>OY728131.1:889716275-899716275 GCA_963277665.1 Viscum album
ATTCAAAAGTTTAAAACACATACTGACCAAATATCATCAAACCCCTTCTAAAAATAGTGATATATTTTTTAATTTATTTCCTTATAAGGTTGATACAAATTGAAATAATATTTTTAGTTTGGTATCATACTCTACCCTTAATCATTAAATCTTTCAAATGTTTATGAACTCCCCAAACTTCCATGGGTGAAAAGTATTTGGATAAAAACTATCAATGTATTGAATATGAAAATTTGTCCAAGATGATGTTACACCATACATTTCTATATCTGTAGTATTTCATCATTCATATGCATTATATTCTGATTTATAATCATATGAGAAAACCTATAACTCACTTAGAGTACTGGTCTATTAAAATATGATTTGAATATTATCAAACCATTTTCTAGCATACTAGGTTCCAAATACACTGGTGAAGGTTGGATAAGATAGATCCTAAAAATTATATATGGATTTATAAGTCACTTATTCTAATTTCTCCAATACTTATTCAAAGTTACAAAATATTATAGCATTATAATTATGAATGGCCAATCCACTGGACCGCCACCCATTGGATATATCTTCATCACCTTTGATAAGTTCATACCATGTATTTTTTTCTTATTTATTTTTTTCAAAAACAACATCATTAGATATAGGAACTTTTAATAATATCCAATCAACCCATATTACATTTAAATATTTAATGTCCTTATCCATCCACTATAGAAACCCACACCTTTTATATACAAATATTATATCTTATTAGAAGAAATTTCATTTCAAAACATAAAAATCCCTCACATAATCATATATTTCAAGTATCTTTGGAAACTTGGATACATGGAAAACAAGTTTATAAGTGAGATAAATAATCTCCCATTAAGTTATTCATAACTAAAACCCTTATTAGATATATAATACATAATAAATTTCATTAAAAATTGTGAAAATGAATCATAACAAAGGGTAAGATGAGATAATTAGTAATGGTAACCAAGGTAGATATCAATATAATATGAGCATAATGGTATGAGGAAATGAGAATAACATTGAAAACCCATACCCTTCATATCATAGATAAAAAATTTATTCTTAACATAAATATTGGTAGTTCAAATGATATGAAACATAAATAGATAAAATAACATAATCTATGAGATCACAACATTGTAATAAGAAATAGATTTTTGACATATAGATAAGAATAAAAAATATTATATCAAGGATATCCACCAAGACATTCATAACATGTTAGAATTGGGATATCCACCCATGTTCCTACTTTGGGATTGTGATAACCTCTTATGTAACAACTTTTAGACTTGGTATAACCTTCCAGGAACCCACATTTTATTTGGACTTTGGATAAACACTAGTGTAACCTATTTTTTTTCTAGCTTGGGATAACCTCCTATATACCCTCTGAGATCATAAAACATTAATTTCTACCCAATTTATTGATGTTATATATAATTATGGCTCCACCCATCACATAATGAAAAGTATATGTATTTATACTACAAAATCATTCATCATATCATAAATTGTTTATAGGAAATAGATTTTTTAAACATTTCATCATATCATAACCCATGGTAACGAAATATGTTTCAATTTTTTTTTATCATCGTCATAAACCGTATAGTGAAAGGATAAGGAATGTATCATTAGATCATATCCCTATTAAATAATAAGTAGAATCAAGGGTTTTTTGTTGATTAATTTAAATAATAAATATAATTAAAAATGTTCTTGAGGAAGATATCCTTTTAACATAGAAATCACTTATTTAAAACATAAAAATTTCCCAAATATGAATTTTTTTTATTTGAAACTAGTCATGGAACCTTTTAAATGAAGATTAAAATAATTGAGTGGTCTTAAAGGTGTGAAATTATCTTTATCTCATACATGTTAAAACAAATATTCCTTTCACATTTTTAGTAAAAAGTCAATAAAGCATCATTAATAAAATGACAAGAGGGTTCCTTTTAAACCATTTAGTAAAAAAATAAAACATGGGTAAAAATTACTTTAAATAATAATTTTAGAATAAATAAAAAATTCTTAAAAACATTTTTAGAAAACATGGACATGGAAGTGAAAATATTTTCGGACGAAGAGAGAAATAAAGTTTATGTTTCCTTAAAAACATTATTTTGGAATCTATAGTACATAAAGAGAGGAAAATAAAACCAAAAAATTTAATTACCAAAAATATGTATAGGATAGTTAAATTAATGAGTTTCATGAGATATATATCATAGTATTTCGTCATTAAAACCATAATCTTAGATAGTTCTTATAAACATTGATATTGTAATATAAAACTATTAACACTTTGATAACTTTAGAATCGTAAGACCTATATAAGAAAAAAAATTATATGGACATGTATATATCATAATTTTCGTGATTATAATCATTAAATATATTCATGGGTATTATATACATCCCATAAAATAAATAAGTGGTGAATATGGTATGTGTCCCATGGAAATAAAAGTGAGATGAAAATCCTTAACCTCAAGTCTTGAATTTATTCATACATGTTCAAACCTATAATATATTAAATATAGATTTATTATAAATATATTCTAGAAATATGATAATATATATCATACCAAATATTACTTACTTATAACCTTTTATCACCCATTCATCAACAATTCTCTATTAAAATCATGGTTTCAGGTAATAGTACTTTTTTTCATCTATGTTTTGGTTCGGTAGTTTTGGTCCTTGTACTTTGATATTTGTTACATGATATCTAGAATTTTAATCATGATATAAATATCATAGAAATTATTTATATACAAATTTAGATAAATCAATAAAAATGGAGATAGAAAAATTAATTACACCATTCATAGATATGGAAGATCACATATATGTCTGAACGTGATTTACATTTTTTAACGAATGGAAGAAAATAAAGGTATATAATAATTCAAATTTATAAAATAATTTTTATATCATATATATTATATATATTAATTAAATATATCACTATTACAATCCATGTAAAAATAAAATGATAAACGTATCATATCTCTTCGTAGAGGTGGTAGTCCACACATAGGCACAAACAATATTATTGTTTTTAAAAAGATTGGAAATTAATAATATAGATGTGATAATAGAATTATATAAGTATAATTATTTCATAAATATAATATTTATAATTAAAATCTATCATTATATTAATATGTTATAGGTGGTGATAGAAAACAAATTACATCAGTTTGCGAGGTAGTAGTCTACCTTACACATGATAAATGATTTTGTTTTCCATTTGATGTAAGATGATATAGATATAGGTTATAATATTAAAATAATAGAATATATATGGGTTATATTTATGTTATTATATAATAATTTTTAAATAATATTTTTTGGAGGTGTAAGAATAATTAAAATAAAAATTATTGGTTAAGAACAACACCTCTTCTTCAGACAACCTCTTAAGGTTTTCACCAAATTATATCCAAGGAGGGTTTATTAATTAAAAAAGGGATATGAGAAGTGGGGAGGGAAGTGATAAAGGGTTTTGGGTATGGAATTTGGGAACAAAATGGACCTTTATGTGTTAAGTGGAGAGGAGTTATGGTGTTCTTTTATAAGTGGGGGAGGGGTCCCATATAGAAATTTAAAAAAAGAATACAAAATGATAAAGTCATTACCTAGAAAAATTATTCCAGATGAAAATATATTAGATATTTGTATATAATAATTTTTAAATATTTCCATAAATAGTATTTATATAACTTTATTTAGAAAACAAACCACATTCTTTTGGTTTAACCCCCGATAAATCCATTCTAACTTAACTACTATAATTAATTTTTACTGATTTTACTATTCATTATGAAAAAAATAAATTTGAAATTATTATATAATAAGAATTATAAAAATTAAAAATATGGAATCTATTTTAAAAAATTTAATTCATAGAAGTGTTATAATTTAATTTAAAATGAAACCCACAGACGTGACAAAAAAGAGGTTTTCTAAAGAAATTTTTCCATAAGTATAAAAGATTTTAATATCAAAATTAAACATGAAACTGAATAAAATGAAATAAATTGAATTAATAATAATATAATTTAACTAATTTTATTTTTAATAATTTTTAAAACAAAATTTAATTTTCTATATTCTTTAAAAGGTAAGATATTTTTTAATAAAAACTAGTATTTTTCACTATTAATCGAAAAATTAATATTTTCAAAAAATTCAAATAAATTAAATATATGATAATTTTGAAATGTTTATTTCAAAAATGAATTTATTTTTTTAAAAACATTTTTAAAATTTTAAAAAATAATTTTAAAATATGTCTAAAAAACTCAATGAAAGTAATATTTAGAAAAATTTAGTTTTTCAAAATGAAACAAGATTTATTATTTTCCCATGAATCAAAAAATATTATATTAATGATATTGTTTTGTAGGTATAATATATAAATTTACTTGTAATCATTAAAAAATATAATCTAATTTAATTTATTTAGATAAAAACACATTTGAAATTTAAAGAAAGTATAATAGAAAAATATTTATTTTACATTCAGTTGTTTTTTATTTTCATATCTAATAAATTGATAACAAATAAATTTATTTTATAAATTTGTAAACCAAATAATTTTTTTAGTTTAGTTATTTCTATTCCTACCTTCCAATTTAACTTCTATGTTATAACTATCACAACAAATAATAACATTTTAATAGTATATCACGGTTCATTAAAACTCCATGTTGTGTGTAATGTAAGATATTAAAAAAGTTAAATTTATTTCAAAAAATACTTCATAAATTAATAGGGTGTTACAATCTACCCAATGTAAAATTAATTTCAACCTCAAAATTACATTACTTTGATAATAAAATTGAGGATAGTTTTACCTCATCATATTCTAATGTTCCCATGTAACTTCCTCAAATTTGTGATTTTTCCATAGAACTTTGACCATTTGAGTGGTCTGGTTTCATTGAACTTTCTTTCTATGATTCAAAATCTCAAGTTATTGTTCCTCATAAGATATATCTTGATCCAATTATATGACCTCTGAGTTTAGTACATATGAAGTGTTAAGTATGTATTTCTTTAAGAGAGATACATGGAACATATCATGAACTTGAGAGAGGTGTCGTGGAATATCCTAGTAATAAGCTACCGTCCCAAATTAATCAATAATATAAGAAGATAAAAAAATACCCAGGGATCAAAATTTATTTCATTTTGAATATAATAAACATATTCTATTGTGAAATTCAAAAGTAAAACTTATAACCAACTTTAAATTCCAGATCATAGTAATGATTGTCAGTATAGATTTTCTATTGAATATGAGTATTCTTGATGTGCTGTTGAATGAGTATAATTTTATATGACATTTCCTTAGTCAGATAAAGTTTCAATAGCTTTATTTCTCATAATTAATCCTAGAAAATTGTAGTTTCACACTTCATTCCATAGATATATTCATAAGGATCCATATGAATTCTTGAGTATAAGCTATTATTATAAGAAAATTCAACTAGAGCTAAGTGTTGATCCCAACCATCTTTGAAATACATAGAACAAGATTTTATAATATCCTATAGGATTTAAATTTTTCTCCTATAATGACCGTATACTTTATAATTATACTCAATGTTAAAAAACTCAACTATGTATCCGTAGCTGGTTGAATACTTCTCTATATCTTTAAGGTAAACCTCAAATCCCATTCAGATATAATAGAATGTGGAACTCCATGAAACCTTTCCACTTATTTAATTTATTTTCTATCAAGATGATAATTATATAAGTCTTATCTTATACTAATTATGTTTTATTAACTTGTAATGAAATTTACTAAAACAAAAATAATAATATGAAAATTAGATATCTTAGGGAGTTTGTTGAAAAAAATCAATGGTGATGTTTTATCATTTCCATTTTTGTATGGGTAATGGTTATAATACCCCCTTAGAATTTTGTCTCTAAATATTAACATAATAACATACTATGTTATGAGATATATAATAGTAATAAATTATTTTCTTAATGTCCTACCAGAAATACACCTTAAGATCTCTATAAATCTTCGTAATTCTAGGATGAATAAAGAGTGAAGAACTACGAGCCTCATACAAAAACAACCAATTTAAATGTGGTATGGATTAAACACATACATAGTTCCAGAACCTTATCATTCCATTTAAGTCAATTTTTATCTCAGGAACATTTATGTCCATATTATATAACTCTACATCTTCCTTCTATGTCTCTTTAATATTCACTTTGATAGACGGTTGAACAGTTATTTGAGAAAGCTAATATTTCTCCCATTACTTAAATATTTCATTATACATAAATTCAAAATCAATATATAGTGTATCTTTTTTGATCCTCATTATATAAAATATTGTATGATCATTTTAACTTAATGAAACAACCACATTTTTCACTTTCCCAAGGTAGTAATGAATTGAGAATTCATAATATTTAATCATCTCCAACCATGTTCTCTAGTACATATTCAACTCTTTTTATATGAAAATATACTTTAAAATTTATGATCAGTATATATATATCACACATTTATTTGTATATATAATGTAACCATATATTTAATATAAAACTAATAGCAGCTAAATTCAAAGCATGAGTTGGGAAATTTTTTTTATGAACCTTCAATTGGAATGAGGCATAATTTATAACCATATAATTATACATGAGAACTAATCCCAATACCTTATTTGATGCATCAATATAGATTAAAAAATATTATCCACAATAGGGTAATGTAAGGACATGTGAACTAACTAAACTTCTCTGTAGTTCCTTGAAATTTTCATCACATTCATTGTTTAAAAGAACTTATCTCCATTCTGAGTTAGCTTGGTGAGTAGATTAGATAATTGTGAGAAATTCTAAAAAAATGATCAATAATATCTTGAGAAACTAATAAAATTTAAGATATCAGAAATAGTTGTTGGTCTAGTATAATGTTAAAAAACTTTGGTCTTTGATGAATCCACATTTATACACTCTCTTGAGATTATATGACAAAAAAACATTTTTGTATCCAAAATTAAAATTTAATAATTTTTTCATAAAACTTCTCATTATGCAGGGTATTCATATTAAATCTAAAGTAATCTCCATTCTATTCATTAATATTTGAATATATAATAATATCACCTATATAAACTACCAAAAATCTGATCAGGGTAATCTCTGAAGGCTCTATTCATTAAATCTATAAGGGTTATATGGGAATCAATAAGACCAAATGGATTTATTATATATTCATTGTATACACACCTTATATGGAATAATTTATTAGTTATATAATATTTATTTGAACTAAATTGATTATATCTAGAATGAAGGTCAATATTGTAAAATTATTGAGCTTTTTATATTTGATCAAATAATTCATCAATACAAGGTAGTAGATACGTTTTATTTTTTGCGATCTTGTTCAGTTATAGATAATTATTGAAGTGTCACATCAATACATCATTATTCATAAAAAAATAATAGGTTCAACCAAAGGAGACACACTTAGATGAATAAATACCTTATTAATATTTTTCTAGAGTAGCCTTTTTAATTCTTATAACTCAATCGAGGACATTAAATAAGGATTATTTTAATTAGGTGTGGAACCAGGTATGAGTTCTATTTAGAACTCAGCTTCATGATTCAGTGGAAGACTATGAATATCTTTTGGTGAGATAGAAAAAACTCCTACACATTATGCATATCTTCTATTTTTTGGTTCTCCCCAACCATCTGAGATAATCACCCCTTCTGAATATAAATCAAGATCCATAAAATGGTATAAATTACCATTTAAATTTCATATTTATCATTAAATTGATAGACAATCATAGGTTGGTTTGGAATATCAAACATGTCTTCCCTTCATTGGAAATTGATGTGGGATTTGTGTAGATAAAGGAAATCCATGCTTAAGATAACATCAAATTCAACCATAGTGAGAATAACAAGATTTGTAGAAAACACATTCGTATAATCTTAAATCGAAGAATAATCCTAAACTTGATATGGGATCCTTGTAACCATAGGGGTTTTCACTCAAAATTCAAAATCTTATCATTGAGGGCATGATTTAAAAATACTTCATACTTTTATAAAAATTCATATGACTAATCTCAAATAGGGTACTTTAATATTTGATCGTACTTATTACCGCATCACCATAATTGTTCTATCTTCAATCCCTTCTTAAAACATAAATAGTTATTATGATAATCAAGAATCATTAATTATAATGATAACCTTATAATCATGAAAAATCATTTATAGGATGTCCAAATAATGACACATTATTTTAAATCTATACAACCTTGGGTTTAACCTAGGTCATTCATGGTCATTGTCTATTAAAATCCTTCATGATGGTTAGTAAAGAGTTTTTCAATTTCAAAAAATTATCCCCTGGCTGTGTCAAACAAAGTGTGCAATAAGTATTATTTTCATACCCAAAGTGATGATCAATTCAAATCCCAATGTGTACCTTTCATAGTTATTTTCCATAGGTACAACTATTCTAGAGCTACAACCACTTGTAGTATCCAGACAAAGATTTCATTTCTTAGAAACCACTCTATATATCTTTAACCAATATCCTAGGACATTTTTCTATACTTTTATGTATCCGTATGGTTTTAACTAAAGTTTTATCATACTTTTTTCCAAATTTTAACTAAAACTTTATCTAATACAAAATATATATACCCAAAATTTTCATACATAGATACTAAATATTATTGTAATAATATTAATTTCATAAAATAGTGATCCTCACAAGAATCATATAGGTATAATATTTTTATAAGCATAGATATATGGAAAATAAGTTAACTAAAAAATCTCCCACTAAGTTCTTTGTAACTAGAACACCTCTTAGAAATATTATAAATAATAGATTTCATCAAAACATGGGTAAAGGAAATAAAATCAAGGATGATATTAAATTCTCAATAAGGGTAAACAAGTGAGATATCAATAGAACATGATAATAAAGGTATGAGAACATTATAATTAAATTTGGAAAAAATTCCCCACATATCATAGATCATAAAATTGAGCCATCTAATGAATATTGGTAGTTCATATTACATGAATCCTAATGTATTCAAAGTACATATGCCATGAGATCATAACATTGGAACAGGACAATGATTTGTAGAATACACATAAGCAATGAAAATATTATGTCAAGTCTAACCACTACGAAATTTATAAAATGTTAGGCTTGGGTTAACCACTCATATAAGTACTTCAGGTTTGGTTTTACCTCACATGTACCCTCTTTTAGGCTTTGTATATCCTCCCATATAAACCCATTTTTTAGAATTAGGATACCTCATGTGTACCCTTTTTTAGATCTTGGGATAACCTATCACTTACCTTTTGAAAACACAGAACATTAATCTTTACCAATTTATTTATTGGGATATATAATTATATTCCCTCATATTACATAATGAAAAACAAATATATGTGTTCCATAAAATAAATCATCATATCAAAACCTGTGAAAAGAAAGCGAGTTTCATAAACATTTCATCATATCATAAACTATGAGAAAGAAAAGTCTTTCATAAAATATTTCATTATAATCTTAAACAATCTAGATAAAGGATAAGGATGGTAATATTATATAAAATACATAATTAATTAAAATTATAATCAATGGTTCTTATCATTGATAAATACAAATACCATTATAATATCATTAAAACATTTCATGAGGAAAATATTATTTTCACTTTGAAATAACTTATATAAAATAATAAAATTTAAAAAATATCAAATACATGATTTTATTTTAAAATTATCTTAAAACATTTTAAAGTAAGCATCAAATCATTGGGTGATCATGATTGTGGAAAATTTTGTTCATGCTGTGCTTGTTAAAATAATGATTCCTTTCACTTTTTTTTTCAAAAAATTGGAAAGAGCCACATTTGGAAAATAACAATAATATTCATTTGAAATTTTTTATAAAAAATTAAAACATGTGTAAAAATTAATTTAAAAATAATTTGTGATTATTAAAAAATTCCTTAAAATATTTATAAAAAACATGGACATGGAAGAGAAAATATTTTCTACTTAAGAGAGAAATAAAGTCAGTTTTTACTTAAAACCGTTATTTTGGACTAGTGAGTGCATAAAATGAGAAGAGGAAAGGAAAATATATAATTTATAGAAATAAACATAGGAGAATAAAATTCATGAGCCTTTTGAGAGATATATCATATTATTTTTTCACTATATGCATAATCATTGACAACCTAGATAAATAATGAAATTGTATCAAAAAACCTTTAGTACTTTGGTTAATTTTGAATCATAAGACCCATGAAGGAAAGAAAAATATATGGATATGTATAACACATAATTTTCATGATAAAAATACAGAAATATATTCATGGGTTTTATATACACCACACAAAATAAAGAAGTGGGTAATATGACATATGTCTCACATAAATAAAAGTGAGATGAAAACTAGTTAACCCAAGTATCAATAATTTTCAAAAAAATAAAAAAACAAATATAATAAATTTAGGTCTATTTTAATTTTATAAAATAACCGTAATAATATATATCTTACATTATATTATTTACTTATAACCTTTTATAACCAATTCATTCAAAATTCTCTGTTATAATGACTTTTTTAGGTAATAACTGCTTTATTTTTAGGCATGTTTTTGTTCATTTGTTTTAGTATTTTTAATTTAATAATAGTTAAATTTTATAAGAATTTTTAAATGAAATAAATATAAAATAAATTAATTATATACATATTTAGAGTCAACCATAAAATTAGAGATAAAAAATGAATTAAACCATTCATAGAGATGGTATTCCATACATATACGTGAACACTATTTCAATTTTTGTGATGGATGAAATGAAATAATATTATATAATAAATAAACATTATTGGATAATTTTTATATTATAAATATCATATATATTCATTAAAACTATCCTTATTACAATCCAATTAAAAATAAATGAAAAACATATCACATCTCTTCGTTGAGGCGGTAGTCCGTACATACCCCCAAGCAACATTATCATTTTTAAAAGGATTATAAGATAAGAATTTAGATGTGATATTATAATTAAAAAAGTTTAAATACATCATTAATATAATATATATAATTTAAAACCCTTATTATATATATCCTTGATAGGTGGCGATGGAAAACAAATTACATTGGTTTGCATGGAAGTACTCGACCATACACAGGATCAATAATTTTTTTTTCTCATTTGATGGAAGAGTAGATGGATATAGGTTATGAAATTAACATATTGAAATTTTAGTTTCTTTAATATATTGATGTTATTATATTATAATGGTTTAATAATATTTTATGGATGTGGAAGAAGAAAAAAAATAAAAGCACTCTCTTATGAACTATACCTCTTCTTTAAACAACCTCTTTAGGATTGCACTAAAAGACTTCCAAGAAAGGTTTTACAATCCAACAAAGGAATATTGGTTGTTTTTAGATAATTATAAAATTTTATTTGGTTTGTATAGGATGAAATAAATTTCGATGAAGCCTGGAGATGAGAGGAGAGGAGGTGTTCTTTTATAAGTGAGGGAGGGGTCCCACTTGGAAATTTCTTCAAAGAATACAAAATGATAAAGTTATTATCTAGAATAATTCTTCAAAAAGGCCATATAATTTATGTTGTAATATTATAGTGTAAAAATAATTTCATAAAATAGGATTTATAGAACTTTAGTTGTAAAAATTAGTATAATATTCTGATTTAATCCTCAGTAAACACGTTTTAACCTTAACTACTGTAATTAATTTTTATTGTTCTTACTATTCATTATGATAAAAAATTAAGTTGAAATAATAATATAAAATTAATTATTATGACTGAAAATATGGAATCCAATTTAACAAATTCAATTCACATAAGTGGTAGAATTTATTTTAAAAATAAACCCATAGACGTGATAAAAAAGTGGTTTTCCAAAGAAAAAGTTTCTATAAGTACAAAAAGTTTTTATTTAAAAATTCAACACGAAAGTTATTTAATTGAAATAAATTGTATTAATAAAAATATAATTGAACTAATTTTACTTTTAAACTATATTAATAAAAAAATATAACTTTGTAAATCCTTTTAGGGAAAAGGAAATTTTTAATAAATATGAGTATTTTTTTACAATTCATACAAAAATTAAACTTTCAAAATATTATGAAAAATTAAATATAATATAATTATTTAATGTGGATTTAAAAATGGAATTTAATTTTTTCGAAAATATTTTATAAAAGTTACAAAAATTGAAATTAAAATATGTACAAAAAACAAAATGAAACCGCTTTTTTCAAAAAAATACTGTTTTAAGCATAAAATTGGATTTATTCTTATCCCATGCCTAGAAAAATATTAAATTAAGGGTAAAATATTTTAGTGGATATAAAATATTTTAAATTAATTAATATCAATCACTAATAGTGAAAAATTTCATTTATTAATATAAAAATACATTTCACGCACAAAAATAGTTTTTCATAAAAATATTTCATTTAATTTTAAATAATTTTTATTTTTATTTCTAATCAATTGATAACAAATGAGTTTATTTTATAAAATTTTAAACTATATAAATTTTATATTTTATTTAATCCTATTCATTCCCACCAATTTAATGGCTATGTTTTAACTATCTCATTAAATACTTGTATTTTGATAGCATTTCACTGTTCATTTAAGCTCTGTGTTGTGTGTAACACATGATATCAGAGAAATTAATTTTTTTAAATAATATTTTATAAAATATTATGGTGTTACATCTATCCATAAAAATATAAAAAATAGTAAGCATTATTTATGTTTTATGAACCAGCTCTATGCGACCCTTAAACCGGTCACTCGAGCTAACACATGATTCACCTGAAGGGATTTCTTGATCCCTACAAGCTGGTAAAAGTGCCTAGGCATCTATAAAACACCATTTAGGAACATTTATCCCAATTTTTAGTTTGAAAATAAATTTCTTACATCATAAATTATGACATGGACAATTCATAAGTCCAATATGCACACTAAATTAAATATGTAGAAAAAACTAAGCAGATATATACAATTAAAAAAATTTAAACAAAATAGTCCCTCATCCTCAAACACCAATTAAATAAAAAACTTCTTTATATCACCCATTAGAAATATATATAATGTGACATTAATTTATGAAAAGGATAGTAGTAAAGGCCTATTTGGACTATGTGAAAAGTTAATTTAAATAAAACAATATAACCAACATACCTCTATTTTAATTGACAAGTTATAATTTATCCAAAAAACTAACCTTGACAAAAGATAAATCAAGATCCAACCAAAAAATAAAATTTTAATAGGTGTGAGAATGAATGTTGAATAAAAATTCTAAAGGAAAAACCAAATACCATAAATAAAATATATAAAAAAGATTTATTACATGCTAGTTTAAAATAAATTTTTAAAAATAGATTTTTCAAACATAAGATCCTAAAAGCCGGTGATAATTTTTAATCATTTTATAAACTTTATTATTATTTTCATTAAATTAAAATAATCACATGTAAATAATTTGGAAGGTGATCCATCCTTTATTAAAACACCTAATTGAAAAAATGACATTTAAATAACTATTTGAAACATGACTACCAATAATATTTATAAAATATATTTTTCAAAGGATATTTAAAATTCAAGAAAGAATAAAAATGGTATAAATCATAAAAAATATAAATTAAACAAAAATATATAGAAATCCATAGATTCAATAATATAAAATAAAATTCATGGGGAAAATATGTGAAGGTCACTAAAGATAGGGGAACCTAAAACATAACTTCACAAATTATAGAGACCCTAAAATAGTGGAAAGTAATATAAAATTAATATATAGTAGAGGTACCACATTTACTTCATTATCATACCCATTAAGAAGGGAACACATCCCAATCTAAAATTATCTACCCATATAAAAAGACTTCCAATTAGGTTTGAATAATAATAACTATAATCAATAACGTATAACATAACTAAGTGGTTCCAAAATAATTATATAAAATCAATAAATTAATAAGGTAATATTAAAATCACACCACCCAATACATTAATAATGAAATTACATGAAACGATTATTTTAAAGCTTAAAAATAAACTTCATTGTCATTGATTCTGACACTTTCTCCAGGGTACGCCCACACATGAGCTTGTGATGCGCATGATGGATGCTTAGTTAACCCACGTTTCACACTTTACAAAGGAGGGAAGATTTTATCACATTCATTGATGATGTATAATCCTTGATAAAAATGGGATGATAGGATTTCAGTTCCTTCTTATATAGATTCCTCCTTGGAACTCATCACCTAGTATGGGTCTCCCTCATCGAGTTAAGTCATGTTCGTCAAAATCAAAAGGAAACCTATGAAGATCTATATGGGAAATGATATAGAAATCTTACTTTTTGGGATGAATTTGGTGAGAGAAATCTTCTTGGGCTAGATCTTATAAAAGAGCTGATAGAAAAGGTTCATTCCATCCAATTACACATTAAGTCTTTTTAGAGTATACAGAAGATCTATTGTGACAACCATTGAAGGGGAATGGAGTTTGGTGTTGGAAATAAAAATTTCCTTTGAATATTAGCTTAGAAGAGAGTCATGAGGTTTGGAAAAAAGGGAATTTTATCCCCAGATACATTGGCTCCTATGAAATCCTTGACCACATATGAGTAGTGGCCTATTGGAAAAAATTCTTCCAAATATAGCTCAAGTTCATGATATAACCATGTATATCTACTAAGGAAGTTCGTACCTGATCCTTAAAATGTACTAAATATTGAGGTGGTAAAATTGGAACATGACCTCTCTTATGAGAACCATCCATTGGTGATCTTGGACCACAAAGACAAGGTTCTACACAACAAGACTAACCACTGCGTCAAAGTGTTGTGGAGTGACCACATATATGAAGAAGAAATGCCAAAACCTTAGCAGACAATGAGGAAAAAGTTTTCACATCTCTTCTAAACTAAGAGATCATGTTTAAATTTCATAACGGGGAATAATGTAACGACCCTATGTTTTTTAATGATATATATTTCCTGAAATTGTGTGTTATATTATTTACAACAAAATCATGATTTTTTATGAAGTGAATATAAATGGAAATGTGACCATATAGAATCAACAGTTATATGACAGTTGGTTAATTATGATCATTGGAAAATATGATCATTGGTCAAGTATATTCTTGATAATAATTTTAACATTATCATTAGAGTTTATAAGTAAAATTTTGAGAAAGGTTAATAAATGAAGGAAATAGGTAGAATGGCCTCAAACAATAGATTTGTGCCATATGAATCTTATTTATATGAACTTTGGAGGGTAGTATAATCACCAAGCTTATATATTAAACATTCCCAATCCGTGCTTCTATAAGTCAAGTAGGAATGAAATCGCATTTGGGATAAGTTCAAGTTAGTGGAAATTATCACTCAGGTGATGTTACCTGAGTAGTGCCATAAATCTATCACCATCATACACCTTACCCATAGTTTGTATGTTGGTGTTATAAGGGTTCATGTGTCAATACCTTAGTTACTTAAAGTGTAATCTTTTTGTATAAATTATATTTTAATTCCATCAATTCAGTTTTGAAAAAAGTTTGTCTTAAAAATATGAAAAATTTGAAAAATTTAATTTTTAGATAGAAATTGTACTTTTCAGAAAAATATATTTATTATAATAAACTAAGGTATTATTTATAATTCTTATTTTAATTAAATAGAATTATTAAAACACTTATTTTAAAATATAAATGATAAAATAATTTTTTTTCAATGTATTTTCTAATTGCTATTATTTTTAATAAATACGTATTTTTATATTTAAAAGTTAAAATTATCAGATTTAGATAATTATTATGATAAAATAAATATAATTTTTTATATAATCACTTCAAAATTAGGTTTGGTTGAATTTATGTGAATTTTCTAAAATACTTTATCTTTTTTTGAATTGTAAAATTAAAGTTTGGGTTTTTCGATAAGTTTAGTGACTTCATAATTATGTCATATTGAAGTAATAATTAATATAAAATTATGGTAGACTCTTATTTATTAAAATAACATAATAGGTTTCCCGAGTTTCCAATAACATGGAAAAGCCAATGGTTTTTCAATTACCAATACCTAGGTATCCAAGGAAATTAAGAAACAAATCCTCCCATTTTTCTAAAAATAGACACCCATTTATCCATTTAAATTCACTCCTAATTATTTATCCATGAATATATGATAGTTTCACATTACAATGAGTCCTCACAAGGTGTTCGCAAGCCCCCACGGTCCCAATCCTCATGTTTTAGGATCAATTATTCAATGTAATGGAAATATCAACTTCCCTTTTTTCCTTTAAAGTTCCCTTTCTTTGTGGTATGCATTTAAAATTTAAAAAATATATTCTTATTTCTATTTTATTATATCCCATTAATTTATTAATCTTATTTTATGAGTGGTATACCCTTTTACAATCTTTTTTTACTATTTTCTAAAACCATGTTTTATACCTGTTATGCTGCCGAATTTCCATCTAAAAATTTCTCCCTTTTTCTCAAGATATCCACGTTTTTACTTTTGTGAATACCCAAACCTGTTTATTTTCTAGGGTTATTGAACTCGATTTTAAAATTATGTATTTTATTCTAGGATTAAAATACATGAAACCCACCTTCCTTTATTTGGGGTTAATAATGATACAAAGATATTGTCTTTAATCACTTTTTTCTAAAACACCATACTTTTGATATAAAACCTGTTTCTTTAATTATACATGGGTTATTTATTAAATTTTTTATTATGATTTATGTGGATCACATTAATTAAGAAATATTATGGGTGCACCCTGATATCACTCTAATGCATTGGGTAAAGAATTTAATCTCTAGAGATGACATGTTTTATGATACCTTGGCGAATAACCATTATAGTATTTACGACACCTCGGTAAAAAACCTTATTGATATTCTTATGAATGTATCATTTAAATTTTGAAGCCAAAATTTCATGTTACTATTCATGTTATTTTTATTATGATATGCCTCCTTTTCCTTTTCTCATGCCTTTATGATATTCCTTACATTCTTATCAATATTTCTCAAGATCAGATGTAAACTATTTCTCTTATTTTCCCTTACCAGGCCTATGATCACCCTTTCCTTTGATGTGTGTCCCTAGGTAGTGAGATGTAGTAAAATTACCCAATATGAACCATGAATAATCATTTGTTGTTGTTGATAAGAATGTTTTAATTTTATCATGTATTATGTGACTGTTTTCCATGAAACTAAACTTTAAAAGATCCATTGTTTTTTATAATGTAATGAAAGGTTTATGAAATAAAAAGGCAGAGTGACATAGTATTCCTCTTGAGATCCTCTAGTTCAGAACATAATTAGAGACATATCTCTCCCAATTTTTTTTCAAATAAAAAAACTTTGGTTAATGAAATTATCTCATAGTAACACATCCGACAACCTAGTATCTAGTATCTCATGTAATCACCTTCCTAAAATAGGATAAAACTAATAAGGGATATGAAATCAAGCCTAATTTCTTTTTGAACTAATATAGTTTGTCCCATAAAACCAACATTTCAATCAACTCGAGTTGAATAAAAGACCTTCTAGCTAGGGACATTCATATTCTAACAGCAATTGAAGTCTCAAGGGAAACCATTATGTGTCTTCCACTCATTCCAATGACCCTATCATGGGCCTCATCCATTGTCTCACTCTCAAGAGATAGTTGAATTCAATTACAAGAGAAAAAATATTTCTCACGTCATTCTCACCCAAAACCACTTCTTATAATACCTTAAAATTACCCAATGATTCAGCATCATATTATATACTAATAAACACTCAAAATGGGCTTATATTATTTCTAATTATGACTTTGGGGAAAAATGTCACCCAAAAACCTAAAATTAAAACAAAGTATAAATACAAAGTGTGTGCTATGAGTATAAAATGTGTATGCCAATACCTTTTACCTGGCTACGTACTTCTACACGGTTTTTCACACTCGGGGTCTAGACATATACTACTACACATCCAGGTCGTACATGGAGTTTGACCATATACATCCACATGGACATGCCCCCCTAACATGGGATGTCTAGCCATGTACCCGACCACACATCCATGTTCGAATATATGACTTATAACTTGGTACAAAGTGTGTAGTCCTGAAAACTATATCATCCCATATACTTGGCTACATATATGGAATCCCGCCTTTTAATTACACAACTTTTCATTACATTTTACAAACAGAGGATCGTTAAAGTCTAGTGTCTTGGAAATCAGGATCATAATACATGAAAAATTAAAACACTATTTTAAATTCCCTTTAAAATATTCTAGAAAATTTCATACTATGTACAACTACTGCATCTCATAACGTGGAGACATAAATCAAAGGAAAGGGTGAGTAGAAGGCCCACTAAGGGAAGCAAGTGAAACAATTTACCTGTGATATTGAGTGATATAAATAAGAACATGGCGATAAAGAGGCAAATCATAATAATAATAACATGAATAATTACTTGAATATGTGGATAAAACATTTAATTTATATATTCATGAACATATCACCAAATTTCATCCCCAAGGTGTCATAAAAATTACCAAGGCTATTCACCAATGTATCGTGAAACTTGTCATCTACAGAGATTAAATTCTTTACCCAATGCATTAGAGAGATATCAGGGTTCACCCTTAATATGTATTTATTTTCATGTGATACAAATTGATCATACTCATACATTTCATAAATAACCAAATGATAGTAAAAGAAATGGGTTTCATTTTAAAATCGTGACATTTTAAAAGTGCTTCAAAATAAGATCATTATGTAATTTATAACCCATGAAAAGGGAGTGAGGGTTATATGTATTTCAATTCCAACATAAAATAGAAAAATTTTATGTCTCTATGAATACCCATGGAAATGAAAATTTATTTGGTACTTCACAGAAATAAAACAATAGAATTTCTTGAGAAAAAGAGAGGTATTTTGAGACAAAAATTCTATAGCATAAGGACTACATAACATATTTTTTAGAAAACATTAAAAAGATAAGATAAAAGGATCACCCACTCATAAATAACTCATAATATAGTATAGGGATAGAATATAATTTAAATAAGATCATGGTATGGATGTTTTAATGACACACCACATGAAAAGGAAACTTGAAAGAAAAGAGAAGATGCGATTTCTTTTACAAAACTTCTGCAGCCTAACAGTGTCAATTAAAAATTCATAAAATCTGTTCATGATAGAGCAAAGGTTATTTCATAAATTGGACATTAAATGGAAAATAATAAGGATATTAAAGAACATACACCAATATAAGAAGATGGAAACTAGAAGACATAACATAATGGAAGTCATGACATAAAAGAGGAGGGTGAAAGGTTCCCTTGACTTGAAGAGTAACTCCAAAAGCTTGAATGTTGGGAGCTTGGGGGGATTGAGGGAACCTTGGGAGGTAAAAATACCAGAGCTTTATTGAGGATGATTTTGGAATTAATGTAAAGAAGGAATGTCTTGGTATTTATAACAAAAGTGAGAAAATATTTTATTAATTTTTAAGGGACACCTCATCAGTGGTATTTGAAAAACCATGGGCTTTCCCATGTTACTTTCCCATGGTATTAGTCAATTGGGACACCTCATAGAATATATTAATATTCAAAATAATACCAGAATGATTACATCATTATTACATCATTAATGATGTCATTAATCACACTAAAACTCAAAACTGTATTTTTACTATTCACCGAAAAACAATACATTTTATAAAAATATCATAAATTCAGCATAACCTAATATCGATGCTCTAAATTTAAAAAATGAATTCCATTTTATGAAAATAATTTTATAATTATGAGATATTTAATTTTTAATTAAAAATACTATTTACCCGAAAAAAATACTAATACATAACTAATAATTTCTGAAATCGTTATTTTCTTATGCTATTATTTCACTTAACCATTCAAGAATCCTAAATTATATTTATACTTTCTTAAGTGAGGTTACTATTCCTTTGGTCAGATTACTATTCATAAGGGTAATTTTACTATTCACTAAAAATTATGTTGATCTTATTAGACTCTAAATTTATTACTGATCACAACTGCAGAAGACATTTTTTGAAAATAATTTCACATTATTAATTATTTAATGTATACAAAAATATTTTAAAATACCCTTTTTCTAAAAGTCACCTATAATATGAAACTTCAATAAATTCATCCTATATTTATCAGGACATTTGAAATTCACAAATTTTAACATAATAAAAAATAACAATTTTATTTATATAAAAAGGATTACACAAAGTAACTAAGGCCTCATTACATAGCCCCTTATAACACCTGCATATGACCTAAGTGTAAGATGAGCTATGGTGATAGAATCTTAGGGCAGCTTGAACAATATTTACCAAGATGTTATTTCTATCGGCTTGAACTTCTGCCCTAGGCGATTCCATTCAAGCTTCACATGTTGAATCTCAGCTTGGGTTTAGTCTAGAGCAAAGCCTAGTGATGCAACCTCCTTCCCAAGATCTAACAGATGGGCTTTGTATGGCCTGAGTCTACTGGATGAGGCCATCGACACATCTTTATGTATTAATTAACCACGATCATTTGTATTTATAAACAATAATCATATCGTTAAAATCTTAGTTTTCAACGGTCATATTGACCAACGATTATATAAGAGTAGAAACCCAACCACATCATTTTAATTATACTCAATTCATTAACTAAAGGATATAGTTTTGTTGGGTATAAAATAAAATAACACCCACATTTAGGAGAAAAATATTATTCAAAAGTTTGGGTCATTACATTCTTCCCTGCTTAATAAATCTCATCCCCGAAATTTTAACATGTTCCCTTAGAAGAGAAAAGGTGTGGGTATTTCTGCTTCATAGACTCCTCTAGTTCCCATATGTCTTATTCACATTTGTGGTTCCTCCACAACACCTTAAACAGGTGGGTAGTCTTGTTGCACAAAACCTTGTCCCTATGATCCAAGATCTCCACTGGTTGATCCTCATAAGAGAGGTCATGTTCCGATTGTACCACCTCTGGATTTAATACATCTGAAGGGTCAAGAATGTACTTCTTCAAGAGAGATATGTGGAATACATCATTATCTTGTGCTAGATTTAGAGAAAGTGCAAGCCGATAGGACACTGCTCCAACGCAATCAATGATTTCATAGGGGCCAATATACCTAGGGCTAAGCATCCCTTTCTTCCCAAATCTCATGACTCTCTTCCAAGGTGAAATTCTAAGGAATAATTTTTCACCAACACCAAACTCCAAGTCCCGTTGATGGTTGTTGGCATAACTCTTTTTATGACTTCGAGCAGCCTTAATGTGTTGTTAGATAACATGATACATTTCTGTCATATCTTGAACAATATCATTCTCAAGAAGCTTTCTCTCACTAGATTCATCCCAACAAGTAGGAGTTCTACATCTCTTCCCATATAGATCTTCATTGGGCACCATTTGAATGCTCGAGTGGAATATGTTTTTGTAAGAGAACTCAAATAAAGGGATATGTTGATCCCATCCACCATTAAATTCCATTGAGCATGTTCTCAGCATGACATCAAGTGTTTGAATAGTCCTTTCATATTTCCCATTAGTTTGGGGGTAATAGACCATACTAAAATTAAATTCAGTGCTCATAGAATGTTGATGACTTCTACAGAATTTTAATGTGAACCTTGGATCACGATCAGATACCATAGAATGTAGAACATCATGAAACCTTACCACTTCCTTGAGATAAATCCTAGCAAGTTGATCAAGAGAGAAATATTCTTGAATGGATATAAAATGGGTTGTCTTGGTGGGGCGGTCCACAATAACCCATACTGCATTGTTTCCTTTGGAATTTATCCAGAGACCAGTGACAAAGTGCAATGTGATATTGTCCCACTTTCATACGGGTATGGGTATTTGTTGTAATACCCCTTTAGGAATTTTTCACTCTTCATTCACTTGCTAACATACCAGGAACCTTGTAGTGTAGTCAGCAATCTCCCTTTTCATATTATCCCACCAATAATGATTAGAAAGGTCCTTATACATTTTAATGCTTCCCAGATATATAGAGAAAGTAGATCTATGAGCTTCATCCATAAACTCCTTTATTTCTAGAAAATACGGAACAAAAAGTCTAGTACGAAATTTCATTACACCTTCATCATCAATATTGAACTCAGGAAACTTCCCATCCATCATATCCTCAAACTTCTTCTATTACAAAGGATCTTCTTTATGATATTTCTTTATCTTCTCTAGTAATTACGGTTGAGAAATCATTTGGGTTAGGTTTAATGATGTCCCTTACCTTATAATTACCATGTACCACCTTACTAGGCTACTGATCTATGGATCTCTTGGAATCCTCATTATGGAATGAACAATTGGGTCTTTCATGCTTAATAAATCAGCGACATTATTTTCTCTTCTGGGATGATAATGAATTGAACAATAATAGTCTTTAAGAAGTTCCAAAAATCTACCTTTTCTCATCTTCAATTCCTTTTGTGTGAATATAAACTTTAAAATTTGATGGTATGTGTATGTATCACATTTTTTTCCATAAAGATAGTGCCTCTATATCTTTAGAGAAAAAATAAGTACAACTAGATCCATATCATGCATAGGATAATTCTACTCATGAGTCTTCAATTGTTAAGATGCATAAGTAATGACATTGTCATTTAGCATGAAGATGCACCCAAGCCCTTCCAGAGATGCATCTCTAAAAAATAATGAATCATTCTCCACATGAGGATAAAATAACAAGGGTGCAGTAACCAATCTCCTCTTCATCTCTTGTAAACATTCCTCACACTCCATTTTATAGATGAACATGACCCCTTTTTCGAGTTAACCTGGATAATGGAGTATAAATTCATGATATGTTTTTTTAGAAACCTCTTATAATATCCTCCTAATCCAACGAAACTATGAATCTCAGTTATTATTGTAGGTTGAGGCCACTCCTCTAAAACTTTTGTCTTTTTAGGGTCAACTATGATTCCACCATTGGTTACAATGTCCCCCAAGAAAAAACTTGTTGTAACTAAAATTCACATTTTATGAACTTTCCAAAAATCCTATTCTTCCGTAGAGTTTGAAAAATAACCCTTATATTATCCTCATACTCCTTGTGACATTTGGAATATATCATAATATCATCAATAAAAACCACCAAAAAGTTATCAAGGAAGTCCTTAAATACTCTATTTATCAAATACATAAAAATATCAGGTGCATTAGTCTGTCTGAAGGGCATAACAACAAACTCATAATGCCCATATCTTAATCGGAAGGTAGTTTTTTGAATATCTTCTTTCTTCACCCTCAATTGATGATAATTAGATCTAAGATCAATCATAGAGAATAATTGAGCCCCATGAATTTGGTTAAATAAGTCATCTATTCTTGGAAGATGGTATTTGTTCTTCACTATGATCACATTTAGTTCTCTATAATCAATGCATATCAGCATTGATCCATCCTTCTTCTTCACAAATAGAACAGGTGCTCCCCAAGGAGACACACTTGGATGAATAAACCACTTCCCCAAAAGATCTTGGACTTGCTTATTTAATTATTCTTTCTCCACATTTCCCATTCTATATGGTGTTTTTGATATCGGGTGAGATCCATGTATGAGTTCAATGGATAACTCTATCTCTCTTTTTTAGGGAGGTCTAGGTAACTCCTCAAGAAATAAATCAATGTATTCTTGGACGATGGGAAATTTTCTATCATTATACGCCCATTTCCTTATTCTTCTTCATAAATCAACTCTATAAAGAAGTATATAGGAGGTTCTTATAGAGAAATATCCGTTTGAGATATCTCTCCTTGGAAGATAAATATAGGTTTTCCATTCAAGACTTCTAAAATTTTCTTACTTCTGCATTTGATTATAGCATTATAGCTTGAGATCCAGTCCATCCCTAGTATAATGTTGAATTACAAAATGGGAATGAATAATAGATTGGTGATAATATTTTTCTCACTAAAGTAAATAAAAGAGTTTATAAACACTAATGATTCTTGGATAATCCTACCAAAAGTCTTGACTAATGACTCTACTTTTAGAAAATCGGGGATTGATTGTACATTATTTGCAAACTTGGAGGAAATAAAGGAATGCCTAGAACCAAAATCAAACAAATTAATTTCTAGATTTGAGAGAACAACAAGAGTACCTGCCACCACATCATTCAGAGCTTCAACATTAGCTATCATGATATCAAAAGCACTACCTTGCTCCCTGGGCCTTTGGTGAGGCTGATGGTGGTTCCCTTTCACTACCCTCAGATTTGGACAGCGATTGGAAAAGTTCCCAATTTGTCCACACATATAAAACTGGACTTCAGGTAGGGCCTACACCATCTTCCCCTTGTTGTTATTGTTTGGTAGTTGAGGCTTCTCCTCACTATAACAATTCTGTGTGATAATGCCATCTCTTCCACACATTTAGCACATCCCACTCCCGATCAGGCAGTTCCATGAATAATTTTCCCACATTTATTACACCTGGGATGTTTCACTTGCTTGCCTCCTCTTACTTGATCAAAGGTCCTCCCTAAGCTGGTCTCCATCGATATTTTCTTGTTTTTCGATTTATGATACCATTGCATCTCACCAAACTCTAGTTCTACTTTCATCACCCTCTTCACAATCTCCTCATAGCTTTCATAGTCTCGGCTGGCTAGATTATTCCAAATATGAGGTCTCAATCCACCTATGAATCTATCAACCTTACTATTTGGATTCATGAAAAAGCTAGAGGTGTAATGTGAAAGCCTTGTGAAGTTCATCTTGTAACTTCCCACAGATTCATTCTCCTTCTGTTTCAGCTTATGAAATTTCTTCTCTATTCTTGTTCTCATCAATAAAGGGAAATAATTATTGAAGAATATCCATTTGAACTCTTACCACTCCATAGCTTCAACTTACTCTTTTGGCCTTGTGTTTTTAATCAGTTCCCACCACTGATCAGCTTCTCCCTCTAAGCGCTAAACAACCAAGGTAACCTTCTCTTTTTCTAAAGAGCAGAGGACAGAAAAGATCATCTTGATAGAGCTGATCCACTGTTTAACAATCAATCGGTTGGTAGATCCACTAAAGGTTGGTGGTTGTTGACACATAAAGGATTCAACAGAATTTTTTTCCCTTCGTGGAGAGATCAGTCTCTCATCTTGATTCATGTTCTTTCCCATAACTTGAGTCAGTTGGTTCATTATTCTCACGAAGGTTTCCATTTCGACTTCCATCGTAGGTCCATTAGTGCATGGTCTATTGCGGTCGCCATTTTCACGGTTCCTACTATTGCCTGTCATTTTCTAAAAGTATAAAACCTGAGTGAGAAGATTATTTCAATTAGGAATCTTTTAACTATAAAGGATTTTATGTCTTAAAACAACACGATTAAACAATTACATTTCTTTATAAATTCTTCACAATGATTCATAAAAAGATTATGATTAACAAAACATATCCCCTGGGAGTGTCAAACCAGGAGTGCAGCAAGGCCCATTGTTGTGTACCAAGATATCTTGGGTCATGCCCAAAATACCTTGTTGGATTTTTCACTCCTATGTACATATGTGCTAGATCCACATCAACTTGTTCATATCTAGACAAGGATTTATTTGTTCAGAAATAACTTACTTAATATTTTACCAAAATACCCAGAATTTTTTGTATATTTAAACTTTTCTATAGGGTTCTTACTAAATTTTTCATAGCCTAATTTTCATAAATAACTAAACTACCCTTTGATACCATCTATGTAATCTCTCCTTTTTATTACATAACTTTTTATTACATTTTATAAAAAAAAGATAGTTAAAGTCTAGTGTCTAGGAAATCAGGAACATAATACATGAAAACATAAAACACTATTTTAAATACCCTTGAAAAGATTCTTTAAAAGTTTATCCTATATACAACTACTGCATCTCATAACTTGGAGACATACATCCAAGGAAAGGGTGAGCAGAAGGCCCAGTACGGGAAGTAAGTGAAACCGTTTACATGTGATCTTGAGAAATATCAATAAGAAAATGGAGATAAATAGTCATATTAAAATAATAAGAACATGAATAATAACTTGAATATGTGGATAAAACATTTAATTGAGGAATTTAGGAACATACCACCAAGGTTCATCCCCAAGGTGTCATAAAAATTACCTAGGTTATTCACCCAGGTATTGTGAAACTTATCATCTCTAGATATTAAATTCTTTACCCAATGCATTGGAGCACTATCAGGGTGCACCCTTATTATGTATTTATCTCCATTTTATCCACGTAGATCATAATCATACATTTCATAAATTATCCAAAGAGAATAAAATAAGAGGGTTTCATTTGGAAATCATGATGTTTTAAAAGTGCTTAAAAATAAGATCATTATGTCATTTGTAACACATAGAAAGGGATTGAGGGTTATATGTATGTCAATTACAGAATAAAATAGATAAATTTTATGTACCTATGAATACCCCTGAAAATGAAAATATATTTTGGTATTCACATAAATAAAAGAAGATAATTTCTTGAGAAAAAGAAAGAGATTTTGAGATGAAAATTTTGCAGCATAACGGCTATATAACATGTTTCTAGAAAACATCAAATAGAGATGGTAAAAGGGTCACACACTCATAAATAAGTCATAATAAAGTATAGTGATAGAATAAAATTTAAATAAGACCATGGTATGGATTTTTGAATGACATACCACATGAAAAGGAAACTTGAAAGAAAAGAGAAGATGTGATTTATTTTATGAAAATACGGTAGCCTAACAACGTAAATTAAAAGTCTAGAAAGTTAGTTGATGCGAGATTAAATGGTCTCTAATCAATTGGAAATTAAATGGATAGTAATAAAGATATAGAAGAACATACCCCAAAATAAGAAGATGGGAACTAGAAGACATAACCTAAATGATGTCACGGCATAAAAGAGGAGGGTGAACGATTCCCTTATCTTGAGGAGTAACATCGAAAGCTTGAAGGTTTGGACCTTGGGGGGGTTGAGGGAACCTTGGGAGGTAAAAAGGCCAGAGCTTTTTTTAGGAGGATTTTGGAATGAAATGAATGATGTAATGGATTGGTATTTATAGAAAAAGGGAGGGAATATTTTATTAATTTTCGAAGGACAACTCATCGGTGGTATTTTCAAAACCATGGTCTTTCCCATGGTATTGGACAATGGGGACAAATCATATCATATATTACTATTAAAAAGTATACTAGAATTATTAAATAATTATTACATCATTAATTATGTCATTAATCACACCGAAACTCAAAAATGTATTTTTACTATTCGTCAAAAAACAAAACATTTCATAAAAATCTCATAAATTCACCATAAACTAATATCGATGATCTGAAATTAAAAAATGAACTCCATTTTATGAATTTTTTTTCTAATTATGAGATATTTAATTTTTAAGTAAAAACACTATTTACCTGAAAAAATACTAATACTTAACTAATAATTTCCAAAACATTTATTTACTTATGCTATTATATTAGTTCACCACTCAAGATGCCTAAATTATATTTATACATTCTTATGTGTGTTTACTATTCCATTGGTCACATTACTATTCATAAGGGTAATATTACTATTCATACTTCATTATTAACTAAAAAATTATGTTGATCTTATCTGAATCTAAATTTCTTACTGATCACAACTCTAGAGCACAATTTTATGAAAATAATTTCACATTATTAATTATTTAATATATACAAAAATATTTTAAAATACCCCTTTTAAAAAATTTACCAATAATATGGAACTTCTATAAATTCATCCTATATTTATCCAGAAATTTGAAATTCGCAAATTTTACCATAATAAGAAATAAGAATTTTATTTATACAAAAAGGATTACATAATGTAACTAAGGCCTCATGACATATTCCATTATAGCACCTGCATATGACCTAAGTGTAAGATGTGATATGATGATAGAATCTTAGGGAAGCTCGAACAACATTTCCCAAGTGGTGATTTCTATCAGCTTGAACTTCTCCATTAGGAAATTCTGTTCAAGATTAACATGTTAAAGCTCAGCTTGTGCTTGGTCTAGAGAAAATACTAGTGATGTAACCTCTTTCCCAAGCTACGACAGATGGGATTCATATGGCCCGAGTCTACTAGATGAGGCCATTGACTCATCTTTCTGTATTAATTAACCATGATCATTTGTATTTATAAAAAACAATCATAACATCAAGAGATTATTTTCCAATGGTTATATTGACCAATGGTCATATAACAGTCAGAACCCAATGGTGTCATTTTAATTATACTCACTCTATTAATTAAAGTATATTGTTTTGTTAAGTATAAAATAAAATTACACACAAATTTAGGAGACAAATATTTTTCTAATGTTCGGGTCATTACAACATGGACAAGTACCACTACAAGACTTGTAGTCCTAGTACAAAGAGTTTTCATTCCAAACATCATATTCCCAAGATAAAAATAACCCACGATGTGTGTTCTAGAACCACACACTATGTGATTGGGATTTCTGAATGGGAAACCCCTACGAACTTTCTAAAATGCCAATTTCCCCATTATTAAGAATAGATCAACTGATAGGGGATCCTTAGTAGTAAAAAAGGTATTAAAAACATAAAAAACTCATACGTTTAGATCATGGACTGAAAATGAAAAATTAACCTACCTCATGACAAAAACACCGAATATTTGGGTCCAAATCTACACCCAGAATCTATTGCATCTTGATCAGTTCTTGAGCTCTATAATAGATGAAGTTCTATGGATCCTCCTTCCCCCTTTAATCTTGGTTCATATTTGACATGAGGAAGTATCCCTCCACCCCTTCACTTAGTTCAGAAGAATCTAAAATGGTGGGGTTTAATTAATTAATTAATTAATTAATTAAATGAACATTTAAAACACACATCACAAATCCGAGAATATGAAATGGGTTCATACCCCTCCTAAGAAAAACACCATATTTCATAATCAACTATGAAATTATAATTTCAATTTGATGTTACGTTTAAAGAATATCACTACCCAAACCTGCATGAATAATTAAATATTAAATATTTCATCAAAATTGAAACTACTTGTAATTATACTAAACTCATTTTCTAGTGTAAAACCCTATTTAGTGACTAAAGGAGTGGACCGAGAAATTAATCGAGATCATATGCTAGGGTAAACTAACTATTTTACCCCTCATAAACACAAAAAAATTAAATTTATGCTCAAATTTCAAAATCATAAAAAATAAGGGTCATTAAAAATAGGGTGAAAGAACCTCGAGCCATTATTATGGTTGGCACATTCATTGATATGTGATAAGAGAAACTCTTTAATTGGTTGAAGAAGTAATGGTTTACTGGGGCTATTCACATAAGGATCAAATATGGTTTGTTTATCATGTTATTTTTTGCTCTTAGGTGATTTTTTATTTATATAGAGCATGTGACCTATAAATTTCACTATATTAATTTCTATATATGAGACCAAGTTGGTGGATCGATAATGAATTATGTAATCACACCTTTCTTGGTTATTCATTCTGATTGAGTACATGAGCATCAATTCACTTTTTTGTAGGTGCAGGTTGGGCCAGGGACTAGGTTTTGATCATTGAGTAGGATATCTCAGAGTCTGGAGACCGATATGACGTATGGATTAAAATTTTCATAACACCTCAAATTCTTATATTAAATTTATTTTTATTTTTATTTATGATCATCCTAGTGGGTGATTGATCTTTTATACCATCTTTTACACTCTTTATTTTTCTATAAAAATTACAATTTAGTTATTATTTCTATTTACTATAATGTGTATGATTTTGTGTTATTTTATCATTATTTCATACTTTTATATAGGGGGAATAATTTCCTTATAGTACCACCATAGAAAAACACTATTAGTCGTTGACCATTGGAGTTTGATGAGGTGATCCTGAGGTCACAAGGTGCCACTAGTTCAGTTATTGTTCCTAGTAAGACGTGTTGGGATATTACAATGTGGTATTAGATATTTGCTTAATTTATCTTACTATTTGGGATATGATAGATAGATGACACAGGAACAAGTAAAATCCTATTATTGAAACCAGACTAGTTTATTATGAACACATTTTTGGTAAGATTTCCATATTACTAGCGGCTTGGGAATGCTCTTCTTGGTGTGTGATGTTTGAATTACGTGATATTACCTTGTGTAACTCACATGATATTTGAGTTTTATGGTTTATTGTGGATTTGGATTTTTTCCTTTTGATGCAATAGACATATCATGAATCATAGTTAGGCATGTTGGGTTCACTTGACCTATATAGTCATATTATTATGGTTATTATCACTTATGACAAAGGTTAACTATTTTAAGAGTTAATAATTTATCATATATAATTTTCTTATAAAAGTTCTTAGTGTCATTCTACTCAAAATTACCAATATATATATATATATATATATATATATTTTCTTCTAATGGTAGGTCAAGTGGATATATGGTTAAATGGATATTCACTTGGAAAATGATTTTATTTTATGTTCATAGAAGGTAGGGCGACACTAGTGGGTCGGTACAAGGACATGATGACTTAGTGTTATACTTCATGTGGGATTTTATTTCTTTGTACATAGTATTTAAAGTTCTAATAACATCCTATATGGTGTTTTCCTATATATATTGAAATGAAACTCTATCTATTCTAGCCACATGATTACAGTTCCTTGATATATATTGTCTAGGATGGTACTGTTGATTATGGAAGAAATGGCTGATGAGTCTGTGATTCTTGAAGGAGAAATTCTATAGGTGGATGATCAGTGTGAATTAGTTATTTATGGGATGATTATTTTGTAATGTGATGATGGATGTGTTATATGAGACACATGAGTAGGTGGTTTGGAATATTGTATGTTGTGGATTGATCAAGATGGGATCATGTGTGATGCCTTGTTAGTTGTGTCCTTATATAAGACCTGACTGATGGTCTATGTGAGATACCTACAGAACCTTTGTATTAATATTGACTTTAGTGATATAGTTCCAATTTATTTATGAGAGAAACAAATTAAATGGGTTATCATGAGAATTTAAACACCCTAAAGGGTTAAAAAACACAAGGGATGCTCTGGGATTTCTTGTAAAAATCACCTTAAGTGATAAAAATATGGTTGATATTATTTTTGAAGAGTAGGATTATTTATATTTCTAACCCAATTGTCACAAGATGTTTTTTTGAGTGAGTTTGAAAGTTCATAGATGATTTAAATTTTTTGAGAGAAGCATTTTATCATGAGTTCAAGTTTTAGACCATGGAACAAATGAAAGGCACAATTTTGAAGAGGAGTGGGAACTGAAGTTATGTTATATGAGGCTGACATAACTAAAGTTCATGATTAGTTAAGTTAGTGTGAGAGCCTAGTTTTAGTGATTCTAGACTCCTAGAGTCACTAGTCATATTCTTGTAATTAGTCATCGAAAAATAGTGAGATTTTTGGGTTTTGATTATATCAAGGTAAAAAAAATTATTTACATGTGGGATTAGTTGAAATTTAAATTAGTGATGGTTGTATATAGCTAGATAATTGATGGGGTTTTAAGAATTTCCTACAGGAATAGTGTCCTAGTAACCCGATGAGAGTGGATTACGAGGAGCATAATGCATATCATGATGATCCAATATTGTGAGAGTTGTTCTTGAGGAGTGGTATAAGGGAGTCTATATGACGGGGAGTATAATTTCATCCTTTTTAATGGCAAGGTAATTTCCTTGAAAAAGATTTTGGTTTATGCTATGTGTTGCATTTCAATGTGCTAGGGAAAACCAATTTACTAATGTATTGTCTTAATGATTTGGTTGGAGTGATTATTACACACCCAATAATTATTATCAATGATGGATATGATATGGAATTTTAGGTTTTTGGTTTTATTTAATAATCTACATAAAAACAAGGAAATTACTATAGTGGGGGAGTATTATTCTGGTCATAGGTGATATAAACTCATCCATGTAGTGTTTTGGTTTTATGAAATTAATCATTGGAAAACTATTATAAAATTACAAAACCCGTGAGAAAATAGAAATTAATTTATCTTTGTTACTCTATGAATTATAGTTTATAATTTTTATATGATAATATATGGTGTCCAAGCATTAGCTCTGAGTTCATGCGGGGAATGGTTGAAATTCAAACATGGTTTGAGTAGTGATCCATTAGTGATCGTAACATAGAAGATAAATGGTTTTTATTTATTGATAAATCAAACATGTAATCATAATTAAGAATATTTATAACTTTAATTAATTTATTGAGAAAATCTTGGGGTTCCTTTTAAAGTAAAGGTGTTATGATTGATGCCTCAGGTGATGCGTTGGTAGTTGAAACCCAATTTTTTTGAGGCGGTTCAAACATGGGTGGTTTAAAATATGTTTTAACATGTGATTTGAAGTGGTGGGTTAGAAACCATCTTAGATATATCATTTTAGATTTTACATTTTTGATCTGGGTGTTAAAAGGGGGTTTTCAATTAAAATATTTCTTATCTGAGCATGTTTCATGGACGACGGGTAATCATCCATTTTGAATTGGAATTATGAAATAAGAATTGGTACAAAATATTTAACATGTATTGAGGTGTGGTATGTTGGGAACCATGATCGGTGTGTTATTGGACCACCGAAAATGTGTTTCTGCAGTAAATTTTGATGGTGGGTAGGCATCATGATATTGAATTTGAATGGTGAGATAGGACTTATGCTATGGCTTACCATTTACCAGATGATTAATCTAATGATGAAACATAGGGTTACCAAGGATATATAGGTGTGTGATATTTCCGTATATATGATTCAGAGATAATGACGAGTGTTTTCTTAGGATTTTTGCAGCTTGCACCTTCTTTCCATGTTTTTCATTATAAGTGTGTTTGTTGTTCAAGAATGGAACAAGGAACTTTGACTTTAAATTTATAATCATTATTGGTCGGGTGATGCTGTTGGATGAATAAAAATAGTTACTATGGATGAGAAGTGTTATAGTAGATATTTTTTAAGATCCTAAGTCCATAAGAGTCTTGAATTTAAGTGTATTTTTTTATTTTCATTTTCTTAAGGGGTCGAATTTTGAACTAGGGTGTATAATGGAATTACATGATTACGAACCTCTTAAGTAGAGTGTTTTATTTTTTAGGGTCTCATAGGGTATCCCAGAGGTTTGTGAGAATGAAAAAGGAGGGAAGGAGTGGATAGGATTCTCAATAGTAGCCTATATCTATCAGCTAGTATGTGTATATACAATGTCACTCACAAGATGAACATGACCACATAATAGCTGATGGCCCAATACTAGCTAGACAATGGGTATTTTGTGGGAAAATTTAAAAAATTCCTACCTTGGGGTTTTATATTAGGAAGAAAACATCCAACCTCTATTTTGTGTGTATGAATCCTAACCCATTGAAACTCCTTCTATATTATTTCTTTTTAAATTTTGTCCACTATTGATGTGTTTTAGTAGCAATTTATGGTGTGTTCATTTCTCTATTTTCTTTCCCTTGATTATTTCTCGATCCACTCTTGATTTCATTTTTTTTCTAATAGGGTTTTGATTATTATTTCTCTAGAGTATGGTGGAATTTTCAAATAGAGATAGTGATTTTATAGTTCTTTATAATAGGGTGTCCTGTACTTCCTTTCAAACTTTGTCTCTTGGTTTTTGGACAAAGACATATCCCTATTGGGTTTTTTGATGTTTTGGAATAAAAATTAAATTAAAATTTTTATAGAATCTATTTGGTTGGTAGTGTATTGGGCCTAAATTAGTTATAATATCATTGAAAGGAACTCTTTAATATAGTTTCTTGGTTTAGGTGTGTTAATAATTCTTAGTGATCATCTTAGTAATTGTGACAATTTAAATGAAAATTAAAAATAATTATATTTTGTTTATTAAATTTTGAATTGATTAATTTGGATTTTATTTCTTATGGTAGATGCTAAAGTGATGAGATGATACTGTGGAAAAGTATTGATAGGCTTAGTAATAGTAAAAGGACTTTGAGGGTTAATTTGGGATGGCTTTATCAATAAAGTAGGTGGTTCTTAGTAATCGTGCTATTGTATTTTGTATGTTTTGTTATGGTTCATTAAAGCGTTCTCACACCAAAGAGTCCTTAACATTGTCATATGTGATGAATAATTTTTTAATTGAATAAATTTTTATAGTCAAAATTTAATTTCATTATTATGAAAGAACTTCCATAATTAGGATGCACAAAGCAGCTAGGCCTTGATGGACCTAGGGCATTGGCTGGTTTTCCTCAACTGATGGAAGAGGCCTTTATTATTCTGATATTCCTTGTAACATATGAACCCTAAGGGGAATACACCAGATGTTATTTAATGAATGTGATTCAATGACCCTAGTAGTATAATCCTTTAATTACCTTTAGGTAGTGGTTAGTGATGAGATATTATGAATGATCATGCGGTTATCCTTGCAGCAAATAAAAGATTAACTTAAGCCTCAGTTAGGGGAGATGAAAATATGGTATTCTTTCTCCACTGAGGTCTAGTGACCTGGGTGGGTGGACCCTGATGAGATGGGTGGTTAGGTTGGGTGTTCCAGGGGACCTTTAATGTTCCATAATTAGGATGGTATTGAGCACATCACCCTTTTTATATATTCCTTGGATGATGGTGAGACCTCAAGAAAATTGATGATGTTGAGGGATAGTTTTCTTTTGAGTGATGGGTGTTGAACTGATAGATGTGTCTAAGATAAGAGGACCTATGTAGGATGTATTACCTATGATGATAGTTAGGGACCCCCCTATGGCTAACCTAGTGAGATGATGACCCTAGTGATAGGGCATACATTGTAATGGACAATGATGGTTTCAAGTGTCAACTTAGAAACTAAATAAGTTTTTTAGCCATTTAAGGATGTTACAAGTTAAGGATGGATAATGGGATCCAAAATGTGGTTTGTATTATGGTATTGGTTGATTTCCACACATGTTTATGATATATATATATATATGCTTAATATAATAAATTCAATAAAGTTGGTGTTTATATTATTTGATATACAAAATGTGCTCAGGGTGGTGTGAATATTTTATGATAATGAAACACCATAAATTGTGGTATAGAAAAGACCCCTAGTTAGGAGTTCTATGATACTAATTAAAACATCCCTATAAGGGAGGTCTTTGATACTACTTCTGAGATTTACATGGATTTGGAGTTGATATTCTGTTGGTTTTGGGAAGAAGATAGTTCCTACCATGTGCAAGATACTGGGTCTTGTGGGGTCTTTAGAGGGTGTGGTCGAGTCTCTGACACTATTGAGGATCAACTGTTGAGAAACATTATATATTGGGATGAAGCATTCCTGAAGTTGTTATTCTAGGATGGAGTATTATCCATGTCATTATCATTTATATAGGGATGGTTTTATTCTCCATTCTATTTTCAAAGTATATTGGGGTGAAGAAACCTTGAGTCATTATTATGGATGGAATGGTCATCCTGACATCCTATGAGACACTTTGACACTATAAAAATTAGTTATGGTCTATTGGTGTTATGAACATACGAATATATGGGGGTTTGGTTTCCATTTAATAGATGTTATTTATTTAACTAGAGAATGTCACATGCACATATCAGTACATTACTGGATACGTATGATGAAGCTCACATTTTCATATATTTTATACTGTAGAACATTGTTTATAATCCCACAAAAGTGTTATTTAATGGGTAATTATCATGTTTTTAGGTTTTAGTGCTATTTTGAACCCAAATGTGAAAAACGACTAATTCTGGATTTTTGACAGAATTTTACGTCAGGGGTATTTTGGTCATTTCAGGAACAATAAATTTCCAAATTTTCTGATTAAATTTTTTTTAGAATCCTTATTTTATTTCCTTCATGTTTTTCTTCTGGACCAGGAGCTGATTCGGTCATCTAAAGGGTCTAAAAATCATTGAAGATTGGAATTTTTCCGGGAGGACAGCATGGACCCACCCAAGGTAAAGGACATCAAACGCGGCCTACACATATCCAAATTATGTGTTTCCACCTGGGATACCTTGAGGACAGATAGGGTCGTCTCTAAAATAAATTTGGAGGATTTTGGAGATCCTTAACGAGGCTATTGAACGACATTATTTTGGAGGAACCTTCCTGGATGCTTCATCCAGAAACAGCAACCGAGAATGAAAAATTAATAACTCCTACATACGGTTTCCAAATAAGCTGAAATGTTTAGAGGAGACGGAAAAGACATTTATGAACAACATTTATGAAGGGTGGAATGCGTGAATATGTCATTAAAGGGGTATACAATGCGTCGACATTTGAGGGACAAATTCTGCCTATAAAAGGAGGCCCTCACCTCCTCCTCAAAGCATCCCATTCTCCATCCATTTCTTCAAGGCACCAAGGAGGAGATCTCCACCGAGGGAGGCCGGCCGCAAATCTTCCACATTTCTTTTTATTTTATTTCTTTTCTTTATTTTTAGTTTATAATTGTAATTTAGATTTCTAATAAATTCATGCATTGTTTTTATTTTTGTCCACCGATTCACCCTCTTTTCTTCCTCTCATCTTACCATCGTGAACTATAATACTCATGATCATGAGTAACTAATCCGAGGAATATCCCGAGGGAGTAATCAGGTTCTTGAACCCAAGACCATGTTTTTAATATTCTTTGAGTTAATTCTAAGGATAATTTATAGTGGGTGTAATCCTCACTATGGTTGTCTAAAGATTAACTTCTTAATCTTCAACCATTTTCCCTCGATTGAGGAGGTGGATGGAAGGTGTGTGCTTGGCGATCGCTAAGTAGACTTTTCATTCATAACCGGTGTAGAATAAGGTGTGCACACATACGATGGAGTGTGTAAACTAAGAATATTTGAAGCTGTCCAATGAAGGTGCTCCCTGAATATTCTCTCGGGAGAACTTCCTTTCTTCCCTAATTACATTCTGTTTAGCATTGCATGGTAATTTAGAATTAAATTTTAGTTTCTTATGATTTATGAATTTCATTTATTTTATTAAATTACATTTATTTCATAAAATATTAAACAACAAAAAAAGAATTAGATTAGGTGGAATAGAAGTAGTGATTTATTAACCACAAAAGCTCCTCAAGAGAACGACCTAGGTCAGCCCCTGTACTGCACTTAGCTATAAATATTTTTGAGAGCATGCACGACAACGCTTCGTCAAATTGGCGCCGTTTCCGGGGAGCCAAGTGGTTTTAATTCACTATTTTTATTCACATTGTGTAAATAATTTTCCTTTCATTTAAAAAAAACAACAAAAAAATCATAAATTTCAAAAACTAAATTTTTTTTTGTTCATGATGTTTTTCAATGGTGATTATTCTGCATGGACTGACCAATATCAGGTGCCAGAAAATGTTTGCAATGAAATTGATGCTCAATTTCATAGGATTAGTGATAAAGTTCAAAAACTGGAGAGCCAAATTGAATGGATTGCTGAATATGTACGCACATCCCAAGAGAAATCCAAACCTGAGCCTGAACCTGAGCCTGAACCTGAACCAGAACGAGTGGTGGAAGAGATTTCACCGATCACATTTTATGTTAATGAACCTGAGGTGGGTGAGAAAGAACTTCTAAAGGAAATTATCACATCATCCCACACTCAACCATTGCTCAAGGAGGTCCCAGAAGTACACATTCCAACTGATGCACTGATGGGAGTTCAACATTTTTTCAAAGAATATTGGAATAACATTGTCGAAGATAACTTGAAACATGATCTTCCCATGTTTGATATTGAAAAATCAGTACCTTTTGACCTCACTCTTGCTTTGGAAGATGAAGAAGAAGATGCACCTGCTGAGATGGAGTTTCCAATGGTCATGCCTGAAGAGATCAATTACCAAGCTGAATTACTTGAAAGGGAAGATTTCTTTATTGATTCGTCATGTTTTAATTTTATTCAAACTGAATTGTTTTCTGAATTCTCCTTTCCTGAAATTTCAGATACAACACAAATGGATCAGGCCTTGGATTTTGATGATGATACCACCAAAGTGGTGGTAATCGAGGAAGAAGTTCCGAAGAAGCTGGCGGTGGTGAGACTACCTCCTCAACAAAAATTTTCATACCATATGGAGGAGGACACCACCGAAGTTAACAGGGAGCACCCTTATCTTTTATTCCCTCCCACTTCAAACCTCAAATTTCTTCTTTATTCTTTCTCGGGGGTTGGGAACCTTCTTATCTTATTTGGGGTTCTCTACTTTCAGTGTTTAATCATGGACATCGGGAAAACTCACATGTGGTGGTTCATCTCAAAGAAACCACATCCACCTTCTGATCGGGGATAATCCACTGAAACTGCCTGACTAGGGGCAGTAAAAACCTAGCACCCGCTTGGGGGTCTAAACCAAGCATTATCTCTTTTCTTTTCCTTTTCTCATTCTTTTTATTTATTTTTTTTTCTTATTTATTTTTATTACTTTCTTGTAGTCTTAAAGTGGTTGCATCTAGGAGCTTAACTCAAGGCATCCACTTCTAAAATAATGTCAGGTTGTATCTTTCCTTCCCTTTTATTTTTTACCTTTATATTTATATTTTGTTGAGTTGAAATAAGGGGTAGTTAAATTTAAGTGTGGGAGAGTGTCAACCTTCTTATTTCTTCTCATGTGATTTTCATTTTTTTTATTATTATATTTTTAGGATTTTTGAGCTTTAATGAATATTCTTATCACTTTTCACACATCAATTGATTATAAAGAATTGAAATGATTTTTGAAATAATGGATTTTAAATGATTGTTGATGTGAAATTTTTTTTCTTGAATTGGATTGTCAATCATTTTTATGAGTTTGACTGATTTTTGAAATCCATGACCATGAAACACTGACTCAAATTTTTTTTTTCCAATCCTGTGAGGTATTCTAAACCACTTTTACATATTCTTCCTAATACCCACACTTTCTTGAGGGAAACATGAATATTGTGTGAGAACCAGAATTTGTGAATATTATCTTTCGAAGCTTTGGATTTCATGGAATGTATTTAAAATGATTGAGGCATCTCATTGGCTGGCCACATTTTATCCTGAGACCCACCTTTACATTTATCCTTCGTAATCCCTTAGATTCCATGAATTGCCTTATAGGTTTAAGCCATATTACAAGCCAATTTTTCCATACCTACCCGCACTTTTAGTATTTTTGCATGGATATTTCAAGTTTGAGTGTGGGGGAAGGGCCTTTCGTGCACGTTCATTGGTATGTGTATCATTTATGGGTAGTGTGAAGTGTGTGTCAATATTTTGGGCTGTGGATAACAAGAGAATTGGGCATGTGTCATTATTTCATTGTGCTTTATTTGGTTCATCCATTTCTCCTAAAAAAAAGAAGAAAAAAATGTATATGAGCTTGAATTACTCATTGTAAATTCTTTTATGACTCATGTCCATCCCAAAAAAATCAAGGGCATGAATTTTCATTCATTCATTGTATTCAATTTTCAGTTCATCCTCCATAAAAAAAGAAAAAAAATAAAGCTGTGCCTTTCTGGAGCTTTGAAAAAAAAAGAGGAGAACATAGATGATATCATCACTTATTGGCTCATGTACCATGTCCTAAAGAGGGGTGGGGTTGTTTTTCACATTTACAAGAAGTATTGAGTGAAGAATTTCCTGTGTTTTCACTTGATTTAATCATGCATTGTACTTAAAAGTTCAACCTCCTCTTTCTAGCTTGGAACATTTTTCAATCATTCTACCACCGACCCTAAGCCACAGAATCATTTGAACCTTTAATTAAAGCCCTCATGATTAAATTCATTTTCATGTTTCACGCTGTGGAGAAATGATAATTCTCACAAACCTATGGTGATACATGCGATTTTCAAGTATGAGTATAACTCTAGATTCAATTTCTCTTGAGTGAAGAGTGACATAAAATTCAATGTGAGGTAGGTTGTGATTGGGCCATGGATTTATTTATGAGGTTGAACAAATTTTAATGATTGAAATGAAAATGAGAGAATTATTATTCATAAATGATACATGATGGAATTCTATTTTGGATAAAATCATTGATATTTTCTCATTTTTGATTGTTGTGTGGATTTTGATTTGGATGTAAGATGATTGCCCAGGAGTGCAATGTTTAAGTGTGGGGGAGTGATGAAGATCACATTTTCATATATTTTATACTGTAAAACATTGTTTATAATCCCACAAAAGTGTTATTGAATGGGTAATTATCATGTTTTTTAGGTTTTATTGCTATTTTGAACCCAAATGTGAAAAACGACTAATTCTGGATTTTTGACAGAATTTTACGTCAGGGGTATTTTGGTCATTTCAGGAACAATAAAATTCCAAATTTTCTGATTAAATTTTTTTTAGAATCCTTATTTTATTTCCTTCATGTTTGTCTTCTGGACCAGGAGCTGATTCGGTCATCTCAAGGGTCTAAAAAATCATTTAAGATTGGAATTTTTCCGGGAGGACAGCATGGACCCACCCAAGGTAACGGACATCAAACGCGGCCTACACATATCCAAATGATGTGTTTCCACCTGGGATACCTTGAGGACAGATAGGGTCGTCTCTAAAATAAATTTGGAGGATTTTGGAGATCCTTAACGAGGCTATTGAACGACATTATTTTGGAGGAACCTTCCTGGATGCTTCATCCAGAAACAGCAACCGAGAATGAAAAATTAATAAATCCTACATACGGTTTCCAAATCAGCTGAAATTTTTAGAGGAGACGGCCAAGACATTTATGAACAACATTTATGAAGGGTGGAATGCGTGAATATTTCATTAAAGGGGTATAAAATGCGTCTACATTTGAGGGACAAATTAGTCCTATAAAAGGAGGCCCTCACCTCCTCCTCAAAGCATCCCATTCTCCATCCATTTCTTCAAGGCACCAAGGAGGAGATCTCCAACGAGGAACGCCGGCCACAAATCTTCCACATTTCTTTTTATTTTATTTCTTTTCTTTATTTTTAGTTTTTAATTGTAATTTAGATTTCTAATAAATTCATGCATTGTTTTTATTTTTGTCCACCGATTCACCCTCTTTTCTTCCTCTCATCTTACCATCGTGAACTATAATACTCATGATCATGAGTAACTAATCCGAGGAATATCCCGAGGGAGTAATCAGGTTCTTGAACCCAAGACCCTGTTTTTAATATTCTTTGAGTTAATTCTAAGGATAATTTATAGTGGGTGTAATCCTCACTATGGTTGTCTAAAGATTAACTTCTTAATCTTCAACCATTTTCCCTCGATTGAGGAGGTGGATGGAAGGTGTGCTTGGAAATCGCTAAGTAGACTTTTCATTCATAACCGGTGTAGAATAAGGTGTGCACACATACTATGAAGTGTGTAAACTAAGAATATTTGAAGCTGGCCAATGAAGGTGCTCCCTGAATATTCTCTCGGGAGAACTTCCTTTCTTCCCTAATTACATTCTGTTTAGCATTGCATGGTAATTTAGAATTAAATTTTAGTTTCTTATGATTTATGAATTTCATTTATTTTATTAAATTACATTTATTTCATAAAATATTAAACAACAAAAAAATAATTAGATTAGGTGGAATAGAAGTAGTGATTTATTAACCACAAAAGCTCCTCAAGAGAACGACCTAGGTCAGCCCCTGTGCTGCACTTAGCTATAAATATTTTTGAGAGCGTGCACGACAACGCTTCGTCAACTTACAAGACCACATTGGTTTTTCTCTACTAAGTTATGTAATCACAACCTATTTAAGTGGAAATTACACTTAGGTACCCAAGTAACCCTTCAGTTAGTTGCGGGTGAAGGTTGGGATGAGGTTTAGGTTTTGATCACTAGGTAGGATAGTTCAGAGTCTGGATACTAGGATGTGGTATGGTTCAAATTTTTAATATAGAATCACCATCTTCTATTTATTTTATTTTTATTTGTAGATGTGATCATCCCAGTGGGCAATCATCCTTATACTAATTCCTCTATAATCCATTTCATTTTTAATTGAATTTTTTATTTAAAAACATTTTCTAAGTATTCTAATGTGTTTGATGATTCGTTATATTATTTTAATTATACACTTTGATATAGTGGGTATAGTATCATCACAGTACCACCTTAGTATTTCATATCTTATAAGTAGTGTCTAGTGAATGAGGGGGCACACCTTAGGTCCCATCGCATATCTATTATATTTACTATTCACAGTGATCCAATCGAAAATGTTACATATTTTAACATATAAATAAGAGTATAACAATGATCTGGGACTATAACTTTGTACTTTAAAAAAATCAACTATTGATTCTAAAATCAATAACCACATTACAATACCCCTAATAACAAGGAGTATCACTATAAAATTGATATCTAATCACAAGAACAATGTCCATCCCAAGATTTGAATTGTCCTATTTAAATATACTTAGTTCCACTATCATAATATACATTTAAAAAGGTTCAGATACCATTTTGTGACATCATCAACCTTGCCACTACCAATAACCTTATCCAATTCACCACATAACCCTAAGAACACCTCTTCATTATCTAATTTCTGTAGACTAGAAGCGTTAGATAATTAGTCATTGGGACACTATACCGTCAATATCACTGTATATAATAATATATTAAGAACATATATATATATAAATTACCATAAAAGGATAACCATAATATATAATAAAAATATTATTATAACTAAAATTTAACATTTCCATGCTATATAGTAACACATAGAAACGAAATTTCTCGATGGGTTAAAGATATATAAAATATTCCAAAAAATAAGTGAATTCACTTGAAGAAAATGACCCTATTATTTTTATGGTACTATATCATCATCCCCATTGAGCTAATTTATATTTGTTCTTACAACATGGATCATCCCTTGATCTTTATTCCAAACATATGATTTGATCATCCATTATTGTGTATATGTAGTGTGTGAGTACATAACTCAGTTTTGCACTACCAACTGGGTCCCAAATATAATCTTAATATATATATGTATATATGTGAGGTATAATAATAAATTTAATAATACACATCATATGTCAAATATATTGGGTAATCATGTGGTAACTGGTTTTCCATAATGATTGTACCTATTTACTTTGGAAAATTCCATAAATTTGGAATGATCATGTCCATTTCATACTGAAGAAGTGGTTTTTCAATATACATCCCTCTACCAGATCAATATTTTAATTGAGCTACTATATTGACATAATGTACAATATATCTAAATTAATAATCATTTTAAAAATAGGTTGTTATAATTTCATACTCATCCATACTCATTATCATCTGGATATAATATTCTTGTATGATCTGTCCATATGAACTCATAATCGACTAGACAATAGGTATGAATAATTTCCAACATTTAAAAACTCATAACCAAGAAGATAAAATATTGGAACACTAACTAACATAATCAAACCCATAATGAATTGGATATTAGTTTGACATTCAATCCAACCCATCCAATCCAAGTATCAACAAGATAGTAGATTGGTATACTATATAACCCCTTCAAAATCATAATCATTTAGATAATAATATGGAATTTATCCAATCAATTTAAACTCATAATAATTTGGATACTATTTTGGACTATATATAACCTATGTCAACATGTAATCAATCTGGATACTAGTTTGATATAGAGATAGACCCATCCATACTCATAATTAGTAGGATATCTAGTTGAAATTGAGAATAAACTATCCATACCCAAATTTTGTTTTTATATTTTAGAAACATAGATAAATCCATACCACACATCATAAACAGAACCTCTAGGCTAGTAAAAATAATTAAATAGTGTTCAAATTCTAATAACATTGTCCTATTTTTAATAACCAATGGAAACATGTGAGCCTCATTTACTAAATCCTTGAAACAATGATATATTATTTTAAGAAAGTCATAAAACTATAATAATTAATGTTACACATGTCATAGACCTGTAACGACCCGAACATTTGAATAATATTTGTTTCCTAAATTTTTGTGTTATTTCATTTTATACTCCACAAAAGCTATATCCTTTAATTAATGTAGTGAGTATAATTTAAATGATACCATTGGGTTTTGACTATTATATGACCGTTGGTCAATGTGACTGTTGGAAACTAAACTCTTTACGTTGCAATTATTATTTATAAATACAAGCGATCTTGGTTAATACAGATAGAAGAGTCGATGGCCTCATCCAGTAGACTCAGGCCCTACGAATCCCATCTGTCAGAGCTTGGGAAGGAGGTGTCTTTATTGGGCTTTGCTCTAGACCAAGCCCAAGCCAAACTCCAACATGTGAATCTTGAACGAAATCACCTAAGGGAGAAGTTCAAGGTGATAGAAACCACCACTCAGGAAATGTTGTCTAAGACGCCCCAAGATTCTATCACCATAAAACACCTTACACTTAGGTCATATGCATTTGTTTTATGGGGATATCTAACAAGGCCTTAGATACTTTTTGTAATCCCTTTGTATAAATAAATTTTTTATTTCTTATTTTGGTAAAATTTTTGATTTTCAATTATCTGGATAAATATAGGATAAATATTATTGATGAATTCTGTAAAAAGGGTATTTTTAAATATTCATGTAAACTTTAAATAATTAATAATGAGAAATGATTTTCAAAAAATGGTCTTCTATAGTTGTGATCAGTAATAATTTTAGATTCTAATAAGATCAACTTGTTTTTAGTGAATAGTAAAGTATTAATAGTAACATACCCTTATGAATTGTAATGAATTGTAATGAATATTAAATTGGCCAAAAAAATAGAAACTTCACCCATGAATGTATAAATACATTTTAGACATCCTAAATGTGAAAAAACGATCATAGTATAAGTTTTTTTATTTTTATAGGTCATAAATATTTTATTTAAAGTTTTATAATTAATTTAATAATTTAAAATGGAAATTTATTTTTATAAAATTTAATCATATATTGTTAATTTATTGTCTTGTGGTTATACCATAATTTTTTGGGACCCTGATTACCTTTTTAAGGTGTTACAAAATAAGATATCATTTTAGAGTTGTTTTTTTGAATAAATAATGATTTTATTTAAAAATTAAATTAAAAATTATTAGAAAATTATTTTCATAAAATGGAGTTCATTTTTTACTTCAAACCATCGATATTATGTGAGGGTAAATTTTGGGGATTTTTCTGAAACAGTTGGATTTTCAGTGAATAGTAAAAATACAATTTCAAGTTTCCGGTGTTTAATGACATAATTGATGATGTAATCCTGATGTAATCAATCTGGTCGACTTTTTAATAGTAATATATTCTATAAGGTTTCCCAAGAATCCAATACCATGGGAAAATACCATTGGAAAATACCATGGGAATGCTCATGGTTTTGCTAATACCACTGATGTGGTGTCCCTTGAAAATTAATTAAATATTCCCTCACTATTTTTGTAAATATAAAAAAATTCCCTCATTAATTTAATTAAAAAATACTTCCCAACTAATGTATTGTATTTTTACCTCCCAATTAGTCCTCCCAAGGTGCCCTCAATCCCCCGAGGTCCCAACCTTCAAGCTTTCAAAGTTACTTTTCATGGTAAGGGAACATTCCACCCTCCTTTTTTAGTCGTGATTTCATTTAAGTTATGTCTTCCAGTTTCCATATTATTATGTGGGGGTTTGTTATTATACATTATTATTACTTTAAATTTTATGTCCAAATTATTATATACCCTTTCTTCAATCATTAATTTATTTTATGAATTTTTAAGTGACGTTGTTAGGCTGCCGAATTTTTGTAAAAGAAACCGCAACTTCTCTTTTCTTTCGAGTTTCATTTTCATATGGTATTTCCTTCATATATCCATACCATGATATTATTTATTTTTATTAATTACCTATACTGTATTATGAGTTTTTATGAGTGGGTGAATCTTGTCCCCTCTCTTTTCAACATTTTCTAAAACCAGGTTATATAGCCTTTATGCTAGAGAATGTTCGTCTAAAAATCTCTTTATTTTTCTCAAGAAATTCTCTTGTATTATTTATGTGAATACCAAAATCTATTTTTATTTCCAAGGGTATTCATAAATACATAAAAATTATCTATATTATCTTGGTATTGACATACATATAACCCTCACTCCCTTTCTATCTGTTATAAATGAAATAATGATCAAGATTTTAAGAACTTTTAAAACATCAGGATTTTGAAGTGAAACCCATTACTTTTACTCTCTATGGGTTATTTATGAAGTGTTTGATTATTATATTCGTGTATCACAAGAATGTAAAGACATATTAAGGGTGTTCCCTGATAGTGTTCCAATGCATTGGGTAAAAAATTTAATCTCTAGAGATGTCAAGTTTCACGATACCTTGGTGAATATCCTTGGTAATTTTTATGACACCTTGTGGACGAACCTTGGTGATATGTTCATGAATGTCTAAATTAAATTTTGTAGACACATATTCAAGTTATGATTAAAGTTATTTTCATTATGAAATTCCTCTTCTTCCATTTCTCTTGTCTTTTTGTTTTTATCAAGTTCTTATTGATTTCACAAGTAAACTGATTCCCTTGTTTTCCTTACTGGGCCTTATGCTCACCCTTTCCTTTTATGTATACCTCCAGGTTATGATTTGCAATAATTATACATAGGATGAACTTATTATGAATCCTTAAAAGTTTATTAGAAGATTTTTTTCTGTTTTTATGTTTTATGTTCTTGAATTCCAAGACAGTAGACTTTAAAGATCCTCTGAATTTAAAGTGTAATGAAAAGTTATGTAATAAAAAGGCGGGATGCCATAGTTGTTATAAATGGATAGTTTAGTTATTTATGGAAATTAGGATATGAAAAATTTATGAATAAACCTATATAAAATTTTAGATATAGGAATACTTATTAGTTTTTTGGTGAGTATTGAGTAAGTGATTTATCAAGAAAATACACCCCTTTCTTGATATGAGCAGGTAGAGGAGGCTCTGGTATAGATATACCTAGGAGTGAAAACTCTGACAAGGAGTTTTGGTCTTGAACAGAGGTATCTTGGTACACAAAAATGGGGCTTACTACACTCTTGGTTACGACACTCCCAAGGGATATGTTCGGTTAATCACAAGCTTTTTATGAATCATTATGAGGGATTTATAGAGAAAAGTAATTGTTTAAAACATGATGTTTTAAGAAATAAAATAATTTATAGTTAAAATATTTATAAATGAAATAATCTTTTCACTATGGTTTTATTATTTTAGAAAATGGAGGGAAATAGGAGGAACTATACAAATGGTGACCACAATGGACCATGCACTGATGACCCTCCAATAGAAGCCAGAATGGAAACTTTCATGTGAATGATGAACCAACTGACTCAAGTTATAGGAAATAACTTGAATCAAGATGATATACCAATTTCAATAAAAAGGGAACACATGTCTATTTAATCCTTGATGTGTCAATGACCACTAACCTTCAGTGGATCTATTGACCCATTGATTGCTAAATAGTGGATTAGCTCTATTGAGAAGACCTTTTCTGTGATCTGCTATTCAGAACAAGAGAAGGTAATATGGGATGCTTATAGCTTATAGGGAGAAGCTGATCAGTGGTGGGAACTAATTAAAAACACAAGGCCAAGAGTGGAAGTTGAATCTATGGAGTGGGAATAGTTCATAGGGATATTCTTCAATAAGTATTTCCCTCGATCAATGAGAACAAGAATGGAGAAAGCGTTTCTCAAGATGAAGCAGAATGATAATGAATCTATGAGAAGCTATGAGATGAACTTCACAAGGATTTCACATTATACCTCAATCTTTTTCATGGATCTAAATTTTAAGGATGATAGATTCTTAGATGTACTGATACCTTGTCTTTGGAATAATCTAGCCAATTGAGACTATGAGAACTATGAGGAGATTGTGCAGAGTGCGATGAAATTCAAACTAGAGTTTGGTGAGATGCAATGGTATCATAAATCAAACGACAAGAAGAGATTTATGGATCCCATCTTAGGTAGGACCTTTGATTAGGGAAGATTAGGAAAAAAAGTGAAACTTCCCACATGTAATAAATGTGGGAAGAAGCATTTGGGGAACTGCCTGCTCGGGAGCGGGAAGTGCTACAAGTGTGGTAGATATGGACACATTTCATAGAATTGTCATAGTGAGGTCAATCCAAAACATCCCAACACTAAAAAACAAGGGAATATGGTTCATGCCCTACCTGATGTCCAATCTAATAAGTGTGGAAACTTGGGAACTTTTCCAATCACTGTCCAAATCCGAGGGCAGTGGAGGGTAATCACCATCAGCCTCAGAAACGACCAAGGGAACAAGGTCATACTTTTGAAATCACTATGGATAAAGTTGAACCAAAAAATGAAGTGCTGGAAGGTACTCTTGTTTTTCTCTAAAATCATGCAAGTACTTTGTTTTATTCTATTTCTACACATTAATTTATTTCCTCCAAGTTTGAAAAGAATTTAGAATCAAACCCTGATTTTCTAAATGCAGAGTTATCAGTCACGACTCCTGGTGGGATTATCCAAGCATCGTCTGTGTTTAGAAACTCTAGTATTTACTTTAGTTAGCACAATATTATCACAAATCTATTAGTCATTTCCATGATGGAATTCAACATTCTACTAGGTATGGACTGGTTCTCAAAGTATAATGCTAAGATCCAATTCAAAAGCAAGGAAATATCATTAGGCTTGAATGGAAAACCTACATTTATCTTCCAAGGAGAGATATATCAAAGTGATCTTTTCCTAGAAGAACCTCATATATCATTCTTTATGGAGTTTCTTGGAGAAGAAGAAGAAGGAAATGGGATTTTGAGGATAGAAAATGTCCCCATAATCCTTGAATACATTGACGTATTTCCTAAGGAGTTTCCCGGACCTCCCTCAAAATGAGAGGTAGAGTTCTCCATTGAACTCATACCTGGATATCATCTCATATCAAAGAACCAATCTAGGATAGAAAATGTGGAGCTGGAGGAGTTAAAGAAACAACTCCAAGATCTTTTGGAGAAGGGTTTTATCTAACAAAGTGTGTCTCCTTGGGGATCACCTGTTCTCTTTGTGAAGAAGAAGGATAGATCGATGCGGCTATGCATTGATTATAGAGAACTAAACTGGATCAGAATAAAGAACAAATACCCTCTTCCATGAATTGATGACTTATCCGACCTACTTCATGGGGCTCAATTATTCTATAAGATTGATCTTCATTCTTGTAATCATTAATTGAGGGTGATGAAAGACGATATTCTGAAAACTAACTTTCGATCAAGATATGGGCATTATGAGTTTGTTGTTATGCCATTCGGATTGGCTAATGCACCTGATATTTTTTTATGGATTTGTTGAATAGAGTCTTTAAGGACTAACTTGATAACTTTTTGGTAGTCTTTATTGATGATATTATGATATATTCCAAAAGTTGTGAGGACCTTGAGGATCATATAAGGGTTATTTTGAAAAATCTATGGAAGGAGAGGATTTTTGGAAAGTTCACCAAATGTGAATTTGGGTTGGAACAAGTTGATTTCTTGGGGAACATTGAAACCAATGAAGGAATCAAAGTTGACCGTACGAAGGCAAAAGTTTTAGAGGAGTGGCCTTAGCCTACAATAATAACTGATATTTGTAGTTTCCTTTGATTAACATGATATTAAATGAGGTTTGTGGAAAAATTTTCATGACTTTGTAATCTATCAATCATGTTAACTCGAAAATGGGTCAAGTTCATATGGACAAATAAGTGTGAGGAAAGTTTCCAAGAGCTGAAAAATAGATTGGTCACTAAACTCTTGTTTACTCTGCCCTCAAGTGGAGAAGGATTCATTATTTTTAGTGATGCATCTCTGAAAGGGCTTGGGTGTGTCCTCATGAAAAATGAAAAATTCATTGCTTATGTATCTGACAGTTGAAGACTCATGATGAGAGCTTTCCTACACATAATCTCGAGCTGGCTGTGGTCATTTTTTCTTTAAAGATATGGAGGTACTATCTTTATGGGGAGAAATTTGATATGTACATAGACCATCAAAGTTTGAAGTATATTTTCACACAAAAAGAATTGAACATGAGACAGATGATATGGTTGGAAATACTCAATGACTATGATTGTTCAATTCATTATCATCCCAGAATAGCTAACAAAGTTGTTGATGCATTAAGCAAGAAAGACCCGTTTGTTCTTTACATGATGATGATTCGAAGAGATCCTTTGATCAATGACCTAGTAAAACTGGACATGGGAATTATAAGGGAAGGGACATCATCAACCCTAACCCAAATGATTTCTCAACCATCATTACTAGAAGATATCAAGAAAGATCAAAAAGAAGATCCTTTATTACAGAAAATGATTGAGGATGTAAAGGCTGGGAAGTTTCCTTTGTTCAATATTGATCAAGAAGGTGTACTGAAATTTCATACAAGACTATGTGTTCCATCTATTCTGGAAATAAAGAAGGATCTGATGGATGAATCTCATATATCTACTTTCTCTATACATCCTGGAAGCAAAAAAATGTATAGGTACCTTTTTGATCATTATTGGTGGGATAATATGAAATGGGAGATTCCTAACTACACTTTAAGGTAACTGGTATGTCAGAAAGTGAAGGTAGAGTGACAACTTCCTAATTGGGTATTGAAACCACTACCCATACCATCATGGAAGTGGGACAATATCACTATGGAATTTGTCACTGGTCTCCCATGAACTTCAAAAGGAAACAATGTGATATGGGTTATTGTAGACCGTCTCACCAAGCCTACCCATTTTATATCCATTCGGGAAGATTTATCTCTTGATCAAATTTCCAAGATTTACGTGAAGGAAGTGGTATGGCTGCATGGAGTTCTACTACCTATCATATCAGATCATGATCCAAGGTTCACATCAAAATTCTGGATAAGTCCTCAACATGCTCTAAGAAATGAATTGGATTTCAGTATGGTCTATCACCCCCAAACTGATGGGAAATCTGAAAGGAATATTCAAACACTCAAGGATATGTTGAGAACATGTTCAAAGGAATTTAAAGGTGGATGGGATCAACATATCCATTTATTTGAGTTCTCTTATGACAATAGCTTCCACTAGAGCATTAAAATGGAACCCTATGAAGCTCTATATGGTCAGAGATGCAGAACTCCAACTTTTTGGCATGAAGCTGAGGAGATAAAGCTTCTTGGGCCTGATTTTGTGCAAGAGATGACAGAAAATGTATGTGCCATCCACCAACACATTAAGGCTCCTCAAGTTAGCAAAAGATCTATGTCGAAAACCTTCGAAGGGACTTGGAGTTTGATGTTGATGACAAATTATTTGAGTTTCACCTTCGAATAGATTCATGAGATTTGGGAAGAAAGGAAATCTCATCCCAAGGTACATTGGACACTATGAAATCCTTGATAGTGTGTGAGGAGTGGCCTATCAGATTGTACTTCCTCCAAATATAGCATAAGTTCATGACGTCTTCCATGTATCCCTCTCGAGGAAGTATATAACTGACTTTTTAGATGTACTAAATCAATATGCGGTAAAACTGGAACCTAACCTCTCTTATGGGGAGCTTCTAGTGGAGATCTTGGATCATAGAGACAAGGTTCTACACAACAAGACTACCCAACTTGTTAATGTGTTGTGGAGGAATCGAAAAAGCAAAGAAACCATGTGGGAACCAGAGGAGTCTATGAGGTAAAGTACCCACACCATTTCTCTTCTTAGGGTAAGAGTTAAAATTTCAGGGATAAAATTTCTTAAGGGGGAAGAATTTAGCAACCCGAAATTTTGAATAATATTTGTTTCCTAAATTTTTATGTTATTTCATTTTATACTCCACAAAACTATATCCTTTAATTAATGAAGTGAGTATAATTAAAATGATACCGTTGGGTTTCGACTGTTATATTACTATTGGTCAATATGACCGTTAGAAAGAAAATTTTTTACATTATAATTATTTTTTATAAATACATGTGATCTTGGTTAATACAGAAAGAAGAGGTAATGACCTCATCCAGTAGGCTCAGGCTGTATGAATCCCATTTGTCAGAGCTTGGGAATGAGGTGGCTTCATTTGGCTTTTCTCTGGACCCAGCCCAAGTTGATCTCCAACATGTGAAGCTTGAACGGAATCTCCTAAAAGAGAAGTTCAAGCTGATAAAAATCACAACTCAGGCTATTTTTTCTAAGCTGAACCAATATTCTATCAGTATAGCACACATTACACTTAGTTCCTATGAATGTGTCATAATGGGATACGTAACGAGTCCTAAGATACTTTTTGTAATCCATTGGTATAAATAATTTTTTTATTTCTTATTATTGTAAAATTTGGTATTTTCAAAGGTTAAGATAAATATAAGATGAATATTATTGATGAATTTTGGAAAAAGGGTATTTTAAAATATTCATGTAAACATTAAATAATTAATAATGTGAAATGATTTTCAAAAAATAGTCTTATATAGTTGTGATCAGTAAGAAATTTAGAGTCTAATAAGATCAACTTTTTTAGTGAACAATAAAGTATGAATAGTAACATACCCTTATGAATAGTGATGAATAGTAAATCGGCCAAAAAAATAGAAACTTTACCCATTAATGTATAAATATGATTTAGACATCTTAAAAGTGAAAAAGGATCATAGTATAAGTTTTGTTATTTTTGTAGGTTATAAATATTTTATTTAAAATTTTACAATTAATTTAATAATTTTAAATGAAAATTTATTTTCATAAAATTTAATCATAAATTGTTACTTTATTGTCTTATGGTTATACAATAATTTTATGGGACCTTGATTACTTTTTTAAGGTGTTACAAAATAAGTTATAGTTTTAGAGTTGTTTTTTTCAATAAATAACAATTTTATTTAAAAATTAAATTAAAAAATAATTATAAAATTATTTTCATAAATTGGAGTTCATTTTTGAATTCAGAGCATCAATATTAGGTTAGGGTAAATTTTTGGGATTTTTTTGAAACAATTGAATTTTCAGTGAGTAAAAAAATACTGTTTTGAGTTTCATGTGTTTAATGAAATCATTGCTGATGTAATCATGATGTAATCAATCTGGTCTACTTGGGAAAATTAATATATTCTATGAGGTATCCCAATTGGCCAATACCATGGGAAAATACCATGGGGAATCCCATGGTTTTTCAAATACCACCACTGAGGTGGCCCTTGAAAGTTAATTAAATATTCTCTCTCTTTTCCAATAAATACCCAGCCATTAGCTCATTAATTTCATTCCAAAGTCCTCCTCAATGAAGTTATAGTCTTTTTACCTCCCATGTATTCCTCCCAAGGTTCCCTAAATCCCATCAAGTTCCCAACCTTCAAGGTTTCGAAGTTACTCTTCAAGGTAAGGGAACCTTCCATCCTCCGTTTTTAGTCATGATTTCCTTTAAGTTATGTCCTCCATTTTACATATTCTTATGTGGGGGTATGTTCTTATATATTATTATTACTGTCCATTTCATGGTTAAATGATGATATAACCTTTCTTCTCTCATCAAATTATTTTCTTAATTTTTAAGTGACGCCGTTAGGCTGCCTAATTTTAGTAAAAGAAACCGCTCTTCTCTTTTCTTTCGAGTTTCATTTTCATATGGTATTTCCTTAAAATATCCACACCATGATATTATTTATTTTTATTCTGTACCCATAATGTATTATGAGTTTTTTTATGATTTGGTTACTCTTTCCCCTCTCTTTTCAACATTTTCTAAAACCATGTTATATACCCATTATGCTTTAGAATTTTCGTCTAAAAATATCACTATTTTTCTAAAGAAATTATCTTGTATTATTTATGTGAATACCCAAATATATTTTTATTTAAAAGGGTATTAATAAATACATAAATTGATCTATTTTGTTTAGAATTTACATACATATAAACCTCACTCCTTTTCTATGTGTTATAAATGACATTACGATCAAGATTTTAATAACTTTTAAAACGTCACAATTTTGAAGTGAAATCCAATAATTTTACTCTCTATGGGTTATTTATGAAATGCTTTATTATGATATATGTGTATCAAATGAACATAAATACATATTAATGGTGTTCCCTAATAGCACCTCGATGCGTTGGTTAAAGAATTTAATCTTTATAGATGACAAGTTTCACGATACCTTGGTGAATAACCTTGATAATTATTATAACACCTTGGTGACAAAACTTGGTGATATGTTCATGAATGTATAAATTAAATGTTTTAGCCACATATTCAAGTTATTATTCAATTTGTTTTTATAATTAAATTACTCTACTTCCATTTCACATGTCATTATGTTTTTATCATGTTTTTATTTATTTCACAATTAAAATAATTCCCTTGTTTTCCTTACTGGGCCTTCTGCTCACCCTTTCCTTTGATGTATTTCTCTAGGTTATGATATGAAATAATTTTCCTTAGTATTAACTTATGATGAATTAATACAAGTGTATTAGAATAATTTTTTCATGTTTTCATGTTTTATATTTCTGATTTCTAAAACACTAGACTTTAAAGATCCTCTGAATGTAAAATGTAATGAAAAGTTATGTAATAAAAAGGCGGGATGCCATAATACCCCTATGATATAACTCATAAACTTCAGTTTCCGAGGTCAAAATAGACCTAACAACTCACTAGTTATCCAACCACCTACCTTGGGTAGGTTATCACCGATGATCAGAAAATATCTCCCTTGGACTAGAAAATTAGTCAATGAAAAAAATTACAATGCATAATTTTAATGATTAAATATTCCTTATAACCCATTATTATCTTTATATACTCGATCACCCTATGAAAAATAGTCGTTGGTGACTACTAACCTGATCAACTCTCATTGAAACCCTAACCATAATTTTATAAAGTCACATGAAGCCTTCCACATGTATCTAACTCTAATTACCAAGTCATCAGACCTGGTAAACTCGCTTTTGTAAAGGATGTTGAAAATAAGAATGTTCATTACCCATTGATGTCTCACCAATAATAATATAATTTCAAATATATTTTTAAATTGACTTATAAAGGGAATTAAGTATTAACTATATTCCAAACACCATACATTGCATACTCTTTTCATTATTGGATATTTTTGTACATTGAAATAATCATTCCAATTCACTGAAACCATGGTACATAACATGTGGTGCATCCTTCATGGTTCAAATGATCCAAACATTCTCTCACATGAGTATTAAATACATATCATACCTAGTATAAATCTGTTTCACTATCCTACCAAATTTTTTAATAATAAAAACATTTAAATTCAAATAAAATATGTGAGAATTATAAAGACAACATACTTCATATTAATTTAACTCATTTTTTATAAATTTTTAAAAAATCATTACATTCTAAAACAAATGTATTAGGGGATTCATGGTGGAGTATCAATAAAAATTATAGAAATTGGGAATAAAGGGGTATATGAACTCATAAATACATATAGGAGGAAACTACTATATATAACTCATTAATAGGACAACAATTAGAGGATTTGAATCTTGGAAGTGGATGGAGAATATTGGAGAATGAGGTTAGGTTGTGTGGGTTAATTGGGAAAATCATTGGGGTTATATTAAAATATAGCCATAGAAAATTAATTTATTAAAAATTTAAAATAATATCTTGAGAGTCCAGTGGGTAGCTGGTAGCTGGCCTCCAACTATATCATGGTCATTTTAGTTCCTTTATTTCCTCTTTAAACATCCCATTAGATACCTAGTACACCTCCACTGGGTACTTGGATTTTTTTTTTCATTTTTCACATATAACACACATCACGATTATTACCATGTCTACTTCCATTAGTTAACAAGTTGTATTTGTTTCACTCATTGATAATGAAATATAAAACCTCTATGTACCTAATAATATTCAATACAATAAAAAAATAATCACTATACCATCCTTTACATGAAAAATCCAAAATTCCTCCAATATTTTAAAAATCTTTTAAAAACATAAAAATTAGAATACATAGATGTGAAAAAAATATTTTAAAAACTCTAAAAATTCAAGATTTTTATATAGTGTCATCTAGAAAAATGATAGTACAACTCTACCAATAAATGTATTTATGATGATCTACATCAAAAACACATATTAGTTTTACTTTAGGAACCATATGTGTCACATAATATATGAATAATTATAAAATCCATTTTTCCAAAACATAAAGTGACCACAAGGCCTAATATTATTCAATTTTTTTATAGTAAACTCGTACATTATCAATTTTTAGAATATAGAATAGTCTTAAATATTGATATATCACATATCCTTATCTTAAACAACTGAGCACATTACTTTCCTCTCATCCAAATATATAATAATTTCATATCTCTCTTATCTCGGTATAGAAAGACTCTTTTATGGTTAATCTCAATTGAGGGACCAATCTAATTCTCATTATGAGAGAAAAAATACATTGTGGTATCAAATTATAAAATTTATCATGATAATTATCATATCAATGCTAGATATTGGGGATTCTAATGAAATATACTACCCAAGTATACCAATTTATCAGTTCATGAAATTCCATGGGGTATACTTGGTAGGAAATATAATATACAAAATTAATTTTAGGTTTTAAGAGTGAATTTTTTATATCTATAAAAAATATATGCCATACAAATATTCACTTAACATCAAAAACTATAAATTTAAATGATTTCATTTGACTGGGGATAACTTAAAGTCATACATTGTGAGGTTAATTATAATTTTATTTCATGTAATATATACCACCGGTATAAATGATTCAGAAAGTAGATAACCCTCTTTTCTAACATGATAAATTTTATATATTATTATATTTTGATATAAATACTAACAAAATGATATATAATTGTCAGAAAAATCATATATCATATGATAAATCCCAAGATATGTCTAATTTTTGTTGAAAGGTTTTCTTAAAATCAACGTATCAAAATATAATTCTAACCATATCTCTATTTTTCAATATGATGAGTCCTCTGACTAAACTCTTTTAATGGGTCGACATTTATAAAAAATAAATTTGGAATTATGGTGAGATCAAGATTTTTTATCCATATGATCAACTCTTTGAACATAATATTCAAATTTATTTACATCACACCATCCAATTCTTAAATTCAAATAACTATTTTTAATTTGTTCATTTTGAACTCCTTTTAAGATTTATAATATTATTATCTTGAAATTTTTTCATTAAAAATCAAATTTTAGATTGTTTTATTAAAAAATTTAAATGAAATTATTTACAATAATATAAGTTTGTACCAATATATAATAAAAAATTTAGGATATAAGTTGAATTTTACTTTATTATAGACTAGTATAATCTTTTTTTATAGTTTGAAATTATATAAGTCCATAAATACTCTCACTAGAACCTTAGAGACTATTTTTTTCTAAAATATATTTCTAAAACACAAACTCTTTTGTGTTATGAAGTGAAACTCATTTAATTTTATGATTTTATTTAACAAATAAACATTTGATAAACATATATGATATATAATTTAATTTATCTTATAGAAATATAATTGAAAATAAAATCATTAATTTTTAAAATATACCACCAATGATTGGTGAGAACCTATTACCTTATATTTTAATAGATAACATTTATAAAACACTTTTATCCTATATAAAACTTCTTTTATACTATATTTTCAAAACATTTTATGGAAGATGATGAAATATACAAAATATGAATAAAAAATATCATTGAATTTATTTCAAGAAAAATATTTTTTTACAGTCAAAATATTTACACAAAAGAGATAGAAAATAAGATACAATACACATCCTTCAAAACATAAATGACTTAAATTATTTCATATGACTCCAAAATGTAACAATTTTTTCATTCATCAATTGAAACAACAAAACTAGCTATATCCATAAATTCTTCCTTAGTTTTGAAATATTATATGTTTATAAGTGTTATAAAATATATAGTTTTTATCATATACCATTCAAAATATAATAATTTATTTAATTGATGTTAATACCTAATAAAATATATCTATTTGTTTTCCTTTTCCTATTTAGGTATTATTTATATTTTTATCTCAAAGGTCTTGGATTTCTTTAATGGAAATATTATCCCTCATTCTAGAAACATCCTTTAGTATTTAATTATCTAAAATGACCATTGGAACTTCTAATTTTCTTTTCATGTATTAAAATTGCATAATTTTCTTATGAAATTATAACACCAAATCCTAGACCTCCTATGTATGACTTATATATCCCCAACATATTGAATTTATTATGATATATTTTATAAAATTATTTCATATTGAAATTCATATTTTTTTTGAAAAATTTCTAAAAATAAAATTTTAATGAAGTTCATAGATATATCTATCTATATTTGCAAGTTCAACCACTCTAAGTCATTATAATACTCAATCATACTATGCTAATATTCAATTAATGAATTTAATTTTCTTACCTTTAATTTAAAAAAAGCCATTTAAACCTCAAACCTCTCATTCCTGAATTTTTATTCAAATAATACCTTTAGGTTATCAATCAACTTTATTAGACATATATTCTAATATTTATTTTTAACCATAGGTTACAAACATAAAAGAATTAGAGTAGATACATCATGGGAAACGTTTTAATGATTCAAATATGAATCAATATTCTCTTATTGAATAAATTCAAAAATTGGGTATATGAGAAGAAATTTATATGACACATAAAACATTATTTTTCAATTAAGAAATATTCTTGTGTTTCAGTGCCATTATAATAAGTTTTTTATTGATCTTCCCATTTTCTATAATTTATGTCAAAGTTAATTTCAATTATGTTGATGGATTTTTATCTATAATAGTATCTTATATGATATTATTATCATGTTTTGTAATCATTTAATAAATAATTTCATTTAATATGATCATATAAAATAATGTTCCATTTGAAGATACATCATATCTTTTAGTAGTACATGATACAAAATTCACTGATCATTGAGTCAGTTGTCATTTTTATCACTACTCAACTATTTAGATAGACTATAATGAAAGTCATATCATATATAAATATTTGATAGATGAGTGTGAAAATACATTCCAAAATATATGATATGAATTATGATATATCTATTCCTATGATCACTTAATCTTATTATATATACAAAACTATGTTTAAACCAAATCTTCATTAAGTATAGACTAAAAATATTATTCAGTTACCACACCTCTTTCTGGACTTACACAAGGTTGTCTATGTGCAACCGACTTTAACATGACCTATCAATTTTGATGATTGGTGTCCTGGTAGTGCTTGATTTATAAGGAATATAATGTTAAATTTATAATGGGTTTTCAATACCACCAAATCTTATCTAATCTTTATCCTTTATGTGAGCTTGTTTTTAATGATTTTTTTTCTTATCCTATACCTTGAACCAAAATAATATGTTCTAAAACAAATTAATATATAACATATTATATAAATAATGGTTCAGGTTAAAAAATTAAAAATATAATCTAATTATATAAACATATATAGAACACATCTCAAACATAAATAACATGTAACAATACCCTATAAATGTTTAATATCATACGAAACTAAAATCCCCACACGAGAAAGTGTGGTGAATAAGGTATCCAAAACACACTATTCAAGAAAAACCCTAAGATAAATGGTTAGTGAGAAGTCTATGAGAATTTACCACTATCCATAGACCAATACTGATGATATATTTCAATTACAATACAATTATTTATATAAATATGTGTAAATCATAACCAACCATTACTATCAAGTTCATAACCCAAGAACAAACCAAAGTCTTGGTTTAATAAGGATAAAATTATGTCCCACCTAGAATATAACTTATTATATGATTTTTTTGATATTTTTAAGATGTGTTTTAAATAATTTAAAATAAATCATTTGTTCAATCATAATATAAACACTTTATAGTCATGAATTTAAAAAAAGTGAATAACTAAATAAAAATACAATTCAAGAATTTATAGATGAGATACGACATTATAACCATTTCATAAATAAATAAATATATATATACTTTATAACTATAAAAAATTTATGGAAATTTAAAAATTACATAAACATGAACAATTAATTTTATATTTTAATATAGAATCTATAGTGTTATCATTTTTTATAGTATTCAATATCAGCTCCTTTATATTTTAAATAAATAATATTTGTGAAAAATAAAATTCTTATTCTATATAAACATTTCATAATTTATGTAAATATTCTGAATAATTCAAGGATAAAATATTTTTTAAATTTAAATCTTGATCATATCCAGTAAAACACTTTTTTCCATGGATGAATGAAATATTTTAAAATAATAAATTTAATATGAAAATTTCATATTATTATTATTTTAAATAGGTCATAAATTAAATATAAACCCTTTATATGTATCTTTATTTAGAAAATTATAAAAAAATTAACTATATTATAATTTTTTATAAACATTTTATATTAAAATTATAATGTCATATGATGAAAAATAGTGATTTTAATAATGAAATTTAATATTAATGATATTTATTTATTAAATGTTTCATACTGACCAAAAATTACATATATTTTTTTTATTTTTAATGATCCTTATTTTAAATTGGTTGATAGGGGACCCTTGCATTCCCCAAATAACAAGAGGCATAATAGAATTATAATTACCTGACCTAATGCCTGAGATGCCCAAAGTTGTTTATGATTTTTCTTCACCTGAATAAACTGAAACATCCATCCCCATTATATTTCTCCAATACACACCTATATCACTGAAAAAAATGTAGTTTTCTTACCTTTCCCCATATAGAAATGTGCAGGGCCTAAACCCAATAGCGTGTCTTCCATGTCCCACCTTTATGACCGTGTATAACTAGGTCCACTTGGTGACTACTATTTATCAGATATATCATCTAGGGATTAATCATGTATAATTGAAATTGATATACTCCATGTACTGGTGGCCTTATAGAATAGAGGCCCTCGATGACCAAGAGGTCATGTGGCCCAAAGTCCGGTTTTATGGTCTAAATTCCAATTTGAGATGAATAGTACTTCTGCTATAGTACTTTTGAAAAATACCTACTATGGTGTTTCACCACTAGAATATTTTAATTATATTATAGTCCTAGTTGTAGTACCACTATAATACATACCAAAATTTCATCCCACCTAGTTTTGATCTTGGGTATTCGATGTTATATTTTAGGGTGTTTACCACTAACGTTCCACCCCAATAGTTATTAAATGTTTCATAAATATTTACTAATTATTTATAAATATTTTATATTTAATTATTAATTTTTAAACATTTATATAAGTTAACTGAATTTCACAAAAATAGTATTTTCTATAATTTTTAAGCATATAATAAAATTTTCATATCATAAATGAATAACTGAAAAAAATATTTCCTTTAAATTTTAAATTATGTTATTCACAATACTGTAAGGTGTGGTTGTAGTGGGTCAATATCAGTTATTATGATTGAGTTTTGTGGCCTATATGAAAAGATACTTTGTTTCATATAGCTATGAAATGATATGAATCATGATTTGATATACCATGATATTCCTTGTCGTACACCATGACATGATGAAAATTGAAGGATGATAAATACATTTCCTATTTTGGATACGCTAAGTCATAATATGTGATTCAATCATAGTTTATGATATCATATATCACAAATCCTAATACACAGATATATATAAGATTATATTGACCCACAATATATCATATATTAATATATATCATGTTATAGAATATTACACACATGATTTTTATTAAATACTAGTTTTCCAAATAAAATAAAATTAATTTTCTCTGATATCGCTCTAGGGGATTGAAATTTTGTATTTGGTTTTCTGGAAATATGTTTGTTTAATTTATGATTACATGTATTCATATTTTCTAATATAAAGAAGTTTCTTATTACATCATGATTTTTCTTTTATGAAGCATAGCCGATGATAATGTTCAAAGAGTAGCTTTATCACAAAAAGGTCATAGTCATTCTCCACTATAAATAGAATCCATAAGCTCTATGAAAATATTATTTAATATACATTTTATAATAATAGGAAATAATTTTAGAAAAATAAATGATATATTCAATCAGGGGTTCATACTCATTTGAAATTGGGGAACATTCTCAATGTGTATTCCCTTGTAAATTTCTAGTGTAGGGGATTATGAGAACGAGACCCTCTAGCATGAAATCCACATTTATAAATGATTTTGGATGTTCCAATAAGTGAACATGTTTATTCGTATTTATATTTTAAGATTATTATTAATGGATATTATAATTCATGTACTTTTATGTATTAATGAAAACCATGATGAAAGATGTTCGTGGTGAAGTAGTATATGTTGGGTGCATCATGGAAAAAACTTCATTAATGAATAATGGGACAAATGATTTTTCTCTTATATTATTTAATGGAAGTTGATATCTCAGGATCTTCGATGGAAATTATATAGCATAAATAAATATATGTACACAATGTTCTATAGGTGAGTTCAATTCCTATAATATCAAGGAAAGAGACATCAGACACATAGGTTGATGTTACCGACATGCCACTTTTTTTATTATAGATATAATGATAAATGGATTATATTAAAATGTAAGTATACATATGAGTTTTTTTATAGTTTTTACATTTATAAATTTCTCTATGGGTTGATTAGAATGTTCCTAGATGCTTACTTTGGACATTGAGCTACTTTACCTATGGCACTGAGAAATTTTCCTAGTGGTTCACACACTAAGTGTATTTAGAACTTCAGTTAAATAATAATATTATTTTTTATTTAATAATTTGAATAAATATTATTCCCACACATGATTTAGTAATTATTCATATTTTCTTGATCACATATATTCTATCACCATTTATTCTAGAGAATAATTTCTAAGAAGAATATGTAATAAATATTTAATTGTTATTTAAGGAATATAATATTTATTTATTTGTTAAAAACTAATGAAGTGATATTAATTTAATAAATAATTATTTATTATTCAAGGAATGATAAATATTTATAGGAATGGAATACCAAGTTTAATTGTCCAATGAGAGATAATATATATTTAATATTATTTAAATAAATAATATTCAATTTAATTCCCAAGATTTTCACATATCAAGATATAATACATTTTTTATTTTTATTGAATTGAGGTTACATATATATTAAAGAAATAATAATTTGGAACTTGTGAAATTGTTATTTTATGACCATAAAAGTATTTAAACCTAATTATACAATTTTATTGATGTTTCTATTTAAATTTTTATTATTAAAAAAATGAATCAGTGGTTAATTTTCTTGAAGCCCTATAGAGCTCACTCTATAATAATTCTCTCAAGAACCGAAAGTGATCCTCCTCCAACACCACTCTCAAGTCTAGATATATTGAAGAGACCCCTTCATTAAAGAGATTCTCATGATGATAAAAGTTTAATGATGCAAGAATCAGGATCTACTATGAAAACACCCAGATATTCCTATGGTGATGCTCGGAGGTTCATGGAACACATGTGGATCACCATTAAAGGGAATATACTTTTTATTCCTACAACTCAATGAAAATATGATGTAGAAATTTTTTTAGAACTATAAATTAAGAAAGAATTCGTCACAAGGAAATTATTAATTATTTAAATTGATTATAAATAATATATGATGATCTTCTATCTTGGTTTCGACATTCAATCTGTAAAGACCCAGAAATTTCAAGGAAGTTTTTTTCTTAAATACTTTGGAAATTTATGAGTCTGCGGTTTCTGACGGAACTTGATTCCGAGTCCCGGTGTGCCCGAAATTAATTTCTGAAGTTTTGTTCGGGTACGTTCAGTAAACGTACGTGCAAGTTTTTCTATATTTTGAACCGGTGCTTGGAATTGAAATCCGAGGGCACCAATAAAGTCGCAACACTGGTATTCTCTTAAGGGGATGTTTACCACAGTTGCGTTATATGTAGGTTGAGAGTTAATTTTTAGGGAATTAGAATAAATTAAATAAAATTGTTGAACACAATTTTATTTGTCTATGATAGTTATATCCTACAAGGGGGAGGTTATTGGTGGGGCCCACACCCACATAACCTCTCATGAAAGGATATTTGTGAGGTGGGGCCCACACTAACCCCTAACTCATCACCTCCCTTAAACCCCCATTTAACTCACCTTTATTTAATTTTTTGACAACTAGTCTTTTTTAATGGTGGAACCTCTCCACCTCCCTCACTCCATTTAATTTTTTCGAACCCATTTCAATTAATTAAACAAAATATACAATTAATTAATTAAAGAGTTTGAATTAATTTGAATACATGGAAATGTTATATTATGGGAGAGCCTTTTTATTATTTTGGTTGGAAAATATTTGTGGGGGAATTTTTGAGAGGATCTTGGGAAGGATCTGGAGAAACAAAAAGAAAAGCGTTATTCTCCGATAAAGAACATGAAGAACGCTCCATGACTCGAAGGACATGAAGCGACTATTGATACCTTTTTCTTCTTACTCCACGTCAAAGGAGAAGACACCGCTCACGAGGAGTGTCACCTACGACTATGAATCTCCCTCCAACATTGCCGAGACATCACTGTTTTCCGTGACACTTGCCTTCCGCGACTCGTTGACGTGCTCTGCTCTTGAAACCAAGGTAGGAGAATTATGTTCAATATTAATTGATTAAAATTGTTCTTGTTCTTTGTTCTTTGTTGAAACTGTGGTTTGACTTTGTCCAATTGCTACCGCCTAATGTGGAGGGTGTGGGACGAACTCACACGACCCGATGGCCCTCCGTAATCTCTTTGTTTGTGATTGAGGTGCGGTGGAAGAGGCGGCGACGGGAGAAGCGGCGGCTGTGTGCCGGCCGCGTGCAGAATAACCGCGGCCCGCAACCGCGGGCCACTCGGCCATAGGAGAACCGACCGACCGAAGCTGGCCGGGCCGAAGGAAGACTACGATGCCACAAGGGGTGCCACACTACAGAGGACCGGGGCCCGCGTTCCGTGGGCCGCTTTGGCGGCGAACCGGCCGGCTCGTCGGCCAGTCGGGTGAAGAAGCCGTGACACCTGAAGGTGTCACGCAGTCGGATCGTGGCCCACCCGAGCAGGCCGCTTGCGCCAAGAAGGTAGGCCAGTTGTGAGGGAGGCACCGCTTGGAACCTCCGGTTCGGGGAAGTGGGGGGTCGTGCCCCCCCTTGGACCGCTTGGCCAGCTGGCCGAGCCGTGGCTAGCCGGGATGCGTACTATCAGGCCGGGCCGCACCGGGCTGCGCCCCTCGGGCTGGAATACGTGATTCACTGGGCCGGTCCGAACCTCTTCCGGATTGGACCTGCCAAAACTGGGTTGACCCGACCCATCGGCTCACTGGGTTAACGGGCCAGGACCGTTTCCACTTAAAGGAGAATATCTTAAAGACCGTGCGTCCAATCGACGCGCCATCTATGGCACTGAGATCCATTAGACAAGGAAGTACTTTTGCGATGCTCTAAGTGAGTTTTTGACGGATTTGGAAAACGGTTGGGTTTGGAACGAGCATATTTGAAACTGGGCCCCTGGAACAGAAAAGCCAATATCTTTCAGACCGGGCGTCCGATTGACGCGCCGTCTGTCGTGTCGAGTTCCTTTTGACGAGACGTAACTTTGGGGAACATCAACTCTTGACTTCTTGACAGTTTATGTATCGACCATTTGGATCGAGGATCAGACCCTCCCGAAATCGAGTGTGCTGTGTGTGGGAACCCTAGGGCTGGCTGCGACTGCAACGACTACCGTACTGGAATCCTCTGTGAGTTTGACGACGACGACTACCGTACTGGAATCATCAGTGGGTTTGACGATGAAAATTGTACTGTAATCCTTCATGGGTTTGATGATGACGACATTTGTACTAGAATCCTCTGTGGGTTCGACAGCAACGAGATTGGACTAAATCCTCTGTGGGTTCGACAGCAACGAGACTGGACTGAATCCTTAGTGGTTTTGATAACAATGAGACTGGAATGAATCCTCCATGGGTTCGACATCAATGAGAATGGACTGAATCCTCCATGGGTTTGATAGTAGCGAGACTCGACTGAATCCTCTATGGGTTCGACAACAACGAGACTGGACTGAATCCTCTGTGGGTTTTACAACAACGAGACTGGACTGAATCCTCCGCGGGTTCGAAAGAGACATGACTTAATCCTCCGTGGGTTTGACAGAAACAAGACTAGACTAAAACCTCCGTGGGTTTGACATCAATGAAATACTGTTGTCTTAGGTTTCTACGAGTATCTCCGTTTGACAGTGAAAGGTGATTTAGTGGCTAAAACTAATCATCTCTTATATTCTTTAAGTTTTGTTTACCTTTTTGAGCTGAGTCTTGACTTTCAATCATTACCATCAGTGTGATTGACTTATTTATTGTGTGGACTAGGATGTGCTTGGGCTCAAGATTTAGAGCCGAATTGGAATTGATGAATTAGGTATATGTATGGGCATATACCTAAGTAGGGTTGGATGATACTTCGTGATTGTATCTTTTCTTTTTGGTTTATCTTTAATGTATTCTGGGAGACCTTTGGGGGTCTCGGGGTCCCAACAGAGTATTGTTATACTCACCCCTGCACTGGCTATGCCCGCACTATGTTGTGTTGGATGTAGAAGACAGACAACACTGATCGTGGTAGAGACTTGTTGAGCTGGACGGTACCCTGAGGTGGACCACTTGGTGAGATGTACACAGAGCTAATAGACAGACCCGAGGTACCGATGAGATCATCTGTACACACCCTTCATCTGGGATTATCGATGGACAACTTAGTGGTTGCTGTTTTACTTTTCTTCTATTGTACTAGACTTCAGTTGTACTATACTTTTCAGTTGGGTTTTTATTCTGGCCCATTTACCTTTCAACACTTACTTTTGTATACAGTATTAATTTGTGCTTACTTCAGCTTGCATACTCTGTTGTGTTAGTTTACTATCATAAAGGCAATGCGCTCCTTTTTTATTAGGACTTACACCTTTGGTGCTAGTTACCAGCCCTTGGCCTATGGAAGACGGGCTTGGGGTAGTCACGACATGGGCCCCAAGGATAGGTTGTGACTAACTGGTATTAGAGGTGTCGGTTATACTGCAGAACATAGGACTCTGATCTTTGTTTTCTATGAAGAAATGGTGTTAAGAGTATTGAGTATGGTTTTCAGTCTAGGGAGTCCAGTGTTGGTGCAACGACCGACGTATCCATACACCAGGACCCTGACCTCTAATTTCCGACTCAGTGCTCAAAAACACTGATTGCGTGTGTGTTTCCTCTGAAATTTTTTCTTTGTGATTACTTTGTGTTAGCTCACCAGGTATACTGTTTTGACCATGGCACACCCGTTTATTTTTAGGATGGCCCCATGAAGGCTGCAAACTAGGGTTCCGAGTCGCGTACGAGATGGTAGCTCATCGAGCGACGAGGCCTCGGTGCAGGGCCCCATCATAGCGGAGGTACCTGAGGCACGTCTACCTACTGGACCACCGATACCACCAACTCTAGCAGCAGAGAGTGCATGACACCTGAGCGCATTGCACGAGTTCTAGCGATATAGGCCTCTGACATTTCGAGGTGAGACATATTTTCAAACAGTCGGGTGATGGCTAGAGGTTGTAGCACGAGTTTTCCACAAAGTTGGGACACCCGATGACTTGATGGTGTATTTAGCTGTGAGACTCTTTCAAGGAGCAGATGATAGGTGTTAGAGTTCGATGCTCCAGTTTTATGATGAGGTGACTCTCATTTGGGGAGACTTCGAGGGTATTTTTAGGGCGGAGTTTGTACTAGAAACTCTACGCTTTGTGCGGGCTCAGGAGATACTATTCTATCCGCATGGATTTCTGACCATAGTGGAGTCTTTTGCAGCTGACAGTAGATAGATGACATAGAAGTCCAAGCAGACTAGGCCAACAGGTGGGTGACCCCAGGATACAGGTATGGTTGTGCGGGGAACACGAAGTAGAGCCATCCATATGAGGAAGAGGTAGTGCTATGCATGCGGCGAGCGGGGTCACCTGGCTCGAGACTGCCCGACCCGTCCAGCAGATGAGCAGCAGGCAGTAGAGGGACATTCCAGAAAGAGGCAGAGGTTCGACTGTGGTGGTCCGCCGGGAGCAGGCAGAAGTGGTAGAGGAGTTGGCTGAGTGGTAGGTGTTGGACGACGCTTCGAGGCCCTACCACCACCACCACTAGGAGGTCCACCCCGACCGCAGGGAATCGGTGAACAGGGGAGATCTCAGATCCAGGTAGTTGAGGCCTACAACCATAGTTCTCCAGGAGCAGGTGGATAGGAGAGGGACTAGCTCTAGACATAAAGACTTTTTTTCATGATGCTTATAGCTTTTTTGATATCGTTGTTTTTGGTTGATTTGTGTCTTTGTACCTTGAGCTGTTGTAATAAAAGACACTTGTCCATGTGATGTTTGCTTTCTTACCTTTATCTATGGTTGATACTGAGAGGTTTCAATTATAACTGTTGACTTGACCCTCACATTCAAGATTCCTACTGGAGGAGACCCAGTGACCACACAATGCTGCCGACAGTGTGACTCGACCCTTGGAGGCGAGAGTAACGGTTGGATCTCTTGGTAGTAGCGTCGAGGCCTTACGACGTCGTCCATGGCATGAAATAGTAATTTTCATGTCAGGATTTACTGTATTAGGCAAAGAACGTAGTTCATCCAGGGGATGAGACCAGATTTATCTTTTTAGCAAAGGAGAAATCTTAGAAGCTCTTATAGGATGCAAGAAAAAAGGGTGTAGTCGAGTTCTTTACAAATGTCTAGTCATACCCATAGTTTTTTGAGTGAATGGTTTACGATTTACTCTGATCTAAAAAGTCTTAGGTGTGTCTTCTCGTAGAAGGGCCTGGACCTGAGATGGTGACTTTGGCTTGAATTTCTCCAAGAATATGACTTTGAGATAGTCTACACTCTTGGGAAGGGGAACATTGTAGAAGAGTTTGTTTCACGATGCCTCACTTGTCAGCAAGTGAAGGCAGAACACTAGGTATCAGCAGGCTTGGTATATCCCTTAGAGGTCCTAGAGTGGAAGTGGGATGGGATATCCATGGATTTCATGATGTGGCATTCACGTACATCCAGAGGACATGAATCGATCTAGGTAATCATAGACCGACTCACCAAGTCGGCCCACTTCTTATCGATCAGAGACCAGGGCTCAATAGAGAGCTTGGGATTCCTCTACGTTCAGAAGATCGTATGACTTCGTGTTGTGCCATCATCTATCGTTTCAGATCGAGATGCTTGTTTCACTTCCCGGCTATAGAAGGGGTTGCATGAGGCATTTGGGACACAAATACTTCTGAGCACCACCTTCCACCCTCAGACGAACGGTCAAACTGAGAGGACCAGTCATACTCTCGAGGACATGATCCATGAATGTGTCATTGACTTTGGCCATAGCTAGGTGGATCACCTACCCTTGGTGGAGTTTGCAGACAATAACAGCTACCACTCCACCATCGAGATGGCACCATATGAGGAACTGTACGACCGACTTTGCAGATCACCTCTGTGCTAGACTGACCCTGGGGAGTCAGCACTTGTAGGACCATAGATGGTTCAGGATTTGACAGAGAAGGTGCAGATCATCCAGGAGTAGATGAAGATTGCACAGAGAAGACAGAAGTCCTACACTGATAAGAGATGGAGAAAACTGGAGTTCGAGGATGGCGACCACGTTTTCTTATGGGTCTCACCTCAATGAGGTCTACGAAGATTTGGCCGGGGTGGCAAGTTATCTCTGCATTTCATCTGACCTTTCAAGGTCCTCAGTAGAGTAGGCGAGGTGGTTTACCACCTGGCCCTTTCACCTTAGCTGCACAAGGTGCATGACGTCTTCCACATATCTCAACTGAAATGATACGTGCACGACTCGACCCACATCATCGATCATGGAAAGCTGGACATCGATGATGGAGTGACATTCACGGAGCTCCCAGTGGAGATCAAGGATTGATAGGATTGGGTCCTACGTGGACATTCGATTCCTCTAGTGCGCATTCAATGGCAGTACGAGAACCGCTAGGAGAGTACTTGGGAGCGGGAGGCTCAGATGCGTGTACAATACCCTCATTTGCTTCCATAGTGTGTGTTGTAACTTTATGGGTACGTAAATCCCTAAGGAGGGAGTAATGTAAAGACTCGGAAATTTCAAGGAAAATTTTTTCTTAAATACTTTAGAATTTTATGAGTCTGCGGTTTTGGACGACACTTGATTACGAGGCCCGGTGTGCCAGAATTAATTTCTGAAGTTTTGTTCGGGTACGTTCAGTAAACGTACATGCGGGTTTTTCTATCTTTTGAACCGGTGCTCGAAATTGAAATATGAGGGCACCGATGAACTCGCAGCACCTGTATTCGCTTAAGGGGACCTTTACCGCAGTTGCGTTATATGCGGGTTGAGAGTTAATTTTTGGGGAATTGGAATAAATTAAATAGAATTCTTGAATACAATTTTATTTATCTATGTTAGTTATATCCTACAAGGAGGAGGTTATTGGTTGGTCCCACACCCACATAACCTCTCATGAGAATATATTTGTGAGGTGGGTCCCACACAAACCCCTAACTCATCACCTCCCTTAAACCCCCATTTATCTCACCTTTATTTAATTTTTTGACAACTCCTATTTCTTAATGGTGGAGCCTCTCCACCTCCCTCAATCCATTTAATTTTTGCCAACCCATTTCAATTAATGAAACAAAATCTTCAACTAATTAATTAAAGAGTTTGAATTAATTTGAATACATGGCAATGTTATATTACGGGAGAGCCTTTTTATTATTTTGGTTGGAAAATATTTGTGGGGGAATTTTTGAGAGGATCTTGGGAAGGCTCTGGAGAAAAAAAAAGAAAAGTGTTCTTCTCCGACGAAGAACATGAAGAAAGATCCACGACTCAAAGGACGTGAAGAAACTACTCCTACCTTTTATTATTCCTCCATGTCATGACTACAATTCTCCCTCCAACGTTGGTGGGACATCACCATTTTTCGTGACGCTTGCCTTCTGCGACTCGTTGACGTGCTCCGCTCTTGAAACTCAGGTAGGAGAATTATGTTCAATTTTAATTGATTAAAATTGTTCTTGTTATTTGTTCTTCGTTGAAACCATGGTTTGACTTTGGCAAATTGCTACCACCTAACACGGAGGGTGTGGGCTAAACACACATGGCCCGATGACCCTACGTAGTCTCTTTTTTTTGCGATTGAGGTGCATTAGAAGAGGCGGCAAAGGGAGAAGCAGCGACCATGTGATGGCTACGTGCAGAAGAACTGGGGCCCGCAACTGCGTGCCTCCCCTTCTGAAGGAGAACCGGCAGGCCGAAGCCGGCCGGGCCGAAGGAAGACCATGCCGCCACAAGGGGCACCGCGCTGCGGAGGACCGCGGCCCGCATTCTGCGGGGCCCTTTGGTAGAAAACCTGCTGGCTCGTCGGCAGGCCGGGTGAAGAAGCCGCGACACTCGAAGGTGCTGCGAGCTGGACTGGGACCCGCCCGAGCGGGCCGCTTGTGCCAGGAAGGCCGGTCGGCTTCAGCCGGCCGGTTGAGATTGTGGTGCTGCTTGGCGCCGCCGATTCTAGAAAGCGGGGGTCGCCCCCCCCCCCCCCTCGGACCGCTTGGCCAGCCGGGCCATGCCGCGCTGGGCTGGGCCGCGCCGGGCCGGGCTGCACCGGGCCGCTCCGAGCTGTGCCGGGATAGGCCCTACCCCGCCGGGCTGGGCCGCCCCCCCTTGGGCTGGGCCACACCCCTCGGGCCAGACCACATGATTCACCGGGCTAGTCCGACCCTCTGTCGGGTCGGACCCGCCAAAACCGGGTTGACCCGACCCGTCAGCTCACTGGACTTAACGGGCTGAGCCCATTTCAACTTAAAGGAGAATATCTTAAAGACCATGCGTCTGATCGACGCGCCATCTATGGAATTAGGATCCTTGCGACGAGGAGGTCCTTTTTCAATTAACTAAGTGAGTTTTGGACGACAATGAAAAATGACCGTGTTTGGATCGAGCGTATTTCCAACTAGGCCCCTGAAACCGAAAAGCCAATATCTTTCAGACCGGGCGTCCGATTGACGCGCCATCTATCACATCGGGTTCCTTTTGACGAGACGAAACTTTAGGATACATTAACTCTTGACTTTGTGATAGTTTATATATCGACCGCTTGGCTCAAGGAGCGGACCCTCTCGGAATCGAGCGTGCTGTGTGCGAGAACCCTAGGGCTGGCTGCGACTACAACGACTACCGTACAAGAATCCTCCGTGGGTTCGATGAGGACGACTACTGTACTGTAATCCTTTGTGGGTTCGACGATGATGACAATCGTACTAGAATCCTCCGTGGGTTCGACGATGATGACATCTGTACTGGAATCCTCCGTGGGTTCGACAACAACGAGACTGGACTGAATCCTCCGTAGGTTCGACAACAATGAGACTTGACTGAATACTCCGTGGGTTCGACCGAAACAAGACTGTACTGAATCCTCCATGGGTTCGACAATAATGAGACTGAACTGAATCCTCTGTGGGTTTGATAGCAACGAGACTGGACTGAATCCTCTATGGGTTCGACAACAATGAGACTGGACTGAATCCTCCGTGGGTTTGACAACAATGAGACTGGACTGAATCCTCCGTGGGTTCGACAGAGACTGGAATGGATCCTCTATGGGTTCGACAGCAACGAGACTGGACTAAATCCTTCATGGGTTCGACAACAACAAAATACTTCTGTTTTAGGTTTCTACGGGTATCTGTCATTCGACAGTGAAAGATGATTATGTGGCTACAACTAATCATCTCTTACTTTGTTTAAGTTGTGTTTAACTGTATGAGCTGAGTCTTGACTTTCAATCATTACCATCAGTGTGATTGACTTCTTTCCTGTATGGACTGGGATGTTCTTTGGCTCAAGAGTTGGATTTTAATAGGAATTGATGACTTAGGTATATATATGGGAGTATACCTAAGTAGGGATGGATGATACTTCATGATTGTATCTTTTCTTTGTGGTTTACCCTTCGTGGATTCTGGGAGACCTTCTGGGGTCTCGAGGTCCCTACCGAGTATTGTTATACTCCCCCTTGCATGGGCTATGCCCACACTACATTGTGTTGGATACAGACGATGGACAACACTGATCGTGGTAGAGACTTGTGGAGCTAGATGGTACCCGGAGGTGGACCACATGGCAGGACATACACGGAGCGGACAGACAGACCCGAGGTACAGAGGAGACCATATGTACCCACCCTTCAGGTGTAATTCCTAGATGACTACTTAATGGTTACTGTTTTACTTTTATACTGTTGTACTAGACTTTAATTTTACTATACTTTTCAGTTGGGCTTGTATTCTGGCCCATTTACCTTTCAGCACTTACTTTTGTATACAATATTACTTTGTGATTACTTCAGCTTGCGTACTCTGTTGTGTTTTTTTACTATCATAAAGGCATTTCCTTCACTTTTTATCGAGATATATACCTTTAGTACTAGTCGCCAGCCCCTGGCCTATGGAAGGCGGGCTTGGGGTAGTCACGACATGGGCCCCGAGGACGGGTCGTGACACAATCATCAACTAATCTTTGATTCAATTCCATTTATCATAATTTTTATCATCATGTAAATCTTATATTAATCATCAATTATAAAAAAATACAAGTTGGGCACGCCCCATATGACACTTTCACTATTCTAATAACCTTTAAGTGTTATAAAAGGCACCGTATAATTATTTATAATTATATAAAGATCATTTATTTATTTATTCATTTATAATTAGATTTCAATTCCATTTTAATCATTCTTTAATATGAATCACAAGATCTACTCTACTCCCTCATAGTTATCACAAATATAATAAATTTGATTTATTTTTTGAATAAAATAAATTCAAAGAACTCATCTAGAGGTGATGAGGATTAAAAATAGTTTAAAAAAGAGTACATGTCATGTAGCTCTCAGTTACTCACTATGTACTCATGTTTAATAAAACCATAATTAATTCAAAAATAATTCGTGTCATGTTTTTTTGTTACACACAGTGTTTATTTAAATACACCACATGTTGAATAGGACAATAAGGAAAATGGTCAGTCAAAATATATGATGTGTAACATCAGTACATGACATGTAGTTTGGTACTCAAAGAAGATCAATGTATAATTTTTCACATCTTACATGGTTAGTGACCATGTAACTCAGATACTATACACTATGTAGCTTATGTACACACTATTAATTACATTGTTTTCATTGTATGATTACATGTTGACTCCCTTGTTATGAATTATATAAATGGTTTTAAATATAAAAGTCATGTAGATAAATTTTAAACATAGTGTATATTACCAAATTATGTGGAATTAAAACTTAATTTATTATACAACTTAAACCTTATCAACATATGTTCTATGTTTTCATTATGTTTATAGTACAGACAATGTAATGGGTTATATATATATATTAAACATCTCATTAATTTCAATTTAATACTTGAAATTAAATATCATTTTAAGTCGTAATATAGTTATTACTCTATTTATATTGAAACACAACATGCTATGTAAATACCATGTGTTCTATGTGTTCATTATGTTAATAGTACATGCTATGAAATTATGTGTTATATCGTGTATACCACATGTAACACAAGTAAAAAGTATACAAATATAATACATTCTTGGTAATTATGTTGGGTACTCAACATGTTACCTACAAGGTACATTTTTATACATATTTAATTTTAAATAAATTTATTTTTTAATAATTATATTGGATTCTAATAGCATAAAAATTTGTATGAGAGTTAATATAAAATAATTTATTAATTAAAGAAGATAATTCATTGATTTAAGTGTGATTTATCTGAAATAAGAATTATTAGAATTTAATGAAAATTTATTAAAATAATAATTAATTGAATTTATGGGTATAATTATAGTAATAGATTAGACCTTTGTGTGTGAATTATTTCCTTTTAATTTATTATTTGATTAAATTTATGGTATGTGAGTAATCCCTTCTATCATTATGGAAGGGTCTGCGAGCCCATGGGTTCTTTTATGAAAACCCCTTTTCAATCCTTTGGTTCCACTCACCTATGTGTGAGTAAAATCATATGTAAATTATAGAGGTATAAAGATATTGGAGGTGATTTAAGATTGCAGCTATAGAAAAATCAATCCAAAAAGATACATAGGTGGATAAGTGGAATGCTGAAACATGAACTACAAAATGGTTCAAGGTGTTTTTTCTTAGGTCGACCATTAGTTCATCATCTACTAGATAAACTAACTAGTAGTAAAAGATCATGATCGTACCACTTTATTTTTTTATTTTTTTCATGTTATTTGGTTATTTCATTATGGATGTTTTTTCATGATTACCTAAAATAATTAATTAACAATAATGCAAGATAAAAACAAAATAAATTGGACTATGTATATATTTTATCTAAGATAATGCTAATCACTTAAGTAAATACACTTAATATCAATGATAATATAATAAAAATAAAATGGGAAAATCAATCATAGAGATAAAATACCTCAATATATATATAATGTTTCTATAAAATTCCATTTCATAAGTTAAAATATAACCATAGATAAAAGTGATTAGCCAACCAATGTCAAGGAGATTTGAATTATCCAGGAATTTTAACTTGATGTTTTGGTTTAACCTAACTTATTTTACATAATGGGTTACCTACCAATGTAGGAATTGGTGTAACTATGAGGAAAACGAATATAAAATACAAATTTATGATTTTTGGATTGGGGATTCCACTCACAAATTGATGTACTATGAGTTAATTCACTTTTCATTTGGAATACCTATTTTAACCATTAAAATTATTTCACTATATAATTATAGGTTGATGAGAAGGGGAATATGGGTTGTTACCACTAGAATGTCTAAAGAACTAGATATTATAATTCCAATGGTGATGGATATTGGGTTTTGATAAAATGGAAGGATATTAATAAATTTAATATTTATTTATCTTCCTTTTATCAGAAAAAGAACAAAAATTATACACAACTTATTTATAAAAATGAAAATAAAAGTTCATTCTAAAAGACCCCTGTGATATAAATACAATAAGGATATCCATATCATTAGTAAAGATTTACTATAGTGGACAAGTCACCTACATGTTATCCTATTTCATGAATGGAAATTGTATGTACTGGAAGAACATATTCACGAAAGACTTGGTAAATAGGTTAGGGAATAATTATTTTTCTCAATGAAAAAAGTTTAAATTATGAAACATGTTTTCAATGTATTTTGCTTACATCTAAAACCAATGATCTTATAATGTAACATGAGGACATGGATGTGTATGAAATTATGTCTCAACTTTGGGATCTCTATGAATATAAGGAAAGAAAATATATATACAAGATCTCCAATAAATATTTCCAAACAAAATTATTGATTCGGTTCCAACTAGACCATATGTAATCAAGATTATAGGATATGTTTAATTAATAGACATATTAATGATTAAATTTCTAGATGATTTCCCCAAAAATATCTTACTTTTCCCTCTACCGAAGTCATTCTCTAGTTTTATTTATAATTATAACATGATAAATAATGAGAAGAGTCTTTCTGAATTTTATACTTTGATTTAAAATATGGGAAAGGATATGTGGTATGATAAACCCACAATCCTTATGGTTAATATAAAAAGAAAAAAAAGGAAAAGGTTCCCAAGGCTTATAAAAAATCTATATCGCCCGAGAACCATCCTTCCACGAAAAAAAAGATCCATAAGTAGGGAAGGAAAAAGGTATCAATATGTATTTCATGTGGAAATAAAAGATACTAGAAGAGTAATTTACCCCATAAGAAAGGGGAAGCTAAGGGTTAATTTTTTTTTGTAATCTTTAAATATATACATATTGGGTTTTATATATAGCTTGTGGAAATCACATATGTATCCGTATACTGGAATAATGTATTTCTCAAAATATTGCTTGAGGAGATGTGGATTTGTTAGCTACTAAGGGTGAGAGTTTGGATGATCTAGACATTGGGGACTACAAACATTCATTTACAATGTTATTGATATTGGTTTTAAGATGGTTTTATTATTTACCGACTATTACCAAGAAAAAAAATTAATGTATCCTATCTAGTTACAGATGGTCTTGTTTTTAAATTTGGAAATAAAATCCGTTCATTTAAAAAAGAAAACAAACTTTATGGTATGCCACTTTTAAATAATGGTATTTTTGTTATAAACTATGAAAATAAAGTACTGTAAATTGATAAATAATATTGTTTTGATGACTCATATAACACCCAACTATGGAGTCACTATATTACTCTTGTAAATGAGAAGCATTTGACAATGATTTATCAAGATGGTTATTTAAACTTTTTTTAGCTAAAAACACTTGAAAGATGTAATTATTGTATATCCGAAAAAATAATAAAACCACCATTATGTGGAAATGGTGAATGGAAAAAAAATTCTATGATTTTTACTCAATGACGTGTATTTTCCATTTCTAGTAAAAATACAGGTGGATATTCTAACTTTATACCGTTTACTTATTAATTGAGTAGATATGAGTATGTCTACATGATGAGGTATAAGTCTAATTTCTTTGAGAAATTAAAATAATTAATGAATGAAGTAGAGAATAAACATGGAAAGAAGATAAAGTAGCTTGATCATATTTAGTTAGTTAATATATTAACCAAGATTTTATCAAATTTATATATGAATTTGGGATTCTATGTCAACTCACTCCACCCTACACACCACAATAGAATGGTGTTAGTGAAAGGAGGAATGATACATTACGAGACATGGTATGGTCATTGATGAGTCATGAGGATCTTCCATTATCCTTTTAGATATATACGTTAAAAATTCAACAAAAAAACTAAACAAATTAACAAATAAAGAAGAAAATGGAACTCCATTAGAGCTCTTAAATGTAAAAAACTAGTATTTTCACATACATGTGTATGGGTTTAAGAGGAATTTATTAAAGCCTTCTCAACAAACAAACTTTCACCGTTTGGAACAATGTGTATATTTGTATGATATCATAAGGAATCAAAGGGATACAAAATAAACAATACCTTAGACAAGAAATTGAATGTTTATATAAAAACCATATTTATTTAGAGGGAGCACATCCTAAATGTGGATAGTGGGAGAAATATTTTCTTCAATGAAGTTGATGCCCAAGATACACAACAGTTAGTACAAGAACATATTCTATAGGTCTATCCGCATTTACTACTTAGTAAAACCAAAGAGGTAAGAGAACCAAATAAATAAAATTTCTTATTCATTGAATATGGTTACTCATTTTTAGTTTATAATAATAAATCTAATTTAGGTGAACAACATTGGTCTACTATCAAGGCTACCCTAAAGTTTATGAGAATCACTATGGAAATATTAATGGTATATAGAGGAGATGTAAACCTAGTAATATAAGGTTATACTAATGCTTGTTTTTAGATAGATAATAATTATATAAAGTTGTAGTCAAGATATGTTTTCAGTATCAATGGAGGATCTATTAACATTAAGAGTTTAAAGAAGCTAACTACAATGATTAAACCATAGAATTCGAGTATATAGTATCTTCTGATGTAGCCAAGGAAACCATTTGGATATGAAGATTTTCCAAGGAGATTGATGTGGAACCTCATAGTAAATACCCCATCATATTGAATTGTGAAAATACTATAATAGTGGATATTGAAAAAGGGCCAAGGACACACCAATGAATTAGAATATACATTTGAAGTATCAGATCTTGAGAGATTTTTCTTAGAGGTGTAAATTTATAGTAAACCAAGTTCCCACAAATTAAAATGTTGTGTACCAATTGATTAAATATTTATCTCAAAAGAAGAATCAGTATCATGTGAGAGCTAGTGGACTAAATGTTGTTAGTAGTTGGATTTAGTGAATGTGAGATTCAATTTGAGTTGGTTCCCTAGAACCCACCCCCATGTACTTTATTACTAAATGTATTCATATTTTGGAATACTAATAAAAATCATATTATACCAATATTGTTCTTATGAATAACATTGTATGTGTTTATGTCCTTATTATAGATGTTGGACTAATAGGTCATATCAGTTCCCCGCTACGATGAGAACCCAGAAGTTCCATGCCGATATTCTTAAAAATTTGATCTATAGATGGAATAAATAATTTTAGAAAAAATGATATAGCATATCAGGGGTGGAGACTAATAGAAATTTGTGGAACCTTCTCATGGTGTGCTCCGTAGGTAATTTCTAGTGTAAGAGATTATGAGAATAATCCCCTCAAGTAGGAAAGTAACATATATATATATATATGTGTCATTGGATGTTCATATCTAAAAAAATTAGTATTGGTAATTAGAATTTAAGATTATTTTTAATTGATACATTTAGGTTTGTACATTTATGTATTGATGAAAACCGTGATGAAAAATGTTAATGATAATGTGGGATATGATATCTATAAAATGATAAATACATTATTATTGAATAATTATTGAAAGGATTTAACACCTATTTTCTTTAATTAAAGTTTATATCTCAATTCGTTTTATGAAAAAGATACATCCTAAATAAATCCATAGAAATAGTGTTCCATAGGTGAGTTAAATTTCAGAAAATTCAAATAAAGAGACATCGAGAATACATGATGATGGCATAAACATGCAACCTTCTTGATTATAGATATCATGATAAATTTATTATATTACATAGAAAGAATTTTTATGATGTTTTATATTATTTAAGCATTAACTTATTTCTCTATGGGTGCCATGGTATAATGCTAGACACTAACCCTGGAATTTCGGATGATTCACTTAATGCTACTCATTATGAGTTCTAGAGGGTCACACAATAAGTGTATCTATAATTTTATTAAAATAATAATTTTATATATTATTTATCAAGATTAACAAACAACATTACCACACATGGTTTAATAATTATTTATATTTTCTTGATCAAATATATTCTATCACCTGTTATCCAAGATAATATATAATAAATTTTGATTTTTTATTTAGTGAATATAATATTTATTTATTTATCATAGAATAATGGTGTGATATTTATTTAATATATAAATAATCATTATTCAAGGCTCGAAAAATATTTTGGAGTAATGACATACCGAGTTTAATGGTTTAGATAAAAACAATTAATAATAAATATTATTTAAATAAATAATATTTAATTTAATTATCTAGCATTTTACATGTCCAGATATAATAATAATTGTACTATTATTGATATGAGGTTCCATAGGGATTAAATAAATAATAAAGGAGAAATTGTGAAATTATAAATTTTGAAACCTAATTGTATATTAACCTAATTATATTATTTTATTAAGGTTGCATTTTTTATTTTAGTTATGCTAATGACACCAAGAGATAATTCTCTTGAAGCCCTAGATATATCCCTCCCCAAGAACTCTTCCAATTTTGGAGAGCGATCCTTGTTCAACACCACTCTTAAGTCTTAAGATATCGAAGATAAGCCTTCCTTGAAGATATTTTTAGGGATATCAAAGGAGAACATGACAAGAATTATAATCTATAGTGTAAAACCCATAGATTCCTATAAAAACATTTAAAGCTTACTGGAACATGTGTAGACCACCCTTGGAGGTAATCTTCTCTTTATTCATATAATGAAATTACAATACAAAATAGAGACATTGTGATATCCATCAACAAAGAAATAATTAATCACAAGGAAATTAATTTTTATTTAAATTAATTATAAATAATATGAGATGATCTAGTGTATTGGTTTTGAATTTCCATTTTCAATTAGTCTTTCATTGAATCTAATTGATCATGGAATTTATTATCATGTACATCTTAGTTTAGTCATCGATTATGAAAAAAATTTGAGTTGGGAATGACCCATATGGTGCTACCACTGCACCCAAAACCTTCTCTAAAGGTATGTCAAAAAATATCCATGGAAATATAATTAAGTTGAAACCCCACAACACCAGAGATTATGAAATTATTTTAAATTTAAATATATGAACCATAAATGATCAATATACATTTCATTTTTCAAAGATAAAATTCCTCAACTTATTATATTTTTATGGCACAAAGAGATTACTAAAATGCAACCTAAGGAATCCTTTCCCCTTCGATACCCACGAGTTTTTTAAATCTCCCAATTCATAAGAATTATATCCTTCAAACAAGGTTTTTTTAGAACCATGATTAATTTCATGATGGAAAGTTTTCTTTTTTTTGTTTGTATTTCAATCTAGTATACTAAATATATACATTACCATCACCCTGGTATATGTAATATATATAATCCATGAGAACACTACCACTATGTTCCATCATTATATTGAATATTTCAACATTAATTATATAAATAAACTATTTATTAAACCTTAAAATAATAATTAACATTAATTTTTTTTTTGAATCTCCTCAGATGATTAGAATTTTAAGATTTATAATTTACATAACTTAATTTCAAACTGTTTATTATAACAGTCATGGAAGAATTATTATCACCTAAATAATTTTATTTTATTATTTTGGGTGTTGTACCATTCAACATAAAATATATTGGTATATATATAAATACCATACCATATGATATGTACAATACAAATCTTATGATATAATTTAAATTGAACTATAAGATATAAATCAACCATACCATATCATATAAGTATTTATTATGTATGTATATCAAAATTGTTTGGTTAAAAACATAGAAAGATAATACAAAAAATAAAGAATAAAATTTTAAGGGGAATTTTTTTATCTAATTTACTATCTTGACTCACTTTCCATCAAGAAAAAATAGAACATAAGTATCTCAATATCATTGATAATAATATACATCTCCATTTTGACTCACCTATGTCAAAAATTTTATCTATATTAATTAATAATATTAATAAAGTCTGTAATAATAATATAAAATTCAATTTAATATAAGATAATATTACATTTTTTAATTCAAATTTGAATGTTTTTTCAATCAAAATAATTTAATTTCCTTATAATTTATCTAGGTTTCCATGTTTACAAAAACTAATGGAGTAATAAATTAGAGACACAAGGTTCATTTTTTATTATGATAAAATTTATTTCTTTATCAGTTTTTATATGAATGGAAACCTAGGTAAATCATATAATAATTAATATATTTGGAAGAAGAAACTATGAATTTTGGATGAAAAATGATATATTAGTTTATATATAAAAGAAATTAAACTTTAACTTATTATAAAACATTGTATTAATATTTTTGAGGAATATTAATCAAATTTTACGCACATAAAACACAAAAAAAGATGAATAATTATATAAATGGTATAAAATGCCTTATATTGTGTTATATTTGATGGAATCTATATGAAGTTAATGTGTTTAACCCATCAAAAGGAGATGTGGGATAAACATTCAAAAATATATGAGGGATATTAAATGGATAATGTTTAAAAAATACATCTGTCAATAAACAAAATTGTATATCATATATTTTTTTTCTACATAATATATTTATTTATTGTTTAGAGGAGTTATTAATTAATTTGAAGGATATGAGAGGTGTAACACCCATACTCAGATAAAAAACTCTATACCCTAGTCTAAGGATTCCAAAATAACTTTAACATATTTCTTGATCACCAAAGATTGGTAACTAATGAAAAATGGTAAATTTTATATAATGGGGTATAATTTTTCCTAAAAAGATACAATAAATAAATACTACATGAAATTTAGTATTTCATTATAAATCCAAAAATATTTAAAACATATTTAAATTTAAATAGAGTGAAGTAAAAAAATAAAACCAAATATTTTGACTTGAAAAAAAACAATGGAAAGAATAAAACCTATCCACCATATATTTCCCAAATCCTCCACAATTGTGTCAAAAATACTGATATTCCACTCCTTTGAAAAAAAAGATTCATAATTCATGAATAATGAATCCTTCACTCTATATATAAAACCAAAAGCAACATCAATATAAAAAAAATCATTTTTATATAGGGGATATTAACACAATACTCTATATGATGTCCTAGGATCACTCCCAATAATTTCCACACATGATCAATCCAAAAGGAATTAGTTAATGAAAATTTTGAAAACACATATATATTGATTAAATGAATTTTTCGTAAAAACCATTTTAGGTGATATAAACCATCATATAAGGAATATATCACTTATTATTTTATAAAACATGGGTAACCATACCAAGTTAACCCAAAACAATGTAAAAACATTTAATAACAACAATATTTTTTGAACATAAAATTTAAACCAAATTATAATATCACATTTAAGGAATCACATGAAAAGAAAAAATAATTCAACAAATACGTCTTTGATCATATTATGACACAAAATGATGCATCATTCAATCATGTTTTTTATTTCATGGGTCCTCATTCTAATGTTATTTTTTCCTCCCATGTAACATTTAATCATGATATTTTGTTCCATATTCATCTTGGTGGTCCTTGTATATATTTATGAAAATTCTTCCTTTAGAACATATATCGACTACAATTTTTTTCATTAAAAAAATTTTATTACCAAAAATTATTTCTAAACAATTACACAGAAATAAAAATTTTAAATCTATTTTTTTTCTAAATCAACCATATTTTCTCAAAAGATCAACCTCCCATAAATTTTCTAAGAAATAACATGTTAAAAAATGTCCATTGTTTCTAAAAATAATCAAATTTAAAAAATCAATCCCACCATTTACCAAATCCAAATAATTAATTTATATTAGTATTCATGTTTATTATTTACAAATCATTTTTATTAATTATCTAATTTTTTATAACTACAAAATTATATGAATAAAAAAATATATCAATTAAGAAGAACATAAATAAAAAAACTAATAGATGAAAATTATCATAAGTAATTTTATAAACCACCAACATTAGTCCATATTTTTGGAGTTCACAAAGATTTAGATAAGATTAATATTTTCATGATCTGAAAATGTAAAAATTACTAATACAAAATATATGCCATGTTTTTTAAATTCATGGTAAAATATTTATGACACTTCTATTCATGATTCATGATTGATGTCTCTTTTATTCATGATTTAATCACTATGAAAATGATTTTAATATGGGGAAATAGTAAAAATGAAAGAAAAATAATGTGGTCCAATATGATTAAGAATAAGGATCTATTATATTTCATCTAGTGATAATTCACACTACCTTCAAGATAGTTCAATATACAAACTATAAAGAGATTCCAAAATCATTCTTTAGAAGCCCTAAAAATGGTGAAATTTTGCTAAGGCTCTTAATTGGAATACAATATGGGTATATATGAGGTTTTCTCAAGGGGTATTTTTTTTGGTGTATGGGATGGATTTTTATATATTATTCAGAATAAAGTTTCATGTTTTTGGATACATTAAAGGGGGGTTTTGTTCATTGTTTGAGGCACAAGAGGTGCCCCAGGTTCTTAGATAAGTATCTGGAGCATTTGGAGAACTTAGGATTTGATGCTTTGGATTTTGTGGATACATAATGGGGAACATAGTTAGTGCATTGTTTTTTATAATTATGAAACCCATCCATGTAGTTTAATCAAAGGAAGAGTATGTTTTTTTAAACTAAGTGAAGGATGATAGGAAATTGTGTGAACATATGTAATAAACTTTAAATCAATTTCACATGGTTGGTACATGGGTTGTAAAACATTACTCCCAACCAAACACGATATAGTATTTCTATATAGAGTGGTCCGCATGGTTGGAACACTTTTTGTACAGTTGTGTGGAAAAATCATTTAACCTTTACAAAGTGTAAAAAGACCATTTTTTACTTAATATTTTAAAAAGGGATAGCCCAATTTTCTACCCCAAAATTTAAAGAAGCCATTATTCACACCTCATATTCCCCCTCTATTTTATTATATGGTGGTTATCCTCAATCTGATTTCTGAAATGAGTTTTATCTATAGAATTGAAAATATCTAGGTGGGTCTACAAGGTTCCTTCCTCTATTTATTAATTTATTTGGATTTCAAGAATTATCATGATATTTTTGTGGGTTATTCCTGGTTCTCAATGAGTTTTGATACTTCTTCAATTTCAATCATTTAATATTGAATAAAATCCTGATATTTGAAAAGCTGGACTCTTTTGACCTAAAGTAGGTAGTCTCATGAACTTTCATTGAAGTGTCGCTAATGTATTGTGTGTTTGGATTGTGTGGTCAAATAGACTCTTTAGATTATTTTACTAAAATTAATCTAAATTTATTAGTTTACTTTTTGATATATTTTCAACAACTATAGACCTATTAAATCATGTTATAATAGGGGAAGTACTTAATAAATATCATAAAGTGTTAAAATAGATATGTCTCTTGGAGTTGGGAGAGTTTTTTAGTGTAGTTTGTGTTTCAGATTGAATGAAATTAAAATTTAGTGTGTTGGTGTAAAAAATCATGTGTAGGATCCCATATGTTTTCCATACATGTATCTATTTAGTTTTTTTGATAAATCCCATTGAGTTGGGTTGTCAGTCACTTAAACTTGGTTTGAAAATCCAATGTTCCAGTTGAGTCAAGTATTGTAGGTGTGAAATCTAAATAAAAGGTGAATTCTAGCTACCCAAAAAATTCACACCATGAAACTAATTCATGAAATGGATTTTTTTTGGGTAGAATTCTTGAATCTAATTTACTAACTGAATTAATCTACACCTTGTAAATTTTACACACCTTTTAAATATTTACACACCCCATAAAAATGTCACAAAAAGAAACACACCTAATGAAAATAACATACAAAATGTGAAATATTAATTTAATATTTTTTAATAGTGGAAGTTGTATTTTGGGAAAAATTAAAGAAAAATGGATACAACACCTATATTACATAAATTAAATTCATTTTGTGTAAATTACAAGGTTAGTTTTTTGAAAATCACTCCAGTAATTCATTAACCTCAAGCATCAAATTTTACTAATGTTGGACACATTATCTTCATCACATACCTTTTGTGTATGAATTCTGATTGTCCACATAAATTAGGAAGTGAGTGTACATTGGATCATAGTTCTTAGAATCTATATTTTCAAGTTATGTCTTTTGGTTCTTATTCATATTCTCGATCTACTTTTGAAGGATTTTATATTTTTCATTATAAGTAAAGAAAAAGTAAATTTACATCACTGATATGAGGTTATATCAGTTCATTATCCTATTTCAAGGTGGGTGGTCTATATATAATTATTATTATTTTTATGTAATTATACATAGTGTATATAATATATGAGATCAAATTGGTATGCAACACATGTGACCAGATTAAAGAGATAAGCCTTGTTAAATAGTGATTACTTTTTTTAAACTTCCATCAGATTCCATTATATCCATAGTTATAGTGATTGAGACTTGTAGCCACCTGGTGTGTGTGCTAGACTTGAAACTTGTTGTGATATGGTCTTCATTACATTATCACCCTATGATAAAATTGAATAATTGAATAATTATTCTTTTAATTTTATTAATTGGTATAGGATATAAATTATGTGATTTCTTAGGGTAGAATCACCTCAATTTTTTCAAATGAGATGTTATATGAACATGGTTTTAAATGATAAATTAAACATGTTTGATATAATTATGATAATAATTAGAGATTTTAATTGAGGGGATATATTTATTTAGAAAAATGAAAATTTGGTTAATTGATCATTGTGTCTTATGATGTTAGATATAGTATGTGTGTTTTAGCATTGTGATTTTTCATGCATATATTTTTTGATTATTTGACACTAATGTGATTGATTCCTAAGGGTGATATTTTTTATATTCTTGAGGGAGGTATTTATGAAATGCATGAGGGTGATATTACTAATATAGATGACAAAGGGAATTTAATATTCCCAAGGGAGATATTTATGATATTCTTGTGGGTGATATTTATGATATTACGGTGAGATAAGTTCATGATATACCTAAGGGAAAGATTTATAATATTCCTGAGGGAATTAATCTGATATGCATGTGGGAGAGTTTATAATATGTTTGAAGGAGATATTTTGGTACAACTGAGGGTGATATACCAGTTGGACCAAGGGTAGAGGCCATTTGTTTACTATATGTTAGGAGTGATTCAACCTTGTCCACTAAATATTCCATTGAATTGGGTGATCTATTCTCATGTAAGATAATCTAACCTCATATAGAGATACCCAAAAGGGTGTTGAATAAAGTTTGGATGGCCTTAGGTGTTAACCCATATCATGAGGATCATCAGGTTTACTACATTTCTAGTATTAATGTTTTAAACTAATATAATGTTAATCACTTTATTGCATACAATATTTTTATCATACTAGATTTTATTAGACAAGTTAGTGTCAAGATAATTAATTTTAACATACCCTTTGCACATCGTTGTTTGTTATTTGAGAAGATTACATGGATGCATGTTTGAAAAAGAGGAAATGACCTTGTAGTTGATTGTTTCTTGCTTGATGGGTTAGATCTTGGAGATTGGAATGGCATGTGGTTAGGGATTTGGGTCATTGGAGTCTTTATTTAATTATTATATTGTTTTATTTTCATGACCATAATAATTTTATTTAGTTTAATTCAAATTGTAATTGCATTTTTTTTATTTTTTGGTTTTATTTAGTTATTCATTTATCAAATTTGGTTATTTGATAATTTATTCATATTATTTATTCTATTTATAATACTCTATTATAATTTATTTCTTTTATTTTAACTCTTTAACAAAGTATATAGTCTCCCCACGATAGTCTAAGACGCTCACTACTAGTCAGCAACCACTTCCATATGGGGTGGTGCAGTTGAGGTCATATAGCCAACCAACATTGTCACTTGAGGGAGAACTCAGTCCGGGACATTACGAAGTGGTATCCGTGGGACAATTATTAATTTATATTTATTTTTATTTTGGGAAAGGTATAAGGGAGACTAGGATTTGTTGATACTTGGTAATGATCATGTTTATGAGAGTATCTAATTCATGTATGATTGAAAATATGTGTTCCTAAAGATGTGATTATTATTCGTGATGTTTTCTTGTTACTATTTAATGTCATTTCACCTTGGTGATAGATATGTTTTGTGATGTTATTGTTTATTATGGTTTAATCTCATGGACCGGTATTGAATGAGATGAGTATTCATGTGTCCCAATAAGAACATAGGGCTATATACAGACATGCATTGTTCATTATAAGCAAATTTTTGATTGATTTTATATAACTATCTGTTTAAAATTTGAAATGAGATATTTGTTATATATTATGAAAAAGTGAATAAATTAATTGTTATGTTATTCCAATTCAAATGTTAATACATGTATAGAAAGTCCATGAGCTAGTGGTTTTCTATTGTTATCACCTACCGAGGATGATCTTTTGTATACCATATTTTCTTAGGAGTGTGTATTTCATATAGAGAAAATGCATCCGCTTTATATTTTAGTTGATTTTTTGGAGCGAAATAATATTCATGCTCCAAAAAATACATATTTGGATATTTTAGTAGTTATTAATAATCAAATAGATAGTTAAATTCAGGAAATATTCAATATTTTCATGGAATCCATAAAAAGGGAGATTGTTTTCACCATTTCTTCAATGTCTTAGTTAATGAGAGAGTTTCAAATAAAACATCCACCTATGTTTACTAGGGAGAGATTACCACAAGAATTTGTGTTTTGGAATGAGTTAGTTGAGATGATCATCAAAAAACTAAAGAAACCTACAACTAGGTGGGTGGAGCTTGCTGCATACATGCTTCATGGATGTTCCAATAATTGGTGGGACATTCTGGAGATAGATGAATAACAAGAGGAGTTCTCTTGGAAAGTCATAGAGGGAAATTTTCTAAGACACTTATATCTTAATATTTTGAGGGATGACAAGGCTCACGAGTTCATGTAACTAACATAGAACTGACTATAAATAATGGACTATGATAGTTGATTTATCAACCTGTAGGTGTGATGACATCGACATGTCTCATGCATGACCAAATTAATTTGATAAGCCATGTTAATTAGTAATTCATTTTTTTAAAATTCCATTGTATCTTGTTAGGTCCATAGACATGGATATTGAGACATATCGCTACCCTATAGGTGTTCTAGACATAGAACTTATTGAGAATTGGTCTTCTTTACATTAGATCCCTATGATAAATAGTAAAAATTGATTAATTGTGGGCTAAATATTATGTATTGGCATAAGATATAAATTGTGTGATTTATTATAATAGAATCACCTCAGTTATTTTTTTTCAAATGACATTTTGAATGAAATTAGGGTTAAATGATAAATGAAACATGTTTTATATAATTATGATGATAATTAGAAACCTTAATTAATGGAATATATTCTCATAAAAAATGATAATTTCATTGATTGATCACTATGTCTTATGACGATATATTTGGTATGTGTGTTTTAGATAAGTTATTTTTCATGAATATATTCGGTACTTATTTTACTCTGATGTGAATGATTATTGAGGGATAGATTTATGATATTCCATAGGGTGAGATTTCAAATTTGTCTAAGAGTAATATTTCTGAAATGTCTGAGGGTGAGATTTATGGTATGCATGAGGGCGAGATTCATGATATGCATGTGGGTGATATTTCTAATATGATTGAGGGGAAGATTATGATATTCCTAAGGATGATATTCTGATATATAGGAGGGAAATATTCTGGTATGCTTGAGGGTGAGATTTTGATTAGCCTGAGGGAAGAGGCCATTTTTTAAAATATGCTAGGAGTGATGAATCCTTGGCTGGTGAATCTGCCACTGACTCGGGTGATCCATCTAGATGTAGGAGGATCTATCCTCAAACAAAGACACTCATGTAGGGCACTAAAGTAGGTTTGGATGGCCTTGAGTGTTAACCCATATCATGAGATTCAATATTCTTATTACATGTGCAGTATTAATTTATCAAATTAAAACGATATTATTCAGTTTATTTCCAAAATTATTTATCTAATATTGGATTTTATTAGACATAGTGGTGTAGACCTATTGAGATTTACTCAAAACCTATTTGGGCCACCAATTGGTACCTAAGAATATTATATGGATGCTAGTTTAGAAATTGTAAAATGACATTGTAGTTGGTTATTGCTTGTTGAATGGGTTGGATACTGGAGATGAGAATGAAATGTGGTTTGAGACTAGGATCATTGGAGACTTTATTTGAGTATACAATTATTTTATTTATATGACCTTAATCATGTCATTTAGTTTCATTTTGGTTGTCATTACATTTTTCATTTATTATTTAGTTTTGTTTAGTTATTCCTTTCTCATTTATGGTTGTGTAATTATTTATTCATAGTGTTTTTATTATTTCTACTAATATGATATTCTTCTTCTTTTCCACTATAACTCCTTACCATAGGGTATAATTTCCTCATTGTATTTTTAGAACATTGCTGCTAGTCAGTAGACTTTGGTGTATGGGGAGGCATGCCTGAGGTCACATAGCCAACTGGATCAGTCACTTGAGAGAGCACTTGGTTGGGGGCATTAAATCATAGAATTTGTAATGTTGGTTTCCTAGAAGGACCTTTAGGGCCATTTATTCTTATAGAAAAAAAATACTTAATTAGAAATTTGGATTGAACCTAAATGGTGAATTTGGATAAAATTATATTTTGAAGAATTATTTATTATTGGAATTGTGAAATAATGACAGGATTGAGATATTTGGTAATGGTTTTAGGTATTGAATTCATTAAAGGATCTCCATGTATTCCCTATGATGGTATTAGAGTGGGATGACATGAATGATTAAAAGATTCCATTTGGGTTTATATGGGAATGTCGAGGTGTGAATAAAAATTTCCATTCATTGGGATCCAATTCTATGGAATTCCTTGAGAAATCTAGTAGATTCTACCTAGAGTCATTAATGAAAATTCCATTGGGCTTCTCCCCGTTGTATTTAGATAATTTCAATATTTACTAAATGATACAAATTAATTCTATGGATTCTTAATGGAACCCCTAATTGAATATCACTAGATGATCTCCTCAGATTCATGCTGATTAGTATTGGTATGTAATTCCTTGTGTGTGAGATTGGATTTTGATCGATTTGTGCTTCTGTATGTCAAGTGTGTTCCCTTGGGCTTATACAAGTCAGTTAGTTATTTTTGGGAATAGTTTTTAAAGGAATTATCATTTTATCTATATGGATTTCTCTGAGTCCACTTTATTATGGTTTCCTCAGTGATTCACCTTTGAAATTATTTGAGACATGATATTTATATAGACACTAGAGTTATCAATTTTAGATAACGAAGAAAGTATCAACCTTAGTTATCCTATTAAAACCCAAGACCCAACTGGACTTTTTTTAAATGTTTATAATTAATATTACTACTTTATTTATATATTTCAAACTGTTATGATTTACATGTGATGATTGTATTTTCATTAGATATCATTGGTGGTGACCTAATGAGTTATATTAAAACTTTGGTTGGGCCACCAGGGATCTTGGGAAGCTGAGAAGATACCCCTTTATCTATATTTATTAGTTTAGGGAGTGGCATGAGGTGATGCATGGGGGTTATTGGCTAAGTTTTATCACGGTGGCTAGGATTGGAGATAAAGATCAAAAAATCCTTGGGTGATTTTGTATTTTTTTCCTCTTCCTTCCATTTATTCTTGGGTTCTTATAAATATTTAATGTTATATACTACAAGACCTAATTAATATACAACATCATTATGTTAACATATGGGATGTGATTTGGTGGTTTAGTACTTGTTTATTTTAAAAATATGTGATGTTTAACCATTTAACTTATGAAATTTTGTGTTTTGAACTCTAGTAAAGAGGGTATATTCTCCCCAATACACCACCAATAGACCCTATGTTCTACTTAGCAGCCTCTGGTTCATGAGGAGTCACACTGGTTTCCCTTTGGAACACCAACTTGTGGTCCCAATTTAGTGTAATCTATGATGTTGTGTGAGAAAATGGTATTATAACTATTATTTTATATAGTATTACTTTTTAGATATGGTAAATTGAAGAAGAAGATACTATCGAGGCTTAGTAATGAGCTAATTCTTGGGGGTTACAGACCCATATATGGGGAAAATTCATGTTTCCATGATTTAAAATTATTATTCTTCCTTTTTGATTATACAATCGATTGTTTTCCATCCAAAGTGGTGTACTTATATGTGATTATATTGCTTAATTTTATTTTTACTCTTAGCCGGTATGATAAGAGAAAGTGTGTGAGTTCATGCATCAGGCAAAGAACATATATTTTATATTCTATCCAGTTGTTTCCTATGATTTATAGTTTTTTTTCTCATATGTAGTTATGTATTACTTAATCTTATGAAATATATATTTTTGTAATCTATATCTTTCTACATTTTAAAATAATTAATGTTTTCTAGTTATTTAATTTTACCACACCCATTTATATATAATTTATCACAAATAATTGAATGATTTAACTCTCATCATCCAACTCTTAGGTTGAGTCCATATAAATTATGGGTAAAAATAAATGGGTAATCAATGTCATGGTTTGGTTATATAAGGTTCCAATAAGTAACCTATAATGTTTTTTACTCTATAACATGAAAAATACATTTTATGTAACAAAACTAGATGTTGTGATACTTATTTAAATTATGATGTCTTATATCATTACATTTTTGATAAAAATGAATGGGATAGAAACATGGATGGATATAAAATGGGAATGATTTTTTGGATTCTTCGTTTTGAATTTATTTTGGTATCAATTAAATGGGATTCTAAACACAACTTATTGTTCATTTTTATTTATAACTTATGTTTTATGCTTTATATAATGGAACCATAGTGACATCCTCAAAAATGGTGAATCCATGAAAAGTGTTTAATTCATTAGATCTGGGTAAATAAAATGGTTGAATTTTTCAATTAAATTTCCAATAAAAAAAATATATTTTTTACTCTCATAGCATGTGGATAAAATTTTATCTTACCATGACTTGGAAAAATGTATTTCGAAGAGAAAAATCATATGGTCCTGGTTAGTGGACAAGGATTGGTGGCGATCCAATTTCATGAATTTATATGTGTGATTGTAACCATTGTATAGGTGGTTGGACTATTGTGGGTGATCATGTTTAGATTTAGGCCTTGGGGGTGTGATCAGAGAATAGGTTTTGATGTCAAAGTGATATTATTATTGGTGAGATCTTACAAATTTCCATTGTGTGGGATTTAGATGTGTTTTGTTTTTTGATCTAAGATAGAGTTTTTGACTCCTGTAAGTTTTGTTATCCCATAATATGGGTGGTTGGTGATGAAATGATAGTTTTTGTGTGCCCTTGAAATGTGATCTAGGGGTTTTCATGACCCCTATGATTATGTAAGTTATGGACCTTTGTGATGTGAGAGAGAATTTTGTTTCTGGATGAATCTTGAGGTTTGGTGAGTTACCTATTATTTTTTAATGTACCCATGAGAGGGATTTACCTTCTCAATGGATACATTTAGATTTTTAAATCATGGGTTGATGAATTGGATTAATAGGATCAATGTGAAGGTGGTTCTTCAAAGGGCGTAGAATAATCACATTTCATGCCTCAATTTCATGATTTAAGAAATTTTGAACTAGTTCCTCAGTTTAAGGTTTCTATTGAGCGGGTATGATCACTCAAATTACTAGAACGATAAATCTTTTGTTTAGTTTAGAAAATTTTTCAGTGGTATTATTAAATGGGAAGGTTCATGCTTTATAAAGAATGGAGAAATTTTATGGGTTGGAGATAAGGCAAGGGAGGTTCATAGAGGAATGTAGTTTATGCATGGAGATTCCCTATGAATTCAAAACTCATGCAAGATATTTTTGATGATGTGTTGTGGATTAGAGTGTGAGGTGACCTGTAGGTGAAGATACCCTTATAGGTGTTGGTGAAGGCTATAAATTTACCTCATATTTATGGGTTTATAATACCTTGAGTTCCAGGTCATGTGGTTACAATGCTCAATACTAGGGAGGGATCAGTGGGATGCCTAGCCCATTGGATTCTTATTATGCGAGGATGTGAATGAAGGGAGAATAGAAAATATATTAAATAATGATGCTTTATTAGTCCATGGTGTAGGATAAACTTTTTATAGATTTGAAGACATTTTGATGGAAGCATAGAGAATGAATCGATCCCTCTCACAAACTGACTTAGAATACCCAACAATATGTAACCTAAACTAGTCATGATAGTACTTGAAAGGTGTTATCGATCCCCATGGGATGGAAAAAGTGTATGGTCATCAAGAAAAACATTAGGAATATTTTTTACAAAAACTAACTATAACATGGTGATATAAAAATATATAATTTTTATTATTATTATATAAAAATAAAAAATTAAAAAAGATACAATCAATAAGAAAAAAAGTGAAAAGGTACAATAAAGAACCTGAGTAATAAAAAATTGCTAAGTCCAAACTCCAAGTGGCATGATGTAACCTCCAAACTTCCACACCGTATCAAATAACAAACAACTATCAAGCTTAAAATTCCTCTCCCATACTAGTATTAGTTAAAACATGATCTACATACACTCAATGGTGTAAGAATGGTTTGAGAAAAAGAGCTCGACACGACCCCAGTAGGTGTCTTATAAAGTTAAATTAAAAAATTAACCAGTAATATTGAAGTAAAAAATAAAAATAAGGAATAAGATATAATTATATATATTTTGATAGAAAACATAGATAAATCAACAATATTCACAATATATATAAAATTCCGACCAATATTTTTCCAAATAATTTCGTTAAACATTTTAACAAACAATTTTGAGGATAATCACGAGAGAAAAAAAGACCCTGAGTATAAAAACATCTAGGTTAGAGAGAATCCTCATATCAATATTGTAATCATAAGGAAACATGTTTTGAAAAATACCCTATAAGAACAAGTATAGGGGGAATAATTTTACTCCGGATTGTATCTCTTTTCTACAACTTAGAAAATATAGTTCATACATTACACAAGTAGAAATGATCTAGGGGGAAAGATTCCATCAATAAGGATGGGTACCTTCCTTATTGTTGATTATATAATATTTTAAATCATTAGATTCATAAATAGGATTTTTCATCTTTGAAACCACACAGAATGTACTTTGAAACCATTTTCATTAAAAAAACCAAGGAAGAAAATCATTTTCAAAAGCTTTGATCATGCCTTTAAAAATCATCCCAAAAACCATTTCCACTATAATTCATGCTTTATAACTATTTTAGAAACTAAATTCAAAGAGTAAGAGGGAAGGTTTTTATGAATAAAGATGGATAATTAAACTAGATACCTTGAAACACTTGGTATAAAAATTACCATAGTTACACAACAATATATGATGATATGAGGGCCTTATGAATTGATAATGAAAGCAAAATCAAGATTTACAAAATAAAAACCTCCAATTAAATATTTCTAGAACAATAGTATATATAGAAATAACTTACCATAATAACTCTTGAAGAAAACACAATGATTAATAAATAAAAAAAATAAATCACATGAAATATCTTTAATAATAAAAATTATATCAAGTAAAAAACCTTAAATATAGCACCAATATCCTCAATCTAAGGTTATTATTAAGGATAACATTAAGAATTTATAGGTATAATGATGAATGAACAATAACAACTGAATAAATTCCAAACACCAGATTAAATATGCAAATATTAGTAAAAAATGACCAATAAGAGGAAAATAATTTCTAAAATCACCAAGCGGAGTCTCCTTGGATGATATATTATTCCACTGGACTAAGAATGAAGAAAAAAAATCTGTTTCAAGTATAATAATAAAAATATAATTAATTAAAATCACATCATATGGATTGGGAATAATGTTTTGAAAAACCATGCACCAATGAAGTACCTATTTCTAGGATAATATAAAAGACACATGGTTCAATTTAATGGTTTGAAAAACCATTGTCCAAATATGTAAAATTGCTCTTCCTCATGTTTCAGGGTTTGAGGAGAATTCCACAAGTTTTTCAAAAAGTGTGCTCCAAACCGTGCACCATACTCTATAACCCTATAACAAAGTTCACATTCTCCTAGGTAGAACCAAATTATTTCCCTTAACCATGTAAGGATCATGAATATGCTTAGATAACTCTAAAAACCAATAAAAGGCACAAAACATTACCCAATAGAAAACTCAAAATAATGATGGTCAAAACAATGGTATGTAAGTACCTAAAAGAAACCTTGGGATGCGGTAATTCTCAATACCATATTTATATATTACCCTAGAAATCTAAGTTACAAAAGGTAGGACCCCAAAAATATGAGGACACTGACCAACCATCAAAGACACCTACTCCCAAGTCCCATGAGAATCATAACCATGATATTATTGAACTAATATTGAAGGTGTAAAATTCCATGTATAACATTCAAATGAGAATAAAAAACTCAAAGTGGTTGTTAATTCATATAAATATTTTTTTTAATGTCGAGGTATTCCCCATTATGAACATGAGATAGGTATGGATGATACTTTTTGAGTTGATACACATGAAAACTATTTTTCACTAAAGATAAATGAGGTGGTAAATCTAAAATTTACACCACCTTTACAAGAAATTCAACCATTAGAAAGGGTCCCACAATCCTTGGATTGATATTTACTTGATTTTTCATATGTTAGAGACTGAACTGTTTAGATACTTGTAAAAACACCTAATCAGAAACCATAAACTCGAATGGGTGATGAAGTCAATTTGAATAAGATATATACCTGACTTTATCCATAACCAAACACTGAAAAAATAATTGGATCTTCACGTCTGTCTCTTGAACTAAGATCTACTTAACTAATGAAGCTTCTATAACCTCAGACTAATGTAGAAGAGATCTACATGGATGACCATATATAGTATCAAAAGGTTCCATTCATATTTCTAGTTGTTAAAAGTTTTTATAAGAAAATTCAACCAAACACAAATTGATATCCCATTAACCTATAAAGTCCATGATAGAAGAAAAAATCATATATTACAGAATCTGATTATCCCTCTCTATTTTCCCTTCTATTTGAGGATGACATGCTATAATCAATCTAACAATGGTGTCTATTAGCTTCTGGAGGCCCTTTGAAAATGGTGTGGTAAAATAATTTTCCCTATAATATATTATTTCCATAGAGATTCCCTAAATCCACACAATGTCTTGAACATACTATTAGTTCAAAGAAATAGAATGAAGATGTTTGTATTTTGTAGTCAAGGGAATTATTTGAAAAAAGAAAATCAAATTTCTTTGTATTTGGTGGATATTTCACTGAATATTGTTTTCAAAAGAATAAAACTATTGTTTTATGATGAAACAGACTCACTTTGTCCATCTAAATGAGGATAATCCATTTTGGAAGATGTGGTTTTGATTTGACTCACCTTGGATTTGGTATGGGACAAGATCGTTATAAGAAATTGATTGTTACTTAGAATGAGAGAATCAATCACATGGATAATGTATCATGCTGAAAGTAAATGATCCTTATATTAACTCTAAATTTGGTTTGAAAGAATTGTTTTATTTTATGGAGAATAAAAGTCTTTATGACTACAATAAAATAAATGTGACGATGCTTCGCTGATTAAAATTTCATACAAATAATAAGTTGATTAGAGAACTTTTGATACAATCTTGTTGGAACGAAGGTAGAAATAGGTGGTGCTGATTGTTTTCAAAATGACTATATATGAAAAGATATGAAGAAATAGATGTTATCAATTGAAAATAAATCATACCCAGATTAATCATATCTGGGTGGAAGAGAAGGAAACAAAGCCACCAATTCACTGTAGCATCCTGTCATCCATCTGAAGAATAAAAAACTTTTCACACCCAAGATGATCACACTCAGGATTTGAAAAGAAAATGATCATACACAGTATGATTGTAACGCCCCAACCCCAGCTACCCGGAGTCGGTGCATTACTTCGTAACATTGGCATGATCACAAAAGATCAAGCCTCGAAAGACCAATTAGTTTAGTATCCTTGGAAACACTAGATACATTAATAAGTCTTACATTACATCATAAAGTAAAACAAAACTACAACATCTTCTCTTCATATCCCCTTATATTATCCCTGCACGTCATTCTTAATATACTTCTTCACATCCTGGAAAAATTAAAACATTGAAAGGGGTGAGCTCAGATGCTCAGTAAGGATAACAATATTGCGGAAGTTTTCATAAATAAACATAAACATTTAAGGCAATGTATAACTAAATCAAAATCCTTTTAAACTTGAACATTAACATAATATGGCAAAAGTAAAATGAGATAATGCCATTAATTCTTCACATGGATATTCTACTAGTCGAATAATCACATGCAATATCAATAACCACTTTCATAATAATGGAATTCATAATTCCAGACTATCATAACCACGTAGCCAAGGCCTCGTGCCAAAACCACAAATAAGATTTTGTCAAGACCTCATTCCAAGACACTAGTTTGTCTCATGAGACCTACCGATGCATCGAGGAGCTATAGCGGGCTCCGCCCGTCACTTATTAAGTCCAATGCATTCCTCATGTGAATAGGTTTAAACATATCATAAACCATAACATAATCGTATAACATAAAACATGCATAAATGAAACATAACATTTCCACATTTCAATAACAAGATATCAATACAACACATTGATATAATAAAAACACTTTCAAAACCATTTTCAAGACCAAAATAAAAGAAAGTTAAAACTTTGTATTTATTTTTCATCAAAAAAAGGTGATGGCTTGTAGAGGAAGATGAAACTCAAATAATGGTCACGACGGCGGAGAAGTCGTTGTCGCCGCATATCTACGGAAAGAAAAACATTCACTTTTTTTGGTTTAGTAAAACGCTTCGTATAAAAAATATTCCTTTTGAATAAACGTAAAAGTCAAAGGGGTTTATACACCGTATAAAAGAAAGTTGTGTATAAAACCAAATATGCCTCAATGAAAGGAGATTGAGAAGAAGTCCTTAAAAAGATCATTTTTAAAATAAAATAGATCTATTATGTGTATTAACTATAGGTACACATAAAGAAAGTAAAAATACAAAATAGGACATAATAATATCATGACATAATTTGAAAGTAGGAGATTAACCCAAAGAATGGAAGTTGGGTTAAGAAATTCCCTTACCTTGTGTCCGACATGATTTGACCGTTCTTTAACCTCCTGAATAATAAAATAGAGATAATATATAATTTATTAAGAACCATTTTAAATTTCACTATCCCTTTTATATCACCTATTACAATGTTATGAACATTATGTAATTATTTAAGTTAATAACGGTCGTTTTGTCGATCTTTGGTACTTGAGTCAACAATAAACTTCTTATAATTACAAGTTGTTTATGTGGTAGAATATCCATTATCTCCAGAATTATATTCATGATTTAGATGTCATATATATCATATATATCCAGTATATACATTCATTCATAATATTACGTAACATTTAGAGGTAAGAAATGAAATGCACCGTTCATGGAGACGGTAAGCCGTACGTACGCATGAACGCTACATTCATTTCTATTTCGTATTTAATGGAATGAAATCATAATAGTATAAAGGTGTATTATAATTCAAGTATAAAATCATATATAATATCATTTACTCCATCCTTTATACATCCCACATATGGCATTAACGATTCAAATCACTTTGAGGGGGCGGTAGTCCGCACTTCCTAAAATGAAAATATCGCGTTTACCCATAATGGAAACAATAAAGGTATGCCATAAATGAAAAATACAGAACCTTAAGTAAAACATAAACATATTATATATCATTTATAAATAGAGTTACATCTTAATGGCCACCTTTGATGGTGTTTTATGGGTGTTGAACAATCATCATTTCGTGAGGCAGAAATTCGCCATCCACAGAAACCGTATGTTCTTTAACCATTAGATGTAGGTGTGTGTAAGTGTAGCTCGAATACTCATTATAACAACATCCTAGTATATTGAGTATACTGGTGTTGTTACAAAAGAAATGAATAAAAAGTTTTTAGGGCGTTGGAGAAGAAAAATAAAACAAAACAACATTAGAGAAGACATTACATTAAAATCGGGTAACTCTTTTTGATTTGAGCCAAAGGCTTCCTTGGGAAGAGTTCTACCCAAAGGTAGGATTATAGGAGTAAGGTAGGGAAGTTGGGAGAGTATTTGGGCAGAGGTTGGCTGATCCAAAAGGCTTTGAAAGTGTGAGTAAGGTGGTAGAGGTGGGGGCCTTTTATAAGTGGAGAGGAGGGGCACTTTTGGAAAGTAATGAAATATTACTTTATTACACAATGATTTTCGGATTATAAAGGTCCCAAACTTCTATAATTTGAGGATGAGGTGATAAGTGTTTTAAATATCCTCATCCAATAGGTTTTTGACAAGTTTATGTCTTAGATTTTACATTATCCTTTCATTTTATTTAAATCGTTAATTAATGAGGTAATCACTGCATCATCATGGTGTCATAAATAATTTAATTTATTTAATGTCTAAAAATTATAAAAAAATATCATGATGTAGGAAATCTTTTTAGCTTTCCAATGACTATTTATATTAAAAAATATGACTTTTATAACCTTATGTAAAAATTGTTTTAGTAAAACATTTCATGTTTGTGTCATTTTTTACATTAACATTAAATAAAAGGTATTTATGTCATTTTTCAACTAAAGTGGCTCCATGGGGTACCCAAGTTAACCCATGGTTTTTCTTGGTCGTCTATGGAACATACAATGAGGTTTTGACATGTTTCAATCTCATCTCATATTATTAAAACATTATTTTTACCTTAAACTACACTAATTACCTCTAATCGCGATTAAGAACTTAAAAGTTACTATTCATCAAAAATTATTTTAATCTCATTGAACCACATTTTACATCTTAATGACAACCATGTATGTCAGATTTTTAAAATTCAAAACACAGAAGTGGTAAAATTTCATTTAAACGAAAAAATCAGTTTTTATAAGTACCACTTAGTGGTTTCACTATTCATCAAAAATTGAAGTTTTTCAGAAAAATACCAAAAATTCACCCTAAGATATAATTGATATTCCGATTTCAAAAATGATGTCTATTTTACAAAATTACAAACATATAAGTTGCATTAATTAATTTTATAATTAATTCCGGCTTTCACAATAAATAGCGTGTTTTTAAGAAACAATTTATATCAAAAGATTGACAATTGTTTATGTCCAATTTTAAAGTGAAATTAATTCTAATGACCACCATTAGATAAAATAGTAAAAATATATTCTAATTATACTTTAAAACCACTAAATACTATAATTTATCACTATAAAATACTTTTATTAAAAAAGTTGTTTTTAAGTATTTTTCACTATTCATAAAAATTGGATGTTCTCAGAAAATTACAAAAAATTCAACTTTGGATAATTTCGATATTATGAATACAAAAATGAATTCCATTTTGAAATATAAAATTTATATAATTTTAAAAAGTGGGTATTACTATTCATAACGGCTACTTTGTTTAGTCACGGTGTGTTAGAACTCGAAGTTGCGTACAATGCAAGATATTACATTATTGAATGAGAAGTGTATCGTGGAAGATCGAGGTGTTACATTCTCCCCTCCTTCAATAAATTGCGTCCTCGCAATTTGAAATTTTTCTTGGAAAATAAAAGGTTGAAAATAGAAAATACTTTTGTGGAAAACACACATCGGAAATAAGGTTAATAAAAATATAACATTAAAAGAAAGAAAGATAAGTACAAAGGTCACCCGAGATAGCCCATTCTAGGATTCAATGAAAATATGGATATGGAGGAGAAACAAACCATCAAGGTCTGATGGAGAGTTGTAGAAAACAGGGTTAGGATAAAGTTAACTATAAGAAAATCACAAACTTGTGATTGGTTAAACGATCATTGATTCCCCAGTTGGAAAAGTTAACCAGCAACGTTTTTGTTTTAAGTTACCTTTTATAATGTTGAGGAATTTATTTAGAAGATTTACTAATAATGCAAGGGAATATACATACTTGTCATGTAGACTTTCATTCTTTAATAGATTTTTACCAAAAACCCATCTTTCACTCTAAAAGGTAATAGAACTCAAAAATATTCTATTTATCCTAATTGTATAAGGTTCAAAATATTACCACATACCATTTAGATTAGGAAAAATATTTTTTAATAACCAGGGACTTCCTGTAGGCTAGTGGTAGGAAATAAAGGCCTGTCGCACTATGGTTGTGGGTTCGATTCCTGTAGCTTTGTCCGACGCGACGGTTTATGCCCCACCCTGCAGGTTGTCCTTTTCCTAAAACTATAGTATTATAATATTCCAAAAATAATATTCAGAAATGTTTTAACCTTAAACAATATTATCCAAAGATCAACTTAATCCATTCCAACCTTTATAGTTATCCAAAATATCTCTGTCCAGACTTTCTCTAAAAGGTCTCTAAATTCAAAAATCAATTGTAACATTAGATTCCCCAAACAAAGTAAAGTTTCTCTTATTGTCACATACTAAAAATATGATTACCTTCATCATATTAAATCCTTAATGAAAACAACATGTACTGCAGTACAATCCTTATATATATCACATTATTCTTATAACCATAATCTAGTTCTTGAGTCCAAAAACACAAATAAAATAATTATTCAACTTCATCTGTAGTAACATCATAGGCTTGGCCTTGATCCCTTGGCCTCTTCTGAGGTAAGTTTCCCTGACGCTTAGGACATTCATTTGCATAATGCCCCATTTCCCTAAAATTGTAGCATTCAACATTGATAGCCTCTTTCTTTCCCTTGCAATCTCGCGCCTGGTGACCTTTTTCCCCACATTTATAACAAAATCCCATTCCTTTTAGGAAAGTACCAGGGTGATTCTTCCCACAATTATCGCATAATGGAAAATCCTTCTTTCCCTTTTTCCATTTATCTGTCTCTTGTTCCACCGTTCTCTTCTTCTCTTGCTTTACTTTGTTGTCATAAGACTTAGATAATTCCTTTTCTGTCATGATAGAACACGATACAATATCTTCGTACGACGAGAAGGTTTGTGAGACTAATGCTCGACAGAGAAATGGTTTTAACCCATCAAAGAAACGATCAATCTTACTTCTTCGGTTATGTGTGTAATCTGCAGCATGCCCCGCTAACCTTGTAAAGTTAGCCTCATACTTTGCGACATTCTCATCCTCCTTCTGCCTCAGACTCAGAAATTGCCTTTCCATATCTACTCGATGGTCACGAGGAAAGTATTTTTCTAAGAAAAGCTCTTTGAACTCCCTCCATTCTATATTCGATACTTCATCATCTTCCTTTGTGTTTTGAATCAACGACCACCATTGATCGGCATCTCTAGTGAGGCGGTAAACTTCCATGATAACCTTTTCCCTTTCACTACTCCCCAAGGCGTGTAATATTTTCTCTAAGGAGTTTATCCATTGCTCATCTACTAATGGATTTGTACCCCCATTAAATGTTGGTGGTTGTTGCCTCATGAAGCGGTCTAACATTGATCCTCCACGTTGTAGATTAGGGTGCTCCATACGAGTAAGGTTATTATTCATAACCTGAGTGAGTTGTCCCAGTATGGTAATAAGTTGATCAGCACCAGTTGTATCTCCATCTCCATAATAATTATCTTGAGCAGGAGGGCAATCCCTACATGGAGTGCGTGCATTGATACAGTTTCCATTCCTTCCACTAGGCGCCATTTCTAAACAATGGCATAAACTAGATTAGTTTATGAATCAAAATACATAATTCTAAACTTATAAAATACTTAACATAAATTGAACTATTTATGGATATAATCCATAATCATAAAAATGTTTTCTTTGAGGAAGTATGTACTCATAACCCTTCATAGTGGGTTGTAAAGAAAACGAGAATTATCCTAAGCATATCCCCCAGGAGTGTCGTAACCAAGAGTGCAGCAAGGCCCATTGTCGTGCACCAGTTCCCGTTCGAGTCTGGCTCAAAGCGGTGTTTTCGGGTTTTACCCCTAGGTACATTTGTGCCAGAGCCGCCTCTACCTGCTCGTATCCAGACAGGGATGTATTGCTCGGAAAACTCACAAAATCTCTATAATACCAAAATTCTAGGAAGATATTCTATACTAATACTCAAAGTCTATCTTTGGGATATGTCCTCTAATCAGAGTTTATCTAAATCTAGCTTCCAAGGTTAGTACTAAACTACCTCTGATACCAACTGTAACGCCCCAAACCCAGCTACCCGGAGTCGGTGAATTACTTCGTAACATTGGCATGATCACAAAAGATCAAGCCTCAAAAGACCGATTAGTTTAATAGCCTTGGAAACACTAGATACATTAATAAGTCTTACATTAAATCATAAAGTAAAACAAATCTACAACATATTCTCTTCATATCCCCTTATATTATCCCTACAGGTCATTCATAATATACTTCTTCACATCCTGGAAAAATTAAAACATTGAAAGGGGTGAGCTCAGATGCTCAGTAAGGATAACAATATTGCGGAAGCTTTCATAAATAAACATAAACATTTAAGGCAATGTATAACTAAAACAAAAGCCTTTTAAACTTTAACATCAACATAATATGGAAAAAGTAAAATGAGATAATGCCATTACTTCTTCACATGGATATTCTACTGGTCGAATAATCACATGCAATATCAATAACCACTTTCATAATGATGGAATGCATAATGCCAGACTATCATAACCACGTAGCCAAGGCCTCGTGCCAAGAACACAAATAAGATTTTGTCAAGACCTCATCCCAAGACACTAGTTTGTCTCATGAGACCTACTGATGCATCGAGGAGCTACAGCGGGCTCCACCCGTCACTTATTAAGTCCAATGCATTCCTCATATGAATAGGTTTAAACATATCATAAACCATAACATAATCGTATCACATAAAACATGCATAAAGGAAACATAAAATTTCCACATTTCAATAACAAGATATCAATACAACACATTGATATAATAAAAATGCTTTCAAAACCATTTCAAGACCAAAATAAAAGAAAGTTAAAACTTTGTATTTATTTTTCATTAAAAAAAGGTGATGGCTTGTAGAGGAATCCAAAACTCAAATAATGGTCACGGTGGTAGAGAAGTCGTTGTCACCACATATGTACGGAAAGAAAAACATTCCCTTTTTGTGGTTTAGTAAAATGCTTCATATAAAAAATATTCCTTTTGAATAAACGTAAAAGTCGAAGGGTTTTATACACCGTATAAAAGAAAGTTGTGTATAAAACCAAATATGCCTCAATGAAAGGAGATTGAGACGAAGTCCTTAAAAAGATCATTTTTAAAATAAAATAGATCTATTATGTGTATTCACTATAGGTACACATAAAGAAAGTAAAAATACAAAATAGGACATAATAATATCATGACATAATTTGAAAGTAGGAGATTAACCCAAAGAATGGAAGTTGGGTTAAGAAATTCCCTTACCTTGTGTCTGACATGATTCGACCATTCTTTAACCTCCTGAATAATAAACTAGAGTGAATATCTACTTTATTAAGAACCATTTTCAATTTCATTATCCCTTTTATATCACTTATTACAATGTTATGAACATTATGTAATTTTTTAAGTTAATAACAGCTGTTTTGTCGATCTTTGGTACTTGAGTCAACAATAAACTTCTTATAATTACAAGTTGTTTATGTGGTAGAATATACGTTATCTCCAGAATTATATTCATTATTTAGATGTCATATATATCATATATATCCATTATATACATTCATTCATAATATTACGTAACATTTAGAGGTAAGAAATGAAATGCACCGTTCATGGAGACGGTAAGCTGTACGTACGCATGAACGCTACTTTCATTTCTATTTCGTATTTAATGGAATGAAATCATAATAGTATAAAGGTTTATTATTATTTAAGTATAAAATCATATATAATATCATTTACTCCATCCTTTATACATCCCACATATGACATTAACGATTCAAATCACTTTGAGGGGGCGGTAGTCCGCACTTCCTAAAATGAAAACATCACGTTTACCCATAATGGAATCAATAAAGGTATTACATAAATGAAAAATAAAGAACCTTAAGTAAAACATAAACATATTATATATCATTTATAAATAGAGTTACATCTTAATGGCCCCCTTTGAAGGTGTTTTATGGGTGTTGAACAATCATCGTTTCGTGAGGCAGAAATTCTCCATCCACAGAAACCGTATGTTCTTTAACCATTAGATGTAGGTGTGTGTAATTGTAGCTCGAATACTCATTATAACAACATCCTAGTATATTGAGGATACTGGTTTTGTTACAAAAGAAATGAATAAATAGTTTTTAGGGGGTTGGAGAAGAAAAATAAAACAAAATAACATTAGAGAAGACATTACCTTAAAATCGGGTAACTCTTTTTGATTTGAGCGAAAGGCTTCCTTGGGAAGAGTTATTCCCAAAGTGAGGCTTATAGGAGTAAGGGAGGGAAGTTGGGAGAGTATTTGGGCAGAGTTTGGCCGAGCCAAAAGGCTTTGAAAATGTGAGTAAGGTGGTAGAGGTGGGGGCCTTTTATAAGTGGAGAGGAGGGGCACTCTTGGAAAGTAATGAAATATTACTTTATTACACAATTATTTTCGGATTATAAAGGTCCCAAACTTCTATAATTCGAGGATAAGGTGATAAGGGTTCGAAATATTCTCATCCAATAGGTTTTTGACAAGTGTAAGTCTTAGAGTTTACATTATCCTTTCATTTTATTTAAATCGTTAAATAATGAGGTAATCGCTGCATCATCATGATGTCATAAATAATTTAATTTATTTAATGTGTAAAAATTGTAAAAAAAAATATCATGATGTAGAAAATATTTTTAGCTTTCCAATGACTATTTATAGTAAAAAATATGATTTGTATAACCGTATGTAAAATTTTTTTTAGTAAAACATTTCAGGTTTGTGTCATTTTTTACTTTAACATTAAATAAAAGGTATTTATGTCATTTTCCAACTAATGTGGATCCATGGGGTCCCCAAGTTGACCCATGGATTTTACTGGTCGGCCATGGCACATCCAATTAGGTTAGGACATGTGTCAAGCTCATCTCATATTATTAAAACATTATTTTTACCTTAAACTACACTAATTACCTCTAATCGCGATTAAGAACTTAAAAGTTACTATTCACCAAAAATTATTTTAATCTCATTGAACCACATTTTACTTCTTAATGAAAACCATGTATGTCGGATTTTTGAAATTCAAAACACAGAAGTGGTAAAATTTCATTTAAACGAAAAAATCAGTTTTTATAAGTACCACTTAGTGGTTTCACTATTCATCAAAAATTGAAGTTTTTCAAAAAAATCCCAAAAATTCACCCTAAGATATATTTGATATTCCGATTTCAAAAATGATGTCTATTTTACAAAATTACAAACATATAAGTTGCATTAATTAATTTTATAATTAATTCCCGCTTTCACAATAAATAGCGTGTTTTTAAGAAACAATTTATATCAAAATATTGACAATTGTTTATGTCCAATTTTAAAGTGAAATTAATTATAATGACGATCATTGGATAAAATAGTAAAAATATATTCTAATTATACTTTAAAACCACTCAATACTATAATTTATCACTATAAAATACTTTTATTAAAAAAGTTGTTTTTAAGTATTTTTCACTATTCATAAAAATTGGATGTTCTCAGAAAATTACAAAAAATTTAACTTTGGATAATTTAGATATTACGAATACAAAAATGAAGTCCATTTTGAAATATAAAATTTCTATAATTTTAAAAAGTGGGTATTACTATTCATAACGGCTACTTTGATTAGTCGTGGTGTGTTAGAACTCGAAGTTGCGTACAATGCAAGCTATTGCATTATTGAATGAGAAGTGTATCGTGGAAGATCGAGGTGTTACAATGATCATATTCACAATTATCATATCTAGGATAATAGAATTTAAGAAATATCATACTCGGTCTGAGAAGAAAATAAAGAGGCTGGAATGAATGGAATGTCATGATACTTTCCTATTGAAGCTTGACGATGATAAAGTTCCTATCAAATTAATTTAAAGTCACGAAAGAAGTTATTTTCAGACCCATGATTTTTTTAAATTCATTTTTCCATTAATTTATATTCCTGATTTGTTTGGGGGTTTACCACTCATTTTGGTGAAAATGGTGAGTTTTGAAAATTTGGGCCAAACCGCGAGCCCAATTCCAGATTTAAAAACAAATTTTGTTTCTTCTATAACTCCTTTTTTCTTCACCATTTTATACCCATTCCACTTCCCAATTAGAATACCTTGATATATTAAAATCACCATATCCCTTTGGACCACATATAAATCCAAAATCATGATGGATTTGGGTTTTTGATTAAGGTAATGGGCCTGCCTGTAAGCCCATTTCCTGCTTTAAATTATTTTTTTAAATTATCAATATCCCATTCATGTTTTACTGTTTTTAGGTGATTCGACCTCCTACTCAAATAAAAAAACCTAAAGATCACCCCCATTACCTGTTTATCCTCTTTGGAGCTCATTTGGTTCGCCAATTTGGTCAAAACGTCTCTGGATTTCTCATATCGTCCAGATTTGAAAAGGTAAATTGTTTCTTTGATAACTCCTTAAATTTCTGCTCTTTTGCCCCCATTTCAGTCCCCACATGACCTTATAATCCTCATTAGAGCCTCCATATCAGGTTTGGTTGCTTGGAGATTCAAATTTTGGTGTATGTGGTTCGTTTTATTCAAGATGTTTTATGTAAGTGTTTCTTTCTGTGTTTTCTTCCCCTTCCTTAGGGTTTCTTTCACCCTTTCTTGATGTTCCTTATGTCCAGAAGTTGAGGTTCGAAACTAGGGCTTGATTTGGTGTATTTTTGGACAAATACTATGGTCTAGGACTTGATTTATCTTCTCTAAGGTGTGACGATAGTGCAGTTGATGTTTCACACCATGTTTTGTGGGTTTCAACATAAAAGTTAGCTGATTCTATGTGTAATCATTTATAGATGAGTTAGTTTGCATGAATTACTTATTATGCATGTTCCTAATATTTTGGGTGTGGTGAAAAAATTGTTTATGTTGTATTTGGTTAAGCATTTATTTTTATTGTTTCATTTGAGCTTAGAATTGGGTGTTTTTCATGTGTAACCCTTTGGGTATTGTTTGGGTGTGTTTTGTAACATATAAAATTGGTTTAATAAATTTTTTTTTGGGATGTAAATTCTGATTTGGTAGGATATTTGTGTGCCATTATTTTTTAAAGAGATTTTTTATGGGTTTAAGGTGTAAAACTTTATTGTACTTCTTTAAAGTTATTCTTAAAACGTGTGCTTTTCATGTGGATATTTGGTGGTATTGTTTGAGGTGTTTGTATAACACTTGGGGGTAGTTTAATAAATGTTTTTGGGGCTTCCAATTCTGTTTTTAATTTGTATTAGTGTGATTTTATCCTTTAAATATGGTTTTGAAATGAGTTTTATGTGAAAAGCTTTGGTACACTCTTTAGAATTGTTTTATGAATGTTTTGAATGGTTTAATGATTTATGTAAGGGGTGAAACCATATTGGAAAACTATTTTGGATTGTTTATACTTTCAAATGGACCATTTTAAATGTTAATAGGTCTGGAAGGTGATGTGTATCCTTTTAGAAATGTTTTATAATTTTTTTAATGGATTTACTGAAATTTTAAAGATGTGTGAACGTGATGTGCGCTGTTTGTGTGAGTGCGATATGAAAAATGGATTTTGTTTATAAAAAGGGTTTTATGAAACATGTAAGTGGGCAGTTATGTGATGTTTATCATATTTTTAGGGACTTTATAAAATTTTTAAAGGATGTGTTGGACTGTGAAAGTTATGCAAAAAGTGTTGTGGACTATTTTGGTGTGAGTTTGATTTCAAAATGCATTTGAATGAAAAGTGGAATTTGTTACTTGTGTGATGTATATGGGGCTATTTGGTTAATGTGTGACGTGGAAGTGATATTTTCATGTGAAAAATATATTTCATGTCTTGTTGAACTTGTTTGAGCACAAAGGGAAAACCCGGTTATCTAGGTGGGTGGATGCGTACTAGTATTCTAGTGAATCAGTGGGGTTTGGACTTAGTTTCACTTAGCAAGATTGACGCTTACAACTCTAACTAAAATATGATGATAATGATGATTGGGGACCACTAGGTTATGGGTATGTTACTTACTAGTGGCTCGTGCATGAGAACATATATTTTCGATGGTTATTCTCACCGAGAAACGAGGTACCTGTGACCCACAACTAGCTAGTGCCTAGGGGTTATTTCATATTTCTTGCGCTCACTAGATATTTTGTGATTACCGTAGGCGTATGGTATGAGTGGCTGGAAAATTCAGTAGCTTTGGTAATCATTTTAAAACTGTTTATCCTTTAAATTATCCCACTTGAAAACTGTTTTTATTTAATGTCGTATCCTTTAGAAATTGTAACTAGCATTTCATGTTCTTGAAAACTTGCATGCTTTTCATCCTTTAATGTTTATCAAATGGAATCTCTTAGTAGTGGTATCCTACTGGGAATTGTCTCACACCCTACTTACACCCTTGGGTTTAAGTAGACTTGGTTATTTTTTTGTCGTAGGTTGGGTACAGTTCTTGGTGCTAGTGGTTCTGGTTTCTAGCAGGTCCTTGGTTGTGAAGTCTTATGGGGATTTCTTGAGGGAGGTGCCTGTTACCATTTGGAGGTTCTTGGGATATCCTTATTTGGTTTTGTAACTTTTTAATGGTCTCTAAACATAGTTTTAACTTATGTAATTCAGTTCTGAAATTTTGTAAAAGACAGTTTCAGTTGAAAAATCCATATTTGTTTTGTTGAGTTTATTGTTTAACGTTTATAAAATCAGGTAAATTGTTCCCAATTATCATTATATGATACCAGAGAACTTGTGGCAGCCCATGGGGATCGGGAACGCCCTTCGGGACTTATCATGGGCTGGGTTTGGGGTTGGGTTTGGTGGCGACCAGATTCGGTTCGTGACAAAATGGTATCAGAGCCAGGTTCTGGTTAACTCTTTGGGTCATGTTATTTGGGAAAGCATTGGGATAGTCTGGAGTTAGGATTGTCGAGACATGATATTCTAGTTATGGGTAGTGTGCCTGATCACCACACCTCATGATGGGATTAAATTTTCCAGTGGATGTTGGGATTTATCTAAGTCCTTTGGTTTTCTTAGTTTGATGATGATGAGGGGAAATGAAAAGAGAGTTGGGTTAATTGTCTCAGTGAGCTCGCAGGGCCTGACAAGCCATGTGGAGTCGGGGATATTCCCTAGAACACTCTCTGTGATAGTGTAGTTATTGGTATATGGCCACCAACCATATTTCCAAGTCACCCATTGAAACTAGTTTCCCCTCGCATTGTTTTGTGCTTTAGTTTTTCAATCTTGGAACTTTGGTTTTAATGTGACTTGGTTTTAAGAAGCATAAAGTTTTTATGAAATGATTTTCAAATAGATAGGGAATTTTTTGATTTATGAAATGGAGGCACTGAATTTTAAGAATAGTTTTGAAATGGAAAATAGTGTGCTTACGCCTCTTTTAAAAGTCGGAACCATATTGAAGTTGGTTTTCAAAAGTTTTTCCAATATAGTTTTCTAAACAATTTAAGGGTGTTTTAATGGGATGATATGGTTTGAAATTGATGTGAATAACTTTAAAGTGAGTTCTTTTCTAAATGGTTGTGTCCTTATGAAAAGTTTTGTAAGATGTGAAATGGGATTTTGATCTCATTGTTAGCAGTTTTGAGGAAAAGGATGGGTTGGTTGAACGTTTTGTTTTTGAAAAGTGGAAGGAATTTTCATTTTAACCTTTGTTATTTCCATGAGAGACCACATGAATGGGGTTATATGGGATGATGTATGGTCGATGCCATAACTGGATGAGTGCTGAGACGAATATGAGGAGGGTTCCCGATGTGGCACAGAAAAATGCATGTGTGAGGCCCATGGGGTACCATTGGTGGATACGCTAATTGCTGAACTGTTGGATTTGAAAGAAATGTTTTTAAAGAAAAACATTATGTCATGATGAATAGTTTGGGATGGTTTTTGTTATGGGTTTTTGAAAATGATGATGTTGTGGGATGTTTTGAGTCCAAGAACCCCTCCTGTTTGAACTGTGTTTTGGGTTTGTGTTTGGTCGGTAAGTTGTGTTGTAGGGACGGTTAGTGGTCTCTTCTGAAAAATGTTTTGGGATGCCTTTACGGGGGTTCCCTTCATGTGTATGGATCTAGATTTTGGTATATCATGACCAATTGACCATCTTGGTTTGGTCCTTGGGTTCAATCGTTGGATAAGGTATGCCCCATTAAGGGTTAGTGCACAACTGAAGTTCAACTCGGATTGTTTCCCCATTAGAAATCCTCCTGTTGATAATGTAAGGAATATTTTATTGATCTTTGTAGAATGATTATACACCATTTACATTCTTGGTTTTTTAGATCCTCTTGTTGCGAAAGAGTGCTTGTGGATGGTTGAAAGAGACCTTGGTTTCTTAAGCTGCCTGATTCGTCGAAGGTGGAAGTTGTTTGGGGATGTCAGTATGGATAGTGTCTAAGAGGTCCTCTGAGTCCTTCATAGTCTCTTTGAAGAAGGGTTTTATGTTAAACAACCCGTGTGGGAAATCTGGACACGAGAGGCTGTTATGGACACTTTCTGGAATGCTGTGATGTTTGGGGATATTGTATAAGGCCCCCTCCTTGTATTATTTCTATCAGTCACATTGGTCATGTTCGATAATCCATTGTGATGTTGTGTGCTCATTTGATTGTAAAGGTGAAATTGCACAATATTTTGTGAGTCTATTTTTTTTCAGAAGTGTTTATCCTTTCGGGAGATCTCAACACCCTCTGTTTTAGAGGAAGGTGTTTATATGTGTCCTTTATTTCTGTTGTTTCTCACCCAAAGAAACAAGGTGTGATGTGAGTACATCCTCTAAACCCATATTTCAATGAATTATAAGTTAGGGTAAAGTGAGTTCTGGAGTGTGTTATGTCTTGGTGAACCCATATGGGATTGCGTGTAGTTGTTTGTAGCATTGTAAGAAGAAATTCTACTCAGGGGTTTCCAAATGCTAACTGCTAGGACGAAGATGCTTGAATCATTCCAGCTCCAGCCATAGGTCCTGGAGAGTAGCTGGAATGTAGTCAGGGGAAATAGTAGTGTTGTTTATATCCTTTTACAAATAACTATTCTCAGTATGAGATATGGGAATATTTTAAACATTTGGTGATTTCATCTTGCTTCTGTTCTTCCCGTCTGGTGGAAAGTGGTGGAGGGCCTCAACCCCATGTTATCACCCAATGACTTTCTTTTTCCCTTTGGTTTCCTTTGAGTTTTGGGGAAAGGTTTTAGATTTTTCTAGACATTTTGAGTGCATAATTAGTAGTAACCATTCCCCAGAAAACCATGTAGGTATAAGGATCCACATGGTTATCGCACTATTTCCCAAACTGTGCAGACTAACCGTGCGGCCGTCCCAACTCCTTAATTTTGGGGTCTTCTCATCTCAGCCCATGCCGGTCGGTTAAGATGGTTGGTTCATGTGGTGGGGATACCCACCATGAGTATCATGCATATTCTATTGGAAATTTCTAATGGATGTATACCCCTTGTTCTGGGGAGTCTGTTCGGGCCTCCCCTGATAGTGTCCTGATTCTGTCTCGGGAAAAAAATTTATGTTGTCTCTTATGGTGGGGATCCCATTTGTGTATCCTTGTACCAGTAACTCACTTTTGTCCTTGGTCTTGGCTTGGAAGTGGGTAGTATTATTTGGATCTATATGACCACCTACATCTTCCTTGGGTAAACTTTAGGATTGGAGAGTGCCCAATGGTTTAGTTATATCATGGTATGTGTAACCTTATTCGATGTTCTTGTTTGTTTGGGTAAATGGCTAGAGCCTTGTTCAGATAGTGTTTGAGGAGTTTTTATTTAGGATAAATCCTGAATGTGCTTGATCATTTAAGTAAAAAGGTTAATGTTTTGTCTGTGAATTATTCCTTCTTTAATTGATCACTGAAGGTGTTTTGGCCTTTGGAGGCGAAGCTTAGCAAAGGGGTCCATTTCTGCCTTTCGGTTGGGTTTTGTTTTTTCTTTGTCCTTAATGTGGTTTTCCGAGGGTGGAATGTTTTATGGTGGGGAGAATTGTAACACCCATGATTTTTTTTAAAATTCATTTTTCATTTAATTTCCATTCTTGATTTGTTTTGGGGGTTTACCACTCATTTTGGTGAAAATGGTGGGTTTTGAAAATTTGGGCCAAACCGCGAGCCCAATTCCAAATTTTAAAACAAAATTTGTTTCTTCTATAACTCCTTTTTTTCACCATTTTATACTCATTAAACTTACCAATTGGAATACCCTGATATATTAAAATCATCATATCCCTTTGGACCACATAGAAATCCAAAATCATGATGGATTTGAGTTTTTGATTAAGGTAATGGGCCTGCCCCTAAGCCCATTTCCTACTTTAAATTATTTTTTAAATTGTAAATATCTCATTAATTTTTTACTTTTTTCTAGTGATTCAACCTCCTACTCGAATCCAAAAACCTAAGGATCACCCCCATTATCTTTTGAGCCACTTTGGAGCTAAATTGGTTCGCGAATTTGGGAAAAACGTCTCTGGATTTCTCAAAATCGTCCAGATTTGAAAAAGTAAATTGTTTCTTTCATAACTCCTTCAATTTCTACTCTTTTCCCCCATTTCAGTTCCCAAATTAACTTCTCATCCCCATTACAGCCTCCATATCATGTTTGGTTGCTTGGAGAATCAAAGTTTGTTGTATTTGGTTAGTTTTATTCCAGATGTTTCAAGTAAGCATTTCTTTACTTGACTTCTTCCCCTTTCTTAGGGTTTCTTTCACACTTTCTTGAAGTTCCTCATGTCCAGAAGTTAAGGTTAGAACCTAGGGTTTTATTTGGTGTATTTTTGGTCAAATATTGTGGTCTAGGGATGGATTCATCTTCCCTAAGGTGTGGCGGTATTGCAGTTGATGTTTCACACCATGTTTTGAGGGTTTCGACATAAAAGGTAGGTGATTCCATGTGTAATAATTTCTAGATTAGTTAGTTTTCTTGAATTAGTTATTATTCATGTTCGTAATTTGTAGTGTGTGGTGTGAAAATTGTTTATGTTGGATTTGGTTAAGAATTTATTTTTATTGTTTCATTTTAGCTCAAAATTGGGTGTTTTTCATGTGTAACCCTTTGAGTATTGTTTGGGTGTGTTTTGTAACATATGAAATTAGTTTAATAAATCTTGTTTGGGCGGAAAATTATGATTTTTAGGGTATTGGTGTGCCATTATGTTTTAAAGAGTTTTTTATGGGTTTAAGGTGTAAAACTTTATTGAACTTCTTGAATGTGATTTTGAAAACGTGTGCTTTTCGTGTGGGTCTTTTGTGGTATTGTTTGAGGTGTTTGTATGAAACTTGGGGATATTTTAATAAATGTTTTTGGGGCTGCCTATTCTGTTTTGAATTTTTATTGGTGTGATTTTGTCCTTGAAATATGGTTTTGAAATGGGTTTTATGCGAAAAGATTTGGTACACTCTTTAGAATTGTTTTATTAAAGTTTTGAATGGTTTAATGATTTATGTAAGGGGTGAAACCATATTGGAAAACTATTTTGGATTGTTTATACTTCCAAATGGACCATTTTAAATGTTAACAGGTCTGTAAGGTGATGTGTATCCTCTTGGAAATGTTTTATAAAAAGGTTTAATGGATTTACTGAAATTTAAAAGAGGTGTGAACTTGATGTGGGATGTTTGTGTGAGTGCCATGTGAAAAATGGATTTTGTTTATAAAAAGGGTTTTATGAAACATTTGAGTGGTTTGTTTTGTGACGTTTAGCATATTTTTAGGGACATTATAAAATTGTTAAATGATGTGTTGGATTGTGAAATTTATGCAAAAAGTGTTGTTGGCTATTTCGGTGTGAGTTTGATTTCAAAATGCATTTGAATGAAAAGTGGAATTTGTGACGTGTGTGATGTATATGGGGCTGTTTGGTTAATGTGTGATGTGGAAGTGTAATTTTAATGTGAAAAATATATTTCTTGGCTTGTTGAACTTGTTTGAGCACAAAGGGAAATCCTGAGTATCTAGGTGGGTGGATGTGTACTAGTATGCTAGTAAATCCATGGGGTTTGGCCTCAGTTTAACTTAGCAAGATTGATTCTTACAACTCTAACTAAACTATGATGATGATGATGATTGGGGACCACTAGGTTATGGGTATGTTCCCTACTAGTGGATCGTGCATGAGAACATATATTTGTGATGGTTACTCTCACCGAGATACAAGGTACCTGGGACCCACAACTAGCTAGTGCCTAGGGGTTATTTCCCATTGGTTGTGCTCACTAGATGTTTTTTTCTTACCATAGACATACGGTATGAGTGTCTGAAAAATTCAGTAGCTTTGGTGTTTATTTTAAATGTGTTTATTCTTTAAATTATCCCACCTGAAAACTGTTTTTATTTAATGTTGCATCTTATAGAAATTGTAACTAGCATTTCATGTTTTTGAAAACTTGCATGCTTTTCATCTTTAAATTTTTATCACATGGAATATATTAGTGGTGGTATCCTACTGGGCATTGGATCACACCCTTATTAAACCCTTTGGTGTAAGTAGACTTGGTTATTTTTGTTGTCGCAGGTTGGGTACAATTTTTAGTGCTAGTGGTTTGGGTTTCTAGCAGGTCCTTGGTGGTGAAGTCTTATGGGGATGGCTTGAGAGAGGTTCTTTTTGCCATGTGGAGGTTCTTGGGCTGTCCTTATTTGGTTTTGTAACTTTTTAATGGTTTTTAAACATATATTTAACTTATGTAATTCAGTTCTGAAATTTTTTAAAAGCCGGTTTTAGTTGAAAAATCCATTTTTATTTTATTGAGTTTGTTTGTTGTTTAATGTTTATAAAATCATGTAAATCGTTCCCAATTATCATTATATGATACCCAAGAACTTGTGCCAGCTTGTGGGGATCAGGAACGCACTTCGTTCCTTGTCATGGGCTGGGTTTGGGGCCGGTTTTGGTGGCAACCATATTCAGTTCGTGGCAGTCATGATACAAGCACAAGATTGTGAATGAAGTTTTTTTAAAGTGGGACTGGATAAAATAAAAAGATTTTGTTTTATGTACTATCAAGGGGGATATCAAGATTTAAAAGAATGATTGTATTCATCATTCATAATGGTATCCATTTCATCGTACAATTTTTTAAAATTGGTATAGATCTTTGTTTTGAAGAAATAAGATTTAGAAAATTGGACCAATGAATTGAATTGAATGTCTAAATAATAAGTGAAGAGTGTGGAAGATTCGAGAAGAATCAAGAAGCATTAAAGAAGTCAAAATTAATATGATATTTTAGAGGAAATTAAAATTTTGGAGAATTTTTGTGAGTGGGAAATATATTTTGGATTCCCTCCCAAACCTTTCAAGGGTCACCTATAAAAGAATAAGTACTTTGTACTTTCTAACTATCGGTACTATTCACTATACTAGAGAGAGAATCTCTATGTTATTAGTGAGATAAAGAAGATACCATATTGATATTTTTTGAATAATTTTTGATGGGAAGATGACATATGATAAGAATCACAATGTTGTATTCAGGTGATAATTATACTAAGTGATTATCGTATGCATTTGATTACCGTATTTGGATTTTCAGTTGTATTTGGATGATCATCATATCAAGATAGATTAATCATCTTTGAGATTTCTATATTCGGGTTGTCAAACCAAGAGAGGATCATACTGAGTTTATCAGGATTAGTAATTGAAGTGGCACTACTTGATATTTATTATATTCTGAAAGAAAATCAGAGTGGAAGAATAATATTTGGGAAGAATCATTCTCAGAGGAATTAGAATGGGAAAATAATACCTAGGAAAATCGGACTCAGTTTCTCATAAGAAAGTCCAGGAAGATCTTACCTTCTTATGGGTAAGAAATTTTAGAATTTTATTTCAATTGAATAAATTTGTGGAATTGAAAAGAATAACAAGTAACATGTGTTGTTACAAAAATATTGTATTAACCTATTTGTGTTAAGATGGTGAACATACACTATTAGAATGGTTTACATAGTTCTATATTAGTATAAGGGTATATCCTACTCATCGTAATCCAAGGATTTATTTATAGTGTATTTTATGGCATGAGGTCATTTCCAAACCATAACATGGATTTAGCTATTCTAATTGAATAGTAATCCTTGAAAATATATGTGTTCCTATAGATGTTTGTTGAATTTTTTTAATAGATAATTGAATCTTTAAAATGATGATAATTTTGTTTCAAGGAAACATAAAAATAAAAAGTATCACTAATTCACCCTCCCCCTCTCAGTGATACAATCAGTATGACATAGTACATCCAAGTGGTATCCGATGGTGGTTCCATTTTCTTATTTTTTATTGATGGAGAATTTGAATTCTGTGAACAGTAAAGGTATTCCAGTCTTTGATGGAAATAATTTTCATATCTAGAAAGATAGAATGTTTCTGTATCTTATGTCTACTAGATATGATGTCATTGAAGTTTTAATAGATGGGTTTCCTCCTATTGATTTTAAAAATCCTTTAATATATATATATTGATAATATGAATTGGGAGAATGATGGAAGAGACAATAATGCTATATTATCATCAATATCTTAAAGTAAATTCTTAATATCGAAAGAAGTTTTAACAAACAAAGCTATATGGTTGAAATTTAAAATCATATATGAAGGAAATAAAAAATTTAAGAAGGAAAAATTACAAATATGGAGATTAAAATATAAATATCTAAAGGTTGGTGAGAATGAATCAATTAAATAATTATTTACTAGGGTGAATGACATTATGAGTATTATCATATGCCTTAGTGTAAAGTGAGATTAATCTACTATTGTTGAAAATAATTTGAAAATCTTACCTGAGAAATTAGAAGTAAAAGTATCTTTATTAGAAGAAAGAGATTCAGAAAAATTATCTCTTGATGATTTTCATATCACTCTTATCACTTATGAAATGAGAATATTGTAATCTATAAAAACTAAAAAAAAGTTAATAGTGAAATGTATTTCATTTTTGAAAATAATAGATGGTCAAAGGAGATTATTGTTGAAGAAGAAGATGGTGATTCTGACTCTAAAAATTAGGTATGTAATAATATCAATGATATTTTATCTTTGTTTTCATAAAATGTGAAAATAAGTACAAATAAATAGAAAGGGAAAATTCCATTGAAATGTTTCCAATGTGTAAGAGTTGGTCATTTTGAGGCTTACAATCCTTAGAAAAATAAAGAAGTGAATAGTGAGGAAGAATAAATAAATCCTAGAAGATCATGGAAGAAACAAAAAAACAAAGCAGAATCAAATTCCACAGGGAAGGAAAGAAAATTATTCAAATCCAAAAGATGAAGTTTATTATAAAAGGATGATAAAGAATAAGAAAGTGATGATGAATCTGAAAAATTAGTTGACTATGGAATTGTAAATAATTTTATTACAACAATGAATGAAGAATAATTCAGAAGCACTAGTTCAGAATAAGAAGAAACTCAACTTGAATTTCATTTGAAGTAAGATTTGAAAGAATGTGTAAGAAATATTTGAATACTTGAAATGATATTTTTTTGAAGTTGAATGATCAAGAAACCGAGAATTTTTTTCTGATGAGAAGGAGAATATGGTGAAAGACATTGATTATTTGAAGAAATATCTTTAAGAAGAAAATAATTGTAATAAGTATCTAGAAGTGAAATTGGATGAAAAAGAATAAGAGTTAGAACTTGAAAAATAATAACTTTCTAAAGTTAAAGGTAAAATTACCAGTTTCCAAAACTCCATCACTGAAGTTGGTGACTTTTATCATAATGAGAAACCTATAAAAGATCATCAAAAGATACCTTTAAAGGCTGAGAAGAAAAATGTAATTGTTTCTAATAAGAATAAAGATGGAAAAGATTTTTATGTCTTCAAATTGAAGAATTTTGATGTTACAAAACACCCTAAATCCAAGAATATTTTATCTTTATTTGGAAAAGTTTCAAATATTTTGATTCTATTAAGGATGTAAAGAAGGAGAAGATTGTGACTGAGAAATATATTCCCAATTCTAGGTAGTATGGACATTTTAGGGGAAAATACTCATTTTATTGCTATTCCTAGTATTATGGGGGGATTATGACACACTGTAAGTATGTATTGGTTAAACCAAAAACATTAAGATTATACCATAGGTTATAAAAGGAAAATATTTAGGGGAATTCAATTCCCTCAATAGAATAAGATTGATAATGTTACTATAAAGAAGTCTGAAAAGGGTGGAAATAAGATTGAAAATAGGTTCCAACCCATAAAAACTATTTTTGAAAGATGTGAACAACCAAGAAATATTGAATATGTATGTATTGTTTTATTACTAACACAACAAAACACTCCTAACAATACTCACATTCTATAAGTTAATAAATAAAGTAAATGAGAAAAATATCTTGTTGTTGAAACTGCATTGAAACATTCAAAGGGAGAACGACCATGGATAGTAGAAAATGGGATTTCTTCTCACATGATAGGAGACTTGAAATTTTTGAAGAATGTGAATGATTTTAAAGAATACATGGTGACAATTGGGAATAATGAATCCATGAATATAAAAGGTGTTGGATTAGCCATCATTAGGAAAGAAATTATGACATCCAAGAAAATATTGTATGTTGATGGGCTAGAACACAATTTTCTAAGTGTTTTAAAAATTCGTGAGGGTTAAAAAGTTATCTCAAGAAAATATGGTATTTTTGAAAAGAGTTAATAAGATGAGAAGATTGTTACAAGAGTCCAATGTAAAAAAGGAATTTTTTTTCAGGTTAGTGGAAAAGAAACACTTGTTGCATGAGCATATGGGAAAAAATCAATTTTGGAATAAAAGGCTGGAAAACATGTGTCAAGGTAACATGAGCAAGTTATCTAAAATATATAGTGTCTGATACATTCATGATTTTCCAAGAAGAATATATTTGTGTTTTACCATCTTCTAGAAAAGAAATATTACTAATTTTGTTGATTAGAAAGTTGAGATTTTTTGAAGACAACCCCTAGAGGAGATTCATTCTGATATTTATGGGATGATGATAAAACCATCAAAAAATAGAGATAAGGACTAAATGAATTAAATTAATTATTTTAATTTCATTACTTGTGTTATGTATATGAAAAAAAGTCAAATTATTTAAAAATGGTTAAGATTTTAAAAAGGAAAGATGAGAAAGAATCTGAGAATTAGTGAAGAAGTTGTGAAAAAATAATAGTGGTGAATATATAGGTGAATAGTTTTAAGACTATATTGAGAATAATAGAATTAAAAATGAGTATAGTTCCCCATACACTACCCCAAAAAATTGGGTTTGGGAAAGAATTGACATAAGCTTGGTGGAAATGGGAAACACCATGTTATTTGAATATGACCTCTCTTATTACTTTTAGAGGCAAGACATGAGTACTGATGTTTATATTTAGAACCATTGTTTCTATATGCCTAAATCAAATATGACTGTATACGATTTGTTTTTTGAAAAAAAAATCCACATTTTAACCACTAAAGAGTTTTTGGGAGTCCTTGTATTATAAAGAAAAAATGTGGAGACTATGGAAATTTTGAGTAGAAAGGTGAAGATGAAATATTTATTGGATATTTCCCATAAGAAATAGGATATATATGCTTCACGAAATATACAGAAAGATTTTTTGTTTTTTATGTGAAATTATTTGAAATAGGTGAGAAATAAAAACATACATAGAAAGAAAAGGAAGTTGAGTAAGTTGAAGATAACAATTCAGATAAGGATACAAATTTTTTTAATCCTTAAAAAAAAGTAACATATTCAACTATTTATAATGATGAGGAAGACTCTAGAAAATATCATCCAAGGTTGAGGAAACAAGTGGAATCTCAGAATATAATTAGTGATCAAAATCAAAAGATTCAAACCATAAGAAAAACAGATACTATCACACATAGTTATTTATACTCAAAAGTGGAACCAAATGATGTGAAATAAGATTTTGAGCATTCAGAATGGGTTCAAGACCTGAATGATAAGTTTTATAAAATCGAAAAGAATGATACGTGGGAAATCAGACCCAAGCTATAATAAAAAACATCATTTGTACAAATTGGGTTTTCTCGAACAAGATGAATGAAACAGGTGAAGTGATAAGAAACAAAGATAGATTAGTGTGCAAAGGGTATTCAAAAATTGAATTTAGTGAATTTGATTAAACCTTTAATCCAAAGGAAATAATTGATATAATCAGAATCATTATTTCTATTTCTGTACAATAAGGCTACAAGGTCATTCAAATGCATGTTAAATTCGTATACCTGACTAGAGATCTTGAAGTGGAAGCTTATATTAGACAACCTTGTGGATTTGTTGTTGGAAATGATGAAAGTTATATATGTATATTTAAAAAGGATTTTTATGGTCTAGAAAAGTATCTAAGGGCATGATATTTCAAATTGGATAAATACTTAAAGAATACGAATTTCAAGAATGGAAGTGTGGATATCAATCTCTACATCAGAGAAAGTATTGAGTATCCCCGCATTATGATTGTTTATATAGATGGAATTTTCTTTTCTAGGAATGATGAAATATGTTGTGAATGGTTTGATAAAGAAATAGAGAAGGTATTTGAAATGTCTATATTGGTAGAAATTAAATACTTTCTTGGGTTACAAATACATCCAAAAAAGGAATACAGTTTTCCTTCTCAATAAAAGTTTTACAAGAAAATTATTAAAAGGTTTAGTATGGATAAATAAGAACCTATTTCTATAAAAATTTCAATGTGAAAAAATTTGACCAAATATGGAGAAGGATAAGAATATAATTAAATATAATTTCGAAATTTGATTGGAAGATTATTGTATTTGAATACCTCAAGACCCGGAATTGTTTATTTTATTACCTTATGTGAAGGATTTTAGAGTTCTACAAAAGAATCACATTTACATGATGGGAAAATATTTCTTAGATACATCAATGTCAACATTGAATTTTGAGTTAGTTATGGTAGCTCTGATAGTACTGAATATTTTGTGTATTCAGATGATTATTAGGTAAGAAATATTGATGATAGAAGATCTACATCTGGATGAGTTTTCTTTTTGGGAAAGAATTGTGTTAGTTGGAATTCCAAGAAACAGAATTCATTAACTCTCTATATAGATGAATCTGAGTATTCTTCTATAACTCAATACACTACTCAACTTATGTGGATGAAAACTCAATTGGAAGATTTACTTTTGGATGTGAAGTTACCCTTGTTCTTGGGTTGTGATAATCAAAGCACAGTCAATCTAACCAGGAATCCTCTTCAACATTCTCTTTCAAATTATATTGATATCAAATATCATTTCATCAAAGAGCATGTAGAGAAGAATGAATTGAAGTTGAAATATGTTCCAACATCGAAAAAATTTATTAAACTATTCACAAAACCTTTACAGAAGGAATCAATTTATAAATTGAGGTTGAACATGGGTGTCCAACTGCATTCTCTTCAAGGTTGAGGTATGTGTTTCTGTACCATCTCTCATATTACCTTTGGATAGTGTTTTCAAGAGGGATAATGAATTATTTCATAAATATATTCATTTGATGCATGTAAAAAGGGGGAGTTGTGGGTAAGCTGTGAATTCAACATTTTATTGTGTGTGTACTATTCAAACGTTTTGTTGGAGTATTTATAGGACATGAATTTGGTTTCATTCCTAGGAGGATGAAGAAAATATAAGGTTGAAGAAGAGTTAGGGAAGGAAAAAGTAAAAGGTTGTCGTAATCACTAGTTTTGGATAACATGGTTTTTTATCAATGATTTTTGTTTCCCAAAATGAGTTGGCTCACATAGGTTTAGAATTATTGATAAGTACTCCATTGTTTATGGATAAAAAGTTCAGTGATTTATGAAACTTAGTAGAAACAAATTCCAATGGGGGTGATTTTTAGGACCAAGATGAATAATGAAGATATTTTTCTTTTTTTAAGTAAAGTCTTTGGAGAAAGTAAATAATTTATATTTATATTTTGTGGAAATCATGACGACCATAGTTTTCAAAATAATCGAACACGTGTTTTCGGAAAAATCAAACTCACTTTGTCCATCGTAATGAGGAGAAGATATTTTGGAAGAAGTGGTTTTGATTAGAATCACCTTCGGTTTAGTATGTGAAATGTTCTTAATGAGTAATTGATTATTATCTAGAATGAGAGAATCGGTCACATAGAAAATGTATCTTACTTGAAGTAAATGGTCATCAGATTTTCTCTGAATTCGGTGTGAATGAAGTGGTAATTTTAATATAGAATAAAACTCTTTATGACTATGATAAAATAAATGTGAAAATGGTTTGATGATTAACATTTCATACAAGTCATAAGTTTATTGGAGAACTTATGATACACGCATGTTGAAAGGAAATTTTAAAGAGGTGGTTACAATTTTTTTCCAAATGATCAGATCTAGGAAGAAGTGAAGAAATAGATGTTGTAGATTGAAAATAAATCATACCTAGATTAATCATATCTAGATGGAAGAGAAGAAAAAGAAGCTACTGATTCAATGTAGCATCTGACCATCCATCTAAATTATAAAAAGACCTTTCGTTCCCAAGATGATCGTTTTCAGGCTTAGGAAGGAAAATGATCTTACCTAGGATGCTTATATTCACAATAACTATATCCATGATAATTGTATTAAAAAATATTGTACTTGGGATATGACAAAAATAAAGAAGCTGGAATGAATGGAATGTTATCATACTTTCCAATTGATGGATGGGGATTCTAAACAGCTCTCATATGAATTTAAAGTCCTGAAGGATGTCATGATACAAGAACAGGATTGTGAATGAAGTATTTATTTCAAATGAGTCAAGAGAAAAAGAGAAAGAGTTATCTAGATGTACGATCAAGGGGGAGCTCGAAATTCAATAGAATGATTGTATTTAACATTCAAAGTGGTATCCATTTCTTCACATAATTTATTATAATTGGTACATATATTTTTTTTGATGAAATTAGATTATAAAAATCAGACCCATGAATTGAAATGAAAGTCTGAAGAAGAAGTGAAGAGTGTAGAAGATTCTAGAAGAATAAAAAATCATCGAGGAAGTCAAAATGCATCCAATGATTTTATGAGAAATTAGAATTTTTATGAATTTTTGTGAGCGGGAATGATTTTTGGGATTCTTATCCAAACCACTCGAGGGTCACCTATAAAAGGATAATTACTCTGTACTTTCTAGCTATTGGTACTATTCACTACAGTAGAGATATAATATTTGAGTTTTTAGTGAGATAAATAAGATATGGTATTGATATTTGATAAAGATGTTCCAATGTGAAAATGACATAGAAAGAGAGAAAAGATCAAAACATTTTATTCATCTGATAATATCCCTCATTGATTATCGTATGTAGTTGATTACCGTATTCAGTTGATCATCATATCATACTGAATTAATCAGCTTTGGGATTTCCATATTCAAGTTCTCGGACTGAAGAAGATTCATACTGAGTTTATCAGGCTCCGAAATTGAGGTGGTGTCAATTTATTTCTAGTTTATTCTATAATAAAATCAAACTAAAAGAATCATATTTGGAAAGAATCGTACTCAAAAAAATATGACAATAAAAATCGTACCTAGGAAACTCAGACTGAGTTTCTCATAACAAAGTCCTATAAGTTCATACATTCTTCTGGGTAAGAATGTGAATAATTGTATTTCAATTGAATAAAATGTTGGAATATAAAATAACCACAAGTTACATGTGTTGTTACAAAAATATTCTATTACACTATTTTGCTAAGAGGGTGAACACGAACTATTGGAATTGTTTACATAGTTCTACATGAGTGTAAGGGTATATCCAACTTTTTCTAATCTATGTATTTTTTTTATAGTAGATTTTATGGTATTGGATCATTTCCAAACCATACCAAGGACATAATTATTCTTATTGAATAGTGACCCTTGTAAATCTTTGGGTTCCTATGGAAGTGTGTTGTATTTTTTTTCATTTGGGAATTGAATCTTTAAGATGAGGTGAAGGTTATCTCATGGAAACATAAAAGGAAAAAGTATTAGTGATTCACCCCCTCTCAATTATATAATCATCCTTACTGGGCACATTCACATAAAACCCTTCAAGGTCCTCCACTTTATCATTGTCACAGATTGGTATGAAATGAGATGATTTATTCAACCAATCAATGACTATCCAAATGTAATTATTAACTTGGGGAGTTAGAGGTAAACTAAAAATGAAAGGAATCAATATTTCATATCAATTCCATGTTGGCAAGGGAAGAGGATGAACAAAAATGAATAGTTTTTGGTGCTCAACCTTTATCTAAAGGAATGTATAAAATTGATACACAAAGTCAGATGTGTATTATTTCATAGCTAGCCACCACAAATGGTTCTGCATGTAATGAATCTTCTTTGGGGTTATTGGGTGGAAATACCACAATGAATGATAAAACATACAAACAATTCCTTTATCATATTTAAAGGGTAAATATATCATCCCCAAAAGTATAGAATACCCTACGTGGCAAGTGAACACTCACCAATGGTTTGACCACCGAATAAAGTATTCATAACACTCTATAACTTGTCATTTTGATATTTTCCTTCAAGAACCATATAAAAGAGAGATGCTATCAAACATACTTTCACTAGAACATTACCAAAATCCTATTTCATGACTCCTATGTTTATCTAATAAAATAACCAATAAATTTTCACTTTTTAACTTCTTTTTATCCATAGAAGGTAACTTCTTATTAAGATCATTAGTAACTATGTTACGTTTTCCTAATTTATAATAAATTTCAATGTTGGAAAAATAATGGTATTCGACCAAAACGTTGTAGCTTAGGTTTAAATATATTTGTAAAAATTTATTCCCTAATCTTCTATGGTTAGAGTAAATGATAATAATTTCCTTGAAAAGATATCTATGTCAACTTTTGAGGGCTTCCACAAACACTACAACTTCCAAATCATGAGTTAGATAGATCATCCTATGAGGTCAAAGCTAATCTGATCCATAAACCACTACATGTTCTCCCCAAATATGAACATAACTAAAAATTTAAAATAATACAACATAGTAAACCACATAACCTTGAACTACCTCTTATAATTTTTGAATAAGAGATGTGGTCAAACATCACTTTAGATCATTAGCTTATTCCTGCCACTTTTTATCCGAAATAAACTCTAACCCTTTTTGGGTGAGAGTAGTCAAAGGTGATACAAGATTTATAAAATACTTTACAAACCCCCAATAATATCCATCAAAACCAAACAAGTTTTGATTATCAATTATTTTTTGTGGTTATTCCCATTAAATTAAACCAATAACACTTTTAGGATCAACACAGATACAATGATATGAGATCAAAAGTCCTTGTAACTTAAATACACAAATTTAGAATTTGAAATTTTATAATTTAGTATAATGATATAGATCATCTCGAATTCCCAAAATATCCCTCAGGTGATACATATGATCTTATTCAAATATAGATTACACAAATATGTCATTTATGAATATCATGAAAAGTGTTTTCAAATACTAGTGGAAGATATGGTTCATGATAACCACAAAGATAGAATGAGAATTATTCAGGACATACAGTATCAAAACGTAGTCGAAATGGCCATACCCCCTCCTGAAGGTTGTCTTTGTAATTTATAACTCAATGATTCATATTTGGTGATATCTTGATTGAATATAATTTTTATAAAAACACATATCCTATTTTAACTAGTTGAAAAAATCATCAATACAATTCGTGGTATATTTTTTCTTGATTGTTAATCAATTGAGATTCTGATAATCAACACAAAAGAAAATAGTTACATCAACTTTATTGTTAAAAATATTGGGGACTGTGTAAGGTGATACACATTGGTGTGTAAATCCATTAGACCTTAAATAATTTAACTGATTTATTATCTCATTAAATTTATCTAGAGATGTAAATTAAGACAATGTGAATATCATTTGAGTTCTAGATATAAATTCAATAAATAATATTCCCTCCCACTATAGAGGAAATCATTTGAATTCATATAGATAAACTTTTGGAAACTCATTGACTAATTGAGGAAGGATACCATTTATTGGTTCATGTTTCAACTTGGATGTAAAGAAACACAATCATACTAATATTTAGAGGAGGCAGACTATCCTGATTGAACCATAGATCCCATTCTCAAAGAAACACATGAGACCTCCAATCATAATTAGTTAAGAACACTCATCGATGATAAAAATCAATCTAAGTGTTGTGAGTGATCAAACAATCCATCCAAGTAATCTCATTGAATATTCCCAAGTCAAGAATCATGAAATCCTAAGTTTTCTCTAAATTTCACATAATGTAAGAGCATGAGGGATAATGAGAACTTGACCCCTTTCATAGATCCATCACCAATTACATAAAAAATGAAACGAGATCTGTTGTATGTATTTGAAGATCCACCACATGAGTCAATACAAATGAGTGAGAGGAACCAATTACAAATAAATCAATCTCTAATGTTGATTAAATAGAAATGGTTCCTCTCATAGTCAGATGACCTATATCAACTTCTACTGGTAAATCCATAACCGAGTTTAATAGATACATTTTTTGAGGCCTATTGTAGGAACCCTATAGTTTTTGAATCAGATAGATACAATGAATATACCCTAGGTTTCTAAAATCCTATACTATAGTTAGGAGAAGATAGATCATAACAAAACTTCTACAAGATACCACGATTCCCACACGAGTTTCAAAACTTTAGAGGTATTGGGTAAAAATGCTTCGTGTGTTCAATCTAGCCAAACTGATAACATGTCAAGATACTAAATTTTGATGATAGTTGATTAAGAGAACTATATTATTCCCCAATACTATTCCCCCAAGAAATTCATCATGCTTCCTCTTCCAATAAATAAACCACTAGATCCACCACAAGAGGAAATAAAAACTCTCGTCAATCTAGATTTTTTTATAATATAATCTCTTCCATCAATGATCTATAAACCAACTTATTTTAGGTGGTATTATTTATAATGAATAAATAAGACTATATCCAAGACCCACATGAACATATATGTACTAATATTACCAATATATGTATCCTTAAATGAAAACATAGAGATCTCAATGAAGCAATTAACATATGCCATCCCAGACTATTTCCCTTTATATAGTTTCTGAAACTCTATATAATTTTACATGTTAATAGATTAAATGTATAACTAATAACTAAATATTGATTTTAATTCTTTCCACTAAAAAACCTCATTATTCTTTTCCATGAAAACTGAGTTACACCACCTTCTATTCAGAACATAAATCTTGAAGAATGAACACTTCACTTTGACTGAATCATGAGCCACTAGGAATTATAAAAGTCACTTAAGAAATCCCAACCAATAATACACCTCATAAGGATTATTAATCCCTTATAAAGATGGTGGTTTCAAATAAAGAAATATCCAGACTTTATTTAATCTTCATACCTTCAAGGTTCAACCTTCATAGCATGAACGATGGTAGGTTGCACACCTTAGTTCATAGATTATATAGTGAGCCTCATGGCTTCAACAAAATCCTGATCAACTAGAGGGATTACATATTGATTTTCATTGGGTTTTCCCTCTTGAGGAAAATATGGATGTCTTTTAGGGTGCATGGTACTACACATCAATAGAACAAGAGACAGATAGACATGGTATCCACTAATCAATTCTAGATTAGAATAACAAAAGTTAAATTATATTATAAGTAAATATATAAAATAAATATTGGTATTAAATCAATCTAAATAAAAAAATAAAGATTCACATTAACTCATGGTAATTTAAGGATTATCTTGATGAGAGCTGGATAGACAATCACTCTAAACCTACCACTTATGTCCCCACTTTCCTATCTCTTTCAAACCAAGATGTCCCAAAATGAATACCAAACAAATATAGAGATCATCATTTATAAAACTTTTTTATGAAAATACCTAAACAATCGAACCATTCAAAACCCAAATGGGTCCTAACATAGATTGAAAGGAATTAAATATCCCCATGGACTGGAAAAAATCACCCAGGAACCAAGAATAATTACAGGAACAATTTTTCTACCAAAAAACATTTTATAATGTGTTATAATGATTTATAAAAATTTTGGTATGGAATATATATATATATATATATAATGGAAAAATGTAAATATCTCAATAAAAATAAGTGAAAATGCACAATGTACAACCAATGTAATCGAAGAATTATAATTCCCAACTCTATGTGACATGATTTCACCTCTAGAATCCCACACCATACTAATGAAGAAACCCAAAAACCACCCTATAGAGATTTTTCCATAAATACATTTGTTAAACAAATATCTACATACACCCAAATTTTCTTAGAGGGTGTAATAAGAAATACCAATAGGATCAAACAATGTGTTTCATAAAAATAATTTACAAAATAACCCAGTTATTCTAATGTAAAAAGGAAAATAAAGAATTGGATAAAATTTCAATCAACTTGATAAAAACATGGATAAATCACTCCATTCAAAATTTATAAAAACATAACAATAAATAGGATTAAAAAACATTTTTTAAAACATCCCATCCAAACACTAAAATGATAATCTCTATAGAAAACAAACCCATGAGTAGAAATAATTATAGATCAATGAGGAAACTTGATTTAATATTAAGATTGGTAGGCCAGATCGTGTGGATATTGCCTAAGCATAATTGGACTAGGTGTTAAGATTTTACTCTGAAGAGTGGCTCTTTACCCCAAATTTGGAAACCAGGTGCACAAATTATACTAGAACTACAAGTCTAGGGGAAAGAGTTAATCCTTGAGGATGGATCCATGCCTCTTCATCAATCACATTTGATTGTAAAACAATAAACTTTTATAGGGGTATTTAAACTTGGAAGCTATAAAAAACAATATTTCAAACCATTATCATTAACATCAACAAGGGATAAATCCATATTAAGAAAATTTTTCAAAACTAACACATATTATCAAATCATTTCTCATTACTATAAAATAATTCCAAAAACCATTTCTATGATAATTATAGAATTCATGATTTAAAACCATTTCTGAAAAAAAATCAAGAGATTATCCATCAAGGTCTGATAAATAAAGTGGAATCATGAAACCACCTACCTTGAAACACTTGGAATAACAATTCCCATAGGTAAAAAAATAAGACTTGTGGATATCATGGTCTTATGAATCAAGAAGGGGTACAATATTATGAATTCCCAGATAAGTACCTCCAATTTAGGATTTATAAAACAATATAAGGGGGATAAATCCTTATCATGACTCCAAAAGAACACAAAACCATCATTAAAGATCTAGAAAACGATACCTAATTCCACAATATTAGTAAAACAAAACCCAATTAGATCAGGTCATAAACCTTATATCTATCATCAATACCATAATCTATAGTTTAATTCAAGGTGATAACAAATGATCTAGAATAATAATGAATGAAAAACAATAACGGGAACAAATATTTGAAATACTAGACCAATAACCTAAATATCCATATAAAATGATCATAGAGAGGCCCAATATCTCTAAATTCTCTAAGAGGATTATCCTTTATTGTGATCCAATTACACTAGAATAATATTGAGGTCAAATTGTTGAATTTAGGGTCAAAAAATAAAATTTAAATTAATTTAATTTACATTTAAAGGTTTGGATATATATTTTAGAAAAGATTTTATCACTTTTTTGGATATCGGAGAAGCCATAGGGTTTGGATTAATTTTTTGAAAAACAGTACACCAACCTTTTGAAATATATCAACCTCATGTTGGACAGCTTTTAGAGATGGTTTTGCTGGTTTCATGAGATAAATTCCCAACTTTGAATCTTCATCTGGGACCCTATAACAATGTTCATAGTTTTCTGAGAGGGCATGCATATTTTTCTAAAACCACGGGCCAACCATTCATTTTCTATGAAAATTCTAAAAAGATGTAAAATTCACCCAAAATGACATAATATAATACCTACAATAGATATGGTTAAAACAAAGGATTGTAGTTACCTAATAAAATTAGGCTGTGATAAGGCTATTGTTAATAATGAGATAGAGGGTATGGTTATCTGTTTTTGTGGGTGTTTCATTGTAGTTTTTAAATTACATGACTCTTGGGACCTTGAGTTGGGTCGAAAAGTGGTCAAAAGGGGGAGTGTGACTATATGGTTTGTTGATAATCTAGGTGGAAGGTGAATGATAGAGATTTTTGATGCTATTTGGGTTATGTGATAGGTGGATGGATAATATATACCTATTAATATTTGTGAGATCAGGGTTGTATGAATTTACTAAGCATGGGGTCTGTTGAGTTTGGGGTTGGTTATACAGATAGTTAGGGTTCTATTGGAAATCATTAAGATATTAATTTTCTCATATGATATTGTGATGGTAGTTCCCCCATGGACATTAGTTCACAATTTATAGCCAGGGGTTCATGGGCCTATGGTGGGTTAGGTGATGAGTCTCTTTTGAAGCGGGGGATCAAGAGTGGCTGAGGTTCTAATGGACAGAAATGATCAAGGCCTCAACATATGATCTTTGATATGACCATGTAGTGAATATTGTTATCATATAGGTATCTGTGTGTGGTGGAATTAACAATTAGGTTTTGACCATGTGTAGGGACTAAGTGTTAATAGGATGTGTTGAGTGTGGTTCAGAAGAGTAGAAGACATCTTTTTTAAGGGGTAACCATGGTGGTTTTGTTTGAGGAGTAGTTCTATTGGATCCATATAGTGGGGAGTGAACCATCAAATATTAGAGGGATAAACACTAATTGTATACGAAATATCAAAAAATTTCATGGGTTCTATTAATGGAAGTTAGGAATAAGCGGCATTCTTTGTTTCATTTTTCTGCACAAGTGAAAGTGGGACCACCAAATCCAGTACATGGATTTAGTGATAAATAGATCATTGTAAATGGTAGTTGGGAGTTACTTTAGTGATTCAATGAAAATAAACATATTATGGTGGGGACTGATGTAGCAATCAATTTTATATTTCCCTTGTTTGGGAACGGTCATAGACATGTGGAACTGATGAAGGAATGTTGGTTTTGGATTTTGGATTCTAGTGTAGAACCAATAGGGTTCATACTATGATTATCTAGGGAAATACAAAGAGGTTCATATAGTGTTGTTTTGGATTGAGGCTATGCATTGGATTCAAGCTAGTGATGGTTTCAAGAAATCATAGGGTTCGTGAATTATAGGTGTGTCTTGATGTGTAGTAGGACCATATAATCGGTAATAAGTTGAAAAATGAAATTAGATCCTTAATAAGAGTTTGTTAAGGACTCCAGAGAGAATGTTTTTATGTTATAAGGATGATCTAGAAATGAGGGAATCATAACTGGATAAATTAATAATGCATCATTAGTTTGATTCATGTGTTTTTTAGATGATTCAAACATGAATGGTTCAACTTTTTTTCACATTTATTTTTGGATTCAATGTGTCTTAATCACATTTTATGTGTCTTTTTAATGATGGTAGATGTGTTTCAAGAATCAAATTGGGGTTTCAAGGAAAAACTGAATTATTACTAACACATTTATGGACAATGGTTATGCATCAAAACCCTAATGGTTTTTGGTAGTGATGCTAGATGTTGAAATTTTAACCAATTCTCTCAAGGATATTTTGGTATGCTGTGTTGTAAAATGATCTAGGTGCATTATTGGAGTAAGAGAGTGGTGTATCAGTGCAATTTTTGATAGTAGAGATATTAAAACATTATCTATTGGTGGTTATAAGATAATTATTATAATATAAAGCACAATTGGCCAATCTGGTGTTTAAATGATGAAACCATCATTATTTTAGAATATATAGGATCAGATGAGAACTATATTACTGTTATGGTTTTGGAGATAATTTTTGGATCATTTCTTGGTGGGAAGAGAGTCATAAGTCTACGGTTGTGCCTTTTTGGTGCTTCAGGCATTTGATATGGAACAATGGATCATGGATTTGAATTAGTGGATGACATAGTTCAAGAGATATGGATAAAGTTCCATATATACTTTTTATGTAAGAGAAGTGATATGGTGTGTAGTTTCTATTAACTATTGTACCTGGATGGGTTTGTTTTTCTCTAGGTAAAATCTAGACATTAGATTTGTGGATTGGATTAATTTTAATTTTGTGTTTAGAGTTGAATTTATAAAATTTAGAAGAGTTAAATTGGTGTTTTTTTTCATGTTATGAGGTCTGAAAGGTTCCTTGGGTAATTGAACAACTCTCAGGGGAGTTAAGAGTGATTGAGGTTTGATTTTTTGGTTTTTGGGAATGTAGAATAGGGTCCATGATTAGATCATGGATTGTACTGACCATTTAACCCAACTATATAGTCTTAAAAAAGGTGGATCACTATTTAATATACCATTAAAATGGATATAAGAAACCATGAAAACACATGAAACAAATTTCAGATACTTCTTTCATATTTGGCCTATATGTTGTCAAACCATGTGCATAATAATGTGAGATGGGGTGTTTTTTGAGCAGATAGGTCTATATAGTTGGCACATGGTTTGTCCAATCATGTTTCTATACCACACACCCTCTATGAACTTGAAAAATTAAACATTTACCTTGTGATTTTTAAATTGGCCCCCCTTTTCTCCCCCAAATCAACCTGTATCTCTCCTACGCACCTCCTCCTCTCCCTGTCATATCTTTCACGGTGGATCACCTCTATCTGATATTTGAATCAACTTCCATATACTATTTTTAAAATATCTTGGTGAGTCTAAGTGTTCTCTTACTCCCTTTTTGGGATTATTTTAGTGTCAAACATTTCCATGAAATATATGTTAGTTATTCCCTATATTTAAAGAGTTTTCTTAGTTATTCAATTTATATCATTTAATCTTGAATCAATTTCTGATATCAGACAGGTATGACTATTCTAACCTAAGGTAGGTGATCTCATTTCATTCCCTTAATTTCATTCCATTATATTAAATCATTTTCTTGTGTGCTCACACAGAATATTTAGAATCTTGAAAAAAATAATATAAATTATTTAATTTCCTTGTTAAAGTCTTAATAATGACCTTAAAATTAGTAAAGGATGTTATATTAGGGGTGGACCTTTGTATGTACATTAATTTTGTGAATTAAGTTTTTTATTTTAGAGTTTGGAGAGTTTTATGGGGTTGTTAAGGCTACCACTTGTGTGACATGGAACTTTTGTGGGTTAGCATAGAACCTATTGAACATGGAAAAGTTGGTATCCTATAATAACCACTTACACCATTGATGTTTATGTCCATGAAATTCTTAATTTTAAATTTGAATTGAACCCAAATGGTGAATTTATCTTAAATTGTATTTTAGAGATTTTTATATTTTTATATTGGTGAAATGATGATTGGATTGAGACCTTTGGAAATGGTTACTAGTATGGAATACCTTGAATGACCCCCTTATATTCCGTATGATGAGATTGGATTTGGGTAATGTTGATATTTAATAAATGGAATAAATTAATGTCATGTAATCTTAAGGGTGTAACTTATTGTATAATTTGGTAAAAGATCCCTGGATATAACTCAATAATTATTGATATATAATTCATAGGTTGTGAGGTGAGATTATAATTGATACGTGATTCTAGATGTAAATGGTTTTCCATTTATTTTAGGCCATCCAAATGATTTTTCATGTGATTGACTGGGTGGAATCCCCAAATGAGAGACACAGATTCATCTTAGGGGACCTAACTATGGTTTCCTTAGTGAAGTGACTTAGAATTAATTTGATACCTAATATTTACACTACTATTAGATTTATCAGCATTATCTGAAGTTTAAATTGTTAGTCTGGGCTATCCTCTCGATACCCAAGGCCTAACTGGGTTCCATTATTTTTTATAGTTTATTATTATTCATATTGACTTGTCTATACAGTTTACACTATTATCCTTTAAAAGTACTGAATTTATTTTCATCATACAACAATGGTGGTTGCCTACTAATTTATACTCAAACCCTACATGGAAGGCTATGACATTTTCATACCCAAGCATATGCCCCATACTCATAGGTTATAGGGTTAGGGCATAAACCATGGTAATGATTGATGGTTGTTCTATAGGTTTGAGATTTGGAGTGTGGAGTCAGGATAAATTTGAGGAAATCCAAGGGAGATTCTATATTGGGGTCATTTTCCATTCATTCATTTGATGAATATTATATTAATTGGCTATTATGTACTATAAAGTCTTACTTTTATTGAGCACTATTATTTCATCACTTGGGATTCCATTTGGATTTTTAGTACCTATTTTATTTTTTTATGAATGTGATGTTTTACCATTTATTTGATTTACTTATTTGTTTCAATCTGGTAAAGATTGTATATTATCCGCACTATACCACCTATAGACCATTAGTACTAGTCAATATCCTCTAGTGTTTGGGGAGGGAAGCTTGGGGCCTTATGGTGCAAAATTTAGGGGTATGAGTTTAGTGGATACTGGGTTAGGGTGTTAAATTAATGATTGAAAATAGAGAAATATGATTTTTTTTGAATCAAAACATGAGACATTTTATCAAATTAAATTATATTTAATAATTAATTAATTATGGTACAATATTTAAGAAAATAAACAATGATACTCTATAATTATTTGACACTATAACTATATTTTCAAGTGATTATATCTCCAGAAATGTAGTATGCACAGTTTATTCATGCGTTTTTAAACCTGAACAACTCAATAATTTCCCATAAGAATCATTATAGAATTAATTTCAATCTAAAATGAAAATAACTCAAGGAAATAGCCACAAAACCATTTTAGGGTGTCAAAACTCCTCCCTATATAGTTTTTTATACATCTAAATTCATTGATACATTACATAAAATGACCCACCAAGACCCCTCTTGGGATGGTGATGAGACGAATCTTCCACCCCAGGTATGCCTTAGTTGGCCAAGATCTGAAAACTAACAAAAACGTGTAATCAACTATGGGATTCCTTATCATATAACAAAATTATACAAATAAAACATATAATATAAAAAATATATTTTGTTACTGAAATCAATATAAATGAACAACTGAATAATATAAGAATGTATGAATGAGAAACAACAATAAAATGTTATGTAGAATAGGAAATCTTTTGGGATTCTCAATAAAAATGAAAACACCATAATATAAAGTATACACACATAAACGAAATGTCATATATTTGATAAATGGATTCTCAAGAAGTGCCCCAAAGTATAATCAAGTATCATGAACTCTAGGGATATGTCAACAATTAGGAACTTCCAACACTGGGTACCAACATATATCTACAATCATCTACTCCACACGAACAACTACTTCTCCTTGATCACCAATCCCATATTTAAATATTATATTGACTACATAGATAAAACATGTGTGGGCCTCGGGCCCTTGAAAGGGTGGGTAGAAATATCCCTAGTAGGATGCCCTGAATTAAAAAATAGTGATAAAATAACTAGTGAACTCAAAAAAACTTATACAAGAGTGTAAACAAATAAGAAAAAATCAATATATTTTATATATAAATGGAGAAATGAATTATAGGAATTTATTCTATCAAGAAACCTGATATATTTTAATAATTATATCTTCTATGTATCCAGGTTCACACTGTTCAATGGAAGACCTGGTTTATCTAATGTTTATTGCAAAAATACAAGTCACTCATCAATAGAGATCAAGGTTAATGGGTAAAATCATTAAAAAATTAAAGATCAACTCCTTTTAGATCTAGTGATTAATGATTAGTATAACATCATAAAATATAATTTTTCCAAATAATTTAACATCATAACAAAATCACATCACCGATATGGAACTAATGAGTGGAACTACATGTAAAAAAACAACCCGAGATACCCTAAAACCTATCACGAAACCCGAATTTCGACATAATTGAACAACATTACATATTACCACAAGATGATGATTAGCACTTGAGAATCAAATTAAAATTAGTGGGAATGATTTATGAAAACCTTAAGTAGAAAACATGGAATATACATAAATAACAGAGAGAATAAATAGAAGAAATAAATAGGAAAACATATACCACAACTGAATAAAGATAGTGAAAATGATACAACCTTAACAGACAGAACATACCAAAGTAAATGTAATATAGAAAAGGAAAAAAATACAAAAACTGAAAACCCTATGTGATATAATGGGAAAACACCCACAATATCACCATTATCTACCCAAAATCAGTGGATAAAAGTATCACCACCTCACTGTAGTGCCTTTCCGTTTCCTTTATCAAAAGACATAATAAGTTCTATGCACTAATAAAGGGGTGAACATGGTGTGAGATAAATAGAATCAGTTTTATCCCACCTAGGTGTTCCACAAAACGTCTCTATATAACTATCCAAATGTTCTCAAATTTAAAGGAAACAAGGAATTAAAATTAGTTAAAAAAATTTTATATCAAAATCATGGTAAAACACTCCCCTTTTCCAGATTTATAGATAGTCTAGGTAAAATTGTTTCATATCACATATATCAAAGTAGTTTAAAGTATATATCACATTTCATATCAGACCTAAACAATACAAACAAAAGAATAGGTAAATCATACCAAGGATCACTATATGTTAGACTAGTTAGAACACTCATACCAAAATATTGACAATCACATGCATCAGGTATTTTGACATATGTATTAAATTTATATTTCATAGGAACACTTAAAAATTGAACCTCCTAATAGTGTCTAAAATTACCTAGAACAATATACATAGGGAGAGGACGAAAACCCCATGAGCGAAACCCTAGAAATTATCAATGTATGAGTTCTATCGATTCATATACTATATATGTACCCAAAGATTCTAATGTACTAAATTTTCTAAATCATTTCATAAAAACCATGATTTAAAAACCATTTCTTAATGAAAGTTCACAATTCCTCAAAAATACATTTTCTTTTAGAAAAACAAGGGGAAAATCATATTTTCTGAAAAAAACACTTACACCCCTAAATAAAGTAATCATGCCATGTTTTTTTGAAACAATTTATAAAACTATAGATTTCAAGGTTCATCCTACATAGGATATAGATTTCACTACCTACCCCAAACTTGGGTCACAAACCAAAAGTGACAAGATCCATAAACACCCGAAGGAACACATAAAAACAAATGGAGGCCCTGATTTTTTTTACAATTTCATCAAAAGTAAATTTTTATTCAAATATAAATGGAACCAGAAAACAAAAAATAAGACAACACCCCTAACCCTATACATGGACTAGCATCTAAGGAGGCCAGAAATGGTGAAGCCTGAGAGAATCCCCTATAATGAAGCGTACCCCCTCAAGTTTCATACTATCCACAGTATGCAAACATACATCCATCAATCCATCAAAATCCCACAATGAAAAGTGATCTGCAACTGTGTTCCCCTCCCTTCAGTTATGAAGGATATGAGTTATGCTACTAAGGATGCCATTACACTTTATAATAACATATCTAATAGACCAAGGAGAGACACCATACCCTTTCAAAGATTTGTTCACCACCAAAGAGTTTGATTCAAATTCTGTGATCTATAAACCTTTTTTCATGGATAATCTGAGCCTAGTGAGCATCGTAAAAGCCTATGATGGTAGGAAGGAGCCATGTCCCAACCTGACTAATAACACCAAATAGACCAACCCATTTCAATCACAAACAACCCCTACTCATCATATTTCCCAAGGACACATGATTCATCTGTATTCAATTTCAAACCATAAAAGAGTGGTCTCTAGTAGGCCCAATTACCTTCACTACTACTGGACATAAGAGCATCACATGAACTTACTTTAATATGGAGTAGAGAGGGAGGATCGTTCCATTTACTCAGAAACTTGGCCAAGTTAATTTGTATTTTCCTAGACCAAAAAATAATATAACATGAGGAATGAGACATTCCTTCAAATATTACACTGTTTTTTGCCTCATAGAGACACCATCACCCCGCATGAAGTACCATGGACAGAGACAAGATTTTCGGGACTGCTCCCCCTGAGCAACACTACCATTTATCTAGAAATGAGAGATTAACCTCAGACATGGTAGGGACATCATTGAACTACCCAAGGATCTTCCACACTAAGTGTTCCCAATTTCTATCAAAGAACATGTGTTTAGTGCTCTCCACACTTTGATCCTTACAGTACACGCACCTAGAAGAATAAGGGATACCACAACATTGGATATTATCGTCAGTCAGGGAAACACTATTTCTAATCCTTCAGTTTATAAAATTAAACTTGGTAGGAATACTCCTCACCCAAATGGCCTTATTCCACACGTGAGACTTACCTAGCTCATTTAAGATACAATAGAATTCCTTTAAGTAGAATAGCCGTAGGGGAGAAGGGGTGAAAACATATTTGTTCAGTTCCAAATTCTCCTCAATGAGATTGAACTGGTCCTTCAGCTCCTTATCCAGAATCACTTTGATGAAGAAGGAAAAAATGATATAATCTTGGAAAGAAAGATTTATGTGTGGGAAACTAAGAAATCCCAAAATTCCTCCACACCAGATTTGGTGCAAAAAATATAGGTCTCTTCCCCCGATGATCTCGCGAGAGTGGTGGTGAAGGATGGTGGTGAGGGGGACCAATCATCAACCAAAGATATGAAGGGTGATACTCATAATTTTCATGGAGACCTAAGGCATAACTTCTTATGGTAATACCCTAGAGAGTATCTTTTTTAGAACACAACATTCACGCTTTTCATTCATGTAGTGTAGAGTATCCTCGAGACTACGCACATTAATACCACTCTCACTCACTGAATTCTTTATACTGCTCTAGGAGACCCAATGTCTCTTACATTAAGATAATAGATCCTAGATGAAACTAGTGAGGATCCTATCAAAGTTATCGGTGAAACTCTGGGGAACCTTGATTGAAGAAACTCCATTCACTAATGAAGCCACCAGCATGCTGTTAATCAGAGCTATTCACCTTCTGAAAGAAAGAAACCTATTTTTCTAGTTCATCACTCTATCGATGATCTTGGGAAAGAGGGTTTTAAAGTCATGAATGAAAAAACTTCTAGAATAAATTCCTTCCTAGATGGTCCATAGGCATATTCCCCCTCTGCATGCTCAGGTCCTTGCTAATTATAACAACTGGCTCGGGGGTGTACCTATTTGATATGAATAAATTACTCATGCCTTTATTGATGATATGACCACTCCAATGACAATAATACTACAAAAATTTTTCTAGAAAACAAATAGATTTACTCATAGAATTCATAAATAAGATAGTATCATTGGTGAACATGAGGTGAGAAATAGACGATGCATTCATCCGATAATGTAATGATAGGATACATCCTTGGATACTACTTATGTAGAGCAGATGACTCGGGACATCTTGAATAAGGATAAAAAGGATCTGTGATATGGGGTCCCCTTGCTTGAGACCTTTATTAGACACGAAGCAACCATAGGATTTTCTCATAAATGTCACTAACAACCACAAGGACTTGAAATATTGTAAAATGATATCAATGTTCCAAGAATTAAGACCCAAACTTTCCAACACTTTATTGATATATCTCCATTCAACCCAATCGTAGGACTTGTTCATATAAAGATTGATTATCATTTTATACCCATGGGTATTGAAATTTACATCACTGTGTATCTCTTGATCTAGGGAAATGGCCTCTTGTATCAACCAAACTTATGGCCTCTTGTATCAACCAAAATTTGATAAACTCATGTTGTTATAAGAAAATCCACCAAGGAATATAGATAGAAAACCTAGAGTTATAAATTCTCACCAAAAAATTGTTAGCGATATTAAATATTCTAAGTGAAATATAATGTGAGATCAAGGTGGGGTTCTTATATGTAGAAAGAAGCACAATAGTGGTAGAACATGAAACGAATTGTTAGTTACACCTAAAAGAAGTCCTGGATGGCCACAAGAAGATGCTCCTTCAAAATGTCCCAAGAAGACCTATAAAACAATCCAGGGAACCCGTATGGCCCCATAATGCTATCTGAATTTAGGAGGATGAGATAATATTTAATATCCTACTTTCTGGGCTCATCCCCCAGGCTTTTATTGTCCCGATCAACAATTATTTTATGAATAATATCAAATACTGTAATAGTGATGTTGTGAATAAATTGAATCATATAAGTAGAAAGGTTGAAAACCTGAAGAGACATAATGCAACCACAAAGAAGATGAAGTTCCGAATGATGCAATACAAAATGAGTGTAGGTATGAAAAATCACATCAGAGAGAACCTAGGGTTCTAGTTAGGAGACTTCATGAAAAATTAGAAAAGAATCATACATGAATCATGATAAAAACCATTGTTCTCAAACCATTCATTTCATAAATATAGTTCATGGAATTAAATATATGACTTATGAAATACATCAAAATATTTATTGCCACAGATTAAAAATATTGATCCCGACCATTTCATGGAATGATCCAATTACATGTTTTGTAAAATTATTTCACTATAAATGAGTTCACAAAATTTTCCCAATGATAGATTCATGTCGTGAAATACATTCACATAGTGAATCTATCCCATAGACAGTACACAAATACAACATCATGAGAAAAACTTGGAAAATTCTCTAACATGAAAATGCAACTTGAAATGAAACTCCTAGAATTGAAAGGCGGAATGATGGACACTAGAATCGAACCTCTAAAAAGGGAACTAGAAAAACTTGAGGACCTATAATCTACTATACAATTTCATTATATGGTTTTTAAGACATTAATTCCATGGAATCGTGATGTTTATCTTTTCTGATTTTTATTATCTAGGTTGGGACTTGTAAATAAAGACTCCTATCAATACACAAATATGGTTTACTTTCACCACATTATTCTTCTCTCCAAGGTACATCCTTTAAAGCATTTGGAACATTTATATCTAGACTTCATTAATTTAAAAATTAATACATCCATGAACTTTAGGTAAATTTCCGTAAAAAATGATTTCATTCATGGAAAGGCCCGAAACACATATATAAAAAATGAAATCAAAAAGTACTTAATAGAAGTTAACAATATATTATAGTACATCACATCCGATAAATGTGAATTGGACTCCATAACTCATCTATATAGACACCAAAATTTGTGGAAAGAATCTTGGGTACCTAGAGAAATATAAAACTCAGTTCACTTAATCTATCTAACAATAATTACCTTTGTAAAATTCTATAGTACCTAATGTAATGGGTGGATGGTACCTTGATGGGAGACACATCAATATAGAGGGTAACCAACCCCTATAAAGGATCCTAACCTAGTGTGTATGGACATATGTGATGGTTACAAACTCCATGAGTGTAGAACCTGTGCCCCATCCCTATGAGAGAGTTACTTACTCCACTCTATACACAAATAGATCAATACTGAGATAAGAAATGATAATATAATGATATAATACATTGTTATATGTGAATATTAATTACATATCACAATAAATCACACCCCCAAAACCTATAGATTTAGTATCATTTGAGATTATATAAATAAAATACATATTCTAAAACCTAGTGTACAATTCTCCATTATTTTAGTATACTTGACCCCCTTGTAAGCATATTAGGCACCATAAAGTTTTTCATAATCATGGGAAGTAATATATAAAAAAATGGAATGTATATATGATTATTAAGGGTAAAAAAGATATATCAATAAAACATTATAAGTAATAATAATATGAACATGTGAGTATGAAAACATAATCAAGATATATAAAAAAATCATAAATAAATCAAACCAAATAAAAAAAGGAACATAAATCATGAAGCATAAAATTTGGATTCTATAATAACATAAGAATTGGGTTATATTAGAGTGGAAACATGATTCAATTATCATGAGCTAGGAAAAAATAACATATTAATGTGATATTAGATTTAAATATTGAACAAATATAAGTATAAAAATATTATCTTATATCAAGACTCATTTCCAAGACTATCATCACATTGTGGATAGAGTCCCATAACATAGTGGGTTAGGTTCACCCACCATTCCCATAATAATCATGAATTATGTTTACAAAATAGTCTCATACATATCACCACAAGAAATTAAAATTTCAACCTAATTCATTTTAGGGTTATATAATTATGATCCGACACATCCCATTATGAAAAACCATACATATGTTATCTCAATGAAAATGATCACATTTCCAAATATGTAATATCATAATAACCCATGAGAAAGAAATTATTTTCAAGATAATTTTCACAAATCGTAAATAAATCATCATGTGAAATAAATTTTGTGATTTCATTAAAACACATCCCAAGTGAAACTACATACACAATATAAATATTATTTTTAAGTGGTAGAGAAATCCAAAGGCTAGGTTTGAGGAGGTATGAAATTGTAGAGCCTAAGGAAATCCCCAAGGTAAATGTTATTAAAACTAGAGAAAAGGGACCCTATAGTATAATATGATAGAAAGAAATTTATAGAAATAAATTTAGAACCCAATATTTCTATTTCCATATTTAACTCACAATGGGTATATGGAATCACCATGCTATTCATGATAATCCTTATACATTCCATAAAATACACTAATGGAATAGAGTATTGGCCAATAAAAAATTAATAAGAATTGATGAGATAGAATCTGTAGTCATGAGGGAGATTCTCTAGTGGCTATAAATAATAAAACCAAAAAAGCATGGTCTATGATTTTTCAATGAGTGAATTCACATATTAGAAAAATTTGTTGAATTAAAACACCACAGATCACTGGGTGTGTCAAATGGGACCACCCCCTCACATGATTAAACTAGAAATAAACCTTAATTATTAAGGTTTATACCCCCAATTGACACCGTCCATACCACCCATTGGCCCCATGCTGTCATATCCACCTTATATTAGAATGATAGTAGTTAGGTAGAAGATTAATTCAAGTAAAATAACCCTCATCTCACCCAGAATATATATCATAGATTAAGAAGATAAATGTAGTGTACAAATTCACTATAATCATCCACATACTGAATTCATGACCTCATTATAAAAATCCTAAATAACCAAAAACACTAGAGGAAAATACCACACTATAAGCTAGTGCCTCATTTGGAATAGTGTTCACCTTGTGTAAAAAAGATGATAGGTTCTATTTAGTAAAGCTAATTTGGATGGAGATCCCCAAGATACTCCCCAGATGTTTCAAAATGAACCCTTCCCATTATCCTCCAATAAAATTTTGACATCATTTTCCACATAGGAGTTATAAAAAAAGTTCATTTATAAATCCAGTGGATATCTTTATGATTGTTCAAATTATCTATGTGGATAAAATTATGCCTCACTCACCAAATGAGGAAGATAAACTCTGTTTGTATGGATTTCACCCAAAAATATCTGGACCATGTATCTGTTCCCTGCCATACATGGATTTTGTTATAGTAGTCAGACGTGGTGAACAAACTTATACTTGAATAGCGATCAAATATTATTCTAACTCTTCAACCAATCTGACATTTGAAAGAAGACCCATCTAATCATTATTCAGAACAAAATTGAGATTCCTATGATATTTTAAACATTCACGAAATTACATACTTGGATGCAGGAAGACTAGGAAGCTGAGGGAGTGACCATTACAACTATCATCCTATAATATGATACCTGAAACTTAATGGTATATCTCGAATGATTTAGAATCACATGTATTATACCTTTATGTACATTCCGTAGTTGAGAATCCCCACATCATCTTTAATTAAACACGTCTAAAATACTTCTATGAGGTCATTCCATGACCACACCAATCCCACATCCAATAGGACAGGGGCTGAAAACCAGTGCCGATTATTAGACCACAAACATGGGAGGCCTTAGCTTAATATACCTACGCACACATAGATATCTAATCATATTAAATTATGAAATGTAAAACACCTAAAAACTATGAATTCATATTTCTAAAATACCTCCATCATAGTATGAAAAAAATAACTAGAACAAAAAAGGGCCAAATAAAATCCCACCATAAAGAAAATGAAAAACATGTAAAACCTCTAAAGCGGGTGAGGATTGATGCCAAGACAATAACCTGAAAACTCCCTGGTCTGTCTAGCTCACATAGCTATGCCTAGTCCTAGTCCCTCCTGAACTTCGTTAGAAGGGCGATCATATGCATATGACATGACATGTGTGGTCAAATCCCATGCAGGGGAGAGTATAACAATACCCATTTGAAAACCCAAAAATTACAATGCATATAACATCAAGAATAATAATCATCTCATCATTAGAAAATTCCAATGGAATATAAAAAGATTATACATATATACTCAATATAGGAAAACTGTCTCAAGGTAAAGTCACAACCATAAATCCATCCTAGGATTATTTATATAAGGTTACTCATAACACTTATCTAGAAGAACCTACTCCATGATTTAGAAAACACTGATGGAGTCCATTTGAGATTTTTTTATTAGCGGGTATCACTATAAAGATCACACATAAGAAGTGTGAATAGAAAGATACATATATTAGGATCACACCCAAGGCCTAGGTTATACGAACAACCAAATCTATATTAACCCAATAAGTATGGTATTGACACCTAATTAGTGATGTTCATGATGAAACCAATAACACCACCTAGGGAAAATATGGTAGTGGATCTCATTCCAGGCCTCATGGAAGGATTCCAGATACTCTATCCAAGAATTATGTTCCTCATAGGAGATCACCGTCCTATTCACAAGATATGATTTCATAACACTCATGGAAAGGGTTAAGGGAACATACCATAATGAAACATATCCATGCTGAAGAGGAAAAGGGATCCAATATATAATCATAGTACACAACATGTCCCTTTGGCATCAATTACTACCGGTGTATCATAGACTGTGATTGTATCTATGTCTATGACCAAGTACATGGAATGTTTGATCCCATGTAATTTTGATCATGTTAAGTACATGGATATTCTCATGTACACTTGGTCTTTTTAAGTCTGTGTCTGAGTAAACAGTGTGTATGAGCCTGTGTACTCCTGGATGAGTTCATGTACCATCTGTGGTCCATGATAAGCCTCTACATTAGCATCAATCTCAATGTGAATTATCTCACATTCCATGTGATCATTATCTCATCTATGAAAACATTATCCTTGTAGCAATGTGACCACATAGTTTTTATTCCCAAATTACACACCCTGAATACTGGGATTTTACAGAACACATAGATCTATTTAATGCATTGTCACCCACTCCAAAATTCTCCAATCCTTTAATGAATCACACTAGAAAACATGAATCTAGTCTGACCTTATATCTTCATCGTCACTGGCCGTAATACGGCTACCAAAATGAACCTAAAAACGGCCAACATTGGTCCACATCACTGTCACACACCCCACTGAAATCAGGGGTCTCAAATACATCCTCAATTTATCTTCACCATCATTACATATCAATAACATAATTAATCCAACATCATATCTAGGATATTAGTCTATTTCCCCAATAAATAGGTGCACAACGATTTATTATCTGATATTTGTTAAACCACCAGTCAAATGAAATAGCAATGATGAATGCACAAAGAACGGTGGGATAAAAACAATAAAAACAGAAAAGTGGAATGAACCTAAATTTTTTTAGTTTAACTCAATATCATTCTATTATAATGATGAAAAAAGACCCATAATAAAATAAAAAATCTCCCTATAACCACCACAACATTAGCCCATATGTACAGTTTGACCGATCCACGAATAAATCCATTCGTTGATTGATTCACAATTATCACATGACAATAAAATAGGGATAAATTCACATAGAAAAATTTCCCAACTCAATGTGAATCAAATTTTAATGACTAATGAATTTACATCATTGTCGTTGGTGATATTCTTGTGATTGTTTTCACACCGATTGATGATCCAGGATCTGGTTTCCGTCCAACCAAGAATGATCCTCAAATTTTCTCTCATGAATCTCCAAGGCTATATGGGTATACTTGGGATTTTATCATCGCATAAGATTTATATAGAAACAACTTGGTCACTTTTTAACTTAATAAATTAATAAATATATAAAATTATTTTATTTTTGATGTCCATGATGAGTTTTAACCAAACGCCCGATGATGTAAAAGTTTATGCTTCCCCTAGGGTAAAGCCCATTCTATAAACTCAACATAGGACTCATATTTTTGATCCAATCCTCTGTTGAAAAGTTATTATATATTTCTAGAAAATTTCACACATGATATACCCAATATATTTAATATATTTCAAAAAATTAATTATGAGAACACCATGCCTTAGAATTTCTTAAAGTCTCAGGGCTTAGATCAAAAAATATTCCAAAAAATATTATAATGTAATACAAGAAAAAATAAGATTTTTTAGATTCTCCCAACCTTAGGGTTTTACATCCTGAAAAGACAAAAAAAATATCTACACAAAGATATGTGGGTACTGATCATGCCTTTGGGTTTCCCACTCCTAGGTAATCCTTTTATGATAAGTGTGATACCACCATATACACACTAAAGGCATTGTGCACCCATGGAGGATCATATCCTTCTAATACTCAATCTCTACTAGGTACTTAGTATTGGTGGATCAATCCATGATATCTAGCTCACTCCAGTCAATAACATCTGATGATTCATTCACATGTATTCTAAACTATGACACATCGAAGATGCCTTTTTCCAGGTCTAATTGTGATGGTAGAGTTATATGGTAATCCACCTTATAGAATCTATACTATATCTTTGAAGGACTAATGTATCTCAAATATAAATTTCATCCCCAACATAATCTACACAACCCACAAAAAATTGAGACCATCAAGAACACAAGGTATCCCTCCTCAAACTCTATAGGCCTCCATCATTCATCCACATATGAGTTTTAATAGCTCTTTGTAGTTCCCGTCCACTCCGGATGACATGAACCTTCTCTATTATAGATCACACCAACTCCAGGACCATAAGGGATGAGTATCCTTGGTTAGTCCAACATTTTTGTGGTCTATAGGGTCACCTGTATAAGATCTTCAATGGTGATATACTGATGGTGTAATGGTATCTATTTTCATACACAAACTCCACCAATGGTAGTTGATCCTTCTTCTTATAACCAAAGTCCGACATGAAATCAGGAAAAAGTTCCTCCTAGACCTGAGTGGTATACTTAGTAAATTCATCAATATAAGGGTGAAATACCATTATAAAACATAACTATGTCCAAAAGAAATCCTATAATCCCTTCAACAATAAAGATTTTAATCTAGAATCAGGATATGCAATGATTTTCATTGGAAATCCAATGAGTAATACTATATGTTACACATAAAGGTATCCCAATAACTCAACTAAACTCTATTGTAAAATAGCTATGAAGAGGTCTTACTTGGTGTGTCAATCTATGATAAAATATATGGAATGGTTTCCCCTAGATGTATGTGGTAACCCCATCATGAAGTCCATGGATATACCATCCCACTTCCACACTGGAACCCCAAGGGGTTGAGCTAAAACCGATTGAACCTGGTACTCAACCTTCAATTGTTGAAAAGTAGGGAATCAAGAGACAAATTTCACAACACCTTTCTTTATCCCTTTCCACTAGAACCATCATTGGAGGCCTTATTACATATTTTTTCAAACCTGGATATATCACTATGAGTAATGTATATAACTCCATCTACACCTCCCAACAATGTGAAACATGTACCATCATTCATCCTCAGAAAATAATAACATGGTCCACACATTCAAAATATTAGTTAGGAGTATGTGTAGTGGATATCTAATTATGTTGGCTCTCATCGTCAATATCCACAAGCTGTGATTCCCTAAATCATGATAAAAGTTAGGGGGGGGGGCATTTATTGGTTGTAAGATTCTCCATCCTCATTGTAGAGACTCATTTTTTCCTTGTAATACATTGGAATATTTCTATGTATATTTCAAGAGCTAGGATCTAAGACATCATGAGATTCTGAGGCCCGATGTGCCTAAAATTAAGTTTATAAAAATATTAAGTTTGTTTTATATTATAAACATGAAGGAAATGGGATATATCTCAAATAGTATATCAGATCAGAAAACCAATGCAATAGTTGATCCCAAAGCTTTACTTTTACACTAGTATGGGTATAACTTTTACAGGCATAGACCTTCTTTGGAAAAAGTTATCAGGGACGTAACCTTCAATAAAATAATAAAATAATTTTATTTTATTTGGATGCTACTCTTGATAACTTCTAAATGGGGATTCAGATTGGAAATCTGAGAGCACCATTGAATTCATAATGAGGTTTTTACCCTAGGAGAAACTTAAAATGATTCAGCGTAGGATGTTCAGGACCCTCGCTCATTGGCTATTTGATAAATAGAGGAATTAATTTATTCATACATTTATTTAACAAAATAACCGAAAATATCTTTTAAATGAAATATTGGATCAGAAATACAATTTCATGATTGCATATGTGACATGGAGTTTACCCTAGGCATGATATAACTTTTTTTTGGAACTAATCATCTTTATAAAAAGTTACTGAGGGATTAACCGTCAATATAATAATAAAATAAAATAATTTTATTTTTAGCTCAAATATAAATAACACATTATTGGGGACTTTGATAGGAAATATGAGACCACTATTGAATTCTTAGTGAAACATTTTACCTAAGAATGACTTAAAATGAGAGGGCACATGATATTCGGTTCCAGAGACAATTGGTGGATGTAGTTCAGCATTTACCCTTTACCTAATTTCCTGGTATAAATAGAAAATAATGAGGATTTTCTGGGGTTGTCTCATAACCACTACCATCGATAGAAGAGTTCTATCCTTCCTATTTTGGTGGATCAATGAAAAATCATTGGATCGAGAAAAATCGAAGAATGACATATCAACAGATCTCCTCCTCCTTTGGAATGTGAGTTCTTCACCAGAATAATATTCAAGCTTAAAGTATGACTTTTGGTTTGTGGATTTTATCCCCACATTGTTTCCATTATCACCAATTCTCTAATTGAGTTTATTATTTCAATGCACATCTTATTCTAATTGAGATAAATAAGTTTTGTTAAAGTTATTTATGATCATCGTTGTAATTATTTGAATCATTGACTTATTTTTTCCTTGATTGTGAAAATTTCACCCTTCTGTTAATCATCGATATATCAACTTCTCACTATTAATCACCCCTATTTCATATATATATATATATATATATATATATATATATATTGTAATACACCCATTCTCCAAGACATTGAAGGTCAGCTAGCCAATCTAAGAAAAATAATGTTTATGAGGTGTATCATATCAGGATGTGTAGAATAAATTAGTTATCAACAGGGCATGGATGGGTTATGCAAGGAGAATGAAAAGACTGGAGGGGTGGCGGCCCACGAAGGCTTCCAAATGAGGTTGGAAGTGTGGCGTATAATGTAGTTCAGTGCAGGTAGGTGGTCCGGTAGCCCCAGGGGATGACGATCGAGCACAAAAGGCCAATGTGGAAAGGAGGGAAACCATTCAGGTGGATGAGGATAGAGGTCGTGGAGTGTCCTGATTCTAGTGGGAGATTAGGGTTGTTTGGTGGGAGAATCATGAAAGAATAAGATTGGAGCGATAAGATAAATAAAATAATAAAATATAAATGAAAACAAAATAATAAAAGTAGAAAAATAAGGGAAAGTGAGGAGGGAAGGGGCACTACCTCGGCATGAAGAGGGGGGGGGTCTCATGCACTCCACCCTAGATTGGGTGTAAAAAAAGATAACAATAACAATAATATTATTATTTTGGGTGTCAAACCAAAATTCATACATAACTCCATGCAATATCATACTTATGATCCATCAGTGGCTGCATGACCCTGGACTTAAGACCCTTATTTTATGACTACTATTGGATATCTTTTTCAGACTTGTGCCTCAAGTAAAAAAAACACCGAATAATAATAAATTTATTATTATCATGGGATCTTGTACCGTACAAATCTCGCTCATACTATTTTGGAATGATGATATTTATGTGACATTGCATTATTGAAATTAAGGTGGATATTTAAAAAAAATCAGTCACTTAAATCAAGTTCGTGGAACAACACCCACAAAGCCTGGTTCAGGAGTTTTGTGAAAAAATATGACATTTTCATCGTTTTTCCAATTGTGGAAAATGAATTTTTGATTCTGTGTGTTTTTATGTGAGTATTACAATAGTGCGATCCACATATTTTATTTCGGGATTAAGACATGGTCCCTATGAGGCATTATTCGTGCACAATGCCGTGAAATGCAGCTTCTTCACAGGGTGTCCGATTAGAGTGGATCAATAGTAAATTTTGTGATATTTTCTATAATGATCACAATAGTGTGATCCATTTGGTTATCCATTTCTGTTTTTAGATACGTGTTAGTGAAATTACATTTTTCCCTTCGAATCAAAATCGAGTGTTGTGCGCTTGATAACATTATGGATTGATAAGTTGTGTACTCTGGGAGTATACTTGAATTCTTAGGGATACTTTATCATAGATTATTACCAAATATTATCAAGGTTAACATTCAGGTGATGAGGTAGGGTCACACATTGTGTGGGCCCCACATTTACTATGTACCACTTTACAAATCTTTATCCTCCTGTAATTCCTTCTTGTGAACTCATATTTTGGCATGTGAGTAGCCTATCCTGAGTTTTTTTTTCATGCAGTACATGGTGGTTCCCTCTATAGTGAATTTAGAGATATGAAGAATGATGTACCAGATGTAAAGTTTCTTCAGGCGACATTCAACAATAGCAGTGACCATGAAATATGATATCAGTGCTTTCCGAGAGGTACCATCCAACAGGGATGGCCATTGTAGTTTCTCGATACCTTATTAGTGAAATCCCCCTACTGGGTAGGGTGTTGGTCATTGATTAACTAGAGTGGAATCCCTCTTCTTCATGGGTTTGGATCCTTTATGAATACTATTAGAGTGGAATCCCCCTGACACATTAGGGCGTGGGTCCTCCATGACAAAAAGAGTGTAATCCCCCATCAACATTAGCATGGGTCCTGTATCATCTACTTCCAAGTGGAATAGCCCTGACACACTAGAGAGAGTGTCCTCATTGAAAAATAGTGGAATTCCCCTAAAACATCAGGGTGTGGGTCTTATATAAGCCTAATTAAAGTGGAATCCCCCAAACAAACTAGGGTGTGGGTCCTTTACTTTTGGTTTACTCTTTCTTGCTGCTGATCAACAGTGAGACAAACTTTGATGTTACATTGGACTCACAATTAAGAGGGGTGATTTCCCTATAAAGACACGTCCTAATGACATGACCTAAAACTGTGTGGGTGTAACAGAGCCTCCCAAAGTGTAGAGTATCAAGGTTTAGTGATTGATACCCTTTGACTTGCATGTTCAGGGAAGAAATTTGGGAGGGTGGGCATCGTTTGTGGTTACATTAAGAAAATTTGGTGACTCTTTTCCTAGGTTGAGATATGAGATGGTGATCCTCTTAATCTATGATTTGGGATTCTTTGACCGAGTGTATAGATATGTATCATATTTCAGCACCCACTCCTTGTGTTTAGTTACTCTTCTTCAAGGAGAGACAAAGACGCATGGGGTATTCCCCATTCTTTCTTTGTCTAGATTCTTGTTGTTGGATGAGGTTACTCTCCTACTATAGGTAGTGAAGACTCGACGATAAGTCAATATTCTCACCATTTCTTGCCCATTGTGTTTTGGATGAGTTTACTTCTCTATATTATTGGGTTGAGTTTTACTCCTTTTTACTATACCTTTTCCTATCAACTTCTTTCCAGTTCAGTGTATCTATTACTACTCCCCCTTCTCCTTTCGAGTCATCTTATTGAGTAGTTATATACTCACTCCTACAAGGGAACTTCTTGTACATGTTGTGCCATATATAGACCACAGACAGATTGATCGTGACATTAAGTTAGCTTAGGGATATGGGTACTAGGACCATGTATGGTGGTCATATCATGAGATCCAGAAGTGGGGCTCTCTCATCTATTTTACATTTCAATTACTGCTAGGTTTTGGTACCTATTTGAGTTGGGAATTTATTTTTCCCCTTTTCATTTCTATTTACTTTACATCACCTATAATTGTACTTTTTAGAGGTTGATGCATGTTTATGGTTTTTATATATCATTTTTGTATATTGTTTTCCTTTCCTTCTGTACTTTCGCATTGAGTTGGATGTGTGTTTGTGTATACAAGTTCTTATAAAAATTCATCCCCCAGTTGTTGTGCCTTCAGTGCTAGTCGCCACTGCTAGCCTATAGAGGTGAGCTTGGGGCAGTTTTGGCTTGATCCCAACATGGGTTTGGTCCTGAAAAAGTTGTATCAGAGGAGGTTCAACCCTTGTTATGTTGTTAGAATATTTCCCCAAAAGGTTTTGGTTGGGTTTAGGGAAATAGTGTAAACATGTCTTGAGTGTGGCTATTAGGCTTGGGAGTCTAGTGAATGTGCGATGGTTGACGTAGCCAATCACCAAGACCATAATTACCCACTTGTCAATTTAGTATACTGAGACATTTGCTGCATGGAACATTGGTACAAGAATCATATAGGATTGAGTCCTTGAATATCCATCTTGAGTCAACTCCTCTTTGGGGTTGATATATATATATTTTCATTTGACCATGGTACTCCTTGATAAGTTTCAATATACCTCCAGGATGATAGCTAGCAATGATACTAGCTCCGATTCATGATGATGATTCCATGAGTGATGGAGCCTCATTCAAGATCCATTATATGAACCCGTTCCTCTAGGTGGAAAGATAGCATCCCCTCCACCTTTTGAGCATCAGTTAGTCCTAGAAGAGTAGGCTGGGGAAGTGTACATGATTAGTGCACTCTGTGAGTTAAATCGTTAGAGATTGATAAGGTTCCATGGCAAGCTAGAACCTCTAGAAGAAGATTTTTGGCTAGAGTCGGTGGTATGCCTCTTCAGGCTGGTATGGACACTAACAGATGATATATGGTTTTGGAATTAGTCTTTTCCACAGAGCAGTTGGGAATTGGTGGTGTTTGGGTACTCATATGCTCATGCGTCAGTACTCACATGGGATGACTTCCAATAGTTGTTCTGTGAGGTGTAATACAACTTATTCTTATTCTTTATTTGGATTCAAGAGCATCTATATATTCCGTAGGGAGGGATGAAAGTGGTTGTGTACATGACCAGGTTCGAAGATATTAAATGCTACTCTCTGTACATGATCTGTAATGGCTACTTTCGAGAATGGAAGTTTGAGTAGGGACTTCACATAGAGATTTGTGTCGACATAGTGACATTGTGAATCCCCACCTATGATGGGGTGATAGAGTAAGCATTGGTGACAATTATATTTCTGTCTGTGAAATTCCAGTTAGCTGGATCTAGTAGTAGGAACAATAAATCTGAGATGTCTACCGCAAATAACAGATGTCTGTTGGAAGTGCCTCAATGAAGGTGGCCTTCCTGTGGTCAGTCTCAAGAACATTCTCTAGGATATTGTAGAGAACCTGGGTAACCCATGGCGGGAAGGTGTTAGGCTTGTGATGAGCAAGGTCACATTGGACAAGACTGCCCGACCATACATGCTGATCTTCTGAGAAAGATAGTAAACAAACCACCACGACAGAGATGGTTCTGTGACCTGGGATCTCTCTGGAGAGGATAACACTTTATGAAAGTAGGTGGTTTTGGTAGAGAAGAAGGATGAATAGTGGTCGGTAGAAGGTGTTATGAATTCCTTACACCACTACCAAGCAACCCATGTTAGGCTCAAGAAGCTGGCAGTTGGGGCTCTAGGTCGCTACATGATATGGATTGTTATGACACTACAATGCATGAGTTGATAACAGGTATTCCCTAGGTATTTTATACATTTTTTAGAACATTATAGAAATTTTGGGTGGTAATACATCTTCCATGATTCTTGTTTGAGGTTTTATCTTGGTGAAACAGGGCGTCGGTGTAACCATGTGTCAGTGTTGTTCGATGTAGCTTTGTATAAAAGGGTTAGTAGGGTCCTACTCCCACCAAAACATGTTTTTTTGATGCAAGAAAAACCGTGATGGAGATTCAGTGCCACCCAAAGCAGATATTATTGAGGTGTGGTGGATGATTCCCTCTAACTTCTGCATTCATGGATGAGTTGTGTAGTGGAGTGTCGGAGAAGGTCCTGGAATTTCTAGTTGATTTTTTCTACTTGATCTACTTTTTCATGGAATTCCACTAGTGGGTGCGGTGGAGTTCTTGGTTTGGGGATTAATCTACTTACAATAGTGGAAAAGACACGTGGGGTATGCCACATGCTTTCTGTGTCTAGATTCTTGTAGTTAGATGCATTTACTCACATGCCCTATTTGTTGGTACCTTTTCCTAACTAACATCATCCTTGATATAGTAGTTATCAAGTACAGTTTGGGATGATGGAGACCCCATGAACAGAACTATGAAACTCACTACTTGGTGCTGGATGCAGTAGTATCTACCCTAAGAATGTAGAGACACTATCTTTTGTGAGAGCACTTTGTGGTTTTTTTTCAAACCACTAGAGTCCCAAGTATGTCTTCACCCAGAGATACTTGAACCTAAGGTGGAAATTTTGGTTGAACTTCTTCTAAGATTACGACTTTTAGGTAGTCTATAATCAAGAAAAAGGGTGATGTTGTAGCAGATACCCTTAATAGGATGTCCCTAGATCTCCTAGTGTGGGATGTTTCAGGGATGTTATCCTCTCTTTAGTTTACCCTGGTGGAGTAGTAGAGTATAATTTTTTTCAATCGATGTTTTTCACTCCTCTTATTGAGCGTGTAAGAGTCTCTATTGTAAAATATTTACAGTGAAATCCTACATGACCGGATATCCTTGTTTGGTTCAGCAGAAGAATATTCTGATAGAGGGACTCATGAGACCATGTTTTAGGGACAAACAATGATACTAGTTGTGATGAGGGATGTAGGGGATCAGCCCGGGAGGAAAACTACCCCTCAAGTTTCATTGGGTCATTCAAGATCATGCATAGGGTTGATGAGGTTGCCTACCACCTTTCCCTACAACCCATAGCTGAATCGAGTGCATGAAGTCTCTCATGTGTTGTAGATGGGGAGATACATGAATGATCTTATACACATCATTAATAAAGGAGGAAATTACTTGGATAGACCATCCCTTTTGTTCTTGTGCTATGGTAGCACAAAAACATGCAAGTCTTCTTAGGAGCGGGAGATCCAGGTGTGAGCTCGGTATCACAATTTGTCTCCCTCGTTTTTCTTTTCAGGGAAAAAAATACAAAAGGATAGAATTATTTTGAAAATCATTTTTTTGTTGCAAGACATTGGAATACTTCAACATATATTTCTAGAGTTAGGTGCTAAGACAGAGTGCAATTCTATGGTCCGGTGTTCTTAGAATTAATTTTACAAAAATATAAAGTATTTTTTATACTATTAACACAAAGGAAATGTGATATCTCTCAAAAAATAACTCAATCAAGTCCATAGTGGAGTTTAGAGCATGCTATTTACCCTATTCTAGGTATAAACTTTGAGGGCGCAAACCTTCTGTTGAAAAGTAATTGAGGGAATAACAGAAAATAAAAAAATAAAAAAATATTATTTTAGTCAGATGCTACTTCTGATAACTTCTAAAGAGGATTTAGATTAGAAATATGAGAGCATCTTTGAGTTCAAAGTGTGGTTTTTGTCCTAAGTGCGACATTAAATGAGTTTTCACAGGATGTTAGGACCACTTCATCATTGGAGGTATGTTAAATGGATGAATTAATTTATTCTTTCATTCATTTAATATATCAATCCCAAATATCTCTTAAAGGGAATCTCATATCAGAAAGATGAGGTCAAATTTACATTTAGAAAGTGATGTTTACCCTAGGCATGATATAATGTTTTTAGTGCGGGTCATATGTAGAAAAATTCATCGATGGCATAACCATAAAAAAAATAATTAAAGAAAATTGTACTATTTTTCATGATAATCCAAATAACTCATGAATTGGGACTCATATTGGAAATCTAAGTCCAATGTTGAATTTCCAATGCACTATTTTAACTAATAACGACTTAAAGTGAGAGGGCATTGGATGTTTGGATCCCACGACTATTGGAAGACACAACTAACAATTTACCCATAACATATTCTGTTATCAAAAATAATGTATTATAAGGATTTTAATGGGTTTCCTCATAACCTATACCATCAACATCAGAGCTCTATCCTTCCTCCTTTTGTGGATCAATGACAAAACCATTGATCGAGACAAATTTAAGGACTATGAATCAACAAATATCCTCCTCCGTTGGAAAGTGCATTCTTCCCAGAAAAAGATTCAAGATTGAGTTTGGAATTTTTCTTAGTGGATTTTATCCCCAATTTTTTTTTCATTTTTCAGGAATTCTATAATTGAGTTTACGATTTCAACATGCACGTCATTCTGATTGAGATATGGAAAATTTGTTAAACTTATTTTTGATCTTCATTGTAATTATTCGAATCATTAATATCTTTTCTTCATGATGGTGAAAATTCCATCATCAATTTAATCATCGGTATCTCCTCTTCTCACCGTTATTCCCTTTATTTCATATATATATATATATATACATGTGTATGTGTATATATTTATCTAAATATATATTGTAATACGTCCATTATACTGTCCATTGAAGGTCGACTTTCCAAGCTATAAAAAATGATGTTTACGAGGGGAAGTAGATTGGGATGAGTAGAAGAAATCTGACATGAGAAGGGAACAACTGGGGTAAGCGAGGCAGACGATGAGACTGGTGGGAGGACATATCACAATAGCAGATTCTAGGAGACAAAGATGGTGTAGCGTACAATGTAGGTTGGTTCATGAATGCAGTCTAGAGGCCCCCAGAAATGACGATCCAGTGTGGTAGGCCAAGGCGACAAGGTGACCGACATTTCAGGCATATGAGGATAGAGGCCACGACGTGCCCTGGTTATGGTTGGCGATTAGGGTTGTATGATGAGATAAGTGTTGAAGAAGAAAATTCGAGAGAGAATAAAAATAAAAAATAACATGGAAATGAAAACAAAATAATATAAAGACAAACACAATGAAATCTAAGGAGGGGTGGGGTGCTACCTAGGCATGTAGAAAATGGGGTGAAGGGTCTCATGTGTGCTACCCTTTATTGGGTTTAGAAAAAGATAATAATAATAATAATATTATAACAATGTTAATATTATTTTGGGTGCAAGCCAAAATTAAAACATAACTCCTCCGTGAAATATCATATTTATGAACTATTAGTGGATGCATGAACCTAGAATTGAGATGGTCATTTTAAGACTGATATTGGATATCTTTTTTGGGATCATGCCTCAGGTCAACAAAACACAGTATAATAATAAAATTATTATTATATTGGGATCTTGTACCCAACACATCTCTCTCATATAGTGTTAAAATGATCAACCATCTATGATGTTGCAACCATGAAATTAAGGTAGACATTTCAAGACCAATTTCATGTACTTAAATTGAGATCATGGTGTAGTCCCCACAAAGCCCAATTTAGGTGTGTTGTGACGAAATATGACTTTTTCATTGGGTGTCCAATTGTGGTAAATGAATAGTCAATTCCGGGAATTTTACCACAAGGATCGCAATGATGCAATCCGTATATATTATTTCAAGATTGTTACATGGGACCCATGAGGCACTATTCATGCACAATGCTATGAAACACATATTCTTCCCCGGGTGTCTGATTTGGGTGAATGAATATTCAAGACTATAAGATTTTTCATAAGTACCACAATAGTGTGATTCATTTATTTATACAGGTCCATTTGAGGAGATGTTTAATTGAAAATTTATTTTCACCCTTCAAATCAATATCGAGCATCGTGCGCTCGATACCCTTTTTTCTAGATATGTTGTGTACTTTGGGAGTACATTGGAAGGGTTAGGGTAACTTAATCATAGTATATTACCCGATAATTAATATGCACATGGTCAGATGATGAGGCGAATTCAGACATTGTGTGGGCCCCACATGCACAGTGTACCACTTTACGAATCTTCCAACTCTCATAACTCCTTATTCTGAACACTAATTTTAGAATTCTTGTAGCCTATCCTAAGTGATTTTCCATGTAGAGCATGATTGTACCCTCCATAGTGAATTTCAAGACACGATGTAAGATGTTATGGATGTGATGAGTATTTAGGTGACAACCGATGACAATAGTGATTAGGCACTGACATATCTATGCTTTCTAAGCGGTACCATCAAGCTGGGATGACCAGTGTAGTTAATTGAAACCTTTCGAGTAGAATCCCCTACAATGTAGTGAGTGGGTCCTCGATGTCCTAGAGTGGAATACACCATTGACATGGGTGTGGATCCTCTACGACTACTATGAGTGTAACCCCCCTAATGCACTAGGGAGTGAGTCCTATAAGGAAATAAGAGTGTAATCCCCCATCGACATGGGCATGGGTCCTATATTAGCTACTTATGATTATCATCCCCCTGATGTAGTAGGGAGAGGGTCCTCATTGAAAAAGAGTGGAATTCACCTAACGTATCAGGGTGTGGTTCCTCTATGACAATAATTAAAGTGGAATCCCCCATATGCAATAGGGTTTGGGTCCTTTAATTTAGGTTTAATCTTTACTAGTGCTGTTTAGTCGTGAGAGATGTTTTGATGTTACTTTGGACTCACGAGTAAGAGGGGAAATTTCTATATTGAGACACATCCTTATGTCATGACCTAAAACCGTGTAGGTGAGATAGAGCCGCCTTAAGTGGATTGTATCAATGCGTGGTGATTGTACCCCTTTAACATGCATGTTTAGGGAAGATGTGTGGGATTTAGGTCATCATTGGTGGTTACTTATAGAACTATTTGTGAATATTTTCCTCGTCTGAGCTATGAGATGGAGATCCCCTTACTCCCTCATTTGGGATTCATTGACTGAGGATATATATGTTTCCTATTTCAGTACCTAGTCCTTGGGATTTGGTTACTCTCCTTCTAGAATATCTGAATACGCATAATTTATGCCATGTTCTTTCCATGTATAGCTTCTCATTCTTGGATGAGTCTACTCTTTTACTATAGTTAGAGAAGACTAGATGAGAAGTTAATATTTTCATATTTTATAGATCCTTGTGTTTTGGATGAGTTTACTTCACTATCTTGTTGGGTTGTTCTATACCCTCATTTATTTTACCTTTTCTTATCGACTTATTCCATCTTTAGTGTATCTCTTACTTCCCCCCTTTACCTTTTCAGGGTGTCCTACTGTGTATTTTTATACTCACCCCTACATGGTCTTTTACCAAACATGTTGTGGAATATGCAGATGACAGAAAGGATGACCGTGAATTCAGAGGAGCTTAGGGATAAACTTTTTCTAATGATTTACGGTGGTTGAATCTTGGGATTTAGGAGTGGTTTTCTCTCAGATATTTTATTTTTTAGTTTCTAGAAGGTTGTGGAACCTTTTCTAGTTGGAAGTGTTTTTTTTCCTTTTTCTTTTCTGTTTAATTTACCACACTTGTACATGTACTATTTAGATGTTAATTTATATTTTTGGTTTATATATTTTAGTGCTTTATCTTTTTTTCCTCTCCCTATGCACTTTTTTATTGAGTTTGCTGCGTGTGTGTGTATACAGGTTCTTAGGAAAAGGCCTCCCAAAGTTGTTGTGCCATTGGCGCTAGTCGCTACCCCATAGCCTATGGAGGTGGGATTGGGATAGTTGTAGTTCTAGCCAGTCATGGGTTGTGTCATGACACTCATCCACAAAGGATAACTACAAGTAGGATAACTACTTCGACACCTCACATAGTAACATAGAACAAGACCTCTTGTTGAAGGTATTTTCTATAAAGTTACCCTTCCAAGGATTACAGACAATCTCAATGTCATAGTCTGGGAGGAACTCTAACCCTTAATGATACCTCATGTAAATATCATTATAAGAGGAAATATAATTTAGACTTTGATGGAAATAATGGGTGATGAAATTTTCACCTATTTGGTTGTGTGTCTATAAATTCAGTGTGAAGAATACAGCTACTAACTCAAGATCAAGGGTCACATAGTTCTACTCATGTGGTATCAACTATCATGAACCATAGTTAATTGCTACCTTCATCTACATTTGAACTCTACCAAGCTTAGTCTAGAATTAATCACTGAACACTACATACTCATCACCCTACTCCATCCATCTAAAGATGGGAGATATTGTCAATCTCTACCTCAAATCCTAGAAATTTTCTTATGACCTCTATATTAACATGAAAGGATACCCCTTTTAGGTCAAATATATTAAGGGGGATGATGTCCTGGAGAAAGCAAGTATGAAACTTTGATAGTAGCTTTCCCAACCTAAGGAATCTTCACACCTCAATCACACTCTTGGGTAGATCCCAAGATAACATGCCTCGATCTTTGTTGGGTCCATTGCTACACAATATAGTGAGAGAACATTCCCTAGAATGCGGACCTCATGGATCAGGAAATAGAACTTCAAGAGCTTCCCATAAATATGGTGCTCCTAGAGTATGTACAGAACAACCCTCAAATGTCTCAGATTCTCATCCTTATACACTGAGTACATTAGGTAACTATCAATGGAGAATACCACAAAATGGTATAATAAAGGTTGAATGATCTAGTTCATGAGTCCCATAAACACTTCTAGGGCGTTCATCACACTTAAGTGAATCACCAAGTACACATAGTGACTATAACAACATCAAAATACGTCTTTGGTACATCCTCATATTTTACTCACAATTGGTGATAATCTAATGTGAATTCAATATTTAAGAAAAATCATTCCCATCTCAACTGATCAAAGAGCTCATCAATCGTTAGTATTAGACACATGTTATTTACAATCACCATGTTTAGTTAACGGTAATCCAAAAACAGCCTCAAGATCCCATCCTCCATCTTAGAGGAGAAAATTGGGGATTCCCATGGTGAAATAATGTGTTTGAAAAATCCCTTTATCTATAAGTCCTTCAATAGCTCCCTTGGCTCCGGATGCTATACAGGAGCCATCCAATATACTGGTGCTGATATTGGGGCCATACAAGTGTATAGATCACTGTAAAATTCTATCATTCAATGGGGAGGTAATCTTGGAACATCCTCAAGAAGGATTTACTCATACTCTACAACCATTGTATGAAACTGAAGTTTCATAGAAAAAACTACTCAAAGGTTCATGATATAAAACTGGTCTGTAATTGGTTATACCATCCCACACATGAGTCTATCCTACTCAGCATGGGACTCTTTTTCACCCACAAAGGAAAACCTCATCCCATCACTGAAAAACACCACTTCATCCACCTAAAATAACCTATCTAGAAAAAACTATAGATAACCATTCCATACCTAAGATGATGTTATAAGGCCTCACTGCTTCTACAAGGATAACCCAAAAGAAAAAATTCCCTCTATGAGTCAGGTAAATATATCAATAAAATTATGCGATCACCAAGTCACCAATAGTATAAGTCTCCAAGAACAAGGATCAACCAAGGGCTCAATCAGAATTTGTAAGTCTAGAACTTTTCCAGTGTAAATAAAATAACGAATCACAACTATGCCTATAAATATTGTAGATAAGGTAGAAATGATATAAATCATACATCTTATCATATGTGGAACCATAGGGTTATAAGTCTCGACTACCTACAACTTCCCTCAACCCTGTCTCCTACCTTCCTTAGCCTAGTGTGGACAACCTAGGGGTGGTGGTGGTAATAAGTTAAAACATATTCCACATCTAACTACTTTCATAGATCCCCTAAAATTTCAACAACACTAGGGAACTATCTGTTCTTACCACTGCCTATGCCTAAATGGCCCATCCACTATCTCTCTATCAAAAACATGACTGGTCAGGAATTCCCATGCCAGATGTCCATGAATATCACAAGAGTAGCACTACCTCTCTCTAAGATGACTAGATCCATCCCATGTGCCATGAACCTCTAATACCCTATCACGAGATATCATCATAAATCATATCACATTTCTAGGTACCTATGTCTAATTTCATCTCCCTACCACTAAATTCTCTGCTCACAGTGACCACTGAAAACACCAAATACCTAAATTATTTCAACCAGAAAACTCTCAAACACTAAGGATTGATCCACCAATATAACATATATAGAAATTAAAATAGTTATCATGTTTTCTTAGACATCTCTATATAGTCCTTACTTGATGGTGTGATATGAAAAGAACTAATCATGTACCATATCAATCAAGTACTAAGAGAGGATGGTGAAACATGATGAATACTCAACCACAATAGAACATTCCCATTGAAGAAGTAGAATCTCTTAGATGTGAAAAAATATCAACATTGCTGGAGTGAAAACATCTATGAATAGGTTCTCATACATTGACCACGTTAGAGTTTCCTCATCATACGATTGGGTAATCAAGCCCCAATATTGTAATCTAGATCCATGAAGAAGGCTCACTACATGGACCACCATCTAGTCTGCAAGTGTCCAAATAAGATGGAGTAACCATTTCACTGCCTCAAGCTAGACCTAATCCACCTATGGGTAATTATTTAATTCAAACCTAAGGGGTTTCTATCATAAAAACTCATGAAGAACACCTAGCCTATTATCCACATATACTGGTACAATCTGTTACTCGATAGGTGGTGGTGTGAATGGTCGTAAACTATAGTTAAAGCAACGTGAAAAGGTTACAATGATGAAGCCTAATCATAGATGTGATCATCCTCATGTTCCTAATACTGAATCCCAGCTAGTGAAAATCATTGAGGCATCTAAAAATATACAAGATGAGCCGAAATCAATGAGTATATCTGGAGAGATGACTCAAGTATGACACGATAACAATATCCCATTCCTATATAATAAATGTAACAATGTTTTCCCTACAACTAGTGTCTACATGAATCAAGTAAATAAGAAGGTTATCAGAGTCCTAGTCTATAGATACATTGTCCACCACATCAACACTATAGTACATCACCTTAAATTTGAGCTCGAAACACAGAACACTATTTCCCAAAACTAATATCACACACTGTAGTCCTAAAGTATAAAAGACTACTTTGATACAACTATGTAATGACCAATCCCAATGAGGCTCATTCCATGATTACCCAAATCCCATCTAAAATATGTCTGGAGTTGGATACCAGTACTGAGCAGGCATATCACACACATAGGAGGCCATAGTCTAATGTAAATATATATGTGTGCACATATAAAACCCCATACAATGCTAAAATGTAAAAAATATAACAACCCTTCTTGCACATATATATAAAATACCACTTCCATAGTACAATGACATGTACTGGAATAAAAAATGTCCAAATTCAAAACCAACACAAAGAAACTGAAAAAAAGTCCAACCTATAAAGTGGATGGGGACTCCTACCAATACAACCGAAAGAGAAAAAATCACTCTATCTGAATCACATAGCTCGTACTGGTCCTAGTTCTTCTAGGACTCCATTAAGAGGTCTATATTCTATATAAGAAATTACACATGAAGGAAAAGTCCATGTAGGGGTGAGTATAATAATACCCAGTAGGACACCCCAAAATCACTAAGAATATAACATCAAAATAATAAATCAACTCATCATAGGTGTATATCAACAGAATATGACAAGAACATCCCAATATCCCCAGTATATAAAAAAATTGTAAAGGTATTTTCCCAACCATAAATCTAGCCAAGGAATAAAACTCTTAGAATCAACATACAAATCATCTATGATAACAAACAACACATGTTAAATAACACAAATGGTCTATATAAAATATTTCATGTTTTTCAAGTCTCACCATAATAAGTACGCATAGAAAGTTTGAAGAGAATGATACATAGATGAGGATCACACCCAAGACCATGGGGTATAGAAAAAACTCAATCTAGATTAATCCACCATGTAGGGGATTGATTTCTATGAAGTGTTAGTCCGAATGATACCCAGAACCACACATGGGGAAAGGATGTTAGAGGGTCTCAATAGTGGACACACTAAGGTATTTCAACAACTCTATCTAAGTCTAATGTTCCTAATAAGGGATAACTATCCTATGAACTGGACATAATTGCATAACTCTCAGGAGAAGGATAAAGGTTACATTACATAAATAAACTTGTCCATGCTAAAGAGGTCATGGGATCCAAGCCATATTTGAAGGATTAAACAACCTTTCATTTCAACACTAGGTCATACTCATGTATCCTGGTCCATGACCATATCCATGTCCATTTCAAAGTACATGGAATATATCATCTCATATAATCCTAATTGTGCCTAGGTACACAGATCTTCCCAAGTACACCTAACATGGCTATGTCCATGTCTGATTGCACAATGTGTTTGAGCCTGTGTACTTCTGGATGTCTCTATGTAACCTCCTATGTACATGCCAATCCTCTAATAAATATTCACATGTTGTGTGACAACCTTCACACACTTTGTGATATTTATATCCTCCTTGGAAACCCCAGTTCCATAGCTAGGGCTACACACAAAATTTATTCCAAAATTATCCTCTGTGTATATATAGATTTTTTAGAATATGTGAAGCCTATTAATTCATTATCTCTAATACTCCAGACTCTCATCCAACCATAAATCATGATGGAAAATATGTATCTAATCTTTTTTACTGTCCTCATCACTGCTCAGTAGAATCCAACTACCAAAATGAAAGGTAAAATGTCATTGTTTTTCCCCATCACCATCGCATGCCTCGCTCAAATAAGGGGTCTAAAATCCATCCTTAATCCTTAATAATTATCATATCAGATCAATATCATCATCAAACTGAACATGGATATGAGATATCGATCCATTTCACAATGAAAAAGGTACACAAGGATTTATTATCTAGTTTTTTTGGAACCACAAATCAAACAAAATACAGGTGATGAACACACAAAGAACAACAAGAGAACTCCAAGATACATTCAAAAGTGAAAAAAACCTCATATATATTTATTTTTGCCTAAATAGAATTATGTTAAAATGAATAATGAAGATCCATTATGAAATAAAGAATTATCCCAATAATCCCAATAAAAAAACCCATACCCATAATATGACCGATTCATGATTTAGTCCATTTATCAATTGATTCTTGTTCATCATAGGATAATAGAATGGACATATATCGACAAAAAACAAAATTCCTACTTCAAGGTGGATCATTTAATGATAGATAATGAATTTTTGTTATTATCATTGGCAAGATCCTAGAGATTTTATGCACAGTGATTGATGATCCATGACCCAGTTTTCTTCCGCTCGAGAATGATCCTTCAATGCTATCTCATGAATACCTAGGGTTATGAAGCTAGCCCTAATATTTTTACACAACCCCACATTTATAGAAAAACAACTAGGTAACTTCATAACTTAATAAGTAAGTAAATAAATAAATTTATTTTTTTTCACATATTTGATGACCTATCCGAGCGCCTGATGCCGAAAAAAATTATGTCTCTACTAGGGTAAATCCAATTCTATGAGATTAATGATGACCTTAGATTTCTGATCCAAGCCCCTATTTAGAAATTATTCTACTTTTTCTGGAAAACTACACACACATGATATTTAGTATATTTCAAAAAGTAGTTCTCAGCACATCGGGTATCACAACCTCACTTTATCTCATCACCGAACATCGAAAATAATTCATATAATATTCTAATGAAATACATGGAAAATCAGATTCGTACATTATAATTTAAGAATAAAAAATTATAATGATGAATAATAGTTATAAAGAGTTAATTTTAGAATGAATTTGAAAATTATGGTGAAGAAATATAAACTTTCTTAGATGAATTCACTAATTCTCAAACAGGTTCCTTTGAAATAAAGGTTTTAGGCCACATTTTTGTGAACATATGATAAAAAATGTTTTATTGTTCTTGAAGAGTAGAAATTTTTGTAAGTATTTAAGATATTAAATAATAACTATTATAGTTTTACATAGGTATTAGAGGGTTATTTTTAAAGGTGAGTTTGAGAGGAATTTTTATAAATACACATTTCTTAATGAATTTAGAATGTATGTTTACATTAAAAGTTGATTAAAAATTAAAATTTATTAGATATTTGTAATGAATAACCTTATTCACCCAATTTTGATAAATGGTTAGAGATATTATTGGTATTTACACCTTAATTTGACACCCTTTGTCTCATTTTAACTATACCATGTTAACTCAATTTTCACATCGACATATTTTTTTCTAAAAAATAATGTTGACCCTATTACCTAATTCAAATTACATAAATCCTAGAATTAAATCTACTCTATGAAACTCAATTGATAATAGTGAATAAAAATAAATATTAAAAATAAATTAAAAAACACAAAAAAAATTCTAGAAAACTATATTTAAGCATAAATTTGAATTTATTCTTATTCTATTGAAAGTAATAATCCTTAGATCAATTTTATTTCATTTTTTAATATAAAAAAACTAATTTCATTAAATATTATACTAAAAATATGATAAATTTATCTTTAGAATAAATATATATAATATATATATAAAATATTGTTTTTAGGTTATATATTTTTCATTGAATTGAATAATTAATTTTTTTTTATTTTCTTAACTAATTAATTATATAATATAAATTATTTACTTATTTTATCAATCATTACATGATTTTTTTAATTTTTTATTAAAATTAGTCAATATAATACATAAATATAATTTAATATACATTATTTTCCAAAAAAAGTTTCTTTTAAAAAATAGGCATTTTTAAAAATAAATTAGTATCATTTTATTTTGTTCCCAAAATATTTCTTAATATTATATGGAAACATGTTATGTATAACACATTATTTACTCATTACAATAAAATATTCAATATACCTATTTCTTATAGGAGTGCCCAATGACCACATATCCGACGACCATATATCTAGTAACCATATATCCAACAACCATATATCAAAAAACTATATACATTACATTCATTTATATGATTTCCATATTACATTCCTATATATAATCTTACAAAATTGAATATAATTCATTTATCTTATTCATTTTCTTCTATCAAACAATTTATCTTATATTTCTACTATTTTTCCATCTTTATATACCTATATTAGTGGTATGAACTTCAAATAGAAAAATGAGGATGATTATTTTATATTCCTGAACATTTTAATTACTTATTGTCTAATTTATCTTTTAATATTTATAATGATGATTCATATTTCACATTCACAATGTACTACTATTTTTAATATCTTGTAATAATTTATCTCAGCATTATATATCATTGTTCACATTATTTTAGTGCTTCATATGAAAAAATCTTTTTAACATGTTAAAGTGATAAAAAATTGAGGTATTACATTCGACACCCAGAAAAAACAATTTCCTATTAATATTAATTACTTAGATGAATACTGATTAGGACACTCTTACCTCATTACATATTTGAGTTACACATGTTTCTTCCCCAAAATTATGATTACTCTAGAGAAAATTAACCAAGTGAGTTATCTTATTCCATAATAATTTTTCTCTATAATCCAAGATATCTACCATTTTATCCTCATTAGAGTGATCATGTTCTAGTTTTATGACCTATATGTTATGTACATGGCATATATTAGGTAAAAATATTTTATTGAACATAATACGTGGAATGCATTACACACTTTTGTAATATTTACTAGTAGTGTAAAAAGATAAGCTACTACCCCCATGTTCAAGGATTTAAAAGGGGATAATGTATCTTGGGATAAAATTTCTCTTCATCCCATATCTCATAACCCTCTTCCATGTTGATATTTGGAGGAATAACATGTCTTAAACTTCAAACTATAAATATAATCGATGACTTTCAGTATAAGTATTTGATTAAATTTACTCTTTTTTCATTTACAATTAAATGTTTTTAATTTTTGTTAAGTTTCATGAGTAATATACATCCCCAATATATTTAGATATCTCACTCCATCTCAAAAAATTGGACTTGTACACCTCCCATAAAAATCATCGTATCATTCCATTTGAATGGATTTTTTTTATTTTTTTATAACTCTACCAGAAGAAGATATTGATCCCAACCTATTTTGAAATCCATTGAATAGGATCAGTCATATCTATTCGAGGTTGAATACTTCTTTTAAATTGACCATAATTCCTAGTATGATAAAAATTGTTAAATCCCAACTCCATATTCAATTCTTATTAAATATTTATTTATAACATTGAGTTAAACCTTATATCATAATCCAATATAATTGAAAATGGTACTCCAAGAGACCTTAGAACTTCCATTATGCATATCATGTAATGTTGAGTAGGTGATCAATCCTCTATAATAATAATGAAATGTATCAAATTTTTATGGAGATCAACTTCAAACAAAATTTATTATGACCATTAGAAGTGTTCAAAAGTACAATGAAAAAATACCTAATTATGTTTCCCAATTTACTCTTGGTATGGGTAATGGTTAAATCACACCTTTAAACCTCTAAAATAATTCCTTGATTTTCTAGAAAACCATAAATTAATATATATACTCTACAATAACCCTCTTCATGTTGTCCCATTATATGTACTGAATGATATAATTTTACATCTCTTTTACTTTAGTATCAATATAGAATAATGGGATATGTGCATCGTTAAAAATCTATTTCTTCAATTCATGTATATATGGGACACATATTCATCTACTAAATCATATAATTCCATCACTATCATGGTTGAAATATTGAATATTTTTACCTTATTTTGTAGCCCAATAAACTTATTCTATAACTCATTGATTATCACATGGATGGATTAATGAGAAGTTATTTAGAAAAGATCATATTCTATCAATATATTATGATTTCCAAGTACATTTTTTGAAAATATGTATGTTTTTATTCACTTTTAATCCTTATCATGGATATGGTATCATGATCCTTTATACTGAAAGCCTAATCCAAATTATTTTATATCTAATTATGGTAATATATTGAGTAATAATAACACACTATACACTCCAAATATATTCTTTAGAACTTGTTAAAATCCTTTTATGTGAATATAAACCTTAATTTTTGTGTCATTATATATATCACGCCTTTCAATGTAGAGATTGTTACTTCATATCATTAATGTAAACATCACCACTAATAACATTAAATCTTGTAACATTTAAATTTTCTCTTGGAATATTATGTGATGTGATGCATAATCAACCACATTTTTATTTTGAATAGAAAAACATCCAAATCTGTTATTTCATATATCTATGTATATAACAAAACATTATACACTTCTGAGTAGTGTGAGTATTGTTGTAGTTTGAAACCACCATAAAGGTCCTTGGAATTTGTTTCACATTATTATATCCAGAGGAACATGGAAACCATCCTGCTTGACATGGTTAATGTATTTGAAAAATATTGTAAATTTCATATAATTATTTAATACTACTTATCTAATCCAAGAAATATATATATATATATATCAAAATTGTTGGCCCAAGACATTTCTCAATCACCTATATCTTTGAAGGATCTATAGAAAAACTCACTCTTGTTATATATAATATATGAATAATACTTTTTATTACCAACATTCACACTTTATAAATTTAACAAATAGTTTATCCTTTCCCAAGGTATCCAAAATATAGGTAAAATATTCTTAATAATCTTCCTTTCTCTTATAATATATATGAATATAATTTATAAATATAATTATGAATTAACCCATGTAATATATGGAGACTATATTCATTAGATACATGAATATGGTTGGGGTATTCATATATCTTAAAAAAATGACTATGAATTCATAGATTCAATATTTTGTATGAAAGGTTACAAAAGGTATATCTTCCCATTTTACCCTTAATTATTTATGTCTAAATAAAAAATATATATCTTTCATAATTATTTATCCCCAAAAATTAGATTCATCAAGTTATCAATAAGGGTTTGTGGATACTTTTTCTGGATCATGATCATATTAAGTTCATTATAATCAATATGGATATGCATTTATCAATTATTCTTCGTAATAATAATTATTGGTACATAAAATGATGAAGAATGTCAATGTATAACAACCATATCCAAATTCTATTTGAGTTTATTAAATAATTAATCCAATTTAATTAGGATTATTTTATAAGGGGGATTCCATATGATCATATCACCAAGTATGATTTCTATTGAAATTTAGGCCTCACAATACACAAGAATTTTTAAATGGTCTTCTTGAAAAACATCCACACATTACCATATAAGAGTAATATAATTATTATTGAGTTCATCCCATACTATTTGAGACAAATATAGCTCATTACTGTGTATTATGACCCATATAAAGGAATAAATTTACATAGATAGTTCATAAGTTTCCTCAAACTAATAGAAAACCATGGGTTGATAGTGATTTGAAATGTCATTTCCCTGTCCAAAAAATTTATATGAACTCTATGTGAAGGGAGCCAATCCATGATCCAAAATCATATAAAATTCAACCTAAGGGGGAATAATAATATTTGAGAAACAAATATTCCATGAACATCAGTTGGAGAATATCTGTAGATTTGGGATGAAATTGTCTCTGCACTTGGAGTTTCAATGATAATTAAATATTTAATCATTGATGATTTAAATTAACAGCCTCAGAGTTTAGTAACAAGAAAGTTTTGATCATTATCAACAAATAATATATTCTATAAGTGTCACATGTTGTACCCAAAAATTATATAAACCAAAACATATTAATAAAAAATTATTCATAAATCTATGATAAATGCTAAGTTGGTAGAAAATTAATAGCTATTACCTTTATGTGATAAATAATTAATATGAGTTCATATTGAAAATTTTTATAATAAATTCCAATTTCTTTGTATTTTAACATTGTTCAATAATATAATATAAAAAATTTAATATCTGAATTTTATGAAATAAAATTCATTTTTGAACTCCAATCCTGAAAATTTACTTAGTATGAATTTTTGAATTTTGTTCTAAAAGTATTTTTTTAGTCCAAAATACTCTTTTGGAAAAAATATAATTTTTATTACATTATCACTATGTAATCATATAAATTGGATTAAAAACAATTTAATTAATAATATATATACATAGGTATTTTCATTGGGAATTTATATATATTATTTGATCTTAGAAATAGCATGTCCAATATTTTTTAAAATAATGAAATTAGTAGTTTAATAAAAATAATCTTCGATATTATTTTAGAATGAAATATTTTTGTTCACCCAAAAACCTATATATAATATATTTATTAATTTATGTATTAATAGGTTTAATTATTATTTTGATAAAAATGTTCATGTCATTAAAATCCATAGCACTAATTATTATATCTTTTATATAAATTATATGTTGAAAACATCATGTTTCTAAAAAAAATGTTTTTATGCTATTGACTGTGTTTATTTAAAAAAAATTATCAAAAATTAATAAATTTGATATGATAAAATTATCTAAAAATTTAAAATCATAAATTTCAAATTAATTAATAACGTTAATTTTAATTTTATTTATTTAAAATTCTGATGTAGGTTAAAAAATAGTTACCCTAATAAAAAGAAAAAATGGTAAAAAGTTTATTACTAATGGAAAATGTCAAAAACATATTAAATAATTTTTTTTAAAATAATTGGTTGAAATTAGATTCTACTTTATAATTTTCCAAAATCCACTTTTTTTTAGTTTTGATCTATTTAACATTTAATAGTTTGAAGGAATATTGAAAAATGATGAGTTATTCAAAAAGTTCCTCTTTTCCTCTCTTATAAAAGGATGAAAATTTCACCATTTAAATTTTGTACCAAAAGAATTATCCATTAAAATAATTCAATTATCTCCCCAAAAAATCTCCAACCACATTTAAATTCCTCTGGTTAGTCATATTTATCCTAATCCCTTCAAATTCATCGGGACTTCCAAGAAAAGATCAAGTCTCCAACATAAGTTTTATCTCATTCTTATATTTTTTATTATTAATATAAATATTACAAATATATTATAACCAAAATAATATGATGAATTAATTATAAATTTGATACAAATATTTTTAGATTAGTGGTAACAACCATAGTTATTCTTTTCTAAACACTTATAAAAACAAAGGAACATCTATCATGCATTGGCGTCGACTACCGCCTCTACGAATAGTAATTTTTTATGTTTTATTATATTGTCTAATTATTTATGAAAAAATAATAAAATATGGTTCAACATCATATAAAAATCAAAATAATATCATCATACTACTTTTATTACAATTTTATGTCAAAATATACACCCACTAAACCATACTCACTAATCTAGTTAATGTGAGATCAAATTTGGGTGGGTTTAAACACCGACATGAATGATGCATTAAAGTCTAACTATGGATATCCATGGTAACATGAAAATTAATTTTATTATAAAACAATAATAATAAAATAATTATTTTTAATTGGTTATTTATATATTATCCTAATTATTTAACATATTTTTAATGCATTATTCTCATTTGTTAATATCGCTGAAATTAGCCAACACCAATTCTATTTTTTCACACAACATAACATAAAAACTTATGAAATGATATAAGATAATATATATATATATATATATATATTAAATTACATAAAATGGTATATTAATTAATAACATGGAGTAAAAGGATGGGTTGCTACATCAACATTATAAAACATATGAATACTATTAAAGTTATTGACACCCAATGGTTGAAATAAGTTATTAGTAATCAATATAGCCATAATAAATAATTATAAATGAATAATATGATATTTAAAATATATTAATATGTTAATGAAATATTTTATTATGGTATATATATTTGATTTTAATTAAGTTATAGTTTCATCAACTAAACAAGAAAACCAGGTAAGGGTTTTGTCACAAATTTTTCTTCATTGAGAAACACTTTATTTTATACACCTAATTCAATTTAAATGGAATGAATAATTCCAATTAGTAATATAATATAAATAATTATATTTTTCTTTTCATTTTAAAATTAATCTCAAAATATATTCTATGAAAGAGTTTCTATTAGAATGATTCATATGCTATAAGGGTTTCTTGTCTCAATTTTTTTTTCATTAAGACACATTTTAATGTTACACCCCAATTTCCCATTTATATAGAATAAATAATAACATATAATTTTTTTACATAATAAATAATTTAATTAATTTTATTTATACTCCATATGATTTTAATGTTTTTAATGAAATTTGAATCAAAATTTACTAAAGCTATAAGGGGTTTTCAGTGCATAATTCTCTTTCTTGGGTCATAAATTCTGCTTTATCTATTATAATTCAAGATTGTTTTATTTAAACTACAATGATGTTATTATTTATTTGGACCATATTTTCAAGGTAAAATCATCATTCACACCTAGTTTTTCTTATCATAGTATTTCAATGAATCATTAAAATACATATTTGTTATGAATAATTCCCATTTAATTTAAGGTCATTTTCCTGCATGTCCATATTTTTACAACCCAATAATTTTTTTCTTTCCCTAAGGGAAAATAATTTTTTTATCTCTGATGATATACTTTCTCAAATTTATTAATTTTAAAACAATGGGTTTTTTATCTATAAAATTATATGGTTTCTCAATAATTCCATTTTTAAATGTTTAGAAAAAATTTACATCCTTTCCAAAAAATATGTTTTATCATCCAATCAATATTTTATTTTGATATCCTTTATTTCATTATTCCAGGTTTTATCAATAAGAATTGTTTTTTAAAAGCTAATGTTGTAAAGTTATTTTATCTTTCCATTTTCAAAATATTTATTCCCTTTTTCTGTTTTTATATTTAATGATTTTTTTAGAAATTAAATGTTTTCAAAGTATTTAAAAACTATTTATTTATTTATAGGAAAAATTGTTTTTAACCACTTCAATTTTAATGAATGTTTTTTCTTTTATTTTTTTTCTAAATAATGATAATTTTCAAAAAGATACTCATAACTATGAATGGTATAATGTTGAATAAAAACATATTTCAGAAATCTATTTCCATGAATTGGTTTTCATTATAATATATCTTCAATATAGTTTCTTTTCAGGTTTAACCCGATATTATTGTTTTATTATGTGTTTATTTTAGCTGATCACGTTTTTTGTGTCAAATGATTAAGTTGATGTTATTATTTCACATCTTGGGTCTGTTTATGAAACCCATTTTATTTCAAAGGTTTCATTATAAAAAATAAATGATTTCAATTTTATTCCTTATGGAACCAATTTTATTACATGAGTTCTATGTGATTTGAGTAGAGAATGATTTTATGTGGAATATAAATTTATGTATTATGAGACTCGTAGGACTAATATCTATCTCCAATACATGGGTAAAGGTTTAAATCTCACGAGATAAAAATATTATGTCACCAGGTTATTGAGTAGCTGGGAAAAAAAGGGAGACATTGATAGGATTAAGTTGTAATAATAATTTTAAATATAAATAGGTTATAAATTAACTCGGTTCACAAAGGATGAGTGTGATTTTGTTTAGGTATACTCACAATATTACATGTGAACAGTTTTGTGAATAACTAGGGTCAAAAATGGTGAGTGTGATGAAGTTATGATATACTCACAATTTTATGTGTGAAAAAGTTAGGATTAACAAAGGTTTTGTGTGATGGAATTTAGCTCTACTCAAAATTTTACATGTGAAAATTTTATGAAGTAACAAGGTTAAAAATGAGTGAGTGTGATAGAGTTTCACTCTAATCATAATTTTACTTGTGAATGGGTTTGTGGGAAGCCGAGATTATAAAGGTAATAAATACTATGTTTATGATTATGCCACTTTAGTTCCTATAATCATGGGTCATTATATATTCTTTTGATTTTATCTTCTAATTACATATTAAAAGTGTTATAATTGTAGATTTTATGTCTATATTACATTATTATGGTTAAAACATAATTATATATGTCCATTTTAAATCTAGAATTTTTCTTTATTCATTATTTTCTATATGATTACGATCTAACCGTTAGAATTTGTTATGTTTTTCATTGTTCTGTGTTTTATCTCACCCATATTATGTTTTTCAATCCCTTGGTTATGTAGATATGTATAATTTGTATAAATCATATAATAGAGTCGAGTAAAGCTAAATTACAGGGAAACGATGTTTGATTCAGAAGCATATATAGATAATCTCCAAGACACTAAACCTTTTTTTATTTTGGTTATGTGAATATTCGTGAGATATATTATTTAAATGATTAGATTAATATAATATTGAAGACATGTTTATCATGGGTATCCTCTATTGGTTTCATTGTATGTTTTAGTTATTTTTTACATTAGTTTTTTATTCTTAATATTAGTTTATATATATTTGTGGAATAGTTTTTTTATTTGTGAATTAATATAGAGAACCATATTGAAAACCTATAAGATGCATTTAAGTATAAGATGATGTCCTGAAATATTGGTAACATCGTGAGTAGATTGTTTTCCTAGAAATTTTACCCTATCTATATAATATAAGTGGAAATGGTTTTGGGATAAATTTATCTAGGGGTAATAACTACAAAGAGAGTTGGTCCAGTATATGTCCACCATCATTTTGGAGCATGGTGAATTCTCCCTTCTTGTAGATATGGTTTGACACTCCTAAGGGATAATATTTGGTTGATCATTTTCTATTTATAAACCACTATAATGTACTAACATCCATGTTCTATTGAGGGATTATTCATAGAAGTATATCATAACCCAACATAATATATCTTTGGATAAACTAATATTTATATAGGATGAACTAAAATAACAATACAATAATGTGATAATGTAGAAGGGAATGATGTTTTAATGTTTATTTAACTCTATGATTATGTTAATTCACCCATATTTTTAATGTTTCATCACCTATGTAAACCTCATTAGTTTTTGGTATGACTATAGACATGAGGAAATAATTTAATTATGGATGTGACAGACAATGAAATAATTTTCCTAATGGGAAAAAATGGGATAGAATCTGGTGATGGAAGTCTTTTGGGTTTTATCACACAATTATATCATGTTATTAATAAGAACATAAGTTTTTTTGAACACCCAAACCCACTAATGAAAATAAATATGGTGTTTTATAGAAGATCATATGTTTAAAATGGTGAAATAATGCATATTCAATTTAGGTCATGTCAAAAATGAGGTAAGGGACAACATGGGAAGTATATAAGAAGAACTAAAAATGGTATATTTTTGGTAAAGGGGAAATCTAGAAATAATATTCTGAGGATAAAGGATGTGTTCATCTAACATGAGATAGAAAATGTAATGTTCTTCCTAAGGATACACTAGAAGTTTGATCTTTTATATGTTTCGAATTTGGGAACTATGTGAAGTAGTGAAATAATAAATCGAATAAAGATGAAAATCAACACTAACATCCTCCAAGACCATGATATCCAATAAATTCTCATTCTATTACTATGAACAAAAGGGATAATGGTAATTAGGATTCACTTACCCTCTATCCAAAATTATTGGATGTATTATAGTTATATCAACCCTATTTTATCAATGGAATTTATTAAGAATATAATTTCACCACCTTAAGTTTTTTTTTATTTTAAGGAAAACATTCAGTAGTGTGATTGTTATGATTATGTAAATAAACTTTTTGAAAATCATAATATCCTTAAAAACATATTTTATTTTTATAATAAAATAGATAAATTCACTTTGAATCAATATTAATTTATATAATATTGGAAAAACTTTGTAAATTAGCTAAGATAATTTATTAGTGCAAGACCAACTTTGAAATATCTAATAAGAAAAGCTAATCCATCACATGGACATTAATAGAATGTTTTGAGATTCATTTCCTTGAAATGGGAAGAGAAAAAAATTAATTATTTTCTAGTATTCCCTATGGTATTGAGGATCATATATCATGAGAGATAATAACTTGAGGAATGTTAATATTTTCTCTATGTCAATATATTCATGTAAGTAAATGATAATTATATTATGAGGATGTAATTTATATATGGTGTAATAAAATATAAACTTATAGTTTTGGATCCTTTAAAATAAATAACATGTTCTACAACTTATGTCACATGATACACCCAATCTAAAAATCCATAACATATTAAGAATAACTTATTAAAAATTCAGTAATAGGCCCTAATATTTCAAAACATTAAAAGATATTACCTTTAGTAAATAAATAATTAATATGAGTTAATATAGATTTATTTTATAAAATCCAATTTTTATTTATATTTAACATCTTTAAAAAACTAAATTTAAAAAATTTAAAATGTAAAATTTATATAACAAAATTTATTTTTGATATCCTCATGAAATTTTACTTAGTATATTTTTTTCAATTTTTTCTAAAATTTTAGTCAAAAGTACAGTTTTTGTAAAAAAATATAATCTTAAAGATTTTATCAATCTAAAATAATTCCTTGAAGTTTGGAAAAACATTTATTTAATAATTTTTTTTATGGAATAAAATTTTGTATTTTTAAACATTATTTGAGATTAACAACTATATCTAACATATTTTTTAACTAAATAAAAAAATAATTTTCATGAAAATTATTTTTAGTCGGCTCTTTGAATGAATTATTTCAAAGATAAAACTCAGTTTCATACTTCTATAAATGCCTCATAAAATTAATTTTATATTTATTAAATCAATTTACGTTTTTAAAATTATTAATAATTATTATTTTTTCTAATATACAAATTTTAACCTAAAAAATATTTATCTAAATACTATTTTTATGGCATTAAGTGTGTTTATTTAAAAATTAACTATTCAAAAATTTCAAAATTTCATATTATAGGATTAATTTAAAATTTAAATTCATGAATTTTAATTTTGGTAATAAGACGTATTATAATTTTAGTTATCAAAATTAATTTATAAGTTTCAAAAATAGTTACCTTGGTAAAAAATTAAAAATGGTAAAAATAATTTTCTTAAGGAGAAATGGAAGAAAAATTAAAATATGTTTTCAAGTAAGTGTTTGAGATGAATTTATACTTTATATTGTCCCAAAATACACTTTTTCAAATTTTTTATCCATTCAACTTTGAATTGTTTAATGATATTATTGAAAAATGATGAGTGTTTTAAAAAGTTATATTTTATTCTCCTATAAAAGGGTTCCACATGCAACCATTCCAAGTTACAAAAAACCATTGATTTCATCCTTGAAAATATATCAATTTTATCCTTTAAGAGCACAAAACCACTTCCACAAGACCTTGGTCCCTAATAGTTCTTATAATCCCTTCAATTTCAAGTGGACTCCCAAAGAATGATCAGGTCTCCAATGTATCTATTATGTTATTTTTATGTTTTTTTCTTAATACCTTACTTCAAAATATATTGTTACGATAAAAATATTTTGAATTAAGTGTAATTATAATAATTATTTTATGGAATATTATTGGTAAAAACCATAATTATTTATTTAAAAAACATAGAAAAATAAAGGAATGTCAATCATGGGTGTGCGTGAATTATATTCCCCATAATGAATCATTTTTAATTTTTATTATTGTTTTTAATTTACTATCAAAATGTATTAAAATATAACTCGCCATCATAAAAAAGAAAAATGAAATCATTTTTTTCCTATTGTAATTACATCATTTCAAAACAAACAATTCTTTAACCGTACTTACTAATTGTGTTATGGCGAGTTCAAGTTTAGTCATGTTTAACCACCTATATGAAAGATGGTGTATTATGTAATTATTTATATCCATGGTAATGAAAATAATAATAATATTATAATATAATAATAAAATAAATATTGTTATATGTTTTTTTAAATGTTATATTAATAATTTACTTTAATATTAATGTGTCTTTCTTCATTTTCTAAAATTACCAACATAAGAAAAAAACAATTCCATTTTCACACAGCATAACTAAATCACTTATCGAATGATATAAGAGGTTTATGAATAAGTAAGATATATATATATTTGTGTATTTAAATTTATATATAATTTTTTTAATTTGTTTAAAATTATTGTAATAATATCAACATTATAAAACATTTGAAAATTGGTAAAGTTAGTAACAATTGATGGTTGGAATAAGATAAAAATAATAAATATAGATATAATAAATAAATATAAATGAGAAATATAAGATGTAAAATATGTCAAAAAGGTTATTAAATATATAATTGAGGGATCTATGTTTGTTTAATAGCATCTTATAGGGTCATAAACTAAGAAAGGAAACCAAGTAAGGGTTTCATCTCAAAATCTCATTCTTTGAGTGACACTTTTGTCACAAATATAATTTACTTTAAATGGTTTTTATAATCCATAATGGTTATATAATGTCATTAATTATAATTTTCATGGAGTTTTAAATTCAATTTTATTATATATTTCTTTTAAGGGGTTATTATTAGAATGGTTCTTAAGCTGTAAGGGTTCTTTATCTCAACTTCTTTTTATTGAGACCTGTTTTAATGTTACGAACTAATTTCTTATATATATGGTCTATATAATGAATACTAATTTATTTTGAAATAATTCAAGGTTCAATCCATTTTATTTATATAACAATATGATTTCTATTTTCCCAATTACTTTTGATTATAAAATTACTAAATTTGTATGGTGTTTTCATGGCCCAATAATCTTTATTGGTTCATAATCACTCATCTTTATATATAATCATAAAATATTAGACTATTTAAAATATATTGATTTTATGTTTTACACCTTATTTTATAGGTAAAATGATGTTTCACACTGTGTAAATTTTCCTCAAGTATTTTAAAATTTTATTTGAATGAGTTTTTATTAAGAATAATGTCCATTTCTTTTAATGGATTTTACCACATCCATATTTTTACATCCCATTAATGTTTTAATTTCACCATTGGGAATTAAAATTTATTTTATCTCTAAATATTATTTCAACCTTTTAATCAATTTAAAACAAATATTTTCTTATATTTTAATTGATGTCGGCTCTAAATAGGTTCACTTAAAAATTTACAAAAGTTGTTTCCATCCTTTTAAAATAAAGAGGTTTTATCATCCACTCCATAATTTATGTTTATAACTTTTATGTGTCTTATTTAATTTAAATTATTAAATGTATATTTTTTAAATTAATAACTATTAATGAATTTTGACTTCTCATTTTTGAAAAAAGTATTCCTCTTTTATGTTACCATTATTAAAGATTCATTTTAAAATAAATGATTTCAAAGTATTTACACTTTCCCTTTTTTATTTCTAGGAAAAACATTTTTGAACCAAATCCATTTTCATGAAAGTTGTTTTTTATTTTTTTGAAAATAATAGTCATAAATATGAATTTTAAATTTTTGAATACATTATTTTTAAAATAGACATTTTATGAATTTTAACTCATTATGATCTATCTCACTAGAGTTATGTTTCGTGTTTCACCTCATTTATTGTCAAATTATGTTATTATATTGGGTGATCATGTTTTTAGTGTTAAATTATTTATTTCATGATATTATTTAATAACTTTTTTATGTTTATGAAACCCATTTTACTTGCATTAGTTCGGTATGAAAATTGAATTATTTATATTTTTGTTTTATTTTATGAAACCCGTCTTATTCCATGAGTTCTGTGTTATGTTAAAAGTGAATTATTTTTTATGTGGCATACAAATGAATATATTGTGATATTTTTGGGTCTTATATATCCTTCCAATTAATAAGTTAACATAATATATCTCATGATAAAGAAATTTTATGTGGGTAGGTTAGTGAGTAGAAAGGTTCAGAAAGGTTGAGTGTAACATAGTAATGATCTATGCATAATTTGGTGTGTGATCTGGTTAACAAGTTTCTATGTTCAAAAGCACAAGTTTGATGAAATTAATATCCACTCATAATTTAATGTGTGAATATTTTAATGAGTATCTAGGTTCACAAAGTGTGATTGTGGTGTCATTATGCTTTACTCATAATTTTATATGTTTTAATGCTAGCTAGTTTCATGGTTTGACTCTGTGAATGTTATTGAATTAATATCTAATAGAAATTTTACATGTGAAAATGTTATAAAGTATAACAGTTCATAGAGGGTGATTGTGATTTCATTTAGATCTATTCATAATAATAACACCCTAACCCCATTTTCCTGAAGGTGGTGCATTATTTAATATATTTGTATGATCATAAGAAAGTCAAATACTGAAAGTTTGATTAGTTTATTAGCTTTGGAAAAACATGATACAAACACAAATTTTTACATTACATCTTGAAATGAAGTAAAACATAAAAAATACTTTTAAAACATTATTATTCCCTTTCCTTATCCCTATAAGTCATTCATAATGAACATCTTCACATCTTGGAAAAGACGAAACATAAGAAATGGGCGAGCTCAAATGCTCGGTAAGGGTAAATAATTCAGTGAAAGATATAAACATTTATGGAAAGATGTATAATAAAAACAGAAGCATTTTAAACATAAACACGAATATATTATGGAAGGAATAAATCAAAAATTACCATATAAACATGCACATGGATATTCTAATAGTCAAATAATAACATGTAATAACTAACCTTATAAAGAGGGAATACATAATGTAGGACATCTTAAAAACACCATCAAGGCTTCGGCTAAGATACCATACATAATTGGGTAAGAAATTAGCCAAAACCCAAACATAATTTTCTCATGAAACCTATCAATGCATCAAGGGGCTATAGCGGGCCCCACCTAACACTTATAAAGTCCAATGTATTCCTCTTATGAAAGGGGTAAAATATAACCAACATAGACATTCATATTAAAACTAGCTTATAAAATGTCAATACTTAAACCATAAGCTATGAATGATATCAAAATAACACCTCCACATTAAAACATATCATAAAACATTCAATACAATATGGGTGATTATGTCATAATATATTAACATTAATGAAGCATAAAATTCAACCAAGGATGTTGACATAGATTAAAGTGATCTAACAGAATCTTTAAAACACTTTTACCAATACCCCTTTTTTACTTTGAAATCATTTGAAAGCCTCCATAATTGAAAAAGAAAAATTTTAATTGGATAATAACCTAGTATGCTTATAAGGGAAGTTTAAAAATTTTAATGTGTCATAACGACAAAAAATAGTCACTCATGCCTTATAAGTTTAAAAAAATATTCTCTCATTAATTTTTCAAAAAGGTCATATAGTACCTCATTTGGAAAAGGACAGAAAGTTTACATTCAATTTTTTTATTAAAATTCAAGCATGGGTATAAATGAATTTCAAAAACAGTATAGGAATAGAAATATTATTTTTAATTACATTTATAATAAACATTGATTTGGATGATAAATATGTCCTAGTAGATTCTTATGTATAAACAATCTCAGATAATAATGAGATTGCAAAATTAACCATTACCTTATACTTTCCTTTAGTCAAGGGTGTGTTATCCTCCTGTATAATGGTTAAATATTTTTAATAAATTATACTAGGACCATATACATATTTATTATTATCATATATGATCCTCATATTTCTTTTTGTCTATAATATTTTAGTATCACCATTATTTCCGGTGTTAAGTTCTTTTCTTCCTATGCATGTTTGTTAAGTAAGTCATGTTTCATGGAAATAAGTTATATTTTATTCAAATATAGAAATATATTAAGTTCATAATTAATATAGTTACATATAATATGATGTTTATTATCATTCTTTCACCTTTAACGGGGATAATGAATCTCATCACGTCGTGGAGATGGTAGGCCATATATACTCACGAGCGACGATATCATTTCCGTAAGGATTAAATGGTATTAAATTACATGGAATATTAATTATAAAGAATAAATATAATTCCATATTAATTATTTATTCCTATTATACTCATCATTAAACCCATCCAAATAAAGTAACGTTGAAAAACAAATTACACCACGACATTGAAACGGTAAGCCGTACACATGAACACATGGTGATATTATTATTTATAGGAAGCAATAAATAAAGAATATAGTTGTACCATGATTATTACAAATTATTAGTATATTGATGATAATGGATTTATTACATTGGTAGTTAAACAATTTATAAATAGGAATTAGGAGATGAAAAGAACTTTGAAAGAATGGATAAAATGATTACCTCTTTTTCTGGTGTTTCCTTTGGATTTGCACAAAAGGACTACTTAAGTTGGTTTCTTACCAAATGTTTTCCACTAGGATTAAGTGAGATATGTTGGGAGGGTAGTTCATAAGGGTTTTGAAAATACAAATGTATTTAGATATATGAATAAAAGATAAGGTTAAGTTCCCTTATATAGTAGAGTTGAGGCGCACCTTAGGAAAGTCTAGAAATATTAATTTATTATAAATTGATTTTTTTCTTTTTAACAATTACAAAGTGAAATATTTAAAGTATAATATAAGTATGAATCTAAATATTGTCAACCTATATGTTTTAGAAAAGTTTAGGTCATGATGTTAACTTTATATTTTGGATTTAACCCTTAGTTAAAAAAGTTAACTATTATCACGTCTTATTGTATTTTTATACTATATGGTTAATATAGTTACTATAAAATGAAAATAGAACCTCAAGTGGGTTATTAATAAATCATGTAACACTATATATGTTATTTTTCCTAATATTATATTTTTAGGACTATATATCATTTAATAAAATAGTATTTGTTTTGAAAAATCATTTATGTCTATTTTGATACTATTTAGTAATTAATTTTTGTTAAAGTAAAAAAAAAATTATTCCTTAAAACTAATGGGATTGAAATATCCCCCATATGTCAATTTCATCATGAAAATTCATTTATGGAATCAAAATGTTCAAATTGAATTTATTTTACTATCTATAAATTTATTTATTCCATTCTTTTATTAATAAGGTAATCCTTGAATCATCATTGTGTTATAAATAACAATATTAATTTAGTATCTAAAAATTATTAATTAGATACCATGATTTAGAAAATATTTTTATATTTATAGTGACTATTTATAGTCATATATATCCATTATATATCCAAATATTAAAATTTATTTACTAAAAGATACATGTTTATGTTATATTTCTCTTTTCTTTAAATTAAATATTATAAAATGTCATTTTCACACCCAAGTGGTTCCCAAATGCCAAAAGTTAATACTAAAAATGATCATGGTCTGAAATATCTCATAATATAGAATTATGAAACATTTTATGGTAGTTTTATATTATTATAATATTAATTTTTTACCCTCATTTACTGGATTTTCCCTTTTACCACGGTAAATAAATTTTTTTTCAAAAGTTACAATTCATAATCTCAAAAAATAAAAGGTACATATTTAAAAAATTTGGAACTTCTTAGTCCAAATATGGAAATAATTTTTGTAAATTCAAAACTTATAAATTTTAGTAATTAATTTAAAATTAATTTCCACTGTCAAAACCAGAAAGCGTGCTTTTAAGATGTCAAAACTATCCAAAGACTAACATGTGTTTATATCCAATTTTAATGGAAATTTACTTTCAATGAACCAATTTAGATTAAATGATAAAAATATTATCTAATTATACTTTAAAATAATTCAAATGAATAATATATAAATATAAATTATTTTAATTAATAAGGTTTTTCAAATAAAATTTGGTATTTTTTCACTATTCATAAAAATATGAAAGTTATTAGAAAAGTACTAAAAAATCTCTATAAGATAATTTTGATATTAAGAATTCAAAAATTAATCCTAATTTATAAACTTTTAAAAATTGGCTAATACTATTCATAACCACCTTTTAAATATCTATTTTGATAAGTCATGGTGTTCTTGAACTCGGTGTTTCGTATAATGCACAATATTGAAATATTTAAAAGGAAGTATACCATGAAAGATTGTGGTGTTACATTATTCTCTCCTTCATATATTTTGTCCTCAAATTTTCTAGAATATCACTACATAAAATTATTTGAGTGGATCTTTATCATAAGTTCTTTAGGTTCCCATGTCACCTCTTCCATCTTATGCCTGCAAATCATTTTTTCCATTATCAGAAGCCGATTTATGGGTACCGGTACCCCAACTCGGTTTAAGGAAAACTGGAAACCGTATAAGAAAAACCCAGCCTTCTACCAGAATCGAGAAAAATTCAAATTTCAAAAGCAAACCAATCATGATCCAACGTACACCACGTGTCCCACCTCGAGCCGTGATCCCATCATCACGCGCCACCAGCTTTGCAGATCATCGGAGAGGTTGACGGAAACCCGGAGGTCGTTGCCGGCACAACTGAACATACCACCATCTTCAACGCATCCACGGGAGAAAAAACTGCAAATCTCCTGACCTTCACCATTCCAACATTGGATTTGGCATTTATTTCCTTAACAGTGATACATGGAACACATCATGAAATTTGGAGAGACATGGTGGCATTACCAATCTGTAAGCTACAAATCCAATTCATTCTAGTATTTCAAAATTTCAAATGAACATGGGACTTAATTTACAAATCTTACCAAAATGCATATAACCCTTACATGGAGATAACTTCAAGAAAACATGATCTCCAAATTTAAATTAAAAATACTTCATTAGGTTATTAGTATATATATTTTTCCTATATTGAGCTATTTTGATATGGGTGTGGATAATCTTCACCTTCTCCATTGATTCTTCAACAAGTTCTAGACCTATTATTTTTCATTCACCAACAGCATCCCAACATGTTGGTGTATGACACCTCTTTCCATATAATGCTTCATATAGTTACATATGAATACTTTTATGGAATCTATTATTACAGGAAAATTCTACTAAAGGTAAATACTGATCCCCCATACCTTGATAGTCATGTGAGAATGTTTTCACCATGTCTTCTAAAGTTTTAATTGCCCAGTTTGATTGTCAATTAGTTTGAGGGTGGTATACAGTGGTAAAATGAAGTTCAGAGTCAAGGTATTTCAAAATACTTTTCCAGAATCTTAATGTGAAATGGTGATCATGATAAAAAACTATTCATAGGGTACACCATTTTGTCTTACAACTTCATTAATATAAAGTATTTCCAAATGTTCAAGTGGTAAATCTTCTCTTATATCAAGAAAATGTGCTGATTTGGTAAGATGATCAACAATGACCCATATCACATCATTTATTCTGGGAATCTTTGGTAGTCCCATGATAAAACCATTGTAATAGAATCTCATTTCCACACAATTAAAGTAAGATTATACAAGTACCCTCTACAATGTTGTCTTCCAGCCTTCACCCATCGGAAATCCAAACATCGTGACACATAATCAACAATCTTCCTCTTCATGTTGTCCCACAAAAAATATTCTTTCATATCCCAATACATCTTAGTGCTACCATGGTTTATAGAAAAATTGGAGCTATGGGAATCATCCAATAATACCCTTTTTAGATCTGGTGTAGTAGGAACACAAAGCCTTTTCCCAAATTTTAAAATTCCATCTTCAAAAAGAAATACAAGTAATCTCCCATCGTTCAGAGTAGTAAATTTATTTTGAAATTCCTCATCAACTGAATGAGAATTCTTTATCATTTCTAGTAATGATGTTCTGGTAACCATTTAAAAAAGTAGTGATGTTTCACCTTCAATGATAATCCCCATATTAATATTTACTAGTTCCATTAACATTGGATCCTTTTCACTTATCATTTTGTTTAGAACACCATGTTCTGTTCTGCTCAAAGGATCCACAACCATATATTCCTTCACAAGGTGGTAGTGTATTATGCAATAATAATCCTTGAGTAGCTCAAGCTATATCCTTTGTCTCTCATGGAGTTCATTCGGTGAAAAAAATATATTAAACTTGTGTGATTAGTATATATCTCAAATATTTCACTGTAGATATAGTGCCTCTATATCTGTAGGATGTATATTACTATAGTTAACTCATGATCATGAATTTGATTGTTTTGTTATATAATTTTTAATTTCCTTGATGCATATGCAATAACCCTATCATTATACACAAATACACAACCATGTCCTTTCCATGATGCACCACTACAAATAAAAAACCCATCACTTCTAGATGGTAAAGTCAAAATAAGAGCATTGACTAAACTTCTCTTCAATTTTAAAAATCATTCCTCACACTCTTTTTCCAAACGAATTTAACCCCTTTACATGTGAGCTTGGTTAACGGGTTATCCAATTGGGAAAAATTCTATAAGAAATGCTGATAGTAACCTACTAAACCAATAAAACTACGTACCTCAGTTATATTCTTTGGTGCTGGCCATTCCAGGGATACCTTTGTATTTGAAGGATCAACAGAGATTCGATCCTTCAAGACAATATGACCAAGAAAAGAAATTTCCTAGATCTAGAATTCACACTTGATAAACATTCCATAGAGATCATTTGTTCTCTGGGTCTTCAGAACAACCCACAAGTGGTTATCACAGACTTCATAGTTTTTAGAGTATACCAAGATATCATTAATAAGTACTATGAAAAATCATCAATATATTCATTGAACAATATTTTCATTAGATACATGAAAACATAGGGTGAATTTTTCAATACAAATAGCATTTCTGTAAATTCATAATGGACTTACCTTATTTGGAATGCTATATTTGGAATATATTTCTTTTTTACACACAATTGAGGATATCCAGAATGAATTTCAATATTTGAAAAATGTTGAGATCCATGGAGTTGATAAAATAAATCATCAATGTGATAAATATAATACTTGTTATTTATTTTAATAACATTTATTTCTCTATAATCAATGAACAACCTCATTGATTCATCTTTCTTCTTAACAAAAAGATCAAGGGATCCCCATGGAGGAGCACTAGGGTGAATAAATCCCAAATTACTCAACTCCTCTAGTTTTTTCTTTATCTCCACTATTTCCATAGTAACCATTCTAAAGGAGTTTTCGATATAGGCCTTACATCTGGGATTGAATCAATAGAAAACTCAAGTTCACGCTCTAGGTGGTGTCCAGGTAAATTTTTGGGAAAAATGTCAATATATTCTTTTAGAATAGGTATATCCAGAATTTTAATATTTCTTTATTCATCCTAAGATGTTATTTGATCTTCCTCCCCAATAATATTATTCAGTAAAGAAAATGGGGGTGGGGTTTTATAAGAATCTGGTTGGGAAGATTCCATTATAAAGATAATGAATTATAAATCTTCCTCAAAAATCACAAATTCTATCTTCTTGAAATAGGTTTTGCATTATATTTTGATAGAAAATCCATACCAAAGACTATATCATAGTCAAATATAGGTACAATGATAAATTAAGCTGATAATAAAAATTTATATTCCATAATTAGAACTCCCTGACACATCTTTATTGCAATAAGGCTTCCTTTATAGATTTTTATTGAAAACACCCTTTGTTATTTTGAATTGGAAATATATAATTTTTAATGCAAACTGGGAAGATATAAAGTATTGGGAGGATCCAGAATAAAATAAATCTTTTCGAAAATTTGAATAGATTATGATAGTACCTTCCACCACATAATTAAAAACTTCAACCTCATTAGTTATGAACACATATGCCTAGAATTTCCCCCTTTTTCTTTTTCTAGGGTATATTTTTGTAATTATTAGGACATTCATGTGAATAGTTCCCCATTTCCCTGAAATTGAAGCACTGCACATTACCACCTTCTTTCTTTCCTTTGCAGTTATGAGCATTGTGGACTTTTTCTCCACACTTGTAATATGATCCTGTCCCTAATAAGAATATTCCAGAATTCTTATTTCCACATTTTTTATAAGACGTAAAATCATCCTTTTCCTTCTTACCCATTACATTGTTTCCTTTCTCAAAATTCTCAGAAACTCTCTTCTTATTTTTCTTACATTTAAATTCATAAGACTTATAGAATTCATTATTTGTCTTAATGGAAGATAAGACTATATCTTCATATTATGAGAACGTTTGGGAGACTAGCACCCTTGAATGGAATGGTTTTAACCCCTAAAATAATTGATTAATCTTACATATTTGGCTATGTATGTAGTCTATATCATATCTTTCTAACCCTATAATTTTAGCCCCATACTTTGCAACATTATCATCCTCCATTTTCCACAAACATATAAATTTCTATTATATATTAGCTCAATATTCATGAGGAAAGTATTTTTCTTGGAAAAGTTCTTTAAACTCCCTCCATTCAGTATTTTTTACCTCTTCATCCTCCTTTGGGTTTTCTATTAAATACCACCATTGATACGCATCTTCTGAGAGATGGTAAACTTATTTGATAAATTTTTGCATTTCATTACTCCCTAAAGAATGAAATATTTTTTCTAAGGAACTTATCCATTTCTTAGCTATAAATGGATTTGTAGTCCCATTTAATTTTTGAGGTTGTTTTCTCAAGAATTGGTCTAACATTGATCCTCCATGTTGTGGATAAGGGTGCTTCATACAGGTAAGGTTGTTATTCATAACCTGTGTCAACTGTCCCAGTACCGTTATATGTTATTCAGCAGCATTTTCATCACTATCTCTACTATAGTTATCTTTAATTAGAGGGAAATACCTATATGGATTACGTGCATTGATGCAGTTTCCATTCCTTTCTATTATGTACAATTTCTAAAAAATGGCATACACTAGATTATGTTATGAATCCTAAAGCATAATTCCAACCTAATAAAATACATAACATAAATTAAAATATTTAGGCATATATAATCCACAATCATAAAAATGGTTTCACTGAGGACATAGTTAATCATAAATTCTTCATAATGGGTTTTGTAGAAAATATGAATTATCCTAATCATATCCCACGGGAGTGGAAATCCAGGTATGCCGAAAGGTCCATTATTGTGTACCAAGTTACACTGAGTCAAAACCAGAACACCTTGTCAAAGTTTTCACCCCAAGGTACATCTATGCCAAAACAACACTAAATTGTAGTATCCATACAAGGATTTATTTTCTATAAATTCCCTTATAATATCTACATTACCATAATTTTATGACGGTCTTCTATACTTATCCTCAATGCGTGTCTTAGGGTAATGTTTAATAATCAATGTTCTTAGAAATATTGTTTCTATGGTTTGTTATAAACATCCTCTGATACCAACTGTAACTCCCCAACCATAGTTTCATAGATACGGTGCATTATTTATTACATTGGCATGATCATAATAATGTCAAATCTTGAAGGATCGATTGGTTTAGTATCCTTGAAATTGTTTGATACAAACATAACTTTTTTACATTACATCTTGAAATGAAAGACAACAAAAAAAATCCACTGAAAAAAATTCATATTCTCTTTCTTCATCCGTATAAGTCATTCATATAGTACATCTTTGCATCTTTGGAAAAATGAAACATAAGAATGGGGTGACCTCAATGCTCAGTAAGGGAATATAATTCAGAAGAAGCTATAAACTTTTAAGGCTATATGTATAAAAAAACAAAAGACTTTTAAACATAATATTGAACATATTATAGAAAGAATAAATTAAAAATTACTATAAAAACATGCACATGGATATTCTACTAGTTTAATAATCACATATATTAACTAACCTTACAAATAATGAATTAATAATGCTCGAAATATTAATCACACCATCAAGGCTTCAGCGAAGACACTATACATAATTGGGTAATACATTAACCAAAACCCAAATAGAATTGTCTCATGAGACCTACTAATGCATTGAGGGGCTATAGTAGGCCCTGAAGGAAACTTACAATGTCTAATGTATTCTTATTATGAAAGGGGTAAAACATAACCAACATAGACATTAATTTTAAAAATAGCATATGAAATGTCAATACTGAAACCGCAATCTATAAATGATATCAAAATAGAACATCCATAGTCGAACATATCATAAAAAATTTAATAATATATGGATGATTATATAATAATATATTAAACTTAATTAATAAAAAAATTCATTAAATGATGTTGACATAGATTAAAGTGATCTATCAAAGTTATTAAAACTATTTTAGAAATATCCATTTTTACTTTGAAATCATTTGAAATCCTACGTAATTATAAAATAAAAAATTTACCCTAATAATAACCTTATAAGAATGTTTGTTAAGATTCAAAATGTTAATGTGTCATTTTAGCGAAAAATAGCTTCTCACACCATATAAGATAAAAAACATTCTTTCGTTAATTTGTCGAAAAGTTCATATAGTACCTCGTTTGGAAAACGACAAAAATATTCCTTTAAAAATGTTTTATAAAATGTCAATCATGGGTATAATTGACTTTCAATAGTAGTGTAGCAATAGAAATATTATTGTCTAATAAAAGTATGATAAACATGGATGTGTATTATAAATATGTCCCAATAGATACTTATGAAAAAACAATCGTAGATAATAATGAAATTGCAAAGTAAACCCTTACCTTGTACTTTCTATTAGTTGAGGGTGAATTAACCACTTGTATAATGGTTATATATTGTTAATAAATTATAATATGTTCATTTAAATATTTATGATATATTACAAAATCCTATTATCACATTTTGTTAATAATATTTTAGTATTATAATTATTTCGGGTGTTAACTACTTTGTTTTCCTATGCATGTTTTGTTAGGTAAGTCCTATTTCATAAGAATAGGTTATATTTTATTCAAATCAATAATTATATAATGTTAATATATATTTTATTTACTTATTATATAATGTTTATAAACATTCTTTAATAGTTAATGTGGAGATTAAATCCCATTACGTCGTGGAGACGGTAGGTCATACATATGCACGAGCAACGATATCATTTCTTTAATGATTAAATGGTATTGAATTGTATGGAATATTAATTATACAGAATAATAACTATGTAATATTCATTATTTATTCCTATTATTCTCATCATTAAACCTTTCCAAATAAATTATTGTTGAATAAAAAATTACACCACGATGTGGAGACGATAAGCCATACATACGCATGCATTGTGATATTGTTATTTGTAGGATGAATAAAATGATGAATATGGTTGTCACATTATTATATTCAATTCTTAGTTTATGGATGAAATTGGATTTATTACATTTTTTTGGAAACAATATAGAAAGAGGAATTGGAATAATAAAAGAACATTTAATAAAGGGATAAAACGATTACATCTTCTTCATGTGTCTCCTTTTGATTTGCACAAAAGGAATCCTTAAGTTGGTTTTAATCCCAAAGGGTGGTTTATAGAAATATTTGAAGGAATTTTGGAGGATAGTTGGGTAGTTTTTGGATGATCCAAAGGGATATGGATATGTAAATAAAAGATAAAGAGAAGTTCTCCTTTATAGGAGAAGTGAGGGGATCTTTTGGAATGTCTTGAAATATTAATTTATTATAATTTTCTTTTCCAGTTTCTAATGAGTCCAATGTGAAATATTTATAGGATAAGATGAGTAGCAGTCTTTATAATCTCAAAAAATAGGATTTAGAAAGATTTAGGTCATGAATGTAATCTTATATTTTATATTTTACCCTTAGTTAAATAAATTAACTCTTACCATGTCTTCTTGTATTTTTATTCTATATGGATAATATAGTTACTATAAAATGGAATGTGGAAATATAGTGGATCATTAATAAAATTTTTAACAATGTATAATTCATTTGTATGAATATTATATTTTTAGGATTATTATATCATTTAATAATTTATTATTTGTTTTAAAAACTCATTTATGTCAATTTTAACACCGTTTAGTTATTGATTATTTGTAAAGTAAAAACAACTTTATTCATTAAAACAAGATATTAAATCATCCCTAATATGTCAATATAATCTAGAAAATTTTTTATGGTATAAAAATATTCAAATTACATTTATTTTAACATTTATAAATTCATTTATTTTAATCATTCATTAATAATACAATCAATTCATCATCCCTGTGTCATAAATAAATATATTTATTTAATGTATAAATATTATAGATAAAATTACATGATGTAGTAAATCATTTTATATTTATAATGAGTAATTATAGTTATATATATCATTTATATAACCCTGTAATAAAATTTATTTAGTAAAAGATACATGATTATGTTATATTTCCCTATTCAATAAACTAAATATTATAAAATGTCATTTTTAGACCCAAGTGGCTCCCAAATTCCAAAAGATCGGTGTAAAGATGATCATGGTTGGAAATATCATATCCAATAGGATTAGGAATTTTTAAGGGTAGTTTTATATTATTATAATATTATTTGTATACCCTTATTTACCTGATTTACCCTTTAACCATGGTAAATAAAAATAATTATTGAAGTTACTATTCACAATTTAAAAAAATAAAAGGTATATATTTACAGAATTTGAACTTTTTGATTACAAAGATGGAAATAATTTTTCTAAACTCAAAATAAATAAATATTAGCAATTAATATGAAATTAATTCCTATTTTCAAAACCGGAAAGCAGGTTTTTAAGAAGTCAAAACTACCAAAATATTGACTTACGTTTATGCCCGATTTCAATAAGAAATTACTTCCAATGAAAAAAATTGGATTAAATAATAAAAATATAATCTAATTATACTATAAAACCATTAAATCATATAATTTATCACTATTAATTATTTTTATTAAAAAAAATTTTTTCAATTAAAATTTGGTATTTTCACTATTCATCGAAATATGAAAGTTATGAGAAAAGTACCAAAAATTCACCCAAAGATAATTTTAAAATTAAGAATTCAAAAATGAATACTATTTAATAAAATTTTAAAATGTTTTTAATACTATCTATAACCTCTTTTTAAATGGCTATTGTGATAGGTTGTGGTGTGGTCAAACTCAGTGTTGCGTACAACAAACTCTATTAAAATATTTTAAAGGAAGCGTACCTTGGAAGCTTCAGCTGTTACAATAATTTTTCTTGTGAAAAGTTTGGTAGGTATCCAGGTTTATAATGATATGAAATCCTATGTTTACGATTGTTATATATTATTTCATATGTTCATTGTTCATGTAACATGCATCATGTTTCATCTTCTCATGTCATGATAAATGTTTTGTAGATTTAGATGTTATGTATAGAATCAATGGTTGTTGTTAAAACTTATTGATTTATGTACCTTTTAAATATATTATTTTTCATTATTCATGTTTTTTCATATATTTATAATCTAACCAATGACCGTTGTTATATTATCCATTATTGGGTATTTGAGAACACAACATCATATATTTTAATATCACTAGGTTATGATGATAAGTATAATTTATGGAATGCCTAGAAGGGATTCTGGTGGATTTTTATTGTGTGGGAAAATATTTTAGATTAATAATATTATGTAGTTAATTTCTAAGACACTAAAACTTTCAATTCTCGAGTTATATGATTGTTTATGATATGTATTATTTAAATCATGAGATTATGTAATATTTAAGTAATGTTTATCATGGGTCAATTTGTATATAAATTTCATATTAGGAATGAATTCATGGAACTATAATCAAATTATATTCTTCCAATAATGATCTTACCTATCACCATCATAATTTCATTATTCTATCCCAAGTCCCCTATTAAAACAAAAAATGGTTAAAATAAATGTAAAACAATAGTGTTAAAATTTAAAAAATCATATTATGATGAAAATAAATGCTATTATGTTCGATGATATGAAAAATTTATTTAAAATTATCATAATATAGGTTTAACATATATCACTTTTAGTACAACCTAGGTTGATTTAATTTTAATCCATAAAAATTCTCATCTATAATACTTCTACCTAGAGTTTTTAGAAAATGTTTTATATCACATTCATAAGGAAATATTTCAAAGTTACATGAATTTCTCTCAGAAATTAATGAATGTGAAGATCCATAGTCATATATAATATTAGAATATAATAAAAAATCACAACATACCTTTCAGATCTTCATTTGATAGTATTATATCATCCATAGTAGTACAAAATAATGTTTCCCTTCCCTTCTACTTTCGATCTGGCCGGTTTCCAACCTAGGTAATCATATTTGGACACACATTGGAATAATTCCCCAACTAATTGCAACTAAAAAAATCTTATTACATTATTTTCATTGCTTTCCTTATCATCTCCTATGTATTCACGAGCAATATGACCCATCTTACTACATTAGAAGCTTGTGTTAAACATTGAGAGACATTCCCTAGGATTCTTTTTACCACACTTCCCACAATATAGAGATTTAGTTTTTTACATAGAAACATAATTGATGAATTATTTCCAATTTCTTACCAATTTTATCACTTGTTTTACTTGATCTTGGGAAATACATGGTCATTAGAAAACTCGATTTCTACATTCTCAGCACATCAGAAAAGTTTCACATAACTTTTAAACTAAAAAGATGATAATGCTCTTTGATATTTCAGCTTCAATATAGAGTAATACTAATTAATCAAACTATCCATATCCCAAATAAAATTTGGTATGTACCTTGAAAATTTGGTGAAATTTTCTTCATATTTAGCTACATAATCTTTCTTCTTTTATCTCAATTCCATGAATTTATTTTCCTTCCTAAGTAGAACAACCTTAGGAAAAATATTTCTCATGGAAGATATTCTTAAATGCATCCAATTCCATGGAATCAATCTCTTCACGTTGTATGATATTTTTAAACATTGAACACCACTGATTGAATGCGTCTTCAAAATGATAATAAAAAAATACAAACCTTTTGATTTTATTAACACAAAATTACATCAAAAATATTTTCTGTTTCTTTATTATAACCTTCAACTGGCACAAGGTTAGATGATACTGTGAATGATAGGGGTGTTGCCTTATAAAATTCTCCACTAATGACATATTCCATTATGGTTGATCTATATGATCTCATGTATGGAAAACAACTCCATTTATCTACTTTGTAAATTGATCCATCACTGAAAAACTATTATTTCCGATTTTAACCATCTCAGGATGCTGATTTGGAAGGTTGTTTTGGTCTATATTCCTTCCCAAGATAGCTTCCATTTTTCCTCTAGGGAAATCCATTCTGAAAATACATATATTATAATAAGCAACATGGAATTATTCAAATTCTATATCATATCAATTTGAAAATAATGTAAAAATCATTTATAGATATTATATTAAATATATTATAACTCATAAAGCTATCTAAACTGAAATTTGATACCTACTATAAGGACCATCCTTAAAAATTACTTAATCATGAGTTAAGTTAATAATTTTAATTTATTTAAAATTTGAGGATATTTTAAAATTTAGTGATTTAAGGAATTTTTCCATAAATAATAAATGAAATATTAAATATTTAAATTTAGAAACTTATAATCATTATAAATATGTTTCATAAAATAAAAATCCTGAAAAAAGAAACATGGTTTCATTTCATGATGAAAAATCCTAGCATTTCCTTTATCCCATCATTGAATATTTTCTACTTTATATCTTGTACTTTTTTTTCAATACTTGGGATGATCATAAAAATCTTATTAATTGGTAAACAAATAATTGAAGCTTCTAGTCTCACAAAAACATGTAATCCATGAGTACTTTATCCTAAAGTAATATTTTTCACCTTTAAGAAGTAGTAAATACACTTTACTGAATATAATCTCCTTGATTACCCTTTTTATAAGCAGAATATTACCTTAAAACCCATACAAATAAATATATGACATATAAGGGTATCATGGGACATTATGATACGTAAATGTAATAACCATATGATCTAATTGAACACATATAACTAAATATAATATTCATATGGACAACTTCCATACCCAATGCATTAGAGGTTATAATGAAACGAACCATATTTGTTTATCATAAAATAAACCATCTTTGGATTATCACGTAACCACCTATATTTGGTTTATCAAATCACCACCCATCAAATTTACAAGTTCTATTATATAGTCATTACATATAAAAGATTTCAATTATGACCATTTCACTCATAAAATTTAATATGCAATCACAAGAAATCATTTCAAGATATTGAAATAGTAAATCAACATAAAAACCATTTTTAATAATAAAACACCCAAAAAGATAATAAGGGATATATTTTCCTTTTAGAAACATTTAGGCTTATATAGGAAGTCAAATATCGAAAAATGGTTATGACGTGGTTGAATTCGTTGTTGCCGTATATATTAAAAATCATTCCTTTTGACATTTTGTAAAGAAAGTAAAATGATTCATATAAAAATATATATATTTAAAACATTTTAATCAATTATAATTCAATGGGTTTGATTATACACCTCGTAAAAGAAATTGGTATATAATATCCAAATTTCCTCAATAAAAGGAGATTGAGACGAAGTCCCTCACATTGAGTTTGATTCGTCACGTATGTTCCTTATTATTAGTGAATAATAACAATATGATAATTTTTAACTGCTTTAAAACATTTTTCAAGTTTATTTTTCCCTTAACTTCACTTACTTATAATGTTATAACAATTACTTAATGATTTAAGTTCACGTCGAACATTTTTTTTGATATCCGGTACTTGAGATGAAAATGAACTTAGTATGATGTCACTAGTCCTTGTGGTCATAAGCCTTTCATGTCCTGAATAATATTCATGAAATTATTATAATTTTTATACATAACTTATACCTTTATATCTAACTATTGAGTGTGGTTATGGAAAATTAATAATGTTATAACCATGGAGACGGTAAGCCATACATTTTCATGAGTAACATTTTCCATTTTTCATTGATCATTACAGAAAAAAGTTAAGTATTATTTTACCTTTTAAAAATAATCATAACATCATTAATTTCATATTAATAATTTAAATATAATTATATATATCATACAATTTATATAATTAATAAAATTGAGTCACATCGCTTTGTGGAGGGGATAGGTCACATATACCCACAAACAACATTCTCATTTTTATGTGCATGTAAATTAAGAATGTAATTGATATATTATTATATTATAATAACTAATATGTCCTTAATATCACTTATGACCATTAATAGTATTATTTTTATAACCATCCATGAGATATAGTTATGATAAAATTAGACCTGTTCTTGGAGGTGATAGTTCACACATACGCACGAAGAATTAATTCATTTCCCATTTAATGGAAGTGGAGATAGATTTTGGTGATGAATTTATCATGATAACATCTCAGTATATTGATTATACTAGATTTATTATATTATATAAGAAGAATAATTTTTGAATGAAGTGGAAGAAGAAATAAAATAGTAATACTAGAGGAAAATAAAACATCTTCTTCGGTTGATCACCTTTGAAGAACACTTTAACACCTATAGGGGGTGTTATACCTAAAATAGAGACTAAAAAATGTGGGGAGGTATTATAGGAATGGTTTTTGGAATATCTAGGCCAAACTAAATGGTTTTTAATGTGTGGGTAATAGAGATGAATGTGTGCCTTTTCATTAGGAGGGGCGGGGAACCCTGGGATAATTAAAAGTATTAAATTAATATAAATAAAATTTAGATTCCAGATGGGTAAAACAATAAATTATTTATAATATAATATGGTTATGGTTAGAAATATAATCATTAAATTATAATTAGGCAAGTTTTTATTAATTTTTAATCCTTATCTTTCAATTTTAAACTTTTTAACGCTCACCGATTTATCAAGTAATTTGCACTATAATAGTTAAAATAATTACAAAATCATACCGAAGGCCAATAAATGAGTCATTAAACAATTTTTGGGACATATATAATATTTTTTGTAAAATATTGGATTTTAATAAATTTTATATAATTTAATTAGATATTTTATATTTTAAGTTATGAATTATGTGAATTTTGACACAATTCATTACATATTTTTTTCTAAAAATCATAACAAATAGGTTCCTTAAAAAATACATTAAATAATATATAAAATGTCAAATTAATCCATAAAATTCTGTTATGGCATAAAATATTTCTAACTATTTTTATTTTAATATTATTAATATAATTTATTTGATACTTTCGTTAATAAATCTCATACTCCATCATCTTTGGGTCATAATTGAATTTAATTATTTAATTACTAAAAATTATATATAAATTACAATGATTTATGTAGTTTTTTATCTTTATAATTTCTTTATATAGTTAAATATATCAGTTATATAACCCCATATTAATCTTATTTAGTAATTTGAAACATATTTATGAAATCTTTGCCTTTACTTTAAATTAAAAGTTATAATTGTCATAATAACACTCAAGTGGCTTCTAAAGGTCAAAATTTTGGAAAAATGATTGTCATGGTCGATAATAACTCCTACAATAAGAGTAGGATATGTGTTAGGTTAATTATAATACTAATTTTACCTTTAATTATCCAATTTAACTTTAATCGTGGTAAATCAAATAATAATGTTACTATTCAGCAAAAAATATTTTGATATTATCAGAGCATATTTTTCACACTTATTACAACCATTTATTTCAATTTTTAAAAATTAAATTCATAGAAGTGGTTAACTTAGGTTTATCACTAACCCTGTTGACGGATGGAGAAAACATGGTTTTAAGTGAAAAACTGAATCGTTCACATTGTTTTTATATTTAATATTAATTAGAAATTGCATTCAATGAACTAAATTGGATTAAATGATAAAATTCAATTTAATTATACCTTAACACAATGAAAAATTATACTATAACAATATAAATAAATTAGATAAAAATGGATTTTTTAATTAAAATGCAATATTTTCCCTAATCATTAGAAAATGAATATTATCAGAAAAATACCAAAAATTCAATTTAAGTAAATTTTTATTTCCCCTTTCCAAATAATATGTTTATTTTGTCAAATATAACATATAATGGTGAAAAAAAATATATTTAAAAGGGGTTCACCATTAAAAGTTTTAAAACTACATTTTAAAATATATTAGAGTGTTTTATTCTTAAAATTGGATTCATTATCATTTTAAGCCTCTAAAATTTATTGGAAGAATGTAAATTTTTTTAATAAACATGTTTAAAAACAATTTTGTTAGTTTTATTAATTCCCACCAATATAAATTCTAGGAGATAATTACCATTTTAAATAAAAAAATTAATTATATATTATTTTTCTATATAACTCAACCTTGTGTGCAGCATAGGATTTTTGGGAAACCCATTTTTACATGTGTAGTATGCTATGAATCATATAATTTCCTTATGTAAAATAAATATCTATTTCATAGATATTACTATATATGAAAAATTATTATTCTATTAGTATGTGAGGTGTTACAATAATGATACTTCTCCCTAGATATTCACATGAATTAAATTGATCCATGATATCAGAGATTCCAATTTCTCATTAGATTAAACATATATCATTTTATCACACCAACCATGGATTATTATTTTGATCACTGTGGTATAATATGTGTTAAATTATACCTATAACATTTTATAGAATGGTATTTTTGAGAATTTTACCAATTCTTTGTCTAAATATTAATACTATATTGACCATGTCCTAATATAGATCATCTCATAACTCCCTATTTTTAAATTCACTTAGTGGGGTTTCATTAATCTACATGAAAAAAAGTTCTATTTAATCCCCCAATGTATTTATCTTCAACATGAAAATAAATATTTGATATCTTCACCTGGATTTAGCTACCAACACCTATTTCTCCTCTCAAAATAAAAACTACTATTGTATAATTTATAATCATTATCAAATGAAAAAAAATATAATATATATATTTTGAAATAAAATTTCCCATATTATTATATAAATTTTTTAATAAAAGAAAACGAATTAAAATGGGAGAAAACATTGAAATTACCTATATTTTTGGATAGAATACACTATAAAAATACATTCACTTGGGTTTTAATACACCATTCATTTTTGGAATTATCAATATATAAAAAAATATATCCTTTTTAGAAATATATTCTAATAAAACCTCTACAAATTATTTTTATCATTGAAAAAATATTATTTGATGCCAATATGAATTAACATTGAATATTGTACTGAAATCATTTAAAATTAATAATCATTTATTTTCACACCCATTTATCAATTAATATGATATGTTTATGTTATGATTTCAATTTTATTATTTACATCCATTATCAGAGAGTAATATTGTTCAGAACACATATAATTTGATTTTTAGTACACCTCATAATGTTCATGAACCTATTAAAAGTTTTTTATTCACATAGATTAAATTAAAATAATTTAATATGAGTAAAATCATTAACAAAAGTAATTAAGTACTTATCCCTATTAATTTATTTTAGTCCCACTAGGCCATACACATTTGATTGTATCAATTAAAGTGCCTTATTTGTGTTGATTTGTAAAGTATTACAACTTTTTTAAACTATATTTAAATTTAAAACACACATCAAATTCATTCATAAACTCATAAATTATCTTTGGAAGTATTATCATGACTTTAAATTTTATGTGTTTATATATATTATTTTAACAAAAATGGAAAAAAATTCATTGAAAAAGAGAATTACCTTCCTTTATACACCTGTAACAAGTATTTTATCATTGAAAATATTAAATAGATTTCCACTTATCCACTGTCCATTTAAAATGATTATTCCATATGTTATATTAATAATGAACATCCCTTATATTAGAATATCACATCATTTCCATTTACCAAACTCAATTGATTCATAATATATTTTTCCTAAACCATTGATAAATAGAGTATCAGTAGACTCAAACTTTTTTTTTCAAATTTTGGCTCTTTGAACTCATTTTAACATTGATTTATCCCTAATTTATTAAAGATGTAACTCCTCTGTCATACCTTTGGATGAATTTTTTGAGATTTTTTATGATCATGTGTGATGAGAATACACTATAATGAATCTATGGTTATCATACTTTCACTTTATAGTCTAACACAACTACCATTTATTTCTCTTGATTACTCCTCTTATTACATTATAAGATCTAATTCCATTTTAAATATTTTAGATACTTTATTATGAACTTTTTATGTGTGTATCTAGGTCAATAATATCTCCAAAAAGTCGTATAATGGTATGAATCAAGTATTAACAAGTAGTATGTGTTGTTGAAACTAAATTAGTTAGCTAATTTATTTGGAGGATGAATCAATTAGAAGACATTATATTTGAAAGTAAATTTCCATTATTAGAAATATGCGACCATCATTTTGAAACTAAACTATAAAATTATGTGTTTTAATATTCTAGGGAATTGTATACTGATATTAAGTACCACTTTATATAGCGAAAATAGAGAAAATTATTTTTAGGTTTTAATTTTTTTTTTAAAAAATAAACAATTTTTTTTAAATGTTTGCTAAAAAGTTCATTTAAAAATTTAAGAATGATAAGTAGAGTTCACCCTCATGTATAATATTTTTAAGGTATTAATTACATTCCCTACTCTCATGTTCTTTTGAGTATTGTTGTAAAGGGGGGATAATAAAAATAATTCAATGTAATAAATTTTTTCTTTAAAATTTGTATATTTATTTAGGTCATGATTTCTAAAGGGAAATATATGATATTACAATACAAATGATGGTGTGTGTGTGTGTGTGAAGCAATAGGTTTAGTATATATGTGTTGGTGAAAATGTTCATTTATCAAGAGAAATCTATTTTAATTCTTTTTTAAGTATGTGTGAAGTAGATATATTAAAAAAATATAAATGGGGTGTTCTCAATTATATCTTTGAAAAGATGTATCACATGGACTATATGAGTAAAAATATCATTTATAATGATTCAGTTGACACAAAAATTGGCTCAAATCATTTGTTATAACGTTATTTGTTTTTTAATTTCTAAAAAATCCGATAGTGTGGGAGATGTGAGTTATTCATTAAAAACCCATTGATAATGATTATTATATATTATTATTTTATATATATAGTTAACTCACATAGTTTTAGAATAATGTAAATGAAATTTCCTTGTAATAAACATAAGAGTGGTTAAAAAATAACTTTTTTAATGAAGGTGGGAGAGTTTTGTTATAGTATCTGAAGTAACTCTTTTGATAATTAAATTGGAATCAAATAGTTACTTGTTCACTTCGTATCATTTATATAATGAATGTGGATGTTTGGAGAGATGTGGAGTCTCTTAGGCTCGATTAATTTGTTATAAAAAAATATAAAGGGATATATTTCTTAATACCACATATCATCATGTTTGAGGAATCTATAATGCATGGTCAATATAGGATGATAAAACTATTTAACAAGTAAATTTTATTTTGACTGATTTGAATTATTTGGGAATGTGTTTTTGGAATTTTGGAGTTACTGAAAAAGTTAATCTATTTTTATATCAATTATTCCATAATATTTTTAAAGAGTTTATGTATTAATTAGTAAAATAAATATCTTTTTCGAATATCATTCACTATATAATGATTTTTTGCCCAAATATATTGATACTAGGGATGGTAAAAAGTAAATGTGTATCAATCCATTATAGATAGTTTTTATTTAAATTATTTTCACCAATTGTTTCTATAAGGTGATTAAAACATGATATACAATCCATGTTTTTTAATTCCATCCAACATATTTAATACAATGTGTAATTACATTGTAATTCAATAGTTTGACGAAATATAGAGTTCAAATGTTAATTACCATTATGGATGATCATTAAGGAATAAATAGTGTTGTAATGAAATCAAACTATAATAAAATTCAACATGATATAAAGAATTTGATGTCAATTCAATTTTTTGCAGTTGGTTTCAACCATTTTAAAACTACATGTTTCATGCCATAATTAGTCAGATAACATTTGTATTTTTTAATTGTCAAGAAATATTATCTATTTTTTTATTTAATGGAAAATAATTTAATTAAGTGCCTAAAATATTGTATATAATTGTGTGGGAATTTACTTGACCAAATAGGTGTATAGAGCAAGATATGATACCATTATTGATGATGAAACATAATTTCATTTACTATTGATGGATGATTACATTGGATTGATGTCAGTGTTTCTACATTGATGAATTATTATTCCTAATTTGTTTATGTAGAATGAATATAAGTATCCTTTTCTGTAAGATTCTAAAAGAGAAATTAATCGTGTTTATTTTTTTCAAATTAAAAAAATAATTGAAAGGAAGAAGCCTCAATGAGGCCAACAAGTGATTAGAGAATAAAGTATATACAAATTTATATAGTTTTGATTTCTCATATATGTGGGATCACTTGAAAACGTGGAAAATATTTTATTTTTTAAGGTGAGAATAATTATATTGTCCTCTTTTGTATAAAGAAATATTTTCATAGTAAATCATGTCTCCATGGAGATTTCAATGTCATTCCAAGGGTGTGGGCATTTGTATTTGATAATTATTCCTTAAAAATAACCACATACGACTAGTTATTTAGTTTAAAACCACTAATTAATATGTTAAAATAGAGGAATTTTTTTTTAATCTATTATAAAATGTTGATTTTTTTAATAAAAAATGGATGAGAAAATCAGTCACTGATTCACCCTCCACCTCAATGATCTTGGTGTGATTTATTCAATTGGGGCCTCCTCAACTTTGAAAATATGTATAATTATATATTTCATGGTAGGGTATATATAGATACTTGATACTAAGGCACTCATAAATACCATTTTAGAGAGTGATATCCCTCTTTTTTCCATTCAATATACTCCCATGAAAATATTCAATCCACCAGGAAGTCCTATTATATATGATTGTGTGACATTATATGTGTTATTAAAATATGGTTATTATTGTTTCCTGGTAAAGTTATTATTTAGTAGTATATACTATTATGACTTGATGTTAAATCACTCCGAAATGATATATTCAAAAACTCATTGTTCTAGCCACAAATTTTTTGTGATCATAGAATATACTTGCAGCCATGTGGCACTATTAAATGGGATGATAAGACCAATCTTTGGTTGGGGTGTTAAAAAATAGAAATAAATACTTTTTTAATTGGAAGAATTATTTTTTGATTTCATAAATTTTTATAAATTGTTCAAAATATGAGGTAAAATATATAAAAGTTCATGGAAAAGGCATTTATAGTGGTATTCCAAGAAAAAAGTGTGTGTGGGATATAGTTTATTGTTTTTTATAATGAGTAATTTATTAATGTTACCTAAATATTATGTTATAAATGTTATGTTTTTTTAAATTTCAATCTTAACATAATGTAGAAAGTGGGTGTCTGCATATGTGTCAAACTCTATATGAATATTAATATAACATGGTTATAATTGTATGTGGCTGAAGTTCCCCCAGATAATATACATTAGAGTTTGGTGAAAAACATATATAATTTTTTACATAACATGAAATACAAGAAACATATATGATTCAATGTTCATTGTCATCAGTAAGTAGGTATATATTATAATATCAATGCAATGAACTATCCCAGGTTTCAATACGAACCAATAATCGAATCATCCTTGCAATGGCCAGAGTGGAATTCCCTATCCCCATGGGTTGAAGACAAGCACCAGGGAGTTAGAAAATATCATTGGGAATCATTTAACCCATAAATAAGAGTTAACACATATCATGAATTATCTTGCAAATTTGATATGACCTATCTATAAGTTCTATGTCCAGAAAAAAATCCGATAAGAATAAATAAATAAATAGTTTTTTAACAGATGAAAAAATAAATTCTCCTATCACACCTAACTCTTACCTTATCATAAATTTTATACTTCTATAATAATATGCTTCAATTACATAAATATAATACATCAATGATAATAAAAGACAGTTTGGATTAAGTTAATCATTTATGTTCCACACACTAGTCAATATATAAAAGTAAATACAATTCTTATAAGTCTGGTAATATTCAATTTTTCTTGAATGTGATAATAAATATAAAACCATTATCCATAAATCCACCAAAACAATCAATGCTTCAAGAGTTGTGAAAATGTTTAAATGATTGTTAAAAGTGATATGATGATAGGTATAATCATAATAAACTTTGTAGGTGACCACATAAAATTATAAATGTCAAAATTTTAATAATAAAATCATTTCAAGGTGTTTGAAATACTATTCAAAAATTTATTTTCAAATTTATATTCATTAAATTGAAATAAAAATTTGAGATCAATATCATCATCATAATCATTTTTCAAACAAAAAAACTTATATTGAGGACAACATAGAAAATAAATAAAAATAATTTAACTTTAAATAATATATGAACACCTATTTAAAATCATTTTAATGAAAAAAAACAAATAAAATATAGTAATATAATAATAAAGAACTATAAGTAGAGGAGAGATAGTAATGGAAAGAAAAAATAATGGTGACACAGAACAGTACAACTGAGGGAGTAAAATCATTCAGAAGTAAACATACCCTACCTAAAACACAAATAAAGGGACATGTGTCATGTGATCTAACCTAGATCTTAATGTTAGAGAGTTATAATAATTACTAAATTAGGATAAACTGTGAAATCATGTTTTATCATAACATAATCCATATGATTAGCCTTCACCCAGACTCATCATAATGGAACACGATATATAGACCGATCACAAACTAGTGGGGAGAATAATATTGTCATAATATCTAATACAAAATATGTTTAAAATACCTTTTATCTACCTAAGATCCTATATTAAACACCATGAGGGTGAGAAATCATATAATAAACAGCATAGAAATTACAAGCATAACAGAAACATAACCTCACATTAGATTCCTTCATATAGTTATATCCTCATTCCACATCTTCAATCATGAGAAGAATAAAAAACAACCCATAACAAGAATAATAAAAAAAGTGGAGACAACTGGATGTCACAAGATATTGAGAAACCATTTACAATTACTAAAAGTTTTTTTAGAAACAAAATATCATGGGAGGATAAGTGATTTTTCACATTTCGTAGTATTTTTATAGAAACTATTTGTGAAAGATCACATTTCAATAACATCCAATATTTTTAAAAAAAATCAATGATATTTTATAAAACCTATTAGAAATCCATAAAAATTATCCTTTAAATTATCACATGACCTAAACGAGGTGAAATCATTTTTAAATACCACATTTCACTAATAGAAATACAATAGATAACAAATGAATACATAGAATTTTATGTTCCACTTTAAAAGATAACTAAAACATTGGAATAATCCACTGAAATACCCAAATATATTTTTCAACCATAATAAAATTAGAATAAGGATAATCAATAAATTCAACAAAAAACTAATGAGTGTTATTACCTAAAAGAATTTTTATAAAATACTTTAAAATAGGAAATAAAATTTCTTGAAATGAAAACCATGATAAAATCAAATAAACGGTTATAATTTATTTACTAAAAATTAAAGATCATTTTTTAGATATGAAGTAGTCAATGGTTCATAAATTTTAAATTTTGACCAAGGATAACCTACCACAAAGCCACAAAAATCATGTTGGAATGTGTGAAGTTCAATGAAAAATAATCCAATAATAATAAGAAATAGAATTCTATCCTTAGAATGATGAAAAACCTAAAAATCAAGTGAATCCAATCCTCCCTATGATTGGACACATAACAAAAACAATTAATAATAAGGAAACCATATGAAAACAAGGGAAACAATGAAACATATGCCATACCTAAGAAATCTGACCCTAAACCATGAAGACCACCCCATAAATCCCTACGAACTAAGTATATATAGTAAAAGGAGGCATGAATTATGGGGGGGATTCATTTTGGGGGTGTCTCACATGAGAAAGGGTGAGGAGACCTAATAGAGGAGTCTATATGAGGGAGATGAAGCCTCCGATTAGTGTGTCGTGTGAAGATGTCAATACTAAACATTAGGAGATTGGGGGATCATGGTTTGGGGAGGGGGAGTGTAATGTGGTATGGGATAGGGAGTGTGAGATTAAGGGAAGAGGGGTAAAAGAAAAGAATACAAAATTTAAGCGGAATAACAAATTTTAAAAACTCTAAAAACCCAGGTAGTTTCCCAAACCATGCAAAAACCATACTACGCCGACTCAAAACTCAAAATGTCTACCCATGACTAATCCTAGTATTTTCGATTGTCTAATAGAACACGTGATAATAGTTCCTAATTGAATCACCATGAAACCTAACAAAATCACATAGTCACTGCATGGTTTTCCATGCTGTTTTGGCTTACTGTGGGCCCCTTTAAAACTCTATAATATTCAAACATCATCACCCATTAGTGGACACATTGACCAGATTTATTTTTAGATATTTGGGGTTAAAATATCTATCTATGGTAGGTCTTCTTGATAGAAGACACATCTTGTTTCCATTTTCATCATAGGAATACCTAATTCAGGCATGGTCGAGTGCTCCTCACAATTTCAATAGATCCATACACATTCAATTTAGGTGGAGTTATGATTTGTACATGAACCAATATTCCTCAACCATGACCATATGTGTCAGATTCCCTTAACTTCTTCACCATTTTCAAAACCCTTATATTGTTTATATGTTAGGGAAACTTATTCGTAAATTTTTAGTCTATAATATTAGAACCTATTTAGTTAGTCATCCCATTTCACCACGGATTTATGTGGAAATAGATGTGTCTAGGGTGTATTCTAATTTCATTTGTATTTATATTAGAGAAGTTTTCTATTATAAGTAATTATTTTTCTTGGAATATTCGGTGGATTTATATTCATCTTGCAAGAAAATGGGGCATGTGATGATAATGTGTAGGTGTGTATGTGAGAGGGGGGGTATATGAAAGGCCTTAATAAGATAGATGTAGAACCAATAGTGGTGTCCCTTCAATGTTTGGTTCTGAAAAAAGTGGTTCTGATTGGTGATTCATGTTATAATGGAAGGAACATGGTGTTAGTGTGAATTGGATTACTTGAGGATGGGGAATTAAAAGGGAGTGACTTTCCTATGTATCCATCCAACCAGTTGATTTCCAATGGAGCAACAAAGGGAGTCAACTTCTTGAAGGGGGAAAATAGTTGCCTCTGGAAATTAATGTTGTTGATAACTTGGGATGATTAATCTGTGAACTGATGTTAGTGTTTGAAAAAGGGCTAGAAGATAATCAAAAAAATTCAAATCCAACAGTTAGAAACATGGATTTCGGGGATCTCAAGTCTATTAGAAGGATATGATGATGTCTCAGGAAGAATTTAAGGAAGTGGAAAACACAATTTTTTCAAGTGGAGTTAGTGGGGAGTGGGTGAAGATTATATAGAGGATAAGCCTAAGAAGGAATAACTACAATATCATGGTATGAAATCGATTTTGAAACATGGAGGTCAAATGTTTGGAACAAGATAAAGGGGATAAGACAATCAAAAAATCCTAATCACTATACCAATATATAACCTCTTAGAGGATGAAAGTTTTTATAGAACTGGATTGAAAAATGAGATTTATAGTCAAGTCATAGTGGAATGTGTAGATGAAGGGCACAAAAGAGGTATCCACAGTACTAGGATGATGAAAGGTAGGAAATACAAAAGAGATGCATGGGGATGAATTGTCTTAAAAGGAAAGATGACTAAATGTCAAAATAACTATTCTCATTTCACAAAGCCTATGGAAACTACGTAATCCAAAAAGAATTATGTGGTGGATAATGATCTCATGGATCTGGTTTAGGTAGTAAAAGAGTGCTAAAATTATTATAATGATAAAAAGAGGATTAATTATGGTGAATTAATGAATCCAAATTAGGGTTATGATTAGAAGTATAATTTGATTTAAGAGAAGGAGGGAGACAATACTACGACCTGAGTAATGGATGATGTGGTACTAGAAGAAATGGATGCATGTGAGCTCATCCTTCATTCCAATTAATAGTTTTTATAGGATGTTTTGGATTTCAAAAATACATATGAAGAATATTAAAGGATGGTTGAAATATTTATTTGATTAAATCTTATCAAGGAAAAATATGCATTGATTATCAATAAAAATCACATCTCGACGCGCGGCTTCAATAATAGGAATATGGGGGAAGAATTTATCCATGAATGGGAAAAGATGGAATAAAAATTTTAAGACATCATCAAGGATGACCGGGATATAGAGGCCCTTGATTTACAATATATTCTTCATATTTTAGAGGTTTATAATGGACTTAAACCTGATTTTAATAATTAATTTATTTCTTTTGGTTTCAGTTGATTTTCTACTTTGAACTAGAATGGTTTCACACTTTTCCTTAAAATATTTTTCAATAAAAAAATTTATTTTTCAGTTAAGGATGGTAGAAAACATTGTTGTAATACTCCAAAAATTTGAGAATGAGTTATGAGATACAAATACACTATAAATAATCATAAATAGAAGGAATCACAAACCAAACTACCACTCAAATATAACATAGAACATCCCTGAATTAAATTTAACATCAATTAGAAGAAATCACCCCACCCAAAATTTACATAAGGTTTCTATAACACTATGACCTATTTGGTTCACCCCAACAATTAGACATCATATAAAAAGGTGGGTGAACAATAGACACACTATCCAAATAAAACAATACCAAGGAAGAATAACGTCCTAAAAATTACAAAAATAAAATAATATTTACTTAAACATACAAATAATCATAAAAATAACTCATCCTCAACCTATATACAATTATATCCAAAATATCGATGAACAACCCATAGTGAGACTTATGAACTCATAATAATGTCACCAAGATAACCCAGATAATAATAATACCCAACGAATAACACAGAATTTGACCTCAAGTCATAGTATATAATCAGTAATATGGATCCTAAAAACCTAGGCACCATATCATGGGGAACCCATCAAAAGAAACCTGGAACAACCAATTTTCCAATAACCCCAAGACAACTCTCGCCCCAGTTACCCATGCACTGACCCAAGATTTCCCTTAACAGACCCATCAAAACAAAAAATTCCCAATCTACCATCTCAAAAGCACAAACCAAAATAAGCATAAGGGACATGATTTCCACCATTGTATTAATTCCAAAAAATGAACTATTTCCCATATACATTATCAAACAGATACCTAGATAAATTATGATAGCCCCAAAAAAACTAGATCAAGACAGCTCAAAGCTTACACTAAATTTCAATGCACCATAATGAAGCATATTTGATGGTGGTTTATCTATATAAATATAAAATCAATAATTTTTTCCAACTGTTTCGAATGTTAAAAATTAAAATATAATGAAACATGAACACATCTAGTTCATTTCTCACATGATTAACTAAGAAGCACCCCCTATACTAGGGAAAAATAAAAAATATTAGATCTAAAAAAAACCAAACACATCATTCACAAAAAAAAATCATTTCCATTTTCAAATCCCAAACTATTTCAAAATATTTTAAAATTTATTTAAATGAAAACATACACTTGAAATAAAATTCTCTTCAAATATTATAGTTTTCTATAATTCCACACACCAATTTTAAAATAGAAACTGACATCCATTTTCAAAACATTTTCTAAAAATTATTTTTCAGAATAATCCATTTTACAAGATATGAAATGAAAAGAGAAATCATTTCAAAATTAGTAAATAAATTATTTTTATAAAATATTTAAAAAATAGTTTTGAAACCAATTTTTTATAAAATCTAACTTTCCTGGTTCGGAAAATATATCACAAAACACACATAGCTGAAAGAAAAAAATTCCAAACCACATGTCAACATATCAAATTCATACCTTGAATTCATCTCCATCATGGGGTGTTATTGAAAGGTGGATTAAACATGAAAAAAATTGTATGTAGAAATATTAATGAGTTGAATACATGGTTTTAAAGACTATGGGAGAACCACATAACATTTCCTAAGACATCTGAAGATAGATCATTTGGTCACCGACCATCTTTTTAGTCTATGGAATCCAACATCATGTTATGATTCATCCTTTTTTTCTCACCCAAAATTCTATTATGACCCCTAAGAAAACAGAAATATTTCAAATGGGAATCAATACAACATTAATAAAAATCAAATTAAACTCTAAACAAAAAATTGAAATATCACTTCCTATAGTGACTGAATCACCACAATGATAGGTAGTGATCAAGCACCCACCCTCGAAAAACCATTTAAGTCTTGAAGAACTATTATAACTATATCCTATAATGGAACACCAAAATAACACAATTAATTATTAATAACACAAGACAACACTACAAAATAAAATCTCTGATACCATTTGTAATTAACCGACCTATGTTAGTAAATGAAATAGAACCTGAATCTGTCTTCACATACCCCAATGGGAGTTGTTGATCCCCATATACTGAAAAAATATTATAAGTAATCATAAACAAGAACATGTAATAATTTCTCCATTAAATTATAGTTAACACATAAAAAATCTCTCAGAAAAATAAAGCATGACCGGTCAGTAAGTTGTAAAACCACATCAAAATCAAACAAGAAAAAATAAAAAACCAGAAGGTAATGGGTTCAAAAATAATCTATAAACTCACAAATAAATCCCTAACCTATAAAAATAACAAATCATCATATGGAAATCCTTATACATTTTATATATAATGAATCTTTGATAATGTAATTATCTGCAATAAAGGAATATTTAGTAAAAATAAATTATTTTAAGTGCACTGAACAAAATATTCCAAAATATATAATGAAAAATCCTACAAATAATTTTATTTGAAGGCTTTTATAAATGTGATAAACTAGTTAAAGTCACTATCATCGAACTGACCAAATAAATAAATACTCCAAGAGTGGAAAAAAAAATTGAACCAATGCCTAAAACTAAAATAATGATTGACAAGAGCATTAAATACTTAATAGAAAAAACCCACCATTCCACATGAAAAAATTATAATAATCAAACTACATCAATAATGTTTGAAATTCAATTCAAAAATTTTATTTACACTTTATTTTTTATAAAATAAATATAGCCACTAGATATAAGATTTTTTAAAACAAACCAATTTTAATCTAAAACACATATTTTTAAAATCAGTTCAAAAATCCACAAACTTTTTTTCCTTTAAATAGTTTCCAAAATCCTCTGTAGAACCGATTATAATGAAATATACATATTAAGGATAATAGATTAATATAAAATGAAATCAAAAAATATTTAGGATAAATAATAAACCATAGAGAAAATAAATATATCTGAAAATACTATAATTGGGGGAGATCAATCATGAAAATGTAACTAATCAAGGGATAATTATTATATACTCTAACCTAGGACTTAATTTGACGATGTCCGAGATTTTAATCAACTAGACCATAATTTTATCCATAATTTCATAAAAAAAAGACACCAGAGTATCTTAAACCCAGCCACATTGAAATGACATACCCTATATAGATTTATCATTAACTATAAGGGAAACTAATAACATGAAACTATCTAGTGTTGGATAATAATAGACTTCCACTTAGCTACTCGGGTTACCTTGACCAATCATATTGGGGTTTATCTAACATACCATAAGAATACCCTACTTTAGAATCACAAAAAGTACTCATTATAACATATGATTCACATATAAGGAATAACTATAATACACATCTATAATCACCAAAATAATAATAAACTACCAATGAAGGGAGAATCAAGAACGAGGGGTAAAAATTTGCATCACACAAAACCAAAAAACCTTTTAATAGTGCTACCCATTCCCTGAGGAATAAAAATATTTGGGAGGTATGGTCATTTATTACATTGTTGTGCTGATTTTTAAAAAACATTTCTAAAACATCAAATTTTTAAATATTTATTTGAAATTCATTTCAAAATCACCACACCTTCATAAAACCTTTTCCAAATATATTAAATTTCTTATTTAATTATCCCAAATATCTAAATATGGTCATAGTAATTCTAAATATCACCTTCCAATTAAAGAAAAATTTATATAATAAATAAAGTATTAGAATTTAAGTACCACATGAAATTTAGTGTATAATAATTTAAAAAATATCTATAAACCCAAAATATATTTTGAAAGAATAATAAAATATTCAAAATGAAAATAATAAAATTAACAAATAGATGTAAAGTCTAATTAAATAAAACCCTTTTTTACAATAAATTAAAATAATAAAACACATTTCTCCCACTACAGACCAAGAAAAAATCACGTAAACAAGTTTAATTTCTTAATTTAAAATTAATTTTTTTATTATATAAAAATAGACCACTAGTACATAAATAAAAAATAAAAAAATGGGAAAATATACCTCAATGTGGTGATGATCAAGCCAAAACATTTATCCTTCAATTGTGAAAGTTATAATAAGTTAAAAAAAACCCTCCAAGAACTAGAAACTTGAAAACCCCAAAAAGTAGAACAAACCTATCTACCCTAGGGTTCAGATGAATTACAATGGTAATGAGGAAAAATAAGACAATAATTAAATAGATTTAATAGAGAATAAAATTCCATAACTGAGATTTCCAACCCCAAACCATGAAGATCCCACCATAAATTTCCAATAATAAAGGAGATCTAAAATATAGAGATGTGACCAAGAGGGTGGGGGTCATCCAATGATGCCCTAACTCAGATTTTATAAAAAAACTCAAGTGGAGATGATAAAATCCCACATGAATGATTCCTAACATGTATTTGACAATGAACTACATGTGAGGGTGTAATGGTACTTAGGGAGACTATACCATCTGTAATCATGTCCATAAAAATTAGAACAATATAATCTTGATCCAAAAAATAGCATGAAAAAATAACAACAAAAATAAATTATATAAAAAATGTTATAGAAAGTACCTCATTGGATACATAAAAAGAAAATAATGACCACCATAGTGGTAGGTAAAATAATTTTATGATAAGGATAATTATGTAAATAATAGACCAGGACATCACTTCAGAATCTATCTAGGAACTACCTCTATTCACCATGATTCACCACCTAGATACTTTTAATTAGGGCCTTTACATTTCATATATCTATAATCAATAAATATACACACACATAGATATGTCTATGCATAGTGTGATTATAAACCAAGTTGGGAACCATAAATGCATCCTTAAGAAAATATCACATAAATAAGAGTGTATTTCAAGAGAATATAAAAAATGAACACATAAGGAAACAATTACATACTTAGTATCCATGAACGAACAAAGAATCGATGAATCCCAACCATATTCTATTTAAATCCATGCCAAAATAATATCTGAATGGTCACGTAAACATAAAAAGTGGAAGAGAAAACCACAAGCTTTCTCAGGGAGCTGCCCAAAATGATTTTAAATAGCAGTAATGTCCCAAGACTTCTATTTTAGACAACATAATCTATCTCTTTGGTTAGATCAAATAATACCATCATGATCCATAGTCCCATATCAGGTCATATCTCATAATAAATCATTCCCTTAGGTCATGCCACAAAAGGCCATCATGGCTCATCACATAACATGATCTTGTTATCAAGTCACATGCATCATCTGAAAACACCACTTCCAGGTCCATCAATATATAACTGGACTACCTGTTACATTGGTTCCATAAGTAGAAAAATATTATTTCATATACCATCAAATCATATGATAATAGTTTCATCACTTATAGAGGAAGACCATAGTATATGAAGAGTGAGAAATTAGTATCCAAACACAAAATCATTTAAGAAAACACTCACATGGTATCACCAACTACACACACACACATGTTATCAAACATCAAACAAGGTATTTCATGATACATATACACATGAGATCAAAATCAAGCATTGTATAAGGAATATAAGAATACAATTTCATATTATAAAATAAATAATATATATTATCTCAACATGGAAAGGAATACCCTACCAAAATCTTGTTGAATTGAACATCACAATAAAAAAAGAGATTCATCACCCAAACTACAACAACACACAAACATAAATGATCCCATGCATCAAAAAATTCTATAAACTGATTCTAACATAGTATAACATGGGATATAGAATTAATTCAATAAGGGAATTGGGTTAAGAGGGTGAAATATTATCAATTACCTTATAAAATCCAATTTCAATTGTAAAAGTCAATTTATTTGAAGAGGAGAAATGAAATATTATTGATTAGTGGCTTGAGAAGAGGAAAATCTAAGTTTCCCTGAGTACAATTAAATAGAACACGGGTTAAATACAATGGTTATATCTTCCATTAAGTTCATGAAATCAAAAGGGTTTAGAGGTAATATATTATCCAAGGGGAAAATCACTTCAAAATGAACCACCTGAAGAATAGCATTGGTTCATCTGAGGAGGGTCTAGAAAATCTTCTGGATCTATGAATGATCAAGAGGGGATGTAAAAATAAATTAATTGGGGGGAATGAACTGATTAATAACACATCAAATACCTCCATAATTATTTCATGTGTTTCACTGATTAAATTTTCAATATATGAAAATGAAAATAGTGGATTCAACTATTTCATAAATCTTATGACTACTTCCATTGCTTCCATAATGGGATACACCATAGTTGTGGTGTTCATGAATAACCAAATAACATAACCTACCTATATGGTATATTTCTCAACCATATTATATTTTCCCTCACTACAACCTCCAATATAGGTGTGGTGATGTAATCGTGGCTGTGGACCACATAATTTATCCCATATCACCATGCCTATGGACATATCCATTTCCCCCTTGATTTTTTAATTCAATATCTCTACATGGACACCATAGCTTGAGCCACAATCGTGGTACAACATATTTGTTTTACTAAAGTCACCATATACCTTCAAAAGATACTCCATTATCTTAAGACATCAATTGATCAAAGACCAATATAGAAACTCTAAAAAATATGGATACAAGTTTATATATATAGTAATTTTTGTAGGAATTTACAAAATACCCCTTTAATAAACTATCATCACTATGAAAAATATCTAGAGTTCCACCCAGAATAGGTCATGGAATTATGATCAAACATTAGACCCCCCTCCCAAGTATCTGATTGGATCCATACATGACACTATATGACTCAAACAAGTGGAACCATCTACCATGAAAAAATCTTCTTCCTCTATTCAACAATTCAAAACAAGTAATCCATATAATATGTTTCTGGTTAAACCTCAATATCCTCGTAGTTTCTGACATGTGTAGGATTGGACATATACCTTCAAATTAGCAACACACAAAACACATCATGCATGCCTTAATAATATGGAGGAATTTCCAATATTTAATACACTACATTGATACTTTCAAGGATATACAATTATCCCACAAAATATGTTTCAAACCTACCCTTCTTATGTATATGACTATTCCAAAATTGATGTAGCATCCTCAAGAATGTTCATTCACCAAAAAAAAATCCAAATGGTGTATCCTCTAGTAATCATATGATAATTGCAATATCTGAGCAGTAATTGTCCTCTTACTAATAAGTTTTACTCTATACAGGGTTTACAACTCTATACATAGCCCAAAAATTACTTTCTTACCCACCTCATGCCAACCAAATTCTAAGAGACACAAACATCTATAAAGATCCTTAAAAGGTACAGTTTGAATCAAAGCCTGGAAACTATTGTTGTATGTAGATTAAACCACAGAAAGATGATTATCCAATTATCCATTAATGTCTATGATTAATTCCCAAATCATATAATTAAGGATTTGAATCATCCTATCTAACTATCCATCGGTCCATGGATGATTTGATTATTGATCTTCAATCAAGTTTCCAAATCCATATACAATCCCTACATTAAATGTGTTGTGAAACAGGTGTCCCAATATGATATGATATTAGAATTCAATCCACATGTTTTTATTGTATCTAAAACATATGTCTTTATCAAATAATAAAAAAATTATGTGTCTTAAATCATAATGAAATGCCATACTTTAATTAATCAATCAACTATTTTCCAAACAACATCATGTCTTCTTAGGGTCATGGGTAGCACCATCACTGAGTCCATCATCATGTTAGAACACTTTCAGAAAAGAAAGAAAAATGGTTGATACAAACCACCAAGATGACGATTCCTAATCTTTATAAATTTTTAGGTAAATAATCAACAAACAAAACCAATGATGTCCCTTTCTATATTTCGTTAGAAAAAAATAACATTGGATATCATGGTATAAATTTTTTGACCTTGAATACACTTCCCACTTTTAATTATTATAGTCCCTCATAAACTCCATTCTCTATGTGGATAATACTACTACCCTCTCATAGACATAGATTAAATATTAATCATCTAAGGACTATCCTAGAACACATTATTCTACTTACAAGCATTCCCACATCACCACACAACAGAGGGGTGCCTCTTTCACGATCATCAACTAGTATACTAATGAATTAATGGTAAAAAAGGTTAAAAATTAATAACTCCATTATCCTATAATAAATCCACTAAATAATAATATATCATACTCAATAGACACCATTATTCCCCTGATATTCTATATCCAATCTCCCCTATCCCCAACATAATCCTTCTAAGAGTATATGTGATGACATTTTCATTCCCTGGTTAATACAACATCACAAAATTGATATTATATAGATACTATGGAAAATTATATCTCCTCAAATTTAGATACCATGAAGAGAAGATATATTTCAAGCTCTTATGGTATGTGTAGATGGATAGCCTCTCACTAGAGAGATAATTCCATAAAAAATTCAAGTAATAAAGAAAAACTACAAAATAAAAGTTCCACGTCAGGTGGTTGTAATCAAGGGGTCACAACTAACATGACTTGTTTGTAGCCACCTATTCTGTCTACATCAACACATCTCCCAACCCAACTATCGATCCCCCAAAATACATTGCATTTCCAACTCCATTCTATAGAATGACTATGACTTGATCTATTTTCAGTCTTCTCTTTATCTCTAGAAAAACATTTTACACATATCAAATTACTCAAAATTATTTCACTTTTTCATCAAAATTATCATCTGTTCTTCCTAATGGGATAATTAATCAATGTAATACTAACATTATCCAGCCAAACTATGGAAACTCCTACTCTTAAAAAATCTAAGGATGGGCCCAATACATTACCAAATATATATTCTTTAGGTTTACTTACATTCCAGACTCTGAAATTAGATGAACATAGAAACACAACTCTTGAATAATGTATTTAATATTAAACATTTTGGTATATAACTGATGTACTCTGAGTTTAGTAATTAAAAATCTAGGTTAATATAAGGAATATTTCAAGTCCTATAGTATATCTTGATATTTCCAATGAATTAAATAATGAAAGAGACAAAATATGGATTGAAATTACTGTTTTTGAGAGTCATGAAAAGTAATGAAGAATTTTTAAACCCAAAATTCATGAAAATATTCTAATATTTACCACACCAAATCATAAATACTATCCAAGAAATATCATCTTCTCAAATCGGTAGATGATAGTATCCTGAATGAATATCATTTTAAAAGAACCACTAATATCCTTATAAAAAATCATAGAGGTATTTACTCATGGGAAAATAAAAATTATTCTCCATTATTACATGATTTAGCTTCATATAGTCTACCAAAAGTGATAAAATAATAGATACCTTATTGGAAGACAACAAGGTAGCACCCCAATGTGATGTTCTTGGTCTGATAAATCCATGACCCTATAAATACCCTAATTCATACCTTCAAATCACTCAACTAAATTGGTTCGGTATGATAAGGAGGGATCAAATTTGTTTATTTTATAAGAACAATATCTATATCAAACTCAATTCCTCTTCCTAGAGGACTTGACATGTTTTCTAAAAAAATCCTAATAAAAATGAACCTTTAAAAGGAATGTATATTGAGTTACTATCAAATCTATTGTAAGAATCAAGACTTCTTGTTGACTTCATGATAACTCCAATGGACACCACAAACTCTCTAAACTCAGTTGAGTCCATATAATGAGAAGGGATAAAAATCAGTTTTATCTACATGAAAAAGTTCAATATAAAAAATCAGTTCCCCTTCTTGGATAAATACATGAGATTTTGTCTAGAAAAATATATTGATAATGATAAACCATTATAGGGAATGTATAAGGAGCAACTAAAAACACTACTAAAAGAGTTATTCATGATAACTACTTGTGATAACAATAAAATGGCTCAAATATGGTCCCAATCAACTATCATCGACATCCAACTCACATGTCTTTACAAACTAATCTCCCTTAGGTGAAATAAAGGTTATCTACATCAGATAAAAGTTGATATGGGAACAAAATCTTATTAGTATGTTTATCCCAAAAGTAAAATCAAAGATATAAATATCAAGGATCATGAAGTCAATTAATTTTACATAGACATAAACTACTATAAGAATAATTTAGTTCTAAAAAAATGGAATATAATTTTTACATGGGCATATCAAGAGATAGAAACTCTGAATATAACTTGATCAATAAATCAAGTCCAGTAAAAAATATAGAAGATATAAAGGAATGAAAAGAACTAGTATAATAAATGTGATATAAAGAGTTGAGTGAAAAATGTATTTACCTCGAATGGTGGTCGATTGAATCTCAACTATTGGCCATAACTTGGTCTATCACATAAATGTGGCATAAATCATCTCCACAACCCACTCACTCAAATACATGAATCACCTATATCATATTCATTTAAGTGATCCGAACCTTCTTTTATGGACCCTAACCAATTACGTATATTGACACATGTGTTTGAATTAATCCTCTACATGAACTTATATGTCATGCCTTTATGAAGAAATACTATAGATTCCTAGACTTTCCACACTAGTGGAACTGCCAAATGGTTTCTAGAAAATCCTTTTCGGAATATCTACTCTTCCCACAACTGTAACATTAGGTAACATAGCTTCCACCCAAGGACACCAAAGAATACCTATAAAATTCCATCTACCTATCACTGCCCTACTAAATCTTCAAAACACACCAATTCTTTGAAATATAAGAATTTTTTATAGTATAACTGGGCAATCCACCCATATATCCAATAGGATCTTAAATAAAACTAGTTGTTGAGTCCTCCTACAACCCCTTCTAGATAGTGATATCCCTATTCAACCGTTTGGGTAATCTTTTTTAGGTTGATGTTTCTCACTTGGTGTCTGAGGTACATATAAAGTTATATCTTAATGTTTCTCATCTTATATACATCATTTCAAACAAAGATAAACTAAAAATAGATAAATTTCATGAAAAATACTAATTATAAAGATACTGTCTCCATTCCCTGATGATCCTCTTTGGACTCATGTGTCTGAACCATCTTTATTGAGTTAATAAATAACACCTCAAAGAATAAATCCTTTATTATATTCCATGAAAACCCTCATTTTTAGTAGTCTAGTTCATGGTACTCCACTAAATCCTGTTCGTTCCAAAAAAATTCATCCAATTTGACACACATATCATCATGAGTCTCTACCAACTTAAATATTCCCATAGTGATTTCAATCTAATCCTTAGTATCCATAGGGATTCCAAAGACTTTGAAGGATGTAGGGTGTTAGAGTTCAAAATATGAAGCATTGTAAACCATGGACCTCTATGTTCTCATTACATAAATGGAAACAATATGAATAACTATTAACTAGATCAACTCTACTACCTTTATCACCTATGAATTTTCAAGATAATTCTACTATAAGGGATATTTTGACCCACTACTATAGGTTGTCCCATAAGACATCTCCAAGAATGAATTTTCTTCAATTTTAAAATGAAAATTTAGAATTCCTATAATAGTTTTCTTTAGATATCATATTAATAATTTTTATGGTACAAACAAAAAATTACTACTAGAAGACCAATACCAGGAGAAACCAGTAACCCTAGTATAACCTGCTTAGTTCTACCAATGGATAAAGCCTATTCCTTAGTACCTACATGGTATTAAAAATAACATATCGAAAAAATCATAAAATAATGATCAAGTTATACTAAATATTTCTAAAAGATATGTTTAATAATTGTAAATATAGATATATCACTCAATAGTTAGCATAATCAATGCATCAATTTAAAGAGATATAATAAGACAGTCAATAATATATATATATATATATAATGTGATCCTACATTCATAATCATGATTCATGAATACAACAAAATCCCATAAAACTATTATAATATTCCCATCACCAGTAACTCAAAGGTCTGTTATACATCAGCTGGCTAGGAATATAACAACTCTCATACCAATGTTCCACACAACTGATATCATTTTTTCCATAACCCCAAATTAATTAAAGGAACCTTAGGCCATTAATACCATTTTTTGATACCCTAAACTTGATTTCCAAAAATCCACCTTAGTTGAGATTCTATAAGCTTTCATTCATACCATTAAATACATAAGAGTTTACTGACTAGAAACAAGGGTTTAATGGAACATGGGGAGACTATACCATTTTAATCATGACCATCACAGTTTAAAAAAAATAACCATGAACCAAATAAATTGAACAATAGAAGAATAACAAAAATAAATGATATAAAAATGATCTAATATGTATTTCAAGTCATATATAATAATAAACTAAGGGCATCCCAAGTGGAAGGTCAAACAAGAGTATGATCAATATAGGTTAGTAAATAAAACATCATGACCACATTCCATAATTCATCTCAGTACCACCATTCATCATAATGTATTATCTCCCAACCACCTATATTTGAGGCCTTTCCCTTTCTTATATCCATAATTATAAAGTCTTCACATGCATATAGATGCCTATAAAGGGTGTGAGTACAAATGAAATAAGACACCACCTATACATCTTTAACATGAGTTCACATGAATAATAATTTATTAAATGATAAGAAAATAAATTTTAAAAATGAATAAATTCCATATCGAGTATCTATATTCTAACTAAGTTATAAAGAACCATCAGTATATCCACTTAAACTCCATTATAGATGAATATTTAAATGGTTATAGAAATTTCAAAATAAGAGGATCTAACCACATAGATGGTAAGGGAGCTAGCCATATGGCTTTTCAATAGCAGTACATGCCCTAGGACTCTAGGTAAGACCATATAAGTCCATCATTCCATATTATAATATCTCAAAAAAGATCACATAAGACAATCATACCACACTATATCCTCTATGGTGAAATATCATAATACCATCATTCCCCCAAGATAATTATCATAATTCCATCATACCCTATCATCATAATCAATCTTGTTATTATGTCAGAAGCATCTTCTAAACACACTTTAACTCCAGGGCCACCAAGTGATGAAGAGACCACCTATCTCTTTGGTATGATGTATAGAATAAAAATCTAGAATATACAAATAAATAAAATTAAAATAATTTAATCAAATATAGTGAGATAAAATTGTATTTCAAGTATGGGAAAATAATATCCACACACACCCAATAGTGATGAAACTCATAAATGTTCTCATGGAATACACACACATGTGACGAAATATCCAACATGGTATCACACACATGAAATGAAATTCAATCATATTATAAAGAATATAATTACAAAATGATAGATCATTACAACAATTATATACACGGGATCCTCCTACTAAGGAACTTCTCACCTCAATCATGTCGATGTAAATGTCATAATTCATAAATAGTGTCATCACCTAAACTACATCCACACACAAACAAGAACGGTGCGATAAGTTAATAAATCCATAGAATCGATTCCAGAATATAATAAAAAGTGTTTTAGAATGGAATTTGGGAAGGTAATCGAGTCAATGGTGTAAAATAACATAAATTACATAATGAAATCAACCATCAATGATAGAATTATATCTAGTTAAATAATATAACCCACTAAAACTAGAAAATTGAACAAATAAGAGACAAATATGGGGTTATATGAGTTTATATTGAAAAAAATTCCTCAACTTCCAAAGGTTTATCTTCCTGTAAGGTCAAGAAATTAAAAGGGTCGAGATATATAATATTATCTAAGGTAGTAACTCCTTCATAGGGAATAGACAAAGATCACCATTTTTTCATCCAAATAGAATCTGTAAAATCATATGGATATTGGAATGAACAACATAAGAGGAAAAAATCAATTAATAGAGTTAATATATTGATTAAAAATCTGTTAAATAATCATAATAAGGATCACACATGTTCACCTATTAAATTTTCATTAGTTAAGTGAGAATTTAGTGGTTTTGGATATTTCAAAACTCTTAACAACACCACTATGGAATGTATAACGGCCTACCCCACACCCATGGTGTTCTTGAACATTGTAATCAAGATGGGTTTCCCCTATTTATTTTTGATAATGTCATCTTATATTACCTCACCATGAACTCCACCAAGAGCGTAGCCAGATCACTAAAGACATGGACCACAAAATCATTCGATGAGTACCCCGTCTATGGACATGATCGTATTCCTCCTTGATCATTTTACATAGAATATTACCTAGGAGACAACAGATTTTATGTCCGCTATGGTGTATCCCACTTTGAACAAAGGAGTCCCCAAAGATCTTATAATGATAATCAAATCTATTAAAACATCACTGGGCATGGAACAACAAATATAATCATAATTAATGGATACGGATAATGTTTTTCATACATGGAATGGATGTTCTGAGACTATACCCAACCTAAAGACATAACATGAGAGTAAGGGATAGGGGAATAGAGAAAAGATTTTGTGAGATTGATAAGAGGCATTTTCTTGGGACAATTCTTAATGATGTTATGACTTGAGCATAGTGGATGGAATGGATGATAGGGTAGATAAAAAATGGGTGGTGGAACATTAATGGGTAAGGGGAGAGAAAAGGTAAAAATCATTGAAAATGGGAAAAGAGTAAAGTAAGATTATATAAAAGATTTTTTTTACAAAAACTTGGGAAACCTTTGTTGTTTACATGCACTATTTTGAAAACTGTGTGACAACTAAAAAACACTTTCTGGGCCATCAATACACAAATTCAAGGTTACATTTAGGATGATAAATGATTTAACACACAAGGCACTGACCATTCCACATAAAAATTCCCTAGGACAGAACCAAATCCCATGGTTGTCATATAATTTAACAAATCATTCTGGCAAACCAAACACCCCTTTTAAACTCTTAATATTTCAAAATTATAGTCTTAAACTCGTTTAACATCATGATGAAAAATATAACTAAACAATATAAAATATATTAATAAATAAAAAAAGGGATGTTAAAATTAAACTACATAATTTAATTAAATATCTCATCATATACCCCTTTTAAACAGTGTAAATTATATTTAAAACATATTGTCACCTAATAAAATGGGGAATTATCAGAAATTAGTGACATAAAATGATCAATAATAGGTAAAAAATTATTAATGAGACACATATAAGTAATAATTATATCATAAATAAGTGGTAAAAATTAATAAAAATGAAAATTTATGATTAATAAGAGAAGAGAATGAAATACTAAGAAGTTATTATAAGGTTTGATAGTATAACACTATATCATTTACTAAAATCCATAAAAGGATAATATAGAAAGAATAAAATATAACATTTAATAATAGAGGACTTTAATCATGAATCTTGATGACATAAACTACAAATATAGAACATTTATAAACATATAAAATCAAAAAATATATCAAGGATCACTACTAATAACATCATAACATTGTGGAATGGGTTTACTCCCCAGTCCAAAAATCATTTTTGATTGGGTTTACTCCCTTTTCCCAAAAGTATACTAGATTTGGTTTACACCCCAAATCTCATTAACATTATAAAATATCTTTTATCCTTACTTCCATAAACATAGTGATCTAATTTGATGTGAATATTAATTTAATGCACTGGAGGGATATATCACTCAAGGCCTACCATTCACATTATTATATTCCCATACATATGTGTTCCACATGAATTAGAATACAACAATAAATCGAATAAAATTACATCATGATGAACTCCTAGATATAAATTTGATTTAAAATGAAATAAAGTTGATATATAGGAAAATAGACTTTAGTTTGAATAATAGTGTATATAGAAGCCACATATGATAGAATAATTAGGTACCAAATGAAGTCAATAGTTTATCCTAATTAATCAATTATTATAATTATATAGGCGAGGTCCCTTTAACCAGAAGAACATATTGTAGAGTATTCATAATAGACATGTATTATCCAAAATTTTTTCTTTAAGAATTTATAAATATATGATAAGAGGATTATAATGATAGATCAATCCACTCCTAGATATTTCAATTTCATAATAGCATGGATATATAGAAATTTGGATAATGAATAATGGAATTACATGACTATAGTAAAACTTATGAAAATGTATCATGACAGAAAATATAAAATATGTTTCATTCAAATGATTTGATTTCAAATTTTTTTTAACATAAGTGAAAAATTATTTAGGGAAATATAATAAATTAATGAATTATTAATAATAATATTTCATAGTATTTATGTATTGTTGAAATATTCATAAAAATTTAAAAGAGTAATCGAAAAAATATTTTTAATAAAAGGCATTAATTTCAAAATATTTCCATAAAAAATATTTATACATACATTGAACATATATTAAAATATTTAAAATCTAAAATTGATTAAAAATATATTAAAGTGAAATATGAATCATTAAACGATGTTTCTTACGGTTTTGGGAATGTTTTCATAAAATCAAATATATATTCCACATTCAAAATAATTTTGGAATGGTCAATTAATGTCTTTTGATATATTATTTTATCGATATAATATCCAAATAATGGATTAATGAAAATAAATAAAGTTAAATTAGAAGAAACATGGAGGGGAGGATTAGAAATGGTGTGAATGATCAAAGAAATATTTTTTTACATTTTCTGTAACTTTGTGAAATAATCCAGATAGATGTAAAAAGATATTAAATTGGATTTTAAATTTAATTAAAGAGATATATGTGAGGTATAGAATAAAATATATTCTTTACTGTCCAAATATGTAAAATAATGACTTCATATACGAAATAATACTTATTTGGAAGAGAAATTGTAAAATAGAGTAAAACCTATCTTTAAAAAAATCATATTTTTTGAGGTAAGAATCAATCAAAATGAATAATAAAAGAATAAATCATAATTAAAAAAAATATGAGGAAATAAAACATATTAAAATAAAATGTTATATTACACATAAAATAAAAATAATATAGTTAAAGAAAAAAATCATATGACTTAATAAAATAAATTGCAGTCAATAAATCACCTTATAAACATTTTAAAGAACTACGTTAGAAAAAAACTGAGATCACAAATAAATTTTATAAAAACATTAAAATGGATAAATAAGAAATTGGATATGATAATTATATAAAAAATTGAATAAAAACTATAATGAATACTAATTGAAGAGATATATTCCCAGACAGAAGGATTGTAAGGAAATATAAATGAAAACATTAAGAGAGAACAATTTAATAAAAATGAATGGGATAAACTACAAATTAATAATAAAGGTAAGAAGTAAAATAATGAAATAAATATAAATAGGAAATACATATGTATAAATTTTTGTGTTTTGACATAAGACAAAGAATGTAAGGTAGACAATATAGAAACACCACATGAAGTGAAATGCGATTTGAGAAGAATCATTTACCCCAAGACCCATCTCAATTCACATTTCATCTAACCTCCTAGAAAATAAAATTTTATTCATTAAATAGTTGATAATTAACCATATCAATTTTAATTTAATGAATGTTATTATTCATTTTTTTTAGATTAATTATTATTTCATTGATTTTTTCTAGGTTGTTCGGTTCATAGTTCTATAATTAATATAATGTAATGGTAATAGTTTATGGTCACATTCCAATGGTTTTATAAGATTTAAATGTTTCATGCTATATGCTTTATGTCAGTATAAAAGTAAAATACATCAATAGTTCAATATGTTCTATGAAATTTTTCAAATTAATTATGTTTTTATTTATATGCTTATTTTAGATGTTTATAATTATTAAGGTTTTTTATGTTTTTTGTAGATATTTTCTATCTTATTTTAATATTATAGAATCATAAAAATTAAATTAATTGATTAATAGTGTTATATTTATACAAAAAATCATTTTTATAGAAAAATATGATTGTATTCAAATCATTTATTAGTTATTTTGAAGAAAATACACTATTAAGTGGTTTAGTGAGAGCCTAAAAACACCCAGTATAAAAGGATCACACAATAAATAACAAAAACCACTCTCATAAAGTACCTTTGATGTAACCATATTAACACCTAAGAATAAAAACTAACAAAGTAGAGTCTACTAGGTGAAGAAAAAGGAAAGCTTTAATGTTCTTCACTGCTCTTCAAGCTGAATGGTCCCTTCCTAAATCTATTGAATATTTATTCTATATAATTTTCAGGATAAATTTAGAGTCTATTTTTGATTTTAGATGATATGAGCTTATCAACCACCAAACAATAATAAATTAGGTAGTGTTCATGATCAAAATCCTTAATAATGTATTTTAGATTCATATTTAACCACTCCTACCATGATTCATCAAGTGCATGAGAACATTTCTCCTATAAGATTTTATTTTACTCTTTCCTGTCTAGACTAGTGGTGGTATCAGTTTCAATGCATTTATTATGTGATTCCATGCCGAATAAAAGATAATAAAACTTCATTTTCCTATAAAAAACCAGGGGAAATGTAAATTCCCTTTCACCTTTTTTTCTCTTGAAATAATCGACCATCACTGGTTCATAATATTAAAATTTTATATTTTCACCAACCTATTCTTGTTCCATATAATCACCACACTCAACAATTTAATTTTCAACCAGAATATTAGATTTATCCTTATAAAAAAAGAAATTCAACACATCTTGGCATTATATCATCTTTTTTACCAATTTTTTCTTAGTTGACCTTGTATCCATGGGTTTAGTAATGTGATAATAGTCTATAAACCGTTTAGGTTTTCCCATTGTGCATAATATAGATCCCTGAGTCTCAATTTTATTCATTCCCTTTCTATATCCTCGAGGTTTGAAGTCATATACCATTCATTCCATATGCACTATACACTAAAAAGTGACTGATGGCATCATTACAAGAATATAGCTCATATAATCCTCAAGCTTCAGTGTTATCCTCTTTTAGAATATGTTATTAGATTCCAGTATCTACCCATGATGAATCTTCTTCTTTTTTATCTTCATATTCCACTACAATTGTTCCTTAACTATAACTTTATCTCATAGAACATCAAATTGGTTTCACAAATTTATATTTGGAGTCGTAATTTAGGGACTCATACTATTAGAAGCATTCACGTATACTTATTTTGGGTTTGTCTTAGATGGAATTGACATTCCCTGAGACATACGATCACATGTACCTTCCTAACTCATCTCCCTTACTAGCACATGTTGCATAGAATCATCATCAAATAACACTACCTATATTAATTATATAGGCCTTGGGATGAAATATATTTATTTGAGAGAACCATTTTCAAGAACTCTCTAAATATTCCATAACCCAAAAGAAGAGTCACCAATTTGTACCTAATTATTTATACCTAGACCAGAAGAAGAATCCTAACCCTCATTACCTAGACCTGTTCTTATACACTGACTAGTGTCAATATTCTATAAGTTGTTCTTGAGATTGATCCAGAACACTAAAATCAAATAACCTAGTTTCTTACCTGAAGAACCAAAATCAACCCACATCTCGACAATAGTAGGTTGTTTTAAAAAAACTCCCCCAATCATAATCCATACACTTTTTATTGGTAGTCTTGAAACATTTTCTTTGACACAAATTTGATGGGATATAGAATGGAGTATACTATGTTCTATCATCATCACATAAATAATGACCAACCAAATATCCTAGAATTCAAATTATAGAAGGATTTTGAAATAAAAGATTAAATTTTGGAGAATTAACACACAATACTGAGGTTAAGGAGTTGAATCATATATATAGATTGTAAGACCATATGAAAATGAAGAAATGATATCCATTATAAATATGTGGAGATCTGGGCGGGGCTAGGAGTAAATGTTCATCTAATGAAATGTGAATCATAATGTTCCTATTGTTAATAAGTCTAACCATCGATGGTTTTTGTAAGCCCCATGATCTAAATGAAAACATGTCAAATGATTCTAATGAAGGATGATGTTGTTTGAGGAATTCCACAAGTGTTAGGTTAGGAAGGGATGAAGTTTCTATTAACTCTAATGTTGAAAGAGATATTTGAGGGAAACTATTAAATAAGTATGTTACTTTACAGATGAGTTATTTATGAGGGGGTGAATACAATCATTATTGGAGAAGGGAAAATGGAACAAGGATGATCCCTCATGGATAATAATGGTATACCCTCCCCCTCTAGTTGGGGATGGGCCGATGTGGTGTCTACCGCTGCGTAGTTCAGATAAGATAATCCCAAAAAGAGATCATTTTCAAACAAATATAATTGTAATAGTTAAAAACAAAAATAACCATTCACTAAGGAAAAATAAACCTACCGTGGAAGAATAATGTTTTTAAGAGAGTTTAAAAGAAGTGAAAAAATAATATTTTTTTAACACCCCAAGCTTCCACGGTACGCTTCTCTTTGAATAATACAGTAACATGTGTTGTACGCAACTCCGAGTTCTAACACACCACAAACAATCAAACTAGCCGCTATGAGTAGTAATCCCCACTTTTTGAAATTTTATAAATTTTATCTTTCAAAATAGACTTCATTTTTGGATTCGGAATATCAAAATTATCTTAGGGTGAATTTTTGGTATTTTTCTAAAAACTTTCAAGTTTTGATGAATAGTGAAAACAATGAGTTATAGTTTAAAACCAAATTTTTATTTATATAATTATTTATTTTATTTAAATTTATTTTTTTTTCAAAATAGATACATAATACCTATATAAGTTCAATATAATTCATTGAAGTTAGTTTATAATAATTTTAGATATATAAAAATTTTATTGAACTTTTCACCATTTTTTCCCACCTCCTAGGAGAATTTTAAAATTCACATAAAATTTTTTTTACCACTTTTGTGAGTATAATTTCAAAAATCTGAGAGACACTGTTGATATCAGTATGAAAAATGTGGTTTAATAAGATGAAAATAATTCATGGTGAATAGTAACTTTTTTAATTTTATTTACCACAGTTAAAAGTAAATAGAGTATTTAAGGGTTAAAAAGATATTATTATTAGCATAAAACATTTCATAATTCTATTGGATAAGTATAATTTGACCAAATAAAACCTTAGGAAAAAAATATGAACCTCTTTGGTCCACTTTTATTAGATTAGGACAATTATTATTATTTTATTTAAAGAATAGTTAAAAGAGTTAAAATGAAAGTTTAATAACTAAAACATTTTTAATATAGGGTTATACATAAGATAAATTAAACTATAAATATTAATTATAAATATAGAAAGAGTTCCTACATAATGGTATTTTATTTATATTTTTTAGACATTATATAATTTAATTTATTAATGACACAATAATGATGTAGTAATTAGCTCATTAGTGAAATATTAAGATAATTGATATTATAAATACCCAAATAAATGTAATTTGAGACTTTTTATGAATTCCAATAATTTCCTAGGTTAATATGACAGGTTAGGGTTGTTTTCATGAATTTTTTTTGAAGTAATAATGCTGTTATGAATTTAGCAAAAACAAAATACCAAATAGTGTCAAAATTGACATAAAATAGTTTTTAAACAAATATTATATTATTAATTGATATTCTATTACTAAAAATATAAGGGTTAGAAAAAAGAATTATATAATGATATTTGTATCATTAAGGAACCACTTGGGGTTCTCTTGGAAGTATATAGTAATTTTATTAACTATATAATATAAAAATACAAAGAGACATGGTAAATGTCAAACTATTTAACTAAGAGTTAAATCTAAAATATAAAGTTATAACAGTGACCCAAACCTATCTAAAACCTATTGGTTGAGTGGTTTTAGACCTATCCCTAACTTAGCCTTTAAATAATTCATTTTTGAGCCATTATAAACCTAAAATTATTTTATTATAAAATAATATTTCTAGCTTTTCCTAAGGTGCCCCTCACCCCTCTTAAAAAAGGGCACCCCCATTCTCTCTAATTAAAACTTTCAATGCCATTTTTATAGGCCAAACTCTACCCAAATACCCTATTAGCTATCCTCCCTTCATCATAGAGGCCTTCCTTTAGTCAGAAATTCAACTTCAGGATCCCTTTTGATCAAATCAAAAAGAAGAACGCGAAGAAGAGGTAAATATTCCATCACAACTTTCAAGTTCTTTTTTTCTTCCACTTCCCCTTTATTTTTTGTTTCTATTTTAAAATACTAACTCCAGTATCTTCTATATAATATTATTTTATTATAAATATTGTAAAACCATATTCATTATTCTATCCAGCCTTTGAATGACATGTCACCATATGTGCGTACGTACGGCTTACCATCTCAACGTCGTGATGTGATTGTTATTCAATACATTATTATTTGGATGGGTACAATAATGATGTGTAATTGATGTAAGTAATGAATATAAAATGATAATGATTTTGTATATATGATTTACCATCCAATTATATATTATTTTAATATTAAAAGAATGATATTTTCACTCATGCGTACGTATGGATTTTCGTCTCCACGAATGTGATGAGATTCACTCTCCATTGTATCCATTCAAGAATAATTTTCATTAGATGATTAAAAATCATGTTTAAATACTTGATATTATTATGTATATTAATAATATACATCCTACCCATTACAAATATGACTCAGATAAAAAATAATATAAAGGAAAATTAATCTATTAACACCCGAAACGACGATAATACTAAGATATTATTAACAAAGGAATGTTAAAAGATCATATATGATATCTTATTAATGTATATGATTCTTGTATAATTTAATAACAATTATTTAACTATTATATAGGAGTTTAACCTACCCTCAGCCAAGGAAAATTACAAGGTAAGGGTTAATTCTACAATCTCTTCATTATCCGAGGTTTTTTATACGTAATTATCTACTGGGACCTCTTTATCATCCACATCCATATTTCCTAAAAATTTATTTCAAAACATTATTAATATTTTTTAGACTATGGTTTAAATTCATTTAAACCCTTGTTTTACATTTATAATATGTTTATAAAGGAATATTTCCATCAATTTCCAAACAAGGTACTTTTTTAACTTTTCGACAAATTTAAGGTAAGAATGTTTTTTTAACTTATACGGTGGGTGAAGCTATTTTCTACCATTATAATATCATTGAAGCTTCCCTTACAAGATTATAAGAATATTTTCAAATATAAATGTTTTCTTTTATAATTACATAACTTTAAAATCATTTCAAAATGGAAAGAGTAATTTCTCTATTTTTTTTTGATTTCATCCATGTCAACATCCTTTGATGGATTATGATCTTATTTGAAGTTGATTTTTTATAATAAAAAACATCCATATTATATTGAAGGTTTTCTGATATTTTTGACTGTGGATGTGTTATTTTTATACCATTCATGGTTTATGAATAAATTATTGACATTTCATATTCCTGTTTTAATATGAATATTTATGTTATGTTTAAACCCTTTCATATGAGTAATGAATTGGACTTAGTAAGTGATGAGTGGAGCCCGCTATAGCTCTTTGATGCATCAGTAGGTCTCATGAGACCAACCAGTGTATTGGAACAAGGCCTTGAAAAAATATTATTTGTAGTCTTGGAACAAGGCCTTGACTATGTAGTTATGAAAGTATGGCGTTATATATTCCTTCTTTATGAAAGTGGCTATTGATATTGGATGTAATTATTCTACTAATAGAATATCCATGTGAGTAAGTAAATGGAATTATTTGGTTTTATATTTTCCATATTATGCTTAAGTTCAAGTTTAAAAGGATTTTTTTTTAGTCTTATACATTGCCTTAAATGTTTATGCTTATTTATGAAAGTTTCTGCTATATTTTTATCCTTACTGAGCATCTGGGATCACCCCTTTATATGTTTTATTTCTTCCAGGATGTGAATAAGTATTTTATGGCGGACCTGTAGGGATAGTCTAAGGGGATATGAGTGTGGTCTATAGAAACAATGTTGTTGTAGTTTTTCATTTTATGATGTAATGTAAACCTTATGAATGTATCTAGTACTTCCAATGATACTAAACTAATGAGTCTTTCGAGACTTGATGTTTTGTGATCATTAAAATGTTATGTAATAATGCACCGAATCTGGGTAATTGGGTTTGGGGTGTTACAGTTGGTATCAGAGGAAGTTTAGTACAAACCTTGGAATCTTGATTTAGATAAACACTTATTAGAGCACATTTCCCTAAGATAGAAATTGAGGATTAATATAGAAGAACATTCTATAATATTGGTATTGTAGAGATTTTGTGAGTTTTCTATGAAATACATCCCTGTCTGGATACGAGAAGGTAGAGGCGGCTCTGGCGCAGATGTACCTAAGGGTAAAACCTGAAAAAACCACTTTGAGCTAGACTTGAATGGGAACTGGTTCACGACAATGAGCCTTGCTGCACTCTTGGTTACAACACTCCCGGGGGATATTCTTAGAATAATTCTCAATTTCTTTACAAACCATTACGAAGGGTTTATGAGTATATAATTCCTCAAAGAAACCATTTTTATGATTATGAATGATATCCATAAACTGTTCAGTTTATGATAAGTGTTTTACATGTTCGGATTTATGTATTTTGATTCATAAACTAATCTACTTTATGCCATTGTTTAGAAATGGAACCTAGTGGAAGGAATAGAAACCGTATCAATGAACTCACTTCAGGTAGGAATTTCCCTCTTGCTCAAGATAATTATAGTGGAGATGGTGATGAAACTGGTGCTGATCAGCTTATCACCATACTGGGAAAGCTCACTAAGGTTATGAATAATAAGCTTACCCGTATCGAGAACCCTGATCCACAATGTGGAGGATAAATATTAGATCACTTCATGAGGAAACAAAAACCAACATTCAATGGGAGTAAAAATCCATTAGTGGCTGAGTAATGGATAAATTCCTTAGAGAAAATATTCCATGCCTTGGGGAGTAGTGAAATGGAAAAAGTTGTTATGGAACTTTACCTCCTCACTGGAGATGCTGATCAATGGTGGTCATTGATTCAAAACACAAAGGAAAATGATGATGTAACAAATATGGAATTTAGGGAGTTTAAAGAGATTTTCTTAGAAAAATACTTTCCTCGTGACCATTGAGTAGATATGGAAAGGAAATTTCTGAGTCTGAGGCAAAAGGAGGATAAGAATGTCAAAAAGTATTAAGCTAAATTTTCATGGTTAGTGAGGAAGGATTCAGATTATATAAATATCCCAATAAGTAAGATTAATCATTTCTTTGACGGGTTAAAACTATTTCTCCATCGAGCATTAGTCTCACAATCCCTCTCATAATATGAAGATATTGTCTCATGTGCTGTCAAGACAGAATAAGAATTCTCTAAGTCTTACGACTTTAAAGAAAAGAAAGTGAAGAAGAGATCTACTGAACAATCAATAAATGGAAATAAGTGGATGAAGGGAAAAGTTGAACATTCATCCTATGGTAAATGTGGGAAGAAACACCCCAGTACTTGGCTGAAGGGAATGAGAGTCTGTTACAAGTGTGGTGAAAAAGGCCAACAAGCTCATGATTGAAAGGGGAAGAAAGAGGTTGTCGATGTTGAATGCTACAATTGTAGAGAATAGGGGAATTATGAAAATGAATGTCCTAAGAATCAGGGGAACATGCCTTAGAAAAGGCCAAGGGATCATGGACAAGCATATGCTATCAATACTACTGAGGTTGATGCTCCAAAAGACGTGGTGGAAGGTAATTTAATGGTTTCCTCATGTTTAACAAACACTTTATTTGATTCTGTATCATCACATTTTTTCATATCTTCCTAGTTTGCTAAGAAAATTAGATATTTACAATTTTATTTAATAAGGGAGTTGTCAGTCAAAACTCCTAAGGAACGTATCATTGTATCAATGTTTTGTGAATCAGTTCCCATTAGAGCATATAAATGTTCTTTATCTGCTGATCTCCTAGTCATACCTATGATTTAAATTGATATAATCCTCGGTATGGATTGGCTTTCAGACCATGATGAAAAAATTTATTGTATGAATAAAGCGGTTACAATTTTTGATGATGGTTATAAAGAACACCTTATCATCAGAGAAGAATTTTCACCACCTAATCCACCCTGGTAGCTCAACTAAATTCAATTATTGGGGAGGAAGAGAATGAAATAATTGTCTATGAGGAAATGAATGTTCCAATAGAGGATGTACCTATTGTGAATAAATATGTTGATGTGTTTCTAGAATATTTAACTGGACATCCTCCAGAATGAGAAATTGAGTTTTCCATTGATTTAATTCTTGGATCAAGGCCCATATTGAAGACCCCTTATAGAATGGACACTGTGGAATTAGTGGAACTAAAGAAACAACTAGAGTAGTTGAGTAATAAGAGATTTATTTGACCTAATGTTTCTTCATTGAGATCCCATGTTCTTTTTGTTAAGAAGAAAGATGGATCTATGAGGTTTTTCATTGACTACATGGAGATCAATTCTATAACAATAAAGAACAAGTATCCCCTACCTCGCATTGATGATTTATTCTTTTAACTTCATGGAGTTCAATAATTTTTAATGACTGACCTTCAATCTGGATATCATCAGTTGTGTGTGAAGAAGGAAGAAATTCTAAAAACATCATTTTGAACCAGGTACAGGCATTACAAGTTTACAGTAATTCCATTTGGATTGACTAATGCAACCTCTGTCTTTATGGATCTAATGAATAGGGTTTTCAAGGAATATCTTGATGACTTTTATTGATATTTATTGATGATATCTTGGTATACTACAAAAATCTACGAAGATCAAGAAAATCACTTGCGCATTATCCTGATGACTCTTAGAGGACATGAATTATATGGGAAGATTAGAAAGTGTGAATTCTGGCTTCAGAAGATTTCTTTTCTTGGCCATATTATCTCCAAGGATGGAATCTCCATTTATCATTCGAAGACCAAGTCAATCCAAGAATGGCTAGCACCGAAGAGTATAAATGAGGTACATAGTTTTATTGGTTCAGCAGGTTATTATCGACATTTTGTCCATAATTTTGCCTGGTTGGCTAACCCATTAACAAATCTCACACGTAAAGGGGTTTAATTTGTTTGGAAAAAATAGTGTGAAGAATGTTTTGAAGAACTGAAGAGAAGATTAGTCAATGATCCTATATTTACTCTACCATCAGGGAATGATGGCTTTGTTTTTTTATAGTGATGCTTCAAAGAAAGGACTTGGTTGTGTCCTTATGCAGAATGATAGGGTTATTTCTTATGCATCATGATAGCTAAAAATTCATGAGCAAAATTATCCAACTCATGATCTTGAGTTAGTAGCAATAATCTTTGCTTTGAATATTTGGAGACACTATCTCTAAGGTGCAAAATGTGAGATATATACTGATCATAAGATTTTAAGGTATATTTTCTCACAGAAAGAACTTAAGATGAGACAAAGGCGATGGCTTGAATTACTCAAGGATTATGATTTCACAATACACTTGCACTTGGGGAAGGAAAATAAGGTGGCAGATTCTTTGATTAGAAATGATCATGGAGTTTTGAACAAGATGAGTGTGTAAAAGGATCCTATATATATGGATCTAGTAAAGATGGATATGGAAATCACCATGGAGGTGAAACATCAATAAGTTTTCAAATGGTTTCCAAAACATCTTTACTAGAAAGGATAAATAGTTTTCAGCCCAATTATGAAGAGTTTCAAAAGATTATTAAATCTGTGAATGATGGGAGATTGAGTGAATTTGTGTATGAAGATGGAATTTCTAAAATTTGGGAAGATACATTGTGTTCCCGATATACCTGATCTAAAAATGGAATTTTTGGATGATTCTCATAGTTCCAATTTCTCTATACACCTTGGTAGCACTAAAATGTAAAAAGATGCGAAGGAAATTTTTTTTGTGGGACTATAAGAAGAGGGAGATTGCGGATTTTGTGTCAAGATGTATGGTTTTTCAAGAAGTGAAAGTTGGAAGGAAATAACATGGAGGAGTCTTGCAACCTCTTCCTATACTTGAGTAGAAATGGGATAATATTACGATGGAATTCGTCATGGGACTACCAAAGACTCCAAGAAAGACTGATGAAATATGGGTCATTTTTGATCATCTAACCAAGAAAGCACATTTTATTGCTATAAGAGAAGATTTAACACTTGAACGATTAACAAGACTATATATTAATGAAGTTGTGAGACTTCATGGAGTTCCACTATTGATTGTTTCTGATTGTGATCCATGATTTACATCAAGACTCTTGAAAATTATTCAGAAATCCCTGGATACGGAACTTTGATTGAGCACTGCCTACCACCCCCAAACTGATGGACAATCAGAATAGACTATTCAAACCTTAAAAGTCATGTTGAGATCATGCTCACTTGACTTTCAAGGTATGTGGGATCAATATTTCCCTCCTGTAGAATTTTATTATAACAATAGCTTCCATTAAAGTATTCAAATGGAACCATATGAAGAATTATACAGAAATAGATGTCGCACACTAACCTGTTGGAATGATGTTGGTGAAAGAAAACTCGTAGGCCCAGAATTGGTGGAGGAAATGATGGAAAATGTGAAGGTAATCCAAAACCTCATTAAAGCAGCTCAAAGTAGGTAAAAGATCTATGATGATAACCAAAGGAAGGATTTGGAATTTTAGGTTAGAGATCATGTATTCTTGAAGGTATCTCCATGGAAGGGTGTTATAAGTTTCGGTAGAAAGGGAAAATTGAGTCCTAGGTACATCATACCTTTTGAAATACTTGAACGAATTGGGGCTATAGCTTACCATTTGGAAATGCCGCCATGTCTCTTCAAAGTTCACGATGTGTTCCACGTATCACTGTTGAGAAAATACATGCCTGACCCATTGCATGTACTCACATATGAGGAATTAAAGCTAGAACCTGATCTGTCTTATTGTGAAGATCCTATCATGGTTCTTGATACAAGAGAAAAAGTGCTAAGAAACCGGGTGACTCGTCTGGTAAAAGTTATATGGAGAAACCATAAGATGGAAGAGGCAACGTGGGAACCCGATGAACTTATGATGAAGAACCGCCCAATTTTTTTATGCAGTAATACTCTATAAATTTCGAGGATGAAATTATTTGGAGGAGGGTAGAATGTAACACCCCAAGCTTCCACGGTACACTTCTCTTTGAATAATATAGTAGCGCGTGTTGAACGCAACTTCAAGCTCTAACACACCATAACCAATCAAACTAGCCGTTATGAATAGTAATACCCACTTATTGAAATTTTATAAATTTTATCTTTCAAAATGGACTTCATTTTTTGATTCGGAATATCGAAATTAGCTTTGGGTGAATTTTTGGTATTTTTTTAAAAACATGCAATTTTTGATGAATAGTGAAAAACACTGAGTTATTGTTTAAAAACAAATTTTTATTTAAATAATTAGCTATTTTATTTAAATTTATTTCAGGTCAAAATAGATACATAATAACTATATAATTTCAATATAATTCATTGAAGTTATTTTATAATAATTATAGATATATAAAAATTTTATTAAACTTTTCACCGTCTTTTACCCACCTCCTAGGAGAATTTACAAATTCACATAAAACATAATTTTACCTCTTCTGTGAGTGGAATTTCAAAAATAAAAGATTCATGGTTGGTATCAGTAAGAAAAATTCTGTTCAATAATACAAAAATAATTTTTGGTGAATAGAAACTTTTTACTTTTATTTAGCACGGTTAAAAGTAAATAGGGTATTTAAGGGTAAAAATGATATTATTATTACCCTAACACATGTCATAATTCTACTGGATAAGTATAATTCTACCAAAAAAAAACCTTAGGAATAAAATATTTTCTTCTTTGGTCCACTTGGATTAGATTAGGACACTTATTATTATTTTATTTAAAGAAGAGTTAAAAGAGTTAAAATCAAAGTTTAATAACTAAAACATTTCTAATTTAGGGTTATAAATAAGATAAATTCGACTATAAATATTCATTAGAAATATAAAAATAGTTCTCACATAATGGAATTTTATTTATATTTTTTAACAAATAATTTAATTTATTTATGACACAATAATGATGCCGTAATTACCCAATTAATGAAATATTAAAATAATTGATATTATAAATACCCAAATAAAAGTAATTTGAGGATTTTTATGAATTCCAATAATTTTATAGGTTAATATGACATTTTATGGTTGGTTAGATGTATTTTTTTCAAAGTAATAATTCTGTTATGAATTTATCAAAAACAAAATACCAAATAGTGTAAAAATTGATATAAAAGAGTTTTTAAAACAAATATTATATTATTAATTGATATTCTATTCCTAAATATCTTATGTTGAGACAAAAGACTTATATAATGATAGGTGAATCATTAATTAACCATTTGGGGTTATCTTGGAAGTATATAGTATGTTTATTAGCTATATAATATAAAAATACAAAGAGACATGGTAAATGTCAGAATATTTAACTAAAAGTTAAATCTAAAAGATAAAGTTAATATAGTGACCCAAACCTATATAAAACCTATTGTTTGAGTGTTTTTCGACACATAACCACCTTAGCCTTTAAATAATCTATTATTGAGACATTAGAAACCGAAAAATATTTTATTATAAAATAATATTTCTAGTTTTTTCCTAAGGTGCCCCTAACCCCTATTATAAAAGGGCACTCCCCCTTCTCTCTAATTAACACTTAAAAATCCATTTGGATCAGCCAAAATCTCTCCAAATACTGTATAAACTATCCTACCTTTATTTTAGAGGCCATACTTTTGTCCGAAAGCCAACCTATGGAGCCCTTTTGATCAAATCAAAAGGAATAACCCGAAGAAGAGGTAAATATTCCATCACCTCTTTCAAGTTCCTTTCTTCTTCCACTTCCCCTTTCTTTATTGTTTACATTCTAAAATAATAAATCCAGTACCATATATATACTATTATGTTATTATAAATATGGTACAACCATATTCATTACTCTATCCATCCTTTGAATGACATGTCACCAGATGTGTGTATGTACAACTTACCATCTCCACGTCGTGGTGTAATTGTTATTCAATACATTATTATTTGGATGGGTATAATAATTATGTGTATTTGATGTAAATATTGAATATAAAATGATAATTATTCTGTATATATGATATACCATCCAATTATATATTATTTTAATATCAAAATAATGATATTGTCGCTCGTGCGTACATACGGATTACCATCTCCACGAATGCGATGAGATTCATTCGCCATCATATCCATTCAAGAATAATTTTCATTATATGATTAAAAATAATTTTTAAAGAATTGATATAATTCTATATATGAATATTATACATCCCACCCATAAAACATATGACTCACATAACAAATAATATAAAGGAAAACGAATCCGTTAACACCCGAAACGACAATAATACTAAGATATTATTAGCAAAGCAATGTTAAAATATCATATGTGATATCATATTAATGTATATGATTCTTATATAATTTATTAACAACTATATAACCATTATACAGGATGTTAAACTACCCTCGACCAAGGAAAATTACAAGGTAGGGTTTAATTCTACAATCTCTTCATTAACCGAGGTTGTTTATACGTAATTATCTACTGGGATCTCTTTATCATCCACATCCATGTTTCTTAAAAATGTATTTCAAAATATTATAAATATTTTATAGACTATGGTTTAATGTTATTAATAACCTTTTTTGACTTTTATATAATGTTTATAAAGGAATATTTCTGTCATTTTCCAAATAAGGTAGCTTCTGACCTTTTCGACAAATTTATGGTAAGAATGTTTTTTAAGCTTATACGGCGGGTGCATCTATTTTCCACCATTATAACATCATAAAATCTTCGCTTACAAGATTATAAGAACATTTAAAATATAAATGCATTCTTTTATAATTACATAACCTTTAAATTATTTCAAAATAAAAAGAGATATTTCTCTAAAAAGTTTTGATTTCATCTATGTCAACATCCTTTGATGAATTTTAAGCTTATTTGAAGTTGATTTGTTATGATACAAAACATCAATACTTTATTGAAGGTTTTATGATGTATTTGACAGTGGATGTGTTATTTTTATACCATTCATGTTTTATGGATAAAGTATTGACATTTTGTATGCTAGTTTTAATACGAATGATTATGTTACGTTTAAACATTTTCATATGAGGAATGCATTAGACTTAGTAAGTGATGTGTAGAGCCCAATCTAGCTCCTCGATGCATTGGTAGGTCTCATGAGACAAACTAGTGTCTTGGAACAAGGACTTGACAAAATCTTATTTATAGTCTTGGCACAAGGCCTTAACTTTGTGGTTGTGAAAGTCTGGCATTATGCATTCCATCATTATGAAAGTGGCTATTCATATTGCATGTGATTATTCGACTAGTAGAATATCAATGTGAGTAAGTAAATGGAATTATTTGATACTATATATTCCATATTATGCTTAATTTAATGTTTAAAAGGATTTTGTTTTAGTCTTATAAATTTCCATAAATGTTTATGCTTATTTATGAAAGTTTCCGTTGTATTGTTATCCTTACTAAGCATCAGTGCTCACCCATTTCTATGTTTTATTTTTCCCAGGATGTGAAAAAGTATTTGATGACAGACCTGCAGGGATAGTATGAGGGGATATGAGTGTGTTCTATAGAAATAATGTTGTTTTAGTTTTTCATTTTATGATATAATGTAAATCATTTGAATGTATCTAGTACATCTAAGGCTATTAAACTAAGCGGTCTTTCAAGACTTGATCTTTTGTGATCATGCCAATGTTATGTAATAATGCACCGACTCTGGGTAATTCATGTGAGGGGGTTACATTTTTTATTTTGATAAATACATTATATTAGAGTTATAATTCTTTTTAAATGTTAATTTAAGTATAGATTATGTTATGGAAGGTGAAATGTGAGAATAAAAAATAAAAGATATTTGTTTGGAAACTCTAACCAAGATCTTTGAGACACATCCTTTAGAGAGATCCCCAGTCCTTAGAAATAGTTTCTTTAGACAAAACATGGCCTAATAATGTTTATAAATGATTTTTTAGAGTAATATTGATATATATTTTTCCAAGGAATATGTTTTGGAATTGAGTAAAAATGGGTGAATAGGGGTCATTTTATAGGTAAAGGAGAGGGAGATCTAAAAATGGAATATCAAATAATTTATTATATTTAATTTAGGCTATTAATAGTTTTTATTGATATGATTATTAATAATATTTTAAAAAAAATATATTTTTTGGATACCAATTATACACACCTAAAATTATATTAAAAATTTGAATTTTTTTATTCAACAAAAATAAAAATAAATAGTTTTTTATTATATTAAATTATAACTCTAGATTTGAAAAATACATTTATAGGTTTATAAATTATGTTCATTATTTTTAATCGAATTATTTTTTTCATTAAATACATTTTATGTCTTAAGAATTATTTTATAAATTATTAATCTATATTTTTATCATAATGATATCATACAACTTTCTGAATATGAAAAATATACATTTGTAGCAGTCGCCAAAAATCCAACTATTTTAGTAAAGTATAGAAAATTTAACATTATATAATATATATTTGATGATTCTAGATATTATATATATATATTATTTTAATTAAATATGTTTTTGTAATTTTGTAATTTAAATTTTAAAATAAAAATTAACTCTTTACTAAATATGTTAAAACAAAACATAATAAAAATTTATTCTTCTATATAATTAAATTATCATGATTTATGCAATAATATTATGTATTATAGTTTTTATATTTATTTATTTAATTTATTTTTAAAATTATATATTAGTTTACCTCATTAGTTGTCCTTATGGTAATTTTATTATTTTAATGGCTTGGTTACTATTTTAATTCTTATATTTCCAATGGTTAATTTACCCATTCAAAAATGATAAACCTGTATTCTAATTCATACATATACCAATTAATCCATCATTATTCATGGAATTTTTTTTCCTCTCATGGTTATTTACATTTCGTTTAGAAAACACCTTACATATTTATAATTTTTGTTTTATTTTACCCATGTTCTTTATAACAAAAGTATTAATGAGAGGTTACAACCCTATAGATTTACATGTTTTATTCATGTTATTTCCATCTTTTTAGTATACCATAATATTATTTTTAATTTTTTATAATGAATTTACACTTCAAATATAAGGTTATATGATGAATAAATAAAATAATTATTGTTTTTTATATACTATGAAAAATTTAATTTTCAAATTCCAATATATTTGGATTACAATTTTATATATGAAACATATTCAATTAAACAAACTAAATAGGTGACAAATATATTTAAATTATGAGTTGATATATTTAAATATAATTAAAATAAATTCATTTATAATTTAAATATCTAATTTAGGAAGAATATTCATTTAAAATATAAATTTTTACTTTCTACATCAATAATGAAACTTTTTCCTTATAATTTTATTCATTTATAAAATCTTATGGTGGTTTAAACCTATTTTATCAAATCAAATTTATATTCCATAATGTTATCTTAAAAATTAGATATGTTAAGGTTTTAACATGAATCATCATAAATATATTATATATTATTATCCTATGTGATTTTAGTATTTATACTTTGCATACAACTATAAAGATAATGGTTATTTATTCAAGGAATTATACCCACATTTTTCTCAATAAGAATTCCTAAAAAGAACCAAACTCTACTTTGATCACAAATGATGTTCACATAGGCGCATATATATGTATCTTGGTATAAGAATATATATTATTTCAGATAACATAAAAAATAACTACATGATAAAATCAAAAGCATAATGTCTTTGGGAACATGGTATATATTATATAATTAATCTATCTAATTTAACAAAATCCATTACTATATAGTTCTTATAATTCATAAAAAAATATCTGTAACACCTATAATATTCTATGTAAATGGGGAATAAAAAAAGGAGTGTGCTAAAATCTTAGTAATAGGTGAATTTTTTTAATGAATCAAATAAAATATATCAACCAATAATAAAAAAGTTAAATACATGATCATAAAATAAATAGAGTGATTAATAGAATAAGACAATAAAATCATAATTTTTTATCCTGAGGAATCATTAAATAATCACATATAATTTAATAATTTTTTTTAAAGGGATAGTCCTAAAATCATGACATACTATATTACTTAAGGTTATAAAATCATAAGACAGAAATCATGAACCATGGTGACATGAATTTTAAATGTGGAGTATTTTAAGAATAGGAAATAATGGAATAGTTCATGTATCTCTTCCAAAAACATCAAAACATAGTGTAATGGGTTTACTAACTAGTCCTAAAAACCTTGTAGTCTAGGTTTACTCCATAGTCCCATAATTAATGTTGATTGGGTTTACTCCCCTGCCACGTAGATAAAGTGGATTCAATTTACTCTATAGTCCCATAAACATAATGATCTCATAAAATGTAAATATTTTCCCAATTAATTTTAGGGAAATATAAGATAGTTCAAACCCTTCACATAATGATACATCCATACACATGTGTTCCACAAGTATATTAAAATAATGATAAATCTATAAACCCACATCAAAATAAAACCAAGGAAATAAAATTGGAATACAATGATATAAAGTTTATATCTAGTTATGTACCCTCTATTTATAACAATGATGAATATGGTATTAAAACCCTAGAATAATGAGGTATACAATAAATTTAAAATTTTTCCATTGTCAGTCGAGTGGTATGTCTATATAGGGAACACCCATTAATCAAAAAAAGAAGTTTAACACGTTCACAATAAAATGGTATTTTAATAAAGGTTATCATTAATCATTTAATATTTTAAATTAATATAATGAATTTGATTGTTCAATCCACCAACATGTATTGTATTCCATAATACCACATGTTTACACAAATTTATATAATTAATAAGTGATTTATTTCACAATAGTGAAACTTATGATACTTTATTCTAAGGGAGAATATAACATTAGTAAAATTAATATGATTAAATTTAAAAATTTTATATCCATAGATGAAAAATTATTCAGGGGAAGATAAAAAATTATAGAATATTTAATAAAAATATAAATCTATTTTTCATAAAGTTGAAAAATTCACAAATAAGAAAAGGAGTTATGTAAACATCATTTATATAAAAGAATATAAATTTTAGAATATTTGAATAAAAATATGTTTTAAATGTGTTTTTAGTATAAATTATTTTTATTTACAGTAGGGAGAGAAAATTGGAAGTGAACACATGAGAGGAGTTTTTTTAACATTATCAAAAAAATTGTTAAAAAAGATATATGTGAGATCCAAATTAATTTTTAGATGGTATTATAAATAGTTTGTAATTTTTTTGATAAAAAATTGCCCTATAATTTATCTTCAATAAAAATTAAGTTAACATTGAATAAACATGTATAAAAATATTAGAAATTGTATGGATATTGAACAAAATACGTTTTAGATTTTTTTTAACTTCCAGAAATAATCCTCATCAATTAAAAAAAATATATAATTGGATTGTAAACTGCATCAATAAAAAAAATATTTTTTATAAAATAAAATACTTTTCTACGTTTTAAAATAACCTAATAATTACTTATCATACGAAATAATATGGATAAGAAAGATAAATACCCAAAACATAAACTGGTATTTATCGTCTAAAATATCAAAAAAATTTATATAAGAATCTCAAAATAAGTAGATTATGATAAAAAATTAAATTTCTTATAAAGTAAGAGAAATAGAATAAAATAAAATTTAATTGAAAAATTTTGTCATGAAATTTTTTTTATTAAAAATACGGGTTGTCAACTGTCATCTTACTCTCTCCAAAATAAGGAGAAGCCTCAAGGGGATCTAAAATAGTTCAAGGTAAGATAATCCTTATATAAACTATACTTACAATGTAATGGAAGAGAATTTTATAATTTTTTTCATAAGGATTATTTGATCCCAATTTGATGAAAACAAATTTCCAGTATAATAAGTTTTCTTTGGGTGTGTTTGAATATATAATTAAGTTCCAAGAGGCTCTTACATATCTTTAGGAAAGGAGAAAGTGTAATAATCAATTAAAGGATAATAATGGAAAAACACCCTTATAAAAGTATAGAAATTTGAGATCAAAATTAAAATGTGTTAAAGACCTCATTAAAATTTCAATAAAAAAATTAATATTTTAATTATATTATATAACTTTTTTAAAGATGATTAGAAAAAAAATACAATCCTAAAGAAAAATAATGAGAAACAAATCCACATAAACTATTGAGGTAGTCCCCCTTATGAAAAATATATGGTATGATATATATATATATAATATAAGTAATTTTATTATTAATTCCTAAAAAATAAATGAAACAATATGGTAAATATTCTAGGATTTAGTGATAATATACTGATTAAATGATAGATGATAGAGGAATAATACCTGCAAAGAATACAGATTTGGAATAAAACCCTTACCTAGAGTCCCATTTCATTTAATATATATAATGAACACAAAAATAATAAAATTTTATACCTTAATTAAATGATTAATAAATATATTCATGTTTCTTTTTCTATTTATTTTAACTTTTAATATATTTATTAGATAATTTTTTATTGAACTGATTCTTCTGAAGTAGTTTGGTTCGTAGTTCCAAAAATAATTTTATGTGACAGTATTGGTTAATGGATAAATTAAAATTTTCCAATAATATCTATAATAATAATTGTATATGGTTTAAGTCATTATAAAAGTACAAGAGTTAAATATATTTTTTAAAATAGTTTTAAATGACCAAGTGTTTATATGACTGTTTTTTACGATTATAATTACCACGGTTATTTATGTCTAATAACCTTATTATCATAACTATATTATCATTAAGAAATCATGAAAATGAAATTAATTGATTAAAATTGTTATATTTATAAATTAAATGCATTTTATGTGTATTTTTTATGGAAATAAGTGAAAATAAAACCTATCATTCGCTTAGGTTTAATAAACGTATGCTGAGTGGACAATATTTTTGAGATTAAAAAAAAAAGAAAAATCAATATTTGATTTTCATTAGTAAAATATAGAATATTTTTAATAATTTTAATGGTTATTTTTAGTTCAAATTAATTTAATGATAGTTTAATAAGGGAAATAAAAAGAAAACACACTATTTTTGATACCATAACCTTTCTATTTGAGACCCCTCCCTTGCTTAAATCCTTAGACCATTGATATAATATATTACGATCATAATATTGAACTGTGATAATTTCCAATAGGGTTAAAGAGTTATTTTTGAGTAACACATTTAAAGGAACATGTTTTTTATGTGATGAGAAGTGGGTGTATAAGGGTTGATTTTATAAGCAATGAGAGGGGAAACTATGAATAAAATATTAAATAATTCAATATTTTGGCTTAAGAATAAGAACAATATATATTATTAGAATTATTAATTATGATATATATAAATATATATTATTAATAAAAAAACACATGTAAAAATAAATGGAATATTTGAAACATCTTAACAGATTTAAAGATTCAAAAACTGTTTTTATTAAGATAGAATATAATTTTGGAAATGGAAAATAATTTCTGATTTTTAAATATTTTTTGTTATTAAAAATATAATATTTTCGTAATTAAATATATTTTAATCTATTATATATATATTTTAAATTATTCATCCATATTTCTGTCATAATTATGTCATAAAACGTTTTGTATATGAAAAATTATATTTTATCTATTCTCACAAATTTTACAATTTACATAAAAATGCTAAAAACTTACCCAAAGTTATTTTTAATATGTTCATTAAAAATAATAGATCCATTTTAGGAATATAATTTGATAATTTATATATTTTTATCATTCAAATATATGATTATATATAATTTAAATTACATGATTTATAAAAATTATTTAATTAATTGATGTTAAATATTATTTAAGTGTTTAGTTAATTGGTTACAAATTTTATTATTTTAATATGATAATGGTTAGATTACTATTTAAATGATCACAATTTCAATTAATTCATTAGTCATTTATAATGGTCATATGGGCCTTCCAATTTAAATATATACCAATTAATTCCTTTATTATTCATTCTTTTTGTTATTTCTAAGGGTTCTATATAATAATTTTAAGAAATGATTGTCTTATTTATAATTTTTAGTTTTTTTATTACAGTGTTATTTACAGTTGTGGTTCTTATGGAATACTAAGACCCAATAGATTTCAAATTTATATTCTTAATTTTTATTTGGTTTTAATATCTCAATTTAGTAATTTAAATTTAATGAAATATATTTATCTATTATATATAATGTTCTATGATTTATAAATAAAATAATAATGTGTTCTTTTTATTTTTTCCATAAAATTAGATATGTCCTTCTATTATAATTGAATTAATAATCATTTTGAAAATCAAATAATTAATTAGGGAATCTAATTAAATTATAAATATATATAAATTATACTTTTATATATTTGAAATATAATTAAAGAACTATTATATCATTAATATATCTAAATTACATAACAATAATCACTAAAAATATATAATTTTATAGTGAGTGTAAAACTATGAGAAGGGTTTCTATACATAAAAAACACAAAAAAATATTTAATATATTATTCAATAAATTATTCAAAGATTATTACTGAAATAAAACTACTATATAAATTTATAGTGAATCTATATTATTGATTGGGTTATATTCTATTAAATCTATAATGACTATGTCCATAATTAATGAATAGTTCTATTGTACCCACTCCACATATCCAGATAAATCACTAAAATTTTCTTTCTAAGAATCCCACTCTATGTGGTACTATATTATATGATTAGGGTAGTTGTTCTTAAATAGATCATGTACAAATGGATCTATATTCTTTCTAAAGGTGTACACAAAAGTGTGGGTTTGAAAAAATTTAGTAGGTAAAAACTGACTAATCTATTTACAACTTGTCATAAGATGAATTTTTTTCCATAAAAACCCATATTAATAATACTATGAAATGAAAAAATTATTCTTTAACAAGCCATTTTGTATAGATAGAAAAGATAACAATTAAACCCATTGACTGGGAGGATCCATACCTAACATACATTCTTTTTGGAAATCCTTGAATATTATATGACATATTGATTCCATCCCATTAAATTATAATGTAACACAAATTTTTATATGTATATAATTTATATATATCTCTCTGTGTGTGTCGACTAGGTCTAGGTTAAATACTAAGGGTTTTCAATGGAAATTGAATCTTGTATAATATATTGAGGGAAATCATTATACACATCCCTTACTCCTAACAATTATTTTTTATTTTATTAAGAATCCCCATTTAATGTTCACATTAAAACCTTTATAAAAAATATAAACATATTAAACAAAAAACCCATCACATCCCTTTGGGAATAGAAAATGGGGTATACTCAAGTAAGGTTATCATAAACCTAACTTCTATACTTAACCTTCTCTCTATCCACCATGTGTAACTAGAAAACATTAATAAAATAAAAATATAACATGTTCAAGATAAATTATTATCCTCAAATGTCAAGTGCATAAATAATACCACCAATCATAATTGTTTACATTATATTACATTTATCAAATTGATTTATAGAAATCACGAAAATAATAAAACAAACAATAAACTAGTCATGATCACACATTCAAGTTATTTACTCTAAACCAGGTACTGTACCTTATTCACAAGTAGGTCAATAATAAAATTGACAAGAAGATAAAAATATCTTCATGAAAATATATAAATACTTGTAAATAAAAAAAATATATTCCAAAAATTTATAAGGCCTTTTGAAGAAATATTTATTAGAGGAAAACTTCTTTATTTTTAATTTATTCTGCTCATCTATGTGTTTTTTCATGTCCAAATATTTTAGAATATGAAAGAAGGAATGTTTTCTACTACCATAATATATAAAAATTAATTATTTTAGGTTAAATGTATGAGTGATAATATAACGTCTCGACCCCAGTTCCCCAGAGTCGGTGCATTATTTTAATACATTGGCATGATTACAAGGAATCAATTCCCGAAGGACTGATCTGTTTAGCAGTCTTGGAAAATAGATTACATATATGAATGTCACATTACACTTTATAACATACAAAACAACATAAATAATCATTTATGAACGCCATTATTCCATTGGCTTAACCATTCATATCAATCAAAATACACTTCTTGAAATCCTGGTAAAAATAAAACATAGAAAGGGGTGAGCTCATATGCTCTGTAAGGATAACAATACAACAGAGACTTTCATAAATAATCATAAATATTTAAGGCAATGTATAACTAAAACAAAATACTTTTAAACTTGAACTTCATCATAATATGGAAAAAATAAAATTAAGTAATTCCATTTACATATTCACATGGATATTCTACTAGTTGAATAATCATATGCAATATCACTAACCACTTTCATAATGCTGGAATGCATAATTCCAGACTATCATAACCACGTAGCCAAGGCCTCGTGCCAAGACTACAAATAAGATTTTGTCAAGGCCTTGTGCCAAGACACTATATTGTCTCATGATACCTACCGATGCATCTAGAAGCTACAACGGGATCCACCCATCACTTACTAAGTCTAATTCATTCCTCATATGAACAGGTTTAAAGATAACATAAACATTCGTATTAAAACTAGAATATGTAATGTCAATACTTTCTCCATAAACCATGAATGGTATAAAAATAACACATCCACAGTCAAACATATCAAAAAACCTTCAATACAATATGGATGTTTTGTATCATAATAAATCATCTTCAAATAAGCTTAAAATCCATCAAAGGATGTTGACATAGATGAAATCAAAACTATTTGAGATAAATATCTCTTTTTTGAAATCATTGAAAAGTCAAACATTTATAAAGGAAGTAATTTAAAAGAGATTTTTGAATCAAAGTGTCCCATACCACTTTGAAACTTCTGAAAATAAATATCATTTCAAAACATTCATGTACATATAAATAAATCCTTAAAATCACTTTGAAAACATGGACATTAATTAAAAATATTTAGAAAGATAAATCTTTAAAACATTTAAAATTCTGACCTTGATAAAGAGTACCTTTCACACATTCTTAAAATATTTATTTTGAAATATTTTAAAAGTCACATAATTATAAAATAAAACATTTACTTTGAAAATTTTCTTATAATCTTATATGGGAAGCTTCGAAGATTTTATAATGGCGGAAAATAGCTGCACCCACCGTATAAGTTAAAAAATGACATTCTTACCTTAATTTTATCGAAAAGGTTTAAAGGATCATGTTTGGAAAACGACAGAAAGATTCTTTTATAAACATATTATAAAAATTCAAACAAGGGTATAAATGAATTTAACCCACAATCTGTAAATTAGTAAGAATGATTTGAAATAAGTTTTAAGAAACATGGATGTGGCTGATAATGAGGTCTCAGTAGATAATTACGTATAAACAACCTCAGATAATGAAGAGATTGTGAAATAAACCCTTACCTTGTACTTTTCCTTGGTCCAGGGTAGGTTAACATTCTGTATAATAGTTAAATCATTATTATTAAATTATATAATAATTATATACATAAATATGATATCATATATGATTCTTTTAATATTTCTTTGTTAATAATATTTTAGTATTATCGTCGTTTGGGGTGTTCAGTTACTCATTTTTTATATGTATTGTTACATAAGCCGTGTTTGTTATCCATAGATTGTATATTATTCATATCTAGAATGATATAAAGTCCTTAAATTTTTATTAATCATCAAATGAAATTAGTCATGAATGGATACGATGGGGATTGAATCTCATCGCGTTCGTGGAGACGATAGTCTGTATGTACGCACGAACGCTACTTTCATTTCATTTTTCATTTTAAAAGGAATCAAAACCAAATGATAAATAGGTATATTATTATTCCAGTATAATATAATATCTTATATATGTTATTTAATATCATTATCACCATCCTTTATATGTTCCATGTATGGTATGAACAACTCATATCACTTGGAGGGGGCGGTAGTCCGCACTTCCTCAAATGAAATCATCATATATATATATACAAAATGAAATGAATAATGGTATGATATAAAATGGAATTGAAGAAGATTATATATAAAATAAATATCATAAATATCATATTTAATTATAGTGCCATCATAATGGCCACCATGAGAGGTGGAAGGAGATAATTGGACAATCATCATTTCGTCAGGCGTTTGGTTGTCATCCATAGAAACACTATGTTCTCCACCCATTAGATGGAGGTATATGTAATTGTAATTAGAATACATATAATAACAACATACTAGTATGTTGTGTATACTATTTTTGTTACAAAATAAGATAATAAGAAGAGTTTAGTGGTTGGATAAGTAAAATAAAATAAAAGAAGCTAAGAGAAATCGTTACCTTTAATTTGGATAACTCTCTTTGGTTTGAACCAAAAAGTATTCTTGAAGTGCTTTCTGCCTAAGGTAAGGCTTCTAAGAAGAGTAGAGGGATTTAGGGAGCTTAATTGGGAAGATGTGTGAAAATAAAAAAGGTTTTATAGGTGCGAGGAATTGGATAGATATGGTGTCCTTTTATAAGGGGGAGGAGGGGCTCTTTAGAAAAAACACAAAGAATTAATTTATAATAAATTTATATTCGGTTTCTAATGGATCCAAAGTAGATTATTCAAAGTCTAAGGTGGGTATGGGTATAAATATTTTCATCCAATAGATTTTAGATAGGTTTGGGTCACTATAGTAACCTTATCTTTTAGTTTTAACTCTTAGTTAATTAGTTTGACACTTACCATGTCACTTTGTATTTTTATATTATTGTTTCGGTGCGGATGTGCGTCGGGTTACGCTGTTCCGCCAGGACGCGTTCGCGCGTGCACCCGTCAACCCGAGGGGATGGGCGCGCGGCTTGTGGTCCCGCAGTCCCGCTTTCCAAGGGCGGGCGGCATTCGTCCCTTATTCAGGGGCGTCTGCTCCTTGATCGAAACCGGGATGATGGGATGTCGGCTCCTCCTTCCTTGGACGTCTCCTTGGAACTCGTCGCCTAATCCGGGTCTCCCTCATAGACTTAAGAATGTTCGTGAATCTCGTTCCCGGCGCCATATCTTCATGGACACCGGTAACTTACGCTGCTTCCGCCCGGACGCTCCAAGGAGTCTGGGCGGGGCAGCAACCTGCGGTGAGAAGGCCGGGTGGCTCTGGGTGCTGGGGGCGTGTCGTAGCACTGCGGCTCTGCACGTCTGTCTTCCGTCCCTAATAGGGCTTCTCGAAGGCATGATGGCCTGAGGCATCCCGTACTAGGTGCGGGGAACTGTGTCACCTGAGGTTTTCCTCAGCTTCCCATGTTTAACACGGGGTATGCCGCGAGTTTAACGTCCAGCGGGGACGGCATCAGACCGATCAACACGAAAAGTGGATCAGATGACAGAACCCCTTGCGGGGAACCTCCGACGCTGGGGCCAGCACATGGGCGGCTTCCCAAATGATGTGGAGTGGAGTGAAGTGGCATGACCCCACCGGGATGTGGCGGCCCGGGTAAGGATCAGGATGGATGATGGAGTGAAGAGCTTGGACCCCGTAGAGGCTTCCTACGTACTGCGCGTTAGCACGGATCAAAGTCAACGTAGTTCGGGTATACAGTTTAACGTCATGTTGGACGTCGGCAAGCCGACTCACGAAGAGGTCTAGGCCGCCGGGCGGAGGATTGAACCGAACCACCTCGCACAGAGGGGGATGGAACGGCCGGGTGGATCACAGTTTCACGTCATGCTGGACGATAAAAAGAGAAATGGAAAAAGGGGCTGTGGGGAGGCACAGTGGAGATACACACGGGCAGTCTCCCACAGGGGCAGATTCATAGGTGAATCGACGCAAGCGTGAACCCTGGAGGGGTCCACTGATGGACGAACCGACGTAAATACGACCGGGACGACCAGGTGGCGGGCTTGGACCTCAGGGAGGCTTCCTACGTACCCTGTATAGAAGACAGGGATCAAAGTCCACGTAGTTCATTCTGTCAGGACTTACGCACTTGGGGCAGCCCGGATGCGGCAAAACTCAGCTGGAAGGGACTTGGACCGAAAGAAGAAGACACCTCGATCCCAGTCACACCCTCTACTGGCTTCGGCAGTGGGGAGGCGCAATGGAGATACACATGTGCAGCCTCCCACGAGAAACTAGGGGTTTGTAATACCCTGCCCCCGTAGGGAAAAGCCACTCCCATTAAATCGTCCCAAAAGGGGGACAATCCCGACATCCCTGCAGAGACGAGCGGGTGGGGGCCACGTCCAAACCGGGGGAGACCCTGCGTGCGAAGCACGGGATCGAATGATGCGGACGGTTTAACGTCTTGCCGGACGAAGTACAGTTTAACGTCGTGTGTTGAGGACGAAGCGGACGGTTTAACGTCTTGCCGGACGAAGTACAGTTTAACGTCGTGTGTTGAGGACGAAACACTTGGCAGTTTAACGTCTTGCAGCGCGGACGATGGGGGCTAGGCAGTTTAACGTCGTGCAGCCTGGACGTATACAGTTTAACGTGGTGCAGGACGTGGTGCAGTTTAGCGTCATGCTGGACGAATATGCAGTTTAACGTCATGCTGGACGATAAAGCCGCCGGTAGGTCCGTGTCACTTCGCGCGAGCCTAGGGGGGGGGGGGGGGCGCACGGAAAGACGACGCACAACGCGGGCACCTGCGATGAAGACCATCGGGCGCCACGCAGGCGGGTACCCAAAGGGGGTCAAGGGAGGCGACCCTGGCGGACTGCGCGCAAAAGAGGAGCTTTGCGCGCAAAACCGCGGATCGGCGCGCAAAATGGCGGGCTGGCGCGCAATTGGGCCAGCGCTTCGCGCGCGGATGATTGGGATTGCGCGCACCGGTCTTCGGGTAGCGCGCGGGGGCAACGGATCATTCTCTAACGAATGGCCACTTTGAAAATGGGGGGTGCGCGCAATCGGGTTGGATTGCGCGCACCCGGGGGGCAATTGCGCGCAAAGGCCTTCGGGTTGAAATTTATTCAAAGGGAAGGAGCCAAAGGGATTGCGCGCGAAGGCGGACCCCAAGGCTCTATTGCACGAAAGAAAGGAGGTTACCTGAAGATCGGCATTGCGCGCGGAAGGGGTTGAATTGCGCGCGCGGGAGACCGTTCGACTTCCAGCAACCTTTGAAACGTTGGGGGTCGCCTAGTATTTATAGGCAACCCCGGGCGCGGAATCCAAGGCGCGAGCGCGGAATTCTCCTCGCGGGCGCGGAATCGGGCACGGCACGCAAGGGAGTTGCGCGCATCCTGGGGGTTTTGCGCGCGGATCATCATCTTTGCGCGCAGACCTCTGAAATTCCGCGCAAGGCCTCCGGGCCCTCCGAAACATTCTTCCGACTCCGAATATGACCTCGCTTTCCGCATCCGGAGCTTCGTTTGGGAACAACGGACTTTTCCGGTGTCTACAAAAGCCCCCCCTCGGAATCTGATCGGCGAGAGGTCGCAACGATCGGGTTCCGAGGGAGACGCCGGAATGCCGAAGTCCTGGGCGGCGCGGGACTTAGGCGCGCAAACAGGGGCGCCGGTCGCGAAATTCGCCGCTGTGGTCGCGCAAAGCGCTTTCCGCGCAGCGCGGACCCCGGCCTCTCCTATAAATAGGGGCACTGGGTCCCTCCGTGCCGTACACTGGCCTTCCGCGCGATAAGCATCTCTGCTCTCGTGCGCGAAATTGCCTTTTCCGGCGCGGAATTCGCCCGCTCGTCGCGCCAAACCGTCCGGATTCCGCCTGTCTTTGCGCGAAAACCCGGAACTTTGCGCGACAGTCTTCCCAATTGCGCGCCGCCCACTTGGATTGCGCGCCAACCTTCAAACTTCTCTACCAGCCTCGTCCGATTCCGCACACTTCATCCCTTAACCCGCACGACTCCCGAAACTTCTGAGATGGCCGCGCACAGAGGAAATCAGGGGGATGCCGCCACTCGCAGGGCTGAGATGGCGACGAACGAGGAGGTTTACGGAGCCAAGGAGATTGTTTCAAACAATCAATCCTTGTTCGACTTACTAACGCCGGCCCAGAAGACATATCCACTGTCGGACAACCTGCCGCTCTGGAACTTCGGCATCCTAGATGAGGTCCTGGTGCCAGGGTTCGAGATTGATGCGTCGCGGACCTGGGTGACCCGGGAGGACGAGCTTCTCCGCTATAACATCACCAACAATGGGCATCCTGCCAGGGAGACCAGACACTTGGATGTCTATGTCCTGAACCCGAGGACGCGAACCATTGACGGGGGTGAGCCTACTGCGGAGAATTCTCCAGCCCTCTACTCGAGCATATATCGCCAGAGCGTCACGGACGACACCAAGGGCTGGCTGAAGGACTGGGACTTGCGGTCTGGGGGCAACTTCACCAGTGAGTGGGCCTGGGCGTTCTGGGTACGCCACACTTGCGATCACTTCGCAGAGGAGCTGCGGTACATCGGCCTGTTCGAGGCGGTGTGGACGTCGCAGTTCCACTTCTACCAGCAGTCCGAGCTCGGGCCGGAGCTGTTCACCCGATGGTCTCCGGATACCAACACCTTCCATCTTCACCATGGGGAGGTCGGCATCGGTCTCTGGGACATCCACTGCATCGGAGGTATCCCACTGGAGGGCTACCAATACGATGAGTTCCTGCCACCGAAGAACATCTGGGAGGACAGGTCACGGACTCCCATCCTGACCTGGCATCTGCTTGACCTGGCTACGCAGCGGCTCGGGATCAAAGACTTCCAGAAGGACATAGCCTACAAGGAATGGTTCGGCCAGTTCTTGGAGCATGACCCGGCGGTCAAGATGCCAGGCAGGGGGAAGCGGTGCCCGACCGCAGCTCAGAGGAGCCGGAACGGGTCGTACTGGCGGGTCCTGGAGACGAGCGACTACCGCTCATGGGGGTACCGCGTCATCGAGGCCCGGGACCCAAATGTCCGGTACGCGGCGTTCCTGGCCGCCTTTCTGAGTGGGTGGCTCCTGCCAGTGCGGGACGCGAGAATGGGCGTTCGCCCGGCGACACTGGCGGTGGCGGGCGCTATGGCCGCCAACAAGAGATACAACCTCGGGGTCCCAGTGCTGGCGAGGTTGTATGCCATCCTGGGACGCATCTCACGAGGGGGGTCGCCACGAAGGATCTATGGGCCCTTTCAGTTCTTCCACGGCTGGGTGGCTGCTCACCTCGGTGGGTACACGTTTCCGAACGCCATCATTCCTCCGGGCAACGGCCTGCGACCCTCCCTGCTGAACATCGCGGGGGTCGCTCCGATGACCCTAAGTGAGGAGGGCGTGCGGATCCGGATTGGCAATCATGCCAACTTCAACTTCAGTCCGTTCCCCACTCCCGTTGGCCAAATGATCGACAACGGGCAGGGTCCGCTGGAGCAGCAGGAGTACTTCCTGAACATGCGGGGCGGGGTGCTCGTGGCTCGGATCGACGGGAAGCTGATCTGCGGGCCTTACGTGCCGACCCGTTTCGCCAGGCAGTTCGGGTGCCTTCAACGGATGCCGAAGAGGGTATTCACTGCTGTCCGGGAGGAGACGAACCCTGGCGTCCTTCGCCAGATGTGGCTGATGTTTGCCACTTTCGGCTCTGGCGACGTCATCACTCTCCCTCCTACCGGAGTTGACGCAGGCTTGGAAACCGAGTACGCCGAACACTGGGCCATCGCGTACCCCGAGGGGCTCTTGCGGAAGCTAGTTCGGCGGCTCGAGGCTACCCGTGCGGAGACCGGGCGTCAAGGAAGGAGGCGAGGTGCCGCCACACGGGGGAGAACAGAGGCGCGCCAAGCAGCGGAGCCGGCGCGGGCAGGGACTTCGGCGGCGGGCACATCGCAGGCTGCCGCTACGACCTCGGCGCCCAGAGAGGGGGCACATGCGGCGGTCGAAGAGCGGCCCGGGAAGCAGGTGAGACGTCTGCTCGAACCCTCCCACGATGCAGTCTTCCCGGCGCTGTGGTCGGCCTGGATGACCCTGCGGCAGTCACTGGGGACCGACGCCATCTGGCGAAAGATTCTCAGAGAAGGAATCTATCTGCCAGAGGTCGGGCGCCTCCACATTGCCGACAGGGTGGACTTCAACCGGCAGTATGCGTATCTGACGGCCATGGACGAGTACGCGCGCCAACGTGGTCAGCGCGCGGAGCCATCCCTTCTGGTGAAGGTGATGCTCGGTCTCGAGCCCGCTCCGGAACAGATGCCGCCGGAAGAAGACGACAGTAGCAACGACTCCGAAGAAGAGGAGGAAATGGGGGAGGATGAAGGCTCCGAGGGTAGATCCCATCAGGGGAGCCCACGGGAGAGCGGCGAGGTGGCCGGCTCTGACAACGTTGATGTCACTGAGCTCCTCGAGGTCCGCTTATATCCCTACTCAATCTGCTTCATCCATTCTCTTATGCAGCTTCTAACCCATTTCTCCATCTTTCTCAGGAGCGCACGGATGTTGGTCAGGCGTCCTCAGCGGGAGTAGGAGGGGCGCCAGCAGGACAAGGCGGGGGCCAGACACCCATCATCGAATTGACAAGCGCTAAGGGGTCCCCTGCTGCAACGGTTCCTGCGGCGACCGGGGTAGCGGAAGATGATGCTCCGAACTCCCGTAAGTCTCCTTACTTTACTGCTGGTGCTTGCCGTTGACGATCCGTGACAAACCATGGCATGCCCCGCGCAGTGATCTCAACATTGGAGGCTCGTCGGGTTGCCGAACCCGGGCCATCTACGAGTGGACCAGTGGTGGACATGCCGCCTGCTCCGGAACAGACTTCCCAAACCGAGCCGGCCCCACCAACTGCTGATCAAGGGGCTCCGGACATCGGCGGTGCTGACATCGGAGAGAGGTTGGGGGCTGACGAGGGTGTCAGCGCCGCTGGGGAGAGAGAAGAAGGTTGCCCGGATGTTGGGGAACCTATCCCTCGTGAGGACCTCCCAGGGGCGGACCCTGCAGCAGACCTACTGGCTGCCTTCCCTGCCTACCGGCCTGCCGATCCCGAGGAGATGGACGACTCGGACGCGGAGGCGGTCGAGGAGAGCCGGATAACGCGCCGCAGGGGGTGGAAGTGAATCCAGCGCTTCCTCAAGCGAGACCCGTCGGAGTGGCTGGGGCGCATGGGATCACTTCAAACCTGGCTGCGCTTCCTGTGTGCCGGGGGAGCTGATGCTCAACGCCTCCATCTGACGGTCCGTGATTTCATGGCCGAAAAGATGCGCGAGAGCTGCCGGCGTGCCGACGTCACACAAAGTCGGGACATGTCGGAGAGCACGCGGGCGCTCCTCGCGGCGGAGCAGGAAGTCCGGCGCCTCGAAGGGCAGGCGGCAGAGAAGGAGGCCTTCGTCGCGACGTGTACCGAGCTTGTGGAGCAACTAGCAGCTCAGCTGGTTGACGCCCAAGTACAGCTGACGGAGGCGGGCCAACAGATGGTCACAATTCAAGTCGAGCGGGAGCGTGCACAGGCCAGAATCGACGAACTGCGTGCTGCGACCGCCGACGAAGAGAGGGCACGCAGAGAGCGAGAAGCAGCTCTGGAGGCCACCAGCCAAAGGGTAGCGGCATTAGAAAGACTCATTCAGCACGCTAATCCCTAAGGGCTTTGTTTTGCCATTCCCAAAACATTTTCTTCCGCTACTTTGATCCATCTGTATGAATCAATATATTTATCTGCATCTTTTGGTTTAATATGCTCAACCACAATTCGTTGTCTTGCGGGAGTGTTAACCAAGCATCAGGCATCCATAATTGGGCCTGGATTTCTGGAGAAAAGAGGGAGGTCATTCCTAGGAAAGGAGACCTCAGACCTAATCAATGTACCATTCCCCCAACCTGTTCCAACACACGAGCGGGACAATGCTAGGGGCATTGAGATTTTATCCGAACATAGGGAAATGAGAAAGGGTGAATCGCGTGTCCCGAATCCAGACATCCACAACGGTCGGCCTTCCAGGAAATGCCCAAGACGGTAGGCGGACAGTGGATCGACCATAACAACTGCAATAGACGGACCGAGAAAGGCCATCATTCATATTGCAGGAGGTGGACCACATGTCATCATGAATACCGCTTTGGGGTTCCTTCAGACACAAGGGTGGAAAATCCAGATCAACAGGGCATGCGAAGCGTGGGGCGAAGTGACGATTTGTTCGGACAGAATCCAACGCTCTCAAAATTGCGCCACCATGGGGAAAACGTATTAGGCGGATGCACTAATCTGGCCGTGAGTCACCTCAATTCTCAGACAGCACCTCTCTGACGAGGAAACTGTCGCTTCCCATCCTTGCGATGGGGCATCCCGAGCTGAATCGGGGAGAATATCACAACTGCACCACTCTACCCGAAGTCAGGCCAGACGGCCGGCGACAAGGAGGGGCGGGACTTAACGATCCCTGAGGCTGGACCCGAGTTGAGATGCCCGGGCGTTCCTACGTACTCCATCAGGCTGGAGATCAAGCCACACGTAGTTCTGAGAGTGCAGTTTAACGTCATGCAGGACGTAGAATCCCGTTTAGGGGAGATCTTAGTTTAAGGTCGTAGAGCTCGGACCATAAGGGTAGATCTTAGTTTAAGGTCTTAGAGCTCGGACCATAAGGGGAGATCTTAGTTTAAGGTCTTAGAGCTCGGACCATAAGGAGAGATCTTAGTTTAAGGTCTTAGAGCTCGGACCATAAGGAGAGATCTTAGTTTAAGGTCTTAGAGCTCGGACCATAAGGAGAGATCTTAGTTTAAGGTCTTAGAGCTCGGACCATAAGGAGAGATCTTAGTTTAAGGTCTTAGAGCTCGGACCATAAGGAGAGATCTTAGTTTAAGGTCTTAGAGCTCGGACCATAAGGACCTCAAAGTACGCCGCATCTGGTCATATCCCCTGGATATGCGAAGATGCACTGAGGGATAGTGTCGAGAGTGCCGAGGTTTCGCCTGGTCAGAATGGGAGGTGGGAAATGTGAATCATGCGGCCATTCACTCGAGGACCAGGAGCACCGGCGTGACGATATGAGAGTACTGCCGACCGTGGCGGAAAAGCAGCATCAACATCGCACTAACCATTGGTGGAATGAGGCAGCAAACGAGCATCGACCGCTCAATCGCAGGATTCATATCGATTTGCTGCCCGAGGCCATTGGGGGTACCGTCCCGAGTCGGTGGGAGAGCACTGAAGCATTGTGTCCGAACCGTTCACGGGGGCTCCACCCAGGGCGTAGACGATGGGTCTGAATGAAAGGGAGCACGAAGCCTGAAAAGCGGAGGAAACCTGACCAAGCAGATCCTGACCCTCCTGGCAATAAACCAGAGTACTCTTGACAACGGTGGACCACTGCAAGGGGTCGGGGAACGCGCCTTGAGGGTGACCTGAAGGCGGCGGATTCCCCAGAGAAGGGGGAATCTCTAAGAGATGGGGGGCTGGACCCGAAGTTTCAAACATCCGGGCGTTCCTACGTATCCCATAAGGATGGGAATCAAGCCGCACGTAGTTCTTGAAGCGCGGCGCAACACAATCGGGCACCAGCGCGGGGAAGAGTGTGGGTCTGACCCTCGCACACAAAAGGAGCGGCATTTGATATTTCTTGTTTGTCCTTAAAGATGAATGGTTTTTCTTTGTGCGGCGACATGCCTGTGATTGAGAAATCTCTGGCGTCGCCACAATAATCAAGCCACGGAAGGCATTGATGAATGGTGTGGTTATTAACCAGTGCCCAACATGAGTGTCCCCTGAGGGGAACATCACGATGCAGTTCCGTTTTCTCGTCGGGCGGCCAAGACGATCACAGTTTACGGTCGTGTGGTAGGACCAGACAACACAGTTTAAGGTCGTGTGGTTCGGACCATGGAGGAATCCGCTTACCGCGGTACGGCGGACACGGCGGAGGTGGGAGCAACCCAGCCCTGCGGTCACGCACGATTCCAGGAGAAGAGTCTTGGGATGGGGGTCTGCGTATGTCCATCACCCGAGGGGCAGAGATGCTAGCCTCCAGGCATACTGGGCTCAGAACGCGATTGTTCGAGCGACTCCTCCCTCCTTATGGGGACGAGGGTCCAGCTACGCATGGCCCTTGGGGAGAACATCTGCATATATCCTTGGTGCTCAGATCATGGGAGCCTCGAACGACATCATTACCTTGGTTGGTCTGCCTAACGTGTAAAGGTGTACTGAAGGTCAGTATGAAAAGAGTGTCCAGATTCCACTACAACGCATAAAGGCGGATTGTGATGAGGACTGCGCAACCAATGTTCAGAGCCTGAAGGAGCTGACATGGCGATCAAGGATGTTGCTAACGCATTCGCAACACAACATCTGATCGCGTCAGCCTAAGACGGGGCAAGCAAACGAGCATCAACCGCTCAATCGCAGGATTCATATCGATTTGCGGCCCAAGACCCGCCGGTAAATCGACCCGGAGCGGTGGGAGAGCACTGAGGCATCGTACCCAAACCGCTAACGAGGATCCCTTTGAGTGAAGGCTCGAATAAGAGGAAGCGCGAGGCCTGACAAGCAACACAGGACTTGTCGGGATTGAATCTGACACTACGAGTCATAGACCGAAGTACCCAAAACATGTTAACAGATCTCCGGAAAGGGTCGGAGGACTCACCCTGAGAGCAACCAAAAGAGGGCAGATCCTCGTGATCAACCAAGAGACGGGGCTGGACCTGAAACACAAGCGTCCAGGCGGTCCTACGTATCCCATAAGGATGGGAATCAAGCCATACGTAGTTCTTGAGAGGCAGTTTAACGTCATGCAGGACGATGAGGGGTGTGAGGTAGTCCCACACACGCGGGAGGCATACGGCGCGGCCAGTAGACCGACGTGAATGAGGACATAATCCCCCGCTCACGCGATACGCCTCGCACAAAAAAGGAGGGGAACTGGGGCCAGAGGCCCAACGCGGGATAGAGATTCCCGGGAAATGGGGCTGGGCCTGAAACATGAATGTCCAGGCGGTCCTACGTATCCCATAAGGATGGGAATCAAGCCATACGTAGTTCTTGAAGTGCAGTTTAACGTCATGCAGGACGATGAGGAAAAAAGAAGGGGGGAGCAGAAGGCATCCCCAAACGTGGGGGGGCGTACAGCGTGACGAGCAAACCGACGTGAATGAGGGCATAGCCCCGCACTCACACCATACGCCGCACACCCGGGGGCAACTGGACCAAGGGCCCAGGATGAGATGGAAATTCCCGAAGGATGGGGCTGGGCCTGAAACATGAATGTTCAGGCGGTCCTACGTATCCCATAAGGATGGGAATCAAGCCGCACGTAGTTCTTGAGGGGCAGTTTTACATCATGCAGGACGAATGCTGAACAGTTTAACGTCTTGTAGCTCGGACGTAGTGCAGTTTAGCGTCATGCGGGACGAAGCACTTGGCAGTTTAACATCTTGCAGCGCGGACGAATGCTGAACAGTTTAACGTCTTGTAGCCTGGACGAATGCAGTTTAACGTCGTGCAGGACGTGGTGCAGTTTAACGTCATGCAGGACGAAGTGCAGTTTAGCGTCATGCGGGACGAATGTGCAGTTTAACGTCATGCTGGACAAATGTGCAGTTTAACGTCATGCTGGACGTAGTGCAGTTTAGCGTCATGCGGGACGAATGTGCAGTTTAACGTCATGCTGGACGTAGTGCAGTTTAGCGTCATGTGGGACGAATGTGCAGTTTAACGTCATGCTGGACGTAGTGCAGTTTAGCGTCATGCGGGACGAATGTGCAGTTTAACGTCATGCTGGACGTAGTGCAGTTTAGCGTCATGCGGGACGAATGTGCAGTTTAACGTCATGCTGGACGTAGTGAAGTTTAGCGTCATGCGGGACGAATGTGCAGTTTAACGTCATGCTGGACGTCGGTACACTCAGACAAAGTACTGCTTGAGGAACCTAGCGTTGGTGGGAGGAGTAACACGCTCACCATCCATAGTCGCTAGGGAGTACGCGCCATTGGGATAGACCTTGTGGACAACAAAAGGTCCCTCCCACTTGGGCTCCAACTTCGGCGGCTTCCTGCCGGGGATCATTGGTGCTCTTAGGGCTAGCACTAGATCACCCTGCAGGAAGGAGCGGAGGCGAACCTTCTTATTGAAAGCTCGAGCCATTCTGCTTTGATGCCTCTCCAAGTTGTGCAAAGCGCGAAGTCTATTCTCATCCAGTGCTTCCAACTCGACTAGACGGGCTTCAGCAACTCTGTCCGGCGCTTGCTGGTCGTAGACCGCAGTGCGCAAGGACGGTAACTGGATCTCGATGGGCAGGACGGCCTCAGCTCCATACACCAGGGAATAAGGGGTCATCTGGGTGGAATTGCGAGTCGTCGTCCGATAAGCCCAGAGGGCGTTGGGGAGCTTGTCCGGCCAACTCTTCTTGTTCTGACCAACCATCTTTTGCAGAATGTTAGAGAGGGTTTTGTTAAACGCCTCGATCTGTCCATTCGCCTGCGCATGATAGCGAGATGTATGGTTCGAGCGAATGTTATACTTGGCGTACAACTTCTTCAACTCGGCTGCTCGGAAATTGGTTCCGTTATCCGTGAGGATAGCGTGAGGCACTCCAAATCGATAGATGATGTTGGAGGTCACGAAGTCAGCGATCGAACAGGATTTAACCTCTCTGAGCGGAATCGCTTCTGCCCATTTGGAGAAGAAGTCCGTAGCGGTCAGAATGAACCGGCACTGGCGAGCTGTCGCCGGTGGGTAAGGTCCCACAACGTCCAGTCCCCAGACTGCAAAGGGCCAGGAATACCTTGTGGTATGGAGAGGCTCCGGCGGCCGATGCACAAAGTTCGCATGAACCTGGCACGCATGGCACCTCCTGGCATACTCGATGCAGTCATGGATCATAGAGGGCCAGAAGTATCCCAACCTCCGAATCTGGTGGGACAGCTTCGGCCCAGTCTGGTGGGCGCCGCATGAACCAGCATGAACCTCTTGCATGACTCGTGGGATCTCAACTCCCTGAAGGCAACGGAGGAGAACACCATCAAATCCGCGTTTGTAGAGGATCTGCTCCAGGCCGGGACTGCTCTGGAGGACGAACTGCGATGCGCGGCGTCGAACTCGCTCGCGCTCGGCCCGATCCGATGGAAGAATGCCATGTTGGAGGTACTCAACCAAAGGCGTCCTCCAATCAGGGGCTGATCCGACTGTCATATCTGGGGTACTCGGGGCTCCGGGCATAGGGGAAACCGTGGTGAGGTTACTTACCAACGGGCCGCGATCTTCTTCCGGGATAACGGGAGCGATGAGCCTGCGGCGCGTCACGCGGACGATCAGGTTGTCCTGTTCAGGCTCCGCAAGTGACGCAGCGAGGCTGGCCAAAGCATCTGCTCGACCGTTCTGCGACCGGGGAACATGGACAATTTCCGTCCGAGAAGGGAACCGGGCCATCAGAAGGAGGGTGCACTCCAACAATGGCACAAGTTCCGGCTTCCTGACAACGTAGTCGCCATTGATCTGCTTAACGACCAGCTCGGAGTCCCCTTTCACGCACAGACGGGGCACGTCGATCTCGAGAGCCAACTCGAGGCCGGTGATGAGGGCATGGTATTCCGCCTCATTGTTGGTACAGCCCTCTGACAACAGGAAAGAGTATGGCAGCACGGCTCGCTCCGGGGTAATGAAGACGATACCCAAGCCCACTCTGTTGAGCTTAGGATTATCGAGTCTTCTACCGGTGGGGCTCCGGGAGGCACCGTCAAAGTGCATCTGCCAGCATGGATCGGCTCGATCAACCGAGAGAATGGTCTCATCAGGAAAGCCTAGATCCAGCGGCTGATCCGCGGAGGTTGGGTGAGCAGCCAGAAAGTCTGCCAATGCTTGCCCTTTGATGGCCTTCTGAGACACATACCTGATGTCGAACTGCTGGAGAATCACAGCCCACCGCGCTAGGCGACCAGTCAACATAGGTCGGCTCAGGATATATTTCAACGGGTCTACCCGAGAAACCAACTGTACCTCATGGTGCTGCAAGTAGTGCCGTAATTTCTGTACGGCAAATACGAGCGCCAGGCAGCTCTTCTCGATGGGGGAATACCTAACTTCCGCATCGAGGAGCATGCGACTGAGGTAATAGAGGCTATTCTCCGTTCCCTCGTTGTTCTTCTGGGCGAGAAGGGCACCCAGGGACCGTTCCAGGGCGGTCACATAGAGGACCAGCGGCTTCCCGGATACAGGCGGCATCAGAACTAGAGGTTGAAGCAGGTACTGCTTGATTTCCTCGAAAGCGGTCTGACACTCTTTATCCCATACATAGGTGGCACCTTTCTTCATGAGCCGAGAAAAGGGCTTACACTTGCCGGCCAGATTCGCGATGAATCGGCGTATATAGGCTAAGTGGCCTTGGAACCCTTGCAGTTCCCGGACGGTACCTGGGGGAGGCATCTGGCTAATCGCCCTGATTTTCTCTGGGTCGATCTCAATACCCCGGTATCTTACCACAAATCCAAGGAACTTTCCGGAGGTGACCCCAAAGGCACACTTCAACGGGTTCATCTTCAGGCAGCGAGACCGGAGGAAGCTGAACACTTTCTCAAGATCTTTGAGATGGTCCTGACGCTGGCGCGATTTGACAACCAAGTCGTCGACGTAGCATTCCACCAGTGTGCCGAGGATTGGCTTGAATATGCGGTGCATCGCCCGTTGATAGGTGGCACCTGCATTCTTCAGGCCGAAGGGCATGACCCGGTAGCAAAAGGTACCTTGGGGGGCCCTGAAGGCAGTGAACTCCTCATCCTCAGGGGCCATCCAAATTTGGTTGTATCCGGAGTATCCATCCATGAAGGAGAGGGCTTGGAACCCTGCCGTGGCATCAATCAACAGCTCTGTCACTGGAAGGGGAAAATCATCCTTCGGGCAGTGGCGGTTGAGATCGCGGAAGTCGATGCAGACTCTGATCTGCCCGTTCTTCTTCCTGACCGGCACAATGTTGGCCAGCCATTTGGGGTACTGAACTTCCCTCACGAAGTTGGCTTTGATAAGCTTGTCAACTTCGGCCTCAACCATGGCACCGTGGGATGGGTGCATCTTCCTGGGAGGCTGCTTGAACCCGCGATGGTTCGCCGGGAGACCAAGGCGGTGGACGGCTACCTGAGGATCCAGCCCCGGCATCTCGTCATAGCCCCAAGCGAATACATCACGGTGCTGCCTGAGAAAGTCCACGTACTGCTGCCGCTCCTCAGAGGGCATGGCGGCACTAACCAATGTGGGTCTTGGATCGGCCTCGGTTCCAAGGTTCACCTGTATTAACTCATCGACCGTGGCGGGGACGCCCTCCTCAAAGGCTGGGGGTGCGTCTTCCATATCCTCTCCACTCGGGGAGGGATCGTCCACGGGAGAGACTGCGTTGGCAACTGCATTGGGGCTACCAGATCCTGCTGGGCCACTGGTGCTGGCGCGGGCGGTCGCGGCCATCTCATCAGGAGACTCGCGGACCGTCAAGACCATGGCGACGTCCAATCGTTGAATCGGGAGGACGTAAGCGTCATCCAGACTTGCCCAGGGATCACTTGCAACAGCGACAGGCTCAACCTCACCTGCCAGGATCTGCTTATCCTTGCTCTTGTAATAGTACGCGTCCAGATAGCGGGCTTCACACGAGGCAAAAGGAGAGGCATCTCCTTGAAGCACGCCCACTCGACCATTAAGGGAGTATTTGAGGCACTGGTGGTATGACGAGGGAACCGCCGCGTGAAGATGGAGCCATGGCCTGCCCATCAATGCGTTGTACGCGGTGTCCTGAGAGACTACCATGAATTCGGTGTTGGCAACCAAGTCACCGAACTGGGTCTTCAAACGTATCTTGCCGACCGGGGTTTGCTCGGTGCGATCGTACCCCTGGATCCTGAGGTCGGAGGGAATCAAGTCATCCTCAGACAACCCCAATCTCCGGAGCGTCCGAGTTGGAATCAGGTTAATCCCGGACCCCGTGTCGACAAGACAGCGCCGGACTTCAAGGCCATTGAACTGGCCAGTGACATACAGCGGACGAATGTGTCCCTGTATAGGAGGGTCTTCATCCTTACCAGAGAACGAGATAACTGCCTGACATTCGGCGTCCTCGATCGTTTCGGCGTGAAAGGCCTCTGCAGCCGCAACCTCTGTCTCAAACTGGAGGGGGCTTTTCAGGGCTTCAGCGAGTGCCTCGCGCATCTCAGATGACATGCGCAGAGCCTCAAGGATGGAGAGCCTTGCTGGGATGTCGGCCAAGTGCTTCAGGACATCATACGTTTTGGCCAAGCGCGAGCCCCTGGTTGCAGGAGGTTGCTCTGCGGTTGGTGGCATGACGGGCCTTGCCGGTTGGATCGGCGGCCGACTGGTACTTGGCGCATCTCGCTGTTCACCGGCTACAGTCCGGGAAATGGTCACCGTACTGGAGTCAGGAGGCCGGGATGGACTTGTGGCAGGGCGGAGCTGGTCGCGACGCGGTTGAGGCGGTTCTGCCTGGTCCCACACCACAAACAGTGGCGGAGGCGAATCCGTCATCCCCGGATGGGGGGGCTGCGCGCGCTGAGCTCGGTTTTGAGCCTGCTGCCTAGTCTCAGTGGCGTGCACGGCCTGGCTGGAGGTACCAACGGTTGTGCCCCAGCGACTCCTGCTGCTGCGGTTCTTCCGACAGTGGCGACGGCCGGGGACACTAGGGAGGTCCACCTGGTGTTCTTCAACGTCGGGAACCGAAAAGGGATTTACCAGCTCGACGGTATTAACCGAAGCGTACCCAATACCGTCATCGGACGAATCATCCATCACCGGGCGAATCCGAGGAGGGACCCCCATCTCCGGGGGCATGAAATCACCGAGAGTGCGGGATAGTGGCGGAACTGGCAGGGCGCGCTCTTCCTTCTTGCGCTGCCGCCGTTTGCTCCTCTTGGAAGAGGCAGGCTGGGACGACGATGCCGAAGCAGCACCCGCGGATTCTGGGGGCTCAGGCTGATTCAAGCGCGCACGGATGATTCCATGGGCGCGAATGGTCGTCTTGCGGGCCATCCAGTTATTATACTTCTGGGATCCGCGGTTGGAGACCAGCTGCCATTCGTCCTCGTTGCCACTATTGTCATCTGATCCCACGAACACGCCCGCCACTTGTGCTGGAGCTAGGCCCAACCTGATTACATTGTTGTTAATCTGGTCTTGGAGCCAATCCTTAAACACATAGCACCGCTGGATGGTGTGCCCCAGGGCCCGATGGTAGGGGCAGTAGCGGGGGTTATTCGTAAGATGTGCCTCCTCTGGCTTCCAACACTCAGGCAGTCGCACAATCCTCTGCTCCAGGGCGCTCCGGAAATAACAGGGGACCTGATCCTCATGGAATGAGTAAGTCAGGTGTCGCGGGCCCCTGGGAGCGTGGTCTTGACGAGGGGATGGAGGGGCCTGCCGAGGAGGTGGACCCTGATTATCTCGCCTGGGTTGCGGCGGTACATTACGCGGAGGGGCCGGCCGGTTCTGAGGCTGCCGCTGCTGGGCCGGGAACTGAGCCCGTGGAGGCGGATTCCTGTGGGGCTGTGGAGCTGGCCTCACCGGCAGCAGCTCCAACGGCCTGGGGGCCTCTATCTGGGCAACAGCAGCGGGCTCAGCCCTACTGACTCTCCTTGCAGGAATCATAGGAGGCAGCGGGTGTGCCTGGCTGGCCTGTTGCAGGGCTTCCTCAAGACGTTGAGCTTTGTCTGAGAAGTCCCTGAACCCTCCGGGGTAATTTTGAGTAATCAGGGAAGGGACCAGCTCGGTCTTGACGTTCCCGACGCACATTGTCAGCAACTGCTCCTGAGTCAATGGCATGTCAAGGGAATACGTGAGACCCTTCCATCGGGCGACGAAGTCCGCGACTCGCTCATCAGGCCTCTGCTTGCACTTGAAGAGGTCTGCGATACTTGTCTTCCGGGTCGTGGAACTGAACTGGTAGAGGAACTGTCTACGGAGGTCCTCCCAGCTGGTTACCGACCCGACGGGGAGCTGGCTGTACCAGACAAATGCTGGCCCTTCCAGTGTCTGAACAAAGCAGCGAAGCTTAGCGGCCTCCTGCTGCGCCGGAGTCCCCAACATAGGCCCGCACCTCGAGTTGAAGTGGGCTAAATGCTGTGGCGGATCTCCAGTCCCGTTGAAGGGGGCGAAAGTGGGATTCCCGAATCCCGGAGGCGCCGGCATGTCATCCACCCATGCTGGGTAGGGCTTGCCGTCCGGTGGGATCGCCACCTGCTGAGTCTCCAAGGCTTCCAAGCGAGCGATGAGTGCCGCCATCGGATCGTCCGGACATGGGTTCCAGTCCTGGCGAGGATCTCTAACCACGAGCGCATTGCATGGCCCTTCAATCGGGTCGTCGATCGGGTCGTCGAACTCGGCAGCTCGTGGGATGGCGGGCGGAGCGGCCCTTGGGGCAGCGGGAGGAATCCGAGCGGGATCTCTCAGGTAGTCACGCCGCTCGGGAGGGTGTGGCGAAACATACCGCGCCCTCTTGCCATATGCAATGGCCTCTCTCCTGTCGGTGAACACGGCGTAATCACGGTTGCCCGGGAGAGTCTCATCGAGGGGCGGTTGTTCCGGTCCCTGCTGTCCTGGCCTAGGATCACCGTAGTCAGGCCGCCGTTCTGCAGCGCGCTCGGCGAGGAGCTGGTCAACCAGCCTCTTCTGTTCGGCGAGCTGCTGACGTAGCGTAGCCTTCTCGGGATCCTCCTCTGCCCTCTGCATGGAGGCAGATGGGTCGGCGGGCTTTATAGCCTCGCTGTGCTCTTTTCCTTTGCTGACGTTTCGGCTTAACGTCAGTGCTTCAGTGGGTGCGGGGAGCCCCAGGAGGTTCCTCTGATGACGAGTAACTCTCACCGATGGATCTGACGACGGCTTGTCTTCGGGGGGGAAGCCCCCGTCGAGAAGTTCCAAGTCGTTCCCCTCTCCCGACAGGTCAGCCATATTGACCGTTCCTGTCCCTGGGGATATACCCTCAGGGCCACCCAGCGAATCGGGCTGTCGGCGGATCACACTGAAGCGTAGGGCAGCGTACTGCCCCCATCCACGGATATACACGTGGGGAGTGGCTTCCTCGATAACTTTGCGGAGTACTTGAAAACACTCAACGCATCGTTGTCGGAGGGCCTCGTGGTGCCCAAATGACCCGGGGTGCCGAACCGCGGGGAGCATGGCCAGGTCAATTTGACGGCACTGCTCACCAATATCCTCCAGGTGCGCTTGACTCCCGGGGTATGGCATTTGTAGGCAGTGAAGACGGGAGTGAGTCTCCCGGAGAGTTCAGCGGAAGCATTCGAACTCATCCGGGGTGAGCGATTCGGGTGCATCAAAGCCCGGTCCTGCGACTGGCCAAAACTTCTCAGGGAAGTGGCCCTCTGCAAGGACGGTCCAGAAGCTCCACGACTCAAACTCGGGACCCAGATCTCCTTGGTCCTCTTCCATGGCTGGGAACGGACGGGGAACTGGTAGTGGTGCCGAGGCGGGCCGCCGGGCTGACGGGCTGGCCGGCGGTGAATACGGCGAACAGGCCGATTGGCCTCCGTATCCCGGGCCGCCCTCTGAGGGTGGCGGTGCCCTGGCTACCACATAACGATAGGACGGGCCGGCGAGCGAACATCCTGCCGTAGCATCGGTGCTCGCCGAGGGTGCACCAGATCGTGGTTCGACCGTCGATCCCCAGAAAAAGTCTCCGGCTTCTCCGATCGAGGCGGAAGGCACTTCCGGAGGGGCCGGTACCAACCGCAAGCTTGATCCTTGGGGGTCTACCAGGCCCTCGTTACTCCGGATATACCTTCGGAGAGAAGCGGGGATCACATCGATCTCGCTCTCGGGGAGCACGAGGCTGACGTGCCGCATTCCTGCCTCTGCCCTTGACTGGCGGGATTGGGGAAGGGGCTCTGTCGCCGAATCGTACTCCGCCTCTGAGTCAGAGAAGCAAACCGGTCGGATCTCCATCCGGAATTCCGTAACATTCTTCCCTCGGCGTCGAAGCCTTGCCTTCCTGCCCCTGGGTGGTTCTTCGGGGCAGGGCTGATCTCTGTCCTGGCGTCCTCCGACCGCACTGGTGCTGGGGCCAAGAGGACTGGGAACCAAGGTGCGAGGGGCACCGGGACAGATATCAAAGGGGACGCGGGGAGAGATGATTCCGGGCAGGACTCCGGGCCGGGATCGGAAGGTGGGATGACCCATGCCTCCTGGATCGGCCACACAGAGTAGATCCTGCCGGTGAATAGCACTACCGCGAGGTGGTCCGCGGTGGCTACTGCCAGTGCCAGCAACCGGGAGAGTCGACCCAACCTGCCTTTGGGGCGGTCGGGGCCTCGATCCAGGTCGGGCATAGGAGTTCCCCTGCTCAGGATGCGCAGAGGCCTGGCGACTGGAGCCAGCAGTGGCTTGGGCCAATGCGGCCGCTGTTGCTAGAGCCCCAAGGTGGGCATCCTCTTCCGCTCGTGCCCGACGTTGGCGTCGAGACAGACGAGTCGGGATGAGCGGCGCGGGCAGGTGGAGAGTCCGCTCTTCGACTGGAGAGGCCTGGCGGCGGTGTCGCCGTGGCCTGGCGGGAGCCCTTACCATAGATCCCTGGAGCGAATCCCGGATAGGATGATCCCGGGCCTCTTCCACCTCATCCGCGTAGGGAAGGGAACTGTCAGAGCGCTCCGGGGATAAGCTCCCGAAGCGATTGGACGTTGAGGTAGGCAGCGGTGCCTCCCTGCGCGGCCCTCGGGGGCGGCGGTGGTGGCGAGGCGCAGCCTCCTCAAGGTCTAGGCGAGCCATTTCCCTAGTGGGGATGACTCCCTCTTCCTCGTATCTCCGCACCAGGGTGTTGATCACCCTTCTCTGGATGACCTCCGAGGGGGAGAGAGGGCGTGGTCGTCCCGCAATTGCGGCTGCTGGGACGGCTGTGGAACGGGCGGGACCGCGCGGAGTAGTCGCGTCGGTGTTTCCCCTGTCCCTGCGCCAGTGGGCGGGTGGCGATCGGGCACTGGATCGGGCGACCTGATTTCTGAAAGCAGGGAGAATGACCCATTAACACTGACAGGAAAAAGGAATCGACATCCAACCATTAGCGCCACGACGCCTTCCGTGGGGGGAACCCAGGCCCTCGACGTTGCGAGACGGAGTGCCCGATGTCCCTTCCCCAGCCCCTGGCGGGTAAGACTGAATGCTTGGCCGGGCAACACGCCGGTCTTCCAACACCTCTGAAAGCCATCGGTCTTCGTATCGAGGAGAAGAGATTCACGTCGGGTTCACCATTTTCTGTTTCGGTGCGGATGTGCGTCGGGTTACGCTGTTCCGCCAGGACGCGTTCGCGCGTGCACCCGTCAACCCGAGGGGATGGGCGCGCGGCTTGTGGTCCCGCAGTCCCGCTTTCCAAGGGCGGGCGGCATTCGTCCCTTATTCAGGGGCGTCTGCTCCTTGATCGAAACCGGGATGATGGGATGTCGGCTCCTCCTTCCTTGGACGTCTCCTTGGAACTCGTCGCCTAATCCGGGTCTCCCTCATAGACTTAAGAATGTTCGTGAATCTCGTTCCCGGCGCCATATCTTCATGGACACCGGTTAATTACGCTGCTTCCGCCTGGACGCTCCAAGGAGTCTGGGCGGGGCAGCAACCTGCGGTGAGAAGGCCGGGTGGCTCTGGGTGCTGGGGGCGTGTCGTAGCACTGCGGCTCTGCACGTCTGTCTTCCGTCCCTAATAGGGCTTCTCGAAGGCATGATGGCCTGAGGCATCCCGTACTAGGTGCGGGGAACTGTGTCACCTGAGGTTTTCCTCAGCTTCCCATGTTTAACACGGGGTATGCCGCGAGTTTAACGTCCAGCGGGGACGACATCGGACCGATCAACACGAAAAGTGGATCAGATGACAGAACCCCTTGCGGGGAACCTCCGACGCTGGGGCCAGCACATGGGCGGCTTCCCAAATGATGTGGAGTGGAGTGAAGTGGCATGACCCCACCGGGATGTGGCGGCCCGGGTAAGGATCAGGATGGATGATGGAGTGAAGAGCTTGGACCCCGTAGAGGCTTCCTACGTACCACGCGTTAGCACGGATCAAAGTCAACGTAGTTCGGGTATACAGTTTAACGTCATGCTGGACGTCGGCAAGCCGACTCACGAAGAGGTCTAGGCCGCCGGGCGGAGGATTGAACCGAACCACCTCGCACAGAGGGGGATGGAACGGCCGGGTGGATCACAGTTTCACGTCATGCTGGACGATAAAAAGAGAAATGGAAAAAGGGGCTGTGGGGAGGCACAGTGGAGATACACACGGGCAGTCTCCCACAGGGGCGGATTCATAGGTGAATCGACGCAAGCGTGAACCCTGGAGGGGTCCACTGATGGAGGAACCGACGTAAATACGACCGGGACGACCAGGTGGCGGGCTTGGACCTCAGGGAGGCTTCCTACGTACCCTGTATAGAAGACAGGGATCAAAGTCCACGTAGTTCATTCTGTCAGGACTTACGCACTTGGGGCAGCCCGGATGCGGCAAAACTCAGCTGGAAGGGACTTGGACCGAAAGCAGAAGACACCTCGATCCCAGTCACACCCTCTACTGGCTTCGGCAGTGGGGAGGCGCAATGGAGATACACATGTGCAGCCTCCCACGAGAAACTAGGGGTTTGTAATACCCTGCCCCCGTAGGGAAAAGCCACTCCCATTAAATCGTCCCAAAAGGGGGACAATCCCGACATCCCTGCAGAGACGAGCGGGTGGGGGCCACGTCCAAACCGGGGGAGACCCTGCGTGCGAAGCACGTGATCGACTGATGCGGACGGTTTAACGTCTTGCCGGACGAAGTACAGTTTAACGTCGTGTGTTGAGGACGAAGCGGACGGTTTAACGTCTTGCCGGACGAAGTACAGTTTAACGTCGTGTGTTGAGGACGAAACACTTGGCAGTTTAACGTCTTGCAGCGCGGACGATGGGGGCTAGGCAGTTTAACGTCGTGCAGCCTGGACGTATACAGTTTAACGTCGTGCAGGACGTGGTGCAGTTTAGCGTCATGCTGGACGAATATGCAGTTTAACGTCATGCTGGACGATAAAGCCGCCGGTAGGTCCGTGTCACTTCGCGCGAGCCTAGGGGGGGGGGGCCGCACGGAAATACGACGCACAACGCGGGCACCTGCGATGAAGACGATCGGGCGCCATGCAGGCGGGTACCCAAAGGGGGTCAAGGGAGGCGACCCTGGCGGACTGCGCGCAAAAGAGGAGCTTTGCGCGCAAAACCGCGGATCGGCGCGCAAAATGGCGGGCTGGCGCGCAATTGGGCCAGCGCTTCGCGCGCGGATGATTGGGATTGCGCGCACCGGGCTTCGGGTAGCGCGCGGGGGCAACGGCTCATTCTCTAACGAATGGCCACTTTGAAAATGGGGGGTGCGCGCAATCGGGTTGGATTGCGCGCACCCGGGGGGCAATTGCGCGCAAGAGGCTTCTTTTGCGCGCAAAGGCCTTCGGGTTGAAATTTATTCAAAGGGAAGGAGCCAAGGGGATTGCGCGCGAAGGCGGACCCCAAGGCTCTATTGCGCGAAAAAAGGAGGTTACCTGAAGATCGACATTGCGCGCGGAAGGGGTTGAATTGCGCGCGCGGGAGACCGTTCGACTTCCAGCAACCTTTGAAACGTTGGGGGTCGCCTAGTATTTATAGGCAACCCCGGGCGCGGAATCCAAGGCGCGAGCGCGGAATTCTCCTCGCGGGCGCGGAATCGGGCACGGCGCGCAAGGGAGTTGCGCGCATCCCGGGGGTTTTGCGCGCGGATCATCATCTTTGCGCGCAGACCTCTGAAATTCCGCGCAAGGCCTCCGGGCCCTCCGAAACATTCTTCCGACTCCGAATATGACCTCGCTTTCCGCATCCGGAGCTTCGTTTGGGAACAACGGACTTTTCCGGCGTCTACAATTATATAGTCAATAAACTTACTATAAACATTCACGAGACCCCCCAAGTGGTTCATTAATGATATTAAAATCATAACATAAGTTCTTTTTCCGAACCATAGATTTTTAGGAATATTATATCAATTAATAATATAATATTTGTTTTAAAAACTCTTTTATGTCAATTTTAACACTATTTCATAATTGATTTTTGTAAAAGTCATAAAAACTTTATTAATTCCAACTTAATTTATTTAATTAATCCTAACATTCCTTAGTAACCTTGAAAATTCTTGGATGGCATCAAATATTCAAGTATTATTTTTTAAACATTTATAATTCTATTTATTTGATTCTTTCATTAATAAGAAAAATACTGCATCATCATTGTGTCATAAATAAATTTAATTATTTAATATCTAAAAATTCTAAATAAAATACCATTATGTAGAAAATATTGTGAGCTTTCTAATTAATATTTATAGTCTTATATATCTTATGCATATCCTTATGTAAAAAGTTTTTTTCTAAAAGATATATAATTATGTCATTTTTGTATTTACTTTAACTTAATTAATATAAAGTGTCATTATCACTTACAAGTGGCTCCACGGGGTCCCAAACTCGACCCAAATATGCCCATGGTCGGCCATTAATAATAAAATATGGTTAGGACATGTTATAAGGTAATTTTTAATTATTACAATTTTTTTTTACCTTGAACTACCCTATTTACCTTTAACTGCGGTAAATAAAAGTCAAAAGTTACTATTCACCAAAAATTATTTTTATCTTAATGAACCACATTTTAGTCCTTGATATTAACTTTGTGTCTTAGATTCTTGAAATTCCACTCAGATAAGTGGTAAAATTATGTTTTATGTGAATTTGCAAATTCTTCTAGGAGATGGGTAAAAGACGGTGAAAAGTTCAATAAAATTTTGATATGCCTAACATTATTATAAATTAATCTAATGAATTAAATTGATCTTATATAGGTATTACATATCTATTTTGACCTATAATAAATTTAAATAAAATAAATAATTATTTAAATAAAAAGTGGGTTTTAACCAATAACTCAGTGTTTTTCACTATTCATCAAAAATTAAAAGTTTTCAAAAAAGTACCAAAATTTCACCCTAAGATAATTTCGATATTCCGAATCCAAAAATAAATCCTATTTTAAAAAATTCAAAACATAAAAGTTTCATTTGTTAATTTAAAATGAATTTCGGCTCTTAAAACCCAAAGGCATATTTTTAAGAAATATTAACTATCAAATGTTTGGCCCTTGTTTAAGTCCAATTTCAAAGTGAAATTACTTAAAATGACCATCATTGGATTAAATGGTAAATATATAAACTATTTATACTTCAAAAATATTAAAATGTATAATTTTACAATATAAATTATTTTGGTTAAAAAAGTTGTTTTCAGTTAAAATATAGTATTTTTCACTATTCACCCAAATATGAAAGTTATCAGAAAAACACCAAAACGTTATTGAAACTAAATTATTATGCCTCAATTATAAAGAATAAGTTCATTGTGTCAAATTAAATATATAAAAGTTTTAAATATTGGATTTAAAATTGCTTCGCCATTAAAAGGCGGTAAAATTACATTTTTGGAAAAATACTTCTTTTATCTGAAAAAAATGAATTTGTTCTTAAATTATGTCTTAGAAACTCATAATATGGATTATAAAATTATAAGGATAATATAAAATTTAAAATTCAGTGAATACTATTCATAACCACATTTGAACGACTAGTTTGGTAAGTCATGGTGCCCTTGAACTCAGTGTTTCGTACAACACACGCTATTGTATTATTCAAAGAGAAGCATACCATAGAAGATTGGGGTGTCACATTCTCCCATCCTTTAATAAATTTCGTCCTTGAAATTTGAAATTTTTCTTTGAAAATAAAAGGATGAAAATAGAAAATACCTTTTTTTGGAAAACCCACACCGGAAATAGGGTTAATAAAAATATAACTTTAAAATAATGAAAGAGAAGTAAAAAGGTCACACGAGATAACCCATACTAGGATTCTATTAAAACATGGATATGGAGAAGAAACAAACCATCAAGGTCTGACGGAGAGTTGTAGAAAACAGGATTAGGAGAAAGTTAACTATAAGAAAATCACAAACTTGGGATTGGTTAAATGATCTTTGATACCCCAGTAGGAAAAGTTAACCGACAACGTTTTTGTTTTAAGTTACCTTTCATAAAGTTGAAGAATTTATTTAGGATATTTTCTAAGAACATAAGGAAATATACTTACTTGTCATGTAGACATTCATTCCTTACTAAATATTTACCACAAACCCGTATTTCACTTTAAAAGGTAATAGAACTCCAAAATATTCTATTTATCCTAACCGTATAGGGTTCCAAAAATAAATTTATAATTCATCTATAAGAACATAGAAAAACTACATTATTCAATCCAGGACATTATGTGGGCTAGTGGTAGGTGATACACCCTTGTCGCCCTTAGGTTTCTAGTTCAAGTCTCGTGGCCTTGCCGGATACGACAGGTTGCCGCCCGACCTCTGGGTTGTCCTTTTATGGCAATACAAAAATAATATCAAACTAAAATTATCCAAAATACTTGTTTCCAAACTCACAGTCCAAAATTTATAAGGAAGGTAAACAAAATGAAGATCCTATTTTCCGTGTAATAACATGTGAACACCATTATCATGTATTCTTTTAAAACACTGCAACATCCTGAATTACCATAAAAACTTACTGATTACATTCATGATCCCTTATTCCTTATAGAATACCGGATATAATCCTTATATCTAAAAATATTATAAACTCAAACAATGATGGAATATACAAATCATTAATCAGTTTCATGGTAGTGAATAATATCCAAAATAATTTATCTATATCAATCATGTATTATTCCAAAAATCACTACCTCTTTATCAGAACCATATTATGGTATATCTTTCTCTCAACCATATATTTTCCAAAAATTTAACCTGCTATTGAGTCACTTTTCTTGGTTCCACACAATCTCAAGTCTTTAATGAAATAGTACTGTAGTACAATCCTTATATACTCCATAATTATTATAACCAGTACATTGTTGATACAACACTCAAATGAAAAAGTTCTTTAATAACAACATAAGAACTCTAATCATTCCTCCTCATCTGTGGTAGTATCATAAGTTTATTATTATCCAATAGCATCATTTTGGGCATACTCTGATGATTTGGACATTGGTTCGCATAGTGTCCCAACTCCTTGAAAATGAAGCATTGTACATTTGAAACATTTTTCTTACCCTTGCAGTCACGTACATGGTGTCCTTTTTCTCCACACTTATAACAAACTACCATTCAATTTAGACAAGTTCTAGGGTGTTGCTTCCCACAATTATCACATATGGGAAAATTATTCTTTTCCCTCTTCCCTTTATTCGTCCTTCTCTCTTCCATCCTTCTCTTCTCTTGATTCCCTTCAAAGCCATAGGACTCAGAGAATTATTTACTTATCTTTTTAACACATGATACTATTTCTTCATATTTTGAGAATACATGGGAAATAATTTACCTTCTAAAGGCTGGCTTAATACCATGAAATATATGATCATTCTTACTATTTGGATCATACATATTGCTGTAGTTCACATTCCCTATACTGGGCACCATTTCTATATAATAGTTTAAACTAGGTCAGTTTATGAATGGGAATGAAAAATTCAAAACTTGTAAAATACCTAACGTAAATTGAACGATTTATGGATATAATCCATAATCATAAAGATGTTTTCATTAAGGAAGTCTATACTCATAAACCCTTTATAATGGTTTGTAAAGAAAATGAGAATTATCCTAAGCGTATCCCCAAGGAGTGTCGTAACCAAGAGTGTAGCAAGGCCCGTTGTCGTCCACCAGTTCCCCTTCGAGTCTATCTCAAAGCGGTGTTTTTGGGTTTTACCCCTTAGTACATCTATGCCAGAGCCACCTCTACCCGCTCATATCCAGACAGGGATGTATTGCTTGGAAAAATCACAAAATCTCTATAATACCAAAATTATAGGAAATTCTTCTATACTAATCCTCAATGTCTATCTTAGGTCTATGTGCTCTAATCATAGTTTATCTAAATCTAGATTTCAAGGTTATTGCTAAAATTCCTCTGATACCAACTGTAACATCCTGACCCCAGTTACCCAGAGTTAGTGCATTATTTTAATACATTTTCATGATTATAAGGAATCAAGTCCCGAAGGACCGGTCGATTTAGTAGTCTTGGAAAATAGATTACATACATGAATGTTATATTACACTTTATAACATAAAAAACAACATAAATAATCTTTTATGAACACCATTATTCCATTGGCTTAACCTTTCATATCAATTACAATACACTTCTTGAAATCCTGGAAAAAAAGATAGAAAGGGGTGAGCTCAGATGCTCAGTAAGGATAACAATACAACAGAAACTTTCATAAATAAGAATAAACATTTAAATCAATGTATAACTAAAACCAAAGCCTTTTAAACTTTAACTTCAAAATAATATGGAAAAATAAAATGAATTAATGCCATTTACTTATTAACATGGATATTATACTAGTCGAATAATTACATGAAATATCACTAACCACATTCGTAATGATGGAATGTATAATTCCAGACTATCATAACCACGTAGCCAAGGCCTTGTTCCAAGACTACAAATAAGATTTTTCCAAGGCCCCGTGCCAAGACACTAGTTTGTCTCATGAGACCTACCGATGCATTGAGGAGATATAGCGGACTCCACACATCACATACTAAGTCTAATACATTACTCATATGGATAGGTTTAAACATAACATAAACATTAGTATTTAAAGTAGCATATGAAATGTCAATACTTTCTCCAAAACCATGAATGGTATAAAAATAACACATCCACTGTCAAACATACAGAAAAAACATCAATACAATATGGAAGTTTTGTATCATAATAAATCAACTTCAAATAAGCTTAAAATCAATCAAAGGATTTTGACATAGATGAAATCAAAACTATTTGAGGGAAATATCTCATTTTTGAAATCACAGAAAATTAAAACATTTATAAAGGAAGTAATTTTAAAGATATTTTTGAAACAAAGTGTCCCATAACAATTTGTAACTTTTGAAAGAAATATCATTTCAAAACATTCATGTCCATATAAATAAATCCTTAAAAATCATTTTGAAAACATGGACATTAATTAAAAAGATTTAGAAAGATAAATCCTTAAAACATTTAAAATTCTGATCTTGATAACGAGTACCTTTCACAAATTCTTAAAATATTCATTTTGAAATCATTTAAAAGTCACATAATTATAAAATAAAACATTTACTTTGAAAATACTATTATAATATTGTAAGGGAAGCTTTGATGATTCTATAATGGTTGAAAATTGCTGCACACGTCGTATAAGTTAAAAAAAGACATTCTTACCTTAATTTCATCGAAAAGGTTAAAAGGACCTTGTTTGGAAAATGAAGGAAAGATTCTTTTATAAAATCTTATAAAAAGTCAAACAAGGGTATAAATGAATTTAACCCATAGTCTTTAAAATAACAAGAATTATTTGAAATATGTTTTCAGAAACATGGATGTGGATGATAAAGAGGTCCTAGTAGATAATTACGTATAAATAATATCGGATAATGAAGAGATTGTGAAATAAACCCTTACCTTGTACTTTTCCTTGGTCGAGGGTAGGTTAAACTACTGAATAATAGTTAAATAATTGTTATTAAATTATATAAGAATCATATACACAAATATGATATCATATATGATTCTTTTAATATTTCTTTGTTAATAATATTTTAGTATTATTGTCATTTCATGTTTTCAATTACTTGTTTTCATTTATATGTTTTGTTACATAATCCATATTTTTTATCCACAGGCTGTATCTTATTCATATACAAAATGATATGAAGTCCTTAAACATTATTTTTAATCATCAAATGAAATTAGTCTTGAATGGATACGATGGGAAATGAATCTCATAGTGTTCGTGGAGACGGTAGTCCGTGCGTACGCACGAACGATACTTCCATTTAATTTTTCATTTTAAGAGGAATAAAAACAAAATTATACATAGGTATATTATTATTCCAGTATAATATAATATCTTATATATGTTACTTAATATCATTGACATAATCTTTTATACGTTCCCTATATGGTATGAACGAGTCATATCACTTTGAGGGGGTGGTAGTCCGCACTTCCTCAAATGAATTTATCGTATATATATATAACATGAAATGAATAATGGTATGATATAAAATGGAATTACAGAATCTTATATATAAAATAAATATCATTAATATTATATTTAATTATAGTTCTATCATAATGGCCACCATGATATGTGGTGGGTGATAATTGAACAATTATCGTTTTGTGAGGCGTTTGGTTTCCATCCACAGAAACATTATGTTCTTCACCCATTAGATGGATGTGTGTGTAAGTGTAATTCTAATATTTCTCATAAAAATATACTTGTATATTTATTATACTATTTTTTTACAAAAGATAAGAATAAGAAGAGTTTAGGGATTGGAGATGTAAAATAATAGAAAAGAAGTTAAGAGAAATCGTTACCTTTAATCTGGGTAACTCCCTTTGGTTTGAACCAAAAAGGATTCTTGAAGTTCCTTCTACCTAAGGTAAGGCTTCTACGTGTTGTATAGGGATGTAGTGAGATTAATTGGGTAGAGTTTGGACGAACCAAAAGGCTTGAGAGGTTTGAGGAATTGGATTTAAGTGGTGTCCTTTTATAAGGGGGAGGAGGGGCTCTTTAGGAAAAACATAAAGTATTAATTTATAATAAATTTATATTCGGTTTCCAATGGCTCCAAAGTTGATTATTCATATTCTAAGGTGTGTATTTGTAGAAATAGTTTCATCCAATAGATTTTAGATAGTTTTGGGTCACTATAGTAACCTTATCTTTTAGTTTTAACTCTTAGTTAATTAGTTTGACACTTACCATGTCACTTTGTATTTTTATATTATATAGTCAATGAACATACTATAAACTTCCAAGAGACCCCCAAAGTGGTTAATTAATGATAAAACTATAATTATATAAGTTCTTTGGCAGAGCCTTAGAGTTTTAGGAATATTATATCAATTAATAATATAATATTTGTTTTAAAAACTCTTTTATGTCAATTTTGACACTATTTAATAATTGATTTTTTTAATAGTCATAAAAACATTATTAATTCAAACTAAATTTATTTAATCAATCATAACATTCCATATTAACCTATACAATTCTTCTATGGAATCAAATATTCAAATTTTACTTATTTTAACATTTATAATACAATTTATTTGATTCTTTCATTAATAAGAAAAATACCGCATCATCATTATGTCATAAATAAATATAATTATTTAATATATAAAAATTATAAATAAAATACCATTACGTAAAAAATATTTTTATATTTCTAATGAATTTTTATATTCTAATTTATCTTATGTATAGCCCTATGTAAAATGTTTTTTTCTAAAAGATATCTGCTTTTCTCATTTTTGTATTTACTTTAACTTAATTAATATAAAGTGTCATTATAACTTACAAGTGGCTCCATGGGGTACCAAAATCAACCCAAAGATGCCCATTGTTGTCCATTAATCATCCAATAATGTTAATACATGTGTTAAGGTAATTTTGAATTATTACAATATTCTTTTTACCTTAAACTACCCTATTTACCTTTAATCGCGGTAAATAAGTCAAAAGTTACTATTCACCAAAAAATATTTTTATCTTATTGAACCACATTTTACTCTTTGATATTAATCACGTCTCTCTGATATTCAAAATGCCACTCACAGAAGTGGTAAAATTGTGTTTTATGTGAATTTACAAATTCTCCTAGGAGATGAGTAAAAGACGGTGAAAAGTTCAATAAAATTTTTACATGCCTAAAATTATTATAAACTGACTCCAATGAATTAAATTTAACTTATAAAGGTATTACGTATCTATTTTTACCTAAAATAAATTTAAATAAAATAAATAATTATTTAAATAAAAAGTGGGTTTTAACCAATAACTCAGTGTTTTCCACTATTCATTAAAAATTAAAAGTTTTCAGAAAAGTACCAAAATTTCACCCTAAGATAATTTTGATATTAAGAAACCAAAAATGAAGTCAATTTTTCCGAATTAAAAACATAAAAGATTTATTTATTAATTTAAAATTAATTTCCGCTGTTAAAACCAAGAGGTGTATTTTTAAGAAATAATAACTATCAAAAGTTTGACACTTGTTTATGTCCAATTTCAAAGTGAAATTACTTAAAATTACCATCATTGTATTAAATGGTAAAAATATAACCTATTAATACTTCCAAACAATTAAAATGTATAATTTAAAAATATAATTTTTTTGATTAAAAAAGTTGTTATCAATTAAAATATAGTATTTTTCACTATTCACCCAGATATGAAATTTATTAGAAAAACACCAAAACTTTATTGTAACTAAATTATTATGTCTCAATTCTAAATAAAAATTTCATTTTGTCAAATTGAATATATTGAAGTTTCAAATATTGGATTTAAAAAGGATTATCCATTAAAAGGAGGTAAAATTGCATTTTTGAAAAAATACTTCTTTTATCTGAAAAAAATAAATTTGTTCTTAAATTATGTCTTAGAAACTCATAATATGGATTCTAAAATTATAAGGATAATATAAAATTGAAAATTCAGTTAATACTATTCATAACGACTTTTGAACGGCTAGTTTGGTAAGTCGTGGTGCCCTTGAACTCACTGTTGCGCACAACACACACTATTGTATTATTCAAAGAGAAGCGTACCTTGGAAGATTTGGGTGTTACAGATAACACATAATAAAACTAATTTACTAACCTAAAATAAGTGAACACTAGTGACTTAGCCACTATTATTTATAAAGAAAGATATCAGTAATACTGATTGAAAAATTCATTAGTTTTTTATTAAGATAAGACCCTTTAATAGCTAGATCATAATGAATCTAAACGATCCATAAGAATTAAAAATCCCTAAATTCTAGAATTATGTAAATTCATTTACCTTTAAGGTATATTCTAAAGTTCTCATAAATATATAAATAATTGATAAAAACATGTTGTAAACTAGTGGAATTGTGTGAGAAAGTATTCATTCAATTGTAGTTTGATTTAGAGTTATATAGAAGGGATTTTCAGTTTTTTTATGTTAGATTTGTAGCATGGGACTCTAATGATTTTTTTGAGATGAATGTAATATCCCCTCAGGTGTCGGTGGTAATGTAATATATTATTCCAATAGAGTCCAATGAAATAAATAATTTATTTTTTCATCTTACCAGGGAGGTTAGTCTAAACTGGATTGTTTTGTGATTGTATATTATACACCCCATAAACCATTATAAAAACTTTATAGTTTCATCGCTAATAAAAGTAACAATTTAAAAGGCTACCATTTTAGTGTAGAGGGTGTAGAGGTTAACCTAGTAACATTACTCACACTTTGGGATAAACAATTGATTAGAGGCGATGGGTAGTGAATACATGGAAGCCCAGTAGAGTAACTGTTCATGGAAAATATCATATAGTAGTAGTTGATGTGTTTCAGGGGTTTGAATGATGTTTCTAGATCTAAGTGGAAGTAGTTCAACTGGTTGCCGATAATGTTTATCAATAGTTTATATATATATATATATATCTAAATGACTTGATGATTTAAACCCTATAATTCATATAGAGGTACCACACTTGCTGCATAAATCTTTGAACATCACTATTATTATTCTAAGTTTTATTATAGAGGAACCCAATGCCTTGAACCATTCTCCATTGACCCCAAAAAGTAATCTTTTAATTGTTAAATAATACTTTTTTTATTCTCTCATTCTTGAGATGGAGGATAAGTATTAAATTTCTATGTTCTTGAGAGAGTTCTTGATAGGTTATATCACTTTTGGGAGAATTCTATTATGACAATATATTATTCACACTACCCTTACATACCTCTGAAATGACATAAATCAGATTATAAACATAGGGTTAAATAATTAGTAATTATAAAAAATCCCTTAACTAATTCTTTTTTGTAATTAGACTACTTGTAAAATAATAATAATTATATTATTATTATATTTCATGACATACATTAACTGAATGATAATTATAAATAAAATATTACATATAAAAATGTATATTTAATTAATTGATATTATATATAATGCATCTTTTCCATCAGGTCCTTATCTCAACCCATCCATCATCTTTTACATTTATAAAAACATGAATAATAATTTTTAATTTAAATAAATATATATCATTATATTGTTCATACCAGAAATAAATAAATATATTATGCACTAACCCGTGAATAAATTTTTATTATAGATTAAATTAACATATATTATGAACATGAATAACTCAAAATTATGTAATTTTAATCAACTAAACTTGAATTATTATTAATTAAAAACTAAGTATTATATTTATTTATAATATTAAATTAAAATAGAATTAAACTGAATTCTAGATAAACTTAGTGTGAATCCCTATAAGTCTTTTTCACCATGGAATTTTTCTAACTTGACTAAATTCTATGATTTACATATAGAAACAAATCAAGACACCCATAGAGGAAGATTATAATTTTCCCTCTATAATAACCTCATATAAATGATTAGAGTGAAATAAAATTTATTTTTCTCAATATCTCATGAAAAAGATTCCCTAATTTTTTCATTAACCGCTATGTTAGATATATGTTTCTTTTAAACTCTAAAATGTACTCATCCATGATCTACCATAGTCATTTATTTAATCAACTTGTTTTATTTCAATTTAATTCCCTAAGACAACTTCTTCCATTCATTTGGAATGGAAATATCTTCTCTTGAATTATTTAATTACTTTAAAATCACTTTTGATGCACCCAATGTGTCATACCTTGATGAAAACATATTTCATCATTTTTTTCATGAATCCAAAAAATTATATGATTCTTGATATATGTTAATAATGGTATCAAGTATGAGGTCTAATAAACACATATGTAAATTAGAATATGCAATGAAGTATATAACATATTGAATTCCTATTGGAAGGTCTATCCTCATAACCTCTCATCATGGGGATAACCAAGAATGAAACCTCATGAGAATAATACTCATATTATTACATTAATCAAAAACCTGATAGTGAATACTAATATTTTTTCAACCTTAAAAACATTATCTAAACCATAAGACAAATGTTTAAGAATACTATGATAGTACTTTGAGGTTCCCATTATAATGGAGAAATTTAAGAACCTTTCTTTGTGATAAATACTCTAAGGATATTATCACATTAATTTTACATAGATAAAAACAAATCTTGTGTATAACACCCCTAGAAAATGATAAATGAATGAATAAATATGACTATAAATGTCAACAAGGCTCATTTTTCTTTTTTGGTATCCTAGTTCACTGTTAAGTATGTTTGGGTTGGAGTAGTTTTGGGATGAGAAACCTATTAGGAAGTTTACCATGGTGTATTTTAGTGAGGAAAAAAACTATAAAATAACATGTGTTATCACATGGTGATATTAATTAGTATGATAAGTAACTCTGGAAGGTAATAGAAAGTTGTGTGGTTGGAGGGAAGCCATGGTATCACAAGACACCCTTGGGGTTAGATGAGTAGGGTTATAGCCTGAGGAGATTAGGTTATTACCATAGGTTGGAGTAGAAAACTCATGAGGGGTGTGAATTTAGTTTTTAAATAATATTTCTATTAAGAAGGATTTAAAACCAAATCTCTATTTTATAAAAATTTCATACATAACTAAAATATTAAAAGTATATAATTTGATAATTTAGAATGATTTTCATATGTTCAGTCACGAGTAAGTTAAAATAGGTTGTAAAAACTATTTAAATTTGGAATTAAATTTAGTTATATCAAAAAACATATATAGAAATATTAATAAATATTACTATCAATGTAATATTTTTATATATAGCTTTGAAAACTAATATTGGATTTTTTAAAATAGAGAAATAAAAATAATAAAACACATAGTGTAATAAAATAATACGTTCAGTCTCAAATAGGGTCTTAGTCATCTCCACTTACAAATCAACATATTCCAAGAAGGTTAATGAATAATAAACTGATCTACAACATAGATCAAGTTTTATATAAAAAAATAAATAAATTTAGTCTTGGATACACAAAACAACTTCCACATTTCGACATAGAGTAACAAAAATAAAATATAAAATAAATAGTATTTATCACTTTTCAATACAATACATGATCCTAGGTTAAAGAATAAACATATTAAGTAAAAAAATTAATATTTAATCTAAGACATTAATATAATTAGATGATATGAGAGAAGGTTTGATTTAGCTCAATCTAATCAGATTCTGTTGATTAATAGTCATTTTTTCTATCCTTAAAAATATTCAATTGAGTGTTATCCAAAAAGTAAAAAAAAAGAGTATTGTAGAATCATTGTTAATGAATGTTAATAATATATATCATTGTCTATCATGAACACATATAAACCACCACCCTTTTATCATGAATGGATCTACTTATTAAAGACATATTTTATATAATTAGCTAGAAAAGGATATTCATAATTTTATCAATATAGTTATTACAACTAGAAATGAAATGACTCTATAATACATTCTCCAAAATATATCCATTGGATATTTCTAATAGACTTTACTCTCTAAGATAGACATGTTCACTCGTTTTTATCTTTGTCATGATAAAATTATCTTAGAATCACGTAGAAAAATCACTTTCCATGGTTAATTTTCATGTCAAAATTCCATGGTCACTTGGAATGATTACTTATTCTCTTCATATAGTCACTTCACTTATTCATGTGGTATATTATTTTATTCATGTAGCCCAAAAATTTCTTCTTGGGGACTAAAAAGTCTTCTTGTATTAAATTCATTTGTTCTTGTGGTCACTTGACCACTTCTCACCACCACATCATTTTTTAGTCACTTTATCTCCTCTCAAAGACACAAAATTTTTCTTTATAGTAACCAAACATATTCTTGTGGTAGGTTATTTTCTGCTTATGATCAATAAAATTACACACACATGGTTTTTTAGATACATTGAAAAAAACTAATCCCTTGAAATATAATAACTTTGTTGATCATGTGGTAAGATGAAGCCTTCAGGCGGTCAATTGATCTTCAATAATTGGTCAGTACATGACTTAGAAAAAATTATCTCTTCTCACAAATGTAATTTTTTTTATCATATGATAAGTTAAATAATTTATGGGTTCACTTGATCTTTAAAATAGGAGAAGTTTCTAACCTAGAACGAATTATCTCATCTGATGAAAATTCACTTGATTATTCATCCGAGCAGTGACACATGATCATATTACCATTATTGAAAGTTTAGATTCTTCACATGGTAGGTTTTCATGGTTACTTCAAGACTAAAACATATTCAAAAACTTATATTGAACACAATTAACTACCATTAAACATTAAATTCATTATTTATAGAAAAAACGTTGTATGAGATCATTAAAATAGGGAGGTCTAAGACATAAAAAAATATTCCGCATTGTTATTATCATAATTTATGAAATATAAAATTAAAATAATTTATTATATAATATATTTCTAAATTTCTCAAATTTTATACCCCTTTTATGAATACAAAAAATTAAATCTAGATTAAAATATAATAAGAATGAAATATTGAAAATAATGAGGTTCTAAGGACATAAATAATTAAAGTATTTTATTAATATGTAAATGGAGTTATAAAAATTTAACAAAGAGGGCCCCAATAATAAAATATTATTAGAATAATAATTTAAAAAATACTTCATGTTAGTAACGAGGTTCTAATACTTTCCTTTTCATGTATAATTTGAGGTGGGTGGGTATGGTTTTGGTGTAGAGGTGGAAGGATTCAATTCGATAACCAAACACCTAGATATATGGTGATGATGCTTAATTTCATATTTACATCATGAACTATTCAAGAGGGTCCCATGTCATGACTATACCAAGCCCGCCTCCAATTGGATAGGGGTTGGTTACTATCACTGAATAGGTATTTCCCACAAATGGGAGGCATTTTTCTATGTACATGTATGCACACTCACATCTACTTGCCACAAATGATGAAATAAAAAATAACATAGTAAACAATGCATGAAAACCACTATATCACACAACAAGACTACAATAGTTAAAGTACTAGAACAGAATGAGGCCCAAAAAAAGCCCATGAAAATAAAAGAGTCTGCAGCTAGAAGTCCAACCTATAAAGTAATAGGTACTGGGAATTCATCAGAAAAGCTGCTGGAACACACCTTGGACTGTCCCGCCTCACGAGTCACTACATGGCCCTAGTCTTTCTCATTATCTATCGAAGAGTAAATCATATATAAAAGACATGACACATGCAGGAAACGTCTGTGTAGGGGTGATTAAAACAATACTCAATAGGACACACTGAAACCACAAATGATTAACACAAAGTAAATACCAAAAATGAATACCAAAAAGGATATAACATGAATGAATACCACCAAGAAATACTACAATTGAAATAAAAAAAAGGAATACCACCAAGTAATTCCAAAAAGGAAATACCTTGAAGGATTACCAACAAGGAATACCACAAAATAATACCACAAAGGAATGCGTAGTCATCTCCACCCAAATATATGTCTAAATTTTTTTTTCTAGAACATCTAGATATACTAAATATAACAAGACACACAGTATCAAAAAGACACCTAGTCCTCATAATACACACAATCTCTATAAGACACATAGTCTCTATAATACACAAAGTCTCTATAAGACACACAATCTCCAAAGACACACAATCCCTAGGTCACTACCCACCAAAGAAATGTTTTCTCAAAGTGTGCTCGATCTGTGAGAAATCACTCGTCAATCCATTCATTCTTATTAAGAATCCAAAAAACCAACATTGAATATATCAAAATTAAATTCTCATTTAAGGATCCTAATGCCATATACGCCTCATCAAACGGATGTACAGTCTGAATGTTATGGCCTTTTGAAAATTTCAGAAGGGGTTTCATTGGGCTATCGACCGACCAGGACGGTCGACCGCACACCAGCTTTGGTGACTACATGACATTATAGTTGACTTCCATGATCGATCATGGACTTATCTGGCTACCTGAGTCGGACTCAGATTTTCATTGACCCAGTGGGGTCCGACCCGACTCGTTGGGTCATGCCAACCCAGTAGCCCTAACCGGATCCATCTGGGCCCAACATACCTCACCGACCCTATCTGCTTGTCTGACGCAGCCTATTACCATGTCCGTCCACTAAATAGGTTTCCCACAACAACCATTTCTGGTCCATGTTGCCAACCCACTGTATCCCATGAGCAACCCACCACATCCAGCGACCTAACAGATGCATCCTGCGGCCACCCTGTCCCACACGGTGTCGGACACGCCATGCCGCTGTGCTCTGCCGGCCACCCCTCCCTTCCTTTTTATGAACTTTATTTATACCTATGATGCTCTAATATATAAAATAAAAATACCCCTATGATTACAGAGTCCCTAGAAACACCGATCCCACCTCTTTTTTATATTTCCTCCAATCTGAGGGTTCGATCGCATTCGAAGCCTCCTGGAAAGTAGAGTCACAATCCCGAGGACCTAATGGAGAATAATTCCATGAATGGGGGAGAGAAAGAAAAAATACCTGAATAATGTAAATAGTCATTTGTTCATGTTGGACTCAATTTATTCTTATTATAAGGATAAACATATATGATAAACTAATCTCTTGATAATCCCACAACAATAACCAATCCCAAAACATCGATCGAACCGCAGATCAATCTGTTTCGGGATTGACCTACATTCATCATTGAAATTAATAATCGGGAAAAGAAACAATGAAACAACTACCCTACCTGGGATATTGATCATTATCTATTATGGATTGATTACCATTGGCGATCTATCAAGAAAGATCTCCAATATCAGTGTTTTTTGTCACTGTTGAGAAAATTCTCTAAGGATTATATCTATAGCTTATAGAAAATTTCTATGGTTATAACCCTAACCCTGTGTCCCTTCCATGATTTTCATTTAAAATATATAATGTATCTACATTGACGTAATGTTAAAATAAAATAAACTCATCATTTATTTTATTTATTAAAATGTACACAAACTGTTATTCACAATCGACCCGCGTCCTCTGATTTTTGGACTCACCTATGGAAAAACCATATTACAAACTAAATGGTGGTCTTATATTTCCAATATTATTTACCATTCATGAGTTTTTAGGATTTTATTATAAAATAATTTTATTTAATAATTTTATTTCTTGTTACATTTTTGGTGAATTTTTCTTCAGCTGACTCGGACCATCCAAAGTTAGGTTGCACATAGTGTAAATTGAACATCCAGAGATCAAAGGTTCCCTCAAGTTTCAGATTTAAGAACCTATTTAAAAGATATTGAATTTTTTTTTTCATGAAAATCATTTGTACATGCTACTAAAAAGATATCATTTTTCAATGAATTATTTTCGGTAAACCTACCCTCAAAATCATACACCGTCTTAGTGCTTGGTCTCATAATTTCCCCAAATAATTTCTAAAAATAGAATTAGGATAATAAATTTCCTTAAATTCCCTCCACCATAGGGATTTATATCATTTAAATTCCAAAATAAGGGTTACTCAAACAAATAAGGGTAATGAGCATAAATTTCAACTTCTCTCTCCCATGCACTCTCCTGTAGATTCTCATGATTCCACTAGACAAGCACCAAAGGAATCAACAACCCAGAAAAAATCCTTTCATCCCGATCCTCAATCTCCAATAGGTACTCTACAAAAATCACACATTCCTTGATGTAGAGCTCACCGTAGTCAATGGAATGTGATGTTTCATGCACATACCTCATCGTTTATGACATGTAGAATATTTCATATACCTGATCAAGCTACGTTGGTAGATAGAGGTGGTATACCACCTCACCAAATCTTTGATGTTTCAAAAATGGTCTGACGAACCTCATAGATAGATTTACTCCCTACCTTAATCTATGTAATCATCATTGTTGTGAGACCTGAATGAACAAATGGTCTCCTTCATTTAACTCAAAAGTCACCATTAATATGTTAGAATAAGGCTTATGATGGATCTTTATAGTCTTAACCCACACTTAGATGATATTCACCTTCTCTGTAGTCACCTATAAGAACATCAGTCCCAAGAGTATTAACTCTACTCGGTTAGTCCAACAATGTGGTGAGCAGCAGGGTCACCTATAAAAGGCCTCGAATGGTGCCATAAAAAAGGTGGAATGGTAGCTGTTATTATATGAATACTTCACCAGGGGTAAGAAATCCTCTTAACTGCATCCAAAATCAATCATGTAAGCCCATAACATGTCCTCTAAAACCTATATGGTCTGATCTATCTGTACAACCGTCTGTGGGTGAAACATTGTGATTAAGCCTAACTGAGTCCCAAACGCATCCTACAATCCCTTCAATGACGTGGATGTAATGTTAAATTCAAGATGTGAGACTATCATAAATGAAACACCATGTAGTCAAAAAATCTTCTTCATGTAGAGGCTTCTAAAGATCTATACTAAACTATGCCCTAGAATAGATAGGATGTAGGCTGACATGGTGAGTCTGTCAACGATTACCCCGATGATATTATTCCCATTGGACCTACCTTGTAAACCTATCTTTAATTCCTTAGATATCCCATCCCAATTCCATTCATTGACATCTAGGGATTTAGTCAAATTCATTTGAAACTGGTGCTCGACCTTCACATGCTGGAAAATGATACAGCGAAAAATAAAATCTACAACTCCCTTGTTAATCCATGGCCACCAAAAGTGATGTCAGAGGTATTGGTACATCTTCTCCATGCCTGGATGTACCACCAAAGGGTATGTATGGAAATCCTTCAAAAATCATCTTAAAACTCCACTAGTAATACTGTGAACCCTCTTAATAGAATGACGTGATCCCCTCCTTTCGAAAATCCATCAAGTGAATGCCTTATAGAAACCTGAGAACATAAAGTATCAAAGATGGTTTCCCTAATATGCACATCCCTAATTCACTGTAAGAGTGGATGGGTAACAACCATCAATTAGAGGTAATCTACTCCATCCTCATCCAAAAAGGATATATACAATGAGGAAAACTACCCTGATGCCTTGTTCAATAACTTCAGACTAGATCACCTTCTGAGAGAATCTTCAACCATGTTCCACTTATTAGGAGTATTGATAATGATAAATTCATAGTCATAGAGGAAATATATCCTTCTCCTTTTCCTCATGTTCCGATCCTTTTGAGAGAAGATGTACTTGATACTCTTATGGTCAGAGTAGACAATAAACTGCTCTCCCATCATGAAGTGTCACAACATCTTCAAAGTAAAGACTACCACTTCTAACTCAATATCATGGGTCACACAGTTCTGATTGTGTGGTATCAACTAGATTAAACCACTGTAAATCACCACTTTCCTTCACATCAGGAAACAACCATGTATATTTCCTAATTTAGCATAGAACACTACGTACTTGGTACCCTCCTCTGGGTAGCTCAAAATGGGATCGATCATCAATATCTGGATCAACTGGTGAAAACTCTCATGGAAACACTTTGTCCTCAATAAATTCTATCCATTTCATGTAAAATATTTCAAGGATGCTGCCACTATGGAAAATTCAGTTAAAATCCTTTGATGGTACACATGAAATCCAAGGAAACTTTGTTCCATAGTAACACTCTTGAGTGGATCCTAGGAGAACACCGCCTCAATTTTAACTGGATCCACTACAACTCCAACATCTAAAATTACGTTTCTTAGAAAATCGAAATCCAAAATACATAACTAAAACTTCAAGATCATCCCATAAATCTGGTGCTCTTAGAGTGTGTCTAGGGCATCCCTCTAGTGTCTCTCATGATCCTATTCAGACACTAAGTACACAAGGATTTAAACAATTAAGACCACCATGAACTGGTCTTTGTATGATGAAATATCTAGTTCATAATTCCCATGAACACTATTTGGGTGTTATTCATGCAAAAAAAAAATCAACAAGTACTCATAGTTCCCATAAAGACATCCGATGGACATCTTCAGAATATCCTCATCTCGTACTGGTAGCTCATGATATCCAGATCTGAGGTCAATCTTCAAAAATGACTACACCTCATTCAATTGATAGAAGAGGTCATCAATCCTTGGAATTGGATACTTTTTCCTCACCATCACCTTTTTCAGGAACCAGAATTCCACACATAACCTCAAGATCATGTCTACCTTCTTGGAAAATAAAACTGGGGCTACTCTGGGTAAGAAATTGGGTCTCGTGAAGCCCTTCCTCTACAAGTCCTTTAACTAAACCCTCATCTCATGATTCCTTATGAGATACCTCTGATATGTAGGAGTAGATATAAGTTCCATCCTAGGGTATATATCAATTTAAAAATATACCTCCCTATAGAAAGGTAATCTTAGATAATCCTTGTTAAATATGTCCCCATACTCCTCCACCATAGTAATAAACAAAGGGATCATATCATCCACTACACTAAGGGCGAGGCTATCCAATTGATGAGTAATAGGATTTAACCTTTTATGTGTGAGTTCATCCAATGTTTCATGTTATCCCTTTTCACCACAAAAAGAAAACCTGGTCCCATCATTATAGACACACCACGCTACGTGCCTAAAATAGTCAATCTGTGCATGAACTGTGGATAACTAGTCCATACCGAGAATAAAGTCGTAAGACCTTGAAACCACTACCTAGAAATCCAAAAAAAAATATTTCCTTTAAGAGTAAGTTCACACTATTGGCACTAGTGTATCATCATTCAATGACCTCCCATAGAAGTATCCAAGGGTAAAGGTCAAGTCAACAGTTCCACTAGAATCCCAGAGTCTCTAAAAAGGTTTTTAGAAGGAAAATAATGATTGTCACCTATGTTTTTTAAAACATTAGATAAGGTTTAATATACATGCCTCTAATTATCCCTGGAGACTCGGGGTCATAAACTTCCATTTCCAGTAGCATGCCTCATCCCTGTACAAAAACTCTCTAAGCTTTTCATAGACCACCTATGGGTGGTGGTGGTAAAAGCTCAAACCTCCGACCATCTCCACCGACCCTTCATTTTCCCTTTCCACATCTACAACCCTATGTAACAACACCCTCATACTACCAATTCCTCTACCTTGATGGACCATTGATAATATTTTGATTAGCCGCAGGACATGTCTAGAAATATTAGGCCATCTGTCCCTAACCACTGCACGATTAACAAAATCATTCCCTTAACTGACTCGAGCTACCCTATGATTACTGCATTGCTAATCCTATGTCATGGGATTATCTCCTAAAGAACCTGACTTGATTGGGTCCCAACATTTGCGGTCGAATACATGTTGCCGAGGTCTCTCCTACATAGTGCCTACTGGTACCTCCCACTGTTGGTGCCTACTCTGCTAGAAATCTATCCAATCGAAGGGCTTTGTCAAGTACTGCAACAAAAGTAAGAATGCTAAATGATATCATGGATTCCATGATATCCCAACATAATACCTTAACAAAGGTGAGATTCCGAAAGAACGAGTATCATACCATAACTATGTACTTTCATGTAATTTTGATAAATCTCACCGAATACTCCACCACAGTTTGACTACCCTACTGTATATGCAAAAGCTGCTATATGCACACTGAATGCAACATGGACTGATAGAACTCCTCTCTAAAAAGATAGTAAAATTTTTCAAAATAGAGAGTTATCTCATCATTATTCTAGGTATCTAGGCTCCACTATCACCCCATAAATCTATGAAAAAAACTCATGGAAAAGACTTATTTCTGGTTGGAAGGAATCCTTAGAAGGTTGAAGACACATGTAACCACCTCCATCTAATCATCAGATTCCTGAGGGTCTAAATTAACTTGAAATCAGGGTGGTGACTTCCTCTAAAAATCATGCAACACATAAAATCTGTATACATCCTCAAATGGTAGTGTTGGTAGCAGATTCTATTCAACGCATGGTGGAATAGATGGTAAACTACTTGAAGGTCCTATCTCTAACACATGCCCTTATACTGTTTCCTTGTTACTTTGTGGATCATACTCATGATCGTGTAATGAAATCCTAGATGGCTATCTATGTAGAGGAATCCGACAATAAAAAAATATGTAGAATAATCAATAGATTATATATTTAGAGATGACTCAAGAAGTAAATGGAAGATACAACCCATTCCTATATGATCCATGAAAAATTATTTAACCTGTAACTAGTGTTTTCATATACCGAGTCAAAAAGTAGGTGCACATCATCCTAGTGTGTGGATATGTACCCTGCCACACTAACACAGGATTCACCAACCTGAAATCCAAACTTGAAACACTAAACAATTTTTCCCCATATCAACCTCATTGACTCCTGGTCCTAAAGTAGAACTGACATGCCTTTGATACCACTCTTTCATAACCCATACCAGAGGGGACCATGCCATGAATACCCTAGGACAACCTCTAAGAGACTAAGGTTTGGTGACTATCACTAGGTAGGAATATCCCACAAATGGGAGGCATTTTCCCAAGCACCTATACAAATGAACACATCTTCAAGCCGCAAATACAGAAATGTAAAATCAGTAAGTATACAATGCATGAAAACCACAATATCCCACAACCATAGTATAACATAGAACGTACTGGAAATTAAAATGGTCCAAAATAATCCCACTAAATGAAAAGAGTCTATTGACACAAGTCGAACATGTAATGTAAGAGGTACTAGGACTATCATTGGAAAACCTTCTGGAACACACCCCTACCTATCCGACCTCACATGGTACCACATTGTCCTAGTCTTCCTATAACTCTTTCGAATAGTCGATCATCTGAATAATATGTGAAATGTGTGGGAAAAGCATATGTATGGGCTATTAAGACAATAATGATAAAGAAACCATGAAATCAAAAAGGAATACTAAAAAGGAAATACCAAAAAGGAAATACCACAATGGAATACCACAATGCATATACCATGAAGGAATGCTACCAAGGAATACCACAATGTAAATAGCATGATGAAATACCACCATGTAATACCACCAAGGAAATACAATGAAGGAATACCACCAAGTAATCCCATGAAATAATATTGCAAATGAACTAATAGTCATATCCACACAAATATATTTCTATAGCTATTATATCAAGAACATCCAAATATACTAGATCTAATAAGACCCACAGTCACAACAAGATACAAAGTCTCCATAAGACACACAGTCTCCATAAGACACACAGTATCTATAAGACACATAGTCTCCATAAGACACACAATATCCATAATAGATACATTCTCTTTTAGACACATAGTCTATATAAGACACACAGTTTCTAGGTCACAACCATCCACATAAATGGTTTCTCGATGTGTGTTTGTTCAACGATAACTCACACCTCAATCCATTAGGTCACATGAAAACTCCCAAAAACCCCTACTTAGGAAATATCTAAATGATAATCTCATCATAAGGGACCCAATATCGTAGATGACTCATTCAATGGATATATGATTTTAATGTTATAGATGTTTGGAAATTTTAGAAGGTGGTTCACATGGCTGTGAACCGACCATGTTGGTCGACCGCCATCATCAAGCACCCCATCATAGCTCATTCTACCACGATAGTCAACCACACTCTAGCTATCTTGGCCACACGATAGCTCAGTTGACCCTGGCCTGATCTAGCTGCTCGTGTCCCACCCGGGTCCTCCCTGACCCATAGGGTCTCACCCAACTCACGGGGTCTGACCCGACCCAGAAGGTCTAACCAGACCTACAATGTCCCCCCAATCCACTGGGCCTAACCTGATTTGACTGGGCCCGTACCACCTCACCTGCCCAACCTGACATTCTAGCATAACCTGCTTGCCTAACATGACCCCTTGTTGGTTTAGTCTGCTCATGCGGTCACCCATGTCACCCATTGACGGTCCACACGACGTCCCAACCATGACACGCTGCCACCTACTTCATCCCACACAGTGACGGATGTATTGCACTACTATGCCCCACCAGACTCCACTACCTAAATTGGATACCATTTCCCTTCCTTCCATGATCCACCATTCATAATCTGGTCTTACAATCTCTAAAAAAACTCCTCTGGTATCCTCTGGTCTTGAAATACACTAATCCACCATATATTTTAAATTTCCTTCAATCCAGGTATAAGGCCCCATCCTTAAACCTTACTTAATCTTGAGTTATTACAAGATTACACGTTGAGGATCTTTTCGGGTTTAGAGTTTTAGATAATTTGATCATAAAACTTGAATTACATTCCACATATAAACAAAGTGGTTACATAAGGATAGTATTCTTTTTTCCCATCAATAGAAACATATTTAAAATAAAACATGGATTCATTCTTGACACTTCCTTGACACTATCATCATATCATGTACCTTTCACTTGACCTGTGAAAAACATTTCAAAAAAACTTGGGATGAGCATAAAAAGCTCAGTATGGGTTATAAAAATATGGAAATGAAACATAAGTTCATATATACTTAAGAATGAAATCATACTTTACCCATAAAACATAATCACTTTAACATACCTCATCAAATCATGAATAAATCATCAGAATCATAAGACATAAAGGTAACTTGAGGCATTCATAAAATTCTTACGTAGGGAGTAACCCTCTTGGTTATATTTGGAATACCCGTCACAGTATATTCCCTAAATCTCTTCGGAGAAACATTAACGTTTCACTCCTTTGCGTTACCCAATGCATTGTAGAGCTATATCGGGCTCACCCGCCCTTAGTTTATCACGGAACCACCCGTCTTCATAATAATTCTCAAGAACCATAACATAATCGTATCACATAAAACATGAATAAAGGAAACATAACATTTCCACATTTAAATCAAAAGATATCAATACAACACATTGATATAATAAAAACATTATGAAATACATTTTCAATACCAAAATAAAAGAAAATTAAAACATGGTATTTATTTTTCTTTTAAAAAGAAGGTATGGCTTGTAGAGGAAGCTGAAACTCAAATAATGGTCACGGTGGCAGAGAAGTCATTATCGCCGCACACGTACGACAAAAACATTCCCTTTTGTCATTTAGTAAACACATATTATAAAAAAGATTCCTTTTGAATAAACATAAAAGTCAAAGGGGTTTATACATCGTATAAAAGAAGGTTGTGTATAAAACAAAATATGCCTCAATGAAAGGAGATTAAGACAAAGTCCCATACCTCGGGTCAGACTTGACTCGATCGTTCTTTAATGTCCTGAATAATAAACTTGAGTTAATTTCTACTTTCCTAAGAACCTTCTTCAAGTTCATTATTCCTTTTATATCACTTATTACCATGTCATGAACACTACGTAACTATTTTAGTTAATAACGGTCGTTTTAACGATCATTGGTACTTGAGTAAAAAATAAACCCTTTATAATTACAAGATGTTCATGTATCCATTATATCCAGAATGGTATTCATGATGTAGATATCATATATATCATATATATCTAGTACATGCATGCATTTATAATATTATATAACATTTAGAGGTAAGAAATGAAATGCACCGTTCTTGGAGACGGTAAGCCGTACGTACGCATGAACGCTGCTTCCATTTCTATTTCGTATTTTATGAAATGGAATAATAATGATATAAATGTATATTATAATTCCAGTGTAATATCATATATAATATCATAACTTCATCCTTTATACGTCCAACATATGGTATTAACGAATCAAATCACTTTGAGGGGGCGGTAGTCCGCACTTCCTTAAATGAAGATATTGCGTTTACCCATAATGGAAACCATAAAGGTATGCCCAAAATGAAAAATACAGAAGCTTAAAGAAGACATAAAAATATTATATATCATATATAAATATAGTTTCATCTTAATGGCCACCTTTGAAGGTGTTAAAATAATGTTGAACAATCATCATTTCGGGAGGCATAAATTCACCATCCACGGAAATAGTATGTTCATTAACCATTAGATGTAGGTGTGTGTAAGTGTAGCTCGAATCCTTCTTATAACAACATCCTAGTATATTTAATATACTGGATTTGTTACAAAAGAAATGAATAAAAAGAGGTTAGTGGGTTGGAGAAGCAAAATAAACCAAAAGGACTCAAGTGAAGACATTACCTTAAAATGGGGTAACTCCCTTTGGTTTTAGCTCAATGGCTTCCTTGGGAAGACTTATGCCAAAAGTGAGGCTTCAAGGAGTAAGAGAGGGAAGTGGAGAGACAAAATGGGCATGGGTTGGCCGAGCCAACGGCTTTGGAAGTGTGGGTAAGGAGGTAGAGGTGGGGGCCTTTTATAAGAGGAGAGGAGGGGCACTCTTGGGAAGTAAAGAAATGTTACTTTATTTTAAAATGAGTTTCGGATTAAAAAGGTCCCACATTGATATAATTCGAGGGTAAGGTTATAAGGGTTCTAAATCCACCCATAAAATAGGTTTTGGACATGTGTAGGTCATAGATTTTACATTATCATTTAAATTTATTTAAATCCTTTATTAATGAGGTAATCGTTGCATCATCATGATGTCATAAATATTTTAATTAATTTAAAGTATAAAAATTATGAAAAAAATACTATGATGCAGGAAATATTTTTATCATTCCAATGAATATTTATAGTCTAAAATATCATCTATGTAGACAAAATTCAAAATGTTTTAATCAGGTGATACATTCTTGTTATATTTACTTTTTTTAAAAAAAATAAAAAGATAACAAGTCACTTTCCACAAAAGTGATTCCATGGGGTCCCCAAGTTTGGCACAAGAAATACCATGGTCGGCCATGAGACAACCAGTAGAATTAGGACACATGTTGGTGTCAGTGTTTTATTATGATATTATTTTATTAGCCTTAACTACCCGATTACTCATTAATCAAGATAATAAAAGATAATTACCGTCATTACTATTCATAATGTCCAAAAACAAAAGAGTCTTGATTACATAATTTGGACCTTATGATTCCAAAAATGTATTCCATTTTACCAAATTCCAAACACAGAAATTTCAATAATTGATTTAAAAATAATTCCCATTGTCAAATTAAATAGCGGGTTTTTTTAAACAATATCTATGAAAAGTTTGGCATTAGTTTATGCCCAATTCCAAAGTGAAATTAATTCTAATGACCACCATTGGATTAAATGGTAATAATATATTCTAATTTTACTTTAAAACAAATTCAAAAGATAATCTAATCATATAAATAAATTATATTAAAAAGCAGTTTTGATGTAAAATGCAGTATTTTTCACTATTCATTTAAAAAATGAACATTGTCAGAAAAATACCAAAAATTCACACAAAGTAAATTTTGATGTCTCAATAATAAATAATAAGTTTATTTTTTCAAACAAAGCTTATAAAATTGTCAAAATATATATTTAAAAATGGTTTTCCATCAAAAGGCAGTAAAACAATCTTTTAAAAATATTAGTGTATTCCATGCTTAAGATTGGATTTATTTTCATTTTAAGCCTCTAAAACACTATCTAATTAATTAATAGTCATAGATAAAAATATCTATTATTCATTACTTACTTGGGATGTTACATCCTTCCCCCCTTTAGAAAATTGCATCCCCGCAGTTTATTTACTTATCGAATAAATGGGGGTACTTATCCCTCATTGCATTTTCAGATTCCCATGTTACCTCTTCCATCATGTGGTTTTTACACAAAACCTTTACCTGATTAATCACCTTATTCCATAACACTTGCTCCCTGTGGTCAAGAATCTGGACCGGTTGTTCCTTATATGATACGTTCTCTTCCAGCTGAACTACCTCTGGAATCAAAACATGAGATGGATCTGACATATACTTTCTCAACATCAAAACGTGAAAAACATTGTGTACCTGAGATAAACTCGGAGGTAAAGTCACCCGGTATGCAACTGATCCAAATCTCTCCACAATTTCATATGGTCCAATGAACCTTAGACTCAGCTTTCCTTTCATAACAAATCACATCACACTTTTCCATGGTGAGACTTTGAAAAAAACATGATCACTTACCTCAAAAGATAGATCCTTCCTCCTGTTGTCCGCATAACTCTTCTGCCTGCTCTGAGATGTTCTCATGTGTTTCTGTATCAGCTGAACTTTTTCTGCCAACTCTTCTACCAATTCTGGCCCCATCAACTTCCTTTCACCCACTTCATCCCAGAAAGTTGGAGTTCAACACCACTTCTCATATAATTCCTGAAATGGTGCCATCTGTATACTGGAATGAAAACTGTTATTATATGAAAATTCAACCAAAGAAAGATATTGGTCCCAACTTCCCTGATAATCCATCGAACAAGCTCGTAGCATATCCTCCAAGGTTTGAATTGTTCGTTCTGACTGCCCATCTGATTGAGGATGAAAAGTTTTACTAAAATTTAATTCAGTACCCAACGACTTCTGAAGGCCTTTCCAAAAGTTAGAATTGAACCTTGGATCACGGTCAGATACAATGGAGAGAGGAACTCCATATAACCTGACTATCTCTTTAAGATACAAACGGGAAAGTTGATCTAGGGAAAAAGTATCTTGTATAGCAAGGAAATGAGCAGATTTAGTCAAGCGATCAAAAATAACCCAGATTGCATTATTACCTCGAGGTGTCTTCGGTAATCCCACAACAAAGTCCAAGGATATATTCTACCATTTCCACTCTGGCACTGGTAAAGGCTGAAGCATCCCTTTCGGTAACTGCCACTCTGCTTTAACCTGTTGACATGTCAAACACTTCACAGTAAAATCAGCAATATCTCTTTTCATTCCATCCCACCAATAATACTCCTGCAGATCTCTGTACATCTTAGTACTGCCAGGATGAACTGAAAATGGAGAACTATGAGATTCACATAACAACTCTCTCTTCAACTGTGAATCACAAGGCACACACAATATCTTCCCAAATCTCAAAATGCAATCATTATCAATGTTGAATTCAGACAACTTACCTTTCTGAACTATCTCTACCTTTTTCTACAACTCATTGTCTTGCTACTATGATTTTTTGATTCTGTCTGATAGATAAGATTTCACTTATACCTGAAAAAAAACAGAAGAACATCCTACACCAACAACTTCTACTCCAAATTTCATCAAATCCTTAATCAAAGGATCACGTTCCAAACGTAAAATTGCTAATAAAGCATTACTTTTTCGACTCAAAGCATCAGCCACTTTATTTGCATTTCCCGGATGGTAATGAATTGTACAATCATAATCCTTGATTAATTCCAGCCATCTCCTCTATCTCATGTTTAATTCTTTCTAAGTGAATATATACTTTAAACTTTTGTGATCAGTATATATTTCACACTTTACTCCATACAAATGATGCCTCCAAATTTTTAAAGCGAAAACAACAACAGCTAATTCCAAATCATGTGTAGGGTAATTTACATCATGAGTTTTCAACTGTCGTGAAGCATAAGCAATTACCTGATCATTCTGCATTAGGACACAACCAATTACTTTCAATGAAGCATCACTGTAGATAACAAACTCACCATTCCTGTAAGGTAGTTCCAAAACTGGAGCATTCACTAATCTTCTTTTCAACTCCTGAAAACAATCATCACATTCTTTTTTCCAGATAAACTTAACACCCTTCCGAGTTAGCTTAGTCATTGGACTAGATAACCATGAAAAATTTCTAACAAACCTTCGATAATAGCCTGCCAAACCAAGGAAACTACGAATCTCTGTTACATTTGTGGGTCTTGGACATTCTTCAACAACCTTTGATTTTACAGGATCAATAGTTATCCCATCTTTAGAAATAATGTGACCAAGGAAAGAAATTTGTTGAAATCAAAACTCACACTTGCTGAAATTTACATACAATTTCTTTTCTTTTATGGTTTGAAAAATAACCCTTAAATGTCTTTCATGCTCCTCTTTACTTTTAGAAAACACCAAAATATCATCAATGAAAGCCACCAAAAACTTATCCAAGATCTCATGGAAAATTATATTCATTAAGTTCATGAATACAGCAGGTGCATTGGTTAGCCCAAAAGGCATTAATACAAATTCATAATGGCCATATCTTGTACGAAATGCAGTCTTCGGAACATCTTCTTCCTTTACCTTCAGCTGATGGTACCCCGATCTCAGGTCAATCTTTGAAAAATACTGAGCTCCCTGGAGCTGATCAAACAAATAATCAATATGAGGAAAAGGATATTTGTTCTTAACAGTGATGTTATTCAAGGCTCTATAATCAATGAAAAGTTTTATAGAACCATCTTTCTTTTTAAAAAATAAAACAGGAGCACCCGATGGTGACGTGCTAGGTCGAATGAAACCTTTCTCTAATAAATCTTGAAATTTCTCCTTCAACTCTAAAAGTTAAATTTGAGCCATTCGATAAGGGGGTTTTGAAATTGTCTTAGCATCAGGAACTAAGTCGATAGTAAATTCAACGTCCCGATCTGGTATTATTCCAGGAAACTCATCAGAAAAAACATCAGGATACTCATTTACCACTGGCACATCATTAATCTGAACAATTCCTTTATTTTCAACGATGTGTGCAAGGTAACATTCATTTCCATCTTTTACAAGTTTCTCGGCCTCTTGATATGTTATCAACAGTAAGGGTTCATTATTGTACACAAACTGAAAGTATTTCTGAAAAGAAAATTCTTCAGATCTACAGTCAATCTTAGCATGGTAAATAGAGAGCCAATCCATACCCAGGATAACATCAAACTCTACTAGAGGTAGAACAATAAGTTTTTCATGTAGGTTCTTTCCACAGATAAGGATAGGAAGATTCTTATAAATTCTTTTTGCCTCAACATTTCCCCCAGGTGTTTTTACCAAAAGTTCAGGAGTCATTTCTTGAGATGGTATTCCCATTTTACTAGAAACGTTTTCAGAGATGAAAGAATGTGTAGACCCCGAATCAAACAACACACTGGAATAATCTGAAAAAACAAACAAAGTACGTGATAAAACTTCATTTGATGGCCCGACATCTGCTGAAGTAGTTGCAAAGGATTTCACCACCCCTTTCTACTTGTAGTCTAACTACTTCCCATCACTCAAGCTCTTTGTCGGACACTCATTTGCATAGTGACACATCTCATTGCACATAAAACATTTCACTAACTATAAATCAAATTTGAACTTACCATCACCGTGATCTTTTCCAGTGAAATCACGAGACTTATGTCCCATCTTACCACATCGGTAGCACTTTCCAGAATTCAGAAGACATTCCGCAACATGCCTTTTACCACATTTATCACAAACTATAAACTTAGTTTTCTTACCATCAGACTTTTTTGAAGAATTCTTCCCTTTCTCCTTCCACCTCGGTCTCTTCTTCTGATGGTTGTTATAAAACACTTAATCATCGAAAAACTCCATTTCCACCTTCTCAGCACATCAAACAAGCTTTTCATAACTTTTAAACTCACGAGAAGCTAATTCCCTTCGATATTTTGGCTTTAATCCGGAGTAAAAACGATTGATTTTACTATCAAGGTCTCAGATAAAATTTGGAGCATACCTTGCCAATTGTGTGAACCTCTCTTCATAGGCAGACACTGAGTCTTCCTCTTGCCTCAATTCCAAGAATTGATTTTCCATCCTAAGTCGAACAGCCTTAGGAAAATACTTCTCAAGATACATACCTTTCAATTCATCCCAGTCAAGAGCATCAATCTCATCAGCGTCCCTGATATTTTTAACCAGCGACCACCACTGATCTGCTTCACCCTCCAAACGGTAAATACCAAGACTAACCTTTTGATTGTCTGAACACCCCATGACATCAAAAATATTCTCTAGTGCTTTTATCCACCCTTTAGCTAGCACATGGTCAGATGATCCTCTGAATGATGGGGGATGTTGCCTCATGAAATGTTCCACCATTGACATGTTCCTCTGCGGTTGATCTGGCTGATCTCGTGCATGGATACCACCACCATTTATCACTTGAGTCAACTGCGCCATTACTGTAACAAACTGTTTAGTTCCAATTCCGACCATCTCAGGATGCTGATTCGGAAGGTTATTTCCTTCAGTATGGCTTCCTAGCACTGCTTCCCTGTTTCCTCTGCGAAAAACCATTCTGAACAAACATGTATTAGATGAAGAAACATGATAATCTTAAAATGCTATATCACTTCAATTTGACCACAAAAAAAATATTTTTGGATAATCATTTAATAGAATTCAAACTCCTAATGTTATCTAAACCGACCTCTGATACCAACTATAAGGCCCCGGCCTTAAACCTTACTAAATCTTGAGTTATTACAAGATTACACATTGAGGATCTTTTCGGGTTTAGAGTTTTAGAGAATTAGATCATAAAACTTGCATTACATTCCACATATAAACAAAGTGGTTACATAAAGATAGTATTCTTTTTTACCATCAATGGAAACATATTTAAAATAAAACATGGATTTTTTCTTGACACTTCCTTGACACTACCATCATATCATGTACCTTTCCCTTGACCTGTGAAAAACATTTCAAAAAAACTTGGGATGAGCATAAAAAGCTCAGTATGGGTTATAAATATATGGAAAGGAAACATAAGTTCATATATACATAAGAATTTAATCATACTTTACCCATAAAACATATGCACTTTAATATACCTTATCAAATCATGAATAAATCATAGAAATCATAAGACATAAAGGTAACTTGAGGCATTCATAACATTCTTATGTAGGGAGTAACCCTCTTGGTTACGTTTGGAATACCCATAAAAGTATACTCCCTAAATATCTTTGGAGAAACCTTAACATTTCACTCCTTTGCGTTACCCAATGCATTGGAGAGCTATATCGGGCTCACCCGCCCTTAGTTTATCACGGAACCACCCGTCTTCATAATAATGCCCAAGAACCATAACATAATCGTATCACATAAAACATGTATAAAGGAAACATAACATTTCCACATTTCAATCCCAAGATATCAATACAACACATTGATATAATAAAAACATTATGAAAACCATTTTCAATACCAAAATAAAAGAAAAGTAAAACATGATATTTATTTTTCTTTTAAAAAGACGGTATGGCTTGTAGTCGAAGCCGAAACTCAAATAATGGTCACGACGGCAGAGAAGTCGTTGTCGCCACACACGTACGACAAAAACATTCCCTTTTTTCGTTTAGTAAATGCTTTGTTTAAAAAAGATTCATTTTGAATAAACGTAAATGTCAAAGGGGTTTATACACCGTGTAAAAGAAGGTTGTGTATAAAACAAAATACGCCTCAATGAAAGGAGATTGAGACGAAGTCCCATACCTCGGGTATGACTTGACTTGATCGTTCTTTAATGTCCTGAATAATAAACATGAGTTAATTTCTACTTGCATAAGAACCTTATTCAAGTTCATTATTTCTTTTATATCACTTATTACCATGTCATGAACACTATGTAACTATTTTAGTTAATAACGGTTGTTTTAACGATCATTGATACATGAGTAAAAAATAAACCCTTTATAATTAAAAGTTGTTCATGTATCCATTATATCCAGAATGGTATTCATGAAGTAGATATCATATATATCATATATATCCAGTACATTCATGCATTTATAATATTATATAATATTTAGAGGTAAGAAATGAAATGCACCGTTCATGGAGACGGTAAGCCGTACGTACGCATGAACGTTGCTTCCATTTCTATTTAGTATTTTATGAAATGGAATCATAATGATATAAAGGTATATTATAATTCCAGTGTAATATAATATATAATATCATAACTCTATCCTTTATACATCCCACATTTGGTATTAACGAATCAAATCACTTTGAGGGGGCGGTAGTCCGCACTTCCTTAAATGAAGATATCACATTTACCCATAATGGAAACCATAAAGGTATGCCCACAATGAAAAATACAGAAGCTTAAGGAAAACATAAACATATTATATATCATATATAAATATAGTGTCATATTAATAGCCACCTTTGAAGGTGTTAAAATAATGTTGAACAATCATCATTTCGGGAGGCATAAATTCACCATCCACGGAAACAATATGTTCTTTAACCATTAGATGTAGGTGTGTGTAATTGTATCTCGAATCCTTATTATAATAAAATCCTAATATATTGAAGATACTGGAGATTTTACAAAATAAATGAATAAAAAGAGTTTAGGGGGTTGGATAAGAAAAATAAAACAAAAGGACTCAAGTGAAGACATTACCTTAAAATCGGGTAACTCCCTTTGGTTTGAGCTCAAAGGCTTCCTTGGGAATCATTCTGCCCAAAGTGAGGCTTCAAGGAGTAAGATAGGGAAGTGGAGAGACAAAATTGGCAGGGTTTTTCCGAGAAAAAGGCTTTGGAAGTGTGGGTAATGAGGTAGAGGTGGGGGCCTTTTATAAGAGGAGAGGAGGGGCACTCTTGGAAAGTAAAGAAATGTTACTTTATTTTAAAATGAGTTTCGGATTCAAAAGGTCCCACATTGATATAATTCTAGGGTAAGGTGATATGGGTTCTAAATCCACCCATCTAATAGGTTTTGAACATGTGTATGTCATAGAGTTTCCATTATCATTTCATTTTATTTAAATCCTTTATTAATGAGGTAATCGCTGCATCATCATGATGTCATATATAATTTAATTTATTTAAAGTCTAAAAATTATGAAAAAAATACTATGATGTAGGAAATTATTTTAGATTTCCAATGAATATTTATAGTCTAAAATATCATCTATGTAGACAAAATTAAAAATGTTTTAATCAGGTGATACATTCTTGTTATATTTACTTTCATTAAAAAAAATAAAAAGATAACAAGTCACTTTCCACAAAAGTGATTCGATGGGGTCCCCAAGTTTGGCACAAGACATCCCATGTTAGGCCATGAGACAACCAGTAGAATTAGGAAACATGTTGGTGTCATTTTTCTATTATGATATTATTTTGTTATCCGTAACTACCCGATTACTTATTAATCAAGATAATTAAAGATAATTACCATCGTTACTATTCATAATGTCAAAAAACAAGAGAGTCTTGATTACATAATTTGGACCTTCTGATTCCAAATATGTAATCAATTTTACCAAATTCCAAACACAGAAATTGCAATAATTGATTTAAAAATAATTATCGTTGTCAAAACAAATAGCGGTTTTTTTGAAACAATATCTTTGAAAAGATTGGAATTAGTGTATGCCCAATTCCATGGTAAAATTAATCCTAATGACAAAAATTGGATTAAATGGTAAAAATATATTCTAATTTCACTTTAAAACCAATTAAAAAGATAATGTAATCATATAAATAAATTAGATTAAAAAGCAGTTTTGATGTAAAATGCAGTATTTTTCACTATTCATTAAAAACTGAACATTGTCAGAAAAATACCAAAAATTCACACAAAGTAAATTTTTATGTCCCAATCATAAATAATAAGTTTATTTTGACAAACATAGCTTATAAAATTGTCAAAAGATATATTTAAAAATGGTTTTCAATCAAAAGGAAGTAAAAAAATCTTTTAAAAATATTAGTGTATTTCATGCTTAAGAATGGATTTATTTTCATTTTAAGCCTCTAAAACACTATCTAATTCATTAATAGACATAGATAAAAATATCTATTATTAATTACATACTTGGGATGTTACAACAGGGGTTTGATTACATTCAGTGCCTCCTAGAAATTTGAGAAATGATCACAAGGATCCAATGGAGAAGAATGTGAAGAACGAGGGAGATAAAGCACAAGAAATACCAAAGAATGACACTTTGAATTTGTTCTTGTAAACCTCGATTCATTCTCATTAGAAGGATAAAAGATGAAGAAAAACTAACCACATGATAACACTGCAACAATAACCCATCCCGCAATAATGATCAATCCATAGATTAATTTGTTTGTGTATTAAACTACATTCCTCATAGAAATTATGAATAGGAAAAAACAATGAAACATCCACTGAACCAAATATATATATGATTCACTATCAAGGAATGATTTCCTTTACTGATATGTCATGAATGATCTCCGATCCCGATGTTCGTCATCACCACCAAGAGAATTATGTAAGGATTATTTCCAGATATTCCAAGGAAATCCTAAGGATATGATCCTAACCATGGGTCTTAACCAAGATCTTCATTTATGAGAAATATTGCCACTACAACAACGTAATTTTAAATTAAAATAATCTCATTGTTTATTTATTCATTAAAATGTCCAAAAAATATTTTTCATAGCAAACCCGCAATGGCCGATGTTAGGCCTCACCTAGGGAAAACACTTCATTACAAACTCAATAGTTGTCTCAGATTTCCAATTTGAGTCACCATTCATGAGTTATTATTATTAAAAAAATAATTTTATTTAATTATTTCATTTATCATTACATCCTTGGTGAATTCTTATTTAGATGAACCATGTTGACCAAAGATAGGTCATGCCTAGGATAGAACCGCCATTCTAAGATCAATGATACCCTCCAGTTTCTGATCTGGACACCTTTCTAAAGTTATTACACTTTTCTAAGAAAGTATCATGCTTATTCCAATTAAAACATTCAATTTTTCAACAAATTGTTCTAGGAACATGATGCCTTAGAATCTAACATTGTCTCACCACCTAGTCTCAAAAGTTTCCCAAATAAATTATAAAAATAATATTGGGAGAATCTAAAATATTATTGTCTAATAGAAAATTAAAAATATTTAACAAATGTGGTTTTTTAGTAGAAAGAGGGGATGATAAAATGTGTAAATCTAGAGGAGCTAACATAGAAGTTTTGGTAATGTAGATGTAAGGTTCTAGAAAACTGGTGAAATATTTAATATCCATTGATCCATGTTTAATGTCTTATAAATAATCCACTTTATTCTCTAGGGATTCTAATAGAATACGATTTAGAATATTTATCTTTTCAACATGAGAACTGAATTCTTTAGTCAAGGGAGTCATTCTAATATCACTATCTAGATATCTAAATATAGTATTATTGTTATACGTGTTAAATATCCTATTAAGAGATAAATCAATATCTCTTATAATGGTATCTATATCCCTCACAGCATACATGAAAGTTTTTCTAACCAATTCTATGGACTTTACATTATTGGTTTTAAAAAATATAAACACTACTTCTATTATCTTCTAAAAATAATAAAAATATTAAATTAATCACTTATGATATATCTAATTTAATAATAATAAACCACATATATAACATGATGAGTATGGGTAGGTACTAAAGAGGATAAAGGAAGATCAACTGAAGATTGAAACACCATATTTATAAATTTACGATCCAACTTCAACATCATATCATCAATATCAGCTTGAAAAACACCCACAAGAGCTTTCAAATATTTGAACTCATTTTTATAAGTTTTATTTGATATGAAATATTGGTTAAATATTATATATAACCAATGTGACCATCCAAGATATATCTTAATCTCTCACATGTTCTATAGAGATCCAAAAACCAATGATGAGAACTTTCAAAACACCCATCATATATAATTTGAATTTACTTGAATCATCAATAGTCACATAGGATTTAAAATAGTTATATGAGTTAGGGGTTTATAATCCAGATACATACCATCTAACACATATTAATACTCCATTGAATTATTTCCATAAAGACTGATGTTCTTCCTATATATTTTCTTCTTCTTCATCTTCATGCACATTTGTATATAGAGATTCCAAAATAGATATACCATTTTTTTCATGGTTCCATCAACATATTTTGTAGGAGTATGAATAAAAATATATTCTAGAACATTGTCACCTAAAATTATAAGATGAGAGACATAATTCTTTCTTGATTTTCAATGCCAACAATCAATGATCCTTACATAGATCTATGAATATAAGGGATGGTAGGTCCACCATGCCCAAGTGTTATTCCTCAATTATCCCCGTTATTATCAAACATAAAGTAATCTAGACATATTTTCATAATGTTTACCTCCACCCCATAGAATGTTCATCTTGTATACTTGTTCTATGATTTATTCTAATTACATGGATTGGAGTGGGAGATTTATTAGAATTTTCCTCATTATATCTAGACTCTCCAAAGTCAACCCATTGGGGTTTATAAAGAAATACACTAAATGAATCAGAAATATCAATAAATTATTTATTTTTAAGTTTTTCATACTGTGAAGTTATGGGTAAAGGAGATTCAAGTTGTCTAAAAGACACTACATCAGTGGTTTCCCAAACATCCTCATAAGATAACCTTGTCGCATCACTAAGGTCTACCACCTTCATATCATCTTCTAGAACATTCTTAATATGGTCATTCTAATTAATGGAGTATTAAAAAACATAATCAGACTACAGATGTGGATGTACCTGACCCCTTTGTCCAATTAAATCCTTATCAAGATTAAATTTATTAAAAAAAAATTTCACTTTCAAAATCACATTCTTTTATCTATGGTCTCTAATTTAGTTTAACATGCTTAAAAATATTTTTATTTAATCAAATAATATCATATTAAATCTCATTTTTCATATCTTAAAATATAATATATTACTAATAGAGAATAAATAAACCCTTTATAGGGAAGGTAATTGAATTTTTAGGGTGGATTACACAACTCATTTATACATGTCATCATATATATATATATATATATATAATTATCTTAAAAACATTTTTCATCAAATCAATAATGTGAAAATCTTGGTGAATCAATATATTGAAGTTCCATTTTCTGGGAATTATGAGATTTTGGAAAAATTTAATAAACAATATGCATTCTCCAGTGATATCTATTGTAGTCGGCCTTCTGGGAGTCATATTTACCGTCAATTCTACAAGAGAATTATTTAAATTAAAATAAGAATTAATAATAATACACGAGATTTGATAATATTTAAACTCTCTTATATGAGGGAAATATAATATATTATCCCCAAACATTGAATAAAATAGAAAAACTTCTCATTTTTCTATTGTTCTAATGGTATCTCTTTTATCTATAGGAATGAATTATAAGTGGTCAAAATTTCTGTTAACCAATCTCTGATAAAATCTATTAAAATTTTACATGAACCATTCAATACATAAATTTATTTGAATTTATCTCTACCCTCAATATTTTATTTCTTTTAACCACTCATTATCAAATTCTTTTTTGAAATATACTGGTTAGTCTAAATAATGAGGGTTTCATGACATAAATGTAGCACTCAATATTCCATGATATTTGATTTATTTATTTAAATAAGGTTATTCAATTGTAGATTTTTTATAATAAAATATTTTTATATAATTATGATTTATTATAACACATTTTAATTTTATAATATATTTCTATTTAAATAATTTTTATATATTTGACAGTTTGTGTTATACGCAACAATAAGTTTAAATGAACTTTGGTACATTTTACCGAAACCATTAAAATGATTGGTATGAATTTTATTAACCAAATTATTATTATATATATATATATAAAATCATTTAACATAATTAAAATCTGTTTTCTATTTTATAATATATAAATGCCCAATTTTTTTAAGTCATTTTATTCTACAAAAATACATTTTTTTCAAAAATTATATTTATTGCTTGTTGGGTTTCAGAATTATAATTAATGTATAGAACATTAAAATATGTTAATTTAGGAAAATAAAATAGTTTTTTAAATCCTAATATCAAGATTTACTTAGGGTGAAATTTTAAGATCTTTATGAAATGATTTATTTTTTATGAATAGTGAAAAATACCGATTTTTCATGCATCGTGATTTATTTACAATAAATAATTTGTTCTAAAATCCCCATGACATTTTATATTACATATTTTTTAAAATGTGAAATATTTTATTTATAATAATCAAATTAATTTCATTTTAATCATAAATTTTCATGATTTTGTTTTAAGTGTATATTTATGGTTAAAAACACAGTTTTCTGAAAACTATTTTTATGTGAACCAACTTTATCCATTTTAATTTATTAAAATAAACCCTAACTGGGAATTTTTTAAATAAAATGTGTTATCTTTATATATATATTTATTTATATTTAATTTCATAAAATTATAATTATTATTCATAATGTTTTTATAAGATCATATATGAATTAAAAAAATAAATTTTCAGGAAAATATTATTTTAATCATGTTTTGTGGATATTATTCAAAATTAAATTATAAAAATTCTGTGAATTTGATCATAAAAAATGGATTCCATATTTTTAATTTTGATGTTGAAATTTGATTAATATGTCTCTTTTTTGGATCAATATGAATAGAAATCATAGTAAACATTTTTAACCACGGTAAGGGTAAAATGGGTAAAATAGAGCAAAAACATTGGGATAAGGATTTAAAAATTATATAAAACATTAAATTATAATATTTTATGAGTTTATATTTACCATTTAAATCATATCACTTAATATATTTTCACTTGGTAATATATTTCTTTGAATATGACCTTTATATTAATTTTTGAATAAACTAATCAGAAATTTCACTCTCTTACTTTTAAATATCTATTATGTCTTCACATAGGGTAAAAAGAATGTTTTAATGAATATTAATTATTATTTATAGATTAAATGAATTATTTTCATCATGGTAATTTATTTATATGTTTTATCAATTATATCATTACTAGAAATGCTTATGCAACACCGACATAAATTTTCTTCAATAAATTTAAAAATATAATAAATGATTTTAAATATAGTAAAATCAAAATAATTTGAGTGAGTTATAGTGTTCCAAGAATTTTTTAGTCACATATTATATATATAGTATGTTTTGATGGATTATATTTTAATACCATATTTTTCATAGTGCCTTTAAAATGAAATTAATTGAATAGATCCAAAATTTATATTAATGTAATTTTATAATAAATAATATTCTATTAAATGATATAAATTTATTTTTTTTATTATTTTCATCAAATTTAATTTAATATGGTTTAAATTATAAATCATGGTCCATTTATTAGTCAATTTTCCATTAATGGTAACATTACTAACCCTTTAATATTAAAATAGTTTTTACTATTTTTATGGTAACAAACGATTAAATAATTGGTTAATAAAAAATAATAGTTATAACATGAAACTAAAAAATATGTAAATTTAATTGAATTATTATATTTCAACTCTAAAATCCCTTTCATTAAATTCATTTATTTGTTTGAATCATATTTATTGAGAATGAAGTTTTTATTTTCATATCTTTTATGAAATTCCAAGTGTGTCTTCTCCCTCCATTATAAAAGGACATGCCACTATTCTCTTCCTTAAATAACATTGAGGATTATATATAGACCATAAATTCTCCAATTATCTTATAAAATTCACTATCCAAATTTTATTTCTTCTTCCCCCACCCAAAAATACCGCCCAAGGGTTATTAAGTTGATATACTAAGTAGTTCTTTCAAAGAAGAGGTAATCACCTTAACCCATCACGTTCATTTTTTAATTATTCTTTTAGAAAAACTAAATATCTGTTATTTATTGTAAAATAATTAATCCATTATCTCAAATAATCATAAATATAACTATAATTATAAAACTACCTTTAGTCACCCTATTTTTCATCAGATGTGATGTGAAATTTTCTCTTGTGCATACGTACAACTTACTATCTCAATATAATGATATACATAATTTTTTGGAACAATAATACATGGATAGTAATTTTTTGTGTTTAATATTTTTATTTGATATTTATTAAATAATTATTTTTCCATAATTAAAATATGAGATTTACATTATTAGCTCTTAATATGTTGGAAAATGATAACGTCACTAATGCGTATGTGTGGACAACCAATTCCATGAAGCAATGTGATTTTTTCTTTATTTCTATTTTAGTTGGATGGAAATATATATGGATTTTATGAATATAAATGATTTAATAATTAATTTTTATTTGAAATTTTTTTTCTAACATTCTTTCGTTCTATCCATCGAAAAGTGAAAACAACATTCTTGCGTACATATGACCTACCCTCTCCATGAACTGTGTAAATCACTTTTTTATATCTACCTTTTATGCATGGATATTAATTTATTAATAATTAATATATATTATATTTATATAATTATTAATATTTTTGATATTATTAGACCATGATCAAAGTACAAGGATCTAGGGAGACAAACTAAAACATTTATAAAAATGATGTAATTATAAAATAGAATAGTGATTTAAAAACAATTGTTAATAAATGGGTTATATTATGTCATAAGTATATCCAAAAAGGTATTAAATATATTATTATGGTTATGGAATACATATATAATAATTATATATTTGGGATACATGATTTTCTATTGTGTGGGAATAATTACGAGACATGGTGTAATAGATTTATTTTTCAATATTATTTTTTCATATATATTTTTATGCGTGAATTTACATTGAGAAAATAATATGTTACCTATCTGATAAGTTCATCTAATATTTCTTTTCCACTATTCATTTTTGAATAAAAATATTTTATCTTCCATTTTATTTACTTAAATACTCAATAGATTGATGGAATTTTACAATAGAAAACCACATTATTTTTTTCCATTAGTTGAAAATATTTTTCATTTAATTTACCTTTCTTATAAAAAAAAGTTTTGAAGAATTTTTTTAATGTTCCACTATGATTTCTTGATTTTATTTTTACCCATGATTTTATTTTTAAAATATGGTTTAAAATCAGTCTTCATTCTATTTTTCAACTAAGGTGCTTTTTGAATTCATACAACAGTGTAGAAGGAATGTATTCTTTTATAACTTATATAGTATGATTTTAATTTTTCTCTATAATGGAAGCTCATTGTTTTAAATCATCATTTAAAATATTTTAAGGTTATTTTCATATAAAATGGTTTCCTATATTTTTTTTAAATTTTTATAGTTTAATTTAGTGATTTCAAAATGAGAAAAGAAAATTTTCTCAAGAAGTAATCTAGTGATTTTTAGATGAATTTTTACCAATAATAACAATATTGTTGATAATTACGCTTTATTAGGTATATGACCCAATAATACCACCCTTATTGTTTCTCTATATTTTTTACTATTTTGATGATGATATGTTTATAAAATTTATTTTTTCCATTGGTTATTATTTAATAAAATTATAAAATGTTTTTGAAACACATTTTTTAACATGGGTTATGATATGATGAAATGTCAAATGTTATATGATCGTGTAGAACACATATTTATGATTTCAATTATGCGACTAGTGAGACCTCAATTATATATCCATTTAATGCATTGGGTATAGTATTATATCTCATGAGATAATTATGAGGAACATGTTTATGTACTTGATCAACTTTGAGAAATAAGTAGACGCTCTTCATCCCATATGAGAAACAAGAGATGATGATTGATCAATAATGATATGGGAAAAAGGTATTGAATCCTGAAACATTTTAATTTTTTATTATTAATAGTTAACCATTATATATGAAATGGATTATATACTTATTATGGTTCCACACTATTATGACATGAAATTACATTTCATTATTCGTTTATTATGATCCACCGGTTTTATGATATGTGTCATTTTAAATAAAAATCTTGTATGCCAATAATCTTGTTTACGATTCATGATATATTAGGTATAAACATTTTAAGTTATATTCGTGATACAATAAAAATATTATTATCATACGGTTTCATATGATAATCAATTTCCATCTACCATGTCTACCATTACAGAGAATCAAATCTCACAATTTCTTAGGTTTCCTTTTCCCTAGTATATGAGGAATGGTTTAAGTAGGTGGTGTCTATGAATTGTACTATGTGGGAAGATATTTATGGTATATTTTTTAACAAAATTCATAAAATTGAAAGATAGTGTATTTATTATCCAATGGAATTAATCATTTAAGGTCATCAATTATGTAATTGTGTAATTTGTTGATATTAATATAAAAAGACAAAATATTTATGTTTGATGATCATGGGTCACTATAGTAGGTATTATAAAAAGGGTTTAGTATAAATAAAAAGATTATGTCTAGAAATATTTTTCTAAAACCCAAGGTATAATTCTAATTATAGGATAACATCCTAATGTTTTGTTAAGGAAGAGATTATGTGGTTTTCCAAGAAATGAATCCCTTTCTGGTTATTAGATTTGGACATGGTCTTAGAACGTAGATATCAAGGGGTTAAAACATAGAGAAGAGTTATTTGAGTATATCTCTACAATAATTCTTATGTATGGTGATATTTTTGTTACTATGAACCAGGTTTGACACACCCGAGGGATATTCTTGAATTAATTCACATTTTTATTATGAACCATTATGACCGATTTGAATAGATTTGGAACATGAATAAATAATTTTAAACCGATGGTTTCATAGGTTGTAATTAATCTTTCATGATTTAGACATTCTATAAATAATTTTTCACGATATTTCAATATGATTTATATTATCCACACTATGGATTCTGGTTTTGGCAGTGAATGGATCCATGAGGGTTCATGTTAATAGTGAATTTAATATAAAATGGAATGATGTACTTCCTGAGAATCTAAAAGGAATATAAAATGAATTAAAATATATTATGAAAAGTTATAATCATCTATCATTATATATATATATATTTAAGAACAGAAACATTGGTGTGTTTCTTCATGCGTTAAAAGAGAGAATGATGGAATTTTATGAAATTTTATATGGTAATGATGATAGGAAATGAAGTTTAAATTTTTTTCTCGTTATGAATTTGGTTATAAGAACCACAGATAATATATAAATATAAGGGGAAGATGTTTTATTTTTTTAGATGAAGGGTATATGGAAATTAATTTCCAAGTAATTTGATGTATAATATACAGGGAAAAGAAAATTATCTGATTTGATTCCCAAATTCAAGGGTTAACTCCAAGAACTAGGAAGGGCATTTGCTATTCCAATCATTGAAGCGAAAAATTGACGTGTCCATGTAATGGGATTGAATAATTATTTTTAGATGTCATATATCAATGGTATTCTTGTTATAAGAATAATTTAACAAGTAAGGGTTGTTATACTAGTATTTTACTTTATGAATTTTTAAAAATATTGTGAATAGTACTGATGAACTATGAAAGTCACATAGTGGTAAGAATATTTTTTTTGAGAACCAATGATTTATGGAAAGATAATCCTTATTATGTGCCCAATGTAAAAATAATAATTATTATTTTTGATAAAGATATGATTTACATTGATAATTTTAATGGGATAGTTTTGGTGAACAAGAAATTGGTTATCAATTTAATAGAAAAGTGTATTAGGTCATGTTGGATGATGTTTATTTCAAATTTTTTATGTATAGAGTAAATTCAATAGTCTATTATTATATTTTATGAATAAGGATAGTGATTATTTTTTGAAGTATAAATGTTTTTATTGAGGTTTTATAGTGATTAATAATTTTAAAATTTTGTATGTGAATCAACATATTCACATGCTTGGTATGTGGCATTATGAACCACATCATGTTTTCTGGGAATACAAGAAAAAATTGTTCATAAAAAACTATGTTATAAAATATTTTTCATTTTTTGGTAATTTAATTTGGTCAGACATATTGGACAAGTCTTAAGGTTAATTATATATGGAATGGATTAAGATGACCTTTGGGAGTTATTGATGTGGTTTTAGAGATTAATGTACTATATTTATTCATATATAATAATTGTAAAAAAATTTCTGATTTGAAAAAAAATTATTAACATAAGGAATGAATTATGGTGCTTATGATCCATTAAAAGATAACTTTTGAGATTCAGGACTACAAAAATTCACCCAAAATATTCCATTCTTGGTGTAAGATATTAAGTAGAGATTAATCAATGAAAAATTAAAAGAAAAAAAATTAATCTTATGAAATTGAAAAAAAAATGTATTTAATTTTCTCATGTTCTATATATAATTATCCCAAAACATTAGAAAAATGATATTTCAATAATAAATTTATCATTGCACCTTCTTTTTTGATGAATTTATAGTCTCTTCACCCTTCATGGATTTATGTTTATTGGATGTTAACATTCTCATGACCATTTTACATATCAATATCTATTTGTACTTAGATAATTATTTTCCCATCCATGTCTATATTTTAAATTCCCACCAATATTCTTCTTATCTAGGAATTAAATTATGTGATATTTTAGGTAACCTTTATGTTTCAAAATTTAGCTTTTGAAAAAATGTTTTCTTATCTCTATGTATGATTTGGGTTTGAAAAAAAGATATATTGAAACATTGAACATTTTATGAAAAAGATAACATTCTAAGGGAATAATTTATTTGGGGGTAATATAATGTAACTCCATGATATTTATAAAACATTTATCTATAAATAAATTTAATTTCTTTGATAGCATTGTTATATGCGACACTAAGTTCAAAAAAACAGTTATATCTTATAAGAGAGCCATTAAATTGATTGGTATGAATAGGACAATCAAGATTATGATATATATCAATATTTAAATTTTTTACTCACTTCAAATTTATTTTTTAATTTATAAAATATAACTATTAAATTATTCGTGAAGTCATTTTATACTTCAAAAATGCCTTTTATTCCAAAATGATTTTATTGTATATTTTGTGTGGAAATTAAATTAAATTCTTCCATGTTTTAAAATGTCATTTCAGAAAATAATATAATTTTTGAACTATAATATCAATATTAAATTAGGATTATATTATTGGATCTTAATGAAATAAATGATATTTTTAGTAAAGAGTGAAAAATACCAATTTTAAGGTACAATTATTTATTTTAATTAAATCGAGTAATTTAAAAATACCATTATATTATATATTTGATATTACAGTAAAATATTATCCATTATATATATAAATATATTAAATAACATTTAAATATGAAATTTTCCTGATTTTGGGATATGTTTTTTTTTTGCTTAAAAATATAGCTTTTATGAAACCATTTTTATTTTTATAGAGTTTAACCATTTTAATGAATTTAAATAACCCATAATACAAATTTTTTTAAATGAAATATATATATTACATATATTTTCATAATGAAATTAATATAATTGAAATTATAACTCATTGAGTTATTATAAGATCTAATTTTTCTTGAAAAATATATCATCTTGAACGAAACATTTAATCATGTTTTTCATATATAATTTCAAATTAAATTATTCCAATTATGAGAATTGAATCATGAAAAATATATTATATATTTAGAATAAAGTGGTATGAATTTTATAAATATGAACATTTTTTCTTAATATTAATAGTAACAATATTTAATTTTCATCTCCCCGTTATGGGTAAAAATGGTAAAAGAGAGTCAAAACCTTGGGATAATGATTTAAAATTCATATAAAACATTTATTTATCTAATTTAATGTGTTTATATTATACATTTCCATAAAATTATATAATATATGAACATTTTTTCTATATTTCTTTGAACATAACCTTTATATTAATTTAAGATAAGAAAAAATATACTCTTATAATTTAAAATATCTTTCATGTGTTCAGATGGGGAAAATAATGTGAATTAATATTAATTTTTTATCTTATTAATGATTGAAAATTTTTAATTACTGTAATTTACATCTAATTTTTAGTAATTATACAATTTTTGTAAATTCTTACGCAATACCTATAAAATATTTCATCAAATAAAAGAAAAATATAATAAATGACATTAAAAATATTAAAATTAATATAATTTGAGTTATTTATAGTTATAAATTATTTTTAATACAAATTCCATATTATAGGTTTTTTAAAAGATTATATAGTCATTCCATGTCTATCATGGTGTCTTTGTGGTCAAATTAAATGAATAGTTCAGAAATTGCAATTAGTGGTATTTTAAAATAAATAATAATTTATTAATTGATATAAAATTCATTAAAATGTTAAATTATATCTTGATAATAGAATTTGGTATAACATATCAACCATGGATCATTTAGGGGGACATTATTAACCATTTAAGGCTGAATTAATTTTTTTCCTGTTAAGGTAAGAAAGATTAATGATGGGGTTAATAAAAATGACAATGTTAGAAATGACACCAAATAATATCTAGATTTAATTTATTGATTTTATTTATACCCTATAATATTTTTCAATGATCTAATCTAAATTTTAAATCACTTTTATTGAGAACAACATTATTATATTTTAATATTTTATGAAATTCCAAGTTTGTCCTCTCCCCCCCCATAAAAAGAGCACCCACCTTTCTCTTATTTACACAAATTTTAGAGTTATATATAAGACATATATAGTAAAATTATTTTCAAATAGTCACCATCCTTGTACTATAGGTGATTCTATTCTAAAAATATTGTCTATAGGATCCATATGAGGATATCAAAATCCGGTAAATCAAAGAAGAGGTAATCCCCGTAACTGATCAATTTATTTTTTTAATTCATATTTTACCACATATAAATAGATGATATTTTTCTTACAATAATAACATTAGTAACGTAAATATAATAAAATTTTATTATTAATATAGAGAAAAAATTATGAATCCTATTTTTGGTCAAATGGAAAGTGAAATTATCACTCATGTGTACGTACAACATATCATCTCCGCATAGAGATATAAATCATTTTCCATAACCATATTACAAGGATGGTAATTTTGATATGTATAAATTTTATATATTATATTTTTGAAATAATTATAATTACGTTATTATAATACCTCATATATCTTTTTACCTCCATGTTTGTTGGAAACCGATAATGTCGCCCATGCATATGTGTGGACTCCCACCTCCGCAAAGCAATGTTATTCGTTATTTGTTTATATTTTACTTGTATGGTAATATGGATGGATTTTATAGAATATATATGATTTATATGATATAATAATTATTCCATAAGGGTGAATTATTAGTTACCTTTGTTTCAATCCATTGAAAAGTGAAAACAACGTTCATGTATATGTATGGCCTACCATTTCCATGAATATTGTAATTAATTTTTCTACATATACCTTTTATGGATGTACATAAATATATTTATAAGGAATATTTATATCATTATTATCATTATCTTTATTATTTAACCATAATAAGAGAACACGGATCAACACTACCGATCTGAAACATTCGTAAAAATGACTCAATTGTCCTATAGAATAGTAATTTTAACCAAAAATTGTTAATAAACAGGTGATAAGATGTAATAAGTAATTATACATGTTATTATATTCAATGAATCATTTTACCATGTATTAACATGAAATATTTCTAGGAATATATTCAAATACATGAACTATGACAGTGGAAAAATTTGAGGCTTGTTGATCAGTGTATTAATATAATAAAAATATTAAAATATGTCATATCTTGTGGGTGTACTTTTCCTAAAAAAAGTTTTATCACTCCAAAACAGAGTCTTGTATTGGTAATCCATGACTAGGGTTATTTCTAGAACACATGTTTTATTCTAGGAGATATATGAATATGGTTTGCATCAGATATTTGGTTGAGGGTGGCCATTGGAGGGTACATTAAGTGAATTAATTAATTTATTTATATAATTATGTCAATGGATAAACCTATTTATCTACCATGATTTTAGAGTCTATGTGGAAACTATACAGGGTGATATGCATAACCCCAGGAGATTATATATAAGTATGAGAGGGATTGGATTGGTGGATTAGGAATGAGGATTGACAAAAAACTATTCAAGGATAATCATGAGATGAATGAAAAAAAGAACAGGATCATAACCCTATCACTAGATATTGTGTTATTCACCAAAAATCAATCCAATCATGTGGAAGGAAATTTAATTTGTAGTTTTATCCATGTCAAAATTTTGATATTAAGGAAATTAATACATTTCAAAATTAATTCACTGAAAGATCTGTTTTGGGTTGTCCAACTTTTAATTTCCCCTCCTAGATATTTTATTTTGAGATTTTTTCCTCATTGGTTCTTATAGATATTACAATCCAACTTTCATTGATTTTTATGATGATGAAAGATTGAATTTGGGATTATTTCGATGTGAACATTGTGGCTTAGGCATTTCTCACCTCATTCTTGGCACTCGTCATTGGTAATAAATTCACTAGGGATTAGATGAATATATAAAAATTGATCCTTTTATGTTTATTATTTGTATGAATAGATTTAATTTATGAGTTTATACTTGTATTTTGGAGATGTGATGATGGAGTGGAAGTGACAACGAGAACCTGAATTTGGATCAAGTAATAGTGGTTTATGATTTGGATTGATCATATCTCCTTGGAGAAGCGATGATCTATGTATCTGAGTAATGGGGGGATGGAATCCATCCACCAGTGATGATGGTGTCTATTTTTGATGTGGGTGGAAGGATTCCCAAAATTCAGAATGTGTGTTTGTTAATTATATATGTGATGTACGTTTTTAGGTGATGAACTACCTAGATATGATTTTTGGCTGGCCATAGTGTGCGGTGTCTATTATTATTATTTTTGTTAATAATAATATTTATATTTATTATTATTGTTAATAATTATAACATGTGGAATTAATAATATTTTTTTTAATTCCAATAATGAAGGTGGGTTTAGGTGCTTGAATAGAGGGATGGGTTAGGGTCTACTATGAGTGCGACCTAAAAATTAGGGCGCCAGGATGATTGTTTTTTCCTATACCTTCAATGTATTTAATTTACTATAAAAAAATTATTGTAACAATATTAATTAAATTATTATTATTGTTGAAGATAGAGGGACTTTGGGGGCACCTAGATAGAAAGGGAGAGACGTTACGAAGGACCTCATGCACATGTCAATTGGGGTATTCTGTTATTTTATATTATAATAATGTTATTAATAATAATAATGTTATTATTATTAATAAACAATCTATATTATGCATCTTCTTTGTATGAAATCAGAATGAAGAGTATTTTGTGGCATCATGGACCTGATTTTGAGGCCGAAACTCCAAGACCAATATTAGGTACCGTTTTCAGACTTGTGGCTTGGGACCACAAGGAGATGTTTATATTTGTTAGGTTGAAATGTTGTTTTCTCAATAGGTGTATTAATTGGGAATTTAAATATCCAATCCTGAGTATTTTCCCTTGCAGATCACAAATACATGCCATTCTTTTCTATTTAGTTCCATTTGTAGTTAAATAACAATGGAATTATTTTTAGATCATTGGATGGATGATGAGCCTAAAGCATTCATCAGACTATTGTTCAAACATGTCATGTACTCTGAGAGAATATATGAATGGAATGTAACTAGAGCACGACCAAGGGCACGACCAGGTATACATGTATGGCCTAAAGTATATGAGAATGACCATCTGTATATTATATGACCTTGAGTGGCTGTGACACCTTATCTACCACCTATAAATTCTATGTATGATGATTTATCATCCAATATCTGTCCAAATTTAGAAATAGGTGATAGAATGATGTGACGAAGAATGTTTTATGGACCCCATACACATCATCTTTTCTTTGACGTGATTTATCGCATCATAACTCCTTCATTTAGTTTAGGATTTTGTCCCGTGAGTATCTTATCCTTAGTATTTTTCCAAGTAAAATTTGATGGAAACATTCATTGTGGTTTAAGAGATAAAATGAAAGGTGTTATAAGTGAGATTATTCTTTAGACAATACTTGATTATGGCAATGATTGGGTGTTATCATGAATGGGATTCTATGGTTAATACTATCCTATCACAGTAGTGAATGAATTCCCCATATTTTTTATATAGATAGGGATAATACTCACTTATCATATAAGAGTGCAGTTTCTCTATCTACAGAGGTAGTATTTGCATTTTACAATAGGTAATATTCAATATATATTTCTTATATAGAAATAATATGTACTTCCACATAAAATATAGGGTGTAGGTTCTCCATCTACAAATGTGTTACTCCTTTGCCTTCAAGCTCCAATGGTATTCAGGTCCTCCACAAGATTTTTGCCTCCCTCAATTTTGAATCATATTTACGGGGTTTGGGATCCTCTCATCATGTTCTAATGAGGTTTCACATGTTACATAGTTTGGATTTGTAGATCCCTGGACTATAGTGAACAGTAGTGAGGAGTGGGCATCTTCACACGGTTTATTATGTCATTACGTATAAATCTAGAAATCACAGATAGACCATTGGAAATAGAGGAAGACTAATTATTCTTATTTGGGATGGGGTAATAGAGATCCCCTTTCCCACTTTTTTGGGAATCTTTTTTATTATATTTTTGGTTTTTTATTGTTTTTATCTCACACACTGATTGGAATGCCTTTATTTTGAGGACATTGCTACTATCTCATGATTCGTTGTGCTTGTGGATTTTATGGTTTCTTAATAGGTTTGTATTAAATCAACCCTATGTGGGATTTTTTAGCTTGTTGGAACTAGTATAAATGGATATTAGTAGTATGTGGAGATATTGGCCATATTAGGCTATCAGACTCTGTGTTTTAGAGTCAGTATAACCCTTGATATACTCTTTAGAGTTATATTAGTTTGTGTTCCCTTATATTATTGATAGGGAATGTATTTTCCACTTTATATAATTTGTATTTTGTTTTCATACTCTGTTTTATTTTCATGGAGTTTATTTCATTCATTCTTATACTCAAGATGTTATTGTCTTTTATATTCCTTTACAGTTGTTTTTGGATACGGTTGGGTGCATGTATATAGGAACATTATGAAATGGTCTCTTATTTAATTTTTATCTTCTTGATTCTTGTTACCAACCAATAGAATTTTTGAGTCAGTATTAGGTTAGTGAAAACTCAACCTTCTACTGACCATGTGGGCTTTGGTGGGTCGGGATTTTAAAGAGTTGTATTAGAGGAGTTCATTTTTTGGATAGTGTTTTGAGTTGTCACATGATGTGGATTGGTTGGGAATTTAGGAATTTGTGTCAAAGTGTCGCATGTTCATATTTTAGGTCAAAAAACCTAGAATTGGTGAGATTGTGGTTGTATCCCTTCCCTAAGACTCTGACTACCTTCTTTTCAACCCAGCATAATGATACAATGGTTGTAGGAAAACCAAGGGTACATGTATCAAATAGGTTTGAGTCACTTGACTTCCATTTTGTTCTTGATTCATCTTACCCGATACATTATTTGACCATGATACATCTTAATAACTTTCATGATGTATTTTTAATGACAGTTTGTATGGATTTATAGATAGTGGTGGGATGATGACTATTTGAGTGATGATGCCTCAGTTCTGGGACCCGTACATGAGGTGTTGCCTCTAAAAAGGCACCGAGTACTGGTACCAACTATTGATCAGCGCATAGACACACCTCTAGTGGTCTAGGAAGATGACCATCCACAAGTTGAAAAGTTGATGGATCCGGGAGGTCATGATGATTGTATGTACAACCCTAACACATTATTTGACTTTCAATATTAGGCATTTTTGAGGATACATAGTGATAAAAACCCTTGGGTAGTTGATGAATAGATCAATAGAGTGATAAAGGATTTATGGTTTGAGTGGAACCTGACCACTTAGGTGCTTACCCTAGGTGACTAGTTTATTTTATGAAGATGATATAATTTCCAGTGTTATATACAAATGATGTACCTATATTGATTGTGCATTGTGGGTTCTCGAATTGAAGATCACAAAGGTTTCATGGTGAGATGGACCCCATTTCCTTGGTGGAAGAGGACTAGCATAAGTCTGTGGTGGGAACATACCACATGGATAAGACCCCTATCGATGGTGGTCCAGATAATAATACATATAAATATTAATGTACGGAGTCTGTATATCCCTATGTTGGGGTTCTTGACATGAATTCCATCATTTAATCACACACCAAGTCTTGTTCATGTAACAAAATTTAAAACCATGTAGGTGAGTCATTTCCTCCAAAAGTGTATATTATCAAGGTGTGGTGGATGAGTTACCATTACAATTATGATTAAGGTAGTTTCATTACACAATAGTGTTAATGTTGGCCCTAATTAGGGAGGATATGTTGGCAAGAGAAGTGATTAATTCAAGAAGAGGATTCTTCTGACCCTGATGTTCTGAGTTTGATTGAGGTATAACTAGTGTTTGGTAAAGTCAGGTTTGGAAGGATCTCGGGGAGTTCTCTGAATCCATTTCTTCTAACAAGACATTATCCTCATTTATTGTTAAGTATAATCATGTCTCTGAGGGAGGATGCCCTGAAAGAGTTGACCGTTAGGTTTTGCTGCACATAGGGAGATTGTGTCTTTAGAAGGAGAGGAAAAGAGTGAAGTATGAGGGTGTGGCAGTCTCGACTTTTGTTATTATGGTCTTGGAAAAAAAATCAGTTATTAGACTGGAACAAGGAAGTGGGGTATTGGAGGGAGGATCCTTCTTTTCATCAGTTTCAAACTGGTTCTAGTGATGTCTTTTCCTCTATTAATAGGAAGGGAAATTAAGTATTCTTGAGACCTCACTTAGGTGTCTTGAAACTCAATATGGATGACTCTTGGGTCTAGTGGTGCATATGTGGATGAGGTGTGGTGAGGGATAGTAAAGGACTAGTTTTCTTATCATTCTAAGCCAGAATGGGCCATGTCTATTCCCTTCAAGCGGAGTCATAAGAAATTTCTTACTAGGATCAGACATTGTATGCAGCAGGGGTTGGAGGTATCTGAAATTGAAACAAATTCTTTAATTTTATAAAACTTCTTAGAGGAGGATGATGAAGTCCCTTTGTTGATTTTCGATGTCATAAGGAAATGTAAAAGCATAATCAATAACAACGTCCGAGTTCTTCACACATAGAGAGAGTGGAACAAGGTTGCTGACTACTTGGCCTCAGTGGACTTTAATGACAAGGAGAAGGTGTTTATGCACTCTTCGGTAAGTATTAAACCTAACGAGATTGAAATTATTAAAGGGGATGCTTTAGGGTTTGACCATTTCAGGCCCCTGTAGTTTCCTCATTAGGGTGGGGGTGGGTGAGGGGTTTCCTTCCATGATTGTTTTTTGTATTTTCATTCCTATTTATAAAATTACATGATTATGATGTTGATAACCTCACATATACTATTTCCATAGAGATTTAGAAACCCTATCATGTTTTCTTTAGTATGGATTGGTTTCCTACCATCTATGCTAAGTATGTTTCCACTATTGAGAGTGGATATTCTTTCTTCTTGTTGTATATATTTTTAATCCTCCAATGAAGGATTAAACCTTGGTAGAGTAGTATAAGATTATTAATAGGAGGTTACATCTAATTACACAAAAATTGGATATTAATACCCTATGAGAAATTAATTTTATGAGATATTGACTTCATTTAGTTTTGCTGGAGTGTGAGACATCTTTCTTGAGGATGGTGCATAATATATAGTATTGATCTTTTTAACCCATACTTTTATTAAATGAGTTAGGAAAGTAAAAATCAGGTATATCAATTATGAGATACTTCATGAATAGATATCCCAAGGCATATTTAGGATATATTTTTCGATGGGAGGGAGGCCATTTTCTTTTGTAGGATGGATGGTGGCAACAGTCTCACTATGAGAGGAGATTAAAATAATATTTCTTTCACTAATAAACATATCCATTTTTATTGAGGATTTACTAGGCTCATTTGGAATATGTTTATGGTCCAAGGATGTTATAGCATAATGATGAGTTTAACTCTTAGCATATCACCTACCAATAGGTGGTGGACGACGTGCCTTGGTGGAAGTAGAAATGGGATGCTATCATTTTTGGCTATTATGATGGGGATTCAATAATTGATGAGGGATCATAACACACTTTTAGTTATTGTAGAATGAATCACCATGTTGGACTATTTCCTAACAATATGGGGGTAGATCATTGTGGAGAGCTTAAGAATTCATGTGTAAATAGGTCGTCCGACATTATAGAATTACATTAATTATGATTTAATACCATGATTATGACATCATATTACAAATATGGTGGGTATTCAAGAGGATATTGGAACTTATAATCACTTGAGTATTATTCTTATACCCTATATATATATATATCGATGTAAAAAACAATTTAGGTTAAATGTGCATGAGTTAGGTTTGAAAGTTGGTTTTGGGCTATAACTAGGAGAATATTCTACCATTGGTAGAGTTTGTGTGCAATTAAAATTAACACTCCACCATTGGTGTATCATTATTTTAGGCTATATACGAAAGACATGATGGGTCACTGATGTGGTGCTTGGAGCTACTTACAGATAATACTTGTGTGCCTAGTGTTGGTGAAAAAAATATTGTGAAAGGTATAGATATTCCAGGGGAGGAAGGGGACTACTGAGAAACATTAGGATTCCATTTAGAACTGATTAAATAGGATTTTGGAGTTCGATAAAGAGAACTGGTGTTCTGATATATCTTAAATCATTGAGGATCATGAGTATTTTTCAATGATGATAGGCTATCTTGAAGGATTGTACGTCCTTTTTCTCGTTTAAACATTAGGATAGCCAGGTGTTGTACCACATGACTTTGTGGAAAAAGTTAGACTAGTTTCTTGGTGTTTTCAACATATCACTACTCAGGAGACATGTTCAAGAATCATGAAACAATGTTTACTGGGATGTGCTAGATGTTGTTAGTGTAGTTTCCTTTTGAGGTACCAGATCATTCTTTAGAACTGACCAAAGAAGATCCTTTGTGCGAAGGTGGTTCCCATGGGTCTGTTTTTTTTACAACAAAGAAACCCTATGGGGAGATCATTGGAATATGAAATCTATTTAAGAGATCATTATGCTCACCTAAGTGTATGTTTTTACATTTCAGGATGAAAATCAATGAAGGTGGTGAGAGTGTAATATCTCAGGTTTTCAATGTAAGCCCTCTAATTATTTATAGGAATAGTTTTTGGGCTAATAATTGATACGGCATGAAATTATGAGATCTGGTGAGCCCGTTATTGATATAATAGATATATTAAAATATATTATACCATGCATGTGAAATTTTTATGGAAAAATTAAATAATTCCTAAATGTAATCTCATATTGGAAATCTGAGACCACGATTATTTGGATAATGTTGGGTTTACCCTATGCATGATATATTGTTGGTTGGAATTGTACATTCGGTTGAGTATGACCATTAGCGGGTACATTAAGTAAATTAATTAATGAATTTTATTTAATCATTTAATGGATAATCTGATTTCTATCCCCCTATTTAGGTTTTAGTATAACAAATCCCAGGGGGGAACCATATAACCATTGGGGATTTTAATGTAGGAGGGGATCATTGTTTTTGGAGGAATGATAATGAGGATCGATGAAAAACAAGTTGAGGATCATTATAAAAAAACTAAGAGTGTAGTGGGATCATCAACTTAATATCTAAAAGAAACATTGTTCACCAATGATCAATCTAATCCGAAGGTAGGGAGGTTCTTTTGTTGATTTATCCGTGTTTAAATCTTTATATGAATTTTAATAAATCATTTTCCAAATTAATTCATAGATCGATATCAATTGGGTTTCCTAACAATTAATTTCTCTTCATAGATATTGGAATTTAATTTCTATTCCTCATGGGTTGTTTCTGATATTATAATCTACTATTTTTGAATTAGACAATTATGGACAATCAAACCTGTCCTTTCTTCAATATTAACATTCTGGATTGTGCCTTTATCCTTTTATTCTTGGTGTTCATTATATACAATCAATTGACTGGTGATTTTAATATATATTGGAATTAATTATTTGGCATAATAGATCCTAGTCACGAGTTCAGATTTTCATTTTGGAGACATGATAGAGGGGTGTTGGTGAAAATGGGAACCCAACTTTTGTGAGGGTATCAATGGACTGCTAGCACGATTGATCGGATCTCTCTAAAGGACAAGTGATTGATATTTCTAAGCAATAGGTGGCCGGAGTCCATCCACTAGTGATGATAGAATATAGTGTTGGTGTGAACAATATTATTTTCATGACATAGGATGTGTGGTTAGTATTGAATGATATGATTGATGGTTTTACTATGATGAATTTTCAGAATTTAATTTTCAACTAGCCATATAGTTATATTTGTGTTATTATAATATTTAATAATAATAACCTAAATAATAATAATAATTTTTAATTATTATAACATGTGGTAATAATAATAATTTTTTTAATTCAAATAATGGAAGTGGGGTTAGGTTCTTGAAGTGAGGAAGGAGTTGAGGTCTACTGTGCATGTAACCCAGAAATTGGGGTGCCATGTTGAGTGACTATCTGAACCCCCTTCCATGTATATGATATATTTTATATAATTTATTATAATAATAATTAATTTTTTTTTATTTTTTAAAAGAGGGGACATTGGCGGAACCTGGATGCAAAGGGAGAGAGGTCGAGGAGGACCTCACATGGTAGGAAATTGGGGTATGTAATTATTATATATTATAATAATTTTAATAATAATAATAATGTTATTATTATAATTAAACATTATTTTCCTTGCATCTTCGTCGTACGAGTTTAGAATGAAGATCCATTTGAGGAATGATAAACTTTCTTTTGAGGAAAACATTTCAAGACCAATGCTGGGTACCCTTTTCCAACTTATGTCATGGGCCTATAAAGCCGCGTACATATGTGTTATGGTGATATGCATGTTTCTCTCACCAACATTATAAATTGGGAATGTATATAGCCTATCACAAGTGTTTTTTCATGAGGTTTGTAACCGAATTATCTTTTCCCATTACAGGGTTTTTTCAGTTTGATATCAATAGAATTACATTTTATCTTATCAGATTGATGATAAGTCTCATGCATTTTTTTGGAATTTGGATAAAATTTCCCTTTAATATGGGAGTACATAGGCATCATCCAACACTTATGAATGAAAAATGTTACGAACCAATGTAAAAAGTGTGGGAATATGAACATATAAATGCCTCAAGTAGTCAAGACATTCTGTGTACCATTTTTATGCATCATGTATGATGAAATGGATTCCAATATATTCCTATAAGAGAACAAAACTATGCCACTAGTTTGGGAAAAAAACATATGGAACCCATACATTCTATTATTACATATTTTGATTCCATCCTCACATATCTCTTTTATTTAGACTCATTCATTTCCCATGGGTATCTTATTCCAATTATTTTTCCTCTTGAAAGGTGATAAGGATTATTATTTTTCTTTATGAGATATGATGTGAGGTGTTCCAAGAAGGATTATTATTTAGGAAATGATTGACGATGACAGAGATTAGGTGTGATCATTAGAGGAATGATAGAGTCATTACCCCCCTATCACACCAAGTCACAGGTTCCCCATATTCATTATATAGATATGGTCAGTACACCCATATCACACCATGGTGAAGTTTATCTATCAAAGGGGCTAGTATTCCCTTATCTCACTAGGGAAAGAGTTCCAAATATTCATTATATTAATAGATTTCATACTCCCCCATACTACAGAGGGAATGTGTTATCTATATACAAGGGTGGTACTTTTGTACATTTGATCTATGGTGGTGTGTGGGTCCTCCATGTGAGTTGTGGATCTATCATCTATAGAGCACAGTTGGAGGGTGAGGGGACCCCCACTCATATTTTGTGGTGTTTTTTATTGTTAAATGGGTTGGATATAATTCCCCCATAGTTTTAGTTCATGTTGGTGTGGAGCGGCCCCCTTTACAATGTTTCTTATGCTCAAGTTCGTGATGATAGGCATCCGAGATGGACCTTTAGAATTACATGTTGACTTATAATTCTTACATAGTCTTTATCTATTCTCTTAGGCACATTTTTGAACATATAGGGGTTTCTTATTATGGTTATTTCCTCATATACTGATTGAAATTAATTTTTTTTGATGAGATGACTACTGTCCCTTGATGCTTTGTACTTAGTGATTTTAGGGTGTTTTACTTTTTATGTATATACTCACCCCTGTTTGGAATTTTCTCTCATGTATTATGTCATATAAATATAAAATACAGTTTAGTCGCGACTACAATGGAATTGGTATTAGTGGATCGTAATAGTACATGGTGATGTTGACTGTCATTGTTGGTTGGACCTTGGGATCTTGATTTAGGATTTCCCTTACTCTATTCTTCACAGTTATTATCAGTTTGAGTATCCCCATGTATTTCTAAGTGGGTATGTATTTTTCCCATTTATATAAATTTCATTAAACTTCAGTACTCTATTGTATTTTCTTATGGGTTATTTCATTCATGTTTATACTCTCTATTTTAATATCTTTTATATTAAATTTCAATTTTTCATGGAGGCAGTGTGGTGAATACATAATAAAGGTTCTGAGTGTAGTGGAAGCATGCGATGGTGGGTGATATTTAAAATATTCTTTTAAAATTCCAATTCCTAAATCCCTCAAGGAGGATCATTCATGTTATGTTTATAATCAATTTATTTAGATAAAAAGAAATCAAATAACATGGTATGATATCTTTCTCTAATTTGGATTTTTACCATTTCAAAACACATTTTATATTTCCATCATTTAATTATCAGGATCTAAACATAAAATCCTTATTGTGATGAACCTGATGTTCTCTATTGATCTCTAGGAAACAACATCGTATCTATGGATTCTAGTACAGTGAAAAAATTGTCTTTTGTTCATTCTATTGATCGCTCAACCATCGTTATTGAAGGAGTATATACTGTATTTCTTGTTTTTGAGGGGGTGGGAGGAGAAATCGTGAGACAATTTCTTATGCACAAAAATTATTTATTTTTGATTAACGATTCACAATATCCATAAATAATTTTTTATAGATCTAGGGTTTTGGTTGGTAAATATCATAATTGTATGATAGCTCTTAAAATAACATCATATAGTTAATAAAACAAATTCCAAATAATAATAATAATAATAATATTATTTTATAGTAAGTTACAACACACACATATGAGAAAATTTATTTAATGTCTTGTAAATGAATATCCATCAAGGGGAACGATATTGGTCTGTTTGAACTCCTTAGGGTTTATTGAATACACAAATATATATTTTTTTCATAAATAAATATTTTATTCACAAAAAAATATTTTACATTGATAAAAATGAAATAAAGTTATTCATTGTTCTTGAGACTAATATTCATAATATTAATTAAAATCATTTATAATTTAATCAATATCATCAGTAACAATTAGTTTGTAACATTTTAGTATTATTTCTCAATGGAACAATCCAAGCTTGCCTAATGTCCAAGATTACTATATGTAATGGGTCAAGGAACCCTAGAGAAACAAATTAGTGTCTTAATGAAAAAACCACATAATAAAAATCACTATGTAATATAAGTACTTTATCACAATATCTCATCTAAAAGGTGTCACATCAATGTCACCAAACTATATGCTTGATATTAATTTCATTGAATATCTAGAGTAAAATCATCCTTAAAAAATTGATATTAAATTTAGGGAAATGTTTCTATTAAAATCAATGTTCTAAAAGATTGTCTTCCATAAATGCAGAAGGTAAAAATCCTTCATCAAATTATCAATTAATATCATGTCATTCATGATGCACCCATTGTACCTTATTTCCCACCAACATATGGTGAAACGAATTTCTTTATGAAAAACTAAGTGTGTGAGTCTTATAATGCATTAATGATAATTTTAACTTTTAATGACCCTTACAAAATCTCGCAGATAGGAATTTCCAATGATAGTAAAAACATGTGGAATTCATATGGGAAAGTCTATTCATATAATCTCTCATCATGGATACTACCAATTGAAATATTCATGAGAAGAAGCCTCATTCTCTTATGAGCACCGCCACCAAAAAATCTATTCACTATGTTCCCCATCATAATATGTTATCCAACCGTAGAACACTATTTAATAATATCATAATAGAACTAATATGTTCTCATCATTATAGGAAACTACTATGACCTTATCATTGTTACTTATACTCTATTTAATTATTACATCAGATCCTTGTATAAAAAAGAAAAATATGTGATAATATGTTTTTTAATATTCAATACATTGAATACACTTTTAATCAAAGGAAATTTTTTTTCATGGGACACCATATATAATGAACTCTCGCTTATAATAGAGATAACTACATATTTTTTTCTGTCTTCTAGTCCTCACATGATAATTATTTTTCTAGAGTCAAGTATTTTTTAAATGGGTAACCCAAATTTTCTTCCATTGAAATAGTACTCACTAAAAACACATCTTTTTAAGATAAATACCTAAAGAGATTATAATTAAAAATTATGTTTTTAATCCACTTATGCAATCATGTCTCTTTTATGAGAGGCTTCACTGTAGTATTATCATAGTAAAGTGTGAAGGATATTTACTGATTGGTACTATGTCAATATCTTGTATTAAAGTGTTCATCCATACAACTTCTTTAGCTATCTCAAAATCTGCGGTACACTAAAACTATAATATATAATCTATTACCGTATTCTAATTTCATATCTTCTCTCTCAAAAATCCTCCAGTAAATGTGAATATGTATCCCATTTTTGACATAATTAAATAATGATAATTTTGGAGACTAGAATATGCATATACCTGGATAACTAAATCCTCATATCCTTTATATAAAATGAGAATATCATTATAATTAAATAGATACTTATAGATATTCTTGAATTCCATCCAATGGTGGTCACCTGGTTTATCTTGATATCTTCTTACCACACATAATGTAATGGGGACATATAGATTAAAACATATCATAACATACATGACTGACCCAATTGTTGATGTGTATGAAATTATTTCTATTATATTTCTTTCCTAATGTGACACAAGAATCAATTTTATACAATGATGAATGCCTTATGACACCATCCAGAATCCTCTCTTGGACTATTTAACCATGAATCTATTTAGTATCATTTTAATGTATATACTTTAACATAGGCCCAACAGACTCCTGGAACATTCACCATGGATCTCTATCCCTAGAATATATGATGCCTCACCCTATCCCTTCACAGAGTGAAATTTATTCAACCACCCCTTAACAGACAATAATACTATTATTTTATTTCCAAAAAGTAATAAATAATCAATATATACTATTTTCAAATAAATCTTACTCCCACTAATCCATTTTTAGACACAAATCTCGCACTCATTATTTATAAAACCAAATATTGTTATGTTTTCAAAAAAATGTGTTCCATGACCTAGATACTTTCTTTAATCGAAAAATGATTTTTTGAAATTTTAATATCTTGATAGAATCTGTTAGAATCACAAATCCATCAGTTTATGTCATAAAGACATATTTTTAATGGTTCCCATTATGAAATATTATTTTGAAATCCATTTTCTAAATCTCATACTCAAGGTAATCCACAATCATAAGTATAATTCTATTGGATTTCCACATGGAATAATTTGAAAATGTTTCATCGTAGTCAATACCCTGACACTATTTGAACCTTTTTTGAACCAATTATTCCTTATAGGTCCATCAATTTCCTACATTTACTAGTTTATTCTTGAATAATAATTTTCAAACAATGGGTTTTATATCAATTAGATTATATAAAAAAAAAAATCCAAACATGGTTTTGGTATATGGAATAAAATTTTGAATTCATGGATTCTCTCAACTAGGGAAACATATGTTCCACATACTGATTCACATTAGATAATCTGTTCATTATTTTCAACTAATAGTGAGTCAACATACATGGTGGCTAGAAAACCCTACCATTCAGGTTCTCTAACATCTCTAGTAATCTAATGTATTATTTGTCTCTTTGGAATAGTTTCTTCTTCATTGTACTGTTGTAAAATCATTTCCTCTTCCAACTCTTGTGTACCATGAGCCTCAACTTCATCTAAGTCTATCTCAATACCACTATCTATATTTTAATTATGCTCCTTCTCAAGGAATAATGCATGTATTTCCATTATTAACTTGTTTTCTAAGGGTTTGTATGGGTAATATCCCCATGGTTCTTTAGAGTTTATAATAAAGGTACACTTTGTGCCTCAGGGTATATGATTCATACATAAAGAGTCCTTAACAATTGTTTCACTTCCCCACACATGTTAATTTGAGAACATGGGTTTTCTTGTACTCCAAAATTTTTATAGAATACCATTTTTTATTTATTTGGTACATAGTTTAGTATGTGTGCTCTAGTTTTTTTACACATATCCCTAACAGGATAATGGAATAATTTCGTGGATCATCATTGATCTCTCCATGTAAAAAAAGGTTCCATTATTACATACACATAAACAATTCCACTATGGAATATAAGGAGGAGTGGGTTGTGATATTATTCCTAACTCCCATAAGTAATTAATTAATTATTCCTTAAGATATTATCTACGACGTTCTTTGCATAGTTTATTAATCTTCTTACCAAAATCATTCCCGACTACATTACTGTATTCCTATAATTTATAAAAATAATTTGACATATAACTCATTAAATGGACATAACCATATATACTAAAAACATCATTAAAATATTTTTTTTGTGAGTACTTACTCCTTGATTCAATAGATAATGGTCCACACACATCAGTATAAACTAATTTTAGAAGCTCTTTGGCCCTTTTAATATTATTAATAACTGGGGATTTAGTTAATTTTCCTTATAAAAATGAAAAAATAAAATAAATGTTTTTAGTTCCAAAGAAAATAATATTCATCTTGATGTAATTTAGTTGCATATTATTCATTTATATGACATATCTTGTGATTTAAAAGTTGGGAATGGCATGAATCATGTGATATACCTTCATCCTCAATTTCCATTAATTACTTCATATAATAAAACACATAAGGACTATATTAAAATGTTCCTTAACATAAACAATTCTATCTTTATAAAAGAAGAATCATTTACTCCCAAATTTTAAGATTAATCCATCCATATCAAGTATAGATATAGAAATAATGTATTTTTTAGATGCGATTTTCCGACATAAAGTAGTAGGTGTATCCTGAATCTGATCTCAAGGCCCATGATGTTTTATTCAAAATTTTAATATCATGATTTTTTCAATTATCGTTTTAAATTTTAAACTCATTTTCATGGTGGATGTTTTGAACTCTAAAATTCTATTTCCTATCATTTGGAAGTTGGAATGATCGGTTCCCACTAATAAATAATTTTTTTTTTCAGAAAATAAATAAATGTTGACTCGGATAGGCAAATCAGGTTGTGGGGATTGTAGGAAGTATTATTTTTTTCATTGTCTCATATAACCTAATGAAATCTAAACCACTAGTAGAAGCTACTACTAGGGAGAAGGCTTTAATTCTTTAAAATTTATCATAGAGATAGTTTGGAACATGTTCTTTCCATTTTATTGTACAATTAAAAGAGAATATTATTAGTACTATTTCTAGATTATAAATTATTAAGAAAAAGTAAATAAATTGATTTTATTAATTCTACCATGATTTTATAATGTCCCAATATCCCTCACCTTTGAAATTGAAATGTCTAGTTTCTATAAAATTATAGTTTCAAGGATCCATATCTCCCATTGAATTACCCGAAAAATGGATGGACTACCTATTTGAAGTTATTTAGGTAGGAATGTTTTTACCAACTGTTGTCTTAGTGCACCGTGATCCATTGGGTGAATTATGAAATCCTAATATTTTTAGATAGATTTTCACTAAAATTCCCTCAATATTAAAACAAACCATGAATGTGATACTACTCTTGATGTACAATGGATATGTGTTTCTGATGCTTTAGCTTGGGTGCACGCATACATCTGCCGAGGAGTATGACGTGTTGTTTTTTGCCCTGCATTCTTTCTCTCCTAAGGCAGGCGACATCCATCACTTATTCGGGGACATTTTCTCCTTGATCAAAATGGGATGATGGGATGTTGGTTCCTCTTTCCTCTGATTCCTCCTTGGAACTCATCACCTAGTCCGGGTATCCCTAATATATTAAGATGTTGTTCATGAAACTCTTCCCAGTGCCATGTCTTCATGGACTTCAGTTATTTACACTTCTTCTGTCATTACATTCCAAGGGGTCTGGTCAGCGAATCATCATTCGTTTGGGGGAGTAGTCACGTTGGACATGATTAGCGTGTCTGGACACTGGTACACTGGCACATCTGGGTTTCTTCCCCTTGTTATAGGGATTCTCGAGGGAACAGAATCCTGAGGAATCCCACGTATATTGTGAGGAATTATATGCCATGGGAATGTATTTGAGGTTTTCCTCAGCTTCCCATGCTTGACACAGTGTATGCCGCTTGTTTAATGTCTAGTGGAGATAGATCAGACAGATCAGAACACTGATTGGAGTGGATTAAATGGGTACAACCCTGGGAGGGAACATTGATTCTAGGGGTAACATGTGGTTAGTCATTCGAGTGCTACTAAGATCAGTAAAGAGGTGAATTGGAATGACCTCATCGGGATTTGACAACCTAGGAAAGAATCCGGATGAATGAAGGAGAGTTAAATGAAGTGGTGGAGGAATGAGATGGAACCATTTGAATGGTGATAGTAGCACTAGGATTGAGCCTCGAAAAGTCTTCCTACGTATTCCTATGGAAGGGAATGAAAGTCCACATAGTTTGGTGGGGCGATGTGACTTCTAAAAAAGAGTCCCATATGGATGGGACTAGGAGGAAATGAAACCTCTGGGTTAGGGCATGAACTTCCTAAAACACATAGGCTTGAGAGAAGGACTAGGATGTGACATGGGTGCTGGGATTTAACCTTAAGGAGGTGTCCTACGTATCATCGTGGAATTTAATCAAAGTTCACGTAGTTCAGGATAGTTGGTGAAGAAGTAGGGTGTGCACATAGGAAAATGACCTGATGATATAATGTGGCTTATTCATGGTTAGCATCCCAGAGTTGGTCTGACGCCACTGGGGCGGATATGATATGCAGGACCCAAAAAAAGGCTCAACAACAGCTTACAGTCGATTTTAGAGAACAATGGATTACCATTTGATGGAGATTACAATGGTTTACCACTTTATTGGGTTGACAACAACTTACCGCTAAATAAGGGGTAGTCTATTGTCATGCAATATTAAAGTGGAATACACTTTAACATCGTACAGGATGAGGGTGGACTGATGTGAAGTGGTCGAGACCAATGTGTGTTGGTCTTGAACGTCAGGGAGGCTTCCTACGTACCTTTCCTTGGCAAGGATAAAAGTCCACGTAGTTCAGGATGGCTGGTGAGCTGACGTGAAGGTGGTCGGGACCAATGAGTGTTGGGCTTGAACATCAGGGTGGCTTTCTATGTACCTTTCCTTGGAAAGGATCAAAGTCCACGTAGTTCGGGATTGCTGGGGATCTGATGTGAAGGTGGTCAGGACCAATATTTATTAGGCATGAACCTCAGGGAGGCTTCCAACGTACCTTGCCTTAGCAATGATCAAAGTTCATGTAGTTCAGGATGATGTTTGGGGCTTACACACTAGGCTGACCAAATAGGATTCCATGGTCAATGCTTAATCTAATACCATGTGAGTCATACTCGGTTCGAGAAACAAGAGGCATCAAAGACCGAACGATCAGGTTGTGAATGGTGCATCCATGGAAGTTGAATGGGGCCTACCAGTGGTTAGTAGCCCAAAAAAGAAACAAGGTCTCACACATGGTTCATATCTCATGGAGATGGAGATTGGGACTTACACCCGGATAGAGGCCATGTGGGGACAAAGACCAATGAGAGAGGGATTTGGAACATAAGAGAGGAGGGTTCCGGTACCCATTCCCCCATTAGGTTTATGGCACAGAAGAATAAAGGAGGAGTAAGGGTACTACCACCTGCAATAAAATCTAGGGGCTTAAACCAATGTGGTTTCCCTTTTTCCTGTGGATAGACGCCACTCCAGCAAATAAGATCTCATTCCATGTTCTAAAGACCACACACATGTGGAGATGAGCCGGAATAGAGAACGACTGAGATGGGGAACCCCACATATGATGAATGGGGCGGTATAACTGTTTAATGTCATGTGCAGAGGATGGTGGTGCTTATCATTTCAACATCCTATAGCTTAGACAAAATGGGTTCACTATGCACCCCTAGGACGTACATAACTTATACTCACCCACCCTTGGGGAAGGGAAGGCATCAACGATGCATTTTTGAGGGGGTTTCATGGAGTGATCCTATGAGGAGTCCATGTTAGCATGGCTATGCGAAGAAGTAGTAGACATGAGCATGCCTAAGAAAAGAAGAATAAATCTATGCAACACAATGATAAGTACCACCCAAGGGATATTGAAATTTTTTTGTGAAAACCTGGAGTGTTGCATGGGAAAAGTGCGCACGACATAGGTGTGCTGCACATAAGAGGGGCTTAGACATGGTGCCTTTACATAAGGATGACACATGGAGCGCATAAGGAGGGTGGAACGTAGGATGAGAGGCTAAGAGCAAGATTGAAGGTGTGCGTGCATGCCGGTAGGGTGCGTACAAAATGAGAGGTGTGCACACAACCCAGTTGGGTGCGCACTAAATGAGAGGCTAGGTGCAAGAAGGAACAACTGCATGAATGATAGGTGTGATGTAGTGGGGGACTTGCACACAAGCGAGATTTTTTACACGCAAATGACTCAGTGTAAAATATAAATGGAAGAGGATCATGCCCAAGAGGGACCCCTTGAAAGAGGACCCTTGGGGGACCTGTTGCTCAATATCCAACACCTTGAGGACATTGTGTTTTTCGTGCCGTCGCAGAAGAGGTGTCTAGTTTAGTAGAGCATCACTTCGTCTTCTATCACTATCCCCGAAGGGAGTAGGGTATTCTTCGTTTCATTTATGAAGTCCTCGGAGGCGGCACGCAAGGGGTTCTATATGAAAATGGACATTTGACTTCACAATGGGCGCGCAAGGGTTTGTGCACTAGAGGAAAGTTTGTGTTCCCCTCATCCTTTTACGCGTCAGTGCCTTTGGAGATTTTTGGGTGTCCCAATAGAAGACTTTTGTTGACATCCAATTGGGCGTGTAATATTTTGTGCACCATCGAGTAGTTTCTTGCACATGCCTTAACTATTTCTCGAGCATGAGGACGTAGAAAGGCCCCTTTGACGTCGCATTGGGCGCACAATATTTTTCATGTAGGGAGAAGTGTTTCATGCAACTCTATGCTCTTGCACTCCATTGCCTTTGGAAATTTCATAGTGGTTGTCGCGGAATCCTGCCTTTGATGTCACATCGGGTGCATAGGATTTTTCGTGTCGAAGGGACGTTTGAATGAATTCCCTGAATATTACGTGCACTTTCCTCTCGGGTTACGGGATCTTTCACTTCTCTTTTGAATACATCTGTTTCTCTTTATCATCTAGATTTTGGTCCAATCTGAAATTTGGTGTCTACAAATCCACCTCCCTCTGAATTAGAGCTAAAGGGGGACCTGAAGGTCAGATTCTGAGGGTCATGCCGAAGAGTGGGGATGTACCCATTTAGAGCACACAAGAATGTGATTGGGGAGAAAAAACCTCTTTTGCATGTGTAGAAGGCATGTTCACACCTATAAATAGGTTGAGATCCCCCACATAGGAACCTACTTTGACTTTTTTTCTGCATGATAGGTGCTTTTCTCTCACGCACGAAAACAATCCTGATCCGCACATATATTTCCACGACAGACTCCAGGTTTTCCGCGATGTATGACCTTTTTCGCACGGAACAACACTCTTGTGCACCACAGAATATTTTTCGGGCCGAATCTTCATTCTTTCATGCCCACCACTTAGGATTTCAAAAATGGCTTCCCAATAGATGAATGCTGAGAGGGAGGCAGCTGCAGCTGCAAGGAGGACTCATATGATCCCGAACCCGCAAATTCTTCATGATAGGAGGGTTGTGTATGATAACCAGATCATTTTTGGAATGCATAGGTAAGCTCAAAAAGATTATGTCCAGAGTGATAGCTTGTAGTTATTGAACTTCAGCCTTCTAGAGGAGCTGATGATGCCTGGTTTCAAGAAGGATACTCCACGGTCATTGGTGACATGCGAGGATAGACTCTTACAGTTCCATATTACAAACAGTGGTCACCCTTCCTGAGAAACCTATAACACATCCATCTCTGTCCTAAATTTTGAGTCAATAATTTTTCTTTATAACGTTTCCATTCCTTCATGAGTGGAAATATTTTTGAGTCAATAAGGTTTCTTTATGACTTCTTCCTTATTTCTGGTTTTGAAAATAAAAAACACCTTACTTTAAGTAAAATTTCATTTATCCTATGTTTTACTTGATAAAGAAAAATTTACTTCCCCAAATAAAATATATCCTTACCATGTTTTTCATTGTTAATATTTTATCTAATTTTAAAATTCAGTTTTACATCTAAAACCTCAGAATCATATAAATACTTAGATGGAGAGCATTATATTTTCAGGATCCAAATTTAGGTTCTAAATTCCTTAAATTCAAGTTCCGAACATACTATGTTCAAACTCCGAATTCTTATGAATTCAGACTCCAAACATTGTAAGTTAAGATTCCAAATTCTAATGAATTTAGACTCCAAACTTTGTATGTTCATACATCAAATTATACTGAATTCAAGACTTCGAATTTCCTTGAAATTCAGACTCCTTAATTCTATAGAATTCAGTTTTGGAATTCTTCTAATGATTGAATCCAAATATCTTTGTGTTATAGACACCGAATGGTTTTTTCATTAGACTCTGAATGTTCATTTTGCCCTACATTCCAAAAAATGAATATGGTTAAGAAACCATATTTTTTCCTACTCCTGTGTTGGTTATAAAACAATGTCATGCATTCAGTTACTTACTAACCGTTTTTTGAGTGACATGTATATAGGTCCCTCCGAAATTCAAGGAAAAATTGGACCATTAGAGGAGGGTGCTGACCGTTGAAGTTGTACCTATAAATAGAACCCCATTTGAAAGAAGATCCACACAGTTCTATGATTCTAGAGATTATATGTTGTTGAAGTGTTTTCTAGAAAGAGACGCTCTTTCAACTATCAGTGCTTCATGCATATGTTCTGAACAACTTGTTAGGGTGTGAATAACATGTTCAAACATTGCATCATGCATAATTGCTTCGTGCAGAGGTGCGGTTTCCTTAAAAACAGAGACACCAGGTTGTGAAGTCAGAGGTGCCGATTTCCTTATAAATAAATGGATTGAAGGGATATCAACACAGATACCGATCATTTGATTGAGGTATTACTTGGGTTTCGGTAAGATAGACTTTCTTGAAAGTATAAATCTAGGTATATTTATCCAAGGTTTTTAGATACCCTACTATTTGGGTTAAAAGATTTACTACTTGTTATTTGTACTGATTCAATTTTTTTTTTCCGTTGTAATTTTTGTTATTGAGGAAAGTATAACTATATTATACATCTTTTTTACATGTATTCTGATTAAATAAGGTTCTATATGATTTAAGGTAGAATCTTTGTTTTGTAAACTTTTGTTAAGTTTCTTTTCCTGAATAACATTTCTGGAACCTCATTCTTTTCAGAATTACATTTGCAAAATCTAGTTAGTTTATTGAACTAATTCCATTTTCAGAATTTAGTTATTTTTTTAACTGGTTACATTTCCGGAATGATATTTCTGGAATCACTAAAGTTAGTAGAATGTAGAGGTTTTGTGAATTTTGATTATACAAAATTTCTTTAAGGATTTTTAACACATAGAATTCACCCCTTCTTGTATATTGGGTATCTACACAATAGTTTCAATACTAAAATCAGTATCATATCTATATTACAATCGATCCAATAATTAGTATCAGAGGATATTTTCATATTCTCTGAACATATTCTACAATTTGTTTCAGAGTATTGGTTCAATCTGAATTAATCTCATGATTAGATTTAGAAGTAAAATTATCTTATTCTTCATATGTTTAGAATCAAAATTTAAAACTCAAAAAGTTCAGACTCATTTTTTTCATAGAGGTAATCTAGTTCTATATTTTCCTTTCTTAGAATATTTTTATCCTAGTTTACAAACTTTTTTTACTAACAAGTTTGCGTGGAATGATTTTTTTAAGATGATAGGAATAAATGTTGCTTCTGTTGACAATATAAATCCTACCAGTACTCATATTTTTGATGGAAATGATTATGAGTACTTGAGAGATAGGATGAATACTTTTTTTATTAACACTAGAGTTTATAACTTCCTAATGATGATAGGATACTATAAGATTCTTGATGAGGAATTGAGAACTTTTACTAATCAGAAGAAATCAGAATATCAAGCTAATTTCAGAGTTTGAAATACATTGCTATGTTCCATGACTAGGATCATATATAGTCAAATATATTCATGTGAAGCTTCAAATAGTATCTGGAAGAAATTGTATTTCACAAATTTTGGAACTCCTAAAATTATAGAAATAATAAGAGCTATGTTGAGAGGTGAATACCATGGCTTTAACTTTCCTTATGGAGAACCCCTACGAAAAGCTCAGCAAAGGTTCATGAAAATTGTGAATAACTTACAGTCTCTGGGAGAAAAAGGTTTGGATGATGAGGCACTTGTAGATAAGATCATAGATATTATTCCAAATGAGTGGGAGTCCAAGAGGACAACAATTTACGAGAACAGTAAAGTAACCCAGATTTCCTTAAATGAGCTTTTTGGAACTCTTCTTCAGCATGAGACTAGAATGAAGAGAGATGCGGATAATGTTAAGAAGAATAATGGGAATGGAGGTTTTGATTTTACAAATAATTATAAACATATGAAAGCAAAGACTCTAGAGATAGTTACTAGATCAAAGTCAGAGAAAGTTTCTATTCAGTCAGAAACTAGTGATACAGAAAAATTTGAGAATGAGTTAACCAATCTTTCTCAAAGAATGAACAAGATAGTATCTCAGAAGAAATATCAAAATAAGTTTAAGAAGAGATACTATCAATAGAAGAAATATATTGAATTTACTCGTTACGAATGCAGAAGAACATGTCATTTCAGACTAGATTTCGCTGTTTTGAAAAAGAAGGAAAAGAAGGAAATGAATTCAGGGAGAAATAAGAATAAGTTCTACCATTCTAAGCATAAGAAAAGTCTTAAAGCAAATGATACTTGGAGTTCTAGTTGTGGAGACTCTTAGAGATGTAAATCTTCTGAATATAAATCATCAACACAAAAAAATATCAGATTCATTGCTACAAATTCTTTCCAAAACACATGTCTTATGGCCAAGGTACACTCTGCTGAGGCTTTAAAAAATTTATCTCTTGATAAGAAATATTATTATGAATATATTACTTCTAATGAAGATACCTAATCTTCAGATAATGAATAAATAACTTCGTATGAAGAACTATCTAGATTTTCCAAGTTGGTAGAAGCAAAAAATTATAAAATTTCTATGAAACTAGACAAGGAAAATACTAGAGAAGATGTTCTTACAAAAGAGATTTCAGACCTCACTAGTGATCTTGAAGTTAAAGATGAGCTTCTAGAAAAACATTCTAAAGACCTTAATGAAGTAGATTCTAAAAAGGAACAAATTTCTAAAGAGCTTAAGAATGATATTTCTAAAATAAATGTTTTGGAGGAAAAATCTAACTCTAAGGAAATAATTCTTGAGGATATGAATTTTTTCATAAGACTAAAATATGAAATATATTCCTTTAAGAAACTTTTTTCCAACTTTACCTCTGGTAAATAAAATTTTGACAAGATGTATTCCCAAATCAGACCTCATGGAAATACTACTGGAGTAGGTTATACTCACAGAAAACCTGTAACACCCCAAGCTTCAACGGTATGTTTCCCTTTGAATAATGAAATAGTAAGCATTGTACGCAATTTCGAGATTCTAACGCACCGTGACCAATCAAACTAGCCGTTATGAATAGTAATACCCACTTTTTGACATCTTATATATTTTATCTTTCAAAATTTATTTCATTTTTGGATTTAGAATATCAAAATTATCCTAGGGTGAATTTTTGGTATATTTATGAAAACTTTCAATTTTTGATGAATTGTGAAAAAAACTGAGTTATTGGTTAACATCAAATTTTTATTTAAATAATTAATTATTTTATTTAAATTTATTTTAGGTAAAAATAGATAAGTAATACCTATATAAGTTCAATTTAATTCATTGGAGTCAGTTTATTATAATTTTAGATATATAAAAATTTTATTAAACTTTTCACCGTCTTTTACCCATATCTTAGGAGAATTTTCAAATTCACATAAAACATAATTTTACCACTTATATGAGTGGAATTTTTAAAATCAGAGAGACACGGTTAATATCATGGAGTAAAATGTGGTTTAATAAGATAAAAATAATTTTTGTTGAATAGTAACTTTTTACTTTTATTTACCAGGGTTAAAAGTAAATAGGGTAATTAAGGGTACAAATGATATTCTTATTACCCAAACACATGTCCTAATTCTATTGGATAATTATAATTTGACCAAAAATAACCATAGGAATAAAATACGAACCTATTTGGTCTAGTTGGATTAGATTCGGACATTTATTATTATTTAATTCGATGAAGAGTTAAAATAGATTAAATCAAAGTCGATTAACTAAAAAATTTCTAATATGGGGTTATACATAAGATAAATTCGATTATAAATATTAATTATAAGGATAAGAAGATTTATTACATAATGTTATTTTATTTATAATTTTTATACATTAAATAATTTAATTTATTTATGTCACAATGGTGATGCAGTAATTACCTAATTAGTCAAATATTAAAATAATTGATATTATAAATATCCAAATTAATGTAATTTGAGACTTTTTATGAATTAAAATAATTTTATAGGTTAATATGACATATTAGTATTGGTTATATGAAATTTATTTTAAGTAATAATGCTGTTATAAGTTTATCAAAAACAAAATACCCAATAGTGTCAAAATTGACTTAAAAGAGTTTTCAAAACAAATATTTTATTATTAATTGATATTATATACCAAAAAAATCTACGATTCATACAAAGGAATTATATAATTATATTTGTATCTTTAATGGAACACTTGGGGGTATCTTGGAAGTATATAGTATGTTTATTAACTATATAATATAAAAATACAAAGAGACATGGTAAATATCAAACTATTTAACTAAGAGTTAAATCTAAATGATAAGTTTACTATAGTGACCCAAGCCTATCTAAAATATATTGGTTGAGTGGTTTTCGACCCATACCCACCATATATTTTGAATAATCCACTTTGGAGCCATTATAATACTAATTTAAATTTATTATAAATTAATACTTTAAGTTTTTCCTAAAGAGCCCCCCCCATAAAAGGACACCACTTATAACCAATTCCTCATACCATAAAAGAATTTTTTTTGAACAAACTCTTCCAAAATTCCCTCTAAAATATCCTCAATTAATCCTATAGGCCTTCCTTTAGTCAGAAAGCCAACCTATGTAGCCCTTTTGATCAAATCAAAAGAAAGAACCCGAGGAAGATGTAATGTTTTCACCACCCTCTTTCAAGTTCCTTTCTTCTTCCACTTCTTCTTCCTTTGTTATTTCCATTCTCAAATAATAACTCCAGTATCGTATATATAATGTGATGTTATTATAAATACGGTATAACCATATTCAGTATTCTATCCATCCTTTGAATGACATCTCACCATACGTGCGTACGTGCAGCCTACCGTCTCCATGTCGTGGTGTAATTGTTATTCAATACATTATTATTTGGATGGGTATAATAATGATGTGTAATTCAGGTAAATAATAAATATAAAATGATAATGATTCTGTATATATGATATTCCATCCAATTATATATTATTTTAAAATCAAAATAATGATTTTGTTGCTCGTACATACCTACGGATTACCATCTCCATAAAGGCGATGAGATTCATTCCCCATCGTATCCATTCAAGAATAAATTTTATTTGATGATTAAAAATAATTTTTAGTGACATTATATCATTCTTTATATGAATAATATACATCCCATTCAATGAAAATATGGCTTACATACCAAAGAATATAAAGAAAAACGAATCCGTTAACACCCGAAAAGATGATAATACTAAGATATTATTAACAAATCAATGTTAAAAGATCATATATGATATCATATTATTGTATATGATTCTTGTATAATTTAATAACAATTATTTCACCATTATACAGGAGTTTAACCTACCCTTAACCAAGTAAAAGTACAAGTTAATTGTTTATTTCACAATCTCTTCATTATCCGAGGTTGTTTATATGCAATTATCTACTAGGACCTCTTTATGATCCACAACCATGTTTCTTAAAAATGTATTTCAAAAAATTCTTAATATTTTACAGAATATGGGTTAAATTCATTTATACCATTTTTTGACTTTTTATAATAAGTTTATAAAGGAATCTTTACGTCATTTTCCAAATAAGGTCATTTTTAACCATTTTGACAAAATTAAGGTAAGAATGTTTTTTAATATATATGACGGGTGAGGCTATTTTCCACCATTTTAAAATCTTCAAAGCTTCCCTTCAAATCTTATAAGAATATTTTCAAAGTAAATGTTTTATTTTTTAATTATGTGACTTTTAAATGATTTCGAAAAAAGAGATATTTCCCTCAAATAGTTTTGATTTCATCTATGTCAACATCCTTTGATAGATTTTAAGATTATTTGAAGTTGATTTATTATGATACAAAACTTCTATATTGTATTGAAGGTTTTGTGATATGTTTGACTGTGGATGTGTTATTTTTATACCATTCATGGTTTATGGAGAAAGTATTTACATTTCGTATGCTAGTTTTAATACAAATTTTTATGTTATGTTTAAACCTGTTCATATGAGGAATTCATTGGACTTTGTAAGCGATGGGTGGAGCCCACTATAGATTCTCAATGAATCGGTAGGTCTCATGAGAGAAAAAATATTGTCTTGTAATGAGTCCTTGACAAAATTTTATTTGTAGTCTTGGCACGAGGCCTTGGCTACGTGGTTATGATAGTCTGACATTATGCATTCCATCATTATAGAAGTGGTTATTGATATTGCATGTGATTATTCAACTAGTAGAATATCCATGTGAATAAGTAAATGTCATTATTTCATTTTATTTCTACCATATTATGCTGAAGTTTAGGTGTAAAAGGATTTTGTTCTAGTTATACATTGCCTTAAATGTTTATGCTTATTTATGAAAGTTTCTGCTATATTGTAATCCTTACTGGGCATTTGAGCTCACCGTTTTCTATGTTTTATATTTCCCAGGATGTGAAGAAGTATTTTATGAATGACCTGTAGGGATAGTATAAGGGGATATGAGTGTGGAGACAAGATTTTGTTGTAGTTTTCACTTTATGATGTAATGTAAACATTATGAATGTATCTAGTTATTCCAAGGATTCTATACTAATAGGTATTTTGATACTTGATCTTTTGTGATCATTCCAATGTTAAGTAATAATGCACTCACTATAGGTAACTGGGGTCAGGGTGTTACAAAACTTATTTTCAAAAACAACTTTTTTTATTCCATCTAGAGAAATTTTTTGCACTAAATGTCAAAGTGGTGGGCATTGGAAGAATAATTGTTCTTTAAATAATGCTCAATCTCTTGGGTTTCATAAATCTAATTTTTCTAAACAAATTTAGATACTCAAACTTTTATTGTCTAAGAATTCTGGATCTAAGAATGTTTGGATTCTGAAAGTATAACTCTCATATTTTTAAGAAAATAAAGAAAGTACCAATAAAAATACTTGGTAGATGGAAAGTGGATGTTCCCGGAATATGACTGGTAACAAAAACATATTTGAAAATATTATCAAGAAAAATGAAGGAAAAGTAACTTTCAGAGATACTGCTAAGGGAGAAATTATTGGTATAGGTAACATTGTTCTTCTTGAAAAAACTTTGATTTCAAATGTTTTATTTGTTATAGGTCTTAAGAAAACCCTCATTTTCATAAGTCAGTTATGTGATGAAGTTTAACTTGTGAATTTTAGGAATGATATCCATAAGGTTATTTTACAGGTCTACTTCTTGTTGAAACTACCTCCTTAAAGTAAAGAATTACTTTTCATAGCGGGAGTACATTTGTTTGTTAAATTCTCTAAATTTTTCGTAATTAAAATTTTCATAGTCAGTTTTTCTAAATTTTTCTTAATGAAAATTTGCATAGTCATATTTTCTAAATCTTTGTAATGAAGATTTTCTAATTTTTCGTAATTAAGATTTTCTAAATTTTCATAATGAAGATTTTATAAATTTTTGTAATGAAGATTTTCTAAATTTTCAAAATGAAGTTTTTCTAAATTTTCGTAATGAAGATTTTTGAAAATTTTGTAATGAAGATTTTTTAAATTTTTATAATGATGTTTTTTAAAAAAACATTCCTTGTCAGGTTTTCAAAACTTTTCCGTAATCAAATTTTTTGGATTCTAAAGTTCATCAAGAAGAATTTTCCTCAACATGAATAATAATCCTACCAATCCAAAAGGTATGTTTCCTTTATTAAGTTTTCGTAATTATATTTTACTTTTTGGTATTTTCATCTATTTTTAAATTCTTGTATTCTATTTTTCTTTAATCCAAATGTTTTTATTAAAAACCTCAAATGATCGGATTCTACCAAGATTTCCTTGCAGCTATCATTTCAAGAGTCATATTTGATCAGAAGGTTTTTCAATAGTTGGATTAAGTATGGAAGCTGAACCATCGCTTCAAATGCCTATATAAAGGAACCCCAAAATGGTTGTCCTATAACAAAACTCAAGCTTGTGCGTGTTGAGGCTCTATGCTTCTAATTAAGATAGTTCCAAATTTCTCAGAGTTTTTTATTGCTTCTTAATGTCTATCAAAGTATCATCCCAAAAAACATGTCAACTGTTAAGACAATTTTTGAATGGAATATTTACAAAGAAAGGTTGGTAATCCAAATTTCTTTGCTAATTATGATTCTATAATCTCGAAGAAAATAAAGTTTAATGGATGGGAGAGTATTTCCGTATCGAAACCAGGAGCTCAAGATCTGGTGCATCCAGACCTATTGGTTGATTTCATTAAGTCAGCAAGATTTTTCCTGGATGTAGGTAGAGACAAATTTTATTTTAAGTGATATGGGAAGACATATTCTTTATCTTATTCTATGGCTTCTAGTTTTATCGGAATCCCATATGAAGGATAAGATGAGTTTTTCTCTCATAAGTTTCCTGATAATCAAGGATGTTTTAATAAGGTGGAATCAATGGATTGTACTGGTATCTCAGATGTTAAGACTCCGAAGATTATTCACCTCACTATAAATTTTCAGATTCTTGAATTGTGGGATCAAGGATTCATTATTCCAGGAAAATGAGACAATGACACCTTGAAGAAGAGTGATATGTATATTCTGGACTTCTTGGTTAACCAAAGGAAAATAAACTTGGTCAAACATATTTTGGTTACCATTGAGAATATAAAGAATGGAAACATGAATGTTGAGATTATCATATACCCAACCATTTTCTCCAAGATGTTTGTTCAGTGTCTAGAGTCTTTCAAAATACCTTGTAGTTCTAAGCTAAGAAATTGCAATGTCATGCTGGTAAGTGATGAGAATTTGATGAGGATGAAAATAGGTTTTTCAGTGGAATCCAGAAAGTTTTATGACTTACCTAAAGAATATCTTGAAGCCATATCAAAGAAATAGGATGTGAATAAACCTTCTAAAAAGGGTGGAAGGAAGAGAAAGATGAAGGATGTGGATGAGAAGAAGAAAACTCCAGAGGCTAATGAAACTTAATCCGCACCAACAAAGCCTAAGAAACAAAAAACATATCCCAATAAGGTAGTGGGATAATGGAGGGAAGACAAGGAGAAAAAGAAATTAGAAAAGCCTTGCTTTGGTTTGGATCCTGCTGAAGTGAATGCTGTAAAATAAAATACTACTAATGAGATTGAAAATAATGCAAAGGAAAAGAAACAGAAGAAGAATATGGCTGAAGAAAAGATAGTCCAATCCCATCAGAAGGATACTGAGAAAGCTTTTGAAAATATTCCAGTACCAGAATCCTTCCTGGTAGAATCATTATCAGAGATACCGAGAAAGAATTATGTGACTCCTGAAAAATTCAAAGAAAAGGAAGTAAAAGAAGTAGAAGAAGAAGAGGAAAGAAAAAGGAGTGGTGATACTGAAGATCTCATTAAGCAAGTATAATATTTTCATGAGAAGGAAAATCCATCTGAAAAGAATTCAATCTGAGTCTTCAAATCTTTCTACCCCTGGGAAAGATGAGAAAGGTGAAGATGAAAAGGTTGAAGAAGAAGTGAATAAGCTGTCTGAAAAAAAAGTTCTAATCATGATTTCATTCATTCAGAGAATGTTGAGGCAGTATCTGAGAAGGAAGAGGTTGATGAAGAAAAAGTTGTTCAACTCTCAGATAGTGAACACAAATCCCCAAACCTAGAGGAAGCCATTCCAAAGGTTGATAAGGGAAAATAGGTGGTTATTGATACACCTAGTAAAATTGTTTTGAAGAAGAATGAAGTTGGTGGATCATTAAAGGGGAAGGTAATTGAAATAGAGAAAGATCCCTCCCTAAGTAAAGTCTCAGATTCAGAATTTTCCTTCCTTGGACTGGATTTTGTAGTTCAGTACTTAAAGAAGCCTGTTGGGACCATTCGAATTTGTCCAAGCATAGACTCATGATGTCAAATTATTCAAGACACCTTGAATCAGAAATCAGATTCAGTATCCATGGTAATGGATAAGTGTGTATAATTGCAGACTGACTTCAAATATTTTCTTATTGAATATGAACCTCACAAAAGGACATGAAAGAAGATGACCAATTGGTCAAAAAAGACTACTGAAGATATGCAGATTATTGATTAATTTCAAGAAAGTGTCAAGAATTACTTTGAAACTGAAGATAGTAAGATTAAGGATATCACAAATTGTTTTCAGTAGAAGATAACCCTAGAAAAAAATTCTCAGGTTCAAGAAGTAAAAGTTATAAATGGGATGTTATATTCTGTTGCTCAAAGATGGAATAGAGAAAGAGATCTCAGGATTGAGATTGAATATAATCTTGGAAAGCATGAAGAAGTTTTGAAGGCTCAGGCTAATACTCTTAATACTCAAGAAGAAAAAATCAAAGCCTTATAGAGGAAATCATAGGATCAGGATCAGATAATCAAACGAGCAGAGGAAGAGCATTAGGAGCTCCAGAAGAAGAATACAATAGTTAAGAATCATGTGCCCAAGGAAAAGGAAGGATGTCCTTGTTTAAATCTAATATTTTGTTGTATTCCTTCCTTGTATAAATTTTTCCAATCGTAATGATTTTTTTGGTTGCTCTTCATATATTTTTGGTTGTCTTGTACTAATATTTTAGGTACCACATTTTATTTTCCATTCCCTTTAATCCTTTTTGAAAAACACAAATGGGGATAAAGAGAAAAATAATACTAAGAAAAGAAGAAATTTCTCTATGTAAGGGGGAGTTCATCTAAGGGGGAGTTCTTTTCCAAGATTATTTTCAGATACAATAAAATGCTAATTCTCATTTCGAAAATTAAGAATAAGATCCTTAGTTTTTCCACAGCCTAAGGGGGAGTTAGTTATAATCATCTTTTCCAATGCGTTAAGGGAGATAAATTTTACATTCATGTCCATAATTTTTTTTCTAAGTCCTTATATTCATTTTCGTAAGGATGTTTGTGCTTTCCAAAAAGGGGGAGATTATTGAGTTAATAAGGCTTCCTTATATATTTTCCATTCCTTCATGATTGGAAAGATTGTTGAGTCAATAAGGTTTATTTATGACTTCTTCATTACATCATGTTTTTAAAATCACAAACACATTATCTTAAGGAAAGTTTCATTTATCCTATGTTTTACTTGATTAAAAAATTTTTCTTTCCCCAAGGAAAATATATCCTTACCATGTTTTTTATTGTTCATATTCTATCAAAGTGTAAAATTTGGTTTCATATCTAAAAACTCAAAATCTTATAAATACTTAGATAGTTGGCATTATGTTTTCAGGATCCGAATTCAGGTTCTGAATTCCTTGAATTCACGTTCTGAACATTCTATGTTCAGACTCCGAATTCTTATGAATTAAGACTACAAACATTGTAAGTTCAGATTCTGAATTATAATGAATTCAGACTTCAAAATTTGTATGTTCAGACTCAAAGTTCAACTGAATTGAAGACTCTAAATTTCCTTGAAATTCAGACTCCATATATCTATAGAATTCAGGTTCAAAATTCTTATAAAGATATAATCCGAATAACTATGTGTTATAGACACCGAATGGTTTTTTGGATAGACTCCGAACATTCATTTTTCCTTACATTCCAAAAGATTAATTTGGTTATGCAACCATATTTTTACCTACTCATGATTTGGTTATAAAACGATGTCGTGCATTCTATTACTTAGTAACCATTGTTTGAGAGACACGTATACAGGTCCCTATAAAATTAGAGGAAAACAATTCCTGTCAGAGGAGGGAGTTGACCGTTGAAGTTTTACCTATAAATAGGTTCTCATTTGAACAAACTTCACACAATTCTATGATTCTAGAGATTATATGTTGTTGAATTGTTTTCTAGAGAGAGAGAGAGGCTCTTTCAACTCTCAGTTCTTCATGTGGATGTTCTGAAAAACTTTTTCGGTTGTGAATAGCTTGTTTATACATTGCTTTGTGCATAATTACATCGTGTAGAGGTGCAATTTCCTTAAAATAAAAGACTTCTGGTTTTTAAGTCAGAGGTTACGATTTCTGTACAAATCGAGGGCTTGTGGGTAGAGTAAGACAGATACAGATCATCAGATTAAGGGCTTACCTGGGTTTGGGTATGACTAAAATTATTGAAAGTATAAATCAAGGGACCTTTATCCAAGGTGGTTGGATACCCTAATCATTGGGTTAAAAGATTTACTACTTGTTACTTGTACAGATTCAATTTTTTTCCCGCTGTAATTTTGGTTGTTAAGGAAAGTATAACTATCTTATACTTCCTTTTACTTGTACTCATATTAAATAAGGATCTATACACATTAAGGTATAATCTTTGTTTTGAAAAAATTTGTTATGTGTCATTTACAGTATCACATTTCTGGAACCTCATTGTTTTTAGAATTACATTTCTGGAATCTAGTCAGTTTGTTGAACTAGTTCTATTTTCAGAATCTAGTTAGTCTGTTGAACTGGTTACATTTCCGAAACAACATTTCCTTAATCAAGCATGTTAATATAAGATAGAGGTGTTATGAATGTTGTTTATACAAAATTTTCTTAAGGATTTTTAAATTATAAAATTCACCCGCTCTTGTATATTAGGTATCTACACCATTATTTCGATACTACAGTCAATATCGTATCTTTCATACAATTGATCCTATAATAAATCTGAGGACTAGGATGTTTGTAAGAAGCAATCCGATTCCCAAGGAATCTCCCACTCTTTATGCAAGTTCTTTTAGAAGTAATATTAATAACAAGACGATGGGTTGGTAGGAAAAGGATTTCAGATCGAGGGGAAAATTCACCAACGAATTGACATGGGAATACTGGGTATGCCAGACATGCAAGGAATTTGGGCCGGATCTATGGTTTATCAGACTTTTTGAAGCTGTTTGGACGTCCCAATTTCACTTCTACTTATAGAAGGATCTTGTAGCGGAGCTATTCGGTCGTTGGTCCCCTGATACCAATAGGTTCCACCTATACCATGGGAAGCTGGGAATTAGTCTGTGGGATGTCCACTGCATTGAAGGAATCCCCTTAAAGGGGTACCAGTACGACGAGATCCTCCTGACGGGGAATGTCCGAGGGATAGGCCACACACCCCGATCCTATCCGGACACCTGCTGGAGCTGGCCAAAGAGGATTTTAAAATAAAATATATCTTGAAGGATATATTTTATTCAGGGTGGTTTAGTATTTTCATGACGTAGGAAAAAATTGAAAAAAATGCGAGGCCAAAGAAAGAAGTGCCCGAACACATCTTAGAGGGGAATGTTGGATCATACTAGAGGGTCCTGGAGGCAGGATAGTACCGATCGTGGGGCTTTGGAATAAATGAATGTTGAGACCCAAATGTATGATATGTCAGGTTTCATGACTCATTCTTGATTCGATGGCTGTTGCATGTGAGAAACACATGGATGGGGGTTCGCTCAGGGACGCCAGTGATGGACGATATTATAGAAGAAAAGAACAAGGTTAACCTAGGGGTTCCAGTGTTGGGTAGGCTGTATAGTATTTTGGATCATATCTTGAGGGGAAGTACGCTCAGGAGGATATGCAGATCATTCTAGATTCTTCATGGCTGGGTTGCAACCCACTGTGGTGTGTATGACTTCCCAAATTCCATTCTCCCCTGCTAACAGTATGCGTCCATCCCTCTAGAACATTGCCGAAATCCACCCCCTGATGCTTAGAGAAGAGGGGATCATGCTCAAGATCAGAATCCACACCCACTTCGACTTCCAACCATTCGAAAACCCAGTCGTTTAAATGGTAGATGACAACCAAGGGACATTAGAGTAGAGGTAGTACCTTCAATTCATCTGGGGGTGTACTAGTAGCTCAGATTGATGGAAAAACATTTTCCGAACTGTACGTGCTGACTAGGTTTTCCAGGTAGTTTAGGTGCATGAAAAAGATGGTAAAGAAATTATATACAGAGGTTCGTGAAGAAAAAAATCCTTGTACACTTAGCCAACTGTGGATTATGTTCACAACATTAGGCTTGAGCTATATCATCAATCTTTTCCCCACCCAACATTATTGAAGGCATGTCAATAGAGTTTGCCGAAAACTAGACAAAAACATATCCTGAGGAGATTATTTGGAAATGAACCTGGAAAATCAAGGTGGCTAGTACAAAGCAAAAAGAATAGGGAGGTAGACGAGGTGCCATAGGAGAGGTGAGGTAGAAAATGGGTTGGGTGGCTAGCATGGAACAAGATGATACTTCATCGGTAAAAACATCGAAAGTCAAGAACATGCCACCACCTTCTAGGGAAGGTTGGTCCTATGTACATCCTTGTGGGATATCTTGGGAGCTTCCGAAAAACCAACTCTGGTATCTCCTCAAGTCGACTATCGATATTATCTTATCCTCTCTGTGGTCTCCCTGGAGAACACTATGATAGTCTATGTCCACTGAATAAATGTGGCAAGGGTTGGTATGCACCAGGCTCAATTTTCCTGACATAAGGCTCATCCAGATGATGTACAGGGTAAAACTTCACCATCAACATGCATACCTGATAGATATGTATATGTATGCATGCCAATAGGGGTGGTATGGAGAACCACATCTCCTGATGAAAGTGATGCTTGGCCAAAAATATGACCCAAAAAAGCTTCCATTTGAGGATGAAAGTATAGAGAAAGAAGAAAAGGAAGCGGGAGGAGAGGAAGAAGAGGATGGGGAGTAATAAGTTGAAGGAGATGAAGAGGGTTGATATGGAGAAGAGGAGGAGGATGACCAAGTTGAAGGTTTTGGTTGTGAGGAACCCTTAGGAGATCCTCCTCAGTAGTGATGCTCTCGAGAGAGCGGTGAAATTGTAGGCTCTAACAAAGAACATGAAGAGATTCTCAAGGTGAGTCTTACTCTTATCTCCAATGGGTTTTATCTCCTAAAAAACAAAATTTTTCAATCAAACTCTATCTCGTTTAGGAAAAAATGGGAGAGGATGCCCAGGAAGCCTGCCCCACAGAGGATGAAGATGCACCTATAGACGTAAGGGAACATTCTCAGAAAACTATCCTCAGAAGTGAAAAAGGTGGGGAAACCGATTATGGATGGTACAAGTGGTAATGTGACCTAAGGAATAGATGAAATAGAATCCTTAGAGATTACCTCCGTCCCCATGGTCCCTAAGGAGACAGTACCAGTGATTGAATTAACAAGTGCCGAAGGATCCCCTATGGTGGTGGTTCCTGCTATGAAACAGGTGCTAGATACTATTACTCTGGGCTTACATAATCCTTTATCATCACTAACTATGTTTTTTGTTGAGAACATTGGTTAACCAAGAAACTAATCCCCAATGCAGGGATTTCATGGTTGGAGGCTTGACAGACTATCCAGTCTAGAACATCTGCAGGAGCCCCACTGGTGACCACATCAGCTCTTATAGAATCTACTGTTCGAGGTGGCCCCACCTCAGTACTTGATGACATGTAGGTTGCAAGAACGGTTGGTAATACTACCAAGGTAGAGTTCCAGCCCAATGAGGGTAAAGTTGCTGACAAAGAAGGATCTCCTGAAAAAGACCGTACCAATTAAATCCTTGTTGTTTTCCACAAATATAGGCCTACAGACTCAGAGGAAATAGATTATTCCAACTCAAATATTCCCGAGGATATCCATATGACATGGAAAAAGGCATGGAACTGAAAAAAACAATTTCTCATACAACCACATGTAGAATGGATAATCCGGATAGGGTCGCTCCGCACCTGGCTACGCTTTCTCTGCACTGGAGGGGTAGATGATCACCGTCATCACGTAATGATCCATGATTAAATGGCAGAGAAGATACTGGAGAAAAATCAATGCTCTAAAATTTCTTGGTTCTAGAAAGAGTTATAGAATACTCAAGAATTCTTATAGGTGGAGTATGATGTATAACACCTTGAAGAACACGAGAAATAAAGGGAAGCATTCATTGCAAACCACTCCAAGATCATCGAGCGATTGGGGTCCTAGCTGGCAGATGCTCAAAAAAAGATAGCACAGGAGAATCACCAAATGTTAGAGCTCTAAAATGAACAATCATGAGAACGAGATATGTCTAATAAGTTACTCCTCACCACTGTTTTCTAAAAGACGGATCTTAGGGGGCGGGGAGCGATACTAGAGGCCACAAACCAGAGGGTGGACAAACTAGAGCAATTCATCTAAAACACAGACCCTTAAGGTCCCTGTTATGGATAAACTCATGAATTTTTTTTATTTGATACCGCATGTTCTAAAAGACATTCCTGAATATATTATTCACTTTATTTTTCAGTTTAATGAATTCCAACCACAATCGTGAAATAATTAGAAATTCATCCCTAAGCTCATGTGGGTCGTGCCTGATTTGAGAAACAAGGGATGGTCATGTCATCACATAATTTGATTGTTGAAACACCAACAAAATTTCGGGAATCTGGGGAATAAATGAACCCTTTGAGATCCCGAGAAGAAAGGGGGAGGCCTGACCAGAGAATGAAGCTCTCAAAATAGTAAATTATCACCTTCCCAATATACTCTAGTGAACGAGTGGGGAAAAGCCAGGGGCGTTGGTTTTGATCTAAACATAGGGGAGTGGAAAGTGTGAGTCATGACACCCAAGAGTCAGAACATTGTAAGGATGGTGTGATAATGAAGGATAACTAGTGACCGTGTTCGAAACAAATTATCCTTATCGCATTAGCTTGAAATGGGGATAACAAATGAGGGCAGACCACTAACAATGTTTGAAATACAGGGCCTGACATAAAATGTCATCCCTTAATCTTCTGAAACATTAGAACATGATATTAGCTAAGTCATAGGTCAGTCATCCATACTATTTAGGGTTCCTTTAAACATTAAAGAGATTGAGGGTCCAAATAAAGGGCACTCAAAACATGGAGGGTGGAGTCATGGGTTTTTCGAATGGAATCCAACACTCCTGAAATTATGCCAGTATGGTGAAAACACATTAGTTGGGTGTATCTATCTGATCAGGGATCAAAAATACTTCCAAATAGGACCTATCAGGTAAGGATATTGAATTATCTATATATTAATGTCAGACCAATGAGGAATATAGAAACATATTTTATCTTCATACAGTGAGGATGATGCAAATAGTTTAAAGGTCATATTGCCCAGACCATGATCTGGGCCGAGGGGCAAGAAGGGTTAATGACCCTTTGACATGGCCCAAGGTGGAATGCCTGGGCATCAATATGTATCCCATAAGGATGAGAATCAAGCTAAACATAGTTCATGAGGAAAACATGGATAAAGACCAATGCTCGTAGGGGGAATCCTCCCCTGAAAGGGATCTGGTGCATCCTATGACTATTATTGGGCATCCTAAACATATTAAGGGTAGAACCACAGTTTAGTCTCAAGTGTTGAGGACATGTGGGATCGTGTAGTTTAATTTCATATGATAGGATGATGAGTGAAAGGGTTTACTTATAGAAGGGATTATGTGATGAATTAAATATAAACACAATGTGAATGAGGATATTAGGATTCCATATCACACCACGCATCCCTAGAGGAAGTTCTTTAGGTCAATGAAAGAAAGTGAAAGTTAGGCTGGGCCTGAAGGAAAGTGGTCGAGCGTTCCTAAATATCCCATGAGGACGAGAATCAAGAAACATGTAGTTGAGGGAATGTAGTTTAATGTCATGTAGGGTGATGAAAGGCATGTATGGAACGACTATGCCAGTGTACATCCAACCAAAACTACTAAGACCATGTGAGTCATGCTTGATGTGGGAAACAAGAAGTAGTGATGGGACTTTCCAGGCATAGAAAGGCACATGTTAGGGGCAATGGGATGGAATTTGAATTAAACCCCCATAATCTTGACCCACCTACTTAATACACTAGGATGCACGGAGGGGTAAATCCAAGTATGTTGGAATTCCACATGAATATAAGGAAGTATAAAATTTTGATTCATGATGCTCGAGATCTGGACCAAAATGATGGTGGCATGATGATAGGGGATAACTGTTGGCCATGTTCAAAACAAAACATCCATATTGCATTATACAGGAATGGGGACCGACAAATGAGGGTCGACCGCTGACCATGTTCGAAACACGGGACCTGTTGTGAATGTCGTCTAAGGTCCTTAGGTATGTTGGAATAAAACGGTAGGTAAGACAGTGTGGCATGAGACCCAGACATAAATGGGGTCCCTTCAAATGGAGAAGATGATAAGGACCCAAATAACAGGCTCATAATTCTTGGACATGGAACAAGGGAATGTCCCTGTGAAAATTCCATACTTCGGGATCTTTATCACAACGCATCTAAGTATGATAATAAAATGTATCAAATAGAGGGAGTCGAGTCCATCTCCAAGGACAGGGGTCATGGGGTTTCATGTAACAGCCCGAGATTTTATGAAAAATATTCTTTTTAATTTTATTAATGTCTTGTGTTGTACGCTACACCAAAAGGAGCTTGCACAACACACATCTTTGACTTGCCTTGCATTACACGCAATCTCAACCTTCCTCGATAGCGTGTGTAGTACGCAATACTGAGTTTCATGAAACAACGATATGCTATTAAAATATTATTAAAACTAGCCGTTATGAATAGTAATAACCACTTTTTAAATTTTAGAAATTTTAGCTCTCAAAATGGACTTCATTTTTGGATTCGGAGTATCGAATTTGGCCTAAGGTGAAATTTTGGTACTTTTCGGATAAATTTCATATTCTGATGAATAGTGAAAATTACTAAATTATAATTAAAAACAACTTTTTTAATCGAAATAATTAATAGTGATAAATTATTAATTTGAGTGGTTTTAAAGTATATTTAGAATATATTTTTACAATTTAATACAATGTTGGTCATTGAATATAATTTCACATTTAAACCAGACATAATCAAGTGGCAATCTTTTGATAGATATTATTTCTTAAAAACACGTTATTTGTTTTAACAGTGGGATTTAATTATAAAATTAATTAATGCAACTTCTATGTTATGAATTTGGTAAAATAGACTTCATTTTTGAATTCGGAATATGAAATATAGCTTAGGATGAAATTTTGGCATTTTTCTGAAAAACATCAATTTTTGATGAATAGTGAAACTACTAAGTGGTAGTTAAAAAACTGAATTTTTCATAAATAATAATTTTACCGCTTCTGTGAATGGAATTTCAAAAATATGAGATACAAGATTGATTTCAGTAAGTAAAATGTGGTTCAATGAGATAAAAATAAGTTTTGGTGAATAGTAACTTTTTACTTTTATTTACCACGGTTAAAAGTAAATAGGGTAATTAAGGGTAAGAATGATATTGATATTACCCTAACACATGTCCTAATTCTATTGTACAAGTGTATCTCGACCAAAAACAACCTTAAGTGTAAAATATTATCATTTAGGCCCACTTGGATTAGATTAGGACATTTATTATTATTTAATTCAAAGAAGAGTTAAAAGAGTTAAAATCAAAGTATATTTACTAAAACATTTTTAATATAGGGTTGTACATAAGATAAATTAGATTGTAAATATTCATTAGAAAGCTCAAACGATTTACTACATGATGGTATTTTATTTGTAATTTTTAGACATCAAATAATTTAATTTATTTATGACACAAAGATGATGCAGTAATTATCTTATTAATGAAATATTGACATAATTGATATTATAAATACCAAAATAAATGTAATTTAAGACTTTTTATGAATTCCACTAACTTTCTAGGTTACTATGATATATTAGTGTTGATTTAATCAACTTTTTTTGAACATATAATTCTGTTATGACTTTCACAAAAATCATATATCAAATAGTGTCAAAATTGACACAAAATAGTTTTTAAATCAAATATTATATTATTAATTGTTATTTTATTCCTAAAAATCTAAGGTTCTGCCAAATGACTTAGATAATGATATATATATTAATAATAAACAATTTGGGGTTCATTTGGCATGTTATAGTAAGTGTATTAACCATATAGTGAAAGAAAACAAAAAGACATGGTAAAAGTTAAATTATTTAACTTAGAGTTAAATCTAATTGATGAGGTTAAAATAATACCCTAAACTTGTCTAAATCCTATTGTTTGATAGGATTTCGACCCATCACCACTTTATATTCGAAATAAGACCCTTTGGAACCATTATAAACCGATTTTGACTTTAATATAAACTAATATTTTGAGATATTCCTAAGGCGCCCCTCTCCTCCCTTATAAAAGGGCACCTCCTCCCTCTCTTCCTCTCACAACTTTGAGCCTTCATGCTCGGCCAAACCCTGACAAAATCACTTATCCACTTCCCTAGTATCCTCCTAGGGTACCTGGTCTTCTTAAAAGACCAAATTTAGTGCCCTAAAAGGTGGTCTCAAAGAAGCACTTCAAAGAAGAGGTAATACCCATTACCGATCCTTTTCAATTTCTTTCTTCTTCAACTTCTTCTTGTTTAGTTGTTTCATGATAAAGTAATAACATCAGTATTTCTTATATACTGATATGTTATTATAAATATGAAACAACTCTAATTAACCTTATATCCATCCTACGGAAAAAGGAAATCACCGCGCGTGCGTACGTACGGAATACCGTCTCCACGCCGTGGTGTAATCTATTTTCCACCACCACCTTAATTGGATGGGTATAAAGGTGTAATGAGTAACTATATATGATTATTATAAAGTGATATTGATACTGAAATAGTATACATACATTTCAACACAATTCCACGACCATGGGAACGATATCATCGCTCGTGCGTACGTACGGAATACCGTCTCCACGGCGCGATGAGATTCATTCTCAATGATTAACCATTCATGAATGATTATAAAGTTTATATAATAAGTACTAATGAAATATATGAACTAATAATGATACTGGAATTATTTATATTTATATGTATGTTATCTACTTAATTCCATTCAATTCAATAAGGAAACGAAAACAGCGTTCATGCGTACGTACGGACTACCGTCTCCATGAACGGTGTATTTCTTTCCATTTACTGATTTATTATATATGTGTATTATGAATATATATATATAAATCATGTTTTATATTCTGTAATTAAGTATTCATGATCTAATTAATCATATGAATAATTACAAGTTAAAAACACGAACAACAAATGAGACGATTTTACCCAAAACGCTACTTTAACATGAATTTACAAAAGAACGGGTAATATAAAGTCATAAGTGGACCATATATGATATAATAACAATGAATATGATTCTGGAATAAGTCAATAACATGATTTAAATCATTATACAGGAGGTTCGGACACTTACAATGCAAGTCGGACCTAAGGTAAGGGAAATATCACAATCTCATTTTTATCTGAGATTGTTTATACTTTGGTATTTACTGGGGTGTATTTTATCATCCACATCCATGTTTCCTCAATATATAATATTATTTCCATTCACCTACAAATTTTTAAATCCTATTTTACCCTTAGGTGAGTTTTTAGTAAAAGATATGAAAGGAATCTTTTGTTGTTTTTTGTACGAGGTACTTTTTTGACTTTTCCGACAAAAGTACGAAGAATGTTTTTTAACTTATACGGCATGAATGGATTTTTAAAACATTATTTCCAAGAAGATTCCTTTAAAAGTTTTCAAGTTTATTTTTAATCAACTTATTTTATTTTAAAGTCGTATGACATGTTATGAAAGGAAAAATGTTTTTGAAGAAGAAAGGATATTTTCCTCAAGAATGGAGTTCAAGTGTTTTATCAAAATTATTTTCCATCTAAGATAATAAAGGGTTATTTTTTTTATCCCTATTATTAAATTTATTTGATCATGTTGTGATGGAATTATTTTTATGAATTCCTTTATCTTATATGAAATGTTTTATGATGTCACGATGTTTAAGATTCCCATTTTTATTACATGGGTTATGCAATGATGTATGATTTATGATTTTGTGGCACACATAAGAATGGTATCATTATGAGATGGGTGGGACCTATATCTCCCTCCAATGCATTGGGTAAAGATTTCATATCTCATGAGATAGAGATGACTGAAATGGTAGGTTATACCAGTTCAGTGATACAGGACTGAAACGAGGGTGACTCGATTCAGAAAGGGACTTTGTCCACTAAGATAGTCTTGGCAATGAGTAATGACTAACAAGAAATGACTCTCTATGATTATGTGTGTATGCCACAAAGTTTCATGTTTTAATTTATGATTATTGGGATTTCATTTCACTACTATGATTTATCCCATGATATGAAATTATGCTCTCTTTTGCAGGTTAAGATTTCCAAAAGTTATGTTCTTATGAATATGATGTGATTGATTTTCTTTTGTTTACCCTTACTGAGCATTTGAGCTCACCCTTTTATGTTTTCTTTTCCCCAGGATATAAAGAACGGTTTTAGGTAAAAAAAGGGAAGATATTTATGGGAGATATTGAGGATCTTTCACCACGATTATAAGATTACGTTCCGAGTTTCCAAAGACACTAAACTATTACGGTTCTTGTGTGTGTGTTTTTGTTATGTACTAAGTATTCCTCAAAAGTAATGTAATGTCCATGTACGATAAGCTTCGGGTCTCTACAGTTGGTATCAGAGGAAAGGTTTAGTCAACCTTTGGAAACTAGGATGCGAGAACTTTAGTGAGATCCCTAGAGATATTTTTAAGGTATGTCTAGGGATGTCCCTAAGGATAAGTATACGTATAGGATATAGTCCTAGAACTACGGTAACGATCATAGAATTTAACCTAAGATGTTAGATATTGAAGTTACTCCCCCGTTATTATGATTTTTTCCTCTAACACTATTCTTTTTTGGTTTTAGAAAATGGCTGGAAACAAGATGATTCACGATAATGGAGGATCTTATGGACAATGGAATGATATTCTTCATGAGAAACCAAATGAAATGGGATTTGGAAGTCCAAACATCATTATTATGCCGAATCAGCAATCTCATTATATGATCAATAAAGTAAAATTTGTTAAGTTTCCTGACTCGGTTAATAAGAGAAAGATGGAGTTTCAAGATGATCATAGAGGAAAGAAAGTTCAATTTCCCCTATGTAAATCATGTGGGAAGAGGCATCAAGGAAAATGTTTCAAAGTAACTAGAAGATGCTTTGGGTGTGGAAAAGAAGGACACAAAGCAAGTAAGTACAAAGGAAAAGGTTCAGTTAACACCATGGATGAGGATAATGGTATTGCTACGACATCAACAATGGTTAAATGTTTTAAATGTGGAATGTACGGGCATTATGCAAACCAATGCCCTAAGGGAAAGTCTCATGAAGATAATCAGTATGGTCGTATGGGTAGTATTTATGTTGATGATGATTAAGAGACTACAAATGATATGTGAGATGAAAGAATTGTTGAAGCTCGGTCAATGGTTTAAGAAGGTAGTGGAATGATTACATGTTTATCAAAGTGTAATGCTGTATAAAGAATCTCATGGTACTATGGAATAAAGAGACATCTAAGGATTGTTACATTGTTGTCTTTCCTTGAGTTTTGAAAGTGTGTGATTAATGCTACCAGTATCCATGAAAGGTTATTCATATATTTTTGGAATGAAGATGATATGCGCATAATGAAGGGATAAGGAGAAAATTAAATGTTTGATAGTATTCATGAGCTCATGACTGATATAAGGAGAAGGTTATATTATGGTTTGAGTAAATAGAGTTTTTGGATTTTGGTATGTGGAAAGTGTTAACTTTTAACAGTATTTAGGATTTCACTAAGGTTCAATGGGTATTCATTATTCAAGAGAATAAATGATTAAGGACTTTGAATGTTTGGAATGTGGCCAACAAAACATATCTTATGATATATGGGGATCGATGATGGTGTTAAATCTCTGGTAATCATTTTCACTATGTTGTGAGAGTGGATTGCAGTATTATGGATAAGCCTAAAGATTGGATTGGATTATGTTGGACATAAGTTATTATTGTTTAAGGATAGAAATTTTTTCGTTATTATAGTAATATAGTTTTAGAAAAAGGACAACCTGCAGGACAGGCGACAGCCCATCACTTCAGACAAGGCTGTGGGAATCGAACCCACAACCGAAGTGCGACTGGCCTTTATCGCCTACCACTGGCCTACAGGAAGTCCCTGTTTAGTAGAAACTAGTTTTATTATATTAAGCAGTATGATAAATAAAGTATATGTCCATTTTAGGAACCATATATGATTAATCTCACTATAAATCGACTTATGTATATAAATTTTTCGAACCTTTTGAGACAGATGGAATGACATGTCATTCCATCACATGATCTGCTAACACTTCACGAATAACAAATTCAACTTCATTTATTTAAGAGATGAAGTGGAAATTGTTAAAGGCACGAACAACAGTGAGGTTGTACCAACATAAAGTAAGTATTTATTCTAATTCAAATTCTTTAACTTTAGGGAAACGATCTTGAAAACCAAAAATGTTGTCCTAGTGATCTTATATCTGATGAATCAGATGGTACCTTAGATCGTCACAAATTTATGGCTTTGTGATTACTGGATTTTCCATAGCCATGTTCTCTACCACTCTCCATCAGAACATGATGGTTAGATTTCTCTTCCATATCCATATTTTCACCTATGTGAAACCCAATGATTAGTTTATTTGGGTAACCATTACGTTTCATACTTTTGTTTTTAAAGATTGGTTTTGATATTCCTTTTTACGATGTGGGTTTCTATTAAATAAACTTTCGAATAGTAAACTATTTATAACCCTGACGAATTTTGAGGGCGAAATTCATTTTAAGGGGGGTAGAATGTAACAGCCCGAGATTTTATGAAAAATATTCTTTTTAATTTTATTAATTTCTTGTGTTGTATGCTACACCAAAAGGAGCTTGCACAACACGCATCTTTGACTTGCCTTGCATTACACGCAATCGCAACCTTCCTCGATAGCGTGTGTAGTACGCAATACTGAGTTTCACGAAACAACGATATGCTATTAAAATATTATTAAAACAAGCCGTTATGAATAGTAATAACCACTTTTTAAATTTTAGAAATTTTAGCTCTCAAAATGGACTTCATTTTTGGATTCGGAGTATCGAATTTAGCCTAAGGTGAAATTTTGGTACTTTTCGGATAACTTTCATATTCTGATGAATAGTGAAAATTACTAAATTATAATTAAAAACAACTTTTTAATCGAAATAATTAATAGTGATAAATTATTAATTTGAGTGGTTTTAATGTATATTTAGAATATATTTTTACAATTTAATACAATGTTCGTCATTGAATGTAATTTCACATTTAAACCAGACATAATCAAGTGTCAATCTTTTAATAGATATTGTTTCTTAAAAACACGTTATTTGTTTTAACAGCGGGATTTAATTATAAAATTAACTAATTCAAATTCTATGTTATGAATTTGGTAAAATAGACTTCATTTTTGAAATCGGAATATGAAATATAGCTTAGGATGAAATTTTGGCATTTTTCTGAAAAACATCAATTTTTGATGAATAGTGAAACTACTAAGTGGTAGTTAAAAAACTGAATTTTTCATAAAACTTAATTTTACCGCTTCTGTGAATGGAATTTCAAAAATCCGAGATACACGGTTGATTTCAGTAAGTAAAATGTGGTTCAATGAGATGAAAATAATTTTTGGTGAATAATAACTTTTTACTTTTATTTACCACGGTTAAAAGTAAATAGGGTAATTAAGGGTAAGAATGATATTGATATTACCCTAACACATGTCCTAATTCTATTGGACAAGTGTATCTCCACCAAAAACAACCTTAAGTGTAAAATATTATCATTTAGGCCCACTTGGATTAGATTAGGACATTTATTATTATTTAATTCAAAGAAGAGTTAAAAGAGTTAAAATCAAAGTATATTTACTAAAACATTTTTAATATAGGGTTTTACATAAGATAAATTAGATTGTAAATATTCATTAGAAAGATAAAACGATTTACTACATGATGGTATTTTATTTGTAATTTTTAGACATCAAATAATTTAATTTATTTATGACACAAAGATGATGCAGTAATTATCTTATTAATGAAATATTGACATAATTGATATTATAAATACCAAAATAAATGTAATTTAAGACTTTATATGAATTCCACTAACTTTATAGGTTACTATGATATATTAGTGTTGATTTAATCTACTTTTTTCGAACATATAATTCTCTTATGACTTTCACAAAAATCATATATCAAATAGTGTCAAAATTGACACAAAATAGTTTTTAAATCAAATATTATATTATTAATTGTTATTTTATTCCTAAAAATCTAAGGTTCTGCCAAATGACTTAGATAAGGATATATATATTAATAATAAACAATTTGGGGTTTATTTGGCATGTTATAGTAAGTGTATTAACCATATAGTGAAAGAAAACAAAAAGACATGGTAAAAGTTAAATTATTTAACTTAGAGTTAAATCTAATTGATAAGGTTAAAATAGTACCCTAAACTTGTCTAAATCCTATTGGTTGATATACTTTCGACCCATCACCACTTTATATTCGAAATAAGACCCTTTGGAACCATTATAAACCGATTTTTACTTTAATATAAAATAATATTTTGAGATATTCCTAAGGCGCCCCTCTCCTCCCTTATAAAAGGGCACCTCCTCCCTCTCTTCCTCTCACAAATTTGAGCCTTCATGCTCGGCCAAACCCTGCCAAAATCACTTCTACACTTCCCTAGTATCCTCCTAGGGTACCTGGTCTTCTTAAAAGACCAAATTTAGTGCCCTAAAAGGAGGTCTCAAAGAAGCACTTCAAAGAAGAGGTAATACCCATTAGAGATCCTTTTCAATTTCTTTCTTCTTCAACTTCTTCTTGTTTAGTTGTTTCATGATAAAGTAATAACATCAGTATTTCTTATATACTGATATGTTATTATAAATATGAAACAACTCTAATTAACCTTATATCCATCCTACGGAAAAAGGAAATCACCGCGCGTGCGTACGTACGGAATACCGTCTCCACGCCGTGGTGTATTCTATTTTCCGCCACCACCTTAATTGGATGGGTATAAAGGTGTAATGAGTAACTATATATGATTATTATAAAGTGATATTGATACTGAAATAGTATACATACATTTCAACACAATTCCACGACCATGGGAACGATATCATCGCTCGTGCGTACGTACGGAATACCGTCTCCACGACGCGATGAGATTCATTCTCAATGATTAACCATTCATGAATGATTATAAAGTATATATAATAAGTACTAATGAAATATATGAACTAATAATGATACTGGAATTATTTATATTTATATGTATGTTATCTACTTAATTCCATTCAATTCAATAAGGAAACGAAAACAGCGTTCATGCGTACGTACGGACTACCGTCTCCATGAACGGTGTATTTCTTTCCATTTACTGATTTATTATATATGTGTATTATGAATATATATATATATAAATCATGTTTTATATTCTGTAATTAAGTAATCATGATCTAATTAATCATATGAATAATTACAAGTTAAAAACACGAACGACAAATGAGACGATTTTACCCAAAACGCTACTTTAACATGAATTTACAAAAGAACGGGTAATATAAAGTCATAAGTGGACCATATATGATATAATAACAATGAATATGATTATGGAATAAGTCAATAACATGATTTAAATCATTATACAGGAGGTTCGGACACTTACAATGCACGTCGGACCTAAGGTAAGGGAAATATCACAATCTCATTTTTATCTGAGATTGTTTATACTTTGGTATTTACTGGGGTGTATTTTATCATTCACCTCCATGTTTCCTCAATATATAATATTATTTCCATTCACCTACAAATTTTTAAATCCTATTTTACCCTTAGGTGAGTTTTTAGTAAAAGATATGAAAGGAATCTTTTGTTGTTTTTCGTACGAGGTACTTTTTTGACTTTTCCGACAAAAGTACGAAGAATGTTTTTTTAACTTATACGGCATGAATGGATTTTTAAAACATTATTTCCAAGAAGTTTCCTTTAAAAGCTTTCAAGTTTATTTTTAATCAACTTATTTTATTTTAAAGTCGTATGACATGTTATGAATGGAAAAATGTTTTTGAAGAAGAAAGGATATTTTCCTCAAGAATGGAGTTCAAGTGTTTTATCAAAATTATTTTCCATCTAAGATAATAAAGGGTTCTTTTTTTATCCCTATTATTAAATTGATTTTATCATGTTGTGATGGAATTATTTTTATGAATTCCTTTATCTTATATGAAATGTTTTATGATGTCACGATGTTTAAGATTCGCATTTTTATTACATGGGTTATGAAATGATGTATGATTTATGATTTTGTGGCACACATAAGAATGGTATCATTATGAGATGGGTGGGACCTATATCTCCCTCCAATGCATTGGGTAAAAATTTCATATCTCATGAGATAGACATGACTGAAATGGTAGGTTATACCGGTTCAGTGAAACAGGACTGAAACAGGGTGACTCGATTCAGAAAGGGACTTTGTCCACTAAGATAGTCTTTGCAATGAGTCATGACTAACACGAAATGACTCTCTATGATTATGTGTGTATGCCACAAAGTTTCATGTTTTAATTTATGATTATTGGGATTTCATTTCACTACTATGATTTATCCCATGATATGAAATTATGCTCTATTTTGCAGGTTAAGATTTCCAAAAGTTATGTTCTTATGAATATGATGTGATTGATTTTCTTTTGTTTACCCTTACTGAGCATTTGATCTCACCCTTTTATGTTTTCTTTTCCCCAGGATATAAAGAATGGTTTTAGGTAAAAAGGGAAGATATTTATGGGAGATATTGAGGATCTTTCACCACGATTAGAAGATTACGTTCCGAGTTTCCAAAGACACTAAACTATTACGGTCCTTGTGTGTGTGTTTTTGTTATGTACTAAGTATTCCGCAAAAGTAATGTAATGTCCATGTACGATAAGCTTCGGGTCTCTACAGTTGGTATCAGAGGAAAGGTTTAGTCAACCTTTGGAAACTAGGATGCGAGAACTTTAGTGAGATCCCTAGAGATATTTTTAAGGTATGTCTAGGGATGTCCCTAAGGATAAGTATACGTATAGGATATAGTCCTAGAACTATGGTAACGATCATAGAATTTAACCTAAGATGTTAGATATTGAAGTTACTCCCCCGTTATTATGATTTTTCCTCTAACACTATTTTTTTTGGGTTTCAGAAAATGGCTGGAAACAAGATGATTCACGATAATGGAGGATATTATGGACAATGGAATGATATTCTTCATGAGAAACCAAATGAAATGGGATTTGGAAGTCCAAACATCATTATTATGCCGAATCATCAATCTCATTATATGATCAATAAAGTAAAATTTGTTAAGTTTCCTGACTCGGCTAATAAGAGAAAGATGGAGTTTCAAGATGATCATAGAGGAAAGAAAGATCAATTTCCCCTATGTAAATCATGTGGGAAGAGGCATCATGGAAAATGTTTCAAAGTAACTAGAAGATGATTTGGGTGTGGAAAAGAAGGACACAAAGCAAGTAAGTACAAAGGAAAAGGTTCAGTTAACACCATGGATGAGGATAATGGTATTGCTACGACATCAACAATGGTTAAATGTTTTAAATGTGGAATGTACGGGCATTATGCAAACCAATTCCCTAAGGGAAAGTCTCATGAAGATAATCAGTATGGTCGTATGGGTAGTATTTATGTTGATGATGATGAAGAGACTACAAATGATATGTGAGATGAAAGAATTGTTGAAGCTCGGTCAATGGTTTAAGAAGGTAGTGGAATGATTACATGTTTATAAAAGTGTAATGTTGTATAAAGAATCTCATGGTACTATGGAATAAAGAGACATCTAAGGATTGTTACATTGTTGTCTTTCCTTGAGTTTTGAAAGTGTGTGATTAATGCTACCAGTATCCATGAAAGGTTATTCAGATATTTTTGGAATGAAGATGATATGCGCATAATGAAGGGATAAGGAGAAAATTAAATGTTTGATAGTATTCATGAGCTCATGACTGATATAAGGAGAAGGTTATATTATGGTTTGAGTATATAGAGTTTTTGGATTTTGGTATGTGGAAAGTGTTAACTTTTAACAGTATTCAGGATTTCACTAAGGTTCAATGGGTATTCATTATTCAAGAGAATACATGATTAAGGACTTTTAATGTTTGGAATGTGACCAACAAAACATATCTTATGATATATGGGGATCGATGATGGTGTTAAATCTCTGGTAATCGTTTTCACTATGTTGTGAGAGTGGATTGCAGTATTATGGATAAGCCTAAAGATTGGATTGGATTATGTTGGACATAAGTTAGTATTGTTTAAGGATAGAAATTTTTTCGTTATTATAGTAATATAGTTTTAGAAAAAGGACAACCTGCAGGAAAGGCGACAGCCCATCACTTCAGACAAGGCTGTGGGAATCGAACCCACAACCGAAGTGCGACTGGCCTTTATCGCCTACCACTGGCCTACAAGAAGTCCCTGTTTAGTAGAAACTAGTTTTATTATATTAAGCAGTATGATATATAAAGTATAAGTCCATTTTAGGAACCATATATGATTAATCACACTATAAATCGACTTATGTATATAAATTTTTCTAACCTTTTGAGACAGATGGAATGACCCGTCATTCTATCACATGATCTGCTAACACTTCACGAATAACAAATTCAACTTCATTTATTTAAGAGATGAAGTGGAAATTGTTAAAGGCACGAACAACAGTGAGGTTGTACCAACATAAAGTAAGTATTTATTCTAATTCAAATTCTTTAACTTTAAGGAAACGATCTTGAAAACCAAAAATGTTGTCCTAGTGATCTTATATCTGATGAATCAGATGGTACCTTAGATCGTCACAAATTTATGGCTTTGTGATTACTGGATTTTCCATAGCCATGTTCTCTACCACTCTCCATCAGAACATGATGGTTAGATTTCTCTTCCATATCCATATTTTCACCTATGTGGAAACCCAATGATTAGTTTATTTGGGTAACCATTACGTTTCATACTTTTGTTTTTAAAGATTGGTTTTGATATTCCTTTTTACGATGTGAGTTTCTATTAAATAAACTTTCGAATAGTAAACCATTTATAACCCCGACGAATTTCGAGGGCGAAATTCATTTTAAGGGGGGTAGAATGTAACAGCCCGAGATTTTATGAAAAATATTCTTTTTAATTTTATTAATTTCTTGTGTTGTACGCTACACCAAAAGGAGCTTGCACAACACGCATCTTTGACTTGCCTTGCATTACACGCAATCGCAACCTTCCTCGATAGCGTGTGTAGTACGCAATACTGAGTTTCACGAAACAACGATATGCTATTAAAATATTATTAAAACTAGCCGTTATGAATAGTAATAACCACTTTTTAAATTTTAGAAATTTTAGCTCTCAAAATGGACTTCATTTTTGGATTCGGAGTATCGAATTTAGCCTAAGGTGAAATTTTGGTACTTTTCAGATAACTTTCATATTCTGATGAATAGTGAAAATTACTAAATTATAATTAAAAACAACTTTTTAATAGAAATAATTAATAGTGATAAATTATTAATTTGAGTGGTTTTAATGTATATTTAGAATAGATTTTTACAATTTTATACAATGTTCGTCATTGAATGTAATTTCACATTTAAACCAGACATAATCAAGTGTCAATCTTTTGATAGATATTGTTTCTTAAAAACACGTTATTTGTTTTAACAGTGGGATTTAATTATAAAATTAACTAATGAAACTTCTATGTTATGAATTTGGTAAAATAGACTTCATTTTTGAAATCGGAATATGAAATATAGCTTAGGATGAAATTTTGGCATTTTTCTGAAAAACATCAATTTTTGATGAATAGTGAAACTACTAAGTGGTAGTTAAAAAACTGAATTTTTCATAAAACTTAATTTTACCGCTTCTGTGAATGGAATTTCAAAAATCCGAGATACACGGTTGATTTCTGTAAGTAAAATGTGGTTCAATGAGATGAAAATAATTTTTGGTGAATAAAATAACTTTTTACTTTTATTTACCACGGTTAAGAGTAAATAGGGTAATTAAGGGTAAGAATGATATTGATATTACCCTAACACATGTCCTAATTCTATTGGACAAGTGTATCTCGACCAAAAACAACCTTAAGTGTAAAATATTATCATTTAGGCCCACTCGGATTAGATTAGGACATTTATTATTATTTAATTTAAAGAAGAGTTAAAAGAGTTAAAATCAAAGTATATTTACTAAAACATTTTTAATATAGGGTTTTACATAAGATAAATTCGATTGTAAATATTCATTAGAAAGATAAAAATATTTCCTACATGATGGTATTTTATTTGTAATTTTTAGACATCAAATAATTTAATTTTTTTATGACACAAAGATGATGCAGTAATTATCTTATTAATGAAATATTGACATAATTGATATTATAAATACCAAAATAAATGTAATTTAAGACTTTTTATGAATTCAACTAATTTTATAGGTTACTATGATATATTAGTGTTTATTTAATCAACTTGTTTCGAACATATAATTCTGTTATGACTTTCACAAAAATCATATATCAAATAGTGTCAAAATTGACACAAAATAGTTTTTAAATCAAATATTATATTATTAATTGTTATTTTATTCCTAAAAATCTAAGGTTATGCCAAATGACTTAAATAAGGATATATATGTTAATAATAAACAATTTGGGGTTCGTTTGGCATGTTATAGTATGTTTATTAACCATATAGTGAAAGAAAACAAAAAGACATGGTAAAAGTTAAATTATTTAACTTAGAGTTAAATCTAATTGATAAGGTTAAAATAATACCCTAAACTTGTCTAAATCCTATTTTTTGATAGGATTTCGACCCATACCCACTTTATCTTCGAAATAAGACCCTTTGGAACCATTATAAACCGATTTTGACTTTAATATAAAATAATATTTTGAGATATTCCTAAGGTGCCCCTCTCCTCCCTTATAAAAGGGCACCTCCTCCCTCTCTTCCTCACACAACTTTGAGCCTTAATTCTCGGCCAACCCCTGCAAAAATCACTTCTCCACTTCCCTAGTATCCTCCTAGGGTTCCTGGTCTTCTTAAAAGACCAATTTGGTGCCCTAAAAGGAGGTCTCAAAGAAGCACTTCAAAGAAGAGGTAATACCCATTACCGATCCTTTTCAATTTCTTTCTTCTTCAACTTATACTTCTATAGTTGTTTCATGATAAAGTAATAACATAAGTATTTCTTATATACTGATATGTTATTATAAATATGAAACAACTCTAATTAACCTTCTATCCATCCTACGGAAAAAGGAAATCACCGCGCGTGCGTACGTACGGAATACCGTCTCCACGCCGTGGTGTAATCTATTTTCCGCCACCACCTTAATTGGATGGGTATAAAGGTGAAATGAGTAACTATATATGATTATTATAAAGTGATATTGATACTTAAATAGTATACATACACTTCAACACAATTCCACGACCATGGGAACGATATCATCGCTCGTGCGTACGTACGGAATACCGTCTCCACGATGCGATGAGATTCATTCTCAATGATTAACCATTCATGAATGATTATAAAGTATATATAATACGTACTAATGAAATATATGAACTAATAATGATAATGGAATTATTTATATTTATATGTATGTCATCTACTTAATTCCATTCAATTCAATAAGGAAACGAAAACAGCATTCATGCGTACGTACAGACTACCATCTCCATGAACGGTGTATTTCTTTCCATTTACTGATTTATTATATATGTGTATTATGAATATATATATATAAATCATGTTTTATATTCTGGAATTAAGTAATCATGATCTAAGTAATCATATGAATAATTACAAGTTAAAAACACGAACGACAAATGAGACGATTTTACCCAAAATGCTACTTTAACATGAATTTACAAAAGAACGGGTAATATAAAGTCATAAGTGGACCATATATGATATAATAACAATGAATATGATTCTGGAATAAGTCAATAACATGATTTAAATCATTATACAGGAGGTTCGGACACTTACAAAGCAAGTCAGACCTAAGGTAAGGGAAATATCACAATCTCATTTTTATCCGAGATTGTTTATACTTTGGTATTTACTGGGGTGTATTTTATCATCCACATCCATGTTTCCTCAATATATAATATTATTTCCATTCACCTACAAATTTTTAAATCTTATTTTACCCTTAGGTGAGTTTTTAGTAAAAGATATGAAAGGAATCTTTTGTTGTTTTTCGTACGAGGTACTTTTTTGACTTTTCCGACAAAAGTACGAAGAATGTTTTTTAAACTTATACAGCATGAATGGATTTTTAAAACATTATTTCCAAGAAGATTCCTTTACAAGTTTTCAAGTTTATTTTTAATCAACTTATTTTATTTTAAAGTCGTATGACATGTTATGAAAGGAAAAATGTTTTTGAAGAAGAAAGGATATTTTCTTCAAGAATGGAGTTCAAGTGTTTTATCAAAATTATTTTCCATCTAAGATAATAAAGGGTTATGTTTTTATCCCTATTATTAAATTGATTTGATCATGTTGTGATGGAATTATTTTTATGAATTCCTTTATCATATATGAAATGTTTTATGATGTCACGATGTTTAAGATTCCCATTTTTATTACATGGGTTATGCAATGATGTATGATTTATGATTTTGTGGAACACATAAGAATGGTATCATTATGAGATGGGTGGGACCTATATCTCCCTCCAATGCATTGGTTAAATATTTCATATCTCATGAGATAGACATGACTGAAATGGTAGGTTATACCGGTTCAGTGAAACAGGACTGAAACGAGGGTGACTCGATTCAGAAAGGGACTTTGTCCACTAAGATAGTCTTGGAAATGAGTCATGACTAACAAGAAATGATTCTCTATGATTATGTGTGTATGCCACAAAGTTTAATGTTTTAAGTTATGCTTATTGGTATTTCATTTCACTACTATGATTTATTCCATGATATGAAATTATGCTCTCTTTTGCAGGTTAAGATTTCCAAAAGTTATGTTCTTATGAATACGATGTGATTGATTTTCTTTTGTTTACCCTTACTGAGCATTTGAGATCACCCTTTTATGTTTTATTTTCCCGAGGATATAAATAATGGTTTTAGGTAAAAAAAGGGAAGATCTTTATGGGAGATATTGAGGATCTTTCACCACGATTAGAAGATTACGTTCCGAGTTTCCAAAGACACTAAACTATTACAATCCTTGTGTGTGTGTTTTTGTTATGTACTAAGTATTCCGCAAAAATAATGTAATGTCCATGTACGATAAGCTTCGGGTCTCTACATTTCATGTATCCATCTTAAGGCCGTAGGATGGGCCATTAAGGGGGGATTAATTTAATGTATTATGTGCAGGGTAGAGAAGTAGCCAAACCCAAGGCATAGTTCCCATAAAAGATCATAGTTTAGGGTCATTAAACTCAGACGAGATTGGAAAAAGACAAGGGAAGCACATGGTGAGACTGTTGAAAAACCCGATGTGAATGAGAACCCAAGAGGTAATCGCCACAGCACATGTTCCCAAAAGAGTTCAGGCCAATGGGATAAAGAGAGGGGGAAGTAATTTGGATTCCTAGGGATGGACCTACAAACAGAATGTATGAGCGTTTCTATGTATCCCATGAGGATGGGAATCAAGCCATATGTTGTTCTGTGAAGATGTTGTGCAACTTAATGTGTTGTGGGAAGCACACAGAGTGGTCTTAGCTTATGGTCATAGATCTCAGAACATAGATGGGACTGAAGGAGGGGGACACATGTTGAAGTAATTAATAAACCCGACACGAATGAGGATCGTAGGAGTTTGTGTCACCAAAATGTGCTCCCCAAGAAACTTCTATGTCAGGGGACCCAAAGATAAAGTTAGGCTGGGCCCATAGAAAATTGTATGGGCAGTGATACATCCCCCATGAGGATGGGATTCAAGCCATACATAGTTCTGAATGTGTTAGGGTAAGATACAAGTGCCAGGTATAATATGGTCGTGCGGGTCAAACCTCCACCCGAAGAGAAGCGACATTTGATAGATCTTGTTTGTCATTTAGGATAAATGCATTTTTTTGGAAGCTATGGACCTAGGATGGAGAGTCTAGTTGTCCTTATAAGAATCAATACATATACATGTATTTAATAATTTTATGGTGGGTGACTGATACCAAAAATGATGTTCTCTCGAATAAGGTAACCATGATGAAGTGTTGTTTTACGTCATGCGGCCAGGATGATATAGCCACAATTTAAGGTTGTGGGTAGGACCAACCATGCATTTTAATTTCGTACAGTACAGACACAACAATGTAAAGTCATGTGGGACTAATAACATCATAGTTTAAAGTCATATGGCTCAGAAATATATAGGGGAGACGAGGTTCAAGAGGGGATGTGAATAGAGTGATAAATCATAACAGACGTGAATGAGGACAAGGTCCCCATCACACCGCACATGATTCCAAGAAAGAAACTTCATAAATAGGGTAAAGAAAAGGTTAGATAAAATGGGGTCGGAAAGAATATCTCTCAAAAGGGAAGTACATGGTGCATCTCCTGCAAACCTAATGTTAATGAAGACATATGTCCACACATGCCACACAACACAATGCTATATGAGTCAGGTCCTAAAAGGATGAACATAAGTTATAATTATTGAAATTTGATCTAGACCCAAATATGAGATGTTTAGGAATTCCTATGTATCCCAAGAGCATAAGAATCAAGCTATATTTAGTTCTAGAAGATGATATATAAGGAGATACTAGTTTGAGGTCTTATAGGTCAGACCATGAATTAGCGAAACTCTTCCATGTGAGTGCAGACCTCGATCCAGTCCCTAAGACAACATGAGTCAAACCCATGTGGGAAACAAGGGTAGAGGAGGTATTTTAAACAAATGGGATACACATAAAGGGTAAGTCTATGCAGTACCCCGAATGAAGCCTTACTGCAGATTTGTCTGCATAACATGCAAATGCACACTGAGGGATAGTATCAAGAGTGTCAAAATTCCACTTGGACATGATGGGGTGGAAAATGATGTGAATCATGTAACTAAAATTTAAGGATTGATGGGGTTGGCATGCCGATGGAGGATTACTACAAACCTTATTTGAAACACAACATCTGTATCATGTGACCTGAAATGGGAATAAAAGATGAGCTGACCGTATTCGTAACGCAGGGCTTGTATCATTTTTTTGCTCGAAACCGTCGAGGATTTTCCCCCATAATGTAAGAGATCCCTTGGGATGAGAATCTATGACATTTGGGGTCCCTTTAGATGCGAAAGATAATGAATGAAAAAATGAAGGGGAAAACGATGCTTGAAAAATGGTTGAAAGCATGTCTAGGTAGAATCTGACACTCCAAATTCTGAACCAGAGTACTTCTGGGCACATTGGTGAATCACTGAAGAGGTTTGAGGGACCCTACATAAGGGAATAAAACTAGAAAAGTTGAGTGTAGGTCAATGGAGATAAGGGAACCCAGGAGAGAGAGGTACGTGGCGTGGTTGTTACAAACCCAACGTGAATGGGGGCACAAGATCATACCACACCACGTACGCCTCCCCTGGAAAGACTCAGGCATAGAGGCCAGAATGATAGGAAGGTTTCTAAGAGATGTGGATGGACCCAAAGACTACATGTCCAGGCAGTCCTACATATCCCATTATGATTGGAATCAAGCCACACATAGTTATGAGGAAGGATGTTGTGTAGTTTATCATCCTGAAGTAAGGACGCAAATAGTGGGAAAGGTACCCCAATGGGGGATGTGCACAGTGTGATGAGTAGCCTAAGGTGAATGTGAGAATACACTCATACCACTTCATACATTCATGAGTGAACACTTGGCCCATGGGAAAAAAGGTTGAGGAACCTGAAGCGGGAAGTCCCAACCAACATGCAGTTTAACGAATTGTGGTAAAGATGTTGTTTCTCTTAGTTTAAGGTTGTAGGTCTGAGACTTTAGATGGCTAGTTTAATGTCATATGAATGGGACATCTTAGTGGAGAGGGAGAATCATCATTCCAGTGAAAAAATATGAAACATAAACAACGATAGAGGATATATGTTGACCATGTTCACCACACAGTATTCATATTTATGTGACTTGAGATCAAGGGAAACCAATTGAGAGTCGAACATTGACCACATTAACAACATATGGATTGTATTCATTTTTTGTTTGAAATCATCGGGAAAGTTTCCTAAAATGGTAGGAGAGTCCTTGGTCCAAGAATCTACATTGTTCGGCGGCCCCTTTTAGATACAAAAGATGATGGAAACCCTAGTGATGGGTGCGTGAAGCATGTTGGGGCCTATGTTTGCAGAAAGGACGATAAATGAAGGAGGGATGTCTCAAGGGGATATGTGTGGCTTGGAAAATAGGCCTATGGGAATGGGGACATGGGTCCATACCAGACCACATGATCCTAGATGGAAACTTACTCCAATGGGATGAAAGGATAGAGGGACATGAGGCTGGGTGTCCCAACCAACTATAGCCATATGACCCTCATGCATGAATTTCCTTACCATAGCATCTAAGACCATGTGAGAAATGCTCGGTGTGGGAAACAAGGAATAAGATCAGGCTCTTCCTAACAAATAAGAGTTTGGAAATGAGGGAAGAAGATCATTCAAGGTCTATCCTGACCAGATCAATACTCCTATCCAAGTTGGACGAATGTTTGAAGAGGTAGCAGGAACAAATGAAATCATTGAACCCAAAATTTGGGACTTATAGGGGTGGCGACAATGATGGAGTAGGCTGTTGGCTGTATTCAAAACACAACATCCATACCGTGTGAACTGAAATGGGAACGAAAAATGAGCATTGACAATTGATCATATTCGCGATGAGGGAATTGTATCAATTTATTGTACGAAATCCTCAAGAAAGTTAGCCTGAAATGGTATGAGGTCCCTTGGGTAGAAATTCAATTCCATTAAGAGGTCCTTTAGGATGAGAAGGGTGATGGATACCCAAAATGGAGGGTATGAGAAATGTATGAATATGCATGTACAGTTTAACGTCATGCAGGAGGAGACTCATGGGGAGACCATGGACTTTGGGGCTGGGCATACAGACAAAATTTCCAGGTGGTCCTAAATATCCCATGAGGATGGGAATCAAGCCATATGCAGTTATGAAAGTGCCATGCAGTTTAACATCATGCGACAAGGATGTGGGATGATAGAAGAATGAGAAGGGGAACATGGCGCAAGCTTTATAATCTTTCCATGAGTGGGGCCAAAGAAGCTTAGTATACACCACATGGGATCCTCCAAGGGAACTATAACAAAGAGGGGTAGTCTAAGAGGAAACTGGGGATGAACTCAAGATGAGATTTTCGAGCATTCTTACGTATCCCATGACGATGGGAATCTATCCATACATAGTTATTGAGATCTAGTTTAATGACTTGTAGAACGAGACAATTTAAGGTCATGTAGGACCCTGAAGTTTAATTTCATGGGGGACCAGATAGTTTTGGGTCATGCTGGACCAAAGTGTAGTTTAGGGTCATGTCGGGCCGTACTGTGTAAGGTCATGCGTGACCACATAACTCTAGAAATGTATTGCCTGTGGAACATGGAATTGGTGGGAGGATTTATACTCTCACCATCCATGGTAACTAGGGAGTATGCACCATTGGAGTAATCCTTCTGAATGTTTTATGGTCCTTCCCATTTGGGATCCAACATGGGTGGTTTCCTTCTAGGTGTCATTGGTGTTCATAGGGCCAACACCATGTCAACTTTCAAGAAAGAGTAGAAGAAAACATTCTTGTTGAAAGATCAATCTATATTGTTCTGATGCCTTTCCAGATTGTGTAGGGCATGAAGCCTATTCTTCTTGAGTGCATACAATTCAGCCAATCAGATTTTGGCTACTTTATCTGGTGCATGCTGATCATATATTTCTTTGCGCAATGAGGGAAATTGAATCTCAATGGGCAGGACGGCCTCCATTCTGTACACCAGAGAATATAGGGTCACTTGGGTGGGATTATGAGTCATTGTATGATAATCCATAAGGGCATTGGGGAGCTTATCCAACCAAATCTTCTAGTTATGACCAACCATTTTCTTCAAAAAATTGGAGATGGTTTTTCTAAATGGCTCAATATTTCCGTTATCTTGTGCATGATAACGAGAGGTATGGTTAGAATAGATATTATACTTAGAGTACAATTTCTTCTTTTCATCTTCCTAGAAGTTTGTGAAATTATTAGTGAGGATGGCACAAGGGACTCCAAGTCAATAGATGATATTAGAGCTCACAATGCCAATGGTGGAACATTCCTTGACCTACTTGGGTGGATCTGCCTCTAACCACTTGGAAAAGAAATCTTTAGCAGTCAAGATGAACATACACTGGTGATCTGTAGCCAGGGGATATGGTCTTACAATATCAAGTCCTCAGATATCAAATAGTCAAGAGTATTTGGTAGTGTGGAGAGTCTCCTTAGTCCGATGTGTAATGTTAGAATGATTTTTTCATGCATAGAAACTTTTGGTGAACTCAATGCAGTCATGGATCATGGAAAGCCAAAAATACCACAGTCTCCAGATCTGGTGAGATAGTTTCAGCCCGGTCTGATTAGTACCATAGGAACTGACATGAAACTCTTGAATGACATGGGAAATATTTATTGCTTTAATGAAAAAGAGGATACACCCTTCAAACCCACACTTTTAGAGGATATTCTCACGACCATGGCTATCCTAGAGGGTAAACTGTAACACGCAACATCAGATTCTTTCACGCTCGGCCTGATCCGCTGGGAGATTACCCTTTTGGATATACTTGACATAGGAGGTTCTAATGTCAGGAGTCACCTCAATCACCCCATCTGGGGGACCTGGGGGTACTGATATGGAGGCGTTGGTGGTAAGGTGGCTTAACTACGGGATTTCATCATCATCTGGAGTGATGGGAGCAATGAATCTCTGGTTTGCCACACGGATAGTTAGAACATCCTATTAGGGCTTCGAAAGTAAAGCAGCTAGGATATCTAGGGTGTCAGATCTACCGTTCTGAGATCGAGGGACAAGAGTAACTTATGGATTAGATGTGAACTTGGCCATTAACTAGAGATTGCATTCGAAAAATCGTATGATCTCCGTCTTTCTAATGATATAGTCACTATTGATCTATTTGATGACTAGTTTGGTGTCCCCTTTCACATGAAAATGGGGAACGCCAATCTCAAAGGCTAGCTCGAGGCCAGTAATGATAGCCTAATACTCTGCCTCATTGTTGGTACATCATTATGACAACATGATTGAGTATGGAAGAATGGATTGTGCTAGAGTAATGTAGATGATACCTAGTACTACTCTATTGAGACTGGGGTCATTGAGACTTCCACTAGTGGGGCTCCGGGAAGCACTATTGAAGTGCATTTTCTAGCACAAAATGGATTGGTCTACTAATTTAATCGCTTCATCAGGAACATAAAGGTCCAGAGACTGTTCTGTAGGAGCTGGATGGGAAAAAAAGAAGTTTGCCATTTCTTTCCCCTTAATTGCCTACCGTGGAACGAACCTGATGTCAGACTAATGGAGAATCACTTCCCACCGAGCTAGACAACTTGTCAACATAGGGAAATTCAGGATGTAATTCAGAGGATCTACCCAGGACACTAGTGGTAGCTCATATTCTACAAGTAATGATACAATTTATGCACTATGAATACCAACTCAAGGTATCTCTTCTCGATATGGGTGTACCTGGTCTCTATATCGATGAGCATGCAACTGAGATAGTAGAGACTATTCTATATTCCCTTATTATTCTTCACGGTGAGAAGGGTGCCGAGAGAGCTTTACATGGCGGTCAAGTTAAGGAACAGTAGCTCTCTAGAGATAGGAGTCATTAAGACCAGATGTTGAAGTATGTATTGCTTGATTTCCATGAAGGCTATCTGACATTCTTTATCCCACTGGTAGACTGTTCCTTTCTTTATGTGCAGAGAAAAGGGCTTACAATTCCCTTCCAAATTCTCTATGAATCGGCATGTCTAGGCCAAGTGGCCTTTAAAACCTTGAATCCCCTGATGGTTTCTCGGAGGAGACATATGACTAGTAGCCCTGATCTTCTCTGGTTCAATCTCGATTCCATTTTATATGACAATGAAGCAAATAAAATTTCTTGAGGTGACCCCTATGGCACACTTCAATGGTTTCATATTATGTTGATGAGAAAAAAAGAATCCAAAAAATTTCTCAAGGTCTTTGAGATGGTCCTGATGCTAGCGAGATTTGAACACCAGATCGTCAACATAACATTCCACCAACTTCTCTAGGATTGGCTTAAATATGCGATTCATAGCCAGTTGATAGGTGGAAAATGCGTTTTTAGAGCAAAGAGCATGACTCAGTAACAAAAAGTACCTTATGGTGCACTTAAGGCCATGGAATCCTCATCGTCACGAGCCATTCAGATCTATTTATACCCAGAGTAACAATCCATGAAGGATTGGTCTTGGAACCCAGCAATATCATCAATCAACAATTTCGTTATAGGAAGGGGAAAATCATCCTTCAGACACTAATGGTTGAGATCTTGAAAGTCGATGCAGAATATGATCTATCCATTCTTCTTCATGACTAGCCCAATGTTGGATAACCATTTGGGGTATTGGAACTACTTAATAAAATAAGATATGATGATCTTATCAAATTCTATCGTGACCATGGTACTGTGAGAGGGGTGTATCTTTCTAAGAGGATGCTTAAACCCACAGTGATTTGCTGGGTGACCGAGGCAGTGGATGGATTCCTAAGGATCTAGTCCGGGAATCTCATCATAGCTCTAAGAGAGTACATCAAGATGTTGTTTGACGAAGTCCACATACTAATTTTGCTCCTCGAGGGGCATAGTGGCACTGATAAATGTGGGTTTCGGGTCTGACTTTCAACTAAAGTTCACTTGTAACAATTCATCGACCATGGAGGATACTCCCTCTTCAAATGCAGGGGGAGAAACCTCTAAATAATCTTCTTCACTTATAGAGGAGGGATCCTCAGCAGGAGGAGATTCCTCTAAGTTGACAGATTCTGATGGGAAGTTGGTACCAGCCTAAGCGGTTGTGGAAATTGCATCGGTGGACTGTAGTTCTGCTGAAACAATGGTTATGAGGGTTGCCTATCTGATACCATCTGGCCTTTGGCCCAAGGGACCATAGTTGATGATGTCGAAGCAATAGTGGTGCATTGGCATGAGCCAGTTTATCCCACCATAGAAGAATTATCAAGTATGACGTATTGCTGTCACCATGGGGAGGAAATCCCAATACATTATAGGAGTAGGAGATTCTTAGATCACATGCGCCTGATTCGTGTAGGAGTATGATGTGATCTTCGGTCACCACTTATACTTAGGAATTTGTTCCCCCCACATTCTAGAAAAGACAAATCATTGTCCCATGTCTGAGGTTGTAGCCTCCAATCGGTGGATTGGAAAGATGTAGACATCATATAGATATGTACATAGGTCTGTTACTGTAGTGGCATGATAAACCTCGTTAGCCTGAATCTTTTTGTCTTTTCTATTATAATAGTTGACATCCATATAGCGAGATTCACAAGAGGAAAAGGGAGGTGCTTCACCTTGAAGCATTCCCACTCGACCATTAAGGGAGAACTCGAGGCACTGGTGATATGATAATGAAACCGGCCCATGTAGGTGGAACCATTGACTGCCCATCAATGCATTTTAGATGGTGTCGTGGGAGATAACCATAAAATCGGTGATGAAAATTAGGCCACCAAACTTTTTCTTCAAGAGGATCTTATTGACAAGTGTCTATTCCGTCCTCTCATGACGTTGGATTCTTAGGTCAGAGGGAATCATATCATCTTATCACAACCCCAGTTTTTGCAATGTCCGAGTCAGGATTAGGTTGCTCCCACAGCCTATGTCAACAATAAAATGGTGAACCTCTAGTACATTAAACTGGCCATTGATGTACAATGGATGAATAAGCCCCATTATGGGGGAGATTTCATCTTACCCAGAGAACGAGATGATGGATTGGAATTCGGAAGGATCAACCTCCTCAGTAAAGAATGCTTCTGTGCCTACTACCTCCATCTCGCACGGAAGGAGGCTTTTTAATGCCTCATCAAGGGCTTCAGGTATATCTACTGATAGGAGAAGAACTTCAAGGGTAGATATCCATACAAGAATTCTTGAAAGATTCTTGAGGACATCATACTTTCGTACCAGGAATGAGATTATGCTTGCAGAAGGTCGCTCTACGACAGGAGTTATGGTGGGCCCTACCTACTAGACCGGCGACTGACTGGTGCTGGGAATATCCCACTGTTCACTAGTCGAAGCCTTTGGAGTAACTAACTGATGAGATCCATATGAGTGAGACTGGTCCGTAGTAAAGCATTGATGGTCACAATGCGATCGAGGTGGCTCTCCTGAATCCAATAACACGTACAATGATAGAGGCGGACCTGATGACACTAGATGAGAAGGTTGTGCATGCTGAGCTTTGCACTGGGCCTACTGCCTGGTTTCGGTAGCTTGAATAGCCAGGATGGAAGTACTGACTGTGGCACTCGGATGAACCATATAGCCATAGCTCCAACGAGGATGGAGATGGCTAGGGACATTGGGAGGATCCTCCTGGAGCTCCTCATTGTTAGGAATCATTTAGGGGTTTACCAACTCTATGGTATTAACCGAGGCATACCCCTGACCGTCTCTCGAAGATTCTTCCACTACTAGATGGATTCTAGGATTATTATCCATCTTCGGGGGCATGAAGTCACCAAGATTAAGTCATGACGATGTAATTGGTGAGGGAATTTATTTTCCAGTATGCCACCCATGATTGCTCTCTGGGAAGAGGATTGATGAGCCATTGACAAAGTTGTACTGGTGGTGGATGGCGTGATGTATTTTCAAGGTTCGGATTGATTCAGGTGTGTATAGATAATACCATGGGAATATGCAACTGTCTTACGAGCCATTGAATCATCAAATTTCTAGGACCCACAGTTAGAAGCCAGATACCACTCGCCTTTGTTGTCACTACTGCTGTCTGGCTTCGTAAAGAGATATTCCACTTGTTCCAGAGCTAGTCCTAACTAGACTATGTTTTTATCCACTTAGTCATGAAGCCATTATTTAAAGACATATAACTATTTGAGGATGGTCTCTAGAATATAGTGATAGGGGAAGTAAGTAGGGTGATCAATGAGTCTCGCGTCTTTTGGCCTCCTCCATTCAGGAAAATATACAATCCCTTGTTCCAAGGCACTTTAGAAATAACCAGGGACTTGAGCCACATTGAATGTGTGGGTCTGGTTCCTCTAGTCCGGGAAGGGGTCCATGGGAGCCTGACCCTGAAGAGGGGTTGGAGGATCCTATTTAGGAATTGGAGCCTAGTTATGTCACCTAGGTGGTGGCAGCACATTATGCAGGGCACCTTCTGATTCTGAGGTGGGCACTGTTGGGCTGGAAGCTATGCCTGAGGTGGAGGGCCTCTATGAGGCTATGGAGGTGGCTCTATAGGTAACAACCCAAGCTTCTTGGGGGCCTCTATTTAATCCACCACATTGGGCTTGTCCCTAGAGGCCCTTATCACGGGGATTGAAGGAGGCAACGGACCGTTCTGGATGGCCTGTTTCAAGGCATCTTCTATGCGCTGGGCCATATCCGAGAAGTCTCAGAATCACCCATGATAGTTCTGGGTGATTGGAGAGGGGACCAGTTCTATCATGTCATTTCCTTTGCACAGTTTCAATATTTTCTCCTGAGTCAGTGGCATGTGAAGAGAGTAGGTGAGTCCTTTCAACCAGGAGACAAAGTCTTCGACACACAAATCAAGCCTCTACTTGCACTGAAAGAGGTCCTCAATGCTCGTCTTATGAGTGGTGGAACTGATCTCATAAATAAATTTACTGGGAAGATCATCCCATCTGGCTACTGATCCGATGGGTAGCTGACTATACCGGAAAAACATTGGCCCTTAAAATGTTTTCACAAAACACCAGAGTTTTGTAGCCTCCTACTACACTGGAGTTCTTAACATGGGTCCTAACCTTGAGTTGAAGTTGACCAGATGCTACAATGGGTCCCTAGTCCTATTTAAGGGGGAAACTGTGGTATTTCAAAAACTCAGGGGTGTTGGCATATCATCCACCCACACCAGATAAGGCTTGCCTTCAGGCAGGATTACCACCTTTCGAGTATCCAATTCCTCGAAGTGGGCAATGAGTACCATAATTTGATCATCTGGGTAAGGGTTCTTTTCATTATGGGGATCCCTGACCACCAGTGCATTGGTAGGTTCTTCAACACGATTAGAAGGCTCATCGGCTTGTTTAGTGGCTGGCGGGATGACTTGTGGAGGAGATGGGGAAATCTGAGCCAGATCCCAAAGGTTGTCTCGCCGCTTAGGTGGATTTGGAGAGACATACCATGCCCTATTGATATATGTTCTAGCCTCAACCCTATCTGTGTGGGTAGAATTTTCATTGTGACCAAGGTTATATTTTCTAGGGGATGTTGTTCCCGCTCTTGTGGCCCCCACCGAGGATCATCGTAGTCTGGATGTCTCTCTGCAATACTTTCAGCAAGGAGTTCATCTACCATGTTATTGTGTTCTTCATGTTGCTGATGCAACATGGTTTTTTGGGATCGTCATCCGCCTTCTGCACTGAGCTAGATGGGTCAGAGGGTTTTACGACTCATAGGTGTTCTTAACCCATGTTGGGAATTCGGTTGATGTCCAACACCTTGATGGGCATAGGAAGACCCAATAGATTACTCTGTTGACGATTAATCCTTCCCAAAATATCTAAGTGGTGTGAAACACCCTTGAGGGAGAGTTTCTCTATAAGAATCTCAAGTTCATTATAACCCCCAGCAGCTCTCCCATATTATTCATGACCCTACTTGGAGGAATATACTATATATCACCTAACAAATTGGGTTGGCACATGATGGAACTGAAATGGAGGGCCACATAAATCCCCCAACCATAGATTTTCACATGGAAATAAGCCTCCTTGATTATCCTACACAACACTCTGACTCTCTGAATGCATCATTGATGGAGGGTTTTATGGGGACCTTGTGACATAGGGCTCTGGCCATAGGGAGTGTGGCCAAATAAACCAGACATCATTGTTGGACAATGTCTTAGAAATGTTCTCGTATTTTGGGGTAAGAATCTTTTTGATAACGATGGTAGAAGTTTTTTTACTAGAGGGTTATGCGGAAACACTCGACCTCCTCCTGGGTGAGGAATTCTGATGTACTAAAATTTGGTGCTGAAACCTGCCAAAATATATTAGGGAAATGATATGTTGTATGAATTTACCACAATATCTTCAGATCGGACTCGGGGTCTAGCCCCTGGTTTCCCCACTCGTCAACTGGGGGTGGCTGAGGAACCAGTAGTGGTATTGAGGTAGACTGCTGGGATCGTGGTCTGGTTGGCATAGAATACGACAAGTGTGCTGACAAACCACCGTGTCTCAGGCTATCCATATAAGAGTGTAGTGACTTAGCCACCACATCGTGGTAAGATAGTCTTACAACCATATTTTCTGGAATAGGGGCTGCAACTACTTACAGTAGACCATGTTGTTTCCCATCCACCATTGGTCCCCAAGAATAGCTTTATGTGATCTCTGGTCGAGTTAGAGAGTGATTTTGGTGATGACGGTGGCGATTGCATGACTATAACCTGTGGAGTTTCAAAAAATTCGTCCTCCTAGATGTAACTGAAGAGGGAGGAAAGAATACGATAGACCTAACATTATGGAAATATGGGGCTGAGGTGCCTTGTTTCTACCCAAAAACATGAAATGGATGATCGAGGTGAGGGTTCCATCACTGAGTTGTATTCCACATAATAATCTAAGATGAAGATTGGTTTAATCTCTTTTTAAATCTTCTCGGTATTATTTTTAGGGTGGCGACAACCTGCCCTCCTTTCCTTGGATGGTTTTTTGGGTTAGGCTAGATTTTCAGTGCGAGGAGGACCTTCAACCATACTGGTGATGGGGCAGGATGGATTTCCACCTGAGTGAGCTGGGGAGCAAAGAGCACCTAAACATATATTAAAGGGAACACAAGGAGGACCTATATTCCCACTAACTGATGTGTGTAGGGAATCTCCATGGAATGTGTTGGCACGAGTAGGACCACCGCTGGAGCTGATAGGAGCATGGGTAGGACCTCCATGCTTGTTTACAGTAGAAACATCAGCATTAAACGCGTCCTCAAACCGGTCAAACCGAGCATGGGTAGGACCTTAGTGTTGGGAACTAATGAAGTGAGGCTGACCCTCAAACCTCTGATTTCTGAGGCGAGGAGTACCTTCACCAGCCGTTGTAAAGACACGGGGGAGGCCACAATACTGGATATTGACCGGATGTGTAACATTTATACGTCGTCGGCCTGTGGCAGGAGGAATGATCTCATAAACGACTTCATGAGAGCAGAAGAGGCTTCCATACTGAGTTTTACTACCATGGGGAGGAACCTCATTCATATTGAAGGTAGCACGTGGAAGACATCCACGTCGAGCTTGAAAGTAGGGAGGACCCACGTTCTAAATGGTGATGGTATAGAGAGAACCTCCATGCTAGGTGTCATTTCCAAGGGTCAGTTCGCATTGGCCACTACCTGCACCGACGACCAAGAGAGTTGACCCAGCCTGCCCGTGGGGTGGTTGGGGCCTCAGTCTTGGTCTATTATATAATTGAACCTACCCAGAACACACAGGTGGATGATGATATAGGTCAGCGGTGGCACAATACACAGTTGTTGTTGACATTGACGCCCCTTGGAGGGCGTCCTCCTCTACCAGTGCCCGATGTAGGCGTTGGGTCAGCCAGATTTCGACCGGTGGGGCACGCGCAGGGCTTACCTGCTCCTCGACTCATGGGATCCGGTGGTGGTGCTGGCATAGCCTAGTGCGAGCCCTCCTTGGGATCCCCCAATGTAACACCCCAAGCATCCACATTACACTTCTCTTTGAATAATATAGTAGTGTGTGTTGTACGCAACATTGAGTTCTAATACACACCACAACCAATCAAACTAGCCGTTATGAATAGTAATACCCAATTTTTGAAATTTTATAAATTTTATCATTCAAAATGGACTTCATTTTTGGATTTGGAATATCAAAATTATATTTGGGTGAATTTTTGGTATTTTTCTGAAAACATTGAATTTTTGATGAATATTGAAAAAAACACCGAGTTATAGTTTAAAACCGATTTTTTATTTAAATAATTATTTATTTTATTTAAATTTAATTAAGGTAAAAATATATACATAATACCTATCTATGTTCAATGTAATTCATTGGAGTAAGATAAGAATAATTTTGGATATATAAAAAATTTATTGAACTTTTCACCGTCTTTTTACCCACCTCCTAGGAGAATTTGGAAATTCACATAAAACACAATTTTACCGCTCGAGTGAGTGGAAATTTTAAAATACGAGAGAAACAGTTCATATCAAGGTGTAAAATTTGGTTCAATAAAATAAAAATAATTTTTTTGTGAATAGTAACTTTTTTACTTTTATTTACCACGGTTAAAAGTAAATAATGTAAATAATGGTAAAAATGATATTAATATTTCCCTAACACATATATTAATTCTATTGGACAATTTTATCTCGACCGAGAACAACCTTATGAATAAAATATTACCATTTAGGTCCACTTGGATTAAATTAGGACATTTATTATTATTTAATTCAAAGAAGAGTTAAAAGAGTTAAAGTAAATGTTTAATTAATAAACATTTTCAATATATGGGTTATACATAAGATAAATTCAATTATAAATATTCATTAGAAAGATAAAATGATTTCCTACATAATTTTATTTTATTTATAATTTTTAGACATTAAATAATTTAATTTATTCATGACACAATGGTGATGCAGTAATTACCTAATTAATGAAATATTAAAATAATATATATTATAAATATCAAAATAAATGTAATTTTAGACTTTTTATGAATTCCAATAATTATATAGGTTAATATGACATATTAGAATTTTTTATATAAATTATTTCTAAGTAATAATGCTGTTATGAATATATCAAAAACAAAATACCCAATAGTGTCAAAATTGACATAAAAGAGTTTTTAAAACAAATATTATATTATTAATTGATATTGTATTCCTAAAAATCTAAGGTTCTTCCAAAGGACTTATATCATGATTGGTGTATCATTAATGGTCCACATGGGGGTCTCTTGGAAGTATATAGTATGTTTATTAACTATATAATTTAAAAATAGAAAGAGACATGGTAAATGTCAAACTATTTAACTAAGAGTTAAATATAAATGATAAGGTTAATATAGTGACCCAAAAATATCTAAAATATATTGGTTGAAAGGATTTAGACCCATCCAAACCATAAAATTTAAATTGTCTACTTTGGAGCCATTAGAAACCGAATATAAATCTATTATAAAATAATATTTCTAGCTTTTCCAAAGGTTCCCCTCACCCCTCTTATAAAAGGGAACTCCCCTGTATCTCAAATTCATTCTTTCAAAGCCTTTTGGCTCGGCCAAACTCTGCCCAAATATCCTCCCAACTTCCCTCACTTCAACCTAGAGGTATTAGTTTGATCAGAAAGCCAACCTATGGAGCCCTTTTGATCAAATCAAAAGGAATAACCCGAAGAAGAGGTAATGTTTTCACCACCCTCTTTCAAGTTCCTTCCTTCTTCCCCTTCTTCTTTCATTGTTATTTCCATTATAAAATAATAACTCCTGTATCTTCTATATAATGTGATGTTATTATAAATATGGTACAACCGTATTCAGTATTCTATCCATCCTTTTAGTGACATGTCACCATACGTGCGTATGTACGACTTACCGTCACCATGTCGTGGTGTAATTGTTATTAAATATTATATTATTTGGATGGGTATAATAATGATGTTTAATTCATGTAAATAATAAATATAAAATGATAATTATTCTTTATATATGATATACCATCCAATTATATATTATTTTATTATCAAAAGAATGATATTGTCGCTTGTGCGTACGTACGGACTACCGTCTCCATGAAAGCGATGAGTTTCATTCTCCATCGTATCCATTAAAGAATAATTTTCATTTGATGGTTAAAAATAATGTTTAAGGACTTGATATAATTATGTATATGAATAATATACTACCTATCCATAACAAAAACGACTTATGTAACAAAACATATAAAAGAAAACAAGTAAGTTAACACCCGAAACGATGATAATAATAAGATATTATTAACAAAGAATTGTTAAAAGATCATATATGATATCATATTAATATATATTATTCATATATAATTTAATAACAATTATTTAACCATTATACAGGAGGTTAACCTACCCTCAACCAAGGAAAAGTACATGGTAAGGGTTTATTTCACAATCTCTTCATTATCCGAGGTTGTTTATAAGTAATTATCTACTGGGACCTATTTATCATCCACATCCATGTTTCTTAAAAATGTATTTCAAATAATTCTTACTATTTTACAGACTATGGATTAAATTCATTTATACCCTTGTTTTACTTTTTATAAGAAGTTTATAATGGAATATTTCTATCATTTTCCAAACAAGGTCCTTTTTAAGCTCCTCGACATAATTAAGGTAAGAATGTCCTTTTTAACTTATACGTCGGGTGAAGCTATTTTCCACCATTATAAAATCGTCGAATATTCCCTTACAAGATTATAATAATATTTTCAAAGTAAATGTTTTATTTTATAATTATTTTACTTTTAAATGAATTCAAAAAAAGATATATTTCTCTCAAATCGTTCTGATTTCATCTATATCAACATACTTTGATGGATTTTAAGCATATTTAAAGATGATTTATTATGATACAAAACTTCCATATTGTATTTAAGGTTTTGTGATTTTTTTTGACTTTGGATAGTTTATTTTTATACCATTCATGGTGTATGGAGAATGTTTGACATTTCGTATGCTAGTTTTAATACGAATGTTTATGTTATGTTTAAACCTATTCATATGAGGAATGCATTGGACTTAATAAGTGACGGGTGGAGCCCGCTATAGCTCCTCGATGCATCAGTAAGTCTCATGAGAAAAACTAGTTTCTTGGCATGAGGCCTTGAAAAACTATTCTTTGTATTCTAGGCACGAGGCCCTGGCTACGTGGTTATGATAGTCTGGCATTATGAATTCCGTCATTATGAAAGTGGTTATTGATATTGCATGTGATTATTTGACTAGTAGAATATCCATCTGAATAGGTAAATGGAATTATTTCATTTTATCGTTTCCATATTATTCTGATGTTAAACTTTAAAGGTATTTTGTTTTAGTTATAAATTTTACTTAAATATTTATGCTTATTTATGAATGTTTTCTCTCTATTGTTATCCTTACTGAGCATCTGAGCTCACCCCTTTCAAAGTTTTATTTTTTCCAGTATGTGAAGAAGTAATTTATGAATGACCTACAGGGATAGTATGAGGTGATATGAAGGAAATATGTTGTTTTAGTTTTTTTACATAATGATGTAATGTATTACTTATGAATATATCTAGTTTTTCCAAGGCTACTAAACTAATCGGTCTTTCGAGACTTAATATTTTGTGATCATGAAAATGTTATGTAATAATGCACTGACTCTGGGATTCTGGAGTCGGGGTGCTACAGTTGGTATCAGAGGAAGTTTAGTACAAACTATAGAAGAAAGATTTAGATAAACTCTGATTAGAGAACATAGAACTATGATGGACTTTGAAGATTAGTATAGAAGAACTTCCTTGAATTTTGGTATTGTATAGATTTTTTGAGTTTTACAAGCAATACATCCCTGTCTAGATACAAGAAGGTAGACATAGCTCTGGCACAGATGTACCTAGGGGTAAAACCCAAAAACACCGCTTTGAGCTAGACTCGAACAGGAACTGGTGCACGACAACGGGCCTTACTGCACTCTTTGTTACGACACTCCAGGGGGATATGATTAAGATAATTATTATTTTCATTACAACCTTTATTAAGGTTTTATGAGTTTATACTTCCTCAAAGAAAACAAATTTATGATTATAGATTATATCCATAAACTGTTAAATTTATGTTAAGTGTTTTACAAGTTGGATTTATGTATTGTGATTCATAAACTAATCTAGCGTATGTCATTGCTTAGAAATGGTGCCTAGTAGAAGAAATGGAAACCGTATCAATGCACACACTCTATGTAGGGATTTCCCTCCTTCTCATGATAATTATAGTGGAGCTGGTGATGCAACTGGTGCTAATCTACTAATCACCGTACTGGGACAACTCACTCAGGTTATGAATAATAACCTTACCTATATGGAGCACCCTGATCCGAAATGTGGAGGATCAATGTTTGATCGATTAATGAGGAAACAACCACCTACATTAAATGGGAGTACAAATTCATTGGTATGTGAGCAATGGATAAGTTCCCTGGAGAAAATATTTCAAGCTTTGGGGAGTAGTGAAAGGGAAAACGTTATCATTGCAGTTTATCTCCTCACTGGAGATGCTGATCAATGGTGGTCATTGATTCAAAAAAAAAAGGATGACGATGAAGTATCAAATATGGAATAGAGGGAGTTAAAAGAGATTTTCTTAGAAAAATACTTTCCTCGTGACCTTCGAGAAGATATGGAAAGACAATTTCTGAGTCTGAGATAAAAGAAGGATGAGAATGTCGCAAAGTATGAGGCTAACTTTACAAGGTTAGCGAGGCATGTAGCAGATTATATACATAACCCAAGAAGTAATATTGATCATTTCATTTATGGGTTAAAACAATTTCTCCATCGAGATTTAGTATCACAATCCTTCTCATCGTACGAAGATATTCTCTCATGTGCTATCAAGACAGAAAAGGAATTATCTAAGTCTTATGACAACAAAGTAAAGAAAGAGAAGAAGATAATGGTGAAACAAGAGGCAGATTGAGGGAAAAAGGGAAAGAAGGATTTTCCATTATGTGATAATTTTGGTAAGAAACACCCCGGTACTTGCCTAAAAGGAATGGGAGTTTGTTACAAATGTGGAGAAAAAGGTCACCAGACTCGCGATTGAAAGGGAAATAAAGAGGCTGTCAATGTTGAAAACTACAATTGTAGAGAAATGGGGAATTATGAAAATTAATCCCCTAAGAGATAAAAAAACATACCTCAGAAAAGGACAAGGGACCAAGGCAAAGACTATGCTATTACAAAAGATGAAGTTGAATAATTATTGTATTTGTGTTTTTGGACTAATAAACTATATTATAGTTATAAGAATAATGTGATATATATAAGGATTGTACTATAGTACTTGCTGTTTTCATTAAGGATTCAATATGATGAAGGTAATAATATCTTTAGTATGTGACAATAAGAGAAACTTTACTTTTTTTGGGGAATCTGATGTCATAATTGATTTTGGAATTTGGAGACTTTTTAGAGAAAGTCTGGACAGAGGTATTTTGGATAACTATAAGGGTTGCAATGGATTAAGTTGAACTTTGGATAATATTGTTTAAGGTTAAAACATTTATGAAGATTATTTTTTTGAATATTATAATACTATAGTTTTAGGAAAAGGAAAACCTACAGGTCATGGGATAACCCATTGCGTCAGACAAAGCTTCAAGAATCGAACTCAGAACCATAGTGCGACAGGCCTTTATTACCTACCTCTAGCCTACAGGAAGTCCTTGGTTATTATAAAATTGTTTTCCTAATCAAAATGGTATGTGTTAATATTTGGAACCTTGTACGATTAGGATAAATATAATATTTTGAGTTCAATTATCTTTTTGAGTGAAAGATGAGTTTGTGGTAGAAATTAGTTGAGGGTTGAAACTCTATTTGTCATGTATATATATATATATATACACACCTCTATCTTGTTCTATGAATAAATTAATTCTTAAACTTTATGAAAGGGATATTAAAACAAAAATGTGTTATCCTAATACCTTATGTTTTGTTGAACTGATGATATTTTAAATCAGCATAGATTGAAGGCTTTGAGGCTCTCAATTTTACACTTGTTTGTTTTTGATGACCTCAATCACTCCCTACAAATATTTACGTTTTTCCTCCAATTATGTGTCTCTAATTTCCACCAATGTTATCCTAATTGAGATTATAATCTGGTAGTGACTTTTTCATTTCTCTTTCCCTCTTAATAAGGCTAAATTTTATTAACCTTATTTTCGATGTGGGTTTTTGCACAAAGGTATTTTCTATTTTAAACCATTTATTTTCGAAGAACAATTTCAAATTGCAAGGACGCAATTTATTGGAGGAGGGGATAATGTAACACCCCAAGCTTCCATGATACACTTATGTTTGAATAATACAGTAGCGTGTGTTTTATGAAACTTTGAGTTCTAACACACACCACAACCAATCAAACTAGCCATTATGAATAGTAGTACCCAATTTTTGAAATTTTATAAATTTTATCTTTCAAAATGGACTTCATTTTTTATTTGGAATATCGAAATTATCTTAGGGTGAATTTTTGGTATTTTTCTGAAAACATTCAATTTTTGATGAATAGTGAAAAAACACGGAGTTATAGTTTAAAACCGAATTTTAATTTAAATAATTATTTATTTTATTTAAATTTAATTAAGGTAAAAATAGACGCATAATACCTATATAAGTTCAATGTAATTCATTGGAGTTAGTTAAGAATAATCTTTGATATATAAAAATTTTATTGAACTTTTCACCGTCTTTTACCCACCTTCTAGGAGAATTTGGAAATTCCTATAAAACATAATTTTACCACTCCGGTGAGTGGAATTTTAAATATCCTATAGATAAACGGTTAATATAAAAGAGTAAAATGTGGTTTAATAAGATAAAAATAATTTTTATTGAATAGTAACTTTTTACTTTTATTTACCACGGTTAAAAGTAAATAGCGTAATTAAGAGTATAAATGATATTAATATTACCCTAAAACTTGTCCTAATTTTATTGGACAAGTGTATCTCGAACAAAAACAACCTTAGGAATAAGATATTATCATTATGGTCCACTTGGATTAAATTTGGACATTTATTATTATTTAAGTCAAAGAAGAGTTAAAAACAATGATTAATTACTAAAATATTTTTAATATAGGGTTATACAAAATATAAATTCGATTAAAAATAATCATTAGAAATATAAAAATATTTAATACATAATGGTATTTTATTTATAATTTTTAGAAATTAAATAATTTAACTTATTTATGAAACAATGGTGATGCAGTAGTTACCTAATTAATGAAATATTATAATAATTGATATTATAAATATCAAAATAAATTTAATTTGAGACTTTTTATGAATTTAACTTATTATATAGGTTAATATGACATATTAGGATTGTTTATATAAATTACTTTCGAAGTAATAATGTTGTTATGAATTTTTCAAAAACATAATACCCAATAATGTCAAAATTGACATAAAAGAGTTTTTAAAACAAATATTATATTATTAATTGATATTGTATTCTTAAAAATCTAAGGTTCAAAAGAAGGACTTCTATCATGATATTTGTATCATTAATAGACCACTTGGGGGTCTCTTGGAAGTATATAGTATGTTTAATAACTATATAATATAAAAATACAAAGAGACATGGTAAATGTCAAACTATTTAACCAAGAGTTATATTTAAATGATAAGGTTAATATAGTGACCCAAACCAGTATAAAATATATTGGTTGAAAGTATTTAAGCCCATACCCACCTTAAACTTTAAATTATACACTTTAGAGCCACTAGAAACTGAATATGAATTTATTATAAAATAATATTTCTAGCTTTTCCAAAGGTTCCCCTCACCCCTCTTATAAAAGAGATCTCCACCTTCTCTCAAATTAATACCTTCAATGCCTTTTGGCTCAGCCAAAATCTGCCCAAATATCCTCCCAACTTCCTTCAATTCATCCTAGATGCCTTAGTTTGTTCAGAAATCCATCTTAAGGAGCCATTTTGATCAAATCAAAAGGAAGAACCCAAAGAAGAGGTAATGTTTTCACCTCCCTCTTTCAAGTTACTTTCTTCTTTAAGTACTAATTTCTTTGTTATTTCCATTATAAAATAATAATTCCTATATATTATATATAATGTGATGTTATTATAAATATGGTATAACCATATTCAGTATTCTATCCATCCTTTGAATGACATGTCACCATACGCACGTGTGTACAACTTACCGCCTCCACGTCGTGGTGCAATTGTTATTCAATATATTATTATTTGGATGGGTATAATAATGATGTGTAATTCATGTAAATAATAAATATAACATGATAATGATTGTTTATATATTATATAACATCCAATTATATATTATTTTAATTTCAAAAGAATGATATTGTCGCTCATGCGTACGTACGAACGACCGTCTCCACGAACGCGATGACATTCATTCCCCATCAAATCCATTCAAGCATAATTTTAATTTTATGGTTAAAAATAATATTTAGGGACTTGATATAATTCTTTATATGAATAATATACAACCTATCCATAGAAAACAAAACTTATGTAACAAAACATATAAAATAAAACATGTATATTAACACCTGAAACGATGATAATAATAAGATATTATTAACAAAGCAATGTTAAAAGATCATATATGATATCATATTAATATATATGATTCTTGAATAATTTAATAACAATTATTTCACCATTATAAAAGAGGTTAACCTACCCTCAACCAAGGGAATGTACAAGGTAAGGTTTTAATTCACAGTCTCTTCATTATCCGAGGTTGTTTATATGTAACTATCTACTGGGACCCCTTTATCATCCACATCCATGTTTCTTAAAAATGTATTTCAAATAATTCTTACTATTTTACAGACTATGGGTTAAAGTCATTTATACCCTTGTTTTAATTTTTATAAGAAGTTTATAAAGGATTCTTTTTTTTTGTTTTCTAAACAAGGTCCTTTTTAACCTCTTCGACAGAATTAAGGTAAGAATGTCCATTTTAACTTATACGGCGGGTGCAGCTATTTTCCACCATTATAAAATCGTAGAATCTTCCCTTACAATCTTATAAAAATATTTTCAATGTAAATGTTTTCTTTTATAATTATGTGACTTTTAAACAATTTCAAAAAAAGATATATTTCTCTCAAATAGTTTTGATTTCAACAATGTCAACATCCTTTGATGGATTTTAAGATTATTTGAAGATGATTAATTATGATACAAAACTTCCATATTGTATTGAAGGATTTTGGATATGTTTGACTTTGGATGTGTTATTTTTATACCATTTATGGTTTATGGAGAATGTATTGACATTTCATATGCTAGTTTTAATACGAATGTTTATGTTATGTTTAAACCTGTTCATATGAGGAATTCATTGGACTTAATAAGTGATGGGAGGAGCCCGCTATAGCTCCTCGATGCATCGGTAGGTCTCATGAGACAAACTAGTGTCTTGGAACGAGGCCTTGACAAAATATTATTTTTATTCCTGGCACGAGGCCTTGGCTATGTGGTTATGATAGTCTGACATTATGCATTCCGTCATTATGAAAGTGGTTATTGATATTTCATGTGATTATTCGACTAGTAGAATATCCATCTGAATAAGTAAATGGAATTATTTCATTTTAGCTTTTCCATATTATGCTGAAGTTCATGTTTAAAAGGCCTTTGTTTTAGTTATAAATTGCCTTAAATGTTTATGCTAATTTATGAATGTTTCCACTATATTGTTATCCTTACTGAGAATCTGAGCTCACCCCTTTAAATGTTTTATTATCCCCAGGATGTGAAGAAGTAATTTATGAATGAACTGTAGGGATATTATGAGGGGATATGAAGAAAACATGTTATTGTTGTTTTTTTACATTATGATGTAATGTAAGACTTATGAATATATCTAGTGTTTTCAAGGCTACTAAACTAATCGGCCTTTAGAGACTTGATATTTTGTGATCATGGCAATGTTATGTAGTAATGCACTGACTCTGGGCTTCTAGGGTCAGGGCGATACACCCAAAACAGGATCCTAGCCGAGATTTCCCAGTCATCCCCAACCTCATCAGCGTAGGGGAGGGAGTCATTAGTGCATTTCAGGGAGAGGATCCTGAAATGGTTGTACATAAGAGTGGGGTGTTGTGTCTCCTGGAGTGGCCCTTGGGGGTGGCGATGGAAATGAGGGGAAGTTGCATCTAAATCCTATAAGGCTATATCTAGAGTCAAGATAATCCCCTTATCCTCGTATCGGCATACGTGGTCGTTTATCACCCTTATTTGAAAAAATTCAGAACGGAAGATGGGGCATGGGTGCCCAACAACTATGGTTGGGGAGATATTCGTAGAAGTGGTGGCACCATGCAGGGTTTCCACTTTGACATTTCCCCTCCCCCTACGTTGGTGGATGTGCCTTGATCGATTTGTTGTTGCAGTAGCTTGGGTCCTGTAAGACAGGGAGATTAAACCATTAGTGAGTCAAAAAGGAAATCAACATCCAGTGCCCCATTGTCATTCCATCTTCCATGATAGGTAAGAAGGATCCACGCTGACAACATCTCATATCGAGAAGTCCAACGTTTTAACTGCAACAATTTCTGGAGAGTTTCACGCTAGGCCCACTATTTTCTTGGTGGTACCCGGTGCTGGATTACTGGTTCCGGTGACATGATAGTCCACTGATGTCTCAAATGCTACTAATTTTCACATTGAAGAGAAGAAATTCACATCAGGTTCAAAATTTCAGTTTCTAATGATTTCATTGGGGCGTGAACATCTATCTATCGAGGACGAGGACACACTGTTTGTTTCCCCCCATTCTCGCTTTCCAAAGGTGGGTGACATTCATCACTTATTTAGGGAGGTTTTCTGCCTGATCAAAATAGGACGATGGGATGTTGGTTCCTCCTTTTGTGGATTCCTCCTTGAATCTCATCACCAAGTCTGGGTCTCCCTTATATATGAATACATTATTTGTTAAACTCTTCCCAGTTCCATATTTTCATGGAATCCAGTTAATTACACTGCTTATGTGGGGACATTCCTTGAGTTCCAGTCAGAGCAGCAACCATTGGTCAGGGTAGTAGTCACGTTGGACATCACAGGTGTGTTTGGGGATTGGAACACTGGCACATATGGGTTTCTTCCCCTTATTATTGGGATTTTAGAGGGTCAAAAATTCCAAGGAATCCCACATTTAATGTGAGGAATTGTATTCCATGGGAATGTATCTGAGGTTTTCCTCAACATCCCATGTTTAACATAGGGTATGACACAGGTTTAACATCAAACAGAAATGGATCAGACTAATTAGAACACTGATTAGAGTGGATCAGATCGGTGCAACCCACTGGAGAGAACACAGTTGCTAGGCATAACACATGGTTAGTTACCCGAGTGATTCTAAGAGCAGTAATGAGGCGAATTGGCATGATCTCACCGGGGTATGATGGCCTGGGTATGAATCAGGATAGATGAAGGAATGTTAAATGAAGTGGTGGGGGAATGAGATGGAACCGTCATGAAAAAGAGGATATCAATGGGCTCATGCCTCGAAAATACTTCCTATGTATCCCCATGGTAGGGAATAAAAGTCCACGTTGTTCTGCAGGGTTATGGGATTATTAAGAAGTAATCCCATATGGATGGTACATGAGGGATGTGGAGCCTCTAGGTTGGGGAATGGACTTCCTAAAACACATAGGTTCGAGGGAAATATGAGGATGAGACATGGGCGATGGGCTTGAACCTCAAGGTGATGTCTTATGTATCCCTGCGGAAGGGAGTCACTGTCCACATTGTCCAGGATAGTTGGTGAAGAAGTGGGGTGTGCGTAAAGGAAAACAAAATGATGATATACTGGGGCTTATGCGTGGTTAGTATCTGGAAGTTGGTCTGAAGCCACTAGGGTGGAGTAGAGATATGAGACCCAATAAAATGGACGAAAACAGCTTACTATCTATTTTGGAGTACAATGGCTTACCATTGGATGGGGATTACAATGTCTTACCCCTGGATGGGGTTGACAATGTCTTATCACTGAATATGGGATGATCTAGTGTCATGAAATATGAAAGGGAAGTATAGTTTAACATCATGCTGGATGGGGGTGGACCGACAAGAAGTGGTCAAGACCAATGCATGTTGGCCTTGAACCTCAGGGAAACTTTCTACGTACCTTGCGTTGGAAAGGATTAAAGTCCACATAGTTCAGGATGGCCGGTGAACCGATGTGAAAGTTGTTAGGACCAATAAGTGTTGGGCTTGAACCTCCTGGAGGATTCCAACACATGTTTCCTCGGAAAGAATGAAATTCCATGTATATTGGGATGGATGGTTAACCAATTTGAAGGTGGTAGGGACTAATAGGTGTTGGGATTGAACCTCAAGGAGGTTTTCTACATTCCATACTTTGGCAAGGATCAAAGTCCACATAGGTCGGGATGATGTTTGGGTCTTACACTCTAGGATTCCCTAAGAGGATTCCATGGTCAGTGCTTACTCTAATCCCACTTGAGTCATCCTCCGTGTGAGAAAAAAGAGGCAGAAAATAACGGATGATCACGTTGTGAAAGGTGTGTCTGTGGAAGTGGAATGGGTCTTACCCTTGGTTAGTGGCCCAAAAAGGAAACAGGGGCTTACACGTGGTTTGTAGCCCAGGGAGATGGAGATTGGGACTTACTCCAGGATGGAGGCTCGTTGCCAACAAAGCCCAACATGGGAGGGATTTGTCATGGAAAAGAGGAGGGTTCCGGTGCCCATTCCCTCATCTGGTCTATGGAACAGAACAAGAAAGGAGTAGTAAGGGTACTACCTCATGCAAGAAAATCTAGTGTCTTACACCAAGGTGGTTTCCATTTTCCCTGTGGACAGATTCCACTCCACCAAAGAGGATCTCATTACATGTGGGGAAGGCCACACTCTCGTGGAGACGAGTGGGCATAGAGAACGCCGAAATGGGGAACCCCACGCATGATGCACAAGGCGGGGTCACAATTTAACATCATGTGCTGAGGATGATAGTTCTTGGTAGTTAAACATCCCGCATATCCGACGAAGTGGGTTCACTCCGCACCCCTAGGACTTACATAACTGATACCCTACCGCCCTTGGGGAAGGGAAGGAATCAACAAATCCATTTTAAGGGGGTTTTGTGGAGTGATCTAATGAGGGGTCCACGTTGGATATAGGAAGAAGCAATAGCCGTTAGCATCCCTATGCGAAGAAGCATAAGGCTAAAAAATGCAATTGGAAACACCACCAAAGGAATCTTAAAATTACTTCATGCAAACCTGGAGGGTTGCATGGGAAAAGTGTGCACGACACATGTGTGTTTTTCATAAGAGGGGCTCATAAATGGTGCCTTAATGTAAGGATGGAACATGGAGCGCACAGAGAGGGTGGTGCACAAGATGAGAGGCTGTGAGCTAGGTGGAAGGTGTGCGCGTAATCTAGGAGGGTGCACGAAAAATGAATGGTGTGCATGAAAGCCATTGTGATGCACACAAAATGAGAGGCTACAAATAAGAAGGAATGGCTACGCAAAAAATATTTCTTATGTAGTGGGAGGCATGCATGCAAGATAGATATTTTTCATGAAAATTAATTGAGGTAAAAAGGAAATGGATGAGGATAACACCCAAGAGGTTCCACATAAAGGAGGACCATTGGGCGACTTGTCACACAAGATCTAATACCTTGAGGCCATCTTGTTTTTCATGCGGTCATGGAAGATGTATCTTTCACAAAGTAGTGCATCTCTTTGACTTCTATTACTATCCCCAAAGGGAAAAGGGTATGCTTTGTTTTATAACTGAATTCTTGGAAGGCAGCGTTCAAGGGACGCTATATGGAAACGAATGTTAGATGTTGCATTGGGTGTGCAAGGGCCCTTCCCATGGAGGAAAGTTGGCACACCCCTTGGCCTTTTGCACGCCGATGCCTTTGGTGGTTTCTGGGGGTCACTGCGAATGCCTTATATTGATGTCGAATTAGGCACACAAGATTTTGTGAACCACATGGTATCATCACGCTCGGGCCTTAAATCTTTGTTGAGTATGACAGTGCGTAAAGGCCCCTTTGACGGCAAATTGGATGCACAAGATTTTGCGTGCTGGGAGAAGTGTTGCATGCAAATCCACGATCTTTCAAACCATTACCTTTGGCAGTTTCAGAGGGGTTTCTGCAGAAGCTTTCCATTGACGTCACATTGGGCATGCAAGATTTTTCATGCCGGAGGTATGTTTGCATAAATCCCATGAATCTTGTGCGCACATGCCTCCTGGGTCACAAGATCTTCTCGTTCTCTTCCAAATAAATTTGTTTCTCTTTATAATCCTGATTCTGTCTATATCCTAAATTTTATGTCAACACTATGTCAACTCAGAACATTCATAAAAACTCCCATTATAAAAGTATGTGCCCTAATAAGGGATGGTCAAAACACTTAGTTCTACTGGTTTATTTTTTTACCATGTAATGGAAGGATAATTTCAATTTAATATTTATAAATGGTATTTTCATGCATAAATTTTACCTTTATTTATCCCATTAATGACATTTTAATATAAAGTGTTTGTTACTTAATTAATTAAACATGTTGGATAAAATATATATGCATAGTAATTTTTTTTAAATTTTTTCTTCTCACATTTATTCAATAATTTTTCTGATCATGGAATTGTTCCATAAAACTGATAATACATGGACATAAATAAATAAATAATTTAATATCTTGATCATGAGATTATCTAATAGAATATATTATGAGGGGAAATTATATAAAAATATTACCCAGGGGAAATAACTCATTGTTCTAGACTAGGAATGAGATAAAAAATTCCACCAATCCACTCGTGTATCACCTAAGTTGGCATCATATTTGTTCCATCATGAACCACCTACATATGAATTGGGAAGCTCAATTAATTACAGGTATTTATTACTCCCACAAAGGTGAGAGGAGCCAAATTATTGGTTAATGTGGATTACATAAATAAACATTGATACATAGTTCTAACATAATAATGGTTCAACAGATGACTTGTAGAAATCATATTTAAGTTAATGATTAATAATTTTAAAATCATGTAATAAATTAAATTAAAACATAAAACACATATAAATGTATTAGACAATATCATGAATGGTACTATATGAAAAGTAAAAGAGAAATTGAAAGAATAACATTAATTTCTTATTCATTATTTATTGTTAAGACAAATGTGATTGCATAAATTAAATAATTATGAAAATAATTCCCTTTAATCACAGTGAACATATAATTCTTCTTGTATTTAACCATAATAAAGATTTGATAACTAATAAATGTAAGAACCAAATATTTTATATATTTTACAATCAATTAATTAAGAATTTAAAAATATTTAAAACCCTTATTAAATTTTCAAACACATAAAGTGAAAATCAAATAAATAAGGTTTTAATATTGAATTTTTTAAATATAATTTAATTTTTCATTCCACCATTAATTGGTATATTACATGTTCAATAAAATCCATGTACAATCCATGTACATCAATTTTTATGTATCTAGATTACATGCTTAGGGAAACCATGTGCTGACTCGACCCAACTACATGGTCTATATATTCCTCATACTTGCCATTTATCCACTTTATAAGTTCCCAAGATGCTCACCAAGGTCTTCGATGTGTATCTTGGTGTGATCATCTATTGTGTCAAAGCCAGAAAAATACAGTGTATCCCTTATGTTTTGTGTCTTCTATTCTTGCTGAATAGATCATTGTGTATTTCGAATGCGGTAAATAAAGAACTACAAGGTGTGTACACCATATAAAAATCATTTATATGATATTTTCTCTAGTATATTAGTCTAACATGGTGTGACCATTTATAATGGCCGTATAGATTGTGTGATTTACCTCACCAACCCTTGCATACTACAAGACATGTACACCAGCTACACGTCATGTTATATGAAATCTTGTATACCAAGTTGTCTGATCTACATGTGGTGAAAAATAAATTGATATAGTTTTTTTAAATACCTTACATGTAATATATCCCTCAATAAATCCAGTTGTATTGCACATGGGTACATAGCATATATATTGATTAAAGTCTATGTAACCCAGTTTTTATAGCAAAAAATTTGGAACTTCCTCATGGAATATTTAGTTATTTATCATCTATTCTTAGAAATATTAAGAAAAAGAAACATTTAATGAACAATGATAATATACCAATAACATTTTAATTCAAATAATATTAAAGAATAAATACAACAATGTCTACATAAAGATCAAAAATCAACTAAAAATTTATAAATTTAAAATGTGACTACTGGGGTGACACTTGATGGTTATGGGTACAACATAAGCATGCAGTAGTGGGTGATATTTTAAAATTTAATTTAATATTTTTTATTCTTGAAACACTAATAGGGGATCTTACAAGTTAAATTTATAATAAATTTATTTATATTGAAATAAATAAAATATATTTTATACGGATATTTCTTTGATATGAATGTTGATAATAAAAAAATACCTTTCCAATTAACTTTGTTGAACTTTCAGGATCCAATGATAGATTCCCTCTAGAAGTGATTCACATATTATCTTTTGATCTCCATGTAATCTCAATTGATATTTGGGTTCTAGTGAAATGAATAGATTTTTATTCATTGTTTGTGTTGATCGGTCATCCTTCGTTCTTGAAGGAACCCCTCATGAATTTCTCTTTCATGAGAGGGAGAGATAAATAATATTGAAGAGATAATTAATTTTTCACAACAATTCTTTATTTTCCATTACTCCTACACAATATCCATAATATACTATTTACAAATCTAGGGTCGAGATTAATAAATATTTTAATTGCATGTTCACCCTTAAAATAATATCAAATTCTTTATAAGAACCATTCTAATAATAATAATAATGATAATATATTTATTCAGAATGAACCATCATAAACATACAATAAATATTATTTACCTCATTGTAAATAAATATCTATCATGAGATACTGTCTTAGTCTATTTGAACTCTATATAATTTATTCAATACCCAAATAAATAGTTTGTTTACCAATAAATATTTTATTAAGCAAAAAATATTTCCTATCTGTAAGAAATGAATAAAATCATTCCATTGCCTTGATAATAATATTCTTTATATTAATTAAATTCATATAGAATTTCATCAATATCATTGGTAACACATAGTTTGTATCCCGCTATGATTCTTTATAGTTGGTATTAGGAGAGCATGCTTAATGTCTAAGAATATTGTATATAAATGGGTCAAGGAACCCATGAGAAATAACTTGAATTTAAAATAATGAAAAAAACATATGAAAACTCATTATTTTATATAATACCTTTATCACATTATCTCATTAATCATGTTACACATTCATGGAACCAAACTATATGCTCATTACATCTTTCATTGACTATTTGAAATAAACTCATTGCTACACCATGAAAAAAATATTTTGGGAGAGGGTTTTATTTCAAAAAATGGGACAAGATATTAGCTTCCATAAATATGGTAGGGAAAAATATTTCCTCGATTTATCCATTAATAACATGTCATTCATGATTCAACGAACATAACATACTTCTCCCTAATACATGGAGTGAATGTTTTTGACATAAATTCTATGTGTCTGAGTGATAACATCGATTAATGATAATCTTAAACCCTAATAAAAATTAAACATTCTCACATATATGAATATCCTATGGTAATGAAAAAAAGAATATTTTATATTGGAAGCTTATTTCTCAAAATCTATCATTTGGAGATTAACAAGTGCGAACTTAAAGAGAATAAGTCTCTTATGCTTATGAGTACTCTCACCTCAATGTGTCTGCACTATGTGTCACATCATAGTTCGTTATCCAACTAAATAAAATTATTTTAGAATATCATCATAGACATTTAAGGTTATCATCACATTAGGGATCTTCTATGATTATATCAATGTGACTTATACACTATAACATTATTACAACTAAGTTATGAAGAATAATGAATGATATATTATAAGAGTTTCTACAAATATTTAATACAAAAAATATCAATCTATAAATATAAAAATAGTTGGTCCTAGTGAACTAAAAACAACATGTAATGTTACATTAGTAATTTTAATCCCATTTCTTTTATTCCTTCTCAGTACTTGTCACTTTCCCTAAGTCTATTGAAGGCAGGCTTGGGGTTGTGACCGCTCGGCCTTCCTCTAGTGAGGAAATCCTCGTTGGGTCAGGTTGATTTATTATATATATGAGTATGAGTTTTCAATACATCTATAATAAATATATATTTATTATATAAGAGGTTCAAATGTCCCCTAATAAAGACGAGGCATTAGGTAAGGGATTTCTGTTTCAATCTTATTTTTTAATTGAGACTGATTATGCATCAAATTCCATATATTAAATTATATGATCATTATCTGATAAGTTTAATTAATTTTTGAACTTATAATGTTGTTTTGGAATAATACAAGTTTTCATTTTATTTTCTTAACTTTTTGTACTCATGATATTGAAGGAATATTTCATAGAAAAACCAACTTTATTTTTCTCTTTGGTCGATAATCATATTCCTTATATAGCCATGTTTTCTAAAATTATTTTCAATAATGATTTTAATATTTTACAATGATTATTTAAATTAATTTTCTCATATTAATGAAATTTTAAAATGGTCTAAAAAATTATTATTTTTTCATTTTCTAAACAAGGTACATTGATAATTTTTACAAATGTGTATGAGGAATGTTTTATTTTAACTTATACTACATGAAATTTTTTTTACACAATCATGGATACTGAATAATTCAAATATTCCTTTATATGTTTTCAAGGATATCTTAAAAAATAATATATTAATTTTTTTTATAATTTATATATTTTAAAAATGTAATTTCAAAATGAAAATGATATTTTCCTCACAAAATAATATAAATATTTTTTCTTCGAATTTTCAGCAATGATAAAATCATTGACATTAATTATGATTTAATATGGGTATGATCCAATGATACTATATATATTTTTTCTATGTATTGTTTATTATTATGATTTTGGGATGTTTATGAAATCCATTTACACTCCATGGGTTGCGATATGAAGAAATAATGAAATATTTATGAAAGTGATTTTAATTTCATGGGTTATGATTTAATGATATCAAAAATGATCTATGATATTGTGGAACTGTTGGTACCAAAATATGGAACCGAAAGAAGGGGCAAAAAAAGAAGCCCCGCACGCTGCCTTGCGAAGCTCCGATGCGAAGCTCCCCCGAGCATCGCGGCCCTACGAATCAAAGGAGGCGGTAATGCCCCGCGAATGGCCTGATGTTCGCGAGCCTGCTGCAAAGCACAGAAGGAGGTAACGCTCCGCGAACGGCCTGACGTTCACGAGCCCACCGTGAAGCACCCGCCGCCCCTTCACGCCGCTTGAGTTCTGCTTTACGGCACCACTTTCCTATAAATACTGGGCTCCCCCTGAGTCTAGGGGACGGACAATCTGACCTTTAGGCTTCCCAACCCCCAAATCGCGAACCACCCTTTGCCCCGGGAATCTTGAGCTCTGTGAGGTATTTTTACTTCGCTAGATGCCTTCGCCTTGTCTCGTGTTGAGCCCCGCTTCTGAGGGGGATGCCCTTGGCGAAGCCCAAGGGCATTCACGAAGGAGGGGGATTCCCAAGGGAACCCGGGCAGTTGCGGAGCATTTATGCTTCTCGAAACACCCATCCTGTACTAGTGATCCCCATTCCAAGGCAGGGTCACTGCATATCGCGAAGCACACTACTTCGCAGCACCTTGCTTTGAGAGGTGCCTCTACTTCGCGTGGCAGTGCTCCGCGAATACTATTCCACTTCACGAAGAACCTCCCATTCACACCTTTCCTCCATGATAAGGCGAAGGCACTTCACTTCGCGAAACACACTCCTCTGCTTGGAAATTCCTCTTCCCGTGCGACCCTCAAGGTTCGCACAATGTGATTTCAAAGTCCTGTGGACAACACCACTCATAGCATTGCTTCACCTAATGCCTCTTCAGATAGGCACACTAACGTCTATTTCACCAATATTATTTTCTGTAGTGTATATACTTCTCCAATTAAATTTTATAAAATCAATATAATTTATTTAATGATATTAAATTATTTAATTAATGTTATTATTTCATAGATCTCATTATTCAAAATTTACTGAAGTTGTAATGGATTTTTTATCTAAATTTCCATTCATTTGAATGAAAATTTATATCATTAGTTATGTTATCCCAAGAATATGTGTGAAATTACATATGATTGTTCTATAAAGTATTTAATTTTTTTGTGGATTTACTTTTTTAAAAATGATTATTTCATAGTCTTATTCTAACTCAAATGATTTGATATTTTTAATGGTGGTTTTCATCTCACTTTTTACAGGCGTGATATAAATTTCATTGATTTCGAGTATTTATTTTTTGTTATTGTATAAACTACAAATTTTGATTTATTATATAAATAATTTTTTAATTTTCATTGTATTAAAATGATTCATTTCATGATTGTTACATTTATGGATTCTAATTCAAAAGTTACCACATTTTCAAGGGATTTCATAAATCTATTCCTTTTCATTGGGTTAAACATATATGTAGTTGGTTATATTATGCTTGGAATATTTGTGAAATTTCCTTTGATTGTTTTATTATTTTTTTAAACTATTATTGTGTGTATTTACATTTTTCACACATAATTATTTCATTGATTTATTCTAACTCCAATGATTCAATATTTATAAGGGTTTCTCTTGTCTCACTTTAATTTTTGTTAGATATATTTCACATTAAACACTTATTTTTGGTTTTTAGTGTACATAATTTATATGAATGTATTTTTTTCATTCTTATCATTATATTTATGGGGTTTTACATATCCATTTTATGTTATCGTTTTCTTGTAATTTTCATTTTCAAATTTACCAAAGTTGTAATCAATGTTTGTCACAATTTTCTTTTATTGATCCATTTGTAATATTATACACCTATCTTATTTTATAAGGTGTATATAATTCTCCAATCACATTATATACCATGGATATACTTTTTTATCATTATATTATAATGTTTATTTAATTAAATTCCATTCATGGGGTTAATGATTAAAATAGTGCAAAATAGTATGGGATACAAAAGAATATTTAAACAAAATTTTATCCAAAAAATGATTTAATGAACTTTTAATGATATTTATATTCATCAATATAAAAAACCATTGTAGTTACTTATCCTCTACAGAGAAAATATTTTACTGATACCATCCTTACAAATTTTTTTATTGACTAATATTTTTCAAAAGAAATTGTTATGAAACCCAAAATGTTTCCATTGGTTAATCATGTTTTAATGAGATTTTTATTAAACCAATTAACTTTACACAGGTTAATCATGTTTCAATGAGATTATTATTGAACCCATTTTCATTCCATGGGATAATAAGGTTTCAAATTGATTATTATGGAACCCATTTCATTTAAATGGGATAACAATGTTTCAATGATATTGTCATGGAACCCATCTCATTTTAATTAGATAATCACGTTTCAAAGAGATTTTTATTGAACCCATTTATTTTACAAGGTAAAATAATTTTTTAGAGAGATTATTATAGAAACCATTTCCTTTTCTTGGGTAAATCATCCGTAAAATAAATTTTTATGGATCCTATTTATTTTTTAATAGGTTATTCATGTTTCAAAGATAATGTTATTGAACACATTTTTTTCCAGGGGTTAATCATGTTTTTAAGAGCATGTTGTTGAACTCATTTCATTTCCATGGGTTAATCATGATTCATAGATATTGTTATAGAAGCCTTTTCTTTCATATTGGTTAATCATGTCTCAATGATATTGTTAAGGAACCCATTTATTTTTCATGGGTATTTTTTTTAAACGACACTGATATTGATCCCATTTTTTTATATGGGATAATCATGTTTCAAAGAGGTTGTTATTTAAACCATTTGTTTCTATGGATTAATGATGTTTCAAAGAATTTTTTGGGAACCCATTTCTTTTTATGGGTTAATCATGCCTTAAGGATATTGTTATAGAACACATTTCTTTTATATGGGTTAATATTATGTGAATATTGTTATAAAACCTATTTCTTTTACATTTTTTAATAATGTTATTAAAGGGGGTAGTTGGTTGTTCTATTTGGATTGGTAAATAATTTATTTGTGATTAATTTTCAATGATACTTGGAAATTTAAAGGTTGGGTATGTGAGAAACCATTGAATAGTAGTTATGTGATATACCAATGATGGGTGGGTCTATGATAACCCTCAAATGAATTGTATATAGAAGAAGAATGTGCATATATCCCATTTTCTAGAGTGACATGTATTTAAGTCAATTGCATGGTAATACCATTTATATGAATGAAAAGTATTATAATGTCTGAAGATACCATTATGTATTTTCTAGGCTTTCTATGTGTTTACAATGTTTCTAATGGCTGAGATTGATATCATATGGCTATATATTATTTATTATGAGGATTCATTCATTTTCCATGTTTTTATATTTTACTATTGAGTAATTTATAGTTATGTGTTCTTTTATGACTTATTTATGCAATTTTATTATTTCATCATAACCTTATGCACACTTATTCTCATTATTGGTATTCAATTTTTGTAGATAATGTTTAACCTTATACAGTAGCAGAGCTCACCCTTATTATGTTTCATTTTCCCTAGATTTTAAATAATTATTTGGAATTTGTTAGGTCTAGAAGGGATTTTATATGGATGATAATGATGTCTTAATTTCAAAAGGAAAAAAAGGGTTAAGTGGTAGAAATGTTATTTTAACATCCTATGAATTATTTTTATAGTATTTTTCCTCTTTATATAAAAATATAAAATAAAGATATCCTCCAGTATGTAATTGATAACTATTTTAATTTTGGAGTTGTATGGTTTATATGAAAAATTTGGGTCACATTGATTAGTATCAAAATTAGAAATGTTATGTTATGTATTTTAGAAAATGTTCTAGGAGTATAGGTTTTAGGCTGTTATAGTCTGTATCAAAGGAATTTTTAGAAAAAATTGGATACTGTTATATTTTTATATGAAATTATATTAATATTTATGGATTACTTCACAGAAATATAATCATGAGGTTAATCATATGTTAAATGTCTTAAGACACCCCACTTGTGGTTTTTATGTAGTTAAAATTTTGAGGTTATCAATGATGTTTTTGGTGTCATTTTTTGGGAAGGGGTATTTGTAACAACTAGGATTAACTTGAATTGTTTCAATGAGGATTTATTATTTATTATTAAATAAAAATGAAAAATCTAAATATTGGGTGAAAAACATTCACATCCAGCAAGGATGCGGGGCATGAAACCACAACCGAAGAGAGACAAGGGTATAACACCTACAATTTTCCTACATGATGTCATTTTTAGTATGAAATTTTTTACGAGTTAATATTAATATTTTTTCTAAGAAATATGGTTTTTTATTTTAGGAATTATTTTTTATTTATCTTGGAAGAATATATGATCATATCCATAAAATATTGGGGTTTCAAATATAGTCAAGAAATGTTTTAAGAATATTTAGGATAGTTATTTATAGAATAATTTATTTTCAAAATTGTGTATTACTATTGAATTTTAAATCTTAGTTTATAAAATTATTTTTAATAATTTTTTAGGAATTATCTTACTACTTTATAACCATTTGGGTTTTGGTTATTGTTAATGTCAGGTGGAATAACACAACTATACCTTTTATGGTTATGTGGTCATTAAACATTTCTCATAAATATTTAAGAATAAAAAATTCATCTTTAAAACTTATAATTTAGAGAAAAAGATGATATTTTGGTGGAAAATAATTAAATGATTAAATTATACTCATCACGTAGGTATATTTCTTTATGTTTTCATTGTATATGGTGAAAGAAATACATAAACATTTGGAAAATGATCTTGAAATAAAAATTTATCTTATTTCCATTTTTATAATGATATCCCTGACCTTTTATACACATTTTTATTTTTTATTTTTTATTCATTGAATTATTCTTTAATATCATATCTATCACTCTATAATAGTCCCTAGGAATTAGTTTTTTTCTTCGAAATCAAACTTTTAATTTCCCACAAATGTTCACCCTATGAGGAATCCTAGTTATGTGTAACTTGAGGTGACCTTTGTGTATATAATTTTCTTTTTTAATTTATTATTTATTTATAAAATATGTATTATTTGGATTTCAATAATTCAATTTAAAAAAAATAATCCAATGATAACAAAGATGAATTTTGAGGGAGAAATTCATTTTAGGGGGTATGATGTCTTATCCTGAAATTATATGAAAAATCATCATTAAAATTAATTTAAATACATTAATAGGTTTATTTACATGAAATACATAGTTTATCTGGCATCACAAAGAACACCAAGTTTATCTTATATTACACACAATATCGAGTTCCTTTGATGACTTATTTTACACACATTCCTCAGTCTTACTAGACAATAATATACTATTAATATTATTTATTTTATATAATAGTCATCCCCAAGCTATTGGAATGGTAGGAATGAATATTATTAACTATATTATGGATATTGGATTTAAACACGTTTATATATGGAATAATTTGGATATAAATTAATTATATGAGAAAATAAAGACCAATTTAATATGAATGATATATTTTATGTTGAAAACAATTTTTAGAACTAGAATGGAATTTTAAGTTAATAAATTAAATTAGTCCCCATTAAGGAAATATATTAATGAAATTTTTATTTTATATATTTATCAAATGTCTTGCAATTTATGTAATATGTTTGATAGTCTTAATATAAATATAAACCCCATTTCAAGAATAAAGAGCTACACATTTTTAAAAGGAAAATTTACCACCTTTTAATGGAAGAGTTCTTTAAAACTAAATTTTAAGACCTTTATAATTTTAATTTGAAAAAACTAATTTAATTTTGATATAGGAATATCAAAATTAACTTTGGGTGATGTTTTTTGTATTTTCATGAGAACATTATTATTTTGATGAATAGTGATTGTCCCAAAATTAACTTTATTATTTTTGATGAATAGTGATTGTCGTCCCATCTATAGGATTAACTATAAAATGATTTTCTCCGGTTATGTGATTGGAATTTGGAAAATGGATTCATTTTATGGAATAATAATAATTTATATTGTAAAATATTTCCAAAAGTGTTTTTTAACCAAAATAATTGTCAAATTAATTAAAATAAATTACAGATATTAAGGTAAAAATTATTTATCTTAGTTGTTAAACAATAACCTTAGGGGGTCAAATAACATATAAGAATTTACAAAACACATTATATGGAAATTATTAGACCATATAACCTATTTTATAGAATGTTTAGAAATATTTGAGGATCATGAGTTAATGGAGACATCCCCATAGTTTTTACCCTTTTAAATTTACTAGAATTCCACTCCCCCTCCCCTATAAAAAGGCACTGAACTCCACCACTTATTGATACCACTCAAGACCATAGGATAATCCAAACCATGAAACTATGAGATCCAAAAATTACTAATCTCATCCTTGAAGCATAAATTTTGGAATAAATAAATACAATTAAGTCATTTGGTGCAAACCAATATGAATTACCCAAAAAAGTTGTGAGATTATTCAACGATCACATTTTTTTTATTTCATTCTCAAACCAATTAAATTATGAATAGTTGATGATCCTATAATAACCTTAGTGTCCTAAACATAATGAGATGTTTTTATGTTAATTTTTCAACCTAAACCTTCACAAACATCCATAAAATGGGATACACAATCATCATTCCTGTGTACAACACACAATCACCTCGCGAACTGATGCCATTATTTCTTACATTACCTCCACTAAAGGCTGGAAATAGTGACATGATTACAACTTTTATATGATGAATATGATATTTATAATTTTATAATAATAATTTAATTTTTATATAACATAATCTTCATGATTTACATTTTTTGGAATATGATAACATCGATTGTCGATGTGTGGACTACCACAACCTCAAAGCGATGTGATTCTTTCACTATTTACCAGAAATATATCATTAACATTATTGATTAATTTTATAAAACTAATTTATGGGTGTGTGGCAATGGTTCCATACACAAAATTACCAAAACATCAATTTCAAAAAATCATATACAAGAACCACTATGATTAAAAATTTAAAATCCACACCAGTTTGGACGCCTTAGGACCCAGATTCTAAACCAACAATCCACAGTGAGTAGCAGCCCTGGCAAAGAATCACCTCGTCGTTACCAGTAACAAATTCGTTAGAAATTTTCTTGGGAGAAAATATCTGCCATTACCGTCGTATCTTAACAAATAATTACAGAAAAAACCTTCACGAACATCATTAAATACCAGAATTGAAGAACCATCCTTATCAAAATATGACCATAATAAAATAGCCATCATAACCTGATCATAAAGAGAAGGATCCAAATAATTATCTAAATTGAGCATCTCATCGTAACACCATACAACCATCATAGAGGAGCCTGACTGATAAAATGACACAAACATCTGTCTGTCACCATCTAGGCCACCAATGGCTTCCACCATAGTCTCTATGAACATCACCCAAACCAAACACCAAAATGACCTCTCACAGAACCCAAAAAAATATGAAAAACACACATAGAAGAATCCAAAGAACCATCGTGAAGAAAAATTATAGAATCATCAAACAAGTCCAGCGAACCAATGACATAAATTAATGTCACCAATGCCAAATCATAATGTCAATGAAGTCAAAGTTCTTGTGCCTGAAACAAAAGACACCTAAACACACATCCACAAACATTAATGTTACACCTGCCCTAGATCTTCCTAAGAGAGGAATAGATGAATGAGAAGCTAGAGTAGTGAATAATTCGGCCAAGGACTCCTCAAGAATACAACACTGATGAAGCGGAAAAAAAGAATCCAACAAAACAATAGTAATCCAACTCTGATAGCACCTTGTAGTCTATCGTATGCTAAACCACACTTCCCATGACATCGTTGTTACCACTGCACCAGATCCGACTATGAGAGGCGCATAGGAACTTGTTGTCCGAGAAGACTGAGAGGCCAAGGGTTTCACCAACAAAAATCATTATTCGGGCCTCAGAATACTCCTTAAATGAAGGTGACATTGAAATGAAGGTAACCGTAACACCATCGCCATAGCATACAAAATAAGAAACATGACACTTAAACTATCCACCGAACAAGTGGAAAAGAGTTACTAGAGAAAACCCTAGGTGGAACCAGAGTGGGAGTTCTGGGAGGGATGAAGCAAGAGAGGAGGATAATGGACGAATGCCATTTGGGAGGGAACAAAACCCTAAGAGGGAGAGGAGATGTCAGGAGCCCTAAAGTGGACACCAGGCGAGTGAGGCGCCATATATCAATCCATGAAATGTATTAAGTATGAATTTAATTAACATTTATTATATAAATTATATATTTATTATATTCTTGAAAAAATTATCTATCTATAGATATAACACATCATTTTTTCCCTTCCACTTCACTCACTTAAAAAGTGATAGCATTTGTTGTGTATGTCTGGAATGCCACCTCCTCAAAGCCATTTGATTATTCTATTTTCATCACCCCATATCAAGAATGATGTATATAATTATATATAATTAAAAATATAATATTTGTGATATAATGGTCATTATGTAATGAAAAACATTACATATCTTATTTATATAATGGCCATTGAAAAATTAGAATGTTACTCATGCGTACATACAAACTACTGTCTCAATGATTGTAACATTGGTTCATTTTTCATAATGATATTTCTTGTGTGAATTTTGAAGTTAAATTGGTGTTAAAATTTGATAATTACTTTTTGGTTGTTATTCTAGATATGATTAAATAATGGCCCCATTGATCATAGTATAGCTATCACCGTCAGTTTTGATACATAAGTCAAATATGTTGAAAACAAACAATATACACATTATTGATTTAGTAATTATATAGAAATTGTATATAATTGAGAAAAAAGTAATAATAAAAATGGATAATGTTATTAATAAATTAAATAAGTATAAAAATTTTATTATTTAGGATGATATAGGAAAATAATGACAAATCAGAATCAAAGTGATGGATTCTCGTGTCACTTGTTCTTCTGTGAGGCATACACCATTTTCAAAAGTTTTTTATTTTGTGTGGTTTATATACATTTCCTATATTATTTTATATCATGAATAAATTTTACTTCAAAGTATTTTATGTTTTATCTGAATTTATTTATTTCTCGGGGGCATATGATTCAAAAGTTACTCAAGGGATTTAGTCTCAATTTCATTTTATTGAGGCATTTTTTAATTTTTTGCACCTAGTTTCTTTTATGTGGTGTATATACTACTACTATGAATTTTTATATCATTGATTTTATTTATTAATTAATATTTAATATCTTAATTGATGTTATTCATTCAAAAAAAATCATGATTCAAAAGTTAGTCAAGTGGAATAGGATTTCTCATCTAATTATAAATTCATTGGGTAAAACTTAAATTTCATTAGTTCTGTTATGCCAAGAATATGTGTGAAATGACCTATTATTGTTTTATATTTTTTTTAAAATATTATTATTTGGATTTAATTTATTCACACATAATTATATCATTGACACATTCTCACTCGAATGATTTAATCTTTGTAATAGATTTGGATCTCACTTTTTATATCTCTGAGATAACTGTCATAGTCACCACTTATTTCTTTTATATAGTGTATCTAATGACTCTATAAATATATTATATTATGAATTTATTTATATTTATGGTATTTAAATAACTAATTTAATGATTATTACTATTTGGTCTTCCAATTCTAATGTTACGATATTTTTAACATATTTTTAACTCAATTCTCATTCATTGGGTTAATATTTTATGTCTTTGGTTATGTTATTCCATGAATATTTTTGAAATGACCCCTAATTGTTTTATTTTTTATTTAAAATACTATTTTGTGGATTTAATTTTTTTAAAATAATAATTTCATTTATTTTTTATCACTATAATGATTTGACCATTCTAGTTGTTTTTCTTGTATGAATTCTATTTTTGTGAGTTATATTCCATATTCACTAATAGTTTCGGTTGTGTTGTGTATATAATTCCCATGAATTTATTTTATTATTATTATCCTTAAATTTATGGGGGTTTACAAATCCTTTTTATGATATTTATTTTTTTGGGGTTTATAGTTTCAAAATTACCACCACGTTAATGCATTTCGTCACAATTTCTCTTAATTGTGACATTTGTTATGTTACACAGATACCTTATTTTATAAGGTATATATACTTCTAATTTTACATTTTATATCATTAGTATAATTATTATATTAAAATTTTATCTTTCATTTAATGTTATTTCATTCATGAGGTTAATTATTTAAATGTTTCAATGTGTTTTGGGACACATCAGATTGTTTAATGATTATTTTCTTAAAAAATGATTTAATAGTAATTTAAAGCTATTTCAATTCATCAATATCAATTAACCTTATTATTACATATCCTTCATGTAGGATATTGTTTGTTGATACAATCCCCTTTATTATATGGATGGATTAATATTGTTTTAAATATATTTTTTATGGAACCCATTCCTTTTCTATGGGTTAATCATGATACAATGATATTATTATTGAACCCATTTCTTTTCCCGAAATTAATCATGTTTCAAAGAGACTGTTATTGAATCCGTTTCCATTAAATGGGTTAATCACGTTTCAAATTGATTTTTACGGAACCCAATACCTTTTTATGGATTAATTCAGATTCAAATAGATTTTCATGGAACCGTTATATTTTTAATAGGTTAATGATGTTTTAAAGAGATTATTATTCAACCTATTTCTTTATCATGGGTTAATCACATTTCCAAGAGATTGTTATGGAAACCATTCCATTCCATGTGTGGATCATTTTCAAAGAGATTATTATGGAACCGTATTTTTTCCAAGGATTAATCATGTTTCAATGAGATTTTTATTCAACCCATTTTTTTCAATGGGTTTATCATGCTTCAAATAGATTATTATTTAACCAATTTTCTTTAAATAGGTTAATCATGTTTTAATGACATTGTTATGGTACACATTTCTTTTCTATGGGTTAATCATGTTTCTACTAGATTTTTATTAAACCTATTTCTTTTATATGGGATAATTATGTTTCAACGAGATTATTATTGTACCCATTTCTTTACCAATGGTTAATCATATTTCAAATTTATTTTTATTAAACCCAATTGATTTCAACCAGTTAACCATATTTCAATGAAATTTTAATAAAACCCATTTGTTTTACATGGGTTAACCATGCATCAAAGATATTGTTATGGATCCCATTTATTTTGAACAAGAGCCTCATCCCAGTTGGTGATGACTCTTAATGTGCATCTAGGTGACCCAGGATCAAATACTGGTGGAGGATAATTTTTGGGGTTCATAGCAGTATTTTAGCAGTATTTTAGCATGTAATGTCGTAGGAACTGTGAAGTATTGTAGAAGGAAATGTAGAGGGAACTGTATATGGTATTGTTTGGCACTATAACAGCTAGGAATATTCCCCCGTTTCGGCCTTCAGTCCACCAATTTGGTCCCCGAGTCCTTTAAGGCCTTTGGTCCACCCATTCCTTCAGGTCAGTAATGCCTTTGGGCCACCACAAGGCCTTTAGGCCACATTAATTACATATGAATACTAGACAACCTATAAGGAACAATCTCCAGAAGGTGGAAGATAAAGGATCTTTCACCATAGTAGAATCTAAAAGTAATGTAAGAATGAGAGGATATGACACATGCCATCAAGTCTATCCTGTGAATGCTTAGGAAAGCCTAGCCAAACATCCATGTGAAGGTGGAGATCTGATTTAAGGATGAAAATGTAGGGGAAGAGTAGATATAAGTAGTTAGTATGGGTTGTATGTTATGTTTCAGGCCTACATGAAATGAATTCTTATAAGGCCTATGAGCCATGTAATACTTACATCTACATGCCTTGTAAGTGTTCCAACTCATCCCTTGAAAGGTGTATTATAAAAAATAAATAAAAAAGGAAGACCTTCGGGTCATCGAAGGATCCCATTTATTTTTCATGCGTTAATCAATTTTCAAGTAGATTGTCATAGAACCCAAGTATTTCCTATGGGTTAATCAAGTTATAAAAGGTGTTATTGGTAGTTCTATTGGGTCTATAAATCTTTGTTGAGTGATTAATTTTCAATGGTATATTGACATTTTAGGGGTGGTTACATGATAAACAATTTATTGGTGGTTTTGTGATAGACAAAAGATTGGTGGGTCTATAATATCCCTCCAATTAATTGGTTATAGAAGTTATCCATATAGATATTATATTTGTAAGAGTGAATTTTATGGAATTCAACCACATGGTTATTCCATTTATAATAATGAAAAGTATAATATTGTCCCAAGATAACTTTATGTGTGTTCTATGCTTGATGTGGGTTTATAATGTTTCAAATTATAGAGATTGATATCACATGAATTTTGATTATTGATTCTGGTGACTCTTCCTTGTTCCATGTTTTCATATTTGATGATCTGAGTATTTATGGGTAATAATTCTTTTATGACTCAATGACACACTTTTTTTATGTCATCATAACCTTGTACACTCTTATTATTTTTGATGGAATTACATTGTTAATTATTATGTTTACCCTTAATGAGAATCTAAGTTCACCCTTGTTATGTTTTACTTTCCAATGGTTTTAAAGAATGAAGTTGAACATGTTATGTTTATAAGTGTTTTTTTGTGGATTAATAGTGATGTATTTATATGAAAAAGAAATTATCGGTTATGTGGGAGAAGTGATATTTTAATGTATTATGATTTTTTATTTAGGTATTTTTTTAATTCTACTAAACCCTAAAACTATTAGGTGCTCCAATATATAAGGGATCCTTGTTTTTGTATTAGTGATTTAAGGTTTAAATGAAATATTTAGTTCATAATTATTAGAATCAATGTTGGAAATGTAAGTTTTTGGATTTCATATCATGATATATGAGTTTAGGTTTAGGGATATGGTATTATATCATAATACAATGTCAATATAAATAAATATAAAACCTTTGATACCAAATTTTGGTGGGTGAGTTCAACTTATGAGTTGAGTGAATATAGTTTATAATAAAAATTTATGTCCTATAGAATTTAAAACCAAATCCACATGCTTATAGATGATGTCTCAATTAAATGAAATAGTATAAGTACATATTTTTATCTCTTAAAAATAATATAATTTTTTTCATAACTCATTTTAAATATCTTATAAAAAACATATCTTTTGAAAAAATTACTTATATCAAACAACGTATTTAAAATAGTTATTAAATCGAACTAAGAATGAACGTTTTTGATATATATTTATAAAAAATAACACTAGTTTAATTAAAAACAGTGATAAAAAAATTAGAAAAACATACAGTGGAACAGAAAAAATGGATTATTCTCAAGTGGGTACCGTGTCCTCTCTCCATGGAAATCACCCGCTACCAATTAGTTTATTAAATAATAAACTGACCCCATACTAGGATGATGTATTACATAAAATAAATTCACATTGATATTCCTACCTACATACATCATATCTCATTGCTGTAAATGAGATAAAATATGTAAAGAATAAATTAAATAGTTTGTATAACTCCTCAATACTATAAAGCAGTATATGTTATTGAATAAATAGATTAAATAAAACATAACTCAAAATTTAAAATAAAAAGAGAGAGAAAGAGATGAGTGGAGAGAAGTTTTTGTACATCTCAATTTGATCAGCTTATGTGGTTCAATTTTTTTAATATTTAATTTAGAATATATAATTTAGTTTTGTAGAAAGAATTATGAAAAATATATTTCTAGCGAATTATTTTTAGTGAAAGTTATCAATGTATCATAATATATCTCATGCACATTCATATTCCCCCACATTTTTTCCTTGAATAGATCTGCATCTTAAATAGACTACTTCTCTAATTATCTATTAGAGGATATTCATAATATCATCCTTGTACTCATTTGAACCTTAAATGCATCGAATATTCATTAAATGATCCAAAATATGGCCTTTTATGATTTCTATTGTACCTAACTTATTAATTTAGACATGGCCACTTAATATTAACTTAGTCATGAATATTTTGGGCTTGAAATCTCATTGCACCGTCAATTTTTTGTAGTTAGTTTCCATGTTAACATACCACAATCACTTAGACATGGACACTTGGCATGATTACTTTTTCTCTTCATGAGATCACTTCTCTTCTTAATGTGGTAGATTCTTGTATTACCCTGTTCAATTAATTTATTATTTCCCCAACATGAATTCTTCTTGTGGAAGGGCATTTTCTTCTAGTGGTAATTACATTACACACACAAACAATCAATATGATATTTGAGAATTTTTTACCTAATACATTATAACATTCTTCATTATGAGATAGGTTGAATCCTTCATATGTTCACTTGATCTTAAGAATATAGTCAGTTTATGGCTTAGTAACAATTATCTCATCTTACGCATAGAAACTTCGTTGATCATGAAGTATAATGTTACCTTTTTATATTAACTTGATCTGTAATTTACTATTAGTTTATGAATTACATAAACTTAAGTAATCCAATTATTTATCACATGATTTTTCATGAAGTCAGTTTTATACATTCACTAGGCCATCTTAATTAGTTGAAATTATTCATGAAGTAATTTTTCACAGATACATCAAGACATAAAATTTTTCATATATTTTCATATAATATAATTGATTATCATAAAACATGAAATCAATTAGTAACATAAGAAACAAGATTTGGGATCCTTAAAATAATGTGGTTTTTGAGTAGAAATGAAAGAAATGGGATCAAAGCTAATACATTTTCTAAAGTATAGTGAAAAACTCTGGATTATAGGTGTAGGGTTCATACTGGGGGAATTTTTCATTAATGGGTAGTGGTTGAATGTAACACTTTTGAAAATGTGATACATAAAAGACATAATACTATAACCTTTTTCAATAATGTGAACTATTATTTTAGGGATCCTACCTAATTAAAACATCATATTTAATCATTCTTTGACTAAATTCCTTCCAATATGTCAGGCCTCCTATGATGCTTCCAAGGGTGTGTTCTAATAAAGATAAAGAATATTCAAAAACATGAATTAGACTATATGGATAATCATAAGTTTGATATGTGAACCTTGTGTAAAATTGAATGTTTCATTTGTGAAAGAAAATAATGTATCATATGATATCCATGAGGTTAATTTACTAGGTTTATGGAATGAGGAGGTAAGGGTGTGACAATGTCATAAAGAATTTATTAATATTTTAGTAATAAGAATTACCAAGGTAGTTGGTTATAGGGAACCAACCCCAATAGTTTCCAACAATAACTAGATAAAACTACTAAAAAACATATTATATCTCACATGATAAGAATTATTATTTTGAGAGATAGTTATTGATTGTTGGTTTTCCAAATTATCCTATAGATATTCATCTTACCTCAACATTACTCATTCCGGAAAATCCATCAAGAGGCAATATCACCAAGAATTTAAAATCATTTTATCTATCAGGAATGTGAAATATTTGATTATACACTAGTTTTATATTTATCATTATGATAACACAATATTATCCAGGTGTAACTAAAAAATCAAGATCAAATAATTTCTAATCATCTTCATAAGATGCATCAGAATCCACAACGTGGATAGTCTATATATATTTGGAATTCACTAGGATTAATAATTTTACCTTTCTTATTACCATAATCTGACTATGATACTTTTTCAAATTTATATGAATATATAATATTATCAAAAACCCTTGAAAATATGTATTCCCACATATTTTAATACCATGTATTCCTCTATCATATTATATTAAGTACCCTTCGGTAGTTTTGGCTACAAGGATGTGTAGTTCTCCTTGACTTGTTTGATATTTTCACTCTATGAATTTTTCATATAGAATATAATACGTTTTTAAAAATCATGTAATTTCATATATATTTTAAAATATTTTTAGTAATATTAAATTCTATTCAACATAATAATTTCCTATAGTTATTTCAACCTTCATCTAATATAGATTTAATTCCATGTGAGATATGAAAAAATTTGATCATTTGTTATCCAATATTTTATTTTTGAAATAATTTGTAAATATATATACTTTGAAAATTTCTAATAAAAACCGTATATCTATTTCATAATAACTTCTTCCCTAGGAAATGGTTCTTATCTTAAGTCATATTGGGGAAATATCAATTCATTATTATTATAAAATTGGTAGACTTAACATTTTTTCCATATTTTATAAGCATATTAGACTTGGAATACAATAGAGATACAACTTACCTCATATAGAAACATGGTACCCTTTCATTATTAATAGAACAAATGAATCTTATAGACACATTAAGAAAATATTCTATGATCATGATGCATGATTCAATAAATAAAATTATATACATGAATCCAAATATTTATTGGCATTTATTGTGCTCCCCAACCATTATGTTTTCGTCACATAGAAATATTCAATAGGGTTTCATTTTCGAAAGGTGGTTTGGACATCTAACTGAAAAATATAATGATCATGAGAGGTTTCTATGAAATGTAGGGTTATAAGGTATTTAGTATTATGATTTATGTAATGGGGGTTTTCACATAATATATCTATAAATTGAATTAAAATTTTCAAAAATTAATAAGGCCATATTGTTATCAACTGGTACCATACATTTTTCTCATTATTTTTAGTGCCCAAAAATGACTATAAATTAACTAAAGAAGCTAAGAACACCTGAAATTGAATTTTGGTTCCCATAATCCATCTCTGAATTCATATAAAAGGTCTAATCACATCCTTTTTACATTTACTATATCACTATAAGGTTTATTATTCATATTAAATTATATATCACATGACTTTGTGGATATTAATATACATATTTTGTTTTAAAATTTATTCACAATATGGTACAATAATAAACTTGACATACTAACTCTTATTGAATTTAGTGTTTCTATGCCAACTCATATGAATCTGAAGCCTTAACATTATGAAACCCATGTATTGTCCCGCTATAATAACATAATAGTTATTAACACACATAAAAACATAGCTACTATTTACTAATAAAAATATATCATAATGATAGGAATATCATGTGTAGTTTTAGTATAATTAACTTAGATTTACATAGTGTTTTATTTGATATAAGTTTGAAGCTAAAATAACTTCAACACACTATTCCCACAAAACACATGATGGTGTGTAATAAGGGATCACAATAAAATTGTAAATTATATGGTATTTAATAGAAAGTATAGTTGGAATTTGGTAAACCATTATGATTTTTTTGAAAAAAATGCATTAAATGATATTATTAAAGAATTTCAATACATACAATAATCCCCATCAAACTTCATTATACTATAATAATCTATTATATATATATAAGGTAATGTGAGTTTGGGAATTCCTCCACTATAAATTTATATGATCAATCATTATGTGGTTTTTATATCTCCCACTATACTACCCTAAGGGTCTTATATCTTTTTCCAAGTGTATTCATTACTTCCACACTACATTCCTAAAATCTATCTAATATTTCTCAAATATTTATGAATTTAACATTACATTTTCATTAGAATAGTTTATGTATTTCTTAATAAACTAAATCTAGGATCTTGTTGTTTATAACTTTATCTCTAATGATTTATTTTTATAAAATATAATATTTACATTAAAATATGTAATATTTTTTTAATAATGAATTATAGACACCAATTTTGGTATATGCTTAAAAATAACTTTTTGTTATACTTGACCATTATTTATATTACCATAGTTTGGTGAAAGTATTATAATTTATATTCATAATTATTTACTAATATTGTTTTATATATGGTTCAAATTATATAAAAATATTAATTATTGAGAACCATAATAGCATTCACATCAAGTATGAAATAATGCATCATTTTTTTAAATTGACACTGAGGTAAATGATTTGTTACACTCAATAATAATTGTTTATTGAGAATAAATGAAATTTCAATGAAATGTTTTGATGTTACCTCATATGACTTAGGAAGAATACTCAATCATATATATAGGGAATCCAACTGACTTCTTGAAATATTTCTGTACATCCTTGGTTCTTGTTTTAGGACAAAAATATGATAGTTACATATTATATTTTATACTTAAAAAGTCACAAAAAAATATTACATGAAATGAAAAATATAACTAAAGTAAAATCATATTATTACTTCTTCAATTCATTGAAAAATATTATCTAGTGACCTTTATTGACACATTATAAGAAAATAGCCTCATATTTATTACTCTCTATATGAGTATTTTGTCAATTTGAAGGACCTTATAATTGATCCATTAGGTTGGAATGATTCATAGTAAATTCAACAATACCTTCACATTTCTTATCATAAGGAGGGATAAACCATGTACCCACCAATCCAAATCTTGTTATGGAGTTATTATCACGATATTCTTAAGTGGATTATTCATAGTATTCATCCTACAATACATGATGAATATCAGTAATCTGGTAAGAAATGGATGATAATACAAGATTAATAGAAACATGTTCATTCATATATAATATTAAATTCACAAAATAATAAATTTAAATATTTATATTGAATATTATATCATTATATAGATACCCATCTTCTCATTTACACATGTATTATATTCTAAAGATATCATTGATCTTAAGATTATGTTTTTCATATTCACATTCTAAGAGATGATTTATTATTATGTTTGTGTATATGTATTTATATTTGAACTTCATATATCCATAAATAGTTTATATCATCATGAAACCAATATTTTTACAATTATTAATGTATATCTTATAAATTGTTTTTCACCCATGCTCACTCATTGAGGTGGTATACCAATGAATAGGGGATTCTAGTACATTATCCAAATATTATGGGAATAATGTAGTGCATAAATTATTATATCACTAGTAATTTTTTATATGACAAGGGTATTATATTTTCATATTAATTACAATAGTTTTTCCATGGGTTTCGTTTAATTTTAAAAAACATGTAATTTTTTTTCATATTTTATCTTGATTACTGAGTCCGATGTAAAAAATCAATTTTATTATTATTTATCATTTTTTATCCAATAATAATATACCGAAACATTAAATTTTAAAAATACTATTAAATGAATAATCTAATGGAAATGAACAATATTCCATTTCTTATAACTTGGACAATTTCTTTATCAAATTACTCAAATGTATTAAGGATGGAAACCATACCAAATTCCTTAAATTTTAGTTCTTTGTTCTATTGAGTATGATCTCCAATCCTGAAATCCTATATTCAGAATTACACAACAGTTTCTTCGATGTTACACCATGTGTTGTGATATAAACTACCCTATATTCTCTCATATTTATGAAAATAAAAAACTTTCATTAGATCTCCGTGATAAATGAAAATGGCCTCTTAAAGGCCTCAAAAATATTTTGATCTATGGTTGTATTATAACTCATGTTATGGAGTAAAATTTAAAACATAATATTTTAATAGAGGTATTTTATTTATTTTAGGTGAAAATAATTCTTATTTTTCCTTTAATTTTCACATGAATATTATATGGATTCTATAGTATTAATTGACCATTATTAATAATTTTTTTTTTGAATAATAACTTTGTTATATTATATATTTCGTTCTTTTTAATTTATTTAATGGATGTGATTATGTATAATAATAAAATTTAAATTAATACAATAAATAAATAATTAGAATTCACATGAAAATTAAAATATAAAATTGACATGGTCATTGGATTTAAACTACTCGTTAATTAATTAAGTAAAAGATAATCCAACTCTTACCATTGAAGAATAAATCCTTGATATGATACCATGGATAATGTTAGAGCATTCTTTTGAAAACCAATCTATATTTTTTTATTGATTTCAACTCATATATTTTATTGTACTATATCTCTCACTTTGTGTACCATTATTTATAATTGTTTACGCACTCATTGGTGATGGAATATAAAGATTTAGGATTATATAAATAATCTATAGACATATATGTATATTTATAATATTAGTATGGTGGATGACTTTTGGATAATAATATTTAATTTAATAATAAGTTTATAATGTGAACTAACTTAATGAATGAATATTTTTTATAGAAAACCAACATATACATAGGTTTTTAAGGCACAAAATCAATCACAACATGTTTTTACTACATATTAGAATTTATTTCAATACACTCATTATTTAAATTTATAAGACCTAAGTATTTACTACATATATATTAACTATAATTATTGGAACATTAATTATATATCATTGAGATCTATTCCAGAACCATAAATGTTTAGTGACTTCTGAAACATGGATGCATAAAAAACTGGTATATAAATATATCCATCATCTCTCACTATTTTCTTGATAACTATAACTCTTATTTTAAATTTCATACTTAAAACCTTTATTTATATCTTGGGGAAGTGGAAACATAATAAATAGTGAAATAGTATGCTCAAAAATAGTGGAAATGGGATATATCAATGACAATTTAGTATAAAATGAGAATAATCATATGAGAAAATGATCATAATATTTGAAAACTCCACCAAATAATTCTTAGATCATAATATTGTGTCATGAAATTATTCATGTCAGTTTATAAGACATTAATCATAATAGAATCAATGTATATAAAACACTAGAGGATAACATTGGAATAATATGATGACATAAAAGAGTGTCATAATAATGATCATCAAAATATTCTATCAGGGATTTCCACCAATACATTCATCTCATTTTAGAATAGGTAAAATTGCTTGTTTACCTAATTTAGGATTGGAATAAACTCTTGTGTATCCTGTTTTTCCCATGGTGTGACTTGTTTTGTTACATATATTGGGATTCAGATAACATTCCATGAACCCTTTAATATCAAAATAAATTTAATATTTTCCAAATTCATTATAGATATATAATTTTCTAACCCATAATATAATCACAATCCATTTTTATTTATGACACAATATCAAGAAAACATTTATCATTTCAACATTGGTTAAACCATGGAAAATAACACATATATTATCCATATTTTATGTTTATAAAAATAAACCATCCATGTGATCATATCCCCAGTGAAGAATATGTAACATAAAAGGATGTTCTAATTAATAAAAGAATACTTTAAAATGTCACTGAAATATTTATTAAAGATAATAGTCTTTTTTATTTTGAATTCATTTTTTTAAAATATATAAATTCCAAAATATTAAGGTGAATTTTTTATATTAATTTACTATAGAAACATGTAAAATAATGATTATATAAAACATTATTCATGATGGTGGTAAATAACATTATTATTTTGTAATTCACAATAATGATTTTAGTCACACCATTTTTAGAAAAGTACCTTATTTTGAAAATAAAAAGAATATTACATTTATCCCATCGTATAGAAAATAAAATAGTGGTAGAAAAGATTTTACAAATTGTAATAGAATATTAAAAGCATTATTTATTTTTTTTAAAATAATATATGTTCATGGAAGGAAATATTTCATAATAAACAATGAAATAAAGTCAGTTTTCCTTAAATGTATTCTTTCATCCTCTTGACTACAAAAATAATAAAATGAATGGAAAATGAGTAATATTCAAAAAACAAAACTAGTATTTTGAAAAATAATATTTTTTAGATATAAATGATATATATAAATAATATAAAACATATTCTTAAATAATCATGTTAAAAATTATATTGAAACATACAACCATTACCTCAAGTTTGAAATTCTTTATACGTCATCTAAACACCATTCTAATAAATTAAAATATATTTAAAATTATACAATATAACTATATAAAAACTTATAATATTATATATGATCCAATTATAACATTTATTGACCAATTTATTAATAATTTATTAATGAAATTGTCATTTTTCGTGTGTTAACAGTTTCATTTTTATTGAATGTTCTGATTTAGCGGTTCTGGTACTTATAATTTGATCGTGGTTCCAAAATAGATAGAATGTTTATAATTATATATATTATAAATATTACAAATATTCATATTTACAATAATCCATAATATATATATACATATTGAAAAATGGATTACATCATTTATGGAGACGGTGGTCTGTACATATACCTGAATGTTGTTTTAATTTTTTAATGAAAGGAAGGAAAGAAAGATAAATATTGACTTTTCAAAAAAGAATATTAATATTGTCTTAAATTTAATATTTATTTATTGAATCCATCATTATAAATATCTAGATATGGGGGTGATAGAAAATGAATCATTTTACAATGTGGATGTGATAATCCAATTCTATTCACAATGATAGATAATTTCCCATTTTATGGTAATAAGGTGAAAAATGGATGATCCATCATCATAACAACGTGTCAATATATTTTCTATACTATATTAATCAAGTTATGATGGATTAAATAAGGTTATAGAAGGTTTAATAAGAAATAAAATTGAAAAGGATCAGTTATGATTTACACCTCTTCTTTGAGAGACCACCTTTGGTAAACATATTAATCCTTGAATGATTAGTATTTTGAAATGAAATGGGGTAATAGGGAAAAGGGAATAAATATATAAATAAATAAATTATGGTATTTTATAACATATAAGGGTCAAAATTCATGAATGAGGTAGGAGTGTTTCTTTCGTTTAATAAGTGAGAGAGAATACATAATACAAATCACTTAATAGATTTAAATAATAGAAGGTAGTTTAATTATCAATGTGGAACCAAATTAAAAAAAATTAAAATTTTAGAATATTTATTGTCATAATACCATTATAAAATTATAATTATTAAGTTTCATATCGATATATTACCCTCATCTGATATTTTAACCCCTGGTAAATGTGTTTTAACCTTAAAAGTTGCAATAATTTTTCATTGTGTTTAATATTCCTTAATAACAAAAATGAAACTCAGATCATTAAAAAATTTCAACACGATGACTCATAATATTTTATTCATTTTATCAAAAATCAATTTCTATAAGTGGATGAATATCCCATTATGAAAAACATGAAAATATCAACAGAAAGTCATTTTCTTACACATGATTTTCAGCATAAAATAGAGTTTACTTCTATTTATTTCCTATGAAAAACAATAAAATTAATTATATAATATTTTAGTGAATATTTACTATTTAATTTTTTTAAAAACAATTATTCAATAATTATTATATTTATTTATCATGATAAAATACATTGTACACATAAAACAATTTTATGAAAAAAAAATATTTTTTACTATTAAATGATTTTATCTTCATTACTATCATTTAGATAACTAATTTAATTATTCTTATTGATATATTAGAGATATATTTTATTATAATATCTTTTTAATTAAGATAAACACACTTTCATTAGATAATAATACATAACATATAAAAAACCCATTTCTTCCGAAAATGTATAATTTAATAATTAAATGATTTCATGTAAAATTATTTGATCATATCTTAGGAATTAATAAAGATGTTTGAGTTGAATAAAACACACACACATAAACACACAAACAAACACACACATATATATATTTCATTATGTGGTTAATCCTATTCAAACCCACCAATTTAATAGCTAGGGTATTAACATATTCTATTTAATAGGTTCATTTATACTCTGAGTTGTATGTAAAGCTTGATATAAAATACTTCATATTTATTTTAGTGGAAATGAATATAAAATTCGGGGGTGTTATAAATAAAAAAACCTTGAAGTAATAAATAAATTATATTTTTAATTAATTAATAATTAATCTTAGTTATATTTATAAACAATAAATTATATTCTCATCTAATGTAATTTTAAATAAATTAAATAAATTTATTTTAGTTTAAAATTAATAACCATCATTTGGTTTACTAACATGGTCACTTATGGTACCATAATGGTCATATTATGTATAGTATGAACATTAATATACATGAAACCTTTTGTAGGAAACACATCATTTTACCTTATACATTAAATTAATCCAAATTATGGATTTGACACTTAAACAATGTATACCATCATGTAAAATGATGTTTTTCTAACACTATTTATATTATTTTTAGTATACTATAAACTTGCATGAAATGTATTCCAATATGAAATGTCATCATATAGAGGTTGTTATGTTCAATGGGTAATGTTTTATAGTCTGTATAGTTTACATGAACATAAACTATGACATGAATATATGTGACACATACCATTGGAAATGTTTAAGAAGTATAATATATTCACAAAAACCATTAAAATTTTGTATTCATATAGTATCATAGATAATTTTTTATTAATGCATAGAATTCAATGTTACCTGACAAAATTAACATATAATGTACATGGTATAGAAATTCCCTACCACACATCATGTACATCCAACTAAACTCCATGTGTCATAACATTTTAATTAATTTTTCCTTATATGTGTTTTAATCACATGAAATTCTAATCTGAGTATGTAACTTGTTGAAGTTGGCATGAGTTACATGATGTGTATATCATGAAACACTTTATATAAACATTTTTTTCTAATTCAACTACACACCTATAGACTTGACATATCTATCTCACTGGGTATCACATATTACCTAGTGTGTAAAATAATAATACACGTATTTTTACTTCAATTGAAGTGGTATAAATCAGTTGGTAATTGATACGTGACATGTAACGATGTTTTTTATATCAACCACATAGTTTCAAAAAAATATCTAGATTTCAAGAAATGTGGGGTTAGTGTGTATGATTACTAAATAAAATGTACCCCCAATCCATTTATATTCCAAATTTTAATCAATAAGAGGAATATAATGTCATTTCATACCAAACACCACACAAAATTGGATGAATTTTATGGGTTTTAATATTGTGGTTGACTAATTTTATATAGTGTGTACTCTTAGTTATATGTAATGTATCCAAGTCCTTTTTTAATAATCCTTGGCACCGTTGGATGCGATCTATGATTATTCTTCATCCATTCCTAGAATGTTCTTTCTTATATAAATTTTAAAAAAAGTATTATATCTACATTTATATTAAAAAAGGAAACCATTAAAATTAATATCCCTAATAAAATAAAAAATTTCTGAATAAAATGACAAATATTTATAAAATTTATTGTTACCCCAATAATACAACTTGATGTTTTAAGGCGTAGATGAGGTAGGTCGACCGGTTCTCAAATTTTTTTTTCATAAATTTGAAAAAGTAAATATGAATTAATTCATTAATACTATACAAAAAATATTGATAGATAGGATAATTTCTCTTTTAATGTAATATAAATTAAAATAATATTTATTTCAGCATGATAATTCATTAATTATCACTAATTAATCCAATTTCTATGTTTGTAGTATAATCAATGTTGGAAGAATTCAAACTATAATTTGTCTTGCGGTATCCCCATGTGCTCCATGAATCTTAGAACATTAATATTGGTATTCTAGGTTGTATCATAAAGGAACTAAACACATTTTATCTTTTTTACACAAATCCAAAAACAAATCATTTAATATTGAAAGAATAATTTTTTTCTTCCCTCATGATAGAGATGTAAGAGGATTTTTTCTCTTTATATTCAATAGAGTTATTGTTATTTTCCCTCAGTCTACAGATAATCATCATGAGAGAATATATTGTGGGTACAATTCTTACTTACTTCTAAAATTATTAAAATCAAATATCAATTTAGGGGAAAAAAATTAGTAATTTCACCAAGGGCCTTAAATAATAATTAATTCTATGAAAACAATAGGTCAAATAATAAATATTTTATTATTATTATTCTATTACCTAAAATTTTCTAAGTCATATATTTCAATATAATTTATATAATAAATAAATAAATAATTTATAAATTATATTATATAAGATATATTATTCCCATCAAGACCATAAATTGACCCATAAATCTTCCTAAACATTTATCTAGCCATAAATTATTAATATTTTTTAAATTAATAAATATCATTATAAAATTCATTTAATAAATAAATTAATATTATATTCACTGACTCATGATTAAATATTTATCTTATATTAAATAAATATATATTTATAATTTTATTAATTAACGATTTAATTAGGGAGATTGACTAAACATGAATTGTAATTATTGCAAATAATTCAGGATAATATTTATTCTTAATAATATATTCAAATATATTTTATTTGATATTATGGATAGAATTATTGTGTGTCTCTCTAGGTAACTTTCTTTTTGAAACTATGAAAACATACCTAAATTTCAAGATTGGTATCTAGAAACATGTGATGAAACCTATAAAGTATGATAGAGGTAACTGTCTCAATGATTAGAACCTCAAACGAATAATTACGATAGTCATGGGTTCAAACCCTACCACCACACCCGATGCAATGGGTTTTCACCCTTCTGGTGGGTTGTGCTTTTTCTAAACTACATTAATATAATAACAATAATGTTTGTAAAATGTATGATGGATATCTTGGAAATGAAATTAATCCTTAAATAATCTTTTTAAAAGGGTTTTAAATAATGACTAAATTAAAAAATAATTTTATTATTATTATAAACCCCGTTTAACGGATGAGGGGAAACAAAATACATCAAATACATAGGAAAAAATATTGGGCCCCATTGTTCCAAAATCCATAAAACTACATTAATTCAATAAATGAAAGCACCTCACCTATAAAAAAATTACTCAAGTGTAGCTTTCAACTTCACTTGGAAGATTAGATAGTTTCCTCATGCATAAATGCACATTCCTGGTACCGATAGCAGTGCTATACCCTCTCAAACATCGAATTTCAAATAGGAATGATCCGGTGAAAACTATCAGCTATAAAAATTATCTGGGGTAGCCTCTATAAATGATTTGGAAGATGGAATCTTGAACTAATGACCACATGATAGAACACACATCCAAAATAAAATCACACTATCATAGAAGATTCACATATCAATGACAAAAAAATCATAAAGACAACAAAAATATTAAAACAAGACCATCACCACATAGACACATCCTGGATCACCCTAACGAAAGTTGGAGGGAAGCCTCACCACAAAAAAAACCAAACTAGAATTGCAAAACCCTTCACCGCCATCATACCCATTCAAGAAAACTGTATCAATCCACCCCAATCGCTCATTGCCAACCCGGATGGCTACATAAGGCTAGATCTTTAACCATATGACCAAAGACACACTACTAAGATGACTGAGCACATGAACCCTCGTAGGATTTCGACCTAAACGTTGTAAAGGAAACATAACTACTCCCTATGCTGCAGAAGACACCGACAAAAGCTTCTGGAATCTACTGATCAGGGAAAGCGATGTCGCGCCACATAGGGCTGGAAACCCCACCGTTGAACAGTAAGATGACCTCAGAGGATAACCCCTGAGATGACATGGAATGATATCCACCACCATGGTCTTTGTATATAACTAGAAAGAAGTCCAAGAATCAAAGGCAAATTAATCTTGAAGGACCATCAGTGCATGGAGGAGAGTGAAGCCACAATTGGGACACACGGTAAGGAGGAAGCATGACTAGATCTTACCACTTGAATCCACCACAAACCACACATAGAGCTTGTAGGGAAGAAGCACCAAGGGTGGGTATACATACCTGACCCAAGGACTAGGAGAATACGTTAGTGATGGAGGAAACCATAATCATAGTATCACCCCATACAGACTCATCAAACCATTCTTTTTAAAAGGATTCCATAGGGTTTTCAATAAAAACTAATTTTTTTTACAAAGACTAAAAATATTATTTTTATATCAACCCTAATTATTATAAATACATTCAAAATTATGTCAATATAATGTAAAATAATTATTACAAAAAATAATGTTTTACAGTAAAACATATACTTTCCATAATTATCTATAAAATTTCTTTAAACATGGTAGATTCCCATCACATAAAACCAAAAAATATTTGTTTTGGAATTTTAACTTATAATCCTTCTTAAACTCATAAACAAATTATGGTATCTATAAATCTTTATTTAATTAAGAAAAATGTTCTTTTGAAATTTTACACATTCACTATATTTTCATTAATATTATAAAAAATAAAATTAGTAAAAATAGTTATTCAATTTATTTCTAAAATTTCAATACAAAAATACTTTATCCATTTCATTTCCACTTTGGTCCTTCCTTAGTGAAGGTATTAACCTAGGTAATTCATTTTTGTTATCTATTCAAATCCTTCGAAATGATTTGAAAAGAAAATTTGAGTTATATCAAGACTATTCCAAAGGAGTGTCAAACTAAGTGTGCAGTATGGTTCATTTCCATATACTAGGGTACACTTGAGTCATGCCTAACATTCCTTTTTTAGATTTATTACACCTAGGTAAATCTATATTTTAAGCACAATACATTTTAGTATCTTGAAATAAATGTATCATAAGGAAAAACGAAAAAATATTTAATTTTACCAAAAATAATTAATGTTCTTATATACTTATCCCCAAATTATATTTTTTTTATGTTCCATAATCTAGGTTTTCATTCATCTAGTTTGCATGGTTTCTACTAAACATCATTTGATTCCAATTTTAGCGACCCAACCCAAGTATGGACAAAGATAGTGCATTCCACCATTAAATAAACATTAAATACAGGGAAACACTTCCCAAACGATTTATATGTTTCGAATTCTTGGTAAAATAGATACATACATGATCGCAATATTACATTTGAACACACAAAATTACAATATATTTTTTTCATTTTTCTTGAATAACTTTATTCCATCTAGTGTATCCCTACATATCTATCATAGAGAACCTCATGGTATCTAAAAAAGAAAAAATAAGTGTGATCTCAAATTATCACTTTGAATTATGTATAATGGAAGTTATCATGAATCAATAGTTAATAATCAATATGGAATTGTAAATAAATGAAAACATGTGACATTTAAATAACATGATATGGAATAATCGTTATACAATTCTGAATAAATATAAACACATTCCATTTAATCAATAAACTATGAATGAAATTCATCCATAGATTATTTCATAGAGAAAATCTCATGGACAAAAATAAATGAATTCGGAACGAATGCAATGCTTAAATATTATATGTCATATATCTAGAACATCAAAACCATTATCTCCATGACTTATAAAATGATGGTTTGATCTACCAGTAATAACCTATTTAGAGCAATCTTAATTTATTTTTCTTCTGATACCAACTGATGCATCCATGTGTTATATTATACCTGGCCCCACCCACCAATTTAGGTCTATATCATAACTCATATATCTAATAATAGATTTAATTCATGAATCAATGTGCCTTTACATTAGATATCCTATTGAGTCTCAGATATATATTTACTAATATTTAACTATTTAATCAAATAACATTAAAATTGAAACACCATATAAAAAAATGATATATTCTTTAATAAATAAACTTATTTATGATAAATTACAAAGATAATTTGGGAAAATTTAATGTATAGTGAACAACTCAAGGGGCTTACAAAAGTGAATCAACAAATTGAATTTCAATACTATCCTTGGTAAAAATAATCAAAAACCATCCGGATAAAGAATTAGGATGGTATTAATATAATTTATATCCATTGAATTAGGAATATGGGGTGTTGTAATTGATGAATAAAAATATAATAAAAAAATATGTTTTTAAAAAATATTGAGTAAATTAACCTCTTAATTTTGGAAATCATTATGAAAAATCTGTTTCTTTGAAAATACTTTTTAAAAATTTTTATATAAAAAGATAATTTAAAACTATTAACTAAATCTCCAAATAATTTATGGTGGGTAATTCCACGCACGATAAATAGAATTTTTTTTATTCACTGTAAAATGGTTAAAAAAAATCATTATTGAGGAATAGATATAAAGATTAACTTGAAAAACAATATTATAAAGAAAAAATTGGTAAAAATGAAATTTAATAAATTAATTAAAATGGTTAAATAAGACATTATGAAAACATTTTTATAAAAATGTTCTATAATAAAATAAATTTTCAATTGAAGAGAGAAATATAGATTAATTTTATTTAAATAATTTCCCAATAATTTTTACTAAGAATGAATAAAAATGGTTCAATAACATTGAAAATTTCATGAAAAAAAACATATGGGGATAAAATTAAAGATTTTAATTAATCAATTATCATATAATTATATTTAATATAAATACAATAATAAAAATTCTTAATTATAAAGAGATAGGGAAATAAACTATAAAAATGAACTTAATGATGAAGTGAGAATTAATCAATGGACAAATTATTTGTATCAAATAAATATCCAGATAAAAATGTGTAAATACAATATAATATATAAAATAAAATTATACACATAATTATATAATTTTAATGACAACAAGAAAGTAATATAACCCATTGAAAATTAATTGAGTTATGCAATTCTTTACCACTTGGTAAACTTTTATTCAAATCTTCATTGATGAAATAATTCACATTAATATATAAAATACCTTGAATAGTTATTTATTCACCATATTAAATGTTAAAGGGTATTATATAAATAAGGTAAAAGTAATTTTTTTCATAACATTACAATATGCCTCAATGAAATGAAATTGAGATGTAATCCTTTACCTCATTCTTTCTTTTTTATCACACATTATCTACCCTACATTATAGGGATTTTAAAAATGTTATTAAATTATATAATTACCATATTTTTATTTTTTATATCATATATAATCATTTTATAACATATCATAACTTTTTTGTTAATAGTATTTAGTTATTTTCAATATTTTAGGTTTTAATTTCATTGTTTTTCTAGTATGTTATGACTTGAAATATTTTTCTTTTTCATCAATAACCCATTCCTAATATCCATAATTTATACCATGATTTTAATGTTATACATATTCATTATATATGTATTTATATTATTTCATAATATTTAGTGACTAGAAATGAAATGCACTATTCATGGAAATTATAGGTTGTTTGTTAATATAAACGCATCTTCAAGTTTACTATCATAATAAAAGAAAAGAATTGACATATATATAAGAATAATATTATTACAGTGTCATTTTTATGTCATATATATCTTATAGGCTTATTAATACCAACCATAATACATTCCATGTAAAGCGTGGATGAATCACATCACTTAATGAGGTGATTGTCTATCATACGCAAGAGCGATATTTTGTATACAAAAAAGGGAAAGCATGTAGTTATGTGTTATGTAATAACTAAAGATAAAAAATAATATAATAAATATCATATATTTCATATATAAACTATAAATCCATCCTTATTCCCTATATTTAACTGTGGTAATTGAATAATGAACAACATCGGTTCGTGAGGCGGTAGTCCCTCATACACAAAAATGATGTCTGTGTGTCCCATTTGATGGGAGTGTGAGATGTTCTTGGTTGAAACATTATCATACCAAAATTAAAATATATTTCAGATAATTTGGGTATTATATAAACACAATATAAGTATAAATAACATAGTTTGAGGAATAATTAACACAAAAACATTTATTGATGGACATTACATCTTCTTTGGGTTTCCCCTTTTGGTTTGCACCAAAGACCATATTTTATTTTATTTATATCTAAATAAAAGACTCTATGATGAGGTTAGGTATGATGGGAGTTAATTTTTAAAGGGTTTTGACGTTCTAAAAGTCTTGATTGGTGTGTATAATAGGGGAGAGTGAATTCCATTTTAAAATAGAGGGGTGACATACTTATTAATATAAAAAATTAAAAAATAATGAGAAGTATAACTTAAATTATGTACCAAAAATAATTGAAAATATTAGTTAACATAGGGTATTTTTTGGAAATATTCCTAATAAATGTATATTTAAAAGTTTCTAGGTATTTTCTCTCTTTAAAATTAAATTTAACAAAAAAGTAAACTCTATTTATATTAATCACGGTAATTTAGTTTAATTTCTTTCACTAATATTTTTGTTCAAAACTATGTTGAAATTTCTAATAATAATTTTTTTAATTGAACTATGGAATGAATTTTTTAAATTCAAATAATATAAGTAGTAGAAATTAATTTAAAATTAATCATGTAGAAGGGACGAGAGAGCAGCTATTCAATGTGAAAATGTTTCAAATATTACTATGTTTTAATATCTAAATATAATATTCATATGATCTCAATTTTAAAAATTGGATTAATATATGTATTATTGAAATAATTTTACATTAAAAAAAATTTAATATATAATTTTACATTATTTATTTTTTAGATAAAAATTTAATTTTCAATGAAAATTCATTATGTTTCAATATTCTTAAAAAAATAAAAATTATTATTGAAAACCTGAAAAAATCACCCGAATATAATTTTTACAATCAAATTTTGAAAATGATGTTTTATTTTTAAAATTTAATGTATTAAATCTATAAGATTTAGTTATAAAACAAATTCACCATTAAAAGTTGGTAAAATCGTCTTTATGAAAATACCTCATTTTGTGTGTAAAATTGGTTTTATTATTATCTTTTGAATATCAAATATATTTCATTAATTTACAAAAATTGATTGAATATATAACATATAAATTCAATTAAAATCATTCTCTGACATAAATTAATATAATTTATTAAGATAAATATCTTTTGGGCTTATAAAAAAAGATCGTTACAGAAACATTTCATTTATATCAAATTGATTTTTATTTTCACTTCTAATTAATTGGAATCTAATGAGTTAAAAAAATCATCAATTAGTTAATACTATTTATTATCACCAATTTAATTTCTATGGGAAAAATTTCATTTTATATAAAAATGAAAATAATATTTTGTAAAACTCAGTCTTATGTGTAACTTGGGAACCATGTATATATCTAGTTTACTAAGACTAATAAACTAACTAGTCCTTTAGTTAGCGTTTGCCTATATATTATTAAAATTATTTATAGTATCCACCTACTATTGGCTTACTAGGGTTTGGTACTAACATTTAGTATCAATGGATGTTTAGTAGAAACCTTGGAAACTAGATACGGGAAAATATAGTTAAAGAACATATGTTTAAGATAAAATTTTAGGATAAGTATAGAAAAAATCCTATTGTTTTGGTAAATGTATCGATTATGACGTTTTTTCTTAGTGATACATCTTTCTCTTGATACTATAATTTGACATATTTTTGGAAAGTATATAACAAGGGGTAGTAACTTCAAAATGTTCTTTTTGGGCTTGAAAGAAGAGTAACGTGGTACAGGAAAATGGGCCTTTCTATACATTTGGATTGAAACTCCCACGGGATATGCTTCAAACAATTCAAAATTTATTTAATAATAAAATGTTACATGGGTTTTACCCCAATCCTAAATGTAAGAGGGTATACAACTTGTTCACCCAATATAAAAGCATGTCCACGGGTCATATCCCTTGATTAACAAAATATAATTTTCTTGGTAGGTATATTTGAGATAAGATTTATTATTTTTATGTGAAATACAAAAATTCCATGTATTATTCAAATATTTTGATTTCATAACTTATGATCTTAAATTTTTTATGATATATGTCTTATTAACTTCCATTATTTATCATGATATCTAATATTAAGGGTATGATCTTTAAATGTAATGATCAAGTTTCATATACTTTTTCAGGTTATGCTTACACATATAATATATTTACCATTACTGACCACTTATGCTCACCCCATTATTATGTTTCCTATCCCCAAGATATCAATAAATGTTTTAGGCCTAAGTAAAAAAGATGTGGATAATAATTAGAGATGTTGAAAATCATTAACGTGGATAAAAGACTTTGTTTCCGAGATTCCAAACACACTAAACTATTATTTTCCTCAAGCATGTATCTTTGAAATGTACTAAATATTCATCTAAAATGATGTAATATCCATCTTCATTAAGACTGAGTTATTATATTTTGTATAAAAGGAATGGTTTAGTCATCCATTAGGTACTTGGATGAGAAAAATTTAGTAAAATTCTCTTTTATATTTATAATGATATGTCTAGGGATATATCTATGGACATGTATAAATATGATTAAATATTTAGAAAAATGTAATGGAATTTTGTTAAAGGATATAGTGAGTGGTCTACTAGAAATTTATCTTTGTCTAGATAATTCATGTTTTGTGGCTTAGGTATAGATGTGCATTGGGGTAACAACTCAGAGAAGATGTATTGAGCCTAACTAGGGGTAATATGGTACATGACAACAAGCCTTATTCCATCCCAGGCTTGACACTCTTAAAAGATATGATTTTAAAATTCACAATCACTTTAGGAACCATTATGATGGTTTTAAAAAAAATACTACATTGAATAACCTTTGATAAATATAAGGTATCATCTATTAAAAGGTAGGTGTCATGATTTGGACATTCTATAATAAATTTAAAAGGATTATATGGATTTCTTATATGATATGTGATTCTTACCCCATGCATTACTGTTTTAGTCAATGAAGAGAACTAGAAAGTATATGGTTAACATTTTATGTTTCTGATTTGGAAGGTTTCAGAATTTTGAAAATCAATTTACTCAGTGGAAATATCATAAAGAGAATCCAGAAGGTGGGATGAGTATTAGATATTCTTATAAAGATAATGAAACCGCAAATTACATGGGAAATTAATGTGATGTTCTTTTCATATTGTTTAAATTTATCATAATAAGAATGATTATATTGAGGTTGAGTAACCTTAATCCATAATTCATATTTCATAATCTACTAACAATGTATTATTGAATAAGTTGATGAATCCTAGGTATTGGTTTAATAATTAAGTAGGATTAATAAAGTATATATGTTTTGGATTTAAAATATTATGTTTTATGAATCATGAAATGTATAGTGATTTTGATTATAATTTCTCATCATGTATTGAAAAAGATATGTTGAATGTTGATGAAGACATAGAAACAGTATTTCATAGAAAGGTGATATTTTGATTAACGTAAGGTAACCCTTAATTAATACCTAAAATTGAGAAAATGATAATTTAATAATGATATGTCAGACATGAATAAGTAAATTAGATGGTATGGATTACCATGGAATGTATTATTTATAAAATGGTCAATGAAATCATGGATGAAGTTTATAACATATTATATTTAAATAATATATCTACTAATCATTGGAATAAAAAAGAATGAATGTTTTAAAAAGGAATTTAAGGTAATTAAGGTTATTACTGTGTTTTAATGGAATATAGGATGAGGTTTTTAAAATAATTGGAAAGTGAAAACCATGTGGTATATTGTGAAATATTGGGGATCATTATTAATTAGATTTGACGACATTATTTCTAAAGCTTTTAATTTTGATCTTTAGGAAGGGTTATAAGTTTGAAAATTTGAGGAAAGATTAAGTTAAAATTTAGATGATGTTTTTGAGAATAATAAATTATCATACCACATGAGGATTTATGAATATTAGATAACCTATTCTAAAAATGAAGTATTAATGATAAATAATAATACAACAGATGGCATATCTGGGATCTCATGATTTTTTACAGATTTTGGAATAACAAATTCACCTTCAATTTTAGGGAAATTGGTGAAGTGGATCAAAGAACAATAAATGGTTTGGATTTATGGAAATCATGAAACTATATATTTTCATGAAAATTATTTAACTTTATGAAAAAGGATCTTGAAACAAAAATATTTATCTTAGTACCTGTGTTTCTGATGAATTAGACGGTCCCTTAGTTCAACATGATTTATGGATTTCTGATTTCTAACTTTATCCATACCATTTTTTCTATCACTATACATCAGAACATGATAGTTATATATTTTTAACATGTCCATGTTTTCACTTCCTGCCTATTTCCCCCAATGAGTAAACATATTTATATGTTACTTTGGGTAACCGTTATATTTTTAACATTCCCTTTTTAAAAGATGTTTTAATATTCATTTTTATGATGTGAGTTTAAATGAATGAAACATTCAAGTGTTAAACATTTGATCAAAAAGATGAATTTTTAGGGTGAAATTAATTTTATGAGTGTATAATGTCACATCTCATGATTTTGTGAATTATTTTTTTTCAAATTAAATTAATCTTTCTTATATCTTCCATTTAACACAACATTGAACATATTATTATTTTTATTAAAGAACTATGTTTGGACTGTGTTAGACACAACAGAAAGTTAATCATGAACTAAAAATAACATAAATTTTATCATTATTTACATGGATCATCGAGTTTATCTTTCTTTACATGCACCAATGACTTTTATCGATGTCCTGTGTAACACAGATGACTGATTTTTACCAAAAAAACTATATCATTTAAATTTTACTATTAAAAATAATACGATATAACCTAAATGTTAAATTATTTTTTATGAATATAATTATATAATTTATTAAAATATGTGGTTTAAAAAAATATATTATGAATTAATAGCTTACCCATTAATTATAAATGAATATAAAAACTGATTGAATATAATGGAAAATATTTTTATTATATAATCATTATGTTTTTTAAACTAACAAGTTAAATTAAGTAAAATTAATGAATGATTTGATTGTAATATATATGTTATATATTAAATAAATTATTATTTATATTATTTCAATAGGATTAATAAACATAATATATGAACAAACCCAATTTTATTAATAAAAACCAATATTTTTTATAATGGTAGTTTTACTATTTTTTAATAGAGAACCAATTTTACATACAATTTTTTAAACTTTTATAGATTTAATATGTAAAACTAAACTACATATTTTCAAAATAAAAAAAAATATCTTAGGATAATTTTTTGTTATTTTTTTGAAGGTTTCAATTTTTAATGAATAATTAAAAATATTGGATTTATATTTTAAACTACAAATTCATTTAAACTATTAAAAGGTTAAATAAAATTTTAAATTGTTTTCAAATTTTAATTAGATAATAATTTTATCAATTAATCCAATTTTGGTTATTATAAAAAAATTTACATCTGAAATTGGATATAAAAATTTATTAAAAGTTTTATCATTTTTTCTGTAAAGCCTTGTAGTGTACTCCCATTAATGGGATTAATTATAAATTAATTTATTGCACTTAAGATATTTTAATTTGGAAAAAATTATTCTATATTTGTAATTATTATTCTTTATAATGTCTAATAAGGTCATCATATTTTTGACCAAAAATATTAGTGAATGTTATTAAAATTAATTACACCGATTAAGTTAAAACTAAGCATAACTAATGATTAAACCCTAAATTTAAGTCACAAAATGTCCAATCCAATTTTCTATGATAAATTTCTTGTGTATATGTAGATCATATCCTTGATTATATCAACTTGGGTACATTATTGGATCCACTTTCAACATGGAAATTATAGGTGGAATTCTCTCTTCATATATTTATAAGAGTGCCACTCATCCTCCACTATAAAATGTCCTCCTATCCTCCCAAATCCTTTCACATATCAAGAACATTATCTAACCCAAAATATAATAAAATATCTTCCAAAAACCCATAAAATTCCCCTAGAATCATACAGTTGGATATAATGTAACCCAATAAAGCATTTTGGAACAAACCAAAAGGAGTTACCTGATTAAGAGGTAATGTCTTCTATCAACCTTCTTTCTATTATTTTCTTTCTATAACCTCTCCAACAACTTTATTAAATTATTTTATATCAAAAAACATATAATAATTATATTAGGATGTTTTTATGCTATTTTTTTGGCATATACTTACATACACTTCCATCTAATGGGTAACAAAAAAACTATTTACTTGTTCAACAAACTATCGTCTCACAAAATAATGATTGTTCAATTTTAATTTATCACCTTTCATTATAGAAATTGTTTTAAAAAAACTATTTATATATTTTATATATTATTTTTGTAATTCCTTATGTTTTTTGGTAATTCTTTTACATAACTTGTCTTTATAAATTCCATTTTGTGTTAATACGGTAATTTTGTTTGAGGAAATGTGGACTACCACACCTCAAAAGGATGTGGTTTATTCATAAACTATATGAAATATATTAAGGATGGGTTTAGTGAATATATATAATATATATATGATATAATAAATATAATATAATAATTATATATATATATATACATATATATACATATATTTATTTTACTTTCTTTCAACTTCAAAATTAAACAGAAACAGGCTTCCTTAGTACGTATGACTTACCATCTCCATGAATGGTGTATTATGTTTTATAATTAGATATTCAATGGATTATAATAATAATAATATAATGAATATAAAATATATTTAAATAATGTTTTAATTTTTTTAATTCATGATATAAGTATAAGGGCCAATGATATAAAAAATAAAGACAAATGTGAAAGACAAAGTGGATAATATTTGAAGCGAAACCATAACATTGAATTGTTAAAACGTGGTTAATATAACACCATAATAATAATTTATAAATTTTTTTTACTAAGAATATGGTTCTTTTATAGAATTATGATATATTTATATTTATTATAAAGGTGTTTTGAATGATTATGACAATACTGAAGATGCGAGGTAAGGGGATTTCATCTAACTTATTTATTTCCATGAGATAAAAAATGTAATCACCACCAATTACTTTTCAAGGGTGTGTATATTACTCATGTATGAAATATATTATTATTATTAAACAATTATAGATATTTACATATACATTTGATTATATTTATTTGTTGGGGACTATATTTCAAAAGATACCAAAATGGTAAGATGATTTTTTTCTAAATTTTATTTCATTGAGACACATAACTTGTTATACATCTATATTTTTCCATGAGGAGTATAAACCACCTTTGAAAATTTGTATCATGAATATATTTATATTAATAATATTTTGAGATGCATTAAATTTAATTTTCTTAAATTTGTAGTGTGGTTCAAGGTTACCATGTAGTTAGAGTTTGCTGAAACAATCTCATATCGTTTTGAAATTAGTTATGATTATGTTTTCTTTGATGAAATATTTTGATCCATATCTCAAAAAAAATTCATGACTTTTATTGTAATATGTTTATTCATTATATCTTTATATATTTATATGAGTTTCCACTCATTTCTACATAAGATTGTTAAGAATTTGTAATTATGGAAGTATGACTTTACCATCACTTCGGTCAAAAATATTTGTTTCCTAAGAATAATGTTTTCTAAATTTTTTTTCCATGAATTATATATTATTCTCCTTAATATTCATTAGACATTTTTATTCTTTTTACATTTTACCACTATTTTTTAATTGAATTTTTTTTATCACTTTTTGAGAGGGGGATTTTTCTGACGTTTTACCCTGAATAAGGAATGTTTCATTTTACCTTATACAACATTTACGAATTTACCCATCATAAATTCATTAAAAATTTATTTTTATATCTAAATGGTTAATTTTTAAGAATTTTTTTTAAAATATATTTTATGGAAAATAATTTATTAAAGATTTTATGTTTAACATTAATTTTTCAATTAATAAAGATTATTTACCCAATAAAATACTTTTAAAATATCCTTCCATGTTATTTTCCATCTAAGACAACAATAGTTTATTTTAATAAATTAATTTTAGGTAATTATCCAAAGGTTACATTCAGATTATTTCATGACTAGTATATGGTTTTATTGAATGATTATTAAGAAACCAATTTCACTTCCATGGGTTTTATGCTTTCGAAAACTAATTCTTTTCACGGGTTTGGCTTTATTATAGTGATTATGAAAACTACATATTTTCATAGGTTAGGGTGTGATGAAATGTAATTGATACACAATTCATTTCATGGTTTATGATTTTATGTTTATAAAACCTATCAATTTTTATGGGTTATAATATGACCAATGTTTTATTATCTTCAGAAAAATATATGAATGATTTTATTATGATATGTGTGGGACCTTTATCCCCCACTAATGAATTGGTTAATTATAATTTTTATATGAGATAAAATTGTACAGAAGTTGTACCCCAAGCCGAAAAACAAGAATATACATGGGTTGTAGCCGAATCATAAAATTAAGAGGGTATATAGGCAGTATCCCAAGCCCCAAAACAAGAAGTTACATGGGTTGTATCCTAAGAAAAAAAATTCTAGAAGGTACATGAATTGATATACCAAAATTAAAGAAGTTAAAGTGGTTCTAAACCATTATTAACAAATTATAAGGGTCTTGGAAGGTATCCTTGGAAAAGAGATTCTATTTTATGTGAATGCGACAAATTACGTGTCTTATTCCTATGTTATGCTTCAAAGACGATGATATTAATTATCTTATGATCTATGAATGATTAATATCCAATATTAACTATGCTATCTAATACGAAGGGTATGATCTCAAAATGTTATTCTCATGTTCTATAAACTTTTATCCTGATATGATTATGCATTTTCTTTATTTACCCTTACTGAGCATCTAAGCTCACCCCTTTATTATGTTTCCATTCCCCAAGATCTGAATAAAGTTTTCATGCAGAAGTACTAAAGGGGATAATTATGGGAGATGTTTAAGATCATTAACAAAGAGAGAATATTTGGTTTTCATGTTTGCAAAGACACGAAATGATTATGGTCCTCAAGCATGTATTTTTGTATTGTAATGAATATTCATCTAAAATGATATAATATCCATGTATTTCAAGCATGATTCATCATAGTTGGTATCAAAGGAAAGGATTATTCATCCTGGAGGAACTAGTATAAGAAATATTTATTGATATCCCTATGTATATTTCAAAGGATATGTCTTGAGATGTCTCTTAGGATATGTATAATGATGAGTCAACATTTAGGAAAATGTCAGGGAATTTTGTTGAAGGATTGAGTGATGTTATACTTGAAATACATACAATTATGGATATTACATGTTGATGTTGCTTAGGAATAAATGATCATAGGGGTAACAACTCTAAAAAGATGTCATGATCCAGACATAGGGTAATCTGGTATATAAAAACTGGCCTTGTTCCACCCCAGGATTGACACTCCCGAGTGATATGATTTTGAAATTCATAGACTCTTAATGAACCATTATGGTGTAATTTTAATATAATATTACTATTAATAACCAATTATAAACATATGGTGTAATTTATTAAAAGGTTTTTGTCATGATTTTGACATTCCATAGGTAATTTTTCAAGATTTTGTTGTTTTCATATATGACATGTGTTTCTCACACCATGCATTCTAGTTTTAGTTAATGGAGAAAACTATAAAGAATATTGTTAACTTTTTTTTGCTGTGGAATTTTTGGGCATAATAAAAATCAATTTACCAGTTGGAAATATCATAAAGTGAATCGGGAAGGTGGTATGAGAGTTGGTTATACTTATGAAGATAAATAGACCGTAAACGACATGTGAAATGTATGTGATGTTATTATAGTATTTTTTAAATTAATAAAAAGAAAAATTCTTATATTGTGATTTAGGAACCATAAGACATGAATCATATTTAATAATCTCAGAATGAAAAATTAATGAATAAGTTGATGAAGCCTGAGTAATGGTTTAATAACAAAGTTGAATTAATGTATCATTTATTTTTTGTATTTAAAATATTAGGTTATATGAATCTTGAAAGGTATAACTATTTTAAGTACAAGTTCTAATCATGGATTTAAATTAATATGTTGAATATTGATAAAGACATAGAATAAAATTTCATGGAAATGTAATATTTTGATTAAGGAATAGTAAGCCTTAATTTTTGCATGAAATTTAGATAATGGTATTTTGATAATAATATATTGGATTAGAATAAGTAAATTTGATGGAATAGATTACCATGGAATGGATTATTGAAATAATGGGCTATGTCATAAAGGATGAAGCTTAAAACATCATAGATTTAATGAATATAACCTTTAATCATCAAAATAAGGATGAATGAATGTTTTCCAAAAGGATTTTTTGTAATTAAGGTTATTACCAATTATCAAGGGAAAATAAAAGGAGGTTATTCATAAAATTGTAATGTGAAAATCGAGATGTAAATTATGATATATAGGGGAACAATGTTAATATAATTTCATGGGTTTCTACCAAAGGATTTTAATTTTCATCTTTAAGATGGGTTATATGGTGAACAATTTGAGAAAAGATTAAGTTAAACTTTTGATGAAGTTTGTTAGAATAAAGTATTATATTACAAAATGATGATTTAGGAATATTAGATAGCATCTTCTTAAAATGGGTTGTTGATGATAACAGATGATAAATGAGATGGTATATCAAGGATCTCATGATCTGTTACTATTTTGGGAATAAAATGTTTACCATCCATTTTAAGGAAAGAGGTGATGTGGATTAAGGAACAATAAATGGTGAAGTTCTCTTGAAATCTTTAAGGTATATACTTTTATAAAAATTATTTTTGTTTAAAAAAAGTATCTTGAAACCAAAAATTCTATCTTAGTACCTCTATTTCAGATGAATCAAATGGTCCTTTAGTTCTTCATAGATTTATGGATTTCTTATTGAAAACATTCTCCTTACCATTTTCTATATCACTATCCATCATAACATTATAGTTATATATTTCTTTCATGTCCATGTTTTAACTACCCACCTATGTTACCCTACAATTAAACATATTTATATGTTACTTTTTGTAATTGTTATAGTTATAATATTCTATTTTAAATAAAGTTTTAATATTCATTTTTACAAAGCGGGTTTATGTGAATGAAACATTCAACTATTAAACCATTGATAACTCAAATGAATTTGGAGGGTGAAAATAATTTTATGGTGGGTATAATGTAATATCTTGTTATTATGTGATTTATTTTTTTCAAATTAAATTTGTCTTTTTTATATTTTTCATTTAACGCAACACTGAAAAAAAATTATTTTATCATAAATCACTATGTTTGGATTTAATTATACAAAAAACCAATTTAATCATGCACTAAAATGAACCTAATTTTAATCTTTCACTACAAGGAACATAAGTTAGCTTTCATTACAAGTAACAATGACTTTCCTCAATGTCCTACGTAACACGCATGAATTATTTTCTTACTTAAAAAGTGTCTAACATTTAAATGTTATTATTTAAAATAATAAGATATAAAATAGGCATTGAATTATTTTTTATTAATATAATTAACTAATTTATGAAAATATATGGTTCAAAAAATATATTATTACTTCAGATGTAACCAATTGATTTCAAATGAATATGAAAACTGATTGAATATAAAAGAAATTTTTTTTATTTTTATAGTCATAAAGATGTTATAGCTAGATAAATTAAATTAAATAAAATTAATGAGTTTTATTAATTTAATATATATGTCACATATTCAATCAAATATTTTTTAAATTCTTTAAATTTATTCGATAGACATAAGATAATAAGAAACCCAATTTTATGCATAAAAACCTATATTTCTTATGAAGGTAGTTTTAATGCCTTTGAATTGAGATCCCATTTTAAATAAAATGTTTGAAAATTTTATTTATTTAACATTTAAAAATAAACATCATCTTTTTTGCGAAAAATTGAAATTAACTTAGGATAAAATTTTAGTATTTTTCAACAAGGTTTCATTTTTACTGAATAGTTAAAAATAATAGATTTTAATTTGAAAATACATTTTCATTTAATTTATTTATAAGGTTAAATCATATTTTAAATTTTTTTATAAGTTTAGTTATATTATAATTTTATCAATTAATCAAATTGAGGTCATTGGAACAAATATCACAATGAAATTGGATATAAAAAGCTAGTAAATATTTGATAATTTTTTTTTATTAAAAACCCGCACTGTCCTCCAATTATTGGAATTAATTTTAAAAAAAATTCAACCACTAAATATATTATAATTTATAGAAATGGATTTTATTTTTTCAATTACAGTTATTTATAATATATAATATGTCCAAATTAATATTTGACCAAAAATATTAGTGAATGAAATAAATTTTAATTACACTGTATATTGTAAAATTAAGCCTAACTAATGACAAAAAATTAAATTTAAGATTCCAAATGACCTATAAACATTTACAAGGGATATTTAAAGGAAATTATTATACCCTATAATCCATAGATAATATTGGGCACATGATTGGATCCAATTCCAATATGAATAACGTGGGTGGAATTCTCTCTTCAAATAGATACAAGAGTGCCACTCCACCTCCACTATAGAACATCCACCAATCCTCCTACATTCTCACACATCCCAAGACTGTTTTCTTATCCAAAATCTAATAAAATAAGACCCAAAACCTCTTAATTACTTCTATAATTATACCCTTGGACATAATGCAACCCAAGGAAGCCTTTTGGAACAAACCAAAAGGAGTTACCCGATTAAGAGGTAATGTCTTCTCTCAAGCTCATTTCTGTTATTTTATTTCTCCAACCCCTCCACTAACTTTATTCCATTATTTTATTAAAAAAACGTATTCTAAATATACTTTTATTTTTTATTCTATTGTTTTTATCTACACTTACCTTTAACTCTATATAATGGGTAACAAATATACTGTTTATTTGTAGAGAAAACTACCGTATCATGAAACAGAAATTGTTCATTTTTAATTTACCACATCTAATGGTAGAAATTATGATGGACAATCTATTTATATATGTTATATTTTATATTTATTATGTCATTAGTTTTTTGTAATTATTTTTCAACACATGTATTTATACATTCTATTTTGTGTTGATATGATAATTTGTTTTGAGGAATTGTGAACTACAACCCCTAAATGGGATGTGATTCCTTCATATAGTATATGAAATGTATTGACAATTGGTTTAAAAATATATATTATATTTATACGATATTATGAAGATAATAAAATAATTATATATAGATATATATATATTTACTTTTTTTATTTCAACATGATAGTTGAACAGAAATAGAGTTCATGCATATGTGTGACTTACTCTCTCCATGAATGGTGTATTCTGTTTCATAATTAATCATTCTATGGATTATTATAATACAAATATAATGAATATAAATTGTATTTAAATCATGTTTTAAATTCTATAAATCATGATATTAGTATAAGGACAGATGATATAACAAATAATGACACATAAGAAAAACAAAGTGGATAATACCTGAGGTGAAACCATAACATTGAATTGTTAACCAGTGGGTTTTAAGAAGACATAATCAAACAATATATAGTATTGTAAGTAATAATATGTTTCTGTTAAATATTTATGATATATTTATATTTATTATAAAATAGGTTTGAAAGAGTACGACGACATTCAATACACAAGGTAAGGGGATTTCATCTCACTTTTTATTTCTATGAGATAAATAATTTATTCACAACTCGTACCTTTTTTGTGGTGTGTATACTACACATAGATGAATTCTATAATTATTATACAAAAATTTATGGTCATTTACATATAAATTTTACTATTTTTATTTCATGGGGACTATGTTTCAAAAGATACCAAATTGGTAAAATGATTTTGTCTAAATTGTTTTTCTTTGAGACACATTATAGGTTATGAACCAACAATTTTTCATGAGATGTATATAATACCATTGAAAAATTAAATCATGAATCCCTTTATATTAATTATTTTTTACAATTTATTTAATTTCATTTTATTAAATTGTTTTTATGGTTCAGGGTTATTAAATTGTTATTGTTTTTTGAAACAATCTCCCCATATTCGAATATTGTTTATTATTATGTTTACTTTAATAAATTATTATGATCCATATCTCAGGAACACTCAATAATTTTATTTTCCTCTAGTAATTTTTTATATATTCATAAATTGTTTCCAATTTTCTACTCTTTGGTACATAATATAGTTTAGAAAGTCTTATTTATGAAGTATGACATTACCTTATCTTTGGTTGGACATCTTTGTGCCATTAAAAAATGTTATTTAAAAAGGGTTTCCAAGAATATTATACTATTGTCATAAAATATGTAAAATAAATTTTTACATTTTTTTCTATTCCAATGTTTTCAATGTAATTTTTTTTCCTAATAAGACATTTTTCTAATGTTTTTACACTGAAAAAGGAATGTTTTTTACCTCATATGACATGTATAAATTTACCCACCATCAATAATTTGAATATTTTTTTCCACTTTAAAATGGTAAATTATAGGAAAATGTTATTAAAATATATTTTTATGTAAATTTGTTTTTAAAAGATTTTATGCATTCAAGATCTCTTTTCATTGAAGAAATGATATTTACCTCATCAAATTATTTTCAAAATGTGTTTCTATGTTATTTTCCATCTATGATAACATCGATTGAGGTTACACATTTTCTTCGAGTAAATTATCATAAGGATCCATTCATATTATTTCATGAATGTTTTATATTTTTATCGAATGGTAAATAATACCCCCATTTATTTTTCATGAGTTTTATACTTTTTAAACCCTCTTCTTCACATAGGTTATGATTTATTGAAGTTATTATGAAACCTATATATTTTAATTGGTTATGGTGAGATGAAATGTTCATTTCATGGGTAATGATTTAATGTTTATAAAACTTATCACTTTTTATGGGCCATGATATGATAAAATTTTTATTATCATGTGGAACATGTATTAATGATTTTATTATGAGATGGTTGGGAAATATATCTCCCTCCATAGAATTGGGTAATGATAAGTTTTATATGAGATCAAAGAGTACATAGGTTATATGCCAAGACCAAAAATAAGAAGCTCTGTGGGTCGTATCCCAATCCTTAAAAAAGAAGGTACATGAGTTGTAACCCAAGAAAAAAATGTATGAGGATACACTAATGGTATCTCATGCCTGAAATTATGATGGTACATTGGTTTTTTCCTATTACTAAATCTATTAGGGTACAAAGGTTATTATCCCAATCCCGAAGATGGTACATGGGTTGTATCCCATGCCTAACATGTTATCAAGGTCATGGTGGGTAGTCATGACATAATATTTTCTAACCTTATGTACATTCCACAATTTTCATGTCTTAACCTATGTTATGCTTTCATGAATTAATTATATTATTATATCTAATATGTAGTGTATGATATTGAAATTTTATTCTCAATATCCATAACTTTTTATTTGTGTCATGCTTATACATTTCCTTTCTTTTCACTTATTAAGAATCTGGGATCACCCCTTCTTATTTTTTCTTTCCATGGGTTATGAATAAAGGTTTTAGGTAAAAGTACAAAAGGTGAAGATATTTATGGGAGATTTTTAATATATTTCCCCACGATAGAATAATTTGTCTCCAGGTTTCCAAAGGCACTAAACTATTATGGTCCTCTGTAATATAATTTTTTAGTGTACCAAATATTCATTTAAGATAATGTAATTTCCATGTATTTTAATCAAGGGTCATTATATCACAAGTCTCAATTTATTCTTGTTAGAGTTTATAACATCCTATTTGTGCTCATGGGATTTAGAATCAAAATCCTTAAGACCTTTCTTGACGGATTTATGGTACTAACCATTGATATAATAATAGTTTACTAAGTATTGGATGATGAAAAATAAAAATATATATGTGTTATCCTTGATTAAATTTTATAGAACTATATCTATTAGGAATTTTATTTGTTTTAATTTTATATTTGGAAGGTCCACTACATGATGTATTTTAACTCAATGAGTGTTTTTTATAGACCTGAGGAGGATTTAGGAAATCCATTCCTATGATCTACTAAAGAGTTTTCTGATTTGTAGATATTTGTTGAGTTAATTAGATATTACATAAGGTTTTTGGAATGCTTCCACAATACTTTATCCCCTATAAATTCCCTTACCCAAAATGGAAATCCCAACATTTTATCTAAGTGATGCTAGATAGCTATTGAGGTGTCAAACTAATGGTTTTTTAGTGTTAATTTCTTGAGGATTCTATATAATTAATTAAAGTACATAGTGTTCTATGATGTATCTAGATTAAGGAACATAATATTGTTGAATCATATGTAGGTGGTGATTACATATAAGTCATATAGCTAATATAACACAAGAATTACTATTTTACCCAAAATTTAGTGTGTGAACAAGTAATATTTTCCCTGAATTCATAAGGGCATTACCTTTTCAGTGAGAATATTATAGATTATATTAACAAAAAGAGTCTTAGCGACATATTCAGTCATAATTAATTTTATACGAGCTAGAGGATTTAGTTAGATTTATTGAGAGAATATAATTATGAGATTTTCTATAACCATGGAATGTGATTTGTGGTGTTGAATGACTATATACAGAAATCCACTACTCAGTAGATAGAGGAATAATCTAACTAGTTTAACTCAATAAAAATCCATTTAGTGGATGAGGTTGATATGTATTATCTTTAATTGATGGTGGAATCTCCCTTGAAATAGTATCAAATGATGGTGTTTAAGTTGGTAGATATTAATTATGACATTTTACATGATAAGATATCCTTAGGTGATGAAAATAATATATATTTTCAATGGTGGGGATAATGTTATCATCTTCCTATAAAAATAATGGTTCCATTCGAAAACTATGAGGAGGCTCATAGAGATTCCCAAATGTCACCCTTTGTGTCATATTAGGGATTCTTGAATATGTACTAAGGTATCAAGATTTAGTATTGGTGCACATGTATAAGTGGGAGTGTTTTTGAGTTTATCTCAGGGTGTATCACATGGAAATAGTTTAACATATATAATTATGTCTAGGTATATTGGTCCCAACCCCATGAGGTTCTAAAATAGTAGTGTTGTAGTATATTGGTAGAATTTTTAATGGTAATTCAATTATCATGGATGTTTTTTCTTGTTTTATAGAAGAGAATTGACCAAGTAGAGAATAAATTCCACTTATTTTCATCTTTTTTATGGAGTTAGGTGTAGAAATTTAGATTCTTGTATATGGATGACATCACGAAATTTATCGGGATACCATCTACTATTTTATCTAATGGGGATTCTCATTTTGAATCCTATTTCTGGAGGAGATTAAAGGATGAATTCAGGACTCTATTTAATTGAGTACAATATTCCACCCACAAATTAATGTCATAACTAAAAGCATAGACATTGTTATTTAGGATATGATATGGTATTTTTGATCAAATTTTATAGGATATGGCCTGGACTCTTATCTTTATTGGAGTTTGTTTATATAATAGATAATTCTATATTATTCTCATATTACATTTTGAAGTCTATTTTTGGAGATCATAGTGGTCAACACTATATATGATGTTGAGTGTAGAGTCATCCTTGGGAGAGATATAATTAGTCATATTTATGATAGAGATTATGGAGGTGATCTAGGTGAGTGTCATGATAGATCCGATATTTAAAATGTTATATGTGGAATCAAAATAAAGACCTAGGTAATTTGAGGAGGGTGATCATGTGTTACTTATGGTCTCTCCAGGATGTCGACTATGGAGGTTTGTTCAGGGGATTATTATCCACCAGGAGCATTATAAATTTTCAAATTCAAAACAATTTTAAAAATACTTCATTCCACATTGTGTTTCCCCTATATTTTGTATTGGGTTAACAATGTCGTTCATGTGTCCCATCTAAGGATATATGTGAATGACCATTTAGATGTCACCAAATTGGGAAATATAGATATCAAGGATGATTCTAATAACTTTTAGTATGTGGCGATGAATGATTATCAGTGTGAGATTCCCCATAGAGGCCCAAGAATAGAAATATGGAATGTGGTTTTGTACAATGGGAACTATTAGAATATCCCATATGAGTGTAAGATTCAGATATGGGCTTAATACCATCACCTTTTCAATTATATTATTATTTTTTGATGAAAACCACGAAGGTGTGGAGGATATAGTTACCCATTTAATTGTAATCTTAACATTTATAATATTATATATTGTATTTTATGGATGGTTCACTATGTAGTTTTTATGAGACGAATTTCATTAATTCATGGGTATATAATATTAAATACAATTTATTATTTTTAGTCTCTATAGGTATTCATGTTGAAATATAATTTCAATATAATTTAATATATATATTGGAAATAAATATTTGTAGTTTCATCTTTAATTAGGCATCAAACCTTGGATTAGAGTATTCTTATTTAACAATATTTTCAAATTTTATGTCCCATCGTAACTTAAATATTCAACAAAAACTACTAATTTATTCCATATGTAATTTATATCCACAAAACCCTAAGAATCTCTATAAAATAACCTTTAAAAATTATAAGCAGGTTATTCTCCTATAAACACTCTATAGAGTGGGAGATAGATATGAAGAGGGGATGATGGGTACAATCGCATATCCAAATCCAATGAATGTGTTTTTTAAAGGATACCACCAACAAAACACACATGGGTGTTATAAAATAGGTAAATTATCCCAAAAAAATCCAACAATGAATATTTTATTTTTTTCCCTTTGATCTATTTGATTCTTATATTAATTTAATATTTTATTCTATTAATCATTAATCATATTTGTAGTGAAAATATATGTTATATTATTTTACTGTTATTTTAACCTAAACATTTATCATTCCCTATGTTCTTCACTGTTGGAAGTACATTTCCCAAATAAGATTAATCATGACATTAAAATTGACACTAAAATCATTATTTCTCCTCATATTTATCAAATTTATATTCTTTATATATACACCATATATCTCATGGTCAGGGTTTCTAAGAACATATCCTTTGATAGTGAACTGTTAGAATTTAAGAAAATGTTTTTTAAATTTATTTTATGGAAAATCATTTACGAAATATTTTATGTTTAACATTAATTTTTCAATTAATAAAGAATATTTACCCAATAAAATACTTTTAAAATATTCTTCTATGTTATTATCTATCTAAGATAACAACAATTTATTTTAATCAATTCATTTTAGGTAATTATCCAACGGTTACATTCATATTTTTTTATAAATGGTATATGGTTTATTGAATTTTTATTAAGAAACCAATTTCACATCCATGGGTGTTATGCTATTGAAAAATGATCCTTTTCATGGGTTTGGATTTATTAAAGTGATTATGAAAACAACATATTTTCATAGGTTATGGTGTGATTAAATGTAGTTGATACACAACTCATGTCTTGTTTTATGATTTTATGTTTATAAAACCTATCAATTGTTATGGGTTATGATATGACAAATGTTTTATTGTCTTCAGGAAAATGTATGAATGATTTTATTATGATATGTGTGGGACCTATATCTCCCACCAATTAATCAGTTAATTATATGTTTTATATGAGATAAAATGGTATAGAAGTTTTACCCCAAGCCTAAAAAGAAGAATATACATGGGTTGTAGTCGAATCGTAAAATTAAGACGGTATATAGGCTGTATCCCATTCCCCAAAACAAGATGTTACATGGGATTTATCCCAAGAATAAATGATAGAAGGTACATGACTTGATATCCCAATATCAAATAAGTTAAATGGGTTCTAAACCATTCTTAACAAATTATAAGAGTCTTGGAGGGTATCCTTGGAAAAGAGTTTATATTTTTATGTGCATGCGACAAATTACATGTCTTATTCCAATGTTATGATTCCATGAACATGATCTTAATTATCTTATGATCTATGAATGATTAATATCCAATATTAATTAAGATATATAATATGAAGGGTATGATATCAAAAATATTATTCTCGTGTTCTATACACTTTTATCGTGATATAATTATGCATTTCCTTTATTTAATCTTACTTAGCATGTAAGCTCACCCCTTTATTATGTTTCTATTCCCCAAGAACTGAATAAAGTTTTCATGCAGAAGTTCTAAAGGGGATAATTATGGGGGATGTTGAAGATCATTCACCGAGAGAGAAGATTTTGTTTTCATGTTTCCAGAGACACTAAACGATTATTGTTCTCAAGCATGTATTTTTGTATTGTAATAAATATTCATCTAAAATGATATAATATCCATATTTTTCAAGCATGATTCATCATAGTTGGTATCAAAAGAAAGGATTATTCATCCTGTAGGAACTAGTATGAGAAATATTTATGGATATCTCTATGTAGATTTCTAAGGATATGTCTCGAGATGTCTCTTAAGATATGCATAATGATGAGTCAGCATTTTGGAAAATGTCATGGAATTTTGTTGAAGGATTGAATGATGGTATACTAGAAATACATAAATTTATGGATATTACATGTGGATGTTTCTTAGAAATCAATGTTCATAGTGGTAACATCTCTGAAAAGATGTCCTGAGCCTGACATAGGGTAATCTGGTATTCAAAAATTGTCCTTGTTCCACCCCAGATTGACACTTCTGAGGGATATGATTTTGAAATTCATAGAGTCTTAATGAAACATTATTATGTAATTTTAATATAATATTACTATCAATAACCACGTATAAACATATGGTGTAATTTATTAAAAGTTTTTTGCCGTGATTTAGACATTCCATAAGTAATTTTTCATGATTTTGTGGTTTTCTTATATGATATGTGTTTCTCATGCCATGTATTATAGTTTTAGTTAATGGAGAGAAATATAAAGAATATGGATAACATTTTTTTGTGTGGAATGTTTGGGCATAATTAAAGTTAATTTAGCAATTGAAAATATCATAAAGAGAATAAGGAAGGTGGTATGAGAGTTGGTTATACTTATGAAGATCAAGAGACCGTAAAAGACATGTGAAATGTATGTGATGTTCTTATAGTATTTATTACATTAATCATAAGAAAAGTTCTTATATTTTGGTTGAGGAACCATAAGACATGATTCATATTAAATAATCTAGGAATGAAAAATTAAAGAATAAGTTGATGAAGCCTGAGTAATGGTTTAATAACAAAGTTAGATTAATTTAGTATTTATGTTTCAGATTAAAAATATTAGGTTATATAAATCATGAAATGTATAAGTATTTTAAGTTCAAGTTCTAATCAGGGATTTAAATGAATATTTTTAATGTTGATAAATAAATAGAATAAAATTTCATGGAAATGTAATATTTTGATTAAGGGATGGTAAGCCTTAATTATTTCATGAAATTGAGATAATTGTATTTTGATAATAATATGTTGGATTAGAATAAGTTAATTTGATGGTATAGATTACCATGAAATGGATTATTGAAAAAATGGTCTATGTCATAAATTATGAAGCTTACAACTTCTTGGATTTAATGAATATATCCTTTAGTCATTGGAATAAGTAAGAATGAATGTTTTCAAAAAGGATTTATGGTAATTAAGGTTATTACTAATTATCAAGGGAATATAAGAGGTGGTTATTCATAAGATTGTAATGTGAAAATAGAGATGTAAATTATGATATATATGGGAACAATGTTAATCTAATTTCATGACTTTCTATCAAAGGATTTTAATTTTCATCATTAGGACGGGTTACAAGGTGGAAATTTTGAGGAAAGATTAAGTTAAACTTTCGATGAAGTTCGTTAGAATAAAGTATTATATTACAAAATGATGATTTAAGAATATTTGATAACATCTTCAAAAAATGGGGTGTTGATGATAACAGATGATAGATGAGATGGTATATCAAGGATCTCATGATCTTTTACTATTTTGGGAATAAAAAGTTCACCACCCATTTTAGGGAAAGAGGTGATATAGATTAAGGAACAAAAAATGGTGAGGTTCTCTTGAAATTTTGATGGTATATATTTTCATAAAAATTACTTTTCATTAAAAAAAGTATCTTGAAACCAAAAATTCTATCCTAGTACCTATGTTTCAGATGAATCAGATGGACCCTTAGTTCTTCATAGATTTATAGATTTCTATTTGAAAACATTCTCCTGACCATTTTCTATATCACTATCCATCATAACATTATAGTTATATATTCCATTCATGTCCATGTTTTAACTACCCACCTATGTTTCCCTATAATTGAAAATATTTATATTTTACTTTTTGTAAGTGTTATAGTTCTAATATTCTCTTTTAAAGAAAGATTTAGTATTCATTTTTTCGAAGTGGGTTTATGTGAATGAAACATTAAACTATTAAACCATTTATAACACAAATGAATTTGGAGGGTGAAAATAATTTTATGGTGGGTATAATGTAACATCTTATTATTATATGACTTATTTTTTTTCAAATTAAATTTGTCTATTTTATATTTTTTATTTAACGCAACGTTGAAAATAATTTATTTTATCGTAAGTCACTATGTTTGGATTGCAATATACACAACACCAATTTAATCGTGAACTAAAATGAACTTAAATTTTATATTTCACTACAAGGAACATAAGTTATCTTTCATTAAAAGTAACAATGACTTTTGTCAATGTCCTACGTAACACGGGTGAATGATTTTTTACCGAAAAAGTGTCCAACATTTAAATGTTATTATTTTAAATAATAAGATATAAAATAGACATTTAATTAATATTTATTCATACAATTAACTAATTTAGGAAAAAATATGGCTCAAAAAATATATTATTACTTCAGATGTAACTAATTAATTTCAATTGAATATGAAAACCAATTGAATATAAAGGAAAATGTTATTATTTTTATAGTCATAATGATGTTATATACAGATAAATTAAATTAAATAAAATTAATGAGTTTTATTAATTTAAAATATTTGTTACATATTCAATAAAATATTTTTTAAATTACTCCAATATATTCAATATACATAAGATAATAATAAACCCAATTTTAGGCATAAAAACCTATATTTCTTATGAAGGTAGTTTTAATGCCTTTGAATTGAGATCCCATTTTTAATAAAATGTTTAAAAATTTTATTTATTTAACAGGTGTAAATAAATAACATATATTTAGAGAAAAATTTAAATTAACTTAGGATACAATTTTAGTATTTTTCTACAAGTTTTCATTTTTACTAAATAGTTAAAAATACTATATTTTAATTTGAAACTACATTTTCATTTAATTTATTTATATGGTTAAATCATATTTTATATTGTTTTATAAGTTTATTTATATAATAATTTTATAATTTAATCCAATTTAGGTCATTGGAACAAATGTTACAATGAAATTGGATATCAAAACTTAGTAAATGTTTGATCATTTTTTCATTAAAAACCCGAGCTGTCCTCCAATTATTGGAATTAATTTTAATAAATTTCTACCACTAAATCTATTAAAATTTATAGAAATGGATTTAATATTTGGAATTAGAGTTATTTATAATCTATTATATGTCCAAATTAATATTTGACCAAAAATATTAGTGAATGAAAATAATATTAATTACATTGTATATGGTAAAATTAAGCCTAACTAATGACAAAACATTAAATTTAAGATTCCAAATGACTTATAAACATTTAAAAGGGCTATTTGAGTGAAATATTTAGACCCTATAATCCATTATATAAAATTGGGAACATGATTGGATCCACTTTCAACATGAACAACGTGGGTGGAATTCTCATTTCAAATAGTTACAAGAGTGCCCCTCCACCTCCACTATAAAACGTCCTCCTATCCTCCTACATTCTCACACATCCAAATATAATTTTCTTACCCAAAATATAATAAAATAATACCCAAAACCTCTTAATTCCTCCTATAAGTCTACCCTTGGACATAATGCAACCCAAGGAAGCCTTTTGGAACAAACCAAAAGGAGTTACCCGATTAAGAGGTAATGTCTTCTCTCAAGCTCATTTATATTATTTTATTTCTCCACCCCCTCCCCACACTTTATTCCATGAATTTATTACAAAAAAGTATCCTAAATATACTTTTATTTTTTAGTCTATGGTTTTTACATACACTTTACTATAACTCCATATAATGTGTAACAAACATACTGTTTATGTGTAGAGAAAACTACCGTGTCATGAAACACTGATTGTTCATTTAAAATTTACCACATATAATGGTAGAAATTATGTTGGAAAATATATTTATATATGTTATATATTATATTTATTATTTAATTATTTTTTTGTAATTATTTTTCAACACATGTATTTATAAATTCCATTTTGTGTTAATATGATAATTTTTTTGAGGAATTGTGAACTACAACCCCTAAATGGGATGTGATTCATTCATATGGTACATGAAATGTATTGAGGATGGGTTTAAAAAATATATATTATATTTCTATGATATTATGAAGATACTAAAATAATTATATATATATATATACATATACATATATATATTTACTTTATTTACTACAACGTGATAGTTGAACAAAAATAGAGTTCATGCATATGTATGACTTACTCTCTCCATGAATGGTGTATTTTGTTTCATAATTAAACATTCTATGGATTATTATAATACAAATATTATGAATATAAATTATATTTAAATCATGTTTTAAATTCTAGATATCATGATATAAGTATAAGAAGATATGATATAACAAATAAAGACACATGCGAAAAACAAAGTGGATAATACCTAAGGTGAAACATTAACATTGAATTGTTAACCAGTGGGTTTCATAAAGACATAATCAAAAAATATATAGTATTATAAGTAATAATATGTTTCTGTGATATATTTATGATAAATTTATATTTATTATAAAATAGGTTTGAAAGAGTACGATGACCTTCAATACACAAGGTAAGGGGATTTCATCTCACTTTTTATTTATATCAGAGAAATTATTTATTCACCACTTGTACCATTTTGGTGGTGTGTATACTACACATATAATAATTCTATGATTATTATACAAAAATTTATGGTTATTTACATATCCATTTTACTATTTTTCTTTCATGGGGACTATTTTTCAAAAGATTCCAAATTAGTAAAATTATTTTGTCTAATTTTTTTTTCTTTGAGACACATGGTAGGTTATGAACCAATAATTTTTATTGAGCTGTATATAATACCATTGAGAAATTAAATTATGAATCTCTTTATATTAATTATTTTTTTAAGATTTATATAATTTCATTTTATTAAATTTTTTGTATGGTTCATGGTTACTAAGTTGTGATAGTTTGTTGAAAAAATCTCCCCACATTCAGAGATTGTTTATGATTATGTTTACTTTGATGAATTATTATGATCCATATCTCAGGAACACCCAATAATTTTATTTTCCTATAGTAATTTATGATATATTCATAAATTGTTACCATTTTTCACCTCTTTGGTACATAATATACTTTAGAAAGTCTTATTTAGGAAGTATGACTTTACCTTATCTTTTGTTGGACATCTGTGTGCCATTAGAAAATGTTTTATAAAAACGGGTTTCCAAGAATATTATATTATTCTCGTAAAATATGTAAAATAAATTTTTACATTTTTTTCTATTCCAATGTTTTTAATGTAATTTTATTTTTTATTTCTTAATAAGATATTTTCCTAATGTTTTTACATTACAAAAAGAATGTTTTTTTACCTCGTATGACTTGTATAGATTTACCCACAATCAATAATTGTAATATTTTTCCACTTTAAAATGGTATATTATAGGAAAAAATTTTAAAATGTATTTTTAGGGAAATTGGTTTTTACAAGATTTTATGAATTCAAGATCACTTTTCATTGAAGAAATTATATTTACCTCATGAAATATTTTCAAAATGTGTTTTGATGTTATTTCCCATCTATGATAACATCAATTGAGGTTATAGATTTTCTTCTAGGAAATTATTATAAGGATCCATTCATATTATTTGATGAATGTTTTATGTTTTTATCGAATGGTAAATAATACCCCCATTTATCTTCCATGAGTTTTATGCTTTTGAAACCATATTCTTCGCATAGGTTAGGATTTATTGATGTTATTATGAAACCTATATCTCTTAATTAGTTATGGTGAGTTGAAATGTTCATTTCATGGGTAATGATTTAATGTTTATAAAACCTATCACATTTTATAGGCCATGATATGATAAAATGTTTATTATCATGTGGATCATGTATGAATGATTTTTTTATGAGATGTTTGGGAAATATATCACACTCCATAGAATTTGTTAATGATAATTTTTATATAAGATTAAAGAGTACATAGGTTGTATCCCAAGCCCAAAAATAAGAAGCTCTGTGGGTCATATCCGAATCCTTAAAAAGGAAGGTACTAGAGTTGTAACCCAAGAAAAAAAAGAATGAGGGTACACTAGTGGTAGATCAAGCCCGAAATTAATATGGTGCATGGGTTTTTGCCTATTCCTAAATCTAATAGGGTACAAAGGTTATTATCCTAATCCTGAAGATGGTACATGGGTTGTATCCCATTCCCAACATGTTATCAAGGTGATGGTGGGTAGTATTGACATAATATTTTCTCTCCTTATGCGTATTCCCAATATTTCATGTCTTAACCTATGTTATGATTTTATGAATTAATTATATTATGATCTATGTGTTATTAAAATCCAATATTTATTATGGTCTCTAATATGTAGTGTATGATGTTGAAATGTCATTCTCAAGTTCTATACCTTTTTATTTGTGTTATGTTTATACATTTTTTTATTTTCACTTACTAAGAATATAGGATCTCCCCTTCTTATATTTGCTTTCCATGGGTTATGAATAAAGGTTTTAGGTAAAATTACTAAAGGTGAAGATATTTATGGGAGATTTTTAATATATTTCCCCACTATAGAATATTTTGTCTCCAGGTTTCCAAAGGCACTAAACTATTATGGTTGTTTGTAATGTAATTTTTTAGCGTACCAAATATTCATTTAAAATAATTTAATATCCATGTATTTTAATCAAGGGTCATTATATCACGGGTCTCAATTTATTCTTGTTAGAGTTTATAACACCCTATTTTTGCTCATGGGATATAGAAACAAATTTTTTCAAACCATTCTTGATGGATTTATGGTACTAACCATTGATATAATAATAGTCTACTAAGTATTGGATGATGAAAAATAAAAATATATATGTGTTATCCTTGATTAAATTTTATAGAACCACATCTATTTGGAATTTTATATGTTTTAGTTTTATATTTAGAAGGTCCACTACATGAGGTATTTTAACTCAATGAGTGTTTTTTATAGACCCGAGGAGGATTTAGGAAATCCATTCCTATGATCTACTAAAGATTTGTCTGATTTGTAGATATTTGCTCAGTTAATTAGATATTACATGAGTTTTTTGGAATGATTACCCAATAATTTATATCCTAGGAATTCCCTTACCCAAATAGAAATCCTATCATTTTATCTAAGTGATTCTAGAGTGCTATTGAGGTGTCGAACTAATGTTTTTTTAGTGTTACTTTCTTGAGGATTCTAGATAATGGATTAAAGTACATAGTGTTCTATGATGTCTCTAGAGTAAGGAATATAATATTATTGAATCATATGTAGGTGGTGATTACATATAGGTTATATAGCTAATATAACACTATAATTACTATTTTACCCAAAATTTAGCGTGTGAACAAGTACTATTTCCCCGGATTTCATAGAGGCATTACCTTTTCAGTGGGAAAATTATAGATTATATTAAAAAAAGAGTCTTAGAAACATATTTAGTCATAGTTACTTTTATATGATCCAGAGGATTTAGTAAGAGTTATTGAGATAATATAATTATGACATTTTCTTTAACCATAGAATGTGATATGTGGTGTTTAATGAATATGGACAGAAATCCACTACTCAGTAGATAAAAGAGGAATCTAACTATTTTAACTCAATAAAAATCCATTTAGCGGATGAGGTTGATATGTATAATCTTTAATTAATGGTGGCATCTCCCTAGAAATAGTATCACATGATGGTGTTTATGTTGGTAGATATTAATTATGACGTTTTACATGATATGATATCCTTAGGTGATGCAAATAATATATATTTTCAATGGTGGGGATAATGTTATCATCTTCCTATTAAAATAATGGTTCCATTTGAAAACTACGAGGAGGCTCGTAGAGATTCCCAAATGTCACCCTTTGTGTCATATTAGGGATTCTTGAATATGTACTAAGATATCAAGATTTATTATTGGTGTACATGTATAAGTTGGAGTGTTTTTGAGTTTATCTCAGGGTGTATCACATGGAAATAGTTGAACATAGATTATTATGTCTTGGTAGATATGTCCCAACCCCATGAGGTTCTAAAATAGTAGTGTTATAGTATATTAATATAATTTTTAATTGTAATTCAATGACCATGGAAGTATTTTCTTGTTATCTAGAAGAGAATTGACCATGTAGACAAGACATTCCACTTAGTTTCATCTTGTTTTTGGAGTAAGTTGGAGAAATTTAGATTCTTTTATATGGATGACATCAAAAAATTTATAGGGATACCATCTACTATTTTATCTAATGGGGATTCTCATTTTGCATCCTATTTCTGGAGGAGATGAAAGGATGAATTCAGGACTATATTTAATTGAGTACAAGATTCCACCCAAAAATGAATGTCATAACTAAAAGAATAGAAATTGTTATTTAGGATATGATATGGGATTTTTTGATCAAATTTTATTGGATATGGGAGGGACTCTTAACTTTATTTGTTTATATAATAGATACCTCTATATTATTCTCATATTACATTTTGAAGTCTATTTTTAGAGATCATAGTGGTCAAAACTATAAAGGAAGTTTAGTGTAGAGTCATCCTTGGTGGGGATATAATTTGTCATATTTACGATAGAGACGATGGAGGTGATCTAGGTGAGTGTCATGATAGATCAGATATTTAAAATGTTATACATGGTATCAAAATAGAGACAAAGGGAATTTGAGGAGGGTGATCATGTGTTTCTTATGGTCTCTCCAAGATGTCGATTGTAGAGTTTTGTTCAGGGGATTATTATCCACCAGGTTCATTATAATTTTTAAAATTCAATACAATTTTAAAAATACATCATTCCACATAGTGTTTCACCTATATTTTGTATTGGGATAACAATGTTGTTCATGTGTCACATCTAAGGATATATGTGAATGACCATTCAGATGTCACCAAATTGGGAAATATAGATATCAAGGATGATTCTAATATCTTTGAGTATGTGGTGATGAATGATTATCAGTGTGATATTCCCCTTAGAGGCCTATGAATAGAAATATGGAATGTGGTTTTGTACAATGGGAACTATTAGAAGATCCCATCTGAGTGTAAGATTCTGATATGGGCTTAATACCATCACCTTTTCAATTATATTTTTTTGATGAAAACCACGAAGGTGTGGAAGCTATAGTGACCCATTTAATTGTAATCTTAACCTTTATAATATTATATATTGTATTTTATGGATGGTTCACTATGTAGTTTTTATGAGACGAGTTTCATGAATTCCTGGGTATATAATATTAAATACAATTTATTATTTTTAGTCTCTATAGGTATTCATGTAGAAATATAATTTCAATATAATTTAATATCTATATTGGAAATATATATTTATAGTATCATATTTAATTAGGCATCAATCCTTGGAGCAACGTAATCTTATTTAACATTATTTGCAAAGTTTATGGCCCATCATAACTGAAATATTCAACAAAAACTACTAATTTATTTTATATGTAATATATATCCACAAAACCCTAAGAATCTCTATTAAATAACCTTTAAAAATTATATCTAGGTTATTCTACTATAAACAATATGTATAGTGGGAGATATATATGAAGAGGGGATGATGGGTAGAATCGCATATCCAAATCCAATGAATGTGTTCTTTAAATGATACCACCAACAAAACACACATGGGTGTTATAAAAATAGGTAAATTATCCCAAAAATATCTAAGAAAGAATATTTTATTTTTTTTCCTTTGATCTATTTGATTCTTATATTAATTGAATATTTTATATTATTAATCATTAATCATATTTATAGTGAAAATATATGTTATATTATTTTACTCTGACGTTAACCTAAACATTTATCATTCCCTATGTTCTTCACTATTTGAAGTCCCATTCCCAAATAAGATTAATCATGAAATTAAAATTGACACTAAAATCATTATTTCTCCTCATATTTATCAAATTTATATTTTTTATATATACACTATCTATCTCATGGTTAGGGTTTCTAAGAACATATCCTTGGATAGTGAACTGTTAGAATTTATGCTTGTGTTCATATATGTTAGGAACCCCTAAGAGTCCCACATGTAGTATAAAATGTAATTGATGTCCCATAGGATGATCCCCATGTGACATGTGGATGTATGTAAATTTCCATTACACATATGAGGGGTTATTTTTCATATAAACCAATGTAAATTTCATGTAATTTTCAAACATTGGTATTTTTATAAAATATTTCTTACGAATCAATTTTTGTCAAGAGAGTGGTTCATATATAAAGTTGTTATTCAAAGATCATTAGGTAATATCAATCTTAGATATTAAAGGAAGATGTGAGGATATTCAGATAATTTAATTTCCATATCATTTCTAGACTAATGACTTAGAGTATTTGTGATAATTGGCACGAATACGATTTTATGAACACCCTAGGAAACACAGTGATAATATGGAATTGTTCTAACACATTCATCAAATAGTTGAATAATCCATAATATAATTTGTGTTAAGGTCCCCTAGCTTAAGAATTGGATTTTTACTCCCTTAGACCCAAAATTTCATGGGTCCCCACATAATGGATAGGGTTAGGAACACCCACACTCAAGGGGGATAGGTCCACTATTCATGGAATTATGTACTCCATCATCTAATGAGTTTTAAATTACAAGGAATGGTTCCTCTTCTAGGATGGGTATCTCTATAATCCAAGACATACTCAGAGTGTGTTGGAGGTCCCCTAAAACAGATTATTTTTATGTGAGGTTGGTTATAATTATGGTAAGTTCAAATTCATTGGTTTCTTATTTTGGCTTATTCTTCTATAATATAAAATTAAATAGTGAACGCCTTCTATATTATAATTAGTTCTCTATATTTTGAATTATATCTAGGATATTCGTTCTATTATATTATCAACACTAATGATCATTCCTTTTATCTAGTTTTATTTCTAGGGATTCAGAGTATATATATACTCACTCATGCATCAGTTTTTTGATTACATGTTATTTGTCTTATATAGATATTCAGTAGTTCAATTGTGATCTCGGTGGACATGGTATTGGTGGAATAATATAGTTTTAGTCAATTTAGATAATTTAAGAGAGAAATGTTCATGTTAAATATCTATGAATATGTGAGTAAACAACATTATTAGTTGATTATAATGACAAACATTGGGATGATGGGACTTTGTTGTTCCCTAATTAATTACTATATCTTTTTATTTTTTCTTATTCATTATATTTTGGGTTTGTTTCATATGAGTTGTATATATTAAAGAAATTATCATTTCAAAATAATTATTATTATATTCTATGTTAATATATGTGGTTATATATATATATAAATTAATCTAGGGACTCTTATATTATGTTATATGTTAACTCGATGCTACTCACCAGCCCATGTCCTATTAGATGTGTGGTTAAGGAGTCAATAATGGATTTATTTGACACCAAGATAGATCATGATGAGTTTCCAATTTATTGGTTAATTATAAAAAATGTGTGTATATAATATGGATCATTATTTGTATCTGGGATGGTTTTGTTGTGCACCTTAATGTGTGTCAATTTAATAGATGTATATTCTTTTGGATAGTGAGATATGTCACTCTATAGTATGAATTATGTGATAGTAGTCTGAAGTTAGTGAAAATATTTACTAAAAATCCTTACATGATTTGTAGTATAAGTGGGTTAAAACATTATCAATTTCAATGAAGTCAATTGAGTTGTTAAAAATATTTATATAATGTACATTAGATGATATTTTTCATTTTTTTTAATAACTAATAGTTCATAATCAATAACTAATGGTATATCTTTATGGAGTAATGATGTGAAGGGATAAATTAGAATCTGTGTGATCACTAATATAAGGATGGGTGAATCTATGATCCTCTATTTTATTTGTTTCTCACTTATGAAACAATATTCACATGGGGTAAGTTAGAAATGAATTTATTAAAAAACAAACAAATTAACTTCTATATGAAAAATTGTATTTAGAAGGTTTTTTACTCAAACAAATTACATACACATTGGCATGGTTTGAATTTAATACAAGAAAATGAAAACCACTAGGAAAAACCCATTTTGGTTGTTACCAGAAGGAATTAATATCTTCTCACTAGCATAACAATATAGTTAAATGAAAATGTATGTCCTCATTGAAAAAGTAAACTGGTATGAATTTTTTTGTTAAAATAATAACAAATATCACCAATATGCTTAAAATTTATCATTGTAATAATTCAATATTCATCAAATTTTCTTTTATTACTGATAATACATAATCCGATTCACTTGCAATTATAGTAATGAACATGATATTCTTCCAATAATTCTATATTAATCAATACATTTGATACAATCTATAATTAATACCCTAATTCTGAGATACTGGATCTTATTCCATATTTAATTGATAATTTTTTTTCTGTTCAATTCTTCACACTACTATTTATATTACTCTACACTATATTTTTAAAACAACACACTATTAATACGATACAAAAAATAAGAAATCATTGAATTGTATCTCTCTCTCATCCATGGTGTTCCTCGGTTAATATATTGAAACAAAAAACCTCCATAACATATGTTCTATTGTGTGTAACAAAAGTAAAAATTCATAGGGTTCCTTCACCCCTTTTTATATGATCCAATTATAAAAATATATTAGAAAATAAAAGAAACCAAAAAATTAAAATTAAACATTCAATCTTAACTTTTGGGAATCATGAAAATAATATTTAACATCTTACCACCATTAATGTTCTTAAATGTTAGGATCATTCTTTATGGATTTTTTTCAAATAAATTCATGAAAAATTATACATTAATAAAAATAATCACTCACTTTACTACATCATTTATGAAATATAGAATCTCCAACTCAACATCATCACACTTATGAAAATAAATAATAATCATAATGATGTTTAAATGGTAATTCTTATCAAACTTCATAACACATAACATATTCAGTGAAATATTCTTCTAATATTCCATCAAAAAATCATAGGAATATCATGATCCCTTTTTCATGATTATTAATTTATTATAATACATTGTTAAAAATCATTATTTGTTTCCTTTTTATTGGAAAATATATTTGATGAACTTTATTTTTAAAATTTTCTTGATGGATACATATGAAGACACATGGTTAAAAATTATACATCTTTTATACTTAACCACATTAAACAAATTACAATTCTGTTTCATAGAATTCACATAGAATTAAACATTCTTTAATTTAATGAACATATAATTGATTATTCAATAAACTCAAAAAAGTTTCTCTAGCTGATGACATGAATAAATTTTGTCAATACAGTGGACTATGTAATATGTATTTATAAATTTATCAATGATTGAATCTAATAAATTAAATTTCTAAAATTATTTTTATTTATTCTTCTTTAGACATTATTCAATCAATATAAATTACAATTACCTATTTGATTAATCATTGTAATGTCTCTCTTAAACTACCCTCATGGAATCCATCTTGGATAATGTGATCTATTAGTAACAATTATATTATCATGACCCATCCCCCGGGGCCAATGTTGTAACTATCCCAAGCCCACCTTCCATAGGCCAAGGGCTGGAGACTAGCACCAAAGGTGTAAAACCTGATAAAAAGGGAAGGCGTTGCCTTTATAAAACATAAACACACACACACACACACACACCCAGAGTACAAGCGGAAGTAAAGACTAAGTAAAACTGAAAACAAAAGTAGTGCTGAAAGTAAGGGTCCGGAAATACAAGCCCAACTGTAAAGTACAAGTAAAAGGAAAAATTGGTGGGAGGTGACAAGAATCTCCTAGATCGTCCACCACGGATCGTACCTAATGGGTAGGTACAGATAGCACAGCTCCAAGATCGTATACCACGGATCCTACATGAAGGGTAGGTACAGATAGCCTCCTCAGTGCCCTCGTCTGTAAACCTCCTTCGGGTATCGACTCTTCATGTGGTCCACCTCCAGGTATCGACTCGTCATGAGGTCCACCTCCAGGTTCCATCCAGTCCTCGCACACTCGGCCTCCATCAGTGCTGTCTTTCGTCTACATCCAACACAATGAAGTGTGGGCATAGCCCGTGCAGGGGGTGAGTATAACGATACCCAGTAGGGACCCCGAGACCCTCACAGTCTCACTGAATCCAACAAAGATAAACCAAAAAGAATGATTCACTAAATCCAAAAAGGATAAACCACAAAGAAATATCTCAACAGATAACCTTTAATTAGGTATATGCCCATTCATATACCTACGTTATCAAGTAACCCATCTCAATCATGAGGTATGAACTATGGTCAATGACTCAGCTCAAACCAGGATTTTCATTAACGAAACCACAACTACTGGAGAACTCATCCTCTATCGAGTAAATTGGTCTTGTCGCGACTCTGAGGTGCTACTCACTAACCTTAGACTGCTGAGGTACTCCTTCTGTCGAGTACCGCAGGTATGCGGCCAAATATTAGGGGCTCTGTCCACTGAGGGTCTACCGCCAAACACCGGGTGCTCTCCCTAATAGCCTACAGAGGTACTCCTCTGGTCGAGTACCACGGGTCTGCTGCCAACTACCAGGCACTCCGTCCGCCGTGGGTCTGCCGCCAAATACCGGACGTTCTGTCCACTGGGCTAACCGAATCACTAAGAGTCGAATCGATCAAGCAGTCGTCAGGTCTACAGCTACTTGGTCTCCGCACTCTGTATGCTCGTCTCAGGGAGGGTCCGCTCCACATGCTACTGGTTGATACATCCAAGTGGCACTTAATCTCATGTGTATGTATCTCAAAGGACCACCTTGTCATAAGGGTCTCTACTCAATAGACGGCACATCAATCAGATGTCCGGTCTGTGAGTTACTAGTATTTCTGTTACAGGGGCCTAGTTGGATTCGTGTGAGAACCAACCACCAAAATTATCTCATCAGTACCCCAAACTCTCATGGGTATACTCAAAGGAACCATTTCTCAATGAGATTACCAACACCTCTGACGGTTCGTCAAACGGTCGTCCGGTCTGAGAGTTATTGGCTTTTCCGTGCCAGGGGCCCAGTTGGTTTATAAGAAAAACCAACCCGAATGTACTCCATCTATATCCAAACCTCAAGTGGAGAATTCTAAACGAACAGTCTCATCAAGAGGAATCCAACGTAGTTGACGGTAGGTCAATCAGACGTCCGATCCTCAAGTTATAAGCGATTCCGCTTCAAGGGACAGATTAGTTTCGAGTTTGAACCAACCCAGCCATTCCCAAACTTTTTCGAAACCTTGATTGTAACATACCTAATCGACTGTCTCAATCCAAGAAATACTACAAAATTGAAGGTGCGTCGATCAGAGTTCCGTAGCTTAAGATATGTTTGTTTAACCGAAAACGGTCCGAAAATAGGGGGTCTGGGCCCGGTCCGACCCGGCCCAACAACCCCTGGGTCGGGCCGAACTGGGTCAAACCGACCAAGGTCCAGGTCCGGCCCGACCAGTTCGTCCCAAACCATGTGGCCGATCGTGGCTCGGCTAGCCTGGCCAAGCGAGTTTTGCGGAACAGGGGGAGTGACCCCCCCGCCCCCCCCCCCCCCCCCCCCCCGCCGTTAATTGATACCGGCGGTGCCAACTGGTTCCGCCCCACGGTCTAAGGATCCCGCGCGGCCACGAGATCCATCACACCCCTGCTGCGGCTGTTTCCACGGTGGAATTTCTTTGGCGGTGTGTTGGGGCGCTGCCGCCTCCAGGTGGCCAGACAGCTCCAGCCTCTGCCATCGGTCACCGGTGCCGCCGTTCCTGCGTAACACGCCGACAATGTCTTCCGCGGACCACTGGTCACGCTCCGGTGGTCCAATTCTCCCACCGCTTGCACCTGCGGCTCTCTTGGGACCTTTTCTTCACTAATATGGATTCCAAACACTGTTGCGGTCCTGTTTCATCATCACCCGTCAATCCGCGCATCAAAAAAAATCTGCAGAGGGTCGTCGGATGTGTTTGTTCGGCCCGCACCCTACGTGTTAGGCGTTATCAATTGGGTAAGGTTAAACATGTTTTTACGAAGAACTAAAGACAATTTTATTTAAATAAAATTAAAGAAAACCATCCCACAATTTCCCCACAAATAACTATACTCAACCCACAAGGAAATCATTCACAGATCAACTTAATAATGTGTTGTTCCGCGTTCTTTGTTTTAGAAAGGAAGAATCATGGAAATATAAACATACTCAAATTAAACTTGTACCTCATGGTTTGGAATTCGTTGACGATATCGTGAAAGGGTGGACATCACCTCATTGAAGTCGACACAAGGGAGGAGAAGAAGGTGACGACGATCTTTGGAATTCGTCGCATCTATAAAGGCCTTCGATCCCGGATCGAGTGTCGTTTGTTGGAGATCTGTCGAAAGGAGAACCATTCTTCGTGGAGGGAGGGATCTCTTCTTCTTCACACAAGAAATCTCTCCAATATTTTCCCAACCCAACGTGTTCCAAAAATAAAATAATAGGCTCATCTAATATTCTATTAACACAAACAATTTAAAAATTGAAACTCAAATCCCTTCATTAATTAAATGTGTGGGAAATTAATTAAGGAATGGGAGAGGAAAGATCCTCATAAATTTGGGGGTTGTCAAGAATTGAAGGAGAGAGGGAGGTGGAGAGATTGAAAATTAATGGGGGGTTTCCAATTTAATGATGGGGTTTAAAGAGTTTAGAGGAAATTAAATGGTTGAGGCTGATGTGGGCCCCAGCTCTCTAACAACCACACTTGGGTAGTAAGGTGGCTGTGGATCCCACCCTTAACTAACCATGGGAGGAAATAACCTCCTTAGATAAAAAAATAAAAATTGTTCCGACAATTTTTATTTACTACTTAAATAAACCCAAATAATTAACATCTCCTCTCGAAAAAACGCAATTATGATAAAGGTCCTCTTAAGAAATTAACAGTGCTGGGAGTTCATCAGTGCCCTCAGTTTTCAATTTTGAGCACCGGTTTGAAAGATAGAAAAACCTGCTCGTTTGTTCATTGAACGTATCCGAGCTAAACTTCGGAAATTGATTCCGGGCATACCGGGACTCAGAATCAAGCGCCGTCAGGAGCCACAGACTCGTAAAATTCCAAATAAATTTAGGGAAAATAATATTATTTTAAATTTATGGGTCTTTACATTACTCCCACCTCATAACTTTACATCCCCGTAAAGCTACAACACAAAATAGGGAAACTAAAGGAGGTACCGAGCACGCATTTGAGCCTCCTACTCCCATGTGCTCTCTTGGAGGTTCGCGTGCTGCCAGTGAACACGCAAAATAGGAATCGACTGTCCTCATAGGACCTGCTCTTGTTGATCCTGAAGCTCTAATAGAACCTCGTGAAGCTTGCCCTATCATCGATGTACAGCTCTCCACGGTCGATGATGACAGATAGGTCATGCACACATCTCCTCAGCTAAGATATTTTGATGAAATCATGCTCCGGGTGCATCTGAGGTGGAAAGGCTAGGCGGTATGCCACCTCGCTTACTATGCTGAGGACCTGGAAAGGTCCGTAGAAATGAGGAGATAACTTGCCACCCTGGCCAAAACTCAGTAGACCTCGTCAAGGTGTGTCCTATAGGAAAATGTGGTTGTCATCCTCGAACTCCAGTGGTCTCCGTCTCCTATCAGCTTAGGACTTCTGTCTGCTCTGTGCAGTATTCATTTGCTCCTGGACGATCTGCACCTTCTCTAGTAGCCTCAAAAAGAGCGCACTGGCCAACCTATGCCTCAGCTCCTACAAAGATCTGCTGTCATCTCTATGACCACGCGAAGAGTTTCCCCTTCTTCGTCAATGCTAAAACCTGTGCGACAACTATGGAGAAGTTTGGCACAAATATAGGTCTCGCCGACTCATGAGTGATCCACTGCACCCATTTATGCATGATTCCCTCCGGTGCTGCCTGGTGTTTCCTTTTCGCCGACCAAGGAAAAACCCATCCCAACATTGTAGGTAAACCACAAAATTTTTGGCTAATACATTCAATATGTGTATGAAATGTGGTTGCCCAGTCCATTCCAAAACTAATGTTGCAAGGAATCGACACTACCACCAAGAGGTTCCAACCGAAACTCTCATCTCAAGGGCCATATCACACTGTCGGCGTAAGTGTGATTATCGAGTCTCCTCCCAAAGGTATCTCTAGACATGTGGGTCAAGTCAAATACTTAACTGGAAAATCTAGGTCTCGGACAAGATTCGTGGAAGGAAGGAATGAATTGTATCGATGTATATTGTTACGGAATCTATTAGTATAAACAGAACGTGCCTCGAATCATTCCTAGAACCGTTGGATCACACTCCTTCACCAAATGTAGCTACTCTCTTCCCCTTCCCTCCTGCTCCTTGATCTTGGCAGGGACTACAAAGGCGGGTGGTTGTAACATGACGAAAAGTACACCACCTCATGCTTCTCTTCTAGCTCTGCTTCTACATCTACTGCTTTACAAATGCACCTTTCCTTAACACATCCTCTTCTTAAAACATTTTACACACTGAAGTCTCTGAGACTGGCACCATTTCCCAGCTTTCCCACTTTTAACCTTCACTGGATGTATCCACTCAGCCATAGAATTCTCAACCACGAAGGTTCCCTCTAGCACCCTAACATAAGTAGTAATGCATAGAGGAAAGGTGCTGGCTTGGATGTCCTTAAACACACCTCATCCTAAAGTCCAAACCCTAGAGCACTGATCGTATCGTAGTCATCGTGTACCAGGAATGATCGGTATGCCTTGATGATTACTCAGCTACCGACATGTCGTCCTGCCGAAGCTGTATAATCTCTAGAAATCTCTCAGCCACCTCCTCAAGCCAGTCCTCAGCTGCTTGTGAGTCGGGCTCACCTCGGAACCTAAGGGGTATCTGATGCTGAAACACATGTAAGGCATTAAACCTACATGTTTCATCTACCGGTACCGCCGGTTGAAAGTGCTGACCAACATGTAGTGATATAGCTGGCACAATACCCAATGGTTCTATCTCAGGCATCAGTCCACGTACTGAAGACTCATCACTATGCCAACTATCCTCTTGGTCACTCACTGGGAAACGCAAGTAGCTAAGTCCACCATCCACTTTACTGGTGTCACAACTTGGTGGAAAACTCTATCAATCGCCTCCAGCCAGTCCACTGCTGCATGGGAATCTGTCTCGCCTTGTAACTTTGGAGGCCTCTCCTGTTGGAACTCAGGAAAAGCGCTCTGTCAGCGTGCACCGTCCGCTAGTATAGCTAGTGGAATCTTCTGCCCAATAGGTGGTGGTGCTACTGGTACACCAACCGAATGTGCCAACATAGCAAGAGGGATCTGCACCGTACCTCGTCGCTCGGTGGGCCGTCATCAGGTACTCTCTCGGAACTCCAACTGACTGTCTATGTGGAGGAATCCTGAACAGATGCGAAATGGTCAAACGATTTAAACCTGGTGAGTTGACCTGGTTTGATCTGACCTTAAAACTTTTGGGAACACACATGCAATAGGTGTTTTCGTGTACTAAGTCAGAAATCAGTAGTCAGGGTCCTAGTGTATGGATACGTCGGCCGCCATACCGACACTGGACTCCCTGAACTGAAGAACACACTCGGTAATCTTAACACTATTTCTTCATAGAAAATAATTATCAGAGTCCTATGTTTTGCAGTAGAACCGATTCCTCTGATACAAATTTTTCACGACCCATCCCCCAGGGCCAGTGTCCTAACTACCCAAAGCCCGCCTTCCATAGGCCAGGGGCTGGCGACCTGCACCAAAGGCGTAAAACCCGATAAAAAAAGGGAAGGAATTGACTTTATGAAACGTAAACACACACACCCACCTAGAGTAAAAGAGGAAGTAAACACTAAGTAAAACTGAAAACAAAAGTAGTGCCTAAGGTAAGGGGGCAGAAATACAAGCCCAAATGTAAAGTACAAGTAAAAGACAGAATAGCTGGAAGGTGACAAGAAGCTCCTAGATCATCCACCACCGATCCTACTTGAAGGGTAGGTATAGATAGAAGAAGCTCATATATAGTCTACAGTGGATCCTACCTGAAGGGTAGGTATAGATAGCCTCCTTAGTGATCTCATCCGTCAACCTCATCGGGGTACCGACTCGTCGTGTGGTTCACCTCTGGGCACAGACTCATCGTGAGGTCCACCTCTAGGCTCCTTCCAGTCCATGTACACTCGGCCTCCGTTAGCATTGTCTGTCATCTGAATCCAACACAATGAGGTACGGGCATAGCCCGTGCAGGGGTGAGTATAACGATACTCAGTAGGGACCCCGAGACCATCAATGTCTCACTAAATCCAACAAGGATAAACCACAAATAAATATTCACTAAATCCAACAAGGATAAACCACAAAGAAAGATCTCAACAGATAACCTTTACTTAGGTATATTCCCATAAATATAATTATGTTATCAAGTAACCCATCTCAATCATGAGGTAAACACTATGGTCATTGACTCATCTCAAACCCGGATTTTTATAAACAAAACCACAACTGCTGGAGAAATCCTCCTCTGTCGAGTACAGTGGGTCGTTCGTGAATCTGAGGCACTACTCACTAACCTTAGACTGCTGAGTTACTCCTCCTGTCGAGTACCGCGGGTCTGCTGCCACACACCGGGAGCTCCGTCCGCTTAGGGTCTGCCTCCAAATACTGGGCTCTCTCCCTAATAGCCTACAGAGGTACTCCTCCAGTCAAGTACCGCTGGTCTGATGCCAACAACTAGGAACTCTATCTGTCGTGGGTATGCCACCAAATACCGGGCACTCTGTCTACTGGGCTAACTGAATCACTATGATTCGAACCCGTCATCCATTCGACAGGTCTACAACTACTCGATCTCCGCACTCCATACGCTCGTCTCCAGGAGGGTCCGCTCCATGATCTACTAGTCGATTCTTCCAAGTATCATGTAATATCACGTGGAAGTATCTCAAAGGACTTCCTCATTATAGGGGTCTCAACTAAACAGACGGTGCGTCAATCAAACGCCTGGTCTGTGAGTTATTAGCATTTCTATTCTAGGGGCCCGTTTGGATTTGTGTACAAACCAACCCGACCATATCTCAATAGTACCCAGGACTATCATGGGTATACTCAAAGGAAACATTTCTCAACAAGATTACCAACTCCGCTGACGGTTCGTCAAACGGACGCCCGGTCTGAGAGTAATTGGCTTTTCCGTTCAGGGGCCCGGTTGGTTTATAAGCTAAACCAACCCGACTGTACTCCATCTGCATCCAAACCTCATATGAAGTATGCCAAAATAACTGTCGCATCAAGATAAATCCAACGTAGTTGACAGCACATCAATCAGACCTCTGTTCCTCAAGTTATAAGCTTTTCCTCTCCGAGGGCCTGGTTGGTTTCGAGTTTGAACCAACCCGACCATTCCCAAACTTCGCCAAAACCTTGAGTGTAATATACTGAATCGACCATCTCGATCCAAGGAATCCTATGAAAATGATGGTGCGTCGATCGGAGGTCCGTAATTCAAGATATGTTCGTTTAACTGAAAACGGTCCGAAAATAGGGGGTCTGGGCCCGGTCCGACCCGGACCAACACCCCATGTGTCGGGCCGATCCAAGTCGACCCGACCTAGGTCTGACCCGGTTGGGCACGACCCGGCCCACGTGGCCAGCCGCGGCACGACCGGCTTGGTTGAGCTAGTTGTGCAGAGCGGGGGGCGCGACCCCCCCCACCGTTAATTGATACCGACGGCGCCAGCTGGCGCCGCCCGGCCATCCTGGGATCCCGCGTGGCTGCAGGATCCATCGCACCGCCTCCGTGACAGAATTTATCTGAAGACGTGCTGGGGAGACGCCACCTTTAGGTGGTCGGATGGCTCTGGCCACCGACTCCGGTCGCCAGCGCCGCCGTGGCGACGTGGTGCGCCGACAGTTTCTTCCGCAGACCACTGGTTATGCTCCGGTGGTCCGATTCAACCACCGCTTGCACCTGCGGCTCTCCTGGGACACGTTCTTCACTACGAGGGAATCCAAACGCCGTTGTGGTCCCATTTAATTTTCTCCCGTCAATCCGCGCATCACCAAACAATCTGTGGAGGGTCGTCGGCTGTGTTTGTTCGGCCCACGCCCTCCGCATTAGGCATTATCAATTAGGCAAGGTGAAACATGGTTTTGCAAAGAATAAACAAAAATTTTATTTAAATCAAATTGAAGAAAACCATCCCACAATTTCCATGCAAATAACTATACTCAAACCATAGGGAAAACATTCACGGATCAAATATATAATGAGTTGATCTGCAATATTTGTTTTAGAAGGGATGAATCATGGAAATATAAACATACTCAAATTAAAACCCTTCCTCAAGGTTTGTCATTCATTGAAGATATCGTGAATGAGTGGACGTCATCTCGTTGACATCGACGCAAGGGAGGAGATGAAAGTGACGATGATCATTGGAGTTCTTCACTTCCGTAAAGGCATTCGATCCTGTCTCGAGCATCGTTCGTTGGATATCCGTTGAAAGGAGAACTGTTTTTCCTGGAGGGAGTGATCTCTTCTTCTTCACACAAGAAATCTCTCCAATATTTTCCCAACCCAACGGGTGCCAAAAATAAAATAATAGGCTCATCTATTAATTTATGAACACAAGAAATTTAAAAATGAAAACTCAAATCCCTTCATTAATTAAATTTGTTGGCAATTAATTAAGGAATGAGAGAAGAAATCCCCATAAATTTGTGGGTTGTCAAGAATTGATGGAGAGAGGGGGGGTGGAGATATTGGAAATTAATGGGGTGTTGCCAATTTAATGAGGGTGGTTAAGGAGTTCAGAGGAAATTAAATGGTTGAGGCTCATGTGGGTCACACCTATTTAGCATCCACACTTGGGTAGTTAGGTGGCTGTGGATCCCACCCTTAACTACACAGGGGAGGAAATAACTTCCTTGGATAAAAAAATAAAAATTGTTCCGACAATTTTTATTTACTTATTAAATAAACCCCAATAATTAACTTCTCCTCTTGAGCAAACTCAACTACAGTAAAGGTCCCCTTACGAAATTATCGGCACTACGAGTTCATCAGTGCCATTGGTTTTCAATTCCGAGCACCAGTTCAAAAGATAGAAAACCCTGATCATTCGTTCACTAAATGTACTCGAGCTAGACATTGGAAATTGATTCTAGGAAAACCGGGCCTCGGAATCAAGCGCCTCCAGATGCCACAGACTCGTAAAATTTTAAAGAAATTAAGAAAAAAAAGATTTCCATGAAATTTTTGGGCCTTTACATATATATTGTATTTATAATATTGATTGATAATATCTTATCTTCCATGTCAAACATATTTTTCTAATAGATATTGGTATAATATATGGATAATAATTATGTTCCACACTCATTGTGATAACATAAAACTTATACATTCTTTCTAGTAAACTCTTAGAAATATCATTTTATGTATGAAAATAATTTAATTTAATTTATGGTCTCAATAATTCTAATTGATTTATGTTTTTTTAAAATATAATACAAAATAAATCCCTTCTCATTCATTCATTAATTTCATCCAAAAAATTAACACCTCAACCCCACTATCTGAAAATAATATCCCCCTTTTTATTTTTTTGGATACTAAGGATCATAAATTAAAAAAAATTATATGATAGGAACTGGATCACTTGTATAATAATTATAATCCATCATTAGCGAACATGTTATAGGAAATAATAATCATTGAAAAAATTTACCATGCTATAAATAAGAAATGGTTTAATAAAATTTTATATCTTCTCATAAAAATATCTTATATTACATTATTAATATTATATATACTTCATTATCAAATAAATCATCATGTATAAAATCACATCCAACATTAACTTAAATGAACTATTGAAATATATCACACATGATTAAACCATTGACTAACCCTTTTACCAACCCCCTTTATTATATTAATTTTATTAAATAGGTAAATCACATACCAATGGATAGAATTATGTTACATTTTTTCTCCCCCATTGACAATTAAATCCATACAAAATATTATAGTTCAGAAAATATCCACGTAAATGAGGTTGTGATCCCATTATCAACCATAAATTAGGAAATTCTTCCTTTAGCAATGTTTTGGGGAAGATATTTACTATATACAATGTTGTATGGTAAAAACCAAACATTTGTTCATTTAGTTATACATTATCCTTGATAATGTACTATTTTATATCATTTCCCAAAAAACTAATGTTTTAATGGATTAATTTTAATATTTATTGAACATTCATAATAAAAACCTATGTGAAGGGGTATCTTAATATGAACTAAAAAATATTACACCTTCTTTTCATCCATATTATTTTTATGAAAACATTATTAGAATCTAGATAATAAAATTCAGTTGTTTGGTGTTTTAGATAATTTTACTTGATTATATTCCAATTCACACGTCTTAGTATAATGAAGAAAACTATACCAAATTTAGATTTTCCACCATCAACCTAGACTGTATAATTTGCTTATATGTAACCAATTAAGAAATCATTAATTGGTTTTCATATTTAATTATAAAATCATGCCAAAACATTAACATATATGAGAATTTATTTTCATACCATATACTGACATTCCATTATTTGACTATATTACGTGGACCAATATGTCATAGTATACACTAATTATTTCCTTGAATCACTTATATATACCAGTGATCAAAACAAATTTTTAGAAAAATTATCTTCAATATCCTTTTCTTACCCATCATATTATAACACTTCCCCCATCTAAATTTGTGTGAAGATGGACGTTGTATATTACCTGTTGAATTTTTTCAGAAGTTCATTATCTTACTTATCCGAATACTGGATAATTTACTTATTATTCTCATACATTTGAAATTCAAAATATGATTTAATTTCATTCTAAAATAGAAATTAAATTAATTTCTTCATCTTCTCAAAAAATTATTTCACACATTTCATTATAATTCCACATGAATATGATATAATCAAAAAAAAATCACAAGTAAGGAAGCCTCTTGATTTCTATATATGTAAAGGTAATTATCAAAACAACCAATTTTCAAATTTAACATCCTTAATTTGGTATCTTATTCAAAATAACATTTTATCATAGCTTGATTCTTCCTATACAAAGCCTTAATCAACTTGTAAATATTTTTCTCATCATTAACTATCACTAAGATACTATATTTTCAATATAAACATCTTCTAAGAGTACATCATTATGAATACCCCCTCACACCTATCTAAAATATCATATATCTTTATCATGAAGTGATATAAAGAAATACACTAATGGTTTCACATATTTCCATCAGAGTAATTATCAAATTAAATTCAATTCCTCCAACTTGGCTGTAGCCTTTCCAAACTAATATTTTATTTATTTCATATCACTTCACCTTTTTCCTTAACCATGTGTTGGAAAACCCATTTGATTCCAATAAAATACTTCTCTTCTGGTTTGGTTATATGTTCTCATGTTTTAGTCCTATAAATCAGATCCAAATATTCCATATTATAAATAATATACTCTTGATATTCTATATATTCTGCAACACCTCTTACCTCAAAAATTGAATATAACTAGGTGTGTGAGACTATCCTCATTATTTTATTTGTTTAATACTTTTCACAACAATGCCTAATGATCCTTTGGACCTCCACTTACTTTGTCATCACTGGATTAGATAGACATAATTAATCCAAAAAACAATTTATTACAGAGTTAATATAATAATCTCTTACAACTTCATCACTATGACTTATATAAAAAACATTATTATGTTTCTTAGAAGTAAATAACATCATATTTAATTTATTTTATATTTGTGGTTGATTGTGATGTTCTTCTTGGAGACGTTTTAATCAATTTTACATCTAAATATTTAGAAAACATTCATATTTAGTTATTATTTCACTTATAACCTATGAAAGTATGGTGTTATATATTAATGATGAAAAATTAAAACCTCTATAGGATAACTACAAATATTCTCACCTTTAACCATAATTATAAATGAGCTGCCAAAACAAATAAAAATTTTAAATATAGATTCCATGTTTAATGAATCTTGTCAGAAGGAATATCATTGTCTTTCAAGTAGAAAAAATGACTCACAATATGAAATTTTATGGTAATATCTTTCTTTCAAATGAATCAATATGTGTCATGTAAAATAAATAAAGTTTGTCCCATCTAAAAAACAACTATTTACATTTAAAAAACATTATTATGTAAAGTTTTGGATGGATTTTATTATAGTATTTAGAAATATTATTTTTTTATTTGTTACAAATATATATATGAATTTTTTCTTTGGAATGACCATATAAATTTTCAACAATTCTACTGAAACAATTATTCAATTTGAGTTCCTATAATTTTTATTTTAAAAACACTTGACATGTAATGTGAGTAAAATAATTAATAGAGGAGCTCAATGATTTTTATCTATTTCTTAATTTCTTTCAATGTATCCCACATATATCATAATGTTTAATATTTTGAGGAATTTCTGAATGTATCTCAAATTTCTTTTATACCGAGATTCAAATATTCCCTATATTGTATGTTAAATAATTCATATCCCGCCTTTTTATCATATTAAGAATACAATGAATTCTTTCTCACTTTTTCAGCTTTCTCATATTCAATTGGCACATATGTCCCACACTCTAATTTCATAAATTATTTTATTCCATTATTATTATATGGAATGAACCCAATGAATCTCAAATTTGAAACAAGAGTGTGTTGACTAGATTTCCCCTTATTACAAATTTTCCATCATCCATTTTTTTTAAAAACCATGACATCTAAATTTTCATTACCTTAATTAAATGTTCTGAAACAATCAAACAATTTTTTACAACCATTCATTTTGGAAGATGCTTTTGAATATAAATTTTTATTTTAAAATTATAGAATAATAAATTACATTGATTCTAAGAGGCACATCATTTCCAAACATCATTGTTCATTCATTATAAAATTTTACATTACATAGAAATTTAAAATCCCTAGATATATTTTAATAACACTTAATATATGATATTTAAGTTCATTATGCTTTTATAGTATCAATTTTTTTACAATAAATACATTTCACTTTACCTTTTATTACATTACACGAGGCTTCTAAGATCATTGATTAAATATTTTTTTGAGTATGTATTATAAGAAGAAATATCGAAGACAGGTCTCAAGGAATACGAAATACTTCAAAAATTGTTTCTAGATTATGATTTTTTTTTAAAATTGGATTTTTAGGTTTTATTTTTTATGCTGCTTGGATTCCCCTTAAAAATTTCTGTTGTACATCATGTATTCATTATAGTGTTTATGATTCTATAAAAATAAATTTATAAAATCCAAAAAGCATCTAAAATACTATAAATAGCCTTAGATATCATATTTTCCTCTACACATTACATTCTAATGGAAGAAATGCATCTGATATCAATAATATTTCATCAAATAAATATTAGAACATTGTTTCTCACCAATGGTTTGGTATCCCAAGAAGAAAATATTCATTTACCAAGATTTAATTTTCCCCTTCTCATAATATCCAGTTTTATTATCTTCTATCTCAAACATTGAAGCCATATAAATTTAATGGTTTCCAACTCTTTTATGTATTCATATCATTACTAACATTTTATTTATTAATGAAACATTTAACTTTATTTTTATCCTCTATGGATAATTTTTCTTTATCCTTATAATAGTTACAATATTCCGAACATTCAAAAAATTATTATATGACATTTTAGATGTTTTATATTCTTTAATAAATTTTTATATGTTTTTGTTGAATAAGATAATATTCATTAACATTAACCACGATATATTTTTCAACATTTATGTTTACGTTCTTCTCTTAATCATATAACTTCTTCACGTCAATAATCTATTTTACCTACTTAGTTTTTTTTGAATAATTTATTCTTGATTTATTTTGGAAATACATATTTTATTAATCTTCTGGTTCTTCTTTTCGAGTCCAATAACCATAAAAATTAATTTATTCAGCTATATCTAATAAATAAAATCCTTATGAGCCTCTAATTATTCTTCATATCTACTACTTTCATCACTAATGAACTCTTTATTATGCAATTTTTTCCATAAGTCATTTTTTATTAGTACTATGACATGTATTTTTAACTTTCACTTCATTAAAATAATACTCTTTACATTTGGATAACATGTTTCTCTTTTTATTATTTGAGAACATCATATATTTTCCCTTAAACTATTATTTTCCTCTTTATGTCTTTTTAGGTATCTTATTTAGTTTTCATCTTATTCATAAATATCACGATCTTCCTTTTTTCATTGATATTTTTCAATGAAAGGTTTCGTAGATCCAAAAAACTATATTCATAGGACACATTGGTTTGATCATATAAATTCTTCTTTCCTATTTTTTAGTAACGAAAGAAAAAAAATCACCTAAATTTTTAAATATCACATTTTCAATGTTATATTAAATAAATTCAACTTCAATAAAATAATTACACAATACTTATATAGATTAATTGATGAATATTTCAAGATCATTATTTGTATTTTTGTTCATAAACATTTATTTTCTAAATTATTATTGGATGAGAATGAAATAAAGATAACCTAGAGAAATGGTTTTAGGATATCTATCTAATAGTGATTATTATTTAATAATACATGTATTTGAAATAATTCTTATAGTTTTTTAAACATCAATTGAATGATCAATATTCTCATTGAAACATCCTAAGGTGCAAAAATGTAATTATGTATAGTAAAAAATTCACCAGTAATATTACCCTCTTTTATGATCTTTTTAAATAAATTTATAGATTATTAAAATTCATTTCATTAAATTCAAATTACAATCATAAATGTGATTCAACATATCTTGGATGAAATTTTCTTTTATAATAACTTTTATCCTAATAAAATTATATTCATGGTGGGAGGAATATAAATAATTTTTGTCTCTCCCACAATTCTACAAATTTTTATTATCATCTACTATTATGGAATCATCCTCAAAAGGTGGGGATGTAGCAATTATTGCTTCAAGAACATCATAGCCATATATTATAACATAAGGTATCATTATATATTTCAAAATATGAAAGTAATTCCCATTGTATATTTGATTATCCTTTCAATTTTCAATGTAATAAATATCCATATATGATTACATTTTATATAGAAAACATTAAATAAAGGAAACATTGACTATAATGAGTCTTTATTAAACTTATCAATATATATGAGTCCACTATGATGGGGAGGGGTGAATATGTGATATTATATATTTTTTCTTACATATTATATAACCTTACCCACCAATATCTGAGGAATTCTTGTGCTAGAAAATGAAAAATATTCACAACCCCATGAAGAGAAATATTTAAAATGTCTATTACCCGATAAGAGTAGACAAATCATGGCCTGATTTGGATATAATCTTAGAAAAAAACCATTATTAAACAATAATTTTAGTGGTTTCAATAAGTGGGGAATATCCTTTCACTTGTTTATCTCTATTGAAAATTAGCAGTCCATGTATTCATCACACAAAAATAATGTTATAAAAGTTTTTTGTAACAAAATTATGAACATTCACCAGTACGAATCAAATTTTATACTCTGTTGATTCTAATTTCTTATTTTTTATTATTTTTAATAATTATCCCCTATTATTTATTTTGAAGCAATAAAAAATGTATTCTTCCACTAAATATATATAATTTTCAATCAAATAACATATTTGTCTAAATTCCTTAGTATGATATACTCATTCAAAATACAATTTCATATGATCGACTACATTTGTTTTATATATTATTAAAAATTATTTATCAAATATTTTTTTATAATATTTTAATGATAATAGTACACACTTTTTGACTAATTATAAATACTTGGAAAACACTTACTCATATATCTTGCTCAATTAATTGATTCCTAAGTTATATAATTGCACCAAAAAACCTATAACGTATTTACTATATTTTGAAAAATAATAAAATCAAATAATATATTTCCTTTACCCCTATTATATTTGAACCTGTCCTCTTACATCGATAATTATGTGTGGAAATATGAAAATTTAAATTTTAATTCTCCCACTCATATTTTGGGAATCCCACTCAATTTATTTAACATATTTCTGGAATCAAACTTTCTAGAAGATATGTAATTTCCTTATTAACAAAATCAATTAAATTATTCAAGCATCATAAAAACTTAAATAAATTCACATTCTTTACATTATTATTATAAAAAATTGAAAAAATGGTTCATAATTATCATACTTATATCTTTATAAAAACAAGATAAAAATATTTAAACCTCCTATTTGATTAACCTTTATGACACCTGTTACATTAGGTGAAAAAAATACAGTTTTTATAAAAAAATCCAAGGAACATTTCAAAACCATTCCAATGAATAATAATTTATCTGATGACTTCATTAAAAAATCATTTTTATGGAAAACTCTATCAAATGAAAATTATTTAAAGTTATTTATTAAATATATTCAAAATAATAATTTTATAATTTCATTATAAAACATTTTCATATAACAACATTAATATTTATACATTTTCTTTGATATAATTCATACTTGAGAAATTTTTTTGAATCAAATGAATATAAAATATTTCTTTAGTAAACATGCAACATTGTATCTATGTGATGAAATGATAAACAATGGTTTGATTGGAGGAATTTTTTATATGAAATTCTTAATATCCATATGATGGGATTTTTCCAATTAAATTTCTTAGATACCATGGTGTGATTCTAATTTGAACTTCCTCTGACCGTATGACATCATTAATTTCTATTTGATAACACTATGCTATACTGCATATCAATATACACATTAAGACTCAATCTTGAATCTTGTGGTCTTCTTGTAATCATAATATTTTATACCACGAATATTAGTATATAATAATTTAATATTCATTTTTGAGCATCTCCTTTTAATATAAAAGATGATTATATTTGGATAAATTGTTTTTTGAATCTCTTAGTCTGATCACTTCGGAGCAATGGACACCATTTTTGTAAATAATCATTTTTTTCTCTATCTAATCATAATTTAAATAAGAAATCATTATAAAGTTATTTATGGTACATATAATATTATGTAATTTATGAATTAAAAAAAAATAAAATTAAAATGAAATTCAATATTATTCATTCAACATATTCTTATTGAAAAAACAAAAATTCAAAACCTCTTCGCGTGAACATGTTGAAATTGATTTACATTTTTATCAAGTGATAGTGTATAATTATGTTTGAATTCTTATTTTGGTATTTTATATGTTTAATTATAATTTCATGAAAATTTAAATTGAATTTTTTTACACCCTTATATTTTAAAAGAGGAATATCATATTAGATAGTGTTTATGACACAGAACACCAATTTTAGATGATAACCAATACCCATAGACATTATGATATATTTATTTTTAAATAAATTTTGTCTCCCTTATATCATGTATTTATGAAAACAAAATGTTTGACAGAAATGTTATATTCTGTTAAAATATTATTATTTAAACATGAATATTATAAAATAGCCATTAAAATAATGGGTTTTAAAAATAATTAATAAATTATAAAAAATATATTTTTTACACATGTATAAAATAAATTCAATTGTTAAATTTTGATTATAAATAAAATAATTAATGTTTATATAGAAAAAAGTGCATTTTAAAAAACAATATTTTTCTTAAAAGGCAAATTATTGTTTTATTGTTCACATAATTTAAAACTGCTTTCTAATGCTATAATAAAAATTATATCCAAAAAATAAAATCATTTTTCTAAATCATTAATGTAAAATTATATTATTGTAATTTTCATTATATTTTATGAAAATTTTAATTTTTTGATGAATAATGGAAAACACCGAATTTTATTGAAAACTAAAATTTCATTTAAATAATTTTCAAATATAAATTATATTATAAATTGATTCTAAATTAAATTTATTTCAATTATATTAAATTTTAACAAATTTAGGTAATTATAATAAGTATGATTTTTATTTTTTTAATAAAACATTCCATATATATGAAATTTTTCACTTTGTGAACACGTATGGTTGTCACATCTACCTGTATAATTATAAATTTGACTCTGATACTTTTGTGAATTGAATTTATAAAAATGGATTCAAAATTCAGAAAAAGAACACTTAATATTATCTAATAAGTTAAAACTATTTTTTATCCATTTCGAATAGTAAGAGAAGTAATAAATAATTACCAAAGTAAAGGTAAAAACAGATTTACTGGTGGTTAAACTATGATAAAAAGTATAAAATGACCTAATAACTTGTACAACAATAATTTTATGGAAATATTGAAACTATATATAATCTAAGGGTCATGAATTAAATATTTAGGGTATTTTTATTTCATAAATTTTTTGATATAATTAATTTATTTCAAAAATTTTATTTGAATAAACTCCCCCACTTATAAAAGGTCTCTCTCTCTCCACTCCCCTTCACACATACAAAGATATTTTTATTAGCCAATACCTATAAAAATTACATTAATAATCCCCTATAAACACCCTATAAATAACGGTTTGACCCTAAATCCATATTTGGAAGTCTATGGGTGAAAACCAATGAGATATTCCTCAAAGAAGAGGTAATGTTATTAAATGAGAATTTTTATTTTATTTATTCTTCCACTGACCTCAAATATTATTTAATCATACTAATATAATAGAACAAGTATATTCCATATAATTATAACTTATTATGTTAATGTTATAACCTATATCCATCCACCATTCTATCAAATGGGAAATAAAACTATCGATCATGTGTCTGATAAAATACAACATCTTGAACTGATATAATTCACATTCCATCACCACTTTTCAAAAAACCATATAATGATGGATTTAATTTATATATAAAATTTTTATGGTATATTAATACATATTTATTTATAATATCACATTTACCAAATTAATTTACATTATTTTTAATATATGATAGCATCGCTCGTGTGTACAAGAACTACTACCTTGTGATGTGATGTGATTAATGTTTCACTTACGCTTTACATGGAAGGTAACATGTATACATAAAATGGATATAGGTGGTTTATATTAAAATATATTGAATCAATAACTATAATATATCATAAAGTTCTTCTAAAATTGACCATTTAATAGAAGTATATCATCGGTCATGCGTAGGTATGGTCTACCAACTTCACAAAGTGATGCAATTCATTTTCCATGCATGAATTACATGAATGGTTATAAATATACATATAATGAAAAAATATAATATATTTAACATTAAAATTATTCTACAGATGATATCAATATATCATATGTATAATAACTGATGCATTCATGACAAAACATAAATGAGATAACAAATCTATTAACACTTAGATTAATGAAAATAATGGAATCTGTTTAACAAACATGTGTTAAAATGTTATAATAGGGTCATATATTTTATTATATAAATGATTAAGGATCAATAATATGTGTATAATAAATCAATATTTTATATATTGGTTGTTTATGAAGATACTAATGCATTCAAACTAGAGGTATGTCTTTCTTTTATATCTTTTACTTCAGCGAGACATATTCTATATTCACCCTTTAATTATTTTGTGTGGTGTATATAATATCTCATTGATATTTTATATAATTAATATTTTAATATTCAAGGAATTTAAAGATTTATTTTGTGTTTTTTTCTAAAGGGTCTAATGATTAAGAAGTTACCAAAGTGGTAATGGTATATTTCACTATATATTCAATATTCTAGATTTTCTGTGTAAGTATTAATTGGTGGAATTATTTGATTTTTATTTCTTAAAATTATTTTATTTTATTAATAAATTTTTCTCATTAAACTTTTCATGAAATAGTAATATTTTTCTCTCTGCAGTACTTATAATTTTTGATTTTTTTGATGAAAATATTAATTTATTTATCTCAACAGTATGAAAAACTATTTCAACAGAAAAAATGATTTCTAAAATTGTTTTTATCCATTTAAAATTGACCAAATATATAATTTTTTTCCATTTTTTATTTTTGTAAAAAATTAAAGGAATATTAATGTTATTTTCAAAATAATTTCCATTTTGATTTTACAAAAAATTTGCAAGGAATCCTTATTTTAACATATATGGAATGAATGAAATTTTCTACCACCATGACTAATAAATGTTTGAAAGAATATATTAAATTCTATAAATGTTATTTATAATTGGTCTATTTTCAAAAAAACTGTGAACTTTTTGTTAATAAATCATATTTTAAAAATGAGATGGATATTTTCCTCAAATATATTTTTAGGGCTCTTTTATGGGTTTTATATTCCTTAATGAAATCAACCCTAGAGTTTAATTATGTTCTGTTAGGGATATATTGAAATAATATCATCCTTATTTTTTCTACAGATGGGTTTTGATGAGTTTGACTAGGGATGTATGATTTTGACACCATTTATGTTACTCTGGATGGATTATGATTATGTTTATTAATTTAGTTAATTGTTACGATTTCATAAACATGTTTTCCTATACCATTTTTTATGTTTTCTATTACTCATTCCTATCATTATAAGAATTAATTAAAAATATTAAGTGATGGGTAGGGATTGGTTATAAATAGACCATTGTTTCACCAACTAGTCTTATGGTACAAACCAGTTGACCAAAATAGATGGGTATCTACCATGTTGTTTAAACAATATTGATGAAAATATTGATAATTTCTGATGTCCAAAATTTTGAATTAATTCATTATGATATTATTTATTTATGTACATGTGATTAATGGATTATATAGAATACCTATGAATATATTTCTGGCTTATATGATTACTTATATGAATATATTAGATCATCCTTTAGTTCTACAATAATATTCACGTTTTATTGATTAAATGAATGTGTTTAAATTATTTACCATTCCATTTTGATTATTATTATTTATTCTAGCTATAATATTATGCACTCTTACACCTACTGAGTATTTTAACTTGTCCTTATTTTTATCCTTCTTCATAGATATAATTAAGAATTCTTTGAATGAACTCAACAATTCCCTAGGTATTCCATTGTTTTTTTTTCGTTTATTTCCCAATATAAAATTTGTATCATATATTAATATAGTTATGAAAAACTAATAATATAATAAATACCACATTATTTAACCACATTTATATATAAAAAGTTAATAAAGTATGAATATTCTCTTGGTTAGTGGAGTTAGGTCATTATAGTTTGTATCAAAGGTAATTTTAGTAGAAACCTTAGGAATTATATTTGGGAGAAATATATATAATGGAATTTAAACCATGTGATAAACCTTGATGATATATATATAATATCATTATAATGTTTTGTTAAGTAATGAATTATGTGGATTTTCTTAGAAATGAATCCCTATATGGATAATAAAACTAGATTTAGTTGTAGAAAATATGTACCCTAGGGTAATAAATCCAAAAAGGTAGTACAAAGACTGACCTAATCATAACCTGGTGCATGCAAATGGACCTTACTATGCATGTGTTTGAACTATACCTATTGATATTAATTATAGAATTTAAATTTATTTGATAGAAAATAATATATTATATAAAAATGAATATATCCCAAAGAAACAATTTTTATTATTATGAGATTAACGATGAATAAAATTTTGAATTTATGTTAGGTGTTTCACAGGTATTGGATTTTATATTATGTTTCATAATTTTAGGATCTAATATAGAGTATGTTAATATTTTTAAATGTTACCTAACAAATGGAATGGGATATTTAAAAATTTGCGTACTCTATGTAGGGATTTTCTTTATGGGAAATATAACGAAGCAGGAGCAAGAGATATTGTAGGAATTGATCAAATTATTACTAAATTGGGGTAGCTGTATTTGAATATGATTAATATACTTTCTTATATATATGAACCTTCTAATACACCACACAATGTAAGAATTATAGACCACATCATTTTTCAGAAACCTCCATCATTCCCTATAACAACAAGTCCATTATTATCTAAGAATTGGATTTGTTCCATTGGGAATATATTGGTTTTCTTTTGGAAGTAATGAAAAGGAGAATTTATCATAGAGAATTTATAATCTCAAAGATTATTGAGATCAATGGCCTATATTAATTCATAAAATTATGATAAAAAAGGAATAAAAAACATAGAATGCAAGGATTACAAGGTACTCTTTTTGGAAAAATATTTTACCGTAAGATATGAGATGATATGGAAAGATATTTCTTGAGTCTATGATAAACATAATAAGAAATTATTTCTAGGTATGAATCATACATTATATGTTTTGAAAGGCAAGTTTCAGACTACATACTAAATACAAAGAGAATGATTGACCCTTTTTTAATGAGATTAATATAATCTTTAAAAGATTAATAATATACCAAACATTTTCCTCATATGAGGACATATAATCATGTTCTATAAAGTGATAGATTGAATAATCCATGTCTTATGGATTATAAGGGATACTAGAGAATAATAGTATGATAGAGATAAAAAATGATAAATATTAGAAAGGAAATAAGGTTTTTTTACATTTGATACTACTGGAAAGAAAAACATGGTATATTCCTAAAATTAATAGGATTTGAGTAATGCCATAGAGAAAAACCAAATCATTATCATTATTTTAAGGGTAAGGGAGAATCCATCAATTTATATATCTATAAATATATGGATATTGGTGACCATAACAACCAATTCCCTATGTGCCTAGGGAATATTCCTCAAATGAAACTAAGGGAGGAATGTGATTCTTATGATATTGATACATCCAAAGGGAAATGATTAGTATATTTTTGTATTTATATCCAAATAGAATTTTTTAAAAATAGTTTTTTAATGATATTATCTTTATAAGAATCATGAATATTTTAAGGATGGTAATGTTCAAGAATATCATTAAGGATTTGAAAGCATCTGTGTAATGGAATAAAGAAAAGGGATTCAATGGGATATAATTTTTTTTGAAAACACATTATTAATGGGTGATGAGACTTAATATGTGATTTATTTTGAGATAATAATAAAAATGTTATTTTTATGGGATAATATAGGTGACCATGAAATTGGTTAGTGATTTGATCATTTATGTTATCTTTTCTGTAGATTTCTATACGTTGAGATGTATTAAATATTTTCGAATATATATGATTTTATTAGAATCATACACATTTTCATTAAGGTTTTATGGTGATCAATGTATTTACATTTATATAATGAGACAATAATTTCCACATTATATTTTATAGGGAATATAATATTGATTTAGTGACTATCCTTTAAAATTTTCAGACATTGAATTTTGGGATACAAATTTTGGATAAGTCTTATGGTTAAATATAAGTGGAATGGATTAATATGAGAATTGATTTTTATTAGATAATGTCTTCCAACAATGTATACTTTATAAAATATCATATATATAAGGAATGGTGTTAAAATCTAGTGATCAGTTAAATATTCTCTAGAAATTGAATTTCATTATCGATATTTATTTATTATAGTATAATAAAGTTGGAATTTAACAGAGAATAACATAAAGATGAATTTTTTATCATTAAATTGAAAAATATCATGTCAGTATCTTTAATTTTATTATTATATAGTAATTTTTTCACTAAACTCTAGGAAAATATCCAAAAAATGTGATACTTATACCTATATTTCTGATGTAACTATGAAATCTTATCCATTTATATTTTTTTAACCTTCATTGGATAACCCAACTTCCTATCATCAATTATATCAAATAGTCTTTATAATTATTCAAGCTTTTTATACATGTCCATATATTCCCTTCATACCTGTGTTTATGGAATCCTAGTTATTTAATTATTTCATATGAACTTCATACCTTTATTTCCCTCTTATAAACATGATTTTTTATTGCATTTCATGATGTGGGATCTGTACAAGGTTATTTTCAAATTCTTTTACCTTGATTATTGATATCAAGATTAAATATTGAAGAAATATTTTATTTTAGGGTTGGTATAATGTAACACCCAAATATTTTAAAATATGAACATCATGGGTTATAATATGTATGAAACACAACACATAAAATAGAATAGAATATTAAAAACATGTTTTTATGAGATATTTAATTTTTAACCAATTTAATATCTATAACAGAATTCAATTTATACAACACCATGTTTGAATGAGGCATGATATTATATTAAAATAATATTATTTAAAAATTACCATAGTAACCTAGCCATTAAGATACCGATTGTGAATACTATTAACTGAATTATGAAAATTATATGTTTTACAAATATATAAATAAATGAAATTGTTATCAAATAATAAAAAACAATTTCATTGAGAAATAAATTTTTTCTGAATAAAATATTTTTTTTCTGAAAGGGGGACTAATCATTCATTGTGAAAATAATTTAAATATATTTTTTTAAATTAAATTTTTTTGATAAAATAAAATAAATTAATTATATAACCATATCAAAATGTTCCGAAAATAATTTTTATATAATTTTCTAAAAATGATAATTTTTTGATCAATATTAAAAATTTATGATTTTTTAAAAGGATGCTTTTCATTTAAATATTCATAAATGTTAACTTATATTTTAAATTTTTTAAGAAAAAATATTTCAATTATATTATTAGTTAATTAATTTAATCCATTGGATGCAATTTATTTTTTGATTTTCATATTGATTTTTTTCATACATATGTGAATTTTCTATTTGGAAAACCACATTTTCTTTACGTCTATGGGTGGAATTTTACATTGGATTATACCACATATATTAAATGAATTTATAAAAATGATCTCCATATTTGGAAAAAGAATAATTTATATTATCTAATAATTACAACCTAATTTTAGACCATTATGAATATTAAAAAAAGTTAAAATTATTTCTCTTGATTAACGTAAAAACTGATTTATCGGGGAATAAACTAAGAAGATAAAGGATACAAATGACCTAAAAACTAGTAAAAATCCATAATATAATTTTCTTTATACCCTATAACCTATAATGGTTTGTAATGTGCCATTTTTGAGTCTTTTGAGAAGATAGAAATTTTAGTGAAATTGATTTATTTAAAAAACATCACGTGTACCCTCTCCCACACTTTGAAAAGGCTACCCCCTATCTTACCCTATTAACAAATTGAAATCCATTTAAATCATCCAATACCATTCCAAATAAAATAAATAATTTAAAAAAATAGATTAATCATTTTTATCAGAAATCCATTATAGTAAGGTTTCTATTAAAAAACAAATGACGTTCCTTGAAGAAGAGATATCATTTTTAAACAGCCATTTTTATTTTATTTCTTCATTAACCTCCATAAAAAGTTATTTAATAATTATAATATAATATTACTAGTATATAATAAAAATATAAATGTTATTATATTTATTTAGTAACTTACAACTATCTCATCTTCCATCAAATGGGAAACAAACCTGCAGATCTTGTGTTTGGTAGACTGCTACCCAACGAACCTATATTATTAATTTTCGATAAAAAACATTCATGTAAAGATATAATGATGGATTTAATTTATATTTAAGTTTTATGATATAAATATACTTTTATGTTATAATATCACATATACATTGTTACTTCCAATTCTGTTTAATAGAGGATAAAGATACTCGCATGTACAATAGACTACCCCCTCATGAAATGGTGTGTTTAATTTTTCACATAAGCTTAAATAGAAGGTAAAAATGACAAATATAATTAATATGTGGGATATATATGACATTATATACATTCAATAAAATAAATAAATAAATAAATAAATTTTCATTTCAACCTTTAATGATATGATATCTCTTCTTGTGTGTATGTACGACATACCGTTTCCATAAAGCTATGTGATAAAAAATCTATATCCAAATATCATGAAATGTTATATTTATGTATATAATGAAATAAATATTTTTTATAACCTTGATATACTAATTTATATTATTTCAATATATAAAATTTATATGAACTAGATAATTCATGATAAAATATACATTAGAAGACATGACAATAAACATAATAAATAATAGAAATAATGAAATAATTTTTATATATTAGTGGTAAAATGTTATTATTGGATAATATTTGGTATGAGATATATTATTATGGTTCAATAATATATTTAAAATTTACTTATATTTATTATATAGGATTTTTGGACACATACAATGTATGTGAAACCAGGGTTAAGGGTTTATCATCTCATTTTTATTTCTAAGAGATATATTTCATATTCTCAACTTATTTATTTTGTGTTCTTTATATAGTTCCTATGTGATATGTTTTATCAGTAATATATTTATACAAATTGTATTTAATGGTTAATTGTATTTTATTTATCTTATCAAGAATTTGATTTAGAAATTAAAAAATTGGTAATGGTTTATTTCACAATTGCTTCATTATTCAATATTGTTCTTTTTTATGTCTCCCTTTCATAAATTATTTGATATTTCTCTAATAAAATAAATATATTTTCTTCAAATAATGTTATTCATTAATTTTATCAATTAATATTACTATTTCCCACTCATTGTTACATAAAATAATCGAGGAAATGTTCTTCAAAAATTTTAATTTATTTCTTTCTTATGCCAGAAATCCTTTTTAATCAAACCTATTATTTTAAAAAAAATTACAAAAAATTATTGACCACATAAAAATTATTTACTGAATATATTTTTATAGATTTTAATAATATAAAAAAGTAATGTAATATTCATGTGGTTTTCAAAATAATTCCAATTTAATTTTTACAAAAAATATGAATTGAATCTTTATTTTACCATGTATGACATAAATGCAATCTTCCACTATTTTGATCACTCAATATTATAAAAAATAATTTCCATTATATTAATATTATTTTCAAATAAAAATATTTTCAAAATTGTTGTGAGATTTTTTAAAAGATTATTTTCATAATTAAATTGTTATTTTCATCAGAAATGATTTTATAGATATTTTATTGTATTTATATTCAACAAAGGCACCCACCATTTAATATAAATTTTATATTAATTTTTTTTAATGTATAATTATTATTTTTCTAGATGGTTTATAATTATTTTGACTGGTGATGCACCATTTTTATACCATTCATATTACTCTAGATGATTTATGACTGTGATAATTAATTTGGGTAATTATTAACATTTTATATTCTAGTTTATCAATGTGAATTCTTATATTGATTATGATTAAACCATTTTATATGAATAATTAATTGGAATTGATAATTATTAGTTGGGGACGATTATAGATATCACCACAATGCATCATCCAAAATCATTAGAAAAAAACATTTGAAAAAATTAGATGGATTTATACATATTGATTTAAATTTTTAATAGGAAAGTCTAAACCATTTTGGATGTCCATAATTATGAATTCCCAAATTATGAAATTATTTCTTTATTTCCATGTGATTATTCGATTATTTAGAAAATATGTGAATACGTTTCATGATTTTGTGATTATTTATCTAGATTTATTTTATCATAATTTATTTCTTTCAAATTATGCATAATTATTGAATAAATTGTATGTGTTTCAATTAGTTACCGTCCTATATTGATTATGATTATTTACCAATGATATCTCTCACTGTAATCTAACCCTTACCAAGAAATTGAGCCCACCCTTAGTTTTTTCCTTTCCCAAGGTTATGAATAAGATTTCTTATAATGGATTGAAGGATTAATTTTTTTAAATTAATATTATTTGTATTTTATTTTCATATGTAAACTGGGTATTATGTTTGTATATTATTTTATAAAACTTATAAATTGGTTGGTCCTTTAGGATTTTACCTCATTTATGTATGCCAACATAATAAAGTATGTACTGGCTAAGAGTTACTAGTGTTGCGATCATTAAAATTTTATTGTAGGATATTAATTAACTATAACATATTAGAAAATTGATTAGTATAAAAGGGTTTTAATTATACTGGTGTCGATATGTTAGTGGATTTTATCCTCATACATAGCATTTTATGGGTGTCTATAGCCTTCGTCCAAGGTCTTATGAATAGTGAAATAATGGGTATAAATTCCAATTTTATGTTTTAAAAATTGTGATACAATTTTTTCTGTGGTCATTTTTTAGCATTGAACAATGTAAATAGTTCAGACAATAATTTTTTTTATTTCAATCGATTACTATTAAATGAGAGATGAAAGTGTAGTTTGTAGTTACTATATACAATTATGAAACCATTGAACAATAAAATTCTATTAAGGTAAAAGTGAAGTGTTATTTAATTCCATGAATAGATTTTTTATCAAAATTTTATAGAAGTTTTATCACAAATATTTTACTTCTAGACATGATCCAATGAATTATAAAAATTTATAATCAAGGAAAAGAAGTCATAGAATAATTTGAATTTTAATTTTTTATAAATTTTATGTTATACTTGAAGAGAAATGAGTTCATGAAGGGTCAATACATGAAGAAGGGAATTATGTATTTATTACTAGTTTGGGTGGACTATTATTTCTAGGATATTTATCCAATTTTTATTAAATAAGGTGTTTATATCTAAGGTAGAAACATATTATCCATTGGGTGTTGGAAAGAATTGATTGAAATCATGGAAGGATTGGATGTGGAATAGTGAGAATCATGGTTATAGTGGCCATCTGAGCTAGTGTAATAGACCATAATCCCCATAGATAAATAATAATTATGTTCAAATTTTTCAAAATGATGGGATAATTGGGAATTTCTATTCTCTATTTCTAGTTCCAATAAGGGACTTTATATTATGTTGGAAAATTTTTACTCTCAAATAAAATAATAAGAAAGTTGTGTTGATTTTATTAGGGGGTTAAGTTAATGAGAGGCCCTATTTTATGTTAGATATAACAATGGGTCTTTATTAATACATTAATATTATTTATCATGGATTGGTTTCGATGATTATATAGACTAATGATGTGTATGATATAGGATATGTCATGCTATAATAAAAATTCCATTATAATTCCTTTTGGGTTGTTATTATTGAAAAAGTAATTAAATAAGAATTAAAAGAAGCCAATTCATTATTGATAATTGTGGATCATGATGGTTGGAGAACATTTTTGGGTTCTGTAGATGAATTCTAGAAAAGATGGTTTCAAATAGGTTTTTCTGGATTTTGTATAAGTCCCATTATGTGTAATATATTTCTCTAATGTATGAGTAAATTTGGATGACTCCCAATATAAATAATATATTATCAGACTATATGTTTCAATATGAATTATAAGTCCCTTGAATATATATGTAATTGTGAAGATAATAATCTTTTGAATGTAGTGATGCCTAGGATTTATTTGTATATTTTACACGATTTGTTTTTATATTTTTCATATGAAATAGAGGGAAATCGTTTTGTCTTGGAGTTCTCTAGGTATGTAATATATTCATGTGTTATATATTTTCTGAATACTTGTGGCTAGAATTGATAAAGAAGAATATTTAGCTAATATTTAATTTTTTTGGTATAGTGAAATTAGAAAAAGGTTAAAGCTTCCCAATATTTATAATAAGCCATGATAGATACATAAGATGTTTGTTATGAAGTGTATAACTCTATAAAATAGAGGTTAATGAATACATAATAAATTATGTTTCATATGTAAGAAGATCAGTTTCACATGTATGAAGCCGATTTATATGTAATTTGATGGATTATATATATAAGATGATGGGGGGCATGAAAAATATGTTTCATTTTACTTTTGAAATTAAATAGTGTATTTTTATGTCAGGGTTGGGATTTTCTTTTTACTATGAAATATTATTTCAATAATCTATCTGGTAGTTTTAATAATTTTATATTTCTAGAAGATCATGAGAAAGATAATTCCATTGATTTTCTATTTTGTTCATATAGAGTTCATACACCTTTTTTGGAACATGTTCATGGAAAATATCACATCACATATCATGTTTTTGTATGACCAAATATACATACACTAAAGAATTTGAATTTCACTATATTAGACGATCTTGATATTTAAGTGTCATTTTATCAGTAATTAATGTCAATGATTTGAATTGGAATCCTTGAATCAGGTTTAAATGAATAAAACCATATGATATATATAAATTTTGTTATATAAATATTTTATAAATATTTTCCAGGGAATATATATTGAATTAAATATGAAAAAAGATAAATAATTTTAAAGGTAGTAGATTGCTGATACTCTATTAATAAAAATGGAATATAGATGCAATTAAATTTAAAATAAATAAAAAAATGTATTATTAGAATAGATTGGAGATAATTCATTTGATAACTAAAGGAGAAGAGTCTCATATAGAAAACTAAAAATTGAGGAAAATTGAAAGGTGTTCTTGGAGGAATCTCACTTGATGTGTATATAATCTATCATTATTTTTACATTAATTATTTTATAATTTATACTTTAAAATATAGGGATAATAAAGAATTTCATATGTGAAGAAATTAGTTAAATAGTTTCAAAATTTTAGATTACTTATCTAATTTTTTATAAAATATTATAAATATGGATAACGATTGTGGCCACTCTATATAATAAAAGATAAAAAATGATCATAGTGTTATAGGTCCATTGGTATATTTTCATTGCATGATCTGTACATTAGCCAAGGTTGGGAGAACCATGTAATCTATAGGTGTCCATATATTTTTCTACAGTAACACATTTCAATAGTCTTAAGACAGAGTGTATGTTCCTAATAATTATGTAACATGATAATAGACAATGGTTAACAAAATTCAACCTCCTAAAAATTGAGGGTAATAAAATTTCATAGTGTCAATAACTATTATAAAATCTATCCATTATTTTTGAAGAGTACTCTAATAGTTCAAATTATATTATTTTATAATCAAAAGGGAATTTTAGTCCTTAATGGTGTTGATTATGAATTATTTATGAACTAGATGTGTGATGACCTATCTATAAAAAAGGAAAGGATCGTTATTTTTTTAATTTTAATTTATTAAAAATCCACACTAATGATTTGTAATAATTTCATGGAGTTCCTGGGTGCATCCAAGGCTTATTCGGACCCCAAAGCTCCGAAAACGAATAAACAAATGGAGTTGCATGGTTTTTCTGCAACCAAGTGACCATGGGTGCATGGTCAAGAGAAAAGTTTAAAATATGGTATATAAATTTTTAATGATTTTTGAACATTTAGTCAAACTCTTCACCTAAATGTGTGGGGTTATGCAATGTTAAAAACAGCCATGCAGGGATTTCACATAGTTTGATTAATTGTGTGCCTAAACAATGCACCCCATAAAATTTGGTTGAAAAGTCAATTTTTCCATTAATGATTTCTTTTTACCCCATTATTCATTCCCATTATTTTCAATCATACCAACACATCCTATATACTTATTTAGAGCTCAAGAACACACAATCTAGTAATTGAGGTAGATCTTCTGTCTGGTGTCTATACAACAATCCATCAGAGGAATTGGAACATTCTCAATAAGCTCCACTAGGCATTCAATTTCTATTAATATTTAGAATTCCATGCAATTTCCTATTTTGGTGTAGTCTTATATTCTTTGTTTTTAGGTAATTAGAAAATTTTTAATATCTCAACCAACATAATCCAAATATCATGTTGCAATATAGCGAGCAATCATCATCGAACATGAGGTAGGTGCCCTTTTTATTTTCCCTTTGAGTTTCATCCATACATAGATAAGACTTTGTTCTACATGACAGATTTTCCAATCATCTCCATTTAATTGAATGATTCATTCAAATTGAGTATTTCACCTTATTACACACATATTGACCCTTTTTAGTAGTTCATAGGTTGTACACACCTTGTATTGTCCTCCCATGGGTGTGAAAAGTATATTTTCCAATTTCGGTCAATTAGTTGAAATGCATGGGACTACATTTGTAGTACAACTTTCTTTAAATGAAATTTCCCTTGATATATGTGTATTAATGAATCCCGAAGAACATCATAAGTGTTTGGTCCTCTTATAGTTGCAATTGCACAAGTAGGCATATTCCATGTTCCCATGTCACCCTCCCTTAACAATTGAACCTTAATAATGGATTTTTCATGTTGTAATTAATTATATGGATTAGTTATGTTAAATGATATTTTTTATATAGGTTGGGTAATTAATGACAGTTTTATTTATTAAAATTAATTGAATGAATCAAATGGAAATGTAATGTCTTATATGGTTTGGGATTCACTCATGACATGCATGAGAGGTCTTTACCTCTTGTAATGAATTATATATAAGAACATTCCTTTTAAAATATTTAATTAAATTTCACAAGATATTATTATTTATTAATTAAATTATAAATGATATGCCTCTTCTGTGTATATGGTCTATTTGATGGAAATTGATTGGAGGTAATACCCTATTCCAGTTACAATTATTATACACCTTTTTAGAGGTTGTGTATGATGGTAGGGGTTTTTGATCATGGACGTAAATCACACTCTATTATGTCGGATTGGGAGTATATAATCTCTCCCCTATGAAACTATATAAATTTTGGGCTCCGTGTCACATTTTATTATTATAGTGTTACCATCACATATCACTCTCCATCTTTAGTGTTGTTGAATGGAGTCTCTCACTCTTCCAGTGATGTTGTGAATGCACCTTATTTCTTGAGCCTTTAGGTTCGTTAGACTAGTTATGGATTCTTATGTTACACCCAGCCCATTCCGACACTATAATTCCATGTATATTTCCATTATGAATCCACACACACAAGGTTTATATAGTTGGATGCAATACAGAACTAACTTATATATATATATGTATATTACTATATATATAGCGACATAATCAGACTCACATTAAATTCATGAGATGATGTAGGTTGAATCGCTAGGTTTTTTGGATCTGTTAGGGGTGGTTATATATTTTAGATTTGTTTTAATTTTCATATTATGTACACTATTTAGTTATGAGAACTACTATGTTTACATGTAGATATAATTGGTGGTCGCCTACAATTATTTTTATCCCACACCCTACTCAAGATACCCTTTTTACCCAATAAGACTATCCTTCAATAAGTATTGACAATGTAAAAGGAAGTACTACAGGTCATTTACATTCTTAACTAGTTTTAGCATAGGATTAGAGGACCAGGCATTGACTCAAGATTATTAGAGAGTTTATATTGTCATTTTGGACTTTTGTAGTATTATTTATCATCCATGTATATACCTATTATATTTTCATTACAAAATTCCATGAATCCATGCCTTAGACATTTTTATCTGGTTTTTGGTTATATTTTACTCAAATTTTTAGTTTATATCATCCACTACTTATTCAATACATCTATTTGTTTACACTTCCATAGTTTACAAATTATAATTGTTTATATTATAATTTTTCTCACTAATTTTATATATTTTATCCTCTCTATTCCCCCTACATGATGTTATAGAATTCTCACTATACCACCTTCAAACCCTCACTACTTGTCAGTAGCCTCTGGAATATGGGGAGGTGTGCTTGAGGCTATGTGACCCACTTGCTTGGGGTACGAGTTATGTGGATCTTGATCCAAGAAATTACAAATTAGTTTTAAAGCAGTTCCTTTCATAATTTACTACATTGATAAAATATATTGGTGATTCTGAAACAATTAGAACTTGGTTAAAAAGATTTCGTGGGCATCACAAACCCATGTTTGAGGTCTAATTTAATTGACCATAATTATAATTATTGTTATTAATTTTCTATTTAATATTGATGTGAATTCACAATTAGTTGACAGATGTGGTTCATGGTGTTATTTCTATTGATATAATTTAAATGGGATTTTCTTAATAGGTTTGATGAAATGAGGGAAATACATTAGACCATGCATCATTATTCGGAATACTAGAAGAAAAATTCCATGCATTTTTTCATGAAACATTATGTTTTAGAAAGAATTTTCCAAATACATATTTTTTGTGACTTGTGTATATGTTGAATTCCGCAGACAATTCTTTTACAGATTGAAAAATACAATTGATAGTAAAAGTTCCTTCATTTTCATAATTTTGTTTTCTTGAATAGGTTATTGAAGATACCTTAAGAAATAATTTCTTGCACATTGAGCTATATACCATCAGTAGCACGGTCTAGAGCATTTATTGATGTGGGTAAAGTGGATTCCGTATTTGGATCCTAACGAATTTGTTCCCATATGGATTTGAAATGGAAATCCATTTATTTTGACAATATAATGTGATCAAATATATGAAAAGGCACAAATTAAAAATGAATATGATACCCAATTTTAAACACACATCTTATATATTTATTTAATATAGAGACATTGAATAGAACCTGACCTTACTGGTGAGTTGTGGGAATCTGTTACATATTTAGGGATAGTTATTGTCTCTTCTATCGTGTTGACTTGGAATTTTGAGTAGTAATAGAGGAATAGTGTTTTATATAGGATGTCTTACTACCGGTATAACTTTCTATCACCTATATCCTATGTTACTTAGATCTCTTCCATGGAATCCATTTTTAATTGTTTCATTATGCTTCCATGACATCCTCTAGTGATGCATCCTGATTGTGGTGACGATTACATAACTGAGGTGGTGGGTTGGGAGCCGGCAGAGAATCATCCTATAGAGACACCTGTGGAACCACCTCATGTTCCTGATATTGGTAAAAATCCCAGTTCCATGAAGGTTTATTCCATATGTTTTAGTATATGAATGATATCGTTCGACCTAACTCGAGTATGGCAGAGTTGACTCCCGAGTTTTAGTAGTAGCATCCACCCACCCTTTCATGGGATGGATGACGTCATGTTGTGGAGTCTTAGATCAATGAATTATTATCTTCATTCAATAATATTGAGATGCCTCCAATGTGTATGGTCAAGCTATTAGAATATATTCCACATATACACGTGATGTTGGGATGTCATCATTGAGGCAGATCGACATCGTGATATGACATGGGATGACTTCCAAAATATTATTTAAGACTAAATCATTACATATACTATTTGGGATGATAGAACTAGATATTTCATTAATAAGAAACTGGGTAGTAATTCTGTTATATAATACTCTTCTCATTTCATAAAGCTACAACAGTTCACTCCTTCTCAACCAATTGATGATCCTATGACCATTAGAAGATTCAAGGATTGGTTGGATTACTATATATTGTTGTAGGATAACTTTTTTAGGGTGACTAACATTTTAGAAATTATCAAAGAGACAATAATTAAATAGTAGAACTTGATGGATGATGAGGGTTTGAGTTAGGGTGGTTCAGAACCCACAACATATATGGGTTCTTCTTCTAGGAAAAAGAGGGGATTTGAGAATACTCGTATAGGTAGCATCCATCATGCTACTAATGTAGAGAGTTTTCTTATTTTCCACCAGTCTAGGAAGATAAGACACATCATGTCTTAGTGTCCATGGGATCCATTATACTGTAGATTCTGTGGAAGGATAGACAATATCTATCAATTATATAGGACCTTCCCTCATGTTCATAGAGAGTTCGGATATTTGCTTAATCATCGATCAGAATCCAGTATAGTTGGATCATGTCAAGAAGGAATGTGGCATACCCTTTGGAAATTAGAATGAGAAGGAGGACCAGGTAGAGGCAATCAGATATATGATTCTCAGCATCAACAAAGCAGGATTGATTGGAGAAGTCTGGTAGTGACTCGACATTGTGTCATTTTCCAGTTACATGCATTCCATCCTACACTACGAGACCATAGAAGTAGACATTATTTAATCCTATGTATTGTACTAGTAGCCTCCTCTTTATTGTCCTTTTTATTTTAAAAAAGAGTGTTTATTTTTTTTCTAAGACTATAATGGTAATTTGAGGCCTTGAAATTGAGAACTACCATGGGTTTATAATGATAAATATACCATTTGGTAAGAACTTTGAGGGGTTTTTCCAATGTAAGACTTTTCTCTTTGAGATAGCAGTTACCATTTCATATGGAATCATTTGGTCCTAAATGTGATGGGCTATGACGTAAGCACCAAGATGGACTCATTATTTCCCTACCAAGCCTAATCAGACTTCTATCATCATAGGTTTACAATTAAATCACTAGGGGTGGTACATATATGTATAAGGGATAATGAGAAGTTAGTGGGACATGAACATGATGTGAGCAGTTGGGGTCAGGTAATGTGAAATCACAGATCTGTAGTCTCTTCCACGATGAACAGGGGATACATCAAACTCTTTTTTATACTATAGTAGAGAATAATAGATATTTCTTTCCTGAATACTTATCTGGTCTATATTAGGTGTGATAGGTAGAGTTTACTGTTTACTTTGTTCTAGGAGGATCACTAGTGACCATTCATCCTTATAGGATTGAATGTATGGAGCTTCTGATACTCAAGAACAAATTGGAGGATCTGGATGCTAAAGGCTTTATATTCTCCATTACATCTCCTTGAGGTTCACTAGTTATTTTTTCTGATGAAGGTAGATAGTACCCTTTGGCTCTTGTAGAATTACTGTCTTTTGAATTAGCTTATACATATAAATTGATATCCAGTCCCTAGAAATGATGACATCTTTTATTTTTTATGAGGAAATAAAGTGTTTTCAATGATATATCTAAGATTGGGATATCATTGGGTTAATTTTAGGACTATATGCATACCTTTAATATATTTTAAGAGTAGGAATGGTCTTTATGTGTACCTTGTTATATCATTCGGACACAAAATCATGCATAGTATTTTCATGGATCTTATTTTTAGTGTTTCCTACACGTATCATTATTTATTCATAGAATTATTTTTTGACAATATATTTTTTCATTAACTCTCCCAAAATTACCTTTCAACCCATCTTGATATCACAATGAATACAATGAGGAAAAAGAAGATCAATGATAAGACCATTAAATTCCACTTCTAGATTAACAATCTCTATTTCATGGGTCATATAATCTCAGATACAGTAGATTCAGTAGACCCAGAGAAACTGAGAACTATAGTTTCCTAGGTGAAGCCCAATAATCTCTTTGACATTCATAGCTTCCTGAGGATAGCTAAATATTACCAATAATTTAGCAGGGATTTCTCAGGCATTGATGTACTTATTATGGGATGAACAATGAATGGTGTAAAATTCGAATGGTTATAAGCTTGTGAAGAATTCATTGAGGAGTTTATGGTTCGTTTAACATCAACACTGATTTTTTTCAATATAGAAAATAGATATAATTTATTCTATGATGTGTTAGGTATCAGTCTTGGATATATTCTGATGTAGGATGAGCGAGTAATAGCATATGGGTTTCATGAGTTGATTCTTCATGAGGGGAATTACCCAACAAAGAATCTTTAGATTGCTATGGTTGCTGATAACATGAGCTATTGAAAACCACGACTACTTGGAGAATATTTTGTGTTGTTAATTGAATGTAAAATCCAAATGTACATTTTTACATAGTTGGATCTCAATCTCAAACTATATAGGTGTGTGGTGTACCTATAGTCATTTGATTTGAGCTTACTTATGTGGCTAGAAAAGGAAATCTAGTAGCTAATGATCTGAGTTTAAATACTCGGAAATAGTTGTTTCAAGAATCTAGTGGTGAATAAAATTTTATGGAATTATTCTCAGAGATCCATATTAAGGTTAAAGAGGTCCATATTCTGACTATCCTCTCAGCCTTATATGTTACATCTAATCTTCTAGAAATGGTAAGAATGAGGTATTTATTTGATCTCTAATCCCTTTTACTAAGGGAAAGAGTTTCAAATGATGATGTATCATCATGTTTAACTATGTATAGGGATGATACCTTATTGTACCATTGTTTTTTATGGTTCCCAAGATATATTAGAGAAGAGATGATGTAGTAATTTCATGTATCAAGTTGGGTGATTCACCCCAGTATCACCAAATTGTATCAGAATCTATGAATCCAGTTCTACTATCCTGGTATAAAACATGATATTGCCAGCTTCATTACTAGGTGTTCCACATTTTAGTAAGTGAAGGATGAACATCAGCATAATTCAAGGGGTTTACAATTTTTTTATATTCTCGGTTATAAATGGGATAATGTTTCATTGGAATTAATGACTGGTATAATGAGATCACCTTGAGTAAATGATATAGTGTGGGAGTTCATAGATTTTTTTGAAGAAGGCTGCATAATTTTTACATGTGCGTGACACCTTCATGGTAGTCGATCAATGAAGGTTTTATGTCAGAGAGGTTTTATGTCATTATAGAGATACTCATTATATAATTTATGAAAAATATTCTCATTTCACATCACATTTATATAAGGGGTTAAAGAAGGCCTTGGTAAGTGTATAATTCTTTTCACGACCTATATTTCATAGACCAATGGACAGACAGAGCATATTATTCAGGTAGTAGAAGTCATTATCCATTCCTGTGTCCATGAATTTCAAGAATCTTGGGAGAAATATTTTTACCTCATTGAGTTCTCTTATAATAAAAACATTAAAGCTACCATTGAGAAGTCTTTCTATAAATCCTTATATGGTAGGCCCTAACACTCACATTTGTGATAGCTAGAGGAAGGGGAACCATCTATTCTTTGACCACGCCACATGTAAGGTGCAACAGAGTTGGTCCAATTGATAAGAAAGTTCATGTTGAATACTTAGTGCAAATAATATTCTTATGACCATATACATTAGTGACCTCTTTATTTAAATTTTTGGTGATATAGTTTTATGGAATGTATATCCCATGATATGGAAAATAAATACTCAGAAGTAGGGTAAGAACTCACTGAGTGTCGTTTGACATTTCATGGTTGTGAAACAAATTGGACAAGCGGACTACCAGTTGAAAGTTCGTCAGAGATACCGGTCCATGCAAGATGTCTTTAATGTATCATAGCTTCATTGATATCCTCATGAACTAGCACATATCTTTCATCTTGATGATGTTGAGCTAGATATGGATGCTTCCTTTGAGGTGTATCCTATGCGTATAGTGGAAATTACTGTGAAGACACATTGTGGTAGGTATTTTCAATTGTTATGGGTGATATAGAATCATTTCCAAGTATAGGATGAGACCTAGGATAAAGAAGATGATATATATTCTTAGTGTCTTGAAGTAATTAATAATGTTAACTATTTACCCTCCGGAAGCTAAATCAGGGATGAGTTGCTTTAAGGAGGGTGTGTAATGATCCTTCTTTTTCAATAAAGATAAATCTATTGAGTTTCTCATTTTTAATACCTTTAACATCGCTAATAAATATTTATAATCATGATACCGAGGACATTTTTTTTCCCAAGGCTCCTTCATAGCCCAATGACCTAGAAATGGAAAAAACACACTAGGCCAAATGTTTTATCTTCAACCATGTAACATAGGGTGTATGGTCATGAGGCATGTTTCGAATATGGGACACACCCATTCTATAAGGTTTTCACATTGTTATTCAATCTCTGCACTGCTATGTTGGGTTCTCAGACTCAATAGAAAACTACACAAGGTTTTTGCACCATTTACCTAATCATGATCTTAATCAGCACAGCCCATACTTTCTGGGTGAACATTCATTTTTCCCTTAATGATTTCTTTTTAACCCTTTCATATATCCCCTTTTATTCCACTAGACAAGCACCACCTATCTTTTTGATTTTAACTGAAAAAAACCGAAATCAAGGTATTGTAATAGATCTTTTTCCAAGTGTATGTTATTCAATACATCAAAGAATTTCCCAATATCGATATGTTCCACTAGTCTCACCATTCTAGTAAAAGTTTATCTTTACATCTATTAGTTTATTTAGATGTAGGCTCATATTCCCTACATTCCATGCATTGGGCTATTTCTTTTATCTCTTGAAATCTACTATAAATACGAGGTAAATATTGGGAAAGGATCCGTATAAATACTTGTGGTAGGTGGTCACATCATTTTACATTTGAGTTATATCATTTTATAGGTATACTATTGTTCCACATGCTATCTCTTGTGAAGAATCTCTATTTTATTGATTGGATCATATAAAATTGTGAATTTCAAATTATTATTCAGCTATTAATCCTTGTTTATTAGTTTTTTGGTTGTATACAACTTATATGGTCACCCCATTAGTGTTTTATATAGTTTTTGAGATTTCGGTCAATTAGTTCAAATTCATTGAATTCCTTTTATTGTATGAATTAGTTTCTAAATTAAATTTTCCTTGATATATGTGTGCTAATGAGACCCATATAACCTATTAGTTGGTTTTTCGTCCTATAGTTGTATTTCCCAACTAGGTATATTCCATGTGTCCCATGGGACCTACTCTTCAAACTTGTGCCTTTTTAGTGGATTTTTAATGTCCTAAGGAATTAGAAGTTTTGGTTATGTTAAAATGTACTTGATTATATAGGATTGATAATTGATAACGTTCCAACATTTAAATTAATTGAATGAGTTAAATGGATATGGTATGCCTTAATTGGTTTTGGATTTACTAAGGAAATGCATGAGAGGTCTTTTACTAATGAATTAAATTACATAAATGGCCAGGAATTTGGTAATGATTAATTTAAATGAATAAGATGATATTAATTATGTATTAAATTACAAATTATTATGCCAATTCTATGTATATGTGATATATAAATGAAATGGATGGGTTGTAATACCCAGTGCCATTTATAAATGAAATATAACTATTTTAGAGGTTCTGTACATTGGTAAGAGGTTTTGAGTGAGGAGGAAAATAACAATCCCCTACATCGTGTGTGGATTATGGATTCATTCATCAATGATAGTATACAAAAATTGGTATGAGGCACTAAATTCCATGATTATAGAGTTTTCATGGAGGATCACTCACTATATCAACTATTGTTGCATTACCTCTGTCATTATTCATGGGATTTAGGGTATGTAACCTATTACATATGAATTTATACTCGCTAAACTGGTTATCGATGGCTATGTTATGCCCTATTCCAGTCCAAAACTAGTATTCCATATATATGGTCATTTGGAGTATGCACATACCAAGTTCATATAGGTGGATGAAATATCAAACTAATATATATATATATATATATATTACTCTTTATATATACATAGTGACAAGATCGAAGACACATTTGAACAATGATATGGAACAGGTAGACTCTCCAGGTGTCCTATAAGAAACTAAGAGGGCTAGATATTTATTTCAGACCTGTTTTACGTTTCTTATTATATATGAACCTAATTTAGTAATGAGAACTGATCAGATTACATATAGAAAACATTGGCTATGGCCCATTGAGATTTTTTATCTCACACCCTAAAATGGCTTCCATGGGTTCCGGATAATACATTATTCCTATAGTTATGGATTAAGGAAAAAGTTGGGATACATGTTGATGACTTGGTTACCTATTTGGAGTTTCATAGTAGAGGATTAGGTTTAGATATGATATAATTATAAGGTTATTTTCAACTATTATAATTAATCTACTATTATATAGAATTATTGTATCTATATATTCCTTTTTGTATTACAACATGCCATTCATCCTTATATCATATACTTCCTTAGTGTATTTCTGTTATTTTATACTCAGTTGTTCAGTTATTAGGTTTTATTTCCCTTTCAAACTATCTTATTTATGCTTCAACATTTTATTGATTATGATTTTATATATAATTACTGTACTATTGATAGTTATCTATTGTATCGTTTGTTCAACTCTTTCATGAGGATATAGTGTACCACTGTACAACCTTCACATCCCCACTTCTTATAGGGATCCTCTTGAATACGGGGAGGTGAGAATGAGGCCATGTAACCCACCAACTCATTGGATGGGTTACATGGATCTTATGTCTGGAAATTACATGATAAATCACTAATTATGATCATTTATAACTAATGTTTAGATGATATAAATAGATAAAATATAAGGATTCACAAATAATAAATAAGTAGTGGTGATATATTTTCATTAGAATGATTTAAAGGAAAAATTATTCAATGCATTAATATGAGTATTAAAAAGTATTATGTAAATGATGATGATGTAATTTAATCAAACAATTTTTATTTGTTGAAACTCCCCAACATTTTTGGAGGTTATTCCATATTATAAGATGCTATGGTACATGTACTATAGAACATGTAAAAGAATATGAGAATCCACATGAATGAGATTGTTGACTCGTTCATTGATTGGGAGAATATTCATCAGAAATAAATGATGTGATTTGTTGAAAACCATTGGAATATAATAATAAAAAATAGATCTTGATGATATTCCCTTCATTTTAAAGTGAATGTCCCAGTTTTTAAGGGAAAGAACATGATGTAGAAGATAATTGATTGTCATTATAGAACCCTTGTAATATATATGATTGGAATGAAATATGATGAGTTTTTAATAAATTAGAATTAATATGAACTATTATTATCAGTGATTAATAATCTCCCATGCATGGATAATCTTAAGTGTAGAGATGTTCATGAGGCAATGAATTGTTTTCATAAATCTCAATATTTTTAAATTAAATATTTAATGGAATTAGTAATCTTGATTAATTTAAGTTTTTTCATGTTAGGAATCATGATATGAGATGTCTAAATAAATTATATGTTGATGAGGAATAGGAAAAACTAGTGAATAGAAAATTTAAGGTTGAGAAAAGAAAGAAAATACCATAAAAAATTCATCCAAAATAACGACTTTTACTCTTTATATGAATTTATCTTAGAGCAAATAGGTGTGTATTAGGTTCTGTAATTACCATTGAGAGGATTTTTATATTCTTTTCCTAGATATTCAGCACAAAGAGGATTATGATGATTATGGTGTTGAATTTTAGGGAAGAGTAAATCTAGAGGATGATTTTGAGGATTCCTTAAATAACATGATATTTCGAGTTTTGGTGAAAATATTTCCAATGAAGTGGTATGGGATTCTAAAAATTATATGCGGTTATCAAAAAAATACAAGTTATGTTTGAAATATAATATTGAACATAAATATGGAATTATTGGTAACTCCATAAAAAATATTGATCTCATGATAAAAAATTGGTCACGTAACCTAGAACATTGATAGGTTCACTGATTTGATGAAATAGATTGTGAAAATATTTCCAAAATGTGAACTAAAATTTACAATGTTGTGATGACATCTTGTTGATGAATAAATATTTCTATCTTTTGACATTACTTTGGGAATATCAAGTACACCATCCACTAAATATTCAAATAATGAAAAAGGATAGGTAGTGAAATAATTTATCACTTTCCTAAATTTTCATAATTTCAATGATAAAGGTAAATATATTTTAGTTTAGTAACACAAATAAATGATAGTATACATTTATGCAATCCAAAATGAACCCACTCACTAGTATAATTTTGTTCATATTAATCATAATTGGTATAGAATTTATAATTAGATTTTTTCTTAGAATGAAGGAACACCGTTAATATATGTGTTACAATGTAAAGAATAAATTTCATGATTAAGGTAAATAAAAATATATGAGAATATTTTTCTTATCTATGTTTATCTTTAATGGAAACTATTTTGTGAGTGATGGTTTTAGACATAAATACATGAATTTTTAATCAATTTTATTACATTATATATCAATAAAGTCACAATAAATGTGGTAAATATACTAGAAGACTCATGAAATGTGATAAAAACTCATAATAAATTTGTAAACTTATAAATTTAATATTATGTATTTGATAAAGATGTAGATCAATGAAATTTATCATTAATTAATTGGTTGCAGAGAGAATGGATCATGAAAGGAAGATCCAATAAGTCCATATTTTTTTAATTTACATTCAATGTTACGTATTCATCTAGTGTATGAATTCATTATTTAGTATTTACTTCAAATATTTTGGGATTGTATAATTTTTTCATGGGTTGGAAAAATAAAAATGAAAATTTGTTCTGTATTGATAATAATGGGGCGTTGAATATCATTAGATATAGGAAAGAAATTATTGGTGGGAAATACATAAGGTGAGTGAATGTAATGGTGGATAAAGTACTTAGTCAGAAACTTCTATCAATTGAATTCATAATAAGGACAAAGAGAATGGGTTCTGGGTGAAATGAGTTAGATATATGATTCAATAATAAATGTAGGGCATAATAACTAATGATGGACTATGTGATATTTATAAGATCCCATGAGATATATATTATGCATGTAGACCTTTTAAAAAAGTGAATGTCATTCTGAATATATTGAATCTGAATTAGAAAAATTTGATAAGTTTTATTTATTTGGTTCATTTATTGTTTTTTAAATTATATCACCAAAATCCATGTATGGAACTAGATACTATATTTTTTTTCTCAATTGTTACACAGGTATGGAATGGATGATGGTTGTATCTCATAATTCTTAAGTGTTCTAGTTCATTACATGTAATAAATAATTGTTGGAAATTATAATATTTTTTAATATTCATAATTTATAGCCTAATAATTGTATATAATTCACCAATAATAATGTGGAATAAGTTTTATAGAATCGTGATATAATATATATTGTTTAGATAATATTTATTACTCAATAATATTTATTCTTTTAGAGGATGAACCAAATTATATATAACAATATATATTATGATAAGTGAGTGAAATTTTTAGATATATATTATAATGGGGTATTTCATAGATAATTTTACATCACCAATAGGTATTTTTTGTGTGTTTAAATTATAGAAATTCATTCCATGATAGGTGGTTTGATAAAATCCAATATTTATGTGCTTTAAAATATACAGAAGTAAATATTTTATTATAAATAAGGATAAAAATTGATAGTTTGAATCCCATTGGGGTACTATTATTTTCCAGGGATATTCATCCAAAATATATGTTTATAAATTCTGTATCAAATGACATAATAAAATCATAGGGATCTATTTGTATCTTTTTTTACAGACAAATCATTTTGTTCATAGAATAGCAAAAAAATATGATGATGATAAAGTTGATATTTATAAAAACGGGTAATAACATGGGGATCTGTAAGACTCAGAAAAACAAACAAGAAAAGAATAAACAATGAAAATTTAATAACATCAAATTGTGAAATAAGTAATACTAGAATCAGAGATTGAAGTTTTATTTTTTACTAGACTGATTCGATGAAATCATAAAGAATCATGTCATTACAAAAAAAATATATATTATATCAATTATAAAAAATATTTTAATTGGTTTCAAAAAATTAAAATGTAGACAAATAAATTCTTGAATATCATTACCAAATGGAAAATTTTATGATATGATATGTTTTTACTAGTATGACTAATACCAATCTCATTGGAATCATTTTTGTATTCTATAATAAACTAAATAAATAAAGAATAAAACATAGAAATATTAATGAATATTATGTGATGGATTTTGAAAAATAAAAAGGGAATTATTTCAATGATAAATTTTTCCACATTTTCTATTTAGAATCCATTTTAATTTCATGGTTAATTCATTGAAAAGAGGATTAAATGATTCTCTAATAGACGTTAAATTTTCATTCCTCAATAGTGAACTAGGGGATGTGATTTAAATTATAAAATAATATCTTGTTATTTTATATCATTATGTGAAAAATTGATCCCATTGAATACGTTATTGTATATGACGAAGAAATCACAAATAAAATTGTGTTCAAGGATGGATCATTAGATGATAAATAATATATTTCTCTATGTTAAAGATGATCATTACCAATTCATTAAGAAGGAAAATGATCAATGGATGATGGAAATCATTTTTATATATTGAATTATTTTAATGAGTTTTGATGATTCACAATGAAATCTATTTTCAATCTATATAACGTATGAAATTTAAATTTAACTTATTTTTAAATTAATATTTTTCCTCGAATTATAAGCGATTTAGGGAAGGGATGGTACAATTATTTGAAGTAATTTTTTTTCCAAAGAAGTTAAATATAGATTTTAATGGATGGTTACTAACCAGTAAAAACATTTATAGATTCTAAAATGTAAATTTTAAGATATTATGTTAATAAAAGAGGTAAACATTATAGAGTATAGATAGATTATTGGAAGCCACTTTTACTTAACATCAATATGGCTAGGAATAATATGTTACAAAAACCAATACATATATTTCCAATGATATGCTAAGTAATGAAACATGTTAAATAAAAGGATAATACATTTACACAAAAATAAAAATCAATTCTAGGTTTTTTTATATTACAAAACCCCATAGAATGAGTTTTTAGGAAACACTAATGTTGAATTTGTAGGTTTAGTGGATAATCCAAACATGATATCAGATATTTCTTTATACCTTGTATGTTTCTTCATATCATAGCTAAATAATAATATATATTTCACTTTCTTTTAAAAACAGATGTTTAATAAATTTATGGTACTAAAATTTTGTACTCAATTATAATCGAAGAAGAAATAACTTGATGATGTTGGATTTTTTATGAAATCGCATATTTCAATAATGTGTGATAACATGAGTGTTATTATTCAAATAAAAAATAAAATGAATCATTCAGAAATAAAAAATATAACGATAAAATATCACATTATGAATGATAATATTGATCATGGGAAAGTTGTTTTGGGTTATTATTCAACAATAAATAGGGTTTTTGAAAATGCGAAAATTTTATACTCAAGGGATATTTGTAAAGGTATTAGTTGTATCTTAGAATCCAACTATCTTCCTCAAAATGGATGGGTTGGAAAATTATCCCTCACTCCCCATGGTATCATTTAATGTATAGAATGGAAATAATCATCCATTAAACTAATTTTTTTATCTTTTAACCCACTCTTTAGAAATTACAAAAAAAATATCTTAAGGGTCATTGACTAAGGTGGGGAATCAATCATTAAATCAATTAGTAGAAGCTAAGGGCTTTGAGTTTTTCTCAAATTTAGAAACATGGGAAATTCCATGATAGTGTTTTTAATATGGGGACAATATATAACTATTTAATCATGTGGATATTTTTTATTGAGAATATGAAGAGAATAAAGATTATATAAGTGTTTTCCTAAAGAATTTTCCATTTAACTCTTATTTTATGCACATATAATAACTAAATATGTATTATAGGTTGTTTAATAAACCCTTGATGCACCATATGGAAATAATAAATTCAGAGAAAAGTTTTGGCCAGTTCTTGCAAGGATATTGTTTTTCAATGAAGCTTGACTAAATCTATTTTCATGTTTTAAAAAACCTATTATGTTTTATTATTAGAAATAATTCAATTATAATTATCTTTGTTATGTGTATGATTACATGTCAGTTAAAAATATCATAAAGGATGTTTTTATGTCATGATAAATGTGTATCTTCAATCCTAGAGAAGATTTGGGATTATTTTGTTGAATGATGGAAAAGTTTTTTTGTAGGTTTTTGAGATTTTGACCATATCCCCATGAGTGTAAAAAATTTATATAAAGTATGTTAAAATTTATAAAATTTTATAGATTCATAATATTTTATGGTGCTGGATATTTTCATATGTATTATAATTATAGTTAATATATATGATAGTCAAAGTATTATGAAAAGGAAGAAGTTGTATAGTCTGAGAATTCTCCACATACATGAAATGGTCTTGTTTCAAATGTAAATTGTTTTCATTCTTGTAAATTGATAAGTACAAAAGTTAACTTAGTCCATAATATATTCAAGGGTTGTTTATTTTGTGAAGGAATAAGGGTAATTGTAATATGTATGAAGCATGTGGTGATATATAATATCCATTAAGAATGTGAAATAATGTAAATGGAAAACCATCCATGTATAAATAAGAAATCTAGAATGATAAGAAAGAAATATTTTAGGGTGTGTATAATGTTGTAAAAGAAAGGTTATTTAATACATAAGATGTTAAATTTAATAGGTAATAATATTAGTTTCATAAACATATGTGTTCCAATAATTTAAAAAATGAATGATACATAACATGTTGTAGGAGTTTAATTAATATGAACCACATTACATCCCAATGAAATATGGGGATTGATGTGCCATGATTAATGTTTTCCATTACTTTGGAATCAATTTCCAATAATCCATTCAGTATTATGAGGATAGTTATTTTTAAGGTAGATTTTATAGAAGGTAATACCTATTTAATTTTTTTTATAATTAATCAAAAATTTATTGAGATTTTGTGGATATTTTTGTGTGTGGATATCATGTCATTCAATAATGGTTCAAAATGCGAGGCCACTAAAAATTAAGGAAAATAATTTAATCCATGTCTAATGGTCTCAATATTCATGTGTTATATATTTTTTGGCATTAGGCGAAGTGATTTAATTCATAATCCTTGAATTGGATTAATGGAAAAAATATTATAGGAAATTTATAATTTGAAATCATAAATTTTGGGAAAACCATTTCTGATGTAAATTTTGAATGAATTAAATATTGAATAAAAAAAATAATATTTATTTGATGGTGGATACTATCATATATTAAAATTAATGTGTTATATATTTTAATTTAATGAATTGGATAAAGTATAAGCATTAAATATTAAATATTTCTAAATAATGAACAAAAGTAGGGTAGTTTTTGTGTAACCACCCTAACTCTAGTAATCCTAATCCATTGTATAATTTATTCAATTATCCTAAATAAAATGGATCTAATCTCAATGTATAGATGATTTCTTTTCTTGAATCACCAGATACATTCATGTTTTTTATTATTACATTGGTTGTTAACCATAAAATGTTGTAATATAAAACATCAGGCATACTTTAACTATTTCAAATAATTATTACTCATACTGGATGGGAATGAACAAAATACGGTAACAAGGGTACATATAGTAGAATCTATAATATTTAACATGTTATTATAAATATGGAATTCTTAATAATTTCAAACACATTTTATATAATAAATAAAATTAGCATTAAATTAATTTAAGGATAATATAATTTAAAAATATTATTGATTATAATAAATTAATTATCAAACTAGGAATACTTAATATTGGTCATAGGATATCATATATAATGATATCTTTATAGTATAGGCCTTTTTCATGATATTTTAAAACATTAGGTAGGTATGGACTAAAAAACCATCTAATTTGGCCGACTGGTTTGTCACATGGGAGCAGTCGAATCATAAAAGGGATATATATATATATATAATTGACCCCCGCCAATTAAACGATTTTCAATTCATTCATCATGTATTGAATTATGAATTCAATTTATAACCATTATATTATATTAACAACTATCTATATAGAATAATAAATATGAAATATTAATTTTTTATTTTTCAATTAAATAATATTTAAAAGTAAAAAACATATGTATAAATGAAATATTGGTTATGAAATAAACATATCCATTATATCTTAAATATTTATATTTAATATAACAATAATTTTTAATGATATAATTAATATGAATCTCTAATGAATAAATTAATGATCACGAATTTTATAAGAGATAAAATATGATAATGTATTCATCAAAAATATAGTTTTTTAATAAATTAATTTCTATCATAATAATTAATAATTAATAAATTTTTCACAACCATTGAATATGTGTATAACAAGACATGTTTCATAAAATAGATATAGGGGAACGATGTTCCATTACCACCAAATGCGTAAAAAAATCTTTTATATTTTTTTAGTAAATAAATTGAAATACATCTATTTTGGAAACACTATAATTATTCTTTTAATTTTTTTAATATTTTTGGATAATATTAAATTTATTTAAATTTTTTTTGAGTACATGAAATGAATTTTATCATTTTCTTCATAAATAAGGACCGGAAAAAATGACCCTTATTAATAATAGAAATAACATCATCATTTAATTTTATTGTTCTTATTTAATGTTTAAAAATATTTTTAAAATTATTCATAATTAATAATATAATATTAATGTTAAATACATTTAATGTTATTTATAAATATGAAAATAATAATATATGTTTCCAATAAAAAATATTTCTCAATGGTTTGTAAATTGAGATTAAAATCAATAAATCACACTTATAATTAGACAAACATGATTTTAGCTCCAATATAATGGTTTCAAACATGTTATTAATTTATTCATGACCCATATTAATATTTATAACATCAAATATGATCCTCTTATAACATTTTATTACCCATTCTCTAATAATAGTTCATTATTCCCATTATTTCATGTGGTAACTACTTTCACTAGCCACCCATGTTTTCTAATGGAGTTTCAGGTTCATGCTCATAGGGTATAGTTCCATAATATATAAAAAATATATTAATTTTATAAATAAAATATTTATTAATTAGATTCAATTTTATAGTCATTCATGAAATTTCGATAGGGAAAATGAATCACATCACTACATAAAGATGATATGACGTAGTTACAGGTGTGAGACATTGGCGTTTCATTAATGGGTAATATTGTAAAAAATTTGAGGATATATTAATTTTAAAAAATAAATACAATACCAAAAATATCATAGATATTCATTAGTTACATCACTATAAAAATCTATGTGATTCAGTGATGGAAAGAAAATTAAATCAGTTCACGAGGCAGTAATCTGATGTACACACAAGTGATGGTATTGTCTCCAAATTGATGGAGATTGAGTTGGGTAAATTTTATACCATCAACATAATAAAATATATTTCTATGGTAGATACATGAATTATTATAAAGAAAATATTATGTCATAATTGATGGTGGAAAATGAAGAAGTAAAAAATGAATGTGTTTGGTGAAGATGGTTATCTTCTCATAGAAAAACCTCCTTCAAATATCTTGTTAAGAACCATTAGGTAGGTACATTCAAAATATTTTAAGATCTATAATTTGTATTATTATTTTATTGATATAATGTTTTAGGGTCTTATCAATCCAATAATATTAAGTGGTGTGAATTATTTCCCTAAGGGGGATCCCTTTAATAATCGATATGAGTGACACACATGTAATTATTAAGTGTTTTAGAAAAATACCATTAAATTTCTTGGTTCAATGGATATAAAAATGGTTGTATTAAATTTATATATTTTTAACGATAAATTGTACTAACCAATGTTTTTTTATAATTTTTTTAGATAATTTTATCACTTAACATTTTAGTTAACACTTGGTAAACTCAGTTTAACATTAACCATGATGATTTTTTTTTACTATTTTTACTATTTATTATGAACAAATATTAATAGGGATTATTAAAAAGTTTGAAAATTATGATTATAAATATGGAATAACTTTTAGAAAATTCAATTCATTTATGCTTCATAATTAAATTTTAAAAATAAACCCACAAAACATGTCAAAAAATGGGGTTTCAAAATAAAAAATAATTTCTCAAGTATAAGATGGTCCTACATTAATAGAATAATATTTTATAAAAATTGTATCAAATATTATTGATAAATTTATATATATAATTTATAAATTTCATTAAAATAATTTATTATTAAATATAATTTTAATTTATTAATATAGAAATACAATATGCAATTAAAAATAGTTTTCAGAAAAATACACCTTTTGCCTCAAGATGGAATAATCATTATTCATATAAATTTGATAATAAATATGTTCTTAATTAAACATATTATTAAAAAATATTATAAATAAAATAAATAAGATTGGAAAATTATATTCTCAATTATTAATTTTATCTTTTTTTGATCAAATATTTTAAAAAACTCATTATAGTATTATTTTGTCCTAGAATGGTTAAAATATATATTCATCATATCAAATAAAAAATTTATTCTCTTAAATATAGAAATTTAAACTATATGATAGTTTTATTAAATAATATTACTCAATTAATACGATTAAGGCTTGTGTGTCACATCTACATTGAGCACTATAATGTCAGGGAAGAAGAAGAAGGTTCCCTATGAGGTGTCTAACTAGATGTTCATGGTTATTTTATTGATTTCTAATATGAGTTTTTATATTTAAGGGATGTCATATATTAACTATGTTATTGTTGGTAGGGTGATGAAATGTATTGTCCTATTAAATATATCACCCGATATATTGTTAATAATATGACTCTTCAGTCGAGAATGTTAAAAACAATAACCAAGTTAGTGTATCTTGTAAACCCATTAAATGGGTAAGTGAGGCTAATTTATTGTGCATGGTTAGGCACATAGTGAAATTTTATTGGGTTATATCTAAATTGGTGAAATAATAATTCAATTTATTGAATATGGCACCGGTTTTTATGAATTATTGTTCTATGGGAATGAGTTATACAAGTTTATAAGGTAGTTTTTTTAAAGGCACTATTTATTTATTAGAGAAAAATAAAGGAGGATTACATGAGTCTGAAAGGTAGAATCTTATTAAAATATTTTTCATAAAAAAGGAAACCATTCCTCAGGAAAATCATCTCTCTATGTAACACCCTGGTTGACCACCTAACTGGCAAGACCATCAACTACCAAATTTTCTTCTCGAAAGGCATGGGTGATAATGTAGTTGGTTTCAAAATATAGAGCAAGAAAAATCATCCAACGAGATTTAAGTGGCCATGCAAGATGCACCACACCCTTCCAAATTGCTTGGACAATAGTGGATGAGTCACTTTCAATCCAAATATTATTCCATCTTTTTTCCTTTGCATATACAACATCATAGTTGACCCCCATCATTTCCTCTTCTAGAGACGAAGTCATACCTCATCTACTAAAGAAGCATCCATGACAATGCCCAGGATGATCTCTGAAGATAGCACCACATCCTGAAGGTCCCAGATTGTCTTTAGAGGCACCGTCAACATTCACCTTGATCCATCATAGAAATGGGTCTTTCCATAATACATCAAAGGTTCGTCTAGGTAGCTTATGAAGACCAGTAATATGATGTCGATGTAGAATTTTGAAGTCTTCAACGGTGTTGTAACAGTGGGATTTTTGAATTGAGGGGGCATCTTGAGTGGTAATGAGAATCCATGCCTTACCTGGATTAATATTAAATGAGTAATTATTATGGAGAATGTTATTTCTATCATACCAGATCACATGTATGAGCTTAGAAACAGCAGTTAAAAAGTTGTTTTTAATTTTCTGAGAAGATTCAAAAACAACACAACATTGTAGCCGGCAGTTGATGGAATATAGGAGTGACCATCTGCACCCAAAAATATCAAAGATTAAATTCTAGAGAGATGAAGTTATAGCCCAGTAAAAAACGTATGGTTAGTAGCTTCTCTATGTTGGTTGCACATGTTCCATTTATTGAAAAGTAGGATCCCAAAATATTAATGGAAAAACTAGTGGAGACTTTATTATGCGCAATGCACCAAACAAGAGTAATCCTCAAGGTCTTAATACAAGTTTTGATAAAGGATTTCAACCAACATAATCTAGAGTCCGAGTCAATGAAATTTTGATTATAATAAACTTTGGAGTCAAGAATACCATTACAAGCAGGTTCCCAGATGAGGAAATCTTCAGAGTTAGAATATGGATAGTTATCAATGACACTTCTAACGGTGTCAGGAAGAGGTATGATATTGGAATTTAAAACATCCCTTATAGTGGAATTATTTATTTTAGGAAACGAATTGGGAGGAAGCATGGAATGGAAAGGAGCGCTCCAATTGTCAAACAAAAAATTCAGGGATGAATCAGATCTTACCATCCATCTAGAATTGCTCATAATGTTGGAATAAGATTTTCCAATGGATGGACAAATAGAAGAATTGATATAATTCAAATTTCCACTCTTTAGCTTAGCACTGAATCTTGTTTTGAGGAAATCAATATAGTCAGAATTGTTGTTAAGCAGCCTCCAAGTAAGTCTTGCTTCAAGAGCATCACTGAAGAGATTCAGATTTTTGATGCCAATAACACCTTTTTCCAAAGGTTGGCAACAAGCGGCCCAAGGTATGGTCACAAGCATGATTCCTGTCCAGAATTTTTTTATATACAAATGTTGATTTTTTTAAAAGACCAGAAATCCATTTGAATTACATCATCGAGTAGACCATTTTGGAGATAATAGTAGATTTAATAAGGTAGATTATTCCATCCCAACAGAGGGATTTACCCTTCCACGAAGAATGTTGATTTATAATTTGGTCTAAATTTTTTGAAAAGTAGTTGGACTTCGGTCTTCTCCAAATCATTATAACTCCTAGATAAGTGAAACGGAAAGAGCCTTCCTTTATGCTTAAATAACTGATGATATTACCTTTTCAAATAGAAGATATTTTTCCCAAAGAACACAAAGGATTTATCCTAGCTTATAGTTTGAATAGCAATTTCATCAAAATGAATCATAGCAATCTTGAGACAATGAATGTTTCTTTTATTCCCTTGAATGAAAAGTATGATGTCATCTACATATAAAAGATGTGTGGGCCCATTTAAGTTTCTAGAAGCCTGAATAGGTTTAATCTTGTTTTGATCCACAAGGTAAGTGTGGATTCTACTTAAGTAATCTTCCGCAATCGCAAAAATAATGGTAGAGAGAGGGTCCCCTTATCTTATCCCCTCGGTGAATTTAAATAAAATCTTGGGGGTTCCATTGACCAAGGCAGAGATGACGGCTGAGCTGAATAAATATTTTATCATACTAATGAAAGAGTCATTAAAGCTGAATCTTTTGAGTACTTTGAAGACAAAAATCCAATCAATGGTATCAAAACCATTATTAAAAAATGATCATGGTTTATATATTTAGGGAATGATCATGTAAGAGAAGGTGTAGTTGTAGTTATATTAATTTTTACGTCATGGTTTATGTGTTTAAAAAATTGGGAAATAATTTTTAGTACATTTTCAATTTTTTGTATCAATTAATTGATTAGAAATATAAAAATATAATTTATAAATAGGAAAAGATCCAAATAATGAATTTTAATTAATAAATTATAAGTTGTGTGATGTTCATGAATATTTATCGATAGTTAAATTGTATAGGGTGGACATGTTTTAATAAGACTCATCAATATGGGTTTTTAGAACCAATGAATTTTAAAATTTAGTGAATATTGAGCCATGTGTTTTTAAAATTGGACATTTGAATTTGAATATGATAGGATAAAATATCAATTAATGTTTAATTCAATAAATGTTTGTAGTATTTAGGGAATAGTTTTTATTCTATAACGAAGGAATCTTATTTTTTAAATATATCATTTTCTAAAATTGGTATTCTGTACCTAGTGATGTTTATAGGGGTATTATCCCAAGTTGGTCACCCATTGGATGATGTAAAACAATATAGTACAAAATATGTTGTGAAACAATTCATTAAATTTTGCAATTAAATTATTATTATTTATTAAAAACATAAAAGACACCCCATTTTTGTTCTTGATATAATAATCCCTACAACGAAAAAATTTTATTTCTCCCTTTCTCTCATTCCAATTCCATTCCCCGTAGAGTTTCATATGTCATGTGATAATAATTTAAAATATTTTTAGAGACTTATATTAGTATTCCTAAGTGAATCACTATAATATATCATGATTTATTTTGTATCTTGACAAACATCCATCATAAAACCCATATTTTTGAATTTTATTTAGTTTTTTATTTTAGATAAATAATTATTAATCGATTTGTGATAGAGGAAACAATAACTATATTATGTTTAAGGTAGGTTGTCATAAACAATATATGTTATTCATATTCATATATGAAAACCACTAGGTAAATGAAGGTGTATAGGCTAGTGTAGTGTAAGTAAACACTAATACAAAAACAACATCTGACACGCACCAATTAGTTGTCACTAAGAAGATAATAAGTATAATAATCTAATTATATTGATTAATAATGGATTGGGTGACTATGTGGATACTAAGGTGGTCCTATTATTTAAGGATTGATTCAATGTATGGTATTTCAGGGTTAAAAACATGTTCAAACATTGGATCATGTGTAATGTTCCTTCTATACCTTATTAGTGTCACTTGTAAATACAGTGTTCTTATTTTTTAGTTTTTTTGTAAAATGTTAATATTGTCATAAATAATTTCACTATAAAGTGTATTTATTGCCTATAGGAATATCTAATTTAATTTTTTACTTGAATTTTATTGTGGAAAATATGTTATGTGTTTGTGTAAGAGATAATATGATTCAAACCTATGGTATTTCTATAAAAAAATTTGTTACATTATTATATATATTTTTTTGTAATACCTAATGTGCACCAAAATGGGTAGGTATGTAGTATTAATATAATTATTTTCTTATTAGTTGAACTCTTATGTGATTAGTATGTTTTTTCATAGAAATGATTATGATAGATTTATAATATGGTTAGTGAGCTAGTCCACTATTTTTAATTGGTGAAAAAATTAGTTTTTGATCATGTGAACGTATTGATGGATTCTTATTGTGAAAATATGAAGGGATAATATTCTTTCCCTTGTAATAGAATGAGGAGGCCTAATGGATAATAAAATGATACTAGAATTTTCTAATTTGAAGCATGGAATGTTCCCTTTAAGAGAGGACTATTTTCCATAAAATGGATTTTTTTAAATGATATGTTTGATCATACCATTAGTGACATGTGAGTATGATTACCAAGCACACCAAAATTACAATGAAAACATAATTGGGAAATAATGGCATCTTGCGTTACATGACTTTAAGAGTTTTCTCATTTTATTTCCATGACTGATGAAATATTCCAAAATATTTTTAGATTAAAGGGGACTAGTAGTGATCTGGAAACATAAATTATGTCCCTTTTCAATAAGTATGAAAAGTATTAGGATTTTCTTATTATCCATATTTTCTTTTTGACTGTAATCAGTTTGAATGAGGAAATATAGTGAGACATGGTACATTTTTATGGTTCTTTCTTGTGAGTTTGTATTTATTTAGTCATTCCATAGTATTAATATTCACATCCCAAGAATATTCAAATATATGAGGATTTGTAATGACTCATGGATATTTTTTGTGGTTTCATTTCAATGTTCTTGGATAAGTTCAGTCCTTCCTCAATATTTAAATGAAATTATGTTATGAAAAATTAATGAAAATTGAAATGAATATCATATCTTCATTAAGGTTGTTATTTCTTCTGATATATGGATACTATCATTTGACATTCATTATTTACATACATGTTCTTTTTTGATTGGATACAAATTTTAAACCAATTATTTTATTCCTTCTATGTGTATTATGATGGATATATTGGGATCAAACAACACATATTCAACGACGAATAAGTCCTTGAAAAACAATTCCCAAGATCACCATGTTTAAAAATTCTAAATTCACATTTAAACTAAATGATGAATTTCATGTACCTTTTCCCACAAGGAGTCTACTATTTTTTTAAGCATTTATTCTATAAAGATCACTATGAGTTTTCTAATAGACTCCCTCCTCTATTGTGCATCCATGGATAAAATAAATCTCAAAATTCATGGGATTGATTCTAATTAAAGCACCGATTTACATGTACCATAGTTGAAAATGGATATGGGGGTATGAGAGTGAACAAGGATCGAATAAACAAATGATAATGATTGAAAAGCTGTTCAAAATATGTATTTTTTCATTATATAGGCCTTAATAATTTTCCTTGATCCTCAATTACATTTAATCACACATTATTGAACATATATATAATTCACAATATATTCATATAATTATAATATAAATTTGTTTTTGATTATACATATATAGAAAAAAATAATTTTTTTGTCTAAGGTATCCATTATTAGAATATTCATACACATTAATTTGTTATTGTTTAACCATAATTTCAAATCACTGAATGAATTAAAATAATTTTTTTTGATTATCCTAGTGAATGGTATTATAAAAATTTTATGATGTGTATGGTATTTTTAATGTATTGATTTACATCCTCTATAGAAATTGGACAATGTAGGTATAGTCTGTGTCAATGGATTAATTCGTGCACAATGACATGATTTTCAGTTATAATTAATTTTTATATATCTATTTAGCGAACACATAAAAATATTTTATTGCATTTATGTTATAACAATAATATTTTTGTTTTATCCATCATTGACCCCACAACCTAAAAATTTACACCATTGGTAATAAAGCCATTTTGTTTCTAATTTTTGATGTTATGTATAGGTTGTGTATGTTATCATATTAGAGTGTCTTGGTGGGTAGTGGGGATTAAGCCATGGTGGGACTTATATTTTTGTTTTTACTATATATATATTTATTATTAATTAGATATTATTTTACATGATTATTAAATGGGAGACTCTTTTAATATATTTCTTTATGATAAATATGGGGTTGTTTTGATATATCATGTAAAATATATTTTATTTTATAGCTACCTTTCATCATTCATTCCACTTGAGAACTCTTATTTTTTTCCTTTTTTTATTTATTACATATTTTATGTTACAGTAAAAAATTTATAGTATCCCCAACAATGTTGATAGACACATACTTGTTGTATTCATGTCTGAGGATGTGCACTTGAGTCAGTGTATCGTTACATGGATCATTAAATGTTGAATAATATCCTGCTTTGAAATTTTATTATGGATTTATTTCCTCAAAAAGTAATATTTAATGACCCATATAAGTTAATAAAAAAAATTATTCAAACAAAAATCATTACTATATCATTATAGTTCTCCATAACATAATACATTTCATCAAAAAAAATCACATCACCATTTTTATAAAAAATAACACTGGCTACCAATATCATATATCATACACTCTCTCTTATGTATCATCATATATCATCATATTATAATATAATACTTCAACTAAATTAATACTCCTTCACTAAATTTTTTTCTCTATGAAATCTATAACATGAATCTGTCACTTCACATAAGAATTATTAGGTTTCAAGTTAACTGCCTTCCACCCCAAAATGTGAGTTGGATTTGGGTAATAGTTTTTTCATAAAATAATTAAAATGTTGTAAATATATATATATATATATATTGTAATATTAAATCTATAATTTTTTCACCTATCCTTTTAAGGATATAAAATTTCCCTACATATCATGAAGATAATTGTTCTTACTTTCAAATCCATTTCTGACCTAGACTAGGAATGACTTTAAAAATTTGTAACATTTAAACAAATATCCCAAGGGATACTGTATAATTAGTGGTTTCATTACATTCATGATTTTATTCGAAAATAATAAACTTATAAATCAATATTACATGTTCTATAGATTATTAATTTAAACTAGGTCTAACAAGAAGTCTCTCTATTTTGTCAACAAAAAAATTGTTGACTTTCATTGTGACTTTGTAGTATTTGGGGTTATAATTAAATGTTTTATAATATATTAAATATATTTGTATCATTTTTATTATCTTTATAACAATTCCACAATATATTATCTTTAAATAAAATTATGGACGAGTCACCATTATTAGTTGAATGTAATATATCGAGATTATTTGGAAATAATTTTATTTATTTTTAAATTGTGTGTGTTTGTGTGGGGGGGGGGGACTATTTAGAAATTATAGAGACATAATTGTACATTAAATATTACATACATGAACACCATTACTTACACATGTGAATATTAGTTATTATAAATGAAATATATGGAGGTTGGTCCAAATTCGATGTGATGAATAAAAATATTCATTAAGCATTGATATATCTTTATGATAAATAATATTGATCTACTAAATAATTTTCATAAAAATAGAATATTAATCCATCCTAATAGGTTTATTTATGTCAAACGTTTTACTAGAGTATTCATGTGTGATTCATATTGGGAGCGAGATCAGAGATTGGATTAAGGAAGTTGATCCAACATTTATCTAAAGGCACTAAATAATTGAAAAGTGGTGAATAAGGATTTAAAACACATTACCTTAACTTATAATGAGATTACCTCACAATTATCCAATATAGTCACCTTGTACATTCCTTTTAACATTTGAATTTAAAAATCCAGAGTTTTTATTAAATTATAAAAAACATGAAATTAGATTACTATTGAAGTACTATTACAAACAAAACATGGAACAAAATTTGTCATATATTATTCAAAACAATTTACAAGACTTTTTTAATCTCTGAATTCATGACCAATTATAGTTTTTTTAAATATTTAAATATTGAGGTAATCTATGGGTTTATTCATATATTTAAGCTAGAATGTCTAATTCATGAATTTGTGGCTCTAATATTGATATTCATATTGGAGAAGTGGGTAAAGATATGCACATCCAAATAAGGAAGAAATCGAACAAGGAGAACAGGGACCCGGGGTGCTGCATTGAATCTAGGAAGCCGAATCCTAAGGGGTGCAAAGACTACTCTTGCCTTTCAAGACCGATGGAGACTCAGTTGGCCAAAAAGGGGCCACATGCAAGGTGATCGAGATTCATTTAGCTGAGGGAGTTGAAAGCCATAAATATTTGGTCTCTGAATATCCAAAGCAAAATAATGACCCCCCGAATGAAGGAGATCAATAAGAGGAGCTGAAACTCACATAGAGGAGATGACTCCGGCAGTCACCCTGTGTCTGTAGTGTGAGGTAGGAACTTGTACGGTTGGTGCAAGGGGAGTAGAGGTGTAAAAGATGGAACTAGTCATAATAGCTAAGGTAGGAGTGAGAGGGATGCTTGTGGAGACGAAAGGAGAGTCTGTGATCAGGGAAAATCTTTGGGAGTTGCTGTTACAATCCAAGTAATAAATTGGAGAAAAAGAGATACCCATACATGATTCTGCAGAGGTTACGGAATGGATGAAAGCAATATTTATTCAATAAGACATGAACAAGGAGAAAAGTGGGTGGGTAGGCAAATAACATTTATTTCTATTCATGGGTTTCACCAACAAGAAAATTGTTAAGGAGGAGTTCTTGCAAGAATGGAGTAAGATGAATTCTTATTTCGAGAACATTATCAGGGACGATCTCATAAAAAAGGTAACAAAGCTTTCCTAGAAATTGTTTAAGGAGTTTAAGTCAAGTGGTTCGAAGATGGTATTTAAAAATTTTGTTATGTGTTATAGTGTCTAATGTATGGGTTGTACTATATGGTTTTCTTCACCTTATCCACAAAAGTATCTTTAATAAAAATATATATTTAGTGGTAGGCCTACATGTACAATTGAAAGGTAGGTGGTGCATACCTTATTTTTTGTTTTTGTGGTCATTTGGGGGATGTGGTATTTTAGCTCAATGTTGGGTATTGAGTGATACACATGTTTCATTATATTTAATTGTTCGTATTTCTTATGGGAAGTTATAAAGAGTTCCCTTGCATTATTAAACTTGAGTGAAGCTGGGTTAGAGTTTGTTACTCAGTTGGGGAATTTTGGTATGGGTGAAAAATTTGTTAAAATTGACCTTTTTATTTAACTATTGAGTTTAAACTATTTATTCCAGATTATGTTTATTATAGGCTTTAAAGACATCAGTGCTAGTATGGGACCCAAAATGGCTAGTAAAATTCAACTGTTTAAAATGATTTTCTTATTCCAAGTGATTTTATTTGGATTATATATATATTTTTGATGCATGATATTTCATATGTTGTAACCTTTTGGTTATGTGGGACAAGGCCTGAATATTCATGAATGATGTTGTTCATAGGTTGGGCTTGGCCTAGATTTTTTTGGTGGTTCAACAATAGGATTAGTAAGATCACAAATCATGGAAAGGTATTTTCTCATTTATGTTTTTTTGAATCCCTTGGGTTGGTTAATTAAGTGATTACCCAAGTCCTTAGTGAGGATCAAGAGTGTTTTGAGGGTTCGGGATGCGAAAAATGAGAAAGAGAGGTTTTGTGGGTAGAACGCACTGTCTGCGCACGTTTAGTGCTAACCGTGAAAAAATCACAAGAAACTATGAAAGAGGTGGGTTTTGGGAAATTCTTCTTGTCTCGATGGTCCTTGGATGTTCACAGGGTTAAGAAAACATCTTCACAACGATTTGGATACACCTCCCAAGTCTTCCTCTACCATTTCAGAATGGAGGACTCCTTAAGGTAATCAAAGATTCCATTGGTGGTATTATCTACACTGATAGCAGGACTTCTTGTGGGGAGGACATCTCGATGGCTCGGATCTGTGTGCAACTGGACACTTCTCTACCAACTGAGCAAGATATCTTTTTGCATACAGGAGGCTCTCTTCTAGAATTATAAATTCAGTTATCCCATCTTTCCCCAGTTCTGCTCTCATTGAATACTACTTGGTTATTCCTCCAAGATTTGTTGGATACGACAACAGGAGGAAGGGGTTCTCCCTCCGAAAGCATCGTCTAGCTGGGTCAGGAGGCTGTTGTCGCCTATTCACCCCCAGAGGAGGATTTGATGCGGGATGTTCTGGTAAAAGTGAATTTGATCGTGCATGATCATCCAGTGGGTCCTGATCTATCTGCAGGCCCTACTAAAAATTAATTCTCAGGGATGTTCCAGGCGTTAGTCTCTTCTGTGGCCAAAGAAAATGATCCTCTTCTTGTTTGGGTAGACTGGAAACATATTCTTGCATCTTTTCTTTTGAGGGATGTGTTATTTGAGAAATTCTTGTATTGGGTAAGGCCCTTGTCATCATCTCTTCTCGTGCTTCCGCACCCTCCCTTTGTCCTGTAGGAGGACCCAACTATTTCTCTGGGTTCCTCCTCCAAGAATGATCATTGTAATAATGTTGAGCATCAGGTTCCTCTCCATTAAAAATTTGACAGGATATTCTCTGTGTATTCCAGTCCTTTCTCCTCTTAGAATCAGAGAGAACATCCCTTCCTCTATAAAATTGTTTAGATGTTTCTAAAACATTAAATATAGTACAAATTTCTTCATTTGGAATAATGGTTCCTATTTAGGAGGGAGTTCGCACTCGATCTCAATCACAGAACCACAAGGGGAACTCAAATTCCCACTATAAGATAACCATCATATCTAGGGCCAATGCCAGAGATCAAGCCTTCCAATGACCTCTATGCTCATCTAGAATTCTTTTGGCCTGGGTGGCTAGGTTAAGACTGAAATTATCTCTTCAGTAATAAGAAAAAACAAGGTTATTGTAGTTTCTATCATCAAATACCAGAAAAGCCCTTCAAGAATTCAGGACTTCACATGGAAGACTATGATGACTGGATTCTTGCATGATGATCTAACCAATAGCCATATTTCAATTTTTTGGAACAAAAACACCTCTGTGGAGCTGGTTCAAGTAGGAGATCAATTCATCACTACTAAAGTAAGTATTTGTGATAAATTCTATTTCATGACCTTTGTGTACGGGAGATATGATCCCCTACAATAGACCTAGTTTTGTAGTAACCCTAACAATTTTATCCTAGGAAATAAACCATGGGTTTTTGGTGGGGATTTCAACATCATCTCTATCCCAAAAAAATCAAAAAGACCTAGGACCCTTTCAGAGGAAGGACAGTAGGGAGTTTACGGTATTTATGGATAGGAGGGAACTCATTGATATGGAATTCTTGAGAGACTCCATTACACGGTGCAACAATATAAGGGGCCATCATCAGTCTTGGGGAATATTTTAATGATGTCTTGCTAATATGGATGCCATCACCCAGTTCTCTATCTCTACGGTACGTCATCTGACCTGCAACATCTCATATCACTCCCCCCGGTTGGTCTTTATTTTCTGCATGCAGGTCCTTAGAGAGAGGTTTCATTTTCTTTATATATGGGTCCAAAAATGAGGATATCAAGACCTGGTATGTTGCATTTGGAATTCTCTATCTCAGGGGGGACTATGGGTCGACATTCATGAGAAACTATAGTTCATTAATGCTAGCCTCCAGATGTGGGAAAAGGCCCTCCCTCTCGTCGACAGTGAGATTAATAATACCATACAGGAGGTTGAGATCCATAAATCATGGCTAGAAGAAGAGTGTTATGATAAATCCTTTGAGAATATTTCTAATAAGAAGGAGGATCTGGAAGTCATGTAACTGGACCAGGAGCATCTATGTAGGGATTCTTTGAGAATTAAATGGATCCAGGAGGGAGATAAGAACACAATATTTTTTCATGCCTTCATCAAAGATAGGAAGAGGTAGATTTAACTGAATATTCTTCTAGACTATGTCTCTTATACGGATGACCGGGATATTGTGTGAGGTATGGATATCTCATAATTTAAGGACTTTCTAGCTTGTATCAATAGCCGTATGACTAATTAATATACATGTTGTCATAGAGGGATCTTTGAGGTTATTCCAAAATTTGTCTTGGTCCAGGACAATGTGAGACTATGTTCCATTCCAGGTGAAAATTAAATCTAAAACACCATGATGAACCTCCACACAGACAGTTCCCCAGGCCCTGATGGATTTTTGGGATCTTTCTATAGTGACTCATGGGAGGTGGGGAAGACATATATTATGCTATCCAATCAAGATTTATTTCTAGGAGGGAGTCTATTATAGGATGCATGTGCCACCACAATGATCCTTATTCCAAAAAACACGAATCCATATTCCCTCACACACTATAGACTAGTGTCTATGTGTAACTTCTCATAAAATGTCCTTGCAAGTGTCACTAATGCCAGAATTTCTATACACATTTCGAGGTGGATTTCCATGGAGCATCATGGTTTCGTGAGAGTTCGGTCTATTCAAGGATCTATTTCACTCGTCCAATAATTGATTAGATATATTAACTATAAAACTCATGGATCTAATGTGGATCTAAAGCTAGAAATGAAAAAAATCATATGACCGAGTGGAGTGGGGCTTTATTATCTAGGTGATGGAATGTATGGGTTTTTCTTCTTGAACTATTGATATTGTTTTTAGATGTTTAATCTCATCGTGGATTTTAGTCTCTCTATTGGGGAATTCGAATGGTTTATTTAAAGCTACTCAAGGCCTATGATAAGGAGATCCATTGTCCCCCAAAATTATCATCATCACACAAGAGGTTCTCAGTTGGGTCATCAAGAGTAGCTTCAATAATGGAGATATTCTGGCCTATCATTGGAGTTTGAGAGACACGTCCATTTCTCACATAATGAATGAATATGATAATATAGTGTTCATTAATGGAGGGAAAAAAATCAATTCGAGGCTTGAAACACCTCTTGTAGATTTACTGCCACTAGAGTGGCTATATTATTAATAAAGAGAAGATACACTACTAAATATCCATCATCTTCTCTCCCAAAAGTATTTCTGATATCCAACTCTCCATGGCTATTAAAAGAGGAAGCTTCCCTATAAAATACATTGGGGGGGACAATTTCTCTAGGAAGACTCCAAATTTGGGACTTCGACTTCCTTATCACCAGGACTATAGAGCACATCCACATCTGGAAAACAAGTTCATGTCCATTAGGGTTTACATTGCACTCATTAATAGGGTTCTGTTGTAAAACCCACTCCGTGATATCTCAATGGTCAAGGAGCCGAAGGGTGTCATCTCCAAATTTGACAAGCTCATGGATGGATTTATCTAGGAACCTCTCGAGGAAAGGAGAAGGCATGGGGTGGCATGGTGATGGGTGGAAATGCCGGCTAGGGATGGAGGAATTAATGTGTGTAGCGTGGATTACACCCTTCGATGCATGCACACAACGCTGGCTTGGGAAATCCTTATATAGAGTATGCTGTGGGGGAAAATAATGCATCATCAATTGAGTAACCACTCCTTGGTTCATGGACAAGCCTCCATGTTATGTATATCTTTATTAAATGTGACCTCAAAGCATCAGTTGAAGTCCAAATGGATTATTGGGAGAGGATATGACTCCTTCGAGCACCAAAATTGGGTTGGAAAGGTTCTTGGTTTACCAGGTTCCCTGCTCCCTCCATGTCTTGCAGGGAGAATATTATGTATATAAATCTCATCAAGTATGTGCTGGACAAGTTGCAATAGGCATGCTTCAAAATCATCATCTTGACACAGGATCCCGATCAGTGCATTTTCACCCCTACTTCATCGGGAGTCTTCACTACCCAAAATTATTATTGGGATCGAACCATCCCAGATGAGCTGGATAGATGGAATGCCACCCTTTGGACCAATATTGTTCCTCCAAAGCTTAATTTCCTATTATGGAGGACTAGGTACCGGGATATCCATATAGATGAGAATATCATATGCTCTGGTATCCTATACGTCTCACGTTGCTCCGGCTATAATGCATGCACAGAAGAAATTGCAGACCACTTCTTCTTCGGGGGGGGGGGGGGGGCTGGGCATGTGATATGTGGTGGATCTATTAGGAGGTCACTATATTCCAAGATAAAAAAATGAAAGACCTCCCATTCCTGGATAGGTGGTTCTATGTCTCGGGAGAGATAGGGTCGAAGAAGATGGTTCCCTCAGTTATACTCCTTGCTGGGTGTTAGTCTATTTGGAAAGCCAAGAATAAGAATTGACCTGAGGGGATCTATTCTGAGGGTAAGTCTATCATTAAGAGGACTATGAGAACTCTCTTGGATTTGGATAGGCACATTAAAAACTGGAGGGACGTCCCCTACCAACGGTGGATGATCCCTCACTCACATGATGCCCAGTCAGAGAACACCTTTAATAGAGGAATTTGGGGGTGATGGAATCTCCCCACTGGAGGCCTGAAACATAAAATTAATGGGACATATAGGTCGGGTGTCTTAAGTGGGGGTGCAGCTATCTGAGACAATCGAGGTTTGGTCCCCTTGGCATTCTCCTCCAGCTTGGGACATGGAACTTCTCTACAGACCAAAGCCAAGGCTATGCTTATGGGTATAAATATCTACCATCAGAAGGGGATATCTTAATCTCATGTTGAAATAGACTCAAACATTCTCCACAATGTCCTAAATGATTTTTTATCTCATCCTTGTTCAATAATCTATATTATGATAATGTGAAAAAGCATGATCACCAATAGTACAAAAATAAGTCACACATGGCATGAGGGCAACCAATTGGTGGATTATCTAGCTTCAATGGTGGTCCCTAATAATGATTTAGTATAGCTGCATGACACAGTTTTGTTGAAACCAGAAGCGGTTAGCTTCATAAGAGGGGATTCCTTTGGCCTCCACCAATTTAGACCCCTGTAGTTTTCATTCTTCTTAGTCTATTTTTCTCTTTGGTCGGATGTCTGTATTGCCTCATTTATAATATAAAAATATTGTGGATGATGGAATCTGGTAAGAAAAACATTACATTTGGTGAATAGTTACCTACCTATATGAATAGTAACCTACCCTTATTTATATTGATATACTGTAATGAATAGTAACCTTACCTATGATAGTATAGAAAATTATTCATGTGAAAGTATGATGTTCCTATATTTTAGAATAAGTAGATGGATGTTTTGAAATTTTTTTTATAATAAATTATGAGTTTAGTTAAATATTAAGTTAGTCATATTTAGAAAACTATTTTTGAAAAATAGAATTCATTTTTTATTCTACATGCCGAAAAATGGTTATGGGGAATTTTTGAGATTTTTCTGAAATACTTGAATTTTTAGTGAATAGTAAAATACATTAATTTACTGTATAAATACACTATAGTAAAAAATCCACTATTCCAAACATAACAAGTGATGTAATCTCCCAAATATCAAACTCACATGCATTTATTACTATTCTTGGTCATGGAATACTTACTATTCTTTGTCTTGTGATGAAAATAATAAATTAAGGATTATAGTATTATGAAAACCTTCCCCCCTCCACTATATATACCAATGTTTTTACCTATTCTCTTCAATACTTTCAAGCCTTGTGCCATGAAAATACTCAACCAAAATATCTCCCCAAGCTCTTCCCCCACATCTTAATTCCCCTAGTCTCTTCAATATACCTAATCCTCTCCCATTTAGAGGTTCTCAAGGGCGGAAGTTTAAAGAGGTAAATTCATCTTTCCAATTCCATCATTTCTTTATGTTCTTTTACATTTTTTCCTTAACTACCTTCACCCAAATGGATTGATAACTCTAGTAACATACCTGTACTAGAATTATGTTATGCAAATTGGATACTTCATTATATTCTCTACTTTTCCCATCTTTTATTCGAATGAAATGAAAGCACACCTTTAGAAGTACAAATTTAGCACAGTCGAAGACAAAAATTTATCAATTTCTATAATCATCATTAATTTTGGTTATGAATTTTTTTTATGGTTGAACCAGATTTTTATATATTTAATATATCCAATTTAAGGTTCTATAATACTTTTTTACTAATGGTATTATGTTATAAATCAAAACATGTTCATTGTAATCAAACCCACTAATTAAACAAAACGATTATCACTAAGGTTTTGTATATAATATTTTGACTACACTCTAAGTTACAAAATTAAAATTGAAACCATGTAATATGTTTTATTTTCACTAATAACATAAAAAATTCATTTTAGGACAATCACTTTCATCATACATTTTTATCCGAACAAGAACCGATCATTAAATCCAAGTAAGAAAACATACCCGATCAATGAAATTCAACCTCATAACCAATATAAACGGTAATAAATGAACACAAAATGATTATAATAAACCAATTAAATATAGAATAGGTTATGTTATTATTAATTAGTAATCCTAATTTTTTTATTCATGTTTTAATAACAAGTGGAGAACACCAACAGATTTAAGGTAAGAGATCCTCTATTTTTCACTCTTAATTAAGATGTCCTTTATGCTATGCCTTTTTATGGGTAATCCAAAATTATGGGGTATGTTTTATCACCTCTTTGATAATTCCGTAATGATTTATAAGTGATGATAAACCCTTTTTCTCACTCATTAAGACCAATTAGGTACAACGGACACGATGCCAATAAACCATAACGAATTCTACCGAAACCTCCATTGTCCTTTCGGGTATACATATATTTCTTAATATCAAAATGAATTTATCATATCTATTTATGTACATATTCTAAATGATGTGTTGTTTTAATAAAATTCATTTATGAATACCCTTTCTTCACTCTCTTTTGGGTTTATACATGTTTTTAAAATATTCCCTCCATAGAACTTTCCAATAAGAAAACCTGTTTTAAGGCCTCCCATGACTAGGAGATCTTAAAATCCCCTCCTCCTAAAACAATGGATTGAATCCATTGAAATGATATTATCCATCCTACAGTTCTTGGAAGAGGATAAGGTTGTACTTTTGGTCTATCATTTTGATGGGGAAGATGAGCAGTGGTGTACACTGATCAAGAATTCAATTTCCCAAGAGGAAATTGATTCCATGGTTTGGGAGGAATTAAAGGCAATGTTTTTAAAAAAATATTATTCTCAAACCATTCATATTATGATTTAAAGAGAGTTCCTTGGACTCAAGGAGAAGGAAGACGAGTCCATCAGGGCATATGAAAAAAAAATTACAAGGCATTCTAGGTAAGTCTGTGGCTTTTTCATGAACACCGAATGAAAGGTGTATCGCTTTTTTAGTAGAACAATGCCAAGTCTATGAAAGTGTTGGTGATTCGAGACCTCGACGGTTATGAGGATATTTTATGTTGTTCCCTCTTGGTAGAAATGGATATTTGAGACTCTCAGTGGTCTTGTGGGCCATGTGACACGATGTGGAAAATGGAGAACAACATGGGTGGTTCATCAAACAGATACCATGATGGAAAGAAGCCTGACTTTTCCCCTTGTAAGATTTTTTGGAAGAAGAATCTTGGTAGCTACTTGAAGGGAAACAGAATTGCTTCAAATGTAGAATGTTTGGTCATCTGGCCATGAACTACCTATGGGATATGAAAAAATTCTTCTAATGTTGAATTTGAAGGGAAGGTTTAGATCAACACACAACCTATAGTGAAGTGATACAATTTCAAGGGTCATTAGCATTATGAAACCAATTTCCCTAAAATGAGGGTTGTTGGAGTCAATCAACAAAATTCTCTAAGGAAGGTCTTAGGTTATCTCTACTACACAGTTGGAGCTAAAAAAAGATGTGGTGACATGTACGGAAGTTACTGATTCATGAATAATGAAGGTACTATTTGATTATGGTTTTATGCATTCTTTCATATTTTTCAAGTTTACTATTACTATTCAAACACCAACTCAAAATATAGTGGAATTGTTATTCGTGAGAAAAGAAAATGGGAAATTTATTGCGTCCATGTTTTATAACTCATCCCTTGATAATTGTTTTTGGACTGAACCACCCCAGAAATCTCATCATACTTCTTTTAGTTGAGTTCGATGCTATCTTGATAATGGATTGACTATTTGTTTACAAATAAAACATCAACTATCAGGAATGGTAGATCAATAATAATATATAAAAGCAACTTAGGATTCATTACATGTGTACAGAGGAAGATTAATCTCCTTTAGAATCGTCATCTCATGTTTGGATATTGATTCCTTGTGAGCAGGAATATCTAGATCAAATGATTGAGACAATGAAGATAATCATTCTTGAAGACATGGTCATCATGATGGATTACACTAATGTAATCCTTGAAGAGTTTCTTGGTCTCCTTAATGACCAATAGGTTGAGTTCTCAATTGAAATTATCCATAGATCTATGACAATCTCAATGAAACCTTACAGAATGGACACTCTAGATATGGAAGAGATGAAGAAGAAATTACAATAGAATTTGAAGTAGGTTTTTATATACCTGGGTGCTTCACTGTGGGGTACACCCATCCTATCCATCATAAATAAGGACGAATCAATGATCCTATGCATTTATTAACGTGAGCACAATAAAATCATAATAAAGAACAAGAATCCCATTCCACAGATAGATAACGTGTTCGATTAGCTTCGTGGGTCCGGTTATTTCTCTAAGGTGGACCTTTGTTCACAATATCAACAATTAATGGTGAGGAAGGAAGATATTCCCATTAATTTATTTCAAATTAGGTATGGAAAAAATGATTTCATAGTTATTCCCTTCTAACTCACTAATTCATCATCAATTTTCATTGATATAATGAATGTATTCTTTAGATATTACCTCGACAAATTTATGGCAGTCTTTATTGATGATATTCCGATATACTCCAAGAGCAATGAGGAACATAAGGAGAATCTGAATATTGTGTTAAAGACATTGAAAAGGGAGAAGATTTATGCAATGTATAGAAAAAGTGAGTTCTTGATGGAGGATGTATCATTCTTAGGGAATGTTATCACCGGCAAAGGGATATCTGTGAACCCTTCCAATATAATGGCAATTAAAGAGTGTCCTAGGAAAACTTATGTAACAGAGATATATAGATTTTAGATCCAGCTGGGTATTATCGAAGATTTGTGATGAACATTTCAAGATATTCAAAACCAATGGCCAAGTTGACATGGAAGGTAGTAAAGTTTTTCTAGACTCAGGAATGGGATAACTGTTTCTCAGAGTTGAAAAATAGGCTTATCACTGTGCCAGTAATCACACTCACTACAAGTTGAGAACTCTTTGTGGTGTATAGTGATGTTTCTAAGAAGGGATTATGTTGTTTTATAATGTAAAATAATAATGTGATAACCTACGCAAAAAGGAACCAGAAAATCCATAATCAAAACTATACTACGCATGACCTGGAGGTGGCAGTGGTGATCTTTGTGTTGAAAATCAGGCGGCATTATCTCTAGGTGGATATGATGTGAGATATATACTGACCACAAGATCTTAAAATATATATTCTCACAAAAAAATATAAATATTCACCAGAAAATATGGATAGAGATCATCCAGGATTATTACTGCTCAATCCACTACCATCCGGATAAGGAAAACAAGGTGGTATATGCTCTAAGTAGAAAGGTTCATGCATCATAAGAAATGATGGGAATTGAAAATGATATGATCTTCTTATATTTGAAAAGGATAGACATGGAAATAATCATGGGAGGAACATCATCAATCATTTCACAAATAATTTCTCAACCATCCCCCATGGAGAAAATAAAAGATTCTCAAAGAAAAGATGTAGAAATTTAGAAAATAGTGGAAGCTATTAGAAATGGTAAATCCTCTGATTTCAAAATTGATGAGGAAGGAGTTCTATGATTTGGGACCTGATTATGTGTACCATCCAATCTAGATATATTGAAGGAGCTATCGAATTATGAACATAGATTGACCATCTATATCCACCCAAGGGGAACAAAGATGTATTGAAATCTCAAAGAAAACATTTCGTGGGACCATATGAAATGGTGGATTACAAAATATATATCAAAGTTATTGGCATGTCAACAAGTGAAGGCTGAGATGAAAAAGTATAAAAGGATGATGAAACCACTACCCATACTTTCATCGAAGTGAGAGAACAATACCTTTGGATTTATCCATGGACTTACAAGGACATCTATAGGAAATATTTCTATATGGGTCGTTGTGGATCGTCTTACAAAGACAAATCACTTTATCATGATTCAGAAGGAAATATCATTGGATAAACATGCACATATTTACATCAATGGAGTAGCAAGACTGCATGGAATACGAAAATCTATTGTATCTGATTGTGATCTAAGATTCTCCTTGATGTTCTGAAAAAATCTCCAACATGATCTAAGCACTGAACTGAACGTCACTACGACTTATCAACATCAAACTGATGGACAATCTGAGTGAACTATTCAAAAACTGGAAGACATGTTGAGAGCATGTTTAACGGAATTAAAAGTAGGATGGGACCAACATCTTAAAATTTTTGAATTCCTGTACAACAAAAATTCCCACTTGATCGTCTGAATGGCAGCATATGATGCCCATTATAGGAAAAGGTGCATAACACTGGTGTGTTGGGATGATGTCGCTAAGAGTAAGCTACTAAGACCTGAATGGGTTTAAGAAATGGTGGAGAAGGGGAAAACCATTAAACATCATATCAAGGCATCTAAAAGTCGACATAAAGGTTACATAGATAGTCGTCAACAATACCTTGAGTTTAAAGTTTGATATAAGGTATTTCTACACATAACTCTATAGAATAAGGTCATGAGGATTGGAAATAAAGGGAAGTTGAGTCCCATGTAAATCGACCGCTTCAAGACCCTTGATTGAGTTGGAGGTGTGGCATACCCACTGGAACGTCAACCTACCGTGTCAAAAGTACATAATGTCTTTCATGTGTCCCTCTTATGGAAGAACATACCAAACCCTTCACTTGTACTCTCTTTATATGTTGTATAGTTAGAGGAAGATATTTCCTATGAGGAGAAGCCAATTGTGATCTTGGATCATAGAGAAAAAGTTCTACGCAATGATAATACTCATCTGGTCAAGGTACTTTGGAAAAACCGTAAGTACAAAGAGGCCACATGGGAATTGGAGGTTGAAATGATGGAAAAGTACCTCCACCTATTTTTTTCCATGAATATAAAATGAAATTTAGAGGGAGAAATTTCTTTTGGTGGGAAGAATGTAACGACCCAATTTTTTTCAATGGAAATTACCTTTCTATAAATATGTCATAAAACCACATGAAAACACAAAATAATGAACTACTCTGTTCTAGGTGACCTTTAAACATATGTTTGTCACTTTTTTGATTGGAATTTCAATAATCTAACATACACGGTTGCAATCAAAAAGTTTTTTGAAGTCCGATAAGAAAAACATAATTTTTGGTGAATACTAACCTACCCTTAAGAATAATGACCTACACTCATGAATAGTGATATAGACTAATTAATAGAAACCTTACCTATGATATTATAAAAATAATATTCAAGTGAAATTATGATGTACCTATATTTCAGAATATGTAAATGAATGATTTAAAAATGATTTTTAATAATAAATTATGAGTTTTATTAAATATTATATTAATCATATTTAAAAAATTATTTTTGAAAAATTAATTCATTTTGGGATTCTATATATTGAAAAATCATTATGTTAAATTTTTGAGATTTTTCTGAAATAATTTCATTTTTAGTGAGTAGTAATATAAATCAATTTACCGTATAAATTCACTATAGTGAAAATAAAATATTATGGACATCACAAGTTATGTAAGCAACCAAATATAGAACTCACATGAATTTAATAATATATTTTTTCATATAATACTTTATATTCCTTTTCTTATGATGAAATTATAAATTAATGAATATAATATTATAAAAACCCTCATCCCTACACTACAAATACCACCCATTCTTATCTCTTCTCTTCACTCCTCTCAGGCCTTGTTCATTTCCAATATTATACCCAAATGAATCTCCAATCTTCTACCCCACTTATAAAGTCCTCTAGTGTATTCAATATACTAAAACCTGTCCCCTAAAGAGGTTATCAATGGAGGAAGACTCAAGAGGTAAATTCCTCTTTCCAATTCCTTTATTTCTTTTATGTTCTTTTCATTTTGTTTATTTCCTCAACTACCTTCACCCAAATGGTATGATAAATCCACTAACAAAAATGTACTTTAATTATATTTTTATAATGGGATAATTCATTATCTTCTCTTATTTCTACATAATTTATTAGAAAGAAATGAAAGCATCGTTTGAGATGCACTAATTTAGCACAAACAAGGACAACAATTATCAATTTCTGTTATCATGTTTAATTCTGTTCATGAAACCATTTAGTTTATGGTTGAAAAAGATTTTTATATATTTTATATATCCTAGTAAAGGTTCCTTTTTCAATTTTTACTAATTTTGTTAAGTTATAATGAAAATTATATTTACTGTAATCAAACCCACTAATTAACCAAAACGGTTATCACTAAGGTTTTATATATAATATTTTGAATTCACTCAAAGTAACCATATTAAAAATTAAACCATGTAATATAATATATGTTCAATAATAAAATAAAACTTCAATTCTATATAATCAATTTCATCAAATGTGTTTATCTGAACATGAACCGATCATTAATGTCAAGTAAGCAAACAAACCCAAACAATTAAATTGAACCTCATAACCAATCAAAACAGTTATAAATGAAGTTTAAATTATTATACTAAACCAATTACATATATTACATGTAACGCCCCGACCCCAGCTTCCCAGAGTCGGTGCATTACTTCGTAACATTGGCATGATCACAAGAAAGATCAAATCTCGAAAGACCGATTGGTTTAGTAGCCTTGGAAACACTAGATATATTCATAAGTTTTACATTACATCATAAAATGAAAAACTACTACAATAATATAATGTCTCCATAATCCACACTCATATCCCCAGATAATATCCCTGCAGGTCATTCATAACCTACTTCTTCACTTCCTGGGAAAAATAAAACATTGAAAAGGGGTGAGCTCAAATGCCCAGTAAGGATAAAAATATAGCGGAAACTTTCATAAATAAGAATAAACATTTAAGGCAGTGTATAAATAAAACAAAAGCCTTTTAAATATGAACTTTCAACATGGTATGGCATAAATAAAATGAAATAATGCCATTTACTTATTCACATGGATATTCTACTAATCGAATAATCACATGCAAAAATTAATAACCACTTTCATAATGTTGGAATGCATAATGCCAGACTATCATAACCACATAGCCAAGGCCTCTTGCCAAGACTACAAATAAGATTTTGTCAAGGCCTTGTGCCAAGACACTAGTTTGTCTCATGAGACCTACCGATGCATCGAGGAGCTATAGCGGGCTCCACCCGTCACTTATTAAGTCCAATGCATTCCCATATGAAAAGGTTTAAACATAACATAAACATTCGTATTAAAACTAGCATACGAAATGTCAATACTTTCACAATAAACTATGAATGGTATAAAAATAGCACATCCACAGTCAAACATATCACAAAACCTTCAATACAATATAGAAGTTTTGTATCATAATAAATCAACTTCAAATAATCTTAAAATCCATCAAAGGATGTTGACATAGATGAAATCAAAATTCTTTTTAAAGAAATATCTCCTTTTATTTTGAAATCATTTAAGATCCATATAAAATAAAACATTTTCTTTGAAAATATTCTTATAAGCTTGTAAGGAAAGCTTTGAGGATTTTATAACGGCGTAAAATAACCGCACCCGCCGTATAAGTTAAAAAAAAACATTCTTACCTCAATTCTGTCGAAAAGGTTAAAAAGGACCTTGTTTTGAAAACGACGGAAAGATTCCTTTATAAACCTCTTATAAAAAGTCAAAAAAGGGTATAAATGACTTTAACCCATATTCTTGTAAATAGTAAAAATGTTTTGAAATACATTTTTAAGAAACATGGATGTGGATGATAAAGAGATCCCAGTAGATTATTACATATAAACAACCTCGGATAATGAAGAGATTGTGAAATAACCCTTACCTTGTACTTTTCCTTGGTTGGGGTAGGTTAACCTCCTGTATAATGGTGAAATAATTGTTATTAAATTATACAAGAATCATATATATTAATATGATATCATATATGATCTTTTAACATTGATTTGTTAATAATATCTTAGAATTATCGTCGTTTCGGGTGTTAACTTACTCATTTTCTTTATATGTTTTGTTACATAAGCCATTGTTGTTGTATCTTATTCATATCCAGAATGATATCTAGTCCTTAAACATAATTTTTAAATCATCAAATGATAATTATACTTGAATGGTTACGATGGAGAATGAATCTCATCGCGTTCGTGGAGACGGTAGTCCGTACGTACGCACGAGCGACAAAATCATTCTTTTGATATTAAAATAATATATAAATGGATAGTATATCATATATACAGAATCATTAACATGTTATATTTATTATTTACATGAGTTACACATCATTATTATACCCATCCAAATAATATTATATTGAATAACAATTACACCACGACGTGGAGACGGTAAGCCGTACGTACGCACGTATGGTGACATGTTATTCAAAGGGTGGATAGAATACTAAATATGATTGTACCATATTTATAATAACATCACAGTATATTTGAGATACTGGAGTTATTATTTTAGAATGGTAAGAACAAAGGAAGAAGAAGTGGAAGAAGAAATGAACTTGGAGAAGGGTGGTGAAATCATTACCTCTTCTTCGGGTTCTTCCTTTTGATTTGATCAAAAGGGCTCCTTAGGTTGGCTTTCTGATCAAACTAAGGCCTCTAGGTTGTAGTGAGGGATGTTGGGAGAGTATTTTGGCAGAGTTTGGCCGAGCCAAAAGGCTTTGAAGGTGTGAAGAAATGAGAAGGAGGAGTGCCCTTTTATAAGAGGGGTGAGGGGCACCTTTGGAAAAGTTAGAAATATTAATTTATAATAAATTCATATTCGGTTTTTAAAGGCTCCAAAGTTGATTATTCAAAGGTTAAGGTGGGGATAGGTCTAAAACCACTCAACCAATAGAATTTAGACAGGTTTGGGTACTTATATTAACCTTATCTTTAAGTATTAACTCTAAGTTAATTAGTTTAACTTTTACAATGTCTCTTTGTATTTTTATATAATATGGTTAATAAACATACAATATACATCCAAGCGACCCCCAAGTGGTCCATTAATGATGAACCTATCCTTATATAAGTCTCCTGGACGAGCCTTAGATTTTTAGGAATTTAATATCAATTAATAATATAATATTTGTTTTAAAAACTCTTTTATGTCAATTTTGACACTATTCAATAGTTGATTTTTGTGAAACTCATAACAGATTGATTACTTCTAAAAAAGTCAATTAAATCAATACTAATATATCATATTATCCTATAAAATTAGTTTAATTCATTAAAAGTTTCATATTATATTTTTTTGGGTATTTATAATATCAATTAGTTTAATTTTTCACTATTATAGTAATTACTGCATCATCTTTGTGTCATAAATAAAATAAATTATATAATGTCTAAAAATTATAAATAAAATATAATTATGTAGGAAATTTTTTTATCTTTCTAATTAATATTTATAATCTAAAATCCAACTTATATAACTCTATGTAACAATTGTTTTTCTAAAAGATATATGCTTGTGTAATTTTTGTATTCATTTTGACTTAATTAAAATAAAGTGTCATTATCACTTACAAGTGGATCCATGGGGTCCCAAAATTGACACAAAGATGCCCATGGTCGACCATGTATCAACCAATAGGGTTAAGACACGTTTTAGGGTAATTTAGTATTATTATAATATTATTTTTTAACCCTTATTTACCAGATTTACCCTTAACCATGGTAAATAAAATATTTACCGCAGTAATTATTCAAAATGTCTAAAAATAAAAGTTACCTATTTACACAATTTGAACATCCTGATTCCAAATATGGAATCCATTTTCCTAAATTCAAAACATAGAAGTGGCAGAAATTAATTTAAAATTAATTCCCGCTGTCAAAACAAAAAGCGTGTTTTTAAGAGATAATAACTATCAAAAGATTGACACTTGTTTATGTTCGGTTTAATTGTAAAATTATGTCCAATGACCAACATTATATTAAATAGTAAAAATATATTCTAAATATAATTTAAAACCACTCAAATTCGTAATTTATTACTATTAATTATTTTGATTGAAAAAGTTGTTTTTAATTAAAATTTAGTAATTTTCACTATTCATCAAAATATGAAAGTTATCCGAAAAGTACCAAAATTTCACCTTAGGCTAAATTTGATATTCCGAATCCAAAAATGAAGTCCATTTTAAAATATAAAATATATATAACTTCAAAAAGTAGGTATTACTATTCATAACAGCTAGTTTGATTGGTTACGGTGTGTTAGAACTCGAAGTTGCGTACAACACACGCTACTGTTTTATTCAAAGGAAAGCGTACCGTGGAAGCTTGGGATGTTTCATTTTAAATTTTTTGATGTCTCCATTTAGTCAAAAAGTTTAAAATATTGTATTTAAAAAGGTTTCACTATCAAAAGTTGATAAAAGTGCAATACTGAAAATGAATCTGTTCTTGCATTAGGACTAAGAAACTCATAATATGGATTCTAAAATTATAAGGATTATATAAAGTTTAAAATTTAGTTAATACTATTCATGAACTCTTTTAATGGCTTTTTTTGGTAAGTCATGGTGCAATTGAACTCAGTGTTGCGTGTAGTTCAAGTTATTGAATTATTTTGAAGAAATAACACACTATGAAATCTTGGGGTGTTACATTCTCCCCTCCTTCAATAAATTGCGTCCTCGCAATTTGAAATTGTTCTTCAAAAATAAAAGGTTTAAAGTAGAAAAAATATTTGTGGGAAAACCCACATCGGAAATTGGGTTACTAAAATTTAGTCTTAATATGAGGAAAAGAGAAATCAAAGGGTCACCACCAAATTATGATCTCGATTAGGAGAACATTGGTGGAAATTAGAGACATATAATCGGAGGAAAAACGTAAATATTTATAGGTAGTGATTGAGGTCATCAATCACAAACAAGTGTATAATTGAGGTCCTTAAATTCATCAATCTATGATGATTTGAAATACCATTGGTTCAACAAAACATAGGGTATTAGGATAACACATTTTTGACGTTTCAAAATATCTTAGTTTAAATCCCACATCGAAAAATGAATTAATGAGGCCTCTATTTAAAATAAAGAGTGGAAAGTATGAAGATTACCGAAAATAACACATACTAGGGTTCCATGTAAGAAAATATGGATATGGAAGAAAAATCTAGCCATCAATTATCTGATGGAGAGTGGTAGAGAACATGGCTATGAAAAGGCCAACAATCCCAAAGCCATAAATTAGTGATGATTTAAGGTACCATCTAGGACAACATTTTTGTTCTAAGTTCCTTTTATTAATGATGAGGAATTTATTTATGAGATTGGCTAAGATCATAAGGAGATATACTTAGTTTATAATTAGAGTTTTATCCATTAATAAATTTCTACCAAAACTCACCATTCACTCGTAAAAAAAATTCTATTTATACTATTCATAGAGGGTTCCAAAATAAACGAATTTATAATTCATCTACCAGATCTTTTAAAAAACTACTTTATTTAATCCAGGACATCTCGTGGGATAGTGGTAGGTGATACACCCTTGTCGCCCTTTGGTTGCGGGTTCAAGTCTCGCAGCCTTGCCGGACGCGACGGGTTGCCGCCCGACCTCCGGGTTGTCCTTTTATGGCAATCCAAAATAATCCAAACTAGAACTATCCAAAATACTTCTGTCCAATCTCACAGTCCAACATTCATAAGGAAGGTAAACATAATATAGATCCTTTTTACCCCGTAATAGCATATGAATACCTTCATCATGTATTACCATATTCCTTATTGATTACATTCATGCTCCCTTATTCCATATAGAATGCTGGATATACTTCATTAATCCAAAAATGTTTTAAACCCCAACAATGATGGAATATACAAATCATTAATCAGTTCCAAGGTAGTCAATAATATCCAATATAATTTATCCAAAACAATCACATATTATTCCAAAATCACTACCTCAGTATCAGAACTATATTATGGTTTATCATTCTCTCAACCATATATTTTCCAAAAATCTATCCTGCTAATGAGTCACTTTTCTTTGTTCCACACAATCTCAAGTCCTTAATGAAATACTACTGCAGTACAATCCTTATATACTCCATAATTATTATAACAAGTACATTGTTGATACAACACTCAATTGACATAATCAACATAAGAACTCTAATCATTCCTCTTCATCTGTGGTAGTATCATAACTTGATTATTATCCAATAGCATCATTTGCGGCATAGTCTGATGACTGGGACATAGGTTCGCGTAGTGTCCAAACTCCTTGCAAATGAAGCATTGTACATTTAAAACCATTTTCTTACCCTTGCAGTCACGTACTTTGTGCCCTTTTCCTCCACACTTATAACAAACTCCTATTCCTTTCAGGCAAGTTCCAGGGTGTTTCTTTCCACAGTTACCACATATGGGAAAATTCTTCTTTTCCCTCTTACTTTTATCCATATTTCTCTCTTCCATCCTTTTCTTCTCTTGCTTCCCTTCAAAGCCATAGGACTCAGTAAACTCTTTACTTATCTTATCAACACATGATATTATTTCTTCATATGATGATAATAAATGGGAGACTATTTCTCTTATAAATTCTAGCTTAAGACCATGAAAGATATGATCCTTACTTCTCTTTGGATCATGTGCATTTCTGGAGTTCTCATTCCTTCTACTGGGCGCCATTTCTAAACAATGGCATACACTAGATCAGTTTATGAATCAAAATACATAATCCCATACTTATAAAACACTTAACATAAATTGAACTATTTATGGATATAATCCATAATCATAAGAATGTTTTCTTTGAGGAAGTATATACTCATAATCCCTTCAAAATGATTTGTAAAGAAAATGAGAGTTATCCTAAGCATATCCCCCGGGAGTGTCGTAACCAAGAGTGCAGCAAGGCCCGTTGTCGTGCACCAGTTCCCGTTCGAGTCTAGCTCAAAGCGGTGTTTTCGGGTTTTACCCCTAGGTACATCTGTGCTAGAGCCGCCTCTACCTGCTCGTATCCAGACAGGGATGTATTGCTCAGAAAACTCACAAAATCTCTACAATACCAAAATTCTAGAAAGTTCTTCTATACTAATCCTCAAAGTTAATCTTAGGTCTACGTGCTCTAATCAGAGTTTATCTAAATCTAGCTTCCAAGGTTTGTACTAAACTTCCTCTGATACCAACTGTAACGCCCCGACCCCAGCTGCCCAGAGTCGGTGCATTACTTCGTAACATTGGCATGATCACAAGAAAGATCAAATCTCGAAAGACCGATTGGTTTAGTAGCCTTGGAAACACTAGATATATTCATAAGTTTTACATTACATCATAAAATGAAAAACTACTACAATAATATAATGTCTCCATAATCCACACTCATATCCCCACATAATATCCCTGCAGGTCATTCATAACCTACTTCTTCACTTCCTGGGAAAAATAAAACATTGAAAAGGGGTGAGCTCAAATGCCCAGTAAGGATAACAATATAGCGGAAACTTTCATAAATAAGAATAAACATTTAAGGCAGTGTATAAATAAAACAAAAGCCTTTTAAATATGAACTTTCAACATGGTATGGCATAAATAAAATGAAATAATGCCATTTACTTATTCACATGGATATTCTACTAATCGAATAATCACATGCAAAAATTAATAACCACTTTCATAATGTTGGAATGCATAATGCCAGACTATCATAACCACATAGCCAAGGCCTCGTGCCAAGACTACAAATAAGATTTTGTCAAGGCCTTGTGCCAAGACACTAGTTTGTCTCATGAGACCTACCGATGCATCGAGGAGCTATAGCGGGCTCCACCCGTCACTTATTAAGTCCAATGCATTCCCATATGAAAAGGTTTAAACATAACATAAACATTCGTATTAAAACTAGCATACGAAATGTCAATACTTTCACAATAAACTATGAATGGTATAAAAATAGCACATCCACAGTCAAACATATCACAAAACCTTCAATACAATATAGAAGTTTTGTATCATAATAAATCAACTTCAAATAATCTTAAAATCCATCAAAGGATGTTGACATAGATGAAATTAAAATTCTTTTTAAAGAAATATCTCCTTTTATTTTGAAACCATTTAAGATCCATATAAAATAAAACATTTTCTTTGAAAATATTCTTATAAGCTTGTAAGGAAAGCTTTGAAGATTTTATAACGGCGTAAAATAACCGCACCCGCCGTATAAGTTAAAAAAAAACATTCTTACCTCAATTCTGTCGAAAAGGTTAAAAAGGACCTTGTTTTGAAAACGACGGAAAGATTCCTTTATAAACCTCTTATAAAAAGTCAAAAAAGGGTATAAATGACTTTAACCCATATTCTTGTAAATAGTAAAAATGTTTTGAAATACATTTTTAAGAAACATGGATGTGGATGATAAAGAGATCCCAGTAGATTATTACATATAAACAAACTCGGATAATGAAGAGATTGTGAAATAACCCTTAGCTTGTACTTTTCCTTGGTTGGGGTAGGTTAACCTCCTGTATAATGGTGAAATAATTGTTATTAAATTATACAATAATCATATATATTAATATGATATCATATATGATCTTTTAACATTGATTTGTTAATAATATCTTAGAATTATCGTCGTTTCGGGTGTTAACTTACTCATTTTCTTTATATGTTTTGTTACATAAGCCATGGTTGTTGTATCTTATTCATATCCAGAATGATATCTAGTCCTTAAACATAATTTTTAAATCATCAAATGATAATTATACTTGAATGGTTACGATGGAGAATGAATCTCATCGCGTTCGTGGAGACGGTAGTCCGTACGTACGCACGAGCGACAAAATCATTCTTTTGATATCAAAATAATATATAAATGGATAGTATATCATATATACAGAATCATTAACATGTTATATTTATTATTAAATGAGTTACACATCATTATTATACCCATCCAAATAATATTATATTGAATAACAATTACACCACGACGTGGAGACGGTAAGCCATACGTACGCACATATGGTGACATGTTATTCAAAGGGTGGATAGAATACTAAATATGATTGTACCATATTTATAATAACATCACAGTATATGTGAGATACTGGAGTTATTATTTTAGAATGGTAAGAACCAAGGAAGAAGAAGTGGAAGAAGAAATGAACTTGGAGAAGGGTGGTGAAATCATTAACTCTTCTTCGGGTTCTTCCTTTTGATTTGATCAAAAGGGCTCCTTAGGTTGGCTTACTGATCAAACTAAGGCCTCTAGGTTGTAGTGAGGGATGTTGGGAGAGTATTTTGGCAGAGTTTGGCCGAGCCAAAAGGCTTTGAAGGTGTGAAGAAATGAGAAGGAGGAGTGCCCTTTTATAAGAGGGGTGAGGGGCACCTTTGGAAAAGTTAGAAATATTAATTTATAATAAATTCATATTCGGTTTCTAAAGGCTCCAAAGTTGATTATTCAAAGGTTAAGGTGGGGATAGGTCTAAAACCACTCAACCAATAGAATTTAGACAGGTTTGGGTACTTATATTAACCTTATCTTTAAGTATTAACTCTAAGTTAATTAGTTTCACTTTTACAATGTCTCTTTGTATTTTTATATAATATGGTTAATAAACTTACAATATACATCCAAGAGACCCCCAAGTGGTCCATTAATGATGAAACTATCCTTATATAAGTCTCTTGGACGAACCTTAGATTTTTAGGAATTTAATATCAATTAATAATATAATATTTGTTTTAAAAACTCTTTTATGTCAATTTTGACACTATTCAATAGTTGATTTTTGTGAAACTCATAACAGATTGATTACTTCTAAAAAAGTCAATTAAATCAATCCTAATATATCATATTATCCTATAAAATTAGTTTAATTCATTAAAAGTTTCATATTATATTTTTTTGGGTATTTATAATATCAATTAGTTTAATTTTTCACTATTATAGTAATTACTGCATCATCTTTGTGTCATAAATAAAATAAATTATTTAATGTCTAAAAATTATAAATAAAATATAATTATGTAAGGAATTTTTTTATCTTTCTAATGAATATTTATAATCTAAAATCCAACTTATATAACTCTATGTAACAATTGTTTTTCTAAAAGATATATGCTTGTGTCATTTTTGTATTCATTTTGACTTAATTAAAATAAAGTGTCATTATCACTTACAAGTGGATCCATGGGGTCCCAAAATTGACACAAAGATGCCCATGGTCGACCATGTATCAACCAATAGGGTTAAGACACGTTTTAGGGTAATTTAGTATTATTATAATATTATTTTTTAACCCTTATTTACCGGATTTACCCTTAACCATGGTAAATAAAATATTTACCGCAGTAATTATTCAAAATGTCTAAAAATAAAAGTTACCTATTTACACAATTTGAACATCCTGATTCCAAATATGGAATCCATTTTCCTAAATTCCAAACATAGAAGTGGCAGAAATTAATTTAAAATTAATTCCCGCTGTCAAAACAAAAAGCGTGTTTTTAAGAGATAATAACTATCAAAAGATTGACACTTGTTTATGTTCGGTTTAATTGTAAAATTATGTCCAATGACCAACATTATATTAAATAGTAAAAATATATTCTAAATATAATTTAAAACCACTCAAATTCGTAATTTATTACTATTAATTATTTTGATTGAAAAAGTTGTTTTTAATTAAAATTTAGTAATTTTCACTATTCATCAAAATATGAAAGTTATCCGAAAAGTACCAAAATTTCACCTTAGGCTAAATTTGATATTCCGAATCCAAAAATGAAGTCCATTTTAAAATATAAAATATATATAACTTCAAAAAGTAGGTATTACTATTCATAACAGCTAGTTTGATTGGTTACGGTGTGTTAGAACTCGAAGTTGCGTACAACACACGCTACTATTTTATTCAAAGGAAAGCGTACCGTGGAAGCTTGGGATGTTTCATTTTAAATTTTTTGATGTCTCCATTTAGTCAAAAAGTTTAAAATATTGTATTTAAAAAGGTTTCACTATCAAAAGTTGATAAAAGTGCAATACTGAAAATGAATCTGTTCTTGCATTATGACTAAGAAACTCATAATATGGATTCTAAAATTATAAGGATTATATAAAGTTTAAAATTTAGTTAATACTATTCATGACCTCTTTTAATGGCTTTTTTTGGTAAGTCATGGTGCAATTGAACTCAGTGTTGCGTGTAGTTCAAGTTATTGAATTATTTTGAAGAAATAACACACTATGAAATCTTGGGGTGTTACATTACAGGTTCAGGAATTATCGATTAACAAACCTAATTTTTTTATTCGGGTCTTTAATAAAACGTGGTGAACACCAACATATTTAAGGTAACCGATCCTCTCCTTTTCACCCTTAATCAAGATGTCCATTATGCATTACTTTTTTATGTGTAATCCAAAATGACGGGGTATGTTTTTACACCACCCCCATACTTCCTTCCTGATGTATATGTGATGAGAAACCCCTTTTATATCTCATCAATCCCTCTTAGGTACACCTGACACCATGCCAATAAACCGTAATGAATTCTACCTGAACCTCCGTTGTTTTTTTAGGTTTCCTTATCATTATTTATACCAACATGAAGTTATCTTATTGGATTATGTACATATTTTCAATGATGTGTAGTTTTAAAAAATTCATCTTTGAATAATCTTTTTTCACTCTCTTTTGGTGATATACATGTTTTTAAAAGATTCCATCATTAGAACATTCCAATAAGAAAACCTATATTAAGAGAATTTCCCAAGTTTTTACCCAATTTCAATTGAACTATATCCTATATTTTTTTCAGCAATTGTCTTTAAAAAAACATTATTTTAATTAGTAAAACCTTAATTGTTCAATTCTTTTTTAATATAAAATATTTTATTCTTTTCCATTTTAAATGATCTATAGTATTTTCCTTAAAACCACACAAAAATGTGATAATGTTAATGTATCTAAAATACATTCCTTATATGTTTTAATTTCTGTTTGGAAACACATACCATGTAATATTACTATTTTACCTTATTAACACGTATTTATGTGCCAATACCTTTCTTTCATGGACACTTTCGTGATACACCCATTGTTTATTCTCTATGTCATCATCATGGTACCCAATTCATTCCATGGGTACCCTTATGTTTATGTTTTTTTGATTATGTATGATTATATATGTGTAATGAATATTTATGTGGAAAGCATATTAAAGAAAATATTGAGATGGTTGCGCCCAGATAACACTCCAATGCATTGGGATAAGTGAAGCCTCCTGAGATTCGATGGGAAAAAGGATTGGTGGTTAGCCTTGAACCATACTAAAATGGAAAACAATATTAGCAGATAGCCTTGACCCATAATAAAATGGGAAATGAGATTGGTGGTTAACCTTGACCCTGACTAAAATTCGAAATAGGATAGGAGGATAGTCTTGACCCGTACTAAGGTATTGTTTTTGATCCTGCCACATTTATATGATTCCATGCTTATATGACATATATATATATGTTCCATTATTTGGATATCATTATTTTATTCCTCATTACTCATGTGATTAAGACATATCCTTATGTTCATTTCCTTATTAGGCTTTTCATCTAAACCCTGGGTTCATGTGTTCCCCACAGTACCCTATGCAGATGTTAGGTCTCAAAAAAAGTAATGATCTTTTTATATGGATTAAATAAAGAAACTGTTTTTTAGCCCTATGATTTATGTTTTATATACCTAATATTCCTAGACACTAGATTTAATAAACCTTTGCTTGTACTATGATGTATAATTATGCTTAAAATCATGTAATGTTTTATGTAAAAGGCTTCGGTAAATATATTTTCTCCCATTTCTCCCCTTTTCACCATAGGAATGATCCAAATCTCCCAAGAGCTCCAAGAGATCAATATCCCTCATTTATAAGGTATTTTTGGTGTATTTGGTCATATATAGAAGATATGGGTATTTATAGTCCCACCTTTATATCTCTTTTGAGTTTAGGGTTCGTATCTTCTTCTCCTCTCCTTCTGAATCTCTAAAAACCTACTCTTTGAGTGAGATTTAGGTTGAAATTTCAAGGGTTTTTTTAATCGGATGTTAAGGGATCCATTAAGAGTGTGTTCACCCAAAAAATATATGTAGGTGGTCTTTATGTTATATCCCACTATTTTTTTGTGGATTTATGCATGTGTGGTTTTGTTCTTGAGTGTCTCTTAGTATGTTTTGATCACCCAAGCCTAAGAATTTGTGATGAACAAGGGATATTGTAGCGTATTTATGTAGAGCCCCTGATAAAGATATTAAAGTGGTTGATGGTGTTGGAGTAGAAGCTAGGTGATGCACCTAGGATTAGAAATAATATCTTAAGGGACATTGGGGTTAACATGGAGGTAGTTTATATTGTTGAACATGGGTTTGTTAATTGAATTGTTAATAGTGTTCAAATGTGTAATGGGTTAACACTTGAGAATGATGAATGGATAAATGGGTTAATATGTGGAAATAATTTAATGCATAAAGGAATGGATTATGAGTCTTGCAATGATGCCTTGTGAGTTTGGATTGATGAATGAAGCCTAGTGATATAGGAACAATGAATGAATTATTTGTGAGATAAGAATAATAAAAGGAATGGGTCTAAATTGATTAATGATGTGAAATGTGGTAAAAGTTTTAATGGGTTTGGCATGATGTTAACTCTTATGTTACTGTTATGATTTATGTTTTCCTTGGGAAATGGTTGTGATGTTGTGTAAATGGTTGATGAGTATAAATATATATAGCATGTGCACATGGCTTCGTAGATTGGGGTATTGACATGAGGTTCTATGCCCAGTGGTTGAGTTGGACTAAGGCTCTAAACTCCACTCATAATGCATGGGTTATAGAAGAGGATTGGGGATTTTCTTCCCAAATAGTTGAATCCACTCGGACTAAGGATTTGAGGTGAGGATATGGTTGACATGAGGAAGGTAGTCCTTGTATGATAGTGTGACAATGTGTTTTCCACAAGCATGTGATTGTGTACATTAAGCTCATGTAACTTGAATTTCTTGATCAACCCATGTTAAATGGGTTGGATAAGTTAATTAATGGGAAATTGGATGAATGGAAAGATATAGAAATGGTAATAAATGTTGGTAATTGAACTAAACAGATATGGGAACATAATATTTTACTTTTCATTTATTATTTATTTCCCTTTTTCCTACACAATTTTTTAAATAGTATATTTTGTAGATACCGTTGGTGGTGGCCTACTAAGTAGTACTCACAACCTACTCGGGCCACCATTGGGTACCCGAGAATACATCATGTATGTAGGTCAGGAGAAAGGAAAAGGCCCTTTCTAGGTAGGTGGGTTGGCATGGGTGTATGTGGAGGAGGACCCAGAATTGGTGTCGGGATCATTTTTGGGATTTTGTAGTCTGCCTTCATTTTGGGTTTTGCTCACTTCTACACTTTTAGCATGTCATGGAATATTTACCATTGGACATTGCTGTACCCTGTTCATGGAATGGTTTTTTATGAATGATCATGTATTATTGGTTATTATTTTTCTATTTTCTTTATCTTTTGTTGTGTCTAACTTTGATAAAAGGGGGTATAGTCTGCCTAATTGACTATTTGGACCCAGCTGCTAGTAAGAAACCTTTGGCATATGGGGAGGTGCGCTTAAGGTCATGTAACAAACCGGCTAGATCACCGGTTTAGCGGCTTCCGGTTCAGGGATGTCACAAAGTTGTATCAGAGTAGGTATTTTTTCTACTTCTCTTCAATATTGTTATTTGGGATGTTAGATGGAATTTAAGATGTGTCCTACCTTGATAATTAGCTCATTCTTGGGAGTATCAAACCAATGTATGAGTGAAAACTCAAGTCTCCCAAGGTGGGAATTGTTGTTCTTATTATGCGATGTTATGATTGATGATATGTCATCATTGGGTAATTCACATGTTGTGTGATGTGATGGATTTATGATATTTGTCATGTAGCCTCAATGGAATGAGGTTGTGAATTCATGCATCATTGTAGGAACCTGGAGAGTTAGGTGACATGCATCATGGTAGGGACACATGGATTGGGTGTGTGAGGCATGAATGATAGAATCCACCTCACAAATTGATAATTAAAAAGGGAAAATGTTTTAAATGAAACAACTCATGTGGTAAAGAAAAAATAATGATAAGTGATGATTAATGAAATATGTGTAATTAAGGGTTTAAAATTAATTGAATATATTGTTTGTAACATGTTGTGGGAGCCTTGTGGTGTTGTATAATTGTTTACCTGGTGTGGACCATGGACTGCGGTAGGGATGGTTAGAGTGATGCTTTTAGAATGTTATGGTTTATTGGGATGGTTCATGTATGGTGGGTTGTGGGGGCTAGTGGAGATCCTTCTTGTTATAATGTTGTGAATGTTTTTTTGAGATGTTTCAAAACTTCATGTTTGGAAACGTATAGAAATTCCACCATGATGTTGAAAACCAGTTTTGAAACAAGAGGATTTTGATGAGAACACTCATCTAGAAGAGGAACAAGAGAATGTGGTAATCCAAGAAATTAGAAAAGAGCAGTTCAGAGAGAAATTGACTCATTTTTTGCAGATTATTGATCGAGACCCAGGGCGGGCTGTACCGAGTATTTTTGAGCTGACCATGGAGTTTTAGCTGTATCACCTTCCGACCATTACTAGAGAGGGTGGTCCAGAGACTGTAGTGATCCAGACAAAGTCTATCTATTTGATATTTGATCATTTGTGCCTCATTATGGGAATCAAGTCATGTTGGTAACTAATATGTTGCGGGGGCAGGCAAAACGTTGGTGGGACATCATGGCTCAGACTGATCAGGATGAGTGGATTTTGTGGAATTATTTCAAGGAAATGTTTTTGGTTCATTTTTACCCAAATACATTCGGGAAATATTGGGATGCAGAGTTCGTGATCCTGACTCAAGCATCGATGTTGGTAATGAATTATGTTGGCCGCTTCACTGACCTGCAAAGATTTGTTCCATCATTGACGGGGGACGAAGTTACGATGCATTTCCAAGATGGGATGAGATACAAGATCAAGTCTTATGTGAATATATTTTTCGTGAAGAGGTTTACGGATGTAGTGGATCAAGAACTGATCTCAAAAGGGAACTTAAAGGGAGATTTAGGTGGTGGGATTGTCGTGCCAGCTGGGCTAACATGTGGTGAAACGTCTAAGGTCCGTAAGCGTTGTTTTGGAATAAATCAGCAGGGAAGAAGTGTGAAAGGTGGTCAGAAGAGAGGGTCAACCTCTCAAGTTGGTGATCATGTGTTCTGCTACTAATGTGGCAAGACGGGGCACATGTGTGGGTAGTGTCCTCAATATCCAGTTGAGTGCTGATCATGCAATAGGTTGGGACACATGAAGTGGTTCTGCAGGAACCCTCATATGGTGATAATGGAAACTGGTGTTAGGACGACGCCCAATGGAGGCCTGAGATTAGTTGCTCCATATGAGGAAAGAAATTGGAGCTCCACGGGCCCTACTAGTAGGGGAAGTGGACATGGATCTTCAGGGTAGGATCACCCACATCAGCATGGCAGTGTATTATAGGGAACATAGTTTGGAGCCCAGGGTATATGGGCAGGTCAGCTTCATGGAGTTTAGTCAGCACCCGGTGATAGTGAGGCCAGGCCATCAACTATTTGAGGTTCGATCCTTATAGATTCTATTCTTTATGGTGGGTGGTTTGATACTGGTTTCACACAATATTTTATTTCTGCTTAGTTTTTGGTAGTGTTGGGTTTTCCTGTGGAGTGTGTGTGCAGGGTTATGTCGATTGGCACTCTATTTGGGGTGTGGAATTAAGATATCAAGAAGTGTAATGATTTTTCTATGGATTTTGGTGGGTATCGATTCCTATGGGACTTGTTTATTCTCGAGATTCCAGGATTTTACATAATATTGGGTATATACTGGTTGGGGTTGTATCAGGAGCACAAAGACTGTTACCATCATAAGGTGTCGTTCAGGTCTATTGAGGGTGACATTTATGTCCATCGTTGAGAGTAGGATGTTTGAGAAGGTCGTGCATAACCATTTTTTCCACAGTTGGGTAGGCTCATAGATCAAGTAGCTTGCCTTGTGCTTGATGATGAATGAGGGGAAGGTTATTTTTTCCATTAAGTAGTGGATCAGTATTCGTATGTTTTTCTTGAGGATTTCTTGGGGTTCCCACCCAAGAGGAATGTTGAGTTCACAATTGAGTTACTGTTGGGAGCAGTTCCAGTTTCTATTTTTCTATACCAAATGGCACAGACATAACTCAAGGAGTTAATGTTTCATCTTGAGGAGTTGGAGCGTAAGGGGTTCATACATCCTAGTACGCCTCCTTAGGAATCTCTGGAGATTTTTTCAAAGAAGGGTGATGGGTCGTTAAGGTTGTGTGTTGATTATCCAATGTTAAATCAGATGATGATGAAAAATTGGTACCCTCTTCCTAGAATTGATTAATTTTTTGAGCAGTTGAGTATTGAATCAATGTTTTATAGTATTGATATAAGATCGGGTTATCCCCAGTTGAGGTTGAGGCCTTCTGACGTATCGATGATGGATTTTAGGAGTCGATATGGGTTTATTGAGTTTTTAATGATGACTTTCATCTCGACTAATGCACCTGAAGTGTTCATTGAATTGATGAAGAGAATCATTCATCTTTATTGGGATCAGTTTGGGGTTTTCTTTGTGGACGACGTCTTGGTGTACTTCAAAACACTTGACATTCATGCCCAACATCGTGACATCATTCTGAGTACACTAAAGGAGCATCAACTACACACCATGAATTCAAAGTGTCAATTATAGATCGGAAAAGTTCATTTTTTGGGTCACATCATCGTTGAGGTAGGTGTTTCAGTGGATCTAGAGAATGTGTGGGCTGCTGTGTCTTGGGGGAAACCTAAGACTGTTTTAGATGTTCAGTTTTTTATTGGTTTGTGTGGGTATTACCAGAGGTTCATCCATGATTTATCTCTCTTTGTATAACTACTATTAGGATTGAAAAATTTGGGAATTATGTTTGAGTGATCTGAGGCTTGTATGAATTTCTTTCAAGAGTTGAAAAAATAGTGGACGACCACATGTATCTTGACCTTACCTAAGTCAGGTAGGATGTAGGTCCTATTTTTTGATGTGTCTGATATCGAGCTTTGGGCTTTGTTAATGCAAGATGACAGGGTTGTGGCTTCTGGGATGAGGCAATTGAAACCCCATGATTATAATTATCCCACTCATGATCATTATTTGGCTGCAGTAGTGTATGCCTTGAAGTGCAGGATGCCCTAATTGATGGGGGAATAGTTCATAGTGTATACCTATCAAAAGAGTCTAAAGTATATCTTTTTTCAGTGGGATTTGAATCTTAATTAGTGAACATGGGTAGTGTATCTCCAGTTTTTTCGAATTTGAGAGGGTACATACATTGGGGAAAGGGAACAATGTTTCTGATTCTTTGAGTATGAAGGCATAAAACCAGGTGGTTTAGGAATCTAGTCGCAAGTGTAAGGTGATGTCTTGGTTCACAGAGATTCACCTAGAGGTTCGGGATGAAACCAGTCAGACGAATCTTACTTCTACAGTGGTTGGTTCGACACATTTGAGTCAAGTTAGGGAGTGTCAACTCGATGATCCTAAATGTTTGGAAATGAAGAAAAGACAGAAATGTGGGGAGCCATCATATGGTTGGGCCTTTGGTGTGAAGAGGCTGTTTGAGTTCATGGTCAGGTGGTTGTGCCGATATGCATGCGGGAAGAGTTGTTGTGTGAGTTTCATGCAAAAAAATCCATAGTACATCATGTTTTGACCAGGATGTATTGTGATCACTATTGACATTTTTTGTGGCTGAGAATAAGAAAGGAAGTTGTGGGATTTGTGGCATAGTGCCTTACCTGTTAGTGGGTGAATGCTGAGCATTAACACCCAGGTGGTTTGTACATCTATTGTGCATTCTAGAGTGAAAGTGGGATGATGTGACAATGGGTTTCATGGTGGGACTCTCTAGGATGCCACAGAAGAAGGATGCAATCTGGGTGGTTGGGGACCAGCTAACAAAATTGGCTCATTTCTTACTGATTTAGGAGACTTACACAGATGAAAAGTTGGTTGAGTTGTATGTTCAAGATATAGTATGGTTTCATGGTGTATCATAGAATATAGTTTCAAAATATGATCCTTGTATCACATCCCATTTCTGGAAACGGTTGTATAAGGCTCTTGGTATACGGGTGCTTTTGTGCACGGATTTCCACTTATAGACGGACAGGAATTCGGAACGTACAATCCAAGGGGTGGAAGATATGTTGAGGGATTATGTGTTGGATTTTGGTGATTCTGAGGATTCGAGAGAAAAGAAGAAGAAAGGGGGTTTTCTGGGTAGGTCGAATGGTATACGCACGGTTAGTGCTAATCGTGCAGACAGCCCACAAAACCATACACGAGGTGGGTTTTTGGACAGTGGCATCCATATGGGTTTTGAATGGTTTGGAGAACCTTGTGGGTAAACCATGGGTCCCATAAAACTTTAAAAAAATTACAAATATTCCACTCCGGGATTTTTAATACCCACTTGTGATTTCCTCCCATCTCCCCTCTTCACCCATATGAACGAACCTAATCACTTAGGAGCACCAAGAGTCCAACCTCCCACATTTATAAGGCTTTTTTAGAGCCATTGGTTGTAGATCAAAGCTATGGGTAAGGCTAATCCCATCCTTTCTTCCCTTTTTCATTAAGGGTTAGTATCTTCATATCATCTCCATCTGAAGATCTAAAACACTACTCAATGGGTGAGATTTAGTTTGAATCTTAAAAGGTTTGTTGGAGCATAATCTAAGGGATTGATTTAGTATGTTTTCACCCACGGAAGGTAGGTGGTCAAAAAGTTATATCACTTGGTTTATTTGGGCATTTGTGCATGGGTGGTTTTGTTCTTAGGTGTCTCTTGGTATGTTTTGATCACCCTTGGAATGTTTGGGTAAAATGGTTATTAAGAAGGTAAATGGAAACCCTCACAATCCCTATGGGATTCATCGAAGGTGACGAGAGTAATATAGGGCTACCCATGGAGTGAGCCGACTCTCTTGGACTTAGGAATTTGTGAAGAACAAGTGAGATTACTGCATATTAATGTAGAGACCTTCATAAACATGTTGATGTGACTGATGGTGTTGGAGTAAATTCTAGGTGATTCATCTTGGCTTAATAAAAATAACCTAAGGGACATTTGGGTAAACAAGGAATTAGTTTATGTGGTTAACAAGGCTATATTAAATAAATTGTGAAATTTTTTGGAATGTATAGTGGGTTAACACTTGAGAATGATGAATGTATTAATGGGTTAATATGAGGAAATGATTAAAGAACATAACAGAATAGATTATGAGTCTAATAATGAATCATAGGGAGTTAGGATTGATAACAATGGCTATTGAGATAGGCATAATGAATGAATTTTTAGTGAGGTAAGCATAATAAAATTGAATGTGGATGGTTTATGTCTCATCTCCCCGCTGATCCCAAGAACGCACCCCATGCTTTCGTTGGTTTTCAAAAAATATCAACCATTATCCCTTAGTCTGTTCGTCCTCTGACAGAGTTCCAAACTCCTTCTTTCTTCGATCCTAGCTTGACTCCTTAAGATGATGGCACTTGGGCTTTAGTATCCTTTCCAGGATCGCCTTCTATGATTTTGTTCCCAGATGAGTCCTTCAAGGTGGCACTTTGAGAATCCAAAACTGGTGCTCAGAACCCATACTTCCTTGTTGTCTGGCTGTTTTCTCCTCATGCTTCTTGGGATGGTCCACAACTGTCATTGGAGGTCCCCACAACAACTTATGGTGATGTTGTTTCTTGGATGAAATGGACCGTTGTTTGATTTTCCTCAGAGAGGCCACCTCTCCAGACCTTTCAATGCTTCATGGCTACTAGGGGATTTCTTATTCCAGGTCGCATCTTAGTCATTCACTGAAACTCATTCTATCTGGACATGGCTTTGAAATTAGATTTCATTAAGGTTTGGTGTAATACTCCTAGGCATTGGGGCCACTTATGCTTCAATCTAGTTCAGTGTTCATTAGACGTTCATAGAGTTAAAGAGATCCCTTGTACAACTGTGTGGATAATCTTTTCTGGTCTACCACTACCCTTCTAGAATGGCGGCCTTATAAAGGCATTTTGTCAATCACTTGGTGGTTTCCACTATTTTGATGTTCGTACTCGTATCATTGATGAATACAAGGTGTCTTAGATCTCTATTGAGCTATACCTGTCATTGGAAGTCCCGAAGAAGATCACAGTTAAGGTGCATGATTCGATCGAGTTGTCTGAGGACATCTTCTACCCTGCATCCCCATGTTTTCCTTTCCTGTCTCCTCTTGGTCCACTCCTTGCTGGAGTGTAATATGTGATTCTAGGGGGCCTCTGACATATTCGTTGAGAGGCCCTTCATAACCTATCCTCCTCTCATCCGACAGAAAGCCCGTACTTAGTGGTTCCTCGAGCTGGTCCAAAGACTTCTAAAGCTATTGTTCTATCTTGACCCTCTCAAGCACAATATTCTTCCTTAGCCTCTCTTGATCTTCCACCCGATTTTAATATCTGGGCGATCATCCCTTATGTAGGTAGCCCCACATAACAGGTGCACTTGAGCGGTATCCCTTGCCTTCTACACCCTCGACATCCTTTATATATAGATGGATCTCTGGCACACTTTCTCAAGGTCTCGGATCAAACCCTTTTGTCTCTTCTCTCCTCCTCGTTATTTCTTACCTTTCCTCCGACCTCATGCACGACATTGCCTCCAACGTCATGAACTGTGTTCATACCCCTATGGTCATTCAAGAGGCTTTCCCCTCCCTGCCTGTAAAAGCTGGGAAAAACTTGGGGAAGCTCATGCCTTTTGAAAAGTCATCACCCCACTCTGCAAGAGGGAAGCAAACCAAATATCCCTCTATTCCTCACTTACAGGAATCAGAGGCTCCTAAAAATAGCTCGAGCATGCGTACAAGGTATTGTCTGAAATAATTGAAATCCAGGGAGTACTCTTCCCCCCATCTGAATGGGACCAAGATTCATGGGGCCAAAGTTGGGACTTCCTTTTCGCAAAGATTCCCATCCTTATATGGAACTCCTGTGGGTTTGGTGCATGGGTGAAAACTGATTTTATTTTCACAGAATATAGGAAAAACAAAGCTCATATTGTGGTAGTTATTGAGACCAAATATGCTCCCACACTGATCAAAGAGATCATGGGCATACGTAGGATTCTTTCAACCATGCATTAAAACCCAATCAATAGGAATATAGGAATATTATGGTCCAAGACCATCTTGATCGACTTTTTCCAAGTGGGTGAGAAGTATATTACGACTATGATCTCCTCCGGTATGTGTTCTCTTCTCATGACCTTCGTGTAGGGTAGCTGTGACTCATAGGAAGGAATTTTTTGTGGCATGATCTCAGTTGATTCGACCTATAGGATATGATATGGATTATATGTGGTGACTTCAACACTATAACAGAGCCCGCATTGAATAAATGATGATGGTAGATCCCGCGCAAGGCTAGCATGGAGTTTTTCGAATTCATGGTGGGGAAGTGTCTCATGTACATGGGTTATACAGGGGACACCTTTACATTGGGGAACAACCACATGGGGTGTAGACATTTCTAGAGACGTATTGATTGATTTCTTGGCAACATCCATGATCTTTTGATGTTTCCCAATGCCATGTTGACTCATTTGGTTCGTGACATCTCAGATCATTCTCCACTTCTACTCTCTTTGACTCCACGACATGCAATGAATGATAATTTTTAATTTTTGGGTTTGTGTACAAGTGATTAGGGATACCAGTAGTTAATTAGGGAGTGTTGGGGTGAGCCGTCCCAAGGCCCTCATGGCTACACCTCCACAACCAGCTCTGTCACTTGAAGCATCACCTTCATTATAGGTCTGAGTATCTTCCTCTAGATGACCAAGACCTAACTGAACCCCAACGTGACATTGAGTAGATGTAAACCAGCCAAGAGCCTATGTGGGATGAACTAGGTTTTAGTGACCTGTCCACCCAAAAAACAAACTGTTAGAGATGATTCTTTCTTAGGAATGAAAGGCAAGTGAGACCTCAAGGATATAATATCTTTGAGAAGGGAACAAATAGATTTTTTTTTCAGGATTTCATTACGGATAATGTTCATCCCATAAAACCAAACATTTTTAAAGGATGGTTCGTTTACAATTGAAAGAGAGGTGGTCAGGGGCATTGATCATACCTTCAATAAGGACATGCTTTCCTAACCATGTCTAAACTCCACAAATGGTTACCTGGAAGGGGGAAATGCTCTATGGGATGTGATCCCGTCCTCTGTTTCTACCCACGATAATAATTTATTCAAAGAGATTCCAGAGGAGGTTGAGATTCATGCAACCATGATGATCTTAAACCCAGATATTGCACCAGGCTTGGATAGTTTCTCTAGTGTGTCTTATAAGGGATCCTAGAAGGTGGTTAAGGGAGATGTTATCACTACTATCCCAGACTTCTTCTGTGGGGGAATCCTACCACGTGCTACTTGTGCAACGAATCTAGTCCTCATCCAAAAGATCAAAGAACCCTACTCCTTCCTCCACCACTGACTGGTGAGTATGCACATCTTCCCCTACAAGATCCTCGCTAGCATCCTCGATACTCGTTGCTCCCAACATCTCCCTTGTTGGCTCTCCCTTAAGCAGCATGGTTTCATCAAGGGCCGCTCAATTCATGGAGATATAGATTTTCATATGGAAATTTTGAGATATTTAAACACAAGTTCTGTGGATAAATGTACCATAAAATTGGATATGACCAAGGATTTTGACAGGGTCGAATGGGGCTTCATCAATAGTGTGATTAAAAAAAGGGGCATCTTAGCATGGGCATGCAACCTCATCTTCAGGTGATTTACTTCTTTTTGGTTAGCAGTGTCCTTCACAAGCCACTCTCATGGTGTTTTTAATGCATTGAGGGGGATTTGACAAAGAGATCCTTTATCCCCTAGTATGTTGATTTTAATTCAAGACACTTTTAGCCGCATTCTTAATAAAGGAATAAGGAATGGTGAAATTATCCCATACCGATGGAAATGTAACCGATCCTTCATATCTCATTTAATGTTTGTGGATGAAAAATTTATCTTCAAGAATGCTGGAATGAGGTCTCTATGCAGAGTCACCAAAATTATTGATGACTATTATCCCAGGAGCAGCAACATGATCAGCAAGGATAAGAGGAAATTCTTCATCTTGAAACGATGTATTGCAAACAGCGTCACCAATATTAGTCTTAGTCTGGACAGGCAACATGGTTCATTCTCCCTGGAGTATCTATGTTCTACTATATCGACAAGAAGACTGTTTATCCACAACTTTGATCACATGTGAGAAAGATCATGGGACACATACTCAAATGGAGGAATCATTTCTTATGTTTCAGTGGATGAATCTCTTTGGAGAACAACATTCTTTCAGCCATGTAGATCCATCCTAATCCTCCACCTTGGAATTGAAAATTATTATCATTTCCATCAAAAAAGTGATTTCAGGCTTCATATGGGATGCACTCTAGGAGGGGAAGCTCCACTAGGTTTCCTGGGGAAAAATTGAAAGGCCCATTATCAAAGGAGGGATCAAAGTCAAGAGCCTTGATGAGACTATTCATGTCATGCATGCGAAACCCACGTGGGACATCATTGAGGGTTGAACTTTGTGAGGGAAAACCATGTATTATGTCTGGGGTGGAAATGTTTCCTTTTATGGCCCCAACTCTCACCTCTCATCAAAGCTAGGTTCCCTCTTTCCGTCTCTCAAGCAGAAGTCTCATTGGATTATTGGGTTGGGAATGATTTTTTTTTAAATCACAACTTGGTGGGAAATATTTTTGGTAACCTAGGATGCCTTGTTCCACCATCTCGAACTAGGAGGTGGGACTTCATCCATTCCTTTTTCAGGACTGTTCTGTAATTGAATAAAAAATAGGTGTTCAATCTCATTTCCATCAACTAGGATCCTGAAAGATTTATTTTCACCCCTTGCAACACCAAGAGGTTCAACTCAATGGAATTCTGAAGGCCTTCTAATAATCTACTTCAATGTGACCAATAGAAATCTCGGGTTTGGTGTGATAAAATCACAAAAAAGTATATTTTTCTTACATAGAGTATTAGGAACTAATTCGTACCCTTATATAACAACATTAAGAGGAAGGGTATCAACCTAGTTTCATGCTGCCACTATTATAAGAATAGGAAGGAAGATATGATGAACCACTTAATTTTCAAAGGGGATTGGGCAGTGGATATTTGGAGGGCCTTTGGTGATATTACCAATTACACTTCAAGTAAGATGAGCAACACTCCCTTCATGGAATGCTGGTACAAAGGTTCAGGGAATGCAGGCCTAGAAAATATGGCGAGAACTTTGAAACTCAGTATTGGGTGCTGGTGTTTATGGCAGGCTTGTAACATGGCTCTGTATGAGGGGTTTCCTAATCCAAGTAGGTCAATCATTGTGAGGTTGATGAATCACTTGGTAGACATGGTGTCACTGATTATCAATCCGAAGAAAGATCCCTCCCTTCAGGTGATGTGAGACTCTTAAAATATAGCTCATCCTTTGGTCCCCAGGCGTCAAGGTCACTAGGTGAAGTGGTCTCCCCCAAATTTTGGCCTCATGATCAACACTGATGGTTCTTACAGCTCTGGGATCATGCGAGGTAGAGTAGATGTGCGGGATTACATGGGTAGTGTGTGGATGGCCTTCACAGTGTATTAGATAAATGGTACTTCAATTCTCGTAGAGGAAAATGATGTACTTAGTGGTCTCATCTTTTTCAATCAGAAAATCATACATCTATCCCAGGTTGAAACCAACTCAATGATCATTTAATAATATTTCCATGATATAGGTTCCTTTCCTTGGTCTATTTCATACATCATCATGAAATGAAAGCTTCCTCTAAATAGAAATTTCGAGGTCTCTCACACTTGGCGTGAGGGGAACAGAGTAGAAGACCACCTATCCTCTCTGGCTGATCAAGGCTCTAATGTCACACACTTGTATAATAATTCTTCCCTTAAACCAGAGGGAGTGAATCTGATTCAAGGGAATTCCCTTGGTCTCTTATACTTTAGGCCCCCTAGCCAGGTTTCCCCATGTTTCCCTTATTCTATTACTTTTGATTAAAAATTTAATGTTGATGAAATGGGAATGTGGATAAATAGATAAATGATGGGAAATGTGGTAAATGTGTAAATTGGCTAAGGAATGGTGTTAAAACTCATGTTATTGTTATGATTTATGTTTTCTTTGGGAATGGTTGTGATGTTGTGTGAATGGTTGATGTATATATATATATATATCATGTGAACATGGATTGGTAGAGTGGGGTATTGACATGAGGTTATACACCTATAGGTCATGTTGGACTAAGGCTCTAAACTTCACCCATAATGAACTAGTTAGGGAAGCAGATTGATGCCCTATTTCCCTAACAGTTGCATCCACCTAGACTAAGGATTCAAGGATTGGATTTGGTTGACATGAGGATGATAGTCCTAGTGAGATAGGATAACAACGTGTTTTCCTCATGTATGTGATTGTGTAATTTAATCCCACGTAACATGTAGTGATTGACGAACCCATGTTAAATGTGTTATAAATGGTATGTAATGGGAAATGGGATGAATGGTATGTTTTTGAAATGGTAATAAATTTTGGTAACAGACCTAAACCATATATGGGAACATAATCTTTTCATTTTCATTTGTTATTGATATCCCTTTTTCATGCAAAATTGTTCATACCAGATATTTTGAATACACCGTTAGTGGTGGAATACTAAGTTGTAGTCACACCCTTCTCGGGCCACCATTGGGTACCATGAAAAACATCATTTTTGTAGGCCAGGAGAAGGGAAATTTCCCTTGTTAGGTAGTTGGGTTGGTATGGGAGTACATGGAGGAAGAACCATACTTGGTGTCCAGACCATTTTGAGGAATTTGCAGTTTTCTTTCATTTTGGGTTTTTCTCACTTCTGGACTTGTAGCATGTCATGGAATATTTACTATTGGACATGGATTTACCCAATTTAAGAAATGGAAGATTATGCATGCTCTGGTATTATTGGATTTTATTTCATTGTTTCTTTTATCTTATGTTGTGGGTTACTCTAATAAAAAAGGCGTAAAGTCTACCCAATTGACTATTTGGACCCCCATTACAAGTTAAAAACCTTTAGCAATGTAACCACCCAACATGGAGAACTAGTTTAGTGGATTGTCGGTTGGGGAAGTTACAGGATTGGGGGTCATGGACGTCAGATTGAGGTAGTGTGACTGTTAGTTTGGGCATGTCCTGGGTTACATGGATGGTATGGTCATTGGATATTTTATCGACAAAGTTACACGGACAAGAGGTGTCATAGGAGTTATGTCTAGGGTTTTAATTTTTTTTATTACTTATCACCTGTGATTGGGGTCGTTTGAACAAAAATGACTCCATGATGAGGTGGTTTGACCGCTCGTGTGGGTAGAGGCCCCCTTAGTTGCAATTAGGTGATTATGGGTTGAGGTTCTTCCCATAGAAGCCATGTAGAAGGAGAGGTGACTTAAGAATTTTTTGGAATGCTCTGAGACTTTGTTACATGAGAAACGATGTTTCAGGAGGGATAAGGTTCTAGGTTACTACTGTTTGGGCCTGCTATGAGATGTCGATACTTGAGACACAAAGTATTTGGAGGCACATGGTTGTGGGGTAATATTGCTTAGATATTCTATTGGGACATCGGTACTTGAGACACACGGTGTCAGGTGGCACATTTTTCCATGTTTCGTGACTGAGATTCCACCATTGGCCAAAGCTGGTAACACTCCATGGTGGTTTCTGAGCACTAGGGGACACTACATTTACATTGTGCATTGTAATGTTTTCTTTCCATATAGATGTTTTCATTATTAAACAACTATACTAGGTATACACCATTGGTTTTTATCCTATTAAAATTTGCCTCAAAGCCTATGCAGGCCCTTCGGGACACGTGTATGATTTGAGGATTTTGTGTAGGAAAGAGATCATCCTCCAGAGTAGGATTGTATTAACTTTTTCATGGAGATTTGGCATGGACCCTGAGGAAATTCTTAGTTGTAGTTAGTTTGTTTTAAATTAATTCCTGTCACAGCATGATTACATTATTTTTTAACAACTATTGGTTTCCCATTAGTGCCATTATTATTAACATATATAACCTACTATGAATGCATGATTTGCTATTTTAGTAGTTGTTATAAGAGGTGTTCAACATGATGTTTTGTTACTTTCTGATATTATTGTTTCTATTTTACTTCCATTGATTTATCTACTATTGATTGTGCTTCCACTATGCAAGTCTGGTTTGAGTCTATTGAGTCCTTATTTCCACTCCATGTTTTATTATTATACTCTGAACAACACCTATATTTTTCATCCGAGAGGGTATAACCTCGCCACTATAACTTTTTCACACTCACTTTTAGTCGACAACCATAAACCTTTGGGGAGGGGTGACAAAGGCCGTAACACCATACCATTTATCAATATTCGTGTGTCATTTTGGGTCTGAGACATTACAAAGTGGTAAAAGAGGGAGTTCTTGATAGGGATTTAGTAACAGCTTTTTACTGACTACTAATGATATTGAGAATACTTTTTATTATTAATGGTTTACTATTTTGTAGATGGTAGACATGAGATTAGATTTTGTTAAAACTAGCTTTCTAGCATGTTCTTGGGTTCCTGTAGCCCTATATTTGAGGTATGCATCATGTTACCTTGGGTGGTAATTTTTGTTTTTATTTTTCTCAGATTACTATTTATATGATTTACACCTTGGTGACCCACATGGTTTGAGATGTTATAGATTAAGATGTGTGTCCCTTGACACAGTGAGGTAAGGGAGAATTGGTCTTTATCCTAGTTTGGTAAGGTGCGTTTTCTTGGATTTTTGATAGACACATTTCTAGGGTATTTTCATTTCATAACTATACTTATGATTTGTAGAGTGATTATACCATTGGAATAATATCAATTTCCATTCTATAGATGCTTTTGAAATGTGAATGGTGAAATTTCTGAGAGAATTTCTTGTTTAGTGAAATATAATATGTCATTCAAAAAATTATGTAAAATTTCATCTGACATGAGACTTGGGCCTAGATAGAAAATGAGAAGGTAGGTACTAGGACTGAGGTGATGTTTATCACCAACATTGGGTTTCCTAGATGTCGGTTTGAGGCAGTATGTCTATCAGGATTGGGCAAATCGGTCGTTAAATTGACATAATGATAGTTTTCAGGACATGCATGAACCTAAGTACTTTTGATAAGGTCTATGTTGAGGGTGTGTAAGGAGGCCATGATGTTATGATTTTGTGTAGAATATTTATTTTTTGAGAGAGTAAGGTTAGATTTTATGCTCTAACTTTTTACTGGTTTTCTTATCTGTGTGAATATATGGTGATATATATATTTGGGATGTCTTATCATTTATGGAATTCAGTGGATTCTTCCATGAAAAATTGATGGAATTTTATGTGGCTGATGGTACAGTTCCGCATGAACATGATCAGGTTCAGACAACAATTTGACATACAGAGGATGAGCCATAAGTACATGCTCGGGTAGATGATCAGATTCAGGATATAGTGAAAACAAGCAGTAGCCAGGTTTGACAATGTTCTGGATGGGGCCCAAAGAGAAGCTTCAATCTGACCTAGTATGTGTTTTACTAGGGATCAATAGCGGTGCACATGATACATATCCCTCTATGGAATATCTGAAATGAGAGTTCTAGTCATGACATCCTTTGCTTTTCTTGGCTAAAGGTGGTCTTCAGGTAGTTGAGAAATGGATAGAAATCAGGTAGATGATCATGGAGTAGCTCGAGATGCCACCAGGGTAGAAGGTCAAGCTGCAAACGTACAAGATGTGAATACCAGAAAAGTGATACTGGGATGTGTTGGTTTTGGATCACATACATGAAGGACTGGATTGAATGGACTTTGAGGAAATGATTTTTGAGTACTTTTTCCTAGAAATGCTGACATTATAGAGAGATCAAGAGTTCTTTAGCCTTCGATTGGACAAAATGTCTATCATAGACTATGAAGCTACATTCATTGATCTGTCTCTCTTTACACCAGGTATGGTAAGTGATAACACCTTGAGGGTGAGTCACTTTGAAGAGGGCATACTGAATTCCATTCGGGTGTAGGTAAACGTATTTATACTGATATTGTTCTCATAGGTGGTAAATTAGGCACTCATAGATGAGGGAAACTTGATGGACATGTCCCATTTGAGCTGGGCGATGGCTTCATATGATGGTTCAGATAGCAAGTAGCGTGGTTGGGATGAGTGCTAGTAGGTCAGTTAGGCCAAGGACTCAGCTAGACCAACTCGTGGTAGTTCATCAGAGTTTTTATCTTAGTATGGTAAGCCAAGGGATTTCTAGGGGAGCACTGTTTGAGGTGCAAGGGAGGTGATGTGTCAAGGGAGGACTATGGGTCTAGGTTCTAGGTTGATGGACCTTTTACTGATTTGATATTTTGGAAAAATTTGTCCTGGAATCATTCTTCACCACCCTTGGGAGGGAAATTTGAGGAAACTTTTCTTTAAGGGGGGAAGTTTTCAAGAACCTGATTCTTAATATAAGGTATGAGTTTATTTTTTCTTTCTATTTTTAGTTATTTGTTGAAAAATCATGGAAACTAGGAAGTTATTCAAATTTATAGGCCACTCGTTGTGTACTTCCAAGTACCCGCCATGTGTTTATTAAGAGTGTACCGACCAAGTTCTAACATAGTACATCTCATGTGGGGACCATGTATTAATAATATACTACACGACATGTAGTGTTCCATAACACACAATGTATTTTACTTTCCACGTACCGGTTAAGTCCAAGACATGTGTTGACCCATGTAACAAATCTAAGCCATGCGGTGACTTGGAAAATTGTGTAAGACGGATTAAAAACATGTTACTACAGGGTGTGTTTTCTTTAATACACACCTTGTATTTTTATTTTATTTGTTTATATGGGAGAACATCGTGTCTATTTTTCAAAACTATATTCTTCAACTATATTTTCAGATAGTGACACTTGAGGAGGTTGAGAATGATTATTCTCCAAGATTCTACATCTGACATCCATTCTTCAACCCTTTGGTGGCTGCAGGATCACATCCGAGAGGATAAACACACACACCCTATTCTGTTCATGTTCCTTTTCCTCACACTCCATAGTTTCCATTTGAGTAGAATTGGCAGAATTTGATGGTATCAATGATCTATTAAGATCATCTTTGAATTAGTTCTTTATATAAGGAGTGCCTACATCTACGAGTATAAGTTAGGTGGTTCATACTTTGTTTTCTGTTTTCATGGTCTTTTTGGGGTTGTGGCCTTTTAGTGCCATGTCCTGTATTGAGTGAGGCCCATAATTATTTATATCTAATTCACCATATGCCTTATGGGATTCTATTGGGCATTCCCATACATTGTTATGCCTAATCGAACTTGGGTTAGAGGTCATTTCACTTTTAGGGCAGTTTATCCAGGGTTCTTAAATAGTTATAATTGAAATTTATTGACTAAACATCTGAGTTTAAACAGTTTAAACATAATTATGTTTATTAGAGGCTTCCAAGACCTCTGTGTTGGTATGAGACAACACATGGATAGTGAAATTCGGCTGTTTAAATTGTTTTTCTTGGTCGATGTGATTTTTTTATTATATATATAAATATATATGATTATTAAAATAGCATATACTGGCCCCTTTGGGTTGTGTGGGGTGTGGCCTGAATATTCTTGAGTGATGCTGATCACAGGATGGGCTTGGCCCAGAATATTTGGGTGGTTTGACCACGATATTGGGTATCATGGACATCATATTGAGGCTCTATGACTGTTAGGTTATGCGTGGCTCAAGTTACTTTGATGGAAAGGTCATTAGATTCATGAGAAACATGTTCACAAGGATAAGGGGTTTCAGAGGTGTTGTGGCTTGGGTTCTAAATTAAGTGATTACTGCTCACTTTTGGTTTGGGTCCTGAGAAAATAGATGACTCAGTTATGATGTGTTTTGGCCACTCATGTGGGTAGAGGCCCTTGTAGTTGCCTTTAGGTAATTATGGTTTGCAGGTGATTTCTGTAGAAGCCCCGTGGAAGGTGAGGAGCCTTTAGATTATTTGGGCATGCTTTGGGACTATGGTACTTGAGACACGAGGTGTCAAGATGCACAAGGTTCCAGATTAATACTGTTGGGGAATCCTTTGGTATGTTGGTACTTGAGAAACAATGTGTTAGTGGGGACATAGTGCCTGGTTACTATTTCATGGGTCTTCCTTTGGGACGTCAGTACTTGTGACATGCAGTTTTAGGAGAAAAATGGTGCGTAGTTATGTTACTGTGATTCCGACATTGGAGGAAGCAAATGACACTCCAAGGTTGCTGCTGAGAATGAGTGAAAAATACATTTACATTGTGAATTGTACTATTTTATTTCCCTATAGATGATTTCCTTATTAAACACCTATAATAGGTATGGACCATTGGGTGGTATCCTACAATGATTCATCTCACACCCTACACATGCCCTTCGAAATGCATGTAGAATTAATGGATTTATGTGTAGAAAAGATATCAGATTAAGGAGTTAGATCATATTAGCATTTGTATGGAGATTAGGCATGGACCCTATGGTTCTGCCTAGCTGGAGTTACTTTGTTTTACATTCTTTCATGTATTATCCTGCTTACTTTATTTTGTATCTATTATTGCTTAGCCAAAGGATCCATTGTTATTGACATGTATTACCTATTGTGAATGCGTGCTTTGGTATTTCTATAGTTGTTAACAGTGGTGTTAAACATGATGTTTTGTTACATTCCCCTGTGGTTGTTTCTATTTTTCTTCTGCTGATTTATTTACTATGTATTGTGCTTCTACTATGCAGGTCTGGTTCAAGTTTTCTGAGTTCATATTTTCGATGTAGGTTTTCATATTATACCTAGATCAACACCTTTATTTTCCCTCCGAGAGGGTATATCCACGCCACTATACCTTTTTAACCATCGCTCGTAGTCTACAGCCTTTGGAATCCAGGGTGGTTGGACTAATGTAGTAACACCTTAACCATTTAGCACTGTTTGGGTGGTTGTTAGAGCTTATGACATTACTCCTAGGGTCTCAGACTTTGGTATATAAAAAGAAAAAAAATTATTAGGACATGTTGATGAACCCCAATTATAAAATTCTATCTATTACCATAGATTATTCCTTTGATTTCAATAATTTTATTATTTATATTTAATTTTGATTGGTCATTATTTAAAAATTTTCATCTGATGAATCTAACATTTTCATTTATTTATGTTTATTTTTCAATGATAAAATATAATAGAAGAAAAAAATAAAATTTTTAATGAATCAATTTTTAACCCCAAAATTGAATCCACAAAAAATATTGATATAAAAATATATTCTTGAATAAAATAAATCATGAAACTATATAACTAGACATTACACAATACCAATTCGGATGATTACATTAGATATAATTGTGTATCCATAAAAACAAAAAAATAACCACTATAACATGAATATAATTCTTCCAGATTGTAGTAAATCTAACTAAAACCACGAACTGATATGTATTAAATATGACAGATCTATGAGAATAATAAATATAACATGGATAAATTGTAAGGAGTAACATTCCAAATATCATATTAGTATTAAGAGATAAAAAGGAATGTGTATGTGGAAGAATTAAAATTCTCCAATGTTTCAAAATGAAATATTAATGAGTTTGTGGAGTTATTAGAGAAACTTAAAAGTTCAATAAAATTTCACATTAAAAATGATTATTAATTAAAAGAAAAATTATTATCTAGGATATGTTGAGGATTTTAAAATAACACAATTGTTATTTTGTATATCACGTGGAAGTAGAATAACAAACCTACAAACCAATCCTTTATATTGGTCTCTCATCTCAAATCATGTCAACAATTAAAAAATATGTAACCAATTTATATGTTGTAAATTTTGAAGAAATGATTGTTAGTTCAATATATTCGTTAATAAAAAAAATCCTTAAGAAAAAGTATAAAAAGATAGGGAAACTGGATGATGAAATTTGAAAAAATAACTTAAACATTGTTATATTTATTAATACCAAATTAAATAATGATTGGAAATTTTATATATTATAAATTTAAAACCTAAATTTTATGATTTTTTTGAAAAGATGAAGTGATTATACTTTTTATAGTGTGTTTTAAAAAAATATAGAAAACCCGATACCTACATTAAAGATAATATGATTTCTTTATAAATTCCATGGGATAAACACCATAAACAAAAGTGTTATATATAGAATATATTAATTTATATTAATAATTTAAATATTTTTATGAATATAATCTTAATTATAACTCACATTTTGTTTATAGACAATATTTATTGATTTTTTTGGCTAATTTTAAATTGTAAGAAGAATTAGATACCATCATAGAAGATGTGAAAATATTTGTTGAAAAATATGTATATATTACTGAATTAATGGAATATATATATTGGAATACTATATAAAAACATAATGGATTATATTTTTATGAATCTAGGATATTCTCAAAATTCCCTCACATACCTTGGAATATAGTGGTATTTATTTATTGGAAGATGAGGAAGAGGTTATGCATTTCCCTATCATAGGGAAACCAAAGATATAACATTTAATCTAATTGTTCTGTGGGAGAAATGAGCATGGATACAGAGTGTAAAAGATAATATTTCGTAGATAATATTAAGGAAGTCCCACAAATTTATGGATTTTGGATAAAATAAACCCAATGTTTAGTTATTGATAGTCAAAACCATGTTCCCACTTAGTGGGTTAAAATAATGTTATTCCAAATTTGTAATTTATTATACATTACTTTTTCGTATAATTGTTGTCACATGTTTTTCTCCTAGGGATAAAAATTCAATATTTAATTCTCATAATGAACGATACATTTTAGCTAATGGATAACTCTATGTGAAACCAGAATTTTAAATATTTCCAAATTATCTTGATATGTTGATTTTTTTTTATTATTCTAAGTTATTTACTATTGTTAATTTCTATCCTTGTATGACTCAAGTGTGGTGGGAGGTATCAATTTAAGTATTACATTGGATTATCACTATAATAGGTGTTTTTATAAAATTCTCATTTAATATTTTCATTTTTGTTTCTTAACCATGTATTTTTATGAATAATTTTTTTTTACAATGATAAAATAAATATTATTAACTAAATATAAAGATCTTCAAGCTTAAATTATATAATGACCAATTATCTAAATTGAGTTTTTATGGCTAAATGTATCATGATGTTCTATTAAATAAATCTAGAAATAATTATGAACTTTAATTTTATAAAAGACACTGTTTAAGATAATAATTAATGCTCAATATCATTATATAATAATGATTTTAAGAATCTACAAAAAATAAGATTTTTAACTATATTATTTTTAAATCCATAGAACAAGTTTTAAATTTATGGTAGAGTGTATGCGTAATTAAATATGATCATATTAAAAATAGGGAATGAATTTTTAAAACATTATGAAGAAGAATTTATTTGATTATAACATGTTTACCCATAATATCATTAATGTGTATGTTTTGAAAAGTAAATTTTTTGAATAATTTTTCTGTTTTTATTCTATATTGTGTACTCAACTATGGAAATAATAACATAATGTGAAAAAAATTATAAAAAGTTTAATTATTATAATCCTATTTATTCCTGAAATAATGATAATTCATTATATAATAGAAATGGATATATATGAAAAACAATATTTTTTGTTTGAAATCATTATATCCGGTATCCTGATAAAATTTTTTATAAGGAACTATTTTATTATCAACATAATTTGGCCATAAAAGTGTTGTAAATTTTTATTTTTCATTTTTTTAATATTTATCATGTTAGATTCTTATATTTACATATTTCTATATGATCAAAAGTGGTGTTTTTGAATACTAATTCAGTGGTATTCTATATTGTCTTGTAACTGTTTTATAATGAAAGTGTTCCCATTTCATCATAAATGATATAAAATAAATAATTTTTTATATGAAAGAATATATTTAATTATATTATAATTTCATTGTAAATATATGATTTTAAAAATTAAACATAAAATTTAGGTTTTACTACTGTAATATATTTTTAGATATTTATATTTGATGATAATGTGTATGTATATGTTGACTATTGGTAAAAATTCATGTTTTCCATGATACACTCGGCAGTAAAATAGTGCTTCTAGTATTTAATTTGATAGGTAAATAGAGTCAATTATTTTATATCCACATAACATAGTTTATGAACATCCATCTTCATTTCCATCTTCTAGATCAAACATCAATCTATATGAGGCATTGATCTAATGTTTTGGAGAAATAAAATGGGGCATGGTTGAAATACAAGAGAAAACATTTTATTTGATATAGCTACATAAAAAACTAGTGTATTGGATCATGTACGGATTTTTAATCAAAAAATTTATGATTGAGTTATATTTTGATTTGTGTAATTTTATAGTTGAATTTATGTATTTTGTTGTTATAATAGTCATGAAAAATACAACTAGATAGTATGAGTTGATTCTTTATTTTTTTCTTCAAAAGTGTAAATTTAATATTGACCAATCATTTATAGAATATCCTATGATTTATTATAAATTTTAATAGATAGAGTTATGTGTGTCGAATATTTAGATATATCATAGAGATCATACCTATTTAATCTTACAATCAAATATATTACATGTAGAGATGGAAGGGATACAAAATTATTATCATGGTTTGGTTCCAAATAGTTGATGAATTTTTTTTTCAGGATTGTTAGATATAGTGAATTTAAGGTCTCATTGATTGTTTATATTTCATAATTTTCTATAGGGGGCTCCCCAAAAATCATTATTCTATATTTATGGACATTTTTATGGTATTTATGAAGAATTAAAAAATCAGAATGATGAATTTTTTTTGTAAACAAATCTGAAGTAATTTTATTCATACATGATAGAATCATGAAACATTATATAAGAGGACCCTACTATGAATGTATTGAGTAATCAGTATAAATAAAATGATCATAATATAATGATTACATCTTACGAATTTATTTTGGGAGACTGAGAATTTCCTGAATATATAATGATATAAATATCAATATGATATCTATATATGCAACAAATATATAGTTTTTGGTGGTAATATAGTGATTTTATTCTTCAGGGAAAATTTATTTCTAATCATGAAGATCATTAATTTATGATTTATTTTTTCTTTCAAAAAAATAAATAGTTTTTTTCAAACACGATTTTAACTGCTCATAATATTAATTAATTTTATCTCTTATAAACTATTTCATTATAATATAATTTTATTCGTTGAGTTATTATGGTTCATTTTGTGTGACTTCATCACATAAAAGTGGATTTAAAATTGATATTCAGATATTTCATTATTATCTTAATTGAGATTTTAGAGTAAAAGTAGTTTCCAAATTATAAGGTTTGGTTTCAAAATTTACTAGTATTTGAATTAAATTTTATAGGGAAATGAGTTAGTAGGTTGAGATATTAATGTGATAATCAATATTTTATACTGTAAGGTATGTTTACTAAGATCATTGGTCATGAATATAGAAATGGAAGATAAAGATAAAAAATTCTAGAATGAATAAATGTTTGAATATATGAAAAAAAATCCGTATTGAAGGTATTTTCATATGACCTTTTATTTATTGGATTCCGTCATTTCTATTTTTAGTCAATTCATACATTCCAATTAACTAATTAAAATAATTAATTAAATGTTATTAAGGCTAATAATTTGGAGTTGTAATGAGAGATAAATTGAGAGTTTAATATTAAATTATTTATAATTTAAATACTTTGATAATACTTCATGAAGAAAATCATTTATCACAATGTTATCTATACAATTCATCTAATAGTCAAACATTAATTTACAACTAATAACTATTATTATAAATAAATTATAACTTTGTAACAAAATATGTTCAATTTTTGATGAAATCATTTATAATTCCTCAAAGTGCATCCGCTAAGACATGAGTGATACACTTTTCCTACAAATAAATCAACAAAATAATTGTCATATTCATCTTTAACTGTGTCCCCAAATCTATTTGTATACCCCACTATAATTTTTATGCATTTTTTGGATTTCTATCATGGTAAATAACCATCAAAACTCTAAGCTATCTAACACGATAAATTAATGAAACATTTTTATGATCATATTCAAAAAATTATTCATGTATAACAAAATAATTTAATATGTTTGTAATATTATCAAGTATTAAAAAATAAAATTTACTACTTTTTTGTGATAATATCAATCAAATAACGATGAAAATAGATATTTTTTAAAATATTATGTTAAAATATTAAGGGTGAAAACAACCCCAATAGTTATTGGTTCTCTACCTAAACATTATTAGAAACAAAAAAATTTGAATCCATCTCAATATTATCCATCATTATTCTTCTCCACCAAAACAATCATCTGATCTCCTGATACATTTTACATTATATAAGATTCACTGACTAACATAAATGATGAACAAATCATAATAAATCCTTATCTTAATAAGAACCTCTATAAAGCCACTAAAATAGATGAAACATGTAGTAACCAACATCATCACAATGGTCTATCAACCATTAATGGTATCCTACACATTTATATAGTGTCTATTCCATTCCATCAGTTCCTACTGAAATATTGACACCATGCTGATGTAAGAGTGAATGAAAAAAAACAGTATTTTATATCAGATATATATTAAATTCCTATAATAATTCAATCTATTTCCACATCTCTTTATCTTCTTTCTCTACTTGATTTATAGTTTTCCTAATCAAAAAGTACTATGTTAATTCTTTTTTAATTGTGTCTACATAGATTAAAAATCAAAGGTTTTGCAACATTAAACCAATATGAACTACTTCATTTTGTTACCATATTTTGTCAAAATATATTTTTATATTATATAATCCACATATTAAAATAATTTCTCATCAAAACTGTAATGCCTCTAAATCTTCAAAACATCATTTACATTAGAAGATTTTGGGTCAGTATTGGTAAATTATTCTTATAATTTTTTATGTAATAAGACCCATAATCCATTACATTATTAACATATATCATGATGTATACTAGACCTAATAGGAATGTGTCACAATATACATAATAGAAATATCATGATTCAGAAGGATTCAAAATCGGCATTACAATTAACATTTTATTATGTTTCTCAAATTATCCCCAAAAATTGGAATTTCATTCAATCTATAATATTTTTATGGTAAAATCTATCAAAATACAATTTATTATGTTTTTAATAGATCTCTTATAATATCCATATAACCCAATAAAAAAATGAATCTCAATCACATTATTCTTTCTCAAGGTATTTCATCCTTGAAATTATTTGGTTTAGATAATATATAATCCGAAATTCCATTTCCATGTACCTTAAAATCCAAAAGGAAATGTAATTAGTGTATTTAGAATATATAATAAGCCCATGATAACTCTCTAACAAAATTTCAAGGTGTATCTTAATAACATTTTGTATAATCAAATAAATTAATATCTCATTAAAAATACTAATGTAAATAAATTCACATGTATATGGAAATATAGTTTATCTAGGTCATAATGGTCATGAGTGTAGTTGTAACTCTAAATGGATTTTGAAAAGAGTCTCAATGGATTTCCTGATAATTAATGTAATATTTTTTTAACTATCCAAACTTTGCACATAACTGATAATAGCAAAACAATGGTCAATATTTAAAAACCATTATGCTCTACTCAATTTTTCAAATAGACCATCGTTTTAATGAATGTGGTTTTTTTAAATACATATATATATATATATTAAAATTCAACAGAAAACCTAAAAAATTCAACAGTATTCTGATAAAAAATTGGTGTTTCCCAATGGGAAAAAATCAATTGAATGGGACTATAATTTTCAATTTAATATACATTAAAATTTGACTATATTAACAAAAATATTTATATCCAAAAATATTTCAATGGAATTTATTTTTTCATAGGAATTTATTCAATGGAAAACTCTCTATCCCCTCTAAGTGATAAACTATTGAAATCCTATTGGAAAATAAATTGATACCATTCCAACACAATTTGATATAGTAGTAGATACTATGAATTTTTAGAAAAAAAATAACAAAACAATAAAACTATGAATATAATAACCCCAACATTTGAAAGCATCAGACCCATCATGATATTGTGATTATCCTACCCTCCTTTAAATTTCTAGATAAATCCAATTTTTTGAAAGGGTTAAATTTTCTCTCTATTAGTCAAAATGATATTTAAATTGAATATTTTAATCCATAAAAACAATAAAGTCATATGTTTTCATATCTAGAACCCAAAATATTGATGATATATTCATTTTTACAATCATAATTAATTTAAAGGTAAAATTGAATACTTTATTAGTTTTTTCACCAATTAGAGTACTAATTATCATTGATTATAGAATAAAATCATCAGGTGGACATGATATATCAAAAAATAATATAAATAGAAATGATTAAAAATATATAATATTAAGTAATATAGGAACAATAGCATAAGATATTAGTAAAATACCTATGCCAAATATATACCTCCATCAACCTCAACCTCCTCTAGAATCACATCAATATAAAATATATTTCTTTGGATATTTTGGTATGTTGAGATATCTTATTGATGAGACATTTTACTCTTCCTTTTGTCTTCAAATCAGCCAACCCTATTGTATCACAAACAAGTTTCAAGCAATGTATCTAGTTAGATTCCATAATACATGTCTCCCGTGAGAACAACATATAAAAATTCTTTATATATCCCAATAATTTACACGAAAAACAAATAGGATAATGATTTAAAAATATCTTTATGTGTACCACATTACCTTACTAGACATAGAAATGTGATTAATACCTTGGAAACCAAATAATAAACCTCACAGAAACTCTTATACAAGTCCATAAAATTCATATTCTGACTACATAATGAGTTTCTTCTTCCGCATTTATGAGAAAAAGAACTCACCGTTTTTGGATCAGTTATATGCTTATATACTAAACACATATTACTAACCACCATTACATTACAACATATATTCTATATAATAATTCATGACTAATCATTGGTTAGATCTTTATTATGATTCATTATTCCTTGATCAGTTTATTAATTAATATAAAAAATACATACCTTAGAATCTAAGAAACAATTGATTCATTTACATTATAAAACATATTTCCAAACATGATATCTTGGAAACATTATTTTCATGACAAATTTCATCTAGGGAGTCTTAATTTTGAATGACCATATGGTGTCCAATACAATATATAAATTTATCCTTTTGTACTTATTATATTTCTACCCAAAAATCTAGAGTAGGGTTTTCAAATAAATAATATTTAAATTTATCCTTCAATGCCAACTGTGATTTCAAAAACAATACAATTTAGTGGAACATTTCTCACCATTCATCACCATGCTCAGGCCTTTCATCTCCATTGAATGGTTGATGATTATTTGAAAAAAACCATTAGGACCTATTAACCTTCCTTATCTACATTTTATTATCATACCTACCAATCCTATGGATATTATATATAATATTTAACACTATGTGAGTTACACTACATCATTTTGTCAAAAATTTCCATCTAAATCACATGTTGAAAAATTATTCTATAACAAAAATAAAACCTATTAAAAAACATAATCTCATTATCATTAATCATTATAAAAAAATCCACAGTATTATCTATAACTATATGAAATTAAATTCCTTAAACTAATTTTATTTCCACCCAATTGTTAACAATATTGTAATCATGTATCTTAAAAAAATTCATTCCAAAATTAAATTTTCATATCCCAAAACATAAATTCATTTAAATTCATTATTCTTATAAGAAAAAAACTAAATACAAAAATGTGGGTTTGATAAAGCACTTACCTTGTATTCAATGATGAATAAATGCTTTCCAATTTCAACCGATCATGGGCTATAATGCAAAAAATAAATGGTTATCAAAACACTCTCTCTTACAAGTAATTTCTTGTTACTCAATCTTCTCAATAAAATGTTAGTTATGAAAACATATGTGTTCATTATATGACTTAAATATCTTATTGTCCATTCCTAATGGAATTAAAAATATATAAGTCAAAAAAATTCTCTAATAACATTTTATAAAACCTTAAACCATTAAATATAAGACCAAGAATGAAGACAAACTATCACATTATCTTCTTTTAGTTCCCTTAATCATCATAGTATTACAAAAATAAAAAAGCACTACAAATAATAATTTGGTAAAAAATTTACCCTAGTTGGAATAAAATATAGAATGTTTACTAATTTATAATACATTTAATAAAGATCATTTAAATTTTTTTCATAAAACTCACTATTAATACAAATATATTTTTAGGTCAAATCTTATGATTTCAATTACAATATAAAATAGAATAATCAAAGTGTCGTTATCTCCTTCCCCATAACCCCTACATGAAACCATGGATCACCATTATTTTGTAATGATGTTTTCACCTTTTTTGTATCATATAGAATCTTTTAAACATTTATAATTTGACATGTAGGGTGAGTATAAACTCAGTATTATTTCCTCCAATGTATCCAATGAAGATCCATGAATGCAAAATTTCAAAATAAAATTATGAATAATTATTTATAAATATAAAAAATTAAGATTAATGAATATATTTTAAAAAAATTATAAAATCCATGAAAATTTTATAAAAATAATATTAAATTGGAATAATATAAAAAAATAACAATTTCAAATTATCATAAAAATAATTATTTCTCCCAAAAAAAATATACTATAAAAACCACCATTATTACCCACATATAAAAAATTCCAATTTAAAAAACGATTGAAAATACCAATTTCCCAAATTTTAATTAAAAATACATGATTACACTAGTTTTAATTGGGAACATTTTATTTCCCCAAAATTTGATTTATCATGATATTGAATATGAGGCCCAATATAGAAATCCATCATTATCAATATTTTCCAAGGAGTGAATCCAAATTTAAACATTTAAAAATTATACCATTGGGATTATCTAACATTTTCTAGTGTATCCCAATCCTTTATCATCTTAATTTAATATCTCCAATCCATCACATCCTCAATTCTGAATCATAGATGTTTAAAAAAAATGTATCAATAAAATCAATTTAAAACATAAACACAACAAGTGATTAACCTATGAAATTAAAATGATATATTTATAATTAATTCAATAATCCAAATTAAATTTCAACCATAAAACAATTTAGAAAATATAACAAAAACCTCTAGAATCTTATTTTTTCCATTAAAAAATCTAATGATTAACAACTAATATTTTTTATCAAAATTTTTTATGTCAAAAATATCAATATTTTATTAAAAAATAAAATTTCAGTCAATTAGAATTACTAAAAAATTAAGAAACCATCATCAATAAACAATAATAATAATTTATTATTTTCCATAAAATGGTTCTAATACACCTACCTATTTATATTTCTCTTTGATATTCCATGGATTTATGGCCTAAAATCACACAGACTATATGAATCCTATAATCCTGAATTAGAATAAACCATATAACTCTACAGATAATCTATAATTCAAATATTAAACATATATGTATATGAATTTAAGAATAATAATACATGTTAATTGGAGATATGTCTTATAATGAATTCTAACATCATTATAAAAACCCTTTCTCATAATCAAATTAAAAGAGGATAAGAGTTAAATCTAATCAACATAAATAACCAAATAAATCCCATAAGGATGTTTGGATTGATGAATAGAGATGATTAAAAGGAAGTATATTGTTCTATGACCAATCCATGTTATTTAACAGAACTATATAGAAGTCATACATGGTCCCCGTTACATTTTAGTTAACCATGTTGACCTCATGAGACTAAATTTTTTAGATGCACACTTACCAGTCAAAGTATCTGAGATAAATAAGTCAACCATATTTAATGTATAATATCAAAATTCCCTGAATTAATTGTTTCATTTTCATGATCTCCTAGATTGTATGGGTTACCATGTAGCATGGTACAACCCATATATTTTCATTTATAAAAATATGATTCCTATAGAACCCACACATTATGGTAAACCCCATATTAGTTCAAATGGATTTATAAAAAATCATTTTTAGATGACATGAAGATTTATATTCTTAATATTATATGTTCTAATACCATATAAAACAAAAAAAACAATAACCAAAATATTATAAAAACATTAAAATTACTATTTTGACCAAGGAATATGGAACACCATTGTATTTTGAGACCATAAATTATGATACTGGTAAACCAAAAAGTTTATTATATTTGACCAAACAAAAAAAAGAAAACCCAATGAGTTTTGGTAGAAAAATATTAAATTTAAAAAATATATTTATATATTTAAAATTCATTGGGTTATATTTGAAAAATTTATTAATGGTGAAGAATTATCTGAAAAAATAGATAATGGGAAATGTTTTGGATATCCATAAAATATATGAAATAATCTATACTATATGAAAAAATATTGGAATGTTTTCATATATATTTTATATAATATTAATTGAATATATTTTAATTATAATTTAAATAAAAATATCCATAATTAGAATGAATGAAATGATGTTAAAATCTCATGATAAAAAGAAAATTAATTTGATATTCAAGAAGTTTTGATTAATGAAAATTATGAAATAAGCATTTTTTAATTTCCTCTAATGTTGAAGATCAATAAAAATACACTTTATCATAATACAATATGATACGGAAGATTTAGGATCAAAAAATAATTAGTGATTATAATATACCAATTTTAATATAGATATCAATGAGGAAAATAGATCATGCCTCATTAAATTCTTATTTTGATCAAAGAAATGTCATGGAAACTATCAAGCATAAGGAATTAATTGAAGCACAGAACAAGTAATAAGATGAATGTAAGAATAATGATACATGGGATATGGTTGCATACCAAAAATAAAATAAAATATCATTGGTATAACATTTATCATCAACAATATGTTAAATAAAAAATTTAAATTTTAAATGAACAAAATGAGATTAGTATATTTATTTTACCAAATTTTAATGAATATATATTTTAAATAGAATTTAATTTAAAATTATAAAAAATAATAATAATTTAAGACAAATATTAAAATAACTTATATTTTTATAAAATTTTAAATAAAAAATAACCAAATATTGTCTTAAACATTCCTTAACCCCTTGAGAAATTAGAATAATCACTAAACAGATCATAAAATTCCAATGAGTGGTACATAGAATTTTAAATTTTATCTTATTATTGGAGGTATAACATCTTAGACATGGGAAATTAGCTGGAGAAATATATATGTGATTATAACATTAGGATTATACCCTATCTAGAACGGTCTTGTAATAAATTACAATGGTATATGAAATAATTGGGGGTTATTTACCACAATTCATGATAAAAACATTAAAAGACAACAAAAATAGTATAAAATTATTAAAAAAGATTCATGAAATAATAATCTCCATGAAATTTATAATAAAATAATAATATTGTAATTATAATTACAACATAAATAGTACAACCCAACTTATTGATAAATCCAAAAGACTTAATGATCAACTAGGTTCTGAAAGTTACATTGCACCCTACTTTACCACATGATAAAATCCAATAACCATACTCTTGAAATAATAACTACATCATTGAGGTGGTCTCAGCCAAGTAATATTACATTTCAATTATTAGTAAAATCCAAAAAAACATCCTCATGTTCATCGAAATACATACGATTTTTTTGAGTGCAGAACCTAGGAAAGAATCCACTATAATCTTCGAACTGACAGTATTAGGGAAAAGAAAAAGGTAGTTTACAATATAAATAAAAAATATTTATATTTGGAAAACAATACATTAGGAATAAGAAAACAACTATAAACAATATTAAAAGAAATATCATTGTTATCCACCCAATCTCTCCCATTCTGAAAAATACCTCACGTATAATGCATCCCCATATAAATGGGATCCCTAAATTATACCCAACTCGAGAGAAGAAAAAATGTTCCTATAACAAAAGCCATCAATCAGTTGTGGTTTTAAATTTTCATCATATGAAAAAATATCCACTTTTGTATTAGGAGGGATAATTTTAATACATTATGAACACACACCAATCCCAGGCCCATGTTCAATTTTCACATTGAAATGTTTTTATTCGAATAATAAATAACCATGATAAATATATTAAATATGGTTTTTTGAAATTATATTTTCAAAATAAAAATAATTATCATGGATATCAGAATATTTTCTATTCCTTGCAAAATTAATTTTGGGAAGAAAACACCTGCCTTTAACCATTATAGAACCATAATTATAAAGAATATGTTATGTATATAGGATAGTCACTCAACACACATAAAAAATCCATTCATTTGTAAAGCATAGAGATCACTGAGATAATGTTAATTTTTTAGAATGTAATTAAGTAAAAAAAGTTAAGATCCCCCAAAAATATCACACAATATTTCCAATTGAAACTCATATATCAACCCTAAACTTGGTAGAAATTTTGATCATTTTAATAACTGAGATGACTGGAACCATTATTTGAAATATTTCATTGTGATTTATACCAATAAAAATGTAAGAAAAAAGTATGTTAACTGAACCCAACCAACATGTACTCCCTTAAAATTATTATGACACTCTCAGGAAACTTTTTTTATCATTTTTATCCCAAAAATCCATGGACCATAACATAGTGGTTCATCTTTCACCATTTTGGAACCACATGGATAGAGCCCACCCAAAATATTACCTTTCCACCATAACCCCATTCATGGAATTTTGGTCTCCATATTTATCATTGGTGGGTCTCCCAGACTAGAAATCGCATCGAAACAACTACATTGTCCATTTCACTAGTCAAGAAACCTCGACACCACTTAACCAGATCAAAACTATATCCCTTATAACAGATTGTTAGTGGAATATAATGTGATGATTTTAATTAATAGAAACATATTAATGTACCTTAATTTGAATAACCTCACACATAGACCATTACTTTAGGACCATGGGGTGAGTTTTCCCCCATCAAACCCAACACTATGGTATAGTGGACCTCTAAAATATCAAAATCCATTTTCCAAAAATATTAAACAATCTTAGCCTCCTGAAACTATAGTGGCATGGGATTATAATAAATGTCTATTACAACATTTTTTAGGAATATTTATTATGCTATAAAATCATATTTCTTTAGTACCATAATAATTTAGTTCCTTTGGAATCATAGATCACAATATTCTAATATGGTGAAATATCATCAATGTTTCCCACATAGATCTTCCCATGTAATAATCCTTATAGACATATCATACCTAAAACCATTGATTATATCCTGGGGGAAAGGAAACATTATAAAGGGCGGCTCATATTCTCACTAAAGTTAAATTTAATAAAAATCAATCAGTGACCATATAAAAATATAATATTACAATATGGGTACATTATAATGATCATAACTTACAATATTCATACCCAACCGGTAATAGATCATAAACATGAGTAATATAATAGGTATTGAAATATCATAAGAAATGAATAAAAAAATAACATGATCCATGATATCATGACATTGTCATAAGAAATATATTTGTGGTTTACATGTAAGCATAGAAAATCTTATGTCATGGATAACCACCAAGAGATTTGAATCACGTTAGAGTTGATCTAACAATATGTGTAGTCACTTTTTTAAGGGATTACCTCCAATGTACCCTAATTAGGTCTTGGGATGACCACCAATATACCTTTTGGTTTGGAATCTTCAACTCCTAGTAGGTACATTATATTATACCAGATGGTAACTTGTTATCAATAGTGGAATAGTTCACTCCCCAAACCATCATAGTGGATGCAGACCCTTTTTAAAATGAGTCTACTCCCCATTACATGATTTTTTATACTAAACCAACTTTACTCACCAATATAGTTCATTCTATATCATGAGATATAAATATTTAACCAATTTATTGCTGGGAGATATATGTCATTCCTTTAAAATATTGAACTCATACACAAGTGATCCACTAGATAATAAAAATTCATCATATAGAATCCCTTGAAATGAAATGGGTGTCATCATCTTATCATCATATCATAACCAATGTAAAATTTATAGGTTTCATATTCATTTCATTATTGAATATCCCATGAAAAGAATTCGGGTTCATAACCGTTATAATGTTATAACAGATTAAATATAAATTGGTTTCATAAACATTTTTTTGTCAAAACATAATCCATTCATGAAATAATGTGAATGATATTCTTGTACTATATCCCTAGCAAGAAATTTGTATGAGAAATGGATTATTTCCTTGATAGAAAATAATTTTTATGATAAATTTAAAACCATTTTGAGAGAAATATTCTTTCCACTTAGAAAAATTCTTTTTAAAACAGAAAAAAAATTCAAAAAATTTTGTTTGAAAGAATATTTGAAAACATATAATGTAACCTTTAAAGATAATTTAAAAAAATATTTCAATTAAATTTTTTTGATTTAATTTTATTTGAAAATGAGAACCAAAGATAATTTATATAAATTCATCAAATCATTTTTAATAAACATGGCTTTGGATGAAAATAGATATACAATGAAAGATAATAATAATGTAAAGTTTCATAGAATATATTTTGTGATTATATTATGTACCAATGAGTGAAAAAATGGTGCCATTACATGAATATAAAACTAATAACTATAAGATAAGAAAATTCAGGAGTATTCTGGAGTGGTATACAATGTGATTTCAATATTGGGTGCTTAATCATAAACAATCATGATAAATGATGAGATTATAAAATAAACTTTTTACCTAATTGGTAACATTGAATAATAATCCTAATAAAGGAAAAAAATAAAAATAATTAAAATATCACGAGGATGAGTAAATTATTTATATTATATGTAAAACAGGTCCATATATACAACTCAACAAATACTACAGGTGCATAATATATTATAGGTCTCGAAGAATGAAAATTGATAGAAATAATTGATTAAATATTTCTTATCATTTAAAACAAAAACCCCATGAATTATAGATCAAAAATTCATATGTAAAATAAAATAATTTTATGGATAAGAATCAAAAAAATTAATGGTATGTATATACACAATATAGAATAAATAGTTGTTGAATTGAGCATGTGTCTCACAGATGTAATAAGTGAGATAGAAATCCATTATTACATGACTAACATTTAATTAATAATCCCCATTAACATATAATATAAATTGTCAAATTAATTAAAATATAACATTGTATACTCATTATATTTCATTTCATAGGGATTAATATACACTAAACATAATAAACGAGTGGAAATATGACATACGTCTCTCTGAAAAAGAAGTGAGGCTACAAATCCTCTAACATTAAGAATTAACTTCCATCGTAGTCATTAAATTATAATGTATAATAAATATATGTTTTTATAAAAATATTATAGAATTGAAAATATATATATATCACACCATATATTATTTTCATATGAACTTTTAGTACCTGTTTATTTACAATTCCATGTTAATGATACATTTTTGGTAATAACATTGTTATTTTTTGTATTGGATTTGTCTTGTTTTTTGGTCCTATTAGATAGATGATGGTTTTATATTATCTAGAATTTAAAACATGATATTGATATCAGATATATTTATTATATATTTATTTGGTTCAATTCAAAATATTTAGTTATAGGAAATGAAATACACCATTCATTGAGATTGTTGGTTGAACATACAGATGAACGACGTATACATTTCCTTAAGATATGAGAAGGGATATAAGTAAGTGATATATATACATAACGTTTCATTGAAGTATAAATTTTTATGTTTTACATATCAAATCTTTTTATTAAATACATCCTATATATATTTCTTGAAAAGTGTGAATAAATCTCATAGCTTCACGATGAGACCATCTTCTATACAAATGAATGATGTTATATTATTACCAAAAAGGAATTAATGAATATAAGTGTGATATAATAATTGAAAATAGTATTAAAATTATATATATATATATCAAATATAAACTAAAAATACATCACTATTCCCATTCTTGAATTGATGTAATATAAAAATGAATGACATCGGTTTGTGGGGTGGTAGTCTGCGGTACACACGAACGATGATTTCATGGCCCATTTGATAGACGTTTGTGAGGTTATAGGTGATACCATTAACATAAAAAACATAATTATATGGATGAAACTGTGGTTATTAAATTTTAATGATAAAATAATAATTCAAGGGTGTTGGGGAAGAAGGTAAATGAAAATGCTAATGGATGGAAGATACCTTTTATTTGGGTCTCTTGCTTAGATTTTCAGTAAATCTATTCTTGGTAGGATTTTTTTCAATAATATGGATTATAGGATTAGGGGAGTGAATTTGAGAAGTTATTTGGGATGGTATTAGCTATCAAAAATATCCTGGAAGGTGTTATGAAATGAAGGGAGGGTAATGGCCTTTATAAGTGGGGCGTGGGACACATGTAATATTTTAGAAAAGAATTGAGAACTCCAATGTTTTTTTCTCATGAATAAAATGGTAAAAATGGATAAAATTGGATCCTATTGAAATTATATAGTTCGTATATTGTAGAAAATTATTTATTTGATAAGTTTATTGGTAAATTTGAGAGTTATATTTTTTTAACCCCATGATAAAACCATTTTCATCTAAACTATAGTATAATTTTTTTTACAATTTTTACTATAAATTTGGGATTAACATTAAGTTGGATTTATTATAAATTATATTATATTGATTAAAAATATACAATTAAATTTTATAATTTCTATTAATATAAGACTCTAATATTAATATAATTTTAATCACACAAAAGTGAAAATAAAGCATATTTTATAGAAAAAACATACTCAAAATATTACATTGTTTTTATATCAAATTTCAACATGGAATTGATTAAAAATGACTATATTTGATTAAAAAATATGTATTGATCTACTTATACTTTTAAAACAATTTGAAATATAATTTAACATTATAAATAAATTAAATTAAAAGGAAATTTTCAATTAAAATCAAGTAGTACTCAAAATTCATTAAAAATGAAAAATTTTAGAAAATACCAAATAAATCAACATAGGATAATTTTAATTTTCATATTTTAAAAAAATTATTATAATTTTTAAAATAAATTTTATATAATATTCAAATTTTATTTTTTAATTTTATTTTTTGTAAAAAGTAATAAAATTATTTTTTAAAAAATGTAATTTTTAAACTAAAAATTGGCTTTATTCTTATATCATGACTATAAAAATAAAACGATGAATGATAAAAAATTTATTGAATATATTTGGTACATATTTCATTTAAATAATTCCAAAAAGTTTTTTATTTATCATGTTAAAAGGTGTGTTGACATTGAAAAATAGTTTTTCAGAAAAATAATTTCTTAATTTTGAAGTGGTTATAATATTCAATTATAATTAATTAGTCCAAAAATAATTTATCTTATATAAATTTATAAAGAATAGTTTCCTAATTTAGTTAATCTTATTTATACTCACCCTTCCAATAGATATGAAATAACTAAAAAAATAATATATTATTTGTATGGAATATTTCATTTAAACATGATGTAGTTTGTAACAAAATCTAAATTATGTATTATGTGTAAAAAAATCCTAAATTTGTGTTGCATGTAACTCAATATAATCTCCATGTTACGTTTTACTCAAGTAAAAAATCAATGTTTAGTGTAACCCAAAATAATGTTATGATAAAATTTATTTTTAAAAATAATAATTTCACATAATCTCGACATTTTATATTCTACCCCCATTAATATGATTATAACCCTTTAAATTAAGCTCAGCCATAAATGGTTTAACATTTGAAAATTACTTCATAAAAGACTCATGTCATACAAACGAATTACAAATAATCCATTCAAATGGTAAAATTGTAAAAATTAAAATTACCCAAAGTAAATCACAACTGGTTTTCCACATTGAACAAAAGTGGTAAGTGAAGAGTTGGTCAAAGCTGAAAAAAATAAATAATTATATAGAATAATAGTGATCATTTATCATAAGAACATGTGTGATCTAGATAATGTTAAAAACATAAGAATCGTAAAACCAAGAAGCATGAAAAGGACATTGATATCAATCTAGATGATGATAATATAAAAATATTTTATTCCAAAATCCCTTCTTTAAAGACGAATAATTTTAACTAGAAGATATTCTTACTTGATATCATTCCATTTAATATGTAAATCCTCCCCTTTTTTCTATTCCATGATCAATTTTTTCCTCACCACATAATTCATGAAATAATGATGAATTATCTTTTCTTGAATCACTAATATATCATAAGATCCATCGATAAAATGGAAATTCATTGCATCTTTCTTAAGGTATCAACAAAAAATATTTTTTAGCACAAGTCATGTAGAAATTTTTATATGGTGAAATAATATTTTAATCTCGAAATAATTATCAAAATTTTAAAATATATTTTTTAATAAATGGGGTTGTCTTATGAACCATAAAAAAATCCAAAAAATTATAAATAATGTCACTAAATTTCAAAAGGAACTTATCAATAGTCATCCAAACCATGTCAAATTGATATTAATTTTAACAAACCAAACATGTGAATACAACAATAATGAATTTTATTGAAACCAAAATAACAATAAAACCACAAAAAACACACTTGAGTTTTCATTCCTTGAATAAAATAAATGATTATTGATTATATTCCATAGATCCAAAAACATTTAAAACTTCATCAATGATAACATAAATAACTTTGTCCACAAAACATTTATTAGTTATGATGTCATAAATACTGTCTAATTTACTTTATCCATATCAATTATCTCTTTATCTGAATTAAAACCCAATTTCTCAACATCATGATCATATTATATGTTACCTTCCGATAATCAAAATAACACCTTCCAATTAAATTACATTTTCAAGCCAGCTAGTTTCATTTAATAAATTACTTCCAATCCTCAACAAAAAACATTTTAAAAATAATAATTATATATTACATGTTTTAAAACCATTTAATTATAATACATAAATAATACATTTACAACAATTTCTTCTCAAAAAATAAACTACTCCCATTATATTATTTCTTAATACCTATTTTATTTCATATTTCATCTATTGTATCTTTATCATCAATTATATAACCATTACTTGTATAGAAATTAAGATTTTTATCATGATATTTCCCATAGGGAATCAATTTGTCTAATTCCCATACATTCTGGATTTAAATAATTCCATATTCAATGATGTATTTGTAAGAAATATATTCTAATAAATTGTGTTAAATGAACATGCAATTTTCTTTATGCATTTATGAGATTTGTGTCTTTATACTCAAAAGTAAAAATTTCTTCACTTCCACAGAGACATTCACTTAGATTACTCATTACACATTCTCAATATAGAAGAAAATGGATATTCCTTTGTCTATGGTTACCATCGCTTAAAACCTCAATGTACTATTTACTAACTTTATTTGGGGAGTCATAGAGATAGATAGGTCGTTTGTTTCTAACCATAATCTACTAAAACTAAATAGGTATAATGGAAACATAATTCATTGTAGGAATCATCCCAATTGTAAGAACATCAACACGTTTTCCATCACATTAGATGTTATCCCAGTTTCTTATGGTTCCCACCACTGACTATGATCAAAATGAAAAGTGTGATAAATGGAAATGATAATATAAAATTACATTTTTTAAAAAATTATTTAAGGGGTCCAAATCACGACACATTCTTTTTAATCTATAACACCTTAGTTTAATCATTGGAAATCTATAGTCATTATCTATATAAATCATATATTATTGTTTATAAAGAGTTAAGGGAATTCCATATTATATCCCCATGGTGTTTCAAACCTAGTATATAGTTTGGTATGTTTTTTTGAACTAGTTCATGATTGAGTCTAGATCAATCGAGTGTTTTCATGATTGTTACCCCTATGAACAGTTATCCCATAGCCACATTCACTTTTCGTATTAAGAATGGGAAATAATTTAATGGAAACTACTCAATCTATCCATTACCAGAACTACAAGACATTTTTATAAATATTAAATCATCATTAGATATATCCTTATTAATATCCATAGTCACATTCATAGAAAAATTACTATGGATCCCAACTATGTTTTATTATCCTAGTTTATAAAGGTTAACTAAAACATTGATGTGATGACTAATATATAGATTCATGATTATGAAACATGGTTATTACATCATTTTTTATGAATATTCATTACAAAATAAAAACACACACCTTAGTACCATAACATTTTAGTGAATTTCTAATCATGGATAATAATATTATTATTTGGTGAATGACCATAATTGTTTCAAATACTGATATTCCCATGTAGTACACTTCATAGAAATTCCATATATAAAACATTTCATCATGAACTAGGGGAATGGAAAAAATGAGAGTGTGAACCCAGATGATCAGTAAGGGTAAATGAAGTGGATATCAAATTATGATCATATAATAGAAAAATAGAAGAATAATACAATATTGTAATGATCATAACATAAAAAGTTCATGCATAACCGATCATGGATCATAAACATGAATCATGAAAAAATGAATTGAATTTTACCAGACATGAATCAAATGTAAATTAACTAATATGATCCATGAGTGAATAAAAATTCTATAAAACATAGGTATTTTGAATATAGATAAGCATAAAAAAATCTTATGTCAAGGATACCTATCAAAGAATTTATAAAATTATATTCTTTGAATAAAAACCAGAGTACCTTCTTTAGGATTGAGATGAAGTCTTATTCTACCTCTTATAGAATTGTATTGAAAAACCACATTTTCTATATTTGTGAATCTTCACCTCTATGGAATACGCACCACTATCCTCAGTGGAATCCACTCCATCTCAGTTGTGATGTTCCTGTACTAAACTGAGATTTTTCCTATTCCTTTACCTATTTTCTTAAACTAATTTAACTTCTCATTCCAATCCAACTTGTCTCATGAGATATAAATCCTTACCCAATGTAACAAAGGGAGATATATGTTCCACCTATATCATAATTAACTCTTATATATGTTTTCTGAAATATCAAAATTGTTCATTATATCATAACCCATGAAATGAAATGGCTATCATAATTATTTGTTCATATAATAAATTATGGAAAATAGATAGGTTTTTAATCAGTTCATCATATATTAACTCATGAAATGAATATGGTTTCGTAATGATTTTATCATTGTATAACTTGTTGGAGTGAAATTGGTTTCATAAAAATAATTCAATTAAAACATAAACCATTCTGAAATGAACATGAATGGAATCATTAGATCAAATCCTTAGTAAGGAATATGTAAAACAAAGGGATGTAATATTAGATGGAAAATATTTTTTAAAGATCACTAAAAATGATATTTGGGGAAAATATCTGTCCCATTTTTTAAAATTAATTATAAACAAAATACATTTTGAAACCTTTTTCTTTGAAAATAATATTGAAGACAAATAAAATAATATTTAAAAATTATTTAAAAAACATTTAACACATTTTTTTTCAAAATCCATTTCTATTAACATGATTATTAATAGTAATTTAAATGATTAGTTGAAACCATTTTCATAAAACATGGTTTTGGAAGAAAATAGATTTCTCACTGAATAGAGAAATAAAGTTGGGTATTTTTAAAAAAATTCATAATTTTATTTAGTTCAATGCATTGGAAATATTTTTACATTACATGAAGATATCATTAATAATTATATTTTAATTAAATTAATTAAAATTATTTAGAGGCCTTTCATGATATTTCATATTTGGACACATAATAGAAAACAAGTTTGATAAATGATGAGATTGTAACATAAAATACTTACCACTTTGGTAACATTAAATAATAATCCCCATTAAATAATAACATAATATAAAACATAATATATTATTAGAATTAATAAATTCATTATATGACATGTAAAATGGGTTGTATATATGACTAATTAAATAATATAGGTGCATAATATAACATGTGTATCAATGAGTGCAATTTTTGATAAAAATACATTACCAGTTTGTTAACATTTTAACCGTAAACACAATACATGGGAGATCCTAAAATTGATATGTAAACCACAATATTTTACATGAGAATCATCATAATTTACATTCATTATAATTATATAGACCACATATTAGAAATAGTTTGTGAATATGAAATGTGTCTCACATATGTAAAAAGTGAAACAAAAATCCTTTTCATCTTGAGTAAAATTTTAATTATAATCCCCATGAATGAATAGAATAAATCAGAATATTAATTACCAATAAATTAATTAGATCTATGATATATCATTTCATAGTTATAAAAATTCCGCACCCACAAAAATGAGTGGTGAATATGACCCAAGTCTCGTAAATAATAGCGATATTTGAAATCCACATACCTTAAAACATTCCATCCATTATACTCATTCTAAAATACTATATAGTGAATATAATTTTATAAAACATATAATGTAGAATTATACATAAATATATCATACCATATATGATTTTCATATTCCCTTTTATTACCCATTTGTTAACATGTCCATGTAAATGTTACGTTTCGGGTGGTCCTTTTACATTTATCATTGATTAATCAAATCAATAATGTGAATCATGATATATATTAGATATATTTAAATATATATAAATATATATTAATCAATAAAATTTAGTGTTAGGAAATGAAAAACATTGTTCATGTAGTCCGTAGGCCGTATGTATGCAAGAATGCAATTTCCATTTCTTAACATATTAAAATCAATAAAAATAATTAATATATATATTATAATTAGATTATTTTTTACTTTATATATATTAAATATTTTTATAAATCAATCCTAAATATATTCCATGTAAATTGTGAACAAAACAAATCACATCGCGAGGTAGTTGTTTGTTTTACACACAAATGACAATATCATATTCCTAAAAAAAGAAATAATTAAAGAACATGTTATATAATAATTACATAATAATAATAACATTATAAATATATTATATATCATATATAAACTATAAATACATCATTATTACTATCCTTGATGCGTGATAAATAAAAAATGAAGGACATCGGTTCGGGTAGCTGAAGTCTTTCGTAGACATGAATGATGATTTTGTGGTGGTTTTGATGAATGTGTAGTTGTTTTTGGCTGAAAAAATATCATTAGAATGTCTCAGTATATGGGATATAGAATTTATTTTATATATTCATGGTAAAATAATAATTTTTTTTGTGGTGAAAGAAATGAATTGAAAACGATTATTGATGAATGTAACCTCTTCAGCATGTATATTATTTATGTTTGCAATTAATCCATTCATGGGTTGATTTATATAAAAATTATGTCTTATAAGATGGTTAGTTGTGTTAGTAATTAATTATGTCAGGCCATTTATAACACAATGATGTTTGATGTAGTGTAAAATAGAGGAGAGGGCTGGCATTTATAAGTTAGAGAGAGGAAAAAAATTGGGTTTTTTTGAAAATATTGTAGTTCTCCCAAACTTTTCACATTGAAAATTGGTCTGAAAGGGATAAAATTATATCCTTATACATTATAAGGATAAAATATTTACATCCATTTTTTGATGTATTAGTAGGTAAATGTGGTCCTTATCTTTTACATTTTTCCTATAGTAAACCAATTGTAATCATAATAATGGTAAATAATTTTTACTGTTTTTTCTTTTTCTCCTAGTAAAAAAATTCCGTTGGACCAAAAATAAATTATAAATTTTCCTGATAAATAATATGGAATTAAAATTTTAAAATTCTATTCATAGTAGTTGTAAATGTTAATTTAAAGTTAAGGTCACATAGTTGACAAGAATATATATTTTCATAGAAAACATTTATCAAATATTTTTATTTCTAATATCTAATTTTAATATGATGTTCATTTAAATAACCTATATTGTGTTTATATATTTTTATTTGAACTAATTATTAATTAAATCAAATTTGAATTATAATTTATTTTTATATATATATTAAATGATAGAGAAGTTTTCATTTAAATTTCTCTATTTGTTACTAATAATCAAAATATGAATCTTTTAAGAAAATATCAAAAAATAACCCAAAGTAAATTTTGAATTTAATATTTCAAAAATTATGTTTATTGTTTCAAATCAATTTTATAAATGTTTATAAATGTTTTGTTAAATGAATGTTCCAAAAATGATGACAAAACCAGTTTTTATAGAAATATAGTTTTCAAACCTAAAATTTGTTTTATATTTATTTCTGGTCTACAAAAACATAACACTATTTTTTAACATTTGATTTTTTAAATCATACATTTATTTAATTGAAATCATTCAATAAAAGTGTCTTTTTTAATTCTTTTGAAGTAAATAATGTTTGTTTGTAGAAAATAGTTTTTTTCAAAAAAATATCATTATTTTTAAATGTATCATATTTTAATTCAGAATAAATTAATCGTCAAATAAATCATATATATATATATATATATATATATTATATATTCAAACCATAATATCATAATTTTGATAAATGTATACGTACATACTATTACAAAGCATTGTTTATAACTATTGTAATTATATTTTAATTTTACGGAATCTTTAATTTAACCTTTTTGTTGTGTGTAGTGAAATATAAACTCAGTATTATGAAAAATAAATATAATTTTTTGAGTTATGAATGATAAACTTATTTTTAATTTTTAATCCATAAAGAAATTAGTTTTTAGGGTCACATCAAATAAATAAAAGGTCAATTTTTTTGTGAAAAAGATAATATAATAAAATCTTGTGGTTTTATAGAAACCAACGAGAGATAATTGAAATCATAAAAGAAAGCAATGAAAAAGTAAAACAAATAAATTCCATAGTTAGAAATTATTTCTATAATTAGGCATTCCATCCATGGAAATCAAAAATTTGATGATTCTTTATACAAGTATTGTCAAAAGTTTCAGCCTAAAATGTTAATGTTCCCATGATTTTTCTTGAAAGAGAACATATTTCCATAATATCAACACCACATATATATTTTTAAACACTATATAAAATAACCCTATACAAAATTCATATTATTGTTTGAATTATTGAATCATATTACACAAGTTTCACAATATCCCACCATATCATGTGAGTTTGATTTTGTAGGTACTTATCAACTTGACATATATGGTAAACATTATATATTGAATTTAATCTTGATGGTAAATCTATATGAATGGTGACATCACCTATAAGATCTATAATGTATCATGATATGAAATATCAAGGAGTTATGTTTCTAAATTTACTTAGCTATCATTTACCTAGCATTTTAGATAATCATGAAAATATTATCAACTAATTCAAAAGAAAATGGGTGATGATGGTGATATGCATATACAATTTGATTAATTTGGTATATTTCAATTTATTTCCTAATAAAATGATCCTATATGTTGTTTTAAGCATAAGACTAGGTCTAAATTTGGATTTTTCACCTGTCTCTTCTCATCAAAGTGGAGTCTGACTTGGTCAACCATAAAATTATTTAAACAGATTCATATATATCAATGATTGAAAGATGATACTATATTATAAATATAATAATTGAAAATGATCATCCCACGAAGAAAAAAGGATCATCACACATTCTATTATCATTTCGTCCAAATTATAAATATCACACTTACACTACCAATCAGTTTGATGTTGGTAAGTTGATCTCATGGTTAATTGGGTTCAAAGGTTTTATTACAAAGGCTACAAAAAAATTTGAGGTCAATAGAGGGTATTGGTTAGATATAGTTGACCCTAGTAATCCATAATGATTTATTACCACATGAATATATAATTGTTCTAAAATAATAATCTATATTTTTTCTTAATTGAAAAGAATAATAATTGTAATTTTTTATATCAGTCTACAGAAAAAAATTCATCATTCTTGAAAACCCTCTTTTGGTAATACAGTGAAAAAAATAAAATACAATATGATTTTATTTGAAAAACGTATTGTTATCAATTGGAACTTATCAAATTATCAATGTTGTTCAGTATTTACTAGAAGAGATATTGATTATCTTATCGAATACTCTACTACCCAAGACATTTGGATCAACCACCAAATATGGTATTAATATAATGAAAATGTTTATGAATATCATGTTTGAAATACCAGTTTTTATTGTTATATAAATAATGGATATGTTAATGATATGATTATGGAACTATAATCCAATATTAGATATAGATCCCAATGTTTTCATCCATCGTCCATCCATCCATATGCACACTTTTATTAAGGATTATCCTAATGGTGATGGTTTTTTGAATAATTATTCAATATAATTGACATGAATCTACAATTTTGGGATATGTGTTACAAAAAAAAATGAGGACACCATTTTATTTGTTATGTTCCATATGGATGTTAGTTGTAATCCCTAATATTTCCAAATGATTTAGGGCTTCATCAAAATCATGGTTATAGGATTTAAGAATGAAATATTTTCTATGTAATTGTGTTACAAAAAATTAATCAATGTAAATGTTGAACATCTTGATTCAGTCCATCTGATTTCATTTATTTTATTCAAAATAACTTATGAAATAATATATTTCAAGGTTTGGTGATTAGTGAATACTATGAACTTCTCACCGTAGGGGTAGTGTCACCTTGTGTTTATTTCATAAAATAGTATAACTGATTCCATATCATCATTTTAATAGTTCATTTCTTTTGTGAGAAAGTTTTATGGGTGATATTATACAACTAGGTGTCCCTATATAATAATTTAACCACATCTAGTTAAATATGTATCATAAGAAATCAGGTAGCCCTCACACGCTTCAAAAAAATAAGAATTTTGCTAAGGTAAGATGATCCTTATTCTCCATAAATAATTTAAAACATTATTCTGTCCTCTGGATCATAAAAACTTTCCTAGTTAAGGCCTCTATAGGCATAATAAACATTAAAAACAATGGAAAATGCATTTATAGTATCAGGATAACCCAAATAAAATTTTTATCTAAAAGAAATTATAAGGATGTCAAAATGATAGGTCAACCTCAATTTTATTTATATCAAACTATATTCCTTTTTAAGATATTTTATTTCCACGGATTTAACATTATTTTATTTAGAAGTCACACTGAGAGAACATCTAATAGAGAAAACTATATAAAAACTTACACAAAAAAATCTAAATGTTCTTATCTTGTTAACTTCATCTTCATGAATAAAGCTAAATTAAATCACTATAGACCGTAATAAATGAGTCCTCATACATTTTAAAGATGCAACAAATCAATTCCATGAATAGTTTTGGAGAATTTATAAGATAAAAGGGAATAATGAAGTTCTTATAGTAGTCATAAGGACTCAAAAATGCCATATTTTCAATATCATCCATCTTAAATTAGAGTTTGGTGAACCTAGATCATAGATCAATAAAAGAGAACCATTTTAAAAATTTTAATTTATCAAATAGGACATTAATTTTTTATAGTGTAAATATATTCATTATAGAAGCATTATTCAGTTTATGTTAATCAATAAAAATGGAAGTGTACCATTAACATTATTTACAATCAACAAATGATCATCCTATAGTGATGTAATAAGTTTAATAACACACTTTCTATTAAATTGTTCGAATTAGAAATTTATTTCCAAATAATTTATTTAAAACTATTCTATTTGAAATAATAAATATGAAACTTTTTCTTGGATGTAGGAAGGCAAAAAATTTCAATATACATTTGGGGTTTAACCCTAAACAATCTCTCCAAAAAACATCATTATATGAATCAATTATCTTAGTAGGATAATTACATATAATTTCACCAATTACTTCAAAGGAAATTGATTCAAATTGATTTATTTTTAAATGTTTCATTGCATTATTTTCAATCAAAACATTTATGTCTAGCTTTCTTTTAAATATATCATCTTATCCATCATTGGATATTAAAGAAACCCATCAAGCATAGATGAATAATCAAAACAATACATTCTTTTAAATGCTCAATCCCCCAAATCAGAAATAAATGCTAATTTGTAATACAATTTACTCCCAATGAAATGAAATATCATTACTTGTGATAGAATATATCACGTACATTAATCCCACACACACACATTTCCCATGTAGTACCTTGGTACTCAAGGAAAGAGGATTAATCTTCAAATATAACAACATTTGATTTACAACATAATATGTAATAAAATAATGGGAGGAACTGAAATTAAATACTTTTTAAATTAAAATTTTAATTAATAATAATAATAAATCAAAAAATTTAAGGACATAATACTTCATTAACTACATCTTTATTGGATCACAATTTTATCTATCATTCCCAATTGGAATGTTTATTTCCTTATATTTAGAGTGAACTAGTTGGGTCACCAATGATTTCTAATATTCACACTTTCTATGTCAATATTTTGGAGGATATCCTCTCTGATTAAATAATCCACAAGAAATATTTTAGGATTGTGTTTAATTTAATCTGAATACATTGTTTTAACTGTTAGGTACCTATAGATAAACTTGAGGTATCCCATTATCCAAGAATATTGGAACCACTGACGTGGTGGGGTACATTGACTGTGTAAATGTTATAAAGAACCACATAATTCGATATTTTATTATTTTTTAATTCATAGATATATATAAAATGAAACTGGTGATTGGTGAACTGGTGATTTATTAGTATAACAGTTACCATACCTTTATAGTAACTACAAACCCACACACTTGTATCTAGATAGAAAAATGAATAGATTACAATTACAGATTTGATACTAATAAATGTGACCTTATTTTTTCCTCCCAAAACAAAAAAAAATATTGGATCACATATAAATCCCTAGATTATTTATTTTTATAGTTATATACAATTAAGATAAACTCATATACTATAAATTTGATACATAAATAATATGTTCATAATGATATAAATTATCTCCCACTAATAATTTCACAACTAGAAACCTTATTAGGAATAACATTATTAAAAAATTATTGACAACATGTTGAAAAAGAAACATAATAATAGTTATATCAAATTGTCATTAATGGGAAACTGAAGTATTTTTAATTTATTTTCATTAGTGAACATAACAGTAAGGCGAATTAACTAGAGTGTATAAACATAAAATAATTCATACCCATCAATACCAACATCATTAGTAATGAAATAAGAAATAATGGTTTTACTAATGAATTATTCATAATAATTCACAATCATAAAACAAGTGATGTTAGTATTAACCAAATTATTCATTATAAAAACATAGAAAGAATAATGAAATTTTTTTTGTCACTTGGAAAATTTTAATTTCCTAATTAATATATAATTACATTCATAGTTATATGTAGATTAATCATAAAAATTAAACTAGTAATAACTATCACAGTTATACCAAGAGTAACTATTAGAATTACACTTGAAATAACCATCATGGTTATACATATAATAAAAATCATAGGAAATGTCTAAAATAATTCCTACCTATTTCATTGGAGGGCTATCTAAGACCCTCACATACATTTTTTATAAGATAACCATGAATAATTATAAACAATTTATAAAAACAATATTAAGAATATTGTAAATATTTTATTTATTTCATTATAAAACTAATAGAGAATTCCATTACTCCTATAATAATATGATTAACCTATGTGAAATATATAGGTTACAATAAAATATCTTTTAAATAATCACAATCCATAAAAATAAATAATTAGGATTTCAACATTACAAAATATCCCAAGTGAATCATAAGAAACATCATGCTTTATTGGCGTTCGTGAATGAATATACTATTAAACCACCATTAAAATAAATATTGTTGAAAATACACATTTCACTTTTAAAAGATGTTTTAAAACCCAAAAATTCATACAATAAATTGACATGATTTTCATTGAAACTACCTATGGAAACATATAAATTATTCTTCCAAAACAATAATGGTTATGATTGTGGGAAATTTCTTTCAGGTTTTAATTTTTTAAAATAGACACTCATTTAAATAAATTTTTAATAGGATTGCACTGGGGAAATGATTGAAAAGATTGAAAAAATTATCTTTAACAAACATTTAACAGAAGGTTAAAGACAAAAAAACATATATTTATGAAATCATTTATGATCACAAAGAACATTTTTGGAAATATTTTATACAAAATAGATATGGAATAGAAATGTTAATGATCTAAAAGAATATGTTTGATCATAATCACATTCAAAAAACAGTCATGATATTTTATTAAAAAGGATACAATATAATTTAACCATGTTAATAAAATTCTTAACTATAATATAATTAAAAATATGTAGTTCAAAAAAATAATAGTTGCTTATTTTCCCCAAATGTTTCATGAACATAAATAATCTATAAAAGAATGGAGATTGTAACAGAAATCCATTACCACTCTGCTAACACTTTAATCAAAATCATTATAAAAGAATAAAATAATATGAAACATTAAATATCATTACAGTAAGAAGATTCATGATATAAAATTTTAATTGTTTAGAGTATACTCATGATAAAATAATATTGGTTCATATCACAAATTTATACCCCATGTAATGGGATGTTTAAATGAATAACCCTTACCAAAATAATATAACTAAATTGAGAGTTAATCAATGAATTGATCTTGTGTAAAATAATTAAATCTATAAAAATAAAGGAAAAATAAAGAGTAAATTTATTTACTTATCAAAAAACATATATTCATTGAATTTTTTTGAGGAAGTGTTATATCCCAATGAAAGGAAAATGATATCAGGAATAATTTACTTGTCGGTTACAACCATATAAAATTAAATTTTAAAAAATAATTCAAGTTTCAAATGAAAATATAATGAATAATGATTGTTCCATGATATAACATATAAAATTAATAAGATATACTATAAATAAAATGAATTGGGTTAATAACATTAAAATTTTCCTCAACAAAAGGAATTTTAGTTGAAATCCAATACCTTGAGTTAAGATATTAAATGTATATCATTTAAATATTATGTAATAAACATATATCAGTATATTATTTCTTTAATAACATTCGAATTCTTTTTTAATTTACCATTAAACCATTATTTATTTAATAAAATGGTATATTTAATTACTTAGTTATGTCCACATCGGGTGTTTTCGACGATGTTAGGTTCATAATTTTCAAATAAAATTGGAATGTTTTAGTTTATATTAATTGTTATTTATAAAATAATGTAAATATTTATTATTAGTGAAATAATAATAATTTAAATACACCAATTATACTCTTCAAACAAACCATTATGGAAAATAAATAAATATGAACTATGTTACTATCACAGAGGCAATAAGTTGTACGTAGACATGAGTAACATTTTTATTATCAAACAATCATAATTTAAAGATGTTAAGTAATATATTAACATTAAATAAAGATAATTATATAAAAAATAAAATATTATGTAATTGGATACAATTATCTATATTAGTCATGTTACTGGGCGATGAAGAAAGAATCACATCGCCTCATGAATAGGGTTTTCCAGACATATAGATGAACTAAAGTGTCATTCTTGAGAGGATTATAATGATAGTAAATATGTGGTATAATGTTGGGACAAACTTCTTTTAATTAATATTTAATCCCACTAAGGTTGTTAGAATTCCAAAAATAACACATCTATAATGTTGGGAGATATGATAAGAAGTTATTTTTATTGATATTGGAAAAAATAAGATTTTTTATAGTGATGAAATAATAATAAGAGGCTCCCTTTTATAATAAGTGAAGGGGCATACTTGAATTTGTTGAAATGTTAAATTAATATAAATTAATTTACAAGTTAAAATGGATCCCAAAGGTCTTACTTCAAGGATAGAGTTATTATGGGTATGGATAATCTCATAAAATATGAATTGGGAAATATTGGAAATGTATTTTATCCTTATCATTCGAGTTTAACACCCATTAATTATGCTTGACAATTCTCCTGATAATATGATTTTTTAATCATTGAGGGTCATGGTTTTTACTATAAATGAAATAATGGTCCTCTAACAGACCACGATAGATATTTAAAATCATATTCAACTCACTTATATAAGGTATTAATTTTTATGAGTTTTAAAAAATTTAATAAATTATTTTTTATTATAAAATATCCTAATTATCACTTTTAAAATTATTCATTTAATTTAACTTAAATAAAATCAGGACAATAATAAATTAAAATATGATTATTTAAAAGAACTATAAAATATTATATTTATACAAAAAATTTATATATAAAAACAATTATCAATATTTATTTTTCATTTATTATTTTTACTTTCATTTATTTATTTATGGATTAATTTAATAATTATGGTTTGAGTACAAAATATAATGTTTAGGTAAATATATAATCACAAAAAATTTAAAATAAATTACCAATATATGTATATATATAATATTTTGAACTGGACATATCCCTTATATATCACAACTTTTAAAAATTTATATTTATTAAACGAATGATTTTGACATTTTTGTCATTATATTCATATAAATGTTCTAATGGTAAAAATCACACCCAAATGTAATAAAAAATACATATATTCAACTATTGGATGATTAGGGAATATATTAATTCATAAAATAAAATTAATTCCTATATTATGGTAATTTAGTTGTCGTTAGAGTTTAATTTATAACCATAATTTCTTAGTATACCATTTACTGTGGTAAAAAATATTACATTGGTTACTTTTCAAATTGTTGAATACCAAAAGGGGTCTAATTTTAATAAAACTAATCATTCCATATATGGGATCCAATTTTAAAGATTCATAAAATATAAACGAATGAATTTAATTTAAAATTAAACTTGTAAAATGATATTCAAAATAGTTTTTTCAGAAAAAATAATCTTTTAAGAATAAAATCTTTTCATACTAAATTCATGTATTAAATTCATTTAAAAAATTATAATTTTTTTATAAATCAAAAATATTTATGAACTTCTAGAAATCCCTTGATATAATTTTAGATTATTAATAATTAATATGAAAATATAGTTTTCAATAAAAATATGTATTTATCGTTAGTCATAGAAAAATTAAAGTTTTTTGAAAAATATCAAAATATCATTGTACGATAAATTCATCAAGATCGTTTTTTTTTTCATTATTTAAAAAAAATTCATAAAATTTAAATAGATATGTTATCATAATTTCACTAGAAAACCAATATAAATATTTTTTAAGAAAACATATGATTGAACCGTAAAATAAATTTACTAATCATAGAGTGGTTATTTAATGAAAATTTTTAAAAAATTTATTTATAGGACCACCATATATATTGAATAATTTTTTTAATATAATTATTATCCACTAATTCAACTAATAAGTTATAATTTTCATATTTAAATAATAAAATTTCAATCATTGTTTAAGCTCTGTGTTGTGTATTTTTTTCACTATTTAACATATTAGTACTTTTAAAATATAATGACATTCTATTAACTCACTCCCCCCTAATTTAATGAATTTCATCATCATCATTTTTCACTACTACACTATAATCATGGGAATAAATTTTAATTTTTTTATGGAAGAACATATCATAAAAATATTTAATAAAAAATCTTTTAAAAAAGAGATAAATTTATGTCCAAAGGAAATCTAGAATAAAAAATAACAAGGTTTACAAAAATAATAAGATTAGTAGAAATTTAATATTATGACATGGATGAAAAACATAATGTCTATATAATTTGGGATACAAATAGAGAACATTAATCACAAGAAAATTAATAAACAAGATAATATTAACGTACAGAAAATAATAATCCAAAGGGATATAATGAACACCATTTATTCAATGGAATATAAGGTAATAAAGTAAAATTTATATTAAATGAATATTTTTCTAGTGTTGTGGAATTAGTTTACTATTTGTACTAAGATAATAAAGAGAAATTTTTACCTGAAAAATAAAATTTAATCATCTAATAAATTTCTACTATAATAATATATTTTTTCAAAACTATGAATATTCAAGAAGAATTCATTTATTCCCATTGCAATAAAATAATCACTTATTAGATAAGATAATAAGGAAATTTCAACAAGCTATTCCTCTAATATTTAATCACTAATTGAGGCCAAAATGGTTAGAATGTGCTAAGATAATTAAAAAATTAATAAACTAATAAATGATGAAATACATAATTTGTCAGTAAATCATCAATAAAAACAATCAACTCTCAATGTAGATCATATCATAAACTTATATCCCAAATAAGATCAATAATTTCAAAAATAAATAATATTTTATTCATAGAATATATAATATAATACTTTGAATATTTTACTCTGTAATAATCATAAGGTTCACGTATACCTCAACCCAAAAAAATTCCTCTAAAATATTTATTAGTCACCTCAAATTTCCATCACATAGCACAAAAAAATGGCGTATAATATATTAAAATTATGATCAATGTTAGACATATAAACCCTTGATGGAATCCATAATTATTATTAAATATACCCATGAAGAATCCATAATATTAAAATTTTTCTAAACCATGCTTTATTATAAACTATATCATTCCCAAACCTAAACTCAATGATATTCAGTCAAAAACTAAACATTACATTTATATATATGATATTGGTTAATGTAACCCAATTATTTCTTACCCAAAAATAAAAACCATATATTGTATCACATACATTTAAAATAAACTTTTATGTTTACAGTTTTACAAATTAATGACAAATTCATATATAATTACATGGATACTAAAACAAAATTTTACATAATATATACATTATATCCCACTACTATTATAATATAAATTAACCTTTTTTGAAGAAAAATAAAAAAACTTTTCATCTCTTTTGAGGGAAAAGGAAACATAATAAGGATGAGCTTAAATTATTTGTATGATGAAATATAATGATTATAAATAAAACACCATCAGTGATAATTAGATAATCATAAAGGTATGAAGAAAATATCAAAGTGAAAAAAATAAAATAATTCATACTTATAAATACATTTATCATTAATCATGGAACAAGGAAATAGGTTTAACCAAATAAATATTCTAATGAATCAATAAACATGAGTTATATGATGTTAATCATGATCAAATAAATCTCTATAAACCTATAACAATCATAAAGTAAATATATTGGTATCTTGGGAAATTTATATGTGACTCTTAAATATGGATTAATCTTTATGGATATAAGTGTAATAACCATGATTATTACAATTGGAATAACCATAAGGGAAAAAATAGATCAATAATTATAGTTACAGATAACATTACCTACATGATTTTACTTCTAATAACCATCATGGTAGACTTCCAATGTAATTCAAACCATTTCATTGGATTAATGTTAAAAAACTACCCAGCCATGGATTATAATATAATGAACTATCATTATAAAAAATTCCCAATAACCATGACATTAAAAAAAATTATGGATATTTTATTTCATCATAAAATTATTGGAAACTACCATTATTCTGTTCATAACTTGATTAACACAGAAAAAAGAAACAGGTTCATGAAAATAACTTAAGATTAGTTATAATCCTCTAGAAAAGAGAGTAAGGATAGAATTATTATAAAATAACCCCATATAATCATAATTAGTATCATGTATAGTTGTCATTGATGTATGGAAAACTATTAAAATAGCATGAATCAATTTTTTTTGGAAAATATACATTTTAATTTCAAAATAACAATTGAAAAAAGTGATCATAAAATATTATGATACCATTTTCATTAAATATAAATTTGGATTAGTATAATGTAATCATCAATTTAAATACTGGTCTTGATATTAATAAACACCATTCATTATGTAAACATTAAAAATAAATATTCTTTAAAAACATTTTATAAAAGGATTGAAAAGTTACCCATTTAGAAAATTATGGGAAATTAAGTTTATCAAATAAATTTAAAATGGAGATATACATTGATAAAATTATTTAAGAAATATTTTATTATTATAACATAATATCTTTAAAAACATTTTCAGTAATATTTATATGGAATGGAAATATTCCCAATCTAGAAGAAGATATAAGGTCTGTATCACCTAGAAATGACATTCATTATATTTATTCAAAAACATATAAGGGAGGAGATGAAAATTAAACATGTAAAAAAATTCATTATCATTTTAGAATAATATATATGAGGTTTAAAAAAATAATAGAATGTGGTATCCCATAAAAGAAACCTTGACCAAAAAAAATCATGAAAGGTATAAATATTTTTACATAATGCCTTTTCTACATTGGTAAAATTGCAGTCATAGGTTTAATTAATGTCTAATGTAAAATGTAAAATTAAATATAATTATTGTAAGGATATTAATTATATAAAATTTCAATGTTTTAGTAAAAAAACATCATAAAGTATGATAGGATTATATTTTAAATAAATGTCCCAAATGATGTTGGAGTAAAATTCCCGTTACAAATATTTTTTCAATGAATTGAGAGTTAGTCATGGTATAAATTATCTACAGTGAATTTAAATCCACATAAAACCAATGTATATAGCGAAAAAATTATATACCAATTCACACACAATAATTTAATTAAAAGTTTAATGAAAAAGTGTTATAACCTAATGAAATGAAATTGAGTTGAAAAACATATTACCATTTGGAAACATTCATGTAAATCCCCATTGGTTGAAATAATTCAATAATAATGCATGATTCACCATATAACTTATAATATGTGCCTCAAATGGACCATATAAATGGAAATCAGTATATAACATTAATATATGGCTCAAAAAAGAGAAACTGAGACAATATCCCTTAACTCGAGTAAAAAAATCCATGTATGTACTTTAACCCTTTTATAATAAACATATGAATAATATTAAATTGTATATGATAGTTTTATAGGTTTATTAATTTATTGTAAAATCATTGTTTCAATTACTAAAATGAAATATTTAATTACATAATATGTTAATTCAATTTTAGGTGTTTTAAGGGGATTCTATTCATAATTTCAAAATGACTTCACCATGATGTCCATGGTCAAAAGGGGACAATTTACACCATATGAAGAATGTTAATCATAAAATTATTATAAATTTTTACATAAATTATTCTTTAAACATAATTATCAAATATGATTAGGAAAAATGAACTATGTTGCAATCACAGTGACAGTAGGTCATACGAACACATTGGTAAAATTTCCATTTTTCAATGATAATTATAAAAAAATGTCACTGTTATATTATCCTTATATAAATATAACTATATCCTAAACAACATATTATTTATTTTGTTACACTTTTATATATTAATCATCTAATTTGGTGATGAAAACTGATTCACATCACCTCGTGGAGGTGGTAGTCCACACGCACGCATGAAAAATGTTATCATTATACAATGGATTGAAAAATAAGAAATCATATGATATATTATATTTCTATAATTAAAAATACCTAATTAATTATATATATATATAATAACTAAATACAACATTATAACCAGCTGTGATAGATGGTGATTGAAAAATAATTACATCAGTTCATGAAGCAATTGTGCATCGTACATATAAACTATGGTTTTGTATCCCATTTGATGGAAGATTATATGGTTATAGGATGAATAATTGACATAAAAAATTATTATATTTAAAATAATAGTTTTATTATTTTATAATTTCTTAATAAGAGTGGATGGATGTCAAATAAATAATTAAAAAAATTCTTGTATAAGAACTATGCCTCTTATTTGGAGAACCCCCATAAATTAATCTTAATTCCCACTATGGATTGTGTGATGATAAAAATAAGACCTATGAAATGTCTTTAGAGAAGTTATTATGGTATATTGGAATATATTCGTATAACCAAAATTATTTTCAATAGTGAATAAATGGGAATAGGATATTCCCTTTATAAGAGATGGAAGGGGAACTATTTGAATTTTTTTAAAAAATTAAAATAATATAAACTAAAATGTATGTTGAAATCTATCCAAAATATTATATATATATATATATAGGATATGAAGAATAATATTAAAACTAATCTCATAATATAAATTTTTTTCATGTTCAACTAAGGTTTTAATCCTTTTTTTGTTAAATCCCAATTTAACCCTTCTTGATGATTATAGTGATAATATAGGTTTTCAGTCTTGGCGGGTCAATATTTACTCTATAAATGGAAAAATAAAATATAAATGGAGAATGGTTAAATTTTCCAAAATATCACAACAACATGGTCGATATTATTATTTTTATAAATTTTAAATTATATAATAAAATATTATTGATTTTAAAATCCCATTAATGTAAATTTTAGAACTATTCAATTACTCTAACATTAATAACATCGAGAGTACCAAGAAAATAAAATATAATAAAAATACCTAAATGATATATCCATATATAATTCATGAATCCAAATAATTTATTCATTTAATATTAATTTTATCATTTTTTAATGTCATTTAATTTACATTACTGTTAATTGAATAATTACCATGTTAGTGTTTTGTATGATTATAAGGTATATTTAGTATCACAAAAAATTAGAAATAAATAATCAAGATAAAAAATAAATATTTTATATTTAAAATTACTATTTATAACATGAGATATCCTATATTTGTCCATATGTTATAAATATTATATTTATTAAAAGAAATGTTGTGACATTTTTTGCTTTATATTCATTGAAATATTAATAGTGTTAGAATAGAAACTAAAATACATATAGTTTCTTTATGAATGACTATGGATGAGTTATACTGTTCCAATAAAATTTAGGTATGTGTTAGGATCATTCTATAGTCTTTATCATTTTATTTTTTTCATTAATTACACTATTTACCCTTCAACATGGTGATAAAAATTAATAAACATTCTATCCATGATGACCAAAAATAAAAGGAAAAAATTTATCTAATTTGAACCATATAATCCCAAATATATAATAATTTTTATATCATTAAAAATATATATGTGGTATAAATTAATTTAAAAGTTGGCTGAAAAAATGTGACCAAAATGCTTTTTTTTGTAAAAATTATCTTTTATGTATAAAATGTTTGTATCATAAATTTAATTATAAAATTAATTTTTTAACCATTATTTTATTATTTAAAATCCAAGGGTACTTATTAATTTTAAAAACTTTTCAAAAATAAAATTTTTCTTTTAAAATGCTTTAACAGAAAATGCTCTTTATACTGAAAATTAATATTTTTAATAATTCATATAAAAATAAATGTATTCATAAAAATAAAAATATTTATCAACAAGATAATATTTATACAATCAATTAAAATATAATTTTAATTTTATTAAAAAATCAAGAAATTAATTATAATTTTTTTTTGAAAAAATCGTTATTTTTTTTAAATATAATATATATTTTTCAAGCATAAAATGACTTTACAAATAATTGAGTGATTATTTACATATAATTTTTCAATAAATTTGTATTGAGTAAGAACATTAAATTTATTTAGTATGATAGTTAATATTATTCATACCCTCTAATTCAATGACAATGGTATACTTATTATATTTACCAAATAGACTTTCAATGTTTGATAAATTTCGATGGTGCATATTTTATTTTCTATCAAGCATAGTCTTTCTATAAATATATAATGGTATTACACACTTATACACTTATTTATACCCCAATTATTTACATATATTCCTATATGGAAAATTTTCTTCCCTCTTTAATGTTTCCTTGAAATTTCTCTTTCATCCATCATCCCTTTATAAACCATTTCTATGTAATAGTGAAGATAGAACAACACCACTCTAAAATATATATATTTTTTAATCCACACACAATCATATTTACTTTATGAGATTCAATAGATTCCACTAATAGTGAATAGAATTATTATTTTATGGATTGATATCTGTATTCTATTATTAAATGATCTCCTTACTAAACATCAAATAAATCTTATATCGTTGGTACACAACACATAATTTTGGAGAATTATTTTTGAATATATTCATAAAATACTACAAATGTTTATTCATGGAAAGAAATGAAATACTATTTTTTATTCCTTATATCATTTATATTGATATATTTACATTAATATCTATTATATTATTAAGGACATTTAAGATCTAGTTCATCTAACACATGGATTCTTTAGCATTATCATGCCCAATGTCACCCGCAAAAGATTAGTGGTATAGAAGAGTTAAATTTGAAGAGAATAAGTAATATATTTCAACATATTATTATAATAAGTTTAACATATATATAATAATAGTTAAATTTATTTTGAATTAGTAAGATTTTATAAAAGACACCTACCTTCAACAATCATCCAACAAAAACATCGAGGAAGAACAAATTCATTTAAAAGTGTTTCCAAAAACACATATGGAGGAATATTGACTATGAGAACTAGTCATATAATTAAAATATGATATTTTATATTGGTTTTAATTTATTAAATTATCATTTTATTATCCACCATAAATATAAAAAATTGTTTCATTTTTAAATGATCACCCCTACAAACAAAATTAGTGTTGGTTTTTTCCATTTTAAACTTTAAGATGAATGAAAACATGTCATAAAACATAAAATGGTTATTTCCTTTAATTGTTTTTCAATATATCAAATAATAATTACCCCTACTAGATAAAACCAAAATAATATAGGATCAAAACAGAATGGAGGAGAATCAATGTTGTGGAATTTCTAAACCAATTAATACATGTTAACCATTTACATATTAGACATTATTGGATTTTGGTTCTTTGGTTTATTCTTAATTTTAAAATGTTATTATATCAAATAAAGTAAAGTATATTAATTTTATATTACTTGTATATCACTCAATAAAAGTATATAGTCCCTGAAGTCTATGGTTTTGACTTGTACACAGATTCAACACTATAATGAGAAACCAAGTACAATGAATTGGATAGGAAAAAATTATACAGCAAAGTGTGGTTTCCAATACATTATTAGGGGTGATATAAAAAATTATAATTCCATTCATAAATATAATCCATGTCTAACTTCAATTAATTTATCCAAATTTATTATACCTTTGTATAGAGTCATCAATTTCATTGTGTTCTTTAGAACACCTAGAAATTACTCAACAAATGTAATTTATGATGAATGTCGCAATGCTACATTTTTATTATTTATCATTAGTTATATATAGATGGGTGTAAAAGAAACGATTATTCATTTATTATATAACAAATTGTTCACACAACCCTCTACCACATTAGAGAAGAAACACAAATTCTACTTTTCTTGAACAACTGTAAGAATATTTCACCACTTAAACATCACATTCATTTGGTACATGTTCTTCTGATACTTCCATAAAGTTATTATTAATCTAAAACATCTTCTTCAAGAATCTTCTACCTATATTAAATCATATTCTTCTAGAATTAAACTTGTTCATCCATTAACCCTATGTATGGTATATATATATATACACCTATTCAATAACTCAACCTAAGAAATATTTGATGCTTCCTGATTGGCACCTCCACATTAATCATTTGATGATACCTTATCCTAATGATCAATTATAAAATAATTCATAGCACACATAATCAAAATTATATATATTTTTTTGTAAATCAAGGGTAAAAAACAAAGTTGAAATTCTGATTTCTAACTAAAAATAACAAACATCCTTCCTAAATCACTCTTTAGTTGAAGAAAGAGTCATATATTGTATATATTTTTTATAAAAATTATAATGTTTTAAAAATTAATTTATTAATAATGTTAGTATTTGATTATTTTTTTAGTTTTTGGAAGGATACAAATTTTTAATAAAAAAAGAGACAAATATAATCTACAGTAAATGCTTTTGGCGACATCATGAATAGGTGCATCATAAAAAAGTAATATTGATACTAAAATATATTGATTTGATAATATATTTGTTAGATCATGATGAAGGTACAAGTGTGAGAAAAATTTGAATAATTAAAATGAATTAATAGGAATATTTAGAGTGAAATCATCTCGAAAAGATGTAAAGTTCATATATGTCACTTACATGATGTGTATCAGGAAGGATGATAGGATGTGAAGCATTTCATGTAGCAAGTCATAACATGTTCATGCCCCCACTCATTATTCATTGTGTACATCAATTACATGTTGTGTGAATCTCATACAAGACCAAAAAATTCATCAATCTAATGTAATTAGTGATGGAATATAAAATTTAAGTCCTCAACCCCAAATAAGGTGAATTTGACCCATTTATGATGGAATTAATGGATCCCAATCACCTTGATCTCCTATAAATAAGAATCCAATCTAGAGGAATAATAATCGGTTACCAAGGACCTTCTGCTACCCTACGCTGTAGGGATACTATTGATTTAAGATAATTTTTTTTCATTTTTTGTGTTCTCATATTCTACATTCGTTTACTATTTTTTGAACTCTTTCTATATTCTTTCTCCCCACTTTCTCTTCTTAAACTAGTCTTATTCACACTATCTTTCATCTTTCCATCGTGATCTATTTTCACATTAAATTGGCTAGCGACGAACCTTTTTATTTACTATTGAGTATGTTTCATGGAATTATTTATTATGGTTATTAAATATAAACCATTTTAATTTAATGTTTTTAGGATAATAGATAATTACATGGGTGTTATTGTAGTACAACACATATCGGTTCTAAATTAATTTTCTATTTTATATTATGTTTAGGGAGATTTTTTTTCGAAGAAATTTTTTAAGAATGTTAAAAATAACACTCATGTTAGGGAATGAAAATCAATGTATGAAAAGTAATAGACTATTAAATTGAATTAAATAATGAAAAACCCATGTCACCAACCCTAATACTAATTAATTTCTTCATAATTCACATTTTATACGCATCACCATGTTAGATAAAATAAATTTTGTATTATATTATTTTTATTCCACAATTTTCCAATACCTAAAACCCCAAAATTATATTATATTTAATGAAATAAAATCAAAAAATAGTCATATTAGGAAAATTAAAAATATTGATTGAATTTACTGCGCCACTTCTCTAGTGAGATAACCCTATTTAGCCTCTATGATGCATTAGAGAAAAAATGTATTTTGAAATTCAATACAACATGTTTTCATAAAAACTATCACTATTCCTAGGGAACCGAATATTAGTTATTTATATTTTTAATTTTTCTCTATAGATAGTTTTTATTTGTTTTTTGAAAACCCATAAAAAATTTCATTATGTATCAAAACATACCATATATTTACTCTGAGATTAAATACTGAAAGGAGTAAGATCAATAAGAAGAAATGTGAAGTTATGAAAAATCCTAGGTGTAAAAACCAATTGTTGAGTCACCATTGTAAACAGAGTACAATGCTCCTCTTATTTCCATATTGGTTAGATTATTCTAGAAATAAAATAATGTGGTGCATAAATTCAATGAATTAATAGCTTTCATGAGGAAAGAAATAAAGGAACAATGTTTTGAATCCATGTCCTAGGATATAACTGAGGTCACTCATTACTTTCAATAATTTTATTCATTGTATAATGAAAAATAATATCCCCTTATATTCTTCACTGAATTTTTGAGGATATACTAGATGTTGATTCCAAACATGAGAAATATCAACTGCCCATCAATTTTAAGAACCAGATCTAAGATTACTTTGATGTGGTAGAATAGGTTCATGATGAGGAAGACCTATTAGTTGAGCTACTTATGGAAGATAAAAATGATAAAAATGAATTATAGAATGAGTTTTAGATTCAACTTGACATCCTAGATCCATGTAATGAAGAGGAGTCATTACTATTACATGTAACTTTAACCATGGAAGACATGAAAAACACCAATATGGTAGAATTTAAAGATTGGGTGGGGAGAAAAAATAGATACATAAATCCTATAATAGTAAACTCAAACAGGTGATTCCAATGAATATGAGATTAATAGTAAACATACTCTAGGATATAATAAATTCTTGAACTCAAAATCTATTAATATTGTTATAACTAATTTGTGTATCACTCATATATTTGTTTAATTTTTATATATGTTAAAATCATATTATTCAATGGAGATAGATGATGAAAATGAAATTAAACCTACTGAGGAACAGATGGTGGTCCCCATACATTTTGAACAATAATTTTATGGAGTACAAGAAGATATCATAGTGGTTGTTCCTAATAAACATTAGACAAAAAGTTCATTCACTAAGATAGTATATTCTGATATTAAATCATAAAATTAATTTTTTTTTTCAAATAGAACTACACTATAACATCTCCAATGATAATTATTTGAGTGAATCACATTTAGAGAAACAACTAGACAATAAAGATACCATGTACAAAGTCTAAATTTAAGAGTAGGAGGTTGTATACTTTCTCCTACCAGCACCATGAACGTTATACCACATTTCAAAGGGAGAGAACATAGTTTACTCAACCCATGAGTACCTCATTAACCATGAAGAATAAGTGAAAGAAGGAAAATACATAATTTGGTGGAACAAGTGAAAGAAACTCCACCCAAAAAAAAATTGTATATAATAGCAGGTACTAACAATATAGAGGTATCCAAAAACAAATGGACCATTTAGGAAACCAAACCAAGAATTATCCAGTCGAATATTTTATTTACATTCCTTATAGGAATATAAATTTAAATTAATAGAATTTTAATTAATTTGACTAAAACCATATGTCACAAGTTATTTTAAAACATACTTTTCCATGGACCTTGTACAAAAATGGGTTGATTTATTTTTTAGGTCAATAATTATGGCACAAAGAATTAGGTTTAGAAATTTAAGAGCCTTCCTATTTGAATTCACTTCAAAATAACTTTGTAGAATTATAAACTAATACAAAAAAACTTGATGTGAATGGAATTCATGTTATTAACTGGGCAAGAACAAAAAAACAATTATACCTTCACAACCAAAAATTAATCTTCTATACAAGGGGAGTATGACTATTTAATTCCATACTTTTTTTACTCCTGTAATTTTAAAATTTATAATATATTAATTCTAAATTTAGTTCCCCACATTGAATGTTTATAATAGATTTATAATCTAGGGGATATATGTTTCATATGATAATTATTGTAAATTATTTTTATTTCCACTGTCAACAAGATTATATGAGTGAATTGGAAAAATAAATTAGTAAGGTAAACCATTAGCGAAAAAATTAATAAAATAATTTTTTAAGGATGATTTAATTTTTCTAAATCAATATATTATTAGATTAAGGAATTTTTTTTAAATTTTGAAATTGATATGGGTTGGTTTAAAATTTTTGTGCATTGGCATTCATAATGGTCACAAACCACATGTTCTCATACATGAGTAAAATCCTAATCCAATATTTAAAATTTCATTCTATAGTATATTTTTTATGTTTCCAGGGCATGTTCTCTCTTAGGGAGTAATTGGAATCTTATCAATGTTAAGTCCTAAAAAATAAAAATTAATATTAATATGGAAATTTATTATAGTTCCATTTATTATTGGAACCTCATTAACTTTAATAATTCTTTTTCATGTAGAATCCAAGAATCAATTTTTTAGATTTGAGCCTTATTATAAGACTCTTGCAAACATTTCTACGATACTAATTGTATATTGCTTTAAATTTAAAGTAATAAGTGTGGTGGAGTTTTTTTCATGGTAGTTTTTGATGTGAATCATTTTTTGGTGGTTCTCATGAGATATATGAAAAGATTATCTTTTTATTTCACTTTATTATTCAACAATATTACTAAAAATATAAAAAAATAAAAAAAGGAAAAAAAGGAAAAAATTATAACACTAGGTTTTTCTTACTGATAAAAAAATAGTATTTATATTCCAATGATCACAGGATCGTATGTGTTTATCTAATGTATATGCGATTTTTTAAGCATAAAATTCAAAAAATTAATAAAATAGAGGGAGATAAAAAATGGAATAATTAAATAGAGGTTGAATCATTTTTTAGGATGATTTTTATCATGATCCTATTATGAGTAATAGGGGTTAGAAGAAACCATTTTTCTTGTCTTTTTTCCCTGGGCATAGCTTTTAATACCATTTAATATGGATAAGAGTCAAGAATACTTATTTACATTTGTTTTTATTCATCATTACCTACCAACCGTATGCCACAAATTCACATTATACTAAATGAAAATCTCTAATGATTTATTTTTATTTCTATATTTTCATGGTGTATATGATAAAAATATTAATAGTCTCTGGTGAGTGACATGTACATGAGGTATGAAAAAAAATCATTTATTTTTTTACATTGTGAGAAGAGTAAAAAAACCCATTCGAGGTAAATTACAATTGGATTGCACATTGATGATGAATTAAGATTTAATATTTGAAGGAGGTGGAGGGATTATTATTTTTATAGAAGAAAAGTAAAATTCATGATTTTAATTATTTACATTAATAATATTGAGTTTTAGAAATTATTTTATGTAAAATTTTAATGTTCATTGTCCATTATCAATAATTTTGGTCTCTTTCACTGGAAATTTTAATTTTTGTAGAATGATATTCCATTGAAATTTTGTTGAGATTACATTAATGATGATAAGAAAATTCTATTTATGGGGGAACTTATAGAGTCATATTTAGAATATAATTTTTATATAAAATATGTTTCTTTATAATTTATTTTATTAATATTATATCTATTTTATATTTTTAACTTTTTCTTAAAGGATACAATGTTTAAAAAATAAAAAAATAAAAAAATATATAGTGTTACTCAAACACTTCACCCCTCATCACAATATGAAGTGGAATAAATGAGGGCTTTCAATTTAAAAGATGATGATTTTTAGTTAGATATTATGTAATGTCCCAGACATCCCTGATCTATTACTCTGTCAAAATACAGTGTTTGTGGTGTTATGGGAGGCAATTGTGGACTATTGAAAGAGATTTCAGAAATATCCAATTTTTCCATTGGTGAGTCAGTCATCAGTGAGTCATCTTGGTTTCTCATTTTTTGTTGGATTTCATTAATAAATAAGCATTGGTGACTCTATACATCGATAGATTAATGTTTTTGTAGGTCGATGTGATAATATGTTGAGGTGTTGGTAGGCTGGGCATTGGTAGGTCGAGGAATCAATGAGTTGGGGCAATGGTAGATCGAGCATCAGTGAGTCGGGCATTAGTGAGTCACGTCGGTGACTCACTGTCAGCATGTCTCTTCAGTGGCTCATCATTAGTGGCTCATATATTGGTGAGTTAGGGGTCAAGGTCTCCCCCATTGGTGGGTCATTTCCATTTTTCTCTAGTTTTTCTATTTTCTCCACTTCAACGTTTCATTAGATGTTAAATGAGTTAACATCCATATTTAATTAGTTTTTGGTCCATTTAAAAAGGTATTTATCTTCTAAAAACAAAAAAGTGTCCTTTGAATACGAAAATTCTCTATCTTAGTTGTTATCCTACATTAATTGAATTTACGACTGTTTCCCCATAGATTTAGGTTTTGTCCTTTCTAAAGTTGAATCATCTCCTTATTTGAAGCCTTCTGTTTTCTCTTGGTTCACTGATAACTTTTCTTCCCTGAAGATTTATACACCTTTGATGTTGCAGTCTATTTTCCCTGGAGTATTTCATACTGATTTCATAACCCCATGTTTCGCTGTAAGGAGGAATTATTGATCATATATTGTTTCAAATAGGGATTCCTTCATATCTTTTTCTTTATTGCATCATGTTGGGTGGTTGTACATATGTTCCCTTGTGAATATAGTTGAAAACAATATAACCAAGTTAATAATAAGAAATAAATATGGGGTTGGTAGTATGATGATGACAATCAGTTTGTTTTTTATGTTATCCCTGATCCATTTTGTAAATTGTATGTTTTGTATTCTTCTGAAAATCATGCCCATTAGTGGTCTCTGTTTGTGCACCAATGATGGTTTGTGAATCAGTACTACAAAAATTGGAATATGATTATTCATGTATATTTTGTTAAATAAATGTATTCCATAGGGTTTAAATTATCTATTATAACTCATATTTTATCATTTTAAATTTAAGAACAAGTGCTACTAAACCTGAATAATCTTTTCCTTGTTTGTGTGGTTGTGTGTGTTTCTGTTTGGCCTTGGGTCTATGTTGTCCATGTGGTGTTCTGGCTAGGAGTGTGGTTGTGTGTATGGGGTGGTACATGTGGTTTAATGGTATCTAAGGTTGAGATAGTTATTTATTATGAAATGGATGAACTTTTTATCTAGCTATACTGCTTGTGGGTAGTGGTTGTAGTTCAGTAGCAGGGGATACAGGACTGGGTTGTGTCATTTTTATTTTTATGGGTATGTTGGGTATGATGTTGATAAGCTTTTGGGGATGCAGAGAGGGTTTCTGATGAGGCGTGATGGGGGTTTTACATGTTGAGAGGAAGGACATGGAAATATGACTTTGCATAATGTAGGAGGTAGTGGTGGAGTGGGTGTTCAACAGAGCGGAGTTTGTAGTGTGAATACAAGCGGGGTGACTAATGTTTTACTAATTTTTGTGCATCTCTTGCAACAGGGATGTAATAGATGGTTTAAGAGGGATGATTTTGATAAAGGATGTTTTTACCTTCGTGAGGGCCCTTGGGATGAAGTTTCTATACATTCATGAAATGGGTGTGGGTTATCATGTAACATGTGTTGTGATGTGTTGGATAGTTTATCGAGTAGGGATACAATGAATATATAAATGAATTGATAATGCATAATGTAAATTGGTTAAATGATTTAGTGGGGGTATCTTTCATGTTGTGTATTCTAGTGAGCAGTTTTCATTTTTCAAATTTGGTAGTGAACACCATTTGATTTGATATGTTTATTTAGAGGTGGAAGTAAAAGATGTTTTGTGTGGGATGGTTGTTTTTATTAAAATCCATTGGATGTGATGAGTTTTTAGTACCTATATATACATATTGTTTATTGAAATTTCTATATGTACCCCACCAGTGTTGAGAACTACATGCCGAACACACCCATTATTATGGGGGAGGGTGTCCTCCACCAACATCCAGGTGGGACGATGGACGACTAGTTATTGGATAGTCTATGGTTCATCTTATAGGAATTGGAATCCCTAGACTCTTGATGCAGGTTGCGGTGTGCTTGTGAGGGTTAAGTGTCTGCAAGCAAGGTATGCTTTCGAGATATATTTGGGATGAGTTGTTTGTTGATTCCCATGTGTCTCCAAGATGTGGTTTTGGTTTATGGCTTCATTTATTGTGGGAGAGTTGTGATGTGGTATGTGGCCCAGGTGTGTGTGGGATTGTTTTGATAGTGGGGCTTGTGGAAGAGAGTGGTAACGTCAGGACGTTCGCTATTAGGGATGACTAGTAAACCAATGTGATGAGGTGTGTTGTTCCCAAATATCATTCTTCTTACTACTTTAAATTACATGACTTTCATTATTTGGTGAGCATGACATGGTGTGGTTTTGGTGGATAGTATACCTTGGTAGGTGATTTTGAGTTTCTATTGTTTTCTCAGTGAGGAATTAGTATGATTCTTCTTCTAGAGCACAAGTGAATTTGTATTTCCTACAAATAATACTTTCTTTCTCACCCATCCTATATAAAACAATTTTTTTGGTTTATAGGGAGATTATGAAGACCATTCTGGATGATACTATTTTGGATGTTGGGGATGGTTTCTGTGTCACAGCTTGATTTTATTTTTTGGTACTTTGTATTTTTCATTATATTTAAAGTAGTTTTTCTTTAAACATGAATGTCTGTTGGATTTTAGTTTCTTTATATATATGTGTCTTGGAGTAGTTTATGATTGATACATCTTATCACTTGATAAACGTTACTATAAAATGCGGTAATTCCTCCCATTTTTGTGAGATTTATATACCATTGGTTCTGGTAACCACCACAGGGCATACTTTAGGAGGGACTCAAGGGTCATTATCTCACCTTCATCTTGAGTAAAGAAGGTATCAACATATTTCTAACCCTTTCCTCATATGGAAGATGGAGGGGTTGTGATAGAATGGTATCAGAGGCGATGGTTGAGAGATATAATGGATTTGGAGTTTTGCATAATGAGGATTGCATGGGATAGTATGGATATTGTGTTAGCTGATCTTGGTGCATGACATAGGTTTGGTAAGACCATGTAGGACATGGTATTTTAGGTCCCCCGTGATCTGATTTAGTGAATCTAATCATTCTAAATGACCAAATGAGGCTACACAGATTTCAGGGTAGAGACACTAGGAACGATACTTGCATCAAGATAATTTGTACTCTTGTTTGTTTTGGGATTATTTTGGTAATTAAAAATAACAACGAGGTAAAATGTATCATAAATAAATCCTATAATAAATGGTCTAAGGAATTCACTTTTTACATTTTAGCTATAGCACCTGGTAATTTTCAAGGACTGGACTAAGAAGTTGAGGCTCAACAAGGAAATCTAGCTGATCAGTGCAGGCTTGAGCCAGAGGAGGAGGAAACCCAATGGAAGAAGACGCTTTATGATTTCATGCAACTGAATCCAATAATGAATGAAGAAGTTTTTCAGATACAGAGACATAGAGTTGGCTTGAGGAGCTAGGGACCACCTTCACATTGATCTAGGCACTGACAGAGTTTTGGGTTAACCTAGTAGTGTACGAGATTCAGGGATCTATGGGTAAGAGGTGGTTGATTTACCTTGGGGAGAGTAGGGAGACCGATATTTCATGTAATGACATTGATAAGAAGTTCTGGGAAGAATTCCCCTCTTTATCTATGAAGGATGAGAAGTGATAGGAACTGCTCTACCTCTAGTAGGGGTGTTTGTAGGTTCAGAAAATGGGGATCAAGTTTCAGTATCTCTTTTGTATGTATTTAGAGCTTATTCTAGAGGAGGAGTCTTGGGTGAGACATTTAGAGGAGGAACTCTATCCTTCTCTCCATTATGAAGTTACTCCCTTCACCTTATAGACATATATTGAGGTTCCTGAAAAGGATTGAGGCTGTAGAAAGGAAAAATATATGAGGTGGTTTACCCTGAGAGGGGATCCAGCCGAGTTAATCAAAGGGGATGGTCATCAGCTGTAGGTCTCCAACCACATGACCTTCTAGGATTCCACATATGAGGAGCTGGCCCTAATAGTTTCAGTTCCGACCTATGGTTCCTCATCCTTTTATCACGAGATTGAGACATAGTTGTATATCCATTGGAGGATTTATGAAACTTTATAGTCAGTTCCTAGTTCGAGCTCAGTAAGGTGGAGGTGGGAAGGTCCAGTGCCTTCCTCAGCTATAGTCTCCAGCATGGCCTTTTCAGGAGTAGTGACCGCGGGATCCTACTCCCCTGAGGGGTGATGAAGTTTGCATCAGCAGACCTCGGGGAAACCCATATGGACTCGGAATGATCACAGCTGAGGAGGATTCCAATAGAAGAGGGGAAGAGGAGTTGGGAAGGGGTATTTGGATGCCATATAGGTATCAGTTCTAATAGGCATTGAGACCGTAAGAGGTACATTCAACTTGTTTAGTATAGTTGTTTATGCCTTGTTTCATTCTTTAGCTTCACACTCCTTTTTTATTCTAGTATATACCATGCTTCGGGACTGGACATAGAGAGACATTATATTACTATTGTGTTGATTACCCAAGCCAGAGTTCAGAACAGCTTGTTTGATGTTTTCTTGGGATATAGACTAATGTTGGGGGGGCATCAGTCTAGTGAGGAAATATTTTGACTATAGATGTATCCACACATTGTTAACCTGGGAATAGACTGGTTGGACTCTATGCATTATCATTTCAAATTCTTCTGGATTAGAGTCGTGTTTTCAGAAAAGAAAGGAAAGTGAGTAGATTTTGTTTTCAATTGGAGTTTTTAGGTGGGTAGCCGACATATAAAGAGTATTCATTCCTTGTTTTATGATCATTTAACAGAATTAGTGGATGATATGATAGTGGGGATTTCCAGAGTTTTCTAAGAGTTGAAGGATTTTTTTTGATGAGAATGTTTTGAATTAAACCCCTCAACATGAAATTGTGTTCAAGTTAGACTTGAAGCCCAATGATTCTCTTATTTTAATTGATTCTTATCAGATGGAACCTTCTAAGCTGCAAGAGGTAAGGATTGTAATTGATGATCTGATGAAGAAGGGATTTATCCAACCCAGTGTGTCACCATGGGCTGCTCTATTCTTTATTAAGAAGAATTCATATGGTGGTATGTTCATATGCATAGGCTACCAGAGGTTGAATTAAGTAAATGTGAAGAACTAATACCATATAAAATGGATAAAGGATCTTGTTTGACTATATAAGGGGAGACAACTATATTTCATTGACCGATCTGTGGTCTAGGTATCACTAGTTGATGGTGAATGAGGGTGACATCCCGAAGACATCTTTTAGGTTCATTTACAGGAACTTCAAGTTCGTGGTTATTCCGGTTAGTGTTATGAATGCACCAACCATGTTCAAGGGGAATATGAACACTATCTTTCCTATTTTTCTAGATCATTTCATGTTTTTATTCCACGATGGCATCCTGATCTACTCAGAGTCAGAGAAAATGTATACCAGGAATCTCAAGATTGTCCCAGAAGTCCTCTGACACCATCAGATTTACATAATGTTTCCCAAGTTCATCTTTTGGACATGGTAAGTCCACTTCGTTGAACATGTGGTGACTCAATATGGTGTATTAGTGGATCTATATGAGGGTTAGGTACTTTTTTATTGTATATCACCCAAAAATTTGGCAGTGGTTCGTAGTTTTCTTGGTCTCATAGCCTATTACCAGAGATTCGTGCTAGATTTATCTAGAGTAGCAGCTCCATTGATAGTTGTGACTAGAGGAGGCCAATATACTGTGTGGAATGGTCAGTGAAAGTCGGCGTTCAACAATCTAAATTGTTAGTTGTTCAGTGTACGATTGATCATATATCCAAATAATGGGGTGATGTTCGATGTTTTTTGTGATTCTTTTGATCAGGGCATGGGGTGTGTTCCGATGAAGAAATGGGGAGGGATCTCTTTTGGGTCTAGGTAGTCATTTAACTATGAATAAAACTATTCCACCCATGATTTAGAGTTAAAAAAGGTCATGCTTTCACTAAAACTATGTTGAAATTACCTCATCAGCTTGCACTTTGTGGGCTTCATAGATTAGTAGAGCTTGAGGTATATCTTTTCCCAATGAGATATGAACAAGAAACAGTAGAGATGGATAAATTTTCCCCAGGAGTATGATTTTGAGATCTCTTAAACCTCATGGAAGGAAAATATTTGGGCGGACGGTAAGGGTATGAAGTCAAAAAAAGGAGTGGTTTGGGAATCTATTGATGATTCAATAGCAATGGAGGATTTGGAATCCTTGCACATAGATTCTAGAATGGATGGTGGAAGAGGATATCAATTTTAGATGATAGTACATTCACCTCTAAAGAAGCTGTTTGAAGAGTCTCAATTGGGAGACATATAAGTATAGGTGATGTGTTATCACATTTACTAGGGTAGTGCTCCAAAGGGATGGATGAATGATGTTTAGAATCAGATTATGTTTTATGAGAAGATGATAGTTTTGGTAGTGATGTGCGAAGAACTTATATGTTATTTTAATATCTCACCCCTAGGGGTACACCCATGAGTCTCAAAGATTTACTGTGGCTTGATGGAAATTTTCTTGGAGACCCTAGATGAAGTGAGTAGTGGCATAGTTTTTTAAATGTTCATGGCGTTATAGTAAGTAAAGGATGAGCATTGTGTTCCCAGTGGGTTGTTACAACCCTTAGATGTCATTGAGTGGAAGTGGGATGACATCTCGATCGATTTCATCACAGGGATACCCAAGGAACCGAGAGAATTCAATGGGATCTAGGTAGTATTTGATCGACTGATGAAATTTTCACACTTCTTTGTGACCACGGAGTCGAGTGTAGAAGATTACATAGCCTAGTGATAAATGGTTGAGGTGGTGTGGCTGCATGGAGTTCGGATATCAATCATCTCTAATCGGGATACACATTTTAACTCATGAGTCTAGGGGGTATTGTATCATTACTTTAGCACTCAGTTATGCATTAACACATCAACTCAACCACAAATAGATGGGAAGACAGAGAGGACCATGCAGATGTTGGAGGATATGTTGCAGTATCTGTTCTAGACTTTTCTGTGTCTTGGGTGAGACACATTCCTTTTGTAGATTTTCCATACAATAATATCTATTAGTCTTCCCTTAACATGGAACCATTCAATTCCCTCTACGTGATACTATGTCATTCACCTTTGATCTAGGTTGAATTTTGGGAGCTAGATGTTCATGGTATGGACATAGTTCAGAGTAAGACTGAGAAGGTGAATCTTTCCGAAGAGAGGATATAGGATAAAAAATGCCTACAAAATTCATATGTTGATCGTAGAAGGATGCCCTTGGAGTTTGAGGTCAGAGACCTTCTTTTCTTGATGATTTCGCCTCAACATGGGAAGCATAGGTTCGGTAGAGAAAGAAAATATTTTCCAAGGTTCATTGGACCTTTGAAGGATATAGGGTGTGTAACACCCAAGATTTTTATGAGTAATATTTCGTTTTTATATATATCATCAAAGGAAACTTTCACTACATACTAGCTTGGCTTACATTACTCGCAATCGCGACCTTCCTCGATAGCTTGCGTCGTACGCAATACCGAGTTTTACTAAACAACGATATGCTATTAAAATATTATTAAAACTAGCCGTTATGAATAGTAATAACCACTTTTTGAAATTTTATAAATTTTATTTTTCAAAATGGAGTTCATTTTTGGATTCGGAATACCGAAATTAGCCTAGGGTGAAATTTTGGTATTTTTCTGAAAACTTTCAATTTTTGATGAATAGTGAAACCACTAAGTAGTAGGATAAAAACTGAATTTTGCATAAAACTTAATTTTACCGCTTCTGTGAATGGAATTTCGAAAATCCGACAGACACGGTTGATATCAGTAAGTAAAATGTGGTTCAATGAGATAAAAATATTTTTTTCGGTGAATAGTAACTTTTTACTTTTTTTACCACGGTTAATAGTAAATAGGGGTAAATATGATATTACTATTACCCTAACACATGTCCTAATTCTATTGGATTAGTGTAATTCGACCAAAAATAACCTTATGAATAAAATATGACCTTTTAGGCCCACTTGGGTTAGATTAGGACATTTATTATTAATTTATTTAAAGAAGGGTTAAAATAGTTAAAATCGAAGTTTAATAAGTAAATCATTTTTAATATGGGGTTATACATAAGATAAATTCGACTATAAATATTAATTAGAAATCTAAAAAGATTTCCTACATAATGGTATTTTATTTATAATTTTGAAACATTAAATAATTTAATTTATTTATGACACAATGATGATGCAGTAATTATCTTATTTATGAAATATTGACATAATTGATGTTATAAACACCAAAATAAATGTAATTTGAGACTTCTAATGAATTACACTACTTTTATAGGTTACTATGATATATTAGTGTTGATTTAATCAACTTGGTTCGAACATATAATTCTGTTATGACTTTCACAAAAATCATATATCAAATAGTGTCAAAATTGACACAAAATAGTTTTTAAATCAAATATTATATTATTAATTGTTATTTTATTCCTAAAAATCTAAGGTTCGGCCAAATGACTTAGATAAGGATATATATATTAATAATAAATAATTTGTGGTTCTTTTGGCATATTATAGTAAGTTTATTAACCATATAGTGAAAGAAAACAAAAAGACACGGTAAAAGTTAAATTATTTAACTTAGAGTTAAATCAAATTGATAAGGTTAAAATAATACCCTAAACTTTTCTAAATCCTATTGGTTGATAGGATTACGACCCATCCCCACTTTATCTTCGAAATAAGACCCTTTGGAACCATTATAAACCGATTTTTACTTTAATATAAAATAATATTTTGAGATATTCCTAAGGTGCCCCTCTCCTCCCTTATAAAAGGGAACCTCCTCCCCCTCCTCCTCACACCAATTTGAGCAATCAAACTCGGCCAACCCCTGCCATTGTCTCCTCTCCACATTACTAGAATAATCCTAGAGGTCCTGGTCTTCTTCAATGACAAATCTTATTTCCCTAAGTGGAGGATTCAAAGAAGCATTCCAAAGCAGAGGTAATATCCATTACCGATCTTTTCAATTTCTTTCTTCTTCAACTTTTTCTTCTTTAGCTGTCACATTATAAAGTAATAACATCAGTATTACTCACATACTGATATGTTATTATAAATATGAAACAACCCTAATTCACCTTCTATCCATCCTACAGAAAAATGAAATCACCGCGCGTGCGTACGTACGGAATACCGTCTCTACGCCGTGGTGTAAACTATTTTCCACCATCACCTTACAGGGATGGGTATAATGGTGTAATGAGTAACTATTTATGATTATTATAAAGTAATATTGATACTGAAATAATATATATATACTCCAATACAATTCCACAATCATAGGAACGATATCATCACTCGTGCGTACGTACGGAATACCGTCTCCACGATGTGATGCGACTCGTTCTACATGATCATCATTACATAGTAATTATATAAATGAATTGAATGAATAAATATGATATATGTTACACTAATACCATTCTGGATATAAGGTATCTATAAACTTAAAAGAAGAATAAGAATTTATTCGGAAAAACACGCATAAGAACAAAAGGCAATAAAGACCCGAGTAACAAGTAACAATGAAATATTACTAACAAGAAGCTAATAATATGACCATATATGATATCATATCAATATGTATGATTCTGGAATAATTCAATAACATTATTTAAACCATTATACAGGATCTTCGGACACGTACAAAGCAAATCGGACCTAAGGTAAGGGAAATATCACAATCTCATTTTTATCCGAGATTGTTTATTCGTAAGTATTTACTGGGGTGTTTTTTATCATCCACATCCATGTTTCATCAATATGTAATATTATTTCCATCCACCTACATTTTTTTAAATCCATTTTTACCCTTCGGTTAGTTTTTAGTGATATGTATGAAAGGAATCTTTTGTCGTTTTTCGTACGAGTTACTTTTTGACTTTTTCGACAAAAGTACGAAGAATGTTTTTTTTAACTTATACGGAAAGAATGGATTTTTAAAAAATTATTTCCAAGAATCATCCTTTATAAGTTTTCAATTTTATTTTTAATCAAATTCTTTTAGTTTATAATTGTATGACATGTTAAGAAAAGAAATGTTTTTTTGAAGAAGAAAGGATATTTTCCTCAAGAATGGAGTTCAAGTGTTTTATCAAAATTATTTTCCATCTAAGATAATAAAGGGTTATGTTTTATCCCTATTATTACATTGATTTGATTATGTTTTGAGGGAATTATTTTTATGAAGTCATTTACCTTATATGATTTGTTTTATGATGTCATGATGTTTCAAGAATCCCATTTTTGTTACATGTGTTCTGCGATGATGTATGATTTATGATTATGTGGCACACATAAGAAAGGATTCATTATAAGATGGGTGGGACCTATATCTTCTTCCAATGCATTGGGTAAAGATTTATATCTCATGAGATAGACATGGCTCGAACGGTAGGTTATACCGGTTCAGTGAAACAGAACTGGAACGAGGGTGACTCGGTTCAGAAAGGGACTTTGTCCACTAAGATAGTCTTGGCAATGAGTCATGACTAACAAGAAATGATTTTCCATGATTATGTGTGCATGCCAAAAAGTTTCAAGTTTCATGTTATGATTATGGGGATCTCATTTTCACTTCTATGATTTGTTCCATGTTATGATATTATGATTTCTTTTGCAGGTTATGATTTTCAAAAAGATATGATATGATTTTTATTTCGTTTATTTTCCCTTGCTGAGCATTTGAGCTCACCCTTTTATGTTTTCTTTTCCCCAGGTCAGGAAGATGGATATTAAGTAGAATATGCTAAAAGGGACCCTAGATATGATGAAATAAATGAGAGACACTGTAGAAGATTTATGAACCAGTTGTTTATGTTTCCCAGTTTCTAAAGACACTATACCTATACGGTCCTTTGTGGTTTTTTCATATGTTGTAATAAGTGTGCTTCAATTTTGAAGTATTAACAATGTATGTAAAGTATGGGTCGTTATAGTTGGTATCAGAGGAATGTTATAGTCAACCTTTGGAAACTAGGATGTGAAAGCCTTAGTAAGAACCCTAAGGATAAGTCTAAGCATAGAACACAATCTTAGTGTTTTAGAAATGGCCATGAATACCCTAGGATAAGACCTTATGTGTGAAATTTTATCCTTGATTATGTGGTTTTCCTATTATAATTAGTGTTTCTCATGCTATTCTTCTTGGTTTTAGTCAATGGCTGGAACCCGAAGGAACCGTGTTAATGCGGAATGCGATGGGCAATGCAATGATTGTCCCCCTGAGAAACCAAACGATATGGGAGCTGGAATGCAAAATCTTGTAGCCATGCTCACACAACTTTCTCAAGCTATGAATCATGAAGGACTTCCAAACGAGCAAAGGAAGGAGAAACATTCTGTTGAATCCTTCATGAGGCAACGTCCGCCTTCTTTCAGTGGGTCTACTGATCCATTAGTTGCTGAACAATGGATTAGTACTACTGAAAAGATATTTTCAGTTCTTCAATGTTCTGAACATGATAAAGTCATCCTAGCAGTGTAACGTTTGGAAGGAGATGCTGATCAATGGTGGAATCTTATTAAGAATACGAGTCAAAGGGATGAAATTGAGTCTATGGAATGGGACGAGTTCAAGAACATATTTTTTAATAAGTACTTCCATCGTATTCTCCGAACAAAGATGGAGAAAGAGTTTCTTGGACTGAAGCAAAGGGATGATGAATCTGTTGGTACCTATGAATCAAATTTTACAAGACTTGCAAGGTACGCTTCTGGTATTATTATCCAACCTGAGAGTAAGATCGATCGATTCTTTAGTGGCTTAAAACCAAGTCTTCGAAGGGCGTTAGCCATAAGAGACTTCAATAGCTACGAGGAAATCGTTCGATGTGCTCTCAAAGTCGAGATGAAGATTGGAGTAACCCATCAGTCACATGGGTTTGATAAGAAGAGGAAGATGGAATTCAAAGGAAAATCTAAAGAGAACACTGAAAAGAAGATGAGCTTTCCCTTATGCTCAAAGTGTGGAAAGAAACTTGGAGGGATTTGTCTTAAAGGGACAAGTAAATGGTTCAAATGTGGAAAGGAAGGTCATCGGGCATTTGAATGCCGCGATAATGGGAAGAAGATGTATAATGATGCAAACAAAGGAAGGGATACACAGAATGAACCTACTACACTTCAATGTTTCATGTGCAAGGAGATGGGGAATTATGCCAATCAATGCCCAAATCCAAGGGTTGATGATGATGGTCGACGTCAACAAAACCTTAAGGCTAAAGACAAAGGAAAGTCACATGCAATTTCTATCAGTGATGTGGAGTACGATAACGAAGTGGCGAAAGGTACACTTACCATCCACTCTAAAGTAGCAAATGTTTTATTTGATTCTGGATCCACCCACTCTTTTATTTCTGAAAACTTTTCTAAGGGTATCACCATTTTACCTCAACAATTAGATGTTGAGTTAGCTGTGACACCACCCAATGGCACAACAGTCGCATCAAAAGTTTATAATTCTTCTCCGATCGAAGTTTGTGGGAAAGTGCTTCCTGCAAATCTTGTGATCCTTCCTTTAGTGGAATTTGATGTGATTCTTGGCATGGATTGGCTTTCTCTACATGGAGCTCATATCAATTGCCAATGAAGGGAAGTCACATTTCATATTCCAGATCAATCTTCGATCGTCTATCGATGCAAGGATGAATATAACCTTCCAGTGGAAATTCCTTCCATCTTATGGGTCTTGATTCCACTAAATAAAGGTTATTTATCTCAAATGGTTGGTGAGAAACTTACGATTAAGAATATTCCCATCATACAGGAGTTTGATGATATCTTTCCAGAGGAATTACCAGGTCTTCCACCAAATCGTGAAGTTGAGTTTTCAATAGAACTCGTACCATGTGCTTTGCATATTTCAAAGACACCTTATAGAATGGCCCCAATTGAGTTGCAGGAATTGAAGAAGAAACTCCAAGAGAATCTTGATAAGGGATTCATACGCCCTAGTGCATCACCTTGGGGAGCACTTGTTCTATTTGTTAAGAAGAAAGATGGATCAATGAGACTCTGCATTGATTATCGAGAACTTAACAAGATCACTATCAAGAACAAATATCCTCTCCCACGCATTGATGACTTATTTGACCAACTATGCGGAGCTCAATACATTTCCAAGATTTATCTTCATTCAGGGTATCATCAATTAAGGGTCAAAAGGGAGGATATACCAAAGACGGCTTTCCGTACAAGGTATGGACACTATGAATTTATAGTGATGCCATTTGGTCTTACTAATGCCCCTGCTATCTTCATGGATCTAATGAATAGAGTCTTTAGAGACTATCTTGATCAATTTGTGGTAGTCTTTATAGACAATATTCTTGTCTATTCAAAGAGCAAGGAAGAGCATGAAGATCACTTGAGAATTATATTGAAGACCCTAAGAAAGGAGAAGCTTTATGCCAAATTTACCAAGTGTGAATTTTGGGTTCAAAAAGTTTCATTTTTGGGTCACATAATCTCAAAAGAGGGGATATCTGTGGATCCAGCAAAAAACAGAGGTTATCGAAAGATGGTCAAGACCAACAGCAGTAAGTGAGATCTGAAGTTTTCTTGGTTTGGATGGATATTATCAACGTTTTGTAAAAGATTTTTCACGATTATCTAATCCACTCACCATGTTGACTCGGAAAGGAGTTAAGTTTTTTTGGACAGAGGAATGTGAATAGAATTTCAAGGAGTTGAAAAGAAGGTTATCCATGCACCTGTGCTCACACAACCTTGTAGTGGAGAAAGGTTTGTGATCTACAGTGATGCATCCAAGAAGGGATTGGGGTGTGTTCTTATGCAAAATGATATGGTGATAGCTTATGCCTCACGACAGTTGAAAATCCATGAACAAAATTACCCAACACATGATTTGGAGTTGGCTGTGGTAATCTTTGCATTAAATATTTGGAGGCATTACCTTTATGGTGAAAGGTGTGATATTTATACTGATCATAAAAGTTTAAAGTATATTTTCACACAAAAGGAGCTGAATATGCGTCAAAGAAGATGGTTGGATCTGATTAAGGATTACGACTGCTCAATCCATTACCACCCTGGAAAGCAAACAAGGTGGCAGATGCATTAAGTCGACAAGACCATGCTAGTTTATCCATGATGAGGATCACAAAAGATCCAATATTTATGGATTTAAAAAGGATGGATCTTGGAATTATAATGGAAGGGGAAAAATCTAATCTTTCTCAAATGAATGTTCAACCATCTATACATGTGAAGATTAAAGAGGCACAGAAAGAAGATGTCGAGTTACAAAAGAAGTTGAGAAATGTTTCTGAATTTAACCTTGATTGTAATGTGATAATAAAGTTCAGGAATCGGGTTTGTGTTCCTCCCATCCCCGAATTAAAGAAGGAGCTGCTGGATGAGGCTCATAGTTCATCATTCTCTATTCATCCTGGAAGCACGAAGATGTATAGGGACCTGAAGGAGTACTTCTGGTTGGATGGCATGGAAAGAGATGTTGCTGAATATGTCTCTCGATGCTTGGTTTGTCAACAAGTTAAAGCTGAGAGACAGAAGTCTAAGGGGATGTTACAACCATTACCCATACCCGAATGGAAATGGGAAAACATCACTATGGACTTTGTCACAGGACTTCCTAAAACATCCAAAGGCAATAATGCTATTTGGGTCATAGTTGATCGTCTTACAAAGTCTGCACACTTCATTGCTATTAGAGAGGATTTCTCTCTAGATCAGCATGCCAGGATATATGTAAAGGAAGTGGTAAGATTGCATGGAGTACCACTTTCTATTATATCTGATCGGGATCCGAGATTTACCTCGAAGTTCTGGCGAAGTCTTCAGCATACTCTGGATACAGAGTTGAGTTTTAGCACTGCTTATCATCCCCAGACAGACGGTCAGTCTGAGAGAACAATTCAAACCCTAGAAGATATGTTGAGAGCTTGCTCTATGGATTTCAAAGGAGGTTGGGATCAACACCTACCTTTGGTGGAATTTTCTTATAATAATAGCTTTCACTCCAGTATTAAGATGGCTCTTTATGAAGCTCTCTATGGAAAGAAATGCAGGACTCCAACTTGCTGGGATGAAGTTGGGGAAAGAAAGATATTAGAACCTGATCTCGTTGATGAAATGGCAGAAAAGGTCAGATCTATTAAACAACACATAAGAGCAGCTCAGAGTCGACAGAAAAGTTATGCCGACAACCGAAGAAAATACCTAGAGTTTGAAGTGGGTGATAAAGTGTTCTTACGAATATCTCCCTAGAAGAGGGTTATGAGATTTGGAAAGAAGGGGAAGTTGAGCCCTAGATATATCGGTCCTTTCGAAATACTGGATCGTGTTGGAAAGGTAGCTTACCGATTGGCGCTTCCACCAAATCTCTCTCAAGTTCACGATGTGTTCCATGTATCTCTCCTGAGAAAGTACATACCCGATCCTTCACATGTACTCATCTCAGAAGTTGTACCGCTGGAGCAAGATCTTTCTTATGAAGAACAACCGATAGAGATTCTGGATCATAGCGAAAAAGTCCTACGAAACAAGACCACTCGATTGGTGAAAGTTTTATGGAGGAACCACCAACTTGAAGAAGCTACATGGGAGCTTGAGGATATGATGAAGGAGAAGTATCCTCATCTGTTTGTTACAAAGTGACGAATTTCAAGGGAGAAATTCTTTTTAAGGGGTGTAGAATGTAACACCCGAGATTTTTATGAGTAATATTTTGTTTTTATATATATCATCAAAGGAAACTTTCACTACATACTAGCTTGGCTTACTTTACACGCAATCGCGACCTTCCTCGATAGCTTGCGTCGTATGCAATACCGAGTTTCACTAAACAATGATATGCTATTAAAATATTATTAACACTAGCCGTTATGAATAGTAATAACCACTTTTTGAAATTTTATAAATTTTATTTTTCAAAATGGACTTCATTTTTGGATTCGGAATACCGAAATTAGCCTAGAATGAAATATTGGTATTTTTCTGAAAACATTCAATTTTTGATGAATAGTGAAACCACTAAGTGGTAGGTTAAAAACTGAATTTTGCATAAAACATAATTTTACCGCTTCTGTGAATGGAATTTCGAAAATCTGACTGACACGGTTGATATCAGTAAGTAAAATGTGGTTCAATGAGATAAAAATAATTTTTTGGTGAATAGTAACTTTTTACTTTTTTTACTGCGGTTAATAGTAAATAGGGGTAAATATGATATTACTATTACCCTATCACATGTCCTAATTATATTGGATAAGTGTAATTCGACCAAAAACAACCTTATGAATAAAATATGACCATTTAGGCCCACTTGGGTTAGATTAGGACATTTATTATTAATTTATTTAAAGAAGGGTTAAAATAGTTAAAATCAAAGTTTAATAAGTAAATCATTTTTAATATGGGGTAATACATAAGATAAATTCGACTATAAATATTCATTAGAAAGATAAAAATATTTCCTACATAATGGTATTTTATTTATAATTTTTAAACATTAAATAATTTAATTTATTTATGACAAAATGATGATGTAGTAATTATCTTATTTATGAAATATTGACAGAATTGATGTTATAAACACCTAAATAAATGTTATTTGAGACTTTTTATAAATTCCAATAATTTTCTAGGTTACTATGATATATTAGTGTTGATTCAATCAACTTGGTTCGAACATATAATTGTGTTATGACTTTCACAAAAATCATATATCAAATAGTGTCAAAATTGACACAAAATAGTTTTTAAATCAAATATTATATTATTAATTGTTATTTTATTCCTAAAAATATAAGGTTCGGCCAAATGACTTAGATAAGGATATATATATTAATAATAAATAATTTGGGGTTCGTTTGGAATATTATAGTAAGTGTATTAACCATATAGTGAAAGGAAAAAAAGACACGGTAAAAGTTAAATTATTTAACTTAGAGTTAAATCTAATTGATAAGGTTAAAATAATACCCTAAAATTTTCTAAATACTATTGGTTGATAGTATTGCTACCCCTACCCACATTAGCTTCGAAATAAGTCCCTTTGGAACCATTACAAACCGATTTTTACTTTAATATAAAATAATATTTTGAGATATTCCTAAGGTTCCCCTCTCCTCCCTTATAAAAGGGAACCTCCTCCCCCTCATCCTCACACCAATTTGAGCACTCACGCTCGGCCAAACCCTGCCATTTTCTCCTCTACACTTCCCTAGAATAATCCTAGAGGTCCTGGTCTTCTTCAAAGACCAATCTTAGTTCCCTAAGTGGAGGATTCAAAGAAGCGTTCCAAAGAAGAGGTAATATCCATTACCGATCTTTTCAATTTATTTCTTCTTCAACTTCTTCTTCTTTAGTTGTTTCATTATAAAGTAATAACATAAGTATTACTTACATACTGATATGTTATTATAAATATGAAACAACCCTAATTCACCTTCTATCCATCCTACGGAAAAATGAAATCACTGCGCGTGCGTACGTACGGAATACCGTCTCCACGCCGTGGTGTAATCTATTTTTCACCATCACCTTACAAGGATGGGTATAATGGTGTAATGAGTAACTATTTATGATTATTATAAAGTAATATTGATACTGAAATAATATATATATACTCCAATACAATTCCACGATCATAGGAATGATATCATCACTCGTGCGTACGTATGGAATACCGTCTCCACGATGTGATGCGACTCATTCTACATGATCATCATTACATAGTAATTATATAAATGAATTGAATGAATAAATATGATATATGTTACACTAATACCATTCTTGATATAAGGTATCTATAACCTTAAAAGAAGAATAAGAATTTATTCGGAAAAACACGCATAAGAACAAAAGGCAATAAAGACCCGAGTAACAAATAACAATGAAATATTACTAACAAGAAGCTAAGAATATGACCATATATGATATGATATCAATATTTATGATTCTGGAATACGTCAATAAAATTATTTAAACCATTATACAGGAGCTTCAGACATGTACAAAGCAAATCGGACCGAAGGTAAGGGAAATATCACAATCTCATTTGTATCCGAGATTGTTTATTCGTAAGTATTTATTGGGGTGTATTTTATCATCCACATCCATGTTTCATCAATATGTAATATTATTTCCATCCACCTACAATTGTTTAAATCAATTTTTACCCTTCGGTGAGTTTTTAGTAATATGTATGAAATGAATCTTTTGTCGTTTTTTGTACGAGGTACTTTTTGACTTTTCCGACAAAAGTACGAAGAATGTTTTTTTTAACTTATACGGCAAGAATGGATTTTTAAAACATTATTTCCAAGAATCATCCTTTATAAGTTTTCAATTTTATTTTTAATCAACTTCTTTTAGTTTATAATTGTATGACATTTTAAGAATAGAAAAGTGTTTTTGAAGAAGAAAGGACATTTTCCTCAAGAATGGAGTTCAAGTGTTTTATCAAAATTATTTTCCATCTAAGATAATAAAGGGTTCTGTTTTATCCCTATTATTACATTGATTTGATTATGTTTTGAGGGAATTATTTTTATGAAGTCATTTACCGTATATGATTTGTTTTATGATGTCATGATGTTTCAAGAATCCCATTTTTGTTACATGTGTTATGCGATTATGTATGATTTATGATTATGTGGCACACATAAGAAAGGATTAATTATAAGATGGGTGGGAACTATATCTCCCTCCAATGCATTGAGTAAAGATTTATATCTCATGAGATAGACATGGCTGGAACGGTAGGTTATACCGGTTCAGTGAAACAGGACTGGAACGAGGGTGACTCGGTTCAGAAAGGGACTTTGTCCACTAAGATAGTCTTGGCAATGAGTCATGACTAACAAGAAATGATTTTCCATGATTATGTGTGCATGCCAAAAAGTTTCAAGTTTCATGTTATGATTATGGGGATCTCATTTTCACTTCTATGATTTGTTCCATGTTAAAATATTATGATTTCATTTGCAGGTTATGATTTTCAAAATGATATGATATGATTTTTATTTCCTTTATTTTCCCTTGCTGAGCATTTGAGCTCACCCATTTATGTTTTCTTTTCCCCAGGTCAGGAAGATGGATATTAAGTAGAATATGCTAAAAGGGACCCTAGATATGATGAAATAAATGGGAGACACTGTAGAAGATTTATGAACCAGTTGTTTATGTTTCCCAGTTTCTAAAGACACTATACCTATACGGTCCTTTGTGGTTTTGTCATATGTTGTAATAAGTGTGCTTCAATTTTGAAGTATTAACAATGTATGTAATGTATGGGTCGTTATAGGGTGAATTGGTGAGGTGGCATACCAGTTGTCATTGCCACCATAGTTGGATATGGTCCGCAATGTCTTTCACATCTATCAGTATTCTCAGTATCTTCACAATGACAACCATGTCATTGACTAGGGAGATTTGGATATTGGGGATTAAACAACATTCGTGGAGTGACCCTTTGATATCAAAGATTATTGAGAGAATATGTTACATGAACAAACCATTTCCTTGGGTAATCTGTTGTGAAGGCATTGTGGACTAGAGGAGAGTACATGGGAAAGGGTGATTAAAATGTGTGCCTTGTACCCATAGTAGTTTTGATTTTGGCTAGGTGTCTAGCTTTGTGATGTAATTATTGAACCTTTTTCTATTAGTTGAGTTTTTTCCTTGTTATATGATGTGTGACAATGTCTTGAACATGAGGATAGGAGGACCTGATCCCTAGTCAAGATGCATTATAGCATATGCGATTAAACCCATGCGGGTGACTCAGTGCCACCCGAAGTGAATAGTTTCTTGACATGGTGGAAAGAAATCCCCAATTCATGTGTTTGGGAACTATGGATTTTGGTTCTTTTGTGGTGGTTGTATGGTTTTTGGGGGTAGTAGATGTTGGAGGAGGTACTATTGAGTGTTAATTATTCACACCAACATTTGAATAATAAAATTTAGTTTTTCCTTGAGAGGTATCATACAGAGTGTTTGTTTGGACCCCTCTTTCTTCTATGATTGGTTTGGAATTTTTGAGGGTAAGAATAATTTAAGTGTTATCTGATGTAATTGAACATACATCCCTTGTCCATTACATTGTGAAAATCTTTTGTTTGGGGTGTTTTGATAGGTAACAGTGGCTCATTTCATGTGTTTTAAAAATTTTCTAGTTTTTCTATTGGTGTTTCAGGCTTCAATGTGTTGCTTTAGTAGCATAGAATCAATAGGTTGGTATCAGTATCACAAAATTGGTGACTCAAGGCATCATTAGATTAAATCCTTCATAGGTTGAGGCATCGGTACGTCAGACATTGTTATATCGAGGAATCAGTGAGTCGGGGAATCAATTCATCGGGCATCGGTGTGTTAGGAATCAGCGAGTCACATTAGTGTCTATCTTTTGGAATGTTTCATCAATGGCACAGAGTCAGTTTCTGCTCCATTAGTGAGGCATGCATTAGTGTCTCATGTTAGTGACTCACCCATTGGTTTTTCATTTCCAATTTTCTCCAATTTTTTATAGTTTCTCCATTTTGTTGTTTCTTTTGACATTAAATTAGTTAAGTGCCATTTTTAATAAGTTTTTGTTTCATTTCAAATGATATTTAACTTTTGAAAACATAAATATTTATTTTACACATAAATTGCATGGTCTTGGTCATGATTAGGCTTTAATGGACTTTGAAATCATTTCACCATAGATTTATGATCTGGACTTTTTAGAGAAGAATTTTTTCTTCCTTTGAACCCTTCTACTTTCTATTATTGCATTGAGAACCATTCTTCCAAAAGAATCCATGTTCATGTTCTATAAAAGTCTGTTCATTTTCCCCTATAGTCTTTTCTACTACTGATGCATCCCCTAGTTTTGGTGAAAGGTTTAATTGGTGGTCCTCTATTATTACACGTATGGATTCCTTCATCTGTATTTCTTTTCTGTAGCATGCTGAGTGGGTGTACTTATGTTCCCTTAGGAATATTATAGAAACCATTGTAATAAATATTATAATAATAAATAAAAGAGGGTATGGGAGTATTATGATGAAGATATCTATGTTTTATATATTTTCCTCGATATAAGTTGTTAACTGTATGGGTTGTATTCTTCTAAATTTTTTGGCTATTTGTGGTCTCTATCTGTGATCCGGTTATGATTTGTGAATAATAGTAGTAAGAATTGGAATCTTCTTAATCAGGTGTAGTTTTTTAAATAAATGGATTCCCTACGATCAAAATATTTCAGTGATAACCCCTATTTTATCTAGTGTAATTAAATAATGAGTGATTCTAATCCAGAATAAACATTCCCTTGTTGGTGTGGCTGTGTGTAGTGTGTGGTTTTTTTGGCCATTTGTCTATACTGTTAGTGTGTTGTGGTGGATGGGAGTTTGGTTGTGAGTATGGGGTGGTATGGTTGGTGTAATGTTATCTTAGGTTTACAGATTTATTGATTTTGGAATGGTTGAACTTGTTATACACTGGCTCTGCATCAAGGAAGGGGTTGTAGTTAGGTAGTAGGGTTGGATGACTAGGTAGTGTCATGTTCATGATTATGGGTGTGTTGGGTGTGGCGTTGATATTTATTTGGGATGCCATGTGGGGTTGTGGTGAGGTGTGTTTTAGGTTTTATTTGTTGAGAGGAATTATATGGAGGTATGACTATGAAAAATGATAGTGGAAGTAGTTGAATGGGTGTTCAATAGATGGGAGTGAGTAGGGGTTCTTCTCTTGCAGTGGGGACACTGAAGATTGTTTAGGAGGGATGGTTTTGAAGAAGAATGTTGTTACTTTGTAAAGGACATTAGACCAATTTTTCTAGACAATAATGAATTTGGTGTGGGTTATGATGTTACTTGTGGTGTGCTATATTTATTAGATTATTAGGTAGAGATGAAATGAATAAATAAATTAATTGATAATATATAATGATAATTGGATAAATTAATTGGTGGGGGGTATGTTTCATGTTTTGGATTATAGTTAAGTGGTGTTCATTTATTGAATTAGGAATCGACATCGTTCATTTTGATACAAGAATTTGAAGGTGGCAGCAGAGGAGGTATTGTGTGGGATGGTTTTTGTTCTAAAAAATGATATATTGGGATGAGTGATTGGTACCTATATATATCTACATGTAGTTCCTTGTGATTTCTATATTCACCCCACCCATGTTGAACACTATATTTCGAACACTACCATTTTAAAAGGGGAGGGTTTACTTTCTTATTTTCTCAGTGTGAGGATGGATGGATCTTTATTTTCTATTCTATGCTCCCTATTCTATATATTGGTATCCCGAGACTCTTAATATAGGAGGTGGTGTGGTTGGGAGGCTTAGGTATCTTTGTGTGAGGTTTTCTTCCTAGGTGTCTTCAGAATGAGTTAAGTGGGGATGCCCATGGGTCTTTAGTAAGGGGTTGTGGTTTGTGGCCAATGTATTTTTAGGAAAGATGGGATGTGTTATGTGGCCCATGTGATTGTTGGAAGTATGTAATAGTGGGGATTGTGAGAGAGTGTGGTAGGGTCATGATGTTCTCCATTAGGGGTGAGTCGTTAACCAATGGGAAGTGGTGTGGGGTACCCACATATCGATGTGCTTACTACTTTACATTACATGATTTGCATTATTTGTGAGCATGACAAAGTGAGGTTGGGGTGTATTGTATACCTAGTTAGTCAGATTTTAGTTTCTGCTGTTTTCTCACTGGGTAATTAGTATTCTTCTCCAACTTGTTCACGAGTAACTTTTTTTTCCTACTAAGTATACTTGTGTGCTCACCCAATATATGTAAAACTTATTTATGGTTTCTAGGGAGATTAAATGAACCATGTACAACCTTAATAGTTCAGACCTTGGGGATGGTTGTTGTGTCGCTAATTAGATTTATTTTTTTGGTACATAATTTTATATTTTTCATCGTATTTCCATCAGTTTTAATTTAAACATGCACGTGTGATGTATTTCTCTTTATATATATATATATTTTTCATAAAGTTTTTTGATGATGATACATCATAACTCCTAATCATGTTTTCTATAAAAAGGAGAGATGCGTCCCATTTTGAGAGATTTTTATACAATTGGTGTTGGTATCTATCCCGAGGCATATTAGTGGCAGGAGTCAGGGGTCATTATCTCTCCATAATCTTGAGGAAGGAATGTTTTTACATATTTCGATCCCTTCCCTCATCTTGAAGAAGGCGGTTCATGACATATGATTCCTAATGATGAAGTGAATATTGAATGACCATGTGTGAAACATGAAAATGACGAACCATGATGATTTATATTACAATCGATAAGAACATAATTTCAATTATTATGAATGCCACATACATGAATGTAAATTGAAATAATAAAATTCGTGATGCATGTTATGAATAAAGTTATGAAAGGTTCATATCCCGACACATTCCACATCATGTACACCACTAAGAAAATGTGTAGATCTCATATAAGTGTAAAAATGGTCTAATTCAGTAAAATTAATGGGTAAGACTACATTTATGACCTTAATAACCAAGAAGATGTGTTTGTGACCAATTTATTGTGCCATTGATGGTACCCCACAATGTGGAACTCATATATATTAGAATCTAGGATAGTTGATTGAGAATAGGTTCATGAGGATCCGCCATAATGCAATGTTGTAGGGATACTATTGTTTTAAGATTTATTTCCTTTAATTTTAATTTATTTCTTTTATCATGTAACACAATCATTTATATTTTAATCCAAGGGTTTATATACTATTGCCTCCCTATTTTTCTTCTAACCGTAATCTCAATCACTTTCTCTCCAATCATTCTGTTGTGATCTCTTTTCACATTATAATGACTAGTGAATAACTTGGGGCATTGGCATAGGGGATGATTCACATAATTATAAATTATTATACATTAATCCAGACTATTTAAATTTAAATTACTATTGAAGAGAGATAATTTCATTGGTGTGTAAGTAGTCCACATTTCCTTGGATCTCTATCCCTTGTATAATTTTATCACGGATAATAAAATTTTATTCCCAAAGTGGTTTCCTTAAAATGTTAAAAATATCATCCATGTTAGAGAATAACAATGCATACTTTTATAATAATGGATTTAAAAATTTTATACAATAATTAATGAACTCAGATATCCATCCCTAGAAAAAATACCTTTCTTTGAAATATGAATTCTATTTACATCATTCTATTAGATAAATTCAATTATGAATTTAATTATGTTAATTCAACAATTTTTCAAAACCCTAGACTCAAAAATTCTATTATGTTAAATAAATATTAAAAAATAAAAAGTTTTATATTTGGTAGAATATAATTTTTTATTAAATAGAACGTGACACTCCTCATTTGTGATGACCATATTTTTCTTATGTTCCGTATTAGGGAAAAAAATAAATTTTTATTTTATATGATAGCTGTGAGTTAGTTGAACTCCTTCAATTCCTTATAGAAATATGAGTAAAAATCCTGGAGTAAAAAATCCTCAAATAGTATTTTTATATCTCACGATCAACACTCTCTTCAAATATTCTTCAAATTTAATATAGAATCATGATTTTCAATTTATTTTAATGTTTTCATTGAACATCCAACAATATAATCACAACAATAAAAGACTCTATAAAAAATTAAATATCTACATAACTTAATCAAGTATATTTTAATGAGAACATATCCATATGGTAATATTTCCTGATACCCTCTTTCTATTAAACTTCATATTATTTATTATATTAATCATATAGTTTTCATATATTTAGATCTAATTGAGTTTATCTATTTAATGGATCTTTCTGATTAAATTTCTCAAAAAATATCTTCGATAACCATTCATGGAAATTGATATATGATGTAATCACATGAAAAACTCTATTTTATTATTCATCAAACATCTTTTACATTTTTTGTTACCATAAAAAATACTATATCTAATGATCTTTAAAAAATTCTCTTCCTTGTAATTTATCATGGAATCATCAATATGATCATTCTAAAGACTCTATCTATTGAGTACCATAAATATACCCTTAAAGTAAAATTTCAACCAATAAACATTTAAGATTATTACATTGAGAAATAATTTTGTTTTGTACATCTAAAAACATCAAATCATGTCTCGATTTACTTGATCTAATGTAAAAACTTTGGTAGAGTTATGCATATTTTTATATTAATGTTACTATCTCAAATGAACATTATTAATATGTAATTATATTTAAAAAATAATTATAACCAATACCATGATATATTACGATTATTCGAATCGATCATTTTGATCGACTGTCATTCCACCATTTAAAAAATGATGTTCATCATTCTTTATTCTACATGAATATTAAGAATATGGAATTATAATATTTAATCAATGAGGACCAAAAAACTAATCATTGTATGATATCATTTTTCAATTCAGTCATGCTGATGTTCCTATAAACAATATGATATTATCATTTTAACCACCAATCAACCTAATCACCTCAGTAAGATAGACTCATAAATCTCTATAAATTACATTCCTTCCAAAAACATTATTTGATGGATAAAAATTCATTATGTTGAAAAATTATCTTCCCCAATCATGAAGTTTCAATTTATAGACATTAATACAAGAATACTTATAATCATAAATAATCCAAATAATCAGGAAATAATTGCCTTAAATTAAGGATTATATTCTAATGATTCCCACAGAAATTACCCGATTTACCTTATTCTAAGATGATAAGACATGTGAACTTCTTCCATCCCTTTTTCTCTTTATCAATGAACATGGATTATTTTTTATTTTTTATCTAGAATTAATCATATCCTTCTTAATTTCACATATAATATAAAGCTTCCTCATAAAACGGCATCAATACTTCATATATACTTATGAAATTTTTCTTTTATTTTATTTATCCGATATATTATCTTCAACAAGAATCTAAGAAACTTTATCTAAACTTCCCTAAAACATATTATTTAAAACCTATTTGAACATATATTAATAAATTCTTTATAATTCAATAATTTATTTCATCTAATGAAATTTATTTTAAAAAATATTACATTCACTATAATAGCCTAGAAACCACACTATAAGATACTATGCAGATATCATGAACATTGCATCAATACATTTGATGCTAATAACTATGACCAAGTTTTATCCATAAAACCATACCTAATAAAAATGACAACTGAGACCACACACATTATATATGAACTTATAGTTTTATATTTTAAGGGAATTAAGTAAAATTTGAATAAAATAGTTCAAAAGTTTTCTAATAAACATTTCTAAAATTTAACCCATCATTTATTATTTCACAATAGGTCATCAACACCATCCTTGTAAAATAATTTTTATAAATACATCATTTTACCTCGACATTGATTACCTGATTGAAATGTAAAAATAATAAAGGTAACAAAAAGTTCCCATTAAGGTTTAAAATAATAAATAAAAGTTTAGTTTCATCAATGAGAATAATAATGAATAATAGTATTCAGATATAATCTGAGTGAATAAGAAAATAAAAAAAAATAATTCCCACAAATCCCTAGATTATCTAATATTAAAACATTGTACAATTAATATTCATCATATTCAATAATCCAGATCTTTGTGATATCCATATCAATCATTATAAACATTACAAATATAGACAAATAATAAAGAAAACATGTTTGTAACATGGGACATAATTTCACTTTGCTATTAAAATAATTATAATAAAGGGAATAACAATACTATCAAATTCCATACCCAACACATTTGAGGGATATCAAAGTCCCACCCATCCTTTGTTTTTCATAGAACCAACAATCATTTATCTATCACAATACCACCCACCATTATTTTATCACATAACCACCCAACAATTTTCCACGTACAATTACATAATCATATCAATTAAATTATATCATTTAATTATAAAACAATAAGAGAAAAAATTATCACTTTTATAAAATTATGAAAACATGAAAGGATTTAGGTTCTATAACCATCTCTTTGTAACATTATTAACCTGTGGAAAAGAAATGGGTCACATTACAATCACTATAAAAAAATATTTATCCATGTAATAAAGAATGAGGATTGTATCAATAAAATATATCTTTAGTAAAGTGTAATTAACCAGAAGGTTTTTTATGTTTATTAATGTAAATACTAGTAAAATATCATTAAAAAATAACTAGGAAAATATCCTCTTTTTTTATAATAACTTTTTGAAATATAAAATAATTTTAATATATATCTCATTGAAAAAATACTTGGAAACAAATATAAAAATTTTAAAAATCATTTAAAACCATTATATAGTAAAATATACTTTTCTATTTGAATAATGACCTTTTAAAACAATTTATAAACACATATTTAGAATACATGGATTTTGAAAACCAAAAAATTTTCAATTGAAATGATGATTTATCATAAAAATATTTTCCAACTCTTGAGTACAAAAATATATAAAAATGATCAAATTTTTTTATAATTAAATATAAATAAAATATAGAAATTCATGAAAATTATTTAGAGGTAGATCATAGGATTTCAATATTAGAATCTCAATCACAAACAACCCCAATAATTAGTGAGATTATAATATAAAACTCATACCACTTTTGTAAATATGAATCACATTACCAATTGAATAAATATCATCAAATGGATATGTAAATACCCAAAATAAAAAATAAATGAATAAGAAAATACAATAATGTGTATTATATACACCACAGAACAAAAATAAGGGGTGAATATGGAATGTATCTCACAGAAATAAAAGTAAGAGTAGAAGAACCATTACTAATTGAGTATCCATTGAATCATTAGATATGTGAATTAATAAAAAAAATTGAATCTTATAATATCATTATAAAAATGAAATTAATGATATAAAATATCATATGGTAGTATATAAACCACATAAATGAAACAAGTTGTGAATATTGAATATGTGTCGTATAAATAAAAGTGTGACTATAAATCCTTGTACCATAATTCATTACACCCATCATAACTATTAGTACATATTTTATAAAAAATATATATCTATAACACATATGTCATTGAACCATAATCATATATATCATCCCATATATTATTTATTTCATGACTTTATATTAACTATTTATTAACAATTCCATGTTAATGTTATGTTTTGGGTAATAATGGATTTGTTTTTCATATATTTTTTTTGATGTTATTTTTTATGTCTTAAATTAATAATGATTAAATAATTTTAATAATGTTAAACATGAGATATATATAATAAATATAAATTGTACATGTATTTATAAAAAAATATAAATGATAAAAATAGGTGATGAAATACACCATTCATGGAGATGATATATCGTTCACGGGCATGGTCATTATCTCCATTTTCATATCATATTAAAAGAAATATATGATAATATATATATATATATATATTACTAGCTTTATTTTTATGATATATCACATATTTATATTTCACCCGTCCATAATACATTCCATGTGAAGTGTGAACGAATTACATTTCTTTACGAGGCGGTAATCCATCGTACACACAAATGACAATATCATATTCTAAAAAATATATTTAAAATGATGGTATGTGTTATATAATAATTATATAATAAAAATAAAAAATAAAAAATAAATATCATAATTAATCATCATTACCATCATTATTCACAACCTTGAGATGTGGTAATGGAAGAACAAATGACATTGGTTTGTGATGCAGTAGTCTTCCCTACACAGGAATGATGATTGCATGTCACATTTGATGGAATTGTGTTATGTTTAAGGTCATAAGAATAACATGAAAACATTTCAATATATTTCATATAATAATATTATTATATATTTTAAATAAAAAAATAATTTTTCATTATTTAGAAAGATATTTAAAAAATGTTCGCTTATGAATGCAACATAATCACAAGGTAACTTCTATGGGTTTGAACCAAAGGACTACATTTGCTTTATTATATACCACGTATATGCCTCTATAATGATATTTGGGACTTTTTAAAGTAATTAGGGAATATTTTGGATGAGAAAAATTCATTAGTGATGTGTATAAGTGGGGTGAGTGAGTTCAATTTTATAGTGGATGTGTTGTGGTTTTCTTGATAATACCAAAAGGTAAACCATATTGGTAGGCCTCCCATAAATAATTTTCTTCAAATAATCAACAAATATTGATAAAGTTTGCGATATGGTATAAAATTTTCTATCAATTATGTTTTTAAAAGTTTCTATTTCATTTTTCCCTTAAGATTAAAATTTAACAACTATGTAAACTTGTTTTTTACCTTATGAATTTTAATAAATTTTAATTTCATTCAATATAATTTTAGTAGAAAAAAAATGACGAACATACTAAAAATTAAAATTATTCTAATTCAAAATATATATTTATTTTATAAAATTCCAATCACTGATGTTTTTGAATTTAATTTAAAACTAATCCCACATGCACAATGGGAAAGCGAGATTTTGATGTGAAAATGGTCAAAAGTTGACAAAGTTTTTATATCAAAATTCAATATATAAAACACCAATGGAAGAAATTGAACTAATATATATATATATATATCATTTAACTATTTTTAATTTAAAACAACACCAAATATAAATTTTCTTTATAAATAATTTATATGAAAGGTCAATTATCAATTAAAATTCATCATTTTTCAATATTTATAAAAAATGAATCTTCTATGAAAAATATAAAAAATTTACGGTAACATAATTTGAACACTGATTATTATAATTTGATATCTATTTTTTTTATTAAATTTATATAAGTGTCAATTTTTTTAAAAAGAAATTCTACTATGAAAATGAAGAAAAATTTCATGTTAGAATGGTAAAGAATTTAATCCATAAAATTGGATTTATTTTTATTTTATGAATATAAACATATTGGATGAATTTAAAGAAATTTTATTTCATATATATAATATAAATTTCATTAAAATAATTAAATAATGTTTATTAAATTTATTTTTACTGTAGAAATCCATTGCGTGTATAAAAGATAGTTTTTCATAAAAACACATCCTTTATATTCATCTTTTTTTATTTTATGATATAATTAATCGGTCACGAAATAATTCATTTTATAAACATTTGTGAATCATATTTTCATATATCAGTTAATCCTATTCATTCATGACATTCCAACAGATAGGTGATAACAACAATATTAAATATTAATAGTATAATATTGTAATGTCAAATTCAATCTCTCATGTAACATATGTTATTGATGAAAAATGATGTTTCGTGCAACACAAGATTAACATGGTGTTTTATATAACACAATAAAAATTATTAATTATGTGTTACAAAATATTTCAAATAATTTAAATTATATTGAAAGAAAATATTTCATAAAACATGAAGTTGTTATATGGTACCCCCGTTAAAAAAAATTTTCCCTCAAAATTAGTCTTGATTATCAAAGGATTAAATTTTGTAGAATTTAGTTATTGAAAACCCCATCATAAAAATTAAATTAATAAAACATCCCATAAAAAAAGAGTATGAAACATAATGTTCAAATTAAAATACACAAAACAATGATTGCACATTGGAATAACATTGATGTGAATATTAGTGATGGATTTAGAAGGGATAGCTAATTCACATGAAAAAAAGTGTTATAGATAATGTGGAAAATAAAAAGTCTATGACAATAAAACCAAATAAAAATAGTTGTGGAAAATGTCATTGATATCAGAAACAATTATGTTAGTTGGAGAGAATTTTATGGAATGATCATTTTCTTAATGTTGAAGAATTCATTCCCAATTAATATTAAAATCATAGAAAATATACATATGTGAAAAGTAAAATTTCACCGTTTAACCAATTTCTTGTACAATCTCAAATTTTTCTCAAGACGATGAGTATTTTAGATGAAAATTATTATTCCGAAAGCCTAAAAATAAATTTTAATGACCACATTAATATAGAAGGGATAAGTATCTATTACAACTATCTATAATAAATAACCGTTACCAAAATGGTTATAAAATTGATAGCTAATTGTAAAAATTAATAAATCTTATAATAATACAATAATATCTAAAATTTATAATTAATACCATTTTTTGAAACAAAAGTATTATATAAAAAATTATTTATAAAATTATTCAAACATTTCATGACTAATTTTGAGAACCAAATACTGTATGTATTTATTCAGATAATCATACATGATATATCATCTATTATTTCTAAAATTAAATCCAATGTGATTTAGAAATAAAATTAATCATTACCTGCAAAAAAAATTCATGCTAACATGGTCATCATGTTTTCTTGTGGTAGGGAAAAAAACTTATCATCCTTTGGTCAAGGGTTCAATCCCTATTGCTTTTTAAATGATACTGGTTCTCACCTAGTATACATGTTTCCCTTTTTAAACATAAAAATTATTTCTTGAATAAATAAATTCCAATTGATCATAGGGATTATGAATTCAACTAAATAATAAATTTTCATCAATAAATTCATTAATCACTTTAGGATCCCATCAGTTAAAACCTCAAAAGATGGCTAAGAAATTGAACTTATGATCATAAATAAGATGACAACCCTATTATGGAATCCATAACACCTAATATAAACTCACATGAAAACATAAAAATATCCAAAGATATCTAAACTGAACTTTGATACCAATAATAACATCCCAAGACCCATACTCTCAAATCCTATGCCGAAATCATGAACATTAAATTTCTATATCTGATCTCGATAATAGTAGAACAAATTTTTTCATCAAACCTTATAATATCAAATGATACACATGGATCACTTAAATTCCTGAGAATGTATTCTATATTTAAATATATTTAGGAAAAACTCCGACATTAGTAATTCACAAGTGGTCAAATAAACATTTATCCCATTAACCCACATTTTCTTATTTCACAGAAGGTTATCAATATCATCATTGTTAAATACATTATAGACATTAATCATTAAACCTAAATATTAATAACCTGGGAAAAAGATAATTGTAATAAGGTGGATTATATGATCAATAAGTGTAAAAAAATTATTAAAATTGAATTTCATCAATTAGAATTTGAGTGGATAAGAGTATGATGACATAATACGAGTTCATGAGAGAATAAAAAAACATAATTCCCAAAAATTCGTAGATGATAACATATGAAAAAAAATTATTCTTCATCATTAATTAGAATCAATAATCATTATCCATTTGATATCAATCATGATCATTAGAAACATTATATACCCAATGAAAGCATAAAGAAAACAGGAACATAATATGGTGCATCATTTTAAATTCACTAATTGAATCACTCTTACAAATGAAAAAACCATATGGTCAATTCCCATTCATAATGCATTGTAGGGATATCATGGAACCACTAACACCATTTTTAGTATAAAACTACCGATCATTTTGTTATCATATAAGCACCCATTATTGGATTAACATGTAACCACCTGTCAAATGTACAAGTAACATTAAAAAATCATAACACATAAAATAATTCATTTTATCATAAAATTAAAAGTTAAAACAATTTTACCTTTCATAATATTATTATCTTTTGGAAATTAAATAGGATTTTGACAATATCTTTGAATCATGATTACCCCGTGGAAAATAAATGGGCTCCATTACAATCAATTTAAAACAGCATTAATGTATTTATAATATAATGATGGTGGAATCATAAAACAATATCCACATTAGTTGATAATAATAATAATTGGTTTTTGATGATTATTAATTTTTATACCACTAGAATATAATTAAAAACATATTGATGAAAATCTTCATTTTATTTTGAAAATCCAAATTTTAAAATATAAAACATTTTAAATGTGAATCTCTTTAAAAATAACAATGGAATAAAATAAATGATATTTAATAAATAATCAAAAATATTTATTTATCGAAATATAATTTCAAAAATTATAAAAAAAAAATTAAAAGATTTTCTATAAACATATTTGGAAAAATGGTTTTTTGATGAAAAGTAGATTTCATTCGAAAAGGTAATTTCATAGAAAAAAATATATTTTAGAATACAGAGTATAAAAGTGAGTAAAATAAAGGTAAAAAAATTATTATCATCAAATAACCATATTATAAGAATATTGATGATAATTTTTTATATTTTGAACATAATAATTTAGTATTGGATACATAATCACAAACAATCTCGATAATTAATGAGATTGTAAAGTCAAACTCGTACACTTTGATATCATTGAATCATAACCCACCTAAAATATAGATATTAAAATTGATATTTAAATACACAAAAATTCAACTATAAGAATAATAAAATAAATTCATGGAAATTATATACACTAATTGAATAAAATAAGCGGTGAATATGGAATTGACCTCATAGAATCCAAAGTGAGACTAGAAAAATTCTTACCCCGTGTGTGACTTTTGAATCCAGATATCATTGAAAGAATATCATTAATTGTATATTTTTATTTTTTGAAATTAAATAAATTCATTATATAATATTTTAGATAGTACTCTATATAGCACACAAAACAAATGGGTGGTGTAAATTGCATATGTGTCATGGAAATAAAAGTCAGACTAGAAATCCCATAACCTTAAGTATTGAATCTCATAAGACCTTTTCAAACCTCATATATAATAAATGAAATTTCATTATACATATATCTATGAACTATAATAATGTAAAATATAAAATATATCATTTTATCATCAGATTATATTATATGTTTACAAACAATTACATGATAATGTTACCTTTCATGTAATAAACAAATTATTTTTCATATAATTTTTGACTTGTTTTTTAGTCATATTACTTTGATCATTATTTAATAATTTAAATAATTTAAACCTTGATATAAAAATCCAAAATATATATATAGTATATATATATTTAATATAATATATAAAATATAGATAAAAGAAATGAAATACACTATTCATGAAGTCTATAGGTCATACGTATGCATTAATACTATTTCCATTTTCGTGTAATATTGAAATAAATAAATGTAAAAGATATATATATATATTATTTTATATTTATTATATATTTAATCCCACATATTTCCATTTCAAAAATCCATAATACATTCCATGTATAGTTCTTACAAATCAGATCTCTTCGCAATGAAATCATCTTCTGTATACAATAATGATGTTATCATATTCTGACAAAATAGAAAAAATTAACAGATGTTTAATATAATAATTACATAAACCTAAATAAATCATAAATATCATAAATATATATATTATAAACTGAATTTAAAAAATTATTCTCAACCATTAATGGTGGTATTAAAAGAATAAATTACATCATTTCATTAGGTAGTAGTCTATGATACACATGAACAAAGATTACAAATCTCATTTTTTTTGAAGTGAGTAATTTTGTATGTTATATCCTTAAAAAAATAAAATAGTATATAAGATACTTATGATACTATATAATATTGAATTACATATTATTTAATATTATTGTGTAACAAATAAAACAAAAAATATTATTGACGAACATTTCAATTTCTTTGGGAAACTCCTTTCAGTTTGAACCAAATGAATTCATTGTATTGAATTCTTCCCCAAGTGGTCCCTCTACGATGATGGTATTTATATTGGGAACTTATATGAAAGAGTTTTTATTAACATAAATTCATTATTTTTTCTAGATGTGGGGAGAGTGAGTTCCCTTTTATAATGGTGTAGGAGTGCCTTCTTCTAAATACTAGAAGGAAAACACTATTTGGTGTTATCCCATCCATCATATTCCAAAAAAATGAATATTTGTTTGATAAATCAATGTATGTGGTCTATATATTTTATTAAAATGGTTTTTTAATTTTATAGTTCATATATCCAAATAAGATTAATGTTTAAATACCTAGTAAACTCACTTTTTCATTAATCACTATAATTAAATTTAAATGCATTCACTAATAATTTTAGTAAAAAAAACTAATTTTACCTTAGTTTAAATTATAAATTCCTCTGATTCCAAATATGGAATACATAATACAATATTCTAATCAAAATGTGGCATAATGAAATTTATCACAAATCATCCAAATACAATGAGAACATTGGTATTCAAAGTGAAAATGCTCAAAAGCTTGGTATATTCCTATATCTAAATTCAATATAAATAAGTTTTAAGTGAACTATATTTGATTAATATATGTATAATTTCACTATTTTTACTTTAATACCAATTCCAAAGATAATTTAACAATATAAATCCTTTAGACGGATATTAAAATTGCAATTAAAAGTATTTATTTTTCACTATTCATCACAAAATGAATCATCTCCAATAATATAAAAATTATATATTTTATTCTAATTTTGAAATTACTATTTAAAATAAGATGTTTATTTTTTCGTATAGTTTTTAAAAAAGTTTATTTTTAAAATAATTCATCCGTTAAATGGATGAAAACTAACTTTTTGTATAATACTGATTTAAGGCTTAAAATATGATTTATTATTATTTTATTTTAATAAAAAGGGCTGGATGAATTTTAGAAAAAAATTAATGAATATATAAAAAATACTTTTAATTGATACCAATTATAAATTGTTCTTAATATAATTTTTTATGAAAATTATCCTTTATGCACATAAGAAATATTTTTTCATCAAAATACATCCTTTATTATTCAATTGTTATTTATTTTCTTTTCTAATTATTCAGACACATAATTTTTTAGTATATAAAAAATCTAATCCATATTTTCAAAATTTTGTTAGCTCTATTAATTCATTACATTCCATCTATTTTGTGATCACTCTCATATTAGATATTAATTGTATGATTTTGATATGTAAAAATCAGTCTTATGTTTAACACATATTATTAATGAAATTTCATGTTTCATGAAAAGAAGTATAAAAAAATTATTTCAAATAATACAATATAAAATAAGAATCATGTTCTACATAATCTATAGATGAATTAAAATTACTTTGAAATATTATATTCCTTATAATATTAGGATGTTAGACACACAATATTGGAAAAAATACGCCATGTTTTATTTCATTGAAATATCATTAAAAAAGATAGGTCAAAATTTGAATATTATGTTTTTTCTCTCCCTTATTATTTATAATGATTCATTTCAATTTCTCCCCCCTTATTGAAAATAAACACCACATATATAGAAAAATGGTATCAATTCATTATTAAGAAATTTTTCTTACATATTCTCACTCTAAGTAAACATGATCAAATATTGGTGTAGAAAATATGAATATTTGAGATAGAGAATAAAGCTATCTAGTAAAAAGTTAACATTATACCAAATGATATAATAAAACATAATATTTTTATCATGGTATCTAGGCCTATATTATAGGATTATTATAATGACACAAAATCTTATAAATGAAATTCCTTTTTGAAATGAATAATGTAAGTGTTGATTTAATTTAAATATAAAAAATGATATACATTGATTTCAATATTATATTTTATGTTATATCTGATTAGATTAAAAATAAAATTTAACATCAAAACCATTTATAATATATCTACTGATCAATGATTATATGATTATAATATATTATCGTTTATTATAAAGGCCATACGACATAGGAAAATGAAATTATGGCCTTCACCTATGGGATCATACCCTATAGATTACATTTATAAGAGATTACGTTGGAGATATAATCTCTAGGAATTACCATTCTTCATTCCTAATCTGAGAACAAATAACTAAATCCTATTAGAAACTACATACTATAGGATTTCATGTTTATCTAGATCATGACAAAAACATTATGGAAACACCTGATGTGAATCTCACCATTGAACACCATAACCATATCGTGCCCACTACTATATTTTTTTCTTTTATCCTGACCCTAAAATATCAATATTTATATTTTCTTTTCAACAATAGAGTGACTATATTTATTCTATATTTTTTGACTACAAAAATGATTATGTAACAAGTTTGATAAAAAAGAAAATTAATAACGAAAAAAATTAATTGTATTTAGGGGTAATATGAAATTTCAATTAAGATAAACTTTTTGACTAATTCATTTAATAAATTATTTTTTTAAATTAATATAATTAATTAATATAATTTTATTTTTAGTATATGTAAATTTTATAAGTGTCACAAAAAAATTTATTATAAATAACCTATATTTTTAAATAATATAGGAGTTTAATATAAAAATAAAATATCTCATATTTATAGAAATATTTTTTAAAGATAAAAATTATTTTTTAACCAATAGGTTGAAAATATTAAAACATTAATTTTTCATATTTTAATATGACTTATAATTTTTCAGGTAACAATTAATTATGGTATAAATAAACAATGTATATTATGACATCATAATTACCCAAAAGTTATGTAATATGTGACATAAAAGGTATACAAAATAAAATATATGTATCCCCTTTAATTTTTTTTTGTATTTATTAATTTTATAAAACCATTATGAATCATCCAAATCCAAAATTGTATTTTATTATGGTAAAATAAATTCAGTTTAAAAATAACCCACTTCCACATCAAAAATTGCCTTATCTTAATTTGTTTGGTTCGTTTCATAATAAAAATGAAGTGAAAAATTATTTATATAATTAATTGGAATTAAATAGGATAGTGATTGTGATTTTTATTAAATTATTGTAAAGAGATAAATAACCATGTTTGGAAAATAATGATGAATGTCCCTCTCTTTTCCAATATAAACCCACCCAAGATTCCATTTATCATCACTAAAAACATTTTGAAGTGAATATAATTTTAATTTTTCTTTATTGATCCCCCTTGATACCCTAATGATCAGAAGAGTATTGTTATATGATTTTTAAATCATCCTTTTAATTTAAGTGATCATATCATTCCCACCATTATTCAGGAACATTTATTATTTAATGCCATTTTCATTCAGTTCATACCGATTGTTTGTGATTTTCCTCATAAATATTGTTAGAAATATTATTTCCATCTAATAATTAGATTCATTAACTCTTATTAATCCCTCCCATGATTCATTTTATACCTCTGTTATGTCTTTGAAATTATCACCTGTCTTTTCCATGACAAACTTTTATTTAAAAAACCTCTTTTCCTTATTTCATTAACTCTGAATTGTTAACATTGTATTATGTTCTTATATATATCTCTTACTACCCAATTTATTTCTAAATGATGAGATACAAAATTCACTCTCATAAATCCATCCCATGATCTATTATATACCTCTATTATGTGGATTAAATTATCTATCAATATTTCCTTGCCAAAGATTTATATTGTTTGTACCATCACCATTTCAAGTCGGGTATATTAATAATGACAAATGAATTCTTCTATAATTTTTGAATTCTATATATTTATTCCATAATACTTAATCATGTGAAATAATATTATTATATGTGAATAATTTATGAGGAACACTTATGCTTTTACATGATTTGGGAGATATGGACGTTCTTATAATTATATAGCACTCCAATGCATTTGTGTAATGTTTTTGTGTCAATATATATCTTTTTTGATTAACTAAAAATTAAATCTTTTATTATATATTTTTTTTATGGAAAATGTGGGAAACCATCCATGTATGAAATAATAAATTAGTATAAAAATAAGAAATAACTGAATCATTGAAATGATTTTTAAGAAAATTTTAAACAATACATTTAAATAGACTTCATTGGATTATTGTGACCTTCACATACAGGTTATCCAAGATTAGGTCACCAAAACTGTAGGCCAGTATGTCACAACATCTAATAATATCTTATACATAAATATTACTATCTCTAAGGACACATTTCAAAATGAGGTTTTGATTGGTGATCCAATCACAATATTTATTATTATTGTCCACTCTATTTATCCTCTCAACCATACTATCAATGTCCTCCCATATAAATTTGATCTAAAATTTCTCCTTGATAATTTCTTCACTGTAATTAATGATAGTATCCCACTCATCACACTCAATGATTTGATTTTTTCTTGGGAGAATTAATCTCTCTTTTCATACATATTCATATATCATGGGTTCATTTACCATCACTTTAATTATTTTGGAATACTTTTTTCCAATCAGATAGGTAATTGAGATTAGTATTTTTGTCCTTTAGTATTCATCCCCTTTGACATTAGGAAGCTTCATGAGTCTCTTCTTCCCTTTCACTCTTTATTCTTATGGGTGTTGTGTATGCCTCTTTCATGTACATCATTATAAATGTCCAACGAAACCTGGATTGAAGACTCATATTTTGATTCTGCCACATAATATCCTGGATCAATAGGCTGGTTCTTCTATGGTTCATGGTTTTGGAATACGATTACATTTTAAATCACATCCCATTGATCCTAAATCAATACCTAAACCTCTATACGTTCAAAATGTATACTAATAATAATAATTGAATAGTTCTTATTCAATCTCACAGTTATTGATGAATTAATACATACATAATTGACTATATTAACTATTTCATCTTCCTCACCAGCCTGTTGAAATTACCCTTATTGTTTCCACCATCTATGGTTTCCACTTCTATAATAGTGGTTTCCACCTGAGTCCCATTCATTTTATCCTCATTCCCTATTGTATATATGCCATCCAAATAATGTATTAATTTATCACAAAAATGTATACAACCTTTGGGTGAGGGGGATATGGATATGCCACCTATATAGAGACCATATATTTTCTATAATACCCAAATCGTTAGAATTATCCATTTATAGATTCTTTTAATCATGGGATCTAGAATATACTATCTCCAAATAACTAATATGATCAACAAGATCAATAATTCGGGAAAGGTTTTTGGACATGCTCTAGACCCAAATAGAAATTACATTCCACTATTACATGATCCCTCATATGGTTTCAAAAAATTGTTCATTCTCCCACTCCAAACTCAAACCAATGGATGGAAAATTTTATTTAGTGGATATTAGAATGGATCCTTGACTCCAAGATAACAAGATGCCTCTAGTAAATCTCTTCCCCCAAAGAAATCCTAATATACTCAACAGGTATCCTTGAAACTATACCTTCAAATCGTATGTGTGGAGAAACTAGGTGACAAATAGATCTGGTTCTACTTTCAAAATAAATATAGAGGCCAATAAGACTTCCTACAATTTAAATAATCAAAGGATTTTTAAAATGGATTTGTATTTCTAGTAGACTAAACAAAGTTTTATAGTTGTGGTAACTTCGGTCATGTGGAAATCATATGTCTATCTAAAACGGAAGAAATAGAAACCATGGAAGTTATGGGGGAACTAAACCAGAACTAAACAAGTCATCTAACGATGTGAATCAAAACATGATAATCCTACTATAAAGAATACCTCCGTTTTATGATCACGTAATTCCCAATATGAAAAAATAAAATATTCAAAAGAAGGCACTTAAATATGAAACTTTTTGAACTGTAAAATAAATGTAATATTTATAATAAAAGAGGCCTTTTTAGAATATATATATTTGAATGTTAGTTTCAATAATCCCTATAAGAAGTTAGAATCAATAGTGAATAGAAATATCTGACGTGAAAGTAGGGAGAAAACTGGGATTTGAAAAATGTGAAAAAGAGAGAGATCATGCTCCCTCGAAGAATGGGGAAGGTCCCTCCCCCATCAAGGATGGATTGAATGAAATGGTGGTCATTACCTTCTATGTAAAAATGAGGATCATTTGTGATAATAGAGTACCCCATGCACTATGTCATAAGATATCATACATGAGATTAGAGAGTAATCCTATTCCATTTTGGGACATTTTACACCATGTTATGATTTCTTATAAGATAGACATGACATATTCTTATGATTTAATATAAATTCTTGCCAATACATTCACATTATTTACATTGTGATATAATGTTATATTAGACCTAATTATTCAAAATTATGATTTTCACCAATTCGTTTCCAACTAAAATTCTTATTTTCCCACATACACAATATTTATCATTTAATTCTTTTTTTATTCTCATACTAGAACTTGTAATGCAATCATTCATGTTTATTACCATTGGTTATATTATGTAATTTTAAAATATATTAAAATTTTAATCATGTTAAGGATATTTTAAGTTATTTAGTAGTATCCATGTATCAGGGTCCCATTTTGTGTACAAAATTAACAACAAACACTAGGATTCCTGATCATATGGGTTTTACTAGATCTTTTATTATGTAATAAATCATGAAATACCTCATGATAAAGACATCGGTTTTCATTGATGGTTTCAAGTGAATGTATAGTAATTTTTGGAATTAGGATTTGAATACTCTTGAAGAATCCAGAGCTATAATACTAAACATAAGAAAATATAACTACTTTTTTAGAAAAGTATTGACTAAGTGGGTTCCATGAAAAAATATCCTTATTGGGATACTACATGAGGATACAACTCTTGTATAGATGTAAATATGAGTAATAACCCTGATAATGGTTCATTTATCAGGACTCGATCATTACCTAATTAATGATGTCAAGCCTTTCTCCACACTTGGTTCCACAACCTTTTGGAATATGTTTTAGTAAATACACTATGCCCATATAAAACATTTTTAGTGAATAAAATTATCATAATATTTTATATTTTGAAATAAATCATGGAAAATATAGATTAAAGAATATACTTTTATAGGTTGATAAATATACATTATTTATCAATTATCAATTAAATTATAATGAATTCTATTTCTTTATTTATTAGTTTTAAAATTATTATCCTTATGTATATTGGTAATGATATATATTACTAAAACAGAAATCAAATTGTGAATGGTAGGGTTATCATCCATAACACTTTGAATTATTTCATATCATACATGTTTAGTTGAACTATTAACACACCACATGAATTAATAGAAGTAAAATTGATGGTGAAAAATGTAAAATAAAAAAAATATTATATCCCAAGTATATAACACCTCCCCTGTCAAATTGTTTGGGATGATCTTCCTAGTAAAACTTATGATACTCCCTTAAGTGGAATTTGATGAAATTATTGGAATAGATAGTCTTTCCCTGTATAGATCCATCATAAATTGATGATTGGAGGAAGTCACCCTCAATATTGTGAATCTATTTATGTTTTTATGTAAGTGAAATTAAGAGGATGATTATTATTTTGAACAAATATTTAATTCTGGGATATTATTTCTATGTGAGAAATCATATCTAGACAAAATTATTTATATTAAAGAAAGTAAAATCTTTAATGACATTTCCATTATCAGGAAATAGCATAATGTGTTTAGAAAATAATGTCATATGATTCCATTAAGACAAGGATTTAATTTTCAATTGATATTATACCTAAGTATTTTAAAAAATATATTAATCAATATAAAATTTATATTTTTTAACTCCAATAGATGAAGATGAAACTATATTTGAATTTATATAGGGATTAATATGCCAAAGGTATTTAATATGGGGTGCTTTAATCATATTCCTCACAAATAATTATTGATGACATTTTCTCTACATTGATTATAATGAGCTTGACAAGATCATGATGATGTATGTGTATCCCATTTCATGGATTGATGACGTGTACAATTTTCTATGGGAAACCATGTATTTCTTAAAAGAATATATCTAGTCAGGATATTATCATGTCATGGTGTTGAAGGAGGATATCCCCATGAATTTTTTATTACAAGGTAAGGGCATTAATAGTTCATAGTGATTACATTTGTACTCACTAATGTTGTAGAAATATTAATTCATTTGAGGAATAAATAATTTTGGGATTTCCCAAACAATATTAGTAGTCATGAATGATGATATTCTTATCTACTCCAAAAGAAATGAATAACATTTGGTTAACTTGAATACTATAATAATGAACATGTGGAATAAAAAGACATATGATAATTATAGTATATAACAATTATTGTTTATCCTAGGAACATTCATATGGAATGTCATCACAAAAAAAGAGCTATTAGAGGAACAAAAAAAGAGGTAATCGATGGATGTCCAAGACCAATCTATATGATAGAAATATGTAGTTTCGTTAGATCTTATGGGTAAAATTATCTATTTATTATAAAATTATAACTATTTGAAATCCCACTAAACAAGGTTAATTTAAGAGGAGGCATGTTTGTCAATAACGATTGATGTGAATAATGTTTTAAAGAGACAAATAAGAATCCAATCACTGAAATTGTACTCAAATTACACAATTTTAGAGATTAATTTTTTTTATTTATAGTGATGAATCTAAAAGTTTATAAGAATGTTTACTCATTAAAATTAAAATGTGATAGCCTATTCCTCCTACAAATTAATGATAAATGAGCAGAACCACACAACATATGATCTAGAATTGGATTTGGTGATCTTAATATTGAATATTTGGAATCATGATCTCTATGGGTAGATGTCTGACAAATTTATGTATTATAAAAGTGAAAATTATATATTCACACAAAAGGAGCCTAATATTTACCAATGGATTTTATAATATCTGATCAACTATTATTATAGTTCAATATAATACCATCTTGGGAAAGACAAATAAGTGGAAAATTCCCTGGTTATAATGTTTCCAACAACTCTATCCATGATAAGGAATAAAAGGGATCCAATCTTCATTGACATTAAAGGATATATATTCAAATACCCAACCTTAAAAAATACAAAATCATGAGTTAAATAAATAATTTGAAATTATATCCCATTGAATATATTTTCTTGTTAAGAGCTTTAGAGGATTAGGATATAACTCATTCATAATAACTCATATATTAAAAAGTATCACATTCTTCCAGCTATACTTTTATCACTAAAAAAGGTATATTAACATGAAATATTGTTTCATTTTATTTCCAATTATAACAACAGTTTCCATGATAAAATTTATGTCTCTATTCTTTATTAAATCTAATGAATAAATTTTAAAACATGGAATGAGCACATAAATCACAGTAATGGATACACAATAAAGGAAAAATATATTTCATTCCCAAAAACTTGTAAACCATGAAGAGTTTATAATAAAGTTATAATTTTCACCTTAATGAAGTATTAAAGAATTTCCTTGTATTATAATATCATTTAATACCATTTTATAATAAAAGTATTTATATAAATTCCATATAAAAAACATATAACAAATAAAGAAAACTTGGGAGATAATCATACATAAATTGAATAACCATATGGTCAACATCTATACATATTATTTTTATAAGGTGAATATCCATACAAATGACTTCTATTACCAATGCATTTGATGTTATAACCAAGCCAGTCATCCTTATTTTATCATTTAATCACCTATATTTGGTTTATCACCTAACTACATATATTTTTTTATCATGTAACCACCCGTCAAATGTCCAAGTACAATTATATAATTATAACACATAAGAGATTTGAATTATCAACTTTGAACTCAAAAAATTTAATTTACAATAATAATAAAAAATTAAATATATTAAAATATTAAATCCAATTCAAAAACCATATTCAAAACTGAAACACCCAAAAAGGGAATAATGGATTTCTCTTCCTTAGAAAATCATTAAGTCGTATAGAGAAATCTAAATATCAAATAACGATTGTAGCAGTGTTGAATTTTTTATCACAGAGTATTTAAAAAAACTAATTTTTTAAAGAATGTAAATTGATTAATATATATAGATTATTATTGAAAAATATGGAATGTAATTTAAATACATAGGGTTTGTTTATAAAACTTACAAAAGAAGGTGGTGTATAATATCAAAATATCCCTCAATGAAGGAGATTGAGACTATTTCTTTTAGAATGATCCCTTTATGAAAACATTGGAGTAAAATAAAAAAATTACCATTTTAAAACATTGATTTACATATAAATACTTTATTAAAAACCATTTTGAAAACGTGGACTTAAAATAAAGATATTTGTAATAATAAATCATCAAACCATAAAAAAGATGTTTTGATTTAAAAATTCCCTTACCACTTGAGAAAAACATAAATAAAAATAATTAAATATTAACATGAAAAAAATATTCTATAATGAGAATAAATATATTACTGATATAATATTTCAATGCTTAATAAATAAACTATATAAAATTGAATTGGGGCATAATATTAAATAATTCTCAATGGAATGTAAATTAATATGAAATCTATTACCTTGATTTCGATTTATCAGGTATATTACATGTTCTTGGTAAATTATAAACATTGAATAATTTATAAATAATTTAAATACATTAATTTTTTATTATTTATTTTGTATCATTAATTACAATGTTATTATAATTAGATAATAATTTGAGTTCGTGTCAGATGTTTTATCGATATTTTGTACTTAAATTGAAAATGAACACTTTATGATATAAATAATCCATGTGGTAATAAGTCCATAATCTATATAATAATATTAATTAATTAATGAAAAAATTTATACATTAATTATACTTTTAAATCATAACATTAATTTTTCTTATTAAAAATTAACAATGTTATAATAATTGAGGTGGTAGGTCATATGTACACATGAGTAACATTTTCATTCTTCATTGATCATTATGGAAATAATGTCATTATTATTTTATCTATCCATAATGATCATATCATCATTAATATCATAATAATAATTTAAATAAACTTATATATATCCCAAAATTTATTTGGATAATAATAATGAATCACATCATTTCGTGGAGGTGATAGTTCACACTTACTCACAAACAAAATTATTGTTTTTATGTTCATGGAAAGTATGAATTTAATTGATATATTATTATCTTATAATGATAAATATTTCATTAAAATTACATATAAACATTAATTCCATCATTATAACCATTATTGAGAGACGGTTATAGAAAATGAATTATATCAGTTTGTGATGGTGATAGTTCACACATGTGCAGGAACACTGAATTTCTTATTTGTCGAAGGTGGAGATAGATTTAGGTGATGATAATAACATAATAAATTATCTGTATATTGAGGATACATGAGTGATTATCTCATTGAGGTTTTATAAAATTTTACGGAAGTGGAAGAAGAAATAAAATATAAAAACTTGAATAGAAAATGTACCTTTCATTCAGATAATCACCTTTTCATAAAACATTAACACCTATAATGAGGTTGTTCTACCTAAACTAAAGATTCCAGAATGTAGGAAGGTTTCTAAAAGGGTTTTTTGAAATAATTTTCCAAGACAAAATGTGTTTTATGTGTAAGGAATAGAGTGGAATGGGTTGCCTTTTATAGGAGATGGGAGGGGCACTCTAATTATTTATTGTATTAAAATAATATAAATCCATTTTTGTATCCAAAAGAATCTAAATGGATTTAATTTGAATATAGGATGAGGATGGGTTGAAACCCTTTTATCCAATACAAAATAAACATGTGTTGATTAATTTTTAATCCTTATATATATATATATTAAAGGTTGGGGCCGAAGCCGCATTTGTTATTTAAAGAAAAGTCCTCTTTCAAAGTGGGTAGAGGGAGACCCATTACATAGCCCAAAGGCGCAAGACCAAGTGGTCTGAATACAAAGCCCAAAAGCCTTTTTTGGCCCAAAGGGCCCATTGGTGAATAGTACTACAATAGTACCCGAGTTGCTACAGTACCTACTATAGTATCTCCACCGCTACAGTTCCTACTACAGTGCCTCCACCGCTACAGTGCAACCTCCGCTACAGTCCCACCGCTGCAACAGTGCTGCTACAATGCCCAGAAATTCTTCCCTAACCGGATTTGATCCTGGGTCTTTTGGATGCCAAGCAGGAGCCTTTACCACTTGTGGGTCTTTTGTTTTAACACATACTTTACCCTTTTGATCCTGCTACTATGTTGTTTGTTTTAACACATACTTTAACCTTTTATTCATACAATTATGTAATGTTTTATACAATTTTTGGGTTAATATAGTTACCGTAACATGCCCAATGACCAATAAAAGAAACATTAATGATTTTTTTTTACATTTAACAATTATTTGAATAAATATTTGTTTTTATTAATATTATCACATTTAATAAAATATTTTATATTTGAAAATATTAGTAGCTTCAAATATGACATCATTCATTAGTTTACATTTTGAAAATATAATAGTATAAATATAAGTTTGATTTTTTTTAAATAATCATCAAAATGTCATATTCAACCATATAATTTGTGCTTTCATATTTATTGTCAAAATATATTTATTATCATATTATTAATATGATTTATTTGTCTCTTACCTTATTAAACCAATTTTTGTATCATCATTGTGTCACCATTTAATTTAACTTTTTATTTCCTGAAAATTATAAATATATTACCATGATGTAAGAAAATCAAGATTTATTTATGAAGACTGTTTATAGTCATAGATATCTCTTATATAACTCCATATTAAATTTATTATATTTAAGGTATATATGATTATGACATACTGGTCTTTACTTTAAATAAAATTTTATAAGTGTCACAATCATAACCATGTGGATTCCAAAGGCACCAATTTAAGACCAAGGATTTTCATGGTCAAACATAAGTCATCCAATATGATTAGGACATTATTTTTTGTAACATCCCATGTTTTTTAAAAAGTCACTATGCTTTATATGGTACATAATAAACCACAACGAACATAAGAGAAGAACTAAATATTATTATCTAAATGTTACCTTATAACCTAGATGTTAAAATGATAATAATTAATATTATGAATTTAATTATAAAAATATGGTTTACATATGTATATAATTAATTCATTTGTGATAATTAATTATAATTTAAAATAAAACTCTTTTTAATTAAAATGAATGGGTTTTCTTAGAAACTATTTAAATGTAAAAAAATTAGTTTATAAAATAAAAAAATCACTCTTTATGGATATTATTAAATTAATATATATCTAATATAATAAATTAATTTTTTAATATTCATCTTATATGTCTTAAAGATATTATATATGAACACATTCAATTTTTATGTTAATAGAAGAATTATTCAAAAAATATAGTTTTGTCGCATTATGATTGAGAACCCATTTTAAATATATTAGGAACACTTATTATTATTATATTTGAAAAAAATAAATTTATTATTTTAATTAAGGAAATTAAAAAAAATTTGATAAATTTTTTGTATTTTTCTGGTGACATTCATATTTTAACTAAAATAGAAAATTGCAGAATTTTAATTCAAAACATCATTTTCGTCTAATTTTTTTATATTGACATATTATCAATTTAATTTTTTTAATGTATTATTAGATTAATTTTTTATAATTTGATAAATTTTTTGTAATTTTATATAATGTCACATATATATTAGACAAAAATATATGTCAATATTTCGCAGGTTTTTACTTTTTAAAAACTCATTTTCGTGTTTTGACAATGTAGACTAATGTTATATTAATTACTAAAACTTTTTTTCTATGAATTAGGAAAAATTTATTTAATATTTGGAATCAGAAGTTCCAAATTATTTAAATAGGAACATTTTATTTTATGACATTACCAATATTATCTTTAGTGGTAAATTTTATTACCATTATTAATAGTAAGTCGGGTATTTAATGGTAAACATAATATTATAATAATTTAAAACTACCCTCACACTTATCCTAATTTAATTGTATGAGTGTACTAAGATTCTGGGAATCCTTATGTTGTTTTAAGGACCAATTTGATCCACTTGGTTGAATTTATTGCATTTATAATATTATATTCAATGAATAGTCATTTTTGTGACACTTTTCTTTTTAACGATTAATGTATTTTAATATGGAATTATATAGGGGATATAATAAATTATATATTATAATTGAAAGTATAAAAATATTAACTAAATCATATTAATTTATTTTTAATCTTTAGGAATTAAAAAATTAAATTAAATTACATCACAAAGATGATGTTGTAAGAGAGTAAATACGGAAAGAGTCAAATAAATGATATTAATAATATTAAAACAAATATATATTTGACATATTTGATGCCATCCAGGAAATTTATTGATGATAATAACATTTTATGATATATTTAATATAATTTTTTTGAAATATTATTGTTATTATGATTTTTTTAATATGTCAAGCGATGAATAATGTTAAAAATGACAAAATTCATAACTTAAATAAACTAAAAAATATAATTAAATGAAACTAAAACTAAAAAAAACATTATATTCTAGAAAATATATTATATAAATATAAAAATTTCTTTAATTACTCAATCTTATTACTTTTTTAATGATTTGGTAAATTTTTTAACCCTTAAAATGTAAATTACTTGATAAATCATTAAGAATTTAATGATATTAAAACAAAATGATAAGGGATAAAAAAATATAAAAAACATGTATAGTTTTAATTTTAATAATATTATTTGAATAAATATCATCATTTCTTATAAATAAATTAGTTTTGGATCATTTTTTTTATTAAAAATTAATTTTTATTAATTTAATACTTTTAATAATTCCAAGGGTGCCCTTCCCCTCTCATATAAAATGGTATACCTTCCTCTCTATTAATCATACATAAAAAACCAATTGGTTCTTCAAATCTCTACCAAAACTCTCTATATAATCCATCCAAACATTCATTTGGCCTTAAATTATGCAGAACCTCAGTCTTAGTGGTGTTATGGTTTTATGAATGGTTATCATGTTAATGAAAGGTGATGTTTTAATTTAAGTGTTTCTATTCTGTTTCTCCTTCCACTACATTCAAATATTATAATCCAAAGATGAAATAATAGGAATAGTATCCTAAATATACTAATATGGAATTATTTTAATATCATCATCTAAATCCATCTGTACATCCATTAAATGGGAAATAAATTAATAGTTTGTGCGTACCTATGAACTATCACCTCCTCGAACCGATATAATTACTTTATCATTACTATCTCGCATGACTGGTCATAGTGATGCAATTAATGTATTTATATTATTTTCCTAACATATTTATCATTATAAGATAATAATATATCAATTATGTTCTTACTTTCTATGCACTTAAAAATGATAACATCGTTTGTGCGTACATGTAAACTATCATCTCCACAAAGCAACTTGAATCATTTTTATTCACCACAACACTTGAATGATATATATATATAAGAGTATTTTTTAAATCATTAAAATTAATTTTATTATTTTATTATATTTATGGTATTTTAAAATAACAATTACCTTACATCCATGATAATTAATGAAAAATGGAAACATTACTCATGAGTACGTATGACCTACCATCTTCATAGTTATAATGTTGTTCATTTTTAAAACCCTAAAAGAATGGTTTAGTTTAAAAAGTAAAATTGATGTATAAAATTGATTATTATATGATGAATGTAATTTTTGAGATGATGGAATTATGACCACATAGACTATTGACATCATGCCATGTTCATTTTCGACTCAAGTACCGAATATCAACTGAATGTTCATTTTTCACATATATAATTATAAAATTATAATGACATCATAATAAGTGATATAAAAGGAATAGTAAAATTTATAATGGTTTTAAATTGTTATAAATTGACAAAAATTTATTATTTATGAATATAAAGATTTTACAAGACGATTTAAACTCATGGTAAGGGATTTCGTCTCAATTTACATTCCATTGAGACTTAATTGTTTCTACACACCAATTCACATTTATATGGTGTATATATCACCATTGATATATTATATCATGAATATTATTATTATCATGATCATATATGTTTTTTTAATTTAATTATTTAACGATTATTGTTCTTGTGTTTTTAAAATGGTAAGGGACTCTTTAACTAAAACATCATTTTAAACGTTTATATGATTTATTATTATTAATGATTCTCATTTATTTCAATTATTTCAAAACTGTTTTTAAAAATTCATTTATATGGACACGAATGCTTTAAAATTTTAATTCCTTTGAAATGTTTCAATGTGGTATGGGAAAATTTCATTCAAAAATATTCTTGTTTAAAAGTTCAAAATGTGTTTTGAAATTGCATTAATTATTTCAATAACATTGAATTTTATATTTAACATATACATCATGAATTTAATTTCTCAGTTTTATATCTATTTATAGTTTTGATGTTTAATTTACATTTTTAATCATTTATTTTTAAATAATTTTTATTATTATTTATGAGTGTGAGTCATTATAAAAAATTAAATGTGATTTCAATGTAATAATGATATACAAACTATTATAAGTGATTTATGAGTAAGGATTATGTTATGGTTCTTGGGAATCACTTAATAATTCTTGTGGTTTTATGAAAAACCAACGGCGGGTGAGCCTGGGATAGCTTTCCAATGCAATGGGTAATTAGATAGGGTTAGCTGGTTAGGTTTCTCTTAAGAGATTTACGGAATATACTGTGATGGTTATTCCAAACCTAACCATGAATGTTAAGCTCTATATAGCTAGGAAAGATTCAATGTAAGTATGGGGTATATTTCACAAGTTTCCTTTATGATTTAAGATTGTAAATATTTTTTCTAGAATTTTATGATTTCACGAGGCATGTTACATAACTAAAGATTAATGGGAGATAAGTATGATTTTGTAAAAATTTGTTCATGTATTTAAAATATCTATGGACTAATTTTTTAATTCATTATTCTATATCCATTACAATGCATCTTGAGATCACCCCATGTTTTTAAATGTTTTCATTGTATTTAAAGTATAATATAGTCAAGGATGAGAATAGGGAAAATTTGTGATTAATAAATAAGAAAAGAAACCATGTTTCTTTTTAAAATTTTATATTTTATAGATGAAATCAATACAATTGGAATTTTCCACTTTGTATTTCTTTGGATTGGTTATTTATTATTTAGGGACTAATTTTCTAAATCTGTGGACTTGAAAATATTACCAATGAGAAATAATGTTATATTGTTGAATTATCTCAAGATTATGTAATTTTTAATGTTGGGTCCTTATATTTAGGGTATATTTATAAAATTTATAATATTATTTTAACATTTAATTACCCAATATTCCTATTACAGAGATAATAAAAATAATCAGTAATGTTAGTATTCAAAATGTAATAAAATAAAAATACCTTTTTAAATAATTTGTACCTTCAATTTCCAAATATACATTACTTGTTTCCAAATTCAATACACAGAATTGGAAGAAATTAATTTAAAATTAATCTCATTGACAGAATGTGAAAACGTGTTTTTAAAGAAAAACATTTAAATGATCAAAGTGTTTTTATATACAATTTTAATAACAAATTGATCAAAATGTCTTCAATTGGATTAAATTATAGAAACATAACATAATTATACCTCAAAATAAAATAAAAGGATAATCTAACTATTAAAAAATTAGACAAAAAATCTATTTTAAATTAAAATGTTGTATTTTTCACTATTCCTAAAAATATGAATGTTTTATGGAAAATACCAAAAAAATTACAACATTAAATTTTATGTACATCTTATAAATAATAAGTATAGTTTTTCAAACATGATTTATAAAATCGTAAAATACTATAGTTAAAATGGGGTCATCATCAAAAGGCGGTAAAAATTTCATTTTATATAAAATACTTATATTATTCTTAAAATCATATTTGTTCTTATATTAGGATTAGAAACTAAATGAGAAGAATTTTATTCCTTATGTTAAATTAATATTTCCATAATATAGTCTAAATAATATATTTTTTAATTTTATAATCACAATTATTAATATTTATATAGTTTTTCATAAAAACAAATCATTGATATTCAATTGGTTCATATTTCCATTTCGAATATAATTTGTAACAAATGAATCATTATATATACATGTTTAAACCCCATTTTCATAATTTTTTAATATTTTCTAATCTAGACATTCTAATGGATACATTGTAATGGTAACATTCAAATAATAATATTTTGTTTTTTTATGCTCGATATGTGGTATCATGTATTACATAAAAAATGTTTTTTATAAAAAAATTTAGGATGTTAAATTCTCCCACATTTGAAACATTCAATGTTTTAATTTTAATTAGTGGTTATAAATTATGTTATGAAATATTAATGTAACTTTATTGCAATCCCATTTCAAATACGATTAACAATACTTTCACATTAAAACAAAGAAGGAAATGTATGAAGGTCACCCAAGATAACACATAGTAGGATACATGTTAAAAAATATGAAAATAGAAGAGAAAACTCACTCTCATGATCTGATGGAGTGTGATAGAAAAAATTATCATCTGAAAGTTAATAATCAGAAGACTATAAATTTATGAATGGTAAAAAGGTCATTGATTCCTTAGTAATAAAATTTAATATATAACTGTTTTATTTTAAGATCCTTTTCCAGGAGATGAAAAATTATTTTACAAATTAGAATAAGAGCATAATGAATTATACATAATACACAATTACAGTTTCATAAATTAAAAAAATTCGATAAAAAATTCATCTTTTTCTCCAAACAATTAGTATTCAAGAGGAATTTGTCACACATTAAGCACTAGAATAATCTTCTAGAGAATCATACAATCCACAAAATATTTCATTACTATTTCTACTATCTTTATAAATTAAATATAATTATTTTCATATATTATAATTCCTCAAAAATAATAATCATGTATAGGATTAAAAAATACTTTTAGTGTAAAAAATTCAATTGCAATACCAAAAGTTCAACATAGAATATTCAACAAATACGTGTCTATAATTATTTCAATGTAATTCAATATACGATTAAAACCCAAAAATCACAAGGATTTGATAAAAATGTATTCCAAGATAAATTTTATCATTTATCTGAAAATGACATCTATCATGCTTAATGGATCATACCAAAAATGTAATTTCTTAAATCGCATAATCTCAAAGATAAGCTAATTATTTTTATAAAAGAAATTAATCACCATAATTACACAATTAAATCATATATTATTCAAAAATATAATTCAACATTTACTTTATCTAATAAAATCCTATTGTATCGTTTTTACCTTATCATATAGGATTCTAAAAATAGAGATCATATTCTGAACGAACATTCAACACTTAATCCACAAAATCATTTTCCAATAGCAAGGATATTAATTTATTAAAAAATAAGTTCTAAAAATAAACTTATTATTTAATACATCAACTAGTTTACCAGAAATGAAATATTCATACTATCCACAGACTTCACATAGTCCATCTATAAGTGGTTCACCTTTGTCTCCCTTCTGTTGTGGGTTTGATTCCTGTGGCCTTATTCGACATGACAGGTTGTCACATATCCCATTGGTTTTCCATTTTTTAAAATTATAATATTCTAATAAAATTACCAATATATGATAAAATCCTCAAAAATAATTATAAAATGTTTTATCCTCAAAGGTTATTTCATACCACAAATTTTTCATCCCTAAAATAAATATCATATAATTACCACAAAGGTGAATGTTTAAAAATATATCATTATTTACCATAAAAAATAATAACATAAATCCTTAAAATTAATTTTATGATAGTAAAATTATAATAAATTCTAAAATAATAGTCTCAAGATGGTATCCATATCGCTTAAAAAATTATAATCTTAAAACTTGTCTAAACCCTCCTTAATTTCAAACACTATGGAACAAGACATAAATCTCATATAATATTGTGTTAGGTCAACAATTTGATGTTATTTAACATTGGGGATCATTTAAATTGTATTGATTTTGAGAATTAATACATAACCCATACATCAAAACTCAAATATTACAATTTATACACTTTTACTCACTATCCATATTTTTTACAAATTAAAAATATTAAAATAAAACATGGTTTCTTTTCAGGATTAATTATCACAACATTTATATTGATCCATTCCTTCTCTATATTATCCCATAAATCCTATGAAAAACATTATTAATGTTTGGATGAGGAAAAGAATATTTGTAAGAGATACACGAAGAAGTAAAACTATTAGTCTTGAAAAAAGTATGTAAATCATGAATTCTTTATCATAAATTAAAAATTTTCACATTAATGACATAGTATATATTTTCCTTGGATTATATTGTAATTGATAATTTCATTTTAATAAAAAGATAAATTTCAAACCCATATAAAGAACATATTCCATATAATGGTAACCTTGGACATAACCATACTTAAATGGACAAAATATATGGTTTATATCCATAAATATCACTCTTACAAATGCCATAGCCAAACAAACAACTTCTATACCAAATGTAAGGGAGGTTCTAACATAACCATCCATCCATTTTTTATCACAAAACCAGACTTCGTTGTCTTATCACGAAACCACCGATATTTTTTTTATCATTTAACCATATTTCAAATGTCTATGGAACATAATATAATCACAACACATAAAATATTAAAATTATGAACATTTTAGTTATAAAATTTCATTTCCCATCAAAAGAAATTATTTCAAGATATTGAAATAGCCAATACAAGTTAAAAAAAAATTCAATACCCAAGAACCAAAAAATGTAATAAGGTATTTATTTTCCATTTAAAAACATTAAGTCTTATAGCATAGGCCAAATTTCAAATTATTGATATGGTATTTGAGAAGTTTTTGTCATCACATACGTTAAAAAAACATCCCTTTTACCATTTTGCAATGAAATTAAAATGATTCAGATAAAATTATTCCTTTTTAAAATGTGTGATGGAAATTAAAAGTCAGAGGGTTTTATCATACACCTTATAAAAGAATATGGTGTATAATATCGAAATATGCCTCAGTAAAAAGATATTAAGATGAATTCCTTTAAAAGAATCCCATTATGAAATTTTTTGAGAGAAATTAAAAAAGATATAATTTTAAAACATTAATTAAAATAGAAATACATACATAAGAAGTGTTCTGAATACATGATAATAAAATAGAAATATTTATAAGAATAGAACATCGAAACAATAACAAGAAGTTTTGAGTTAGAAAGTAACTTTACACTGGATAAAAAAATTGAATAAATATAATTAATGAATAAAATTTAACTAAACATTGAATATCATGAGAATAAGGATATTACAGATATAATATATCAAATAAAATTTTTTTAAAATAAATTTGTGCATAATGCCAAATAAGTTTAAATGGAATGTAAATTGTGACAAAATCCCTTAACATGAGTTCTGTTTTTCATTTATATTCATTATTATTCCTAAATTATAAAAATATTCTAATTTATACATTATTCATAACCTTTTAATGTTCATTATTCCATTTATATAGTTAATTACCATGTTATACTAATTAATTAATTATTTGATTTCATGTCAAACGTTTTGTCGATATTATATACTTGAGTCGAAAATTAGCATTGTATTATGTAAATATTCCATGTGGTCATAAGTACATAATATAAAAAATAATATTAATGATGTAATAGTCCCTTTTAAATAATAATTATCATTTTAAATCAAACCATTACTTATGGTTAGGAAAAATGAACAATTTTAAAATCATAGAGACAAAAGGTTATACATACACATGAGTAATGTTTTACTTTTTAATTGATCATTATGGAAATAAGTTAAATATAATTTTAACGTTACATAATTACAATATCATAATAATCATTTTAATGTACTTATTTATATCATAATATTTATGTGGTTATTAAAAATGAATCACATATCTTTATGGAGGTGATAGCTCACATGACTACACAATAGAAATTATAATTTTTATGTGAACGTAATGTAAGATCATAATTGATATATTATTCAATTATAATGATAATTTTTTCATTAATATCAAATATGGACATTAATTAAATAATTATAACCTGTTTTGAGATACAGATATGGAAAATGAATTCTATATGATTGTGGATGTGATAGTTCACACATACACAAGAATGATTACTTTATTTCCCTTTCGATAGAAGTTGATATTAGTTTATGTGATGATATTTACATAATAAAACCTCATTATATTGTTGATAACAGAGTTATTATCCCATAATGGTTTTATATGATTTTATGGAAGTTGAAGATGAAATAAAATAGAAACACTTAAATAAAAATGTTATATTTATTTTGAACAATCACATTTTTTTAAAACCAAAACCCTATAATTAGTGATTTCCACCTAAAATAAGGCTTCATTAATGTGGGGAGAGATTATAGGAATGGGTCTAGATAGATCTTGGCCAATCCGAATTATTTTTAAGTGTATGGAATCATGAGGAATGGGTGCCCTTTTATAGGAGAGGGTAGGGTCACACTTGGAATTTTAAAAATCATTAAATTAATATTAATTAATTTTCCATTAAAAAAGGGTCCAGATTGAGTTATATAGTATATAGGATGAGGATGGGTAGAAAAATATAAATACTAGAAAAATTAGAAATGTTTATTTTTTTTAATCCTTATCTTTTGGTTTCAACATTTATTTTACCCTTTTTAATCCTACAGGGAAAAAATGATATTTACCAGTTGTGGTTTATAAGAATTAAAATAACATGATAAAAGATCATTAAAATATTATTTTATGAAATATTACAAATTTTACCAACTATTTGACTAAATCTGTGAATTTTAGAAAAATTATAACATTTAATAAAATATTTTATATTTAAAATATCAATATTGAAAATTTTGACACTATTGAGTAGTTGTCTTTTTAAAAAGATAAAAAAAGACATATAAGTTTTAAAAATATTATTTAAATAATCACCGACATGTCAAATTCATCCATAAAATTCTTATACGTCTTCATTTATTTCATAAAAGTTTTATTTTAATATTTTTAATATTATTTCTTTAATTCGTCCATTAACACATCAATTACAACCTCATTATTGTGTCACAATTTAATTTTTTACTTATTTTCTAAAAAATATAAATAAATTACCCTGATTTTGGTAGTCAATATATCTTTCAAAATAATATTTAAATTCTATTATATAACTTATATAACACAATATTAAAATTATTACAGTTATGATAGACATAATTATGACATCTTGGTCTTTAATTTAAATAAAATCTTATAAGTTTCATAATAACGGCCATATGGCTTCCAAAGGTCATCATTTCTCCCCAAGGATTTTATTTGTTTAAAATATCAATTCCAATTAAATTAGGTATATTTTTAAGGTATTTTTATAATATTTATAATATTATATTTACTTTAACAACGTGACTTACCCATAATCGTGGTAAAAAAACTATTACAAAGTTACTACTGACAATTTTCAAAAATAAAAGAGAAATATTTAAAAAATTTAAACATATGATTAAAATACGGAATTAATTTCTTCAAAATATAAAACACAAAATCGGATGAAATTAATTAAAAATTATTCTCATTGAAGAAATGAGAAAACCAGTTGTTAAAGTAAAATGTTTAAATTTTCACACAGTTTTTATATCCCATTTCCTTATAAATGTGATTCTAATGACATAAATTGGATTAAGTAAATAAAATATAATTATTAATTAAAAAATTTAAAAGGATAATATAACTAAATAAATTAATTAAATGAAAAAAAAACAGTTTTCAATTAAGATGTTGTTTTTTCACTATTCACTAAAATTTGAATATTACCAAAAGAATAATAAAAAGTATCTAAAGTTAAATTTTTTATCCCTATTAAAAATAATAAGTTTATTTTTTCATATATAAATTTTAAAATTGAAATTTTAATTGATTTTAAATGGATTCTCCATCATAAGGTTATAAAAATTCCTTTTAAAAGAATACTAATTATATTGTTAAAATAAAATTTGTTTTTATATTAGTATTAGAAAAAATGGAAGTTGAATTCTAAAAAATATATTTAATTTATATTATATTAATCTAATCCATCAATAGTGAAATTATTATTTTATAAACATAATTATTCACATTTAAAAAGTTTTTCATAAAAACACGTACTTTATATTCAATTTGTTTATATTTCCATTTTAAATTTATTTGGTAACAAATGGATTATTATCTATAAATTTATAAATCATTTATTCATAATGTATTAATAATTTTCCATTCCCACAATTCTAATTGATTGGTTATAATGGTAACATTTAAATAAAAATATTTAGTTGTCTATTTATTCATGTTATTCTGTAGCATGTATGCTATCAAACAAAGTAATTTTTTTCCAAAAAAACCCATGGATGTTACAATATATGTGAATATAAAAATTATATTCATCCTAAACTAATAGAATAAATTCTCATCCCTATATTATTCAAATGATCCATTAGGTATAGAATTATGATGAGTTTCTATAGTAGAAGGTAGTGAATATTCTGGAGATCAACCTTGATAAAGATTGATTTATAAGGTTTGGAACATGATTATGCATCCCTTAAAAAATAATGATATAGTTGTTATATATAAGTTATTTTCATAGATCATAATTATTTATTTATTGAGGAATCACTATGAGGTATAGGGATATGATGAATTTTTTTTTGGTGGGGAATCATTGTAACACCCCAAGCTTCTACGGTACGCCTCTCTTTGAATAATGTGATAGCGTGTGTTGTACGCAACACCGAGTTCTAACACACCATAACCAATCAAACTAGCCGTTATGAATTGTAATACCTACATTTTGAGAATATATATATTTTATATTTCAAAATGGACTTCATTTTTGGATTCGTAATATCGAATTTAACCTATGGTGAAATTTTGGTACATTTCGGATAACTTTCATATTTTGATGAATAGTGAAAATTACTAAATTTTAATTAAAAACAACTTTTCTAATCAAAGTAATTAATAGTGATAAATTAAAAATTTGAGTGGTTTTAAAGTATATTTAAAATATATTTTTACCATTTAATATAATTTTGGTCATTGGACATAATTTTACAATTAAACCGAACATAAACAAGTGTCAATCTTTTGATAGTTATTATCTCTTAAAAACACGTTTTTTGTTTTGACAGCGGGAATTAATTTTAAATTAATTTCTGCCACTTCTGTGTTTTGAATTTAGAAAAATGGATTCCATATTTGGAATCAGGATGTTCAAATTGTGTAAATAGGTAACTTTTATTTTTAGACATTTTGAATAATTACTGCGGTAAATATTTTATTTACCATGGTTAAGGGTAAATCCGGTAAATAAGGGTTAAAAAATAATATTATAATAATACTAAATTACCCTAAAACGTGTCCTAGACTTATTGGTTGATACATGTTCGACCATAGGAATCTTTGGGTCGATTTTGGGACCCCATGGTGCCACTTGTAGGTGATAAGGACACTTTATTTTAATTAAGCTAAAATGAATACAAAAATGACACAAGCATATATCTTTTAGCAAAACAATTTTTACATAGGGTTATATATGTTGGATTTTAGATTATAAATATTAATTATAAATATAAAAAGATTTCCTACATAGTGATAGTTCATTTATAATTTTTAGACATTAAATAATTTAATTTATTTATGACACAGTGATGATGAATTAATTACTATAATAGTGAAAAATTAAAATAATTGATATTATAAATACACAAATAAATATAATATGAAACTATTAATGAATTAAACTAATTTTCTAGGATAATATGATATATTAGGATTTATTTAATTGACTTTGTTCGAAGTAATCAATCTGTTATGAGTTTCACAAAAATCAACTATTGAATAGTGTCAAAATTGACATAAAAGAGTTCTTAAAACAAATATTATATTATTAACTGATATTAAATTCCTAAAAATGTAAGGTTCGGCCAAGAGACTTATATCATGATAGGTTCATCATTAATGGACCACTTGGGGGTCGCTTGGATGTATGTAGTATGTTTATTAACAATATTATATAAAAATAAAAAGAGACATTGTAAAAGTGAAACTAATTAACTTAGAGTTAATACTTAATGATAAGGTTAATATAAGAACCCAAACCTGTCTAAATTCTATTGGTTGAGTGTTTTTAGACCTATAACCACATTAACCTTTGAATAATCAACTTTTGAGCCATTAGAAACCGAATATGAATTTATTATAAATTAATATTTCTAGCTTTTCCAAAGGTGCCCCTCACCCCTCTTATAAAAGGGCACTCCTCCTTCTCAATTCTTCACACCTTCAAAGACTTTTGATTCGTCCAAACTCTTCCCACATACTCTACCAACTTCCCTCACTACAACCTAGGGGCCTTAGTTTGATCAGAAATCCAATCTATGAAGCCCTTTTGATCAAATCAAAAGGAAGAACCCGAAGAAGAGGTAATGATTTCACCACCCTTCTCCAAGTTCATTTCTTCTTCCACTTCTTCTTCCTTTGTTCTTACCATTCTAAACTAATAACTCCAGTATCTCACATATACTGTGATGTTATTATAAATATGGTACAACCATATTCAGTATTCTATCTACCCTTTGAATAACATGTCACCATACGTGCGTATGTACGGCTTACCGTCTCCACGTCGTGGTGTAATTGTTATTCAATATATTATTATTTGGATGGGTATAATAATGATGTGTAACTCATGTAAATAATAAATATAACATGTTAATGATTCTGTATATATGATATACCATCCATTTATATATTATTTTAGTATCAAAAGAATGATATTGTCGCTCGTGCGTACGTACGGACTACCGTCTCCACGAACGCGATGAGATTCATTCTCCATCGTATACATTCAAGTGTAATTATCATTTTATAATTTAAAAATGATTTTTAAGGACTTGATATCATTCTGGATATGAATAAGATACAACAAGCATGGTTTATGTAACAAAACATATAAAAGAAAATGAGTAAGTTAACACCCAAAACGACGATAATTCTAAGATATTATTAACAAATCAATGTTAAAAGATCATATATGACATCATATTAATATATATGATTCTTGTATAATTGAATAGCAATTATTTCACCATTATACAGGAGGTTAACCTACCCCAACCAAGGAAAAGTACAAGGTAAGGGTTATTTCACAATCTCTTCATTATCCGAGGTTGTTTATACGTAATAATCTTCTGGGATTTCTTTATCATCCACATCCATGTTTCTTCGAAATGTATTTCAAAACATATTTATTATTTACAAGAATATGGGTTAAAGTCATTTATACCCTTGTTTGACTTTTTTTAAGAGGTTTATAAAGGAATCATTCCGTCGTTTTCAAAACAAGATCCTTTTTAACTTTTTCGACAGAATTAAGGTAAGAATGTTTTTTTTAACTTATACGGCGGGTGCGGCTATTTTCCGCCGTTATAAAATCTTCAAAGCTTCCCTTACAAGCTTATAAGATTATTTTCAAAGAAAATGTTTTATTTTATACAGATCTTAAATGATTTCAAAATAAAAGAAGATATTTCTTTAAAAAGAATTTTGATTTCATCTATGTCAACATCCTTTGATGGATTTTAAGATTATTTGAAGTTGATTTATTATGATACAAAACTTCTATATTGTATTGAAGGTTTTGTGATATGTTTGACTGTGGATGTGCTATTTTTATACCATTCATACTTTATGGTGAAAGTATTGACATTTCGTATGCTAGTTTTAATACGAATGTTTATGTTATGTTTAAACCTTTTCATATGGGAATGCATTGGACATAATATGTGACGGGTGGAGCCCGCTATAGCTCCTCGATGCATCGGTAGGTCTCATGAGACAAACTAGTGTCTTGGTACAAGGCCTTGAAAAAATATTATTTGTAGTCTTGGCACGAGGCCTTGGCTATGTGGTTATGACAGTCTGGCATTATGCATTCCATCATTATGAAAGTGGTTACTGATTTTGCATGTGATTATTCGATTAGTAGAATAACCATGTGAATAAGTAAATGGCATTATTTCATTTTACTTTTTCCATACTATGTTGAAGTTCAAGTTTGGCAGGCTTTTGTTTTAGTTATACATTTCCTTAAATGTTTATTCTTATTTATGAAAGTTTCCGCTATATTGTTATCCTTACTGGGCATTTGAGCTCACCCCTTTTCTATGTTTTATTTTTCCCAGGAAGTGAAGAAGTAAATTATGAATGAACTGCAGGGATATTATGTGGGGATATGAGTGTGGTTTGTGGAGACAATATGTTGTAGTAGTAGTTTTTCATTTTATTATGTAATGTAAGACTTATGAATATATCTAGTGTCTCCAAGGCTACTAAACCAATCAGTCTTTCGAGATTTGATCTTTATTGTGATCATGCCAATGTTATGTAATTATGCACCGACTCTGGGTAACTTGGGTCGGGGCGTTACAATTGGTATCTGAGGAAGTTTAGTACAAACCTTGGAAGCTAGATATAGATAATCTCTGATTAGAGCACGTAGACCTAAAATGAACTTTGAGGATTAGTATAGAAGAACATCCTAGAATTTTGGTATTGTAGAGATTTTTTGAGTTTTCCGAGAAATACATCCCTGTCTAGATACGAGTAGGTAGATACGGCTCTGGCACAGATGTACCTAGGGGCTAAAACCCGAAAACACCACTTTGAGCTAGACTAGAACGAGAACTGGTGCACGACATCGGCCCTTGTTGCACTCTTGGTTACGACACTCTCGGGGGATATGCTTAGGATAACTCTCATTTTCTTTACAAATCATTATGAAGGGTTTATGAGTATATACTTCCTCAAAGAATTTTTTTTTATGATTATGGATTATATCCATAAATAGTTCAATTTATGTTAAGTTTTTTATAAGTATGGTATTATGTATTTTGATTCATAAACTGATCTAGTTTATGCCATTGTTTAGAAATGGCGCCTAGTGGAAGAAATGGAAACTGTATCAATGCACGCACTCCATGTAGGGATTGCCCTCCTGATCAAGATAATTATAGTGGAGCTGGTGATGCAACTGGTGCCGATCAGCTAATCACCATACTGGGACAACTTACTCAGGTTATGAATAATAACCTTACCCGTATGGAGAACCCTGATCCGCAGCGTGGAGGATCATTGTTAGATTGATTCATGAGGCAACAACCACCAACGTTCAATGGGAGTACAAATCCATTAGTAGCTGAGCAATGGATATTTTCCCTAGAGAAAATATTTCAGGCTTTGGGGAGCAGTGAAAGGAAAAAGTTATCATGGAAGTTTACTGCCTTACTGGAGATGCTGATCAATGGTGGTCATTGATTCAAAATACGAAGGATGATGATGAAGTATCAAATATTGAATGGAGGGAGTTCAAAGATATGTTTTTAGAAAAATACTTTCCTTGCGACCATCGAGCAGATATGGAAAGGCAATTTCTGAGTTTGAGACAGAAGGAGGATGAAAATGTCACAAAGTATGAGGCTAACTTTACAAGGTTAGCAAGGTATGCTGGAGATTATATACGTAACCCAAGATGTAAGATTGATCGTTTCTTTGATGGGTTAAAACCATTTCTCCGTCGAGCATTAGTCTCACAATCCTTTTCATCGTACGAAGACATTGTCTCATGTGCTATCAAGACCGAAAAGGAATTCTCTAAGTCTTATGACTTTAAAGAAAAGCAAGAGAAGAAGAGACCTGCTGATCAATATGTGAATGGAAATAAAGGGAAGAAGGGAAAGGTTGAATATCCATCCTTTGGTAAATGCGGGAAGAAACACCCTGGTATATGCTTGAAGGGAATGGGAGTCTGTTATAAGTGTGGTGAAAAAGGCCACCAAGCTTGTGATTGCAAGGGGAAGAAGGGATCTACCAATGTTTAGTGCTATAATTGCAGGGAGATGGGGCATTATGCAAATGCATGTCCTAAGCTTCAGGAGAGCTTACCTCAGAAAAGGCCAAGGGATCAAGGCCAAGCTTATGCTATCACTACTGCTGAGGTAGAAGCTCCGAAAGACGTGGTGGCAGGTAATTTAATGGTTTCCTCAAGTTTAGCAAATGCATTATTTTATTCTGGATCATCGTATTGTTTCATATCTTCCCAGTTTGCTAAGAAAATTAGATATTTCGAATTTGATTTAACAAGGGAGTGGTTAGTTAAAAATCCTAAGGGAAGTATCATTGCAACAAAATTTTGTGAATCAGTCCCCATTAGAGCACATAAATGTTCGTTATCTGCTGATCTCATCGTCATACCTATGATTGAGTTTGATATAATCCTCAGTATGGATTGACTTTCGGACTATGATGCGAAGATTTATTGTAAGAAGAAAGAGGTTACGATTCTTGATGATAATGATAAGGAACACCTTATCTTTAGAGCAGAATCATCACCACATAATTCTTATTTAGATCCACCCTCAATAGATCAACTAAATTCAATTATTGGGGAGGAAGAGAATGAAATAACTGCGGGTGAGGAAAGGAATGTTCAAATAGAGGATGTACCTATTGTGAAAGAATTTGTAGATGTATTTCCGGAAGATTTACCTGGACATCCTCCAGAACGAGAAGTTGAGTTTTCCATTGATTTGATTCCTGGATCAAGGCCTATATCGAAGACCCCTTATAGAATGGCCACTGTAGAATTAGTTGAACTAAATAAACAACTAGAGGAATTGATTAATAAGGGATTTATTCGCCCTAGTGTTTCTCCATGGGGAGCCCCTGTTCTTTTTGTTAAAAAGAAAGATGGATCTATGAGGTTATGTATCGACTACAGGGAGATCAATGCTATAACGATAAAGAACAAGTATCCCCTACCTCGTATTGATGATTTATTTGACCAACCACATGGAGCTCAATACTTTTCAAAGATTGACCTTCGATCTGGATACCATCAGTTGTGTGTAAAGAAGGAAGACATTCCGAAGACAGCATTTCGAACCAGGTACGGGCATTACGAGTTTACTGTAATGCCATTTGGATTGACTAATGCACCCTTTTTATTCATGGATATGATGAATAGAGTTTTCAAGGAGTATCTCGATGAATTTGTGGTGGTATATATTGATGATATCTTGGTATACTCCAAAACCTACGATGATCATGAAAATCACTTGCGCATTATCTTGAAGACTCTGAGGAGGCATGAATTATATGGGAAGTTTAGCAAGTGTGAATTCTGGCTTCAGGATATTTCTTTTCTTGGCCATATTGTCTCTAAAGATGGAATCTCTGTTGATCCTTATAAGACCAAGGCAATACAAGAATGGCCAACACCTACGAGTATAACTGAGGTACGTAGTTTTATTGGTTTGGCAGGTTATTATCGAAGTTTCGTCCAGAATTTTGCCCGATTGGCTAACCCATTAACGAAGATCACACGTAAAGGGGTTAAATTTGTTTGGACAAAAGAGTGTGAAGAATGTTTTGAAGAATTGAAGAGAAGATTATCCAATGCTCCTATATTGACTCTACCATCGGGGAATGATGGGTTCGTTATTTATAGTGATGCATCAAAGAAAGGACTTGGTTGTGTCCTTATGCAGAATGATAGAGTTATTGCCTATACATCACGACAGTTGAAAATTCATGAACAAAACTATCCTACTCATGATCCTGAGTTAGCAGCTGTGATCATTGCTTTGAAGATATGGAGGCACTACCTCTATGGTGAAAAATGTGAGATTTATACTGATCACAAGAGTTTGAAGTATATTTTCTCACAAAAAGAACTCAACACGAGGCAAAGGAGATGGCTTGAATTACTCAAGGATTATGATTGCACGATACACTACCACCCGGGGAAAGAAAACAAGGTGGTAGATGCTTTGAGTAGAAAAGACCATGGAGTTTTAAACAATATGAGAATTGAAAGGGATCCAATTTTCATGGATCTAGTGAAGATGGACATGGGAATAACCAGGGAAGGAGAAACATCATTTATTTTTCCAATGGTTGCCAAACCATCTTTAATAGAAAGGATTAAGAGTACTCAGACCGATGATGAAGAATTTCAAAAGAAGATTAAAGCTGTGAATGATGGGAGATTGAGAGACTTTGTGTATGAAGATGGAATTTTGAAATTTGGGAAGAGACTTTGTGTTCCCGATATACCTGATCTAAAAAGGGAATTGCTGGATGATGCTCATAGTTCCAATTTCTCTATACACCCTGGGAGCACCAAAATGTATAGAGATTTGAAGGAACATTTTTGGTGGGACAACATGAAGAGGGAGATTGCTGATTTTGTGTCAAGATGTATGGTTTGTCAACAAGTGAAAGCTGGAAGACAACAACCTGGAGGAGTCATGCAACCTCTTCCCATACCGGAGTGGAAATGGGACAATATTACAATGGACTTTATTATGGGGATACCGAAGACTCCTAGAAGGAATGATTCAATATGGGTTATTATTGATCGTTTTACCAAGTCAGCAAATTTTCTTGCTATTAGAGAAGATCTACCCCCAGAACATCTAGAAAGACTATATATTAATGAAGTTGTGAGACTTCATGGAGTACCCTTATCAATTGTTTCTGATCGTGATCCCCGTTTTACGTCAAGATTCTGGAAAAGTATTCAGAAATCCCTAGATACTAAACTTCATTTGAGCATTGCTTACCACCCTCAGACAGACGAACAATCAGAACGGACTATTCAAACCTTAGAAGACATGTTGAGATCTTGCTCACTTGACTTTCAGGGTATGTGGGATCTATATTTACCTCTGGTAGAATTTTCCTATAACAATAGCTTCCATTCGAGTATTCAGATGGCACCATATGAAGCATTATACGGAAAGAGATGTCATACACCAACCTGTTGGGATGACATCGGTGAAAGAAAACTTGTAGGTCCAGAACTGGTGGAGGAAACGATGGAAAAGGTGAAGGTAATCCAAAATCACATTAGAGCAGCTCAAAGTAGGCAGAAGAGCTATGCCGATAATTGAAGGAAGGATTTGGAATTTCAAGTCGGTGATCATGTTTTCCTAAAGGTATCTCCATGGAAGGGAGTCATACATTTTGTTAAGAAAGGTAAATTGAGTCCCAGGTACATCGGACCCTTCGAAATTCTAGAACGAATTGGGGTTGTAGCTTACTGATTGGCAATGCCGCCAAGTCTCTCTGAAGTTCACGATGTGTTCCACGTATCTCTGTTGAGGAAATACATGCCTGACCCAACGCATGTACTCACCTATGAGGAATTAGAACTGGAACCTGATCTGTCTTATTGCGAAGAGCCCGTCAGGATTCTTGATACGAGAGAACAAGTACTGAGAAACCGGAAGACGTGTCTGGTAAAAGTTCTGTGGAGAAACCATAAGATGGAAGATGCAACGTCGGAACCCGAGGAACTTATGATGAAGAACCACCCGAGTCTTTTCATGTGATAAGTATTCTAGAAATTTCGAGGACGAAATTATTTGAAGGAGGGGAGAATGTAACACCCCAAGCTTCTACGATACGCCTCTCTTTGAATAATGTGATAGCGTGTGTTGTACGCAACACCGAGTTCTAACACACCATAACCAATCAAACTAGCTGTAATGAATAGTAATACCTAATTTTTGAAATTATATATATTTTATATTTCAAAATGGACTTCATTTTTGGATTAGGAATATCGAATTTAGCTTAAGGTGAAATCTTGGTACATTTCAGATAACTTTCATATTTTGATGAATAGTGAAAATTACTAAATTTTAATTAAAAACAACTTTTTGAATCAAAATAATTAATAGTGATAAATTATGAATTTGAGTGGTTTTAAAGTATATTTAGAATATATTTTTACCATTTAATATAATTTTTGTCATTGGACATAATATTACAATTAAACCGAACATAAACAAGTGTCAATCTTTTGATAGTTATTATCTCTTAAAAACACGCTTTTTGTTTTGACAGCGAGAATTAATTTTAAATTAATTTCTGCCACTTCTGTGTTTTGAATTTAGAAAAATGGATTCTATATTTGGAATCAGGATGTTCAAATTGTGTAAATAGGTAACTTTTATTTTTATACATTTTGAATAATTACTGCGGTAAATATTTTATTTACCATGGGTAAGGGTAAATCCGGTAAATAAGGGTTAAAAAATAATATTATAATAATACTAAATTACCCTAAAACGTGTCCTAGCCTTATTGGTTGATACATGTTCTACCATAGGAATATTTGGGTCGATTTTGGGACCCCATGGTGCCACTTGTAGGTGATAAGGACACTTTATTTTAATTAAGTTAAAATGAATACAAAAATGACACAAGCATATATCTTTTAGTAAAACAATTTTTACATAGGGTTATATATGTTGGATTTTAGATTATAAATATTCATTAGAAAGATAAAAGGATTTACTACATAGTTATAGTTCATTTAGAATTTTTAGACATTAAATAATTTAATTTATTTATGACACAGTGATGATGAATTAATTACTATAATAGTGAAAAAATAAAATAATTGATATTATAAATACCCAAATAAATATAATATGAAACTTTTAATTAATTAAACTAATTTTCTAAGATAATATGATATATTAGGATTTATTTAATTGACTTTTTTCGTTGTAATCAATCTGTTTTGAGTTTCACAAAAATCAACTATTCAATAGTGTCAAAATTGACATAAAAGAGTTCTTAAAACAAATATTATATTATTAATTGATATTAAATTCCTAAAAATCTAAGGTTCGGCCAAGAGACTTATATCATGATTGGTTAATCATTAATGGACCACTTGGTGGTCTCTTAGATGTATGTAGTAAGTTTATTAACCATATTATATAAAAATAAAAATAGACATTGTAAAAGTGAAACTAATTAACTTAGAGTTAATACTTAATGATAAGGTTAATATAAGTACCCAAACCTGTCTAAATTCTATTGGTTGAGTGGTTTTCGACCTATACCCACATTAACCTTTGAATAATCAAATTTGGAGCCATTAGAAACCGAATATGAATATATTATAAGTTAATATTTCTAGCTTTTCCAAAGGTGCCCCTCACCCCTCTTTTAAAAGGGCACTCCTCCTTCTCATTTCTTCACACCTTCAAAGCCTTTTGGTTTGGCCAAACTCTGCCAAAATACTCTCCCAACTTCCTTCACTACAACTTAGGGTCATTAGTTTTATCATAAATCCAACCTAAGGAGCCCTTTTGATCAAATCAAAAGGAAGAACCCGAAGAAGAGGTAATGATTTCACCACCCTTCTCCAAGTTCATTTCTTCTTCCACTTCTTCTTCCTTTGTTCTTACCATTCTAAAATAATAACTCCAGTATCTCACATATACTGTTATGTTATTATAAATATGGTACAAACATATTCAGTATTTTATCCACCCTTTGAATAACATGTCACCATAGGTGTGTATGTACGGCTTACCGTCTCCACGTCGTGGTGTAATTGTTATTCAATATATTATTATTTGGATGGGTATAATAATGATGTGTAACTCATGTAAATAATAAATATAACATGTTAATGATTCTGTATATATGATATACCATCCATTTATATATTATTTTAATATCAAAAGAATGATATTGTCGCTCGTGCGTACGTACGGACTACCGTCTACACGAACGCGATGAGATTCATTCACCATCGTATCCATTCAAGTATAATTATCATTTTATGATTTAAAAATGATGTTTAAGGACATGATATCATTCTGGATATGAATAAGATACAAGAAACATGGCTTATGTAACAAAACATATAAAAGAAAATGAGTAAGTTAACACCCGAAACGACGATAATTCTAAGATATTATTAACAAATCAATGATAAAAGATCATATATGATATCATATTAATATATATGATTCTTGTATAATTTAATAACAATTATTTCACCATTATACAGGAGGTTAACCTACCCCAACCAAGGAAAAGTACAAGGTAAGGGTTATTTCACAATCTCTTCATTATCCGAGGTTGTTTATACGTAATAATCTACTGGGATTTCTTTATCATCCACATCCATGTTTATTCGAAATGTATTTCAAAACATATTTATTATTTAAAAGAATATGGGTTAAAGTCATTTATACCCTTGTTTGACTTTTTATAAGAGGTTTATAAAGGAATCTTTCCGCCATTTTCAAAACAAGGTCCTTTTTAACTTTTCGACAGAATTAAGGTAAGAATGTTTTTTTTAACTTATACGGCGGGTGAAGCTATTTTACTCCATTATAAAATCTTCAAAGCTTCCCTTAAAGGATTATAAGATTATTTTCAAGGAAAATGTTTTATTTTATTTGGATGTTAAATGATTTCAAAATAAAAGGAGATATTTCTTTAAAAAGAATTTTGATTTCATCTATGTCAACATCCTTTGATAGATTTTAAGATTATTTGAAGTTGATTTATTATGATACAAAACTTCTATATTGTATTGAAGGTTTTGTGATATGTTTGACTGTGGATGTTCTATTTTTATACCATTCATAGTTTATGGTGAAAGTATTGACATTTCGTATGCTAGTTTTAATACGAATGTTTATGTTATGTTTAAACCTTTTCATATGGGAATGCATTGGACTTAATATGTGACGGGTGGAGCCTGCTATAGCTCCTCGATGCATCGGTAGGTCTCATGAGACAAACTAGTCTCTTGGCACAAGGCCTTGACAAAATCTTATTTGTAGTCTTGGCACGAGGCCTTGGCTATGTGGTTATGATAGTCTGGCATTATGCATTCCATCATTATGAAAGTGGTTATTGATTTTGCATGTGATTATTCGATTAGTAGAATAACCATGTGAATAAGTAAATGGAATTATTTCATTTTACTTTTTACATACTATGTTGAAGTTCAAGTTTGAAATGCTTTTGTTTTAGTTATACATTGCCTTAAATGTTTATTCTTATTTATGAAAGTTTCCGCTATATTGTTATCCTTACTGGGCATTTGATCTCACCCCTTTTCTATGTTTTATTTTTCCTAGGAAGTGAAGAAGTAAATTATGAATGACCTGTAGGGATATTATGTGGGGATATGAGTGTGGTTTATGGAGACAATATGTTGTTGTAGTAGTTTTTCATTTTATGATGTAATGTAAGACTTATGAATATATATAGTGTTTCCAAGGCTACTAAACCAATCGGTCTTTCGAGATTTGATCTTTATTGTGATCATGCCAATGTTATGTAACAATGCACCGACTCTGGGTAACTAGGGTCGGGGCATTACAATCATTAAAAGTGACAATAAATAATATATATCTTTATTTTTTGTATAATAAAATCGAAAGGGTGAATGATTAAATTCTTGGAAAATGATGAAACTATTTTTTATAATGATATAGAAATAGGACAATAGAAACCATAATTTCATCACAGGACACCTTATAACCCGTAAAAGAAATAATTCTAACTAAGTGGTAGAGAGTCTCCTTCCAGAGCATGAATATTTCCTTATTATCATATAGGATTTATCACTTGACCAAATTTTTATGATATACATAAGGGATATGGTTAGACATTATAATGTTCCACTCACCAAGTAATGAGATCAATATCTTAGGATAGCCTAGAGGTTTTGGATATCCCATCAGCAACCTTTGATTACAAAACCGAGCATCGTTGATTTGTATCACCCTATGATGGATGGTAAATATAAAAGACCATTCAAACATTTGAAGATATTCGGATATCATGTTTAATATATTTTCAAGGATTTTGCTATCAACACTATCTCCTAGTGTAGTTATCATCTAAAGACAGATTCAATTTTATCATTCATATGGATCCTTATAAGGCTCCATATGAGAAGTGGAGTCTGACTCAAATATGTTATGATTATGTTGGAAATATTAATATCATAGAACCTCCTCAATTATAATTAATGAATTTAATGGTTAAAACAAGTCAACATAATATAAAACACACACAATTTTCAAATATAGTCATCTACATGAAATAGTGTTTCTGTTTTGATGCAAGTGGTTCCTTCTTATATCACAATGGACGAATGTATTGAGGTTTTGGAAGTAGTGCAATTATTATTCCTGGAAACTTTGGCACATTTGATATCCTTGATCACATTATATCAATGGAATATAAACAATCACTTACAACATACATCTCTCAAGTACAATATTTGATCTACATATCCATATAGTGTAATTATAAAAGAGAATCCTCACATGTATGGAATCTAGTGGTGGTACCATTGGAGAATGATCATTAAAAAAAGGAATATCATGTATTAATATTTGGACATAGAGGAAATTTTTTTAGAAACAATATAGTTCACATGGTAAATTTGTTTTGGTGGAAGTAAAATATTAAGGATGATATAAGGGAACTATAATAGGTAGTGAAATAGATGTACCCTAACTTGTTTTTTGTGCGAGATGAAACTTTCTGTAGAGAAATTTCTATAGGGGTAGTAAAGAAACATCTCGGGAAATTATAAATGAAAATCCCTTTAAAAATAAATAAGTTCCATATTTATTTAATATAAATGTGGAAAAGGGATGTAGTTAATTTTTTATACTAAACCATTTTATGTTAGATCCAATTGGATTATAAAGAACATTAAAAATCATAAACATGTATAATATAGTTTTTGAAAATTGGCTATATTGTAATAATATATTATGGTTTATAATATAGTTATATTGACATAGACACATGAATCAAGGGCCTTGACTAGTAGGTTCATACCCTATGAATCTAATTTCACAAATCATGCATGAGAGATATCATCTATGTTAATTTTCCTTGATCAAGTAAAAAAATACATCCAATAATTTAATCAAGATAGAAACATTTTAAAGGATAATTTAAATCTCATTGAGGTCACAACCCAATCCACATTCAACGAACCACCCTATGAGAATATCATTGTTGTATAACATAGACTTATGGATTGTAAACGTAAAACCAAGGGTTATGTATGTCACCCATAATAGTATGAATATATATACATTTTTTAAATAAAATACTGATTAAATTTATTACTTTTATAACTTATAAATGATTATGTAATGAGTTTGGTCAAAGATTAATATAAATATGAAAAAAAAAAATTTATATTTTTTGTAATATTAAATATCAATTAGGGTATTACTTTTGATTAATTAATTAATTGAATTTTATTTATTAAATTATTATTGTTAAATATTAAATATTTAATATAAATGAATATATGGTTTAACAAAGTTAAAATTATTTTTATAAGTGTGAGAATTTTTTTTAAAAAAAATTAGTAAAAAAGGATTTAATTTTAAATGTGTAGTTTCTCGTATTTTGAGATTTTTTTATAAAAAAATATTAGTTTTTTAAAAATCTCGTTGAAATTATCAAATGACGGAATTTTCATAATTTTCTTGGACAATCAAATTTTTGGGTGATAATTAAATACTGTATAAATATATATTGTGTATTACGAAATTATAATAAACCTAATGTGATAGAATATGTTCCATAAAATATTTCCATATCCAAGTATATGTTTCCTAATACAAATAATTATTTTTATGTTATTTTATTTATTATATAAGGCCTATATGAATCCAACCTAACCAATATTATATTATTTTATTTTTATATCAATGGTTTCGAAAAATTATTCTCTTCCACATCACCAAGGGTGTAATATTAATTTTTTCAATTCATTGAATTATTAAATAACCAAAAGCATCTTCTATAGTATAAATTATGTTCAAAATAACATTTACGTATTTTTTTTGATTACATTATTATTTAGAGAATAAAAAATAATTTTGGATAATAATAAAGTAATTCCCTCTCCATTCTGATATAATCCCACCCATGCACCCATTCCCATTTAGTAAATCCAAACGGTTCATGGATGTTACAATATATTTCCACTCTATAACACTCCCATGGTTCCAAAAATCATTCAAGGGGATCTTTCATTCTTTTCAAATCACCATCAAAAGTTAAGGGATCCTCTCCTTCTCCAATTTTTTAAAGAAACGTTTTTATTAAATTCCTTTTTATTAAATTGCTATAGAAGGGATATGATTCTACAAATCCCTATTAATACTATTATTATTTTCATGTAATTATATTCTCATTTACTCCCATTAATCTATCTTATGATTCATCAGGTTCCCCTATTATGGTGATGAACTTATCTTGCGGTATTTATATGAAAATTCCTTTAATAGAGAACATTTTTTCCTATAATTTTTAATTAAATATTTTTTATATTAGATTATGCTTTTACATATCATAATTATATAAATTATGATTTACACATAATGATATACCCCATTCACTCTAATTAATCCCTCCCAAGATTCCTTATGAATCCAAATTATACAACCGAAATTATAATGTGATGTTTCCATATGAAAAAATTGTTTTATAAATACCATCTCCATTTCCACTAAAGGGTATTCAACTATACATACCTTTCCATATTCAATATGGGACATGTATATATTTATTCCGAACTCTTTAATAATGAGATTAATTATAATAATATATTAAACGATCGGTGTGGCATATTTAGTCTTGTATATGATATGAAAGTGACGAGTGTGATGAAATTATTTAGTGCTCAAATGAATTGGGTAATATTTTAGTCTCATGATACATCATACATGAGATTAAGGAGTAATCCTGATCCCTTACGGGACCTTTTCATCCATGTTATGAAGTCTTTGAGTATAAATTAGACATATATTTAAGATGTCATGTTTAATATAGCAACCTCATTTGCATGATGCCTTTATGATATTGTGTCATATGATGACTCACTATTAATGATTAAGATTCCCACCCATTTTTAATCCCATTAAAATACCTCTTGACTAAATTGTAATATGTATATCTGGTTATTCATTGTTTATTACCATCATGATATTTATAGACCACCCCTTTCATATGTATGTCCCCTTGTTATCTCATGAAGTTTCAAAATATATGGAATACTAGAGGAACTTTACGAATGTATTCAATAATTTTATTGTATAAATGTACCAACTTAATATTTTATGTAAATAATTTTCCAAAAAATAACTGGAATCCCAATCTTTTGCGCTTTACTAAGTGCTTTTTTATATAATTAATCATTAAACACTATGTATTAAAGAAAATGGTTGTGATACTAATGATAGAAATTTTTATATTAAATAGTTATAAAATTATTCAACATAAAACATATGACCATTCATTAATAAATAATAAAAAACAATCATTTTTTAATTTTTTATTAATTTTCATGAAAATATCATTATATAAAATTTCATATATCATTGATTCAGTCAATTTAATCCCCTTAATGTTATGATTTTAATTTTTATTAACCCATAATTATTTATTAATAATGAAATAAATTTTTAATGATATTACTTTTTGAACATACCAATATAGTTACATTTTCATGAAATAAACATTTCAGAAGCTTCTTTGAAATACTGCACTTTTCTCTTACTCATGGATATAGTTATCATAATAATTATGTTTATAAAATGATTATTATACATGATTAATGATATCATAATCAAAAATAATAAAAAATATCCCATACTTGTGGTTGTATAGATTTTAAAATTTCCACCAATTCATGATGGGTGATATTCCTATTAAAATTTTCAGTATATTTATTTTGGAATTATTTAGGGATGGTATTTTATTTAATAAAAGTTATAAATTGTTAAAAAAAACATAAAAAAACCTTGTGTTCTCATATTAATATCACTCATTAAATTAAATTCCATGAATTGAATGAATAAATACACAACCCAAATATTAATTGAGTATGTTGGAACTCCTTTGCTTCTAAGTATGGATATCAAAATTGAGATGATATATTTAGCCTATTTTTTCAATTTCATTTGTTTTGTTTGAATTTATATAATAATATAAATTCAAATTTATTTATATTATAAATCTATCTTATAACATCTTAAATTTATTTGTATTGGAACATTCTCTTAAAAAAAAATTTAAATTAGTAGTATCACTAAGAGGAACTGTGATCCTATTTTAGAACTCTACTTGTTATTATATTATTACATAAATATGCCTAATAGAGTGTCAAAACCTGTTTCAACTAATTCAAAAAACTTATTTCAAACAAAGATTTTTATTTTTTCACATTATCCATTGAAATTCAGGTTCATTAAATCGAATATTTTTTTTTCATTTTTCACTAGCCTTGTCTTGTTCCTTTCAATTTTTCATTATATCTCCAATTATTTTATACAAATTTCTAAAATATCATAGGGTAAATTATTTTAATGTTTTAATTTTATAGATGGATTAATCTAAAAGCCTTTATTCTCATAAGTTATTTAAGATGATTTTTTCTTCCTCAACATTATTGTTCTGAAACCCATAATCTTATCACATATCCTTCTTGATATCTTCAAGGTAGAATTATTATTATCTACATTTATCTACATACATCAAAAAATTTATTGTTCTTTATCCACTAATTTTAGTTATCCTCATTTATAATTTTATTTATATATATGTCATGATGATAAATAACTAATATTATGAGAACTATTATTTCAAATGTTAAAGTAATATTTAAACTTACCAAACATATTAGAATAAGAAATATATTTTTTATTGTATATATTTTTCTAATTTATCTATATCATTATCCTTTTTGAAATAGGACTATCTTGTTCTATTTTCTTTAGGTGGATTTAAAAAATTCTAATTCACGATCACAAAACATGCTGCAACACCAACAATGAGCTAATAATCTTTTCATTCCTATATATAATAAACAGAATTTATAATATATATAAAAATTGGGATGTTGTTTCTAGGTTTTAATTGAATCATTTTTGTTTCATAATGTGAGACTAGTTTTGCTCAAAATTCTCCTCTCCACCCTATATACCATGGTAGAATTTTCACTACTCTTATTCAACTATAAAGTTGTTGAATTTTATGTTGATAATATATAATTCAAGAAAACTGATTTATATAAAACATTATTAAATGGTATAGATAGTACCGTTATCTATTCTACTTCCTGAGATATGTTATGAAATTGAGAAACAATATTTTGGTCATGTGTTATAGGCATTTTATCATCATAATCCTCTATTTGGAATTGTGTAGTAGTAAGAATTTTCTCTTTAATTATGGAAGACTCAGTGAATGTGTTTTTATGATTGGTTATTTTTATATCAATTTATTGACACCACATATGTAGGGTTATTTTCTAATTGTAATTAAAAATAATATTCTATAGAAAAATATTCATTATTCTATCAAATTCATAATCATGAAAAATATTTATTTCATTAAGTAGGGTATGAATTTATATGATATTTCCAATTTTACTACAATCTAATCATCCTTTTTATCAATTTCTTTTATTCAGCATTAAATTAACAGATACTTTCTTTATGATACATTTTTATAGAAAAATAATATTAATAAACTTGTATCCACTTGTTTTTAAATATTAAAGAACTTATTTTAGACTCTAAATTCTATTTCTCAACTATTGAAAGCTATCTATGGAGAATTATATAAAACGAAAATATTTCTTATAAATAATTCTCTATATTGTTTGTGCCATCTTACTAATGTTTTACCTCATTATATATAATTTCAATAATTTTAGAAGAGGGAGAGGATATTTCTTTTGGAATATAGTGAAGAAGTTATTTTCATCAAATAACTAATTTTTCATGAGGAATTTTAAATAGATAAAAATCACAACTTATTCGGTGTTTTTATTCATGAGAACATTTTGATAATTTTTTCCACATACAACATTATCACCTATATTCAAGTGTTATGAAATCCTATTCCAATATGGGATCATACGCCTCAGCTTTGACTTCCTTTGATCATAGCCCTTCCTAATTGACTCCCCCTTTTCTGGTCCCAAAAGTGTAGATCCAAATCTTCCTAGGAGGTCTCCCTCCATAGCCACTCCATCTTTGGTGCCTCCTTCTTATCCCTCCTTTCGCAATTCCATACACAGATCATCTTCATCTACCATTTCCCTATGCTTCTATATGGTCTCAATCGGTATACATCATTCATTGCGAGAAAGATCATGGATTAGTCTAGAAATACTGGTCTTAGAATTTGAGGAGGCTTCAACATGCTTGCAACAAATCCTCATTTCTCGATTATGGGTCATAATTCCTCCCTTGCAATGTTTCAATATTTTGTAGGATCTTGGGGGCTTTGTGATACAGGGAAGATCTCTTCCTTTTATAAGCATTTTTTCATTATCCTTGCATCGTAGGATGAATTCATCCATGTGTGGTGCTAGGTTCCTCATTCATGTGGTCAATGGAGCTTTTTCCAGTCAAGGTGGTCTCCATATTCTTATAGGGTAAAGAGAGTCCCTTATCCACAACGTGGATCTGCCTTTTGGGGCTTCCACTTCAATTCCAGAATGATGGGTTTCTTAAGGCTATTAGTGACTCCCTTGGTGGTTTCTTGTGCTCGGATCCACAATCTAGGTGTTGTGCAGAGGTCTCTGTGGACCGTATTTTCATGGAGCTGGATCTCTCTATTACAGTGATAGATACGATGGATATATAGGTATAGGAATCCTTTTGCTAGGTTCAAGACATTTCATATCCAATATCTCTAATCTTTTGTTCTCACTTCCTTCTTCAGGGGAATCCTCTGAAGGTGTGTTGTTGTCTTTGATGGGATGGATTCCAAAATCTCGCTCAGTGTGTTAGGGATATAGGTGTTTGTTTAGCCCCAACAAATGGGTATATACCGGATTTCCTATAGAGGATGATCACGCTATAGATGGTTTTCTGTTGCCTACTCCTATGGACATGGACCCTGTGCTTCATTATATCATAGATAGGAAGATGTTAAAGAGCCTTGCTATTATCTGCTGCCTTTCATGAAAAGTTACATGCCTCAGGGTCAGGTTGGTTCCCTTCCATCTTGGATTACTCTATCCCATGGCCATCCCGTTATCACCCTAGATATATATTTTCCTCAATGTGATCATGGAGGGGAGGAGAAACCGATGGATTTGATTCCACTGGGATACAACTTCGAAGGTTCTCCATATATTTTAGCTACACTAACCATTCATTTTCCTTCAGTGAAAGATCATCAGTTGGAGGATGGTGGCCTACAGTGGAAGGTTACATCTATCTTGGGAATTAGGGGAAGGATTCAAACTCGTATCCAAGGATTTAGGTCTCCTCCTATTGTCACCATGCCCAATAGAACATGGCTGTTCATTTGATCATAGTCCATGAAACTAAAGGGTAGGTGCCCTACCATTTTGATAAGGACATGCATTCTTGAGCTAGTCCTAGAAAACAATTCTTTATAATGATACCTTTTATCATCTATAACATCCAAGGTATCAGTTCCCATGTCAAAATAGTCTTATTTACTTCATAGATTCCAAACCATAAGGCCTTTATGGTGGTCAACCTCGAGCACAAGTAGAAGTCATGTAGGATTAGTGAGTTCACCAGGAAACCCAAAAAGCATGGATAAATGCATGCCAAACCGTAAAACAAGCATATCTGGATTTTTTAGAGTAGTAGTTTTATAGTTGATCTAGCTCAGGTGGGGGATTAGTTCGTCATTGTTAATGTGACCCACAATGCACACATCTTCTTTTCCAATTTTATATACATAATATATGAATCCCAGTAAAGGGAGACGTTGTGTAATGATTTCAATGAATTTGACCATGGAAACCTTCCATGCATCATTGGAGGGTATTTTAATGTTGTTGCAGACCTAGAGGAATTTAAGGTGAGAGGAACATTTAATTGGAAATCTAGTCTCATTTTTTCTCAATTCATGTTAAGAAGGTGTCTTATAGATCTCAGGTACTCAGGGAATCAGTTTACATGGATTAATAATCAACAACAGAATTAAAGGTCAGGTAGCTTTTTGGATTGATGTTGGGACAACATGCATGAAGTATCAACGTATTCCAATACCCGAGTGTCGCATCTAGCACATGGTATATCAGACCATTCCATGTTCCTGATATCTTTATCATCCAAGAATGTGGAAAATTATTGGTTTTTCTTCTTCCAGTACTGGACAGACAATCTGGTATATAATTATTTGGTTCACGACATCATGAGAGAAACTTCTCAAGGATACACACAGTCAGGATTTCACAATAAGCTAATATGGATTAAATTACAACTTTAGTTTTTGTCGAAGTATATTTCTATATCCGAAAAGAGAAGGAAGTAGTTATATAGGATGTGGATTGGATTTAAAGGAGTCTCCAAGAGTATTGGGATGAAGGAGTCTTTGTGGAAATCTCTAGTAGGGGAGAGGTTCTAGGAGACATTCAATTGAGAGAAAACAACATTCTAGGGAGTATACAAGGATTATGTAGTTACATGAAGGTTATAGGAATACTGCATAATTTCATGAAAATTTTAAGGAAAGGATAATATGTTTTAATCCAAAAATTTGTGTGGAGGATGGGTCTTATACCAATTATAGAGAGGTGGTAGGGGAGATTGTTAGCTCCTAATTTTATGACCATATTTTTGAACCCAACGTCCACTTCCATAATGGGTACCCGGGGGGGAGGTGTGCAAGGATTTTTGAAGTCATTAAATAAAATTTTTAGGCTCATGATAATAATTACTTGTGTTCAATTCCTAAATATGATGATTTTCAGAATGCCATTCAGAGTCTATATCCAAACAGCATAGTGGGTCTAGATGAGTTCCCTAGATCGTTTTACCGAGACTCATGGGAGACTGTGAAAGATGATTTAATTGCAGCTATTCAAGACATATTTCAGGGTGTCCCGTTACCACGTGTTTCATGTGATACCACAATTTTTCTTATTCCCAAGTCCAAGTATCCTACTAAAATTGATCAATTTCTCCCAATAAGCATGTATATTGTTCCTTACAATATCCTTGCTAAAATTATTAACTCTTGGAAATCTATTCATCTTCCCAAATTGATAGCCATGGAACATCATGGATTTTTGAGGGGAAATCCATCCAAGGGTGATCACATTATCCTAGGAATTGATTAGGGATATCGACATCAAAACTCGGGGTTCTAATATGGAGATAATGCTTGATATGGTCAGGGCATATAACAGAGTTGAGTGGAGATTCATAAACCAATTCCTTGTGGGTACGGGTCTATATTTTTTGAATATTGACATTATATTTCGATTATTTAGCTCCTCTTCGATGGTGACCGTGTTCATGGGTAAAACATTTGGATTTATCAATGAAATGCGTGTTATTCGGTAAGGGGAACCCATATATTCGAGAAATTTTTAATAGCATAGGATGTGCTTAGCCACCTAATTCAACACAGTACTAGCTGTGGTGAGGGTTCCCCATAACGTAGAAGGATGTGATTTACATCAGTGTCACACCTCTTGTTCACAGATGATTCATCAGGTTCAAAAATTCATCGAGCAGGTATATGTAGGGTTTTTACAGAATGATGGAGAACTATAGATGCTTGAGAGGTCATGTTATCAATAAGGTAAATATTAGTTTCTTCATATCTAGCAGATGATCTTCCAGCCAATTCATTAATGTGTGTCATTATTAGCTAATTCAGAAAGGTGATATTTCGATGGTGTACTAAGGAGACCCTATATCATAGATGAGGCTATATATCCTTGATTTTGACACTCTTTTTTAGAGAATAACTGAGAGAGTTCTTAATTGGAAGAATATGTATATGTCCTTTGGGGGGGTGATTGTGCTGATCAACAATGTATTCCTAGCCACCCCAGTTCATGATTTATCTTCTGCCTAGGTTGCCAAAGTATTTATCTACAATATAGATATAATTATCACATGTTTTATATGTGAGCTGATGTATAAGGGAATAAGACTTTGGGATTCCTATAACAAGATTGTGAGTCCTCTCAGTGAATTAAGTATTAGTCTTTTGAGTCTTATTGATACTCTTACTTGCATGTATATAAAATTGGCATGGTAGGTGTTGGAGCAATAAACCTTATGGGGACTGACAATTCACAACTACTACCCAAGGGACCGAGATGCTTAGGATGGCCCCACCTATCCCATTTTGTGTGAGATAGGTCCCCTCATCACCTTCTTCAAACCACATTATCGTTGGATACTATGGACCAAAATGTATCAATCTAGCGTGATAACTTGTGTGGGAAGAACATTCAATTCCTAGGATTCCTGTCCACTGACATATCATTTAGTGTGGCAGACCTCCATATGTCTTTCATCACTACTGTAATGGATAGTGACCAACAGAAATTGTTCTAGCTCATTGTGCTAACCTCAGAACTAGATAAAAGTGTGTTAACCCCATTTCCATTAGTTTTCATCATGACCAATGACTACTATTGGGTCTCTTCCACATAGGTCATAGGGAATGAGTGTAATAAGATTATTTGAGGCAATAAAAATACAAAAGTATATAAAATTATCTCATGGAGAATTTGGAAGAAGGAACTCCCCAGATATGAGAATATTATGCAGGGTGGTGTTAGTATGGTGTCTAGGTGTGTCTACTGTTGGAGGTATAGGGAGAAAAGTTTATGTCACCTGTTCTTTGAGATAAATTAGGTGGAGGAGCATTGGAAGTTATTTGGTGAGATCACAACATTTTCAATTCATAACATGGTAGGGCATCCCATTCTTTCCTGCTGGTTTCATGTCTCTGGGATGGAGGGTCCTGAGAGAAGGGCGCGTACCTTAGTTATACAGGTAGGCTATTTGATTTTGTGGCAGGCACGTAAGAGGGGGTTCCATGAAGGGGTTGTCTCATCCAGGTGCATGATCATTATTAGAACTAAATTTTTTTTCTTGACATGGTTAGGGTTTTCATCACATAGAGGGATGCCCCTAATTTACTATGGCCCATTCTTGCTACCCAAAATACTTCATTCGGAATTACTACTTCTAGAAGTAAATGGGTTAGATAGAACCCCCCGGGGGAATTACGATGAACACCAATGTACCTTTCATCTATGGTGTTATATGATGTGGGTGATCATTTGTGACATCTATGGACCAGTTATCTTAGATTTATCCATCTGGATGGTCTAGGGTACATTTCTTATAGCTGAGGGTAAGACCATATAGATAGGTCTCATTGTATGTAGACATAGGTGATTGGATCTCATGGAAGTGGAAACAGACTCAATACTGGTATAACATTCTCTCCAAGGTCCTGTTGTTATCCCTTGTTCTATTGAATATATCATTATCAAGTGTAGTGGAATCCTTGGAAACTCCTATAGAGTGTCTCATACATAGTGGGGGAGGGGGAATGATGTAGTGGACAATATGGCATCACTTAAAACTCGAGTCTCAGAGAGATTATTTTTTCATAACTCTCATAATCCGAAGCTGATGGGGATTAATATCATTGGAGGGGAAAGCCTTGGTTTTCATAATTTTATACCCATGTAGTTGGGGTTCACCCAACCTGTATTTACGATCCTTGTGCATAATATTTTATTCCCATTTTAATTGAAATCTACATGATGATAATGATACGAATTTTAAAGAAATCATTGTGATATTCTCCAAAAAGATATGTGGGTGAATCAGTGATGGTGATTTTTAAAATTTGTTAAAACTTTTTATCCATTTAACTCAAATAACAGTTAGGATATTGGTTCTCTAGTAGATTAATTTTTTTAATTATTTAATAAAATGTAAAGAATATACAAAGTTATTATTAAAAGGTTCACTACGATGTATGAGTGGCTAGACCATAATGTGTATGGTCAGGAATAGAATAGATATTCTCTAATTTAATGAGATTCCAATTATATAGTATTGACTAGGAAATAATTGTATATCCAAGTACGGTTCCATGCATATTAGGAGGGATAATAGAAAATAATACCAATATCTCTAATGGAGAAATCCTACTCAAAATACAGTTCCTTACTGTATATTTACACTTCATACATAGATATTAATCAACACAATTTTTTTCATTGAAACTCCAAAAAATCCGTCATGAAATGTGTCTTTTGTTGAATAACATAGTAGTATTTTTTCATATCCCTCTTCTCATACATACATAGTAGCATGTAAGGATCTATTAGAGATATTATATATGAAATTTAGTGCACAAAAATTACTACCTCTTCATATCAAAATCATGAAAGAATTTTTTTATCAAAAGTGTAATACTTCTTCACCACTTCTTCTACACTTTAATCTAGTTTTTTTCAATCAAATTATCCCATGTGTTACTAAAAATCTAGTATCTTATTATTCCCACTCCAGATTTTCTTCTAGAACTCCACTTATTTTTTAATAATTCTATCCATGGTAATTATTTATATGTAACCCTATTTTATACCTATACCTAAAATCATTTTCGGATCTTAATAGTGGGAATCTTAGTTCATACCATATGACAATACCTCTTATTCATCATAAATTAGTAGTTTATTTTATAGTTAACCTTATTCAATTTACATAACTTGAATTTCATTAAAATTAAATGGAGAACAATGAACATAAAATATAAAGGACACACTAACACCATCAATATCCTAATAAAATCATTCCTCAAATGACCTCCTTCAATCCTCTACACAAATTCGAGTCAATAATCTTAATAGAAATACACTTAAATATCATTGTAAAGTATATCCTTAACACTCCCTCAAATATTATCTAGAATCAATTTTTTCTATAATGACTAATGAAAAATTGATAGTCAAGAACAATATCTTCATAATAAAATACTTTTCAAAACATTTTAATGATCCAAAAAAAATTTTTTTTGTAAATTTTTTTAAAAAATTATTTTTACGGTGATCTTTCTAGGCACCATACGACCTAGAGACATTATATTTTTGAATATGTTAATATTACATAATTTATCTATTTTACACTTCTATAAGATAATATGTCTAATAGATCTATATGAGAGCCTTGTTTAATGACATTTCTAAGAAAACCCTTTATAATTATCCCATTTAGAAAAGTTTGTCTATATACTCTATATTAAAACATATATTTGATTCTTATTTCATCATCTTTTTCTTCCTAAGATCCCATAATAACTTATCAATCTTATGATCATCAAATGTTTAATATATCTGATTAATTTTCTAGGAATCATATTTCTAATTATTGAGATGGGTGTTTTTTGTTAAAAATCAAAAATATATCTATTAGATTTATCATATAATTATCATCTTGAACCATGAGAAAATTAAAAAATAATGATGTATAGTCTATTTAAGAACATAAATCAATTTCATTATTTAATTTTTCTAAGCGACATAGTCCAATATATTAATACTTATTTTTATATTAATGTTTCCTTCTATCAATAACACGCTTCTTCCAAAATCAAAAAGAAAGAATTACGATAACCAATATCAAATCATGAGATATTTAGAGAATCACCTCGCTCTATATTGATTGACATTCCCCTATATAATAAATTCCTTTGTTCATACAATAATAAACTAGAATAAAAATGTAATGGAATAATAATTTTTAATAACATAGTTATACATCAACAAGAGTCATTTGACATAATTTTTCTGATTTTTCAACCTGATGTTCATATAAATAAAATAAGAAAAATGTTATATTTAACATTTTTCTTGATCACATTAGTCAATTAGACTCCCTCTTATCAATACAAAACATTCCATTAATAGAAATAATATTATTTATTCAGATTCATATTGGTTTTTAAAATTCTTCTCAAAAAATCAACGTACATGTTATAGGCATCATGATCATATTACCAATTGTGATAAGTAATTAAAATCATCAAATAATATAATAAATTAAAGTAATGTATATTTTATTAAGTATCTATTTTTAAGAGCACCATTAATATTAAATGACATGGGATCCTAAAATCTTTATTATTATCCTATTCGAAGAACATGTATCTTCTTATCATTCATAATCAGTACTTCATTATAACCCTATTAGTGAAATATACATGCTATATCTTAAACATTGTTAGGATTAGATACATTAATAAAGCTTCCATGAAAATTATTACTTAATATTTTTATAAAAAAATTAACATTAATGATATCCTTCTAATTAATTAAAAACTATTAGTAACATATGATAACTGTTGACTTTAAGTAATACAAAAAAATGGGGTCATAACATTCTAGACTAATAAAGAATCCACTAGGAAGAGTCCCATAGTGTATGGGGAAATAATTTACTGTTCCTAAACCACCATGTCTTATCCCATGGTGGAGTTATTCTTCTATAAAAAATTTTGGATTGTATTAATGCATCCCACACATATTTTGAATCCAGTCTCCATTCCCACTTATATAAATTGTAGGTATCATATCATCTCAAAAGTGACCCACCCCAACTTAAATTACCAATAAAATAACCACCCTAGCTAATTCCTTAGTCGTGGGGTACTTAACACCACAAAAAACATAAAAATTGTCACCATTTTTTTAGATCAAGAATACACCCTAATATAAGGACCCACATGTAAGGAACCCTATAATGGGTATAGAAATGATATAAAACCATATAACAGACCTATTACTACAATGTGGTGGACTTATTAATCCCCAAACACTTTTTTTCTACTAATAAACCCTTAAAAATCTCAAATATAATGTGAGGAAATGGAAAAAATATCCTAATAATAAATAAAATCTTTCAAACTAAGGGTGTAATAGACAACATAACCACAATATGAAAACATTTGATTCAGTGGAAGAACCCATTAAAACCCTTCCTCTTAGAGGAAGAATTTACAATGAAAAAATAATTTCTTTATGGGGAAAATCTTAAACCAAATAATAATGATCTTAAAATTAAAAAATAGAGATAAATAAAATTAATATTGTATTGAAAAAAACATGAATATTTAAAAAATATTATTTTAAGCATTATTTTAAATTTAAATATTTCTACAACAAATGTGTAATTGATTTTGTTTTTTAGTTACCCTTTTTATTTTCCAATTATAAATTATTTTCTATCAATGAATACCACCTCTTATTTCCCTGTAAAATTTTTCCCATATATTCTTAATAATTTATTTTCATGGGTATCATAACATATTAGAAATCATTACAGAATTGATTCATGATCCTTATATTTTATTTTCACATTGTATATTATTATCTCTATGATAATACATGAGATGTTTGTTTATTTATTATTAATCATTTCATAAGCTCATTATTATGAAATGATACAATGTTATACTTCATAATGTTTTAGAAAACTAAATAATAGTACAACATTAATATATTTTTTTTTATTTTTAATTTGAGATTTTATATTATATTAGTGAATTTTTATTGGATAAAATAGTAAAAAATAATAGAATTATAATTAACATAATGATATTCTTATAATGTTATCGGTTATGAATACTAAAGAATTATCATGAAATTATTATTGTAAAAACATGTAAAATTTATTTTCAAATGAAGAAATATTATATATTCATGGAAAAACATAAATTATATTAGGTTTATAAGATATATGAAATTAAAAATAAACTATAAAATCAAAAATACATAAAAAGGTCTATAAAAATGGATTTAGAGGAAGGATTTTTAAAACTATTTTTCTCCAAAAACTATCAATATGTGTTATAATTAATGAGAGTGTCCATAGGTCATCAAAAATTATATTATGTCATTGATTTATCCTTAACTAAAATTTATAAAACAAAAATCAAACTATAATTATATAATTAATTAATTATAATAAATCTTACCCATGTCTAAACATATGTAAAAATCTATCATGAATCTAAAAATACAATCTTTTTATAAAGACAACTAAATTAATCATTTATCATTAAATCCCAAAGAATATTACATAGTAAAAAATTAATGAATAAATTTTTTATTATTGACAACAAAAAAAATTAAAAAATATATTGGAACTAAAAAAATCATCAAAATAACACAAATATTGCAAAAAATCATCCCTTGATATATGATTCATATTCACATTTAGACTTATAAAGAACAATAAAATTTATTAAATATTAGTTCGATTATAGTGGGAAAAATTCTACTAGAACAATATTTTAGTATAAAATCATTTAATTCATGATAATACAAAATATGATAGTTCTGAAAAGTATAACCGAAAATATAGTTAAAAATCATTTTTTTCAAAACATTTCCAGATTATATATGAAATTTATTATTTTAATTTAAATTATAAAAACAATATTTTATGTTTTTATGTTCTTATCCCATAACATATTCTAATATTTCCACTAGTGAACAAAAAAAATTAATTGACCTAAATGGTTGGATGAACTGATTTAATAAATGAATGTTTATGTACTCATGGTATTATTGATTGATGTTATTATTAATTTAAATGTTGAATAAGTATTACTAATATATGATACTATGATATATTGGTAAATAATTAGCTTGTATCAATCACATTCAATACTTTAAACACTTAGATGATTCATTCTGTCAATAAACATCATCCAATATTTAGACCTATTTCCACATGAATATTTTTTATTAGTCTAGTTTGTAAATTTCTTTACTTTTTATTTAAATCATTCACTTTATTCTTATACTTTACAAATAATTCATTCATATAAGATTAACTTGGTTAAACTTCCAATAAAAAATACTATCCATACAGATAATTTGTTTATGATGATCCAATACATTTTTTAGAATATTCAATTAAATTTTTGGAATATTGACTCTTATATTTTCAAATAATTTAGATTTATTGGTTAAATAGAAATAATTACATAAACTATTTATAAAAAATAATCACCAAGTCATTTTTCAGTAAAATTACTGTTTTCATTAATGATGTTCCAAATATCTATCAATACATAAATGATTATGGGAAATAGTTTAAACTATGATTTAAAGTATTATTAAACACTATTTAAATCTCATTATATATTTCACTAGATTCACCTAATATAATTATTATAATTATTAAATATACTAAACTTCTTTTGGATTTGTTTTCATGGTCATAATTTTATTGGATGTCTGATTTTATTCTATATTTATGTTATTATATATTATTGAGGGAAATTCCTTAAAATAATTCTTGCATTTTTTTCTTACTTGATCTCCCTTACTAAGGTGAATAAGGTATAATTATGACTCTATGTGCTTCAAAAATAATTAATATTACTCTCTACCGCTCCTTTGGTGGAGAATGATGTTCTCTTGAGTGATATTTTTCAAATAAACGAGGGATACCATAAATAAATTTCTTTATCAATGGATCACAACACAAAATCATAAGAAAAGGTATTCCTACCCTATAAAATTATCCTAGTTTAAAATCTATCCCATTTTCATATAAACTAAAAAAATATGTACGGTACCCCTACTCTTTTTAATAAATAAATTCATGATTTATTATACATGATTACAAATAATAAAATGAAGAAGATAGAGAATTATTGTATCTTTTTTAATTAGGAACATTATATATGTATATTAAATTAGTAATACTCCATTATTATTGAAAAATTCTCTAACATTCTAAACTTATTTTTTCGTACCCAAAATTGTATGATATAACCTTGTGATATTCGTAAGAAATGGATGAGATACAAATCCCAATAAGTGAATAAATATAAAATAAAATTAATAGAGTATTATATTTTATACAATATACATTTAAAATTTATATTAAAGGTGTATTACTCATAGACATTAACAATAGGTCATGATATAGCTTTATAATCCTAAAGAAAATATGGGAAATTTGAAAACAACTTCAAACATGGAATCATAAACATATTTAAAGGATATATTAAAACACATAAATACATAAAAATAACCATGAGGGATTATGTTCACAATATATAACCTTGAATGATGTTTAATGAGACTGAAACATTACCTAATTCATTAGAGCACATTGTAATTCTGGGCACACCGATCACTTTCATTTAATTCAAATTCATAAGTTTACCACATATATCATACATAATGGAATCATTAGTCATAAAATTTTATTCCATTGTCAATGAGTTTTGAATACATATTTATATTTCCCCAATAAAACATGTTTATGGTCTTAATGGTTAACAAACATGAGAAGAAATGGATATGGGTTTTCACATCACAATCATTTTTTCCTCGAGAATCATGGTGAAATTTTGGCACCATAATAGGGGAATATAAATGTTAATGATACAGATTAATGAGATTTAAAGGGATATATAATCATTTATATATAACAGTGATAGTATGGGGATATCGGAGAACATATCCAGACATAATTAAATGGATATATAATGAATAAGATAATGAATATTCTTGAATGACATGGAGGAAGAGAGGATATTTTACTAAACATCGAAATAGTGATAAGTGTAAAAAATTGTTCATGGGAGAGGTAAATGATAATGAAAAGGGTAAAAATCATGTTGAAATAAATTTTACTATATGGGTGATATGAAAAAAAATTACCAACATGAAAAAAAATCAAAACTAAGAGGCATAACATAAAAGTGGTGCTTCAATAAAAGGAGAGTGATAGATTCCTAACATATAGAGGATGTGACCAAATGATTCAGAAGAGCATCTTGAGAGAATGTGGGAACTATGGGAGAACTTTAGAAGAGGTAGGTAAGGGTAAGGACGTGATCCAAGGATTTTTAGAAAATAGAAATGGGTGCTTGGGTGGGTTTATATTGAAAATGAGTGGAAAATTATTTATTATTTCTCAATCAGAGGTTCTGGTATTTATATAATAAAATACATAAACCACAAAACATACAAGGGTTTTTCCCATAGTTATTACCAAATACGATTTGTTTTATTAATTTTATTAGGATAAGGGATAAATTTAGTAAAATAATTAACATAATGATATGGAAGTGAGTCATTTCCTTAAATAAATCACTTTGAATCCTTAAAATATATTTTAGGAACTAGAGCACTCTTAAAGGATTTATAAAATTCATAAAATAATCCAAATTTTAATTTATTTCCTTGGGATACAAATAGTTTGTTTTGGATACCATATATATTATTTATAATATAAATTTTTATCATTATGATTTCATAATACACATGGAATATTTATATCATTTTTAATTTTTACCAAAAAATACGACTGATTCGAAAATGTATGAAAAATTCACCAAACGATAATTTACACATTACGAATTGAAAAATGAAATTAATTTTATCAAAATAATTATTTATATATATTAATTTTCACTAGTAAATATAGAATAAACATTTTTTGAAGAATTTTGGGTTTTTTGACAATAACGTTTCTCCATCACTTATGAAAATTAAATTTGACTTCATAAAAAATTGGTTCATTTATCTGTTATAATAATTATATAATAAAAATATTTAATTAAAATACCATATATTTCAAATATCCATTAATTCATCTAATTAATGGACTTAATTTAATATGAATGTTACCGAAAAATACAATTTTCTTTTCATTGTATCAAAATCGAAATCATTTATAATGTAAAAATAATAATATTAAAATATATTCATTATTAATTTAAAAAAGCATATAAATATTATTAGGGTATTAGTATATTTCACTTTATTACACTAAAATCACCCTAAGATTATGGTGTGTCACTATAATACATTCATGGGGTGGCTAGGCATACATGTTTTGGGCCATGATTTCAATGAGGCAATTTTTTTCCAGAAACGAAGTCAATCGTACAAAAGTTATTGGATATGAGCTTGATCTCGGAGAAAGGTAAATTATAGTGATGCTATCTCCATTAAATGAACTGATAAATTAGTTTCATAGGGTACAATTTTTTTTGGTTGAGGTCATAAATTCCTTTATCTCTGCCAATTGGATTTATCAAAACAATATATTTATGGTCATCATTTGATCACTACACAATTCCAATATTAGAGTTGGAAAGAATGGTTAATGGACTTCTAAATTCGATAGGATATAATAAATCCAAATAATTTAATTTTTTTTTCTATAAATGTAACACAAAATAAAACATTTAATCCAATCACATATTGAATATTATTTTTAAATGTTTGGGTTGATACAATATTCCCCCGTTCTTAAATTTTAGAATTGAAATTATCATTTTAGCCATTAAAATAAATGAGAGTAATTATATTTCATCATTTCATCATGTTCTAAAATAACATCTTCAAATTTTTGGTTTCTCAATATAACTATGACCAAGTGAATTGTTTTATTCTGTATAACATTTCCTCTATGATGTAATATATTCCCTAGTGGGTTCTCATATATATGATCATTCTAAAATGGTAAAATATCTAGATTTAGCACATGTGAGGGGTTAGATATGTGCTTCGTCAAGAGTGATATGTCTAATAGCACATTTAGTTGACAAATGTTTGGTGGGATTTATAGATAATAAGCCACTAATATGATATTATTGAGGATCTCAAATGGGTTTATGCATCTTAGACATAGTATTCACTTCTTCCAGAATCTAATTACATTATTCTATAGAGACATGAAGTGTAATACCATGTATCCAAACTCAAAATCTAGGTCTCAATGATGATTTTCATCATATAAAATCCATCGAATCTGAGTATTATTGATTTTATATTGAGTGGACATTACCATTTCCTCAATTTTCTCAACCATTTTTGGACAATGAAATTTTTATTCCCCAAATTCATCCCATTAAGCTGTTGTACTACTCTAATTTCAATAAAGGTATCCTAAGGGACCAATTTAGTTGATTGAGTGGAAACTATTATTGTATAAGAAATGAATAAGAAGAGGATGTTTTTCTCATCCTTCATTAAATTCAATTTTGAATTCTCTTAACATGTCCTCGAGTTTATAGATATTCTACTCAGATTTGACATATGTTTGAGGGTGATAAGTGATATAGATTCTCATATCAGTGTCTATAGAATGTTTTAGAATCTTACCAATCATGGATGTAAATCTTGGATCTCTATCAGATATAGTCTATAGTGGTTCTTCATATATCCTCACTACTTATCTAATTTATATCCTTGCAATTTGATAATGTAAGAAGTCAAATGTAATTTAATGTATTTCATATTTATATGTAATGAGATCCACCACAACTAGTATTGCATTATTTCCTATTCATGTGAACAAAAGGAAAGCCTAAATTTATTTGGTTATGTTTTCATATTATTATATATGTATGGGTAATTATTACATCACCCCCTTCGATTTTTCCATTCATCATTCACATTATGACTTACATGACACCTTGATTTATATTCTATTATCTACTTCTTCATATTTTCAAAAAAATAATGCCCTTACAGACATCAATACATCTTGTACCTCTTGTATGTAGGGATAAGGTTGAGATATTTGCATCATCTAACATATCCTTAAATAACTCATGATTTGATATTATACATAGTATTTACCCAAATATTACAACTCCTTCTTCATTGATACCAATCTCTAAAAATTTACCTTTTCTTAGAGCTTCTAATTTCATTTTGAATTCCCACATCATCTCTTTGAGAATCCTTTATCTTCAACATAAGGGATGGTTGAGTCAAAATATTTTAATGGATTGATGTTTTTTCTTCAATTATGATTCTAATGAAAATAATTTTCAAGTAAAAGTATATGGGAACCTTATAAATTCTCATCAATGAAAAAATTGCTAGAAACATTCTATATAGACCATCCTACAATTTATTATTCTCTATAAAATGGCAGTGGATTGAGTAGTCATATTACTTGATGAAATCTAAACGTATTTATTTGTTCATATTCATCTATTTTTTGTCTGAATATATACTTGAGGATCTTGTGAACCATTTATATTTTACACTTCTCCCAAATGATGTAATGTTGAAAGGTTTTCACTGTGGAAATCATTATTTCCAACTCAAGAAATTGTATTGGATAGTTTTATTTTTTGAAACATTTAATTTATCAGGGAATAGGATATAACCTTTTCACTTTATTATTAACACCCAACCTAATCCCTATTTTATCATCATTAAATTACATAAAATGTTTTCAACTTTTTAGTTGTGTGATTACATGTGCAGTGATATACCACATTTCTTGCTCCTTGAATCTCTCTTCACATTCATCATTTCAAATAATCATTAACCCATTCCGAGATTTCATTGTTATAGGCATTGAAAAGTGTGATAAATTTCTCAAAAATATATTATAATACCTATCAAATTCAATGAATCTACTAAAATATGTCAAATATGTTAGTCCTAAACATTTTTAAATTTCTTATCTCTTTGAATTACCCATAGATATACCATTTATTTTGTTAATAATCACAATAAATGAGTTTTTTTTGCAAAAAAACTATTATCTATTATACTTTTAATAATTAGTCTCCTTATATAAGGTCGTTAGAACAATTATCTGATGCTCAAAATTTTGCTCCATTATTTCTGTGTATATTATACTATCATCTATATATAATACCACATATTTTTTTTCATTAATCTCTAAAACTATATTCATTTCATTGATTGAGTTTTCCTGAGAACTAGTTAATCTGAAAGGAATTAATTTGAAATTATAGTGCCCATAAATTGATTTAAAATCAGACTCAAGGATATCCTCATTTATTACTATTACATGACAATATTCTAACTGAAGATATTCCTTAGAGAAGTACCAGGATCTACATTGCTGATCAAACAAGTTGTCAATCCATGGAAGTAGATAATTTTTCTTTATCTTGATCTTATAGATCTCATAATAATTAATGAAATGGTGCAATGAGAAATCGATAATCATGATAAAGAGGACATGTTCAGCCAAATGTGGAGCACTTGTGTGTATAAAAACAATATTAAGATTTTCTTTTAGTTGTTTCTTCATATACACAAGTTAGAAAAATACAATTCTATATGGAGTATATAAAAATTGAAACACCCCAAGAATAATCTCGATTAAAAATTCAACATCTTATCTTGTACAAATTCCTTGAACTTATTCAAGAAACACTTCGGCATATTCCCCCATAATGGGTGTCTCTTAAAGAATCATCTTTTCCATAGAATCAATAATTGGAGGTGGATAATATTGATTATTGGGAAATAATATCTATGGTTGAGATATTGTAGCTATAGAGTATTTATATTTTTCCTTTCACTTGTATAGAATCATGGGATAATTCCTAATATAAAGTGTGATTTACTTTCAATGGAAATTTATGTTGGATCTTTATTTGGAAATCCAATCCATGTAAATAATTTCATTAAATTCCACTAAACAGAGTATAAAATTCTTTTATGGTAAATTTATCACCCAAATCTATATAGGGTATGAGCTATATTATTTAGATGTAATAATTTCCCCATTATCCATTTTCGCATACAGCTATACTTGCATGCTTCTTGGTAGTGTTTGAATAGTTATAATAAAATCATTTTATATGAAGTAATGTATATTACCAAAATCAAAAATTATATTCTATATTATTTAATGAATAAATAGTGAACCTAAAACCACTTCATTGTTGGGATCAACCTCTGCAGTCGTGATAACATTATTTTAACCTTACTGCCTTGGAAGTTGTAGGTTATATTCGAAAGACCTTAGATTTGTTAATTTAATTGAAAGGATCCATTTCACCTTTCTATTGAATGAATGAACAACTCTATTAGGTTTGACTGAAGAATTACTTTCCTCTATTGGATTAGTGGGATTATCCCATTTAAAATAACTATTTGGTGTCCTCTCCTCCTATACCTAAACCAATTCCTCTTTGTCCTTAGGCTATTTCCAAGGAAATTTTTATATACTTTTGGAAAATAGGATGTTGAAATTTCATTTCTCCATTTTATTTCATCATCAATCATCTAAAATTAAACACCACTTCTTACATATTATCCTTATGATACCCATGTGATTCCTCAGTCTCTATTTATACATTGAGGGTCCAATGGAAAATGTTCCCACATATATCAAATTCTCGAATCTATAAGGATTTTCTATAATAGATTGTATCCCACCAATGGATAGGTCAACCTTGAACTCAGGGGAAAAAACAAAGATGTACGTGTATCATGGATGTCTTGTGTAGATTCCCTTGTACACCATGATAGATTGATCATATTTTTTCATTAGTGTATGTAACTCCCATTCCATTTGAAATAGAAGAGTTTGAGGAAAATTTTTATCGAAATAATTTATCCAGAATTACATCAACCCCATTATATTGATCTATTCCTCATAATTTTAATTCTTGATCAATGTCCACCAAGAATCTTCTTATCCCTCCATATAACAAATAAATAGTATAATCTTTTGTTTCTCGAAGCATAGAAGGGTGGAGAAAGTCATATCAATAGATTTGATCCAATATTATGTGGTCAAGGAATTAGATGGTCAACTGAACATTAGACAACTTTTTCAAAAAAATGTATCAATTATAGTTTTATCTTTTTAAGAGAGAATTGAGTTCCCCTATATATCTTGGATTCAATTTAAAAACTGAGTCATCTGAGAGAGTATTGCCATAAGGTTCTCCATTCCTTCTCCCATTGGGTTGGGAAACACAATTGGATAATAATCAAATTTCCCTTTACATTTTATATTTACCTAATTACTAAAATTTACATCCATTGGCTGGAATAAAGGTAAATTTATTTATGAATATTTTTAAACATTAAAACCATAATTAAAAATTCAAATACTTCAACATGATTACGTATAAATGACATTTAAATATTTTCCTATGGACTTTTAGACTGTAATGTAAGTTATCAATGATCTATTTTATAATATTTACTCTTTCTTCTTGTCTGGTTCCATTAATTATGGTTCATATTATCCTTGTGAATTTACCAAAGTATATCACTTGGGTATGTAAAAATGAGTGTTAAGTAAGGAACATTGTCATGCACTATTTCCCAACCGATTCAACCTCAATAGGGTGTTTTGGAGTATTATCCCTATGTGCATTTGTTCCAGATCCCCATCCACATGTAGTATCCAAACAAAAATGTATTTTCCTGGAATACCCTTACTATATACTTTACCAATATTTAGGGAGGTATTTCTGTGATTAGTCCTGTCCCTAAATATTTTTCTAGAGTTCTCTAATCCTAATCCCAAAAATATCTACACATTTATTTGATACCAACCATGACATACATGTTCATTATTACACAGAAATTCACGATTTATTTATTAAGATTATATATAATTTGACCACGAGTATCAATAATTATAGTGTCTTCGGGAATTTGGTACATCAAATAACAATAAAAAATCAAATAATTCATCATTGTTGAAAACTACATTAACATGATTATATTATTATTTTGAACTTAAAACTATATGGGATAACCTAGGGAAATACATAACAAATTATTAAGCTATATATCTCATTAAATAAATAGAAATGGAATAACATGATTCAATTATTACATATTAGAAAATATGAATATCGATGAGATATAAATGGGCAGGAAATCATAAAAATGAACAATGAGTCATGATATAAGATGAAAATCATAAAGCTAAAATGGGAATTGTGGAAAACACTTAAAACATGGAATCAGAAATTTTTTTCAAGGAAATCATCAATGAAATCATGATTCACAAAGTTTTGTGATTTATTTTGTTCACTCCAAAATACATTTCATGATGTCTCATGATGCTAAAACATTACACACTGATTTGGATCACTGTGTAATTTTGAGCTCAAAAGTTTCTTTTAATTCAATCACATTTATAAGTGTGCCACATATATCTTGAAACATCAAATCATTTGTAATAATATTTTAATCTACATTCATGTTGTGTGGAATACATACATATATGTCCCAAATAAAAAAATTTATATGTGAATAATGGTGAAAATTATTGATAAAAAATGGGAATGTGTATTCCTTACACAATTTTCATGGCTTGGAGAATCGCTATGAACATTGGGTACCATAAAGGGGGATTATAAATATTCATGGAAGAACTTAGTCATAGTGAAATTGTTATCTCATTATTTTAGAATCTTAGGGGATGTAATGGTTCTAGGGTATATGTAATATACTTATTCTTCTCATTGGATTGAGAAGGAGAAAGGTAATTAAATGACCATAAGAGACATCCCCAATACCCCAATGGCTATGAATAAACTCCAAGGGATTCATTAATGGATGGGGGATGATATTACATTTGAAAATAAAATAATCTAACACACATGAAATAACCAAATAGACCACATAATTATGGTTGATATAAATGAATGAAATGTTATGAAATAATATTTCTATCGAATATAACAATAAAGAGTACAAAAATTGAAGACTAAAAACATCCAAGTACAAAAATAAATACTACAAAAATAGTAAAACTAATAGATATGAACATAATCCCAAAAACCCATCCCGATCCACACTAAAACTCCATAAACCGGCCATGTATTCGTAAACACCATTAGAAAAGTAACATAAATTACCTTTTTTAGTGTATTGATAAACAATATAGGCAAAAGCACCGAAATTAATATCTTGGGGTGAGTAATAAATCTGAGTAGGATTTCCTCAAATGAATTCCATACTAATGCCACTAGAATAGAACATGTTAGTGAATTTATTTAAAAAATTGTAATAAATCACTTTAAAATAGTTTATAATAGAATGTAAAACAAGATATTTCTCAAATATTTTTCAACAAGAGAATTTATACAAGGTAAAATCCCACAAAATACTTTTAAACCCTTTCCCAAATTCCATTTTTTCATAATCAATTCCATTCAACATATCCAGACATCAAAAAATTTATGAAAATTGGACCACCATATACACATGGGTGGTGAGTTGTGATTTCAGTAAGTCATATCTTTATAACCCATTTTATAGTGGAAATACCAAACCCTTATCTATCCCAATAATGATGAGGGAGTCTTCTAACCCATATCTGTACTGAATTCACCTAAACACGCACAAAAATTATTCCACAAACCAATCAAAAACAACCATTTAAACCATTTTAATAAAACTATTATTATATTAAAAATAATAACCTTAATCCATTTTCAAAAAACCATTCATTTATTAAAATCAATTTTTTATGAAACAAAATCAAAAAATCATTTTTAAAATTTGATACCAATTTCACCTTCAACAAAAAAACACCCAATTTTCCCAATTCAAAAAAAATAACTAAATAGGGATTATGATAATAAATTCACATCCATTTTACATTAAATTTTCGGAAAAAAATTAATTTCAAATCAATCCTTCACGTTATAAATATTGGAGTTAAGAGTGAAGCCACCTACCATGGGATTTACGGTGAAAATGATGAATGGCACTAACTAGTAATGAAACCAAGTTGAATCTTAGAGCCCCCACCTTTGATATATTCTACTAGTATCATAAAATTGAAATATAATTATATTTTTCATTAACAACTATATATCTATCCAAAATAGAACTAGATATAAGGAGTTGAGTGAGGGAGAGAAGTTGCTATATGGAAAACCAAGCACAACTACCATAAATAAAAACATACCTTGAGAATGCAACTTGAACGTACATAGAGATTCCATCCGACCACCTTCGGATCAATGGGTGAAACCTTTAATTCTTTTTTGAGGATAAAATATTGTGTTTTGGATTTTTGAGGATTAGGGGGCTTAATTTTTTATTATGTTTAAGGAACATAAATTTTGGATATTTTTTTAAATCATGGATAATTAATTGCATGGTTTGACAAATATTATCATAACAATGTGCTAGGTTTTTTCTCAAGGGGGACCACACATGAATTTATTTCATGGCTTGAAAATTTTCATTCCGACAACACATAATCCTAATATCCAATAGTTCATGATTTCTCATAGGATGTCCCATTTTATTAACAAATTGTGACAGTTCCCTTTATCCCTAGTCTTAATATGCACTATTTATTATATGTGAGGCATGGTTTTCTTGAAATGTGAACTACTGTGAACCCATTAAAACACCCCATAACATTCCAAACTTCTTTCAAACCCTCTATAACTTCACTAAAAAACCTGATATATGTTAGACACAAAAAGGGTTACTTATTTGAAACCAGGTTTGATACATTCTCCCCATCATTAGAATTTCTATTCATGGAAAGTAGAAATACAAAGGTTTTCCAAAATATCTGGGATATTTCTTGATCAATTATTTATTATGTTCCAATGCATCTTCTTGAATATAAACATTATTAAAAAAACCACAATAGACCAATGATTTTTCCACATAATAATTTCCCTATCACTTCATCAATCTACATCAAAATATGTACAAACAAATCATCTAACACAATGTCAACCTGATGAAATTGAATTACATGGATATGACCAGGCTGATAATTTTTCAATTGAGATGCATGAAATACACAATGAACACTACTGAATAATGGTGGGAATTAGAACCGATATTCCATCTCACAAACCCATTCATATATCTCAAAAGAGACTATGTATTGAGTTGATAACATTCCCTACATCCTGTAATATTGATGGAATAAGATTTGAGAGATCCTAAAAAACATATGTTTACTCACCTTGAAAGAAAATGACCATGAAATATGATCTTAATAAGATTTATAACAACTTAGTACCTTCTCCATCAATTTTATGATCCATAGAATTTCCTTAATTTATTATTGGACAAGGCTCATCAAAACTATTGATGTATCACCTGTTCCAAAACAAAAACTAGAGAATCATAAGGAAGGACATAGAATGATTCAAAAATATCCATTTATATCAAGTCCTAATATCTATTGTTATATGTGAAATCATTAAACTGTAATAGATCATCCTACAATAGACAAAAATTCATTACATAATCTTGCAACAATTATTCCAATGTTTGTATTTTTAGTTCAAATTTCCAATCCATCTTAGTAATATACACTGTACTCAAATTCAACGGAGTCCCAAGAGATTTTGGTGAGGATTTTCAGAATCAATATGTAAACATTGGATATCCATATTACATGATCAAAACTTGAAAACCATTTCACTTTACTACTACTCAGATATAGATTTTTGACAAGTCCTCACCTATATGAGATTCATCAATATAAATGAAATGATCCAAATTTATGAGCCAATACAATATCACCCATATCGAATCATTTTTATGAACCATTATAGGGAAATTTATTGATAAATACATGGTGTATTCTTCTATTTTTTAACACGAGTTTGTTAATACTGAAGCATTCCAACTATTTTGGGATTCCTAGCCTTAACCTGATGGTATGTTACGAATATTCTAACAACATGATCATCCTTCCATTTTACACTGATCATCCAAAACTATTCACTCAATTACTTATACATCATTCATATTCTAGGATTAACATTCCATATTTAATTTTGGAAGCATGAATAGGTTTTTCTTAACAATCCATAAGTATGAACCTCTAATTTTAGAACCACATCACTGAACTCTCATCCATAATTTTCCCTCAATGTTCTCCCCACCATTTAGTTTTTTTCTTCATAGAAACTATTTCAAAATCAGTTCTGTATGATGATTTTACATTATCCACTAAATAATTATCAAATGAAACTAGAATGAAAGCTATATATTCACCTCAATATTGAAATTCAATTTTCATTTCAACTAGTACCAATATCAACTACCAATAATATTAATCATTTCATCCGAATGAGAATATTATTTTTTTTCTTTAATGAATCCACCATGGAATTTCTCTTACCTAGGTTATACATAAATTCATAGTAAAAATAAGAAGATACTCCATCCATCATATTTTTCTCATGTTGAAATCCATTTTTGATGAAAATAAATTTCAATAACTAATAATCCTTAAACATTGTAAATTTGTCAGTAATGAGTTAATGATTCCATGTATTCAAAGAATTTATTACCAAAAAAACTAAGAATCATGTGTTTGGTAATTATTATCAAGACACCATTATATTTTTGATCCCTAAGAAATTACATGATCTACATACATGAGAAAATAGACCATCCCAGATATCAAAGCATCACAATAACCCACATACACCAGTTTATATTCCAGAATTATCAAGATTGGAGCTAATATATATAAAACTATAATCTTTTGGAATGATTTATAAAATCCATCGCTTCATTAGAATGGATCATTATTATTTTTTAAAGGTGTAATAGGTGAGACTAGTCATGAAAAATCATTGAAAAAGCATCAGTATTGTCTAGATAAGATAAGAAAATTGTGTATCTCAGAGGAAATCTTTTATAGTTTCCACGAGTTACCCGACACTATCTATTATATGTCCACAAAAACACCTCTTTAAAATAATACATGGACAATTAAACATACCTCTTATGTACCAAAATCAATATTCTATATTTTAGAGTATAAACTATTATCCCTCCTGATTCCCAACAGTATTTCCTTGTGTTTCTCATGTTCAACCCCTGTACTTAAATACAAAAATATGTCATACACAAACACCTCTACAAATAAATATAGATAACTCTAAAATATATGATACATCAAACCAATAAATACTATTGGTTCAATCATAATACCAAACTACATTACCACATATTCATAATTTATATATGTACTAATGAATGTTATCTTTGGAATATCCTCCTTCCGAAGACGCATTTGGTTTTATCATGAGTGAATCTCCATCAAAGAGAAACATTGTGGTCCCCTTAATTGGTCAAAATTATCATCAATTAATGTAAGTGGATACCGATTTATTATTGTATCTTGGTCAGGATTATGAAAAACTACACCCAACTGAATAGTTACATCCACCATTATGACAAACAAGATCGGTGCTACCCATACAGATGTGTTAATCCTAATGATAAATTCTCTACACAACTTTTATAACTATAGTTTCAACTCTCATAAATAAACTGGTTTCATTTGATAAGATGTAAGGGAAGTAAGACTAATCTCTCGGAGGAGATCAACCATAAACTCTATTTCCCTTATTGGATGTTAAAGTAACAATTTCTCAAGAAAGACATCTAAAAACAGATCTAAAACTTATTGAAAATTGATATTTTCAATTACTTCCATCGATGCCTAACTAAACACTACTAACTGGTGTGAGATAATTCTATAATTAGGTGTAAACCAGCATATTTCACCTTCTTTTACATCCAGGTATCCTCAAAAGTAATTCCCAAAGCTATATCCATTTGTAAAAATGATTATTCATCTCTAATAGTTGATGTGAGGCAAAGAAATCATCAACCAATCCTTACGCATGATTATGTCATAGACATCCATCTTTAGAACTGATAAATCAAATTTAATCTTGTCTTTATTAACATTTATAGAAGATGCACTACCCGAAAAGGATCAACATTCTCATTGAACAAGAAGTGTTTGAAGTTTTAAAATAGAAAGAAACATTTTGTAATTTAAATAGATAAAATCAACAATAAGATATGAAATAATGGAATTACATTCACAAGTATCAAACAAAGCATGAATAAAGGTAAAATACTAATGTTAAACCTATATCAACATCAATTCTCAATAATGATAATTGATAATAATATTCTCATCTCTATATAATTACATGCTCACATCACTATGTTCTATATTGCCTTTTCGAGATTTCCCTTACTGAGGATTCATCATATTTATAAAATCACTATAGATATCTATGTAAAATTAGTGAGACTAATTATTCTAGACTCATCCCTCAAAGGAATATAATGACTACAACCCATGATACTTGTCGAAAAAATCAATCCATAGATAATTGAGACAATAACACTATAGATGACCAATATGATTGAAAAAATAGTACACTCATGGTGGTGTGGTGCAATGTTACTTCCTTTGGATGAATGAATCACATTGAAGGCATACAATCTAGATCTTGGGACAAGGAGTATGGTTCCCCAATCTAACTGTTTTCTTTTGAGCCATAACCATTCCTTTTAAATAGGTTTCCCTCTTTTTATTTCCACAAGAATTATTTTTCCCACGTTTTCTCATAGGTATCAGCAATATTCCCCTAGCCATATTTCTTAAGATGTCCCATTACGCTACTTTCTCTATATTAACAATCTACATATAATCCATCATATAGAGAATTGATATATTTAAAAGAATAACCTACCTAATCCCAAATTCAATTAAGTGTCCCTTTAAGTAATCAGTAGTTAAAAATTCTAGTGATATGTGGACTAAATTAATAAATTTATTCACATACCCTGTTATGGAAATATTTTCCTATATTATGACGAATAAGTGTATTTTTATTGGAAGTGTGAATGTGTGAGAAAATAATTTCCAATTGAATTTTTTTATAATCTTCTGCTGCCATTCCTTTTTATAATTTATCATAACATAATAAAATCCACTATTGGAGTGATATATCCTCCATCATATATTTTCTCATCTTGAATTTCAGATAGCTGGTTCTGAATAACCCCAAAAATGGGTGGATTCTGGTTCTGAAATTCAACAAAGTGATCCACTTTCCTTGTATAATATTTTTGGGTTCTTTAATTCCTAGCCATAAAGGATTGGAAAATACTATGAAAAAGCTATTGGTTCACCTATGGCTTTGGTGAAACCACATATTCAGTATCTTTTTTGGGTTGGTTCCTGTGACGTCTACGGTGTTCCATTTTCTATATAGACAAAAAAATCTTATGTCTCACTATATATAAATTGAAGGATTGGAATTAAAAATTATACAACATCACAATTATCAAAACAATTATTTCTAAATTCAATCTTTTCCGCTTTCAAAAAATTTTTGAATAAAATATGTCCACATGATTTTGAAAATTAAAATATTTTCAAAATATTTTCAAAATATTACATTTGAAAATAATGTTAACATTTTTAATAAATAAAAATATTACATAATATCATTACTTAACATAATATACACACTCTTAGTGGGAATTCATTTATATATTGAATGAAATGCCCAACTCCTTGGCTAAACTGAGGATAATTCGATTCCATTTCCACTATGTGTCTCTAAATCATTTATGTATCCAAATACCTAGTAACATAAAATTATTTATGAAATTGTTTAGCTACGTCTTTTTATTCTCTACATTTCATGTTTCAACGATCTTACTCCTTTCTACCAACCCGACACAAGAAACAGACTAGATTTAATTTCAACTCCAAGACAAAAAAACTGAAAATGACTAGTTAGTCAAGGAATAAAGAAGATAATTCTTCCTATGATTTCCTTATTATTCACATTAGATATGGAAGGTGGAATGAGATTACTTGTCCTTAATTTGAATTCCTAATATTCCAAAGGTTGTATATAAATTCCAAGGGCTTCAATAATATTTGGTAGATGATTTTCCCTTGAAAAAAAAACAACCAACCAAACGCTACATAAAAAATATACCCCTACATGATTTATTATATCAATGAAATGAAATTCATGAAATACCAATTATAACAATATAAACTATAAATTATACTTCAATATAACACTACAAAACTTCCATGTACATTTGGGAAGACTGGAAAACCAATAAAAACACAATGAAAACCACATAAACCAAATGCTCAAACATTCTCCATGCTCCAACTCCACATGAAACTGAAGCATAAATATAAACCACTCTAAAATGTTGATACATTTATTCTCAATGTGTCCCAATAAAAAATGACTATAAAATAAACAATGTGCCAATTTATGGGTGATTAATGAATCTAAATAGGCTTTCCCGAAATGAATTCATAACTCATGCCATAAGTATATAACGGGTTAGTAAATCTTTATAAAATAATATAGATATATATATATATATCTATATAAAGAAATTTATATCCTGAGTAAAATAATTTCCATGTTAAATAGTTATACAAAAATGTTCAATTATAACAACAAAAGTATCCAAACTATACTTGGAACCCATTTCATAATTTCGGTTTTTACATAATTTATTCCATTCCCCATATCTATGCATCCATCCATGACTCAAAAAATAACCTCACTATACAGAGGATCGGTGATTCATCCTTTCACTAAGTGGTCAATTAATGAACCATTTGATGGGGTAAATCCCTAACCCTTATCCGTGACACAAATTATGGTGGATAAATCTTACCATTTTCAATACGAAATGCACATGAACACACAAGACCATTTTTCTAAAAACCAATGAAAAAATATCCATTTCAACCATTATAATAAAGAAATTATTTTATTGAAAACGGTACCATAAAACAATTTCAATATAACCATAATTTTATAGAAAACACAATTCCTTACTACAAATTAGAACAATCATTTTAAAATCGTCTTTTTAAAATCATGTTACTAATTTCTATTTCAAAAAATGCCCAATTTCTATAATTATATAATCTATTGAAAAAGAGGGATTGTAATTAGAAATAAGAATCCTTTTTTAAAAATTTCTAGAAGAATAATAATTTGAAATCAAGCTATGATGTTTAAAATAGTGTAATGTAGAGTAAATCCACCTTGATTGGTATTTATGGAGAAAATTATAAACGACACTAAAAAATGAATCCAAGATAAATATATAAAATAAAACTTATATATCATATATTATCATTAATAATGCCAAATATAATAATAATTTGAATCATAAACCTTAGATCTATCGATAGAGGAACTGGATCTTGAAATTTTAGAGAGGTAGAGAAGTAAAATTAAGGAAAACCAAGAAAAAGTACCATTAAAAAGATATACCTTGAGAATATAGATTCAATGAACTAATAGAATCCTTTAGATCGCCCCTATTTTAAAGGGAGAAGCCTGTACTTATTTTGGGAGGAGTACATCTCAAGTTCAAGACTTTTTTCGAATAAATGTGGGGTTAATTCCTAATAATGACCTATATCCACAATGTTTGGTCTTGTTTTTATTATGTGCATGGTCAGTTATGTGGTTATAAAAACTATGTGGTAACTATTTGCCCACTTTTTTCTCAACGAGGACCTTTCATAGTTGTCTCTCATGGTTTGAAAAACTATGTTTCAACAGTAAAAAATCACACTTTACAACTTTTCAATGATTATCCTAAGTGGTCACATTATTGGGAAATACCATATTTCTATTTTTGATTATTTTATTTTCCCTAATATAAAGGTGTATGTATTCCAGTAGCTATTTCATAGTCTCCAAAATTTGTTCACTAACCATTCACCCCTAGAAAATCCCCTAAAATATTCCAACAATCTTCCAAAACCTCTAATATTTCAACAAGTACATTATATACATAAAACCAAAATTAATGGGTACCTTATCTGAAACCTGGGCTGACATAATATAACATTTCACAAATTAGTAAATGGAAATAAAATTCATAAGATAAATATGAATCTTGAATAAGAGGAGAATAAAATAATCCCATGCTAAATTTTAGCAGGGTGACCAGTGTACATAAAGGTCAATGGAAGAAATTAATGAGAGTTAAAAGGGACTATCATAATTTATACATAATATGGAAATTAAATAATGTTTGTAAAAAATTAAAGACATGAAAAATTGAAGTTTAGAGTCAAAAAAATAAAATAGGTGCTTAAATAAAATGATAGTGATATATACCTTACACTGAGAGGGTGGTTCCAAAAGATTACGATGTGCTTCTTGAGAAATTAAGGGAAATTTTGGAAGACTATAAAAGGTTTATAAATGTTTAATGATGTGGTTTGTGTATTTTTTATGTGAAGATAAATCATATCATGGGCCGGTTTGTAGGGGAAATGACTAGTAAATTATTTATTATTTCTCAAACATTGGTTTTGCACAATATATAATAAAATAACCAAAAAAACAACATTAAAAAGTCTATTCTCATGTTTTATACTATATAGTGGTTGATTTGTCTGTTTTATTAGGCCAAGCAAAAGAAATATTAAAATAGTACCCATGCTGGTGTGGAAGTGATACCAGTCCTTACAAAAATAATATGAAAGATAAAAACATGTTATAGGTTTTGGAGTATTGATGGAGGATTATAAAAGTTAAAAAAAATACATAAAATTACATTATTATGAGTTATAACCATATATCTGGTCATGGATACCATTTAAATTATTTATAACATCATTTTTATGTCATTATGTTCTTATAATACACACTATATATTTACACCATATTATTTTTGTCCATAAAAATTTAACTATTTCATAAAATTATGAAAAATTCACCATAGGATAATTTCAGAATATTGAATAAAAAAATAATATTCATTTTATCAATATAATTTTATAAAAAATTCAATTTTTACTTTTAAAATATAATTGACATTTATTGTGAAATGGTGGGTTTTAACAATAACAGTTTTCAAACACTTATTAAAATGAAATGTGACTTTAAAAAAACTATAGGATCATTTTTATATAATTAAAATTAAACATTAATAAGACTTCATTAAAATAAAATTTATTTTATGAAACTATTTATTCAATAATGAAATTCCTAAATTGAATATGAATAATACCCTAAAATATAATTTTCATATCACAATATCAAAATCAATATCATTTTTAAAATAACAACAGTAAGATAAAAATATATTCATTATTATTTAAATTATACATTATTACACAGTTATAAATTCAATACATATACCATTATTTAACTGTAAAAATATATAAGAGTATGTATCATGAAAGTGAGACATGCATGGGGTTGTTTGGGGTATATGATTTGGGTCATGATTTCGATAATCTCAGACTTCTAATATAAATGGTTTCACTCATTATTAAGTTGTTAGATCTCAGATTGATCATGGTAATTGGAAAATCCTAGAGATTATACCTCCATTTAAATCTCTGATCAATGGGCTACATAGGGTAATATCCAACGGGATGAGGCCATCACTTCTATTTCCTATATCAGTTGCATTTATCAAAACACTATAATTATACAAATCATTTTATCCATGTCCAATGGATATATTATCAATTTTAATGATTCTTTATGGTATTTTAAATATGGTAGGAAATTATAAAAAAAATATGTTCATGTACTTTCTTAAACCATAAAACATAATAAAAACTTTAATTCAAATAAAAATGGAATTTTATTTACAAATGTTCATGTTGTTACACTAGGGTTCTATAAAATATGTAAAATTATCTAACTATATACTATTTTTTATTAGATGTTACTTTTTTATATAAATTACTATAATAATTATCAATATCATTCTAATTATATTAATGTTATTATTTAGAAACATAATTTTTTTAAATACACATCCTGAAACATCAAATTATCATAATATTCATGTCTCGATATAATTGTATGTTGAATGAATTTTTCAATAAATATATGATATTAATTTAATGAAACTATCATACACATAATATTACTATTATATCCATATAATATCATTATAATAACATACTATAAATTTCAAATAATAGAATAATATTTTATATTTACTTCATATTTACAAATATGCTTTATTTTAATCTTGTAAGCAATCTTAATTAATCATAGTTTAGCTGAACACTCTCTTATTATGAAAAAAATTAATCCTAGTCACCTATACATTTGATCTTTAAATATACATAAAATTATATTAATATGATCTCAAAAACATGATCATTATCAATGTATTAAAAAATTAGATACACTTATCATGTAATATAACATATAATAACTAAATATTAATTTCACTTAACCATTATACATCTTATATTTCATATAAATAATTATCCTTTTATATCACATCTAATATCATTATTACATTAAAAAATATTTTTGGAGTTTCAATATGAGAAGATAAAAAAATTAATTTTTTTTTTTTAAAATATTCAAGAAAATTTATTCCCTTTACTATTAGGAACAACTGTTGATTATTTCACATGGGTTTTAATTAAATCACAAATATGAATTTTATTATTCTTTCTGCTGGAAAAATATATATAATATAAAGAAATTTACATAGTGGTGTTTTAATTTTGAAGAGGATTTAGGAAAATTTTAGTCCATATTATTGAATAAATAAAAATTTCCTTTCAATAGAGATTTAATTATTTAATGAAATCACAATACAAAAAAATATCAATATAGTTTTTTAGAACATGATCCCGATTTTATTATTTGAAAGTTCTAATATATTTGAAATAATATGTTATTACACTATCAATGTCAAATAATTCTCCTTGTAATAGGTTATTATAAATTTCATGTGGGAAAAGAATATATTGATGTTTATCTAATGATTACTTCATCATAACATATTAACTAAAATTAACATTAAATATTTTTAATTATTTTATACTATGGTGAATTGATAATGATGGAATTATCATTAACCAGCTAATATTATGTGTCATAACAGAAACACCCTATATCGTATTCTTAGCAAGTGAAATTATCTAATAATTTTTGTAACTAATACATTTAAAAAATTTAATGACTACTAATTTTATATTTATGAAACTTTTATAGTTAAGGTATAAATTTTTATTACTTTTGATGGAATTTTTTATGATATATCCATTTCATGTAATTTTTCATATTACATCTATTAACATCATCGATGAAAAATAATAATTCATAACCGTTAAAAAAATAAATAGATACTTCTTATTTCATTGAAATATTGAATACATTAAATTCGAAAAATAAAAATATCTAATTATGATGAGTTTCTACTATTTAATTTTATAAACATACTTTACATAAATGATTTATAATTACCTTTTCTTAGTGATTTTCAGTTGGTAATATATAGAAAATATCAACTATTTCATAATTTCCCAAATGAAATCATATTTCACAAAACAAATTAGTCTTTCAAAACTATAGATCTTTCTTAAATATAGAATTAGTAAAATAATTATCATGTTAAATTACAATATTTCTTAATAATGTAGTAAAATTTACTTATTTTTTATCATAAAAAATTAATTACTAATATAATATTTCAAAATAAATCTACCTAGCTTTACTTATTTATGGAAAAATTGAATATTTATTTTTGAACTCCAAGGGATTATGACTTTTATTATAGAATGTCCCAACCCAATGGTCTAGTTTCTCTTTATATTGAATCTATAAAATCTAAATTAGTGTAATTGATAATTTTTTAATAAATATTAATAGGATAAACTATTTTGGGAACAACTATACCTTTAAAACTATTTTTTCCTCTAATATCAATAAAGAATGAGTCTGTTTTTAATTAGTTCTAAATAAAACACCAATGTAAATATTTAACAAGATGTTCGGCCTCTTGAAAGTGAGTTAATTATAGATTATCATAATGAAAATATATTCATATTAATTAATTTTATTTCTTTTTGGACCAAAAAATCCTATAAGTAATACTTATGGTTTTCATCACTCATTATAAAATTTAATCAAAAAAACATAATTTTATCCTTTGAATATTTTCATTGATTTATGTAAATCCAATATTTTCTATGAAGTATTTGGATACTAAGGGGAACATTTTTTATCTCATTAAAATAATTTAATATCATATTTTAATTACATTATAAATTTAATTATGTATTTACTTATTAAACTGAATATAATTACATTAATATATATCTTTATTATCATGATATCCTTTAAAGACATGTTTATACACAAGGTTAAAATTACTTTCCCTTTCCAAAATTATTTTAGAAAGAAACATTGATATTATTCGATACGTGGAAAAATAATATAGCTCTATAATGTAAGACTTATTTGTTAAATTGTATGACTGAGTATAAATATTAAAAATTATAAAGGTAAGGTGTTGTTTAAAAAAATATATCAAAAATAAAATCTTTGAAAAATGTACTTTTATATATATCTGAAAAATAATAATATATATATATATAAAAGTTAATGAAAAAACAATTTCAACCTATATTTGTTTATTTCGTACAATATATCTGGATTCATTAAGTTTATTCTTAAATATATATTTTTCTATAATGAATTATGGATAAACTGGATGAAATAATAATTCTGATACCTTATTTTGAGTTAACTAGTTTAGATCCTCCTATATGAAAATTGTCCAATTTAAACCTCATAAATCCTCAGTAGTGTTCTTTGGAACTGAATATGAGATAATGAAAGAGCGTTTTCACTTTTTAATTATTGTATATTGCTTCTAAATTTCTGAATTTAGAACACTAATAAATATCACAATATTATGATATATCACTACACACATTACATTTTTTTGAGGATTTTTAGGACCCTCCACATTTTGAGGGATTAAAAACGTAATAACTATCATAATAATATGAAAATAAATCAATTTAATATTTAAAAAATATTCATCAATTTAATACATTATTTTAGTTATTAATATAACAATATTTTTATAAAAAATGACATGAAATGATATATATAATATCAAAGTTCTCCAATTTTGATCTCTATATAAATTACTATAAGAATAAAATTTCATAAATAAACCTCGTTTGAATTATCAATGAATATATAACCCTTATTTATAGTTTTTAAAGTGAAAATAATAAAATAACCTAATTTTGAACTAAATTAATAATGTTATTGGGCATAACATAAGTTGTTGGACTAGATCCAAAAAATGATTATCATAATTTTCAAATGATAAATCCAAACAACATGGAGAAATCATCCCTATAATATACCTTGGTAGAATATTTTTATATTTAATTTAGAATTATTTTATACAGGAATTACAATGATAATATAATTTTTTCAAACTTATTATTCGATAGTTTAGAAAATTTTGTTTTTTTGTCCTTACATAATGAAACCAAACAAAATTTACTCCTGCATTATCTACATCAATGGTATTCATGTTTCAATCCTAGAGAAACCAATTTACTTAGTTCATTCATTATTTATTGTATAATGTAATTTTTCTATCTTGAATGATTATATCACTACTTATTTATGTAATGAGAGGGAGATTAACGATTATATTTTTGACTTCATAAAGTTCAACAAATGTTTCCTCTATTTTTCTGAGAGAATTATCTTGGAAAATCTATTTCAAAAAATAAATTTTGTATCCTATAAAATGATATGAAATAGATTATATATATAGGGTTAAACAATAATTAATTTCACATAGGACTTTATCTAATGGTCTATTCTATATAAAACCCATGTCAAATAAAATTTTTTAATACAATTATTATATTCTTGGACATATGATAACTCGTATATATTTAATTATCAATTATTAAGAAAATAATTCACTATATGTATATATTTTATATTTAAAATAATATTTCATTTCATCTAGAACATAAGCGAACAAGTTAATCCACTTTAACATTTATCAAGAATTGGAAAAAAATTACTAATACAACTCTAAAATAGTAGATATTATTTTATTTGAATCACATATATATATTTATTTTATATTCAAAACACTTTTTAAAAAAAAATGAATAACCTGTTATTGAATCTATCTGATCAACATCACATGAATAATTATTATTCCAAAAAATGATAATAATATTTATTGCTCACATTAAATTCATATATAATTTCAAAATATTATGTATGCACATATATTTTGATTCTCTAGGACACATTCTTAGTTAAATTTTGTTATCCTATAAAAATTATATGATTATTTTATAGAATCAAAACACAAAATAACTATAACAATAAGTTAATATCCCAATAACAAAAACATCATAAAAATTATTACTGCGCAATATAATCCCTTAATCACAAACCCCCATCATGATAGTTGTATACATATGCCATCAAAATTTATTCTTGATTTATCTTTAATTAATTCCCTTTAATTAAAACATCATTAAAAAACTAAAAACATGGACCTAATAATACATTTCTATATCAATCAATGGGCCTCAAAGATATTCTTACATTTACTCTAAATAAAAATAATGCATTTTAACATATTAAATTAACATCATATAAATTATGACATAACCAATATACCCTTACATCATGAAAGAATGAGTTTTTATGATTTTAATAAATATTTTTTCTCATTCATTATATTAATTAATAAGAACCTAGATTTTAATGATTAATACCTATTTCTATAGATAGGAAGTTTCATCAACTAATACGGAATTCATTTTCTATTATCTCCCATTTTAACCATCCTTTCATGAGATTATCATATGTGAATTACCATAAGATGAAGAAATGTCTGAATATGAGAATTTAACACATAATAGTCAATGAAAATAAGTACAAGTTCACATATATATTACTCCACCATATAATATGTTCTTAAGAACATTTTCAAAATAGTTGAAATATTTAATTATAATAAGGAACTATACTAACCATTTTATGTGAGAGATACTATTGGGACGTAACCACCATTTTGTTATACAGAAGAACACTCATTTATGTTAAGATATAAAAATATTATTATTATAGTATCAAATTGTATTATTTAATTTGGTAACATATAATCAACTCCAATATAATTCCACATGCACTGAAGTAAACTTATAAAAAAACTTCTAACCCTCACTTGAAATTCAAGAGTCTACAAAGGCAAAATTCAGTCAATGTGTCTACAATTTTTCCATGTTTGGAAACTGTATAAACTTTTACATCACCCCATTGAGAAAAATATATCAAGAGGTTACACATCCCATGTATATTTTTTATCTATTTATTTACCCTTCGACACATCCCTATGAACACCACTATAGTATTATCATAAAATAGTCTGATAACATGTTTATATTTTAGTATTAAAGAAATATCCAAGATAATGTTTTATATATATATATATATTAATACAATTCCTCAAAATCAATAATATACACAGAATCTATTCTTGAATCAATGACTAGTGTATTCATTGAATTTTTTTATCTCACAGATCATATATTATGGAACAAAAAATATCCCACTTATTATTTAAAATAATTCAAATCTATATTTATGATAGAATCTATTTATCCTTTTATATATAGTTTGTTTTAAACTCTTCAAGCTAGGGAAAATTATTTTGAAATTCTTAGGTAATTTAAGACATCCTTGAAAATGATCTATGATGGATCACTTGTTTATGCTCATTATCATCTTACCATTCTTAAACCATCAACAACATCATTCTAATTTTATATAATGACATATATGAAAGGGCCTATTTCTAATTCCCAAAGCATTATACTAATGACATCTATCTCCTCTTGTGTGTGAGGGATCATTTTCTATGAGATATGTATACCACATACCTTCATTGATAATACCATACTAGAATGTTTCATATTGAATATAATCAATATATTAACAACGTATACATCTTTTTTTTGTCCAATTAGCATTTAATATGACTCATGATGTATCTTTATAACAATAATATAGGACTATTCATAGAATATATTCATAGTTTACATTTTTAACAATATTTTGACTGACTGTAAGACTGGTATCACATTCTTTATCAGTAATATATCATTAATGTAAACTACTAGGAAAACAAATACACTCCCAATAAACCACATATAGACACTTGAATCACATTAATTATTTATAAATGAAAACATTTTGTGGGTTCATTAAAAAAATGTCCTTGGACTATGATTCTTCATTTAACCCATTACGATAAAATTGAAACATGAAAATATTATTTTGTATCTTTTGGGTTAGTAAATCCATTTAGTCATTTCATGTAGATATCTTCCATAAGGTTTTCCTTAATGAAATATACATTGAAATTAAATTTCCAAATCTCATGATTAATGAATTCTATTAAGTAATTTATAATTAAAATGGATTTCATTATAGAAACCTTTGATTTTTTTTTCAACTCAGGTTATACCTTGATGTTGATTAAAACCTTTAATACCATGTTGGATTTATAGAGAATAAATTTACCATAATTTTTGAGTTTATAAATGCATTAAAATATTATGTCAATAATATTTATATATAATTTACAATATATAAAAATATATAAATAATTTTATTATTTTGAATCTATTTTAGAATTTAGGGCCTCTTCATACATTTCAGTATATATTACTTTAACTACATCAAATTATGAAGGAATTTAATTATTATCAACTAATAATTCGTCAAAATCCTTATTGATAAGGAAAACATATCACCCTTTTTCAACAACCTCTAGTGTGATCTTCAACAGTACATGTTCCCTTGAAATAGATTCTTCTTATATAAATTATTGAATTTTATAATGTTCCAAATCATTTTTATCTTGAACCAAAAATTAATTAAATTATATCATAATCCTGATATCTATTTAAGATATATCCTACCTCTAAAATAACAAATAATACCATAAAATGGTAACTATTTTTTATGATATGCACTAATGACAATATTTCTTACTTCCTTATTATTTTATATAATGAAACACTTTGATAGATAGAAAATTCTTTACATCACCACTCATGTAAATTTAAAAACATATATTTACATCCACACCATAACTCAAAAAGTATTCCACATGAAACATTTGATATAAATTATTTTACTATAATTATTTAAGTTTATAATTAATACCCTTAAACTGTTAATGGAATACATCTATTAGTAATTATAGATCTTATTAGGTACAACAAGTTATGGTTTCACCTATCATTAATACCATTACACTTTGGTGTATAATGATGCGTGATTCGATGTAGCATCTGAATGTACCTATTATAATTGATAAAAAAATTAGGATACCGCCACCAAGGCATGAGTGGAGTTTTTATATCTTATATAACATAAAATTCCCTAATTTATTCAATTTTATCATATGATTCAACCTTATTCTTCATTCAGTATAAATATGTATATCTATAAAATCCAGTTGTAAATGTTATGAATTAAGATTATAAATATCTATATTATATTGGATAAGGTTCACACATGTTTTTATAAAATAAAAATAGAATCTCAATATCTGTCGTTCACTTTATATTAAATGGTTATTTGGCCACTTTCCATTTTCATCAACCATGAATTGTTTCCAAATGTTTTCGTTCAAATAAAACCAAAAATTATTCTTGATAAATCATTTTAAAGCACATATCATTTACATGATCAATCTAAGGAATCTATGTCTAGGTGGGATATATTTCATATGAACTAGATTCTTTATTGAAACATCATACATGATTTTAATATTATATTATATAAATACTATTACTAAAATTATCTATATGAAAATATGTGTTATCATTATAATTCTAGTAACTCTTATATATCATATTGTACTAATTATATAAAGGTATAAACATAACATAGATATTATGTTTTTTTACATCGGGGACATACAAAAATTTCCTTAAATCTATAAATAAAAAAGTCAGCAAAGCGAAATGGTAGTCACTAATTGATAATTCTTCAAATCTTCCATAATTGAGAGTTTGACGATCCACCACACCAATAGAGTTATTCTAGTATCTATATAGTTCATATATTAGGATACAATTTTGATAATAAGAATATTTATATGACACCATATTTTGATATAATGAGATATTAAACTAAATCATGATTTAACCTAATGATTCCATCTTCTTCAATGAAGTACAATTATTCTTCTAGTGGTCTTTCTTACAATAAGAAAAGACACCACATCGGTCTCTATATCCCTCTATTGAAAGTTCTCCTTTTATAAATGCCGTGATTAGGTTAATTGGACTTGTAACTAGTCATAATTAATTTGTACATACGAGAAACCTTTATACCACAAATACCAAAAATATTTCTTCAATTAATTCCATATATATCATAATAATATGAATTACCATATCTTAGAGAATATTCTATATTTTTCTCTTGTTAAATGTTCAATAAAAGACAATATGATATGATAATGTTGTCCGATAATGATATATGTGCATAATTCCCTATGTGGATTATAACCTATTACTTCTAAATTAGTATTTTAGTGAATTATCTTTAGTGAATTTGTTCTAGATATTGTAGAGTCTCTATGATTTAACTTATAGAAATCCCTAGAGATCTCATGCATCCCATATCATCCATTCTCATTATAAATATTAGTAAGATGGGATAAAAATGTGTAAGTATTAATATATTTTTTAATGTTACAGATATCACTAGAAATTAATGAGAATATGAGGCATTTGATAAACAATAAATCATGCTCATGTTTCTTATGGATAAAATTATCCTCATAGTTTTCCATAATAGAAGGATCTATAGGAACTAGGTACTCTCTTATGTAAATCATATAGTATAAGAATAATATGATGTTAAATAACTTGTAACAAACCTACATATTAATAATATTCATTATAATAAATTTCTAAAATATATATATTTGGTATAATATTGATTTAAAATGACAAACCATTTTTCAGAAAAAATAAACAATATATTTTATTGAATTATGTTGTTTTCCAAGCATGACTAAATATGTTTTCATCATTAGTATCATAATATTTTCTCAAATATAAATAGTCATTTCCATAGGATTAATAATATTTTATTACATAGATATTATTGTTTCAAGGATCTATATTACACATCTCCACACCCATATAGGGACAAATGAATATTATTTGAATCTATTTAGGTAAGTAGTATTTTCAACTACATTAACTCATGGTTCCATAATCCATTGAGTCGAATACCCAATCCATAAATCCTACACATCGATTTCCTAACTATAAAAATATATGATATACAATTTATATTAGGTGAATTTAGTATATATTACCACATTTTATCTTATCATGATTTACTGAAATAATTTATTCAAAAAAAATTAATTTCATTAATAGATAAAGTTTTATAAAACATCAGCTTTAAATGGCTTGTGATATAATATTATACTATTATAATTTTATTTGATAGTTATAAAATATATATTAAATTGGATGGTATTATTATGAATAAATAAATTATAAAAAATTATATTTTTTACAAAATTTTAAAATGAATTCATTAGTTTTAATTTTATAAGGTATGAAAAAAAAATCAAATGAAAATAAAGGTAATGACTTTTTGAATAAATATTTTTTATGTGTGTAATGTTTTCTAGTAATGGGAAATTTAATTAACCATTACTAGTGAATTATTTTATAGAATTATTTTATTAAATTATATCATGTTTTATATCATTCATCTATAATTTTTTCTAGGCATGGTATAATAATAAATAATATTTTATTATTAAACAATGAATATTTTTATAAGTTGATTCACAATGTTTTATGGACTAATTTTAAAATTAAACATTTAAAATTATTGTAAATACATTTAAAATAGATCTTAATTTATGAAAACATATTTTACAAGTTTTCTTTGATTAGATTTTGAAAATTTTATGAAAAAATATAATTTTCAATGATTATTGAATAATACTGATTTTTATTGAAAATTTATATATCATTTAATGAAATTAATATTTTTATTCTTATTTGAAAAGATCTTAAAATAAAAATTAAATCAATTTTATAATTATTAATCAAATTTATGTCAATTTAATGAGTTTTATCTTAATTTTGATTTAATAATTTTTATAATTATGAAAAAAATGCAATAGAAAATTACATTTTTTTGCATAAATGGGTATAATGTAAAATTTAATTTTTCCAGTTAGGGGAATTAAATTTGATAAAATAAATTATATATGGTTAACATTAAAAAATAATACTTTTTAATAAATACCATATAATTTTGTTGTCATAATGAATAGTAAAAAATACTCAAAATTAAATTACATTGGTTAAGGTTAAACAGATTTACAAAAGGATTAAAATAAAAAAAATAAGTTTTTGGTACTATTTTATTGATATATGTAATAATTATCACGTCTAATGATATATAACTATCTATTTTGGAGTCAAATATTCAATAAATTGTCATAGAATTATGGTATGACTATGAAATATTAGAAGTGTTCCACTCACATCAATTATACAAGGGTCCACCTCTCTTATCCTCTTCAAATAAGAAAATCCTTTTATATAAATCAATATAACAAAAAAATAATTTAACAATCCCAACCCATGACCTAGATCTCCATTTTTATATAAAAAAAACATTTTAGCAGGGATTTAGGTATGCACCGATTGAGGTTTTCTAAAGAAGATGTATAGTTATAAACCATTAATTTTGAATTTATTTCTACTTCCAGTACAATATAATATTATAAATATTTGATTAAATAATAAATAAACTATATTAAATATACTGAGATGTTGTGATTTTAGTTTTATAAACAATATCCCTATCATATTCAATAAATGGGTAATGAAACAATTTATTATGTGTATGATGGACTACTGTCTCACAAAATGATGTAATTTGTTTTCCATCACTACCTCTCATGGAGAGATATAATAACTAACTTTAAGAATATATATATATATATATTATAAAATAATTATTCATATTTAACAATAATATCAAATCATCCTTTTCACTATATAATCCATTGAAAATTGATAATGTTTCCCATGTGTATGTCTGGACAACCACCCCCATGATGCGATGTGAAACTTCATTCATTCTATTTTGACACGGACATTGATAAGGAAGTATTTAAAAAATATATCTTATATAGTAGTTATTTTTTAAAATTTATGTACTATATACATTTATTTCATTCCATTCGATGAAAAAATTGAAGCAATGTTAATGTGTACGTACAACCTACAATCTCTATTAATAGTGTAATACAATTTTCTATATCTAACTCATATAGATGACTCAAAATATGAATATTATTAATATATATTATATTAAAATCATTATTAATGTTATATATATTATTGAACTCTAATCATAGTAACTATGACTAAAAAATTTAAACAAAACATATATTAAAAATGAAGAAGATATTACTCAAAATAGTGATTTTAATAATGAATCAATAATTAACTTTGGATAATAGGTTATAAGTAAATCAAATATTATAGGTTATATATGAGAATTATTCTGTAATAGATATATTATAAAACTATATTAATTATATAACAGTTTTGAGTATGTACGAATAAATTCCAAACATGAGGTAAGGGATTATTGTCTAAATTTTATTTATGTGAGACACAAACCATAATCATCACTTGTTTATTTTCTGTTTGGTATATACATCCCATGAATGTATATTATGTTTATTTTTAGGAAAATTATTTGAAATTTACATCCAGTTAGAGTTTTTTAATTCATCAGGCTTAAGATTCAAACATTACCAAATTGATAAGGGTTTTACGAATACAATGCCATTAATTATAATGATAGTTTCTGATTATGCTAATGGTAGTGAATTATTTTGGTAAATCACTAAAGAAAATCATGAACATTATTATAATCAGGATATATTTTTGAAATATGTTTTTTAGTATCATTTTTATCACATTATGAAGTCAATAATCTAAAATAATTTCATTATAAAAAACGGGATTTATTTATCTCTAGAATGAAAAATCATTTCTCTTACATGTCCATGTTCTCTAAACATGTTTTTCAAAATGTTTGTACTATTTTTAAAAGTGATTTCAAAATAAATGTTAGACAAATTTTTAAATGAACCATATTTTTAATGAAAATTAAAATCATTATTTTATTAATTTGAATACCTTAAATGGTCCTAATAAATGTGTCTAATCAAGACAAGGAGGTCTCAGGACAGCCTGAGGATTGTTTTTAGCATAGAGATCCAAAATGGAAAACACTTAGGGGCCATCGTAGTTTTTCTACAACCATATATCATATTATGGATGACAATGTAACATGTTTTAGATATGGGATATCACTATTCTATATGGTTTTTGCTTGGTTATAAAAGCAATTTCCTAACCATTTGAGATGCCCTTATCAGGAGTTAAATGGGTAATGATTGTACATGGTCAGACTAAACATGTTCTTAAACTGTATTCTTTGATATTTTGTGGTGAAATTTTATTTTCTCCCACCACATAAGTTATACCTTTTTTATCTTTTTCAGTGCTCCTCTAGTGCCCAAAACCCCATTTTCTTCGAATTTTTATCCAAATTATTCATTGATATAGGCATTGAATCACGTACTCTATTTAATTTTAGTTCTTTAATATGTAAAATTTTGTGGATTTTCCTCAGTAAGAACCCATAAGATCTCAACTCCTATAATATATAATATTTCCATCCATTATCCTATTTAGGTGGAGTCTAATATGCCCTATTTTCAGTGAATTTGTACATTTCTTAGATCACTTCCAACCGAATCTAAATCAAAAGACAATATTGAGTGATGATTTGTCTATATCTTTGAGGTAGGTGTTCATGATGTTTTCCATTTTAGTTTTAGATGTTTTGTAATTCAATCATTGTGTTGTATATTTTCCTTTGCTAATAAACTCATTTATATTTATTCTTTCATTGGTAATTGACCATATCACCTAGATACATTCCTATTGATACTTGTTTGGTGTGTTGATTCTTGTACCTAACTTATATGGTCACCCCATGGGTGTTCCACTTAGAATAATCCATTTATTTCAATTGGTTCAAATTTTCTGGAACACCTAATATGCAAACAGCTTGTCTTTTCAATGAATTTTCCCCTGAGGTGTGAGTATGTAATGAATCCCAAATTATGAATTAGGTGTTCAAACCTATTATAGTATGAATTTATCATATGGTAAATTTACTTATTTCCCAGGACACCATTCCATGACACTTGAGCCTTAGAAATGGAATTTTTCATGCTTTGTTAAATCAAATGGACTGAATTGAATGAAATAGATAATGCTCGATGGGATGACTTTCATAAAATAAATATGAAGAATTAAATGGTTGACATATTTTTGATGGCTAATCCAATAATTTTTAAACCATTTAAATTATTATATATATTGAACTTCATGTAATGGTGTTGAATTTGACCAAAGAGATATATAAGAGGTAATGACTCATATGTTTTATTGGTAAATGTTATTATTATTCATATATATATATATATGATCTATATGAAATAAATGTATAAGAGTTACTGAACCACACTAGTTATAATTTAAATTAGTTTTTATAGAGGTTGTTTATGATGGTATGGGGTGTTGATCCTTGAGAGAAATTACCCTCCCTTATATCAGTTATGGAGCATGGTGTCTTTCACTAGTGATTTTATATGGGAATTGGGTTTTATTCACCATGTTCCATGATTAGGGTGTTTACATAGTGGGTAACTCACCATCATGAGTATATGTTTTCATGAAGGCTCTTCCTCTTCATGGGACATAGGTAATGTTCCCTATTTCATGAGATTTTAGGCTCGTCAGACATGTTATCGATGCCTGAGTTACACACAGGTCTAGTCCAGCAATAATATTCTAGGTATATGAAACTAGGCTTTCACATACACTTGGTTCCTATTTGTGGATGAAATAAATATCTAATATATATATATATATATATATAATGACATGATCTGACACACATTCAAGCCATGAGTTGGAGTAGGTAGACTCACCAGGTGTCTTATTGGAGCTTGAGTGAGTGGGATACTTGTTTCATATTATTTTTTCTTTTCATACTATACTTTCACATTATATAGTTATGATCCCTACATCGACAACACATAGACATTATTGGTGGATGACTATTTAGATTTTTATTGAACACCCTACTTTTGGTGACTTCGTACCTAATAAGTTTGTATATCTATATGTATTGATAAAAGAAAGGTCTCTACCATTGGTTGTGCGCATTTGAACCTAGTTGGAGTTTTGGAGTAGAGGATCAGGTTTGGACATGAGAATATTATAGAGAAATGTTTTCTTTGTTTTCATTTTGTTTGATTATATTGAATTCTTAAATCATCATTATCCCTTTTTATAATATTTTTCCAAGCTTTGATGTATAAAAATCTATTGATTATTTTTTATTATTATCATTGTACTAATTATCCATTTCTTTTACTTCATACTAATTAAGATATATGTTTACAATTCCACATTTATTTATTACTAAAATATTTTTGTATTACGCTTCTGTTAATTATTGTATATATTTGTATCGATTTCACTACTCTAACTTTAAGTTATAGTCTCCACACTATATCACCTTTATAGCCTCGTTTCTAGTAAGAAACCTCTGGCATAACAGGAGGAATTATTGTGGAAATGTGTCCCACTGACGTGGTTAACAGGTTATGTGGATCCCAAGTTGGGATGCTACAAAGTTGTATCAGATAAGATTATTTTCATGAATTTCAATTTTAATACAATTATTTGATATTTGGGAACGCATGGGACATGGTCATATCAAATTCATGGGATTCATGAACCCATGTTCTGGGTGAAGGCTATGTTTTCTAATTTATAATTTTTGTTCTGTTTTATCCTCTTAAGGTTTGTACGACAACATTGTTGGGTGTTGAACATGATTTATGATTTTATCATTAATTATGTTATTAAAATGTGATTTCTTTTCCTATGAATAATGAATTATGGGAATTGCATTACATCAATCACTATAACAGCAATATGATTTATAGTCCATGAAGTTTTCCATGTCAAATATATTTTTAGCATGAATTATACTATTGCATATTCTTAGTGCCTTGATTGTATTGAATTGTTCTGAATGAAATTTTTGGTGTTGGGGACAAATAATTGATTCTTAATGTTTCAACCATAAACAGTTTTCCAAAATATGCTAATGAAACAACCTTATGCAGTCAATTGTGGCATGTTTATCTATAGACCATCCTTCTCATGAGCTGGAACTTATTACATTATGGGTTAAGTGGAAGCCATATTAATTTCATAAAGTGTATGTACCCTTATGTATTGTAATGGATACCCATTTAATTAATCCATATAAAGTTATTTAATAATTGAAGAAAATCCAAATTAATATGACTCTTTATTTGATACATACATATTATAAATATCTGATATAGAGATTTAGACCGGATTCCAACAACAGTAGTTAGTAATGGGGAATCATTTGTCATTATGATGCCCTATTATGGTATGTTCTACTGTCTATACCTGGATTTTGGAAAGGAATAGATGTGTGATCATATCCATAGGTAGGCTTTACAGTTATTCTAATTTTCCATTTATAGGTTCTATTATTGGGTAAATATCTTCTAAGGGATGTGTTTGTAATTATTGTGTCATCCTACAATGATGTCCCCCGGTTGCACACCATAAAGTCATTAACGATCATGTTTCTAAGGTGTAACATCATGAGCCACCAGGGATTCCTCTTGAAGTGGAACATGCAGATCCTCCTACAGTTCAAGATGTGTGGATTGAAACCAACATTAGAGAGGAATTCGTATGTATGATTCAGACAATGTACGATGTAGTTCAACCTAAACTGAGTATGGTAGGGTGGACTTATGAGTTTCAGTAGTTGCGTCTTCCGTCCTTTTTAGGGGGATGTGAGACCTCATGATGTTGAGTATTTTCTTGTGGATATCTTGTAAATATTTTAGAATCAAGAGACAATTCAATAGTGTCTGGACTACCTAGTGTCTTATATTTTCTGTGATTCATCCACGTGTTTTTTGTATTTCATGAGACATGTGGGTGGGAATCATGGTTTTCATGGGATATTTTTAGACCATTTTATATGAATTCATCTTTAACCATACAGTAAAGGATGATAGATCGAGTGAATTAATAAAATTTCACTAGTAGAGAACGTTACTTATAGAATAATCTTCATATTTTACAGAGTATTAGCTGTTCACTAATACTATTGTATTTATGATATTATTCTCAATGTAAAATTCAAGGATAGATTTTGTTATGCCGTTCGATTGTATGTAAAAATCATTAGGTTGAATTCCATTTAATAAATAACCAACAGGTCCCCACTACAGAGCGGAGAATGAGGGGTGATGAGGGTGTGAGTCGGGGCGGTTCATCAACTAAGGCTTACAGTTGGTCTACATGTTAAAAAAGTGGTGTTTTGAGACTACTCATGAAGGTAGCAGTAGTGAGGCTCCTGGTTTAGAGTTTTTTCTTATCTTCTACCAGTGAGGTAAGACATGACATATCAAGTCTCATTTTACATGGGGTCCAATGGAGTGTAGAGGCTATTGAAGGATGTGCCATATCATTTATTTCCATAAGACCTTACCTCCAAAACCTATCAAGCGGGAATCTGAACCTACTACTCAGTTAGAAGTGGGGTTAGAATGATCATGAAAGATGGAATGATTGAATTCCACCAGCCTATCTGGATGAGGTGGTGGTCGAGGCAAAGGAAATCAGACTTATGATTCTCAGCACCAGTAGTGTAGGCATTCCCAGGGTAGTCATGAAATGACTCAAAGATATGGTACTAGATAGCTACATGTAGTCTATATAATTCCATATGAGTTGAGATCTATAACTTCTATTATACGACACAATATTATAATTTACATCTTTTTAGTGTCTTCATTATTTTACAGATGTGTGTCCTACTATTTTATATCTGATACTATAATTGGATGTATCGGCCTCAAGATTGAACACTATCATTGTTTTATAACACTAGATACGCTGTTATGTATTCATTTAGATGGAGTTCACCATTATTGTGGCTACCTTCTTGAGATAGAAATTAACCTTTTCCAATGGAATCATTATGTCATCAACATGATAGGCATTGACATAATCATTTGGATGGATTGGTTAGTTCCATGTAGATCACATATTGACTATTATAGTTTTATGGTTATATTTAAATGTTTATTGGGGGTTAGGTTTCTACACAAGGGAGTATGGGATGTCCGTGTAACACATTTCGGACATGAGTAGAAGAGGTTGGATAATGTGTTAGCATAGATCACCAACCTTTTCCTTGATGTCATAGGGTTAAAACCCACTATTTTTTCTACGGTAGTGATGTTTTTTGGAAACATATTTTATTATTATTTATTTTTCTACCTATGGTGTGAGAGATTTAATTCTTTATTGAGTTAGTGCTATGTAAATCACTAGTGACCATTCCTATTTATATGATAGAACCTATGGAGCTTCTAGAACATAAGAATAAGTTTGAGAAAAATGATGGTAAATGTTTTATATTACCCTACACTTCTCATTGGGGCTCATCACTTATTTTTTCAATGATGGAAGACGGTACCATTAGTCTCTATGTGTATTACCATCACTTAAACCATCTCAAAGTAAGGAATCAGTATCCACTACCAAGAATTGATAAATTCTTTGATCAGTTGCGAGGAGAGTGAGTGTTTTCAAAGATATATTTGAGGTCAGGATATCGTTAGTTGTGTTTCAAGACTTCATCCATAGATTGTATATCATTTAGGGGAGGGTATGGTTCTATGTGTAGCTAGTTATGCTTTTTGGAATCTTGAATATGGATGATGTCTTTAGGGATCTTATGAATTGGTTTTCTCACCCATATCTAGACTCATTTGTTGTAGTTTTTTATGAAAATGTATTATTTATATACATTCTCTAAATATGGCCATGTAACCCATCATGAGATCATGATGAATACACTAAGAGATCACTATATCTACGATAAAATTAAGAAATTCATAATATGGATCGAAAAATTCCACTTCTTGGGACACATAATCTCACAGTCAGGAGTTTCAGTAGACCTACAAAAATATAGAGTTTTCATTTCTAGGGAGAATCCAAAAAATGTATTAGATATTCATAGTTTCTTAAGGATATCGAAATATTATAAATACTTTATCCAGTATTTATCAAACTATACAGTGCTGGTTATGTGTTTGATAGTGCGGGGTGTGAAATTCCCATTGTTAGAAGCATGTGAATTAGCAATTCAAGAGTTGAAGTGTCAATTGAATTCACCATTGATACTTATTCTACATGAGATGTGAATGAGATATACTATAAAATGTGTAACATTAGGTATCAGGAATGGTGCTATTCTGATGTAGGGTGAGCGATCCATCACAAACGGGTCTAATTAGTTGAGGCCTCATGAGCATAATTACTCAACACATGATCTCGAGCTCACTGCTGCTGTTAATGCCTTATGTTATTAGAGACAGTATGTTTTGTAGATTGTTTTTAGTAATCACTGATCTAAAAAACCTAGAGTGAATATTTATATAGTGGTATCTCAACATCAAGAAACCTGGTGGGTTTAGTACCTATAGTTGTTTCATTCCATGTTTTCCTACATGCTTGGAAAAGGAAATTTAGTGATCGATTACCTCATCCAAAAGACTCAAATATATGCAATTTAGGATACCTATGGTTAATAGAATTTTATTTTCTTATTAAATATGATTCATGTTGAGGTATAAGATCACTATTTTTATACTATCCTTTCAACCACAATAATGACTTCTACTCTTCAAGAACTAGTAATATTGAGGAATTTATCTAATTTTAAAGTCCTTGTCCTGAGGGAAAGTGTTATAGATGATGATACATCATTAGGTTGGGTTACGGATGGGGATGATACATTATTATTTCATGGGTGTTTTTGGGTCCTAATAGACATCAAAGATGGTTTTATTTGAATATTTATTATCTCATCATGGGTGGTTGATCATGGTTTCACCAAAATGTTGTATGTTATACAACTCTAGAATTTGTGGCCTAGTATGAAATGTGAGGTATCTGATATCATCCGAAGATGTTACACCTATTATTAGGTTAATTTATTACATCAGTGACTAGAAAGGGTTTTATTGTTGTCCATTTTAGAGCATAAATGTGATGACTTTTAAAAGATTTCATGACTGTTCTAAATAGACCATCTCAAGGAAATGATACTGTCTGAGTTTTCTTTAATCTTTTGATGAAGGTCTCACACATCACACCTACATGAGATTCCTTCATAGTATATGAGGTATGAATGATTTAGGGAAAAGAGGTTGTACTTAATCATGGATCTCATTGGTATATCATTTCAAATAGAGATGGTTATTTCACATGAATATTTTGGAAGGGGTTGCAGAAGGCATTGGGTACGTAGGTACATCTAAACATGACCTATCACCCATAGACCAATGAATATAGAGAGAATATTATATATGTTCTTTGGACTATCTCTATGCATGAAACCCTAATATTAGGGGTTCTTGGTAGAAACACATTCCACTCATTATGTTTTATTATAATAAATGATTTTAAGATACCATCAAGATGGATCCCTATGAATCGTTATATAGTAGGCATTTTTTATCACCTATATTCTAGATAGAGGTTGGGGATGCAGCTATAAATGAAACACATATTGGTTAGGAAACTACAAAGATGATCCAGCTGATCAACAATCGTATGTTGACATCTCATTCTAGAAAATAGTTTTATGCCAACAGACACTCAAAACTTCTTGATTTCAAGGTCGGAGTCTAAGATTTCATGATATTCCCACCTAGGTTGGGGAATAAACATATTTTGATATGGGGTAATCTATCATTGTATTTTATTGGACCCTTCAAGGCTGTGAAATGGGTTGGACTAATGGATTACAAGTTTTTGTTTCTTTAGTGATACCGGTACATGCATGATGTCCTTCATATATCATAGATTAACTTATACTATCTAGACCTGGAACATGACTTTCAACCTGATGAGAACAAATTGATTGTTAATGCTTCCTTTATGGATTATCTAGTTAGTATAGTGGATCAATGAATGAAGACCCTCCAAGGTAGGTTCATTCCTTTTGTATATGACCTATAGATGAATAACTGAGTACAAGATGACCCCAATTTGTGATAAACTGATATAAATTCTCAATGGAAATATAACTTCTCTGATGATATTTATTTTCCCTCAGAAGGAGAACTCTAGGATGAGTTACTTAAATAAGGGTTGTTTCTAAGAAACTATCTTATCAATAAAGGTACAAATCATATGTTTCTGAATTGTAATACCTTAAAAAACATAATAATGATATCTAACATAGTAAAGGACTTCTCAAGAGTGTCTGAGCCTCATTAAGAGCACAAATTTAGGAAGGGGGAAAAATAGACTGGGTCACCTGATTTTTCTATAGTGATGTGACCTGAGGAGCATGATCATGTTGCTTTTTGTTGATATGTGAAAGCTCCCTTATGAAAGATTTTCTAACAGTTATTCATACTATGCATCTAAACATGTGGTTTTCCATTCTCATTATTTAATCATTCATAATTTCTGCTAGTTTGACTAAATATATGAATAAACCTTGAACTTTGATATTTTTGGGTTAAATGTTGTTTTGGACTCCAAATAATTTATAATATTGTTTTCTCTATTCCCTTAATTATCTAGAGGAAAACAATCCTTTATCTTCCACTTTTGATCCAAATTCATCCTCAATCTAGGAATTGGGGTTGTTCCTCCATCTAGTGTCCATTCGTCAATTTTTTTGGAATCATTTGATCTATCTTAGTAATATACCATAATTTCTCAACAACTATCAAATTTAATCGATCCATTCATTATGATATTTAGGTGTAGGATTATATTCCTTGTTTTTATTGAATTGGAACATTTCTCAGATCACTTCAAAACCTACTCTGAATCTGAGGATGATATTGAATGAGGATTCGTCTATAACCATGAGGTAGGCAGCCGTATTGTTTCCCCCCATATTTTGGATGTTTAATAATTATATCATCATGATGTTTTTTGACCATCTCTGAGCATCTCCTTTGAATTTATTCCGTCATGTATAATGGATATTTTTATATAGATTCATGTCTATGGATCAATTTTTGTTGGGTTATATCTTGTACATACCTTATATTGTCACCCCATGGGAGTTAGACATATAAATGTCCATTTTGGCCAATAGGTTGAAAATACTTGGAACTCCTAATGAACTAATGTCTTAGATTTTAAATGACTTTTCCCATGAGGTATGTTTATAGAACAAACCCCAACTCACCTCTTAGATATTCCATCCTTTTGTAGTTAGAATATTCCAAGTAGTGAATTTCCATGTTATCCATGATACCTTGCCTTGACACTGGATCCTTAGTAATGGGATTTACCATATTTTTTTTAATTTTAATGGAATTAATTAAATGAAATTGATAATTCATTATGAGTTTCCTATATAAAAAGTAATTTAATGAAAAATGGTTAACATATTTAGGATGATTAAACCATTCTTTTTTTAGTTATTACAAATTTTTATTTAAATTATATTTTTTGAAATGGTATTGAATGTAACTAAATGGATCTATGATGAGTAATTCATAATTTATTATTTTTAAATATATGATTATGAATCTTCTATGAGAATAGAATATAAGAAAGAAATGAAAATGATGTAAATACCAACTCTACTTATAATTAAAATATGAGTATATAGTGGTTTTTTGATGCTAAGGAGTGATGAGACAGGAGGGAAATAAAATTCCCTTACAACTGATGTTGAGAATGTTGTCTCATTCCAGAGATATTGTATGGGAATTGGGCTTCAGGAACCGTGTTCTATAATTTGAGTGTTTCCTTGTTGGATCACTTGCCTTCCTGAGTGATATTGCATTAATTCATTAACTCTAAATAGGTTATAGGAAATGTACCCTATTGCATGAAATTTATAGATAATTAGACTAGTAATGAATGACTATGTTACTCCCTAGTCTAGTAGAACAATAGTATTATTGGTATATTCATTTTAGGATTGCACATATACTTGTTTTATATAGGTGGATTCAATATAGAACTAAACTATATATATAATGACATGATCAGACAGAGATTCCTACCATGAGATGAAGCAGGTAGACTCACTGAGTCTTCTATTGAAACCTGAGTGTGTTAGTTATTTAATTCAAATTTGTTTTACATTTCTACCAATCTGTATACACTGTTTAGTTTTGAGAACTACTCAGATAATTCATATTCACCGTTTGTGGTTGACTAATGATACTTTTTTCCAACACCCTACTCAGGATTTCATTGGTACTAAAGAAAACTATCTTAATAAATGTAATGATTAGGGAATGGGAATATCTATTAGTTTTGAATTGCTTACCTAGTTGGAGACTAAGAGTAGAGGACTGGTCTAAGACATGAGATAAATACTTTTTTGTATTTTATTTTTTTCTTTCTATATTGTTGTATATCATGAATGATTCATCCTGTTCATTTTGTATTATAAAATTTCCTGAATCCATGTACAATTCAATTCCTTTATGGATTTTCTATTATTATTAATTGATTAATTATCAAATTCTTATACTAGTTACTTATTCTATAATCTTTTCTTGATTATGCATATTTTTTATTTATTCTATCTTTTTATATTATGATTTCCCTATTAATTTTATATTTTTGTATTTATTCTAATTCTCTGAAATTTGGGTAAGTCTCCCCATGTTTCTACCATTACTGTTTCACTATAACTCAATAGCCTTTGGTGTAAATTGAGGCATGTTTTATTATTTCTTACCACCTATCTTAGGGAACGAGCTATGTAGTCCCTAGGATGGGACATGACTTTTTTTCCTCATTACTATGTATTTTGAAATAAATCTTATTTTCATATTTAATAATGAGAGTTTTTTTTAAAAAAATATAATGGAATATTTGTTTTAACATACAAAACATTAAATGAATTTTCTACCATTACAAGCACTAAATTATTTCAATAGTGCATTACATATTTTCGATAATATATTGCAGGAACACATATCTTTAATATTTGTGAAATTATTGGAATTTAAACTACTACTTTCAAAGTGGAATGGAAACTTATTCAAGAATGTATTAATGCTATTTTAAATGTATTTATTTTCATTAATGATAATTACATGAGATATTTCTTATGATTTACTTGGTGCATGATCTATTAATACCCTCATTTTCCATTCTATGAATATATTATCATTAGGATTATTCTTTTATAATAAAATTTTCTTTCAAATGGGATATGCTATGATGAAGTATTTATTAAAAATATTTCCTTTTCATGAGTGTTGATATGATGAATGGTTTTGGGGAAGACATGTTTATGATTCTCATTATGTAATAGGTGGGCATAGATTTTTATATAGATCCATTTCATACAATAATTTACAATGTTCATAAATATCATTGGCGGTACAGAATATGTTATCCCAATCATAATAAAGAGAACATGGGAAGTTATCTCAGGTCTAAAATAGGGTACATTGGAGGTTATCGAAATCCCAAAAAAAGGCTCCTATGAGGTTTTCCCAGTACCAAAAAATGGTGGTACACATGTGGTTATCCCAATCACAAAATAGTGTACAATAAATCATATAAATTATTGGATATCCAATGTATAACATATTACGAGTGTCACAGTTGGTAACCACGACATAATATTTTATGTTCTTAAGTGTATGCCAACAATATATTTCTTACGAAAATTTTATTCTCTAATGAATTTTTTTTTATGATTCATGTATTTTTAACATCCTTGATTATTTCATGACACATTTTTAAGATATATGATATGTTGGGTATGGTTTTAAAATATTATTAGCATGTTCTCATAACCATGTGATCATGTAATGTTGATATCTCTTATGACTACCCATAATGATTAACTTAGATCACCTGTTTTGTGATTCTGTTCCCTAAGTTATAAATAATGGTATTATGTATGATTTGAAATGAAGTGTTCTTTTTATGAATAACATAGTGGTAGATGTTTTAGTTCACCTATAAATGAGTTTTTTAGGTGTCCATGTTTCAAATGATACTCAAACTCTATTATTCTATCACGTACCGTCTTTATGTAATTAAAACTCATCAATTATGATGTGATTTATAAGTATGGAAAGTATGTGTCACTATATTTAGTATCATATTATGGTTTAGATTACCAATGGATAATATAGTGAGAAAATTTACGTGAGAACCATTGTAATAATTTATTGTATAGGAACACCTCTTGGAATTTTTGTGAAGGATTGAGTGTTTTTTCCAAAGTAATTATATCTCAGTTTAGATATTAAAAGTTGTCGTGGCTCTTTAAAATTTAATCTTTTAGGTAATATCATTTAAAAATTAAAATAGTATTTTTACATAATAATCACGTAGTGAATATCAATAGGTGTTGATGCAAAACTAGTTTCACACTCATGGGGTATATGTTTTGATATTCATAACTTATTTTCCATATATTATAAAGGATTTGAATAGATGATGAAAATGAATTACATTTTATAAAATTAAAATTTCATAGAATTAGAAGAATGTGCCACAATTCAAACAACATATAAATAATTTTTCATGATTAGTCAATAAAATGACCAAACCATATTACATATAAAATCTTGAATTTTGTCAAGAAAACACATCCTTTACATTTAGGATCTTTTCATGTTTAGGGAATTAGGGAATTGGTACATAATACTTTCCTAACATTACACATTTTTATAGAGTGGATACCATAAAAACAGTTTCCATTTATTTCAAATTATAAAGAATAAATACATAAAACATGAATCCTAGACAATTATTCAACATTTAACATGGATTACTTCTTTTTCTTACACATCAATTAACCTGTGAAAATCATTTAAAACATGGGATGAGCACAAAAACATAGTAAGGGTTATAAAAAGAAGGGATAAACCCTTTAGTCATATGAAATCATTTTCAAAAGACATACTTATCACTTGTATATATATACATACATTGTGATATATGATATTTCTATAATACATAAGAACATAAGTATAACCATATAGGTATCATGGGGAATTACTTATATTATCTTTTAACCCTCTCGGCTAACTTATAATTTGTAACCCTCACGACTAACTTACAATTTGGGTAACCATCACAGTTACACTTGAAGTAACCGTACGGCGGACCTCCAACATACACATACCCAATGAATTGGAAGAAAATATAGGTCCCACACTTCATCATAAAATATTCTCAATAACCAAAACCTAACCATTGTACCTGAATAATAACATAAATACATTACTTTTGAATTTTGTAAATAAAAAATTTTAAAAAAAGATTTTTAAGGAAAAGCCCCTAAAAAATATCATAAAATTGAAGAGAGACTTAATAGAGTGGATGGAGTATGTATATATACTGTAAATCAAATTATTAAACATAATATAAATAGATCCCATCACCTAAACAATTTAAATATCCCATAAATAATAAGTAGAAGGTTAACCCAAATAATGGAAATCGGGTTACTAATTCACTTACCTCGTATTCTTCTATCATCCAACTTATTTAAACATCCTGTATAATTGTTAAAAGAGTGTTATTAATATTTTTCAGAAAAATTTTCATGCTTATAACATATTATATGATCATTTTATAACTTCATTCTACCCTTTAGTTATTAGTATTTTGTTCCTTTCATTGTTCAGGGTGAGTTCTTTAAATGATATTCATGATCAGTTCATGATTGATCTTCTTGTTTATTGGAATGGAAAATACAACATTGTAATGTAATAGTATTTAAATTACCATAATTTATTACATTTATCAATTTGAAGTTTTATATGAAGATGATTCATAAGTTAAAACATTAATGATGTTCGTTTAGATTATTTTGGTGGTTCATTGATAATAGAAACCTCATTTTGTTTTATAAATTAAAACCATGATTAAAAAAGTAATTCCAAAACAATAGATGAGAAATAAAACATATATATTATAACTTGGTTCAACAATAAATTTTTTTTCATAAACATACTTGAAATAGTCAATGAAAATTTAAATCAGATCGTCCAAGATGCCGGTAGTTCGACACATCACTGGCAATGTTTTTATTCCTAGAAAAAGTGGAAGAGGAGAAAAATAATGATGAAACAATTCCCTCAAAAATGAGAAAATTTATAATATATATTATTTCTAGAGATTTCATGCCACTTGGGTAAGAATATATGAATAAATTATGATAAAGGAACTCAAAATAAAAGTATAACTGAGAAATCCCTTACAAAAGTTCGGCAGCCCAAGGGCTATGAAACCGGGTTTTAAAAATCATTAAAAATATAGGGGACAATAGTAAACCATCTATAAAGGAATAATAATATATAATATATCATGAATAATAAAAAAATAAGAAAATGGTATGGAAAATTTGAATGTCATTCAACATAAAATGAACATGAATGGAAAAAGAAAGAAATTGAGAATTTTCTTACCTTGTAGAGTAACCCCTTGAACATGAACGTTGGGACCTTGGGGGCTTGAGGAATACTTGGGAGGAATACTTGGAAGGTAAATAGGCCATATATTTGTTCTTTAGGAATTTTTAATGAAGTTAATGAAGGAATGTGTTGGTATTTATAGGGAAAGTAAATGAATATTTTAATAATATCCACGGGACACCTCATGAGTGGTATTTGGAAAACCACGGGCTTTCCAATGGTATTTTCCCATGGTGTAAGCCACATATCACACCTCACATATTATTTATCTATATAAAAGATCAAAAGATTTAGGAAACTATTATTACATCATTAATGAAGTCATTAACACACTGAAACTAAAAACTGTATTTTTTTACTATTCACTGAAAAATCAATTATTTCTGAAAAATTAACAAAATTCACCCTAACCATTTTTTGATGATTAGATTTTAAAAATAAAGTCCAATTTTTGAAAATAATTTTTTAAATATTTTAAATTTTATTTTTAAAATAAAATCATTCTTAATTCAAAAATTAATTATTTAGAAACTATAACTGCTTTTATATCTTGATGAAAAATTAATCAAGATGTCATTATCATAATTCCTTAAAAAATAAAATAATAATACATTATACCATTCATTAGGGTCATATTACTATTCATATTAATATTCATAAGAGTTTGTTACTATTCATCAAAAAAACTAGTTGGTTCTGATAGACACCAAATAACATACTGAACACAATTTTAGATAACCATTTTTCGTAATTCAAAACACATAAGGAGTAAAATTATTTTTAAAGTCTACTTATAAATAACAACTTTAAACAAAATTCTAAGAATTTAAATTTATTTTTAGAAAACCATTGGGTATTACATTATCCCCACCTTCTCAAAATTGTGTACTCGTAATTTTATTTACTTATAAAACTAGTGAGTGTACCATTCCCTTATAGAATTTTTTAGACTCCCACATTTCTTCTTAAACCATGTGGTTTCTCCACAAAACCTTTACCCAGGGGATTACCTTATTCCACAATACCTATTCCCTTCAATCATGGATTTGAACTGGTTTCTCTTCATAAAAAAGGTTCTCTTTCAGCTGAACTGCTTCGGGGCTAAAAACATGTGATGAATCTAGCACATACTTTCTCAACATTAAAACATAAAAAACATTGTGTACCTGAGACAATCATGGAGGTATAGCTACTCAGTATGAAATCGGTCCAACTTTCTCCAGGATTTCAAAAGAACCTATGAATCGTGGACTTAGCTTTCCATTCTTAACAAAACACATCACACTTTTCAAGGGATATATTTTTAGGAAAAAATATAGTCACCTACCACAAAATAAAAGTCTTTCATTCTGTCATCTGTATAACTTTTCTACCAGCTCTAATCTGTTTTAATGTGCTACGAGATAATATTTACTTTATTAGATAATTCTTCTACTAATTCTGGCCCCATCCACTTTCTTTCACCAACTTCATACTAAAATGATAGAGTCCCACACTGATTCCCATAAAAAGCCTCAAAAGTATCCATCTGAATACAGGATTGAAAAATATTATTATAAGGAAACTCAAATAAAGAAATATTATAATCCCAACATCCTTGGTAGTCAATTTAACAAGTTCGAAGCATATACTCCAATGTATAAATCGTTCATTCTGACTGCCCATCTGATTGTAGATGAAAATCTGTATTGAAATTTAATTATATAACCAACGACTTCTGAAGTCCCTTCTAAAAGTTAGATGTGAACCCGGGATCCCAATCAGATACAATGGAAAGAGGAACTCCATGTACCCTAACAATCTCCTTAAGGAATAGTCCAGAAAGTAGATCCAAAGACATGGAATCTCGAATTGATAGAAAATGTGCAGACTTTGTCAGTCGATCAATAATCACACAAATTGGATTGTTACCTCCGGGATGTATTTTGTAGTCTCACCACAAATTCCATGGATCCATTCTCTCATTTCCACTTTATAACTGGAAAAGGATGAATCATCCCCTTCCGTAATATCCACCCTTCTTTAACATGTTGACATGAAAAACATTTCACGGTAAAATTAGAAATATATCTATTCATTCCATCCCACCAATAATACTCTCGAAGGCCTCTGTACATCTTAGTACTTCCAGGATTAATAGAAAATGGAAAACTATGAGCTTCACACAATAATTATTTCATAAACTAGGAATCCAAAGGCCCACACAACCTTTTAACAAATCTCAAAACACAATATTTATCAAGTTTAAATTCTGGAAACTTACCTATTTTAACAAATTCTACCTTTATTTGTAGCTCACAGTATTTTTTATACGCTTTCTTATTTTTTTATCAATAAAGAATACACTGAAAATTGAATCAAAATAGAAGTATATCCCACACCCACAACTTCTAATACAAAATTCATCAAATCATTAATAAAGGGATCATGATCCAAACATAGAATAGTTAATGATTCATGATGTTTTTAACTTAAGGCATCCTCCACTTTGTTTTATTTTCCAAGATGGTAAGTGATTGTGTAGTCGTAATCCTTTATCAGTTCTAGCCATATTCTTTGAGTCATGTTTAATTACATATGAGTGAAAATATACATTAAAATTTGTTGGTCAGTATATATTTGACATTTGGTTTTGTATCAACGATGCCTCTAAATTTTTATAGAAAAAACAAGAGCTTCCAGTTCCAAATAATGTGAGGGATAATTTATCTCATGTGGTTTAATTTGACACAAAGCATAAGAAATTACCAGATCATTCTGCATCAAAACACAACTGAGTCCCTTCAAAGAAGCATAACTGTAGATGACTAACTCACCAATTCAGGAATGTAAGTCCAAAACAGGAGCATTCACCAAACTCTTATTAAGTTCTTGAAAACAAACAAAACATTCCTCTGTTCAAAAAAAGTATCCCATTTTCGATTTAACATAGTTATCAGGCTATATTACTGTGCAAATTACATAACAAAACATCGATAATAACCTTCTAGCCAAAGAAAACTACGAATCTCTATGACATTTTTGGATCATGGTCGTTCATCAACTACTTTTTTTTGGAAGGATCAGCATTTATTCCATCCTTATTTACAATGTTCCCAAGAAAAGAAATCTCTTGCAACCAAAAATTACACTTGGGTAATTTTCCATACAATTTATATTATTTTATTGTTTCTAAAACAATACTTAGATTTATTTCATGCTACTCATTAGTTTTAGAAAATACCAGAATATCATTAATAAATACAACCAAAAACTTATCCAATAACTCATGATATAATTTATTCATAAGAGCCATGAATTTTGTTGGTTCACTAGTTAACCGAAAAGGCATAACTAAAAATTCATAATTTCCATATCAAGTACGAATGACTGGTTTTGGGATTTCATCCTCTTTCACCTTCATCTGATGGTATTCATATCTCATGTAAATTGTGGAAAAGTAAAAATCTCCTTGTAGTTGATCAAACAAGTCATCGATATGAGGTAAAAGATACTTTTTTTTAACAATGATGTTATTCAGTGCACTATAATCAATGCAATGTCTCCTAGAACCATATTTATTTTTAACAAACATAGTAGGAGCTCCCCATGGTGAAGTGCTAGATGAATGAGGCCTTTATGAAAAAATATTACAACTGATTTTTCAATTCCAGAAGTTCTACTTGAGCCATATGATAAGGGAGTTTTGAAATTGGGTTAGCATTAGGAAATAAGTTAATTGTGAATTCAACTTCTCAATCAGGTATGACACATGGTAACTCATCAGGAAAAACATCAAGGTATTCATTTACCACTATCAAATCATTAATATGAAAAGTTCCCATGTTTTCAACAATATGAGAAAGATAAATTTCATTTCAACATTTTCATAGTTTCGTAACTTCCAATTATGATTTCAATGGTATGGATTCCATCTTGTATTAAAACTAAAACCCTTTCTAAAAAAGAACTTCTTTAGCTCTACAGTCAACCTTTTCATGATAAATAAAAAGCCAATCCATTCCCAGAATTACAACAAACTCAACTGAGGGTAAAAAACATGGTTTTCAAGTAATGTAATTCCACATACCATAATAGAAAAATTCTTATAAATCCTCATTTCTAAAATATTTCCACCTGGTGTTTTAAAAAAAGTTCTGGTCTCATTTGTTGAGGTGATATTTCCAATTTACAAGAAAATTTCTCAGATATGAAGGTATGTGTAGACATTATATCAGAAAAACATTAGAAAAAAACATTTTAATAGAAAAATTACCTGATAAAATATCATTGGATGTACCGACATCCACTGATGTAGTCGCAAAGGTTCTCACTACACCTTTCTGCTTATAGTCCGACTGCTTTTCATCATTCAGATCTCTATTTGGGAAGGAATTTTCATAATGAAACTTCCCACCACATTTAAAAAACATTACAATTTTCATATTAAGATTAGTCTTAGGATCATTTTCATTGAAATCTCGGGCCATATGTCCAAACATAGAACTTTTAAAAACTTCCCTGATTTTCTAGGACATTCCCCAGGGTGTTTATGGCCACACTTTTCACAAACAGGAAATTGCATTATCCTACCATCAAATTCCATTGGTTGATTCTTAACCATCGCTTTCCACCTAGACCTCTTATTCTCCATGTTTCCAAAATGCACATGATCATCAGCAAACTCTATCTCCACCCTCTCTGCACATCAGACAAGATTCTCATTACTTCTTAATTTATGGGAGTCCAAATCCCTTCAATAAAATTTCTTCAATCATGAGTAAAAGAATTATATTTTTCTATCAGGATCCAAAATATTATTTGGATCATACCTCTCCCACCGGGTGAAGTTCTCTTCATACAGAACCACTGAATCTTCCTCCTTTGTTTTCAATTCAATGAATTGTTTCTCCACCCTAAGCCGCACCACCTTAGGAAGATATTTTTCAAGGAAAACACTTTTAAATTCATCCCACAAAATGGCATCAATATCATCTATCTCCCTGATATACCTTACAATTGACCACCACTTATCAGATTCACCTTCAAAATGATAAATGGAAAGACTTACCTTTTGATTGTTTAAACATCCCATAACCTCAGAAATCTTTTCAAGGGATTCAATCCATCCTTCAGTCGCTACTGGGTCAAAAGATCCATTGAAAGAATGAGGGTGTTGTCTCATAAAATTTTCCATTATTGTCATGTTCTGTTATGGTACCTGTGGTTGTTCTCTTGCAGGGATTCCACCACCTTTTATTTCTTGTGTTAGCTGAGCCATTACTATCAAAAACTACTCGGTTCCAATCCCTACAATTCCGGGCTACAGATTCGGAAGGATGTCATTTTGTCAGTGCCTCTCGTATTCAGCTTTTCTGTTTTTTCTGTAGATAACCATTCTGAACAAAAATATCACAGATAAAGAAACATGGTAATCTCTAAATTCTATAACATTTTGAATTAATCATACAGTAAAAATCATTATAGTATTCTTTTAACATCATCCAAACCCGTAAAGTTATCTAAACCATCCTTTGATACCAACTATAAGGACCCGACTATATTGCAAACATAATCTTGAATTTAGTCAAGAAAAAACTTCCATTACATTGAGGTTCTATTCACGTTTTGTGCATTAGATAATTGGGACATAACAAATTTATAACATTACACATTGTTCCAGATTAGATACCATAAAAATATATACTATTTTGTTTTCAAATTATAAAACATTAAATCTTAAAACATGAATCATTGATAATTCCTAAACATTTAACATGGCTTCATTCATGGTATTACACATCTATTAACCTGTGAAAATCATTTAAAACTTATGATGAGCACATAAACATAGTAAAGGATATAAAACGAAGGGATGAACACATCAGTAATATGTAATCATTTTCAAAAGACATACTTATCACCTATATATATATATACTTACTTTGTGAAACATGAGATTTACACAATACATAAGAACATAATTATAACTATATTGGTATTCTGGGTCATGACTTAAATAATCTTGTAACTCTCTCAACTACCTTATAATTTGTAACCCTCATGGATACCTTACCATTTTTGTAACCATCGCAGTTACACGTCGAGTAACTCTATGACCGACCTCCAACACACACATAACAAATTCATTAGAGAGAAATATATTTCCCAAAATTAATCATAAATAATTCCCAAGAACCAAAACATAACCCTTAAACATTAATAATTTCATAAAGACATTACTTTTGAATTTTGTAAGACAGAATTTAAGAAGAATTTTTTTAAAGAAAACCCCTTATAAATATCATACATTTGAAGGGAGGCTTAATATTGTGGATGGAGTATTTATATATACTGTAAATACACATAATAAAACATAATATAAATAAAACCATCTCAAAAAAATTTAAATAGAACATAAATAATTAAGTTGATGGTTTACCCAAAGAATGGAAATCGTGTTTTGAATTCCGTTACCTCAAGTTTGTCTGACTTACAACTTATTTAAACCTCTTGTATAATGATTAAAAAAGTGTTATTGGTATTTTAGAGAAAAAATTTCATATTTATAACATCTTATATGATCATTTCACAACTCATTTAACCCTTTAATTTTTAGTATTTTGTTCCTTGCATTTTTTAGGGTGAGTTCATTAAGTGATTTTTATGATCGGTTCATGATAGATATTCTTTTCGTTTTGAAGTGAAACTCCAGAATTATAATGGAAAGGTATTTAAATATTTACACTACCATAATTTATACCAAATATCAATTTTATGTTTTATAAGAGGATGATTCATAAGTTAAAACATTGATGATTTTCGTTTTGATCATTTTGGTGGTTCTTTGATAATAACAAGCTCATTTTGTCTTATAAATTAAAACCATGAGTAGATAATAGAATTATAGTACCATGGACGAGAAATAATAAATATATTATAACTTTTTCAACAATAAAAATGTTTTCATAACCATAAATGAAATATTTAATTATAATTGAAATCACATTGTCCCTGATGTTGGTAATTCGACATATCATAGACAATGTTTTTATTCTTTGAATAAGTAGGAGAAGAGAAATATAAGGATGATAAATTTTCCATGAACATGAGAAAATCCATAATATATATTATTTATCAAGATTTAATGTCTCTTGGATAATAATATATGAAGAAATATTGATAATGTAACTCAAAATAAAATAATAACCGAGAAATCCCTTACAAAAATTTCACAGCCCAATGGCTATACAACCCTGTTTTAAAAAACATTAAAAATAGAGGGGACAATGGTAAACCTTCTATAAATAAATAATAATATAGAATAGATAGTGAATAATAAAAATATTATAACCTGGTGTGAAAACATAGAATTTTATTCCATATAAAACAGAACTTGAATGGAAAAAGAAGGAAATTGAGAATTTTCTTACCTTGTAGAGTAACCCCTAGAAAATTAAGGTTGAGACCTTGGGGGATTGATGAAACCTTGGTAGGATTACTAGGAAGGTAAGGAGGAAGGAGCATAATTGAGGGGGAATTGGTTATGACGTTAATGATGGAACGTTTTTGTATTAATAAGAAAAGTAAGGGAATATTTTAATAATTTCCAAGGGACACCTCATGAGTGGATTTGCAAAACCATGGGCTTTCCCATGGTATTTTCCCATGGTATAAGCCACGTAGGACACCTAAAATCTTATTTAACTTTAAAAAAGTCTACCAGATTTATTAAATCATAATTACATAATTAATGATGTCATTAACACACTGAAACTAAAAAATATTTTTTTAGAATTCACCGAAAAATTAATTGTTTTAGATAAATTCCCAATATTCAGCCTAAACATTTATCGACGTATAGAATTAAAAAATGAATTCAATTTCTTAAAGATATTTTTCTTCATATTTTAAAACTAATTTTAAATTAAAATCATACTTAATTCAAAAATTAATTATTTAAAAACTATCACTTCTTTTATATCATATTGAAAAATAATCACGATGTCATTTTCTTAAATCCTTAAAAATGAAATAATAATACATTTAACCATTAATTAGGGTCATATTACTATTAATATTACTATTTATAAGGGTATGTTACTATTCATAAAAAGATTTGGTTCCAATATACTCCAAATAACATAATGAACACAATTGTAGATGACCATTTTTGAAAATTCAAATCATATATGCAGTAAAATTATGATTAAAGACAACTTATAAATATCTACATTAAACAAAATTCTAAGCATATCAATTTATTTTTAGAAAACCTTGGGGTGTTACAGTCGATGTGAGTAACATTGTTTCATTATTATGAAAAAATATATGTTTTAGATTAGTGTTGTACATAAAAAATATGTTGGGTTGATGATAGGTATGATTCGATATTTAGTGAAATAATTTATTAAATAATGAAAAGGTATAATGTCTGCGACTAGGATCTACTATTTTATTTATTTTATTGGATACTTTATATAGTTATTATTTCTGTATAATTCTCTCAACAAGTTAACTTGAAAAGAAGAAATGTACCTTTGGATATGTGGAGACCCCGACATGATTAATTTGGATATGGGATCATGCTACCATTAAATTGACATTTGATATATTTAAATTACATCTCAAAAGATTGAATAGTTTAGTAGTCATTGTAAAATATATACTCATATGAGCCATGTATTACAAATTAGTATACAAATTACAACATAATTTTTTTTATTAATAGATTTTATAATAAATTTATAACCCCCAGAACATATTTTATATATTTTTTAGTACACTTAACTAAGTTCTTATAAATGTAAAAAATTGGGATAAAATGCTCAGTAATGGTTAAGTATAAAAAAATAAATAATGAAACTATGTGCATAGTTGATAGGGTATGGTTAATAAATGAACAAAAATTTCGTTTACCCAATAACATCACTATAATACATGTATAATTCTTAATAAATATGGAATGGTAAATAATAGAAAACCATACTATTTAATCAATAAATTAAGAATGAAATTTTTCCATATATTTTTTCATAGTGACAATATCCTGGATAATAATAACTATAACAGAATAAAGGAAATACTTAGTTATTAGACTGCATGTTTTCTTGGTATATCCTACATTTTCCATTATGACCTATAATAACACGCTTTAGCATACTATTTTCACAACATTTCTCAAGGCTGTTAAAAAAATTCTTGGTTATAAACTTGAAGGGTTTGTTCCCAACTGATTTTTCCATATGAGATTACCGATACATCGACGGGATGATTTTAATCATTCTACAATATATATTTTACTATTAAAATGAATTCCTTATATATATATATATATATATATCAAATAATAGATTTAATTCATAAAAAAGTTTCTTTATCAAATATTGATTTTTAGTAAAGGATATGGATTTATAAATATTTTTCATCTTATTAAAATAAGTTTTGAAGTAGACATAGAATTTAAAAAGGTTACATGTTTTAGTCAGTATTAGTATTCATTAATAATATATGGTCTTTTAAATGGAATATAATTTCTAATGAATTTTATTTCAAAAAAGTTATTTTTTAATATAATATCGATAAACACAAAATAGATATTGGAAAATAATTTTAACATTTTTGGAAATTTTCAACTAAAATCTTATTGGATGCAGTAATATAAGTTGAAAATTTAAATAAAATAAAAAATATTATAGTCATGATATTACATGTCAAATAGGATTTATATATACCATATGATATATATTTGGTATATAATAACAATTAATACTCAATGAAATGTGAATTAAGCTAAAATCCCTTACCACATAAATAACTATTGAATCATATTCCAAATGAATGAAATTACATAAAATGAATGTTTAATTACACTAAAGAAGAAATAGTCACAAAATAAAATAAAACAGGTTTAGTATATACACAACATAAAATAAATAAATGGGGAATATGATTTGTGCCTCATGATATTAAAAGAGAGTCAAGAATCCCTTACCATACACTTCATTTTAGTTGAACACAAATTAACCACATGTACTATGGTTTTTGGGATTTTATTAACTTATATCTGAACAATATTAATATTTAAAATATTATATTTTATCATTTTTAAACATTGTATCACTCATTTGTTAATAATTATTTATTATTTTATTGTTTCAGGTGTTTATCACCAATTTTCTTGAGTATGTTTTAGCTAGTCATTTTTCATTCATCTTGTATATATGATGATTAAAAGATATCCAAAAGTTAAAAAATGATTTCAATATTAAATATATTCAATATACATATATATTAATCCATAAAATTTTGTGATATAAAATTAAATGTGTGAATCATGGATATTGTTGGTCGTACGTACAAATGAACATTATTTCCATTTTGTTGTCTTACTAAAAGAATGAAAAGTAATTAATAAATATATATATGTATATTATAATTACGATATAATACTATTATATTTATATATAAATTATTTATTGAAAACATCATTAATACATTCAATGAAAATCAGTAATGAATCACATCACATTGTGGAGGCGACAGTCCACACGTCCTCAAATGATATTATCATATTCTCAAAAATGGAAATCATCATGTTATGTGTCATATAATAATTAAAAAACTATAACTACATTTTAAATATCATATTTATCATATAAAAAATTATTCAAATCCTTATTTACAATATATAATGTGGTTAATGGAAGAATGAGCGATATCGATCCACAAGGCGGTAGTCCACCGTACACATGAACAGTGATTGTGTGTCTCATTGGATGGGTGTGTCTGAATTTTTATGTCACAATATTAACATAACAAAATATATTAATATTATATATACATTGGTTAGTATATAAAAAAATATAATAATAATTTATGGGGTTTAGCACTAAATAAAAAAATCCTAATGATGATAATTACCTCTTATTCAGGTAAATCATTTTGTTTTATACCAAAATCATTAATTAGTTTAATTTAATCCTTATTTGAGGCGTCTAGGAAAGGGGGTGGTGTGGATTTTGGGAAGTTATTTTTAAAGGTATTGGATGAGAAAAATATCATTAGATTTATGAATAATTGGGAGGGGTGCGTTCATTTTTATAGAGGAGGATGAGTGGCATCCTTGTAAATTTTTTAGAGTGGGAATTCCACCCATGTTTTGTTCATGTTAAGTGGCTCCAATACTGAACCAATTGAGATACAATAAAGGATAGGGTTGAAAAATTTCCATAAAATGGGTGTAATAAATGTTTCTAGGTAATTTGACCCCTTATTTTTAATGTTTAGTCCCTTGGAAAACATGTTTGTACCATAATTAATCTTATTAAATTTAACATCATTCACTAGTAAATTAGATCAAAACAAAATTTAATGTTATTAAAAATTAAAAATTATTCTTATTAAAAAAATATTATCCATTTTTTAAAACATAAATTACAGAAGTGGCGGAAATAAATTTTAAATTAATCCCACACATTGAACTAGAACGCATGTTTTCATAGTAAAAATGTTTAAAAGGTTAATCAGTTTTTATAGTAATGATCAATATAAAAATTACACCACTAAAAAAATTTATAAATATATGTATAATTTTAATAAAAAAATTTTAAAACCAATTTAAATTATAATATATCATTATAAATTATTCAAATGAATATTATCTTTTCAATTAAAATTTAGTATTTTTTACTATTCATCAATAACTGAAACATGTTAGAAAATTAAAATCAGTAAACATAATATAATATTTGACATAAAATTTAAAAATATGAATTTATTTTTTCAAATAAAATTATTAATGTTCAAAAATTTGGATTTAAAATAGCTTAATAGTTAAATGTTGGACAAATTTCCTTTTATCATAATATAGGTTTTAGGTATAAAATTGGTTTTTTTATCATATACCGATCAAATTTGTTCAATGATTCTCATAAAAATTTCTTTTTTATATATTGATTAAATTTAATAAATGTAATTAAACAATATTATATAATTTAATTTATTATGATAAAATTCCATCGTTGTATAATAATAGTTTCATATAAATACACTGCCATTATATTCTACTGGCTTTTATATTATTTTCTAATTACTTGGTAACCAATTAATTCAACCGTATATTTTAATAATCGAGATTATATTATTTCTAACCTCAAAATTAATTTTTATGAGATAATTTTAATAATTATATTAACATTATATTGTTGATTGGTAAAACAGGGTCTTGCGTGAAACAGATGTTATCAAAGAAAGTAATTGTTGGAAGTGACACAGGCTAACTCATAGTTTTGTGAATTTAATTTTTTATCATAGATTTAATTTATATAAAATGAATAATATATTTTAAATCCTTGGGATGTTATATTCCCTTATACTATTTGATTTTCTTATCTTACAAGATATTGAATAAAATATTATTTTTTAGAATTTTGGGAAGCTAAATTCTACCCAACGTAAATAAATTAGTTCCTCATTACAAGAGAGCCATCTTGGTAAATTTTTTTGTTATTTTAAATTTTTTTTTAGAAATCCAAAAGCATGAAAAGGGTTGGAAAAAATCTTCTGGGAATGGTAATGTGGGAATTACAAAGGTCTTATGGAATAACCCCAAACTAGTTTTCTATGTTGGGGAACATCAATGAAAAGTGATGATACCGACATGGAAGAGAAGAATAAATATTTATTTGGAGTGATTTAGAAAATTTATCATAAAAATAGAATGATCAATGAAATATTTATGGGCTGATAACCATAAATATATGTTTTTTTAAATACAATTAGTTTAATAAAAATTATGTTACTATGATTGAATTTTATTTCTAGTTCATTTTCCCCATGTTGAGAAATTTTTTAGCTGAATAAAAAAATTAATAAAACAAACATACATGATATATTTGTATAAATAAAATTCCATCCTTTGTTTTCTTTGATCAATTTCCAATTCATAACTTACTTAATAAAATATATATCCATAAATGAATTTTTTTATTCTTTTAGTAATAAAATTTACATGAAATGTATCATAAGATCGATAAAATATGTCTTAGTAACTAAATATTTTCCAAAAAAATATGGTTAATACCTTAACCTTTAAACTAAAAAATTAATGAAATTGGTTAATTGGTAATATTTATTAATAAAATTGTTTAACTAAAAACAATGAAATATTAATCTAGACATTACATAGGCTAGTTTTAGGCATGAAACCCTTATCATCCATCGGTCATGGGTTCATGACCCACCTCCTCAAGGGATGAAATGGGGTTTTACCCAATATATGGGTTTTATTTTTCAATATAATATTAATATAATATCTATGGAATTAATGGAAATTTAATAGATATCATTGAAATTTAATCATTAAATTAAATCATTTTTCCCCTAAATAAAATTATGAATAACAATATTACCTCTAGAATATCCTTTAATATCTTTATTTTTACACTTTACAGAAACCTGGGGAATTGAATAAAAAATAAGGGTGTGATCAAATACTCGGTAAGGGTTATGTTTAGTAGAATAAATAATGAATTACTAAAAATAATCCATATGGAAGGGATAATAACTTAAAACACATTCCATTTACTCAATAACATTACTATTATAACTAGATAAGGGAATATAAATATGGATTGGTAAATAATTGAAAATAATTCCATTTAATTAATAAAACTATGAATAATTGAATTCATTTATCTTTTATATTGAAAATCTCATAGATAATAATAACTGAATCTAAATGAGGGAACGTCTAATTATTATATTATGTGTTTATTTGGTACATAGTACCTTTACCTTCAAGAAATTTCTCAAGAATTTTTATCAGACTACTATCGAGGACATTCATAAGATATTTCATAATGTGCATGGTAAAAAAATCAATGGGTTTGTACTCATCTGATTTAAACTCATGAGACTACCGAGGCATTAAAGAGTGTAAATTAAATGGTCCCCAAATAGTCTAAATAATTCCCTAAATATCTAATAATATTTATAATTCATAAACAATGTACCTTATCAAATATCCATACTGAGTAATGGAAAAAATTATCAATATTTCCCAAATTCCTAAAATAAATTTCAAAGTAGGAACCATCGGTAAAAATAGAACATGGTTGAAGAAATAATCATATCCATTAAAAAATAATATGATTATTTTTGTTTAATTTAATTTCCAATAAATATTTAAATAATAAAGATACAGTTTTAAGATATTTTTAACAATTATAAAATAACGTTATATTGCACATTAATTTTTTCCATTTGGTAAAATTCATGTAAAATACCATTGGATTAAAAAATTCAAATGAAAACAAAAATTAACAAAAAGAATCTTTTATTAAATAAATTAAATGGAAAAGGGGTATTGAATACCCAATATAATATTTAATTGTTTCATAAAAAAATTAAGTCTCAATCGAATAAAAATTCAGATAAAATATTTTACCACATGGATAACATTTGAATTATAATCCCCATTAAAGAAAGAAATTGAAATGAAATATTAAATACACAGAATATTATTTTTTTCCTAAAATAAATTAAAATATATAAATTATATATAACAATAAATAAATAAGTTGAGAATATTGTGTATGCATTATGAAAGTAAACGTGAGACATGAATCCAATTCATTATGCTTCCATTACGTTGAATGCTCATTAACCACATTTATAATGGTTTTAGGAATGTTATTAACATATAACATAAAAATATTTATATTTATAATAATATAAAGGATTATTTTATTGCATCTTATCTCTCTTTTTTAGTAATATTTCATTATTTTCATTATTTTGGGTGTTAGTCGCCTTGTTTTTGTGTATGTATTGACATGTTATTTGTTATTAACCTTAATTAGATGATTATTTAATTATATTAAAATGATAAATCATGATATAAATATCACATCTATGAATTATATATTTATGTATAGAAATCCATAAAATTGTGTGATACGAAATGAAATGCACCATTCATGGAGACAGTAGGTCATACATATGAATTAAAATTGTCCCCACTTTCTTGTCATATTACATGAATGAAAAATTATATATATATATATTAATTATAGTATCATATTAAATTATATATACATAATATATTTATCAATAATACCATCAATTAAATTCATTTAAGGTGAATAAATCATATCGCATTGAGGAGGTGATAATTCACAACTCCACAAATGAAGTTATCATATTCCAAAAAAACATGGAAACAAAGAAGGTATGTGTTATATCATAACTTGGAAAGAATAAATACATTTTAAATATAATATATATTTTTTTAAAAATAGTTTTTTCTTATCATTATTCATAACTATGAATGGTGGTAATGGAATAAAAAATGTTATTGGTTCATGATGTGGTTGACTTCTGTACACACAAATGATAAATATGTATCCCATATGATAGATGTTTGTGATGTTTTATTTCAAAAAATAAAAATAAAAAACATCTCATAATACTTATGACAATAATCTTACTATATAATGAATATATAAGAATAATTTAAGTGTTGAAAAAATAAATAAAATAAAATTGCACGTTAAAGATCTACTCTGAGATGATCCGAACATGAAGGTACATTTTCTTTTATGGAGGTTATACAAGGTAAGTGAATCCAATTATTACTGCTTTATTTTTAATGAATTCATAACATATTACTATTTCTATCATGATTTTTTATTACTTCTATGGTTTCTCACATTTCCTTACAAGTGTTTTTGAAATAAAAAAATTTGAATCTTGAATGAAGATAAACATTTCTTCTTCTTTGGGAAATTCTATTTAGATTATTCAAAAAGACTTCCCTATAATTCATTTTGAAATATTTTTATATTTAATATGATGGGATGAATTTATGGAAGTTATTTTTGAGGGTTTATGATGATAAAAATTTCAAGAGTTGTTGGAATAAGTGGTAGGGGTGGTTGCATTTTTATAGTAGAGGAGGAGTTGAATCCATGTAAATTATTAAATGATAGAATTCAGAGCATGCTTATTTCAAGTAAATTTTATCCAATAATGATTAAAATTTATTAATATAATGAATAAGGATAGATTTTTCCCAAAACATTGGCTGGTGAAAAGATTCTATGTAAAAGTTCTTCTTAAGATTAATGTTTAGTTTCATAGTGAAATCGTTTTTCTCTTAACTACAGAAACTAATTTTAACAGAATTCACTAATCACATTGGTGAAAATTTAATTTTTCCTTATTAAAAATTATACATTATTTTGTTTCAACATATAGAATCATTTTTTCAAAATTCAATTCACATTAGTTGAAAAATTAATTTACAATTAATCCCGTAGATGGAAGGAGAAACTATATTTTTAATATAAAAATTTTCAAAAGATTACACGGTTTTATATAAATGTTCAATTAAAAATTGATTATAATGGAATTTTTTTTATTAATAGATTTATAATTTTACTATTGTGACATAAAAACCAGGTCAAAATATGTCATAATATTACATAGTATTAAATGAAAAGATAATTTTTAAATAAAAGTCATCAATTTTATACTATTTTTCAGAAAGTGAAACAACTATTACAAATATCAAAAAACTCCCTAAGATAATTTTGACAACGAAAATTTAAAAATGAATTTTATTTTTTAAAATAAATTTCATTAAATTATAAAAACTTAGTTTTAATAATTTTTTGATCATTAAAAGGTGGAAAACATATTCTTAATAAAATACATATTTTAAGTGTAAAATTTCATTTATTATTATCATATTATATTAAAATATATTTGATGAATCTAATAAAATTTGATTTTATATATAATAATTAAATTTCATTTATATAAATCACTAATATTAATTAATTTATTTTTTTATGAAAAAATTCCTTTAGGGCATAATAATAGCTTTATCTAAAAACATTTCATATTTCTTCAATTGGTTTTTATATTTAGTTCTATTTAACTCTTTACAAATGAATTCAAAAATATATTTATGATGATACTTAATCCTATATATAACCCATAGTTTAATATTTATGGAACATTTTTTCTAAAAGTAATAATAGTATTATATTTATTGTTAAACCCGATCATTTATGTTATGCAAACTATCCTAGAAAGTCATTGTTTTTTGTAATTCAACCTAACTCAGTTTTTTGTTCAATTCATGATATATAATAGAATAAATTTATTTAAAATATTAAATATATTTTTAAATTATTTGGATTTTATAATCACTTTTATTGATGGTGTTTCATTTCATTAATGCTATTTAATAAAATATTATTCATTTCGAATTTTGTGGTGTTAAATGAAAATTGAAGGTCACTAAATTTTCATGTGAAGAAATGTTTAGTCAGTGAACATATGATGACATTACCCTATTATGTATAATGGTTGGTATTATTTATTTTTATATTGATTAAGCTATGGGGATCCATTTTCTTATAAAATGATATAATTATAGATTATTCCCCATGAAAATTTATTTTACATACTAAAAATTATCCAACACAAAATTTTCCATTAACTGGGGTAGTTTTTTATTCAATGATATTGAGTCATTATCATTTTAGATAAATGTTATATATATACATTTATAAAGACCATAATAAATTCATATTTATTTTAAAATATAAATTTCCAAAGAATATAGTTGGAACCGATTAAAGAATATAGTCGCTCCATTAAGTTCATCATTTTTAAAAGTATAAAAGGTGGCTGATGATTTATGTTGATAAATTAATAAAAGGTTATAAAATATTTGGAATCCATAATATCCAGTAACTTGGGTTTTTAATCAGTTAGATTACATAATTTTGAGTGAATGAGGGAAAAATTATCTTGCTCAAAAATGTGTTCAACAATCTATAAAAGTAAATATTAAAATAGATCAAAATAAAGACATTGAGATGTTGAAGTACATCTTAAATATTGTTATGATTAAATTTATTTATTAAGTAATTATATGTTTCAGAAATTATGTATTTGTTCTTTCAATTTCATATTTAATGATGGATTTTTTGAATAAGGCTTAGAGTTCTTCATTATATATTCATTCTATAAATACATATAGTTATTTGAAGTGGTATTTCATGATGTAAAACAAAATAAATAATATTTTTTAGTTTATATATCATTAATTGGTAATTTAATAAGTTAATTCTATGATAAAAAATCCTAACGCGATGGTACAATTATTTCCCATACAAGAATAGAAATTGGAAATCATCACTGTAGATTTTTTTCATCGGGCTCCAAAAAATGTCTAAAATACATTTTATTGTGTTTTTGTTCTTCAAAATATAAATTCAAAAGAAAAAACTATCATAAAATAATATATCTCAGTGGATTATATTTTAATGATATTTATTAATAAAGTGTCATGGTTTCGTGGAATTTAACATTATATTTTATCTAGTTAGGATATGAGGTTTTCCTTAGTGTTTTAGAAAAGCATTTAACATGATCTTGATAAAGAGTTATGTTTAACCTCTATTTATCAACATTTTACAGTTAATTAGTATGATATAAAATTCAAACAATAGATCATTTCTTGAGAAATTTATCATTGGATTTAAAACATGGCTAGGATAAAAACATTTATTTAGTGATGTTTTCTTAAAATAATACAATTCACTCGGGCCTTTAGAAGGATCCATATGATCCCCCCATTGTAATAAAGTTTATATATAAAAAATTTTAAGATAATGAAATAAAAATAAATATATTGGGATCATATAAATATGAATAAATGGTAGTTAAGGTATGATCCATATAGAAACACCTTTGAAAAACTCAACGCTAACAAGAAATGTTTTTTTTCTAAAAATCTCATGTGAGATATGGATTTTGAATTTGAGGTCAACATTTTTCAGTGAATTTTAATTTGGATGATGGTTATGAGATTTGGAAAAATAGGAAATCCATTCCAGAGGGGTATTTATTATTTTAATATTATTTATTGAGTAGGTATGATATCTAATAACTTGGTGCATCCCCTAAACCTCTCTCAAGTCCATGATGTCATCTGGGAATCTCTCTGGAGAAAGTACCTACATGAAATTTCATATATAATGATAATATAGGTCATAAAACTAGGGTAATATATTTTATTTGAGAAAAACTAATGGATATTCTTTATTATAGGTATAATTTTATATGAATTAACATAACTCAAAGAGTCAATGTTTTGTTCCCAAACAACTAGTTTAATGATGCTATATGCAAACTATAGTTTTTTATGATTCAGAAGCCTAATATATCCGTTTTATAAATGTAACATACCTTACAGGTTGAACTTAATTTTATGGGGTTATAATATAACACCATAAGAATTTATAAAATATCTTTTTCAAATAAATATAATTTTTCCAATATATTATATTTTAACAACACCGAGTTTAAACAAACCATGATATAAAATTTTAATTTTATTATTTACTATTATAGTAATAAACATACCATTAAATTGGAATACATTAATAAATGAAACCAAATTATTAAAAGTATTTTGTTTTCTCAACTATAAAATAAAATTAATGGTTGTCAATTGATGTGAAATGAAATTAATAAAAAACATTTGAAATTAAAATAAATATTTTTTAAACAATTAAATTCATGAAATAAATTGATATGTTAATGAAATAAATAAATATTGGTGAATTATTTTAATAAAAAATATATTTTACATTTAATTAAATTTTTAATCAGTCATCTTCTATTTATTATTAGCATGAGATAAGAATAAATCATTTTTTATGATTAAAAACTTTATTATTCTAAAAGTGGATTTATCTAAAAATTCAATTATATTTAAAAATAATAATTTTTAATTCAAGAAAAGATTTTCGTAAAATTGTCTTCACTTTTTGAAAAAACTGTTAAATGTTATATTTGAATGAATTTTTTTGATTTTTTAGGAATTATAATTTTTTTGACGGATAGTTAAAAACACTAATTTTATTACAAACATCATTTTCATATAATTAATTTACAACACATCCATGTATAATTTCATAAAAAAATATTTTAGATTTAGAATATTATTATTAATCTAATTTACTACAACATAATCAATTTCATGTTGATTATTTTTTTAAAAAACATTTTATACACATAAAAACCTTTTCTTTAAAACCCAAATTTTTTATCATATATATATATATATATTTAATAATGAAATAACTTCTTCTATATTTGTGAATTATGTTTAGTATGTTTAATTATTTATTTCGCATAAAAATAAATATCATTATGTAATATGGATTTTTTAATTTTTTGTCACACTGAATACTAAAAACAGTAAAAATATAATTATCGTGATTAACATTAAAATATATTTAACGATGTCTAATAATTAATGATAATTGATAAAATGACCTAATTTTTTTGCAAATTTAATTTTAATAACCAATATAATCGTTATACTATATACGGGCCATTAATGTACCGTTTTGTATCCATTTCACTAAGAAAGTGTCTTGGAATTATTGTAAAACATTGAAAAATTTAAATTATTTCACTCAACTCAATTATAAATGGGATCCCAAATTCTTATTATATTTATACTCAAAAGGCCTAGAACCAATATAAACTAAGATATATTTCATACAAACCTCCCAATAACCTAGAGTCCCAATTTGGATTATAAAACCATACAATGAATAGTTTAAGCATAAACCTTGGAGGTTATTTAAATAAGAGGTATAGATCTTAACTATAAGTTTTTATTTTATTTCTCCTCTCAAATCCTTAAAATCATATAAAAATATGCTTAATTAATACAAACATTATATAATATATATTGACATCTTATTATCGAAATTGAATTCTAAAAATTCATAATTATTTCATGTATTTCATTAATAATATTATATGGTTTAATTTTAGAGCCAATCAAATATATGAAATGAGATTCTTTGGTTTGGTGTGATCAAAATTGATTTTTGATTTTTTTAATAATATTAAAATAAAAAAGGTGTATTTCCTTGCAAATGTTGAATTACCCTTGAAAAGGTACCCTGATTAGAAATAGAAGGGAACTGTTGAGTTCAAAATATGGGGTTTACCCTATCCAAGGAATAAATTTTATTAGCATCTAGAATTTTTTTAAAAATTTATAGTCAAAAAAGTTATTATAAGAAATAATTGATTAAATTATTTAATTTTTCATTAATGCAATGAAATGATTGATCTATTTAAACATTGCAAATCTTCATCCTTTTGGTTCGCTTCATGATCATTGGTGTAAGAATAACCATTCATGATGAGTAATATAGGATCATTGGCAGACAACGTTAAGCCAAATCATATCAAGGATTGCGTGAATATTGATTCCAAAAATCCAAAAATGACAGAATTATTTAACCATTCTTTGTAAATGATCAATAAAAAATCTATGTTGTATGTTTGATATTTTGTTCTATCCCATTCATTTATCCCTATCAAATTTTGATCATTTCAATGAAAATAAATTCATTCATACATAAATGTTATATTTATTTGAGGAGGTTTTATTTTTTAATATGTTATTTTCCTCTTTATTTTTCAATTTTTTGGCTGAAAATATAAGAAAAACTGAAAAATGTTCAAGGATAATTCATTACATCTTAAGGCCTATGGATTTATCCATTATTTCATTACAAGTTCATCACATGTAATTTCTTTGTGCCATAGTTTAATGATTCTCTAGTATTCAATAATTTCACACTCATTCTTTGGTGCAATGCATCATTACCAATCATATAGGACATTATTGAGGTTGTGGTTTTAAATTTAATGATGAAGGTGGATAATTAATATAGGAATGAAACTTGATAGGGCCGAGGATTAAATTACCATTATGGATATACGGTTCTATCTCGATTTGGAAACATATTAAGGATGACGAATCAATTTCTGACCAGATCGAAGGATTAAATATGAAGAGTAGGTGATGTAGAGGTTATGCGACATCAGTTATGTGATTATCAAATATAATCGTAGAGGAAACAACATGTTTGGATGATATGGTAAAAACCCAAGGGTTCTGAAAATTGTTTGGTTACACAACATGCCATCTGAGATAACACACCATGTGGTATGCTATGGTTGGGGTGATATTTTTTCATTCATGTTAAATATCATTTTCTATGTACCCCTTTAATTTGTTGTGTAAATCCTGGTATGTAGTTTAATTTGTAAGACAATGGTTAAATGATCATAGAAAGAATAAGTATATGGACACGTACATATAATAAGGACATGGTCCGGTGTACATGGTTAGAGAAAAGTGATTTGAGAAGATTTTCAGCCATTATATACACATTCTGTAATATTACTACATGCCATGTATGTGGATATTTTCATTACGCTTGTTAAAAAATTACATTTGTAGTGTTTGGTAGAGCTAAACACATTGTGTATCATACATTCCTACCCTTTACTCCCCTAGATATTAGTTGGATCTCATAATCTCTTCATTTGAGACCATTTTAAGTTGAGTGAGATCTCATTGGTCCTTTTCCACAAAGGTATTGTAATGAATTATATCATTTTCTTAGTATTACATTTTCTTTTGGAGGATGAGTGGTGTCCCTCTATAGTAGTGATGTCTAATACTCTTCCATTTACTCTTATAACCAAGTTGGGGTGCATAGAATCCAAATAACCACCATGAATGGATCGTTGATCGTCAATCTGTATTTCATTCTCAACAGGTTACATGGTATCATCGACACACGACCCCCTACAAAGTAGGTTTATTCAGATTGGGTTTGGGATGTCCCCCAATTGTCTAATGTTCTATCTCCTATATGAGTGTCAAGGTCTTTAGAGACCAGTGAAATTTCTTATGTGGGGAGAAATTTTTATGACCTCTTGGATGAGTGTCTCTAGTGATTTCATGGCTCTTGGTGTGGGTTCTCCTAGAACAATCCTTTCATCTATTTAAAACATGTGGATGGTAGTAATGTGGTAACTATAACAACCGAGGTAAATAAATAATATGACATTTTTATATTTATCCCTATTTGTCAATAAAATGTTAATATTAATTTAAAGGGAACGCTTTGCTCGATGGCTTACCCAATACGCAACAATATGTTCCTTTGAAATCTTACATTGCACTCTAATAATAAAATTATTTTATTTTAAATTGTTGTTAACACCTATCCGTTGTAATGATGGGAATTAAAAGAACCAACTAAAAAAGGATTATATATGTTTGTTAAATATTTTTACTTTTTACGATAAATGTTAGAGGATTAAAAATGCGAATGAATCCAATTTTAAGCGTAAATATTCTAATATTCTTTAAAAGGTCGATTAAACACCTTTTGATGGAGAACATCTTTTAAATACACCTTTTGACAATTTTATGTGTTATATTTGACAAAAAAATTTCTTCTTTATAATCAGGACATCCAAATTTACTTTGTTTAAATTTTTGGTATTTTTCCGATAAAGTTCATTTTTAAATGAATAGTGAAAAATGTTGTATTTTAATTCAAAACCTCTTTTTAATCTAATTTATTTATATTATTAGATTATCTTTTGAATTGTTCTGAAATTTAAATTAGAATATATTTTTACCATTTAATCTAATAGTGGTCATTGGAATCAATTTCACGTAAAATTGGACTTGAACTAGTGTCAATCTGTTAATAGATATTATTTCTTAAAAACACGCTATTTGTTTTGACAACAGGAATTAATTATTAAATTAATTAATGAAACTTATATGTTTTGAATTTTTTAAAATATACATCATTTTTTAATTCGGAATATCAAATATATCTTAGGGTGAATTTTTGGTATTTTTCTGAAAAACTTCAATTTTGATGAATAGTGAAACCACTAAGTGGAACTTAAAAAACTGATTTTTCATTTAAATGATATTTTACCACCCTTGTGTTTTAAATTTCAATAAACCTACACATATGGTTGTCATTAATAAGTAAAATTTGGTTCAATGGGATTAAAATAATTCTTTGGGAATAGTAACTTTTAAGTTTTTAATCGCGATTAGAGGTAATTAGTGTAATTTAAGGTAATAATAATGATTTAATAATATGAAATGAACATGAAACATGTCCTACTATTATTTTGTGTGTCATTTACAACCAATAAAATCCATGGGTCAACTTGGGGTCCCCATGGAGCCACTTTGGAAGGAAAATGAAATTAATATCTTTTTATTTAATGTTAAAGTAAAAATTTCACAAACATGAGTTGTTTTACTAAAACAATTTTTAAATGGAATTATACAAGTCGTATTTTTGAATATAAATATTCATTATAAATTTAAAAAGATTTAATACAACATATATTTTTTATAATTTTTAGACATTAAAGAAATTAAATTATTTATGACACCATGATGATGCAGCGATTACCTCATTATTTAACGATTTAAATAAAATAAAAAGATAATGTAGAATCTAAGACCTACACTTTACAAAAACCTATTGTATGTATGGAATTATAACTATTATCACCTTATACTCTAAATATGTAATTTTGGGACCTTTAAAATCCAAAATACATTTTATAATAATGTTACATTTGAAGACTTTCCAAGAGTGCCCCTCCTCTCCTCTTATAAAAAGCCCCCACCTCTACCACAATACCCACACCTCTCAAGCCTTTGGCTCGGCCAAACCCTGCCCATTTTGTCTCTCCACATCTCTCTCTTAATCATAGAAGTCTCACTTTTGGAATACGTCTTTCCAAGAAATCATTTGAGCTCATATCAAAAAGAGTTACCCGATTTGAAGGTAAAGTCTTCCCTAGTGTTCTTATGTTTTATTTTGCTTCTCCAACCCCATAAACTATTTTTATTCCTTTATTTTGTGACAACAAAATTATCTTAAATATACTTGTATGTTTTTATAATAAGTATTTGAGATACACTTACACACACATCCATCTAATGGTTGAAGAACATATTGTTTCTGTGGATGGCGAATTTCTGCCTCACGAAATGATGATTGTTCAATATTCTTTTAACACCTTTAAAGGTGGACATTATAATTTCACTGTATTTTATATATCATATATATGGTATTTATGTTTTCTATATGCTTATGTATTTTTAAAACATACCTTTATTCTTTTCATATTGTGCAAATGCGATAATTTCATATGAGGAAGTGTGGACTACCGCCCCCTCAAGTGATGTGACTCGTTCATGCAATAAATGGAATGTATAAAGAATAAAATTAATGAACATATGCGACCTATATAACATATATATTATACGGTAATTATAATATATATATATATTTCATTTATTTTTAATTCCATTAATATGACAACAAAAATGAAAGTAGCGTTCATGCGTACGTACGGCCTACCGTCTCAATGAACGGTGCTTTTCGTTTTTTATCACAAAATGATATGGAATTGTATAAAATGAATATGTAATGGATATATATGATATTTTAATCATTAATAATATTCTGGAAATGATTTAGTTATAACTACTTGGGCAATCATTTTTCAATCAAGTTCATTTTTGACTCATGTACCAAACATCGGCCAAAACGTCTGATATGAGCTAAAATTATTATACAATTATTATAACATTATAATATTTGATATGAACTGAATAATAATATTTAAAGGAGGTCCTTAGGAAATTATAAATTGAACAAAGTAAATTATTCATGAATATAATGAAACGAACAAGACAAGTCGGACTTGAGGTAAGGGATCCTACCCCTCTCTTTCTTTTCAAGTACACTCTTTTATGTCATATCGTTTAAGCTAATCTTTCTTATGATTGGGTTGTTATTTTATATTAATACTACTGTACGTTTTATGTTCATATGATGAGAGAACATATTTTCTTTTATCAATCCATTTTGGATGTTTTGAGTGGCGCCATTAGGCTGCCGAATTTTCATAAGAGATCCAACCTCTCTCTTTCCTTTTAAGTACTCTCTTTTATGTCACTTCTTTTAATCTTATCTCTGTTAAGTTGTGGGATGTTATTTTATATTCCTCTTGCAGTAAATTTTATTTAAATATGATGAAAGAACCTGTTTGATCTCATGAATCCATTTTTGGATGTTTTATGTGGCGCCTCTAGGCTGCCGAGTTTTCGTAAGTGATTTTTCATCTCAATTTTATTCCCGTGAGATTTATGCTACATTTTCCACCATTTCTTTTGATTTGTGTATGTAATTCCCATTATTATACTCTTTGTGTAATATAATTTCATTTATGGGTATTTACATATTCATTGTATGACCCTTCTTCAATGGGGTGTACGTTTCGAAAGTTACCCAAGTCGGTAAGGGAACCTTTCACCCTCCTCTTTTTAAAAGACTTCTTTTGTTATGTCTTTTAATTCACATACTATTATGTTGGGATTTGCACTTATATATCATTATTGATGTAAATTTTATGTCCAAGTGATGAGATACTCTTTTTATCTCTCATCGACTAATTTTCTGAATTTTGAAGTGACGCCGTTAGACTGTTGAATTTTTGAAAGGGAACTTCTTAACCCAATTTTGATTCTTTGGGATAAACTTGTACTCCTTGAATATGTAGTTATATGTATATGTGTTAATAACCTAATCTTTTTTTAGACTTAATATCCACTTATATTTGGTGTATTATTTTGTCACACATAATTATGTAATTGATTTATCCTTAATCCAAGGATACTGTCTTTGTATGGGACTTCGTCTCAATCTCCTTTTGTTGAGGGGTATTTTGTTTTATACACAACCTTCTTTTATACGGTGTATACCCCCCTTCCTTTGAATTATATGTTTATCCAAAAGGAATCTTTTTTATACGAATCGTTTTACTAAACGACAAAAGAAAATGTTTTTGTCGTATGTATGCGGCAACAACGACTTCTCCACCGCTGTGACCATTATTTGAGTTTCAGCTTCCTCTAGAATCCATACATTTTTTTAAATGAAAAATAAATACCATTTTTTACTTTTATTTGATTTTGGTATCGAAAATGGCTTTCATAATGTTTTTATATCAATGTGTTGTATTGATATCTTGTGATTGAAAAGTGGAAATGTTATGTTTCCTTTATGCATGTTTTATGTGATACGATTTTGTTATGGTTCTTGGGAATTATTATAAAGATGGGTGGTTACATGATAAAATAATGGCGGGTGAGACCGTTATATATCTCCAATGCATTGGGTAACATGAAGGAGTTAAACATTAAGGTTTCTTCGAAGAGATTTAGGAAATATAATGTGATGGGTATTCCAAACGTAACCAAGAGGGTTACTCCCTACGTAAGAATGTTATGAATGCCTCAAGTTACCTTTATGTATTATCATTTATATGATTTATTCATGATTTGATGAGGTATGTTAAAGTGTTTATTTTTTATGGGTAAAGTATGATTTCATTATTATGTATATATGTACTCATGTTTCCTTTCCATATTTTTATATCCCTTACGGAGCTTTTTATGCTCATCCCACATTTTTGAAATGTTTTTCACAGGTCAAGGGAAAGGTACATGATATGATGATAATGTCGAGGAAGTGTCAAGAAAGAATCCATGTTTTATTTTAAATATGTTTTTCTTGATGGGAAAAAAGAATACTATCTTTTATGTATCCACTTTCATTAAATGTGGAATGTAATGCATGTTTTATGATCTAATTCTCTAAAACACTAAACCTGAAAAGATCCACAATTTGTAATCTTGTAATAACTCAAGATTAAGTAATTTTTAAGGCCCGAGCCTTATAGTTGTTATCAGAGGTCGGTTAATTAAACTTTATGGATTAGGAGTTTCTGTTAGACACATGATTAGTACCTATATATATTATTTCAGTTAAATCCTTGTTTTATAAATTTTTTCAGGTCAAGTAATGTCAGTTACGAATGGAAGGAGAAGGATCTCAAATGACATTCCTATCTCTTCCTATTGACATGCTTGCAATAATTATTGCAAAGTCATGTTCGGATGATTGTGAAACATTTTCTAGCATACAACTCACTTGCAAGAAGTTGTTTGAGATATCAAACACCTCCACTATAACTCATTATAATCATGGATCATGGGTTGTTTTTAAACAAATATTATTTTCACAATATTCTCATATTTTCAAGAAAGAGTAATATTATCAAGGTATTTTCAAATATTTTACCTTATCATAAGAATTTGAAGCATATTATGATTTTAAAAATGGTGCTGAGGAAGGAGACCCTTGTGCAACCTATTTATATTTTCTTTTAAAATATATTCTCTTAGCACATACTTATGGTATTTTAAGAGGACCAATAATAGAAATTTTCAACTCAAATTCTATCCAACTATTTTATAGAAATCATGTTTTATCAGATGTTTTGGAATTATATGTCATACATGATTATTTTCCAAAATTGTTTTTCTGTGAACACCCATATGACCCATGTTGTACAAGGTGTATTTGGATGGAGGAAGAAAATGATTTTTAAGGATCCCAAAATCATTGTTGTAATGCATGGGACTTCTACCTATGTGAGCAAGATGATGATGAAACCGGGTGGATGCCATGATCAAGGTATGTTGTTATTCTTTTTGGGAATTGTTTTATTTTATCTTATGGTGGTGAAATAATACTTCAAGAATTAAGATGTTGAGATCGTAACAAATTTGGATGAAAATTATAGGTATAAGGAAACTATTGAGGTTAAAACATGTTAGGGTTATTTTCAGAGTTGTATAAAAAGGAAAACACGTAGACCATGTGACAACCCGTCGCGTCGGACAATGTTGCGGGAATCGAACCCACAACCAAAGTGAAACTGCTATTTATCGCCTACCACTGGACTACGTGAAGTCCCTGGTTAGTATGACTTATTCTTTTTAGTTAGATGATTTTATGAATGACGAGTAAGTAGATTTTGTGTTATCCATGGAAATTATTAACCTATCATGGAGGATATGTGATTAGGTTGATTACTTTTCAATATGAGACTTTAAGAGCAACTGATGTTATTGGGTGATAAGTGTTAATTTATACCTTGGAAGACTATGTGATTAAATCCTAAAAGTATTTGGGTTTCAATCTTAGTTTTGTTCAATTTGAATAATTTTATGGACAAATTGTTTATCGAATGGTCTTCTTTGAACTTTGGGTTTTGTTGGACAAATTTTGGAGATTAAGAATAGATTTTTTTTATAAAGGGTTATCCTTTTCTGGATTATCAGATCTTGTTCTAATAATTTTGGTTTTGGTAAGGGTCTAAAGACATGGGAAATATATAGTCGTCTTTTGTGGATGAGGTTATTCTCTAGAAGTTGATTATAGTACTCTTAGTGTGAACAATTATTCCTAAATACTCATCAATTGGGAAATGTATGAGTTTATGTAAGAAATCTAGTAAAAGTTGAAAGTCAACATGACAAGTAAATATGTTTCCATAGGATCAAAAATAAATTCCTCACTGAAAATTAACTTAAAAACAAAAATATTGTCTATTAATATTTCTTACCGGGGAATCGAATACCGTTTAACCCACCACATGTTTGTGATTATCTTGTGGTAACTTTCCCCTAAACATGTTTTCTGTCACTCTCCCTCAGAACATGACCCTTTACTTTTTCTTCCATATCCATTTTTTTTTACATGGAATCCTAGTATGTGTTAACTCATGTGACATCTGTACTTATCTTTCATTCTTTTAAAGTGATTTTTTTACAGACTCTTGTTCCGATGTGGGACTTTCAATGATTTTTCCGAGCCCAATTTTAAACTTTCGGGGACACAATTCCCAAAAAGGAGGAAGGATGTAACACCCCAGGTAAATAAAGAATATGACATTTTTATATTTACCCCCATTTTTGAATAAAATGTTAATATTAATTTAAATGGAACGTTATGCTCGATGGCTTACCCAATACGAAACAACGAGTTCCATTGAAATCTTACGTTGCACTCTAATAATAAAATAATTTTATTTTGAATGGTAGTGAACACCTAGCCGTTGTAATGAGGGTAATGAATAGAACTAACTACAAAATGATTATATATGTTTGTCAAATATTTTTACTTTTTACAATAAATGTTAGAGGATTAAAAATGCGAATGAATCCAATTTTGAGCGTAAACAATCTAATATTCTTTAAAAGGTCGATTAACCACCTTTTGATGGCGAACCTCTTTTAAATCCACTTTTGAAAATTTTATGTTTTATATTTGGAAAAATAAAATTCTTCTTTAGAATCGGGATATCAAAATTTACTTTGCTTATATTTTTGGTATTTTTCCGATAAAGTTCATTTTTTAATGAATAGTAAAAAATGTTGTGTTTTAATTCAAGAATTCATTTTAAAATAATTTATTTATATGATTATATTATCTTTTGAATTGGTTTTAAAGTGAAATTGGAAAATATTTTTACCATTTAATCCAATAGTGGTCATTGGAATTAATTTCACTTTGAAATTGGACTTGAACTAGTGTTAATCTTTTAATAGACATTATTTCTTAAAAACACGGTATTTGTTTTGACAGCGGGAATTAATTATTAAAATAATTAATGAAAATTATATTTTTTTAATTTTTAAAAATAGAAATCATTTTTGAATTCGGAATATCAAATATATCTTAGGGTGAATTTTTCGTATTTTTCTGAAAAACTTCATTTTTTGATGAATAGTGAAACAACTAAGTGCTACTTAAAAAATTGATTTTTCGTTTAAATGAAATATTACCACCACTGTGTTCTAAATTTCAAAAAATCCAACATAAATGGTTGTCATTAAATTGTAAAATGTGGTTCAATGGGATTAAAATAATTTTTTGGTAATAGTAACTTTTATGTTTTTTAATCGCGATTAGATGTAATTAGAGTAATTTAAGGTAAAAATAATGTTTTAATAATTTGAAATTAACTTGACTCATGTCCTAATCTTATTTTATGTGTCATTTCCAACCAAGACAATCCATGGGTCAACTTTAGGAACCCATGGAGCCACTTTGGAAGGAAAATGACATTAATATCTTTTTATTTAATGTTAAAGTTAAAATGTCACAAACATGAGTTGTTTTATAAAACAAGTTTTAAATGGGGTTATACAAGTCATATTTTTGACAATAAATATTCATTATAAATTTAAAAAGATTTGATACAACATGATTTTTTTTTATAATTTGTAGACATTAAAGAAATTAAATTATTTATGACACTATGATGATGCAGCGATAACTCATTATTTAACGATTTAAATAAAATAAGAAGATAATGTAAAATATAAGACCTAAACTTGTCAGAAACCTATTGGTTTTTTGGATTTTGAACTATTATCACCTTATAATCGAAACATACAATTTTGGGACCTTTAAAATCCGAAATACATTTTATAAAAATGTTACATTTCAAGACTATCCAAGAGTGTCCCTCCTCTCCTATTATAGAAGGCCCCCACCTCTACCACCTTACCCACACCTCTCAAGCCTTTGGATCAGCAAAAACCTTCCCATTATGTCTCTCCACATCCCTCTATTACAACTAGAAGCCTCACATTGGGAAGAAGTCTTTACAAGGAAGCCTTTGAGCTCAAATCAAAAAGAGTTACCCGATTTAAAGGTAAAGTCTTCCCTAGTGTTCTTTTGTTTTATTTTGCTTCTCCAACCCCCTAAACATTGTTTATTCATTTATTTTGTAAAAACAACAATATCTTCAATATAATTGTATGTTTCCATAAGAATTATTTGAGATAAACTTACACATACATCCGTCCAATGGTTAAATAACATATTGTTTTTGTGGATGGCGAATTGCTGGCTCACGAAACGATGATTGTTCAATATTCTTTTAACACCATTAAAGGTGGCCATTATGATTTAACTATATTTTATATATCATATATATGGTATTAATGTTTTCTATATGCTTCTGTATTTTTAAAACATACCTTTATTCTTTGCATGTTGCGCAAATGCGATAATTTCATATGATAAAGTGTGGACTACCACCCCCTCAAGTGATGTGACTCATTCATGCAATACATGGAATGTGTAAAGAATAAAATTAATGAACATATGTAACCTATATAAAATATAAAATATACTGTAATTATAATATATATATCTATATATCATTTATTTTTAATTCCATAAATATGACAAAAAAATGAAAGTAACGTTCATGCGTACGTACGGCCTACCGTTTCCACGAACGGTGCTTTTAGTATTTACCTCTAAATGATATGGAATAGTATAAAATGAATATGTACTGGATATATATTATATTTTAATTATTAATACTATCTTGTAAATTATTTACTTATAACGACATGGGAAATAATTTTTCAAACAAATTCATTTTTGACTCATGTACCAAACATCGACAAAAACGTCTGATATGAACTTACATTATTAAACAATTATTATAAAATTATAATATGTGATATAAACTGAATAATAATATTTAAAGGAGGTCCTTATCCAATTATATATTGACCAATGTTTATTATTTAGGAATATAAATAAACGAACATGACAAGTCGAACTTGAGGTAAGGGATCCTACCCCTCCCTTTCTTTTTAAGTACACTCTTTTATGTCATTCCTTTTAACATCATCTTTCTTATGATTTGGTTGTTCTTTTATATTACTCCTAATTTACGTTTTATGTTCATATGATGAGAGACCCTATTTTCCCTCAACAATCCATTTTGGAACATTTGAGTGGCGCTGTTAGGCTGCCGAATTTTCGTAAGAGATCCAACCTATCACTTTCTTTTTAAGTACTCTTATTTATTTCACTTCTTTTAATGTTATCTTTTTTATGTTGGGGGATGTTATTTTATATTCCTCTTTCTTTGAATTTTATTTAAATATGATGAGAGACCCTATTTTATCTCATGAATCCACTTTTGGATGTTTTAATTGGCATCGTTCGGCTGTCGCGTTTTCGTAAGGGATTTTTATCTCACTTTTATTCCCGTGATATTTATGCTAAATTTTCCTCCATTTGCTTTGATTTGTGTATTTACTTCCCATTATTATACTCTTTGTGTAATATAATTTCATTTATGTGTATTTACAAATTCATTGTATGACCCTTCTTCAATGGGGTGTGCGTTTCGAAAGTTACCCAAGTGCGTAAGGGAACCTTTCACCCTCATCTTTTTAAAAGACTTCTTTTGTTATGTCTTTTAATTCACATAATATTATGTTGGGATTTGTTCTTCTATATCCTTATTGATGTAAATTTTCTATCCAAGTGATGAGATACCCTTTTTTCTCTCATCGACTAATTTTCTGAATTTTGAAGTGACGCCATTAGGCTGTCGAATTTTTGCACGGGAACTTCTTAACCCAATTATGATTCTTTGGGATAAACTTGTACTCCTTTAATATTTCGTTCTATGAATATGTGTGAATAAACACTGATTGTTTTAGACTTCATATCCACTTATATTTGGTGTATTCGTTTGTCACGCATAATTATGTAATTGATTTCTCCTTAATCTGAGGATACCATCTTTGTATGGGACTTCATCTCAATCTCCTTTTGTTGAGGCATATTTTGTTTCACACATAACCTTCTTTTATACGGTGTATAAACCCCTTTCACTTTTACGTTTATCCAAAAGGAATCTTTTTTATACGAAGCGTTTTACTAAACGACAAAAGGAAATGTTTTTGTCGTACGTATGCGGCGACAACGAATTCTCCGTCGCCATGACCATTATTTGAGTTTCGGCTTCCTCTACGTGATAAACTAAGGGCGGGTGAGCCCGTTATAGCTCTCCCGTGCATTGGGTAATGCGAAGGAGTTAAACATTAAGGTTTCTCCGAAGAGATTCAGGGAATATACTGTGATGGGTATTCCAAACGTAACCAAGAGGGTTACTCCCTACGTAAGAATGATATGAATGCCTCAAGTTACCTTTATGACTTTTTATTTCTATGATTTATTCATGATTTGATGAGGTATGTTAAAGTGCTTATGTTTTATGGGTAATGTTTGATTTTATTCTTATGTATATATGTACTCATGTTTCCTTTCCATATTTTTATATCCCTTACTGAGATTTTTATGCTCATCCCATGATTTTGTTATGTTTTTCCCAGGTCAAGGGAAAGGTACCTGATATGATGATAGTGTCAAAGAAGTGTCAAGAAAGAATCCATGTTTTATTTTAAATATTTCTGTTGATGGGAAAAAAGAATACTATCTTTTATGTAACCACTTGGTTTAAATGTGGAATGTAATGCATGTTTTATGATCTAATTCTATAAAACTCTAAACCTAAAAAGATCCTCAATGTCTAATCATGTAATAAATCAAGATTAAGTAATGTTTAAGGACATAGCCTTATAGTAACCACCTATATATGTACTTCAATTACTAAGTATTTATTTTTTTTACCTTTATACATTTACATGTATATCTCTGTTAGGAAATGAAAATTCTTGATCCATTTGTTTTTATTGTTTTCAAGGTGTTCTACTAGGTGTTATTACACCCATCCCTAAATCTGATCTACTGATGTGTGACATGTATTATGCTTATGTAGGCCCATTTTATGGTGTCCTAGGTGGAATATGAGATGGTGGATAATACTTTTTTTATAGACAAGATGAGTTATTAAGATATCACATTTGATAGTATTCCTTTTCTTTTTGAGAAGGTTGTACCCTCTTCTAATTTTGGATGGCCTTGCATTGGGCCCCATAATCACAATAATTACTCTAATATCATTCTTTGATTTTAGGATTATTGATGTATTAATTAATTGGTTGTAGTTATTTTTCAGTTAAGAGTCACATATTCTTAGGGATGTGTGTGTCTGTGTAAAGGTGAATTTGTCTGATGGTTCCCATTTGTGTGATATGCCCAATAGATATTGGTTTCCATCCATTGTCATATTAAATGTGGGATTTGGTTAGTAATGGTGCATTCCCATTGGTTAGAAGTTTCATATATCAGTATAAGTTGTGGGTTATACCATAAGTCCAGAGTTTTTTTATATTTTGTGGGTTTTATGGAAATAATGTCAAGGTATTTTTGTTTGGATATTATGATAGAGATTCTATTATTGGTGTGGAAGTTGATGCGTCCATACACTAGGACACTGATTCACTACCTTTTGACTCATTACATTTAGACATTAATTTACAAGAAAAAATTAGTGCATGAATCATATAGAATTGTGTTTGGGTTTATATATCATACCAGAGACTTCCCTCTGGATATACAATATGACTTTCATGCATCATGTTTATTCGTTGATGCCTCCACAAATAAATCCTTTAATAATTCTATTTTTAGGACATGAGGAAGATCTGCCAAGGGAAGAGAATTCTGTACATGGGGTATATACTAGATATAATACCTATGGGTTGTTTACTATATATTCCACAATTGGTTGATAAGCAGTTTGCATTGGAGGTTTCAACCAATGATTCTTGCAGGATGAGTGTGCTACATGAGTTTCAGAGGTAGTAAAAACCCATGTTTTTTGGTAATACATACCTTGAGGTGGATAAGGACTAGATATTGGTAGTCTAAAAATGCTTTTTCCTATGGAGGATTCGATCATATCTTATGGTGGTCCTCACGATGACTATTCTTTTGTGATCTAATAGGTTGTGGTGAAGTTCATTGACTGAGTCACATAATGAGTCATATAACACCCTGAAATTTTAAAATATGAATATTGTATTTGATAGTTTCTACTAATCCCAACAATAAGAAAAGTCGGGAAAATAACATACCAAGACATTGCAATGTATTATCTATTTTTATTAATTTATAGATGTTATATATCTTGAAATGCATGGAACACTGAGTTTGCTTTAATTACAAGAAAAAAATAATTTTTTCTATAACATTAGTTACACAAAAGAACGAGTTAACGGAATACTATTAATAATATAATTTATAAAGCAAATTATCATTAAGATGTTAAATTGGATGTTATAAATATTAATAACTAGATTATGAAAATAATTTTTTTATTAATTATTTTAAAATTGACTATGAATAAAAATTTATATGAATATAATATAAAGGATTTGTTTATGTAATAAACTATTTCTATTCACCCGATGCTTTTTTATCCTAAAAAATTAAATAATATAATATTATAAATTTATATTAATTAAATTTTAATATTATATATTCAATTAAATGTTTTTATACTCATCTAATATAATTTATATGCATAATAATAAAGAAAATTTAATTTTACTCATAAATTTTTTTTCGAAACGAATTCTTTTCACTTTCTAATGGTGTACTTTCTTAAAACTATATTTTGACACTTTTATAAATTTTATTTCAAAAATTAAACATGATTTATGTAATATAGATGTAAAAATATTAATATTGGGTGAATTTGTTTTTATTTTTCAGAGAAGCGTATTTTTTTTATAAATAGAAAAAAGATTAAATTTCTTTTGAATGTGAAACATAATATAAATAATATATAATGTTAAATTTTATTTATATTTCATTTTAAAGAAAAAATAGTTCAATATTAAATCTATAAATCCAATTTATTTCATAGAAAACATTTTTTCTAATCTAATTTAAGTATATAATCATAGTAATCCTCTTAACATTTTTACTTTAAAACCATTATTTCTCATCAAGTCTGTAGGGTTAATTGGTAATTAATTTTTACCAATGTTCTTTATTTAATTTTAAAAATTTTATTTCATGTTTAGATTCAGAATAATTTACATCTATAATTTGTATGAATTAATATTTTACCAATGTGATTCATGAAAACTGGTAAATTAATTACAATGATAAAGAGAAAACGAGTTTATAAAGGGACTAAAAAATGAACATAAGTGTCTAAGTGACCAAGAAACATTTCCAAAATAAATTTTATGAACCTATTTATACCATATCCATTATATTATTGTTATTTTCTATTTATATGATCCCATTTACCTGAAAAAAATGTGGGTTTGGTCAACTATTTTGAAAAATTACAAGACTTCCACCCACCGCACATATAAAATGGAACCATACCCTCCTCCCTTAACACTTTAAATGACAGTGATTAGGATATTAAATATCAAAATTACACCCAAAAATCCATAAATTAATCAAGAATTATTTAATTTGGTCACAATTAAAACCTTTTATGTTTTTTTATCTAAACCTAAGGAGGACACCAGAAAAGATTCAATGTTATTATAAATGTCTTTTTTTGTTTTCATCTTCTCCACCTACTTCAATTTATATTATAACATGATTATATAATAAACTCAATTTTATATGTAAACTAATAAATTATTATGTTACAGTTAAGACCTAAAAATTCACACAATTCAATCAAATTTGTTATGGAATCAACATTTTCATATACAGAAATCTACTGACTCACAAACCAATATCATTAGTTTTTTTCATTACCTCTTGTAATGGTAGGTAATAATGGTGGAATTAATGTATATATAAGATATATGTTATATTTTTTATTTTAATATTATTTTAGAATTTTTTATCGCACAAAATATCATTTTTTCAATTTATTGTAATTTGATTGCATTAGTTGTGTGTACAATGGACTACCGCCTACTGAAATAATGAGATTTGTTCATGAAATACATAAAAAGTATTAAGGACGAGTTTAATAAAAATACATGATATATTTAAAATAATAAATTATACTTTAATGATAATATATATATATATATACATTTTAATCTTTCTATCAATATGTCAAGAAAATTGAAACAACTTTCTGGTATATACATGAACTTCATCCTGATGAATGATGTATTTTATTTCCAATCACAAAATTTTATAGTTTAACATAATTTTATTTATTATAAAAATATATGATATTTAAATAATTTTTTAAATTCTAAAAATGATAAAATAAGGATCTTTGTATGAAATAAAAAATAACAATTCAAAAACCCACTAAAAAAATTGTAATTATTACCCGAAATAATGAAAAAAATTTAATATTATTAATGAATGGGTAATAATATATTATAAAGTGATAATTTATTAAATCATAAATATTAATTAATTTCTATTATAAGTTAATTACATGTTTATAACCTCTATAATGTATGTTAAAGAATGTAAGACCCAACAGAAAGTGCAAGGTAAGAGATTACGACTCAATTTCAATTCATTAAGGAATATTTTATTCTTTTGAACCTATTTTCAATTGTATAGTGTATATACTACCACATTTACATGAAATATACTTAATAAATAATTTGTCATTGTGTTTTATGTCTCAATTTTATTTATTTATTTTATAGGGATATGAATTGAAAGGTCCCAAGTGGAAAATAAATTCTTAACACAATATCCATTCATTTTGTTAACCATCAATTTCATTGATTATAGTATTATTGGATTAGGGGTATAATTAATTTTTAATATCAATTTTATTCCAACTATTTTATATGGATTTATAGTTTATACAGATAATCAATTCCTTGATTAATTATCACTACAACATTATGATAATTTTAGGTTTTTATATCATAGTCTCTTTTTAATTGAAATTGTTTATTAATAGAATTAAATAAAAAAAATAACATGACAATTTTTTTAAAAACACTCATATTTTATTCTCTTATGGTTGTTTGTAAGATTTTTATTGCGATAATACCATTTTCATACTCTTGGGTACTTAAATGTTTTATGAATACTTTTTAATAAAATTAGAATTCATTTACATATTCGGTCAGAAATATATTTCATTACTGGAAAATATTTTATAAAATAATATAAAATAAATTTTCATTATAATTTAAATAAAAATATTATATTTTTTTTACCAATTTATTTCATTTTAAAAAATATTTTTCAAAAGAATCATATTATCTATTTCCGAACATGAAACATTTATAACATTTTTATAATAGAAAAAGATATTATATTTGTCCCTTGTACGAAATTACCCACCCTCATTTCATTGAATTATTCATTTATGTTTTTTGAGTAAATTATTAATGAATTTTATATGTCTTCTATGAAAATAAAATTATTTTCCCAAAAAAATTAAAATGAAAATTAACATTTTCCTTGATTTAATTTTTAGATATCTTTTTATGGTGTTTACATTCTTCATCAATAATAATCCTTAATTATCAGTATAATGGGTATATGTTGTATTGATACTATCCTTATTATTACCATGTAGGGTTTAAAATTATTTGTTAGTGGAATATATTGAAATTAAATTTTATAATTAATTGTTGTGGTCATTAACTTACCCTGGAATTATTCACATTCCAATGAAAAATCATATTTTCTATAAAAATCCACATTACTTATAATGGATTTTTTCATTTCCAAAACAATAATATTTTTTACATATGTTTTTTAATCTGATATTGATTGGATACATTGTAAAATATTGATAAATTGGTGTTGTTTACATGATTCACATATTTCATATGAAACATTATTTAGGAATCATATAAATTATTCCATATATGATTAATGATTTGGGCTGGTAAAACAACAGTGGGGTCTTGTCATAGATATCCCTTTAATTCATCAATTTCATCATGGGACAAATTAGATGGATAACCTTAGTTAATATTTTTATTACCTATTTTGTTGTAAAAAGTATTTTGAAAGGTCTTGAAGGAAATGGTACAATGTACATGGGAAACCAGGATCCCAATAATTAAACATTTCCCTCAATCAAATTCAGTTATTACTATCTTTATGGTTTTTACTATGAAAAAATATATGGTTGAATTTACATCTAATTTTATTGATTAAATTGAATGGTTTTTAGTATTGTACCATGAAATTTGGATTATACTTTATCTTGTTATTTAAATTGAATATAATTTTAGTTATTTACTTATCTATGTTGATTATTCCTTATTCGGTTATCTAAATAGATTTTTAGCTATTTATCTTTCCATATTGATTAATCGTTATTGATTCATTATAGATTTGACTGAACAAAACTCTAAATGAGCATTCGAGATCCTTCTTATTTTTTACATTCCCAATGATTCCATAAAATTTACTATGACGATATGGTGGGATTATCTAGATGTAATAAAGTTATTCTAAAAAATATTATATTTTTGTTATTTATAAAAATACGATGAAATAATAATTTATATATATATTTTTCTGAGAAAAATATACTATTTAGTCTATTGGGATATTATTTTCATGTATCTAATGGGAATGTAGTAGTTTTTAGTAATGGTTCTTAGCTTCTTGGGATGAGTTCGCTAAATTTGATATTAGAGCTTGTTTTTTAGAAACACGGGAAATTAGAATTTAGTAAAAATTGATTAGGTAACATAAACCAAATTTAGAAATTGAGTAGAAGTAGAGCATAAAGCCCAAATATTTTTTAGATTAAAATATTTTTAGTGTTTTCATGGAAATATATCCTTGTATGGATACTATATGTGGATGTGGTTTTGAAATAGATATACCTATAGGTAATAACACTAAAAGGGGACATCTATATTGACTCTATTTTAATCTATAAATAATATTGAGACTTATTGAATAATTGATTTTACAATATCATGGGATATGAAAAAGATAATTAAAATTTTCAATAAAACACATTATGGAAGATTTTAATAGATAATGATATTGAATAACCTTGGATAAACCAACAGTAATTAATATTCAAATTCGATTTCTGGTTTAGACATCCTATAAATGATTATATGGTTTTCTCACCATTATTACTATTACTCACAAATTTATTTTTGGTTTTAGTCAACATATGGAACCCGAGTAATTATGTAAATAATAATTATGATCAAAATGGTAGTGAAATTGGGATACTATATCAGATAAACAATTGATTAAATGATATTTTTATTATTGATAATTAGTGTTCTTGAAGTATGATTACTAACATATATCTTAACAAAAATTCGAACTCACCAAAGAAGAGGATGATGGATTTTACTAAGAGATCGATTGGTAAAGACCATGGAGAACAAATGTATTTAATTACATAATGTCTATTATACTTAAAAAGACACTAAAGAATATTTCTTAAAGGATTCAATAAATTATTTTTCTACAAAAAATGATGACATAATAAAAATAATTTCTTTGAAAAAAATGATTTGTATAATGGATGAAAATAAATGTCTTCTCAAAGATTTATTTATAGTATGATTTCATAAATGTATATATCTTGTGAATTATTTGAGTCAATGACATATTATAAAGGGTAAACACTAGATCTTGGAATGAACTATGTGTAAATAAAATTAATGAGGTATTTATAAAGTGCGAATCAAGAAATAAATTTATGAAGGGATTTTACAATTTTATTTTATTTACATGATTCATGAAACATTATACAATACTATAAAATTTTAGAAAATTTTTATTCTCATTAAATTTAGATTTTATGTATCCTATCATTATTTTGGACATTGAATTCTAAAACACAATTTTTTTTATATTTATGTAATGGTATTCAAAAAAGACAAAATACATTTTTAGAGAAATTTAGTTTAAGTATATATATCTATTTGTGGAAATATTATATTAGGAACAATGAATTTTAATTTTATATAGATGATTTTATAGGTATTTATAAGCACAAAGGTTTAATATGATAATTAATGACATTTTAATAATAGTCAAATAGGATTATCAGGAAAAATTTTTAAAAACCACATCTAAAAAGTAATTAAATAATTAAATTTCATTCAAGGATTTACCTCATTTTTATGAAATATATAGTAATTATATTTCTTAAAAAATGATAACTTTCATGAGTTATTTTAACCCATAACATCCATTTAGGTGGTGAGGTTTGAACCCATGATCGAATGATTATATGGGTTTCATAACTACTAATGGATTTGGTGATGCCCTGGTTCATGTGTCCTTTTTATCAAAATAATTTGACTAAGAAATATTAATGATACACCAGTGGTATTAAATTTAATGGTGGATATTATGAACTAACCATATTAGTTTTGAAAAACATTTAGTGAAAAGTAAAACAACTTCTTTTATGGAACTTATGATCCTTTCAATGTACATTTTATGTAATTCATGTATAAAAAATAGTTTTTGGATATTAATTTCTTCATATAATGGGAAAAAAATATAAATTTATCAAATCATAGACAATGGAAGAAATTGTGATTATAAAATAGAAATATATCAGTTATTTACATAACCATATTATCTTGGATAATAATATAAATACTAAACATTAGGAAACATATTTCGAATGAAACATGTTTTCCTATTGTAATTATATCTTCTTAATAAAATGACCTATTATATATCCACATATTTATGGTTTTCAGGACCCTAAAATTACACTTATCAATCACTTTATTTTGATCAATTAACTAAAAAAATTCAATAACAATTTACACTTTTACTTTATGTCTATGTCATCACCTCCAAAAAATGTTATTCTAAATTGAAACCTAAATTTATGCTATTACATATTTTTATTGTACATTACATTCAATATTATTAAGTGGATATTATATTAACCCTTTTATGATGTGGGGTTTTTAATCAAATAAATTTATAAATTATAAACCCTTGATTAGTCAGATCTATTTATTGTTGGGATGTCCCAATTTATTTCAGGTGGAAAGAGTATAACTCCATAAAATTTCAAATTAAGAATATCATAATTGATAGAATGTATGAAATTTAAAAACAAAATAATAATGGAATATAACATATAGAGGGCTTAAAATATATTTAATGTAATTCTCCAACCCCAATAGATTGGAGTCGATTCATTATTTTATTATAGTAGAATTATTATAAGGAAAAAAATCTCGAATGATCAATTTGTTTATAAGTCTTGGAACGATATATTTTATATATGGTACCCATAATTAATTTTCAAATATAAAATAAAAAAATGATACATAAAAAAATGAAATAAACAACCTCTTTGAAATCTTATTCAATAGATTCCTCTTCGTAACCTAGGGAAAAGAAACATAATAATTTTAATCTCAAATGCTCAGAAAGGGTATAAAAAATGGAAGAAATAATGAATCAATATGAATAAATTATCAAAAAAAGGATAATAACTAATAATTTCTACCAATAAAATAACTAGATCAAGAAATGTCAATATGTAATGTAAATAAACTAATAACGCATTCACTTAAATCAATAAACTAAAAAGTAAATGAATGAATATATATTGATGAAAAATCTCAGGGATATATTATAAAGAAATTCTCAATAATTTCAATGATTAACTATTGGATTTCAGGTTTCCCAATAACATGATATATGTACTGTTAATAGATTGTTTAATGTATTTGGCTAATTAATTCACCTCAAGAGACTGCTGATGCATCGAGGGCTTTCATTAACAAGTCCTCAATTCTAGTATTGGATGTCTTAATAATTCCTCATATATAAAATAAATAGTTTTCTTAATAAACATTTTTATTGAATAAAAAATATGTTTTCTTCAATAATACCTCATAGGAGGATATGTTACAACAAGGGTTGTTAACATTAAAACATTATTTAGGAAAAATAATATTTAAACATTCCAATGTATCCCATTCCACATTGAAAAATTTAAAACATAATTCATCATGATATAAATGAAACATATTTTATAATGATAAAATTATATTCCTTAAATCTCTTATAAAATTCTATAATATACACCAACTATATACAAATTTGTGCAAAACAAAAATTAGTCTCTATGGAATCTTAATTGAGACAAAATCCCTTACTTTAAACTTCCTATTGTTATATTATAATTATTTTACATTATGGTGGATTAAAATATTTTAATAACATATTGCAGAACTATAATGATTTTAATAATATCATATGTTAATTTATTACATTTTTATTACATTTTTAACATTATTTTATTATTTTTACTATTTAAGGTGTTAATTCCCACATTTTCCCTTGTATTTATTTTTCATTTTATTTTTTGTTACTATTAATTAGATAATATCTTAATATTCTTTATAATGAAGACCATGAATAAATTATCTTATATATTTATAATATATGTATTTATAACTTTCCGTAATATTTGGATATAATAAAAGAAATGCATCATTCAAGGAGATGTTAGATCGTACGTACGCATGAACACTGCTTTCATTTTATTATTGTATTAAAAGAATAAAAAATAAATGATACCTATGTATATTATAATTATGGAATCATATATATGTTAAATATTTTTTATAGTTTTATTAACAACATCCATTTTATATTCCTTCTATTCCATGAACGAGCCATATTTCATTATGGGGGAGGTGTTCCACACCTCCCAAAATGAAATTATCATATTTAAGAAATGGAAATTCTATGGTTATGTTATTATTAAAAATTAAAGAAGAATAAATATATTATTAATAAAATTTATATCATATATAAACAAGGTTTCCAAGATAACTTCTACCATGAGGGGTGGTAGGGGAAAATTGAACATTCCTCATTTAGTGAGCCAACAGTTCATCTTACAGATGAACAATAAGTTTTTTACCCATCTGACGGAGGTGTGTGTAAGTGTAGGTCAATATAATAGCATAATAACATCAAGGTATATTTTTTATACTATATTTTTCATTTAATCATATAATATGATGATTATAGGGAGTACATAATGGTAATGAAACTAACAATCTTGATATGAGACGTTACCTCTTAATGGGGTAACTTGTTTTGGTTTGAACCAATGTATTCTTATGTAGCTTCATGACCAATGGTAGTATTCTATATCTATGGGAGATATTTTTGAAGCATAATTGGGATTATATTGACCAAAAATAAGTTGTTTTAGAGGTGTGAATAATAGGGAGAGGTGGTAACCTTTTATAGGGAGGGAAAATGACTCACATTCAATGTCTGAAACAAGTTAAGTGTAAAAATGGTATTACCTAACAAATTCATTAAAACCAAAACAATATAATTAATGTAAGATTTATGAACTATATATGGCTAGAATATAGGTATTGGGAATGTGTCTAGGCCTTTTGGTCCCTTATGTTAATGGCTTAATCCTTAAATGAACTTAATTTTTTCTTTAATAATTTTAATTAATTTTAATTACTTTCACTATTATTTTTTATTAAAAATTAAGTTGAACATACTGAAAATTATAAATTATTATGATTAAAAATATATAATCCATTTCCCAAAATTTTAATCATAGAAGTGGATTAAATTGATTTAAAATTCTCCCCACACGTATGATGAAAATGCAATTTTTTAAAATAAAAAACTTCAAAAGTATTATTGGTTTCTTACATTAAATATCAATGTGAAATTTATCCCAATAACATAAATTATATTAATTTATTAAAATATAATACAATTAAAATAAAAAAATTATAATTATAATTTAAAATTATAAAGAAATTAGATGAAAAAATAGTTCTGAATTAAATTTCAGCAATTTCACTATTTATTAAAAAATTAATATTCAAGAAAAAGTACCCAAAATTTGCCCATAACCTAATTTTTTTAATATTCCATGGAATAATTTTACTTATATATATTAAATATATAAAAGGATGAAATTTTGTATTTAAAATGTGTTCTCCCTCAAAATGTGTTATAAGTACTTTTAGTAAAAAAAGTAGTTTATGAGTAATATTGGGTTTTTTTATATCTTATTCCTATTAGACGAGTGTAAAAATATTTAGTTTCATAAATAAAATTTAAATCTTCTCTGTAAACTCTCAAAAAGTTTTATTATTTTATTTACTATACAAAAAGTGAAAAAACTATGTTTTATTTAAATCATTTGTTGTGTGTATTGCAAAAATATAAACAAAATACAAAGAAAATATCATTATTTTTTGGGTTCCACATTCATCCCTCCTAAAGAAATAATCCTATATGTTTTAAGGTTATTAAATTCAAAATATTTGGGTATTTATTCTTCATATAATGTTGTGGATTCCATATTTCTTCTTCTATTTTGTGATTTCTCCATAGATTATTTACCAGACGAGTCGTTGGGTTCCTCAATACATTCTCCCTAGTGTCAAGAATCTAGATTTCATCTTCACCATAAAAAATGATAGGTTCCAACTCTATTTCGTTAGATGTGAGAACATGTGTTGGATCAAGGATGTAATTACAATGTAATGATATATGGAACACGTTGTGAATATTTAAGAGATTTGGTAGCATTACTAATCAATAAGAAAATAAACCAACTATTTTAAGTATCTTGAAGGGTTTGATGCACCTGGGGCTCAATTTAGTCTTCTAATTGAACCTAATAATACCCTTACAAAGAGATAACATTAAGAAAACAAGAACTCATACATGGAATTCAAAATCTATTCTCTGATTGTCAGTATACCACTTTTCCCACATTTTTTTATTTTTATTTGATACTGTCTATACATAACCTTTTTCATCGTATCTTCAAAAAATTTTGGGCCTATGAGTTTCTTTTCTCCAACATCATCACAACATGTTAGATTATGAAACATCTTCTCATATAATGAATAATATGGTTCAATTTTAATACTTGAATAGAAACTGTTATTATATGAAAATTATGGACATGGTAAGTATTGATCCCATATACCTTGAAGGTAAATAGAGTATGACCAAAACATGCACTACATTGTTGTAATTTTTCATTCAGTCTATCCATCCATTTGAGGATGTTATGCAGTTCTCAATTGAACCATAGATTCAAGATCCTTCTGATGTGTCTTCCAAAATTATGATTTAATGTGGGGGTCTCAATTAGTGACAATTGATATAGGTTAACCATAAAGACTTTATACATCATTAAATTTTATCCTTATGATTTTATCAATAGGTTGGTATTGTTTTATGGAAATGAAACATGTAGATTTGGATAGGTGATCAACGATAAACCATATTGAATAATTATTTCTTGGATTCTTTGGATTTCCTATGATAATGTATATATTAATTTCATCCCATTTCTACATAGGGATAATAATAGGTTGTATTACTACTTAAGAATACATTCCTACATCTTTCACGAGTTGGAAAACCAAACATCAGGACACATAATCCTCAATTTCTCACTTCATGTTATCCCACCAAATGTTTACCTTCATGTTCCTATAAATCTTTCTACTACTAGGTTGTACCGAGGAATATGATCTAAGAGCATCATCTAAAAATTATAATTTTATATCAAATATAGATGAAACAAATAGAATCTTTCCAAATTTTATAACACCATATTCACAAACAATGTATGCTAATTTTACATCATTAATACCTTTAAATTTCATCTAAAAGTCTACATCACCAGAAAAAGAATTCTATATCCTCTCTAACATATGTGGGTTCACAATCATTTGACAACTGATTAATGTCTCTCCTTAGAAATTACCATGTCCATCTTCACTAGATCTTTCAACATATAATCCTTATCAATCCACATTTGGGTTAAAACTCCATGATCATTCATACACGATGCCTCCACCATCTTATTTTAATTCTTTGGTTTTTAGGGTTTTGAGAAATTGTAATTATTGAGTAGATAGACCCATCTAATTTGTCTAATGTAGAGATCATTCTATGAGAAAATGCATTTCATTTTCTTTTCATCCAGGTATATCTCAATTATTTCTCCATATAGATTATGACATCATATTTTTAATGTGAAGAACACAACTACTATATCCAGATATTGGGTTTTATAGTTCAATTCACATGTCTTTAATTTCCCTGATTTATATGCAATAACATTATCAATTTGAATTTGGAAATAGTAAAGACCCTTCTTTGATGCACCACTATATATGACTAACCCAACACTACCAGATAGTAGAGTCCAAGTCAGACCATTGAATATTATTCTTGTTAGTTTATCAATGAATTATTCACATTGATTTGTAAAAAAACATAAAACATTTACAGGTAATATTGGTTAAAGGATTAATAAATCAGGAAAAATTATGAAAGACTCGTCAACAGTAACCTTCCAAACAAATGAAACTATGTAACTTAGTTATGTTTGTTGGTATAGCAACTTTTATAACTAACTGTGTCTTTGTAGGATCAACTTATATTTCATCATTGGAGACAATATGGACTAGAAAATAAACTTCCTGAAGCTAGAGATCACATTTTTTGAATTTCATGTATAACTCTTCCATTATAAGAGTCTTAAGAATTACTCGTATGTGATTTTCATGGTCCTCATAAATTTCATAATGCACCAAAATATGATAAATGAATATTTAAAAAAATTGTCAATAAATTATTTGAATACTCTATTAATTGTGTTCATAGAAATTAAGGGTGCATTATTTAAAACAATGGAATTACCATAAAGTCATAATGTATATTCCTCATTCAAAAATCTATAACCAACATGTATTCCTTCCTCAATTGCATATATTTATACACTTAATAAAGATCAAACATTGAGAAATATTGGTCTCCATGAAATTGATCAATCATATCCAAAATGTGGTGTAAGGGATATTTGTTCTATATTTTAATAGAATTTATATCCCTTTAATAAATGAAAAACCTCATCTATCAATCTTTATTCTTAAGAAAGAGGACATGGGATCCACGTGGTGGAATAATAATGAGAATAAATCTATTATTACCCAGGTACTCTAGTGCTTTCTTCCAAACAACCAATTCCACGGTGTCCATTATATAGGGAGCCTTCAATATTGTCCTTGAATCATGGACTAAATAGATAGATAATTGAACATCGCATTCTATGGAATTTCTAAGTTAATCCTCAGAAAATAGGTCAATTTATTCATGAACAATTGTTACAGAATTGATTTAAAGATTAAATTTATCTTCAGTATATAAAATTTGCACTTCTTCTCTAATAATTTCACATGGTAGAGATGTTGTGGGAGGATCTAAATGAGTATCTAGTGAGGATTATTTTTATTTAATGATGAGGGATTCTATATACTCATCGCAAAAAATAATTTACTACCTATTTCAATAAATTTTTGAATCAAAAAATTGAGATCCAATCCATACCATGTATAATATCAAAGTCATCCATTAATATAATTATAAGATCGGTACATAAAGTATAATTATGTGTTATATTTGGGATTAACTGAAAGGTATTTTTTGAAATGATACATCAATTTGGTGTTTTTACTAACAAATCTATTATTAATTCAAAAGGGAAATGTCTTTGATTCTACGAAATTGGGAAGATATAAAATTATGAGATGATCCAAAATCAAATAACACATTGGATATATTTGAAGATTGATTAATGTACCTACCACCACATCATTTTTCACTTCATCCATTATCATATCTATCATATAATCATTTCTATCTCCCATATAGATATTTTTTGGTAAATTCATTTGAAGCATAGTGAATTCATTTGAGTAGTGTACCATATCACTATAGGTGAAACACTAAATATTAGTTTTTTACTTCTTCCCATTGTAGTATTTAATATTATGACATATTTCTACACATAGAAAATATAATCATAGTCGTTTAAGAATTTAATAGAGTTATTTTTTATATTTTTCCAACTATGTGCAAATTGATTCATTCCCTTCTTCTTCTATGACATATTCTATTTTTCATGATCAGTAAATGAACACTTATTCTCTTGGATCAAATTAAATACATCGGATATTGAGAATTAATTATCCATCTTATGGCACATAATTTTTTTCATATGATGAAAATGTATAAGAAACTAATTCTGTTTATAGATTTGTCTTAAGACCATAAAAGAAGTGGTTTATCATTCACTCTATTTTGTGTTTATAATCTATAGAATACCTATAAATCCTTGTAAATGTAGATTCATAATATGCAACACATTATTCTTCACTCTTAATTAACATATGGAAGATTCACTTCATCTCAATTTGTTGATCATAAAGAATGTATTAATTAATAAATGTCTTCTTAAAATTCATCTACTATATGAGTTCAATTTATTCTTCCTCCCTTGAATAATAGATCTGAGAACACCACTAATCATCATCCCCTCAGAGAAAATATATTAAAATTGTATCTTATTACTTTTTAATGCATTCCAAATATGTATATATATTCTCATGAGACACAATATATATATCAACAGTAATGGGATTAGTAGTCCCACTAAATTATGGTGCATTCTTCCACATAAATTGATCAGGTATAGGTGATTCTCTCCATAGAATAGGTTTCTCTATTCAAGAAAGGTTATTTGTCATAAAATGATTATGTTTCCCTAATATTTCAATGATTTTACCCATTCTTATTCAAAATGTATTGGTTTCATCATAATGGAAATCTCTACCTTTTCCATGTGTATTAAAATCTTTCATCCTTCTAGGTTCCATTTCTGAACAATTCTATATACTATATTATTTTATAAAACCATATACTCTAATTCCAATTATGGTTTATCAAATATAGATATATGAATTGTGAATCCTAGAATCATAAAAATTGGTTACTATGGGGAAATATTCACTTTTGAATCCATCATAATTGTAAGTAAATAAATTGTTAACTATCCTATGAATATCCCATGGGAATGTCAAAACATGGGCAACGTAAGGCATATTTTTTTATAGTAGGTTACACTAAATTTAGCCTGAAACCCCATATTAATGTTGTTAAACATAGGTATATATGTTCATGAACCATGTCCAGTTCTAGTATCTAGATATGGATGCATTTCTATCAATACCAACATAATCAATACATTAACAAAATTATAGGAAGTTATTCTACTAAAATCATTAATTTTTTATCTTTGGGTTGTGTTCCCTAATATTTGTTTTCTAAATATAGTTTCTATGGTTGATTCTAAAATTATTTTGATACCAATAGAAATGCTCCAACAATAGAATCTTGGATCTAGTGCATTATTTTATTATATTATAATTGTTACAAGGAAACAAATCTTGAGGGATTATTCAGTTTAGCAGTCTCGGATTTAAATATTACATAAATGATACCCATAATACACATGGAAATATAAAATAATAGTACAATTCAAAATAAAATGATACAAATATCCCCCTTGGAAGCTTGTATAAAGGATTATACATCATAACCTGGGGAAAGGAAACATAATAATGGTGAGATCAAATTCTCAGTAAGGGTAGGTAAAGTAGAATTAATGAAAAATAAGAAAGAATAAATTAACATGGAAATGTAAATAAATAATGACACCTTCTACTAAAATAACTATATAAGGTTATATGATTATGAAAATACAATTAACTAAAAACACGATCCCTTAAATCAATGACCTGAAAATGAAAATCATCTATAGTTAGGTCGACAAAAAATATCATAAAAATAATAATTGAATTATAAATTATGTAAATTCTTAATTATCAAATATCCTGTTTCCCCGGCACATAATATCATTACCATCAAGAGACAGTTTAAACTATTTTTCCGACTAGTTCACCTCAAGAGACTATCATTGCATTGAGGGTATTTCATTAACCGGTCCCCCAAACTGTGAATTTCATGTCATAAGTATTACTGATATGTCAAATAAATAGTTTTCCTTATCAAATATCAATATTTAATAAATAATATGGATTTATCTATTATTCATTAAAGGAGAATAAGTAACAAAATGGGTTATTTATATTTAAATATTATTGAGGAGAAATAATATTAACACATTATAATGTGTATCATATTACATTGAAACCTTTAAATCATAATTCCTCATGAATTAAATGAATCATATAACATGATGAGAAAATTATATGTATGATATATCATATCAAAGGGTAGAATATACAAAAAATAAACATGAACTGTTGTTTAAAAAACATAAGTCTTAATGTAATGTAAATTGAGGGAAAATACCTTATCATAAACTTCCTTTTGTTGTGTGGTATTTATCTTCCTATATAGTGGAATAAAATAAATTACTAACATATAAATGAATTATAAAAATTTTAATAATTTAATATATCAAATTCTTACAATATTTTATTATCTTTTTGTAGACACTATTTTATTTCATTAAATATTTTAGGTGTTAATTACAATGTTTTTACATAAATGTTTTCACATGTGATTTCTTCCTATTAAATAAGTCATGATTTATTCATCTTAACAATATAAACCAGGAAAACATTACCTTATATAATCTCTGTATGTTTATTTATAATATTCCATACTATTGTATAGTATAAATGAATTGCATGATTCATTAAGACAATAGGTTGTACATACACATGAATGCTACTTTAATTTCATTATTGTATTAAAATATTGAACAGTAAATGATACATATGTAGATTATAATTTCAGAATAATATCTATGTTATATATGTTACATAGGTTTATTAATACTATATATAATATGTTCCCTATATGGCATGAATTATTCATATCGCTTGGAGGGTGCGATAGCCCACATTTCCACAAATGAAACTATTGTATTTTGAAAACATGGAAATCCAAAAAGAAATGTTATAAATAAAATTAAAAAAATACTAATGAAGTAATAAATAACATTTCTAGAATATATAAATATATTTTATATCATAATGTCCACCGCGATAGGTATTTTCGTAAAATTGAACAATCGTCACTTCATGAGGCAGTAGTTCATCATACATAGAAACAATATTTTTGATACCCATTAGATGAAAGTGTGTGTAAATGTAGGTAGAAATACTAAAATTAAAAAATTGTAGTATATTGATGATACTGGTTTTTTATGTATGAATATTATAGGAATATTATATGGAGTGGATAATGAGAATCAAAATAAAACACTTGAGAAGAGACGTTACCTCTTAATTGGGTAATTTTTTTCGGTTTGAAACAAAAGCCTTCCTTATGCATCTTCATGCCCAAAAGGGAGTTTCTAGGTTCAGGGGAGTAATTTCGGGAGACTACATAGGTAAATCATGGTAAAAAAAAAGTGGTTTTAGAGGTTTTAGTAATGAGGATAGTTGGGGGCCTTTAATATGGAAGAAAATAATAAATTTGAATTTTTGAAAACTTGTTAGGTGTACACATGTTATTATCTAAAAAAAATTCATAACAACCAAAAAACACTAATTAATAGATGTATTATGGATGATATATGGACATCCAATTGGTTTTTGACATTTACATAGGTCATTTGGTCCCTTAAGTTAATTTTTACTTCTTAATTAATTTTATTTTTTCTTTAATAATCCTAATTAATTTGAATTAATTAAACTAATATTTTGGTTAATAAACAAGGTTGAAATTTTTAGACATTATAATTTTTTTTTGATTCTAAATATGGATTCTAATTCTCCAAATTCCAATCACATATGTAGTATAAATCAAAATAAAATTATTCTCATAGGTGGGACCACAATGCATGTTTTTATAGTAAAGGCATTAAAAGTTTTATTGGGGTTTTTACATTCAATTTCAATGTTAAATTGATCCCAATAACATAAATTATATTAATTGATAAAAATTAAAAAAATAAAAATATAAAACCAACTAAATTTATAATTTATCCTTATAAATATATTAGATGAAACTGAATTTTTAAATTAAAATTTAGTATTTTTCACTATTAATTAAAAAATGAATCTTCACAAAAGAATACCACAAATTCATAATAACCTATATTTTATTTTATTTTTCATTCAAATAAGTTGTAAATGTTGGTATATTAAATTTATAAAATGGTCAAAATTTGGTTATAAATTGGGTTATCTGTCCAATGGTGAAAATAGTTCTTTTAGTAAAAAACATATAATATTTTCTGTGCAATATAGAGATTGTTTATATATTATTCATATTAGATGACTGTTAGATTCATTATGGGTATATAATATATTAATATATTGTATAAACTCTATATATTTTTATAATTGAATTGAAACTTCTAATGATTTACTAAATAATGTTTGGTTTAAATTAGGTGTTGGGTGTATTGCAAAAACATCAACCCAATATAAAGGAAAATATGGTAAATTGTTGGAGTGATTCATTTAATATTATAAATAAATTAAATATTTAGGTATAATTTGATTATTTAATCCCTTATATATCATTTATTACATGTAACAATATATTTCATTAGTTAATTTTGTTACACACAAGACTGGGTTTTTCCAAATACTAATAATATTACTATTTAAACTGAAAATTATCACCTAGAAATTAAATTGGAAGTTATGAATAATACTAACAAAATTATGAAAATTTATGTTTCATGTATTTTCTAACCAATTTATTATATGTGAAAATAAAAATGAGTGGAATATATGTGGTATGTCCTATTTTGTTTCTTCCACAGTTGTGGTATTTATAGACTCTGGTGTGAGAAATTCATCTCCTTCAACTTTCCTAGATAGAAAAATAGAGATTCATTTCCATGAGGTGACAAAGTGATCATACATTTCTAATGATAATATGATATGAATTTTTACATGAGAGATTTTTATTATATATATATATTACAATGATGCTACCTTATGACATCATCTTAGGTATGTAATGTCTATCTAAATTTCATGAGTATATTAACCATTTTAGGTGATGGGTGTGATGTGTCCATAGTGATGGAATGTGGGTTTCCATTTTTTCTGAATAGGAAACCATTTTTGAATGGAATATATTATGAATATAATATTTCATCTAATTACTCAGTAGTTTCTTTTCTTGACTCTTTGAATAGTAGTTTTTATGGGCTTCATTTCCCTATAGTGGTTAAATAGTATGAGGATGCATTTCATGGAGAGATTTGTGGCTTACCTCAGCATAATGATCCATAATTAAACATTTACATACACCCTAGGATGTCCCTGATATTATAAAAAACATATCAAATAACTCTCATAGATCACATTGAGATAATGGTGAAATTAGATAACTTGCAGTAGACGGGGTTTGTGAGACCCAACATTTCTCCTTGGTAATCCCCTGTGTTGTTCACCAAAAAGGTGTAGGTGTTCATGATGTTATGTTTTTGTTATTAGATATTTAACTAGATTATGATAAAGAATAAGTATCCACTACCAAGGATCAATTACAACCTTGATCAATTAAGATGGGTGAGATAGTTCTCGGTTATTTACCTCATATTAGGCTATCACTCACCATGAGTTAGAGATTATGATATACCAAATATGAAATTTAGATGAATCCATGTTCACTATGTGTACTTGGATTTCCCCTTACGCATGAAAAATTATATTGTAGAGTTCATGGGACTCTTGAAATATTTCTTTTAGTCATTTATAGACATGTTTTTTGTGGTCTTCAAAAGTGATATAGTAGAGTAGATGGAAGTTGAAGTGTATCATGAAAACAATTATGATTGTTATGGACACATACTATGAGAACTAGATATATGGGAAGATATTGATGTTTAATTTTTGGATATAATATGTCCACATATTTGGACACATAATCTTAGAGGTAGGAGTTGCAGAGGACATGACAACCGTTAATGTAGTTTTAATTGGAATCTACCAAGGAGGGTTACCAAGGTGCAGAGATTATTTAGGATGGTAGGGTACAATCATAGGTTCATATACAATTTATACATATTAAAATATCCCTTGATATATTTTACACAAGTAGGGAATCCTTTTTTTTGACAAAAATGTTCTAATAGTGTAATTTTATGGTTAGGTAGAGGTTTATTAGCACTATCATATTTTGACTTCCAGAGATGGGTATCATGTACAAACAATTCTTTGATACCTCATGTATGGGTCTTGGTTGTGTTCTGATGAAAATTAAGGTAGTTATTACTTATTTTTAAGTTATTTGGTATCTCAAGATCATAAATACATAACACCGGATCTTGATCCTGAAAAGGTCTTCTTATCACAGAAGATATGGAAACACAACCTGATGGGAGGGTAATGTATCATCTAATCTCACAAAAAAAGTCATAAATAACACTTTTCTGAGAAGTATCTTAACATGAGATAAAGGTTATGGATAATGATACTCAAGTACAATGAAATCAAGATTTTCCATACTCTTGGAAAGGGAAATTTGGTTCCATATTCCCACAGTAGGAGAAAATGTTCTCATTTTTTTGGAGATTCTTAATAGTAGTTATCCTTATTTCAGTTATCATTATTGGACTAGGATAGTTCAATATATATTTATTCGATGGTTATTAACCCACCACATTTAAACTGTGTTAAGTGTTCTTGGTAAGAATATAGAAACTATGATACCTATGGTAATCAGATATCCATTGGGCATCCTCATTACATATATTCTAAATTTGGGGATCACATTGTGCTTTTTAAACAATAGAAATGGAAGCATTGATTTCAGGATAGGAGGTGATGAGGGAGTTTTAAATGACCCCATCATAGGTACATCTAGTTGTCCTCATTACATATCAAGACCTATGAAATTATTGTTTTAGGTCATGAATGAAGAGTTTTTTGTTGAGTTTTTATCATGGTGTGTCATTAGTTAGTAGGTCTGGGTTGAGAACCTTGTTTGAGTAGGTTTATCTCAACCCCTTGAGGTTCAAAAATAGATGTGGGAAAGAATATCCATGAAAATTATTATGGGGTTACCATGTACGTCAAGGGTACATGATTCCATCATTGTGAATAGAGAATAAGTCACCATATTATCCCACTTCTCATCCATTTTATTGTAGAATTTTGTAGAGATATTGAGATTGATTTACATGTATGAGATGATACGCCTCCATGTAGTTCTGTTGATAATCATAGTAGTCATTTATGTCATTTCATGTAATGATTATGGATATATTTGTTGGTGTAATTTGGGATTTAGTTAAGTTTGAGCATGGTATGTCACCCCCAGACTAAGGGCCAAACTTAGCAGACCATTCAGGTATTAGAAGACATGTTTCCAGCTAGCATGTTGGATTTTTTCCCTTATGGTATGAATATTATCTCCTTGTTGAAGTATGAATAAAACAATATGAAAAATTTCACCATCATTATGAAACCATTATAGGCCTTGTATATGAAGTCATGCAGGTCAACACATTATTGAACTGATCCAAGAGAGTCAGCACTCATGGTCGTATTGTTGGTTCCGGCTCTGATAGAGAAGGTGAAAATATTCTATGAGATAATAAGGGATACACAGGGCTGTCATATGTTCTATGTGGACTAATGAATTTTCCATATAGAGTTTGAGGAGGGGGACCATGTGTTCCAAAGTGTCACACTTCAAATTTGTTCATTGGGGATTTTGATGGGGTAGAAATAAATCTCCGAGATTCATTGGAACTTTCTTGATACTAGGTAGATTTAGAGAGGTGGTGTACCACATTTCTCTACAACCCAAATTGAACTAGGTAACTGATGACTACCAAGTATCACAACTATGGAGGTGGGTGAATGACCTGTCACATGTTATCCACTAGGGTAATCTAAATAAAGATGATGGAGTAACATTTTATGATTACCTAATAGAGATTAAGGATCAGTAGGAGATAATCCATCATTTGTGATTGATTCCCCTAGTACATGCTTGGTGGTCTAATGAGAACGTTTAAGAGAGAACATGATAGTGGGAGACAAATATGTTAAACGAGTGACCTCACTGTTTTTTTAGTTTTTTCAATTTTTTGAAAAAATCCTTTAATGTGGAGAAAAATAAATGACTTTGATTTTATCATGTATTGCATTTAGTATAATATCTTTGTTAATTTTGGATCTATACAATGAGATGACGTGAGATTCGGAGGATGGGTGTGCTCAAGATAAATTTTAGAATAAATAGTAAATAAATAAAAAACACAACTATTTTGTTACCTAATATAGTTTAATACATCTTAAAGAGTGTCCCATATCAGAAATATAATTTCACCATTTAGTTTAAAACACTTTTTTCACTCTATATTGAACATAACCTTTATCATCATTATGTGTTTCTGAAAAAACAATTCGTCTATGAAATTAATAAAATTTAAAAACTAAATTTATTATTCTTATTTTTAATTGAAACATCCAAAATTTTACTCTATTTGAACATGGTTATACAAATAGCCTAGTTTTATCCAACTAACCTAGGGATTGAGAGCTACCATTGGATTGGATCCATCAAGTGCCATTATAAGATGAGGTCGGATCATACCAAATCATCAATCATGTGGAAACGAATTTCATGGATCTCCCCAAGGATGAAAATACATAATTATTATCATAAAATTCTTGATCCAGACTTAATGATAGACATTAAATTTTTTAATTACATCCCCTTAAAGTATTCTCATCAAATGATGATTAATTCTATGAAAAAAATGATTTTGGAGTCAATAGTATATTTATGTGCAAGAGATTTATTGGGTTCATTTGTTATTATACACTTCAGTAAACTATTTATTCAACAATGTATCAAGGTTGAATGAAAAAAGGGTATGGTTGGAATCTTTAAACATTGGGTTTATGTATTTATCTCCCATTTCAGGTTAATTTCATCACAAGAACTTTATTTAGAGCATGCTTTGAGGATTAAACGATATTTGATCATTGCATGGACATTCTTTGACATCACGGATCGTTTCTGTGTGTATGGATTCTAATAGAGTATTATTTATGAGAATCAATTATTAAAAAAGATCATTTATGGAGGAACAAGACATGATAAGGCAAAGGGTTAAATTTCTATGATGGATACGTTATAAAAACATGATGGACCGATTTATGTGTAGATCAATACACATAATATGGTTAGTGGGAAATAATGAGGTTGAAAAATATTTGATATGTGATTATCTATTGGAATCATGGTTGTTTATGTTTTCAAAAATGATGGTGTATGATTATAATGATTATAAATGTTTTTAGGCTAATTAGTGTGTCATATGGTATCACACACAATGTGGGACCCCCTTGCTGCATCATAAGGGTTTCCACCGGAGTTAAATATCACTAGATGTAGGACCCTTCGAAACACTATTTTAAACATTCTAGGTGGATAAGAATATATCTCAATGGTTACCTGGGCTTTCATCGGATGAATAACACAGACATAACATAAACACTTGGAGATTGAGAAGAGTACATAGGCAAGGCCACACTACACAGGAAGAGTCCCAGATGATCTGTAAACATCATTCGTTATTCCTACACAACATATAAATATAATTTTATTCCATGTGAGGTAGCATCACATGGGTAGATGGAGGATTAGTGATATATTTAGTGTATTTAATATACAGACATTATACTCTCCCAAAAACATCATGGAGCTATTATTTTCTTCAATTCAGACAATCATCATTTTTATGAGTTCACATTTTTCAATTCCCTTGAAGATAAAATGTGGAATTATATAATTTACAATAAATGTTGATCCCTTTTAGAGGACGAGTCTTTGATAGAGTTATTTATTTTCCTCTATGATACTTAAATGTGATCCTCTATCATATCATCTTATACCCTTGGTGAGGTTGTTGGAATCAGTGTGACATACATGAATGGTGTGTTGAACATCCATATAGAAGGTCATATTAGAAATTTTCATGGTATCATTTACATATGGCCCCCTTTGTAGCGGGTTTATATGGATTTGGTTTTTGTTTCCCCCAATGGTCCTGGGTGTCATACCCTATATATGTATTGAGATCCACTTAGACTAGTGAGATTTCATAGGTTGTGCCAAATTATAATGACCTGTTGGATGGTTCTCTCTGATGATATCATGTCTTTTAGAGTATGTTCTCCCAGAACTATCAATTCATCTTGTATAATACTATGGATGGATGTTTGGTTATGACCTCATGGTGGTTTAGTGTCCTTCTAGAGTGTATACGAGGTTTTTATGAATTTTCTATTGTATTATTTTTATAATCTGACTATTCTCGGTGATTAGTGATTTTGGTTATCGCGGTATCCAAAAGGGTATTGTTATACTGTCCCCTGTATAGACGCTTCCCCAATATTTCATGTCTTATGAAGAAAATAAACAATTTTACTATTTCATGGTAGGATAGGAAGTGGGTTGGGAATAGATTGAAAGAGCTAGACCCACGTGTTTTCTATGTGGTAAAATGTGTTAGTAGTCAGCAACTTCTGATCATCTTAGACCATATGTATTTATTGGTTAGGCTTTTATTTTTCCACATTATCACTTCTAGTACGTTACTATCATACTTTTATTATTCTATCATAAATATATGCAAGAACTGGTTTAAATTGTATACATTTCAGTATTTTATGTGTTTGGTATGTGTGTATGGGTACAGATACATCAAGATAATGCCTTGCATGTATTTGATATTATTATATGATGTTTTCTATTAACCCATGGACTATTGGATTCATGATTGGGGTTTTTGTGATTCATTCCCCATTGGTCAAGGGAATGAAATTAATAATGGATATCTATCTCCCATCTTATAAAATGGGGAAATATTCATTGAACCTATTTATAAAGTGGTCTATTCTTTGCATTAATAATAAATGAGGCTTCAGACACAACCTATAAGAAAATTGATCCAATTTATGGAAGACTACCACCTCACGAACCGATGTTATTCATTTTCTATCACCACGAATCTCATATGAATATAATGATGTATTTAATGTATATATATGATATTAAATACATAACTAACCTTATTTAATTTTAACATCACATCTACCTTCTTAAAATCTAATATATAGAAAATGATAACAACTCTCAAGAATACATTTGGGCTACCACCTCAATATAGGGATGTGATAAAAATTTAATTTTATTTACATGGATGTTAATAGGGATGGATTAAAAATTTATAAATTATAAATGTTATATTAAAATGATTATAAAATATTTTATTATTATATTTCTTCTATTTTTTCATCCATTAAAATAATTGAAATAACATTCATGTATACGTATTACCTTCCATATTCATGAAATTTATAATTCATTTAATTATCTCTATCATTTACGGATAACTATAAAATTAATTATAATTTATATATATGATATTTATATACATTTTAATATTATATAGATTATATAACTGTAATAAAAGTGGATGGAACAAAACTACCAAACCACATTAGACATTAAAAAATGAAGCATATATAACCTAGAATTTTGATTTTAAAAATGAATTTGTAAATAATGGAAGTAAAATGTTATAATTAATTAAAATACATTATGATATATATGAGTATTTAACTAGAATATATTTATTATCATCCCTTATTTATTATATTATATGTTATAACTTGTATGAAAAATTTGGTACTTTAGGTAATAAAATTTTATGAATTTTTTTTGTACGAAACATGACATATTCACCGCTAGTTTCCTTTTGGTGAAATATATACTACACATAAATTTATTTTATGATTATTATTTTTCAAATAATGTAACATAAATATATATATAGTCTTCTTCAAGTCAAAGGGATTATGAATAAAAATGTAACAAATTGGTAAGGGTTTTATGATATACTCTCATTTTTCATCGAGATTATTTATGAATATGTTTACGATGATGAAATCTTGTGATATATATCTCAAGAAGTTCAATAATATTAATATCCTAATGTCATTTTTCTAAATTACATGTTTTAATATAATTTTACTCACTTTTTGTACTCTATAATTTAAATGTGCTTCTTTAATAAAAAAACATCATTTATTTCTCTATTCATTCGAAAACCATTTATCATTTGTGTCTATATTTTCTAAAAAGGTTTTAAAGATTATTTTCAATATTATTATAGGATTTTTTAAATTATTATTTTAACATGTTACATTTTTATATATTTTTTTAAATGAATCTTATTCTTATTTTCTAAATGATGTAATTTATAATTATTATATAAATTGTGAAAAGAATAATTTCATTATATAAACAACATGGAAATAATTTTTTTCCCAGATTAATTAATTATTTATTCAGAAAATATATTACATTTTATCATCATTCTTTTAAATTATGATTATTTTTAAATCCTTGGGAAATTTTTATTAGAAATTAGTCCTTTTAAAGTGGAAAGGATATTTTCTACAAGAATGTTTTAATGAATTTTTGTTGGTATTTTTATTTATTGGTGACAACAACCCTAGATGGTTCTTCTGATTTACTAGGGATATTATCAATGGATATAATGATTATCCTTCAAATATATTTTTTTGGTTGATTCCAAAATAATTCTATGGAAGATTTTTCTCTCCCTTGTTTTATTCTATAATGAAATTTTTATGAAACATGTTTGTTATTAATTGGTTATGATATTATGAATGGTAATGTCACACATATATGTATTATTTATATTATTTTATGGGTGGACCTATAATTTTAATTATACCAAATTAATTAGGTAATGATTAATGTTCTTGGAGCTCAAATAGGGTACCGTAGAGGTTATCCTATGCCAAAAATAGGGTACACTAGTGGTTATTGGAAGAATAAAGGAGGGTACATGAGAGGTTATGCCAAGACTAAAATAGGGTACACATGTTATTATCCAATTCCCATAAAAGGGTACACTATAGGATATCCCCATACTGAAATGGATCCGATATACAAGTGGTTAGACCAAGCCAATGGGAGGGTACACAAGAGCTTATCCTTTGTCCAATAGATGATATGAATGAGGTTATACATATCACATATGTATTTTAATTTTTTAGGTAATTCAATTTGTTTATTTTAGTCTTGATTTTATCTCATAGGTTTTCAATGTTATATTGGTGAAAAATGAGAATTTCGTATTTGTAGTGGGCGTTCCACAATTAGTGAACGATTAGGGGAAATTGTGCACCCATCCCGAGGAAACCATGTGTCTATGTGTAATTTTGGATAGTGGCGACCACATGTTCAGAGAATTGGGTTTCAAACCATAGACCATAAGTGTGTGGCATATCCCTTTTTGATTTTTAGGGGAACACTGTTGTTGTATGGTATGGAATACTATGCGGTCTAAGAACCTGAATTTTCTTGGTCAACAATTCTTAAGAATTTACCTTTTTGACCTCTTCAAATTAAACCCTAATTCATCTCTGATACACCCAATATTGTATTTTGATGCATTGAAGCCTCCCTTAAGAGTAAATATACCCTTGGAAGCCCAATATTTGGGTTTTTTACATCTATTCTAGAAGGAATCATTAACTAAGACCTTCTCCTCTTTATTTCTCTTTCTTTTTTGGATTCCTCTTCAATACTTCTTGAGTTTGTATTTTCTAGTGGGGATTATGCCATTAAGACGGTTTAATCTTATGGTTTTTGATGAAATATGGATTATTAATGTTCAATATTTCTTTTTTAGGGTCATATGGCGGTGCATTTGTGGTTTCCCATCGATTTCTGGATGTTTCCTAATGTGAGGTAGGTGTATCAATGTTTTTACATCATTGGAAGATTTTATATTGTTTTCATGAAATTTTAAATGCCTTATATGAATTATATACGTGGTGAGAAAAACAATTCAAATGATTTTCACATGTATATGTGATAAATTGTATTTTCAATATGAAATAGTGGTTTTTTATGTGATATCTATTATTTTGATTCTTGAAAATGTTATATGAATTTTGTGAAAGGTGAAAAATCTATTTTCAATGGAAAATGTGGTGATAATGTTTTGAATATTGGGTTTTCATGAGAAATGGGGTTTTGTTTCATGTAAATTATTTATTTGTTTGATTTGGTTTATGACTTGTATAAATGGTGGGAAGAATATTTAAAACTGAATTTTATTTATGTGTGGATTTAAAAGTGACTTGGCCCATGGAACATATTTTCATACACATGAGTTTTCTTATTGTGTTTCCCAAATGGATTGATAAATTGTGAATGTGGAGTGGAATTTTTTTCCAAGTGGATTTGGTGTGCACAAGAACAATAAAATGGGTTTGTTATGGAAAATAGTGGTTTCAATGTGAAAAATTTATTGTGAGTTCAATATAAGTATTCTATATTGTGAAAATATAAAATTATTGATTTCCATGTGTTGTTTTGATGCTAGGAACATATATATGAATTTTTAGGTTTATGTGATATGTGAAATGAAATTTGAGAACAATGGAAATCCTAGGTACCTAGGTTAGTTAACTATAACTAGTACTCTTGTTGATTTTGAAATGGCTAAGGGTCGGATTCATCTAGTGGGATTTTTGATTGAAAAAATATCTAAACATTTTATATGTTCAATGACCAGTAGACATCGAGATATGTTTCCCTCTAGTGGCTCATGAAACGGAACAGAGATTTAGAGACCACTAGACCTTGAGATATGTTCCCCTCTAATGGATTGTGAACAAGGATGGTGTTGGTTTTTTAGTGTAGTATTTTGATCACAAAGGTATGTGGTTTATAGGGTCCTAATATATCTAGTTACCTATTGGGATTTAGCCATAATTATCACTTGTAACACGAATCTTATGATATGTGGTGATATCTATCAGTATATTATTGGCCATGTGTATTTCATTATTTCCAGATATATTGTTTTGAAAAATGTTTTAAATTGAAAACTATTTTTGAGAAGTTTCCTTTAAAATGTTTTCTTCAAAATGATTCAAATTATTTATAAAAATGTGGATAATATTTTTATTATAATTTTGTAGCCTTGAATCTTTCTTTTTGGGTAGAATCCTACTCTCCATTGGATCACACCCTCCATACGCTCTTTGATATATGTAAAAAATGTTATGTATAACCATGGTAAACAAAATATGTATCATGGTGATGGTGGACCAGGTCATTAGTGTTCAATTTTAGATGGTTTTGGTGGAGATGGATTGAAGGTGATGGTGCTGTTATCAGAGAAGAATTTTGTTCAGAATTTTTTATTGTTCCCTATCAATTGTGTTACATTTCAGTTTATTATGTTTTAATCATTGAATTTTTAAAAACTTTAGGCCTCCTCTGGATTTAGTCATTTTCCATTGTGATTTTTATTTCTATTGGTTAGTTATTCTTATAATAACGTGAGAAATCATTGCTAAAGACCATTTTTTATACCCATGAACTAGTTTTCAGCCTGTGGGGATCAGAAATTCTCTTTAGTCCATTCCATAGACCAGACTAGTTTTCAGGTCAGATGGTACTCTAGAATTGTTTCTCAAAAAATGGTATCTGATCAGGTTATTTTCATGCAGGTCAGGTTGTTTGGGAAGTGTCTGTATAGGCTAAAGCTAATACTGTTGGGGTTAGAGGTTATAATTTTTTTTTGGGGGGGGGGGGTGGGGGTTGGCCAACACATCTCATGATTGGAATCATGTAGCAAATGGATACTGTGATTTGATTTCACATCTACTTCAGGTGAGATATACAGGCTTCAGACTGTATATGGACAATGTGTGTGGGGGTGGAGTCATTTGTTGACTAGATGTTTTGATGGATTTGATTTGTTTTGATTCATGTAATGTTTTGGGAATTTTTGTTATTGTTGAAAATATTCAGAATGTGTGTTTATGTTTTTATTGATGGGTTACGATGTTGGATCTTTTTTAGTAAAATACCTCCTTGAAGAGATCCTGCAAATCCATAAGAAGAGTCTAGAGAGTGTTCTCCTTCTATAATTGATCATAGGGTAGTTGATGGTGTGATTTAGGATCTCCATTTACTAGATCAAGGAGTTCACCCATGACCTTATTAGGATAAATAAGACAAACAAGGCCATCATAAAGATAAATCTGAAGAGTTCCACAAGAACAATCCTCTAAATTTTTTGAGGTATCACTGACCTTCATGAAGTAGAGGAATTTCTTGAGAAGATAGTGTGGTTTTCCATGTTAATTTTTACTCTATATTAATTTAGTGTTAATGTAATTTTCCATATAGGAAGGTCCTAGTTTAAAGTGGTGGGACTCAGGGGTGTATGTTGGGATGCATGATATGATGATTTTGAATGATTTCAAGGTTTTATTCAATGAGAAATTATGTCCTGAGATTTTGGCCTAATCCAAATAACGTGAATTTTTATATCATAGATACAAATACTGTAACATTTTGTAATATGCTAACCACATTGTAGAGATAGTTCAGTATGATCCTCAGATCATTTACAATGAAAAGATTATGGCTCATAAGTTCAGCATGGGGTTGCGTCCATAGATTCGATCTCAGGTTTTTATATCCAATCCAAAAACCTATGATTAGGTGGTAGACAAAGATATGTGGGTTGAGATTGATTTTGGAAGAAATTCTAGTATCAATAGAGAAATATTAGTAGAGGGTAGTATAAATTATTATGATATGAAGATGAAGTGGGATGAGAGGGTGATGTTGAGAGGTGGTGGTTTATGCTATCCATCCCAGTTGTCGACCCCTATGCTTTCCAAAATTGAGTCAGTTGTGTGCCCCCTATTTCAAAAGGAAAGAAACACATGAACTATGGGTTATTATCCCTCTAGTCCATGTCAAATATGAGGAATTTTTGGGAACTTGATGTGATATTTAAAAAGTAGTGTGACCATCTCAGAGTGGTGAAGGACCTTTTCCATCTAATAGGATGAAGGCATGGAAAAAATCATCCAGTGTAGTGGGATCTCATATTGGGAGCCATTACGGAATGGTTGGATTATCTTCTGGGTAGTGAGAGTTCAGGTAAGATCCATAAGCTATTTATTTTTCTTAGACACATGTTGATATTAGGTTTCACCATTTTGTGGATTGAGAGCCAATGGAATCAGTTGTGGGGCCAACAATAGTTCAAGGTATCATTCTTATTGAATTTCATTTATCTATTTTTATATTTGATAGTATTATTTAATTTCTTTTATATCATCCATCCCTATTGATGTGTTAATGATTCCAATAGAGGATATTTTGTATGCTATGGAGTTCATAATGATTCTTGGTAAGAAGTGAGTACATGGATTCAGGTTTTCATCTTGTGCACTCATTGTGTCAGGGGTCGATTTTGAATGGGAATTTCGGGTTTAAGATAATGAAATTTTTGAAGTAATCTTTGGAATAGATTGGATTGTGACTTTTTAAGCACACATTGGTTTCAATGGGTGATGAGTGAGTTTTGAGGCACCTGATTGAAGAACCCATGTTTTTTATGGTGAATATGATTATCGATCGGGTCATGGTGGACATCCACTTCAAGATTTGGGCAATCTCATTTTTCATATCATGTCACCCACACTGGAGGATGGTGGTGGTGTTCTTAATACTGGATTACCTCTAATGTTGGATGGTTTTACAAATGTTTTTTAAAAGTATTTATTGATATTTCTTCTATAATGGGATGTGGAGTTCACCCTCAATTTGGCATCAGGAACACAATCGATATCTCTTCCCTCACAATATTTTTCCCAACCAATTGAGGGAATTAATAGTACTACTTGATGATTTAGAATCTTACAGATTCATCCACTCAAGCATCTCACCTTGGTCCAATCTAGTTCTATTTGTAAAAAATCCAATGGATCTCTTCAGTTCTTCATTTATTATTGGAAGTTAAATAATAGAAAAATCATGAATAAATATCCCTTACCCCACATTTGTGATATTTTTGAATAGGTTAAGGGGGTAAGGTGGTTCTCCAAAAATGAGATTCATTCTGAGTGTCATTAAGTCCAATTTAGAGAGGCATATGTTCTGAAAACATCCGTCCAAAGAAGGTACACACATTTAGAGTTATTGGTATTGCATTTCGGTTTGACAAATGCAACAGTTACCTTTATGGAACTCTTAAACTAGGTGTTTCATGCATACCATGAGTCATTTTTTAAGGTATTTTTTGATGACATCTTAGTCAATTACGAATATGAGGAGGTTCATGAGTGGTATTTTTGGATAATTTTGGGATCATTTTGAGATCATTTTCTCAATGTTGTGTCCACTATATGATCCTTATCGATTAGGGTGGTGATGTTTCTGGGTTAGGTGATCTTGAAAAGAGATTTTTTAGTGTATGATAAAATGATTTGTGCTATTCTTTCATGGGCATAGATGAAGAATATATTTTAGATCATGATATTTTTTGTTCTTGATAGGGTATTAAATTTGGTACATTCAATATTTCTCTAGGATTTCATCATCTGTGACAGTTGTTGCATTTAAGGTGGTGGAATTTGAATGGACTCTATATTTATAATCATCCTTTGTGAATCTTTAGTGGCGGTTGACCATATCCCATATTTTTATTTTTCTAAAACCATGAAAGTATTTTGTGGTCTATTGTTATTCTTATAATGTGGGAAATTGGTGAGTTCTGATATGGGATGACCATGTGGTGGCTTATGAATCACACCAACATGGACCACATGAAATTAGTAGCCCAACACCTAACTTGAAGTATGTATTAGTGATCGATACATTGAATATGCAGTACCATTATCTTTTTTGGGAGAAGTTTGTGTATTATTCCGATAATTAGAGCATGGAATAGATTTTTTCCTAATAGATAGAAATTAGATGAAATATTTTTGGGTTGAGTATCTCCAGGGGGTTCATTTTGATATTGGTTATTCCCTAGTAAATAGAAATGTTGTGGATGATGCTTTATGTAGAAAATTACATTTCTAAGCATCAAAAAAGTATAGTGATGAGTGGATATTTATTATAATTTTTTCAAAGATGTTCGTAGGGACCAAAGAACATAGTGATGTTGAATTCTTTTCTAGCCTATAGATAACACCATATATTCTAGAGTTTATTTGTCAAGAGCAGACGAGTGATCAGCTAAGCCAGAAGTCTTTACAGTTTCTAAATTATTCAGAGAGTCATTGTGATTGGTTATTATCTCTAAATGAAGTTTTATGATTTAATATTCACATGGTGGTAATTTTATCATTGAACAATGCAGTGATGCCAGATATCTACTAGTATCAGTGGGCCTCTCATCCTGTTGTTAACAAAATTTACTATGGAATTCATTGGAAATTTTGCGGGCCAGGGATGAGGTGGGATGTTTTTAAATCTGTATCACGGTATCACACATGTATATAGGTTAATGTGTATTACCAAAGGCCCTTTGTTTTTCATCAGCCACTATAAATTCCTACCTGTATGTGGGGAAAGATAACAGTCAAATTTATTGTGATCATTCCTCAAAAAATTATGTGGAGGATTTCTATTAAGTAGTGATTTATTTTTTAACCAAGTCATCCAATTTTATTCAAATTAATGATTTGGACAGGGTTGGTAAACTAGGTCAATTTTATGTTGATGAGGTTGTGAGGATAAATGGTTTATAATAATAAATTGGTTCTAATAGGGTTACCTATTTTACCTCTCAGTTTTGGGAAGTCCGTTAAATGGTGTGGGGGATGCATGTCTAGTAGATCATTAAATATGATCCTCAAACAGATGGTCTGACAGAGTGGGTGAATAAAATTTTGGATGACTTTCTTTGGGTATGTTTTTTGATTTATTATGTCTACAGGATATCCATTTGGGATTGGATGAGTTTTTATATAATAATTGATACCAATACAAAATTAGAATTTGTCTTTTTTTAGGTTCCTTGTAAACAACCATGTTGGTCACCCTTATTTGGGTTGAGGTTGGTGTGTCCTATTTAATAGGACCATGACTTGTGAAATATAATTTTGATAATGAAATTTTGACCAATAAGTTGTTGTTAATATCTAGGACTAACTATAAGTATTAATATAATCATAGGCATCATGAATTGGTGTTTTTTGTCGATGGTCATGTGTTCCTAAAATTAGAAATTCCTAGGTCATCATCATTTGGGAAAGTAAGGGAAGCTAGCATCGAGGAATTCCAGAACCTTAAAGGCTATAGAGTATATTTGTAAGTTGGTATAAATTTTATCATTTCCCTCACAGATTATGTTAATAAATTATGTGTTTCATGTATCTTAGATGAAAACATATAACCCAGACCCATATCATGTAATGTGTTTTGAAGTGTTGTAATTGGAGACTTATTTTCCAATATTTGAATGATCATTATGGATTTTGGATTTTTATGAGAATTTTAGTTATGCGAGTTCAATTAAATTTACCTATGTTAATTGAAAAAATGTTAATTATGTTATTGAGACTTGGGAGTGGATATAATGGGTTTAGAAAGAGTATCCATTTTTATTCTCTGATAAAGTATTTGAGTGACAATCTGGGGTCAGAATGTTTCCATGGTAGAGAACATTGTCACTTCCTTATTTCTAAATATGTGTAATTATTTTACTTATTTTGGTATTTCTTTTATCCCATTGTACCCACATGGTATATTCATTATAAATGGATAATTTGGTCTTGGTGTTGGGTGGATTATTTTTGGAGAGCAGTGAAGGGAAATAGTGGGTCCTTCCCAGGTAAATTGTGTATCCAATTACTATTTTGGATATTGGTGACTGCACAGTTATAACATGATTTTTTAAACCATATAGGCTAACTATGTATCCTCTTCCTCTTAGATAGTGAGGGGAGAATAGTTATTGTATGGTTTGGAAAATCACTTTGGTGAACTGGGTTTCTTTTCTATGTAATTGAAATTTAATTAATTACATTTGTGACCGCATTGAATTTAATACTAATTCCTCTTCCATATACCCCATTCAGTATTTTAATCCATTGAAGTCCCATGGAAGATTTCGTAAATACATGAAACCATAATTTATTGGTGGTTTTGATTCCAATTATTATAGGAAACATAAAATAAAATGTTCTCATCTTGACCTCTTCTTTTTTATGATTCCTCTTCAATCTTTTTGAGTTTGGAGTTTTAAGTATGGTTTATATTCTAAGGAGGGGTAGATCCTTTTTTATTCGTGTTAATATAGATGATTAATGTTCAATAATTCTTTGTTAGGGTATTATGGTTTTGAGTTTTTGGATTCAAACCAATTTCTGGATGTTTGCAAGTGTGAGGGAAGTGGTTCAATGATTTATCATTATTTTATGAGTTTTAATTGATTTCAATAATTTGTTAAATGTGTTCTATGAGTTATTTATGAGTTGTGAAACATGTTTTAAAATATTTTCAACCTATATATTGGGTGAAATGAATTTTATAAAGGAATATAATTGTGTGTTTATGTGGGATAAATTTTTTTAATTCGTTAAAATGTCATATAAATTTGGTGAAAGGTAGATCATAATACCCTTGAAATTGTAATCATAAACAATCGTAATAAATGATGAGATTATAACATCGTCTCTACCACTTTTGTAACATTGAAACATAATAACCATGAGATAATAAAATTAAATGGTCCTGATAATATAATCAAAAGAAGGATATTCATGATTTAATATGTTATAGGGGATATATATACACCTCATAAAAGAAGATATTTGTATAATATAACTTATGTCAGAAAGAAGGAAATTTTGGATAATTATACCTTACTACATTGGTATCTTTTTATATATAAACCATATGAAATAAAAATCCTAAAATGGATATATAAATGACCATAAATTAAAATATATGAATCATAAATAATATTTAGGCGCTGTATAGACACCACATAATGAAAAAATGTTGTGAATAAGGAATCTGTCTCATAGAAAATAAAACATAGTTGGAAATCCCTAAGCTTAAGTCTCATCTTAATTTGAACACATTAAACATGAAATATAATAAATATAATTTTATTATATATATAAATTAAATAAATATTCATATATATCATACTATATATGAATTACGGTTTACCTTCCAAATCTGATTTATTAACAATTCAATGTCAATGTCATGTTTCAAGATATAAAAACTTTTTTTTCACATATGTTTAAAAAAAATGTAATCTCACTATTTTTATCACGGATACATCATGCCATGAATTTTTTAAAAAATATTAATATAATAAATTTAAATATATATATATTTTTATTGATCGAAAAAAGTTAGAGATGGAAAATTATTTACAACGTTCATGTATATTATAGGTCATACATACGCAATAACACTATTTCCATTATCCAAGATGAAAGAAAAAATAATGGTAAATAATATATTACCATTATAAAGTAATTTTATATAATATATATAACATATTTTAATTAAATATATCCTTATTAAATTTCATGTATTGCATTAAAATAGTACATGACTTCCTGATGAGGTAGTCTGTCATACACCCAATTGATGTTCTCATATTACCACAGAATGAAATGAATAAAGGAACATGTTATATAATGATCACATGAACATAATAATATTATAAAATAATATATAAAAAGATATCTATAATTATATTCTCCTATTAATTATTGTAATGGATACCCAATAACATTAGTCTGCAAGGATATAGTCCGGCATACACATGAATGAAGATTTTGTACAAATTTGATGGAAGAGGAGATGTTTTTAGGTAATTAAATTAACATAATAACATATAATAATATGGAAGATATTCAGGTTATTATATAATACAATTTTATATATAATCATGTGATGTCTATGAACAAATGAAATAAAACCCACGGTTAGAGACAATTCTGCTTCTTCGGAAAACTTCTTTTTTTCACTAAAATGATTATTTGGATGGATTTTTGACAAAAATAAGGATTTTAAGACACATTAAGGTAATTAAGGAAGTGATTTGGGAATTTAATTTCAGAATAACATGGTTTTGGATGTGCATATATGATGGGATATGGGGTTTTTTTATTATTGAGGTAAGTGAAACACATTTAATTTTTTGGAAAAAAGTGTGCCAAATTTTTTCCAAATCCAAAAGGCTCAAAAATGTGTAATTATAGATCCTATAAGATATAGTGTAAAAATATTTCTATCACATTGGTGTTCGACATGTTTTGGATCATTTTAAATCATTATCTTTTTTTCTTATCCACTAATAAACACATTTTTACCTTAACTACAATATATAGATTTTTTTGTTTATACTAAAACATCTAATTATAAATTATGTTGAAATTATCATATAATATAAATTATGGTGATTAAAAATATTAAATAAATTTTTATAAAGTCCTCCAACATAAGTGGAAATTTTCAATTTAATACAATTCTCATAGGCACATTGAGAAATCTGTATTGCAAAGAAAAATTGTTCAAATGTTTATAATGTTTTTATTCCAAAATTCAATATGAAATTGATTAAAATAAAATAAATAAAATAAATAGATAAATAATATAAAATATTTTACCTTTAAATAAACTTAAGTAAATATTTATTTTTTAATATTCATTAAATGAAATAACATTTTTCAATAAAAACCATTATTTTTCACTATTTGTAAAATAATTTACCTTCTTATAAAAATATCTAAAATTATAAAAATTATATAATTATGAAAATATTTTATATAAAATTATTTTAATTTTTAAATCTTATGACTACAGTAATAAAAAATTATGTTTAAAATAGTTTTAAAAATGTTGAAAATCCGTTATTTTTGAAAGAGTACAATTTATAATTATAAAAATGGATTTATTCTTACCTATTGTGTAGAAAAAACATAAGATATACTTTAAATTACCATTAATTAATATATGATATATATATATCATTAATTTTTTTACAAAACAATTTTTTTAATTTATTTAGATAACCCATGATTGTGCATATAAAAATAGTTTTTTCTAAAATGGATTCACTTTAATTTCAAATAGTGTTTATTTTAATTTTTGATTAATTTTTCACCAAGTAATTCATTATATATACCTATTTAAACAATATAATTTCATAATTTACTTAATAGTATTCATACCATATATTTTAAAGATAACATGATAACTTCCATATTAAATAATAATTTAATAGCATGTCAATATTCATTTAAACTCTATGTTTCATGAAACACATTCTATACTTAGTTTTTTGTGTAATGAAATCCAATCACTATTTTTAGTGTATTGAAAAATATCTACAATATTAAATTTATTTTAAAAAATTCACTTCATAAAATCATGTGGGGTTATATTATATATGAACAAGTAATGATATAAGTTAAATAGTGAAAAAATGGTTAGAAACTATATGATATATAAATTTTCAAAAAATAATATATTTTCATATTTACAATATTTACCCATTATTTCCATTATTATAACTATCCACATGATTTGGTGATGGAAAAAAATTGCATCGATTCATGAGGAAGTATTCTGTAGTACACAAGAGGGATGGATTGATTTCCCATTTGAGAGATAATGATATTGGAAAATATTATTCCATAAATAGGATAACATCTTATTATATATGGGATATTTATGATATTATATTCAAATTATTTAGTCATAACTAATGGTGGTAAAAGAAAAAATAAAAATAATGATCAATATTAAAATGATTACCTCTCTTAAATAAACCACCTCTGGATATCTTCTCATAGACCATAGGGTAGAAATTTTGGGAGTACCAATAGATCCAGAGCATGCATAGGTATTTTTTGGAGGAATTTTTAGAAGATTTTTTCAATCTAAATATATTTTTTGGTCCGAATAAAAGATCATGTGGATTTTCCTTTTATAATTGGGGAGTAGCATTTTGTAAATATCGAAAACTATTTTATAATGGGAAGTCAATATCACACAAATTGCCTCCAAAGTTGATTAATAATTTATTGTATGGAGTTTAAGGTCAATCCGGACCTCAAAAACATAAAAATGTAAATATATTTAATCATGTTTTCCTCATTCTGATATGTTTACTTAATTTTCTCATTCTCTATTCCACCACAATATCATGTTTTTTGGAATGGGTAAATAATCCACTAAACCTAAATTAAAATGTTCCTTATTAGATAATTTGGAACTAATGATTAATATTATTTAATCTAATTTATCGAAAAAATTATATGTGAGTGAAAAACAAATTCTCACACAATCACATGTAATGATAAATCCCTTTTTTAACCCGAACAATGATAATTAATCATTATTATTTTTTCTAATCATTTTGAAAATATATTAGTTAAACTTATTATATAATGCTAATCATTATGATTCCATACTTAGAATAAATTTTATAAAATTCAATTAAAAGTAGTGGTAGAATTTATTTAAAAACTAAACTCACAAAACATTTTGAAAAATGGTTTAAAAAAAATATTTTTCGTGATTAAGATGATATTATATTAACTATATGACTAGTAATCCTCATTATAGGGATATAGATTCATATATTTGGATATATAATAAAAATTTTAATTTAAATAATTCAACATTAAATATTATATTAATTAATTATAATACATGTCCATTAGTTCTTTTTAATAAAAAGAAGTTTTCTAAAATTAATTTTGAACAAACACCCTTTAAATCCAAAAGATCATATAATTACTCGACAAATTTTATAGTTAATAAATTGTTAACTATACATATTATTTCACATTATTAGGAATAATAATGAGAATATTTAAATATTTTAATTACAATTATACAAAAATTATCATTTCTATGGGAGAATTTAAAATTTTTATTTATAGATTATTTTGATCAGGTAAGTTCAAAATTGATATTATTCCTATCAATTTTTTGTTTTTATCATTAAAAAAATAATTTTTTATATTTTTTTTATTGAAAAAAAATCACTCACTACTATATATTTTATAGTGTTACATGATTTGTCTAATAAAAAATCACACTTCAAAATTTCATGGATTTTACCTTATAAAAAATGAGGGTAATTATTCACCAAAAAGTCATATTGTTATGAAATTACACACATCATATTATGATTTATACAATGTAATTGTTCTGGTGAAGTAATCTAATTCCTCAATACATTCTCTTTAGTATCAATAATTAGGATATGATCATTATATTAATAGATATTGAGATCTAATTTATTTTCTTCATCGGTGATCACTTGAATTCAGTCTGGAATGTAATTCGTTAACAATTATTTATTGAACCCACCTATAATTTTGAGGGTTAAAGTGTAATATCCAAATGATAAAACATATATCTAATCCTATATTTCATTTCAAATGTTTTGATGTACTTTGGGTTAGTTTTCAATTCATACCAAATAATATGACACCCTTCCCTGGAGATACTTTTATGAAACCATGATCTCCCACTTGCAATTACATGACTAACGTGTGCTTATTAGTATAATTTTTTTATTTCATTGAGATACATTAATATGAGAATTATTTACCTTAACATTTTTTCTAGTATCCTCAAAACATTATGGTCTAATAATTATCCATTCACCAACTTCATCCTAATAAGTATGAGTAAGACAACTATTTTTATTAAGTTATTCATACATATCTTTTTTGAAATGTCAATGGAAAATATTATTACAAGAAAAATATTATAATGTAAATAATTATATAACATGGGTTGATAGTCATGTTAGAATGACATAAATAGGTTTTGAAGGATTTATTATCCCCTCATACTCTCAATTTATCTAAGGATGGTAGGCGGTGCTCACATGGTGCTCAATATCATGAGAATTATGAAGAATCTTAATGAATTATGATTTCCCACAAGGGTCATAATAAGACTAAATTTAACAACATCCATGATAATGTCTTCAAATTTATTATTATAGATCCTTAAAAGGCTCTCAAGGGGTAAATATTCACTTATAGAAAAGAAAACTTACATATTTCTTTAGGTAATCTACCATAACTCATATTACATCATTCATTCCATATGTATTGGGTAGTCCCATGAAAAGAACCATAATAATGGAATCCCATTTCCAAATATTAATAATAAGATGTTTCATGACTGATCTTGAATGGTGTCTACCCGTGTTCATCTATTGGTAAACTAGGCATGAAAATTCATAATCAATAATTTCCATCATCAGGTTATCCCATGAGAAATATTCCCAAAAATCCTCATACATCTTGACGAAACCATGGTATAGAGAGGATTTCACAACCTGATAAGAAACTAACAAATACATATTCATATGAGGTATATATTGAACACAAAAAATCTTCCTAAATTTTTGGACACCATCTTCATAAAAAATTATGATCACATCCCATCACTCACAACATTAATTTTATTTTCAAAATTCTAACCATAATATTAAGATCATTTTATCTTTTATAGTAAATATCATTTCTCAACCATTTGGAGAAGAAGTTATTTCACCCCGTCATTAACAGTTATAATATAAATATTTCCTAGATCCATGAAAATCATATCCCTCTAAATCCTATATTTTTTTGAACACCATCATCCTTCCTTCTCAATATATATACTAAATTACTTACCTTTCATTAGTGGTAGTGTTTTTGGAAATTATAATCCTTCAGTATCTGAAGCCATTTTCTTTTCCTCATGTTGTAATATTTATATGAAAATAAATATTTTAAGAATCATATGTTTTTTATATCTCATATCATTCACTATAGAAATTTTTTTCAAATATCACCAAGGAAAATATTATGGATTCCTACTCATGAACATGGATTAGATAGTTCTATTCATGATTTTTAATTACAATCATTCATATGAAATGACAATATCCAATTTGATAAAGTCACAACCAAGTCATGTATCCTATAGTTGAAATTGATGCTACTAAGAATAATGCCAATACTTGAAAAATGTTGAGACCTCTGATATTGATCGAATGAGTCATCAGTGTGAGGCCGATGAAAAAGTTTATTTATTTTATTAGGAATAACTTCTTTAGAATCAGTTCATATCTACATGGACCATATTTATTCATAATGAATATAATATTGGATACCCTTAGGTAGAGAACTGGTGTGAACAAATCCCTTATCACCTAACTCATATAGTTGTTTTTTAAACTCCACTTACTCTTTAAAGTCTTATATAAGATGTATTTCTTGTTGAAATTCCATTAGAGATTAAATACATGGAGAACTCAAATTCATACACAATTTTATGTCTTGGTAATTCAATAAAAATTCATCAATGTGTTACTATAAAATAGGAAGAACCTCATTTTTATGAATCACTTTCCGAATATATATTTATTGATATTCTTCTCCAAGAAAAACATTTAGAAGTGCTACTGGAGGTGAGTGTAGATATGATTCAGATGATGAAGTCTATAATCTAAACATTTGAAATTCCACAGACACAACATGAATCATGATTTAATTCTCTTAGAAACAAAAATTTGAACCATATTTTTAATGTATTTCCATACCAATTATTATATCAATTTCTACCATTTGTATAATAATGATTTCTACAAAAGATTATTTTTATCTGTCAAAATGCAGAGAACCTGAAACATCCTTATTACAATAATGATACTAAAAAGAGTTTTGACTCAAAAATATTTTCTTAAGGATCTAGGGAAATATTTAATTTAATTATCAAACATGGAATATATATAATTGTGAAGAAATCAATATTAAATTAAATAGTTTTATAAATTTAAGGCAAAGATTAATGTACTTACCACCACATAACTGATTACTTCCACCTTCTATGTAGTGATCATAAAATCGTGCACTTTTACAATTTACCTCTTATATTTTATATTCTATTGATGCTCCAAGAATTAGTCAATATGATTCCTAATTTATTTCCAAATAAATAAGTATACATTAGTAATTTTCTTATTCCCCTTGAATTCATTTTCAAGATGACCCTTATTGTTGAACATGTAAAAAACATTGATTCCCATTAAAAATTTCGTAGGATATTTCTTCCAACAATTTTAACCTAATATAAATTCCTTCATTTTATTCATATTTGAGAAATTTATATTTTTCGTGATGTTTTTTATCTCATCTCATCTTTATTCCCCTTTAATATTTATGATCTTGATAATTTTTTTGTATTTTGATAGATCGTAAAACCATTCCATCGTAGGATGATAATGTTTGAGAGAAAAAACTCTTAAAATACTTGGATTAAATGTTTCAAATAAATTGAAGATGATTATTTTTGTATTGTGTATGTAATATATAGAATTCTTAGATAGTCTTGTGAAGGTAGACTCAAACTCAAAAACACATTATTATAATTTTCTCATTATGAAAAATTACTACCTATTAATTTCAATTTTTTCTCACAAGGGAAATATTTCTTGAAGAATGTATCTTTAAAATAACTCCAGTACATGTGTTATATTTATTATTTCATCATAGTATTATGGATCAATGACCACGATTCATCAATATATTTATTTATATAATACACTCAAACTATAACTTTTTACTTTTCAAAGCATCCCAAGGAGATAAATATCTTTTCATGGGACTTAATACATTTCCTAACAATCATAATATTAGTAGTCCTCCAATATGATTTGGGATTATATCACATGATGCTATCAAACATGGAATAATAAAATTTAGAGATAAATAGTTTCTCTTTTTAGTAAAGTTTATTTATCATAACCTGAGTTAGATTCCTTAATATATCCATGATTTTCTCATATCAAATATCATATGTATTGACTTTATCATGATAGAAATTTATACATTAACAATTAATGTTGATACCATTTTTCTTCTATGATCCTTTTTAACTAATGTGATACTCTAAATTATTTCACGACATTAAAAATTTTAAATGATATTGTATAATTCAAAATCTGTTCTAAAACATAAAATCAATTGAAAAAATGTACATTTTTATTCTCAGATTAATAAAGATGGCTACATTTGGGATAAATTTATTTTCAAGTAATTCATAATTATTTGTAAATAAAATATGAATTATCTTATCAATATACCCCAAGTGTGAAAAAACCAGGTTCATATAAATTGTCATTCTCGTGCACTCTGTGATGAAGGAGTAAAATCCCAAAACAAACTATTCAGAGTTATTAACCCTTGGTACTACTATTCCAAAACCAATACCACATCCACATTATGTATAAAGAAAATGATATTTTTAGGGAAATTCATATAATATCTTCATTATCAATACATTATAATGTTAATCAATAATTATCTCTATATTTTATCATTGGGTTATGTTCCCAAATATAAGTTCAATTTAATAGAGTTTCTATGATTTCTGTTAATCTTACTCTAATACCAACTACAATAACCCAGACTCTAGTAACCCATAATTGGAGTTCTATATTATTACAGTAGAATATATTCAATAGTGAAACAACTAAAAGACCTATACTATTATTAGTATCAGAGAACTAGATACATACCTAATACCAATTTCACATTGGGAATAAAATATAAAACATTTTAATGAAAAAAATTCAACGTCATTAAACTCATTTAAATAATTCTCCTTCATATCCTACAGAAATGGAAAAAATATGGGTGAGGTCAAATGATCGATAAGGTTTATATTAATTATATGATTGTAGGGTCCTGGAAAATCCACAAAGGAGAATGATGATCCCCTTAAACTCAAGAGAGATTCCACCCAATTCCCCCTCAAAAGGATTAGGAAAATGTGGACAATACATAGGGGAACTGGTCTGCGGACCGGTCTAATGTTAACGACACACGAACGATTCCGAGAAGCAGCCCTCCTCTGTGGACCGTCGTCGTTCACGAGAAGGAGGTGGAGATCCTCCGCGGTCATGAGGCGGGATGGGCGGCAACCCGGTTTTCCATTCCGGACTGCCGCAGCCGTGAGTTGCGTAAGCCGGCCCGAACCACCTCCGCTGTCGTTCGTGAAATGGATGCGGAACCCTCTGCGGTTGCGAAGCACTCCTCTGGTTTGGTTCGCGGAGGAGTGTTTAATACCCCACTAATTAAAGATTGACCAAGACATTTTTGAATCGGTTTTTCGGCCATGGGCCTCCGCAAAAGGCGCTGCCTGACCATAGATACATCTCTTCCCCCACTCTATAAAAGGAGATAGAGTGGGAAGATGAGAGAGGATTCGGATTCGGAAGGAGGATAGAGAGAAGATCAGTCAGATTCGGGTTGAGGGAATTCGAAGGAAGGCTTAGGATTTCAGAAGTTCCAGTTCACAAACCAGAGCCGGTATGAACCTGGGAGTGAACTAATAAAGAACCAAAAGGCATAATAACATGGTGAAGCACGAACTTAAAATAACAAAGAAGAGAAGACCATGAACCAGGGTCCCTCCACAGATGTACTCCCCATAGACCCGGAAGTTTATCCCTCTCTTCTAATCCACCGCACCGCGTAGCACCCTCATACGTGGGCGAAGCCCCGACCGACGTGCCTCCCGTCGGCGCCACCCTTGGACACTGTTGCCTGCATGGAACCCTCTGCGGACCACCCTGGCTCACGGATCAAACCCAGAGCCACGAACCACCTTAGTTTGTGGGATTCCCATAAGTCCACGGACCACCATGGTTCGCGGATCAAACCTGGAACCATGAACCACCGTGGTTTGAGGGATTCCCATCATTCCGTGGACCACCCTGGTTCGCGGACGGCCTTTCCAGCCGCGTAGCACTTCACTACGCGAAGGGCGCCACCACCCATACCCCTGCGTGGCCTACGAAAACCGTCGGAGTTCCCATTCCTTGAGCCAGATAAAATCCTTCCAATTTCAATCTGGAATGATCCTTCACAGCCTCCTCATTGGCCTAATCATTATCCCCAAGCCGAAGCCTCCACCAGAGCCACTGGATCCGTGTGGTGTAACCCTCAGGCGCATCAGCGCGCCGTTTTGAGTTCACATACCCACTGTAAACAGGGGAGAAGGGGTTGCCCTGACCCTTGGGCGGATTCCCAAATCATGCCTGGGTTCACATTCCCACATTAATGTGGGGTCTGAGCCTAAGATCCCCCTTTCTTCCTCTGCTCACCAGGATGGGGGACTACACGCTTTGGCGATCGAGAACTTCTACCCTCCCCAGAGAGGGGGAGGCATACCCATCCGAATGCAGCCAACCCCATGCACCTCGGTACTTCCACGGGGAACAAGAGAGGTGACAGGAACATGAGAACCCCTTTCCCTCTCCCGCTACACTTTTTCACCATGGGTGTCCATCTCAGAGTAAGCCCCGACTTTATGGGCCACTCAACGCATAAGCCCATCTTCGATTCTCACGGACGCACGTTTCGCGACAGGATCCTATGGTCCTTGCTGCCTCTTGTTTCTCACACCGAGCATGGATCACATTGTCTTAGAGTAAGCATCTTCCATGACATCCTTTTATGGGCCTCCTCAGAGTGTAAGTCCCAATCCATCGTTCTGGGCTACCTCAGATCGTATGTCCCAAGCGATTTGAACTACCTGGACTTTGATCCATCTCCCCTTGGTAGGGTACATAGGAAGCCTCCCCAAGGTTTAAGCCCGATCACAATCGGACCCCCAGGTACAACTTCACGTCGGTTCTCTGACACCCTGATTCAAACTACATGGACTTTTATCCTTGTCCCCTAGGCAGGGTACGTAGGAGGCCTCCATGAGGTTCAAGCCCAACAACTAGTCGAACCGACTATCTTCACATCGGTTCACCGAGCTGCTCCTAGCACCATATCAATGAGCCCAGACTCCTCAAGGACATTAATCCAATGAGGGATGGTAATCATCGAGCATAAATGATTATAAACCCCTGCGTTCAGCTGACCATTTCCAACCAAGAGAAATCCATGGATACTATGTTTGGGTATAAACCAAAGATTCGCGAACATATGAATACGTCTTAAATCTTTAAGAGAGTTCTGTAATAGGTAATAATTCCCCCCAAAAATGGTGCAATGATCCCGACTTCCCATCCCCTCATCCAATGTGAGTTCTTAAGCGTCGCTGGTCAGACCATCCAGCAAACGCCTGCTTTTGGAAAGCAGGTCCATGCGTCATCGGATACGGAACCGTTGGGCATTTCGAGAGCGAGACCCGAAAAAAAAAATGGTGAACCCAACATGAATCTTTAACCAAGAATGAAAAATTTAACTTAATCCCACAATGTACCCCCTTTTACTCACAAGGAGGTCCAAGAAAGGTCATTAATTACACATAGGATCATGAGATGAAGCTTTGAAGGGTTTTCTGCTTTTATATGATAAAATGTTTGGAAAGTACTACCTTCAGAACTCCCTTCTATCCAATGGCGTCCCGAAGGAACTCACAAGAGTGTTCTTACAACTACACAATTATAGAACTTCCTCACCTATGGAGGACCGCGTCACCCACCCAGCGTCTTCAACATTGGGTCTCAGATGCGCTGATCCAAGAGTACCACATGAATGGTACTCTCCCAACGTTGGAGCGGCCATGCACGCCCTCCAGTCAGCCAAAACTCACCGGTTTCTTGCCCAGAAGCGGCCACAAAGGTAGATCCTGACATCCACTGTTGCTGCCTCCAAAAGTTTCGGGAGTCTATCCCCGGACTGGGACAATGCATACATCCCTAATCTTAGGGAGGCGGATGAGGTCGACGTTGCGGACTTCATCCCCACCGAACGTGGGTTCCGCTCCAAGGACCCCGCCGGCAGACATCGTCGCGGTCACGTCAGGACTCAACATCCTCCCACTCTGGGGTATGTAGCCTCGAGGATTCATGCCCACTCTCCTCATGCTTCGGCCCCTCGGGCCACCCGATGAGGGTGGCAGACGTACAATCATGGACCGGTCATCACCCTAGTCTCTGAGGAGGAGCTCCGCTGCCCAGCCACAGAGACGTACCACGAACAGGCACATATACCTGTTCGCTCCTCCCAAGCCCGCCATCAAGACATGGAGGCATCATACAAGTCACCATGCATCCCCACCGAGCTCCATCAAGCTTGTCTCTCACATAGTATGACACTTACCAGGCAAGCACCTCTCTCTGTCCAGGGTCGTGAAGCCCACCAACCTGACGTGGTGGTGACCCGGTGCTTGTAGGACTAGCTTCTAGTTGTTGATTCTGACGCCCTCCATCATGATATGGTGGCGATCGACAAAGCCCGCCGCCCAGATGAGGTGGAAAATCATAGGCGTGTACGTCTCCCATCCAACAAAGTCCACTGACTCGATACGATGGGAAACCAATATTTGTAGGTCCAGCTCCATGCATATGAAAGTAATGTCCGCCATGACGATGTGGCTGCCAACAGAGAGATAAACCGGCATATCCCGGTACAGGGGTAGATTCGTTAACCTGCCCCAACACTGGATAATTGTCAGTACCAACTGACCACCGGAGTACCGGAGCAGGATATTCCTACTGCGATACTAGAATGGGACCTCATACCCGTTCTATCCAAATATGTCTCTCTGCATATCCTGGAAATGATGGAGGAGGAGGTGTCGATCCTAGATCATATCTTCCAGACATGACAGAATTTAATTGCAACCACGGAAACATCAAAGACTCGAGCCCGTGAGCCCATCTCCCCAATTGAGGCGACTCATATGAGAGATGAGATAGCCGCCTCAGAGACAATCTACATCCCTACATCTGCATAGGAGGGTTGCCAGCCATATTTCGTGACCCAAGGGCAATCGGATCAAGAAACTTCACTCGTTCCAACTAGAGGACACCCGTCCATCCCAGTGGATGCTCCAGAGTAGGTATATATCCCTACAAAAAGTCAATATGTTCGTTGGCATATCCCGATAGCATCACGGGACCAAATTAGATAGAGACCCAAAGGTAAAGGCCATTGTCAACAGTAGACGGTCCCTTCTGCCCGCAAAAGAGCACCCCGAATGCACCAAAGGCAGCCATAAAATAAAGAGGGAGTTCATGAATCCTCTCTACTGGAAGATGGAGTTCCCAACCCTGCTAAGAACATATCGAAGGCTCAGAACCCTGCCCATCCATTACCATTTTATGAGAGTGGCAGTAGCAGTTATGAAGGTCCTACTGGCAATGTTGCTACCAAAAGCTCTGAAGGTCCTCCCCAGAGCACCCGTGGGGGCCTCCCCCACATGCATATAATGATCGATCATGAGAGCTCCTCTTTTGATAAGAGTCATGAAAACCCTCCACATGGCCTGAAGATCGAGCAGCAAGAAGGTCCTCCACATTTTTCGGTCCACTCTGAAGGTCCTCCCTGGGGTATACATTGCAAACACTCTCCATGCAGTGGGACCATAGATTATGATAGTATTCCTCTCTTTCATAGTCGCAACTACGGAGGCCGTCCCGACAGTGATGTCTCGTCACGACAAGAAAGTCCTCCCCTTGTTGTAGCCTACCTTGAAGGTCCTCTCTAGGGGTTACACTACATCAGAACACCACGAAGCCAGGCATTAGATCATGGTGGTAGTCCCATCCACCCTGATAATGGAGGTCCTCCCCGTAGAGACTTCAAGAAATGAGAAGGCCCTCCCCTCATTGCGGTACATTATGAAGGCCCTCCTAAGGATGTATCCCTCAGATACTCTCCCCCCCCCCACAACAATAATTCTAGTCCTCACCGTTGCCGCAGCTATGATGGTAGTCCTCACCACCACAATCGCCATTACGAAGGTCCTCCCCACATTGGCACCAAGCAACCAGAAGGTCCTCCCCTTGTCGCAGTGTGTCCGGAAGGTCCTCCCTAGGATTCACATTGAACGTCATGCCATGATGGTCATCCTCACCATGATGGATGTTGTTGCGAAGGTCCTCCCCATAATGATGCTACACAACCAGAAGGTCCTCCCCTAGCTGCGACATGCCTTGGAGTTCATCCCTAGGGTGTGCACTAAAAATGTCCTCTATGCAGTAAAGCATCAAGAAGTAATGGTAGTCCTCGCCATTACAGCCGCCATTGCGGAGGTCCTCCCCACAATGACATATCATATCGACATGAAGGTCCTCCCCCTTCCGAATATAGAACAAAAAAGCCCTCGTATGCCAAGGCACTCAGAAGGATGGGATCATGCATGTCAGATTCCCAATTAGTCGCCGACGACATCCTTCTGCAATCAAGAGACAGCCCGGGGCCGCGTTCATCCTCTGAACCACCTCAGAATCTCCCACATAATGATTCAGAGCCTACCGGTCCCACTACCTCTGACCAAATTGGCAGTGAGTGTCTCAGTTGGCCGGACTAGGTTGATGAGTCACTAGTGGAGGAGTATGTCGATATGTTGAACCGAAGGAAAAGACTGGCCATGGATGATATACCAGTTATGTTTTGGCCTACGGCCACCTCTCAGTTAGACATACCTAGAGAGTTGTTGGAATACTATTTGCACGGCAGCCGCCATAATATATGGACAACCCTCCACTGACTAAAATCAAGCTTCCTGCCCTACAACGGGTATGTAGATCACGTCAAGACAATAGGGGACCTCTTGCGTCACATAGACCAAGAAGCTCATCTTGCATCACGGCAACAGTGACCCAAGAGGCATAAAGGGAACATGGATATAGCTTGCCCCCATGCGATGCACCAGCTGCACCGCCTCATCGGTGATGCTCCGATGGGAGTCCATATCAGGGGACGAGGAGAACATGGAGCTCCACATTTCACCCTTCTCCCCGCCCAGAGAAACCCGTTCGGCATGGTGTCTTACAGTGACATCACATCAAGACAACAATCGAGTGGACTCTCTATTCAGGAAAGGCAATAGACCCAGCAGAGTTAGGCCTTGAGTACGTCCTAGAAGTGTCAAGCCCGATAGGAACAAGCCATTCAAGAACTCTTGAATCAGGCCACTGAGAGAATACAACAGGCCTCTCACCTAAGAGAGTCCATTCAGCGATCTTTTCCTGCCTCCCCAAAAGGGATTGATTCACAGAAGAACTCATCACCAAATCCAGTTCACCAAAGAATGGGGGCACGCAAGATCATGTATGTAGTGATAGCCGTAGCCACTGCCGCAATCTAGGGTCACCCCCAGCCTGCAGGGATGGGGTCATTTATAACAACAAATCCCCCCCTAAGACCAATAAAACTGGAAAGAGACTCGATGTCCAAGGAATAGAGCCAACACCAGCCCTCAGGGCTGGGTGCATTATTATCCCCTCAATAACAACCTCCCCCACGAGAGTCAGTATTCTCTCATCTAGGGAGGACAATCAGAAGAGGATATTACCGTCCTATCCCTTCATTTGAATCAACATCCCCTCTGGGAGGAAGGCACATTGTGAGGTCGCACCAAATAAACCTCCGTGTCACCCTTCATCAAGATGTCCGAAGGTAATCCCAGGTCACGAAAGGGAAGGAAAGAAGAAAATGCGGGTGATACTCTTCCCATTTAAAGATGACATCTTCTCTACCCCGTGATATGCATCTATCAACGTCATAGAGGTTAACCCCATGGGTGACACCAGAGATATTACAAATTAGGAGGGATCGTGAGATGATAATTCCGGTCAGGCTATGACTCACTACGAACCACTAGGTGTGCACACCCAGTACTAAAGGGCCACCCTAAAAATGGTCGTCCTTCTAGCCAACCCTCCTCCACCTACCCTGCGACCTTCCAAAAAGGATAAGAAAAAAGGACTGGTTACCCTTAACCCGCCTCCTTCTCTCGACAAAGATGAGCCAGTCACGCTCGAAGAGAGATTCGCTTGACAGGAAGAGGAGATGAAAGAATTGAGGCGGATTAACACTGACCTACTCCAGAGGAACCGCCTTATCGAAAGATTGTCCCAGGAGGAGCCACATCATGAACTCACAACAAGTGTACCTCAAAGTCTACAGTTCCCTCATCAAACAAAACAAGGTTAGGGCTCCCGTCCAACAAGGCGCTCGGCCCGTCCAACTACCCAAACATAGATTCAGATGAATACAAAGACTTCCCAACACTCAGGAAGCTACCAGAGTGAGTATGCCTGACCCCTTAGAAGGTGCCACAAACGGCACATGCACCCCTGGTGCCGGCTAATCCAGATCCTCAGGCAATGACTCGGGCTACGCCTACCCAGGGCCGGGATGAAAATGATGTAATCCAGGGTCTCACCAAGACCATTGAGGAACTAAAAGCTCGATTGTAAGAGATGGAAGGTCAACACACTCTGATATAGCCAGAGTGGAAACCCTACCTGGATTGGGTGAGCAACACACCACCTCCACCCAATTTTGGGAGCCCTATCTTCCCTATCTTCAATGGATTGGTAGATCCGGAACAGCATTTGATGCACTACGCATCCTACCGCGACCCTATGATTGGAACTCCGGAGCAACAAGAAGCATTAAAACTCAGATGCTTCGTATGTACCTTACAAGGATCTTCCTTCTTCTAGTGTACGAGTCTGCCAGCCCAGTCAATCAAGAGTTGGGAAGACCTTCGGCAGCAGTTCCTATTCCACTTCAGCTCAACATTGCCTAAAACAACGGTCAGTGATCTCATGAACTGTAAGCAGAGGGAGAATGAGAGGGTCTCATTTTTAATCGCCATATGGAAAGGTCCCACCTATTCCTTGAGTAGGAAAATGCCTCAAGAGGAGATGCTGTCCATATGAATCAATATTCTTCGAGATGAGCTGCGAACACCGCTCATACCAGTGGAGTGCACAACTGGATTCTACCATCTCTTGGCCATTGCCTAAAGAATTGAGGACTCCCTGCAGCGGAATAATTCGATGTCCTAAATAGCCTCACAGGCTCCTGCCAAAAGATCCCTTAAAGATGAAGTGTCCGCTGTCACACTCAAGCCAGCCCCTGTGCCCGCTGCACCGCTCAGGCCTCCACCAAATCATCAAGGGCCTCATGTATATCAGCAGTAGCCCCACCTAAACGGGTCGATCGGCGAGGACCGAAGCAGATTCAGGTTGAGGAATGAAGACAAAAAGTATACTCATTCTGAGATGATCAAGTCCGCAGATACTTCATTTCCGCCATGAAATGCAACTTGCACCGCCTCCCAGAGCCGAGGAAACCTGAAGAGGTCGTCCGCGATGACAGGCCAGATTACTGCCCCAACCATCGGATGTTGGAGCATAGTATCTGAGAATGCATCAGCTTCAAAGACTTCCACCATAAGATGGTAGACTCTGGACAGGTCGATCTGGGACCACCCTCAGCACTTGTGGCATGTATCTCTACCACCAAATCTATCAAATAGGAGGGGTGGCAGAAAGTCACCAGCAATAAGGGGATGAAATTTGACAATTGGATGACTTAGAAGACTATCAACTGAGCCCAGTGCATACTACGAGTTCAACTACTGCAGTAGGTATTGCTACCAAGAGCCCCTGAAGCCGCAGAGCCGTCATTATCGACCTCACAACCCTCCACAAGCCTGTCATCCAGGCATAACCGACGAAGGAGGAAACAGTCGCAAGAGGAGCAGTCTGTGATGGGGCCAATGTTTGTCCTGACCCTAAAAGATTATTTTCCCTCGAATTTGGCACCATGGGCACTGACCCACCAAACAACACAATGAGAGGAAACTGACCAGGTTGACATGTTATAGGATGAAGAAACAATCTTTGGTTCTATTAACATCATTCATCTTATGGAATCATTCTCGAATGAAGGGTATGGTTACGAGCTTGAGTTTCCTATAGAAGGAGTCGGGAGGAAGAATCGTAGAGGTAGGGGATACCAGGGGAGACACAGCCACGACCGAAACCAACCCTACGGTTGGACCCCAGTCTAAACTATTAGTATTGCAGAAACCCATGGGAGAGCCCTTCAATAGACTCAGTAAGAGAAAGAATTCCACTCCACCTCCACAAGAAGCCACTCTGGCCTTATTGTTTCGCGATACCCACCAGAGGAGGAACAAGTGTCTGGCCGCCTAGTGTGCACAAACAGACAAGCCAGGCCATGTCCTCAAAATTCGGGAACGTCATCGATATCAGACTCCGTAGCCGGTCCCTCCTCATAAAATGCTCCAACCCATAAAGCACCCACTAAGACTCTCCCACCAATGGAGAAGCGTCGGCCGCTGGAGTAGAAATACAATATCATTAAGAAGCTGGCATCTGTACCAGCCATGTTGTCCATCATTGATGCCCTATGTCTGTCAGCAGACCTCAGGGAGGCGCTTATAGAAGCTTTTATCATCCCCCAGGAGATTCAAGCGGAGGTAGATGCCGCCGAAATTTACCGGACGGAGACTGACACAACTAAATTCAATGAGGTGATTTCCTTCACCGATCAGGATGATGATTCCATCATGCAAGGACACATCATAACACTATATATGCCCGGCCCACTGAATGGTATTGATAACTATAAAGTCTTTATAGACAATGGCTCTGGAGTTAACCTACTCCCCCTATGGACACTCCATAAGTTCGGATACAGTGAGAATGACCTAATTCCCTTGGCCAAAACTCAGTTGTGTTACGAAAAGAGTGAGAAAAAACCAATGGGACAAATTAAACTAAAGACCCATTTTGGTGACCTGGTAGCCTACACGGAATTCATGGTGGTCCGGAAGAGAACAACATTCAATGCCTTGTTGGGATGGTCGTGTCTCCATAAGCACATAGACGTTACTTCATCCTACAACCAGTGTATCAAGTACTGCGTCAATGGGAAAAGTGAAACATTGCACTCTGACATGGCCCCTTTCAAGTTCTCTGAGTCACAATACATTGACCCCGGGTTCTATGAGAAAAAGAAGAAGAAACCTTTGGTCTATGGTGTCGACTGGATCTCTGTTCCAAATGGACTAGAAATGGTTCATGATGACCCCCTCAGAATGCTTGGCAGAGATTATGTCCTTCCCATCAACGATTTTGAGAGTATGAGTTCAAGTACGGACATGCACTCAGATTTCCTCATGACTTCAGCCATGATGGACAAGCACGACAATGAAGGAACTTCCTCCAACCCTCGATCTGGGGACGAATACTCAAGCAGGGATGCCCACGATGCCTCACCCTAAAACCCTCGAAGGCTCAGACCGGAAACTCAGCCCCCATCGGATCATGAAGATGAGGACTTGGGAGAAGAAGAGGAGGAAGATCTATGAGATCCACCGCCCGCATTTGAGAAGGGTATCTCCACCACGGTGGATGAGCTCATGGAAATAAACCTGGGTACCGAGGAAGATCCAAGGCCTACTCTCATTAGTTTATCCATGTCCCCCAAGGAGAACAAGGTATATACCATTTTTACGTGGCAATATCAAGATGTTTTTGCGTGGAATTACACAGAAATGTCGGGACTCGATCCTGAAGTGGCGACGCATCACATGGGTCTTCCAGAAGACCACTGGGGCTATAAAGAGGCCGCCAGAAGGACGCATCCCTCACATGCCTCCAAAATTGAGGCTGAATTCGATAATCACATTAAAGTAGACTTCATTCGGGAGGTCCAGTACCCCATTTGGTTTTCCAACATTGTCCCTGTCAAGAAAAATAATAGACAAATCCATGTATGCATTGTCCGAAAGATGATTTCCCGGTCCTGATCACCAAACTATTAATCGATGCGACGATTGGGTATGAGGCACTATACTTCATGGATGACTATTATGGATATAATAAAATCAGGATGGCCTGAGAAGATGAAGAAGCCACTACATTCAGGTCACCTCAAGGGTTATTCTGTTATAAGGTCATGCCCTTTGGTCTCAAGAACGTTGGCGCCACATATCATTGTGCCATGCATCGGATCATTAAACCGTTCCTATGGAAAATTGTTGAATTTTACATGGATGACATGGTGGTCAAGTCCAGACAGCGTTCTGATCACCTGTCATACCTTGATATTGTCTTCAAAAAACTCGAACAATATACCTTGAAGATGAACCCCTTGAAATGCGCCTTTGGGGTTACCTAAGGGAAATTCCTTGGCTTAGTCGTATTCCATCATGGCATCGAAGTCAACCCTGAGAAGGCAAAGGCTATCCTTGGATTACCAACTCCCCTAAATCTCATCGAGTTGAGGGGATTCCAAGGACACCTACCCTATATTAGGCAGTTCATAGCCAACATGGCAGGAAGATGTTTTCTTTTCACCAGGTTAATGAAGAAGGGGGTCACATACCAATGGACGGATGACTGCCAAGAGGCGTGCGACAACTTGAAGAAGCACCTATTAAGCCCATTGGTGTTCATTCCCTCAGTTGAAGGATGACCTCTCATCTTGTACGTGACAGCCTTAAAGCGATCATTGGGAGCCTTCCTCGCACAAAATAATGACACAGGTAGTTAAAATAGTCTCTATTACCTCAACCGAACAATGACTGATATTGAGACTCGATACTCAAACATTGAGAAGTGTTGTTTATCCTTGTTCTTCACGGTTCAAAAATTGTGACATTATCTGCAGCATCATGAAGTCCATTTGATCTCACGGAGTAACCAGCTCAAGTACATCCTCAACTGCCTAATGATGACCGAACACCTATCCCGATGGGCGATCATCCTGCAACAATTTGACATCCAGTTTTTTCCTCAGAAAGCCATCAAGGGTCAGACATTAGTAGACTTTCTGGAAGAGAAACCTTTGATAGGGACCGCTGCACCGGATGCTGAGCTACCAGATGAATACATCTTCTCGGTCCGAGAGGAGTTCCCAGCAGGGAAAATGTACTTCGACGACGCATCCCAAAGCCCAACCGAGAAGATGATGGACGATCCCAGATTCAATCACTAGTGCAGAAAACGTTTTTGACGTCGATTATTTTTAATTTTTTACATCGGTTTCTAGCCGACGTTAATAAGTGCGACATTATAAATAAGGTTTTTGACATCGGTTATTTAAAAACAAACGTCAAAAACATTAAATCCCGATGTTTATCACGTCGGTTATATTATAACCAATGTGATAAAGGGCCTGGAGAATGGTTTATCACGTCGGTTATTTTAGAACTGACATGATAAAGGGCCTTGATAATGGTTTATCACGTCGGTTAATGAAGAACCGACGTGATAAACGGCCTGGACAATGGTTTATCACGTCTGTTCTTAAACAACCGACGTGATAAACAAGGGCGATGGGGTTTATCACGTTGGTTCATATAAAACCGATGTGATAAACTGGGGTGAGGGTGGTTTATCACGTCCGTTCTATAAGAACCGACGTGATAAACTGGGCTGAGCGTGGTTTATCACGTCGGTTCATATAAAACCGATGTGAAAAACTAGGGGAGGGGGGTTTATCATGTCTTTTATTGTATAACCGTCGTGATAAACCGGAGGGAGGTGGTTTATCACGTCGTTTATTCAATAACCGACGTGATAAACCATTGTCCAGGCCGTTTAGCACGTCGGTTATTCAATAACCGACGTGCTAAACCATTCTGCAGGACCTTTATCACGTCGGTTATTAAATAACCGATGTGATAAACCATTCTCCATGCCTTTTATCACGTCAGTTATTAAATAACTGACGAGATAAACCATTCTGCAGACGTTTTATCATGTCAGTTATTAAATAACCGACGTGATAAACTATTTTCCAGCAATTTTATCACGTCGGTTATTAAATAACCGACGTGATAAACCCATGTTTTTTTATAAACAGAATGCATTGATCTTCTCTCCACCAGAATCAACCAGAAAACAAATCAAGAAATCGTACCACAAAAACAGAAGTACATCAAAATTAAGCATGTACATAGATAAAATATAAAACTTACCCACTAGACAGCATCCACCCTCATTTATACCCCATGGACAGCCCTCCCCCACCCCGTTGGAGCACTCACCCTCATGTATACCCCCTGGACAGCCCTCCCCCACCCCATTGGAGCTCCCACCCTCATGTATACCCCTTGGACAACCCTCCCCCACCCCATTGGAGCCCCCACCACACTCCTGGACTGCCCCCCGACCCCCGGACACCCCCAAAGACCCCTCGACAACCCCCCACCCGCCTGAACAGCACCTCCTCACCCCCTCAACCCACTTGACATCCCCCACCACACCCCAGGACACCCCCCCCCCCTCACCCCTGGACAGCACTCCCACACCCCTGGACCGGCTTCCCACACCCCTGGACATCCCTGGCACCCCCAGGACTGTCCCCCCACCCCACCGGACAGCCCTCCCAGACCGCTGGACACCCCCAACCCCACTGAACACACCCCCACACCCTTGGAACCCCTCCCCCACAGACCCAAATCCATACCAGAAGAACAATCCAAAGTATACCAAAACAAAAAGTAGAGCAAAATTAAACAATCACTTATATAACATTCAAAACATACACTGTCAACTTCAAAAAAAACTAAATCAAACCTAAACAACTACCAAATACACAATTAAAACGACAATATTCAAAATTACATTTTACATTACGAACAACTAAAATTCAATCAAACCTGTAAAATAATTTGACCACTCCACTTGTTCGTGTTTGATGTCTTTAAAAGTATAGGGGTTAGGGTCATCAAAAAGCTACAAATGCAAAAGAAGATAGTTAACATGTATAATGAATAAATAAAATTGAAATATTATGGAAAAGTTTAAGAGGAAATCGTACCAGGTCAAAATTCACAACTGTCCCAGTTGTTATTATTTCATACATAAATCATAACATATAATATCCGAATTCGATGAGGCCTTGTTGTTCATGAAAATTCTATTTTGAATGAGTGTAATTTCAATATATTATTTTTATTTAATAAATCAAAAAGTACAAATTATAAATGGAAATTTACCTTCGCATTTACATATTTGATCTTTGCATTTCTTTTCTTTGTGTTTTTTTGAAAGTAGACCCATGCACTGTTAGAAAATAATACGAATGGGGTAAATTTAAAATTCATTATATTATATAAAACTATTGAGAAATTGAAACTTACTTTTCCAATATATTCTTAAATCTTTCCCGCACATCACCATGAACAGAGCATATCCAGTAAAGAGCTTTCTCCCTTGGCCAAAAAATCCCTAACATCCAATGATTACTGATAAAAGGAAATTAAATGTTAGTGGTTTTTTATGTTAAAAGATAATTAACTCTTTGAGAGAAATGTGTTTCATACCTCTCACAAAAAGGCATCATCCAACATTGTTGTATTATATTCTTTTCAAATCTTTCAGCAATATAAACCATTCTTTGTTCCTCAGTCAATGCACATGCTTCAGGGGAAATCAATTGCGGGTCCATGAATCCATATAATTCCGTCAGTTCATTCCTCTCACAAATTTTATAAAGATACCTAATACAAAACATATATAAGTATACATTTTTAATAAATATAATGCAGGGAAAAGGTGTTAAGACTTACATGGAAAAAATTTGCACCACGTTGATGCCTAACTTATCTCCAGTAACAAGCTCCATGATATCAGATGTTTTAATCCCCGCACTTATTTCACGTCCACAAACATGATATTCCATTGGAAACTCATAAAAACCCAACAAAAAATGTGAATATCTTGACAATCTGTCAAGACCACTGGAATCTGTATCGGATGTCATAGCATGTTGTCTTTGTTGTTGTCTATACAGTATTTCATTACCTTTTAAGTATTCCTATGAAAAAAAATTTAGAATTATTGTAGTTTTCAAATGATAAAACAACTTTAATAAAAAAATAAAATAAAAGATATAACATTCATACCTCTATGGTAATGAGTCGAAGAAGTATGGATGGCCAATCTAAAAAATGGATGATACTCTATCCAACTATCGCCACCTCATCTGTAGGTATTGGTACCCTAGCTGATCTATCTATAATATACTGTAAAGTGACCCTTTGATTCTCTACCTCTAATTGTTGATGATGAACTGTATCTCCTATACAATATACCAACCCGTATTCTACTATATGATGTTGAGAATCATCAACATACAACTCGCAATATGTAGGAAGCTGCGGCGGAGGCGTAGGATAAGAAATGGGGTCCGCAGGCTGAGGTGGGGGAGTGGGAGCTACTGGCGGAGGTGGAGGATAAATAATGGGGTCTGCAGGGGGAGGTGGAGGAGTGGGAGCTGCAGTCTGAACTTGTCTTTGCATTTCTGCAAACATAGACTACACTGACTCTCTAATCTTGTCTTCCATCGTCGCATTAATATTTTGAACTTCAGCCTCCAAGGATTCTATTTTTTTTATAAAACCCTTAAATGTTAGAAGTTGAGGAACATGGAAACACTTTTCCTACCGATACACCTGCCAGATATCCTCTTACACGACCATGATGTTCGGGCCTTCCCAATGCTGAAAATAAAATATCTTCCCTCCCAGTAGCTGTAAATGTCCCCTCTGAACTCTTCTCCTCAAGAGAGTCCTATATTAATTAATTGAACATTTCTGTAATGATTGAAACTTATATGAAGAAAAAAAATAACTTAAATAAATTAAATAGATATCTTACAATCCTCTCAGCTACGATTCTCGATTCTTCCGAAAGATATTGCCTTTTTTCCCTTCTGAGATCTCTTCCATTTTTCATGTCTATATGGAGGGGATGGAGGGGCCACCTCTCCAGAGCTTGAAGACTCAGCTCTTAGATGTTGAAATTTTTCTGCTATCATTTTTTCTTCTAATAATGTATACCCTCCCCGAGATAAACTATGAGGGTATACATTTTTAGATTGGATATTTTGATGACCTTTCCTTGTTTGCTGTAATTTAAGAATAAGAAATTATTAACAAAACATTAATAAAATCATTTATATAAGAAATTTTATAAAAGTTTACATTGTCCTTACCAGAAATGACTCTTTTTTTCTACTTTCAAAAAACTGTCTCCATGTGTCTTCATCTATAAAAGGATATATACGACATGGATTTTCATGACTCCTATGACCATAAATGAAATCAGGTGAGAGGGTTGATTGGAAATCCCTCCATCTCCTGGCAGCCAACGATAAGCATTTCTTCCTGACTCCTCCAGTGTCAGGAATATCAAATGTCATCTGATAAAGAAGTGGTTAAACATATTATATATACTGGAAACATTAAAACAATGGTCAAACAATGACAAAAGATCTTACCAAAATCGTCTCCCACAACTGAGAGATAATCGCTTTATCCACACCTCTCCAATCATCATACAGAATGCTTACTTTGGTATTAGTCTAAGTTGCAACAAAACTCTTAAAATATTTGGCATTCGGACCTCTAGGAATATCATCATCATCAAACTCAACTACTATCCTCTGATCCTGCGTATGGGCAAGTGATAATTTTGGTAAACGTGTGCACCCACGTTTACCAACCTTTGAACTCTTTGTCGTAATAGGAGCACGTGAATGTTCATCCCCAGAGGTATGACCAGCAATATGATCCTCTCCAGAATCATGTGGTTGATCATCAGAATGATCTGTCATTATCCTCCAAATCAAAAAAACAAACGTCAGTTCACAAATATACAAATTCAAATATTTTAATACTACTGTAATCAGAAAATAGAAAAGTGTACTAGGTTACATAATAGTAAACATTGGTAATATGGTAAGCATGTTAAACAACGGTAATGATGGAAAAGATGGTAAAGATGGTAAAGATGGTCAAGATGGTAAAAAATGGAAAAAATGGTAAATCTGGTAAACATTGTAAACATGGTAAAGTAATTATCAGTGAACAAATATACAAATTCAAATATTTTAATACTACTGTAATCAGAAAATAGAAAAGTGTACTAAGTTACATAATAGTAAACATTGGCAATATGGTAAGCATGTTAAACAATGGTAAAGATGGAAAATATGGTCAAGATGGTCAAGATGGTAAAAATGGTAAAAATGGTAAATCTGGTAAACATTGTAAACATGGTAAAGTAATTGTCAGTGAACAAAAATAAGCATTTTAAAATTCATGTAATGGTTATAAACATGATAAAGTAAACTAAACAAACTTAAAACAAACAAAAACATATACTTATTTTATTTTAAAACATGTGTTAATAAATAAAAAACTTACAATATCTGACATTTATGGAAAAAATAAATGTAAACAAGAAATAAACATATATTAGCTATAATTTTAGGAATGTACAGATGGATTGTTTTCCCAAATTCCTTCATCGTGATCGTTCCTTATGGCACAAACTATGTCTTCAACATGATCGTCATTATGTTCTGTTAATATTTCCAAGGAAGTTGGGATCTCACATAAATCAGCATATGCATCAAGTTCATCCTCACCAACATATTGTTTTTTCCCTTGTAAAAAAACAGCCCACTGCATATCTGATTGATCTACTACATAAAAAATTTGTTTTGCATGTGTTTCCATTATAAAAGAATCAACTGTGTCTTCCAATCTATTCAGATTAACAAGTGTCATTCCAAATTCATCGTGTCTGACACTGTTGTTACCATTAAACCATTTATAGTTAAAAACAGGAACTTTAATTTTAAAGTAATCAACCTACCATATGTCTTAAATCACTCCATAATATTCATTTGATGCTGAAATTGGGTTTTTTTCCTTAGCACTCGAAAAATGCATTGCTTCTGCAAACACCAATACACCACTATTCTGAACTGCACTTCTGTTGTCCTGAGCTTTTGTATGAAATTTATAACCATTAATGTCATAATGAGACCATGTTATCACATTTAAACATGGTCCAACCACTATCCAATTTAATGTCTCTGATACATCTGATCTACCAAGAAAAGTCTTTTTAATCCATGACAAAAAAGTTTTGTGGTTCTCAATCAAAATCTACATTTCTTTCTTCTTTGGATGACATTGTTTCAAATCATTAATATGCAATGTGATATATGGTTGAGCATCAGCTATGTTTTTCAAGGTGTATGATTCTAACTTCTTCATCAGTTCAGCTGAAAATGATTTGACTTTCAAGCCGCGAATCCCCTTTCCCTCATTATCAACTCGTTCATGGCGAGATGGAGGCAAACCTATGTGTTTCACCGCAACCAAGTAGCTCGTACAAAACTCTGCTACCTCCTCAGAAATATACTTTTCAATAATGGAGGCTTCAGGTTGATATAGATTTTTAATATACCCCTTTAATATTTTCATATACCTTTCAAAAGGATATATCCAACGAAGATATACAGGTCCACAAAGCTTTATTTCTCGAACGAGATGAATCATTAAATACACCATTATATCAAAAAAAGTTGGAGGAAAATACATTTCCAATTGACAAAGTATAAAAATTGCATCCTTTTCCAAAATGTTCAAATCATTCACATCAATCGCCTTGTTAGAAATTGAATTGAAAAAATAACACAACTTCATTATAGTCTTTCTAACACAAATGGGCAATATTCCATGCAATGCAACTGGTAGAATTTGTTGCATCATGACGTGAAAATCATGTGATTTCATACCTATCAACTTCAATTCCTTCAATGAGACAAAATTATTTACATTAGAAGAATATCCTTGAGGCACTTTGGTATCATGAAGACACTGACAGAAGCTAATTTTCTCCCTCTTCGATAATATATGAAAAGCCGGGGGAAGAAATGTTTGTCTTCCTTTAGGAGTAGGAGCTAACTCCAAACGTATTCCCATTGATAGTAAGTCTAATCTTGCATTCAACCCATCTTTAGTCTTTCCATTAATATATTAAAATTTTCCAATCAAATAATCATAGATATTCTTCTCCACGTGCATGACATCAATATTATGTTTAACTTCATGATACCTCCAATATGGTAGCTCAAAAAAAATTGACCTTTTCTTCCAAATATGTCTATCATTACCAGATTTCTGTGTCTTTCCCAATGTAACGTTAAGGTTGTTCACCCTCTCAAAATACAGATCAGGGGATAAAGGTTTTGGAGCAGTATCAAATTCTTGTGAGCCATTAAATGCCTTTTTTAGTCTTACATAAGGGTGTTCCATAGGCAAAAAATTTCGATGACCCATATACACTATTTTCCTCCCATGATGCAATTGACAATAGGACGTCTGTTGTTCGCAAATTGGACATGCTTTATGCCCTTTAACACTGTATCCAGAAAAATTTCCATATGCTGAGAAGTCATTTATAGTGAACAGAAGCACTGCATGCAGTTGAAAATATTCCATTTTATAAGAATCATACACCCTAATACCATCAGCCCATAAAAGTTTCAAATCATCAATCAACGGTGACAAGTAAACATCAATATCATTACCGGGTTGCTTTGGACCAGAGATCATTGTACTCAACATGACATATTTGCGCTTCATACAAACTTCAGGAGAGAGGTTGTAAATTACCAATAAAACAGGCCATGAACTATGTGTGCTACTGAGTGTTCGGTATGGATTCATTCCATCTGTGCACAACCCTAGTCTGAGATTTCTTATTTCATTTCCAAATGTAGAATACTGCGCATCAATTTTCTTCCATTGTGGACAATCAGATAGATGACGTATTTTCCATCACATACCCTCTCTTCAGCATGCCATCTTAACCTTTTTGCATCATGTGAATTATCAAATAAACGTTTGAAACAATTAATTATAGGAAGATACCAAAATACCTTTTAAGGGAGCTTTGTAATCTCTACATCACCCTGTGATTTTTCTTTAACCTTATACCATGATGTCCCACATTTTGGAAACTCTGACAAAAATTTATATTCCTTCCTATATATAATGTAGTCATTCGGACATGCATGTATTTTCTTGTATCCCAATCCCATCGAGCATAATATTTTCTTGGCTTTGTAATGTGAATCTGGAAGATCGTTATCTTTTGGAAGAATGTCTTTCATCAATTAAAGAAGCTCTGTAAAACTTCTGTCACTCCATCCATGCTTCTCCTTAAGGTTAATCAATCTTAACACCACCGACAAAACCGTAAAATCTGTACAACTGGGATATAATGGTTTTTCAGCATCACCATATAGACGTTCAATTGTCTGTTCTATCTCAATTTGTTTTGCTACAATATCGCGAATCATTTCTTCAATTCCATCGGAGTTACCATCTTGCGAATCATCATCATTAGTGACATTCTGTCCAGTTTCACCATACCAAATCCAAGGGTTGTAACTCAGATTAAAACCATGACATATCATATGATCTTTTATCTCTCTACTTTTCAACTTCTTCATATTCAAACATTTCAGGCATGGACAGAAAAAAATGTCACTACTTGGAACATTTTGTTTTGAAAATTCCAAAAAGGCATCAACACCTTCCTCAAATTCATTGCTCGTTCGATGTGTCATAATCCATCTTCGACTCATTATTAACTATAACAAATATCAACAAAAAATATATATTTTTAAGATAAGACAAATGCATGTTTATATTAAAAAATCATAATTTGAATGTAAAACTATTTAAAATATAAAAAAAATCTATAGGTATTTAAAAAAATATGCTTGAATATTATTTTTAAAACAAAATATAGTTAGATATAACAGTTTTAAATTTCATGGAATCAAAGAAACCCATGATGCCTAATGATTCCCAAAATAAAATATACATCAATAAAACATCAACAAAATGATTTTTATCTGGAATAAGTGAATATGATCAGATGATACACATTTATAATAATCTCATGCCAATATAATAATAAACATGTTAAAATATAGGAATACCTAATGGAGCATATAACATGTGTTATTCATTCTTGTTGTTCAATCATTATGATCTAAAGTACTCAACACTTTCAAGTGCCAAAATCTTGAAAGTAGTAGTAGTTTTCATAAGTACCCAACACCAAATAGCTATACATCGTAAGTGTCATGTTAGAAATATGAATATAGACCATTTGTTTTATGTTTAATAATATTGTCATATTATCTGATCATTCTGATTATATATTATAATTAATATATCCTTTTGATCCGATATATAATCTAGGGACATTAATATTTCTTTAGAAAAAGTAATGTTAATATCATGGTAATGTAAAAAAAAGTATATATCGAACTATATATATGTAATACCAATAAAAAAATACATATGTGTTTGGCCTGGGTTTCACACATAAAACAACTCATCTCACAGATTAAATTTTTGAATCATCCTACATAATACTTTTTTTTATAACTTAGGGAATGAAAATAATAAAAGTTTTGATTTACGATACTCATTATGGGTAAACATGATATATATAAATATAATATCTAATCTCATAAAAAGATATCCATGGGGGTATAAGAGCATACACAAAGCACATGATCAAAAAGATAAGTGAAACAGTTCTATATAATCATAGATCATAAAACCTGAGTCCAAGTATAACAATTTTAGCATAACATAAGACATGATTTATATGATAGTGGGAACATGATTTAAAAAACTTTATTCACAAGATCACAACATTGGTATGTGGAATAACATAAGAGTGTGGCACAAACATAATCATATAAGTCATAACATATGTCAAGGGAAAACATAGTTTCATTCACCTCATATTGGGATATGTTAATCACCTTTCCTATAATTTATTATAATATTTCTTACGAGACACATCACATAACACATTGGACATGGTATAACCATATGTATCCCATATTGATCTATGATATATAATGCATTGTCAAATACATTAGAAGGATATTATGGACCCAAATGTCACATAATGACTAACCATATATATGGGTGAATCGTGATCATCAAATCATTTATTACACTTTGGTAGATCAATTAACTAACAAAAACGAAATGGGGGTCATAATTGTTTTTACAAAACATAATAATTATTAATACATAAAAATTTGTTTGGATGGTATGATAAGATAATATACCTAATTCAATCTAATTATAGTTAAATTATTTCTACCTAGATAGAAAAGGCCTTTATAAAAAATATAATTTAACTTGAGAATGAAAAGAAAGTACCCTTTAACTTTTTTATAATGAAAAATCTGAAAAGGATGATAATAATATTTAGGTATTATAATTTTTTTATGAATTATTAATAATAAAAGAAATCACCTCACTTGGTTTTGTTGAAAATCGGACATACCATCGTATTCAAGAAATCAGATACACATTGCATGAAAAGGTCCATCATTTTTAGGAGATGACTGAAAGAAGAAATGTATTATAAGACTCACCATGAGTCCAGAATGAAATATTTGATTGTAATAGGTATGAATTGATATTTTTATGAATGCAGATGAAAACAGATGATGGTTTTCTGATCTAGGAGTTCTAAAAATCATAATTTTATGAAAAAAAATTATGATGTAAGAATGTTGAATGAAATTTTAAGGATAGGTATTACCGATTGTACCTGGTCCAATTTCATTAATGAAAATCATTTTCTGGACAATCATATTGAAAATATGATTTTAAGAAAATAAGTACTACCAATCTTCAACCAGAAAGACACATTCCCACTAAAGAGGAAATAATAATGTTGCTGGAAGAATGGAACGTTACAATACCACCCATTATTTTTCAGATTTTGCTGAAGCTAATCCTCAATGTTTTGAAATTAGTTATTCTATCTAAATGATTGAATAATTTTAATGGTTGTGAAGTCAAATATCTATGTTCTCATGGTCATAGTAATATTTTTATCAGATATTGATTTATTTAGATACTTAAGACGTTGCTCATAATGAAGTTACTGGTATTCAGATAGATCAATATAGCGATCATATTGGAGTTGTTACTGATTCGTATTTCAGAAGAAAATATGAAGTATAAGTGGTTTAAGAAGCTTTAATGAATCTACTTTTTTATTGTACTATAGAATCGTAAAGCGTATATCAGAATGAAAATCTAGAATAAGAGTTAAAAATAGTCTTATCCAAAATACACCTGCTTGAATGTTGCGAGTTGAATGTTGCGAGTTGAATGTTGCGAGTTGAATGGACATAATAACCATTCTCAATAACAAATAATTCCAGGAGATTCAAAAACGAATGAAAAGAACATCAAGAATCGAAACAAAAACGAACGAAATAAATTCGTGGAAGGCTTACTTGAATGTTGCGAGTTCAGATGATAGATCCGAGAGGAGTGAAGAAGATAAACAATGAATCCAAAATGAGTTTAACGCAGGTCGATCGATGAGCCGATTAGGGTTTACCGCGCGAGAGAGAGATGAGCCAGCGGACTGTCAATTGAAAAATCGTAAATGACAATCCACGAGATTTACTTTTTTTTAAATGTTTTAAAACGTCGGTTATTATATAACCGACGTTATAAACTATTTTTCAACTTTATAACGTCTGTTATATTAAATCCGACGTAAAAAAGCTCCCGCGATTTGGTTTTTTTCATTGGTTATTTTCTAAACGACGTAAAACCCCCCCTGCTTTGGTTTTTTACGTCGGTTATAAGATAACCGATGTAAAAAACCAATGCGCGGGGGGTTTTTTTACGTCGGTTTCCAAATAACCGACGTAAAAAAACCTGATATCTACGCGTTTTTTAGGTCGGTTATTTTATAACCGACATAAAAAACCAAAGCACGGGTGGGTTTTTTACGTTGGTTATTTGGAAACCGACGTAAAAACCCAACATGTGCGATTTGTTACGCCAGTTATTAAAATAACCGACGTTAAAAATCTACTCGCCGCATTTTTACGTCGGTTATATATAACCGACGTAAAAAATGGTGATGTAAAAACCGATTTCTGCACTAGTGAATAAAGTGGGTTTGGGTATAATACTAGTGTCCCTAGAAAAGGGAGTCTTATCATATTCCTTCCTCTTATCAGAAGGATGTACATAAAATAAAGCCAAATATCAAGCTCTCATTGCATGCCTAGAACTCAAACATCAGGCAGAAGTACAACACCTTAAGGTACAAGGTGACTCGAAACTGGTCATCAATCAAGTCAATGGTGACTATGCTATTAAAAATGAGGATCTCATCCCCCTGTTTGACCATGTCCGTGGGTTAATGGTGGAATTCTCCACAGAACAAACATTGACCTATATTCCCTGGTCTCAGAACTCTTAGGCTGATGCATTAGCCAATGTAGCCATAGCCCTAGCTGACCCAGGCTGGGAAGAAACAATTATTAGTATTGCTCACCGTCGAATGGTATTTCCATTTGTTCAGACCAAGACAGAAGAAATACACGAAGTCAGTCCTGCCCCGAGCCATATGCTCCTACCACAGGCTGGATGACCCCCATTTCAAATTACCTTCAACGGGGAGATATTCCATCAGACAGGGATGAACGAGAGCAAATATAGAGAATGGAAATCAAAGTTTTTCTATATGGTGGCACGGGTCACAAAGAGGTCCTCTAAAAATGAGGCCGCAATAGAGTGCTCCTAAGATGCATTGATGGAGAAGAAACTGAGGTCGTAATGAATGAAGTACATTCCAGAGTGTACAAAGCACATGGATCAGGAAACAAGCTTTCCCATCAGGTTCGAAGGCTTGGGTACTACTAGCCCACAGTGGCGCGAGACTGCGAGTGTTTTACCGCAAAATTCCACTCATGCCAGATTCATGCCAACTTCATACACCAACCCCCAGAGTTAATTCATCAATCCAAGTACTCCTGGCCATTTTCCATCTAGGGGATGGACGTTGGGAGACCATATCCTCCCGCCTCGGCCAAACAGCTGAAGTATATCCTCACGGAAACCGACTTATTTTCCAAATGGGCAAAAGCCATACCCCTCAAGGAATTTAGGGCATGAAATATTGTAAGATTTGTAAAGACCAATATCATCACTAGATTTGGTGTCCCTCATACCATAATGATGGACAACTGCATCAACTTCTGATTTGCTGAATTGGAGAAACTATACCATGAGTATGGTATCAAGGCTAACCACTCATCTCGCTACCATGCAGTGGCCAACAGGCAGATAGAGGCTTTCAACAAGACCCTATCCAACATTCTCCAGAAAATGGTGGAAAAAGACAAGAATTCATGGCTGGATAAACTCTTCCATGCATTGTGGTCTTATCGAACCACAATGTGCCCCGCTACTCGGGCCACCTTGTACTCATTGGTGTATGGCAGAGAGGCGGTACTGCCCATTGAACTCAAACTTCCCTCAGTCTGTGTTTCCATCTGTGATCAATTATCCAACGATGGGTTGTCAGAAAAGTGGCTAGGTGAATTTGAACAGTTAGACGAGCAGCGGTTTCATACTTTGATCCTTCTAGAGGTATACCAGAGCCGGATCGCACAAACCTTCAACAAAAAGGTTCATCTTTGGTCTTTCTTCGATGAAGAATTAGTGTAGGTCCTCCAGACCCCAATGATACCCAGCAAGAAGCCTCCAAAGTTGGAGCCAAAGTGGGAGGGAATATACATTGTACACAAGATATACTCCAATGGAGCATTTACCCTGATCTACATGGACATACAATTTAAAACCGCTATTACATATACAAGATTTCTTGATGAAGTATTTCACATAATAAATAAAGGTGTATTATTCCTCATCTGATATGCATGACGTTAAACTGCCAAGCACCCAATGGTCCAAAAACTATGACCTTAATCTAAGAGCATTATGTCTTTGCCGCTTGACGTTAAACTGCATGGAGTCCATTCTCACCACCTGACGTTAAACTGAACAGAATCTGATAATGGATTTACGTCCTTACCATATGAAATTTAACTGCACAGATTCCATCCTCACCACATGACGTTAAACTGAATGATGTTCGTCCTTACCACACAATGTTAAAATACACAGAATCTAATAATACCCCTCGTCCTCACCACATGACGTTAAACTGCACGGATTTCAGAGAACTACACACTGCTTGATTCCATCCCTTGCAGGATACGTAGTGATGCCAGGATCCCCTATCCTAGCCCAACCACTCTCAAATATAAGTTAAAAATGGCTTCTTCCCCCCCCCCCGTGTACAGACCAGACCTGCACGGGGTGTATCCCTCATCTTCACTGCACGATGTTAAACTACACAGACAAGATGTTTTAACAATTCCCCTCTCCCCCCATGTATGGACCAGACCTGCACGGGGTGTAGTTGTTTCAGAGAACTAAATATGCCTTGATTCCTACCCTCGTTGGATATGTAGTGACAACAGGGTTCCCCATCCCGGCCCAGCCACTTCCAAATGAAATAAAATAAAAGTTAGACAATGTCCCCTTCCATCATGTGCGGACCAGCCCTGCACGGGGTGTACTTCTTCCAGAGAGCTACGTACAGCTCGATTCTTGTCCTTGCAGGATACGTAGTGACGCTAGGGTTCCCCATCCTAGACCAGCCCCCGAATAAGAGATAAAAATGCCCTTCCCCCCGTGTACAGACCAGACTGGCACTAGGTGTACTCTTCCTCCTTGCCGCACGACGTAAAACTGCATGGATAACAAGATTTAAAAATGCTCCCTTTCCCTCGTGTATGGGTTAGACCTGCGTGGGGTTTATTCTTACGTCCTCTCCAAATTACGTTGAACTTCATGGATAATGAAAGATAAAATTACCCCTTTCCCTCGTGTATGGACCAGACCTATATGGGGATTATTTATCGTCCTCACCGCACGACGTTAAACTGCACGGATTGCATCCTCACCGCATGACGTTAAACTGCACGGAGTTCATCGCAGACCACCTAAGAAATATGGAAAAATGAGGTGGAAATACTCCTTGTGCATATTGGATGAATCCTCCCCATACATCATACTCCACGAACCGGACAATTATGGATCTTCATAACAATTTATATCCATCGGAAGTGGAAGGTCATCAACCCGTGGACACCATTGCATGATTATGCATACCATGCCCTCAGTGGATCTACATAATTATAGCCCCTGGCTCGTCTACCAAAGGCATGATTTCCACAAGTGACACTCTTCCTAGATCTGTATGCTTACCGGCCACAGATCCCCCATAACATTCCTCCTGATCCAAAAGTTTATGGAGAAGTGTTTTACAAGTTCGTTCCCTCTTCACATCCAAGTGTTTCCAAGGTATCCCTACCAGGAAAGCCAATGTGTCGACCGGTGGTTCACATAGCGACCTGCATCAATGAACATCAAGATAGGACTAGGCTACTATGACTCAACATAAAATTGCAGTGAAGATGTTTCTTGTATACTCAGACACCATTATCCCCACATGCCGAAATCTGCACTATGAGTGACCGCAGGTCCTCATAAACATTCACGACCATAAGAAGTGGAATGTTATTCACCAAGGGACACCTTTGTACGACTATGAATACCATTCCCTCAGCAGCTATGCATAATGATAGCCCCTGGCTCATCCAATAAAGGAATCATTTCTTTGGGAGATACTCTTCCTAGCTCTATACGCTTACCGGCCTCAGATTCCCCACTCCACACCTCCTGATCCGTGAAAACCCAAAGTTGCTGTTTACAACCTTCATCCCCCACCTTATTCCAAGTATATCAGAACATGTTGACCCAGTTATCCTTCAAGTGACTATAGTAATAGTCACCCAATGGTCCGAGCTCTATGACCGCTAAACTAGGAGTACCTCATCCTTATCGCAGTTAAACAGCATGGAGTGAATGTACACCCCCGTGGGAAAAATAAATCAGTGGAGGGAGCTCTTTAAGCATTAATAGAAACCAGGGCCAAGTATGCCCGAAATGTTCAGAAATTTCCTTCCCCTATGATAGACTTCGTGGCCTGGATAATTTCAGATCTTCATAAACATTCATGGCCATCGGATGTCAAAATACATCGACTCAGAGACACCTTTTCATGAATATGCATATCATGCCCTCAGTGACTCTTCATATTGATAGCCCTTGGCTCATCAACCAAAGGAAAGATTTACTTGGGCGATACTCTACCTAGCTTCGTATGCTTACCATCCCCAGAGCCTCCATGTCATCTCTCCGGATCCAAGAATCCCCAAATCCATGATTTACAGCATCAACCCCCTCCATGTCTTGGACATGCCAGGATACATGGGCCTAGTTACATTCAAACCATGAGCGGCCCTTTTAACTACGTCCTTTCCACATGACGTCAAATGGCACCGAGTATATCTTGGTCGCCTAACGTAAGGATGAAAAGACCAAGCATTAAACATCCAGGGGAATTACCCCAACAAAAAAAAAATTCACTGGTTTAATAATGCTCTTCGTCCTTACCACATAGTCAATCATCCTTGCTGCACGATGTTAAACGGCACAACATTGTCAATGGAAATAAAAATTCCCCCCATCCTCCCTGTATGATGTTAAACTGCACAATATCCTTTAAAATGCTCTTCTTATTTACCTCATGACACTAAACTGCACGGTCAAACCCGTCACGGGTTTAGTATGGAACAGAGGCTTTTCTCTATCCTTCAATACACGGGTCGGACCGACACAAGCCACCGTATCACACCCGCGTGAGAGGGGATTACTTCACCCATTATCGGGAAGTTCATTCTAGATGTTTCCCCCGTATCTAGGAACCCATTCATCATAAACCATACTCTGCACTTAGAAAAAGTCAGACTCTCATAAGCCACCCCTGGTGGTCCCAAATCTCAACTTCCCTGAAGTTTCTTGGCTATCGGGGGAATAAAATCATTGACCTAAACACACCTTTTCATGAATATGCTTACCATGACCTCAGCGGCTCTAAATATTGATCACCATTGTCATGTCTACCAATTTCAGGATTTCCTTATGCAATGCTTCTCTTCGTATGCATTGTGGCCTCCCAGACCCAATGTCTATCCCGGGATTCAGAAACCCTATGAGTTACATTTTACCAACCTCTTTCACAACCCTGCCTGAATATGGTGGAACGTCTATGACAAGATTACCAAGGACCAGGAAAAGCTGTTCTATTCTAGATGATGTCCCAGTTGCAAGACTTTAATCTGCACCAAGCCCCAACCATCCTTTATGCTAGATAAATGTATAGGACATGAACCTTTCTTCCACACTCCTAATTGATACAGATGATCTCAAAACCTTTTATATATCACATACCTTTTCCGAGACACCCCCGGTGGTTTTCATAATTCACCAAGACACCCGTGGTGGTTTACCTTAGTCGGACATTCATGAAGTCCTATGGCCATCATAAATGGAGAGTCATTGACTTAAAGACACCTTTGCATGAATATGCATACCATACCCTCAGCAGCTCTGCATATTGATCATCACTGGCCTGTCTACTAAAAGCATGATTTAATTAGGGAATTCTCCTCTTACCTCTATATGTCGGCCCGACTCCCATGCCTTCAGACATGCCCTGCGTGTCGTTTAAATCTAAACATCCTCCCTCCGCATGCGTTTTAAGGACACCGAGACATATTTTGATCAACCAAAAACCATTGGGTCCCTTGCCCCACAATATTTTATCAAACTGTTCGACATAAAACATCAGTAATGATAGTATTGACGGCATGACTTTAAACCGCCCAAGAAAAGAGGCACAAATCCTGTTTGGCTGAAAACCCGAAAAGGGAGTCCTAAGAAAAAGTCAGGCCATACCCGCTGGGTTAACACTAAATGAGCCCAAGAAAAATTAGGGCATAAAAATAAAAGAAAAAAAGTATGTAGTGTTTTTATACAAAACACTGGAAATATTTGAACTATGATCACTGGACCCCATGGTCTAGTCAAAAGTTTGAGTTTGTTTTCTTGAGTTATGATTAATTCTGATTTGGTGTGTTTTTTACACAACAATTTTTCTAGTAACAATCGATCTTTACAGTGACATGTAATTGATAGAGATTGTATTTCGTTCGAAAAAAAGGGAGGATGTCCACAAGATGGGGTCTATCCCTCCCAAAAAAAGGGACGAGGGGTAAGTAAAATAGAAAGTACAAGAGTGGATCTGAAAGTCAAAAAGGAACCTGACTCACTCTCTCCACCAGATCAGCGACCATGTGTTGGAGGTCATTGCATGACTGTTCCAACACGGCCTTCTCCCAAGCTTCAACCTCAGCCACCAGACGAGTACACTCCACTATTGTTTAGAGATCATTGATCCCTTTACTGGTGGTTTCAAGATGACCAGTCACAGCTGACAACTAATTCCTCGGCATCACTACCTGCTCTTCACATTCATGCAACTCGGAGGATAGGAAGGCCGCCTGATCTCAAGAGATTGCCACCTATGCTATCAGCTGATGGAGCCGTATCATGGCTTCCTCTTGGGCTCGAGTCCCGCAATGTGTAGCAGCAAAGTGAGCATGTTTGCATTCACTAGTGGAAACTTCCTCACGGTCCATAACGACTTGGAAAGAAATAGAATGGAACTGCCAATAGTCAAATCCACCTGACACCAAACCCTGGAGGAGGCGTCGAAGAGCTTCGGTCTTAGTTTCCATCTTAGCAAGAGGAGTTTCGGCAACGATCTCACAAATCTGAGGCCAGGCCCACCTATGCACTGCCCGGTGGTCCGCCATGACAAGAGCATCTTTGGTATCCTTGTCGTATAGCACAGAACAAAATCTAGCATTGCAACCAGCGTAGGAATGTGCTCGCTAGAAGTTGGTTCCGAAGCTGGAATGTCTAGAGCCTCTAACCCCGGTTCAGGATTGGGGATCAAGTTCCTAAGCCTGGTATCAACTGGAATGACATCCGAGACTATCTCGCTGGGACTCAAAACCACATGGTCGTCCTCATCCACATCCAAGAAGGATGAACCCATCTAAGCTTCAGCCACCGCAGGGCTGGGAGAGGAAAATCTCTTGAGTCGCTTTGATCGACGAGCCATCAGTCGATCCTCCCTTAGAGATGATGAGGAAGGTGAGGTGGACGCAACAGCCGCAGTACCTCTTGATTTGGGAACCTGCCGGACGGCCTTCCCTAGGATCCCATCGGGATAGTGTTTGGCTCACACTTTTTCATACTCCATGGAAAGGCCGGCGGCTTCCCCCATGACAGGCATGGGAATGCTCGTGTCAGATCCCTCCCGTGTCAGAATCAGCCACCATTGACGAAGTATGGCCAGGTGCAGTCCTGAAGCCTAAGGAGGGGGAAGGGAAACATGGACTTTCATGCACCCAAACTGGCGAGAAAAATAATACAGGACATACAACTCGCAAAGAGAAACCCCATCGATCCATGAAGACAGAAATCCTTCCCGTGGAGATATCATGTAAGAACGCTCCTCCAGGCACCCCCGACGGTTGTCAACTAAGATGCCAGAAGGGGTGGGGTAGGGAGTGAATGAAAACTAGGAGAAGTCACTCAGAACCTCGAGGAATTCACCAGAGATGAGGGATTACAAGAGAACTCTAGCTATATCAAGCAGGGTAGGCCGAAAAGTAGGAAGCAGGATGACCGTGTTGTGACGATACTCATAACAGTGAAAATGATCCTCTACCCAGCCATACAAAAATTGAAATGGACCACTTGGACGGAAGGGTGACCCACCCTTATTCATGTGACCCAAAAGTTCATAAATACAAGCCAATGGAGGGATGGCCAAATTCACCAAGTGGCCCTCTTCCATCTCAACTTACATCATTAGGGTGCATGGCCTGACGCCAGGATTAATATCCGGTGAAGGGAATAGCCACCCACTCAGAAAAACAGCAAACAAACATGCCAGCTGGAGCATAGGTGGCACACCGGGGTGCACCTCGTAACCCCATGAAAGGTAGTCGCCCGCTTCCAGAACCGCCCAGTAGCAACCGGGGGAGGTTCATGACTGTTGAGAAGGATGATTCCTGTGGTGCTTGATATTCCGCACAAGACCTGTGGTGTTTAGAAATAACCCTATCCAGGTACTATAGTGAATAAGAGAGCGGGCACGCAAGGCCTGACAAAGTGATTTCTCCTCCCTAAGAAGTTAATCCCTCGCCAATAATGGCACTTGTTAGACGTCGTCCCGTGCGTCAGGAGGAGACAAAAATTCTTCATACATTTTACCAATAACCAGGAGCCCTCCCAATTGATGGATATCCTACAGACTAATGCCAACTTCACCATGGGCAAGGTGAAATGTATTAGTGCTTGAACACCAGCGACTGAGTAGGTCTCGCAAGACCAAGGATGGTGGGAAAATAGAAAATTGGGAAGCCCACACTATGGAGTATAAATTTACCACTTCTAGTGATTTGGTAGAATCCTGGCAGTGATGATGGACCTTGAAATCCCAAGCCCATTCATTTGAGAAGAACTCTCTATACTGAAGATCCCACCTAGGAATCCACCCCGCATTGGGATCTACTCGAGGAAGGATGATAATAGAAGGGTAACTCTTGAAGAGAGCTTCCTGATAAATTTTTCGGGCATGCTGATCACATTGGGTCCAAACGGAGCCTCTCAAAATGAAGGCGTCTTTTTGGTCAGAGTCAGAAACCATCTCCCCTGATTGGGTATGGTTCGCCTTAATACACATGGATGAAGCTTCCATGAAAGGAGAAGGAAGACCTGAGAAAGTGTGGGGAATAGGGACATCATCTTGATGACGGAATGCATAATGCGGAATCTTATTTGATAATGGATAATCCAGGAGTTTAGGAGGGATCAAGTCTTTCAAGACACAATCGTCAGGAATGATGGAATAACTAGGGTCATCAGGGATGTTCTCTGCTTTGTGAATCATAGCTAAATGCCTCCCTGAACAAATTAGGAGAGGCTCTACCGCAGGCCTCGGTGTAGAATGAGGGGGAACCATATTTTCTCCCAGCACGATAAAAGCCAACAAGTGGTTAGTTCAGAATAAAAAAAACATTTCAGACAAAAATACCAAATATATGGTTGAGGATCAGTTGAGTAGCCTTCATAGAAAAGTCCGCGAGGAGGCCTCGAAGGATTGTTCGCAATAAAAACATCTCGTGAACCAGCCCTTCGTGAAAGTAGTCTGTGAAACTTTGGCCCGCAGAGCGTTGGCCAGGAATCCGTGAACCAAGTTTCTCCACGGAATTTCAATCCTGAATTTAAGTGTTTATGTTTGGAAGACTTAGAAACTTTTAATGTTCATAATATTTTAGTCCGTGGAGCATCGAAATCGCAGAGCATCGAAATCGCAGAGCACCAAAACCATGAAGCGAGTCCCTACGCAGACCGACGTGACTTAATTTTTATTTAATTAAAAGTGTTAGTTCACAGTTGGGATGTTGATCCACTGATGAAGAATGGCGCGGACAAGAAATGGTTCACGGAAGTAGCAGCCGGTTCGCGGACGAAGCGTTTTGCGAAGGAACAAGCACGCCCATGCAAAAGAGAGATGGAATTCATGAATAATCTAGTAGAAGTCAAATAAAGGGCCCCCATATTTATATGCATGGTCCCCTGCCCGGTCCACCTCTCTACTATGAACTACTTTTTTTCAGTTTCAGGACCACTCTACATCGGAATAGCCTCCTCTTCGTTCTGATCGGACCCCATTCCGATAGGAGCATTTTTAGGGTCCTGAAAAATCCGCAAAGTAGAATGATTATCCCTTTAACTCAAGGGAGATTCCACCCAATTACCCCTCAAAATGATTACGAAAATGTGTTCAATACTCAGAAAAACCGGTCCGCGGACCGGTCCAATGTTAACGACACATGGACAGCTTCACAAAGCATCCCTCCTCCGTGGACCGTCATTGTTTGCGATAGGGAGGCGGAGATCCTTCGTGGTCGCGAGGCGGGATAAGAGCCAACCCGGTTCACCATTTCAGACCACCCCAGCGGAGAGCTGCGTCAGCCAGCCCAAACTTCCTCCGTTGTCGTATGCAAAATGGAGGCAGAACCCTCTATGACCGTGAATCACTCCCTGAGTTTGGTTCGCGGAGGAGTGTTTAATACCATGCGAATTACGGATTGACCAAGTCATCCATGAACCATGTTTTCGGTCATGGGCCTCCGCAAAAGGCGTTGCAGGACCATATATACATATATTCCCCCACTCTATAAAAGGAGACTAAGAGGGAAGAGGAGAGAGGATTAAGATTCGGAAGGAGGACGGAAAAGAGATCAGTCAGATTCGGGTGGAAGGATTTCGAAGAATGCTTAGGATTTTGGATGTTCCAGTTTGCGAACCAGAGCTGGTATGAACCTGAGAATGAACTAATAAGGATAAAAAGGCATAATAATATGGTGAATAGTGAGCTTAATATAACAAGGAAGATAATACCACGAACCAGGTCCATCCGCGGATGTTCTCCCCATGGACCAGGGAGTTTATGCCTCTTTTCCGATCCGTCGCACCGCGTAGCACCCTCATATCCGGGCGAAGCCCCAACCGATGAGCCTCCGTCTGCCGCTGCCCTTGGTCACCGCTGCCTGCATGGAACCCTCTGCAGACCACCTTGGTTTGTGGATCGAACCTAGAGCCGCGAACCACCTTAGTTCGCGGGATTCCCATCAGTCCGCGGACAACAATGGTTCGTGGATCGAACCCGGAGCCGCGAACCACCATAGTTCGCATGATTCCCATCAGTCTGTGGACCACCATAGTTTCTAGATTGAATTGGGAGCCATGATCCACCTTGGTTCGTAGGATCCCCATCAGTCCGCGGACCACCCTGGTTCACGGACGACCTCTCCAGCCCCGTAGTACTTCCCTACGTGAAGGGCGCCACCACCCATACCCCTGTGTGGCCTGCCAAAACCTTAAAAGTTCCCATTCCTCAAGCAAGAATGAATCCTTCCAATTTCAATCTATCCTGAACCTTCGCAACCTCCTTATTGGCTTACTCGTCGGCCTTGATCCAAGGCCTCCACCAGAGCCACTGGATCCGTGTGGTGTAACCCTCTGCCGCATCAGCACGCCGTTTTGAGTTCGCATACCCATGGTTAACAGGGGTAAAGGGGTTTCCCCGACCCTTGGGCAGATTCCCGAAGCATGCCTGTGTTCACATTCCCAGGGTAATGTGGGGTCTGATCCCGAGATCCCCATTTCTACCTCTACTCGCTAGGATAGGGGACTGCATACTTCTGCGGTCGGGCACTTCTCCCCTCTCCACAGAGGGGGAGACATACCCATCTGAAGGTTGCCGTCCCCATGCACCTCGGTACTTCCCCAGGGAACAAGAGAGGTGACAGGCACAGGAGCACCTCTTTCTATCTCCCGCTGTGCTTTGTCGCCATCGGCGACTATCTCAGAGTAAGCCCCAACTTTATGGGCCTCTCAATGCGTAAGCCCATCTTCGCTTCTCACGGACGCACCTTTCGCGACGTGATCCTCTGGTCCCTACTGCCTCTTGTTTCTCACACTGAGAATGACTCGCATGGGCTTAGAGTAAGCATCGACCATGACATACTTTTATGGGCCTCCTCATAGTGTAAGTCCCAATCCATCATTCTGGGCTGCCTCAGAGCATAAGCCCGAAGCGATTCGAACTACATGGACTTTGATCCCTATCCCCTAGGCAGGGTACGTAGGAAACCACCTCGAGGATCAAGCTCGATCACAATCGGACCCTCGAGTCCACCATCATGTCGGTTCTCCAACACCTCGATTCGAACTACATGGACATTGATCCATGTCCCCTAGGCATGGTACGTCGGAAGTCTCCATGAGGTTCAAGCCCAACAACCGGTCGACCCGACTATCATCACATCGGTTCACCGAGCTGCTCCTAGAACCATCTCAATAGGTCCAAACTCCTCGGGGTCATTAATACTACGAGGGATGGTAAACCTCGGGCATAAATGAATTTGAACCCCTACGTTCAGCTGACCACTTCCAAACAAATGAAATCTGTGGATACTATTCTTGGGTATAAACCAAGGATTCGAGAATGTATCAATACGTCTTAAATCTATAATAGAGTCCCCGAACAGGCAATAATTCCCCCAAAAAAGGTTGCGATGAGCCTCACTTCCCATCCTCTCGACCAATGTGAGTTCTTAAGCGTCGCTGGTCAAACCATCCGACGAACGCCTACCTTTGGAAAGCAGGTCCATACGTCATCGGATACGAAACCGTTGGGTGTTTCGAGACCGAGACCCAAAACAATGATATCATTAGTAAATAAGGAATAATTAACATTATAAAGTGAATACAAAAACATTCCATTAAATTAATTACTTCACTATTATGAATATATTTTTCATTATAACTAGGAAAATGTAATTAAGTAAACACACTCCCATTTAATTAGTAATTAAAGAAACAAATTCAACTAGGGATTATATCAATGAAATAATCTCAAGGATAGTAGAAATTTAATTCTAAATCATGGATATACCTAATATTGGGTTTCATATTCTTAGAAATCATGAAATAAACATTTTTAGGACCTTGTACAAAGACAATTTGAAACAATGTCTAAAAACCAATTAAATTTGGCCCACTGATTTTTCTACTGAGACATACTAATTTTTTAAGGGTATATATAATTATGGATTCCAACCATAACTCTAGGATTCATTCATTTCTAATATAAAGAATGATCAATTTAATTCACGATAAAACATAAATTATCAATTAATATTTTTATTGTATAAAGCATATAGATTTATCAATATTTCATCAGTTAATCAAATAACATTCAAACTAAACATCGTATGAATTTTTTTTTATGTTTCTAATAGTTACCTCTTTGATATGAAGAAAATGGATATTTAATATAAATTTATATTCCAATGAAAAAAATTAAAAATAATGTGATCATTACTAAATAATGATAACAATAATATAATTATTAATTAGAAGAGAGTTGGGCATTGGTTCATCCAGAATATATGTTTTTGTAACTAGATCCTTACATTTAGAATAATAATGGAAATGAATGCGAAATTTTAATATAATATTTCATAGTATATATTTATTTTTAAAACCATTGAAACACTATAGAATTAGATATAAATTTTAATGTGGTTATAGTGTAATTGAAATTCCTTATCAATGTATATGCAAAAAATAATTCCATTAGACTTTGTATTGAAAACAATTATTTTTAAAACAATGTAGAAATATTCATTTCAAAAAAAATTATAATTATATTAGTTAATAAAAGTTGGTAACAAATCATTTTAGTAAATACTAGGACAATTCTACAATAATTTTTAATTTCATAGGAATAGATGAAAAATATATCTAATTAATAGGTAAATTTAATTTTTAAATATTTTAAATATTTATTTAATTTTTTCAAATTTTAAATTAAGGAAAATATAAGAATTAAATATGAGAAATGATTAAATATCCATAGGATAGTAAATTATTTAGATCTAATAAAGGATAATTTATAATATATCGTCAATTTTATTAAAATATATCACAACAAAAAGTGAAATTGTTACATAACTTCTAACATATTTGGAAACATTTAATTTATATCCCATTTAAATTATTACTATGAATTGAAATATTAATCATATTTTATAAAAAGTTATTCATGTTAAATAAAAAAAATAATTATATACACTGCATAAAATTGAATAGGTGCATATTAACGAATATGTCTCATTAGAATGAAAATTGTTAAAAAATAACTTACTTCAATATTACCTTTACTTGATCATGAATTAACCTCTTTAATAATTTATTTAATCATGTTATTAATTAATTATAAGTTCTATATTATAATATATAATATCATATAAGATGTTATGTTTACATTTTATGACATGTTTATTAACAATATAGAAATTGTACCATTGTTTCGGATGTTTATTGCTTTGTTTTTTGAAGAATGTTTTGTCCTAAAATATCACATAATATTGTATAAGATATTGTTCCATAATATGTATAATTATATAATTGTTATAAATATAATATTTTAACATTTAATAAAATTTTAGATCCATTCATGAATATGTAACATAGAATGTGAGTTGCATCGCTTCATGGAGATGGTAAGTCATATGTACACGTGAGCGATGACATCAATCCATTAGTGGGTGAAAGGATATAGAAGTGGATGAAATGTTTACATAAAAAAATTATTATCATTTCATAATTTCTTATATATATGAATTATTTTCATCATTATTATTATCTATAAGATTTGGTGATGGAAAAAAATTTACATCTGTTTCCAAGTCGGTATTCCACCAAACACCCGAGTGATGGATTTGTATCAAATTCGGGGGAGAATTATATAGATAAATGGTAATTCACAAACAATATAATATGTTACTATATGGTTTAAAATAGTGATATTATATTTAAACTTTCAAAATATAATTTATGTTGGTAAAATAGAAAATAAAAATAAAGAACATTCATAGGAAAATTACATTATCATAGAGAAACAACCTTTGGTTCTCATCTTATGGACACTTTAATTAGTATTTTGGGAATATAAAAACCTCTAGAACGTGTCTATGGATGTTTTGGAGGGATTTTTTATGTTTTTTAGTCTAATTGATATATAGGTGTGAATAAATAATGGGAGGTATTTCCCTTTTTATAATTTTGGAGGATCTAGATTTTTAATTATCAAAAACCATTCGATAATGTGAAGTCACACTCACCCAACGTTCCCTAGAAATTGGTATATAATAGAGTGGTGGATTTTTATGTCATTAAAAAAATAAATCCCCTAAAAAGAAATGGTTTTTAAGTATTTTATTCCTTTATCCTCCATGGTTACTTACTTTTACAATTTTAGTTTCTACCACAATAACATGTTTCTTATCCAAGTACATTAATAATTTTTTTCAGAAATATTAAATGAGAAAAGTTAAATAATTTGAATATTATTATTCAAATTTATAAATAAAATTTATGAAATAATATTTCAATGTTTTTGGAAAATTAATTATTACACAAACACATGTAACTTGAACAACTACATTTTACCCTTCACCATGTTAGGTAATTTTTAATATTAATTATGAAAATAAATTAAGTTGTCCATTTTAACTAAATTAATTATTTTATTAAATAAATAGAACCATTTTATTAAATTTTATTATCATAAGTGATATGATTTAGTTTATAAACAAATATGGAAATCATGTTGAAAATAGTTTTTTAGAAAATGCAATTTTCATGTATAAGATGAACTTATATTAGCTATATGACTAGTAATCAGCATTATATAGACATAAATTTTTAATTTTCGAGATATATAATAAAACATTAATTTAAATAATTTCCTAATTAAATATTTTATTAATATATATAGGCAATATGTATATTTTAAAAATGTTTTCAAAAGAAAAAAGTTGTTTTCTGAAAAATTCCTCCTTTTACTTTATAATTAAATTTAAATTACTTCTATCTAATTTTGAGTTGAATAGTTTTAATTATACCTATTATTACAAATTATTTTGAAGAAATTGTGTACTATTTAGATCCCACATTTTTTATTATTCATAAAATCCCATTTTTATGGGAAATTTTAAAAAATTTATTATTGGCCTATTTTGACCAAGTACGATCAAAATAGAAATTCAAACAACTAAATTAAAGTTTTTTACCATTAAATATTAAAATTATTATTTAAATATTTTTTAATAATATAATTTTCACTTTATATAATTGATTCTTGGGTGTAACAACTTTACCTACCCCTCATGGCAGTAAGCACCACAACAAGCCCACATGATGGTAAATAACCTCTCTTTACCCTCACTCTGGTGAAGTAGCTCTCATGTAATTTTTTATAGGGAAGTATACATCAAATACCATACAATTTTAAAATACATCACCTATCCATTATTAGGGAAATGTCTTATACTTAACCACCTACAAGGGAAAACACTCCATAATAACATATTCTAGTGTGATTTTACTTAATATGATACCAATCTAGGGTACCATGAATACCAAAATTACATTATTAGATCATCCCATTACCCAAACCTCTAACCATGGAATATATTTATCAAGACCTCATCTAAAACCTGTAGATCCCCATGATAAATTCAAGTAAATGAATTTTTACCACATTAATTCTGAAATCCAATGATAAATGTTTTCTTCAAAATATTCTTCTCATATATGTAGAATCCTCATGGTGATCAAAAGAATTTCTCCACTTATTAATGAGGTTACCCACTATGAGGCCATAGGTGAAGTCTCTCTTGGCTCAGGTATTCCATCATGGGTTGACAAAGGGTGAGTAATCCTACCTTATCCGCTCAATAAAACATGTGGTCTAAGTCTTCAGTCATAGTTGTATTCCTCAATGGAATTACATTTGATGATTTCATAACCAAGAATAATAAAATGATATATGGAGATATAATGTGAGTTCGTGAATCATATATGAATTTTTTCCCAAAAATAATCAAAGAATCATATATTCAATATTAATAACCACTAATGATATCCTAGTTCCCATGTAACACATAGGGATCCAATTTTTGGAAACCCTGAACACTTCCTTATGGGGTCATAAACCCTTGATTCCACTCTTTAATGTTAATATTTTTAGCAATATTTTAGAGTAAAGATGTTATATGTGGAATTTCTACCATATTAAATCACCATATCTTTCATCATAGGTATATATTCCAAAATATTACACTATCTAGGTGGCCAATTCAAAATCATTGATCATTCCTCTATCATCAAATATTTCATGAAACAAACATCTTAGTCACACGATGGATAATTATAAAATAATATCTATATAGAGTGTAATAAAATAACATTTTATGGTGTAGTCACACATCCTTAAAATGTGAAAATATAACTTTGTGTTCATTCATTATGATTTTAGTATTATATGTATGAATCCTCCCAAAAGGTTAAAACTGTTGTAACAAATAATTCATCTCATATCTATTGTAATATTCCTTATCAACCCATCATTACGGGGTTTTATTCATGATGATGTCATCTAATTCCATCATCATTTATATATATTATCTTTCATCCTAGATGTACCAACTCATTAGGACATACTTCTTATGAGGAAATTTTTAACATATAATATGATCATATCTCTAATCATCCATCCAAATTATTATTCTATATATTTACAGACACTCAATTCATCCTCATAGTGACATATTTCTCAAACCCTTTGATATGGAATCATGTGTGATGATTATTTTGTATTTTAAATTTTTTTTCTAGTTCATGAAGTTTTATAGTGGATGTTTTTCATATTTGGGGGAAGCAAGAGGCCATCAGCTATATGATTAAGGGCCACTAGATAGACGATGCAGGTTAGAAGAATATATGAAAATATATGAATTCTAACATCCAGCAGGTGCAGACCTATGGTTCTAGGTTTATGGACTGCCACTATCCCATGAGGTGTCCATCACAAGCCTATGGGGGGACTACGAGTTCGTTTTTTGATACCTATTTCCTCATCAATGACTCTGTTGGTCATGTAGTTAAGGATGGGGCCAAATGTACTTTTGTATTGAAATATTATTTTAATGACTCTAATATGACACTCATGACCCTAACTCAACCCCTTTTTCATTTATAGGATACTTCATGATAATTATTGTACTATCCCTTATCATTTTGTTGGGATCTCATTCCAATTCAATGCTTATATCTCTATTGATTCGAAATCATTGAGTTTGATATATTAAATTAAATTTCTTCAGATTTTTTCCAATGTATGTTATCACATATAAGACCCTATATCTAGATCGTGTATAGATATATAGAGTTTAATATATTTATTTTGGATCAAGGTAATCTAGGAACTGATCTCATCATCATTTATCGTTGGTATCAGAGGTAATGTGGTTTCATTACTCATTAGGTAGGGTTCATTGTCATGTGGGCTACCCCGCTACATGATTGTGACCTTTTTATTCTCTCTATGATTTCTTATTTACGATATTGAATGGTTTATATTAATGATTTATTTCCTTGATATTGTTTTTAAATTGAATGAGTTTTCAAAATGGATATTGATTGTTAAAAATATTTTATAAAGAATATATAATTGAAAAATACCTTGTAGATGGTATTGAATTAGAGGTTTTATTTCATGAATTGAATAGGTGTTCTATTACAATACAATTTTTTTTATGAAAATTTTCCCATGGTTTTCATGAAATGTAATTATGGTACATAATACATTTGGAGAATTTATGGTATGATGGAAAACAAAACATATTACAACCCTGCTTTTATTACAAACATAAACATTTTTTATTACATAAAACTTCACTTGATACAACAAAGAAGATCGAGAGGATTATTGACTTTTTGGATTCGGATCATTACATAAAAACTGAAAACATGAAATACAACATCTTTATTGAAATCTTCCTTTACATGACATCTGCATTCCCTCGTACTTAACATTGAATGGGATAACGTGAGGACATGCATAAGAAAAGGGTGAGCTATAAATCCTAGTAAGAGAATACACATGGAATAACATGAGGAGTAAAATACATGTTAGACATTAGGCATATCAATAGATCACAAGAGAAACATGAACACAAAGTCATGATAAAGCATGATAATCATAACATGGAAATGTGGCAACAACACTTAACATGGAATTAGAATGAGCCAAGGATCATTGCACATGGAGCATGAGTAAATCCTCATTGCACATGATGAACTAGTAAACCCTCGTTGAACATGAATTAGCATGAGCCATAACTTATTGCACATGAAGAATCATGATACTATACTTTACCCAATGCATTGGAGCGCTATAAGGGCACACCCTTCTTAAAGATTTCATTTCACGGATAAGTGTGCCACATGGATCATAAAACATTGATTCATAAAACATAATCATTTATTCCATGATAAAGGAATGTGGAATTCATAAAAGAAAATTTATAATAAATAAGTAAATTATCATAATGGTGAATACCCTTGATGGAGAAATGGGCATGGTATTCACTACACAATGGTAATGGCTTAGAAAATCAGGGCAATTTCGGCAGCGTAACGGCGTGACATAAAAATTCATAAAAAAAGGTTGATGAGAGAGAAAGGGGTTCCTCATCATATTTACATGTAATGGACAGTAAGTAGGTCATATATATACATGTCCCAACAATTTTAATGGAATTTAGGTTCATGATAAAAAATTATTTCTTGAATGTAAATGAGGAGGGAGAAATTCTTTCAGAATTTCGGCATAGTAACGGGTGTACATGGGAGGAATTTAATGAGAGATAAAGGGGTCTCCCATTATTCAAACATAAAAAGGGAAGTATGAGGGAGGTGAGAAACCATACCCCAACATTCATAATTGAAATTAAAATGGCAAAACAACTTAATGAAAATTGGACAAAAATGAGAAAGGAAGAAAAAACCCTTACGTGGAAGTGTGCTTCCAAAGGCTAGAGAGAGGCTTGTGAGAGGAGTACTGGGAGATCGGGGAACCTTGAGAGGATTCTAGAGAGATTAGGGCAGAGGTTCGAAGAACTCCAAAGGCATTGAGTTGGGAGGAAGTGGGAGCTTGGGTGGGTTTATATAGGAATGGTGAGGGGATACTTTATTCTTTAGGTTTGGGACCCCTTATATTAAATTAATCCAAACCACAAACCATCCCATGGTTTTTGCCCATGGTTTTTTGAAAAGGTAATAGAAAAAAAATATTTTATAATCCCAATGTCCTAACCTCTTAAAATAAGAGGGTTTCTTATGTGGAGGTGAGTCACACTCCCATAAAATACAATTTAAAAAGACAAGGTGTTTAATAAGTCTTGAGGGGTCCATTGATGATTTGAAAAGTAAGTCAAAAAACCCAAAATCACATAATTTTAATGGTAAAACGTATATTGGCCGAAAATAAAGATTATAGTATTTTATTACATTACTATTGGGTCATTATTATATCATAAAACACATTATATATTTAAACGGTATTTAATTTTTACACAAAAATTTGACGGTCTCTGAAAATTATGAAAAATTCACCGTCGGATAATTTTGACATCCTGATTCCAGAAATAATAATTATTTTATCTAAATATTTTTATAAATTTGTTAATATTCACTTTTAAAATAAAAAATGACATTTATAAAAAATTCACGGGTTTTGACAGAAATGGCTTTCAAACCTTAATAAAAATTACAATTGCATTCATAAAATAAGAAGATCATTTATTTTTAATAAAAAATAATTTAATAATAATAATAATATTGTATTAAAATATTATTTAATTCAAAAATCCATTAATTTAATAAAATAGAATTCTTAATTAAATAGCAATTAAAACATTATTTGTACTTTAAAAACTATTTACAATGTATCAATAATGACACGAAAGTATATTCATTATTATATACAAAAAAATAATGTACATGAACATTATACTATTTATTTGTTACATAACCCCCTAAAAAAGCCACATAATACCTAAGGGTAAGGTGTGCGATGGTGATAAACTATTGGGGTGGCTCAGATAACATCGCTCAAGTGGTAATTTCTATCAACATCCGCTTCTCCCGTAGATGGTCCCGTTCGAGCTTGACATGATAAAGCTCAACTTGGGCTTGGTCAAGAGAGAAACCCAAGGATGCCACCTATTTTTCGAGATATAAAAAATGGGCTTCATATGAGGTAATTCTACTAGATGAGGCCATCACTTCCTTTTTCTGAGTAAATTTGGATTTGTTAAAGCCCTATACTTATACTAATCATGTGATCACTGTTCAATGACTATATTAGCAACGTTCAAAATTATTAACATAAAACCAAAGTAGTTGACATTTTATATAAACATAGAGAGACATTTAATTATATCAAGAGGGATTTTCATTAATGAAACATTGGGTCGTTACAAAACATACATCAACCATAGTGGAGTAAGATATAGCTAGTGTAGGTGCACATGATTCCATGGTTGGTAGTGGGTAGACATAATGATGTAATGTTCCTTGAATTTATGATTAACTAATTCCATCTAGTGTGGTTTTTAATATCTTAATTTTGTACACCCTAGTGTCATAGATTTCACTTTAGATCTTTGTGGAAACATTATATTAATGTCTATGTGATATTCCTATCATTGCACTATATATAGTTATTGATGCATGAAAACCAAATTTATTCATATACATATGTCTTATGGATATATGTTGAATAATATTTACTTTATTATTATAAAGTTCCATGTTTTTTGAAAAGGAAACCAAATAATGATTCTAAATGGATAGAAAAATTTATTTTCAAACAATTTTGAAATGTTTTTTATACAAGAACTAATGGATTCAACTGGATAGCCATTCTGCAGATTATTTGGTGGCATTTTACTAAGCATTATGGGTCATTCCCAAAATTTTCCAATAGTAATTAATAGTACTGGATTTATATAATTCCATTAAATTGTATAGATTCTTTAATGGGTGGATGTACGAGATCATATTTCGAACTAGTGGGATAGGATAGTGGTGAAAAATAATCATGTCGATATAAAACCATGGGTTATATTTGCTTCTGTGTCAATGAAAATTAAGTTTGTTCATCATCATTGTGTTATCATTGTAAAATATTTCATTTATGTATTTTAATATATGATGTATAAGGGATATAGAAGTTTAAATTTTTATTGAATATAAATGATATAGTGTGTTTTGGGGGTAAAACCATTCCTAATTATCTTAATATGATACTAGGTTTCATGTCTGTAGGCTGTGAAAATTAATAATGTGATTTGGAAATTATAGAAATACTTATTTGGAGAAATTATTTCTTATCAAAGGTCGGTGTATTATAAATTTATATCAAATATCAGGTAACTAATAACCCCCCCAGTCATGATTTTTATACCCTTCATGTGTATACATGTTTTTAATATATTGGAGTTAGGGCCCTTCGATCCTTATATGTATTGTGGGATAGTGACTGGACGACAAAAAATCATAAAAATTTTAAAATACATTGAAATTTTAAAGACTTTCAAGAATCCTTTTATAATTATTTTTCTTTTTAGGTTAATTACTCAAAAATTTAGTTTTTGATAACGAAATAATTTTTTTTCTTGATGGATTTCATTCTATCTAAGTTCTAGAATTTTTATCATTCAAGAAGACCTCCATTAAATTCTAGATAATAATCCATTAAATTACATTCTTAGTAAAATTCTTTTGTTTAATTCATTTTGGTGTAAAATATACTATTAATGATCCACCATTGGGCCATGTAGCCATTATTGTACAATAATGGATGATGGAATATGCTTTAGAATTCCCTAATTGTAATCCATATATTATTCCTTATAATAAAGTAAAATAGAAATTTATAGTAAGTATGGATAATATTTATGTGATTTTTAACTTCCTAAAATAACAAAAAGACACCATAGTTTCTTTCTCTACATATATACATAGGGGTTGTGAAAGATGGTGTGGGGATTAATTACACAAGCCATGATTTGTAAAGATATCAACTGGAATAATTATTTTTATAAAATAAATAAATGAATAGTTCTATCTTAATACACTTATAGTGGTGAAGGCATGGGATTTAATTACATTCGAATTAGGATATCATTATATCATGGAGTACGAATCTTTTATTTTATTAGTTGTCGAACATTTATCTTGATCATGTCTATAGTTAATACCATAAGAAATGATGTTTTGAAATGAATTTAGGGCATTCTATTTAGTATATTCTAATTCTTATATGCTTACATAACTTTTTAAGGGTAATATACAAGGAATATATGAATGAGATGGATATATCTAGAAATACATGACTCTATAGGGAATTAGATACAATTGGATCATTGAAGAGATTTTTCTCTCTCTAGAAAAAGAACTACAATGATTAGTTTCATGATCCTGGTATGAGTGAAAAAATGTTTTAAGGTAATATACATGTAGTCTCATATAAATGAGGAATAAAGGGAAAAATAAACCTGATTGTTTAGTATATCAAGAGTAATGAAATATTTGTAGGTGATCCAGTCTTATTTAGTGGATCTATGATATATAATCACTAGGTTGTATAACTTTACCCACCTTCTGCAAGGGCTCATAGTTTAAAGATGATGCAAAAAATGGGGTATCTTAACCACTTTCCCATTGTGATTTTCAAGTCATGAAAATAGGGGAAATGAAGCACGATGTATCTATAATGTGGAATCTACACAAGAGGAGTCAATGTTGAGAGAGTATACCATGAGTGATATGGTGTTTATTGAATCTTATATGGTTACAAAAAAATATCATAGTGGTGAAACACATTCCTTCATCTCATCCATGATTATCGATTCATTGGGTTTTCATTAGAATATTATACCTTTCATGATGAATCATTCTAGTCTTTTATGAATGTAGGTAGAGTAAAGTTTTATATGTCCCGAGTGTCTGATAATTATCACTGACCATTAAGCCACACAGGTGTTTCTATTTCACGTTCCTCACATATATGATATATGTATATTCATGGATTGAATTATTATTATATAAATCAAAGATAAACTGTTATTATCATTGGTTTATGTTTCTTTCTTCCAATGGGGTCTCTCTTGTTTTCCTAGGTGTTTGGGTCCTTAAATCTACTAGTTTCATCCATATCATCCAAAAAAAATGATTATCGCATATTAGTTTTCATAGTTTTTCATGAGGCTACTGATTCCCTTCTTAATGTACCTCTTCCTATGATAGTGAGTGAGAATACTGATGTTTTTTAGATTCTTTATCCAGGTTTCTGCATCAGAGGTTATCTATGTTAATAATAGGTTTAATTCATGGGATAAGGCCCAATTTTTAAAGGTTTCTCTAGAGGATTTGTGGAAAAAAGAACTATCCTTCCAACTATTTTAATTTTATAATTTATAGTAGGATTTTAAAAGATATAGGATATGAATTAATAACTTTTTTATTTATTACCGATAACTCAACCTGGTAAATATAATGAAACAATATCTTGTTATTAAGATTTATTACTTTTTATAACATATTAAGGGTGCCCAAAAACGTAAAAAAATGAACTGATATTTGGGAAACATTTTTTGAGGGTTTGATAGTAATATATTCCTATGATTAGATTCTGGGATATGTGTGAGAATTATGAGTATATTTTCTTGTTTTTATGAATTAAAATAAATCCTACAGTATTTATGGTTTTATAAAATTAAATAATCTATTAATTATTGGAATATTTTGAGGTTGGTTTCATAGAGAATATCTATATTTATTAAAAATTAGATCAAAATAATGATAATAATTTGAATATAATAATTGGAATATTGAAAAAGAATGACATGTTTGTAAATTTATCCAGATGTGAGTTCTGGATTCAACTGGTTAATTATCTAGTCCATGTGATTTCTATGTCGGGTTTATCAATTTATACTGAGAAGATATAAGTAGTGACATCATGGTTGTAAAGAATAAATGTGTTTGAGATATAACAATTTAGTTTTTTAGTTCATTAAAATTTACTCATTTATAAAGAATTCACAATGATTTCAACTCTTATAAGATCATTGACCCATAAAGTTGTGATTATTTTTTAGAGAAAGAAGTACTAGGGATTTTTTTGTGGATTTAAAATTGAGAGAAAATTTAGCTCGAGTCTATATCATTCCAGAGTTGGGGTTAGGATATGATATCTTCTAGAATGCCTTAGGTATGGGTTTAGGTTGTGCTCTAATACAATATAATCATTTAGAATCTTCAAGATCCCATTAATTATAACCTCATGATATAAACTACATAAATTATGAATAATTAGTCTTAGTGATTTACTATCTTATAACATGCTAGCACATCCAAATTAAAAATCTATTTATATTATACCTATAGAAAAGGTGCATGTATTATATATCCACTCAGAGAGAACTAAACATGAGATAAATATATTTAGTTTAGTACCTAAAAGAATTTTGTTTTTATATTTAATTCACCATGGAAAGGAAAAATATGGTCACTGACACCTAATGTAGAGAATTACTGACTCATTTACAGTTGAAATCTACACAACAGTTCCATTTGTTGGGATTTTTTTTAATCACATGGATAAGGGTAAATCGTACATGTATGTAGTCCTATAATTTTCTTTAGTAAGATAATTTATTATTTACCAATTCATCTTGTATATTCTCGTGATAAATAGTTTTGTCATTTTGAAAGATTGCTTATGGTGGGGATAACTATGTTGAGTGGTGTTACTCTTGCAATGTGTTTTTTTCTTCAGAGGATGAATAATTTTTTTGATAGAACCATTATATGAATTAATGTATAATGGAAATTAATATAATTAGCACGTATACCTTGGATCCACCAAAATTTATCGTCACATGATATGTCTTTAATAGTTTCTGGTAATGAGATTTTCTAATATAGTTTTTTTGCCTCAGTTCACTACATATCATTGAATTAAGGAAGAACGTTAAAGACCAACAAGTTCGAAACAACCCTTATTCATTTATGTTTGTAAATTTATTAAGATATCCCTGAACTATGTGATTGGGCGTCAATAGACACCCAAAAATAAGGATTTTATATGTGTAATTAATGAAAGAATTATGAAATATGTTCACTTACTACTTGTTATGAATTCAATTAATCATTAGTGTATTGGGAAACTATGTATGTGAAATATTTACATACTTCATGGTGTTCAATAGACTATCATTTTTTATAGTAACCCTTGCTAAAAATACCAATTTTATTGTGTATTTCTGGATGTGATGGATTCTTAGTTAATGTTGATCACGGAATATCATCACCAAAAGGATAGACAGACAGAGGAATCCATCAAAATTATAGAAAAAATTATTCCAATATACATTCATTACATTAATGGATCACGAGAGAAAAAAATTCCCATTAATGGGGGTTTTATATGTTACTAATAATTATGCTTCAATTAAGATGGAGGATGATTTGGTGTTCAATTGGAGGAAAATCATATCTCCTCTTTGTTTGGGATACATTATGTAATGTCCCTCATTTAGATGAAGAATTATTTATGAGATGATGGATATTGTGAAATTTATAAGTATATGGTTAAAGACAATTCAAAGACACTATATATTATATTTTATTTGTATCAATGTTTTTTTGGAATTTGAGATAGGCGATCATATTTTACTCATAGATTCACATTAGTTCAAACACAAGAAATTTAACAAGGTTAAGAATGTTGTCACCTCGTTACATTTGATCATTTTTCATTATTGAATGACTCAAGATATTATCTAATTCATTATACAGACCCTCTCATTTCTCTTTTATTCATATGTGTTCCATATTTCACAAAAAAACAAGTATTAACCAAATCCATCCTACATGATTGAGTGGGTCGGTGTTGAATTTGAAAATCGAAACTTACTAATTGAATATGACATTCAAATATTATAATAGTAGGATAAGGTGAAGTGTTGTATTAAATCTCATTTTTAGGAGTGAGATAGTTATGTAATAGGTACAATAATGTGACAAGGGAAAAAGAGGCCTTGATAACGTTGAAATAGTCTTTTCAATTTATAGTTTCATTAAAATGATCCATTCTATAGATAGAAAGATTCTATGCTAGGGAGATTTTTCACACCCCGCCATATGGAGTTATGTATTTAACCGATTTTATCTTTATTTTCACCATATTTCATCTAGAGGTTTGGATAATAGTGGAAGGATGTTTTTAATAGTGACATGAAACTTATTAGATGGTGTAAGTCCATTAGATAGTTGGGATAGATTAGAATGAAACATTTTGGAAATTGGGTTTCATTGGGTATCTAGAGGATAAATATTGTTAAAGTATCACTATCAATACCCATACGTCAATAAACATGTCATCACCGACCACTCAGTGGATGTTTATCGGCTAGATGATGCAGTTGATGGGCTTAAAATTAATTAAGTGATTAAATGTAAATTTGAATTATATACAAATTTAAATAGTCTAATCTAACTCTACTAACCCTAATTCATCCCCCTTGGTTTTATTTTATCCTTGGTGATTATTTTTTCCCTCTCACTCCTTATGTTGGGGGAACCTTTGGTTGATTTAATGTTTGAATCTCTATTGATTTTAAGCTAGTGTATTATATAACTTATAATTTGTTTCTCCCTATTCTTCCTCATGATTTTGAGACAATGTAAGGATAAATCATAGGATATAATATGCATATAGATAATTGAATTTTAGTTTTTGAATATAGGTTCTCTATGATCTTATCTCTTCCTCTCCCATCACCGATATATGGGCCAATTGGGTTTATAATTTTCATTATATAGTTGTCTCTATACTATGGAATATACCATGAAAAGATTATTTCATTATTATGATCACCACTTGTTTTGATTTTTTAAATTTAATGTTTTATATTAATGAGTTATTTCCTCGATCTTTTTGTTGAAATGGAATGTGTTTATAAATTTTTTTTTCTTCTGAAAAAACATTTTTTCCACATTTTTCCCTTTAAAATACCCCACAATGATAGTTTTTAATTGAAATTTTTTTTATAAACAAGATGTATGTGTATCATTTGTGTTGTATTTTTTTGGGAAATGTGGGTTTGTGTTTAATGGAATGTAACAATTGTATATAAAACTTTATTATACCATGATCTATGAGGTAAAACTAAACACAAGATACCCTTAGATGAGTAAGTTATCACAATTCAGGTTCATATGATTCCATGGTATCTCAAGGATACCATTAAATTGGTATTGAGTTTCCCTGAAATTATGATTCACTTATGGTGGATAATGTTCCATTCTATATATTATATTTTTAAACCATCATGTTGGGGATTTTCCTTTGGAACATTTTGAAAACATTACTTACATGTTACTTTAATATTATTATTTTCCCACATGGTATAGATACTGATGCATGAAAAAAATATTATATACATGTTTTTATTACAGAAATATGTATATTTTTTCATAATACTTGGATTAATAGAATACTGAATTTCTATTAAATGAACAAAAGATTCAAATTTTATATGGAAAATTATTTCTGTACTACAGTTTTTTGAAATAATTTTTATACCTAAACTACTAAATTGATGTTTATTGAAATAGTATATATTCTTCAGTGGAATGAAATTGAAAATTATTTGTCACACCCAAATTTTCCATTTGGGATATTTTAGAATTTTTAATGATGGATATATGTAAAGGGAACTAATTCATGTATAGTATGACACTATAGAACTGTGTTTCCTTCTGTTAGGTTTATATTTATATAGCATATGGTCTCATGGAGATTGAACTATGGGATTTATGAGGTTTTATAATGATATTTTTTCAATTTTTCTATCAACACACTCTTATATAGTAGTTTTAAATTACTATTATGATTTACTAGTGCTGATTTTTATTTTATTTTAGATTTTCATCAAGATACATTGATTTCTGTTATCTAGTCATATGGATTTTAGAGGAAGAAATGATTAATTTTTTTTATAATACACAAGTAATTGTTTCCGTCCTTTATATATAGATAACAAGGATCATGTCATGTGGGAATCTAGTTTAGGTGACATTTTGGGATGAATTGGTTAGGTGTATTCAATATTCATCATGAAATAACTTACACCCTTCATTGTTATCCTACACATTCTATGATATCATGTATCCCCCTCATTGGACAAATTTGGGATGACGATACATCATATTTAGTGAGTCATATCCTCAATCATAAACGACCACTGATCTCATAGGTATATATAACCATCAACTAAAACCCACCCTCATTGAAATATATTCCCATTAGTTTCATCCAGAATAGGTCTTTATGGGTAAGTTCAACACTATCCATTTCCAAACTTGTTCTACAAAACATTACAATACTCATGAATTTTTAATCCTTAGATGATAAAGATATCACATGACAATAGATAATGTAATATGATACTTGTTGTGTGACTCAACTATAGGGGTATTGATTTCCTTCACAAGGATATGATATAAGACCTTATCAAGGTTCTGGTCTAGACATCATAATATCCAGCATCATCCTTGGATTGTGGTGAACTCCATATAACTCACATATGACTCTTTATACCATATAATCATTTATTAATATTATAAATATATAGAAAATATAATACATAAAAAAGGAGAACTCGTAATACATATATATATTCTCTCTTAGGTGAATTATCTCTATTTAATATCAATCAGAATGGTAACCATTCATGTACTGGGATTTTAGAAATCATTATGAATATCAAATAAATATATAAGAGAGTCCCTATGTAGAAAATAATTCACCCTAATAGTTTGATATGAGCCCATAATCTAATATTTCTAAAAATAGAAATTCAATGTTGTCATTTTTAATGTCCTAGTGACATCCTTCCTTTTGAAATATGGTTTACAATGACTCAAAACAACCACAATGAATGACCATAGAGGACATTATTATAAGAAGTTATCAAAATCCACTCATAATGTATTATTTGTCTCCCTGATAAGTATGAATATTCAATAAAAATATAATATCATTTATAGGGGAGTTGCAACCTATTACATGCATGATTTTTGGATTCGAGGAAGAAATACAATGCACTACATTTTTATATGGTGTAATACATTATTACATTCATTTATATAAGAGGTATAACCTTTATAGAAACGTTTATTTTTTGGTAAATTACTAAACTGATAATAAATTATATCACATATTATTATACATAGAGATAGTTATAATTTTATTAAAGGGATCTAGGAAAACAGATACTACTCAAGTGATTCCATGTTTATAGTTAATTTTAACTGTCATTATATAAAAACCAATTAATAAATGATTTAGTAACTAGTCCATCTATATTGTTATTATTTAATAAATTGATTCATTTTAATATCAATGTAATTTTTTATTCTATGTTATGAGTTTAGTATTTCATTATTACCATAAATGATCATAGATTCTGTCGCTTTTATAATTATTTTTACTTATTCAAGTTTATCATAATGTTTTTTATTAAATTATGATGTTTCTTCCATCATAATTATTGTGATGATTATTTATATAGAACTTATTTTAATTCATTTTATTTAAATTATGATATGTTATAATTTCATTTTTCGTGATGTTGTAAATGTGTACATAATAATTACATATTATCGTCTTTATTGTTCATGTTTCATTGTTGTTAAATGTTATGTCAGTGATTTTATACTAGTATTAGGAGATAAATATTAATAAATGATTAATATAAGATTATTAATTTTTTCATTCAAGACATGTATAAAAAAATAATGACACTGTTCTATAAAACATCGTTCATCATCTATATAATATCAATATAAATCACAGTGTGGGGTTTTCACTACTATTTATTTTCCAAACATATAAATATAAATTATTTATAAAATTGATTCTGGATAGATTAATTTTACTTTCTATATAAAATCTGTAATCAATAAGGAATCCCAAATAAATTATTAAAGTGTACATTAAGAAATACAATATCATGTTACTTGGGGTTACCTCACATTAGCCACCAGTTATGTAGTTTTACACTCATGGATACTTTTTGATGTAAAATATTTCTCAATTTATTAGTTATGTTTTATTTAAATGTGACTCTCATTATTATCATGTAGGAAGTGTTCCTCCATTTGAGAATTGGATGTATTGTTTGAATTTGGAGGGTATCTTTTAGAGAGTTCTTATATATGATCAATGGGTTTAGGGGTTAAATTATATCATGTCCTGAGAGCTTGAAACATTGAATAAAATAACAATATTGTATTATTATTCGACTTTGGGGCGTCATATCTTCTACCCAGAGCATCCGATTGATGTGCATTTAGTGGCATTGAGACCCTGCTGGTACGAAAGACTTTTCTGGATGGTTTCCAGGTTTTGGGACCATGTTTGGGGTGTGGACCCCATGAGGCCGTGTTTGGGCTTTTACAGAGAAACACAACAAACAAATCAGGTGTCCAATTTTGGATGATTAATATTCATTACTGTGTGTTTTTTCGAGAGGATCGCAATGGTGCGATCCGTTCGATGTGTTTCAGGATAGAGGTGTGGGCCCCACCCGAGCAGGCTTCGGCGAATAGTACCTTTTTCACTGGGTGACCGTTTGGGATGAATGAGTAGTGGATAAAATGTGTTTTTCCGAGGGTATCACAGTGGTATGATCCGCTTGATGAGTTTAGTGATCATTGGGTGGGCCCTGCATGGGATACCTACGGTGAATAGTTCCTTTTTCATCGGTTGTCTGTTTCGGGTGAGTAAACTGCCTATCCTGCATGTTTTTCCGCATGGATCGTGATGTTGGCCTCGATATCAACCATGGAGGTGCATGAGGTTGCGTTGTGGCGGTTGGCTCGGGTTAGTGATGTTTGGACCAGCAGTGGTTGAGGGTACTCCCATGGTTCGTTCCTAGTGGGGTTTTTGTGGCATTACAACTTTATTATATGTTTGTGATCCTCTGGATGGGTTTTTAATTCTTTTAGAGTTGTGGCATCGATCTGATGGTCCTGGAGAGGGATCCTCTAGCATCGATTTCCAAAGATCGCGTTCTTGGTATCACTGCGACCGCTTAACCACGGGCAGCGATCACCTATCTAGTAGGATAACCCTGTAGGGTTTGTGGCATCATCGGGAATATGATCCCCTATGCTGTGGGTCGTGCTCATTAGGGTTGTGGCATCATCAGGTATACGATCCCCTACTCAACATGTAGATTATAGTAGGTTTACTATAGAGTTTTTTATAAGATCCCCAACTCAGCGCGTGGTTTCGGTATGGTTGTGGCATCGTCAGTTTGATCCCCTACAACATGAGATGTATCAGATAGGGTTTTGATATAGTCGTGGTCGTCGTGATATGAGTGGAAATCCTTGATCTGAGTGACATATTTCTATCGAGCGCCAGATCGGGTAGTGGTATCCCCAAGTGGAACCTGGGAGTGATCCCCTATTTGTGAAATCTAGGAATGCAAGATCGGGTTGTGGTATCCCCCAGTGGACCCTGGGAGTGATCAACTATATGTGAGATCTTTTTATACTAGTGTGTGTTATGGTATCCCCTAGTAGACCATAGGAGCGATCCCCTATCCAAGGATTTTGGTGTTTATGTTGTTTCCAATGAGCATGACCTCTCGGGTCAGCATCTGAGATGTTTTGTGGAACCCAATGGAGTGTATCTCTAGGACGTGTTTCATCTATGATGATAATGAAAGTGGAGTGTGTTCTCCTAGTTGTGAACCATTGCTGGAGGTGAGGTCAGAACCTCATGTGTCTTGGTGCATGAGCAGAGTATATCTGGATTGTTCATGGTGTATGTTTGGGAATACACCTGAGCTGAGATGGCTTGTTGTGTTTAGCTAAGGATGGTCACGATATGGATTTTCTCTCTCATCTGGGTTCCCTCTGGCTGAGATGAGAGGATTGTCACCTTTCAGTTGCTCTCTTTTGTTTTGGGTTTTTTGGATGCCTACTAAGTATTGTTATACTCACCCCTGCATGGGCTTTACCCGCACATGTTTGTGTTTTGTGCAGACCATAGGCCTTTTGACGGAGTCCCAGGAGGACCCAGAGCAGGTGAAGAATATTGAGTGGTTTTGACCGAAGTGTTTTCTAGAGCTATACTGAGAAGCTTACCAACATGTGTTTTCCCTCATTCTGAGCAGGTTGGACACTTTTTGAGTTTTCTTTTGGGGGGACCTGTTTTTCCCTTTTTCACTTTCATTGTACTCTGGTTTGGGATAGATGTATGCATGAATATACTTTTATGTTTTATATATCTCTACACTGCTGCATGGAGAAGTATGTGGGTGTGTTTACAGGCACCTTAGGCTAATGCCTCCTATGTGTGTGATAGCCTTCTCAACGCCAGACGCCAGCCCCTAGCCTATTAAAGGCGGGATTGGGGAGTCGCGGCTCGAGCCCCATTGGGTTGGGTCATGACACAATCCATGAAGAGGATTATTCTTTTTTTCATGTTCATTTTCCCAATTTGTTTTACCAAGAAGTTTTACTACATATTTCAAAATTAATTTTTATACTCAAATTATGTATGTGTGATTCCCAATAATGTATTAAACTTTGAATAATGGATTACATCATGATTTGGTAAACACGTGGAAAACAAACACAATTCTTTTATATTGTTTATTTCGTGTTCTAATGTTCAAATGATATTTATTATTATTGATTTTTTACTTTGGTCTAACAATTGTACTCTAGTGAAATATAATATCCCACACAATTCATAAACACATATGTATAAAATATTGCGTTAAGGACCCTTGTGGTGTTGAATTATTTTGTTAGGTAATCACACCCTATTTATGTATTTTAGTGAATATTGAGTTTTTCTTTCTATATTTAATGTTATAGAAATTATATGTGTTAGATAAAATTGTGTAGATTATGGGGGTTACTAAGGTGTGGATTCTACTTATTTTGTATGGTATTCATATTTAGTAAGCGAATGGGAGGAATAGATTGGTATGATATGTACCTCATTTATCACAATTTCTATTTTTTTATATTTTTCACCTTTTTCTTTCAATCGTATATTATTATTTTCTCATTACGGAATACTAATTTTCATACATATATAGATAGTTGATTTATATATTACTCATATATAACTGGTATTCCATCATGTATTGTTAGATACATATATTTTAGAAATTATAATATATTGGTAGGATATGTTGGATTTATTTTATAATATAATATTGGCCTACAATGTCATCAAAAGTGGGTATATAATTCGCTAAAAATATTTTTTAATTATTTATATGTGTTGCAAACTAGTGGAAAATATGGATTTTTCATAGGGTAATCTGGATCTATATCGGGTCAATTCCACCTAATAAGGGATTATTACCTAAACTTAGAAGATTTCAGTTGGAATAAAATAATCTTGAAACATGTTATTCATAAATTGTTTTCCCACATGCTAAAATCATTTATAAAGCTCCATGAAACCAAGCATGTTAGGCCACTACATATATATCTACACCTCAAATCATGGTGACATGTCATCTTCTCCATGCATCGTGATACCAATAATTTACTTTTAGTAATGTTTCCTCAATGTTTATGTACCAATTCAGTTTAAAATGAGTCTAAACTTCATTTCCATGCAATACTGCCTCCTACATGAAACACTAGTGTCAATATCTCTAAATAAAATCTAGAAGAAGTCACTATGGAATTCCATACCCACACCAATGTTCACATGTTCACATATTATCTTGATGTTTATCCATTTTCCATAAAATACCATCAAAATCATTCATCCATGTCTATTCACAATAATCTTATTCACAATTCACACATTTCCAAATTCCAATCCACCACATAAACATATCCAATGTGATATGTATCTTCTAAACTCCATGAAAAAGATAAATCTTCATAGAATGAACCATGGGTTTTCATATCAACCTATTATTTATATATAGAAAATATAATTTGATTATTTTTTCATTAAAAAATATAGGCTTCTACATGAATAATAAGAAAGAAACATGGATCATAGTAATAAAACATGACCCACAATGTACAACACTGTCCCTCTGCGTTAAAGAAATAATCATCACCCCATGAATACCTAAAATATGAAATGAAAAACAATTCTACTTTAGATTCTAATGAATATCATTAATTAATGAATGTAAAAAATAATTATATGGGAATCTTGTCATCAATTCATTTATGTGGATACCCTTGGAAAGTATAATTAATTAAATGTTATTTATATAAAATGAGAAGAAATTAAACATTTTATGGGATTCAATATGTTTTATAGGGAGGATTCCCACTTTGTGTCTCACTTGGATGAACAATAGTGAATGATTTTATTTTTTACCCTCAATAGTTATTTTGTAGTTTCATTTATTTAATGTTGTATAAATATTATTTTTCAATAATTATTTACTTCATTATTTTTTCTTGAAATAATGTTATTTCATTGTAATATCCTCTCAAACAATAGAAAAAATATGTACTAACCAAGCAAGATATAAGGGGTTGTTTGTACATATCATTTTAAGATTAAATTTCAATATTTTAATAATTAGGTTAAAATTATAGATAATCCATTGATGGTACGTATTATTTCCTTCAAAAAAATTATTTTTAAAATCTCTCTTATTACAATAAACATAAGTTGTATTTACCATTTCATCAATTTCTATGCTATGTTGACCATCCATCAGAGATAGTTATGAAATGGTACATGTTATGTGACTATGATTTTAATCATTAAAATTCACTTGGGAGATTTTGATCATCTATCACACATCATGAAGACATTAAATTGATAAAATTATTTGAGGGCATCGTGATCAGTTTATCGACATACTCTTTAAATTGCTGAGGATTTTTATTTTAATAATATATAACTACGAAGGGAATTTAAATAAATAAATTTTTAATGATTTTTTGTATGTATATATCTTTGGAAGAAAACATTTTATGGCCAATTTTTTTAATTCATTCCATTTATTACTATTTTCATTTCATTTTTAACATACATATGTAATTTCAAATTTCAATTTTGTATAAACCCTTTTGATTATCTATAATTTAATTATTTATTTAATAAATAAGATAATATTAATAAGTAAATAATAAATCATAGAGAATAATTAATTTAGATCACAGTATAAGAGACAACCAATGGTCATCATGTTGGATATATCCTTCAATAACTAAATATATCTTATAACATATAACATATGAAAACATAATCCCATGAATCATAATAGTCTCATAATAAAATGAACTCATGATGAATATTAGTTTAAGTATATAATTAATTATTATTATTATAATTTAATGTAAATTTCGCATTATCATTAATAACATATCTTGCATTATCATGGGTGATTTTTTAGCAATGAAAAAGGATTAATTACCACTTAATGTTGTGGAATGTGTTGTGAGTTATTATAATAGACACTATGGTGGCTTTGAATTTCAATTACCAAGATTATTTTCCTAAATAGTAATATATAATAACTATTATAAGATTTTTTATGATCCAGGAATCAATAATATATATCTCTATCCTTAGGGGTGGTAGTTTGGAACACCACAAACCCCTTTTATTATAGAAGGCTATGTACTGTGAGTTGTGTACAATTATAAGTACATGTATTCCATGTACAAGTTATTAATTAGATATAAATTTCATTAATTTGGGGAATAAATTCAAGGGATTAGAAAAAAACTTGTGTGGAAGTTCACATGTGTTTTCTTAAAACTCAATCATTCTCATGACGTATGTAAAGAAGAAATCAAAGGAAATGTGTTATCTAGGTCACAGTAATTAATATATTTTTTACTGATTGGATTATTTTGGAAATTTAATTATGTTGAACTCACTAGGCATAGAGTCTGATAGATTGAAAGACATTCTATTTAATGGTTTGAGAAATGTAAAACTATTTTATGACACTATGACGTCCTAGTTCTGGTTACCGCCTAATGGTTCCCCGTACCTGGTTGGTCACATGGCCTCAAGCACATTTCCCAAACTCCATAGGCTGTTAATTAGCAGTGAGGGAATTGGGTGTAATATTGGGGAAACAATACCCTCATTGGAAGAGTAACACAGAAGAAACAAAAAAGAGACAATAACGTAATTAGTAATACCATTTAACAAAAATAAACCATAGAGGACTGATAGTATAAATAATGGAAGCATAAATATATAATAAATGATTCATATCCCAAGTATCTAGAAAAGTATCCAAAAAATTCACAATTTAGGAAATACAATACTAAAACCAATGTACAGAAAAACTAAACTCGAAAGTATCGCGTGCCTCAGCTTAGTCACATGCTCTCCAGCTCCAACAAAAATCATGTACCTGATAAAGAAGGGCTCTTTACATAACTATACCAACAACCATATAATCTATTCGTGTCCTAAATCATGACCAAAATAGGGTGTGGAATGAATCCTAGTAGGACACCATAAAAATATCTATTCATAACTATATGTAAATATATATGACATGCAATATAAAAAATGAAGTAATAAACTCTGAAGTACTCAAGAGTATAAAATCCTACAGTTTCCAATTACATTTGTTTTCATTTATTTAATATTCAAACTGTTTAATAATGAAACGTCAAAATATAGCCTAATCTATGTATTCCGATGAATAATATAGAAAATATATGACTCAAAAGTCCATCTAAACAATCATGTAATACCGAGTCCAAGATTGTTCATTATCTTGGAATAATCATCAAAATCATTCAATCATTTAAAACAATCCCTATTGCAATGTTCCCACAATTTACCCATTCAGTTAAATATATTATCAATTCCCTAAACAAATGACCCTTGGGGAATGCTCACATAGTCTAACACATGGTTACCCATATAACACTAATCATTTACAAATGACCATATTGGAAGCTCTAACAGTCAAACTACACATGGTCATCCTAGCCAAAATAAATTAAAATGACCACCTAAGAGCTCATAAAATCAATTCCAAAGGGTCCAATATTCATTTATTAACAATCATTTGGATTGATCTCAAGGTCTAACCACTATAGTCGATGACCCCTCTGTAGCACTCATAGTCAATACCTATGGGTCAACATAACCACAATTATACTTAAATGACCGCACCTCAGGATGCTCTCACAGTCTATTCCCCATTTTCATGCTTTACCAATGCGAATCACATGCATATTCAATAAAAATTAACTCCATCCTAACAACACAAGGCATGGAAATAATGAAATCCTATCATGAATTTCAATGCACTATGGCTATAATCAATCAAACATGGGATACTAACCCATAATCAAGGTATAAATCATATGGATAAATAATAACCCCTTTCTCAATCAACAACCCACAATATGTATTAAACATGGTTAATTTCCAAAACACACAATACCCTAAAAATGGGTGTTCAGCGCTCAAAGAATATATAAACCAAATTCAATCAAGAAAGGAACGAACCACGCACCTTGAAGTTTTACGAAGAAAACTCTTGAAAATTGTCCATTCAATTTTCATAGAATGATATAGATCTATTAAAATGGTAAAAATGATCAACCCTCCATAACTCATGAAAGAGGAGAAATCCGGAATGAGTGGATCTAGGGGATGAGATAACTCACTGTTGTGAATCCAGGTCACCTGGAGACATCTCAATCACAGATTCCATGAGTGAATAAGAGGAGATATATGTTTATCAGCAATTCATTGCTCTCCTATATGAAACACAGGGAGATGATGAGAGTTATGCATATGAGATGTGACACCACACTTATTGATCAAAAAAAATTACATAGCATATTCATTTAATGTACAGACCGTGTATTAGTATTAACTATCTCCCACATTAGGTAGTCTTCAAGGTCACCTACACGACCCTGTACTTGGCCGTTACACAGCTAGTACATGACTATTCATGGAAACCAGGTACATGGCATGTACTCATAAGTACAGGTAGTGTACATAGAAAATTTTCCCTCATAAATTTCCATAAAAATACTAAATAATGATCCACACATGAATGGACGATCTATGTTCTTATAAACATCCTCCCTTAAAGAAATTCGTCACCGAATTTCCCTTCCACTTTTGGTTATGAAGTAAACATCAAACAACTATGAGCACTATGATTGCAGGTCATCCTCCCTCTCTTGAGTGTCATCCTGTGCTCTCCCATGCTACCATAACACCCATACCGAAGGAACAGAACGTCCATGGAAAAAAAAATTTGTTGCGATCCACAATCCAAATTGGGATCTCCTCAAATGATGCATCAACCTACAACTCAACATCCTTATGTTGAAAAATGCGAGACAGGTCAGAAAAGTAACATTGTAGCTTAAATATGTGGATGATATCACACATATCCCAATACCTCTGAGGTAACTGCAACTGATAGGAAACCAGAACGACTCTCTCCAAAACATCAATGGATCCAACTGATCTCGGTGATATATTATCTTGTATCATAATCCTCCCCTGTCCCAACCTTAGTGTAACACATAAAAAACATAATCTCTGAACTTGAACTCCATATGTTTTCTCGGTTGGTAAACATATGATTTCTGTTGATACTATGTTGTAGCCATCATCTTTCGAATCAACTCCACCTACTTAGTGGTTTCCTGGAAAAGATGATATCCCAGATTAGATTCCTCTCGTTCCTCCAGCCAACATAGGGTTGACCGGCATTTCCAACCATACATTCTTTATAAGGTTCTATCTATATTTTCATTGGAAATCTATTATTATAGGAAAAATCCACGAGGGGTAACTCTCTCTCCCAAGATCCCCTAAAATATAGGATGTATGCTCGAAGAATGTCCTCCAAAACCTAAATCGTTTGCTGAACAGACCATATTTTTGAGGATGGTAATTTTTACTCAGAAGTAATTGTGTACCCAAAGACCTCTACAGTCCCCTCTGGACATGAGAAGTAAACCATGAATTCCATTCTGAATTGGTAGAGTAGATAACCCCATCCAAATGAATAATATCTCGAATTTACAACCTTCCACGTTCATCATCACTAAAGGTTTCCTTGATCATAAATAAATGTCCAACCTTCATGAGTCTATCATCAATAGCCCAAACCATATCATTCCATCAAGGTGAACTCAGTAAAACCATCCTAAAATTCATCACAACATCATTACACTTCCACTCAAGAATGGATAACTTCTGTAAAGCCCATACTGGTCGCTATTTCTCAACCTTCACCTAATGAAAAGTAAAATATATCATTAAAAAACTATTAAACTCTCACATCATACCTCTACCAATAGTGAATGTGTAGATCTTGATACATCTTGGTGACACTAGGATGAACATTCCATATAATGAAGGAAAATTATTCAATAATTCCTAAAATATTTTGGAAAATACCCATATGCTTCCATGAAAATGTAAGACTTATCCTCACCTATGGTCCATCCAGAAGTAGGGTCCTTTCCTGACACTCTCTCACAGGACTAGGCCTTTGGCTTCTGATAGATTCCTCATTCACACTCAATCAAAGAGTGTAGGGTTAATAGTTATAGTGGAAATAAATGTCGGCCCCTGACTATCATGCACCTCCAAATTCATCTCATAGAATATATCATTATGCTTCAACTCATTTTCGGCCTCCTGAACAACCTCTATCTATGTCCTCCTTCTTAATGTATTGTCCACTACGTTTCCTTTCCCAGGCATGTAGGTAATGCTCAAATTCCAAAGAATAAAGGTACTCAATCAACCTTCTATGTTTCAAAATTAGATCATGAAGAGTAATGATATAACTGACACTTTTGTGGTTAGTTTACATCACAAAATTATCTCCCAAAAGTTAATTTTTCTAATAACATAAAGCATGAAAAACTGAAACCAACTTGATATCGTGTGTCGGCTAATTCTTCTTATGTGGCCTCAACCGCTGAGACTCATTCACAATTACTCCATCCCCTTAATTCAGCATTGCCCCAACCTGATGCCTAATGTATCATAGTACATAATGTATCTTTTTATTGGCTCTGAAAAAATGGGTATCATGGCTTATGTCAATCTCTCCTTCAACTCTTGAATGGCTTAATCATCGAAATCAATCCATAATTAATTCACAACCATCATAATTAGTCCTGCCAGTGATGCTTATTAGAGTGAATAGTTCAGCATAAAGTGCGTGTAGTAACTTTCCATCCCCAGAAAACTTTGTACCTCAAATATGTTCTTCAAAATACCGCAGGAAACTACTACTCTCACATTATCTGGGACTACAGATACTCCAATATCGAATATAACATGACCCATGAAGTGAATCTAGTCCATAAAAAAGTTTCACTATGAAAGCTTAGCATACAACTGATGTTGCCTCCATGTACTCAAAACGGATTGGTGGAATGGTCATGTAGAGTGTGAGAGTACACTAAGATATTATTCACGAAGACTACTACAAAAGAATACAAGTAATTTTGGATCACTCGGTTCATCAGATCTAGAAAAACTACTGGCTCTATTGTGTGACCAAACGACGTAACCACATACTCGTATAGACAATACCAACTCCGAAAGGCTATATTATCTATATCTGATTGACTAACATAAAAATGATCAAAACTGGATCTCACGTCCAAATTTGGGAACACTCGGGCTCCTCAAAGATGATCAAAGATATCAATAATTATCAATAAGGGATATTGCTTCTTGAGAGTCAACTATTTCAACATCCAATAATCCACAATATTTTTAAGGGTACCATCTTCATTCATCGCAAAAGGATAGGTGAACCTTAAGGAGAAGTACTAGTTCAGATGAAACCCTTTTCCTACATAAATGCTTCTTGAGCACATGTAACTCAAGTGTATCAATTCTATATAGAGGAACATATAATAGTCCCATTCTAGGTATAATATCAATAGAGAGATATACCTCTCGCTTTGGAGGAACACCTGAAAATTCATTAATGAAGAAATATCAAAAATGATCAAAAAATAGACAAATGTACATCTATGAAGTCCCTTGGTTATCAATATGTAAACGAGAAATTTAGGCTATAATTACTCCTAATCCATGATGCTCAGGTTGTGATATTCCCACCAAGACATCCTATTCAACCTTTTGTAGAAAATCCCCACCCTATGGTTATGTGAATCTCACCCTATAGTGATAGTAGTTAAAAAAGGAATATAAATAGAATAACCAGTCGATTCTGATAATGAAATCGATGCATGTCATCTCTATGACATAAAGGCCTCATAAGATGTGACACCCACCAACCTCAAGATAGAACTCCTTAAACTGACATACACTGGCCTTTCTAATCCCCAATAGGGTGTATAACATCATAACATATTCATAAGTAAAGATAGAACTCCCAAGAATTTCAACAACTGCAACAAATATGATACTGTAGGAAGACCCTATATCAAAAAGAGATGAAGATAAATATGAGGCAACAAGAATTGAAACTATAACCATATAGGGGTTGTGATATTTCTCATGATGGTTCTGATCGACTACAAATGTCTGACATGTAATATAGACCTTCGACCCTTCCTAATTACCCTGAGATGATCCACCCTACTATCATTGAAAACCTTACGGTTATCTACCATAACCATGACCCCCTCCTCTGCATGAACAACTTATTTAACTCTAGTTTCCTAAATTATGTGAATTTGTTGGTCCTTCTCCAGAGTGGGGAGTCCTAACTAATCTTCTCTCACTCACTTCCAGTGAGAACATCATGAAAATATTGGTGAAGACGACCCATCTTGTCACAAGACTGGAACTCAACTGGGTCTTGCTGGAAATGTGGTCTCATATTCTCTCTCTTATGGAATGAGTAGCATACCACCTAACTACCTGAAGATACATTGTGTGAATTATTCCTCTGGTGCATCGTACTATTTGTGAAGCGAATAATAGCCTTGGATGCTAAAACACCCAGGCTCATATCTCCCAACACCCACAGATTTTACTAGGTAATCGGTACCTAAGTCACTATAGCTGTCACCTAAGTCATCTTGAAGATATTCACATGTGATAGGATTCCATACCTAATACAATCCTTAAATCACCGAGACAAATATAACTCATCACCACCAATAACAGGTGAAAAGCATTGATGCTCTGTAAAACATGAAGTGTAGTCCATTCTTGAAAGAGCTCCCTACTCCAAATTCATCAACTCCTGGTCTATATCAGAATTCAATGGCTCGAGGAAGCAGTAGTAATAGAAGGTTCTTAGAAACACTTCCAAAGCCATATCCTGATGATGTCCTTCCTTGGAGATAACATCCCACCATCTCATGCTGGAATTACAATCAATGTTCATATCAAGCTTCACCTTGATATTAGGAGGCATCCCTAAATTCTAAAAGATACAGAACATGGTCTCCAATCGCGACACTGTAGCATGTGGTCCTCCATGCCCAAAAAATGTGGGAGGATGGTACTGCTATAACACCCACGTCATCTCTACCATAGACAGGGTTGAATGCAGTTCTCCCTGAAATTTCTACCACAACCTTAAAAATCCATTACAGAACTGTGATTTAACACATATGTCTCGTATAATTGCTAGTTCTAAGAAGGGCATGAATATAGGATCACATGGAAGTCCATGATCTACTATTTTCGGTGTCTATTCATCGCAATGTACTTGGTGTAAAACTGAAAGATGTCTTGGTGGATTGACTCTTCCAGGTCAAGTACACATCTCTGTTTAATATTTTCAAGGATTGAAACATAGATGATAAAGAAAAAAACATGTATTGAGAACATTCATGTTAAACTATTTAGTGTTACATGGAATTTATAAAGATCGGATGACATTTTCCCTTTAAACCATTCATGGGCATGTCACTCTGCCAAACATGGTCATGTAACACACCCACACACATTGTGTTCCACCTAGGACACTACTTGTACTTGAATTATCCCTCCTTCCCAAGTTCTTTTACAATGCTATAACTACATGGTTCTCTCCTATGAAACACTACACAACATGTTCACCCCTAACACAATGTGTACTAGTTATGTTCCATCAACCCATGTAGTTAGTCACATGACCAGATACATGGTCCTTATGGCACATCATGTAATTCCAGTACACATCATGTTCTATCAATGTTTCCCAACCCCATGTCTCTACTCCAAAAGTCAGTCACACTGTTAAAGAATACAAGGTGTGTAAAAACTGTACACTGTGTGTACATAATAAAATTATGTTCATCTAGAACCGAAGAACACATGGTGTGTGTTCATAACACAACACACTGTGTTGTTTGGGTTTCTAGATATTATGCCTCTAGAACTTCTCTGAAACCCATAAAAACAAAAAATTTGTCCAATTCATGAAAAATTCCGATCTTTGGGAGCCCATACTCAACGTGAGACAAATTTTGACATCCATTATCACATCATAACTTGAAAAAAAAATCAACTAAACTTCAAACAAGATCCACTAAATTCTTATCCATGAGGACCCATAACACATCAAGGAACATATTTTAGTGCCCATCCAAATTAAACATTACATATATCAATACCCTATCAAAAATAGAAAGTACTCAATGACAACATCTATCACAATGGCATGAATATTTAGCACAACATCTATTAAAACAACATGCAATCAGTAATTCATCCTAAATAGAATGAAATGAATGCATGGAATGTCACCACTAGCAAGTGATTATATGATGAATGAGATGGAATACCATCATATCACTGGGTTCAACAAAAATAGAACCTCTATAATATTAATAATAATGTCAATAACCAATCAGGTCACCCAACTGTGTAATCAAATCAACTGTTAGAATTACAAACCAAAGCAGTTTTAATACACAAGGTAATTGGATTTTCCCTATGCACGGGATATCTACTCCTAGTAATAACTTATTTCCAACATTCCATTCCTTCCTATCCCAATATATAGGCTCTATATAATAATATAAAGAACCAAATAATCTTCTTTGTTTCAACTTTGTAACATCCTAATTTCATGTGCCGCCCAAATATCTACAGTACCTGGTTGGTCACATGGACTCAATCGCATTTCCCCAAATTCTAGAGGTTGAAGACTAGCAGTGAAGGACGTTGGTGAGATAATAGGGTAAATAATGAATTCATTGACACAATAAAATAGTTGAAAAAATAAAAAATATTATAGGATCTAGTAATACAAAAAAAAACATAAACAGTGGACGAATAATAGTATAAAAAACTACATCATATATATATATAATGAATCATGAAACAATTATCTAGGAAGTAATGAAAACAATTAAAAATGATAGAAATACAATACTGAAACCAATGTATAGAAAAAGTAAACTTAACAGCTTCAAAATCCACATCTTGGTCCAATGCTCTCTAACAACAATAGAAATCTAGCCCTAATGATGAATGGTTCTGGCCCTTATCTGTTCCTGCAAACATTTAATCTGTAGGGGTCCAAAGGGATTTCCCAAATAGGGTGTGAGAAAAATCCCATTATGAAACCAACAAAAGCTCTACACATAACTGTTAGTGAATATATATAGAAGGAAATATTCCAAATGTATCAATAAACTAGGATGTAATCAAAATTAAACAATCCTACAGTTTCTAATTACATCCATTGCCATTTAATAATTTCTCAATTCTTTAAATAATGAATCCTCATTATCTAGACAAAAGTCGATATTCCCATAAACAATATAACAATTATAAATTTCTGAATACTATCTAAAAAATCGAGTAAGACTGATTCCAATCTTGTACTTTTCCTTGGAAGACTCATCACAATTATTCAATCATTTATAAGAAACCATCTTGGAACATTCATAGAGTTTGACCCCTCTGGTTCATTATATTATCAATTTACCAAATAATTTCCCTATGGGAATGCTCACATAGTCTAATCCAATTGGTCCCTTATAACACTAATCAATTACAAAATACCACTTGCACTGCTCTCATAATAAATACCCCCTTGGTCTCTTTAGAAATAATAAATTAAAATTTCCACAAAGAACCTCTCACTTTAAATGAACTAGGGTACAACATTCATTTAGTAATGACCCTCTAGGTAGATCTCATGGTTTTACCCATCTGTTATATGAACACATGAGATCTTTCACTGCCAATACCTCTAGGTCAACATAATAACAATCGTACATAAATTACCCCATCTTGGGATGATCTCCTAGTCTATTCCCCTTAGTCATGCTTTCAAAATGTGAATCACATGCATCACCAATAAATAGTAACTCTATCCTAACAATATGTGACATAAAATCAAATAAATCATAATATGAATTTCTAGGCCAAGAAAACCTAATCAATAAAACATGGAAAGACACCCATAATAATTGTATAAACCTTATGCATAAACAATAACCCCTTTACCAATCAACAACCCACAACATGTATTAATCACGTCAAATTTACAAAACACACAATACCCCAAACATTGGTATTAGTCACTTTAAGAATATATAATCCATATAAAATCATGAGAGGAACAATCCACATACCTTGATGTTGTACGATGAACAATCTTGATTGTGGGTCCTTGAATATCCCTAAAATGACGTAGATATCTGAAATCAACCTTGAAAAACTCATTAGATATGAGAAATCTAGAAGAGAAGATCTTGGGAAGATAGAAATAATTAGTGGGAATCCAAAACACATAGTTTCATCTAACTTAGGGCTCGAATTGTAAAATGGGAGGAACTATAAGTTTCAAAGCCTTTTGTTTCTCTCCTGTATAAAACACGGGGAGAAGAAGAGAATTTTGGAGATGATATGTGACCACAATCTGATTCATCAAATAAAAAGAAAAGAAAAAAATCTGGTCATTTAATGTAAACATTGTGTTTTATCCTAAACCATGTCCGGCTATTGGATGTCATCTATGAAACCTACACGACCATGTGCTCGGATTTTACATGAAAATACTCAGAAACCAGGTACATGGAGGTTACTATGGAGTACATGACATGTATATAAAATATTTCCCCTTTCTTCCTTTTTCATAAAAAAACCTGAAATAATATTCCATACCTCAAAAGAAGATCTGGGTTCTTACAAATATCTCATCTTAAAGTTATTCATACCTGAATTTCTCTTCCAACAGTGTTGAAGAGGAAACATCAAACAAATCATGCCACTATGATTGTATGTATGCCTCCATGTCCAATGTTTCATCCTATACTCGCTCGTGCTTACAAAGCACTCATTCCATTCGAATAGACCAGCCACATGGATCTTTCAGGCAGCGATCCAAAATCCAAATTGGGTGTTCCATGAAGGATGCATCCACCTCAAACTCAACCTCATCGAGTTGAAAAACATTATACGGGTATGAAAAGTAGCATCGTAGCTAAGAAACGTTGAAGACTCTATGCCTAGCCCGATACCTCTTAGGTGACATCAACCAATAGGTAACTGGACTGACCCTCTCCAATACCTCTAATGTTCTGATGTAACTCTATTAATTATTCCCCTACCTCCTAATGCACCTACATCCTATCCTTGATGTGACCTTTAAAAAAACCTGATCTCCAATCTCAAAATACCGAGGTCATCTATGTCGATCTACATAAGATTCCTAGAAAGACTATGTAGTTTCCATCCACATCCAAATCAACTCCACCTGCTCCATGGTCTCTTAGATAAGACTATGTCCCAACATAGCTCCCTCTCTTGCCTCCATCGAAAATAGGGATGATTAGAATAGACTACTATACAAATCCTCATAGGGATCCATCTGAATCATCACCTAAAAACTATTATTATAAGAAAAATATACTTGGGGTAAGGGTCACTCCCACGATCCCCCAAAATCTAGGATGCATTCTTGAAGTATATCCTCCAAAACAATAATTGTGTTCTCAAACTGGAAATATTTATGAGGATGGTAAGCTATACTCTTAAGTACATGTGTCACAAATCCATTTGTAGTACCTATAAGATACGAAATGTATATCAGTCATCCATTCCTTAGATGATATAGTGAGTAACCCCATGAAAATGTACAATCTCTTGGATGTACACTATTCCGAGCTCATCAAAACTAATGTATTACTTGATCAGTTGTAAATGTTCAACCATTATGAGTCTGTCAACAACAACTCAAACTATATCATTCCATTGAGGTGATATCAGTAAACCCATCACAAAATCTATTGTGACATAATTCTACATCGACTTGGTAATGTGTAAATATTTTAAAATACCAACGAGTCACCAACGCCCAGCCCCCACCTGCTGAAAGGTGGAAAAAATCATAACAATTCCAGCAATATATTTCTTCATAACTGTCCACCAAAACTACAACATAAATATAAATAAATCATGGTGACACAAAGATGAACTACACAAAATGAGGAATGGAAATATGACATCAACTCCTCACATATATATGGTGACACCGAAATGTATTCATAAAAATGTATGACCAAAAAATTACCTATGGTTAATCCAGGAGTAGGGTCCCCACCTGACACACTCTCCCATAAGACTAGGCCATCATAATCTAATAACAGCCTCATTCACCCTAGATTAAGGGGACTAGCGGTAATTACTATCGAAGAGATAAATGTCTATGCCTGTCTATCTTGTACCTCCAAATTAACCATAGATAACATAGCCATAAGATACCACTCACTGCAGGGATCCTGATATTAATATATCTGAGTCATACTGCTCAATGCATCAGCTATCGGGTTTCCTTTACTAGGAATGTAGGCAACATTAATGTCCAAAGACTAAAGGTACTCAACCCACCCTCACTATATCATATTAGGAACATGTTGAGTAAAGATATACTTGGGGATTTAATGGTCTGTGTACACAAAAAATAATCTCCCGGAAGATAGTGTCTTCTAAAGAGTAATGCATGCTCAACTATATCCAATTTGAGATCATGCATTGGGAAATTCCTCCAATGTTACCACAACCACCATGACCCATTAACAAGGAGTCCTTCCTCTATCATAACCACTTCCCCTAGATCAAGGCATGATGTATCACAGAAAACATCATACCTTCTTCCCGGCTCTAAAAAAATTAGTATTGCTGTTGAAGTCAATATCTCTTTAATCTCTTGAATAGATAAATCATAGGAATCAGTCCAAAAGTTCACTGAACCCTTCTTAATTAGGATCATTAGTGGAACTACTATGCGTGAAAAGTAGGGTATAGAGAACCTATAGTAACTAAACATCCCTAAAAAACTACATACCTGAAAGGCATTCTTCAGCTGCTCCCATGAAACTACTCCTCTCACATTCTTTGGGACTACTAATACATCTATCTCTGAGATAACATGACACATGAAGTGAATATTTTCCATCCAAAAGTGTAACTATGACAACTTAGCATACAATTTATTCTTCCTCTGTGTACTCAATACGATCTGATGATGGGTGGAATGGTCGTGTTGAGTGTGGGACCACACAAAGATATCATCGACATAGACTACCAAAAAAATTAAAAGTAAGGATGGAACACTTAGTTCATGAGTCTCAAGAAAACAAATGGTGTGTCTGTCAGATCGAACTGTGTAACCACATACTCGTATAGACCATCCCTACTCTGAATATATGTTTGAGGTATATCAGATAGTGTATCATGCAACATATGATTGCTGGATCTGAATTCAATATTTGAAAACACTAAGGATCCTCAACGATAATAAAAGATATCACCAATCCTTGAAAATGGATATCAGTTCTTGATCGTCAAATGTTTCATCTTTCAATAATTCAGGTTAAGTCAAAGGGTATCACCATATTTCTTCACTAAAAGGAACAGGTAACCCCAAGGACAAGTACTGGGTCAGATGAAACCATTTTCTTGATAATCCTCCAACAGATTTTTTAGCTCTTGTAACTATTGTTTAGCCATCCAATAAGGAATAACGGACATTGGGCCCTCTCCAAAATAAAATCAATATAGAAATCAATATCTTTAATTGGAGTTAAACCTGAAAATTCATCATGAAATTCATATATGAAACGATCCATCACTAGTGGAATGTCTATCTATGAAGTATCGTTGTCATATAGATATAAACTAGCAATTTGGGATATAATTCATCATAACCTATGATTCTAGGTTCTTGTTATTCTCACCTAGACATCCCATTTAACCTTATGTTTAAAGGTCCAACCCTTTGGTGATGTGAATCTCACCTTGTAGAGATAGCAGTCAAAAAAATTCTAGAAAGGGACTAACCAGTCCATTATGAGAATGACATCGAAGCATGTCATCATTATGTCATAGAGGTCCCATAAGATGTGACACCCACCAAACACAAGAGGGGACATCTTGCACTATCAAACAGTAGTTATCCTAGTCTCCAACTATGTGTCCAGAGTCATAAGATCATCAAATGTAAATATACAGATCCCAAGGATCTCCACAATGGAAACATATATGAAACTATGGAAGGCCCATATATCAAAAAGAGTAGAAGATAAAATCGAGACAACTAGAATCATACATCTAATAGTATAGGTTCGATATTCTAGTTTAGATAGGTCTTCTCCACTATAAAAGTATAATCTGTACCATGACCCTGTGACCTTTTCTAACCACCCTGAGCTGATACACCAGGCTTTCGATGAAAACATGACATCTAGACACCACGACCATGGACACATCCTTGCCCTGCATGACCTGAGGAACTTAGGTTTCATTACTGATGTGAAACCGATGTTCCTGGTCTTGAACATGGAGTCATAAACCATCCCCTCTCACTCGTTTCTAGTGAATACTTCCTGAAAAAGCATTGAAGATAACCGATCTTACCACAAGGCCATCAATCAACTAGGCCTTTCAGGAAACGTGATCTTGTATGACCAATCATCCTACACTAGTATCATATCACCTGAATACCTGAAGAAACATCTAATGAATACTCTCTACGGTGCATCCTGTAATTTGCAGAAGGAGTACCTGCCCTAGATGCTGAAACACCCTGGATCACAGCTCTCAAATCCCTCAGATCTTGCTCGATAATCTGTGCTTGCTTCATTATATCCATAACTGAAGTCTTCTTGATGAAATTAACCTATGATTAGATGTTATACCTGAGACCATAATCAAATATCCTTGACAAATATAACTTTCCTCCTCAAAGAGTAAGTGCAATGTTCTAAAGCTCTAAAAAATCTGAATATTAAACCATCACTAAAAGAGATCCCTACACCAAATTCAAGAACTCCTGTGCTCGATAGGCCCTCAAAATCATGGGGTAGAAGTAGTCATAGAAGGTACTTTGAAATGTTTCCCAATACATATCATTATGACTTCCCGCCTTTGAGATAACATACCACTATCTCTTGGCAGAATTACATATCTTGTACATAGAAAGATTCCCACTCCTCTCAAGAGGTGTATCTTGATGCTAAACAATGTAAAGCTTGGAGTCCAACCATGACTCTTCCGCATGTGGTCATACTTCCTTAGAAATAGTTATAGGATGATGCTAATGGAATACCCATGACATCTCTACCATAGATGGGGATGGATTTGATGCTCCCAGAAAAGCCTATAACATCCAAAAAAATGCATCACCGAACTAAACTCCCACACATGTGTCTGTTATGATAGCTGGTACCATGATGGGAATTATGTGAGGATCTACCTGTATTCCCTGCTCTACCATTTATAGTGTCTGGTACTCTCCCTATACCTGGAGTACAGCTAAATGACATCTTGGTGGCATGAATCAGAAAGGTCAAGAACACACCTCAATTTATGATTTCCATGGACTGATACTTATAAGTGAAAGATTGTAACATAATTAGAAGACATTATTATTTCACTAAACCATGTTACACGGCATGTATAACGACTACACGTCGTTTACCCATTATGTCTTAAATGGGTATGTACCTATTCCAAACCTAGTCATGTAACACACCTACAGATGACATGTTCCTCCTAGGACATGGTGTGTATTTGAATTTTTCCTTCCTGACCAGGTTCTATTACACTTCTATAATTGTATCATTCTCTCTAGGGTAACACTACATGACGTGATCACCCCTGACACAGTGTGTTCCATTTAGGTTTAATCCACCCATTTTATTAGTCACACAGCCAAATACATGGTCCTTATAGAACATCATGTAATTATAATACACAACATGTCCTACCAAAGTTACCCAACCCCGTGTCACTACTCACATAGTCAGTCACATGGTTATAGACTACATGGCTTGTACATAAAATACAAGACATGTAATTAGTTAATGTTTTCTCTTTTAGTACATAAGATCACATGGTTTGTGTTTATTACACCACACGTAGTGTTGTCTGTGTTTCTGAACAGTAATCCCCTTAAACTTTTCTAGAACCCTTAAAACACGAAATGTTATCCATGGAAAGAAATATTCTGACCCGTGGGAGCCTATAATCCCTGAAAATTAATTTTTTACATCCCTTTTACCATCATAACATCCAAAAAATTCCACTAAAGTTCAAAAATGACCCACCAAATCCTGATCCATGTTGTCCCGAAACAGCTTAGTGACCAGTGTTTGGAACCCATAAAAATGAAACAATATATATAAAAATACCCTATAAATGATATCATGTATCCTATCATTAAATGTATCACAATGGAATGCATATCTTCCATAACAAATATCACAATGGCTTGAAATCAATAATGCATTCTGAATGGCATGATAAAAATACATGACATGTGATCTCTAGAAACTGCCTATGTGACACATGATATGGAATACCCTCATATAATGAGGTTTCTACAATAATTGAAATTAAATCATATCAATAATAATATCCAAAAAACAAGTGTATCACCCAGTGGGGAAATGAAATCAACTATAACAATTGAAAACCCCAAAAATTGCAATACTCAAGGTAAATTAGATTTTCCGTGTACACTGGTTAGCTACTCCTAGGAAAAACTTATTACCAACTACTTATCCCCTCATATCCCTATCAATAAGCTCTAAATAGTAATACAAAATAGAAAAGAAACTCATTTGATACTACTTTGTAACATCTCTTCTGTGTTCCACACAAAGGTACCCTGTATCTAGTTTGTTATATAGCCTCAAGCGCATTTCCACCAATGCCTTATGCTATCAACTAGCAGTAAGGAAATTAAGTGTGATTGTGGGGAAAAAATACCCTCATTGTCTGAGTAACTAAATGAAAATGATCAGAAAATAGTAGGGGAATTAGTAATACCATACAACAAAAATATACATCAGAAGGCTGATAGTATAAACAGCAACTAAACACACACACAGATATATATATATATATATATATATATATATATAATAAATGACGCATGTAATATGTATATAGGGATGTATCCAAGAAAGTCAAAAATATAGAAATAAAAAACTGAAACCAAAGTACAAATAATATAATCTCGACAACATCGCATACGCCATCTTGGTCCCATTTTATCCATACCAAACAATAATCATGTACCTGATGAAGAAGGGGACATTACCTTATCTATACATGTAACCATATAATATGTTTGGGTCTAAAAAATGACACAAATATGGTGTTAGGATAATCCTAGTAGGCAAATACTAAAATATATATGCCTAACTATCAGTGAATATTTATAGCAGGTAATATGAAAAGGATGAAATAAACTAGGAAGTACACAAAAGCTAATAATTCAATAGGTTCCAACTATATTTATTTACATTTATTAATTATTCAAACCATTGAATAATGAAACATAAAAATATATCATAACATAATTATTTCTTGGTATAATATGGTAAACAAACTTCTCAAAAGACCATATAAACAATCATGTAATATCAATTCCATGCTTGTACTTTGGCTTTGTAGTGTCATCACAATCATTCAATTTTTCACAAGAATCCCTCTTGGTATGTTCTCATAGTCTGAACCGCCTAGTTCAATAAATTACTAATTCACTAAATAATGACACTTTGGGAAAGATCACGTAGTCTAACCACCATGATACCACATAATTGTAATCATTGATAATTGAACACTTAGTAAACTCACAAGGTCAATACCCCCTAGTCTGCATAGTAATAATAATTTAAAATGCCCACCTGGAATCTCTCATAGTAAATTCCATAAGGTACAATATTCATTTAGTAACAACCCTTTCGGTAGCTCTCTCTATCTCACCCCTCTAGTCTATGACCACCCAGAAACTCTCACAGTCAATACATATGAGTCAACATACCATCAATTATACATAAATGACCCTACCTAGAGAAGATATCACAGTCAATTCCCCTTCATCTTACTTTCACAATGTGAATCAAATGCATCTCTAAAAAATATAAACTCTATCCTAAAAACATAATGAATTGAAACAATGGAATATTAACATTCATTTTTCGGCCCAACAGCCATATTCAATCAAACATGGGAAACACACCCATAATCAACGTATAATCCTTATGCATATACAATAACCCCTTTCTCAATCTACAACCCCCAACAGGTATTAAACATGGTTAATTTTTAAAACACTCAATAACCTAAACAAGGTTATTTGTCACATTAATAATATATAATCCAAATCCAATCATTAATTGAATAAATCACCTACCATGATGTTGTACGATGAGCACTCTTGACCATCATCCCTTGAATCGGCTTAGATCGACATAGATCTATAATATAAACCCTTGATAACTCTTAAAAGAGGAGAAATCATGAATTGAGGCACTAGGGGAAGCTAGAAATCACCTGTGGGATTACAATTCACCTGGACACTTCTCAATCAGAGGTACGATGGCGTAACAGGAGGAGATCGATTTTTTTCTATCGGTCATTGCTCTCTTGTACGAAACATGGGAAGAAGAACAACGTTCAGGAGATACAACATGGCCCCACTATGATTCATCAAATTAAAAAAAATTAAACAATGTGTTCATTTAATGTACACGTTGTGTATTAGCCTCAACCATATCCCTCTTTAGGAGGTCTGCTAGGTCACCTAGACGATTGTGTACTCAGTCGTTACCCGACTGGTACATAGTTGTCTGTAGCAACTGGGTACACCGCATGCACTCAAGAGTACATGGCATGTATTTAGAAAATTATCCCTTTCTTCATTTTTCCAAAATAAAACAACCCAAAATAATGATCTATTACTGAAAATAAGATCCATTTTCTTATAGATACTAAGGGTTATGTGTTTCCTTAAGTTTCTGTTTAAAAATTCAACGTGTTTAGTAACTGAATAGTGTGGAATTTCAGAAATAATCTTGTAAATACATCATGATAGGAAATGAAAATTTTTATATGGGCCACATTTTTGTCGACTCATTATAATTTAAAAATATTTTTTTTGACATTAAATACATTTGTTGAAATAAGGTTTAAATATTCAATATATATTCTTGTATATCCCACATGATATGTGATATTCATTCTAATAATTTCATAGTACATAATAAGGTTTATCATGGAAATTTATTTTATATACGTATCATTTGGTTTGAATCCACATCATTGATGTGGAATGGAATTTATTGGTTTCTCAAATCATATATACTATTTGAATATTATGGAAACATATAGGTATAAATAAACGCTTTTTTTATTTTATAATGTGAAAAATGAGTGTTTAATCTGGTTTATTGTTTGAGATATGATATATATAAATTAAGGGTCGGAGTGATAGTATTTTTGGGGTACTTATTGTGATAAGGTGTATGACTTATCTTTATTGTTTAAATACCTTGTATGTGATATTCCATTTTATTCAAATGAGTATGTTAAATCCAAGGAAATATTAGTGTTATTTAAAGGGATGAGAATTCATATGGTGGGGATATTATAGTAACTTATATTCATGTATATCAGTAAAATTTTATTTAAATCAGATTCAATCCTATAGTGAATCAATATATGTTATTCTGTATAGTTAGTTATAATTTTCAAAATCATAAATTTGTTATTAGAATGTAGGCATTTAAATATAAATTTTTAGAGTATAAAAAATATATTTTTAACGGTGTTTAGTGGTTCAAAATGGTTAATTTTTCTATATATGGATGCAGGTTCCTAGTAGGAGATCATATGATACTTGATGAGTTGTCTAGGTTAATTATAGTTTAAGGTTCACTATCTAGTTCCCAGTGACCCTATAATTTTTTTTATGAAATTCCTAATTAACTAAATTAAGTGTTATATGAAAAAATAACTTCTTTACCTCTATCATTTTTATGGACAACACCATAATAGATCGAGACATCACTTCCTTATTTCCCCACTACTTATTATCTTTTTATCTCCTATACTACTCGACATATCAGTGATTCTTAGGAAGTAGAGTCTTAATGGAAGTATGATTATACTTTTGATTCTATATTTTCAGGTTTATGTTTTTATTCTTCCCTTTCATTGAAATAAATCCAAAAATTTATATTTTATATTGATTAATTATTTGTTTTAATTATAGTGAAAAGAAACTGATGATTGAGGATAATGTTCAATCTATTAGAAATGTTTGGTGATCACTACCTTTTTCCAAAAAATTCAGATAAATGTTTTTTAACAGTTTGATGTTTTTAATCTTGTAAGTGTGTGTATGTGACATAGAAATTGATCAATAGGGACTAGAGTGTTCCTATAAGGTTGAATGAGCCTTCTTTGTACCATATATAACATATCACATGTGTTGTGATGTATCTTAGGGAATTTAATATTTTATGTAATGGCACACGGAGAACATACATTGGTAATTGGATCCAATAGTGGTTTTTCATCATAATATTGGGTCTTGTACATCATTTTGAGTTATTGTGAAATAGCATTCCCTAATTTTTTTCATGTGTGATTTTTTTAGGAAACAATTTTTTTTGTGTTATTTACATTAACTAAAGTATGTTCATTGTTGATTAATAATGTTTTATATATAAAATTTTCTATTAAGGGGTGTAATGTGGCATTTATTTACAATTTCTATAACCATTGAGAAGATAATTTTGGTTAGTATTTTTTCAAAAAGGTTAATTTCTTTATGTTTGGGTGATTTTAGAGAGTGATATGGAGTGTATAATCCACTACAAAATATACATGGTGACTTGTGAGGGGTTTCTGATAATCCCCAATTTTATGTTTTTATTATTATTAATTTATTAAATATTTATTCTATTTGTTTAGATTAAATATAAATATTAATATAATAATTTGTTCCTATTAAAAATTAATAATTTTTAATAATTTTCAATTAATTTTATGTATTTTAACTATTTATTTACATTAAATATTATTTTGAATATAGATTTCTAAAAATTTTCTTAGCTATTATTTTAATATATATTGTGTTTATAACTATATTAATTTTGTGTATATAATAATTCATTTTATTGTTTCAATGTTTTTTTATTAATAATATATATTTTCTCAAAATTAATTTACTGAATTATAGTTTGATTTAATTTTTATTATTTTTCTACATGTTTTACAGTTATGGTTTAATATTGAATACTTTATAATTTGAGTTAATATCTTCATTTAAAATGAGATAAAAATTAATATAGTGTAAAATAAGAGGCTATATTAGTTATTTTCCTTTTCTATTTAATTCTCAAAAAAAATTATATAAGATATTCAATGATAGCCAAAAAAATTATTTATTATTTATTATTAGTTTGGGTTAAATTAATTTCAGGTCGGTTGATCATAATCATGGAATAATATAAATATCTCAGGGATTATTGACATTGTCACAATGTTTTACTCTCAAGATAAAGATATTTTATTTAATTGAGTTAAATACAATGAATTGATTCTTTCTAAACATTGATTTAATGAGAAGTATTGTAATATTATTTTTCATTTAAAATTAACAATAATGGTTTTCATTATTTTATATAAACATGGATATTGTAATTAGGGTGATTTTCAAACGTTTTGGATGAATCAATGCTGTTATATTTCATTACTGAATTTATTCTAGATTTTAAATTACATGTTTTAGATTCCCCATAAATATGAAAAAGAACATTATAATATTAATAATTTATGGCTAAAAATGTCTCCACCCATATGAGACATGACATATTCTTTAACACAAATCAATAATACGGCAGTTGGGTTAAACTGATAGAATAAAAAACATGATTAAAAAATTCCATCACATTATTTATAATTTTATTTCATTGAATATAACTTTATTTTTATAAATAACATTGGAAGACAAAACAAAAAAATAAAAGTTAAATAAATTATAAAAAATCATAAAATTTTAAAAACTATTAAATATATAGATTTAATGAAAAATATTTTCATTGATCTCCAATGACCATATAGTTTTGATTAATTTTTTTCCAGTATTTATTCTCTATTGATACATTACTTATTTTATGTTTATTCTATCATGTATTTATTATTCTGATAAGTATTTTAATATGGTAGTAGATAGATTTTTGATACCTAGTATTATGAAATATCTATATATTGGGGTGATGTAGTGGATTTTTTAAATGGAAATCAAAAACATTTGATCAATGTTAATTACCACAAACTATTTTCCAATGAATCTTTCTAGAGATAATAAAATCGAAAAATTAACAATTTACATCAATCAAACTATTAATTCGGAAAATAAATCTCTTTATCAGAGTTTTTGTGACAATAAAAATAGATTTTCAAATAAAATTCTTTTTGAAATCTAAAATTTCATGAACAAAAATTCTATAAAATTAAAATTTTCTAATAAAAAATAATTCAATTCACATGAGAAAAGTATTTTTAATTAAAAAAGAATACCCATATATATTAATAAAATTACTTTTACAATGAAAACCTATGTAATAATAATTTATGTGACACTTGTGATTAAAGAATTAATCAAAATAATAATAATTTTGTAAAAAATCTCTTATATGAAAAAAATGGTCAATGGATTTCTAATTTTATAATAAAAAATGTTTCTTGAATCATCATAATTATCTTATTGATCAAAATTATCATATAATTCAGATGATAAAGCATGTATATAATTATCATCAATCATTTCCACCTCAATATTACTTCTAAAATGATGAGTGTTTTAGTGGTTTGAATTAAGTGACTGATCATTTTTATTTCAGGCAAAAAAAATATAAATGAAGATGATCAGAAATCTACTTGATGTTATTTTAATTAAAAAATTAAAAAATACAAATAGCTATGTAAATTTTTACTCTATATATTTTTTAATTTATGGTTTAATAGTATTTGTGTAGATTTGTAGTCTAATTAGATTATCAAGATAAAAAGTGAATAATAAATTAAGAAATATTTAATTAATTTCAAATGTGAATATATTATTTTTTAAAAGAATAATGAACCATCCATTGGGTTTTATTTATTTGTTTTCCGTTATGAATATATTTATATTGAAAATGAATTATATTATTATATTATTATATTTTTTAGATCATCATTTGAAATTAATTTTTTATGTTCAAGTATCAAGCTTGAAATTCCTGACCTATTTTAAAAATGATAATTTACAATGGGTTCACAAAAATTAATTCCAGGATATTAATTATAAAATTAATAAGTGTGATGGAAAAAATCATGATCCTTTTTATGATGATTTTTAGGATTTAAATTAAAGTATAAAAGAAAAATATCATATCGAACCAAAAAATTATGTTTTTTTATATGGTTGATGCTCCACTAATAGTTTAAATGATCATTATAAAAAAACTATATAAGTTAGTTCATTGAAAAAGATTATATTTTTTATTTCTAAAATTTAATTATATGTTTTCATATTTTAATACTTTTTTTAGAATAAAAATAATGATAATTTAATTAGAATCCAAGAATTTCAAAGTAATTTAAAAAAATTATGTTTGTTTTGAGATGATAATTATTATGATTTTAATAATTAATAAATGAATAATAAGATTAATGTTTTGATTTGAAAATGAATAATAATGTTAATAAAGGGGGTTTAGTGTCCAGAACCATGAATTTTTAAAATTATTTCACTAACACTGCATTTCTTCTACTTGATGAGCTTTAATTATTTAGATTATATATTGAATTGGTTGTTATTTTAAAAAAATATACCACTTGATGAAAACTAATAGAAATGTCTTCCAATTGAAATTTTATCATTTGGAATTCCAATAGTGTTCTTTGAAATAAAAGTGATTTTAGTGGAATTGTTTTATGGAAATACTCATAGTTTTTATGAAAATAAATTTCAAGCAATCACCCTTAATAATAGAAAAAATTAGTCACAAATTAGGGATAAATTTAAAAATTATTCATTAATTCTTCCCTATACCTATTTTTTATGTAGTGTATCATTGTATTACATGTTGATTTTCTATGGAGTCATTATCACAATGTTTAAATTTCCAACTTCTATCAATATACATTTCATTTATGTTGTATGGTTATTCAAACCTACCTCTACAAATATAAATTTTTAAAAAATTATTTTTTAAAAATATTTTTTGATTTCATTTCTTTTAATAGATTTTCAATTCTATCAAATTCATAAAAATGTTAAAAAATAGAAATAATAAAAAAATAATTTTAAAAATCTATTGTGTAAATTTGTTACGAATTTTGAAAAATTGAAAAGATAAGAAAAATATTAAAATACATAAACAAATGAAAAAAATATTTCCAATTAAAATAAATAAAAAAATGACTAAATATTCATAAAACATGAAAACATATAAAATTTCATAAAAAACCTTTAAAAATTTCTCTTACGTATCCATTGTTATTCCTTTTACTATTATCAAATAAATTTTATGGGTTTTATTACTCTTCATAATATTGTTTGTAAGATTCTATTTTTATGAAAAATTGTACACAAGTAGTTTGTAAATATTTGTGTTTTTTGTTTTTGAATATATGATTTTATCACATTTATATATTTTTAAAAAAATTATAAAATTATAAAATGTATAAATTCTAATTGAAATTATTTGGATATAAATAAATCATTTTATATATTTACATTTATTGTGTAAATAAATTTTTTATATTTGGTTGTATATAATCAAATTATTTAAATTTCATTAATAAAAAATAAACATTCATTAATTCCATGATGTTTTTTTTGAATTTAGAATATTTAAATTCTATATAGATATATTTATAAATCATTATTTAATATTTTAACAATTTAAATGATTTTATAATCAATGTTCTTTTAATAAAAAATAATTCTTCTAAATTCCATTTACAGTCCTAACATTATTATTATGTATATTATGTATTTAATGTTTATACATATAATATTTAAATTTTTCTGTAAAAATTTATCTCCTAGATGTTTTTAATAATTTATATCCTACCACTTGTTTAAATTTATCATATATTTTTCTATTAATGTTATTTGTGTTTTCTACAATAGATAATTTGATTATTTATGTTTCTGAAATGATTATAATTTTTTTATTCATATAGGCCATTATGAAATATTGTTTTTTCTAAACATAATTTTATATCTACATATATATTTTAATAATTATAATTTTTTTTGTATTATCAATCAACCATTTAAATAAAACAATAATGTTTATTTTCAAAAAAAAAACACTATGTAAAATAAAATTATAACACCCATTTGTTTTTTTAATTTTTATATAATAATATTTAATTCATTATAATTTGTGATTTAATGATATATATTTATTTTTAGTATCATTGATATAAATTTTATTTTATTTTCCCTTAATTGTGTGATTTGAGCATAATTTCTAGGGTTGGAATCATTTTACTGTATATTTAATTCTGAGTGAATGCATTCGTGTATATTTATTTATCGCATATAACTTTCTTAATTTCTAAATCAGTGTTTCATTAACATAATTTACCCTTAATGATAGATTACTTTGGTTTTGATAGTTCTTTTAATGTTCTATCCAAATATTCCCTTCTTATAATAATTAAATAATTTTAATCCCCAGATCAATTAAGAAGACTTATCAATTATGTAATAATATTTTTAAAATTAAAAAATTCCAACAAACCCTTTTTATACATGTTTTGTTCTGTAAAATAATATTTTTGGGAGTGTGTGTGCGATTCATTTTATTCTCATTTTCTTAATGAATGGAAAATCGTATGTTCAACTGAGATAATAAACTTCACATTATTTAGTATGTAATAATATATAATCTATTATTTTTCAATTGATTTTCATGAGTGTTATATTTATTCTTTTCATTTCATTACACATATTTTATCTGTCACTATTTATTAATTCTTTCTTAATATTACGTTCTATTATGGTTATTTGTTAGATAAAAATTACCTCTTCATATATCATTTTTTATGGTTTGGAAAAAAATTGATAAAATATTCCTTACAATCTACTGAATAATTTTATGTTGTCTTCGTAATAAAAACCATAAATTTTTATTTAACTTATTAAAAAATATTAAATATTATTGAATAATTATTATTATTTTTTAATATGTGAAAATTAAATCATTGAAAATGAAAAATTAACTAAATATATTAAAATAATAGAATATAATTTCATCACATTACATTCTATTATTCATTCACTCATTTAATCACTTATGTAATTATTCACTTTCCTTTTGTGGAATTAAATTTTCAGGTTCATTATTCAATTTTATTTTTAATTAAGTTATTTATCAGTTCTATTGAATTATAATTCTTAATTTATTATGGTTTTCTGTTATTTTCCTTTAAAACTCAAAAATCACTTAAAAAACTATAAATATTTTTCATTACGGTGTTATATTATACCAAATAAGAAAAATAGTCGAATGTTTCCAAGAAAATGGAATTAGTCTACAATTGAATGAATGATGGAAACCACATTTTTATTTCATTTTTATATTCAATTAAATAATTTATTGAGATATCATTGAAATTTACTATGACAATGACAATTTAAATTATTTAGTAAATGGATAACTTTATTCAATAACAACTGAATAGAACAATTTTGAGACATGATATAATTAAAGTGTTATAATTCGGAATTTTATTTAAATACGTAAAATGTCTAAATGTTTAATTAGTTTTTTATTGTACATGTATTTATGTTTAACTGCACATATTAGTTAAGAGGAATATCATATTCAAAAGGGTGGGGGTGTTAATTTTTAACCTTTATTTTATTTATTGATATTTAATTATTAACTTAATATAGCTTTAAATTATAAAAATACACAAATAAATTAAATAAATTGTTTATTATATGTATTTATGTTTTTAAATTATCTATTTAATTTATTTTAATATTAAATATATAATTTTTTATTATAATAATTTTAGTAGTTTTTATTAACTCTTGATTTTATATTTATTTAATTTTTGTTTATATAAATATTTAACTCATTGGATTTTATCATCATTTATTGTTGGTAATCTGATATATTTTCTATATGATTATTTTAACATTGTGTATTAATATTAAAAATTCTATTTTATCATCTCTGAGTAATTAAATTTTTGTTTAATATAATATGGGTAATGATTTTGTATTTCTTCTACATTTATGTGGGAAATACATGAATTATGATGTTAACCTGATGCAACATGTGGTAACTAGGTCCCACTAAAAGCACATAAACCCCTCTTATTTAATATGTTCCTCAGGACTGAGGCCACTAGGGAAAACAAGTTACCCCAATACACATGTTTTCTCCTCTATAGGGACCACCCGCTTTCCAAAACAGATAATAAAAATAATGAATTTCCTCATAGTCCAACACATTTTTATTCAATTTATTATTTTCCTCACCCACACACACCCTAGAAAACCTATCTGGATATCACCCTTCTGGATGCTACTCTAAAACATGCCACATAAAACTATGGATTTCTAATTATATGTTATCTTCAAATAAAGGGTTTTTACATGGGTAGTATCATATTGTCATTTATGAATCACTTTTATAGGGGTGTTACAATCTCCACCAATTTAATGAACAACATCCTTCATTTGGACCCCACACCTCAAACCGTGGTATATGTACTACATTTAAATATGGTTATTGGATTTGATACCATTTTTCAAGACCATACCTACCCTATCATTGAACATGGTGAAACAAACCCATGGGTGTTCCATGAAAACAATTTTTCCTTTCGAGTAGAAAAATGTTGATTTCTAACTTGGCTAACTGGTCACACTAATGACTACCAACATATGCCAATTTTAATCCATTGTTCTTTTTCATCAACCACACACACCATGAGAAAATTAATAGGAGTTCCCACCACCTATCATTACTCAAATATAAACCTCACAAAATTTTATATTTCTAATCAAATACTCTCTTGAAACTAATGGTGCACCTCATAAACATGGGATAGAAAATTTATTAGTTTATGAATAAAATTTCAAATGGAGTTTTATTATGTAATAATTATACTACTAAGATATGTAATAATAAAATAACATTTATCAATTTATATATGATTAAATAAATATTACATATTAAAAAAATCAGTAGTCCACTCATGAAAGAATTATCAGTTGTAAACAACTGAATATTACCCCCAAGAAATATTAAACATGATTCAGCCTAGATAATTACTTTTTGTAAGACTACATAATCATGAAAAATAATTTTTTATGATTAAATTCATCATTGAGTGAGTTTCATAAGTTTAAATAAAAACCAGGGGATCAAGTAATATATGATTTTATTTATGATTTAAAACAACAAAAAATATTTTATAATTAGTTAAAACGTTTTTGTGTATAAATTAGTTTAATTATTTAAATAGATAAATACATAAATAAATTTATGATCAAATAATAGAACATTCAACAAATCAATTATATCTTTCCAAGCCGTATCAATATATTGAATCAATTACCAATTTTAATAAAGAAAAACATAAATCATAAAAAATATTAGAAGCATCTAAATATGTTATAAAAAATATAAAGATAAAGAATTAGTAATCTTCGAGAAATATTATTGATATTTATAGATGAACAATTTTTTTATTAAAGGACAATTATCATTAGTGACATAACAATATAAATGAGTTGAACAAAATTTTAATCTGTGTAGTTGAGTATAACAAAACAATTTGGTAAATTAGTTAATCATTAGATTTTGGTGGCTGGTAAGGATATTAATGGTGAACTAAGATGAAATGATAGTGTAAAGAGATTATAAATATAAAAAGTATCTTAACATGATTTTTTGATGATTTTATATTTTTAAGGGAATTTATTTCTTCATTTTCATCATCTATTATTACAACAATTAGTTTTTGTGGATAAAATAAATAGTAATTGTTATTATTATTTAATCACTATTTTAGAATCCATATTAGTTAATAGTTAATTTAATATAACTTTAAATTCACGTAGAATTTCTTTCTTTAAAAAAATCATTGTATTTATTTTTTTCATCTATTATATAATTATTTTTAAAATATTATTATATCATTTTTTTGTGTTTTTCTATGTTTATTTGAAAATTATATCATTTCTATAGATTTTATTTCAATTGACCTTAATCAAAAAATAATTGAGTAATATCAATTATTTTAATGAATAAGTCTATGTTCTACTACCGATTCAAGAATTATTTTTTTAATTGATCATAATTTAATGTTTTAATGTAATATCCCATTGAATTAAGCGTTAAACAATGAAACGTTTTTTTATTAATTTTTTATTATTTTCTAAGATTGTTTTTAATATACTTGATAATCATTTATAATCTAAAATTAAATTTCATACAGATGAATCAATGATAATTTTGTAGTATAAATTTAATTTTTTATTTTAAATACCCAATTTTGTATGCCCAACATAGCTACAAAATATCATTCTCATATAGAAAATAAATTAAAAGAAATAACATCAACAATTTGAGATATAGAAATAGTTTTTCTACCAATCTATTTTAGTGATGATATAGAATAATTTAATTATGAAATACTGAGACAAATATTATATCAGAAAATTAACTGAGAGTTTTATTTCATAGAATGGATAAGATTATTTCATCATTTCCATATCACTTTTGATAATGACTTTTTTATTGGGTGAGTGATATCTACATTAATAGTATGAATAGATTTTAATTGATCTTGAGTGATAAATTATCGACTAAGAGTTACTGAATTGTATCTCGGGGGGGGGGGGGGGGTTCTAGGGGATATGCCAATATTTGTGTATTTTGTTTTAAATCATAATGTTTAAAACTTAACTTTCTATTAAAAAAATTATTTTTAATATTTTTTCCTTAAAAAAATTTAATGGTTCACTCCAGAAATTTAATAAGTTACTCATTATAATTTTTATTCTATTTGTTTTATTTATTGTGTGTCTATTAAGATAGGGATGGTTTATATTTTCTATCTATCATGTATATGTTATATTTTTTAACATAGTCTATTTTAAATCTAAAATGGGGAATATGTTATCTTCTTCTTCTATAAATTACGTATATAGGAATTATATAATCATTATGATAAATTCTAAAAGAGATAATATATTCATATTAGTTTTATTTATATTTGTATTATATATATTATAAACTAAATGGGAATGTATTATATTAAAAGGACATTTATGGAAAAGTCTACAATTATAATGAATACTGATTAATTTGGGTATAATAGCTACACATAGAGATACAGGGGTCCATAAGAAAATAATACTGATAAATAAATGTACATGGGTACAATAAATTCTAAAAATGATGAGGAGGGTTTCAATTTTATCATATTTCTATTTTTCGGTGCCTCTAGATAAAGGTATAATCGATCTACAAGGAATATTGTGTCCTATTCCTAGTGGTATTGTTCCTCTTAGTTTTTTTCTAAAGGATATAGTATACATTTTTTGAATTCTATGAGATTCTCAAAGAATTTATGAGTTATTATTATAAAAGTAATGAAGAATGTATATATTTCATTTAGTATGAACATGGAAAAACACAACTGGGATACATTATCCCTTAATATTTTTATAATATAATTTGTTAATAATTTTCTGAATAGACTGATGTTATACATTTTTCATAAAGTTATTTTGTATCAACTTTTTCAATTAATTATCATGTATGTATAACATATTAAGTTAGGTAAACAATTTATTTTGGTTTCATAATCATTAATGTACTCACACCAAACAAATTCATGTCATTAAAAATTTAGTTTTTCATATTATATTTAATATATGGAATAGTAAAAGGGTTAGATGAATTATTTTGCATATTAGGGAGTGTTTGAGAATGGAAACTTCATACCATGTTAGGTATCTATGATAAGTTCGATCATGTTATCCAATATTAAGTCGTACATGTCATTGTTTTGTCTCAATGTCTATATAATTTTACGGTTTTTGACTATTTATCAATATTTCATTTTTAGTTAGGAGTTTAATGAAGTTTTAATATTTGAATAAATATTTGATGGTCAATTACTATCATTATAGAGATATTTTAGGTACTTATAGACAATAAATATCACATTTTATTTTTGGAAATATCTTATATTTGGATGGTTCAGGCTAGAGTTTGAAGAATATGATAATGAATAAATATTTTATCAAAAAAGGTTAATTCATTTCTTATGTGATCCATTTGAAACCATATTAATTGTATCTAAACGTTAGTAATTAAGAATCACATTTTGTAAATTAGTCATTTTGTATGGGTTGAATTATAAGTTATATTATGCCTTTAAATCTTCTATGGTGAAAACCATAAATTATTATTGAACTAAATTTTCATAATTTAAATAAATAAAAATAAAAACATAAATAAAAATCAATGAAATAAATAATTAAAAAAAATTACACTTACCAAAACAATTATAAAATAGATATTGGATCCAACATATGTAAATACTACCTCACAATAGCACAAAATATATTTAATTTAAAATATTCATCCTGGAGAATTATTTTAAAATTTTATAATCTTCGTTATTATTTTAGATTAATGTAACTTCTAAAATTTTTCAAATAGGTGTAATGTTTCTGTATATAAGGGATTAAATTTAAATAAAGGGTTATATTACAGTGTATGATGGTTTTCTTCTTTATTTTAATTGAAAAATGTTTTATAATTAAAGATATATTTTTATTCTTTTATTTAGAAAATGTATTCTTAGTAGCGTAACCTAGAAAGTTCATTAATAAAGGTAAAGTTATAGAATTGGGTGTATAAAAAAGTCACAAAAATATTGAAATCGTAAATTTTATAATTATTATTATTATCAATGTGGCCAATATTTTTTTACAATTAATACATATAATAATTTCATTGATTTGACCACCCAAAAAATGAATATGTTATATATTACAAGGATATAAAGGATGATTTCATTCTTAAATATAAAAGTGTTGTAAAGATATGATTATGTTTTTCTATCTCATGAATAATATCAAAATGAATAATTGATGTAATTTAGTTTAAATGATTCATAGTATGTTTGTAACTATATGGTGATTAAAATAAAAAACATGAAATCTAAATCAAAAAAATTTATCCATAAATAAATATCATGTGGTAATGTAAAATATTCATTATTTCACAAAAGATATCAATAATTTATTTTAGGCCCCATATGTTCTATTTTTAAATGTGATTAAATATAATTAGAAGTTATTTAACCAAATAGAATCTTTTTATTAAATAGAGGTTATTTTTATAATCTATTTTAATATGGTATAAGAGGAAATTATTATCTTCATAGATTTTTGGATGCATATTTGGTTTAAAATGTTAGTGATTAAATGTTAACATTTATATGGGTTCGATTTTTTATATATTCTATAATTGCATCCAACTGTAAAAAATGATTTTTTTTTAATTTATTTATTTTTATAATAATTTGAGAAACATGGTACATCTTTTATTTACATAAACTATTTCTCAATTTGAATATATAAATGTTTAGTATAGTTTGCATCACTTATTCGTTGCACTAATAAATTTTGAATAAATTTTATATTGAATCCTTCCTAAAAATATCTGTCAATATATATATATAATATAATTTCCATTAAGAGAAGGATGAGAAATTAGTATTGATTTTTTTATAATTGAGTAAGTGTAAGTTGGTTTCAAAAAATCTTCCAATAAAGACATATTAGAATTTAATGTTAATGATTGGAATATTTAATTTAAAACTTCAAGGATTATATTATTTTACAAAACTCTCATATTGAATAATTTATTGAAATTTTTTATCAAATATAGTGAATACCAATGAGTCCACAAATTTTTAATGAATTTAATAATATTTTCTATTAAAAAATCAAAGGAGGAAGAAATGAATTCAGTATGATGAAAGAATAATAAGTTCATTTTTGGGAGATATATTAAATTATGTAGTATTTTTAAAAATATATATTTAATATAATGTCATGTGATGAAATAAAAAATAAAAAATCTGTAATATCATACAATATATATTTTTGAAGAATTATATATTTGAAAATGGTTCTGTTAACAAATATGTGTTAATGAAAAATTAACATAGGAAACTAAATATATCATGACAAAATAAATAATATTTGAGTTTCCATGAGTTAATATTGATGATTTTCAATGTTGAAAAATAAATTTAATGTTATCTTCATTTAAGGTGTTTTAAGAAGTGACATTTATCATGTAAGCAGATCCCTTTTTAACATGGTCACATTTAAAATTATTTCTTATAATCATGTAATGTATTGTAATGCCCTGACCATAGTTTCCCAAAATTGGTACATTAATACATATAATTGGCATTATACAAGGAATTATGTTCTTAAATACCAATCAGTTTAGTTTCCTAGGAAGTACTAGATACATACATAAGTTTTATATTACGTCATGAAATAAAAAAAATAGCATTGTGTTCCCTTTGAACCCTCTAGTATAACATAGACTATTCCTATAGGTTAATTGTAATATACATCATTTCATAAGGGGAAAATAAAAAATAATAAATGGGTGAGCTCAGATTCTCAGTAAGGATAACAATATTCCGAAGACTATAATAATAAAGACCTAACATTTATGGAAATGTATAAGACTAGTTGAAAGTCCGTTTAAACGTAAAATTCAACATAATATGGATAAGATAAATCAAATAATGCCATTTACATATTCACATGGATATTATATAGGTCGTATAGTCTCATGTAATATCAATAGCCAATTTCATAATGATGGAATGCATTATTCCAGACTTCATGGCCACATTGTCATGGCCATGTGCCAAGACTACAAATAAGATTTTGTCACGGCCATGTGCCAAGACACTAGTTTTTAAAATAAGATCTACAGATGCATCGAGGAGATATAGAATGGTCTACCCATCACTTACTATGTATAATTCAATACTCATATGAAAATGTTGAAACATAACATAAACATTCAATTTAAACTAGCATACGAAATTTCAATACTATAACCATAACCCATGAATGGTATAAAAATAGCACATCCACAGTCAAACATAACTCATTAAATATAATATAGAATATTTTATTATAACAAATTAACCTCAATTGAGAATAATGAAGGATATTGACATAGATGAAAATAATCATCAAAACTATTTAAGAGAAATTTTCATCTTTTTTTAGAAAACATTTAAAAGTGTAAGAATTTATAAAAAAGAAGTCTGAAATAAATTTTTCAAAGAAGGTTTACCATACCACTTGGAAACATTTAAAATTAATTTTAATTTTAAAACCTTAATATTCATATAAATAAATCCTTAAAACTATTTTTAACACATGAATATTAGTATGAAATATTTAGAAGAATAAATTCTTATATCATTTAAAATGATATTTTATTTAGAGTTTCTAACCAAATGAGAGACACTTGAATAAAAATAATTTAGGTAATCCAAACATAATTATATCACAAGACAAAAGGTATTCATCATATATTATGACAAATTATAGTATATAAACAAAATAAAAATGAATTAGCACTCAATAACAAAGAAGTCTCAATGGAATGTATGTTGAGATGAAATCCCTTATAAAGACTGTATCCTTAGGTTACAGATAACTCAATGACATAATAATCTATGAAAAATAAAAATACACTAAATATTATTGGATATTCAATGTAAAAAAATTAGAAAACATTCACACATATTATTTTAACCACAACACTATTGACTTGGATGTTTAAATATATGAATGAAAATTGAGTTAAGATTACTCTTATCATGTTCATATCAATTACAAAAGAGTTTAGAATTGGATTGGTTATGGGTATAAAAAGAAAATAAAGACAAATGGGAGTGTAAATTACGACATAAATAAATAAATATAGATTTCACACATAATCATGGAGTTAAATAATCAATGAAGTTTGTGTAAAACCAAATGAGTGTAAATCATAATTAAAAATTACCTTACTGATTTGGTGAACTAAGAAACATACATCCCATGAATGAAGTATAATAAAATTAATATTTAAATACCCATTAATTAAAGTATATTATATATGGAATACAATCATGTTCACAACATACACCACATTAAAGGAAATAGTAGAAATATAACATGAATCACACAGAAATAAGAAGTGAGATGAAAATCCCTTACCATGTTTTAATTAATCAAGTCGTATGAAAAAATGTTAAGAACCAACAAATTAATCTAATAATGAAATGAATATAAATAGGATCATGATAATATATATAAATGGTCAGTACATAATAAACCACATGAAATAACTAAGTGGCGAACAATGGAAATCTCATGGAATGACAAGTGTGATATAAAACCTCTTATATTGTACAGTTCCTCAGTATAGGGTGGGTTAAACTCCTGTATAATGGTAAAATCATTGTTATTAAATTATAAAATAACTATATACATAAATATCATATATGATCTTATAATATTTCTTTTTTAATAATATTTCAGTAGCATCATCGTTTCGGGTGTTAACTGATACCTTTAACATCATATGCTTGGTTTTGAAATCCATGTTTTTTATGGATATGAGGTATTATATTTAGATGCAGAATTATATTTTGTTCATAAAAAATATTTTTATTCATAAAATGCAATTTATTCTTGAATGATTACGATGAGGAATGAATCTCATCACGTTCATGGAGACGGTAATTCGTATGAATGCATGATCAACAATATCATTACATTGATTATAAAATAATATGTAATTTGATGGTATATCATATATAAAGAATCATTATCATGTAATATTTATTATTTAAATCTGTTATACTCATTATTATACCCATCCAAATAATGAATTGTTTGAATAACGAACTACACCACGACGTGGAGACGATAAGAATTTCTTACGCACATATGGTGACTTTGCCAATTATAGGATGGGTAGAATAATGAGTATGATTGTAAAATATTTATAATAACATAATATAATATATAAGGTACTGGAGTAATTATTTTTTTATGGAAACAAAAAAATAATTAGGGGAAGAAGAAAAGAACATGAAAGAGGGTGGTGAAATTATTACCTCTTCCCCAGGTGTTTCCTTTTTAGTTGATCAAAAGAGTTCCTTTGAATGAATTTATGATCAATGTAAGGACTCTTGGTTGACATGAGGGATGTTGGGAGGATATTTGGGTAGGTTTTGGCAGAGCCAAATTACTTTGGAGAGGTAAAATTAAGGGAAGGTTAAATACCCTTTTATAAGAGAGGTGAGGGTCAATTTAGAAAACCTTGAAATATTATTTTATAATAAAATTATTTTTGATTTCTAATGGATCCAAAATGATTTATTTCGATGTTATGGTGGGGATGGGTCTAAAACCTTTGAATAAATAGGTGTTATAACAGTTTTGGTTACTATTTTACCCATGTCATTTAGATTAAACTCTTAGTCAAATAGTTTAACATTTACCATCTCTCCTTGTATTTTTATATCATATTGTTAATAAATTTACAATAAAATGCCAAGAGAACCCAAAGTGGTTCATTAATTACATATATATCATTATAAGAGTATTTTTTCCAAACTATAGATTTTTATGAATATTCTATTATTTAATGATATTGTATTCGTTTTTAAAACTCATTTTTGTCAATTTTGATACTATTTTATATTTTGTTTTTTGTATTTATAATGACATGATTACTTAAAAAACATTTAATCAAACCTAAAATCTCATATTTACTAATAAAATTAGTTAATTACATAAAAAATCAAAATTTTATTTATTTTAATATTTATAATACCATTTATTTGATTCATTTAATAATAAAAAAATTATTGCATCAACATTGTGTAAAAAATATATGAAATTATTTAATGAGTAATTTTTTTAAAGAAAATTCATTCGTGTAGGAAAAATATTTATATTTTTAATGAGTATTTATAGTCTAAAATATCACTTATATAACCCCATGAAAAATTTATTTACTAATAGATATAGTTTTATGTAATTTCTTTCATTACATTAAATTAATTAATATAATGTGTCATTATCACTCCCAAGTGGCACCATTAGGTCCCAAAATCAACCAAATGATTCCCATTGTCTGACATGTATCAAAAAATAATAATATGACACATGTTAAGATAATTTATTATTATTATAACATTATTTTGTAACACTAATTTATCAGATTTACACTTTAACCATGATAAATAAAATATTAACTAAAGTAAATATTCATAATATCTAAAAATAAAATTTACATATTAATAAAACTTGGACATCATGATTCCAAATATAGAGTCCATTTTTACAAATTCATATCAAATAAGTGGATGAAAATAATTTAAATTTAATTCCCATTGTTAAAACAAAAAGCGTGTTTTTACGAAATATTAACTATGAAAAGATTGAAAGCTGTTTATGTCCAGTATAAATGTGAAATTACATCCAATGACATATATTATATTAAATTATAAAAATATAATCTTATTATACATCAAACCATTCAAATTCATAATTTAACCCTCTAAATTATTTCTATTAAAAAATATGTTTTCAACTAAAATTTTGTATATTTCAATATTCATCAAAATATGAATATTTTCATAAAAGTACCAAAAAAATATTCAAAATAATTTTTTTTGTCCTAATTCCAAATAAAAATTTAATTTAATTATATTAAATATATTAAATTGTCAAATATTGGTTTTAAAAAGGGTTTACCATTAGAATGTGGTAAAATTGCATCTTTTAAAAAATTCTTCTTTTATCAGAAAAAAATAATTTGTTCTTTTATAATGCCTAAGAAACACATAATATTGATTCTAAAATTATATGGATTATATAAAATTCAAAATTCAGTTAATACAATTAATAACCTAATTTGAAAAGCTAGTTTGGTATGTCATGGTGCACTCGAATTTAGTGATGTGTTTAGCACAAGCGATTGAACTACTTTTATGAAAATAAGTTACTATGAAATATTGGGGTGTTATATTGTTCACCCCTTTTGTAAATTTCGTCCATGAAATTTTAAATTTTGGCTTGGGAACTTCATTTAAAGTGTCACATTGGAAAAAGAGTTAATAAAACAATCACTTTAAATGAATGAAATAGAAGTACAATGGTTACAAGAGATAACCCATACTCGGATTCCGTGTAGGAAAACAAGGATATGGAAGATATAATAAGTGTCATGTTCTAATGGAGAGCCAAATAAAACATGATCAGGATAAAGTTAACTACCAGAAAACCAAAAACTTGTGATGGGATTAACGGTCATCAGTTTCCTAGTAGGAAAATTAAACGAACAATTTTTGTTTTTTTTACGTTATATTTCATAATGTTGAGAAATTTATTTATGTAACTGACTATGAACATAAAGATATATACTTACTTTTTCATTATAGATTCATCCATTAATAAATTTCGACCACTAACTCATCTTTTTTTCAAACGATGACTATTAATGATGACTTGGTCGCACCAGAAGTGCTAGAATCAACATCTAGAGAATCAAATGTTCCACAAAGGATAAACTATATATTTACATTTCCTTTAGAGATCAACCAAAATAAAAATGGTTAATTCATGATCAGATTATTCCCAAAAAGGATAATTCATTAGATAAGGAAATACTAATCTTAATTTCAAAAATAAAAAAAATTACACAATGTTCAATAAATACCATTCAATAAACAAATGTCCATATAATACATCAATATAACATAAACTAATATTGAAAACCAAAACATAGAATAATTTTATTACATAGTCTTCCACATTAAATGTTATCTCCAAATAAGATCAACCAGTCTTAAAGTAACATAGGTAATGTAATTAACCAAATTACATATTCTCTTTTTTAGGTAAATCATTTCCATAAATAACCCAAATCTCTATAAATCCACAATAAAAACATAAAAAATCCACCATTACTCCTCAAATTAAATCTTATAGTATTCTGTTTTCCGTAGGCATATAGTGTTCCCAATAGAGCGAGTGTCTTCCAAAATAGCATTTATCACTTAATCACCAAATCATTTTCCTATACTATGGATATCCATTTGATACAACATTAGATCCCAAATAAACTTATTATTGATCAATAAAATTATTTAGCTAAAAATAATTAGTCACACTATGCAGGGACTTCACATAGTCCAGTGGTAGGTGATATATCCCAATCGCACTCTAGTTGTGGGTTTGATTCCCATAGCTTTGTCCGACATGATGGGTTGTCACATGGTATATGTGTTTTCCTTTTTCAAAAACTGTATTTTATAAAAATCCAAAAATGAGAAAAATTATTCAAAATAACCATAACATTATTTCTCCACAAATGATAACTCATACCTCACATTTTCATCCAAAAAATATTATAATATGTAATTTCCCCAAATTTAAGGATCATATAATCCAAAATGGTTATTTAAAACTATATTAGAAAATATAATTCTTCCTAAAATTGAATTTTTATATAAAAAACTAAAGGGTTACACATACACGAGAAAAATCTTCATATGTAATCTCATCAATAAAGATTACTAATACTTTTAAACATTTCTCCATGCATATACTTCCACATAGGTTCTCTCTTGACCAAGAGGTTATCATAACGAATATGGAATTCACTCGTGTAATTCCAAGGTTCACAACATTTATGGAAAATTACTATAAATGGATTCTTGGGATCATTATTAATTTCTTCCATAGTACTGTTTATTTTTCCCAGAAATTATTTTCAGTATGTCCTCCCTTCCCATGCATAAAGAATTTCTTCATTATATTGATGCACTTTCCTTGGTGTCTCCTTCAACATTTCCTGCATGATGGAAATTGATCATTCTATTCTCCTTGGTCCCCACTACTGGAGCTCTTATCATTCACTTCCTTTATCTTCTTTTTTGAGTTCGGGAGCTGGTCAATATATATGTTGTTGATTGTATTTTCACAAACTAATTCGGAATGAACCCAATTTTATTTACACTTATCAAAAATCCATTTAGTTTCTCATTCCCACCACTGTGCCAACATTGTAAATTATGTTCAATGTCACCATGACTTCCTTGGAATCTAGCCATTGACTAACACAAGAAAGCATAATGTGAGTCATAAAATCATTTAAATAATATCAAAGCACCTTTTTTTCAATATAATACACCTTATTATTTTCCATGATTTTTTATTCCCAATTTATATTAAAATCCTTCAAATCGGTTTGAAAAGAAAATGTGAATTATCCTATATCACCTGGGAGTGTCGTAACCAAGAGTGTTGCATGGTTGGTTGTTGTGTACCAGGATTACTCTGGTCAAAGATGAAACTCCTTGTTGGATTTCTCAATCATATGTACATCTGTGGTAGATCCTCCTCTACCTGCTCATATCTAGATTGGGATGAATTGCTTAGAAAACTGACATAATATTTACATTTCCAAAAAAAATATGTTCTTCTATACTAATCCTCAATATCTATATTAGGGTAGTGTTTTCTAATTAGAGTTTTTTTCGAAATCATGCTTCCAAGGATTGTACTAAACTTCTTATGATACCAACATTAACACCTCGATCTTAGTTACCCATAATCAGTGCATTATTACAAAATATTGACATGATACAAGGCATAATGTCCCGAAATTCCGATTAGTTTAGTAGCCTTGGAAGTACTAGATACGTACATAAGTTTTACATTACATCACGAAATTAAAAAACCACATTTTACCCCCTTTGAAAACTATTATATCACTTCGGCTATTTTTATAGGTTAATCAAAATATAATTCTTCGCATCCTGAAAAAATATATATGAAAGGGGTGATATTAGATACTCAGTATGGATAACAATATATTAAAAACTTCCATAAATAAGAACTATCATTTAAGGCAATGTATAAGACTAGAACACAAGCCTGATAAAAATAAACTTCAACATATATGGAAAAGATAAATCAAATAATTACATTTACTTATTCACATTGATATTATACTTGTCAAATAATCAATTTTAATATCAATAGAAAATTTCATAATGATGTAATTCATATTTCAAAACTTCATGACCATATAGTCAAGGCCTTGTGCCAAGACTACAAATATGATATTTTCAAGGCCTTATACCAAAACACTATTTGGTATCATGAGACCTACTGATGCATCAAGAAGCAATAGCAGGCTCCACCTGTAACATACTAAGTCCAATTCATTCCTCATAAGAAAATGTTGAAACATAACATAAACATTTATATTAAACATGCATAACAAATGCCAATACTTTAACCATAACCCATGAATGGTATAAAAATAGCACATTCAAAGTCAAACCAAAGTCATTAAACACAATATTCAAAATGTTATTATAATAAATTAACATCAATCGAGAATAATGAAGGATAATGATATAGATGAAAATAATCATCAAATTTTTTTTAGTGAAGTATCCCCTTTTTTTGAAAACATTTAGAAGTATCACTATTAATTAAGAAGTAGTTTAATGTATATTTTTGAATCAAAGTGTCTGATACGAATTTGATACATTTAAATGGAATTTTAATTTCAAAACATTAATTTCCATATAAATAAATCCTTAAAACCATTTTTAATACATAGACATTAATTTGAATAATTTAAGAGAATAAATTTTTAAAACATTTAAAATGATATTTTAGTTAGAGTTCTTAACCATATGAGAGAGGCTTGGATACTGAAAATTGAGAAAATAAAAACATAATAATATCATGAAAATAAATTTATTCATGATATTTTCTTTCAATGTACAGTATATACACCAAATAAAAATGAATTGGTGCCTAACAACAATGAAGTCTCAATGGAATGTAAGTGGAGATGAAATCCCTTATAAATACTATATCATTATGTTAAGGATAAATCATTGACATATTTATGTGTGAAAAATATAAACACAATAAATAATATTGGATAATCAGTGTAAAATAATCAAAGTACATTCACACATATTTTTGTAACAACAACACCAATGACATGGATGTATAACTCAATGAATGAAAATTGTGTTAAGATTTCTCTTATGATGTTCATATTGATGACTTGATAAATTTTCAATGGATTTATTATGTGTATCAAAATAATATTCACAAAAATTGGCGTATAATTTACTACATAAATAAATAAATAGTGATTTCACACATAATCATGGAGTAAAATAATAAATGATGTTTGCGTATAACCCTATGAGTGGAAATCGAAATTAGAAATTCCCTTACTGATTTGGGTACTTTTGAAACATACACCCTATGAAAGAAGGATCATAAAATAAATATGTAAATACACATAAATTAATTTATATTACATAGTAAATATAATCATTGGCAGTATATACACCACACAAAAGGAAATGGTGTCAATATAACATGAATCTCACAGAAATAAAAAGTAAGATGAAAACCCCTTACCATGTTGTATTCAATAGTTTAGTACGACCAAATTTTAATAACAAAAAAATTAATCATAGAATAACATGAATATAAAGATAATCATGATAATATATATCAAAGGGAAGTATATAATACACCACATGCAATAAATAAGTAACGAAAAATAGAAATATTGCTGAATTATAAGTGAGATAAGAAACACATATACTTGTAATTTTACTTACTATAGGGTATGTTATCCTCTTTTATGATCGTGAAATAATTTTTATTAAATTATAAAAGAACAAAATACATAAATATCAAATATGTTCTTATAATATTTCTTTGTTAATAATATTTTAGTAGTATCATCATTTCGGGTGTTAAGTAATTTGTTTTCCATTATATGATAGGTTAGGTATTCCATGTTTTTTATTCATGTGAGGTATTTTATTCAAATACACAATGATATTATGTTCATAAACATTATTTTTAATCATAAAATGAAAATTATTCTTGAATTATTGTGATAGGTAATGAATCTCATCACATTTGTGAAGACGATAATATGAACATATGAACGAGCGACAATATCATTAAATTGATGGTGAAATAATATGTAATTGGTTGTTATATCATATATAAAGAATCATAATCTTGTATATTTTTTATTTACATCAGTTATACTGATTATTTTACCCATCCAAATAATGAATTGTTTGAACAACAAACTACGCCCCGACGTAGAGACGGTAAGCTGTATATACGCACATATTGTGACTATGTCATTTATAGGATGGATAGAATAATGTATATTTTTGTACCATATTTATAATAAAATCACAGTATGTATAAGGTAATTGAGTTATTTTTTTATGGAAACAAAAAAATTAAGAGGAAGTGGAAGAAGAAAAAACATGTAAGAGGGTGGTGAAATTATTACCTCATCCTCTTGTGTTTCTTTTTGAGTGGATCGAAATGTCACCTTAGGTTGGATTTATGATCAATGTATGGAATCTAGAATGATTTGAGGGTTGTTTGGAGGATATTTGGGCTGGTTTGGGCCGATCCAAATGGATTTGGAGGTGTGACAATAAGATAATTGGAAGTACCCTTTTAAAAGAGAGGTAATGGTAAATTTAGGAAAACCTTGAAATATTATTTTACATTAAATCATTTTTGGTTTATAATGGATCAAAAATTATTTATTTTGCTGATATGGTGGTTATGGGTCTCAAAACACTAAAAAATAGGTTTTTTACATGTTGAGGTTACCATTGTAACATTATCTTTTAGATTCAACTCTTAGTTATATAGTTTAACATTTAACATGTCTCCTTGTATTTTTATATTATGTGGTTAATAAACCTAAAATAAAATGCCAAAAGAACCATAAGTGGTTCTTTATCAAATATATGTCATTATAAGAGTCTTTTGGCTTAACCTAATATTTTTAGGACAATTATATAATTTAATGATATAGTATTTGTTTGAAAAACTAATTTATGTCAATTTTGATACTAATTGGTATTTCGTTTTTTGTTAAAGTCATAACCACATGATTACTTCGATAAAATAAATTTAATCAAACCAAAAATTTCTTATTCCCTTATAAAATTAGTTTATGTTATTAAATATTTGAAATTATATTTATTTTAATATTTATAATAACATATATTCAATTCATTCATTAATAATCTAATTACTGCATCATCATTGTGTCATAAAAAATAAATTTATTTAATTTATAAAAATTATATATAAAATAAAATTATGTATGAAATATTATTATGTTTTTAATGAGTATTTATAGTCGAAAATATAACTTATATATCCCAATTTAATTTTTTACTACAAGATATATGTTTATGTAATTTTTGTCTTTATTTTAAATTAATTAATAGAAAGTTTCATTATCACTCTCAAGTGGCTCCAGGGAGTATCAAAATCATCCCAAGGATGCCCATAGTCGTACATGTATCAATAAATAGGAATATGACACATTTTAGTGTAATTTTATATTATTATAATATTATTTTGTAACCCAAATATACTGGATTTAAACTTTAACAATGATAAATAAAATATTTACTGAAATAAATATTCATAATGGATAAAATATAAGGTAAACATTTACACAATTTGAACCTCCTGATTCAAAAAATGGAATATGTTTTTCCAAATTTATAACATATAAGTGAAAGAAATTAATTTAATATTAATTCAGGTTGTTGAAACAGAAAGAGTGTTTTTAAGAAATAATAACTATCAAAATATTGACACCAATTTATGTCCATTTTAAATGTGAAATTACATCCAATGGCATAAATTGTATTAAATGATAAAAATAAAATCTAATTATACTTCCAAACCATTCAAAATATAAATTTAACCAAATAAATTATTTGATTAAAAAAGTTGTAATCAATTAAAATATTGTATTTTTCAGTATTCATAAAAATATGAAAGTTATTAATAAAGGAAAAAAATTATTAAAAATAATATTTTTGTCCCGATTATAATGAAGAATTTAATTTCATTATATTTAATATATAAAAGTTTCATATACTGGTTTTAAAAAGCATTTTCCATTACAAGGTGGTAAAATTTCTTTTTTTTGAAAAATATCTCTTTTATCTGAAAAAATGAATTTATTATTATATTATGTCTACGAAACACATAATACAGAATCTAAAATTATATGTATAATATATGATTCAAAATTTAGTTTTTACTATTCGTAACCACTTTTGAATGACTAGTTTGGTAAGTCGTGCTGCGCTAAGACATGGTGTCACGTGTAGTGCTTGGTATTGAATTACTTTAAAGAAAATATCATAAAATGAAATCTAGGGGTGTTACAAGTATATTTTTCAATAGTTAATTAATGTATCATTTATGGTCCTAATTATGTCTCATGATATTAATGGTTCATTTATAGTTTATTAAAATATAAACGGGGGATCATAAATATAGCACATTCGGTTTAGGTGACTCATTTATTTGATAGATAGACTCCGATTTCATAGTGGGGGGATAGTGGGGTAAAACGGAAAATATAAGATGGTTCTAAAAAGCTTTATTTTGATATTTTATTTTAGTATATTAGGATATTTTATTCTTTTTAATTTTTTTCATGGGGACATTTAAATTTCTCAATGGTCACAACATTAAATAACTAAAATTATAACTTATTTTGATGACTTAGAGTGTTTATTTGATTATTACCAGTTATTAGTTTCAGTCACATGGAAAAGCAATATAAAAATATTGAAAATGGTTATGTATTTTTTTAAATGTATTTATAATATTCAAAATAGATTTACGGTAGTTTGAATATGTTTATTGACAAACAATTTAAGTGAAATTATTTAAATGATTAAATAATTGAGATAAATTTGGAATTAATTTTATGTGATATTAGTGTTTTATAGGCTATAATAAAAATATTAGTTAATATAAATTCAATTAATATCACTATATATGTCAATATATGAATTTTATGAATCATTTTAAAGGAAAACTATGAGAAATATAATATGATGAAAATTTTTATTGAATATTTTTACATTAAATTGTTTGAACATTTTTGTCTAACAATATATTTTATTATTCCTATGTCATTATAGAGTAATATAATATTGGTTTTATATTCCACTGAATTTTGGTGAAATTTTTACACTCATAATTATTTGATGTTTTATAGCATTGTTTATGATTAAAATATTTCACCGTCATGGTTCTATTTTTAATATTTCTGGTCTTTCAAAACTGTTCCTCTACCAAAAGGCAAGAGGTTCCTAGAGAAATTTACATCCCTTTTTATAAAAAGGATAATAGGTTACCAATTACTCTAAATTTATTTAATATATATTTTATGATACTCTTTTTTATATTTGAAAATTATGATATAATACGTAGCCAAAATAAAAGTGACCCATTCACATTATGTTATGGATTTAAAAAATGCGTCCAAGTTGACACTTTAATTGATAATTTCATTACCTATCACATAATAAATTTATTTTTTCAATTTATATTTTGAATCTATATAATAAGGAATATGGAAATATTTTTCTATCTACAGAGGAATAATAATCCTATGAAATAATATAGAAGGTGTTGGAAAGGGGTGATTTAGCCCATGAATGAGGCTTACAAAATATACAAGTGATGTTAATAAAAAACAATTTAGTCAATTTAAATTTAATGATGGAAATAATACAATTTAATTACAAATAAAAAGGTCCATATTGGTTCCTTTTAATCTCAGTCATTCATGACATATTCAAATAAATTTAAGGCCATGTAGAGTGTACTACAATATAAAAGGTACATATAAATTGATTTGTGTAATAGATAAACATATAAAAATACATATAGTATAACCTATCACATTTACTAGGTTATGGGGTTTTAGTTAAAAAAAGAAATGAACTATCTAATAAAGAAATATGAGGAAACCCTGAGGAGAGTCGTTACTCATTGATTTTTCGGAATCCATATAGAGATCCAGAATTATTTTATTTCAGGGAATCAAGAGAAGAATATTATCTCAAGAATTTTTCATCCTACATTATAATCACTTATCAAGTTTTTTGGTTAAAATAAAGGGAAAATATTGACTCATGTAGTTTATGGAAAAGCAAGAGGAGATTCGACACATGTTATATTTTTTGAACTAGGGTGAGGATTTTAAATATCATGTACCGAATCTTCTTTCAACCAACCTACGAATTTCATAGTGGGACAAAAAATATCATGGTGTTCTGTGATAGAGGATGAGGGACTATTAAATTGGCTAGAGACTATTCGCAGCCATGATCATCAATTTGGGTGCATGAATGGAGCCACTATAGTATTAACTAGCTTAGTTTAGCTATAAATTTCTACAAATATCGGGAGGTATGGAATCATGTTCGATCAAAATTTGAACATGATAAAATATAATGGATGTGAGAATATGACCTATGATGGTGGATGATAATTAAAAGAACTTTTTTAGTTGAATTGGGTGAATTGGGGTTTAGGTATATGACCTATGTGAATGGGAACCCTAGTTGATGACCTTGGTGAATGAGCACCTAGGTAGGTGACCAAGGATAATGGATGAAAAAAAGATCCTTCAAGTCTAGTAATTAATTATTTTATATAAGACTCAGGTACAAATACATTTTAGGATGGTGTCCCCAAAACTTCATTTTCAATATACCAGATCATAGAACCCTTTAGGATAACTTGGGGTGGTTACAAATTAGGATACATGGGTGTTATGACGTTTCAATATTGACAAGGGTTGGTTTCTAGTATACTTTAATAGTACCTAGGGTTTATATCTTACCTTATTTCTCCCATGATGTATTTGTAATGATTCATTTTCATCACTTCTCCTTGTTTTTTCATTAATAAATAACCCAAGGGAGAGTTATTAGAGGATTGGGTGAGTATGATAATTCCTAATGGGGTCTTGCACTCTTGGTTCAATGGAAAAATAATATCCTATTATTAATAAAATAACACATATTTTTAAATAACTATATTTTAATTTTTTATAATATAGAGTCATAGAAAACCTATTACATTTCATTAAACATAATTTAATGATTTCGATCACTACTTTTTAGAATACTAAAATGAAATAAAGAGCGATTTATGGGGAAATCACTAAGGGGAACTCTATAGGACTGAATTATCAAATAAATAACATTCTCATCACAATGATTTTAAAATATAAAGGGAAAATTGATGATAATTATATACATTATCATATTATGTGTATGAACAATTGTATGTTAAGTTGTTAATGATTAAGGAAGAACAACCATTTATTTATAGAGATGTATGATTATTCGATATTGTGAACATTGTACGATATGAACATGGGGATATATAAACCATGGAAAATATGTATTATTTGAATCATTTCCCTAAGTCAATAATATAGTGGGTTTTTTTATATTCATTTTTATTAATCTATTTATATAATGTGACTATTAATATTTTTTAGGATATAGAATGAAGAAAAAAATGATTTTCTGAAAAATAAAAAATATGTAAAACATTCATTAAAAATAAGAAAATAACACAAGTTTTAATAAATAATTAGTTTCATTAAAAAAAATTTAAAAATAAATTAAAATATAATTTAATGATGTCCTCGATAATTATTATAATGGTAAGAAACTATATTATGTCATTAAAACCAATAATAATTTATATATATACATTATTATTAACAAATAAAAAAAATCAGAGAAATTATAATAAATTATATATATTTATCTAATCATCACATCACTATTTTATTAGTGTAATATTTAGGAAAATTACGACAAGCTATGTTTTCTGGTGAAATAGTGAATAATTATCATTTTATGAGTACTATGTTTTTCATGAAATATATATGATGTGAGTATGATTCAATGATTTATGAATAATTTTATTCATTAAAAATTTCATTTTTAAAGTATCAAAATGAATTTAAAAATATTATTTCAAATATTTATATTTATACATTACATTTTGGAACGAAAAATTGGATTTTTGGGGAAACAAATTTATTGATTCTATATAATAAATTGTTTAAATAAATGGTTCATTTTAAAAAATGGCGTTGAATATACGATACCCATTATTTTTTATTAATAATATAAAAATACAGTTCTAATTTATTTCACCTAGAAATGGTTGTATTATATAATAAAATAAGCAATATTTTATCCCATGTAACTACCCATTTCTAAGTATAAATTGCCAAAATTCTCCCATTTTCTAACTACTAAAAACCCATTAAACTTGAATTTATTCCACCTATCACTATATATATTGAAATTATTATGGATCTATGCTTTTAATATTCTTCTAATAAGAATTAAGAACCATCCCCTCATGGTATTTACTCTCCTCCTCCACTATTTCAATTCTAGTACTTATTTTTTATAATCATTTTGATTCAAAAATTATAATGTTTTAATTATTTATTAACACCCCAAGTAATATAAATTTTATGGCATTTTTAATATGCACATTATTTCACTCTCAATTAAACTGTCCTATAATTCCTTTCGTATACATGTTATTATTAACAAATCATCCCATGAAATTCCATGTCATATATTCATACCATGGATATATGACCTAATTTTCATTCCTAGGTATTCATTTTGATGTATCTGTTAATTATTTTAAATTTAAAATCAATATATGAATCCCAAATTCACAACATTGGGATTAAATCTAATATTTATTATTGATCATTGATCAATATAGAACGTATAATTCTCTATATATAGAGGGTGTTCTCTGATAGTGCTCAAATGGGTTGGGTAATGAATTAATCCCTACATATTCCATATTTATGATACCCTAACAACATTTGGTGGTAATTTTTTATGATACAATAGTTATAATCCTATGAAATTTTTTTCCACACCCTATTGATGAGATTTGGTTATAGATTTTGAATGTGTTTTGTTTATGTTATTGCCACTTTTTCATGGCATGCATTATCTTCTTATGATCTTGTAACAATATTAAACCTCATATATATATATATATATATATATATATATATCTGTGTGTGCGTTCTTATGATATTCTATAGGTTTGACATATCATTTTTTATTTAAATTAATATTATTTTTTTGGGTTCATGATCACCCTTTCAATTGACAAATTTCACCATTAAATAACATGTTGTGAAGTGAAACTGGATGGTGTAATAAAGGATCCTTTCAGGAAAATAAATATTATTTTTATATACGTTGTCTATTTTTATATTATCCTGTATACACTAAAACTCAAAGATACTATGTATTTTTATGTTTTTTATTTATTTATGTAATGATTCTAAAAATCATGTAGGAATAATGTGGGTAGTTATACTTTTTCTGGAATTATATTGAAATAGGAGGAGTAGGTATTCTTTTATTGGAATACCTAATATATTAATCCATGTAAACAATAATAAATACTTTGAGAACATAGTTTATTTTATTGGGAACGAGTCGTTTTTTCATGGGTCTGGGCATAACAAACATATTCATGATGATTGGTATGATATAACTTATTGTGAAACTAGGCATGCGGGGTAGGGTGTGTTTGGAATTTGGTACCATAAGAATAAGTTGTGTGACAATACATTTTCTTACCAAAATTTTTCAAATTTGAAAATTTTCTATTTAAAAGTGTATCATAAAAGTTCAATAATGATTGACCTATATGCATATTTTTTCACTATAAATTATTATATAAAATCCTATGATGACTACTTGTATTGGACATATTATCATGTAAATGTGATATGAAATAAAATTATTTATGTATATTAAAATTAAATATATTCATTCTCAATATTAATAAGTTTTCGTTTCCATAATGATGATATTATAAAGAAATATTTTAAGATCCTTTGACCAAATTGTTTCCTTGGACAATATATATAGTTAGAATAACATGATTTTTGTATGGAAAAGTGTGGGTCATTAAAATCATTTTTTTTATTATCATAGTGTAATATATCTTTTTAATAATTGTTTATAGTGTAGTCCTTTTATATTGGAAAATTAAATTTTTCATAGGCAACCCTTTAAGTATTTTAATCCTGACAAGACATTTCTTCTATTTCTTTTCTTACACAAACATATTCTAAAGATATGAAAGGGAATGTAATAGAGTTAAAATATTTCAAGTATACCCCAAACACCTATAAAACCCTAACCCAAGAAAGCTAATGCAAGTCCATTATATTGTTATATTATAATGATTATAAGGAATCAAATCTTGATGGACCACTCATTTTAGCAGTTTTGGAAAGCTGGATAATATACATGATTCACATATTACATTGGGAAATAGAAAATAACACATGATACATAAAATTTTTAGATAAATATCATCCTTAAAATTGATTCAAATAATTATTCTTCATATCCTTGGGAAAGGAATAAAAATAAGCTTGAGATCAAATACTATGTAAGGTTAAGTAAATTAGAAGATATAATTAATTGAGTATAATAAATCAATATGGAATGTTAAATACCTGATAACAAATGTCATTAAAATAATGTAGAAAAGTTTTTATCAATTTAAAAAGGTGAGAAACAATAAAACCTAACATTTAATCAATTAATTGAGAATTAATTGTATCCATAGATTAGTTGAAACAATAACATAATGGATAATACTAATAAATGAATAATCAAAAAGGCAGTGATTAAATATTAAATGTCCCATTTCCTAGGAACTTGACATATTTACCACCACGATAATATAGTAGAAAATGTTCTAATTTGACCAAATAATTTTTTATGTATGACTATAGATTCTTTGGGAGGCTTTCGTTAATCATCACCCAACACGTATAGTGCATGCCCAAGGCCATTCTCATATGTTGAGTAACTGATCTAAAAAAATTATTTCTTAAATCAATGTGTATCATACCACTTTTAAAACAATTAAATTCCATGAGGATAAAAATATTCACGATATAATATATAAAAAGGGCTACTAGATTCACCAAACAAAATATGTACTTGGTAAATAAGTCATTTGCCTCACAGATGCAGAAGGAGAGATGAAAATCTATTACCTTGTGTTTCATTTTGAGTGAACATCATTTAAACTCTTTTATAATGATTTTAATAATTTCAAAAACTTATATAACTACCTTATTACTTTTTATTATGTAATATATGATCTTCTTATATTATTTTATAAATCATTTCTTAATCATTTTTACTATTTCAGGTGTTAATTTTCTTTGTTTCATGAGTATGTTTTGACTTGTTATTTCTTTTTACTGTTACTTCTATAATAATTTCATTATCTCCATAATTTAAAAAATAATTTAAATAACATATATAGAAAATATATTTTCATATATTTGTAATAATCTATATAATTTGTAGAAATGAAAAGAAATTCATTATTTATTGAGATAATATGTCTTAAATATTAATGAACACTACTTTCATTTATTTTTCGTTTTAAAATAATAAAAATTAAATGATATATATTTATAGTTTAATTTTAGTATCATCTCTATGTCACATATTTAAAATTTGATTATTAAAACAATCCATTAAAAATTCCATGAATGGAGTAAAATAATCACATCACATTGAAGAGGTTGCAGTCCATACATCCACAAACGATTTCATCATATTTATAAACAATTATAAGAATAAGGTAACTAATTATAAAATAATTAATAGAGTATAAATAAATAATAAATAAAATATATATAATATATACATAGAGTTTCAATAGAAATTCCCAACAATGAATGGTGGAAAAGAAAAATAAAAATTCATCGTTTTGTGATGCAGTTCTTCACCATACTTAGAACCAGTATGTTAATTACCCATTAGATGGAATTTTTTCAAGTGTAGGTCTAACTAGAAATATGACAAAATATCAGCATAAATATGATACTGAGGTTATTATATAATCATTATGTAAAAAAATGAATGAGAGGGGATATTAGTAAAACTAAGGTGAACGTTTAAAAATGTTACCTCATTTTTAGGTAACTCTATTTGAATTATCCCATATGGATTCCTTGAATGGATTTATTTCCAAATAATGGCTCCTAGGATAAATATAGGGTAGTATAGATTTTTTTTGTCTTGGTTGTTTTAAAGTGAAAAGAGAGGTGTTATGAAGTGATGGAGGAGGTGGCCTTTTATCATAACAGTTAGGGGTAATTTTGGAAACTCAAAAGATATTAAATTAAAATTAATTAATTTTCTATTAAAAAGGAACCAAACTAGTTTATTTATAATATATGATTATGGTGGGTCAGCTCCCATTCAAACAATGAAAATTCAATATTTATTGACTATTTTTTTAATCATTATGTATTGGTTTAACCCCTTATTAATTATTATTGTGATATCATGTAATTTACATTTTGTGGATTAATATAATTACTATATCCGTACAAAAGAAAACTAAATGAGGAAATAAGGGAATTATTACAATTCCCCCACCATTTTTCAATATCCTATAATTTTTTTAGAAATTACATATAATTTTTTTTGATATTTTATATTTTAAAATATCATTAGTTTCACTTTTGACCATATTCAATATTTTATTATTTAAAAATTTCATAAAAACATGATATATATGAAATAAATGCATTAAACCATAACCATATGGCCAAATTCATCCTTAAAATTGTTTTACCGCATCAATTATTTCAAATTATACTTATTTTAAATTTTTTATTATCACTTTCATTATTCTACCATTAATGAAGCAATTACAATATCGTCATTGTGTCACCGTTTAATTTAATAACAAATTTCCTAAAAATTATAAATAGATTAACATGATTTAGATAAAAATATAATATTTTTATATACATTTTATATTCTAACATATCCATTATATAAACCCTTATTTAAAATATTTCACTTTTTAAAAATGAATTTGTGGAAAAAAACATCTTATCTTTGGATATAATATTTTAAATGTCATAGTCACAAAAAATTGTATTAAAATGGGAATAAATTATACACAAGGATGATTTTGGTCTAAAAAAAGTCATAATATAAAAATTTATTAAATTTTAAGGAGAATTTATATTTGTTATAATATTATTTTGACATTAAATTACATGATTTACCCTTATTCATGCTAATAAATATAATTACTTTAGATAATATTTAAAAATTCAAAAAATTATGTTTATATTATTAGATCCTAAATATGGTATTAATTATAGCATACTAAGGAAATTTTTCAATATTAAAAACATTGAAGTCGGTAAAATTAATTTAAAATTAATCTCATTAATAGATTGAGAAAAAATTTGTTAAATAAAAAAAATTCAAAAGATCAAAACGTTTTCATATACAATTTCATTGTGAAATTTATTCCAATTAACTAATTTTCATTAAATGATTATGAAATTATTTAATTGTAATTAAAAACAACATAGAAAGATAAAATAAATATATAAAAATTAGTTGAAAATTCATTTTGGATTTAAAATTCAGTATTTTTCACTATTCACTATAAACTGAATGTTCTTGGAAAATTTAAAAAAAATATAAACAATTAAATTTAGATAATACACATAAAAGTAAGAAGTTTATTTTGTAAAATATAAATTATAAAACTGTCAAAAACTATATATAAAATGTATTCCCCATCAAAAAAAGATAAAACATCCTTTATAAAAATATAGATTTTTATGTGTATTATTAGGTTCTTTCAAATCACAGGCCTATAAAATATGTTGTATGAATTTTAAAATACTTAATGGGATATATAACATTTAAATTACATATATAAATTCTTTATATGTTTTTAATTTAATATACTAGGAAAAACACGACTAAATAGTGTCTTTAATAAACACGGTGTTGCATGTATTGTAAGCTATGAAAAAATTAAATTTCTCCTAAATGAAAATATGGTAAAGTCTTGGGGAGATATATCATTAACTCCTAAAAAATTTCCTCAAATGTATTGGTGTATTATCTTCTAAAAAATACGTGGGTATTTCTCCTTCATAAAATTTTATAGTTCTCATGTTGATTCATCAATTTTTTCATATCTGCAGATTACTTCATAGTAGAATCATATTATTCATCAATACATGCTATCTGATATAAATAATTTGGATGGGTTATTAATAATATGTAATATGAGGTTCTAACTGTATTTCATCATAGGTGATCACATGCATTGTTTAATACTTTTACATTCATAAAATAGATATATGAAACACAGAGTATTCTTTTGAATGATTTCATGGAATTTACAAATGATAACAAACAACTCCATATAATTAAATAATATTAAATGATTCAATAAACATGGTAATTAGTTCCACTTTATTACATATCCTGTTGAAACCATTCCATTGATATTACTTTACTAAAACTTGATCCCCCACATAGAATTCCAAATACCTCTTCCCTTAATCAGCATTAATATTTGGCATAATTTGATTCAATTTAATATATTCCTAAATATAATTTACCTTTATCATCATAATATCAACATAAACTAGGACAAAAAGTTTCCTTTCAATAACTTCATTCCATCATGTTGGATTATAACCACATTCCATAAAATCCTTCATGAGACATCATTTGAATACATGAGTTGAAACTATTATTATATGAAAACTATACCAAATATAGGTACTAACCCCACATACGTTGAAATTAAAGTAATAAAGACCTCAATATATCATCCATGGTTGAGTTTTTCATTCAATTTTTTTATCAGTTTGAGGATGGAAAGTGGTGATCATATGATGCTTAGTGTCAAGAGACATCTGAAGACATTTCCATCATTTGGATGTAAACTGGGGATCTCAATCAGAAATAATTTATATTGGTTCACCTTGAAGTATTACAAATTTATTAATATAGATCCTTTTGAGGAAATCAAGTGACCAATATTTACATATTTCAATGAAATTTTTATATTTTGTTAGGTGATCGACAATAAACCATATAACATCAATCATTCTTGGAGTCCCTCGTAGACCCATGAAAATGAACATAGTAATTAAATCCCATTTCCATAATGGAATACGAATAGTTTGAATAAATCATTTTTTATAGACTCATTCAAAACCAAATAACACCATCATCACAAATAACAAATACTAATTTTCCATCACTTATAGCCTTAATTTTTTTTTTCTGAAAGTCTACATCATCAGGTTGAAAATTCATTATCCACTCGGATGAAGGTTGGATTTCAATAATTTTATAAATTCTTAATGAATCTACTTATTATGAATAAAAAAATACATATTAATCATATCCATGAACATAAGATACGTCTCCATCCTCATTTGGGTTATATCTCCTTAATACACTATACTCAATGCATTTTATACCATATCTGCCTTTTTGGGTTATAGTGTATTGGGAAATCATAATATTTGAGTATCTTGATCCATCTCCTTTTTCATATATTGAGATCTTTTTGTGAGAAGACGTATTTTAATATTGTATAATCAGTGTATATCTAAAATATTTCACTATAGATATCATGTATCCATATTTTAAGAGTCAATATTAGCACCACTAACTCTCAATAATGGGTTGGATAGTTCTATTTCTGAATCATTAGATTCATTGATTTATTTTTTTTCATGTAACATTAGGACCCAATAATGTTCATTCTTTAACACATCACTATAAATGAAAAACCCATCATATCCAGATGGTTGAGTAAACATAGTATTGTTAAATAATCATCACTTTACTTCATCAAATCATTATTCATATTACATTTTCATGAAAATCATAACACCTTTAAATGTATTCTTGGTTATGGGGTTATCTAATTGAAAATCAAGATGAACTAATCATTGATAGTAACCTTCAATAGCAATGAATCTATGTACCACAGTTACGTTTGTAGTGCATTCCATTATATGCCTACATATGTATGGACAACATCAACTAATATCCCATCCAATTATATAATATGACAAAAAACATGAAATTCATATACTTAGAAATCAAATTTTCTAAATTTTCCATTTATATATTCCTTTCTATGAGTTCTAATACTGATCTCTTAGTTATTATCACATTCCTAATAGCCTTTATAGTACCCCAAAATGTAAACGATTAATTCGAAGAAAAAATTATAAAGATATTCATTGAATACTCTGTCCATTAGGTCTATAAAAATTTACTCTTAATTAGTTAATTAAAATTGAATAACTATAACCTTGTAACGACTATACCTAATACGAAAATATTTTATTGTAATGTCCTCCATAACCACTCTTAATTGGTTATACCCAGAACTAAGTTCAATATTTGAAAAATATTTGGCTCAGTAATGTTGATCAAATAATTCATCAATGTTAGGAAGAGGATACATGTTATTTTTTATAATAGCATAGATTTCTCTTTAATAGACATGCAAACTCATGGATACACATTTCTTCTTAATAAAGGGAACATGGGCACTCCATTGTGAAAAAAATGGTGAATAAATATTTCATTACCCAAATCCTCTACTTTTTTATTCATCTCCACTAATTCTAGAGAGGACACATTATTGCAATTCATTGATATAGGGATCAAATCAGGGATTAAATAAATGGGGAATTCACACTCATGCTCTAGGCGATGTCCAGATAATTCTTCTATAAAAACATCAATGTATTCTTACACAGCATGTACATCCTCAATTTGAATATTACCCCATTAATCACTAGATGTTGTTTTCACTTCATTCACATGAATTTATTTTAGTATAACTAATGGGACTAGATTTAGATATAATTATTGTACAGATGATTCTTATCTAAATATAAAGGATTCCACATCTTCTAGAAAAATCATAACATCATTATTCTTGAAATAATTTTTTGCATCATATTTTGAGTTCCATTAAATTCAATGGATTATATAAAAGTCCACCATAGGAATGGTAACATGTTCAACTAGTAAATCATGTTAATGTGTCTTAATTGATATTTCCAAACACTTATTTGTTTCAATGATACTACCGAGTGTTTTTAAAAGAAACCCTCTTATAAAATTAAAAATGAAATATCCGATTTTCTTGTAAAGTTGAGTAGATATACAAGGGTGTGATGATCCCGAATAAAATTACACATTAGCTTAATTTGAAGATAAGATTAATGTACATGTTATCGCATCATTGGGTACTTATACCTCTGTAGTAGTGATCACATATGCTTTTCTATCACCCCTTGGACTTTTCTATTGTTGATTCCCCTAACGCCCATAGAATTTTAATTCATACAACCCCATACCAGTAATTTTAAAACATTGAAGATCAACATTTTTCGTGTTACCTTTTAAGTCATTAATATGATAACCATTTGTGAGAAATATAAAACAAACTCCCATTCACATAATGCATTTTTCAGAGTGATTTTTTTACACAGTTCTCAAAATGTGGTAATTAATTCATTCCCATATTGTTCTTTGAAAATATTATTTTTTCAAGATATTCATAAGACAAATTCATCTATTTCATTCCATTTATTACATATGATATGTATTAATATTTTTCTGGTTCAATTTCACATAAAATAATTTTAATGTATGATGAAACATTAGATGAAACCAGTGCCCTTTGAATATCTTGATAAACACATTCAATAAAGTGGTTGTTTCATCACTCCGTGTTTCATATATAATATTTATAATTCCTAGCAATCAATATAATGGTATCTTAATTATATTAAAAAAATATTTTCTTACTTTTGTTTTAATCCATGGAACATCCTATACATATAGAGTTTTTGATCATATGGAATGTATTTTTCAAAGAATATATATTTTAATTTTCTCTAATCCATAATTTCTATTTATTAATCCTCCATTGTATTCTGGATCAAAGATCAGCCAGCCTGAATGGCCTGAAGGCCTTCATTTTTTTTTATTTTTGATATCCCTCATTTCCAGGGATGAGGGGGAACCCTTACAAGGACCGTAGGCTAAGAGATTACATGGCCTGTAGGCATAGGATATTACATGACCTGAAGGTATTATAGAATTAAACCAGAATATCTACAAGGGACTTCCCCTCCCTAGTATCTGCATCTTGATAGTATCTATCCACCTTTGCATGACCTTTTGGATATGCTTCCCATTCAAGCACATTCTGGTACCGATGGCATACCCATACCCTCTCATTCTAACAATCCATTTGGCTCTGCTCTAGTAAGTGCACCTGCTCTGAATCCTATTTTGGGGATGCTCATTTTTTATACTGTATCTGGGGCATGCATTCATGTGGCCTGATGGCCATGGGGTGGATCTAAGGCTTTAAGGTGCCCAGAAGGCCTTGAGAATCAACTGGCCCGAAGGCCTTGGGTGGCTCGAAAGCCTTGCAGGACCCAAGGACCAAACTGGTGGCCCGAAGTCCCAGATGGATGAATAGTTACGACTGCTACAATACCGAACAATGCCTGCTACAGTAACCACTACAGTACTACTACGGTAACCAGGAAATATGCCACCACCCGGATTTGATCTCAGATCTCTTTGATTCACCTGGCATTTCCTCAACATAGATCAGCATCACCTTGGAGACAATACACCAAAAGTCTGACATTCTCCATTTAAATGCATCCAATGTTCTTAAATATCTTCACTAATGACAAAAACCATTAATCACCAATAATACGATTTGTAGTCCCACTAACCTATTGGGGTTTCATTCAATGTGATCCATCATAGGGTTATATCACCATTGAATTGGTATCATAATTTAGTAATGGTTATTTATCTTATTCTGAATAGGTTCCCTCAATTTTTCCCTAATTTTCTCTATTTCGATTCAAGATCTATTTGTTTCTATACCAGGGAAATCTATATATTTTCCACATGTATTAATAACATTCATTTCTTAATGTTCTATTTTTAAAAAATGGCATATACTATATTAACTCAAAAAATCATGAATTTTATATAATGTATAACACTCAGCATAATGAAAAAATTTATGCATCTTAGATAATGAAATTTGTTACCTCAAGTAAACGATTCATTATAAATTCTTCATAATGGTAGGTAAATAAAATCTGAATTACACTAAGTGTATTCATTGAGTGTTTCAATCCTGATGCACAGCAAGCCTCACTATTTTATACTATATTACAATGAGATTGAACTGAAACACCTTGTTAGAGTTGTCACTCCATGGTACATCTATTGAGAATCATATCCACTTTTATTATCATGAAATGGATTTATTTCTTGGAATACCATCAAAATCTACAACTTACCAAAATTCATATGATGGTCTTCTATACATTTCCAAAATTTCTATCTTAGGGTTTTTTCTCCCTAATCTATGTTTCCTAAATAGAGCTTTTAAGGATGATACTAATATTGTTTTAACACCAACTATAATTCCCCAATCCTATATGCAAAAATCCAGTCCATTATTTTATTACATTTAAATGATTACAATGAATCATATTCTGAAGGATTGATCAGGTCAGCGGTTTTGGAATTCTAAATTACATACATGATTCCAATAATATAATGTTAAATAAAAAATAAATCATGATAGAGAACAAAACAAAATAAACAAAAATTGTGAAATTAATTTAGGTAATTATTCATCATAACTAGGGGAAAGGAAACAAAATAATGGTGAGCTAAAATTCTATGTAATAGTAATTACAGCGGAAGTAATAATGAATTGATTAGTGTAAATTAACATGGCAAGGTAAATAACAGATAACACATATCATTTAGTTAAACAAGATAAGCTATAATCAATATAAAAAGGAAATAAATTGAATCTGGGTCCATTTAATCAATAAACTAATAATTAAATGTATCCATATATAATTCAATGAAATATTTTCATGGATAATAATAATAAATTAAATATCAATAAAGGAAATACATAATTATTAGAAGTCATGTTTCAAAAGAACATGATACCTTTACCACCACGATAACAGATATTAAACTATTCTTATTTGGGAAACTTATTTGTCTCAAGATACTATGGCTACATCGAGTGGATTTCATTAACATTCCAAAAAACAATATAGTCCATGTCCAAATAATTTCACATTTTTTGAATAATAAATTTAAAAATTTATTTTTATATGAAAATGTCTCATATAACATTGAAAAAATTGGATACAATAACAATAAAATTAATAATGACAAAATATATTAAATCGGTAGTAGATACACCACATAAAATATATAAGTTGTTAATATGAGATTTATCTCACATATTTAAAAGGTGAGTTGGAAATCCCTTACATTGTGGTTCTTTTTGAGAAAATGTCATTTATAATTCTGTATAATGACTGAAATCATGTTATATACTTATTTCAAGAACCATATTCATATTTATGATATCATATATGATCTTCTTATATTATTTTATCACCTTTTTAAATCATTATTTATATTTCTAATGTTAATTTTCTAGTTTCTTGAGTATTCATTGACAACTTATTTCTTATTCCTATTACATTGATTATGATTTAATGATCTATGGAATGTAAAAGATGATTTAAATATCATATATATATATATATACAATCCACATAATAAATATATAGAAAATTAAACGCATTTTTCATTGAGATGGTAGGTCGTACACGCACATGGACATTACATTCATTTAATTGTCGTTTTAAAATAATGAATAATAATTGATATTTATGTATATAATAATTTCAGTATCAATTTTCTATCATATATATCACAATTTATCATTAAAAATATCTTATATATATTCTAAGTATACTTTCATCAAATCAAGTGACTTTGTGGAGGCGTTAGTACACAGTTTGATTAATGAAGCAATTATTGAATCAGTATTGTGTCACCATTAAATTAAATGATTTATTTCCAAAAAATTATTAACAAACACCATAGTGTAGATAAAAAATTTATCTTTCAAAATATTATTTATAGTTGAACATTTTTCTTATATTACCACATGTAAAAATATTTTATTTGTTAAAAAAATAGTTCAAAAAATTTGTCTTCTATTTGAATATAATATTATAAATTTCATAGTAACAAAAAAGTGGATTAAAAAGGTTATAATTTTAAACAAATTTTGATTTTAGTCAAATAAAACACATCCATGTTAATTATTACATGTTTTATAGTGATTTTATATTATTTTTAAAATTATTTTTTTACTTTTAATTACCCTTCTTACCATTAACCATCGTGATAAAAGTAATTACAAAAGTTAATTATCATAATTTCCAAAAATTATGTTCTTCCTATTAGATAAGAATATCAAAACATTTTACAACCATGTATTTTTATTTATATAAATTCTAAATATTTAATTGGGTAAAATTAATTTAATATTAATCTCGTTGATAGATTGAGAAAAAGGTTTTTCAAAGAAACAACGTTGACAAGTTTACAGAGATTTTACATCCAATATTAATGATGAATTGATTAAATGGACCAAAATTAGATTAGATGAGAAAAATATAATTTATTTATACTTAAAAACCAATTAATATAATAATCTAACTATATGATTAATTTATATGAAAAAGAAGTTCTGAATTAAAATGCATTAATTTTTGTTATTCATTAAAATATGAATGTTCTCAGAAATATACCCAAAAATCATTAAAAATAAATTTCAATGTTCATATAATAAATAAAAACTTCTTTTTGTCAAATATAAATTATAAATGTGTTAAAAAATATATTTAAAATTGGTTATTCATAAAAAGGTCGAAAAACTACTTTTTTATAAATACCTATTTTTATGTGTAATATTGGATTTTACCATACCTTATACCTATAAAAATATTTGGAGGAATGTAAAAATATTTTATTGGATATATCTAATATAAATAAAATATAAATTCCTTATAAATGGTATAATTAAATTGATTGTGCAAAATGTGACTAAATAGTGTTTTGTTTAAACCCAGTGTGGTGTGAATTATAATATATAAGTAGAATTAAATTTACTATAAATAAAATATGGTATACTTATGGGGTTATGAACCACCCTATATAGTTTTAAAATAGATATGAATTTTTTAATCTTTAATTTCTATTTTAAGGTCTTGAAATATTAAAGATTAATCAGTTGATATGAAATTAATGTTATATATTTAAGAACATAAAATGAGGATACATATTCGACCAGATTGAAAGAAACATATTGGTATTTTAATTTCATAATAATATTAATATATGTTTAAAATTGATAAAACCATTCATATTTGAATAACTGTGAGGTTTCACATCGTGTGGTTAGGGAAAAATTCATTATACATGAATGTTGATCAAATTCCAACAAGATAAACCATGGGATTAAAATAATGCACATAGGTTATCGGTATAATTATTAGACCCATGTATTTCTATTAATTTTAGTTCATATGACATTGACCAATGTAGGTTCTTCATGGTTCTTTTGTGTAATGGTAGTTCATATACAATAAAAAATAAAATAAATGTGGGGTGCGTACTTGCATTTCGATAAGAGGATAAACATGAAGTATGTTGGATGGATTAAATAACCTTGGTATTATTGGGTATTGAGTTGGATTACAATTTATTGTATTTCTTATGATAACTGATGCATTTTTTCACTATGTAGAATTTAATAATAACAATCAAAAAATAATTTGTTCTGGGATAGGGATTTATTTTATTTTTTTGGTGAACCATGTATTTTTTTAAAAAGATATAATTATAGTGATAAAATATCCGAAGAATAAGAATTTTTATTTTTATATATATAATTTTTATATTGTATAGTAGTTTTTAATGTTGTGTGTGATGGAAAACTCTATGTAGTTTAGGGTAATTTTACATGGATCATTGATGCTAATTTTTGAGGTCATAAATCATTAAAAAAAATTTAATGTGATTTTATGCTCTTATGATATAAATCATAACAAATAGAATATATATTGTATAATGGTTTAAAATTGAGAGATATTTTCTGTCCCTTTGAGTAAATGGATGTTTTATATGGTAAATAATTTCATAAATTTTTCAAATTAGAGGTAATGGAATAATGACTAGGGGGAATAGGGAAAATATTAAAATTGGAGTAACCAGCACCACACTATCTAAAAATATCTTTTAGTATTATGGTTACTATCTTTAAATACAATGATCATACACTATATAATATCTAATATCTCCAATGAAATCCTGAGGTTCAACATGAATACAATAGATATTATAATGAACTCTACACCAATTTTAACTAAGAAGAGAATCTTGACATAGCATTTTGGATTATAATGACAGATATATCAAATGTGTGATATATGATTTTCAAAATCGGAAATGTTCAAAATCTTTTTTAACACTCTATAGTTTAACCATAAGGTTTTTTGTGTATATGGAAAAAAATAATATATAATGGATTTCTAAGAATAAAATACATGATATGTGTGGGAGGTATGTTAACCCTAAAAATAAATAATGTTAGGTCTCGAGTTGTAATGGGGGAGTCCATGTATTTATTATATAACCCCTATAATATTATATAGTAATTAAATTTTAAAATTAAACTCATATATTCTATAGAAAAATAGTATGGTCCTATAATGATTGATCCCTTGCAAGAATGGGAACATAATCTAAGTTAAAATGTGGTCTATCAGTCTAATATGTTAATGTCTCTATATTATAGAGAATTTTCTATAAAATTTATGTTTACATGGTAAGGACTTTACATGAGTAATTTCATGGTCTTATGACTATGGAATTTGGAAACATCAAGATTTTTGTTTTTCCATATATGTATGGATGGTTCTGACATATTTTAATAAGATATTGTACCCATCTAGTTTTATCAAATCCGGATCTAAATACAATTTATTATACCATTTATAGAAGAATAATTTATACATTTTTCCCCTATAATTCTATGATAAGAAAAATAATTTATTTGATCATTAAAAAATTTCACTTTAGGTATTTCTATCATGATATATTATTGAAATTAACAGTTGAGGAAAGAAAAAATAATATTACAAAATATTGTAACATAAATGGATAAAAATATTTATTCTATCATTGATATATAGATAAAAATTATTAAATTAAACATTTTTTGTATTATACTACATGAAATCATACAATTGATGTTTTTAATTTTATAACCCTGTATATTTTATCATTAATATACATATTATTTAATCCAATCTATAATGATAATGTGAATTATTATTGTAACCTATATAATTTAATTTTGAGGGAATAATGTGGGATGACTTAAGAGAATTTTCCCTCCCTCTTAATCCTTTTGAGTTGATCAAATTGCTCTTCATTGAAAATATTATTTACATAGAAACCATCTACAATTAAATATAATACACTATATTTTTTCTTTCCTAATTATTATTTCATCTTTATTAACTAATAATGTAATATATAACATTGTTAGGATGAAAATGAGGATAATACTAAGATCATGGTTATAAAACCCTATTTAAAATAAACTGGATTGTATATGTCGATGTTTTTTATGTATTGGAAAGAGATAGGTATTCCCCAATGTCATAGAATACAAAATTTTATATGAAAGATTTGAAGATCACCTAGTATTGTCAGAGTTTGTAAGGGACTTGTGAGGTGGAGAATAATATTAAAATTCCCTTAGCCTTATAGGTTTTTGTACATCTCTATATGAAGGCCCCTCATGGAATGATGTTGGTATTTCACTAGGAGGAATACAATCTTTATAGTCCACTGTAATGTTGTATTTTTGAATGGGATTCTATTTCTGGGTTTATCTAATGAATATGATGTTTAGCCTAAAAATAATAATGGGGTCTTATTTATTAATGATTCACTATAATTATTTTTTTATAGATTTTAATTCCACGTTGTTATCAATTCATAAATAGTGTTGGAATTGATAGAATAATGTGGCTAAAAATTGAATACATGATAACATATTTTCCATTATGAATTAAATTATAGGTTGAAATGAGTAGATTTTTAATTGGGGTCCTTATTGTATTGAACATCCTTTGACATTTATAGAACACTATGTATTTTAAAACTATTTGATCGATGATGTTTTCATCAATGTATCATCACTAATGGGTGTATTTTCAACATCAAAATAAAGAGAATTTATACGATAGAATCCCCATTCTCAATACATCGTAATTTATTTACTATGATCCTCTAATGTTTAAAATATATGAATTGTAATTTGGTTTACCATTTCATAAATCATTTCCCACTAAATGAACTCTTAATTTAATCATAAAACATAATAATAAATTTACTAGTAATTTCCAATAGAATATGATTTTATTTAGGCCTTTGAATCGAAATATTGATCCTATTGAGTGTTTGACCTTATTAAAAAATTGTATTCCAATTATTAACCCTCTGGAGAAGTGAAGCCCATTTGGTAGGGTTTTCCCCTTAGTTCTTTTCATAATATGAGAATATATTTTTCTAAAATGGTTCACATTATTGTTTCTTCAATGAAGAAGATTTATATTTAGTGGTTAGTGATCATCAGGGATCCTTATAATTATAGAATATCATTTAGTGGGATATTTCCCAATAGTTATATTCATAAGAAGATAATCTCATTTTGTGGGATGCTTTCTAGAAGTTCTCCTCCTAAGAAAAGGATATTACTTGGTATGATAATAAAAATCAGTACTCCTCCTCATAAGAAGATATCATATGGTGGGATATTTCCCATTCTATGATTCTTGGGGTTATAAATTCTAAAAGATTTTGGACTAGTTTTGAAATCATTAAGAGCCCCTATATCACGTAGTATAATTTGTGTTGACTCTATCAGATTTTAAGAGGCTTTGACGTTGTGGGTTCTATATTTATAGTTAAAGAGGTAACTGAGATTATGACTAGTTGATTTATTATTTATCAGATAATTTATGATTTAGGAATATCTTTCGTCTTGGACTTCTATTAACCAAATTTTTTTAATTCTCATATGGGGCATTCTACAGTTCATATCTATCCTCACGGAGAGTGGATGACCCATATTTTTTATTTTATTTATGATTTTTTATGCTAGTTAACCATAATAAAATACATTTTAAATCAAATAATTGTTGAAAAACATTCATAGTGTGATACATGGGCCCCACTGACCGCACAGACTTCCCGTCTTTACATAGAAGTCAGGTCCTGGCCTTCCATGTACAACTAGTTGTCCCAAAAACTTGTGGTCCCCATCCCAAGGACCACACACATTTTTTAATAAGTCATATGACTAATGATAGTCTCCATAGGAACACACATGTCCTTTCCAGTGTGATTTTTTTTAATCACACACACCTAGGGAAACATCCCAAAATGTCACCCATCTAGATCACTACTCTAGGATCATTTGTTATCCTTATAATTATAGTATATCATTTATAGGGGGGTTTCCCATTTGTTATATTCCAAATAAGAGGATCTCATTTTTTTCGATGGTACTTATTTTTTCCCATCATAAGAAGAGGATATCCTTGGGTATGATAATCACTACCAGTTATTCTCCTAATAAGAGGATATTATTTGTATGATATTAACTGCTCTCCCATTTTTGGGGTTATAAATTACATGAGAGTTTGGACTACTTTTAAAATCATTAGGAGACACTATTTCACGTTGAATACTTTTTGTTAACACTATTAGATCATGTGAGGATATGAAGTTTCAGGTTCTACATTTATAGTTAAATATGTAATTGGGTATATGAATAGTTGATTTATTCATTATCAGATGATTTAATTTTCAAGAATATCTTTCTTCTAGGACTGCAATTAAGCAAAAATTTTCGTATTCCCATATGGGGAATTTTACCATTCTTATCCATCCTTAGGGAGAATGGATGACACATAATCGATATTTTATTTGGGACTTTTTTAGGTTAGTTAACTATAATAAAATATATTTTACATCAAATAATGGATGAAATAACATTGATGGTGTGGAAAATGGGCCTCGCTAACAACACATACACACCACCTTTGCAAGGAAGTCAGGTCTTGGCCTGCCAGGTATCACCAGTTTCCCAGAAAACATATGGTCCCCACCCTGCGTACCACCCATGTGTCTGAACAGGTCATCTGACTAATGATAGTCCAAATAATTTATGAAAATCATTGATGGTGTGGCCAATGGGCCTCGCTGAAAGCACATACACCCAACCGTTACATGGACGTCAGGTTGTGGCCTGCTAGGTATCACCGATTGCAAAACATACATGTGGTCTCCAACATGGGTCCCTCCCACATGCCTGAATGTGTAATCTGACTAATGATAGTCCCCATATTCTAACAAATTTCCTTTACAATGGGATTTTTCCTCACTCACACATACCTTGGGAAACATTCCAAAATATCACAAATCCTTATCACTTCTCCAGGCCAAACACGATTAAATGTGGGGATCAAGTCAGGTACTCTCTTGAAAAGGTGTTTGGAACTTTTTTACATGAGTCAAATAATATAGTAATTTTACCCTTTATCATTCTGGGGTTTTAAATTCACCCACCTTTTAGAGAACAACATTTTCATTGTGGGAACCACATCTCAACCCAATCAGTGCACTGCCTTTAAGGCTGGGTACCCCCTTTGATACCAAATGTAACAACTGCGTCCCAATGACAGCCCATACCCCCCTCCTTTGACATGGTCATCGAGTCCTGGCCTACTAGGTACCACCAATTTCTCTACAACACATGGTCCCCACACCCGTTCCTAAATGGGTCATTTAATTAATAATAGCCACCACAGGAAAAAACATCATTTCTAATGTGATTTTTCCCCTCTCACACACACCCAGTGAAACTTTATAAATGGTCACTCATCCCGATCACTACATCCAGCCAAGCATGGTTAAATGTTGATTTCCAATCAGGTCGGCTCCTAAAAAAGATGGTTCACCTTGTTGACATGATTAATATTTTTTTTCCATTTAACCATTTTTTAATCTGGGGTGTTACACATGAATTATGGGACTATGAATGAAATGTTAAAAGATATAATTCAGTGTAAAGTTTATCCATCGCTCATATGGATTCATAAATTATAGTAATCTGAACAAATTTCTCTTAGGGAAGCATATGAAGAACCAAAAACCTCATTATTATAGATGGTGTATAATTTATTATTCATTTTTATAAAATTATATAAATATATACATTATATTTCTAATATAAGAGTAATAGATATTGGTTTATCTTTTAAGACTTTTATAAACATGTGGTGTTTTATGATGATGCTAATTTTGGTTTACTAAATGAAATATTCAAGAAATATTATTGTTGTATTAAATTCTAGAAATAATTTGTGATTATTCAATTTAATAATATTGTTTCTTTCTTATCTTGACAATGATATAAAAATTTATATAATAACCAAACACATATATTTTTTATTTCTAAAAAAAATTTCCATTCAATATTTGAATGAAATATATGATTCTGTAATTCATGCATAGGTTGAAATTAGAGATGTCATGAATGGTTGTTTCCCCAATATAGAGTAGAATTTTTAGATGATGTATTGATATATATCTTACAAGCTAGTAATTGATCTACATGCTAGATTATTTTTCCAAAAAGGCAGTACCATATAAATTTATGTTGAAGCATCTGAACATGTAGACCTCGTGTTTTTAATGTATTACCAATATTGGGATACACTAGAAATAAAAATGGTTAAGTTACTTTTTTGGATATCAAGTTCCATTTATTGTTGAGAAGTTTGGATTCCCAATCTTCGTAAAGGTATGTATAAAATCCACATATATATTATATAATTTTCTATAATTATTTACATATTTACACTATTCATTGAGTGTATCTACATGATTGGTGAGTTAAGAATTTTTAAGGAATGTTTATCATTAAGAACGGATTAGAAGAACAACACCTAAACACTTTTCGGCACAAAATAACTATATAAATTTTTAATAAATAATAGTACGATGAATTATAAGTTTATACCAATAACAAATAGATATAGTTTTTATATACTAAAAATATGTGTTTGAGCAATATCACAGAGAATCAGCGGACAGAATCCTAACACCATTGGTGGGAACTGATTTTGGGAATATGCTGATTCTATGGAGAAGCTGCTCTAAATAAACATTTTTTAAAAAATATATATTCAATGATAGAAGGGAATCAAGATCAAAAAAGGGATCATCGTTTCATAGATATGTATATATTATTTTGAAGCTTTGTAAATGAAGAAAACTTATGAGGACTGAATTATATATTCTTCAAGAGAAAATAAATCTTTTTCTTATATTTAGTAATGCCTTATAAAATTATAAAATGAAAAGAAATTTTACCACTTGACTTGAATCATTGTGATAAAATATTAATATTTACTCATTTATGTTATGTGGTCAAAATAATTATACTAACTATCACATTATGTTTTTAATAGTGAATTATAGTATAGAAAAAGGACGAATATCAAAAAACGGGATATCATAAAACATGTTAATACAAATAAGTTACTACCAAAGCATTGTATCTCATCATATTAGATGTTGAAAATAAGATTAAATGCTGGAGTATTCTAGGTCATAGTTTCATGTTCAATCCTTTGATTAAGATATTAAATAATCATTAAATTCAATAAAATCCAAAAATTCATAGTGAACTTCAAAATTATTTCAAGTAATATTAACCAATGTATGAAACTATATTAAAAAATCTATATTGGTACCTCTAAAAATATTTTGAAAAACAATCATCATTTCACAATTAATCACAACATATGAAAAGCCCATTGAATATTTATCGATATCATCTACCATATTACCTCTAGTAGTAATTTTGGGTGACCCTTGATGTCTAGTAAAATTTTTCATCAATGAATCTAAAGATAAATTAATCCCCATGTAAAAAAATCAATTCATAAATTCATAAATATATGATAGGATTATCCAATATAAATGTGTTAGTGAAACTCAATATATAAAATGATTGGGTGTGATCAAAATAAAATATATGTAGAATTATACATTATCAAACTACATCATTTAAATATATATAGATTCATATGATCACTATTCCTAAGACATTGGGTAACCATGGAACCTAGAGAACATGAATCCCATATAACTAATCATACATTATCTATTATCTAATTAAATACTAACATGGTAGGAGAATACATGACATTTTCATTCACCCATATGATTATGCACATCACATTCTCCCATCAAATAGACAAGAAAATTACATTTATTATGTATTAATGGTCATACACTTCCTCAATCTATATCAATCGAGGTCTAATTTTCCAACAATGTCATATGTTAGGGTAAATGGAATATCACATATGATACAAAATATTTCATGATAAAAACATATCCAACATATGTAATAATTTATAAATATATTGAATTTTCATATAATTGTATAAAATTATGAAGTTTATCATTATAGGTATATTTACAACCTCATGTAAATGGAAATAAAAATATAAAACATGAACCCCTGTTAGGCTGAACCACTAGTTTTCGGTGTGCATTACAGACTATGTCGTATATACATTGTGTTTTTTCCCACACACAAAACCTATTGTTTTCCATGTGAGAATAATCAAAATATATAAAGAAGAATACTACAAACACTATTATATGAATCCATTGTGAAAAAATGGTGTAATAACTAGAGATTTTGGATCCATGAAGTATATAAGAAATTCTATAGCTTCTTCCCCATGAAAAACCAATCCAACTGGACACTTTACATAAACAAATAATGAAATATTAAAACAACAAGAAAATTATAACAATTTTTAGATTAAAGGATAAAAATAAATTTATATTTTTACATATTTTCAATTTTTTATTGATTAATATTTTTGTAAAATATTCTTTATAAATAACCATAAAAATGGTATTTTTTATCCCATAATAAATCAAATTTATAATTGTTAATATTTAATTAATAATTTAGTTGTTAGATTTATAAACTAATATTTAAAATTAAATTATCTAAAAATTAACATGATATAATATTAAATAATTTATTTTGTTTTGAAAATAATTATTCAATAAATTTTTTAATCTGTATTACATATTAAATAAATTAAAATATAATTTTTATAATTTTTATTAAAAAAAATATATATTAATTTCTTAATTAAGAATGTAAAAATTATCTTTTTGTTAGGTTATGATATTTTTCTTAAATAATTTCTTTTTTGTGAATACTTAAATATAATTTTTTTACAAAAATAATAGTGTTTTTGACTATATCAAGAATTAAGTTTATCGTAAAATTTTACAAAACATTTATCATTATCAATGATTAATTATAGGAGAAACAATAAATATTTTATTTTTATTTTTATTTAGAATATATATGTTTCACAACTAAAGTAATATTTTATAATAATAATTATTTTTTGATTTCTATAATGAAATATAATTTTGATATAATTTTTTTTATAATCTAAAATAAAAAGAATAATTATTTGTTATATTAACATAATTTACATCATGAAAATACATGACTATGAAAACTTTACAATACATATAAATTTCATTGTTAAAAACATTTCTTCTGAAAACATGTTTATACTAGTTGCATGAACAAATTTTCAAATTAATTTGAATTTACGATATAAATATTATGTATTAATATGAATTTTATATTTGGAATGGGTTGTTCTAAATTATATAAAATAGATATTTTATATTTAGGCATTAAAAATAAAATTTCATCAGTCAAATTTATTTATCATAGGAAGACAAAAAATAATAAAAGTAAAAAATCTATGAGTAATCGGAATTAACAGTGTAAAAAACCTTTTAAAAATTTTTTTATGATAGATTATAGTCTTCAACTCATTCATAATGCAATTATTTTTCATCTTCTGAGGTACAATACATTTTTAACACGTTTTGTATTTATATAAAGTTGTGATTTTTGAAAAAAAATACATTCTTTCCCATTATAGCAGGGGACTCCCACCACCCCAAATAGACCACAATAAATATTTAGTTCTTTCTTGAAAATATTCAATAATTTTTTTCCATATCACCATGTGGAAATCCCTGATATTATGGTCAAAATAAATAGGACAAATTCTTTCTTTTCTATGACGTGCTTCAATAGAATGTTCCAAAAATAAAAATAAGTACTACCCACTCTCTATTACTTTTTTCGTTCCATGTATTTTTCTATTAGAAATATATTACACAATATAAGATTATAAAAATAATTTTAACTATATATTTAATTTGTTTACGTCATATAAATTTTCTTCATTTTCTCTTTTTCTATAAAGAATGTGTAATCACAAATCATGCACATGTGCGTACCACCACCTCCATGAAACAATGTGATTTTTTTCATAACAAACTTTCAATTCTGATAAAAATATTTAATTTAATAATTTAGTATGATATATATAAAATATTTTAGGTTTTAAATGGATAAAATATGATAATACTTTTCTTAAAGATATAGAAAATGAAATCATTATCTATACATATGTGAAGTGTACAATAACCAATCGAATGTCATTTTAATATTTAATTTCATCCATTAATGGACTATAATAAAATTCGATTAAAGTGATAAATATGAGATTCATGAAGTTATTTGGGTTCTATAAAGGCTAATTATGATATATATTTTTATAATATGATGGATAAATAATCGTTTTAAATTCAACATTCCATGAGGGAGAACTAAAAGAAAAAATTAATTTCTTTTCATTATGAAATAACATCACATAGATCATTTTATTCTTACAATTTTTTATAATTCTAATATATATCACTGATAAATATTATATTGGATCATTATGTTTCTTTTGTAATTATATTTTAGATAAATCATGTCTTAATCGTCTATGATTTAGAACATGTTCACATTTGGGCTGGTTTAACCTCCAACAAGAATAATATTATAAAATTATCTCTTAGTTTAAAATAATAATTCAAAAACGGAAAAAATATAATATATAATATTTTAATTATTTTATTTGGTGGTAAAATGAATATTAATTCCACTTATTTAGATAAATATATATATTTATTTAAAAATATCTTAGAAAATTGAAATTCATTTATTTCATCATTATGAATTATAGTTAAACACACATAGAATTAAAATATAAAATTATAAGTAATTATAAAATATAAATCATAAAACCTTTTTAGATTTGGGTATTATATAATTTAGATTAAGAGTGATGAATGAAACTGAATATATGAAAATAGATCAAAATGATCAAGAATAAAAACACCTAATATTGAAACTGGATAAGACACAATGAATATAAATTTAGAGAATAATTATAAATAAAAATTAATAAAGATTTGCTTATATGAAAGAGGATATAAAATATGAAATTAAAATATTTTCATCTGATATACAGAAGTTTATGTCCAATTGTAGGAACCTAGTTTCTATATGAGGTATAAAACCTTTTAATTTCTATTTTATTCATTAATTGTATTCTTTTATCCATTTTTAATGGGGGAACATAGGTTACATGGGGGTCCAAGAAAGATTCCGAGCACATAATATGGTATTTTTTACTATACATTAGGGATTCTTATTTAGAAAAAACTATAAAATATTGGAGGTATGGTTTCGGTGAACAATGTGGGGTTGTCCAGTGTATTGTCTGAGGTCACATTATATGTCTTAACTCTGCCACCTATGACACATGTTCATGCGAAAAATGATGATATAATTGAAGACTTTTTCTCATCAGGTGAGCATTTTTAGTCAAACTCTGCAGCAAGCCCTTGCAATGGGAGTCCATGGAATAAAATATGTGCATAGTTGATGCACAGTTTTTCTAATAAAACAACCAATCTCTATAACCTCTTAAAATGTGGTGAATTTACATATTACCCCCTTTATTATTTTCTCACACAAATCTTGTCATTCATACATGACACATAGTATCTCCCACCCTATTAAATGACCAAAAGCATCCTCTCTAAGAATTTGAGGTTTTTCATCCACTACTAATCTAATCAAGACTCCATTAATCACATTTTTTGGGTGTTATTAATCTCTTCATTCCTTAACATCCATTCATATTTTATCTTCCCAATGATTTTTTAGTGAGAGATAATATTCCATGTCTTTAAGGGATTTTACAATTAATTATTTTTCTCTCATTCCACGACGAACTAAGGGATGATACATGATGAGTTCTATACTATATGAATAAAGTTGGTGTTTTAGTACTTTTGTATCGTGTTATAAATTTTATGAATAGTTTTCTTCATTATACATGATGGTTTTACCATAAATTACATCAAAAATTTACATTTTTAATGCAAATTTTCTAGGTTGTATTCCAATGTACTTATTTCCCCTCATGTCATTATTGATGGTTAGAACCTCAACATTAACAATCTTATGATTGGTGTGTGTTTTTTTCGGGATTTAGTAAACCTTTTTTCAACAACTAGAACACCATTTCGAGGTGTCAAGAAAATAATTTTCTATGTTATGTTATTAAATTTAATAAAATATTACTATATCATTAAATGGAATTCCTAAATCACATGCCCTAGAATAATTGTAATTGAAATGGATATTTGGTGATTTTTGTTTCTATAATTATCAACTAGAATGAAAGGTAATATAAAAAACTAATGAATTGTAAATAGTCATGAGTAATATGGATTAAAAATGATATATTATATAATAAAATTATTGTTTTCCTATTTTATATAGAACTTTTTGTACTTTGTAGAAATGGCCAAAATTAATCTCACTTTGGATTCCTAAGGGAATTCAAAGAGAACTCAAAGGATGCCCTTATGATTCATTATGTTAGATTCTTAGGGAGATACACACCATTGAACATGGTCTGTATCAATTATTGAATGTCTGACATGGTGTCATGGGAACCCTTTTCCATCTATGATATATTATAATGCTTGGGATGAACTCTATGGATTCAACATCATGTATGAGGTCATTTTATGCTTTGTATAAATCAACTTTGACTTCAAAAGTGCATAAAATGTCATAAACAATGGGTATGATACTTGGAATCAATTAGAAATATTATTAATGGAATGACTTGGTTACTCTTAAAGCATTAAACTTATCCCTTATTTCTAGGAATCATGGTTCTGTATCATGAGCTAGACTGGCCTCCTATGGTAAAGGGTTCCTTGGTTTCTCCTTAGACCCTCTATTATTGTTATCATCATTACCAATCCATGGTTATTAGTATTATATTACATAACCCCCTTAATAAATTACTAAATTAACACGTGCTCAAAGGCATCCTATTTATACTGAAACAAGTATGATTAGTCGGGTGACCCATGAAAAACATGTAGCTATCATGGGTTTTATTAATATTATGTTATAGCATGTAAAACTACATTATATTATAATATCAACTAAAAATTAGATTTTAATTGATAATAATTGTGTTTCCTTACATAGATTGTCACACACCAAATCTGGGCCACCATAAGTACTATAGAAAATTATAGGATTTCATGTGTGGATAAGTGGAAGCATCCAGTTATGAATGCATAAATTCTTATATTATGATAGAATCATGGTATTGGTTGAATAATAAAGGGATTAAGATACATAGATTGTTTATGGTTCTTTTTATTCCTTTTTATATATTATTGTATCTACCAATTTCTATGTATGTGTCTATGTATGGTTGATCCATTATCTAGACGCATGAAATCATTTTGAATATGGTAGTAATTTTAATTTTTTTGATTATATGTGTATTATAATTTATTAATTATTATACTAACTTATTCATTATTATTGCTTCCATTTTTTATTTAATCATTTTTTCCACTATTTTATTCTATGGTTATTAGGGTAATGTCACCTCACCCCACCACATTAGACCATTGATGCTAGTTTTTAACCCCTAGAATATGGGGAGTCATGGTTTAGGGATTTTAATAGATTTTTTATTCTATTATTACTATTAAATCCTTTCAAGGACTTCAAAAAGTTGAATAAGTGGATTTTATTTTCATTTAATTATTATTTTGGGAAGGTAGAAGGGTTATTATAATGTGTCATAATTTGTAAATGAGCCTCTTCATGAGAGATGATCATTTTTATACATGAGAATATATAAATTTCTAGGGAATAAGAAATTATAATTATATATTTTTCTTATTAATTCTGTTTTAAATTCACTATTGGATGACACAGGTGTTTTTTTACATTCAATTATATTTACATATGTCTTTCAATTGACCATTATAGAGAAAAGTATTTCAACATGTATCAGTATAGGCAATTAAAGATTCCCATTATATTCATATTCCTTTCCATATAGGTGATTTCTTTTTCTGGAATTTCTTTTGTTTCCTATGGTTGTTGAGTGTTACATAGGTTTTATATATTTATATACCACTAACATTTTATACATTAAATGGATAAAATGACTGGTTATTTATGTTTGGACCCAACCTATGTGGTGTAATCCTGCAGAGTCCGAGGACAGAACCCTAATTAACCAGTTAATATATGATTATGTTAAATTACATGGGTGTTGATAAAAATTTATAATTCTATAACATATATTACTTATGATGGGAGGTACATCTAATCATGTCATCATCATTCAGTTGTTACAATATGATGATGAAGGCAAAATTAGAGTATCAAATACATGGAATGACCATTATAATTTATAATTAATTTTAATTTAAAAATTTTGAATGGAAGTACATTTAACTGAACCCTTTTAGAGACTAAAATATAACATTTTAATACATTTAAATATTTCAATATAAATTTCTAGAGCTAGGGGATTAAAAATAATATGGTTCTGAGGCACAGTGTTCCCAGAATTACTTTTTAAAAAATAATTAATATTTTTTTTGTCATTCACACTTAGTAACTTAATGAAAATAGGATAAATATTAAGAATAAGATCATTTGAAATGTTAGACTTTAGTTGATTCGATACTATTTTGTTTACCTTATGTTAGAGTTATTATTGTTTTTTCTTGGTTTTCAGTTATCTCACCCATTAACAGAACATTCAGAACGTAAATTGAATTATTATTTTTGATTAAATTCATTGAAATTAATAAAAATACGTCACCATGGTGAATCTTCTAGGTATTTCCACATAAAAAATTGGAGGATGTGAGAGAATCCACCACTCCTTACACTAGAGAATCACATCAGATGATGATAAAATCCAGATCAAAGCAGACCGGGACACATCAAACACATATACATCCTTAGATATTTGGAAAGAACTTTATTTGATAGTCATCAATCAAATGACTAGGTAGGTGTCATCAATTTATGTTTTAATCCCTTTTTAATTAAATTTATTTAATATATCAATCTACTCCTTTGATCTTTGTTAATTGTGTACTTTTTCATATAACCTAGTATTGATTAACTTTTTTATTCTTTCTATCTAACCTAAATAACACCATTCTTGATTTTTGGACACGAAATCATATCCAACAATGCTAAATAATTTTTTTGTTGTGCCTTTCCACCATAAATTTCACTACATTCTTCTCTGGTAGGACCATACGGTCTTAGTTTATCATTTTTAGGTGGTACAGAGCATGATCAGACCCCATAAATCAAGAAAAAACAACAAAATAGTCATGCATAAAAATTATTCGATATATCAAGGATGTTTTTGGGGCATGAATGATCATTTGGATGATCAGAAATCAAATTATCAATGGCGGAACGATCTAAGGAATGCACGTTGTTAGAGGTGCATACTAAATCACATGGAATCAAAAAGGATTCAATTTGAATCTTACAGAGGGATAGAATCAACCATCCATTTTTTGATACACTAATCTTGGGTAGAGATACGACCAGAATCGAAGGGGTGAGTCCAGATTCATTGCTTGAATGAAAATATCGAAAAATTTAAAAAACCAGCCTATATGTCATGTACCATGATGAACACACATTTTTATGCCACTTAGTTATGGTGTTTTGCATTTTTGGTATTCATAAGGATGGAACATTGGGTGTACATCATAAATTCGTTTTACTCGTTCCCTATGTGTATGAGTCATGTGATGATTCTCTTGACTAAACACACACCAAGTTCCTAATTACACGGGTGTGACTAGGGAACATGGGCAACAACACATGTGAAGAGTCATACAGTGAACTAAAGTAAATGGAATTTTGTTAATGTACACAAACATTACATGGAAAACACCACATGTGAGACCCTTAGTGGAAAGGGAACACTTTCCATGTTCCTCACATGTTGTGTACTCCTACACAATTGGAAAGTCGTTAACCTATGAGGACACAACCCGGAGAAGGAATAGGACCACATTTCATGTGGGTCTCCTCACACACTATGTTCCCCTTGTTTCCTTTTCTAGAAACGTTATTCATCCATTTATCCTTCATATGTACTCAACTTTTGGCACATGAGTATCCTGTCGTTAGTGTTTTTCTACATTGAACAGGATGACACCATCATTTTTTGGATTTTGAGATACAATATTGAATATTACAAGCATAACACTTATTTTTATAATGTCTGATAATGGAATTGATCAAGAATAGGATCACATGAGACACAAGAGTAGAACCCCCCATTATCATGGGTTCTAGTCCTCTGCATACAAAGTGTAACCCTCTCTTGAATAGATCATAGGTCCTCGATGACCAAAGTTTACCCCTCTATCACACAGAGGTGTTGGTATATGACCTATAGAGTGGAACCCCCATCAGTAAGGGAATGAGTCATCTATTTACCATGTGGGACCCCCGATTGGACTGGGCATGGGTCCATGAAGACTAGAGTGGAACCCAACTTCACACCAAGGCATGAGCCCTTGACCTTTAGTGTGGAATGATCAATCAGATTCGGTGAAGGACTTCTACATAGATAGTGCAACCCCCTATCAGATAGGATATGGTTCCTCATGACACTACAGTGGAACCCCATTATTAATCAGTGTACATGTCATTTACTTATACATATATAGTGTAAACCCACTAATTCAGTAGGTTGTGGGTCATCTATATGGTGTTTATAGCGCCACGAATGTGATACATAGTGGCATGGTGTGGATAGAAATAGATGTTTCAAAGGGTAGACATATGTGTGATATTTGAAATTGTTGATGGATTTTGGGAATTTTTTGAAATTCTTCTTCTTAAGCTGAGCTATAAGATAGAGATTACCATAATCTCTATTTTGGTATTCCTTATACTAGTTATACACACAAATAAACACGTGTTTCCATAACTTTGTTTTTGGTTACTATATTTCCATGAGATGCGAAGACCCATAGGGAATGCCACTTTCATTCTGTCTTTAGGTTTCACTGGTTTATTGAATCTACTATTCTTCTATAGTTTGAAATTAATTAATGTGTAGTACATCCACATACCTTATTGTGTGTCTTGTGTTTAGACGAGGTACTTGGTTTGATTTGAGGGGTTCACTTTTACATCTTTTTATATCATATTTTATATCTATAGTATTTTTTTCTATTTTATCTCTTATTTCTCCCTCTATATTTTGGGTTATCCTACTACATATGTTTATTATAAACCATGAATGTAATTTTACCACAAGTTTAGTGTCTTATATTGATGAAAAAAATGTTTGGCGGTTACAATAAAGGTTCTTAGGGATACCTGGAACCATGGACCATGTACTATAGTCACATCTTGGATATCAAAAGAGGGTCTATATCAATGATTTACCTTCTATTATTTCAGTTTGGGACACATTTTTATTTGGACATATATTTATCCCATTAAATTTAAGTTATACTATCGTATTCTTGTAAAATATTGTAGTTTACATGCATGGTTTCATACCCATGTTCTCTTTTTATATTATCCTTCATCAATTATTCATTGATATGGATTTGTATTTTCATACATGTACCTAGTCAATGTTTTCCACATGTTTTTTCCATTGGAACTTGTTACCAGCACCATGACTAGGGATACAGGATTGGGGTAGGTGTAGCTTGGTCTCCAACATGGGTCTGGTCATGAAATATTGGTGTCAGAGGTTGATCAATCCTGGGGATAGTGTTTAAAATAGTTTCCATATGTGTATTTGGTTTGGATTAGGTAAATATATTAAATATTTAATGAGTGTGTCTCTCTAGTTAGGGTATCTAGTAATTGTATGGGTGTCCAACATATCAATTCACCGGAAAATTGAATAACTACTTGTTGACATGACATACCGAGACCATGGTTTTAGGGATCAATAATTATTTCATTATATATTATTGAGCCTTTGAATTTCCATCTTATGAAAAATACCCATTGTTTATATATATATATATATCCTCATTTGACTAATTTTCATCTTAAAAACCATCAGGATTTCTCCACGATGATAGGTAGTGAGGGTACCAGTTCTAGATCTGGTTGAATATCTGATCGAGCGATGTGGCCTCAACTAAATGTCCATCTCAATATATTATTCCACATGGTTGGAATGTAAAAGTAACCCCACCTATTGTGAATCATATCATTCCAAAAATCAGGAAAAGGATGCACAATAGCATAGTAAACTATGCGAGTTCTATTGATAGATTCCGCTCAGGTTCTATGATGAAGAATATTGTCATGCTTTAGAGGATTTTCTTGAGTTTGTTTTCTATGATTTATGGTGAATTACAAAATCAATAGATCATGTGGTTCATATAGAATCTATCATTTTTCATGGAGTAGTTGGACACTGGTGGATATTTTTTACACAGATGCATGATGATTCAACACTCTCATGGTCTGCCTTCCATCATATATTCTATGAGTATTACTACATCACCAATTTGTGTTCAATTCATATTTGGGAGATTTAATAGATGAATCACGGAGGGTTGATAGTTTATGAGTATGCAGAGAGGTTTATAGGCCAAACATAATACTCCCTTGACACGATTATGTATGGATTATTTTTAGAAAAGAAGAACGAGATTAGACACCGCAAATAGAACTATGATATTGTGTTTCCCTTGTGATTTCCCACCAATTCCATGGTGTTGGAGTAATAACTACTGATATGGATATTTCTATCAAACATATTCTTGATATATAGATATATTATTCTTCATCACTGATCTATGACATTTGCAACACCTTCCAGGTTCTAGTCATATGGATCTCGACATAGTATATACTTCCGAGATCAGACTCAATAATTTAGTCATGTAGTACAGGGATGTCATAGATCCACAGGTCAACTCATAGAGATTAAATGATATTACAGTAATGGGAATGGTCACAAAGAACATGATTTTATAACCATACATTCCATCATGTGTAGGAATATAGATGAAGGAACAACTTGGTAGTGGCCATCCCATGATCAGGGATCACCTAAGTGAGAGTAGGGTGGTCCCCATGGATTTAGAGGTAGAATAAGAGTAGTGGGAGTTATGTGTACTGTAATAAACTATGATATACATACTCCACCACCACTAGGAATCCCACGTTAGGCTCAAAGAGTTGTTGATCAGGTTTGATAATAGCAGCTGGCTCTGGAGGATTACGAACATGTAGTGCATGGAATTATTAGATATACAATATGTTTTAATTATACTATCACATAAGTATCCAAAAAATAGTAGAAAAACTAATCTTTCTTATAAATATTCCATGCATGATATCTAGAGCCCCTAGTAGTGGTGCTAGAGTAATAGCTTTATCATGGGATTCCATCATGGATTGCATCTTTTATATCATTTATCTTCCAATAGTTTTATCTGTCTCATGGGTGACAAGAGTTCACATGGTGCCTTTTGGTCATCATGATGGAAATATAGGAAATTTTATTTTTTATGGATTGGTCATTCATGGTATGATCCCAGACTGACTTTCACCATATACAACTTAGATTCCTACGCACTGATGGTATAAAATTCACCTTTATGGGTTAGAGATATCTCATAGTGGGATAAGTGGGTTATATAAGTATGAAGATTCATCCCATAACTCATAATTTTTATAGTATACCCTTTGGTGAATAATTACCATCAAGAATCTGGATTTCTTCAGTTGGGGGTATTATTTGTACATCCTCCCCGAGGAAATCCAGGGACTACATCTAAAGGGGGATATAGATTTTTGAATTTAATTATATCCATATACACCTTTTATATCTTATGATGCATATAAAATGTTTCCATGTGACCTCCAAGAGCTATTATTGACATTTTATGACCTTTGATATAAAGGATTTATCATGCCCTGTGTGTCCCCCTGGGCAGCTCTAGTATTACACAAAAAAGGTGGGTAGGAGCCTGTGGGTTTATCTGTATTTTCATCATTCAAACTTGGCCATGATAAAAATAAATGAACCCCTTAAAAAGGATTGAATATATATAAAAATAGTCATGATGTGTGGGATGGTTCTAAAAGAATGATCTCTTGTCCAGAAATCACTAGTTTAGGGTTCTCAATGATTATATTCCAAAGCGGACATTCCAAGGTCTTTATGGAAAACGAGTTCTTTGTGATACCTTTTTTGTGAGATGAATTACCCTCACATGGTTATGTATTTGATGAACTAATAATTCCAACTATACAAGGACATGTTTTTGAAATTCTTCATCCATGAAATACTCATCTTCTTTTCATCATAGGAGGAGCATGGATAATAATTTAAGATAGTTATTGATTTTATTTTAGATAACTAGCATTATGGGAATTTATAGAAGTTTCATTACTGAATTAATGAGGTTTATTTTCTAGGGAATCCCATTTTTAAAAATTATTTAGACATGGGTATATTGAATATCAATGCAATACCTACTTTCGAGACACATAAAATAATATTAGAGGTGTGGAGCATTCTTAGCATGGAGGGGTACTAGATGAGTTTTGTGGAAGAATTATCTAATCTTTTAGCCCCTTTGACCACCCTGATGAAGATAGGGAAGGCATTTTATTGAATAGTTCATTGCGAGAGGCCCTCCAAGGTGTTAAGGATAATGATTAAGACTGATCCTGTGGTGAGACAACCAAAGGAGGGTGTGTATTGTGTAGTGTGTTGTGATGAAATAAGAGATGGGAATGGTTGTTTGTTGATTCATCATTAGAATTTTATCATATACATGTAGAGGAATTTGATTACCTACAATAATAAATACATGAATCATGACCTATAGTTGAAAATGGTTTCCTTTTCTCCAAGGATTTTAAGGAACTTCCTTTGGGTGTATTGTTTTTTTTGGTTTACTCAGACAATCATAGTCTTAGGTAGGTCGTCACACAAAGGGAATAGAAACTGAAGCAATAGTTAAAGATATAATTTCTACATGAGTTTGAATTCAAGATAGAATATATACCCTAGATAAGGGAAACATAGTAGTAGGATCCCTTTGAATTAATTCATATGCTCTCTTGGTGGAGGAGGCATCCCAGTAGTTGGCCTACCTGCAGCATAACCTCGTGGAGATTGAGGGTTTAAATTTTATTCCTTAAATGGTGTTGAGCCCATCAATTGTCGAGTGTGTGAGAGTCTTGTTTAGGAAAAAATTACTAAGGATTCAAAATTAAAATATATCATTTGGTGATTCAACAAATGGATATCCTGAAGGAGTAAATAACATCATCTTTTTTAAGGAAGATCAGTGCTTTCAGTCACGATGCAGGGGGGAGGTGATGTGAGAGTCCCATAAATATCCTCTAGTTGTACACCCCATTCTGGGGAAGATGTGTATAGATGATTATTTATTGTTTTGGTATTCCAATATGACAAAAGGAATCGATGATTTAATATATTGATGCATCACCCATCAATTGGTGAAGGTTGATCACAAATTCTAGTAGCTTTGTTACAGCCCTCTAAGATCCTAATGGGGAAGTGGGATTAAATATACATGGAATTTATGATAAGTTATCTACGCATAGTGATGGTCTATGATTCTATATGGGTGATAATTGAATGAATCACGATGTTGGAACACTTCATTCTTCCATATATGAGAGTTTGTTGGAGGGTTTTGGGAATTATTACGTTTAGGGGTCATTCACTTTAATGGAGTGGCCTTGATTACTTTCTATTACTATGATAGTTGTTTTATTTCACAATTGTGGTGAATATTGTAGGAGGAATTAATGAAACCAATGGGATTGAATATAGCTTTTCACACGAAAACTTATTGGATGTCCATGTTCACTAAAACAGGGATGGTGGATCTGCTAAGGGATCATGTATTGAAGTTCATCTAGATCATGGAGTAACATTTTACCTTATTAGAGTTTCCATAAAACAACTAATAAAACATTACCATCATCATGGAAACTTTTTAGGATCTACATAGGATACTATGTAGGTCACCATGATACTTAAGTGAGAGTGGTGATACATCTGTTATTGGTATAGTGTTGGGGTTACAATGAATGAGAATGTCTCATAATCTGTGATGGGATGAGGATAGCCCAGATTATGAAAAAATCAAACACATGGTGTCACTGTGGTCCATTTGGGTTTGATAACGGAAAAAACATTTTTTTAGGAGTCTCCCCATGATGATTATTGTGGAGTTTTAGCTGGTGAGGCAAGTTATACCCACGATTCATTAAGTCATTCAAGATCATGTATGGGGATGGTGAGGGTTCTTATAGCTTATCCCTAAAACCATTGTTAGTGGGGATTCCTAAAATCTATAATGTGTCATAGGTGAGGAGATATGTGCATGTCCCAATGCACTTCAACAACTGGGGTTATGTAGACATTGATGAATGATCAACCTTTGAGGATCACCTTATGGTGATAGAAGATAAACAAGAGAGGACTAATCATTTATGGAACATACCCTTGGATTGTATTTTTTTGAAGCACCGAAATGTGCATTGAAGCTCTTGGAATATAGAGAGATAGATTTAGTCTCAATACCCTGAGTTGTTTATTTAGTTTTTCATTTGGGGGAAAATCATGAGGAAGAGAATGATATAGAGTCCTAATTTTCTTACTTGAAATACATTGAATTTTTTTATATATATTTCAAGATCTAGGTACTACAAAGACATGTGATTTTGAGGAAGAATGTGCCTAGAATTAGTTTTTTTAAAACTAATCAGATTTAATGTTACATTCAAATAGTTTCTTATTGAAAATTTGAGAATCGTAAAATGAATCTCGAATTAGAAATATGAGATCATCAATTTATAGGAAATGAGTTTTTTAACATAAGAAGAACTTAAATTAGAATATCTCAGGATGTTTTGATATCTCATCGATTGGAGGTTGTACCATTCAATAAAATAATTAACTAAATTAAATAATAAATTAGTTTAACCTAGAAGAATTGAGTATAAATACATCCCCATGGTGAATCCTCCATGGTTAGATCTATAAAACAGGAGTGTATTCAAGATATTTCTCTTCTCCTTTCATTGTTGAATCACATCGAATGATAATGAATCTCTAAATCGGAGAAGATATGGACTCATTGAATGTAATGAATTCCTTCCATTATTGGGGATCACATTCATCAATGAAGAAAAATTCATTCTCCATGTAGAAATAGTTAATTTTCCTTTTATTCCCTATTTTATTAATTTGATTGAGAAGATCAATCTCCTCCTTTGATCAATGCCAATTGTGGCCTTTGAAGGATCCCTTGTGTTTTTTAAATTGGTTGTTCTTGTTTTCAAACTCAAATATTTATGTTCATACTCACCAGCCATGAACTATTAGACAATGATGGTTAATATTTTTTTTCATTTCTTGGTAAATTTCATTGTGCTTTCTACCAATTTGACTCAGCCATCCTGGTTCGCTATTACCTGGTAGAACTGATGACGATTGGTCCCTAATAATTACTACAAAGGAAAAATGGAACATAGATCATTGATGGAAGGAAATATATAAGAATATTAATGGTTGTGGATTATTTTTTCATGATTAGATATCAAATCATCAATGGTGGTATGATATGAGTTGTATGTGCTACAAGAGGTGAATATGGATTCCAGCAGAATAAAAACGAATTTTATTTTCATCCACCGATGGGTAAAAATATTCTAGCTAGAGTATGTTCCACTAATCTATGGTGGAAATGGTGCTAAAATCAAATGGATATTATGGAATTCAAATCATCTATGTGGATCTGGAAAACATTAAAATACACAACTACACATCATGTACTATTATGAACACACAATGTGTAGCCCCATGGTTGATGTGTCAAGGGTTATGAGAATTCCTAACGATGAGACATTGTGTTCCACCATTCCTATATGGATGAGTCTTGTGATAGTGCATACGACCAAGAACATTCCATGTTCCTGAGTTAGTGGTCCCGAAATGAGAACACATCGGACACCCCGTGCATAGAGGCACTCTATGTTCAAAAGTACACAAACATGGGGTAACACATACAGACACATCATCGATACACATACACTACGAAGAACACCAAAGAGTCCCCAAGTTTCATGGGAAAGCCATGTATATGCCTCAAATTCCATGTAAACCTACCATCCTGAGAATACGTGTACCTCCACTGACACGACAAGGTCAAGGATTAGGAGAAAAGATATTTAGGATCTCCTTAAATAGCTTATACCCCTTTGGATCCATTTAAAGATACATAAATCATCTATATATCCATTTATTGGACTCTGATATTTGTCGCAATGTATCATAACATGAAATTTCTTTCACATAGAATGTGAGGATTCCCTCAGTAGTATATTTTGAGATATGAAATGGAATTTTCCTAGAATAATTCTTATTTAGGTGAAACCCAACAAGGATAGTGATCAAGAAGAGGATCACCAAGGAAACTAAAGTGGAACCCCCATCATCTTGGGAAAGGGTCTATTACATACCAAGAGAAACCCCCTATCTAATAGGGTGTGAGTCTTTGATGACTATATTGAAATCCCACATTCACAACAGTGCATGAATTCTGCACAACTAGAGTGGAACACCCTATCAACTTGGGTGACAGTCCTCAATGACTAGAGTGGAACCCTAATGTCTCCCCTGGTCGTGGGTCCTCTACAATTTTAATGGACCCCCAATCATCTTGTGTTAGGGTCTTCTACATAATGAGTGGAACCACTATAAAAGAAAGTGCAGTTTCTTATGGCACTAGAGTTGAGCCTCTAAAATTGATCATGGCACGAGTCCTATAAGAATACATATATAGTGTATCCCCTTGACACACAAGGTAATTGGTTCATTACATTGTTTTTTTGGCCCCATGAATATCCAAAAGAGAGACATGATAAGGATGGGTGTGAATGTTTCTATTAGAATACATGCATGTCATTTTCCACATTTTTGATAGACAATGGGAATAGTTGGTGAATCTTCAAATTATGATGAGCTATGATATGGAGATCACATTACTCTCTCATTTTAGAATCTTTTTACTGAACAAATATATACACACCAATGTCTATTCCTTTGTATTTGGTAACTCAATTTCCATGAGATGTGAAGACATGAGGGGTATTCCACAAACTTTCCATGTATATCTTCCCATTGTTTATGAAATCTACTCTCCTTTTAAATGTTGAAATGACTTGTTGTGTAGTTCATCTACACACCATGTTGATCCCCTTTTTTTGTACTAGGTTACTCTATATGTCTATCTATTGGTTTTTAATAAAATATTCTCTTTCACATCATTATGGATCCTACTTAATCTCTACATTTTTTTTATTTTTTTGTTTTCTCATACACATCCCCCATTATGTTTTGGGGAATCCTACTTGGTATGTACATACTCACCCCTACGTAGTTTTTTTCTCCACATGTTGTCTCTTTTGAAAATGAAATACAAGTCAAAAATTTCATCAGTATAGCATAGGGATAACTGGTACCCTGTCCATGTAATGTGGTCACATCTTGGATATTAAGTGTGGGATCTCTCATCATTTTACATTCAAGACTTGTAATGTTAGTAAAACATTCTTGTTATGTATGAATTTTTTCCCATTAATTTTCATTTTACATTATTATACTCTAGTACCTTCTATTGGTTTTACATTCATAGTTTCATCCCTATATTTCTATATATTTTTCTATTATCCCTCTTCAATTATTCAATGTGATGGTTGTGCGTGTGTGTGTGTCTTAGTACTTAGACAAAGGCCTCCCTATGATGGTTACTCACTTGGATCTATTTTCAATTACTTGACCTATAAATCAGGGATTGGAGTAGTTGTTGCTCAAGCCTATACTTGGTTCGTGCTGGGAATATTTTTTTCATCAACCCATATATGAACATATAAACTAGAAATTATGGTTTTTAAATAAAATAGTTTTTTTAAATGGAGATCCCAAGTTCATGTTAAAGTATATTTTTATCCTTAAATTGCAATTGAACCACAATATAATAGAACCCATGGAACAAAACATTAAATATTTCAAGTACCATAAAAATATATTTGGATTTACTGGATAGTATGTTATGTTATGATCCCCCATTTTTTTTATTATTATTCATTTTCGGGTTATTACTACATTGATATATTTTAAGATCCATGTACTACACATTTAAATGATATTATTTCATGAAGAACTCAATTCATGTTCCAAGAGGTTGTCCATGACTCTACTCTAGAGTGTATATGACCAGACCCACCTAAGATACCTCCTTTTGTGTCATTTGAGGAACCTTCTGTATACCTGGATTTAGAGTTGACAACCTACTCTAAGATGTTATACTGTAGATAATAACGTCTATGAAGGCGACTCTGAGACTTGATTCTTACTTGTTAAAGTTGAAAAGAGAGTTCCATTAGTATAATCCACCCAAATTTATATGGATAGTGGTTCGTAGGATATGATGTCATCGATGGATTCCATGCTATAAATTTATTAGTATTTTGAAACAACACTAGATATGAGATATAATATTATATCACACATTCATCAAGATTCCATGATGAAGTGGTCTAATTTTTTGAATCATTTTGATCATCATATATTAATTACATGGAGGAAATTTCAATTTAGATTCAATGATTTTTTCTTCCCAGATATGTTGTGAGGTAATCGGGTCAAAAATTTCTCTCACCTAATGTATGGAATCCTGTTCATCATCGATTATTCACCTCATATTTCTACGATTCGTCATTTCTCATCGATCCTATGCGAAGATGATATGACTAGGTAGAGACAATTATAGGTTCATATTTTGTATGCTATCTAATCTAATGTAGATTTTATAGGGATAAGTACTATTTCGTAGATTTTCAATAAGAAAATTATGATTGAATGCAGTCTAATGTAATGACAAAAGTAAAAGGCATAGTGGATTAGTACCAAGACAGAGTAGTGGTTCATCCTAATATATATAATTTTATCATGGGAATTTTAAATAGGGTAATGGAATCCAGAGATTCCATAATGGTAGTCAGTAATGTACTATCAATATGGGAGGAGAGTCCACATGTTGCAACAGTGTAACAGAAACCTATTCATGTGCAGATCATGAGGACAAATCAGCCATCTTCATCGATTTTTTGGGCCTTTTCACCAGGTTCCTATAGGGGATGATCCATTCCCACTATATTTTTCAGATATTAGTAGCTCCATGTTAAGCATGAAGATGGAGTAGTAATAGAACATATTTCTAAGGATTAGGTCATAACAGAGGTAGACAGACAACTAATTTATTTCATTAGTATAGAAGACCTTATTATGGTTGTCCAACTATAGCTTGAGCTGATAGTTCAGGCCAGTTTCATGTGTCAAATTCAGTGAAAGATTAGTAGAGAATAGACCATCTACAATATAAGGTGAGATTTTATTCTACTATACTAACATGGCTTCTTTACTTGATACATGTTCCTTATATTAATTTTTTTTCTAAATCAAGTATGGAATGTTTTAATAAAGAAATTTAGATTTTATATGGAATGAGGACACATGATACTCTATTGGGAATGTAGTCATTGAGTGTGTTCCAATATTAGTAATTTCCCTAATGAAATACAAATTTTTCATTTCTTATGAGACCCCTATATTCTCAAAATGATTGGAGTTGATGTCATTCTTGGCATAGATTGGTAGTTACCCTATAATAATTTTGTGGACTGCTATCAGACAACGGTATCATTTACATCAATTTAGTGAGGTAGAAATATTCAGAAGGGTCTATAGAAAATCTTGGAATGTAGAGTTTCAATAGAGAATTTTTGGTGTTGGTTGAGTAACAAAAAATATTTCTATACTTTATAGAGAAGATTAATTAATACATCATGATTACTTCACTCCTCTAGTATATAATTATAGAGATTTTTTGATTGAAATTTTTTCTTCATTTCATCTTGAGAGAGTGATATGGATTTCATTATGACACTAGTTCCTAATGAAGCTATATTATACATCATTCCTTATAGGATGCATATTATTGAGCTATACAATCATAATATGAAACAAGTGTATTTGGAATATGTGGCTTTTATGAGACCCATTACATAACCTTATATTCTACCTTTTCTTTTCACCTTGAATTAAGATAGAACACCTATGATATGAATGTATTTGTGATGGTTGAGAAATATTATATTTAAAAACATGTATCCTTTTCCTCAAAAAGATTATCTATTCGACTAGCTATATGGAGCTAGATTATTCTTGAATATTGGTCCGAGGTAAGGCTATCATAGGGTATGTTATAGGAATTTAGACATATGTCATACAAAATTTAATATAGAGTATGTTTCTTTCAGTATTTTATTATATCATTCGATCAAAGAAATGAGTTTACTATATTCAGTCCTCGATGAATATTGTTTTCCACCCTTACCTAGATTATTTCATTATGGTATTCATGGGTGAAATTTTTTTGTACTCACATACTCAGTGTAATCAGTAAAAAAAATTTATTTCATTTTTTGTAGACTAATATAGAATAGGTTGTCTTATAAACTCAACAGATTCCGCTTCAAAATCAACTGTGATTACTTCCTTAGTTTTATCATGTTAGAATCAGGAGCATTAGTTGACCAATAAAAGGTGAATGATATAGTTTAATAGGGAATCCCAAAAATGCTTTTGAGCTACATAATTTCTTGGGGATGGAAAGATATTACCTGAATCTTATATAGGATTTATCATGTCCTGTAGCACCCCTTTTACTCTTGACCAAGAAATATTTCATGTTTACCTGATCTGAGTCATATGAGAATGGTTTTCCAGAGTTGGATAAAATACTTTCCTTGGTCACGTTCTTAATACAACATTTTTATGGCGGTGTCTATATGGTTTTTTAATGTATAATGCATTGGGATAGGGGTAGTTATAATGCTGATGGATCATGTAATTATGTAGGGGTCTTCGATGTTGAGGCCCCATGAGAAAAATTACCTAATGCATGACATTGATCAATAGATATTCTCCATGACCTAAGTTGAGAGATAAATTATGTGTTGGGAGAGATATTTGGGGTGAATACGGACCACAAAAGACACATTTCTATCTTCAAGCATCATTTATTGCTCATCATACAATGGATTTGGGTTGAATACCATAAATCCATTGACTTAGAACATTCCTATAATCATAGAAATGGAAATGCAGATACTAATTCTCTTAAATGAAAGACTCAATCAAAAGATATTGATGAAACTAGCGATGAATGAGAGTTTTCAGATAATTTATCCATGTTAAATTTGGTGGATCATTATAGTTTCAAGTATGCTTATCTTATAGAATTGTCAATATCCTTATCACATAATGATATAGTGAAGAGAAGAAAATTTTCATTTAATGAAGGCTTGATCCCAAGAGAGATTATTTCTAGTTTAGACCCACCAATAGATTTGTCTGTCAATGGTGATGACATAAAATTTATACGTAGGAATATATGTGAACCTAATTAACTTTTAGAGGAACTTATTTTAAAATAAATTACATCATAGTGGGGAGTGAAATGAGATATTTCGAATATTTATGGTGTGTGTTCCACTAGAAATGGTGTCCTATGATGAACTATTTGATTTTTTATTTTATCACAATGTTTTCCAACTTTCATCAGGTAAAGTAACAACACCAATGACATTTATCCTATTACTATAATTACTCCAACAAAAATGGAAATACAATATTTTCGTGGTGGATTTTGGAATCATTTTATTGATGCCATCTTGCGACAGAGACATCATTTTGGTAGTCACGGATATAATTGTGAAGGTATCCCACTTTAACCATATTTTGGAGACCATCTCAGTGGATGACCATATGATATTATACATCCATGAGATTATACACCTACACAGGGTCCCTCAAGCTATATTTTTAGATAGGAGCGCTCTTACCATGTCAAGGTTCTCAAAGGTGTTAAGAAAATCATGAGGTACCTGGGTAGTTTTTATTATATATTACCACCCTCAAATTGAAATCCAATTTAAACAGACAATATTAGTTTTATAGGACATGAATTGAGCATGTATAAATGAATTTGATGGTTTTTGGGAAAAACATATAGCTATTTTTGAGTCCATATAACATAATATATCTCATTACTCAATAAATATGGATCCTTTCATTTCCATATATATTAGGGAATTTTGAGTACCTACGTGCTGGCTAGAGATAGAAGAGGTAGTGATTTTAGGACATCCTCTCAACCGAGACACTATGAAGAATGAAAATAATATAAGAAAGCATATTATAACTGATCAGTGTAGAATAAATCTTATTTAGTTCATTGCTAGAGACCCATAGAGTTTTATGTCATGGTTCATGTTTTCTTTATGGTTTCTCCAAGATAGAGACATTTTTTGATACAATGTCAATGGAAGATGCCTCTTGGGTCGTTGTACAATTCAAGATATTTGAGAGATTAGATCTAGTATCCTTTCATATATACAATACTTGGAGATACTAATCAATTCAAAATTTATTCTATGTTTCTTAGCTTCATCGATATTATGATGAAATGGCTCATACTATGTATCCTATGGATATTTAGTTAGAGACTATTGCTTCTTTTAGAGAATAATCCTATTCATGTCATTGATTGGAGCACAAAGGATCTCTATGGTTTGTAAGTTCCTCTAATTAATGTGTTACTACCTCATGTTAATGTTAATGGTGAGACTTGAAAGGGATGGAAAAATTTACATTCTCAATGGATTTAATTCATCCTAGATGAATTTTTACCACCCATGGAAGGAAAAGTTGTGGATTGGTTGCTTTATGGGGAAATACTATAAATACCCTAAATTTGTATATGGTATGAAACATTTTATTTTCCATATAATTATTTAATGTTTTTACTTATGGTAATTCCTTATATGAATCATATGTTATGAGGGTTTCAAGGGCTATTTTAGATCCCATAGATCCAAAAATTTGATGTTGGGTCACATGATTTTTAAAAACCATGCTAGCTAGGAACCATGGCTTTTTAAACCCTGTGGGGTTGTCCAGGGCTCTGCTTATGGTTTCAAGGATGTTTGACCATAATTGTTCAGATTTCAGTAGTGTTTCACATGGGTAAAATTTGGTTATTCAAACCATTCCCCTAGCCTATGATAGTTGATTCTTGGGGTATATTTCGATATAGTATTTTCACACAGTTTGGTCAACCATGTGTCCAAATTATGTGACCTCTTAAAACAAGGTTAGTTTATATTTTCCACTCCTTTATTAATAGCTCGCCCATTATTTTATTTCCCCCTCCACACATTGAAACTCCCCACACATTCAATGATCTCATTCCTCCTCCCATAATCTTTTATGAATGTCTTCTATCTAGACACCAAATGAACCATCATTCTCTTTATAGGATGAATTTCTCTAAGTTATTTCTCACATTATAATGATTGATCATTTATCATCCCTATAATGAAATTATTTTCTTCTGATCTCATATGACCTATTTTCATTTCAGTTTACTATTATTTCATTTTAAATCATTCAAGGATTATGTAAGGGATAGTACTAGATGAGTTACCTATTATAGGAGCAAGGAAGGTTTTTATGACTTTTTCATCAATTTATTCCATTTATGAATTTTTTCACTCTTACACACTCTAGTTTTACAATGAATTTCATCTAAAATTCTCATGATATAAATTAATTTTTCTATGTTGTATATTAATTCTCAAATAAACCGACTTGAAAACTATAATGGGAGAAACATAAATGATAACCACTAAAAGTACAATACAGTTTTATTAGGTATTTGTGAAAAATATTGTGATTACATGGAATAACTAATGAGTGTGTTTGAGTAGATATTTTGTATGGTAATTTTTTTAATTTAATTAATAAATATTACATAATTAAATATAAAACAAAAATAAATTTACCACGATGATTTTTAATTGAATTAAAAATTTTCTCTATGTATTTTATAACATTGTCACCTATAATTAATGTTACTGGAACTGATTGAAAAAATTAAAAATTGGAATGATAATTACATGGACTAAAACAAACCTATGCTCTAATAAATATAGACGGAAACTACTGCATATATAACTTTTCAAACATTATATAAACGGTCAAACATGAATTCTCATATTATTCTTGCTAGAATTCTATGGGATATTAGAGGATCACAAACCAATTCATTACGTAGTCTTACATAGGAGTTACCCACCATAGAACAATGCCATTTCCTATTATTGGATGCCTCAAATGGTTTCATAGGATCCTTTTTCACTATCCTGAATATTAAATTTACTTGGATGAACTACTTGTATTCAACATTATATCTCATGTCATGCCCCACCATTGATTATTCTACGTTGTCTCTATTCATTATTAGCCTATGAATTACCTTGGACAAGATTTTTAGACTCAATTAGAGATATTATCAGTGGAATTCCAAGGTTTTACCCCTCGGACTACACGTATCCCATATTTTTATGTTGCAAGGTTGTGTATGGTGAGATAGCATGACCTACTAAGGTCAAGGGATCCATGGTTTCTACTTGGATCCACTTTTATTATTTTAATCATTACCACTCCATGGTCTCCTATATTATTCTCCATAAACCCATACTAAATTATTTAATACACATTCCAATAGGCAACTTGCCTAGGATAAATTTGGTATGGTCAACCAAGCGTCCTCTGAAGAACATTAGATTGACATGAGTTTTTTATTTAATGTTTTACGATGATAGACTTATATACTATTGGAGTTTCTATTCATGGACATGATTTCTATAATCATCATTAGGGGTGGCCTATTGAGTTATTCTGACACCTTATCGGGCACAATGCTAGTACCCCTTCATTTTGTTTCTAGTACACGATTTTATTATTAGAATATAGGCTTGCATAAGGGGAATAAAAAAATTATGAATTAATAACATTGTGTATTTGGAAGAAATCAAGGTATAAAAATAATGAGTCAGGGCATCAAAAGCTTGGATTGTTTTTTTAATTCCCACCATTTTGTAGAGCATATAATATCTTCACTGTAGCATGTATTCTTGATCCATTTTATAGGGATGTGACATCATTTTACATATTTAATTGATTTTAGCTATTGATATTATTATGTTTGTATTATATGTTTATACTTATTCTATGACATTTTTTATTATTATTTCTTCCGTTAATATATTTATACATTAGTTACCATAATTCCTTATTCTAATTATCAAGGTATAGTCACCGAACCATACACCCTTAGGCACTCATTTCTACTCAAAATCCTCTAGAATATAGAGAGTCTCTCTTGAGGCCATGTGGTGGATTGAATCAATTGTTTTTTACCGAGTGAGAAAGGTTGAGACATGACAACAATTAGCTACGTGGGGAAATATAGTATGGTGTAACACACCAAAATTCTAATGTAATAATATTGTATTCATTAAGGTGTATGACACATAACACCAAGTGTAAAATGTAATATAACATCAAAATAATTTTAAATATATTTAATATTTTATATAAATTTATTCAATGTTATACCTTGAAATTATTTAAATAATGAATTATTTTTTTCCACATGGAATAATGACTTTCTTCGAAATGATGTTTTTCATGCAAGACCATATTTTACTAAATACAATTAATATTAATATTTAAAAAGAAAAAATCCCCTCAAAGTTAAATTCGATGTAATTAATATGATAAATTATATTATGAAAATATATGGTCAAATACAGTATTCAACAATTAATTACAGATGAAACTAAAAACTAATTAAATATAAAGGAGTTGTTTTAATAAATAATTATTCCTATAACCCCAATGGGTTTTTATCTTAATGAAGTAAATTAATTAAAATTGGAAAATTACATTAATGAAAATAATATTTCTTATATTATATTAAATGGTTTTACATTCATCCAATATATTTTAATGGCATAAAATAATAACAAATAAAATTTTATGCATAACAGATGTATTTTTCTAAAGGCAAAGTTCCCTCCATTTAATGGAGTAATAGTTTTAAAACTAAATTTAAAAAATTTTAAAAATTGTATTTTAATAAATAATATTCATTTATAAATAGACTATTTAAAAATTATATAATGGTCAATCATTGATATTTTTCGAAAAAGATTCATTTTTTTATGAATAGTGAATATAATATCTTTTAAATGGAAAATGAAATTTCCCTTAAATAAATTATAATGAAATTTCTTTAGATTGTTATAAATAAAAATAGTTCAATTATAAATCCATTTATCCAAATTAGTTCATTGGAATCAAATTAATATTTAATTTTGATATAAAATCATTGTAAACATTTGACCATTTACACTTTAAAACTAGCTTTCTGTCTTTGTATATAGGATTAATTGTAATTTAATTTTTGTCACATAGTTGAATTGAATAAGAAAAAATGGTTTACATATTTTTAATAAAAATAATTTATTGTTTATAATATATTCAATGTAATTTTTTATAAAAATTATTATTGAAAAATGTTAAAGGTAATCATAATGATTAATAAAAAATGGATTTAATTAATGGTCAAACGTAAATAATAAGGGGGAAAACCCAGATAATTTTTAAAAACCAATGTATGAAAATATTTAGACATTATAAATTATGTTAGTTATTATGTAGAATTTTAGGATCAATGTTTCATGAATACATTTTTCTATAATTTACTTTTGAATAAATTACAAGTTTTCCATTCAACGTGCTTATCAATTACCATCATCTATCCCCCTTTTTCACCCCATAAAACCACTTTTGATAAGTCATTAACTTCTAAAATCACTCAAAAAATCCCAAACCACATCCTATAATCCTTATTTTTGACATAATTCAATACTAGAATAGTTTTAGTGCAAACCAAATGAAGATACCAGATGAAGATGTAATGTCCGTCAAAAGGTGTTTTTATTTTATATCCTTATCCACCTACATAAAATATTATTATTAAATTAATATATAATAACATCATTATCATCAATATAACAAGATTTTTTATGTATTTTCATTATGTACTTATTTAAACACTTCAATCAAATTGGTTATGAAATCATTGTTTTTGTGTATGGCATACTACCGCCTCAGGAACCGATGTCATTTGTTTTTCCATTACCACCTTTCATGGTTGAGAATATTGATATATCTAGAAGTTTCATATTTTATTTATGATAATTATTAATTTATTATTTTTATATAATAATTATATTTCATATAACTTCATGTTTACAATTTTGCAAGAATATGATAACGTTGTTCATGTGTATGACAGACTACCGCCTCTCGAAGCTATGTGATTTATTATTGTTTTAAATTGAATGTATTAATGATCGGTTTAATTATAATATGACATGTATATGACATAAAAATTTATCTAGAATGATAATATATATATATATATCGATTACTTTACTTTCAATATGACATGAAAATGGAAACATGTTCATTTGTACATACATCGAACCATCTCTATGGATGGTGTATTTAATTTCCAATCACCAAAAATATTTTTTCACTAATCATAATACATATATTTTGGATATATTTTATATTTAAATTATTGTTTATATTCTAATTATTATGCTATCATAATCGAAATATGTTGAATAGAAAATAACCAGTAAAAATGTACTCCGAAAAAAGAAGAAGTTATTACACAAATTGATTAAAATAATGACTTATTATTGAGGAAGAGAAAATAACATGTCATAAAAGGATAATATATGATATAATATATAAAAATATATTTCTGTTAAAATGTAATAACATGATTGAAACCACAATACATGGTGTTAATGAAAGTACAACCAAAGGGAAAGTGGGAGGTAAGGGATTTAGTCCCAATTAAATTTCATTTTGGAATATTATACTCTTACACACACAATTACATTCATATAGTCTATATAATTCCCCCATTGACATTTAATTTTGAATCTCCCAAACCCTAGTTACCTACTGCCAGTGCGTTATTACATAACATTGGCATGATCATAAGGGATAAAATTCTGAAAGGTCGATCAGTATAGTATCCTTTCATGTACTAGATGCACACATAAGTTTTACATTACATTATGAAATTAAAAATAACAACATTGAAAATCCTTTGAACCCACTCATATCTATTATCTTATCACTTCTAATCAATCATAATATACTTCTTCGCATCCTTAGAAAAATAAAACATAGAAATGGGTGTGCTCAGATGGTCAATAAGGATAACAATATGGTGTAAACATTCATAAATAAGCATAAAAATTTAAGGAAATGTATAATACTAAAACACAAACCTTTTCAAACATAAAATTAAGTATAATATAGAAAATATAAATACAAATATTCCCATTTACTTATCCACATGGTTATTATACTAGTCCAATAGTCACATCTAATATCAATAGCTAATTTTATAATGATTGAATGCATAAAGACATACATCATAACCACATAGCCCTGACCTTGTTCCTAGACTAAAAAACAAATTTGGTCAAGGCATTGTACCATGACCGTAGTTTTTCTCCTGAGACCTACCAATGCATCGAGTTTCTATAGAGGGCTCTACTCATCACTTAATAAGTCCAATGCATTCCTCATATGAAAATTTAAAAAAATATTCTAAAAATTCATATTAAAACTAGCATACGAAATGTCAATATTTTAACCATAAACTATAAATGGTATAAAAATAGCACATCTACAGTAAAAAATAACTCATTAAATAAAATATTAAATATTTTATTATAATAAATTATCCTCAATCAATAATAATGAAGGATAATAACATAGATTGAAAGAATCAAAAAAACAATTTGAGAAAAATATCCCCTTTTCCTAGAAAATATTTTAAAGTTTCACTATTTATCAAAAACCAATTAAATATTGATTTTTTAATCAATGTGTCCCACACCAATTTATAATTTTTAATGTAATTACCATTTTAATACATTCATTTTAGAATAAGTAAATCTTTAATACAATTTTTAAAACATGGACATTTATGAAAATTATTTAGAAGAATAAATCATTAAAACATTTAAAATTATATTTTAGTTAAAGGTCTTATCCAAATCAGAAATTATTGAATATAAACAATTGAGGTTATAAAAATTTATAATATCATGAGAATAGTGGGATTCAAGATATTATATGTAAAAGTAGAGTATGTATATCATATAAAATATAATTGGTGCATAACAACAAATAAGTCTCAATAGAATATAAATTGAGATGAAATCCCTTATAATGATAGCATTCATAGGTTATGGGAAAATCAAGGACATAATTATGTGTGATAAATATAAATACAATAAATATGATAGGATATTCAGTGTAAGTAAATCATAGTTCATTCACACATTTTCATGTAAAAAAACACTGAGGACTTGGATGATTATCTCAATGAATCAAAATTTAGTTATGATTACTCTTATCATGTTCATATCGATGACATTAGAATTTATTAATGGATTTATAATGTAACAGCCCGAGATTTTATGAAAAATATTCTTTTTAATTTTATTAATGTCTTGTGTTGTACGCTACACCAAAAGGAGCTTTGAAAACACACATCCATGACTTTCCTTGCATTACACGCAATCGTGACCTTCCTCGATAGCGTGTGTAGTACGCAATATCGAGTTTCACTAAACAACGATATGCTATTAAAATATTATTATAACTAGCCGTTATGAATAGTAATAACCACCTTTTAAAATTTTAGAAATTTTAGCTCTCAAAATGGACTTCATTTTTGGATTCGGAGTATCGAATTTAGCCTATGGTGAAATTTTGGTACTTTTCGGATAACTTTCATATTCTGATGAATAGTGAATATTACTATATTATAATTAAAAAAAATTAATCAAAATAATTAATAGTGATAAATTATTAATTTGAGTGGTTTTAAAGTATATTTAGAATATATTTTTACAATTTAATACAATGTTGGTCATTGGATGTAATTTCACATTTAAACCAGACATAAACAAGTGTCAAACTTTTGATAGATATTGTTTCTTAAAAACACGCTATTTGTTTTAACAGCGGGATTTAATTATAAAATTAATTAATGCAACTTCTATGTTATGAAATTGGTAAAATTTATTTCATTTTTGAATTCGGAATATGAAATATAGCTTAGGATGAAATTTTGGCATTTTTCTGAAAAACATCAATTTTTGATGAATAGTGAAACTACTAAGTGGTAGTTAGAAAAACTGAATTTTTCATAAAAAATAATTTTACCGCTTCTGTGAATGGAATTTAAAAAATCCGAGAGACACAGTTGATGTCAGTACGTAAAATGTGGTTCAATGAGATGAAAATAATTTTTGGTGAATAGTAACTTTTTACTTTCATTTACCACGGTTAAAAGTAAATAGGGTAATTAAGGGTAAGAATGATATTAATATTACCCTAACACATGTCCTAATTCTATTAGACCAGTGTATCTTGACCAAAAATAACCTTAAGTGTAAAATATTATCATTTAGGACCACTTTGATTAGATTAGGACATTTATTATTATTTAATTCAAAGAAGAGTTAAAAGAGTTAAAATCAAAGTTTATTTACTAAAACATTTTTAATATAGGGTTATACATAAGATAAATTCTATTGTAAATATTAATTAGAAAGATAAAAAGATTTCCGACATAATGGTATTTTGTTTGTAATTTTTAGACATCAAATAAGTTAATTTATGTATGACACAAAGATGATGCAGTAATTATCTTATTAATGAAATATTGACATAATTGATATTATAAATACCAAAATAAATGTAATTTAAGACTTTTTTTGAATTCCACTACTTTTCTAGGATACTATGATATATTAGTGTTGATTTAATCAACTTGGTTCTAACATATAATTCTGTTATGACTTTCACAAAAATCATATATCAAATAGTGTCAAAATTGACACAAAATAGTTTTTAAATCAAATATTATATTATTAATTGTTATTTTATTCCTAAAAATATAAGGTTCGGCCAAATGACTTAGATAAGGATATATATATATTAATAATAAAAAATTTGGGGTTCTTTTGGCATGTTATAGTAATTGTATTAACCATATAGTGTAAGAAAATAAAAAGACACGGTAAAAGTTAAATTATTTAACTTAAAGTTAAATCTAATTGATAAGGTTAAAATAATAACATAAACTTGTATAAATCCTATTGGTTGATATTATTTCGACCCATCCCCACTTTAGCTTCGAAATAAGACCCTTTGGAACCATTATAAACCGATTTTGACTTTAATATAAAATAATATTTTGAGATATTCCTAAGGTTCCCCTCTCCTCCCTTATAAAAGGGCACCTCCTCCCCCTCCTCCTCACACCAATTTGAGCACTCAAGATCGGCCAAACCCTGCCATTTTCTCCTCTCCACTTCCCTAGAATAATCCTAAAGGTCCTGGTCTTCTTCAAAGACCAATCTTAGTTCCCTAAGTGGTGGATTCAAAGAGGCGTTCCAAAAAAGAGGAGCTTCAGACACGTACAAAGCAAATCGGACCAAAGGTAAGGGAAATATCACAATCTCATTTTTATTCAAGATTGTTTATTCATAAGTATTTACTGGGGTGTATTTTATCATCCACATCCATGTTTCCTAAATATGTAATATTATTTCCATCCACCTACAATTGTTTAAATACAATTTTACCCTTCGGTGAGTTTTTAGTAATAGATATAAAATGAATCTTTTGTCGTTTTTCGTATGAGGTGCTTTTTGACTTTTCCGACAAAAGTACGAGAAGAATGTTTTTTTAACTTATACGGCATGAATGGATTTTTAAAACATTATTTCCAAGATTCTTAGTTTACATGTTTTCATGTTTATTTTTAATCAACTTCTTTTAGTTTAAAATTTTATGGCATTTTAAGAAAGGAAAAATGTTTTTGAAGTAGAAAGGATATTTTCCTCAAGAATGGAGTTCAAGTGTTTTATCAAAATTATTTTCCATCAAAGATAATAAAGGGTTCTGTTTTTATCCATATTTTTAAATTGATTTGACTATGTTGTGATGGAATTATGTTTATGAATTCCTTTATCTTATATGAATGGTTTTATGATGTCATGTTGTTTAAGAATCCAATTTTTATTACATGGGTTATGTAATGATGTATGATTTATGATTTTGTGGCACACATAAGAATGGTATCATTATTAGATGGGTGGGACCTATATATCCCTCCAATGCATTGGGTAAAGATTTTATATCTCATGAGATAGACATGGCTGGAATGGTAGGTTATACCGGTTCAGTGAAACAGGACTGAAACGAGGGTGACTCGATTCAGAAATGGACTTTGTCCACTAAGAAATTCTTGGCAATGAGTCATGACTAAAAAGAAATGAATCTCTATGATTATGTGTGTATTACAAAAAGTTTCATGTTCTATTTTATTCTTATTGGGATTTCATTTCACTACTATGATTTATCCCATGTTATGAAATTATGCTCTCTTTTGCAGGTTAATATTTCCAAAAGTTATGTTCTTATGAATATGATGTGATTCATTTTTCTTTTGCTTACCCTTACTGAGCATTTGAGCTCACCCTTTGATGTTTTCTTTTCCCCAGGATATAAAGAAAGGTTTTAGGTATAAAAAAAGGGAAGATCTTTATGGGAGATATTGAAGATCTTTCACCACGATTAGAAGATTACGTTTCGAGTTTCCAAAGACACTAAACTATTACGATCCTTGTGTGTGTGTTTTTGTTATGTACCAAGTATTCCAAAAAAGTAATGTAATGTCCATGTATGTCAACTTTCGGGTCTCTACAGTTGTTATCAGAGGAAAGGTTTAGTCAACCTTTGGAAACTAGGATGCGAGAACTTTAGTGAGATCCCTAGAGATATTTCTATGGTATGTCTAGGGATGTCCCTAAGGTTAATTATACGTATAGGATATAGAACTAGAATTACGCTAACGATCATAGAATTAAAACTAAGATGTTAGATATTGAAGGTACTCCCCCTTTATTATTTTGTTTTCCCTAGCATGATTTTTGCCTCTCACACTATTCTTTTTGGGTTTTAGACGATGGATGGACCCCGAAGGAACCGTGTTGATCAATGCAATGGACAATGCAATGATTGCCCTCCTGAACAAACAAATGTTATGGGAGATGGAGTGAAAAATCTTATTGCTATACTTACACAAGCTATGAATCATTCTGGAATCCCAAATGAGAAGAGAAGGGAACAATATTCTATTGAGTCCTTCATGAGGCAACATCCACCTTCTTTCAGTGGGTCTTCCGATCCACTTGTTTATGAACAATGGATCAGTACCACTGAAAAGATATTTTCAGTTCTTCAATGTTCTGAGCATGATAAAGTCATCTTAGCAGTATATCGTTTGGAAGGTGAAGCTGATCAATGGTGGAATCTTATCAAGAATACGAGGCAAAGAGATGAAATTGAGTCCATGGAATGGGACGAGTTCAAGAACTTGTTTTTCAGTAATTACTTCCCTCGTATTCTTCGTACAAAGATGGAAAAGGAGTTTCTTGAGCTGAAGCAGAAGGATTATGAATCTGTTGGTATATACGAAGCAAATTTTACAAGACTTTCAAGGTATGCATCTGGAATTATCATCCAACCTGAACGTAAAGTTGATCGATTTTTCAGTGGATTAAAACCAAGTCTTCGAAGGGCATTAGCTATAAGAGACTTTAGTAGCTATGAAGAAATTGTGCGTTGTGCTATCAAGGTAGAAATCAAAGTTGGTGTTACATATCCATCTCATGGTTTTGACAAGAAACGAAAGATGGAGTTCAAGGAGAAATCTCAGAATAATGGTGAAAAGAAGATGAATGTTTCCTTATGCGCAAAGTGTGGAAGGAAGCATGGTGGATACTGTCTTAAAGGGACTAGAAAATGTTTTATGTGCGGAAAATAAGGTCATCGAGCAGCTGAGTGTCGAAGTAATGGAAAAAGGGTTTCTAATGATGTGAATAAATCAAACACTGCAGAGAACGCACCACCAACACTTCAATGCTTCAAGTGAAAGGAAATAGGGCATTATGCTAATAAATGCCCTAATAAAAGGGTTAGTGATGATCAACATGAGCAACCACTGAAGGCAAAGGACAATGGGAAGTAACATGCGATCACTATTGGAGATGTTGAATATGACAACGATGTGGTGGAATGATTAAGTGTTTATGTAATGGGCTTCCAAAATAATATTGTATCATGGAGTATTGGAATATTTATGTATTGGTCTAATGTGGTATTCAAAGTAATTGAGATATTTTTGGAAATAAGATGATATGCGCATAATGAAGGGAAAACGAGAAAAAAGAAATGTTTAACAGCATTCATGAGCTCATGATTGATATAAGGACTAAGTGATATCATGGTTTGAGTATATAGAATTTTGAGGATTTTGGTATGTGGAAAGTGTTAACTTTTAACTGCATTCATGTTTTCAATAAGGTATTCAAGAGAATACACGATTAAGGACGTTGAATGTTTGGAATGTGACCAACAAAACATATCTTATGATATATGGGAATCGACGATGGTGTTAAATCCTTGGTAATCATTTTCACTATGTTATGAGAGTGGACTGCAGTATTATGGATAAGCCTAAAGATTGGAATGGATTATGTTGGACATAAGATAATATTGTTTAAGGATAGAAGTTTTCTCGATATTATTTATGGGATGTTATAGTAATATAGTTTTAGAAAAAGGAAAACCTGCAGGACGGGTGACAGCCCATCGCATCGGACAAGGCTGTGGAAATCGAACCCACAACCGAAATGCGACTAGCCTTTATCGCCTACCACTGGCCTACACGAAGTCCCTGTTTAGTAGAAACTAGTTTTATTATATTAAGCTGTATGACATATGATTTATAAGTCCATTTTAGGTACCATATATGATTAATCTCACTATAGATCGACTTATGTATATAATTTTTTGCTAACCTTTTGTTTGAGACAGATGGAATGACCCGTCATTCTATCACATGATCTGCTAACACTTCACGAATAACAAATTCAACTTCATTTATTTAAGATGAAGTGGAAATTGTTAAAGGCACGAACAACAGTGATATTGTTCCAAAATAAAGTAAGTATTTATTCTAATACAAATTCTTTAACTTTAGGGAAACGATCATGAAAACCAAAATTTTTGTCCTAGTGATCTTATATCTGATGAATCATATGGTACCTTAGATCATCACAAATTTATGGCTTTGTGATTGCTGGCTTTTCCATAGCCATGTTTTCTACCACTCTCCATCAGAACATGATGGTTATATTTCTCTTCCATATCGATATTTTCACCTATGTGGAAACCCAGTGATTAGTTTATTTGGGTAACCGTTATGTTTCATACTTTTTTTTTTAAATATTGGTTTTGATATTCCTTTTTATGATGTGGGTTTCTATTAAAGAAACTTTCGAATAGTAAACCATTTATAACCCCGACGAATTTCGAGGGAAAAATTCATTTTAAGGGGGGTAGAATGTAACAGCCCGAGATTTTATGAAAAATATTTTTTTAATTTTATTAATGTCTTGTGTTGTACGCTACACCAAAAGGAGCTTTCACAACACACATCCTTGACTTGCCTTGCGTTACATGCAATCATGACCTTCCTCGATAGCGTGTGTAGTACGCAATAACGAGTTTCACTAAACAACGATATGCTATTAAAATATTATTATAACTAGCCGTTATGAATAGTAATAACCACCTTTTAAAATTTTAGAAATTTTAGCTCTCAAAATGGACACATTTTTGGATTTGGAGTATCGAATTTAGCCTAAGGTGAAATTTTGGTACTTTTTGGATAAGTTTCATATTCTGATGAATAGTGAAAATTACTAAATTATAATTAAAAACAACTTTTTTAATCAAAATAATTAATAGTGATAAATTATTAATTTTAGTGGTTTTAAAGTATATTTAGAATATATTTTTAAAATTTAATACAATGTTGGTCATTGGATGTAATTTCACATTTAAACCAGACATAAACAAGTGACAAACTTTTGATAGATATTGTTTCATAAAAACACGCTATTTGTTTTAACAGTGGCATTTAATTATAAAATTAATTAATGCAACTTCTATGTTATGAATTTGGTAAAATGGATTTCATTTTTGAATTCGGAATATGAAATATAGCTTAGGATGAAATTTTGGCATTTTTCTGAAAAACATCAATTTTTGATGAATAGTGAAACTACTAAGTGGTAGTTAAAAAACTGAATTTTTCATAAAACTTAATTTTACCGCTTCTGTGAATAGAATTTCAAAAATCCGAGAGACACGGTTGATGTTAGTAAGTAAAATGTGGTTCAATGAGATGAAAATAATTTTTGGTGAATAGTAACTTTTTACTTTCATTTACCACGGTTAAAAGTAAATAGGGTAATTACGGGTAAGAATGATATTAATATTACCCTAACACATTTCCTAATTCTATTGGACAAGTGTATCTCGACCAAAAACAACCTTAAGTGTAAAATATTATCATTTAGGCCCACTTGGATTAGATTAGGACATTTATTATTATTTAATTCAAAGAAGAGTTAAAAGAGTTAAAATCAAAGGTTATTTACTAAAAAAATTTTAATATAGGGTTATACATAAGATAAATTAGATTGTATATATTCATTAGAAAGTTAAAAAAGATTTCCTACATAATGGTATTTTATTTGTAATTTTTAGAGATCAAATAAGTTAATTTATGTATGACACAAATATGATGCAGTAATTATCTTATTAATGAAATATTGACATAATTGATATTATAAATACCAAAATAAATGTAATTTAAGACTTTTTATGAATTACACTACATTTCTAGGTTACTATGATATGTTAGTGTTGATTTAATAAAATTGGTTCGAACATATAATTCTGTTATGACTTTCACAAAAATCATATATCAAATAGTGTCAAAATTGACACAAAAAAGTTTTTAAATCAAATATTATATTATTAATTGTTATTTTATTCCTAAAAATCTAAGGTTCGGCCAAATGACTTAGAAAAGGATATATATATTAATAATAAACAATTTGGGGTTCGTTTGGCATGTTATAGTAAGTGTATTAACCATATTGTGTAAGAATACAAAAAGACACGGTAAAAGTTAAATTATTTAACTTAAAGTTAAATCTAATTGATAAGGTTAAAATAATAACCTAAACTTGTCTAAATCCTATTGGTTGATAGGATTTCGAATCATCCCCACTTTATCTTTGAAATAAGACCCTTTGGAACCATTATAAACCGATTTTGACTTTAATATAAAATAATATTTTGAGATATTCCTAAGGTGCCCCTCTCCTCCCTTATAAAAGGGCACCTCCTCCCCCTCCTCCTCACACCAATTTGAGCACTCAAGCTCGGCCAACCCCTGCCATTTTATCCTCTCCACATCCCTAGAATAATCATAGAGGTCCTGGTCTTCTTCAAAGACCAATCTTAGTTCCCTAAGTGGAGGATTCAAAGAGGCGTTCCAAAGAAGAGGAGCTTCGGACACGTACAAAGCAAATCAGACCTAAGGTAAGGGAAATATCACAATCTCATTTTTATCCGAGATTGTTTATTCGTAATTATTTACTGGGGTGTATTTTATCATCCACATCTATATTTCCTAAATATGTAATATTATTTCCATCCACCTACAATTGTTTAAATCCAATTTTACCCTTCGGTGAGTTTTTAGTAGAAAATATGAAATGAATCTTTTGTCGTTTTTCGTACGAGGTACTTTTTTGACTTTTCCGACAAAAGTACGAGAAGAATGTTTTTTATAACTTATACGTCATGAATGGATTTTTAAAAAATTATTTCCAAGAAGCTTCATTTACAAGTTTTCATGTTTATTTTTAATCAACTTCTTTTAGTTTAAAATTGTATGACATTTTAAGAAAGGAAAAATGTTTTTGAAGTAGAAAGGATATTTTCCTCAAGAATGGAGTTCAAGTGTTTTATCAAAATTATTTTCCATCTAAGATAATAAAGGGTTCTGTTTTTATCCATATTTTTACATTGATTTGACTATGTTGTGATGGAATTATGTTTATGAATTCCTTTATCTTATATGAATGGTTTTATGATGTCATGTTGTTTAAGAATCCAATTTTTATTACATGGGTTATGTAATGATGTATGATTTATGATTTTGTGGCACACATAAGAATGATATCATTATGAGATGGGTGGGACCTATATATCCCTCCAATGCATTGGGTAATGATTTAATATCTCATGAGATAGACATGGCTGGAATGGTAGGTTATACCGGTTCAGTGAAATAGGACTGAAACGAGGGTGACTCGATTCAGAAAGGGACTTTGTCCACTAAGATAGTCTTGGAAATGAGTCATGACTAACAAGAAATGAATCTCTATGATTATGTGTGTATGCCACAAAGTTTCATGTTTTAAGTTATGCTTATTGGTATTTCATTTCACTACTAAGATTTATCCCATGTTATGAAATTATGCTCTCTTTTGCAGGTTATGATTTCCAAAAGTTATGTTCTTATGAATATGATGTGATTGATTTTTCTTTTGTTTACACTTACTGAGCATTTGAGCTCACCCTTTTATGTTTTCTTTTCCCCAGGATATAAATAAAGGTTTTAGGTAAAAAAAGGGAAGATCTTTATGGGATATATTGAAGATCTTTCACCATGATTATAAGATTACGTTCCGAGTTTCCAAAGACACTAAACTATTACGATCCTTGTGTGTGTGTTTTTGTTATGTACCAAGTATTCCGCAAAAGTAATGTAATGTCCATGTACGTCAAGCTTTGGGTCTCTACATATAATGTGTATAAAAAGTATATCCCCAAAAGGGGAGTAAAAATTACTACATAAATAAATAAATAGTGATTTCACACATAATCATGGAGTAAAATAATCAATGATATTTGTGTAAAACCCAATGAGTGTAAATTGAAATATGAAATTCCATTACCGATTTAGTAACATATAAAACATACATCCCATTAAAGTAAGATCATACAATGAATATGAAAATACACATAAATTGAATTATATTACACAAAGAATACAATCAGGGGCAGTACATACACCATACAAAAGGTAATAGTTGAAATATATCATGAATCTCACAGGAATAAGTGAGATGAAACCCCATTACAATGAACTATACCATAGTCAAGGGTACGTTTACATAATTTATATCAGTTAAAACATTTTTATTAAATTATTAAATTACCACATACATAAATATGTTATCATATATGGTCATCTAATATGTATTTGTTAATAATATTTCTGTAGTATCACTGTTTTAGGTGTTAACTGATTCGTTTCCTTTATATGTTTTGTTACATTAGTAATTTTTTATGGATAAGATGTATTTGATTCATATAAATAATGATAATATGTTCTTAATCATTATTTTAAATGTTCAAATAAAAATTACTCTTGAATGGTTATGATGCGGAATGAATCTTATCACGTTTGTGATGACGATAATCCGTACGTACGCATGAGAAAAAATATCATTCAAGTGATGGAGAAAATGTATGTAATTGAATGGTATATAATATATATAGAATCATTAAAAAGAAATATTTATTATTTACATCAATTTTACTCATTATTATACCCATCAAAATAATGAAGTGTTCATTAACAAACTACACCATGACGTGGAGATGGTAAGCCGTACATACACACATGTAGTGAATTTTTCATTCATATTATGCATAAAATAATTAATATAGTTGTACCATATTTTTAATAAAATCATAGTATATAGAAGGTACTATAGTTAGTATTTTTGTAAGGAAAAAATGAAAGAGGAAGTGCAAGAAGAAAAGAACTTTGAAAGAGGTGGTGAAATTATTACCCCTTCTTTAGGTGCTTCCATTTTATTTGATCAAAAGGGATCATTAGGTTGGCCATATGATAGAAGTAAGGAATATATATTGAAGCGATGTTAGTTTGGATATTTTTTTAGTAGGGTTTGGCCAGGTCAAATGTCATTGGATGTGTGAATTTGAGATAAAAGGAAGAACCTTTTTATAAGAGAGGCGAGGGTCACATTAGGAAAGGCTTGAAAATTTATTTTATTTATGTAAAGACCCATAAATTTCAAGGAAATATTTTTCTTAATTTTCTTTGGAATTTTACAAGAGCGCAGTTTCTGACGGCACCTGATTCCGAGGCCCGGTGTGCCCGGAATCATTTTCCGAAGATTGGCTCGGGTACGTTCAGTGAACAGGGGAGCGAGTTTTTCTAACTATTGAACTGGTGCCCGGAATCGAATTCTGAGGGCACCAATGAAATCGCAGCGCCGGTTTTCGCTTGGAAACGCCTCTTTCGGAGTTGCGTTTTCTTGGGTGTGGTTTTTAATTTTCGGGCTTAAAGTTAAGAAATAAAATAATTTTGCGACAACTTTATTTTATTTCACTTAAGCCACTTGGAAGCCACTTGAAGCCACTTAAAGGCGGCTTGAACTGAGTAGAACTAGATAGGATGCTATCCAGAAATATCCTACCCCTTGGTAGGATATTTGTGAGGTGGGGCCCGCACGAGCCCCGCCGTTTCTTTCCGCTAAGAAACGCACCCGTGAAAACCCGTCTTAATGTAAGTCAACTGACCCGTTTTCTAAATTCTTAATAGACCATTTAATTGGGCGGTTTATTTCGTGAATTAAATGGGCTGTTTCTTTCGTGAATTAAATGGGCTGTTTATTTCGTGAATTAAATGGCCTGTTTCTTTCGTTGAATTAATTCAACGAATTAATTCAATCGTTTCTTAACCTGTTTCGTGTGTTGGGATATTAATAAAATAAGACCAACCTAAAAATCTTTGGGGAAAATTTGAGAGGATTCTTGTTTCTTCTTCACCCTCGCGAAGAACGTGAAGAACGCGAAGAACGCGAAGAACACGAAGAACGCCAATCCCAGAAATCGACGACGCTTCCGTCCGAGACGTTCTTCCACGCTCCGATCTCCGATCACCGACCGTTTGAGGTGAGTGATGTCGTATTTTCCTCTTAAGTTCTTTTCAATTGATTTTAATCGAAACACAGATTTAAATATTAATAATTTAAATCTGTTGTTCTTGGATCGTTGAGCTCGCTGACTCAACACCGGATTCCGCGACGACGCGACGCCTCCCCGCGACGACGCGACGATCCCTCTCTTCCGCGACGATCTTTTCCGCGAAGAACGCCCGTGCGCGATGATCGACGAGGTAGGGATTTTCTAATTTTGGATTACCCCTCTTTGTTATTCCCGTGAGCATTCTTTAAAAATTAAAGAACTGGAATCAAAGGAACAATTTTATTTTATTAAAAATTGTTGGTTCATGTGTTGAACATTCTATTAATTTTTTCTCCCGGTTGTTTATCTATAACGCGGAGGGTGCGGGCCAAACGAACACGGCCCGACGACCCTCCGTCGTTCTTCGTTTTGTGCGGATTTGACGGACGACGACGGAACGTGCCGCAGCAGATGTTTGACGATCCAGCAGTAAAGAACGGATCCCGGGAGGAGCAGCGGCGCAGACGGGAAGGAAAACGGGCCACCGGAGCGATGCCGGTGGCCGGAGGCGGCGGCGCCCCGGCGCGCCGCCGGACGAGGCCACCGCGGCTGAAGCCGCGACGTCGGCGGCCAACGGACCCGCGGCCGCGCGGGTCCGGTTCGCCCAGGCGGGACGCGGCCGAGCCGCGTCCACGGTTCAACAACGCGGCCCACGCGGGCCGCGGTTTTCCTCATGCCGCGGGTCAACGCCCGCGGCGCCTGCCGCTCGGCCGAGCCGGACCGGCCCTGGCCGGGCCTGGCCGGGTCGGCCCGGGCCCGTACCCCCCCTTCTTCGGACGTTTCGTTCAAACGCCCGTAACATGAGCTACGTGCCTCCAAACGACTCGCCGTCAGCGGAAACGCGATCCTTGGATCGAGACGGTCGTTTCGGTATATCGCACTCAAGGTTTCAGAATACTTTGAGTTCGGCCAGGTTGGTTCGTACACGAGACCAACCGGGCCCTCGGAGCGGAAACGCTTATATCTTGAGCTACGGACGTCCGATTGACGTGCTGTCAGCTTTGTTGAATTCCTCTAACTGAGACGGATCTTTTTGCATACTCTGCCCGTGGTTTGGATGCAGGTGGAGTGTGTTCGGGTTGGTTTTGCCTTAAAAACCAACCGGGCCCCTGGGACGAAAATGCCAATAACTCTCAGACCGGGCGTCCGATTGACGCGCCGTCTGTGACGTTGAGTTCCTGTTGACGATACGGAACTTTTGGATACATCAACTTCGGACTTCGTGATAGTTGATGTATCAGCCTCTCGGCTCGTGGAGCGGACCCTCCCGAACGAGCTTGCTGTGTGCGGGAACCCTAGTGCTGGCTGCGACTGCTCCGTCGACGGCGACGACTGTGCAGAGATCCTCCGTGGACTCCGACGACGACCGTGCAGAGATCCTCAGTGGACTGCGGCGACGACAGTGCAGAGATCCTCAGCGGACTGCGACGACTATTGCACTCAGCGATCCTACGTGGATCAGTGCTACAGGTCCTGCGTGGGCCCGGTCCTGTGTGGGCCCGATCCTGTGTGGGTCCGATCTTGTGTGGGTCAACACTCAGCGGTTCTGTGTGAGCCAACTCCTACAGGTCCTGCGTGGGCCCGATCCTGTGTGGGTCCGATCCTGTGTGGGTCACTGCAAGGTTAGTACCTATCGATCCTTCGTGGGTCCGACGACTTAGATGGTTCAGTGATCATCTTTATCGTCATCCGAAGAAGTATACCTGTGTGAGCTGAATCTTGTGTTTCTCTCCTTTGTGGATTGTGTTGAGTTATCCTGTGTGGATTTACTGTTTACTCTCCTTTTGGATTGTGTTGTTCTATCCTGCGTGGGTATGCGTTTTTCTTTCCTGTGTGGACTGGGTTGTGCTAGGGCTCGGACGTTGGAGCCGATCGGGGAATTGATGACTTAGGTATATGTATGGGCATATACCTAAGCCATGTCAGATGTTACTTCGTGATTGTATCTCTCCTTTGTGACTTATACTTTGTGGATTTCGGGAGACCTTCGGGGGTCTCGGGGTCCCTACTGAGTAGCTTATACTCACCCCTACACGGGCTATGCCCGCACTTCGTGGTGTTGGTTGCAGACGACGGACAACGCTGATCGTGGAGGAGGCGTGCGGAGCAGGACAGTACCTGGAGGTGGACCACTGGGCGGGACGTACTCGGAGCAGTTAGGTGGACCCGAGGAGCAGTGGAGGCTATCTGTACCCACCCTTCAGAAGGGACTTCCAGAGGACGGCTCGACGCTGCAGTTTTTCCTTTCAGTTGCTGTTTTTCCTTTCAGTTGTAATTTACTGTTGGGCTTGTATTTCTGGCCCCTTTTACTTTCAGCACATCTTGTACAGTTTTTACATAGTGTTTACTTTTCCGCTTGCTTACTCTATGGTGCTTGCTTACTTTTCAAAGGCAATGCCTTCCCTTTTTGTTTGGATTTATGCCTTGGTGCTAGTTGCCAGCCCCTGGCCTATGGAAGGCGGGCTTGGGGTAGTCACGACACGGGCCCCGAGGACGGGTTGTGACAAATTGGTATCAGAGGTGGTCGGTTCTACCGCAGACTCTGATCTTTCTTCTATGTGAAGCAATAGTGTTTAGCGTATTGAGTGTGGTTATCAGTCCAGGGAGTCCAGTGTTGGTGCGGTGGCCGACGTATCCACACACCAGGACCCTGACTTCTGATTCCCGACTTAATGCACGAAAACATTGATTGCATGTGTGTTTCAAGTTTTCTTTGTGATTACTTGTGTCAGCTCGCCAGGTATACTGTTCTGACCATGGTACACTTGTTTCCTTTTCAGGATGGCACGACGACAACAGCCAGCTAGGGTTCCTAGAGTAGGGCGCGACGACAGCCCGCCGAGCGACGAGGCCTCGGTACAGGGCCCGTTGACGGTAGAGGCATCGACGGTACCTTTACCCCCCGAGCCCCCGATGCTTCCAGCACTGGCAGCTGACGACGCACGACGCCTCGGAGCTCTGCACGAGTTCCAGCGCCATCGACCACCCAGGTTCCGTGGGGAGTCGGACCCCCAGGCGGCCGAGGACTGGCTGGAGGCGGTCGTCCGAGTTTTCAGGCTAGTGAGGACACCAGTAGACCTCATGGTGATCCTCACAGCGAGCCTACTACACGCAGCAGCAGGGTGATGGTGGAGCCTGATGCTCCAGGTACACGATGAGGCCACCCTCATCTGGACGGACTTCGAGAGCCTCTTCCGCTCAGAGTTCGTCCCGGCCACCCTCCGTGCGGTGCGCATCCAGGAGCTTCTTCAGATGCGGCAGGGCAGCTTAACGGTCGCTCAGTACGTGGCGAGGTTCACCGACCTATCTCGCTACTCGATAGACATGGTACGGGACCCCTTCTTCCGGGCCCAGACCTTCGTGCAGGGATTGAGACACGAGATCAGGGCATCACTGATCTCCCTCAGCATCCCGACCCAGGCAAGAGTACTGGAGCGAGCCCTCCTGATCGAGAGCTTCCTGGCTGAGTCCACATCGAGACCTACCGCAGGGCGGCAGGTAGTGGAGTCTTCGGCAGCAGGTAGCCGGCGGATGACTCAGGGTTCCAGGAGGACCAGACCTTCCGGCAGGCGACCTCGGGACACTGGCTCAGCAGTGCAGGGAACCCAGCCCGGAGCCAGTCTTCCGAGAGGCAGGCAGTGCTACGAGTGCGGCGGGCAGGGCCACATGGCTTGTGACTGCCCGACCCGTCGTACCGAGGGTCAGCAGACGGTGGAGGGACCACCCAGGCAGAGGAAGAGGGTCGACCGTGGCGGTCCACAGGGAGGAGGCGGACGAGGCAGAGGAGCTGGCCGAGCAGCAGGTGGTGGGCGACGCTTTGAGGCTCTGCCACCACCACCACCAGGAGGGCCGCCCGACCACAGGGAGCTGGCGGGAAGAGACAGGCTCAGCTCCAGGCAGCAGAGGCCTACGACCACGGTGCGCCGGAGATGATTTGAGGTACGATTTGTGTCTATTCCACCCTTGCTGCAGTTCTGATAGACACAGGAGCGAGTAACTCTTTCATAGCCACTGCCCCTTGTTCGGAGCTCAGAGATTTCGACGGAGCCGTTGGCTCGATCCTTATGGCTAAGGACTCCTACGGGAGCAGACTCGACGATTATGCACTGGTTCCGGCGGTGTGAGCTTACTCTAGGAGGCGAGAGCTTCGGCTAGGATCTTCTTGTAGCGGCGTCGAGGCCTTACGACGTCATCTTGGGCATGGATTGGTTATCTACGGTCCATGCTCAGATTGACTGCATTAGGCGCAAGGTGCGATGTGTGCGCACCGACGGGAGCAGGTTCACCTTCACCGGCGAGAAGGGAGCCTTAGCAGCATAGGATGGACTCACGCAGAGGAGAGTTCAGCCCATCACTCATCAGTTGGTTAGCCTCATCCTGGGAGCAGTTGACGTGCGGAGTCCCAGTTTTCCTGCAGTGGTGGATCAGTACGCGGACGTCTTTCCCGACGACGTTCCAGGACTACCTCCTCACAGAGAGGTAGACTTTTATATTGACCTGTACCCCGGGACAGCCCCGATATCCACTCCAGCATATCGGATGGCCCCCGCTGAGCTTCGATAGCTGCGGGTACAGTTGGAGGACTTGCAGGGAAAGGGGTTCATCCGACCCAGTGTTTCGCCCTGGGCTTCCCCGATTTTGTTCGCCAAGAAGGCAGACGGGAGCTTGCGACTGTGTGTCGATTATCGTCGCCTGAATCAGGTGACAGTGAGGAACAAGTATCTGCTACCCAGGATTGATGACCTCTTCGACCAGCTCAAGGGAGCACGGTGGTTCTCGAAGATTGACCTCAGGTCAGGCTATCATCAGCTTAGAGTTCGAGACGAGGATGTGCAGAAGACGGCCTTCAGGTGTCGGTATGGCCACTATGAGTCCTTGGTTATGCCTTTTGGCGTGACCAACGCTCCAGCAGTGTTCATGAGCCTCATGAACAGGATCTTCCATCCATACCTCGATCGATTTGTCGTGGTCTTCATCGACGAAATTTTGGTGTACTCGACGACGGAGGAGGAGCACGCCTACCACCTGTGTGTTGTACTAGACACACTCCGAGAGCACCAGCTTTATGGCAAGCTCTCGAAGTGTCAGTTATGGTTACGTGAGAGCCACTTCTTGGGGCACGTCATTTCTGAGGCGGGAGTTGCAGTGGATCCCGCGAAGATCGAGGCTGTGCTAGCTTGGGAGCCACCCAAGAGCGTGACAGAGGTGAGGAGTTTCTTGGGCCTAGCCGGATACTATCGGAGATTTGTGCCAGACTTCTCCAGAGTTGCGGATCCACTCTCAGCATTGACGAAGAAGGGGAAACCCTTCGTGTGGTCAAAAAGATGTCAGTAGAGCTTCCAGGAGCTGAGGCAGAGGTTGACCAGCGCACCTATCTTGAGGTTGCCTGAGGAGGGAGTTGGATACGTAGTCTACTGCGATGCATCAGGGACCGGACTCGGGTGTGTCCTGATGCATGAGCGGGCCGTGATTGCCTACGGATCACGTCAGTTGAGGCCTCATGAGCAGAACTACGCTACCCATGACTTGGAGTTGGCAGCAATGGTCTTTGCCCTGAAGACATGGCGACACTATCTGATGGGCGAGCGCTTCACAGTATTTTCTGACCACCAGAGACTCAGGTACATCTTCTCTCAGAAGGACTTGAACCTGAGACAGCGGCGATGGCTCGATTTCTTCAGGACTATGACTTTGAGATAGTCTATACTCCTGGTAAGGGGAACGTGGTGTCTGATGCCCTCAACAGGAGGACGGGCATCCAGCTACTTGAGGAGGCGACAGAGCAGCTAGCCGCTTTACGGGTATCCGTCGTGGATAGAGACGGAGCATCCTTCCTTCAGTCTCACACAGTCTCTCCTCCACTTCTTCAGCGGGTCAGAGAGGCACAACATGAGGACGTTGACTGTGAGACATGGCGTGCACAGATATCCTCGGGACAGGCACCTGATGGTTTCTCCCTTGGAGTAGAGCACAATGTCCTTTTTAGAGGACGTACCTTGGTACCAGTCGCTTTACGAGAGGAGGTGCTGAGAGAGTTTCAAACTTCTCCTTTGGCGGTACATCCTGGAGTGGAGAAGATGTATCAGGATATCAGGCGACAACACTGGTGGCCGGACATGAAGAAGGATGTGGCAGAGTTCGTTTCACGGTGCCTCACCTGCCAGCAGGTGAAGGCAGAGCATCAGGTACCAGCAGGTTTGGTACAGCCCTTGGAGGTCCCAGAGTGGAAGTGGGACGGGATATCTATGGACTTCGTGACTAGACTTCCACACACTTCCAGAGGTCACGATTCCATTTGGGTGATTGTTGACCGACTCACCAAGTCGGCACACTTCTTGCCCATCCGAGAGCAGGGCTCAGTAGAGAGATTGGGGCGTCTCTACATTCAGGAGATTGTACGACTTCACGGTGTGCCATCGACTATCATCTCCGATCGGGATGCTCGTTTTACTTCCCGGCTTTGGAAGGGGTTGCAGGAGGCGTTCGGGACGCGACTACATCTAAGCACCGCCTTTCACCCTCAGACGGATGGTCAGACGGAGAGGACCATTCAGACTCTCGAGGACATGCTCCGTGCATGTGTCCTCGACTTTGGTCGCAGCTGGGAGGACCACCTACCCTTGGTAGAGTTTGCGTACAACAACAGCTACCACTCCACCATCGGGATGTCACCCTATGAGGCATTGTACGGCAGGCCTTGCAGATCTCCTTTGTGCTGGACAGACCCTGGAGAGTCAGCACTTGTGGGACCAGAGATGGTCCGGGCCATGACAAGGAAGGTCCAGGTCATCCAGGAGTGAATGAGGATAGCACAGAGCCGGCAGAAGTCATATGCTGACAGGAGGCGGAGGCCACTAGAGTTCGAGGATGGCGACCACGTCTTCTTGCGGGTATCATCTCGACGTGGTTTGAGGAGATTTGGACGAGGCGGCAAGTTGTCTCCACGCTTCATCGGACCCTTCCAGGTCCTTATCAGGATTGGCGAGGTGGCTTATCGCCTGGCTCTGCCACCTTAGTTGCACTGGGTGCACGACGTCTTCCACGTATCCCAGCTGAGGAGATACGTGCACGACCCGACACACACCATTGACTATGGGGAGCTAGATGTGGATGATGGAGCGACTTTTGCGGAGGTCCAGTGGAGATAGAGGATCGACAGAAGCGGGTCCTACGTGGGCGATCGATTCCTCTTGTGCGCATCAGATGGCAGCACGGGAACCTCCAGGAGAGCACTTGGGAGCGGGAGGCTCAGATGCGTGCTCAGTACCGACATTTTTTCCCCTAGTTTTTTATGTATATTTACGGGGACGTAAAGTCCTGAGGTGGGAGTAATGTAAAGACCCGTAAATTTTAAGGAAATTTTTTTCTTAATTTTCTTTGGAATTTTACAAGAGCACAGTTTCTGACGGCACCGGATTCCGAGGCCCGGTGTGCCCGGAATCATTTTCCGAAGATTGGCTCGGGTACGTTCAGTGAACGGGCAAGCGAGTTTTTCTAACTTTTGAACCGGTGCCTGGAATCGAATTCTGAGGGCACCAATGAAATCGCAGCGCCGGTTTTCGCTTGGAAACGCCTCTTCCGGAGTTGCGTTTTCTCGGGTGTGGTTTTTAATTTTCGGGCTTAAAGTTAAGAAATAAAATAATTTTGCGACAACTTTATTTTATTTCACTTAAGCCACTTGGAAGCCACTTGAAGCCACTTAAAGGCGGCTTGAACTGAGTTTAACTGGATAGGATGCTATCCAGAAATATCCTACCCCCTTGGTAGGATATTTGTGAGGTGGGGCCCGCACGAGCCCCGCCGTTTCTTTCCGCTAAGAAACGCACCCGTGAAAACCCGTCTTAATGTAAGTCAACTGACGCATTTTCTAAATTCTTAACATACCATTTAATTGGGCGGTTTATTTCGTGAATTAAATGGGCTGTTTCTTTTGTGAATTAAATGGGCTGTTTATTTCGTGAATTAAATGGCCTGTTTCTTTCGTTGAATTAATTCAACGAATTAATTCAATCTTTTCTTAACCTGTTTCGTGTGTTGGCATATTAATAAAATAAGACCAACCTAAAAATCGTTGGGGAAAATTTGAGAGGATTCTTGTTTCTTCTTCTCCCTCGCGAAGAACGCGAAGAACACGAAGAACGCCGAACCCGGAAATCAACGACGCTTCCGTCCGAGACGTTCTTCCACGCTCCGATCTCCGATCACCGACCGTTTGAGGTGAGTGATGTCGGATTTTCCTCTAAAGTTCTTTTCTTTTGATTTTAATCGAAACACAGATTTAAATATTAATAATTTTAATCTGTTGTTCATGGTTCGTTGAGCTCGCCGACTCAACACCGGATTCCGCGACGACGCGATGCCTCCCCGCGACGACGCGACGATCCCTCTCTTCCGCGACGATCTTTTCCGCGAAGAACTCCCGCGCGCGACGATCGACGAGGTAGGGATTTTATAATTTTGGAATACCCCTCTTTGTTATTCCCATGAGAATTCTTTAAAAATTAAAGAACCAGAATCAAAGAAACAATTTTATTTTATTAAAAATTGTTGGTTCATGTGTTGAACATTCTATTAATTTTTTCTCCGGGTTGTTTATCTCTAACGCGGAGGGTGCGGGCCAAATGAACACGGCCTGATGACCATCTGCCGTTCTTCGTTTTGTGCGGATTTGACGGACGACGACGGAACGTGCCGCAGCGGATGTTTGAAGATCTCGCAGTAAAGAACGGATCCCGGGAGGAGCAACGGCACAGACGGGAAGGAAAAAGGGCCACCGGAGCGACGCCGGAGGGCAACGAACCTGCGGCCGCGCGGGTCCGGTTCGCCCAGGCGGGACGCGGCCGAGCCGCGTCCGCGGTTCACCAGAGCGGCCCACGCAGGCCACGATTTTCCTCAGGCCACGGGTCAACGCCCGCGGCGCCTGCCGCTCGGCTGAGCCGGACCGGCCCTGGCCGGGCCCGGCCGGGCCCACCGGGTCGGCCCGGGCCCGTACCCCCCCTTCTTCGGACGTTTTCGTTCAAACACCCGTAACTTGAGCTACGTGCCTCCAAACGACTCGCCGTCAGGGGCAACGCGATCCTTGGATCGAGGTGGCCGTTTCAGTATATCGCACTCAAGGTTTCAGAATACTTTGAGTTCGGCCAGGTTGGTTCGTACACGAGATCAATCGGGCCCTCGGAGCGGAAACACTTATATCTTGAGCTACGGACGTCCGATTGACGTGCCGTCAGCTTTGTTGAATTCCTCTAAGTGAGACGGATCTTTTGGCATACTCCGCCCGAGGTTTGGACGCAGGTGGAGTGCAGTAGGGTTGGTTTTGCCTTAAAAACCAACCGGGCCCCTGGGACGAAAATGCCAATAACTCTCAGACCGGGCGTCCGATTGATGCGCCGTCTGCGACGTTGAGTTCCTGTTGACGATACGGAACTTTTGGATACATCAACTTCGGACTTCGTGACAGTTGATGTATCAGCCTCTCGGCTCGTGGAGCGGACCCTCCCGAACGAGCTTGCTGTGTGCGGGAACCCTAGTGCTGGCTGCGACTGCTCCCTCGACGGCGACGACTGTGCAGAGATCCTCCGTGGACTTCGACGACGACCGTGCAGATATACTCAGTGGACTGCGGCGACGACTATATAGAGATCCTCAGCGGACTACGACGACTACTGCACTCAGCGATCCTACGTGGATCAGTGCTACAGGTCCTGCGTGGGCCCGGTCCTGTGTGGGCCCGATCCTGTGTGGGTCCGATCCTGTGTGGGTCAACACTCAGCGGTTCTGTGTGAGCCAACTCCTACAGGACCTGCGTGGGCCCGATCCTGTGTGGGTCCGATCCTGTGTGGGTAACTACAAGGTTAGTACCTATCGATCCTTCGTGGGTCCGACGACTTAGATGGTTCAATGATCATCTTTATCGTCATCCGAAGAAGTATACCTGTGTGAGCTGAATCATGTATTTCTCTTCTTTGTAGATTGTGTTGAGTTATCCTGTGTGGATTTACTGTTTACTCTCCTTTGTGGATTATGTTGTTCTATCCTGCGTGGGTATGCGTTTTGCATTCCTGTGTGGACTGGGTTGTGCTAGGGCTCGGACGTTGGAGCCGATCGGGGAATTGATGACTTAGGTATATGTATGAGCATATACCTAAGCTGTGTCAGATGTTACTTCGTGATTGTATCTCTCCTTTGTGACTTATCCTTTGTGGATTTCGGGAGACCATCGGGGGTCTCGGGGTCCCTACTGAGTAGCTTATACTCACCCCTGCACGGGCTATGCCCGCACTTCGTGGTGTTGGTTGCAGACGACGGACAACGCTGATCATGGAGGAGGCGTACGGAGCAGGATAGTACCTGGAGGTGGACCACTGGGCGGGACGTACTCAGAGCAGTTAGGTGGACCCGAGGAGCAGTGGAGGCTATCTGTACCCACCCTTCAAGAGGGACTTCCATAGGACGGCTCGACGCTGCAGTTTTTCCTTTCAGTCGCTGTTTTTTCATTCAGTTGTACTTTACTGTTGGGCTTGTATTTCCGGCCCCTTTTACTTTCAGCACAGCTTGTACAGTTTTTACATAGTGTTTACTTTTCCGCTTGCTTACTCTGTGGTGATTGTTTACTTTTCAAAGGCAATGCCTTCCCTTTTTGTTTGGATTTACGCCTTGGTGCAAGTCGCTAGCCCCTGGCCTTTGGAAGGCGGGCTTGGGGTAGTCACGACATGGGCCCCGAGGACGGGTTGTGATAATTTATAAAATCATTTTTGGTTTATAATAGATAAAAATGGTTTTATTTATGGAATAACGTCAGTATAGGTAGAAATCCTCTAAAAAGGTTGGTTTTATATATTTTTAGGTAACCATATTTACGTTATATTTTAGATTTAACTCTTATTTTAATTGTTTAACTTGTATAATGTCTTCTTTTATTTTTATATTACCTGGTAACTAAACATAATATAAAATTCCAATTGAACCTAATTTGGTTAATTTATGACATATCTATCATTATATAAGTCTATTTACATAAATTTATATTTTTTGGAATATTATATGATTTAATAATATAGTATTTGATTTAAAAACTTATTTATGTAAATTTTGACACTATTTAGTAATTGGTTATTTTGAAAGTCAAAATAATATGATTACATAGAAATAATAAATTAAATCAACAATATCATATCATATTAACCTATAAAATTAGTGTAATGCAAAAAAAGTTTCAATTTACATTTATTTTGATATTTATAATATCAATTATTTTATTCTTTCATTAATAAGGTAATTACTGCATCATCATTATGTCAAAAATAAATTTAATTATATACTGTCTTAAAATTATAAATAAATTACCATTATATATTAAATATTTCTATTATTATAATTAATATTTATGGTCGAATTTATCTTTTGTGTAACCCTATATTAAAAATGTTTTAGTTATTTAACATTGAATTTTACACTTTTAACTCTTCTTTAAATAAAATAGTAATAAATGTCCTAATCTAATCGAAGTGAATATAAAAAGATCATATTTTATTCCTGAGGTTGATTTTTGTCGAAATACACTTATCCCATAGAATTAGGACATGTGATGGGGTATTTATTATATCATTTTCACCTTTAATTAACATTTTAAATTTTAACCATGGTAAATAAAATTTAAAATTTACAATTCCAAAAAATATTATTTTAATCCTATTTATCCACGTTTTACATACTGATATCAACTGAGTATTTTTTAATTATGATAGTCAATTCACAGAATTGGTAAATTTACGTTTTATGCAAATTCGCAAATTTGCCTAGAAGGTGTGTATTAGACGATAAAATGTTCAATAATGATTTATACAACAATTCAGAAAATAAAATCTCTCCAATTAAATACATTAAAAAAATTTAGGTTTTATGTATCTATTTTGAAATTATAAAAATTAAATTAATAAAATATTTAAATAAAAATGTTGTCTTTAATCAATAACGCAGTGTTTTTCAATATTCATAAAAAATTGATAGTTTTTAGAAAAATACAAATATTTCACCCAAAGGTAATTTTGATATTTCAATTTTAAAAATGATTACTATTTTACCAAATACAAAACATTGAAGTTGTATTAATTATTTTAAAAAAATATTCCCGCTGTCAAAAACAAAATGTGGGTTTTTGAGAGGTAAAAACAATCAAACGATTGAAATGTGTTTATGTCCAATGTAAATTTGAAATTACTTCCAATGGCCAATACTGGCATAAATAATAAATATATAATGAAATTATACTTCAAAACTTTTCAAATGTATAAATTAACACTATAAATTATTATGATTAAAAATGCTTTTTTCAATTAAAATTTAGTATTTTTTCTATTCATCAAAATATGAATGTTGTAAGAAAATTAGAAAAAAAATATCCAAACTAAATTTTTATGTCCCATTTATAATGAAAAAATTTATTTTGTAAAATTAAATATATACAAGTTCCAAAAATTGGATTTAAAAAACTATTTTTTTATTAAAAGTCTGTAAAATTACAATTTTTTAAAAATATTTCTTTTATCAAAAAATTTTAATTTGTTCATACATTATGTCTGAAAATAAAATAAAATGGATTTTAAAATTATATGGACTATATAAAATTCAAAATGCAGAAAATACTATTCATAATCACTTTTTGAACAACTAGTTTGGTATGTCAGGGTGTGCTCGAACTCGGTTTTGCGTGTAACACTAGCTATTTAATTACTTTAAAGAAAATAACTTACTATTAAATATTATGGTGTTACATTATTCCCCCCTTTTGGATGTTGCATCCTAGAAATTTTAAAATTAGTCTTGGGAACTTCATCAAAACTCCCACATCGGGAAAAAAAGTCAATAAAACTATCATTTAAATAAAGAAAGAGAAGTACAAAGGTCACCCAAGATGACCCATACTCTGATTCAATATAGAAAACCATGGATATGGAAGATAAACTAAGATCAATTTTCTGGGGGATAGTGATAGAAAACTTGGTCAAAAGAATTTTAGCAACAAGAAAACCACAAACTTCTTATAGGTTAAACAATCATTAGTTTCCCAATAGCGTAGGTAAATAGACAACATTTTTTCTGTTCTATTTCATAATGTTGAGGAATTTATTTATGAGATTAAATAAGAACACAATGATATATATATACATTTCATGTATAGTTTCAACCTTTAATATGTTTCTACCACAAACTCATCTTTTCTCCAAACAATGAGCATTCAAGATAACTAGGTTAAACCTAAAGAGAAAGAATCAACATCAAGAGAATAAAAAATCCTCAAAGGATGAACTATATATGTCCCCTATCTTTTGAGATTAACCAAAACCAAAATGGTTAGTATAAGATCAGATGGACCCAAAATAGATAATCATTTTATAAAAAGAAATACTAATCTTAATTTCCAAAATTAATCAAACAATACCCAAAGATCAATAAATACCAATTAACAATCAATTGTCCTTAGAATCCATCAATATAATCCAAACTAAGATTGACACCCAAAATTCAGAAAAATTTAATTCCATAGACTTTCATAGTAAATCATAACATTTATCTCCAAATGACATCAACTACACTTAAAGTCTCATAGAAATGTTTAATTGATCAAATCACATATTATTTGTGATAGGTTAATCAGTTCCATTAACAAACTGAATATCTACAAAAAATAGATTCTTCAAAAATAAAACTACACTGTTACACCTCAAATTAAATGCCATAGTATTTAATTTTCCATAGGAATATAGTGTTCCCAACAGAGTGACCATTTTTCAAAATATATAACATTTATCTATTAATCTCCAAATTAATTTATATATACTAAGGATATCCATTTATAACACATAAGAACTCAATTATACATATTATTGATCAACAAAATATTTCAACTAAAAATAATTAGTCGCACTAACCGGGGACTTCACATAGTCTAGTGGTAGGTGATAAATCACAGTCTCACATTGGTTGTCGGTTTGATTCCCTCAGCTTTGTCTGACTGAACGGGTTGTCACATGGTCTGTGTGTTATCCTTTTTCAGAAAATATATTTTATTACATTCTCAAAATTAAATTAATTCCTAAAAAAACTATAACATAATGTAACCACAAATGTTATCTCATACCTCACATTTTCATCACAAAAATTGATAAAATGTAATTACCTTAAATCCAAGGATCACATAAACCCAAATGGGTCTTTATAAATATATCATAAATAGAATATGTAATTCTTCCTTTAATATAATTATCACATAACAAATTGCAGGGTTACACATACAAGAGAAAATTCTTCCAATGTATTGCCATCAACAAAAAAAATTAATAATTTTAATCATTTCTCCATTCAATTATTTCTACATAGGTTATTCCTTGACCTATTGGTTATCCTATATAACAGGGCATTGGATCAGTTATTTCCAAGGTCCCCTAAATTTATGGCTAATGAATATAAATGGATTTTTAGGACCATTTTTATTTTCATCTATAGTACTCTTCATTATTCATCAGCAATTCATTACTTTATGTCCTTATTTCCCACACATAAGTCATTTTGTTATTAAATAGATATAGTTTCCTTTCTGTCTCCATCCACATTTCCTATATGATGGAAATTGAGATATCTATTCTCTATGGTCTCTAATATTTGAGATATTATCATTCTCCTCCATTCTATTCTTTTTTTGAGTTTGAGAGTTGGTAAATGTATATGCTATTGAGCATATTCATAGAAATATGCTTCTGTGAGTACTTGATATCTCAAAGACCTATAAAAATTCCATTTAGATGCTCATTTCCACCATCATTACCACCTTGTACATCAACTTTAATGTTACTATAACTTCCTTTGAATCCACCAAACAACTAAGACCAAAAATCATAGTATGACTAACAATAGTCACAAAAACATATATATAATTTCAGTAAACATTTTTTTTAATCTAAAACACCTTTGGATTAACCTGTTTAGTTATTCTCATTTTATATTAAAATCTTTTAATTTTTTTTAAAGAAAATGTGAATTATCCTAAGAAAATCCCCCGGAATTGTCGTAACCAAGTGTGCATTAAGACCCGTTGTCGTGCACTGGTTCTCGTTTGTGTGTAGATAAAGGTATATTTTTTTGGGTTTTACCCCTATATACATCTTTGCTTTAACAACCAATACCTAATCGTATCTACACATGGATGTTTTTGAAAATTCAAAAAATCTCTACATTAGCTTTATATTAAGAAGTTCTTCAATACTAATCCTCATATTCTATCTTAGCGTAATGTTCTCTAATCAAAATTTTTTTAAATATAGTTTACATGGTTTTTACTAAACCTCTTCTGATACAAAATATAATTTCTTAACCCTCGGTACCCATAGTCGGTGTATTATTAGATAACATTGGCATGATCACAAGTGATCAAATCCTGAATGACAGATCAGTTTTGTAGCCTTGGAAGTAATATATTAAAAACATAAGTTTTACATTTCACTATGAAATGAAAAACATCCACATTGTGTCTCTTTTAAAAAACTCATATCCCATATCTTATCAATAAAATTTATTCAAAATACACTTCTTTAGATCCATGGAAAAATAAACCATAAAATGGGTGAGATCATATGCTCAATAAAGATAACAATAGTGTGTAAACATTGATAAATATGCTTAAACATTTAATGCAATATAAAAGAAAAAAACAAAAGCCTTTTTAATATAAAATTCTGTATAATGAGGAAATGATAAATCAATGGATATCATTACTTATTCACATAGATATTATTCTTGATGAATAATCACATGTAATATCAATAACTAATATTATAATGAGGGAATGCATAATGCCATACATCATAACCACATTGTCAAGGACTTGTGAAAAGACTAAAAATAATAATATTGTCAAGGCCTAGTTCAAATATAGTAGTTTGTCTCATGAGACATACCAATGAATCAATGATCTACAGCGGTCTCAACCCATCACTTATTATGTCCAATGAATTAAAAAAATTAAATTTTTGAAACATAATTTAATCATTCCTATTAAAAATAGCATACACAATGTCAATACTTTAACCATAAACCAAAAATGGTATAAAAATGGCACATACATAGTCTAAAATAACTTATTCAATACAATATAAAACATTGTATTATAATAAATCAATCATAATCAAGAATAAGTAAGTATATTTACATAGAATAAAATAATTAGTAAAACTATTTTAGAGAAATATTTCATTTTCAAGAAAATATTTAAAGTCTCACTATTTATCAAGAATTTATTAAATATATATTTTTTAATAAATTTGTCCCTTACCACATTGAAAAATTTAAAAATAATTTTAATGTCAATCATTTAATGTTAGTAAAAAAAATCCATAACACCATTTTTAAAACATGGATATTAATGAAAAATATTTAGGAGAATAAATATTTGAAATATTTAAAATGGTATTGTAGTTAGTGTTCTTAAACAAATGAGATATGCTTGAATACCTAATAGTTGTGGTAAAAAGAACTTCATAATATCATGAGAATAACTTGATTCATGATACACTAAGTCAAAGTACAGTATGTACACCATATATATGTGAATTGGTGCATAACTACAATGAAGTCTCAATGGAATATAAATTGAGATGAAATCTCTTTTAAAAACTGTATCCTTAGCTTAACGATACAAAAAATGACATAATTATTTTTGATAGATATAAATACACTAAATATGATTGGAGATTCAGTGTAAATAAATCAAAGGACATTCACACATATTCTTGTAAAAACAACACAAATGACTTGGATGTCTAACTCAACGAATGGTAATTCAGTTAAGATTAATCGTATCATGATCATATCGATGAAAGGAGAAATTATAAATGGATATATTATGTATATAAAATTTATATCCACACAAATGGGAGTGAAAATTAATTAATGAATATATAAATAGTTATTTCATACAAAAACATTGAGTAATATAATCAATGAAGTTTGCGTAAAACCCAATGAGTTGAAATAGAAATTAATAATTACCATACTGATTTGGTAACTTAAGATACAACAACCCCATGAAATAATTATCATAAAATGAATATACAAATACCCATAAATTAAATTTAATAATAGAAATAATATATTCATTGGTAGTACATACAACACACAAAAGTAAATAGTGGAAATATAGCAAGAATCTCATGGGAATTATAAGTGAGGTGAACCCCACATACCTTGTACTTTTACTTAGTCTAGGGTGTGTTAACCTCATGTATAATAGTTAAATCATTGTCATTAAATTATAAAATAACCAAATACGAAAATATGATATCATATATCATCTTCTAATATTGCATTGTAAATTATATCTCAGTAGTATCATTGTTTCAGGTGTAAACTGATTCATTTTCACCATATTTTTTATCATGTAAGTCGTTTTTTTATCAATATGATGTATTTGATTAATATAAAAATGTTATTAAGTTCATAAAAATTATTTTAATTCAAATAATGATAATAATTCTAGAATGGTTACAATTGGGAATGAATGTAATCATGTTCGTGGAGACGGTAATCCGTACGTACATACGAGCGAAAATACCATTCTATTGATGGTGAAATCGTATGTAAATATATATTATATCATATATAAATAATAATTAAAATTTTATATTTATTATTTATATAAATTATAATAATTATTATATCCATCAAAATAATGAAGGGTTTAATAACAAACTACTCCACGACGTGGAGATGGTAAGCCGTACGTACACAAGTATGGAGACTTTGTCATTCATAGGTTGGATAGAATAATAAATATAGTTTACCAAATTTTGAATAAAATCAAAGTATGTATACGGTAATATATTTATTATTTTGATGTAGAAAAAATAATGAAATATGATGTGGAAGAAGATAAAAACATTGAAAGAGGTGCTTAAATTATTATCTTGTTTTCAGGTGCTTCTTTTTGATTTGATCAAAATGGTTCACTAAATTGGTCTTATTATCAATGTAAGGACTCTAGGTTGAATTTAGGGTAGTTGGTATGATATTTGAGCAGGTTTAGGCCGATCCAAATAGATTTGGATGTGTTAATTTGATATAAGGGGAAAAACAATTTTATAAAAGAGATGATCGTCACTTTTGGAAAAGATGGAAATATTATTTTATTTTAAAATAGATTTCGGTATATAACTGTTCAAAATGGATTTATTTCGACGATATGGTGGGTATGGGAGTAAATACTCTAAAAAATAGGTTTAGACAAGTTTAGGTCACCATATTAACATTATCTTTTAGATTTAACTCTTAGTTATATAGTTCAACTTTTACAATGTCTTCATGAATATTTATATTAAATGGTTAATAAACGTAATATAATATTCAAATAGAACCTCAAGATGTTCATTAATTATATATATATCATTATATATTTCCATTTTCTAAAATATTTATTTTTAAGAATGTTATATCATTTAATAATATAGTATTTTTAAAAAAAACTCATTTATGTCAATTTTGACACTATTTAGTATTTGGTTTTTATGAAAGTAAAATAAACATTATTACTTATAAAAAAATACATTAAATAAATAATAAAATTTCATATTAACCTAAAAAATTATTTTAATGTCTCAAAATTATCAATTTACTTTTATTTTGATATTTATAATGTCATTTATTTTAATAATTAATCAATAATGTAATTAGTGCATCATCCTTGTGTCATAAATAAATTTAATTATTTAATGTGTAAAAATTATAAATAAAATACCATTACATAGTAAATCATTTTATCATTCAAATTAATATTCCTTGTTGAATTTAACATATGTGTATCCCTATATTAAAAATGTTTTAGTTATTACACTTTTAATTTTAATCTTTTAACTCTTCTTAAAATAAAAAATTAATAAATGTGAAAAACTAATCCAAGTGAATAAAAAAGGATCATATTTTTTTCCTAAGTATTATTTTGGTAGAAATAAAAATATAAAATATAATTAGGTCATGTGTTGGGGTAATTATAAGATTATTATTACCTTTAACTCACAATTTAATTTTAACTGTGGTAAATAAAAATCAAAAGATACTATTCAAAAAAAATTATTTTCATTCTATTAAACCAAATTTAAATTAATGAAATAAAATTTGTGTCTTGGATTTTTGAAATTCAATTCACATAACATGTCAAATTACATTTTATGAAAATTTTCAAATGTTCCTTGATGGTGGGTAAAAGAAGATAAAAAGTTCAATAAATTTTTATACATCTAGTCTTATAATAAAATTACTAAAATGAATTAAATTGAACTAATATTGGTATTATGTATCTATTTATTACTTTAAATCAAATTTATGAGAAAAATAATTATTTAAATAAAAAATTCCTCTTTAAACAATAATGTAGTGTTTTCAATTTTCATAAAAATTTGATTGTTTTTAGAGATATACCAAAAAATCACCCAACGATAATTTTTATAAACCAAATTCAAAAATAATTTATATATTAGAAATTTCAAAACATAGATGTTTTATTGATTAATTTAAAAAAATATTCACATTGACAAAACCAAAAAGTGGGATATTGAGAAGTAAAAACTATCCAAATATTGATACGTGTTTATGTCCAATTTAAATGTAAAATTACATCCAATGACCAATATTAGAGTAAATGATAAAAATATAATATAATTATACATGAAACCCATTAAAATTATATATTTAACAGTTTAAATTATTTTGATTAATTTTTTTTTATAAATTAAATTTAGTATTTTTCTCTATTCCTCAAAATATGAAGGTTAGGAGAAAGTACCGAAAATTTATAAAAACTAAATTTTAATGTCCCTATTTTAATGAAGAAGTTTTTTTTTTCAAATTATATATATATAAGTTTCAAAATGGGATTTAAAACTGTTCTCTATTAAAAGTATGTAAAATTACATTATTTTTAAAAATAATACTTTTATCTGGAAAATTGAATTTGCTCTTTATTTTTTTCTAAAAAACAAATAATATGTATGTTAAAATTATATGGAGTATATAAAATTAAAAGTTATTTTAATACTATTCCAAATCTCTTTTTTAACGGCTAGGTTTTATGTCGTCATGCGCTCAAACTTGGGGTTGCGTGTAGCGCAAACTATTGAATTACATTAATGAAAATACAAAACTATTAAATCTTTGGGGTCACAAATATCACAAATAATTCATTCATAATGGTATTTTACATTTCAATTAGAATTATATTATCTAACTTGATTTGAATTAATGTTTACATACTAGTAATGAATTTTATATTTTAATTATCATTCATTGGGTAAAATATCCACTTCATTGATTATGATATTATATAATTATTTTAATAAGTAAATGTTATTATATATCGGAATATTTACAGTTGTTTTATGTTATTTTATTTTTGATTCAGAAAATCAATTCATTTACAAATTACCACATCATTGTTATGATAATGTTAATGGTTCATTGGTCAATAATGTTCTAATTAAGTTTATTTATTCTTGAATTTACATTAAAGGATTTAATATGATTATTTTTTTATAAACCCTTAAATTTCATTCTCCTTAATTGATTATTGATATTATTCAACCGATGGTTCATTTTTTCACTATTTATTATTTAAATTGTTGAAAAAGTATTCCAATAAAATATAACATAATTTTTCTATTTAGTGAAAAATCATTTTTTATTAAAAATCCATGTTTTTTGAAAAATGATATTAAAAATATTTTATTTAACCCTTTCAAAATTATTAATTAAAATAAATTTGTAATCTTTTTTGAAAAAATAAAAGGAATCATTTTATTTAATTCCAAAAAATTAATATTTCTAAACTTTTTTACAATAAAAAATTATTGTTCTTAATAATTTTAATGGGATTAACTATATTCAAACTTTTGAAAATTCCATCAAAATATTTTAATGATATTTTTAAAGATATTTTTTATTTTTTTTCAAAGAAAATGATTTTTCAAAATGATATATATATTTTCCTAATAAATATTTTGAAGATGATTTTATTTTATTCCTATTCCTTAACAAAAAACCCTTTCTTTGGAATCTAATGGATATAGGTGTAACTCCCCATGGTTATAAAAATAATTTGAAATTCATGAAACATTGTTTTAAGTAGATATTTATAACTAGACTTTAAGAATAATTTTTCCACTTCTATGTTTTGAATTTCAAAACACGGTCATCTACAGTTGTTTTCTATAAGTTATTTTGAGTCTAATAGAACCAAATTGGTTATTTGTGAATAGTAACAGACCCTTATGAATATTAATATGAATAGTAATATTAAACTAATGAGTTGTAAATTTTATTAATATTTTATTTTATTAAGGCTTTAATATAATGTCTTCTTGGTTAATTTTTCGATGTGATATATAAGTAATTATTGTTTATAAATTATTAATTTTTGAAGTATGTATGATTTTATTTAAAAATTAAATTATTAAATTTTTAGAAAAAAATTCTTAAAAATGGACTTCATTTTTTAATTATACACGTTGAAAATTGTACTGGTGAATTTTTGGTATTTTTATGAAATTCATGAATTTTGAATGAATCGTGAAATGCAGTAAAATGCCATATATCCAAATTATTAGTTAAATACACAATTTATGACATAATAAGTTTTTTAATCCCACTTGGTTCAGACTCACATGAAATTATTAATATTTGGGGTCACATAAATTAACATTGTTTATAGTCTTGGGTAAAATTATTATAACTAAGATTAATATACGAAAAAATACCCCATCTTCTCCACTTTAAATACAACCCTCATTACCCTATTCCTCCCACACCTTCAAGACTTGATTCTAACCTATGTTCAGCCCAAAACTCCTCCCAAGGATCTTACCCACGTCCTAGAGCTGCTAGTCTAAAAAAACAAAAACCAAATGCCTTAAGGAAGATCACAAGGAGATGAGATCAATTGGTAAACATCCCCTTTTGTTATTCTTTTTATTTACATTCATTTAATGTTTTTATTTTAATTACCTATAGATTATTTTGGGATATTCCATTCCATTTCACCCTTCCCATATTATTTAAGAATCTTAAGAGACCACTTTTCTCCCATCAAAACATTTTATGATATTTTAAGGGATGTCGTTAGACTGCCAAAATTTCATAAGGGATTTCTCAACACTTATATTATTTTGTGATTATTTCTTTTATTATTTTTAACTAACCTCCTATTATCCAAGAGGCATGAATGATATATAATCATGAATTTTATGAATTTTCTCATGTTCATGGAAAATTCCTCATCAATCTTCTTTTTGTCTCCCACTTATTCATGGAAGAAAACAATGTTCATGATGTATGAAATTACCGACATCATGGATGCTGTCATTTACATTTGCTTTAATTATTTAAAACATGGTCATGAAACCATTTTTATTATTGAAACAAGTTATAATTTATTTATTATTCCTCATCCATGGTTCAGTAATTTTTATTACTCATGGTTTTAGTTTATAAATCAAAATGAGGTCGTTATTATCAAAGAACCACTAAAATGATCTAATAAAAAATCATTGATTTTTTACCATATGAATCATCTTCATTCAATAATTAAAAATTATAAAAATTATAATTTTATTTCTGGAAATATGTGAATACCACTTTATTACATTTCTGTAGTTTCACTTCTAATCGACAAGAAAATCCATCATGAACCGATCATGGAAAACATGTAAAGAACGCACCCAAAACAGTGCAAGGAAGATCCTAATAACAATTAAATGGAGAACTGATATAATAAAATGATCATATAAGGTATTATGAATATGGATATGTTTCTATAAGATATTAATAACACTCTTTTCAGAACTATATAGGAGGTTTAAATGAGTTTGTTGTAAAAGAAAGATGTTGTAAGGGAATTCTTAACCAGATTTCTATTCTTTGGGTTAACATTTTACTTTTTATTTATGTGGTATTAAATATTTTTTCATCAAGTGATTTATTTATACTATTTTTAATTATTTGTATTTACAACATATTAACATATTCAATCAACTCTATTAAATCTCACATCAATTATAAGATTTTTCTAAGGGGTTTTACTTTTAAAATCCCCTTTTAGAAATTCTGTTTTACAAGATTCAAAATCAATGTATTTTTGAAAATATTCATGTTGTTTTATTATGTTTGGGTTCTTGAGGATTGTTTTTGATGATGTGTAGGACCTATATCTCTATCCAATTCAGTAGGTATGTGTATGATTTAGGTCGTATGTATGGTGACTCCATCTTTAACTGTGATGGTTACACAAATTGTAAGGTAGCTATGAGAGTTACAAATTATATGGTCATTGTGATGGTTAATGTATTATGTACGTAATTCCCCATGATAACTTTATCGTTCTATTTTTTGTTCTTATATGTTTTTTAGAATCTTATGGAAATTTCATGTTTCACAATGTTAGTATATATGGGTGACAAGTATGTCGTTTGAAAATGGTTTCATATGTAACAAGTTTTTAGGGACTAATGTGTCTTTTTCTTCTTTTTATATCCCTTACAAAGATTATTGCTCTCATCCCATATTTTTAAATGATTCTCACAGTTTATAACGGTGTGTATGGAAAAGAAAGAATCCATGTTAAATTTTTGAAGAACTATCAAATAAATCATAATTTATTTGAAATGTATTACATATTGGAAGAAATGAGTATTGTTTTTATGGTATCCACTATGTATTAATGTGTAATGTTATGAAATTATTTGTCTTAATTTCCTAAAGATTTAAAAATGAAAATATCCACATTGTTAAATAAAGTTATATCTTTACTAAACTCAAGAATTTGTATTATAATAAGGTTTGGTCTTTATATTTGGTATTAGAGGATGGTTTAGATAACATTAGGTGTTAAGATGATGTTAAAAGAATACCCTAAATGTTTTTTACACTCTGAATAATTTGAAATGATATTTCATTTAAATATTACAATGTTTCATGGCCTACAATATGTTTGTTCATAATGGATTTCTATATAATAAATGGGGAAGATGAAGAGGTGAGTCACTTACATAACGACATCCTTCCGAAATTGCTTCCCTGAATATTAGGAATTGAAACATGGTAGTTTTTGAAAGTAATATATTAGCTAATGTAGGAAATAAATTGTGGTGAAATCCATGAATAAGAACTTCTTGATGCACCACAATGAAACATTACAATAGTGGAACATTTTAAAAGACAATAACCTCTTTATTTCAATGGATCTTCTAACCCAGTAGTGGCTGAAGGATCGATTGAAGACCTTGAAAATATATTTGATGTAATGGGATATTCAGATAATCAAAAGGTAAGTCTTTACATTTTATATTTTTAATGGTGTAGCTGATCATTGGTGGTCAATGGTAAGGAATATCAGGGATAGAGAAGATTTTTATGCCTTTGATTGGGATGAATTTAAAAGTATTTTTCTTGAAATATTTTTTAAGGGGTTGAGACATCGGATGAAGAAGAAATTACATGAATTAAAATAAGAGGAAGATTCATTGGTTGTGTATGAGGTGACATTCCCCCTACTGGAGAGGCATTCTCCAAATATTATTCGAGATCTTGATAGAAAAATCAACCACTTTTACTGAGGAGAAAAGCCATTGTATCGAACATTATTGGCCTCCAGTGAATTCAAAATCTATGAGAAACTTTTCAGATGTGATAATAGGGTAGAGATGGTGTTTTATGATGATCATAAGCATTTTTGAAACAAATAGGAGAAGAGTTCAATTTGTAAAGCGATGGGTAAGAATCAACAAAAGAAATATGATGGTATGAAAATCCAGTTTCTAGTTTTTTAAGTGTGGAAAAAAGCACCCTAGGGAATGTACTACAAAAACTAGGAAGTGTTTTAAATGTGCTATGTTTAGAAATATGGCCCGATATTTTAATGAAAATAATCCTAAAACTAATAATTGAAAGAAAAATTTAATGTGTTTTGAATGTGTTTTAGATAGATCATTATGTAAATGCCTTCCCAAAGAGATATTTGATTGATACAAAGAATCCAGACAATAAGAAGAAAGGTGTAGTGAGATCCTTTGTGAATACGTCAGTAGATGTTGGGAAATACAATGATGTTTTATCAGGTACATTGTTTATTTACATAGATTTGTCTAATGTTTTCTTTGATACGGGGTCTATAAATTTCATCATCTCTAATAAATTATCTAGTAAATTGGAAATATCACCACAACAAATGAGACCAAAACATATTGTTAAAACACATAAATTAAATATTATAAAAAATAGGAATTATAATAATCTTTCTATTGTGTTATTTGAAAATAAATTACCTTAAAAAATGTTGATATGCCCTTAGTTAAGATTGATGTTAATCTAGGAATGGATTGGATTTCTTTTAATCATGTTAATATTGACTATAGAGATAAAGATGTTTTTTTAGAAGCAGTTTTAGTTTTTATATATGAACTATTCCATAAAATTTATAACATATCAAGAAGCTACGAAACTATTAAAAGGAGTAAATTAATGTTTTCTTCATAATATTTTTGCAAACAAGGTAACTATTCAGATTAATGATGTCCCAGTGGTAAATGAATACATTGATGTTTTTCTCGATGAGTTGCCTAGTGTCATACCTGATCGAGAAGTCGAATGAAAAATTGACTTATTTCCTGATTCTAATCCAATTTCAAAACCCCAATATGCTATGGATCAAATAGAACATCTTGAATTGAAAAATTTGTTGCGTGGTTTTCTTGACAAAGGATTCATTCATCCTAGCACATGACCATTGGGTTCTCGTTTTTTGTTTGTTAAAAGTAATTATGGTTCCATGAGACTTTGTATTGATTATATTTCTTTGAATAACAATACTATTAAAAACAAGTACCCTTTGCCTCACATTGATAACCTATTTGATCATATCCAGGGAGCTCACTACTTTTCTAATATTTACATGTGTTCTAGATACCATCTGCCGAAGGTGTTGATGGATGACATCCCAAAGACATATTTTCATACTAGATATGGGAATTATGAATTTTTTGTTACATCGTTTGGGTTATGTAATGCACCTATAGTATTAATGAATCTTATTAATAGAATATTTCTTGATTTCATTGTTATGTTTGTGTTGGTTTTTATTGAAGACATTATGGTATTTTCTAAGAGTAATAAAGAGAATTAAAAACATCTAAGGGTTGTTTTATAAACCTTAAAAAATAAACTCTAGGGAAAAATCTGAAATTGTGATTTTTGGTTAATTTTTTTTATTAGGAACATTATAAATAAGTATGGAATAATAGTTGATCCTACCAAAATAAAAGTTGTTGAAGAATGGCCAAGACCTACAAATGTTACAGATATTTATAGTTTTCTTGGATTAACATGTTATTTCCAATGGTTTTTAATGAACATTTCATGGTTATCTTGACCGATAACTTTGTTAACACAAGAAGGGGTTAAATTTATTTGGACATAAGAATGTGATGTTTTTTCCAGAACAGAAGAAGTGATTGGTAAATGCTCTAGTTTTTTCCTTGACTTCCCAAAATAGTGAGTTTTCCATCTTCAGTGATGCTTTTTGGAAAGGAATTGGTTGTGTTATGATTTATAATGTTCATGTAATTGCTTATTATTCAAGAAAACATAAAATTCATGTGTTAAATTATCACACACATGAGTTGGAATTGGAAGATGTGTTATTTTCAATGAAAATTTGGAGGCATAATTGGTACGGTTCCAAATGTCATATATATACCAATAATAAAAGTCTGAAGTATATATTCACTTAGAAGGAGTAAAACATAATGAAGAGAAGATTTATTGAACTTGTAAAAGACTATAATTTCACGATCAATTACCATCCTGAAAAAGAAAACAATGTAGATGATTCCTTGAGTCAAAAACATCATGCATCATTAAACATATTACGCTTGGAACATGATCCCTTGATTAATGATTTGATGAATTTTGGCATAGAAGTTGTTTGTGTAGGAAATACATCTATTTTTTTCTCAGGTTTCAAAGTAGTCATTGTCATCAGATAGAATTAAGAAATTGTAGAAGGAAGACCGTGGGCTATAGAAAAAGGTGGAATTTGTTAAAATGAGTAAGTGGAAAGAATTTAACATTGATAATGATTGTGTTTGATGATTTGGTAAAATGTTGGGTGTGCCTTGTGATTCCTACTTGAAGAAATAATTATTGTGTGAAGCTCTAATTTCTCCATTTTGAGTTCATCCTGGAAGTACTAATATGTATAGAGACCTTCTAGTGTATTATTGGATGGATGCAATGAAAATAGAAATTTCTTATTTGACCATGAGATGTTTGAATTTTCAATATATTAAAGTAGAGATGTATTTAATGAAGGGAAATGCTTCAGCCCTTACCTATTCCACAGTGGGAATGGGAGAATGTATCCCTAGAATTCATGGAGGGACTACCAAAGACATATTAAGGTAACAATGCGATTTAGGTTATTGTTGAATGGATGGAAAAATCTGCACATTTTATTTCTATTCGACATATAATGAATTTGGAATATATTCCTAGACTATACCTCAAAGATATTGTCAAGATACATGAGGTTAATCCATTAATTCTATCTGGTTTAAATGCCAGGAAAAATTCTAACCTTTAAAAGGGGCATTATAAGTCTTTGGGCACCGAATTAAATTTTAGTACAATTTTTCATCCTCAATCAGATGGGGAGTCAGAATGAATGATTTAGACATTTTAGGATTAGCTCTGATCTTGTTCAATGAAGTAACAGCGAGGTTGGGATCATCATATTCCTTTATTTTAGTTTTCTTATAATAATAGTTTTCATTCCAGTATTTAGAAGGAATATTTTGTTGAACTGTATTGGAAGTAGTGTTGGACACCTGTATTTTTGGATGGTGATAGTGGATGAAAGTTGATGTAGTTAAAATTGGAAGAGTATTTGGATGTTAAAGTGAATATTATCCTGCAACACATGGGGACAAATCAGAATAGGAACAAAAATTATGCATATAACAGAAGGAAAGAGTTCTCTTTCGATTTAGGTGACAATGTTTTCCATAAAATATCTCCTTGGAAAAGTGTGGTCTTTTTCAATATAAAAGGGTAGTTGAATCTTTGGTTCATCAGTTCATTTGAAATCCTTTATAAAGTGAGACAAATCGCATACTGAGTAGCTTTTCCCCTGAGTTTTTTTTGGTACACAATGTTGTCATGTTTCGATGTTGTGTAAGTATTTGCTCGATTAATCACATATATTGATCAAAGAAGCAGTTAAGCAGGAAGGGAACCGTTCTTATGAAGATAAACCAGTTCAAATTCATGATCAAAGGGAGAATGTATTGTGTAATTAGGGAATCAACAATGTAGTGGTTTTTTTTGTAGAAACCATATGGTATAACATGCAACATGGAAGTCTAAAAATGAAATGAGAGAATGATATCCTCGCTTGTTTAATAATTAAATAAACTTGCGAGGACACAATTTCAAGAAGGTGGGGATAATGTAACACCTAAAGGTTTTAAAAATAATTTGAAATATAAGAAATATTGTTTTAAATAGATATTTATAACTATCCTTTAAAAAATAATTTTTCCATTATATGTTTGGAATTTTTTAAAAAAAGGTCTTCTACTATTGTGTTCAGTAAGTTATTTAGAGTATAATGGAACTAACTTGATTTTCGGTGAATAGTAACATACCCATATGAATTTAAATATTAATATTAATTTGACACTGAAAAATAGTAAATTGTATTAATATTTTATTTTCCTACAGCTTTCTGATAATGAAATGTTAGTTATTTAATCAATGTGATATAAAAGCAGCTGTAGTTTTTAAATTCATAATTTTTGAATTATGTATCATTTTATTTAAAAATTAAATTAATGAAATTTAGAAAGTTATTGTAAAAAATTTACTACATTTTAGAATTCTACATGTTGAAAAATGGTAAGGGTGAATTGTTGGGATTTTTTAGAAATTCATGAATTTTCGATTAATAGTGAAATACAGTAAAATATTGAATATTCAAATTATTAGTTAAATATATTATTTATGACATCATAAGTGATGTAATACACCTTGGAACGAACTAAAATTCCTTTATTACTATTTTTAGTCACATTAATTATGTTTATTTGTAGTCTTGAGAAATATTTTTTAATAATGATTAAAATATCGAAAAATACCCCCTCTCATCCACTATAAATACCACCCTCATTCCCCTCTTCCTCCCAAACCTCTAAAGTATTGATCCTTGCCAATGTTCTTCCTAACACATCTCAAAAGGATCATCCCCACATCTTAGTGCGGATGGTATCCACAAAATTCCAATACCAAAGGCATTTAAAGGGATCTCAAGGAGAAGAGATCAAGAGGCAAACAACCACTTCTGTCATATTCTATTCTTTAATTTTATATTATTCTTTTCATTTCCAATGGATTATGTAGGGATTTTCCATTAAATAACCCCCTTAATTAACATATTATGTAATAATTATGATAGACCCCTTTTCTCTAAACAAAATATTTTATGAAATTTTAAGGAATGTTGTTACACTGCCAAAATTTCATAAGGGATTTTTCAACTCTTCTTTTATTTTGAGCTCATTTCATTTCTTCTTCATTCCTCACCTCCACTTATAAAATAGGAATTATAGATCTAGAATCTTTTATATTCTAGATTTTTCATATTCATGGAAAATTATTAATCAATATTCTTTTCATCTCCGACTTATTCAAGGAATAAGATCATTTTTCAAGATGTGTCGAATTTTCAACATCATAGATGATGTGATTTAGATTTTCATTAAATCCTTAAATTCTGTTAACGTAAATTTTTTATTATTGAACCAGGTTATAATATATTTATTGTGTCTTTTCCATGGTTATGTAATACTTTTTTACACATTTGAAAAATTTATTAAATAAAAGGTGGTCTTTATTTTCATAGAACCGCTATAATGATCTAAAAAAACATCATTAATGTTTTAGCTTATGAATCATCCTAATTACAGAATTAAAAATGAAAAATGATATAATATAAGATTATATAAATATATAACTACCATTATGTTCCAATTCTATAGTTTCACTTCCAATCAACAAGAAAATCCATCATAAACTGATCATAGAAAACATGTAAAGAACGCACTCAAAGTAGTGCAAGGAACAAAATAATAACATTTAATGGGTAAAATAATATCATGAAATGATAATATAAGGTATTATGAAGATAGATATGTTTCTATGTGATAATAATAAAAAACTTCTAAAAATTATATTGTAGGTTCAAACGAGTTGAAATTAAAACAAACCTAAGGCAAAGGAATTCGTAACTCGATTTCCATTCATTGGGTTAACATTCTACTTCAATATTTATGTGGTATTAAAATTGAATTCGTAAATTTTTCTATTTATACTTTATAAAATTATGTTTATTTGTAGTCTACATTAATATTCCATCAACTCTATAAAGTCTCACATCCATTAAATGATTTTTTAAGGTGTTTTAATTTTAAATTCCCCTTTTAATTTATGTTTTACAAGATTCAAAAGAAATAATTTTTTTTTCAAATATTCATGTTTTATGATTACGTTATGGATAGTTGGAATTGTTTATAATTAATGGTGGGGCCTATATCACCCGACAATTCATTGGTTATGTGTATTTTGTAGGTTTTCTGTATGGTTACTCCATGTGTAACTGCAATTGGTACACAAATTGTAAGGTAGCCGTGAGGGTTACAAATTATAAGTTAGCCGTGTGGGTTACAATATTATGTATATAATCCCAAAAGATTAATTTATGGTTCTATTTATTTTCTTATTTATATTGTTAATCCTATGGAAATATCATGTTTCATAAAGTAAGTATATATGGGTGACAAGTATGTATTTTGAAAATGATTACATATGTTATAAGTATTCATGGAATAATGTGTTATTTCATTATTTTTATATCAAATACTGAAATTTTTGTGCTCATCCCAAATTTTTAAATGATCTTATTAGGATTAAATATTGTGTAATACAATGATGGAATCCATGTTAAATGATTGATGAAATGTCAAAGAAATCATGTTTTATTTGAAATGTTTTATATATATGGAGAAATGAGTACTATTTTTATGGAATCCAATATGTATTAATGTGTAATGTTATGAATGTATTATGTCCCACTTCCTTAAATATATAAACATGAAAAGATCTTCAATTTGAAAGGAAGTGATATCTTGGATAAATTCATGATTATGTAATGTAATAAGTCGAGGTCATTATAATATGTTTTGTTGGTAAGATCATATTTCTTCTTATAGAGGTTTCATGATCATTTTGACTAAATAATGTATCAATATTCACATACAAAATTAATTTCAAAGTGAATAACATTCCATCGAAATTTTCACAATTCCTTTGAAATGTTCACTATTCCTTTAATAATTAAACATTTTATTTTCCCTAAATATTTATTATATTTTTCATTGATATGTTTATTAGTGAAACCGTATGGTATTTTTTAAATATCGAAATGATTTTGAATTTAATAAAATTATCTTTGGAAATATTTATAAATTTGTATTATATACTTGATGCATACAATTGAAAATTCACTTTTTTATGAATTAAAATAACAATTAGATATATGAAGAATACTTTTCACCTGAAAACATGGGTGTCGTCAAGTTAATGTTAGATCCTCAATGCAATGATATTATCATGGGATGAATCAGTTATCTATAATTTCTTAAATATGTTTCTACCCATCAGTTTTGAACTATTATGAGAATAGAAATTGATGGTAAAGTTAATATTTTCCTAGGAAACTTGACATCAAATAATTACGCACTTCCCTCATTCAAAATTCAGTAATTACTATCCTTTGTATTTTCATAATGACAAAAAATATATTGGTTCATTTCATTCTATATATATTGAATAAATGGCATGTGTATTCATTTATTTACATTTACAAACTAATTATTCATTATCTATTCAGGTTGTAATGTTATTTAATTTGATTATGTGTTCAGCTTTTCATTTTTCTATATTGATTATTATTTTTTATTTATGATATCTAAAGATGTACTAAACCATTATTGATCATTTTAGCTCACCATTATGTTTTTTTTTCATTTTCCTATGATTCCATGAAATTTACTATAACTAATATGAATTTATACAATAGTTGGGATAAAGTTATTCCGAAAAAAAATTTCATGTAATATTTGTATTTGTTTGTAATACGAGACTCATGTATATATCCAGTTTAAAAAGTGTAATTAACTATTTGGTCCATGGTGATTTGATTCCATGTATATTATTCAAGTATAATGTTAGGAAAGACCATCTTTATGCTGCTAAGATCAGGGATGACAGAGTTCGTATCCAAATAAGTTTATCAGTATCATTGGGAACTAAATTATGAAAAATATATATTAGGGAACATAACTCTATGGTATAGTTTTAGGATATGTACAGAAGAAAATCAAAATGTTTGGGAAATAAAGATATTCTTTGGATTTTATTAAAATGTATTATGGAATACATACTTCATGTTTATGTGTTTCTGGAGAAGATATACATAAGAGTAATTACTCTGAATAATTCAAGTCAGGCATGAATTGTAAACGACATAGTAAAAAACCATGATCTTTATAGTGCACTTTATCTGACACTCCTAAGGGATACATTTTGGGTAATTAACATTTTCATTAAAACAATTATGAATTATTTATATATTTACATAGGCATAGAGTACATGGTTATTACATCATTTTAGATGAATATTCAGTAAATTAAAAAATACAAGCCAGGTGACCATAATAGTTTAGAGTCCATGTAAACCTGAAAAAATTATCTAACCTAGTGAAAGATATTCATAATATCACAAAAACATTTCCTCCTTTAGTAAATCTACCTAAAACCATTATTTATAACCATGAGAGTGGAAATATTAAAAGGGGTGAGATCAGATGCTCATTAAGGGTAAACGAGAGAGGCATGTCTACATAAACATGAATATAGGGATTTGAGAATTTGATCATAACCTAAAGAGATCAAAACATGCATATCAATAATCAGAAATATGTGTAATAGAAAAATATTGGATATTAATAAGACAAGAATAATAAAGAAATAAACATCCTGAGACATGATATCATAATCATGGAATAATACAAAGGATATGGGGCATATATAAAATAATATATAGTTGTTTTTCAAGTATACCAACCAAGACCATTATAACATGTTATGCATGGGCTACGACCTGTAAACCAGCTTTAGTATTGGGACAAAAGCCTTTGTACCAATTTTATTTTTGTATTGGACTAAAACCCATGTTCCTTCTTATTTTTAGGCTATCGCTACAACCCATCAACCCTCATTCTTCTAGTCTTGGGATATGACCAATGTAACCTCTTATTTTCGAGCATAGGCTATAACACATGTACCCTATTTATTTTATGATTGATATAAAAACCATGTACCTACTTGTTTTTGTGCATAGTCTACAACCCATGTATCCTTTGAGATCATATATGACTTATCATTACACAATGCATAAGTGGTAGATATTTGTTCCCCTTTATCATAATAAAATAATTCATAAATGATCCATAATATAATAAAAAAATCATCATATCATGAACCGTTAACAAGGTAGGTTTTATAAATATAAAATCATAGCCCAAGAATTTAAATGGGTATCATTAATATTTAACCACAAAATATCCTTTGAAAAGATATATTATTCACAATTACTTTGTGAAAGCATAACCCATGAAAAGAAGCGGGTTTAAAAATCATAAAAACCATGAATTTGAAATGGGTGTCTTAATAATAATTATATCAAAACATAAAACACTCAACAATTAATATCAATATATCCTTTGGATAATTTCAAATAAGGGAATGAGTAACATCAATGAATGTTATCATTGATAGAAAAAAATAAGGAAGAATATTTTGAAATCATTTCATGAGGTAAATAAACTTTCATCATTGAAAAATTATCTTTAAAACAAAATCAAATTGAATAAAAATTTACCTAATAACATATAAAATATTATTGAAAAATATTTAAAACCATTTTCTAGAAAATATATTTTAAAAAACCATAAAAATTATCATTTAACCAAGGAAACAATTCTTCATATAATAGGCAGTGGGATAATCTATTCACATCATACGAGGTAAAAATAATATTCCTTTTTTCATAGTAGAAACATTAAGAAAAATCCTTCATTCATAAGTCGATGATAATATTCCTCTGAAAACATTAGAAGAATACAAGAATAGTTAAATTGAGACAAAACATGAGTCTCAACGAAGGCAAATTGAGACAAAACTATTCTACCGCATTGCTATATTTTGAAACATAAAATCCATGACAGAAATATAATAAAATTTATATTATATTACACCTAAATTAAAATATATCATACATATAATGCAATCATGGGAAGTACATATATACACATAAAAGGAAAGAGTGGAAAACATTGCATCAATCTTATGAAAATATAAAGTGAGATAAAATCCCTTTACCTTGTATTCTTGACTCTCATCATACTCATTCAATGCACGTGTATAATAAGTGTAAATATATTATGCATATTTTATAGATCCATATTCTTATATATATGGTTTGAGTCTAACCTTCTATTACCCACATGTTAACAATTCTATGTTACGGTTTCATATCATGTAATATTTGCTTTATTCTTCTCATATGTCTTAATTTCATATATATTTGAAATTTATGATTTATATCATGATTTAATGAATGTAAAAGTAGATCTAAAAATAATTTATATACATTATACGATTATTATAATAATCTATTCATTATATAAGTACAAAATTGAATACCTTGTTTATAGAGACTGTAGGTTCTTCATACTGAAGAACACAATTTCCATTTAATTATCACGGTGAAATAAATAATGTAATATATATATATATATATATAATAATTTAAGTAGATTTATGATATCATACATTTCTTATATATTCACTAAAACTATCCATAATATAATCCATTAATTGTATGAACGAACCATATTTCTTTTATGGGTTGGTAGTCCATACATACTCAAACAAAATTATCATATTAACACCAAATGTAAAGTAAAAAAGATATGTTTTATAAAAGAAATATATAATCTTAAAAATAAATATATTATATAAAACATACAAAGATACATTTTCTATCATAATATCCCCCATGATATGTGGTATGAAAAATTGAACAATCGTCGTTTAGTGAGGCGACAGTTCATCATACACAAAAATACTATGTTTATTATCCATTAAAAGGATGTGTGTGTATGTGTATGTTTAAACCATAGAACTATGAAATCGTTTTATTTCGAGGATAACGTATATGATATACAATAATGAGTAAAAACAAACTGGACGGGTCATAAAAGAAAATAAAAGAAAGGTTTTGAGAGAAGATGTTACCTATTAATCAGGTAAACCCTTTTGGCTTATGCTAAAAGGATGCATTGGAGTTCATTATTACAAAGGGAAGTATTATAGGAGGAAGAAAAAATTTTTGGAAAGTAAATTTGGTAGATCATGGATGATATTAAGTTTTTTCATAGGTTTAAGGCGGTGGGATAGGTGGTGGCTTTTTCTTGGGAAGTAAAAGGATTCATTGGAATTTTTTTAAAAAGTTATGTAAAGAAATATTATTACCTAAAAATATACATAAAGACCATGATATATCAATAATGGAAGGTTTATGGCCGAATAGTGGAGATAAAATTGGTTGTGGGTATGTTTCAAAGTTTTTTCGCCCCTAGGATTAAGTTTTAGTCACTAATTATGATTTAATTATACCTTAACCGTTGAAATTAATTTTAATCATTTTTACTAATAATTTTGTTCAAAATTAAAAATGATCTAATTAAAATATAAATATTATAATTATTATAACTAGTTTATGTCATTTTTCCAAAATTAAATTCATATAATCAACCAAGTTAAGATCAAATGTTTATAACATTTTTATATTAAATTTTAAAGAGAAATTGATTATAATGATTTATATTTTATTAATATATGAATAATTTATATATTTTTACCATAAAAAATTTTAAAATAAAATTTAATATGAATAATTATTTATATAAAATTATATTTTTAACCAAAAATCAGTTTATTCCACTCTTCATAAAAAAATGATGTTTCTTAGAAAGATACCAAAAATTAATCATAATATAACTTTTAAATTATAAATTAATAAATGGGTTTTATTTTATTAAATTAAATTAAAAAAATTTTCTATAGTTAATATTATAATTAAAATTGGTCTATTTAAGAAAACAATATTTTTGAATATAAAAATAACAATTTACCAAAAATAATATATATCACTGTCAATATATTTTATTAATATATAAAATAATTATAAATATTTGAAAAGTTTTTATTACTATTGATATTACTGTTTTTATTGTATGGTATATATTTATCAAATTTAAATCATTATAATTGTAAAATATGAGTCATAGAAACGTCTGTGTTTCATGTAACGTCTAACATGTCAATGTTGCGTGTAACATTTTCCAAGTCATAGTTGCATGTAACATGTGCCCAGTTTATATTCAATGTGAAAAGAATTTTTGAGATAGTGTTTTAATATATATATTTATATATAAATATATATTTTGAAATGAAATATATAATATAGAAAGGTAAATTTATTTGAAAACAAATATTTCAAAAAATGATTGTGTGTTACATTCTACCCCTTTAAAATGAATTTATCCCTCAAAATATTTCTGGGTTAGAAAATTATTACTACTTGAATGTTTCATTCCAAGAAACCCATATTATAGAAATGAATATTAAAAACGTCCTCTATAAATGGAATGTTGGAAACACAGTGCTTACCCAAAGTAATATATAGCTAGTTTCCACATAGGAGAACATTGGAGAAAAGTGAAAACATTGACATGGAAGAAAAATATAACGATCAATTTCTAATGTATAGTAATAGAAAAAATGTTTATGATAAAGTTAACAATTAGAAATACATACATATGAAATTAACTATGGGGCCATCTAATTCATCCGAGATGTAGGTATGAGTACGAATTTTTTGGTTTCAAGATAATTTTTCCTAAATATAAATAATTTTCTTGAAAAATTATCTTTCATAATTTCAGAAAAACATCCCCATTTATTGTTCCTTGATACACATAACCTATTTATCGAAAATGGAAGGTGAATTTTTCATTCTTGAAGAACTATCAGATCATGAGACCTAGGATGTGTTATCATATATGTCATCATTTATCCTAAAAACAATTTTTTATAATAGTTTATCCAATATTCATAAATCCAAATTTGGTAATATAAATATTTATTCTCACAAACCTCATCCAAATGTTAACATAATCGCTCCATAACTAGTTAACCTTATAAACCTTCCAAAAAATGTAAATCCAAAACTATAGAATGAATTCATGAAATCAGCTTAACATTGATACCCCATGTGTCAACACATACTAAAAATGTTAATACCTTCTTCATATATTATATTTAAAACATGTTCATAATCAAAATATCTATAAATAATTAATGAAAACATATATGCTTCCAAAAGATAATCCACCATTTAGTCTTTAAATAGGCTCTTATCTTAATAAAATCATATTGGAATCATGGGTTTATCCTTGTAAATATTGAATGTTAACATTATATTATTAATCCAACATTTATATAGGGAAAGATTATAAATTAATAGAATACTAAAAAGATCCACTAATGGATCAACATGATTATCATATGACTTATTTTTATTAAATCCCATAGGAAGTTATACACTCTAGAGTTTCCCAATAATCATGGAGCACTTCATCCATTGTGATTTAATATAGTTTCCATTTGTTCTTTGACTTCAAAGGTGGTTGTCATTGATCAAAATTATTAATCCATGGATTTTGGCAGTTAGTTGTGAAATTCCCAAGCACCCAGAAATTGAAACACTGTATTGTGGGAGGTGAATAATGAGGAGTTGTTTCATTATTCACATCACTGTATAATATTTTTTGTCACTTTGTAAATTATTCTTCTTAAGACATTCATTTACACACATAAAACATTTATTTTTCCCATTAAGATAATCTACACCGTGCATCATTCAACTATTAGTGCCTAAAAGACAACTAATATTCTTATCACCATGGTATGTTGATTATATTTTATACTCCATCTTCCTCATATTTATGAAACCATGAGATTGATACATCACTTTGAACTTCATTTAATATTTTACTTCAAAACAAAAAAAACTCTCCATAGATACTATTGTCTCTGATGGAAAATGATTGAATGATACCTGACATTATTCCGCTGAAGTACTTATCAACCTTACTTTTGGGTTGGATGACAATTCTAGAATCATACCAAAAAAATCATTTGAAATTAGCCTCGTAGGCACTGATAAATTCATCATAATTTTTCAACAACTCATAAAACGCTTTTTTTCCATATTCTTAAAAATAAAAAATGGATGTACTTATTGATGAATATGTTATCGAACATATACCAAACAATGGATTTAATTTCGTCTTTCTTACACGTATTATTGATTAGAGACCACCACTGGTCTGTTTCACCTTATAATTGATAAAAAACCAGAATGATATTATCATGATATGAACACTGTAGAAAAAAGATTATCATTTTATTGGTTCTAATCTAGTGTTAAAAATAATTGTATCAGAAAACTCTCTAAAATAAAGTGGATGTTGCTCCATGAAGGACTCAATAGAACATTGTTCCCTCCATTGATCAATTTTATTTTAATTATGATTCATATGTTGAGAATGATGTGGTAGAATATCAATGAGGATTTCCATTACAGCTCCCAAATAATTCAGATCATCCGGATGGAAATCATTGAATTGTCCCTCACAATCACCAATATTGTGGTTCCTTTGGGTTTCATACATTTATTATATCAAATAAAAAATCTTAAGAAATAATTATCATATAGAGGATCCACCTAATCATGAAGTATCACTTATAGGATGTCTAAATATGACACCTTAATTAATATATGAATCCTTTGTTTTATCAAATGATATTTAAAATTATCTTCTATTAATATCCTTCATAATTGTACATGAAGAGTTTGTTAATTTCTAAAGCATAAACCCCGGGAGTGTCAAACTAGACGTGCATCAAGGCCCATTGTAATGCACCTTATTACCGAGAGTTATTCCGAGATTATCTTGTTAGATTTATTACTACTGGGTACATATGTACGATATCCATATCCACTTGTAGTATATAGATATGGATTTATTATTATGATACTACTCTCTCTCTATTTTACAAAAAATACAGGACATTTGATATGCTTTTCCTTATCCTTAGACATATATTTAGTAAAATCCCTAGAAAAAATAATAGAAATTCTCCAATCGATCTAACTATGAATTTCTAATACTAGATTCAAAAGGTTGACTATACCATATCATTGATACCATATATATAAACCCATTATATGTATACATGGATATTACATCATATTATATTCATATTTAGTATATTAAAAAAGTACATGACTAAAAACCATAATAATTTAGTGCCCTTTTAAAAATGGAAAATAACATCTTTACTCTTGGGGAAAGATCATCAACATCTCCCATAATGACATCGACCATTAGCAATTCTACCTAACACATTTCTTCATAAAATGTGGAAATGATACATAAAAATCGGTGACCTTATATGTTTAGTACTGGGAAAAATGGGGGCATGTATGCATAAACATGAACCGAGGGATATGATAATGTGATAGTAGAATTAAGAGATCACAACCTGAAAATTGAAGATCACAAATATGAGTTATGGGAGAAAGCATGGTAGTTCATAAGACATGAATCATATGAAAATAAACATCATGAGATATGATATATTAATAGAAGACTAAGACATAGGATTAGTGGAATACATATAATAATATAAAATTTTTAGTCATGGCTTCATACCAAGTCATGTATAACACATTAGTCTTGGAATACAAGTATTTTACCAACTTAAATATTGGTCTAGAAACACATTTACAAAATATCTTTTAGTATAGGGAAAATAACCCATGTACCTTATTATTTTCATACTTGGTCTATAACCCATTTACCCTCTTTATTTTAGGCTTGATCTAGATCCCATATATCTTTTTTCAGGCTTGGGCTACAACTCATGTAACCACTTTTACTTAGGCTTGGACTACAACCATTGTACCTTCTTTTTTACATGCTTGGGATAAAAACTGTGCACCCTTTTATCACTTATATGACTTATCAAGTCCCAATTCATGGAATAGTGATATAGGTCCTAAACATATTATAATAAAATCATTCATATATGTTCCATAAGAAAATAAAACATTCATAATATCATGAACCATAAAAATAGATAGGTTTTATAAACATCAAATATTAACCCAATAAATGAAATAGGTAACATTAAAATCTGATCACAAAATAATATTTGAAAATAGATAGGTTTCATAATAACTTCATTTAATCCTAATCCGTGAAATGTAGTGGGTTTCAAAGGCCTAAAAATTGTGGAAGTGAAATGGGTGTCTTAAGTATCATTCTATAAATACATGGACCAATCAAGAATGAATACTAATGGATCCTTTGGATAATTTCCTAGAAGTTGGTGAGTAACATCATCATATGTTATCATTTATGTAAAATAACATGTAAGTATATTTTGAAATCATTTCTTTAGGTAAATATCATATCTTCTTAAAAATGATCTTTAAATCATAAAACCTTTAGACATTCATTTTCAAATAAAACGTTTAAAGAAGATTGGAAACCATTTCAAAAACATTTACTTGAAAATAAATATTAATTATTTTTCTAAAATAAATTTACCTTTTAATACTAAAATGAAATCATTAAAAAATTGATGGCAGGTAAATTCATAGATATCATAGGAGTTAAAAAGATTTTTTTTTCAATGTGAAAACATTAGAAAACAAATCCCACTTTGATGGTGACCCGAATATTACATAGAAAACATTGGTGAAAGGAAAAATGGGTAAAAATTCATTAAATTCTTTTTGGAGAATTGTAGAATATTCAAGGATCCCTTTTTATAAAAAATATATTTTTGACCAAAGAGAGGGTAAAGTTGGTCTTTCTTAAAAATAAATTCATAACTATATGATGTTCCAAAGAGTGGAAATATTGTACCAATACATGAATATATCATGAAAACTATATGGGAATATATTTCATGAGTTTCATTTAGATGTGGACTATAACATTTCTCCTGAGGAAGTATAAACCTAAATAATCTCAAAAAGCAATTATACTTCCTCAATACTCTCTAATAACATGGTAAATTTGGTTAATAGTATCCATGGAAGTAATAGAAATTAAAAAAATCAGAAAACATTTTTAAAATAATATTTTCATGACATGACATTGAAAATGGAATTATATACACCTCAAAAAATAATTTATTGTAAAAAAAAAACAAGTCTCAATGATGCCAAATTGAGATGAAACTATTATACTGATTTGGTAAAATTTTAAAATTAAAACCAAGGAAATAATGTTCTTAAAATGGATATTTTAATACCCATAAAATTAATTATATGATAAATATAATTAAATCCTATGAATTACATACACCACACAAAAGGACTGAGTTGAAAACATAGCATGCATCTCATAGAAATATAATGTGAGATGAAATCATGTTACCTCATGTCTTGACTCTCTTCATACTTGTTCAAACCACCTATATAATAAATCTAAATTTATAATTAATATTTTACGTAACAATATTTTTATACATAAATGGTTTCATTACAACCTTATATTACTCGCTTGTTAACAATCTTATATAAAGGTTTCACTTTGGGAAATATTCTCATTATACATTTCATGTGTCTTAATTTGTTATATTTTTGGTATTTATACATTATATCATGAATTAAATAATGAAAAATGTGATGAAAATATCTTTTATATACAATATATATGTATTAAAATAATCAATATAATATATAGGTAAGAAATATAATACACCGTTCATGGAGGTGGTTGGTCGCACGTACGCATGAATGCTATTTCCAATTAAGTGTCATATTTAAATAAAAAAGTAAACATATATATATGTATATATATATAATTGTTATATTAGATTTATGATATCATATATGTCATATATATTTACTAATTCCATCCTCAATACAATCTATGTACTGTATGAATGAACCGTATCGCTTTGTGGGGTGGTAGTGCACGCATCCTCCAATGAAATTATCGTATAAACACCAAATAGAAAGAAAAAAATGAATAGTGTTTTAAAAGAAATATATAAGATTAATTTAAAAATAAATATAATATATATAACATATATATATATATAGAGTTTTCATTATAATTTCCACTATGAGTGGTTCTAATGAAAATTAGATGATCCTCATTTAATGAAGTTTTAGTTTTATGTACTCACAAATAATATGTTCATTATCCATTAGATGGAGGTGGGTGTAAGTGTATGTTGCAAACATATCATAAATACATCTAGTTATATTTTAGATAATTGTTTATTTATAAAATAATTAAAAATATGTTTTGGGGGTTATAGAAAAAAATAAATAAAAGGACATGAGAGAAGATGTTACCTCTTAATTGGGTAACTCATTTTGGATTGTGCAAAAAGGCATCTTTGGATTTATTTATTGTCAAGTTAAGGATTTTATAAGTAAGGGATGGTTTTTGGGAAGTTCATTTGGAATATCTATGCCGAACATAAGGGGTTTTATAGGTATGAGGATGTGGGAGAGGTGGTTTCTTTTTATTGGGAAGGAAAAGAACTCACTTTAAATTTTGGATTACATGTTATGTGTAAATATGTCATTACAATAAATGTCATAATAAACAAAAATAAATATATAATTGAAGTATTTTTTATGAATAATGGATATAAAATGGGGTTTGTACCAATGTATAGGTTGTTTGGTCCCCTATGATTAAATATTAGTACCTTATTAAGCGTAATTTGACTTTAACCATTGTGATTAATTTTAATCAATTTTACTAATAATTTTGGTAAAAAATAAACATGATATAATTATAATATAAATTATATACTAATTAAAACTGAGTATATCAATTTTCCCAAACTCAATACACATTATTGGAAAAATTATGATTAACGCTAATATCGCAGATGGGATGAAATTATGAGTTTTTAATGAAGAAACAGGTTAAAAAATTTATTAAGTTTTTATATTTAATTTAAATGTTATATTGATTATAATGTCATAAATTTACTAATAGATTTATAATTAGTCTATTATGACTATAAAATTTATTACAAAATTTAAAACTAATAATTATTTTAACGAAATGGTTGTTTTTGACCTAAACACAAGAATTTTTTACTATTCATAAAAATAATGTTTCTAAAAAATTACCAAACATTCCCTCTAATATAATATCTACATTATAAATTCTAAATATAAGTTTATTTTATAAAATTTAATTTCAAAAAGTTTCTAAAAATTTTTTATTATTAAAATTAGTTCATTCGAGAAAAAAGTATTTTTAAACATAAAAAGAACTTTTCCAAAATTCAAAAATTTCATTATCAATATGTTTTATTTATATAAAACAATTATAATAAATATTTAAAAAGTATTCATTTCTATTAGTATTAAAAAATTAATTTTATAATTAATAATTATATCAATTTAATAATTATAATTGTTGGGTCATGTTTCATAGAAACATTAGTGTTGTGTATAACATAAGCTAAGTCAGTGTTGTAGGTAACATAATCCTTGTCGTGGTTGCATATAACATATGATGAGTCGATATTCTGTATTAATGGAACTTTTGACTTAATTTTATAATATGTAAATATATATATATATATATATAATTATTTTCACAATCACATGAAACGGAAAGTAATAAGATGTAAATTAATTCATAAATAAAAAATATTTCAAAAACTATTAGGGTGTTAAACATTCAATGGATATGACTATTAATCACAGTTGATAAACCCTAGAATATGGAAGAAACATTGGTAAAATAAAATGTAAAAATTAATCCTTTATTTTGATAAAAGAATTAAATTGTAAAATTATTTTACCAATAAAATTTTGGAGAAAATTATAATGAATAATATAGGGAATGTGATATGTTTTAGGATCATTTTTAATTTTTTAAAATAAGAGTTATGGATAAAATCATGGGTTAATGTGATTAAGATTTATCATGTGTTCGAATTCATAAATGCCTCTTTTTAGGTCATTTGTAGTATAAATGTCATATGTTTAAGGATATTATGTGAATTATTAGTGGAAATTATGTTTTTTAGTAAATTTGGTAATCATGAAATAAATAAATTACAATTTTTATATATATGTTCAAAGGTATTGATATTATTAGGGTAAATATGATCATTATATTTATTATACTTTTAAAAAAATTCATTGAACACATTATTAAAATTATTATTTAAATATTTATTTTATTCCCTGGGATTCTTTCATATTTTTTGTAACAACATAAAGATTAGATTAATATATTATAGAAAATGGATGTCATATATTCTAGGTGACAACACATCTTGTTTGAAAAGGACGTGTGATTTAAACCCCTAATCAAAATACTATTAGGGTTTCACAACCACCACTATCCTAAGTGAAGTCCTATTTAATATGTCATTGTTTTTAGTTAAAATATTTTTTGAATAATTATTATCAATGATTAAACATTACTACCTTTGAGGTTTTGATAAAAATTTACATACTATATTAGTTTTGGGAAATTGTTAGAGACCGACATAAATAAATTTTGGACATTAATGGATCTTACAATCACATGAAAATAAATTTATGAACATAATTCATAAAAAATTATTTTTCAATTAGGGATGAATTGTAAATTTCTAAAAAAAAATAATGAAACTAGGTATTTGAAATAGAAATATTCCAAAAATTATATTTATCAAAAATATAAGAAATTAAAATAATTAATCAACATTTGGAAAATAATCTCGAAATAAAAATGTTGTCATATTACCACATTTTATGTTGAACTGATAGTATTTTAATTCAGTATAAATTTAAGGATTTGATCCATTAAATATTCCATCAGTCATTCAATTCCATATGATTTGTGACCCCAATGACTCTTTAATGTTATTTACACTATTCCTCCATGTCTATATCTTCTATATTCCTTAATATTCTCCTCCATGGGAACCAAGTTATTTGTTCTTCCATATGACCTTAATTATTCCCATTCTCTCTTACAAAAAATATGATATACCAACCCTTCTCAAGATTTGTATTTTTAAACAATAGTGTTTCCAACTTTGAAACCCTTGATTACTGAGATCATGTTTACAATTAGATGATGTAATACATTCAATATGGTGAAAATTTTACACAACTAAATTAAAATGTAAAAACAAAATATTTGATAATTGGCATGACAGACAATACCAAGATTAGAACGAGAATAAAAAATAACGAGACATTACAATGTTTTTACTATTTTAAATAAATTAAATCTATTTTACCATTTTTAATGCAAAAAAACTATGTAATATTTTGTTACATGAAACAAATACTTTCTTTGAAATCTTGTGTTACACACATGTCTGAGTTTTACGCAAAACTATAAATAGTATTATTTAATATATTTTTTTGATAACCTTACATTGTGTATCAAGAATATGATTAAATAACTTATTAAAATATATGATTGAATTTATTGGTTAACAATTATTGATAAATTATAATTAAAACAAAATGGAAAAATGGAAATGTTTTTCTAAACAGAAGCAAATTTTTGGCACCCAAATGCCATTTATCAAAATAAATTATATTAATAATTATTCTTAAATGATAGTAATGAATTTTATATATTATAAATTCAATAAATTGTTTTTATATTAATTCAATTTATTTGATAAACATTGAATAATAAAAAATACCGTTTTACCCATTAGATATATAAATTTTATAAATACTTATTTGTCTCCATTTAATGGTGAACATATTTTTAAACTAAATTTTGACAATTTTATTAATTTTATTTTAAGATATAATAATAGATTTTAAATGAGTGATTTTAATATTATCTTAGGGTAATTTTTATGATAAGATTTCTTTTTTCATTAATAGTTAAAAATAATTAATTTTAATTGGAAAATGTTTTTTAATCTCAAAATATTATAATGAAAAATTTCATTTTACATTGGTTATAAATTAAAAAAAATAGTTAAACAATAAAAAATTTAATCCAATTTTTGACGTTGGAATATATTTCATATTTATTTTCAATATAAAAACATGGTAATATTTTGAACATTTACACTTTAGAAACCTCATTTTGTATAACGTCTTTGAGATTAATTTTAAATTAATTCATTCCATTTTTATTGATTGATTTTGGAAAATATTATTCCAAATTTTTAATAATAATAATAATTTATAATTTATAAAATGTACAAATTATTTTTTGACCATAATTATTTGTGAAACCATTTAATTTTATTCACAGTTATTATGATAAAAATCAGTTTATATAGTGTTTTAACATAAAAATAATGTGTAAAAATACCCCAAATCATGTTCATAGCACATTTTATGGAAAAATTTCAACATTATAGATTCAAGAATATATAATTGATCATTATGGGTTCATGTTGGTAGGTAAAAGGTGTAGGTGAAATTTAGTCATTCCATAAATACAAGTGGGCCACTAACCCCACTTATAAAAGGCCACCCCTCTCCTCATCCAATCACACATTAAAATCAATTTCAATTTTACAATACCAACCAAAATCACTCCCCCAATTACCTACTATAATCCTAGAATAGTAATATTGGTCATAAATATAAACTATGAATTTTATTGTCCAATCCAATAGACAATGCCCGAAAAAGAGGTGTTGTTCTTTTAAAAGAGATTTTATTTTATTTCATTACCAGTGTACTTAAATTAATTTTATACTAGGAATATATAAAATATTTATTATATTAAATATACTAAAAATTTTTATTCTATTTTTCATGACCTAAAAATTTACCCAATTCCATCTTATGGGTTATAAAATCAGCATCATTGTATATAGCGGATTACCTCATCATGAGCATATGTAGTTCATTTTTCCATTAAAACGTTTAAAATATAAGAATACTGATTAATTTATAATTATATAAGATATATATGATATTTGTTATGTAATTATTATTATTTATTTATTTTATCCCACATACATTTGTTCTTTCAATTTTATGGGAATATGATAACATCGTTTAGCTATATGTCGGACTACCGCCTCTTGAAGTGATGAGATTCATTCACACAATACATGGAATGTATTAATGATGGGTTTAATAAAAATATGTTATATATTTTAAAAAACTAATATAATTATAATATATATATATATATATATTATTTTCTTTGATTTGAATTTGACTATAAAATGGAAGCAACATTCATGTGTGTGAAATGCATACCGTCAAAAGGAATGGTCTATTTCATTTCCTATCACCAAATTAAATGGATTAATATATAAAAATATATACTAAATATATATGACAATTAAATAATAGATTCAATTCTTGAGGTTATTAGATCCTTATCTATGTAAGGGGAACAAAAATTAATATTTTAAAACATTCTCAATAAAAAAGCAGTTATTATGCGAGAAGTTGAAAATATTGAATGATTAATTACAAATGGATTGTAATATGTTATAAAATGATCATATATGAAATCATAAATATTAATATTTTCAGGTAAAAGTTAATAACATGTTTAAAACCACTGTATATGAGTTCAAATAAATTATTATCAAAAGGAATTTGCGAGCTAAGAGATTTCATCTCAATTTAATTTAATTGAGGTATATTGTAATGATATGCACATAATTGAATTTATATAGAGTATATAATTCCAATTAGAATTGTAATAAATTGTATAATTAGTTTTTAAGATTATTTTATGTTTTAATATTAATTATTTCATCTATAGGAATTTGAATTAAATGTTACCATGTGGTTACAAAATTTTTAACTCAATTTATATTTGTTGGAATAAACATCTACTTTATTGGTTAAAATATTCTACAATTTAATCTATAATAAAATTGGAGTATCTATTTATTATTCAAACTTTTTTAATGTGGTTTCATAGTTGATGTATATAATATATTCATTGATTTATTCTCATTTAAATGTTATTATCATGATAAGGATTAATTTCACAATATCATTCTAATCAAGACTATTTATTATTGAATTTCCATTAAGGGAAATTATATGACCAATATTTAATAAATAATTTTACCTTCTCATACTCTATATATTCATATCTTTTCTGAAGTGATGTTAAAATTTTAACACTCTTTGGTACATTAATTTATTTATAAAATAATTTAATAAAACCCAACATCATTTTCTATTTAGTCATAATTATGTTTTCAGAAATAATTTTTTTTATAAAAATAAATTCAAAAATATTTCATTTAACACTTTCAAAAAAATTCTTTATTTGTAATATTTATAAATTTTTTCCTTTTAAAGAAAAATCAAAGGATTACTCTTATTATTTTCTGAACAAAGAACATTTCAAATCCTGCTACAACAGAAAAGTTATATTATTTTTATCTTTTATGGGATTACAACAAATCATTAATTTTAATATTCCTTTGTTATTTTACAAATATATTATCAATTAATTTATTATAAATAAATTTTTCAAAAATCAAAATGGAAATGACATTTTCCTCATGAATGTTCTTAATGATCCTTTGACTATATTTATATTCATCTATAAAAAATTCATATTATTATTAATACAATGGTTATAAGTTTTATTATTACAATGGAAATTTTTTAAAGTATGGTTGATGGTCATTTTGATTAAGGAAATTAGCGCAATTAACTTAAAAATGCATTTTTCTTCAAAGACACATTCCTTTAAATTTTTCATATTTCATTTGATAATTAGACATAAAAGTTACACTAAATACCTATAGTATTTATTAAGGATATGTTTATTATCTAATCCATATATAATTTTCATATGGTTTTTATATTTAAAATTATTTTTAAAACTATGGAAATATTCATAAATAATTATTCTTTACTCAATACATATATTTCTAAAGGAACATTTTTTATGAATTAAAGTAGCCATTAAATATATAGGGAATTTATTACAAATATAGATGTTCGTGGGGATTAGTTAATGATAACCCTTCAATGAATTAGCAGTATCATTGAATAAATCAATTGGCTAGTCTTAGTTTAATGGGTTTCTATTAAACAGTTTTAAATTATCTAGAGAAAAGATATTGATGGCTATGGTATTATGTCCATTGAAAAAAAGGGGCTAATAGTTGATAATTTTCAGCATTCATAATTAATATATTATTATCCATAAGATTTTTCTCTCTGAAAATAAATCTATGTAAATACATAATTTTCATAATATTTATTACATGGTATTTCTAATATGTTATTTACACATCCAATTTTACTGTTACTTACCTATTCATGTAGCCATGTTATTTAAATGGAATGTCTGTTAAGATATTTACCTTTCCATATCAATTGTGCATATAAATTCATGATTGCTTCCAAAGTACTTAATCTTTACTATGAATTTATGATCACCCATAATTTTTCCCCATGATTCCATTATGATTAATATGAAAGATATGTAGAGATACATACGATGGAATAAGGTTATTACGAGAAAAAATATGTTGTAATTTTGTATTCAATTATAGTACAAGTCTCTTGTGTATATTTTATTTGCTTAGAAAACTAAATTATTCATTCATTTGGGAAATGAATCCTTGTGTCTGGTGACAATGTTATGGTTGTAGGCATTGGCTGTAGCCTACTGGGGTAATGATCACTACATAAGGATTTAATATTTCTAATTTTCAACCATTGATATATATTTATAATTGTGACCATTTTTTGATTCAAAATGGTGTGTCCTTTAATCCTTTAATATTTTTGGTCATGAACAAATAATTATTTAAATCAATTAAATTTTCAATTCGAATCACAACATCACTCAATGGTTTCTAGGGCCGTAGGGGGTCCATTTTCTCAAATTTAATTTCAGGAGACATTTTTGATATTTCACATCATGATTTATCCTATATTGTTAATTCAAATACCTTTATAATTTATGTATGAAATTTCTTATAGTTAATAATATTTTTATTTCCATTTCAATATCTTAATCAAAATATCTATTAACTCTTAATTTCTTGATACTATGAGGTTTTCAAAACGAAATTCATTTTCAAATAAAGAATCTATCTAAAAGATAACACACCATGGGATTTTATAATATTTTCTCCCTAATATGCCAATAATTTTATTTTCCTTTGTTGATTCGTGGGGTTTTTACAATATTATCTATATTTCATCTACCTCCTTGGGTAATTATTTAACCATAATATAGAAATCAAACCTATATTTTATTCATTTGAGAACATCCCTTTTTCTATATAAATATTAACTATATATTTTTTGTAAATATATGTATTTATTCTTTAATAACTGAATAATATTGTTTTCTAATATGTTACAATATGTATATTTTTAAATTAAATTTATAACAGTTTATGAAATGGTAGATTTCTGATATGTGTAAAAAGCATCCATTTTTAATTTTTTTCTATGTTAACACATATTTATATCTTGATTATAATTTTATATGAATAATTATCTCTTTGATTTGTTGGTTAATAATAGAAATATATTTTCTCCTATTTTTGTAAAGAAAATAAAATTATTTTACAAAGATGAGGATATTTTTTATTACTAACGTAATATTACAAATACTCTAACAAAAGTGTTTTTGATCAATTTAATCAAATTCTAACATACCATATAGTTAATCAATAAAATTATTAAATTATTACCATAAACTTTATTTTCTAAATATGTCTCATGTAATGTTATTTTCAAAAGAAAAAATAATATATCAATGCATTTTTATTTTCAAATTTTAAATTTTGAAAAGGCATATATTTTCATCCATTATATTTCCATTATGAAAACCCTTTTTCAATTTCATTTTTAATGGTTTTACATTTTGATTCCAAACAACAATTAAATAGGGAAATTATGTACATAACTATATAAAAATTAATTATACGTTATAAATACCATATGCTATACTAAGGGGTGTTCTTGCGATATGAGAAAATCAAATTTCTTTTTTCTTTTTCCTTAAATGTAACCCCATTAAAGAATATCAATTATTTTGAGAAAAAAATTGATCTCTTTTAATTATATTTGGAAAAATAAGTTCATTTTATTTAGAAGAATAATTTTTTTAATTTATTATGTAAATTTAGAAATTAAATTTGTAATTGTCTTGAATAATATTTATCATTAATTTATTAATTTTTATGTAATGGTTATTCATAGATTGATTTAGTTTAAAAATATTGATATGCAATTGTTAATTTTGAATTTCGAACATATAATAAATTTATTAATGGATTTAATTTTGTTTTTAATTGGTTTTATTCTTCATTTTAAATCTACACTGAAAGTGTACTCAAAATTTGGTGGATATTATTCTAAATTGAATATTTTAAAATTTAGAGTATTTTTTTGATTAAAATTGGCAATTTTAGAATATCTGTTTTTTTTAAATTTTTTGAAATAGATATAATAGAAAAATTATTTTAATTATTTTAATTAATAGGATCACTTTGATATTATTTAAATTGTTCACATCTTTAAATAAATTAAATAATAAAATTTTATTTACAAAAAATATAAATGTTTTTCTTTTTATAGTGAATGAAATATTATATCAAATAAAGGCATGATTATAAGAAATTTTCATGATAGATTATACTACTGTCTTCCAACATAAAAAATTATAAAAAAATGGATTGACCTCATAATTTGAAGTAAACCACTTGCCTATTATTAATGGAATTTTTCATCAGATAGAAAATTGAAAAAGTCCCCTATCAACTTTGGATGATCTGAACTGGCCCCACCCATAAACTGGCCAACCTATAATGGCTTCGACTCTATCATTTCATATAAATATATATATACTATCATCATAGTGTACCATGAATAATCTATTGATTATATCCAAAAACACCCCTAAAATCTATCGACCATTAAATTTACTTCAAGAACTTCAATCAAACATCAAGCACAATGCATGGATTGATATAGAACCAGGACATGATTCTCCATTCTAGTAAGATATGATAGTGATATTAAAGTATATTTTCAGGTGATATAGAACCCGACGAAAAATAAATTGATTCTGAATAATACCACATATAAAAATGATGAAAATTATTATAATTGATTTAATCCTTACAACTATTAAAGAATTTTATGTAATCATATAATGTTATAGTAATATTGCATTTGATAGAAACTCAATGATATAAAGAAACCAAAATAGTGAAATCACATAACCATGAATGGATAAGGGATTTTTTTACATAAATAATACTCAAATTGATGAAAATTATAGAACAATCACCTAGAGTCGGGATAATAAAATTAGTCCATTATATTATTTGTTTCTCTATGTAGGTCTAATTAATGATGTAAGGGTATTTTTTTCAACCGTAATACACAAATGGGATACTTTTAAAAAATGAATTAAAGGTTCTCATTATAATTACCTACAAAAATTTTAGTTAGTTAATGTTTCAAGGAAATTAATGTCATGAGAATCATTATTGAGTTTAGTCATCAAAACAATTTAATAAAAATAGATTTCTTCATACTATGTGGATATTTCACATCATGAATGATCCATAATATAGTTATTTTTGAATGAAAATTGAGACTTATTGTATCCAATAATGTTTAACAGATGAATTTATCTGGTATGGAAAATGGGAATTATGATTTGTGAACTGAAATAATTGAACAAAAGATTATCTAAAAAACCATGAAAAAAATTAATTTTAGAGTTATAAAAATAATATAATATTCTAATTAAAGATGCATAGAGTTTTTAGAAAACAATATGACATAACTATAATGCTGAAAAATTTCCCAAAATAAGTATTATTTGAGGAGAGGACCATGAAATTAATTTTGTAATAAGGCCAGTTCAGAGATTTTCGACCACAATTGTAATGGTATCTAGACACAAGTCCCAATTTACACAGGCATAAATCAAGACCAATATATAATACAAGTTATCTATTTAATTTATTTAGACCACATATCCTTGTTTGAAACATACTTCATCTCATTCCCAAAGTGAAATTTTGTGTTTACTGATGAAGAATAGTAGAAAAAAAGTATTCAATTTTATCATTCTCAAAGAACTAAGGATTTAAATCATGGGAAATTATATTTTAATCAATAATGATTTAATGAAACTAATTTTAAAAAATCCACATAGTAAAACTATGTCGGTGGATATAGCCAAAAGATAGGGAATTTTGTTTGGCATTAAAATAAGGAAATTTTCCTGAAGTCACTAGAAAGAGAAGATTTAACTTTTTATTCTCTCATGGATTTAATTATTAAGTAACCAATTAACCTCAAAAATTAAATAGTTATGAACTATCCTTGAAAATGGGTGTTGGATTTCGTTATTATTAAATTATATATAATGTTACATCTTATTCTCTTCGTGTTTCCTTTTATTTTATTGTCTATAATAACCTAGTTATGTATACGAAGTAATTAGTGAATGGTTTGAGGGGATTTTCCTAACATCATTATTATTAAATTAAATTTTCAACTGATTTAAAATTATATTGCTCTATAGATTAATTCAAAATACATAGTCGATCAAAAAATTTCGTTATTTAAATGCATTTTTAATTTATTCTTCCTATACATGTAATTTTCAGATATAGTCCACCTAGATTATATTCAAAACTAAATAATTCATCAATGTCATAACCAATAGTGGTATTATATTTTCTGATAACTATTCCAAGTATGATAAATAGATACAATTATTAATATAATCCAATATTGTAATCAAAATAACCTGAAGAGTACGATCAATATAGGCCATAAATGATTAGAGATGAAATAGGATTGAAAAAATAAAATTATGACTAAAAATGAACTGTAAGGGGGTATCCGATGTGAGACCACTGAATTATTTATTAATTTAAAACTGGCATATCTCATATATTCTTTTAAAAATATCATTAATCAAAATTATAACACACCAATAACACTATTATCTCTAAGATACAACCTATGTGGACTAATACTACTTTCATACTGGTTCAAAACAAATTTTTTGTAGGCCCCGCAAGAGGGGATTCTCAAACCTAGATTCACTTCGAAGGAAGATAAGATTATTTTCTTTTTATTTTTAAAAATTATTTCAAAAAATCACCATAAATTTTTCATCCCACTAAATTTGTTTTGATCAGGAGATTGAAAAAACTAAGGTGAAAATATTAAAATCTTAAAAATAACTAAAAAATTTGAGAGGTAATTTTGTGACACACATATTTAAATGTTCCCCATCCTGAACTTATTCACCCACCAAAGTGACATCAGTGTTTGAAACATGATAAAAACTAGAAAAATGGAATAGAATTTTTAGATAACTATATTCACCACATTTTAATCGTGATAAAAACATGAGAATACTAATAATATAAATAAATTTGAACTAAGAACTAGTATTATCCTTATTTATACAATTTTTATGGATTTGAAAGAGTGTATATTAACCACTGTATTAGTGAATTTTCAAATGTTCAATGTAATTATAATCATGAAGTCTTTCTAGATGATCATGTTAGCTAGAAGTTATTCCCATTTTCTCATGTAGGACAATACAAGGAATGTATCTACAACGTTTATCCTTGTTAAATTAATTCATGGTATAGGGTATAGAATTTATTCCTGTAGATGTAATTCTATATTAAACAGATAAATAGATATGGAATGAGAAAACTCAAATAATGAATGAAAATGGAGGATCATTATATGAAATATTATAGAGGATCAACAGTTTGGATACATAATTACTAAATAAAGAATTAAAATATCAACATTTAATGGTATTCTATTACATTGGGTTAATTATTAATGATTGAAATTTTCTAGATGATTATTCTAGTTGATCAAAAGATGAAAAGTCCACTCATGAGGTCAAATTCCTAATTGAGAGGACCACCCGAAATACTAATAATTTTATTAAATTATCCTCACATAGATAAATTATTGGTAATATTTTAATTTATCCAACATTAAAATAAAAATTAAGAATAAACCTCTCATATGATATATTTTTCATTCAAAAAGGTATAAGAATCATCACCTTCCACAACTCAAATTTTCTTGTATTTATGATACACATAATAACATTACATTGATGGATAACCTTAAGACCAAGGAATTGAATCATGTAATTTTATATACTAGGTTAATTTTTAATTACAACCCATAAAAATAAATGGTACAGGGAGTAATCTGATATTATTTTTAGTGTCAAGAACCATTAGTGGAAGACAGTAACTTTATATAAGGGTTTTCAAACATATATCCAAACTTCACATATCCTAATAGGAACCTTTAAACCCCAAATAAGATAAAAAATGGTTAGAATTATGATGACTCCATGAAGTAACTATGGATAAAACATATGAAATATAACACCACTCAGTAAATCACCCTAAATTGTCAAAACTCAACAAAATTATAGTTGCAATAAAAGTTCAACCAAATTATTACTAATATCAATCATGTAAAGAATAATTTTATAGGTAACTATCATACAACATCAATTTCTATCCCAATGTGAAATATTATTTCTATTATATAATAGATTTTGAAGGATCTAGGATACAGTGAAGAAGAAATATCTCATGAGGGATATGGAAGTGAATATCCCTCAATTATTGAAAAATAATTCCAAAATAAAATATTTCAGAAACCTATGGAAACACTCGATGTGAATAAAGGGAAAAGAAAGGAATAAATTTTGGATTGAAATAATCTTTATCCAAGCCTTCCTATAAGGGAAAATCCACCAACAAAATATTTTAATTCCATACTATGTAATTACTTTCTTAGAGATGGATAATACCATAATCCTTTTAAGTGAGTTAATATCATCAATTGCATGAACAATTTGATAATATATCTATGGACATATTCAATATATTTATAAATATGAGGATTCACTAAAATGTAATCATTTTTTAGTTTATCCTCCCTTTTTACTGTATTTTAAATCCATGATACATAAACTCATTTAAAAACATGTGATTATAAATAGTGATTCATAATTGGGATATTTGGAGATAAAAAATCATTGATCTATGTGAGGATAAGGTTTTATCAATTATTAAAACAATTGGTCTGAGTCACAATATATTGGAGAGTTTTTATTGATTTTTGATCAGTATTGTGAGAGATCATTTGAATTCAATAAGAAATATGATTTTACAAGAAATGATGGATGATATATGATGATGGAAAAATTTCCTTAAATATAACATGAAAATAATATAAATAAAAATTTTATCAATATCAAAATGTTTTTTACAATATCTAAAAAATTAAAAATACAAAATGAAAACACAAAATTATACACTTTGATAGACTACCTCATTCAATTATATGTACATTTTTTCACTTAAACAATTATGGTCCACATGATAATCTCTCATTTAACCTATCATTTTTGATGATTTGGATGACCATGATATCATGAGGTGGATAGATCTTAGGAATAAGACCAAATCTCATTCCAATGACCAATAAATGTTTTATGAGAACTAATACCATAAAACATAATACCTTCCAATTTAAATGAAATGATAAACTACTAATAATAATTTTCAATCATTTTGTACAAAAAACTGAATATCAACATTGGAAAATTATAAAACCAAATACCATTCAAATAAACAGAACACTAGCATACATTCCATTTATTATCCATAACACTTGCAAGCATAAAAATATGTTGGAAGATGAGTCCAAACTAGTGATACATCCATACAGTAAGAACAATTAAACCCTTTAAAAATTATTATAAAATGAGAATAAAATAAATTTTGAAACTATAGTAATAAACCCTATCTATAAATCTCAATAAGAGAGTCCTACTAATATTTTCTCAACGAAAATTGGATAAAAATTTGCTAAAAATGAAAACAATGAGTTTATACCTACAATAATCAATGATAACTTGAGTGGTTTCATTGACTATATTATATTGAACCATTTATCCCATTGAGACCATTTTCACTCACAGTTTGTAGACCAAATTTTAGATATAATACCTATAAATGGGAATTATTATTTCTTTGAAAGATTATATCATCAATTTTAAGCCCCAACATCTCTGTAATACCAAGAAAATACCAAATTCACATTTCTCTAGAGCATGTTTTCTGAATGAAGGATAAATTTGGATATTTTCAATGTCTAGTGAACCTTTGAACACATCATAGTAAAGATATTATAATACATATTTTAGTGCTTTTTGGAGGTATTCTATGATGAGTTCCGAATCTACCGACTTGATTTCCATTGTTATCATTAAATCATATGAAGGGTTTTAAAAATAAATTTTATAACCTCATGGTTTTCAATTTCGAAATATCCCATTTCATGGTTGAAATATGAATTTTTTTGTCTGATGTAATCACTAAATAATATATGAATGTTTTTATGGTAAAACATGATTTTATCTCTTAATTACCTTACCCCACCACCGTGAGACATGGTCGATCATTTTTAGTCCAAAATATTTTTTTTAGAAAAAATTTTAGGTGCTTTAGGCAACATTTAATTGTTTATTCAAAGAATTCACTATTAATGGAATATGGTAAACCAAGTCCAATATATGAAAGGAACATCATTCCTCAATAGGGTAATCATCATCATTAAAAATAAAAAATTTGTTAGAATGACAAAATCTATATAATTTTAATTATATATAAGTCACATCTAGGTATTGATTTTCCGTGATAAGACCGCCAAATTAGAAGGCCCTCCGTTCCCATACCCACACATGTTCTTCCAAGATTATATTTCTTTCATTTAAGCCACATATCAAAATTATGTTTGGTTTATTTATCCTGGAAATCTCTTTTACATTCATACTGACCTACATTTGTAATTAAAACATATGATGGGAATACTGGTTATATATTTTGATCTTGAAAGAGTACTCTATCATTTATTCCTTGGATTGATAGAGAAGGTCTTGAACCTATATTCAGATAGTAAACTCATTCTCAGAACCCTTCAATGAATCATTGAGGGTTTGAGATGTCTTACCCTATGTAATAACCTCCTTCATATCATAATTCCCCCATTTCAGTATGGCCCCACTATTTTCATTATATTAAACCTTTTAAAACCCCTACTTTGGGATAATATCTATCATTGACTCACCTATCATCACATTTTTTCTCAGATACTCACCAAAAATTTCCTAATACATGGTTGATTCAGAAAAGATTAATAGTTTGAAACTCTATTTTGAGTCTAAACTCATCTACATTGGTTCATAATGGTTGGAGTAGTACATATGTCCCATACCATTATTCTTCTTGGAAAAACTGCAGCATCCAAAGACCTAGGATCCCTTCCACCATTTTTTCCTTGGGTTGTAATTACATCTATCGATATTCCACTTTTCATTATCACAAAAAATGTGAATAATGACTGCTACTAATGAATTTTCCCTAGAAATATGTTAACCCTCCTTTCATAAATCATCATGTTCAGGTTCATTCATGATCGGATAATCATTGCCAAAGGCTTTAAATCAGTCTCCAAATTGGTCATTGTGATCATCCTTCCAGGGATGGGTCCCTTCACCCTTATCACCCTACCCTCAGAAAACTATAGTGATCACTCTTAGATATCACAACACATACAACCAACTTGATTGGAACTTGAAACTCTATATCATGTTTCTATGAACTTCTTAAGTGAAAGAGGGGTTTGCATGGTGTGGAGGATCCAAAGCTGAGCCCTGACCACTGAGGAAATATTCAGAGAAGAGGGGTTTGCATGGCATCGAGATGGTACTGTTGTGATAGTCCGTGTTCGGAGTCAACATTGCATTTATTTTTTCCGGGATGATAGGCTGGTTTCCTCTGGTCTCAGATATCTCAATACATGTTTCTATATGGGGAGTTCCATTAGGTTCGGGATCAACTTCTGCTAGGGTTTTTCGGTTTTGGTTGCAGGACAGGGGAGCGAACATCCAGTATTATCATTCTGGTCTCCATCTGTTGGACAATATGGGAGGCTTGCAATCAGGTGCGGTTGGGTTTCAGGAGGTCTTTGTTAACTCTATGGGTCCGGATGAGATCTCTCATTATTGAACTATCCTCTATTTTCAAGAATGGAGTTCATTCAGCTATGATGGGAAACCTCAGTCACATACGTATACAGAATTTGGACAGAGGGCGGTGGGTAAGGTGGCAGCCTGTAGCTATTGGGTTGAAGATGAATGTGGATGGTTCATGATTGGGAGGAATCATGAGGGGTGGTGGTTTCCTTCGGGATTGTTGGGGTTCAGTTCTTATTTATTTTAGTGCTTATTATGTACCTGGTAACTCTATGGGTTTGGAGTTTAGAGCTCTTCCATCAGGTCTGATTGTTTGTAGGAGGAAAGGCCTTCCGGTGATGGAAGTGGAATCAGATTCAGAGGTTCTGGTCAGATCATTGCAGGACAATCACGACATCTCTTGGGATTTAGTGTATGTTTGTTGTAGGTGAAAAGCAGAGACTAATCAGGGAAGGATGGTTCATCATAGTCTGAGGGAGTCCAACATTGCGGCTGACGCGTTGGCTCATTGGGGTAGACCAGAGGAGACACTTGTGGATTATGATAGTCTCAATTCTCTTCCTGTTGAGTGTGTTAGTGTGGTTTGGAAGGATTTACTTAGCCTTCATTATTTTCGTCCTCCATGACCTGTAACCCTGGTTTTTAGGGTAATAATAAAAATTAACTTTCATTCTTAAGCGAAAGACCCCAAGATTATTTGTATAATTCAATTAAACATGAGAAGATTCCATGTCTAATCATACTGCCTAACATCCCACTACTGCAAATGGATTTTATATTAGAAAGTGGTAAACATTGTTACTAATCCATTTGAAAATATTATAGTCCTTCGGATTAATATTCTTATTAATTAAAACATATTGGGTCAGATTGGCTCTAATATTTCCCACTAGTTCCCACTATCCATGATATTAATGTTAACTATTGGTTCATCAGATCTTATTTCGAAGGAACATATTTATAGTCTTAGTGAAATTTTATAGATACATGTACCGAGCCCTTACAGAAAAATATAAATCCATAATGGATTCAAAAAACACATATTTTTTATAGCTAAAATCTTCCCTTACATCGATCTATATCTAGTTGACGAATTTCTTCGAGCCATCAACGTCAACACACAATCAAGGGGTATTTGGATGAAAAAAATTAAATCATTCATCTTTCTTAACAGGTATAAAGATTGAATATATTTTTGGGAAAACCATTGTTAGTGTTATTATGACAAATAAGTTGTAATTCAAAAAAAGTTACCCACAATGCCATCGTAGGATCATTCCCCTTCATACAGAAGTCCTAAGACCATTACAATATGTAGAAATGGCTCCCATTACAGGTGTGTAGAGCACTACACCAAAAATAAATATTGTCAAATGCCGAAGTTAAATGTATAATGATATGTTATTTATCAACAAGAACAATAATTACTATATCCCTCAAACATGAGGATCCAAATATGAACATGTCCATGGTATCAACTAGAGGCCGATAAGATGTTAATTTAGCCACTAGGATCATGTTATGATGACCCTTTATTTCTATAAACTCTGAGGTTGAGATCAGGATATGAGGTTAGACATCATAATTATCTTGAACCATCAGATTTGTTGAAATAGCTAAAAAAGAGTGTAGAAAAGCTGTATGAGTGAAAGAAGAAATGGACGTTGATATAGACTTTAAAAGAGATCCTTGTTAAGCTACCCCTCCACTTTAATGAGGAGGGGGTCTTAGACTACCCTCGTTAAACTAAGGAATATTTGATCCTATGAATTATAGGTCAGATGAGATTCCCTTTATGAGTGACATTAGAAAAAAAATCCCTTAAATAAAATAAAAGAAATATAAACAATTTTTTTATGATCCATGCTAGGGTTATTTTGATAACCTAAATTAATGATTTACCACATCCACCATAATCTGCCCAATAAACCTCCAAAATCCATTCAGGGTGAATTTTTATTCTTCAAGGTGTTTTGGTGGATCCATAAATTCCATTAATATTGATTGAAACTCACATGTAATATTTTATTATTCACAAGCCTTAGATATAGCTCATATCAATTAGACAACAATAGAGCTAGATTTTTTATCTAATTTTTTTTCACTGGAAAACTTTTGAATGTACCTTTTAGAAAGAAACATATTTCTCTAGACATACATCCCCCTATTATTTGGATATGAAATATAATCCAAAGCCATTAATTAGAAAATTAATATTTTTATTTCATGTTTTCATCATATAGAACAAGGAAAAAATGGTTGTGATAATTTTATTTAAAAATCAAATTAGTATACAAAACCACACAACCAAGGTGAAACCACCATATAAATCGATAATTTATGACTATTTTCTAGTTGAGTATCTATATTAAATAATTCATGTACACTTCAATGAAAATTTAGTGAATTCATTAGTCACATCAATGGAATCCTCTATCTATTGTAAATAAAAATCACATTTACTAAAATCTAAATCAAATTTTTTACATTTTGGAATATCTATATATATGGTATATTTGGTTTGATTATGTAATAATAAGGTATATCCCTGAAAAATAATTTATTTATCTTCTTGTAATTTTTCATACACAAACTTGTATATGCCATTTTTGACCAAAAATAAATAAGAGAAATGTTCTAGAATATCGATTATTTTCCCACTATTTTTTATAAATGATGTTATTTTTTAATAAATATCAAAACTATATAAGTATTACTGTAATTTATAATGGAAAATAAATTCCCCATACTATTGATTTAATGTTATGATTTTGATATATGGGTATTAGATTTTATTGGCCCATTTTCTATTTAATTTATATTTTTATAAATATTGTTAGTAATGGATTATGTTTTTTAGTAGATAAAATCTATATCCACACAAAATATTGATTCCAAAAATATGATAGAATTTATAAAATCATTATATTTTACTCAATTTAGATATTCTTGTGTATTAATAAGTGACAAAGGAACACTAATTTGTAAAAAAAATGGACAACCTAAATAAAAATATATAGTACAAAGTCATAAATCCGCATAAATAACCCACACACTAATTTTATAATTTATGTATCTAATAGACATAAAAAAGGATTTGGGAGAACACAACCTAAATGGAATGACTTTCATGAAAACATGGATGATGCAACGTGGGCATAAAAAAATTATATAAAATCCCTATTATATATCCACTTATAGAATAGATTATGTGAAACAATTTCACATATCTAGGGAGATTCTATAGAAATCCAATAGGGCTTCTATGAATGTAAACACACAATAATATAGAGAAAAAAAGTTACAAATGAAATAGATTAAAGAGATAAAAAGTTAATGTTACTAGAATTATCTATTGTATAATTATAAATCCAGAGCCTTCTATAAAATAATCATTTATAAAATTGATTTTAGGATTTGGGATAATGTGTTGTTTTTCCAATCAGTGAGGACATTCATGTCTTGTAAACTATTTGGAGAAACTCCATCATGGTAGCATTGTAGTGTTTTGGGTTGATTGAGCTTATTGAAAAATCATGTTAATAATGTAATTTATTGAGTTCTAAAATGAATTTTAACCATTTAAGTTAAAAATGATTAATGAAATAGTTATAAAAGGACTATAAGTGGTGTTAAAAAAATTGGTGTAAAGGTGGTTTCCATTCCAAACGATTTCAAAATTTATGTGGTCTAAATTTTGGATGATAATAAAAATTTCATTAATGGTGAATTTATAAATATTACACTTAAAAAGATGGAAATTTCATGGAATTCATAAATTTTTTGTATTTTAATAATGTTTTTTGATACAATGGAAATAGATATTTAAAAAATAAATTTTCAAAAAAATTGGATAATGCACAAAATAAAGATGGTATGTTATATGATTACAATAAGATTGAACAATATAAGATTTCACTAATGTTTCATGAAAAATACTTATTCATTAATAATAATAAAGAGTTTCCAAAAAGGAAGTGGAAGGCATAAAATATTCCCAAAATGATACAAAGCCTCTATTAATTTTCATTTTCCTAGAACAATTGAAGAGGGTATGACTTAATGAAAATAAATATCCTCTTAAATTGTGAATTAATTTCATAAAATATTTCATTTTATAAAGTATTCAATGTAATGGTATTTTTTAGAAGAAATAATGATATTTGAATACTTATGAGCTACACAAAAACATAGAATATTCTACAACATGCTATGTGTTTTGGATAATAAATAGTCTCATGATTGTTTTAAAAGAACCATGAATGACTTTGTAGTTTTGAAATGGTTTGAAAGGGGTTTTGAGAAATATAATCTTATAAACATTAAGATAATTTTCTTAGTAATTATTTGATAAAGTGTAATTCATCAAATTGGTTAAATAAGAACATAATTATACAACATATGAGGTGTAAATAATATTAATTCATGTGACCATTGGAACAATCATATGAAGGAGTATTGATATAGAAGTGGTCATTAAAATTATTATTGAATGTATAGAAGGAGGGATATAGAGTCCAAATTTAACATTGTGATTTTTTTAATTTATATGGTATATAGGCACATTTTCTTTTTATTCTCCATGGATGTAGCCATGTGCAGGTAAACCAATTTATTATTTTTCATTGTGAATGATTTCATTTATTCTCAAACATTTCTACTGGAAATAGAGATAATATTTTTTTTATTTAACAAAAAAATAACTGAAGGGTCATTATTTTCAAGATGGCATACCCTTATTAACCCTTATATTATCATATTTATCACTGTTTGGATAAAAATTGGTATCATAGAAAAATATTAAAATACTTTTTATCAAAATTTTAATAATATTAGTTTAATTATTCCCCATTCTAGTTAATAATCATTAAATATTAGAAATATTAGGATCCAATTCCTTATATATTTTCATGGTATTCCAAGAGAGGATCCTGACCAACATCTAATAGATATTTTAAATGATTTTAGTAATTTGAACCCTGGATTATTCATGGAAGGTCAGGTTCTCTAGATGAGTTTTCACTTCTATCTTGAAGAAGAATCAATGGAATGGATTAAAAATATCTAACATGGGAGAAGCACATTATGGGACTGGTTTCATAATGTATTCCTTTAGATTTACTTCCTTTCTACAAAGTCCATTCTAATTTGTAATTAAATATTTGGGATTGAGAATAAAAATTGAGAAACACTCTATTACATCTAATAGAGGTCTAATAGATTTAAAAAAGCATTCCCATATATTACATTGGAATATAACTATTTATTGGTAATATTTTATGGAGGTTTAATGCATATGGACTAAAATATTCTGGATTATTTGTCTTTTTCACCATTCTTTGATGAATCACTTTATTAAACCAAAGAGACCATTTCAAGAATATCCTAAAACACTATACAATTAGGTAAAAAATCCATAATATAAAGAAAAAATGATGTAAAATGATCTTAATCCTCCTCACAAGAAAATAAAAATGAATAAATATCTAGTCATGGGAGAAATTTTTATTCTAACAAAATATAATAAGTATCACCCTCCGTAATTCTATGATTATTTCACTTATAATACTATCAAGACCATTACACCAATGGATACCATGAAGTACAAGGAATTTAATAGTGTGATGTCATGTACCAAAGGTGATTTTAACTATAACCTTTAATCATTCAATGGTATATATAGTATTCAAATACTTTGTTTGAAGTAGGGATCCAACATTGGAAAAGTGTAGATTTATATAATGGTTTCGACAATATTTCTAAAAAACAACCATTGAAATAAGATTATCTCACCCATAAATAATATAAAAATAGTTTTATAATCAATATACCAAAATCATTTAATTAATTAACAAATATAAGGAATCTCACACCACTCATTAAATCACCCCCAAAACCCATGGATCAATAGATTAAATTATATAAAACAAATATTAAAAAAATATGTATTCCATCACTAATGTAATGAATTAAGGCACATGTAATCTTACTAATTAGTAAATTTTTATCTCAAAGTTTACTTTGAGTTCTATCACATAATGGATTGGTAATGTGTTATTTTTTAGTGATGAATCATCATATCAAGAGGAAGATATATTTTAACATCAATCAGCACATGATGGATCCTCCCAATAATAATATGTGTAGAAAACCTTAGTAAATACCTTGTGAATGAAGCAAAATGGAAATAATAAATGGATTAGTTAAATAATCCCCACCATCATTACCTATAAGGGTTATACCACCCAAGAAATATGGTTATGGCCCATTATGCTATTTTTGGATGGGTACAAATATCACCATAAAACATATATATGAATTGTGATCATCTGTGACTTTTATACTCAATTAATATCCCTTTTTATTTATTCAAATTATTTATATATTTTGGATCTCAAAAAATTCAACTCATATTGTCTATATCTTCCCACTTTCGCTATATTTCACACCTAAGGCACATAAACTCTATCAACTACATCTATTCATAAATAGTTAATCATAATATAGGTGAGTGGATATATGAAATCATTGGTCTATATGAGGTTAATGTTTTATTGCTTATTACAGATATCATTTTTCCGAAAAATAGCTAGGAGGGGTAGTCAATGGGCTTTTATCTAAAATAATAGATAATAAGGGAATTCAATTAAAATAATTATCCTATAATAATTATAAGAGGATGCCTAATCTTGGTCCACTTTCTTTAAATGGTCTCTAAATATAATATAAATAAACATGAATTCAATCTCATAGTCTATTTTCAAAAAATATATGGAAATAATCTATACATGAAGTGGCTTTAAAACTATAAAAACTATCAGACAACATGATTAAATCATTATTATATTCAATAATGTTTAAAAACATAGAGGGAACAAGGATATGATCTCTGTAAACCTAGAATTATTATTGGTAAATAAGACCATTATAGCATGAATAATATCTATCAATGTCTCAAAAATGTATATAATTCAAATGATATTTTAATTCTATGTTTAAAATGTCATGTTCATTCATTTGAGAGACTCTAATGAAAATGGTTGTGGTTTTAAAACTAATAAAGAATCATATTAAGTTGAGATGAAAAAATTGATTCACTGTGTTCATTGTTTACTTGTTTAGGTTTGATTGAATAGGAATAGAGATTCAATATACTCTAATACATTTCAAAAAGTTATGCGGAGAAACAAATTCAATGTTCTAATAATAAATAGAATGTGAATTTTCAATACGATAAGTTTTTGAGATGATGAAATTTAGAGATTCAATACCATGTGTAGACTTGAAGATCTTCGTAAAAAGGATCATGTTTTAGCCAATGTGAATTATTGATGTCATGAGTGAATCATGATTTGGAGTTATCATAATGGTTCGTGAGCAAGATCAATGTTACCCTTTTGTGTAAATATAATTTATACATTATGGGGAAGGGGCATCACGACTAATGAAATACACATTTAAACCCATGATTATATAGAAACACCCCAAAATATACAAATTAATGTTAGTTTTGGATGAATAAGTTTTAATATCAATTTGAGATCATTATACAATGAGCAAGATGAGTTGAAAACCCCAAAAATAGAATTTTAGTGTCAAAATAATTATGTTTTTCAATAATTTCATGGCCTTTCATTGATCATGGGGATACATATATGATTTTGAGGCCTAACTACAAAAACACCAAGGCCTAAGACCCAATTTACATAGGCCTAAAATGGGTATAATATGGAATCCTATAGCATATTATATGTCTAGATAACAATTAATACCTGTATAACACAAATATCACCTTATTTGCCCAAGTAGAAAATTTTCTCTCCAGAATTAGTGAAGGGAAAAAATATTTTCTTATGAATCCATTATAAACGAGTAAAATGTTTAATTATGGTGGAACTACACATGAAAAAAAAATATGTTATCCAGTTGAATTTAAAAAATCTCTATAGTCAAGCTATAAATTTTTTGGTTATCCAAATACATTGAATTGGGATTGATATTGAAATCCTTTATCATTCATGAAGTCACCAAATATTATTGTAATGGTTCGAACCTCTCCGGTCCATTCCTTTGACAAAAATAAGGTCATGAAGTTATCTGGAAGGTAAAATGGACTTTTCCCATACTTTTCAGAATATTGAAACTTCACACCATGTAGTGTGAGTACACGCCATATACCCCATCGTCGGTTATACCATGTGTTAAAGGCTGTGTCCTTGCCGTGTGAAATAAATGGGTACACGCCGTGTACCCCAATACTACACGCCGTGTAGTCTCTCCCCGCGTACATGTTACCCTCAAAATGTGTGTTGACCAGTCAACGACCATGTCCTATGTTGGAGTCGTGTCCTTGCCATGTGAAATAAACGGGTACACTCCATGTACCCCAATACTACATGTCGTGTAGTCCCTCCACACATACGCGTTACCCTCAAACTGTGTGTTGACCAGTCAACGGCCGCGTACTGCGTTGAAGGCCATGTTGGAAGCTGTGTGGTGACCGTGTGAAATGGTCGAGTACACGCCCTATACCATAAAGTACATGTCGTGTACTTTTGTTTTTCATGCCTATAAAAGGAGGGGTCCCCTCCTCCTTTTCAAATCACTCCTCTCCCCCCCTTTCCTCTGTGCAGAGCTCTCCCAAGAGAATCGAAGGATCCTTTTTCTCCATAACTTCTTCATCCGTGCTCCGATGTACGATCCATCAGTGGCCATGGGATCGTAATGACAAGGCAGAACATCTAAGCATAGATCTTTTGACTTTCCTTCAGCATTTATTACCTAGCATCCACCATAGGAGTATTTGCCGGGTTTTGGCAGAAGTGACGGACGCCGATGAACATCTCCTAAAGTTGATCTGGGGGAGCGTTGTGATCAGAGCCCATTTAGGTAGGGATCTTACCTTCGTCTCTCTAAATTGTGCATCATTCGGGGTGGGTTTCCTCTAGTTTACGTGAAACCCATTTGAACCGGTTTAATGAAGATAATAACTCTCCTATATAACGGGGATGCAGAAGTTATTATGTTTATCTTTATATCCTATGATATTATGTACTGAATTGAATAGGCTTATGCCTACTGAAAATCACGGTCACTGGGGGCCTTTTCTTGCGCAATTAAATGATGCCGTATCTTTTTTGACCGTTTTTGTGAATGGAACTTTGTTGAATGCGGAATTTGTATAATCACGTAAAGTTGGATGATTTAAAATCTGAAACCCTTGTGTGATCACCCCAGTTGAAAAAATGGAATAATGAACATGTGGGTGTTGGCATGGATGTGTGGCATGTGATGGGGGTGTTTTTTGGGTTGTTGTGGATCGGGTGAGCAGCGGGGCTGCGGTTGTCTTGGTTGTGGGTTGGTGTCATTGCTATGTTGGTGATGTGCAGCAGGGCTGCGATAAATGGTATTAAAGGGGTGATGATGTAAGGTGTGGTTGTGGTTATGGGGGTTGGTAGCGGGGCTTCCGGGATGGGTTGAATGTGAACTAACTATGGGATCTTCTTAATAAATAAAAGTGGAAGAGTTAATGAATGGTAAGGCATGATAGTGGAATGAGAATAACAATTAACGGGGTTGGTTGGATAATAAGAAGGACTTGGTTGTGTTGCTTGTGTTTTCCTAACTTAATTTGTGGATAGCGGGGATATGTTTTACAAATGATCGATGTGTTTGGTTATGGATAGTTTCCCAGTAGTTAAGGAACTAATAAACTGATTCTGTTGAAACATGAAAACCTAAATGGGATTGGGGTTGTTTGTTGAATGCATGCTTCGTAGTAGCAGTGTCGAGGCACGTGGTCAGTTCTCTGATTAGAAGCCATAGGACGGACCGAGTGTTTGGTATATATATATATATATATATATATATATATATCTTTATCTTTGTGTTTTATCGCACCCCACCCATGTTGAGAACTTGGTGTTGAACACACCCATTTCATTGGATAGGGTGTTTTCCCCTTAGTTACTAGCTCATTCCTGCTCCTTCTTCACTAGGCTGTGATGGCTTGAGGTGACCTTACACACAAGACTCTTCGGGTAGGTTTCGATTGGGGCGGTTTAGCCCAAGACTCTTCGGGAAGGTTTTACTATTTCTCATGAACCATTGAGATGCGGCCCCGGTGTGTGCGGGCGGGATACGTGGTTGTGAGGCCCAGGTGTGTGCGGGTGGGAAGAGTGAGGTAGCATCAGGACAGTCTCCGTTAGGAAGACTAGCTGACTTGTTGGGGAAAATGGTGCTGGGTACCCAATATTCTTGTTCTTATATAGTACTACCTGTTGTGATTGTGTTTTGGTGAGTGTGGCTGGTGAGGTTGGGTGGATAGAATTCCTTGCTAGGTTTCTTCTGTTGTTCTCACGAGACATTAGGATGTCTCCCCACTTGTGCACTAGAGCTTTAGGTTTCCCTACTAAGTATACTTGTATGTTCACCCTATGATTACTTTTTGGTTTCCAGGAGGACTACAAGGGTCGTGCGGGACCCTACCAGTCGGGACAATTGGAGTTGTTGTAGTTGTTGTACTCTTGTTTCTTTCGGTGTTGTACTTTTGAGCTTTCTTGTAATTGTACCTTATTTCAGAACTATTTAATCATTCATCTGGGATTGGTTTGGGTTATTTCTATACACTTGTTTTTTCCATTTTTGGTGGTTGACTTGTCGTATTTCTCGATCTTAAATAATAAAAAGGGTAATGCCTCCCATATTTGTGAAAACTCATACCCTTGGTGCTAGTCGCCACCCCGGGGCCTACTGGAGGCGGGACTCGTGGGTCATTATCTCCCTTTCACCATTTCCAGCTTAGGAGGGGCATCTTTGGTGGGAGGGGGTCATGACAGAATGCTATCAGAGCTGATGGTTGAGAGATAGGATGGAGTCTGGAGATTAGGCACAGTGAGGATTGCATGGGATGGTAGGGAAACAGTGTTCGTTAATCTTAGTGTATGGCATAGGCCAGGGAAGACCGGCTGGGACACGGGATTTTAGGCCCCCCCATGATCCGATACATGGACTCTGAGCCTAACGAATGACCAAGTGAGACCACCTTGATTGGAGGGTAGATACCCTACGGAAGTTACATGCATCATCATGATTGTGTTTTACTTGATTTGAACATTCTGGGAAAGAAATTGAAATACTGTGATAAAATAAAACCTTTAGAATTTCCTTACTACATGGGTTTAGGCAATACTTGTTTACCGTATAGCTATGGCACCTGGACGTCGTCCCCGGGTGACTCAGACGACCGAGGCCCAGCAGATTCAGGCGGTCGATCAGATGAGGATTGATTGAGAGGAGGAAGATAGAAAGTGTCAGATGACTCTCCGTTCTTTCCAGTGTCAAACCCTCAAGAAATGCGAGGTTAGTACTTCGGTTACGGGGAGAGATGGGTGTCTTGAAGAACTAGGGATCGCTTTTACCTTGATCTGTGCTCTGAGGGAGTACTGGGTTCCCCTAGCAGTCAGCCAGCTGAGAGGTGCGGCGTGACTGTGGTGGATGCTCTACCTCGGAGAGAGGATAGAGGCAGAGGTTCTGTGGGCTGACTTTGAGAAGGAATTCTGAGAGGAATTCCTTTCTTCCATAATCAAGGTGGAGAAGCGGCAGGAGTTACTCTCCCTTCAGTAGGGGAGTATGTCAGTATGAGATTTGGGGATCAAGTTCATTAATCTCTTGCGCTTTGCTCCGGATCTCTATCCAGATGAGGAGTCTAGGGCGAGACGTTTGGAGGAGGCGCTTCGTCCTTCGCTCCAGTATGCTGTCACCCCCCTTCACCCTTCCGACGTACATGGCAGTACAGAAGAAGGCAGAGGTTGTAGAGAGGATGCACCCGCTGTGAGGTGGACCATAAGAGGGGATCTAGCCAAGATCGTCGAAGGGGAAGGAAGTCAGCAACAGGTCTCCTACGATGGGACCTTCTAGGTTCAGGCCAGTGGGGAGCAGGCCCTAGCAGTTCCAGTTCAGATCTTTGGGTCCTTGTCCCTTTTTCATGAGCCCATGACTGAAGTGTTTTTCTTGTGGAGGTTTCGGGCACGTTCAGAGTCGGTACCCGACCCGAGCTCAGTACGGTGGAGGAGGGCAGGTTCAGCACCCACCTCAGCAGCACCAGTTTCTCGTGAGGCCCTTCTAGCAGCAGCTTGACCATGCTCCCCTGAGGGCAGACTTTGCTGGAGGAGGCCGACCTCAGGGTGCTCCTTAGGGACCTCAACCAGGGCGTGGTCAGGGAGGTGGACGACATCAAAGAGGCAGAGGAGCTGGGCGTGGACAGTTTCACGCAGCAGAGTTGATAGCTCCAGCGGGACAAGAGGTGGTGCGAGGTACGATATATTTGTTCAGCACTCTCGTTTTTGCTTTGTTTTATTCGGGAGATTCGCACTCTTTTGTTGCACCTGGTCTAGCCCAAGATTTAGGACTAGAGGTAGAGAGACTTTCCGTACCACTGGTGCTGATTAAACCAGTTGGAGGCCAGACCAGTGTATCTTGTGTTTGTCGGGGATGTGGGCTGACGTTGGGACCACATCAATCTAGTGGGGACCTTCTTCTTTTACATATGAAACCATACGATGTCATCCTAGGCATCGACTGTTTGTTTTATTTAATTTCCGTTATCCAATGCTTCCGAACAAGAGTCGTGTTCTCCGACGTGGATGGGCACCATGTATCTTTTATTGGAGAGAGGAGCTATCAGGTTGGAGGACGAAATGTGAAGCCTCTCTTCTCCTTGTTAGGCAGGTTATCAGTGGTTTTATCAGATGCAGAGATGATGGATGTCCCGGAGGTTTTTGGGGAGTTCCATGATGTCTTTCCCGAGGAGGTTGTGACTCTACCCCCCCCCCCCCCCCGACGTGACGTTGAGTTAGGAAGTGACATAGAGCCTGGTGCCCATCCGATTTAGATGGCCCCTTATTGGATGGAACCTTCAGATCTTTGAGAGTTGCGGATTCAGATTGGCGATCTAATGGATAAGGCTATTGTTTGACCAAGCGTGTCTCCATGGGGTGCTCCAGATTTGTTCGTGAAGAAGGCAGATGGTGGTCTCAGGTTATGCATAGACTACTGAAGGTTGAATCAGGTAACAGTCAAGAACCGTTACCCCCTTCCAAGGATAGATGATCTCTTCGAACAAATGACGGGAGCAGTTCTGTTTTCTAAGAGTGATCTAGGTTCTAGATATCATCAGCTAAGGGTAAAGGATAGTGACATCTCGAAGATGGCTTTCAGGTGCAGGTATGGGCACTTCGAGTTTTTAGTGATGCCGTTTGGAGTTACGAATGCACTAGCTGTGTTCATGGGACTTATGAACTTATTCTTCTGAGAGTTTCTATACCGGTTCATCGTTGTGTTTATCGATGACATCCTGACCTACTGAGGATCAGAGGAGGAGCATGTTGAGCATCTCAGGGAAGTCTTGGAAGTCCATCGACACCACCATCTTTATGGTAAAATGACGAAGTGTAAGTTCTTGACACAATAAGTACACTTCCTTGGGCACGTAGTGTCTCAGCATGGAGTGTCAATGGACCCGTCAAAGGTGGAGGAAACTCTTTCTTGCACATAACCCAAGAGCGTGGTAGATGTTCATAGTTTCCTAGGGTTAGCAGGTTACTATCAGAGGTTTATTTCAAACTTCTCTCAAGTTTCTGCTCCATTGACAGCATTGACTAAGAAGAACCACGTCTTCCTATGGAGCGAGTATTTCCAGAAATCTTTCGACTACCTGAAGGAGAATTTAGTCAGTGCTCCCGTACTTAGGTTTCCAGAGGAAGGGTTTTTGTATGAGGTGTTTTATGATTCTTCTAGCCTTGGTTTGGGTTGCGTAATGATATAGAAGAAGGGAGTGATCTGTTGTGGGTTTAGGCAGTTGCGCCCTTATGAGTGTAACTATGCCACCCATGACCTGGAGCTTGTAGTAGTAGTGTTTTCATTGAATTTGTGGCGACATTACCACTTTGAAGAGCACTTTGTGGTCTTCTCAGATCACAAGAGCATGCGTTATATCTTCTCCCAATGTGACCTGAACTTACGGCAGCAGATATGGGTCGAGTTCCTCCACTACCATGACTTCGAGATCTCTTACACTGAAGGTAAGGGAAATGTTGTGGCTAATTCCTCGAGCAGGAAGTCGCATAAGGAAGTGGTTTGGGAATCCACTGATGCTTGGAATGTGATGGGAGTGTTTGCTGCCTTGCACATGGATGCCAGGGTAGAAGGCATTAGAGGCTGTTTGTTTTAGATGACTGTGCAGTCCTCCATGTTACAGTAGGTGGAAGAGTCTCAGTGGGTGGACTCCGAGGAAGAAGCGATGCCGGATCGTGTCGATCAGGGAAATGCTCCATAAGGATGGTACATGGACAACCGATATCGGATTATTTTTCATGGAAGTTTTTTTATTCTAGAGGAAATGCGTGAGGGAGTTATCCATGAGTTCCATATCTCAGCCTTGGTGGTACATACAAGAATTTCAAAAATGTACTGAGGCATGAGGGAATAGTTTTGGTGGCCCGGGGTGAAACGGGCAGTGGCAGAGTTTGTGGCTAAGTGCCTAGTGTGTCAGTAAGTAAAGTCTGAACACCATGTTCCCAGTGGTTTGTTGCATCCATTAGATGTCCCTGAGTAGAAGTTGGATGAAATCTCCATGGACTTCTTCACAAGACTACCTAGAGCTAAGGGTGGTTATGATGCTATCTGGGTGATGTTGGATCGTTTGACGAAATAATCTCACTTCTTAGCAATTAAGGAGTTGGGACCACTGAGTACCTTAGCACAAATATACATAGACGAGGTGGTGTGATTCCATGGTGTTCTAAAGACTATCGTCTCAGACCAGGATACTCGGTTTACCTCACGAGTATGGAGGGGGTTACAACATGCTTTTGGCACCCAGGTACGCCTTAGCACTACTTTCCACCCCCAGACCGACGGGCAGTCAGAGCGAACTATCCAGATGGTAGAGGACATGCTACGAGCAAGTGTTCTGGATTTCAGAGGATCATGGGTAAGACACTTGCCTTTAGTAGAGTTTGACTACAACAACATATCCCACTCTACAATTGGAATGGAACCGTTTACAGATTTGTATGGAAGACCATGTTGTTCACCCATTAGTGATACAGGTGCTCTTGGGCCAGAGGTAGTACAGAGCACCATCGAGAATGTCCATCTTGTGCGTGAGAGGATGGAGGCAGCTCAGGACCGACAGAAGTCTTATAATGATCGTCCGAGGAGGCCCTTGGAGTTCGAGGTGGGAGATCATGTGTTCTTGAAAGTTTCCCCTTGTCTGGGGAAGAGGAGGTTTGGTAAGGGGAGTAAGATCTCCCCTAGGTTCATCGGACATTTTGAGGTACTGAGGCGAGTCAGCGAGGTGGAATATCAGCTGGCCATGCCACCTCAGTTGGAGAAGGTTCGTGACGTCTTCCACGTCTCCCAACTTCATCGGTACTTACACGACGACTCTAACGTTATCGACTGGGGAGATTTAGAAATGGGAGATGACGCGACCATTGAGGAACGACCAGTCAGAATCGGCGATCGTAAAGAGAAGGTGCTCCGTGGATGAACCATCGTCGTGGTTCGTATGTTGTGGAGGCATGGCGGCCTCGAGGAGAGCACTTGGGAGCATGAGACCTAGATTCATGCTCAGTACCCAGAGTTGTTTTGACTTGTGTTTTCTTTGTTCTTATGAACGTTGTTTTGATGTTATACTCTATACCTTTGACATATGGAATGCTTGTCTTGTCGGTTAGGAGACCTTTTTGTTTCCTTGTCCTTTTGAATTGTGTAGCATGTCTGGATGTGTGGGAAAAAGGGAAAAACATGATCCTTAATTGAGACGCATTAATGCGGATGTGATTGAACCCATGCAGGTGAGTCAGTTCCGCCTAAAGCGAATAATATATCGACATAAGAAAAGAACTTTTCCCCAACCCATGTGTTCGGGCAGTGTTTGGGTTGTGCGGTGTTGGGGGCAGTACGAGTTGAAAATCCTAATGTATGAAAGTTGAAAGACCCAATTCTTAATAGAGACGCATTAATGAGTATGCTATTAAACCTGTGCAGGCGAGTCAGTGCCACATAAAGTGGATAATAACTCGACATAGGAGAAAGAATTCCTAACACATATGGTTAGGGTTGTCGGATGTGTTCCTATTATAACGAGGGCACTAAGAGGTATCTTGTTGGGGTTCCTCTGGGTTGGATTTTGAATTCTCGGGGATGATAATGTTTTAAGAGGTATCTGATGTAATGGAAAGGACCTCTCCGGCCCATTACTTTGTCAAAAAGAAGTTCATGAAGTGTTTTGGAGGGTAAATGGACTTTTCCCACACTTTTCATAATTTTGAAACTACACGCCGTGTAGTGTGAGTACACGCTGTGTACCCCCTCGTCAGGTATAACCCGTGTTAAAGGACGTGTCCTTCCCGTGTGAAATAAATGGGTACACTCCATGTACCCCAATACTACACGCCGTGTAGCCCCTCCCCGTGTACGTGTTACCCTCAAACCATGTGTTGACCAGTCAACAGCCATGTTCCATGTTGGAGCCATGTCCTTGCCGTGTGAAATAAATGGCTACAAGTCGTGCACCCCAATACTACACGCAGTGTAGTCCCTCCCCACGTATGCGTTACCCTGAATCCATGTGTTGACCAATCAACGGTCGCGTACCACGTTGAAGGCCGTGTTGGAAGCTGTGTGGTGATGGTGTGAAATGACCGAGTACACGCTGTGTACTTTTTTTTCATTCCTATAAAAGGATGGGTCCCCTCCTCCTTTTCAAATCACTCATCTCCTCCCCTTTCCTCTGAGCAGTGCTCTCCCAAGAGACTCGAAGGATCCTTTTTCTCTATAACTTCTTCGTCCGAGCTCCGATTTACAATCTGTCAGTGGCCACGGGAGCGTAACGACGTGGCAGAACTTCTAATTTTGGATCTGTTGTCTTTCCTTCAACCTTTCTTTCCTAGCATCCTCCTGAGGAGGTTTTGATGGGATTTGATAGAAGTGACGGATGCTGACGAATGTCTTCTAATGTTGATCAGGGGGAGCATTGTGATCAGAGCTTGTTGAGGTATGGATCTTACCTTCGTCTTTATAAATTGTGCATCATGCGGGGTGGGTTTCCTCTTGTTTACGTGAAACACATTTGAACTAGTTTAATGAAGATAATAACTGACCTATATAACAGGGATGGGGAAGTTGTTATTTTTATCTTTATATCCTGTGATATTATGTTGTGAATTGAATAGCCTTATGCCTACTGAAAATCATTGTCGTTGTGGGCCTTTTCTTGCACAATTAAATGATTCCCTATCTTTTTAGACCATTTTATTGAATGGAACTTTGTTGAATGTGGAATTTAGATAATCATGTAAATTTGGGTGATTTAAAATTTGAAACCCTTGTGTGATCACCCCGGTTGAACAAAATAGAATAATGAACATGTGGGTGTTGGCATTGATGTGTGGCATGTGATGGTGGTGTTTTGTGGGTTGTTGTGGATCGGGTGAGCAGAGGGGCTACGGTTGGCTTGGTTGTGGGTTGGTGTGAATGATATGTTGGTGATGGGCAGCAGGGCATTGATAAATTGTATTAAAGGGGTGATGATGTATGGTGTGGTTGTGGTTATGGTGGTCGGAAACGGGGCTGCAGGGATGGGTTGAATGTTAATGAACTATGGGAAGTGCTTAATAAATAAAAGTGGAAGAGTTAGTGAATGGTGGGGCATGATAGTGAAATGGTAACAATAAATAATGGGGTTGGTTGGTTAATTAGAAGGACTTTGTTGTGTTGCTTGTGTTTTCCTAACTTGATTTGTAGATGTCCGGGATATGTTTTACGAATGATCTATATGGTTGGTTGTGGATAGTTGACCAGTAGTTAAGGAACAAATAAACTGATTCTGTTGAAACATGAAAACCTAAATGGGCTTGGGGTTGTTTGTTATATGTATGCTTCGTAGTAGCAGTGCCGAGGCATGTGCTCAGTTCTCTGATTAGAATCCATTGTTTGGGCCAATTGTTTGGTATATATATATATATATATATATGTATATGTATCTTTGTGTATTATCTCACCCCACCCATGTTGAGAACTTAGTGCCGAACACTCCCATTTCATGGGAGAGGGTGTTTTCCCCTTAGTTTCTAGCTCCTTCCAGCTCTTTCTTCCCTAGGCTGTGATGGCTTGTGGCGACCTTACAACCAAGACTCTTCGGGTTGGTTTTGATTGGGGTGGTTTAGCCCATGACTCTTCTGCCAGGTTTTACTATTTCCCAAGAACCTTCAGGATGAGGCCCAGGTGTGTGCGGGTAGGATACGTGGTTGTGAGGCCCAGGTGTGTGCGGGAAGGATACATGGTAGTGAGGCCTAGGTGTGTGCGTGCGGGAAGAGTGTGGTAGCGTCAGGACATTCACTATTAGGAAGAGCAGCTGAATAGTGGGGGAAAATGGTGCGGGGTACCCAATACTCTTGTTCTTATATACTACTACCTATTGTGATTTTGTTTTGGTGAGTGTGGCTGGTGAGGTTGGGTGGATAGAATTCCTTGCTAGGTGTCTTCTGTTGTTCTCACGGGACATTAGGATGTATCCCCACTTGTGCACCAGAGATTTAGGTTTCCCTACTGAGTGTACTTGTATGCTCACCCTACGTTTACTTTTAGGTTTCCAGGAGGACAACCAAGGCTGTGCGGGACCCTACTAGTTGGGATATTTAGAGTTTTTGCAGTTGTTGTACTCTTGTTTCTTTTGGTATTGTACATTTCATATTTCTTGTATTTGTTCCTTGTTTCAGAACTATTTAATAATGCATGTGGGATTCATTTGGGTTATTTCTATACAATTGTTTTTCATTTTTGGTGGTTGACTTGTCCTATTTCCTGATCTTAAATAATAAAAGTGGTAATGCCTCACATATTTGTGAAAACTCATACCCTTGGTTCTAGTCACCACCCTGGGGCCTACTCGAGGCGAGACTCAGGGGTCATTATCTCTCTTTCACCATTTCCAGCACAGGAGGGGCATCTTTGGTGGGAGGGGGCGTGACAATAGTATAGAAACTTATCCTTCTCACATTGATGAAAATCTAAATCACCCAATTAACCTCCATGAATTATATAATTTTAGAACCATTCACTAAAAATAGGTGGGTTGCTTTCATAATCATCATTAGAGAGCTACCAAGGCATCATATTCTATGATTTATTCATTTGATTTTCATTTTTATAATTCTCAACTGATGACATAGTAAGACATAAGTGGTTAAGCAGAGGAGATTCACTAAAAATTATTATTAACAAACACCAAGTATTAATGTATTACCCAAAATTTTATTCTAAATATTTATTTTAATTTTTTAATAGAAAAAATATATCGTTGATTTTTTCATTATGAATTAATTATATATCTTACATTGGTTTTCATGCATGTGCAATGTGGAAAAACATTCCTATTAATATTGTCATTTGTGTGTTTATCATTAGATATCAAAGACTTCAAACCAATATGATATGTACGATAGATAGATATAGTGATATTTTTCTCCCTTATTAAAACCAAAATTACCCTAATATGTTAATCGGGGAGAAATTATCTTTATTAAATAGGACACATGAGTAAACAATTGAATTAATTATTTAAAAAGTAATGTATGTGGATATCTATGGTTAGGCCCCTTGATTATAATATGAATTTAAAATCACCTAATCTCTTAAAATTAATTCACAAAATTCCAACCATTAAACAAAATAAATCAAACTTGTAACATTTTCCACTCTAAGAATATACTATGGTATACTATTAAAAAATTTATCTGGTTTCATAAAATTATCACAAGACCCCCACAATAGTATCTTATGAAACCAAAAATATCAAAGTATTAATTATAAACAGAATTTGGGTTCTGTGATCATCAAATTAGAGCTTTAACTAACATATATTCTCTTTATGTGTCCATTAATTTCCCTTATTGTAATTATGTAGTGACGACACACTACAATTTGATATTATAGAGATATTCAACGAGGTATATTTTAATATTCATTTACTAGAATCCATAATCAAAGTTTATAGGTATGGGAAACTCATCAATGACATATTCACTAGGAAGAGAATATTTGTGGGTAATTAAAAGTAATGTCTTAGTAAAAATGTTTCAACACTTATAACACCAATAATAAAATAAAATGTAAATAAATTGGTTTATTATTTATCCCCTATATTAAGGGTGAGATAAATTTGTTTAATTCTCTTTTTATTTAGGATAATCAATTAATAAACTCCTTATTGAGTTAATTAATCTCTGAGGATATGATAACTCAAACCGACATGAGTATTTTTTAATCTATCCATGTGAACTATTAAATTACTAATAGGTATATTTAATTTTTTTTCTTCTGATTTAAAATGATTTTTTATTCCCTTATAGCATTTATATTCTTAAAATTGAAGATGAAAAAGGTAAATATCACCCTCCCATCACTCTAGGTTGGTCATTCCTCCAGACTCCTAAAACCACAATAAATGAAAATAAAAAAATTATTCAATTTGGTTCAAAAGATAGTGAAATTCAACATATGTTACTCAATTAAATACCCATATGTGGATGAATTAATTTATATAATAATGCATTGTGAATTTTCATGTTCTTCTAGGGTGGAAACTAAAATATATGAAATATAATAAGTTTAGGAGATACATTGGAGACACCAGATCTACTTGATGAATTTATTTTTAAAATTTTGATTAGTCTATATATTTCGAAACATTTTTCAATTCCAATAATAGATTTACTCATTTGATATATTCTATGGAAAATGAAATCATTATTCATGTGTTAATTCAAGAAAATCCCTCCAATAGAATGGTGTATTCGATATTTCATTACATACTTTAATGGTTTGTTCACAGATTTGTTTGAAGGGATAGATAAAATTTCATTGAAATTATTAAGTTTTTGTATAGTCAATTGAACAACCTTTAATGTGTATATGAAAAATATAGCCATTTGAAATGATACAATACAAAAGGGTATACAAAGAGAAAAAATAACTTCTTATAACAATGTAATAAAATCGTTTATGTTATATTGTTATTCTAATTATTTACTATTCTGATTCACAACACTAATAACATACAAATAATATCATTAGGTTTCTATTATAATTATATTAAAACTATAATTAATTCATTTTTGTCCATTAATTATGTTATATTTTTATTTGTATTAGATTTATAACCAAATTGAATAATGTTGTTAAATAATATCATCCATGACTATGAGAATTAATTACTAATAATATATGATAGTAATGATTTTGTATTTCTTTATTAATGTTAACATTAATAATAATGTCATTAGTGAGGATATTATGTATATTTCATAAAAAATCAATGAAAAATGTTATTCACAGAATTCATTTTTATAGATCATAACCAAAACACACCTAAAATAACATTATAAAAACCTAAATAATTTGAAAATGAAAAGTCACTTTTTTTATCGGATAATTATGTAAATTTAAGGACTAATTAATAATGATGATCTAAAAATAAAAATAAGGAAAAACAATCTGGATTTCTCACACCCAATATTGAATATTTATAAGATATAGCGATTATAAATTTATTGAATAATTATAACTCAATGTTATAAAAGTTTAAATATATATATAATTATGAAAATAAGTTATTAATGTATTTATTCTTGATAGAAAATATCAAACAGTGTTTTCAATGACGTAGTTGAAAAAGGAATGTTTCCTTATCTCCTATTTTCACCCAAATATTCATATTTCTTATTATATAAAATGTTTTTTCATGAATGTTTTATCTTATACAACATTATAATTTTTTATCAATACTAAATTAATATTCATGTAATTTAATTTTTCTTTTCCTATGTAAACCTTTATGTGTATTGGAATCAAATGTTACTGAGTTTTTTAGGGGATCTAGTTCTTTTATTTAATCCCAAAAGACATGTTTGATATTTTACACCATTATAAATTTAATATGTATTACTCAATATAATATTTATTAAAATTATTAAATTTATTTCATTTTAATGTATTTTAATGTTTATTTCCTTCTCTTATTCAATTTATCCTTTAATAATTACATTACCCAAAGCATTGTGGTCTCATTACCAATCTCATTTTAAAATGGTGATTCCTTTTGAAAAATAATATGTATTTTTAATTATATACATTACTCTATAAAACACATATCATGTAAATCTCTACCATTAATTAATGTAATTTTACTTTCCGTATACCTGTCTTATTTTCCAACAAGGCTTGTTTTTTAATCTTTATAGGGAAATAGGCAGTAACATTGCTTTTTCAATAAGGGACACCATTTTCTAAAGTTATTATTCATTTTATGAATTTGAAACGTTTCTTATTTCTATATAAATATTTTATTGATAAAATTCTCTACAACATTTAATTATTTAGATTTTTTGAAGATAATATAATTTTTTTCTCATGTCATGTTATCCTTATAGGGTAAAAAATGACTCTTTTTGAATATTTTTGTTTAAGAACATATTTCAACATACTTTGTTGTTTTGTATGATACATTATCTATATTTTTTCATTGTTTCTAAAATATATTATATTTTTTCTAGTTGTTTTAAACATTTCATTTAATATAATTTATAAAGATCAATGATATTTCTTATTATCAATGTGATTTTTTTAAAAATATAAAAGGTGTATCTCATTTATGTAATTGTTTTTTGAAATGTAGTATTCTTTATCAAAATGTCATTAAATTATTACCATATAATTTATCCTCTATTTTTATTATTTTATTTTATTTTTTATCAAAGAAATGATGAATCACTACCTTTATATTTTTTTACAATTCTATATAAATTATCATCAATTTTATTCAAATTCATTTATTTAATGAGTACAATGTTTTATATTTAATTTATTCAAGGGATATCACATAGATTCCACACATATATTGATAGAGGAAATTACTGAATTAATTGTATAATCATTATTTATATAGTGAAAATTTTAAAAACATTAATTAAGGAAATTTACCTAAAAAGTTATAGAAAATTGATTGACACCAATATATATTCTATGGATTTTTCTTTTTGTGAGTATAGATTAAATTATAAATTATTTACTTATATTTTTTCTTCAAAAAAGTATATGAAACCCATTTTCATCCATTTTTTGGTTATTATGTGATAAATGATTGATTTTATATGGCACGTGTATATATAAATTTATAAAGGGAGGGGTAATAATCACCCTTAATTTCATTGGATAAATGTATATATATCATGATATATGTATCCAAAAGTGTAGTTCAGTTTCTTATAAGATAATGAAATTATTGTGTATCTCATGAGTTATGTATCCCCTATACTAATGATTATGCCCAAATTTTAGAGGATATTTATGTTACTCTCTCATTTCACTTTTTTTAGTGATTTTTTTTAAAACAATATTGATTTATAAATTTATCATTAGGTTATGATTTATGATCTATGATATATTTAGTATAACAATATCTTGTTTCCAAATAGTACTTGTATTATAATTTTATGTTCACCTAAAAAAATTTATTATTATCCCTTAAGTTTACCCTTTATAGGAATCTTAGCTCACCTCTTTCCTTTGTGTCATTTTACCATGGTTATTTAAATGTGTGTAATCTATTAAAAGCACAAATGTTTTTCATGGGTTGATTATAATGAAATGATCATAGATTTAGTAAAATATATTTTCTTTGTTAATGGTCCTCAATGAAAATAAACCAAAAGATTCTCTAAATTCTTATATTTAATTATAATGATAAAATATTTTATGTTTACATGGGATCACCATAACTAGTTTCAAATTCAATTATTAAATGTAATTTTTTAGCACCGGACCATGGTGTGTTGGTTTGGGGTTCCTCAATTTCATATGTATTAAATTTTGAATTTGATACATTTTATACCCTCATTGTACTTTTTACATATTAACAAAACCATATATTAGATTTAGTCAAATCAATTCCCTTATGAAAAGCCACCATTTCTACATAAATTTTCTTCACATGAAAAGTTTTATTTAATAAATTAAATCTTAATAGAATTCCTTACTCTATTATTTTGAACAAATAATAAAATCCATCCACCAATTAAAATCATTTATATATTTTAATTTTAATAACTTTGAGACTTTTGATTATTATTCCAAATTTTATTTTCATTGGTCTAATATTAAATCCCATTTACATCACAACACAAAATTCTAAAATTTTAATAAAATTTAATATATAATTAGATATCTTTCATAATTTAACAACATCATAATTATTAAAAACAATATATCAAACCGTTCCATTTTAAAATTTCTATATCCAATATAACTCAACACATTTATTCATTAAAAACAGATCATAAAATAATTTATAGTGTAAAGTGATATTCCCCTATTTATTGTAACTAAATGTTACTGTATAATAATTTATCTACCTACATGATCTATATTTTTTCGACATAAAGTAATATTTCTATTTAATATTAGATAAAAAACATGTCTTCTTTATCTCTCAATTACATGAAATTAAAATCATAATCCCACGAGCCACATAAAATTTATGTTAATTTAAAACATCATTCTATAATGAAAAAGCTATGTTTTTTAAATAACACTTATATTATCATAGTGGGAATATTCAATAATGAAACATTGTTTGACCATATCTAATTTTTTATTTAACTGTTTGGACCATTTTAAAGAAACATTCATTTAATTATTTAAAAAAGTCTTTAATAGTGTCATAATTGTGCTTAAAAATTATAATTACATCTATAACCTACATCAAATATTATTCATTTAACTATTTTTAATAAAATCCTAAATTATCAGATAAGTGAAAAAAGATAAAAATACACAATCTCTATTAAGAACCATCTAATCTTGATATATTTTTTCATTATGAAAATTTTTATTAGGCTTTTGACTAATCATTTAAATGAAAAATCGAATGTTTTTAAATTAATTCCCAAGTTTTGTACTCATATATATTAAAAACAATTGTACATTTGATTTTATATAATAAAAAAAACTAAAAAATTTGGTTTTTATAACATAGATATCTAACATGAAATTTACATAGAATTTACTAAACTCTTTCAGGGAGTTATAATTATTCCATCAAATATAAAAAATTTCTTCTTTATTAACACAATCATTAGGTTTTAAGGGAATAATCCATATAGTTTCAAAAAAAAATTAGAACATTCCAACTAACATTTATTTCTCTAATTTGAATATTTAAAAACATGTTCAATCTGTACATCAAAATAATATGGTCATTATAGGATCATATGGTTATGTAAATAGCTATATTTTGTGGGATTACATTTTATTTTATAAAAATAAATCTTACAAATTCCTTTTGTATCATTTAATGTTTATCTGGATGACTCTATATCTGCTATTTAGAAAGATATTATCATACAAACTAAGTTCTAATACTTTTGTCTATTATGATTTACATGCCTATTTTTTAATAATGCTCTACACTCATTAAAAATGACCAATAAAAGTAAAAAAAATTAGTAACATGAAAATGAAAATATTATAAATTTCAAAATAAATACATAACGACAAATTAAAAAAGAATATAAAAACATATACATTTATTGTAAATTCATAAAATCACCTTGACTTAAGGTATTTTTGGGTTAAACTAACTATAATGTTTTGTATTTAATCATTATTAAATCCCTCAAATCACAATTATTATAAAAAATATATCATCTAATCTTCATAATCCCATGATAACAAATATAGGACATTACCGTTTTCTTTTCCCAAAAATCCATGAATCTAAATAAATCGGACATAGTGACAGCTAGTGAAAATTTTTAATACATTTATAATCCTTATAATGTTTTCATAATGTTAAAAATTATCCATAAATTACAAAGAAAAATACTAGTAACAAAAAGAATAAAAAATTAATTAATGATTAGAAAGATTGAGATAATAATTCATAAGCTTACAACTATTTTAAAGATCATATATTAATATGAAAATATATAATGGTTGTATTATTTGATTCTTATAGTTTGGTAAAATGGTTATGATGGAAACTTACACCACATGGAATGCTTTGTATATGCTTCTTCTTAATTTTTTAGTGGAATCATCACAATTCTATAAAACCATCCTTTTGGAACTGTATATTATTTTGTCATGGGATTAACATTATTCAGCTGGTGGAATGAAAATCATTATCAAACTATTTTTACAAATTTTAATATAGAGAGTATACTTACCACATCAAGATGAATGTCTATTAATTTATCCATGTGTAACGTCATCCAGTTATGAGCATTGTAAGATAGGAATTAGATAAAATTGATTGATAAAATATCGAATCGTTTATCGAATGTATAATGTACGCGTACATATGATTATAAACATCAATAATATTATAATGATCTTCCGATTAATAATTATTTCTATGTCTGATAAAAATATATTTTTTTCTAAAAAAGTCAAGAAACATGGAATTCAAGGATATAATAAATTATTCTATTTGATAATGTATGTTATTGTTTTTAAAATAATGAATAGAAAGTTATTAAATTATAACATAAAACAAAATAATCTCCAAATTATTAAAAATCAAAAAATAAAACCCTTAAATAGAAAAAATATAAAATATTACGTTGAAAATTTACACTCACTTTTTTTAAACAAATTAATGAAATAAATTTTTATTTTCTTCTTTATATATTTATTTCTCCACCTAGTTAATCATTATACATCATTAAAAAATACTAATCCAAAATATTTGTAATATTAGTAGGTTTTCTCAACATTCTTATGATATTTTCTATTCTCAAATTCAATTAGTGTTGGATATAAAAAAACTAGATGGAGAAGGTGTACATGAATGGTTTGATAAAAATAATTATAGGAAAAAATTGTTTTTAAATGAATATTAATCCAAAAATAGATAGAATATTAATAGAAAGATTTTAAACCATTCATTGAAACATTTAATAAAAATGGGTTTTGATTATGACAACCCCATTAAGAGTTCATACAAATGGAAGAAAAATAAATTTTTCCTAGAAATATAATCGATAATGACCTTCATCCTAATAATATTATCTTTGAAACACTCTTCCATTATATATGAATAATTAATCATTCCTATCTCATCTACCAACACCTCAAATTTCTTATTTTCCAAATTCCATTCTAACACATTATTTTCTATGAATGTTACATTACAAATATCCACCTTTAACATTAACACATATTCATCAGTAAATAGATTTATATTTCTATAATATTATATTTATCTATCTAAATTCCTGTAATTGTTTTTTATATTTTCTATGAATATTTTACTTTTAAAAACATTAGAATAAAAATATCATAAAACATTATAGTAACTTTATTTTATTTGTTAAAATTGTCAATTTGATAATTAGGAAACACGATATATCCATCTATTTTTATTAATATCAAATTAATTTTTTAAATCTTATTCTTCATAATTTGAACCTTATTTTAAGGATTTAAAATTGAATTTTTTTGATTAACTATCTCAAAATGTTTTTTGATAGAATAATAACTCTCAAAAACATCAAATCATCCATGATTTTTTTTTGAGATTCTATATTAAAAAATAATGAAAATATAACACACGTATTATCATTATTTCGTTAAATAAAACCAATATCATCAAAGAAATATATTTGGATAACATGATGGAGAATTAGTTTAATGAAATGAAACATATAGAACAAATGGTTTAAATGATTCAATTTTTTTACATTCTCTTGACATTCAATTCATCAAAAACAACTATTATATGGTCATTAATATTTGATATAGGTTTGTATGAAAACCAATATTTTAATTTCAATCTTCTACTTATTATTTAAAATATTCTTCTTTGTACGATGCATTAAAACTAGTATCCTTCTAAATATTATAAGATAAATATGTGGTGGAATGGGTAGATTATTATTTTTTTAATATCAAACTCTTCATCTAGAACATTTCATGGTATTTTATAAGTTATTAATGATCTGTACCCAAACTTATTCAAAAATTTTGAACTTATTTTTACTCTTCTAAAAATATAATAATTTCATGTATTATTTTTATTTTATTCACATTATCAATGGTTGGTGGAAAATTATAATTATAAACTTTTTTTACCACTAGTAGAACATAATGTGTTAAATATTGAGAAACTAATAGAGGAGAATTTTCTTGAAAAGATATAAATTGATAATCAAACACATGTGATTATATGTGGGTTGTAATTGTAACATTTTCATTATCTTTTTCTACTCATTTAATAAGTTATTTTACAACCTTTTCTTACTATGTCCCTTATTTTAGCATTTCCTAGTCTCACTGTCTCTATGATTTTTGTATATATTTTATATTAATGCAAAGATATCATATTTATCAAAAGAAAACTAATTTTTTGTGGAATAATCAATTACTTTTTCTTCAAGCATTCTTGGAAATCTTTAATAAATAATATTTTTCACATTTCTTATGGAGGCAGTGGAGACAATCCATTTTTTTTCTAAAAATTTATATTTAGAATTTCTTATTCAATATAAAATGCATATTTTTCAAATTAATCAACATATATCATAAATTTTGGATAATTTAAAAGCATAGATGTATTATGTTTTTCTTCACTAATAAACTTAAAAATTAATATAATAGTTATTTTTTCATTTTTGAACCATTCATTATCCCAAATGTTGACCAATATATTATTAATAAATAATAAAAATATAAAAACACTCAACATCATTAGTCCATTCGTTACATCATCCATATATAAATAATAATTCATTAACAAAATGAACAATCACATGTTATACAAATAATAAACTACATATGTATTGTAATATTTATGTGTATCTCAATCCCCCTTTCTCTGGAATAAAAAATTCTTAATCCAAAACACAACAACCAAAATATCTTGTGGAAGATGATAAACTTTCCTCAAAATATAATATAACAAAAACAATAATTATTTTACCTTTAAAACCTTCCAACCTATCAAGAAACATGTGGGTAATAACATTTTATTAAACTTGAAGAGTGCCTCCAACTAGAGAAATTACTTTTGAATAATTTTAATATAACAATCTTTATAAAAATTAAAATTTATGAATTTCATACAATTTTCATGATTAAAAATTTTTGTATTATAAATTACACTTACTAATTAATGATAATACATATTGAAATATTCCACTAAAAAGAATATATCTTCTCTAACCAAGAACATAATCTAATTATTCAATAGAAAATAAATTTTTCAAACCCACTTTTTTCTATCATCCTTTCATTTACAACATATTTATTTCCCAATTATTATGATCATTAATCATTCCTTATGTATAATTTAGTTTCATAAGGAATGAATAACAAATAAATGGATTTAAAAGAGTATCATTAGTCTTAACTGGTAGTAGATGATAACATGTATAGTAATGGTGTCCTGCACATAGTTTTATAAAGCTAACTGGGTGGACTCATTAACTTATGAATATCCAAAATCTTAAAAAAACACTTTAAAATGCATTATTTGATAATTTTCTTTTAAATATTTAATATATTTTTCTAGAAACTCAATTTGTTATTAAAAAATATCATGGAAATATTTTTATGAATTATAATCTTCAAATATTTTAAACTATTTTATGATATAATAACTACATACATTTCATAAAATATAATGTATCAAAAGATATTAAATACTAGATATTAAATATTACCTCTCCATGTGATATTTTAAAAAACATTAAGATGGATTTTTATTAATAAATTTTTTTTAATCTAAATAAAACAATTTATAGATGGTTTCAAAAAAACATTATCCTATATATTTTTATAAAACTATTTTTTCAAAAAAAATGAATGGAAAATTTTTTAGAAGACCTAAACTATTTCTAAAAACAAAAAATTTAATTAATGATAAATTTTCTTGAAAAAAAGTCAATATGTACTCCCCGTTTATACAGGATTTCATTATTGTAAGGATATTGTTTAAAAATGAAGTCAATGTGAATGATCATTTCTATTTTTTATTCCATACTTCTTTTAAAAAATTCAAAATTTATTATTTTTGTAGAAATATGAGTATAATTTTTTGGATTTTTTATAATATTTATAATGATATCTTGTTTTTTTAATATGAATTCAAATTTTTTCTTTTATATATGTTATTACCTCATGGGTGATGTCCTGAGGTTTTAATTAATGTTATTAAAAATGTGTTCTTACACAAAATGTGATTTTTAATAAAAATGATGCCCTTATTAGAGATTTGGTGTTGCACCAACAAAACCTGATAACAAGAATACCTACCTTCCACATATTTTGAATCCATAGTGCAAAGTGATAAATAGTGGTTTCTCCAACAATACAATGAAACTAAATTCTAACCCTGAAAATGAAAATTTTCATATGTATATTTATATCCATTTTACTTCTACTAAATTCAATATCTTAAAAATATTTCTCTCCAAATAAATTCAAAAAAATAAATTTAACCAAGTTATATAGTTATATTAACTTACTGAGATATTCCATTAACATTTTTATGATAATATAATAAATTATTTTCTTGAAATCTTTCACATAATCATAAAAAACCTTTAATATTGTCAACTTAAAATTAATTATATCAAACAACTAATCAATCTTTGAAATATATATATTTTAAAATTGATTCTTGGATTTATCAGGATTTATTTTTATTGTGCGGTTTTGATATGAGTGATAATACATTTTTTATGTTCATATACATCCTTTTTAAGAATATATTTAATATACTTATGTTGGATTATAATTGTTCCTTATAGTTTTTATGAAAATTCAAAACAAATAAGAATGGTTTGTTCACCCAACATTCCAATCCCTAAGTAATAATTCATATTATTCATAATGAATCATGAAGATATTTTTTAGTTGATGTAAATATAATTCCACTAAAAGAAATACTGATAAAGATGGTTGTTAAGAACTAGCTTGGATACCCAGTTAACATGATAATTGTGTCTCCCCTGACATAGACAGAAGTCCATTCCCGATTCCCATGGGTCGGTGACAAGAAAATGGAATCATACAACATGCATGTGGTAAAGATTTTCCTCCAAGACATAGAGAATTAAATACAAGAAAGTTTATATTATTATAAAATAAAATCAACTGGAAGTAATGTTATAGAAAACAAAAATGCATGAAATTCTTGATGTACTATAACTCAAGTACCAAAAAACAGAAAAATAGCCCCAAATACTTGAAGGACACAAATCACCATGTCCAAATAAAAATAGTTGTATCAAACATTATGATATCATTCCCTTTTCTTGAACCTGGAATGATAATGCCTACAAACACCAAAAGGAAAATGTTTCATGTGAGCATAATTCCAGTGTAATCCTACCAAATATTCCATGAAATGATCCAAATATAAGTGATCAAAATAGAAGTATTCAATTTTCAAAAATACTTCTTTTAATTCAAAATCATATTTATAAGACATGATATTAATATTAAAAATTAGGTAGGATACAATTTATGAATTGGATTTTACTTTACAAGAGATGGAATATTTAAAACAATGAATTAAAAATACTATTACAAAAAACGGTTCATGCAAATCCATCCAATGCATGTTAAATAGGTTTACAAAATTAGTATACATTTATATCTCATATGTAAATAAACATGTGATAAATATAGACATATTATAAAATCTATGATAGTATTTCTATCTATAGGGATCCATATACTCTAAGTGACATCACAAAAAATGAGTAAACTCACATCCACCTAAAACATGAAAAGGAAGCTCATCCACCTCCCCTCTGTGATGTAAACCATCACATGTATGATTTGGAAAATTTAAATATATTAGAGTGTTTCTAAATAAGTCCTCAATAACCTATGTCTTGTAAGCACTCTATCATGATAAGAAATTTATATTAAGACTACATAAAAAAAATTAAATCCCATCATTCCATTTCAAAATTCAATTTTTTCCATTTAAATCCAGAAGTGATTTTTAAAAGAAACATGTCCCTTTCACAATATAAAACCACCATATTTCTATCAAATCATTTTATGCATTTTCAAATGTTTGAAATCCATTTAAAATGAATTCGTTCATTTTAAATATTAATTTCCACAATTAATTTCTATAATTTAATTAATAACATTTCCATCAAATGGACAATTTAAATTCAACAATTTAAATCCACAAATCATTATAATCACCCCCAAATTTACTGGAATTGGGGTTTCCCTAAATTTCATTCCAAACCGATTTAAAATATCATAATTAACTAGAATTGGTTATATATAAATAAAATAATTTTTTTTTAATTCAATTTAAATCAATAATTGAGTTAAATATATAAATTTAGAAAAAATCTATTTGAAAATTCAGTATGTAACAACCTACCTCTTCCCAAAACTCAACACTCGCAAAGATACCTGTCAATAAGAATGACGGTGGAGAAGACCTAGAAATTAGATCTAGAAGAAATATACAAAACCACAAGGAATATAACCATAAATTCCAAGATAATATATTGAAATCCAAAGATAGAAGAAAGATAAATGGGGGAAGAATGATGAATAACACATACTCAGATATCACCTACCAAAGAAATAATGATTGATCTCCAAAGGAATGGATCTAGAAGAGTTAGAAGACTCCATGAATTACTAGGGATGGTTTTGGGTCAAGGGATATGAAACAGAAGAATAGTATGAGAGAAATTACAAGTGAATTGATGCTTTAATAGGTTCCTATTGGGGTATTATAGCATATATAATCCATTAAAAGTCATAAAATATCAATGTAACACAACTGTATAAAGAAACCTTATCACCATGCATTAATGGCCAACATTTGAGTCAACAGAGCGATCTATCCCATTTTTATGACATGTAAATTTGGTTCATTAATTGAAACCAATAACTTTGATAATTACACTTTAACGACTTGTACCATATGAAAAATATACATGCCGTGTATCCCCGGTTCAAGACATGTAATTCCATCGTATCCTATTTTCAAAATCAAAATGAATGTGAGAGTCTATAAAAACTATGAATACAACATTTAAATCATAATCTCAAATAGAAATCAACTTTAATACCTTAATGAAATCTAAAAACTATGTCATGGTTTATGATGTACATATTAGTTTGGCAATGTGATGTTATATCCTCCCCACCAAATTTTTTCTTTCCTCTTATAAAGCCTATTAGGAATCCTCCATGGAAATGTGATGTATCAACAGATCTATCATATTTTCTTGAGTTCCTAAGTATCCTGAATATAATAACTATATTTCCATATAACATGAAACAAAGGTATCATCTTCCCATGATGTACATTGGTCTTAGAATCAACTATCCTGATTGGTTGTTCAGTCAATGATAAATCAGGCTCAATCTAATGTACACTCAAAGTAAAAATATGAGATAGATCAGATATATTCTTTATCGGTTGTGATTCATGGAACACATTATGTATTGATGAAATCATTGGTGGTAGTTATAAATGGTAAGAAACATTCCCCACTTGATCAACATCCACGAAAGGTTCCACCAAAAGAGGGGCATGTTTACCTTATCCCCTAAGAAATAAATGACCCAATTGGGGTCAACCATTCATGATGTCTAGTATCCAACTGAAATTTAAAAAGGTATATAGATATAATTAGAATAAGACTGTAATTGTCTATGTTTCATTAATATTCTTTGATTAATCAACTAAATATTTTATGTCGTCTCTTGCACCAAACTTGTTCCAACCAAGGAACATTCACCGATTACTATGAAACATTATGGAGATTTACAGGGATGGCCATATAGTGCCTAAAAAGGGGCCATGCTGATTGTAAAATAGTAATTATTGTTAGTGAGAACTCAAGAAGTGAATAGTGATCATCCCAAGCCTAGCCGAAATCTAGAACACATGGGCGAAGCAAGTCCTCATCGCATTATTCTTTTTCTGCGATTGTGGAAAACAATCTTTAATATACCTTGAGATCTCATCACACATACATGTATGCACTGGAACTGTTTGAAGCAAACCTGATAATTTTTTGTTCTTAGAATTAACCTGTTACAACATATAGCAATGGGAAACAAAATCAGCAATTCCCCATTTCATACCAGTCCACTATAATTACCTCCACATATCATATAATAATTTATTTATTCCATGGTGCAAAAAACATTGGGAATTAGAAAAATCCCCCATTATATCCTTTAATTCTTCTAATGACACAATGTAATAGTTCCAATTATATAGAACACCCACCATAGAGAACAATGATTGGGCCACTATCTACCCACAATAAAGAGCATCTCTAATTCAATTGAATTCATCATCACTCTTCTATTCTTAATGATTCATCATGATAAGAGATGATGTCAAATTAACGCTTGAAAAAGATATCTTATCTCTTTTCTCTTGATCTCTAATATGAAAATGTGAAAAGAGACCATTCAAAATTTTCTCCTATAAAGTTTTATTCATAGAGTGGGCAGCAAGTTTCTTACTCATTGAATCTGAAACAACATACCCTTTTTCCAAGGTATATGGGATGTTGATTTCAATTGACTACAGTTACTCTACCCAACACATCTGGTGAAAGTCCAAATCTATTTGAGAGAAGATATATCTCATGATTATGAGGACTGAAAAAATAGTAATCCTTTCTCCTTATATTTAACATTGATAACTAAAAGTTGCAAGTGATATAGCTACATGGTAATTATCATGGGTAGGATAATTCTTCTCATGTTCCCTAAGATAGAGTGATCTAAATGAAACTACTTGGAAACCCTCCATAAGAACACAACCCAAACCTGAACCAATTGCCTCACATAAGACCACATAGCTTCTCATAGTCTTAAGAAGAGTTAAATCTAGTGTAGTTGTTAAAAGTCACTTCTTCTCAAAAAAATAACTCATTTTTTTCATTTGAGGCAAGAATATCTCCTTTTGGAGATATAATATTCATATGAGAAGACAATAAAAGTATTCATTGAAGACCCGGAGAAACTATCTAGCTACACTTAAGAAGCTCTGAATATTGAAAACTATTTTGGGTTCTCCCAATTCATTAATCCCTTCACCTTTTTTCGGATCAAAATATATTCTATGATCTGATACCATCTGCCCCATCATTTTCACTCTCTAAATTCAAAAATCAAACATTGAAAACATGTAATAAAGTTTGTGATTTCTTTTAAGACTCATAACTATTCTTAGATGATTTTCACGATCATCATTGGGATTGGAGTAAAAAATAATTTCAACCACAAAGAATACCAAAAGGAATCAACACATTCATGGAAAATCATGTTCATTAAATCCATTAAAACTTCATGAGCATTTTTTAGGACAAAGGGAATAACATGGTAATCATAATGGTCATACCTTCCCTGAATGGCGGGTTTTAAAATTTTATATTCTTTTATCCTAAACTGATTGTAACAAGATTAATGGTCGATCATTAAAACCCATTAACCCCCTTTCATCTAATAAAAAATATCATTAATCCATGGAAATAAATACGTGTTATTTACCATAACTTCATTTAGCTTTACGTAATCAAAACATTAATGAATAGAACCATTAGCCTTCACAGTGAAGATAATTAGAACTACCCAAGGTGACAAACTCGGGTATATATAGGCATTTACAAAAAGATCATTCAACATGGACTTCAAATCTTATAGAATATTTGGTTTCATCCATTAAGAGGGAATTGAAATTTGTTGAATACCAGAAATTAAGTTAATTGACAACTCAACCTCCCTCAATGGTGGAAAACTAGATAAATTACAAGGAAACTAGTTAGAAAACTTAATGATGACTAGATGAAGATCCCAACTAACTAAATACTTCCCCTGATCTAAATAAAACACTAATACATCTTTTCCCAACTCTGGATAAGAGGGTATGGCTCTACTCGACATTGGGGACCAATATTTATGAATGAAAATAGGAAAACCACTAGGTGTATTATGGTAGAACCATTTAAAAAAATAGATATGAGATTTATTAGAAATGAGAAAAACCATGTCGAAATATGATGTCAAAATATTTCATGTTGAGAACTAGAAAACACCATGCAAGCCTACTATCTGAAATAGAGAAGACACAAGTGGTACTATAATGACCCTTCTCCCTCTTTATACCATAGGGTGTAGTAATTTAAATGGAACAATATATTTTATTCACATTAATATTAAGAAGATTAACAATTCATGTTGAAAAAAACGAGTGAGATCCACAAATATCAAATAGAAAAGTCACTAATGATCATGGTACAGTAATGACACCTCTCACAGTCACTTGACCCATGTATTTTTCCTATGGAAACTCTTCCAATGATCCGGATTCTTGTGGATATAACCTTTTTGTATGTGAAGATTTTGATTTCAGTACAATTATAGGAGGAGATGATGAACTTGTTCCACTATGTGGAGTAAATAAGTTCTTATATATTCTCTATAATGCACCAAATGTGCGTAAGAGATACCGGTCTTTAGTGCCTTAGTGAAAAACCTCTTAAAATTTCCTAGATTTACACACTAGTATCATACCAATGAACTTTTTCATAGCATTGTAGGAGGTTTGGATTACCCTTCGATTGAGATCATATAGATGAATCTTCACACTTTTTATATATTCTGAATTTTCCTATGCTTATACTGGGAGAAAATTAGACTCCTGACAACCCAAAATTTCATATGAGGTCCATCTCAACCATCATATCTATATCCATCATGTAGAGACCCGAATATTAACTTACATAGACATTACATTACTTTTGCGGAATACTTAGTACATAACAAAAACACACACACAAGGACCGTAATAGTTTAGTGTCTTTGGAAACTCAGAATATAATCTTCTAATGGTGGTGAAAGATCTTCAACATCTCCCATAAATATCCTCTTTTTTTTAAAACCTAAATACATTCTTTATGTCCTGGGGAAAAGAAAACATAAAAGGGTGAGCTCAAATGCTCAGTAAGGGTAAACAAAATAAATATCAATCACGTCATATTCATAAGAACATATCTTTTGGAAATATTAACCTGAAAAAGAGATCATAATTTCATAACATGGGATAAATCATAGTAGTGAAATGTAATCCCAATAATCATAACATAAAACATGAAACTTTGTGGCATACACACATAATCATAGAGAATCATATCTTTTTAGTCAAGACTCATTTCCATGACTATCTTAGTGGACAAATTCCATTTCTGAACCGATTTACCCTCGTTTCACTCCTGTTTCACTGAACCGGTATAACCTACTGTTCCAGCCATGTCTATCTCATGAGATATAAAATCTTTACCCAATACATTGGAGTGAGATATAGGTCCCACCAATCTCATAATGATACCATTTTTATGTGTGCCACAAAATCATAAACCATACATCATATCATAACCCATTCAATAAAAATGGGATTCTTAAACATTGTGACATCATAAAACAATTCATATAAGATAAAGGAATTCATAAAAATAATTCCATAATAACATAATCAAATCAATGTAATAATAGGTATAAAAACAGAACCCTTTACTATCTTAGATGCAAAATTATTTTGATAAAACACTTGAACTCCATTCTTGAGGAAAATATCCTTTCTACTTCAAAAACACTTTTCATTTCTTAACATGTCATAAAATTATAACTAAAAGAAGTTGAATAAAAATAAACTTGAAAACTTATAAGGGAAGATTCTTGGAAATAATTTTTTAAAAATCCATTCATGTCGTATAAGTTAAAAGAAAACATTCTTCTCGTACTTTTGTCGGAAAAGTCAAAAAGTACCTCGTACGAAAAATGAAAAAAGATTCCTTTCATATCCTTTACTAAAAACTCACCGAAGGGTAAAATTGGATTTAAAAAATTGTAGGTGGATGGAAATAATATTAAATTTTGAGGAAATATGGATACGGATGATAAAATACAACCCAGTAAATTCTGAATTATAAAAAATCTCGGATAAAAATCGAGATTGCGAGAGTTTCCCTTACCTTATGTCTGATATGCTTTGTACGTATCCGAACCTCCTGTATAATGATTTAAATAATGTAATTAAATTATTACAGAATCATATTCATTTTTATGATATCATATATAGTTCACTTATGACTTTATATTACCCATTCTTTTGTAAATTCATTGTTAAAGAATCATTTTAGGTAAAATCGTTTCATTTATCGTAGGTGTTTGGACTTGTTGTTCTTGACATTTTTATTTCTTATATCATGATTTAATTACTTCCAGAATGTAAAACATGATTTATATATCATATATATTTAGTATATATATATATATATATATAATATATAGATAAATGAAATGAAACACACCGTTCATGGAGACGGTAGTTCGTACGTACGCATGAACGTTGTTTTCCTTTCGTTATTCTCTTGAATGGAAGTAAGTAGATGACATACATATATATATATACATAAATCCAGTAGATTTAACATGTCATATATTTCATTATTATTCATTATATGTACTTTATAATCATTCATGAATGGTTAATGTGGAGAATGAATCTCATCGTGTCGTGGAGACGGTAGTCCGTACGTACGCACGAGCGATGATATCGTTCTCATGATCGTGAACTTGTGTTGAAGTGTATTTATACTGTTTCAGTATCAATAAAAATTTATAATAATCATATATAGTTACTCATTACACCATTATACCCATCCAATTAAGGTTGTGGCGGAAAATAGATTACACCACGGCGTGGAGACGGTATTCCGTATGTACGCACGCACGATGATTTCTTTTTTCCGTAGGATGGATAAAAGGTTAATTAGAGATGTTTCATATTTATAATAAAATATCAGTATATAAGAAATACTGATGTTATTACTTTATCATGAAACAACTAAAGAAGAAGAAGCTGAATAAGAAAGAAATTGAAAAAGATCGGTAATGGATATTACCTCTTTTTGACGCGCCTTTTCTTAACCTCCACTTAAAGAACTAATGATGGTCTTTTAAGAATACCAGGACCTCTAGGATGATACCATGGAAGTGGAGAATAGATTTTTTCAGGGTTTTCCGAGCTTCAATGCTCAAATTGGTGTGAGGAGGAGAGGGAGGAGGTGCCCTTTTATAAGGGAGGAGAGGGGAACCTTAGGAAAATCTCAAAATATTATTTTATATTAAGGTCAAATTCGGTTTATAATGATTCCAAAGGGTCTTATTTCGAAGCTAAAGTGGTAATAGGTCGAAATCCTCTCATAAAATACGATTTAGACAAGTTTAGGTTATTATTTTAACCTTATCAATTAGATTTAACTCTAAGTTAAATAATTTAACTTTTACCGTGTCTTTTTGTTTTCTTATACTATATGGTTAATAAACTTACTATATCAATCCAAACGAACCCCAAGTTGTTTATTATTTATATATATAACCTTATCTATGTCATGTGGCCGAACCTTAGATTTTTAGAAATAAAATAACAAATAATAATATATTATTTGTTTTAAAAACTATTTTATATCAATTTTGACACTATTTGGTAATTGATTTTTGAAAAGATCATAACATAATTATTAGATCGAACAAAGTTAATAAAATCAATACTAACATGTCATATTAACCTAGAGAATTAGTGGAATTCATAAAAAGTCTCAAATTACATTTATTTGGGTATTTATAACATCAATTGTGTCAATATTTCATTAATAAGATAATTACAGCATCATCGTTGTGTCATGAATAAATTAAATTATTTAATGTATAAAAATTACAAATAAAATATAATTATGTAGGAAATATTTTTATCTTTTTAATGAATATTTATAGTTGAATTTATCCTATGTATAACCCCATATTAAAAATGATTTATTTATTAAACTTCGATTGTAACTATTTAACCCATATTTAAATAAATTAATAATAAATGTCCTAATCTAATCCAAGTGGGCCTAAATGGGAATATGTTATTCCGAAGGATGTTTTTGGTCAAATTACACTTGTCCAATAGAATTAGGACATGTGTTAGGGTAATAATAATATCATTTTTACCCTTAATTACCCTATTTACTTTTAACCGTGGTAAAAAAAGTCAAAAGTTACTATTCACCAAAAATTATTTTCATCTCATTGAACCACATTTTAGTCCTTGATTTTAACTGTGTCTCTCGGATTTTCGAAATTCCACTCACAGAAGCGGAAAAATTATGTTTTATGAAAAATTCATATTTTTAACTACCACTTAGTGGTTTCACTATTCATCAAAAATTGAAAGTTTTCAGAAAAATACAAAAAATTAGGCCTAAGATATATTTGATATTATGATTTCAAAAATGATGTTTATTTTACCAAATTAAAAACATATCAGTTCCATTAACTAATTAAAAAATTAATTCCCGTCGTCAAAACAAATAGCGTGTTTTTAAGAGATAATAACTATCAAAAGATTGAAACTTGTTTATGTGTGGTTTAAATGTGAAATTACATCCAATGACCAACATTGTATTAAATTGTAAAAATATATTCTAAATATACTTTAAAACCACTCAAATTAATAATTTATCACTATTAATTATTTCTATTAAAAAAGTTGTTTTTAATTAAAATTTAGTATTTTTCACTATTCATCAGAATATGAATGTTATCCGAAAAATACCAAAATTTTACCCTAAGCTAATTTCGATATTCCGAATCCAAAAATGAAGTCCATTTTGAAAAATAAAATTTACAAAATTTCAAAAAGTGGTTATTACTATTTATAACGGCTAGTTTTAATAATATTTTAACAGCATATCGTTGTTTAGTAAAACTCAGTATTGCGTACTACACACGCTATCGAGGAGGGTCGCGATTGCGTGTAATGCAAGGCAATTCAAGGATGTGTGTTGTGAAAGCTCCTTTTGGTGTAGCGTACAACACAAGACATTAGTGAAATTAAGAATATTTTTCATAAAATCTCAGGGTGTTACATTCTACCCCCCTTAAAATGAATTTCTCCCTCGAAATTCATCGGGGTTGTAAATGGTTTACTATTCGAAAGTTTCTTTAATAGAAACCCACATCGTAAAAAGTAATACCAAAACATGGCTTTAAAAACTAAAGTATGAAATGTAACAGTTACCCAAATTAACTCATCATTGGGTTTCCACATAGGAGAACATAGGTGAAAATATGGATATGGAAGAAAAATCTAACCATCAAATTCTGAGGGAGAGTGGTAGAGGAAATGGCTATGAAAAATCCAACAATCGCAAAGCCATAAATTTGTGATGATCTAGGGTACCATCTGATTAATCAGATATAAGATCACTAGGATAACATTTTTGGTTTTCAAAATCATTTCCCTAAAGTTGAAGAATTTGAATTAGAATAAATACTTACTTTATTTTGGTACAATCTCAATGTTGTTCATACTTTGAACAATTTCAACTTCATCTCTTAAATAAATGAAGTTTAATTTTTTATTCATGAAGTGTTAATTGATCATGTGATAGAATGATGGGTCATTCCATCTATTTCAAACAAAAGGTTACCAAAAGTTATCAAATATACATAAGTCCATCTATGGTGAGGTTAATCGTATACGATTCCAAGAATGAACTTATAATTCATATATCATACTGCATAATAAAATAAAACTAGTTTCTACTAAACAAGGACTTCCTGTAGGCCAATGGTAGGCGATAAAGGCTAGTCGCACTTCGGTTGTGGGTTTGATTCCCACAGCCTTGTTCGACGCGATGGGTTGTCTCCCGTCCTGTAGGTTGTCCTTTTTCTAAAGCAATATTACTATAACATCTCATCAATAATATTGAAAAAATTTCTATCCTAAAATAATCCATTCCAATATTTAGGCTTATCTAAAATACTTCGGTCCAATCTCATCGTATAAAGAAAATGATTACTTGAAATGTCATCATCCAACCATCATTAATCTCCCATTATCTTGTTGGTCACATTCGAATCATGTGAATACCGTAATCATGTATTCTCTTGAAAAATGAATACCCATTAAACCTTAGTGAAAACATGAATGCTGTCAATGGTTAACTCTTTCACCCTACCAAAATCCAAAAATTCTATATAGTCAAACCATGATATAACCTTCTCCTTATTTCAGTCATGAGCTCATGAATACTATCAAACATTTAATTTTCTCCTTATCCCTTCATTATGCGCATATCATCTACTTTCCAAAAATATTGGTACCATTCATCACATACTTTCAAAACTTAAGGAAAGACAACAGTTGTACAATCCTTAGATGTCTCTTTATTCCATAGTTCCATGAGATTACATATACAACATTACACTTGATAAACATGTAATCATTCCACTTCATTCTTAAACCATTGACCGAGCTTCAACAATTATTTCATCTCACATATCATTTGTAGTCTCATCATCCTCATCCACATAAATACTACCCATACGACCATACTGATTCTCTTCATGAGACTTTCCCTTAGGTAATTGGTTTTCATAATGCCCGTACATTCCACATTTAAAACATTTAACCATTGTTGATGTCATAGAAATACCATTATCTTCATCCATGGTGTAAACTGAACCTTTTCCTTTGCACTTAATGGCTTTGTGTCCTTCTTTTCCACACCCAAAGCGTCATCCAGTTCCTTTGAAACATTCTCCTTGATGCCTCTTCCCACATGATTTACATAGGGGAAATTGAACTTTATTTCCTCTATGATCATCATGAAACTCTACCTTTCTCTTATTAGCTGAGTCATGAAACTTACCAAATTTTACTTTATTGATCATATTATGAGATTGCTGATTCGGCATAATAATGATGTTTGGACCTCCAAATCCCATTTCATTTGGTTTCTCATGAAGAATATCATTCCATTGTCCATCATATCCTCCATTATCGTGAAGCATCTTGTTTCCAGCCATTTTCTAAAACCCAAAAAAAATAGTGTGAGAGGGAAAAATCCTAATTAAGGGGGAGTAACTTCAATATCTAACATATTTGTTTTAATCTAATATCGTTACCATAGTTTTAGGACTATATATTATATGTATACTTATCCTTAGGGACATCCCTAGACATACCTTAGAAATATCTCTAGGGATCTCACTAATGTTTTCACATCCTAGTTTCCAACGGTTGAATAAACCTTTCCTCTGATACCAACTGTAGAGACCCGAAGCTTAACATACATAGACATTACATTACTTTTTCGGAATACTTAGTACATAACAAAAACACACACACAAGGACCGTAATAGATTAGTGTCTTTGGAAACTCGGAATATAATCTTCTAATCGTGGTGAAAGATCTTCAACATCTCCCATAAAGATCTTTTTTTTAAACCTAAATCCTTTATTTATGTCCTGGGGAAAATAAAACATAAAAGGGTGAGCTCAAATGCTCAGTAAGGGTAAACAAAAGAAATATCAATCACGTCATATTCATAAGAACATATCTTTTGGAAAGCTTAACCTGCAAAAGAGATCATAATATCATATCATGGGATAAATCATAGTAGTGAAATGTAATCCCAATAATCATAACATAAAACATGAAACTTTGTGGCATACACACAAAATCAAATAGAATCATATCATATTAGTCAAGACTCATTGCAAGACTATCTTAGTAGACAAATTCCATTTCTGAACCGAGTCACGCTCGTTTCAGTCCTGTTTCACTGAACCGGTATAACCTACCGTTCCAGCCATGTCTATCTCATGAGATATAAAATCTTTACCCAATGCATTGGGGGGAGATATAGGTCCAACCCATCTCATAATGATACCATTCTAATGTGTGCCACAAAATCATAAACCATACATCATAGAATAACCCATTTAATAAAAATGGGATTCTTAAACATTGTGACATCATAAAACAATTAGTATAAGATAAAGGAATTCATAAAAGTAATTCCATCACAACATAATCAAATCAATGTAATAATAGGTATAAAAACAGAACACTTTATTATCATAGATGGAAAATAATTTTGATAAAACACTTGAACTCCATTCTTGAGGAAAATATCATTTCTACTTCAAAAACACTTTTCATTTCTTAACATGTCATAAAATTATAACTAAAAAAAGTTGATTAAAAATAAACATGAAAACTTATAAGGGAAGCTTCTTGGAAATAATTTTTTAAAATCCATTCATGTCGTATAAGTTAAAAGAAAACATTCTTCTCGTACTTTTGTCGGAAAAGTCAAAAAGTACCTCGTACAAAAAACGACAAAAGATTCCTTTCATATCCTTTAAAAAAACTCACCGAAGGGTAAAATTGGATTTAAACAATTTTAGGTGGATGGAAATAATATTACATTTTGAGGAAACATGGATATGGATGATAAAATACACCCCAGTAAATTCTGTAGTATAAATAATCTCGGATAAAAATTGAGATTGCGAGATTTTCCCTTACCTTATGTCTGATATGATTTGTATGTATCCGAACCTCCTGTATAATGATTTAAATAATGTCATTAACTTATTACAGAATCATATTCATTGTTATGATATCATATATGGTTCACTTATGACTTTATATTATCCGTTCTTCTGTAAATTCCATGTTGAAGAAGCGTTTTGGGTAAAATCGTTTCATTTATCGTAGGTGTTTGGACTTGTTGTTCTTGACATTATTATTACTTATATCATGATTTACTTACCTCCAGAATATAAAACATGATTTATATATAATATATATTTAGTATATATATATATATATATATAATAGATAGATAAATGAAATGAAACACACCGTTCATGGAGATGGTAGTCCGTACGTACGGATGAACGTTGTTTTCCTTTCCTTATTGTCTTGAATGGAAGTAAGTAGATGGCATACATACATATATATATACATAAATATAGTAGATTTAACATGTCATATATTTCATTATTATTCATTATATATACTTTATAATCATTCATTAATGGTTAATGTGGAGAATGAATCTCATCGCGTCGTGGAGACGGTAGTCCGTACGTACGCACGAGCGATGATATCGTTCTCATGATCGTGAACTTGTGTTTAAGTGCATGTATACTATTTCAGTATCAATATTAATTTATACTAATCATATAAAGTTACTCATTACACCATTATACCCATCCAATTAAGGTGGTGGCGGAAAGTAGATTAGACCACGGCGTGGAGACGGTATTCCGTACGTACGCACGCGCGGTGATTTCCTTTTTCTGTAGGATGGATAGAAGTTTAATTAGAGTTGTTTCATATTTATAATAACATATAAGTATATAAGAAATACTTATGTTATCACTTTATGATGAAAAAAATGAAAGAATAAGATGTTTAAGAAGAAAGAAATTGAAAAATATCGGTAATGGATATTACCTCTTTTTGACGCGCCTTTTCTTATCCTCCACTTAAAGAACTAAGGATGGTCTTTTAAGAATACCAGGACCTCTAGGATGATACTAGGGAGTGGATAAGATATTTTGTCAGGGTTTGGACGAGCCTGAATTCTCAAATTGGTGTGAGGAGGAGAGGGAGTAGGTGCCCTTTTATAAGGGAGGAGAGGGGCGCCTTAGGAAAATCTCAAAATATTATTTTATATTAAGGTCAAATTCGGTTTATAATGGTTCCAAAGGGTCTTATTTCGAAGATAAAGTGGTGATGGGTAGAAATCCTCTCATCCAAAAGGATTTAGACAAGTTTAAGATACTATATTAACCTTATCAATTAGATTTAACTCTAAGATAAATAATTTAACTTTTACCGTGTCTTTTTGTTTTCTTACACTATATGGTTAATAAAATTACTATATAAATCCAAACGAACCCCAAGTTGTTTATTATTAATATATATAACCTTATCTAAGTCATGTGTCCAAACCATATATTTTTAGAAATAAAATAACAATTAATAATATAATATTTGTTTTAAAAACTATTTTATGTCAATTTTGACACTATTTGGTATTTGATTTTTTAAAAAATCATAACATAATTATTAGTTCGAAAAAATTTAATAAAATCAATAATAACATTTCATATTAACCTAGAAAATTATTGGAATTCATAAAAAGTCTCAAATTACATTTATTTGGGTATTTATAACATCAATTATGTCAATATTTCATTAATAAGATAATTACTGCATCATCGTTGTGTCATATATATATTAAATTATTGAATGTATAAAAATTACAAATAAAATACCATTATGTAGGAAATAGTTTTATCTTTCTAATTAATATTTATAGTTTAATTTATATTATGTATAACCCCATATTGAAAATTATTTACTTATTAAACTTTGATTTTAACTATTTAACCCTTCTTTAAATAAATTAATAATAAATGTCCTAATCTAATCCAAGTGGGCCTAAATATTCATATTTTATTCTTAAGGTTGTTTTTGGTCGAATTACACTTGTACAATAGAATTTGGACATGTTTTAGGGTAATAATAATATCATTTTTTCCCTTAATTACCCTATTTACTTTTAACCATGGTAAAAAAAGTCAAAAGTTACTATTCAGCAAAAAATATTTTCATCTCATTGAACCACAGTTTAGTCCTTGATATTAACCGTGTGTCTCAGATTTTCAAAATTCCACTCACAGAAGTGGTAAAATTATGTTTTATGAAAAATTCAGTTTTTTAATTACCACTTAGTTGTTTCACTATTCATCAAAAATTGAAAGTTTTCAGAAAAATACCAAAAATTAGGCCTAAGCTATATTTGATATTATGATTTCAAAAATGATGTTTATTTTACCAAATTCAAAACATATCAGTTACATTAACTAATTAAAAAATTATTTCTTATCATCAAAACAAATAGCGTGTTTTTAAGAGAAAATAACTATCAAAAGATTGACACTTGTTTAAGTGTGGTTCAAATGTGAAATTACATTCAATGACCAACATTGTATTAAATTGTAAAAATATATTCTAAATATACTTTAAAACCACTCAAATTAATAATTTATCACTATTAATTATTTCTATTAAAAAATAATTTTTTAATTAAAATTTAGTAATTTTCACTATTCATCAGAATATGAAATTTATCCGAAAAATACCAAAATTTCACCCTAAGCTATTTTCGATATTCCGAATCCCAAAATGAAGTCCATTTTGAAAAATAAAATTTACAAAATTTCAAAAAGTGGTTATTACTATTAATAACGGCTAGTTTTAATAATATTTTAATAGCATATCATTGTTTAGTGAAACTCAGTATTGCGTACTACAGACGCTATCGAGGAGGGTCGCGATTGCGTGTAATGCAAGGAAATTCAAGGATGAGTGTTGTGAAAGATCCTTTTGGTGTAGCGTACAACACAAGACATTAGTGAAATTAAGAATATTTTTCATAAAATCTCAGGGTGTTACACATCAAAACATCATAAGTGGGCTACTTCAGCAAGAAAAACTAAGAACAAATATCTTATATATCTACTATCTTGAAGCATAGAGACATCATCCTTTTATTAGATACAATATCAGGTGAAAACTGAACCTTCTCTGAAAAATGGTTTTAATACTAATTGAGAGTTCAATCAGCCTTATCAGGCTTGAAAAACTATATATACATAGCCAAAGTCAATAACTCAAGATAGAATTGATCAAAGATAAATACATTAATACATTACACTATATTATCTAATTTTTCTTTGTAGTAACCATTATTTCCCAACATCTCTTACTTAGTTCCTCTAGTAAAAAGGTGGAACACTTCACTTTGACCATGTCTGGTGTCTCCATGAAGTGAAAAAGATGTTTTATCTTTCCCAACCATTGATTAGCATGTTGATGATTAGTGGATCCATCGAAATTTTGTGGCTTCTAGCAAAGAATTCTTCATAATGATTTCGATGATCATCCCCCAACAGATCCACAACTGGATCCAGAATGGGGATTGGATGTGGTACATGTTCCTGATGTTGGAATGTGCGCAAGTTCACCTCACCAATATTTGGGTCAATTGGAGGATTTTCTTATGATGGTTTATCTATAGTTACATCCTAGATCTGATTTTCATGTATTCATAGAGGCATAATACTATTGAACATCATAATAAAATGTTTAATCTATTTGTTTGTGCTAAAATATGGATACTAGGGAAATTAACACCCAATATTGATGAACCATATTTGAATTACACTCTATCCAAATCAAAAAATTTAATGGAATTGAACTAATACTTAATATGGTCTTCTCTAACAAAACCTAGAGACATATGGATCCTTATTGTGATATATGTCTAGGAACATAATAAAAACTACCTCTTATGCCCTGAAAATATTTCAAAATATATAGTGACTTCAAGAAAAAAAATCACAGAAGATTTATCTGATATAACTTTTTCATAAACCATCTCGAGTACCTTGGTATCCTGATTAGCTATATAGCCCTAAAATATCATGAAGGGAATTACATATCCCTACTAGATGGTGACTATAAACTAATATCATATGATTTGTAAGTGTGAATGATTTTTCTCCAAATGATAGTGGAAGTAAGACAAGAAAGTTTATATGCATATTGACTACCTTGTCTTACTTCGGCTATGTATTGTGGAAAAATCATTCCAACATGCATGTTGTATGATGTCTGGTTCTAGTCATTGACCCATGGGGATCAATAATTCCCTTCAGTCTATGATAGGGGTGGCTCGGCTATCAGGTTACAAGGTTACCGGGGCAGGTTCGTAACAGTGGTATCCTTAAATTTTTTAATTAAAACAGTTATCTCTATAACTCCATTGAAAAAATTGTCTTGCGAAAATATATATCAATTCATTCATACCAAGATCTAGGTGATTATTATTTATTATAAAAATCCTTGGAAATTTTAAAAACATGATCCAAATATTTTTTTATTACTAAGGCTTTGATCTACATTAACTTTATCATATACATATACATTAAGAAAGGAACACGTTACACCTATTCTGAAAATGAATAATTTAGAAATTATGCATATGATATAATTATAAAATTTTTATAAGTATAGGTGCTATAAAAAATGGTTGTTTCTAATCCATTTTCAATTGATTACTATAACACTTTACAAGAGATATAACTATGTCTCAAACATTAACATCATTTTCTTCACTTTTAATTTTATAAATCCCATTACACACCTGTTGTATAAGAATTATTTTGATTTTTGAGAAATATATATACATGATTCCTCTCAAATTCATCGCATTATTCTAACATAGATTTTATCCAATAGTCATTACAAAGTGCCACATGAGTAGTGTTAGTACCAAATAGAAATACCAATATATATTGTAGAGCTTCATTACATAAGTAATTTCTAGTTATAACTAGTTTATCTACATCACCAATAATATTATCACTAGTATGATTCATAAGGATAAAATAATTTATTGTTATTATATGAATTTTTTCTTCATCAAAAATTTTAAATTTGTCTTGAGATAAAAAAATTAAATTTTTTTCTTCTCTTATTTTTACATAATATGTTAATTCTAACAAATATTAAAAATAATTTTTTGGAATAACATTGGATGATCTGGGTTGTGTTTGTTTGAATGAAAAAGTATTTTTATCATGAAATTTAGCATTTACTATTTTCTCAATAGTACATGCATTTTGTTAAAAAAAAATCTTCCAGACATACTAGTTTTAGGATTTTTAAAAAATATTCCTTTAATAGATTATGAATGTTTTTTTTGAAAAAAATATTTAGTTTTTAAGATGAATACGTTTCACGCAGTAACATTTAAATATGAATGATTTATATTTCTTCAAATCCACAAATCTTAAGTAGATTTGTTAATAATTTTATGATTAAAAATGTTTTTATAGTATACCAAGAATTACATAATTATTTATTCCAAAAATACTATTCAATTGAGTATTCCCTCAATATGGTTCTTATAATCTCTTAGAAAAATCTATTTAATATTTCAATGAAACTGCATTTTTTTGTTCTAAGAGTTATGTATAATACCATTTTTACAAAAAAATAATAATTTTAATTTAAAAACCCCATTCCATAATAACCATTTATATTTAAAAAAGTTATAATTTTTTCAGTTTTATCATAAGATGCAAAAACTTTAAAAAAAATGTTAATGAGCTTTTTACTATAAATAGTACTAATTTTATCTATTATACTCATGATCTAAAACATTTTCATTGTATTATACTCCAATATTTCAAGTTATTATGAGACCAAATAATTTAATGTGCACTATCAGCCAAGAATTAGAAGTTGAAACATCAATGATAGATTTAAAAACATGACTTATATTGATTTTTATATAATCCAGGATCACAAAAATTAAAGGAATCAATCATAATCTGTGCTAAATCTCTAACACGTAATTTATTATAATTTTTATGTAATTTTATAATATTATAGAGTCTTAATATGCTATTCGAAGATGATTATTTATTTTCCATTTCACTTTGATTAGTTTTATATTTTATTCTATGTCCTTCTATGTTAAGTAGGTATACACACTCTTGCCTATTGAATGAAAAAAAGATTTTATCTTGAGAATTATAAGTAATAAATGTTTCATTCCAAAATATTCCAAAATAACCCTCATCATATTTTTGTAATATGATAATAAGGTTATTATTAAGGCCTTAAACTAATAAAACAATCCAAAATTAAATACATTAAATGAAAAATATCAACTAGGCCAATAATTTCACTTTTAGAATTATCACAAAAATTGATATCTACACATATAATTTTAATAATATTTTAAAGGAAATTTTTATTTATGTCAATATTCTAAGAATAAATACTACCCATGTAAAAAATATATTTAATATTGTTAGAAATGATATATTCTTGAAATTAATAAAATTAAGATTTTAGTACATAAACATGCTTTGTATTATTATTCTCAGAAAAAACCAATTTTTGGAAACCACCTATATATAACTTATATATATCTTATAGTTTCTACCACATTTGAAAAATAAGCATCCTAAAAATCATGTTATTGTAATATATTAAAAGAACCATGTTTTTTTAATTTTCACCATAATAGAACTCGGTACCAAAACATGTTCATTTTTTAAAAAATAGTTATTTTGAAAATATGGTTATGAATTAGTAAAAACAATTCTAAATCCATTTATATGTTGTCTAATTTTTAACTACATATGATCAAAATTTTATTTTCAGCAAGGAATGTTTCATATAAATTTTATCCGATGTAAAATTTTATAATTTATTTTGATAACTAAATCATTAATATCATTTTTTTCCTTTTTTTATTTTTCTTATTTTTTGGAAAATTTTATTTGTAAATGATAGTGTTTTAGAATTATTTTGAAAAAAATTAGATTTTTGTATAATTTATTAAAATTAATTTATTTTTAAAAATAATCATTGTGAACATCTAGTTTTATATAAATTTTATCGTTTTGTTAATATAAAAATTAAAAAACCAATAAGATTTATTATAACGTTGTAATGTATTATTACATTCTGATGAACATAATGACTTTTTATTAGAAAAAGTAGAAATATAGTCATTATCATAATAGGGATAATTTTAATTTCATTTAAGGTTGTTTATGGATTTAGTAGATAGATTATCCATTAAATAATTATTTTTCTTTTCAATAATTTTAGATAACAAAATTTTATTTTGTTTATAATTTTAACTTTTTGAAGAATTCTCTGATGAACTCACTCCACCATCTTCATTCCATGTGTCAGAATATTCTATAAATTTCATCCTTTATAGTTCATTAACCACATCAATTTTTTTTACATATAATAATTATTTTTCATCATTGGAAATCATGCGTATTGCAACCAATATTTTTTATTCAAAACAAATCATCTTTGAAGAATATATATACCCATTTCTATAATTAAAATTTTTCTTACACTTGTATCTAAAATCACTCTCTCCAACAATCTTGTTAACTCTATATTCTTTTTTGGATAATTAATTATCATTATATTAAGACAATATTTTCATACATTGATTTAGAATCTTAATATATTAATATTTATTAAATTAAATAATGATCCAATACATTATTATATAGGACTAGTGTATTTGGAAACATTGAACAAAAATAGTTCATATTTTTTTTACAACATCACCCACTATGTTTTTCATTGTTATATATATTCTTATAAATATAAAACCTTTTAATATTATTCATAACCTTGGGAAAGTAAGAATTAAAAATGGTGACATTAGATTTTTATTAATAGAAAACAAAGAAGTAAGAAGTGATCACATGATCATGACACGAACATTAATTAATGAGAACATAATAACAATAATTTAAAATCATACTCTATATATAATATAACATAATCTTGAGTCATAGAATATAAATTGAAATTTCATAACACATTAATGATAAAAGAATCAATGAACATGAGTTGTGATATCATAACATTTGGAAAATTCAATTTTTCATCTGATACACATAAGAAAATAAAATCCTTTCTTTGGTGGAAAAGATCATTACAACAAATATCATAGTGAAATGGGTTCACCCATCTCACAATCCATCTTAGTAGCCATGATTCACTCCCAATATTATCATATTGGAGTTGGTTCTCCCCCAAAACCAACACAATAGAAATGGTTCACTACCACGAATATCATTGTGAAAAATATTCGCTCACTAAAATCATATTACATCCCATTCCTATTCATATTATCTCAGATGATATCAATCTTTTCCCACTACATTGGAGTGCGGTGTAGGTCTCATGGTTCTTTAGTTATAATGTGACCATTATCCATGGTTATAATAAATCCACCATAATTTTAAATACTTTAACCATATTCACATAATTAAAACTATAAAATTTGTTCCTTATGATTATAAAACATTAATCATTCATCGCACCATTACCATTGTAATTAAAATGTGGTTCATTAACTTTTAATTGTTTCCCTATAACACATCCCATGAAAAAATGGGATTCATAAAAACTTTATTAATATAAAAAATACATATTGATATAAATAATAAGAATGGTTCTAATGGATTATTCCCAAAGTAAATCGAAATTAACATCAATGGATTTTATCTTATATTGAAATTCATTAAAAATATATAAAAAATATTTTTTGAGTAAAATAAAATTTTCATTTTGAAAATCACAATTAAAATAAAATTATATCCAGAACAAAAATACAAAATTCAATGAAAATAAAAAATTAAAAATTTAGAAATAAGCTTCCTAACATTGATATTTAATGGTAGTGGGAAATACCCATGGTGTTAATAAAGTTAATATGTTACATTCCTTTCTCATTTTGTTGGTAAAAAGTAAGAAAGGACCTTCTTTGAAAAAAGAAAAGAATATTATTCTTAAACAATAATTTAAAAATTAAACAATGCGTGAAAATTAATTTAAAAAACCATAGTAAATTTTTTTCAAAATAATAATTAAAACATTTTTTCGGAAAAATTGACATGGAATAATTTTGTTTTTTGATCAAAGACCAAAATGAAGTAGATTTTTATTCAAAAAAACTCATGATTATACAATAATTAATTTGTATAAAATTAATGTAAAAATTGTATTACTAATAATAATATATGAAAAGTAATTATTTTATTGAGAGTTTAATTGTAATATTTCATTATTGATAACACAATCTTAAATAATCTGAATAAACAATTACATTGTAATATAAAACCCTTATAAATAGAAAAATTTGGGACTGTAACCCACATTAGTAAAAGAAACATTTATTGATATATATATATATATATCAAATAATATTCATTCTTGGAATAATAAAATAATTTAATAGTATTTTATACACCATATATATCAAAAAATTAGTGTATAAGGAATGTGTCCTACATAAATAAAAGTTAGACGGAAATCAGTTATCATAGGCATGACTTTATTTATATGAGTTATAATATCATATATAATAAATATATATGATTTAAATATGTTTTATAAAAATTAAATGTATAGATCATATTATTTATGATTCACTTATAAATTTTTATCTCCCATTAAATAAAAATTAATTATTAAAATCTTGGTTTCGAGTTATATCTTCTTCATTTTTTATGTAAGTCTGGGTTTGGTGATTTTGGACCTTGTTTTTTATCTTGGTACCATAAACTCAAAATTTATACTAATGATATAAATATCATAAATATTCATTATATACATGATTATATTTATTTACAAATGTATATATAGTGAAATGTACTATACTAATAATGTATATGGTAGGTTGTATATTTTTAGGAACACTAATTTCATTTTCTTAACTAGCGGAATAAAATAAGGATAATTAATAAATAAATGTTAAAAAGTAATTATTATATAATATATATCATATATATTCATTAAGTTATCGATTATTACAATCCAATAAAAACATAAGTGAAAAAAATATTCACATTAATTCATGGATGTTAAATTCTAAATGTACGCATGATAGACATTATCATTTTCCATTGGTTAGAAGGTAATAAGATACATATTATAATAACTTTATAGAAGTATAGATATTTAATTATTATCATATATATATATATATTAAAACAATATTAATACCCATCTATAAAATTTTGTATGAAGAATGAATTTTATTTCTTTATGGAGATTGTATGTTGTACGTATGCATGAGATATATTTTTTATCATTTGAGAGAAAGGCGGTGAAAAAGTTTTTTCATAATAATAATAATATTTTATCATATTTTTTATAATAAATTTATTATTTATATAATTTTAAATTATATTTTTAGGAAGAAAATAATAATTTAAAAGAAAATGAATGATTATTGGGATGACCTATTCTTTGAAATAACTCATTTAGAACTCCTCTTATGGGATCTATTATTGGTTTTTTTAAGAATATAACCTATAAAATTTGGATTGTGGTGTGTATAATATAATATTTTGGATTTTTGTTGATATATAAGGCTCATGATTTTTTTTGAGGAAGATAAATGGGGAGGTTCCCCTCTGTAATTGAGGGAAGGGGAACTCTTTTAATTTCATAAAATATAAAATTATAATAAATTCATTATCAAGAAAAACTGGCTTATAATAATGTAAAACGTGTAATTGGAGAAATCCTTAAACCAATTATTATCCCCATTTTCAAATTTTAATCAATTTTATTATATTTTACAAATTTAATAAAATATTATTTTAAAGAAAATATTTATATTTCCATTATAGACACTATTCATTTTATTGGAGTATAAGACCAAAATAAAAAGTAGTAATTAAAATATAATCTTTTAAAATAAGATTAATATTTCATATTAATTTAATTTTTTCGGCATAGATTAAATCAATAATGTTATATATTTTTTTTATTTTTAAATATTTTTTATAATGTGGATTATTTGGAGAAACCTGCATTGGTGTTCCATATTAATTTAATGGTATTTTATAATTAATAAAAATTATAAATGATTTTGTATCATTAAATTAATTTCATTAAACTCATTATAGAATCATAAATTCATTTGAAACATCCTTTTTACCTATGTGGATACATAATAGATATGTAAAACTTAAAGAGTGACATTTTTTAACATTATGTTTTTCAAAAACTACACCTTCCATATTTAAAAAAAAATTAAATGTGGAAAACATGAAAAATTTTAACTTATTATTTTCAAAAAAAAAATTAAATTAATACATATAGTTAGAATAAATGAATATTAATAATCCTATGAAAAATGCGACAAAACCTGCTTTTAGACAAAAAAATGTTTTTAAGTGTAAAACAAGAATTATTCTTATCCCATGTAAATTAAAAATATTAGATGAATATATAAAACATTTTATTTATTTTATAACATATATTCTTCAAAAAAAAAATCAATATCAAACTATGATTAATATAATTTATTATCATTAATTCATAATGAATACATAAAAATAGTTTTTTTCAGGAAATTTACTTTATACGGATAAGAATTTTTTTATTATAAATTTAAAAAATAATTTAATTCTCATAGACATAATTGGATTATTTAAATTAAATAAGAACTAATTTTATATAGAAACCATCTTAAAATAGAAATATATTTATCAAATTTATGAATAAAAAATATATTTTTCAATAAAAATCATTCTTTTTCATTATTCATAGGAAAATCATTATCTCTCAGAAAATATAAAAAATAACCAATGTATATTTATTTATAAAAATAATTCAAAATAACAGTCATATTAATATAAATTTTTTTTAATATTTTGAATAACTAAATTTATTATTTTCTAAAAAAAATTCGAAGGAAATATATTTTTTAACGATAATATTACTTTTCTAAAAAATATGATGTTAATTTCTTATGAATTTATAGATATATATTGAGTAGGATATTTTTGTATACATCATAAATTTGTTAATCATATTCATAGACATAATTTTAATGTGTATGATATAATGGTCAAATAATAATATTTGAACAATATATCATCGTTTTTTAAACACAATGTTATGTTTAATGAAAGCTATCAAATAAATTAAATATATATTAATAAATTAATAAAATATATGGGTGTTTCATTTTAAAACAATTAAAATGAATTTATCCCTCAAAATTAATCACTATGATTTAGAATTTACCATATATAAATGTTTAATTATATCATTAGGCTCCAATATAACTTATTTAAATATGTGACCTCTCTAAAGAACATTCACCATGTGAGTTGTTTGTCTTCCAAGTAAATTATCTCTACAATACATGTTTTTTACTTATTTTTCCTTAAGATAATGATCAAAATCTATTGTTATGACATTTTATTTTAGTAAATGTGACAGATCATTTATGTACATCATCTGAAAATATACATGGATGACATTGTTATATTATGAGATATTCTTTGGAACCAATAAAATATAAGACACCATATCTTTTCGATCAAGATTCTTGAACGTGTAAATATATCGAGGGATTGTCATTCCCTACTTTCCAAATATCACACATGTATTCCATGGAAAAATTTATAAAAAAACCTTCCCACCTAAAAAAATCCATCACATGTTAATGATTGATATAATAACATTTCTTTCATAAATGATATCTCGAGATTTGTTGTTGAATGTATGAACGTTCCTAACCTATTTTCTCATCATAATCAAATTTTTATAGTTTTATTTCCAAATATCATTCTTTGACGTTTATTTTATTAATTTAAAATTTATCTTTTAATCTATGAAAGGTAAATTATTGATTAGTTATTTATGCTTGAAGAACTAAAATTAACCCTTAATTAATCAAATGATCTATAAGTGATTCATTTAACAAATAATCATTTTCCTTAGCCAAATTTCTAGGGCATGATTTCAAATAATATCTAAGGGTCAACATATTCCATTCTCAAAATAGTTGTCCTTAAGGGAAATTAAATATAAAACTGGCCAAAATAAAATCCTGAAGATTACAATGATTTGGTCACAGATCCTTCTTTCATGGTAGTTTTATTGGATGATATATTGGTTTAACCTCACAGTCAACATAACCATGTGACCAATCTTGAGAACTTTTTTAGTATACTAAGAGAGATTCTGTTATATGTTAAGCTCACAAAATGCCACTTTTGGATGGACCAGATTCACTTTTTGAGTCATGTTATCTTAGAGACAAGAGAATCAATAGACCCAAATAAATTGATAGAAATAGTTTCTTCGGAGAAGAAAAATTATTTCTTTTAGGTATGATGATTTCTAGGGCTAGATGGTTACTACATGCATTTCATACAGGACTTCTCACGCTTTTCAGTGACAGTGGCAGGTTTGACTAAGAAGGGTGTAATATACTTGTCGTCAGATTCTTGTAATTCAACATTTCATGATATGAAAGAGAGGTTGACCTCAGCACTTATTCTAGTATATATTGAGCTAGGAAAGAGCTATACTGTTTACTATGATGCTTCAAGTATCAGGGTATGTCTTATTCTTATGTCGGGAGAAGGATTCATTGAGTACGAGTGTCGGATATTGAGGCCACATGTGAGAAATTACCCAACACATGATCTCGAGTTGGCTACAGTTGTTCATGCTTTATGCTTTTTGAGACATTATCCTTTGGGAGATAATTTTGGGGTTTTCAGTGACCAAAAAAGTCTCAAGTATATCTTCACTCAACATGATCTGAATTTAATATACCGAAGGTGGTTTGAGTACCGTCAGTATTCTGACATAGAGCTTTCCTACATGCCTGGGAAGTGAAATGCAGTGGCTTATGTGTTCGGCTGGAGGAATCCGGTACTGACAGTTAATGAGTCCACCAGTGAGTGGCAGCTTATGGATCCATTCTTTGAAATGAATTTGGAGATTCATGATAGAAAGGGGAGGATATTTCTATCTTTTGTAGTTGTTATCTCTACTCTTCTTGATCGAGTACGAATGAGGCATCTATCAAATTCAGAAGGCCCACTAATATGGTTTATTGTGTCATGAGAGGACTATATTCCTTGATAGATAGTAGGTGAGGATGAGATCTTGAATTTTCATGCATGTGTGTGGGTTACAGCAGACATATGCGAGGAGCTGATATAAGATTTTCATTCCTTAGTTTGGGTAGTTCACCTCATTTCACCAAGATGTATCGAGATCTACACCATCAGTATTGGTAGAATATTATGAAGAGATATGTTGTATTATTTTTCATGAGGTGTTCAACCTGTTAGTAGGTGAAGGCAGAGCATCGACGACCAGAATGGATTTTACATCAGTTACCCATTCTCGAGTTGAAGTGTAATGATATTGTGATGGATTTCGTGATAGGATTGTCTAGGTCACCTCGAGGGAATGATGCATTATGGGTTGTCATTGAAAAACCCACCATGGTTTCACACTTTGTTCTAATCAAGGATATCATCAGTGTTGTTGATCTTGGGAGGTTATAAATTTGAGAGATTGTACATTTACATGGTTTTCCACACTCCATTATGTCAGACAGAGACACACATTTTACTTGTCATGTCAGGAAGAGATAACCAAAGGATTTGGGTACACAGGTACATCTGAGTATAGCTTACCATCCATCGGCAGATGAATAGTCTAAGCGTTGGAATACGGTGTATGAGGACATGCTTCGAGCATGCAACACGGATTTTGGAGCTTCTTGGGAGAAGAAGTTACTCTTGTCGTGTTTGCCGACAAAAATAGATTTCAAGAAACTATTCTGATGGCACCTTATGAGGGTTTGTATGGTCGGCCATGCCGATCCACCTTATGTTGTCTAGAGGCAGGAGAGATAGCTATACTGGGACCTCGACTTGTATAGGAGACCACGATTCAGATAGAGTATATTTGAATGTCTATGGCTACTGCACAGTCAGGACAAATGTATTGTGCTGAATGACAGTGACGACCTTTGCAGTATGAGGTCGGAGATCATGTTTTCTTTCGTGTCACACCATGGATGGGACATATGAGGATTAAGAGCCATGGTATGCTTTTAGTGAGGTACGTCGGGCCATTTGAGGTTTTGGAAAGAGTCAGACCAGTTTCCCTATCTAATGTAGTTACCTCATAGGTATTGGGATATGCACGACTTCTTCCACGTTTCTCAGCTTCGACATTAATTTTCATACCCGACTCTGGTTCTCCATCCTAAGGAGGTTGTGATGAAGGTGGAAACCTCATTCAAGGAGCATCCAATCTGAATTTTTGATCAATGTGAAAAGGTTCTCTCTATCTAGTGGTTTCCTTAGGTATGAGTGTTATGGAAGAATGTACGAGTACAGGATGAGACCTGGGCGAGGGATGCCGATGTACGATCGCAGTGTCCGGAGAAGTTTGAGGATTCTCCTTCTACGTCGCTTTTTTAGGGAAATTCGGGGGAAATTTTCAATAAATGGGGAAGTTCATAAGAATTCATATCTTTTTTTAAGGTATTTTTTTCTTTTATGGTTGTTTTTGGGAAAAAAAAGTTTATGGAAAATTCGGGAGTACATGCTATGTATTTTAAGTGCACATCATGTACCCAGTTGTTGTGGGTGACCAAGTACTATCCATGTAGTGGATGATTACATAGTCATTTGTGGTGACCTAGATATATCTTAAAGAAAAGGCTAGAAAAGTCAAGTACATGTCATGTACAATTAAAGAACATGCCTTTTACGTTCATTGTTTTTCATTAAATGGACATGGGTCACTTCTGACGGACCGAACACAATTCTTCTTCTTCTGTCTCATCCAAGAGAATCCTTACAACCACAAATGTTATCTAAACCCACCACACACTATCCATTCACCGATTTGAATTCGGTTGGTGGCATTGGATTTACCACGGTGAGTTATTCTTTCTTTTATAACTTCATCTCCTAATTTCTTTTCTTTCTCGAGATACCCTCTATTCAATTTTTTTTAGCATTTTTGTATATATACATCATTCTAGGGAGATTCAGGGCCTGAGGATCACATATATAAATCTAAATATGTCTAATTAGGTGGTTTTTCCTTTTTGTATATTTGTTTTCAATTTTATGTGCAAAAGTACCCAATACCCATGAATGGGGAATTGCGTGTTTATGGTTTTCAGTCCTGTTATTTCCCGATGTGCCTTGTTTTTTTGGATAGAGGTTAATTATTTATGAATTGGGTTAAATTTTTCATGCTATTGAGGTTTTTTCCATGGTTTATTGTTATTATCGTTTGGTCTTGCTTGCCTGTTATGCTACTTTTCTTTCCATGCCTTGTATTATAATGATGGAGTGATTATTACTTGTCATGCTATGATATATGGTAGATTTTTTCGCCATGCAGATCTTGAGGTTTACTTTGGATTCCATTTATCTGTTTGGGACAATTGAATTATACAGGGCTGTGGGAACCTAGTGTAGTAGACGATAGGGGTAATGGACGTTGAGGGCTTCCCCATAATGTCAGTTTTATTGTTACGTTGTGAGACTATATGTGGGATGGAAATTGTTATCCCTTAGAGTGTCTTTAGTTTTCAAAATACGGGTCATGTGGGGGAATTAGAAATCAAAGATTCCTCATAGTGCCTATTAGATACAGATACGAGACCATAAGGGGAATTGACAGTGACTGCTTCCTCAAAGTGTCTTTGCTAAAGCTGAACCAGAGGGGTTAGATTGTGAGTGCATCCTAGAGGGTTTCTTGTGATTGTTTTGTTGAAATAAATGGGTTGGGTTGTGAGTACTTCACAAAGTGTTACATGATTTTTATTAGCTCCTTACTTGATATATAAAAATGAATGCAATTGAATTTGTAGGATTGTAACTATGTGTACTTCCTTGTTTACTTCTTCATTTTGTTTATTTCCTACCACATATATTAACTGACTATTAAGAACAGATCATTGGGTGGTTTCCTACTGAGACAAGTATCACAACCTGTTTGGGTCATGATTTTGTGCCCAATATATATTGTATCACTTCCTGTATAGATAAGGCCAAGCGCCATTCTATTTTAGGTACAAGATTGCTATGCAGCTGGGGAGTATGAGACCAATCTGAGGCTTGCGATGCTATACAGCTTTTTACTGCTTTTCTTTGGTACTATGGTTTTATACTGTATTCCAGAATTGTTATTTCATTGGCTGATTTCAAAGACATATATACCATACATCATTTATATATGTGTGCTCCAGCTATTTGTTACTTCCATTGTTACTTCTGGTATGGTATTATTACTTCTTCTTCTATTGATATCTATTTTACATCTAGTGTGTTACTCTACCAATGAGGGTATTGTTTCCCCACTATCACACCTGAGGCCCTCATAGCTAGTCGGAAGCCTATAGCATTCGGGGAAATGCACTTGAGGCCATGTGACCAACAAGGTATGGGGTGCCTCTGGGTGGCTTCCAAAACAAGGATGTTACAATGACAATTTCTATGTATCATTTACTATTCACATCATTAGCTACATTTTTTCCCATTAAATTGGATTTCAATTTTCCAATGTCCTTAATTCCCACACATAAACCATTTACCCTTTTTCTTAAGACAATTGTTTCATTTTTTCTTTCCATGAATTAATTATAAAAGTAGGTTAATTTTCTTCTCTCCATGGTTTTCATAATTACATTTCAATTATATTTTCTTTTATTATCAATCCCATGAGAATAATAGGTAATAAGAACATTCCTCTTCACCTTGATTTAACATAAGATGATATATTCACAGGTACAAAATTAGATTATGGATAATTCCATTCAATGAATCAGTTAAAAGAAAATTATGAATTAATCATCCTTACTCTCAAGATAGACTATTATACTAAATGTTACTGTAAATAACATTTTAAAAATTCCACATAGAAACTTATAGATTCAAAATCATTCTAATTTCTTTTTAAAATAAATACTTTTTAATTCTCATTTGAATTATATGATGGAATTAATTAAAATAACCTCTTAAAATTTCCCCTATCCATGTAGTCATCTTTTTCCTATTTCCAAATGCCTTTGAAAAAATTACACCATTGATCTACATTCCATTCCAATATATAAATAAGTATAAAAAACCTTCACACATTTGGAATATATAATTTATGTGCTATAAATTCATTGTTCAGAAATTATTGTAACATTGTAGGGATAAAATAAGGAATAAAATTTCTCATGATGGACTAAAAAAAATATTGTTCCTGCCATTTATCATTTATCGTTTTTTCATTATACATAGATTTAATTTTTTGTGTGAGAATAGAAGTAAAAATCTCATCCCATATCCTATATAATTTGATTTCATTATTGTAAAATCATTTTATTTTCCATATCATTAATCATTATCATGATTACTTTGGTTTCAATCATTCGACTAAAATAAAAAGTCATAGTTTTAGGGAAAATAATCATTTTTGAAAACAATATAATCATGATAAATTATTTATAAGATGTAAAAATTATTAAAAATTCTTCAAAAAACCGGCAGGTTTAACAGAGGTCATTTATAATCATTATGGAAAATTTAGGATTGCATCAAATATATATACATATCTTTAAGGTTATCAATAAATATTTATCATCCTAGTTTCCAAGGATTAACTAAAAGCATCTCTCATACCTGCTATACTATCCACTAATTTGTATTTATTAATATGACTTCTTAATATATTAATATTCATTACATATCTTAATGACTAATGATAGAATCCTATTGGTCCACTTACTTTTGAACCATGGACCAAAATACAACTCATTCATAAATTTTCTATATAGTCTCCGACTATGTAAAATTTAACTGGAACTCTATATAGACCTATCAAAATTAATTCATTTATACATAACATGGTGAAAAAGATAAGAATGTGAGATATCATTTTATTAGTAAATGTCAATATAAGAGATATCAATGACCAACAGAGAATAACATTATTGTAATGGAAAAAGAACTTTATCATAACATTTTAAAATCAAGTCATTTGTATAATATATCATAATCACGAGTTGGGGCATTAAATTTTGTATCTCATAAATCATAAATCATAAAATAATTAAATAAAATGTTCCAGGAGAGCACAATATTTTCATTAGTCTTTAGTTTATTTCATAAACATAATCTTAGAAAATAATTTCATTAGTAATCAAGGATCATTTCCAAGACTATAAGAGTGGAATAGATTCACTCACCAAACCATCATACTAAACAAGTTTCACTCCAATGGCTATCATAGTATATTGAGATCACACCCTAATCCATCAAAGATTTCACAGTCCACTCCAATTACTATAACAGTACAACAATATCCATAATAATCATGGTTTACTCCCCATTATAGTATTAATTATTTCATGAGTTATCAATCATTTTTAATTGAAATAGAGTGAGATAAAAGTCCCACCCATTCTATTTTATAATGTGACTATAGTCCATAGTTATAACATAACCAAAATAATTTGATATAATGTATCAAAAATAACATAATGAAAACCATTCATATGTGTTCTAATAATTCATAAAACATTCATCATATCGTCACATCATATGTAGTAGTACAATGAAGATAGGTTTTATAGAAATTTCATTAATTTGCAATAACATAACCCTTGGAAAATAAATGGGATTCATAAACACTTCATTAACAAATACAATAACAAATGATTTAAATTGTAGGGATTAGAATTAATGGATCATACCAACCATAAAATTAAAATTAAAATTAATTAACACTATTATATATTAAAATTCATTTAAAATATTATTGAAATATTTCATGAGGAAAATAAACTTTTCATTTTAATAATCACTTTTAAAATATAAATATATCAAATATATAATTAAAAAATTATTTTAAATAATCAAAAAAACATTTAATGTAATCATCAATAAATTTATTGCTCTAGATAATGGTAAATTTCTATCATCTCATTGAATTTAAAAAACTATCCTCTATCTTTTTTAGAAAAATTCCAAAGGTAACTTGTTTGAACAATGACAAGTAGATTTCCTTTCATCCAAATTAAAAAAATACAGATATTTTTTATAATGGAATTAAAAAGTCAATGTCAAATTATAAAAACATTATATAGATAGTTTTTTGAAAAATATGGATATAAAAGGAAATGGTTTTTTGACAGAGTAGTGAAGTGAATTTGACTTTCCATAATAAAATAATTTCAGTATGTTCAGTATTTATCTAGAGGAAAATGAATGGAAAAAATTTATTACCATGAAATAAAATCAGTAGAATAAAATTTATGATTTTCATGCTAAATAAATTATTAAATTTTATCTTCAAGAAAAATAATAATAATTAATCCTAATATACTATGAGAGTGTAACATAAAACAATTACTACTTAGTGAACTTTTTAATCGTAATCCCATTGAATGAAAGAAACTTAATTGGGTTTATGAATCCAAAAATTTTCATTATAATAATCATAAAAATAATTCATTTCAAGTACATACACCATAAAAAATAATTTTTTTAAAAATCCATGTGTTCCATATATATAACAGTGGTACAAAAATACCTTACCATATGTCTGAATTCCATTGTATGCATTAGAATATCCTAAGAAATAAATATTGATTTATTCTAAATATATATGAAAAATAATGATATATATCATTCCATATATGATTCACTTATAAACATTTAACACACATTAATAAAAATTTCTTAATTAAAATCACAATTCTGTTGTATTTTTTCTTAATTTTTCTCATATGATTTGTTTCAGTAGTTTTGTTCCATTTATTTTTTCTCATAATAAAAATATATATATAATTTTAATAATAAAATAAATATAACACATGTTAATTTCATAGATTTTTATTTTTATTCTTTACAATATATATAAAAAAATAACTACAATGTTCATGGGGATAGTATGATTTATATATATTGTAATAATGTTTTTATTTTCATGATAGATAAAATTAATTAATGGAAAATATTAAATCAACATTTTATAAAAATTATTATATCTTATATGTTATATATAATCATTAAATACATACTTAACACAATCCACGCAAAACATAAATGAAAAACAAATCTAATTGTCCCATGAATGTGGTAGTTACACGTACACATCATCAACATTAGCGTTTCCCAACAATTTAGAAGGAAAGAAGTTATGTATTATTTAATAATTTAAAAAAAAAATTATTTCATAATTATATTATAGAAAAATTGAAACCATTTTAATACAAATAATCTCAATATGTTGATAAGAAATTAATTGTATCTCTACGTGGAGACAGTAAGCCTTCCATACGTATCATCAATATTTTCCCTATCAATTTCATGAAAATGGGTGAATGGAGGTGGTTACATAATGATCATAAAACAAATTTATATTTAGAGTGATTTAATTTTTTTATGAATAATAAAAAATATTCATAAGAGTTAATATAATAATTTTAATGAAAGTGATCAATTAAGGTGATTAGAATTTCCATGAAATAAATCAATAAGATATAATCATAATTGAACTATAGTTGGTCTTTTGGAATGTATATAAAATCTATAATTTTTTAGTGTTGTGTAATAGAGAAATTGACATAGGATTGTCAAGCTAGACGGCACAACGTTGTTTGAAGAAGATAATGTAGTTATTCCATTTTAAAATTGTAGGAATAAGAATTCTTGTTATTTCCCAAGAGATTAAAATATATTAAATTATTCAACAGTAAAAACGGTTCCAAATTGCCTATAAATGTGTAAGGGATGAAATACCTAACCAAATATTTTTCCTATTGTCCTGTTTTAATATTTTAATAATTTTATAGTAATTTAATAAAATATTATTTTCATAAAATTTCATTACTACCCATTGAGGCTATATTATTATAATATTAATTCAATGGAATAAATAAAAAATATGTATTCAAATATAATACATTAACATAACATAATATGTCATATTCATTAAAAATATTCATGTAAAATCTTAACTAACTCAAATTATTTTTTCTATTGATATTTGGTAAATCCATTAATATATATAATTTTGAATTGCCAAAACATAGCATTAGTGTTGCACAATCTTTTAAGGTCACTGTATAATAAGTAAAAATTAAAATTAAATTTCTATCATGTAGAAATGTTAATTATTCTCAATATATGTGGTTATATTATTTCATAAAATGATATTTTTCACATTTCAAAACATACTGGATATTTAAAATCAGTAGAGCGTTATTTTTTATCATTATTTTCATAAAACATTATGTCAATAATTTGTAGAGACTCAAGTCCATTAAATAATCCAATTTAGATCATAATATTATATGGGACAAATTACCATTATCTAATAATAATTATTCTATAAAAGGTTTTTATTATCACATAGTATTATCAAATATTTACAATATTTAACCATTTCTAGTCTGATAAATATTACCACATTAACTATTCATATTGATAAAAAATAAAAAGGGAATATTTAGATAAATGAACCTCATAATTCCAAAATATATTTCCATTTTGGAAAATATTATACATATTACTAGAATAAAATAATTACAAAATAACTGTTTAATACACTATGAAACCCGCTTTATGAAAAAACGATTTTGAAACAAGAAACTATATTATTTATCATCCCATGTAGAGTAAAAATATTATATAATTGTAAAACTAATTGATTACATATTATATATATTTATCTTTAATATTTTCTCCAATAGTGATTTATTTCATTTATTATGAAAAATATATTTCTCCAATTAATTTATATTTTCAAAGAAAATTTAATTATAAAAATGATTTTTAATATTAAAATCAAATAAAAAAATTATTCCAAAGAACATTGTTTTATTTTTTATGATAAAATTGAAATAATTTTCTCATAATGGATTTTAGATCAAAAATATATCATTATGTATTCTTGAAACAGAAAATAAATATTTTTTCCAATAAAATCAAAATTTTTCACTAATCACATTAAAATAAAAATTCTTAGGAAAATATTTAAAATTTACCATAATATATTTTCAATATAATTTATTAAAAATATATTTAATTTTATGAAATAAAATTTTTATTTTTTCAAATAGTAAATATAATATATTCTCACAAAATGAAATAAAAGTATTTTTGAAGAAAATATATTTATAACTATAATATAAATTTGATGAAAATTTGACTGTTTATTTTATATGTATAAATGAATTTTAATTGAGTTTAATATTGATATATATCTCAGAATTTCATTTATTATTTACATCAATAAATTTATTATATAGATGATAATAGTCACATAATTATATTTTAATAAAAAATCACTATTTATTAAAACTCAATTTTGTGTATTATGCATGATTTCGAAGTAATTAAATATATATGAAAAATATTATTCATAAAATAAAAAAAACATTATTTTTTCATAAGAAATTATTTCTTTTTAGGAATTAATTTTATTTATTTAATAATATTTTGAAATATTTTTAGGTGATTTGACATTCATATGAAGAACTGAGGTGTAAGAAAAATCCACTCAATTTTTCAATTTTAAATATTTCAATGTTTTCCATGTCTATAACAATACTTAAAGAGAGTTCAAATTGTTAAATATATACTCAAATTTTTGATTTTCAAAAAATCATCGAGGGAAATTATTTTATATTCCCATTCTCCATGAATAATATCGATGATATTATAAACTAAAAATTCCACATAATGGTAATTTTCACCCAATTATTGTAAATTATTTATAGTTATAATAAATCAATGATGCATCCTATAAGTGAATTATCTAGATATGAAATCAAAATAATGATAGCTAAATATCAGCATAGCTCTCATGGTCTCAATATCATTGTTTTTTCCAATGTGAGTGAAATCCATATTTTTCAATACACAATTACCATATTGACATGATTAAATCTGACAATATATATTTATTGTAATAAAAATATTACTTTTTTTATAGAAATATAATTCAATTCATATTCTACATTCTCCAAATTCAACAAACTAGAAATTTAATTATCTGTAATTGCCCATTTACTAGTAGGCATGAATGAATTATTGGAAATAATATTGATAAAAAAAGTATTTATCAAATCTCTCAAATTATTACCGTGGGCTCAATTAGTAATTTTCTGTTTTCTTGGTATTATTTTACCAAGTAGAAAAAAAATTTATTCCTACCAAAATTAAGAAAAAAAGAAATAATATTTAAATAGATACACATCATTCTAAAATGGTTTGTTAAAAAATATGAAAACTATAATAGTTGGAAACTTATAAAATTTCTAGATATAAAAAAGTAATATAGAACAAATAGTATGATGTTATATATGTAGAAGAACCATTGAAACCTTATTTAAAATAAGAAGAATATATAAATTAATTCACAATGGGGTGGTGAATTTTATATCTTAAAAATATATCACACAATTACCTTTTACCTCTTCATTACTTTATCAGACCGACTCTCTATCTGAGCATTATAACTATATAATAAGACTTATGTAATAATTATGATTTTATATAAGAAATTTAATAATAAAATATTATAAAAATTAAAATCTCATTATAAATTCATAATAGAAATTAAAAATTATTCAACTTTCAATAGAAAAAATGTTATAATGTTCTAATGAAAAACAATCATAAGAATTGTAAAAGAATATCAACACATTTACCATTAAGTAATGGATGTCTATAACCATCAATTATGGCATCCACGATTTAACCTGACCATAAATTTTTTTATTTCATCTAGAATAAATGCCTTAATCCAAAATATCAGAATAACTATGTCTTTCATTCCCCATAAGTAATTAATCACAATGATCATACAGAGTTGTTTTCCTTTGCCTTGAATCCCTCTGTCCAATATGATCACACCTAGAGACTAGAAATAATGAATACATTATTACATATAAAATAATCATAAATATTTATTAAAATAGGAAAATCTCAATTGTTATCAAGGAACAAACTAGTCGTATATGTTACGATGAAAAAATTTAGACATCATATAGATTCAGATTGAAACAAATCTTTTAACTCTAACTTGAATTTACCTATAATTATAAGTAAATGTCTTATGGTAATATTTGTTAAATCTAATATTTGTTGTAATATCATTGGAATAAATAATCCTTCACCTATATTGTTCTATATAGACAACTTTTTTGTGGTAATTTTCATTGCATCATCAAAAAGATGCAAAAGTTTTCCTCTCATTGAGTGAACATTATATGTCAGATTTGAGTAACATTTTTTGTATGATTGAATTAGAATCATTATTTTATAGTTTTTATATATTATCATCTCTATTGTATATCTATTTCCATTCGATGAATTTCTATATGATTAAAAAAGGGGAACTTCATCTGTTGAGACACTATTATACATTATTATTTTGACATTAGAAAAACATCATTGGATGAGATATAAAATCATTAGTCTGATGAACAATGTACATGTACTTCTAATTATAATGTTCTATCCAATTGAATTTTTCTTTTCACTATTTATTTCCTATAGCCGGTAAATATATACATCTTCTATTGCAAACATTATAAGAATATGGAAATTATAAATCTAGTAAGAAATTGTATTTATGAATGTGTGTTTTTATTTTCAAAATAATTATTGGAATGTGTGGAATGTATAACATTCAATTCAACATTACTAATATTGCTAGAATATCTCTTTTGTACACTTTATGAATATATTTTAAACATTTTTATAACTCATCGATATTATTGGAACATTTACATGTATGTTTCTAATATGACATAAAAAGATAATACAGTGAATAAAAACTATTCTCTATCATATTAATTAGTTTTCTAGTCTTTGAGAATAATATTAGTTTATGAAATTACAATGATTTTTCTAAATATATTTTTTTAAATCCCTGAGTGGATCATTTGATTCTTTGAAAAGAATCTAGATGTTTATATTTAACAAATTTAATAACTTTTCCCTTGGGATGAGAGTTATTTAACACATGTAATTTGTATCTCTTTCTTAAGAACAATTATTACCTTAACAATATGATACGTGTCATATGTTATGTTTTTTATTTCTAATTATTCTTATAGATGTTATATCCAATAACGATGATGGTGTTTTTCTAAAAATTAGAATATTTTATAATATGATTATTTTTTTATATAATTTTAATAATTAATTTTAATAAAATTTATCCCACTAAAATGATGACCCTATTTAGATTCATTAGAATACATTAATGCGTGAATTTATAAAATTCAATTTATAGAACATTATTATTCATCCCACCAATAAATTATTTAGTTAGTTTGTGATGCCAATCATATCATATATGACTCTTTAATAGTTAAGTGGGAAACTCTTTTCCCAAATTCAACATATGGTTATAATCATAATATGGTTCTTATAATAACCTTCATAAGGGGTTATCAACTAAGTATCACCAAAATAATATAGGTATATTTTTTCTCTTACATTAGGGTTTTTCATGAACTCATTTCAATATATAATATCATCCACGAGAACTCAACATTTTCATGAATCTAATCTATAGGTTGACTGAGATATTAAAATGAGTTTTATTTTGAAGATATATAACAACATTCATTTTTATGGGTATTTCATCTCACCATATTATCTTATTGTATTCCCTTTAAATGTATTCATGTTTTTATTAATTTATTTTTCCATATTTTTTCTTCCAAAAAATATATTTTTCTAAATAAAATTGATGTATAACCCCTTACATAACCCATATCTTGTGTTATTAACCCAAATTAAGAGTCTATAATATTCACAAATATCAAATTTCATTAGAAAAATATGGTACATAAAAATATTTCGGGTAAATGCATTCAATCAAATAAAACAAACAATATCTACAGAAGTCATCAAGAAAGAATAGATAGTAAACCCCCTAATTTCACAACAAGAAATATACCCCTAAAACTATTATAAATAATACATAATGTATCTCTAATGAGGGATAAATTAACTAATATAGATTTTTATCCAATAATTATTCTATTACCAAATATTTAAAAAACATAATTGGCATATTAATTCCATCTTAGAACTAAATAAAAGATAAATCCAGGGTAACCGAACACCATGTCAATTACTATATAAATATCTTAAATCACCATTCATGCATTTGTTATAGCTTAAAAACATTTAATCATTATGTAATATCATACGTGATATTTCATAATACAACATATTATACCTATTAATAAATCAAGGGCTAAATAAATAAATAAACAATTTAAATAAATAAGATTGTGTTAGAAATTTTATGAAGATCTCCAAAATAAATTAAAAATATTTAATAATTTATCAATTATGAAACCTAAATAATTCACATTTATCCAATATTAAAATATATTATTTTCATTTATGTGGTTCTATAATAAAAATTCAGATTGTAGGAATCCTTAAAGGATTGATGATTTCAATAATTGTTTTCAACCATGTTGTTGAAGTGTTTTCGAGTTGATTCTGAGTGATGGAGTTTGTATTGAAATATTTTAATGTTTTCAGGTGTTATTTTAAATTAATATAGAAATATAGAAAAATGGGTTGACATAATAATTTCCCTAGAATATAATAATACATTGATAGATCCAGAGTATGGCTTTTCCTGAGAGTTTATTGTTTTTTATGGACCTAAAATAATACATTTCCTCAAATATGACTTTGACAGGTGATACACCATTGTAATGAAAGAGTGATTCTAGTATGAAATCATTAATCTATGTATAACATCCATTTATGTCTTTATGAAATCATAATATTTCATCACACATTAATATTTTCATTTAAATTTGAGTAAAAATGTAATACCTCCAAATATAATAATATAATAATAATTTAAAATATTTTTGAAACTAGATTTTTGTGCTTTAAAACATAATATTTTTACAAAATTTGTTCTGTTGAAAACAGTATACTTCAACACATTGTGAAAATTGAGAATATAAATGATTTAAAATATATGTTTTTATAAATATATTCTAATGGGAAAATAATCCTTGTGATGAAACATATATTCTTTAGGGATCAAAAATTCATAAATAATTAATGTTTTGATAATTAAAAATGTTGCTATCTGACTTTCTAGGGCCTGCATGTCTAGAGGAATGAAGATAATGACACCCCAATATGACCACCAACAAGTCGGGGGATGGTGACAAGTGATATGGAGGAATAACACTAACAAGGGAACCAATGCATTGGTATAACTTCACACATCAAAACATCTCTATATCATAGTATAATGACCAAAATATAATAAATTCACACAATTAAAGATTCTATATAACTATCCCTTGTCAAAGCATACCATGAAGCCCAATAAAAGAAAAAAGGGAAAAAATACAAGGCCATCTAAAATGAAAAGAACCCATCCTTCAAACACCAAGGAGAAGATACCTAAAAGAAAACATTGGCTCCATATGAGGTCCATCAAACAAAACTAATCTCCACATACACTAGGTCCATCAAAGAATCCATCGAATTACATATTTCAAACATAAGAGACAATATGTTCAAGAAGATCCCATGTACGGGGGTTTATTATAATCATATCCAATTGGACAACATAAAATCAATGATAAAACAAAAATAATCAAGAAGAATGCAAATTTAAATCATAAAATAAAGGAATTAACAAGGAAAATCCATGATATACACAAAGATAGAAACTGTTTCTCCAATTGAGGTAACTCGATGCCTAGGATTCAACATATATTCTCAAAGGTATCATTCATATGAGAATTATCGCTAAACATATCTCACTATACTGATGGTACTCAACCGATCGAACATACACAATAGTTCACTCCATGAAAAATACAAATGGAAAATAGATAGTACATCCAGAATATTTAGTTGATAATAAAAAATCTTATAGGGAGAAAAAAATCATACATGGATAAGGGATAACACCCAGTGCCAATGGGTAACACCAAACCCTAAGTGGATTAACTAGCTTAGAAGGGGGAAAACACCCCAGTACATAGAGCAGATGATACATGAGTCCAACATATTGATAAATATTAGAATTTTTATCAAAACATTGTGCCTCTCAAATGGTATAAGGTCTTGTCAGCTATGGGGATATTACATTCAATGTGTAGGGAAAGATACTACATTGAACCCTTATGGAGGTGGAATGATATAATTCAATTTGGAACCATAGGATTAGGAAAATTAAATACAATAATTTGGTTTGAGGGAAATCACCCAAGATCATACCTTAGCTGGTTTGATATGTATAATTTATCTAACATTCCCATGAATAAGTAAATAGCATGTAACACAGTGTACAAGGCGTGTCTCTCAAAAAATATAATTTCCCATGTCTCTCGATCTCATCCAGCTTGTCTTTATCTATATACATTACATTTATACTAGGATACATGAAATATAATGCTTAGTTTGAACCTTTACATGTTCCACAAGATCAAGACCACATACATTATGAAGTAAAAATGGTTTACTCCAATACAAATAGTATGTTGATTCACCTGGCATTCTGGGTTTGAACTCTAGGTACACGTTGTGTTTTATAATTATGGGTTATATGGTGTGTTATCTGAAAAAAATTCATATGGGGTCACATATACTATATTTTGTGTTCGCCCTATACATAAAGAGTCATGTGTCAATGGGATACAAGACTTGTGTGTACATCAGATGACGTATGTGACCAAATGTACTCTAGAGTGCATACTCCATGTACATGATAACTTCAAAATCTATGGAACATGTAATGTGTTGGGAATTCACAATGATTGTGATATGAAAATTAATATTAAACCATATGCACCATTCCAATGGGGTACATGGTGTGCATTCATCTAACTACATGAAATTTAATTCTAAATTTAATACAAATTTTATTTTGTTGCTGAATATTCACAATCATTATCCTTTACATCACTCGAGTTGAAAATACCATCCAAAAATCCATATATATGGATTTATCTAACCTTCATTGCCACTAGTTTCAAGATTAAGACCATATGATGATAAAAAATACTAACAGATTCTTTATCAACTCGAATAAATTTTACAACGCATGGGAACCAACTCCGCGATCCATCCTAAAATCATAATCAGCATTGGTCTCCAGTTTCCATCCACCAATATCAAAGAAATGCATGTATTCACCATATAGAGAGATACAATCAATCCATATCATAGATCAGTAGATACCCAACCCATCATCAGATTACCATCATCACTACTACTCATCTATCACATCTCTACGATCTAAAATTTTACATGTAATACTGATTTTTGTGATAAAGAAAAAAATCACAAAAATCATATTTCATGTAATCATTGAATCCTCATCCAACAGAATTATAATTTTTCATAATAGAATAATGAATAATGAAAGGAACATAAGACAATGTGATCATTGATTGATAGTCAGTTCTATTTTTCCATATTCATTATAATCCAAATAACTGGTTGGAATTGTCATATAAAAATCAATAGGGAATAAAACTCAGTTCTATGATCCAGGAAGAGAAAAAAATTGGTGGAAATCCAATTAAAAATAAAACACAAATTAATTTTTAAGGAATTAATTCAGAATGATCTAAAACTGTAAATAGTGACTTCATAATATAATTGAAATTCATAACTTTTGTTGGATTGATCACAGAAAAAGATTTCTTTTTTTCATTCTCATTAGAATTATCCAGTAACTCCTTTAATGATAATGATACTCAAAACACTCCCATAATCTATCCATGAATTTCTGATCATCCACAAATAGGACTTCCACTTGAGTTCCCTTATCATAATTATCACCATCCTTAAGGGTTATGTGGAAAACCCAAGGGAATTTTCCATATATAGGGTTAAATAAATAGGTTTTTTATGGAGTTTCCCTAAAATTAATAAATTAAATTAATTCATTTAACCCACCCATTATAGCACTCTATCAATCATTGGACATCGACATAAGTTATGTTCTACCTAGGGTTAAAAATCATGATATAGATTTGACCATTGTCATGAATTATCATATGATATACTTTTTTAGAGTCATTGTATCTTTTCTGAAAAACTACAAGGGCATGAAATATTATATAATTTTTTTAATATATCTATACTAGGGATCCAAAGGCCCTAGAATCTCACATGGACTCCATGAATTATTCTAAAAATATTGAATTTATTTTTACAATGTATTACATATAAATTTTATAGTAGTTAAATTCTCCCCAAATTATTTTATTATCATTAAAATTAGTTAAAACACAATAAAAATGTTATGATATTGATCTTGCATATGTATTTCAAAATCCAATGAACTCTCATGGCGGTTTTAATACTACCAACAAACATGCAGCTATATATAAACACATTTTCATAAATGATACTCTCCAATATGGAAATATAGGAGTGTATATCCTTTCTCAATGTTAACCACATCCAAGTGGTAAATATGAAATTTTTCATTCACATATATCCTTATGTGTGATAATTATAATACACTATGCACTCAATATAAATGTTGTGGTTGGGAAATGTGGTATACCACCTCACCAACCCTAAATAGTAACTATGAAGTTTTAAATACTCTCAAATATAACATTCCATCCTGACCAAAACTATACAATCCTTACCAAGGTATGACCGTCATGAATAGATGGTATCTGAAATCAATCTCAAAATACCAATATTATCATTCTATATTTGACTCATGATGAAAATGGGCATTCCAAGTCCACTTTATATTATAGAACACTGTCCACTAAGATGTTTTCTGATAAGCTCCAACCGATATTGTAATTACCGAAAGGGTCTCCCATAATTGGACCTAATTGTTTTTATACTAATGGTGGAGTGTAAACATCTATTATTTAAACACTCTACCAAATAGTAGATAATACACCGATCTACCACCAAAACTAACCTGAAACCCAAAACAATGTTCTCAAAAACCATAAGAGTACACTTTTCTTTCACATCTGTCTAGGGGAAGAATGTCGTGATCAACCAAAATTCAATCCCAAATGACTCCCACAACCTCTACGTATTCATGATATGTAAAAACAAATCATGTTATAAAATAGTCCCTGATGGAAAAACATTGTGATATACTAACTGATATATGGACAAGTTTCCCAAACTCTTCCCTAATCTCTACTCTCAGATGGCTACGATGTTTGATGACTTTTGTAGTCATTATAAGATCACTAAAAATTTATTATTTCCTATCACTAATCATGGAATTCCCAAAAATATTATATAAAGATACCATCTCATTTTCACTTCCATCCAAAAACCATGACCATTATCTATTTTCTGGAGAATCAGTAAAAGATACACTACGAACCACAATAAAATATTCATGGAAATCAAACCAAATGAACCGGGTCCTGATATATAATCACATATCTTAAAACCATTGATTTCAAAATTCATGAAATCTTCTCAAAACCAGTCTAAAAATATGATTGGTGTCATTTCTAATTCTCAAACAAGGATGAAATGATCAATACCTATAGAAATCCATCAATGAAACATTTAATGGATATATAGTCACCATATAAGTCACAAAGAGATATATACAAGTTTATTTACCCAATGAATCTATAGTATAGATGGGTGAAAACCATTAACTAGAGGTAAGATGCTTTATCCTAGTCTATATGGGTCATATGATCCATTTACTCACTAAAAACTGTGAAAACGAAACCATTCTGTGAACACCCCCTACCATGATAGTTCTCTGGGGTGGCACCCAACACATCATTATAAAATGATTTTTTTCCCACTATTTCTCCCACTCCTAAGAACAAATATCCCATGGAGTGGAGCTCTTGAAACTAGATCTGATACCATTATAGTTTACCATTATTACGGAACTCCATGAGTATATCTAGACTCATCCTCAAATGTTACACGTGCTCCTCCTCTAATGATGAGTACATGCCAATGTCAACTAAGATGGCCTCCATGAACCAATATAAGAAGGGATGAAATATTACATTAAAATTTTTCAAAAACACTACTAGAGAATTAAGCATGCAATAAAGAATCATCTAGAACACAATATAACTGGAAATTCTCTAGAAAGATACTTTTTATATATTACACTCTCAAACCTAAAGATAAGGATAATCCATCCAGGGGTCAAACTCACAGAACAACTTCACCCCTGGCCAAAGGATCAATAAGTCATCAATTCCCACAGGTCAACACTCATTTAAAACATTGTCCTTTTTATGGTATGTTAATCCATAAATAATCTCTAGCTCACATCCTCCCTTGTAGAAAATAGCTTTGGGGTTATACAGGGAAACACACAGGTTCTGATGAATCATTTCACTAAAAACACTTTCCAAACTACACCATCATCTACCACATATCTTGGGGTAATATTATTTTCTAGTTCATATATCTTTTCATCCCTTATTGTATATCTATGAGAATGTATAAAATTATATGGGTAGGTATGCCATAAACTTATTTAGGAAAAATTTTGTTATACTATTCTAAAATAGACTGATAATAAATCCCCAAAAATCTACTACTATAACAGTTATAATAGCTAACCATTATAAAATAGGTATATCCCCTAGTGTAAGATCTCATCTAACTGTAAATTAGAATCCTTCACAATAAATAAGGAATTAATCCATCCCACGAACTCAAATTCATTAAAACACCCACTAATAATTGTAAAAACGGAGTGGATAGTAGGAAACAATTTGATAATTTGGTTATCTCATATCGCCTCATTACCATTATGTGAATGCTACATGGGTGGATACCTCTCCTTATAGTGTTATTTCAAACTATCAAAAGGATTTTTTGATCAAAGAATATTCCTTACGTGAGCCTAAAAATTAAGGGTAGAAAAAAAAGATCCTCTATTATCATTAGGTTTCAAAAAATGAGTGTTTTTAGGAAAAAAATTGTTTTTGACTATGTAGTAAAACTGTAGTTGGAGATAGGAAGATAGGAGAATGATCTCAAAACACAAATTTATCCCAATGGTCCTTTTTACCATATTTCATGAATCAATTCTATCAAATTATGACACATTTACCATAATAATGGATTTCTTTGACTCATTATCACATTAACATGATCTAAATCATGAAAATCTGTGTAACCCATCTGCCACACCATGCACTATCATCTTTGGGTAGTACTGAATTTCCTACATGGTTTCAAATAATTTTCCTAGAGAACGTTTCTTTGTGACTGACATGTCCACATTATTTTTATACTCAAACCTATATCTACCATTTCAAATATAGGGCTCCAAATATTCACTTCATTTATTCTGACTAGTCTTGTGTCCACAACCAAAATCAAGAGGGGTCCTAACAATGTGAATCTATATTAGAAATTTATCGAGACAGACCTCCATGGCCAGAGGATGGGATCCGACTCACCAAAATTCATTGACAATCACTATCTCTAAAATATATAATGTGCACGTAGTATAGGTAAACCATCAAAAAGTAATTTTAGGATAAATATGTTTTCAACCTAATAGGGAGAATCCACATTAACCATTGGATGTGGGAAAAAAAACTATATAATTGGTTGAGACACATATCATTATCCCCTTGAAGGAAATACCTCCAACACAAGTCCCAAACTAATGTCTAATCATGATGTGGATCATACTCAAGATCTTTATATGGAATCTTATTTATTTTTATCATTGGTTAATCTAGTGATATTCAATATACACCATCATAAAAAGATAATATATTGGTAGTTGACATAAGAAGGTCATGGAAATGATAACTGATTATTATGTAATACATGTAAAAATGTATAATGCTAGTCTAACTAGATTGACTACTTTGATATGTGGTGAATTAGGTTATAAAAGAATTAAAATATTTCCAATTTGGATATTTTTTAATTATTAAAAAACACATTTATCTCCTCTTAGCATAGATATTTTTGAACAGAAATTAAAGATTTCATGAGGCACCAAAATTTTACACAGTCTACCCACAATTGGAAAATTCCAAGGTGCATTCACCCAAAATGTTCTGATTTTCAAATTACAATAAATCATAATATCGTTACAATTTTCATTGAGGACACACAATCTCTAATGTTTTACAGCCAATCGTAATTTAAATGATCACTACTATCTCAACTTATGTGTACTAACTGTTCCATGAATTTGTTCTTATATTGATCAAAATAATCGATTTGTTTTTCACCTTATTTAGTGAATCATTAAGTTCCAATTTAATCCCCTTGATGAATACAATATTACTATAGATTTTATAAGAATTCATTCTCAACAATTCTGGGATGCAGACTGATTTTTTGAAGCTCACAAATCCTCCTCAATACCAAACAATTTTTCATAAAAAATATTATAATTTTGAGAACCCAATAACTTTCAATAGTATCACCACTTTGATGAAGCTCATATAGCATTCATGAAGCTCAACCATTTTTTGAGGCTAATATAGGCTTCGTGAAGCTCAGATCATGGGACAAGGTAACTTACCTTGTGGGAAGATCACTATATTTGGAATTATCATAGAATTCATGATGCTTATAAAGCCTTTTATATCATATTTATTTGAATGTTTTTGCGAAATAACAGCCATAATGAATCATCTTCATGAATCTATAACCACTATATTTTAATTAATGTTTTCTCTATCATTTTGAGTTGGGTAGAGGCATATTCATAGGAATTTAATTCATTTTTGAAGCATTCAATCTCACCACTAACTTTTCACAGTGGCCTCTAATAATGTTCACGAAGCTACATATTTCAAATAATTAAAATGGGATTTATTTTATTCAAAAATATTCTTGTAGTTGACGATATTTATAGTAAACCCTTTCGCCCTCAACCTCATTTCCCGATGCTCCACACCTTCACATATTACCTAGACATCACAAAACAACAAACCATCTCAAAACACTAACTCATCAAAAAGTCTACGAATTTTCTATATTTTAATGAAAAATTAATGGAAACATTTCTTTCATGATTCCCCATCCGTCGTCTGAATATTGAAACCCAAAAAATTTGGAGAACAGTATGAAAATGTACCACCTTTGATGGGTAATATTATTTACTACATCTAAAGCATACATTACATTTTCTTGGTTCTTTTTCAACATACCTCTTCAAAAATCAATCTAGATTTATAAAAATGACCTTGAAACCCTCATTCAAAATAAAAATAATCATCCCAAAGACACTATTGTGTTACAATGAGGGATGTTTCACAATAATATCCCCATTGGGTTTATTTAAAATTCTTCTCACATTGATATTTCAACAATGATACTTCTATATTCTACCAAATTTCACTATTATGATTCAAGTCGTAATAAAATATTAACTGAACAGAAAATATTTGTAGATAAGAGTCATTCATTGAATGTCAAACAATACTAGTATCAAATATTCTTCAATGATTCACTTCATTCACATAATAGTAACTATTTTCCCCATGAACACTGTTTTTAATGATATATATCATTTGATCGATCATATTTAGATTTTTGAAATTTAAAATTCCACCTTCTTCGTTACTCCCTCAACTAGATTCTCCCCATGATTTGATCATGATATTTTCTATCCCTTTGTTAATAAACACAATAATGACTCCTTTATGGAATAAATATTGTAAAGAACACATATCATCTTATAAGGTAAGCAGAAAACATATATCATGAGAGGGATCCCAAATTTCCTGATTTTTCAATTATGTGGATTTGACTAAAATCAAACAGCTTTGCAATTTAATTTAATATCTTTTTTTCATAATTCCATAATCAAAATGTCTGAGACCTATAGTTTTGTAGGATTGTACTACAACTTATCAATACCATGCTCTACCTTATCCTTGATAAAATGTTTCCTGATTTCAATGTACATTCTCCATGAGTGATGTATGATATTTTTGCTAAGATTTTTGATCACTTATGTATTGAAATAGATTTCAATTATATACTTCACATTAAATCTCATATCAGCATGCTCGTGCTTCATCCACAATTAATTCATATAATTTTTATTATCCAAAAAAACAACTCATATAGTGAAAAATAAAATAAAATTTTATTTTAGGTTAGAAATGAATTACACAATCCACTAATATAGAATGAATCACTATATGTTTATTTTCATTCATCTACTGAACCAGCTAAATCAGTATCTGTATAACATAAATTCTTTTTCTTGAATTTTTCATTACATACAAAATTACACTCTATTAATCAATTTATATATAAATTTATTCATTTTTACTTCATTTATGTATATTTCTAAAGTATTTCTTTGATACCTTGATACTTGGAAAATGGGAAAAATACCAGATCTTGTAACTATAATGTACAATAAACTACCAATGATTTTCTTATATTATGTGACATTATTTTCTTTGCCTTTTTTACTCATGATACAATCATCTATGTAGACTCAATAGTCATTATATCACTAAAAATAACCACTCCAAGTCTTCTAAAAAATTACATTATATATTAGTATTGATGAATAAATGCTCAATTCATTACATATATTAGTTGTAATCTATGGAAAAAGTCTAGTTAATCAATCATTGACAATTACAAATCGGTTTTAGTGAATTCCAAAAAAGAAAAAATTAACAACGCTTCATCTAATTGATTAAATATTATGTCACCTATTTCACCAGAACCATCATATCTTTATTAATGTCATTGTGTAAATAGAGATTTTATTTAACACCACCATGTGAAAAATAGAGATTTTTCAGAAACATAAAAATTCATGACTACTATGTTCTGATGCTTTCTTCATTCCATATAGTCACATCCCCTAACGAAAACTCATTTCCAATTATCAATCATTTGAGAACAATTTTTTTTCTAGATATACACATATTCTTCCAAAACCACTTTCAAAAAAGATGAGATTACATCCATTTGGATAGAATTATACATTATATACACTGTTATGGACATGAATGATCTTATTTTCTCATGAATTGAAACTAGTGAGAAATTTTCATCTAAAATTATTACTTATATTTGGGATAATCCTTTTCACACTAGTCATGTTTTTTGTAACCGGTGTACCATATTAATTCATATTTTATGAAAGACCCTTTTGGTCAAAATAACTTACTTATCCCTAAATGGATGATGAAAAAGATATTTTTTTCAAACAATTTCATCTCAACTATTCAACATTTATGATGATAAAAATTTGTTTTTGGGTTACTTATAATCATTAAATTCTTATTCATTAGTGTTTTCCACTTCTACTCTCCATGATTTTGTTACCACATTATCACTATCATCAAGGAACTTTTAACTCTATTTTTGAAGATTATGTTCATTATCTACTATAGTTGATGTATTAATTTAATTGAATTTTCCTAGACACATATTGAATCATCTATATGCTTTATGTTTTCCAAACATTCAATTAATATCCCATCATATTCAAAAGATTAAAAAATTTCATGTTTCTACTTATGGCGAATAAGACACATACATCCAAATATTCCAAATTATTTCTAGGTTATATTCTTCCATAACATAACATTCATAGAGTCATTTCCTCTATCAGAAAAAATAGATCATTATTGTGTATATATATTGATTTCAATACTGGTTCCTTCTGGAATATAATTGGTTGGTCCATTTTGGAAGTCATTATTCATTCTATATTGTTTATGATCTGATTTCTCTTCTCATCCACATCATTTTTTACTTATTTATAGTAGCTAAAATGGGATTTCTTATCTAATGATTACTAAGATAATATTTTTCTTGTTTATTTTTGAATTAAATAACCTTATCAGTACAGAACTATAGAATGTTCAGTCGAATCATCCTTTAATATTATCTCTGATATTGTTTTACCCAAATAAACACTTCTTAAATGTGTGAAATAACAAATACTCATTCCATCTTATTTAATTTATCAATGATAAAAATATAACTCCTCTTCCCTTCAATGTCTCTTAGTGAGATATTTCCATGCCCATCTTCCTGCACCAATTCATGAACTCTAGAAAAATTTTCATATTTTTTATTGAATGTATTATTGATAATCTTTCCTTCTTGACATGCAACCCGCATGAGAGTAAAATCAAGTTATATAATGGGTAGATCTCATGTTCTAACCCATTAGATTAAATATTGTAGGTATTTTTTGACTATATGGAAAAAAAATTATTCCACTACTCGTTTTCCTCCACTCTAGATAGATGTAACATATATTCTTCTCCACTCAATGGGTATATATTCCCCGCAGTTTTCTCTATTTAAAAAAATATCACCATCAATTTCCTTGAATTCAAATATCTTCTTAATAAATATTATATTATTACCTGAATAAAATAGTTTATTGAAACTACACATGTTGTGACTAAGACCTTCATCAACAAAGACATCTGTATGTCCCATTTATTTTCTCCCAAATATGTATTTATTGGGCCTGCAATACTTAGTCCTTCATAATTTAAATAATTTATTATATCTTCATTATAATATATATAATCTTATTATAAGATCCTTATTTACCATCATATGGTATGCGAACCCCGATCAACGATCAAAACACCAAAATGATCTGATTATTTAAGGGTAATCTCTATGACAACTACTTCCTTAGAAAATTTCTTTTTTATCCATATATTTGAAATAATAAATGTTATTTACTGATACTATTGATCAAAATTTATTTTTAATGAAATAGATTATGTTATATCTCTATGAATCAATGTTTCTTTTTCAACTCCTATTATGATACATTGAGATGATTTCTATGATAAATTTCTCTATATTATCGCTCATTCTACTAAATTATTGATGAGAAATATCTGTACATGTGTATGAATCCCCTACACTAGAAATAATGACCACTAAAATCACTGCCATAATATTTTACTCTTTGTGGACCCAATTTTGTTTCTTATTCTCTTTATTTCATTTTTTCTAGGAAACATATATGTCGAAAAATTCCAATCATTCCAAAAAAATAACAACTACTATGAGGTGTATTCAAATAAATTATTATAGGATAACTTATTGATTTTCGTCTATGAGTATTATGATTCTAATTTTTTTTCCAAAAATAATGTACAACTTCTGTGTGGGAACTTGTTGTCTAACATCAATCACCATAGATTTATATTTTTGATCAACTCACATACTGTGCATACCAATTGGTTATGATTGTAGTTTCTATCAGGATATATCACTATGCTCCACTTTCATCTTTTATATCATCTGATTGATCTACATTCCTAGTGTTAAATTAACATTCAACCATTTCACTTGTTCTTATAATATTCTTTATAGGTTAAAAATAACCCCATTGTTTTCTTAGATATATTTTATTTGATCTTTTTCTATCATATCTAAACAATCAATTAAACTTTTCAATTATTCAACATTTTTATTGTACTCTACAACCTAATATATGTTCTATGGAATTGAATAATTTAAATTTCAAATTTCATCCTCTATATTAGACATATCTTTTTCTATTGATTCATATAATGTTTGGAATTAGGAACTACTTAGTTTTCATTTTTTTTGTCTCTCCAAACATTTATCTCTTATTGAGTAGATTATAATTCATCATTGAGATCAATTATTCAATTAATTTATTCATTATCATCTTCACCTTCACCCACTATGTAGGAAAAACCTACAACTACCAACAGCGAATTTTATCCCTGATCCCTATAGTTCTATATCACTTCAACATCATATTTTTCTGAACTATTATTTTATTGTGAAAGAATATTTTTCTTATTAATAAAATTTATCATATGTTTCTTCTAACCTTTCATATAGGCTTCTGAATTTTTCATGATAATTATGAAATGAACCTCATCATAGTTTTGAATATTTTTGGGGAACCATGCTGTAAAAATTTTATCATTTCAACATTAAAAGAATGCAAGTGGATGTTTCCCTATGGACATTACTTTTTCAATTTCTATATTTGAGAGAATAAATGACATCACTTCATCCATATCTTATAATTCCTGACCATATTTAATGGTGAGATCCTTCGAGGATTTGAATGCTACATTTTTTTACATTATGTTTTTCACAAAACCGTTATCGTCATTTATCATCTCATTTTTACAAGAATACTATATACTCTATCCAGTGTAAGATCTTTTATATCATTATCCTCCTATACCAATGCATTTCAATTGAACTTAGGTTGAATCTATCTCAATATTCATTTAATAAAATTTAAATCTTAATGAATTTCATTGATACCATTCATGTTTTCCCAAGAAAAATTCACCTGGTCGAATAATGAATCTATAGACTCACTAGGTTTCATTATAAAATCCTAGTAATTGTTACATAAAATCAACAGTTTTTATTTTTTGATATTTGATTTTTCCACAAAAAATAAAAAACATTTCACACATAGCATGTGGTGACATTAATCACATCAAGATCATATAGATTTTATTTGATATGGCTCCCAATAAAGTATTCATTTTATTAGTGGGAGCATCAAATCCCCTTTTGATATATTATTTTGAGACACCACTATAAACTATTTCCATAAAATCAATAATCACAATTAATAAATTCATTCCTAGTTATTGAAAGTTATTTTTTGCATTGATTTGTCAATAATTTTAATAAATCAATCAAATATCAAAACCGCATTCTGATTTACAACCTCCATTGAACCCCCATTGAGAGAATCATTGAAATTAAACATTCCCCTCAGGCTAATTGTATGTATAACTAAGATAAATAACCAGATAAGGAGGTGAATTAGGGTATCAATGATTAAATATAATTTCCCTTTGGATCTTGTTTCATCATTAAACAGAACGCATTTCTCTCTAATTCCTGAAGAAATATACTTGCAAAAATGAAAGAATTCATGAGAAAAAAACAGTATTACATGGTTCACCTACCCTTGGATATATCCAAGGAGAGTACAATGGAAATGTTATAATGAAAAATATCTATTAAGACACACTATTTTTACAATTTTAGTAGTAGACAAACGGTCCCACCTAGTTTACAACCCTTCTTTATTTTAGTATTGATTTCTCTCTCAAAAAATATTGATCAATTAACCATCATAAGAATCTTCATATGATGAATTGAATCAATATTATTTATACATCATTTTATATATAATTAATTTTCATATTCATTAAATTGAGCTATATAAACACTTCAAATATTTATTGGGTAGTTCTTGCTGAACAATTTCATAATACTCATAGCATTCTCGAAGCTCACAATGCCTTAGAAAAACTACCCATTTCTTCATAAGAATATTTTAATTTTCAAAAACCCCACAAATTTTTAGAATCTCAACACAATCGTGAATTTCATATATCCATTAGAATGTCACCCCTTGCATGAATATCACTTGTCCTTTGTGATGTTCACAACTTTCTCAATGCTCACATAGCCTTGATAGAGACCACTACTTCTTCAATGCTTCTGAAATTCAAAAATCATACAAATATTTCCTAAACATCGTTTATTCGCCATATTTTGAGTAATAACATCCTTTGTGAATCATCATCTCGAATTTACAGCCTTTTTATTTTATTTAAGGATTTATCTACCATTGTGAGTAGGGTAGAGGAGTGTTTGTTGGTAATTCCTCATATTTAAAAATCATTTAATCTTATCACATCATTTTCATGAATCTCACCAATACATTTTTCAATGATCCATATTTTCATGTAGCACGAGGAATGTTTTCTTATTCCAGAATATTCTTGTAGTCATGAAAATTTATTGTCGACCCTTCTCACCAACAACCTTTCACAAAGGTCCACAACATCAGGGATCACCAAGACTTCATGAAACACTATACCATCAAAAAACACCCAATCATCTGAAATATATTCTTCTTACATTCTTTAAAATGAATTCATGGAAATCTGACTTTAGTAAAGCTTGATCCATCCTCTAGATTTCGGACTCTGAAAAATTTTCCAAACATAGGGAAATGTACTGAACTTTTATACACAGTAATCTTTATGGTATCTTGATCATCCATTCCTTTTTCATGGATACTTATAAAGATACCATTCAAATAATCATTCTATAACTCCAAAATTTGAATATAAATAATATTATTAAATATAAAAAACATCTCAAAACCATATAATGTTACCTTTATTGATTTATTATCAACATTTACCTTGTAACTTGGTTATACATATATTGTGTTAATTATCTTTTTATTAGAGTTCTGGATAGTGGATACATTGGCCACATCTCCATAATTTGGTTTCAAAGCTGGAGAGATGAACTCAATACACATTAAAACTTTTTCCAAGATTCAAATCCAAATATTCCAATCTATACCACCTCTAAACTGGCCTTAACACTCTCAATTTGATAACACTATATCATAACCTACAACCCCAAAACTTGCATGGACGAAGGTAAGCTGAAAAGGGAACCTCATTGTTGCATCATATATGTCAGGCAGTTATTTCTAATACAAAGTTAGAATATCACAAACATGAGAGGAATTATCCTAATTTATGTACATATACATATTTATATACTAATTTAATCCTAAAAACATAAAAACTCTTACTAAAATGAATGATCAATAGTTATCCCACCTAAAAGAAGAACATGATGTAAAAATAATAAAAAAGGACATAAATATTATCTCACGAAAACATCAAAAAACCATACGTACTCACATGATGGAGAAAATGCATAATAGTATTTCATGGATATAAATGAGGTTTATATAGCATTACTACACTTCTCAAATACTTTGTACACCATGGAGTCCACTAAAAGACAATTAATTTATGTAATTCCTAACATTTTCATGCAAATACCATAGAGGGGTGAGTATAATCATAACTAGTAGGTAAAATAGAAACCATAATACATAAATCGTCAAGAGGGAGTGAGTTATAAATCACAAATATGATTAATGAATAATTTAAATCCCAAATATTCTTAAGGATGGAAAAAAATTCTCAATGTGGGGGAACATCCTCAATGATGACCTAATATTGAAGTAAAATTCTCAATAGTAAATTCTTCTATTATAACTAACTCATCATCTCTAGCTATAACTTATAAAATAGTAAAAATCATTGAGTCTTACTATGAAAATGTATAAAGGAACTGGGATGGATCATCAGAGACACTCACTCGATCAATTTATAACTTACTCAAATACAACATATGTCAATTCATAGATAGGGGATCACATCTTGATAACTCTTTTTTTCTTGTAATACATTGAAATATTTTTATATATATTTTCCAAGATAATCTCTAAAAACGGATGCAATTATAAGATCTGGTATTCTCAGAATTAATTTTATAGAAATATTAAATATATTTTATATTATGATAACATTATTATTTAAATAAAATGGGATAACTCTTAAAGTATTGATCCCCTAAAAAATTATAGGCCCTAGTTTGATCTAGACTGCATTTCTTACCCTAAGAGTGACATAAAATGAGTCGGTGTGGGACATTAAGACACCTCACACCATGGTGGTGCATTTTAGTGAATTAGTTAATTAATTAATTAAATTCATTTAACCTAGGATATATTTTTATAAATTAACGATTATGAAATCTTTCCTAGGGTTTGTATCATTATTTTTTGAATTCTGTGATGAGATAAACTTCCTCATATGGATAATTTCATTGAAGAACGATAGAACACAAGATCAGATATGATCAAGATATGGAAAACACAATTTATCATCCATCCTCTTTGGAAAAAATGCACATCACCCATGATTAATCAAATGAGGGGTATGACTCATCAACTAGTGTTTTCAACCTATTAATTAAAAAATTGATTAAATGGAACATTATTTTACATTCATCTCCCTTATTCTCATACCATTGCATGATCCAGAGTATTGAAACATTATTTTATCAATTATTTCTAATTACGATAGAACATTCCAATTCAGTGGCCCATAACACATGGAAAACTATCATCCAACCTTTTTCTCTTGGTTAATTTATTCCATAGTTCTTCATGTTTTTCACCATTAGAACCCCATGGTTTATGATTCGATAGTTGTTGGGGCACCTGAGCACAATTAGTTTTCTAGATTCATGAAATATCTATTAGAAGATAAAAGAATTTTTAATTATGAATAAATCTAAGATTCTTGTGGGATGTGATGAAAAAATTGGTTACATGAGGCAGGATAGTCATGGGTGGAAGTCATAGTAGTGAGCAGAAGGAATGCGGGTTTATAAAATCCTAACCAGATCAATTTTTCAGTGAATGATGTTTGGAAAGAATCAATCATGACTAGATACATGGGATACTAGAGAAAAAGATATAGGATTGATTTCCATTTGAACATATTTCTAGCCTGAAGTCTAGATCGATAATCCCAGGGTTTATGAAAAATCCAGACTACATTCAGTGTAGGATGAAGAACACACGGAGTGTTTTACGCTCAATGACGACACTATAGTTTCGAATAATTTACATGTAACAAGATGTGTAATACTGTGTTACCTTCCATGTACACATTCCCCAAATGGATAATTCCAATGATGGGTCACTTAGATACGAATAATGTGTAGATGAAAATGTATATGGTTTGGAAAAATGGGTGGTATCCCATGACGACCAACACTCCTTATACAAAAGTACATAAAAATAGGGTCCTAGTACAAGGACACAACCAAAAGACCTGACCTCAGTCCTTGATATTTATGACACAATGTGTTGTACACCTACTCATTGTATTATAAGAAATATAAGGGGGCCCATGTAATTACTAGAGACACATCAGGCAGTGGAGAGGGTCCACATGACATGTGGGTACCCTCACCTATCATATACTACATAATATATTCTAAGTGATTTTTGAAAATACACATATCCATCATTTAAACTCTAAAATTTTCCTATGATATGCCTATACTGAGATTTTTTCATAGAACCTGATGGTTCCCTCGAAAAATTGATTTTGATATATGATTTGAAATCTATATTGTTTGGAATGCTGAGGTGACACCCTATTATGGATGCAATCATGATGAATCACCAGAATGGTAATGGCCATATCCTTTTTCTAGGATGGATAATGGAAAAACATAATTGATGTTCTTAGATTATCATCTAGGTGGGATGAGTAGTGGAGTTCCCAGATGTTCTTTTTGTGATACCCACTAGTAAGACTGGGAAGTGGAGTTCCTTGATGTTTTATGCTTACAATCCACATGGATTAGGTAGTGTCACTTCTTAATGAAATCATTTAGGAGTATCCCTCTTAAATGGATGGGTTGTGGGATTAATCAAATCACTCACCGGTCATACCCTCTAGTAGGACTGGAAAGTGGCATTCCTGAGTGACCACCAGAGTTGTACCCTCCTAACATATTAGGGAACATGTTACATCCCTACAATGTGTGACCCCTTGAATGTGAAAGACATTGATCTAGAGTGTTTTGATGAACCGTTTGAATCATGATATATAGGGACACATCCCCCGCCAGGATGTTTTCTTGTGACATGTACTAATATAGTGCGAGTGAGTTGATGTTGCCCATAGAATATAGTGTCAAGGATTAATGATTGAGTCTCTTAGACTTGTGTTTTGAGTGAAGACAAATTGGATGCTTGGAATCATAGATGGACATCCTTTTTCTACTGTTGACATATAATCTTCAATATATAGTATATGATATTGGGATCCCCTTAATATCTAATTTGGTCTGCTTTGACTCAGGATGTAGATAGATATATGTCATTCTTTGGTACCAACTCCTTTGGTTTTTGTAATTCCCCTTCTAGTTGTGGCAACGACGTGTGGGCTTTTCCACATGCTTTTTGTGTTTAGTAACACATGGTTGTATGAGTCCAGAATCAATATATAAGTACTGAAAACTCCAGGAGACGTTCATATTCTCTCTATGTCGAGATCCTTGTATTAGTAAAAGTTCACTTTCACTATCTTATTTGGTTGAGCAGTATTATTTTTCTATATATTTTTCTATCTACTACATCCATCATCAGTTATATCTCTTATTTCTTCCCCTTCACCATTTTAGGGAAATATACTGGTTACATATATACTCTCCCCTACACGGACATTTCCCAACACACGTCGTATCTTTTTTTGAAGACGAGTAGGTTGATCATGACATCAGATGATCTTTGGTATAAGGGGTGTTTACACCATATATAGTGGTTGTATCATCGGTTACAGGCATAAGTCTCAATTGATTGTTTATTATTTTCTAGTTTTTTTTGTTCAGATGTGACATATTCCGCGGTAGGGAATGTAATTTTAATTTTCTTATTTTTAGTATACACTCATTTACTTTTTTATATTTATTTGTCCACGCATATTTTTCAAATTTATCTTAGTGTGGAATATTTTATTTATTTCTCTCTAAAATTATTCATTGAGTTGGATGTGTTCATGTGTATAGGTATTTAGTAAAATTCCTCCCCATGTTTTTTCTGCCTTAAGAACTTTTCCCCCACCCCCTATCATATGGAGGAGGGCTTGGGGTAGTTGTTTCTCAATCCATAACTCAGGTTGGGTTGTGATGTATTTGATTAAATGGTTCATGGACCCTTGGGTCATTTTTCTATGTTTACCAAAAAATGGGTTTGGTTGGGTTTGGGAATTTGTTTCATAGTGTCTCAAGTGATGATCTCAGGCTAGGGAGTCTAGTCATTGTGGGTTGGATGTTGTAGTCATTCACTAGGACTTTTAATACATACTTTTTGACTCAGTATATCGGGATATTTTTGAAGGGATCAGTGGTATACACATCATATTGGATTGAGTCCTTGAATATCCTCCTTGACATAGTAGCTTATTGTGTTTGTTATATATACATATATATATATATATTCTTATCTAAATTCAGTACTCCTTTCTAAAATTAAAGATGCCTTCAAATGATAGCAATCTTGGATACCAACTTTAGTTCATGATGACGACCGTATAAATGATGAGGCCTCAGTTTATGGTCCATATCGTGATCCCCTTCATCTTGATGGGTATGTAGTAGAACATCCACCTACTTAGTAGTAGATATTAATAGTTGAACAGGTTGGGGATTTGAATAGGCTGAGTTCACTTAATGAGTTATAGTGATAGAGTCTGCTGAGGTACCACGGTGAACATGATCCCCATGCAATTGAGGATTGTCTATAGTCAGTAGTATGTATCATTACTCGTATCCATACACTGATAGATCATATGGTGGATTTAGTAGCCAGTATTTTCCACTGAGTAGTTGGGTATTTGTGGTGCCTGGTTACCAAGATATACGATGAGCCAATGCTCTTGTGGGATGAATTCTAGTAGTTGTTTCATGAGAGTACAACTACTACTTCTTGTGCCTCATATTTGTCGAGGAGCTTAAGGAGACTCAATAGGAAGGGATGAATGTGGATGTTTATGCATATGGGTTCACATAAATTACCCATCACTCTTTTGACATGATTAAAGAAGACTACTTACAATAAAAAAAAGTTTTTCCATGGACTCTAAAGTGACATCTGAGCCAGTGAACTTCCCTTTTGACTCACAACATTTACTCGGATGCTGAAGATGGCACTTATGGAACAGTTGTTTCTGTCATAGTGACACAAGAGATAGATGTGGGACTGATGGGGCTAAGAAATCTATAAAAACACGAATGCGCTTGAGGTCTCATAATAGGAGACCCTTCTGTGATAAGGCTCAAGGATGTGGTTGTAAAATGTAGGTGCTTCTTATAGAACTAAGGAAGCATAGAGAGGGGTAGGTCTATTCTTGTTTTTAGAGATGTACCATGTAATAATACTTCCCCACCAGATGAGATGAGAAACCCATGTAGAATATAGATACACCGCCATGGAATATACAACATCACGATAAGGGTACCCCCAGGGAGGTGAAGCTGGAAGTGGAGATGGAGGAGCTACTGGTGGAAGGATGAGGTCCTTCCACCACCACAACTTTGATGCCCATGTTAGGATTATGTAGCTAGCTTCTAGGGATATAGGAAGATAGATTATTTTCATATCTATGATCTTACGGTGTACAATATGATTTGAGATACTATGTTAGTTTATTCTAATTTTTCCAATGTATTAGTATACACTTGTTCCATTCATTATTTTATCTATCGACTCATTGATTGAGAGATAGATCTCTCAGTAGAGATGTTATCATAGTATATTTTTCATGATTTTCCTACATGGAATGCATCATTTGTGTTATTCATCCTCCAGTAGTGCAAGAAATCACATGGAGGAGAGTGGTTCATGTGGGACCTATTGTTCATTTTGATGGAACCATATGACATATTATTTGTCCTAGAAGGGATTTTCTTGTTTTGATCCTAGATCAACTGTCACTACAGACTGTTCTGATGCCTACACCCTAATGGGATGAGGTTCTCCATTTTCTGGGAGACAGAAGTCATAGAAGGAAAAGTGGGTGGTGAGGGCCTGAGGTTGTAGCATATCACCACTTAGGTTGAAAGTGTACCAATTTTTGTAGCATATTTTTCATTCAAATAGGTTAATTTAGTTGTAGAAGACTATATATACGTCTTCCCCAAAGATGTTCTAAGAATACCATTGAGGTAGGAAATGGATTTTTTTATATACATGCATCATGTGACTCCCCGGAAAACATGTTTTGCATATCCGATGATACCTAAAAAGATCTTGGAGATATGGTTGTTGTTAGAAGACCTTTTTGAGAAAGGTTTCATTGGACATAGTGTGTCCCCTTATGGTGCTCCATTTCTATTTGTGAAAAATGTAGATAAAAGCACAGGGATTTTCAAGGATTAATTTTTCTTAAACAATGCCTTGATAAATAGCATGTACCCCTTACCGAGGATTGATGTCATCTATGATTAGTTGATAGGTGTGATATGGTTTTCTAAGACATATTCCATGTCTGTAAACAACCACTTTCATGTTTATAAATATAATATTCTAAAAATAGAATTCTTATGATGTAATAGTCACTATGAGTTCCTAGTGATTCCATTTTGTGTAAAATTACCCTTTCCCTCATTATGGATTTGATAGACCAGGCCATGCAACAATACTTGGATCATTTTTGTTCATCTTCATAGATGAAATAATTCTATACTATGAAAGAATGGAGCAGAATTTAGAGAACTTATGGATGGTCTTGTATTTTCTTCAAGAGTACTAGATTTACTGAAATCTATCAAAGTTCTAGTTCTGGAATCTAGTGGTTCTATTTTTGGGGCATGTCATTTCTAAACAAGGTTTATCCACAGATCTAGAAAACATTGAGAAAATTATTTCCTTATAAACTCTAAGGAAATTGTCGAAGGTGTGGTCTATCCTTTTCTATTCATGGTATTATAAGATATTTGTGGAAGAATTATCTAGAATCGAGGCCCCATTCACTGACCTAACACAGAAGATACAACTATTTACCTATTCCATGTAATTCCATATGTCCTTCAATGAGTCAAGGTAATTGATGAGGAGTGTTCCAATGTTGAGGGTACCATAAGAAAGCATTGAGTTTTGTTGTATTGAGATACCCCAGGATCTGGCCTCGGTTGACTGTTGATGCAATGACAGATAGTCATTAGATATTAGTAAAGGCAGTTGTTACCCCATGAGAAGAACTATGTGACCCATGACCTAGAGATAGTAGAATTATTCATCACCAAGAGGATGTGGATTCACATCCTTTTGGAAGATAAATTTTTTGTTTACTCATACCACAAGAGTCTCAAGGACATCTTCACTCAGATAGACCTGAACCTAATAGAGCAACACTATTTAGAGTTCCTATTAGATAATGACCTAGAGATTTTGTATACTCAATAAATGAGAAATGTGGTGGAAGATTTACCTAGTATGATCTCTCAGACTTGATTAGTGTAGGATGATTACAATTTTTTAGCTTCCCTACAATTGGACCTGGTGGAGTAGGAGGGTACACATTTTCTGTAGTTTACGGTGTTCACACCATCAGTACTCGAGAATGTCAGATAGTCCCATTTTGGAGACATCCCCTGTGAGGTTCTAAGTGATTAAATATCCACATGTGTTGCCCTAAAAGGTTATTCTGAATGAGGGAATCACGAGATCTTGTCCTAGATATGAACAATGGTTCTAGCCCCAATGTTGGAGGATGTGATGTAGGATTTCCACACATCTCACTAATTTGTATATACAACTGTGGGGAAGATGTACAAATATCTTCAATGGATTTTATGGTGGTCCAACATGTGATGAATCCCAACTGAGTTCATCTCATAGTGCCCCACCTGTCAGTAGGTAAATGTTGTGCATGATGTTTCAACAAGACTATTACACCCCCTTGACACCCAACAATCGAAATGGGAAAATATTTCCATGGACTTCATCATAGGGAATCCATGTAATGTGATGGTCCATAATTCATTCTGGTTGATAGTGGACATGATCTCAATGTTGGCACACTACCTTGAAATTTGCGAGTAGATTTCAATGGATAGTTTAGGGAATTTGTACGTACGAGATACCATATGACATCATAGGGTACCCTCGATAATTGCCTTTGATCATTAAACATAGTTTACATCATGATTTTGGAGATTCATTGAAGACGCATTCAGGACCAAGTTTCTGATGAGTACAAACTATCACCCTAAAACTGATGGGAAAACTAAGTTCACTGTCTAGGTGATAGAGGATATGTTGTGGGCTTACGTGTTGGATTTTGGGTAGATCTAGGAGGATCACCTGACATAGGGAGTGTTTTTACACAACAATATATACCAATCTACAATCATTATGAAAACATTTTAGACCCTATATGGGAGACCCACCAAATCACCATTGTGTTCGATGGAGATTTGATAAACATATCTTATTCACCTAGAGACGGTGTAGGTGACCACGAAGAATGTGCAGGTCTTCCGTGTGAATATAAGGATGGACTAGACTCGACAATAATCATTTTTAGATTGTCCTCTTAGATCCCTGGAGTTCGAGAAGGGAGACCATGTATTCCTGGGAGTCTCCCCACAATGTGGAATTAATAGGTTTGGTCTTGGAAGCTTGCAATGCTAAAAAATCATTAGGCTATTTGAGATTATTTAGAGGGTTAGAAAGTTTTACTACCACAACACCTTACCCCACATCTAGAGTAGGTGCAAAATGTATTCCTTGTGTTTTAGATAAGGAATTGTGTTCTTTAAACCACAAAAGTGACGGACTAGGGAGATCTAGATACTGATAGTGGATCCACCATTGTAGATTACCCAGTGGTGATCGAGGACATATGGGAGTGGGGATTGCATGGATGGACCATCCCTTTGGTTCATGTGTTGTAGCAGCATGAGAATATGCTAGATAGTTTTTGGGAGTGGGAGAGCCAAATGTAGGTTCAGTATCCTGAGTTTTTTCCTATTTTTTCATTGTTGAAGAGATTGAAGGAGTTAATTATGTAGGGTCCTATTTTTTTCCCTTATATGAAATTGAAATATATATATATATATATATATATACATATCTAAGCACTGATCCGACATGCAATTACAAAGCCGGATGTGCACGCAATTAATTTCCAAAAAATTTAAAACTTATTTCATATGTAATGTGAATGATTACGTAATGAAAATGTGATAACTCTAAAAAAAATTATTAGATAAAAAATATGAGACCATGGTTGTGTTTGGAATGCACTTTTTACCCTGGGAGATACATAAAATTAATTGACATGGGTCCTTTGTACCCCTAGCTCATTGGAGGCGTGTTTACATAAATTAGATTATTATTTTATTAATTATTTAACTAATTTATTTAATTAATTTATCATGGTATATATTTATATAAATTCATTTATATGAAATATTTCCCATGGTTAGCCTCATTATTTTCTTAATATGTTAGTTAGAGAATCCTCCTCATATAGGGAATTTATTTGAACAAAGATTGAACATCATATCTGATCTGAGACAAGTTGAACACAATAGATCTTCCTATATCATTGGAGAACATTTTCTTCTCAATATATTTATCTAAATAATGGTATGACTCATAAAATATACTTATCTTTATTTCTATTATGTGATCAAACATATTAAAAATCATTCTTCGATATGAACCAATATTTTAAATCTATTGCAAGATCCTGAGTGTGGAAACTTTTTATTAACAATTTTTTTTCACATAGTGATTGAAAATTTGTGATATCTGGATAATAAATCATGTATAAATATCATAAAACCCTTTTTGTGGTGTATTTTTTCCACCGTTCATCGTCGTTGGAACCCCGCAGTTCTCAGATTGACAGATTTTAGGTGACCCGAACTCAATAGGCATCACAAATTCATGGAGGATCAATGATACAATAGAAAAATTCTGAATTGAGAGAAAATCTAATGATAATTCAGGTTGAGAATGAAAAAATAGATGGTTTGAGGTCAGATCATCAAGGGTGAAAGCCACAATGGTGATCCAAATGAATATGGGTTTACCAAATAATCACTGGATCCATTTTCTAATGAATAACGGCTAGTGATAATGATTTTTAGAAATATTCATGAGATAAAGAAGATAATTATCTATGATCAATAGAAATTTTAATTGATTTAAAGCCTGAAGGTCAAATAAACAATCCTTTTGTTTTTGGGAAATTTCTAACTACACTATACGTATGATGAAGAAAACATGGTGTGTATCCCCCTCAGTGGTGGAACGAGGATTTTGAATTATATATGTGTATCATTATGTGTAGTACTCCCTTAAACACCATGTACCCATTCCTCATTTGGAAAATCCATGTGATGGGTCACACGAGTGAAGAGTCACTATAGAAGTACACACACATGGGTTGGACACACACACAATATCTCATGTGGTCCAATAAGCCTTTTACCATTGTACATAGACACATCATTCGAGTAAATAGAAATGACCACAAGACACGGGCTTTGTCTTGAAAAGCTGGGAAATGTTTTTTAGTCCACCTACATTGCATGTTTTACTACATGGGATGGGACCTGTTTACATACAATATAAATGACCATGTAATGAAGAGGAACTACAAAGCTTATGCCCCCCATAACATGTACTCCTTTATCTCTTCAGTGTGATCATTAAATGTCTGTATTTTCTTTATTTTAAACTCAACCATTGGCACACGAGATGCGTATCCGGAGTGTTTTTTCAGATAGAACATGATAATACCCTCAAAAGTTGATTTTCAGATACATTGCGAAATATTCCATGTTTAAAAAAAATGAGGTGACACCTAATGATGAAAAATATTCTGAAAATCACATGATCGGTACTGGTCGTACCCTCTAAATGGACTAGGATGTGGTGTTACCTGATTAAAATCACAGGATTACCCTCTTACAGGGATAGGTTGTAGCATTCTTCGATGATATCTCTGTGTTACCATACAACAACACTGGGAAATGGTTTACCAGACATTCTGGGATTACCCACTATCTGTGCTAGGTAGTGGATTTCCCAAATGACATATTCCAATAATAACTCTCCATTTGGGCTAGGTAACAATCTTTTCATAACAACTCATCAGGATAACCCACTAGTATATCTGGGTATTCATGTTCCCCAGTGACCTTCTCGAGTGGTCCACTATAGTAAGACTATGTAGTGGCATTACTATGTTACTACTAGAGTAGTACCCTCCAGACATACCAAGGAACAATAACCTTTCCTAATAATGGTGATCCCTCGATGTTGGGGAATAGTGAAGAGGTGTGGTTTGAAAAGCCATTATAATCATGAAAAAGAGGGACACATTTTCCACCTAAATGCATTTTTTAGGAGGCTTAAAACCATGTGGGTGAGTCTATTCCACCCAAATAGGATATTATCATGGATTTCTGATTCATCCCTTAGACTTGTGTGTCACAAAAAGATGCATGAGATGATGTGCATCACAAATGGACTTCCTTTTGGAAGTGTGGGATACTCATATTCTTGGTCTGAGATGTGTGATAGGGATCCCGTAACTCTATCATTTTTGCTTATTTGATTTAGGATATATATATATATATATCCTTCTTTAGTAACCACTGCTATGTTTTTTGTTACTCTACTTCTAGGAGAAGCGAAGACGTGTGGGGTATGCCACATGTTATCCATGATTAGATTCTCATGGTTAGATAAGTCCACCCTCCAGCAATAGGTAACGAGGCTCAATGGGAAGTTCATCTTATAACTATTATGATCTCTTTGTTTTTGGATGATTTCACATTCACCATTTTTTTGGGTTGATATGAACAATTTTATTGTAGACTGGTCTATCTATTGGTTCCCTCTTTAGTTGTATCTCTTACTACTACCCATTCATCTTCTCGGGGCATTATATAGAGTATTTATATACTCACTCATGCCTAATATTATCCTAAAATATATTCATTCTTTCCCAGTTGTTAGATAGATTGATCATTACTTTCTGGGAGCTTACCGATATAGGGTTATTTGGCTGTATATCGTTGTCATATCTTCAGATACAATATATGGGTTCCCTCATATGTTTACACATTTCCAATTATATATCATATTCAGACATATTTATGGTTTATATTTTTACACTTCCCATTTATAATTTTACTATACACTATCATACTGAGTTATATTTATTGGTTCATGCATAATTTGTGAATTTATAGCATTGTTGCACCATTTATTTCATTCCCTCTAAACTTTTTTTGAGTTCTCTATGTGCGAGTGTACACATATTTACAAAAATTCATCCAAGAGTTTATTGTGTCTTTGGAACATGTCAGCACCCCCAAACCTATAGTGGTGAGATTGTGGTACTTGTCATTTGGGCCCAAGCATGGGTTGGGTTGGCACCTTACTCTTAGTGCTAATGGGTGCCACCTTCTCCTATCAAGATTAACCATCTAGATAAGCGATTAAATTACACATTGTATATGTCACCTTGTACCTCAATCCTTTAGAATATAAAAATTTCTAAATGGGGACCTAAACCCTAGGCATTATGGAGGGATAATTTCTCTATTCTGTTTTCGGTATCTTATATCCAACTATTAGAAATAAATTCCACATTGAACACTCATGTATATGGACAGTGAAAAGTAACATTAGAATAATAGGATGGGACTCACTCACACTAGTATAGTATTATCTAACTCACTGATGATCATAGACTTGTTGACATGGGGATAACATGGCTTCTATGTTTCCCTTATAGATTTACATTTTGTCTAACACAGTCTCCTAGGGTGTATCTCTCAATTCCTAGGACTACTACTATCCAATTTGTTTCACAAAACATCAATATATCTATATAAATTATGTTTCTACCAGGGTTCATGAAATTTATTTGTCATTTCATCACTTTTACTATGTTATAGGATCAAGAATATATACATTGTAATGAATAAATGGTGTATTAAACAACATATAGCCTATAGAGTCCACCTAATTCATAGGTGATTAATCCATGTGCATGTCATGTTCTCTAAAAAGGGGTTATATTTAATGTGATCCATCCACTAAGCTTATGTGTTCTTATATCCCCCAGTACATGTACTCCCTATATATGAAAATTATTCCTCTTCCGGGATACATATTGTTTGGGTATATTGTACAGATTTTTGAATCACATGGAATCATGGGGATGTATTCCTTGTAAACATAAATTTGGATAGATAAGGGACACCTAACATGTATGTAAACACTTGAAATGTCATATTTCTCTCCATAAAAACTGTATCCGCATCAACAGGGGGGATACAAATAATGTAGTTCATAATTTTCAAGAAATGCAATTCCATGCACATTTATTTTTTCATGCTACCACTTGCATCATTCCATCATTTAATCATAACAATAAATCCGAATATTTGAGTTCATCAGACCATTAATATAGCTGGTGCTATTATTTTAGGATCCAATTGATCAAAATATACCCATAAATTCATTTTTTAATTCCATTTTATTTGAATCTAGGGGGAAAAATCTTACTTGTAACAACACACTCTGAATAACAACTAACATGGTAGTCAGACACGTGTTTCAAATAGCCTTAATCACACCTCCTAGTATTTCATTGGTTGTCGGCTAGCATCATGGGTCAAAGGAGTTGATATTGGGGAAACTATATATTATCTTAATTAGAGTAGATCATTGTTGTATTCAATAATAAATAACAATCAACAATGATATAAGACAACCAAGTATCAGACTATTAATATATATTGAAAATAAATGATTGAAAATGTCAATATACATCAATCCATGAATGTCAAGACGATGATACATAAACTTTAAAAGTAGACATATAATAGGCAGTATGATACTATACAATTCAAGAATAGGAAAAAATCACATGCCCCATAGGGGATTTCCATGAGCATCCTGAGCTCCCACTCAGCTAAGTCCTCATATCTCCCTTGTACAAGTAACATTGAAAAGGTAATAATCCATGGTCCTATAAATATGTGTCTGCTCAGGAATCCTAGGGCAATGGTGATCTAAGCGGGGCGTGAGATATATAAACCAGTAGGCTACCACCCATATTGTCTAAATATATTATAAGTAAGAGAACATAAATTAAGTTAATGTGCATGTAATATAAATAAATAATGAAACTGAATAAATAAAGAATAGCCCACTCTAGTTCATGAATGACATACAAGATCATTTCCTACTTTTATTTAATTCCAAAAAGATATGTTTGACTAGTACCAATATATATATATATATATTATAATTATTAATATAGCTTGATTATATATTGAATCTACCTATACAAATTAATTACGTAAGGATGAAAGTGGACATAAACTCAGAATACTACATGTTGGTTGGGTCAGGGCATAACATAGTCATAAATTTAAAAATTAAATTAAACAATATGCTCATGAAAATGGATTTATACAATAAATCTCATAATGTGTGGGAGTCTTCATGATTTTCAGTCAAGATGATGATTCTGTCATCATGTCACCACTCGAGGACATTAATGTGCGTCATTCCAACACTCAACAAGGGATGTGGCACTAAATACCTACCATCCCAAAAATTACAATGGTGTGTGATTTCATGAATCAACACAAGATGTATGGGAGTACAATTTTTTCCAAACTCAACAAAACCCTTACCATCATTCCATAACCTATATCATTCAGTAATCAAATTCATTTTCATAATTGAATCCCGGAAACATTACCTCTCATGCTTTATAATAATAAATCCCAATATAATCAAGGTAATCACAATTTAATTAATAATGTACCATATATATTTTTATCAGTGTGGCCTTACCAAACATTAAAATTCATTTCATTTAAACCATTTAAAACATTTATCCAAAAAACCCATCTAAGATGAATTTTTATATATATATATAAATAAATTTGAAATTTACACTATCTAAATATTTTAGGGAGGAAAATACATCATGAAAATAAATTCCATTTATATAAGTACATTTAATTGAGAAAAACACGGATATTAAATTTACCAGGCTCCAAGATGTACTTATATTGTACCATGGTCTATTTGGGAAATTACATAGTTGAAAAAATACGTTTACGAAATAATCCACAAACATTGAGGGTTCATGGTTCATTTTTCACTGGGACCAGAGTGGACTATGTCATGCACATAGAAGGTGTATTAGTTCACTAGTCATTTAAATAAAACGAAGGAGTCTCTATTTGGTATCATTGATAAGATCCAAGTTACAATCACTATATATACCCAAGAACAATATCAATGCATATAAAAAGTCCAAAGAAATATTTCCAAGCATGATAGAAACCATTCATCATTGTTTTTTAATTTTTGATGATAGTGCACCGCATCTAAGGGGTTTAATTATAAAAGATAACACATTTAAATAAAAAATTCATTTATTCACAATTATTCATCCTATTAAAGCATCACATTGTAATTCCATTTAATGATGCATTTGATATAAACTACCAAATATTGAGAAATAGATGTTAGGCTCAATGTGGAACGCAATAGGTTTTATTAATAATATATCATAGACCATCATGGGAAAATTCATTTATTAATCTATGTTGAATGATTAAAAGGAATTTTGGACATTTAATTCATTTAATTAAAAGGGTCAATTTATGTAAGGACACCTAATGGGTGTCCATGATGGAGTTCTATATACTCTAATTATTATAAAATCCCAAACAAGGGTAATAAAAGGTAAATATTACAATTTAGATTGAATAAAATAGTTTTAATGAAACTCATGGAAAAGGCTTGCATGTGGCATGACAATGATATTTATAAAATGAACGTAACATGATGAAAAATATATAGAACACCTACCTCATTCCTAGTATGTTCTACTCATCCAATATTTAGGTATGATTTGGTCAAATATGGATGAAATTGATTAAATATAATTTTTATTTGATAATAGGGAAAATGAGATTACACCAAAATTACTCAGTTGGGAGGAAATTACATTGAAAAAGATTAAAAAGTAATGAAAATACTACTATGTTTAATCCATAGTGTCTGAAGGAACTCAAATCCAATTATGGGAATATGAGATATTATGAATCTTAGGATAGTCTCTAGGAAAAACCCCTAAAGTGTGAATCAGGCATGCTAGATAAGTAAAAAGAAATAAAATGGAAAAGTGTATTAAAATACATTAAGATAAAAAGTTATTTTCTATGTGAAAAACATGGTAACATGAATTTTTTGAATGGTTTGATTAAACTGTGTAATATCCTTATGCCATTGTCTACCTAATAAACTGACCTTGCATGGTTTTGTCTCATGGTTTTTTAGCCATGCTCCAACTGTGTGATAAATCATTCCTAGGTACGATCAATGTGGAACTAACCGTGGGGACTAGGAAAATGGATTGGGTAAACTATGTGCAATATGTTCACTTCACATATACTCCCTTAAAATAGGTTTCATAGTTTTCTTGTGTGGACTTCCCAATTATAGACAAACCATGCTCCTCACAAATTCCTTTTAAACATGGTACTTTTTGGACCTGGTGATCCCGTAACTCAATGAGACAATAGAAGGGTCCCCCGTACCTTTACCCATGTCTTAAAACAACACCATGAAATTTTCAAACATCATAATTACATTCTAAATCATAGTTTAATGAATATAACATCAACTAAATTCCAAAAAAAAATCCTTCAAATTTTACCTCAACTCAATACAACTGTTCTTACACCCCCCCCCCATTGAAATTTTTTTAACTAAAGGGAATTTACGAACAAAAAAAAACACCCAATCTACAACTGTCATGAAATTTCATTCAAATAGTCATGTTTCATTTTCACACACCCAAAACACCATCAAGAATATCATAAGAATATAGTGCGTAAGACAAAAAAACCAGATCTAATGATATTTTTCTGAACAAAACAACAATTTCTTTACTTGAGCTCATTTAGGTAGAAAAATGACCGTGTTTTAATCAATTTTAAAAAAACATAAAAGTTACTATCCGCATTTTTCATTAACATATAAAATATCCAATTCAAATCCATGGTATCTCCATTGTCCGAATTTCCTTAAAAATCATGCCAATGGGAATTCTACAAATGATCTGGGTTTGATTTATTTAAATAGGTCAACCCAAATAATCATAAGGTAATATCATGGATCTTATCACAATTAAGTTGTAGAATCCAAATTAAAAAAACTTAAACTAGTCTTTTAATGTTTTTTTCAATGAAATAGGCAAACATTACATCACAACGGCCTTAGCTGGGGAAATTTTTAAACTACATCCTATCAAATGTACACATAGAACAAGAAGGATATTAGGTCGAGCCACCTCCACCTACCCATTAAAAAAATCATCTTAGATGGCCATCGTACGACTACTAAACAACAACAACTTCTTCCTAAGAAACTCACATTTACAATGAGTTGGTTTACTGAATCCCAGACCTAAATTCCAGTAAAAATTCATAATCAAAACATCACTTGATAATTTGATTTATTGTTCCTCAGTATTATAACAGGTTTACCCTAGATGTATCCCAAAAGAATTTTCACCCTTTAAACACCTCTGAGCTCAAAAAAAAGTGATGGTTTACGAGAGATTCAATAAACTATATTTTACAAAACTAACCAATAACAGTAAATTTTCTATGATTAAAAAATAGATATTTGTAAAATGGAATGAATACCGCATCAGATCATTGATTAGGACTATAGTGTCATCTATCTATAGGTCACATAAAATAATAATTTATTTTTCCATGTTTTTGTTTGAGAAATTCATATAAGGGAACTGAAGAATATCTCAGAACTAACCATGCGTCGATGTGAACCATTCCTCAATCTGGATACAATGATATAGATAACATATCAAGAAAAACCACTATTATAATTTAAGTATGGTGTAAGAAAAATACTCTCTTATCGTATCAATAATTAAGTAAAGGTAGGGGGAATATTAATATCATTCAAAATAGTACACAGAGAGGATTTTAATGTTTTCCAAAAAACCAAACGAACCAAAATAAGAACTGTAGAACCAATACTGGTCAATTAATTTAGAAGGAAACATAGTTTCACCTACCTTTGAATTTTCCCCAACCCGACCACAATTCCTTTACAAAACAAGGCATTATGTGATCACTCATTTATTATGTCCAATGTCCATCCCTAAAAAAAAAATTTCATGGGTTTCATACAATTCCAAACACATAAACATCATTCTATCCAGAAATAATGGAAAGGATACAAAAAATTAAAGCCTCGAGGGAACTATAACACGATTTTCCATTTTCACAAGGTATTTATCCTTATTGTTCCTTATAAATAGAAGGACACATATTCACCATAACAAAATTGATTATTCCCACTATAATGGATTCATTGTCATCATAATAAAAGAGACAGATCAGACACTCATAAGTGAACCATGATAATATTCTCTTTCATGGTTTGTGTTTTTATCCACCATGTTATGATCACCACATCAAAACATCCAGGATTGGGGCATGAAAATCAAAACCAACCAGATCGTCATATTCAAACCCTCAATCCATTTGGAATTCCTCAGGATAATTGGGAATTAATTGATTTTTTAATTCATAGGTCACTATACTATAGAGATGACCTGATAAGGAACCCAATATACCATGGAGCAATGATTTCACCAATCTCAAGTAGTTCATTACAACATTTACTAACTTGATGGGTGTAGAATTTATAAACACACACTACCATATGATTTCATGAGAAACTAAAATATCCTGAATAAAATCTAGGGCATTTCTTCCCAATTCATTCATGATTCATATAGCTCATTTAGAAATTGGCTCTATTCATAACATCGTATACATTTTTAAAATGGATGGGTGACATCCCAGATCTCCTAAAAAAGAGAAACATAGTTACAAGACCTAATCTATGACTGGACATTCCTTTACCATATCTAAACAACTGAAATATAACATTACTCGATGCCCACACCCATAATAAATGTTATGAATATCTTGACCACCCATCCAAATAATTATTTTATTTATAACCACAGAGTCCTACAATGGACAATGAAACCCAAACAAAACCAAATTTCAAAACAACTCAAATCAATTAGTTATGAGTTTGAGATCTATGTGTGATACCTCCACATGATATCCACTTACAAGATCATAGGCATTGACCCTATCAAAATACCATTCTAATATATTTCATGATTTCAAATGCCTAATATTTGAAGACCATGTTAATACGATTATAGGCTATGAAAAATGTTCACATTTCAAATCCATGGAAACTCAATGGGATGTTTAAAATACCATTATATGAGTTTTTAGAAAAATGATACCACCAATGGTTCCATTTTGAAGTCTATAAAATGAATCCAATTTAATATTTAAACATTTAAAATAATTATAACAAAACATCAATGAAAACAGTAAAGCCTCATCATGATTCCTTTTTAAACGATAACCATTTGATGAAATATATTCATTATTTGGAAATTTTTCAACAAATTTTTTTTTGTGTTATAACAGATAAGGTGACCAATTAGGGTCCTTTTATTCCAATCTAGGTTCATCAAAATATGTCCCAATCAATTTTTTATAATTATTAATTTTTCAAAACACACATATCAGATTATATAATAAGAATCATGACCCAACTAACCTACTTGGTTGTTGTTGTACATTTTTAATGTTTGTCAGAAATTCTATAGAGGTTTGTAATTCAGTTTAGATAAAATTTAAATGTATTTTACATTTTAACCACTTAAAAATAAATTATGATCATATTAATAATTTTTTATATATAAGACTGTCTATTTACCATTCCCTAAAGAACCCTTACTCTTTACATTTTAGCCTTTTTATCCCATAAATAAAAAAACAATTCACATTACATTTTAACTTTAAAATCCTTTCATTTTAAATATAGTATATAATTATATACAATGATCAATGATTATTCAAGCACTCGGGTTACCGTTTCTCAATTATATTGTTAAAAAACAATATGCAACTAAAAACTAGATCAGGTTTCCACGCAACCCATATATCGATTCCACACAACCATTTATATATCTAAAAAACAAAATATAATTCTGTTATATTCAATATATATAGACGATTATACTAAGAAACACATAATATTTCTTTTTATTCATGCAGTTGGGCATAGAATCGCCCAGTCTAAATTTTTAATATGGCGTCCTAAGGAAAACAATATCATGGAATACAACTCGAGGCATGCATTCAAAATCAAAATTCTGCCTAAAAATCGAACTATATAGAATGGAATATGCATGGAATGTTTATCCATATGTGCCTATGATGATTCATTTAATGATACTTCCTTTCCATACATGGTCAAGGGTAATATGCTATATATATGATAAATTAATAAGAAGGAGAATATACACCATTCACTCAAGGTGAAATAACATCATATTTAATATAAAACAACATGAACAAACAATATCATCACTGTCCACCTTGACTTTTCCCTGTATGTGGTGTCACGACCTATCCTCAGGGCCCGTGTCGTGACTACCCCAAGCTCAGCTTCCATAGGCTAGGGGCTGGTGACTAGAACCAAAGGCGTAAATCTTGGTAAAAGGGAAGACATTGCCTTTATTAGAGTAGAGAAACACAACAGAGTTCGAAAGTGAAGTATGCACTAAGTATAACTGAGTACATAATTAAGTGATGGAATGTAAAAGGGAAAGTATAACGTTACTCAGTATGCACTAAGTATAACTGAGTACATAATTAAGTGATCAGTGATGTCCATCGTCTGCATCCAATACAATGTTGTGCGGGCATTTCTCGTGCAGGGGTCAGTATAACGTTACTCAGTAGGGACCCCGAGACCCCCGAAGGTCTCTCAGAATCCACAAAGGATAAACCACAAAGGAAAGATACAAACAAGAAGTATCAACCAACTCTACTTAGGTATATTACCATACATATACCTAAGTCATCAATCTCAGTTCGGCACCGACTTCCGAGCCCAAGCACAACCCAGTTCACATAGGAATGAAGCCAATCACATCAATGATAATGATTGAAAGACAAGACTCAGATCACATAGGATTACATATCATGAAGATGGCTGGAGATCATTAGATGTAGACTCTGAATCATCTCCTCTGCCGAACCAACGTAGTATCCAAGTACAGAAGTTGTCGTTACCGAACCCACGTAGGATCCATGTACACTAACCATCGCTGCCGAACCCACAAAGGATCAATTTACAGTCTCCATTGCTGCCAACCCCATGGATGATAAAAGTCCAGTCTTCCTCACTGCCGAACCCACGTAGGATCCAAGTACAATAGTCTTCGTCGTCGAACCCAGGGAGGATCCCAGCATGGTAGTCATCGCAGTCGCAACCAACTCTAGGATTTCGGCACACAGTATACTCGATTCCGGGAGGGTCCACTCCTCAAGTAAAGGGTTTGATACATCAACATTCATGAAGTCCATAGTTTGTGTATCCCAACGATCCTTCTCATCAAAAGGAACTCAACGCGATAGATGGCGCGTCAATCAGACGCCCGTTCTAAGAGATATTGGATTTTTCGTTCCTAGGGCCCGGTTGGAAATATACTCGTTCCAAACCCAGCCGATTTCTAAATATTACCATAACTAACTTAGAGTATCGTAAAAGGACCAAATCGTCCAAAGGATCCCAGTGCTGCATACAGCGTGTCGATCGGACATGTGGTCGTTATGTTATTGATGTTTAAGTGAATAACGGGCAAGGCCCGTTAAGCCTAGTGGGCTGGCAGGTCAGGTCACCGAGATTTGGAGGGTCCGACCTGGTAGGGGTGTTGGACCGGCCCAAAGGATTGCACAGTCTGGCCCAGCAGGGCGCGGTCCGGCCCATGGTTTTCTTCTGGGCGGCGCCGTCCTGGCGTCGCGGTTTGGCACCGCCCGGCCGGCCTATGGGCCGGCCGGTTCTCCAGTGCGGCACCCTCCGGGTGCTGCGGCTCGCCTCCGCCCGACCGGCCTCCGGGTCAGCCGGTTCTTCGGCCAAAGCAGCCCAAAAAGTGGGCCGCGGTTTCCACTTCACATCCTACATGACAATGTCGGCTCCCTCCGCTGTGGCCTACGCTGGCCGTGGCTCCGCATCCCCAGCTCGATGCGACGGTGTTGTGCTTCCACCGCCATAGATCGCTTGGTTGTGGCTTTTCTTAGCATGCACGACGGCATCCCTTGCACTGCCGGTCTCATCCATTTTCCGCCTCCGATCGCTAATTCCAACAATAAACAGGATCAAACAGAGGGTCATCGGTCCGTGTTTGTTCGGCCCGCACCCTCCGCGTTAAGTGATAACAATAGCTCAAACAAACAAGATTATACAACAATGAACTGAGGCACAATTTTAATCCATTAAATTTGAAATTAACCCCAACATAGATAGTTGATGTCCCATGTCAAGCGTCGCAGGGAAAGAATCCGTAGGCAATGTCAGAGTGTGTCCGAGGAGGAAGAGGCATTTCCAAACTTGTCACGGAGAAGAGAATGGTTTGCGTGTCGTCGTTCTTTATCAGAGGGTCAGTGTTCTTCCAAAAAATCAAGGGTTCTCCAAATTCTATTTAACACAACAATTTCCTAAAATTAAAATAATATTCTCATCCTATTATTTTATTAACACATGAATTTTAAAATTTAAAATTCAAACCACATCATTAATTAATTTAAGAGGTTGAATTTCATTAAATTAATGTGTTGGAAAGAGTTAAAGAGGGAGAGAGGAGGAGGTGAGAGGTCTCACATTTAAGAGGAGTTAACAAATTAAAGACGGGGGTAAAGGAGTTTGTGGAAAATGAAAGGTTGGGGCTTGTATTGGCCCCTCCTCTCATTTATCCACACATGGGAAGTTGGATGGGTGTGGGCCCCACCAACAATATCCCATCAGAGGAGTTAACCTCCTTAGATATAAAATAAAATGGTTCCAACAATTTTATTTACTTCTTAATTAAACCCCAATAATTAAGTTCTCCTCCCACACAAATGCAACTACAGTAAAGGTCCTCTTAAGCAATTATTGGCGCTGTGAGTTTATCGGTGCCCTTAGATTTCAATTCCGAGCACCGGTTAAAAAGATAGAAAAACTCGCTCATTCTTTTACTGAACGTACCCGAGCTAAACTTCAGAAATTGATTTCGGGCACACTGTGCCTCATAATCAAGTGCTGTCAGAAGCCATAGACTCGTAAAATTACAATGTATTTAAGAAAAAAATTTCTTTGAAATTTTCGTGTATTTAAATTTTGGATGATCACTCATATACATGGATTTTTACCAACAATGGACACATTCCTGGAATCCTATATACCAACCAAATATAGTAAGAGAACAAAAAAAATCATTTTGATGCCTCCTTTTGACATCCTTACTTGACTGAACACTAAGAAGATATCTAGACCAGTTCGCCACATGTCCTTAAGCATGCCTCTTAGAAGGCCAAAGGATTTTAGGTAGAATTGAGGTTCTAAGGAGGTGATAGTATAGAGATTATACCCTTGTTATTAGAGTATAACAATGCTATATCTTAATATACATAATATTAAAAAGAATATGGAGTAATATAAGAATATAGGGATGTATAATAATAATAATTTAAACATAATATAAAATATGTAAGACAAAAATATAAAAAAAATTCATGCATGTCCGGATGATGATATGTAAAATTAAATAGTAGACATATAATATGAATCATGGTACAATATAATACTAGAATAGAAAAAATAAAAAAAATTGTAATCTCCATAAAAATATGGATCTCCAGCTCATTCAAGTGCTCATAACTCCCAGGTACAAGCAACACAACATAAGAAATTGTCCACGGCCCTTCGAACATAAGGTCTACTCACGTACCCCAGTGCAATGGTGGCTCGATCAGGCCATGAGATATAAATCCATGTAGGCTTCCACCCATAGAATATGCATCTATTACCAGTCTAAAAATATAATTTAATTCATTTTGCATGTAATATTAATAAATAAAAAACTAAACAAATAAACAAAATTATCAGGTATCCGAAGGACACACAGTGGCTCTACATACTTTTGAATGTGGATGGAAAGAGATGAATTAAAAGTAACTGTTTTATTAATAATTATATATATTTAGTTTAATTCTATATTGTATGCACCTATATGAACCATGTTTGTATGAATGTTAGTAGCCATAACTGGAATACGAGGTACTAGATGGACCGGTGTGTAACTCAGTCATCCATAACTATTCTGAATGAGCCTATAGTATTATGCCAAATGTTACATGCCCTGAAAATCATAATTAGTTGGTGATATAATGCCCATCACTCGAAATGACTATCATCACATCATGTTAACACTCAAATACATAAGTCTTCCATCATGCCAATAATCAATAAGGGATGTGGGGATAAATCCCAACCATACCAAATAATTTCAATGATGTGAGATGCCACGTTTCGACACCCGTTGAAAGGGAGAAGGATTTCATCCACGCTCAATAGAACAATTTCTATCATAAAATAGCCAATATCAATACATAATCAGATTCATAATAATAATTTAATCAATGAGGCATTACCTCTATACTTGAAATTAATGAATCATGTTATATAATCAATGGAATCATACTTTGTTAAACACATTGTAAGAATGAGATTATCGGTGTGGCCTTACCACACTGTAAAATTCATTTCATTTAAACCTTTTTACTCATTCAACCAAGAAAAATCAATTTCTACATCATGTAATTCTCTATATATATATATCACAACATTTATAACAATTACATCTTTCTAGGAATGAAACCCATCATGACAAGATATTCTGTTACATACATTAAATTTAATAAAAAAAATTAGAAATTAATTTAACTAGAATAAAAGTGGGTGTTTTGGGTAATATATAAATTGTGAGTTGGTGTATCACAAAGAGGCCTTACTTCAAACATGTTTTTACACTCTTAAGAAACTTGATATGGTAAATCCAATTATATTTGAAAAATATTATTAACTATTTTAATATATATATATATATAATCCAATTATGGATAAACTTGATTGAAAACAAGTGGTTCATATGAAACCACATGCATTTAATTTGTGAAATTATACATCTATTTTTATAGTTTCCTTTTATCTAAATACAACATTATAAGTATTGTCAGCATAAATATTCCATTATTAATGGTAATGAATGGAACCAGAAGAGACTATGTTTTTTCAATTTCCAATATCGAGTTTTCACCGATGGAAATCCTAATGAGTTTAGCAATAGAGTGGAAAAGATCATCTAAATTCTCACCAAACTCTCTCAAACTATATGGAATATCCCAAAATATATTGTGCTACCAAACACAAATATTGGGGGTAAATTCACTATCAATTCATTTATGAGGTAACACCCACCCACTATTAGAGGTCTTTTAATACACTAGTTGTTGAGTAGTGGGTGAGTGGAAGGGATATTTTTTTATCATTATTCATTGATCAGACTATGTGAAGGTTGTTTTGGTAGTCGATTATCAATAAGGTGATTATGACTAGTTGTGTATCCTTTTTAAGAGTACCACAAAAGGTAGATGCATAATCACGTGAATCAGATGATTTCAAGAAGATATTTTTCATTAAGTAGTATCACTTGATTTTTCCAAAAAATGGAGTGGAAATTATTTTAATTAACTAAAAAAGGGAATGAATATATTTGAGCATATTAATATCATTTCAAAAAAATCAAGAGGTATTCCACTACTGTAATCTTTGTTACATAGAATAAAATAGCTCACTTATTAACTATATTAAAGCCTATTATTCAAAGGGAATTGGATATAAGAGACTTATATATCTACATGGATATATATTGATGTCATTCTAATATAGAGATGAAAAATATAACCTCTCAATATTATAGAGAATGTAAAATTAAGGTAGATTATCATGTAACAATCACTGAAAATACACGTGGTTGGAAGAAACCAAAATCTTCTTTATGAAATAAATATGGGATAAAACTCTCATTTAATTGTCTCATGGGATCAAGGATGTATTTTAATTGTGAAAAATAAGGAAAACCACCACCAAATTTAAATTTTTTATTAAACCATTTTGAGGAAAAATGGGAAACCAAATACACATACAAGACCACTATGTGCTAAAAGAGCCCACAAAATTATTAAACACGAGACTTAGATTACCCGAGCTAGCTGCCCTATAAAGCTCCCATTTCAAAGGACTAACCAGTGTTTCTGGGTCCTCCCTAATAAGCTCTTCAAAGTGGGTAAGCATCCTCTCCATTGTCTGGATGAATTCCTCTGAGTTGATTTTGCCCTGATTGAAGCCCCGGGCCAGAATTCGGTCTTGTTTGTCTATCCACAGCTCTTGCTCCTCATTGGCGTCAACATTCAACCTTCTTTCATAAATTCTTTTGATCTCCTCTTCTGAAACATTGGGACGGACAGCTTTGTCGGGCATTTCTTCCATGGAGTGCAGAATCAAATTCAAACACAACATGGGCTCTTCACTTTCCCCTTTCGAGAGTGTTTTGCTTTCGTGTTTCTTGTCCTTCTTGGCCGACCTTGTCTCCATCGGCTTTGGCAAATGTGAGTAATCCTTGCGTCCCTTGGGTTTTTTCCCTTGGACCACTATACATTTCCCAGAATCTCGAGCTCCTTTTTTCCCCTTCTTCCTTCGGGGGCTATGAGGCCCCTTCCCTTGAACGCATTCCATGCTGTCCACTGAGAGTTGACTGTATCGTTCATCTCCTGAAATTTCTTCCCCTTGAGACAAGGGGGGTTCATGAACCTCCAAGCCCTCAAATCGGTTCCCTATCTTGATCCCCAACCCTGCATTGATGCCCCTATGCCTGCCTGGAGACTCCCCCTTTCCTGCTTTGTTCTCCCTTCCATTCTTCTTCCCCCCATTCCCTGTCTTTAACTGAGGAGCGGGGGTATCACCGATAGTATTCGGGTCTAAGGTCCCCAATGCAGTCACTCCATTCGGCCTCTTTTGTCCGCTTTGAGTTCCTGTTTCAACCAGTAAATCGGTCTCCTGCACCATGTCCAAACCAGAATTCAGATCATATCCTCGGCCCATGAACTGTAGATGCTTGCTAGTGTCTTGCCCTCCCTGACCACCAGTGCCACCGGTAGCCTGAGCATCCCCTACAGTCCATTCCCTCACTTCATTTGAATCCGTTGTATCCACTGCCTTCGCAGGTATTCCACCTCCCTGCACAGCCTCCTTACCGCCCTCCTGTGCTGGAGTAATTCTTAAGTCTGCTTTGAGACGGGCAAAAACATCTGCTACTCTCGGTTCTGCCATCTTCAACTTCACACATTTTCCTGTCACCGAGGGAAAACAACAAGATTAACACAATAGAATATAAGTATATACCAACTATTGATCCAACCACACTGAAATGCTTCATGTGATAATATTTTAGATATTATTAAAATCAATACACCATTACTCAATCGAATTAGATAAATAGGCCTCAGAAACATCATAATCCATGTAAAAAGGGTGGGAATTTGTGATAACATTCTATATAGTAGATTACGATAATGGATTGATGTGATGTACATTGTCTCTATTTTCTTGATCTGTTAATAAGTTATTTGATTATAGTTCATCTCAATATTTTATATCAAAATAGTATTCTATGAATGGGAAATAATCACATCAATAAATTGATATTGAATTATTAATGAATTCCCATATTAAAATAATGATCTCATCTCTAATTTATAATTCTTCATGGATTAAAATTTATGAGAAGATATATAATTATCATCTTATTATACTTCCTTCGGTGGAATTTGACATAATATTTTTCTTGTATTGAATTTACTTAAATAAATCACATTAAAACATTCAAGATAAGAATTCATCATTTCCTTTTGTAAATTTTTATATTATCATGTATTAATGAAAGGATGATTATGAACTCCTTGTGTAATTAAATTCTATAATGTGGCTTCACGTACCTAACAATGAAGGTAACCTAAAAATTTACTATATAAGAATTCGAAATTGAAGGAATTCATATTATATAAGAATATATTTATGTGTTTATAAATGAAATGTACAGTTGTCTCTAGAATGTGATGATGAATTTTGAATCAAACTCATAATAATATATCTTTTTATTTGAAGGATTCTATATAGAATTTATCATATTGGGTTAGAGGACAAAATTAATAAGCTAAAATAAACTATGGAAAGTTGTTTATAAACCCTGAAGATTATCCTTTTCGGTACAAGATCCCAATTTAAAATATTGAATGATTGATGATTATTTCCATTGATTATCATTAGCGTAATAAAATCCTATTAAAAAAGTATATCCTACATGAATTTATGATATATTTGATTAACTAAGAGTACTAAAATATTTTTTAATGATTTAAATCCGATCAAGATACTATCAATTAAGCGTAATAAGGTATAATATTTCCAAGACAACTATAAATATTAGGAAGGACATTATGAGTTTATTTTGATTCTATTTAGACACAGAAATTCCCATATTATCTTTATTTATCTAACAAATAATGTATTTAGATAATTCCCTGATCACTTTTCTGTTTTATTTTTAGATGTTATTATTATATAAAAATTATTATGTATGCCCATGGAGATAATTTTTGGATTGTGGTTAGGACATTAGGAAGGGAGAAACTGAATGCAAGAATCTGTAATTGTGAAATATGTCTATATAAGTATCATTATACTATCACGTAATCACCTAAAAGATTATATTAGGGGATCCATAGAAGATGTAATTTATCATGATATTTTATATACATAGAAATGTAATTGATATATATAGTGGTCGTGGGTTAACAGAATATTACTAAGGATTTGGGAGAAATTTATCATGGTTGCCAAATCCATTGAAACTTTTCCCAAGAATTGGGTGTGAATTAAATTTTGTCATCTAAATAATAGTATATTTTTAATAAACTAAAGATGTTTTTATCACTTATCATATTCTTACATTACCCTATAGAAGATAATGGGGTTTATTGTATTCTGATTCTTAGTGAATGTGATCAGGTTCGGTCCCCAAGTACACTGATAATATAATAACATATGGTTTTCAACAATTAAATAATCAATAAAAAATACATACTACTTGATTTTGAGCTCATAGTATATATAATTTCATTAATGATTTCATGACAATATCACTATGTATAAAAATATGATACAAATACTGAACGTAATAACTAGAAATATATATTCACAGAAAGGAATTGAATATACTCCAAAAGAGATTGTTGGAGTTGATAAAAATTACAACTATACAATACAATATCATAAAATAAGGAAATTAAGGTAGTGAATTCTCTAAGATGGAATGAACATGGTACTCTATCCATCGTGATGATTAAAAAAGTCCTAATAATCAAAGCTTTGTAAAGGATAAATTCTGATGTCATAAAGAGGGATTCAAATCCAATCATTCCCAACTAACTGTCCAACCAACCATTACTGTAAATATCAACGGAACATAAAAATGAAATTCAAAGCAATAGAGAATGGATGAAAATTTTATGATGATGAAATTTGTTTCAGATAGTGTAATATGATTTATAACATTGATATGCATCCCATCAAAATTTAAATATAAGAAGAAAAAATATTATTATGGATAAAGCTCATCCTTTTATATTTAATTAGGATTTACAATGATGTAATGATAGATAAAAAATAGCTATGGGATATCATGAAAATAGAAAGTATAGAATATAAATCTTGATGCATAGTATACTAGGATGCTAATGGTAAATGTGAAAATTTAGTAGGTATGTTTCAAATATTATGATTATTATTATAGAAATCAGAAAAAATAACTATGGAGTTTTTCATTGGACATCATAAAAAATAAAACAACCATAATTTTATATGGGTTGTAGTTATTAATATTATACAGTGAGTGCATTTTATTATTGTCAAAGATGATTTCTCCCCCTATCGAATTTCCATGATATTCTTATAGAATGTTGGGTGCATCCATTTAGTTAAACTATCAATTAGAACTGATCTGGATGTATGGATTACATTGAGTTAATAGAGAGTATCTAAATATTTAGAGTTAGATCTGAGGATTTGAGTTGAAAATCTTCATCAGAATGTTGGTTAATCTGAGAGGACGATTCAATGTTCAGAGGATATATTGACATCATGTTCGATGGATTTCACAAGATATTTTGATCAAAACCTCCCTATGGTAGATTTATCAGATAAAAATATTTTTTATTGATCTATTTATATAACACTATATAATACTTAGTTTGTAGATATATATATATATATATATATATATATGACGTCAAAATTTTGTATGATATTGTAGATAGGAAGATGATTAGTCCTGAACATGTCCAAGAAATGATGGGGATGGTCCAAAACATTCCAAATTATAAAATAGTTTCACACAAATAATAAAGAAGTTATGTAGATAATCATAATAGAGAATTTGAGTTTTCTGTTGGTGACAACGTTCTCTTGTTACAATAACTATGTAATCGATTTAAGATATTTGGGATGAGAGTTAATTTTATCACAATATAAATTATTCCCATTTCAATCCCTAACTGTGTTGGGGTTATAGGCAATCAAATAGTGCTCCCTACACACCTCCACCACGTTACGATGCGTTATATGTATATATTTTTAGAATATAATTACTGGAACCTTAACATGTTCTTTGATTATATTTCATGAAACTGGAACATAATCTCTCATATAAGGAAAAAGCGATAGAAATTATTGATTTAATAGATAAGCTGATAAAAACAAGACCACCCATTTAGTCAATAATTTTTATTGAACTTTTATGTCTGAGAAGGATATGTGGGAATATGAGAATGTGATGAGATAAATTTACCTTCCCTTGTTTTAATATATTAATGAAATTTTTAGGATGTAAAACTTTTTAATGGGGGTAGAACATAACTAAAAAATATTTTCCTCTAAAAATAAATATTATGTTCCATTATTTTCCCAATACACCACACCAATACCAAAATAATATGGACCATTATTCGGTTACACTACTAAACATTTGATATCTAAAAGTTCTGGTGTTTATCAACTCTATAAAAAAGTTCTTGTACATCTACACTTTATCAGCACTAGAAAAAGTGATGAAAAATTTAACTCATTATTAGCACTTTTTAGTGCATTTAAAGTGTCCTTTTATTACTGATTTATTTTTAGTGCTGATAAATGGTTACCTTTATCACCACTTTATATTTAGAACTGATAAAGGGTACCCTTTATAACTGCTATATTTTTAGGGCTGGTAAATGTCTGAATAAAAAAATGAAATTATTAAATAAATAAAAATATAATAATTGACATTATTAAAAATAATATTAAAAATTTCATCAATTAAATAATCATTGATAAAAATAAATAAATTGATTATAGTATATATAAATTATATTTTCTAATAAATTGTATTTATTAAATATATAAATGTATGAAAAATGAAAATAAAAAAAAATAAAAGGTAAAAATAAGTAAACATATAAGATATTAAAAATTTATTAATTAAATGATTGATCATAATGTTAATAAATAATATATATTAACTATATAGATATGTGATAATATATATAAATACGATTTATATAATAGAAAATATTATTTATGCTTATCATTAAATAGTGATGTATTTAGTTAATAATTGGTTGTAATTAAAAATTAATATGAATTCATTATTCTCACTTATTTCATTGAGTAATGGAAATAATTAAATGTAGTTTAATTTGTAAATTTATGGCATAGATCAAAAGTATTGTATTGATTTGATATATACGTATTATATACAAACTCACACACACACATTTTTTTTGGAATTTAATCAACTTATATTATTATATATATATATATATTGATTTACTATATCTTAATATTTTTAATATGTATTCATATTTATTTCAATATATATCCATTTTAATGGTTTAAATTAACGAAACATAAAAAAAATCAATATATTCTACTGATTCCTAATAAATCAATTTTACCCATTTTTAAAAGGCGTGAACAAAAGATAAATTATTCATTAATTATGGTAAAAATTCATTTTTTTAAAAAATATTTATAATCTTAGATTTTGTATACATTTATAATTATAAATAAATAAATAACTTTTTTATAAAAAGTATTTATATAATAATAACTAAATAAATATAAAATTATGATATTTTTTCTAATAATGAATATATTTTCTATGTTATATATTTAAATATATATAAATATATATAAATATATAAATTTATATAATGATATAAGTAATAATTTTTAAAAACATATTTAAATATTAATAAATTAATAAATATATATTAAGAATTATAATAATAATACATTAAAAAATATATTTCTAAACCAGTTATAATTATATATAATATTTATTCTTTTGATAAAAAGTGTTATTTAAAAAAAATTGTGTGTATTTCATAGCACTTATTTACATAATAAATTAAAGATTTATTATCACTAATGAAATCATTGATAAATATTAATTTTATCATCGCTTATTAAAATATTAATGATAAAAGGTATATTTATCAATGCTTTATTTAAAGTGGTTCTAAAAGTATCATGTCCTATTTTTCAAACCCTAACCACCATGCACTATTTCTCCATATCGGATGCTCTCTGTGAGAGTGACCACTTAACTATGCTCTTATTGTTGAATCCTAACTCAAATCTAGGCTTGAATCAGGGCTCAAACTATTTCAAGGATTTAATCCCAGTCTAGAGTGATTCAAATATTGAACGCAACCTTGAATCAAACAAAATATAGGTTTTTTTATTTCTTTAATTACCATCAGCTATCCTCTAATCCTTCTCTTCCAACATATTTGTATCCTAAAAATTCTAGTTGCACTATCCTATAAAAAATTAAAACAAAACTCATTTTCTTAGATATATTCAAGTATCATCTTCCATAATATCTTTTTGTTCTACAAGGGAGTTAATTTGTACTATGAGACATAAAATATATCAAACCCCATGTTGGGTCATGTTGTTGAGATGTATAATAGGCTCCAAATACATATACTTCTAGATATCTACCTTTTTCATTCATGTGTTTTTAAAAAATTCATCTATATTTTGGTCGGTGTTGTCATTGGTTTAGAATATTACATAGAATATCACATGGATGTAGAAATATCTGACATCATGGGGGATATAGATTATGACATGTAGAAATTGGCATTGAGAGGGTTGAGTGAGGAGGAACTGAAATATTGGGTAATCCCCTTATATTTGAAATGTATTTCTAGAATCTATTAATAAAAATAGATGATTAAATATCTAACACATGGGAAAAACTATATAATTATTTTTGTAGGAACATTTTTTTCATGGATAATGAGAAGTGAACTATGTTTTAAAATTAATTGATTTATTTAGGATGACTGTGAACTATTTCATGGGGCATGGGATCGATTTAGGGGTCACCATTTAAATGTCACTGTTAAATGATTCTAATTAATCTATAAAATCATATGAGAAAGAACATTTTATATATTTGATTTTTTGCCTTATTTATTTAACTAATTCTTGAAAAAATATAATTTTTTTATATTTTTTTTGAAAAATATCATTTCGAATTTAAATAATATGAATGAAATTTTAAAAAAATAAAAATTAAAGGGGTGTAAGGATCTATAATCCTTGGACTATATTATACAAGAAAAATAGATTTTGATATAAATTTTAATTTATATTTTGATTTTGGTTATGGAAATTTAGTAAAAATAATAAACAGTTTGAATAAGTCGTTTTCATAGAAAAATATCCACATTATAGTGCTTTAAGAAACAAGATATTGTTTCATTACATGATGTAGAATAAGAGTACATTTTTGAACGAATTTATAGTTCTCAATCCTTTAGGATAGATTAATTTGACATTTTCATTTAAATTTAACATCATAATCGAGAACATATTTCTATTATTAAATTTTAATATAATATATTAAATCATATAAATAAATCTTATAATACTATATTTAATTAATTTTTATAAAATAAAATATTAATAGTGACTGATATAAATTTAATAAATAAGTTTTAATGGAATTTATTATCTTGAAAGAAGAATTATTTTTCATGGATAAAGTCATTACATCATTAGAATCCCTCTTTAAGGAAACATTATTAATTTTTATTTAATAATTTAATGACATGATATATTCATTTTGGATTATTAATTCTATTGAATTTTATGGTTTAATAACATAACCTAAACTCCATTTTATGTATTTTTAGTTGTAATATGATACCCCAAGGATGTGACAATCTTTATTAAATGACATAAATAATTCATTAAAACAATACCAAGATAATTTATGTTACGATATTTAAAGAGTTAGGCCAAAAAGTTAAATAAAAAACATTTTTATTTTTAAATGAACAGACATTTATTTGGAAAATAATATTCAACAACATGATCTATAAGAATCCTTAATTTTTCTTATTCATATCAAGATCCTCATGTCACGTTTTACTTATTCAGATCAATATCCCCATTCATAGATTAGATCCAATCAATATCAATGTCAACCACTCTATATGATTTAGGTTTTTTTGGTAAAAATTAGGTTTTTGTAGAGTCATTCTCCATCGAGTTTTCCCCAAATCATTCTGATCCCTAATGTCATTTTACTAATTGATTTAAACCATTCATGTATATATTATAATTGATAAAAATATATCCGTATTTGAAATGATAAACTAATCATTAATAATTATTATATGTCACTTAATTTATTTTTTCACCCATATAAAAAAATTCTATGTTTTACAATAATCCATATAAAACATATCAAATTTTTAACATTGCCTTTTGGTTCAAACCATAGGAATCTCTTATTACCATCCATGTAATTGTAAAAAATGGGACGCATTCACCTTTGATAATAAATATCTTAAGAGTATTTATTTAATTATTATATTAAATTAATTATTTATGAACCCAATTAGATATATTTACTTTATTTTGGATGATTCAAAGATTCAATGAAATGTATCCAATTTTCTCCTCATCTTCTTCATTCATTGGTTGATTGTTTAGAGGGATCTATTTGTGGTTTCTATCATCATTCTTGTTTTATCATCAGTAAAAGCTTATGGTCAACAATGTTTTCCCAGTAAGATCAGTATCCATAAATTAATGTGTTGTTTGATATTTATGTATGATTTTTTTTTAGTATTACTCATATAATAGTTGTTTTCTAGTAAATGGTGATTATTTTGATGAATTTTGGTTTGTTTGTTCAAAGCCACTCATGATCATGAGGGATCAGACTTTGGCACTACAAATGAGACATTGGAGACATTGAAATGTATTAAGAATGCATACAATTATCCAGAAAAGTGATTTACTACTACTTATTTAATTAATTTGGATATACTTTTGTATACAATTTTTATATTAATTTACATGTAATTTTTATTTGATAAATATATTTATTTTTTCATAGAACATTTAGGAATTCTTATCTTCCATTCAAATATCTGCAAAAATCCAAAAAAAAAGATCAAATAATTCATTTTCCAATGTAACCACATTTTCCAGATTCATTTCCTTTCTTTGTTGAGTTTCCAGGACATCAAATTTATTCATTTTTTGTCTTAAAAACCATTCTCATTTTTTAGAACCATGATAGTAGAGTAAGTTCACTACCCATTTTCGTGACTTATTATTATATAATTGGCACATGATATTTATCTCGTTATTTAATTTCTAACAGTGAGAAAAAACATTCTTATTAAAACATTAAGTCATTTTATAGAGTTTTTATTTTGATATAGATTGATAGTGGAAACATGGTTACATTAACATTCTGGACCATTCTTTGACTTGGGATGTGTAGAAATTAACCACACACAAAAATGACACACGCTGTGACATGTGTGTCTCCAAGTTCATATTTTTATTAAAAATTTACATCAATTTTAGAAAAATGATTAAAACTAAGAAAATATATTCCAATTATTATAACAATTTAGTTAAATTATTCATAAGTAATTTGGGATGTGTACTAATCAGTCACACACCAATCTGAAGCACGACGTGACTTCTATGAGTAAATGTGTTCTTTATCATATTAAATTCGATAGTTTAGTTAAAAAAGACACTCAATGAAAACCCAATAAATCCACCTAAATGTTTTTGGATAATTTTGGTTATTTATTCACATGTCACTTATGACGTGTTGTAATTGTTCTCACGTCAAACTGACAATGTGATTAGGATATACCAAAAGTGTATGCTTCCAGTTTTAACTGGCATTTCAGTAAAACAATGTGACATCCCAAAACATATATAATTATTGGGAATTATATTTTTCCATTAAGAAAAATGATACACATGTCATTTGATATGTTTAGGAATTTTCCCCACCATAATATGATGCACATTGTTTCTTGTATGACTCGAAGTGCATATTTTTATTCAAAGCTCACATCAGTCATTAAAAAAGGGAAACTAACCAACTTAGAACAAAACAACTCATTTATATTGTTTTTATGCTTTATGGATATGATACCTAAGACATTTGAGATGTGTAGGAATTATACACACCTCAATCTGGAACACGGTGTGACTGATATGACTCAAATTGTGCCTTTTTATATCCAATTTACATTAATTTTAAAAATAAAGTCACTTGCCATACTCAAAACCAAGTAACCACATTTAAAATGTTATAATACATTAGGTAATTTATATATAAGTTATTTTTGACATATATTAATAATCAACACCTCAATATAGTACATGATATTCCTGGTATGACTCATTGAGTCGGTTATCAGTTTCGAAACGAAAATTCAATTTGGAAAATGTCACTTGATTAAAACAAAGAAAACACACTCGGATTACACTGATTATTTTGAACTTTAATGAATAAAAATTTGTTAAATTTCAGAATCAATATCATTTCAAACGGATACATGATATGATCAAGATGATACAATATACATGTTGAAAATTTAAAATACATTTTAGTAAAAATTAATAGTGTCAAACTCAGAACCATGTAATCACATTTTAATTTTTTAGATATATTATGATATTTATCCTTAGGCCATATAGACATGTGATAATTATACGAACCTCATCATTATGCATGATATGACCAATAAGACTCCTAGTGAGTATTTCTAATTAAAATTTCCATCACATTCAACTCCAAACTGAGAAAAACCTTCATATTGTTTTGATAATTTAGGGAAATGATCCCAATGTAATTCACGAGTTAAAGGAATCAACTAATCATAAATCCTATTCATTATGTTTCTTGTATGACTCAATGCGTCTGTTATCAGTTTAAAATAAACAATTTAGTTGAAAAATGACACTTGCTAAAAAGTAAGCAAAACCACTCGATTTTTTTTATAATTTAAGGAATTGATTCATTAACAATTTTTTATTTGTGGGTATCAATATCATGTAATAAATATACATGGTGTGAATGGTATGAGTCAATTTTTGTGTTTCCCTTTTAAAATGAAATTTTATTAAAACAGACAAGTGACATAATAAAAAATGAGTAAATTCATTTACATTATTTTGATACATTATGAAAATACTAAATAAGTCATTTGGGAAGTTTATGAATGATCACCAGCACAATATGATGAATTGTGTGACCAATATGACTCCATGTGTGTATTTTTGGTTAAAATGTACATGAATTTTGGTAAAAAGGACAACTCACCTACTCAACATGTAGAAAACACATTTAGATTTTTTTTATTCATATAAAAAATATCCATAAGACATTTTTTTGATGTGTAGAAATCATCTAAAACCCAGTGTAATACACAATGTATCCATTATGACTCAATAATTCCATTTTCAGTTTAAAAACAACATATTAGTTCAAAAGTGTCACTCACTGAAGATAAAGAAAACATGCTCATATCATCATTATAATTTAAAAAATTATTTAATATTCATTTTTGACATATTGAAATTGATATCACATCACAACAAGACATGATGTGGCTAGTATGAGTCAATGTGTGTGTTTGTAGTTGAAAATTTCATTTTTATAAAAACGATAAGGGTCGTACTAAAAACTAATAAAACAAATTCCGATTTTTTTGATACATTGGGAAATCGATCCATATGTTATTTAAGATGTGTACGAATTGGCTGCACCTTAATCCGAAAAATGGTATGACCGATATGACTAAAAGATTATTTCTTCTATATATAAGTATTGTTTTTATTTAAAACGTGCATCACATTTCAAAAATAGAGAAAATGATCCTACATTATTTTCTCTTCATCTAAATTCTATATTTGTAGTAGATTTTCCAAATTTCATGTTGTTTTTGGTGTTGTAGTGTGCTATTATAGTACATTGTACAAGTGCTACAATGTGATGTAATAAATCAATGTTGTATTCCCCTTTATCATCCTTTTTATCATCGCTAAAATACTTGGTCTGTTAATATTGAAATTATATTCAATGATTCTATAGAACAAATAACGGTGATTTGTAGTGCTGTTAAAATCCAATTTTTCAAGAGTGTAATAATTAAATTTGAATGTATAAACAATAGAAATTGTATTATGAAAACCAATATATATACATATATATATTTAAAATAATTATAGCATTAAAATTCAACTCAACTAGTAGTGATAACAAAGTAATGATTGTTTTTCTAAAATAGGCTAGTTTTATGATTAATATATTTTTATACAAGTCGTGTATTAAAAAATATAATTAATAATTTTAAAAAACAAAAAGAATAATATATAATACATGTAAATACACTCCATATAACAAAATAGTGTTCCCGTATGTTTTTCATTTTTAATTAGAAATAATATCTATAAACTTTTTGGATGATATTTTGAAAAAATTAATATCATTTTTAACTTATTGTTTTAATATTTTCATAAGATAATTTTTTTTGTTTTTTATAAAATTATTTATTTTTAAGTGAAAATTTAAAAATACATTTTTTCACATAATTTTATATTATGAAATTAGTAGTATTAAATTTTTAATTGTGAATTTATAATCCACATTTATAAAACCAAATATGCACTTTAAATTTTAATTTATCATATTAATATTACTTTTTATTTTAAAACCCCATACTGGGAATACATATATTATAATTTTTTAAAAAAAATCATTACATTATAAAAATTTAATTTTCTATTATATTGTTATAACATTTTAAAATAAAATCGAAAGAAAAATTATTTCAAATTTGGGATAATTAGGTTAATATTATAAAATATTTTGAATTTTATTTATTAGACAAAAGGATAAATAACATAGGTTGATACTAGTACCACGGAGAAAATGAAAAATTTAAATGTTAGAAACATTATATTTAAAGGGTCTACCATGTTTAAAACATGTGTCTATATTAATATTGAATTTTTTTTATTGAAATTTTATCATATTCAATCAATAATTTATCAATTATGGTTCTAAATTCCATAATATAAACTTCCCAATACTGATAAATTTCTGCTATCTGAAAAAACCTCTCATTATCACTTATATTAGGTGAACTCCTCCCCTAAAATCCCCTAATATCTAAATCTATTTAGTTCTGCTAGAATTATTCAAAATACTATTATCTATAATATTTATACATTATGGAGTTTATAGTGATCTTAAAAAACATTCCATGAATTATTTAATCCAATTTTCAAAAGGGGTAATATTATTATTGATGTATATGTTCCTAATCATCTCCTTCCATTTCTTCTTATATATATATATTCAATTCTGCTTCCTATAATTTTATATCACAAATATAAAATGAATAAATTAGTAGCGTTATTACACTGTTGTTATATTATAATTATTTTCAATGATTTAACCACCATCTTTTTTTATTAGGAAAATTAGAACATGAATTGTGTGTTTTATGGCCAACCATCACCATGAATATACATATTTCATTTTCTTTCACATTCAAAAATTTATGTTTATGGATTATATATTTTTGATTACATATGATATTTATATGTTATCTATATTATAATTTTTTTTAATAATATGAAAAATTCATTATTGTTTTATTTCAATCATTCAATATCGATAAATAACACATAAAAAGGTCATCAATATTTTCACTTTATTGAAAATGGACTATAAATATGATGTAATAGAGTTATTTCATTACAATTAATTATAAAAAATAAATTTCAAAATCATTCATAGAATTTAAATTATGAACTTTAGGAGAAAAAATAATATCAACATTGATTTTATGAACCGAGATAAAAAAAATTTAGATAAGTAACACCTGTTCTTGAAAAGAAATTCCAACAATATTATACATGAATATAATTTTCATTAATGAATATTTTAAATGATCATAAATAATAATAATTTTATTACAAAGTTATTCATAATGTTTATCTTTATTATATAAGATATTATATCATATTTCTTGGAATAATGGGTAATAGTAACAGACTTGATAAATCAAACTCCCTTTCATGAGTTATATAATTTCTTATTAAAAATATATTTTCAAGGACATTCCATTTTTAGTGATTTTCACACCTTATTTCATTGGAAATGAATTTTTTAATCAAAATCCTTATACATCAAAGTAATTTTTTTCAATTTTTTTTTTAAATTTGGGAGTCTTTTGGAAAAGATAATCATATCGATGGTTTTTATAAGGATGAATAAAAAATGATTTCAATTTTTATTCATGATTTGGTTTTAATAATATTCAAATGATCCAACTTAGATGGATTTTTTTTATCCTTTAATTTCATTAAATATATGACTTTTTTATTGAGCAATTTTTTGTTACCCAATTTATTTATTCATGATGTTATTCAATTTTGGTTGTTTTATGAATCCAATTTTATTTCTATTGGTTCATTATGAAAATTTAATGATTTCCATTATGATATTTATTAATCCATTTTATTTTTCCATATGGTATTTAATGTATAATAATGACTAATTTTGATTGGAAGGAATATTAATATTTAAAGGTAGGTTGGTCCCAATATCACCAACCAATGTAGTAGTTTTAGTTTATACACCATTATAAAATCATGATTGTATATAATCATTGATCAAATAGGAATGGTCATGAGGGTTAGATCAAATATTCTTGTTTGAACAGAATCAGTGTTTTTCACATAAGAATGTATATAATGAGTTTTCTCACACATTTTATCTACCCTTATTGTTTTTTCATATTTCCATGATGATAGTCATGTAATGAAATATATCAATCATGATTCGTATACATGAAATTCTTTATTTTTTTGAATTTACAATATTTTTAAATTATTACCCAATATAAGTTCATCCTCGCATGTTATATGTCTCATGGGAATGTTTTGAGCCATGGCTTATCATTTATGATTCATTAATGATAATTATAAAATATTATTTTTCTCTAACGTGTTTTGTTACTATTATATATTGTATTTTTATTCTTTCATATGAAATTTATGTCCTAATAATTATTTCTTTCTAGTTAGGATATATTATTACCTTATTCGGAATCTCTTGTCACCCCATTATTATGTTTTTAATCAACAATTTCTGAGGATGATTATATAACAATACATATCTATAAAAGGGTACATAAGAGCATCATTATAAAGATGTTTTAACAATTATAATAAAATAAGATATTTATGTAGTGGATTTTAAAGGAATAATGCATTTCAAAACATTATTTGAGCCACATTATTCAGATTTATTACATAAATAATGAGATTAATTTATAATTTATGTTATTTATAGATTTCCCAATTTAGTTACTCTAATTTTAAATTTATATAAGAATTATATAATTTTTTTAGTGATAAATAAATTTTTTAATCTAATGTTAATATGCAATTGAACAAGCACTTGGAGATGAATGTGTTGGGTGAGATGTAATATTGTTTTGAACTTAAAACCACTCAAAGAGATGATTATATTTTTCTATCATAATATAAATAATATAACAAAAATTTAAGGATGTGTGTAAGGGATAAATTCAAGATGGTATCTACTCCAAAATATTATTCCATCATGCAATCTAATAATGTAGATGAAAGTAATGTGAACAAAAAGGCATTGTATAAAATTTATTGGAATTCTTATCTACCCAACATCATTAATTATTTTAATTGTTTTTTATATGATATTAATTTCTCAATTTCAATGTTTTCCCAAGTAATAGCACCATTTTATTCCAATTTGATTCTAATGTATAATAAAATTACAATGGGGTTCATATAGTTATACCAATGTACTTTTATTTTGTTTTTTGTTATTTATATATTTCCAATGTACTTGAGATTTTACTAATATAAAGTTAACATTGGGAAGTTAATTATAGTTCTATATCTTTATATTAAACTAATATGACATCATTTATAATATAAATAACATTATTGTTTTATACAAAGAGTATCCAAAGGTTTAGATTCTTGGGAAAACTATTTCTATACATAACATTTACAATATAAAACTTATACATCCATTTAATCCATTCTTCTCTAACTTTTTATTGTACCTTAAAAACTATTTAGAACACATAATCACCTAAGGATTTACATAAAATAGTTATGATAACATATCCAATTAAATGGATAATATAACAATGGGTTTTCATAATAATAACATCGTAAAAGGATCATGCAAATTAGAGGAAACATTAATAAAAGTCTTGAATTGTGGAAATGCATAAAAATGAAACATCATGTATTAGTGGTTAACTACCACAAATAGTTTTGTAAAAATCTAGAACTATATTGAAAAATAATTTCAATATAACCTATGAGAATAATCACATTACCCAATTCATTAGAGCACTATATAATTTCTGACGCACCCTTCACATTTAAATAATCATATTGCGCAATATAATTTTGAGTTCACATATCCCAACATAACATTTTTATTATCATACATTACACATAGTACATATATAATTCATGAAAAAAATATCCCATGGAAATGAATTGGTTTAATCTCATAATAACACATTCATTAACATTTGGTTCCCAAAAGAATGAGGGAATAACATACATGATACAAGAACCATCAACCTTGAGTGAGTAGTAAAAGGTATGTTTTAGAAGGAAAAGTTCTTTTAGAAATAATTTTGTTGCACATAACCACTAGTGGATAACATTTACATCTTAAAAAAGGTATGATAATGGTGAAAAAATTACTTTTAAGGAGTAACCGTACCAAAAATGGTGTGATTGAGGGTGAACCTGAAGAAAGAGTGATGGGTTTGAGAATTTACACTTACCTTGTATGTGAACTCTTTCAAAACATTATTATCATGTGTAATGAAACTATATTAATTAATTAGAAATTCCAAAAACTTTTATTTGATAATAATATTCATTACGGTTTTATTAAGCTCATTTATGGGCTTTTGGATGATTTATAGAGTTTGAATTCATTGTTCAGGAACATTATTTTTTATAGTTTTTTTCAACGGTTCACTTGTATTCATGATCAAAAGTTTATTTAAAATGTGGATAAACACCCAGAATGGTGATTTTATGTTATTTATGATGTTATATAACAATAAAAGATATTATAAATAACTTTTTTGTATACCAGGATAATGAATCATTAGAAATAATTTAATGATGATCATCTGGGTTAACTCAGGCAGTTTTTCGACTACAAAAAAAGTTTTTTTGTTTAATTTTTTAGTAATATGTACATTAGTAAGTTACTGAACACTATAATGGATATAATACATATTAAATAATCTTTTTTAAATGTAAAATGGTTTCATAACAAGATCTGAAGGTGGTAAAGGAAAATGAAAATATGTCATTATTGAAGTGATAAATTAACACCTCAGGAACAACGTTTTTTGTTCTAAAATAAAAAGAAGTAGATAATGGGGTTGGATTATAAATTCTCCCATTAGTATCATAACATTCAATTATTTGTATGATACTAGATTTACCATACCATATGGATGAGGATATATGGGGAGAGATTAAGAAATAAACATGAAATTAAAAGGAAATTAAAGGAAAATATATATGGGAAGGGCCACTTGAATCCTCCTCAGTGAACCTTAGATTTGTGTTTTGATTAGATCAGAATAACTCATAAATGGTGGAGTGGATAGGGATGAAGTTTGGTCAGAGTTTAGTTAATTATTTAATCATGAGATGTGGGAGGAAATGTGGGTGTGAAGAGTGGTATTTAGAGCGGAGGGGAGAGGGGATTTCTCAATATTATATTGATCGATTTATTATTTCTCAACAAGATAAGAAATAATGATGATTCAATGACCATGAATAGTAATAACTGTATGTGAGTTCATGATTTGGGTTCTTATATAACTCAGGATTTCAGGAATAGTGGATTTAAAATATAATGTATTTATATGGTAAATTAATGTATTTTACTATTTACGAAAAAATTATGTATTTAAGAAAAATACTAAAAAATCACTCCAACATATTTTTAATGTGTAGTATCAAAATTTGATATTTATTTATAAGAAATAACTTTATAAATATGTTAAATTAAAATTTAAAATAAAATTATATTTTATTCAAATAATTCAAATTTAAAATCATTCATTAGCTTACACCAAGATATATATATATAATAATTTTATTCTAATCGTATATATATATATACTGTCATATATAAGGATACTATTCATAAGGGTATTTTACTATTCATAAGGGTAGGTTAGTATTGACCATGAAAATTAGGTTCGTTCAATCAGACCCCAAAAATGATCTTGGATGCAACCACATATGTCAGATTTTCGAAATTCAAAACATAAAGGTGGTAAATTTGAGTTGAAAGATCATATAGTATTTAGTATCATTATATTTAATTGTGTTTCCTAATGTTATTAAACATTACAGAATGACTAAATAAATGTATTTCCATTGATAAAATTTTGGTTTATTACATTCTCCCCCCTTATGAAATTTCACCCTTGAAATTTTGTTTTTCACAAACAAGTGAGGGTACTTCTCCTTCATCACCTCATCTAGTACCCAAGATGCTTCTTAAAACTTATGGTTCCTCAATAACACTTTGAAAAAATGTGTTTTCTAGTTTCATAGAACCATATCTTTCTTATCTGGAATATTTATTGGTTTCTCCTCATAAAAGTGATCATCGTCCATCAGTACCACTTCTGGGTTCAGTACATGTGAGGGATATGGTATGTAATTTATCAGGAGTGATACATGAAACACATCATGAAAAAAATCCATATTTGGTGGAATTGAAATCCAATATTCCATTACTTCTATGCGTTAAAGGATGTAAAAGGGGAGAATCTACCTTTGTGTTATCATCCCTTTCCTTCCAAGCCACACCACTCTCTTCCATGGTGATATTCAAAGGAAGAATTTATCTCCATTGTCAAACTCTACATCCCTTTGATTGTTGTTAGAATATCTCATTACCAGAATATGATCATCATTTATATATTTCTTGATTAATTGAACAATTTTTTTCATATCTTGCACAAGATCAGGTCCAAATGGATTTCTTTCTCAAACATCATCCCAACAAGTTTGTGTTCTAAATTGCTTTCCATAAAGAGCTTCATTAGAATCCATCTGAATAATCAAGTTGAACTTATTATTTTATGAGAACTCAAACAACGGGAGATGATGATTCCAAAAATATTTTAATTCTAAATAGAACAATATTAGCATATAATCAAGTGTATGGACAGTTTTTTATATTGTCCATCAGATTGGGGGTGATAGGTCGTGTTGATATTTTATTATGTACTCAAATCATGTTGAAGACTCCTCTATAATTTTGATGTGAACCTTGGATCACAATCATAGAAAATTGAGAGGGAAACAACATGTAGTATAATTTCATCCCTTATATATATATATTAATATTTTTCATCCGAGGGGTCTTTCGAAATAGAAATAATGTGGGCAGTCATTGTGAGTCTTTAAAACCCAAACCAATATCACATTATTTCAATTAGATGTCTTTGGGAGACCCATGACAATGTCCATAGTGACATTATACCATTTACAGAAGGGTAAAGGCAACAGTTTCATAATTATTTTGGACATTTTTCACTCTTATTTAATTTGATGACTTTTTGAGCACCTTGATATATAATCTCCAATATCCTTCATCATGTCTTCCCACCAGAAGTGTTCTCAAATTCCATGATACATCATGGTACTCCCAGGATGGATATAAAATGTTGATCTATGAGCATTATCCAATAGATCCTTCCTTATCCCAGGTGATGGAGCACAAAAAGCATCATTCCAAATCAAATCATACCCTTTTAATCAATATGGAACACTTGGAGCTTCAATTCCATTAATTCATTCTCATTTGTTTGTAACTTCATATCATCCCATTGTGGCTCCATAATCTTCTCTTCGATGGGTAGTAACAAAATAATTTGGGAATGGTTGGATGTATCCCCGATCCTAATGATTTCAAAATACAACCTTTGAATATCTATAATGATATTATCTTTCTCAATATGGGACATGGATATAGTAGTTGGTTCTTTTTTGAAAAGTTCATCAGCTACTTTTTCTCCCTCACTGGGATGATAATGAATTGATAAATCATAGTCCTTGATTAGCTCTATTTATATTCTCTTATGCGTGTTGGGGATATTTTGTGTGAATATATAGTTTAGGATCTTTTGGTACGAGTATATGTCACTCTGATCACTATAATGGTAGTGCTGCTTGATTTTCAAGGAAAACATCATAGCTTCCAGCTCTAGATCATGTGTTGGGTAGTTATACTCATGTATATTCAACTACCATGAGGCATAGGCTATCACATTATCATTTTTCAAAAGTACACAACACAAAAATTTCATTATACAATCTCTATATATCACAAAATATTCTCAACTCTTTGTTAATGTGAGTACATATGGAGTGATCTTCCTTCACATTAGCTCTTTAAATTATTACTCACATGCATCTTTATAGATATAATTTACCCCTTTCATTGTTTACTAGGTCATAGGTCTATACAATCATGAGAAATTACTCCCAAAATGGAATTAGTACCATACTATTCCAATAGAACTACAAATTTCCATGACAATAGATGGTCTAGTCCATTCATAAATTTTTGTTGTCATTAAAGGGTCTTTATTAATTTACTCTCTTAAGATCACGTGCCCCAACATTGCATCTTTCTACATCTAGAATTCTCTCTTTCTAAACATGGAATACAACATATCCTCTTTAATGTCTCCAACACAAGCCTTTTAGTATAATCATTTCCTTTTATTCTCTTGAAGTAGATGAGAATATCATCAGTAAACACCACCACAAATATGTCTAGTTAATGTCTAAAGACTCTATTCATAAAATTCATTAAGATTTTAGGATAAATAGTATGTCTGAAGAGAATCCCCAAAAACTCACAATGCCCATACATCGTACGAAAGGAATCCTTCAAATAAATTACTTATTCACATTATGTTGATGATATCAGAAATAAAGATCAATATTTAAGATGTATTGATCCCCTGTTAACTGATTGAAAAAGTCATTATTCCTCATATGAGGATAATTTCGTTTATGGTAATCTTGTTGAGTTCTCGGTAATCATTAAACTGATACAATTTTCCATCCATATTCATCAAAAAGAGCCCTAGTGCACCCTAAGGGAATGCCCTAGGGCGTATGAACATTTTTTCAAAATGCTCCTGAAGCAGCTTCTATAAATCATCTAGTTCAATAGATACATCCTATATGGAAATTATTAGATAGGAGAATATCTAGGTATGAGTTCTATGGATAACTCTACCTCATAATCTAAGAGATTTCTGGGTAACAATTAATGAAATACATCAGCATATTCTGTTCTGATGGGTATTTCTTCTAGGATGACACATTCCATCGACTCAACAATTTGAGTAATGTATGCCTCTTCATATAGAATCAACACCCACACCTTTGAAGGATTTTTCAAAGGAGTTTCATGGTCATAATTACATTTTCAGAGGAGCATTGGACGGTTCGTAATATGAAAATATATTTCCTTTTCATAAAATTTGATAGGTTCTATTTATAAAGAGAGCCAATCCATTCCCACTATAGCATCAAAATATACAAAGGGAAGTATTTAAAGATTCTCTAGAATAATCATCCCAAATACACCAACATGAGAAGAGGAAAACACTTTGGTTTCAATTATTACACCACTTGGTGTTTTTACCGATATCACTACTTAATTGTTTTGGTGCTTTGATTCTATTGTTCTTGAAAACAAGAAATATAAAGAGTAATGCATAGAACCAGAATCAAAATAGACTTTTCCATTATTAGGTGAATATGAAAAGTACCTTGTATAAATTCATTTTCATGATTCACTTCTGAAGTAGTGATGGAATAAACCTTCCCTTTATCCTTGGTATTTAGTGGATTCTGACACTGATTACCATCGAGTTCTTGAGGTTTAGTGCACTGGCTTGCATTGTGCCATTTCTACCTACAGATGTAGATCAGACCATGGGTGATACCCTCATTTCATCCACAAAATTATCCTGCCTTATCATGTATTATCGACATTCATGACCTTGGTGTCCTTATTTCCCACACTTAAAGATTTTCGTCGTCCTTTTGAGGTAGTTCCATTGATGCATCTTCCCATATTCTTGGCATGCTGGTGGATGAGATTTCTTCCCACTTTATCAATAGATCCTCTAGCATGAAACTGAATCATTCATTTCCTATCACGATAACTATAAGACCATTCCCCAAACTATATATCCCCTTTTAGAGAACATTGAACAACTTCTTCATTAATCCCAACATCCTGAATTTCAAGAGCTTTTTGAATGGGTGGTTTTAATCCACTAAGTAATTAATCAATTTTTAAATCATTGTTGAAAACAAAACTCGAATATTACCATAAAAGCCTTATGAAACATGATTCATAGGTTTTGATATATTCTATTTCCTTTTTCATGAGCTCTAGGAATTCTATATCCATTATTGTACAATGTTTTCTTGGAAAATACTTGTTAGGAAACATTATATAATGTCTTCCTATATCATCTAATTAATTTTGTCATCCAGCTTGGTGTTATTAACCAAATACCACCATTGCTCTGGATCGTCATATTTGTGATGAATTTATAGAAGCTCCTTCACTATCTTAGAATGGTGAATCATATTAAAGACCATCTCCATTGAGTAGACACACTATTCCACATCTAATGGATTAGAAGACCCACTAAACATCAGTGGTTGTTGCCTCATTAAACACTTGACAACTAGTTTCTCTTTCTTAGGTGAGAGAGGATATTCCAAATTATTCAGGTCATCATTCATAACCTAAGATATTTGGGTATTAATCACCATGATTTTTGGAGCTCCACCACCATAATCATTGTGGATTCCATTTGGGAAATCACTGCATTGTCCCTCTCCTAGGTTGTTTGCCCGGTTTCTCTTGGTTTCCCACCATTTGAATAATAGAAAATATTAGAACAAAGCATAAGTCAACAAGACATGAATAAATAATATATTCCCTTGTTAAAATAATTATAAAATTATATCTTATTGCATCCCTATTTTTATAAAATCTTATTGTGTGCTTACTTATACATAGTATCATACTATAGGTTTGATCTGGGGTTCACTTATCTTAATTCCCAAATTAGGTATACCATTCCTCTAATACCAACTATAGAGACCCATATTTTTCGTTCACTAATACTACATAAATTAGAATATAAAAAAAATATAATTAAATCATGAGGATCCAACTATTTAGTGTCTTGGTAAATCAAGGACCATACCTAACATTTATTACATAAAAACTAAATAGTTATTTATTACATTCTTCTCCAGCTTCTAACTGTCCCTTTAAAACTATTTAGTATACATAATCACATGAAGATATACATAAAAATTGTGTGAGATAAATTTTCATCAAGAGAATAATTTAACAATGGGTGATAACAATCATAATATACACAAAGGCTCATTAACATTATAGGAAGCATTAATAAAAAGCTTGAAAAGTGGTAATGCATAAAAATGAAACATCATGTCATAGTAGTTAACTACCACACATAGTTGTGAAAAAATATTTCATTTTCTTCAGACATAATTTCATATTAAATCATGAGATTAATCACATTACCCAATGAATTAGAGCACTGTATAATTCAGGGTTCACCATTCATATTCAAACATTCATATTATGCTATATAATTCCAGGTGCACCCATCACATCATAATATTTTCATTATCATGCATTCCACATAGAAAATATATCAATCATGATCATAAATAACTAATTTAAAACAATGGGTTTCATCTAATAATAAGATAGTCAAAATCATTGGGTTCCCAAAAGAAATAGGGAATAACATACTTGATATAACAACCATCAACATTGTGTGACAAGTAAAAAGTTTTTTTAAGGTAGAGTTATTTTAGAAAAAAAATTATGACTTAATATCTACTAGAATACATGTATATCCTAGAAAAGGTAATATAATAATGAAAAAAATCATTTTTAATGAGTAACCATACCATAAAAGGAGTAATAGTGGGAGAAACTGAAGAATTAATGTTAGGTTCGAAAATTTCCCCTTACCTGGAATCTGAACGCATTATTCACATTTTTTTCCAATATAATGACATTGTATTCCTTAATTAGAAATCACAAAAAAATTTATACATTAATAATATTCATTATGGTTTTATTATGTTTATTTATCATCTTTTTGATGAGTTATAGAGTTCAAATTCATTTTTAGGAATGTTTGATTTTTATAGTTATCTTGAATGGATCACTTGTATTCATGAATGGTAGTTCTTTTTAAACATAAATAAAAATAAATAATTGTAATTATATGATATAAATGATGTTAAAAAACATTAAATTATCTTACTAATAGTTTTTATATAAACCAGGAGAATGAATCATTAGATAATAATAGAATTTTGATCATTTTGGTTAATTCATGCGGTTTTTCGACAACAATGAAGTTGTTTTGATTAATCATTTAATAATATGTAAGTAAGTTAGTTCAAAAAAATTAAATAGGATATAATACATATAATATAATATGGTTTAACCATAAAAATTTTTTCATTACTATATCTGAAGGAGGTAATGTAAAATGAAGACATGTCGTTCTTGAAGTGATAAATTAACACCACATGGACAATGTTTTCCATTCTAAAATAAAAACAAGTGGATAAGGGGGTTGGATGATATATTCTCCCTTTAGTGTCATAAAATAAATTATATATATTCAACTAGAGTTACCATATAATGTGGATGAAGATATGTGGTTAGATATTAATAAATGAACATGAAATATAAATGTAGTTAAAGGAAAAGAGAGAGGGGAATTACCTCATGAAGCATCATTAAATCACATTGGTTTGGATATTTGATGAGACTATAAGAACATAGACATGGGGGAGGGGTTTTATAAGGCCCCAGTCTTAAACCATACTTAATCTTGAGTTATTACAAGATTACACGTTGAGGATCTTTTCAGGTTTAGAGTTTTAGAGAATTAGATCATAAAACTTGCATTACATTCCACATATAAACAAAGTGGTTACATAAAGATAGTATTCTTCATTCCCATAAATGGAAACACATTTAAAATAAAACATGGATTATTTCTTGACACATCCTTGACTCTATTATCTTATCATGTACCTTTCCCTTGACCTGTGAAAAACATTTCAAAAACTTGGGATGAGCATAAAAACTCGGTATGGGTTATAAAAAAAACATGGAAAGGAAACATGAGTTCATATATACATAAGAATGAAATCATACTTTACCCATAAAACATAGGCACTTTAACATACCTCATAAAATCATGAATAAATCATAGAAATCATAAGACATAAAGGTAACTTGAGGCATTCATAACATTCTTACGTAGGGAGTAACCCTCTTGGTTACGTTTGGAATACCCATCACAATATATTCCCTAAAATCTCTTCGGAGAAACTTTAACGTTTCACTCCTTCGCGTTACCGAATGCATTGGAGAGCTATAACGGGCTCACCCACCCTTAGTTTATCACGGAACCACCAGTCTTCATAATAATGCCCAAGAACCATAACATAATCATATCACATAAAACATGCATAAAGGAAACATAACATTTCCACATTTCAATCACGAGATATCAATACAACACATTGATATAATAAAAACATTATGAAAACCATTTTCAATACCAAAGTAAAGCATGGTATTTATTTTTCGTTTTAAAAAAAAGGAATGGCTTTTAGAGGAAGCCGAAACTCAAATAACGGTCACGATGGCGGAGAAGTCGTTGTCGCCGCACACGTACGACAAAAACATTCCCTTTTGTCGTTTAGTAAACGCTTCGTATAAAAAATATTCCTTTTGAATAAACGTAAAAGTCAAAGGGGTTTATACACCGTATAAAAGAAAGTTGTGTATAATATAAAATATGCCTCAATGAAAGGAGATTGAGACGAAGTCCCATACCTCGTATCCGACTTGACCCGACCATTCTTTAATATCCTGAATAATAAAATTGAGTTAATATCTACTTGCTTATGAATCTTTTTCAAGTTCATTATTCCTTTTATACCATGTTATGAACATCATGTAATCAGTTAAGTTAATAATGTTCATTTTGTCGGTATTTGGTTCTTAAGTCAAAAATAGACTTCTTACACTTACATGTTGTTAATTTGGTCAAAGGTTCATTATATCCAGAATGGTATTCATGATGTAGATATCATATATGTCATATATATCCAGTACTTACATCCATTTATAATATTACATAATCATTTAGAGGTAAGAAATTAAATGCACCGTTCATGGAGACGGTAAGCCGTACGTACGCATGAACGCTACTTTCATTTCTATTTCGTATTTTATAGAATGGAATCATAATGATATAAAGGTATATTATAATTCCAGTATAATATCATATATAATATCATAGTTCCATCCTTTATATGTCCCACATATGGTATTTAACGAATCAAATCACTTTGAGGGGGCGGTAGTCCACACTTCCTAAAATGAAGATATCGTGTTTACCCATAATGGAAACCATAATGGTATGCCCAAAATGAAAAAAACAGAAGCTTAAGGAAAACATAAACATATTATATATCATATATAAAAATAGTGACATCATAATGGCCACCTTTGAAGGTGTTAAATGAGTGTTGAACAATCATCGTTTCGGGAGGCAGAATTTCGCCATCCACGGAAACCGTATGTTCTTTAACCATTTGATGTAGTTGTGTGAGAGTGTAGCTCAAATAAATCTTATAACAACATCCTATTATATTTAAGATACTGGTGTTGTTACAAAAGAAGTAAATAAAAAGAGTTTAGGGGGTTGGAGAAGCAAAATAAAACAAATGAACATGAGAGAATGAATTACCTTTAAAAGTGTAACTCCTTTTGATCTGAGCCTAAAGGCTTCCTTTGAAAGGATTATGCCCAAAGGGAATCATCTAGGATGAGGAGAGGGATGTGGAGAGAGTAAATTTTCAGGGTTTGGCAGATCCAAAGGCTTGAGTAGTGTGTGAAATGAGGTAGAGGTGCGGGCATTTTATAAGAGAAGAGGAGGGGCACTTTTGGAAAGTAAAGAAATATTACTTTATTTGAAAATGTGTTTCGGTTTCAAAAGGTCCCACAATGATATTATTCGTGGATAAGGTGATAAGGCTTCAAAATCCACTCATCCAATAAGTTTTGGACATGTGTAGTTCATAGATTTCACATTATCTTTCCATTTTATTTAAATCGTCAAATAATGATGTCATCGCTGCATCATTATTATGTCATAAATAATTTAATTTATTTAATGTCTAAAAATCATAAAACAAATACAATGATGTATGAAATATTTTTAGCTTTCCAATGACTATTTATAATCAAAAATATGATCTTTATAACCCCATGTAAAAATTGTTTTCGTAAAACATATTATGTTTGTGTCATTTTTACTTTTACATTAAATAAAAAGTTATTTATGTCATTTCCCAACCAAAATGTCTCCATGGGGTCCCCAAGTTGACCCATGGCTTTTCTTGGTCGACCATGACACAACCAATAAGGTTGGGACATGTGTATAGGTCATTTCATATTATTAAAGCATTATTTATACCTTAAACTACACTAATTACCACTAATCGCGATTAAAAACTTAATAAGTTACTATTCACCAAAAAATTATTTAAATCTCATTGAACCACATTTTACTTCTTAATGACAACCATGTATGTCGTATTTTCAAAATTCAATACACATTAGTGGTAAACTTTCATTTAACTGAAAAATCAGTTTGCTTGATTACCACTTAGTGGTTTCACTATTCATCAAAAATTGAAGTTTTTCAAAAAATTACCAAAAATTCACCCTAAGATATATTTGATATTACGAATTCAAAAATAAAGTCTATTTTACAAAATTCAAATCATATAAGTCACATTAATTAATTTAATAATTAATTCCCGATGCCAGAGCAAATAGCGTGTTTTTACAAAACAATAAGTATCAAAAGATTGACACCAGTTTAAGTCTAATTTCAAAGTGAAATTGATTCCAATGAGCACCATTGGATAAAATGGTAAAAATATATTCTTATTTCACTTCAAAACCAATTCAAAACATAATCTAATCATATAAATAAATTATATTAAAAAGCAGTTTTGATGTAAAATGCAGTATTTTTCACTATTCATTAAAAAAATGAACATTGTCAGAAAAATACCAAAAATTCAGACAAGGTAAATTTTGATGTCCCAATCATAAAGGATACGTTTATTTTGACAAACATAGTTTATAAAATTGTCAAAATATAGATTCCAAAATGGTTTTCCATCAAAAGGCAGTAAAACAATCTTTTAAGAATATTAGTGTATTCAATGCATAAGATTGTATTTATTTTCATTTTAAGCCTCTATAACACTATCTTAATCATTAACAGACATAGATAAAAATATCTATTATTCATTACTTACTTGGGATGTTACAGGTTTAAGAATATTTTTTGATAAAGAGTATACATGTTTTGAATCTTGAGAGGTGTGAGAAAATGATTGTGTGAAGGGGGGTATTTGTAGTTGACGGGAGAGAGGATTTCTCCACATTATATCCATTAAATTTATTATTTCTGTACAATAGAATAAACAGTGATCATTACATGTCCAAGAATATTAATTAGTTCATTTAAGTTTTATATTTGGGTGCTTACATCACTCATGATGTCAAGAATATTGTATTTAAATTATAATGTATTTATACGGTAAATTAATCTATTTTTCAATTCACCAAAAATTCTTGTATTTTAGAAAAATCCAAAAAACTAACCCTAAATTTTTTTCAACACGTAGAATCCCTATATGAAATTAATTTTAAGAAAATCAGTTTTTAAATATGTTAAATTAATTTTTTACTAAAATATGAGTATATTTTAAAATACCAATTTAAAATCATTTATTTACTTACTCCAAGTTGTATTTATATCATACATTTTCTTAAATCATATATATATATATATACTATCGTATGTAAGGTTACAATTCATAAGGGTATGTTACTATTCATAAGGGTAGGTTTCTATTAACCAAGAAATATTGATTGTTCTCTCAGACCCCAAAAATCTTCTTGAATGCAAGCTAGTCTTTCGGATTTTTGAAATTCAAACCATTGATGTGGTAAATTTATTTTTAAAGGTTACATAGTAGTTATTATAATTATATATCATTATGTTTCATAATTTTATTATACTTTATTGAATGATTATAATAAAGGATTTCCATTGATAATACATGGGTTCGTTACAATAATTTCTTATTTTTCAAACATGAGTGGAATATAATAGTAATAATTAATTTTATATGGAATTGAGAATAGGTTAATGCCAGTATATTGAATAAAAACATTTTTATATTCAAATAAATTGGATATAAGATCAATTAGTTGACTTGAGTGTACTAGTTGAGAATCCATAATGTAATTCCAATGGAAATAAAAGTGTTATATATTATTCCATGAATCTAATTCCATACTTTTTATCATTGATCATTCACTATATATATCATTTCATAAATGAGAATGTTGAAGATGGTGATGTGAAACTCAAATTTATTAGAAAAAATTGATTTTTTATCGATACTTTCACCACATGATTTCTAGTATTTAGGTGCTCTTAATTATGAAAAAAACATATCATTTATCATTCCCCTATCACATGAAATATCTTGGATGTAATCACCTTAAATTCACTGGAATGTATTGTCAATGGTGGAAAGAAAATTTTAACTATTTACTAGTTTCATTTTAAATTTGTAGAATAATTTCCAAATATAATATAAACGTATTGGTAATATATTTTTGTGGATGTTATAATAATGTTTTAGGTTTATAATATTTTTAAGGATACTATATCATGAAAAATAGTTCCTTATCACTGAGATATAAAATATTCTCAAAAACACTGAATTATCTTATGTTTTTTTTAAAGATTTATATCACTTGAAATAAGTTGAGATTTAATGAATTGTTAATGAGTTATTTGAAATCAATGTATATTGTGGGTAATTTTAGATTTTTTTGGAAATAGGGTTGATAAAAATTTCAATGGGTATTTATGAGGAACCACGAGGATTCTAAGAATTGTATAAGGATTTAATAAGGTTATATTTGTTATCAACCAAGTTATTTAAGTGTTTTTGAGAAAATATTGTGTGATTGAGACAATGAAAAAGTGTTTTGAATTAGAAATGCTGTTATTTTTAATTAATATAAAAATATTTATAATTTTAAATCCCGATATAATTTACATATTGAAGTATAATAATCTAATGGATCCAATGTATGACTTTCCTTGAAAGATTGTTCCTTTTAGATAACATTGACAAACAATTTTTTTCTATATATATCCTTATGATTTTATGTGTGTAGTACATTCTAGAGGATTCCATGTATGAATTCTTGTACCCATTTACAACCCATATATATGAATAAAAATTACGTATATTTATTAATAGTTTAATGGAATTCATATATATTTGAGGAAATCATATGCTTTTTCAATGGCCTAAAAATGTAAGATGTATAATACTTATAAATTTATTTGGATGTTTCAGATGATATAAAAAATATAATAAAATGTTTGTTTATTAAAATTATTGTCTTAAAAATGTAAATAATTTTTTTAAAAATATATGTATATTAGATATAGGTGTTCAGATAATTCTATTATTAATAATAAACAAAATATAAAGTAAAATATTTTTTTCTATAATTAAATAATTATTAATTATTAATTATTAATGTTTTATAAAGAATATATTATTGTCACATCATGAAGAACAAGATCAGCCACAATGAAAATAAATATAAAAAACTCTAATTAAAATGAATGTATTTTCATGAATAATGTAGTTTTAAAATGTATGGATTCCTTAAAGATCCTCAATTCTATAATCACTAAGAATATTATAGTTATTCAAGATGAAATTTTTCTTATATAAGTTATTTAATGATGAATTTCAATTTTAAGTATATTTATTTTAGTCCATGTTTACATGGAACTTCCATATATAGAAATTCAAAATTAATTTTAAATTATTGTGCAGATTTTATAAGTTGTATAATTTCAAATATATTAGTATTGGAAAATCATGAGAGAAGGTGTAGTTGAAAATAATATTCATGAAATGAAATCAGTGGAGATGAAACCAAATGATTATCTTGGTGAAAATACCTCAAATTCTATTAGTACTAAAACATGGTGTATAATATTTTTTCAATTTGGTAAAATAATTGAGAAATATATTGAAAAACAAACTGTATATGAATACAAGATAAGAATTCATTGACTCTCAAATACATGAAACGTTCATTCTCAAATGGAAAGGATATTGTTCCATTGAAATATGAAATATGTTGAAATTTTTTAGATATCATTAAAAATAAATATATTCTTACTCATGTACATAGTTTTGGGTATGTGATACTATTTTGAGAAGAATAAGAATTGAGAGTATTTGAGGTAGTGGTTATTTGAGATATGGAATAAATCCATATACTTATGAATACAATTTCTAGTTTGAATGAATATTGGGAAGTATATACTCAACAAGATTCTTAGAGACTGATTTTGTCAATGATTATTCAAGTCATTTATCTTCAAGAGGTTATTCTTGACAAAGTTGAGTTGAATTTAATAGATCATATTTAGTTTGATGAAAGGGGATGACCATTTATTTTTTACTGAAGACTATTACATTAAATGTTATATAAATATCATTTGATGTTTATGATATTTCATTATGATTGTTAAAGGATTGGGAAACATATAGGAGTAGTGTATATACTACAAAGAATGGGTATCAAGAAACTAATTAACCCGAAAACATTGAAAACCATATATTATTTCAAAATCACTATTATGATTATACAATCACATGTTGTAAGGTGATGTATATCACATTAAGTTTGAAATTTGAAATAATTTATCTAATAATTGTTCTTATATATCACGAATTGAATTCATGAGAGGTTGATATTTCTACTTGAGAGATTTGGTTTATCCCTGACTATAGTAGTCTATTAAAAAATAAGGAAATTGTAAATCAAGGGTATATATATCCATCTCCTCTTAAGGTATACATTTTAATCCTTGGGAATATCATTTTGAATATGTAATCCTTTTGTGAAAAATATAATTAATATATTTTTTATTGAATAATGATCATTTCAGTTTATTTTAAACAATTTACATATGTTAAATATAAAAAAAATTAAGCATTGTTTTTATCAACATTTTTAACTTATTTTAGAGTTATAAAATTAAATTTTTTTACAAGGACATAAATATTATTTAAAAATCCTAAATATGAATATTGAATCTTCAAATTAAAAATATATTCAAAAATAAATATTAACATAATAATTGTTTACTGTATATAATTTATTGAATCATTATAAATTATTTTCCATGTAAATATAGTATATACCTTGTCCAAATCACCAAAATCATTTTTTATTTTGTTTCAACCCCCTCCCACCACAGATATAGTCTAAACCTTTTGAACCATCACTAATGATTATTTTTAAACATTTTGACATAAAAACTAGTTTCATTAATATACATTTAGAAACATATTGTATTATAATAAATATTCCATATTGTATCAACTCTATCCATGGATATTCCCTGGCCTTTTAGGTGGTCATTTTTATTGTTCTTCATAATTATGGTTAATGGTTTATTCTATGTATGGGTAAAACAATTCATTGAAGATAGTAATCATTAAAATGGAACATATAAGATTAAACAAATGCATGATATTCTCTATAAGATTTAACATGAATATATATATTTTATGTTGGATTAACATAACCATAGTGGTCATGACTTATGAAAAATAAACCCTATAATATGAAACCCAAAACACTACGACCTATATAGAATTAACTATGATTTTAAATGTGGGATATTACCATAGTGGAGAATACTCCTATACCACTAACTTGGTGCATCTACAATAACTGCATAATTGAAATCATGAAAATTAGGGTCCATGTAATATTAATATTATTCTTGTAACTACATTAATGATTTCATGTATATCAAAAAAAATTAACTAATGAAATTTTTAAATGAATTATTTCTGATTACTAAAATGGATATTCTTCTTATACTATTCCTTCTTCATGAATCATCATGAATTGAAATTATCATTTTAGATAGAACATTTCATGGTCATGTATTTTAAAGAACATAAATAGTTTTTCCCTTATATAAGGCATGTAACCAACAAATAATAATTTTATTTTTTTCATTTTATATTATAAATTAAAACCAAATATAGATATATTGGATATAATAGCATAAAATGATTTTAGAGGGTTGTATAAATAGATAAATCATGTTATTTAAAAACATTGAAACAACACTAATTCCAAAATCTCTCTATACATTTTAAATTAATGCTAAAATGATGAATCATAATGATGTACTAATCAAATGGTTTAATTTCTTATCAATGTTTCAAATGGGTTTTTTTCAACATCACTGTGAAGTTCCCAACAAACTCTATCACCTTGTGGTATTCATAAATCATTATAATCACCCAATAGTTAAATAGGACCACTATGAATCCATGAATTAATATAAAATTGAATTAAATGGTAGGATATAATAAATATATTCAAATCATCTTGGATTCAAAAAATTTAACTCTGTATTGTAATACATTAAAATTAAACATGATAATCCCCTTGCATCACCTCCTTATCATAGTGTCTCACTCTATACCTTTGTTCATATAAGTGTGGGTAATGAAATTTTCCAGATATCCATTTGGAATAAGAATTATAGTGCTGAAATAAAATAGTAATAGCATCATGAAATTAAAAATATATTTCCACATGAGTTAAAAAATATTCAAGTTACAAACCAACCTAAATTATCATTTTTTTTATTTTATATCTCTATTGTTAACATTTTCTATGGTTTTTGGTTTAAATATGATACATTTTTTAATGATTTTTTTTGTTTCAGTGACAAGATCACTGTTAGATAATAGTTATCATAAACCAAGAGACCACAACACTTATATGTATGTTGTATTAGTAGATTTATTTCATGTAGTTCTTAAATAAGATTCATAACCATGTGGAAAAACAATGATTTGAGAAAGAGTAATGTTGTATGGTTTACATTGTTTGGGTGTATTTCTCATGACCATGCGTGCAAACAGTGTAATGTCTCTAGGTCATAAGACTGAAAAATTACATCTATATAACTCTTTTATTTTTACCAAAAATGAAACACACTACTCTACCACTCATCTCACATCACTCTAATTAGACCTCCCATTTATTTCTCAGATTCATCTTTCCATTGGGATGAAATTTAATCATGTTTGTTGGATGATTGTTTTTGGTAATATCATATAATAATCCTCCACCATCTATATATTTCTATTTAATCTCTTTTTATTTAAATTTAATGGTGATACTAGCATGAGGTTATATCTTGTATCATTTTTTGGGGGTTTTTTGGTTCCAGTTAATTTTTTACTCAATGTACTTTTTCTACTGAATTATATATTTAGTTATTTAAGGTGGGATAATAATTTTTGTTTTTATCCGTCATGAATTTAATTAAATTATTGACCCATTAGTTACTTTTTATAAATATAGGTATAAATTATTGATGATTGTATTAAATGTGCTTATAATTATTCTTAAAAGGTTAACAATGTATCTCTTGGTTAACATTGATTGTGAAGGATTTTTATTTAAAAATAATTATTTTAATTATATTATTATGGTATCATAGATACCAAATGGTTTATAAAAAGTGTGAAGTTCTATTAGAAATAAATTTTGAAATTTTAAAATGTGTTTTTGTATTTAGACTAATTTTCCTGGGAATAACATTAATGTTAGGGGTTTGGATATATTTTATGGATTTAGTTTTTAGTTAATTGAAATGTGGTGATTATATGGTGATTGAGTATTTTTTTTATTGGATATTTAATAAATTTGTTTTAAAATTTGTCTTTATAGGACATGCAGGAACTTTTCTTAAAAGTTTTAAGAGATACCAAAGAAACATTCCCCTTCTGTGTTTTGAAATTTGAAATGTTATTAGTTATATGATGATTTTCCAAATGGAGGAAATGTTGTATTGATTATAATTCTCAATAAATGGGATGAGGTAGATTATGTGAAGGGTGTTCATAGATGATGTTGATATTTATTTTTTCATTTATTATATTGTACTATAATGTGATAGCTAGTGTTCACACCTCTAGTTTTATGCCATAGTATGTCTTGGGTTGTTATGTAGGATACCTAGGTATATATGCAACACTATATTAGTATCAATATTAGTATAGTGACCATTAGATAAATAATTTTATAATTATGGGATTGTACCCCTTAAATAATATAGGTGGTAAAATATCACATATCTTAGACGGTTATTTGATATCCTAAACAAATCTCATAGTATGATAGTTATGTTAGATGTGTCTCTAGAAAAAATATATTAGCTCAAACTAATATTGATGAATTTATTTCCCTCAATGAAATTATAGATCGGAACTAAAACAATTTAATATAGTTGTAGGAAGGGGATAGAAACACGGGGATTATTAATTTTCTACAAAGGGAGTTGAATGTATGAATATGGTTCAACACCAATAAAAACAATGGGACTATATATTTCGTAGAAAATGAAATTATCAATGTTGTGGTTTCTTACATTGAATTATTCAACTCAGATATAGGGGATGTATCCACTCACATGATTATGAATAATATTACATCAACTAAGGTGTATCATTAAAATAAAATATTGAAAAATTCTCCCCGTGATAAAGAAATCAATGATAAACATTTTTTCTTAGACCTAGATTTTTGTGGAATCAGCCAAAGGGTATTCAAAAAAAATAATTTTTTTTATCGGGACAATGTGAATGATGATTTCTTCAATGATGTATTCTATTTTTAATCATTATTATATAATTTATGGTGTTAATTTCAATTTTTTTTCTCTAATTTCAAAATAAGATATTGTGTGGAGATTAAAGATTTGAGGATTGTTTCTACTTGAAATATTTTTCCAAAAGTCATTATAAAAATATGTGTGTTATGGAAGGGAATTATTTAAAGGGGTTTCATCACCTAAAAAATTGGATTCAGACATGGAATGAGAATTTACAATTATCTCTTCACTGCCTCTGAATTTTCCATTAACATGAAAAATGGATAAATAAGGTAATTCATTTTAATCATGATATTTCAATGTCCTTTAATTGCATTATATAGAGTATAATTTGGATAATACAATGAATTTGTGGATTCAATAGTGATTTAATCAATATAGTCAACATAATCATTTATTAATTTAGTGTTTACATTATTCATAATATATCTCTTAGAGTATTTTTAGATTTCCAGGGGATTTAAGTAGGGTGAATCTTTTTCTAGCCGTTATTTCATTGTAGTAGAGGATTTTTTGACTGTTTCAATCAATGATATTATACATAATAGTCGGTATAGAATCATCAGTTCTAAATGTTATCTTTACACCCATTACATCTTTTATATGAGGATGATATTCTAGTATTAGGTCATGTAGATAGTAATACAACAACTTGTATATAGAAATTATTTCATCATTATGAAAATATATCTAGACAAGTTATAAGATAGAAAATTTATTTTCTGCTGTTTGGGGATGGTAATATTATCTATAAAGTACATGATTTAAATAATTATTAGTACGAAGAAGGGAACCCTCTATTTCATGTACCATGAAGTATACTTATTTGGGGATGAGTAAAAAGTTGTTATATTGAGACAATTTTTTCTAGGATCATTGAATTGATGGAAACTAGAAGGTGAATAAAATGTATCAAGATGAATGAATTTGTCTGGATAACTATGTTATAACATCTATGTTTTTTTAATCATTTGTCTATTTATATATTGTCTAGGAATTTCCCCAAATATCTCTATGTTCTGTTGATTAATTTTTTGTTAAATAGATTCATCCATGGGTGGAAGGTCATCACAGGGTCTTGGAAGTAATTTTGCATGCCCATTGAATTTGTTGGATTGGGTACTAAATATATGATTTTTTAATGACCATATTATATGAAAATTTTTATGTATAATATTTTTACTAAATTTATTTTAATGAATTAATTGGGATATTTATGAATCCAGGTGCCGAGATATCATATGATTCTGAGGCCCAGAGTTCCTGAAATAATCCATTGAAAATTATTTAGTATTTAATATCATTAGAATGCGACTTTTTTGATAATATGGAATAACTAATGAATGTGTCCCCATATCAAAAATGTGAGGGCACCATTGATCTCATTGTAGTTTATTTACCCTATGGACATTTTAAATTTATTTATTGCAATTCTACTAGGAAAATTAGTTTTTGGGTCGTAACCATAAATTAAATAATTAAATATAATTATTATACTTTCAAATCCTAATAATTCATAAATAATTACTCCTATTGGAAATATGAGACCATCGTTGAGTTTGTGTGGGTTTTTCCTTAGAAGAAGCATAACATCTTCTGGTATAGTCTGATTAAGAATGATTGAATTTGAACACAAGAATCATTAAAATAATTTAATGAAAAATTATTTTATACATTGAGATGTTTCCTTTTAAAAATATCTATTTGTAATGGATAAAGGGTTAGGCTCACATCCCTGGAGAAATCCCTAGAGGCTCTCAATAGACATTAGAGAAATATCTCTCGACGGACAATAGACGACGATAGAGTAGAGGATCATAAAGGTTCATGATGGATGACCCCCAACAATAGATACTTGATATAAAATGACACAAACTCTAGGTAAGGGTTGTTCCTTATTTCTTCATTTCCTCACACTTAATTTCAAGGAAGAACACAGGTCAACCCAAAAATAGTTTGATATGTTGATTGGTCATTCCTATGGGAGGGATTATGTTTCTCGGATTATTAGTGGGATACAGTTTAATACTTTCTATCCCAAACATTAAATATTCTTGACTTTGGGCCAAGAACACATGGTCAATGGTTCTATAACATTCTTTTATTCATGTATCCCTCTTATCATTTTGTTCATTTCCATAGGAACCACGTAGTTCCTGAATCAACATTTCTAGGTGGTTCTGAGTATGACTGGATCCTGAATTTGAGGCAAATCAATTGAATACACCACAGAATGGTTGGTCAGGTCATGAGGAACACAGTTCTACGATTTATCATAATTATAATCATCTTGTGATGCAGTTCTATGGTCTATTGAGGAAACGCAGTTTCCATATGTAGTAGTGTGGTGGTCATGCGCAGAAACATGGCAGAGGGGGAAATGAACCAAAACTGGAGGTGGTGGGGGAAATCGCTTGGTAAGGGATTCTAGAACCAAAAGACCACAACCAAGATGGTCTTCTAGTGGGGAGGCCGATAGAGAAAGTATGATGCACTCTAGGTAAGACTGCATCAAAAGACGTACCAAAACATTGGATGATGTGGGTGGTGACCAAAGGGCATGGTGATTGTGGCTCGATATGGCTTGAAGCCACGTCTACAGGATCCCATTGTGGTGGTGAGTCCGCATGACAATGTAGAGAACATGGGATGGGGTCATGAAGCATTATATATAACCACATTTACTAGGGGAGCTTGGATTCTATGAAGTCGGGATACCACATAGAAAAGAGGGATGCGGTTATGGAATCCAATGATTGGAAGAGAAGAATCTTTCTAAATGACATGGGCCAAGCATGAGAACCAGACTCTTTTTGGCTGGCCCATAGCAACAAGGTTGAGTTAGGTCAACCAAACTAGTTCGAGTCGGATCTATCGGATCAGGTTGGTTCAGTCCTAGACAAGACCAGACCCTTTTTTATAAATTATCCATATCAATCAAACAGGAGGTTTGTTTGATGATAAACCTGTGGCATTGGGACCCTTATAATGAGTATTCCATCTTGAAATAATCTAAGTGAGTTTGTTGGATGTTTAAATAGGAACTAATGGCTCTAGGAGTAAGTTCCCTTGAAATAATCACTCTACAAAAGGAATATTATGGTCGGTTCTGACATAGAAACTATGTGAACTATAAGGTATTTGACTTTAGGTATTCTTTACACATCAAACCCCCTTGTTCTATCACCACTCAATTTATCATTAATACTCTTCACACCAACATTAATGCTCCAGCTTCCATCGACACTCCGGGCACTAGAACTGATGATATGTGCTACATTGAAACAACATGCACCGACCTCGATACTCCATGCACTAACACGGACATTCAGTGTGTCATTGAAAATCCATGCCCCATTTATTATTTGTGCCTGGACATAAACACTCCATGCATCGAGATCAAAATTGGATGTTCTCTAGACTACTAATAATAATCCAACATGTTGTTTTTTTATACTTATACCCACAAGAGATTACTATCCTTCGTGGTGTTCCTTAGTGGTCTACCGTCGTGGTGTTCCTTCATGGATACCCTTAGTGATTTACCTTCTAGGTGTTCCTTCAGGATGATCCTTAGTGGTGTACCTTCGTGGTGTTCATTCCTGGTTCTCCTTAGTGGTGTACCTTTGTGGTGTTCCTTTGTGGTGAACCTTCATGGTGTTCTTTTGTGGGTAATGTTAGTTGTGTAAATTTATGGGTTTTCATCATTCTGTTCCTTCATTGTGTTCCTTAGTGTTGTACATTCATGGTTCTCTATAGTGGTGTACCTTTATGGTGTTCATTCATGGTGATCCTTAGTGGTGTACCTTTATTGTGTACATTAACAGTGTTCCTTAGTGTCCTACCTTTGTGGTGTTCCTTTGTGATGTTCCTTAGCGGTGTACCTTCATGGGTTTCCATAGTGGGAAGCCATAGTGGTTTTCCTACATGGAGTTCATTAGTGGAATACCATCGTGATATTTTTAATTGGTATTAATTCATGTTATTGGATTTTTGTATTTCCATTGTAGTATTTCCATTATAGTATTTCTTTTGTGGTATTTTCTTTTGTGGTTTCAGGGTGTCCAACTGATTATTGTTTTAATAACCCCTAAATGGGATTTTCCTGAACATGTCGTGTCTTGTGTAGATGATAGATGCATTGACAGGGTCCTATGTGGACCTGAAGTAGGTGGTTCATAGTGGGACCAGATAGTTGAGGTTTGACCATATGGCTTCATGAAGCTATTTACTAGCATACCTTTTGGGTGGGGTTTTATGCAGATGAGTTCATAAACATGTGAATTCACTTTAAAAAATATTTAATATGGTGGGAACATATCCTACACTATTTACATTCTATTTTCTAAAATCATAATATGGGGTTGGTATCTCTGTGTATGCATGCATTGTTAACTTATTGTTTTTACATTTTATCATTTTGTGCTTGGAGATGTGTGTGTGTGTGTGTCTAGGGACATATGAAAATTCCTCCCTTTTGCATGATATGCCTACTTGGTTCTAGTCTCCATCCCATCACATATCAAAGGTGGGCTTGGGGGATTCACAAAATTAAACCATCTAGTATAGGTCTTGATTGATTTGTATTAGAGAGGTTAGTTCTAATTAAGGACTTAGAGTCTGTGATATTGGGTTCATGAAACATTGTCGAGTGTTTTGAGTTATGGATTTCAGGCCATGGAATAATGTGTTATGGAAATGGCTGACGTATCAATACCCAAGGACTTTGGCCACCTACTTTTCAACTTCGTACATAAAAACATTGGTTACATGGAAAATAATGGTATATGCAGTATATATTAATTGTTGTGTCTTCTATGTCCTTGATTCAGCTCACTAGGTTTACTCAATTGAACATGGTACATCTTTTTTTACATCAAGAGGTTTTGATGCTGACAACATTCCAAGATTCCACTGTGTGATTACGATTTTGATCCTCCTAGAGATAAGGAATTGGTACATGGAATTGTATCGGAGATAAGACCACTAGATGGTTCACCATACATGTCACGACCTATCAAGAAACACAGTGTACCTAGAGTTCATACAGATGAAATGCTCAAGCTAATTGTGCTTCACGAGATTCAACAATAGATACCCCTTAGGCTCTATGGTTAGCCCGAAACACATAAATCTATGGAACCACATGATAAGGTGACATAGACTTTCCATCTATCCCGGACACCATCAGATCAGATGGTGGACCTAGTAGTGAGCCTTCTACGTTTCTCATCATGGTGATAGTGGGGTTTGGTTACCCAATCAATAGATTAGTAAAGTCATTAATGGATAGTGTTTAAGAACCTTTTCAGAGAATATTTATCACCTTATTATATAAGGGTTATTCATGTCTAGATTTTTCTATGACTCTAGAAAGGTGACATTTTAGTATCTGATTTTTCATTGAGGTATACCTTCCTTTATATGTAATTGATGGATATGATACATGACCAGTTCTTCAAGGACTGGGCATTCGAGAAAGGTTTTCATGAGTGAATCAAAGCCAGTTTTATCCTTATTTCATTCCTACATATTCTATGGATCTAGAGACAACCATTTTGGTTGCGAGTTCCATGGCAGAGTAAATTCAACAAGTAATTATCTACAATTAGATAGAAGTTGTAGACAGATCCGTAGGGTGGCGTTCATGGAAGATGCGCATGGAGGGCAAGAGTATTTGGTATACATTTCGACTTGTAACCATATCCACCCCAAGGGGGTCCAAACCAGACATAGGGAGATGTAGGACGTTGGAGGTGACCAATGAATGTGGTCGAGACATATGAATCAAGTGATCTATGAATGACTCAACGTACAATCAGTGTCTATTCTACCTTACTTATTGTATCGATAGGCACAATTGATAATCATTCCATCATTCTCAAAAACCGGTACGAGTCTCCGATATTCATGTTGAACATTTGAGTTGGTCCCCATGCATAAAGATTTCTATTATAGGATACCCAAGGAGCACATATTAGTGCCGAATGTGTGACCCGACTCTTAGAGGAAAGTGTTTTGTTTGGGATCTCTTGTTGTAGTGTAGAGTATGTACAACATCATTTTGGGTAAAGATTATTTATCCAGTGTTCATGTATAGATTGAATGTTTTAGGTGAAGAGTGTGGAGTGTCTGTAGTGGTGGAATGAGGTTATCCTTGTTAGTGAAAGGGGAAACCCAAGGAGCTCATGATGTACTAACACAAAAGAGGGTACTACTGATTACTCATCAATTATCTGAACCAAACCTCATTTCAGTTTATATTATGCATTCTCAATTCCTTGTAATGGTTTAAGAGTTTCAGTGGATCTAGTTGTGGTCGTTTTAGTGTATTTGGATAGGGTTCTTAAAGGAAAATAACATTTAAATTGTCTATAATCAACCTATGAGAAAATATGGTAGAAAATTCTTCCAATAGGGGATCTTGTTTAAATTTATTTAAAGTGGAATCAAATTGGTTGGCCTCATTATAGTTATTAATGGTGGATGGAGTTAGGGTATCTTATCCTTGGTAAAGGGTTTACCCCCCTCAACTCATACAGTGAGTTAAGGAGGCACATCTTGGGGATGCTGATTGTGAGAACGAATTTTCTCACATTTCCATCAGACATAACCCTAATGGAAATTTGATAGGTCTAGGGAACTTAATTATTTTTAAGGGATATACTATTGTAATATTAATGTAGTGGGATGTGGTTTTAAGGATTATCTATACTTTCCCTTTTGAGCCTTGAGATCTCATGTGTGGGAAGACTTAATCACTTTCTTTATTCATAATATCCTAGTTTCAATGTATTTCTTTTTATTTTTGTGAAGTGATGTGATCATAGGATGGCTTGGCCTATATTGCTGTTATAATATGTAGGGAAGGGATCCTCAGATTCATTGGAAGAAGTGGATTCCAGGAGTGGTGAAATACATCAAGATGTGCATATAGGTGTCACGAGGACTTCCAGGATGACAGAATGGGTTGAATCTAGACTTACCTATTGATATAAAATATGGGTGCATGTTTGAAACATTTCATGGTTTATTAACTCACCACGTCAGACCCCTATTCATTGATGGGGTTGCTCAATTTATTTATTGTGGTACTAGGATGGAAGTGGGAAATAATAATGAATGAATTTATGATGGGTTAACCACATATGACCAGAAGACATGATGCTATTAGGGTTATCATTAACTAACTCACCATGTCATCCCACATCATAGGTAGATGGGAGATGAGTTTTGTAGAGAGCATGAAATGCCTCCACATACAAGAGATAGTTCGACTCTATGGTTTTCCATTGATGATTGTTTCAGATCGTAATTCTCGCTCTTCATCCTGTTCATAGTGATCAATGATTGAGGATCGAAAAGAGAGGATCCTTCAGGGAAATATGATTCCCCTAGTGTGTGTCCAATGAAAAAATTAGAATCTCTAAAATATGATGTAGGATTGAGAGGCTCAGGTATCTGCTCTATACCCTCATTTTTTGAGTAACCATTTGTTTGGATTTCGGGGAAATAAATCATTATAGTTGTGAGAATGTAATTATTTTGATTTTTCATGAATTCATTTTTAGAAATTAATTTTTAAAATTTTGACACCAGGATCTAAGACAACTTGGGATTTCGTGGCCTCATGTGCTCAGAACAATTCACTGAAAAAACATCAATTTTTAATAGCATGAGCTCTAAAACAATCTAAAAATATCAAATGACACGTAAAAGGGTGTCCGAATATGAATTATGAGGGCACCGTTAGCCTTAGAGATGTGGATTTACCCTAGATGTAACATAAATTTAGTCGGTGTGGGTCAACTTTGGAAAGAAGTTTTTGAGATATAACTGTAAATCAAATTAATAAATAAAATTAATTTATTTTAAAATCATAATAACACATAAACAGTAACTCATATTGGATGTATAAGTCCACCATTGAGTTTGTAGTGGGTGTTTCTCTTAAGAGGTTCATAACATTCGCCGGCAAAGGCCGACTTTGAAATATTGATTTTCAACGCAAAATCCATTAAAATAATTTTACAAAAAATATTATTCAATGAAACGATGATTTCATTAAAATTTCATTTTTGGAAGGGACATAGGGTTATTCTAATAACTGTGTATAATTCTTTGGAGAATCTAGAGAGAACATGGATAAATATCACTCGACCAATAATAAATGATGACTGATCGGTAAATCGTAATGGTTCATGACAGATTGCCAATGGCAACAGATCCTCATAATAGAATGACCCAAAATCTAGGTAGGGGATGTTAATTTTTTGTTGTTTCTTAGTTCCTATTTTCAATAAAGAACGTGGACCAACCCATAAACAATTTTATTTGTGGTTTAATCATTCTTGTGAGATGGATTATGTTGCCATGATTTTTAGTTTGATAAAGTATAATTCATTATAACCCAAGGTGCCCTAAAATCAGGATCATTAGACAGTAATTATTGAAAAATTATTCTATACCCTTTATTTTGACATATCACCCTTAGTTCATAATGTTTCTCGATGTTGGAACCCTACAATTACTAGCTAGATGTTGTTGGGAATTTCTGAGTATGATCAGACCCCAAAATTAGTAGCGAATGGATAGCAAACACCCCAGGAGGGTAGATCAGGTCACAAGGATCACATATATTCAATTTTTATTAAAATTGGGAATCTAGTGAGACAGTTCAATGGTCTAATATGGTAGAACAATTGTCTAGTGAGGCGGTGTGGAGGTGTCTGAAGGCATCATGGTTGAGGGAGCAATGAACAGAGGCCAATGACAGAGGCAACAATGGCCTGACAATAGAGGTATGGCCCCCAGTAGGGCGAATGATGGAGGCAAGGTGGCCGACAATAGTAACTGAAGGTGGTCTAGGTAGGATGGCCTCAGAGGAGGTCTCATGGTGGTGTAGGTTGCAGGTGGAGAAAAGAGGCTAGAGAGGGGCATTACTTGGAGAAGCATTAGAGGAATCCCGCAGTGACGGTGAGGCTGCATGACTATATATAAAATTCCGGTGATCTATGTGAAATGATTCTAGCACTGCATTGACTAGGGGAGACACATTTCTATGTTTTCGGGCGACCGTGTGGACCAAAGGGACATGGCCATGGTGTGTTGCGTCTCGCAGAGTAGAACCATCCCTCATGATGCAGGTCAGGCTAGAGAATTGAGCCTCTCATGTAGCCCAGCAGCCCAATGAGACAGACCCAACAGGTTGGGCTAGTTTGGGATTACCTAGACTAACTAGGATGGTTTGGTTTGGCTGAACTTGGTCGGGTTGGACCAGGACTGCACCACACACATTTTACTAAATTGTTCATATCTTTCAAAAAGGATTACTATTTGATGATCCGTTTACGATGTTGGGACCCTTATGATGAGTTAGTCCTTTTTAGATAATCGTAGTACGTTTTTGTGGATGTTAGAATATCAAATATTGGATTGAGGAGTAGGTTATCATAGATTTATTTCTCTACGAGTGGAATCCAATGGTTCATTGTGACCTAAATGTTCTATGACCAAGAGTCCATGTGGCTTGGGGGTTGCAAGAACCATCCATGATTTGTGCACCATCATCACTCCATTTTTCGTTAATGCTCTGTAGGCCATCAATTATCCTTGTTCCAACAATTATGATCTATGCACCATTGACGCTTCATTCACTGACATCGACACTCCATTCACCAACCCTAACTCTCACTGTTCTATTGATGGTTCATATACCATCGATTTTCCAAATGCCAACGTCAATTTTTTTTGATGAGAGAGAAATTGGCAGTTTTTTAGACTAATATTGATAATCTCTCTCTATATTCTATAGAATTATACCATGGTGACATTATGTTCCTTCATCATGTTCCTTCATGGTATTCCTTAGTAGTATATATTTGTGTTGTTCATTCATGGTGACCATTAGTGGGGTTGAATTGTGGTGTTGCTTCATAGTGTTCTTTAGTGGTCTTCCTTCATGGTATTCCTTCATGATGTTCCTTAATGGAGTACCTTATTTGTGTTCCTTAGTGTTGTACCTTAATTGTGTTCCTTCGTGGTGATTCTTAGTGGTGCACTTTAATGGTGTTCCTTCATGGCGTTCTTTAATGGTGTTCATTAGTGGTGTACCTTCATGGTGTTCCTTAGTAGTGTACCTTTATGATGATCCTTCATGGTGATCCATATTATTGTACATTTTTTGTTTTACTTATTGTTCCATCTTCGTGGTGTTCCATCGTGTTGTTCCTTAGTTGTGTACCATTGTGGTGTTCCTTAGTAGTGTACCTTAGGGGTGTTCATTTTTTGTGTACATTCATGGTGTTCTTTCATGGTGTTTCTTAGTGGTGTTCTTTATTAGTGTTCCCTTTTCAGAATTTCCTTGTAGTATTTCTATTGTGTTATTTCTTCTGTAGTATTTTCCTTCTATGGTTTCGGGGTGTCATAACGAGTATTGTTTTAGTCACCCTAACACGGTATTTTCCTACACATTTCGTGTCTAGGGTAAATGATTGACTATTTGATAGAGTCTGATGTGGACCAGTACTAGGTGGTATTTAGAGGGACCAAACATTCGAGGTGTTATCGTATGGATTCATGCAGTTTTCTAGTACCTTTCCCTTTAGGTTTTGTTTTATGCGGATGAGTTCTAGAACCAATGCATTCACTATAGCATAATCTTTATTTTGTTGGGATTTTATTCTATCCCTATTTATATTACATTTTCCTATTGTCATACTATGTGGTTTGTATCATTGTGTATCCATGAATTGTTTACAATGTTATTTTAAACTTCATAGTTTCAGGCATGGATATGTTTGTGTGTGTGTTTATGTACTTAGGAAAATTCCTCCTTGTTGTGGGGTATGCCTACTTTGTTCTAGTCATCAGCCAATGAACAATCGAAGATAGAATTGGCGAAGTCATTGAATATGAACCTTAGGGATTGGTTATGAAATCAATTCGCATGGAACCACTTAACATTAAGGGATAGCTCAGTGTAATTATATTCCAAAAGATTTAATGGTTTTTTGGAGAATGGACACTTCATGTAAATTCCAGCACCGGTCAATCCTTATATTAAACAATCATATCATGAGATTATGAAATTCTCTATGTTGACGGTTTTAAAACCATCAACATTAACAACCTCATAAAAGGATCCAACTTTCTAGAACACCTTCTACTACTATGGAGGATTTAGGAAGGCCATATTTATATTCACAGCCTCATATAGGGAACATGGATACATATGGAATCTACATTCACCTCTGTCTGAATATCTTGGGGTTCAAAAATCATCATTTTATTTATTATAAATTATAATGATATCTATGGTAGAACATTAAGTAAGAGTTTTATATGGAATTGAGGCTGAAAAATATTGATTAAATGATGTTTTTAACCACTAATTGTATTTGAAAATAGAAAATACATGGAATGATACTCACATAAGTGGCCACTTCAATTTATTACTTCTAGGGAGAAATAAATGAAAATTACTATGAAAATAAATATCCCCGGGTGTAAGCTAGGAAAAATTACATTTACAAATTGGTCATGCATGATACTGAGGTCCAAAATAGTGGTAAAAAACTTTTTGATTCTAAAAATGTTATCTTGAAATAATTTGGTGTCATGGACGGGGTCAAGAATCCGTTGGTGTTGAAATACATTAGATGTATTCCTCTTATTTATTAATGATTGAAGGTGAAGGCTAAGGGGATGGATTCTGGCGCACCCATACACATAGGTTTTGGTAATGTTTTTCAAACCGATTGGGGATTCATTAAAGGCTATATAGATGACTTTACTAGAAATGATCATTCTATTGAGTTTGAACTATGAGTGATGATTAAGGTTATCATGTATTATGTATAACATGGATAGAGATATATCAAGGTTGAATATGACTCTACGACTGTATTGAATTATTTAATGACCCATTCTGGGAAAGTTCCATGGTGAATAATTCCATTCTTGATAGATTTCATTCAGTTAGCTTAACAACTCAATCTAGATGTGAATCACATTTTTAGGGAATATAACTGTGTTGTGTATCCACTAATAAAAAAGTGAAATTGATTAGGACTGAACAAGATGGTTTTTTATTCCTGAATTCTACAAACAATTAGTTGGGTAGGATTCATATGTATTTTTTTCATCTCTATAAGACCCCTTGTAAAGCTATTAAATTTGCTTTTTAATAAAATATTATAGGACTAAGCTTCCTGGATCCTAAAATTCTTTGATTTTGTTATATATTTCGTAGTTTTTAACTAGATATTCAATACTATCATAAGGGTTGAAACTCCTAGAATATAATTAATAAATTTAATATCTATTTTTTATGTTTATCCAAGTTCTACACAAACATTCATTCATGTGTAAAAGTGAACCATCCATGAAAAACATGAAAAAGAACACAACCAAACAATGAATTAAAACTCTATAACTCATCCAAATGACCATAAAAGAAATAATATATCCATAATGAATCATTTTCTTGCATAAAAGGTTTTGGAATTGTTATTTAATGAATATAATGTCATTATATAGGACATTAAATTGAAGAATAGTTTTAGACAAAAGGTAAGGAGAATTATTGAACACAAATTTTTTCATCGATTTTTTCCACTTTCACACCATTTTCAGTAAGGTTATTCCTTAAAAATCATTTTTTAGTAATTATCATACCTTTTTAGCAATACACATGTTTTCCACTAGATTTCAGGTCTGTAACACAACAATATTTTATGACAAATATTCTTTTTAATTTCTTTTATATATTATGTTGTATGATATACCAATATTAGTTTTCACTACACACAACACCGTATTATCTTTTAGTATACACAACCGTATTTTTACCTTGTTTTGCACCCAATTTCAAGATCATTTGGTATAATTCAGTTCATTCAACATTATGTATATATTTTGTTCCATATATAAATGAACTACATTTTTATTATGTTATTCGCAGCACAAAAGGAAGCTTACAATACACGCAACACTGACTTGTCTTGTGTTACACACAAGAGTAACCATCCACGATATCTTTTGTTGTACACGATACCGAGTTTCATTAAACAACAACACATTTTTTAAATATTATTATTTAATGTTATATAATCTATAATTTATGAATATTTTAAACCACATTTTTAATTTCATATTTTTATCATTCATCCTACACATTTTCTAGATAAAAATATCAGATAAAATAAAATTTTCAGATAAAATAAATATTTTCCAAAAAACGATGTTTTACCACCTTTTGATGGTGCATAAAATTTAAATATAGTTTTTGACACTTTGATAAGTTAAATTTGAAAAAATAAACTTCTTCATTGGAAAAGGGATATAAAAAGTTGGTTTTCCTGATTTTTTGGTATTTTTCTCTTTATATTCAAATTTTAATGAATAGTAAAAATACTTCATTTTAATTCAAAACTGTCATTTCATATAATGTATTTATATAGTTAGATTAATTTTTTAATTAGTTTTAATGTGTAATTGGATTATATTTTTATCATTGTAATCACTTTTGTTCATTAGAATTAATTTGAATTATAAATTGGACATATACACATGTCAATATTTTGATATTTATTATATCTTAAAAACTCTATTTTGTGGATTTGAGAAAGAGAATTAATTTTAAATAAATTACGAAAAATTATTAGTTTTGAATATGGAAAATTAGATTCCATATTTGGAATCATAATGTTCAAATTGTGTAAATAGGTACCTTTTATTTTTGGACATTATGAATAGTAATATAATTAATTATTTTTTATAACATGGTTTCATGGTAAATCATGTAAATAAGGGTAATAAATAATATTATTATAATATTTAACTACCCTGTCACTTGTACTAATAATTATGGATGAGATATGTACGACCATAGGCATCCTTGGTTCAAAGTTTAAACACCATGAAATCACATGGATGTGAAAATTATATTTTATATGAATTAATTTAATGTAAATATAATTATAACCTAAACCTATATATTTTTCTAAATATATTTTAATATAGATATATATAATAGATAAATGTGAATATAAATATTAATTATAAACATAACATGTTTCCCTACATCTTGGTCTTTTATTTATAATTTTTAGACATTAGAAAAATATATTTATATATGAGACAATTATGATGTTGTGATTACCATTGTATGAATGATTAAAATAAATGAATATATAAATATTAAACTAAATTTAATTTGAATATTTTGAATTCATCCACAAATTTTATGGAAGAAATTAACATATTATGGATAACATAAATCCTTTGGTTTGATGTAATCAGGTCGTTATGAATCTTTAAAATGTCATGTAAGAATGGTGTCCAAATTTGACATATTTCATAACTTATAAAATTAAATATTTTATTAAATGATAATAAAGTCCTAAAAAATAATATTTAGAAAATAGTTAATATAAAAAAATGTATATATTATAAATAACATTTTTGCGTCATTTTACAAGATACAGTATCTATATTAACCCACAATGTGTAAATAACATGATATCACATTATGATTAAGAAGGGTTAAATTAGGGTTAAACCAAAAATATAAGTATAACAATATATTACAAATGTGTATAAAAATTATTTGATTATGGGTATTATAACCAACATCATCTTACATTCTAATTAAATAATATTTCAACAACTTTTAACAAAAATTGATTATATAATAAGTTCATAGTTTGAGAGTCTTCAAAGGTTCCCCTCTCCTCTCTAATAAAATTGAGTCTCTTCCCTTTCCAATTGACAACATTTTTAACCATACTTCTCAGACAAAACCTACCAATTTATCTTATAAACATTAAAAGTTACATTTTATATGTTCCGGTATCATAAAAAGACCATCTATAGTTCCCTCAATGGATGTTTAATGGAGGCATGTTGAAGATAAGGTAATCTCTTCTATCTATTCGTTCCAATTTCATTCTTCATAGACTTACTCATATTTAGTTATTTAATTATAAAGTAATAACATCAATATCAGTAATATATTTATTTGTTATTATAAATATTAATCAACCATTTTTCATGTTCAATCAATCCTAAGAAAAATGAAATCATTGTGTGTGTACATATAGATTACCATCTCCAGGTCGTGGTGTAAACTATTTTTCACCACCACCTTTCATGGATGGATATAATGATTTAAATAATAACTATATATGATTATTATAACATGATACTAATTATGAGATTTTATACACCTCTCACTTCAATTCCATTCATCAATTATGGGAATAATATCGTTGCTCATGCGTACGTACGGTTTACCGTCTCTATGATGTGATGAGATTCATACTCCATGTTAAGAATTCAAGAATTATTATAAAGTATATATAATAAATAATTAGGAAATATAAAACATAATAATTTTACTTTATTTATGTATATATGTGTGTTATCTTCATACATCCATTCAATTCAATAAGGAATCGAAAACACCATTAATTTGTACATATGACCTACCGTCTCCAGGAATGGTGTTTTCAATTTCATTTATCGATCTATTATATAGATATATATAATGAATATATATGATATATAAATCATTTTTTACATTCTGGAAATATTTATATGATTATCTATGTAATAATATCAAGAATTACATGTCCAAACATGTAAAATAAATAAAATGATTATTACCCAAAACATTTCATTAATATAGAATTCACTAATGAACAGGTAATATAAAGTCAAATGTAAAACATATATGATATCATAAGTATTATTATTGTTCTATTAAAATTTAATAATGTGTTTAAAACCACTATACATGAGTTTTGGACACATATGGAAGAAATCATACCTAATGTAAGGGATAACTATTCCAATCTCATTTCAATCAGTGAGTGTTTATTCATAAATATTTTTTGGGGATATATTTTTCATCAATGTCTATGTTTTATAAAATTATGTTCATAAAATGTTTAATATTTTTATATGTATATTTGAATTCATTCTACCCATTTTTTCAATTTTACGATGTGGTATAGAAGGAATATTTCATTTGATTACCATATGAAGAACTGTTTATCTTTTCATGAAAAATTAAGAGGAGAATATTTTTTGAACTTATAAAACATGAATGGAATATTCTTACGATTTCATCAAACCTTATTTCAAAAAATATTACTCAATACTATTTCAAATTTATTTTAAAATATGTTGTTCTCATTTAGTGTTGTGTGGAATTTTGAGAAAAGAATACGTTTTGATGAGGAAAGGAAATTTCCTATAAAACTAATTTCAAATTGTTGATCAAAATTATTTTCCATCTAAGATGAAACTATTTAAATAGTGTTATGTTATTATCCCAATTATTTATTTTATTTTATATTGACCAGGATGAAATGGTACTTTATATGGTTTATATTATGATGGGATGATGGTTAATAAACCGATTTTATTTCATGTATTATGCTAAGATGAATGATTTATGTTTTTTATGGAACATGTAAGAATGAATTAATTGTTAGATGGGTGGGACCAATATCTCCATCCAATGCACTGGGTGATGATTTATATCTCATGATATAGACATTACTGGAATGAAAAATAAATCTGGTTCAGTAATACATGGATGGAACGACAAGTAAAACTAGTTCTGTAGTGGACTTTGTCAACTATGATTGTCTTTGTAGCAATGTCATGGATAATATGGAAATCAAATTATGTGATTATTAGTTTGAAACAAATATATTTTTTATTCCAGTAATATTCTATATTGGTCAATGTTCCTTTATTATCCATTCCATACATATTACCATGATTTATTTCATGACTCAAAACATTGATGTCTAAACTTTTTGTTCGTGTTTTTACGTACAAATTATTATGATTTTTCTTATGTTCTCTATGTTAAACCATACCTAAAAAATTTAGCTCATGATTTTTATGTTTTCTTTTCCACAAAAAATAAATAAAGTTTTTAGGTAGGAAAAAGGGGGAAGATATTTATGGGAGATGTTGTAGATCTTTCACCTTGATTAAAATATTATGTTCCTTGTTTCCAAAGACAATAAAATAATACAGTTTGTGGAAATTTTTTTGTATCATTTATTAAGTATTAAACAAATGAAATGTAGTGTACATGTACATCAATCTTGGGTCTCAAAAGTTGGTATTAGATTGAAGGATTAGTTGACCATTGGAAACTAAGATGCAAAAACTTTTTTTAAATCCATTTAGATATTTCTAAGATATGTCTATGGATTTCCATAAGGTAATGTATAATTATAGGTTACAATAATAGAATTATGGTAACAGTCATGAATAACCCAGGATTAAACCTAATATGTAAAATGTTTTAATTAATCCCCACTGATTTTGTTGTTTTCCTAGTATGATTTTTTCCTCTAACACTATTTTCTTTGGGTTTTAAACAATGTATGGAACCTGAAGGAACCATGTTAATGATCAATGAACTGGGAAATAAAATTATTTTTCCCATAAAAAACCCAATTCTATTGGAGATGGAATGAAAATTCATATTTCTATACTTAAAATATATGAATCATTCTGGACTCCCAAATGTGGAGATAAGGGAACAACATTTAATTGAGTCCTTCAGAAGGCAATTTCCACCTTCATGCAGGGGGTCTTCTTATCCACATGATGATGAACAATGGGTCAGTAATATTGAAAATATATTTTCCATCCTTCATGATTAATAATATGAAAACATCATTTTGGTTGTATATCATTTAGAAGGTGAAGAAGACCAGTGGTGGACTCTAGTTAAGAATGCACAGAAGGGAGATGAAATTTGATCCATAGAATGGGATGAGTTTAAGAACATATTTTTCAATAATTACATCCCCGATATTCTTTTAGAAAATATGCAAAAGGATTTTATTGAGCTTAAAAGATGTATGATGAATCTATTGGTACATATTTGGTGAATTTTACAAGTCAAGCAAGGTATGCTTCTGGCTTTATCATCAAAGCTGAAAGTAAAGTATATTGATTCATTAGTGTATTAAATCCTATACATCTAAGTGAATTAACTATAAGATACTTCAATAGTTATGAAGATATTGTGTGTTGTTATATCATGTTAGAACAAGATATTGGTGTCACATATCCATCTCATGGTTTTGATAGGAAACAAAATATGGAGTTCCAAGGAAATTGTCAAAACAATGGTGAAATAGAGATAAATTCTCCTTATGCTCAAAGCGGCGAATGAAGCATGGTAGAGATTGTACTCAAGGGACTAAGAAATGATTCGTTTGTGGAAAAGAAGTTCATTGTGTAGTTGAGGGTATAAGTAATTGGGAAAATGATGTTAATGATGTGAATGTAGAAAAGACTACATAATTCTCACCACAAAAACATCAATGCTACAGGTTCACAAAATGGGAAATTAAGTTAACCAATACCCTAATCTAGGTGTTAATGATGATCAATGTCAACAACTAATTAAGGAAAAAGACAAAGGTATGTCAAATGAGTTCACTATTGGTGATGTGGAGTATGACAACGATGTGGTTGAATGATTAAGTGTTTATGTAATGGGATTCCAAAATAGTATTGAGGAAGGCCATTTAAAGTATTATGGAATCTTCGATTATCTATGCATTGGTCCGTTGTTGTTTTCCATAATTATATGGTATCACTAACCATGAAAAGTGATTGAAATATTTTTGTAAAGAACATGATATGTGAAATATGAAGGGATAAAAAGATAGTGAGATGTTTGATAGTATTAATGAACATATATAAGGAAAAAACTGATGTCATGGTTTGATTATATAGAATTTTTGGTATGTGGAAAGATTTTATTTTGACAGATTTTATGATTTCACAAAGGTTCTATGGAAATTCATTTCATTAACATGTTTCAAGATAATTAGTGAATAAGGTTTTCACATGTTTGTAATGTGACAAACATGAATTTAAAAATGGGATAGGGGAGACAAATTTTAAGTTTATTTTGTTTACCTCTTTCTAAATATTTTTATTATCTGTTTTTTGAATGATTGTATTGTTACTCATTGATGAATAGTATAAGTTATATTCTGGTTTATGTTTGTTAGATTAATGTGTTATCTCAGTATAGGTGGAATTATGAATATTTGATAACATGATTAAACCTTATTATTGAGATAGATAGAATGACATATCATGATGGAACATGATCTGATAAAACTTCTATAATGAAAATTTAATCTTAATTTCATTAAATAAGTGATGAGGTGGAAACTTTTTTGGGAACGACCAATAGTGACATTGTTATGAAATCATGTATGTATTTCTCCTCTTGTAAAAATTCACCAACAATAAATAAAATATCTTGAAACCAATAATTTTATCCTTGTAACTTAAAATTCAATGATTCATATGGTCCCTTAAGTAATCATAGATTTATGGATTTCTATAAGTTATTTTTCCCCAAACCTTATTCTCTCTCACTATCCATCAGAACATGATGGTTAGATTTCTCTTCCAAATCAATGATTTCATTTCCCACCTATGTTCTCCAATGTGGAAACCTAGTGATGAGTTACTTTGGGTAACATTTATGTTTCTAAATTTTTCATTTAAAATAATGTTTTAGTATTTCATTTAAGGGTGTGGGTTTCCATGAGGGAAACATTCAAGTAGAAAACCATTTATTACCCCAAAGAATTTTGATGGTGAAATTCATTTTAATGGGTGTAGAATGTAACACCCCAATATTTTATGAGATATATGCTTTATAATTTCTATAATTTATTGTGTTTTACACTACACAAATATTATCTTCAACTATATGCATGTTCGTATTATCTTGTAGTATAAGCAACAATAAGCATGGCTTCTGTTGCACACAATCTAAAATTATTTTGATATAATTCATTTCATGGAACAATGGGTATATATTTTGTTCCATTTATAAATGATCTAGGATTCGATTATGTTATATTAAGCACCAATGGTATCTTAAAATTCTCACAATACTAACTTGGCTAGTGTTACATGCAAGAGCAACCTTTGTTTGATTATTTGCATTGTACGTGATACCGTGTTTCACTGAACAATGATATATTATTAAAATATTATAATATATTGGGATATAATAATTCCATTATAAATATTATTAATAAAATATTTAATATTATATCATTATAATTCATCCTACACATTTTATAGAAAAACATATGAGAAAAAATATATTTTTTCAGATAAAAGAAGTATTTAAAAAAATATTGTTTCACCACCTTTTGTTGGAAAACCAATTTTAAATATAGTTGTTGACACTTTTATATGTTAAATTTGACAAAATAAACGTCTTATTTGAAATAAGAACCAAAAATTTTAGTTTTGATGAAATTTATGTATTTTTCTGATAAAATTCAAATTTTAAAGAATAGTTAAAAATGCTGCATTTTAATTATAAAAATATTTTTCTTATAATTTATTAATGTAGTTAGATTATAATTTTAATTGTTTATAAATTTTAATGTTATTATATTTTTATCATAAAATCAAATTTATTTCATTTTCATTCATTTTGACTATTAATTGGACATAAACAGAAGTCAATCTTTCGATATTTATTACTTCTTAAAAATGGCTTTTTTTTACCATGGTCAATAATTTTAAAATAATTACTACAACATCAAAGTTTTTAATTTGGAAAAATTGATTAAATATTTGGAATCAGATGTTTTAAATTTTTTAAATAGATAAATTTTATTTTTTGATATTATGAATAGTAATTTCAGTAATTATTTTTTTACCATTGTTAGAGGGTATATCTGGTAAATAAGGGTAAAAAATAATATTATAATAATATTAAAAAACCCTAACACATTTCTTAATCCTATTTGATGAGTTTTTTCGACCATGGTCATCCATTGATCAATTTTGGACCCCATGGATTCACTTCGATGTGAAAATGACATTTTATAAGAACTAATTTAAAGTAAAGATAATTATAACCAAAACCTATATATTTTACTAAATTCTTTTTCATATAGTGTTATATAACTGATCTCTCGATCTATAAATTTTAATTAGAAATTTAAAAATATTTTTATATCAATTAATTTTAATTATAATTTTTATAACTTAGATAAATATATTTATTTATTTCACAATTATGATGTAGTGATTACCTCATTAATGAATGATAAAAATATATTAATATAAAAAATATTAAATTAAAATTAATTTCATTATTTTGATGTCATCAAAAAAAATTCGATTGAAATTGACTTATTAGACATTATTTAATGCATTTTTTAGTTTAATAAGATTTTTAATTTTTTTTTTCAAATTTATGTAAGAATAGTGTCAAAAATTGACATATTTCCAAACTTATAATAAAAAATAGTTTATTAAATGATATTAAATTACTGAAAATCTAATATAATCCCAAATGGTTAATATAAGTCCAAATATTTCATAATTTACTATTTTGGATCATTTTAGATGATATGGAAATTACATTAGCCCATAATGTGTAAATAACATGATGTCACAGTAATAAAAAACGGTAAAATAAGAGTTAAACAAAAAATATAATGATAATAAATATTAAAAACATGTCTAAAATTTATTGAATGATTTTTATTAAAAAATCATTTTATCTTGTAATTAAATATGTTTTGGAACATTTTGAATTGGAATTTTATTTATAATAAATTAAATTTTTGATAGTTTCCAAAAACGCCCCACTCATTATTTATAAAAGGGATCCACATCCCTTTCCTATTCACCCCATTTGAGCCATAAAACTCATAAAAATCCTACCCATTTCTCTTATAAAATTACCTAGTTAATTATATATGTTTTTTCTCTTAAAAAGACCAACTCTAGTTCCCTAAGAGGATGTTTATAGTAGGCACCTCGAGGGAGAGGAAATCTATTCTACCGATTCTGTCAAATTTTATTATTCTTCTACATCGCCATCTTTAGTTTTTTAATTATAAAGTAATAAAATCGGTATCAATCATATATTAATATGTTATTAAAAATATTAATCAACTATATTTCACCTTTTATCCATCGTATGAAAAAGGAAATCACTGCATGTTCCTACATTTGACAAACTATCTCCACGCCATGGTTTAATCTTTTTACACCACTACCTTAAATGGATGGGTATAGTGGTGTAAATATAATATATATATATATATGATAATTATAAAATGATACTAATTCTGAGATTTTATACACCATCAACCTCAATACCATTCAATAATTATGGGAACAATATCGTTACTGGTGTGTACGTTCGGCTTACCGTCTCCACTACACGATAAGATTAATCCTCCACATTAAAAATTCAAGAATGATTAAAATGTATATATAAATAATATTAATGAAATATACGTTATTTTAATGATACTAGATTCATGTATATATATGTTTCATTTACATACTTCCATTCATATTTATAAGGAAACGTAAACAGTGTTCATGCGTACGTACGACCTATCGTCTCCATGGACAGTGTTTTCCATTTCATTTATCTATCTATTATATAAATAATAAATATATATGATATATAAATCATTAAAAATGTAATAATATCATGAATAACATGTCCAAACACATGCGATAAATAAAACGATTTATACACATTATGTTGATTTAACATGGAATTGACAAATGAAGGGGTAATATAAAGTCAGAAGTAAAACATATAAGATATAATAAATATTATTATGGTTTAGTTACTAGATAATAATAGTTTTAAACCCAATATAATGTATTTTCAGATACATGTGGATGAAATTAGTCCCAAGGTAAGGGATAACATTTCTAAACTCATTTTTATCCGAGATTGATTCTTTATATGTATTTACTGGGAATATATTTATCATCCATGTTCATATTTACAAAAATTGTTTTCATAAAATTTTTAATATTAGTGTATATATATTTAATTTCATTTTACCCAATTTTTACTATTACTACACGGTATGGAAGGAGTCTAGTTTTTTTGTTTACCATATGAGTAACTTTTTGACATTTCTGGAAAAAGTAAGAGTAAAAGATTTTTTTATTTATATTGATTGAATGGGTTATTTATGGTTTTATGAAGCATTATTTCCACCCAGATTAGTCTACACTATTGAAATTTTATTTTCAACTAGAATATTTTATTTTAAAGTTGTGTTTCCTATTTAGAGAGAAAATGTTTTTGAAGAAGAAATGACATTTTCCTCTAGAACTAAGTTCAAGTGGTTTATCAACATTATTTTCCATCTAGGATGACAATGTTTAATTAATGTTAGGTTTATATCCCTATTATTACTATTATTTTATTGTGTTAATAATGAAATTTTATTTTAAATGGATTATGTTATGATGGAATGATTTTTACGAAACCGATTTTTTTCATAGGTTATGCAATGATGAATGATATATATTTTTGTGGAACATTTAAGAATGATTTCAGTATGAGATGGTTGAGACCTATATATCCCTCCAATGCATTTTGCAATGATTTATATATCATGATATATACATGAAAATAACAACATGTAAATTTGGTTCAGTAATACATGGCTAGAACAACAAGTAAATCGGGTTCGGTAATGGAGTTTTCCCACTGTGATGGTTTTGGCATCAATGCCTTGGCCACTATGGAAATACTATTATGTGATTATTTATTATCCAAAATTAGAAATTTTATGCCGATGATATTATATAATGTTTGATATTCCTTTTTGATCCACTCTATAAATACATCCATGATTTATTTCATGACTCAAGACATTGATGTCTAAGATTTATGTTTATGTTTTTATATAAGAATTTTTAGGGTTTTTTTGGTTTTCCATGTTTACCCATGATGAGAATTTTATATCACCCTTTTCATGTGTTTTTTCTCCCAGATATAAAGAAATTTTTTATATAGGAAAAAGAGTAGAAGATATTTGTGGGAGAAGATGAATATATTTAACCATGATTAGAAGATTATGTTCTACATTTCCAAAGACAATATAATAATACAATATTTGGGAATTTGTATTTGTCATTTAATAATTATTCCTATAAAAAAAATATAATTTACAATTACATTAATCTAGGTTCTATAAAATTTCAAACAAAAGGGTTTAAAAAATAATTCTTCTTAAAAAAACTCACCACTTACTTCTCAGTCATGTTTAAAGATTTTGTATCAAGTAAGATATTCCCTCTTTCAGTAGGGAACCTAATGTTTTTGAATTTATTCTAATGAAAATAAACACACCAATTTTAATTGTTTACTATATGATCATGGTTTATATATGTTATATGTGGCATGAATGACAATATTAATGTTGTTATGTGATGAGCTTGCACATAATTATATAGCACAATGTAAATGTTATGATGTGATAGGTGCACCCCAAATTATATAGTGCTCCAATGCATTGGGTAATGTGAATAACCTCATGAGTAATGTGATTTATTCGGGAACATATTTCTATCTTTGATAAATTAATATGTGTGTTAGTTGACCACTAATCCATAATGTTTTATTTTTATGCATATCCACATTCCATGAATTTTATTAATTTTTCCTCCCATGAAAATGATATTATGATTTTGTTATAATGATAATTATTATGTTCATCCCATGTTATATTATTTCATGTTCTTACATGTATTTTTACAAGGCTTTTAGATAAAATTTTTTTAATTATATCCTTAAATGAGTAATTGTACTATAGATAATTCAAGGGAAAATAATATGAATGAGACGATGGAATTAAATAATTGTTAATGTGAATGTTGTAAAAGTTGTATTTGTTCATACTTTTCCCATGAATCTAAACCTTAGGTTCATCTTTGTGTAATGATTTTACATTATTTATCATTAAAATTAAGTATATGTAATGTTATAAAATCATGGTTTCTATAGTTGGAACTAGAGGAACTATTTAGTTATTTTGAGAATTTGGATTAGATGACCAAAGTGAAAACCCTGTTATGTGACTATGTATATGTGATCACACAAGATTATTTTCTAAACATTGGGATCCCATAATATATGCTATTATTTTTAATTTCTTAATGGAATAAATTATTTATTCATAACATGTTGACTTATGTTTGTTATATAATTTTATATTTTATGAAATAAAGGGATCCAGGAGAAACTAGGAAAACAACCCATACAAGGGATAATAAAGAAGTTGTCCGAGTGACATCCCCAATTATTTGGTATGTGGTGTTCAAAAATTCATGGAGATGCATGCCCAGTTTACTCAAATTATGAATAATTACCTTCATAATGTGGAACATCCTCTTTCACATAAGATGGAGCAACAAGATATCGAGTTTTTTATGTAGCAATGACTACTGAAATTTTGTGGATCTTCTTATCCACTAGTTTTGGAATATTGGGATAAGTCTATATAAAATATTTTATTTTTCTGTTTCCCTTTTTAGAGACAGAGAAAATAAATCAATACATTTATCTTCTCGATGGTGATGCTAAAAAATGGTGAGGTTTTATTATGATTACAACGTTAAGAGATGAAATTGAAGAAATGGATTGTGAAGAGTTTATGATAATGATTCATTCTCACAAATTATTATTAAAAATATGGAAAGAGAATTCATATATATATAGAAAAATGATGAAGAATAATTCATGGTCTAAAAATATAATTTCACAAGTATTTCAATGTATTCATAGAGAATTTTTTTCATTAATGATTGAAAAATTGTCGATTCATTAGTGGATTAAAACCACACCTTCATAAGGCTCTTGCAATTTGAGACTTTGAGAGTTGTGAAGAAGTTGTTCAATGTTCTAACAAAGTGGAGATGGAGATTATAGAATGGTCCCAAGGCTATGATGATAAGAAAAAGATGTTCGATTTTCATTTCGAGGGATATAATGAGAAGGGTGGAAGGAAAACCCAACCACCCTCATGTGAAAAATGTGGTAAGAAGCATCATTCTAATTTCCTCACTGGGACTCGAAAATTTATCATGTTCTGAGAGTAGGTCACCAATCTCAATAGTGTTGAAAAGACATGAGATAGAAAGATAATGTGGTTGAGGGAAGAAGAGAACCAACCATGGTCCAATTCTATAACTCTGGGGAGAAAGGGAAATATGAAAGTAAATGCACTAAACCTTGATCCCTTGGGGGTACTAAATATCATCAACCACAAAATCCAAAGTAGTAAGGGAAGGCTTGTGCCATCACTGATATGGAAGTTGAGTTATAAAATGAATTCATATAAGGTACACCTCTTATTCACTCAAAAATGGTATAAGACATATTTAATTATAGTTCTACTAATTCTTATATATTTTATACGTTTTTTATAACTATTGAATCAATGAAAATAAATCATTATGTAGATATATATATAAAAACACCAAGTGGTGAAATCAATTCAACCCATGTGTTGGAATCTTCTCATATTGGTGCATGTGGGAAGATTCTTCCAACCAATCTCATGTTACGTCCCTTGGTGGAATTCAACTCTATAATGGTAATGGATTGGCTATTGTTATATAGAGAAAATATCATCTGTCTAGAAAAGGAAATATCTTTTCATATTTCAAAACCATCCAATGATCCTCTAAAAATTCAATGATGATAATGATTCCCTTTTCATAAAACCCTTTAATGGTGTGGGTGTTCATTCCATGTGAAGGGTTATACCTTGATCAAATGGTTGTTTCAAACAAAAGTTAAAAAAAAAAGAAATTACCATCACAAGGGAAAATAATGATGTATTTCCTAATTATTTATCTATACTTACCTAAAATAATGATGTAGATTTCTCTATAGAAATCATACTCTGAGATACTCTTATTTAAACGAGTCCCTATAGGATGGATCATATCGAACTGGATGAGCTAAAGAAGTAGCTACAAGAGAATTTGACCAAAGGGTTCATATTCCCTTGTGCAGCACCTATGGTTGCGCTAGTGATATTTTTGATGAATATGGTTGGAACAATTTGGTTGTGTATCAATTATTAGGTTCTCAACTAGATCACCATAAAAACATTTATCCTCTTCTAAGGACAGATTGCTTTTTCAATTACTTAAGATAATATCAATACTTCTCAAAGGTGGATATTCATTTTGGATACCATCAGATAAAGGTGAATAAAGAAGATATTCATTAGACTACCTTACGTTCAAGGTATGGGCACTATGAGTTTTTGGTGATTCCCTTCAGACATAATAATTCCCCTACAATAGTCATGGATATGATGAATATATTATTTATAAATTACCTCGACTAATTTTTTTAATTTTTTATTGAATATATTCTCATCTAATTCAAGAGAAAGGAGGAACATGAAGAACATATAAGACTTGTGTTGGTGACATTGATAATGGAGAAGTTTTACAAAAATTACAACAAGTGTGTATTTTGGATGAACCCAGTCACATTCCTGGTACATTATATCACAATTGAGGGAATTTATATAGACCCTTCAAACATAAAGGTGGTTGTGAAATGTCCCATTAACTCTTCTGTCACTGAAATCCATAGTTTGCATGGATTTTCAAGGTACTACTGATGTTTTTTGAGAAATTTATTATTATTGTCAAGCCCACTAACTAATATAAAACAGAATGTGTCAAGTTGGTATGGATGGAAGAATTCAAGGAAAGGTTTAAGGAGCTAATGATAAGACTGATCACTGAACTTATACGCACATTACTGAAATGTGGAATATTTTTTAGGATATAAATTGATGAATTAATGAAATTCATGGGTTGTGGGAGCATGTAAAATTTTAATTTGATATACCATGCCTCATGACTGTTAATGATTCTCGATAAGAACTATCCAAAACATGATCTGAAGCTTGAAGCTATGATTTGTTCTTTGAAAATCTGGCAGTACTAATTCTATGGAAAAAGTGTGACATATACGCCAATCATAAGATTATAATGTATATATTCCCACAAATGGAGCTCAACAATTGTTTAAGGAGATGGTTAGGTATAATCAATGACTATGATTTATCTACTAATTACCATCTATTCAATGATAATATGGTAGATCATTTTCGAAGAAGAAAAGAACATGATACTATATCCATAATGCAGACTCAGAAATACCATAACATCAAGGATATTAAAAGGATGTATTTGGAATTCCTAACAGTAGAGAATACATCTTACCTAACCCAAATGATTTCCTAACCATATATCTATGTGAATATTAAGGAGTCATAAATGGATGATTTAGAGTTACAAAATAATAAGAATGCATTAATGTAAGGGAATCATCATGAATTCCATATTGATGAAGATGATGTGATTTAGTTTCGAGCATGGATTTGTGAGCCTTCATCAACCTTGTTAAATAAAGAGATATTGGAAAAGTCACATTACTCACATTTCTCTATCCATACTGGTAGCACCATGATGTACCATGATCTTCAAGAACAATTCTTGAGGAATTACATGGAGAAGGATATTGCAGAATATATGTCAACATTCTTTATATTTCATCAAATAAAAGTAGAGTGACAAATGTAAAATGGGATAACGCATCCATTTTTTATATACATGTGGAAATGAGAGAATGTAATTATTTAATTTTTTATAGGTTTTATGAATACATCCAAAAGAATTAGTGTTATATGGGTTATGGTGGATAGACTCACTATGATGACCCACTTTATTCGTATTTGGGAAAATCTACCTCTTGAATAATTTTCAATGATATATATGAAGGAAGTGGTGAGACATCATGGGGTTACACACCCAATTTTCTCTGATCATGATCTGAGGTTCACATCTAAATTTAGGAGGAGTTTCCTACATTATTTGAGTACTAAATTAAATTTCAACATGACCTATCATCCCCAAAATGAGGGTCAATCTGAACGGTATATTCAGAAACTCTTTGCTATAGTGAGATCATGTCCTTTAGAATTCAATGGTGGCTAGGATCAGCATCTCCAATTGGTTGTGTTCTCATAAAAAAATAGATTCCACTTGAGTATTCATGTGGCTCCACTTGAATCACTATATAGAATGGGATGTAGAACTCTATCATTCACAATGGATGAAAGAGATGGTTCAAGTCAACAATAAACATATCAAATCTTATTAAAGTGAAAAAGATATATTCATACTACTCCTTAAGGGAAAAAGAGATTGATGTTGGAGATAAAGTCTCCTTCTCATTTCTCCATGAAACAGAGTCATTCGTATTGGAAATAAAGGGAAGATAATCCCAAGGTACAATAGCCATTTTAAGATCCTTGACTACGTAGGAGCCATGTCCTATCAGCTTTCACTTACACTATATTTAGCTTAAGATCATAATGTGTTTCAAATATAAATCTAGAGGATGTACATACCAGATCCTTCACATGCACTAAAATAATAGGTGGTACGATTGAAGATGATCTCATATATGAGGAGCAGCCAATAATGATTCTATACAAAATTTATAGGTATCAAAGTAATAAGACAACCCACCACGACATAGTGTTGTAGGGGAATAATATATATGCCCAAAAAATTAGGAACCTATGGTTTCTATGAAGGATAAGTACACTCACTTCTTTATGTAAAATGAAATTTCCAGAGTGAAATTTCAAAAGGGGGGAAGAATGTAATGACCCATAATTTTATCAAACAAATTTCTCCCTTATTATAGTAATATCATAACCAGATAAAATCAAAATAATAAACCCAATTCCACATCATGATTAAAATAACTTTAATGTGACCCTTAAACATAAATTTCCAACATTTATTATTTGAATTTCAATATCTATCATACAAGGTTACGATCAATATGATTTTTGGAATGTGATATGGTAAAAATATTTTTTGTTGAATAGTAACAAACCCTTACGAATAGTAATGTTACCCTAATGAATAGGGATATGACCCTTACAAAAATTAAATTGTCTAAGTGAATAGGAATGTTAGAAATGATAGTATAAATAAAATTTATTTATCTTATAAGTGATAATATGATATAATTACATTATCGTGTTGGTATTTTGGTAAGTCATTAATGATTAATGATTAATATAAAATTTTTTCAAAAAATTATTATCATAAAATTTATTCAAAAACTATTATTTATATGTCTTATGATTATATGGTAATATTTTGAGACCTTAATTATTTTTCCAATTGGTAAGAAAAGATTTTTTTATTTTGAAATTTGTATTCTTCATATAGAGTATGATTTTAAATATGAAATTAATTAATATTATTTAGAAAATTATTTTATTAAAATTATGTGATTTTTTTAATTATAAACATAAAAAATGGTTTGGGTGAGTTTTTGGGTTTTTTCTAATATACTTGAATTTTTGTGAATTGTGAAATTAGATAATTTAACAAATATGGAAAATAAATGATTTTTTGAATCATGCTTGATTTTTGGCTAATGTAAATAAAAATTGGATGTAACTGAAATTAATTTATTACTATTTTAAGTAAAAATAATCATCACTATTGTTCTTCTTGTGGATAAATAATAAATTAAAGTATATAATGTTGAAGAAAACCTCTCCCCCCTCCACTATAAATACCACCACTCACAACATCATTTCCAAAAACCTCTCAAGACCTGTTCCTATTCCAAATTCTGCATAAATTAATTACCAAGACCCCCAAACCCACTTTTATTAAAACATGGTATCATAAAAAGACCAAAATGTATCCCCTAAATAGGCTATAAAATAAGATATATTCAAGAGGTAATTTCTCTCTCTCTCTTTTCTTTCAAATTCCGTTCAAATTTCATTTCATTTTTTCCCTTATCTTTAACCTCACTTATCCAAATGTCATGATAACTCCAATATTATTTTTATAATGGTATGATGTCTTGTTAATGGAAGATTATTTATTATAATTCTCCATCTATCTCTTTTCTTATAAAAATTAAATCATCGCCATTTATGTGTTAAAATACCTACCTCATGGGAGATGCACTTACATTTTCCATCAAATACTTCATGGATTTCAATAATACCATTATATGGTTGAAAAAAATATGAATGTCTATTTTTAACAACTTTTATGTACAGTAAACATCTTTTATACATAATACTAAATGATAAATCAAAACATGTTTGTTGTGATCCAAAAACCTCTTAAATTAACATAAACTCTCATCATTAAATTATAATTAATATTTCTTCCATATGGTATTAAAATTACTTAATTGAAAGATCAATTAAAATACTAGAATATCATTAACAACATGTAATATCAGTTCTTTATGTTTATCCATGTTCTAAATTATATTCCATTGATTTTTATAGGTGATCAGCTCATGAATACTAAGAGAAAAAACACTCTCTAACAATGAATTTAAACACAATAACACATCCAAAGGTCCCTATAAAAATAATAAAACAATAATAAATCATTTTCAGGTATAAATGGTTCCATAATTGTTAATTAAGGAATATAATGTCATTATACTCGACATTAAAGTGAAGAAATCATTTCGACACAAGAGAAGGGGAATTCTCAAACCCAACTCTCTTTCTTTGGGCTTTGCCTCTTTCACTCCATTTTAAGTATGGTTATTCCTTAAAATTAAGTTTTTCATAATTATCATACCTTTTATAGGATATAAATATTTTCCACTAGTGTGGATGTCTAACATTATGTTTTCTAAAAGAAATATTCTTTCAAAAACTCATCTTTTACTTCTCACTCACGATTGATGATTCTTGTATCAAGCATTATATTCCCAATTTAATTTTTGAATGCATTTTTTGTGAATGTAACTTTATGAATTGAAAAAAACTCATTCCCATGGTTTACTATATTTTCAATATCGATATATGTTCTATGTGGAATTCATGAAAATGTAACTATTGTGATGTGACTGGTGTGCCCAGAATTATATAGCACATTGAAAATGTTATGATGCGATGGGTGCATCCAGAATTATATAGCTCTCTTATGCATTGGATAAGATGAAGAAAATAATGGGTAAAGTGTTGTATGTGTAAGAATTATGATATATTTTTTCACAACTATGTGTGGAAATTGACCACTTAGACGTGGGGTTTAATTTTTATTCATTACCACATTCCAAGTCTTTTCTTAATGTTTCATCTCATTATTCTAATCTTATGCATATTTTATAATGATAACGATTATTCTGACACTATGTTATATTGATTCAGGTTCTTATATTTCTTCTTACTATCCTTTTAGAACACCCCATTTTGAGGTATATCATCAGGTGATTACTTGTACTTTAGATAATTCAAGGGGCAATAAGTAGCTAGAGAAAACTAAATTAAATATATTTTTATGTTTATATTGTAAAAATTACATTTATTCCTAGTTTTCCTAACAAACTAAAACTTTTTTCCTCTTTGGATAATTATTTTTGGTTTTTTATAATTTAAATGATATAAAAGTAATGTAATAAAAATTGGGTTTCTATAATGATAATATTATTAGAAGTCAAAAATATCATGTTTAATATATAATAATTTAAATATTAGAAAATGAAAAATCACTCATCTCATAGTATCCACCAAAATTATTTTCATAATCATAAATACGTTAATAATGGAAACATTTTATTAATTATTAATTATATTAAATAGTGAAAAAATGGGACCAATGAACATATTCAATGTATAGTATAAATGAATATTCATATAAAATACGGGTGTTTAGAAATAGGGTGAATAAGCATGGGGAATTGGAAAAAATTACTTATATGTATGGATATTTAAAGGTGTATGATTTATATTTTGAATAAAATTGTTCCCCATTTATAGAATGAAACTATTAGAATGATTATAGCAGGGGCTGCACATCTTTGTTAAAATGATCAACAAGTTGATGTAAATTCATCCTTCTTAAATAAAGAGAATGAGTATGTTTTTTGCATAAAGAAAAAATGTTGGTTTTTTCTTGGTAGTGATGAAATAAAGGTGTATAAGTTGAAAGAATCTATGTACAAGTTAAATAAACTCAATGATCCTAGTGCTCCAAATTTGATAGTTTCTTGAAAATGATTAATTATACGAAGCGTATAGTATATAATAACTAATATGGGTAGGATAAAAACTGAGGCACCCTAATTTATATTGATTATATAGGTGAAATAATTTTTGAATGAGATGGAGAAAATTCCTATAAATATTATTCAATATAATATAGTTTCAACATCATACCTTTTTTATAAAGTTACTTTGTGATCCTGACATTTGAGTAATCTAGAGAAATCTCATATTATGTAAGTGAAAATAATTACAAGGTATGTAAAATGAATGAATTCACATGGGATATTGTACAATATAAGTTATTAGATAAATAGTCATGGATTTTCATATACTAATTTTGATGTAGATTACATTGATATAAAATCATCATCCAGATAGACATTATTCTTGATTGAATTTTGAGTAACTTGGAATTTTTGTTCTATAAGATTTTTCCACTACCAATTCATATAAATAAATTATTTGGATGAAAATATATCTTTAATTATTTGAGTTAAATGTTTTTACTTAGTTGATGATTAATTTAAACAATCAAAGATCCATTGATCATTAAAAACTGATTGTCATCCTTTCATGAATGAAACACATTGATATGAATTATCACATATCAAAAAAAATTTGGTGATATTATGATTGAATATATCTCCAATGTTGTATCAAATTGCATAATTTTTTAAATAAAATATATTATCAATGAAATATTTTTTTAATTGAGGATGTAAAATCATGTTTAGACTCCACTAATGACTCCCAGAAATATTTTATGTATATCCACCACTTTGATTTGGATTATGTTGAAAAAGGGGGAGGTAAAGTAACAAATTAATAATATTTTATTAAAATCATTCAATAAGGAATCTGTATATTTGGTTATCATTATGTCAGAGAGAAAAAAAGAGAGACTAAAAATTTTAAAGTTGAAATTGTATAAAAAAAGTGGATAATATAAAAGTGTACTTGTGGGGGGGGGGGGGTTATATTAACTTTTCCACAGAATATTTTTCCATATTGTAAGTATTTCATTGAAAAATATTACATTATCTAGTAGTATGGTTTTAGTGACATATCTATAAAAAAAGTTGAGATTTTTTAAAATTTAATAATAAAATACTTTTGAGAGATAAGAGTTATGAAAGATGAAATATTTGAAAAGTTATTAAAAATGATACAAAAAAATCCAATGAGGGAAGTTATAGATATATTGTGAATATTTTTTAAAAATATATTTATTGTCCATTAATTTTTTTATCTATTTTTCTAGTTAATATGTTTGAATAGTGATTCCTATAATGGATAGTTTTTATGTTTTCTTATAATAATACTGGATAAGAAGAAATTTTTAATCATTGATAGTTTCTTTATAATTATTAAAAAAATCAATACTTTTTAAAAATTATATGTTAATCATTCAAGTTTTTAACATCATGGAAACACACATGGTATAGGCTTGTAATCAAATGGTGTGTTGAATATCTTGGTGAGTCTTTCCTGACGATGAATATTAAACTGACCAGGGTAGAATAACTGAATATTGATCATCAAATAAATGTCCTAAAAATTTGATTTTTTTTTAAAATTTCAAAAAAAAAATTAACCAGTCAAACAATTAAAGTTTTTTCCATAACTAATTTTACATATGCTCAAAATATAAGTTATCAGGAAATAATTTGGTAAGAAAAATTAATTTTGAAATATTGTGAATCAGATTAACAATTGTAGACTTTTTCTCATAAATGTATTGTTTTTTTATATTTACAATGCTATATATGTAAAAAAACACACTGGATGGAGTAACCGTTGGAAGAATTGTTGATCGGTAAAATTTTATGATTTATGTAAAAAAGGGGAAGTATTTAAATTGATCATCATATGGAAAAGTGTATGTGTGTTCAAAAGTTGAGTCATCGGTAAAAACATTTTTAGTATTTTTTACATAATCATTAGACATACCAAATATGAAATATTTTACATGCCCAATTATTATCATCAGATCTATATAATTCTTTATGTTTTTATTTTTTTTATGTTTCCTTATTTTTCAAAATGATAATGATTTACAATTTGGGATATAAATTCATATATTAATATCTATAAAAATAAAAATTGGGATAATTCAATGTTAGAAGTGTATAGTTTTTGTAATACTAAATTAAGTTCAAATGTAATAATTTATAATGTTGGTTTCTTCATCAAATGGAAGAAAATAAAAATTGGGACCCTTTTCTAAGAGTTGTATAATGTTTTTATCTGAGGCACAATGATTGAGAAAAGAAATATCATATGTAATTTTTTTATGAAGTCATCATACTAACAATTTATTAAGACACATATATGTCAAGTTGTATTTTTTGTGATCAGATCAAATATACATAAATGGTTTTTGGGAAATAAATTTTTGGATGGATATATATATATATATATATATATTGTATACTACTGTGATGTATCAGATTTAGACATTGTTGGTAATTGATTTTTAATTTGTTACCTATTTAGCATAAATAAGATATATTTTTTAATTTATATAACATGTAATGTTTCAAATGGTGGAGAACTATTATAATACAAGTGAATTGAGAAATATTCAATAAAGTTATATATATTAATAATGATCTACATGCGGTTTGATTGGCTTGTTATAGTATATTTATTGACCATATAATATTAAAATACAAAGAGACATGGTTAGTGTCAAACTATTTAAGTAAATTTTAAATCTATTAGATAAGGTTAATATGGTGACCTAGACCTATATAAAACCAATTGGTTGAGAGGTTTTTAACCCATCCTCACCTTAGTTTAGAGGCATTCCTTTGGTCAGAAATCCAACCTAAGGAACCCTTCTGATCAAATCAAAATGAAGAACCCAAAGAAGAGGTTAATATTTCATCACCCCTTTCAAGTTATTTTCGTCTTCCTCTTCATCTTTCTTTGTTGTCTCCATTATAAAATGATAAATCTAGTATCTTCTATATACTGTGTTGTTATTATAAAAATGGTACAACCGTATTCGTTATTCTTTCAATTGTATTAATGAAAAAGTCTCTATATGTGTGTTTGTATGGCCTACTATCTCCACGTCGTGGTGTAGTTTGTTATTCAAACACATAATTATTTGGATGGGTATAATAATGTGTATAACTGATGTAAATAATAAATATATCATTATAATGATTTTTTATATATGATATACCATCCAATTACATACTATTTCACCATCAATATAATGACATTGTCGTTCGTGCATAATTACGGATTACCGTCACCATAAACGCGATGATCTCCATTCCCCATCATAATCATTTAAGAATAATATTAATTTTATTATTGAAAATAATGTCTATTAACATAATATCATTCTTTATTTGAATCAAATACATTCTATCTATAAGAAACATGGAATATGTAAGAACTCATATAAAGGAAAATGAATTAGTTAACACCTGAAATGATGATACTACAAACAAATTATTAACAAAGAAATATTATAAGATCATATAAGATATCATATTTATATTTATGATTCTTGAATATTTTAATAACAACGTTTTAAAAATTATATATGATTTTGACATACCATCGACTAAGGAAATGTAATAGAAAAGGGTTAATTTCACAATCATTTTATTATCCGAGGTTGTTTATAAGTAAGCACCTGCTGGGACCTATTTATCATCCAAATCCAGGTTTCATAAAAATATATTTCAAAAACAAATTACTATTTACTAGACAATGTATTAAATTCATTTATACCCTTGTTTTACTTTTATAAAATGGTTTGAAATAAATCTTTCAACTATTATCCAAACAAGGTATACATTATGACCTTTTCAACAAAATTAAGGTAAGAATGTTTTTTTAACTTATACGGTGGGAGTCGCAATTTTCTGTCATTATATCATCGTCAAATCTTCCCAGACATGATTATATGAATATTTTAAAAAAAATGTTTTCTTTTATAAATATGTGACTTTTAAATGATTGCATAATAGAAAAAGGTATTTATTTCATATTGATTTCATTTCATCTATGTCAATATACTCTGATGTATTTTTAACTTGTTTGATGTTGATTTATTATGATACAAATCTTAAATATTTTATTGAAGGTTTTGAGTTATGTTTGACTATGTATGGGTTATTTTTATACCATTAATGGTTAATGGATAATGTATTGAAGTTTTATATGCTAGTTTTTATATGAATTTTTATGTTATCTTTAATCTTTTTCATATGAGGAATGCACTGGACTTACTATGTGACGGGTGGAACCCGCTATAGCTCCTTGCTGAATCAGTAGGTCTCATGAGACAAACTAGTGTCTTGGCACAAGGGCTTGAAAAAAGCTTATCTGTAATCTTGGAACCTGGCTTTGACTCTGTAGTTCTGAAGTCTCACATTATTAATTCCATCATTATGAAAGTTGCTATTGATATTGAATATGATAATTTGACCTGTAGAATATCCATGTGAATAAGTAAATGGAATTGTTTGATTTTATCTTTTTTATATTATTTTTATGTTTATGTTTACAAGGATTTTTTTTAGTCTTATACATTGCCTTCAATTTTTATTCTTATTTACGAATGTTTCTGCTATATTTTATCCTTACTGAGCATATAAGATCACCCCTTTCTATGTATTATTTTTCCAAGTATGTGAAGAAATATTTTATGGTTTACCTGAAGGGATAGGATATGTATATAAGTGTGTTCAATAGGGGACAAAATGTTGTTGATATTTTTATTTCATAATGTAATATAAAACTTATAAATGTATCTAGTACTTCCAAGAATACTAAACTGATCAGTCCTTCATGACATAATTCCTTGTATCCTGGAAATGATAGGTAATAAATCACTTACTCTCGTTAATGGGGGTCGGGGCATTATAGATGGTATCTGAGAAAGTTTAGAACAATCATAGGAAGCTAGATTTAGGAAAACTCTGATTAGATAACATTAGCCTAAGATAGACTTTGCGGATTATTATAGATGAAATTCCTAGAATTATTGTATGGTAAAGATATTTTGAGTCTTCCAAGTAATACATCTTTGTATGGATTCTATCAGGTAGATGCAGCTCTCACATAGATGTACCTAGTAGTGAAAACTCTGACAAAGAGTTTTGGGCTTGACCTAGGGTATCCTGGTACAAGACAACGGGCCTTGTTTCACTCTAGGTTATGACACTCCCAGGGGATATGCTTAGGATAAATATCATTTTCATAACAAACAATTATGAAGGGTTAATGATTATATAATTTTTGAAATATAATATTTTTATGATTAGTTATTATATTCATAAACAGTTTAATTTATGTTACGTGTTCTACAAGTTTGAAATTATGTATTGTGATTCATAAACTAATCTAGTGTATGCCTTTTTTTTTGAAATGGAACCTAGTGGAAGGAATGGAAACTGTATCAACTCACATAATCCATGTAGGTATTACCTCCTACTCATGATAAATATTGTGGAGCAGGTAATGCAACTGGTGTGGATAAACTTATCGGTATACTGGGATAACTCACTTAGGTTATGAACAATAACCTTACCCATATGAGAAAATAACCACCAAAATTCAATTGGATTGCAAATCCATTAGTAGCTGATAAATGTATAAATTCTTTAGAAAAAATATTTCATTATTTGGGGAGTAGCAAAAGGGAAAAAAATTTCATGATAGTTTATCACCTCATGGGAGTTTCTGATCAATGGTGGCCATTAATCCCAAACACAAAAGAAGGTGAAAAATAATCAGACATTGAATGGATAGAGTTTATAGATATTTTCTTAGAAAAATATTTCCCCCGTGACCATTGAGAGGATATGGAATGAAAATTTATAAGTCTGAGGCAAAAAGGAGGATGAGAATGTCACAAAGTATGAGGCTCTCATTAAAATGATATCAAGGCAGGAAGTGGATTATATAAGTAACGTAAGGAGAAATATTGATCAATTATTTGATGTGTTAAAGAAATTTCTCAGCTGATTATTAGTCTCACAATCCTTCTTCATCGTACGAAGATATTTTCTCATGCGCTATTAATACAAAAACAATTCACTAAGTCTTATGAATTTCAAGAAAATTAAGAGAAGAAGGGATCTACTGAACACTCTGGAAATGGAAATAAGGGGTTGGAGCGAATGGTTCAATATCCATCCTGCTGTAAATGTGGGAAGATACACCCAAGTACCTTCTTGAAGGGTATGTGAGTCTATTACATGTGTGGTGAAAAAGGACACCAAGCTCGTGATAGAAAGGGGAGGAAAGAGGCTATCAATGATGAATGAAACAATTGTAGAGAGAATGGGAATTATGAAAATGATTTTCCAATTCTCCTAGGTAATATAATTCAGAAATGTCCAACGGAGCAAGGCCATGCCTATGGGATCACTACTACTGAGGTTGATGCTCTGAATGACATAGTGGTAGGTAATTTAATGGTTTCCTCATGTTTTTCCAGTGCTTCATTTGATTCTGGATCATCGCATAGTTTCATATCTTCCTAGTTTTCTAAGAAAATTATATATTTACAATTTGACTAAACAAGGTAGTTGTCAAACAAAACATTTAAGGGAAGTAACATTGCAGCAGTGTTTTGTAAATCAATTCCCATTAGGGAATATTACTTTTATTTTCTACAGATCTCATCATCATACCCATGATTTAATTTTATATAATCCTTAGAATGGATTGGCTATCATACCATGACGCAAAAATTTATTGTAAGAATAAAGAGGTTACACTTTTCGTTGATGATATGGTGTACCTAATCATTAGACAAGAAACTTCACCACCAGATTCTTATCTAGATCCACCCTCAATGGCTCTACTAAATTCAATTATTAAGGATGAAAAGAATAAAATAATTGTGGGTGAGGAAAATAATATTCGAATATATGATGTACATTTTGAGAAATAATATGTTGATGTGCTTTCAGAGGATTTACCTGGACATCCTCTAGAATGAGAAATTGAGTTTCCCCTTAATTTAATTTCTTGTTCAAGGCCCATATCGAATACCCCTTATAAAATGGACATTATGGAATTAGTGGAACAAACGAAACCACTAGAGGAATTGAGTAATAAAGGATTTATTCACCCTAGTGATTCTCCTTGGTGATCCCATGTTCTTTTTATTAAGAAGAAAGATGGATCTATGAGGTTATACATTGACTAAAGGGAGACAAATGTTATAACAATAAATAAAAAGTATCCCCTTCCATGCATTGATGATTTATTCAACCAACTACATGGAGCTCCACAATTTTCAAAGAATGACCTTTGATCAAGATATCATCAGTTGTGTGTGAAGAAAGAATACATTCTAAAAACAGAATTTCGAACTGGGTATGGGAATTACCAGTTTACAGTAATTCCTTTTGGATTAACTAATGCACCCTCTATCTTCATGGATCTAATTAATATAGTTTTCATGGAATATCTTGAGGGATATGTATTGGTATTTATTTATGATATCTTGGTATGCTAAAAAAAGCCTTTAAGATCATGAAAAACACTTGATCATTATCCTAAGGACTCTTAGAAGAAATTAATTATATATAATGTTTTTCAAATGTGAATTTTGGCTTCAAGAGATTTCTCTTCTTGGTCATATTTTTTATAAGGATGGAATCTATGTTGATCTTTCACTGACCATAGCAATCCTGGAATGACCAACACTAACAAGTATAACATAGGTATGCATTTTTATGGTTTAGTTGGTTATTATCGACATTTCGTCTATAATATTTCTTGGTTGGCTAACCCATTAACCAATCTCACACATAATGGGGTAAAATTTATTTCAAAAAAAGTGTGTGAAGAATGTTTTGGAGAACTGGATAGAAGATTATTCAATGCTTCTAACTTGACTCTGCCATCAAGGAACGGTGGGTTTGTTATTTAAAGTTATGCTTAAAATAAAGGAATTGGTGGTGTCATTATGTAGAATGATTGATTTATTGCATATACATCACGACAGCTAAAAATTCACGAGAAAAACTATCCCAATCATGATCTTGAGTTAGCAGCTGTATTATTTGATCTAATGATATGGAGACACTATCTCTATGTTGAAAATGTTATATTTATAATGATCATAAGAGTTTTTAGCATATTTTCTCACATATATAACTTTACATTAGGAAAATGAGATGGATTTAACTGCCCATGGATTATGATTGAACAATACACTACCACATGGGGAAGGAAAATAAGGTGGTAGATGCTTTGAGCAGAAAGGATCATCGAGTTTTTAAAAAGATGAGAGTTGAAATTTATCCTATTTTCATGGATCTAGTAATGTTGGATATTGGAATAACCATGGAAGGTGAAAAATAAATAGTTTTTCAAATGGCTTCCAAACAATCATTACTAGAAAGGTTAAAAATTTCTCAGAATAATGATGAGATGTTTTAGAAGAAGATTAAAGCTGTAAACGATGGGAGATTGAGTGACTACATATATGGAGATGGAATTTTGTAATTGGGAAGAAAATTTGTGTTCCTAACATACCTGATCAAAAAATGGAATTGTTGGATGATGCTCATTATTCCAATTTATCTATACATACTATGATCACCAAGATGTATAGAGATTTGAAGGAACATGTTTGGTGGGACAACATGAAAAGATAGATTTCTGATTTTGTGTCAAGGTGTATGGTTTTATAACCATTAAAATATGTAATAAAACATCCTAGATGAGTCATGAAACCTATTCTCATACCTGAGTGCAAATGGGATGATATTACGATGGACTTTTTCATAGGGCTACCAAAGAATCCTATAAGGAATGATGTAATATGGGTCATTATTAATCATCTTACCATGTTAGCACATATTTTTGCTATAAGATAATATTTACCATGTTAACGTTTATAAAGACTCTATATTAATGAAGTTGTAGGACTTCATGGAGTACCCCTATCAATTTTTTGGGATCGTGATCCCTATTTTACATCAATATTATGAAACAGTCTTCTGAAAGCCTTGCATACTGAACTTCATTTGAGCACTTCCTACCACCCTCAAACTAATATACAACCAAAATATACTATTAATACCTTAAAAGTCATGTCGATATCTTACACACATTACTATCATGGTATGGTAGATCAAAATATACATCTGATAGATTTTTCCTATGACAAGAGATTCCATTAAAGTATATAGATGGAACCATAGGAAGTGTTATATAGAAAGATATGTCTCACACCATCTTGTTGGGATAATGTTGGTGAAACAAAACTTGTAGATCTAGAACTTGTTGAGAAAATATGGAAAAGGTGAAGGTTATCTAAACCCACATCAAAGAAACTCAATGTAGGCGGAAGAGCTATGTCGATAATTGAAGGAAGGATTTGGAATTTCAGATTGGAGATCATATTTTCTTGAAGGTATCTACATGGAAGGGAGTTATAAAATTCGGTAAGAAGGATAAATTATGCCTCAGGTACATCAGAACTTTTGAAATTTTAGAAAAAATTGGGGTAATAGCTTACCGTTTAGCAATGCCACCTAGTCTCTCAAAAGACCACGATCTGTTCCACGTATAACTGTTATGAAAATACATTGATGACCCAACACATGTACTCACCTTTTAGAAAATGAATTGGAACATGATCGGTCATATTTTGAGGAGCCTGTCATGATTCTTGATATCAGAGAACATGTGTTTGGAAACTGGATGAATCATCTGGTAAATGTTCTATGAAGAAACCATAAGATGGAAGAGGCAATGTGGGAACCAGAGAAACATATGATGAAGAACCGCCCAAATATTTTTGTGCAATAGTAATCTAGAAATTTTGTGAGAATATTTATTTGATGGATTAAATAATGTAACACCCCAAGCTTCCATAGTATGGTTCCCTTTGAATAATGTAGTATACTGCATTGTATGCAACTACGAGATTCTAACACACCTTAACTAATCAAACTAGTCGTTATGAATAGAAATACCCATATTTTAAATTTTATAAATTTTATTATTTAAAATGTTATTTATTTTTGAATTCGGAATATCAAAAATAGAATAGGGTTAATTTTTTGTACTTTTCAGAAAACTGTCAATTTTTTATGAGAAGTAGTAAATTTTAATTAAAAATAAATTTTTAAATCTAAATAATTTATAGTGTTATACTATACATTTTATTGGTTTTAATGTATCATTAGATTATATTTTTATAATTTAATAAAAGTTTGGTCATTATATGTAATTTCACATTTAATCTGAACATAAACAAGTGTCAATATTTTGATTTTTATTATTTCTTAAAAACATGCATTTTGTTTTGACAATGGGAATTAATTTTAAATTAATTTCATCCTATTATTTCTTTTGAATTCAAAAAATGGATTACATATTTATAATCAGGAAGACCATATTGGGTAAATATGTATATTTTATTTTTTGACATTATGAATTATTACTTTGGGAATTACTTTATTTACCTTGGTTAAAGGGTCAATCTGGTAAAGAAGGGTAATAAATAATATTATAATATTTTCAAAGAACCCTAACTTGAGCCCTATTAATATTGGTTGATACATGTCCGACCATGTACATCCTGGGGTTGATTGTGGGACCCATGGAGCCACATGGGAGTCATAGTGACGTTTTACATTAATTAATCTAATGTAAAGACAAAAATAACAAAAGAATGTATCTTTTTGTAAATCATTTTTACATGGGGTTATATATTTGATCTCTTCAACAATAAATATTCACTGTAAATCTAATAATATATCAAAAAGGATGATGTTTTATTTTAATTTTTTAGACATAAAATAAATATATTTATTTATGACACAATAATGATGGAGTATTTTCCTTATTAATAAGAGAATTAAATAAATGATATTTTAAATATTAAAATAAATATAATTTAAATGTTATGATGCTATCAAAAAAAATTCTATGGGAATGGGACATGTTAGAGTTGATTAAATGTATTTGGTTTTAAGTAATCATTTTGTGATGACTTTCAAAAAAAACTAGTAATTTGTGTCAAAATTGGCACAATAGAGTTTTTTAAAGAAATACTATATTATTATTTGATATAATGTTCCAAAAAATTTATGGTTCTGAAAAAAGACTTAGATACAGTTATATATATTAATAATTAATGACATGGGGTTATCTTGGATGGTTATTGTATTTTTATTAACCATATAATATAAATATACAAAGAGACATGGAAAATGTCAAACTCTTTAACTAAGAGTTAAATCTAAAATATACAGTTAAAATGGTTCCCTAAACCTATATAAAACATATTTTTGGAGAGTTATTGGACCCATCCCCACCTTAACTTCTAAATAAATCTGTTTAGAGCCATTAAAAACCAAAAATGGTTTTATTATAAATTAATATTTCAAACTTCTCCAAAAGTGACCCTCACCTCTCTTATAAAAGGGTACATCCCCTTCTCTTAATTTCACACCTCCAAATCCATTTGGATCAGACAATCCCTAAAAAAATATCCTCCCAACATTCCTCCCTTCACCCTAGAGGCCTTAATTTGGTAAAAAATAAACCCTATGGAAATCTTTTGTTCATAGCAAAAGGAAGAACCTAAAGAGGATGTAAATATTTCATCACCCCTTTCAAGTTCTTTTCTTCTTCCACTTCATCATTAAATATTATAAACATTATAAAATGATAACTCTAGTATCTTATATATACTATGATGTTATTATAAAAATTTTACAACCATATTAATTATTCTATCCATCAAATGAATGACAAAGTCCCTATATGTGTGTACATACAGCTTACTGTCCCCACATAGTGGTCTAGTCTTTTATTCAAACACATTATTATTTGGATTTGTATAATAATGAGTATAATTGATGTAAATAATAAATATTAACTTATAATTATTCTGTATATATGATATACCATCCAATTACATACAATTTCACCATCAATATAATAATCTTGTCACTCATGCGTACGTAAGGAATTACCATCACCACAAACATGATGAGATCCATTCCACATCGTAATCATTCAAGAATAATAATCATTTTATTAATAAATATTAGGTTTATAATAATAATGTCAATTTTTATATTAATAAAATACATCCTATCCATAACAAACATGGATTATGTAACCAATCTTGTAAAGGAAAATGGATTAGTTAACACCTGAAATGATGATACTACTATAATATTATTGACAAATAAATATTATAAGATCATATATGATATAATATTAAAATATATGATTATTATATAAATTAATGACAATGTAGTAACTATTATATAAGTGGTTGAAATACCAACTACTATGTAAATGTATAAGGTAAGTGTAAATTTCACAATCTCTTTATTATCCGAGGTTGTTTTTATGTAATTATCTACTCGGACCTATTTATAATACACATCCATTTTCATAAAAGTATATTTCCAAACATTTTTACTATTTACTAAAATATGGTTTTTATTTATTTATACCCTATTTTGATATTTATAAAATGGTTTTAAAGTAAACATTCCATCATTTTCCAAACAAGGTAATTTATGACCTTTTCAACAAAATTAATGTAAGAATGTTTCTCTACTTATATGGTAGGAGTGGCTATTTTCCATCTTTATATCATCATCGAAGCTTCCCATATTATCTTATAAAAATATTTTCAAAATAAATTTTTAATTTTATAATTATGTGACTTTAAATTATTTCAAAATAAAAAGAGGTATTTATTTCAAATAGTTTTCATTTCATCTAGGTCAACATCCTTCGATAGATTTTAAACTTTTCTGAAGTTGAATTATTAGGATACAAATCTTCCATATTGTATTATAGATTTTGTGTTTTGATTGACCGTGGAGGTGTTATTTTTATAACATTCATTGATTATGGATAATGTATTGGAATTTTGTACGCTATTTTTAATACGAATGTTTATGTTATGTTTAAACCATTAAATATGAGGAATGAATTGGACATAGTAAGTGAATGGTGGAGCCCCTGTAGCTTTTTGATGCATCAGTAGGTCTCATAAGACTAACTAGTGTCTTGGCACAAGGCCAAAACAAAATTTTATTTGTAGTCTTGGCACAATACCTTGACAATGTGGTTATGATGTCTCGAATTATGCATTCCATAATTAAGAAAGTGGCTATTGAGATTTCATGTGATTATTCAACTTGTAGATTACCCATGTGAATTAGTAAATGGAATTATTTTGTTTTATCATTACCATATTATTGTGATGATTATGTTTAAGAGGCTTTTGTTTTAGTCTTATACATTGCCTTAAATATTTATGCATATTTATGATAGTTTATGCTATATTTTTATCCTTACTGAGCATGTGAGCTCACCCCTTTCTATGTTTTATTTTTCCGAGGATGTGAAAAAAATTTCGATGGATAACCTGGAGGGATTAGAAAAGGATATAAGTGTGTTCAAAAGGGGAAAAAATTTTGTTGATGTTTTTATTTCATGATGTAATGCAAACCTTCTGAATGAATCTAATACTTATAAGGATAATAAACTGATCAGTCTTTCAGGACATGATTCCTTGTATCATGACAATGTTATGAAATAAAGAACCGACTCTGGGTAACTGGGTTCAGGGAGTTAGAATTCATATATTTGAGGTTTACTAAATATTATAGAATCTTGTTTCATATTAATAGTGGTTATATATTGATATTCAAATAAGAATTATTTGAATTATTGAGACTATAAAATAAATATCATTTATATTTAAGTATAATGATCTCATTGAACAATAATAATTGTTTGAGAATAACTTTAAAAAACAAATAAATGGATATTATTGTGTTGATTTCATTATATTGAGGTAATGAAACCAGTTTAATCATTTTGTAAATAAATAATTAAATAATTGATTTTACATTAGAATTATGTTGTTGAATAAAATGATCTGGTGCATATTATAATATTATAATTATAATAATAAACTCCTTAATTAATGTTATTCATTTCACTTAACCTAAAATCAAATTTTCTTTTCTTAAAAAGATTATTTACGTCATTAATACTAGTATTGACACTTTCAAATATATAAGTACAATATCGTGATGCATAAAGAAGAATAAAAATATATTTCATTAAATTAAACTAAATATATAAACGTATTATAATGATACAATGATCTAAGTAGGAATTAATGTGGTTGAGATAATTAATCAATATCTGGAAGGTTATTTATTAATTGGGAGGATGTTTTATTAGAAGGAAATAAAATACCTATATTTCATGATTAACTATTATTTAAGAATTTATTATATTAAAACCATGATAGTAATAAGTAAAATAGATTAAAAATTTATTAGAGTTCATTAAATTGTGATAAAATATTACATATCATATTTACATTAATTTCTATTCTAAAATAACATATACATAATATAATTGTCAAATATATAATTGAATGTATAAACATATCACATTACATAATAGTTTCCTTATAAAATTGTTAAAATATTTTATGTATATTTATATATGAGAAAATCATCTCAAGTATATTATAAAATAAGTGGACCCCACTAAGAAATGATCACACAATTTTTATTTAATAAAAATGAATTAATATAAATATAGAAGATAAATCATAATATAAATAATATAGTGATCTTTATAAATTATATAAACACATTTTAACTTTTTCGAGTTATCATATTTGAGAGTTGTAATTTATATATAAAGAATGCATGATAATTTTAATGATAATTAAGAGATCACAAGAAGATACATCCTTATCACTTGGGTTGCACAATTATTCTTCCCATTCCTGAATTTGTAAATATTTTTCCAAACACCCATGTCAAAAAATTAACACAACCATAATATTAAAAAGGTGGGAAATAATTTAGAAAAATCTGCCAATTAAATAGATAGGAAACCCACACCCTTTATAGGTGATCATAGATTTAAAATTTGTAAAGAGTACATGTATTTATATATATATATGGATTCAAATTAAATATTATTTTTTTGTTCATTCATGTTATGGGACATAGTTCGTCTATAGACTTGGAATTGGTCCCTAACCCTTTATAAGAGGTACCATTTTTTACTAAAACATGATGTCATACACTTCCCCTTTTTATATAAATTTTATATATATCTCCATACATACTCCCTTCATATTACAATAGTGGTATTATTACCAGTCTTGTTACCACTATTTTCATAAAAGAATAACCTTAAAATGAATTATCTCTTAAATTGTCAATGAAAATATCTAAAATTCAAGAGGTGAAGAGGTATTATAACTAGTTAAAATATTATAAATTTGTTATAGATCATACTCCAATTTGTATTTTTATGTTTTTGTTAATTATTTACAATGGCATGATTACCTAACAACTATGGGACATTATAATAACAAAAAACATCAATGTTCCAAATTTTGATAATGAAAAGTTTTGAAACATAACATTATAATAATTTATATACATTCTGACTTTTGGTTTGATTATTATACTCTCAAGTCCTTTTCGGGTTTGTATTTGAAGAATCATTGAAATTGTTTGATTTTCTGTGGTTATTCAAGATTATGACATTGATATAGAGAACCATGCGATTCGGGCCTTAAAACTATACATCATATGGGATAGTTCTAGAGGGTGGTGCACAACTATTGAATGGGTAGTATAAAATGTGTGAACTCCCCTATAAATAGTATACCCTTGGGTAGTGGGGGTTTGTGTTGTTAGTGAGTGGTTAGCATAACTATGAATCCAAACCTTACACACACTTCAGAAGTCCAGTGAGCATGCACAGTAAATCACATGACAAGTTCTAGTTATGTGGACAAACCTAGTAAACTATGATAGAAGGTTTATTTACCCATATAAATTTTAATTAAAATTACAGGATCATGTTTATCACACCATATCTTGAATGTTTTTTAATATTTTATTTATTTTTGATCTCACAATTTTTTCAAGGCTTTCCTTAGGTTATTTTTCATGGAAATGACAATTTTTTGTTGACTAAAGAGGGTGAATGAATGGAAACTTTTTAAGAGAAATAATTCACTAGTATAGTGAAAACAATGTGTCCCAGATGGTGTCTGATTCTAAAGATAATGAAAAGGTTCACGAGAATGTTTCTTAATGATAAATCATTTGACCCACATTTTCTCTAAGATAGAGGTTCCACATTATCAACGCATAGTCTATCAGATTGTGAGGCCAATATATGATCCGAGCAAGGCTATTAAAAAATAATAATATTTTAATGAAAAATATGGAAATAAAGGATTTATTATTATTATTACTATTTCAGTTATTATTAATATTATTGTTTAAAAAATAATAAAAGGTATCCCCCATCCTATGTGAAACCCACTGATTTCATAACCCATTCCTTAAGGGTCTCCCTCGTTTGTCACTACCTCATCTCCTCCCTCGATTAATAACTGAATTCAATCCCAATTTTTGGTGTGATCTTCTTCAATGAGTCCTTATTCACCTCCTCTTCATTATTCTTCATCTATTAATTGGTTTCTTCACCATATCCTTATGTTGTGAATGATTTTGAAGAACCCAAAATTAAAATAGATTTGCCTTTGGTTGTATCATGGTAATAATAGTCTGTGATGTTAGATTATGACTATTTATTGCTCTAGTTGTAAAATGAAGTGGTTTATCAAGTGATTATGCGTATTATTTATTTCATTATAATTTAATATAGTGATTTTAATTTGGGATTTTATCATTTTTATACTTATTTATTGTATTCAGGTTATCTTGCAGCTCATTGATGGTGACATTAATTTGTATAATCATGTATGAACATAAAAATATAAAAATTAGTGTGTGTATGTGTTTCTTCCTAATAAATATTCCCTTATAGAAAGGGGGATATGTACATTTGGTAAAATGGAACATATATATGCGTGTGTGTGTGTGTGTGCGTGTGTTTGAAAGTGTATATTTTTATAAGAGTGATCTGGGTTTGGGTATCTATTTTCAAAAGTATTGTGTTTTTAGTTAGCTTTCTTATGTCCAAGACATCAATTTGAGAACCATTATTTGATTCTTTTTTTATTAGTCATTTTTGTTATATTATAAATTAATTATAATTTGATAAATTATTGATGTAGATAAAACAATACTCTTTTTTGATTCCATGTTTTTATGATTTCCATAGGGGGTTTCTCAAATTATGAAAGTTTCAATAATTATTTTTAAATGAGAATAAAATAAATTCGGGAGTTAACTCCTGAAATATTCTATTTATGAAATTCAATAAATATAAAATATTTTTTTACACCATTGGTCATTTTTTCCAAAAATGATTAATGAAATTATAGTTTTACAAAGAGTTCCAAAAATGGGTTTCAAATTGAAAATGGTTGTTTTCAACTGATTATCTCTGGTTGGAACCCATAAATGTTTTCCACGAATTTTGGGTACCTTCATGGATACTCTCCATTCTATGTGGAATTCACATGGATTTTTTTGGAGGTGTGACCTAGCATGTGTAGTGTATTTCTTTGTATTCAATCATTATTCCTGATCTCACACCTTTTTTATTGAAATGGGATATTTGATATTATTTGTAGAGTCGAGATACCATTTATATTTTGTTCTAATTATATGGACTATATCCCTGTGAATATTCCTTCTAGGTTGTGCCACTGGTGAGTCTATTTGAGAGAAAATGGGTCATTTCATAATGTTGGACGGCATCGATATGCTGATATATAGATTCTTAACTAAGAAAATCAATGGTCTCTTTACTTTATGTCCAGATATAACCAATGATAATTATTTAACATGTATTCTACTTTACCTTATTTTGTAATTTTTTAAATAAAATCATTTCAACTCTTAGGTTTCGATTCAAAATTATTCGTTCAACACATTTTTTCTTGTACTAAATTTTCCACTCTTGTTTTTCACTAATTATGTTTCATTAATTGGATATGCCTTATTTTTATAAATATTTATTTCATGATATATCATTATTTGGAATCCATTGGGGAAAATTTATTATACGATATTTTTATTGAGACTAGATTGTTAATTGTTATTTATAAAATGAAAACCCAATTTTAATAAATTTTATTAATCTAACGTGACATCATTATCTTTTTAAAGGTAATAAATAGGGTGTGGTTATTATTTTGGAGTCCCTATTAATAATCTAGATTTCAAAATCATATTATTTATCATTTTTTATTTCTAGGTCTCCCAACACAGGTTTTCCCTTGGATTTAGCATTTTTCTTTCATTTGAGGTGGCCCTTGAGGCCAAACTGAATTGTGTTCAAATGTTTAGATTTTATTTCATTTCATCTACTATTTATTCATTATTTATAATGTTTATTAATTATTATACAATCATTTATATGATAAATCATTCCATATTTAGTTTTATTATATTCCTGACACAATTTTCCAGTACCAGAAGAATGGGAACACACCTCTAACCTTGTTGTATGCTATCTCAGGTGACCAGTTTGGGGGTATCCCTAGTTCATTCATGAAAATATGGTATCAAAGGGGTTTTTACCTTATTATTGTGGATTTATGGCTTTTTTGATCTATTCTTTATTTTGATTTAATGTGTTTAGTGACATGTAGGTTCAAGATAACCACCAATTTGGATGGATGCTGGAATTGCCTTTGTGGTAAGGAATTATCTTACCTCAAAATCATGGATTTTTAGTTTTGTGTTTATAATGTCCTGGGACATTTTTATGAGAATTTATAGAGGTTTTTTATGATTGGGTTTTTATTATTTATATGTTTTTAGGGTTCATTCTTTTTTTCAAATAATCAGGAAGACCATGTATAGATTGTGAAAATACCTTTGATGACCTCTGATTTTCTCACTTGGTTATTGCACAGCCTTCCAAACTGTTCATCAATGCAATGTGTATCATTTTTTCCTATGATATTTTGGTAATTTTTAGTAGCTTTTGTTTTTTATTTTATATTTTTTGGTATTTTTTAGATTATTTTATGTTTTTTATTTATTATATTAAAACATTATCTGGTTTATCAATGTTTTTTTTCAAAATAAAAACGTTGGGTTGTAAAAATAATTTTAAATGGAAAATATTTTTGAAAAAAATAGATTTGGAAAATATTTTGAGAGTTTAGAAATGTTTCGTTAAATGTCAAATTAATTATTATTGGAATTTTTAAATATGTTTCTTTAATGTTATGTAGTGGATTTGAAAATTGGATTAGAATATGAAATCAGGGTTGGATCCTTTTTTTGAAATGAAAATTTCTTATCTTATCATTAGAATCGTTTTGAATAATATATATATATGGATATATGTATCTGTTAAAAGGATGGTAATTGGTTTGTGTGGATGGGTGCATGAGCTAGCTCAGTAATTTTTACATTTGAGGTTTTCTGGAATACCAATGTTAGCTATTAATACTAAAATGATCATTTTGTTTTCTAAAAATGGTTTCCAAATTCGGTAATTTAATTTTATGAAAATTGGATTTTTGTGCTTCTTCCTTTTTGTGTTTGTATTTTTTGCATTATTTTATTTGTAGTTGATGATTTGGAGTGCATATTGAATGATATTTTTATTATGTTCAGAAGTTATGATTGTTGAATTGATTATTTTTATCATGTTTTTTGATTTGGTTATATTTTTTCTATTATTTAAGTATTCCATAGAATCATCTCAATCATTACTGGATTTGTAGTCTCTATAATATACCCCTATTTTATTTTTTGTGGTCATTTGGGTCACCAAATGTTTTTATGTATGTGTTGTTTCCATGGAAAATGGTTCCAGTTGAGGGTTTTTAGTTTCAAACAATAGTCTATCAGATATTTCAAGATTTCATGGATCAACAAATATCCCTTAGAGTTAATCTCTTAACATAGTGGGGGAGTGATTGGGTGTGGTAGATGTTGATCCAACTTATTATTTCCGATGCGAGAAAGGATATACTTATATTTTTCTCATTTTTATGTTTCTTCCATAGGATTTACTTTTTTTTGGATATATCAATAGATACCATTTAGAAATTTGTTCTTTCACTATTTTAGGAGGTGTGAATATATAAATAAATTATAAATAACTATTTATATTGGTATTCCCTTTTCATAAACCATTGATGATTATTAAATATTATAGTGATCGTATGTTTTATTTAGGTATGATTATTTGGGGAATTCATGGTGGTGTGTACTCTTCATAATTTTTGGGTTTTGTTCTATTTATTTGAATATAGAGGTTTTCTTTCTAGTTTTTGGGGTTTTAGTAGAATTTTTAGGGGTTTTTATGGTTCTGGTGGTGTCTCATAGGAGCCCATTATTCTCCCATGTTTCATCCTCCATGGGGTCCTCCAATGTTCACTATCTAAACATGATCTCCTTGTGAAACCAATCACCGATTTAGTAAAATTAATCTTTAATGTTGTCTCTAGGGAATTGTTTTTGGGATGTTCCTTTTGAGAGTCTCTAAATATTTTTTTATGGATGGATTCATTTGGTTTTCAATGAATTTTCTATTTTAGGATCTTTTATTATTTAGAATTAAGATTTTCTTTAGTCTATGAATCAATGTTCAAAAACAATTCTAAAATTATGGGTATACCACCATAGGTGGTTCTCAAGGATATCCTGGTCTAGTACAAATGTACTTAATATATTGTGGGGAGGCCACCATAGAGGGATGCCTTGGTGGACAAGGTTTCTAAGTGTTCTTGAGAGGGTATATTCTTATTTCTTCCTAGCCCTTCCCAACCATAGATTCCAGGATAACATAGAAAATTGTTCATGTAATTAATGCATGTGGGGATCCTGAACTGGCTATGAATGGTTTTTCTATATTTCTTTTTTAGGGGTCATGGTGTTCCTTATTTTTAGGATATGTTTGGATATGTGAAATCATCACTGTTGGTTCTTTCATTTAGAATTTCAATTCCACCAAAGTTGATATGGTTTTATAATTATGGTTTTACCATCATTTTCAGATTCCAATGATTCATATTTTTTTTGGAATTTGTGTTTTCTATTTAACAAACATCCATTGGAAGAGGTTTCTCTTTGAGTATTGGATGTTTCATGTCATGGAAGGCGATGTCTTTTTGGACATAATTAGGAAATAAACTAATAATTGTGGTGATAATTTTCATAGATCAATAAAAAAAATTATTATTTTATTTTCTATTGGACATATAATTTTTATATGTCATTATATAGATGTTTTTTCTAGAAAATGATTATATTAGGGCATATTGAAGATGGTTCATGGTAATGAGAAAGATAATGGCATCATTGGGAAAACCATGTGGAATAGATAGTGGTATTATCATGGGTGCATGACTTATTGTACGAGCATGGGCCTCTTTATGTAAATAGTGTAGCCCACAATTTCATTTAGACAAAGGTGAAACACAATGAGCGCCTAGTCATGTATATAATGTTTCTAAAACATGAACTCTGTTATATTTTTTAAAATAATAATAATAACAGAATATTAATCTATTATTATTATTATTATTATTTTGATAATTGTAATGATATTAATTATTAATAGTTGAATGATTATTATAATTATTAAAAAAATTAAATCAAAAACACAAGCGGGTTTCTCCTAATACCCCACCTCTCATACCTGTGACCAAAATAGTTTTCTCAAACCCTGCCCGAAGGGGTTCTATCACGCACCACAACCTCTTATCCTCCCCCAGTTCTTGACGAAATCCAATCGTGTTTTCTACTGTGATTTTTAAAGATACATCCCTCTTCTTTTAAGCATACTTTTTATTCTACTATTTATATTTTATCATCCTTCTCTACTTGTGTTGAATGGGAATTGGTGAAATCCCAACCCAAATGGGTGTTTCTTTTGTATTTTATTAATTCTTATAGTTCAATAAGTATTATTAAGGCAGGTTCTATCCATGGTTATCGAAGTTAAGAGGTTTTCCATGTATTTCATTTTACGTTTATCAATATCTTATTATATCGGCCAATTTTTATAAATGCTTTTATAATATTTAGATTGTTTTTATTTATGTTGTTTCAATGGTATTTAGAGGCCACATCCACATATATAATTATGTAAGAACACAAAAACACACACAAATATATATATATATCCTCCTTTTAAATATTCATTCATGGTTATGGGAATATTTAAATTGGATCAAATGGTATGTATATATTTAATGGTCTATATTTGTGTAAATGTGAATTGTGTTTGAGTTTCCATCTTCATAAGTAGTGTGTTTGAGGTTGGTTCCCAATGTACAAGACATTAATTTGGAAACAATTGATTATTTCATATTATATTGGGTTCTTTTATAATCTTATAAAGTATTTGTAATTTGAAAAATGATTATGAAAGATTAAAAAATCTTCTTTTTTGTTTCCTTGTTTTTTTATTCATTTCCCATTGGTTTTCTATGATGATGAATTCTTCAAAAAATGATTTTTGAAAGGGGATTAACAATATTTCTGGAATAATCATCTAAAATAACATATTTAAAGATGTAGGGAAGTATACCAGATTTGATGGCCCTTCGGCCAACGTTTTCTATTAAAGTATAATTAGAGGTTAATTTCCAAAAGAGTTATAAAAATAGTTTTCAAAAGGTAAAATTTTCCATACATGATGTTCCTTGATTGGGACTAAGGAATGTTTTTTGTGGAATGAAGGAACATTCATGGGTACTCTTTGTTCTCTTAAGAATTTTCTTAGATGGTTTTAATAGTTGGTCTTTAACATGTATGGTGGATTTCTTTATGATAATTATTTCTTCATCACCTACAACATTATCTATTTACAAGTGAAAATTGTATAAATAGTATTAGTTGAGGGATGGTTTAAATTTAATCATGATTCGATGGAATTGATCATCATGGAGTATCCATGTGGGAGGATCCATTGTAAGGGTAGTTGAGAGAAGATAGATTTTCTATTGGAATTTTATCACATTGATAGTTCTGAAGATACCTTCGGAATCGAGTACATCTAATATCTCTTCACATGGTTCCTAGGTATATCCAATGATTATTATTTCTAATTTGTATTTTTTTTTTGAAAATTTTAATTAAATCATTTCCACTGTTATGTTCCCACTATAAATTCTTATATCAACACTTATATACATGGAAATTGATTTCTTATACTTTTTTAAACTGAAATATTTTCTTTTACTACATGGTTCTAAAATAAAAAATGATTTATTGGATGATATTTCATTCCTAAAAACGGTTTTCTAAAATGTATGGGAATATGGTTCTTTTAAAAAAATAATCATGTTACTTGTTTTTATGGAAATGAAAAATCTAGATTAAATAAATTTATTTCAAACAAGAATGACATGGATTTCATTATAATGGTATTTTATATGGTACGGTTCTTCACATATAACTTATATTAATCATTCCATTGACCATGTCTATTTTCATTATCATTTATTATATCCTAGTCACACAGATTTTGTGTGACACCACAAGTTATTCCAATATATTACTTTTAGAATAACTATAATTGTTTTGTTGACATGATGTATACACAAAGTTAATCTTATGCTATAGACAACCTAGAACTATATTTGCACTACATGAAAGACCAAGTTTTCTTAATTTTATTTGAGAAAATATTTTGAAAAAATAAATTTAAAAGTTTTAAGAATTTAATTTATAAAAATAAAAATCATTTTTTAATACATAATGTCAAAATATTCATAGGGTGGATTTTTTGGATTTTTCTATGAAATGTCATTTGTTGATGAATATTAAAAATTGCAGCATTTTAGTTAAAAATAGACATTTCATTTAAGTCAAATACAATTATTTTTTATTTTAAAATACATTTTAGGAAATTTTGTAAGTCCAAAAATGTCAATAGCATAGGAGTTAACAATAAATTCATCACACAATTTGTTTAAAAGAAGACAATAAATATTAATGTCAGCCACCCTATAAAGCTCCGAAGGAAGTCTGGTTACCTATGTATTCAGGTTATTCCTTAGAATATCTTATAAATTATCCACTATATTATCCCAGTCTCAGATATATTCTTTTTCATTGATCATTCTTTCGTTAAAACTATGTCATATGATGTGGTGTTATTTGTATATCCACACTAATTTCACCCCATTAATACCAACTATACCTTTATTGTTTAAATAACTATTAATGTTAAATTATATTTTATATGTGTTTTATTGTCTAATTAGATAAATTATATATCTATTAATTCAATAGAGTTATTTAGAATAAATTTGAATTTGAAATATAATATAAAAATATCAAAATATTTTGAAAGGTTTTCTACATTAAAGACATGTTATTTCACATTGTCTGTGGGATTAGCATTAATAATAATTTTCACTCTTATGTGATTTGAATTTTTAAAATATTAAATACACATTTGTAATAATTAGTATATTTGAGGTCTAATATGATTAACTTAGTTGTTGACTAAAAATATTAGTAATAGTGATTAAACTTAATTACGATGATTAAGGTAAAACTGTGCTAAATAAGGGACTTTACCATAATATTTAGGACCAAAATGTCCTAAAAAATTATCCAAATTCCATTGGATGAAAATAATTAAACCATATATTCACTAGGTTATAAATTTATCTATTATTGGGATATTATTAAATGTAATTTCCTTCTGTAAAAGGTTACATAAGGAAAACGGGACAAAAATGAACTTCCCTTATATTTAACATTTATAAAATTTTGAGATATGTAAAAGGAATCATAATTGGTGTTGTACATACCATTTTTTAAGTAATATGGGTTATTTTAATCATAATATTTTATCAATAACTTTTTGGTATGTTTTTTTTGCATAAAATGATTATGAAACTCTAATGTTGTAATTATTTAATTAATAATTAAATAAATTAAATGACATTTGAAAATATTAAAATTGAAGTTAGTTTGATGAGTTATTTTATTTATTTATTTTTTCAGATAAATATATCATATTACACATCTTAAAAAATAATATATTTTAAATCCAATATTATATTATTATTCTATATTGAAAATTAAAAAATCATTTCAATGTTGGCATTCTTATTATTTTACAATAAATGAATTTTTACTAAAAGATTTAAAAAATAAAAAAATCATAAATTATATCAGGTAATTAGTAATTTTAGATAAATATTAAACATTTACTATTAATGTAATAATGAATTCATTATAATTGACATATTTACCCATATATTCAAAAAAATAGTGTTCACATGGTTTCGTTTTAAATAATGTTTTAGTGTGTCACATGCCCTTGCATTAAAATTAATTTCAAAAACACCTGGGATTTATAGTTTTATAAATTATAAATAATTTTAATAATTTAGTGGGTATATAGTTTCTAAAAAATATCACTTTATATTATTATTAAATATTAAATTAATTAAATTATTAAATAGAAAGGTTTAATAAAAAACAAAATTATAAAATTGGGGAATCAGATATGGTAGGGAGACGAATTATTAAAACTCACTTATTTTTGTGTGTTTTAGGTTTTAATGGATCATTATTCCCATTTAATAGATTATTTATTATTTTTTGGGTTACTTTAGGTAAGGTAGACCACCCATTGTTGAAAACCATTGGTTATTTACAAGAGTGTCACTCTACCACCACTACAAAGGGGGGATAATCAACCACTTAATCGCACCCATCAAGACACATTGTCTCATCCATAATCTAATAAAATAGACCCCCAAAAAACCTAACATTGACCTAGAGACATCCCTTTTGGTAGGATGAAATATAATTAACCTTTTATTACAATCCATAAGAAGTTTCCCTATTAAGAGGTGACACCTTCTATCAAAAATTTTAGATACATTTCTATTATACACTCACAATATTATTCTTAATTTATGATTAAAAAAAAACCAGTATCCTAAATATAATAGTATTTTTTGGCTAAGGGTTCCACCTACACTTACAGACACATCCATCTAATGGTTAACGAACATACTGTTTCTGTGTACGAAGAACTACTGCCTCCTAAAACAAAGAATGTTCAATTTTCTTATACAACCTCTCATAGTGTACATTATGATAGAAAATATGTTTATATATGATATATATATAATTTATAATTTCTATATTCTTTAGTAATTTTTCTTTCAAATATACCATTATTCATTTCATGTTTCTTTATTACGATAACATTGTTTGAGGATGGGTGGACCACCTCCCATTAAAAGTGATGTGTTTTGTTCACACATTCCATGGAATGTATAATAAACGATTATAATTGAAGATACGAGAAATAAAAAAATCATTATGATATTCTTGACATAATTACATCTCCTTAAATACATATTTATATATACAATCTTCTTTATTATCATTTCAGACACTAAAAATGATAATATCTGTCATGGATGTGTGGACTACCACCACCTCGACACGATGTGATTCATTTTAAATCATTATAACTATATATATTAGTATATATGAATAAATAATATAGTATTAATTATATTATTTTCATCCTGTAATGATATTATTATACTTAATTTCTTTCAATAATGGTCATTGAAAAATTAGAACGCTACTCATGCATACCTACGACCTATCCTCTCCATGATTATAATATTGATTCATTTATCATAACAATATTTTATTATTTATTTTAGTATAATAATTTAAGTATAAATATGATAATTATATAATTATTATTAATTTCTATATGTTGTATATTGACTCAGTTGACCATAGTTTACATAAAAAATTGGACACATAACATGAATTTGATCAAAATAATTGATATAAATATAACAGTTTATATAGTTGTTTACCACATAGAAATTAGTAAAATAAAAGTAACTATAGGAATGATTAATATTTTCAAGAAATATAAAATTAACATAGGATTATTAATCAAGTATTTAAAGGATGTTTAATGTAACACCCCAAAATAGATGTCTCATATAATGATAATTTTATGATTTTTTATTGATTGAATTTCATATTATCCTAAAAAAATTTATTTCACATGGAAAAGTTATAATATGGTTTTAATTTATTTTATTATGAAGAATATAAAAACATTCAAATGGATACAAGGATTTTCATTCAAATATGAACACAGTAGTGTTTACATTACAACAAGATAAAAATGAAAATATACTAACCAAAAATACCTATTAAAAACCCAATCAAAATTACAGGGAGTCCACTCAAAATAACGAGAACACCAAGAAGATAATACGGGTCTTTAGAATCATTTATAATAAACATAAGAATGGCCAATGTCACTGCGACCACACTAAGAACTAGTGGTATAATGTGAACCATCTTCTTATTTATCTTGAGTTTTAGGACACCCTAATGGTTGGTTTTATAAGACACTAATTTGCCAGTTTCCTAGGGTGACCATGGAACTCTAATGACAATAAATATAGTCATTTTCCTCGTTGAAGATTTAAATGAAAACATGTTACTATAATTTAGTTCTCTAAATAAATAAGTTATTGAATAATTATAAAACCACCCAAATCATGAACTTTAAAAGAGAATGGTGAAATAATTTGAGTTACACTTAAGTGATTTTGAAATATAATAATAAATTCAAAACACATTGAAAATATTTCAGTTATATTGCAAAGATTTTAAATTCTTAAATAGTTTTTTAACCTATGTTTAATTACTTTTAATAAAATTATGTGTTTATTAAACTATGTTTTTACTTATATGATATCATCATAAAAGCTTTTATGTGGGTATATCTAATTTCAATTTATAACATTGAATGTTAAAGATTTAGTGTTTATAAATAATTTTTGTAATATTATTAGAAAAAGTATAATTGGTATTCATTAGCAATTTTAAAGATTAAAATCTGGTTTAGTAAAATATTTTCTATATATTTGAAATAAATATATTATTTACCTTATGTTTTGGTTTAATTTTGATATTTGAATTTTTTAAAAAATAAAGTCCCACTTTGGCCAGACCTTTATAGTTAGGCCAAGGGAGGAACCTCACACTAGGTGGCTGATACTTGCCCTTAGCCCAAGCCATGGTCAGCCCGAGCATGGGTATAGGTTCCTCAAAGGGTGTAGAGGAGCACAAGAGTGCATGACCGTGCCACTATGGGCGTGAAGCCGCATCGAGGATGGGGTAGGCCAAATCATGTGGGAGAAGGTGAGAGCTCGTATATAAGGGTCCCTAGTGTGTAATATGTTTTATGAGGCGTTGTAGGAGTATGAGGGTTATAAAGGGAAAAATGTTTCCCACCGTTTCGATGTGGGATGAGTTTTTTTCAGTGAAACAAGATCTAGGTCGTTGGATCGCACTGCACATGATCTGGGACATCAATCTCGGTCTCATGCTCGACCCACAGAAACCACAGATTACCACTTCTTCTTTTGCACCATTTGATCATCCTTAGATCTGACCTCCACCGTCCAAGATTTTTTAAAATGATGCATCATATCTGTACCCTCTGATCCATCTCGGAGCAATCTAAGTCGTCCAATCTACCTTTGGTCTTCTTTTTTCCGCGTAGTATTTTTCTCCTTCATGTGGGATTTCACCAGTAACCCTACACCTACAATATACCATTTTTTCTTTACCTTTGACCACTGGTGGACACTCCTTGCTTCCCCTTTTCTACAAGTTCATCACCAGAAATTTAATATTCCATAAAGTGGTTAGTTTTCTTAATGGTTGAATTGAATGTCTATGTGTTTTATATAGTTTATAATTTAACCGGTTGCACCCAAAGAACCCTCAGTTCTTCTCCCTGCTCAAACCACCAGCATGTTTCATCTATCCTTCCTCAAGTTCTCCTCCTCCACTTTGATCTAAGGTAAAGGTTATATTTCCATTTTTTTACATTAATTATACATATTTATATATATATGTATGTATGATCATAAAACTATATATTTAAATAACCCTTTGGGTTAGTTTGAACCCTTCCTTATGACCGAACCTATGTCTCTTTAATTTTGTGTATTCTGAGTATTTATAATATAAGAGTTATTTAATGTTTACAAAGAATATGACATGATACATATATAGTCATATATATGGTTTTATGTACTTCGGTTTATATATGATTATGAATAGGCATGGTCATTCAGTTTTGAGTAGAGACCCTAAAATACCCATTCCATCAAGTTTTTAAAAGATTTAATGACAAAGAACATAAACATTCCAGAGTATTATTTTGGTATGATACTTTTATATATTCATTTAAACATATTCAGTTTTGTTGACATCTTCTCATTAGCTGACCATAGGTCTTCTTCTTTTGGGTTCAAAAGGTTTTATGAACATAAGGGTTCATTTTATTTATGAAAAATTAGATTATGTACTTTTTATATATTTACATACCTAAATTCATATATATATATATATATTGATTATGGTATATATGTTCAGTTTTTTAGGAAATGTGTGAGTGGGGTTTCTTAAAAAAAACATTCATGACTAATGGAATGATATTCCCTATATACACGATGGATTAACTAATACTTTTAAGGGGTTAAATGAACATGGAGGTGCCAATTAATTTTGTTTTAAACGTGGTTATATATAAATTTTAATTATTACACGAATCATTATTATACCCAATTTTTAGGTCTTTAAACATTGAGTCTCAAGTTTATGTGGAGATTTAAAACATAATAACTGTTGTGTTGTTCAAAATATATATATATATGCATAAATTTGAATACATGATTTTATATATAAATATTTAGTTTTTATAACTTACCCTTTGGACCAGTTTTAATTCATTCAGCATGGACGTTCTATAATTAATTTATGTTTTTTGGTATATAAGGTTGTGCCAATTAACATTAGTGTAGGACTAAGCTAAACACGTAAGTAATATTTGTTTACATAATAATTTAAGTAAAATGGTCAAATGAATAAACCCTTTTCAAAATTATGTATAGTCTATTTTAAAATACTACTCTTTTTATACACCTCGTTTTATAAACAAATCTACCCAACCCGAAACCCTAATAGTGGATATTACATATATTATACTTATGAGGCGTTTAATATTTGTAAGTGTTCATAAGTATAATATTTGGTTTCTTCAACCTTTATATTCACATTTATTAGTCGCTTATTTTCTTATATTTTAAATTATTTTGGTTCGGGATAAGATTCATGATTTCTATTGTGGACATTATATTGTGATATATAAAGGCTTATCAGCATTAATTTTTTTTCATCTTCAAGATTAAAACCCTACATAAAATGTTTAGTTTACATTTTTAATTAATCAGAAATCTAGATGGGATTCCAATATCTAATTGATTAATATGGTTCTATAATTTTAAGAATAACATTTCGTGTGGAAAATTCTATATTTCATTTAGTACTTTGAATGCCAATAGACATGCAATAATCTGCCTATCTTTTTACCATTTAATTAAATAGTCATATACTTGTTAGTTTGGTTTTTAACATCTAGATATATGTGTCCCATTACAAAATATGTATATTCTGAAGGATAAATGTACACTACTATGACCAAATATTTTTATACAACAATTATTCAAAGTGTTATAGGACACTTTAAATAATATGAAATGAGAAATTTTAATTATTAAAGGGGGTATGTGACACCTTGAATAAAATAAAATGTGTAACTGATTATTCATGTAAAATTTGACATTTTGAAAATATGACTTGATTTGGAATATTAGGAATGTATAGGACTATTATGTTTTGGGATGGGGACCGATAAAATTAAGCCCTCCAAGTTGGAGCCTTGTTGTAGATGCTCTCTGGGTCGGATTCCAGATATAGATGCTCTCTGGGTTGGATTCCAGTTACAGATTCTCTCCGGGTTGGGGTCTGGTTATAGTTATACCCTAGGTCATGGCACGAGGCCATGCCACTAAAATTAAACTCTAGCATTATACATTCCCTTATTATGTGTATGTTCACTAATTAACCAAATGGATATTCAACTTGTATAATATCCATGGTTAAGAGATAGAACATATGAGTATCAGAAAAGTAAAATCTTATGTCATGACATACAATTAGCACTCACTGTTTTAGTATTTGATGTATAAAATTTATGTTACTACCCTTACACGCAACAAAGATTATTCATTGCTCTTAGCTATTAAATATGTGCTTACTTACTCATGTCTCATACATGATTAGAACATCTGTTATTTATTACTCCAAATGACAATTCCTATAATTGAATCATGTATCCTTGTAATTTTGTTATAATATTTTTAACTGGGCACTCTTACAATATCTTACATGTGATACAAATTTTCATTAAGATAAATGTTTTATGGTAAGTTTTAAAGAATGTTTTCAAATGTTATAAAGGTTTATTTTTAAAACCCCCTACTGGGCATTCATATGCTCAACCTATATTTTTTATTTAATTTTTTTAGGTAATTGTTTTAGTTAAAAGTTTAAGACAGAAGTGGCTAGTTTCTCAGAACATGAACTGAATTATATCCTCTGTATGGGACAAGATGTGTGTTTTATCAGTGCATGTTTTTTTTAAATGACACATTAAGTTCTGAAGGAAGAAGCTCTGGGTATTCTTGGGATGGGTCTGTAGAGTTGGTATCAGCGGGTTCGGTTTAGATAACCCTAGAAAACCTGAAATTAATCAATGAAAAATATACCTATGAATTAATAAATATGAGGTTTTTCCTAATTTTAAGAAGGAAAATACAGGTAGTAGTCTTATGTATCTTCCCAATGAGGCCCTAGAAACCACAATTTCTCAAGATTTCCATGAAAATTTTATAAAATATTCCCATATCAGTAGGATATGTAAACACCTCTATCATGTATCCAACTCTCCCCAGGTACTTCAACACCACCTAAGAGCGGGTCTGAATTACATATTTATGATGTAAGCCCAATTTCTATCCTATGCACGATGGGGAAAATACTACGACCGACTTTTTAGATGCTTCACCATTGTGGAAGGCATCTCATCCCTCATGAGCTTCCAAGAAGCTTTAGTGGTGGGAGACCTCCATGTGGAATATATGTTTCATGTCTTATGCTATGCCCATTTTGTTCAGGTAATGGGCTTTGACATCCATGAATACGTATCATCTCATTCTGTGTATAGAAAACAAGTACATACAGACGTCTCACACCTATACACCCCACATTGCAGACATTGGAGACACCATAAGTGCACCCCTGAGATAGAACCATACTTCTCGAGTTGCATGTGGTTTAAGGAGATATATAGTATTGAGCTTGTCTTAAGGATTATTGTATTCAGGAGCTTGAGAAACCAATAGCCTTTCTCTTTTTAAGAACAAGTGGTTATATGAGAATACAAATTATTATCCCCTCTTTCATTCTTCTATCTTGTCTATGATTATTCTTCTGAATAGGTTTCACTGACTGAACCTTCTTAATTAATTTTCAGATTGAAGGAAAAATCCACATTTTATCCCTTCCTGTCGATATACTGGAGGTTATCATGGTCAAAACATGAGAGGAATACTGTATACCTTTCACAAAATTGCGAAAAATGTGAAAGATACTTTATGAAGTATCAAATAGTCCAGAAATTCTCTCTTACTATCAAAATAATTCTTACATATACCATAGAATAACCATAATCCAATTGGATGAGTACATGTAGAGGGGAAAATGACATGAATGGGTTTTCTTATGCTTTAGTCTAGGACAGAACTTCCCAACTAGTGTAATATTTCAAGAGGTATCTTTAGAGGGAAGACATTACGCAACCTACATGGTTCAATTCCTCAGTTTTAGCTTATACTACAATGCCTATGACGTAGATGTTCTCCATCGAGAGGTAACCAAACAAATTCTTCGAGAGTTGGTCCATTTGGAAATCTCTGGACATTCCATCTTGAAAGCCTCTCTTTTGAATTCTGAGTGTATGTAGCATGAGTTATACCCATATATTCTGAAGTATATTTGGGCTAGAGAAGATAAATATTTTCACATCATCTTCAGAATTCCCCTAGCCACACTAGAGGACCCTCCACAATGGAGAATGTGGTGAGGTTTGTAAGGGAGTCTTCTAACGAGGTTAAGTTAAAAGAATTGTGAGTACAAAATTCATTAAATAGGGAATATTGTAACACCAAAAAATTTATGTCTCATATAATGATAATTTTATTTTTTTATTTTTTTGGAATTTAATATTAACCGAACCAAATTTATTTCACATGTAAAAGTAATAATATGGGTTTAATTTTTTTTATTATGCAAACTGAATAAAACATACAAACGGATACCAGGCTTTTCATTCAAATAAGTACATCGTAGTGTTTACATTACAACAAGATCAAAATGTAATTGTGCTAACCAAAAAACAAGTTAAAACCCCTATCTAAATTACAGGGAGACCACTCAAAATAATATGTACACAAAGAAGATAATATGGGTCCTTAGAATCTATCATAATAATCAAAAATAATGGCCAATTCTATTGTGGTCACACTATGAACCAATGGTATGACGTGAACCATCTTCTTCTTTTTCATGAGTTTTAGGACACCCTATAGTTTGGTTTTATAAGACACAAATTTAACAATTTCCATGGGTGAACATGGAACTATAATGGCTATAAATATAGTCATTGGCCTCATTAGAGATTTAATTGAAAACATGTTAGTATAATTTAGTTCTATAAATAATTCAGTCACTGAAAATTTATAAACCCACCATAATCATAATATTAAAAAAGGCATGGTGAAATAATTTGTGTTACACTTAAGTGATTTTGAAATATAATAACAAATTCAATACACTTTTAAAATATTTTAATCATATTACAAAGATTTTCATTTATCAAAGTGTGTTTTAACCTATGTTTAATTTCATTTAATTAAATTATTTGTTGATTAAACTATGTTTTGACTTAAATGATATTATTATAAAATATTTCGTGTGGGTTTACCAAATTTCAATTTATAACATTGAATGTTAAATCATTGGTATTTATAAATAATTTTAGTAATAATATAAGAAAAAGTATAATTTTTATTCATTAAAATTTTTAAAGTTTAATGTCATGTATAGTTAAATAATTTCTATATCGTTGAAATAGATGTATTAATTTCCTTATATTTTTGTATAATTTTGAAATTATGAGTTTTTTAAAAAAAAATATTCCCACTATGGCCATCCCCTTATAGCTCATCCGATGTAGGCTACTCACACTATGTGGCTATTCCTTTCCCTCATCCCAAGCCAAGGGTGGTCCAAGCATGGGCATAGGTTCCCTGAAGGGTCGTGGGAGAGCATGAGTGCCTGACCATGCCACCATGGGCGTGAAGCCATGGTGAGGTAGGGGTAGGCCAAAGCTTGCGGGGGAAAGAGAGAGACCGTGTATAAGGCTCCTTGGGGTGTGTTGTGTTTTCTGAGGTGTTGCGGGAGTCTGAGGCTTATAAAGGGACACATTTTCATCCCACCGTTTCGATGTGGGATGTGTTTTTTTGGCCAAAACGAGATCTAGGCCGTTGGGTCACATTGTGTGTGATCTGGGCAATTGATCTCAATCCAATGCTCAACCCGCATCAACCACAGAGTAACACCACTTTTTCTGCCCCATTCAATCAACCTCCGATCTAATCTCGACCGTTTGAGATTTTTTAAAATGTCGTGTCATCTCTAGACCGTCTGATCCATCATAGAGTAATCTGAGTCGTCCAATATACCTCTGGTCTTCTCCTTTCTACATCTCCTTCTTCTCCTTCACGTGGGATTACCCCAGTAACCATACACCTAAAATTTACAATCTGTTTCCTCATATTTGACCGCTGGTGGACACTCCTTGCATCCCCTTTTCTACAAGTTTTTCACCGACCATTTATTGCATCACGAATGGGTCAGGTTTTTCAATGGTTTCATTGAATATTAGTGTGATTTGTATTGTTTATAAGTTAACAGGTTTCACCCAAGGAACCATCCATTATTCTCCCTGCTCAAACCCCCAGCAAGTTCTATCCATCCTTCCTTGAGTTCTCCTTTTCCTACTGGATCTAAGGTAAGGGTTATATTACCTTTTTTTGTTTACTTGAGTATACATATACATATATATATATATATATATATATATTATCATAAAATTGTATTTTAAAATAAACTTACGGGGTAGTTTGAACCCTTAATTATAACCGATCCTATGTCTCTTTATTTTTTTGTATTAGAAGTATTTATAATTTAAGAGTTATTTAATGTTTACTAATCATAAGATGAGCTATATATATAGTCATATATATGGTTGTATGTATGTCAGTTTATATATGTATATATATAGGCATGGTCTTTTGGTTTTGAGTAGAGTCCCTCAAATATCCATTCAATAATGTTTTATAAAGATTTAAAGATAAAGAAATTCAAAATGAAAAAGTAGTAATTTTGTATGAAACATTTATATATTTGTTTGCACATATTTGGTTTTGTATAAATATTCTCATTAGCTGACCCTAGGTATTCGACTTTTGGGTTCAAAAGGTTATATGAACAGAAGGATGGATTTTATTTATGAAAAAATCAATTATGTAGTTTGTGTATATATATATATTCAAATATATATATATATATATGGATAATGGTGTATATGTACAGTTTTATATGAAATGTGTGAGTGGGTTTTCATTAACAAACTTTTATAAATAATGGCATGATCTAGCCTATATAAATGATTGGTTAACTAATACTCTTATGGGGTTAAAAACATGGGGGTGAAAATTAATTTTGGTATGAACACGATTATATATATATATATATATATATTATGTTTCAAGAATCACTATTATACCCAATTCTGAGGTCTTTAAACATTGAGTCTCAAGTTTAAGTGGATATTTAAAACATAAGAAATTATGTGTTGTTCAAAACTTATATATATTCATATACTCGTATACATTATTGTACATATAAATATATTTTTTTTATATCATACCCTTCTAGACCAATTTTAATTCTTTTAGAATGGATCTTATATAATTAAATTATGTTTTTTGGTAAATATGTTTGTTCCAATTAACTTAAATGTAGGACTCAAATAAACATGTAAGTTATATATGGTTACATATATATTTATGTAAAATGGTTGAATAAATAAAACTTTTTCAAATGTTTGTATAGTCTGGTTTAAAATACTACTCTTTATATATACCATGTTGTATGGAAAAATCTAAAAAATATAAGACTCCAACAGGGGATATTCTAAATATTATACTTATGATGCGTTTAATATTTTTAAAGGTTCATAAGTGTAATATTTAGGGTCTGAAAACCCTATATTCACATTCACGAGTCACTTATTTTTTATATTTTAAATGATGTTGGATATGGTGATGATTTATTCTTTCTATTGTGTACATTATATTGTGATATAAAAAGGCTTACCAGCATTAAAAGTTATAGCATCTTCAAGTTAAAAACCCTACATGAAATGTTTATTTTACCTTTTTCATAAATTATACACCATATGAGATTCCAATATGTAATTGATTAAAAAGGTTCTAGAATTTTAAGAATAACGTTCCATGTGGAAAATTATGTATTTATTTTAGTACTTTGGATGTCAATACATGTGCCTTAATCTGCCAATATTTTTACCATTTAATGGCACAATCATATAATTGATAGTTTGGTATTTAACATCTAGTTGCATGTTTTACATTATAAAATATATAAATGATAAAGGATAAATTTACACTACAATGACCAAAATGATTATACAATAATTATTCAAAGTGGTATGGGAAACATTAAATAATATAAAATTAGGAATTTTAAATATTCAAGGTGGTATGGGACACCAAGAATAAAATAAAATGTGTACATGATTATTCAAGTGGTATATGAAATTTTGAAAATAAGAACCAATTTGGCATAGAGGAATGTATTGGACTATTATGTTCTGGTTTGGGGACCGGTAAAAGTAAACCCTCTGTGTTGGAGTCTGGTTACAGATTCAATCCTGGTTGGAGTCCTATTATAAATGCTCTCCAGGTTGGAGTCCAGTTACATATGCTCTCCGGGTTGGGATCTGCTTACAGTTATCCCCTAGGTCTTGGCACGAGTCCTTGTCCCATAAATTAAAGTGAGGCATTATACATTCCCTCAATAAGTGTATGTTCACTAATTAACCAAATGGATATTCGACTAGTAGAATATCCTTGGTTAAGAGCTAGTACATATGATTATCAGAAAAGTAAAATCTTATGGCATGACATATGGATATCACTAAGTGTTTAGGAATTCTATGTATGAAATTGAAGATAAAACCCTTACACACAACTCTGGTTATTCATTACTCTTAGATATTGAATTTGTTCTTACATACTCATGTGTCATACATGTTTAGAACGTCTTTTATTTATTACTTCAAATGAGCATTATAATAATTGAATCATGTATCCTTGTAATTCTTTTAGCATGTTTTTAATTGATCACTCTTACAATATATTACATGTGTTACAATATTTTTTTAAGAGAAATGTTTTAGGGTGTGTTTTAAAAAAATTCATAAGTTATATTGTTTTATTTTAAAAACCCCTTACTGGGAATTCATATGATCACCCTATGTTTTTTATTTAAACTTTTCAGGTAACGGTTTGAGTTAAAGGTGTATGATAGGAGTGGATGGTTTCCCAGAACCTGAACCGAATTCAATCCTATAGATAGGACATGATGTGTGATTTATTAGTGCACTTTTTTTAAATGAACATCATTTTCTAAAAGCACCGACTCGAGGTATTCTACGGTCAGGTTCGCACATTCAACCAAAATGAAACATATATTAATTGATTTTATATCTCTATTTTTACACCTGGGAGATAAATTTCATCTTCACCACTTGCTTATTTTTTATGGTGAACCTACATCCCATTATAATATATCATATAATGATATCACTTAATTTCTAGATATTGAACACTTAAATTGATTATTAATATTTTTGGGTCCCATTCCTCAATATCTACTAATGTTATATGTGATTTCGTCTCAAATTAAATTCCATTGAGATTTTTATTTTTTATTAACAAGTTCAATTTTAGTTAGTTTATATGATAACCATTGAGATTAATTATCATGAATCTTTTTTTTCTTGTTATTATAAGTTTTTCTTAATTCATGGTTAATTATTATTTAAATTTTTAAATGTGGTATGGGACACATTGGAATGATAAACTATTATTTCTCCATGAGAATTTTTTAATTTAAACAACCCTTGATGTTACTTATCCACCTCTAGGGTATTTTTGATATATCCCTATACTTTATTCAATATGAATATTTAAAAAGGAACATTATTTATTTTATATATGAGAAATTATTTTGACATGAAATAAATGGATGGAAACTTTTTAAGGAAAGCTCTATGGGTTGGGGACAGGTCAATGAAATCCCCTCAATTAATCAGTAGTCTCATGAGATGAATTAGTAGGCCAAGTAGTTTGAACATTATCTTGACGATAAAGGTATCATGTGACTGTGATACATGACATCTGATAGTAAAGAATTTCCTTTATTGATATTTTAGTTATTATTTATCCATGATATTTCCCTTGTTATATCTATGGATTCATTTATTTTTAGTTCATTGAATTAATGGCATGTGTTTGCAGTTTCATAATTTTCTATATTGATATTTCATTATATAGATATTGGAATGGGATGTGTAATTAGTTATTTAACCTAACATATGAATTTATTCATATTGATTCATTATTTTTTCTTTATTACTTTCCTTTACTGAGTATTTGAGATCTCCCTTTTTATATTTCTGTAACCAGGTAATGAAGAGGAATCCTTTGAATAAGATTTCAATTATGCAATTTATTCCATTTAATTGTGTATAATGTTTTTATTTTATATTTGATAGTGTATTGTGGTTATCATTTATATATTATGGATTTCTAAGATTTCTAAACATAATGGTCCTTCTAGATTTGATTCCTTGAATTTATGAAATTCTAATAAAATAATGCACTGAATCTAAGCTTTTTATATCAGTTAATTAAAGTTGGTTTCAAACTATGTTTGGAAACATACATAGAAACAATATTTAGAAAACCTAGATTAGGGAACATAACCCTATGATATACATTAAGTATAAGTATAGAATAAAAACCATGATTTTTCGTAATGTAGTTTTTTTGGGTATTCCTAGAAATACGTCCCTGTCTGGATACTAAAATTGGATGTGGTTCTAAAACAGATATACCTTAGAGTAAAAAATATGAAATAGTGTTCTGGGTCTAGCTCAAGGTAGCCTGATACATGAAAATGGGCCATACTTTACATATTTTGACACTACTATGAGATACACTTAGGATAGTTCACATTTTGTAGACCTAACATTATACAAAATTTAAATGTAAATATTTCCCAATTGTTACCAATGATTATGATTCTAGGATTCATGGTGCATAAATTTATCTTATGTGTTATACAATATTTATAAATATAGAGAGATCATAATTTTATTAGACAATATATATTATGCCATTTTCTAAAAATAGAGCATGTTATAAGGAATGTGAAATACACCCATGCACGTGATCTAAAGAGTAAAAAGGATAAGATATTTCATAGTCACATGCCAAAATTTTGGGTGGAAATAGTCTACCATGTATTATCATCATATGATGAAATAACATCATGTGTAAAAAATATAATTATATAGTTATAAATGTCCCATGGATTTGAAGGGATGAAAGAGAAGAAGTTGATGATAGAGAAAAACATGGATAAAGGGAAGAAGGAAAAGAATGATTTTTCCACGTGGGATATTTGGGGAAAGAATCACGCATTTTAATGGTTGAAGGAAATTGGATTTTGTTAGATGTTTGAGGAAAAATAACACCATGTTCAAGGTTTTACGATAATGAATATGGGTTCTAATGTACAATGCTTCAACTGCAAGGAGTTTTGGCATTGTGTGAATCATTGTCCCAATCATATAAGGTATATACTGCAACTAATGATATTGGATAGCGAATAAGTAATGGTATATCCAATGATTAAGATGAATGGTTAATTTTCATGTTGAAGAATTATTTCATTTGAAAATTTTATCAGCAATGTACTTGTTTTATGAATTATGAATCATATAAGGATTATAGTGTAGTAGATTTGCAATAATTATTAGAGACCATATGTTTAATGGTACCAAGAAATGGTATTCAATAGAAAGTAATAATTTTTGTAAAACACATGATTAAGTGCAAGAAAACCCTTAATATGTTCATGATGTTAAGATAATTAAGAAGAAATGGATAATTTGGAAAATTGTTGACTACATTGGAGTAGATTAATGATGTGGTGACAGTGGTCTATGCTATAATTAATAGTGTTTACAACACTTTTGTATTTAAGGGATATATCCAATAACACATCTATTACTTAAGGAATAACAATGAATTATTGTTTTATAAATGGTTTTATGGTTATCTGTGTTATAAGAATATTTCAATAAGATAAATGATGAATTTATTTACATTGTTAGAATGTGAAATTTTGGTACTGCATTATACTGATTAATGGCTAATGATAAGTTCAATTTTTAAATTTAGTGAATCTATTTTTAATATTACTGTAACATGATCTAATGTAATTGTAATCCATTTATAAATTGTATCATGATCATAATTGGATGAGATTTTTAAGGTTAATTTACTACTTCACCATATGATCCATCATGTTCTATGAGACGAAGTCGTAACAGTGCATGGTGTAATAACGAAATATTATGCTTATAGAAATTTTTATTTAAATATATTCATTTTTTCATGAAATAATTAATTAACTGTAAATAAAATTATTTTGAATCGAAAATTTTGTCCTATTATCATCATTATCGATGATGTCAAATACTTCTACGAACACATGTTACTTATGGTTTTGTGATCAAAATCATTCATTTGAACATTTTTTCTAGCACATTCCATTAGAACATGATTGATGGTTTTTCTATTTTTTATACATGTTTCTATTTCCCATATATGTTTTCCTACTAGGTAACCTAGTTATGGGACAATTTTACTTTAATTTTTCTCTTATTAAGAAGATTTTTTATTAAAACTTTTTATGATATGGCTCATTTATCAATAGTTTATTTTCAATCCCTGTATTTCTAAGATAAAGTATAAGTTATAATGATGAAAGTTAATTAAGTTGGGGATATTGTGACAACCCAATACATTAAAATGGATTCATTTTAAAAAAAAAATTAATTTCAATTTTGGAATGCTTTATACACAATGAAAACATACTCTACACAAAACACTAAATTATATTTTGATACATAGAAGAGAGAGTTTTATCACGTTTTATTATTGGATCTATTTTAAAAACAATTATGAGAAATTTATTAATATTATTTTCACAAATAGACATAATTTAGGAATTAAGAATTTCAAAATTATCATAGGGTGATGTTTTGGTTCTTTTCTAATAAACAACATTTTTGGATTAATACTGAAAATTACTTCAATGTAGTTAAAAAAAATATTTTATTAAATAATTATTAATGGTAAATTATATTTTAGATTTGATTTAGAGTCTCATTAGTTAAATTTTAAATCAACTAATATAACAATGTTAATTATAATAAATTTCACATTGAAATTCAATATAAAAATATAACAATCATTTGAATGTTATTCTACTTTAAAAACCTGTTATTTCACCTCGTCTAGGGGATTGACTTTAATTTTAAATTTATTCAATAATGTGATTTGAATTTTGAAAATAAATCAAACATATCTATACTCAGTATGATATTTTTTTTCTAATAAGATCAATTTTTTGACAAACAATATTAGTGAATGCGATTAAAATTAATTACGGTGAATAATGTAAACTTATTCTAAATAAGGGACTAAACCTTAATATGTTAAACTTAAATGACCTGTAAAACTATCTAAAATCCATATTTTACCAATAATTATACCGTAAACTCAGTTGGATGGAAATTTATGGGTCATTGGGATATAATTAGTTGGAATTTTCTTATATATATGGTTAAGCAATGAAAAAAAGGAACTTTCTTTACCATTAAAATTTCTAAAAAGGTGAGATATGTAAAAAAACACAATATTTTTGGTTATACATATAATTTTGTATTATATATGGTTTATGTTTATAATATTATTTTATAAAAAAAATTTAAAGATGATTTATTTACTTAAAATGCTTTAAAACACAAATGCGGTGATTATTTAGTGAATAATTAACTATAATAAATGATGTTATAAATATTAAAATAACTGTTATTTTATCAAATTATTCCATTTATTTGTTTTTTAGATGAATGTATCATGTTAAAAATATGTAAACCTAAAATAAGTTAATTTAATTATAATATTAATGATCTAAAATTTTCATTAAATAAATATTTTGAATGTTGAAATTTTTGTAATTTTACAGTAAATAAATATTATTAAATGATAAAAAATTTATTAAAATATGATATTCATCCATGTTATTTTTAAGAGTTACTAAATATTAAATATGGTCTATTAATTGAGTTATTATTCTATTATAATTGACATATTTACCAGGATATTGTTAATACAATGTTTACACGGTTTGGATTTAGTAAATGTTTTAGCACGTCACATGCACTTGTTTTTAAATTAATTTCCAAAAAATATGAGATTTTTTTGAATTATTTATAATATTAGTAATTAATTAGATATATAGTTTCAAATATATATCACTTTATTTTATTCATATTGGAAAAATTAATTATATTATAAGACAAGATACATTAATAAAAACTAAAAGGATATAAATGGGGAATCATTGAATTTAAGGTATAAAATTATTAAAATACACATATTTTTGTGTAGTGGAGATTTAAATAAAAGATTATTACCCTTTAATCCATTATTTTATAATTTTTAAGGGACATTTGGATGGGTATACCGCCTATTAATAAATACAATTTGGTATTAACAAGAGTGACACTATCCCTCCACTATAAAAGGGAAAGAACTCTACCAATTCCACACACCTCTCAAGACCCATTGGCTCATAAAACCTCTTCCAAATATTCTTCAAAAATACCTACCTTAAACCTCTATCCCATCATTTTTTGAGGAATAAATACAAAGAATCATTCGGTAAAAATAAAAAGATTCTACCCAACTATGAGGTAAAAACTTTCCTCGTGTTTTTAAGATTCATTTTTATTCTCCACTCACTATACTATTATTATTTTGTGATTACATAAAAAAGTATAATCAATATAAAATGATTTTATTTTGATAAGGGTTTGATCTCAACATACTCACACCTCTATGTAACGGCTAACAACCATATTGTTTTTTTGTACGATGAACAACTTCCTCACAAAAGAATGATTATTCAATTTTCCATGTCACCACTCATGGTGGCCATTATGATCAAAAAATAATTTATATATGATATATATGAAAATTAGAATTTCTTTATTCTTATATAATGTTATGTATAACATACCTTTTATCTTTCGAAGTTGGGTTAATACGATAGCATCATTTGAGGACGTGTGGACTACCACCCCCTCAAAGCGATGTGATTCATTCACACAATCCATGTAATGTACAAAGGATGATTAAAATTGAATTTATGGGACATAAAAAAATATAAATGATATTAATGACATAATTATATTTTTGGATATATATATATCTTTTTCTTTATTATCCATTCACAAACTAAAAAGTGATATTGTTTGTTGTGGACATGTGGGCTACTGCCTCCCGGACCAGATGTAATTCCTTTAAAATATTTATACTTTTATATATAATTATATTTGACTAAATAATATTTTATTAATACTATTATTATTACTCAGGAAAAATATAGTTCTACATACATTCGTTCTTTATTGATCAATGAAAAATAAGAATGTTACTAATGTGTATGTATGAAATACCATCTATATGATTGTAAAATTGTTTCATCTTTCAAAAACATATTTAATTATTGATTTGAAAATTATAACTAATGTATAAATATGATAATTGTTTCACTATTATTAATATATAGATTTTATATGTTGACCCAATAGGCCATATTATACCTAATAATGTTTTTTGACACATAAACCAAATTAAGTCAAAAAAAATCGATTTAAACATAATTGATTAAGTAGTTTTATACAACATTGTAATAAGTGAAATATAAGTAATTATAAACTTAAACAATGGTATCAAAAATTATAAAATAAACATTTTTTTATTATACATGAATTTATAGAATGTTATCTCAAAACGAACCATAAGGTAAGAGATTTTTCATCTTTCCTTTTGCACATGTGAGATAAATGTCATATTCAACATTTTAATATTTTGTGTGGTATAAATACTTTCTATTTTAATATATTATAAATATATTTACAATAATTTTTTTAAATTACTCTTTTCAATTGATTATTAATCTTTTATGGATCCCATGACTCAAAAACTACACAAGTAGTAGGGGATTTTCTCTCAATTTACTTTCCATTGAGACTTATTATTTGTTCTGCACCAATTCCATTTTATTTGGTGAATATTATATTATTTTATATGATATATATTGAATATAAATTTTTTAAAGATATTATAAGTTTCATTTATTTCTTGGGAATTATTATATACATGTTTCAATGTGTTATGGTACACATTTAAATGATTAAATATTATGTTTCCTCAAGATTATATTAATTTCAACAACCCTTGTTGTTACTTATCATCCTATGATGTATTATTGATATACCCAAATTATATATTTAATGTGTATTTTTATAAGTTACAGTATTTATTTGATATATGATAAATGTTTTAGACATACAGTAGATGGGATATTGTCCATATTAGGCTAGATCTATGGGTTGGAGATCGATTAATGAAAGCCCTTCGATCCATCAGTTGTATCATGAGATGAAATAGTTGGGAAAGTAGTTTAAACTTTTTATTGATGGTAAACATATCATGTTCCATGAAAAAACGACATCTTATTGTAAAGAATTTCTTTTATTATGAATTTGTATATTATTTATCCTTGTTATTTTCTATCGACATATCAATGGAGGCATTTCATTTTTAGTTCACTGATTAAATACTATTTATTTTCAGTTTCATACCTAGACATATTGATATTTATTTAACTATTAATTTTAATTACATACATTATTAATTATATTACTTTCCATTTTTATTTATTCATATTGATTCATTATTTCTTCTACTTTACTTACCCTTAATGAGAATTTCGGGTCACCCTTGTTATGCTTGTTCCCATGTTATGAGGAGGAAAAGATTGAATAATATTTTAAGGATGATGTCTATTTAATTTTATTATTTATTATGATTTTAATTTCAATTTCAGAATGAATTATGTCTGTAATGAACGAAATATTGATTTCCAATACTATTAAAATGAATAGTCCTTTAGTATTTGTTTCCATATTTTCATTCCATTGTAATAAAATAATGTATTGGGTCAACGATTATGTGGTTGGGGTCTTACATTTGGGTTATTCATGGAACGATCATGGTTCTTTTATTGTAGGAGATCTATTAAAAAACATTTGATGGTTTGGAATAAGAAAATAAAATTATTATACCTGATAGTTGATATGTGATCTATATAATGAATGCCAATCCATTCCAATTATAGCGTCGAACTCTTCTAGGGGAATTATCTAGATATTTACTGGAATAATATTTCCATATATTCCAATAGGAGAAGAGTCCAACACATGGGTTAAATTGATCGCAATACATTGTGTTTCTATTGATATAAATACTTCACGGATTTGGGGATTCGATTCAATAGTTCTATAAAACTGATGAGTTATAAATGATTGCATATGACCAGAATCAATTAATAATTTTTTCATTTGTGAGTGAATAAGAAGTGTACCATCTATAACTTCATTTTCGTTCTCAAATTCTATAGTAGTGAGATCATAATACATCCCTTGAACCTTTGTCTTTATTGGATTATGATGATAATTACTCTACAAGGATAAAGTTTTAGTGAATTGGCTTTAATATATCCTTTTCTATCTACAGTTGTAGCATTGGACTATGGGTGTTGTTCTTATTTCCTACCCCACATTCTCCTACCGTCTCATGTCTTTTTAATACTCTTGATCTTGTAGAAATTCTCTCCCACATGTGATGAATTTCCCTATCCCTTTGAGGCAATTCCCATTATGCATCTTCCCATATCTTTGACATGTCGGTGGTTGAGTTTTCTTTCCCCCATTTAAACTAGATCTTCAGGCATGAAACTCTATCATTCATTTCCTATCAATATAGCCATGAAGTATTTCTCTAAACACTATCACCACTTTGATATCACATCGTAAATATTCATCATAACTACCAAAATCATTATTCGCAAAATACTTTTGATGTTTTTGTTTTAATCCACTAATGAATCTATTAGTTTTAATATCATTATTGATAACAAAACCTTGATCATACCATATAAGCCATTTGAAAATTTCTTCGTATTCTGTGATGGATTATCCATCCTTCTTTCTTTAGCGCTATGATTTATCTCTCCATTATTCTATGAATACCATGGAGGAAATAATTATTAATAAACATTATCCCTAAGCCATTCATCTCTATCTCTTCAATTTCATCTATTTGTTTAGTGTTCTATTCAAAATCCCACCTTCGGATGGCCTCTCCATCGAGACAATATATAGATAGAGTATCCTTTTATGTATCAGAATAGTGAACCAGAGAAAAGATATTCTCCATCTAGTGGAACCACTATTCCAAAACTAGTGGATCAGAAGTACCCAAAATCTAAAGTGGCTGTTACCACATAAAACACTCGATATACAATTACTCCCTCTTAGGTGAAGAAGGATGTTCCACATTAATCAATTTTTTTCTCATAACTAGATACATCTGGATAAGTATTACCATGATGTTTTTAACTCCACCTCCTAAAGCATTGGGGATGTCATTTAGGTAATTGATGTGTTGTCTTTCACATAGGTTATTTCCAGGGTTTCTCTAGGTCCCCACCATTTTTCAAAATATAAAATGGTGGAATAAACATTGTTCAATAATTAATTCATTAATAATATATTCATATGTGAAATGTATTGTGAAATCATATCATATGGGATCTATATATTGAGATAATATTCTTTTGTACTTAAATATACTTAGTCCCAAGCCTAGTTTTTCACTAAGTTTCACTAATCCCAATTCCCAAATTAACTAAATTGTGCACTCTGATACCAACTATAGTGACCCTTCTTTTCATACATTACATTTACATCTGTTTAGTGTTAAACAACAAAAAAATAATACAAAAAGAGAATCCAAATATTCAGTGTATTGGGAATACTTGGGCCAACCATAACTTTTACAACATGAAAATAAACATTTATTTAATTCTATATTTTTTATTCTCTTAATGGCCCATTAATTATCCATAGTACTAGTAGTCACCTGGGGATATAAGTCAAAAAGGGGTGACCTAAAAGCTGAGTAAGAGGATAGATAATAGCATGAAACAATATAACATGCGATGATCATAATCATTATAATAATAACATAAGAATAAGATTATAATCATGGTAGGAAACATTATGAAAAGACATTGAATGTGCCAGTGGATAAAAATGAAACATCAAGTCTTATTGGTAAACTAACTCCAATATTTTTTAATAAATCTAGAAAATTGTTCACACATATTTCTAATTTATCATGTGGTTCTTAAAATTACCCAAGGCATTAGAGCACCATATAACTCGGGGAGCACCCGTCAAATCACAACATCTGGTATATAATTATTGAGAAATACAACATATATGAATCTTGAACATATAATAATCCATGTAAATGAGTGTGTTTCAATTCATAATCATGAATTAAAAAATATTGGGTTCCGAAATTATTGAGTGAGTACCTAACTTGATATAGGAATCATCAACCTTGAGTGAAAGTAAAATATGTGTTTTTGAAAGAAGAGTTATTTTGGAAAACATTGTGTTTGATATAAAATACAGAATAAAACATTCCTATTTGATAAAATGTTTGATATTTATTAACAAATTATTTTAAGGGATATCCATTATAAAAATGGAGTGAAAGAGGCAAAACTCGAAGAAAGCATGTTGGGTTCAAGAATTTTCCTAAAACTATATCTGAAAGCTTTAATAACATTAATTACATATATAATTATATTAGATTCATTTATTAACAATTATGGAACATTTTAAACATTATTATCATTCATTATGATTTCCTTAAGTTCTTTTATATCTAATTGGATGAGTTATAGAATTTAAATTCATTGTTTTGGAGTGTTCTTTTTCATAGTTTTCATGATCTGTTCATTTTTACACATGAATAAAAGTTTTCGTAGAACATGGATAAACATAAAGAACATATATTAAATGATAATAATGATATTATAAGAATTTAAATGTTCTTTAAATTAATTATTTCATATACCATGTGGATGAGTCATTATATAAGTTTTATTTAGGACCATTTTATGTTCATTTATATGTTTTTTGGATCACAATGATAAAGTTTCGTTTTATCATTTAGTATTAGGTATAAAAGTTTTTTACAAAATAGAAAATGGGTTAGAACATAAATATTATAATATTTCATCAACCATTTATTATTTTTATGGACATCCTTGAAGGAACTTATGGAAAATGGATGTGCATCACCCATATTGTATATAAATTAGCACATCACGGGAAATAGTTTAGTTTTATAAACAAAAGGAGATATGGGGGTGTATAATGAATAATATTCCATTAACATGATATAATACCTTCATATAAACCATACAAGAGTTATCATGACATTTTGATAAGAGAAATTGAGGAAAAGAGAAAAAATGAAATAAAATTTGAAAATAAATTGAACGAAGAGAGAGAGAGGATTTACCTCTTGAATCCCCGTCTTCAGATCATCGTTAATGAATCCAACCATGGTATTTTGATTATACCATGATCACCTAGATGTAAGGTAGGGGTATTAAAGTGGTTTGGTCTGATTTTAGAGTAGGGACAAGGCTTGAGAGGTGTGAGGAAATTAGGTTGTGAGGGGTGGTATTTATATTTGATGGGAGAGGGGCATTTTCAATATTATATTCATTAATTTATTATTTGTCCCCATGAAAATTAATATTGAGGATTATTATGACTAAAAATATTAATAGGAGAAATTGAGTTTTAACTAATTTCCATTTAAATTATCCATGTCTCAAGCATGATGCAAAAATTCATTAATTTAGCATATTTTATAAATTATTGAATTTCACTATTCCCACAAAATTCAAGTATTTTAGAAATATTATAGAAATTCACCCATAATAGATGTGTAGAATTAAATATATAACACCATTTTTAGAAAATATGTTTTTAAATTTTATTTATTTAATTTTTAATTTAATTAATAATTTACTAGAAAAATTCCAATATTAAAATTTAAAAATAATTTTCTAATAGATTTAAAAATTAATTAAGGTCTCATAAAATTATCATATAATCATTATACATCTATATAATTTTTTATGAATAATTTTTATGAAAATATATTTAATGAGAATATATTTTATTTTAAATTATTAAATTAATCACAAAATATTCATGACATAAAAAAATAAAAACACTATAATATAATTATATCATATCATCACTTATAGGATTGATACACATTATTTATACTATAAATGGTAAGGTTCCAATTCACCTGGAAAATTTACTATTAATTAGAGGAATATTACCATCCATAAGGGAATTTTAGTATTTATAAGGGTATGTTACTATTAAATAAATATTTTAGTTTGTCCAATCTAACTCCAAACATCTTACTGATCACAATCAAGTATGTTTTATTTTTGAAATTAAAAAAACAAAAGTAGAAAATTTATGTTTAAAGGTCAAATTGTAGTTCATCCAAACATGATTTGGCATTATTTTTCCTAATGTTGTTTTATATGATTAAGAAATTACTATAAGATGTGATAAATTACATTGATAATCATTTGGTTCGTTACAAATATTATATGTTTTTTACATGTTGGATGTTGTTCCATCTTTTGGATGGGGTATTAATCTAGGTTTTCTATTTACCAGTGATACGATTCTCTTTAAAAAAGTGTTTGGAATGACAAAAATTAATTTATTAATGCCCCACTATAATATAGTGTTTGATTTAACTTGGGGAAAAATCATTCCCCATGACATTGATTCCAAGAAACTAGTCTCCAACACATGGGAATTGGGAATTCCATGTGGGTCATGTCAGTGCTAGATAGATTACTGGAGTACCAGACTATTTGGTCAGTTAATGAACAAATAGTATCAAAGGTAGGTTTGTATCTTTTCATTATATTATTATACACTTCATGATGACCTTAAAGACTATAATTTAGATTATTTGGACATAAGTGGATGTTTACGAGTGAATATATGGCTATCTCTCATCATATAGAGTTTTAAGTCACCATGTGTGTTTGTAAAAGGATTCCTTGAGGAATAAATTTATTTTATTCTTGTCAAATGCATATTTTCTTTCAAATTATATAGAAATACCATTTTTTAATCATATTTATGGGATTTTTATTATTTCATCGTTTAGTGGTGTTGATGATTTTTGTATCTTTGTTAATGATTTGGTATTCCTTGATGGTGTTCTATATTTCCAGGATACCTAGAAGTCATTTGAAAAAAATATAGGAGGGATCAACTAAAAAACATTTAAAAGATAACCATTTAGATCATCACAACCTCAATGGGATAATGGACATCTATATAGGTAACTAATGTTGTTTATATTTATGATCTGGTGTTATTGGAAACATGAATGGATAAACTTAGATATCTCACAGAAGAGTTTATTTTGAAAAATCCAATAGATTTCCATAGCTCAAATTTCCCTATAAAACTATAAGATTGGTGGAATAATATTGTGTTTATTTCAAAACTCATGTAAATTTTATACTCCATAGTGGTGGTGTGTGACGCCATCAAGATTTTTGGGCCTAAGAGGTGATGGTGGGATTCAAAGGTTACATAGAATAAACATGAGGGTTTCGAGTGAGAAGACTTCATTGATCTTTAAGAGGTATACTTATATCTTGATTTAAAGTTTTTTGTAAAATATGATGAATTTCTTATCTTCCAAAGAGGTTTTAGGACCATGATTCATAATGAAATCTGATAAGATGAATATATTTAGTATTCTTCCAATGTAGTGATTAAGGAGAAGATAAAGGATCATATAATTAATATGGTAAGCCATTATGGAATTTTTTTTATGTTTTCATGATGAGGATCACTACTTATGTAGGCATGGTGAAAATGTGATTATGGATAAGCCTGCTATGGCTAGTATTTCATGGTTGATGGGAGTTCCTCCTACTATTTGTGGTTGTTCTGTTAGTTTCGTTAAAAGAAATATAAATATGTAAACTGTCATAGTGGATCATGATATGAGGAATTATTCAATACATTTATGGAGTCTAGATGAGGCCCATTGCATTTTATCATTTGTGGCACGTTTATTCATTTGAATTTTGTTTTTTCTAAAGAAACTATCATATGTGGATTATGTGTTCATTCATTTCACTAGTAGAAGTAATGTAATATATTTTATATCTCATGAAGTGGAATATGCTCATTATAAGCTTATTTGTGTTAATTTCTATAATATTCTTTTATAGATAATGGTTTCTATCCAAATTAATCCATAATAAGGATTCTTCACAAATTTTTTATTTCTCCAAAGGAAGATGATGTATGTCTAGTGATCATGAGAGGTACCATCACTATAGATTCATCTTTAATGATTTATTTATTTGATAAAATTATATATTATTATTTTATGTCAAATTTTATAATGAATAAGATAAGAATTTTATTATAGAATAAGTTTATATGATTAATGTTGTGACAAAAATACGAATAGAGAGAGGGAACGGTCTCTAGTACACTTCATGTATCTCCCCTCTATCATTGATTGAGCACACCTATGTTTTTTGGTTCTCCACATGAAATCTTTATACATCATTATTGAGATGAATTTATTAAATTTCGTCAAATATTGTATTAAAATCTGTCAGTGATGGGTCTCCATTAATTCCCTTGATGGGGTTGCCTTGTTTTTTATGGATATTGTTACCCATGATAGAGAATATTTAGAAAATATGTTTTTGAGTTTTTTAGGGTCATATCTATGTTTTCATTTGATTCAAATCATAAATAAGTAATTGTATATTTTAATCTTGTATTCATTATGATCCCTGATATGTTTCCATTTTACTTTTCTTATTTTGTATCGGTTTTGGGAGTATCATTCTATATTGATTTTTTGCTGAGTACCCAACCTATATATATTCCTTATTAACGTATAGAACATGATAAACCAAAATATTTAAAAAAATATTTTTATTATATGTTAGATAAAGGATTCATTCACTGAAAATTTTCACCACTGGATAATCATTTTATTTTTGTAGAAAAAAATATGATGGAATTATTTTACTTTATATTGATTACTAAAAATATGGTTGAGTTATAAAAAATAGAAGGTACCTATTTACATAGATTAATAAATTTTTTATCATATGAATATGAAAATTTTGTTCCTATATAATTATATTAATTATGTTTATCAGATGTTGACAATGATAGAATATGATAGTCAAATCCCACCATCAAGAGTAGTTGGGGAAACTAAAATTATCTTTTTATTGATTTTAGTATAATAAATTCTTCTAATATTTTATGGTGATGATGAAAATGACATTACTTATGTATCTTGTTTTGTGATTGATGTTTTTTTTCAATGAGATATTGGTCTGTAGTAAAACAGAGTAGGATGATGTACATTCATAGATGTCACGACCCGCCCTCGGGGTCCGTGCCGTGACTACCCCAAGCCCGCCTTCCATAGGCCAGGGGCTAGCGACTAGCACCAAGGCGTAAATCCCAGAAAAAGGGAAGGCATTGCCTTTGTAAAGTAAACAAACACCACAGAGTAAGCAAGCGGAAGTAAAACACTAAGTACAAAAGAAGAGCTGAAAAGTAAAAAGGGGCCGGAAATACAAGCCCAACTGTAAAGTACAACTCGAAAGGGAAAACAGCGACTGAAAAGTAAAGCTGCTTCGCTGAGATGTCCACTGGAAATCCCACCTGAAGGGTGGGTACAGATAGCTCCTCTGCTACTCGGGTCCCGCCATCCGCTCCGAGTATGTCCCGCCCAGTGGTCCACCTCCGGGTACCGCCTCGTCGTATAGTCCACCTCCAGGTACCGTCCAGTCCTCGAACCTTCGGCTTCTGTCAGCACTGTCCGTCGTCTGCAACCAACACAACGAGGTGCGGGCATAGCCCGTGCAGGGGTGAGTATAACGATACTCAGTAGGGACCCCGAGACCCTCAAGGTCTCACTAAAACCAACAAGGATAAACATAAGAAGATCTCAACAGATAAACCCTACATAGGTATATGCCCATACATATACCTAAGTTATCAAGTAACCCATCTCAATCATGAGGAAACACAAGGATTGTGAAACGACGGATAACCACTACCCGGGTATATGCCCATACATATACCAAATTTAGCAAGTGACCCATCTCAATCATGAAGTAAACACAAGGTCAAAAGTCTCAGCTCAAACCAGGATTTTCATTATCGAAACCGTAACTGCTGAAGAGCTCCGTCTCTAGAGTGTACAGTGGTCCTGTCACGACTCCGAGGTACTACTCACTAACCTAAGACTGCTGAAGTACTCCTCCTGTCGAGTACTGCGGGCCAGCCACCCAAACACAGTAGTGCTTCCCGCCGAGGTATGTCACCCAAACACCGTAGTGCACACCCCCTAGTAGCCTGCTGAGGTACTCTCCGGACGAGCACCGCGGGTCTGCACTGTCACACAGGTAGTGCTCCGTCCGCCATGGGTCTGCACCTCAGAAAGTAGTGCTCCGTCCACTGGGCTAGTCGACTCACTCCAAGTCGAGTCGGTAAAGCAGTCGTCAGGTCTCAACCAGCTACACGGTCTCCGTACTTCGCACGCTCGTCACTGGGAGGGTCCGCTCCACGAGCTACAGGTCGATACTCCAAGTATCTCAAAGTCCCACGAAGAAGTGTCTCAAAAGTCCGTCTCGTCACAGGGGTCTCAACGCAACAGACGGCGCGTCAATCGGACGCCCGGTCTGTGAGTTATTAGCCTTTTCGTCCCAGGGGCCCGGTTGGTTTCGAGAGCGAAACCAATCCCGGCCATATCTCAACTGTACCCCGAACTCCCATAGGGTACACTCAAAGGGACCGATACTCAACGTAACCACCAACGCTGCTGACGGCTCGTCAAGCGGACGTCCTGTCTGTAAGATATTAGCTTTCCCGTTCCAGGGGCCCGGTTGGATTTCGGGTACAATCCAACCCGGCCATACTCCGACTGCATCCAAAACTCAGGCGGAGTATGTCAAAAGTTCCGTCTCATCAAGAGGAAGTCAACGAAACAGACGGCGCGTCAATCGGACGCCCGGTCTGTGAGTTATTGGCTTTTTCGTCTCCGGGACCCTGTTGGTTTTTTAAGGCAAAACCAACCCGACCGTACTCCACCTGCGTCCAAACCTCGGGCGGAGTATGCCAAAAGATCCGTCTCATTAAGAGGAACGCAACGCGACAGACGGCGCGTCAATCGGACGTTCGTGGCTCAAGATATGAGTGTTTCCGCTCCGAAGGCCCGGTTGGTTTCGTGAACGAACCAACCCGGCCGAACTCAAAGTAATCCGAAACCTTGAGTGCGATATACCGAAACGACCGTCTCGATCCAAGGATCGCGTTTCCGCAGACGGTTCGTCATTCGGAGGTCCGAGGCTCAAGTTATGAGCCAAAAACCAAATCTGGTTCGAAACGGGGGGGTCCGGGTCCGGGCCGACCCGGCCCGACCCCCCCCCCCCCCCGGGGCGGCGCGGCGGCGGCGGCGGCGGCGGGCTGCGGCGGCGGCGGCGGCGGCGGGCTGCGGCGGCGGCGGTGGCGCGGCGGCGGGCCGCGGCGGCTGGCGCTGGCGCCGCTTAAGGAGGCCGCGCGGGGGAATTTTATCCCCCGCTGATTGAATAGGCGGCGCGGCCTTGTGCCGCGCCAATTTCATGAAACGGCCCCCCCGCACGTGGGGGCCGGCTGGACACGAACCGGGGGGCTGCTGCCCCCCCCCCTCCTTTGAAGAAACGCCCCCCTCATAAAGAGGGGGGTTTTTAGAATTGGCCGGGGGAATTAATTCCCCCGGTTTTAAGTCATCCGGCCGGCCAGCTGGCCGGCCGGTTTTTACCAACGGGACCGGAAATTCCGGTCCCGCCTTCGACTTCCGACGCCGGCGGCCCGGCCGCCGGTCTTCTCTTCCGCCGCGGCCCGGAACCGGCGGCGGTCTCCTCGTCCCGCCGCGGCCCGCAACCGGCCGCGGCGTTCGTCATCCGGCGCGGTGCGACGGCACCGCGCCCCCGTTGTCGTGCTTGAAGTTCACTCAACGCGGCGCGACGGCGTCGCGTTCTTGTTGTTTCTTCCAAGGTGCGCGCGCGACGGCATCGCGTAAGTTGAACGTACAATTATCCGCGTGGTGCGACGGCACCACGCCACCTTGCTTCCGCCCGCAAGATTAAACAACATGAACGATGGAGGGGGTTCGGCCGTGTTCATGCGGTCCGGCCCCCTCACGTTAAGCAATAACGCATCTTAAAAATTAATCAACATCCCCACGTTAGTTATACGATCCACGAGCAAGAAAGAGATAATTAAATATTAAATCAACATCCCCTACCTTGGTATAAGGTTCGAAGATCGTTCTACGTTCCGCGGAAGACGACGTCGCGGAGGTCGGGCGACGCAGTCGTCGTTCGTCAAATTCAACGACGAAGAGGCGCGTCCGAAGAGGTACGCCGTTGGCGAATCCTTGTACGCCGACGAAGGTTGTCCGAGGAAGGTGCGGTGTTCTCTCTCGTTGACACCGAAGATGAAGAAGAGCGGAGCGGCGTTCTTCATCGGAACTTGAGCGTTCTACGTCAAGTCTTGAGGAAAGTCAAATAAAAAGAAAACAACAAACTCAAGAACCCTTACCTTGATAGTCGCACGTTGACGGAGTCGTGGAATATCGGTGTCGATTCCTTTGACGTCGGAGGAAGAGTCGTTGTCGAAGGCGTTCGTCGCGGAAAACCGTCGCGGAAGAGATGACGCAGAAGAAGTATGTCGCGTCGCGGATACGGCGTCGCGGACGGATCGTGTTCTTCGGCGGAGAAGTTCTTCGTTGAAGAACGACGTTCTTCGCGTTCTTCGTTGAGTGTGAAGAAGAAGAAGAGGAGCTCTCTACCTCTCAAGAAGACAAACGATCAACCCAAAATAAAATAAGCTACACCTTATTTTATTTTCACTTTGCCAACCTTTCAAAAATTCAAAAGTTGAATTCAATTCATTAATTAAATCTAGAGTTGACAAAATTAAATGAAGAGATAGGTTGGCAAGAAATAAAGTAGGGAAGAGTTACGTAATTAAGAGGGGGTTTAGAGGGGTTAGGGAATTTGAAAAGAAAAAGGGGTTCGTGTGGGCCCCACCACACTTAATCCTCCCAAGGGCGGTTAAGTGGGTGTGGGTCCCACTTCCAACCACCTTTGGTAGGTTTTTAATAAGTTAAAATAAAATTTGTCTTACACAAATTTTATTTAACTCAACTGAAAACCCCAAAACTAATTTTTCAACTCGCAACAAACGCAACTCCCGAAAAGGTTTCTTTAAGCGAATATCGGCGTTGCGAGTTCATCGGTGCCCTCGGATTTCAATTCCGAGCACCGGATCAAAAGTTAGGAATTCCCGCTCGTTCGTTCACTGAACGTACCCGAGCCAAACTTCGGAAATTAATTCCGGGCACTCCGGGCCTCGGAATCAGGTGCCGTCTGAAACCGCGCTCTTGTAAAATTCTAAAGAAAATTAAGAAAAAATTTCCCTTGAATTTTACGGGTCTTTACATTACTCCCACCTCAGGGCTTTACGTCCCCGTAAAGATACACCAAAAACTAGGGAAACCAAAGAGGGTACTGAGCACGCATCTGAGCCTCCCGCTCCCATGTGCTCTCCTGGAGATTCCCGTGCCGCCATCTGTTGCGCACAAGAGGAATCGATCGCCCATGTAGGACCCGCTCCTGTCGATCCTCTATCTCCACCGGGACCTCCGTAAAAGTCACCCCATCGTCAACGTCAAGCTCCCCATGGTCAAAGATGTGCGTCGGGTCGTGCACGTTTCTCCTCAGCTGGGATACGTGGAAGACGTCATGCACCCAGTGCAACTGAGGTGGTAGAGCCAGGCGATAAGCCACCTCGCCAATTCTGCTGAGAACCTGGAAGGGTCCGATGAAGCGCGGAGATAACTTGTCGCCTCGGCCAAATCTCCGAATACCACGTCGAGGTGAGACCCGCAAGAAGACGTGGTCACCATCCTCGTACTCTAGTGGCCTCTGCCTCCTGTCAGCGTATGACTTCTGCCGGCTCTGTGCTGTCCTCATCCGCTCCTGGATGACATGGACCTCCTCTGACGTGGCCCGGACCATCTCTGGTCCCACATGAGCTGCAAGATTTCTTCTTTGCCGATAAGAGAAACCTGGTCTCATCCCCTGGATGAACCACATTCTTTGCCTAAAACAGTCAATCCTAACATGGATAATACTAATCCATACCAAGGATGACGTCGTAAGGCCTCGACGCTACTACTAAGAGATCCAACCGTTACTCTCGCCTCCAAGGGTTGAGTCACACTGTCGGCATCAGTGTGTGGTAACTGGATCTCCTCCAGTAGATGTCTCACAAGTGAGGGTCAAGTCAACAGTCAACTGGAACCTCTTAGTAACATCACAAAAGAGGACAGGAAAGAAAACATCACAAAGGAATGCGTCTTTTATTATTGCAGCTCATATTACAAGACGCTACACAAAAGCAACATCAACATGGAACTAGAAGTACAAAAGACGTATCCACTAGTTCCTCCCCTGTCCACCTGCTCCCAGAGCTCCAGCATTTGTCGCTGCCTCAACCTCGGTGGCTCCCTCCAAGCCTGCGGATCGAGGAGTCGGACAGTCACGTGCCAGGTGACCCTTTCCGCCACAGAAGTAACATTGTCCATTTCTGGCACGCCTGGCTCTGACCCCACCTCGGGTGCCCCGCACCACCGGTCCTAAAACCCGAGATCGCCCAACTGCTGGTCTGGTCCTCCTGGACCTCTGCATCATCTGTCTACTGCCCACAGATGACTCGGCTTCTGATCGAAAAACACGCGGCAAAGGCAGAATCTCCTGTACACGCTCGGGGTGTAGAGATACTGGCACAAACTCCACCCTGAAGAAGGTCTCGAAGTCTTCCCATGCGAAGTTCATCTCATCGCAAAACTGAAACAAGTGGCTCCACCACCTACCTACTGCTGCCTGAAGGAGGCTGGTAGCAAAGATCACCATGAAGTCTGCCGGCGTCCCCACTAGCTTGAAGACTCTCACCACAGCCTCCAGCCAAACCTCAGCCGCCTGCGGGTCCGTCTCTCCCCGGAACCTAGGTGGCCTCTGGCGCTGGAACTCGTGCAGCGCGCTCAAGCGTCGTGCATCGCCTACTGCTGGGGCTGGTGGCATCGGTGGCCCAACGTATGGTAGTACCGCTGGTGCCTCCGCTGGTGCCTCAACTGCAAGAGGGCCCTGTACCGAAGCCTCGTCGCTCGACAGACTGTCAGCAAGCTCATCCCTCCGGGCTCTAGCTGGTCGTCTGAGAAAAGACATCCTGAAAGAAACAACGTAACACGATCAAACGATTATACCTGGTGAGCTGACCTGGTTTGAGCTGTTTTAAGGGGAAAAACCTTTGAAAACACACACGCAATCAGTGTTTTCGTGCACAAAGTCAGAAATCAGTTGTCAGGGTCCTGGTGTATGGATACGTCGGCCGCCCGCACCAACACTGGACTCCCTGAACTGAAAACCACACCTGGTACCCTTAACACTATTGCTTCACAGAAAGAAAGATCAGAGTCTGCGGTAGAACCGAACACCTCTGATACCAATTTGTCACGACCCACCCTCGGGGTCCGTGCCGTGACTACCCCAAGCCCGCCTTCATAGGCCAGGGGCTGGCGACTAGCACCAAGGCGTAAATCCCAGAAAAAGGGAAGGCATTGCCTTTGTAAAGTAAACAAACACCACAGAGTAAGCAAGCGGAAGTAAAACACTAAATACAAAAGAAGAGCTGAAAAGTAAAAAGGGGCTGGAAATACAAGCCCAACTGTAAAGTACAACTCGAAAGGGAAAACAGCGACTGAAAAGTAAAGCTGCTTCGCTGAGATGTCCACTGGAAATCCCACCTGAAGGGTGGGTACAGATAGCTCCTCTGCTGCTCGGGTCCCGCCATCCGCTCCGAGTATGTCCCGCCCAGTGGTCCACCTCCGGGTACCGCCTCGTCGTATAGTCCACCTCCAGGTACCGTCCAGTCCTCGAACCTTCGGCTTCTGTCAGCACTGTCCGTCGTCTGCAACCAACACAACGAGGTGCGGGCATAGCCCGTGCAGGGGTGAGTATAACGATACTCAGTAGGGACCCCGAGACCCTCAAGGTCTCACTAAAACCAACAAGGATAAACATAAGAAGATCTCAACAGATAAACCCTACTTAGGTATATGCCCATACATATACCTAAGTTATCAAGTAACCCATCTCAATCATGAGGAAACACAAGGATTGTGAAACGACGGATAACCACTACCCGGGTATATGCCCATACATATACCAAAGTTAGCAAGTGACCCATCTCAATCATGAAGTAAACACAAGGTCAAAAGTCTCAGCTCAAACCAGGATTTTCATTATCGAAACCGTAACTGCTGAAGAGCTCCGTCTCTAGAGTGTACAGTGGTCCTGTCACGACTCCGAGGTACTGCTCACTAACCTAAGACTGCTGAAGTACTCCTCCTGTCGAGTACTGCGGGCCAGCCACCCAAACACAGTAGTGCTTCCCGCTGAGGTATGTCACCCAAACACCGTAGTGCACACCCCCTAGTAGCCTGCTGAGGTACTCTCCGGACGAGCACCGCGGGTCTGCACTGTCACACAGGTAGTGCTCCGTCTGCCATGGGTCTGCACCTCAGAAAGTAGTGCTCCGTCCACTGGGCTAGTCGACTCACTCCAAGTCGAGTCGGTCAAGCAGTCGTCAGGTCTCAGCCAGCTACACGGTCTCCGTACTTCGCACGCTCGTCACTGGGAGGGTCCGCTCCACGAGCTACAGGTCGATACTCCAAGTATCTCAAAGTCCCACGAAGAAGTGTCTCAAAAGTCCGTCTCGTCACAGGGGTCTCAACGCAACAGACGGCGCGTCAATCGGACGCCCGGTCTGTGAGTTATTAGCCTTTTCGTCCCAGGGGCCCGGTTGGTTTCGAGAGCGAAACCAATCCCGGCCATATCTCAACTGTACCCCGAACTCCCATAGGGTACACTCAAAGGGACCGATACTCAACGTAACCACCAACGCTGCTGACGGCTCGTCAAGCAGACGTCCTGTCTGTAAGATATTAGCTTTCCCGTTCCAGGGGCCCGGTTGGATTTCGGGTACAATCCAACCCGGCCATAATCCGACTGCATCCAAAACTCGGGCGGAGTATGTCAAAAGTTCCGTCTCATCAAGAGGAAGTCAACGAAACAGACGGCGCGTCAATCGGACGCCCGGTCTGTGAGTTATTGGCTTTTTCGTCTCCGGGACCCGGTTGGTTTTTTAAGGCAAAACCAACCCGACCATACTCCACCTGCGTCCAAACCTCGGGCGGAGTATGCCAAAAGATCCGTCTCATTAAGAGGAACGCAACGCGACTGACGGCGCGTCAATCGGACGTTCGTGGCTCAAGATATGAGCATTTCCGCTCCGAAGGCCCGGTTGGTTTCGTGAACGAACCAACCCGGCCGAACTCAAAGTAATCTGAAACCTTTAGTGCGATATACCGAAACGACCGTCTCGATCCAAGGATCGTGTTGCCGTAGACGGTTGGTCATTCGGAGGTCCGAGGCTCAAGTTATGAGCCAAAAACCAAATCTGGTTCGAAACGGGGGGGTCCGGGTCCGGGCCGACCCGGCCCGACCCCCCCCCCCCCCCCCCCCGGCGGCGGGCGGCGGCGGCGGCGGGCTGCGGCGGCGGCGGGCCGCGGCGGCGGCGGCGGCGGCGGGCTGCGGCGGCGGCGGCGGCGCGGCGGCGGGCCGCGGCGGCCGGCGCTGGCGCCGCTTAAGGAGGCCGCGCGGGGGAATTTTATCCCCCGCTGATTGAATAGGCGGCGCGGCCTTGTGCCGCGCCAATTTCATGAAACGGCCCCCCCGCACGTGGGGGCCGGCTGGACACGAACCGGGGGGCTGCTGCCGCCCCCCCCCCCTCCTTTGAAGAAACGCCCCCCTCATAAAGAGGGGGGTTTTTAGAATTGGCCGGGGGAATTAATTCCCCCGGTTTTAAGTAATCCGACCGGCCAGCTGGCCGGCCGGTTTTTACCAACGGGACCGGAAATTCCGGTCCCGCCTTCGACTTCCGACGCCGGCGGCCCGGCCGCCGGTCTTCTCTTCCGCCGCGGCCCGGAACCGGCCGCGGTCTCCTCGTCCCGCCGCGGCCCGCAACCGGCCGCGGCGTTCGTCATCCGGCGCGGTGCGACGGCACCGTGCCCCCTTTGCCGTGCTTGAAGTTCACTCAACGCGGCGTGACGGCGTCGCGTTCTTGTTGTTTCTTCCAAGGTGCGCGCGCGACGGCATCGCGTAAGTTGAACATACAATTATCCGCGTGGTGCGACGGCACCACGCCACCTTGCTTCCGCCCGCAAGATTAAACAACATGAACGATGGAGGGGGTTCGGCCGTGTTCATGCGGTCCGGCCCCCTCACGTTAAGCAATAACGCATCTTAAAAAATAATCAACATCCCCACGTTAGTTATACGATCCACGAGCAAGAAAGAGATAATTAAATATTAAATCAACATCCCCTACCTTGGTATAAGGTTCGAAGATCGTTCTACGTTCCGCGGAAGACGACGTCGCGGAGGTCGGGCGACGCGGTCGTCGTTCGTCAAATTCAACGACGAAGAGGCGCGTCCGAAGAGGTACGCCGTTGGCGAATCCTTGTACGCCGACGAAGGTTGTCCGAGGAAGGTGCGGTGTTCTCTCTCGTTGACACCGAAGACGAAGAAGAGCGGAGCGGCGTTCTTCGTCGGAACTTGAGCGTTCTACGTCAAGTCTTGAGGAAAGTCAAATAAAAAGAAAACAACGAACTCAAGAACCCTTACCTTGATAGTCGCACGTTGACGGAGTCGTGGAATATCGGTGTCGATTCCTTTGACGTCGGAGGAAGAGTCGTTGTCGAAGGCGTTCGTCGCGGAAAACCGTCGCGGAAGAGATGACGCAGAAGAAGTACGTCGCGTCGCGGATACGGCGTCGCGGACGGATCGTGTTCTTCGGCGGAGAAGTTCTTCGTTGAAGAACGACGTTCTTCGCGTTCTTCGTTGAGTTTGAAGAAGAAGAAGAGGAGCTCTCTACCTCTCAAGAAGACAAACGATCAACCCAAAATAAAATAAGCTACACCTTATTTTATTTTCACTTTGCCAACCTTTCAAAAATTCAAAAGTTGAATTCAATTCATTAATTAAATCTAGAGTTGACAAAATTAAATGAAGAGATAGGTTGGCATGAAATAAAGTAGGGAAGAGTTACGTAATTAAGAGGGGGTTTAGAGGGGTTAGGGAATTTGAAAAGAAAAAGGGGTTCGTGTGGGCCCCACCACACTTAATCCTCCCAAGGGAGGTTAAGTGGGTGTGGGTCCCACTTCCAACCACCTTTGGTAGGTTTTTAATAAGTTAAAATAAAATTTGTCTTACACAAATTTTATTTAACTCAACTGAAAACCCCAAAACTAATTTTTCAACTCGCAACAAACGCAACTCCCGAAAAGGTTTCTTTAAGCGAATATCGGCGTTGCGAGTTCATCGGTGCCCTCGGATTTCAATTCCGAGCACCGGATCAAAAGTTAGGAATTCCCGCTCGTTCGTTCACTGAACATACCCGAGCCAAACATCGGAAATTAATTCCGGGCACTCCGGGCCTCGGAATCAGGTGCCGTCTGAAACCGCGCTCTTGTAAAATTCTAAAGAAAATTAAGAAAAAATTTCCCTTGAATTTTACGGGTCTTTACAATAGAGAACTATTATATATATTTTGGAAAATCAATAACATGATACAAATCTATTGAAATGTAATTTATAGATTTAAATAGTATTGTTAATGGGACATTTTCTTTCATAAAATAGTATTTTTATTGATAAGAAAATGTTTACTGGTATTTTGATAAGGCATGAATAGTGAAATATTTTTGATATTTAGAGATTCTTTGGTTCAACTGGATATTTCCATAGGAATGTTATTGTTTTCTCATAATTTAGTTTTTGAATGAAATAACTGATTCATAAATGTGTAATGTTATTATGGGACCTTAAATGTTATAATTCATTTTATTTTATTGGATATCCCTTTATATTATATTTAGGTTTTGATTCTTCCAGTTGATGGGTAATGATATTTGGTTTTCTTATGAATTAGGATTGTATTTGGTATGTGTTCTCAAGTAGAGTGACCAAATGATGGACTATAGTTCTTGAAAAAGTATGTCGCATTAGAATAACAATCATACACATGACCTTAAAATCACATCTATAATGCATGAATTTTTTTATTTTATGGAAATTCTTTTTAATAATAATGGTTTAAATTCTATTTCAATCACAAAATAATGAGTTATATATTCTTAAAAAAATAACTTAATATCTATTAGAGATGATGGGCAAAGTATATGTTGTCCTTTTATTTTTACATTTCATACAACTATTGTATGGGGAATCTAATTTCTGGTTCCTTGAGTTTGAAACCTATGATTGGAGAAATTAAGGGCTCATAAAAATTGTGTAAATTTAGGGATCATAATACTCATTTTCATTTGTGAGTTTGTTAAGATGAGATCCACATTTTATTAACTAGTATTTAGATAACCTATTCTATTCTGGACTATATTATTTTGAGTAGTACCTAGAAAATTAATTCCATGGATTTGTGAACTCTATTTCCTGTGGGTAGATCATCAGTGAGTAATGTTTATCTTCAAATTGTATCATATTTTTTTAGTAATAATATGTCAGATATATTTCTGTGAGAAAAAACATCAATGGGGTATTTCCTTAATTCCATGTGGCTAGTGCACATTGTAACCATGAAGATGTTTAATTTCATTCAATGATAATTATGGTGGTCATGTATAAGATGATGAATTTCTAGTTTTCACATTATTATACCAATTAAAGAATGGTGGTCGACAAACATATAACATTAGGGTTGATTTATCCCATTCCACTACCATCTAAAATTTGGGTCAACTATTGATGGATTTTTTGATTGGTTTTTTTCTACCCCTCATGGGAATATTATCTTATAGGTTGTGATTGATCAACTAACCAAATAGATAAACATCATCCCCATTTTTTATACTAAAAATGATGAGTACATGGGAAGTTGGTATGTTAAAACAGATTTTGGATTTTCTGGAGATCCATATACTTTTGTTAATTATAGAGATCTATATACCACTTATGTTTTTTAGAAAGGCCACTCTAAGGAAAAGTGATTCTAGGTCATTTTGAGAATAAAATATCATCTTGAGATGGACGGATACATAAAATAAGATACATATATTTTTGAAGAAATTATCTATCCTCGCTCCCCGCACTTTGTAGATATTTAGATAGCCACTTGAGACTGGTTGAGTTTTATTATATAATAGGTTATCTGTAATACATCTGTATAACATAATTTCAGTCGTTGAATGAACTACTATATAAAACTATGTTCTAATTGTTAATGATCAATTTACCTACCTTTATTGATAATTTTTCAATAAAAGATATGATGATGAAGATTTATTTGATTTTTTAAATATTTTTTATTGAATAGAATAGTTATAAATAATATATTTATCATTATCACTGACCTTTAATATTTTTTGTGGTGGACTTGTGATTTTTAATGTATCACCTCAGTTTGGGCACATATTGTTTGATGAAAGGTAATTAAGACACCGCAACATGTGGCACTATTTGATATTATTGGGATTATTTTAAAGTGAGACCACCATTTAGATATTCCACCTAATTTAACATCAATTAATAATTTTTTTACCTTATCATATGTCATATTTTATCTCTCAAACCCATTTCATGTTTTGAGTAGGTAGGACCTTTATGTTGAACACCATTTACCTATGACTGAGTGGCCAGTTTAGAGTGATTATTATGAGAAAAAGTTTCATCGTAGGATGTTGATACCTCTTATTCATGAACTTTATCTTCAATTTTCTATTTCACATGATAGATGTAATAATGATCCACTGATGAAAGATTAGTGTCCCTGTCTCATTGATATTTTTTTCTTAATAGGATTTTTAGGGGTAAAAATCATTTATTAGGGTGATATTATTGCATCCCATTACCTGCTTTGAGTTCAATTTTCATTCATTTTTGTCTTTTTTTTCTGGATTGTATGAAGTTGTTTTTCGAGACTCATCGAAAAAATATAGATGTTATTGGGGTTTTTGATTATGTGTTATGGGTTAGCATAAACTATATAGTTTGGCCCAGCAAGCCACTCACCATATTCAATAGTTTTAAAGGTAGGTGCATAACTATCATAGGGTTATCTCAAAACATGGGACATCCACTCCAAACAATATATCCTTGGGAAGTGAGGTTTTTTAAAATTGATCCACTATTAGTCTAACCATGTATCTAACAAATTAAAATTTCTAGATTCATACATCCACCACATGGTTATGTTCATGATTAGTAATTACAATGTTTTTAAACCCAACAGACAATGTAAATTTTATGAAAACCCCCAGAAAAGATTTTTTAAGTTTTTGAGATCTCCATTTTGACCCAAAAAATCACCTTAAATATTATGTTTGTACTTTTTATTTTCCAGTATCTCATGATAGGATTTTGTTTTCTCAAAATAATTTCTCCATGTATCAATGTGTTAGTGGATTTATTTTATTCCTCATCATTAAGTGTTTCCCCATTAATTATAAATCAACCTTTATTATATTCACTCCATTGATAGTGATGAGTTATCATGTTGTTTGTTGATCTAAAACCTGATTTTATGGAATAATATTCTAAGAATATCTTCTTTATTTTAATAAAAATTTATTTTCTATTGGAAATTCCTATTTCTAGAAATTGATCATTTGATCTTGTATGAAATGGAATATGGTTTGGTAACTCTTGTATCCACAATTGAAACCTTGATTATTTTTCATAAAAGAAATGTATTTAAATTATTTTATAATCATTAAATTTTAATTAGAATAATGAATAATTTAAAATACATGTAATTTATGAATTGACACATATTTTCAAATGAATTTGGAAATATAATGTGATTTTTAGGAAAGTTGGCACGAAATGTTTTGATGTTAAATGATGGGGAAAATGTATTAAATAAAATAATAATAAAAGGGAATTATTTTGATGAATATCTCATGATTTGTTTCTATAGATAAAATGGAATATTGAAACATGAAATTGGGAATTTCAACTATTAATTAAATTGATTAATTGAATTTAGGATGATTGATTAATTGAATGATTGATTGAATCACATGTGAGTGTGTGTAGTTAGTGTGTAACTATTATAATAACCCTAATAATTTTACTACATGTAATTGGATTTTATGATAAAGACTATAAAGAAACATTATTTTCCATCAACTTTCCTCGATGTGGTGTTGATTTATTTTTACCCAATGGCATGATCCATATGTAAGAGAACACACTTTTCAGTTGCAATGATGTCAGATTATATAGAAGATCTTATATCTAGATACTATATAATATTAGGACATATTGCATGGTCCTTTGATATGAGTTTTGTTATTACATCCCAATAATTATAGAACTATATTATTCATAGCATTGATTTATGTAAATTTTCATTAAAGGAAATTTTGGTATATCCTTTATCTACTTGATTTGAAAGCACATTTTCACAAAAATATTAAAATTTGATTTTATATGCTATATATTTATTTAAATTGGATCATAAATGGAATTTTTTGAATTAGAAATGAATTTTTAATACTTTTTGAGATCTTATTGTTATATTCTTACTAACAATTTAATTTTTAATTTGGGTGATTTCCGATTATATTATTCCAAGTCTAGAAAAAGTTAATGGGGGTCGTGGATATATTTCATTCATTTAATTTTATGTACCCTAGGTGATTGTGGTGACTATTGGAATATTGATTCACTTATTTCATTAATATTCTGAGTTTCTCTCATGATATATGTTCTTTGTTTTTTTAAATGAATCATTACATTAGATTTTCTATTTTCTTGTGTTAAATTTTTCCTTGTGAATTTTTTTTCATTCCTACTATTAATCAAATTATTATTTTCTAATATATTTTTTTTTCTTGGAATGAAATCATTCCTTCTAAATTTATTTGATTCTCAGTCACTAGTCACCAACCCATGGGGATCGAGAAAACTCTTCATGTCATACTATTGTCAACTCAATTATTGGTGAACCATGGCATTCATGTCAGTTCATGATTTTTTCCCTTGGTCAAGAGAATCCCATATATGTGATAATTGGAGTTTTTTATTCATTCAATATAAAATAGAATAAAATTTCATTCATGGATCTAAACATGATACATCATGTATTATTTTATTGAGTAATTAATTACTTTTTTAATATCTCATAGTTATGAACAGAATTATGCATTATCATTGACAATCCATTATATTGTATGATTTTAAATAGTATATTAAACTTTCTATATTTGAAAATATTTAGATATATATTGATCTGATTAAAAGTCCAATAGTTTATATGAATTTAAAGGCTTGAAATGATGTAGTATTTTAGTAAAAATGATTGTATGACTTGAATACTTCATTTTGTTCCATATATAATATTTTTTCTCGAATGAATCAAACTACAAAATGTTTCCAATAAATGAGAATGGTATTTTTATATATCCACCAAAAACTAATCACATTTTTAACCAATATGGAAATTCATTCACTATTATTCACCAATGAATTATAAATACTATTTTATAGATCATGTACCAAAACCATGGATTATGGTAATATTTTTTAGGTGAATGGGGTTAATTATAATTGATTAGTTATACCTCTAATTCATATAATTTTCTAAATTATATCTCAACAGTATTTTCTAAATGGTGTAATAAATCACTCAATAATGGGTCTAGGTTTCAGGGGTTCCTTAAATTTCAATGGATGAGGAACCTAGTCATCCTAATGTTGATGCTCTAGACACATCTCATCAGATAAAGAAAAAATGTTCCAATATAAATGGATACTAAACATCAATATTGATGAATAATATTATTGATTTTTTTTATCTTTTAAATGTGGATGATATATATTAAAAGGAGTTTTTTTTCTCTTCCAATGTAATTATTGGTGCTGATGATCCATTGTCTTTCGTGAATTTATGAAATTCATTATATATATTTAAATCTAAATAATGAAAAAAATTCTTCAAAATATATATGAAAATGATTCTCAGATAAATTATCTAATCCTTAATTTTGTCATCCAACAGGTTTTAATAATGGTATTTTTATAATTTTATATAATATTTTTCAACTTATTATTCTATAATGAAAAAAAATATAAAAAATTGAGTTTATTTTTTATCTAACTAAGAATGAGAATTTTTTCTATATTAAATTTAAACCTCTTTTCATCCTATTGTTCAATAATTTTATTAAAAAATGATGGATGTTATCTCAACTATGAAATATAAATTCATCAACAAATGGGTAAGAGATTCTTGTAGTTCCATTATGGTCATTCACGATGCCATTCACTCAACTAAAACTATTAACCAACATGTTGATAACACATAAAGTAATATTTTTTTTCTGGATATCCAAATAATCAACACATTTGAATTTTTTAATTTTTGGAAACATTAAAGGAGTTAATTATTTCATAGGATCAACACACCACCCTCACGATATCTAATGAATTATTCAATTTTAATTCCATTGGTTATTTATATAATATTTTAATGGATTATCATTTGGAGTGATGATGGAATCCTTCTCTATTTGATCTTGGTTTTATTCCACAGATTATTGGCAAAGCCATTAATATGATAAATGAGAATCAAAATAATAGGTTAGGATTTCTATTCACAAAAAAAACTTATTTCTTTATTTAAAAACATGTTCTCATATAATCATCTAATAGAACATGGTTTTTTTTAAATTAATTTATATGATGAAATAACAACAAGAAAAATATGTGTCAGGCTAAATCATTTTATAGTGAATCTTCAGGGTATATCAGAATTTCTAAATATATATATATATATAACATCATTATAATTAATAAAATTATTTTATAAAGGTTTATAGTAAAGATAAAATTAAAACATTCATATAAATATTCCATTTCTAAAATATATGCAAATATTATAAAATATTTTGGTATTAGGTTTGATTATCCTTGAATGTATCATTTATTGGGCCTCCATGGGTTATGATATAGTCTAAAATAAATGGACATAAATATGGTTTTCCTGATTGGTCCCCAAAAAATTAATTTATAACATAAATATTTGTTTAAAAATCATGATATGTTTAGAAATTATATATTTTACTTCAATAGAAATAGAATAAATAAACATTTCCTATGCATCACACATCAAATGTTGATATTCTGTTTTTTAAGGAAAAAATTGACACATTGAATTCTTTATTTTTATTATAATTATTATAAAACATACTCAAAATGAAATCCTTTGGTACTATAATCATATCATTTTATATTTTTACACTATTAAGGGTCTTGGGAAAATGGTACACATAGTCATAAGGGTTTTCTATGTAAATATTATTAATGTTTTTTTTGAAATGTAAATAATTATTTTGTCTCTTTTATATGTTATTTATTAAAAGGGATCCATTTCCAGATATTATTTATCTAAATACTGATTCTATTGACTTAAAAAATTATTCATAAATATTTATTTTAATATATTTATCAAATTAGTTTTTTTTATTTCTATAACCATTTTTTCATGTATTAAAAATCATAGATTATTATTTACATTTCATAGATTTTTTATGGGAACAACTTTAAATCATTAATGGAAACCATATAAAATAGGTTGTAAAATCATCATTAGAGGTGTTTATAGACATACATATAATGGTTCTTGGGATATATTTTTTTATCAAGGGAAATAGAGAGAATTCTTTTTATAAAATAGAATTTATCGTTACACAAATGGTTATAAGGTATTTCTATTACTCTATATTTTTTATAAACTATTTTCATATATGTTTCTTAAAAATTCATTTCTCTTTATGTTTTTGGAAAATGTTGTTGGTTTCCTTATATACATAAGGGAAATTTATCTATGTGGTCACTTATTCAGTGTACATTTCATCATTTTCCGTGTTTGTTAGTTAATAAATATCATAGTGATTATTGTTGATGGTGTTGTGGATTGTTTAAAGGACCATTGTTATCCTGAAATTATATCAAAAACATTTTCTGATTATATGTTACAATTATTTATTTTATAAGTATAAATCTAATATAAAATTTAATATAAAACATAACTCTTACATCTATTGGATAGCATAAAGATTAAATTTATGAAAATATATAATTCTTTTTTCTTCTAAAATTTAAAAAATATTAAATTATTTTGTTAATTATTTAAAAAAAATTCATTATAAAACAGTTCAATTTTGAATAACATGGTTTTACATTGATTTATGTAAGGATTCATGGTCATTATATTGATATATTTTTAAGGAAACAATATTTTCATATTAAGAGTTTTAAGAATCACATTATATCATTTTTGTGAAATATTATCAATAAAAAGATTGTTCATTAACCCATTATCATTTATTAATTTTTAATATATTAATTATTTATGGATGATATAATATTATTTGGTTAAAAAAACATTCTGAAGGTGATTCTGTCATCGTTAGGGTTCTGAGGTTTCCCTACAACTAGTTCATGGATTGATTCTTTAGTTTTGATCCCATTTTTTGGGAATTATGTGAATGTTCAGCATTAAACTGTTCCTCCCCTAACACAAAACATATTTTATTAATTTCACTAACTTGATTAAACCCATGATAATACTACTTATTATAATGATTTATGTGGGTGGAATAATTGAATATCACGAAAATATTATGTGGTTTATGTCATAGTACTACCCCTATCATTGAGTTGTATTCATCCTCATATCTAGACCCCCATATGATCCCTTTAGCATGAAATGGATCTTGAGATATTGAAATTTGATGTATACTCTGAAATCCCCCACATAGTCTGATTTTTTTTATATTATCAATGCATGGTCTCATGTTTCTTATATTATTCTTATAAGTGTGATTATGTTATTTTATAAACGATAGTATTACATGTGTTTTAGGAATATGGTGGAGATGATTTTTGTTTCCATACCATAATAATACATCAAATCATGTAATTAACATTGATATTTTTTTAGATAAATTTCATGTATTGTGTTTTGGGTCATGTGTCATTTAAAATCCTAATGGGGATAATGGTTATTCATGATCCAATATCTCATTCAACTATGAGGTTATATATCACAAATTTCATTTTAATTTATCTTCACTATATTTATACTTAATTAATATTTATTCCTCAAGAAAATTATTCTATAGTCCACGATTAGGTATTTAGTTGATTCAACATCAGTGTTTTATCCTTCACTATAGAGGATGTGGTATACATGTTCTATATTAGAGTGTCATGCACTTATTTTAAGGACATAACATGTGTTACAGACATAGTTAAGGGTCTCCATTATTTTTTGATGACCTTATACCCATATATTTTTCATTCTAATCATGTAAACTGTTTTTATGTTAAATTCCATAAATTTGTATATATGATTGTAGTACTTTTCTCAAGGTGGTAAACAATTGTGTACATGATATCATATTTTAGTTGCCTTTTGATTCATAAATGTCTTATGGTAGTTTGTTTTCATAAAAAAAATTTTGTGGTGTCATTTATTTATGTGTGTGATGGTTGTGGGTGTTCATATTTGGAGTCTTTCATGTGTATCTACAGGATAAAAGGTAGTTTATTGTTCATCTTGGTGGTATTAACCTTTACATATCATGGAATCAATAGTATATATTTCATATTATCTATTTGGATATTTAGTGGGGTCATAAACATCTTTTACAAATATATAGGTACCCAAATTCCAAATGGGGATTTTAAAATTTTAAAGTATGGTTTTCATGTTAGAAATTATTTATTTTGATAAAATATTTATTATTTTCTAGGGAATTATATGTATTTCCAATTGGGTAATTGGATATGATGAAATCTAGTATCTCATATGTTATAAAGTTGGTTTAATTTATCTATGATTGAGGAAACTGTGAAGGTAATTCAAGAATACAATAAATGAGATTTTACTAGGGTGTTTTCTTTTTATTCTAGTATTATGATCAGAAAATAAGGTTATCCAATTAAAATTTTATAAAAAGGGTTCTTCTTGTTTTTTCATTTTTTTTAAATTTACCATTTTATTGTTCTCAAATAAGATTAATCAATTTGGATTAATCATTTGAAAAAGTAAATATATTTTTTAGATTGAAAATTGAGTGGAACAAAAAAATTTATCCCATATATTTATTAGTCCTAAAATTATTTTTAAACTAATGTACTTATTTAAATAATTTATTTATTCAATACATAAAAAATAAAAGTATAACCCTTATAATAAAAAATATTTGTACAAAATATAAGATAGATTGTGATATAATTTTAAATTGAAAAGTCTTCTTCTTTACAATATCATTCATTAATAGCACGAGGGAATATAATAATGTGTTGCAGTGGGGATCACTAATTTTGGATATCAGTATGCCAAAAAAATAATCTTTCTTGATTTGGTATTATAAAGACCTTGAATTTCCTTGTAAGTTTCTTAATTAAATATGTATTTTATGAGTCCTTAAATGATTTGGAACATGATTCCAAGGCCTGGAGTGTCCGGAATGAATTTATGAACATTATTTCAGGTACGTTCAGTAACCGTGCAAGTGTGATTTTAAAAATTTTGAACTGGTGCTTGGAATTGACATCAAAGGAAACCGTTGAACTCGTATCGCTGTAATTTTCTTCCGGAGACCATCACCATGATAGAAGTAGGTTGAGGGTGGAAGTTAGCTTGTAACATATTCGTGAAAGAATAAAATAAAAATAAAATTTTGTAGCTTTTATTTTTATTATTTTTATTTTAAAATCCTTGTGGATGGTTCATAGGTGGGGAACTGATGAACTAAACCTCCTATGAGAGGTTATGGTGGTGGGGACCAGCTGAACTAACCTCCCATGAGAGGTTGTTTTGGTGGGGAGCACCCGAGGCTAAAACCCATTGAACTCTCACTTAATGGTGGCGAAGCCTCGTAAACATCCCCCACTTTAATGGTGCCACCCCCTTTAATTTTTTATAAAAAACACTATGTAATTAATTTATCCAATTTTTAATTGTGCCAATAATTAAAATTGGGGAAACACAAAAGTTGGCTGTTTTGATATTTCGGGAATGTATTGGCAAAGGGGAGAGCTCTTGGAGGATTTCATTCTCCAATGAAGAATTTCTTCCACAAAGAACTTCTTCCATGAAGAATGCTCTTCCAATGAAGAACGCTGACACATGACTTCGACTTCGTCATCGAGAAATCCTCCAACATGGGATGTCTTTAATTGACTATTGTCTTTCCCTCATCATCGACGAAAACAATCGAATGAGGTAGGGTGGTTGTTTGAAATTCTTCCCTTTTATGTTCTTAATGACTCTTCATAATTCAAGAGAGATTTTATCCATTTGCTACTGCTCTAATGTGGAGAATGTGGGCCATTCAAACATGGTATGTACTATCCACAATTATTGTGACTATTTTTGGTGTTCTTCGCGATGGAGGTGGTCGAAGAAAAACCACACAGGGGTACGAGAACGGCAGCCGGCACCATCATCGGCTGCGATGAAAGCGACGGTGCAATGACGCCACTCCGTGGCCACCGCCACCCCACGGCCTCAGCCGACTGTGGCCACCACCACCTGTGGCCTCGTTGTGCCGCCCTGTGGCCTCTCGCATCCTGTAGTCAATCCGCCCCATGATTTTCCGGCACCCCCCATGGCCTCACGCCTCCCGTGTCTGAGCCACCCCACGCCCTCACAGTCGATCCTCCCCATGGCCTCACACCGCCCTACGACCTCACAGCACCCCCGCGGCTGAGCCACACAATGGGCCAGACCGTCCTACATGGGCTGGGTAGGACCTAGCGGACCAGGCCGCCAAGTAGGTCGGGCCAAACCAAATGGGCCATGCCATGTTGAGCTGAACCGGGTCGGCCCAGTCTGGGTCGGGTCGGGTCAGACCAGACACAGACATAGTACGACCAATTTACGCTCATCTGGCCATAACATTACTACCAGATGTCCGTTTGAAAAACCATCAGCAGTGCCAAAAACATTGTGGAGAGAATGCCCCATTCAGTATACCATAATAAATATTTGGATTATGATTGGGTACAATCGGGATGGATCAATCATGAATCCAATTGGGCTTGCAGGACAAACAGGCTAATAAATCACAAATCGAGCATCTGATTGACGCATCATCTGTTGAGTTGAGACCCCTATGACGTGGAGATATTTTTAGATACTTATTCATGAGACTTCATGGTAGTTGGTGTATTGACAAGTGTCTTTTGGAGTGGACCCTGCTGGAGATGAGCATGCCTAGTGCTGGAACCCAGTAGCTGGCTGTGAGGTGAAGAGTGTAAAGTGATCCTGTGTGGGTTAGCACCGAGTGATCTTGTGTGGGTCTACACCTTGTGATCTTGTGTGGGTCAACACTGAGTGTTCCAATGTGGGTAAGCACCATGTGATCCGGTGTGGTATTGCCTATTAACAGATTATGATGATTCAGTAGTTATATCTAATCATCTCTACTATTGTACTTAAGTCATACCTTGTGTGATCTAAGTCTGTACCTGTGTGGTACATTCCTTCATCATAATACCTTTGTGGTATTATTCTATGTGGCGTACCTGTGTGGTACTTTCCTTTGTGGTATTTCTTTCATTGAGGAACAGTTGAGCTTGGGGATTTATAGATTGACTCTTTGTTTTCCTCATAACTGAGATGGGTTTACTTGATAACTCAGGTATATGTATGGGAAAATACCTAAGTAGGGTTATCAGTTGTTTCGTTCCCTTGTGGATTATCGTTTGTGGATTTTGTGAGTCCTTGAGGGTCTCAGGGTCTCTACTGTGTATCAATATAGTCACCCCTACATGGGTTGTGCCCGCACATCGTTGTGTTTGGTGCAGATGATAGATAGCGTTGATAGAGGACCGGAGTACCAGGACTAGAGGTATCTCGGAGGTGGACCTTATATGTGGCATATCGCATAAGTGACCATTCGAGAGTTGTACCCCATATTCAGGAAGGATCTTTCGCAGGTGATCATAGGAGCTATTCATGTTTACTTGTACTTTATGTTTCATATACTTTCCAGTTGAGCTTGTATTCTGGCCCCTTTTACTTACTGTACTCACACTGTTTACTATTCAGTTTTCCTGAGTTCGTATCTTGCGGTGCGCTTGGTTATGGGAGTGTTACGGGTTATAAGGCAATTCTTTCCCTGTTTTAGTGAATACCTCTTCGGTGCTAGTCACCGACCCCTGACCTATGGATGGTGGGTTTGGGGTAGTCGCAGCACAGACTTCGGGGGACGGTTCGTGAAAAATTGGTATCAGAGGAGTCTGTTCTACCATAGAACATATGACTCCGATATTTTAAAAGGAAATAGTGTTATGTGTCGTGAGTGTGTTTATCATTTTAGGGAATCCAATGTTGGTACGGTGGCTGATGTATCCATAAACCAGTTCCCCGACTTCTGATTTCTAACTTAGTGCATGAAAACATTGATTGTGTGTGTGTTTTCAAAAGTTTTATTTGTGATCTCTTTGAGTCAACTCATCAGATATAACATTTTGACAGGCGCGCATCTATTTGTTTTTAGAATACCTCCACACAGACAGCTATCTAGGTTTTTGAGTGTAGTATGTACTGATATCCCATAGAGCGACGAGGCCTCAGTGTGGGGCCCTCTTCTAGTAGAGGCACCAGTGGAACCACCTGCGGTACAATTACCTATTGGGCCACTGAGGCCACCATACATAATAGAAGAGAGTGCATGCCCCTTGAGCGCATTGCATGAGGTCTAATGCTATAGGATACCTAGGTTTAGTGGAGAGACAGACCCACATGTGGCTGAGGATTCATTAAAGGCTGTTGTGAGAGTCTTCCGACTCGTAGGGACACTGACCGATCTCATGGTGATCCTTGTCACGAGTCTTCTACATGCAGCAGCATGTAGATGGTGGGTATTGATGCTTCAGGCTCACGATGAGGTAACGCTTATCAGGAAAGAATTTGAAAGCCTATTTCGGGCAGAGTTTCTCCCAACGAATCATTACACAGTCCGAATTATGGAGCTACTTCATCTACAGCAGGGTATCATAATTGTGGCTCAGTACTCCGCATTGTTCACTGATCTCTCATGCTACATTACAGATATGGTGTAAGACCCATTATTCGGGGCATGGACCTTCGAGCAGGGCCTCATGTGGGAGATCAGAGCTACGATAATCCCACTCTACATCCTAATGAAGGTGGGTGTGTTAGAAAGATTCCTTCTAGTGTAGAGCTTCCTTGCTGAGCAGACATGAAAAGTGAGATCCACTTCTAGTCATCGCGTATCAGAGTCTTCTACAAATGGTAGCGGATATATGAAACAGAGGAAAAAAAATGACCAAACCATTAGGTGGAAAACCATAGGATTCATGGTCAGCTGTGCGGGCCACCCATGTTAGAGCTAGTAATGCCTGGAGCAGGCAGTGTAACACATGCGGCCAGCAGGGTCACATGGATCGTGACTATTCGACTTTCCGTATGGATGATCAGAAGACGGTCGAAGGACCACCCAGGAAGAGAAAGAGGTTCGTATGACGAGGTCTACAGGGAGGAGGCAAACATGACAGAGGAGATGGTCATGTAGCTGGAGGTGGGTGATGATTCACGATGCTACCCCCACCACCACCAGGTGGTCCACCATGACCACAGAGAGTAGGAGGACATGGCTAAGCTCAGCTCGTAATAGCTATAGCCCACGACCATGGCACTCTGAAGATGATACGAGGTATGATTTGTTTCTACTCCACCTTAGCTACATTACTAGTAGACAGAGGGTTTAATCGTTCCTTTATAGCAACTACCCTAATTCTGATCTCAGATATTCCAACGGAGCTGTTGTCTACATACACATGTCTTGATACTCATACAAGTATGGATTAGATGATTACACACTGATGCCGATAGAGTGAACTTACTCTAAGAGGCGAGAGCATCGACTGGAATCTCCTGGTAGCAGTGTCGAGGCCTTACAATGTAATCTTGTGTATGGACTGGTTATCAACAATCCATGATCAAATTGAATGTATTAGGAACAAAGTGTAGTGTGTTCGCACAGATGGGACCAGTTTTACCTTCACCGGCAAGAAGGGATCCTTTGTAGCACAGGATGGACTTACCTGGAGGAGAGTACACATGATTACACATTAGTTTTCTAGCCTTATCATCGAAGCTGTTCATGTGGAGAGTCTGAGTTATCTTATAGTGGTGGACCAATATGTGGATGTATTCCCTAATGATGTTATGGGTCTACCTCCTTGCCGAGAGGTGTACTTTTACATTGATTGGTACACAGGGATGACACTGGTATCTATACCAGCATATCAGATGGCTTCCAAAGAGCATTGTGAGCTGCTGGTAAAGCTAGACAACATACAAGGAAAGGGATTCATTTGGCCAACAATTCACCTAGTGAAACGCCTATTTTCTTTGCAAAAAATGTGGATGGGAAATTGAGACTTTTTTTGACTATCGGCACCTGAACCAGGTGACTGTGAAAAACAGGTACCCACTCCCGAGGATTGACGACCTCTTTGATCAGCTGAAGGGAGCAAAGTGGTTCTCGAAGATAGATGTCACGAACTGAATCTGGACGCCACAAAACCCGGCCCCAATCCCATCTCGTGATAAGGCCTGAAGGGATTTCCAAATCCCCATGGGCTGGAACAAGTTCATGGGTATCATATAATGAGAATTGGGAACAATTTACCTGATTTTATTAACATTAAACAACAAACAAACTCAATAAAACAAATCTGAATTTTTCAACTAAAACCTTCTTTTACAAAAATTTTAGAATGGAATATAAAACTATTTTTAAAGCCCATTATAAAGTTAAAAAACAAAATAAGGATAGTTCAAGAACCTTCACATGGCAAGAGAAACCTCCCTCAAGCCATCCCCACACGACTTCACCACCAAGGACCTGCTAGAAACCCAAACCACTGGCACTAAAAACTGTACCCAACCTACGACAAAAAAAATAACCAAGTCTTCTTTCACCTAATGGTGTAAGTATGATGTGATCCAATTCCAATTAGTTTACCACCAATAAGAGATTCCATGTGATAAAAATTTAAAGACGAAAAGAATTCATGTTTTCAAAAACATGAAATGCTAGTTACAATATCTACAAGATGAAACATTAAATAAAAACAATTTTCATGTGGGCTAATTTAAAGAATAAACACTTTTAAAATAAATAACAATGCTACTGAATTTCACATCCACTCATACCGTATGTTGACAGAAAGAAAAAAATATATAGTGAGCACAGGTAATGGGAAATAACCCCTAGGCACTAGCGAGTTGTGGGTCCGAGGTACCTCATATCTCAGTGAGAGTAACCATCAAAAATATATGTTCTCATGCACGAGCCACTAGTAGGGAACATAACCATTAACCTAGTGGTCCCCAATAATCATAATCATAATAGTATAGTTATAGTTGTAAGGATCAATCTTGTTAAGTGAAACTAATGCCAAACCCCACGGATTCACTAGCATAATAGTACACGTCCACCCACCTAGATACCCAGGTTTTCCCTTTATGCTCAAACAAGTTCAACAAGACAATGAATATTACTTTCACATGAAAATATCATTTCCATATCATAAATTCACCAAACATTCTACATGTATACAACACAAGACACAAAAGTCCACTTTTTATTCAAATTGATTTTTAAATCCGACTCACACCAAAAATAGCCCACAACACTTTTCACATTTCTTTACGACTTCCACAAATCCATAAAACAATTTTATAAAACCATTAAAATATATTAAAACTCTCATAACAGACCACTCAATTGTTACATAATAACTTTTTTACCTTCAAAATCATTTTATCATCAAACCTACTTGAAATAGCCCACAAACAAGTTTTGCTCCAACATCACAATTTAAGAAAACATTTCAGAAATTTACTAAACATTCTGAAAATGTTTGACAACTTAAAACATCTATTCACCTTTAAAAACCCCATAATATGTGAACACACATACCAAACATTACATATTCACCATTTTTCAACTATGTTTAACCAACTAAAACAGTTCCAGTTTTCATAAAAAGAACCCAAGTGTTGTAAATATGCCATTCCCACAAAACTCATTTCAAAACCCCAATTTATGACCAAAAACCATACCAGTTCCTATCCAAAATAGAATTGGAATCACAAGAGACGTTTATAAAACCACTTTCAAGTTTCATAAAATCACCTTGAATAATACTACAAATGATCCAAATGAAAACACACATTTTCAAAAAATACTCTCAAAAAGTATAACAATGTTTTACACATAAAACCTATTCAAAACCTTTTTTAGGCCCAAATGACACTAATAAATTACCAAACCATAATTTTAAGGCCAAAAAATATTTAGTAAACCAATTCCATATGTTATAAAATACACCCAAATAATACCCCATGAGTTACACATGAAAAACCCCAATTTTAAGTTAAAATGAAACTATAAAATTAAACACTTATCCAAAATAATCATAAAAATTTTTCTCACTACACCTTACATATGAGTAATATTAAAAATTAATAAATACAACAAGATAACTCATCAATAATTTTTTACACATGGAACCACCTACTGAAATTGTCGAATCCCTCAAAACATTGTGTGAAACATCAACCACACCACCAATGCAACACAAGGAAGATAAATCCAGCACTAGAACATAATATCTGACCAAACATACACCAAATAAAACCCTAGGTTTGAACCCTAACTTTTGTATATTCTATAAATTCATGAAATTTGGAGGAAACCCTAAGGATAAGGGAGGAATTGAAGAGAGAATCGCTTACCTAAAACAATCTTGAAGAAAATGACCCAAAATCCACCAGTATCTGAATTTGAAAACATCAAACCATTCATGGGAGGTTCTATAAAGGATTAATTGGTCATTTAGGAACTAGAATGGGAGGGGGGAATAGTAAAAATAGAATGAGTTATGAAAGGATTAAATTACCTCTCCAAATATGGGAGATTTCTGAAATCCAGGGTAGTTTCGACCACATTCACGACTCTATTGAGCTCCAAATTGTGGGAGTATGGAATGGTTGAGCACCTTAGGTATGTGGTCTAGGATGAGAATTTGAATCACCAAAAAAGGAAAATATTTAATGAAATATTAAAGAATGAGCATTTATTTTTAACGTAGAAAATGGGATTTCGGGCAGCCCCAATCCCTTAAATAAAAACCCATATCCACCGTGATTATGGATTTCTAATTTTTCAAAAATTATTTAGTGGTGTTAATAGGTCAGGGGATTACAATTATGAATTGGAATGGATGAAAAATGTTGAAAAATGGAGTTATAAAGGAACCAAATTTAATTTTAAATCTGGAATTGGGCTCATGGTTTGGCCCAATTCATGAAAACTCACCCATTCTTCCATAAAAACTTTTGAAACCCTCAAAAAAAATTATAATTGAAATTAAATGGAATTTAACTTTAAAATAAGTCATGTATGTGACAATAGAACTCAGATTAGGCTATCTCTGGCTTATAGAACAATATGAGGATGTGTGGAAGATAATATTTCGATGTTGGTACAACCGCTACGAGTTCTTGTATATGTCATTCGGTATGACCGGTGCTCCATCAGTGTTCATGGGACTCATGAACATGATCATTCATACATTCCTTGATCTATTTGTATTAGTCTCCATCGATGACATTTTAATCTACTTGGCTACTGAAGAGGAGCATACATATCATCTATAGGTAGTACTAGACACACTCTGAGAGCACTAGCTTTATGGTAAGCTCTCGAAGTGCCAGTTTTGGATCAGAGAGGTTCACTTTCTAGGACACATCATCTTAGAGGCTGGAGTTGCTGTGGATCCATCAAATATTGAGGCAGTACATTCTTTGGAGCCACCCAAGAGTGTGACAGAGATACTGAGTTTCCTAGGTTTGGATGGATACTACCAGAGATTTGTTCTAGATTTCTCAAGAGTTGCAGCACCACTATCATCATTATCGAAGAAGGGTAAACCCTTCATATGGTTGGAGAGATGCCTGTAGGGTTTTCAGGAGGTAAGGTAGAGGCTGACTAGTCCACCCATATTGAGGCTACTGGAGGAGGGCCCATGGTATGTAGTCTACTTCAACACATTAGGGACCAAGCCTAGATGTGTCCTAATGCAGGATCAAGAAGTGATTGCATATGGTTGTCGACAGTTGAGACCGCATGGGAAAAACAATGAAACCCATGACCTGTAGTAAACATCAGTGGTATTCGCCTAAAAATTATGGTGACATTACTTAATGGAGGAGTGTTTTATAGTGTAATCTAATCATAAGAGTCTTAGGTATTTCCTCTTCCAGTTGACCTGAACCTGATATAGTGACATTGTCTTAAGTTCTTCTAGGACTAGGACTTCGAGATAGTATATACTCATAGGAAGGGGAACACTGTAGAAGATGAACTCAGCAAAAGGATAGGTACATAGCTACTAGGTGAGGCAACAGGGAAACTGGCCACATTATAGATATCCTTTGTGGATCAGGATGGAGCATCATTCCTTCAGTCTCTTACAGTCACACCACCACTTCTTCAGCGAGTCGGGGAGGCATAGTGTGGGGACCCTGACTGAAAGGCACAACATGCTCAGATATCTATAGGACATGCAAGTGATGGATTTTCTAATGGAGGGGAGCACATCATCCTTTTAAGAGGACATACCATAGTACATGTGTGACTTCGGGAGGGAAGTGATGAGGGAGTTCCACAAGTCCACTCTAGCGGTACATCCAAGAGTGGTGAAGATGTACCAAGATCTCTAAGGACAATACTGGTGGCCTTGGATGAAGAAATTAGTTGTAGAGTTTGTCTCTCGGTGCCTCGTTTTTTAGCATTTGAAGGCAGAGCATCAGGTACCAGCAGGATTGGTTCTGCCTTTAGAGGTCCTTGAGTGGAAGTCGGATTGGATATCCATAAACTTTGTGACAAGACATCCACGTACATCCAGGGGTCATGACATGATTAGGGTGACCGTCGACTGACTCCCCATGTCGGCCCACTTCCAACCAATTAAAGAGTGGGGTTTAATAGAGAGCATGGGACTCCTCTATGTGCAGGAGATTGTGCCGTTACATATAGTACCCTAAATGACTGTCTCAGATCGTGATAGATGTTTTACTACCCAGCTATGGAAGGTGTTGTAGGAGGCTTTCATGACATAGCTTCATTTGAGCACCACCTTCTATCCTCAAATGGATGGCCAGAATGGGCGGACCATTCAGACCCTCAAGGACATGTTATGTTCTTGAGTCCTTAACTTTGGTCAATGTAGGGAGGATCACTTTTCTTTGGGGGAGTTTGAATACAACAACGTTTATCACTCCACCATTTAAATTTCACATTTTGAAGCATTTTATGGGCGACCATGTAGATCACCTTTATGCTAGACTGACCTAGGGGAGTCAGTACTAGTGGGACTACAGATGGTATGAGCTACCATAGAGAAGTTTCATATCATCCCGAAGTGGTTGAAGATAGCACAGAGTAGGAAGAAGTCATTTGATGATAGGATACGTAGAACTCTGGAGTTTGAGGATGGCGACCACGCCTTTCTATGGGTCTCACATCGATGACGATTGCTGATATTTGATTGAGGCGGTATGTTTTCTCTGAGATTCATTAGAAATTTTTAGGTCCTCAACAGAGTTGATGAGGTGCCTTACCACTTAGCTCTTCCACCTTTGTTGCATCGGGTGCATGACGTCTTCCACGTATCCCATATTAGGAGATACCTACATGTCCCATCCCACATCGTCGACCACGATGAGCTGGACGTTGATGACGGGGCGACTTATATGGAGGTTCTAGTAGAGATTGAGGATTGATAAGAGAAAGTCCTTCATGGGTATTTGATACATCTGGTGGAAATTCACTGGCAGAATGAGATCCTCCAGGAGAGAACATGGAATCGGGAGGCTCAGATGTGTGTTCGGTACCCCCACGTGTTCCCTTAGTTTGAGTTGTGGCTTATGAGGACATAAAGACCTTAGGTGGAGAGAATGTAAACATCCTGAATTTCCAGGTAATTTTTTCTTTAATTAAATTGGAATTTTATGAGTCAGAAAAAATTGAATGTGCATGATTATTAGGCCCGAAGTTCCCATAATAAATTTATAAACTTTATTTCTTGTATGTCCAGTAAATGTGCGAGCAAGATTTTCTAACATTTGAACAGGTGCTCGGAATTGAAATTGGAGGCCAACATTGAACTCGCAACACTGATATTTGCTTATGGAGACCGGCACCTTGACGACTGTATGTCGAGGGTGGAAGTTAGATTTTCACATATTCATGAACGAAAAAAATAAAAGTAAAATTATACAGCTTTTATTATTATTATTATTTTTATTTTAAACTCTTTGTGGATGTTTAATTAGTGGGGACAACCAGAACTAAACCTCACAGGAGAGGTTATAGTGGTGGGGACCACCTAAACTAACATCCCTTGAGAGCTTATTATGGTGGGGACCACCCAAGGATAAATCCCCTTGAACTCCCTTTTGAGGTTGGGGAAGCCTCCTAAACTTCTCTCACTATAATGGTACCATCCCCATTAATTTATTATTCCAAACAATATGTAATTAATTAATCCAATTTGAATATTTTACAACAAATAAAATTGGGGAAACATAATAGTTGGATATTTTGATTTTGGGGGAAAGTATTGGAAAAGGGGAGATCTCTAGGAGGTTATCTTTCTCCAATAAAGAACTTCTTCCAAGAAGAATGCTCTTCCAACAAAGAACGTTGAGGCACGACTTCGACTTCTTCCTCAGGATATCCTGTAATGTGAGACCTCTTCAATCAACGATCGTTATTCCTTCCTCATTGTCGACAAAAAAAAATGAGGTACAATGGTTGTTTGAAATTCTTCACTTTTTTGTTCTTGACGACTCTTTGTAATTGAAGAGAGATTATAACTGATTTCTACTGCTCTACAGCGGAGAGTGCATGCCAAACAAACATTGCTCATCCTCTCCGTAATTATTGTGATGATTTGTGGTGTTCTTCGCGATGGAGGTGGTCAGCGACCAAAAACGAAGGGTCATGAGAAAGATGGTCAATAGCACCACTGGTCGTGATGAATGCGACGATGGAACATTGCCGCTCCACGGCCACCACCGACCATGGACACCACCACTCGGGGCTCCACCGCACCGCCCCGCAGCATCGCCACCCCGCCCTGTGTCCTCGTCGTGCCACCTATTGGTTGTCTGAGCCACCCCACGACCATCGCTCCCCCGCAGCAAAGCCACCCTCCCAGCACCCTCTATGGCCAGGCCGCTCCGTGGGCTCGCACCGCCCGCAGCTGAGCTGCCCCATGCCCGCGTGACTGAGCCTCCCAGTGGCCTCACGCTGCCCTTAGCCGAGCTGCCCGATGCCATCATGGTACCCCTCTCGATCTTGTGCCACCTTTAGCCGAGCTGCACCGCGACCTCACGGCCAAGCAGACTCGTGGCCTCCCATCGCCCGCAGCCGAGCCACCCAGCCCTATCGTGGCACCCCTGCGGCCGAGCCGGCTGGGCCGCCCAACATGGGCCAGGCCACCCTGCGGGCCAGGACAGACCCAGTGGGTCGATTCGAGTTGACCCAAATATTGTCGGCCCAGCTCGGGCTAGGCCGGGTCGGTCCAACCTGGTCAGACCAGACATAGACCCACTAAGACCCATTTACTCTCATTTGGCCAAAAAATTTCCACCAGACATCTGTTTGATGAACCGTCAATGGAGTCAGAAACCTTGGAGCAAGATGGTCCATTTGAGTATACCCCAGTAAAGATTTGGTTTAATATTGGGTATGGAAAGTTTGGATCGAGCACGAATCCAACCGGGTCCCCGGGACTAAAATTCCAACGACTCACAAACCGGGTGTTCGATTGATGCACCATCAATTGCGTTTAGGCCCCTATGACATGGCGGTCATTTGAGATAATTATTCATGAGACAACGTGGTAGTTGGAGTATTGACCAGTGGCTTGTGGAGAAGAATCTTTCGGAGAAGAGCGTGCCTAGTGCGGGAACCTAGTAGCTGGCTGTGAAGTGAAGAATGAAGAGTGATCCTATGTGGGTCAGCACCAAGCTATCCTCTATGGGTCAGCACCTAGTGATCCTATGTGGGTCAGCACCAAGTCATCTTGTGTGGTTCAAAACCTAACGATCTTCTATGGGTCCACACCAAGCGATCATGTGTGGGTCAGCATCAAGGGATCCTTTGTGGGTCTGCCTCTTAACTGGGTAAGATGATTCAGTTGAAACATCTAATCATCTTTAATGATGATCATAAGTTATAATTGGTGTGAGATGAGTCTGTACCAGTGTGTTAATTTTTTCGTGGTAATACCACTATGGTATTCTTCTATATGTTGTACATGTGTGGTACTTGCCTTCATGTAATTTATTCCTCTATGGTACAGTTGGGATTTTGGCTTTGGAGTTGGACTCTGTGTTTTCCTCATGATTGGGATTGGTTTACTTTATAACTTAGGTATATGTATGGGCATATACCTAAGTAGGTTTATCAGTTGTTTTCTTCATTTTTGTTTTATCCTTTGTGGATTTTGTGAGACCTTGAGGGTCTCGGGGTCCATACTGAGTATCATTATACTCACACTTCCAAGGGTTATACCCGAACATCGTTGTGTTACGTGCAGACGACGGACAACACTGACGGAGGACGAGAGTATCGGGACTAGAGGTAGCTCGAAGGTGGACCTTATACATGGTGTGCTACAGAGACAACTATTTGAGAGTTGTACTTACCCTTCAGGTAGGAACCTTGGTGGGTCATCGCTGGAGCTGTTCCAGTTTACTTGTACATTTAGTTTCATGTACTTTTTAGTTGGGCTTGTATTTTGGCCCCTTTTACTTACTATAATTACTCTGTTTACTATTTAGTTTAATTTACTTCATATCTTTCTATTTTCTTGGTAGTGTGTGTTACAGGTTATAAGGCAATGCCTTCCTAGTTTTATGTAATATGTTTTCGGTGCTAGTCGCTAGCCCCTAGCCTATGGAAGGTGGGCTTGGGGTAGTCAGGGCACAGGCCCCAAGGGATGGGTCATGACAGGTATATATATATTAAGGTCATTTTAGTTGATGGTTATATTTAATAATGATTTAATTCTCTATCACAAAAATGTTTATGTTTTTATGGTACAAAATGTAAAAAATGAGACATTTTCTATTCCATAGATCATGTGTGGTTTTATTATTCTTCTAGTTTAATATTATTAGGGATTATAATTTAAAAATATCAATTTTTTAAAATTATTCATTTATCCTGGTTCGTACGTGTATGAATTATCTTAGGGAAAAAGATGATTTTTTTCTATTTTGCCTGTATATTTTATGTTTTATTTTTACATGTCAAAGTTGGATTTTTTATTATATTGGTATTAATCTAAAAAATAGATAGAGTTATTATAAAATCCTTAAATGGTTTATGAAACTCTTCCTATATATATCAACATAGGATGGAACTTTGTTATATATTAATCCAGATAAGTGATAATCAAATATGAATATTTCATTAATTTAATCCACATTATGTATAACGAATGTTAAATACTAATCACTATTTTTATGGAAACATGGTATGTATTAACATGGATAAAAACAGTGTATCTTTTATTCTGAAGTAATTCATAATAATGTTTTATCATATTGTTTCTCCTATTGTGTAGGTTTTGTATCTTATTTAATGGTTATACATATTTACAGAGATTGTATTATTCATTTTAAGAGTCTTCTTAAATGATTACATGTTGTTCCCTATCATTAAAATAGTTTTTTTTATTTTTTATACTTTATGTATATTAATATTTTGATCATATATAATTGGAGAGAAGTTAATTCTTTATTTTACTCATTATATCTTCTTGGTCAGTCATTGTTGAATGTTCTGTATTTACTAATGTATATTATCTCTAATACATTATAGCCTTTTTTACCTAGGAATGATTTAGGTATTAATTTTATTATTTCATCTTTATTATATGTCCATTTGCATTCAATTTAGGATTATATTAATTAAAATTCAATAATGATAACGTATGTTGATTATAATATATGGATTTTTAATACGATTAAATTATTTCTATAATATAATTTAAAATAAACTTATTGTTTTTAATTAAATATTAATTATTTTTTATGATAATAATGATATCTATATTGGATTAAATATTAATAAATTAAATAATTTACATAAAAATTATATAATTAAATTCTTAATCAAAATCATTTCTAAACTATTTAAATAAAAATATATTTACTGTAATTATTATTATATAACCTTTTCAAACCTATATATTATAAGTATTCATTATGAATCAATTTCATAATTTAAAATTTTAATTAATATTTATGGAATTATCTAAATATTAGATTATATGTATAATCTATATCCTTTTATTGATTACATTGATGTAGATAATTATTCATGAATCATGATGATATTATATTGGCCAAACCATATATATATTGAATCCCAAAATAGGAAAATACCATATTACAATGTTATGGAATCGTTGGAATAGTTCCCCAAACTGTTGGTATAGCCAATACAAACGGTTTTGAGGACTGTTGGCTGGTTTGGCATTGGTATAGGTCTATGCCAATAGTTCTGGGAAAACCATTGGTATTGAAATATTAAAATAGTTCTTTAAAACCTTTGGTATAGTTAATATGAAAACCATATACCAATGGTTTCATAAAACCTTTGGTATAAATAATTCAAAAACAAACTCCGACTTGATTTTGATCCCATCACTACCCTTTTAAAATCCAACGACCTAACCATTAACCTATTATGACTATTTTGAACATAATTATATATAATTATATATATATGTGTATTGATAAGAATATAAATTTTTTATTTATTTATTGTTATTTGATAAAAGGTTCGATAAAAATTATGTGTACCCATACAAATAGATTTGAGAACCGTTGGTATTAGATCTTTGTTTTTTTGATCTATACTAATGGTTTTGGGGAAACTATAGGTATTTGGTGGACCTAGACATATGGTTTGGCCAAAACCATTGGTATATGTTAACTATTTGGGACCTAAAACAACTATTCTATCCAAAACCGCTTGAATTGGTCCTTCTACGTGACCTGTACCAATAGTTTTGGCCTAGATGTTGGTATAGGTCCAAATTAGTGACCTATACCAATGGTTTGGCCAAAACTGTTGAAATAGGTCCCATTTCTACTAATTATTATTGGGTAAATTTAATGTATTAATAAATATAATGTATTATAAACCATTATAAATATTCTACAACTCAACAAAGAATCATGAGGTCACACATTTTCCACACGAAAAAAAATTCCCATACATATTAATGAAATGTCCCATTGATGATCAATTCCATACCAAAAAACTATTTATCTTAAATTGTGTTAATTGGGTAGGGTGGATTATTAATCCATAATTATCCCATAACATAAATAATTTTATACTATTATCCAAAATATATGTTGTTAGATATTTATAAGAGATATATAAAAGTTTTAAATGTGTTAAATCTAGACATAGATCTCATGTCTAGTCACATTTTCATTATGTTTCCAAATATATAACATGTTTGTTATCTATATATAAACAACTATATATATTAACTTTTAACACTACACATGCATCATTATCCTTATTTAAATGGTGGTTATTAGATAGGGATATAACAAGGTGTATAAAATGTAATAATATTATTAGGATTCAATTTTTTAAATAAATAAGAAATTTTCAACTGATATTGTAAGTAATGGAAGCAAGGTATTTTTATGGATTTCAACACCCCCGTATTGAGCTAATTACAAGGTATTAGTTAATTATTTCAATTACCACATCATGGATCTAATCCTTATATTATAGGGTATTTTTAATTTAATAAATTCTACAATAAATATATCATTTAATAATGGAAACCCATAAAAATAGAAAATTTGCTTGGTTTACCATTCAATGTGGATAGGATAATCCATGGATCGCATAGAAAATTATTTTTAGGTACATATTACATAATTTATACTCATATAAATCAATACCATTTTGGTTAATATCATTAACCTAAATAGGCGTTATACCATCATCAATAGTACCCACTTAATTCTTGAAGAATGTAACATAACTATTTTTGAAATATGACCCATTTTATTACATGATAAAACTAAAAAACCAAAAAACATCAATGGTGTGTCACCTTGAATCCTATTGTCTATAGAATATGATTATATTTAATTAAATTTTTACACCTATAATACAATGCATATAAATTTGACTATATTTATCTAGTAATTCAGACTACCTAATATCAAGAGTCTCTCCATGTCAAGAGTAGAAACCCTACTTATTTAACAATTAGTACCATAAATAAGTATTTATTGATCTTACAAACCTATCATGAATGAATTGGATCCCCAAAAATCATATTATGAACTAAATTTTCATTATCTTAAGTTGGTAACGTACGGTTCTTCCTTTTGGGGATATCACATTGAATGGAGATATTCTATGAAACTATTAGATTGAATTACCTAATTATTTTAGACAATAACAGTTGGTTATATTTCTTCCTCATCCTCTACTATTGTAATCACACAATAACTGGGCCCCAACATACATGTGATTCCTCTCCAAAAAATGACTATTATCTATCATTTCTTTAATGGATAATCTTTGTAATTCCATATGTTTTGAAAATAATAAAATTATTTTTTATATAATAAATGGTAAATAACATTGAATTTATCATAAAATTCACAAAACATTGAGTTTATTCATTATCTTATGCTATACATAGGAATGGGTTTTACTAAACAACAATATACTAAAAAATTATTATTTAACAGACTAGTTATCATCTAGGCACAAAAATTGAATGAACAGAAAATATTTAATTAATTTTGAAAATATATATCTCACATGTATACATAATTAATTATTTGGTGAAAAATTAATGAAAATTGAAAATAAAACACTTTTGAAAATTAAATGATTTTTTAATAATTTAACAACTTAAATGGGAATTACAGTGTTTTATACTAATAAAATAAACAAAAACACTATTTGTATTATACAAAATGAAATTTATTTTTTGTATATTAAATATAATTTTAATCATTAATAATATGTTTTTTTCTAGAAAACACATAACAAATCTAATTTATGCTAAAAATCATTATTTTTATAAAACAATTGACAAAATTTTATGGCACACTTATTTTAAAACAAAATTTTTTAAAATTTTAAAATAATTATTTTAAAAAATAAAATTAATTTTGGTAGATTAGAATAAAAATAATCTTATAGTGAGTTAATTTTATTAATTGGAATAACTAAATGTTTTTTATTAATTGTGAAAATATTTAATTTTAAATAAAAACTACATTTTCATCTAAATAATTAAAATTGTTCATTTATATTTTTAATTATTTATAAATTATAAATAAATTATTCATACATATATTAATAAAATTTTTTAATTTAAATATTTTTCACATTAAATATTTATAAAAAATATTATAAATATCTGAATATTGTTTCTTCAAAAACCTGCTATCTCATCACGTCTGAACGATTAATTTTCCAATTAAATTCTACCCCTAATAAGAATGGAATTTTAAAAAATGAGTTCCATATTAGGAATCATTACTATTTATGATTTTTTATATAGAAGATTTATTTTTATACTGAATTTATTTTTGAATATATTTGAATTTAATTACAATAATTAAGTTAAAAATGAGAATACTTAGTGGTTAAACATAGAATATAAGGTGTTAAAATTACTGAACACGTGTCCAACACCCATTGTTTGGCCATTTGAATAACATTATATAATTATTATAAAACTACATGTGTTTTGTGAGACATTTAAATTAATATTATTCATATAATAAGATAAGTAACTAATGTGATAAAAATTGTACCTTTCTTCAATTTAATTTATAAAATTCATGGGGATAGGGAAAAACATCATAAAATTTCTTATAAATATAAATTTGGAATATAAATTGTATGTTTATATGATAAGAATTTATCAGTAATTTTTGTATATTATATAATTAAATTAAATTAAAATGAAACACCGACACATGTATTATTCGGTGAACAATTTAAAAAAAATCAAATTAAAACATTAAAAGTGAGGTAAATATGTTGAATTTTTTTAAAATTTTTAATTTACATTAATATATAATTATAAAGATTTTTTTAATTAATATATTCAAATTAGATATTGGACTTATTATTTTTAAATTCAAATTAAATATATAATGTCAAAAAAGACAATAATGTTATTTTTTAATAAATGATATATTATTAAATGATTTAAACATACTAAAAAATACTAAATTATTCCAAGAAAGTTGTAAATATTAATAATTAACAAATATATTCAATTCATGTACCAATATATATTTTATAATGGATATATTGACCCCATAATAGATAAATATTTGTTTGAATGGTTAGGGTTGAAGTAGTGTTTTTATGGGTTACATGAGCTTATGCTAAAATTAACATCAAACAAACATGGGTATTAAATTTTATAATTTACATATAATATTTTAAATAATTGTGTCAAATTTTGATAAAATTTTTAGTTTAAATGAGTTTTAATATATAAATATCTTGTTTTAGAAAAATAATATCCTTAATGGAAAACCAAATGATAGAAATTGGGAATCATATATATTAAGGAAAAAAATGATTAAAATATGTGTTATAATATGTGGTGGAGGTTTTAATCCAAAATAAAATCCCTAAAAAATTAATTATCATTATTGGGTCCACTTTAGGTAATATTGTCCCCACAATAGTGAATACTTTTGTGTATTTATAAGAATGTAATGCCTCCTTAACTATAAAAAGGCATTCTAACACCCCAATTCATCCCACCTCTCATGTAATTTGGATCACCCAAAATCAGCCCAAATCACTTTTAAAATTCCATTAACGAATTCAAGAAGAATTATATTGGGTATAAATAAATCATTTAATGGTTTTACTGAAAATCTAAGGAGGATACCCGAAGATGAGGTAATATTATTATAAAATAATTTTTTATTTATTTCATTCTCCACCTCCTTCTATTATTCATATTACATGATTATATAATAAATATAGTATCTAATTTATATAAGGATTTTTTATGTTAATTTTAATTTCAATATCCTCGAATCATTTATCAAATGGTTTATCATATCATTGTTCTTGTGTATGGTACACTAGAGTATCACGAATCACTGTCGTTCATTATTTAGTTTCCACCTTGAAAGGATAGAAATAAGGATGGTAATAATGATTATATTATATATTTATGATATTAATAGAATTATATATATTTTTAGTCAATATGTCGTATAAAACCTTTTTTATATTCCATACTATAAGGGATATGATTGCATCACTCATGTGTATGACCGAGTACAACCTCTTGCACTGATGTGAAGAATTTTTCACAACCATATTACATAGAAGGTTATAAAAGAATGTATAATTGTTATATATGATATAAATTAAATAATTATGATATTATTAACATATTTATATTTTTATAGATACAATATATCATTTTATTTATTACCTTTTAACAAGTATAAAAAGGGACAATGTCGTTCGTTGATGTGTGGACTACCTCCTCCTCAAAGATATTCGATTTCTTTTACTTCATATTAATTATTTAATTAAGTATATATAACTAGATATAATGGTATTTTTGATATAATTATAATTAGATAAATATAATTTAGTACTTACATTCTTTCCATAATGATCATTGAAAAATGGGAATTTTGCCTATGTGTATGTGTGACTTAATATCTCTATAATCGTAACTTTAGTTCATTTTTCATGACCATAATTAATGATGGGTTTTAAATGTATAATTTATGCATAAATTTGATAATTATTTCATGATTATTATTATATATATGTTTACATAATAAACCAATTGACATTTTTCAACCTATAAATTCCATTTTTTGACACATAAGTCAAATATAGACAAAACATTCCTATTGAAATAAATCGATTAAGTAATTGAATAAAACTTGATTATAAGAGAAATTAATGAATTTATAAACTCAGAAAAGGATATTTATCATGTTAATAATTATCAATAGTTTAGTATTCATCAATATTAATAATAATCATGATGAATAATGCTCAAGGTAAGTGTTTTTCTCATCTTACTTTTATCTCTATGAGATACATGTCATATTCACCACTTATTTTTGTTGGGTGGTTTATAGAATAACATTGAATGAATTTTATTTTTTATATAATTTTATATATTGGTATTTATATTTATATTTGATTATATCCCTTTCAGAGGGTTTAATGTTTCATTATTACCAAAATATTAATGGATTTGTTCCAAAATTTTCTTTCTCTGAGACTGATGTCATGTTATGCAAAAATATTATTTTATGATGTGTATATACATCCAATTGGATGTGTCATATAATGAATATATTTATTTTTATGACACTCTAATTACAATTCAATTTTATTCCATTATTAGGATAGCAATTCATATTACGAATGAAGAAATTGTCTATTGTTATAATCTCCTCATTATTCCGAATTGGGTATGATTATGTCTTGAATATTGTAATCATATAATTATTAGTAAATATAACTTCTATGTTTATTCATTATATATTAAATAAATTTTCCTATTTATCCACTCTATCAAAATTAATATTATTGAGAATTGAATTTTAAGAAAATCATAGTTTATTTTTCCCCTTGGTCAGAAATCAGTTTTCTTCAAAAAAAAAAGTTCTTTAAATCTATTTTGAAATGCGTTTTTCATATAAAAAAATTTCCACTATAATTTTTAAAATTATTTTTAAAACATCCGTTATATTATTATAAGGTAGTTTCCATGGAATTTGTTTTCATAAATTAACTATGTTATAGAATGTAGTTTTCAAAATTAAAAATGTATTTTCCTTAAAGAAAAGAAGTTTATTTCAATTGTATTTCAATTCATCAATATCAAAAAAACTCATTTATTTCTATACACCACAGGGGATATTTTCTAATGATATAATAATCATTATTTATATGTGTTGGTTAAAAATGATTCAATGAGATTTATATTAAATTGGATTATTTTCCATGGGTTTATCATGTTTCAAATAAATTGTTATGGAAGCTGTTTCTTTTACATAGGTTATCCATGTTTCAATATGATTGTTGTGGAATCATATTATAGTTTATATTTTATTCATCTTCATAACATAATAAATGTTTTTCAATGAGTTATGATGAAAATAATTCTCTATTTTTTTAATAATTACTCAGTTCTAAAACATTATAAATGGTGGGTACATCCAGATATTATTGGTTGGGTGTGTTATAACTTATACGATTGGTCAGAGAATATAATTCACCAATATAATTTGTAATGAATACATTCTTTGGTTATTTATATTTGATTTCATTCGTATGGTTATTATAATTTTTATTAGTTTTTAAGGATTTTTATGGGTTTTAGGAGATGATGTTCCCAGATACCAATATGTTATATCTATGATTTCTATGGGTTTATGATCATTCATTTTTTCATTATTTATATCAAATAATACATTATTACATATTCATATGAGTATTTACATTTTTAAATCTTTATTCCATTTTTATTGTTTGAGGATCCAAAATATTTATTTCTAGGAATATAATTATGTTATAATCATGTACTTTTTTATGTCTTTATACTATTATAAATTTTTTATTCTCATTGTAACTTATAAGAATTAATTCATATTTTAAACTAAAAAAGAATTTTATCCCCCCATCGTAGGTTTTCTCTTCCCTAGGTTATAAAGAATAAGTTTTAATTAATTATTATTAGAAGTTATTCATACGGATGAACATTATGTATTAATGTGAAAAATAAATTAATAGTTAAGTAGGATAAATTCTCATTTAATGTCATATAAATTGTTTATATATGATTTTTTTCTAATTCTAAAAATTTATAAAACTGAAATGGTTCTATAGGATATAATTTATCCAATTTTTCATTTTGATGATTTAAGGATTTTATGGAATAAAATAGGTTACCCTTATCAGCATCGAAGCTAGAAATGTAATGTTCATTATTTTATCACAAGATCCAAGAGTATGAGTCATGAGCTAAGATAGTAGGAATAAAAGGATTAATTATATATCATTATATATTATGGTTTTAACATTGGATATTATCTTATGAGTCATGGATACAAGTATATGTTTATCATTAGTTCAATGTCTTTTACACCCCATTTGAGGTTTTTATATAGTGAAACTTTTGAGGTGAAAATTCCATTTTTGGATAAGTTTTAATGGTTTTAGGTATTTTTAACCTATATGATCATCATTATGTGTTATTTATTTAGGAATTTATTTTAATTTTTATGGGGGAAATGGGGGAAACCTATATAATGGGTGAATACCCAAAACATCTTGCTAATAATTGGGGATTAAACCGATGACTGAATAATTATAAGGGTTTCATGGAAACAACAAGCCTATATGATGTTTTATATAGTATGAAATTTCATTAGGAAACTAATTATTTTGTTTCAGGAAAAATTTGTTTTTTTGTTATAATAGTTAATATTTCCTGGAAGTATATATGATCAAATACATCTAATATTTGGGTTTCGAACAAAGTTATGAAATTTTTAAATAATTTTACGTATTTCACCTCAGGTACTATCATGGTTTGAAAATTGGGTATTAATTTTTCTAGTTTAATGTATCATAATAAGTGTTTTTTATTTTGAATATTATTTTAACATGTCCTAATAATTTTGGTTCTGGTTAATGTAATATGTATGGTTGAATTGCTTGACTATCCTTTATATGGTTTAATGGTCTATAAAATGTTATTTTAATGATTAATTTATTAAAAATTTATCTCTAATACTCATAATTTGGATGAAAATATGAGGTTGTGGTATAAATTGAAAATAGAATGAAATTATACTAATAATGTATCTATATTTCCATACTCTATTATTCTATATGGTAACAGAATTATTGTACTATAGGAAAAGGAAATTGAAACAAAATTATTATCCTAGTACATTTAATTATGAGGAACTAATGGTATTTATAACCATCATATATTTCTGGTCTTGAAGCCCTTAACATTTCATTGATATTTACAATTCTTCTGATCAATGACCAGAATCACTATATATAATTATTTTCATTTTTCCTCTGTTCCAAACAAAGTTCTCATATTTGTTATTGTAGTTATGTGTAATTTTTTATAACCATCATAAATCATTTCCACTATTTTTAATATGATTTTTATTAAAATTGTTCTTGATTAGGGTTTATAAAAAATGTATTTTCAATGCTCAACCTTTGATTACAAATACAAAGAATGTATTACACAGAAGAAATTTATTAAATCAAGGGAGGATATAATACCTTATGTTTTTAAAGGAATAATATGATATTCAATATCATAAAGTGTATGAAACAATGAATTTATCATATGATAAATACAATAACGAGTTTCTTAAATATCTTCTGTTAAACGAAATATTGGGTTTTATTGGACAACAATATAAAATTAGTATTATTATTTAATATGATTATTACCACCTAACTGTTTAAATGGTGGGAAAATATAGGATTATCAGAAATAGACTAATTTATTTCCAATATTTGTATATAATTAATTTTTTATTAAATAGCTAATTATAAATAAAAATAAAACCCTTTTGAAAATAAAAGGAAACTTTTTCAAAAAAATGTATTTAAATGCACAGAACTATGTTTTGTAATAATTTATTAACAAATCACTATTATTTTATTTTATTACCTAAATTTATATATAATAATTTTTATCTATTGTAAAACATTCATCAGGTTTTTTATATATAATAGATAAATTTAAAATCAAATATTATAATTAAAAACTATATTCTTCTAAAATATCAGTTTGCCTCCATTTTTGTGAAATAATTTTGAAAATAATTTTTCAAAATTTTAGAATTTTTATTGAAAAAATAAATAGTTTTTAAAAAAAAATTATATCAAAATATTCATTGTATAAATTCTTGTTATTTTACAAAAATGTTTCATTTATGATGAATACTAAAAAATAATGTATTTTTATTTAAAACTGCCTTTTAATCAAAATAATTCATATTGAACAATTATTTTATTAATTTTATTTAAAGTAAATATAAATAAATTACATATCCATTATTCAAATTTTAGTAATTATAATCATACTCATATTGAATTTGGTTATGAAAGAATTATCAAATTCTAAACATGTTCAATTCAAAGATAGTTGCTTTCTTGTCAAGTTAGTGGGGTTAATTTTGAATTATATTATTCCAATAATATGATTGGAATTTAAAAAAATTGGATCTATATTTGGAATATTAATGATTTATATTTTATATTAATTAAGAAATTGTATTTTTAAAAAGTTATTACTGAAAATAGTTAAATTTATTTATAGAAATTAATGAAAAATGAATTTAAATATTGGTTAATGGTAGAATATAAGATGTAAAAAACATCCAATACTTTTCCAACAAAAATTTTATTGAAATATATAAACTATTATTAACTTATACACAAAATATATATTTTTGGGAAACTTATTAATGAAATTGATTTATATAATAAGATAAGTAATAAAATAAATGTACCTTTTTCCCATTAAATTCAATATTGATTTTTGTATGCATAAAAAACTACATAAGACCAATTATAAATATCATTATAGAAGATAAATTAGAAATTACTTTCATAATAATTTATATTTTATTTTTATATATGATTTAATCACATTATAATCTTATGAAATGACAATTCATGGATTATTTAGTTAAAATGACTTAAATGATACTAAAAACTATAAAAGTGAGTAAAATATAATGAATTATTGTGTTATATTATTCTTTTAGATTAATATATCATGTTAAAAATATTTTCAATTTATAAATATAAATTTTATATATTTCATGATATTTTTAAATTCAAATTAAATAAATATTATCAAAATTGATAGAAATGTTATTTTTAAAAAAATATTATTTTATTAAATGATTTAAAATTTTAAAACAATTACTTTATTCAATGTTATTTTGAATTTTTAATAATTTATATTATCTTCCTTTCATAGACCAATTAGCATTTAATAATGGAAATATTAAAAAATAAATAGTAAAATAAATATTGGCATGTTTAGGGTTAAAGCCATGTGTTTGGGCATTTCATGCAATTATAATAAAATTAACTTCCAACACAGATGAGTTTTTTTTAATTTATATTTAATATTTATAATATTTAGGTATAAATTTTATACGATTTAACACATTAATTTATTCTTAATTTATAAATTACATAGCTTGGAAGAAAAATTTCAATAATGAAAAATGAAATTATAAAAATTGGGATACAAAGAATTTATGGCATGAAGTGTTAAAAACATGTTTTAAAATTTTTTTGGAGGATTTTATGTACCATAATACACCTAAAAATACATAATATTTATAATGGAACCAATTATGATTAAATTGACCTCCCAATATTGAATATATTTCATTATTTAAAATAATTCCACTCTCCTCAACTATAAAAATGTGCTAACTCTCCTCACTTCTTCACACCTATCAATATATTTTTATCCTCCAAAAAATTCTCTAAAAGCACTCAAAATTCAATTCTATAATACTATAATCAATATTTTTGGAAAAAATCAATCCTTTTCTGGTTTTGTGAAAACTACCGCCTAGAGAACCGATGTTGCTTGTTTTTCACGTACAACCTTTCATTATTGGGAATAATGGTTGACATAATATTTATATATGATATATATGATATTTATAATGTAATTATACCTCTTGATTCATTGTATAATTACACCCTATTTACATTACATACTTTAGGGGATAAGATAACATCATTGTGTGCATAGCGGACTACTGCCACGTAAAGTGATGTGAATAATTCTTCACTAACGAATTACATGGAATGTGATAAAGTTAAATATTAAAAATATATATGATATAAATTTCATATTTATGATATTAATCACATAATCTTTTTTAATTCAATATATGTACCATCCTATATATTTAAAAATTATTTTTACAAATATTATATTAAATCGATTAATTTTTAATTAAAATTAATTAATAATACATTTGAGATAATTTTTGATAAAAATAATATCTGAAATGAAGTGTTTTATTTATTTTTATTATATGATATACTTTTAAAATTTATTTTAAATTAATATCTTAAAATAATATTTCAGAATATTCTTTTTGTTAATGAATATTTTGATACCAATATTCATATTTTAATTTATGATAACCATGATAATAATTATTACACATAAAATAATTACTAATTTTTATCTAAATATAAGTAATTTTGTTTTTTATGTTTTAAATTTTTAGATTAAAAAAATATATACATATGAATATTAAATTATAATTATTTATTAGAAGTTATGATTATATTATTTTTTTAAAATTATTATTTTTATTATTTTTTTAATAAAAATGTAATTAAATATTTTTTGTATTAATTATAAATATATTTTTAGAAATTTATACATATAATTTTTAATAATTTTATTTAAAATAAAATTATCTTTCTTGTTAAAAATTTTAAGATAACAAAATTTGAAGAAAATTGAGTTTTGAGGATAGGGTGTTGAATCGGGTTAAGGGAAATATGAGATCTGCATCATCCAAGTGTGAAAAAGAGTTTAAGGTTTTCCTATTTAATCATGGTCTAGAGGGCAAGAAAACTTTTCTAGAACCATGTGGTGTAGGTTTAGGGGTCATCACTATCACACAGTGCAAGGATCAGGAGTCTAAGCAGTAGATCCAACATCAGTTTTTAGTGAGTAAGGACCAGTTTTCAGTGAAGTAGATGCATGTTTTTTCATTGGGTTTCATTTCATAGATAGGGTTTTGACTAATATTGAGGGTTTATAAATTCCATGTAACATCAATAGGGTTTTTATTTTTCCATATCTAATGTAGGTGTAGTATGTCGTTGTTTTAGGTGTCTTATTTTTCATTTTATTTGACCTTATTGTTTTTCATTTCATTTCGATATATTCATTGATCGGTTCCACCAGTTAATTGTAGTCTGTCTATAGTTTTATGGATTTATTTTATATAATGATCATATTGTTTAATTTGGTATGTAGATGTTTATTTTTGTGTTATGGTTTGATTAATTTTAAATGGTTTCTATCATCATTGGTCTGGTTATCTTTTGTGAATTTTTTAATGTACATTATGCTTTCACTACTAGCTTAAACCCATCACTATAACTAATTTATGAAAATCATTGATGGACCCTATTTTTAACAATTCTCTATATATAAATAACTATGGAAATATTACATGTTTTTAGATTTGAAATAATCAATGTTAAAATGAAAATTGGAGAAATGAGTTTTCATTTTGTAGATTAATAAAGAAGGTCTCATGATGCAAGTTCTGGATCATTGTAATACATGTATGGGAATGATTTTGTAGATCAAATAATGTTATTTTAAATCAATATATATATATACATATTCATATATTTATATATATAACATTCTATTTTTATGAAATTATAAGGTAATGTATATTTTTCAATTATATATTTTTAAATATAGATTATAGTTCTCAATTTACGAATGTGAAATATTTCATTATTCTATGGTAGAATCAACTGAGTTCTATATAATATGAATATATAGTTCATATTGAAGTTTTTTTAAAATATTTCATTTTTTATTCAATGCATTAAAAATATACGGTTTATATAATCTACAAGTTTATATTTTTTTTAATTCATGATTTATATGTATTTCATTTAATTTATATGATTTTCATTCGTATTTATTATAATGAATTATTTCATAAAAACTTTTCTATTCCCAAATTACTTTTAGGTCTATATTTAAAATTGGTATTCAAAATTTGATTATGTATTTATGATTCTATGATATTTATTTTTTTATAAATAATTCAATTTATAATTAATGGGTTTTGAAATTGAATTTCATTTTTTATATAATTTAAATGGGATTTCTATAATGATTTATGATGTTCTTAAGACTAAAAATTTTACACAAATTTTTTTGGTCAATAAGACATGATTTAATGATGTTATTTTTTGAATAATTATGAAATCGAAAATTTCACTCTTATAAATGATTGTGATATGATTTTATAAATTTTTTATGAAATTTATTTTTGGATATGTGTGTTTATATATATATTTAAACACACGTGATGTAAAAAACACACATGACTATGTATTTATCATTATAAAATCATTTAAAATGGTTATCTAATATTAATTATCCCTCGTTATGTGAAAGAGTATTTTTCAAACATTCAAAATCGATGTTTTTATTAAAAATCCTCTATTTTCAAGAAATTATATGTTATGTTACAAATATGTCATCACAAATGAAATTTATTATTTAAAAAACACGTATATATATCAAAATAAGATCTATTATAATTGAAATATATTTAAAAATTATCAACATTTTATACATGTAAATAAATATAAGCATATAATCATTATTTTATGAAATTATTATTATCATCATCACTGTTATTATATATATAAATAATTGTATGTGTATACATATGTTATTTTATGTGAATATATTTTAGATATTCGTATACACATTAAATAATTTCTTCCTCCAATGCATATATATATATATTTATAAATATAAAAATATATATGCACACATAACATTTTAGGAAAAATTGTTTTTACTTACTCTTATAATGACACATGTATAATCAAGAGGGCTATTTTAATGATATAGTTTTTAAACCGCATTGTCTAATGTAATCTCCAAGGTCCTCCTGATGAAAAATGCAAGTCATCTTGTTTTTAATTCCAATAAAATTCTCCTGGATATTATGTGAATGAAGTTAGGGCATGGGGAGTAAACCCAAGACCCTTATGGGACTTCTGTATTGTTATATAAAGGGTTCACTATGAAAGTGCTCCAATTCAAATGGGTAATTTCTTAATCTCATGAGATGTCATGTATGGTTCACATGAGTTGTATCTTATGTGTGTTATGGGGTTTGGGATTGACCATAATACATCATGGGACTATATCTATCATGTCCTAGGAGTGATCAAATAATCCAAGTTATGATTCAAAGATCCTTTGAGAGCTCAATTATGAAATTCTTATGGGTTTTCTAGTGAATTATATATTTTTTTATAAATATTGAATATTATTTTTAAAATGACATATATATTGAAATATTTTTTATAAAATGATTATTTTTATATGTACACATTGTTTCATAATCTTACATTATTATAATTCCTGACATGTTCTAATATTTATATAGAATTTAAAAACTGTATTTAGTTTCCTTTGACATTTAAAAACCCTTACAGAGCATTTTAACACTCATCCCTTGTTTTAAAATTATTTTCATAGGTCAACTAGAATATATATATTAGGATGCATCGATAAAGAGTAAGTTCATATGAATTATTATTTATATCTATTTTAATTTTTTAATGATTGTCTTAAGTTGTTAGGTTTTTATCTAATTCTCCAAAATCTATTCCTTCAAAAAATCATGGTATATAATAAATTTTTTGTATTGTTTTGGTTTCTTTTCATTAAAAAATTATCATTATTAATATGTGTTGAGTCCATAAACCCAAGATCAGGTCATTATAGTTGGTATCTGAGATGTATTCTATAAAACATTAGAGATTGTGTGTTATCATATAATCTGTAATTTAAAAGAGTTTAACGGTTCATGTTTTTCAATATTTTTTTGATGTAAAATCAGAATTATTTTCAGTCATATAAATGAATTATGAGAATAAAATTATATTGAGAGGGGTATATGTGACATCTGATAAATTTCAAACTTGGTTATATAAATATTTTATTAAATTGATTAAATTATGATTAAAAAAACTAACAATATTTTCGAGTAAATTTTCATTAAATAAAATAAGTTAAATTCAGTGTTTTAAGTAAATTATTATTATATATAGTTTTTAAATTTATTTTAAATTAATATTATAAAAATAATGACTAATAACATTATTTAGTTAATGATTATTTATACATGAATATTTATATTTTAATTGTGTTATCTATGATAATAATTATTATCTATGTTATAATTATTGTTTTATAAATTATTGTTTACCAAATGAATTATTTATATAAAAATATACATATAAATATGATGTTATAATTATTAATTATATATTATGATTAGATTATTTTTATAGAATTATATATATTATGAATTTTGGATGTAAAATTTTAATAATATATTATAAATATTTTAATTATAAATATATTATTTTACATTTATATCTATCTATTTTTAGATAATTCTATTTAATATTGAATTTTATTTTGTGTTTAAAATTAAACCATAAAAAATGGAAACAAATCGATTTTTGAAGGATGGTTGGTTGATCAGGTTAAGGGAAACATGGGAGGATCACCATTCAAATTTGAAAGGGGGTTTTAGCTTTCATGAGCTGCTCCACATATAGAGGTTGAGTTTTGGCTTAATGAACCTTGTGGTTGAGGTTCCAAGGTCATATTAGTCATGTTTTTCAAAGATGAGGAGTCTAAGAAGTAGATCCAACGTCCGTTTAAACTAACCATAGATTGAATTTCGAAGAAGAGGGTCTGAGTTTTCCATTATCATCTTTTTGTAGATTGGGTTTTAGCAACCAGTGAGGGTTTCTGAGGGCCATGAATCATTAATAAGGTTTTAATTTTTACATATGTGAGTTAAGTGTTGTCTTCATTTTTTTTAGGTGTCTTATTTTTTTGGTTTAACTGGTATGTATTTTATTTCATTTGAATATTCTATTTGTAGTTGTATTATTTCATTTTAGACTATGGGAAGATTGTTTAATTTCGTATGCATATCTTGATTTATATGTTATTATAGTAGTTATTTTAAATTTTTTTAATCATTGTAGTACTAGTTTTCTTTAGTGAATTTGTGACTGTTCATTGAACTTACACCGCATTCTTGAAGCTGTCACAGTAATGAATCTATGAAAATCTATATTGGCCCCCAGTTTTATCAATTTTTAATATATACATCATTGTGGAAATATTACATGGTTTATATTTAAACGGCATAAATCTTCAATTGAAAATTTAAAAGAAAATTTTGATGTTTTGAGAGCAATTTAAAAGTTATGAAGCCACAGGTTCTATTTTTAAGCAATAAAATAAAGGGTTTAATTTTGTTGATCAACTTTTTGTAATTTAAAATATATATATATATATACATATATATATATATATTCATATCTCTCTATATAAATTTCAATTTTTTGTAAATTATAAGGTAAGGGATTACTTTCAATTTTTTATTTTTAATTATCATTCTTAGTTCTCAAATTATTATGTAAAATATTTCATTATCCTATAATGGAATCAATTGTTTTCAATATAATATGATTTTATGGTTTGTATTAAAAATTTCTCAATATTAAATGTTTAATTTATTGTTAATTCCATTAATTACATATATAATGTTAATTTAATCTACTAATTTATATTTATGATTGAGATTCATGATTTTTAATTATTTATTTTATTTATATTATTTTTATTCAAACATTAATTTTGGATTATTGCTTAAAATATTTTTACTCAAAAAATAGTTTGTTCTTCTATAATTCAAAGTGGTGTTCAGATTTTAATTATATATTTATGATGTTATGAAAATTATTTTATAATAAGTCATTCAATTAATAATTATTTTTCTTGGAAATTAAATTTTAGTATTTATATAATATAAATGGGTTTTCTTAAATGATTCATGTTATAATTATGATTAAAAAATTAATAAAAATTTTATTCAATCAAACTTAATTTTTTAATGTTATTTTAGAATAAGTAAGAGATTCCCAATATAACTCTTATAAATGAATGTTCCTAGATTTTCAGAATTATAATTTAATACTAGTGTTGAAGATGTTTGTTTATATATATATACATATTATTTATTTATTTACACACAAATTAGGTTCAAATCTACACATTTCCACATACTTCTCTTTATAAAATGAATTCAAATGGTTAAAAAAAATTAATTAGCCTCTATTAAGTGCACTATAAGTTGTCGAATTTTAAAAATCAATGATTATATTAAAATTCTACTATTTTTTATAAATTATTTTTCTTATTACAAATATGTCATCTCAAAATAAAAGAGTTTTTTCAAAACATGTATATATATATATAAATTATTCTATTTTAAGAGAAACAATTTTTAAAATTGAAAACAGTAGATAGATATTATTATAATGATTTTTTTATTCATATTATATATATATGTAATTAAATGTAGGTGCATACCTGTGTTATTTTATGTGAATGTTTTTTGGATATGTTTATGGACATGAAATTATGTTTTTATGAAATAGTTTTTAAATAGCACAGTTTAGTGGAATCTTCATGGTGCACATGATGCAAAATCTATTTCCTAATATTTTTAATTCTGAAAACTTTCATTTGGATATTATGTGATTGAATGGAGGGTGTGGGAAGTGATCCCATGAACATTATTGTACTTTTATCAATTTATTTTAAGGGTTCACCCTAGTAGCACTCAAATGCATTGGGTAATGCTTTAATATCTTAAGATGTCATGTATAGTGCATAAGAGTTGTATCATAACAATTTTAAAGGGTTAGGTATTGAACGTAATCCATCATGGGACTATATCTATCATGTCCCTTGAGTGAACCAATAATCCATCATATGATCCAAGGTCACTTTAATAATTAAATTTTGTAATACTGATAAGTTTTCATGTGAATTTTCTACATTTTTATGAATGAAAGATGTTTATTTTAAAATTGATATATATATATATATAGAGTATTATTTTTTATTAAATTTTTAATTTGATAAGTAGTCATGTTTTCATAATCCTCCATTATTAGACTTCAGGACTTTTTATAGTTTTTATATTGAATTTCAAAACAATGTTAGGATTCATTTTAATTTTGAATGACCCGTACTAGGATTTTAAACTCCAATCCCATGTTTTCAAATTAATTTCATAGGACAATTTAAAGTACTATGTCAGGAGGCTTCAATGATGAGTTAAAACACGTGATGTCTTTTCTAACTCTTTATATTTTGTAATGTTTTGTTAAGTTGTAAGATTTGAATCTAATTCTGTAAAACATATTCTGTTAAAATTTTGTAATAGGTAATAAATGTTGTGTATTTATTGAATTTATTTTTAAAAAATACACATCATTTATAGATACTGAGTCTGGAAGAACAGACTTGAGTTGTTATAAAATATCTTTTCCTATAATACATTTTCACTCACATAAAAGGAGATAAATCCATTTGTGAACGTGTGGTCTAACAGCTCTTAAAAGATATGTGGCTCCATTTACATAACAATTATAATATGTATAAATATATATAAATAAATATTAGTGTATTAATGATATAATATTCATTCTATAATGTATAAATATTACTTAACTTCTTTCCATACTCATAATTGAAAAATAGGAATGTCATTCATGAGTATGTATGGCCTAGAGTCTTCATGGCCTTAACATTAGTTCATTTTTCATAACCATCATTCTATATTGGGTTTAGAGATATAAATTATGTATGAAGATGGTGATTATTTCATTATTATTATTATTTCTATTTAAAAAAAATTCCAACCTCATCATAATTGACATTCCACAGTCATTTTTTGATGAATAAGCCAGATGTGGTCAAAACTTCTGATGTAAACTTCAAATATTAAGTAAATTTATATAAAATAATTATGATTGAAATTTATGTACAAGTAAAAAATGGAAATGATCATCAATAATATATTTAATTAAAATTATTTTATTATTCTAGATGACAAAGAACCAGAATGATGAAAATACTTTCAATGAGAGTTATGTCATCTTTTCCACTAATATCATTTTATAATGGGTATATAAATCCCATTTGAAATTTTATAGCTCTAAAATACTTTTTTCATAATGTTTAATTTTTAATTAATTTTCATTCTTTCTTGGGGATTATGATTCTTCTCAAAAATGTGGTGTGTGTTTTTTGTTACAATCTTATCCATTATCAAGCATTTGTATTTTTATGATTAGGATGTGGAATTATTATAATTCCCATGAAATAGTTTATCCTATGGTTATTCATGTTATATTCAATTATTTATACTATTTTTCTGCTTTTTGTTATACAAATGTTTTATGGTAGTTTTTTAAGAAAATATGATTTCATTTCCCTCTTTAGTAGGAAATATATTTTCATCCAAAATAGTGTTTTCTAAAAATATTATAATTTTGTTTTCAAAGGAGAAATGATATTTTCATCAATAAATGTTTTAATTTTTTCTAAATCATATTTTATATTTTTATATTGTTTTTTTCATATGAATATTTTTAAATATATTTTTTTAAAAAAAGTGATTTTCAAAAGTGGTAAATGTGTTTTTCTTAGAATGTTTTTAATGATATTTTAATGGTATTTACACTCATAAATTTTAATAAAATATTATATTAGTTATTTTAAAAAGGTATTATTTTGTAGTTATACCATTCTCATTCAATATATGGATGGATTAAAGTAGTTTCAATGAGATATTTATGAATACATTATATTTTGCATGGGTTAATCATCATTCAAAGATATTTTTATGTAACAAATATTTTTTCCATGGGTTATACATGATTCAATGAGATTTTCAAATAATTAATTTAATTTCCATCGGGTAATCATGTTTGTAAAAAAATAATTTTTTGACTTAGTGGTGATGAAACTAATTCTCTATGATCATTATTCATTATTCAGTTCTATGACATTATTATAATTGGGAATTCCCAAAGGGTACTAGTAGATACAGTTATATCTTATATGATGGGTCCTCCTAGATAACACTGCAATTCATTAGGAAATTTTTATATTCTCCAGATCATAATATTTGAATTCAACTGTATGGCTATTTGAATTTGTAAGGGTCATGTAAGGGATTTTTTATATGATATTCTATGTTACTAATCTGTTATATCTATGATTTATATGGGTTTATGATGATTCATTTGATCAAGATTGGTATAACCTAGCTCAGGATTATTTATTATTATATCAATTCCATTTTTGAAAACTTTTTCTATTTTTTATGTTTTATGATCCATGTATTGATGGGTATAAATATTCTTATATTATACTCATGTACTCTGATTATGCCATCACATCATAATTCTTCTCTTATTCCCATTGATAGATTTTAATTTTTAAATCATTTTTTTACCATTACTGAGAACTTCATATCACCCTTCTTCTCTTTCCTCTTCCGAAGGTTATAAATAATTTGGTTGAAGAAAGTATTACTAGAATATATATCATATGGATAATAATGTTTCCTTAATTTAAAAAATGAAATGTTGTGTTAAATAGGATAAATGTTCGTTTAATTTCATGTTAATTGATTAATTTGGTTTCTATCCTAATTCCATAAAACTCAAAACATAAAAATGTCCTCTAGTTTGTATGTGATCTAATTTTTTATTTTTATATTGTATGGTTTGGATGTTATAAAGGGTCACCCTATCAACCTCATGGTCAGTAATGTGATGTTCATTATTTCATCACAGGATATAAGAGTGTGGTTATTGGGATAATATAATCTATATTAGTCACTCATCGATATTCATTTTCCTTATACCATAATGATCATATTATTAACTGGGTATGACCTCCAAAAATTGAATGATGATCTATAGTTTTTGTTATATGGTGTATTTAAATTTTTCCAATGGTCCACATCTACCATAGTTCTAATAATGTGGGTTCTGATAGATCATTGAACTATAACAAAGTTTTTTATTGTATGATAATAATAGGGTTTCAAAAAATCATTAAATGTTGGTTTTTTATTTTGTAAAAAAAATAATTATGATTCATTAGTTGTTACATCTCTATCTTCCCACATGGATGGTATTTCATTATTTTTTCATTTATTAAAAATTCACAAGATTATTGTATAATATTGATGATTTTTGGTAACTATTCCCAAATATTATGAGACTATTATTATATATTTTTTATATATTAAATTATTTTCATGGTGGATTGGTTTTATATAGGTTAAAACCTTTATTACGGGTTTACATCAGTTATTTTGAGAAAATATCTCCTTTTATTGGTTTATAAATTATTCTCGATGATCTGTTGGCCCCCCATCGCAGAACCTTTGTAAATTATTCTAGTAATTGTTGGGATTCATTAATCTTACTAATGTTACTAAATTTATTGGTTTGTTAAGTCCTATTATGGAATAACAAGTGTAATATTTGGTTTTAAACATTTTATTCTCTTAATTTATTTATTTGCAAATGTTCTTATTGTTCTAATTTTGGTGGGATAAACTCTGAAATATAGATACAAGGATGAGATCCATGTTTTTCTTCATGTTATATGTTTTAGATTCTCTTAGAATCAAGTAAGTGATTCTGTAGTCCAACTTTCATGGTGTAATTCATGTTTATGATCTCCCACTACACATAATATACACATTTAAAAAATTAACAAATTATTTTAGAACATGGGATATGATCTCCTAATAACATCATGTACTAATGTTATTCATCCATGTTTCATAAACCTTATTTGGTATATAAATATATGAATATAAAAAAGACTTTATTCACCATTCAATTCTTAATAGATTTGAAAAATGAAATATAAATAACTAATTCGACATGTAATTCACAAATCCACATCAATTTAACTATTTAATGGATTTTTGTATTTATCGTATATTCCTAATGAAAAATCATGTTTAAAATCACATTCAAATCATCTAATATCTCAACCATTTTTATATCTTCAGAAGTTTCCAAATATTTATAAAATCTATATTTTTTTGCATGATAAAGATGATTTATTCATATCAATATCATCAATATATGTCCTCAAATAAATGTTAGTATAAAAACCCATTAAACAACATTATATACAATTTTCAAATTGAAATTCCATTAAAAAAATAATTTCCCTTTTAATTGCCTTCATAAAAATACTTTTATTATGTTATCCTAAGGGTGTATGATATACCTAACACCCAAACAACACTATGAAATTATAATATTGAATATTATTTTTTGTATTTATATGTAATTGTATTTCAATATTTATGTACTTTTAGTTTCATTCAGGTTATAACATTTTAATCTAATTATAAAACATTATGTTCTATAATTTAACAAAATTATGGAATTATTTACATTATGTTCTAAAATTTTACTTTGACTTCATAAATTTTACTATGAACTATAAAAAATTACATATATAAAATCTCAAAAAATGTTTTTATTCTCCCAAAAAAAATATTTTTACTATAAATTTAATCATTATAATCTAATTACTAAAAAATCCATTCACCTTAAGTTTAACTTATTAGAAAAAAAAAATATTAAGGGACAAATACTATACTTTGGAGTTATGGATAATTTTAAAATTATATTGACATTTAATTTTTGTACTAAACATTTTATACAAGAACCATACAAATTTTATAATTACAAAAAATATAGGTATATTATTTAATTTATTTATTTATAATAAATGAGTTTTGGAAGTTTATTTTTTGGAAAAAAAATTGGATATTAATGGAACATTTCCGTGTTTCTATAGAAATTATGTGTTCCAAAACAAGTTATATGTTTTCAGTGTATATGGTTATATTTTTTTATGGTTTATTTATTTGTATACTAGTCTTTTGTTTTTATAATAATTATATTTTAATATGTTAATTTTATAATATTTATGCAATACATGTAAAATGTTGGTTATTATTTTTAAAATGAAAAATAACACATATACATGTGTTTTTTTGTTAATTATATTTCATTAATTAAAAGTTATTTTAATGAAAAATTGATATAATATTACCACATAAAAATGAATCTTTATAGTAATGTTTTACATAGACAATATTTATAAAAAAATTTACCCATACTTCTAAAATTATCAATGGTCGAAGAAATGATTTTTAGGGAAAAAAATTTATTTGTTGAGTAGATCATGAGTTGGAGATAGAAAATTGAGGAACAATATATTAATGGAAGAATATATATAAATAGACTTAGATAATTTTATTTAATTATTAATTTTGAATAAATGGGTCCTAGAAACGTAGTCTATAATGTGTAAATCAAAATTAATTAATGATTAGTGAATGTAAAACAACAATAACAAACAATTGAGTTAAAGAAGAAATATATTTTAAAGACATATAAATGATTTCTAGAATATGTTTTGTAAAAAAACCAGACTCCTGATACCCATATATAATAATTATGTTACATTATTCATATATATTACACGAGTTGTTAAATGATCTAATAGAACAGTAGTCATAGAAGACAAGATTGAAACATATTATTCACATTACACATTATAACAAAAATTACAAAACCAAAAATCCTTGAGAATATTATTATCAATTCTTGTATATCCCCTAAAATTACATATATTTCTCTTGTTAGTTTCCTATGAAAATTAAAATAAAATAATATTTACCTTAGATTCTTAGTATTGAATCGAATACAACATAATTTACCAAAACCTAAAAATGGGATAAATAGTATGTAAAAGAAATATATATTTTTTAATAATTAAATAGTGAAATGAAACTGATGGAATACACTATCCATGAAAATAAATATAAATATGGACAATAATTTTTTATATAATTCTTATGGAATTCATAATATTAGAAGATGTAAGCATACTATCAAGGATATCATTTATGAAATTATGCATAAATAGGAAATGAATATTCCATAATCCTAAATAGCATGTCTCATGGGACCTATCAGTTTATCATTTGACTATATGTACTATAGTCCACCCTTAACTAATTAATTATAATTCCATTAATATATGAGTTAATAAGAAATTTTTTGATAACAGTTAATGAACGTATTACATAGTCATAAAAAAACAAAATGATGACTATTTATATTATGTAAATCTAGACTAAAAATATTTCCCCATTAAAGGGGGAAATTTTATGATTTATGAAAATATCTTTAAAAACAACATAGAAACTATAGGGTACTCTCAATGTAATAGTGTGTACCCTTATCAATGAGATAAAAATAATTTTGGTGGGTATGTAATTTTTAATGTACTAGTATATCTATTGAATATTGTGACTGAAATCTATAATATAAAATGTTATCTGACCCAAAAAAGATATAAAAATAATATAATAAGATTTATAATATCTTGAGAATTATCAATGAAAATCCCCCATTAATTTCTCACCAGGCATTCAGTTATATTATCACAAATCATGCACCACATAAAGGTTGATTTGATTCTCATGAATAACTTCTCATGGTGATTACCCTAATGTTCATCTATAAAATATACAAATCAACTTTAAAGTATTAAAATATGGATTTAATTTCCATGATAACCACAGACACCGAATAGTTTCCACACAAATGTGTATTGATTACATGAAAAAATAGAAATTGAGTTTTATAACATAATCATGTGTACATGGAATGAAATTTGAGACAATGATTCCTTAAATTTATTCCCACATAGATGAATTCTATCCAACCACTAGTATGTTGAAAATAATTTAAAATATACCTTATTTAATAAACTTATTGTCACATAAAAACATTTATTAATATTTAGTTATAAAAATACTCTATACTTATATTATATAGTTCTTATGGATTTTCAATATCTAGTGTGATTAATATTGATATATTTGAACTATTTTTTTTAATATTACTGTTATTTCACAATAATCTATCAAATTTCATCATTTCTAGATCATAAAAGTTAAAAATTTTTATTCAATATAATTACTTATATTTTTACAATTTCATTCTATGGAATTGTTAGTAATTATCCTTAAATATGATATTGATGACAAGAATATTTTAAATAAAATTATGAAAATGAAATTTTTATCCATAATACTCATGTTATCATACCAAAACAAATAAGACAATTATTTACATATTTAGATCATGTATAACCATAACTTCTTTTCTTAGAGTAATACTTGATAAAATACGTATACTGTTGTTCATGTAGAAGGTTAAAGATAATCAAACAAGAACATACCATAATATAGGGACAATTATTGTTTGAGGTTGTTTAAATATGACTATAAAATAGTCATAATTAAATTATTTACTATTAATCATTTGTTTATATAAAAACATTAAATAATTCAAAGTATAATATAAAAAACAAATATATTCCACAGTATGAGGAAATAAATTTTTTAGAGCGCTCTTTTTATGGATAAATTTACAATGGTATTTTTCCTCGCATATTGTTGAAATGTTTTCCTATTTTTATATCTAAAACATTAATAATTTCATAAACATAATATGTATATATTTAACTCACTCTACAAACCATAAATGTATGAAAATGATAAAAAGAAAAATAAAAATCAATTGTTCCATTGAGGTGGAGGTGCACACATAAGCATGGTTAATGATTTGAATTTCTATAAAATAGGAGAAATGATTAATTTTTTTTTACCATTTTATAATATAAAATATATTATAAATATCAAATTAACTTATTAAATTTAACATTACTACCAATTGATGAATGTGTTTTATAAAAATGAAAAATGATTCTTTGTGGAGCTGTTAGTCCACACAACCACAGGAATGGAATTTTTAAATTTCCTACAATGAAAAGTGGCAGGATGGAAAATATTTATTACATTATAAAAATATAATTTAATATTATAATTAATCTTATAATTATATTTTAATGAGTTAAATATAATTTATAATTTAATATAAGAATGAAAATATATGATGGAAACTTATTATTCATGTTGGGGACATGGGATATATTTGAGATGACTCCTTATAAAGAGAGTGATTATGATACTCTATTTTGACTATAAGATTAATACGGTAAAAAAATAATATAAATAAATTCATAATGGTATATATAGAATAAGAAATTAATCCTTTTGATATTTATTAAAGGGTTCGGGAGAGGCTCTTTAATAAGTGGTAAAATTGACATTTCTATATATATATCGAATTAATATGATTATAGAACTATTTTACATGTGTAGTTGATTAAAATGTCAAAAATAATAGAGTTGTAAATGAGATAAATGTGAAAATATGTCAACCTGTCAATTAGAATCTTATTTTAAACATGTTTTAAGCTCATTACCTATAGATTTATTAACTTAAAATTTTAGTTGTACAATGGTAACAAGTTGTTTTTACATATGTAAATAATTATATCTTCCCAAACACAAAATCATTTTTATAAAATAAATTTGAATTAATAATTCCAAATATGAATTCAATTTTTATCAAATAAAATTTATAAATGCAATGAAATCCAATTTAAACATTAGCGTATGTAACATAGAAAACCCAATTTTTTAAAATGTGTATATTTATGTTTAATATTTATATGTTGGGTAAAATTATCAATTTATTGGACTTTCATGTTATAAATTGGTCGAATATTGTATTTTTATTCTTTGAAATCAATTTAAAACAAAATATTATCAAAAATAATATTTAATTATATGAAAATATAAAAAAAATTGAATAATAATTTTTTTTAGGTCCTTAAAATGTTATTCATATATATTATAAATTTAACATTGTATTTTCAAGAAAATAAAAATAAATAAATATTTGTAATGACCCGTCTTCAGGGCCCGTGCTATGACTACCCCAAAAAATAACATCCATTCTCGTTAGAACGAAACTACGGTGAAGGTATCACTAAAAAATCACAGATGCTGCGAGTTCAATGGTGCCCTCGGATTTTAGTTCTGAGCACCGGTTCAAAAGATAGAAAATCACACTCGTACTTTTACTGAACAAACCCAAAAAAAAGTTCAAAAATTGTTTCCGGGCACACCGGGACTTGGAATCAAGTGCCGTCAGAAACTGTGGACTCGTAAAATTCCCATGAATTTATGAAAAAACATTCCAAGGAAGTTATGAGTCTTTACATTTTCCCTAACCCAGGGCTTTACATCCCTGTAAGCTACAACTCACACTAAGGGAACGGATGGGGGTACTGAGCATATAGGTGAGAATCCCGCTCCCATGTACTCTCCTGGAGGTTCCCGTGTTGCCATGGAATGAGATCTAAAGGTATCAACCATCCACACAGGACCCGCTCCTATCTATCCTTAATCTCCACTGAATCCTCCTTGAATGTCGCCATGTCATGGATGTCTAGCTCCCCATGGTCGATGATGTGGGATGGGTCATGCACGTATCTCCTCATCTGAGATGCGTGGAAGACATCGTGCACCCGATGCAACTGTGGTGGAAGATTGTGGTGGTATGCCACCTCACCTACTCTGTTGAGGACATGGAAAGGTCTGATGAAAGGGAGAGATTACTTTCCACCTCAGCCAAATCTCCGTAGACCTCATCGAGTTGAGACCCGTAGAAATGTATGGTCCCCATCCCTGAACTCCAGGGGTCTCTGAATCTTTTCAGCATATGTCTTTTGCCTGATTTGTGCAGTCTTCATCCTCTCATGGATGATCTGCACCTTCTCCATGGTAGCCCGTACCATCTCGGGTCCCACTAGTGCTGACTCCCTAGGTCTGTCCAGCACAGTGGTGATCTGTAAGGTCGACCATACAAGGCCTCAAAAGGTTCCATACATATGGTGGAGGGATAGCTATTGTTGTAGTCGTACTCCACCAAATGAAAGTGATCCTTTCATCTGTGACCGAAGTCAAGGACCCATGCACAGATAATTTCTTCGAGGTTCTTAATGGTCCGCTATGTCTGTCAACCCGTCTAAGGATGTATGTGGTGCTCAAGAGAAGCTGCATCCTGAAACCCTCCTGCAACCCCTTCCATAGCCTGGAAGTGAAATGAACATCTCGATCAGATAAGATCGTCGATGGCACACCTTGAATCCATAAGATCTCCTATACATATAGGAATCCCAAGATCTTTACTAAGCCCTCCTCTATAATCAGTAGGAAGAGGGCCACCTTGGTGAGTCGGTCTATGATCACCCAGATAGAGTCACGTCCACATTATCTATGTGGAAGTCCGGTTACGAAATCCATGGATATCCCACCCCACTTCCACTCTGGGACCTATAATGGCTGAACCAAAGCTGCTGTAACCTGGTGATCCTCCTTCTCTTGCAGAAAAGTGAGGCATCCTGATACAAACTCTACTACTGCCTTCTTTATACCTGGCCACCAGTGCTGTCGTAGGAGGTCCTGATACATCTTTTCCACTCCTGGATGTACCTCTAAAGGAGATTTGTGGAACTCCCACAACACTTCCTCATAAAGTGAAACTGGTACCATGGTAAATCCCTTGAAGAGAATTATGTGCTCCCCACCTTCAGAAAATCCATCTGGTGCATGCCCTTAGGATATCTGAGAAAGTCGCGTCTCACAGTCAATGTCCCCACACTTTGCCTCCCTAAATCGCTGAAGATGTTGAGGAGTGACTGTGAGAGACTGATGGAAGGCTTCTCCATCTCTATCCACAAAGGATATCATAAACGCTGTAAGGTGCTCTTTTGCCTCTCCTAGCAGCTGAAAGTCTACTCTCCTGCTAAGAGAATTTGATACAACGTTCCCCTTCCCAGGAGTATAGACTCTCTCAAAGTCATAGTCCTAGAGGAACTCAAGCCAATGCCGTTGTCTCAGGTTCAGGTCCTTCTGCGAGAAGATATACCTGAGGCTCTTATAATCATAGTAGAATGTCAAATGCTCACCCATCAGATAGTGTCGCCACATCTTCAAGGTGAAGACCACTGCTGCTAACTCCTGGTCATGGGTAGCATAGTTCTATTCATTTTGTCTCAACTGCTGAGAACCATAGGCAATCACTGCTTGCTCTTGAATCAGGACACACCCATGTCTGGTCACTGATACGTCGCAGTAAACTACGTACCCTACGTCTTCTAGTGGAAGCCTCAAAATGGGGGAACTTATGCCTCTACCTCAGCTTCTGAAATCTTTTCTGGTATCTCTTCGACCACACAAAGGGTTATCCCTTATTCATCAATGCTGAATGCTGTGTTGAAACTCTAGAGAAGTATAGATCAAATCTTCGATAGTATCTAGCCAGTCCCAGAAAACTCTGTACCTCTGTTACATTCTTAGGAGGCTCCCAAGGAAGTACTACCTCGATCTTTGCTGGATCCACTGCAACTGTAGACTCTGAGATGATGTGTCCAAGAAATTGTATCTCTTGAATCCAAAACTAGAACTTCAAGATCTTACCATAAATATGGTTCTCTTAGAGTGTGTCCAGTACTACCTTTAAATGGTAGGCATGATCATCCTCAGTAGTCGAGTAAATCAGAATGTCTTCAATTAAGTTTGTGGTAAAGAGATCGAGGTAATGCTGGATGATCCTATTCATGAGACACATGAACACTGCTGGAGCATTGGTTATGCCGAAAGGAATATCGAAGAACTTGTAGTGGCCATACCGACACCTGAATTCCGTCTTCTGCACATCCTCATCTCAAACTCTATGTTGGTGATAGCATGACCTAAAATATATCTTCGAGAATCATCGTGATCCATTGAGCAGATAAAAGAAGTTGTAAATACCTAGGAGTGGGTACTTGTTCTTAACAGTCACCTGGTTCATGCGACGGTAGACAACACACAGTCGCAAGCTCCCATTCGCCTTCTTGGAAAACAAGATCTGGGCTACTCGGGGAGAAACACTGGGTCGGTTGAATCCCTTCCCATGTAAGTCCTCCAGCTATACCCGTAGATCATGATGCTCAGGGAGAGCAATCAGATATGCTAGAGTAGATATCGGTGCCATCCCAGGGTACTGGACAATGTAGATGTCTACCTCTCTACGAGGAGGTAGTCCTGGAACATCGTTAGGGAAACCATCCGCATACTGATCCACCACAACAGGAAAACTCGGACTCCGCACATCAACCGCTACGGGGATGAGACTAGCCAACTGATGTGTGATCGGCTACACCCTCCTCTAGGTAAGTAATTCTTGTGGTGCAAGGGTTACCTTCTTGTCGGTGAAGGTAAAACTAGTTCAATCCATCTGGACAAACCGCACTTTGCGCCTAATACAGTCAATCTGAGCATGGACAGTAGATAACCAGTCCATACCCAAGATGACGTCTTAAGGCCTCAATGCCACTAAGAGGAGATCCCAGCCAATTCTCTCACCTCTTATAGTAAGCTCACACTACCGGTACCAGTGCATAATCATCGAGTCTGCTCCCATAGGAGTTCCTAGATGAATCATCTCCGGAGTGTCGTGGTCAAAAGCCTCAGCTACCTGAAGTTGAGCTCTCCCATGTCCGCCAAATCCAATGACTCCGTCGGACTCTCCGAGATCTGAACGAGGTCAGTGGTTATTAATGAGTTACTAGAACCTGTCTCTATAAGAACATAATCTAAGGTGGAGTAGACAAATACAGTACCTCAAATCATCTTCGTAGTGTAGTGGTCCTAAGCCTCAACTGCCTGAAGGTGAGCTCTCCCATGTTCGAAAGATCCCAGCGAACCTTGCCCGAGCCTCTCTCATCCATCCCACCCTCAGGCTAGGCCACCCCCTCGGTCCTAGGCACTCCCTCAGATCGATACGGTCTTGTGGACCTGGTCGGACCCGAGTCTGGCCCTATTTGGACAATTTACACCTTTTCTCCCATATCTCAGGCTACATGTGTCCGATAGACAAACTGTTTGCAGTGACGAAAAGATCAGTGCCAGACTGTTCTATTGGTATATACCACATGAGGTTTGGACACAAGTAGAGTACATTTGGGTTGGTTTGAACTTAAAAACCATACGGGCCCCTGGAACAGAAATGCCAATAACTCACAGACCAGAAGTCCGACTGATGCACTGTCAGTTGCGTTGGAACCCTTACAACATGGCAGACTTTGGGGTTACTCCTTTTATGTGTTTGTTGGTGGTCTAAGTATGACCTATATCTCAAGGGAGTATTATACAAAATTCGAGCGCACCGGGTGAGAGAAATCCAGTGGCGGATAGTGAAGAGGAGGTTGGTGACAAATCATTCAGAGGTCAGTGCTCAGCGATCCTATGTGGGTCAGCGCATACCGATCCTGTGTGGGTCAGATCCTATGTGGTTCAGCACTCATCAATATTGTGTGGGTTAGCGCATACCAATCTTGTGTGGATAAGATCCTGTGTGGGTCATTGTGGGGGTTAGTACTTATCGATTTTGTGTGGGTCATTGCGGGGGTTAGTACATATCGATCATGTGTGGGTCAGACTCTGTACGGTCATAAGCAGTGCCTCTTGACTGAATAAGATGATCTAGCTTCACGACCAATCATCTATACTTATTTACTTCACTTTCATCCTTTTTTGAGCTGAGAAAATGAATTTCATTTTTTCTTCATGATCGAGACGGGTTACTAAATAACATAGGTATATGTATGGGAATGTACCTAAGTAAGATTTATCCATTGATTCTGTAATTTATGGTTATCCTTGTTGGATTTTTTGAGGCCTTGAGGGTCTCAGGGTCCCTACCGAGTATCGATATACTCAGCCCTACACAGGTTATACCCGCACCTCATTGTGTTTGTTGAAGATGACAGGCATCGCCGATTGGGACAGAGAGTAGCAGAACTAGACGGTACCCAGAGGTGGAAAACTCTGCGAGACGTACATGAAGTGGACAGATGGACTTGTGTTGCTGAGGGGGCCATATGTACCCAACCTTCAGGTGGGAATTCCGGAGGATGACCCAGAAGCTACTTTACTCTTTTTCTTCAATTGTACTAGCTTTTCAGTTGTACTGTACTTTTCTATTGGGCTTGTATTTCTAGCACCATTACATTCAGCACACTCTTTTGTATAGAGTTTCACTTAGTGTTTTACTTCCAGTTTCATACTCTGTTGTGTTTTTTTACTATTATAATGGAAATTCCTTCCCAATTTATGGATTTACGCCTTTGGTGCTAGTCGCCAGCCCTTGGTCTATGGAAGGCAGGCTTGGGGTAGTCACGATACGGGCCCCGGGGGACAGGTCGTGACAATATTGATGAAATAATAGGTGTTATACACATACAAGTTATCAAAAAATTTATATAATTCATAGTTTTTTAAAAACACCATCGTTCACTATTCACACAATCAATCATTTCAAAACGTAGCAAAAAGATCATATTATGAAAATATTGAAATTAAAACCCTAAAATGAGTTTAATTTTTTCCAATTTAAATTTAAATTCATATTTTAAATAAATTCAGGATTAAATTCACTAGAAATATTGTATTATGTAATAGTTTAACAATATATATTTTACTTACTATATCAAGGTCTCGAGTATTATAGGCCCCACCCCCATTCATAATTTAATTAAAATGTTACATTTCGAATACTATAAAAATATGGGTATTTCTTTCTCATTTCTCCATCAGGATCCCATATTTCCTCCTTTATTATGTGATTTTACCAAACTAATTTCTCTGGATGAGTTTTTTGACTCTAAAAAAAATCTGTCTACTATCAGGAATCTTAGTTGACTACTCATTCTAATACTAGTTAGGTAAAAAAATATTCAATATTATTTCTGTATATTTTTTGGATCCTACATCTATTTCATCAATAATTAATCATTAATGATATAATGTGCTTTAGTAAGGTTGGGTTTCATGGACAGATGGAAATTTATAAGCCCAGCAGAATATGGAATATCAAAATGCCCAATATACATAGGGATTAACTTCTATTTCCTACCAAATCTTACAAATCCTTTCCATAGTACAACATTTTATAATAAATATCCATTCATATAAAATTTCAAGTGTTTCCATTGATAAAAATGAAATTTTTTCTTCTATGATCAGAATTTATATTTTCTTGAATGCTTTTTACATTCATAGTTGAATCCTCCTACTATTTTGGGCCTACTTAATTAATTTATCCAAATTCTTAATAATTATTTATAGTAAGAAATATCTTCCTATATAATTTTTTATATAGTTCAATCTAAAAAAATTGAAAAAATTATTTAATGATAATTTCTATAGATATAGTTATAGAACCACATGTCTTTATAAGACAAGAGAATATTCATTCAGTACATATTCTACTATATCAATAGTCTTTCCTTTGTTCTAATCATTTTGGGGATGATTTGTGGTTGATACAATTAAATTAGTGTCGATATCTATTTAAATACTCTTATATTTTTTTTCAACTATAGTTCATGATCAGATAAATTTGATATAAACTCCTCATAATGTTTCAATAGACCATTGATATATATTTGGGTTAGGTTCTCCAGTGGTAAATCTTCCTTTAGTACTAAAAAATTAATACAATTGGATAGCTAATCTATGATGACCCTCATAGAATCATTCTTCATAATATTTTTGTATTCCTAGTGACAATGTCCATTACGGTATCATCCCACTTCCATGTACATATAATATTAGGTTTCATGGAACCCTTATGATGTAGTATTTTATGATTGATATCTTATCATATTATGCCTCTAGACACGTAAATTTCAATTTCACACTTTATACCATCCCACTATAAATGATAAATTAAATTTTTATATATGTTTTTTATTCCAAGGTTTTTTAGGAAATTTTATCAATGTGAATCTTTTTGTATCTTCCTCATCAATTTAGGTATAGATGGAACACATAACCACTTTCCAAACATCAATATTACATCTTTATAAAAAATAAATATATAAATTTCCCATTATTAACTAACTTATTCTATCTTTTCATATCTGTTATAGGATATTTATTTGCTTTCTAGTAATGGGGGATTAGAAATTTATTTTAATATTAATGATCACTCCACCAGAATATAAATTACCACAACTATAATGACAAAATGTCTAAATATTGGAACCTTATTAATCCTCAAAATGCTTAGCAATCCCTGACCCTCATAATCATTGCATCATCCACCTAAAAATAATTCCCATGGTGGTCATATATCTAAAAAACATAGTATTTGTGTACCTCAAACCATTTTCTATTCCTCATTTGTATCTCTTTTTATGAGAAAATATAAGACAACTTGTATTGTTTAGAATTAATGTCACATAATTATACACATAGATAATTCCATCATATATCTAATGAAAGGATTAATATAGAAAAAGTATGTTACATAGTTTTATTGTTATATACTGGTATATTAAATTTATTTTGGGAATAATAAACCACTAAATCAATCTATTAATCTTAGATTACATTTATTTTTAATTGGTCAATATGTGTTGCTGGATGATGTTGTGATTCTTGGGGAATTATTATGTATTTATATAATATAACTATATGTCCTACTTGAAGATTTTTATTTGTAAACTTTAATGAATTTTTGTGTTGATCTTTTGTTTTTAAAGACATGTGCCAAATATATTTCACATTGTTTAGCACAAAATTTTGGTGTACATGAAATATGAATTTTATATTACCTAATGAAAACAAGAATATAATTCTCCTTGTATAATGAAATTATTAATGAATGATAAATAATAAGGATATAGCTAATATGTTGGTTTTAATTTTGGGGTTCAGTATTCTTCAATTAGAAAATATGTTTTATGGATGTTTAATAGAAATGAAGGTATTACCAAGGAATCCCTAATGAGCTAGCCCTCAACAAATCATAGGGGGGCCCAAGGGGTCAACCCCAATTGAAGATTCTTTCCAAGGATGAGGCATGGAAACCAGGTCCATGTATTATCTCTAAGGAGTATAGTTCCTACTATTCATGGGATTGTGAATTTGTAAGGATCTTAGAGTGAAAATTTTAGTAGGTGTGCATTTTGTGGACCAAAATCTTTTAGGTCAATTTTTAGGTCTAAATTTTGTGGAACCTCATATCTTGCCATATGAAACAAATTTTTTCGATTGAATGATATATCTCACCCAAACCAACATGATTTTTTAGGTAGGATGCGGGACTCCACATAATAAACACCTATTTATTGAAGAGATTGAAATAAGGATGGTCTTCCGACCATGTTGATCCTCACATTCCACTTAATCCGACAAAGTGTGGATTCAAAAATCCATGTTGTCTTCAACCATCATATGATGAAACATCCTTCTAAAAAATTAATACACCCTCCACCATAAAGGATCAATCGAATCCAATGAGAATGAGTATAGATGATCAATCGGTGCAAACATGTAACGACCCAATGTTTTTAATGGAAGTTCCCTTATTATAAATATGCCATGAAATCACATAAAAATGAACTACTAAGTGATAAGTGTCCTTTAAACATATGTTTTTCACTTTTGTGTTTGGTGTTTTGAAAATCTAACATACATGGTTGTGTTCAAGAGGTTTTTTGGAGTTTGATAAGAAAAACTTAATTTATTGGTGAATAGTAACCAATCATAATGAATATTAATAGACCCTTATGAATAATGATATACTATAATGAATAGTAACCTCACCTATGATAGTATAAAAAAAATATTCATGTTGGAAGTATAATATTCCATTGTTTTAGAATGAGTTAATTCATGTTTTAAATCTTGTTTTTGATAATAAAATATGATTTCAAATAAATAATAAAATAATAATATTTTGAAAATTATTTTTGAAAAATGGACTTCATTTTTCGATTCTACATGTTGAAAAATGGTTACGGTTAATTTTTGAGATTTTTCTGAAATACATGACATTTTTATGAATAGTAAAATACGGTAATTTACCGTATATATACATTATAAGATAAATAAATTATTCCACGTATAATGGATGATGTCACCACACATGTTTCAAATTAACTTGACCTATTTACTATTCATGGTCATGGAATACACAATATTATTTGTCTTGTGAAGAAATAATAAATTAAGGATTACAATATCATGAAATCCCTCCTCCCCTCCACTATAAAAACCCATCTTCACTCCCTCTTCAATCCACTCCTCTCAAGCTCCAAGACTTATCTAAATTTTTCCCAAATATATTCCCAAGGTCCTCCCCCATGTCCAAAATCTCTCAGCCTCCTCAAAATTCCAAAACCTCATCCCTTAAGACGTTCTCAAAGGAGGAAGTCTCAGGAGGTAAATTCCTCTTCCCAAATTTCTTCTTTTCTGTTAAGTTATTTTCTTTTATATTTATTTCCTCACCTCCATTCACCATAATAGTATGATAAATACAGTAGAATACATTTACTATAATTTCTTCATGCTAGTGGTATATTTCATTAGCTTATCTCTTTTCCCCACCCATTTATTTGAAAGAAATGAAAACACAGTTTGAAATGTGCTAATTTAGCACATTCAAGGACAACTTTTTATCAATTTCTATTATTATCATTAATTCTGTTCATGAAACCATTTTTGTTATTGTTGAACCAGATTATTATATATGTTATATATCCTATTTTTGGTTTTGTAACCCTTTGGTATAAATAGAACTTTGTTATAAATAAAAACACATTCTTTGTTATCAAACCCAACGAATAACAAAATCTTTTATCACTAAGGTTATATATTTAATAATTCAAAATCACACTAAGTAACCTAATTAAAACAAAAACCATGTAATATTCTGGATATGAACTAAATAATATTACTTAAATTCTGGAAAACCACTTTTATATTTCATATAATCCAAACTTTAATATAAGTGAACCGATCATTTAAAGCCAAGTAAACAAACGATCCCGAACAATCAAATTAAAACTTGTAACTAATAAAAAATGATTTGAATAAACTAAGATGGGTTATAATAAATAAATTTAATATATAAGAGGTTCAGGAATTGTTAATTAATAAGACTAATTTTTTTATTCAGGTCATTAAATACAACTGGAGAACACCAAGAGATTTAAGGTAAGGGATTCACCGCTTTTCACTCTTAATCAAGATTGTTCTCTATGATATGTTTTTTTGTGTAAAACCAAGTGATTTGTTATATTTACACACCTTCCCCATACTGAACTAATGTTTTATAATTGATGATAAATCCCTTCTCTCTCTCAACAAGTCTTCTTATTTACACCCGACACCATGCCGTTAAAATAGTAACGAATTCTACCCAATCCTTCATCGGGTTGGGTTATCATTCTTTAAAAAAGGTGTAATCATATATATTTATGTTAATATTATGAATTATATATTGTTTTAAAATGTTATAATATCAAAACCCTTTCATCACTTTCTTTCGGGGATATACATTATTATGAATGATTCCCTCCTCAGAACATTCCGATAAGCAAACCTGTTTTAAGGGGACTTCCCTAATTTTTACCCAAATTTAAACTTCACTCTACCCTCTGTTTCAAGACACCATTTTCTTTAAAAAATCATTATTTATATATTAAAACCTTTCTGGTTTAATTATGTTTTTATATAATAGAATTTCCTCTTTTATTTTTTAAAATCTCTAGAGTGTTTTCCTTAAAAGCGCACAAAAATGTTTTAATGCTACTGTTTCTAAAATACATTTCTAATATGTTGACACTTATATTTGACAGAAAATTCCATGTTATATGACTATTTTACCCTCTTAATTTCCATGTATGTTCTAATCATTTCCTTTAATTGACACTTTCATGATACACCCATTGGATATTTTTTATGCCATGACTATGGTACCCAATTCATTCCCTGGGTACCCATATGTTTGTGTATGTTTGATTATTTACGATTTTATATGTGGTAAGAATATTTATGTGGCAATAATATTCATGAAAAAGTTCATATGGGTGAACCCAAATTGCACTCCAATGCATTGGGTAAGGATAAGTCTCATTAGATGTGATGTGAAACAGGATTGACGGTTAGCCTTGACATGTACTAAAATGGGAAACGGGATTGGAAGTTAGCCTTGACTCATACTAAAGATATAATTTATGATTCTACCACATTTATATGATTCCATGTTTATATGATCTCATTGTTATATTAAATTATTTCATAAGTTTCATGATTTGGATATCATTATGTCATGCCTCTTAACTCATGTGCTCGAGATGTATCCTTATGTTCGTTCCCTTACTGGGCTTTTTTAGCTCATCCCTTTGTTCATGTGTTCCCTAGGGTTCCCTATGCAGATGTAAGGGATCAAAGGAAGTTAGGATATCATTATGGAGATTAAATAAAGAATTATTTTTTAGCCCCATGTTTTATTTTATATGTACCTAGTCTTCCAAGACACTAGACTCAATGATCCTTGGCTTGTACTCTGATGATTAATTATTCTTTAAATAATGAAATGATATGTGTAAAAGGATCGAGTGGCTATTGGTGGTATCAGAGTATGGTCTAGTTTTTTTGGATATAAGTAATATATTGCCTTAGTGAGAACCTTAAGGATGAGACTAAGTATAAAAAAAATTGTCAAAAATTTTGGTGAGTATAGAGTAAGTTGTTTATCAAGAAAATACATCAATGTCTGGATATGAGCAGGTAGAGGAAACTCTGGCACATATGTATCTCGGGGTAAAACCCATAAAAACTACTTTTATCTAGACTCGAATGAGAACTGGTGCATGATAACGGGCCATGTTTCACTCTTGGTTATGATACTCGTGGGGGATATGCTTTGGTAGATTCACGAGCATAGTATAAACCATTATTAAAGAGAAAATCCCATCAGAATATAAGTAGAGAAATAGACTGAGGATAACCTAGATATAAACCTAAGTAATCACAAGTTAGGATGTAATTCTTCTTTATAAGTTTATCCTTTAATGTTCAAAGTTTCCTTTTTATTCTCAATAGCTATGTATTCAAGAACTCTAATTATACGTTATTTTTCTTAGTTAATGGTGGGAAATAGAAGAACACGTTCCCACAACCAATGTGATAGGAAATGTGACGATTTCCCTAATGACATGCCTGATGTGACAGATGTTGGTGCTCAAACCATCATAGAAGTACTTGCTCAGCCGGCTCGAGTTATGAATAATAACTTGAATCAGGTGGAATTTCCCCCTCCTCCAATTAAAGAGAACATTTCCGTAGAATCCTCCATGCAGAAATGGCCTCCCATGTTTAGAGGGTCTTCTGATCCCCTCCTCACAGAACAATGGATTAAATACATTTAAATGATTTTCTCTATCCTCCAGTGCTTATAAGAAGATAAATTTGTACTTGTGGTCTATCGTTTTGATGGAGAAGCTGATTAGTGGTGGAAGCTGATCAAGAATACAAAGTCCTGAGAGGAAATTGATTCCATAGAATGGTAGGAATTCAAGAGGATGTTTTTCAACAAATATTTTCCTCAAACCCTCCATCTTAATATGGAAAGAGAGTTCCTTGGACTCAAGAAAAAGGAAGATGAGTCTATCGAGGCGTATGAAGATAACATTACAAGGATTTCAAGGTACGCCTCTGGAATTTTCATGAACACTGAAAGCAAGGTGGATTTATTCTTTAGCGGATTAAAGCCGAGTCTACGAAAATTGTTGGCAATTCGAGACTTCGACAATTATGAGGAGATTTTCCGTTGTGCCCTCAAGGTTTAAATGGATATGGGAGACTCTCAGTGGTCTAATGGGACTAGTTATAAGAAGTGGAAAATAGAGAAAAATATGGGTGGTTAATCAAGAAAATCCCATGATGGAAAGAAGCATCACATTCCTCTTTGTAAAAATTGTGGGAAGAATCATCTCGGTGACTGTCTCAAGGGAACTAGGAATTGCTTCAAATGAGGAAAGTATGGTCATCTGGCCACGAATGGCCATAGGGATATGAAAAATACCGCTATTGTTAAAGAAGAAAGGAAGGTTCAGATCAACACTCAGCCTATAATTCAATGTTATAACTGTAAGGATCTTGGGAATTATGAAAACAATTGCCCTAACCGAGGGTTGTTAGAGGCAGTCAATAACAACATCCAAGGCAACAAGAAAGGGCTTATGCTATCACTACTACTGAGGTGGATCTGGAAAACGATGTGGTGACAGGTATGTTAGTTATTCATTCAAGAATAGTGAACATACTCTTTGATTCTGGTTCTACACTTTCTTTCATATCTTGAATGTTTAGTAGAACTATTCATACACCACCTCAAAATCTGGAGGAAAAGTTATCTGTGAATATAGAAAAATGGGCGATCACTACATCCATGGTTCATAACTCTTCCTCGGTTAATGATTGTGGACTAAACCTCCCAGAAATTTTCATCATGCATCCTTTAGTGGAGTTTGACGCAATCTTGGGCATTGATTGGCTATCTTTGTACAAGTCCAAAATCAATTTTTGGGAAAGGGAGATCACTATTCACATCCCGAAACAACCTCTGATTATTTACAAGTGCAATGAGAAAGATGAATCCCCTTTCAAATCATCATCTAAAGTGTGGATATTTCTTCCTTACAAGCATGTATTTATATCTCAAATGATTGAGACGAAGGAGAGAATCATGCTTGAACACATGCCCATCGGGATGGATTACACTGATGTATTACATGAAGAGTTTTTAGGTCTTCCCCCAGACTGAGAGGTTGAGTTATCAATTGAACATATCCATGGATCTCTACCAATATCAAAGACACATTACAGAATGGCCACCGTAGAGCTTAAAGAGCTGAAGAAGCAGTTACAGGAGAATAGGGAGAAGGGTTTTGATACCCCTGAGTGCCTCACTGTGGGGTGATCTAGTCCTATTCGTCAAGAAGAAGGATGGATCAATGTGACTCTGCATTGATTTTCATGAGCTCAATAAAATCACTATGAAGAACAAGTATCCACTTCCATGGATGGATTACTTGTTCGATTAGCTTCATGGGGCCAGTTATTTCACTAAGGTGGACTTTCAGTCAGGATATAACCAACTAAAGGTGAAGAAGGAAGATATTCCCTAGACTGCCTTTCGAATGAGATATAGACACAATGAGTCCATAGTGATTCCCTTTGGACTCACTAATGCTCCAAAAATTTTCAGGTATTTAATGAATAGAGTATTTAGAGATTACATCGACAAGATTGTGGTGGTATTTATTAATGACTTTCTGATATATTAGATGAGAAAAGACGAACGTGAAGAGTATTTGGAAACTATATTAAAGAAATTGAGAAGGGAGAATTTGTATGAAAAGTATAGTAAATGTGAGTTTTGGATGGAGGAAGTATCATTCTTGGGTAGTCTATCACTAAGAAAGGGATATCTATTGACCCTACCAAGATGAAGGTAATTGAAGAGTGGTCGAGGCCAACTTCTATAATGGAGATCCGTAGAATTTTAGGTCTAGCAGGGTATTATCGACGATTCATGAATAACTTTTCACAATTTTCAAACCCAATGACTAAGCTAACACGAAAGGGAGTAAATTTCATCTGGACACAGGAATGTGAAGACTGTTTCAAGGAGTTTAAAAAAAAGTCTTATCACACACTGATACTCACACTCCCTTCAAGTAGAGAACTCTTTGTGGTGTATAGTTATTATTATAAGAAAGGCATAGGCTATGTGCCAATGAAAAATTATAAAGTTATAGTGTATACCTCAAGGTAGCAAAAAAACCATGAGAAAAATTATCCCACACATGATCTGGAGTTGGCGGCTGTGATCTTTGCATTGAAAATCTAGAGGCATTACCTCTATGGGGAAAATGGGAGATATATACTGATCCCAAGAGTATCAAATATATATTCACATAAAAAGATCTTAATATGAACTAGTGAAGATGGATAGATCTCATCAATGATTAAAACTGCTCAATCCACTACCATCCATGTAAGGAAAACAAGGTGGCGGATGATCTAAGTAGAAAGGATCATGCATCTTTATCAATGATGATAATTGAAAAGGATCTAATCTTATTAGATTTAAAAAGGATGGACTTGGGAATCGTTAATGGAGGAACATCATCAATCCTTTCTCAAATGATTGCTCAACCATCCCTATTGGAGAAAATAAAGGATGTTCAAAGAAAGAATGTGGAAATTCAGAAAAGGGTAGAAGCTATTAAAAATGGGAAAACCTACGATTTCAAAATTGACGATGAAGGAGTTGTATGATTTGGGACACGATTATGTGTACCATTTGATACAGAGATAAAGAATGAGCTATTGAACGATGCACATAGCTCGACCTTCTCTATCCATCCTGGGAGTACCAAAATGTATTGTGATCTTCAGGAACACTTCTGATGGGATAACATGAAGAAGGATGTTGCAGGATATATATCAAGGTGCTTGGGATGTCAGCCAGTTAATGCTGAGGTAAAAAATTCCAAAGTTATGATGCAGCCATTGCCTATACCCATGTGGAAATGGGAAAATGTTACTATACACTTTATCACGGGTCTCCCAAAGACTTTGAAGGGAAATAATGCGATATGGGTTGTGGTTTACCGACTCACAATGTAATCTCATTTCATCACTATTCATGAAAATATCTCTATTAAATAATATGCAATGTTATATGTGAAGGAAGTGGTGAGACTGCATGGTGTTCCACTCTTAATTGTCTCTGAATGTGATCCAAGGATCGCATCTAAATTCTGGAGGAGACTTCATCATACTTTGAGTACAGAATTAAATTTCAGCATGACCTATCACCCCCAAACTGATGGCCAGTATGAAAGAACTATTCAGATGCTTGAGGATATGATTAGATCCTGCTCTCTATAATTCAAAGGTGGATGGGATCAATATCTCCCATTAGTTGAGTTCTCATACAACAATAGCTTCCACTCGAGTATTCAGATGGCTCCATATGAAGCTCTATATGGAAAGCAATGTAGGACTCCAACCTGTTGGGATGAAGTTGGAGAAAGAAAGCTAATTGGACTCAGTCTTGTTCAAGAGATGATAGAGAAGGTTCAAGTCATCCAGAAACACATCAAAGATGATCAAAGTCAATACAAGATCTATACAAACAACCGTCGAAAGGACTTGGTGTTCAACGTTGGAGATAAAGTCTTCCTTCAAATATCTCCATGGAAGAGAGTCATGCGATTCGGGAAGAAAGGGAATCTAAGACCAATGAATATTAGCCCATTTGAGATCCTTGAACGCATAGGAGTCATGGCCTATCGGCTTGCACTTCCACCAAATATGGATCGAGTTCATGATGTTTTCCACATATCACTTTTTGGTAAGTAGATACCTGATACCTCACATCTACTAAAATCAGAGGTGGTGTAGCTGGAAGATGATCTCTCCTATGAGTAACATCTAGTAAAGATTCCAAATTAGATAGATAAAGTTCTACATTACAAGAAAAACCATCTTGTCAAAGTTTTGTGGAGGAACCATAAGTTTGAGGAAGAAACATGAGAACTGGAGGAAGCAATGAAGGAAAAGAACCCACATCTGTTTTTGGTATAGAATGTAAAATGAAATTTCGAGGGCGAAATTTCTTAAGGGGGGAACAATGTAACGACCCAATGTTTATAATGGAAATTTCCATCTTATAAGTATGCCATAAAATCACATAATAATGATCTAATAAGTGATACGTGACCTTTAAACATATGTTTGTCATTTCTATGTTTGGAATTTTCAAAATCTTACATACACGGTTGTGTTCAAGAGGTTTTTTGGAGTCTGATAAGAAAAACATAATTCTTTGGTGCACAGTAACCTACCATAATGAATAGTAAGATACCCGTATGAATAGTGATAAACCATAATGAATAGTATCATCACCTATGATAGTATAAAAATAATATTAAAGTTGGAAGTACAATATTCCTATGTTTTAGAATCAGTTAATTCATGTTTTAAATCTGGTTTTTGATATTAAATTATGATTTTAATAAAATGTTAAAATATTTATATTTAGAAAAAAAAATTAAAAATTGACTTCATTTTTAGATTCTATATGTCAAAAAATGGTTAGAGTCAATTTTTGATATTTTTCTAAAATACAAGAAATTTTGATGAAAAGTAAAATATGGGAATTTACCGTATATATACATTATATGCTAAATAAACTATTCCAAGAATCATGGCTGATGTCACAACACATTGTTCAAATTGACATGACCCATTTACTAATCTTGATCATGGAATAATTACTATTCTTTTTCTTGAGAAGAAATAATAAATTAATGATTATAATATCATTAAATCACTCCTCCCTACCAATATAAAACCCCCCTTTACTTCGTATTTTCTCCACTCCTCTCAAGCTCCATGACTTCCCTAAATTCTTCCCAAATCTCTCCCCAAGGTCCTACCCCACGTCCAAAAGCTCTCAGAATCCTCAAAATACCAAAACCTCTCCCCTTAAGAAGTTCTCAAAGGAGGAATTCTCAAGAGGTAAATTCCACTTCCTAAATTTCTTCTTTTCTTTTAAGTTCTTTTCATATTAATTTCTTTCCTCACCTCCCTTCACAAAAATAGTATGATAAATACTGTATAATCCATGTAATGTAATGGATTCATGATAGTGGTATATTTCATTATCTTCTCTCCTTTCCCCACCCTTTAATTAGAAAGAAATGAAAGCGTCGTTTGAGATGTGCTAATTTAGCACATTAATGGACAACAGTTTATATCAATTTCTATTAATATCGTTAATTATGGTAATTAAACCATTTGTGTTATGATTAAACTATATTATTATATATTTAATATATCCTATTTTTTGTTCTGTGATCCTTTGGTACAAATGGAATTAAGTTACAAATAAAAACACATTCTTTGTAATCAAACCCACCAAATAACAAAAATTGTTATCACTAAGTTTATATATGTAATAATTCAGCATCACTCTATGTAACCTAATTAAAATTAAAACCATGTAATCTCCTAGATATGAACTAAATAATATAACATAAATTTTGGACAACCACTTTCATCGTGAATATAATCCATACTTGAATATAATTGAACTGATCTTTTAAAGCCAAGTAAACAAACAGCTCAAACAATGAAATTAATCCTTGTAATTAGTCAAAAATGATTTGAATGAGCAAAAAAGGTTTATAATAAATAAATTGAATATATAATTGGTTATGGAATTATTAATTAATAAGAATAATTTGTTTATTCTGGTTATTAATATCAAGTTTAGAACACCAACACTGAAAATCCTTTTTTTCATTTTATAGAAATCCGGATTGTGGCTTACCAGTACCCAAACAGCCGAAACCCAGACAGCAAATCACAATTCAAACTGAAATTTAAAAATTCAAACCACCACCTTATCACCTCGAGCCGTGATCCTGCACCGCCTCAAGTGTCAAGCCACTATCAGATCTGACACGCCATGTGCCATGTACTACAGCCATATCCACATCCCCGGATCATCATTGAGCGTCGTCGGCACCCATCGTCACATCACCTCCCCATCACACCGCCGAGGACTCAACAAAACATCATCCATTGAGTTGAATATGTGATCCCTCCCCTCATTCCCATGACCGGATCACCGGTGAGCTTCGTCGGCGTCCGTCGTCATCATCGTCACCCCATAACAGAGTATTCAACAAAATAGAAAACGAAAAACTAAAATCAACGGAAAAAACATCTATGGAGATGCCTCCTGAAACACATCATCATCGTCGCTCCATCTCGACAGAACTCTCGCTGAGAGATTCACCCCGACACAGCAGAAGAAAGAACCCAAAGAGAAGAAGATGCTGTTGCCTCCTGAAAAAACAACCGCATCAGACACACCGAAACCCTAACGAACTCACCTTAGATGATGAAGAACCCCACAAACCGCTGGCTCATGAGTGAAACTACCAAACGCGAAAAAACTCACCACTTGACAATAGAAAGATGCCGAGATCAGAACCACGAGAGCTCTGAAGAGTGTTCCGTCAACAAGAACTGGTCTTACACCTGAGGAACTGAACCAACAACTACAAAAGCCCAGAGAGCATCCCCACATCCTGATAGAATACCACGAAGCCCTGCAGCAAAGAACCACCACCAACCCACCGAGCACGAGAAGGAATCATCACGCCATCTGCAGTGAGAGGAAACCCAAGTGATGTGGTATGTTTATAAACCTTCCCCATACTGCCCTAATTTAATATAAGTGATTAGAAACCCATTCAATCCCTCATCAAGTCCTCTTGGTTACACCTGACGCCATTACGGTAAAATCAAAATGAATTCTACCCAAACATTCTTCAGTTTTCCATATCATTCTTTCAAAAAGGTGTTAACATATCTATTTATGTTAATCTTATAAATTCTGAATAGTTGTAAAAGATTCTAATATCAATACCCTTTCATCGTTTTCTTTCAATTATGTACATGATTTTGAACGATTCCCTCCTTAGAACTTTCTGATAAGCAAACCTGTTTTAAGGGGACTTCCCTAATTCTTACCCAAATTTCAAGTTCACTCTATCCTCTATTTTATGATACCATTTTCTTTAAATAAAATCAGTATTTTTGTTATGAAAAGCTTCTGGGTTCAATTCTGGTTTTATATAATATAATTTCCTCTTTTCTATTTGAAAAGATCTAGAGTGTTTTCTTTAAAACCGCACAAAATATTTTTAATGCTACTATTTATAAAATTAATTTATAATATGTTTTCACTTCTATTTGACACCAATTACCATGTTATATTCCTATTATACCCTATGAATGTCCATGTATGTTATAATCATTTCCTTTCATGGACACTTTCATGACACACACATTTGATATGTTATATGTCATGACTATGGTACCCAATTCCTTCCAAGGTTACCCTTATATTTGTGTATTATTGATTATGTATGATTGTTTATGTGGTAATAATATTTATGTGGAAATAATATTCATGAAAATGTTGATATGGGTGTGCCCAGATAGCACTCCAATTCATTGGGTAAGGATAAGTCTCATGATATGTGATGTGAAACGATATTGAAGGTTAGCCCTGACCCGTACTAAAATGGGAAATGGGATTGGCGGTTATACTTGACCCGTACTAAAGATATGATTTATGATTCTTCCACATTTATATGATTCCATTCTTATATGATCCCATTTTTATAATAACTGATTTCATAAGTTTCATGTTTTGAATATCATTATTTCATTCCTCTTAGCTCATGTTCTTGAGATGTATCCTTATTTTCATTCTCATACTGGGCATTCTTAGCTCATCCCTTTGTTCATTTGATCCCCATGGTACCCTTTGAAAAATTAAGGGCTCAAAAGAAGTTAGAAGATCATTATGGAGATTAAATAGGGAAGTGTTTTTTTCGCCCCAGGTTTTATGATATATGTACCTAGTATTCCAAGACATTAGACTTAATGATCATTTTCTTGTAATATGATGATTAATTATGCTTAAAATAATGAAATTCTCTATTTAAAAGGATTGGTTTTCTATAAAACACATGAAATAATTTTCATACATTCATGCATTCGACTATTGAATTCACCAAGTAAGGTTTGTTTCAAGATACAGTGGCATCGTACGAACATAGTACATGATGAATTCTTAGGAAAATGTGACATTATATGAATATGTCTTGAGAACTACCGATATATGGATAAAAAATAAGAAAAAATCTTCCCATACATGGAATCCATCACAATATGATGAACATATCCTATATCACAGGATTCCAATGTCTTTAGAAAGTATTATTGAAAAGTTATTTCTGGATTTTGAAGAAGAAAACATGAAGAAATGATGTGTCACATGATCAAAGAAGTGGTAATGTAATGATGTGGATGTAACATTCATGAGAAACATGTGATCATTCAAGTGCGTCATGAGTCTTGATGATGAAGAGTTTTTCAGAATTAAATAAATCTCAAGGTCTTCGACTGTTTGATGGACTCTTCAATAGTACATAAAAATTGGAGAAAGTAAATATCAACGTTCGGATATAAATAGAGACCACGATTATGGAAAAAGAAATTTTAAAATTAGGAAATTGAGAGAGAGATAGATCCTTGTAAAAATATAGTATCAATGTTAATCATTAATGTTAAATAGAATAAATCCCATGATCCTCTAACATGTAGTAGACACCAAATATAGTCATATTGTCTCATGAAAAATCTCATGGATATTCCACTATAATGTGAAATAGATATTGGGTAAATTTATTTATCTCATGTTGAATAATTTTTTGAGCTATCCAGGACATATAGTGTAATAGTAGAGATACTCATGAAGAATAGATATTTTCTTGAGAAGTGACACACATTTTACACTCTTGGAATATGAAGGGAAAAATGTTTTTTTAACACTCTTTCACTAATCCATCAATATATTGTCTAATGTCATTACATGAAAAAGGGATAGATACACATGGGAAACCCCTCTGTTATGTGAAAAAAATTCACAGGACATAGGACTTGTGAACTATTTATGTGGAACCCTATGAAATAACCGATAATGAAAAAAAATACCTGAAGCACATGTTTTCTTATATGTAGACACTTTGTGACAAACTCTTGGATCAGAAAATGTCAATGAACAATTTTCATAAACACTAACATATCATGAACATCACATGAAAAAATGATGAAGGGGTGAAGAATTTCATTCATGAAACTCATGGTGTATATTTCATATAGTAAATTAATAAATGTGATGGATAAGTGTATACCAATTTTTCATTGCCCACAAATCACAAAAATGTGAAGGTGGACAATGAATAAGAACATACATATAAGAATAATAACATGGGATGTTGATATAGAAGAATCACATTTAAATTAATAATAAAATATTATAGTCTATAAATTATTGTTAAAATGTTTCAAATAAAATTAAATCCATGCATGAAGTGTTCTTAATTTGATTCTAGATAAAGATAAAATATCAAAAATCTTATATCTGGAGTGATATTTTTAAATAATTCCAGAAAACATATTTCAGTAGACATATTCAATATAATTAATGTATATAATATTATTTATGGAACTATGTATCTCACATTCATATATATCTATGAAGATAGTACCTCGTCACCCTAAGGTATTATAGCGTCATCATTTTGTATACTATACAAACTGATCAAATAGAGATCATCAAATGTTTCTGAGAAATTATAGAAATTTTTCAATGGAACAAAGACTAGTAAATGGGAATTATTGATCTATAAATTTCATGTAGGAAGCTAAAAATATCAACTGCCATTGGATCAACCCTCGAATATTTGAGTAATTATATCATGTGAATTAAATAACAGGATGTATCTTTTGTGACTCTAGAGATGAATTGTCTAGTGAAAACTATGGAGGAGGATAGTGTAAATTCTAGGAACACTACGTGATGTAGTATAAATAATGTCATATATGGATTCATGATAGATATAGTCTGACTTGATAAATAACATTTTAATAGTTTTTAATAATATATTATATAATTAGTTTTTGGTAGAATAACCAACATAGAAACATGTGGGTATTTGTACTGAAACATGTAAATCATTGTGTTCTATTCCTTTTAATTTATAGTGTTATTAAAGGTAATGTTGAGAGAAAGAGAAATATTTAATCAATTCTTGAACCATCTATAGTGGTTTTATTGAATATAAAAAAAATGGAAAATAAAAAATGGATCACTGATTAACCATTCCCCCTCTTACGGATCTCACACTAATCTGATCTCTTTTATTGGAACCCAATAGAATTTCACGTCTAAAACTTCTACCGAAAATTGGTGTTTGGGTAATATAAATTAAATAAATAGTAAGGTTATTTCCATAATTAATTTAGATAACTATAAAAGATGAAAATATATGATGATATTGTATCTCCTATCACATGGGGTATAAGTGAGAGAGTTAGTTAAATTAGGATATCCCCCAATTTTGAGAATCGTCCTCTAAATTTTTTATATAATATTAACATGGAGATTGATGGAAAGTATCAATATAAAATATTTATGGCTTTATCAAAAAATATATAAACAAAATTTATGAGTTGAAAAATTACCTAGGAAATCTTTAATAAACTAAGAATAATCTATGAATAAAAACATAATGTCAAAGAAGAAAATATAAATATATGGGGATGAATATTTTAAGATATTAACATTGTTAATGATTAATATTTTTAATACTACTTTAACAGAGTAAATAAAACTGTTAGTAACATCAGAGGGTTTACTGAGGGAGTGGATAATTCAACCATTATAAATAAGCTAATGAGAATCTTTCCATATATATGTTATTAAATATTTTCTTAAAAATATTACCAAGAATATATATTATTATATTAACTACATATCATTCTCACAACATCTGAATTGAAAAAAATTTATTTTTTTAGAGGAATGAAAAATTATGATGTGGCCTTTAATTCTATGATAAATGTAAAAAATATAGTTGATAGAGATTGAGAATCAAGTGGTTTTAAATATAATGTATCTCAAAATTGCTAATATAATATGTGATCCTTACTTTCAATAATGTATTGCAGAGATATAAAATACAAATGAATAAATACCTTGATTTTCTTTAACTTTCATGTGTTTGGAATTATGTTCTTAAAATTATCCAATGAATAAATCTAATGTCACAAAATATGATTTAAAATAATAATACTTGTAGAAAATATATAATAAATAATAAAATTGTGACTATGAGAGGAAAGGATATACTCAACGACAAACATATGAAATACGATATGTAGGGATGTTGAATAATATTCATTGAAAAGTAGTGGGATACAAGTGGAAGGTCCTTATATAAATCAAATATTCTTTATATTAAAAAAAATATCTAAATAAATATAGTGAGGATGGTATAGAGAGAACTGAGGTAAACTGGTACATGAAAGAAATTCTAGAAGAATTTGTTGAGAATTAAAATAATCATAAGTATGAGAAAATAAAACTGATAAAGGAAAATTAATAATGTGTTAATAAATATGAGACTATCTTAATGAGATGAAGGTACTAGACCATGAAAGGAAACTCAAATATTTTGATAAAAATTTCAACTACAAGAGTAAAATTTGACAAAGAAGATACAATATTCATTGAATAGAAAAAACAAATTAATTATAGATAAACATGATAAGTTGGTGAATTATCTTAAAGATAAAATTTATTAGATTGAGGTATAATTATATAACACACAGCCTATGTGACATTTAGCCCAATTTATGTTAAATAATCTGACCTAAAACTTCATATAATCCATTGAGAATAACATTTAATTTTCTATAGCTTCTAAGAAGTTGGGTCCAAACAACTATTTATTTTTATAAATAATGAATCTCAAATCACATTTAATACACATAACAATTTAAGAATGTGAGTCGACACTAAAAATGGATAGAAAAAAATGAGAAAAAATATTTCATAATTATAGACTCTAATAATTGATTAAAAATGTTTTATCCTAATTATAAACACACACAATATCTGAAAATAAAAAAAATACAGAAATATATTATCAATCTTCATGATTAAGGATTAAATTCTACTTATGGTGTTTTGGAGTGCTTTTTCATAAATTTTATTCATGCTGGTGTAATATGTTACTCCCAAAATAAACACTTGTATCGAGGTGGATAAATTATGAACAAATGATTTCAATGTATCAGAAAGATATGCCTCGGATGAAGACATCATCCAAACTATGAACATAAGAAAAAAATTGAATTTATGGAAGAAGTTACTTTCATATATAGTCAATAATTTTATAATTTTGAGAAATATATATTTATAACACCATGTGAAATTTGATACGGAGTAAATATGTTGAGAATATAGTTTGTGAAAGAAGAAACAATCACTATTGTATTATGTGGGAAACTGAAAAAATGTATTAGAACATCCTGAAATATTGTTTAGTTCTATATCCAATCCAACTATCGAAGGATAAAAAATTTTATATTGAATATAATTTTTTTAGTAAAACAGAATGAATGTTATGATAGTTGAATAATATTTTTTGATAAGAACTCATCTATATATGACTAGTTGAAAGTCACCAAGTGTAAAACATGTGAGTAAAATTTTCATGATGAAAAACAATTTCTTAATATTATACCATCAAAAAATGAAATAAATTAAGAATATATGGATTGTAAAAAATATATCTGATACTAAAAATAAAGTACATTCACACCTGAAGTGTCAAATGATAAAGAAATATCAAAAACACCATCTAAAAATCGAAAAGGAAGAGGAAGTATATATTAAGTGTAATAATACAGTCTAAATATTATTTTTGGGGAATCAATATTATCATTTTTATTCCCTAATATATGAATTATTTTTTACTAATATGTATGGAATTGAAATATTTGGATTCTTAACATGAGTTTGAGCATTCATGAGACAAATCTATTACATCTATACTACCATGTTAATGTAGAAATTATAGATATAATTATAATTTAAATAAAAATTTCATCCCTAGATCTTAATTATATTAATAATTTCAATTAATTGGTTGGTTCTCAGTGTTCTTAAGATGATACAAATGTGGGAGAAATATATTTTTTACTAAGACATTATACATTGTTTTTTGATGTATGTTTATGATTAGAATTATACTAATAAATCAAATTATTTCAAATCCCTTTAATGGGTATTGAGAATTTCTGATCATGACCTTGCATTCAGGATATTTATGGATTTATTATATATATTTGGTTGTATCTCACTTTTAATACTATGGGTTAGCCCACATAGACATAGATATGATTATCTAAAGGATGTCTCCTAAGAAATTTTTTTGATATCATTACACTATTTAACATGATCATAAAATTTCATATGAGGAAGATGATCATGTTCCTGATAAGATAATGGGTTATGAATAACCCATTTATCCATTTTATTTTTATTTCCAATTACGGTGTGATTTTTTTTACCATATTGTGACTTACAATATTTTTGTGATATAGAAAATAAAAAAAAATATTGGGATATTTTTGACCGAATATTACATTGGTTTTCAATAATTCAATATGTATTGGTGGATGGAGTGGTGATTCATAGATAATTGTTGTGTATTAATCTAATAAAATTGGATGTAATTATTTTTCAATTTTATATTTAAACTCGGAAGATAGTTAGTGCTTTTATTTAATGATTAATTAAATTTCCTTAGTTGATAGCACATTTTTTAATACAATAATATGATGTCTATAAAATATAAATTTAATATTTCATGGAGAAAATAATAGTTAAATCTTCCTTACAGAAAGAAATTATTAAGGAATGTTAATGAATAATATGATGGTTGATATATGGGTTTTCATTTTTGGATAGGGTATTCTAAACATAGAATATATTTTTTATTTTTTTCAATAAATATTTTGGTCCAACCACTAAATACCCAAATGGATATCCCACCAAAAAATGATATGGAGTTCTAGGATGTCAACCCTCATGGGAGATCATATACATGGAGGGATAATGGAGTCTAGGGAAGTGTATAATCCCTCAAGGGAATAGTGCCTACTATTCAAGGGTGGAACTATGTTTATAGCGAACAGAGAATTCATGCTATCATGCTTGCATAGTGTGGGATACAAGCCCATAGGTCTACGGATTGTTGGTCGGTATGTGTAGATAGAATGGATTCCTAACCGCATATTCAGCTTAATGCCACATCTGACCCTGACTAAATGATATACCACAACCCATAATTATCATATTTTGAATGTGTGATATGGGACTACATTTATTATTCAACATTATATAAAAAATTAAAAATAATTATCGCCATCTAATTTTATTGATCCCCATAATCCACTGAATCTCATTTTGTGTGTATTTGAAAAACACATCATCATCAACCATTTGAAGATGGAGTTTCTTTCCTCATGAATGATGATTCTAGACCCCATGGGTGATCAAGCCAATAAAATGTGAATTAGTGAGGATGATCATTCAAGACACATTCATGAAATAATTTTCATAATTTTATGAATTTTAATAACAAAATAGTGAATCATTTCTGTAATAAGATTCATTAGTGGGGAAATTATAATTTTCTTGATCATGTCATAAGAACATGTGGTAGTCAAGAATCCATCACAGCAACCATTGATAGAATAAAGCCAAGCACTATGGAATGATGAAATCCATTGAAGACATCATAAGAAGAAAATTTTTTCTCTATCACATGAATCCTCCTTTTATATATGGTATTATCACATGAATATTTCATAATTATCAAGAAAATAATGTGATCTAAGGAGGTATCACATGATCAATGAGGTGATTATGAGAAGAATAATAAACTATCAGGTCAAAGACCAATTCATTCTAGAAAGGAATGAGGCATGAAGATGTTGTGTGTTTTGACATTAAAGAAATATCATTATATTTTGGTGCTTTAAAGAGTCTTCGATGTTCATTAAATATCAAAGAAAGGTTGTTTAAATGTGTCAATATAAATAGTGATATAATTGAAGGAATAAGATTCTATTACATTGATTTAATAATAGAAATATAGATATATATATATCTCATAAAAATTGTACAATTTCATGATTCATTCATGTGAATGATAATAGTTTTCTTGTTCATATCACGTAAAGGTTAAACCACATATAATTATATTTACCTTCAATTTACGTCACTAGAAAACTAATGTCAAATGAAATAGATACATAGGAAAAGTTATTGTCTTAGGAAAATGATTCTCATGACCCATATAGTTATTGAAAAGCTATAGAGGATATTGTACCACACATCACCTCTAATCATCAAATAGTGTCCTTAAACTCCAATTCTATTATGTGATGGAATATGGTATTATGTAACAAACATTCATAAAACCCTTCATATATTGGAAAAATCATTTCGTGAATGGTGGATAGAGATGTGTGTGCACAACTTATAATTATGGAAGAAGAACAATAGACATAGGTTTTGTGATGTGTTTGAGGGTAATAGATAGAAATAACCAATCACACGAAATCATATTAGTGAAAAATATGTTTACTAATGAAATTAAAATTGGTGATCTAGACTTATATTGAATGATGTCATTGAATAGTTTACATAAACATTGATACATGATTTACTTCTCATGATACTGTGAGCTATGGAGGAATAAGTGGTTGAATGAAATTCATGAAATTGATTGCATATATTATGTGAATAAAAGATATGGATAAGTGTATAGCCATTTGGAATTGATCACAAGTTTCATATTCCTCATGGTGGATACACCATGTGAATATAAACACATGAATATTCACATGAGGAGTTGAGATAACCAAAATATAACATAATATATCATAAAATAACATGTTTTATAAATCAATGATCTTTGGTTTTAGATTTCATGAAATATGTGCATGAAGTGTGCCTAATTTGAGACTGGATTTAGGGAAAATATATGATGAGGTTATATTTTAGATGACATTGTTTGAGAATTTAAGAAGATAGGCTGATATAACATAGTATATGACCATTCCGGGATAAAAATTAATAAAAATATTGGTACACAACTTGTACAAATTTCAATGAGGTCGAGACATCATCATCATATGGTTGTATTTTATGAATATTTCTTTCCTTGAGGTTTCTAATAAAATATGGGGATCAATGAATTTTCAGAAAGAAACTCAATATTTCCAAAGGTAAACATGAATGTGTAATATATAAATATCATAGAGGAATATTAGTAGAATAACCTATAGTAGATCCATCCTTGAATAATTTAGAAAGTATCTGGTGTGGACTCATGAGAAAGAAGTATCTTGTGTGACATTGGAGAAAAAGTCTCTTATGTTTTTTCTAAAGCATAGCAGTGTGAATTATGGTAACCCAATGAGATTGAGTATAAAGAACATCATAAGTGGATACAAGAGAGATATAATTTATTATGTATCGATAAATATAATTGATCCCTCCATTATAGTGGAGAATATTTATTGGGAATAATGACCAATACAGTAAAGAGTATGTAATTGTACTAAACATTGAAATCATTTTGTTTTGTGAATTTTTATTTATAGCATTATTGAGGGTAATTATAAGAGACACAGTAATAGTGGATCAAGTATTTATCCATCCATAAATGATTCAAGTATTATTAAAAACTAAAAATTCAAACAGTTCCCAAATTCAACCATCCCCCTCTCAGTGATATCAAAAATATCTTGTCACATCACATTCTACATAAAGATATATCCCAAACCATTCAATAAATAACCATTGTATATTATAAATCCTTCTTTTCTTAATAGTAATTTCAATATATGTATATTAATAAATCTAATATTTATCTCTTCAGAGAAATTTTCACATTCATTTGACCATCTAAATTTAACCCAAATACATAAATACATGGTCAATGGGTTGGATAATCTGGTAGAAATTGGAAAAAAACATCAATAGTAACCTCTAATCCAAAGAAACTATATTTATTTATTATATTAATTGATTAAGGTCATTCATTAATAGAAAATATTTTGGGTGGATTAAATTATATTCTATGTTTGTGGATACTGTGGAAAATTGAATAAAATTCAACGATCTGAAATTAATATTTACTAAATTTCCCATATAACTCTGTTTCTCAAAGGGTGAAAAGAATTTTTTTCAACTACATTTAATTTTAGTATTTTTATTTTATTGTTTTTCAATATATCATCAATGAATCCAATTATGTAGTTAATAATATAATCCATGAATAATCTATTCATATGAGACATAAAGAGTAGAAGGTTCATTAGTCAATCTACAACACCTTAACATAAACTCATAATTTCCATATATCATACCAAATTTCATATTAGGTATATCATATTTCATCACGAATAACTATTTATAACTATAGAAAATATCTACCTTTGTAAAATATTCATCTTTGTGAAGTTGATCAAATAATTAAATCAAAATGTGGAAGGACATTTATTTTTATAGTAATTGGATAGATATCCCTATATGAATGGAAACCCCAGAGACCCATCCTTAATTTTCATAAATAAAAAACATTCATCATTTACTGAACAACTATATCAAATAAATCCATTATAAAAAAACTCCTACAATAGATTAATTAACTCTTCCAGCACAACTGGTGTCCTTTTTTGTCAATTTTTAGTTATGGATTTAGCCTCACGAATTGGATCAATATAAAACACATCTTAAAGATTAGGTGGATGAATGGGTAATATTTATAGAACTAAATAAATCTATTTTTATACAACGGCTAAATCCTATATCATTATGATTTCATTTTCCCAGGTAGATTTTGTTTTCTCTTCCCATTCACTCATAATTAATGGTGAGATATTATAGGTGGGTCTAGAATGGAATTCGATGGTGAAGTCTCCCCATAAAAAATATAGTAATCTATATAATAATCACAAATAGTGATATCCCTCCTTAGAAAAGAAACTCCTTAATTATACATTGAGAGATAAATCATGCCAAGGAGTAAGTAAAAATCAACCATCATTATAACAATCATGGTTTCTACTACTTAATATATATATATATATATATATGTTAATAGTTATTTTTTGGTAAATATTCATTTCAGCAATAATTCCATTTGGTGTAATAATAAAAACCCATTTTTTTAAAGTTTTAGAGGTTGATTAAGTTTTTGTAGAAAACATTACTGATATAAAAGAGTGATTAGAAATGGAATCAAATTAATAATTATCTATCATTGAGTTTTAGATCAATGAACTTATTATCATGTTATTTGGTACTTCCACCTAAATGGATCACATTAGTTCATCTTGGCATACTCATCCTTTTATGAGGAAAATTTCCTTGAACTTTGTGGTATTGGTTTTCATAGTTCCATATATCTTTATAGGTAAATCATTAAGAATTAGTAAATTATTCCTTAGGTTTTCATCCACCGTAATGATGCACATTTTCTATAAGCATGAAAAATACATATTCCTATCATTCAAGACCCCATGGGTTTCTTTCCACAGTTTTTACATGTGGTATACTACACTCTTAGATTCATCCATTTTCAAATATTCTTTTATCTATGGTTATCAGTTATGCCCTTAATTTCAATGTTGGATTTACAAGTATAAGTATTGGATAAATCATTATCTGTATTAATGGCACATGAGACTATATCTTTGTAGGATGAAACATTTTGATATTATAATTCGATTAAAGGATCATATGTATCCCATAAAAATGGTTAATCATTATATTTTTAACTAAATACATAGGCTATAAATTTTTTACCTAATATCAATATATTTGAAACAAAATCAAAAAATCATTCTATATTTTATCTGATATTGAGAAAATTAAATTCCAAGATATCCATTTTCTCATGATGAAATCTATTTTTCATGTAATATTTCCATAGTGGTTTATTAATCAATGTGTTTTATCCCAACATATTCTTTAGTGTTTTGAATTACTTACAACAATTAATCTATATATCACATAGAATGATATACCATCGTGATGATATTTCCCATTCAACTACTACCCTAAATGAGAAATATATTTTATATGTATATTATCTATTTCTCATATACTGTAGGATAAGAATTTCCATTTAATAGTTGATGTCGTCATTTTAATGAAGCGGTCTAACATAGTTCTTCCACACTATGGATCAATAGGTTTCTCTTTGATAGTTATATTATTTTTTATATCCTAGGTTAACTAAAATAATATTTTAATGATTTAATATTCTCAAACACTATACTCACTAAAATTATCAAAGTAATATCCCTATATTGACTATGTGTTTTGATGTTGTTCCATTCTTTTAATTTTTCACCATCTAAAAATAATTGAATTTAAGTAGTAAGATCATGATATTAAATAGTAAATTGATATTCCTATTAGCTTTTCATGGGAACGAATCCTTTAAATATTAATGATTTTTCATCATAATTTTTCTTTGATACTATGTTCCTCTATATATATTTCTCAAGTATTCTAATACACATTCTTTGATACCAAATATAATAACCCATACACCTGATCCCTATAGTCAGTTGTTTTATTAAATTATTAGAATAGAGTTCAAAAATTAATGATTGATTAAATAGTTTAATAGTTTTTGAATACTAGATACATACATATTTTTCAAACTACACTTCATTACATTATTTAGAGTAAAAAAATCCTTGATAATTTTATTATCAATTCTAGGTGATCCTTTAATATTACACAAAATTTGTTTCTATGTTTCCATTGGAATAGAAAAAATTAATTATGACAATAGATACTCTATAAGGAGTTCTTTATAGAGTAATATGATTTAATAAAATCATGGAATAAATAGTATATAAAAAATTAAATCCCCAAAACAATGATATAATCAAATAAAACCGAGGGCATACTATATTAATGAAATGAAATAAAATCATGGAGAATAATTACTAATTTCATACTGATTTAATGTATAGTGTTTGGAAACACAAACCCATCTCCTTGTCCTAATTCCAAAATATCATAAAAATGGGAAAGGATAATGATAATACCCAAGTTATTTTGTCTGATATACCTATAAATTCATCTATGGGATATATATATCAGGACCAATCATTACTAACTATGTATATTTCATTTATTAAAATAGGTTTAAAGGAAATTTATATAATTTTTCAAAGGAACTAAAAACCTAATCAAATAAATATAATATAATGGATACCTATATTATAAGAATATTGGAAAAAAATAATTCCCCATTCAAATGAAAAATGTGCATATCAAATTGAATATACACAATATAATCTTTTAAAATATGGCGTACCCATAATGTAATCAGAAGAACCATTTTAAAATAAAAAAATATAATGTAATGGAGACTGAAATTTTAAAATCATTTTTTATCAATAGAATATATTTATTGATTTCAAAATTTTAAAATCCTAAGAGATAAAAAAATATGAGAAAAATCTAACATCATGTTTAGTAAAAAATCATGTACATTATCCTTGAACATCCCCAACGAATTTCTCACCAGGTGTGTGATTTTTGGGATAGTCATAATACGCCACGTGAATATTGAGATTATACTAAACTATCTATTTTCTAGGTTATCACCATTGGTTTAATTTGTTCCACAAATTCATCCACTATCCAATGTCTATATAGTGATGAAATTTTCATGAAACCCACATTCACTTTAAATTAAGTTTTTTTCTGTTTTATGATAACTATGATAGTTTAGGTGTCAAATTATTCAAAATACATACAATTTTATGATTTCAAATTGAAAATTATAATCAATGATTAATTACTTAATTATTATATAAAATATAAAATCTTTATTCAGTATACCATATAATAGAAACTGTGGTATATGACATAATATTAATTCAATAAATTGGTATTTTCAACGAAGAATTCATACATTTATTTCCATATAGTTAAATGTGGTCTATCCTCCAATTTAAAAAATAACTATATTAATCGTAAATTATTTAATGCTATTTATAGGGGTATTATTTTTTAAATTAATTTGTAATTACTCTCTACATGAATACTATTATTTCATAAAAAATTATTAATTTACATTCTGATGAGTCTGAATTATATTCGAATTGGATTTTACATAACATTTCACTATTCATTCATATCCAAAATTTAATCATTAATCATTAATAAAATTTATTGTAATTTATTATTTATAATTATTTATAATTTTATAGTTTCATTTTGTCATTGGTTTTTATGATAATCAATGTTGAAATTCATGAGGACTATGTTTTAATTATTTTTAAGAAATTGAAATTAGTACATTAAATTGTGAGTTTAATATAATTGTTACTGACCATGAACTATAATAAAATAAGTATTCACATATTTATATAATATATTATTAGGAATTAAATTTCCATAGTGACCCATTACATAAATTTATATTGTTTTTCAAGTAGGCGGTTAAACCAAACCAAACAAAATCATACCATAATTAACGAATAATTATGAAATGATTTAGTTGTATTATTACTTGAAAAAATGTAATGTACATATTTAATTCCAATTACTGTGATAAATAATAATATTAAATAATTAAATGAATATGATTTATAATAAAAATTCATTTCATTGTAATATGTAATTATTTTATTCTCTTATAATTATCTTTTTGATGGTCAAATTAATTGTGGTTGTTTATTCTTCATGTTGAAAATATGTTGTATAATATTTCATCCCATAACATTATTAATTTTATAAGAATGTTATTTATCTATTAAAACCATTCTCGTAATCTTCCATGCATGATAAATTTAAAACTAAAAATGTAAATCAGTTGTTTCATAGAGGTCGTAGTCCACATATATGCAAGGTTGATGATGCTTTTATACATAGATTTGGAGAAATGTATAATACATTTTATCATTTCAGAATATATTTTTTTTAAAATATTATACCTATTTATAAAATTCAACATTTGGACCAACAATGTAATTTGTGTAATGAAAACGAATCATGACCCTTTGTGGAGACTGATGCCTACCCACAAACATGAAGGTAGTTTTTTAATTTCATTTTTAGAAAATTGGAAAAGTAAATAACAAAACATCAATTAGAATAAAAAAATTATGTATATAAAAAATATAATTTCATCATATATTAATTATAAAAATTCATTTTTAAAATTAATATAGAAATTAAATTAAATAAGGTAAAATTAATACTCATATTGAGTACATGGACATTCCCTAGCAATACCTTTTAGAACGGGAGGTATTAGAATAATCTATTGTCAATATATGCTTAAGAGTATAAAATATTAATCTAGGGGGATTAATAAGGGAATATAATTTTGAGTTAAATATAATTATTTTTTATTGAAGGTTTTTTCAGAGGCCCCATGTATAAGTGGTGAGAATTTCATTTCAATATATATATATATACACACTAAATATAAACAAGTAACATCATTCACATGTCAATTGGATATAAAAATTGATAATAATTGAGTGGGGAATGATAAAAGGTCACAAATATCTAAAAAACTACACTATAAACAAGTTTTTATAATGTTTCCATAATTTTACCCCATCATTTATTACGTATACTATTTCTTTTTTTAATATGGTAACATGTTTTTTACACAAGTAAAAGAATTTTATGAATTAAAATAATATGGACCTTATTAAATAATTATTACACAATGATTCCAAATATGAAATATATTCTATAAAATAAATATTTTGTTTTTAAGAATAATAGATATTAACATTATCATCTTTAACACATAAAAACTCATTTTTGAAAATTGTATATTTCATATTGAAAATTGTCATTTATAGAAAATTATAAAACTATTTTTTAATGATATAAATTAAAATAACATAAAAACATTATAGAATTAAATGTAATAAATAAAATAAAATTTACCAAAATAATTAATCATTAAAAATGTTTTATAAAAAACAGTCTTTATTATAATTTCATAAAATAAATATTCTTTACAAATTTGAATTTTGTACAATTTTGCTAAAAAATATTATTATAGAAATATCCTCAAAACATATTATGAAAATATTGAAATTCCAAAAAAATTAGTTAATTTGTTAAAATTGATGTTGAATTTATTATTATAAATAAATTCAAGTGTAAACTCTCTTTATATTCCATATTATGCAATAGTATTGTGATATAGTTATTATATACTATAGTAGAGTCTCAAGTATTACCCTCTCAAACCCCATTAAAAAATATTCTTGAAGATAGTTAGAATGAAAATAAAAGACAATTATGGGTATTCCTCCCTCATATATTCTTCTTCCTCCCATGTTTCATACACTGTATTTTGATTTCACCAAAGGATATCCCCCAATTATTTTTGAATCCATAACTATATCTCTTTGGTTTAAAAAATATGGAAATAAAATTCATTATAAGACACATAGGGTTTCAAATATATTCACATAAATGTGATTATATGACTGTAAAACATAATTTATATTCCCAGTAATGACTCCTGGAATATTTAATGTACATTATTATTGTTCTGTAGTATAACCAATGAGTTAGCAGTAACATCAATTATCAAAATAATTTAAAATGGATCAGTATTTCTTGGGATCACCCTCCAGTTATTTAAAAATTTTACTAATCATTTCTATTGTTAACCCTTTAATAATAAAAGATACCCACACTTGAAATTAGAATTCTTTCCTTTGTCTTCCATCAATTCTATTTTGACTGCATTATGTTATTTTGATAAGATCCAAAAAAGTGTAAACAATCATTGTTATGTACTGTATAAAGTTTAGGCTTTGTATATTAATTTCACCAACATATTCATAACATTTTGGTTTACAATATCACATCCCAAATAAACATCATACTTTTATATCTAAATTATTGAATGTAAATTTTTATTGTTTTAAAATTACACTATAAGAATATAATGATCCATTTCACCTCGATTATCCAAATCATATTATCTCCAAATTCCTTCAATTGCCTCAATGGTACTTTTATATATCCCAACAGTTTCAGGATTATAAATGGATCATATATGAACCAGACTATTGTGTTCCTTTTGAAGGTCATTTCAAAATTTTGATATGGTCCAAGGGTCAGGATCAGTTGTACTTGGAAGAGGTTCTTAATAAATTCATACAATTTCATTAATATTGATTCATGAGAGGAACTAAATGGGGTTTTCCTTCCCATTGTACTATGAAATATTTTGACATGGTATGGAAATAAATAATGACCCATATATAATCATTATTCATTGATGATTTTCTTTGTAAAATAGCATAATCAATGGTCGTATTATCTAAATCAACGGTAGAAAATATAGAGGATGCATGAATATCCTATTATGCTCTATTTTAGTCCTTACCTACATGATACTAAGAATATAGACACATAATCATTAATTTTACACTTCATACCATCCCATCATAAAAATTTTATTAAATCCTCATACATGTATGAATTACAACAGTATATAATGAAATTTTCGCTAGGATCTACCTCTAGTATCTCCCTAATTATTTTAGGTATGTATTAAACAAATAAAATCTTTCTAAAGATCAACAATCCATACTTATAGATTATGTTATCCATTTCCCATCATTCATTAATTTACTACTAATTTTTTTCCATTTCATCCTTTTAGGCCATTTCTATCATTCCATTGAATATGGTTTCACAATTTCAAGGAAAGTTGATAAATGGAACCCTATTCATAAAAAAAGATTAAAAATGTTTATTAGGTATAGAAATATTAGATATTTATAAATTTTTATAATTTTTATAACTATATGTTACCTCCCACTAAAGGAATTATCCACATTTTTTCTCTTACTAGAGAGGTAATGTATTGAGAAAATATATCATTTGAGTGGATATAACCATTTTCTATCCTCATGTTGATCACATTCTAAGAGAAAATATACTTCGAACATTTATTGTCCATATGTATGTCACATATTTCTCTATAGATTTAGTACCTCTACTTCTACTGGAAAAAGTTTAAAACATCGAATTGATGATAATGATTTATTTAGTTATGTTTGGGGATATCTGATTATCGAGGTCAATAAAAAACCATTATACTATTATCCTTAACAATAAATCCCATTCATTCCATCATTGCTTCAGTATATATTAAAAATAATTCATTTCCTGATGTTAATGTCCATTATAGTGATTTAATCAATCATCAATAAAATTACCATTTGTATTTAATTCCATTTTGTGTTAACTTAGTGATTCAGTTGGTATATCAGAAAAAATCATCAAAAACCAACTAATTGTAACTAGTTAATGTAAGGAAACCATGTATCGTGATTATATTATTTAGTGTAGGACACTCTTTGGACCCCATTATTTTTTATTTTTCAATAGACATTCCATACATGGAGAAAATATGTCTAAGAGATGAAAATTATTAGAGCCAAAATGAATTCTTATTAAATTTCACTTATAAATCATTTTCTCTATGGTTCTCAAGAATTTTTAACTAATTGTTCGCATTATCTTAAATTCTTTTTTATTATATCAAAATATAATCAATTAACACGACCATGAAGTTCTCAACATAATTCTTAAATATGTTATTCATTAAAACCATAAATTCATAAGGGTAATTGAATTATTTTATTGAAAATTCATTAATCCCATAATGTGCATATCTTGTATGAAATTTTTTCATGAGTATATCCTTGATATCAACCCTTAATAATTGTTATCTATATTTAAGATCAATAATTTTAAAATAAAAAATTCATTTAATTAGACCAAATAATTCATTAAATATTAGTAGAGGGTTGTTACTCTTCAGATAAATGGCTTTTCTCTTTCTAGGATTGATGAAAAATTTGACAAAGCCATCCATTATTTTCATGAATAATATAAGTTATTTACATGGTTTATCATTTGGGATACAAATACCCTATCACAAAACCATTTTAGTAAATTATTTGACTATACCAACTCCACTAGCTTCAGTCTATAAGGGGATTTAGAGGGTATTTCATCAGTAATGTGTTCAATGGAAAACTCAAATTCACAATCCGGTGGATTATTAGATAATTTCTATAGAAATACATCAGTGCATTCTTTTTTCCTATTGTTACATTCTCAATACCAAGGATGTTTTTCCATATATAGCTTCTGGTTTCTCCTCCTCTTCTCTAATTATTTCATTAAGGAGTGATTCTATTTGTAGGCCTATAAGTGACATAGGAAGTTATTTCTCTCCCATGAATTCATGTTATTCTTGACCCACTGGAAAATAATCATCTTATTTTCTAGATATAAATTATATCATTACATAATTAGAGTAAATTCATATCAATGATTATGTAAAAATAAACTATAGGTATACTGATTAATTATGTCATTAGGGAATATCTATTCATATTAATAGATACTTCTGGGTAAATTATCATTGCAATATGAATATAATTGGGTGTCATTATGAAAATGAAATTTTGTAGTGTAATAATAAAAGATTCATCAATATTAAGTAAAATTCATGATATTTTGGCATGTGTTGATCAGTAATTAAATAAATCAATATCAAGCATTGATTTTAGGAATACTATTCATGTTACCATTATATTTTACACTTCATTATCAATTTTAGTGATCACATAATCTCATATTAACTCCCATGTCCCTATATATGATAATTTACATTGGTGATTAGGGAATTATTTTACAAAGATGCCCAAATACTTAGAGTGAAATAATTTGTCATTAAAAACATCTATTTAGATATAATTTGTAACACTGATGGAATTTTTATTTATAATAGAAATAAATTATCATTTACTTCATAAAAGACCCTCAGTTATCCATACCACAATTATAACATTTCATAAATTCTACTCATACTTTATTCCCTTGTGATATATTCTTTCTTAAATGGTTCTCAATAAAACACCTCTTATCCATATTTCCCTTAAAAACATATTCCTTGGAATACTCTTTTATTATTTTATTGGAACTGGAGACTATATCCTCATAAGATAAAATTTTATAAGAGAAAAAATCTCTTTGAAGGCTTACCTTTATCCCATAAAATAAATGGTTAATATTATTTTTTGATCTACTTATATTTTATGTTGAATGTAAATGTTACCTATTAATGTTACACTTATAATTTGAAACATTTTCTTCTTCCATATATATAATATTGAAGAATTTAATTTCAAATTTTGCCTTATTACAATGAAAATTTTATTTTTTGGAAAATATGTCATTATAAGTTCTTTACTTCATGAATTCGTTCTCTACTTTTTCTTTAGTGTAGTAAATTAATGATCACTATTGATTTGTATCTCCCTTCCGATGATATACTTCCATCATGTCATTTTTACATTCACTACTTCCCAAACTGATATATATATTTTCTAGGGACTTTATCTATTTTTCATATACTAATTGAACAGTAATGATGGATGTTATTTTCACATGTATCTATCCAACAGTGTTTCACCATATTGCATTATGGTAGGTTGGTCATTACAGGTGATGTTGTTTGTCATATCATTGGTCAAAATACATAATATTGTTACGATATAGTCTATTTTAGCTCAAACATCATTTACATTATCATGAGGAATATCCCCAAATTGACTATGGGTGTTGATATGGTTCCCATTACTTATGTTAGACCTAATCCTTAAATAATGGAATGCCTATAATTAGCACATGATATTAAATTGTCAAATATAATTCTAATTATAAATTCTATGAAAAATTACATTATTATTTTTGGATTTCAAAAATAAATGTGATATACAACTTGTTATTTTATAATTATATTCCCTGATGATTCATTTACACCGTATTTGATACAAACTATAGAAACCCAGATTTCATAAACCATGAGATGGTAGTTATATTGAGATTATTATAAAATAGAAATGTTTTTTAGGGGAACAAAAACATAGTAGTCATAGACGAATAGATACTTGCATATTATTCGCATTACAAATGTGAACATAAAGTAATTAAAAAACACCATGACAACATTATTATATCTTCTATTATATACTTAAAATTATACATATTTTACATCTTTGTTTCATAGGGAAATAAATACCCAATAATGGTGAGATCATATTCTGAATAAAGTGTATAATAATTTATAAGCTATCATAAGATATTCATGTAATAAGTAGTATGAAAAAACAATATGGTTAGAATAATTCCATAATGAAATGAAATTAATGGAATAAAATATTCCAAAAAATATTAAAAATAAATAATTATTTTTATTTTTATCATTTTGATGGAATGAATAATGTCAGAATACATACTCATAACATCATGTTTTTTTATGAAACATCGTTTATAAATGTTTATGGAACAGTAAGATACTCTAGTTAATATTTCTCATGATACATGTTGATGCTTCAACATTATTTCTATATTTTTTCCCACCAACTGAAAATTAAGTCCAATGAATTTATCATATTTGTTTAGATAAAATTTCATAACATTACATAATGGAATTATCACTTCCTCAAGGGAAAAAAGAAAATTCATATCTATATGATGTAAATTCCATTCAAAACAATCATATGGATATCCAGGGTAATATCCTAAAAAACAACATAGAAGTTTTGGGGTATTAAAAATATAATACGAAATAACCATTTCAACGAAATAATGATAATATGGTGGAGAGAATACATTTAAAGTGATAATTTATCAATATAATATAGTATTTTCTTTATTTATTGTTAAATAAAATCAGATAAAATCGTTGTCAAATAAATCCTTAGCTAAGGAATGTAAATATCATGTAAATAATCCTGGAATATTATCAATGGAGTTTTTAACTTACTGTGTAGTAGTATGACTACTCTTAAAGAACCAAGTAAGGATTATGTTGATAATAAACTATACTTTTTCAATGCTATTAACACATATTGTATATTTTCCACATCCATATCCCTTTTTTAGAATCAAGACAGAGATGTAATTTCCATAAAAAACCATAGACACATTACTTTCCAAAATTTATGTTTTCTAGGATTTATGATGTCTTTGGAAACATCTCAATCCTAACCCATTGAAAGATAAAATTTCCAAAAGAATACTAAATACCATAAAATTATAGAATCATGATATATATAAACAATGGGGTAGTTTGTACACCATACAATAGAATTTTGTTTCAAAAAATAATCATATCTTATATAATAGAAATTTGAGACAAATTATCCTAACATGTATTTCCACTTTTTCAAATGGGTTCTAAACTCATGTATAAAAAATAAATATCTTAACCTATTTAATATCTTTATTAATATCTATAAATATTTGTTATAAAATTTATAATTATATTCTAAATTTATTTTACATGGTTGTTTTCTATTATTTATATTGGTTAAGTAATCTTTATAATTTTGAACTAGATTCATCATAGAGGTGTTGTTATTCATTCTTATCCAAAACATAACCATTCATATATGATAAACATTACATTAATTAATGATTTATAATCATTTATAATGTCATGAGATAATAATATTATAGTTATTTATTATTAAATATAAAATCAATGATTTCTTTGATTTAATGGTTCTATGAAAACTGATATGGGTATCTGGTTTAATGAGTTTAATATTAATGTTACCATACCAAAACAAAAATAAAATCCTTTTTTATTTATTTATATCATATATTTCTAGAATATTATTTCACAAATTTACCCATAATATAAATTAGTATCATTGTTCAAGTAGATGATTAAACTTACCCAAACAAGAACATACCATAATTAATGGATGAATATCGAGCGATTTAGATGTAATATAGAAATAAATAAAGAAAAATTACCATATTTAGTAATATTAGTGAGTTATATCACAAAATTACATGGATGTTAATGAGAATGGGTTCAATGGATAAATATTTTGTTTATTAAATAATTATGACTATGGAAATACAATTTGTATAACCTAATAACAACATGACCAATATTCCACTGTGGAAAATTAAACCATATATCAACATGTTCTATGATAAAATGTTTTAATATAACATATCAAAATAAAATAATGATAAATAATTTCTAACACAATATTTTTAAAAAATAAATTTACTTTTTGATAAGTATTATTTCTGATTAAAATAGAAAATATTCTCAATAAAACTAAAAAATTGATCACTAGTTGTTATGTAAAATGAAGAATAAAATTTAACTCAATAGAAACTAAAACACATATTTTTTAGAAATTATATTTAATTGAATACAATTATTTATCATTCTAAATTTATATAAAGATGAATGAAACATTATCGCTTTCAACTGAAAGAGAATAAAATCTACATGGAATCTGATCTTTTCTTCATCAATATATATTTCATGATAATAGGAGAGTTTTAATTTCGTCAGAAAATATTATCAATTACATTAGATTCTGGTTAATCAAAAAGATAATACTTTATCAAATTTTGAGTAGTTATGTTGAATTATTTATGAAATAATAATAGTTAATACATATATAGTAGGAAAAATATCAATAATTTATGAGGGAGGAGAATAAATTTATTTTATTAGATAACCATGAGTCTCATTAAGGATTGAGAATTTAGTAAGGAAAGTATAATATATTTTCACCATTATAGTGAATAATGAGTTTAAAACTATTATTGATGATAATTTAGAGGATAAAAATACACAAGTCCTCTTATTGATTATCATATATATGCATTAAATCTTGTAAATAAAAAAATTAATTTTTGGTTATCATTATTTCAATGCTTCACTGAATTAATCCTTCACTTAAATATCTGTGTGATTATTTATTATTTTATATCATCAGTGAATTTTAGAAATATTTATTAAATAATAGTTCTCTATAACATGAACCAATTCATTTGATAAAAAACCAATAAAAAATATTGATGTGTTATTACTAAATAATTTTTAATAAGGAAATATTATTGAAGTAATTATTATAAACTCTCTAAAAAATTTATATATATAATAATAATAGATTATATATTAATTTTTATGTTGAAGAAACATAGAATAATTTGATAGCGAATTTTAATAAATTAATTGACATCAAAGCTAAATTTTCAAAGGTTAGGGAGAAGATATTTTTATCATAAATAATAATAATGATGGTATTAATTTTTTTTGATTATAATATATGGAAGTACATGTTTTAATATTTTTAAGATAAATATAATAAGATTTTTATAGGAAAAGTAACCTAAAATCCATTATACAGTGTTCATAATATTATGAAAATATTATGACTAACTATGTAATAATGAAATAAAACGTGAATGATGAATCTAATTTGGTGTATTCATTGAATTATTTTTCCTAAAAATCTACCAAATAAGGGGCTTGTGTAAAAGAAATCATAAAAGTGGTATATCAGAATAAAATTTAGTAAATGTTTTTACTTTTGGACAACACATGAGATCATCTTGGATAATATAAGAAAGAATTTTGATTTTTATGAAGTTGAGACACAATAATGTAAAAAAAATTACATTTATACAATATATTTATTATGAGGCTTCGAGGAAGATGTCTATGGAGTTTAATTAATAATAAAAAATCTTGAAAAAACTATTCCTCTTGAAAAAAAGACACATGAATGTTATCTTTTCCTAAAATATGTAGAAAATAATTGGATAGAGGATGTATTATTTTCACATCACTTGATTTTTTGAAATATCTTCTATAAAATTAATTTAAAATCAACCAAAGATTTCAATACACACATGTCCAAATTTATATGGTGTTATACACAACCTCATGATTGTCATTTATTGCACATGAAATCAAGTTTCTTCATTTTGTTATGTTACATGCAAGGTGGAGTCTTACTAGACAACAGTATACTACAGATATTATTATTTGACATTATATTTATTACTTAGAACATCGAATAGTGGGAATAAATATGGATAAATAATCATTAAAATAGGGTTTATACATATTAATATAATTAATTCATTGGATAATAATTAATTATAAACGAATATAAAAAACAATTGAATATGGATGAAATGTATTTATAAAATCACTTTTTACTGTTACTAGAGGTATTTTATATTAATATATTCATATATTTATTAATATTGAATAATATTTGTTGGTCAGAGTAGATTAAAAAAGAAGGTGTGAATTGAGTATCTATAAAAATTTCAATTAAAATTAGATTTTTGAATATTTACACAAAATAAAAAAATAAACAATGATAGTTTGTAGTGAATTTATAAATGTCTTGAATGTTCAATTAATTTTTTTGAAGACTGATTAGTTCTCAACTATACCAATCTAAATATTATTATAAATATTGAAACTAACCTACTGGTTACAAATAGATATAAACACTTGTTAAACTTACTATCAATGTTCAATTTAGTTTTATATGAAATGTAATAAAAACAGTTAAAAAATAAATGGTAGAGGCACAACAGATATTAACAAGAGGTTCGATCTCAAGATTAGACTTAGTCCTCTCTACTGGGCGATCTCCTATGACCAAGGAGTTCAATTTAATAAATAGTTTGATCCACCCCAAGATTGGGGTTCACAATATCACACAAGGCTGCCCAGGTCACAATTGACCTCTTTCACTATTATTCATGGGAAAAAACCTGTCACACTTGTCATCTTCTACTATTCTTTTTGGGATAGAAGGAATAAAATGAGAGAGAGTTTGGGGATACCATGTATCCTCTAGCTCTGTACAAGAGTCAATGTATGTCTAATAGATGAATACACCCAATGCTCAATGAATGTAATCAAAATAACACAATAGAGATAAAGATTTAGAATAAGGTTTGGATGTCATTGTGTGAAACTCAGTGGTGTTATGGACTCATTTGATTTAGAGAAAATGTAGTTCATGTTCTCTACAAAAAATTGTCTCCAAAACAGAGTATCTCAGTCCCTGTGGACTGGTTTCATGTAGTGAAGTGTTCATATCCTTGTTTGAAATATGTTTAGTGCCAATCATCATGTTTTTATCATCTTATTGATTTCCTCATATGTTCTATCATTGAGATATGGGGAATCAAAAGAGGGCTTCAAAAGTTGTATAAGATTGAATTTATTATATTCTCTATAATTTATAGCAAATTACATGTGTCTAAATACAATCCAGTTTTTAATTCTTTTATACTTCATGGTCTATTAGGCATGTAGATCTCCCCAAATGCATATACCTTGTACCGTCTACTGATTGTCCTATAGAAAAAATTTAATAATGTCAGAAACATTAATTTGTCAAAATATGACCGTTAGATATAAATTTGAATTAATTAAATAATATAGTTTTTATGATTCTCGGTGAGTCATATGTATTGGTGACTCATTGGAATCAGTCTTTCATCATCATCCTACCAGCATTAGTGACTTCGTAAATTGGTGACTCCATTCCATAAGTTTCGGTGAATCGATATATCGGTGAGTCATTTTTGCTATCAGTCTATCAGCACATCAGTGAGTCATCAGCGATGACTCATTTTGAACTATCTTTGTGTCTCCAATATGTGAATTGTTCATTAGTGATGTGTCCATCGGTGATTCTTCCATCAGTTTGTTGTCCATTGGTGAGTTGTCCATTGGTGATTCATCCAATGGTGAGTACTTCTGAACTACTGGTGCCAGTGACTCTGAAAAACCTATAAAGTGTATGTCTTACACAGATCACTACTAGATTTAGTGAGAATCATAAATATATGTAAACATACAAATGTAAACATATTAAAGAATAAGTATTCATAGTTTATTGATTTATTGAAAAGTATTATATTATGTTACATAATTTATTCGCTAAAAAATATTTAATAAAAAAATTAATCGGAGTTATAAATTAATGTATAAATTATCATGATTTGTGATTATTAAAAAAACTATTTCAAAAAGGCTCCAACAATCTCCCCCATTTTTATAATCATAAATATTGAAATAAAATGTTAAGAAATAAAAATTACTTTACGTATCATACCAATAAATAATGTGAATTTTCAATATGATTACATCTTCCTTTTAATCCCCCCCCCCCCCCGCAATTAGTGTATCCGAGGGAATAAATATATAGTAGGGGACTAGTCATGCTCCTCATTTATATTAGAAAAATTTGTAGGAGATGATATATATATATATATATTATGATGAGTACATTAAATGTTCCCTACGCCAGATTTTCCCCCACATAGATTAGGTATTTATGGATCTTTCTCTTCCTTTTAGGATTAGAAATAAGATTAAAATAATAACACGGAAGAAAGATAGATGACACAATGAATAGAAGAAACATAGTGAAGGAAAAAAGTATTTTCATTAAGAGTCAAAAAATAAAATCATAAAAAGAAAGTAAAAATTACTATAAAACAAACAATCAATAAATAAGGCCTGGATATTTGAGGTGAATTTCCTTTATCTAAATGATCAATTGGAGGTGAAGGAGGTGGTGTTGCGTTGGAAGGAGGGGTTGGGCGAATGGTAACACTAGGAATGTCAACACTAGTAGGGACATTGATTCTAAGGTTAATACTTCTTTCTGACAACACACGTCTCTGAGGTTGCTCCTAAACAACTGATTGAATCTGAGAAACGGCCTAAGATACAATCCTTAGAGTATAAGTCCATGAACTAAGTCCAATGGATGTAGTAGGTTTGAAAACTATTACTTCAGATTGAACATGCTAGTACGACTTGTAAATCTTGATGAAATCATTAATGATTTCACCTCTATATTGAAATGCCTTTAAAATCCAAACTTGTTCTCAAATAACTTATACATGAGAGGAGTAAACTCCTTCATCATTTCTACATGATTCTTATTTTCTTCTGCTACTAGAGTAATCATGGGATTTTCAGAAAAATTCTGGAAGTAGATGATCAAATTATTAATTGTATAATCTTGGTAAAATAAGTATCTAAATTCTCTATAATATTCATCTAAGTTAATGTTTATTCATTTGTGAACTCCATGACCTTGTTATAAACATGATCAGTATTTATATGCACCATGTCATAGGTTTCTTTATCTGAATCACTTTGAATACCCTTGAGATCTTCCCTCATCATAGCCCTGAGAGAATCTAAATCAACAGCAAAAGCCCTATTACCTTTAGAACAAGATGGATTATACATCATCATTGAATGTTCCTCCATAAATTTTTTAAATCTACCCCCAATAGACATTCCACTATGTTTTTAAGAAATTCCACCAAACCAATAAAAGTGGTCTTGAAATCAGTGTTCAATGAGTTAAACTCATTACTCATCCTCTTCACTACTTATCTCAATATAGAATTATTTCTAATTATTGTTTCTACTTTAGTAATAAGATTAGTTTGAATCTCATGAGTCACCAACCTTTCAATTTTAGCATCATCATCATTTGAAATTATTATGGATGGAGAATAATAACATATAGATCTAACGTAGTCTATCTCTAACTCATTTACATCATCTTTGAATTGCTCTAAATCATCCTTAGTGAAATAGTCACAAGGCACTGGCTGTGCTACTGGCTCAAATGCATGATCTGAAATCAGTGAAGTTGGTGTCATTGGTTCTGCTTCATCTTGGGAATATGGAGCAGTAGGAGGATCCATCATTTCCACAACTGAGATATAATCCCTCCCAAACAGAATGTAACCTGGATCTCTCTTACATTTATAAGTACATGTCCAGTATCTAGGCTCCTCTATATCAATCCTGAATCTTCTTTCCTAAGTATTATGTTCAATCTCATCTTCATGTTCTTCTTATTCATGTACTATAGCCAAGAAAACATTTTGATGTATTGGAACCAACTGAACATGAGATTGTTCTTTCACTCTAGCCACTTTAGCCAATCGATGCACTTCCTCAACCTGAAGGATATGTTCAATTAGATCCTTGGCCACTTCCTCATGGCCTCCATCCATAATTTCAATTCACTCATGAATGATACTTTGTTCTTCATTAGTAGGATTCTAGGTTATATATTCATAACTAGCATCACCGTAATTATCTCTATCAGCATCCTATCCAACATTATCTGTATCATCTTCATTCACATCAACCTCTCCATCTGCTCCATGCACAGACTCCTCACTTAATTTCTCTACTACTTGTTGGCCCACATTTAATTAGTCATTGACTTGATGATCATGAACTTCCTTGTCTTCATCGTCATAATCATCAGACATACATTTATAATATTCCACGCCAGTGAATTCTATCTCTTCCTCATCCTCATCACCTAACAAAGGTTCTCTAGTGGGTAGTTCCAAAGGTGGACAAGAATGCCCATAAGACATGCCCTTTGGTATCATAGATATATAAAGATTACTCAAGTCATCATTGGTATATCTGTATTCCCATGGAATCTCAACCTCAACTTCCTCATCTTAATAAACACCTAATTCATCTGGTTTTGGGTCTAGATGAGCTTGATCCTTTTCTCAGGTAGAATAATCAATATGATTATAATCCACATATAACCATTACTAATATCTTACACTATATTTCTTCATAGGGTTCCAGAAAATATTCATCCTCTTAAAAATTTATTTGTTAAGGAAGAAGCCACTACAAGAACTAATCACATCAACTCAATCTACCACACCATCTAGATTTTTTAGCATTGTAGAGATCACAGAGAATAGTACAAATATGTTTCTTTCTTGGAGGGATTTATAATCTCATAAATATATACCATCTGGTACCTAAAAATATTCATCTTTATCCTTATTTCAATAGATAAATTAAAAAGACATCATGATATTACACTACAGCAGAGTCTCCCTACCTTATGCTAGTTTGATAATGAATGAACATAAAGAGAAGTTTGGCCTCTCTATCAAACTCTGTAGTTTTAGCTCTCCTTGATTCTCCATTCCTGGTCAATTATTTTAAATAATCCTTATATGAAAATAAGTCATATGATAGAGGTATGTTACCCTAGTAGTCATCATTTCTTCCTCAGCTCTATCTAGAAATATATTCAAGTTCAGATAGAATCTTTGTTCTAGTTGTGGATAAAAACTCATATCATTATTTGAAAACAAAAAATGCCAACACTGTTATTCTAGAACTCTTAGAAAAACAGAAGATCTAGAGAAGATCCATTTTATAGACACTTGTTTCTTAGCTGTTACTACTTCATTTCCCAAACCTGACTTTTTAGTACCACTAGATTCGCCATTATGACGCTTAACTGATGTAGATTCCCTTTTTAATTCCATCATGTGATTCTCCCTTTACATTTTTAAAGGATTTGGATCAAAGGGAGTCGAAAGGTCATGGTAATTTAGGTATTTTTCCAAAGGGTAAAATGTTTAAAAGATAGTGAGGGAGGTGATATGTCAAAGTGTATTGGATTTATTTTATCATTTAGGGATTGTAAATTGTATTAACATAAAATTAAATAGCGATGAAAAGAAACAAAAACTAGGTCATTTAACTTAAAACAGAAAAAATTACAAAATAGTCTTTATTAGCATCGGTTTCACACAAACGATATTATAATATTAAATTTATGGGATTGGTATCAGAGGATCAATTTCACACGAATGGTTTCACATGACTGGTCTTACTAATTAGATTGAAAGATTGGATTTACAGATTAGTTTGATAGATTAGTTTCAACTGATTTGTTCGACAGATCTGTTTCACATGATCAGTTTGACAGATCGATTAAATATATCTATTTCACCCGATCGGTTTCCCCTGATAAAAACTATTTTCAAAAGGGAAATACATTGGATAGACATTAGAGATTTATCGTTCATAGCTCACGTCTAATGTAGTTTTTCTCTATTAGTATAAGGTTTTGGTGCATAGTTTATGAGGTTAATGCTCACTCCCAATAAACACAAGTGTTATATCAACTTTTTTATAATGATCTCTCAAAAAGTGATGTCTTACATCAATAATAATTATTCAATAATGTAAAATTAGATTTTTAGAGATATTAATAGCCCTTGTGTTTTCATAGTTTATGGGGATATGTCTGAATTGAACTCTATAGTCTAATAATGTGTATTTGATACAAAAAATGAGTTCATAAAAACTACCAGAAGAAATGTACTCTACTTCAGCAGGTGATAATGCAACCAAAATATTCTTTTTTAATACACCTTGATATTAGAGACTTTCTAAAAAAATTTGACATGTTCTAGAGGTAACATTTCTATCAAACATACACCCACCAATGTTAGCATCTAAATAAATAACTAAATCAAAGGGTTGTTCTCTTAGGTAGAATAACCATAAATTAGTTATATATTTGAGGTTTTTAGAAACTATTTTAACAGCATTTAAATGAGTCTCTTTTGGGTTTTCTTGAAATCCTGAACACATACACACACTAAACATAATATTTGGCCTACAATCAGTTGAGTACAACAAACTCCCAATCATTCCGCTGTAAGCAGCTTTATACAAGGATTTTTATTTTAATCAAAATCTAAATTACATGTATAACTCATTGTTTTTTCACTACTCTTAAGGCTATAAAAATCATATCTTATCAATAGATCGTTAGATTACTTACATTTATTTATAATAATACCATTTTTCTTAAAATATATGAAATCCATGAAAATATTTAAGTTCAACCATCCAACTCATATAAAATTAACTTTTCATCATTATTGAGATATCATTAAATAATTAATTTTTTGAAGATATAAGGATAATATAATGTACATATATTGGATCTATTAAAACTTCTTTTTAAATTCATCTTATAATTTATGTTAGATCAAAAACTCCTTTTGTAAACCCTTAAGAAATAATGAAGGTACTTATACATTCATACCTTGATTTGGAGCTCGATTTAAACCATATGAAACTTTATATAATTTTTAAAACACATTTGGAATATGTGGATTTGAAAAACCTATAGGTTTTTCACCAAAAACATCATCAATTATTTAACCATTTAAGAATTCACTTTTGACATCCATTTTATAATGTTTAAAATCAATGTGTGTTTCATAGAAAAGTATGATTTTAATGGCTTAAAGCCTAGTTACTAGTGAAATAGTCTATTCTCTAATAAATTCCTTCTTCATTAATTTAACCTTATGAAACCAACATAGAATTTTTTAAAATTGTATTTCTAGATTTATCCAAATTATTTATAAACACCCATTTGGTACCTATAGTCAATGTATCATTGGATCTATCAACAAACGTATATAATTTATTTCTCTCATCCAAATTAATCTCGTCTTCCATATCTATCACCCAAAACAAATCATTGATTGCATCATTTATATTTTTAGGATCATGTTGGGAAATAAATTCTTGATGTTCAATCATATTTCTCAATGAAGCTCGTGTTTGTGTTCCACTATCTGAATATCCAACAACAACATCTAAGGGATGGTTTTTTAGGGTTCTATTTGGTCAAGTAAAGGTAGGACTAGTTATTTTAGGTTCATCAATTGGTTCTGGTTCATTATGGGTAGATTCTAGAGAATTTCCAGAACATGAAATATTTATAGATTTCTTTATAAGAAGATCTGAGTTTTTTAATTATTTTCCATATTGTACATATCCTATTGATGATTTTCTAGTGATGTTTTAGGCTCATATATATCTATTTCATCAAACGTGACATGTATAGATTATTCCAAGCATTTGGTTATCGTATTAAAGGCTCTATTGGAATTTCACAATGTAGAATATCTAAGGAATATTCCTTCATCACATTTGGACAAAAATTATCTAAATTGTCTTTAGTGATTAGTATATAAACATTACATCCAAACACATTAAAAAACATACATTGGGATTCCTATTATTCCACAACTCATAATGAGTTTTATTAAGCATGGTTCTAATTAATGATCTTTAAATTATGTAACAATCACTATTAATAGTTTTATAATAGAAATTAATTGGCAGTTATTATTCATTCATAATAGTTTAGGAAATTCCCTATATGGTTATATATTTTCTTTCTACTACACCATTTTGTAGAGTTGTCTTAGGGGAATAGAAGTTGTTCCTAATGATATTTTGTGAGTAAAAAGATTCAAAATCCTGATTTTCAAACTCACGACCATGGACACTTCTTAAGGATTTAATTTTATGTCCACTATTATTTTCTACAGTCCTCACATACATGGTAAAATAATAATTTATATTCTTTTTTGATATAAGAAAAGGGTCCATGTATAGCTAGATATGTTATATACAAGAAAATATACATAGTCCTTCTCATTGAGACATAAAACCCTATAAGGTCCAAACATATCCATGTGAACCAACTCGAGAGGTTGATATGTAGTTACTGATTTCTTTAGTTTGAATGATATATTATTTTTCTATCCTTTTTTAACAAGGAAAACACACTTTATCATCTATAAAATGTAATTTGGGAAGGTATTGAACTAACCCTTTTTGGGTTAACTTATTAAGGGAGTTTACATTGAAATTTAAAAGTCTTCTATGCTAGAGCCATGAATATTTTGGAATGGATCTTAGACAAGAAACATTTTGTGAGTCTAGTTTGCCTAAATTTATATAATGCACATTATCATTTCTTAGAGCAGTAAATACTAAGTAATTCCTGGCATAAAAAGATGGCATAAATAATTTTTGAATTTTAAATTAAATCCATCATCACACAGTAGATATATTCTAAAAATATTATACTTTAGTATTTAAAAAAAGTATATTTGAAATTGAAATAGAGTTAGGTTTACCAATCTGGCCTAGGATGATGTTTTTTACATTAACCTCGTAACCAAATGTTACATGTACTACATCAATTTTGATAATAATTTTGATGCTTATGTAGTCCCCTTTCATTTTTATTGAACACCAACTATAACATATTTCTATAGGAACTATTTAGACAGTTTACCAGCAAAATAGTTTATGCAGGAAACAATTTTGGTACCCATTTTTTTGGGGTCCAAAAACATTATTAATAAATAACATAAGAACCCACACATGACCTATGGATTTTATATAGGTAGAATGTAGATTATTTTAAAAATAAACTATTTTTATACCAATAGAAATTGATGCATCAAAAGAATTTTTGAATTGGAACTTGTAGTAAAATTCTGGCTTTTGATGGAAGAAGAATATTTTCCAGATTTGGTCATAAAATGTGTTTTTGCAAAATTCTTTTACACTCGTTGATATCTTATTCCATAAGTATACATAGGATCCCATTTTTACCAATAATTTGAGTAAGTGTATTTTCTCCATTCAAAAACATTTCAAGATCCTTATTTAAATTCAGATTATACATTTTTAGCTCATTTGTTTCCTAGATCAATTGACAATTTTTCACTACTTCAGTTGTTTGTTTAGACTTCATAGTTACAGTAAGAGAATGTAGCTTATTTAATGATTTATATTTATCTTTTATATCATTAAATGTTTCTTCCATAGTGTTTAAATATTCAATCAATTCATCATTTGTCATATTTTCATATTCACTCTCATTTTTAGAATAGTAATAATTTTTTTTTGGAGTGTCTATGGTTAACTCAGAAGTTTTTTTCCTAAAACACATATTTTCCATGTCATATTTCTCATAATGAGAAGAAGAAGATTCACTATAGCATTCTTTAGAGGCACACCAGGTGGTCTTTATTTCTTTATTATATTTTACATCCTTCACTACTGTAAAATGGGCCTTTACCCATAGTTTTTTGAAAAAAACTCTGGGTATAGGGTACCCCTATATCCACGGTTTTAGAAAACCATGGGTATAAGGATAATATGGGAACCTATACCCACAGTTTGGAAAACCGTGGGCATAAGTCATCTATACCCATGATTTTGGGAAAAATCATGGGTATAGAATTTTATTTAAAGACCAATACCCATGGTTTTGTAAAACCATGTGTATAAGGTTTATTTAGAAGATCTATACCCACAGTTTTTCAAAACTGGTGGTATTGGTGTGTTTTTGAAGACTTATACCCTTGTTTTAGCCAAACCATGGGTATATATTTCCCACATTATAGAGGGGAATAATAGTTACATGGGAAACACAAATATTTGGTAAGAAACAGTTTTGGAATAATATAATTACAAAATAACATAAATAAATAAAAGTAATATCTGTAGGTTGGTTGGTCAGGGCTTTGTTGTTGTTGAAGGTGGTTCTCTCTTCGAATCTTGGTGATTTTTTTCTAATAATTGAGTTACAATTAATATAAGTATATAAGTATATTGATATAATACAATATTTCCGCAGCTTAGTTGGTCAGACGTTGTAACATCCTCTAATTGATCACAGGATCAATTCTTGGCTTCTTCATTTTTAGATAAGAAGTGATATTAATATATTAATATATATATATATATATATATATATATATTACGAACACGTGCTTATTTCAGTTGGTCGTAGGAAGCTGAATTCTTGTGCGACATCCATTGTTCGAATCCCGAGGAAAACTATTTTTTGATTAGATGTGTTATATTAATATATTAAAATAAATGTATACATATATACTAATAGCCAAATTAGCTTGGTTGGTTTTCCATGTGTGTGAAGGATGCGTGAGGGGCGAGTTTGAATCCACCCAGCGGGAATTTTCATCATTTTTTACCTACGGTTTGAAAATAGTATAAAAAATATTCTACCATGCAGTTTAGTTACTATGACCATGGATTAATAAATTGTGGGTATATTTGAAGACATTTATTGTGATGCTTTTGCAGTCCATGATTCCCAAAACTGTTGGTAAAGGTTATACCCATGGTTTGGGGGCTATACCCATGGTTTTGATCCGTGGGTATATGCCATTTTTTTAGTAGTGCATGTTTTCATACTTTTTTTTGTATTTCAACTTTGGATGGCCACCATTGACATTTACATTCCTCTTACATATTTGGGAAAACTATCTCTTTTAATTATTCATTTCTATTCCCATCCTTCTTCCAATTTCCCTTATTATCAGACATTATTTAGTAATTGGGATTTATGAATAAATTATTTTTCTATAAAATTTCTTAAAACCTCTAGCCATTTGAGCCATTTCATCATCATTACCTAAAGGTGATTCTCTACTATTAGAACATTCAATAGTTGAATGATTTTTCTATTTGTATTTATTTTTACAGACAGTAGTCTTGAAAGATACAGACTTCCACGTAGGTTCATCATTCTATTCTTTTTTACATTCATCTCTTCTTCATACATCATTAACATTCCAATGAGTTCATTAATAGTTTACTTATTGATGTCACATGATTCTTTAATTCTGTTAGAGGTTCCTCTCTATCTGTCAGATAAGAATCTGATAATTCACATTATTTTTTTATTGAATGTAACGTCTCTTTCGAGAGATATTATTATTTTTAATATTTCACTGAATCTGATATATGTATCAGAAATATATTCTTCTTGCATCATTCTAAAATTTTCATATTTAATAGTGTTGGTATTTAATCTGATCTAATACACATTAGATGTTCCCTCATGGGAAAAAGTCAAAGTGCCACAAATTTCATGGTCAGTTTCACAAGAAGAAATACAATTAAACTCTTCACCTCCTAGAGTAGATTATAGAGAATACATATATTTATAGTTACTGTTATAGGTTGTCTTGGTATGTTCATCGAATGTATTTCTAGTAGTTTCATGAATTTCATATTTACTTTCAATAGCAGTCAAGATCTCAAATCCCATGCTTTCAAAATGTACTTTTATTTTAAGCATCCACCGAGCATAGATGATACCATTTAAAAAAGTTTTATATTATACACATATCCTTCTAGTCTATTTTCCATGATATAAAGATTGAAAATTTTTCAAAGAGATAAAAAATTTGAAATAAAAAAATTTTAATCCATTTAAAATATAACTACAGTCATAGTTCAAAAATATTTGAAAAAACATTGACAACTGAAAAATATCAACATGCCACTGATAAAAAATGTTCGTCAGAGTAGATTACTCAAGAGGGGGTGAATTAAGTATCTATAAAAATTTATGTTAAAATTGGTTCTCTGAAAATTTCCCCAAATTAAAAAAATAAGCAAGTTCAGTTTGTAGTGAATTTATAAAATTCCTAAATGTTCAATTAATTTCTTAAAAGATTGATTAGTTCTCAGCTATACTAATCTGACGATTAGTATAACTCTGGAAACTGACCTACTCATTCAAAGTAGATATAAAAACATGATAAACTAACTATCAATGTTCAATTTATTTTTATATAAAATGTTATAAACACATCTTAATACTAAAAGGTAAAGCCACATCAGATATAAATAATAGGTTTGGTATCAAGATGAGACTTAGTCCTATTCACTTGGTGATCACCTACCACAAAGTAGTTTAATTTTCTTAATAGTTTAATCCACACCCTAGATCAGGGTTCAAAATAGAACAAAAGGTTGTCCTAGTCACACTTTCCATCTACCAGAGATATTCGAAGGAAAAAAACAAATATGTCACACATGACCACATCCAATGTTATTAATGGGATATAGGAATAATATGGGAAAAAGTTTGAGGAAATCAAGTATCCTCTAGTGATGAACAGAAGTCAGTGTGTGCATGTGTGTGTAATAGACAGATACACACACTACTGAATAAATGTGAAGAAAAGAACACAATTGATCTAATGGTGTAAATTAAGGTTTAGAAGATTCTAATTTCTATGAATTGTTGTTATGGACTCCTATAATGTACAAAAATTGAAATATGATTCCTCTTCTGAAAGCCAGCTACAAAACATAGTATCCCAGTCTTTGTGGTCTGTTTTCGAGGAGTGATGTCTTCAGATTCTTGATTGAAAGATATTCAATGTAGCTTATCATGTTTTTATCCTTTTATTGATGTTCACATATGTTATTTCTTTGAGTTATTGGGAATTGGAAGTGGGTATCCAAATTTTTTAGAGTTTGTAGTCCTTATATTCTCTCTTCTTTATAGAAAATTCCCCATCTCTAAAAACAATCTGGTTTTTAATTATTTTATACATCGATGTCCAGCAGGCCTAAATATTTATCCACATGCATTTACCTCATACTATCTATTGATATTCCTACGTACAACATCAAATAATATCAGGACCATTAAATTTCCTAAATATAACGATTAGATATAAATTTGAAGAAATAAAAAAACAGTTTTTATGACTATCGATGAGTTTTAAGTATATGTGACTCATTAAAATCAGTTTTTCACCATCAGTCACACCATATATCGGTGATTCCATTTCATTGGTATCAGTAACTCATTGTATTAGTGAGTTGTTTGTGCCATCGTTCTATCAGCGCATCATTAGGTCATCATCCATGACATAGTTTGAACTATCAGGGTGTCCCCCATCAGTGACTTGTTCATCGATCTATTGTTCATTAGTGAGTCTTCAATTGGTGAGTCATCCAAAGGTGAGTTTTCCATCGGTGAGTCGTCCATTGGTGAGTCTTATATCAGTGATTCATCCAATAGTGACTCCTTTTGAACTATCAATGCTAGGGACTCTGAATGACATATAATGTGTCTTTCTTAAAAAGTATACTACTTGAATAAGTGAAAATAATAACTATATGTAAACATACACTTTTAAAAATATTAAAGAATAAATTTTCATATTTTATTTACTTATTTGGAAGTATTATATTATGTGAAATAATTGATTCACTTAAAAATATTTATTAATAAGATTAACCTGTGTTATAACAGAATGTATAAATTAGCATGCGTTCGGATTATTAAAACAACTATTTCACAAAGAGTCCAAAAATATTAACATATAATACATCAAATATAATGGTTTACATTCATCATATGTGTTTATTTATACATCATATAAAAATAAATCAATTTCAAAGCATAAAATGATGTATTTTTCAAAAAGGTGGTTTTGGAGCCTTTTAATTATATACTTATTTTAAAAATAAAATAGGAAATTTTTATAAATAATATTTAAGAATTAATAATCTTATTCGAATTATAAATTTCAAAATTATCTAATGGTGAATATTTTATATTTTTCTAAGCAATGTGATTTTTTGATAAATATTGAATTTTACTAAATTTTAATTAAAAAATGACATTTTTGCCTCAATAATTTGTAATGATAAATTATATTATTCATTGGTTTAAATTTTAATATATTTTAATAATACATATTTCAATCAAATTAGGGATAATTTAAAAAATTTCATATTGAAATTAAATATAAAAACATTGTAATATTTTAAATATTTTCACTTTAAAAACCTGATTTCTTGTTCCACCTATGGGATTAAATATTAATTATAATTTTCCAATATATAGAATTAAATTGGAAAGTGGATTAATTATTTGGAATAATAATAATTTATAATTTAAACATTTATAAAATTATTATTTTACAAAAAAAATTATTTGTGATCATAATTAAAATTAATTATAATGATTAATGTAAAAATGGGCTTACAATGTGGTTAAAATTTAATCTCAAGGAGCCAAATCACCTAGAAACTTGTCCAATCATCATTTACATTTCATATTTAGACAATTTGACCAATATTATAATATTTTTTTATATATTGAGGTGGTACACAATGTTAGTTATACCTCCCAATGTTGTTTTATTTTTAGTATTTATGATAATGTCACTCCTACTCCCCTATATAAGTGAGCTATCTATTACAACTTATTCACATCTATAAAGAATCTTGGATCATACAAACAATTCAAAAATCATCTCCAAAATTATATAATATCATAATATAAGACATAGTTTTTTATGATATCAAATCATGTAATTCTTTTTGGGAAAACCAAAAGCAGTTACCCGAAGAAAAGGTAACAGTCATGAATGAAAATATTTGCTATATTTCTTTATATACCCATTCAATTTATATTATACAATGATTATATAAAACCCTTAGGATAATAAATATATTGATATGTTTTTATGTTTATTATATGACTTACACTAACACTCGCTTCCAAAAAATGGGTTGTGATCTCATTATTCGTTTGTACAACGGACTACCACCTCACAATTTGATGTCATTTATTTTTCATATACCACCTCTCATGTTTTGGAATTCTAATGGAAATAATTTTAATTCATAATATATATGACATATTAAGAAAAATAATAACTACTTTTTAATTATATCTTGTTCACCATTTTTCATTTTAAACCATATGAGATATTATAACGTTGCTTTTGTGTATGGTGTGCAATCGCGTCCGGATGCGATGTGAAATTTTTTTCTTTAATACATTACATGGAAGGTAATATGGGTACATATAATGAAAAAATATATTATGAATGAAATATTTATTATATTAATCACATAATTATCTTTATGTTCATATAATATAAAATTTTATTTTACGCTTTTAACACACTGGAAATTTCATAACTTCAATGATGGATTTGTGGGCTTTTGCATCCTTGAAGTGATTCTATTTTTATTTTTCATCACCACCTAAAAAAAATTATATATATATTTATATATATATATAATTAATTAATATATTTATTATTATAATTCTAGAAATGAAATTGTTACATACCTTCTTCCCATAATGGTCATTGAAAAATAAAAATGTTTCTCATGAGTATATATGGACCACCATCCACGTGATTATAACATTGGTTAATTTTTCATAACTATATTCCACAACTAGTTTGATAATAATTATTTATGTATAAAAATTATAATTATTCCGGATATGTTTAAATAATGACCACTTTGATGGTATTCATCCTACTGAAGTCATTTTGATAAATAAGCCGAATATTATCAAAACATCAGACATAAAAATTATTGATTATGTAGTTATCCAAGAAATTTTAATAAATGAAATAAATGTAATAGTAAAAATTGAAAATATTCTAATGAAATTATATTATTATCATAATTTTATTGTTTATTATGATATTGAATAGGGGAGATGAATTGGACTCAAATATATAGAGATTTCAGGTCTTGATTTTATTTCAGAAAGCCTTATACCATATTCAGCACACATTTATTTAATTTTGGTGTATATACTATAATATGGAATGTTTTTTGATGAATTTAATTCATTTATTTATTTTAATAGTTTCAATTTATGTTATTCATTCATATAACTTATGATTAAAATGTATCTCAATTATTAAGGGTTTTCTTATATCATTTTTATTTCTATGAGTTACGGGCCATTATAACAACTTGTTTTTATATAGTGTATATACTACCCATGAATATATATTAATTTTATTACTCATAAATTTACGGTTATTTAAATATCCATTTTAGGATCCCTATTTTATAGTGATTATGTTTTCAAATCATTCGAAGTGGTAAGGGGTTTTTATAACACATTTTCATCAGTGAGACGTTTATTATATTATACACATCTATATTTTACGAGGCATATATATAATTCCACTTTGACTAGATATATCTAGAATCTTCATATTTTCTAGACATTCTATGCTTAATTTAATTTTACTCTTTCATGGGGATTATGATTTGGTTTTACTAAATTGGAAAGAGTTTCATGTTACAATTGCATCATTTATTGGGATTGTTTGTGATTAAGTATCCAACAGTTATTTATTATGATATAACTATAAATAATTATCATGAATTTTATTCTCCTATTTTTATTTCATAAGAATACTTGTATTACCTTCATTTACATCTCTTTATATATTCATGAGATCATAATGTTGTTTTTATTAAAAACTATATTTGGATAGAAAATTTATTTTCTTCCAAAAAATTATATTCTAAACATGTATTAAATTTTTTTTATCAAAAATATTTTATAATTTTTTTTCAAATCGTAATGTATATTTTCTTCAATAATTATTTTTAAATGATTTTTAAAAAATTTGTTATATGTTTTTGAGGTTCTTTTCAATGAAATTTATTTTCGAAATATTTATGTTTTAAAAAAGTGTATTTCATATTTAAAATAATATTTCTATCATGAATATTATTAATGATATTTTAATTTTATTTTTTTTCATTAATCTAAACAACGTATTGTTGTTAATTATGCTGCAATTGTATAATTTGTATTTATACATCCTTTTTTCTTTATCTAGATGGACTTATATTATTACAAAGTATTGTTATGGAACTTATTTCTTATCAATTGGTTAACCATGTTTTAAAAATATTGTTGTGGAACCCAGTTCACATACATCAGTTAATCATGTTTCAATGATATTTCTATGAACCCATTTCATTTCAGTGATTCAATCATATTATAAATGGGATAATGGTTCTTCCAATGAGTTTATGATGAACTCATGTTTTTTATGTGTTATTGTTATATAATGGTACTTTAAAATTTAATTGGTGGTAATTTTATAAATCAAATATGGTTGTTTCCATAATAAAAAAATTAATATCGGTTCCATGATAATCCAATGATGGTGGGGTCCATTTTATCCCTCCAATACATTTGTTATGAAAATTGATTGTATTGTTATTACATTTGTTAGAGTGACAATAAGATTGAATACAAAATGATGTCCCACGTTACATAGATTTATTTTTTATGATTGTTATGGTTTTATAATTACTCTAATGATTCTGTAAGATATCATGGGGCTCATGATTATTGATTTGAATGAATCATTCCTTTCTATTATTTCATATTTGATAATCTATGTATTAATGGGTTTGAGTTATCTTATAATTCTCTCATGGTATTTGATTATGTCATGATACACTTATAATATCTTATGGTCAGTGATGAAATACAATTTTAAATACTTATTTTTACACTTACTATGAATTTTATCTCATCCTTATAATGTTCCCAACTCCCATGTCTATAAATAATGTGATTAAATAATTTATTTCTAAAATTTTTTTCACGAGGATGGTGTTTATGACCTATTTTCAGATAATAAAATATGGGTTAAATGGTAGAAATATCCATTTAATTATATGTGAAATGTTTATGTAGGAGTTCATCCTAATTCTGTTAAACTCCAAAACAAAAAGTTCTTCTATAATTCAGTTGATCCGTGTTTTCCATTTGAGGTTGTATCGTTTGGATTGAAAATTTTGAGGAAAAATATCAGCATCAAAGTTAGAAATGTAATTCAAATTTGTAGGTCATGTTATGTTATTGTTGGTATCAAAGGTAGGTTTATATAAATTTAGAGATTACTATGTTTTTATATGATGTTATATTAATTATAATGGATAACATTATATGACTGTAGGCTTAAGGTTGATAATAAGTTCCAAGTCTTAAACTGCCAATTTGTGGGAGTTATGTAGTAATAATATTTTGGTTATCAATGAAATTTTGTGAGGTGTTTTATTGGGTTCGGGTATTTGTAATCCCTATTATCAATATTAACTTTCATTTAGGGAGGAATTATTTTTCATGTTTAAAAAAGGAAATCCCATTTTCTATTTGAAAACACATTGATTTTGGATAGGATTTGGGTCATGAATAATGACCAAAGTATGATAAGTTTTTTGTTACTAACAGTAGCCTACATGATTCCCTTGTTAGCATGACATTTTTTACAAGTAAAGATTATGTTTTTTCATAGAAATATGGAATTTTATATGAGGAATAATGGTGGTTTATCTTTGGAGAATATATAATCAAAAACTTCTAATATATTGCTTTTTAACTCATTTATGAAATGTTGAAATAGTTTTAAGGAAATGTTTTATGGAATAATTTAGTTTGATCATTGGGAATTACTATTGATTTTTTCCTAAGTGTGTCATATAGAGTATTATTTTTTTTGGAATAATATTATCATGTGATTCAATTTGGGTTTTGGTTAATTTCTATAGAAAGCGGGAATAACATATTAGTCCCTTTATATTTACTTGGTCTTTAATATATTTCTTTTTCTTCATTCATAAGAAAGATCATCTTGAATACTCATCCTATATAAAAAAATAATATTGGTTTGGAAATTATGTAAAAGATAATATTTTACATGTAATGTAATAATATTTTATTATTTCTTTTGTCATAATAGTTAAATAATCCTTCAACATTAAGAAAATGATCGTGAAATAAAATTATTTCATACTACCATCTATTATGATGAAGTCAATTACCCTTTACATACCTATTTGGATGGTGGTTTTTCTGTCATTGGATACCTGTTGACCAAATTCTATATTCCTCTCTATTAGACTATGATAAATAATTTTCCATTCCAATTAAATATTTTAATTTCACACCAATGTTCTCCCTATGTGGAATCCTTCTAATTTATAAAATTGGGTGACAATTATATTTCCCACATTACATTTTTAATGGTTTTTTATTTGATTCATTTTTAGGATGTTTGTTTCAATAAATCAATTCTAAAAATATAATATATTGATAAATAAGATTAATTTCAGAGGATAAATTCATTTGAATTGGTGTAGTATGTTACATTCCTAAAATTATATGAAATATATTCTTTTAAATTATGTTAAATTCCTTGATAGCTTATGTTACACACAAAGTGTAGGATATCATATTTTACCAGGTACTTCTCTTTTTCAATTTTTGTTCATTTAAGATATATTGGTTGTGACTTTTTTGAAGAGAGATGGAGCAATTGTTTTAGAAATATGATTAATGTTCATGGATGTATATTTTATTTGAATAAACATATGTTTTGATAGTAAAGAAACTTGAGAAAACAAGAGAGGATCCACACATGGAGTTGTTCAGTGTTTCAGATTGAATTAATAAAGTCTAAGAATAATGTGATTAGTGTTACCATAAGTTATCGGTATATTGATAAGACTTAAAATGGGTTTGGGTATTTTTGAGGAAACTAGATTAATAAAACCATATGTAGAATTGTTATATAGAATTTAACTATAAACAACACCGTGTAATTTTTTCTTTACTCATTTCATGAAACGGTGTAGGTGGTGAACTCAATCATTCCATGAAGGGGGAGGAAAAAATTTAATTATCTTACACATCATGTTTGGTTAGATAATAATAAATAAATATTTTTATAATGGGGTTTATAGAATATCCCGAAAAAAATTAATTTTTAGATGTGTAAATATATTACATGCTATATAAATACATAACCTATAGTTTTTATGTGTGTTATGGGGAAGATTTGGTATTTCAAACACATATTTATCTTCCCCCTCTCAACCTATGGAAATAATCCATGAGATTTTCGAAGCCATCTCAGCCTTCCAAAGATCCTGATCATGTATCTGATACATGTTAATTGGTTTTTCATAAATTTTCCTATTCTCTTTTGTTATTTATTGATATTTGTGGTCTAATCGCTTGACTTTTTGTGATGTGTGTTCTGGGTTTCATCAATTATGATCTACGATCCTTCTTTCAATCATAAACTCTTTCATTATTGGGTAAAATTCTTCTAGAACCATTGTATGATCATCAGTTAATGTTAAGGGATCTAATGCTCAGATCGATTTTAAGATAATTGTCATGTATATGGAATATTTCAAATTATTATAACATATGTGCTGCTCAATTGACTTCATGATTAATTGGATTATACCTGGGAGTCCCTTTGGATCCAACTTTCATTAACCTAGAATCTACCTACCATTCAGGTGATCAAATCATTGATTAAGTATTATGATTATTTAATGAAAATATGTTTTGATGACATGGGTTTTGGTTGTTTTCATGATATGTGTTCATAATGGATTTACTAGGTTATAGAGATAATATTCATGTTATTGGTTATAAAAATTTTATATATGAAAAGTGAAATGGAATAATAAATGGTATTTTTCATAATTAACCATTAAACCAAATAATTTTATATCATGATTTTCTTATTATTATGACATATTTGGTGATTTAAATTTTGTAATGTGTATATATGGAGTGTTTCCCCATTTTACATACTGAAATGATTTTATATCAAGAAATTCCCTTTGACATTTTTATATTTTCATACAGAAATCCATGCCCAGTGACACATGATAAAATTATATTATATTGGGTTTATCCCTAAGACATGTTGAAATGATTATGTACGGGGCTTTTCACTCTTAAATATTAAAATTATTTAATATTGGGTTCAGTTTAGATTGATTTTTGAAATGGTTATATAGTGGGTAATGGCCCATATTAGATTAAATTATACGTTTGTTATATGGCCATCGTTGGCATGGTTGTGTGGTATGCTCAGAGAAATTATATAATGGATCCGAGGAAGGTTATATTTTACCAGGGTTTATGGTTATTCATGGCATGGTGATGACACATGCTCAGAGACATTCATACATTGTGTAAATGTTTGCGGATTTGGTATTGATTTAATTTTTCAATTATTTAATACACTTTTATATTTCATTATTTCAAACATTTATTTCATATTATTTATGTTTTTACACCATTGTGTCAACCAAATGAGTTAAACTCACTCCCTATTCAGTCCCCCATTTGGTGCCTGAGAATATTACATAGATGTACGTTTGGACATGGGAAAAGGACCTTGGTGTAGATTTGTTGCATGTTGAATGGGGTGGTGTTTTTTAGCTTGATGGAGATGGGGATCTAGATTCGGGAAATTTGGGTTATTATTTAAATCATATAATATTTTATTTTTATTTTCTCTATCATGAAATTTATTCATATTCACTCACATCATTACATTACTCCTTTTATTATTTATTTGTTCACTCAGTTAGATTTTATTGTAGGTTTTCCATTGTAATATGTTGTTTTCATCATTTATTCACTATGATATTTACTTATTATTTTCAAATTATTTTGATGTAGTTACTCTATAACTAGTGAGTACATTCTCCCCAATATATAGATCACACCCCCACTACTATTAAGCAACCTTTAGTGTACATAGAGGTGTGTATAAGGTCTTCTAACAGTCCTGATTCGTCCACACAAGAGAATGATGAATCAAGGGATTATTTGTAATGATATTTTTGTCATTCAATATACATAATACCTATATTATCATGTATTTATCATAAAATCATGTTTATTCTATAACATCTGTTACATGCATGGTTATGCCTTTTTGGACAACAATATGCTATTGGTATTATTAATTAACATGACAGTTATCTCCTAGCCATTAGAATGGAGGTATTGCCTAATATTTACAAAATTATAAAAATATTTTTTAAAATTGTTTATAGAATGAATTTATTTGTTACCAAGGAATATTAAATGAATACATAAATCAATTTAATGTAAATGAAATGTTTTTAAAAACTATTTTATGCACCCAAAATGCTTTATCATAATAAAAAAATTATTTATTAATATTGAAGGATATTAATATTTAATATATATAATATATTTTTTATAATTCATCATATGTGTTTTTCTATTCATGATGTAAATATAAATCTAATTTTAAGTATAAAAAATAATTTGTCTAAAAGGATGTTTTTAAATTTTTCTTGGAAGACTTGTTTTAAATAAATATTTTTACAATTTTATAAATTTTATTTTAAAAAATAATCATTTTATTTGAAATTAAATTTTGAAAATAATATTATGGTGAGTTTTTAATATTTTTTTGAGAGTATTCATTTTTAGGAATAGTAAAAAAAACTAAATTTTATTTGAAAATTTAATTTTTTTTCTAAATAACTTGTAAGGGTAGATTATATATTAAATTATTTTTTTATTTCAAAATTGTTTAATTATACATATATTAATCTAATTTGGCTCATTGGAATCAATTTAATGTTAAATGTTTGTTTAAAAATGTAGTATCATTGTATACATTTCCAATTTAAATTCACGCTTTCTCGTTTTGTCTACAATGTTAATATTAAATTAAATTTTCTCCATCTGTGAATTATTTTTAAAAAAAATATTAATATGTAGAATATTAATAATTTATATTTCCTATTATGTTTATACTAGTTTTTTGAAAATAATATTACGAAATGAATTTTAAATTATATATAATGATTATGGTAAAAACGAGATTACTTAGTGGTTTAACATTATTTAGAAGAGTCCAAATTATTGAGAAACCTCTCCAAAACCTATTTGATATTGAAATTTCGACCATATACAATATTTGACTGAGTTTAATTTTTTGATATTGGCCCATGATGTAAGGGAGACCTCCCAATAATGTTTTCTTTTTGTTATTCGCAAGAATGTCTCTCCTCCTCAGTTATATAAAAGAAATCACTCACTTTATATATTCACTCCTATGGAAAATTTTTCCACATCCTACCCATGAATAAATAAAATATCATCTTAGATAATCTCATCCTAGAATCCCAAATTTGATAAGAAACCAATCCAAGGATTTCATTAGGTCAAATTAAACAAGAATATCCTAAATAATATGTAACATTCATCAATGAGGTTTTTTTATTTCTTTCATTGCCTCTATAAATACTGTTACACCATTATTATATAATAAAATTCATATAATAAATATTTTAATTTTTTAATTTTTTATTTTATGACTTAAACCCATACACACATCTATAAAATTGGTTATGAACTCATCAGTTGTGTGTATGATAGACTAAATCTTTGGGAAACATTGGCGTTTGTTTTTCCCTTTACCAACCCTCATGGTTTGAAATTATAATGTACATGATTTTAATATGGTATATTTTTTATATTTAAAAAATTTATAAAACCTCTGGATTAAATATTTCATAGACACTGTTTTTAAATTCCATACTATATGGTATACGATAACATGTCTAATTTCTATAGCAGACTACCGCCTCACGAAGTGATCGTAAGGGTTCTTCACTGATGTGTTACAAGCAAGGTAATAAGGGTAAATATAATGAATATATATTTTAAATTAAATATTAATTATAATAATGAAAAAAAATATTTTTGGACATATGATGAATAATTTTCTTATTACATATTCACTCACTAAAAATTGATAACGTCGTTGGTGGGAAGGTTGACTACCACCTCCTTGAACCGATGTGATTCTTATTTTTTTCATCACCACATTATAGGAATTATATATATATATATATATTGTAATATAAAAATAATTTATATATTTTTTGTTTTCATTGATGAAAGAAAAATTATATATAACTTTTTTCAATAATGGTGATTGAAAAGTGGGAAAATAAGTAATGCTTGCATATGACCTGTAGTCTCCATGATTGAAACATTGGTTCATTTTTCTTATATATATTACATGAATGATTTAAAAAGTTTAATTGATTTAAAAATACAATAATTGTTCCCTTATTATTACTATATATATTATTAATTAATTACCTCTTTGACCATAGTCACCCTACCAATTTCATTTTGACACATAAGGCGAATTTTGTCAAAACATTCGACGTAAACATAATTGAGTAATTAATTGTATAAAACATTTTAATGAGTGAAAAAAATGAAATAATAATATCTTATAATATTATAAATAAATTAAATTACAATATTAAATTTAGTATTTATGAAATTATGAATAATCATGATGAATCCGACTCAATGTTATGCAATTTCAAGTCATAGATTTATTTTTGGGAGACTTATTCTGTATTCATAAATTATTTCTTTTGTGTGGTTTATATAAATACCTATAATATGTTATATCATGAATTTTATTTATTTAACTATATTAATAGTTTCAAATTATTTTTTCCCTTCATAGAACTAATAATTTAAATGTAATAACTCTGGTATGGGGTTTTCCCATCTCACATATATTTCGGTGAGATACATGCCATATTCAACATTTATTTTATAGTAGTGTATCTAAATCCTAGGAATTTATTATATGATTATTATTATTAAACTTATGAAGATTTATATAACAATTTTATCATCTCCCTTTATTAGTTTTTTTTTGTTCCAAATTTATTAAACGGTAATGTATTTTTTCTCAATTTTCATTAATTGATGAGATTTTTCGGTTATACACATATCTTCTTTTATTAGGTGTATATATAATTCCCATTTTTCATGTTATATCATGAAACTAATTGTTTTCATTATACTTTATGTTTAATTTATTGTATCTCTTTCATGGGTCTTATGATTCAATATTACAAAATTAGTATGAGTCTTGCGTTAAAATCTCATCATTTGTTGAGACAGTTTGTGATTAAGTGTCCAATAAAGAAACATTATAATCTAACTAAAATAAATTATCACTAATTTTCTTCTCATAATTTGATTACCTTATATTAAAATTTTTAAATTTAGTTCCCTTAATTTCTATACTTGATAGTTCAAAATAATATTATTATTAAAATACATCATATCTACGTAAAACTGTTTTTTTTCTAAAACCATGAATTCATAAAGTGATTAAAAAATGATTTAAAGAAGATTTTTTAAAGAAAAATGTTTATTTACCTCAATAATTATTTTATACATTTTTTAAATCTTCATTTATATATTTCAAATGTTATTTTGAAATAAAATAATTTTAATAATATTTTGTTCTTTTTTAAATGTATTTTTAAAATGAAAATGATATTCCTTTCAATAATGCCTTTAATTGTATTTTATTGGTATTTACATTCAACAGTGTCAACAAACCTTGTTTTTACATATCCTACATTTGGAATATTTCATATTAATAAAATTAAATTTCTTTCTATGTAGGGATTATGATTATTTTAAAGAGACTGTTATGGAATGCATTTATTTTCCACATGTTTTCCATGTTTCTAACATATTATTATGGATCACATTTTATTTCCATTTATTTTTCATGTTTTAAGAATTTTTTTATTTATCTCATTCCACTTCCAGGTTTAAATTATTTTATAAAATAAAAAATGGGGTTTCCTAAGTGTATATGATTAAATGAAACCTTTCATGTCTTATGATTATGTAATGGTACTTGTAAATTTGGTGGGTGGATAGGTTCTGAAACAATGATGAGTGGTTCAATTTTAAACCAATTATAGGTGGTTCTATAATAAATCATGTTTGGTTGGGTCCTTTATAACCCTTTAGTTAATTGGATATGGTAGTTAACCATTTGGTAGTTCTATTTGTAAGATTGATTATAACAGTGATGTGGAAATGAGTTCACATGTAACAAACATGTTTTCATTATGCTTTCTATTGTTTTATATTGCTTCTCATTATCTATATTTATATCATATGGCTTCGGATTATTGATTCAGTGAACAATTTTCTTTTCCATATTATTAAATTTTATCATCTAGGTATTGATTAGTATGGTTTATTTTATGATTCACTCATGCACATTTATTATTTCATCAGACCCTTATACACTCTTATTCTCATTGATGACATTCAATTACTAATTTTTATGTTGACCCTTATAGAGCATTTGATCTCACCCATATTGTTTTTTCTTTTCTCCAGTCTATAAATAAAGAGGATGAGAAAATTAGGTAAATAATGGATTTTATAAGAATTATGTTTATGATCTAATATGAAATAATAAAATCTAGGTTAAAACACTTCTTCAAACATAAAATATTTTTAAAATCATTTTCGTTGAAAATAAATGTTGATACACATAATTGAATGATATAATTTAAAACACTTTTTAAAACATAAATCATATTAAAAAATATTTTTCTTGAATATGATCATAAAATATAAATTAAAAAACCTTTTTAATCATTTTTATAAATAATTTATTTAAAAGAAACCATATTTTAGACTAAAACAAAAAATAAAGTCATATTTTCATGAAAAATGATTATTTATATTATTTTACAAATATTTGGAAATTGATACCATTACATGATGATAACATGAATAAAAAATTTATAATAAACACCATTATAATTCTTGATAGGTATATAAGGGGATTTGAACATTGGAGACATAATCATAAATAACCTCAATAAATGATGAGATTGTAATATAAAATATTTACCACCTTGGTAACATTTAATCATAAGACACTCAATGGAATTACATAAAATGGAACATAAAATATCACGAAGATAAATAAATTCATGGTATTACTTTTTAATGTGGATGAATATACACCTCATGAATGAATATAGGTTTATAACATAATTTACTTCTCATGAAACGGAAATTGAGACAAACATCTCTTATCGATTTTATAACATCTGAATCGTAAACACCAAGAAATAAATTTCATAAAATGGTAATTTAAAACAAAATGATTTTATTTATAATAATAAAAAATTAAATTAATGATAATTAAATAAACCACATAATAAAACATGAGGTGAATATTGAATTTTTTTAATAGAATGAAAAAGTGAGATGGAAGTCCCGAAACTGATTTCTCGACCTTCATTGTACAGATTAAACCCTAATTTATAATAAATATATGATTATTAAAAATATATTATAGAATAATAAATTTATATAAATTTATATATTTTTCATAATATATATTATTTCAGATTACATTTAATTTATTTTTTATTAACTGTTTCATGTTAAACATATATTTTGGTTAATAACTGCTTTGTTTTTTATATATGTTCAAACATATTACGTTATTACTTATAAATTCAATCATAGATTCATAATATCATGAATATAAAACATGACATAAATATCATATATATTCAGTATATATTTAATTATATTAATCAGTAAAATTTATTGATATAAAATAAAATTCATCGTTCATGGAGATGGTAGGACACATATACGCTTGTACACTAATTCAATTTTACTATTGTATTGAATAAATGAAAAATAAATGATATATATATATATATTATCATTAATTTCTAAATTTTATTTAATATATATCAAATAATTTTTACAAATTAATCCTTAATTTATTTCATGTAAATCGTGAATGAATCACATCACTTCACGAGGTTGTAGTCCGCCACAAACATGAACGACATTATCATATTCCCATTAAATTGAAAGAATGACGTTATTTTTTATATAATAGTTATTGAATAATAATAACCTCATAAATATAATATATATAATATATAGAGTGTATATCCATCATTATGATAAACCATAAGTGGCGGTAATGAAAAAATGAACAACATCCGTTCAGGAGGCTATAGTTGATCATAAACACGAACGATGATTTTTATCCTCTTTTATTAAATTGTTTGAATTTTTAGTCATTACATTATTATAAAAACATACTAGTATATATAATATATTTACTTTATTATATAATTATATTATAATAATAATTTGAAGAGGTGAATTATTATATAAAATAAACACATTTGATGAAGAACGTTACTTCTTCTTTGGGACCTCTCCTTAAATTTTCACTAATTAAATTCATGGATTGATTTATTCAAAAAATAAGGATTCTGGATTTGGGGATGGATATTGGGATGTTATTATTATGGTTTTTGTAACTTTTTAGCTCTAGAAGCCACCTAGAGGTTCCCTGTACCTGGTTGGTCACATGGCTTCAAGTGCATTTCCCCAAATGCCAGAGGATGCTGACTAAGTGAGGGCCTTGGGTGTGATAGTGAGGAAACTATTGCCTCGTTGGCAGAGTAAAAAAAATAAACAAATAGATAAAAATAGTGGAAGTAGCAAAAATATAGAATATGTAAACAACAGAAGACTATAAAAATCAAATAACTATAGCACACACACATATATATAAATGATGCATGATAAAATGTATAGGAAAATAGCCAAATAAGTCACAATAATGGAATAAAGTACTAAAACAAGGTACTATGAAAACAAATCAACACCAACTACATCACAAGCCTCATCACGGTCTCATGCTCTCCATCTCCATAGTAATCATGTACCTGAAGTAGAAGGGCAGTTTCTCTAATATATACCTAGAGCAATATAATCGGTTTGGTCTCAAATATATGACCCAAACAGGGTGTGAGATAAATCCCAATAAGAAACCACCCTCATATCTATTCCTAATAGTCAGTGAATATATATGGTAGGAAATAATAAAAATGACATAGTAAATAAAGACGTACTTAGAAGTAAACAATCCAATAGTTTCAATTTCATTCATATTCTCATATCAAGTAAGAAGCTAATCAAAACAAGTAACCCTATAAGAATTACCCACAACCTATCCCATTTGGATCTAACAAAAAATATTAAGTAACCGTCTAGGTAATTTTTCATATCCTAACCCCTCTGGTTCAACTTCTGCAATGATATAATGACCTCATGGGTAGCTCACACGATCTAACCCCTTTGTTATCATTAAAAGAAAGAAACATTGAGAAAGCACTCACCGTCGAGTCAACCTATAGTCTTTTAACAATAAAATATAGACACTCTGAGAAATAACTCAACATCAATTCCCCATATGGTCTCTTAATGGTAACTATAGACACTCTGAGGGTGCACTTTACATCAATCCCCCCAATGGTCTCGCAACATGATAAATGTAACAAAACACTCTAGGGAATCCCTCTGCATATATTCTCCCTATGACCTACTATACCAGGTTTCCACAGCACTATGTATGTTAATTGTGCAGAAATTATATATGACATCCAATGTAAACTTGAATAACTACATGGCTAAATAGTCTACCATATCTCATAGATTATATGATAAAATCACTCCATCCTAACAATACTAGGAATCGAAAACAAAGAATCATAACAGGAAAAGCTGGACCAAATGGTCAATATCAAGGAAACATGGGAAACACATCCATTTCAAGGTATATATCTCTATTTACAATCCTAAATCCACTACTCAAGAACACATGTCATCATATTAAATAACAGGGCTAAAACCCGTTATCACGCCATACCCGAAACAAGGGTATTGGGAACACTGGCCCATATAACTCAAGGAATAACTACATAAAGAATCGAACCACCTACCTCACCATTGTACAATCAATATACATGAACATAATTCCTTCAATCTCCCTAGAACTATGTAGATCTAAAAAATACTAAAAATGTTTATCATGGTAAATCTCATGAAAGAGGAGGAATTAGGAAAAGAGGCTCTAGAAGAAGGAAGAGATCACCTTGGTTATTCAAAACCAATCAAAAACAGTCAAATTGAAAATTTGATTTTAGATTGTGGAATCAAAGATGAATCGTGCAATAAAATCACTCCTGGAAGAGATCAATAGAGAAGAAGGCAATTCTATGAACGAGACATGACCTCGGTCCATTTAATGAAATAAAAATAAAGTAAATGGAGTTTTCATCAAGGGTATATGGTGTGTACATGCCTTACTGGGCCCTAAATTTAGGTGGTCTCTAGGTCACCCCACATGGTCATGTACTCGGTTGTTACACGGCTAGTACACAGTCAACCGCGGAAATCAGGTACACGGTGTGCACTCCTTAAATGTCAAGAAACTCCTCTTTTTTTTAAAAAACAACCAAAATGAAATAAATACCATAATAAAAGATCCTGGTTCTTACAAAAATCACCCATTTAAGAAATTCATCTTAAATTTTCAATAATATTGGGGTGAAGAATATTCATCGAACAACTTCGGCCACAGTGATCGCACATCGGCCTCCCTCCCCCCAGTCTCGTCCTTTACTTGCCCATGCTACCATAGAACTTATACTAGAGGAACATATTGGCCATGGGGAACCTTCTCACTATGATCATTTATCTGGATAGGATACTCCTCGAATGATGTATCCACCACTTGATCAAACTCCTCAGTTTGAAAACATTAGATGAGTCTAAGAAGTAACGTCATAGTTGAGAAACATGGAAGACATCGTGCATAGCCCAGTACCATAGAGGTAACTAAAACTCATAGGGAACCTGCCCAACTCTTTCTAAAACATATAATGGTCCAACATATCTTAGATAAATAATTCTATGTATCCTAAACTTCTTATGTCCCAACCTCGGGGTGGCACATAGAAAATCTTAACCACCGACCTCGAACTCTAGAGGCCATCTCTGTTGATTAGCATAAGACTTCTATTGTGATTGTGCATCATCCATCCTCTTCGGAATCAAATAAATATTTTCCATGGTCTCTTGAACCAGATGAGGTCCTAGCATAGCTTCCCCTACTTCTTTGAACCAAAATAGGGGGTATCTGCGTAGACTAACGTACAAATCCTCATAATGTGCCATATAAATAGTAGCTTGAAAACGATTGTTATAGGAAAACTCCATAAGAGGTATGTGTTTCTCCCAAGAACCTCCCAAATCATGGACGCATGCTCAAAGATTGTCCTCTACCACCGGAATTGTATGCTCAGACTGGCCATCTGTCTGTGGGTGGTAAGATGTACTCAGATGTAACAGTGTACCTAAGGCCCTCTATACTCCCTACATGACCCGAGATGTAAAACGTGCATGATTTTCTGAGAAAATAGAGTGTGGAACCCCTTGTAGATATAAAATATCTTGAATTTACAAACATCTAATCTCATCTACACTAACGTTATCCATTATAAGTAAAAAGTGAGAAACCTTCATGATTCGTTCAATGACAACCCATACTATATCATTCCATCAAAGAGACCTCAGCAACCATGTCTTGAAGTCCATCGCGACATTATTCCCCTTTCACTCGAGAATTGGTAACTGCTACAAAATCCCTGCTTCTTGTAGTTGCTCCGCCTTCACCTACTGATAGGTGAAACACCTCTTCACAAAACTAGAAACATATCTCTTCATACCTGGCCACTAATAATGACGTTGCAAATCACGATACATCTTGGTGACACCATGATGAAATTCCCAATCTGTGGAATGAAATTACTACATTAGCTCCTCATATACTTCTGCTGACACCCATACATGTCCATGAAAATTCAAAATCCCATCCTCTCTTACTGCTTATCCAAGAATAGGTTCCTCTTCTTACACACTCTACCATATTACAAGGCCTTTAGAGTCTGATAGCTTCCTTATTTGCACTCGATCAAGAATAGTAGATGTAATAGCTACAAATGAATGAAATTTGTTCCCCTATCTGTCGTGAACCTCCAAATTCATCTCATAGAATAGATCCAAAAGGTGCCACTCACTATTGTCCTTCTGAACAACTATATCTTAGTCCTCTAGCTCAATGCATCCGCCACCTCATTACCTTCCGAAGTGTATAGGTAAGATCAAAGTCAAGGACTAAAGGTACTCAACCCACCTTCAGTGTCTCAATTCAGATCTCAGTGTGTAAATATGGATTTGAGACTTTTTGGTCGGTGAAAACAACAAAATTCTCTCCCAAAAAATAATTTGTCCAAAAGCGTATGGCATGAACAACTGTAGACAGTTCATGATCATGCATTGGGTAATTCCTCTCATGTGGCCTCAAAATCCAAGACATTTTGGCAATAAATCCTTCCCCCTGTATAAGCACTGCTCCCAGAAAGATACCTAATGCATCATAGTAAATAGTATAAATCATTCCTTTCTCTAGAAAAACTGGTATTGGCACTGATGTTAACCGTCCTTTCAGCTCCTGGAATGGTGACTAACAAGAATCTATCCACAAAAACTCAGCACCCTTCTTAGTCAGGACCATCTTTGGCACTACTAATTGTAAAAATTCTTGAATAAAATGTATCTAGTATCCATCCAGCCCTATACAACTCCGTACTTCAAGGAGGTTATTTGGATGCTTCCAAGAAACTACTTCTCTCACTTTCTCTGGGTCTTCTAATACTCCTATCTATGAGATAACATGACATAAGAATTGAATTTCATCTATCCAGAAGTTCCAATTTAAGAGTTTATCATATAACGGATGCTCTATTAGTGTACTCAAAATGATCTCTAGATTTCTGGAATTGTAGTGTCGGGTGTGAGAGTACACCAAGATATCATCCAAAATGACTACAATAAAATAATCCAATTATGGATGGAGCACTCGATTCTCATTTCCAGTAAAAATGCAAGGGGGTTCGTGAGACCAAACAGCATAACCATGTACTCTTATAGACCATACCTACTCTGATAGGTTGTAAGAAGTACATCAGATGGTCTAATGTGAAACTGAGGATGACTTGATTTCATTTCAATATTCAAAAACACATAGGCTCCATGAAGTTGATAAAAGAGATCATCAATCCATGGCAAGGGATATCAGTTCTTGATCTTCAACAGGTTCAACTTTTGATAATCCACACAATGTCTGAGGGTATTTTCTGCCTTCTTTGCAAATATGATAGGAAAACTCCCAGGAGATATACTCGGTCATATGAAACCCTTTTCATGTAACTCTTCTAACTTATTCTTGAGCACCTATAACTCAAGAGTTTCCATCCTATAAGTAAGCTTGGATACTGGTGTCGCTCCTGGAACATTCTCAAAAGAAAAGTCTAACTCATGCTCTGGAGGATAACCACAAAATTATTCTAGAAATACATCCCTGAAATGATTGACCACTCGAGAAAATTCCTACTGGGAACTCCCTTGGTCATCCAGATATAGACTAGCAATATGAGCTGTAATTTCTCCAAACCCATGATGCTTGTGTCCTACTATGCTCTCTTGGACATTCCATTCACGCTTATGAAAAAAAGGATCCACCCTCTGGTGTCGTAAATCTCACCCTACGATGATGGAAATCAACAATATCTGTATCGGGAACTAACCAATCCATCCCAATAATGACATCATTGCATGTTATCTCTAGGACATTGGGGTCCTATAAGAAGTGACACCGACAAACCTCAAGAGGGAACTCATTGAACTGATGAACACTAGTCATTATTTTCCTCAATAGAGTATATAGTGCGAAGACATTAACATAAGTAAAGATACAAATCCCAAGGCTTCCCACAATAGTAAGAGATATAAATATTTTGGAATCCCCTGTATCGAAAAGTGATGAATCTAATCCTAAGGCAACTAGGATCTTACGTCGAACTATAGATGGTCATGGATCCTACTCGTGTGAGGTCTTCGCCACTACAAAAGTCATTCCTATTCCCTATCTTGGGGACCCTACCTAACCACCCCGATCTGATCAACCCTAAATTCATTGAATGCCTACATACTGGATACTGCAGTCCTGACCTCCAACTCATCTTGAATGGCCGAAAGGACTCATGTTCCTAGACTGATGAGAAATTGGTAGTTCTTCTCTTGAATGCAGAGTCACGGAAGAACTTTGATCACCATCTGGCGGTGATAAAAACTGACATAACCATAGAAAATGGACCATCTTGCCATAATATCATAACTCCACTAGGTCTCTCGGGTATTATGGCCTCATATTCCCGCCATTTCCACACTAGTAACATACCACCTGGACACCTAATGTTGTATCTCACCTACTAGGATCTCCATGTGTAGAATCTCTATGCCACATTCTACTATCAATTGGAGAAGCACCAACTTTGGATGTTGAACTTCTTGTGCCCACAGCTCTATAAACCCGCATGTTGCACATTTTGATCAGTTTCACTTTGTCTATAGATGATATGAAATTCAACATGAAGATGTTCACCTGATATTGGATGTCATGCCTGAGACCATCTTCAAACATTCTTGCTAGGAAGAGCTCATCACCTCCTATAATTGTTGTGAAACTCTGCAACTCTGTGAAGCAAGAAGAATAATACATGACTGAAAGAGTACCTTACTCCAGACTCAAAAAATCTCAAGCTCGATCGGCCCCTAATGTCTCTGGGTAGAATTAGTCGTATAAGGCACGTTGGAACTCCTCACATGCCTAAATTAATGACATCCTATCTGTGATATCACATCCCACTATCTCATTGCAGAATCCCAAAGAAAATATATAGTGAGCTTCACCCATATCTCTAGAGGATTCTGCAGATGATCTATGATAGTTAGCGTGGATTATAATCAAGACTCAGCAACATACGGTCCTCCGTCCCCGGAGAAAGTGGGGGGATGTTTCTACTTAAAGAACAACAGCATCTCTGCCATAGACCGGACATGATGTGGTGCTCCCTAGAAGTTATGTATAAAACTCATGATACGTTATCAAAAAAGTGCATCGGATCATATATCTGGGATACTAGATAGGGCCATGACAGGCATGATTAAATGATTTTCCATGTACGGTGTCTGGTTTCTGCCTTATAACTGGCGCAAAATAGAAATAAATCTTAGTGGCATGACTCGGCAAGCTCAAACAAACACCTTAGCACAATATTATCAAGGACTAAAACTCATAGGATGATGAAGGTAACAAGATAAAAGAATCATTCATGTTCTTCAAAACAAGGATATACAGCTTGAATGTCTCTTACATGGACTGGTCCTTTAAGCCGTCACATGGGCTTGTACTCCTACCAACCCTGGATGAGTAACAACCCTTACACAAGGAATTTTCTCCAATGACAGGGCATGTACTTGAATCCTCTTCCCATTCCCGAGTTCTTCTACATGTCGTAACCCACACAGTTCTCCATGTGCAATACTACATGGCGTGTTTGTGCCAGACAGTACATGTACTAGAAAGAACTTCACCAACCCGTATTATTAGTTACACGACAGGTTACTTGGATGAATCTACACGATGTGTTTGTGCTAGACTCAATTTGTACTAACTACCCATAATTCACTCGTGTTGTTGGACATGTGACTGAACACATGATCTATAGACACTACGCATATGTTCAGTACCCGGCATGTTCCACCAATGATTATCCCACCCTCGTGTCTCTAACTGTACAACTAGTGACATGGTTAGAGACTACACGATGTGTACATTTATTACATGAAGTGTACATATAAAAAACATTTCCATCCCAAAATGAAGGATACATGGCGAGTATTTATCATTACATGTCATGTATTCTGCGTTTTTCTGAGTAGTAAGCCTTAGAAACTACTCTAGAACCCAGAAAGAACTGAAACAAAGATTAAAGTTCCAAATTCGGATCTTTGAGGGCTGATACTTTTCAATAATCAAAGATTGGAATCTTATACATGTAATATAAAAACATATCCGTGCAATGATCCAGTAAAGTCTGGTCCATGATGGAACATAACACCTCAAGGACCATTGTTTGGCATTCATCCTAGTAAAATTTAAACATTATCAATACCATATCAAATAGCAAGTATCCTCTCAATTGATCTATCAAAAAATCATGCATATGTTTCTCAACATCTATCACAAAAACTATCAATCAGTAATTTACCCTAAATGGCATGGAAAGAAAGCATGTCATGTCATCACTAGAAAATTACTATATGATTCATGAGATGGAATACCCACATCTCATCGGGTTTCAATAGAAATAGAGAAACAATAATATCAACAATAACAACACAAAACATGTGAATCACCCAATGGTGAAATAAAATCAGCTATAAGAATTAAAAAACCATAAAAAATTGCAATATACATGGTAAATTGGATTTTCCCTATTCACGGGTCACCTACTTCCTGGAAAAACATATTAGAGAAAACCAGTTCATTCATATACCTAGCTATAGGATCTAAATAGTATGTCATGAAGAAAATAATTCTTCTAATACCACTTTGTAACATCTCGGTTCCTGATGCAGCGTAGAGGTGACCTGTACCTTATTGGTCACATGGCCTCAAGCATATTTCACCAAACTCCATAGGCTACCAACTAGCAGCGAGGTTCTTGGGTGTGATAGTGGGGAAACAATGACCTCCATGGCAGAGTAACGCAGTGGAAATAAAATGATAACAATGGCTGAAGCCGTAATAACATGAAATAAATAAAGAATATAATAATGGAAGTAATAAATAAATAGAGAAAGCATGTATATAAATGATGCATCATACATCTATCCTGGAATACACAAAAACTTCTCACAATGCTGGAATACAGTACTAAACCAATGTAAAAAAACAAACCCTAGCACCATCACAAGCCTCAGCATGGTCTCATGCTCTACAACTCCATAGCAATCATGCACCTGAAGTATAATGGTGCTTGCCCTTATCTATAGATGAAGCAATATAATCTTCTTTAGCCCAAAATCATGACCTGAATAGGGTGTGAGACAGTCATATTAGGTAACCACCCAATGATATGTTCCTAACAGTTAGTGAATATATATGGTAGAAAATATGAAAAATAAAGCATTAAATAATGAAGTACTCAAGAGTAAACAATCCTACAGTTTCAATTGAATCATTTTTCTCATATCAAGTAATAAAATAATCTAAACATGTAACCCTTCAGAATGTTCCCCAGACATATCCCATCAAGACCTACCAAACAATCTCATGTAACCCTCTGGGTATGTTCTAAAATCCTAACCCATCTGGTTCAACATATACAATGATATAACTACCTCCTAGCTAGATAAAACAGTTTATCCCCTTTGGTCTCATAAAAACACTAAATCTATGAGAAATCACTCACCATCAATTCCCCCTATAGTCTTTTAACAATAAACTATTGACACTCTTAGGAAGCAATCAATTACAATCCCTCTATGGTCTCATAATAGTAATTATAGGCACACTAATGGAGAACTCAACATCAATCCCCCCAATGGTCTCGCAACATGATAATCATTACAGACACTTTTGGGAAGCCCTCAAAATCCATTCCCCCTATGGCCTACTATGACAGGTTCCCATAGCCCAGTGTATGTCAATTGTGAAACAATGATATATAGAATACAATGTAAACTACACGAACTAGTTTGCTAATTAGTCTACAGCATCTCACAACATGTTAGATTAAATCACTCCATTCTAACAATAAATGGCATGTAAAAGAAAGCAGTCTAACTGGGAATGATAGACCAAAAAATCAATATAATGAATACATGGGAAACACATCCATAGCAAGGTAAATAAACCTATTTATAATCATAAATCCTATACTCAATCACACAAGGCATAACATGCAATAATATGGCTAAAAAACATAATCACTCAATACCCTAAACAAGGGTATTGGACACATTTTTAGATATAACTCAAGGAATAACATTAAAAAGGCACAAACCACCTACCTAGACATTGAATGGTTTATATAAATGATCATTAAGATTTGAATCACCCTAGAACATCGTAGATCTATAAAAATACTAAAAAAACTTAACTGATGATATCTCACGCAACCAGGGGAATCAGGAAATGAGGCTCTAGAAAAAGGGAGATATCCCTGTGGTGATTCCAATGCAATCAACGATAGTCGATTTGAATAATGGATGGTGGTTCGGGGACATAGAGAATAATCTCATCGTACTATCACTCCTAGATGATATAGACAGAGAAGAATGTATTTCTGTGAAGGAGACGCGACACCGGTCCATTTAATGAAATAAAAATAAACTAAATGGTGTGTTCTTCAAGGGTACATGACGTGTACTTTCATTAATTATCCCCCACATTAAAAGGCCTATGTGTCACCCCACACAACCATGTATGTGGCTATTACATGGCCAGTGTATGGGCACCCATGATAACCAGGTACACGACATGTACTAAATAGTACACGACGTGTTCTCCTTAAATTTCTGGAAACTCCTCTTTTTCAGAAAAAAAGAAAAAATGAAAGACATAACAGAATATAAGATCAGGGTTCTTACAGTTTTCATCATTAAAAATTTATTTATAAGTTTGAATATGTGAGGGTTGTGAGTTCCCTTTCATAATTTTAGAGGAGTGTATTTTTTATAATTAACAAAATATATACACTATTGGGAGGTCTCCCATCCATAAATTGGATCAAAATTTGATTAATAATAGATTTTATAGATAATAGGTTTGATAATTTTTTTATACACATATAATAAACAAATTTTTATCATGTTATTATATAGTATTTCTAGTAACGAAATTTTATCCTTATAGTTTTTACCAAGTTAACTTGTATCTCTTTATTTACCTAGGTAATTTATCCTTTAATTCTAATATTAAAACATATTAATTATATAATTTAGATATAAAAATTTTTTATATTAAATATAATCACTAATTTGAAATAAAAAATTAAAATTAATTTTAACATTGGATCTTGTAATACACAAAAACTCATTTTAACATTAATATAAATAATTAATTTTAACTATTTTCAAAAATAATTTTGGTAAATAATTATGTTGATATTATTAGATAATATAAAATTTTTATTATTCAAAATATGGACTCCATTTTTCAAAATTCATCTCAAAAAAGAGGTAGAATATAATTTAACATTAATCCCTCATATATGACAACAAAATGGGGTTTTAGTGAAAATATTTTCCAATTTTTACAGTGCTTTTATATAGAATATCAAAATGAATATGATTTCAATGAACTAAATTGGATAAATATTTGTCTTAAGTTAAAAATTATACCTTAAAAGAATCTTAAAATACAATTTTACTAGTTAAATGATTTAGGTGAAAATAATGTTTACAATTAAAATAAAATATTTTTTACTATTTATAAAAAAGGATGCTTTAAAAAAATTGAAAATTCACCCATCTATATTTTTGATATTATTAGATAAAAATTATTTAATTTATAAAAACAATTTTTTTAAAAAAAAAATTAAAAATTTAATCCATAAAATGTCAGCCCAACTACTTTTTATTAAAAAATTGTTTTTATAAATCAATAATGATTTATTCTAATATCATGAATATTAAACACATAATACTAATTTTTATTTTTTTTGGAATATATATTATATATTTCTTTTATAAAAATCATATAAAAATATATTTTGTAAATGAGTTGATATAAAATGCACTTATATTCCTAGAAATATTTGTTTTAGAGAATGATTTCCGTTAATTAGCAGAAGGGTTTTTATAATTAATAGGTTACCAAAGATTAAATTTTATATATATGTGTAAAACATATTTTTATAGTTTTTATCATATTCATACACATCATTCCAATGTTTAGGTGACAACTATCATATTAATTAATAATATTTTAATTATATTACATGTTTCATTTAAACTCAGTTTTTCATGAAAGAAAAGAAAAACTTGGTATTGTGTGTAAAATAAAAAATTCATAGAGTTGTGTGTACCACAAGATCAACTATGTGTTGAATTGAATTAAATCATATATTTTTTTAATGTTAGCAATAAAATATTATTAATTAATTGAATAATTAATTCAAAAATAATTGTGGTATTACATTGTACCCCTTTAAAAAGAATTTTACCCAAGAAATACATATGCGACTTCAATTGTTTATCACATTACAGTTACCTTTATAGAAACCCACATCATAGAAATTTCTAAATAAAACATACTCATTAAAAGTGAAAATAGATCTATGTAGGTTATCTAGAATAACACATATTAAGTTTCTAAATAAGATGTTATTGGTGGGAAGTGAAAACAGGTATATATTAGAGAAAATTATTCCCAACCACTGATGAAGATTGATAAAAATGTGTTTAAGTCAATGTTAATGATCATAATTCTATAAACCAAACATGATATTAAAAGTCAATGCATATCATGAAAAATTATGATAACAATACAGCATTTTATTTCAAGTACGTATTTCTAAATATGAATACTTTTTATTGGAATGCATACTTACATAATTTCATTTTATTTTTTAAGAAATATATCACCAATTAGTTATAGCTGGAATAATTTCCACTTTATCTCTTCTTCCCTGAAATGAGGATAAATTTTTATCAATGAAGAACTCAGGGATCATTAGATCCACATATATAATGTCGTGGCTTTACATGTATCTTCAATATTAATAAAAATAAAAGGGTTAGAACTTGTTTTCAATATGAGTAAGTCATCATATATATAAATATATACTAATCTATAAATCCCCAAATAATGTTTATCGTAAACCATTCCATAAATATTTATCAAGATAAACCTTCCAAAATTAAAATATTAAAACATAGATCCATCAAATTATCAAAATAATATTAACATTGTTCTATCACACATCACGAAGTACCTCATGATTGTCTCATTACAAACCTATGAATAATGTAATCATTTATTCTCTTGAAACATGGTAATAACTTCAATTACAATAAAAAATCAATGAAAAAATTCGTTCATATCCATTCCTTGTATAAACACATAGATTAAAAAATATATTCCATAGATTCAATAATTTTTTAAACACCATCAATGATAATTTGAACTACATTTTCAACAAATCAATTATCAGTTATGAGGTCATTGATACTATCCATCACTCATTTTTTATGTCATTCCTATATTTATCAAAAATAAAAACCATTTTCTCAACATATGGAACATATTAAGGGGTTCCTTCTGAAAATCAAAATATCTCATTTTTATTAAAACAATTTTATAGTAAATCGTGATTATTTAAGATATTCATTCAAATCATTGAGGAAAAAATTATCATGAACAATACATATATATTTCACATTTCATATTTTCATAATTTAAAATACATATAATCTCCAATCCCTCCACATAAATGATTGGAATTGAATAATTAATTCTATGGTTTAAAAGTAAATTCATTCATCATGGCATTGACTTAGTTAATTACCATGATCTCCATAGATTATACAATGAAATACTTATATCAATTACACGCTATGTAATTATTTTCCACTAATATAACATCTTTCTATAATCTTGAGCTATTAATTTTGTATTTTTATCCCTCATTCGTGACATGTAGGAATACAAATCGTTTTCCCTCTATGTTCATTACAATGCGAACATTCATAAATTTATTTCTTTATCTAAATAGATGTCTTATAAATATCACTTAGGATCAAAATGTAAATAATATTTCATGAAAACTGATTAATAACCCTCATTATATATTTATTTGAAGTCATTATACCATTTGTTTTATCATAATCACCAAATTTTCAATCAGATTCAATGTTAACATGATTCCTTCTGGTATAAACCATTGACTAAAACTAAAAAATCACACAGTATCAAAAACATATCTTGGAACTGTATAATAATTAAGAATCACTATTAGGATTCCAAATCATGAATAATTCTTTAATTTATGACACCTTCGATTTATCCACGTTTATTAGTAATTATATTCTGTTTAAATCCTTCATTGTTTTTCAAAAAGAGTATGTTAACTTCCAAATAATATCCTCTAGGAGTTTCAAAAGAGGTGTGTAGAAAATCCCATTGTTTTACACAAATTCCTGATAAATTATACATCAATGTGGTGTTTTTTGGTCATTGCATCAAGGTAAATCGATTTTTTCCCACATACAATTGTATTATTTAGATAGAGATGTAATTTCATAGAAACTAATTTATCTACTCATTACTAAAACACAAAGTAATTTTATGATATAATTCATCATACTAAGACTTATTCATGGATACATCTATATAAATATCTTTAGAAATATCCCTTGGGATCTCACTAATGTTTTCCCATCCTAGTTTCTTAAGGTGTATAAAAATTCTTTATACCAACTATGATGACCCAGGATTCTCCTAAAATGATATTTTGTCAATTTCTATGTACAAAAGCATAATCTCATTAATCATAATGGTTTACTGCCATTAGAATCATGAAAGTGAATTCTAATTTTCTTAATGATATTCAATTTTTCTCAAAAATATCATACCACTTAAAACTATTAATAAATGTAACCATCATAAAAAATTTATTCATAACCATGGGAAAAGAAATAGAAGAAAGGGTCATATCAGATAGACATTAAAGGAAAATATAATAGATATAAATCTATGATCATATAAAATCATAATATAAGCATAAGGGTATGTGATCATGAAAATAACATGTGAATTTTATACCCAACCAGTCATAGATCATAAACATGAGTCATGACATATATAATGGTTGTTCATAATACAATAATCATACGGAAATCAAATATCATGATCCATGATTTCATAACATTAGCATAAGATATATAATTTTACCATGTACATTATCTTATAACATTAAAAACATGTATAAAAATAAATTTGTTCACTCATTATGTTATAGTCATAAAATAATGCATGTGAATAAACTTATGAACATGAAACTAGGGCCACACATAAAATTGTGAGAATATATGCATGTTCACACATAACATTTTGAACATGTAATCAGTTTCATAGATAAAGATATGAAAATTTAATTAGGTTCATGTGTAAAATTGTGAATATGTAAACTAGTTCACACATAGGGTGTTACACCTACAGGGTGGGACACACAACCATTATCATTGGTATCCCTTTTCACATACTATCATGGGTTCACTCCCCAAACCATCATAGTAGTCAACATTACCTTACAATACCATCATAGTTGAAAAATTCCACTACTGGATAGAGATTAATACTCTTTATAGTCTTCCCTTACAAAACTGTGTTCCCCCCTCAGTCATGCCCTATATTATTGTACCATGTTCTCTCCTAATTAAAGTCACGTCTTATTTGATTGGGTTCACTAAATATTTTTTCCATTTCAATCCCCTGATGTATGTAAATCTTTACCTAGTGCATTGGATGGAGATATAGTCACTACCTCTCACATAATGAAAATCCCTATTATGTGTTCTATAACATAATAAAATTCATAATGTCATAACCCATGATATGAAATTGTTATCATAAAAATTTTATCATATCATAGATGGTGGAAATATGGAAGGTTTCTTGATCATTCCATCATATAATAACCCATATAAAAATAGGTTTCCTAATTATTATGTTAGGTTATATCATATAGAAAATAAATGGGTTTTTATAAACATTTTCTAATCAAAACAAAAACCATTCAATGAAAGAATGTGAATAGTATCCTTGGATAATATACACAATAAGTCGTAGATAACACTAATATATATCTTATTAGGTGGAAAATGAATTTTAAATATCATTTAAAACATGTATTTTGGGAAATATCATTTCCACGTTAAGAAAAAAAATTAAAAAATTGATAACATTTTTAATTGAAAATCACATTAAAAACATGTAAAGGAAACTTTTAAAATCATTTCAAACACTTATAAAATAGAGAACATTTTCAAAATCTTTTAAATTGAAAATATCATTTGATTCTTATAAAGGAATATTCCAAAATCATTTAAAACACATTTTATATTATAAACAATTTCAAAAATTCTTTTATTTGAAAATATATTTTCAAACAAATAAAAGAATCTTTGAATATAATTTGAAACTTTTTTTAAAATAAAACAAATTAAAGATTCTATTTTTGAAGATAACTTTTGATAATTACAAATGAATTTTGAAAATAATTTATTACACTTTATAAAAAATAACACATTTTAAAAATAATTTTCCTTTAAAATGTCCTTAATATATCATTTAAAAAACATTTTTTATTTTTTATAAAACATAATTTTGGAAGAAAACTGATTTTCAACCGAATGGTGATATGATGTCAGATTGTCTTAATTTTTTTACTAATTATCTTAAGTAAAAAAGAGGGAAAAATGGTACCATTAAATAAAGTTATCAAGAATTAACAAATTATAATAAACATAATGATAATTATTAATATTAAAATTATGGTATTTTATCATTGGATACTTAATTGTTAATAATCCCCATGAACGGTGAGATTGTAACATAAATTCCTTACCAATTTTTTAAAGTTTAATCATAAGCCCCACAAAGGAGTAAAATAATGTGGAACATAAAATATAATGAGGGTAAAAAAATTCATTACATTACATGACATAAGGGGTCATTGTATAACTCATGAAATAATATTGGTTCATAGTATAACGTACTTATTTTTTGGTAAGATTTGAACTATAAACACCTTGAATGAGGAATAAAAAATGGATTTCTAAATAAATATAATAATAAGTATTTTAATCAATAAATATACTCATGGTTTGGATATACTCCACATAAATGAAATATGTGGTGGATATTTCATTTGTATCATAGAAATAAAAATAGTAACAAAAATATCTTACCTTATGTATTAACGTTCATTGCACACATTCAAAAATACATTATATTAAATATAACTTCATTATAGATTTTTTTATTAATAAATATATATATATTATCATCTATGATCTTACTATGACCTTTTATGAAGAATTTATTTTCAATTCCATGATAACTTAATGTTTTAGGTAATTACGACATTGTTTTGCATATATATTTTGAATTTTTTTAATTCAATAACTCATGTCATGTTTTAATAATAACTAGAATTTTATAAATGATATAAATATCAAATATATTATGTGTATATTGATTTAGATTAAACAAAAAAAATTCATTGTAGAAAAAGAAACACAACAGTCATGGAGATGTAAGTCGTACATATGGGTGAAGGATGTTCGGATTTTCTTGTCGTGTTGAATGAATGAAAATTAAATTATATATATATATATATATATTATCATTATAATATCATTTTTTGTCATATATTGAACATAATATTATTAATAAAATATTTTCTACATTGTATTTAATGAGTCAATGAATTACATTTCTTCGTAAGGCGCTACTCCGCCACACACACTAATGATGTTATAATATTCCCCCGAATTGGAATGTGTGAAGGTTTTTATAATAAAATAATTAAAAATACATAAATATCCTAAATATCCTAAATATCATATATAATATATAAATTCATCATTTTTTTAGACTATGATAGGTGGTAATGGAAAAATAAATGACATTGGTTCATGAGGTGATTGTTCACCGTACACATGATCAATGATTTTGTTATCCATTTTATATAAGTTTATAAATTTTTAGGTGATAAAATTATTATAATAAAATATCATTATATATAGTATAACTAATTTATTATATATTCCTGGTATAATATTAATTGAGGTAGGTGGAAATAGAAATAAAATAAAAAATTTTGTTGAACAATATTACTTATTCTTCGGGTCCCATTCTTAAAATTGAACTCTATAATTTCTTGGATTGAATTATTCTGAAAATAATAATTATGTGATAAAAGGGATGAATTTTGGAACAACTTTTTGTACGATTTTATCAATCCAAATGTATTGAGAGTTTTAAATTAATGAGGTTAGGGAGTACAATTTTAAATTTAGGGAGGGGGAATTTTGTAAATACAAAAAACTATTCACTATTGGGAGATCTCCCTTAACAAATGTTTCCCCAAAATTGATTAATAGTTACATATATGGATTAATTTATCATTATAATCCTTAGATGAATAAAATAAACACTTTGTTTATATTTATTCCTTTTTCTTTATATTTACACAATTTTGTCCTTAATGTTTTTAGCAAGGTAACTTTTATATTTAAATTTTATGTGGAAATTAATCTTATAAAAATATGATTAAAATAAATTTATAATATAATTTAGTCATTCTTATTATAAATATTAAATCCAATTAATTCTAAAAAATAGATGTGTGGGTAAAATCAATTTTAACACAAGCGGATGTAATACATAATACCCTATAATATACTCAATTACATTAATTAATTTTAACTATTTTCACTAATCATAATTTTAAAAAATTAATTGAAACTTATCTGATAATAAATTTTTTTACTATTATAATTATTCAATACAATTTTTCCTTATATAAGTCATATAATTGTTTGAATTTATTATAAAACTAATCACCCAAATCTGATGATAAAGTGGAGTTTAAAAGTGAAAATGTTCAAAATCATGCATGGTTTTTATATCTAATTTCAATATGAAATCGTTAAAATTTACCTAAATTGGATTCATAGATGTTTATTTTAATTATTTATACTTTAATACTAATTTATAATAAAATTTTACTTTAACTAATTTATGTGAAAAGACAATTTTCAATTAAATGTTATTATTTTTCATTATTCATCAAAAAATGAATATTTTTAGATAAAAAAAATTACCATAAAATAATTTTAATATTCTGGTTTATATTTTTATATTTTATGAAAAAAATTATTATTCTGAAAAAAATTAATATTTGTTACCCATAAAAAATGCAAAGAAAATAATTTATATAAAATATTTTTTAAGCATAAAATTGGATTCATTATTATATCTTCGTTTGAAAAAACATAAGATGAATTTTAACATTAGGTTGAATATATATTATATATAATTATAATTATAGTAATTAACTAAATTTTATTTGGTTAATATATTAATATAATACTCAATTGTGTATATAGAAATAGTTTTTAAGAAGAATATGTCATTCTCTTTTAAAAATAGTTTTAATTTCATTTATAATTAATTGGCCTTTGAATAATTAATTTTATATACATGGTTAAATAATGATTTAATATCTTATTAAAACTTATTCATAAAATCCATTCTAACACCCTTGTGATTAAATACATGTTAACAATAATATTTTAATAGTGTAACATGTTTCATTTAAAATCATTGTTTCATGTAACACATCCTAAACTCGGTTTTGTTCATGAAACAATACAAAAATCGAATTTTGTGTAAAAAAAGATAAACTCATTTCTGTATTTAGTGTGTGATTAAATTTCTTTTTTCTATATGTAAATCTTCACTTGGTGTAGCGTCTATCATAATTCATCAAATATTTTTAATTTATTAGAAAAAGTATTCATAAAAACACATGGTGTAATAATTATGGTGTTTCAAATTTGATTCATGTAAATCATATTACTTTTGGAATAATACTTCCTTTTAGAGGATATATAGATGGATTTATTTATGAAGGTTTATTCACAATGTAAATTGAAGAACTTACTATATCAACCATAGTGTATATAAAATTACATTTAATATACAAACACTAAAAAATTGAGTACCTTTATTATGTTTGGGGAATATTTAATCAAACTAATCATAATAATATTAGTAATTATTAAATTAAACATATAAATCCACAAAATTCAATTAGATTTATATTTATAAAAATATGTATAATATATTCAAAGTTTTATACTATTCTACGTAAGATAAATTAAATTAAAAATTGAAATACTGCTCTAAATTAAATTATTATCTTATTAAAAGAATCATTCATTAGAGCAATAAGAATTATTTAAAATTAGAATAAGAATAGTGTAAATTATATATAATCTGCCAAAATGATATTCAATGTAAAAACAAAATTATACATGGTGCATTTAGATAGGGGAGTGACACTATATGGAATAATTAAATTCTAAGATGAGTAAAAACGGTTAAAAATAAATTTATTATGTGAAATAATTATTGATTCAGCAAACTAAACCACATTCCAAAATTTTTATTGGTAACTGAAGATAAACCAAATATTGATAAAATTTGTTTTATATATGTGGTGTCACCAAAAGTATGATTGATATATTATTGATTGTCATTTTATTTAATGTGAGTTTAAAAAAATTAAAACATGAGGATCATCATGTATCCTTTGATGTTCAGATCATTGTTTCAGTAAAATATTTCTCTCTATATGATATTTTTTAGATGTTTTTTATTTTCTAAATAGGTATTCATGTGATGTTTTCCTAATGAAATATATTAAGTAAAAAAAATTTATTATTCAGTTACTTCAATGAATTTTACTTTATTATTTATCTTTGGTTTTTAAGTAAATATAATTTATACTATTACACATTTTCATACATTTAGTATATACAAAATAAAAATAGAACTAATATTATTAAATATCATTTTATTATTTAATCTAAATTTACTAAATTAAATTTTTTATTATTTATAAAAAATTAATTAAACACCAAATGGGGTGAATTATGGATTAGATCCCATTCCCATTAAGTTTATTTTTATTTTCTTTTTAAATGGGGATATATTCTTAATCAATATTAATGTTTCATCAAAAGTAATAATTTTTTATAAAGGTTTTGTTACCTAATGTTTAATTTAGGATACTTCTCGTGGATAATATACCGATGTAATAGATAATATGATAAATTTGATAATACTCCATAATCCATAATTTTATTATCACCATTGAATATAAATTTCTCAAAAACATCACGTGATATTATAGTGAGATGCTAGTTCATGTCTATTAGAGTGAAAGTTCGTAGGATGTTTAGATGGATAATTGATTAAAATAATATTGTAATAAAGGATTTAACGGGGTTTGGTAACATATACGAAGAGTTATATTGAATATCATATATATTTATTAATATATATTATATTTAGAATATGAAATATTTCATAGATTTATGATCTTAGTATTGTTTTTGAATAATCTATACTCAATATTTATAATCAACTAAAACCTGATTAAATTTTTTTCAATAATTAAATGATTTTATTTTTTAGAATAAATTTAATGTCAACAAAAACACATAATTAATTAACATATAACATTTTTTTGATTGTTATTCATTAATATTATGAGAATCTGTTTTTTAATTTTATAATAGTTTGGATGAATATTGATCAATAAAAAAAATTGATACACAAATAGACATTCATAAGACTCATTAAAAAGATGACTATTATCAAAACATTTATATTGTGAACAAAATATTGGATTCAAGAAAAGTAATATGTGTTATTACAATAGAATATTGAGGTATGGAAAGTAAATTTAATTTTACTCAGTATTTATGATCTATATAATATATTTTTTATGGAATATAATTTTTTTAAAGTCTACAATATCAGTTGTATGTTATAAAAACATAATTTTGTAACATGAGAAATATAATTTGAAATTATATTGAATGATGATAATTATATGTATTGATTATTTGAATAATAGTTGGAAGTAGGTCAAAAATTTACATGTTTATTGATAAAGGAATTATATTCATAGAAATTATGTTAAATATTAATTAGTTGTTTTTAAAGGATTCAATTAACATGGCCTATTTTGATGATAAATTTTTGAGTTAATATTATATAAAATAAGGATGAATATAACTTTTTCTTTATAAAATGTATGCAATTATATGTTAAAGGACAGAATATTACATATTTATATATATATAACATTTTATTCATGAAAAAAAAAAATTGGAATGAGACATGAGTTTTTAGATATAACATTTGAGGTAATGAGTTTATTCTTAGGAAAAAAATAACCGAGAAAAAAATATTACTGGCCACACAATATGTTTTAATAGTTAATGAGACGATGTTCTGATATGAATATATTCATATGGACACAAAAATATATATTTTTATTTCACTAATATTTTAAAAAGAAGTTATCTTAACAAAATTGTGTTGAAAATACAATAATCTTATAGAATATAGAAGGAATATAATAGATAAAATGTGTCTTTATCTTATAGGGAATTTATTGGGAAGAAAAAAAATCAAATTTTGAATATTTGGAAAGGGGGACAAGACCTACAAATAGATAGATTAATTCTTCTCAATTTATATATAAAATATAGAAAAGTGATATTTTAATGAAGTTCATGTGATGATGTTACTCACAAAATAATTGCTGCAAAGAATATTTATATAAGTATAAATAATATTTCTATGGTGAATTGAATATATAATGAGTAAAAAAAGAAATTTAATGTATAAATGATATATATGTGTAAATTCTGGTAAATTCAATGAGTGAAGTGAGATAAACTACTCAATATATAATATTTAAGATAAGTAATAATGAAAGTAAAATTTATTTACTAAAATTTGTTTCTTATTTATTGGTAGAGTAAACAATAACATATTTCAATCTTGAATTAAAAAAAATATCATTTTTGATATATTTTAATCAATTTAATAAGAATGGTATTTAGCTCAATTTATATCAAGAATTAATTAATGTAATTTGTCTATATAAACGAATAAAAAATATTTATTTAAACATTTATTCATTGATCATGGGTAGATACATCATGATAGTGGGAGATTTTTTATTTAGAAAAACACTCAAAAAGAATATGATATCTTATCTATTTAATAAGATGGTTATTTATTATTCATTGTTAGAATATAAGAAAAAAATTAATGAGAGAAAATTCTCTATATTTTGGGTTGTTAAAAAATAAAAAAAAATAGATAGAGTTATAGTTTTTTTAATAAAAATGTGGTTAAACCATTTTTTAGAATAAAAAGAGGAAAAAAATTAAAATTGTAAAATGAATGTAATGGAGTTACAAACTATGTTCTGAAAATATTTATATGGGTAAAGACCACTAATTTCACATAGCCATAATCTTATATATTATATAATTGATGGATTTTTAGAAAATAAAATGTTTTCTATAATTCATTATGAGAAAAAATATATCATACCACTAATTAAGGATATCCATAAATATATGTGGTTGTATGTGTATTTTTCATTCAAGGTGGAATTCTTTAATAAAAATGCTTCATTATCAAACCCAATACTTGGTTGGGAATCCATGAATGAGGAAGTGGTTAGTATACCTATCTAAAATATTTGGACTATATCTAAGGGTGTTAACGATGACAAACTATATTAAAACAATTATATAATTGTATGATATTATTGGTTTTTATTTAAACAAAATTAAATAAATGTATCCTTCATTATGGGGATGAACCTTCTTATTATTTAGTGACTGGGTCTTCTTATTTTCATTTTTCTAGTATAAAAAATAATTTTAAAGTGGGTTATGTTGGACCATTACACTAATTGGTAACCCATGATTATAATAAATAATCATAAACATAACCTCCACTAATTTACGCCCAACCAATGACATATTTCATATCCTCGGTACTTCAATAAAATTATCTTCATAATATCAATAGTTCAAAAATTCTATATATTTGTATTTTTTCAACTCCATTTTAAATTAAAAAATAAATAGAAATATGAATAATTGAATCCATCCTCCAAAACGATAAGAATATAACTTACATAAATTATAATCATGCATGATAAATGACCATAATAGAAAATAATAATTGGCGTAGAAATTATTAACCATATAACATCTTAAATAATCCAAAACACCCATATTCAAATTAAATAAATCGAAAAAATTGATTATAATGGACATTATAAACATACCAAGGATTATATCTCCCCTTATAACAATGCTCATCTTCATATAAACCCACCCTATTTTACTATAATCTATTTAATAGGCTCTTTTTGATCCACATGACAATATTTATTCCCTTACTTTGAAAATAATCCTAATGTATAGTTCCCTAATTTATATTCCATAAATACGAAATTACTTAGTATATTGAAAATTATATATATAGTTATATATAATTTCAAAACAATTTATGGTCTTAGATTCTATCCATTTCTTGGGAATACTATTTAGTGTCCTTTTAAGAGTTTCCACATGGACTCAAGATACATCCCCATAAACTAGAGGATTTCAACATATATCAACGGCCAAAATCATATAGTTGGTATATTTTTCTATAAAATTACGTAAAAATAAATATAAATAACTAGTAACTATAAATAATAAAAATTAATGTACTCACAATCAATCATAAATAAACCAATAACAAATTTACCTTTTTGCCCAAAAACCAAATAGATCCACAAATAGGTTTATCGCATATAAAATAGGTATCACATGTACCCAATAGTCCCTAATACCATCCCTATGCCTCTACTAACTCAAATTAATAATTAAAACTGAGATAGTCCTGCTTATTGAATATAACAAACTATGCCCAAACCCTTAAAACAAATATAATGTTTCTATTTATAATAGATAGGACATACCTGGTGGGAGAAATAAACATTTACATGATCCCAAAAAACACCCCTAATATATTCCAACATATGAATGTGTTCACAAAAGGTATGTAAATGAAATAAAATAAATAATCACGTCATATCATAATGTAATAACTTGACCACCACTTTACCCACCCACAGATAGTTCAACCAATTTCTGGATAAATTATATTATGCCACACATTCATACCCATACATAAAGAATCAAGGTAGGGTACTTTAAAAATCTCAACCCACACCTATGGATGAAAGTTATGTCACTATTTATAACTTGAACAATGACCTCTCACTTATATTCAGATCCTACAACCATCTCCTCTACTATAAATATCACTCATGGGTATCATATCAACACCATCCTACCTAAGTGGTTGGTAATATCCTCATTTTAAAGAGTTCCTTATAACACTTGTTAGGGATCGGTTTTCATATATCAACTTCTCCCTTATCACTCAGGTTAGGGTCTGATATCAGATCGAACCCTAGAATAACTTTTTCCAAAAATGTAGTATATGAAAAGACCTTCCTATTTAATATGTGTACATTATATAAATACTATCATATCACTCCATGTGGGGTTGGATATCACATGAAAAATGACCACTACCTTATCACTCAAGGTAGGGTCCCACAAATAAATTCTCTCTCAAGGTATGTCTAGACCTTGAGACCCATCATCATACATTACATTATTTTTCATTGCTCACATGCACATATTCAATTACACACATTCAACAACAAATTGGTCTTCTAGCCTATCTTACCTACTCACTAGCTCACTATTACGGTGCCAATATCACAAAACCTATCCTTATGAATCATAAAAATCTATATGACCATTTAACCATAATGTAAAAAAAATCTAGACCATCTATGTCACACAATAAATTAGGGAAATCATATATGATTTCGTATCCAATCTATAGGGTTATCCATTTGTTTTATTATACCTATCTAGTTCTCCGATCACCAACATAATGTTTTCCTTGAAACCCCATTGTTTTCTCATAGATAATTAGTTGTATCCAATATAATACATAAGAGGATAGTCTAAAAACAATAATATTTCATTAATCACAACCTTGTCCTACTAACTAAATATGGTTCCATGATATATCACATAAATTCACTTGGAATCCCCTATCAATTAACTAAAACGTTCCCTGACCACTCAAAGTTCTTATCTCCCAACTCCCTAAGTATATATATCAATCGATAACCATATTTATTACACCCTATATATTACTAAATTAATCATCACCCTCATACTGAACACTAAACCTCAATCTAGCCTCCAAGAGATGTTCCCATCATACATGATATTTATTTCAATCTCACTCTTTCTGACTAGACTGAATCTTCTCATTTCTACCCAACTAGATTATTCTTACCCCTATAGGATACCATTTCTAATATCATATCTTTATACATATCCAAGTACTCTTAGAAACTCAACAATCACATTATCACTTATGTATGAAAGTCCAAGGAGGTCCCACATTATCCAAATCATACCAAATCCCAAACTCTTGCTTTAGAAGGAAAAATTCAATCATATCTCCTTAGATAATGCTTTAACCATACATAAAACCATACACAATACCATAAAAACATGATGGAATCTAGAATCATTAATAAATAAGGAAATGAAATAATAATTTAGATACTACTAACCTAGATCATAGAGTTTTTATCTTTGAAATTCTTTGAACCTCCTCGGCCAAGCCGTCCATACCACATTCCTTCTCATCCAAATACATGAGCTCCAATCTAAAGACTAAAAATAATATAAATTAAATATAATATTTTATAATTATTTAATCTCTTTAAAAAAATAATTATAACAACCTAAAAACATATCAGGAATATCTACATCATATACACCTTGAACAATGGAAATTGAAAGGACCACGACCCACCCTTGGAACAATCATGAGTGATGTCTCTAACACCCAACACCCAATAACTGGCTAATTTATTATAATTTAATTAAAATAAATGTAACTATAAAATGATAATCTACCTATAAAAACATTTAATGTTAGTAATTGGGATATTTAATCATTCTAGTTTAAGAATATGGGCCAACAATTTGGCACAATTTGGCTATGATTCTATAGAATTTATTCTCAAACCAAGCCCAAAATTTCACCAATTTGTATGTTATGAAGGGAAAAATGGTAGGAAAAAATTAAATATCCCACCTTCACCACATTATAAAAATCCTTAAGAACAACCCTCTATAAGGTGGAATTGAAAAAGAGAGGATAATAGGAAGATCTAATCAAAATTATCTTCTATGTGCACCTATTAACCTAAAAATTAATGGAAAATAAACCATATAGTTTTTTCTATACCCATAAATTAAAAAATATTTATATTTTTTAGACCACATAATGAATTTATTTGTCTTGGTGTGACATAATCATTTAGACATCTATCATGGGGTGAACTGATGGCTCACAATGTGACACATCATCATCATGAAAAACCAATGACCCCATGGAAGATCTCTAATGGTGTGAACCCTATTTTCAGGGCATGGAATATCAAAATTAGGAAGAAAAAATATCATATGTCCCTATCACACATGGCGTTCCACTAATGGTTCATGGATCAATTTCCCCAATGTAGAGGGCCTGACCCTCGTCATGAACCATCAAACGCAACCCCTCTAGGATATGGTCTGACACATACATTTGAGGGGTGTCCTTGTAATTCAAAGAACTATAACCCTCCTCATAATATGGGTTATCACTATAAATAATGGAACCTACCTCATAAAAGACTGTTATTTTCATGAATCTCACCAATTGCATAATAATAAACTTGTGACATCCAAAATCTATAATGCTGCCACACAAACCCTGTATTGACATTCACGCAAGTAGTATAAATTTTTTAGGGACTCTAACAACATAAAAAATATCCTTATGTTGTTCTGACACATATAATTATTATCAAATCCAGATTCTCAAAATATTTCCCTCTCCATTACGTAATATTAAAATTCTCTCCCATAACAATGTCTACTGAATTCTTGTGCCATTAGAAACACCCCAAAATAATGATCTTCATCCCCTTGAAGTCACAGTTTCCAATACCTTACCATATTATTCATCAATTCACCACTAAATATCTATGTTCTATACTTTAATGATGAATTTTTATCTACTATGAAACTCTATTATATAAATTTTTGTGCATTCCAAAAGATATGCTACCCACTCATTGCCATTAAGAACACTGCAATGGAACTCAACAGCACTGACCTACCTCATTAAACAAAAGTATCATCCACTAATTCACCTTAAATATTATAGTTCTCTATAATATAATAAACTTATATCTAAGGCCAATTTTGTGTTATGATTCTACCCACTATTGAGAGTTCCTTCCAAAATACACATTCAATGGTCTATTAACATGATGGACGTGATTTCCATATGACTGTGCACAATTATATGAAATTATAGTAGTTCATACATTGATGAATTTTCCCAAGAACTCTCAGCTATACCCACTAATTCACAATCACCTCTCCTGACCCTAATTCCTTAATATCACAAAGGATTTTTAGAATCATCAAAATCCCACATTGTTGTCCAAACCCAACACATGGTGTCATTCCATGGTTGGGTCCTCAATAACTAACACCCGCAATATTACTCTCTCAATGATAAATGGATCATATCATATATGATTCACTTTTGGATCATGCCAACTCCATCACAATTATGGTACCAATACTCAGACTTCCTCTAATAGAAATATTAAACATTTTTTTTCATGTATTCATTTTGGATATTGTATAAATTATTTTTTGAGATAGGTGCTAATATGGAATGATATTTTGATGCAGAGGATCTTATAATTATTATTTTTATTATATTAAATAAATTAATTTCATAGAAATGTATTTTTTTATAAAATTAAAATAACATTAAAACAAGGGCATGTATTAGAAATTTTGGGGAACCATTAACTTCCGAAAATGGGTTTTAACTTAGTAATGAGAAAAAAAAATTAATTATTGGGTGTTTGATAAAATGTTTTCAGGGGAATGATATTAATAAAATATATGAATGAATTGAATTATTTTATTTTATTTTATTAAAATATATAAATCCTTTATTTAAACATGGTTATTCCTCAACCCAAGTGTTAGCTACATAACCTATGTATCGAGAAGAACCATTGGAGTGGAAAAAGAGGATATTCTTTTGTTGATGATGTAATATCGCATCAGATCGAGGATCATAGAAAATCGGATTTTTTTGATATATCCAATGAATGAAGTAAAGAACCATTTTACTTCTATAATAAATCAGAAATTCAAGAATATAATTTGATTTATCTATTTTTATCATGTTTTTTATATCCATTAAAAACAGACCGATTTCAAGAACAATAATTGTTTTGTACAACAATAGTAGATTATTTTTTATTGATTTATCTTGTTCAATATTACTTTTTAATATTCATTTTTTTAAATATATGAAAAGGAATCAAGGATGAACTAACAATGGTTGAGGTCTATTCCTCACAATTTAAGGTTAAGGTATTTCTCCCTTGTTTATTTACATATTCTTAATGTGACAAATAATTTGGATTTGGTTTAGAAATTTTCAATTATTTTTATAATTTAGTGACTATTCATTGGTGAAACCTATAATAAATGAATGTATGACTTATGATGAATGATGTGATTCATGGATTCGTGATGACAATTGATTATTGGATGATGAATGAGATATGATCAAACTATGGGTCTATTTACCTTAATGGATACAATATGATGATATAGGAAGGAGTCTATTTTGGATCAATGAAAATGTTTAGATAAATATCTAAGCCTCAATCCTAGAAAATAATGCTGGGAAGTAGCAACTAGAAAAAACACATGCAGATTATGGATGAAAAGGTGGTGGTAGTGGTGTAAAAAAATTATTGAGGTAGAAAACAAGGGTTCGAAAAATTTCAAAATTACATGTGGTGTCATCCATGTTAACATGACTTATGGGAGCCCCTAGTATAGACCTAGGGTTTCTGAGTATATTTATACATCACATGTCATTTTCCCCTATCACGCGTCATGTCACTCATTTTAGGCGGCTTGATGGGTAACTCATAGGTCACATGGGAATCCGAAGGCCGAAGTACACAAATTTAGACCGATGTAGATGGGCAGGGTCAAACAACATGGGCAGAGTGTCAAGTTATATATTAATTGTTTTTAGTATTCATACACACGATTTATATTAATATTTACATGTCATTGGTGGAAGATCCACAAAGGGAAACTAGGGGTTTATAGTTCACATCTTGTACCCCTTGTGCTCGCAATCTACCAAAGTGTTCATAGCCCTCTATTTCCTAATTTTTTACCAGTATTAGTTGTGTTTGTTCCCTTGGAACCTTATTCACGATGGTATAGTGCTGAATTATGTTAATATATCTATATTTTGATCCCCTCTATATGATGAATCTCAGATAGAAATTTTGGTGTCCCTCCATGACAGTGTAGAGTGATCCTCTATAATTTTTTACCCTAGGTGGGGTTTTCGAAATTGGAATAACCTCCTTGAAAAGATTTTAAATCCTCTTTCTAGAAATATTTTTCATTAGGATTCATGTTATTGATATAGTATAATTCCCTGCACAACATGTTGATCTGAATTGGGATCATGGTGTCCCCTACTGGTCCAAGGTGTGATCGCCCTTTCGGATTTTCTATTTATTCGTAGAAAAGTGAGCATTATTGGGTAGGGTCCAATGATCATGACCTATTGGATGAGTGTCTCTATTGATGTTATATACATATGAGTGTATTATCATTGTATGAAAATTTCATTGAGTAGAATCATCGGGCTGGAAGATTGGTTATGACCACCTGGAGGCACTGTGTCCTTTTTGAGTATATTTTCATTTCCTTTATCTATTTAATAATATTTTTTTTAAAAGATCCAACATGAATTGGTCACCCAATTCATGCCGAATTATCTATTTAATAATATATTAATATTATGATATGACTATTCTTTATGCATCGTTTTTAGTTTTTTTGGGATTCCCTACTATATTTTTTTTATACTCACCCCTTCAAAGTATATTCTAACACATTTCAGGTCTTATGTAGATGATGACCCATTTAATTATGTAACAAGAGGATAGAGAATTTGCTTAATCATAACTTTATCTTCACCAATCCAAGGCTTTTATTGGTGGTCTTAAATGATTTCAGTCCATTCCCATGGATCTTTTTTTGACTCAATATAGTTTTTGGATGGGAATGTATTTGGCATGTTTTATCCCTTTCAATACAATATTATCATACTATTATTATGGGATCATAGATGTATGCATGAATTAGTTTTAGTTGTTTGATATATTATCATTGTATGGTCATGGAGATATTTTTTATCTATAGGTACATTAATCTAGTGGCTCACATTTTCATGATATGCCTACTTGGCACTAGTCACCATCCCCCTAGAAAACAGGAGGTCGTATTATGGTTGTTTCGGTTTGGGCCCTGTGGGACTAGGTCATTAAATAGTAGAATCATAACAGTCAGTTCTAACTTAGTACTAGAGTTGGTGATATTATTATGGTTTTTTGGGAAATACTGTTAATTGTTTCGAGTTTGAATTTCAGGTTAGGGATCCCAGTGTTGGTTTGGTTTCCAAAATATCCATACAGCAGGACTTTAATCCGCTGTCATTCGACTCTATACCTATAGACCTTAGTAATGCGGAAAATTAGTACATGAATCTTATTAGAATAAATTTTCATTACAATTTCCATCTTGATTCATCCCTTATGATGTACTTTTTGACCATGGAAAATATTTTTTATTTGATGATTCCACTATGAAGAAATCCTGGAAGGATTCCACAATTTGATCATGATGATGATATGTCGGGTGATGTGGCATCAATACATGGGTATGTACTGGGGAAAGAACATCTGAATGGTTTACTATCTATACCACCACCCATTGTGAAGAAGATTGTGTAGGCAGTTCCTACAGTGGATGCACATAAGATTAGTTCAGCGCATGAGTTCCAGGGGTAGTGACCTCCCATTGTTTAGGGAGAGATAGAAACCCACGTGGCTGAGGACTGGAAAAAGGTAGTCACTAATGTTTTCCTACATTTGAGGAAACCTTCAATCAAATGGTGTTCATCATAGAGAGTCTTATTCAGGAAACTACTGGGTGATGGTGGAGTTTATCCACTCAATCATGTGACCAGACATCTCTATCCTTGTCATACATCAAGTGACTCATCATGGAAGAGTTATATCTACCCATGTTACAGTCAGTGAATATAAATGGGATTTTGTATCTATAGTAGGTACTTTGAATATGTGTGGGTATTTGGATATGTTTACTGTTCAGTCTTGATACTCCATGAATATGGTGTCAGGTCTATTCATTAGATCACATATCGTTATGTTTTTTACACTAGAATTCCAGATATTCAATGAAATTTCTATGATTTACCACATATATTGGGTTTATTTACTTGGCCTTAATGGCAATGATTTTATTGTAAAATCATCAACTGATAGTGGGTTCCAGTAGTGATAACCTAGGAGCTGAGTCCTCAAAATAGGTAGCTGATAATATTCATGGTGATCTAAGCCTCCTAGTCTCTTTATAAGATGAACCCATGTAAAAGGTTCACTATTGTAGGGATCTCAAGATATCATGATTTAGACAAAGGAGAGGTGGTTTTTCTCATATTAAGGTTGATGAAATCTCCCATTTGATTTTTTGTCTCTTCATTCAGTTGATATTTAGATGGTTATGGAACCACTAAGGCAGATATAGGAAAAGGAGAATTGTTCCCCCAGGGGTGTGTATGAGGTATAGTGGTCAATAGAGAATAAGGGGGTGGTAGGAGTTTTAACCTATTACAAACAACACCCCATGTGTTCAACACCAAGCATAGGGAGATGGTTTTCAAGGATGAGGGATGTCGAATTCCATGGATAACTCTAACCCTGAGGCTCTAGAGATGATATGAGGTATAATATTTTCCTTTCATACCATACATAATGAATTTAGAGAAAAGGGAGTGATTAATTACTTTAATGAATTTCTCTTCTTTGAAACATGGAGAGTCTAGCTGAACATTGGGCTTGATTTCTATGCTTAGTGACTCCGATTGTATATGACTTAGTGATTTCACTCTTCTTCCAACAATGAGATATAACACGTGTATGGGGGTGTTTTTTTGTGGTATCTCATTGTATAAGGGATGATTCCTTATGATGTAATACTAGGTATGGAAATTCTATCCATAGTTATATCCTTATTTCCTGTTTCTAGCAGAGGATGTGGTTTGTCCACATTGAGGGGATTTGTTTTCCCTTGTGAGTGAAAAAATACCGTATACGTGTAGGATACTATAAAAAATAGGATATTGGATATGATTACTCAATAATTTTTTATAATGGATCTTGGAGTAGTGTATGTTATGAGATACCAGCTCCATGAGATAGTGTAAAAGTATGATGATTAATTTCCGAAGGATTTTCTAGACATACCTGCTAATCTTGAGAACGACTTCTGCATCTAAATACACCCAAGTATATCCCTGATATCAACAGAATAATATCAAATGAATCCCTCAATGATTCAATTCATAGTAATGTAGTTAGGGGTATTTCTTAATATGGGATTTTTTTGAACCAGTGTATCCCACTAGGTAGCCTAGTGTTGTTTTCCACGAAATCATTTGAGATCTTGAGTTTATGTATGGATAACCAGTACTTAAACTAATTTATTATAAATAATAGTTACCTACTAAATAAAATTGATGACCTCTTTAATCAGTTTAGAGGGTCATGGTGGCTCTCAAAGACTGACCACAACCCAAGATATCACCATCAGTGTGTTCAGGACTATGATATTCTAAAGAAAACATTAGAATGTATCTATAGTCACAATAGTAACTTGGTGACTCCATTCGGTGGGATGAATAACCTAATAGGTTTTAAGGAACTCCTGATCTAGATCCTGAATTAATTTTAGACTATTTAATGGTGGACTTCATTAATTACATAATAGTTTACACGACGTATGAGAAGGATCACGTGAGACAATTGAGGATAGGTTTGGAAACACTTCGAGAGAACTAGATTATTGGGATCCTCTCAAATTATCAATTAAGGATTCAAGAGAACCATTTTCGTAGACACACCATATTATAGGTAGGAGTGGTAGTGTAAATAGTGAAGGTTGAGGCCATTCTAGCTTGGGATGCACCCAAAAGTTATTTCGTGGGGTGGAGTTTCCTTTTTTTGGTAGGGTATTATCATATTTTCTTACCCAATTTCTCTAGGATGGAAGAACTTTTGAGAACATAGACACGAAAGGGGGTTCCATTCATGTGGACAAGGACGTTCCATTATTTATTGGAGGAGTTAAGTAATAGATAGATGACTATTAAAATTATGATATTTCCATAGGAGGGTGTAGAGTACATAGTGTTCATTAATGAATCAGGGATCAGGATTGGTTGTGTTCTGGTGAAGAGGTTGGTGGTGATTTCCTATGATTCATGCCAACTGAGACCACATAAATTGAACATTATGACCCACGAACATGTGATAGCAAGTAACAACATGATATTTTTTTGAATTATTTTTTTCATATTAATTTAATCTTTTTATATCATTCATTCACCCAACACCTAATATAGCTTTTGTTATAATAAATTACTAACTGTAAATTATATTATAAACAACACCAAGTCAATATTGAAATACATGAAACACTTGAATTAGCTTGTTGTATATGAAACACTATGTTTTTATTATATTACACAAAATATCGAGTCCCTTTGATAGCTTGTGTTACACATAAGGATGAGTTTTACAGAAACAAAATATACTATTAATATTATTTTAAAATATTATTAATTTTACCACCTAATAATTTTAGAGGAACATAAAATAAGATTAACCAAATTGTGGAAATATTATTTACACGTGTGTAAAAAATTAACCCTTTGGTTTTCAATTATTGTACTTGAATGTAATAACTATTTGAAAATAAAAAAATTACTTTTATAAGGATACTATTCTTCATTTTACAAAGTTATTTTTTATCAATATATTAAACAAACCAATTTTGATTATTTTTCCAATAAAATTTATTGATTATGTAATCAATCAATATTTTTATACTCATCCAGTATATTTTTTAGGTAAAATATATTAATAAATCTGATTTTATGAAAAAAGTGAATGTTTCTAAAAGGTATATTTCGCCAATTTTAAAAAGTCAAACCATTTTAAATATGATTTTTGAAAATTTTATAATTTTTATATAAGAATAAAAATATAATTTTATTGAATAAAAATTTCAACATTTAATTTCAATTATTTTTTGTATTTCTTGAAGAAGTTTCATTTTCTTCTTAAATAGTGTAAAACACGGAATTTTAATTTAAAATAGTTGTTTTCATCTAATTTACTTATATAGTTATATTATGTTTTAATTTTTATTTAAATAATAATTCAAACAATTTTGAATCTCTAAATTCCAATTTATGTTATTGGAACCAATTTCATAATGAAATTGTATATAAAATCATTTTAATCTCATTGAAATTTTTCTATTAAAAACCTGTATTTTTATCCTATCTGAATGTTTAATTTTAAATTAGCTTATTCTAATGATATGATTTAAATTTTTAAAAATGGATTCCATATTTGTGAATATGAATAATTTATAATGCAAAATAATGTCAACTTCATTTTTGATTATTGAAATATTACTCAGAGTGATTGAAATTATTGACAACAATTATGAAATTAAATTAAATCAAAAAATGAGTAAGCCTTAATAATAAGGATAGAATAACCTAGAAAACTATCTAAAATCAATTTTATATTTATATTTAGACCCCATAATCCAGTGGATAAATCTTGAACTATTATGAGAACCACGTGAAATTTGAAAAATGTGTGTATAATTTATATTTAAAAAAATTTAGAGAATGCCACTCCTCCTACACTATAACAGGCACTCACTCCTCTCACATATTAAAACCTATAAACAGATTTCTCTAGGACAAAATCTTCTCAATTAATATCCCAAAATACATAAATATTTCTTAGATTCCTACATTAGTGTATAAATAAATCCATGGAATCTATTTGGTGCAATCCAAAAGGATTTCCCAAAGAAGAGTTAACATCCTTCCTCGATCATCATTTTTTTATATTTCTTCTCTGGTACAAAAAATAATATAATTATATTCATATATAATAACCTCTATAATGACCCGGGTTGTTCGAGGTCCATTACATTGTAAAAATATGATGTTTGAGATGTTGTGGGTGGTCTAGGAGGCCATCCCAACTTCTCAGTAAATATTGACCCACGATAGGCCTACCGGTAGCCTTAGCCTACTGGTAGTAGGCCTACCGGTAGCATGGTCTATAGGTAGCTATAGCCTACTGTTTTCTCAGCCTTCCAGTAGCTCGGCCTACCGGTAGGCTGTGGCTACTAGTAGCTCGGCGTACCGATAGCTCAGTCAATCGGTAGCCACACCCTACTGGTAGCTCGGTCTACAGGTAGCCACATCCTACTGGTAGCGCGGCCTACAGGTATCTCAGCCTACTGGTAGCTCAGTATACCAGTAGCTGCAGCCTACCAGTAGCTCGGCTAACTAGTAGACCTAGCCTAACCCCCCACGGGTTAGTCAGTATCACCTCCTTTTTGGGAAAATTGAGTTTTAAACCCTATTTTGACCCCTTTATGCCTTTTTTAAAGCCCATTAATGCCAATAAATGGCGTTTGATTAAGTGAGGAATTATGGTGTGTGTCGATTTAAACCGGCCCTAAAGGCGGGGACCCTTTAATGACGTGTGGGCCGTATGGTCAACCCATGACCCATGCTCCTTACGTGGTTTTGTGTCCTTCTCTCCGTATCTCAACCGCCCCTTGCCCTTATAACCAAAGGGTTCTCCCTGGGTTTCTTTTTCTCGGCCACCCTGTGATCGATTCGTCTGCTCGTCCTTGAGTTCTGGAGGTCACACCCCCTGCAATTTCCTCACGCGTGAAGAGAAGCGTTGATCGTTGATCAATCCGGTAGGGTTTCCCCGTCATCTCTCCTTTCTATGTATCTTGCGCGGTGGGTATGCTATTGCTTCTGTAGAATTGGATGAACAAAACTGTAAAGAAGATAATAAACATATTCTAAAGAATGAAGGGGAGGGGTGTGACCGATGACGCTGCTCTATTTTTCTCTTCATTCATGATTAATGGTTTCTAAATTGAGCAGGTTTACACCTACTAAAAATCATGCCCGTTGGTGGTCTTTCTCTATGAATTAATGAATCCTTACTTCTTGTGTTGGTCGTGTAAAGGAAATTAGTTAATTACATATATTCGGATAAATAAATTGAAAGCACTAGGATCAATCCTTTTATGTGATAACCCAGGTAAAGTACAGTGGAACTAGAATCATGGAGTGTGTTAAATCATTTAAATCTGAAAATACCGGCATGGGCCTGCTTTGTGTTGGTGGCAGTGGTTTGGTTGTTTTTATTCATGGGTCGATTGCTGGGTGATGTGGGTAGGGATGGGATCCCCTGTTTTTATGATTTTGGTGGTTGTGAATTTGAGGTCGCATGGTTAGCTTTCTTATATCACGAATTGTGGTGGGATCCTCTGTTGTTGAGAAAACGTTGGCTCCTGGATCCTGGGGACATGGGACTGTATCTTGGGGGTGTTGTTCTTTGGTTCTAGTACATCAAGATATCTCACTTATCCCTTTGTTTTTGTGACTATACCAGAGAACTGGGTGTGAATGTTTAAGTTGATGTTTGACTGTACTCTTTCTTTGACTTTTGCTTATGCTTTCTAGTTGCCTAAGTAGGTGTCAAAACTTATGTAAACATTATTATCGAACATGAAACAAGGATGGGAAAAATTTGTTTTTGTTTAGTGTGAGTTGTGACTTGGTCATGGGTGTTGATGGTGTTCTTTAGGCTGGCTGAAGACAAACCTAGATTTGGGTGAGTGCTTGTTATCTCTACATATAGTTGTAGTTTTGTGTTTCTTGTTCGCGCCCCACCCAAGATGAGAACTTAGTGATTAACACCCACATTTCATGGGGGGGGGGGGTTTCAACACATCTATGAGTGGCTGGTTATCAGCTCTTTTTTTGATCTCTTTCCTGTATACCCAAGTATCTTCGGGTAGGCTGTGATGGCCTGAAGTCCAATATTAGCCCAAGAATATTCGGGCAGGGTAGCTTGGTAGTTGGCCCAATTGTGTACGGGTAGGTGGTTTCCCAAGTATCTTTGGGATGAGGCCCAGGTGTCTTCGGTCATGGCAGTAGTTCATCTAGCCCAGGTGTCTTCAGGCATGGCAGTGGTTATTTTGGCCTAGGTGTTTGTAGGCATGGTTATGTATGATAGTTGTGGGGCAGGTGTCTTGGGGCAGGATAGTGATTGTGGCCTTGGTGTTTGCGGGCAAGATGTGTGCTTGAGGCCCAGGTGTGTGTGGGAAGGGTATGGTAGTGGGATTGCGTTTAGAATGGAGGGATTTTCCCGATGCGTAGGATGTCTTCAATTACCAGTGGGAAAGTGGCACGGGGTACCCAAACATCGATGTGTTATTACTATACATTACTTGACTTGTGTTATTTGGGGAGTGTTCCTTGGTGATGCTTAGGTGGTTAGTTTACTTTTTTAGGTTCTTGGTTATATCTTTTCTCATAGGGCATTAGTGTGCCTCCCCACTTGTGCATGAGAGTCTTTGGTTTTCTCTAATGAGTAAACTTGTATGCTCACCCTACATATATAAAACTGCTTTCAGGTTTCTAGGAGGACATCGGGGATTGTGCTGGATTGTACTAGCTCAGACCTTGTGACAGATCATCACAGTTTCTGTTGTTCTTTCTTTTGGTAATTTTCCTTGTATCCTCCTTATACATTGTGGATTTTACTTTTCTAACATCAATTGGGAATGGTTCTTGGATTTACGTTTTACTTTTAGTCTTGGTGTTGTGGGATCCACTATCTTATCTCCCAATCCTATTTAAAAAAACAAAGGGTAATGGCTTATATTTAGTGTGTGATCTCATGCCCTTGGCACTGGTCACCACTCCGGGACCTATTAAAGGTGGGTTTCAGGGGTCATTATCTCTCCTTCAACATAAAGAACGAAGGGCTTGGAAATCTACTTACCCTTCCCTCATTTTGGTGAAGGCGGGTCGTGATAGAATGGCATCAGAGGCAGGTTGAGAGATACGTTGGTGTCTGGAGTTAGGCAGAGTGAGGATTGCATGGGATAGTAGGGAAACTGTGTTGGGTGACCTTGGTGATTGAATTAGTACAGGGAAGACCGGCTAGGACACAGGATTTTAGGGCCCCCCGTGATTCGATACAAGGACTCTAGACCTACCGAACGACAGAGTGAGGCCACGCTGATTGCAGGGAAGAGACCCTAGGGATGGTACATGCATCATAATGGAATATGTTCTCATGTTTTTGGGGTGTTTTGTGAATTTGAAATAAATAAGATGTTTAATAATTTTTAAGAACAAAGTTCTGCACTACTTGGGATTAGGCATTCATTATTTACCATGCAGCCATGGCACCCAGAAGATGACCATGAGTTGTATGGGAGATCGAGGCCCAGGAGGTTGACCTTGCCAATCGGCAGACGTCTGATCAAGAGGATGAGGATGACCAGTGGAAAAAGACGCTTTGAGCCTTCCAGTGATAGATCCTCGAGAAGTATGAGGCAACACCTCTAGCATGAAGACAGAGAGATGGCTAGAAGAGCTGGTGATAGCTTTCGGCCTGATTCGGGCTCTGACTGAGTACTGGGTTCCTATGGCCATTATCCAGATGTGGGGAGCAGCACATCAGTGGTGGACGCTCTACCTGGGGGAGAGGAGAGAGGCTGAGGTGGCATGGGCGGATTTCGAGAAGGAGTTCTGGGCAGAATTCCTCTCTTCTACGATGAAGGCGGAAAAGTGGCAGGAGCTACTCTCCATCCAGAAGGAGAGTATGTCAGTAAAGGAGATGGGAATGAAGTTCAAGGAACTTCTACGTTTCGCTCCAGACCACTTTCCAGATAAGGAGTCTCAGGCAAGACATTTAGAGGAGGCGCTCCGACCCTCCCTCCAGTACGCTATTACCCCCTTCACCCTGCCGACAAACATAGAGGTCTAGAAGAAGACCAAAGTGGTGGATAGGACGCACGCTCTAGGAGGTGTGTCATGAGAGGGTATCCAGCTGGGATCAACGAAGGGGAAGGCTGTCAGCACCAGACCACCAGCATTAGGACACTCTCGGTTCCGACCACCAGGGAGCAGGCCACAGCAGTTCCAGTTCTGGTCCCCCAGTCCTCGCCCTTTTCCTTCAGGCCCAGGACTGAGGTACTTCGTCTGTGGGAGCCATATACATCTCCGGAATCAATTACCGGACCGAGTTCAGTACAGCAGTGGCAGACAGGCCCAACACCCACCTCAGTAGCAGCTTCCAACTAGGCCCTTCCAGCAGCAGCAGCAGGGGCAGCGAGCTCCTGCTCCTCCGAGGCCAGACATTGCAGGGGGAGGCCGACCACAGGGCGCTCCTCAGGGACCCTGACCAGGGCATGGTCGGGGAGGCGGCCTACAGCTGAGGGGAAGAGGATCTGGGCGTGGACAGTTTCACACAGCGGAAGCAGCAGTTCTAGCGGGACTGAAGGTTGTTCGAGTTACGATCATTATATTCAGTACCCTTGCTTATGCCTTGTTTGATACGGGAGCTTCACACTCCTTTGTTCCACCCGTTCTATTCCATTCTCTGGGTCTAGATGCTGAGAGACATCCAGTGGCCCTAGTGCTGATCACTCCAGTCAGAGGTCAGACCGACTTCTTATATGTTTTTAGAGGATGCACACCGATGATAGGGCAACACTAGTCGGTCAGGGATCTACTACTGCTACAGATACAGCCATATGATGTCATCCTAGGAATTGACTGGCTTTTTTCTGTGTGGTCCATCATTGACTTCCTCCGAGGAAGGGTTGTGTTCTCAGAGTTGGGTGGTCGACGCGTTACTTTCACCAGCGAGCGGAATGGTTAGAAGAGCAGTAAGCGAGAGGAACCCCTCCTCTCATTATTAGTCGAGCTATCAGTAGAGTCAGTAGATTCTAGATAGTGGAAGTACCAGGGATCGTCAGTTAGTTTATGTACGTCTTTCCTGAGTAAGTAACAACTCTACCCCCTCGACGTGATATCGAGTTTGGGATAGACTTGCAGCCCGGTGCTCGTCCGATTTCGATGGCTCCTTACCGGATGACACCTTCGTAGTTACGGGAGTTGTGGATTTAGATCGATGAACTGATGAAGAGGGGTTATGTTCGACCAAGTGTGTCACTGGGGGGTGCTCTATTCTTGTTCACAAAGAAGGCAGATGGTGGTCTCAGGTTGTGCATAGACTACAGGAGGCTGAATCGGGTAACTATCAAAAATCACTACCCTCTTCCAAGGATAGATGATCTCTTTGGCCAACTGAAAGGGGCAGGATGGTTCTCAAATATCCACCTATGGTCTGGATATCACTAGTTGAGGGTGAAGGAGGGAATCATCTTGAAGACGGCCTTCAGGTGCAGATATGGGCACTTCGAGTTTGTGGCCATGCCCTTCGGCGTTACGAGCGCCCCGGCTGTGTTCATGGGTCTTATGAACTCTGTCTTCTAGGAGTACCTGGATCGGTTTATAGTTGTGTTCAATGACGACATCCTGGTCTATTCATGGTCAGAGGAGGACCATGCGGAGCAACTGAGGATGATTTTGGAGGTCCGCCGACAACACCAGTTCTATGGGAAGTTGTCGAAATTCATGTTCTGGATGCGAGAAGTGCACTTCCTTGGGAACGTAGTGTCCGAGCAGGGGGTAGTGGTGGACCCATCAATGTTTGAGGCATTTGTTTCTTGGGAAGCACCCAAGAATGTGGCAGAGGTTCGCAGTTTCCTCGAGATGGTGGGTTACTATCAGAGGTTCATACCCAACTTATCCCAAGTTGCAGCCCCTTCGACATCCTTGACCAAAAAGGACCAGGTTATCATGTGGGGTGAGCAATGTGAGAAACCCTTCAGCTATATAAAGGAGAATATGGTTAGTGCCCTAGTGCTGAGACTACCAAAATAAAGGGCCACATATGAGGTGTTCTGTTATGCTTCAGGTCAAGGCCTCGGATGTGTGTTGATGCAGCGAAAAGGGGTGATCTCTTATGGTTCTGGGCAGCTACACCCTCATGAGCGTAATTATGCCACCCATGACCTGGAACTTGTAGTGGTCGTTTTTGTACCAAAGTTATGGTGGCATTACCTCCTCGGAGAACGCTTTGTGGTCTTCACAGATCACAATGGTTTGAGGTATATCTTCTCTTAGCGGGACCTAAACTTGTGGCAACGAAGGTGGATGGAGTTCCTCTAGGATTACGACATCGAGATTTTCTACACTTTAGGTAAAGAGAATGTAGTTGTCAATGCCTTTAGTAGGAGGTCATAGAAGGATGCAGACCGAGAGTCAGCAGATTCCTAGATTACAATAGAGGAGTTGGTTTCCTTGCACCTGGATGCGAGGATAGATAGCGGTAGAGGTTGCCTATATCAGATGACCATGTCATCGTCTCTATTTTAGCAAGGGGAGGAGTCTCAGTGGGGAGATCTAGAGTGCGAAGTGATGTGTGAATGAGTTGACCTGAGGAATGATCCGGAAGGGTGGGCGGAAGATAGTCAATATCGGATGCTCTTCTGGGGGAAGATGTTTGTTCCAGAGGCTATGTGTGACAAGGTTCTTATTTCATTCCACACCTCACCCCTAGCGGTGCACCCAGGAGTTTCCATGACGTACCAGGGTCTGAAGAGACAGTTCTGGTGGCTCGGAGTAAAGCGAGCTATGGTAGAGTTTGTGGCCAAGTGCCTACGGTGTCAGCAGGTGAAGGCTGAACACCGGGTTCCAGGCGGCCTACTGTAGTCTCTAGATTTCCCCGAGTGGAAGTGGGAAGACATCTCTGTGGATTTGGTCACAGGACTACCCAAGGTTCAAGGGGGATATGATTCCATCTAGGTAGTAGTGGAACAGTTGAAGAAATCGGCTCACTTTTTGGTGATTAAGTAGTGGAGTTCAGTGGATGCTTTTCCACAAAGGTACGTGGATGAGGTGGTGCGGTTGCATGGAGTTCTGATGTCCATAGTCTCGGATAGGGATGAACGGTTTACCTCATGAGTCTGGAGAGGATTTCAGAATGCTTTTGGCACCCAGCTACATCTTAGCACTGCTTTCCATCCCCATACAGATAGACAGACATAGTGCACCATCCAGACCATGGAGGATATACTGCGGGAATGTGTTCTGGACTCAGGAGGATCATGGGTGCGACACTTACCTTTGATAGAGTTCACCTACAATAATAGATATCACTCCACCATTGGTATGGCCCCGTTTGAAGAATTGTATGAGAGGCCATGCCAAACACCTGTGTGTTGGACCAAAGTCGGAGAAGCGGGCATCCATGGCCTGAAGGTGGTGCAGAGAACGACATAGAAGGTTCATCTTATATGGGAAAGGATGAGGGTGGCCCAGGACCGACAGAAGTCGTATTCTGATAGCAGGAGAAGGCCCTTGGAGTTTGAGGTTGGAGACCACGTGTTCTTGAAGGTCTCCCCTCTACGTGGACAACAGATTTTTGCTAAGGGGAGTAAGCCTTATCCCAGGTTCATCAGACCCTTTGAAGTGTTGCACCGGGTTGCATAAGTGTCTTATCAGCTAGCGTTACCACCACCGCTATGGAGGATACATGACGTCTTCCACATGTCCCAGCTTCGTCGGTATCTGTATGACGATTCACACGTCCTCGGCTGGGGAGAGCTATACATCGAGGACGACGTGACCTTTGTGGAAATACCAGTGATGATCGTGGATCATGAGTAGAAGGTGCTTCGTGGGTGAACCATTCCCTTGGGTCATGTTTTATAGAGACATGGTGGGCATGAGAAGAGTACATGGGAGAGGGAAGCACAGATGTGTGACCAATACCTAGAGTTTTCTTTAGTTTTGTACTGTTCTATTTAAACTTGTTGTGGGGGAGTGTTTTACCTTGTTGGTTATGAAATATGTGGTTTTTCTTTACTCTATATGTGTGTAGAAAGTCCTGGATATGGGGAGGGGAGGCCTCGACCCCTAATCAAGACACATTAAGGTGGATGCGATTAAACCCGTGTGGGTAAGTCAGTGCCACCCAAAGGGGATAGTATCTTGACAGGGGGAAGGGACTCCCCAACCCACATGGCTAGGAAGTTTTGATATGGTAGGATTCTTGGTTCTTGTGAGGGAGGTATTTTTAGTCAACAATAAGGTTCACTCCTTAGGGGTATCTTTCGAGGTTGTTGTTCAGACCCTCTTTTTCCTTGTGGGTTGTTTTGATTCTCAAGAGAGAGAATAGTTTCAGAGGTATCAGATGTAATGACCTGGGTTTTTGGAGGTCCATTACTTAGAAAAAATATGATGTTTGTGGCGCTTTGGGTGGTCTGGGAGGCCATCCCAACTTCTCGGTGAAGTTTGACCCACGGTAGGGTATCCTTAGCCTACCGGTAGCAGGCCTACCGGTAGCTCGGTTTACCAGTAGCCATAGACTACCGGTAGCACAGCCTACCTATGGCTTGGTCTACCACTAGTTGCCTCCTACCGGTAGCTCGGCCTACCAGTAGCTCAGCTACCGGTAGCTAGGTCTACCGGTAGCCGCTGCCCTTCCGATAGCTCGGCCTACCGGGAGCTCGACCTACTGGTAGCTCGGCCTACCTGTAGCTCGAACTACCGGTAGCTCAGCCTACCGATAGCCGTAGCCTACTGGTAGCTCGGCCTACAGGTACCTCAGTCTATAGGTTGCCGCAGCCTAACTGGAGCTCGGTCTATGAGTAGCTGCAGCCTACGGGTATCTAGGCCTACCGGTAGATCAGTCTACCATTAGCCACAGCCTTCCAGTAGCTCGGCTAACTGGTAGACCTAGCCTAACCCCCACGGTTTAGCCAGTATCACCTCCTTTTGGAAAAATTGAGTTTTAAACCCTATTTGGACCCCTTTATGCCTGTTTTCAAGCCCATTAACCCAAATAAACGGTGTTTGATTAAGTGAGGTACCCTAGTGTGCGTCAGTTTAAACTGCCCCTAAAGGCGGGGACCCTTTATTGACGTGTGAGGTTGCGTGGTCAACCCAAGATCCTTGGTCCTTACACAGTTTTGCGTCCTTATCTCCGTATCTCAACCGTCCCCGGCCCTTATAACCGAAGGGTTCTCCCTATGTTTCTTTTTCTCGGCCACCCTGCGATCAATTTGGCTGCTCGTCCTTGAGTTTTAGAGGTCACAGCCCTGCAATTTCCTAGCGCGTGAGGAGAATCTTTGATCGTTGATCAATCAGGTAGGGTTTCACCTTCGTCACTCCTTTCTGTTTATCTTTTGGGGTGGGTATGATATTGCATCTGTATAATTGGATGATCCTAACTTTAAAGAAGATAATAAACGGATTCTAAAGAATGAAGGGGAGGGGTGTGACCGATGATGCTGCTCTGTTTTTTTTCTTTCATGATTAATGGTTTCTGAATTGTGGGGGGTTATGCCTACTGAAAATCATTCCTTTTGCTAGTCTTTATCTATGCATTAATTGAAACCTTACTTCTCATGGTGGTCATGTAAAGTAAATTGGTTAATTACGTATATTCGGATAAATAAATTGAAAGCACCAGGATAAATCATTTTATGTGATAACCCCTATTAATGTACAGCGGAATTGGAATCATGGAGTGTGTTAAATCTTTTAAATCTTAAAAAACCTTCATGGCAATGCTTTGTATTGGTGGTGGTGTTTTGGTTCTTTTTACTCACGGGCCGATTGCTGGGTGATGTGGTTGGAGATTGGATCCCCTGTTGTTATGGTTTCACTGGATATGAATTTGAGGTCGCGTGGTTACCTTGCTTATATCACGAATTGGGGTGGGATCCTTTGTTGTTGAGAAACCGTTGGCTCCTGGATCCTAGGGACATGAGGCTGTATCTTGGGTTTTTTTTCTTTGGTTCTAGTACATCGAGGGATCTCACTTATCCCTTTGTTTTTGTGACTTTACAAGAGAACCGGGTGTGAATGTATAAGTTGATGTTTGACTGTACTCTTTCCTTGAATTGTGCTTATGCTTGCTAGTTGCCTAAGTAGGTGCAGAAACTTATTTACACATTATTACTGAACATCAAACAAGGATGGGAAAAATGGGTTTTGGTTTAGTGTGATTTATGACTTGGTCATGGGTGCTGATTGTGTTCTTTAGGCTGGCTGAAGACAAACCTATATTTTCGTGAGTGCTTGTTATCTATACAAATACTTGTAGTTTTGTGTTTCTTGTTCGCGCCCCACCCAAGTTGAGAACTTAGTGCCGAACACCCCCATTTCATGGGGGAGGGTGTTTTTTCCAACACTTCTATGAGTGGCTGGTTATTATCTCCTTTTCTACTCCCTTTCTCGGATAGCCCAACTATCTTTGGGCAGGCTGTGATAGCCCGAAGTCTATTATTAGCCTAAGAATCTTCGAGCAGTGTAGCATGGTGGTTTGCCCTTGTGTGTGCAGGCAGGTGGTTTCCCACGTATCTTCAGGATGAGGCCTAGGTGTCTTCACGTGTGGCTATAGTTCATCTAGCCCAGGTGTCTTCGGGCGTGTTAGTGGTTGTTCTGGACTAGGTGTTTGCAGGCATGGTTATGAATGACAGTTGTGGACCAGGTGTCTGTGGGTGGGTTAGTGGTTGCGGCCCAGGTGTTTGCGGGCGGGATGTGTGGTTGAGGGCCAAGTGTGTGCGGGCGGGGTATGGCAGTGGGACTATGGTGAGAATGGTGGGATTGGTCCGATGCATAGGATGTCTTAAATAACTAGTGGGAAAGTGGCGCGGGGTACCCAAACATAGATGTGATATTACTATATATTACATGACATGAGTTATTTGGGGAGTGTGCCTTGGTGAGGCTTGGGTGGTTAGTTTCCTTGGTATGTGCTAGGTTATCTCTCTTCTCACAAGGAATTAGTACGTCTCCCCACTTGTGCACGAGATTCTTTGGTTTTCTCTACTGAGTATACTTGTATGCTCACCCTATATATATAAAACTGCTTTCATGTTTCCAAGAGGACTTCAGGGATTGTGCTGGACTGTACTAGCTCAGACCTTGTGACAGATCATCGTAGTTGTTGTTGTTCATTATTTTGGTACTTTTTCTTGTAGTCACCTTATAAATTGTGGATTTTACTTTTGTAACATGCATTGGGAATGGTTCTTGGATTTACTTTTTTACATTCAGTCTTGGTGTTGTGGGATTCACTATCTTATTTCCTAATCCTATTAAAATAAAAAAAAGTTGATGCCTTCTATTTAGTGTGTGATCTCATGCCCTTGGCGCTAGTCGCCACTCTGGGAACTATTGAAGGCGGGATTCAAGGGTCATTAGATCTCCTTCAACTTAAAGAAGGGAGGGCCTGGCAATCTGCTGACCCGTCCCTCTTTTTGGTGAAGGCGGGTCATGACAACCTCAGTATCTTAAATATTCTAATATAATTTTATTAAAAGGAATCAACCTATATTTACAAACACTTTCATAAATTCTTCAATGAACTTACCACTCTTGTGCACGAAGAACAACCACCCCATGAATCGATGTTCTTCATTTTCTCATTACCACCTCTCATGGTTAGTAATTATGATAAAAATAGGTTTTTAAAAGATATGTATTATATTTTTTATACCCTTATCCTTATTTATTTATTATATAAAATATACCTTCATGCATTCAATTTTTTATAAATATGATAACATCGTTTATGGACATGTGGACTACCACCTTCTAAAAGTGATGTGATTCATTCAATCATTACATCGAATGAATTATGGATGGGTTTAGTGAAATTATTTGAAAAATATGAAATAATAAATATTATGGAACTATTTTATATATATATATATTATTTTGATTGTTTATTTCAATATAACAACAAACAAAAAAAATTGTACATGGATATGTATGGTCTACCATCTCGAGGAATGGTTTATTTAATTTCTTAATTCTATGATTAATAGATCAATAAAGGTATTTTTATATAAGGAATATATATTATAATTATAACATTTTTACATTATTAAAATAATTAACCCATTATCTAAGTAATATTATCGAGAATATTAAGTCAAAAAAATAAATTAAAAACAACACAGATATTTAACAAACGCAATGTTAACATAAAGTTGTTAAGAAATGTATAATATAAAGTCCTAATACAATAATTTATAGAATTATATATAATAATATAATTTTTTATATTTATAATAAACATATTTTTATTATATATGTGTTTTGAACATTTATAATGAAATTCAATACTTAACGTATGTGTTTTCTCATCTAACTTTTATTTTTTTTATAAGAAAAAAACCATGTACAGCACCTATTTATTATATATGGTGTGTATTATTAATATTTATGTATTCTATGAATATTATAATAATATTTATGGGTATTTAAATATCCTTTTTATGATATTTATTTCATGCGTGGTATGTTTCCAACGATACCAAATTTGTAATGTTATTTTTCCTCAATTTTACTTCATTTAGACATCGGCCAGGTTATAGACCTATATTTTTATATGAGTTGAATATACAGACTTGGACATTTTATATAATTAATATAATAATTTTCAATTATATTTTATAAGGAATAATATTTTACTCTTTCCAATTTGTATGATTCAAATTTAATAATGTGGTAAGAGTTTATTTCCACAATTTTATCTTTTATGAAGATTTTTTATGATTTAGCTTCCACTAAAAAATATTATCATATACATCTCAAAAACATATTTAATATTCTTAACCATATTTTGTTAATTTACATTATAATAATTGGTATCAATTTTCCACTTTTTTTACTTGTGTTATTGAAGGAATGGTTTTTATGATATCCGACATTTTTTTATCATTCGGTCAGAAATATGTGCTATTTCAAAACAATTTTTTTCAAAAACAAATTTCAATAATGATTTGAGATTATAATATGATAATTAATCGATACTTTTAACCATGTATTACCTTTTTGTAAATTATTTTTAAAGGTTTTTGTATTTCTTTTTTCTGATTAAGTAATGATTCTAAATAGTTAAGGTGGAAAATCAATGTTCGACATGAATGGACATACCCTCCATCATGATAATAATTTCGATGATTCTTTCTTTGAAGTTTAAACATTAGTTTTAATGGAAAATTGTACCTAATATTTTGTTAATTTTTTCATTTAAAAATCATTTTCAATGAAAAATAGTTTTTTTTTAAAAATTCATTAAAAATATGTTCTAAAGGATTTTCCAAGTTCCCTTTATCTGTTATAAAAATATTAGTTACAAAGAAAAATATTACACTGACCAAAATTCATATATTATGAGTTTTCAATTTATTTTTAAATAAAATGTTTTCCAAAATGATTACCATCTTATTTTATATTTTTTCAAGGAAAATGGTTTTTAAAATGTTTTCATTCTTCTCGTATATGTTTTCAATGAAAAAGGTTTTAAAATTGTTTTCAATATTTTTTTATAAATTTTTAAGGAATTTTCTTTTGGTAAATTTTTAATAATATTTATATTTTTTCAATGTTATTTCCATATAAAAAATTTATTTTTTAAAAAAATTAATGTATAAAAGATATTTTCATCAAGATATGTGTTTAAAAGATATTTTAAAATTATTTTCCATATAAGAAAAAATTATATGGTTTTACTCATGCATTTCTAAGGAAATCATCCAAAGGTTCAAGTCATGTTCTTTCTCTTAAAGGGTTATTTTTTAATTTAATAATTTTTATGAAACCATTTTATAATTCATGGGTAATATTTTTAGGAAACCATATTGTTTTCTTGAGTTATAATTTTATGAATTGATTATGAAACCTTTACCTTTTCCGTAGGTTATGATATGGTCACATGTTTATGATAGAAATTTCAGTTCATGGGTTATGATTTGATTGGTTTTGATCTGATGACACATATATGTATGATTTAATTATGAGATGGTCGGTACCTATTTCTTCTTCTATGTCATTGGCTAAATATTTATATCTCAAGAGATATATATTACTTCATGATGAACTGAACATGGATTAGTAAAGGACTCATTCCACTATGTTACTCTAGGGAGTGAACTATGACTAAAAATATGTTCATGAACATGTATTGTGACTAATAATATGGTTTCGGTAGTAAAACCACACTACTATGATGTCCTTGGAAGGGATCCCTTGACTAAGGTAGATTTCTTTCTATATGAATATGTTTTTTAGACAATTACATATCTTATTGTATTGTTATGATTTCAAAGATTATGATCTCAATTCCAATAGTATTAATGTACTATAATTTACCAATATTTATTCATTGACTCAAGTATATGATATTTAAAAAATAGTTTATTATCTTAAAATGTTATTCTAATGTTCATATACCCTTATTCTCATATTATGCTTATGCATCACAATTTATTACCCATACTGAGCATCAATTTTCAACCAATTCTTATGTTTCCTTTCCATAAGTTATGAATAATGTTTTTAATTACAGTAATTAAAGTGTATATCATTTTGGTAAACATTGAATATCCTTCACTAATTTATAATATTTTTTCCCAAGTATATAAAAAATGTAAATATTAATGGTATTGGGGAATATATTTCTATAATGTGAAATTATTCATTTAAAATGATATAATATCTTTGTATGTTAAGACTAGGTTTCTATAGTTGGTATTAAATGAATTTTTCAAGGAACAATTGGAAACTAGGATGAGAAAAAATTAGTGAGATCCCTATAAATATTTATAAGGATATGTATAGGGAAATATCAATGGATAAGTTAATGTATAAGAAAATGTCCTATAAATTTGGTGAAAGATAGAGTGAGTGGATTCCAAGAAGTACATCCCTCTCTGTAAAATACAAGTGGATGTGGTTGTAGCACATATGCCCATATGGATAACCACAACAAAAGAAACTTCATGATTTGGATTAGATTAGGAACTAGTGTATGATAATGGGAATTATTGCACACCATGTTTAACACTCCCAGGGGATATGATTTGGGAATTCAAGAATTCTATACAACCATCATTAATGATTTAAATTTAATATGACTATGAATAATATTAGATAAACTTATGGTTTTATTGATTAAATAATTATATCCCATCATTTACACATCCTATTATTTATTTTTTCTCCTGATTATGTTGCTTTCTAATATGATAAGTGTTCCTTGCGCTATGATTTCTAGTGTTAGACTACAGAAATAACATAATGGACTAGGTTAAAATTCAGTTTTTAATATGTGGGTAGAATGTGAAATATAAAAATAGATGTCTCAACATCCCAGGAAGTGAATCTAAGATGCGGTATGAGTTTAGGTTATACATGTGATGATAATGGGACAAAAAATGAAATATGAAAGGCATGGGATTCTCTAATAGTTTTATTTACATTATACATTATGAGAATGATTATATTGAGGTTTATAAACCTAAATACATGATTAAAATTTCATATTCTAGGACAATGGTTATTTAGGAAAAATATGAAGAATCTCGAGTAATGATTTAAGTATAATGTTTTTTTATTTAAGTGTATATATTTTTTTGAATTCAATGATTATTTATATGAATTATTAAATTTATAATTATTAGCAGTATAAATTTTCTATTGAATATTGGAAATGATATTTTAAATTGTGATGAAGACATTGAAATTTTATTTAATGGGAAGCTGATAATTTAAAATAAGGGAATGTACCACTGATTTCTATATAGATGTTGAGAAAATTGTGTTCATGTTGGATAAAGAGGTGATTGACTTGGATAATGAAAATTTCATAGTAAAAAATACCCTATAAATTATTATTTATTTTTTAAAAAAGTGCTCTATGTAATCATAAATATATTTTACAAATCCTTGTCTTTAATAAATATATCTAGAATTATTTGAAGTAATCACTCAAGAATGATTCTTTAAATGGTTTACAGTAATTCATTTTATTACCAGGTCTCATGAGAATATATGATGAGGGTATTCAAATTTTTGGAATGAGACATTCAAGAGATACTTTGTGATGTTTTGGGGGTCAATGTTAAGATAATTTCATTAACTTATTTTAAAAGATTTGGATTTTCATCTTTTGAAATGATTATAAGGTTATCTATTTCTGGAATGTTTAATTTAAACATAGAAAGATGTTTTTGTGGTTAAAAAATTATCTCTCCACACAAGCATTTATAAATACTGTATAACCTATTATAAATTTTTTTATTGTAACTAAATATTTTTGGGATGACTTATAATGGATCTCATGATCTGATTGTGATTTGGGAATAAAAAATTCAACTACACTTTTCCTGAAAGTTGTGAAGTTGAAATTGGTCAAGATACAACCAAATGGTTAGATTTTACTTATTGAAGGGTATGTAATCATGTAATTATATCTTCTTGTGAAAGAATATTATTCAACATTATGAAAAGTGTCTTGAAATAAAAATATATCAAATTATGATAATTTTTATGACACTAATTCCCTCTTTTGTGGTTATTCACTTTATAGTTTTCTTATTATTAACTTTCTCCGGATCATAACTTTTCTTTTCATTCTTTATTTTTATCAATATCTATGATTATTTATGATTTTATTCCATGTAAAATGGACCATTCTCACCTTTGTCCTCTTATGTTGAAACCTAGTTATGTGATACTTTGGGAAACTGTTATGTTTCAAACTTCCCCATTTAAAATAAGTTTTGGTATTCATTTATAAGATGTGATTTTATATGAAATGAAAATTCATGTACAAAACATTTAATAACCCAAAATATTTTGGAGGGAAAATTAATTTTTAATGTGGTAGAATTTAACAACCTTAGTTTTTTTAAAGTTTTTTTTCAAATTAATTAAATCATTTGATATTTTTCATTTTCTAAAACTATAAAAATAAATTTTTTAATAAGAAATAACTTAGTGTGTTTTTTTCTTACAGAATATAATGTAATGATTTCACAACACAAAACAATTATATTATCTATTGGTATATGAAACACTATGTTTGGACTGTATTACACACGATACTTAGTCCTATTAATAGATTTAGTTACATGGAAGTCATATTTTTACTAAAATACAATATATTACTAATATAATTATTATAATATTATAATAAATACCACATATCTATTGAAATTAAAGATAAACATAATATTAAATAAATTCTGAAAACATGATTTATACAATTATATAAAATTAAACTTTTGGTTATCAATTATTTGAAGTGAATGTAAAAACTATTTGAAAATAATGAAATTACTTTTTTAAGATAACTATATTTCTATGCACAAACCGAATTTTATCTCATTAAATTAAAAAATGAAATTAATAATAATGTTTTCAATAGAATTTATATATTATATATTCATTAAATATTTTCTTACTCATTAATTATATTTGATTGGTATAATATAATAATAAATATGATTTTATTAAAAAATGTTGTATTTTTTTAAAAGATTAATTTTCCCTCCTTTTAATGGATAACATATTTTAAATATTTTTTTAACCTTTTATAAATTTTATTGACAAGATAAAATAAATTTTTTAAATAGAAATGTCAAAATTTACTTTCGGAAAATTTTTTGTATTTTTTATGAGAATAATGATTTTTTGACAAACAATGAAAACACTGAACTGTAATTTAAAACACCATTTTAATATAATTCATTTAATTACATAAATTACTTTTTAAATTTTTATTGATGTAAAATTATATAAATTATACATAAATTAGTTCAATTTAGTCCATTAGAAATAGTTTTACAAAAAAATTCATATTAAAACCTTTTAAACTCTAAGACTTTTCCTTTGTAAAACCTACATTATTGTCCTGTCTGCAGGATTAATTTTAATTTTATTTCTAACACAAATGTGATGGGAATTTTGAAATATGGAATAAATATATGAAAATATTAGTAATTTATAATTTATAATATGTTTAACAATATTTGTTTCCAATAAGATATGGGAACATGATTAAAATAAATTTAGTGATGAAGAGAAAAATAAGCTCAAAAAAGTCATAAGCCATAAAATTATGGCCTAGAATGACCTATATAATTGTACATAATCCATTGGAAGTTCATATATATTCCTTATACTACCATTTATATAATTTTGGTGTAACTACCTTTAAAAAATTTTATATCAATTCCACTATATTCCCTACTATAAAAAGTCAGTCACCTCTCCCAATTTTTCACACATATCAATCCCATTGTATTACTGAAACAATGATAAAATAATATCCAAAAATCAATCACTTAATTATATAATACTACATTTAGGAATAAATTTAACCATGTAATCCCTTCAATGAAATATAAACATTGTCACCCAAAGAAGGGGTGACTTCATTCCTCAAGTTCCATTGTATTATATTCATTATCTACCAATAAAAATATTATTTTAATATCATTTATAATGAAATAAGTAACATAAATATACTCAGATTTTTTTAATATATTATTTATATATACACATAAACACACATCCATCTAATGGGTAAAAAACATATAATTCTTATGTACGGAGAACTACCGCCTCACGAAACGATGTTTCTCATTTTTCCTTTACCAACACTCATGGGTGGGAATTATGATAGAAACACTATTTTAATATGATATATATGATATTTATGATGAATTTATTCATATTTATTTATTCTTTAAAACATTATTTAATGATATCTATTTTTTGTTAATATGAAAACATCATTTGTGGATGTGTGGACTACTACCTCCTCAAACTGGTGTGATTATTTAACACATTATATTTATTACATTAAGTATGGTATTATAACCCTTTTATGATATATATGATATAATAATTATTGTTTAATTATTTTATATATATAAACAAATACATATTTTTCTTTTTTTATATCAATATGATAGTAAAATGGGATAATCATTCACGCGTCCGTACGACCTACCATCTCCATGAATGGTGTATTAAAATACATAATTATATCTTTGAAAAATTATTATAAATATTTATATACTGAATATATATTATATGTATATATGTTTATAAATTATTTAAATAATTAAATCATGATAAATATAATATTATCTTGAATAATAATTTAATACATATACAAAAAACAACATAGTAATTAACTGAAATGTAACGTTAACCTGGAATTTTTAATAAATTGGTAATACAAACTAATAATAAAATAATATGTGGTATTATATATAAGAATATTTTTCATTGGTATATTTATAAGAATCTAATATTTATTATATAGGTTTTTTTAATACGTACAAAGTGAGTCAATACTTATTGTAAGGGGTTTCCCATCTCACTTTTATATTTTGTGAGACAGAAGTTATGCTCAACCCATATATCTTTTATGTGGTATTTATAATGTATCTGAATGTATTATATGGTTAATATAATTATATTTATTTGTATTTAAAATTATATGTAAGTATATTTCATTTATGTGTTTTATGTTTCAAAAGATACCAAATCAGTATAATACTTTTGCTTCAATTTTCCTTCTTTGAGGAACATGCATGTTATGCAACTATATTATTATTTGAGGTGTTAATAATTATTTTAAAATGTTATATCCTGAATAAAATTATTTTGAATATATTCTATGATTCATTTAATTTCATTCTTTCCATTTTATTATTATTCATTGTTACCAATGTATGAATAATATATTGCTAAAATATCTTCGTTTATTGATATTATTTATGATTATGCTTCCCTTGCTGGAATCTTATGATGAATATCTAAATTATACTCATAAATTTTCTTACCATATAATAATTAATTTTAATTCCAACTAATGATATCATTTTATCTCTATTTTTTACTTTTGATATTTATGATAATGTTTTTTGAGAAATATGATTTAATTTCTTCTTCTGTTCATAAATCATTGTTCTTGGAAATCCATGATTTATATAAATATATTAAAAAAATTACTATTATACATCAATGGTTAATGGAAATTTTTATGCATTTATTAGAATTTTAAAAAAAATGTTTTAAATCTAATCTTAATTTTTTTCCGGTCAATGTATTTTTCTAAAACATTAATGTGCAAAAGGAATGTTTGGAATGTACAAAGTAACCAAGAATCATGACCTCAATTTCTTTTATTATTAAATTTAATTATTAAAAGTTTATTTTTTAATGAAATATAATTTCATTATATCGATGATTTTTCTATTTTAAAAAATAATTCAATGAAAATGGGATTTCAAATTAAATGTATGTTTAAAAATTATTTTAAAAGAATTTAAAATCCCCCTTTATATGTTTTCAAAATAATTTTTTAAAATAATATGAATTTTAATTCTATCAATGATTCTTTTATAAGACATCAAATTATTCTCAAGAAAAATGTTTTTAAAAGAATTAGAAGTTATTAATAATTTTTTCATGGAAAAATGTTATCAATGTTTTTTAAATATTCATTCACAAGTTTTCATTGGAAAAGGTTTTCAAAATGATTTTATTCTTCTTTTATATGTTTTCAAGGAAACAATTTTCAAAGTATTTTGATGATTTTTTATAAATTATTAACGTTATTTTGAAGGAGAATTTTGTTCAAATTTTTTTTGTTTTAAAAAAATTGTGAAATCATAACAGATATTTCCCTCAAGAATACTTTTTAAATAAATTTTTAAAATTATTTTCCATCTAAGAAGAAAACCATTGGTGTTACTCAGGTCATTATTTGGAAATGATCCAAAATATGCATTAAAATTACTTTAATGAATGTTTTATGTTTTTATGGAATGATTTTTATTAAAAATATTTCTGATTCATAGGTTATATGTTTAGGAAACCCACTTTTTTCATTGGTTATAAATTGATGAAATGATTAAAAATGATTGTCTCTTTTCTACAAGAAATGATAGGATTAAATTTTTGTGATACCCCTTTCATTTTATGGAATATGATATGATATCATATGATCTTTTGGAGAATGTATGTATGATTTCATTGTGATATCCATGAGACTTATATCTCCCTCCAATGCATTGGGTAAATATTTATATCTCATGAGATAGTGATGGATGGAATGGGGACTCAAATCGGTTCATCAAATGATTTTCTCCACCCAAATTGCCTTGGGTGTGAACCTTGACTACTAATATAGTAATGGGAGTGATCTTTAAATTCAATAGTGATCTGGGGAGAGAAAACATACTAATTTGATGGATTCACATCGATTCCTTAACAATTTTGTATATCATTTTATATGGTTATATGTCAGTTATAATTCCAGGTCATATTAATAAGTTATTATTTCATGGATTATGATTTCAATTCTCTGAGGATTTATGCCTTATGAATATCGAATATTTGTTCCATGACTCATGTATGTGATCTTTGATATGTAGGGTATGATATTAAAATGTTATTTTCAGGTTCACATATTCTTATTCTCAAGTTATGATTATATATCTCCTTTGTTAATCCATACTGAGAATCTGAGCTCACCTATTTATTTTTTTTACATTCCTTCAGTTATGAAGAAAGGTTTTATGTATAAGTAATAAAGAGGAATATCAATATGGGATACTTTGAACTACATTAACTGAGTTAGATTATTTATTCCTCGTTTTCAAAGACAATAAATTGTTTTAGTCCTTAAGAATGTATTTCTGTAATGTGAATAATATTAATGTAAAAATATTTTAACTCCATGTATGTTAATAATGGGTTTCTATACAGTAAAACTAGTCTTCTCACTAAATATGTGGATACACTACCTGATGGGTGGTAGGTTTACATAGACCATGACCACAAGATTCTAATGTATATATTCTCTTTAAAGGATATTAACATTAGATAGAGGGGATGGATAAAAATACTCTAAGACTATGACTTAGATATTAATTATGCTCTATAAAAGTGGAAAATGGTAGAAATTCATATTATAAAGATATATTATTCATAGTTTTTTGCTAAGTCATCGGAGTAGTTATCCTCATTCAAGGTGTCCTTATTTGATAAGGATAGATTAGCTTACCTCTATATGTTGGTTTTCAATGCACATTTACATTGGGTTTGGTGGGAAAATCTAGGGGACACCAACTATGTTCTCCTATGTACTAATATATCCAAGGGAAGATCTCTTTAGGGATACTATGATGGTGGGTAGAATAGTATCCTTTCTAGAAGAGGTAAATTAGTACCATTGATATTGAGGGTTGTGGTGATGAGGGAGTTTCACAAATCCCTTTTAAATATACATCCTGGTGTGAAAATAGGTCTACTAAGACCTATGAAATCAATTTTTTTATCCACAAATAATGGTATTTGTTCCATGTTTTGTACCTTGATGCCTCTCTTTGCAACAAATTAATGATGAACACTAAGTTCAAGTGGATTTACCTCATCCCCTTGAGGTGTTATAGTGAAACTGGGGAGGTATATTTGTTGACATAGTGACATAGTTACCATGTATGTTTTGGGGACATGATTTTATCTGGTTGATCATATTCTAACTCAAAATGTTATCTAATTTCATATACATTTGATTATAGCTTCTAGTATAGAGAATTAGATGATTATACATGTAAGAGATAGTTTGGTTCTATGGAGTTCCATCAATGACAATTTAATTCGATGATTCTCTATTAATAAAGTGGTTATAATAATAATTGGAGGAGGATTTTGGGGCACAGTTGAATTTGAGAATAGTGTTTCACCCCTAGATGAACGACCATTCTGAGAGGACCATTTAGGTCTTAGACGAAATATTTATATATTGCATGTTGGATTTTGACCATAGTTGGGAAGATCATATAACCATATTGATGATTTTTTATACTAATAGATACCATTACACCATTGGTATGGCACCATTTGGGGCCCTGTATGAGAGACTTGGTTGGTCACCGATTTGCTGGACTAATATAGGAGACTAAGAACACTCGTTACCAGATTTCAAGAAAGATCTTATAGAGAAGGAGCATATTTTCTATGATTAGGGTAATAGATGAGTATTACAGAGAGCATTCAATATTTTATGTGGACCTTAATCACAGTCCCCTGGTTTTGGAGAAGGGATACCACATTTTCCTTAAAATCTCACATTGATATGGATCACAATGATTTTTCTATAGAGGAAAGTTATATATGTGATAAATTTTTCATTCTTGTTACTACATGTAGTTGGTGATGTTGAATAAATATTATATACACCAATTTAGTTAGACCAAGAACACAAAATATTTCACATGTTTCATTAGATGAGGTACATGCCTGACACATCACATTTTATTGATTTGAGTTAGCTAGACATTAAAGATAAAGCTATCTTCAATGAGTTCCCAATGGAGATCAATTACCTCTGTGAGAGGATCTTTCATGGGTGATTGATTCCACATGTTTGTGTCTTGTGGTAGCATGTGAATCTTTAAGAGAGCACCGAGGGGTGAGATACCTTGATGTAAGCCTAGTATCCTGAAATATTTTGGTAGTATTGTTTCATTTGAGGAGGAAAATACCTACATTGGGGATAAGGTAATTACTCGTATTTCTCTATATATTTCTATTTTATATTATATGGTTTAGTTTTTAATCTTGGAACAAAAAATACGTTATATTAGAAATCCAGGTTCACCCAAAATTATTTTTGGAATCATTTTAAATATATTAATATCACATGCATGTAGTTTTCCAATAATAATGGATGAAATCTCGAATGGTGGTCCAGATCAAAAATACGGTGGCACCATTGAGTTCCGAAAATGTGTTTTTTAATATAAATGAAATAACATTGTTCAACATCCAACATGTCTTAAAATATTTTCATGGGTGAATAATTAATAAAATTAATTACGGAATTTAATTTTTTTTAATTAATTGTTGTCCATGATAACTATTTCACAAATTATTGATGTGAAAACAAAAATTATGTTGTACCAATGATAAATATTTTGTTTTGAATTCAATGGTTCCCTCAAATTTGTGATCAAGGCCCCCATTTTATTAGTTATTAAATTTTATCAGGAAATTAGAATGCTGATAATATAACTAGAAAGATTTAGGATGTTTCCTTTTATGAAGGAAAATATAAAATATATAAAGGATATGGATGGGGTCATACACACATTCATTCCCTCATGACAACAGAAACTATCAAAAATAAAATATCATAATAATGCTCATAGGAATCATAATAATCAACAAATTAGTTGGAATGAAATGTTATGGGACAATGATACCTCGTAACCATAGTCGGATTCAGATAAGAATAATATTTCTTATGTCCCACTTTCTTGGAAGGAACTTGTTAAACCCCTTCATTATCCACAACAAAATTTTTCCCTTTTGGAAAATAACTGACAACATTATGATTTATTTGGGGAATCATCCTCAATATCATCCCATCTTCCATGGATATCCTGGATTTCGATTATTTTATCTATTTCTCCTCAAATAATCTATTGATTCCCACCAATAGTCAGATTTTATTGCAGCTAAATACTAGAGTAGATGCTAGTACATGGCCACCCTGATATGCTAGGGCACACTCCCTATCAGGCACTAAAATAAGGGCCATCTCCCATTATCAATGGGTCTCCTATGAAAATTACATAGCCAAAGATGATTAATTATATATAACATGAAAATTACCTATGTCAAGAGTGTGTTGTCCATCCCCAGTTGATTCTACCTTGGTTAGTGTAGAATTCTCCCATAATTTCAATCCACTGAATGATTCATGGTGACCTTTTAAAGAGAAAATGAAGAAAACAAAATTATAGTGACATTTATCATTTAAATGACCAATATATTTACACTCATTACAAAATCCTGGAAGTCTTTCATATTCCACTTTTAATGGTATATCGTTATCTAGTGAGTACCAAACAACATTGTGGATAATGATTGAGCTTGAATCACCTCCACTATTATCCTATCATAATGACAAAATTTAGAAATCCCATTATTCCTATAAATTTTGATAAAAATTCCTAATGTCGATTCAATATCGAATAAGATCTTAATATTCCACATAATCCATTTAAGGCTATTAATTTTGATCTAAACATCAACTGTAGTGTTTATTTTGGAAAAGGGATTATATAAAAAATTCAACTACGGAAACAATATCATGTTTGGTTTTATGGTGATTAAACTAATCCCCCATACCCTTTTATTTAGGTAATAATATAAAAAATGATTTGAAAGAAACCATGACATATGTTATTACACCTTCATCCTAAAATACCCCATATAGAGACCAGCTTTTGATATAAATCCCCAAATTTACTATAATTTTATCAAGAATGATAAAAAATTATAATTATCGTAGAGTATTCAAAAAATTTAAATCATTTATTAATCACAAAACAATTAGAATTCATATGAGAAATTTCACCTTACATGATCATTTTTTCTAAACTGACATTTTTTACCTGTAAAAATTATCTTTGTTTGAGAATTCATGATTGGAACTTGTCGGTCTTCTGGTTTTTCGATTCATAGCTTTATGGTGTAACACAGATGGGTGTTTCACCATATATTCAGTAACTGCAACACCACGAGGATAATCACCAACCAAATTTGATATCTCACGTTCCTATATACCTATAGTAATATAAATCAAATTTTCATCCACTATAGACTCATGTTATGGGGTCTCTAAAATACACATGCCATCCACACTGACCACCAAAAGTCAAGAACATGTTCCACCCACACTAATCACCACTACTGTAGTAGTCAGAGCCATATCTGTTTAGTGAAAAACCACTCCTGGAATCGCACCCACCATAGTAGAATTTATCAATCCACCTGTTCCATCCACATCAGTCTTATCCACTATATATCTTCTTTCTCTAATCACATCACCCACACCAGTCACTACCATAATGGATCTGCCCGCGCGGCTCATGTCGCCCGCATTGATCATCAACATCAAAGACCTACTCACCCCATCAACAATATTCTCTATGATTCCACCCGAATCAGTCCTTGTAGCCACAACCACACCATACACAGCCATCATGGATCCACCCTTCGTATCTGTTTCTTCAATAGTGGGTCTATGATCTGAGTTTTTTCTAAGAAACACCATTTCAGCAACCCCACTGTGATCAAAATCTCATCCAACCATTCCATATCGATAGCCATAGAAGCAGCCATAATGGACAATAAAATCAATCGAACATGACATTAAAACCTAAGCTGTGACGAAGCCGAAGGAGATAAAGTCTCACCCTTTTCCATCAACCACATGCCTATGATATTAATATATAAAATATATTTTAAGAATTATGTTTGGGAACACTAGGATTCTACGTAATTGATTCATATCATTAATATAGATTACAATAGAGGTTTTTATTCAATTATCAATGATTATGGTGGATTATTTGACGAGGAACAAGACTAGGTCTAATTGAGGGATCTATTATCATGATGGATTAGATGTGGTAAATTTGGATTAATAGTGGTGTTTCTATAAGGATACGAGCTCAGATCACTATCATTAGGGATGAAAATGATTTTTTGGATTTTGTTTGGCTAAAAATGGTGGTGGAAGTGTGCACTTATGACAAGGGAAAATCTCTAGGGTTTTCAAATTTCGTGGTGACACTATGTGGAATCATGGATCACACACCCTGTTGGACCCCCATTTATGGTGATAGGGTTTCCACGAAGAGTTAAATCCTTCATGTCATATAACACTATAACAAATCATGTGACTTGTTCTAGGTATTTCTACAAGTAACTCATAGGATACTTGGACATGGGTAGGCTAATGTACATAGTCACACAAAAAGTAGAATGAAATGATCTACTGTACAAGGGAATGGATATAAGGAATGGATAAATGTTTGGGTGATCTCTACACACTATACACTTTTCCTACACAACATATCTTTGGAGATTTACATGTCATGTGCGGGAGAACCACATGGGTACTCCAGGGGTCAGTTGGACATGTTGTTTACCCCTTGTACATGCCATATACCCCCATTGAGGGTTTTTAGATCCCTTCGATTCATCAGTTTAGACCAGTATTGGATGAATGTGTCCCCTTCATCCATCCCACTGAGAGTGCTATGTGGAATTACATATAAATCTCTATAATATGATACCCTATAGATGGTGAGTCTTAGATATATTTTTTTGTGTCCCTCCATGATACCGAAGAGTGATCTTTTATATTTATATTCCCTTGGAGGAGATTGTGTTATCAACATAACATCCTTGACCATAACGTCAATCCTCCATATGGTAGGGTTTTTCAGTAGGGTCTATGATATCATTGAATTAAGATATCCTATATAGAAAGTCGACCCAGATTAGGTTCAGGGTTTCCTTCAGTGATCTTGGGTGTGATCCTCTATCGGTGTATCAGGGCATTCAGTGACAAGTGAACTCCCTAGGGTGGACCCAATGATCATTACTTCTTGGATGAGGGACTCTGGTGATGGTATTGATCATTTAATATATTACCCTAGAATAAAAATATCATCAAGCATAATCATGTGTCTAGTAGTTTCGTTGTGGCTTCCTGGAGGTGCAGTGTCAATCGTGAGTATATTTGTGTTTCTTATTTTTATTATATAATATGTTACTATTATGAGGTGAATATTATTAACACTTCATGTTTATTGTTTCTAGGGTGTTATATTGGTTATTGTTATACTCCCCCTACATGGGATATTCCAACACATTTCTTGTCTTGTGCAGATGAAAACACATTTGACTATGTCTTGGGAGGACTTATAGCTGGTGGAGTATAGCGTGATCTTGACAGAGGAAGCTATATTTATGTTGTTATCATATTACTCACCCTTGGAGTATGTTGGAATCACTGTAGTTTTTGTTTGGTCATTTATTTGGTTATTTTTTATCACTTTTTGTACTTTACTGTTATACTATGATGATGTGATCATATATATATGCATTCATTGGTTTTATTTGTTTTACATTTCAAAATTTTATGTTCTTTGAGTTATGTTTTTTATAGGAATATTTGGATAATTTCTCAAATTCATCTAATATTCCAACTCGTTGTTTGTTTCAAGCCCCTGACTTATTAGAGGTGGGCATGGGGTAGTTGGTGTTTGGGCCCCATTAGGAAAAGTTATGAAAAATTGGTATCAATGAATACAGTTCTACCTTAGAACTATAGTATGTCATATTGGTTCATGTTTTATGGAAATAATTGTAATAGATTCGTGTTTGGTTTTATGGATAGGGATCCATGTTTTGGGGTATTGAACAATATATCCTTATATTAGGACTCTAATCACCTTCATTTTTACAGGGTACATGTAGTAATTTGTTGTGGGGAAACAATTAGTACATTCGTCACATAAGAATGAGTATTTGATCTTATTTTTTTATTCAGTCATCTCCCTAGCTATAATATTTTATTATTTTGCATCTTTATTATTTCATGTTTCTTCAATAATGGTCGACACCTAGAATTCCCCTACATGATCATGAGAGAAAACCCCCAATGCAATGAGGCATTAGTTCCAGTGATTTTTCTATAGATATAACCTCCATCTCATTTACCAAAAATACAACCAATGGTTGAGATGTAGTTATAAATGGTCATGCCATCTGAGGATGTATGCAAGCTGACTGCTCTGCATGAGTTCTATAGTATGTGACCTTCTAGGTTTTGGAGTGAGATATATATCTAGGTGAATTGGTATTGACTATAGGAAGTCACTCATGTTTCATTTATGTGATGAAACAGGAATATCATATGGAAGTTATTTAATAAGGTCTTCTTCAGGGCATTACTAGGTGATGTTAAAATTTAGTAACATAGTCACCTAATGAGATAACTCTCCACGGGTCTGACATTGAGTGTCACTTTAGGAAGGAGTTTTATCTATCAATGTTGGGATCAGTGAAAATAAAATATATTTTAAATCTGTTGAAGGGTAGTTTAGTTATGGTAGAGTGTTCAGTGAGGTTTATGAATCTCCCAGGATACTTCCTGGAATCAGTGCAGGATCTAATATTTAGATCATAGACCATTTAGTAGGGTCCACTCTATGATATTAGGGATTAAGTTATATATATCTCTCTCTTCCAACCTATATTGGAGTCCTCAATCTAGACATAGTGGTAGATAGATTCTTATCAGAGAATGGGATAATATTGGGTGCCGGTAGTGTGAACCTAAGAACTAAGACCACATTTATATGTAGCAGGAAATATTTATAGGGTTTTATGCAAGCCAGACACATTAGAATTTGATCCTAGGATATTGATTCGGTGGTGCAGAGATCCATGGATAGATGGCGTTATCCAAGGGAGAAGTTATTTTTCTCCTATGATGGTCAGAGGCAACTAGCATGGTATTTTAAGACCCAACATCTTGATAATTTATATATGGTAGAGGGAATTCCAAGGTAGAGAAAGTGGAAGGGGAAGTTCATTCGTAGGGTGGTATGTGTGGAAGGTGGTTCAATATAACAGTAGGTGGTGGTTAGATGTTTAACATAATACAACCACCTCCCCCATGTTGTCCACACAAGACTCAATTAGCTGGTGGTCAGGGATGAGGAATTTTTTTTCCATGGCGTCTATTATCCCTATGTCTCTATGAATGATACAGGGTACGATCTGTGTCTTTTCTACCTTATATTAAATATTTATATACAAATGTTGGATTCCTTAATTTATTTCCAATTATATTGTTTGATAATTAGATCTTTAGGTTGATCCTTTGGCGCAACATTCATTATTTGAGACACTAACTGGAGGTGACTCAGCAATTTCACACTTCTTATGATATTGCGATATGATGTTTGGCTGCACGATTTTTTGTATGGGATAACATTTTATTAGTGATGAGGTCATATGATATTGTCTTATTAAATGATTGTTTATTTAATGTTCATGAAAAAATGGCTATTTTAGGTGAAATATGTGGTGTGTCTGTACAAATGGGTTGATTTTTTATATTATCAATAAAAAAGAAACCATAGTGGAGTAAGGATGGATATTTTCATAGGATTTTTAATCCAATTACTCACCAGTTATCTTTAAACATGAATTGTGTAGTCGATTCTATAGGATACCACTTCCCTATAATAGTGGAAGAGAATGAGAAGATATTTCCTATGTGCATTCAAGGACTACCTCCACTCTGTGAGATATAATTATGCATTGAATTAATCCCTATTATTGCCTTGTTATCTATACTAGATGGCTCCCATAGAGCTTCGTGAGCCAATTGAGTAGTTAATTTACTTTTAGGAGAATGTATTTGTGAGATCAAATATTTATCATTTGTATCCCTAGTGTTGTTTTCTATGATGATGGATAGTAGCTTGTGTTTATTTGTTGATTATTGAATTATGAACCATGTGACATTGAATAAAAAGTGTCCAGCACTAAGGTTCAATGACCTCGTCGATTAGATGAGAGTGGAACTATGGTTATTAATTATTGACCTTAGATCAAGCTATCACTAAACATGAGTAATGGATAAAAATATAACAAATATGGCATTATTTGTCACTACAGTCATTATGATTACATGTTTATTACCTTCGACATGATGAACTCCATGGAATTTCTTTTGGAAATCATGAACTGGGTCATTCAACATTTTCTATACCAGTCTGTGGTGGTATTCATTGATGATATCCCAGTGTACTCAGTTTCTGAGGAGGAGTATTCGAGAGACTTAGGGATAATCATAGACACACTCCAAGAGAAGTATCATTATAATAAGTTATAAAAGTTTATATTTTTTATTAGATAATTCTACTACCAAGGATAAGTCTTCTCATAGGTAGTAGTGTTAGTATATTGGGATATTTTTTGTGTAGTGCTATCTTTGGAGTCACCCAAGTGTGATTCTATGGTGTAGAGTTTCCTCATATTGGAATGGTACTATTGTATGTTTTGACATGATACCTTCATATTGGAAGAACCATTTATATATTTTACCCCACAATGTAAGTCCTACATGTGGAAATAAATGTGATATTAGTTCTTCCTTGAGTGGAGGTAGAGATTCAATTGTGATCTCATCTTGATAATTTCACTGGTGGGTATCAAGTACATACTTCTCTATAATGCAATAGGTACCTATTTATGTCTTGTTATTTTATAGAGTTTGTTAGTGATTTCATATTCATCACATCATTTGATACCACAAGATCATAATTAGAATAACATTGATCTTGAGCTTGAAATTTAAGTATTCATAGTGAATATGTGGTAAAACACCATGATTGGTGAGTGATTATCATCTACTATGAACAAAATATTCTCATGTATAAATTCTCTCCATAAGAAAATAAATTGAGATATAGGAAATGGTAATAGTTCATCCAGGACATTGAATTTGTAAATTTATATACTTTTAAGAAGGGTAATGTTGTTTCATTATCTCTCATAAGGAGATCTTATTCTTAGTTATTGGCTAAGGAGATAGAGCGATTATCTTCATTGTAGTTGGACATAGTGTGAATGGAAGGAGTATTTTACCTCTATTCATTTTTTCCCCTCATCTTTTATATTGATTTTAGGATGAATAAATTGGGGATAAAAACCATGAGACCCTATGTACTCAGATATCCAATAACAAGATCCTTAGGGAAACTCTAAAAGCGGGGGGATGAATGTCCTTTTTAGAGGAAGGATTTTGGTACCATTGAAATTTTGAGAATGGGTGTAATGGTATTTTCATACATCCACATTGGTAGTAAATCCCTATAACAAAAAGAAGTACCTGAACCATTGACATTATATTTTCTTATTAGAGATGAAGAGTTGTGTTAAATTGTTTTTATCTAGATTTGTCAATTATCATCATGTGATGCTATGAACCAATTTCAGTAGGTTTTGCTCAAATATTAGAGGTTATAGTGTTTTTATTGGATAAGATATCCATGGAATTCATGATGGGGTTACCATGTACATCTATGGGACATTGTGTCATATGGGTGATCATTGAATGTCTCAAAAAGTCATCCCATAACCTATCCATTCTGTATAAGTGTACATTAGAGAGTTTTAGGATATTATATGTGTCGGAGGTAGTCAAGAACTATGGATTTCCTTAAAATAAAATCAAACTATGGTTCTCACAACACATTAAAAATATAGAGATTTTTGCATGATTAAATTGGGATATATTTTTGTTTGATCACCATGTTTCACACCCAAATTAATGGACAAACTAAGTGGATCATTCAGGTCATGGTGGGAATGATGTGGGATTTGATATTTGATTATGGAAATCATTGGAAGAATCATCTACCCTTGGTAGAATATGAATAAAATAATAGTTTACATTCATCCTTTGTTATGGAATCATTTGAGGAATTGAATAGGATACCGTATAAGTCACCACATTTTTGGACTGATATGGGTGAGTCAGCACTCACGAGAACAATGTTGGTTCGATCTACAACAATGAATGTGAAAATTACCTAGGAATGTATGAGTACTAACTAGATCTATTATAAGTATTATACATACCAACTATAGAGGCCTCTATATTTTAGGGTTGGGGGACATGTGTTCATTAGGCTACTAACACAAAATTCATTACATATATTTTTGCATGGAAGTAATTTATCTCAATGATTAATTGTTGGATTCCAAATACAATAAATACATGGTCAGATGGAATAACAATTGTCTCTACCACTATAGTGGACTAGGTGCCTATTTCCTTCCACATATCATAGATGATGAGGAACTTTCTTGAACCATCACATGTAATCGAGTATTGTGACATAAATATTTTTGAATGGGACTGTCATTGTTGACATCCTTATAGTAGTTGAGTACTGATAGGAGAGGATCCTTCATGGGAAATTGATTCCCCTAGTTTGTGTACAATGTCCACTTAGGAACCATTATGAGAGAACCTATGAGTGGGAGACCAAGATGCGATCTCAATAACCTCATCTTTTTGTATGATTTTATCTTTTGGATATGAAAATAACTACGATGGGGATAATATAATGAATCTGATTTTTTCATGTATTTCTTTTTGATAATATATATATTATTGTTTTGAAAATCACTTGGATAATGTTATATTATGTGGGCCATTGTGATTTTATTTAATTTTTGAAATATATTAAATATATTAATATCATGCACATGTATTTTTTCTAATAAACATTATTTACTACCCAATAAGGGCCCACATCAAAAAAATTAGGGAATCATTGTGTATTGAATATGGGTTTACCCATGTCGTGATGTAACGATTGATAGAAGTAGGCATTTGTGAATAAGTTTCTAGAAAAATAGAATTAACAAAATAAAATAATTAATTGAAATATTTTATTTTATTTAACAAAACAATATAATTACTCTTTATAAACACACTTATGCCTCAACATTAGGTGTATCCATATAACCTAGGGATGGAGAGGTAGAATTAGAGATGAGCCTATGTAAAATTTATCATAACCAATGTTGGAATACATAATATCGTGGATCGTGTGCTAGTGGATTCCATTGATTTCTATAGCAACGACAATTCATAACCATTCTTATAAACACCATGTATTATTCATACACACCATGTACATGGAAATTTATATTTCTTGTATAGTAGAACAACATGGTAAAACCAGGGTTTAAATGGAAACCTCATTTTCCCCTTGTACATGTTGTGTACCCCATTTGAGGGCCTTTAGAGACCTTAATTTCATCATATTGGTCCAGTATTGATTGAGTGTCTTCCCTTGGTCCATTCCTTCATTGGTAAAGTGTGGTATTATATCCACATATCTAAATTGTGATCCCCTGTAAAGGATTAGTCACAAATATAGTTTTTTGTCCCTCTGTTAGACTGGAGAGTGATTCTATGTCATTTTATTAACTATATATATTTTATTGAATCTGTTTGATATGCTTGAGTAGGATGTTGATTCTCAAGATAGCATGTAATTTTATCAGGGATTGTTGTATCATTGGAAAATGATCTCCTATATAGTGGTTTGACCTATCATGGGTCTATTATGTCCTCAAGTAGTCTTCGGTGTTATCCATTATCTGAGTATATTTGTCTTCAGAGACATGGGATATTTCTTGGGTGGGGCCCAATGATCTTCATCATTTGTATGACTGTATTCGGTGATGTCATACCCTATGGAGTGAATTCTTACACAATGATAAATTCATTAATTAGAATAATATTTTTGGAATTTTGGTTGGGACCATAAAGAGGCATGATGTCCTTCCTATTTATATTTATGTTTCTTGTTTCTATTTATTAATTTATTGTTTTTATGAGATGAATATTCATAATGATTCATGTTTAGTGATTTTAAGGTGTCCAACTAGGTATTGTTATACTCATTTTTGTATAGGGTCATCCCACAAGCAACATGTCTAATGTAGACGATGACCCATTTTTCAATGTCCTAGTATGTGAGGTAGTTTGTGGAGTATAGATTTAGCATGAAAGACTGAGGTAATTTATAGGAAGTAACATTTGATCGTAGTCCTCATCCTTGGATCATGTTCTACTTTCTACTATTTATTTTTGGGATTTTATTTGTCACCATTTTTCAATTTTATTACTTTACTATCAAACTATGATTATGGGATCATAGATGTATGAATTAATTAGTTTTATTTTTTCATACATTTCATCAGTTTTTGGGATTGGATATGTTTGCATGTGCACTTGTACATTAGGATAATACCTCCTATTTGTATAATATGTATATTTTTTTCTTGTCTCTATCCCTTGACCTATTAGAGGTATATTTGGGGTAGTTACGGATCAACCACCATTGGGATGGGTATTGACAGATAGCTCAGATCCATATGATCGGTCACAGTAAAGATATTTCATATTTAGATTTATAGATTATTTCTAAAAACACAATGGCAGTGACGTATGTAAACAATAGAGGATGAAACTATGGGTTCTCAAAATATCTACGTAACACAAAATGTTATCTAGGATCACAAAACATGTGAGAACCCCCTATGTGGTGTTATGGTTTCCATGGAGAGTTTAATATTGCACACCACGTGACACTAAAAAATGACAAGTGTCTTGTGCTTTGAATCTCAGTGTGTAACATAGAGTCTACATGGTCTTGGTCAAGCTAATGTTCAATGACAACGATGAAGTACACAGACATATTTTGGTGTATACGCACTTATTAAGATGGCATGTGTAGTGTTATGAGTCATCTTTACATGATGTGAACTATTCATGCATGCCGTTTATGTGGATATTTACATCTCTTCTGAGGTCATACCAAAAACATGGTCTAGGGGTCGGATGGGCAGTTTGTGTACCCTTTAGGGGTAACACACCATGGTCTGTCCCCTTGTGTGTATAATACGGTATTACATCAACATCTCGTGATTATGATGCCCTATGTGGGATGAGTCTCAGATAGGGTTTTTTTTGTCCCTTCGTGAGGCTAGAGTGTGATCCCATACAATTTTATATAAAAGATGGGGTTTGTGGAATTGGAATTTCCTTCTAAAGAAAGTAATTTAACCTCCATATCATAGATTGATTCAGTAGGGCTTGTTATATAATTATATTATAATCCCATACTTGGAGGGTTGATCCATATTTGGTACATATGGTAACCCAGGGGTCATTTGCGTGACCCCTACCTATGTGTCAAGTTATTCGTAGACAAATAAGGTCTCGTTGTTGTGTCTTAATGATCATGTAATACTATATGAGTGTCTCCAATGATGGATTTCCTTATGATGTATATTCTCTTGGAATTAGTGTTGCTCTGAGGTGAATAATATTGATCACAGTTTGGTTGTGATTGTGACCTCTTAGAGTCTGGGTGTCCTTCTTGAGGATATCAAGGCTTCTTGTTTCTATTTAGTACTATATTTATATAATGACATAAAAATTCTCTAATATTTGTGTGTATAATTTTTATTTTTTCTATTGGGTATTCTTATAGTAACCCTTATATGGTCTTTTCTAGAATGTTCATGTCTTCTATAGATGATGATATATTTGATGGTGTTCTAAGAGGATGGTGAGTCAGTAGAGCGTTGAATGATCTTGAAATAATGATGAATTTTCAAGGTGGATACATTTCATCATTATCACTCTATTATATTATGTTTGACTCTAAAAAGTATTTTCCATCTTGAATTTGGCCCCTTTTATCACTTTACGTTCTTTATTATCGTACTATGTTTATTGGATCATAGATATATGCATGTATTGGCATAAAATTTATTTATCTTTCCTCATTGAATGATCTTGAAGATGTGTGCATGTGAACAGGTAAATTAGGAAAATACCTCACATTCGTGTGATATTCTTAAACAATTCTTCCTACTAGAACAATTACTATTAAAGGTGGGATTGGGGTTGTTATAGATAGAGCCACACTGGTTTGATTCCTGAAAACAAAATTCTAATTCCAAATATAGTTTCTCTAATAAAAATAGTTAAATTGGATCTTTTTACACACCTATTTCATAGTTCATATCAAACATCCACCAAAACGTCTCACAACGTACATGAACCTTAAAACAGGGGGTTGTTCATCTATGACCAATAATACACTCTCCACTATCAGTGTGTCATTTTCTTCACCCTCATAAACTAAATATGTTAATAACCATATCCCACATCCATTTACTCACTTAATTATTAGAGATGAATAACCCACTCAGATCTGAGATATAACTTAAAACACATATCATTACTGATTCTAGAACATCCTAGAATGTCATCCTCAATTTGCATCCAAATTTCACAAGAAAAAAGGATCACCCCCTCTAACAGCTAATGGTGTTCTCCCAAACATATATATTCCCTTATACTTTTCAATAATCATAACACCAATAATTCACTGACATCATAATCATGTCACCCCTCTCAGTCCATGCTCTCCCACTCTAAAAACCCCTATAAAGGACTAATCATTAATAAAAAACACTATGATACCACAATACAACCACTACTCAACTATTAATTGTAGAGGAAACATCTCCTATTATCAAAGATTATTTTGGATACCATTCCCATAGCATTTTAATTGATCATATCAGTTCATTTCCCATAAATGGATGTTCATTGATCAAAACCCATAAAAGTGAACCACACACAATCACTTGTATTTGGAATCATGAACGTATTATTTCTTCCTAAAATATATTTTCAACCCTCACTATCCTCTAAGGAAATTTTATCCTCTAATTAACCCTCCCATATGTTCTTACCATATAACTAATTTTGTCTCACCTGATCCCAATGGGTGCACACTCCATTATTACCAAACTACACAACCTGAATCACACTCCCATGAGTGACTCTACTCAAAACTAGGCTCACAAGATTAAAAAAAGACAATAAACCCCTCAAATGTCAATATAATCTTTCAGAGTGTAATTACCAATGATTTTTACATAACAATAAAGTATAACCCCACTCATTCCATGGATAAACACAAGATCAAACAAAACATAGTTCTTTATTATAATATCAGGATGATTTCATATATTCTTAATTTACACCACTTGAAAGTTAATCTATAATAAATATATCTTGGAACATTACTTATCCTTCTCCATAACCCCAAAAAACTAACAAAAGAATGAAATCATAATTGTTTGTACCTCAAAATACAAACGTATATCAAAAGACTTTTCTTAACCCCAAAATGGTTTCCACATCCTGATAGAAACCAATTCTCATCATCTAATAGTCTCCTAGGAATATCATTCAAGTGTCGAACCAACAATGGTTCATTACATGGATACATCCCATAATATGATCTTCATGACATACTATTACAAAAAAATATCTATGGTCTTTCTGAGTATAATGTCACCATTAATTTATATGTTTAATGGAATTTTTTGATACAATAAACAATTAAACCCTGTAACATCAATCAAATAATTCACGCACAATCACATACATGTCAGTTGAAACCCATGTTCCAAATTTTTTGAATATACACATACATCATTCCAATGATCCAAGAGCCAATACCATAAATTAAAATATAAATTAAATAAATCATATTTGAATAAAAATTTCAATTATAATGTCATAAAACATGAACAACAATCCCCAAGCGCTAATAACATAAATAAATATTCGGAATATTGTTCATTACTCACCAATCCAAGGTCTATCAAAATAACTAAAAGGTAACTGTTCCCTACTAAATAGATCAAAAGAACTAATATAATAATAACACTCAAATAAAATTTTGGGATTCCCCAATACTAGACTATCCATCAATATCCCTGCTATATATACCATGTTTCCAAAATAATGTATCACTTTACCCTAGATCCTATAGACAAATATAGACGGATAAAATCATAAATTTGGAAGACTATATCCTTATATTAGGGTAAAAAATGAAAATAACCAAATATCATTCACAATAATAATCAAAGTATCCATAATAAATCAAAAATTATGTTATAAAAAATGTACTATGAAACCTATATATTCTCATATTATATAACGGATTATCCACATGATGATGAAATATAAAAATACATTATATAAAAACTGTCTTAGCCTTACCAATTCAATCCTTAATCCACAACATAACCCAATATTCAATAACCATCATGATTTTTATGTTTTATATATACCATAACTTGTTCTCCATCTATTTAAACATACATAAATATGGGACACTCGTTATATTATCCATATACGGTCGTGATAAATACTTCTTTGTAAGGACTTTCCATGTTCCCTTAATATATGAAACCATAACCATGTATATGAAATTGTAATATAAATCAAATAAAACATGAAATAACATTGAGTTATCATGTGTAATCTCAAACACTATAATACCCAACCATACCAACATTTTCCAATATCAAAACCAGTATTGTCACACTACAGATACTGACCCATACCCATAGAAATGGAGTAGGACGACATAGAAATATTTAAAAGACACTCAATGATTCTAAGGTTTTTGTATTACCATGTCCCAACCACAACCTTATCTCATAAGTTATGTTTCCATAAGCATATTTTGTATTTTCATACCCACTCAAGGCTATCTGGAAAACACCTTCAAATTCACGGTTAGAACAATATCAACATTCCTAGAAAGATTTTATCACTCAATATAGGATTAGTATTTTTATTCTAACCATTACCATATATCCTAAGGTAGTTTCATATATTACAAAATAACCTAGATTGACCATCTCAATCAATGAGGTATATTTCATAATCTTTTCACTCAATATGAGGCCATTACCTCCACACTATTTTTATAGCCCTAGGTCTGGTCTGATATTACATCAAAACATAAGAACTACCACAACATTAAAGGTTTGTTACTACCAAAACCATCTCATTAATGTTAGGCTAATCCTTGGGAAATGTCATAAATTACAAAATATCATTTCTTCAATCACATGTATGTGGTCGAACATGCACATGAAAACCCAACATTAGCACATATCCCATGTCACAAGTTCACAAACTCAACACCATGGAATTGGTCAAATAATTTATAGCCCTATGTCTCAAACCCATATCAACACCAACATATCCCCTTCGGCTGAACACTTAATGGACATACGAGTCACACTACACATCATGTGGAGCCTATAGTCATTCTCATATCATCTATAATGTCATCCATTTTATTCCTCATACCCTTCTCAGCCTCTTCACATTAGAACCAAGATTCACTAAACACACCATAGTGTTCTCATATTCCACAGCCTATATCCAACCCCATCTTTATGAGAACGGTCCAAAACATCCAATAGTTATTGTTTAACAACCTAGTCTGATTAACCAAGGACATTTCTATGTTATGTCACTCATAGACCCTTAGAATACCCATTACATGTCTTGAATAGTGTCCATGGACCACTTATGGTCGTATCTCACATATTCCTAAAGTGGACTTTTAGAACCTCACCTATACAAAATTCCCTCTTTGTCACACAACATTTAGCCCCAGAGGACTCATCTCACACCTTGGACAATCTAAACATCACAACACACTAATGGATGTGTTCCATAAAACAAGGGTATTCATGGCCATCAAACTTATCAAAAATATAAAAAATCATCTCATTTCTACCAAACTAACACTTAGAAATCCACCTAGGTTATCCATATCACATCTCACATCCTGAGACCTACCTAGAGTCTATCATCAACACAATGGTCACCTTATCCTCATGAAACCATAGTAATTTGTAGATCCCAAAATACATGATGATCAATGGATCCCTCACTTGGGATATAAGTGAATCAATAACATCCTCACTCTCCTTAACATGGTCACTCAGATTCCCAATCCACTTACACGGTCCCATGAATAAATATTTCCTTGAAAAAATAGTCAAAAAAAGAAATTTTTTTATTACAGTGACCACATATCATATTCATGGAGTTACCATCTTCATGATACTCCATGACTCATTGACTTATCCCCCCATTAAAAATCCATCACAAATTAATGCACAAACCACAACATCCTAATTATTAATTATATAATTTTTCAACTAATTATTGAAATTAAATCAAATATATATAATCACATAAAAATTAAGTAGATATCATTTTATCCTTGAACCCCCTGCCAATGGCACTAAAAATATCCATGGTACACCCATAGAACCATCACGAGTGAAATACAAAACAAATGATACTATATCACTCACCAATTTCATACAATTTAATTTAAAAAACAAATAATTTATATATAGGTTAATGTACAACCAACCAAATAGTGATATAAAACAAGAATTAATCATCCTAATACGTCCTCTATTCATTCAATAAAAAAATTCATTAGCATGGCCGATTTCCACTATGCTATGGGGAAATTGATGCTAAACTTGAGACAAATATTTCACCAAATTAGGGGTGTCTTATAGAAATAAAAATAAAATGAGAAAAAGGATAGAATATAGATTAATCTTATTTAAAAACAATTAAATTCTCCAAAATTTTAGTGAATAATTAATTGAGTAAGAGAGTGGAAGTGTTTTCCTAAATGGACCTCCCTTCGTGCATCTCGATCTACGAATGATAGAGAGACCCAAAAATAAGGGGTTTAACATATTTTTATAAAAATAAAAAATATTATAGGTTGTTGAGTGGACCAATACATCATGAAATGAAAACCACTATGATGAACACATCATGATGTGTCCCCATGGGTAATTGTTTGATGCATCTATATCTGGAAGAACCCATGTCCTGAGGGACTATCCCATATGGAATAAAGCTTCATGTCATTGTGTTCCAAATTACCATTATAAAGAATCAAAATACTAATTTCATTTCATAAATGGTGTAGATATCTTAGATTATGGGAAATTATCCACTTGGTAGAGGGTCTGAACACTGGCCAAAAACCTAAATGTTATGAATACTCTATGCCACGATGCGGTCCAACCTAGTGTAACGCATGACTTCATTGTTTTGACAATCCCAATCTCGCACAAATAGATTTATTGAAAAAATGTATATTATTTATATATTATACTTGAAACTAATTAAAATAATGAAATTGTTTCCATTACAACCTCAAATATAATTTTGATTCACTTATATATAGAAGACCTTTTATGTTTTATAATATATTATTTTTATAGATACTCTTTCAAAACAATACCGACATATAAAAGGGGGAATTTTTCATTTAATATTATGATTTTACTATTCCATTAAAAGTCATTAAAATATCCCCAAAAAATATCGACCCATAACTTATATAAACTCATTTTTCATAAAATTTGGAAATAGTAACAAAATAAAGGGTGAGCTAAAATTCTCAAAAAGGGTAAATGTGGGGAAAAATAGTTGATAATAATAATTGAGAATATCATGGGGAAAGGTTAAAAAATAATGGGTGGGATCAAATAATCATAAAGGTAAAATGGGGGATAACATTTTATAATAATAATTGTTTATAAGAAAAAACATTGTTTTTGAGAAAAATCACAACATCAAAAATACATACCAAATAATGCATTCATCATAATCATGAATCTTCAAATAATGATTTAGTAGTTCATAAGATATGAATCATATGAGAATTAATGATCATGATCCACCGAAATATAAATTTATAATAATAATATTTTATGATAGAGTGTATTAAGTGTTTAAAAATCATAATCAGAGAAATCATTTATCAATTCTGTCTACAAGTAAATTAATAACATTTTGAGCATGGGATAATCACCATTGTACCATATTTTCCAATGGGATAGCTTCTTATTTTTCTTTTTTTTGGGATTTAGATAACCTCCCATGTAACCATTGATATAATGAACATTAAATAAAGAATAATTAATTATAAGTATTTAATTTACAATACCACCACGTAATAATAATCCATTCATATTAATGTTGTAAGATTACAGAAATGATTATCATTTCATCATAGGATAAACTTTATGAATGAGATATATTTCACCAAGATTTTATCATTATAAACATAAACCATATAAGTATCTATTATCTATAGAATTATAAGAAAATAAATAAAATATATTATAATAACCGTCAATATTTACCAAAAAAACTATGTACAATTGATTGAAAATAATATTGGAATATTACAATAAATATAATATAAAAATATCTATTTCATTTGAATTTGTATATCAGAAATATGAAACCATGTAGAATATTTATAAATGGATTTTATTTACAAGGAATAAAAGAAAACATTATCGGAGTATTCCAATAAACTAATTTCTATGATTATGGAAATGGGCATTCCATCCATAAATATTTAAAAAATAAATTTATAGCTTGTAAAGAACATCAGAATATTCCATAGAAGTAATATTTAAAATATTGTTTTTTAAACCATTTTAAATAATTCCATGTTATTTTAATAATAAATTTATAAATAATATAAATTTAAATATTAACCTTATCAAATAATTTTTAAGAAAATATAGGCTTTTAAGAAGAAAACTCTTGAGAAAAAATGATAAGATAAGTTTAGTATCACAAACATTAATAATTCATGTTGTTTCTTGAAAAAAATTAGAGGAACTAAAAAAATAAAATTTCAATCCACAAGTACAACCAATTTAAAATAAGAAATATGTGGTTCATGAAACAGATATCATACAATTTTTTTAATTGGAAATTAATACATAGCCAATCCCTGTCAAAATTTTGATTTGAAATAATACCCTTACCTTATGTTTGACATGATTCACAAGTTCTTTGTCCCCATTTATAATATATTTATATTTATTATAATTCTATAATAAAACCTTATATATTATTATAATATCATATATGACCCTCTTATAACATTTAAACTCCTTTTTATTAAGAATTCATTATTAAAATTGTTGTTTTTATGTGTTAAATTTTTCATATTTTGTTTTTGTTTTTTTTTGGTAGTTTCATCCCTTCTAAAATGATAATCATTTAATCATTTAATTAATTTTACACAATATATTAATACAATTTTTATTTATTAAATACATTTTTATAATCATCTGTGATTTTTGGTAAGATAAAAATGAAATACACCATTCATGGATATGGTAATTATTATGTATACATGAATAATTTTTAATTTTTTAATGAAAATAAAAATATGATGTTAAATATGTGATTATCATTATTATATATACTTAGATCTAATACCATTTGTTGTATTGTAATGTATATGTATATTTTAAAATATAATAGGGGTATATTTTATGTTAAAAACATTCATTTTTAACCATAAAATAATTTAGTTTAAGAGATTTTATACTAAAGGAATTCAAATACCCTCTTATAAAGAAAACAAATTGGCCCTTGGATATGATTAAAAAGGTATTTTAATCCCATTGATTTCAATATATATTTCATACGTTGTATTTAATTGGATTAACAATAAATGTATCAGATATAAAAATCACATCGATTATGATGATTAGGGTAAATAAAATTATTATATCATAAAGAATGTTGAATCATATTGAGTAATTGAAGTAAACATACTCCTAGAAATCATAATAAAAAAGTATAAAAAATGTACCATAAGTATATCAATTATGATAAACTATTTACAAAATAGAAAAATGATTACATAAAAAAAATTAGTTTATATTATAATAGCATCTGAAATGAAATGCAATTAAATGAATACAATTATTTTATCCTAATGATAAGGTTAAAAAATAACCTAGGATAAAGGTCCCTTGATTTATAATTTCATTAAATTCTTTGTTACCCACACCAGTTTAATCCATCGATATGATTATCATCTTTCTTCTATCTACCTATCCTGGGTAGCCCATGATCAAGAAGGTGATCGAAACCATTGTATTCCTAGACATGGAATCCCTCAATCAAAAAAATATTAGAACATATATCTTTCTATACACATAATACCTCAACTGTAATCACAATGATATATGTCTCGTAAATAAAAATAAATCATTTGACAGTTAAAGGTATATTGAACAAGCAGTTCATGACATATAAACTTTAGATTTCTCACATGTAGAGAATTGTTTTAGAGCTCTTGCAAAATTTCAGAAATTTGTGTCATATATATGTGAGAACATTTAAAAGACTTGATATATTTAGGCATTCCTTCCCATGTTCATCTTGATCTATAATGGTCATAGTTTCTTTTAAAATCATGAAGGGACATGGACCCATGTAACTCTAATGATCATATTGAAACTAAAAGAATGACATCATTTTAATTAGAATATAATACATGACATTTTATTGATTTAAATGAAAAATTTTCAATACGATACTATTTTCTTGGTATGATAAAATGATCTTTATGATTTTTGTTATGAGAGTCAGTATGGAATAATGAAAACAATGTCCCTGGGATATACCTGATAGCGTGAATGATATGAATCATTTTCAGTGTGTATTATATAAATAATATTTCGGTATGTTATGATAATCAAGTAATGAATTATTATTGTAATTATTATATGTATAGTTTTTTTAAGCACGTATGAAAATGATAATGATAAAATATAAATTCATTTTTGTAAAACAATGTATGATAAAAATTCTTTTGAAATAACAATGTTTTAAATTGCAATTTTAAGAAAGATAATGTGATTTCTAAAACAAAATTAATCAAAAGGTCAAATATTTCTTCTCACATAACAGACCATCCTTTTTTTTAATCATAATTAGTAAGAATCAAAAATAAAACTACTTAGTAGAAATTATGTCCAACAAGTGTTTGAAGAAATGTTTGAATTTGAATGTAAACACTTATACATATCTCCAAAAAAAATTAAAACACTTATGAATATGAAATTGGATATCACTAACTCCCCATTAAGGTAAAAAAAATTAAGGATCCTATTCGTATTCTTTTTGAATATTTACTCCCCCTTACACAATTCATTCTCACCTAGTATATATCATTATCTATTTTTAAAATAAATATCTCCCCATGTATAAATCATTCTCACCCCTCATTAACTATAGAAAGTAATATAGAATATATTCTTATCCATGTAAAAGGGTAAGATAAAAAAATGAAGTATAAATAATTTTAACATCTGGAATACACGAATGGGAATTCATCTAAAAGACTTGGAAAATATTCAATCGTGTAGAATTTAGATGAAAAAAACATTCCTTGATGTTTTAAAAATAAATTCAACAATAGATAAAAAAAATATTTTCTTATTCTTCTCCATATCATTATTTAAGAGGTGTATGGAAATTGTATTTATCTTCTTGAACTACTTTATATCATCCATTATATTTTCAAGAGACTCTATCTGAGTCTAGAGTTCTTCTTCAAGTTCTGAAAACAAATGAACCTAGTTTCAATGAAATTCATTCTGAGATTGAAAATAATCTTCCAAAGTATAAATCATACCATCCTATGATATTATTTTTCTCTTTATAAAGCTAAATAATTTCTTCTGTAGACTAATTGATATGTTATTGAACATCAATTTTGTCAATAAGGAAAACATTTTAATTTTTCAACTCAATAATCTCATCCTTGTAAATAATCAAATTTAAAACATTTGATTCAATGAAATTGAACAATTTTCTATTTCCTATAATTATTCAGTATGGATAACATCTTAGAGTCTGAAAAAATTAATTTCTTGAGTAGTATCACTAGACAATTTTTTTTAAATATATAGTGTGATCGTTTAAAATTATTTTTAAACTAACAATTGAATCTTCATATAATATGATAAATTCATCATTATTATGAGACCACATATGAATTTTTTTCAAGAATTACATTTTTATTTTTAACATTATTCAATAAATTGGAATTTTTCATCAAGGAGGATTAGTATTTTTTAAAAAGTTTCATTGAATCCATATATTATTTTGGTTTTCTGAAATCAAATAAAACTTTCCTTCAATCATCTGGAAATATGGAATAGTATTCAGAAATCTTTTTAAATCCTGAACAATATAATGACCTATTTTTAATTATATTTAATTTTGGGAGTAATTATCATCATTATAGTCAGGAATCTCTATAGAATGAGTTTTGACAACATCTTCTTGCAATTCAAGGTTTTCATTTTCATCAGACATGGTCTCTTCAAATATATCTGAAATTTGAATGAAATTATTATCATGGATACCCTGAGTATATTTAATATAGGAATTTACTTATGGGGATGTAAATTTTCATGAAGCATCTTCTTAATATCTTTTATTATTCTTTCACAATGAGATTTCTCTTCTTGACCAGCATCCTTTTCATTCTCATCTTCTTTCATTTCTTCTTCTTCCTTTTCTTCTTTTTCTTTTTCCACTTTTTCAACCTATTTATTTTTATCTTCTTATTTATTTAGATAATGATATGTCTCTATCATTTCCTTATCTTCATTATTTTGATTATAGTTCTTCTTGAGAGTTTTTTATTGGAGCTAATTCTTCTCCATATTTTTCATTATTATTTACCTTGTATTGGATAGAGGAAGGTAATATTTTTTATTACTTCTCTACTTATAATTCATGAAAATTCATTTTACACTCCTTTTTAAATCTTATAAATATAAAAAAATTATATTTTATCTTTCTCAACCTTGTTTTCTTTACATCATCCTTATGTTCATCATGACTATGATGTTTTTCACCAATGGATTTAATGGGATCAAGACCAAACTATGGCTCCTCTTCTTTTCTTTTAGAATGAACTATTACAAATTTAAGGTTGATTTATTTAGTTTCATTTATATGATTATTTGGTTTTAAATTATAATCAAACATGGATTTCAGTTTTTATCTAAGACAATTTGAACATGTTGTTTTAGTGACCATAAATTCCACCAACAACTTCTTTTGAATGATAAACTTCAATATTTTTCAAGAACAATTGATTCTAAATAAAAATAAAATTTAAATATATATAATTTATCTTGACTAATCAGTGTGGCTTTTATATTTATTGATACTTATTTAATTTTGATATTACAACACTTCAAACATTTTAGATAAAATTACATAGAATCATTATAAAAATAATCAACTAAGACTTGATTACAATAGACATTAAATAGTTTATGCTTATGAAAATATGAACCATCATATTTAGATTTCTGAAATTAACAAGGTAATCCATAATAAAAACATCCAAGATGTTCTGGGTTTATCCTTAATTTTTCTAGGTATTAATAATCCATTCATCTAGACATAAACAAGATGACTATTCGATTAAAGATGAGTATTTTTCCTTTTATCCTCATGAATCTAAAAAAGATATTCTTTATCACTTTTATTTTTTATGGTTCCTTTTTCATTTTGTAGCTTATGATGAGGGAAAATGCATCTCTCTCTGACGGTACACCAAGGAATTCTTTGGCATGTTTTTCTAACTTGATAATTCTAAATATTACAAGTGAATGGATACTTTTAAATCATTATCAATCTTCACAGAACTAGAAAATATTTTAAATTCATCAATGAGAAAAGGATCTTAAATGGGTTTTTTCTAATAAAATTGATTCTTGTCTTTCAAACATGATAATATATTTAAAATAATAATCGTACATACCTTAAAAATATCGGTTAACTAACCATTCATTGAGGAACATTATGGTTGAGAATTATTTTGGATCCACTGTATAAGGAGAAGATGACAATTATTTTGACATGAGTACTATAAAATATATGAGGATGATAACATTTACACTCAACTACATGAATGGAATTTGATGTTCAGTGAAAACAGAAGATAAATGATGCAGGATATGGTAAGGGACCCTTTATATAGGTGAAGAAATGTGACCCTTAAAATTCGACACCTCGTCTTCGATCAAAATGATCTGGAGGTTGTGAAAATTTAATTCTTTATGTTTTTTTTGTTTTTTTAAGAATTTTTATATTAATTATTAATCCAATAATGTTTTAAAAAATTTAAATAACAAAAAATATAATTCAATTGAAAAATTTTATGGTAATAAATAATATTATTCGATGATTCAAGATAGATTTATTAGTTTCGTTATTTTTTCCACAAAAAAATATTATAATATTTATTATGAATTCTTTTGAGTATGAAATTTTTTATACTGAAATTTTTTTAGTATGAAAACGTTTAGTATGAAAATATTTGTGTATAAAAAATTTCGAAGTATGAAAAAATTTGCAACAGAAAATGTCTATATAGAAAAAAATTAAGTATGACAAATTTGAGTAGAAAATGTTTCTTAGAATGAAAAAGTTTATCACAAATAATTCATGATTAAAAAAATAGTGAGTAAGAGAGATTTCATAGAATAAAATATTTGATTCCAAAAAAAATGTTAATTAATAAAACATTTGAGTATAATAACTTTCTAGGTACAAAAATATTTCTTGGTATAAAAAATTTTTGTATCAATGTTTTGATTTAGAAAATTGTGATAATGAAAAATATGAGTACAAAAAAATTCATTGTATGAGAAATTTGATAATTTAAAATTTTGAGTATGAAAACTTTTGGTATAAAAAATATAAGTATGAATAGTTTTAGAATTGAATGTTTTATGTAGTAAAAAATGAGTACCCAATAATTTGCAATTTTAAAATTTTTGAGTATAAACATTTTTTGCGTTTGAAAAATATGAGTATGGAAAATCACCTGAGTACAAAAAATTTTGAGTATTAGAAAAAATATGTATTTCCCCATTGAAAAAGAGTATCTCAGTGCAAGGTGATTGTTTAAACCATAATTTTCTATGAATTATTACCATATAGTGATCATTTGTAGCTTCAATTAAATGTTTTCAAATATATAAGAAGGTATAGGTTTTTTAAAAATATTATAATATTATTCTTGTGTTATGATAACTTTTAAAATGTTATCCCCATTAAGTGTATGATCCCAAAGAAAGTGATTCCAGAAAACTATGGGTTTGTAATTAAGGATATATCAGGGGGTTTTATATAACTCTCTAGAAATAATTTTATCACTTAATTTATAAGATTTATTAAATCTCTTGACATAATTAGTGAGTGTTTGATTAATCCACAACACTTGAGCACACACAACATATATCACCCACATATTATATCATTAAGTGTATTAAAACAAGTCTTTTGGTTTAACCCCTCTATTATTTACTTTTATCATTATTCATCAATACCACTTATTCTATAATTATTTTTATTAAATTTAATTTTGTAATTGAATGTAACTCAAAAAAATAATGTTCTATTTCTTTGAAAATTTACCATTCCATGTTTACTATATAAAGAGTTTTTTAATTTTAAATAATTTAATAAAATTCATTTTAACATAAAATAACTTTAAATTTATATTTTGAACTATTTAAAAAATATGACATTAAATATATCAAGATACCATTGGATTTCAAATATAAAAAATTTAACTAAAAATTTTAAATTATTATTATACATAAAATTTAATTAATACAATAATTTATATGTCAAAAATATTTTAAATATTTTTATTGTCATTTATTTTTATTTTCCTATTACATGAAAAATCACTATTTTGGCATTGTGTAAGATTTTAATGTAATTATAAAATCACAAAATATTAAAACTAAATAAAAAAAATAATAACATATTTTTATTCAAAAAATATATTTTTTATTTTTTTCATAAAATATCATCATCCCAATGAAAACATATAATATAAATAAATGGTATGGGAGTGATATTTTTATAAATATACAAGACTTCTGTTAGTATAAATGTTATAATTCAATGAATGTTGAAAGAACCTATAAAATATTTCAATCATGGGTGCCTATGGTTTAAAAAAATTCATCCAATATAATATTTGGAAGTATTACGATGTTTTCAGGCCTTATATCATAAATTCAAATATGTTCTTCCCATTTTACCCCTATTGTGGTGACAATATTATTGCCAAAGGTAATATTCTTATGGATGAAAAAATATGACCTATTTAGAAACTTTTAACCTCATTATTCAAAATATGTAATAAATATTTTAAGGTTAAGTATATTAATTTTTAACATATTAATATTATTATAAATGTGGAAACCCCAATAGAAACAGTTTTTTAGAAAAATGTGTTCTGAAGCCTAAAATAAACATATAAAAAAATTAAATATGATTCTAATAACTTCAAAATTATATTTATTATATATTTTAAGATGATATGTAATTCAGTTTCAAACGCAAGATAAATAATTAATTTTTCACTGAAAATTAAAAATTTATTGAAAACAAAAAAATGGAATGCAAATATAACAATTTATTTATTCACTAAAATCCAACCATTTAATAAAAATAACAAAAAATAACCATAATATAATTTAGAAAGATTTAGAAAATATGTTGATTTAACAGAATATTTTTTTTTAATTGTTTCATAAATTTTTTATAATATCCCTGAAAAAATGGAAAAAAACCCATTTTTAATGATAATATATTTTTAAAAAATGAATTTAAAATAAATTAATAAATTATTTCCTAAGAATTAATAAATAAATTTAGATTATCTGAGTCATTTGTATATATTTTACAGTTTGGTTTAGATTATTAATGTATTCCAATAAAAATACTCAGATATGATATATCATTGTTTTTTATGTTTTGTGCTACATTTCAATAAAAATTGTTTAACACAAAAAAAATTATTAATGAGAAGTATATTCTAAAATTGAAGGATGTTACATTCTTCCCACATAATGAAATATCTTCTTTATAATTTTAAATTTTTTAATACATAATGGTATGTCATTGTGAATTTTAAAATGATGTGGTCTAATTTATTATCTCTTAGTTCAACGTAAATTTAATGAAACTGATATTATTTATTGTCCCTAGTATGGTTTTGGTTAAATAACATTGATTTCAGAAGGAAAACATATATATGATATTTAGTGACATACGTAATTAAGTTTATATTGTTTCTAAATCTATCAGGACCACCTGATACAATGATATGTTATAGTACACCGTGCCTTGATTAATTTAGTTCTCAATTAACTATAAATTCATCATCCCATCAACTTTTAATTTGGTTTTTAATCTTACCTAGTAACCCTAAATGACATGATGGATTTAACTGGTCGTTCTAATGTCTCGTAGTAGTATCATTGGGTTTTTACCTTGTAGTATCATATCAATTCAAATGAAGTTCATCCATAATAGTTTCCTCTTCCTCTCTTTTATATCCTGATCATCTCAAAGATATGAGAATATTTTAGTGGTTGTTTTTTATAGTTGATTGATATATTTTTGATGTGATATAGGTTAGTTGTGATTTATCTTTGAGGAAAAATTAGTTAATATATTAATTTGCGATTCTTTATCAATATATTATGGCGTGGGATTAAAGAATTTATGTTATTTGTATCTAATAAATTTTTATAATTCAATTAATGTGATAATTATTAATTATTGTTATTATATTTAAATTAAATAAAGATAAACATAATTTATGGGATCTGAGAAGAGGATTTGTGGAATTAATATGAAATAATAAGATAATTGGAAAGGGGGTAATTTTTATAATTGAAGTGGAAAAAATGTAATAGATTGAATGTTTAAAATTTGAATAGGAATAGGTGTTGATGATAGAGGGAAACCCTATTGGTTTACCTTTTGAGTAATTTAATGAGGTAATTCAATATTGAATATAATTTTTATTACTGATGATTAATTATGAGAGCTATTATTTTTTACATTAATATAATAGAAATTATAGAATTATTGAGTTTATATGGTATAGTAGTAGAGTGTTTTTAACGATTTACAAGGATTAAGTATGGTTAGTTAGAGTAAGTATATGTGTTTGTGGTATATATATTTGGTTGAGTAACTATATATTTGTGGAATCTATTAGAAAAATTGGGTTTTTATAGTAAATATATTATTATTAAGTATATATTGATGTGATTCCTTGAAAAAATATTGGATTCTATGATGTTTATGTTATGTTTTGGTATTATGTTAATACTCTTTTTAATATTCTATTATGGTTGTTAGAGGGATTTGATATTCACTTATTTTAATATGGGGGAAGGATGCTTTATTTCCACTATATATAGATTATTTATCATAGATGTATCATTATATACTTATTTTTTTATTATGTTGTAGTTATCATTACAGTGGTAGATCGTTTTTTGGTTATTGTTACTATTATTAACAATGTAGAACTAATTAAGTGGTGCATGATTGTTTTGTTATGGTTGTGACATGTTGGTAATGATAATAGTGATTTGAATAACATGTAATGGTGTGTTTCTATTATTGATATTATTTGTTAGTTCTATTTTTACTTAAAATATATTTATATATTTTATTCACTGAGGCTTTATTATACCTATTCATTCGACATAAGATAAGTTTCATGGGAAATCTACTAGTATACTTGTATTCTTTCAATATTTTAAAATGTTTTTTTAGACATAAAATATTGCTTAGTGGATGGTTTTGATCATTGTTAGTCCAATTATTTAATGAACTAGCTATGATTATGTGGATTTATTTATCAATGTTTTCTATATATAAAAAAATTTATTTTAGGTTGGTTTTATTTTTCACATACTCATTCATATTTTTATTCATTTATGTTAGATATTGTTGTTATATTTGATGTATTTTTTATTTTTTTTGTTATTGTTTTTACTTAAAACTAATATTTTATCTCATATTATTTGGATAATAACCTTAGTTATTTTCATCTATCTATGGCCTATTTGAGAATAGTTTCAAGGGTCACTCTTGATCTCATTATCGGATTCAGAGTCCTATCAAGGTCATATTGTGGAAATAAATGATAATAAATGTGAAATTATTATTTAAATTAAATAATCTCATGGATATAAATGTTTGTTATAAATGATGTAGTTTTAAATATTCTAGATAACGATAAGACAAATATAGTTAGTGTATAATTCAATAATAAATATACAGACTTTATAGATGGACTCTATAACCTAATAAGTTATATAATTACATGACTTAAAACATGAAATTTAGTTTAATATTATGATATGCATCATCAAAGGTAAAAATATAGATATTATTTTATATTATTGTGAAATATAAATAGATATATATTATGTTTATAGAAAATAAAAATATGTTTACTCACTATTTAAAAATAGATTAATTTATAGAATATAATTTTGGATATTATAAATTAACGAATAAATTATGGTGTAGTGAAATTCACTACATCATAGTCTATTTTATGTCATGGTTAATTATACCACAATTTTTTATCTTATGAAATGATATATGATACCATTTTTTTGATTCATGAAAGTTTATTATAATTTTGGTTTCATCTTGATCCAACTCATATGATTATGTGTGGATTAAATAAATTTTAAATGTATTTTTAATAATCTATATAGTCCATGATGTGGAAAAACAAATAATTTTTCCAATTCACAACATATGAAAAATTAGAATTCAAAGTGACTCATTCATTTAGTTATTTATATTTACATTGGGTTGTTAATGATTCACGTTCAGTGTAACGAGGAATATATATCTATTTCTCTTCTCCATATTTTCCTCTATGGAGGAGGTGTTAACAATCCTTTGTATAGAATTGGTTTTATTGATGAAGTAAGGTATTATAGTGACTTATGGATACCATTGGAGGTAGGAAACCAATTATTGTCCCAGATATAACTTGATCAAAATCACATTCAATAAAGATAAAAATCATAAATAGTTATGTATGCACATTGTTGGTTAGAGTGGATAACTCAAGGGGGGTGAATTGGGTTTGAAAATAAAATTTGTTTTCAAAAATATTTAAAACTGAAATCCCAAATATATAAAAAATAACAGTTAAATAAAATAGTATAAATATATAATTCAATGCTTTTGAAGTATTTCTCAAAATCATGATTGCAATAGTTAAATAAAATTAACAAAATTATTTACCCTTTGAAACAATTTCAATTACTTAAAACATAGTATATAAAACACTTATTAAAGATAAATATCGATGTAAATTTTTTCTAAATATATTTAAAAAACAATTTGAAAGGAATATTAAACAAATCAAAAAATACATAAGAAATTTAAAACTAAGAGGTTAGGTTTCAAGTCGAGTCTTGAACCTCTCCACTTTTCAGTCACATATTTCTATGAATGTTTACAAAAAATAAACTAATCCTAAACCAAGATCATGTTTTTATATAATGTTACACATTGGAAATCCAGACTATACACAAACACTTCTATAGTTTGTGAGGGGGAATATGTGTAAATAAATAATGATAGAGAGCATATAAATCTATTCAATATAATGCATGAGACCATGGTTAAGAAACAAAATAATGAAAGTAATAATAATGTGAAATATAAAAAAACATAGATGGAAAATAGAATATAATCATAATGTATTTATGATGAGAGTTCACTTATTATATAGATAAGATTTCTCCTCTTGATTTTTTTTAGTTTGGTGATGATTCACAATGATAGGTATAATTTCTAAGATGTTTCAATGATGTTCTAGATAAAATCTTAGTAGAATAGATATTCAAATAGAGCACTAGTTCATCGTGACAATTTTTGATATGTGTGTCTCTTATGAATATATTTTTCTATGTCTTTGGTATCATATAAAAGGAACAAATTATAAGAAAATATTCATTAAAAAACATTATATGAAATCCTCATACTCATTATGAAATCTAGAATCATTAAATACTTCATACCAGAATTTAATATTATATAGAAATGGTAGGTTGGAATAATACTATAAATAAATATAATACCCATTGATTCTTTTCCTAGTCATGTTGTCACATAATCACTATTCTAAAATTCTTATTTTCCATAAAAAAGGTTCCCTATAATATACAGTCAATTTTAAATCAATGTTTAGTTGATCCAATTATTTATATTATTTATGATTGATGTGTGAACAATTTAAATTATCATTGTAGTCTTAAGGTTTCACATTAATTCAATCGAAGGTTTTTAAAGAAAATATCCATGGTTGATTTGATAGGCAAACAATCAATCCACTAGTCTAGTGAAAAATTCATTCAATTTCCAAAAACATTTTAGGATTGTTTTCCTGAGATATAATTTACGGTCACTTCATTTTTCTTATGGTCTCTTGATTATGTCTTCTATGGTCAATACACATGTTGCGTGGTTGATAGGATACTATGTGAAAAAAATATTTTTCGTCTTTTCTTCATATAGATTATAGACTCTTTATACGGTCAATTTATTACATTGTATCTTTCCAAAATCAACATTGATAGTTTGTCTTCTAATATTTACGGTCTCTTCATAACATTGAAAAATTTCCTATATGATCTAGTGAAATATTTATCATTCATAAAACATATATTCAGTTATAAATAATAGAAAATTAATTTTTGATAGTTAAATTGATAAATTTCTTGTCCAATACAATAATCTCCACATTTTTTATATTCATAAATCATTGTAATAATAATCATGCATAATGCACTAAAAACCAAATGAATTAAAATATTTTACAAAAATCAATGTAACATCATCATGCCAAGTTTTAGTAATAAGAGTAGAAATATTACATAATATCACTATATATAAATATTATTACAAATAGATAACATAAAGGGTGATAGAGTAAAAGATAAAATTTATAAGGAAATTAAAGTTCAAAAAAGTAAGAGATGGAATAAGAATAATGATTTTCATTAATTTCCAAAAATTAAATTGGTCCTACTCTAATCTATAATGAGAATATAAATATTTAAGGGTTAAATGGTGGACCAAATATTTTACTTTTCCAAAAATGTGTATAAGGTGGAATTGTACGACAAGATGTAGAACCAACTCTTAGAAGGTGAGATTCTTGGAAACGAGTCAAATTTTGGGAGAGGCCAATGAAAGAGTTTGGTCGAAAGGTCATGTATTAGGTATAACAGAAGAAGGATTGGGTATATTAAAGGTAGCTATAGGAATAAAAGTATAAAGTGGTGATGAAAATGTTTTAGGAACTAAAGTACTCACTACTATCATAGATTCAGAAGGGAATAAGATATGAGAATAAAATTTAGAATAAGAGGTCCTGACACTGTAGAATATGAAATATACATATATAGCTTTAATAGTCGGGTAATATCGGACGCATCCCTAAACCCATTCTATCTAATATGATGAAATTTATCCTTTAAAATGATATTTTTAAATAAAAGTTCCATAATTAAAACATTTCAATAATATTTTTTGAATAAGAAGTTAGAAGAGACATATGTATATATCAATAAATAATATAAACTATGTCTTCAAGTCTACCTTGGTGTAAATTTTTTTGATATAGTTCATCATAGAACCTTTTATTATTCACTTTTCCGTAGAATCCTTGAATAATTAATATCTAATTATATACTACAACTTTTATTCATGTGTTTCTGTATCAATTTTCACCGGAATAGAAACATATTTGGCACTCTCATTCATAATCATCATTTAATAATATATCAGTATTCTAATAAAATTATCATCAATAGTGATATATGTAGGAGGAACTGAAGATGATGTAGATGTTCTAGAATAGATGGTAGTTACAAACATGTGTATTCTATCCAAATATTAGAAAAAGTCTATTAAATAATCTTAAATATATATTATTTAACCTCTAAAACCTTCCATATGATTTTGGAAACTCAAAATCTCATGATCAAAATGATCTACCATGAGAAGCAGCTTCGAATGGATATGAGAAACTACCCTCTCAATAGTATAGGCTATATATTATTATCTTTCATGGTTATTATCCAAATTAATACTTTGAAATAATTTTTTAACACATTTATATTATCATTTTCAAATTGTTTAAAATCAGTACTAGTGAATATGAAGATGGATCTGAAGAAGTTGTTGGTTTATTGAGTAGGAGATCCCAAATTAAAATGATTCAACTAAGGTAAAAATGAATAATTTTTACTAATAAACTCTTACTTTGAATGAATCATACAATAACTTTTTTATATGAAAATAACAGCATGGGGCCTCTCAGCTTCTTTAGTTAAGGTATCTGATTCTTTCTCTAATTATTCAATAACTAGAACATATATTCCAATTGAATGATCAAAAACTGGTTCTCATGGAATAATATTTTATAAGGTAGTTCTAGTAGATGAAGGTGTGTCCAAGAGTCTCAATATATCACCAGAGGTCCCATGTCAATTTTTGACTTTTGAAACAAAAAAGGACTTAGTAAAACTGACATAGTAGATCTTTAGTTAATTTTAGTTGAATAACCTTCTAGGATTAGTGTAATTTGTTTATGGTCATCATCTTTTTCACCTCCATGGTGAGGAGTAGATAAATCTATGACAAAGAAAGTATTTTCAATAATATAATCATCCCTAAGAGGTACATAATCAAATATGGGTGATCCACCAATTTTAAACATACATTGACTCTCTCTAATAAGATCATATGAATTTTCACTCTCAGAATAAATTATAATAGGCCCAAATAATAAAATCTAGGATTTCACTCCCCCCAAGAGATACACATTCTCTCACAGTTTTTCCCTCAATAGGAACCTCATATTTATTTGGAATAATATGAACATGTGAACCTCCCAAACAAAATTTTTAATCTTCACATTCATCTTTAGATACCCCAACAATATATTGAGATCCTATATCATATTATGAATAATATAATTCAAAATTTTCATCTAAATCCATGACTTCATCAATAATATCCTTTGGTTTGGTAATAATTTTCAATGGTTTGAATTCCACAAAAACTCAATATTTATCTACTATAAACATCTGCTTCACAAAATTCAAAATAGTCCCCATTATTTTTCAAGAAGATTGGTTTAAACAATTTCCACCAGAATATAAAAGATTTTCAACTCTTTAAAGAATCATAATCCTCAATTTAACAATAACATAAATGAAAAATCGGTATATAAGAGGATTAAATCAGAATTAATGTTTACTTAATTTTTCTCTGTGCCTCAACAACAAAACATTGTACTCTTATCTAGATCTATGGAACAATAAAGTGCACAAAAAATATATCTTTTTATTGATGTGTACTAAAATATATTTATCGCAGGTAGATAGTATGTTGAATGAACATTAGTAGCATCCTATATTATCCACATAACTCATTATAAGTAACCATTCAATGGGTTATTTCATTGGTTATTTATTCTCTCAAATTTACATTTTCAAAAGGTTGATCGGTCAGAGGATATACACTATGATATTCCTTATATTCATCTAGATCAGAACACTTAAATAGTCTTCTTAAAAGGTTGAAGGGAACATACACACATGGACATAAATTATAGTCCAAATCGTATTTTACTAAGATATAGCTTTAAAAACCATATCCATGTAAATGTATTTTACCAAACATGGATGGATAGAACAATAATCATCCCAGAACCAACTCATTCATCCTTGATAAAGCATGGATCTCTAGACTAATGAACATATTATCTTGAGAAGTTCAACAACCATTTTAATTTTTAGGACAAATTTTTGAGATGGATGATGTGGTTTCTTAATATTCCCTTGTCCACTCATACATGAATTTTCTATTTTGTGAGAATTATTTGATTTGAAAATATATTCCTCAAAAGATTACTGCATCTATATTATTCACATTGATATTCACAAAACTAAAGGCTACTGTTTTTTGAGGGAATGTTCAATATATGGTTTTTTCTGGTAAACTAATTATTCCAATTCTAATTTGGGATAGGAAATCAAATTTGGAATTTTAGTAATTCATTTCATAAAAACAAAATAAAATAAAACATATGATAAAATATAATATGATATCTCTAATGAAAAGTAATTAAAATAATATTCATAACAATGTATACTTATATCTATATGTACCTTAAATATTATATTAAATGTATAAACTTTTTAAATATAATTTATCTTACTTAATTAATGTCTTATATAATTTAATCTCTTTCAATTCCTAGGATTTTAAAGAATGTTAGAAATTTTTTTTCAATGGAGATAAATTCAATACTTATATTAGCATTTTTAAAATAGTATCTCAAAAATGGATTCTTTGTAAAAATATGTTGTTTCTTTGGGTGATACACATGTTTTTTAGAAATTTTAACAGTAGTTCTATTGTCATATTATATAAGGAAATTAATAAACTGATATCCATAATCATGAAATGTATGATTCATCTATAATATATCAAAAATAATTACTTGTAACTATGTAATATGCCTCAATAGTGGATAATGTGACAGATTTATGTTTCTTATAACACCATTAAACTATAGAAATTCCAAAAAAGTGACATTTTCTTGAGGGTTTTTCCTATCTAACTTATAACCAAAAAAATCAATATCTGATTAGCTAACTAAATCAAATGAGTTCCCTCCAGAATACAACAATCCTAAATTGGTTGTACCTTCGAGGTAAAAAAATTTATTTCTATCGTATTTAAATGTGATTTATTCTGTTTTTCATGAAAATGATTACTCAAAAATAAAATAAAAATATTACAAATTTACTATTAATAAAGTATATTAAATTTTAAGTCATACCAATATAGATGGTTTATTCAATTAGAATCAATGTTTCATCAGTATCCAATATATATATTTTACTCATTAGAGTGTCACAGCCTTTGGTTTTATCCATACAAAAAATGTTTTAAATCATCCTCAGTTTAGATTATTTGATTTAAAATGATTCTTTAATTATTATAATAAAATTTTATTTCTAAGGATCAATTTTTTTCACCCATTAAAATCTTCACTAATTTATTTTACATAAATTTGGAAAATCATGTATGTAAGTAGTTTTGGAATGATCCAAATATAATATAATCCACATAAATTGTAACAATAAAATAGTTTTTCAATACATTATAAAAATAAAGTAGGATCATCTACACCTTTTTAAAAACATTGAAAAATTTGGAAATCTCCAGGGTTATCAAGTCATTATTTGAGATCATTTCCTAAAACATTCTAATATTAAATTAATTTGAAAATTGATTTGTAAAATTATGTTTTTAAAATCTAGTGTTTTTCAACAAAAACATCCTTTTTAATATAAATTTTTTTAAAATAACTCTTTACATCAATTTTATATAGTTTCAATTTCAAATGATATATATAGGTATATAGAATTCTAATAAATCTATGTATTTCTACTAGTAAAAATGTTTCTACATAGACAATACCTTACTCTTGAAGATATTCTTATGTAAGAAGTCTATTTTTATTTCTCGTTATTTTTATATTCTCATCCACTGTGTTCCTAACACTAATTAATTATGATGGTCATCAAGTATTTAGATCTTTCAATTAGTTCACAGACTTTGTTTCCTTCAAAAATAGTCAAATATTTTTTCATATATATTACCTAAATATTATTATCTATAGCTTAATTTATTTTTGAGGTTCAATACATGATAATAAGGATTGATATTCACACTTTTCTCTAGAAGAATCTCTATTTTGGGTACCTCTATCTAGATCTCCAACAACATCATTTATAGGATGGTATTTATTAGTTATATTGGATTTATGGATAGATGTAATTAGTTTTTCATTTTAATCTTCAGGTTCTAGTTCAAATATTTCTTTATAACTAGGATATTTTTCTATATCTGGTTTTATTTAATCATCCCTATTATTTGTTGAATTATTGATGTTCAATTTTGAAAGGTCACCCTCAATGTATTCTAAAAAAAATTTAGGTTGATGTAGCTTTTTTTAATAAAATTTTATATGTAAATATTCATATATAATTTTGATCCATTTATTGAAAACCCTTTAATATTTAGTAGAGGTTGAATAAACAAATAATTTTCATTCATCACTTTTTGATGCATATTTTGTAAATCATACCATTGTATTAAGAATAATTACTTTACATCTAAAAACTCTAAAGTAATAAACCCTTGGTTTTCTTCCATTCCGTAAATTATATAGATTATTCTTCAAAAGTGTTCTAATATGACCCTATTGATAATGTAGAATTTTTTAATTTCATATTCCTCCTAAAACACATATGGTAGGTTATACTCTTTGAGAATTGTCTGTGAAATATCTCGAAGGATATTATTCATTCTTTCTAAGAAACCATTTTTCTATGGATTCATAAGAGAATAAATGTTTTTATTTTATTCATTATATGAGTATAATGATTTAAATATGTGATTTTAAAACTCATTTTTTTCATCACTGCTTAAGGGTTTAATAGTAATTGCACTAATACATTCTATAAATTTTTTATATTTAACAAAATACAAACAACATTTACTTTTTTGATCTAAAAAAATACCCAAGTATATATATAATATTCATCAACAAAAACATAATAATAATGCTTCAAATTTATGATAAAAATATATAAGGTATAAATAAGTCCACCTGAACCAAATCTAGTGCTTATGAAATTAAAACATCTATATTTTGGTTGAAATAAATCTTATATGGTTTCCCTTTTTGATTGTGGTTAGCGAAGTTATCTTTTAGAAATTATAGTTTAGGAAGATATTTAGCTAAACCTTTACTAGTTGGGTTTCTAAGAGAATGAAGGTTTCAGTTGTCTATTCTCCAATTACATATCCAATATTCTTTTTGAAATGCTGTAAAGAAATAAATACTTTATAAAAATAATGATTCAAAATAAAATTAATCCACATTATCATTCTGTAAAGTCATAAACACTCAATCATGAATGGAATCATAGATTTTTCAAGAATTTTTTTAAATTATGACATGACAACCATCATTGAACAATTTTGTGATTCTAGGAATAGTATAATTTAAAGCACGAAAAAATAAGACTTTAGAAATTAAAACAGAATTATAGTTACTAATGTGAACATGTCCTTTTATTTTTCCTATAGAATTGTCACCAAAATAGACATTTCCCTGATACTCATTTATGAGGGTATTTAATCATGAGATGTCCATTATCATATGTTTTGATAATACACTTTCCAGATACCATAAATTTTTTTCATTAACCTCCAAGTAAACTTCCTACACACATTTAAATAAGATAATGTTTTTGTACCCACACATTATTGGGTCTAGATATGTTAGTAAGATTATATTTTTGAATCCAATTATATTTAATTGGTCTAAAATAAATAGATTTAAGACATTTATAAATAAAAAATGTAATTAGGTCTAAAGTAATATGAATATTTTATAAAATTGGAAGACTGAACTAAAAATAAACCTGGTCATATAAATTATTATACGACTAGATGTGTATCCAGTCCCATTTATTTACTTGGGTGTTGTATTTTTTGGAGTTGGATACCTATTTCAACCATATATATATATTAAATTATCACTTTTATTAAAAAAATATAATTTATAATTTACATTTCAAAACACGATTCTTCTTCTATGTGACAAAGTATCAGAAGATGTTCTTAGAGATTTTATTGAACTAAAATGTCATAACAATTTCCCACTATGATGATAACTTAGAACTACCACAATAATATTTTAAAATATATGTTCTGAAATGCCTGGATCGGTTGTGATCACTGAGAGTGGAGGGGTGAATCAGTGATAACTTTTTCTTTTTAAGAATTGTTCCCTTTGAATTATCAATTCAACCTCTGCAGCTGGTTAAGGACTAGATCTACTCATTTAGTGGTGCAGTGATAATGAAAGCACAGAACACAGAGATTTACACGGTTCGGTACAAAGACCTACTCCTTGCCGTGTTGGTTACACCCCCCAACACGGATTCTTCACTATTCCAAAAGATGTTTACACAGTAATTGGTTATACCCCCCAATTACAAGTTGGTTAAACCCCCCCAACTCCACAGCATCATCTTCATCATGGTTCCACTTCACTTCTTCAAAGGTGTTGTTCAAAACATCAAGTAGCTTCAACATTCTTCAAAAGATCTCGTTGGTCTTGCTCAACAAAAAACCAATCACTTAGAATGATCAGTTCTTTTGCATTCACACACTTAAGTGTGTACTCCTCTTCTTCTCAAGGTTGGTCTTATTCACTTGTGCACACACAAGGCTAAGCCTCGGGTCTTCCTCCTTGCACACACACGCCCAAGTGTGGTATATGCTTCACCCAAACTCAAACACCAAAAGAGGCGCGCAAGGGGTGCGACCTCACTTCTTCAATAGCCGCGCAAGGTGTGCGGACGGCCTCTGTCGTACAGGGCGTGACACCCGTGGGCACGCAGGGTGTAACCAAGCGCGGGGCGCACAAGTACACTACCCGAGCTCTTCTTCCTGTCACGTAAGAGGTAGCGCACAGGGGACTTCCTCGGGGCCTCGGGTGGCTCCGGGATTCTCAGTTGCGCAAGAGGCTGCGCAGAGGTACTTCACGTAGCTCGGATGGCTTTGCGGGACTCTCGAGTTCTCAAAGGATCAGCAGCATTCTAGAGGTCTCTGCCTCTCTTTATATAGGCAGAGGGGCTTGGTTCATCCGCGTGGGATAAATCTTGAACCACCGATATTTTCGGTTCTATGAAAATCCTTAAACGCGATCCGAAAATCACGTTTCTTTCTCTCTGTTCAACACGGACTTCTTCTCCTTCTCCTTTCTTAACGTTCATGCGATTTCGAACGAATGCATGGCCTCTTCTCTTCTATTTCATGCAAAACATGAACCACTTGGCCTCGGCACGTCCTTTTGCCTCGGCCTAACTTGAAATGCTCCCCTCGTTGCATGCACACCCATTTTTAGGCATGATCGTGTTCAGTGTGGCCAGACGAACCGGATGGACGCCTTAGCTCCTTTAGAGTTGGCTGGGAACTCGAAATCCAGCCACGGGTAGCCTCTGGTTCATCTGCGGCTTCGCGGGAGGTGCCTCAGCTGAGCTCGAGGAAGACGATGTGGCAGCCATCGGATCAGATCTTTGGACGGCTACGATCATAAGATCTCGCGCGGGGTCGATCATGCGGTTGAGATCTGGCACGTGATCGATCGAGCGGCCAGGATTCACTCCCGGTGAAAATTGCACGTCCCACATCGAAACGGATCCCGGTTTTTTCATGGTTTATCAAACAATCGCTCCCCCCTTCACCGCAATTGAACTTCTCCCCTCTCGGTACTGCCCCTCACCGAGTTCTCTCTGCGGGCGCGCTATGCGCCCACCTCTGCCTCTCTCAGGCGCGCTATGCGCCCACTATGCACTCTCGGCGCGCGCTCTGGCACCCACGCTCCACAAGCTTGACTCCCCTACGTGGCCCCAGTTACACACACCCGCAGCCTCTCGGGATGGCCCAATGGGATCCCCCTTGGGCGTGGCGACCTCGAGTCCCACATGTGCCTTGGGGTTGAACCCTTAAGGCTGGCCCTTGGTGGCTTCTTTTTTCCTGAGTACAGAACAAGTCCTTTGTTTAAAAACAAAGTGACAAGTTCAAATGCCAAATTCCACATCTTCCTCAAATCCATTCTCCCTTCTTCATTTCTTCTCTTCTCTTCTTATTTTATTCCATTCCTCTTAAACATTTATTCATCACTTAGGAATGGAATTCACGAAGGGTCTTCATCTTCAACCGTGCTCCTTAATCACATTATTTCTTCCATGTGCTTCGTTGATCTAATCAGAGATCAAATTGGTTCTTCTTCTAATTCACATGCACTAAGAAATAGTACATGGACTTCATTATCACCACTTCATCCACTTAGTGATTACATGGACTTCATTAGCACCACTTCATCCACATAGTGATTGTGGATGGATCACTTCATCTCCTCATGCATTGTGAAGACAATGCATGGTCTTCAAACATTTCTGTGACATTGTATCCAGTTGATAAAAGTTCTTTGAACATAAAGACCAGCTCATCAATCGTCAGATGTAATGATGCATCTCCAACCATTAGTCTTCAAGCTCTACTTCATCAGTTGACACATAGTGACATGTTATTGACAACAAATGCAATCACTTGGGCACAACAATCTCCCCCTTTGTATTTTGTTGTCAATACTCTGAAGCACATTTTGAAGAATGTCACAATGTGTATGTGATGATTATTTCTCCCCCTTATTGGCCAACAAATGCAAAGAAAAAATAGGAATTCATTCCCAAAATGCATAACTGCTTGACTCAGCAACTAATGCTCCCCCTCAAGGGATGCACTCATCTCCTTCAATTCCATGCATGTCAGTACAATAACATATAAATTTAGGGAATATGGAGTGAACTTTCTCTTCCTCAAGTGAGAGGAGAAGGCTGAACATGATGTTTCAGCCTTAGCTCAACAAATCTTTCTGTAGGCATAGCTTTGGTGAAAATATCTGCCACCTGATCTTGAGTAGAAATGTAGTCGAGATTGATGTCTCCAATGGCGACCCTTTCTTTGATGAAATGATAGTTTATATCAATATGCTTTGATCTGGAGTGTTTTATAGGAATCTTAGACAATCCAATTGCACTTTGATTATCACATAAGATCCTCAATCGTTTTTCAGCTTTAATTCTCAAATCTGCTAGCTGCACCTGCATCCAAATCATTTTTGTACATGCATGTGTAGCTGCCACATACTCTGCTTTAGGTGTGCTCAATGTTACAGAATTTTGTTTCTTGCTATACCAACTAACACATCCTTCTCCCAGAAAGAAGGCTCCACCAAATGTGGATCTTCTATTAGTACAATCACCATCCCAATCAGCATCAGTGAATCCCAACAACTTTATGTTTGTACTGTTTTAGTATTAGAGTCCATAGTTGAGGGTTCCTTTCACATATCTTAAGATTCTTTTAGCTGCTGATAAGTGAGATTCTTTTGGGTCACATTGAAATCTTGCACACAAAGTCACTGCATATGTTATATCAGGCCTTGAGGCCGTGAGATAAAGGAGACTGCCAATAATTCTCCTAAACTCTTTCTGATCAACATTTTTTCCTTCTTCATCCTTGCATAGTTTGGTTCCAACAGAAATGGGTGTTGAGACTTCCTTTTCATTCTCCATTCCGAACCTTTTCACTAAGTCCCTTGCATACTTTTCTTGTGAAAGAAATATAGAGTTTTTCCTTTATTCCACCTGAAATCCTAGAAAATATGTCATTTGACCAAGCATGGACATTTCAAAGGTTCTCTTCATCTGCTCAGTGAATTCTTCACATAGTCATTCCTTGTCACCAGCAAAAATAATATCATCCACATAGATAATGACTATGAGAGTACCAGTGGCCATTTCTCTAACATAGAGATTACTGTCAACTGTTCCTTTGACAAACTTCATGCTCTTAAGACAACCATCCAACTTGGAGTACCAGGCTCTGGGAGCCTGCTTTAACCCATACAATGCTTTCTTCAATCTGCATACCATGATACCATCTTTGTCTATCACAAATCCCTCTGGTTGTTCTATATACACCTCTTCTTCAAGATCTCCATTTAGGAATGCAGATTTCACATTCATCTGATAAACCTCGTACTGCTTGTGTGCTGCAACTGCTAAGAACATTCTGATAGTCTCCAGTCTTGCAACTGGTGCAAACGTTTCTTCAAAGTCGATTCCTTCCATTTGTGAATACCCTTTGCTTACAAGTCTGGCCTTATTTCTTGAAACTTCGCCTTTATCATTGAGTTTGTTTCTGAAAACCCACTTTGTCCCAATTACATTTTTATTTTTGGGCCTTAGCACAAGATCCCAAGTAGAGTTCTTTTCTATTTGATTGAGTTCCTCATGCATAGCTTGTATCCATTCCTCATGTTTAACTGCTTCAGCCACTGTGTGTGGTTCAACTTGAGAAACCAATGCAGTGTGATCTTCCAGTCTCAATCTTCTCCTAGTTTTTACTATGAACTTTGGGTTACTAAGGACATTTTCCGTGTCGACATGTTTCTTCAATTTATTGTATCTCCTTCTTCCATCTTCATTACCTTCCTCTTCATCACTGGTGTCTTCAGAGTTGATCTGACCAGTAGTTGGTGTTGGCTCAGTTAATTCTTCATTATTTTGTTCCAAGGTTGTGTCATTCATTGATTCATCATTATCCATAGTGTATGGTTTGGGGTTGTTTTGAATTATTCTGACATCACTGCAGTCAATCATTTTGTTCAACCTCTTATTCCAGCATCTGTAGCCTTTTCCATCAGGTAGGTAGCCCATGAAGATTCCTTCTTCTACTTTTTCCTCAAACTTTCCCAGATTAATGTTTTTAATCTTGATGATGCATGGACTGCCAAAGACTCTAATGTACTTAACAGTTGGTTTTCTGTTAAACCACATTTCATAGGCTGTCTTTTGTGTTTCTTGTCTTAGGACACATCTATTTTGTATGTGTATAGCTATGCATACTGCTTCTATCCAGAAAAACTTAGAGATATTGTGCTCAGCCAACATAGTCCTCCCCATTTCAACTATGCTTCGATTCTTCCTTTCAGCCACTCCATTTTGTTGTGGAGTATATGGTGTACTGTATTGATGCTAGATTCCATGCTTGACCAAATAGCTTTCAAAATTATCACAAGTGTATTCTTTTCCATTATCTGATCTCACTTTCTTGATACATATTCCAAGTTCTTTCTCAGCCTGCCTCCTGATGTTTTTGAACATCATGATGGCTTCTGACTTGTGTTTCATGAACATGAAGTTGGTAATCCGAGTGTAATCATCAATGAAGGTTATAAAATAGAGATATCCTCTTGTAGACTTTTGTCTCATCGTTCCACATATGTATGTGTGAATGAGTTCATAAGGCCCAGTAGACATGATATCTACTCCTTTGTGGGAACTATGGGTCAGTTTTCCCTTTTGACATGTGTCACAAATTTCATCTCTTTCTCTCTTTAATTTGGGTAGATCTCGTACAATATTGTACTTCAAAATTTTACTCATACTTCTTTGACCTAGATGGCCAAGTCTTCTGTGCCAAAGATTATTTTCATCTTTAGAACTAAGATAACAAGAATTGATGGACTCACCAATTTGCAATAGGTTTCCAGTGGTTCTTCTTCCTTGAGTGATGATTTTTCCATCCTTTGAGCTTTTGATGATTCATGAATCCTTCTGGAACAACACCTCATGTCCATCATCACATAATTGGCTTACACTCAGTAGGTTGTTCTTTAATCCTTCAACAAACAACACAGCATTGGATTTTAGATTTGTTGTTTCAATCATAGCCTTTCCAACTCCCTTGATTTTCAGAGAACGATCATTTCCAAACACCACGGTTCCTCCCTCATGACTTTCAATGTTGCTTAGAATTTTTGAATCACCAGTCATGTGGGATGATCATCCACTATCAAGAATCCATGACTTGGTTTTACTGCTGGCTTTTAGAGCCACTTCAGCAAAGCATGTGATTTCATCATTGGTTTCTTGAATGCCTTTCCCTTTCATGTCTTTAACTTTTTGTTCAGGAAGAGTTGTCATACATTTATCATCTCTATGACCTTCTTGGTCACATCTTCCACAAGCTTCACTCAGGCAGTCAAATGTGTTCTGAATTGGAGTTTTTGATGCTTTCTGCAAAACACTCTGGGTTTTAGGATGTCTCCCCCTTGACTCATGCCTCATGCTTGGAAGAGACATGTTATACCAGCATGGATAGGCCTTATGTCCAAACACACCACAACACCAGAAGTAGCCTCTGAACCTTGACCTTCTTTGTTGATAAGAGACATGTTGTAATTTTCTGTCCAAGATTTGAGTAGTCCTTCCTGAGGATTTCCTTTCTTCCATTGAAGATGATTTTACACAGGTTTGTTCATGCCATGTTTGTCTCAATTTTATCTTTGAACCTGCATTGTTAGAAATAACAGATGTATTTAGAGATTTACTTAGTGGTAAATTGACTTTCCTCTGAGCACCAGCATGAGATGATTCTACCTTGACCTCAACAGCCTTGTTGAAGTCTTCTCTCATATTTTTCAAGCTATTATGTGATTCAATCCACTTGGAATGTGTCACTGATTTCTCTTCTTCTTTGAGGTGAAATTTCTCCTCATGATCTTTCGCTATCTTTTCCAGCTCAGCTACCTTCAGTTTGTGTCTCTTGATTTCATAAATGTACATTGTCTCTTTCTTTATACATTATTCCAACTCCTCGGTTATCCTTTTGGTTTCCTTTTGTAACAATCTCTTCTCTTTCTTGAGTTCAGTGTTCTGTTCAAGGCAAGCCACTAGTTCATATTTCAATATGTGTTTGAGATCTGTTCGTTCACTTTCATCATCTTTACTACTGCATGTGTCAAACCCTTTTTCCACATGAGCCATAAAATTTGTTTCTTCTTCTGATTGACTGGATGAAGTGAAGTCTGATTCTTCCTCTTTGCTTACATAGCTTCTTCTTTCACCAGGAATGATCCTTTTCTTTCTTACACCAGATCTGTTTCCTTCTCTTGGGTATCTACTCCATTTCTTCTTTTGTGACTTATCATCTTCAATATATGGAGCACTAGATCTTTTCTTAGGACAGTTAACAGAAAAATTTCCGATGTTATTGCAATTGAAAAATCTCAATGGTGATTTCCCTTTTCCCCTGAATTTAGTTTTTCCAAACCTTTTAGAAAAAAGAGAAATAATCGTGTTGAGATCTTCATCCTTTTCTTCATTGTTAGAATCACTGGATTATAGGACTTCATCATCTTTTATCTTGAGTTGTCTCATGGCCTCAAAAGCCATCTCATCCTTGATATTCTTCTTGAATACTGGGATCATCCTCATTTCATATGCAATGAGAATGTTGTGTAGTTCATCAAGAGAGATATCATCTTTGTCTTCTAATGCTGATACTTTGGGGTCAAACCTGTCAGGAAAATTTCTCATTAGTTTTTTAACAATAGTGGAGTCCTCCAACTTTTCTCCAAAGCCTCGAATGTTACTGACAATTTCATTAACTCTTGTGCAATAATCATCAATATTTTCTTCTTCTACCATCTTGACATCATCAAACTTGCTTCTCCAAATTTGTAATTTGGCTTCCTTGACTTTCATGTTTCCTTCATAACTACTTTCCAATTTGTCCCAAATTTCTTTAGCATTCTTGAGTCTCATGACTATTGTGTATACCTTTTCTGAGAGTGACATAAGAATGGCATTTTGAGCTTTACCATCAACTTCCATATTTCTTTTCTCATTCAGTGTCATAGCAGCTTCATTAGCAAGAGGAGGGAATCCAAATAAGGCTGCATCTTTAACATCAAGGCCGTGAGATAGAAGGTAGGGCAACATCTGATTTTTCCAACTTTGATAATTCTTTCCATCGAATGTAGGGACACACCTACTATTAACAGAATTTAGATTGTCCATTTTCTCATAAGTAGATCCTGACAGAGGCAACCTCCCTCTGATACCACTTTAAATTCCTGGATCGGTTGTGATCACTGAGAGGGGAGGGGTGAATCAGTGATAACTTTTTCTTTTTATGAATTGTTCCCTTTGAATTATCAATTCAACCTCTACAGCTAGTTAAGGCCTAGATCTACTCTTTTAGTGGTGTAGTGATAATGAAAGCACAGAACATAGAGATTTACAAGGTTAGGTACAAATACCTACTCCTTGTTGTGTTGGTTACATCCCCCAACACGGATTCTTCACTATGCCAAAATATGTTTACACGGTAATTGGTTATACCCCCCAATTACAAGTTGGTTAAACCCACCCAACTCCACAGCATCATCTTCATCATGGCTCCACTTCACTTCTTCAAAGGTGTTGTTCAAAACTGCAAGTACCTTCAACAGTCATCAAAATATCTCGTTGGTCTTGCTCACCAAAAAAACCAATCACTTAGAATGATTAGTTCTTTTGCATTCACACACTTAAGTGTGTACTCCTCTTCTTCTCAAGTTTGGTCTTCTTCACTTGTGCACACACAAGGCTAAGCCTCAGGTCATCCTCCTTGCACACACACGCCAAAGTGTGGTATATGCTTCACCCAAACTCAAACACCAAAAGAGGCGCGCAAGGGGTCCGACCTCACTTCTTCAATAGCCGTGCAAGGTGTGCGGATGGCCTCTGTCGCGCAGGGCGTGACACCCGTGGGCACGCAGGGTGTAACCAAGAGCGGGGCGCACAAGTAAACTGCCCGAGCTCGTCTTCCTGTCGCGTAAGAGGTAGTGCGTAGGGGACTTCCTTGGGGCCTCGGGTGGCTCCGGGATTCTCAGTCGCGCAAGAGGCTGCGTAGAGGTACTTCAGGTAGCTCGGATGGCTTCGTGGGACTCTCGAGTTCTCAAAGGATCAGCAGCATTCCTGATGTCTCAGCCTCTCTTTATATAGGAAGAGGGCCTCGGTTCATCCACGTGGGATAAATCTTGAACCACCGATATTTTCGGTTCTTCGAAAATCATTAAACGCGATCCAAAAATCACGTTTCTTTCTCTCTGTTCAACGTGGAGTTCTTCTCCTTCTCCTTTCTTAACGTTCATGCGATTTCGAACACATGCATGGCCTATTATCTTCTATTTCATGCAAAACATGAACCACTTGGCCTCGGCACGTCCTTTTTCCTCGGCCGAACTCGAAATGCTCCCCTCGTTGCATGCACACCCATTTTTAGGCATGATCGTGTTCAGTGTGGCCAGACGAACCGGATGGACGCCTTAGGTCCTTCAGAGGTGGCCGAGAACTCGAAATCCAGCCACAGGTAGCCTCTGGTTCATCGGCGGCTTCGCGGGAGGTGCCTCGGCTGACCTCGAGGAAGAGGATGTGGCAGCCGTCGGATCAGATCTTTGGACGGCCGTGATCAGAAGATCTCACGCGGGATCGATCGTGCGGTTGAGATCTGGCGCGCGATCGATCGAGCGGCCAGGATTCGCTGCTGGTGAAAATTGTGTGTCCCACATCGAAACGGCTCTCGGGTTTTCCGTGGTTTATCAAAAAATTGCTCCCCCTTCACCGCAATTGAACTTCTCCCCTATCGGTGCCGCCCCGCACCGAGTTCTCTCTGCGGGCGCGCTATGCGCCCACCTGTGCCTCTCACTGGCGCGCTATGCGCCCACTATGCACTCTCGGCGCGCAGTCTGGCGCCCACGCTCCGCAGGCTTGACTCCCCTGCGTGGCCCCGGTTACACATGCCCGCGGCCTCTCGGGCTAGCCCCATGGGATCCCCCTTGGGCGTGGCGACCTCGAGTCCCACATGTGCCTTGGGGTTGAACCCTTAAGGCTGGCCCTTGGTAGAATCTTTTTGCCTGAGTACATAACAAGTCCTTTGTTTAAAAACAAAGTGACATGTTCAAATGACAAATGCCACATCTTCCACTAATCCATTCTCCCTTCTTCATTTCTTCTCTTCTCTTCTTCTTTTCTTCCATTCCTCTTAAAAATTTATTCATCACTTAGGAATGGAATTCACGAAGGGTCTTCATCTTCAACCGAGCTCCTTAATCACATAATTTCTTCCATGTGCTTCGTTGATCTAATCAGAGATCAAATTGGTTCTTCTTCTAATTCACATGCACTATGAAATAGTACATGGACTTCATTAGCACCACTTCATCCACTTAGTGATTACATGGACTTCATTAGCACCACTTCATCCACATAGTGATTGTGGATGGATCACATCATCTCCTCATGCATTGTGAAACAATTCATGGTCTTCAAACATTATTGTGACATTGTATCCAGTTGATACAAGTTCTTTGAACTTAAAGACCAGTTCATCAATCATGAGATGTAATGATGCATCTCCAACCATTAGTCTTCAAGCTCTACTTGATGAGTTGACACATAGTGACATGTTATTGACAACAAATGCAATCACTTGGGCACAACATGTTCTATAGAAATATGAAATCATTTTAGGGACAAAAATGATTCATGCAATCAAGGGTGGAGAAAAATAGGATTTTAAGGCACTTTCTCATTGTGGTTAACCTTGGTAATTTTAAGTGTATTAGATTTTGAGAATGAGACCCGCCAGTAGTAAAACAAAAAATTTATGTGCTATTGGATGTACCAATCTACATAAATTTGTAGTGATCCTTAGACTTTAATTTTATTATTAACATATTTTATGAGTCACATAATTTGATGTATTAATGAAAACAATGATGACATTTGTTCATGGTGAAATAGGATATGTTTGGTGCATCATGAATAATGTGATAAAGTATTTTTGATTTCTATTATTTAATGAATTTGGATATATCATGAACTTTGATGCAAAACATATAGCCTAATTATATCCATGGATATGGTGTTTTGTAGGAATGTTTAATTTCCTTAAAGTTAAAGAATGATATATCGAGCATATACGTTGAATGAAATAGTATGAAAATTATTTGATTAGAGTTGAAATGAAAAATGGATTATATTATATTGAAATAATTGATTTGATGTTTTATGTTGTTTTGACAATAAATTAATTCTTTATGGGTTTCTTGGAACATTTATAGATGCAAACATTAGACTTTGTATGGCATCTCTTAATGCAGCTTAGAAGAAGGCCTAGGGGTCACACACAAACTATATCTAGAACCATAATTAAATATTATTATTATTATTTATTTAACCAGTTGAATAAATTTTTATCTCTCACATGGTTTAATAATTACTCATTTTTTATTATCACACATACTATGTCAAAGATTATTCAAGAGATTATTTTGTGCGAAAAATATTTAACAAATATTTATTTTATTTTTAGTGGATATAACATTTTGTTATTAGATAATAATTCAATGAAATTTATTTATTAAATTAAAAGTCATTGTTCAAGACATAATAAATATTATATAGGAATGAAAGACCATGTTAAAATTTTACTTTATGAAATAATTTATATTAAATATAATTTTTGAAAAATATTATTTCATTAATTCACAGGTTTTTCCCATTTGAAGAAATAATAATTTTATTATCATTATGGACCTGGAATTACTCAAATATTAAAAAATAGTAAGGGTTATTCTGTAATTATTATTTTCTAACCCTAAAAGTATATATCCCAATTATATTAATTATTATGTGATTTCCAATGGTCTCGGTTGGGTAGAACATCATTTAAAGAATTATCTCAAGGCCGACAAGATATTATGTTCTCGAAGAGATCTCTCAAGAATAGAGAGTGATACTCCTCCACCAAAAATATCTATTATAATGAGATCAAATAGAACCCTTCTTGAAGCTGTTATTTGGGTGATCAAAGTTGAATGATTCCAGAATTCGGATCTATTGTTCTAGCACATGGATATTTTTATAGTGACATTTAGAGTTTCCTCGAGTGCGCGTGGATCAATAATAGTGGATATACATGATTCCTATAACACAATTATATTACAGTGTATATATGTTTCCATTTTCATAAAAGAATAAATAATTAATTATAAGTTAATTCTTTAATTTCATAAATTAATTATTAATTATTATGTGATTATCCTATATTTTTGTTCCAGAGTTATCATTAACAAGAATTTGATTCAATTATATTGGTCACAATGTATATCATTGATGTACATATCAGATAAATCATATATTCTGAAAAAAACAAGTTTTTCATACACCACATGATTCTTCCTCTATGCTAATAACCATTATGTGGTATTTATGTGTTCTTATAATTATTTTTATTTACTTACATATCATTTATGGATTTACACAATTATCCGTGTTTTTTAAATTAGGATTACTCATTATTTAATTTTAATCATGAGATCTACTCTTATTCCTCTTCATTATCAAATATATAATAAAAATTGATTAATTTTTTGAAAAAAAAATCAAATAACTCATCTGGATGTTCTAATTATTCTTATTGGATACTAGAGGACTACACAACGTGCAGCCCATTGATACATGTTGTGTACACATTCCAAATATACCAAGGAAATAATGCATTAATTTGAAATTAAATTTTTCTATGTCTAGTTATTACATATGGTATTTTTTTAAATGCAACATCTTTAGTTGTTAAAAAGATACAATATCTTTGATAGTGTGCATAATACACCACATCAAACATACGGGAAAAACTTGATATTATTATGTTACCTTATAACCTAGATGTTAAAATAGGGGGAATGAAAAGTATTAAATATTTCTAAAAAATATTATTTACACATTTATTTAATGAAATCTTTTGTGAAAAGGTATTTATAAATTAAAATAAAACACTTTTTAATTAAAAGGAAATGATTTCTGAGGAACTATTTAAATTCAAATAAGTGAGTTTATAAAATAATAAAATCACTCTTCATTGACTATATTAATACAATATATATTTAATATATTCAATTTAATGTCTTAAAATCATATTATATGTTTTATAGACTTCATATAAGAAAAAAGTTTATTTTTCGGATAAAGGAAATATTTTTCAAAAAAAAAAACAATTTTACTACCTTTTGATGGGGAACCCTTTTAGAGTCATGTTTTTTCAATTTTATAATCTATATTTGAAAAAACAAACTTTTTATTTTGAAAAGGGACACAAAAATTTACTTTTGTTGAAAATTTTGAATTTTTATGATAAAATCTATATTTTAATGAACACTGAAAAATACTGTATTTTAATTCAAAAAAGCATAATCAACTTATTTATTTGTATTGATAGATTAACTTCAGATTTTATTTATTTTAATATTAGGTTATAATAATTTAATCAAGTTTTTTTCATTATAATTAATTGTCACAAATAAATTATATATAAACACATGTAAATCTGTTGATGTTTTTTACTTTAGGGAACCCATTTTCTCGTTTTAAAAATGGGAATGAATTTAAATTATTTACTAAAACTTATGTATTTCGAATTTTAAAATATAGATTCCATATTTGGAATCATAAGATCTAAATTATGTAAATATGACTCTTTTATATTTGGATATTATGGATAGTAACTACGGAAATTTTATTTACCATTGTAAATGATAAATCATGTAAATTAAGGTAAAAAACAATATGATAAGAACAATTAAACAACACTGAAACCTTCCAAAAAATATTTTATTAATAAATATATACATTTACCACATAAATATAAAAATTTGTTCTTTTAATGGACTTTTTCCATGATTTTTGTATAATTACTATTAAAACAAACGTGAGAACATGTCACTCTCTTATCTTTTATAAGTATAATAATTTTAATGATGTGATAAAATTTATGAAACTATGAACATGAATAAAATTATGAAATATAATGAGATTATATACACAATTTTAATTTATTTTTAATATTTTATTATTATATAATTACCATAAATATTGACACAACCATGATATAATAATTATTTGAGTAAAAGAAATATCAAATAAATGATATTAAAAATATTAAAATAAATATTATATGTAATAATTAATGTCATAAACAATTTTAATAGTTTTCTATGACATGTTATAAGACTACTAAATATTAATATTTTAAGTTCTCTCTCATTTGGAGTTTATTTAAATTCTATAATGGGAATAGTGTTAAAATTGACATAATTGAAATTCAATAAAAACATTATTAATTTAGTTAAAAATAATAATACTATTTTCAAATTAAAAAGTGTAAATGGTAAGGTATATAATTTCATAAATTATCCATTTATGTTATATTGACCACATATAAGTAAAATTAATAGCCTCTTAATAATTAAAATATTGTTACAACAATTAAAATTAATAAAGAATAATTAAGGGTATATTGAAAAGATAAGGTTTAATATAAAATTAATAAATGAATTAAAATTAATGGATTAGAGGATTTATAAATATCCACATATTTTATTCGACATATCTTTATTTGGATCCACTTAAATAAAAATTAATTTATATTAATTTAATAATTTAAGAGTTTCCATGGGAGCCCCTCCCATATCTTATAAAAAGTTACACACTATTATCTAATACTAACACTACAAATGCCTTTTTGTTGAGAAAATATATTACCAAAACACATCCTTGAATACCTATCCACATTTTTGAGGATTTATTTTTGGTATAACACCCATATTATAGGTGTTAATTTGTTCTTCAAAGGTGATCAACTAAAGAAGAGGTGTCATTTTTTTACGAGTTTCTGTTTTATTTCATCTTCTACATCCTTTTAATATGTTGGTTACATAATAATGTAATAACTCTAAAATATACTATATTATGATATTTTTTATGGTTATGTTACAACCATATTCATCCTTCTACCAATCATATAAAAAACAATATCACCATTCCTGGGTTTGTACAGCTTACCGTCTCCACACAGTGGTGAAAACTATTTTTCATCTATAATTTATTTCAATTGATAGGAAGGTAAGTATAAAAGATATAAATAATGAACATGACTTGATAATTATTCTATATATTTAATATAACGTCCATATTCATACCATTTATCCATTAAATTTAATTATATATTTGCCTGTACTTACAAATGGCTTACCGTCTCCACGACTTAATGAGATTCATTCTCCACATTAACTTTTTAGAAATGATTATAAAGACATTTATAAATATATTTAAATTATTAAGATTATACTAATTTTTTATTGTCATTTTTTCAAGATAAAATAATATTTACCTTTTTATATAATGAATAAGGAAAAATGGAAAATGTTACTCATGAATACGTACGGCCAACCGTCTCCTTGAATTTAATGTTTTTCATTTTTCATAACCATAAAAAATGATTTAATTTAAAATAGAATAATTGATGTATAAATATGATTATTATTTCATGAATACTATTCTGGATATGATTTACATATGACCACAGGGATTATTGACAACAAAACCATGTTCTTTCTCGACTCAATTACCAAATATTGACAAAACATCCAATATAAATGTAAATAATTATATAATTTTTATAATTTTGTAATACGTGATATAAAAGAAAAATACACTTGAAAATGGTTCTCAATAAAGTTTAAATTAATGTATTGTTATTAATATAGAATATAGCAATTCTATGTGATGACTCTGATTCATGTCAAGGGACTTCATCTCAATCTTCTTGTATTGAGCCATCTTTTCAGGTTATAAAAAACATTATTTTATAAAGTGTATAATCAATCCCATTTGACTTTTAATTTGATTCAAGGATTTTCAAAAATAATATTTGTATATAAACCATTTAACTAAATGAAAAAAATAAAGAGTTTTAACATATGCAGTGACAATAACCATTTTGCCGCTGTGACCATTAATTAGTATTCGGATTCTTCCACAAGCCTTAATTTTTATTAAATAAAATTAAATAACATATTACATTTTTTGGTATTTTGGTATTGAATTTTTTTTAGAATGGATTGATTATATCAATTTATTGAAATGATATCTTATTATTGCAATATGGAAATGTTATTTTTCCATTATATATGTTTTATTTTCTATGATTATGTTACGGTTCTTGTGAATTGTTTAGATATATGGGTGGTTATATGATAAATCAAGGTTAGTTGATACTATGATAGTTCTTTAATGCATTGGGTAATGAGAAATAGTTAAACAATAAGGTTTCTCCGAATATATTTAATAAATATACTATGATTGGAATTCCAAATGTAACCATGAAGTGTACTACCTATATAGCTATGAAATATACAATGTAATTATGATATGGATGCCACATGTGACCTTTATGATATATAATTGCTTTGATGTTTTAAAATATTATTATGATTTAATGAGTTTGTATATATTCATAGAATAACATTTTATTTCCTTCTTTTATATCCATTTCTGATATTGTTTGTACTCATCCCATGTTTTTTAATTGTTTTCACAGTGCATAAGGATTAGTGAGATAAAGGAATAAGTAAATAAGTATTTTATAATGAAATAAATCATTTTTATTTTTAAAAAATATTATATTGTGGAAGAAATTGATACTATTTTAGTTATATACAAATTTTATAAATTTTATTTTTTATGTAACTATTATGGCCAAATTCTTTGAATATCTAATCCTAAAAAGATCCTCAATATGAATTCCTGACTTAAATCAAGATTATTTAATCTTTATGTCATGGGAAAATATAATTGGTATCAGAGGATAGTTTGGACAACATTAGAGGTTAGGGTGACATTTAAGCATAAGATATAGGTTATATATAACCACAATGGTTAGCATAATAGAAAGAGTCGTAGCTATTTTCGATAAATTGAATGAGTTTGAGAATACATGAATAAATTTATCTTAGTTATTTTCTTCATCTTATTATATTATATGATGATTTTATTTATATAAACACACTATCTATTCTGGTTTTATTAAATGGATGGATCTAGTATGAATAGAAGGAATAATGGTTGGGAAGGAAATTCTGGTGGTTCTTTGAATCACAAACCGAATGAAATGGGAGATACAATGAGAACTCTCGTGGTTATTATAGACTAACTATCAGGAAACATGATTAACCACTGGAACCCTGGTGAGTTATCTAATTCATCAATAATCATAGAAATACATACCTAACTATGTTAAGGTAATAATCATAAATGTAAGTATATTCAATGATATATGTGTCAAGGATGTGGAATGAAACACAATAGAATATGATTTAAACGGAAAGGAAGATGTTAATGATGTGGTAATAAAGGTCATGAAGAAATAACATTCCAAGGAAAAAGGAATTCGTTAGTTGACTGCAGGAAAGGGAAATAAGTTCATTCTGATTTATCATTTGAATGTTTTAAATGTGGTGAGTATGGTCAATATGAAAATAGATGTCTAATGTAGAAGGTTTGGGAATGATATCTGTAGGGCTGAACAAATATATGCTTTTTAGTACCTAGTTCCATTCTAATTAATTATGATAAAACTAAAAATTATATATGAAAGATATAGATTATTTCTTGACTCATGTTTTGAAATTATTGAATTTCAGATCAAATTTCATGTTTTTGTTTGTAGTAAATAAGTTTTAATTAAAAATAAGGAAGATAATGGTTAAAGGATCATGAATAATACTAAATGGATTTAACAGATTCATGGGTTATGGTATATAATAGGATGATGAAATATTTAAGAGTATTAATGATCTTTTGATGGTGGGGTTACATTGGAATACATCTTCTATGTGTAACCATTAAGTTTTTTATGTGATATTTTCATTTGAGGAAAATTTTCTTTTATTTTATGGACATAATTATATATAATATTAAGTGTATATATGATCATTAATTTTTAGGTAACATTTTCGGTTGTAAAATGTAGGACATGAGATAAAATTGAGATTAAAATATATTTTGGTTATTTTGAATATTTACAAATTATATAGTTAAAGAAAAATGGACATCATGAAGGCCATGTGACAACCCGTCACATCCGACAAGGCTCTAGGAATTGAACCCACAAATGAAGTGTGATAAGTCTTTATTTCCTACCACTAGACTACATGAATTCCAAAATTATTATGCCTTTTTCTTCATTGTTAAATGGATTTATGGAATAAAAATAAGCTGGTTTTTGTTAAATTGCATTTTATCATATGGATATCCTTTGTATAAGATAATTATTTAGGGATTATGGGATAAATGTTATTTTGGAAGATTTTCAATATTTTTTGAACCCTATATACCTAAGTAAAATAGAATAATATGGTATTTTATTTGAAGAGTAATTGTTTTACTATATTCTTGAAGAATCATTGTTTTTATCGTTGAATTGTGTTAATTATGTTATTTATGTAAATTATTAACCTATCATAGACAAAATGTGATTATGTTAATTACTTTTTATTATGATTCTTTTAGAGTGATTGATGTCATTTGAAGAAAAATATTAAAATTTATCTTGGAATATTAGGTGATCTAATACTTCTGAATTTAGTGTTTCATTATTAGTATGGATTATATTGATGAATTTTATGCACATTTATTTTTTGAATGGTCTTTGTTGAACTTTGGATATTACTGCTGAATTTTGGAGATTAAATGTAGTAATTTTCTTTATAAAAGATTATTATTTTTGGAGAAAATTATGTGATCTTGCATTAATGATTTTTGTTTTGTCTAATGATTAAATATATAAGAAATATGTAGATATCCTTTTGTGGTTGATGTGAGTTTTTAGAAGATGATTATAGTTATTCTGGTGTAAAAAACCATCTCAAATACTCTTCATTTGGTGAAAATGATGGGTTTGTGGTGGAATTAGATAATTAGATGAAACTATACATGTAATGAAGGTATATTTACTTATTTTATTCTTCTAAGTAGTAAAATGGTTGTCAAATTTATTAAAATTATCTTAAAATGATAACATTTTTTGATTATTTTCCTATGATGAAATCAAATACCATTTAACCCATCACATGTTTTTTGTTTTCTGATTGTAAACATTCTCTTGATCATATTTTCTATTACTCTTCATCACAAAATGTTTGTTATTTTTTCATCCATATACATGTTTCCATGCATATAATCTATGTATTTTTTATCTATTGTGGCCTTCATATAGTTCTTTCATTCTTTTAAGGTGGAATCTTATTAATCATTTTTACAATGTGGGAGTGAAATGAAAGTATTTTTAATATTAGTACCTTAGTTACTGAACCCAAAGTAAAATTTCTAGGATGATATCTCCAAAAGATGGGGATAATGTGACATCCCAAGTTTTTCAGAGGCGAGAATATGTTCTATAGCATACATAATACTCCACATCGAACGTAACTGAACAACTAAATATTATTTTGTTACCTTATAACCTATATGTTAAAATAAAAGGAATGAAAAACATTAATTTATTTATGATTATATTATAAACATGTGTATTTAATTAATTATTTTTTTGATAAATTATTTATAAATGAAACGAAACCCCTTTTTAATTAAAAGGAATTGTTTTCCTGAAAAACTATTTAAATGAAAATAAGTGAGTTTATAAAATAATAAAATCACTATTTATAGATTTTATTGATGAAATATAATATTAATATATTCAATATAATGTTTAAAATTCATGTTATATGTATTCTATATATGATATAAGAACAAAATAAATTTTCTTGATAAATGAATTATTTTTTTAAAAATACTATTTTACTGACTATTGATTGAAATATCCTTTATAAATATAGTTTTTTCCACTTTTATTTATTAAATTTGACAAAATAAATTACTTCTATGAAATAGGGACGTCTAAATTTACTTTGGTTGAATTATTGGTATTTTTTTATAAAATTTATATTTATATGAATATTGAAAAATACTACATTTTAATTCAAAACTTGCTTTTCATCTAATTTTATTGTATTGATAGATTATCATATGAATTGTTTTTAAATTGGTTTTATATTATTTTATATCATTTAATTCAAAGATTTTAATTGTATTTAGTTTCTCATTTAAATTAGATATAAATGCTTGTCAAAATTTTGATGGTTTTTACTATAAAAAACTCATTTACACTTTTTTGACAACTAGAATTAGTTTTAAATTAATTCCCTAAAAATATGTGTTCTGAATTAGAAAAAATTGATTCCATATTTTTAATGTGAAGGTATAAATTATTTAAATAGGCTCTATTTTTTTATATATTATGAATAGTAACTATAGATATTGTTATTTTCCAAGTTAATGCTTAATCATGTAAATTAAGATAACACAAAATATAAAAAGGGAAAAAATCACCCTAAAAAGAACTAAAATCTTTTTACTAAAAGAAGTCGATTCTTAACACCTATGTATCAAAATTTATTCATTAAATGAACTTTTTACCATGAAAGTGATATAATTATTATTAAAACAAAATAAATTGGAAACATATCACCCACTTATCTTATATAAGTATAATAATTTTAATGTAGTGATAAACATGATATAACTAATGACATAAATAGTCTCATTAAATATAATGAAATTATCTACACCATGTGATTTTATTTATAATTTTTAGTTATTATATATTAACCATAAATACTAACACAACAGGGATACAATAATTATTTTATTGAGGGAAATATCTAGTAAATGATATTATAAATTTTAAAATTACTTTTACATGAAATAAGATATGTCATAATATATTTTTCTTGGTTAATATGTTATTTTATATGAAAATTAAATGGTTTTTTATAATTTATAATTTTGTTGGATTGTATATAAACTAATAAAGTAAATAGTGTAAAACATTACAAAATTGATATTCTCTAAGAATAATAATTTATTAAATTAGTTAAAAATTATATAAGTGTTTTAAAATTATAATTTTTATATTATAAGTTATAAATTTTCATAAAGTATACATTTATGGTAAATTCACTCCATAAGTAAAATTAATAGCCTCTTAATAATTAATAATTAGTTACCACAATTTAAATTAAAAATGAATAATTAATGCCTAACAGAAAAGATAAGGTTTAAAATAAAATAAATACATGTATAAAAATTATTTTATGAGAGTATTTAGAAATAACATTATCTTATATTTAAAATATCTCAGGACGGAACCATTTTTATTAAATAAATTAATTTATTTTAAATTTATAATTTATGTGTTCACAAAGGTGCCTCTCCCCAATCCTATAAAAAGGGACATTATCTTCTCTAATACTTAAAATTATAAAGCCTTTTGATTCTATAGTGATCTACCCAAACCACTTCCTATAATTCCTCCCTATATTATCGATGCATTATTTTATTCATAACACCTTTCTTATATGTGTTAAGTTTTTCGTCAATGGTGATCAACTGAAGAAGAGGTGTCATTTTTTAAACATTTTGGTTTTATTTCTTCTTTTAATATCTTTTCATTTGTTATCTCCATACTATTGTAATAACTATAGTATATAATATATTCTTATATGGTTTTATGGTTATAAAAATTCCATATTCTTCCTTCTACCCATCTTCGGAAAAAAAATATCACCATGTGTGCGTACATACGGCTTACCATCTCCAGGCCATGATGAAAACTATTTTTCATCTATACATTATTTTGATGGATATAAATATGAGTATAAATGATTTTAATTGTGAATATTAAATGATAAAAATTCTTTATAATTAATATTCCAAGTAATTCCATTTTATTTAACCATTTAATTGAATGATATTGTCGTTAATGCATATATACGGCTTATTATCTCCCAGATGTGATGAGATTCATTATTTTCATTAACTATTAAAGAATGATTATTAATATATATGTAAGTCTGTTTAAGTTATTAATATTATATTAAGTATGTTATGATATTTTTTTTGAATATATTATAATATTTACCTTATTTCTATAATGAACAAAGAAAAATGGAAAACATTACTCTTATGTGCGTACGGACAACAATCACTATGAATATAACATTGTTCATTTTTCATAACCATACTTAATGGTTTAGTTTAAATAGTTTCATTAAAGAAAAATTTTGATGATTACATCATGGATACTATTATTTAGGTGGTTTAATTAATAAAACATGTACTAGTGACATCTAAACCATGTTCATTTTCATCTCATGTATCGAATATTGACAAAACATATGATATGAACTTAAATAATTATATAATTTCTATATCATGGTAATAAGTGATATAAAGATAATAAAATTAAAAATGATTCTAAATAAATAATAAATTAATGTAATTATATTATTCTGGACCATAACAATTTTATGTGATGACTCGAACTCAATCTAACGGACTTCATCTCAATATCCTTTCATTGAGGAATATTTTGATAATATACACAACCTTATTTTATACGGTGTACAATCTAACCCTATTGACATTTAATTTCCTTCAACAATTTCAAAATTAATCATTTTATATAAATCGTTTTACTAAATTACAAAATGAATATTTTTTAACATATGTGGCGATAATTACCTTTCCACCAACATGAGCATTACTTGGTATCTGGATTCTTCTATAAGAATTAATGACTTTGAAATTAAATTAAATAACATATTCCCTTTTTAGGTATTTTGGTATTGTAAAGGGTTTTTGGAATATATTTATTTTATCAATATATTGAAATGATATCTTATGCTTTCCATGTTGAAATATTATGTTTCCTTTATGCATGTTTTATGTGTCATGAATATGTTATGATTATTGGGAATTATTTTTGTATACGGGTGGTTCCATGATAAACCAAAGGTGAGTGAGACCTTGATAGCTCTCCAATTAATTAGGTGATAAGATGGAGTTTAACAATATGTTTTCTTCTAAGAGATTTAGGTAAAATATTGTGATGGGTATTCCAAACAGAACAATGAAGGTTACTCCTAATGTAGCTTTAAAAGATACAATATAAGTATGATATGTATAGCACAAGATAACTTTATGATATATGATTTCTTTGATTTTTTTAAGTATTATTTTGATTTAATTTTTTTATAAATAATAATGGAATGAAATTTCATTCCTTTTTTATATCCCTTGTTGAGATTTCTATGCTCATCCTAAGTTTTTAAAATGTTTTCACATGGTATAAGGATGTGTAAGAGAAAGGAAGAAGTCCAGAATAATATTTTCAAGAAAATAAATCATGTCAATTTTTAAATTGTTTTGAAACCTGGAATAAATGGATTTTATTTTAGTTTTATCCAGTTTGTATAAATTTTTGTATTTGTTTAATAGTTCTAGCCAAATTCTATAAAACTATAAACCGGAAAAGGTACTCAATGTGAACTCATGACTTAAATCAAGATTCTGTAAAAATTTTAAATAGAGACTTATATTAATCACATCATGTCTTAAATGGTCCATCGTGGAATATGGATAGCTGGACTATAGGTCATGTAACTCCCAAACACGATGTTCCATCATTTAGTCAAAGAAAAGTAGTGTATTTTTTACATGGCATACATATCTGGTGACCATGTAACTCAAATACAATATGATGTGTAGACCTTTTAATTCATGTAGAATCCGTTTTTTCCATGTAATGATTACATGTGGAGTCCCTAGGTGTGTATCATAAATAGACAGTGAAAAATATAACCTCTGTGTAGCTAGATTTTATATGCCATGTGTATTGCCAAATTATAAAGAACTAAAAATTAATTTATCATATTAATTAAAACATATAAACATGTATTTCATGAGACATTTATTTAAAAATTTACACACCACGTGATGAGTTAAATATATATAATCTCTAATTAATTTCAACCTATGGTTCACAGCTATATATCATGTACAAGTTGTAATACAAACATTACTCAATGAATATTGAACGATAACATGTTATATAAATAAAATATGTTCCATGTATCATTTATTTGAATATTTACATTCAGTTAGATAATTTGATATGTCATTTATGACACATGCCACACTACTAAATAGCATAAAACAAAAATAAATGTTAGGTAGTTCAGAGAGGCACTCATCATATTTCCTCCAAGGTACATGTTTTGTACATAGTTAGTTTTAAATAAATTTATTTAATTTTTTAAAAAATTGTGATGGTATAAAATATCCTGAAATTTTATATGGGAGTTAAGAATAAATAAATTATTAATTAAATAAGCTAATTAATTGATTCAATCATGATTTATGTTAAATAATAAAAATTTTAATTGAATACAAATTTTAAAAAAAGAAAAATTCATTACATGTATGTGTATGATCATGATAATAGACCATAACATTTTATGTGATTTGTTACCATTTAATTTATTATTTAATTTTATTTATAGTCTATTCATTATACCACCTATAATTATATAAGGGCTTACATGCCTATGGATTCCTTTTATATGAACTCGTTAACCAATATGGTAGTTCCCCTCAACTGAGTGTGACTAAAATCTTACGTAATGTATGGAGGTCTCATGTTAGTGGAGGTGGGTCATTTTTGGAGCCAAGGAGAATCAAATCCAATAGGTACATGGGTGGATATGTGTAAAGTTGAATCATTAACAATTTCATTATTCATGGTGTTTACCCCTAGGTTGGTGATTAGTTTATCATCCTCTAGATAAATTAACCATTATTAAAAGTTAATGATCATAGAAATCTATTATTTAATTTATGAAAAGTTTCATGGATAATATAAATATGACTGTTTAGTCACGATCACACTAATTAATGAATTAATCATCATGAAATATAGTACTAAAAAATTGTATTATTCTTAATATTTACTTTAGACATGTTTATTCACATAAGTAAATCCACTTAATATAAAAAATATGTAATAATGATAAGAATGTAAAATTTATATGTAAATATAAAAAACTCTCAATTATATATATTGAATCATTATATCCTTCTACTACATATCTTAAAATTTAACCATAGTTCAAATTTTTGAACCAGCCCATGTTATGGTGCTTTCAATTATCGAGGAATTATAACTTGATGTTTTGGGTTAATATATCTTAGTTCACATCAAGGGTATACTTACTAAGTATGAATTTGTGTAACTAAGAGACAAAGGTTGAGTAAATCTATTTTAAGGATATTAGGATTAGAGAATCTACTCAAAAGATCAATTAATGGTGGATTAATGTACTCATAAATAGTAATGACTACCTATAAACTTTTAGATATCGTTTCAATACCATGTATGTGTTCTTAAAATGGGAATATATATCCTTTATTATAAAATTTCCAAGAAATAATTTGTTCTGAATCTAATGGTGAGGGATATTGGGATTAAATAAACAATTATGAGATTAATATATATAAAATACATACTATCAAAATTAATAAATAAATGAATACATTTGTTGTCTTTTTATTTATATAAATAGAAATAAACATGTATTTAAACATATCAATGTGATCCATACATTATATGGATAACCATTTTATAGGCACTAATTTTTAATATTTGTAATGGTGGTTTCCCAATATCCTACACCAGGAAATTATATATGTGCTAGAAAACCCTATGTTTGAAGTGCAAGGCCAAGATGCTAGTAAGTAAGATTTGTATCTAAATGATAAACATTTGAATGATTTCACATATGTTCAATGTTCCATGTTATCATCACTAACGAATGAGATTCTAAAGAAACAAGAGGATATATATACATATAATTTGATGTATCTCATTCATGATATATACCAAGAGAATGTGAGACAATATAGTTATTATATCTTTAATTCATTGTTAAAATGAAATCTTGGGTATTCGTCTCCAGCTAGGCTCATATAGTCAATATTATTGGTAACATTAAACTCTTAGATATCCTTGGGATTATATTCCTAAATTATTTTTACATAGATATTACAGATTACTAACTACACAATCCATTATCCAGTTTTATTATTAATTATTACATGATAAATCATAAGGAAACTATTTTAGAGATTCTTACTCTCATTTTTGACAATACATATGGGTCTGGGGAATAAAAATCCCACAATCCTTATTGTGAATAAGAAAAAGAAAAACTCAGGAAAAGGGAACCAAGAATCATAAAAATTATAAATCATCCAAGAACTATCATTCCAAAAATACAAAGATCTGTAGGTATGGAAATTAAAAAATAAATCTTATGTTTTTCATGTAGAAAGAAAGGGCACTATAATTGGAAGTACACCCAGAAAAATAGGAAACATAATATATCATTTATTATAAAATGTAATGATTCAATATCATTAAATTGGTTATAAGATACATATTTCGGTTATGAAATATGTATCCAAATGTAGGAACCAATTATATTTTGAAATATTTCTATAAGAGAGATGAATATGATGGATTCTAAGGGTGTGATTCCAGTTCCTCTATCCATTATAGACTGCCACCTTTTGTTTCTCACAACAAATATATTGGCATTAAGAGATTTTAATTATATAATGGCTATTACCAAATATAATTTCTATATCATTCAAAGTTAAATATGGTTTTATTTTAGATTTTTGAAAAAAAATTATTTCATTCCTAATAACAACATATGTTATGAGATAGAGCATTTAAATAATGGTACTTATGCATTAAATTATTAATAATAAGTAATGGAAATTGATATAGAATCATGTTCACAAGACTCATATAACACCCTTATTTATAATCACTATCTTCTTCATGTAAACAATAATCATTTGATAATTATCAAACAATATGTTTATTTATACTTTTTGAGCTAAACCCACTAAAAGTATTTCATGGTTGTTTACAATGAAAAATGACCAGACCACCATTCATTTTTTTGGGAGAAATACCCTCAGAGATTCTAGTATTAGTACACAATTATATCTGTGGATCATATCTAGTAGAAGATAGAGGTGGTTATTCTTACATTATAACATTTACTAATGACTTGAGTATATATGTATTTTTCAACATGTTGATGTATAATTCTATGTCTTTTGAAAAATTCAAATAATTCAACAATTAATTATAGAATCAACATGGAATGAATATGTAGAGTCTTTGATCTATTCACAGTGGTGAATATCATACCTTGTATTTTTTTTTAATTTCAATTGGAGTTAGGGATTTTCTTCCTCAACTCAAACCACCTTACACTTTATAGTGTAATTGTGTTAGTGAAGGGATAAATTGTGCATTTCGTGTCATGGTATGTTTTATGGTGCTTTTTATAGATCTTCCTTTATATTTTTAGGGATACGTATGGAAAAATATTGCATACAAACTAAACTAAGTTCCAATTAATGGGGAAAATCGAATTCTCCATTTGTTAGGGAGTAGAAGGAAACCACTTTTATCACATATTCTTGTGTGGGGACATGGTATATCTGTTATGGTTTTCTCAAGTAACAAACTAGAACCCCACAACACAAAGTGTATCTTTATATGGTATCTTAAGAAAACCAGGGAATATTTATTATTAAATCCCTCTTATAAGAAAATTATTTTTTCCATAAACTATATATATCTTAATAGAAAGAACATACTCAAAAATGATAGTGGGAGTAAGATTGAAGTCAATAGATTTGGTGCTCACGATTTGGTATAGGAATATATTCCACAAATCCCGATGGAAGAAGTTTTTCATAATGCTCATGTACTTTGTAGCATCACAAAAAGAGGTAAAATAACCAGAGAGATACAGTTTTCTAATCACTATCTATGGTGACTCATTATTTGTTGAAAGTAAATATCATCTCTCCTATAAAGAGGAATTAGAGATATTTGATCATATATAATAACATAAATCCATAAATTCTGAAATTCATTTCATTATTCAAAATATAGTTTGGGATTTGATTGATCTTCTAGTTAATGTAATGAATATAAGGTGAAAATGGTTATCCAATAGAAAATTATATTGGAAGTGTAAACTACATAAAATGAAAAAACATGTGGCTAAAGGGTTTAAATTGAATCAATGCATTGTCTATGGAAAATAATTTTCTTCATTTTACATGTTTAAATCCATCAAAATAATATTTTATATACCATCTTACCAGGAATATAAAATTTTCCAGATATATGTAAAAAATGGTTTCCTTAATGGGAACCTTAAATAAGATGTCTATATGACACAAATAAGATGTTTTATCACTCTAGATGATTCCAAAAAAATATTTATTTTATATAGATCCATTTATGGATTGAATAAAGTATCCATGACATGGAACATTCAATTTAATGAGGCTATAAATTAATTGGGTTTCATTATGAGTGAATATGATTCATGTATTTATAATTGGTTTAGTAGAAATGAATTTTATATCGTAGTATTATATGTTGAGAACATATTTCTTATTAGAAAAACATACCAATCATATAGTCTCTTATATATTGTTAAACAATTTTTTCTCCATGAAATAATTAGGTGAAAAATCTTATATTATAGGTTTTAAGATCATTCATGATAGATAAAAGAGGATTTTCGGGTTGTGTTAAGGTATATATGTTTGATTAGTTACAAGAGAGATTTATTATTGAACAATCTAAGTGGGTATTCATTTTAGTGTCACATATTATACATCCTTCCAATAAAATTTGTCCTTTGAAAAAAAATATACAATGAGTAATATCCCACACAATTTAGTGATAATATCATTCATGTATTCTATGTTATATACTATACATTCTATTTCATACGCATTGAGAATGACAGGAAGATATCAATATGATCTAGGTGAACAACATTGTTCTCCTGTAAAGGTTATTCTTAAATATCTTATAAGAACTAAGGATATGTTTCTATTGCATGTGGTATATAGAGAGGTAGTTATTTATGTTTATAAATATGATAGTTTTCAAATATTCTATAAAGATCTGAAGACATAGTCATGATATGATTCCAGTCTCAACGGAGAAGCTGTGAGCCAAAATAGTTCAAATAAGTCAATTGTCACTAATTCTACTTTAGTGTATGAATATGTAGCTACTTGTAATATAGGTAAATTACCCATTTGTATATTCAAAATTATCTAGGATTTGGATTTGTTACCTACCAGTAAAGGCCTTATCACATTTTATTGGGATAATACTACAGGGGTGAATCTTGAGAAAGAACCAAGGTCACACTAATGAACAATTGAAATACATAGAAAGTGTCACTTCATGGGGGTATTTTTATATGAGTGATGAGGTTTTAGTGAAACCTGTTTCCATAGAATATAATATGGTGTACCCCTTGACTAAATAATTATCCCAATTAAATAATGGGTATCATGTGAGATCTATAAGACTAAAGGTTCATATCATTTGACTATAGTACATGGGGGGTTAGTTGGAGTTGGTACCCTAGAACAAAATTCTATATACATTACAATTACAAGTATAATTTTTTTTAATATTAATAAACTAATTATTACATCAATATTTTTCTTCTACATGACATATTATAGGAGTAGTTATTTTAAGGAAAGGTTGCATCATTTCACCCCTATGTTGAGAACCGATAAGTAACATTGATATTTTTATAAATATATGTTATAAATATATGTATTAAATCATTTTAGGGACATAAATAATATAGGATATCAGGGGTGGATACTCATACGACTTTGAAGCACCTTCTCATAGTGAACACCCTTGGTAATTTCTAGTGTTGGAGATTATGTGGATGAGACCTACCAATAAGAAATAAACATATATGTTTAATTTGATGTTCTTATCTATGAGAATGAATATTGGTTATGATCTTTTAATATTGTTACTATTAGATAATATTACCTTTTTACTATTATGTATTAATGAAAATTGTGATGTCATATTCTCATTCAGAGGTAGGATATATTGGGTGTTTCCCGATTAATATTTCTTAAATTAATAATACGAGAAATTATTTTAACTTAATATATAAAATGGAAGATGTTCTCTCAAGACCATTGATGGAAATGATATATCCAAAATAAATCTATGTTCATGGTTTTTTGTTGGAGTGTTTGATTCTTAAATTTCACGGAAAGAGACATTGAACACATATGTTGATGGAACCTGCATACTGTCTTCTTGATTAGAGATAACCTAATAAAGGGATTATATTGAATAGAATTATTATTATGTTATTTTATTTCATTGTATAATTAACTTATTTCATTAGGAGTGAGTTTACATTTTTCTGTATGCAAACCATAGACTACGGGCTACATCTCCTAATGCCACTGATCATGACTCATGGAGATCCACACATGAAGTGTATCAAAAACCATTGTTAAATAATAATATTATTTATTATTAAATTTGTTTAATAAACATTATTCATAAACATGGTTTAATATTTATTTTTGTTTTATTAATCTCATATATTCAATAAATGCTTATTATAGAATTTTTTTTGATTAGAATATTTTTTAAATATTTTATTTCTATTTTGTGAATATAATATTTAATAACTTATTAGAGAATAATTCAGTGATATTTATTTATTTAAAACATTCATTATTCATGGACTAATATATATTTTTGTGTAATGAAATAAAATGTTTCATGGTCTGATAAGAAATTATATATATTAAATATTATTTGAATAAATAATATTTACATAATTCATTAGTTTTTCACATATCAGGAAAAAATATAAAGTTATTATTATAGAAATGGGGTTTTATAGGGATTAATAAAAATTTGAATGGAAAATGTGTCATTATTTTTTTATAACTCTAAAAATATATTAAACCAATTATATTATTTCAGATGTGGTTTCCATTGGTTTTTTTTGTGCCGAGAAATATTTTGACACTTCCATCATGTCCTTAAAGAGAACCTTTTCTCTAGGAACACTCTCATGAATAAAGGGATTTCCTCCACTATCACCACTATTAAATAAAGATATATCAAAGAGTATCTGTCTTGAAGCGATTCATAGGGAGATCAATGATAAATGAAACAAGTGTTGTGATCTACATCTCTAGCACTTATAAGTTTCAATGGTGGAATTCCAAGGTTTTTGGATCACATGTGGATCATCGCTGGGGGTAATCCATACTTGATTCCAACACTGCAATGGCAGTATGATGTAGGGATGTTTTCAAATTCATCAATGAAGAAATTATTTTTCCTAAGGTAAATTAATATTTTATAAAAATAATTATAAATAATTATTCGATGATCCATAAGTTTAGTTCAGACATACTCTTATCAATTAATATTTTATCAAATTCATATTTCCATGGTGTTTATCAATGATATAAATCTATGATTAATAGTCAGCTATAAAAAATTTTGAGTCTTTTAGGCTACATCTCGGTCTTCTACTATTACCTAAACCTTCACTACTTACTAATTATCTTAGTTAAGGTTTCTCAACAATTCATAAATCGTTCAATATCCTCTTTAAGTTGCATATTTTCATTTTTAAGTTACTTATTTGAATTTTGGGTTCACTTCTACTTGTTGATTTTCTTTTATCCATTTTCCTCTTTAGTCATAATTTCCTCTATTGTAATATTTATTATCTAATTTATTCTTCCTATAGAACTTATTAAATGTCCTAGATATATACTCCATATCCTCATTACTATAAGAGGGTGATTCAACCTCGCTTGAAGTAACTTATTTGATTTTCTCCTACATTATGGCTCATGAGTCATAAATGAAAATGGTTTTCATTTTGTTTCATTATCTTCTTTGTTAACTTCCTATTATTCCTTTTACATCATGAGTTTTTAAATAAACTCCTTTTCATGAAGTTTTATAATACCACATTACTCTAAAATAAATATATTGGTTCCTCTAAATTTATTATGTAAGAATCACAAGAGTCTCTTCACTTGATATTAATCATTAATATTAATTTTATATGCATATATTGTTTCGAAAATTTCCTTAAACCAATGACATATTTCAAAAATTGATTCATCATGTCTTATCATAAAAGTATCATATTCAATCATATAGGTATTGAGGAACATTTATTTAACATTAGATGTTAATTCTTGAGAAACGGAATTTTTTCCCCAATTTCATCAGCTATTGAACATATATAAATTTCATTAACTTCATATTTTATTAGTGCATAATATAAGAATTTTTAATCATTTCAATTTCAATCATAAGTAGACTTAGTAGAATTTCTATAACCAGTTCTAGAATCGTTAGGTTTTTCATATTTTTCCACTATTATAATCCATATATCAATTCCCGTTCTTGTGATATGTGTTTTCATATTGTTTTTCCACTAATCATAATTTTTACCATTAAAATAATGAGGATTATTTTTCGGTTTCCCATTAAGCCTATTTTTTTCCATGATGATATAAATTTTAAATACATAAAAATTTATATCTTTTAGGTAAAAACATGATCATGGTTAAAATCTAGATAAATAAATAGAAGTCCTATAATATCAAATGTTGGTTGAAGTGAAAAATTCAAGAGGGGTTAATTGAGTTTCCAATTAAAATTTCTATTTAAAATTTTTTATACCCAAATTCACTAATTTAAAAAAATAGAATAGGTATATAAAATAGTATTAATATATATAGTAAATTTTACAAATTATTACATAAAATATTAATCACACCTCATTTTAAAAAATTTCAAAATTACATTAATTTTTTAAATTAATATAGTTATTTTAAAAATATTATATAAAAAGATTGGTAAAGATAATTATCAAAGTAATGTTTTTATAAACATATTTAAAAAATCAATTTGAAAAAAGTATAAAAAAATGAAATGCAAAGAAGATTTAAAAATAATCAATTTAGTCTCATGTTGAGACATAATACTCCCTACTTATCAGTAACCTTATTTTATGTGCATTTATTAAAAATAAACTAATCTGTAAATTATATTTACTTTTACATATAGAAACTACACATGGGTCGTACATGATATACACATCTTCTTCCATAGTTTATGTGGGAATATATATGTAATGAAATCATGAGAGAGATTATCATGGACTATTAAATATAATAGAGTATATTATGATCAATAAATAAAATAATTACATCAATAATAACTAGAAATTTAACAACAATAGGCTATAGAGAAGAGAAAATAATTTTTGTAAATAAGAAAATGGAGTTTTATTGTTCTATGGATAATTATTCTCCTCTCAATGTATTCTTTGTGTTATGATATGATGCATGAAGAAGGGTATAATTTATATGATATTTATATGATGTTCTAGTGAAAAAACATACTATCATATAAATTAAAATAGTACACTAGTTCATCTTGTAAATTATTTATATATGTACCACTTTTGTATATTTTTTTATTATTTTTGATATCTTATAAGAGGAAACTTTTTCATCAAAAATATCATTTGAAAACACATCAAAATAAATTCTCATAATCAACAAGAAATCATGGATTATTTAATTAATTTAACTAATATTTATATCAATATAGAAACACGTTGTTGGAATATTTTATGTAATCAATATAATTACAAAAAATAGTCATAGTCACTTTATGTGTTCCACATAAGCTTCCATTATGTCTCTACCACTTTCCAGGAATTCTGATTGAATTCATTAGAAAAATAAAAGATGTAAGGTCGATCACCATGAACATACGATCTATATGATGCCTAATTTAGATTATTTATTTATTTGGTCATGAATTCACTTCATAAATTTTCTAAAATTACATTTTTCATAATTTATCTTCCCTTTAAAGAGTTGTTAATTTGAAATAATGTGTTCTCAATCCAGTGATTTTTAGAATTTATATATAATGCATAGTCACAAAAAATCGATTTTGTGGTTAAAATGTTTTAAATAAAATAATTTGTGATAAAATTGCCACGTTCAATATTATAGTTTTTTATTCTATCCACTAGTCATGTGGTTGGTTTATTACTTTGTTAAAAACCTGATAGTTGTAGTCACATGAAATACAACATGAAGTCTCTTGGTTTATCTTGCGTAATCTTAAGTATGTATAACATGGTTCATGTAGCTTTCATGTGGTCATTATGATACCTTTTTAAATTTGTCCTGTCTATATTTCTTTATATGGTTTATTGGATCTTCATGAATCCAATTGAGAACTTTTTAACTTTATAGAATCTTTGTCAACAGTCTAGCTTTCTATGATTTATGGTCACTTCATGATTTATAAAAAAATTATAGTATGATACAGGGACAGATTTTACATTCATAAAACATAGAAATAATTAAATATATCATATGTTATTTTTTATAATTAATTAATAAATTTTGGGACTAATCTCACACACATTTAAAGGGTTTCATTTCATATTATTGATTTCACTCTTGGACAATCCTGTCTGGGGTTTTGTTCTTTTTTCACAATGATTGGGCTTTGATATGTCACATAAAAACCTTTATAAATTTATATACCGTGTAAACCAAAAAATAATGGAGAATCTTGTAAAGTAAAAGGTAGTTAATGAGATAAACTATGAAGGTATAATTATATACGATATGTGATTCTTATATAAAAATAAATAATATTCATTATTATTACAATCCAAATTAGAAAAGGGTTGTAAAGTTACTCAATTTATTTCACTTGGTTGATTTTTTTTCCCAAGATTTAATTAGTAAATCAATTTGGTAAATACTACATCTTACTAAATCATTAATATAGCTGGATGACATGTATAATAGTTATGTACTCAAATAATGTAGTGATTAATTTTGTCAAGATATATCGCAAACTTAATGGAAAAAATTATGTGTGGGTAATAAAAACTCTTAATTTGGGTAATTTATTGATTTTTTACTTCAATTAAAATTAAAAATTATTTATAGAAACTTTTAATTTATTATTATTTACCATTATTGTGAAATATAGGAAAAATTAGAGTTTCAGAAAGAATAGACTAGATGGTGAAAAATATAGTGTGGCCTTTTATCTTCAAAGCATTACTATCAAATCAATATTGGATTAAAAATGTTAAATTGTATACATATATTTAAAATAGTAACTTTCATAGTATAGATGAAAATTTTAAACTATGTGAGGTTTGATATAGTAGGAATCCCACAATAAAACATATTGGATTATTTAAAAGAAAATATTTGTTAAAAATGAAGAAAATAAAGGAAACTGTGTGGATATAATAGATTAAGAGGTTTTTTATATTTATTTTAATATATATAAAAAATTAAATTTCATAAATATTTCACCAAGAAATAATCTTTAGGTTTTTGATAAAATTGTTAATTAAGAAAAATACAGAATAAGGTCAAAAAAATTACAAATTTAAAAAATGATGAAGTTGGAGAGGAGACACATATAAATACACATTGGTCGGATTAAAATTTTTTATTATATGATAAATGAGGAATTTATGTGTGTATTTACCAAACTCAATCTAGATAGTAGAGAACAAGATAAAAATTAGATTCTTCAGATATCCATAGAGATGAAACATACCTATGAATACGAATAAAATGAAATTTATTTTGAAGAAAATGTTATTTTTTCAATTGTATATACGAAAACATAAAGATGAATCAAAATATTAATCATGGTTTAATTCTATAATTGATGTATTAAATTTAATTAAAAATATCAAATCAAAGGACCTTGTGAAAATACCACATGAAAAAAGTGATATGAGAATGAAATGGGTTTTAAATAAATAAAACTGAACATAAAAAACTATTGAGAAAAATTCCTTGACCTGTATATAAATTCCATGACCTAATTGAGGGTATTGATGTTGATGAAAAAATCTCACTAGTGGAGTGACTTGAATAACTATTATTATTCTTAGCAGTGAAATCACAAAAGAAATCCAAAATCTATCAATTAGATGTAATGATAAAAAGAAGAAATGTATTGCTCAAATAAGAGGTTTAAAATGAAAAATAATATGTATTTTAACTTTTTTATGATGAAAGATATGTATTATTCTTGATGAAATTTATATATGTTAAATTTTTCATGTCGTACTTAGTATGATTTTCTATTTGTATACTTTAAGAAATTTCAATTCAAAAGAGGTGTAATTGATCAGAATCTAAATTGGAAAATCATAATGGAATTTTAATTCATGATACACATCTATGGATATGAAATTGTCTTTGGTAGAATGAAAATTGAGGAATGTGAGAGATTTTCTAACTTAATGACTAAAGAATTAAAATTTTCATGAATTGAGAACACAAATTATTTCTCTATTTATTGGTCAATAAAATTAAATGCCCATTTTAAACCAAATAATTACAAGAATAAAACATGAAAATGAACAATGTATAAATTTTTTTGATATTACATTCTACTTAATAATAAAAAGTATTTTTCTTTACATAATATTGACATAACTAGATATAATATTTTCATCTTGTTTGGTTGTAGGATTTTACATTGATTTAATTAATAACACCTTGAGGTGATAAAAACAATAATGTGGTATTCTAAAAGAAATATTGATTTTTAGTTATTATATATAGTAAATAATATTATAACATTAAATACATATTATTATTGTGATTTGGGTTGGAGTTGTTTTGGACAAAAATATCACAATTAGAGGAACATTATGCACTAATTAAGATTGTGTTGGGTGGAACATTAAGATGTAATAAAATACATCAATGAATTTATCCATATTAGAATAATTTATAACAATGATATATTTTACCAAATTAATATGCGGAAGTAATAGTCCAAGGACATCAGTTTATAAGTAGAGATACCCATGCCAATTTTATTTGACAACTAATGTTCAATAGATCATATAAAGAATCTAGCATAATATTATTACACTAAGATTATTGAAAACATTTATCACCTTATCAAATATATTATTATGAAATATGTTATATATATATATATAATAACAATAAATGATATAGTGGGTGATGTATTCACAAAAAAACCAAAAAACATATATTTAAGTAACATCAGTTGAATCTTAGTGGTCAACAACATCCTTTTCCATTAAAATATTTGGTAGGGTCTACTCAACTTCTGAATACTTTATTTTATTGAATTGATTCTCAAGTATGAATATTTAGTTTGGAAAAGAAAACTCTTAGTGATTATTATAAAATGGGGTAATATATTGTTCTCACACAAATTGGGAGAGATAATCTTGGGGATATGTTATTCCAAGGTGAATACATCACATGAATAACTTAATTAAGATAAGAAGATATATGATCTAAGGGAATGTTAATATCAATTATATTGGATTTAGGGGGGTTATATTAGGATGATGGTACATAAGATATGTTCATGAATTTTTATATTAACTCTTATTTTAAATAATTATCATTTTTTAATTAGTCATAGATAGTATAAGATACTAAAATCTTATTAGTTATTTTAACCATAAAACTAATTTTTCATTTTTTGGGTTTATTATGGAAATGTTTTTTAAAAAAAACCAAAATATGAGGAATGTTATCACCATTTATTTATGTGTATTATTTTATAATCATTAACTATATTTTGATAATGTTTTGATGATGGTGTTTAATATAATAAAAATTTGGTAATTCAAATTATACGGTTACATATTTTAGTTGTTACTAAGGTTGTCTTGAATTTTGAGAAATAATAATATAAAGGTTTTGAAGTTGAAATATTAGTTATTATGAAGATAGAATCAAGAAATTTCATGGTCCTAAAATATTGGTAATTATTTTAAAAATATAATGTTGTTGTAAAATATTCTATTGTAATTAAAAACATACAAATAAAATGAAAATACAAAAGTTAACCACATTATATTCATAATGTTTTTCAATGGTTGTGGTTTTTGTGGTTGAAATAAATGACATTGAGAATATAAGGTATATATAATTTTTCATTTTTCATTTTTATTAATATTAATCATATTGAAGGAAGTTCGAAAGAAAAATCTCTCTAGTTCATTTTAACAGAATTTTTTTGTAAAGAAAATAGAATATTTAGATCAGGAGTAAAATGAATGAATGAGAAATAAGTATGTCATGGTGATTTTGAAATGATATAACACATGATTTGGTATAGGTATGTAAATCATAACATGGTGATCAAAATGATAGAACATGAAAAATCACACCATTTTATTTTATTAATTTTAGAGGAATTTGAAAGATCTATATTCTTTCTACACTCTTGAAAAGTGGGAATGATTATTTTGATGTGGTTTCTTTTAGTAATAATTTCACACAATGATGATCTTAGTAAGTTTTTCATAATAATATTTGGTTATAAGGATCAATAAAAATGAAAATAGAACAACATAATGGATAATATAAAAAATTATATTTTACTCAAAGTTATGCAATGTTTATAAATTTAATATTGATAATAAAATTTAACCAATATAAATGGATTAGAATAAAAATTAATGGGTATGTTATATAGATAATTATTTTTACATAGAGTGATTTTATGGTATTTTATTTTTAAATAAATTTAATTTCATCAGTATATTTCATTTCACGCAATACCGAGTTCAAATGAACTACAATCTATTATTATGTGACTGTTATAACATAGTTGTTAATTTGGTGGGAATAGATAGGAATAACGATTTTCTTTAAATAATATATATATATATATATATATATATTGGTTTTATTGGTTCAAAAATTTATAGAATAAGATTAATTTCTTATCAAATGATTACAAATAATAAAAGTAATAACAATAAAAGAGGTATTTTCAGAAAAAACTAATATTATGTGTGTGATATAGTTATATGATAATAAATTTAATGATTAAATATTGGTAAAAAAATTTAAGGGAATTTATATATATATATATATATTTATATTCAATCAAATTTTTTAACATTCATATAAAATTTTTAATAAGCATAGATTAATACAAATTCAATTTTATTATTAAAAATAACATTTTCTAAATTCTGATTTTTATCACATTTTCTCACTTATATTAAATTTAATTTTGGACAATTATACATATTAAATTTGATAAAATAAACTATATATTTAGGTTCAGTATTTTAAAATTATGTAGTTGGACGCTTTTTATTTTTTGCTCAAATTAAATAATAACAATGTAAAAAATTAATCACCTCAATAAAGTGTAAATATGAATAATTTTGGTGAAATATAACTCTTAAGGTAATAATAATTCATCCTTATTATTATTTGATAGATATGATTCTCCCATAATCACATAAGGATCTAATTTTATTTATTTAATGCACACATGTACATTAAAATGACTTATATATTATTTAAATCAAATATTGTAAAAAAATGCCTTTATATATATTTTTATTACCTTTTATGTTTCCACATAAGGAAAAAAAGATATGGAAAAAACTAAATATTAATTTTTATAATAAAGAAATTATTTTCATTATATATATATATATTTATAATTTTAATAAATTATATAATTACTTTAAAATCTCATGCAATGTTAAAACCATATTTATTTAATTAAATAAAAAATAAAATATTTGATATTAAAAATATTAATATAGATATAAATTTGGAATATTTAAATTTATTTATGCAATTTATAGATCTAAATGATATTTTATAGACATTTTAAAGCATTATATTTGAAATTATCCCTTTTATTGATATATTTAATGTCAAATTAAATGAATTGTGCCAAAATTGATGGTGATGATAATTTATTAAAATAATATTTTACTTAATTATATAAAATTCATAAAATAGTCATATATTAGAACAATATAATGTAATATAGTTATACATGTTATAAAGGTTCCATTTATGAGTCTTTGTTTTATTTACAGTAACATTATTAATCCTTTGTAACTAAAATGATGGCTACCATGGTTAAGGTCAAAATTAATTAACCAAGAGGTTAATCAAAAGGATAATGTTTAAAATCACACTAGAATATATCCAAATTCTTTTTAATTATTAAATTAAAAAAATATACTATATTATAATAAAATAAAATTCAATTTTTATCCATTTGGAATTGAGAATTAATATATATTAATTTAATATTTTGAGAGTTACCAACAGTGTCACCCGCCTCAATTATAAAAGGGAACCTCCTACCTCACTTATTCACACCACTTTGAGCCATATATCTCAAAAAAAACACTTTCAAATTATGTTCCCAAATCATTATACATTTTATGGAGGTCCATTTTATCCGAAAAGACTATCCTTAAATCCATTAATAATACATCTACTCGAAGTCTACTAAAGAATAGGTAACCGTGTTTACAAAGTCATTCAAGTCCATTTATTACGAAACTTCTTATTAATGTGTTATTTGTATCCTAAAATAATAAATATAATATATATATATTATTATAAAACAATTATATTATACCTTCTATCCATCCTATAAAAAAGGAAAGTACCACATGTGCGTACGTATGGCTAACCATCTCCTTGTTGCAATGTAATCCATTTTTTGTCACCATGTTAATTGTATTTTATTAATATTAAAATAATGAATATACATGATAATTATTAAATAAAATTTATTCTGTAAAATTAATATACCTTCTAATTATATTCCCTTTGAACCATTTATAAATAATATAATTACTCATGCTTAAGTATGGCTTACCGTCTCCAAGAACGAATGTGATTCATTTTTTAGGTTCCACATTCAGTAATGGTTATAAAAATTTATATATTGATTAAATATTATATTTATTAAATTAAAAATATTATTTATATGTTTTATCTATATACTATAAAAGAGAACAATGATTTTTCAAGGAAAAATCACGAGAAAACAAGACAATTAACACCAGAAACAGTGAACTTAATAAAATATTATTAATAAATGAGTGAAAAAATGTTATAAGGGGTAATATATTATTTCAAAAATATTTATAGGATTATTTAAGATGTTAATAATATCGTTAAAACCACTATACAGATTTTTTGGACACGTATGGTGGAATTCACACCTAAGGTAAGGGTTATATCATAATCTCATTATTATTCATGATTGTTTATATTTAAGTCTTCATAGGAAAATATTTCTATTTAATGTAAATATTCTATAATAATATTTTCAAAAATATAATTTATATTATCATATAAAAATTTGATTCTTTTTTTACACATGTTTGACATTTAATAAATAAATTTGAACTGATTTTTTTCATTTCCAAATGATGTGCTTGGTGACATTTCTAAAAAAATTTGTAAGGAATTTTTCTAAACATATAATGAATGTGTGGTATATCCTTAAAATATATAACCTTAATGTTTTTAATATTAATTTATATTTTTATATGATTATTTTCAAAGAAATCATTTTTTATTATAATTTCAGAGTGTTTTAAAAATAAGTGATTTCAAAGTAAAAAAGGGAATTTTCCATAAGAATTGTTCATTGATCATAGTAAATAATTTTAATCAATGTAAATATCCATTGCTTAATCTATTTATTAGTTGAAGTTGAACTCTTATTAATCCACCATATATATTTTAATTAGTTTATTGTGATTAGTTTGATTTATAAAGATGAATTTGGATACCAATCATCATATTACTTTAGACTATTTGTGATTACGATTATTGATAAGTGAATATTATTATAATTTCATAAAATATTTAAAAATTAATATATATATATATATTGACTATGTTTCAACCCTTTCATATATGGAATTAATTGGACTTAGTAATTCATATAAGTCGCCTTATATAGCCCCTCGATGCATAGGTAGGTCTCATGGGACTAATTAGTTTATGTATGGGTTGTGGCCATACCTGTTTATGTTTGATGTCTTGAATGAAGCCTTAACTGTATGTCTATAATGTCTAAAACTACACATTCTATCTTTGATACAATTTATTGGTTTCCATCTGATTATCTGATTATTTTTTATACCCATGGATAATTTTTAGGTAATGTTGTTATGTAATTATTTAATTTATATTTATTCCTACCCAAGCATACTCTAGTTATTTGTTTAATGATATTATTTTTAGTTCTTTACTATTAAATAATTATTTATTCTTATTTTTGTTTTATTATATTATATTTATAACCTAAATGTATATATGAGTTCACCCCTTTCTTATGTTTTATATTTTCCCAGGATTCCAAAATGTTTATTCTAACTGATATGTAGGGTCAATCTAAGAGAATAATGGTGTTTTAGTGGATATAATATAACTTATTTTATATTCTAAGATATGATATAATATTAATGTATGTATTCAGTTTTTATAAAATATTAAACTATTTTTTCCTTCAAAGAGTGATTACATATATATTATTTCAATGTAATAATGTAACCACACACTCTGGGCCATTGGGGTTTGGCACTTTATAGTGGGTATTAGAGAAAGTTTAGTATAAAATTTGGAAACAAGATTTATAAAAACTGAGATTAGGGGAATTTAACCCTATAACATACATTTATAATATCCTCAAAGTAATCATTTTTATGATTTTGAGATTAGTTATAAATAAATATTTGAATTTTCTTAATTATTTCACTAGTTTTAGGATTATATATAGTCTAATAGGTTCTATACCATTGTTTATAAATAGTTTCTAGTGGTAGAGAAGGAATCTATATCAATACATGTAATTCATGCAGGTATTTCCCTCCTAGATGAGAAAATGATGTCATAATAAGAGCTACAAAAAAATTTAAAACACTTATAACTTTACTGGGATAGATGACTCCGGTTATAACAAATAACCTTAAATGCATGGAGCAACCCAATCCATAATGTGGGGTAACAAAGTTAGACTACTTCATGTGTCAACAACCTATATGATTCAGTGTGTCATGACCCGCCTTCACCAAAAGGAGGGAAGGGTCAGCAGATTGTCATGCCCTTTCTTCTTTAAGTTGAAGAAGAGATAATGACCCCTAAGACCCACCTTCAATAGGTCCCGGAGTGGTGACTAGCACCAAAGGTATAGAAATTTCTCACAAATGGAAGGTGTTTCCCCTTTTTGTTTTATAGGATCGGGAGATAAGATAATGAATCTCAACAACACCAAGGTGAAAAGAAAGTAAAACCAAAAGTAAACCATTCCCACATGCATGTTTCAAAATTAAAAGCCACAAGGTACAAAAGATAGCTACAAAGAAAAATACCAATGAAAGAAAACAGCAACTGCAACTACCCCGAGGGTCTGAGCTAGTATAGTCCTGCGTGATCCCCGAAGTCCTCCTGGAAACCTGAAAGCAGTTTTATATACGTAGGGTGAGAATACGAGTACACTCAGTAGGGAAAACCAAATACTCTCATGCACAAGTGGGGGAACGCACTAAAGTCCTGTGAGAAAAGGAGTAAACCAAACGCCTATCAAGGTAAAATATCCACCCATGCCTCACCTGTGCACACTCCCCAAATAACGCAAGTCATGTAATATATATAATAAGAGCACATCGATGTTTGGGTACCCCGCGCCACTTCCCCACTGGTTATTGAGACATCCTACGCATCAGACCAATACCACCATTCTCACCGCAGTCCCACTGCCACACACGCCCGCACACACCTGGGCCACAACCACACGTAGTCCCACTGCCGAATCCCGCCTGCACACACCTGGGCCACAGCTACCACCACAACGCCCGAAGACACCTGGGCTAGATGATCCACTACCACGCCTGAAGACACCTGGGCCTCATCCCGAAGACACTAGGGAAACCACCTACTGCACACACCTGGCCAACCACCACACTACCCCGCCTGAATGTTCTTGGGCTAATAATGGACCTCAGGCCATCACATCCTACCCGAAGAAACATGGACAATCCGAGAAAGGGAGCAGAAAGGAGCTAATAACCATCAACTAATAATAGTGTTGGGAAAAACACCCTCCCCATGAAATGGGGTGTTCGGAACTACGTGCTGAACTTGGGTGGGTCGCGAATAAGAAACACAAAACAACAAATATATATGTATAGGTAACAAGAACTCACCCAAAGTTCAGGTTTTTCTTCAGCTATCCTAAAAAGAAGACACCACTCAAGTCTAAGTCACAACTCACATCCACCAAAACCCATTTATCTCATTCTTGTTTCATTTTCAGTAACAATGTTCAAATAAGTTTATGCACTACTGGGAAACTAAACCATAAGCATAACCAAGGAAATTAACCTGTCAAGCATCAACCATAACACCCACGCCCGATTCATAACAACAGAGGATCCCACCCCAATTCGTGACATAAACAAGGTAGCCACCCGGTCTCAAAATCTCATAACCACCGAACCCATGACAACAAGGGATCCCATCCCTGATTCCACAACCACCGAGAGTATAAAAACAGGGGATCCCATCCCCTGCCACATCTCCAGTAATCGGCCCCAAAAAGGAAAAAACTAAACCACTACCACTGACACAAGGCAGGTTCATACAGGGAAATTTTAGATTTAAACGATTTAACACACTCCATGATTTCCGTTTCCATATGCTTTAACAGTGAGTTATCACAGAAGGGTTGATCGTGGTGCTTTAAAATTATTCAGCCGGGTATACGTGATTAACCAATTTCACAGCAGTAGTTCACAATTACAAACAATCCATTTATAACACACGATAGGTTCATTAGTGCACAAAGAAAGACCACCAACGGCCATGAATTTTCAGAAGGCGTAAGCCAGCACAACTCAGAAAGATAATCATAATATAAAACAGTATCAACGATCACAGCCACCATTATTTGTTTATAAAATCTGTTCATTATCTTCATTAGGTTTGGATTATCCAATTTTACGGAGTCATAAGTACGCCCACCCCGCATGATACACAAAAGTGAGAGACAATGAGAAAATAAATTCCCTACCTGTTTGATCTACGATCGACGCTTAGGTCGGGCGGGGAACTTTACGGATAACGATGCGGCACGCCCGATGCACCGGAAGCTGTTTCGTGAAAATCCACGATTGAGGAAAGAAGAAACCATGCCTAACCCTCTACTTTATAAGTCCCTCGGACAGTTGAGATAAAAAAAATGCTAAACCGCGTACGGGGCAGGGGTTGTGTGTTGGCCACGCAGCCCCACATGTTATTAAAGGGGTTGGGTTGTTTAAACAGACACATTAATTCATTAACCATTTAATTAAGGCGTTACCGGTCTTTAAAACACACTTTAATGAGTCATAATAGGGTTTAAAACCCTAATTGCGCAAGAAGGAATGACACTGAAAAGAACCCGTGGGGTAAACTAGAGCAACCGGTAGCTGAGAGCTACTGGTGGGTGACAGCTACCGATAGCGGAGCCACCGGTAGGCCGAGCTACGGGTAGGCTGCAGCCACCGGTAGGCCGAGCTACGAGTAGGTTGAAGCCACCGGTAGGCCGAGCTACCTGTAGGCTGCAGCTACCGGTAGGCCGAGCTACCCGTAGGCTGCAGCTACCGGTAGCCGGAGCTACCGGTAGGCTGCAGCTACTGGGAGGCCGAGCTACCGGTAGGCCTGCTACAGGTAGGCTAAGGCTACCTGTAGACCTACTCCACCGAGATCCCCAGACCAGAAAGCCCAACACGAGATTTTCATAAAGTAATGGACCCCAAAAACCTGGGTCATTACATCAGATACCTCTTAAATGATTCTCGTCCCCGATAATTAAAACAAACCAGAAGAAAAGAGAGGTTCTGAACAACCACCTCGAAAGATACCTCTTAAGAGGGAACTCATACTAACTAAAACACTTCCATGACAAGAACCAAGCAACAAATACCTAGGCATGTGGGTTGGGGAGTCTCCTCCCCCATGTCATGATATTATCCTCTTTGGGCGGCACTGACTCACCCGCACGGGTTAAATTGCATCTACCTTAATGCGTCTTGATTAGGGTTCGGGTCCTCTCCTCCCCCATAGCCAGGGCTTTCCGCACACATCCAGAGGATAGAAAACCAGTACATTCCATAGTAAAAAGGACAAAACGTCCTACTGCAATAGGTACAACTAGGAACAAGGATCAAAACAAATCTGGGTACTGGGCACGCAATTGTACTTCCCTCTCCCACGTACTCTCCTCAATCCCACCATGTCTCCACAAAAAATGAACCAAGGGAATGGTTCGGCCACAAAGAACCTTCTCCTTGCGATCCTCGATCATCACTTGTCTCTCCACAAAGGTCACGTCATCCTCGATGTCTAGGTCTCCCCAATCAAGGATGTGTGAATCGTCGTGCAGATACAGACGAAGCTAGGACACATTAAAGACATCATGTATCCTTAGTAGTGCTGGTGGTAACGCTAGCTGATAAGCCACTTCGCCAACCCGCCTCTACACTTCGAAGGGTACAATAAACCTGGGAGAGAGTTTACTCCCCTTGCCAAACCTCTGCTTCCCACGCCAAGGGGATACCTTCAAGAACACGTGGTCTCTAACCTCAAACACCAATGGCCTCTTCCTGGTATCCGCATATGACTTCTGTCAGTCCTGGGCCACCTTCATCCTTTCCCGTATGAGCTGAACCTTCTCTGTCGTGCTCTGCACCACCTCTGGCCCAAGGATGCCTGCCTCTCCTACTTCGGTCCAACACATAGGTGAACGGCATGGCCCCCCATACAATGCTTCAAATGGGGCCATACCGATGGTAGATTGGTAGCTATTATTGCAGGAAAACTCTATCATAGGCATGTATCACACCCATGATCCCCCCGAGTCCAGAACACATGCCCGTAGCATATCCTCCAAGGTCTGGATGGTGCGCTCTATCTGTCCATCTGTTTGGGGATGGAAAGCAGTGCTAAGATGTAGCTAGGATCCAAAAGCATGTTTCAATCCTCTCCAGACTCGCGAGGTAAACCGTGCATCCCTATCTGAGACTATAGACCTCAGAACCCCATGCAACCACAACACCTCATCCATGTACTTTCGTGCCAAAGACCTTACTGAACTCGACTCCCTGATTTCCAGAAAGTGGGCCGATTTCGTCAACCTGTCCACTACCACCCAGATGGTGTCGTATCCCCCTTTGACCTTGGGTAGTCCTGTGACGAAATCCATTGAGATGTCGTCCCACTTCCACTCGGGAACAACTAGAGGCTGCAGTAGGCCGCCTAGAACTCGGTTTTCAGCCTTCACTTGCTGACATACTAAGAACTTGGCTACAAACTCTGCCACCGATGCCTCTTCAATCCCTAGTACATCTTGGAATCTATTGGGTGTACCGCCAGGCGTGAGTTGTGGAACTCATTGAGAACCTTGTCGTGCATCGCCTCTAGGAAGAATAACCTTCCCTTGAAAACCATATGGTTCCGAACATCCTCTGTCCATCCTTCCGGAGCATTTCCCTGGTCAACTCGGTCATGCATCACTTCGCACTCTAGGTCTCCCCACTAAGACTCCTCCACTTGCTGAAACATGGATGACTGGACTGTCATCTGATATAGGCATCCTCTATCACCATCCACCCTCGCATCTAGGTTCAAGGCAGCCAACTCTCCCATCGCTTTCCAGGCATCCGCCGACTCTCAGACTGCATCCTTCTGCGTCCTCCTTCTCAAGGCATCGGCCACTACATTTCCCTTGCCCTCAGAATAAGAGATCTCAAAGTCGTAATCCTAGAGGAACTCTACCCATCTCCGTTTTCTCCAGTTTAAGTCCCTCTGGGAGAAGATATACCTCAAGATTTTGTGATCTATGAAGATCACAAAGCACTCTCCGATAAGGTAGTGCCGCCATAACTTTAGCGCAAAAATGACCGCTGCAAGCTCTAGGTCGTGGGTGGCATAATTACGCTCATGGGAACGTAGCTTCCTGGACCCATAAGAGATCACCCTGTGTCACTGCATCAGGACACATCCCAAGACCTGTTCTGAAGCATCACAGAAAACCTCATAAGCCGCCCCTTATTCTGGTAATCTCAGCACTAGGGAACTGACCAACATCTCCTTCAGATAGCTGAAGGCTGACTGGCACTGCTTACTCCATACGAAATCCTAGTCTTTCTTGGTCAGAGCCGTCAAAAGGGCTGCTACTTGGGAGAAGTTGGGTACGAATCTCTGGAAGTAACCTTCCAGGCCGAGGAAACTTTGGACTTCAGCCACATTCTTGGGTGCTTCCCAAGAAACAACTGCCTCAACCATTGATGGGTCGACCGCTACCCTCTTCTCAGACACTACATGCCCGAGGAAGTGCACTTCTCATGTCTAGAACATGAATTTTTACAACTTACCATAGATCTGGTGCTGTCGAAGGACCTCCAAACCTGTCCTCAGGTGATTCTCTTGGTCCTCCTCTGATTTAGAGTAGACTAGGATGTCGTCAATGAACACAACTACGAACTGATCTAGGTACTCCCGGAAGATGGAGTTCATAAGACCCATGAACACAGCTGGGGTGCTCGTAACGCCGAAGGGCATAACCACGAACTCGATGTGTCCATACCTGCATCTGAACATTGTCTTCAGGATGTCGCTCTCTTTCAACCTCAGCTGGTGGTACCCAGACCGCAGGTCGATCTTTGAGAACCATCCTGCCCCTTTCAGCTGGTCGAAAAGATCATCTATCCTCAGAAGAGGGTGTCGATTCTCGATCATTACCTGATTCAGCCTCCTGTAGTCTATGCACAATCTGAGGCCATGATCTGCCTTCTTTGTGAACAGGACTTGAGCGCCCCATGGTGACGCACTCAGACGAACATAACCCCTCTTCATCATATCTTCAATCTGTATCTGCAACTCCCGTAGCTCCGAAGGTGCCATCCGGTAAGGATCCACCGAGATCGGACGAGCGCCGGGTTGTAGGTCTATCCCAAACTCAATATCCTGTCGTGGGGGTAGAGTCGTCATCTCCTCAGGGAAGATGTCCATAAACACACGAACGATCTCTGGAACATCCACCATTTCAACATCTACTGACCCTACTGACAGCTCAGCTAGCAAGGAGAGGAGGGGTTCCTCTCGCCTGCTGCCCTTCTGACCACTCCACTCGCCCGAGAAGGTAACACGTCAGCCGCCCAAGTCCGAGAACACGACCCTTCTTCAGAAACATTCGATGACAGCACAAACAGAGAATAGCTAGTCGATACCTTGGATGACATTGTATGACTGTATCTGTAGCAGAAGAAGATCCATAACCGACTGATGTGGCCCTATCATTAGTCAACATCCTGGAGAAACAAACAACAAGTCGGTCTGACCTCCAACTGGTATGTTCAACACCAGGGTCACTGGAAGTATCTCGGAGTCTATACCCAAGTCACATGCTAGACTCAGTGCAACAAAGGAGTGCGAAGCTCCGGTATCGAAAAAAGCATAAGCAATAGTGCTAAACAAACTGATCGTACCTCGAACAACCTCCGGCCCTGCTGGAACTGTTGCCTCTGTGGCATGTAGTTATTTACGTCCGGCTCCTCTGCCTATCGGCTGTCGGACACCTCCCCGACCACGCCCTGTTCGAGGTCCCTGTGGAGCGCCCTAAGATCAGCCTCCTCCTCTTACGTCTGTCCTCGGAGGAGTGGGAGCTCACTGTCCCTGCTACTGCTGTTGGAAAGTCCTGGCTAGAGGCTGTTGGTGGGGCAGGTGCTGGGGATGACTGCCACTACTGTACTGCACCCGGTCCGGTCATTGACTCTAGAGATGTTCAGGGCTCCCACAGACAATGCACCGCGGCCCTGGTCCGGAAGAAAAGGGGCGAGGACCAGGGGATCGAAACTGAAACTGCTGCGGCCTGCTCCCTGTGGGTCGGAACCTGGAGGGTCCCGATGCTGGAGGCCTGGTGCTGACGGCCTTCCCCTTCATTGGTCCCAACTGGATCCCCTCTTGTGACACTCCTTCTATAGTGGGAGTTCTCTCCACCACTTCGGCCTTCTTCTGGACCTCCATGTACGTCGGCAGGGTAAAGGGGGTAACAACATACTAGAGGGAGGGTCGGAGCGCCTCCTCCAAACGTCTTGCTCGAGACCCCTCATCGGGAAAGAGGTCCGGAGCAAAACATAGTAGGTCCTTGAACTTGATCCCTATCTCCCTCAAGGACATACTCCCCTATTGGAGGGAGAGTAGCTCCTGCCTCTTTTCCGCCTTCCTCGACGAAGAGAGGAATTCCGCCCGGAACTCCCTCTCGAAATCCGCCCAAGCCACCTCACCCTCCTTCCTCTCCCCCATGTAAAGCGTCCACCACTGATGTGCCGCTCCCCGCATCTGGATAAGGACCAAAGGAACCCAGTACTCGTTCGGGGCCCGAAACAGGCCGGAGGCTATAACTAGCTCCTCTAGCCAGCCTTCCGTCTTCATATCGGACGTGCCGCACTCATAATTCTCGAGGGTCTGTCGCTGGAAGGCCCAAAGAGTCCTCTTCCACTAGTCGTCCTCTTCTCGGATGGCCCTCTGCCGATCGGCTAAGGTATTCTTCGGGGCCTCGATCGACTGTACCACATGCGGTCGCCTTCCAGGTGCCATATCTGCAAGGTAAACAAGAAATTCCTAAGCCCAAGTAGTGCAGATTTTTTCTTTTAAAAGCTCTTAAATTTTTTTCATTTATTCTTAATTTCCAAAACACCCCAGAAACACAATAACACAAGTCATTATGATGCATGTAACTTTCCTAGGGTGTCTACCCTGCAATTGGCGTGACATTTCTTGGTCGTTTGGTAGGTCCAGAGTCCTTGTGTTGGATCACGGGGGGCCCTAAAATCCTATGTCCTAGCCGGTATTACCTGGCCTAATTCATGCACCATGGTCACCCAACACTGTTTCCCTACCAACCCATGCAATCCTCACTGTGCCTAACTCCAGACTCCATCCTATCTCTCAACCATACCTCAGATACCATTCGTCACGACCCGCCTTCACCAAAAGGAGGGAAGAGTTAGCAGATTGCGAGGCCCTTCCTTTTTTAAGTTGAAGGAGAGATAATGACCCCCGAGACCCGCATTCAATAGGTCCCAGAGTGGCGACTAGCACCAAGGGTATAGAAATTTCTCACAAATGGAAGGCGTTAACCCTTTTTTTTTATAGGATCAGGAGATAATATGATGAATCTCAACAAAACGAAGGTGAAAGGAAAGTAAAACCAAAAGTAAACCATTCCCACATGCATGTTTCAAAAGTAAAATCCACAAGGTACAAAAGATAGCTACAAAGAAAAATACCAACGAAAGAAAATAGCAACTGCAACTAACCCGAGGGTTCGAGCTAGTATAGTCCTACGTGATCCCCGAAGTCCTCCTAGAAACCAGAAAGAAGATTTATATACGTAGGGTGAGCATACGAGTACACTCTGTAGGGAAAACCAAAGACTCTCGTGCACAAGTGGGGGAACGTACTAATGTCCTGTGAGAAAATAAGTAAACCAAATGCCTATCAAGGTAAAATATCCACCCAAGCCTCACCAGTGCACACTCCCCAAATAACGCAAGTCATGTAATATATATAATAAGATAACATCGATGTTTGGGTACCCCGCGCCACTTCCCCACTGGTTATTGAGACATCCTATGCATCGGACCAATCCCGCCATTCTCACCGCAGTCCCACTTCCACACCTGCCCGCACACACCCGGGCCACAACTACCACCACCACACCCGAAGACACCTGGGTTAGAAGATCCACTTCCACGCCCGAATACACCTGGGCCTCATCCTGAAGACACTTGGAAAACCACCTGCCGCACACACCTGGACAACCACCGAACTACCCCGCCCGAAGGTTCTTGGGCTAATAATGGACCTCAGTCCATCACAGCCTGCCCGAAGATACTTGGGAAATTCAGGAAAGGGAGCAGAAAGGAGCTAATGACCAGACACTAATAATAGTGTCGGGAAAAACACCCTCCCCATGAAATGGGGTGTTTGGCACTAAGTGCTCAACTTGGGTGGGCGCGAATAAGAAACAGAAAACTACAAATATATAAGTATAGGTAACAACCACTCACCCAAAGTTCAGGTTTTTCTTCAGCCAGCCTATGAACATGACACCACTCAAGTCCGAGTCACAACTCACGTCAAGAAAAACCGATTTATCCCGTTCTTGTTTCATGTTCAGTAACAATGTTCAAATAAGTTTATGCACTACTGGGAAACTAAACTATAAGCATAACCAAGGAAATTAACTAGTCAAGAATCAACAATAACACCCACGCCCGGTTATTAACAATGGAGTATCCCACCCCAATTCGTGACATAAACAAGGTAGCCACCCGGTCTCAAAAGATCATAACCACCGAACACATGACAACAGGGGATCCCATCCCCGATTCCACAACTACAGAGAGTATAAAATAGAGGATCCCATCCCCTACCACATCTCCAGCAATTGGCTCCAAAAATAAAACAACTAAACCACTACCACCGACACAAGGTAGGGCCATACAGGTAATTTCAGATTTAAACAATTTAACACACTCCATGATTTCCGTTTCCGTGTGCTTTAACAGGGAGTTATCATAGAAGGGTTAATCCTGGTGCTTTCAAATTATTCAGCCGGGTATAAGTGATTAACCAATTTCACAGCAGTAGTTCACAATTACCAATAATCCTTTTATAAAAAACAACGGGTTCATTATTGCACAAAGAAAGACCACCAACGGCCATGAATTTTCAGAAGGCGTAAGCCAGCACAACTCAGAAAGATAATCATAATATAAAACAGTATCAACGATCACATCCCCCCTTCTTTCATTATAAAATCTATTCATTATCTTCATTATGTCTAGATTATCCAATTCTACGGAGTCATATGTACGCCCACCCCGCATGATACACAAAAGTGAGAGACAATGAGAAAAAAAATTCCCTACCTGTTTGATCGAAGATCAACGCTTAGGCCAGGCGGGGAACATTACGGATAACGATGCGGCGTGCCCGATGCACCAGAAGCTGTTTCGTGAAAAGACGTGATTGAGTAATGAAGAAACCATGCTTAACCCTCTCCTTTATAAGGACCCAGTACGGTTGAGATAAAAAAACACTAAACCGCGTACGGGGTAGGGGTCGTGGGTTGGCCACGCGGGCCCACATGTTATTAAAGGGGTCGGGTTGTTTAAACCGACTCATTAATTCATTAACCATTTAATTAAGGTGTTACCGGTCTTTAAAACATGCTTAAAAGAGTCATAATAGGGTTTAAAATCCTAATTGCGCAAGAAGGAACGCCACTGGAACGAACCCGCGGGGTAGACCCGAGCCACCGGTAGACCGAGCTACCGGTAGGATGCAGCTACCGGTAGGCCGAGCTGCTGGTAGGCTGCAACTACCTATAGGCCGATCTACCGGTAGGCTGCAGCTACCGGTAGCCGGAGCTACCGGTAGGCAGCAGCGACCGGTAGGCCGAGCTCCCGGTACGCTGAGCTACCGGTAGGCCCAGCTACCGGTAGGCCTACTACCGGTAGGCTAAGGCTACCAGTAGGCCTACTCCACCGAGATCCCCAGACCAGAAATCCCAACATGAGATTTTCATAAAGTAATGGACCCCAAAAACACGGGCCATTACACAGTGGAACTATTAATCTATTAATAGCTATGAAATAAATAAGTTCATTAGAGAATATATTTCTCACTTTGGTAAGTAATCAAAGGGATAAGGTTTTCGTGGGAGTTTATCTTCTCTTTGAAAATACATATCAATGGTGGTCATTAATTCAAAATACAAATTAAGAGGAAATATAAAACATGTAATCGAATGATTTTAAGGATATTTTCAAGTAAAATTATTTCCCACTAAAAGAAATAATATATATAAGGGAAAAATTATTGAGTTTGAGACAAATGAAGGTTGAGAATAATGTTTTTCATTAATTCAAAAACAAAAAAGAGGAGAAAATATAACTCAAGGAATGGAAGGATTCTTGGGATATTTTCTCGAAAAATATTATCCCCTTGAACAAAAAAATATGTATGGAGATATAATTATTTAGTTTGACACAATAGAATGGATAAAATAATGTGAAGTATGAATCCAACATTAAAGTGTAATATATACATTTCATGGACTATATATCTAATCCAAAGTAAAAGATTAATAACTTTTTAAATTGTCTAATTAAATTTTTTGATGGTAACTAGTCTCCCAAAAATTATCAATATATGAGGATATCGTATCTTGTACAATCAAGATAGAGAAATAATAATCCATGTCATATACCTTTTAAGGAAATAAAGATAAATAGATTCTTTCTGAGTACATGGGTAAAGGAAATAAGTCAAAATAAATGAAAGGAAGGGGTAATTTTCGACATGTAAATATTGAGGAAAGAAAAATAATGGAACATGGATATTGGTAATGATAGTTTGTTAAAAGTATAAAGAAAAAGGCAATCAAGCCCATGATTGTAGGGGAAAGAAATAAGTTGGTAATGTCCATTACTTTAACTATAAATATATAGGATTTTATAAAAATTATTTCCCTAAGCATTAATGAAACCTACCCGATAAAATCTGAATTGGGTAAGTCCAAGAATATTCAATAATGATAATTGATTTTTTTGTTCGTAATGATATCATGGCTAGTAAATTAATCATATCCTCAAATTTATCTAATTTTTTTCTTATTATAGATCGTCACATTCTTTTATATATCATAAATGTTATAGAAAAATTAGTCATTTCCCAATCATGTTTATAAAAGATATGTCACCAAAAATTCCTAGTTGAATCCTCGTTTAAAAAAAATGTGACAACAAGTTCCTATTAAAACACATAAATGTCATATGATTGATGATTTTATTATCATACCTAAGGTTCATTTTTATATAATCATTAGTATATATTTTATTTCAAAATATAATTCATAAATTTTTTTCAAATGGAATGAAATTATGATTTTTGATAAATATATGGTATTTGTTATCCTTAGTGTGGAGACATCATCATCTAAATCATACCTAGATCCACCAAAAGTAGATCTTTGAAAATATATTCTTGAAGAATACGTGTATACAAAACCATCTGACGAAAATGTAAACTTTAAATTGAGGATGTACCTATTGTACCAGAATACATTGATGTATTTCTTAAGTAATTACCTAGATGTCAGCCTATGTGGGAAGTTTATTTTTCAAGGTATTTATCCCTAATGAAAGAATTTTATCAAAAAATACCTAGATAATGTCGACTATGGAGTTAATAGAGTATAAGTACCAACTAGAGGATTTGAGTGGTAAGGTAATTATAAGATATAGTGTTTCACCATGGGGATCCCATGGTCTTCAAGTTAAGAATAATGATATATCTATGAGGTTGTGATTTGATTATAGGGAAATAAATACTATTATGATAATTAATAAGTTATCCTTAACCTTTCATTGATATATTATTTGACCAAGTTAATGGAGTTTAATATTTTTCAAAAGTTTATCTTCTTTATTGATACAATAAATTTTATTTAAAGAAATATGATATTCAAAAGTCATCTTTTTAAATAAGGTATAGGCCTTAAAATTTTATAGTAACTCCATTTGGATTGACTAAATCGCCCTTTGTTTTTATAGATCTAGTGAATATAGAATGAAATGAATATCTTGATAATTTTGGTGCGGTATTTATTGATGATATATCGGTATATTACATGAACTATGAGTACCATAAGAACCACATGAAAATAATTCTTGAGTCTCTTATAGGAATGTAGTTATATGGGAAATTTACGTAGTTTAAATTCTAGAATTTGAATGTTTCTATTCTACGCCATATTATATACAAGGATTGAATTTCAGTTGATCATGTGAAGACAAAGGCAATCCAAGAATGCTATATACCTACAAATATAATATATTTTCACAATTTAATTTGATTACAAGGTTACTATCATCGACTTCATGAATATTTATGTTGATTAGAAAACCCATTAATTAATCTTACATGTAATGTGGTTAAGTTCATGTGGAAAAAAAATATTGAATAATTTTTTTATTAATTTAATAGATGTTTGGTGAATGCTCTGATCATGACTCTACCATTAAGAAATGATGGATTTTTTATATATAGTGATGAATCAAGGAAAATAATTAGTTGCGTCCTTATACAGAATGATATATTTATTTCATATGCATCAATGTAATTAAAACCTCATGAACAAAACTACAAAACTCATGAACTTGAGTGGGAAGTCATAATAGTTGGTCTGAAGATATAAAGACAATATCTTTATGGTAAAAGATGTGATAAATTCATAGATCATAAGACTTTTAAAAATATATTCTCATAGAAATAACTCAACATAAAGTAAAGGTGGTGGCCCAATCTACTAAAGGGTTATGATTGTTTAACGCAATACAACCTAGAGAAGAAAAATAAAGTAGTAGATGAATTGAGTAGAAAGGTTCATGGACTTATGAAAAAAATTATAATTAATAGGGATCAAGTGATCATGGATCTTGTAACGATGAATATAAGAGTTATTAAATAAGGGGAAACATCTCTCCTCTTTGAAATGGTTTCCAACCCATCATTATTAGAAAAGAAAAAAAATTCCAAATCTGAGGATGTGAATTACCAAAATAATGTTAATACTATGAATGCTGGAAAATTGGAAGACTTCATTTATGAATATGGTATTATAATATTTTTAAAAATTATTTTCTCTCCCCCTATACCCAAAATGAAAAAGGTAATTATTGGATGGTTCTCAAAGCTCTAATTTCTCAACACACCCTAATAAAAAAATGTGTCTAATGATTTGATGTAAAAAAAATTTGGGATAATATGAAGTAAGAAATTGATGATTTTATATCAAGGTTATTAATTTATAAAAAGGTGAAATATGTAAGGAAAAATCCTAGAGGAATCATGCATCCTTTACCTATTCTTACATCGGAATGGGATAACATTACTATTGAATTTGTCACTATATTTCCAAATTCTCAAATAATTATTTCTATAGTATGGTTAATTTGTGATCAACTTATCAAATATACACATTTGTTCACTATAAGGGAGGATTTTCATCTAGATCACCTGGAAATACTCCATTTTAATTAAGTTATAAGACTTCAGGGTGAAAATATTTCAATTATGTCTGATCAAAATCTATGATTTATATTGAAATTTTATGTAAAATTCATGATAAGGATCTTGATACCGGTCTTCATTTGGCCACCGCTTATCACCCTAAAACTGAAGGGAAGATAGAATGGAATATCCAAAATTGAGAATACATATTGATGTCTACCTAACATGACTTTAAAGGTATATGGGATCATTATTTACATTTGCTTTAATTTCCCTATAATAATAGATTACATTCTATCATTTAAATGGAACTATACGAAGATTTATATGGCATGTAATGTCATACACTAAATTGCTGGGATTCAGTTGGTGAAATTAATATTGAAGGATGAAACATGTGGAGGAAATAACAGAAAATGTATATACTATTGAAACTCTTATCAAAGTGTCTTAAGTTGCACAAAATATCTTTGTTGATAATAGAAGGAATGATTTGGGATTATACATTCGAGATCAAATTTTCTTAAAGGTATCTCCATGGAATGATGATATAAGATTTCGAATCATATGGGAACTGATTTCCAAGTACATCATACCTTTTGAAATTATAGAATGAAATGAATATATGCCTTATCATTTGGAAATTCCACTTAGCCTTTCTAAAGTACTTGATGTGTTTCATATATCTTTGATATGGAAATAAAAAGTAGACCCAACACATGATATAAATCTTGAATAAAAAGAACTAGATCCTAACTTATCGTACTATGAATTGCATATCCAGTTTTTCGACATTAGAGAATATGTGTTCAAAAATTTGCAACATATTTAGTAAGTGAAATTTTGAAAAATCATATGATTGAAGAGGAAACATGTGATAATAAGGAAATTATGATGAACAACACAGATATATTTATGAGGTGACATTCTATAAATTTCAAGGATGGAATTTTTTAAATAATTAAAGAATATATAACCCCATGATTGTATTGTATAACTATTTTAAATAAATTTTATCTCTTCGAAAGCATGTGTTTCAAGAAACACTGAGATCCAAAGACCTATGATCTATTATTACATGACTATTATAACTAAGACAATAATTTGGAATGAATAAATATGAATAAATACTTTTTTTAAACGAAATATATACTTTTGTGTTTGTGTGTGTGGTTTATAAATTTATATAATAAAATTTTTCATATATAAATTTATATGAAATAAATAATAATAATAAATGAAGAGTTTTTCTAAAACACTATTTTTGTGCACATGATATAGTTATATCGTAATAAATTGAAGTATTTAATATTGTTGAATGATTTTAATAAAATATATATGTATTTAATAGAATCATTTAACCTTCATATGAAATTTTCATCAGTAGTAGGATAATAATAAATTTGGTTTTATTATTAAAAAACAACATTTTCTAAAATGAAATTTTTAAAATGTTTTGTATACTTTTATTAAAAATAATTTCATCCACATAAATATATTTAATTTGATAAAATTAATTAAAAATTTATAATTAAAAGTTTCAAATTTTATAATCCCCTACCCTTAATTTTTAGTCAAAATGAATAGTAACGTTGGTAAAATTTATCACATCAGTAAAAGAAAAAAGTATATTAATTTTGGCAAAATATAAGTTTTAATGTCATTATTTTTCAATATAATTATTATTATATGAATAATAATCGACCCTTGTATCTTAAGGATACAATTTTAATTATTAAATGGACACTTTCCCATGAAAATGACTTATATTTAATTTAAATCAAAGATAGCTACAAAATGTCACACTCTGTATTTTTAATATATTTTATGTGTTTATATGGGGACAGAAGGAAGAGATTAATGAACCTTAATATAAATTTTTGGGTAAATGAAAAATTATTTCCATTATATAATTTTTTTTTATTTTTTTGAAATTATATAGTTACCAAATTGCATCTGTATTTTTAAAATAGTATTTATTTAATTAATAGAAAAATTAAATAATTGATTTAAAAAATATTAATTTTGATATAATTTGGATTAGTTAATATTCCAAACTGATTTTATATGTATATATGTTATATTTCAGATGTGTGAAATAATTATATTCTAATTTCACTTTTTTCTTAATATATTTGAAGTCAAATAAAATGAATAGTCTTAATGTTCACATGAAGGATAATTTATCATGATAATATATTATTTGGTAATTTAAAATTTATCATAATATTATATTCATCCATTTTAATTTAATATAGTTGGAAACATAATAAACGGTCCATTTATGAGTAATTTTTCAATTTAAAGTAACATTATTAACCATTTATAATTAAAATAATTGTTATTATAGTTAAGGTCGGAAATATTAAACGTGGGTAATAAACAAATGATAAGGTTTAGAATTACACAAATAAAAGTCTAAATTTTATTGGTTAAGGATATTCAAACTATATTAAATATTAAACTCAAATCTGTTTCCATTAAAACCAATTTGTAATTTAAATTTAATTTATATAAATTAAATATTTATAGAGTATCCAAAAGATCCCCTATCCATAATTATAAAAGGGAAAATTTTGTCTCACTTTTTCTCACAACATTGGACTTATATCTTGGCGAAAACCTACCCATTACACTTAAAAAATCCTTATACTTGTTGTTAAGGTCCTAGTATTCCAAAAAAGAAACCTTTTATCCTTTAATAAGATATATAATTAAAGATCGCTGAAGAACATGTAATGGTGTTTTCCATCTCATTCCAGTTAATTTATTATTATAAATCCACTTCATGTGTTGTTTATATAATAAAATAATAATTATAGTATCATATATATACTAATATGTTATTATGATTGTGAAAAAAACCATATTCTACCCTTAATTAATCCTATTAAAAAATAATGCACTACATGCACGTATAAATAGTTTATCACCTCCATGTATATGCATAATTCATTTTTCATCAACAATTTACTTGGATCGTTATAAATATAGAAATAATGGATATAAAAGTTGATTATGAAATTATATTTATTTTTTAAAATTAATATACCAACCACTTATATTTTCAACCATTTATAAATAATATTATCACTCAAGATTACGTATCGATTATCATCTCCACGAAGCGATGTGATCATTTTATATGTTAAGAATTAAATAATAGTTATAAATCAGTATTCTTTTTTTAAATATGAAATTTATGAAATTTATATTAATCTAGGGATTTTGGAGTGGTGTCATATTCAATAGAACTAGGACTTTCAAGACAAAACAAACATGAGAAAACAATAAAATTAACACCCAAAATAGTTAAATAAATAAAATATTATTTATAAATGAGTTGTAAAAAATTTTAAGTAGATAATTTATTATATCATAAATATTAATATGATTCCATTATATGTTATAATATGTTTATCACCACTACACAGTAGTTTTCGATACATAAGGAGAAAATCGGGCCTTATGTTGTTGTTATTTCACAATCTCATTATTATTTAGGATAGTTTTTATTTAGGTATCCAATGGGGAATATTTCTCATCCATTTCCATGTTCTATAATAATATTTTTTTAAAAAATTCTTAATATTATCCTAGGAAATTTTAAGGACATTTTTCCACATGTTTGAATTTTTACAAAACAATCTGAATGAATTTTTTTTTTGTACTTTTCCAAATGAGGTGGTTTGTGGGTTTTCCAACAAAATATATAAGGATTGTTTTTTTAACTTGTACATAATGAGAAAAATTTCCCATATTAATTATTTATAAATGTTTTAATGATTAATTTAAAATTTTATACGTGTTTTTTCCTAGAAATTGTTTTCTTTAATAATTTTGTAGCATTTTAACCATAACTGATTTCAAAGAAAAAATTGGTATTTTACAGAATAATTTTTCAATTATATTAATAATGAATTTTATTCTATGTAAAGATTAAATAATTAATCTTATGACTCAATTAATTCGAACTATTATTATACAACATACCATATTTTATGGAATTGTTTTTGTTTAGTTTTACTAGAAATGTATTATTTTGATACCAAACCCCATATTACATTATATGGTAAATGATTATGTTTATTTATTGGGGAAAGTTATTAAAATTTAATATGTTAGTTTCAATATGAATGTATATATTGACTATATTTTGAACCATTCAAATGATAAATGCAATGGACATTATAAGTAATGGGAAGGGCCCTTTATATCTCTTTTTTGCATTGATTGGTCTAATGAGACAAACTAGTTTAGGTATAGATTGTGGCCTTACCCATTAATATATGATGTATTGGTTTAATCCTTGAAGGTATGTTTATATTATCCAGAATTATTCATTCCCTAATTAAGAGATTATGGGTTGGTTTCCATGTGATTATCTGATTCGTTTTGATATCTATTAACAAGTTTTAGCTCATGTTATTTTGGAATTATTTAATTTACATTTATAACTACTATATTATGTTTATGTTATTTGATTAATGTCATGTTTTCCAATTATTTAACATTCCTTGAATATTTATTCTTATTAATGTTAGCTTTAACTGTAAGAATACCCCCATTTAGCATCTAGTCTCACCACATTATTGTGATTAATTTTTTCTAAGATTCCATGAAGTATATTATGGCTGGTATGTTGGGTTAATCTAGGATAATAATTTTTTTTCAATGGAATTAATACTTTTTATTTCATATTTTTAGTTATAATGTAATATTTAAGTTTGTATCTTTTTTTCTAAAACAACTAAACTATTCAGTCCTTCTGGGGGTGGTTCCTCATATATTATTCCAATATAATAAAGTAACCACTGACTCTACACTGGTCAAGTATGGGTGTTTATAATGATTATGTTATATAAGTGACATGAAGATATCTTAGATATAAATTCTATGTTTTTATGATTAATGTAATATTATATATTTATATATATGACTATGATTATTATAAGAAAATTTTAAAACCTTAAGAAAACAAAAAATAGAATGAGTAAATACCCTTATGGTGAATATATAATTTTGGAAGGAGTATAATGATTCTATAACATTAGGGAATTCATTAATCTCTTGATGTTTTAAGGAGATGAAAATGATGTTCATGTTGATATTTATTTGAGGAGGTACCCTATCACCAATTTGGTGTTTTTTTACAATGATCTTCTTATGAATGACATATGTGCTCATATTGTTATGAACGTGACTTTGATCAGTGAGTGAAGAATGACGAATATAGTGTTACCCTTGGTCTTGATAGTGAAACAAACCAAAATCATTGTAGTCATTATCATAAATATTAATGATTCGGGTATACTAGGATATTTTTTTATAATTCTTCGAGTAACTCATCCACATCATATTGTGATCCAAGTAAAAATATGTATGTCCTTTATCTTTTTCCCTTGGTTTGTAATATGTGTTTTCTTGGAAGTGTTAGAATTGTATTTTGTTCCTTATCACATATAATATATATATATATTTTATGTATCCAAAAATATTATTTCACCTTTATTTTCCCACAAAACATGGTTTTAAAATAATATTAAGGGATTTTTTCAATCAGATGATGTTAGTATGTAAAATGTGATCCACATTAAGTTCTCCATGACTAATTTTGTCATCATATATTCCTGAATTCTAATCATGTTATGATGGTTTTAACATATTTTTTTTTATTCAATATCTATTGAGGTTTTTATAGTTATCATATATTTATCCAACGGTGCAACTAAGATGAAATATGTTATGATAAAATCTCTTTGAAATGATTCATTTCATGTTATTTTTAATTAGTGATCATCATAAAAAACAATATGAAAATATATCAGGGATAGTCTAATGGCCCATTATTTTCATAGATAGATAATAAATAGAAAAATAACAATATTAATTAAATAACATAACAGACCATTCCATGACATTATAGGTTTAGTTTCATTGGAAACAAACAAACATAAACAACGAATTCATAAATAATCTACCTTCTCTCACGATTGTCCATTCATTACTAGACCACTTTTTTAAACATCTTATTTAATACCTTTCTTCATATCCTGGGTAAAATTTACATAATAAATGGTGATATAAGATACTCCATAAGGGTAAAAAATGGAGAAATCAATCATATCATAAAAATAATACAAAATAACATTATCAAAACATTTGAAAATTATATCCTACATATACAAGAATCATAATAACATGTTATGGGATAAATCATATATATTTATAAATAATCAAAGATCATATTCCATGAGATCATGAAGGAAGTCATGTAATTTTGGAATACACATAATAATATAAAATCATTTCCATTAATTTCTAGGCTAATTTACAAGACCATCATAATAGACAAAGTCTTTTACAGAACCAGGTTCACTCCCTATTCCAGACCTATATTCATCAAATGATTTCACTATTTATTCTAGTCCATTAAATATCATGAGATATAGATCTTTTCCTAGTGCAATAAAAGAATATATAGGTACCACCCATCACATAATAAAAACCATATATAATTTTTACACGATAACTTAATTCATTTATGGAACCCATAAAAAGAAATGGGTTTCATAAATATCATTCCAACATAACCAAACCATATAAATAATATGGATAATATCCTTTAAATATATCCCCAATAATTCACAAGAAACGTCAAATAATGTTATCATAATTGGAAAACTGTTTTTGAGATACTACTTAAAAATAAATTTTAGTGAAAATATCCTTTCATTTATAAAAAAAAATTATTTTCGTAAAATATCCGTCAATTTTGAGATAAATTGTTTTATTTGAAAATAAAATTTTAATTTTTAAATAAAATATTCATTTAATTTAGGTATCATAAATTTGGAAACATCTTTTCATTCCATATTTGTTAAAAAAACTTTCCGTTCATATTATTTCAGAAAAATTCACAAAATTCCTCATTTGAAAACAACAAATGATTCCTTTCAACCTCTTTAGTAAATATTCACACGTGCATAAGAATGACTCTAAAAATTTGTAGAAAAATAGTAAAAAATATTATGGAAAACATTTATTTGATACATGGACATGTAAAAAATATATAATTCCCAGTATATTTTTACATATAAAAAATATAGAATAATAATGAGATTGTAAAACTAACCATTACCTATGGTCTGGTTTTCATTGTACATATAATATACTACTATATAGTGATTAAAATAATTTTATAATTTTATATTAGAAAAATATTCATACTTATTATATATGATCCTATTATAAAATATTATCACCTATTTTTTAATAATATGACACTATTTCTCTTCTTTCGGGTGTTAACAACCTCATTTTCCTATGCATGCTTTGTCATATAAGTCCCAGTTCTTGAAAATAAGATATAGTTATGTCATATAAATAATGATATTAAGGTAATATATTTCATATTTATTAATTATATACATATATTTAATCATTATTGAATGGTGAATATGTTAACTAAATTGTATTGTCTCACGGAGATGGCATATCAAACATATGCAAAAGTGATTATACCATTCCCTTAATGGTGAAAGTGTAAATAAGTGGAAGGTGTATATATGTTTTCAGAATAAATATCATTTTATAATTATTATTATATATATTTATTATTTCTATCAATATACACATCGAAATAATGTTGTGATGAAAAATAGATTACACCACAGTGTGGAAAAATAATGTTGTATGTTTGCTCATGCGGGGCTTTTTCTTTTAGTAGGATGCCTAAAGTGTGGAATATGGTTTTCCCAAAATCATAATAAAATATAAATAATATATTTTATACAGTATTTTTTCATCTATAATGGAAAAAACACATGAATTGGTATCATAAGATGAAATAATATTGAAATAATCGGTTAATATGATTACCACTTCTTCAGTGAACTTAGTTTAGAAATCTTACTAGGGGAACTGGGTTTGGTCTTTCAAGAATACCAAAACCTCTGTAATGTGTCTAGTGAAGATTATAATAAAAATAATTTTGTTAATGTTGATATTGATGTCTTAAATTGATGTAAATAATTGAGTAAGGAGGTTCCCTTTTGTAATTGTGGTGAGGGAAACTTTTTTATTTTCATTAAATGTTGATTTATATTTAATTCAATATTAATCAAAAAACCAAAAAAAAATTCCTTGAATATAAGATGATGTAAGTTTTAAATCCAATCAAACAATATAATTTAGACATGTTTTAGTATTATTTTATACCTTATCGTTTTAATGATCCCTTTCCTAACCAATTTCAATTTTAACAAAGGTAATAACTTTTTCAATATTAAAAGGTTTTATTTTTTACTTTTGTGATGTATATTAGACCATAAATGAATATTTTATAAAATTTTAGACCATATTATAATTATTTTTTATTTTGAATATGTTTTTTGATTTTTAAATAATTTAATGGACTATTATTTTGATAAAATATCTTTACTATGAATTTTGATAATATTTATTACATGGACTTTTAAAAAATAAATATAATGATTTAAATTAGGGGAAAAATATTTTATTATATCCCTATGAGGTCAATTTCATCTATGAAATTATTTTATTACATTAATTATATAAAATTACATTTATTTTAATATTTTAAATGAAATTTATTTGATATTTCCATTAACAAAAAAATATTAGTGTTGGGTAATTTTTTTATATTATTCATTTTTCACTAAATATTAAAAATAATATACCCTGATAAATATATATATTATATATTTCCGAAAAATATCTATTGTAATATATATTTTTTGTTACCCTATATTAAAAAAATGGTGTATTTAATACATGATTGTGACGTCTTTAATTTTCTATTAAATAATATGATATAAATATAATAATATCATCTTTATGGACCAAAAATTAAATAAAATTGATCCTAAAACTATGATTATTATGTTAAAAAAATTACATTTATATTCATTCATAACATATCTCTCACTTCATGCGGACACATATGATATATTTGAGATAAATACAGTGAAATTTTTTACATTATTTAATTTAAAAATTATAGTAGTCATTTTCATGGAAATTATCAATCAAGTAACAAAATGTCATTCCTTAGTTGTTAAGTGTTGAGAACCAAGATGGCATTGTCATCTCCTAGTGGAGCTCTCCTAGAGAGCTAGGGTTTCTCCTCCCATTCCCCTCCTACTTTCCTACCTACTATGGTTCTCATCACAGATGATCCTTACATCAGCCATCATGATGGATGGATCTCCGTTCATTGGGTTTTTTTCTATATCATATTTTTTTTCACTACTGGCCTTCAGTTCTTCTTACGCTATTGTTCTATTATGCCTTGTTGTTTATCGTCAACTTGTGTTACCTGAAGGTTGGTACCATGCTATTATTACCGAAATCTATGCACCAAAACCTTACTTTGGTTTGACCTGGAGGTGCTCTGATGGTTTGGGATCTATTTGTATCAATGTTCCATGGTAATCCCCTTGTCTCGATTTCCCATCTCTTCTCTTTCTGCATTTCCCTATGTACTGGACTCCATTTTGGCCTATTATTATGGTTTTTGTTGCAGTTTTGGGATGTTGTTGGTGGTTTTTTCGGCATCAAGGGTGTGTATCAGTGGTGTGGATCTTGTGCTTGGTCTCAGTAATTGCATCTCGTGTTGGTTCTCTTCTGTTCTTAGGGTTCTGTTCACTTGGTTCTTCTTAGTTTCCCATGTTTCTTTGATCATGGTGGTGTAGTTCAGCTTCAGATGATGATTGCAAGTGTGATGTTTCAGATTGGATGTTGGTGGGCCATTTGATATTTTTTTTTGTTATCAGCTTTTTGCAATGTTTGGGTTTTTTTAATCCCCATGAAATCAATAGTGATCGGTGAAGCGTTTTTTATTCGACTACAACTCTTTGGGTCTTTATGGTTTTTATTTATTTTGGTATGTTTACATCTTGTTCTATGGCTTCCAATAGTGTTTTTCCTACATGTATTGTTTGGGATTATGGTAGAAAATGAGTTGTTTAGGGTGTTTGTGAAGACTTCCACTGGATGGTTCTCACAGGTGTTCTGGTTGAGAAGGTTGCGATGTGCACGACACATAAAGGCGGTGGACGTCGGAGAAGGTTTTGGTGTGGCGAGTGTTGTGTTGAAGTAAAGACGGTGATGGTTGACCAACAATGTGTTTATGGTGGGTCATGGATAGGAAAGAGTGGTCGTTGTGATGGGTTTGTGTCTCGAGGTAGATTCGAGAATCATGGGTGATGACTTCGAATTTAAAAATTAAATTTTTGTGGTTTTTTTGGAAGTCGTCATTGGTGGCACTCATTTCATGGAAGATAAGGGTCAGAAGATGGTGACAACAAGGTGGTTTAATGTCAGGGGGAATAGATCGATGAGGCTCATTACATGAGGATTTGTGTCCCGAGGTGTCCCAGTAGTGATAGGTTTGATTCTTAATTTTATGAATTTCAAATTTCATTATTGTGTTTCAATTGGGTCATGGGTTTTTTATTTCTTATGTTTGATTTCAATCTTGAAATTTGGATGGATTGGCTTATATTTAAATGTGAGGTTGCCTCATCCCCATAAAGTGGATTTCAAAGATAATAAAAAATGGATTTGGGGGTGTTAAGAGTCGAATTATATCCATCCAATAAACTTTTTTCATGTGTAAGAGTAATTTTTTAGTATTTATAAATTTATTTTATACCTAAATTACCCAATTTCCCTTTATCATGGTAACAAAATTTACCAAGGTTAATATTCGTATCGAAAAAAATAAAACGGATCTATTCACTAAATATGGACCTTATAAATCTGAATTTGGTAACAATTTTTAAAAATTATAAACATAGAGGAAGTCGAACTTAATTTAAAATAAAACTGTTAAAATTCCGGGAAAAGTAGTGTTTTGGAAAAATACCCTTCTAAGATACATTGAGCACATATTTTGATGGAACCAGCATACATTCTTCTTGAGTAAAGATAACATGATAAATGAAACATATTAAATAAATTGTTTTTTAGGTGGTTTTATTTCATTGAATAGTTATCTTATTTCTTTAGGTGTTACATTCGAGGTTTTTGGATGCAAACCATAGACTATAGGTAGCTTCTCTTAATGACACTAAGAATTAATCCCAGAGATTTACTCACCAAGTGTATCCAGAACTTTAGTTAAATAATATTATTATTTACTATTAAATGTTTTTAATAAATATTATTCTCACAAATGGTTTAATAATTTTTCATATTTTATTGATCAGTTATATTCAGTCAGTAGTTATTATAGAAAAAATTTTTTGGGTAGAATATTTTATAGATATTTTATTTCTAATTATTTAATATAATATTCTATAATTATTAGATAATAATGAAGTGACATTTATTTATTAAAAAGTATTTATTATTCATGGACCAATAAATATTTTGGGGAAATGGAAGAAAATGTTTCATGGTCTGATAAGAAATAGAATATATTAAATATTACTCAAATAAATAATATTTACATAATTCTTGAATTTTTCACATGTCATGAAAAAATAAAAATGTATTATTATAGACAATGGGATTTTTAGGGATTAATAAAAATAATAATGGCACATGTGTAATTATTATTTTATAACACTAACAATATATAAAACTAACTATATTTTTTCTTATAGGGTTTCCATTAGTTTTTTTTTGTGCACAACAATTTTTAGGTAAATTTTTCATAGACCTAAAAGGAACCTATTTTATAAGAACACTCTCAAGAATAAAGGGATTTCTTCCGCAGCCACCACTCTTAATTCTAGAGATATCAACAAGAAACCTTCTTGAATAGATTCTCAAGGATATCAATGATAAATGAAAAAGTGTTAGGATCTAACTCTCTATAACGTATAGATTCATATAGTGGCATTCAGATGTTCTTGGAGCACATGTGGATCATCACTGGAGGGAATCTATAATTGATTCCAGCAATACAATGGTTGTATGATGTAGATATTTTTTCATATTCAACAACAAATAGAAAATTCATCCTAAGGTAATTCATTAATTTATTAAATTAATTATAAATATTTAATTTATGATCCATCAATTTGGTTCATACATTCTCTCATAAATTAATATTTCATTTAATTATAGTTTCCAAGTGGTTTATCATTGATTTACATCTTTGATTAATAGTCACCTATAAAAAAGGATGATTTGGTCAGGCCCCATCCTTGGCTTCAACTGTGACAAACACCTTCACTATTTACCAATTATCCTAGTTATGTTTTCTCAACCATTCATAAATCATTCAATATCCTATTTAAGTTATAAATATAGAATTTTATGTTACTCATTTGGAATTTTGATTTCACTTTTATAGGTTGATTTTCCTTTATCCATTTTCCTCTTTGGTGACAATTTCCTCCATAGTTATATTTCTTAAGTAATCTATTCTTCCTAAAAAACTTTTTAAATCTATTAGTTATACCCTCAATCTCCTCATTACTATTAGAGGGTGATTCATCCTTACATGAACTATATTATTTTATTTTATTCTTGATCTTTGTATCATGAGTCATAAATTAAAATGGTTTTCATTTTAGTTCATCATCTTCTTTTTTAACATTTAATTCTACCTCATACATCATGAGTTTTTCTATCATCTACTTTTTAATAAGATTTATTATTCCACATGATTCTAAAAAAGACATATTGGATCCTCTTTATTTATTTGGTACGCATCACTGGAGTCGCATCACTCGATATTAATCTTTAATATTCTTTTTATATGCATGTATTTTATTGATAATTTCTTTAAACCTATGATACATGTAAGAAATTGATTCATTGGGTTTCATCATAAAAGTATCATGTTCAATATTATATTTATTGAGGAACATTTCATTTATTTTCAATTTTCATTCATGAGACATGGAAAGTGTATCCCAAATTTCATAACAAGTAGAACTTAAATAAATTCTATTAAATTAATATTTAATTAATTCACAAAATAGCGCCTTAAAATCTTTTCAATTGAAATCAAATGAATACTCTTTGTAATTTATACAATATTCTCTAGAAGCATTAGTTTTTTCATATTTCACTCTATTATAATCTAAATAACAATTCTTGTTCTCTTGAGATATGTTTTCATCTTAGTCTTCAACTAAGAAAAATATATTCCATTAGAATAAAGATTTTTATTTTTAGGATACCCATTAAGCTTATTTTTTCGTAATGATATAAATTTTGAATAAATATAAATTTGAATCTTTTAGGAAAAAAACTGGACCATGGTTAAAATATAGATAAATAAATAGATATCCTCTAATACCAAATGTTGGTTTGAGTTAAAAAATCAAGAGGGGGTTAATTGAGTTTCTAATTAAAATTTTTCTTTAAAAGTTTTTAAAACCTAATCCACTAATTTATAAAAAAATATTAGTTAAATAAAATAGTATTAATATATAATTTAAATTTTACAAAAGATATCATAAAATATTTATCACAACTCTTTTCAAACAATTTCAAAATTTCTTGAATTTTTTAAATATATTTATTTATTTTAAAAAGAGTATATAAAAAATTTACTCATTATAATTATCGGAGTAATGTTTTTAGAAACATATTTAAAAAATCAATTTGAAAAAATAAGACAAAAATAAAATACACTGAAGATTTAAAAAAAATTTGGTTTAATATCATGTTGAGATATAATCATATGTAAGTATAAGTCGCCTTATTTTATATGAATTTATTAAAAATAATATAATCTATAATACAGATTGACTTTTACATATAAATACTACACACGTGTTGTCTATGATATACACATCTTCTTGCCTATTTTATGTGGGAATATAAATGTAATGAAATCATTAGATAAAGTATAATGTACTATAAAATATAATAATGGATATTATTATCAATAAATAAAACAAATACTTCAATAATAACTAGAAATATAATAATAATAGAGATATAGAAGAGAAAATAATTGTTGTAAAACAAATAATAGTGTTTTATTGTTATGCTGATAAAAATTCTCCTCTCAATGTCTTCTTTCAGTTGTGATATGATGCATGTAGATAGGTACAATTAATATGACATTTCAGTGTTGTTATAGAGAAAAACATAGAATCATATACATTAAAATTGAAAATTAGTTCATCCTGTAAATTTTTTATGTGTGAATCTCTTTTGTATATTTGTTTTTAATTTTTGATCTCCTATAAGAAGAAATTTTTTCATGAAAAAGATCATTTGAAAACTCATCATAAGAAATTATCAAACTCAACATGAAATCATATATCAATAAATTCATCTAACCAATATTTAATTCTATATAGAAAAGGTGGTTGGAATATTATATTTAATATATATAATTCCATAAATTAGTCATGGTCACTTTAAGTGTTCAACATCAGCTTCCATTATGTCTCCACCACTATCCAAGAATTCTAGTTGGATTCCGTGGAAAAATAAAAGTTGTATGGGGAATCACCTTGAACATAAGATTAGTATATTGAATACTTTAAATGGTTTATTTAGATATTCATGCATTCACTTAATCTATTTTCTAAAAGTACAATTTCTATATGGTATATTCCCTTTCACGCCTGGTTGATTTAAAATAATGTGCTTTCAATCCAATTATTTATAGAATTTATAACTAATGTATAGTCACATAGAATCAGTTTTGTGGTCATAGGATATTCAAAAAAAGAATTTTCTGAGAAGACATCCATGGCCAATCTTATAGGTTTTCATTCAATCCACTAGTCATGTGGTTGATTTCTTCCTTTGTGAAAATCCTAGTAGTTGCAGTCACTTGTTATTCAACATGCAATATCTAGGTTTATCTTGCGGTCTCATAAGTATGTATGACAAGGTTGATGAAAATTTCTTATGTTCAATATGATTCCTTTTTATATATTTCTTGTCTACAATTATTTATATAGTTTATGGGATCTTTATGAGGCAAATTGATTACTTTTTCTCTTTATATATTGTTTTTAAATAGTCTAGATTTCTAAGATTTATTGTAACTTGAGGACTTATAAACATTTATAATGTGATACAGGGATAGATTTATCATTCATTAAACATAGAAATAATTAAGAATAACATCTGTTATTTTTTATAATTAAATAATTAATTGTGGGATTAATCCAACACATATATAATGGGTTTTATTTCATCTTATTGATACCACTCATGGTCAATATTGTCTAGGATTATGTTCTTTTTTTCACTAATAATGGTCTTTTAGTTATCTTATAAAAACCTTTATAAATTTATATACCATATACACCAAAAAATAATGTAGAATATTGTAATGTGAAAGGTAGTGAATGACACACACTATGAAGGGATAAAGAGATAAGATATGTGATTCTCATATGAAAAGAAATAATATTCATTATTATTACAAAACAAAATTAGAGGAGGGCTCTAAATTTACTCAATTTATTGCACATAGATGTTTTTTTGTCCCATGATATAAGAGGTAACTCAATGTGGTAAATACTACCTCTTCCTAATTCATTATTATAGCTGGATGACAAGTATAATCATTATGACCTCAAATAATGTAGTGTTTAATTATATCAACATGTATCGTAGTCTAAATGAAAAAAAATTCTATAGACTATAAAAACTCTTAATTTTGGTTATTTCATGAAGTTCACATCATTTTAAGTTAAAAAATATTTATAGAAACATGAAATTTATCAGGAAGTATCATTTGTGAGAAATATAAGGAAAAATAGAGTTTTTGAAAGAATAAACTAGATGGTGAAAAATATGGTGAGGCCTTTTCTCAATAAAGTTTGACTATCAAGACACTATTATATTAAAAAGGATAAATTGGATAATTATATTTAAAATATAAAATCACATATTCTATATAAAATTTATACACAATGTGAGGTTTGATGTCAAAGGAATCCCACTATAAAACATGAGTGTATTTAGAAGAAAATTTTTTGTTAAGAAGAAAACCAAGGAATCCGTGAGGCTATAATAGATGAAAATAATTTTCATAGTTATTTTACAAAGATAAAAAATTTAAATTTCATCAAAATGAGACTGAAAAATAATATCTAGAGTTGTGATATAATTTTTAAAATAAATAATAAGTTAAAAAAATAACAAATTTTAAAAATAATTAAGTTTGAGAGGAGCCACATATCAATACACATGTTTTGGATGGAAAATTTAAATTATAGGATGAAGGAGGAGTTGATGTCATTATTTATCCAAATAAATCTAGAATGTAGTGAACAAGATACAAATTAGATTATTCAAATATGAGATAATTTGGAGAGGCTCATTAAGATAAATCATGAGTTGTGTCCATAATTGGGGTATTAAATGTAATTTAAAAGATCAAATCAATGGATATTATGAAGAGACCACATGAAAAAAATGATATTGGAATGAATTGGGTTTTAAAGAAAAACTAATTGAACATAAAAATGTGTTAAGAAAAATTCTTTGACTTCTATATAAATGATATGGCCAATTTGAGGGTATTGATTTGGAAGAAACAATATCACTAGGGAGTGTCTTTAATAAATTTTATTATTCATAGTAGTGGTAGTATAATGGAAATTCAAAATCTATATAATTGATATAATGATAAAAATCATGAATGTAGTGCTCAAATAATAGGTTTATATTGAAAAAATGTGTATTTTAACCTGATGATGAGGGAAGAAATGTACTCAATTTTAAGAAATATTTCTTTGTTCAATAGTTCATTCCATTCTTATTGTGATTTTTTATATGTATGATTTAATAAATTGTTATTCAAATGTGGTGTAATTGATCACAATATAAATTGGAAAATCAAAAAAGAATTTTAATTCCTGATACTAATCTATGGATATGAAACTGTATTTGGTAGAATGAAAATAGATACATTTGAGAAATTTTCTAACTTAATGATAAAAGAATTTATATTTTTCAGGCTTTGAGAACTCAAATTCTTTCCCTATTTGTGGGTTAATAATATTAAAACCCTATTTTAACCCCCATAATTACGAGAGAAAAAAACAAGAAAATGAACAATGTATAAATTTTATTTATCTAACATTATACCAAATGAAAAAAAAATATTTTATTTACTTAATATTGACACAACTATATATAATATTTTCATCTTGTTTGATTGTATGTTTTTACATTAATTTAAGTAATAACACCTTAATGTGACAAAGATTATAATGTGGTATTATAAAGGAACTCTTTATTTTTATTTATTATAAATAGTTAGTAAAATAATAATATTTAATACATATTGTTATTGGGATTTGGGTTGGAGTTTTCTTAGAAAAAAAAATCACAATTAAAGGACCTTTGTGCACTAATTAATAATTTTTTGGTTGGAATAATAAGATGTAATAAAATAAATAAAAGAATATATCTATATTATAATACATTATGATAATTATAGATTTTACCAAACTGATCTGGTGAAGTAATAGTTCAAGTTCATTTGTTTATAAGTAGAGATACCCATGAAATTTTTTTTGAAAACAAGTGTTCAATTTATCTTATAATGAATCTAGAATAATATAATTACACTAAGAATATTTAAAAAATTGTCACCTTATTAAAAATAATTTTATGAAATATGTTCTATATATAAATAAATAAATAAATATGAGAAAGTGGGATATGTACTCATAAAACAACCAAAACACATATATTTAAGAAACAACAGTTGAATATTAATGTTCACCCACATACTTTTCAGTTAAAATATTTGGTAGGGTCTCCTTCTATTATTTATATTTTATTTTTTTGAATGATTTCTCATTTATTAAAATTTAGTTTGTAAAATAAATATCTTAGATTTTATTATCAAAGGGGGTAATATATTGTTAGGACATGAATGGGGAGAAATATTATTAGGGATATGTTATTATAAAGTGAATACATCACATGAATAATATAATTAATATAAGAAGATATATTATCCAAGGGAAAGTAAATATCAATTAGATTGGATTTAGGGGGGTTATATTAGGTTAAAGGTACATAAGATATGTCCCCAAATTTTATATTAACTATTATTTTCTATATTAATGATGACCTAAGTAGTCTTATATATTTTAAGATAAATATATTTTATTAGTTATTTAGATCATGAAACTAATTTTTTATTTTTTATTTCATTATGGTAATGTGGATTCAAAAAATACCCAAATTTGAGAAATGTTATAAAAATTTAATTATGTGGATTATTTAATTATCATTAAGTATATTTGGATAATTTTATGATGATGGTGTTCAATTTAATATAAATTTAGTCATTCAAATTATAGAGCTATGTATTTTAATTATTAGCAGGGTTGTCTTGATTTTTAAGGAAGAATATGATAAAGGTTTTGAAGATGAAAAATAGGTTATTGTAAATATAGACTCAAAAAAATTCATGGTGTAACTATCTTTGTGATGGTTTTAAAAAATAATAATTTTATTGTAAAATTTTCTATTGTAATTAAGAACATATAAATAAAATGAAAATACATATGTTAACCACATTATTTTCATAATTGATTTCAATGGTTATGGTATTGGAGGTTGAATAAATGACAATGATATTTTAAGGTATATATAATTTTTAATTTTCCATATTCATTAATATAAAACATATTGATGGAAGTTCCAAATCATAAACTCTCTAGTTCATTTTCACTATATTTTTTTGTAAATAAAATAGAATATTTGGATCTTGAGTAAAATTAAAAAATGATTTATAACTATGTCATGGTTATGTGAAAATTAAATAACACGGCCTTTGGTATAGATCAACACATAATAACATGGTAATCAAAATGATAAAACATTAAAAAAACCAATTTTATGTTATCATTTATTAAATGAATTTTAAAGATCTATCTACTTCCCACACTCATTAAAAGAGAAAATTATTATTTTAGTGGGGATGTTTTGAGTAATATTTTCACAAAATAACGATCTTGGTAATTTCTTCATAATAATATTTACTTATAGGGATCAATAGAAATGAAATTAAAAAAACAATAATGGATAGTAGAAATATATATATATATATTAGTCAAATTTTTGCTAGATTCTTAAATGTAAAATTGTTAATCCAATTCAATAGATTTAAATGGCCTTGAATACCTATTAATGGTTCTGTTTTGAGGATAATTATTGTAATTATAAGGACCCAGCCGTAATCATTACATAATCTTGAATTAAGTCAAAAATTCCCATTTTGGATCTTTTCTAGTTTTGATTATTAGAGAATTAAGTCATAAATATTTTATTACATCTCAAAAATTACAAAGTAGACACTTCTACTCAGTTTCCATTTTTTCATAAAATAAAAACTCTTAAAAAATGAAACATGTCTAGTTCCATGTTTTAGACAAAATGACATTTCCTTAATCTAATCCTAGACCATATTCATGTTTAAATTTTGTAAAAAACATTTAAAAGAAAAATTGGATGAGAAAAAAAAGTTCAATAAGGTTTATAAAATATGTAAAGGAAACAGTAGCCCATCAATAAATACAAATCAATGAAACCATACTTCTCAATCATAACATACCTCATGAAATCAAAAGATTTAAGAATAACACACAGAAATAATAAATCATAATGGTAACTTATAGAATAAAAAACATTCTTACATTATAGCTTTTATAGCTACATTGGGAGTTATGTTTGTAATACCCATAATAGTATATTCCCTAAATCTATTTATAGAAAAATTAATGCTTACCTCTGTCACGTTACCCAATGCATTGTAGAGCTATCTCGGGCTCACATTCCCTAGGTTTATCATGGAACCACCTATATACGTAAAAAATTCCCAAGAAAAATAACATATTCATAACCCATAAAATAAGAATAAAGTAAATATTACATTTCCACATTGAAATAAATATAAATCATTTCAATATATTGTCATAATCAATGCTTTATCAAACCATTTTCAAAATCATCTAAAATGTTTACTAAAGAGATTTTTGAATCCAAGTGTCTCAGAAAACATTGAATATATTGAATATGATTTTAATTTCAAAACATTCATGTCAATATAAATAAATTCTTTAAATAATTTTTTAAACATGGATATTAATGATAAATTATTATGATAATTAATCTTTAAAATATTTAAAATGATATTTTAGTTAAAGAGTTACTAACCAAATAAGAGACTCTTGAATACAAATAATTGAGGAATAAGAATAATCAAAGCTTATAATATCATAAGAATAATGATATTAAAGATATAATATGTCAAAGGGTAGTATATACAAAATATAAAAGTGAATTTTTATATAATAACAAAAAAGTTTCATTGTAATATAAATAGAGACAAAGTCCCTTGAAAAAATCATGTCCTTAGATTAAGGACAAATCAATGACATGATTATATATTGAAAATAAAAATGCACAAAATATTAGTGGATAATATTGGTAAAACAATAATATTTCATTCAAACATATTCATAGCATGACATAATCAAAAGTAGATGTTTAACCCAAAGAATTGAAATTGGGTTAAGAAGTTATCTTACAGAAATTTGGCAGCCTAACGGCATCACATTAAAATTAATAAAATGATTTGATGAGAGAGTAATGGTTATCTAATATAATGGAAATAAAATTTATAATAATAAGGATATATAAGAACATATCCTAATATAAGAAAAAGGAAATATAAAATACATAAAATAAGTATTTAACTAAAATAGTATGGTGAAAGGTTCCCTTACCAATTTAGTAACTTATGAAACATAAACCACATAAAATAAAGAGCATAAAATGAATATATAAATTTCCATAAATTTATGTATATTAATAAAATAATAAAATCATGGACAGTAAATACACCACACAAAAGGAAATGGTGGAAAATATATCATGAATCTCATAAGAGTAAAAAGTGAGATGAAAACCTCTTACCACAAGTTCTACTTGTATTTTATGTTCCTTTTTCATATGGAATAATAAAATTAAGATAATTTATAAATGAATAAAAACCTTCTTCGAGTATATTATTCAATTTATACCACTTATTACCTTGTTATAACAATTATTTATTTATTTTAGTTCATATCGAATATTTGGTCGATGTTCAGAACCTGAGTCAAAAATAAACTTATTTTAATTACAAGTTCTCCGTGTGGTAAAAATTACATTATATATAAAATTATATTCATGATTTATATATCATATATATCCTTTACATTTATATTTATAAAATAATATGATACTTGGAGATAATAAATGAAATTCACTGTTAATGGAGATGGTAAGTCGTACGTACGCTTTAATGCTACTTTCATATCTATTTCGTATTTTAATGGAATTAAAACTTAATGATATATAGTTATATTAAAATTCCATTATAATATCATATATAATTCCCTTAACTCCATCCTTTATATGTTTAATTTATGGCCTGAACGAGTCATATCACATTTAAGGTGCGGTAGTCCGCACTTCCTCAAATGAAATTATCATATTTACGCCATTATGGAAACTGTAAAGGTATTATATAAATGAATAATAAATATTTAAAGAGACAATATGAATATAATATATATCACATATAAATAAAATTCTTTCATAATGTCTACCATGAGAGGCGGTTGGAGATATTTGAGCAATCATCATTTCGTGAGGCAATAGTTCTTCATCCATAGAAACAATATATTTTTTACCCATTAGACGGAGGTGTGTGTATGTGTAGTTTGAATAATTCTCATAAAAACAATCCTATTATATTTTGGGTACTGGTGTTGTTATAAAATAATAGAATTAAAAGATTTGGGGGGTTGAATATGTAAAATAAAAGAAATTAACTTAGAGAAGACGTTACCTTTAAATTGGGTATCTCCCATTGGTTTGAACCATAAGGATTACTTGAATTGACTTATGTATATTGGAAGGATTATATAAGGAATAGAGGGATTTATGGACCATAAATGGTCATTTTTTGGTATATCCTATGTCCTTGAGTGGTGCGAGTAATGGGTTAGAGGTGAGATCTTTTTATATGGGGGAGGAGGGGCTCTTTATGAAAGTTTGAATGTTTTTTTATTAGAAACTTATATTTGGTTTCCAAAGGCCCAAAACATATTAATGTTGAAGATAATATGACTATTTTTTGAAATAAAATCATCCAATCATAATTATACAAGTTTTGGATATTGTTATAATTTTTATAATCTTATTTATTTAAATCATTCATTAATGAGGTCAACATTGCATCATTATTGTTTCATAAATAATTTTTAATATATGATCTCTAAAAATTATAAATAAAATATCATGATGTAGGAAATCATTTTTTTTCTAATTAATATGTATAGTCAAATATATAACTTATATAATCCCATGTAAAAATTGATTTACTAAAAATATATGTTTATGTCGTTTTTGTCCTTAAATTAAATCAATTAATATAAAGTGTCATTACCACTCCCATGTGGCACCATGGGGTCCCAAAATCAACACAAGGTTCCCCATGGTCAGAAATTTATTATCCATTAGGAATAGGACACATGTTAGGGAAATTTAATATTATTATAATAACATTTTATTACCCTTTTTTACATGATTTACCCTTTAATCATGGTAAATAAAAAATTTACCTATTTAAATATTCATAATGTATAATAATAAAAGTTATCTATTTACATAATTTTCACCAAAAAATTCCAAATATGGAATCCATTTTTCCAAATTCAAAACACATAAGTGGTTGAAAATTATTTAAAATTAACTTCTCTTGTCAAAACGAAAAAGCGTGTTTTTATGAAATAATAATTATCAAAAGATTGACACTTTATTTATGTCCAATTTCGAAGATAAATTACATCCAATGACCAACATTGGATTAATTGGTAAAACTATAATCTACTTAAAATTCAAAACAAATTAAAATTATAATATAACCATATAAAAAATTAGATGAAAATGCAGTTTTGAATTAAAATGTCATATTTTCCACTATTCATTATAAAATAACATTATAAAAAAATTAACAAAATTTCATCCAAACTAAATTTTGATGTCCCGATTGTAAAAAAGAATTTTATTTCTTTAAAATAGAACATATAAAAGTTACAAAAACTATATTTAAGAATTACTCACCATCTATAGAGGGTAAATCGACTTTTTAAAGAATATTAGAGTATATATGCTTAAAATTGGATTCATTCACATTTTAAGACTCTAACATTTATTTGGTAAAAGTAAAAACATTTTAAAAACATGTTTAATCATATTTTAGTTAGTTATGTTCATTCCCACCTATACAATGACTATTTGTTAACTAAAATTTAAAATAATAATATTATATTGTTATTATTATTTTTTGTATGACTTAACATTGTTTGCAACAAAAGACTTTAGGGAAATCCATTATTGCATGTCAGGTACTGTAACTCCCCAACCCCGGTTACCCAGAGTCGGTGCATTATTACATAACATTGGTATGATCACAAGAAAGTTAAAATCTCAAAAGACCGATTGGTTTAGTAGCCATGGAAACACTAGATATATTCATAAAGTTTTACATTACATCATAAATTGAAAAACTACTACAACAACATAGTCTCCATATCCCAAACTCATATCCCCACATACTATCCCTGCAGGTCATTCATAAATTACTTTTTCACATCCTGGGAAAAGTAAAACATAGAAAATGGGTGAGCTCAAATACCCAGTAAGGATAACAATATAGCGGAAACTTTCATAAATAAGAATAAATATTTAAGGAAATGTATAACTTAAAACAAAAGCCTTTTAAACTTGAACATCATCATAGTATGGAAAAAATAAAATTAAATAATTCCATTTACTTTCTCACATGGATATTCTACTAATCTAATAATCACATGCAATATCAATTACCACTTTCATAATGATGGAATGTATAATTCCAGACTATCATAACCACATAGCCAAGGCCTCGTTCCAAGACTACAAATAAGATTTTGCCAAGACCTTGTGCCAAGACACTAGTTTGTCTCATGAGACCTACCGATGCATCGAGGAGCTATAGAGGGCTCCACCCGTCACATATTCAGTCCAATTCATTCCCATATGAAATGGTCTAAACATAACATAAACATTCGTATTAAAACTAGCATACGAAATGTCAATACTTTCTCCATAAACCATGAATGGTATAAAAATAACACATCCACAATCAAACATATCACAAAACATTCAATAAAATATAGAAGTTTTGTATCAACTTCAAATAATCATAAAATCCATCAAAGGATGTTGACATAAATGAAATCAAAACTATTTGAGAGAAATATCTCTTTTTATAAAATCATTTAAAAGTCACACATTTATAAAGGAAGTAATTAAAAAGAGATTTTTGAATCAATGTGTCTCATACCAATTTGAAAGTTTTTGAAAGGAATTAACATTTTAAAAACATTCATGTCCATTATAAATAAATCCTTAGAAACCATTTTGAAGACATGGACATTAATTAAAAATATTTAGAAAGACAAATCTTTAAAACATTTAAAATTATGATCTTGATAAAGAGTACCTTTAAAATTTCTTAAAATATTCATTTTGAAATCATTTAAAAGTCACATAATAATAAAATAAAACATTTACTTTTAAAATATTCTTATAATCTTGTAAGGGAAGCTTTGATGATTTTATAACGGCGGTAAATAGCCGTACCCGCCGTATAAGTTTAAAAAACATTATTACCTTAAATTTGTCGAAAGGTAAAAAGTGCCTTGTTTGGAAAACGATGGAAATATTCCTTTAAAAACACTTAAGGGTATAAATGACTTTAACCCATATTCTTTTTAAATAGTAAAAATGTTTTGAAATACATTTCGAAGAAACATGGATGTGGATGAAAAAGAAATCCCAGTAGATTATTACATATAAACAACCTCGGATAATGAAGAGATTGCAAAATAAACCCTTACCTTGTACTTTTCCTTGGTTGAGGTAGGTTAACCTCCAGTATAATAGTGAAATAATTGTTATTAAATTATACAAGAATCATATACATTCATATGATATCATATATGATCTTTTAACATTGCTTTGTTAATAATATCTTAGTATTATCGTCGTTTCGGGTGTTAACTTACTCGTTTTCTTTTATGTGTTTTGTTACATAACCCATGTTTTTCATGGATAGGTTGTATATTATTCATATACAGAATTATATCAAGTCCTTAAAAAATATTTTTAAATCATCAAATGATAATTATACTTGAATGGATAAGATGGAGAATGAATCGCATCGCGTTCGTGGAGACGGTAGTCCGTACGTACGCACGAGCGACAATATCATTCTTCTGATATTAAAATAATATATAAATGGATGGTATATCATATATAAATAATCATTAAAATGTTATATTTATTATTTAAATGAGTTACACATCATTATTATACCCATCCAAATAATAATATATTGAATACAAATTACACCACGACGTGGAGACGGTAAGTCGTACGTACGCACGTATGGTGACATGTTATTCAAAGGGTGGATAGAATACTGAATATGGTTGTACCATATTTATAATAACATCACAGTATATATATGATACTAGAGTTATTATTTTAGAATGGTAATAACAAAGGAAGAAGAAGTGGAAGAAGAAAGGAACTTGGAAAAGGGTGGTGAAATCATTACCTCTTCTTCGTGTTCTTCCTTCTGATTTGATCAAAAGGGATCCGTAGGTTGGCTTTATGATCAAACTAAGGCCTCTAGGTTTTAGTGAGGGAAGTGGAGAGAGTATTTGGTCAGGGTTTGGCCGAACCAAAAGGCTTTTAAGGTGTGAAGAAATGAGAATGAGGAGTTCCCTTTTATAACAGGGGTGAGGGGCACCTTTTGGAAAAGCTAGAAATATTAATTTATAATAAATTCATATTCGGTTTCTAATGGCTCCAAAGTTTATTATTTAAATTTTTAGGTGGGTATAGGTCTAAAATCATTCAACCAATAGAATTTAGATAGGTTTGGGTTACTATATTAACCTTATCTTTAAGTATTAACTCTAAGTTAATTAGTTTCACTCTTACAATGTCTCTTTGTAGTTTTATATTATATGGTTAATAAACATACGATATATATCAAAGAGACCCCAAAGTGGTTCATTAATGATACACCTATCATTATATAAGTCTCTTGGCCGATCCATAGATTTTTAGAAATTTAATATCAATTAATAATATACTATTTGTTTTAAAAACTCTTTTATGTCAATTTTGACACTATTCACTAGATGATTTTTTTGAAACTTATAACAGAATGATTACTTCGAAAAAAGTAAATTAAATCAATCATAATATGACATAGTATCCTAGAAAGTTAGTTTAATTCATTAAAAGTCTCAAGTTATATTTATTTGGGTATTTATAATATCAATTAATTTAATTTTTCACTATTATGGTAATTACTGCATCATCATTGTGTCATAAATAAATTAAATTATTTAATATCTAAAAATTACAAATAAAATCGCATTATGTAGGAAATATTTTTATATTTATAATGAATATTTATAGTCGAAAATCCAACATATATAACCCTATGTAAAAGTTTTTCTTCTAAAAGATATATGCTTGTGTCATTTTTGTATTCATTTTAACTTAATTAAAATAAAGTGTACCTATCACTTACAAGTGGCACCATGGGGTCCCAAAATAGACCCTAAGATGCCTATGGTCGAACTTGTATCAACCAATAAGGTTAGGACACGTTTTAGGGTAATTTTTTATTATTATAATATTATTGTTTAACCCTTATTTATCGGATTTACCCTTTAACCATGGTAAATAGAAAATTTACCGAAGTAATTATTCAAAATGTATAAAAATATAAGTTACCTATTTACACAATTTGAACATACTGATTCAAAATATGGAATCCATTTTTCCAAATTCAAAACACATAAGTGGTATAAATTAATTTAAAATTAATTCCCGCTGTCAAAACAAAAAGCGTGTTTTTAAGATATAATAACTGTCAAAAGATTGACACTTGTTTATGTTTGGTTTAATTGTGAAATTATGTCCAATGACCAAAATTGTATTAAATGGTAATTTTTTTTGTAAATATACTTTAAAACCACTCAAATTCATAATTTATCAATATAAAGTATTTCAATTAAAAAAGATGTTTTTAATTAAAATTTAGTAATTTTCACTATTCATCAAAATATTAAAGTTATCCGAAAAGTACCAAAATTTCACCATAGGATAAATTCGATATTCCGAATCCAAAAATGAAGTCCATTTTAAAAAATAAAATATATATAATTTCAAAAGGTAGGTATTACTATTCATAACGGCTAGTTTGATTGGTTATGGTGTGTTAGAACTCGGTGTTGCGTGTAGTGCAAGTTATTGAATTATTTTGAAAAAATAACACACTATGAAATCTAGGGGTGTTACATTCTCCCCTCCTTCAATAAATTGTGTCCTCGCAATTTGAAATTGTTCCTCGAAAATAAAATGTTGAAAATAGAAAATATCTTTGTTGGAAAACCCACATCGGAAATTGGGTTACAAAAATTTAGTCTTAATATAAGGAAAGAGAAATGAAAGGTTCACCACCAAATTATGATCTCGATTAGGAGAAAATTAGTGTAAATTAGAGACATATAATTGGAGGAAAAAGTAAATATTTATAGGTAGTGATTGAGGTCATCATTCACAAACAAGTGTAAAATTGAGGTCCTTAAATTCATCAATCTATGATGATTTGAAATACCATCAGTTCAACAAAACATAGGGTATTAGGATAACACATTTTTGGTTTTAGGATTCCTTAAATAAAATATAAGAATTAATTTTTTCATTGAATAAGAGAAGAAGAAAAATATATACTTGACAAGTAGAGTCTCAACCTTTAACTAAGTTCTACCACAAACTCATCTTTCACTCTAAAAGATAATAGAACATAAAAATAATATTCTATTTATCCTATTCGTATAGGGTTAAAAATGAATTTATAATTCATCTAGAAGAACCATTAAAAACGACATTATTCAAACTAGGACATCATGTGGGGCAGTGGTAGGTGATACACCCTTGTCGCCCTTCGGTTGTGGGTTCAAGTCTCGCGACCTTACCGGACGCGACGGGTTGCCGCCCGACCTCCGGGTAGTCCTTTTATGGAAATCCAAAATAATCCAAACTAGAACTATCCAAAATACTTTAGTTCAAAATTTATAAGGAAGTTAAACACAATAATGATCCTTTTTCGCGCGTAATAAAATGTTAACACCATCATCAAGTATTCTTTTAAAACACTGAAACATCCTGAATTACCATAAAACCTTATTGATTACATTCATGATCCCTTATTCCTTAAAGAATAATAGATATACTCCTTCAATCCAAAAATGTTTTAAAACTTAACAATGATGGAATATACACATCATTAATCTGTTTCAAGGTAGTCAATAATATCCAATATAATTTATCCAAATCAATCATGTATTATTCTAAAATCACTGCCCTGGTATCCGAACCATATTATGGTTTATCTTTCTCTCAACCATATATTTTCAAAAAATTTAACCTGCTATTGAGTCACTATTCTTTGTTCAACACAATCTCAAGTCCTTAATGAAATAGTACTACAATACAATCCTTATATACTCCATAAATATTATAACAAGTAAATTGTTGATACAACACTCAAATGACATAATCAACACAAGAACACTAATCATTCCTCTTCATCTGTGGTAGTATCATAACTTGATTATTAACCAATAGCATCATTTGTGGCATAGTCTGATGATTGGGACATAGGTTCGCGTAGTGTCTAAACTCCTTGCAAATGAAGCATTGTACATTTGAAACCATTTTCTTACCCTTGCAGTCACGTACTTTGTGCCCTTTTCCTCCACACTTATAACAAACTCTCATTCCTTTCAGGCAAGTTCCAGGGTGTTTCTTCCCACAATTATCACATATGGGAAAATTCATATTTTCCCTCTTCCCTTTATCCATCTTTTTCTCTTCCATCCTTTTCTTCTCTTGCTTCCCTTCAAATCCATAGGACTCAGTAAAATCTTAACTTATCTTATCACCATATGATATTATTTCTTCATATGATGATAATACATGGGAGACTATTTCTCTTATAAATTCTGGCTTAAGACCATGAAAGATATGATCCTTCTTTCTCTTTGGATCATGTGCATTTTTGGAGTTCTCATTCCTTCTACTGAGCGCCATTTCTAAACAATGGAATACACTAGATTAGTTTATGAATAACAATACCTAATCCCAAACTTGTAAGACACATAACATAAATTAAATAGTTTATGGATATAATCCATAATCATAAAAATTTCTCCTTTGAGGAAGTATATATACTCATAAACCCTTCATAATGGTTTGTAAAAAAATGAGAATTATCCTAAGCATATCCCCCGGGAGTGTCGTAACCAAGAGTGCAACAAGGCCCGTTTTCGTGCACCAGTTCCCGTTCGAGTCTAGCTCAAAGCGGTGTTTTCGGGTTTTACCCCTAGGTACATCTATACCAGAGCTGCCTCTACCTGCTCGTATCCAGACAGGGATGTATTGCTCGGAAAACTCACAAAATCTTTATAATACCAAAATTCTAGGAATTTCTTCTATACTAATCCTCAAAGTCTATCTTAGGGTTATGTTCTCTAATCAGAGTTTATCTAAATCTAGTTTCCAATGTTAATGTTAAACTTCCTCTGATACCAACTGTAACGCCCCGACCCCAGTTACCCAGAGTCGGTGAATTATTACATAACATTGGCATGATCACAAGAAAGATAAAATCTCGAAAGACTGATTGGTTTAGTATCCTTGGAAACACTAGATATATTCATAATGTTTTACATTACATCATAAAGTGAAAACTACTACAAAAACATAGTCTCCATATCCCACACTCATATCCCCACATACTATCCCTGCAGGTCATTCATAAATTACTTCTTCACATCCTTGGAAAAGTAAAACATAGAAAAGGGGTGAGCTCAAATGCCCAGTAAGGATAACAATATAGCAGAAACTTTCATAAATAAGAATAAACATTTAAGACAATGTATAACTTAAAACAAAAGCCTTTTAAACTTGAACTTAAACATAGTATGGAAAAAATAAAATGAAATAATTCCATTTACATATTCACATGGGTATTCTACTAATAGAATAATCACATGCAATATCAATTACCACTTTCATAATGATGGAATTCATAATTCCATACTATCATAACCACATAGCCAAGGCCTCGTGCCAAGACTTCAAATATGATTTTTCCAAGGCCTTGTTCCAAGACACTAGTTTGTCTCATGAGACCTACCGATGCATCAAGGAGCTGTAGAGGGCTCCACCCGTCACATATAAAGTCTAATGCATTCCCATATGAAAAGGTCTAAACATAACATAAACATTCGTATTAAAACTAGCATACGAAATGTCAATACTTTCTCTATAAACCATGAATGGTATAAAAATAACACATCAACAGTCAAACATATCACAAAACCTTTAATACAATTTAGAAGTTTTTTATCAACATCAAATAATCATAAAATCCATCAAAGGATGTTGACATAGATGAAATCAAAACTATTTGAGAGAAATATCAATTTTTTTAAATCATTTAAAAGTCACCCATTTATAATGGAAGTAATTAAAAAGAGATTTTTGAATCAAATTGTCCCATACCACTTTGAAACTTCTTGAAAGGAATAAACATTTTAAAAACATTCATGTCCATATAAATAAATCCTTAGAAACCATTTTGAAGACATGGACATTAATTAAAATGATTTAGAAAGATAAATATTTAAAACATTTAAAATTATGATCTTGATGAAGAGTACCTTTCAAAAATTCTTAAAATATTCATTTTGAAATCATTTAAGAGACACGTAATTATAAAATAAAACATTTACTTTGAAAATATTCTTATAAGATTGTAATGGAAGCTTTGACTATTTTATAACGGCAGTAAATAGCCGCACCCGCTGTATAAGTTAAAAAAATATTATTACCTTAAATTTGTCGAAAGGTAAAATGTGCCTTGTTTGGAAAATGACCGAAAGATTCCTTTAAAAACACTTAAGGGTATAAATGACTTTATCCCATATTCTTTATAAATAGTAAAAATGTTTTGAAATACATTTCTAAGAAACATGGATGTGGATGATAAAGAAATCCCAGTAGATTATTACCTATAAACAACCTCGGATAATGAAGAGATTGCGAAATAAACCCTTAAATTGTACTTTTCCTTGGTTGAGGTAGGTTAACCTACTGTATAATAGTGAAATAATAGTTATTAAATTATAAAATAATCATATACATTAATATGATATCATATATGATCTTTTAACATTGCTTTGTTAATAATATCTTAGTATTATCATTGTTTCAGGTTTTAACTTAGTCATTTTCTTTTATATGTTTTGTTACATAAGCCATGTTTTTCATGGATAGGTTGTATATTATTCATATACATAATGATATCAAGTCCATAAACATTATTTTTAAATCATCAAATGATAATTATACTTGAATGGATAAGATGGAGAATGAATATCATCATGTTCGTGGAGGCGGTAGTCCGTACGTACGCACGAGCGACAATATCATTCTTTTGATATTAAAATAATATATAAATGGATGTTATATCATATATAAAGAATAATTTACATGTTATATTTATTATTTACATGAGTTACACATCATTATTATACCCATCCGAATAATAATATATTGAATAACAATTACACCACGACGTGGAGACGGTATGTCGTACGTATGCACGTATGGTTACATGTTTTCCAAAGGGTGGATAGAATATTGAATATGGTTGTACCATATTTATAATAACATCACAGTATATATATGATACTGGAGTTATTATTTTAGAATGGTAATAACAAAGGAAGAAGAAGTGGAAGAAGAAAGGAACTTGGAAAAGGGTGGTGAAATCATTACCTCTTCTTCGGGTTCTTCCTTTTGATTTGATCAAAAGGGCTCCTTAGGATGGCATTCTGATCAAAATAAGGTCTCTAGGTTGTATTGAGGGAAGTTTAGAGAGTATTTTGGCAGGGTTTGGCCGAAACAAAAGGCTTTGAAGGTGTGAAGAAATGAGGAGGAGTGCCCTTTTATAACATGGGTGAGGGGCACCTTTGGAAAAGCTAGAAATATTAATTTATAATAAATTCATATTCGGTTTCTAATGGCTCCAAAGTTGATTGTTTAAATTTTTAGGTGGGTATAGTTCTAAAACCATTCAACCAATAGAATTTAGATAGTTTTGGGTTACTATATTAACATTATCTTTAAGTATTAACTCTAAGTTAATTAGTTTCACTTTTACAATGTCTCTCTGTATTTTTATATTATGTGTTTAATAAACTTAACATATACATCCAAGATACCCCCAAGTGGTCAATTAATGATACACCTATCATGATATAAGTCTCTTGGCCGATCCATAGTTATTTAGTAATTTAATATCAATTAATAATATAATATTTGTTTTAAAAACTCTTTTATGACAATTTTGACACTATTCACTAGTTGATTTTTGTGAAACTTATAACAGAATGATTACTTCACAAAAAGTCAATTAAATAAATCCTAATATGTTATATTATCCTAGAAAATTAGTTTAATTCATTAAAAGTCTCAAATTATATATATTTGGGTATTTATAATATCAATTATTTTAATTTTTCACTATTATGGTAATTACTGCATCATCATTGTGTCATAAATAAATTAAATTATTTTATATCTAAAAATTATAAATAAAATATCATTATGTAGGAAGTGTTTTTATCTTTCTAATAAATATTTATAGTCGAAAATACAACATATATAACCCTATGTAAAAAAATTTGTTTCTAAAAGATATATACTTGTGTCATTTTTGTATTCTTTTTAACTTAATTAAAATAAAGTGTCCCTATCACTTACATGTTGCACCATGGGGTCCCAAAATCGACCCTAAGATGCCTATGGTCTAACATGTATCAACCATTATGGTTAGGACACGTTTTAGGGTAATTTTGTATTATTTATTTTGTTAACCCTTATTTATCGGATTTACCCTTTAACCATGGTAAATAAAATATTTACCGAATAATTATTCAAAATGTCTAAAAATAAAAGTTACCTATTTACACAATTTGAACATACTGATTCCAAATATGGAATCCATTTTTTTCCAAATTCAAAACATAGAAGTTGCAGAAATTAATTTAAAATTAATTCCCGCTATCAAAACAAAAAGTGTGTTTTAAGATATAATAACTGTCAAAAGGTTGATACTTGTTTATGTTCGGTTTAATTGTGAAATTATGTCCAATGACCAAAATTGTATTAAATGGTAAAAATATATTGTAAATATAATTTGAAACCACTCAAATTCATAATTTATCAATATAAATTATTTCGATTCAAAAAGTTGTTTTTAATTAAAATTTAGTAATTTTCACTATTCATCAAAATATTAAAGTTATCCGAAAAGTACCAAAATTTTACCTTAGGATAAATTCGATATTCTGAATCCAAAAATGAAGTCCATTTAAAAAAATAAAATATATATAATTTCAAAAATTAGGTATTACTATTCATAACGACTAGTTTGATTGGTTATGGTGTGTTAGAACTCGGTGTTGCGTGTAGGGAAAGTTATTGAATTATTTTGAAGAAATAACACACTATGAAATCTTGGGGTGTTACAGGTACTCCATCGAAAAGAGCATCTCCTTTAAAGTACGATTAATATTTAATTTACAAATATTATTAAATATAAAAATATCTTACCATTTATTTACCTGGAATGTTACATCGTTCCCCCTTTTGGAAATTGCATCCTCGTAATTTTAAAATTGGGCTCGAAAACTTCCTTAAAAGTCCCACTTTAAAAAAATTGTCAATAAAACTATCACATTAAATAAAAAAAGAAAAGAAAAAAGGCCACTTGAGATAACCCATACTAGTATTCTATAGAAACATGGATATGTAGGAGAAACTAAGTGTCATGTTCTCACAGAGATTGATAGAAAACATGATCAGGAGAATATTAACTGCCAGAAAACAACAAACATGTGAAAGGTTAAATAGTCTTTGGTTTCCCATTTGGAAACGTAAAAGTAAAACATTTTTTTTAAAGATTAATTAAATAATGTTGGAGAATTTATTTATGATATTGACTTAGTACATAAGGAAATGTACTTACTTTTCAAGTAATGTTTCATCCTTTAACAAATTTCTACAAAAAAACACATCTTTTCTAAAAAGGATGAGTAATCAAGATGACTTGTTCACATCTAAAGTGATAAAATAAAATTATATAGGGTCACATAATCCACAAAATATTAACTATATATTTATATTGTCTTTTGAAATTAACCAAAAACAAAACGGATAATATAAGATCAGATAATAACCAAAAAATGATAATACTTGATAAAATTAAATACTACTCTTAATCCCAAAAATTAGAAAAACAGTACCCAATGTTTAGCAAATACCATTCAATAAAAAATGTCCTTAAAATTATTGAAAGTAACCCAAACTAGGATTATAACCCAAAATATATAAGGATATAATCACATAGTCTTTGACAGTAAATCATAGCATTTCTCTCAAAATAACATCGACTACTCTTAATGTCTCATACTGAAGTGTAATTAACCTAATCACATATTCTCTATGATAGGTTAATCATTCCCATAAATAACCCAAATATACATAAAACATATATACTTCCAAAATAAAATTTCAACAATTATTCCACAAATGAAATCCCATTGTATTCTATTTTCTATAGGCATATAGTGTTTCCTCAAAAGAGAGAACGACATCGAAAAAACCATTATCACTTAATCACCAAATCATTTTGCTATACTAAGGATATATATTTGACAAAACATAAGTTCCCAAAAAACTTATTCTTGATTTATAAAATCATCTAACTAAAAATAATTAGTCTTACTAACCAGGGACTTCACATTGTTCAGCAGTAGGCGATAAATCCCAATCACACTTTGGTTGTGGGTTTAATTCCCACAGCATTATCAAACATGATGGTTTGTCACACGGTCTGTGTGTTGTCTATTTTCGGAAACAATAATATTTTATAACATTCCCAAAAAAGATAAATTCCTAAAAAATAACCATAACATATTTTGACCATTAATGTTACCTCGTACATCGCATTTTCATCCCAAAAAGTAATAACTAGTAATGGCCTAAAATTCAATGATCATATAAACCCAAATGGTTCATTAGAACTATATCCTCAAAAGAAAATATAATTATTATTTTAATAACATTTTCACATATCAAACATCAGGGTTACACATACTTGAAAAAGTATTCCAATGTAATCCCATCATTAATACATTCAAACATATCATCATCCATAACTCTTCAATTCCTAAAATGTAGACATCTTAATCATCAAACATTCTTCATGATCCATTATCAATGTTTTTCCATATTATTATTTTATAAATTTTCCTAAAAACAAAATCATGCATAATTTTTGAGGATTTTAGTATTTTCAAAACATGAACTAAGAAATAATCCATACCATTCATAAGTCATTTTCAGTTTCCTCATCTTCAATTGGAATGGAATTTGGAATTGATAAATGTGTATTTGTCTAATACAAATAATAAATTTCATGAAACCTCTTCATAGGACATTTATTATCATAGTTACCATGAAAACCAATGTTAAAACATTCATTTGACCCCTCAAAAGAACTTCGTTCCATTTCTTTGTGTCAGTCGAATGCTTACTTTTTCCATGTTAGGTTCTTCCCTCATGACCATCATTACCACATCTAAAACATCTTCTCATCCCTTGGAAGAATTTTCCTAAGTGTTTATTTCCACATACTTGATACATAGGTTTTAAAATATACTTAACTTTATTATTATTACCTGAACATCCATTGAGATTTGTTTCTCACATATATGGTTCCTTATAAAAATCACTAAGGATAAAATGGTTAATAATGACTCCAAATTGTTGGTTAAGAATAACCCCAATAGTTCTCATTTCATCTCCCAGTTCATTTGGTTTCTCATTCAGGAAACCACCAATAGCCTCCATCACATACATTGCTACTTTGGTGCCTACTAGATCCAACCATTTATTAAAACCAAAAAGGTCAGTGTGAGTATATTAGTAAAATCATCAAATAATATCTTATGAGGAGGGTAAACATTAATATGTACTTTTTCATGTTATCTTAAAATCATTCGAATTATCTTAAATAACTATGAGTCTTTCTAAAATCTGAACTATTATGGTTATATCACTTATACATAAATAACACCCTATATTCTAAAGTTATCTAAACCGACCATTGATGCCAACTATATGGACCAAGCCATAAACATTACATAATCTTGAATAAATTCAAGAATTCACATTGAGGATCTCTTCATGTTTATTGTTTTAGAGAATTATTACATTAATATTACATTACATCTCAAAAATTATAATGTAGACACTTCTACTCAGTTTCCATTTTTTATCATAAAATAAAAACTCTTAAAAAATAAAACATGTCAATTTCCATGTTTTAGACAGCATGACATTTATTTTTCTCCATCCATGACCCTATTAATATTTAATTCTAGTGATAAACATTTCTGGAAAACATGTGGTGAGCATAAAAAGCTCAGTAAGGGTTATAAAATAAGGAAAAGAAATAGTATCACATCAATAACTACAAATCAATTAAACCACACATTTCAATCATAACATATGTCACGAACCAGATCTGGTCACCACCAATACCAGCACCAAACCAGCCCATGAAAAGGACCAAAGGACATTCCCTATCCCCACGGGTTGGCACAAGTGTCCAGGTATCATTAATTTAGGTTTGGTAATGATTTACCTGAGTATGATAGCATAACACATTAAAACAATCCATAATATAAATCTGAAATTTTCAAGCCAAAAAATTCTTAACCAAAAACCTGAACTGAATACATTGGAATAAAGACAATAAAAGCGGTCCAAATACAAATAAATGTAGCGCGATGAAATCCCCAAGGACTCCACACAACAAGGGGGTCATCACCCGCAAGCCGTCTCCACAACTCCGCCCCAATGATGGGGACTAACACCCTGAATTCCCATCACCCTTTGCCTTCCCTTTACCGGAGTCAAGCATAATAAGGTCTACTTACTCCCAAGGGGTGTAATTATGGTGTGATCCTAATCCCAATAGGATACCAACAGTTGATTCCAATGAGCATGGAACACAATTTGAACAAAATAAGAAATTTTAATACATAAGTTGAAACAGTGTTAAAATTCTATGAAATGAAACATTCAATTGAAAACAGTTTTCAATCCAAAAATATCATAATTTTAAAAAATTAAAATAAAAATTTTAGTTACTTTAATTTACATCCAAAAATACCCTATTATATGGGTAAATACCACAAATCCAATGAGCAACAAAATCGGGAACACCCCTGGGCACTAGGTTGTCTCGGGCCCAATGTACCTCGTACCTCGGTGTAATATAACCATAGAAAAATATGTTCTCATGCACAAGCCACTAGTAGGAAACATACCCATAACCTACTAGTCCCCAATCATCATCCAAATCATTTATTTAGAGTTTTAATTATCCAAATGCTATGTGAAACAGGGTCAAAACTCATCCTTTCCAGTAGCTGTACTAGTACAAATCCGCCCCCACCTGGTTACCCGGGCTTGCCCTTTTGTGCTCAATCAAGTTTATCATGAAACATAAATCGATTTTCATATAAAACACCAATACTGGTCATAGAAAAATAATACAGTATCTATCACATTTTATACCACATAAAACACACAACAAAACACTTAGATTTTTAATAAAAAAATTCCTCCAAATCCCGTAATGTTTCACACATCAAACTCCTTAAGAACCCAACTTGCACACTATGTGAATACCATTAAGTTACTAAAATAGAAAATTCAGACCTATAAATTTCAATTAAAACAACAAATTGATTTTAGGGAATCCCCTTCTCAACCAAGAAATGATAACATTGAAAAACCTCCATTTTTTACAAAAACATTGGACTTAAAGTTTACATGTTCCACAAACACTATTAAAACACATTTTCACATAAACAAACATAGGGGATAAAAATTCAAAACATTATTGGAAGACCTATTATAGTTCAATAAAATCAATGAAGTATTAATAGTTATGCCCCAAATAAACCAATAAAACATTCCCATGAAAACCCCCCAATTTTACATGAAATTATCATTTGAAAATTCATTTGAAAAAAAAAACACCAAAAAAACTAATTTTTTAAGAAATAATAAAATGAGATAAACCTAAAATTATGATTAATAGAGAATTCTAAGTCACAATGATTCCATTAAAATGGAATCACCTACCAAAAGAATCAAGAACTACAAATCCTAAGGAGGAACTTCAACTGCACCACCACCGCACCATAAGGGAGTGAGATCAAACCTATAACCAGAGGATTGGACCCAGATACTCAAAATGAAACCATAGGTACGAACCCTAGATTCTGTAAATTTGGGAATTCAATAAAAAAGAGAGATATCTTAAGGAAAAGGAACGATCTTAGAGGGATAGTCACTTACTTGAGAAATTGGGATGATTTTAGAAACATGAGAAGCTCAGCCATAATTCCTGATTGATAAAATCTCCAAATAGGGGGAAAGGAATCTAGGGATTCTTAAAGGTATAGTGGGAGAAGGTGAGAGGTGGAATCACTGAAAAAGGATTAAAAATGAATATTTTATGAAATAATTAATCAAAAATTTAAAAATTGAAATGGGATTTTAGGCTAGCCCAATACCTAATTTGATCACCAAAATACAAGATGCTAATGAATTTTTAAGGGGACCAAATTTCATTGGTGGTTTTAATAGATAAATTAAGGTCCTTTGGGAAGTTTAATGGCTGAAAATGTTGAAAAACGAAGGAGTTATTAAAGAAAAAAAATTTACTTTCAAAACTCGAAATGGGCTCTCGGGTTGGCCCAAATTTTGGAGACCCGCCATTTCCTTCAAAAATGCATGGAAAACTCCCAAAACAATGAAATAATGAAAATTAAATGAAACATACCATCAATATATGTCATTTATGTGACAATTATCCCCAGTATGAAAAACATTCCACCTAGGAATGTCAACATGAAGCTAGATTTAAAAATAGGAATGGGTAGTCTTCTTCTACCCATGACTTCCGCTCCCATGTCTCATGAGTATCACTACTATGCTGCCAATGAACCTAGACTAGATTAATAGACTTCCCTCGAAAAAACTTGTCTTGGGAGTCCACTATTTGCATCGGCCGCTCTACAATACACAAGTTAGGATCTATCACCAGTTGTTCCCAACTCAGCACATGAGACGTATCAAGATTGTATTTCTTCAACTGGGAGACATGGAAGATGTCGTGGATGGACGTAAACTGAGAAGGTAAGGCCAACATGTATGGCACTTTTCCAATAGTTTCAATGATCTCAAATGGCCCAACATACCGCGGCGTCAGCTTCCCTTGCTTCCACAATCGACGATGGCCTAGTGGAGGGGCCACATTCAAGAATACCCTATCACCCACAGAAAACACTAGGTCACGACGCTTCCGGTTAGCATATGATTTATGGAGACTCTGAGTTATCAATAAACGCTGCCTAATCATCATGACCCTCTCAGACGTCTCCTACACCAGACTTATCCCCAGTAGTGATGTAGAGACCCGAAGCCTGACGTACATGGACATTACATTACTTTTGCGGAATACTTAGTACCTAAAAAAACACACACACAAGGATCGTAATAGTTTAGTGTCTTTGGAAACTCGGAATATAATCTTCTAATCGTGGTGAAAGATCTTCAACATCTCCCATAAAGATCTTCCCTTTTTTTACCTAAAACCTTTCTTTATATCCTAGGGAAAATAAAACATAAAAGAGTGATCTCAAATGCTCAGTAAGGGTAAACAAAAGAAATATCAATCACATCATATTCATAAGAACATTACATTTTGGAAATCTTAACCTGCAAAAGAGAGAATAATTTTATAACATGGGATAAATCATTGTAGTGAAATGAAATCCCAATAATCATAACTTAAAACATGGAACTTTGTGTCATACACACATAATCATAGAGAATCATTTCTTATTAGTCAAGACTCATTTCCAAGACTATCTTAGTGGACAAAGTCCGTTTCTGAATCAAGTCACCCTCGTTTCAGTCCTGTTTCACTGAACCGGTATAACCTACCGTTCCATCCATGTCTATATCATGAGATATAAAATCTTTACCCAATGCATTGGAGGGAGATATAGGTCCCACCCATCTCATAATGATACCATTCTTATGTGTGCCACAAAATCATAAATCATACATCATTGCATAACCCATGTAATAAAAATGGGAATCTTAAACATCGGGACATCATAAAACAATTCATATAAGATAAAGGAATTCATAAAAATAATTCAATCACAACATAATCAAGTCAATGTAATAATAGGGATAGAAACAGAACCCTATATTATCTTAGATGGAAAATAATTTTGATAAAACACTTGAACTCCATTCTTGATGAAAATATCCTTTCTTCTTCAAAAACACTTTTCCTTTCTTAAAATGTCGTACAATTATAAACTAAAAAAAGTTGATTAAATATAAACTTCAAAAATTGTAAAGGAATCTTTTTGGAAATAATGTTTTAAAAATCCATTCATGCCGTATAAGTTTAAAAAACATTCTTCTCGTACTTTTGTCGGAAAAGTCAAAAAGTACCTCGTACGAAAAACGACAAAAGATTCCTTTCATATATTTTACTAAAAAACTCACCAAAGGGAAAAATTGGATTTAAATAATTGTAGGTGGATGGAAATAATATTACATATTGAGGAAACATGGATGTGGATGATAAAATACACCCCAGTAAATACTAAAGTATAAACAATCTCGGATAAAAATGAGATTGTGATATTTCCCTTACCTTATGTCTGATATGCTTTGTACATATCCGAACCTCCTGTATAATGATTTAAATAATGTCATTAACTTATTACAGAATCATATTCATTGTTATGATATCATATATTGTTCACTTATGACTTTATATTACCCATTCTTTTCTAAATTCCATGTTAAAGAAGCGTTTTGGGTAAAATCGTTTCATTTATCGTAGGTGTTTGGACTTGTTGTTCTTGCCATTATTATTACTTATATCATGATTTACATACTTCCAGAATATAAAACATGATATATATATATATCATATATATTAAGTATATATATATATAATAGATAGATAAATTAAATGAAACACACCGTTCATGGAGACGGTAGTCCGTACGTATGCATGAACGTTGTTTTCCTTTCCTTATTGTCTTGAATGGAAGTAAGTATATGACATACATATATATATACATAAAACCAGTAGATTTAACATATAATATATTTCATTATTATTCATTATATATACTTTATAATCATTCATGAATGGTTAATGTGGAGAATGAATCTCATCGCGTCGTGGAGACGGTAGTCCGTACGTACGCATGAGCGATGATATCGTTCTCATGATCATGAACTTGTGTTTAAGTGTATGTATACTATTTCAGTATCAATATAACTTTATAATAATCATATATAGTTACTCATTACACCATTATACACATCCAATTAAGGTGGTGGCGGAAAATAGATTACACCACGGCGTGGAGACGGTATTCTGTACGTACGCACGCGCGGTGATTTCCTTTTTCCTTAGGATGGATAGAAGGTTAATTAGACTTGTTTAATATTTATAATAACATATCAGTATATAATAAATACTTATGTTATTACTTTATCATGAAAAAACTAAAGAAGAAGAAGTTGAAGAGGAAAGAAATTGAAAAAGATCGGTAATGGATATTACCTCTTTTTGACGCGCCTTCTCTTAACCTCCACATAAAGAACTAAGGATTGTCTTTGAAGAAGCCCAGGACCTCTAGGATGATACTAGGGAAGTGGAGAAGAGATTTGGGCAGGGGTTGTACAATCTTGAAGGCTCAAAGTAGTGTTTGGAAGAGGGAGGAGGAGGTGCCCTTTTATAAGGGAAGAGAGTGGTACCTTTGGAATAACAAAAACTATTATTTTATTATAAAGTCAAATTCGGTTTTAAATAGCTCCAAATTAATTAATTTCGAAGCTAAGGTGGGGACAGGTCGAAATATCTCATTCAAAAGAATTTAGACAAGTTTAGGTTCGTATTTTAACCTTATCATTTAGATTTAACATTAAGTTAAATAATTTTACTTTTACCGTGTCTTCTTGTGTTCTTATACTATAAGGTTAATAAACTTACTATAAGAAGCCAAACGAACCCCAAGTTGTTTATTATTAATATATATAACCTTATATAAGTCATTTGGCCGAACCTTAGATTTTTAGGAATAAAATAACAATTAATAATATAATATTTGTTTCAAAAACTATTTTATGTCAATTTTGACACTATTTGATAATTGATTTTCAAAAAAATCATAAAAGAATGATTAGTTCTAATAAGGTTAATAAAATCAATACTAACATGTCATATTAACCTATAAAATTAGTGGAATTCATAAAAAGTCTCAAATTACATTTATTTGGGTATTCATAACATCAATTATGTCAATATTTCATTAATAAGATAATTTCTGCATCATCGTTGTGTCACAAATAAATTAAATTATTTAATGTATAAAAATTACAAATAAAATATCATTATGTAGCAAATATTTGTATCTTTCTAATGAATATTTATAGTCGAATTTATCTTATGTATAACCCTATATTAAAAATTATTTACTTATTAAACATTGATTTTAACTATTTTAACCCTTCTTTAAATAAATTAATAATAAATGTCCTAATCTAATCCAAGTGGGCTTAAATGGTCATATTTTATTCCTAAGGTTTTTTTTTGTCTAATTGCACTTATCCAATAGAATTAGGACATGTGTTTGGGTAATAATAATATCATTTTTACCCTTAATTACCCTATTTACTTTTAACTGTGGTAAAAAATAGTCAAAAGTTACTATTCACCAAAAATTATTTTCATCTCATTGAACCACATTTTAGTCCTTGATATTAACCGTGTCTCTCGGATTTTCAAAATTCCATTCACAGAAGCTGTAAAATTATGTTTTATGAAAAATTCAGTTTTTTTAACTACCACTTAGTGGTTTCACTATTCATCAAAAAATGAAAGTTTCCAGAAAAATACCAAAAATTAGGCCTAAGCTATATTTGATATTATGAATTCAAAAGTGATGTCTATTTTATCAAATTCAAAACATATCAGTTACATTAAATAATTTAAAAATTAATTCCCGTCGTCAAAACAAATAGCGTGTTTTTAAGAGATAATAACTATCAAAAGATTGACACTTGTTTATAACTGGTTTAAATGTGAAATTACATCCAATGACCAACATTATATTAAATTTTAAAAATATATTCTAAATATACTTTAAAACCAATCAAATTAATAATTTATCACTATTAATTATTTCTATTAAAAAGTTGTTTTTAATTAATATTTAGTAATTTTCACTATTCATCAGAATATGAATGTTATCCGAAAAGTACCAAAATTTCACCCTAAGCTAATTTCGATATTACGAATCCAAAAATGAAGTCCATTTTGAAAAATAAAATTTAAAAAATTTAAAATAGTGGTTATTACTATTCATAACGGCTAGTTTTTATAATATTTTAATAGCATATCGTTGTTTAGTGAAACTCGGTATTGCGTACTACACACGCTATCGAGGAAGGTTGAGATTGCGTGTAATGCAAGGCAAGTCAAGGATGCGTGTTATGCAAGATCCTTTTGGTGTAGTGTACAACACAAGACATTAATGAAGAGAATATTTTTCATAAAATCTCGTGGTGTTACATTCCACCCCCCTTAAAATGAATTTCGCCCTCGAAATTCATCGGGGTTATAAATGGTTTACTATTAGAAAGTTTCTTTGATAGAACACCACATCGTAAAAAGGAATACCAAAACCAATCTTTAAAAACAAAAGTATGAAATGTAACGGTTACCCAAATAAACTAATCACTGGGTTTCCACATAGGTGAAAATATGGATATGGAAGAGAAATCTAACCATCATGTTCTGATGGAGAGTGGTAGAGAACATGGCTATGAAAAAGCCATCAATCACAAAGCTATTGATTTGTGATGATCTAAGGTATCATCTGATTAATCGGATATAAGGGAACTAGGACAACATTTTTGGTTTTCAAGATCATTTCCCTAAAGTTGATGAATTAAAAGAAATATTTGCATGATTTTGGTACAATCTCACTGTTGTTCGTGAATTGAACAATTTCCACTTCATCCCTTAAAGAAATGAAGTTGAATTTGTTATTATTGATGTGTTAGCAGATCATGTGATAGAATGATGGGTCATTCCATCTGTCTCAAACAAAAGGTTAGAAAAGTTATCAAAAAATACAGAAGTCCATCTATAGTGAGATTAATCATATATGGTTCCTAAAATGGACTTATACTTCATATATCATACTACTTAATATAATAAAACTAGTTTCTACTAAACAGGGACTTCATGTAGGCCAGTGGTAGGCGATAAAGGCCAGTCGCACTTCGATTGTGGGTTTGATTCCCATGGCCTTGTCTGACGCGATGGGTTGTCACCCGTCCTACAGGTTATCCTTTTTCTAAAAATATATTACTATAATATCCCATCAATAATATTGAAAAAACTTTTATCCTTAAACAATACTAACTTATTTCCATCATATTCCATTCCAATCTTTAGGCTTATCCATAATACTGCAGTCCACTCTCATAATATAGTGAAAACGATTACCAGAGATTTAATACCATCATTGATCCCCATATAAGATATGTCTTGTTGGTCACATTCCAAACATTCAAAGGCCTTAATCATGTGTTCTCTTGAATACCCATTGAATCTTAGTGAAAACATGAATATAGTTAAAAGTTAACACTTTCCACATACCAAAATCCTCAAAATTCTATATACTCAAACCATGATATCACTTAGTCCTTATATCAATCATGAGCTCATGAATACTGTCAAACATTTCATTTTCTCTTTATCCCTTAATTATACAAATATCATCTACTTTCCAAAATATTTGAATCACTTTTCATGGTTACCGGTACCTTAAAATTATTGAAAATCACAATAGTCCAATACGTAAATATTCCAATACTCAACATTATTTTGGAGTCCCATTACATAAACACTTAATCATTCCACCACATCTTTGTCATATTCAACATCGCCCATGGTGATCTCATGTGACTTCCCTTTGTCCTTTGCCTTAAGTGGTTGCTCATGTCGATCATCACTAACCCTTGGATTAGGGCATTTATTGGTATAATGTCTCATCTCCTTGCACTTGAAACATTGAAGTGTAGTAGGTTCATTCTGTGTATCCCTTCCTTTGTTTGCATCATTAGACATCTTCTTCCCATAATTGCGGCATTCAAATGCCCGATGACCTTCCTTTCCACATTTGAAACATTTACTTGTCCCTTTAAGACAATCTCCACCATGCTTCTTTCCACACTTTGAGCATAAGGAAACATTCATCTTCTTTTCACCATTATTCTGAGATTTCTCCTTGAACTCAATCTTTCGTTTCGTGTCAAAACTATGAGGTGGATAAGTAACACCAAATTCCATTTCTACCTTGATAGCACAATGCACAATTTCTTCATAGCTACTGAAGTCTCTTATAGATAATGCCCTTCGAAGACTTGGATTTAAGCCACTGAAGAATCGATCAACTTTACTTTCAGGTTGGATGATAAATCCAGATGCATAACTTACAAGCCTTGAAAAATTCTCTTCGTCTATACCAACAGATTCATCCTCCTTTTGCTTCAGTTCAAGAAACTCCTTCTCCATCTTTTTTCGAAGAATACGAGGGAAGTACTTATTGAAAAATAAGTTCTTGAACTCGTCCCATTCCATGGACTCAATTTCATCTCTTTGCCTCATATTCTTGATAAGATTCCACCATTGATCAGCTTCACCTTCCAAATGATATACTGCTAAGATGACTTTATCATGTTCAGAACATTGAAGAACTAAAAATATCTTTTCAGTGGTACTGATCCATTGTTCAGCAACAAGTGGTTCCGAAGACCCACTGAAAGAAGGTGTTCTTTGCCTCATGAAGGACTCAATAGAATATTGTTCTCTTCTATGCTCATTTGGAAGTCCAGAATGATTCATAGCTTGTGTAAGTATAGCAATAATATTTTTCACTCCATCTCCCATAAAATTTGTTTGTTCAGGAGGAAAATCATTGCATTGTCCATTGCATTGATCAAAACAGTTCCTTCGGGTTCTAGCCATCGTCTAAAACCTAAAAAGAATAGTGTGAGAGACAAAAATCATGTTATGGAAAACAACATAATAAAGGGGGAGTACCCTCAATATCTAACATCTTAGGTTAAATTCTAAGATCGTTAGCACAATTCTAGGAATATAACCTAGATGTATACTTAACCTTAGAGACATCCCTAGACATACCATAGAAATATCTCTAGGGATCTCACTAATGTTTTCACATCCTTGTTTCCAAAGGTTGACTAATCCTTTCCTATGATACCAACTGTAGAGACCCGAATCCTGACGTACATGGACATTACATTACTTTTGCGGAATACTTAGTACATAAAAAAACACACACACAAGGAGCGTAATAGTTTAGTGTCTTTGGAAACTCGGAATATAATATTCTAATCGTGGTGAAAGATCTTCAACATCTCCCATAAAGATCTTCCCTTTTTTACCTAAAACCTTTCTTTATATCCTGGGGGAAAGAAAACATAAAAGGGTGAGCTCAAATGCTCAGTAAGGGTAAACAAAAGAAATATCAATCACATCATATTCATAAGAACATAACATTTTGGAAACCTTAACCTGCAAAAGAGAGCATAATTTCATAACATGGGATAAATCATAGTAGTGAAATGAAATCCCAATAATCATAACATAAAACATGGAACTTTTTGTCATACACACATAATCATAGAGAATCATTTCTTATTAGTCAAGACTCATTGCCAAAACTATCTTATTGAACAAAGTCCGTTTCTGAATCGAGTCACCCTTGTTTCAGTCCTGTTTCACTGAACCGGTATAACCTACCGTTCCAGCCTTGTCTATCTCATGAGATATAAAATCATTACACAATGCATTAGAGGGAGATATAGTTCCCACCCATCTCATAATGATACCATTCTTATGTGTGCCACAAAATCATAAATCATACATCATTTCATAACCCATTTAATAAAAATGGGAATCTTAAAAATCGGGACATCATAAAACAATTAATATAAGATAAAGGAATTCATAAAAATAATTTCATCACAACATAATCAAGCCAATGTAATAATAGGGATAAAAACAGAACCCTGTATTATCGTAGATGGAAAATAATTTTGATAAAACACTTGAACTCCATTCTTGAGGAAAATATCCTTTCTGCTTCAAAAACACTTTTCCTTTCTTAAAATGTCGTACAATTATAAACTAAAAGAATTTTATTAAAAATAAACTTGAAAACTTGTAAAGGAATATTTTTGGAAATAATTTTTTCAAAATCCATTCATGCCGTATAAGTTAAAAAAACATTTTTCTCGTACTTTTGTCGGAAAAGTCAAAAAGTACATCGTACGAAAAACGACAAAATATTCATTTCATATCTTTTACTAAAAAACTCACCGAAGGGTAAAATTGGATTTAAATAATTGTAGGTGGATGGAAATAATATTACATATTGAGGAAACATGGATGTGGATGATAAAATACACACCAGTAAATACTAAAGTATAAACAATCTCGGATAAAAATGAGATTGTGATATTTCCCTTACCTTATGTCCGATATGCTTTGTACGTATCCGAACCTCCTGTATAATGATTTAAATGAGGTCATTAACTTATTACAGAATCATTATCATTGTTATGATATCATATATGGTTCACATATGACTTTATATTACCCGTTCTTTTGTAAATTCCATGTTAAAGAAGCGTTTTTGGTAAAATCGTTTCATTTATCGTAGGTGTTTGGACTTGTTGTTCTTGACATTATTATTACTAATATCATGATTTACTTACTTACAGAATATAAAAAATGATTTATATATCATATATATTCAGTATATATATATATTAGATAGATAAATGAAATGAAACACACCGTTCATGGAGACGGTAGTTCGTACGTACGCATGAACGTTGTTTTCCTTTCCTTATTGTCTTGAATGGAAGTAAATAGATGACATAAATATATATATATATAAATAAAACCAGTAGATTTAAAATTTCATATATTTCATTATTATTCATTATATATACTTTATAATCATTCATGAATGGTTAATGTGGAAAATGAATCTCATCGCGTCGTGGAGACGGTAGTCCGTACGTACGCACGAGCGATGATATCGTTCTCATGATCATGAACTTGTGTTTAAGTGTATGTATACTATTTCAGTATCAATATCAATTTATAATAATCATATATAGTTACTCATTACACCATTATACCCATCCAATTAACGTGGTGGCGGAAAATAGATTACACCGCGGCGTGGAGACGGTATTCCGTACATACGCACGCGCGGTGATTTCCTTTTTCCGTAGGATGGATAGAAGGATAATTAGAGTTGTTTCATATTTATAATAACATATCAGTATATAATAAATACTTATGTTATTACTTTATCATGAATCAACTAAATAAGAAGAAGTTGAAGAAGAAAGAAATTGAAAAAGATCGATAATGGATATTACCTCTTTTTGACGCGCCTTTTCTTAACGTCCACTTAAAGAACTAAGGATGGTCTTTGAATAATCCCAGGACCTCTAGGATGATACTAGGGAAGTGGAGAAGAAATTTTGGCAGTGGTTGGCAGAGCTTGAATGCTCAAAGTGGTGTGTGGAAGAGGGAGGAGGAGGTGCCCTTTTATAAGGGAGAAGAGGGGTACCTTTGGAATAACTAAAACTATTATTTTATTATAAAGTCAAATTCGGTTTTAAATAGCTCCAAATTGATTTATTTAGAAGATAAGGTGGTTATGGGTCGAAATAATATCATCCAATAGAATTTATACAAGTTCAGATTCGTATTTTTACATTATCATTTAGATTTAACATTAAGTTAAATAATTTTACTTTTACCGTGTCTTCTTGTGTTCTTATACAATATGGTTAATAAACCTACTATAAGAAGCCAAAAGAACCCCAAGTTGTTTCTTATTAATATATATAACCTTATCTAATTCATTTGGCCGAACCTTAGATTTTTAGGAATAAAATAACAATTAATAATATAATATTTGTTTTAAAAACTATTTTATGTCAATTTTGACACTATTTGATAATTGATTTTTTAAAAAATAATAACAGAAAGATTAGTTCAAAATAAGTTAATAAAATCAATACTAACATGTCATATTAACCTATAAAATTATTTGAATTCATAAAAAGTCTCAAATTACATTTATTTGGGTATTCATAACATCAATTATGTCAATATTTAATTAAAAATATAATTATTGCATCATTGTTGTGTCACATAAAAATTAAATTATTTAATTTTTAAAAATTAAAAATAAAATATCATTATGTAGGAACTCTTTTTATCTTTCTAATGAATATTTATAGTCGAATTTATCTTATGTATAACCCTATATTAAAAATTATTTAATTATTAAACTTTGATTTTAACTATTTTAACCCTTCTTTAAATAAATTATAAATAAATGTCCTAATCTAATCCAAGTTGTCTTAAATGGTCATATATTATTCCTAAGGTTGTTTTTGGTCGAATTACACTTATCCAATAGAATTAGGACATGTGTTAGGGTAATAATAATATCATTTTTACCCTTAATTACCCTATTTACTTTTAACCGTGGTTAAAAAAAGTCAAAAGTTACTATTCACCAAAAATTATTTTCATCTCATTGAACCACATTTTAGTCCTTGATATTAACTATGTCTCTCGGATTTTCGAAATTCCATTCACAGAAGCGGTAAAATTATGTTTTATGAAAAATTTAGTTTTTTTTCTAACTACCACTTAGTGGTTTCACTATTCATCAAAAAATGAAAGTTTCCAGAAAAATACCAAAAATTAGTCCTAATCTATATTTGATATTATGAATTCAAAAGTGATATATATTTTATCAAATTCAAAACGTATCAGTTACATCAACTAATTTAAAAATTAATTCCCGTCGTCAAAACAAATAGCGTGTTTTTAAGAGATAATAACTATCAAAAGATTGACACTTGTTTATAACTGGTTTAAATGTGAAATTAAATCCAATGACCAAAATTATATTAAATTGTAAAAATATATTCTAAATATACATTAAAACCAATAAAATTAATAATTTATCACTATTAATTATTTCTATTAAAAAATTTGTTTTTAATTAAAATTTAGTAATTTTCACTATTCATCAGAATATGAAAGTTATCCGAAAAGTACCAAAATTTCACCCTAAGCTAATTTCGATATTTCGAATCCAAAAATGAAGTCCATTTTGAAAAATAGAATTTACAAAATTTCAAATAGTGGTTATTACTATTCATAATGGATAGTTTTTAATAATATTTTAATAGCATATCGTTGTTTAGTGAAACTCGGTATTGCCTACTACACACGCTATCGAGGAAGGTCGAGATTGCGTGTAATGCAAGGAAAGTCAAGGATGTGTGTTGTGCAAGCTCCTTTTTGTGTAGCGTATAGCACAAGACATTAATGAAAAGAATATTTTTCATAAAATCTCGGGGTGTTACAAGTGAGGTCTCACCTACCTCAGCCCAATACAGGGGGGACCAAAACGGCCGACCATAGAGTGCCACAAAAGGAGCCCTTCGAATCGAGGATTGGTAACTGTTATTATAAGAAAACTCAACCAATCCCAAATGGCTATCCCAGGAACCTCCAAATTCCAATACACATGCATGGATCAGTCCTCCAAAATCTGATGTGCACGCTCTCTCTGAACATCCATCTGAGGATGGTATGTCGTGCTCGTCTTAATCTGAGACCCCAAGGCCTTCTAAAAGCCTTCCCAGAACCGAGAAGAGAAACCAAGGTCTCTATCTGAGACAACTGCTGATGGAATACCATGGAGTCTCACCACCTCCTGAAAATACAAACGGCCCAACTCATCCACTTTAGATGTATATTTAATCAGAATGAAGTGGGATGATTTGGTCAAACGATCAATCACCACCCAAATGGAATTATTACCCCTAGGTGTGTGTGGTTTTCAAATAATGAAGTCCGTTGTGACCTCATCCCACTTTCAGGTAGAAATGGGTAATGGATTGAGCAAACCGGAGGGTCTTTGGTGCTCTGCATTCACCTGTTGGCATGTGTAGCATCTCAAAACAAAGTCTGTTATGTCTTGTATCATACGAGGCCACCAAAACTACTGACAGGAATCATAATACATCTTAGTGTAACTCTGATGGATAGCCCACTGAGACTAGTGGAAATCCTACATCACCACCTTTCGTAGAGATAACAGCACTACTGAACAGCCCTTTAAGCATAAGATTCTCTCAGGAGATGATGACCAATCAGAGGATGTCTCCCCACCATGAAAAAATAGCTTTGACCGCTAACAATGCTCATCGATGGGTTGTTCCCACTGAATCAACTCTAATAGAGATGGAGTCAAATGGATGCTCGCCAAGAATTCCCCTCCATTATGTTCCCTGGTCTCCACATGTATCTGAGAAAATAGCCCCATCAATTTCCTCTCATCACTGGACTTCTCAAATCCTGCACTGGAACCCTTCTTCTCAAGGTTTCGGCCTCTACATTACCCTTCCCTGGGGTATATACAATGTCAAATTCAAACCCGTACAAGTACTCGATCCAACGATACTCCCTCAAGTTGAGGTCCTTCTGCGATAACATATAAGCCAGGATTTTATGGTTAGAGTAGACCACAAACCTCTCCCCAAGGAGGTAGAGAAGCCATGTCTTCAAAGCCTGAATCACCGCTTCCAAATCCAATTCATGAGTCGGGTAGTTCTTTTCGTGTGGTCGAATTTGGAGAGAGCTATATTATACCACGTGATCATCTTGCATAAGCACGCACCCAAGACCCATACCTGAAGCATCATAATAGACCATATATCCCTTTCTAGCCTCTGCAAAAATCAGCACTAGGACGATAGTCAACCACCTCTTCAGATCCTCTGACGACGTCCGGCATTCTGGACCCCATTCAAACATCACCCCTTTCCGGGTGAGGGTGGTAATCAGTGAAGAAAGCTGAGATAAACCCCGAATGAATCGCCTGTAATAACTATCCATGCCAAGAAAACTCTTGATCTCAAACACATTCTTCGGTTTCTCCCATGACATGACAACACTAATTTTCTCGGGGTCCACTAAAACTCTATGCTCTGAGATCACATGCCCCAAAAATCTGACCTCACTAATCCAAAAAGTGAACTTTGAAAACTTTTCATATAGGCAGTGATCTGGTAATGTACCCAAAATGATCCTCAAGTGTTGTTCGTGTTCCTCCTCAGAGCTACAGTATACCAGAATATAATCCACGAATACCACAACAATGGAATAGAGATACTGATGAAACAACCTATTCATGAGTTCAATAAAGACCACTGGATAATTGGTTAATATGAAGGGCATGACCAAATACTAAAAGTGGTCGTACTTAATTCGAAAGGCTGTCTTTGGGATATCAGACTCATTCACCCGATGTTGATGATACCCCGAATACAGGCCTATATTTGAGAACAACTTTTCCCCCTCCAACTGATCAAATAGATCATCTATTCTGGGAAAAGGGTATTTGTTTTTAATTGTTACCTTATACATCTTCAGGTAGAGAATGCACAATCGGAGGGATCCATCAGCCTTTTTCGTGAAATACACAGGAGCGGCCCAAGGAGAGACACTCGGGTGTATGAATCCCTTGGATTCTATGTCATCCAGTTGTATCTTTAATTACCTCAGATTGGTGGAGGCCATACGGTATGAGGGAAGAGATATCAGTTGTGTTCCTGGTGCCAGATCAATCGAAAATAGCACATCCCACTCCGGGGGGAAACATGGAAAATCATCTGGGAATACCTCTAGAAACTCATTCACTAAATGAGGTAGTGAACCTTAAGGGGAAAGACCATCCTCTAGCATGAGTTAAGATAACTGGAAGATAACACTTCCCAACTCTAGGAGTGGAGGCCCTGCGTGACCTGACCGAGGATCCCATTTTCTATGAAAAACCTAACGACCCCCATAAAATGTCATGAAACCCACACGCCGTCTATAGCAATCGATGTATCCATGGAAGTTTACTAGCCAATACATCATGATTATGACATCCAAAAGGGACATATCTAAGACCAAGAGGTCCCAATCCATCTCGTCCCCTAATAGAGAAAGCTTACTCGACGGGCACCTAAGACCCTGTTCCTTCTTCTTTCCGAGCAGTGTGACCAACTCCATTGAGAAAGACATCAAATCAGTTGGAAATTTAGAATGTCCACAAAACAGGCATAAATAAATGAAATAGAGGATCCAGTATCAAAAATAGAATCATCTCTAGAAGATGAGATCATAACGGTACCTCGAATTGTCGACGGTCCCGCCTCTGATCCTGCTGGTGCCTGATCCACTGCCTGGAGATGTCCGGTCTCTGCCTGAGGATGACTGCTAGTCTATGGCTGTGCCCTGAACTGGATCTTCCCAGAAGATGACCCAGCCCTACCACCATGGCTACCAAATCTAGATCCCCCATTCCTCGATGGCTCAGACTGTGCTGGCACTCCTCTTGAAGCCACTAACCCAGCCCCACTCAGAAGTCGACGTGCCACACCATAGAAACGCTACAAATGCCCCATACCTCCACACTAGTAAAAAGGATTCGGAGGAAGAGAACATGCTGGTCGGATGTCCCCAAGCTTCCCGCACTAGTGGCACATGACCGATCTCACATCAGAAGCCGTAGAAGAAAACTGCCTAGAAGAGTGGCCTGAACTACCACCTCCTTTCTTCACATGATCATCCCGCTTCCCTTTGTTCTTTGAAGAGCATCCAATTCCCACTAATAATACAGAACCATAGAAACAAGCATGTCCTTTAATATCAATCTCCACCACGCATGCCCTATCAACGACCTCAGCATATCTCCTCAGCTTAAACAAGAACACCTTGGAGTATATCTCTGGTCGTAGGCCTTTCTCAAAACTCGGGGCCTTAACATTTTCATTAGAGGCAATTTCTGGAGAATAACGAACCAACTCAGTGAAAAGGTTGGAATACTCCATCACATATAGATTTCCCTGAACAAGTTCCATGAACTCTCTAGACCTAGCATAATCCAACACCTCAGGGTAATACTGTTAATTGAAGATAGCCTTGAAATATCCCAAGTGCATCTGGTCATTCATCCCAGCCTGAAGCACTGACTACCACCACATACAGTTGGGAACCTCCACATAAAAGAGGCACACTTCACCCTGATCTCCTCAGGTGTTTCTAGGAACTCAAACATACACTAGATCTTCTTGAGCCATTCTTCTGCTTCCTGGGGTTCTGAGATACCTCGAAAGGTAAGAGGCTTGTTTTTCAAAAACTCTTGTGCTTATCTTTTCTAGGACCAGTCTATTATACCCTAACAGGAATAGGAGAAGGATCTGGTCTCTATCCCAAAGTGTGGATAGCCTGAATCACATCCTTCACGAGTCTCTAATCAATCGGTGTGAGAGAACTCTCCCCAGCTTCCTCCTGTGGGCGCGTGGCAACTTTCCAAGGTGGCATGTTGCTAAAAAATGCAATAGTCACAGAACAATAGTCAATAACACAATTCATAGAATTTTAATCAAGTATATAAAATATAAATAAATTAAACAAATTTCAGTAAATAATGAAACAACTACTCCACATCCTCCTGATGTCCAAATGTGGTCTGCAGCCAAATGTCTCACCTTGAATTGAAGTTAATCCGTAAATTCCAACATTCGCTGGTGACTCAAGGTTTGCCATGAGAGGTGTAGGCCAGGCACCCTACTCATAACAAAAACCCTGAGCCCCGACAGTCCTCACTCATTTCTATCCCGACTCATCCCAAAATAACAATATAACCCCAAAACATTAACCTCCTCTGATACCATTTTGTCCTGAACCGGATCTGATCACCACTAATACCAGTACCAAACCCAGCCCGTGATAAGGCCCGAAGGGCGTTCCCTACCCCCACAGGCTGGAACAAGTGCCCGGGAATCATTAATTGTTTTTTTGTGAATGATTTATCTGAGTATGAAACCATAACACATTAAAACAATCCATAAAATAAATATGAAATTTTTGAGCAAAACAAGTCGTATCCAAAAACTAGAACAGAATACATTGGATTAAAGAAAATAATAGAGGCCCAAATACAAATAAATATAGAACTAATACATCCCCAAGTACTCCACATGACAAGGGGGTCATCGCCCGCAAGCTGTCTCCACAAAACTGCCGAAGTGATGGGGACTAACACCCTGAACTGCCGTCACCCTTAGCCTTCCCTTTACCTGAGTCAATCATAATAAAGTCTACTTACACCCAAGGGGTTTAAGTAGTGTGTGAACCTAATCCCAATATGATGCCACTAGATTATTCCAAAGAGCATGCAATATAATGTGAACAATACAAGCAATTTTAATACATAAGGTGAAACAGTGTTGAAATTCTATGAAATGCAACTTTCAATTAAAAACAGTTTTCAATCCAAAAATATCAGAATGTTAACACATTAAAATAAAAATGTTAACGAATGTAATGTAATTCAAAACACACCCTATTATATGGGTAAATACCACAAATCCAATGAGCAGCAAAATTGGGAATACCCCTAGGCACTAGGTTGTCTCGGGCCCTATGTACCTCGTACCTCGGTGTAAAGTAACTATAGCAAAATCAGTTCTCATGAACGAGCCACTAGTAGGGAACATACACATAACCTATTGGTCCCCAATCATCATCCACATAGTTTATATAGAGTTTTAGTTATTCAAATGCTAAGTGAAATAGGGATAAAACCCATCTGGTCCACTAACTGCACTAGTACAAATCCGCCCCACCTAGGTACCCGGGCCTCCCCTATTGTGCTCAATCATTTTCATATTGAAAAATAAATATATTTTCTTATAAAACACAAAAACTCATCATACAGTAATAATAGAGTAGCTATCACATTTTATACCACTTAAAACACACAACAAAATACATAGAATTTTAATAAAACAATTCCTCCAAATCTTGTAATGTTTCACACACCAAACTCTTTAAGAAACCAACTTCCACACTATGTGCCCACCATAAGGTTACCAAAACAAAAAAATTCAGGCCAATACATTTCAATTAAAACAAAAAATCATTTTTAAGGCAGCCTCTTGTGAACCAAGAAATTATAACATTGATAAACCTCCATTTTTAAACAAACATAGGACTTAAAGTTTACATGTTCCACAAACACTATAAAAACCCATTTTCACAGAAACAAACAAAGGGGATAAAAATTTAAAACATTATTTGATTCCCTATTATATTTCAATAAAATAAATTATGTATTAATAGGGAATCCCCAAATAAACCAATAAAAAATTCCCATTAAAATCCCCCAATTTCACATGAAATTAGCATTTAAAAATTCATTTTCCAAAAAAAACCAATAAAAATAATTTTTTGTAGAAATAATAAAATGAGATAAACTTTAAATTATTATAAAAACATCATGTTAATTCATAAATATTTCATAAACTTGGAATCACCGTCCAAAAGAGTCAAGAACCACAAATCCTAGTGCAGAACTTCAACCGCACCACCACTGCACGACAAGGGAGTGAGATCAAACCTAAAACCAGAGGATTGGACCACGAGACAGAAAGTGAAACACTAGGTACGAATCCATGGCTTCTGGAAATTTTTGGATTCAAGAAAAAAGGGAGAAATCTTATGGAAAAGGAAGGAAGATAAAAGTATAGTCACTTACTTGATAAATATGGATGATTTTAGCAACCTAAGAAGTTCGGCCCTAATTCTTGACTGATGTGATCTCCAAAAAGGGGGAAATGAATATGAGGGTGTGTATAGGTACAGTGGGAGAAGGTGGGAGGTGGAATCACCGAAAAAATAATAAAAAAATAATATTTTATAAATGAATTTTAAAAAATTTACAACTTGAAATGGGCCTTCGGGTTGGCCCAATATCTAATTTGATCGCCCAAATCCACGATGCCAATGAATTTTTAAGGGGCCCAAATTTTTTTGGTGGTTTGAATAGTGAAATTATGGTCATTTTGGAAGTTGAATGGGTGGAAAAAGGATGAAAAATGAAGGATTTATTAAAGAAACAATATTTACTTTAAAAACAATAAATGGGCTCTCGAGTTGGCCCAAATTTTGGAAACCCACAATTTCCTTCAAAAATACATGGAAAACCCCCAAAACAATGCAATAATTTAAATTAAATTAAAAATATTTTTAAAATCTGTCATTTATGTGAAAACATACCTCATGAAATATTAAGATTTATGAATAACACACTGAAATCATAAATCATAAAGGTATCTTATGTCGTACATAACATAAATACATTATAGCTTTGATAGTTATATAGGGAGTTACGTTTGTATTACCCTTCATAGTATATTCCCTAAATATCTTAGGAGAAACATTAACTTTTTCCTCCTCCATGTTACCCAATGCATTGGAGAGATATCTCAGGGTCACCTTCCATAGGTTTATCATGGAACCACCTGTATATGTAAACAATTTAAAAAAACCATAACAGATTCATAACCCCTAAAACAAGAATAAGGTAAAGATATAATTTCCACATTGTAATAAAAATATATCATTTCAATATATTTATATAATCATTTCTTTATAAAACCATTTTCAAAAACATCAAAAATATTTAATAAAGAAATTTTTGAATCAAAGTGTCACATACAACTTTAAAGCTTTTGAAAGAAATTTTAATTTCAAGACATTGATATCCATATAAATAAATCCTTAAACCATTTTTAAAACATGGAAATTAATGAGAAATATTTAGAAGAATAAATCTTTAAAACATTTAAAATGATATTTTAGTTAAAGTGTTCCTAACCAAATTTGAGATACTTGAATTCAAATAATTGAGGAATAAAATTAATACAAGCTTATAATATCACAAGAATAGAGATATTCATGATATAATATTTCAAATGGATGTATATACACATTATAAAAGTTAATAGGTGTATAAAATATATAAGATTTAATGGAATGTAAATTGAGATAATCTCCCTTGAAAAAATCATATCCTTAGATTATGGACAAATAAATGACTTGATTATATGTGAAAAATAAAAATTCACCCAATATAAGTGGATATTAAGTTTAAAATATAAACTTTAATCCACACATATTTATATCATGACATAATCAATATATAGATGTTTAACAAGATAAATTGATATTTAGTTAAAATGTTCTCTTATTTAAATTCGACGGCCTAACAGCGTCACTTTAAAATTAATAAAATGAGTTGATGGGAGAGGGAATGTTTTATCATCACAAGGACATAAAATTTACAGCAATAAGGATATATATGAAAATATACCAACATAAGAAAATGGAAGTTTAAAAGACATAAATGACGTCTTCAACTAAAAGAGTTTGGTGAAAGGTTCCCTTACCGATTTGGAAACTTACGAAACGTAAAAAACATGAAATAAGTAGCATAAAATGAAGATGTAAATACCAATTAATTAAATTATATTAAAAAAATAATTAAATAATGGGATGTACACACACCACACAAAAGTAAATAGTGGAAAATATAGGATGAATCTCACGGGAATAAAAAGTGAGGTGAAAACCCGATTACCTCAAGTTCAACATGTCTTGTATGTTCGTTGTCATTCCTAAATAATAATCTTAAGTTAATTTATAATTGCTTAAGAAAAATTTTCAGGTTTATTATTCCTTTTATATCACTTATTAACTTTCTATAACAAATAGTTAATTATTTGAGTTCCTATTGGACATTTTGTCAATATTCGGAACTTGAGATAAAAATGGACTTCTTTTAATTACAAGTTGTTCATGTGGTCAAAATTACATTATCTACAGAATGATATTCATAATTTATATATCATATATATCATATATATATATATATATCTAGTATATATATATTTATAATAGTACATAACACTTGGAAATAAGAAATGAAATTCACCGTTCATGGAGATGGTAAGCCATACGTATGCATGAACATTAATTTTATTTATATTTCATATTTTAATGGAATTAAAATTTAATTATATATAGGTATATTTTAATTCATGTATAATATCATATATAATTTAATTAACTCCTTTTTTATACATTCCATGTATGGCATGACCGAGTCGTATCACTTTGAGGGTGTGGTAGTCCGCACTCCTCAAATGAAATTATCGTAATTACCCACTATGAAACCATAAAGGTATGATATAAATGAAAAATACATAAGTAAATAGACAATATAAATATAATATATATAACATATAAATATAGTGTCATCATAATGTCCACCATGAGATGTGGTTGCATATATTTTAACAATCATCATTTTGTGAGTTGTAGTTTGTCATCTACAGAAACAATTGTTCTTTACCCATTAGACGAAGGTGTGTGTAACAATAGTTTGAATGAATGTCATAAAAATAATAATAATATATTTAGTATACTAATGTTGTTATAAAAAAATTAAAATATTTTAGGTGGTTGGAGAAATAAAATAAAAGAAAATAACATAAGAGAAGATGTTACCTTTAAATTGGGTATATCCCTTTGGTTTGAACCAAAAGGTTTACCTTTTTCCTTGGGGAAGGTTTCTAGGGGGAATAGAGGGATGTAGGGAGATTAATTGGGCATAGATTTGATGAGCCAAAGGGCTTGAGAGGTGTGAGTAATGGGTCATAGGTAAGGGATTTTTATAAGGGGGGAGGGGCTCTTTAGCAAAGTTTGAATGTATTATTTTATTATAAACATATTTTCAATTTCAGAAGGTCCAAAACTAATTAAAGTTGAAGATGAGATGACTTTTGTTCAAAATAATATCATCAAATAAGAATTGGGCAGGATTTGTATATTTTAATAATTTTTATAATCTTATTTATTTAAATCATTATATAATGAGGTAAACACTGCATCATTATTGCGTCATAAATAATTTAATTTATCTGATTTTTAAATATTATAAATAAAAAAATATGATATGGGAAATATTTATAGAATTATATTTTATATTTATCATCAAAGAGATAACTTATATAACCCCATGTAAAAATTGATTTTCTAAAATATATATGTTTAAGTCATTTTTGTCTTTACATTAAATCAATTAATATAAAGTTTCATTATCACTTCCATGTGACTCCATGGGGTCCCAAAATTGACCCAAGGATGCCCATTTTTAGAAATGTCTCAACAAATAGGAATAGAACACATGTTGGGTAATTTAATATTATTATATAAAATATTTTTTACCCTTATTTACCAGATTTACCCTTTAACCATGATAAATTAAATATTTACCGAAAAAATATTCATAATGTCTAATAATAAAAGTAATATATTTACACAATTTTGGCATTATGATTCCAAATATGGAATACATTTTTCTAAATTAAAATCATATAATTGGGAGAAATTAATTTTAAATTAATTCTCGTTGTCAAAACAAAAAAGCGTGTTTTTTAAAATATTAACTATCAAACTATTGACACTTAATTATGTCCAATTTCATTGTGATATTACATCCATTGACCAAAATTGGATTAATTAGTAAAAATAAAATATAATTTCAATTTAAAACTAATTAAAAATAATAATATTTCCATATAAATAAATTAGTTAGAAAGACAGTTTTGAATTAAAATGTGGTATTTTTCAATATTTATTAAAAAAATTATCTTTATCAAAAAAAATAACAAAATTTCATCCTAAATAAATTTTGATGTCCCGATTCTAAATAAAATTGTTCTTCTGATATAACATATGAATGTGAAAAAAACTGTATTTAAAAAAGGGATCTCTATCAAAAGGTGGTAAATAGACCTTTTTAAAGAATATTGGAGTATATATGCTTAAATTTGGATTAATTATCATTTTAATACGCTAACATTTATTGGGAAAATATTAAAACATTTCACAAAAATGTGTAATCATATTGTAGTTAGTTTTTTTATTCCAAAAATACAATAGCAATGCATTAACTACCATTTTAAATATTATTATTATTATATTATTATTATTTCATTATGACACAATATTGTGTACAACATAAGACTTCATAGAAACCCATTGTTACATGTCGGTACACCATCGAATATAGCACCCCCTTTTAGGTAAAATTAATATTTAATTCAAAAATATTAATAAATATGAAAATGTCATATTATTTATTTACCTGGGATGTTATAGTAACATCCCATTATTTTATGGTTTTTACATTTAAAAAAATTAATTTCATTAATAGATTTCATTTCACATAACTATAAGTTCAAACAAACTACAATCTATTGATATGTGACTTTTATAACATTACTATTAATTTGGTGTGAATATATAGGACTAAATATTTTTTTAGAAAAAATAATATATATATATATATATATATGTATATATATATATTTGAGTGTGTGAGTTGTTCAAAAATATATATAATTAGAATAATTTTTTATCAATTGATTACAAATAATAACAATAATAATAATTAAATAAATATTTTTCCTTAAAAACTATTATTATGTGTGTGATATAGTTATATCATAATAAATTGAATGATTAACTATTGGTAAATTATTTGAATGAAATATATATATATATATATATATACAATCAAAATTTTTAACATTATTATAAATTTTTTACTATGCATATGATAAGAATAAATCAAATTTTATTCTTAAAAAACTACATTTCCTAAATTTTGATTTTTTTCACAGTTTTGAAACATATATTATATTTAACTAATAAAATTATACATATTTAGTTTGATAAAATGAACTATATATTTTGTAATAGGATATTCATATTTTTAATTTGACCCATTTAATTTTTTCATCAAACTAAATTGTAACCGTGTCAAAAAAATTCACCTTAGAAAAAGGTAATATTGATTTTTTTTGTCAAATCTAAGTGATAAGGTCATAATTATTCATAATTATTCTTGTTGGACTAATATGATTCTAAAATTATCTCATAAGTATCTAATTTGAGTTATTTAATAGACACATGTCCTTGAAGATAACTTATATATTATTTAAATCAAATATAGTTACAAAATTTCACTCTTTTTTTTAATATCATTTTTACTTCCACAAAAAGAAAAAGAAATATATGAACAAAATAAAATATTAATTTTTATATTAATTTAATTAATTTAATTAAATGTATAATTTTTAAATTTTAAGAAATTATATAATTACCTTAAAATATTCTGCAATGTTGAAACTATATTTATTTATTTTACTGAAAAAAATATATGATATTAAAAATATTATTTTTGATATAATTTCGAATATATAATGTTAACAATGAATTTTATAGAGGTATATGATATATTATAGATATTTTAAAGCATTATATTCTAATTACCCATTTTTTGTGATATATTTGAAGTCAAATTAAATGAATAGGGTCAAAGTTGACAATAATGATAATTTATAAAATAATAATATATTTAGTTATTTAAAATTCATAAAAAACTTATTAATTAGTAAAATTGTATTTAATAATGTTTAAAACATCATAAAGAGTCCTTATAAGAGTCATTTTTCTATTTAATGTTACATTATTAACCCTTTGTAACTAAAATAAGGGCTACCATGGTAATGGTCAAAAATAATTAACCCAATGGTTAATCAAAACGATACTATTTAAAATCACACCCGAACATATCATAATTTTGTTTCATTATCATATTAAAAATATAAAATATATTTTCTTCAAATATCATACCATTTGAAATTAAAAATTAATTTATATTAATTTATAATTTTGAAAGTTACCAATAGTTTCCCTCAGCTCAATTATAAATGGGAACCTCATACCTCACTTATTCACACCACTTTGATCCTTCAATCTCAACAAAAACCTTCCAAATTCACTTCCCAATATCATTATACAATTAATGGAGGTCTTTTTGTTCCAAAAATACCATCCTTATATCAATTTAGAATACATCTAATGGAATTCTACTTAAGAATAGGTAATCATGTTTACTAACTCATTCAAGTTCATGTATTATTCTTATTCCTTTTAATTTGATGATTAAATCCTAAAATAAAAAATCAAATATAATAGAAATTATTATATTTTATTATTGTTATGAAACAACCATATTATAAATTTTTTCACCACATTAATTGGATTTTTATAAATATAAAAATAATGGATATAAATGATAATTATGAAATTATAATGATTCATTTCCATTGATCAACATTCAATAATTGTTATAAAAAATTATTAATTGATTAAATATTATATCTAATACCTTAATATTATTATGTATATTTGTTATCACTATCCTATAAAATATAACCAAGACTTTTCATGGAAAAATTATGCGAAAACGAGACAATTAACCCTCAAAATAGTGAAATTAATAAAATATTATTAATAAATGAGTGGTAAAATGTTATAAGTGGTCATATATGATATCATTAATTTTAATATGATTGTTTCAAAAGATAATAATATATTTAAAACCAATATACAGATGTTTTCGACTCATATGGTAGAAACCAGACATAAGGCAAGGGTTATATTCAAATCTCATTATAATTAAGGATTGTTTGTATTTAATTATCTTTAATAGAATATGTCTCTCCCATGTCTATATTATATAATACTATTATCAAGAATATTTCATTTATTATCATACAAAAATTTTATTCCTTTTTTACAAATTTTTGACAGTTTACAAAATGATTTAAATCATTTTTGTTTCATTTCCAAATGAGGTTCTTTATTACTTTTCAAAAAAAATTACTTATGGAATTTTTTTAAATATATATGGAATATTTTCCCCCCATTTGTGGAAAATTAATGTTTTTAAGTTTAATTTATATTTTTAGATGTTTATTTTAATAGAAAACATTTTCTATTATAATTTCACAGTTTGTTAAATATATGTTATTTCAATGTAAAAAATGGAATTTTCAGTAATAATTATTTAATGATCATAATATATAATTTTAATCTATGTAAAAATCCATTTTTTAATCTTATTATTAGTTGAGGTTGAACTCTTATGATTCCACATTTTATATTTTAATTAATTTTTTTGTGATTAATTTGATTTTTATTGTGTTATTTTGATACCATTCATCATATTACATTAGATGGTTTGTGATTATGATTATTTATTGGTTAATGTTATTGAAAATTCATATACGAGTTTCAATATTAATGTATATATTGATTATGTCTCACCCCTTTTATATGTGGAATTAATTAGACTTAGTAATCCGTATATGTCACCCGGTGTCGCCCATCGATGCATTGGTGGGTCTCATGGGACAAACAAAATTTTGTATGGGTTGTGGCCTTAACTGTTTATATATGTTGTCTTAGATTACTCCTTGACCGTATGTTTATAATGTCTAAAATTATACATTCTATCATTGATATTAGTTATTGTTTTCCATCTAATTATCTATCTAGTTTTTATGCCCATGGATAATTTTTAAGTCATGTTATTAAGAAATTATTTGATTTAAAATTATACCTAACCTAGTATACTCAAGTTATTGGATTAATGATATTGTTTTAGTTATTTTTCATTACATAATTGTTTATTATTATTTATGTTTGACTCTACTGTATGCATAACTTTATTTTTAATATGAGTTCACCCCTTTATTCTGTTTTATTTTTCCCCAGTATTATAGGATATTTATTATGACTGATATGAAGGGTTAATCTAGGAGAATAATGGTGATTTTAGTAGAATTACTATGTATTATTTTAAATTCTTATCCATAATGTAATATTTATGTCTTTATTTAGTTTTTATAATATATTAAACTATTTAGTCATTCAGGGTGTGATTCCTTATATATTATTTCTATGTAATTAGTAACCACATACTCTGGGCAATTGGGGTTTGGGTCTTTATAGTTGTAATTAGAGAATATTTAATATAAAAGTTAGAAACAATATTTATAAAAACATATATTATAAAAATTGAACACTATAACAGACATTTATAATATCATGAAAGTAACCGTGTTTATGATTTTGAGATTAGTTATTAATAAATTTTTTATTTTATTAATTGTTTCACTAGTTTCAAAATTATACATAATCTAATCTAGTGTAAACATTGTTTATAAATAGTGTCTAGTGGAAGGAATGGAAGCTGTATCAATACAAGTAATCCATACATGTATTTCCCTCCTAGATGAGAAAATGATATTGGAGTTGGAGCTACAACAGGATTTAAACAACTTATAACATTATTGGGATAAGTGACTTGGGTTATAAGAAATAACCTTCATTACATGGAGCAGCCCAATTCACAATGTGGGGTAACAATGTTAGACTTCGTCAGGTGTCAAAACCTCTATGATTCAGTGGAACTATTAATCCATTAATAGCTAAGAAATAAATAGGTTCCTTAGAGATTATATTTCTCACTTTGGTATGTAATCTTTGGGAAAAATATTTCATTACTGTTCATATTCTCTTAGGATATGCGGATCGATGATAGTAATTGATTGAAAACACAAACGAGGAAGAAATACAAACATGGAATGGATGTATTTTAAGGATATTTTCAATTATAATTCTTCTCCCCTTGAAGAAAGAATATATATAGAGTGAAAATTATTTATTTTTAGACAAAAGATGGTTGAAAATAATGTTCTTCATTGATTAATAAACAAAAAGAAAGTGGAAATAAAACAAATGGAATTGTATAATTTTAGGGATATTTTCTTGAAAAATACTTTTCCCCTTGAATAATGAATATGTATGTAGATAAAATTATTGAGTTTCAGACAAGCATGTATCAAAATAATTCCAAGTATTAATCCAACTATACGGTGTTGTAAAGTTTTTCCATGGACTACATATGTTATCCAAAGGGAAATATTGACCACTTCTTAAATTGTCAAAAGAAATTTGTTTGAAGGTAACTATTCTCCCAAAAATTCTCAACATATAAGGATCTTGTTTCTCGTACAATCAATATTGAGAATTAATTACCCTTTTCATATATCACTAATGGTAAGAAATATAAGAAGATGGTTTTTAAATAATATTGAAAAGTAAATAAGTAAAAATAGAATAAGGGAAGGGTGTAATTTTTAGCATGCAATAAATTTTGGAATAAACATCATGAAACATGGATATTGGTAATGGGAGTTATGTAAAGGTATGGAGAAAAATTCCATCATTCCCATGATTATAAGAGAAATAAAGAAGTTGGTAATGTCCAGTGCTTTATCTATATATAGATAGAAAATCATGAAAATGGTTTTCCAAAGTGTCAAGGGAACACACCCTATAAAATCTAAAGGAGGCAAGTCCATGTTTATTCAATGATAATAATTGAGTTTTATGTTCATAATGATATGGTGTCTATTAAATTAATCACATCCTCAAATTTATCTAATTATTTTTTTTATTCTGTATCATTATATTCTTTTAGATCTTCTCAATTGTATAGAAAAATTAGTCATTTCCCAATCATATTAATATGAAATATGTCAACAAAAATTCATAGTGTAAACCTTGTTGCTACAATGATGTGTCTAAAATTTTCTATTAAGATACATAATTCTTTCTTTGATTGAAGATTTTATTATCAGACCTAAGGTTTATTTTTATATAATCTTTATTATGGATTTTATTTCAAAATAAATTTAAAATTTTATTTCAAATGGATGGAAATTATTATTTTTTATAAAGATATGAAATTTATTATCTTTAAAGGGGAGACTTCATCATCTGAATAATATCTGGATCAACCTCCAATAGCTCTTTTAAATTATATTCTTGACGAATACGTGTATACAAAACCTTCTGATGAAATGGTAATCTTTAAATTGATGATGTACCTATTGTACAAGAATACATTGATGTATTTCATAAATAATTACCTAGATGTCCACCTGAGTGGGAAATTTATTTTTCTATTTATTTTGATCTAATGAAAGACTTGTATTAGAGAATCCCTATAAAATGGCCACTATGGAGTTAATATAGTATAAGAAAGACCTGGAGGATTTGAGTGGTAAGGTATTTATAAGCCCTAGTGATTAACCATGGGGATACCCTAGTCTTTCTATTAGGAATAAAAATATATTTTTGATGTTGTGCATTGAGTATAGGTAAATCAATACTATTATGATAAAGAATATGTATCTTCTACCTCTCATTGATAACTTATTTGACCAAATTCTTGGAGCTTAATATTTTCCAAAGGTTGATCTTAATAATATATACCATAGATTGTGTGTAAAAAAGAAAGATATTTCAAAGACATCTTTTCTAATGAGGTATTGAAATTTAATGTTTATAGTAATTATATTTGGATTAACCAAATCACCATTCATTATTATAGATATAATGAATCGATATTACAAGTAATATCTTGATAATTTTAGTGTGGTACATAGTGATGATATATTGGTGTATTCTATGAATTATGAGGTCCATGAGAACCACTTGATAATAATTTTTGAGTCTCTTAGGGGAAAGCAGTTATTTGGGAAATTTAGAAAGTGTGAATACTAGAATTTTAATGTTTTGATTCTAAGCCATATTATCTCCATGGATGGAATATTAGTTGATCTTGTAAGGAAAAAGAAAATACAAGAATTCTATGTACCAACAAACATAATAGATTTGTATAGTTTTATTGGATTAGAGGGTTACTATCATCAATTTTTTCAGTATTTTTCTTGATTAGCTAATCTATACATCAATCATATATATAAATTGGTTATGTTGATGTGGAAAAATAAATTTTTAGAATGTTTTGAATAATTGAATAGATGTTTTTTGAATGCTCCGATCATGACTCTACCATTAAAAAATGGTGGATTTATGAAATATAGTTATTCATTAAGTCAAGGACTTAGTTGTGTCCTTATATAGAATTAAATTGTTATTTATTATGCATCTAGGTAATTAAAAACTCTTGAACTGAACTATCCAACTCATGGACCTCAGTCAGATGTCATAATATTTGGTCTGAAGATATGGACACATAATCTATATGGTCAAAGATGTGAGATATAAACAGATAATAAGAGTTTTAAATATATATATTCCCATAAAAATAACTCAACATTATGTAAAGCTGATGGAACGAGATACTATGGGTTATTATTTTATAATACACTACAACCTCGGAAAGACAAATAAAGTTACAGATGCATCGAACCGGAAGGTTCATGGAGTTATGAAAAAAATTAGAATTAATATTGATCAAGTGATCATGGATCTTAAAAAGATGGATAATAGAGTTATTAAATAATTGGAAATATCGCTCCTCTTTGTAATTTTTTCCAACCCATCATTATTAGAAATTTTAAAAAATTTCTAATCTGAGGATGAGAATGCTCAAATGAAAATTAAAGTTGTGAATGATGGGAAATGGGAAGAATTTATATATAAAGATGGTATTCTAATATTTTAAAAGTTGGTTTTTTTCTCTCTCTATACCAGATATAAAACGGGAATTATTTGATGGATCTTATAGCTCTAATTTCTTTATACACCCTTTTAGTACAATGATGTACAAGGACTTGAGGTAAATTTTTTATGGGATAATATGAAACAGAAAAATGATAATTTTATATCAAAGTGTTTAGTTTATAAATATGTTAAATATGAAAGGATAAATCCTAGAGGATTCATACAACCTCAAACTATTCCTACATCGAAATGGAAAGACATTACTGTGGACTTTGTCACTGGGTTACCAAAGACTCTAAGAAAGATTACTATTCTATGGGAAATTTTTGATCAACTTATCAAATATACACATTTATTCTCTATAAGAAAGTATTTTCATCTAGATCAACCTGAAATACTATATATTAATGAAGTTATAAGACTTCATGGTTAAAATATTTCAATTATGTCGGATCAGTATCCATGATTTATATTGATATTTTGGGAAAATTCTTGAGAAGGCTCTTGATACCGATATTCATTTGACCACCGCATATGACCATCAAAAAAAGGGAAGATAAGATGAAATATCCAACATTTATAAGACATATTGAGGTCTTCCTCGCATGACTTTCAAGGTATGTGGGATCATTACTTTCCTTTGCTATAATTTTCCTATAATAATATATTTCATTCAACAGTTAAAATGGAACTATATGAAGCATTATATGGCATGTAATTTTGTACCACCAACATGTTGGGCGGAATTTGGTGCAAAGAATATTGTAGCCTAGAACATGTTGACGAAATAATGTAAAATTCAAAGACTATTCATACCTATATCGAAGTATCTCAAGTTACGAAAAAGTGCAGTGTTGATTACCGAATGAATGATTTAGAATTATAAGATTGAGATCATGTTTTCCTGAAGGTATCTCTAAGAAAAAGAAGTTATATGATTTGGAAAGAAAGGTAAACTGATCCATAGGTACGTTATACCTTTTGAAATATTATAAATAAATGGACTTGTGCCTTATAATTTGGAAATGCCACCTAGACATTCTAAATTACAAGATCTATTCTATATCACTCATTAAAGGAAATACAATTTATACCCAACACATCTTATAACTTTTTAATAGAATGAATTGGAAGCTGATTTATCATTCTATGAAGAGCCTATCTAGATTCTGGACACTAGAGAATAAGTGTTCTAAAATCTTACAACATATCTTATAAATCTAATTTCTAAAAATCATATGATCGAAGAGGTGACATGGGAAGATGAGGAAATTATGATGAACAACAAAAATCTATTTATGAGGAGACATTATGGAAATTTCAATAATAGAATTTTTAGAAGGATTGAAGAATATATAACCCTAATAATTTATGGTATGAATCATTTAAATAAATTTTATCTCTTTAATAGCTTCTATTTCATGAAACACTGAGTTCAAACGACCTATGATCTATTATTATGTAACTATTATAACAAATCCATTAATTTAGCAGGAATATATATAACTAAATAATATTTTTAAAATATATATTTTTGTGTGTGGGTGGGTTATACATTTATAGAATAAAATTATTCATATATTAATTTATTAGAAATACAAAATAATAATAATAAAAGTTTTTTCTGAAAGAAAATATTTCTGTGCGCACAATATAGTTATATCGTAATAAATTGAATTAGTCAATATTGTTGAATGATTTTAATAAAATATATATGTATTTAATAAAATCTTTAACCTTTATATGACATTTTTATAATGAATAGGATAATAATAAATCTAATTTTATTATTAAAAAATAACATTCTCTGAAATGAAATTTTTATCAGGTTTTGTGAGCATATGTTAAAAATATTTTCTTCCACTTATATGTATTTAATTTGATAAAATTGATTACATATTTATAATTAGGAGTTTTAGATTTCATAATTTCCCCCTATTATTCTTAATCAACATGAATAATAACCATGGTAAAATTTATCATATAAATAAAGAGAAAAGTAGATTAATTTTTGTAAAATATAAGTATTAAGGTCATACGTTTTCAATATTATTATTATTATATGAATAGGACTCGACCCTTGTAACTGAAGGATACAATTGGAATTATTTAATGGAAACTTTCCAATGAAAATGACTTATATTTTATTTAAATCAAAGATAGTTACAAAATTTCACTCTCTTTATATTTATTATATTTCATGTGTCCACATGGGGATAGAAGTAAGATGTGAATGAACCAAAATATTAATTTTCAGATTAATGAAAAATTATTTCCATTATATAAATATTTTTTTATTTTTTATAAATTATATAATTACCTAATTTTTTATTTGTACTATTAAAATAATATTTAATTAATAAATAGAAAAATAAAATATTTGATTTAAAAAAATATTAATTTTGATATATTTTTGGATTATTTAATATTCTAAACAAATTTTATATATATATATGATATATAAAACATTTTTGAAATAATTATATTCTAATTCTCCTTTCTTCTTGATATATTTGAATTCAAATTAAATGAATATTGTTAAAATTTATATTAATGATAATTTATCACAATACTATTCTATTAAGTAGTTTAAATTTCATAAAAATATTATATTCAACCATTTTAATTTAATAAATTTCTATACAAAATAAATGGTTCATTTATGAGTCCTTTTCATTTAAAGTTACATTATTAACCCTTTATAATAAATATAATAATTAACATGGTTAAGGTCAGAAATAATAAACCAAGGGACTAACAAAAATGATAAGGTTTTAAATTACACCAAAAGAAGTATACATTATATTTTTTTAGAATATTAAACCCCTATTAAATATTATATTTGAATATGTTTCCCTTAAATCCTTTTGGAATTGAAAATGTATTTATATTAATTTAATATTTTGAAAGTTTCCAAAAGTTACCCTCTATGTAATTATAAAAGGGAACTACATCCCTTAGTTACTCTAAATAATTTACACTTATATCTTTACCAAAACTACCCATTACTCTTAAAAAACCTTATAAAAGTTATTATGGACCTAGTATTCCAAAAAACTGACCATATATTCCTTTATAAAATATATAATTGAAGATCGCTGAAGAATAGGTAATCATGTTTACCATCTCATTCCAATTAATTTCTTCTTCTACGTCCTCTTCATGTGTTTTATCTTTAATAAAATAATAATTATAGAATCATATACATACTAATATGTTATAATGATTTTGAAAAAACCATATTTTACCTTTAATCAAGCCAATTAAAAATTACAGCTTTACACGCACGTACATACAGTTTATCATCTCCAAATAGATGCATAATTCATTTTGCTCCACCAATTTACATGGACGGTTATAATGATGTATATAATGTAAATAAATTTTAATTATGACATGATATTTATTTCAAAAAATTAACATACCGACCACTTACTTATATTTTCTATAATTTATAAATGATATTATCACTCAAGCTTACATACAGCTTATCATCTCCACAAAGTGATGCGATCATTTTCTACATTCAAAATTTAATAATAGTTATAAAAATGTATTATATTTTTAAATATGATATTTATGACATAAATAAAATTCTTTATTTGTTGGAGTGGAGTCTTATGGAATAGAAATAATACTTCCATGACCAGAGAAGTCTGAGGAAACAATACAATTAATAACCGAAACAACGAAATAAAAAAATATATTTTTAATAAATGAGTCGTATAATCAATAAAGTAGATAATATATAATATCAAAAATATTAATATGAATCCATTATAAGTAATAATACGTTTATAACCACTATACCATAGTTTTAGACATGTGTAATGGAAATCTGACCTAAGGTAAGGGTTATTTCATAATATCATTATTATTCAGAATAGCTTTTATTTAAGTATCCAATGAGTAATATTTCTCTTCCATGTCTTTTTTAAGTAAGAATATTTTTAAAAATGTTCTTAATATTTTCCTGTTAAATTTTATTTCTATTTTTACACATGTTTGTATTTTTATAAAACAATTTTAATGTATTTTTTTCATTTTCCAAATGAGAAGATTTGTGAGTTTCCAAAAAAATATAGAAAGATAGTTTTTTTAACTTATATATAATGAGAACCATTTCCCATTTTTATGATTTCTAAATGTCTTGAATATTAATTTACAATTTTATAAGTCTTTTTTGGAAGAAAATGTTTTCTTTAATCATTATGTAACATTTTAACTAGAACTGATTACAAAGTAAAAATGTGTAATTGCCTAAAGAATTTTTCAATGATCTTAATAATGAATTTTACTCTAGGAAAACATTCATTGATTAATGTTATGGATAAATTATGTTGAACTATTATTATACAACCTACCATACTTTATTGAATGGTTTATTATTAGTTTGATTGGAAATTTAAAATTTTGATACCATCCCCCACATTAAATTATATCGTATATGATTATGTTTATTGATTAGATAAAGTTATTAAAATTTAATATGATAGTTTAAATATGAATTTATTTGTTGACTATATTCTACACATTGCACATGATAAATGAATTGGACTTTATAAGTGATGGGAAGGGTGGTTTATATCCCCTATATGTGTTTATTTGTCTAATGAGACAAACTAGTTTTGGTATAGATTGTGGATTTACCCATTTATGTATGATGTCTTGGATAAAGCCTTGATTGTATGTTTATATTATCCATAATTATCCATTCCCTCATTATGAGATTATTTATTGGTGTCTATGTGATTATCTGATTAGTTTTGATATCAAGGGAAAAGTTTTATCTTATGTTATTTTAGAATTATTTGATTTACATTTATTCATGCTCTATTATTATCAAGTTATTTGTTTAATGTCATGTTTTTAATTATTAAACATTCCATGATTATTTATTCTTATTTATGTTATCTTTCATTGTATGAATACCCCTATTGAGCATCTAATATCACCTCTTTCTTATGTTTTATTTTTCCCAGGATTCCAAGAAGTATATTATGACGGATATGTAAGGTTAATCTATGAGAATAATAGTGTTTTCAATATAATTACTATTAGATATTTAATATTTTATGTTGTAATGTAAGATTTATGTTTGTATCAATTTTCCCAAAACAACTAAACTACTTATTCCTTCTGGGTGTGGTTCCTTATATATTTTCCCCATATAATAATGTAACCATCTACTATAGACTACTCAGGTATGGTTATTAATAATTATGATGATATATAAGAGACATGAATATTTCATAGATATTCATTCTAGGTTTTTAAGATTTAGTGAATATGATAAATATATATATAACTAGTATTAGCCTAATAAAAGTGTAAAATTAGAGGAAAATAAAAAATAGAATGACTCAATACAATTATGATGAATAGATATATTTTGAGGGATTTTAATGATTCCATAACATTATGGAATTCATTAAAACTCTGGATGCTTTAAGGAGATAGACATGTTTTTCATGTTGATATTTTTTTGAGGAGGGGCCCCATTACTAGTTTTTTGTGTTTCATTGCAATGATCTTCTTATGCATGACCTATGTGATAATATTTTTTTAAACCCGACTTGGATTAGTGAGTGAAGAATGACGAATAAAGTGTAACCCTTTCTATTGATAGTGAAAAAACATAAATCTTTATAGTCATTATCATAAATATTAATTACTTAGTTATACTACTAGTTTTTTTATAATTCTTAGCGTTAGTCATACACATCTTATGGTGATCCAAGTAAAAATATTTATGTCTTTAACTTTTTTTTCTTTATTTGTAAAATATGATTTTTTGGAAGTCTTAGAATGGTTTTCTCTTCCTTATAATTTAGAAAAAATATATACAAATAGAGTTTATAGAGAAATATTATTTCACCATGATTTCTCACCAACCAATGGTGTTAAAATCATATTAGGGGATTTTTTTCCATTAGATGATGTTAGTATGTAGAAAGTGATCCAAATTTAGTTCTCCATGACAAATTTTGTCTTTATATATTTCATAAGTTTAATCATGTTATGATGGTTTTAACATATTTTGTTTTATTCAAAATATATTAACGGTTTTATGGTTATCATTTATTTATCCAACGGTGCAACTAACATGAAATATGTTATGATGAAATCTATTTGAAATAATTTATTTCATGTTTTTTTAATTAGTGATGATCATGAAAAACATTATGATAATTTATCATGAATTATATAATGGACCATAATTTTTATACATAGATAATTCATATAAATAAAATATGATTCATTTAGTACAGTAACAAAACTATGCCATGACCGTATAGGTTTAGTTTATTTGGAAACATGGAAATACAAACAACTAATTCATAAAGAATCTACAGTAGCACCCACATGTTCCTTCATTACTAGATCACTTTTTGACACATCTCATTCAACAACATTATTCATATCCTTGGTAAAAGAAACAAAATATATTATTCTCTATGATACACCATAATGGTAAAAAATGGAGATATCAATCATATCATAATCACAATACATAATAAAATAAACAAAACATTTGAAATTTATATCCTATATATCAAATAATCATGATATCATGTCATGAGATAAATCATTTAAATTTACAAATAATCAATGAACATATTCCATGAGATCATAAAATAGGTCATGTAAATGTAGAGTACACATAATATTATAAAATCATTTTTATTTATGTCAAGGTTTTTTTCCAAGACTATCAATGTAGACCAAGTCCTTTACTGAACCAGGTTCACTCCCCATTACAGACCTATATTTTTGAACTGATTTCACTCTTTATTATATTCCTTTCTATCTCATAAGATATAAATATTTATCCAGTATATTAGAGAAATATATTGGTACCACCCAGCACATAATGAAACCACATATATGTGTTCCACGAGAACATAATTTATTCATGGAACCCATAAAAAGAAATGGATGTCATAAATATCATTCCAACATAACCAAAACATATAAATAATAGTGATTATATCCATGAAATATATCCCCAATAATTCATAAGTAACATCAAATAATGGTATCATAAATGGAATACTATTTTAGAGATATCACATGAATATATTTTTTGGTAAAATATCTGTTCATTTTTTAAAAGGTTTTATTTTCATAAAATGTCATGCAATTTTAAAATAAAATGTTTTATATGAAAATAAAATTGTAATTTTTTAAGGGTATATTCAATTAATTAAGGAATCATTCATATGAAAACATATTTTAATTCCTTATATGTTAAAAAAGTTCCTTTTATACTTTTTTCAAAAAAGTCAAAACATGCCTCATTTGAAAACGACAAAACTATTCCTTTCAACCTGTTTAGTAAAAATTTACACAAACATAAAAATTATTCTAAAAAATTCTAGAAAAATAGTAAGAAATATTTTAGAAACATTTTTATAATAAATGGAAATAGAAGAAAAATATAATCCCTAGTAGATACTTATGTCTAAACAATCCCAAGTAACAATGAGATTGTAAAACTAACCCTTACTTTTGGTCTGGTTTTCATTATACAGGTCAAAAACTACTATATAATGATTTAAATAATTTTATTATTATATAATAAAAACATATTCATACTTATTATATCATATATGATACAATTATAAAATCATATCACATGTTTTCTAATAATATTACATTCTTACCCTTCTTTCGGGTGTTAACTACTTCATTTTCATATGCATGTTTTGTCATATAATTCCCAGTTCTTGTGAATAAGATATAGTTATGTCATATAAATAATTATATGATTCATTATATAAATATATTTAATCATTCTTGAATAGAGAATATTCTAACTAAAATACATTGTGTCATGGAGATGGTAGATCGTACATATGCACAAGTGATGATATCTTTCCCTTAATGGTAAAAGGGTAAGGAAGTGGATAGTGTATATATTTTTATATAATCAATATCAGTTTATAATTATTAATATATATATATATATTATTTCTATTAATATACCCATCCAAATAAAGTGGTGATGAAAATTAGATTACACCACAACGTGGGGAAGGTAAGTTGTACGTATGCTCATGTGGTGCTTTTGCTTTTCTAAGGATGTATAAAAGGTCGAATATAGTTTTAACATAATCAAAATAGCATATAATAATATATTTCATACTTTATTTATTACTTTATAATGGAAACAGCGCATGAAGAGTAATTATAAGATGAAATAATATTGAATGAATCGGTAAAGATGATTACCTCTTCTTTGGTGAACATCCTTTAGATATCCTATCAGGGGCACTAGGGTTGGACTTTTGAGAATACCAAAACCACTATAATGTGTCTACTGAAGTTTATAATATAAATTTCTTCAGTAATGTTGATATTTATATCAAAAATTGATGTAAATAAGTGAGGGATGAAGATCTATTTTATAATTGAGGTGAGGGGAACTTTTTTATTTTCTAAAAATATTATTCTATAGTTAATTGAATATAAATATAAATACCTTTAAAATGTAATTTATTTGAATATAATATGATATAAGTTTTAAATCCTCTCAAACAATATATTTTAGACATGTTTTAGTTTTATTTTAGACCTTATCATTTTAATTAACCCTATGTTAACCAATTTTAATAATAACTACAGTTATAAATTTTACAATATTAAAAGGTTTTAGTTTTTAATTTTATTATATAAATTAGACCATAAATGAATAATTTATAACATTTTTTACCATATTATAATTATTATTTTTTTAAATTTGTTTTATGATTTATAAATAATTTAATAAACATTAAATTGGATAAAATATCATTACTATGAATTTTGACACTATTCATTCCATGGACTTTTAAAAAATAAATATAATGATTTAAATTAGAAAAAAATATATTATTATATACCTATGAGGTCAAATTTATCAAGGAAATTGTTTTATTACCCTAGTTACATAAAATTATATTTATTTTAATATTTTTGATAAAAATTATATGATATGTTTATTAACAAAAAAATATTATAATAGTATTGGGTAATTATTTAATATATATATTTGTTCACAAAATATAAAAAATAAAAGACCATGATAAATATAAATATTCCAGATTTCCAAATAATATTTAAAGTAATATATATTTTTTACCCTATATTAAAAATAGTGGAGTATTTAAAACATTAATGTGGCATCATTAAATTTTTATTAACTAAAATATTATAGATATGATAATATCATATTTATGGCCAAAAAAGTCAAAAATAAAATTTTGTCATGAAAATATGTATAATAAGTTTAAAACTTACATTTATATTCATTCATAACATATCTCTATCTCCATTTGGACTCATAAGGGATATTTAAGACAAATAAAGTGACATTTTTTTTAATTACTTTAATTTAAAAAATATATAACTAATTTTCATGGAAAATTGTCTGTGAAGAAATTCAATTTCATTCCATAGGTGTTAAGAGTCTAATTATATACATCCAATAAAGAAATTTCATGTGTAAGAGTCATGTTGTAGTATTTTGAATTTTATTTTTAATCTAAATTACCCAATTTACCCTTTATGAGGGTAACAAAATTTATTAAGGTTACTATTCATATTGGTAAAAATATGGTTCTACTCACTAAATACGGTACTTATAAATCTGAATTTTTTATCCATTTCTCAAAATTCGAAACCCACATACCTTCATATCATGGGAAAGGAAACATTAAAAAGGGGTGACATAAGATGCTTAGTAATGGTAAACATATGGTACATATAAATGTAAACATGAATCTAAGAGTATGAGGACATGATTGTATCATAAGAAAATCATACCATGCACATCAAAGATCATAAAAATTAATCATGGTATAAAGATTAGTTGTTCATAAGACATGATTAATAAGATAATCATGAACATAATCTACAAAATAATAACATATAAATAAGACATGTAATTATGGCATACATATAAATATATAAATTCATGAACAAGTATATGTAGAAATACATTAACTAATTAAGTTATGGACATGAGATAAGGAAGTCATATATATTTATAAACATATATCTAGGTCTACTCATAATGTCATGAACAAGAAATCAGGTACATGCATAATATTGTTAACATGTAATTAGATTCACACATAACTTATGCAGATGAAACCAGGTCCATCCATAACATTGTGAGCATGTAATAAGGATTACACATAACATTATAAACACATAATATGGTTCACTCATAACATTGGGAACATGTAATCTGATTCATGCATAAACATATGGACATGAAAATATGTCCATGAAAAACATTGTGAACCTGTAATCAGGTTCAGGCATAACATTAATACTAATGAGTCATCAATGATTACCGAATTTATTGGAGGGAAATATAGGTCCAAAAAATCAAATAATATATCATATATAAATGTGAAATAAGATAATAAAACATGGATCATATCGTCACACCTGAAAATATAACATATACTAACCCATGAAATGAAATAGGTATCATAAACATTTATTAATATCACAAACTATAGAAATTATATTGGTTTTATAATTATTTTACCCTAGAATAACACATGAAAGGAAGTGGGTTCTTCAATCCTTTATCATGGTATAGCTCATTGAAGAGTAACAGGTTTCATAATAATATAACCCAAGGAATAGGAGAAAATTTTATTAAAATGTAACACATAGAAGAGTAATGAGATTCATAAACATATAAACCATGAAATAGAAGTGGTTTTTCATAAGCAACATTCCATAAAAACAATCCATATAAATAACATGGATGGAACATGTAAGAACCCGGTTCGTATTTTTGAGTCATGGGCTCCTTCTTTTCTCTTTTCCTTAAGTGTTTTTAATAAAATATGGAAAATGGGAAAAAATCCTAAATTTTAGAAGTACACGCCATGTAGTTTTTTCACACGCCTTGTACTTCTGGACATGTGGGGATGAGTACACGGGGCGTGTAGCCATGTCAGCGACTAAGGGTGTAGGAACCGACTACACGCCGTGTAGTGGTCCTGTACACGCCGTGTAGTATGTCAGCAGGCCAAAACAGTAAGGCGGTGGAGTATCCACCAGCTGGGAGACAATACACGTCGTGTACTCATAAGTATATACCGTGTACTCATGTCGATGGAGGAACAGTATGGCGGTGCCGCCAGAGGAACTGTTAAATGAAGGGAGTACACGCAGTGTACTTGGAAGTACACACCATGTAATTTGTTTTTTTTTGATTAAATTGGGCAGTACCATCTCCTATTCACAGGGAAGACTTAGAACCAGAGGAAGTAGCAGGAGTGGATGGTCGAACCTTTGAAGAACCACTGGGTCTTCTTCTGGAATCTGATTTCGCCTCGGATGATCTCGTTGGAACCACGCGTGTAATCCCTCTCTTCTCCTGGAGTGTTTCTTACCAATTCTTTCCCTAGAGCGAGTTATTTGATTTTATGAAATTTTTGTTCTTCGTCAGATATATGCCTTTCATAGGCGTTTCTGGAGTCAACGTTCGGTTATAACATTCATTGGCATATAAGGTAGGTGGCTTTGTGTAAATTATTCCAACTGTCGTGTGTTTTGTGGATTCTTGTTCCATGAACCCATGTTGGGGTGTCGTGTGGCTGAGGTCGTGGCTATATTAATAACCTAGAACTATATAGGTAATTGAATAATTTGTAAAAATACTATTTGGGATCGTTTCTTGGATCTGGAACCACCCCGGGGGTGTGTTCCACTATTTAGCTATTTGTCCAGGATACCTGAGGGTATGCCTTAAAAGTAGTAATTGTAGAATTTCATCGAGATGAATTTCTTACTTACCACATATTTACATGTTGGGCATGGCCCGTTTACCTGTTAGCCTGAGGGTAGTGTTGTGATTAGCCTGTGGGCGTTATTCTACATAGCCTGTGGGAAACTTCTTCCGTGCCTGTGGGCAGATGATTCAGTGTCTATGGGTGACAATAAATATGCCTGTGGTAAATATCCGTGTTCCAATGGGAAAATTCCTGTGTGCAATTTTCTTTACCCAAGGGTGGGAGTTTACGTGTATGTGGACATTTGGCTGTTTACGTAGAATATTCACTTTGGTGATATTTGAAAATTAAATGATTAAAATGAATATTAAAATGGAAAATTAACTATTATGTTGGTTAATTGTGAGTACTACTTACTTTTTTTCATTTTACTATTGCACTGTTGTTGCATTCTTACATGCAGTTGGGAATGGGCCATGGGTGGGTGCCTACTGAGATATATTTCTCACACCCTATTTGGGTCAAGCTTTTCGGCCAAAATAGATTATGTTTCTGAAGGTGTAGATAGGGGAAAGGGTCCCTATATAGGTACTTGATTGCTGTTGAGGAATAGGGGAGCATGGGACCAGGCTTAGGCTCACGTTGCTACTGGCTGTTTTTTTTTCTTTTCTGTACTTGTACTCTGTATTGTATTGTACTGATATGGAACATGTTCTGGTTGTTTTCTTAGAATTTGAGACATGTTGCATTATATATATATATATATCTGGTTGGTTACATATACTGCAGTTGTTCATTTCAGTTGTGTATGGTTTACTACTTCCGTTGTTCGTTGTATGTTTTATTTTGTGTTCTGACGCGCTACACTTTGACAAATGAGGGCATAGTTTCCCCACTATCAGAGCTAGTCCCTCTCTTCTAGTCGGCAGCCTCTGGTGTTTGGGGAAATGCGCTTGAGGTCACGTGGCGAACTGGGTTTGGGGCACCCATCTCACGTCTTTCAGCTCGATGAGGTTGAGCTGGAGGCAGATGCGTCCTTTGACGAGCATCGGATTCGTATCGTTGACAAGAGCATAAAGGTTCTCCGAGGCCGGTCAGTTCCTCTCGTACGGGTTCTATGGCAGCGTGGCCGAGTATAGGACAAAACCTGGGAGCGGGAGACCAACATATGTTCTCCGTGGCCGGAGTTGTTCATGGTTATATCTTCACTACCCTTGGAAGGGCAATTTGGGGACGAATTGCTTTAAGGGGGGAAGTTTGTAAGAACCCGGATCTTATCTTTGAGGTAAAGGCTTCTTCTTTTCACTTTTCCTTATGTGTTTTTAATAAAATATGGGAAAAGGGAAAAATCCTAAATTTTGGAAGTACACATCGTGTACTTTTTCTTCAAGCCATGTACTTCTGGCCATGTGGGGATGACTACATGGGGCATGTATCCATGTAAACGAAAAATGGTGTTGGAACCGACTACACGACGTGTAGTGGTCTTGTACACGCCATGTAGTTAGTCGGCATGCCAAAATAGTATGGCAGTGGAGTAGCCGCCAGGTGGGCGACATTACACGCCGTGTACTCAGAAGTACATGTCGTGTACTCATATCGATGGGTGAACAGTATGGAGGTGCCGCCAGAGGAACAGTTAAATGAAGGGAGTACACATTGTGTACTTGGAAGTACACTCCATGTAATTTATTTATTTTTTCTTAAATCGGGTAGTATCCTCCCCTATTCACATGGAAGGCTTAGAACCGGAGGATAGAGCGGGAGTGGATGGCTGAACCTTTGAAGATCTACCGGGTGTTCGTCTGGAATCTGATTTTACGTCATATGATCTCGTTGGAATTGCGTGGGTAATCCCTCTCTTCTCTTGGAGTGTTTCTTAACAATTCTTTCCCTATCGGGAGTTATTTGATGTTAAGCGAGTTTTTTTCTTCCTCAGATCTATGCCATTCATAGGCGTTTTTTGGAGTCGACGTTCGGGTATATCGCTCGTTGGCGTATAAGGTAGGTGTATTTGTGTTAATTTTTCCATCTATCATGTGTTTTGTTCATTTTTGTGCCACGAACCCATGATTGGGTCTCGTGTGGCTGAGGTTGTGGCTATATTAACTACCTAGAACTGTAAAGGTAATTGAATAATTTGTAAAACTATTTTTTAGGATTGTTTCTTCGATCTGGAACCACTCCAGGGGTGTGTTCCACTGTTTAGCTATTTGTCCAGGATACCCGAGGGTATGCCTTAAAATAAGTAATTGTAGAATTTCTGAGAGATGAATTTCTTGTTTACCACATATTTACATATTGGGCATGGCCCGTTTACCTATTAGACTGAGGGAAGTGTTGTGATTAGCCTGTGGATGTTATTCTACTTAGACTATGGGAAACTTCTTTTGTGCCTGTGGGCAGATGATTATGTGCCTTTGGGCGACACTAAATATGCATGTGGGAAATATCTGTGTGCCTGTGGGAAAATTCTTGTGTTGGTTTCTCATTACCCGAGGGTGGGAGTTTACGTGACTTTGGACATTTGGATGTTTACATAAAATATTCACTATGGTGATATTTAAAAATTAAATGATTAAAATGAATATTAAAATGGAAAATTAACTGTTAAGTTGGTTACTTGTGAGTACTTATTACTTTATTTCATTTTACTATTTCACTATTGTTGCATGCTTACACGCAGTTGGGCACGGGCCTTGGATGGGTGCATACTGAGATATATTTATCACACCCTATTTGGGTCATGCTTTTGGGCCCAAATAGATTACTTTTCTACATATGTAGATAGGGGAAAGGGTCCCTATACTGGTACTTGATTGCTGCTGAGGAGTAGGGGAGCATGGGACCAGGCTTAGGCTCACGATGCTACTGGTTTTTTGGTTTTGATTTTCTGTACATGTACTTTGTATTATATTGTACTGTCATGGAACATGTTCTGTCTATTTTCTTAGAATTAGAGACATGTTGCATCATATCTATATATCTGTTTGGTTACATATATTGTAGTTGTTTATTTCAGTTGTGTATGGTTTACTGCTTCCGCTGTTCGTTGTATGTTTTATTTTGAGTTTCACTGCGCTACACTTTGACAAATGATGGAATAGATTCCCCACTATCAGACTTGGGCCCTCGCTGCTATACGGTAGCCTCTGGTGTTTGGGTAAATGCATTTGAGGTCACATGGCGAACCGGGTTTGGGGAACCTGTTCAGTGGCACCCGGAACCGGGACGTTACAGAACATTTGGATCATTTCCCAAAAGTTCATGATTAACATCAACATATGACATATTATTTAGAAAATAAATTATTATGTATTTTAAAAATATGTCTTAAATAAAATATCATTTTTTCTATAAAAAGGATTTTTAAAACATAAAGCCTTTGTAAAATCCATTTTTTAGAAAATATTTTTAAATTATTGAAATAAGGATTGAAATAATTTTGGAAAACATTTTCCTTGAAAATTTATAAAAGAAACACGAAAACATTTTGAAAAACCTTTTCCTTTTAGACATATAAATGAATATTACATTTTTTTTAAAGATAATTTCATTAAAATTTATTTTCAAAACATAAAAAATATTATTTGAGGTCATTGAAATGCTATTCTTTGTAAATGAACTTTTTTGAAACATATATATTATGCTTTGAATATAATTTAATACACTTTTAAACTTAAACTATTTTGGAAGACATTTTTCTTTGAAAAAAACATAAAAATTTATTTCTAGAATATTATGAAACCAAATTTCTTTTAAATAGAAAATTACTTTGTTGTATGTAATGGAATCTTCGTGGGAATGATAGTCACGATGGCAGGTAAATCCGTAATACTGAACCTTCATTTTTCACCAAAAAGTTTAAAAAGTGTCTCGATCAAAAAAATAATAAGAAGAATAATTTTTTAAAACCCCTATTATAAATTATATAAAATGGTTAAAATGTATTTTTATTATAAAATGGTGATATTATAATGTTTTTCGAAACTTTTTTGAAAACATGATTTTTATGGAACATAGATTTTTTACTATAGAGACAGGTAAGGTATGAATTTCTTAAAAAAACTTTTTTAATCACCGTGTGTACAAAAGAGTGGGAAAATAAAACCAATATTTAAATAAATCCTGAATATATAGAGGAGAATAAAATTAATGAGTTCTCTTGACATATGGATCATAATATTTTATCAACTAAAGCATAATCATAAACAATATTGAAAAATTGTGAGATTGTCTCAATAAACACTAACCCCTTAATAATTTGAATTATATTACCCATATAAGAAAATGAAATTAAACAAATCTGATAATATTATGAAAATAATGGGTTTAATGATTTAAAATATCTAAGGTATTATATACACCTTATAGAGAAATATATGTGCATAACATGGAATATGTCTCAAAGAAGTTAAATTGAGACAAAATTACATTACCAATTTGGTAACATTTGAACCATAAAACCCAGGAAATAATGTTTAAATAATGGTTGGGTAAATACCCATATATTTAATTATAATAATATTATAATATATATATGGCCCATAAACACACCACACAAAAGAAATTACTGGTGAATAAGGCATGAATCTCATGAAAATAGAATCTGAGATGATATTCCTTTACCATAAGTCTTTATTTCTTGTGTAAAAGTTAACACTTTTTATTTAATAAATAGAAATTTATTATAAATAAAAACAGAAACTTATTATTATATATAATACCATAGGTGATTCACTTATGTCTTTAAATTACATTTTTATTAATAATTCGATGTTGAAGTAATGTTTCTAGTAATAACCGCTTTGTTTTATTGTATGTGTCTTAATTTGATATATCATTGGTCCTTATATTTATATATATGATTTAAATAATTTAAATAATATATAAATAGAATTTATAATCACTATATGTGTATTATAACAATCTATAGTGTATATAAGTGTGAAATTAAATACACTATTCAGGGAGATGTTGGGCCATACGTACGCATGAATGATGTTTCCATTTTGTTATAATATTAAATGAATGAAACTAAATGATATATATATATATATGTGTGTGATTATTATCATTTAATTATAATATCATATATATCCTATAAATTCACTAATACCATCCTTAATAAAATCAATGTTGTGTGTGAATGAATCACATCACTTTGACCAGGCAATAGTCCTCACATCCACAAACAACGTTATCATATTTAAAAAAGATTAAAAGTATAAAATAATGATTATAAAATAATTAATTAATTTTAAATGATTAGTATATATCACATATATCATCTATAAGCATATTTTTTGTTATAATCCCCAACCATGAATGGTGGTAAGGGTAATACGAACAACATCGTTTCGTGAGGCGGTAGTTCATTGTACACAAGACTAGTATGTTTGTAACCCATTAGATGAAAGTATGTGTTGGTGTAGGTATAAAAATTTATATAACAAAATATAATTATATTTATAATACTGATGATATTATTTAATCTTGCAATAAGGGGACTTTAGTGGTAGAGAATGGAAGTAAAACTATTGCGACTGAGGTAACATGTTACCTCATCTTTAGGTAACTAAATCTGGTTTTCACAAAAGGGATTCCTTGGATATATTTCATCCTTAGAATATACATATAGGTTCATGAAAGGTATTTTTAAGAGATATTATTTCTTATCTTGGGTGAGCGAATGTGTATTTATAGTATTAACGAAATTAGATGAGAGGTGTCCTTTTTATAGTGGAGGAGGACTGACACTCATGTAAATTTTTGGAAAGGGAATTCCACCCACGTTTTTCTTATTGAAAATGGATTCAATAATGGTCTGAAATATAATAAAGGAATGATAATGTTTAAATATTACCATAATATATTTTTTACAAGTTTATATATCATTCAGGAACTTTTTTTTATGGGTTAGTCCATTCATATGAATAATTTCAACTTAATTATTGTAATTAATTTTAATTACATTCACTAATAATTTTGATAAAAAAATAATTTTTCCTTATAAGAAATTATAAATTAAAATAATTAAAAATATAGAATCCATTTATGAAAATTCCAATCATATAATTGGAAGAATTTAATTTAAATTTAATCCTACTAACGGGATAATAGCAAAAGTTTTTAAATAAAAACCGTTCAAATATTTTTTATGTTTTTATAGTAAATTTCAATGTGAAATTTATTCGAATGAAAGAAATTAGATTAATTGATTAAAAATTAATATATGTAAACTTTAAAACCCTTTGAAAATATAACATACCTTAGTAAATAAATTATATAAAAAAGTGGTTTTGAATTAAAATTCATTATTTTTAATTATTCATTAATAAAATTAAATTTTATGAAAAATATGATAAAATCACCATTAAATAATGATTATGATACATTTTACAAAAATAAGTTTTTATATATTTAAAATTTAGGAAAATTACAAGATTTATATTCAAAATAGGTTCTCCTTGAAAAGGTAGTGAAACTACTTTTATAAAAATATAGGTTTTTTATCTGTAATATTAGGTCTATTATCATATAATGACTATAAAATAAATTTTATGAATATAAAAAATATTATATTGAATATATAACATATAAAATTAATTAATATAACTCAGTGATAGTATTTTTTTAACTAGTTAAGATAATTTACCTTTTTCACATAAAAATAGTATTTTATAAAATCATTTCCTTTATATTGATTCTGTTTTGATATTTATTTTTAATTAATAGGATATCAATTAATTAATCTATAAATTTTTATAAGATATTTAATCCTATAATACTCAATTTAATGGCTATGTTATATCTTATTATATTAAATAATAATATTGTTACTAATATATTACTATTTGGTAAAACATTGTCTCTCATGTTACGCAAACCATTGAAGAAAGTCATCATTTCATGTAATGTAATTCAACTTCATTATACTATGTAAAAAAGATAAAAATTATTTTACATTTAGTTAAAATTTAACATGTATTTTTGTATAATGTAATCCAAATGTAGTTCTTTAATAAAAACCAAATTTTATTAGTGTTGCGTGAAATTAAAAAATATAAAAAAAATGAAATTTGTTCAAAAAAAAAATTTCTCAAAATCTCAGGGTGTTACAGGTTCAAATTCATAGTAATTGTAAACATGGTATGTATTAATTAGTTACCATATTAAATTAGATGATTATGAAAAGGTAATGAGATCATAGACATAAATTAACATGTTAATAAATTATTTGTCAAAGATCATAAATGTTTGAAATGGAATGAAGAATTTTCATTTAAAAATACATGAATAATTAAAGTGATAAATTTTCAAAAGTCAATCGTGAACCTTAAGATCATGTAATAAAATCATGTAACCATCATAATAAAATAAACCATTCTATATGTCAATGTTTACTACCAAGACCATAAAATCATATTGAACCATGCATCATCACCAATTTCCTATAGTAGATCAAGCCAATATGCCTTTTTACCATAGTAAATCATGAAAATAAACTTGTTTCCTATAGAAGATTAAGAACAATGACTTTTCCCCCATAGTGGATCAAGAACGTCAAATAGTTTCCCATAATTAGGTCATTATATATAAAAATTTACTGAATGAATTGGAGGTACATATAATTTTTAACCCACCTATCATATAATGAGAAGAATAAATTTTTTTTACAAAATATCTTAATTAATTGAACATATCATTATATCATAACCCATTTAATGGAAATTTGTTTCATAAAAACTTCCTAATTTCATCACACAATGATTTATGGAAAATAAATGTTTTTTATAAAAATATCATCATCATAATCATAAACTATACAGAGATATAATAATGATGGTATCATTAGATCCTATTCCCAATAAAACATAAATAACATCAAAGGATGTTATCAAAGATGGATATTTCATTAAATTAATCACTATAATACATCCTATGGAAACCAACCTTTTCCCTTTGAAACAACTTATTTAAATATAAAATGTTCCAAAACATTATGGAAAAAATTTATTCCGAATATATAATTGGTTAGTTTTAAAATAAGTTTCCCAAAAACAATAATTCATAATGGAAGAAAATTCCATTCATTCCATATATATTAAAAACATTCCTTTCACAATTTTGAAAAAAAATAAAAAATTACCTCATTTAGAAAGTAACTGGAAGATTCATTTTTTTCAAAAATTATATCATTGTTAATGATGAGTTTTAAACATTAATTGGAGAATATTAAAACATTCATGAATACATTTTTAGGAAACATTTTCATATGATAATAATGATATCTAATCTAAGAGAGAAATAATGTCAAAATTAAATAAAAACATTCCGATGATATTTTGAGAACATAATGTGAAAAAATGAATGGAAAACAGGAATTAATCAAAAATTACAATAGGATAATAAAAAAATAATTTATTATATAAGGATTATATAATTTAACCAATGTAAATTAAATACTAAAAATATTAATTAAAAGATGATTGAATCATAAATCCATTACCTCAAGTCTCTTCTTTCTCCATAAACATTCAATCATCATCTTCTTCGGTGGTACACGTTTATATTCATTAATAATAACACTTGTAATTGTATTTTAAGAAAACAAAAACCTAAAATTCATTTATATGGATGTTTATAAGAGAACTTTGTAGGGTTTGGTAGAGCTGTAAGGATAAAGTTGTGTAAAGAAGATAAATCAAGTGTGTGTTTCTATAAGCGAAGTGTAGGACACACATGGAATTTACTAAATGATTAAGATAGAATAGATCCATTTTCATCCCAAATAATACTAAATGGACATGAATTAAATTAAATATATTAAAAGTTAGAAATAATATCATATAGTTAAATTTATATAAGTTTTGATGTCATTTTATATATTTTCTTTTTGAGTATTCCCATCGCTGAACATTTTTGAACATAATCATGGTAACAAATATTTAAATATTAATGTTTTAAAATTGTCACCATAAATTAAATATTGAATCATAAATGGGCCATAGAATATACTAACAATTATATTTCATTCAATTATATTTATAAAATATTTTTATGAATTTTAAATCATTTAATAAAATATTATTTTTTGTACATAATATCATTAATGACAATTTTGGAACTCTTTATTTTATTTGAATTTATAGTCACCTGGAAACATATGTAATTTGAATAAAATCAATTAATACATAAATAATAAGTTATATTTTTCTAAAAAAGTCACGAAACATAATAAATTACTCAAATTATATTACTTATAATATTTTTCAAGTCATTTATTTTGTTTTAATATTTATTATAGAGATATTATTTCAACGTTTTGTTAGAATTAAATGCAATTATATAACAAAAAATAAATAAAAATATGTTTCCATAAAAATAATTTAACTTTCATGAAAACTTTTAAAATTAAATTATCCTCTATTTATCCTTTTATAAAAAATTTCGAGATATGAATGTTAAAAGAGGGTCATTTTATATTTTTTATTTTAATAAATTTATAAAATGGTCATAATAATAGAAATATTGAAAGAATGTTTCTATATATTTGATATTTTTAAAGACATTTATGAAATAAAATCATCTTATAGGATAAATTAAATTGTTAGTGGAATTTTGAAGACTAATCCCAAAGTTGTATTAATATTTTACTAGTTTTACCATTACAGAGGAGTCAAAAATTCACTATCATTACTAATCATATATAATAAAAATAAAAGAAAACTATTTAACAAATTTAATCATCTTGATTCCAAATATGGATTCAATTTTTCATGATTTAATCTCTATATGCACTATAATTTTGTTGCAGTAATTCTGGAAATTGCATTGAAAATAATTTTTTAGAAAAATATATTTTAAATCATAAAACTAGACTTATTCTTATACCATTTTTGAAAAAACTAAATGTAAGATAAAAAATTTAATTATTCAAATTATTTATAAATTTAATTAAAATATTTCACTAATATAGTTCAAATTAATTTATTATGAAAAAAACTCATTGCACACACAAAAATTATTTTTTAGAAAAGCATATCCTTTACATTCAAATGATTTTTATTTTAATTTCAAATAAATTGATAACTAATGAATTTACTTTGTACATATGTTTTTTCAATTCCGAAATTCCACTTCAAAACAAAAAAAGTTAATATCTATATTATAATGTTATAGTATATTATGTTTCATTTAAAATTAGGGTTGTGTATATCATAAGATATGAAATTTGTTTATTTAACAATATTTATATATAATAAAATAAATGGTTGTTAAATTAATCATAAAGGTTATTAATTACTTAAAACATATATCCACAAAATATGAACACATTATTCCAAGAATTAACATTTTACTAAAGTATATGCTAAACTGAAGGGTTAAATATACAACGAATATTTATTAAAACACACTAAATGTCACATAGAGTTATCACATCAGATAAAAAATGGAATATATATACTTAAACATATTATCTTACAAAATTAAATCAAACTATAAAAAAATACCCCTATATCATAACTATTGAAAACCTATATGTAGAAACTTCAATGATTCATAGTCCTTAATAAACCTTTAACTAATATTTTCTATTTCAATACTAAATATTTTATTACTATAATAAAAAATATAAATCATGCCATAAGATTCATAAAACTCAATAAAATAAGTTTTTCTATAATAAAACTAAATAAAATTGTTAAAGTAACACACAAATTTTATATGTTATTAATAATTTATTCATCTTTATCAATTTATATTATTACATTGCAAAATCATTATTTGTAAAATCAAGTTTATATCCCTAATAAGCATCCATATTAGGAAATTTATTTTCATAATACTTATTCTCTCAAAATTGGGTACAACATCTAATTCATTTGATACATTTCTCTAAGATTCTCTTCTCACATTATTGATATAAAAGAAATTTAATCTTTTACCATTATGATCATTACACATTAACTTCTATGGAAATTAATTTCTCCCTTATTTATTACATTAAGATACCCACATGGGTTCATGTTCTTAATTATAACTCAAGATAGATAGATATTTTTAATGATAATATTGTTCAATAAGGCTACCATATTATTTTGGTTACTAATTTAGACAACAACAACATTTTCCATTTCATATAGGTTGCTAACATGGTTCCTACTCATTCTAGATATTTATTAAAAACTTTATATTGAGTATATAAAATAAAATCATAATAAAAAATCTTTTGAGGAAGATTTATACTATTATATATTTAACCACATCATCTTCTATTAAAATATTTCAAATAATCTAAAAAAACAAATTCCTCCTTAAAATACTAATCATTGAGGATATATAATACTTATAACTTATGAACAAATTAAATCATATCTTCTAATGTTATTTTATCCATTGTAATGATACCACCTATAAATACCCAAACATAATCACCCCAGAGTTACATTAATTTTAATAAGTATTTTAATTTATTATAGCTAAAAGATATGTTAAGATTATAGTTTTAGATAATAATGAAAACCATTAAGTAATATATTGTATATTCCCACATAGTCTATTTTTTCCCACAAAATAGATATATATATATGTTTTCACTACTCTTTTATTTATTATTTTTTTTCTTTATTTAGGATGTGTCACCATTGACCATGTTATAATTCGTAATTATACTAAACCCCTATAAGAGAAATTCCAAAACATGTGATGAGTAAAAAAATATTTTTAAAGAATATAAATTTTGGAAAAACGTAAATTATTTTTAAAAATTCATGAAAACCTTAAAAGAAATTTAATATTTTATATAATAAATATTGATAAATAAATTTCATTATCTTGAAATAAACATAAAATATGAATTTTTTTCATTAATTATTTTGTAATAAATCATAAATAAAAAACCATAATGATTAAAGGTTATTAATAAAATATAAATCTCATGAAAAAAAACATTTCGCCATAATGAAATTATAAAAAAATTTAATTATAGGTTCATCCTATTACAATATAAAATAAAAATATTTGATTTAAAACATATAATAACCGTTGAAAACTATATAGGCACCATGGGAAATTATCCATGAAATCACACTTTAAAAATAATTAGCATCATGGTAAATTACGACACAAAACTTAGGAGTAACTAAATTTTTGTTAACTCGTTAACATTACCAAATGCATTGGAGGGTTTTAATGGACCCACCCATAACATTAATATAACATAGAAGTGACTAATTTTACATTAACTCCATCATCATATAATTTTTTCATGAAACATTACAGAAGAAAAAAATATAAAGGGTTTCATTCCCATTATAACACCCATAAAAATTGGCATTATATCCCATAAAAAATAACTTTTGTTGGTCTCATAAAAATGAGAAGAAATACCCTTTTTGAAAAACATTTTTATCTGAAAATTTACAAAAAAATTAAGAATAATACATTATTTTAAAATATATAGAAACATTAATAGTATTCAAAATAATGAATAATTTTTATAGTAGTGGGAAAATATATTTATGCATTAATTATTAAAAAAAATTATTTTACACTTTAGTAAAAATTTTGAATAGTGTCCCATATAGCGAAACATTATTAATATTATAGTTCATAAAAATTCATTGATAATTGATAATGAATTAAAAAAAAATCATTGGATTACAATGAATTTCATTACGGAAATAATTTTAAGAACATGGATACATAATAAATATAGTTTAAAACATTTACAACAACATTTTAAATAAAAATCTCAAACATCATCTATTATTTTTATATGTATGTATTTTATTTTCAAAATAATAAAATTGTATTACGTTTATACTATCTTAAGATATATTTTAAAGTTAATCCCCTAAATATGATTCCTTTTATTTAATTTTTTGCCATATTTTATATAGATAGTAAATCTTTTAGGTTTACTTAATATATATTGAGGTCATTTCATTTATAATCACCATATAACATTGGTGCATTGGCCATTTTATATAGGTCTATTGATCCAAAATATTTAAAATAATAACCATGTTATAATTATCATGTTTATGCTTTTAATATATTTTTAAAATCATCCAAGTTAGGTGTTCATGTCAAATGAATTAAATATTTTCATGGAGATAGTAGTTAGTGCATACACATGAGTAATATTTATATTTTTATACTAGACAGAGAAAAAACAAGGAAGAAAATATTTTAAATTTATATGTCATAAATATGTTATAAATTTTATATTTGTTTAATATTTCAATCCTCAAGAAAATGAATGTGTGGTAGTAATGAAAAAACTCCACATTTTAGAGGTGGTAGTCCATAGATATGCAAGAGTAGCATAATCATTTTTCAGTGGATGGAAGGGTAATAAGATATGTTACATATTTAAATTATAGAATAATATCAATGTTATAAATACCATATAAACAAATTAAAATCATCATTATATCTATCTATGTTATTCAATGATGATAAATGAAATATATCAATTCGTAGAGACAATAGTCGATATGTACACGAGAGAAATACGTTAATTTCCAATTAAATGGAAAAGTGATAAATAAGATATATTAGATAAAAATAATAATATTTCTATAATATTGGAGATATTGATGTTATTATATAATAACTTTTATTATAGGTTTAAATGAGGTAGAGTAATAAATAAACATAAAATAATTATATTTAGACTTATACCTCCCTTTGGATATCCTACTTTTGATTAAACATAAGGCATTTGAAATAGTGTTATATGTTCACTACAAGAGATAATGGAAGTTTTAATACATTTTTGGGATAATTTTGTATATAGTTATGATAAAAACATGATTTGGGTATCAAAAAAGTTGAATTGATTCCCTATTTATATTGAAAATGCAATGTTCTTTCCACTATTTTTCAATTACTATTGGTCATTAATTCAATATTAAAAATGAAAAGATGAACATACACAGGAAAATAAGTTATTTGATAGAAAAAATACCATCCAGTTGAGTTACTATTGGAGTTAAATTATTTAAAATTTATTTAAAATTTATTTTTAGACAATAAATATGATCCAATTCTATTTGAATGACTATTACATATATTTTCACATTAAATTAATCATGAAATGGTTTATTCCTTCATGACCTATTAAATTTATAATTTAGGATATATGAGGTTTTTATTGGAGATTAGAGGATGGTTATATGTATTTAGATCTATAGGGGTACTACAATAGGTAATTCACATCGGAGAATGTGAATTCACAACAACAGTTTTTATTTCAAGGTTTGTGAGGATGTCGATTCATAGTTTTTTCACTAGGGAGGTTTACTACAAGAACAAAAATTCATTTTGTGAGTTTTTATTGAGGAAGTGAGTTCATTGAGGATGATAAACTATGAAATTTAGTGGAATTGATAAAATATTGGGATTCATGCACTGAATCAAATTTACACTTTGAATTAGATTCACAATATATTTTTTATAAACCCCTAATAATTCATCATGTGAAAATGGAATTAACCATGTGAATTGTTTTATATACAAAATTTTTATAAGTTTATTTTAGAAAATTTTATTCTCGGAAGGACCTCATTTTTTCTAAACTATTATGATAACACTAAGAGATTCAGTTGATCTCCCAGCACTCCCGCACTTTCTAGAATCCATGAGTTCAGATGGATGGTCTTTGGAAATCTCCAACTATTTATTTTCTATATCCATATGTTCCCATCAGTTATAGTTTTTAGGATTCAACATTGTGTTATTGTCTTTGTTTTATGGTGTTCCTTGTCTATGTTTTGTTGATACTAGGTGTGGTTTAGTTTTATTTAGTGTATTTATACTTGTAGTTATGGTCTATGAGATGTTTCTTCTTTACCATATAGTACCCAACCAATTGAAAAGCTTCCTTAAGGTAGGGGATTGACATTCAATCCCTTTTTATGTATAATATGTGGGTATATTATTCTCTTGTATTAATTTGGGTGGATAGTAATGGTAATCATGATAAAGATAATTTATAGATTAGTCTGAATTTGATGTGTTTGGGGAGAATTAGCTTTCTTTTACATCATTGATGATTTTTGGAATACGTGTATGGCATGTTGTTGACTTACTAAAAATAATTGTAGTTAGGAGCCATGTTTACAGTATTATTGATATGTTTTGAGGCCCTTTATTTTGTTTATCACACCCTGAATAAATGGATAACGAATGTATATATTGGTAATAAATATGTTTTCCAAGGAAATAAGGGTTTTTTTATAACACCCATGCTAGAAAACGAGTTTTTTGATAAAATCTATTAAATTAGATATTGAATTTGGATGTGATAATGTGTGTGTTTGTGGTAGTTGTGTTTCATTGTGAGTTTTGGTTTTTTCTTGTGGTGGTTATGGTGAATGGGTGACTGTATAACAGGTGGGTTGTGATGAAGTGGTTTGTTAGAATGGATATAGAATGGGATATTGTGTGGTGGTTATAGTGCACAATGGAGGAGATACATGATGATGATGATGTGTGGTTCTGATATGAAATGTGGTTGTGTTTTATATGGTTGTTCTATGAAACTGTAGTGTTTCAATATGTGGTTGTGGTGTGGGTTGATGGTTACATTTTTTGGGCTATGGATGTTGTGAATTAGGCCAGCTATTTTTTGGTGTGGTTGTGTTATATTCACGGTTGTCAATTGAATAATTTATGATGACGAATGAAATTAACAATAGAATATATTTATAATTTAATAATAACAAAAATCAATTGATATGTCATTATTTGATATACTAATTTAAATTATAGAAAAAATTTCTATAAAAATGAGAAATAAATGTCTAAATAAAAGGATTTTAAGGAAAATTATTCTATATGATAAATAGTGAGACATATAATTGAATTTCGTAATGTGTACCATTATGTGGTGGTTATTTGTATTATTTAATTTATTGGTTTTAGTTGAAATGATTGACATATGGTGATGTGGTGGAATTGGTTTGTGTGATATTGTTATCTATGTGAACCCATAAGTTGGGTATTTTTTATCTAAATATCATGTAACTTATGTTACTAAAATTTGAGAACCAACCAGGTTGGATAAAATTTACATTTCCCAACAGTTTTTGGGTATGTGTTGTATACAAAAAACCATGATGGTGGTGATATAGAAATTGTGATACCCCCTCTTCCCCACTCTCTCTTATGTTGTGATGGCCTAGGTGAGTTCATGAGAGATGCCATTCAAAGGACTTGGTGTGTTTGGATGATGTGATATGTGATTAAAATGATGTTATGTGAAATTTGTTTGGGGTAATTCATGGTATTATTATGAAAAGAGGTTGATTTCATTCACATTCATGATACTCCACAACTTCTGTTATGTAATGTGATAAGGTGTGATAGACCTGGAATCTTCGAACAAAATGTGAGATGATATGAAAGGTGAATTTGAGTGTGATGTGATGTGATGAGATGTGTATATAATATATGGGAGAATATGACATTTTATTTTGGGATGCAAGAGTGTAAAATTAGCGGGGAAGTCTAAATGTTGTAACTTGATTATTATTTTGATGATATACTACTATATTGGATACAATATTTGGTTATCAGGAAATGGTAAGGCTGGAATTGGATTGTTTTTATATTTAGGTGATTGTTAGTTATTTTTCTTGTTAACTGGAACATTAATATGGTCTTTTCAAAAGATACCTTGAGACCTTATGTATGATCCTACTGATTATACTTATATGCTAACCTTATGTATTTAATCTTTTTTTCTTTATTTATATGAGTACATTGGGGATCAAGCTAGACATTCTAGCTCTGGTTGGAGATACAATTGATTCATTACTATAAGACATGTCCTTTGGTATTTACTTTGAATTTATTATTATCTTTGATGAAATTGATCATCCATTGTTGAATGGTATTTGGTTTACTTTTATTTTATATATTGTATTTTTTTGGAGGATATTTATCCCATATAATGATATTATATTAGTATAGGGTAAATCCTTCCATCTTGTGAGATTTTCAAACCATCAATGATTGTCACCAAATTGGGGCCTTCTATAGGTGGTACATGGGGGTCATTATCTCACCTATTCCATCACTAGGTCATGAGGGGTTCCATAAGAGAGAGGGGGACTTTAAAAAGATGCATCAAAGGTATTTGTTTATATATTGGGATGAATTTGTAGTTATGAACTATGAGGATTACATGGGATGGTATTGAAATTTTGTTTTTTGATATTACTAGATGACATAATCTAGGGAGACTAGTTATGACATGGGATTTTAAGCCCCACATGATCTTGTTCACATACTCTGAGAATTATCGAATGACCAAGTGAGGCAGACTTATTTATAGGGTAGAGACTTAATAGGGGTACAATCCTAATGATTGATTATATTTGGGTTTGAATTGGGAAATTGTGTAATGTGAATGGAATAAATGAATAAATTAAATAATAATGTGATAATGTTTTATGCTACCGATCATAGATTTTATAATATGTTTATGGGAATGGATCATGGTCATCATCAATTATAAGCTTAGGTGGTTGAGGCTTAGTAGGATGATCTAGTTGATCAATATAGGATCTACATGATAGTGGAATTTGAGGCCTAAATGTAGGATTTTTGTGCCTTTTAGTTACATATTTTCGAAAATTATGTGAAGAATTTCTTGTAGGTGGAGGAAAAACACTATTTATAGAATCTCAAGCTTGATTTTATTTTGATTTAAGAATGGGTTGAGTTCTCAGGTCTATTGGTAGTCAGTTATGTGTGGTGAGACACTCTTAAATGGTTTAAATTTTATATTAGTGACCCCAAATAAGATGATGTGTTGTGGATGGAATTTTCAGAGGACTTCCATTTGTAGTTATTATCATTGATGAACAAGGTAGAAAAATGAATGGATTTTCTCTCTCTTCAAGAGGAGTGACTTAGTTTGTCACGAACTAAATCTGTTCACTGCCAAAACTGGCACCACACCTACCCGTGACAAGACCCAAAGGGCGTTCCTGATCCCCAAAGGCCGGTACAAGTACCAATGTATCATATAATGTGAATTGGGAACGATTTACCTGATTTTATAAACATAAAACTACAAGAGAATCCAATAAAACGAATTTAGATTTTTCAATCGAAATAATCTTTTACAAAAAATTAGAACTGAATTAAATATTTTAAAACAACACAAAAAGACTATAGAAATGGTAAAAACCCAAAAGGGAATGGCCCAAGAACCCTCATGGAAAGGGGCACCACCCTCAAGCCATCTCCATAAGAATTCACCACCAAGGACCTTCTAGAAACCCGAACCACTGGAACTAAAAACTATACCCAACATGCGACAACAAATATAACCAAGTCAACTTAAACCCATATGATAACCCTGCTTTTATAAAAAAATTAAAAATTATTTATTACATAAACTATTCACTTGATACAACATGGAAGATCGAGAGTTCTAGTGTCTTTGGGTCTTAGGATCATTACATAATAACTTAAAACATGAAATGCATCATCTTTATTGAAAACTTCCTTTACATGACCACTACATTCCCTCATACTTAGCATTGCATGGGATAACCTAAAGACATGCATAAGAAAATGGGTGAGCTATAAAGCCCAGTAAGGGAATAAACATGGAATACATGAAGAGTACAATACATGTTAGACAATAGGCATATCAATAGAGCACAAGAGAAACATGAACATAAAGCCATGATAAATCATGATAATAATAACATGGAAATGTGGCAACAACACTTAACATGGAATTAGCATGATCCAAGGCTCATTGCACATGGAGCATGAGTAAATTCTCATTTCACATGAAGCATGAGTAAAAACTCGTTGAACATGAATTAGCATGATTCAACACTCATCGCACAAGATGTATCATGATACTATACTTTACCCAATGAATTGGAGCGCTATAAGGGTGCACCCATCTTAAACATTTCATTTCATGCATCAGTGTGCCACATGGATCATAAAACATGGATTCATAAAACATAATCACTTATTCCACGAAAAAGGAATGTAAAATGAAAATTTATAATTAATAAGTAAATTTTCATGAAGGTGAATACCCTTGATTGAGAAATGGGCATGGTATTCACTACAAAATGGCATTGGCTTAGAAAATTGGTGCAATTTCGGCAACGTAGCGGCATGATATAAGAATTCATAAAAATGGTTGATGAGAGATAAAGGGGTGTCTCATCATATGTATATGAAATGGATAGTAATGGGGTTATATAGATACATTTTCCAACAATTTTAATGGAATTTATATTCATGATACAAAAGTATTGCTTGAATGTAAATGAGGAAAGAGAAGTTCCTTTCGGAATTTCAACATAGTAACGGGTGTACATGGGAGGAATTTAATGAGAGAGAAAGGGGTCTCCCATCATTAAAACAATAAGAGGGTAGTATGGGGAAGGTGAGAAACCATACCCCAGTATTTATAATTGAATCTAAAATGTCATAACAATGTTATGGAAATTGGAAAAAAAGATAAGGAAGAAAAACCCTTACTTGGAAGTGTGCTTCCAAAGGCTTGATAGAGGCATGAGAGGGGATTCTTGGTAGATTGGGGCACCTTGGGAGGATTCATGAGAGAGTAGGGAAGAGGTTGGATGAACTTAAAAGGCTTTGAGTGTGGAGGAAGTGGGATCTTGGGTGGGTTTATATAGGAAAGGTGAGTGAATTCTTTATTATTTAGGTTTGGGACCCCTTACATTAAACTATTCCAAACCACAAATCAGATCATGGTTTTTGCCCTTGGTTTTGGTAAAGGGAATTTGAAAACAATATTTTATAAGGCCAATGTCCGAACTTCTAAAAATAATGGTGTTTCTTATATGGAGGTGAGTCACACTCCCATGGAAAATAATTTAGAAAGACAAGATGTTTAATAAGTCTTGAGGGGTCCATTAATGCATTGAAAAGTAAGTCAAACAAACCCAAAATCACATTATTTTAATGGTAAAATATATATTTTTTGAGAATAAAGCTTTTAGTATTTAATTACATCACTATTGGGTCATTATGATGTCATAAAATACATTATATATTTAAACGGTATTTAATTTTTACCCAAAATTTTGACTGTCTCAAATAATTATGAAAAATTCACCGTTGGATAATTTTGACATCCTGATTCCAGAGATATCATTTATTTTATCTAAATAATTTTTCTAATTATGTTAATTTTTACTTTTAAAATAAAAACTGACATTTTTCTAAAATTCACGGGTTTTGACAAAAATGGCTTTCAACCCTTAATAAAAAATACAATTGCATTCATAAAATTATAAGATTATTTATATTTAATAAAAAATAATTAAATAATAAAAATATTATTTTATTAAAATATTATTTCATTCAAAAATATCTTAATTTAATAAAATAGAATTCTGAATTAAATAATAACTAAAAACACTATTTGTACTTTAAAAACTATTTACTATGTATCAATAATGACAAGAAAGCACATTAATTATTATATAAAAGAATGTACATGAACATAGTACTAGTGATTTGTTACTTAAACCCTTCAAATAGCCGCATAAGACCTAAGGGTAAGGTGTGTGATGCTGGCAGACTCTTGGGGTGGCTCAGATAACATTACTCGAGTGGTAATCTCTATAACTTCCACTTTTCCCATAGACGGTCTCATTCGAGCTTGACATGATGAATCTCAGATTGGGCTTGGTCAAGAGCAATGCCCAATGATGCCACCTCTTTTCCGAGCTCCAACAAATGGCCTTCGTATGGATCAATTCTACTGGATGAGGCCATTGCTTCCTTTGTGTGAGTAAATTGGATTTGTTAAAGCCATATACTTATACTAATCACGTTATCACTGTTCAACGGCTATAAAAGCAATGTGCACAATTCTTAACATAAAACCAAAGAAGTTGAAATTTAATTTGATCAAGTGGGATTTCTATTAATGAAACTTTGGTTCATTACAATATTCCCCCCTTAGGAAATTTAGCCCTCGAAATTTCCTTTTCCCACAATAAAACAGATGTGGGTAACGCAGCTTCATCATTTCCTCTGATTCCCAAGTCGCTTCTTCAAACTTTTGGTTTCGCCACAACTCCTTGACGAGCGGTATTGTCTTATTCCGTAGAACATTTTCTCTATGATCTAAGATCTTCACTGGTTTCTCCTCATAAGAAAGATCATCCTCCAACTGTACCATCTTAGAAGAGAGTATATGTGAAGGTTCCGGTATGTACTTCCTTTATAGGGATACATGAAAGACATCATGTACTTTGGCCATGGTAGGTGGAAGTGCTAGTCGATAGGCCACATCCCCGACATGATCAAGAATCTCTAAGGGGCCGATGTACCTTGTACAAAACTTAACTTTCCTTCCAAACATCATGACCTTCTACCATGGAGATATGCGTAGAAAGACCATATCTCCAACTTTAAACTCAAGGTCTTGTTGACGGTTATCTGTATAACTCTTCTATCGACTCTGGTCTGCCTTGATATGTTGTTGAATGGTTTTCACCTTCTCCACCATTTCTTCAACCATTTCTGGTCCAAGCAGCTTACGTTTACCAACCTCGTCCCAACATGCCGGTGTTATGCACCTTTTCCCATACAGGGCTTCATATGGTGCAATATGGATGCTCGAGTGGAAATTTTTATTATAAGGGAACTCAACCAGAGGAAGATGTTGATACCATCCTCCTTTAAAGTCCATTGAGCATGCTCTCAACATGTCCTCAAATGTTTGGATAGTCCGCTCGGATTGGCCATCAGTTGTAGGATGATAGGTCGTACAGAAGTTCAGTTCAGTATTCAGGGCATGTTGAAGACTCTTCCAAAACATAGAGGTGAATCTTGGATCTTGGTCAGACACAATAGATAGTGGTACTCCATGTATCCTTACCAATTCCCTGATATATATCCATTCCAGTTGATCCAATGAGAAATCTTCCCGAATAGCAATGAAGTGTGCATTCTTTGTAAGATGATCCACCACAACCCAGATTTCATTGTTGCCTTTGGATGTACTTGGAAGTCCAGTGACAAAGTCCATGGTGATGTTCTCTCATTTCCATTCTGGGGTGTGCAATGGTTGCATCATCCCCTTAGACATCTTCATCTCTTCCTTCACTTACAGGCAAACCAGGCACTTTGATGTATATACAGCGACCTCCTTCTTCATATTATCCCACCAAAAGTTTTCTCAGAGACCTCGATACATCTCTATGTTCCCTGGGTGAATAAGGAAATTTGAACTATGTGCATCATCCAAATAATCCATCTTCAGCTTCAGACTTTATGGAACACATATTTTTTTCCCCAATCGCACAATTCCTTCTTCATTAACATTAAACTCTAAGGATTTTCCTTTTTGATAGCTTCCACTTTGTCTTGAATTCCCACATCATCCTTTTGAGCATCCATTAAAATTTCAAAAAGAGATAGTTGAGAAATAATTTGTGAAAGGATTGATGATGTTCCCTTATTTATGATTCCCATGTCCATATTCATCATGTCTAATAAGATTTTATCCTTATCAATTCTCATAATTGATAGAATCGATGGGTCCTTTCTACATAGGGCATCTGCCACCTTGTTCGATTTCCCAAGGTGGTGATGTATTGAATAGTCATAATCCTTAATGAGCTCTATCCATATTCTATGGTACATATTAGGCATATTTTTCTGTGAATATATATTTAAGACTCTTTTGGTCAGTATATATCTCACATTTCTCCCCATGGAGATAATGTCGCCAGATTTTCAAGGCAAAGATCACCACCTCTAACTCCAGATCATACATTGAATAGTTTCACTCATGGATTTTAAATTGTCTGGAGGCATAGGATATCACTTTATCATTCTACATCAGCACACAACCTAATCCCTTCTTTGAAACATCACTGAATATCACAAAAGGTTCCCCACTTGTGGGTAATGTGAGCACGGGAACAGTGATAAACCTCATTTTCAACTCCGTGAAGCTATCTTCGCATTCATCACTCCATGCAAACATTATTGCCTTTCGAGTTAGCTTGGTAAGAGGTTTGGACAATCATGAGAAATGTCTCACAAATCGTCGATAATATCCAAATACCCCCAAGATGCTACGAATATCTGTTACCGATGTTGGCCTCAGCCATCCCTCAATTGCATTTCTTTTGGAGGGATCCATAGATATACCATTTCTTGTGATGATATGGCCCAAGAATGATACCTCCTTAAACCAAAACTCACACTTGCTATACTTTTCATATAGATTCTCCTTGAGCAAAGCCTCTACTACAGTTCTTAAATTCTCTTCATGATCCTCCTTGGTTTTGGAGTATATTATAATATCATCTATAAAGACTGCCAAAAATTTGTCAAGGTAATCCTAAAAGACTCTATTTATCATGTCCATGAAGATTTATGGAGAATTAGTGAGTCTGAAAGGCATTAATATGAATTCATAGTGCCCGTATCTTGTAAGAAAAGCAGTCATGGGGACATCTTCCTTCTTCACCCTTACTTGATAATATCCCAATAGCAAACCCACCTTGGAGAAGTATTGTGCTCCACACAGCTGATCAAAAAAGTCATCAATTCATGGGAGGGGATACTTTTTCTCTATCATGATTTTGTTAATTTCATGATAATCGATGAAAAGCTGCATTGACCCATGATTTTTCTTGACAAAAAGGACTAGTGTACCCCATGGTGAAGCACATGGGCATAAAAACTCTTTATCTAGATTCTCCTGTAGTTGTCTCTTCATCTCTTCAAGCTCCACGACAGCCATTCTTTATGGAGTCTTGGATATTGGTATATCCCTTGTTATATGTTCAATTGGGAAATCAACATCTCTTATATAAGGAAGACCAGGCAGTTCCTCAAGAAACACTTCAGCGAATTCCATCACAATAGGCATTTCTTCAAGGATGGTTTCTTCCTTGGACTCAATCATCTGAGCCAGATACACGTGCTCATAGGGCAGTAATATCCATGCTTGAGATGATAGATCTAATGGAGATTCATCTTCCCCATTAAACATGTAATGAATTGGGGGTCGATTCTCCATATAGAGTTTGAGTACCGTTTCCTGAGAATTTATGTCGGCTCTATATAAGGAAATACAATCCATGCCAAGAATTGCATCAAATTCCACTAGAGGGAGTATGACGAGGTTCGCTGGGAAATTAAATCCATAGATTATAACAGGGGAGGACTTATATTCATGGGATGCAATTATTTCCCCATTTGTTGTACTCAGTGACATCTTCACTTCCCTGATTTGTGGTGGTGCTGGGATTATTCTACAAATCTTTCGAGATATAAAAGAATGCATAGAACTTGAATCAAAAAGTATGTTCTCTATTCATGAATGAATAACTAGTGTACCTATCACCACTTCATTTTTGGGGTTCACTTCGGCAGAAGTGATGGCAAAAGATCTTCTTTGCTTCCATGGAGGTTGTTGGCTGCCTCCGAAAACCCTTGGATTAGGGCACTGATTTGCAAAATGCCCCAGTTCTTTGCAGTTGTATCAATGAACAATGCGTTGAGGTTTGAATAGAGTGTTCCTCTCCTATGTCGCAGCCACGGATCTTTATTTCTGATAGTTAACATGTAGGTTCCCTTCTCTTCCACACCTAAAGCATTTCCTTATCCCCTTGAGGCAATTTCCAGGGTGCTTCTTTCCACAATTTTGGAAAGTGGGGTGGTGGATCTTCTTAACACTATTGGATTTATCCATCTGACCACCAAAATATAAGTTCACCTTATGCTTCTTATCCCCATGATACCCTTGTGATTCCCCGATCTCCATTTCAACCTTGAGGGAACATCGGACAATTTTCTCATAGCTGTCGAAGTCACGGATCACTAACGCTTTATGCAGGCTATGCTTCAGCCCACCAAAGAAGCGGTCAACCTTGCATTTGGGGGTAACAAAAAAACCGAAATCATATCGTTCAAGCCTTGTGATGTTTTCCTCGTATGCTCCAATAGATTATTCTTCTTTTTTCTTGAGGGAAAAGAATCCCTTTCTATCGTAAGCAGGAGGGTGTGTGAAAAATATTTATCGAAAAACACCTTCCGGAAATCCATCCATTCCAACACATCAATCTCCTCCTCATGCTTTATATTTTTTATCAACGTCCACTGTTGATCAGCTTCACTCTCCATACGATAAGCCACTAGAAGAACCTTCTCTTATTCAGAACATTGAAGGACAGAGAAGATATTTTCAATGGAGTTGATCCATTGTTCAGCGATCATGGGATCGGGTGATCCACTAAAAGTATCAGTCCTTTGTCGCATGAAGATCTCGATAGCGACTTGTTCCTTCATAGGGGGTTTGGACATTCATCTGGACTCGTGTTTCTATTCAAAGCTTGAGTTAGCTGAGAGAGAAGCATGAGAATGTTTGTGATTCCCGCTCCCATTGGATTGGGAATCTCATTAGTACAGTCATCACACTGATCTTCACATCGGTTGTTAGCCTGATTCCTCTTATTACCGAACATTGGCTGGAATAAAAGGAAGGTTAGGGGTAACACATAAAGTGTAATCCAAATACTAATGTTTATGACTTATAAATTAAATTTTATTTCCTTAATTTATGAATATGTAGGATTTTCATGATCTACTTCCTAACATATATTCTTAGGGGGGTATTTTATTACCTTAATAAGGGTTCATACTAATCTTGTGAATTTACCAAATCATACTCCCCATGAGTTTCGTAACCAAGAATGTAGCGAGTCCCGTTGTTGTGAACCAATTCCCGTTCGAGTCCAGCTCAAAGCATTATTTTCGGGTTTAACCCATAGGATACATCTGTGCCAGAGCCGCCTCTACCAGCTCATATCCGGACAGGGATGTATTTTCTTGACAACCCACTTAATCAATACTCATGAAAACTTAGCGACATTTTTATTGTACATAGTCTTGTATCTAAGGATTCACTAGGGCTTTCTAATCCTAATCCCAAAAATAACAAAACCTATCCTCTGATACCAACTATGACAACCCTGCTTTTATTAAAAACGTAAACATGATTTATTACATAAACTATTCACTTGATACAATATGGAAGATCGAGAGGTCTAGTGTATTTGGGGCATAGGATCATTAAATTAAAACTTATAACATGAAATGCATCATCTTTATTGAAAACTTCATTTACATGACCACTACATTCCCTCGTACTTACCATTGTATGGGATAACCTGAGGACATGAATAAGAAAAGGGGTGAGCTATAAATCCCAGTAAGGGAATAAACATGGAATACATGAGGAGTAAAATACATTTTAGACAATTGGCATATCAATATATCACAAGAGAAACATGAAAATAAAGTCTTGATAAAGCATAATAATCATAACATTGAAATGTGGAAAAAACAATTAACATGGAATTAGCATGATCCAAGGCTCATTGCACATGGAGCATGAGTAAATTCTCATTGCACGTGAAGCACGAGTAAACCCTAGTTTCACTTGAATTAGCATTAGTCAACAATCATTTCCCATGACTTATCATGATACTATACTTTACCAAATGCATTGGAGCACTATAAGGGCGCACCCTTCTTAAACATTTAATTTCATGCATAAGTGTGCCACATGGATCATAAAACATGGATTCATAAAACATAATAATTTATTCCACAACAAAGGAATGTGGAATAAAACTTTATAATTAATAATTAAATGTGCATGAAGTTGAATACCCCTGATGGACAAACGGGCATGTTACTCACTACACAATGGCATTGACTTAGAAAATTGGTGCAATTTCGGCAATGTAACGGTGTGATATATGAATTCATTAAAATGGTTGATAAGAGAGAAAGGGGTGTCTCATAATATCTATATGAAATGGAAATTAAGGGGGTCATATATATATATATGTCCTATCAATTTTAATGGAATTTAGATTCGTGATACAAAAGTATTGCTTGAATGTAAATGAGAAGTGAGAAATTCCTTTCGGAATTTGGACATAGTAACGGGTGTACATGGGAGGAATTTGATGAGAGAGAAAGGGGTCTCCCATCATTCAAACAATAAGAGGGAAGTATGGGGGAGGGTAAAAACTAAACCCCAGCATTTATAATTGAAATTAAAAGGGCATAACAATGTTAAGAAAATTGGAAAAAAATTGAAAGGAAGAAAAACCCTTACTTGGAAGTGTTCTTCCAAAGGCCTGAGAGAGGCTTGAGAGGGTATTCTTGGGAGATTGGGGCACTTTGGCAGGATTATAGAATGATTAGGGCAGAGGTTGGATGAACTCCAAAGGCTTTGAGTGAGGAGGACATGGGAGCTTGGGTGGGTTTATATGGGAAAGGTGAGTGAATTCTTTATTATTTCGGTTTAGGACCCCTTACATTAAACTAATCCAAACCACAACTCAGATCATGGTTTATGCCCATGGTTTCTGGAAAAGGGAATAAGAAAAATATATTTTATAATACCAAAGGCCGAACTTATTAAAATAATGTGTTTGCTTATGTGGAGGTGAGTCACACTCCCATGGAAAATCATTTAAAAATACAAGATGTTTAATAAGTCTTGGGGGGTCTATTAATGATTTGAATAGTAAGTCAAAAAAACCCAAAATCACATTATTTTAATGGTAAAATATATATTGGACGAACATAAAGCTTATAATATTTTATTACATCACTATTGGGTCATTATGAGGTCATAAAACACATTATATATTTAAACAGTATCTAATTTTAATCCAAAAATTTGACTGCCTCAAAAAAATATGATAAATTCACCGTTGGATAATTTTGACATAATGATTCCGGAAATAACATTTATTTTATCTAAATAATTTTCTAAATATGTTAATTTTAACTTTTAAAATAAAAACTGACATTTATCAAAAATTCACGGGTTTTGACAAAAATGGGTTTCAAACCTTAATAAAAATTACAATTGCATTCATAATATTATAAGATAATTTATATATAATAAAAATTAATTTAATAATAATAATAATATTTATTAAAATATTATTTAATTCACAAATCCCTTAATTTAATAAAATAGAATTATTAATTAAATAATAACTAAAAACACTATTTGTACTTTAGAAACTATTTACAATGTATCAATAGTGACAAGAAAGAATATTAATTAATATATAAAAATAATGTACATGAACATAGTACTAGAGATTTGTTACATAACCCATTAAAATAGCCACAAAAGTCCTAAGGGTAAGGTGTGCGATAGTGACAGGCTCTTGGGAAGGCTCAGATAACATTTCTCGAGTGGTAATCTCTATCAACTTCCACTTTTCCAATATACGGTCTCATTCGATCTTGACATGATGAATCACCATTTGGGCTTTGGTCAAGAGAGAAGCCCAAAGATGCCACCTCTTTTCTGAGCACTAACAAATGGGATTCATATAGAGAAATTCTACTGGTTGAGGCAATCGCTTCCTTTGTCTGAGTAAATTGGATTTGTTAAAGCCCTATATTTATACTAATGACGTGATCACTGTTCAACGGCTATAAAATCAACGGTCACAATTCTTAAAATAAAACCAAACAAGTTGACATTAAATTAGATCAAGTGGGATTTCCATTAATGAAACATTGGGTCATTACAACCCAAGTGTGTAAGTAGGGCATGAGCCAATGCCCAGTAAGATACCACCACTAAGATAATCCATGTGATAAACATTCAAAGAAAAAAAATCATGCATATTTTCTAAAACAAGTAATTTCTAGTTATAATTTCAAAAATATGAAACTAAAAAATTATTTTTCAAGTGGGATATTTTAAAGAATAAAAAAATTTAAAATAAATTCAAAATCTAGTGAATTTTTCCATCCAAATATACAATATGCCGATGATAAGTATAAATGATCTAATGAGCACAAATAATAGGAAATAACCCCTAGGCACTAGCTAGTTATGGGTCGTAGGTACCTCGTATCTCAGTCAGAGTAACCACAAAAAAATATCCATTCTCGTGCACGATACACTAGTAGGGAACATACCCATAACCTAGTGTTCCCCAATCATCATTATCATAGTTTACTTTGAGTTGTAAGCATCAATCTTGCTAAGTGAAATTGAGGCTAAACCCCACGGATTCACTAGCATACTAGTACACGTCCACCCTCCTAGATACTCGGGTTTTCCCGTTGTGCTCAAACAAGTTCAACAAGCCAAGAAATGCAGTTTTCACATGAAAATATCACTTCTACACCACACATTAACCAAAAAGTACCATATACATCACAAAAGTCACAAATTCCACTTTTCATTCAAATGAGTTTTGAAATCAAACTCACACCCAAATAGCTCGCAACACTTTTTTCATATCTTTCACAATCCAACACATCTTTTAACAATTTTATAAATTCCCTAAAAATATTCTAAACATCACATAATATCCCACTCACATGTTTTATGAAACCATTTTTATAATCAAAATCCATATTTCACATTGCACTAACACAAACAGCCCACATCACGTTCACACCTCTTTCAAATTTCAATAAATCCATTAAAAAAATTTATAAAACATTTTTAAGAGGGTACACATAACATGACTGACATATTCACATTTAAAATGGTCCATTTTAAAGTATAAAAAATACAAAACCGTTTTCCTATATGGTTTCACCCATTATGTAAATCATTAAACCATTCAAAACTTTCATAAAACAATTATAAAGAGTGTACCAAATCATTTCACATAAAACCCATTTCAAAAACGTATTTGAAGAACTAAATAACACCAATAAAAATTAAAAACAGAATTTTTAGCCCAAAAAACAATTATTAAACTACCCCCCATGTTTTATACAAAAACCTCAAACAATACCACAAAAGATCCATAAGAAATGCACATGTTTTCAAAATCACATTCAAGAAATACAATAAGTGTTTATACCTTAAACCCATAAAAAATCCACTTTAAAATCTAATGGCACACCAATACCCTACCAAATCATAATTTTCATCAAAAAACAAGATTTATTAAACCAATTTCATATGTTATAAAACACACCAAAACAATACCCAAAGGGTTTCACATGAAAGACACCCAATTTTAAGCTAAAATGAAACTAAAAAATAAATGCTTAACCAAATCCAACATAAACAATTTTTTCACCACAAAAATTATATTGGTAACATTAATAATAAGTAATTCAAGAAACGTATCTCATCTAGAAATGATTACACATGGAATCACCTACCTTTTATGTCGAAACCCTAAAAACATGGTGCGAAACATCAACTGCACCACCGCCACATCTCAAAGAAGGTAAATCCATCCCCAGACCACAATATTTGACCAACAATACACCAAATAAACCCCTAGGTTTCAACCTCAACTTTTTGACATGAGGAACATAAAAAAGGGTGAATGAAACCCTAAGGAAGGGGAAGAAATAATGGAAAGAAACACTTACTTGAAATATCTGGAATCAAACGAACCAAGTACACCAAAATTTGAATCTCCAAGCAACCAAAACTGATATGGAGGCTCTAATGGGAATGATAAGGTCATATGGGGACTGAAATGGTGTAAATAGAGGGTAAATTTAAGTAGTTATGAAAGAAAGAATTTACCTCTTCAAATCTAGATGATTTGAGAAATCCAAAGATGTTTTTCCCAAATTCGAGAAACAAATAAGCTCAAAAGTGGCGAACTAAATAATGGTGGTGATACTTCCATTTTTTTCTTCTAGTGGGTGGTGGAATCCCCGAAAAATAGTAAATATTGAATGAGATATTAAAATATTAAAAATAAATGTTAAAGTTGGAAATGGTCTTTCGGGCTGGCCCAAAACCGTAATAAAACCCCAAATCCATCATGATTATGGATTTTTATGAGGCCCAAATGGATATGGTAGTTTTTATATATTAGGGTATGACAATTGAGAAGTGGAATTATTATAAAATATTGAAAAATGAATGACTTGTAAAATAAACAAAATTGGGTTTTAAATCTGGAAATGGGCTCAAAGTTTGGCCCAAATTTTGAAAACCCACCATTTCCACCTAAATGCATGAGAAACCCACCAAACAAAGAAATAATGTAAATTAAATGAAAAAATAACTTTAAAAGAATTCATGTATGTTAAAATTCTTCCTAGCATAATACTTTCCTCCCTGGAAAGCCACAATAAGGAAAAATACAAAAACCAAACCCAACTGATAAACCCAAAAGTAATTCTTTGCCAAGATTCGCCCAAAAGGCCAAAACTCCTCCAGTGATCATTTAAGGAAGGATTACTCTCACCAAAAAACATCTACCACTTTACTAAAACAATCAATCACATTCAGGATTTATCCCAAATTAAAACTCCTCAAACACAATCTGAACAATACTTAATCAATTTACCTAAACAAACAACAACATCAAACAAAGTTACACTTACCCTACTATAACTAAACCATTGTGAACTCTCCAATATCAATGATTTCCCAAGTAACATGTAGGTAGTTAGATATCTTGGAATGATAATACCTACTTATAATACAATAACAAGGAAAAAAATATAAGTCACTTGTATGAAGAGGCACAAATGGGCTCCCCACCGTAAGAGACATCTTAAATTTTTTTCCCCGAGACAGAATCAGGACAGTAACAGGGGGAGGCCCGAACAGACTCCCTATTCCAAGGGGTATACATCCATTATAAATTTCCAAAAGAATATGTATGATACCCATGTTGGGTCTCCCCACCACAAGAACCAACCATCTTAACCGACTAGTGTGGGATGACATGAAAAGACCCTAGAAATTTAATGATTTGGGAAGGCTTCATAGTTAGTCCACAAGGTTTGGGAAACCATGCACTAACTGTACAGATCATTCATTCCACATGGCTTCCTAGCACATGGTTACTACTAATCATGCACAAACCACGTGCTCATCCTCTCTAGCCAAATTTCAATCCATTCTCCAAAGACTCAATGGAAACCAAAGGGGGCAGGGGAAGATATTGGGAGATGACATGGGTAGAAGACCCTCCACCTATTTCCACTGAATGAAAACAACGGAAGAAATATAATGAAACCATAGGTTTAAACTCTTCATATCGTTCATACTGAGGATACAACATTGTACATGGTTTTAAATGACATTGGGGTTTCCCCTGACTACGAGCCAGCTTCTCTCCGGGACATATGGCTGGAGCTCAAAATATTGAAACATCTTCGGCCATGCAGTTAGGATGTGGAAACCCCTATATAGAACTTCTTCTTTTGGTGCCACAAACAACTACACCATATACCCCTATGGGATCCACAAGACATAACACACTCCATAACTCACTTTATTGAAACTTGACACTTCACTGAAACAAGGGATTATAAGATGAAAAAACATCACACCTTGTTATTTTGGGTGAGAAACAATATATGGGCAGCACATGCATAAACACCTTCCTCTAAGATAGAGGATTTGATGTTTTTTCCAAGGGAGACATACTCCCAAAATAATAAAGAACCTCAAAGGATTGCATGACCTTCACCTTTACAGTCAAATGAGCACACAACATCACAATGGATCACCGAACATGACCTTTGCGATTGATAGAAACAATACATGGAACGAGACCTTATGACAAGATCCTAAACAACAAACAAGTCCACAAAGTGGACACAATAGCCTCTCATGACTAAAATTTCAAAATTTGTCATTTAAGAAGAACTATGGCTTCCAAGAAACTAAACAAGAACCCATAGTCCCTCTTAGACACCATCGAGACACTCATCCACCCTAAAAACCCCAGAACACTTCCCCCTTCGATGAATCAAGAAACTTAAGAAACTAAGGTCTCTTTCAACCTTCCAAAAGAACTATCCCACTACAACAGGATCCAAAAATCAACAAAATTAATGGGTGTAGACTTAATCAACAACGATTGATAAAATATTCTTTATATTGATCAACTGTAGGATTTTCCAATGGAGAAACAATATGGGATGCACTCCAGTTGTGCATTAACCCTTAATGGGGGCGCACCTTATCCAATTAGAGAACCCAAAGACCCAACCAAGATGTTCCAGTGGTCAAAACATGACCCAAACTAGATCCAAACACATGAAGGTAACCACCATAAAGGTTTCCTGAAACTTATCTCAGAAGAGACTACTAACCGATCTACCTACCCAACCTTCCATCCAAACACAAACCCAAAACGCTTCCCACAAGAGGGGTTCTTGAACTCAAAACATCCCACAACATCAACATTTAAAAAAACACTTAATTCACACCATCCCAAACCAGTCATCAATACATCATGTTTTCCATTAAAAACATTTCATTGAAAACAAACAGTTCAGCAACTAGCGTATCCACCAATGGTACCCCATGAGCCTTACACATGCATATTTTTGTACCACACCAGGCACCCTCCTCATATCCATCTAGAAACTAATCCATACATTCCATTAATGATCCATCATCCCTTATAACCCCATTCATGTGTTTTATCATGGAAATACCAAAGGTTAAAACAAAAATCCTTTCCACTTTTCAAAACCAAAACAATCAACCAATACTTCCTTTTTCTCAAGACTAGTAACTGTGGAATAAAAATCCCAATAATTCAAATTAATAACCACTTCCAATTCATATCCATAAATTTCAAAACATCTCATCCATTTAAAAAACCCTTTTATTGTTTATAGAACTATATTGGAAACACATTTTCAAAACCAAATTCAATATAGTTCCTGTTTTCAAATGAAGTGAAAGAACACTATTTTCCATTTCAAAACAATTCTGAAAATTCAGTTCCACCATTTCATAAATCAATTCATTCCTTCTTTATTTGGAAATCATTCCAGAAAAACATTATGCTTCTTAAAACCAATTCACTTTAAAACCAAAGTTCCATGATTGCAAAACGAAAGCACAAAACAATGTGAGAGGAAAGTAGTTTCAGTGGGTGACTTGGAAATATGGTTGGTAGCAATATCCCAATCACTTCACTATCACAGAGAGTGCTCTAGGGAATATCCCCGACTCCACATTTCTTTCTAGGCCCTACGATATCATTGGGACAATTAACCCAAATCTCTTTTCATTTCCCCTAATCATCATCAAACCAAGAAAACCAAAGTACTTAAATAAATCCCAACATCGCTTGGAAAATATAATCCCATCATGAGGTTTCATGATCAGGAAGACTACCCATAACTGGAATATCAAGTCCCGAAAATCATAACTCCAGACTATCCCAACGCTTCCCCAAATAACTTGACCAAAGAGTTAACCAGAACCTCCTCTGATACCATTTTGTCACGAACCGAATCTGGTCGTCGCCAAAAGAGGAACCAAAACTAGCTAGTGACAAGACCTGAAGGGAATTCCCGATCCCCATGGGCTGTCACAAGTGAACAGGTAACATATATTGAGAATTGGGAATTATTTACGCATTTTTATAAACTTGAAACTACAAAACAATCCAATAAAATGATTCTGGATTTTTCAATCGAAACAATCTTTTATAAAAAATCAAAACTGAATTACATATTTTAAAACAACTCAACAATACTATAGAAAAGGTACAAAACCAAAAGGGAACATCCCAAGAACCCTCATGGCAAGGGGCACCGCCCTCAATCCATCTCCACAAGACTTCACCACCAAGGACCTGCTAGAAACATGAACCACTAGAACTAAAAACTATACCAAACCTGCGACAACAAATATAACCAAGTATACTTACACCCATGGGTGTAAGTAGGGTGTGAGAAAATTCTCAGTAGGATACCACCAGTAAGATATTCCATGTGATAAGGATTCAAAGTTGAAAATCATGCAAGTTTTCAAAAACATGTAATTTCTAGTTACAATTTCTAAAATATGCAACTAAAAAATCATTTTTCAAGTGGGCTAATTTAAATAATCAACACTTTTAAAATAAATTCAAAAGCTACTGAATTTTTTCATCCAAATATATTGTATGCCGATGGTAAGTATAAATGATCTAATGATCACAAGCAGTAGGAAATAACCCCTATACACTAGCTAGTTGTGAGTCCCAGGTACCTCATATTTTTGTGAGAGTAACCACAAAAAAAATATTTTTTCTCGTGCACGAGCCACTAGTAGGGAACATACCCATAACCTGGTCGTCACCAATCATCATCATCATAGTTTAGTTAGAGTTTTAACGGTCAATCTTGCTAAGTGAAACTGAGGCCGAACCCCACGGATTCACTGGCATACTAGTACACGTCCACCCACATAGATACCCGGGTTTTTCCTTTTTGGTCAAACAAGGTCAATAAGTAAAGAAATATATTTTTTACATGAAAATATCACTTCCACACTACACATTAACCAAACAGCCCCATGTACATAACACAAGTCATAAATTACACTTTTCATTCAAATGTGTTTTAAAATCAAACTCACAGCAAAATAGTCCACATCACTTTTTTCATAACATTCAAAATCCAACACATCCTTTAATACTTTTATAAAGTCCCTAAAAATATTCTAAAAATCACATAACAGCCCACTCACATGTTTCATAAAACCTCTGTTATAAACAAAATCTATTTTTCACATCACACTCACACAAACAGCCCACATCACGTTCACACCTTTTTCAAATTTCAATAAATCCATTAAACATTTTTATAAAACATTTTTAAGAGGATAAAAATCACATAATAGACCTGTTAAGATTTAAAATTGTCCATTTTAAAGTATAAACAATCAAAAATAGTTTTCAAATATGGCTTCACCCCTTATGTAAATCATTAAACCATTTAAAACTTTCATAAAACAATTCTAAAGTATGTACCAAATCTTTTCACATAAAACCCATTTTAAAACTGTATTTCAAGGACAAAATCACACCAATAAAAATTCAAAACAGAATTGGCAGCCCCAAAAACATTTATTAAACTACCCCCAAGTGTTATAAAAACACATCAAACAATACTACAAAATATCCACATGAAAAGAACATGTTTTCCAAATCACATTCATTAAGTAAAGTAAGGGTTTACACCTTAAACCCATAAAATACAATTTAAAAACTAATGGCACACCAATACCCTACAAAATCAGAATTTGCAGCCCAAAAAAGATTTATTAAACCAATTTCATATGTTATAAAACACACTCAAACAATACCCAAAGGGTTACACATGAAAAACAACCAATTTTAAGATAAAATGAAACTATAAAAATAAATGCATAACCAAATCTGACGTAAAGAATTTTCCCACCACACGCATCATATTAGAAACATGAATAATAAATAATTCAAGCAAACTAACTCATCTAGGAATGATTACACACGGAATCTCCAACCTTTTATGTGGAAACCCTAAGAACATGGTGTGAAACATCAACTGCACCACTGCCACACCTCGAGAAAGATAAATCCAGCCCTAGACCACCATATTTGACCAAAAAGACACCAAATCTAACCCTATGTTTGAACCTAAACTTCTTGACATGAGGAACATCATGAAAGGGTGAATGAAATCCTAAAGAAGGGGAAGATATCAAGGAAAGAAAAACTTACTTAAAAATATTGAATCAAACGAACCAAATACACCAAAATTTCAATCTCCAAGCAACTAAAACTAATATAGAGGCTCTAATGGGGATGATAAGGTCATGTGGGGACTGAAATGGGGGAAAAAGAGCATAAATTGAAGGAGTTATGAAAGAAACAATTTACCTCTTTAAATCTAGACGATTTTAGAAATCCCAAGATGTTTCACCAAAATTAGCGAAACAAATTAGCTCAAAAGCAGTGTAATAAATAATGGGGGTGATCCTTAGGTTCTTTTCTTTGAGTGGTAGGTGGAATCACAAAAAAAAAATTAATTATTTAATGAGATATTAAAATATTAAAATAAAACTTAATGCAGGAAATGAGATTTCGGGCTGGCCCGAAACCTTAATTAAAAACTCAAATCCATCATGATTATGGATTTTTATGAGGCCCAAATAGATATGGTAGTTTTTATATATTAGGATATGACAATTGAGAAGTGGAATTTCTGTAAAATCATGAAAAATTAATGAGTTATAAAATAAAAAAAATGGTTTTTAAATCTAGAAATGGCTCACAGTTTGGCCCAAATTTTGAAAACCCACCATTTTCCACCAAAATGCATGAGAAACCCCAAAAACAAAGAAAAAGTGTAAATTAAATGAAAAAATAAATTTAAAATAATTCATGTATGTTAAATAGTGATTTGGATCAAAGAATAAATTTTAAAGACCTTTTTCAATTTAAATTTGATGCTTTTATAAATTAGGTGTACATTAAATGAAATTTGGAGTATTTTTTAGGCCCAATAATAAAGTACGTGATCACCACATTATTGCATTATACATTCCTGAAGGTGTTGAATAAATTTGAAGTTATTAAATTAATAATTTACATGGTAGGATATATTTGATATATTTTTCATTACGGATCCTTTTTGAGTAGATCTTCAAGAAATATATTATGGTAATTTTGGTAGTTAGGGTTTCATCCAGTGGGGAGCCGACCACTGCTGATCTTTTCCCATAATTTTTGGATAGGTGGAAACAGATCACCTGTTAAGAGATTCATATTTTAATTCTATATTTTATAGGGACATGTAAACCAATATTAAACGTGTCTAACTAATTATTGTGTCCCATTTCAGGTGGGAATTTAGACCCATATTCATGAAATACACTCAGTTTACTCTGTGGTAGTTTTAACATTAGGGACCACTAGTGACTTTTTGAAAGCTAAGGGAATATGGCTCTAGAAGAGGGTAGTCTCATGATGGCCTATGTCTACAAGGACCTAGGATTAAACATGGTTATTGATTCTAATATTATAGATTCAAGTTATCTGATCATGGAAAAATACAGATGTTGGTGGCAGCAGTTAAGCAGGGATCGAGGTAGTTCGAGGTATATTATTTTTATTATCTAATTTTTTTCCCATGTTTTGATTTAGAGGCCACGAACTCCTTTTTTATCCTAAAATAGTCTATTAATTGGAAAAATATGTTGATAGGATTTAGGTACACTAGGTTTTATCCACACCAGTTGGATGTTAGCATGTATTATTTTATGTGTATCTGGAATGTAATTTAGATATTGAGTTGCACCAGTTTGTGGGAAATTTATCCTTATGGTAGATACAAGAGTATATTGTTATCATTATCATGGGCTATCTATATTTTATATGATTAGTATTTTAATTATTTGATAAGAGATTTTTTATTTTATATGTGGAAGTCTAATGAGTGGTGTTCGTTGCTGAGCATGGTTAGTGAATGGGTGGCCACCTTGTGGAGCCTCTTTCATCTCATATAGAAGAGATATCAAAAAAGACCATGTAAAAGATGTTCCCAATGTATTAGAGGGATTTAGGAAAATTTTTATGGATGAAATTTTTTAGCTACCCATAAAACATAATGTTGAGTTTGTGATATATTTTCAACCAGCTGCGTCACTGATTTTGATATATACCTATCGAGTGGTTCTTATAGATTTACAGGAGTTAGGTTTTTAGGGGGGTTATATGACATAGAGGGATTTCATCTAATATAGTATGTCTACATGAGGTTATCTAGTGATGTTATTCAAGAATAATAATAGTGGTATGAGTTTTTGTATAGAATACCATAGGGTGAATTAGGTAACAATTCCTAATCATTACCTAGAGTTGTTTTGATTTTATATTTCTCTATTTTACCTTATTGATGTGGCATTTGGATATTGATATTCAATTAGAAGAGTAGTTTCCTTGATTATGTGATATATGATAAATCCTGTTATAGGTAAAAAGGGTGAAAATAAATTCCCAATCATGGATAATTATACTGAAACACATTTAAAACAATTCGATAATGTTAGTGTTTCCTAATGTGTATACTATCATTATATGGAAGACAAAATTCCTTATTTTGTGTTCTTAGAAATGTGATTTATGTTAGATATGAAGGTAATTTACTTAGGTTTTGGGTAAAATAGAGGTGATTTTGGTTGGTGTTGAATTATGTGTTATTGTTCCCACTGATGGTGTGGTGATGAGGTTATGTGAGGTGTTTGGAAGATAGTTGGCTTGGTGTAATATTTTGTGAATATTTTTATGTATAAGAAGTATTGTAAGAGGTATCTCATTATATGGTCATTCATACCCCCATTCCTTTCCTTTTAGGATTTTTTAATTCACGTGGATGATATTTTTTAAACAAGTATTAAATGTAATGTTCCCAGCCTTCCAGAAATTTTACATTTTCATTTTAGGTAGTTAGAGGTGTTCGAAAGAGGCCAGAGGAAGATTTTTCTAGTTGGATATAAATGAGTACTATGGGAGGAAATTGAAATCATGAAATAGTAATTCATGGTGTCAGATAATTTTTCATGACTTGTGTGGTTGGTGGTCCCCAAATTGTATGCGGTGAAGGTGTATTTCATGAAACAAATTCATATCATGAATTTTTTATTCATAACATGAGTTAGTTCAAGATGAAGAACCACATATTTTGATAGAATTTGAAAATTTAGGGGATTCACTCTTTATATTAAATACACATCATTTATTTTCTTGAATTGGATGAATTCATGGAATGAATATAGAATTAATACCATGAATAAGAAGACTTTTAGTATATGTTATTCCCATTAATCACTTGTTTTCTATTTTGTTTTAGGTGAAACCTAGATGTTTTGGGTGATATCATATCCCTTTCTCCCTTTCCTCGATTGTTGGGTTCTGATGACTGGTATTTTGTGCTATGGGGCGAGTTTTTCTCTTTATCCCAGAGTTTTTTTATATTATTCATTCAGGGATTCAATATAGTGTCATTAGTTTTGGTCTAGGATGTGATTAGACTATGGATTGATGGTCTATAAAGTAGTTCAGATTGGTCCAATGTTTTCTCTCATGTAATTTTAGTTTCTGGAATTTTTCTTATTTTTAATTTAGTATGCGATTAATCTAAAAGCTTATTTGATATAGGAGATCCTTGTTCTATTTTTTTGTGCAACAATTGGGGATAACATGATCTTTTCTTCCGTTATGTTGATATTAATGGTGAATTTAACAATGATAATTAATTAGGAACTCTAAAATTGGCAGTTAAAGAGATAAATCGCATACGTTTTATAGCATTGATGATCATTATTGTTAATATATACTATATTGTTTCATGTATGAATATTTTGGATTTAGGGAGCCCTATTTTCACTACAGTTGATTTATTTTGAAGACATTTATATATTGTAGTTTGATAAAAAACTTAGTAATATATTAAATAATATATGTATATATATATGGATAATAAATTGGTTTCCAATTGAAATATGTCTTCTGTGAAAATATCATGCTAAATATAGAAGTAATGGGATAATATTCCTTGAAATATTTTTGGATTATGTGATGTGTTGATGTGTGTAGTTGGGATTTTTGTGTTTCCATAGAGTTATGGGCTATTTTTAGTGGTGTTGTTGACTAACAAGGTTATGTGATTTTTTGGTCTGGGATTTAGTGGTTGGTTTGAATGGATGTGATTTGGGTAGTTTCATGGTGATTATGGTGTTTATTATTAGAGATGCACAATGGTGGTGATGTGAGGTTGTCATGTATGATGTGTTTGTGTTGTGAGATAGTGTTGTTGTGCAGAAGTTGTGTTGTGAGATGTGGTGGTGGTGTGAGAGATAAGGTTTGGTGTTAAAGATATTGTTATTGTTATTTGGTATAGTTTCTTTTGTGGATTAGTTGTGTTAGTTTCTTATTTAGTAATGGAATAAATTATGAAGTCGAATGAAATGAATAAATGAATGGGTTGATAAAATAATAAAATGTACTATAAACTGATGTGTGTTGACTAGTTAAGTATATATAAATGATCAATTAACTAGTTATTAAAATGGGAATGAATTAGAATAGTAATGGGAGTTAGAGGTAACTTCATAAGTCTATGTAATACTAGAAGATATAATTGAACGTGGAAATGTGTGCATATATGGGGTGGTTGTGTGGTGGAAGTGGTTGTGATAGATGATAGTTATTCTATTTTGGTATTTAAAACTACTATTGTTTTCATCACATAGGTTGGGTACTATTACCAATATATATATCATGTATTTTATGTTATTTTTTTCACCCTACTAGTTTTGGATAACCTCACCAACATCCAAAGGTTTTGGGTTTCAGGTGTTTTCCCCAATATTCAGTATAGAAAACATTCTCTTAATTTCACATTAATACCGGATTTATTATTTATTATTACACTTAATACAACCCAAAATATTTATAATTCCAGTTCCATTGGTAATTTGGTACATTGGAACAAAAATTAAAATAGGAAATACATCATTATTATTGAATACATCCTTAAAAGGATCATAATATTCAATGGATTTTAAAACTACACATGATAACTTTGGGAGAAACATATAAAAGCGGTGAAACATAATTAAGGTAATAATCATTTAATAAGTTGAAACATGTTAAAAAATAGGCATATCAATGGGGGAATAAAAGTTATATGAATAAAGAGGAATGATGTATCCTGATAATCATAACATGATAAATATGGAAACAATATAAAACAGAGCATTGTAAACATAGGTCAGGGATAATATCCAAGAAATAATGATTGATAAATTCTCATTAAGGATTCTAGTTTACTCTCTCCCCCAAATAAACATATTATTATACTAAACATTACCAAATACATTGGAGAGCTTTATTATTTTGGGCACACCCATTACATTCAATTCATTCTCATGCTTAAGTGTTCCATGGAGATCATAAAACATAGATTCATATATCATTAAACATTATTACATGAACATCGAGTAATTAATTCATACATGTAAGTCCCAAATAAAAAATTTATTCATGTATAATGGTGTAAACAACTAATAATAAATGGGTATGGTATTTAATAAAGAATTATTTTGGTATGGAAAATCATGGTGAAATGTAGACATCATAACGACATCACATAAAAATTAATATAATCGGTTGATGAGAGAGTAAGGGTTATCTCATCATTGTACCATAAAATTATATGTATTATTATCATTTAAGTATATTTAACAACATTTTTCATTGGAAGTTGAAGGCACAAGACAATAAAGAAACATGAATAAAGAATAGAATGTGAGGATCCCTTACTTGAGTGTGTGACTCCACCTGATTGGGAAAATATTCTTAATATCTTAGGAGAACCATTGGAGGGATCTAGAGATGGGATGGAATAGTAGGGATGTTCAACAAGAATATTTATGAAGATAAATCGATGCTTGGGTGGGTTTATATCAGGAAAGAGTGTGAATTTCTTTATTATTTCTCAAACCTAGGTTTTGGACACTATTATAAAATAACCAAAACCAAAAACCATACCATAGTTTTTGGCTATGTATTCTTCCAAATGGTATTTTTTTCATTATTTTATATGGCTTTAATCCATAATTAATGAAAAAATTATCTTTTCTTAGATAAAGGTGAGTCATACTCGAAAAAAATAATTTTAAAACCTTAACATATATTAATTGTTTTGGAGGATTCATAATGGAATTATAAAATTAATAATATTTCCTAAAATTTTCATTATTTTATATTTAAAACATATATTTTTTTCTTTTTATAAGTTACATTTTATTTATTACATCACTTCTGGGTCATTACGATGTCATAATACACAATTTATATTTATACAGTATTTAATATTTAGGTGAAAATCCGACTGTCTCATAAAATAAAGAAAAACTAAACATTGGATACTTTTGTCATTATAATTCAAGAAATAATATAAATTTTATCTAAATAATTTTATAAATATGTTTCATTTCACTTTTAATATATGATCTACATATATTACAAAATGATGGGTTTTTATGATAACATTCTTCAAACCCTTATAAAAATTACATTTGACTTCATACAAATTATGTGATCATTTATATTGAATAAATATTATATTGTAATAATATTTTATATAAAAGTTTTATATTTTAATAATCCATTAATCCATCAAAAAATACCATAACTAAATTTTAATATTACCTAAAAATATTATTTATTAAAAACCATATATAAATAAAAAGAATAGAATGAAAATATATCCATTATTATATAAAAAATACTTTACATAATCATATAAATATATTGTTGATATATATCCATTTCATACACTTTAAAATTCCCAAAGACTAAGGTGCGCGATAGTGATCCTTCCATGGAGTTTTTTGAATACCATGGTTTGTAGTGTGATCTTGATGAGCTTGAAATTCTCATGTAAACAGTTTCACTCATGCTTAAGTTGTTGAATCTCAATTTTTGATTGGCCATGGGAAAATCCCAATGATTATATCTCCCTTAGATTCTCTTATAAATGGGCATCATAGTGTATGATCCAACTTGTTAAGGACATCACTTCATTTGTCAATTTTAATTGGATTTGTTAATACCATATATTTACACTAATCATGTGATCAAGGTTAAATGGCTATATTATCAAAGGTAATGATAAATAAAATCTCTTTTAAATAGGATATAATAACAAAAAATAAATTCATGTGTTTTTTCTATAACTATATTGGTTATTAATAAATTTAAATATACCATAAGGAAAATTTTATTTATAAAAGTTTGGGTCATTACAATATACTCTACTTAAGAAATTTCACCCTTGAAATTTTTGTTTCCCACCCTATAATAGATTATGGAACTATTTTTCATTACCTTCCCATATTTCCACCTCACTTATTCAAATATTGCATTGTTGTACATCACTTTTAACAGTTGTGTTTTCATATTTTGAAGAACATTGTCTCTACAATATATGATCTTCTCAAAATAATATTCATAATAATTATAATTCTCCAATGGTATCACCTCTGGATTTAATACATGTGAGGGTTCTGGTATATACTTCCTCAATAAGGAGACATGGAATACATCAAGTAGTTGAGAATGGTTCAGCGGGAGTTCTAGTCGATAGGCTACCACTCCAATATGATCAAGGATATCAAAGGGGCCCACATATCATGGAATAATATTTACATTCCTCCCAAACCTCATCACATTATTCCAGGGAGATAAGTGGAGAAACAAATTTTCAAAATGAGACTGTATGCATCATCGATGATTACCAACATAGATCTTTTGTCAAATTTGAGTAGTCTTGATGTGATGCTAAATGTTCCTAAACGTTTAGACCATTTACTAAATTTTTTTTTGACTGAGAAGCTTTTATTTCCCAACAGCATCTCAAAATGAAGGTGTTATACACCACTTCCCAAAAATGGATTTATAGGGATCCATTTGGATACTTGAGTGGAAAATGTTGATATAAGAGACATTGACTAGAGGCATATATTAGTCTTATCCTCCTTTGATGTCAAATGATCTTTCTCTCAACTTGTTATCAAGTGATTGGATAATCCACTTAGATTGGACATCGATTATAGGGTTATATTCCTAGTTTATGTTCAACTAAATATTTATTGTGTGATAGATATTCTTCCAGAACATATAGGTGAATGTTGGATCTTGATAAGATAAAAATGATAGTGGTAATATATGAATCCTTTAAACTTTTCTAATGTATGTTTGTCTAAGTTGATCTAGTGATAAATCCTATCAAATCACAATGAAGTGTGCGGCTATTGTATGAAGTTCCTAAATAACCAAAATATTATTTTTTTCTTTTGGATGTCTTCAGATGTTGGGTGAAAAATTCCACAATGATTTTTTCTATTTCCATGTTGGTATGGGTACCAGTTGCAATATCCCATTAGACTTCATACTTTTATAGTAAACCTACCAACATACTAGGAATATTTATATATATTAAGCTATCTATTTATTTATATTTTACCACCAATAGTTCACAATGATATCTTAATAAATATTTCTACTCCTTGGGTTAATGGAGAGGTTAAGCTATGTGCATCATTCAACATCTCTTTATTTAACTTATGATTTTATGGTACACATAGTATTGACCAAAATCTCACAAATAGTTCTTCATTAACATTGAATTTTTATTATTTATCTTTATTTATAGCTTCCACTTTATTCTGAATTGCCACATCATTTGTACGATAATCCTATAACCTCCCCAGAATGGATAATTTATCAATCATTTGTGAAATGATTGATGATTTTCCTTCCTTTTATTATTCCCATGTCCATCCATTTCAAAAACACAAAAATTGGATCCTTATCAATTATCATCAATGATAAAATTGAGGGAACCATTGTATATAGGGCATCCACCATTTTTTCATTTTACCAAGATGGTCGTGGATGGATTAGTGATAGTACATGATTATATATAACCATATATATTTGTTATATTCATATATTTCTATATGAATATATATAATAGGATTATTTTTTTAATATATATCTCACACTTATACCCAAAGAGATAATTCCACAATATTTTAAATGAAATTATCACTATAAACAACTACATTTCATGTGTTCGGTAGTTCTATTTGTGAACATTAAACTACCTTGAAGATTATGATATGAATTTTTCATTCAACATTAACATATTAACCAACCAATTCTTCAAATAATCATTGAATAACATGTAGAGTTATCCACATATATGAAGTGTGATAACAAGGGAATTGAAAATACTCCTTTTCAAATCCATGAAGTTCTCTTCACATTTATCATTCTAAGAAAACATGACTCCCTTTTGAGTTATCTAGGAAATGGGGTTTTAGAATAATGATAAATTTCTAAAAAATCAATTATAGTACCTAGATAATCCAAGGAAACTATGGATATCCCTCATAGATGTTCACCTCATCCAACATTAAATTGCATCTATCCTTTAAGGTATCCATATTTATCCCATTTCAAAATATTATATTCCCCAATCATGATACACCATTTAACCAGAACTCGCATTTCATTTACTTTTCATAAATCTTCTCATTTCACAAGATATTTAGAAAAATACTCAGATACTTATCATGCCCCACCTTAGTTTTGGAGAATATTAGAATATAATCTACAAGTAATACCACAAATTTGTTAAGATAATATGTAATGAATATATTCATCATGTCCATAAGGATTTATGGATTATTAGTGGGTTTTAATGGCATTAAAATGTTCTCATAGTTTATGTATGTTTTATAAAAAGATGACCTAGGTAAATTTTCCTTCCTCAACCTAACTTGGTAGTATACTGAATAGATATCAATTTTGAAGAATTATTGTGCTCCATTTGGATGATCTAATAACTCATCAATCACTTAAAAATGATACTTGTTCATTATCATGATATTGTTGAGATCATGATAATTATTACAAAGGCACATTGATTTAGCCTTCTTAATGAAGCTGACAAGTGAACCACATTGTGAATTGCATGGGTGTATGAAACCTTTATCAAGAATATATTTTAGTTTTTTTATGTCCATCATGTCCACAACAGTCACTCTATATATGTTCCTATAAAATAGTAATTCCCCAAGTATAATATTGATTGAAAATTTATTCTGTCATTTGGGAGGAAGACCAAGAAATTTCTTAAGAAACACATCACTATATTACTTCCCAATAAGAATGTCTTTAAGGTTGTTTCTTTCATTAAACTTAAACCTTTGAGTTAGATATGGTTTCTCATAATTTAATAATATCTATTCTTTAGATGTTGGTGATACAAAATATTCATCCTCCTCCTTGCACTTGTAGAGAATTAGGGTTCGATTCATAATATAGATAGTGATTTCCATCACAAGGAAATTTATGTTGTCTTCATTTAGGGATAGTTGATCCATACCCAAAATTGCATCAAATTACAAAAATGGGAGTTTGAAAACGGTTAATAGGGTATGTTCATCCAAAGTATATTGATAGGGGAGGATTTATATACATAGGATACAGTAATTTCCCCATTTTAAGTTTTCACTTACATATCTACATGAATGATTTTGGATCTATTTTATTAGTTCCACTAATCTTTTTTGATATAAAGGAAGGCGTAGAAATATAATAAAAAATTATGTTCACTATTATTTAATGAATAACTAGAGTACATGTCATCACTTCATTTTCGGGATCTACCTTAGTAGTTGTGATGAAAAAAGCTCGGGCTTGCTACCTTGGAGGTTTTGGTTGTCACTGAAAACCCTTTTCTTAGTGAATTTGTTTGAAATTTCCTTGGATCATTATATTTTAAGCAATGAACAATTAATTTTGGGTTGACTGGAGAATTATTTTCTTGCATCACATTAGTGGATTTCTCCTTTCAGAAATCTCTAGTTTGGTGGCCTTCCTTCTAAGACCTATATCTTTACATCACCCCCTAGACAATTTATGGGGTTCTTCTTTCTACACATTTGAAAAATAGAATGTTAAAATTTCCTGGAACTATTATATTTCTTTATATAGCCACCAGAATTATTCTCTATATTCATGTTCTTATCCTTATGATACCCTTAATATTTTCAAATTTTTATTTTTTTACTTTGGGGGAACATTGGAAAATTTACTCATATCTATCAATGTCATTGATCTCCAGGTATTTTAATAGAATTTGTTTTATCCCACAAAATAAGTGTTCAACCTTACATTTAGTGAAAATGGAAAAGCTAGAGGCATATCATGGATGTCTCGTGATGTATGTCCCATACTCTCAATATATTCTTATTCTATTTCCATGTGGTCAATGAAATCCATTTCTATTTTAATATGGAGAGTGTGATTAAAATATAAATTTAAAAACATTTTAAATAATTCCTTAAACTATATCTTTACGATCTCTTCTTCCAGATTTATATTCATGATCAATGTCCACCACTGATTAGTTTCTCCCTCCATTCAACAAACAATGAGTATAACCTTTTCCTATTCAGATCAATGAAGGATGGATATTATCTTCTCAATGGAGTTTATCCATTGTACAATGATTAAGGGATCAAATGATCCATTGAATTTAAGTGTCCCTTTTCCCATAATGTTCTAAATAATTTATTATTCTAAATTATGGGGATTTGGAAGATCCTTTTGATCTAGTTTTCTATTAATAACTTGATTCAAGTAAGAGAGTATCATAATAAAGTCCATGATTCCTTCTCCATTTGGATTGGGCATCCCGTTGGGACAGTCATCACATTTACGTTCACATTAATTGTATATGTGATTCCTTGTATTTTCATCAATTGGATAGAATAATGGGTAAAATTGGGATGACTATTTTAAAACTATTAAACAGATAAAGTGGAATATAATTATATTAAAGGGATAATAAAAATTACATTTAATTTTTAACTTATGAATTTATAAGTATCAATCTCTGTTATCCATGATCTAGTTACTAACATATACACATTTGGGAAATTTTATTCCATTAATAATGGTTAGTAATGATATTATGAATTTACCAAAGCATATCCCCTATGAGTGTCAAACACGGTCTGCATTAGGTCTCGTTGTCATGTACCTGGTTACAACGAGTCAGGCCCAACACACCTTGTCTGAGTTGTCAAACCTATGTACATTCATACTAGAACTACATATACTTGTTTTACCTTAAAATGAATAATTTTTGGATAAACTGATTAATATATACATACCAAAATTGAGGTATTTTTTTCTTATACTCAGTATTATCTACAAGGCTTTATCATGTTTTTTCACATCATAATGACAATAATAACTAAACTTTTCCTTTAATACAAACAATAAAAAACTTGATCTTTCATTCACATTGATACATGAATTATTACATAAGATTACACTAAATACAAAATTGAATATTAAAGAGTATAGTGTCATTTTAAATTAGGTATATTACAACATATCTTAAAATTGGAAATACATGAGCTTTATTGAAAACATCATTAACAAGATCATAATATTTCATGGATTTTAAAATTGTGTGGCATAAAATGGGGGAATACATAACAAAAGAGTGAACTATAAATCCTAGTAAGGGAATAAACATTGAATTAGGTAAAAAATATTATAAAATAGGCATATAAATTGGGAATAAAGGAGAATGAATAATAATGGATGATATATCATTATAATAATAACACGGGAAATGTGGAAACAAATTAAAACACTACATCATAAACAATGGTCAAGGATAACTACGGAAAAATTGGGATAGGAAAAGTACCATAAATTAATCAGGTTCACTTTCTATCCCAAAATGGAATCTCTTAAAACTAATCATTACCTAATGCAATAGAGCAATATATAATTCCAGGCATACTAATCACATTCATTTCATTCTCATGCTTATGTTTTCCAAATAGATCATAATACATGGAATCATTTATCTTCACATTTTATTCCATGAACATGTATTGCGGAATAAATATATGTAATTACCATGTCAAATGTGTGTTATTGTATAAATTTGAACACCCTTGATATGAAATGGGTATTATATTCCCTACATAATTATTTTTGGCATGAAATATAGTGGGGAATGTTTTGACAGAATAACGACATCACGTAAAAATTCAAAAATGGGATGATGTGAGAAAATGTGATATCTAATAATTTGGAAATAAAATGGGTTGTAATAGGGGAATTTAAAGACATGTACCAAAATTAGTAATTGTAAATGGGAGGCATAATGTTATAAAGAAACACGAATAAATAAGAGAATGTGAGGATCACTTACATTAGTGTGTGACTTCAAATGCTTGGGAGGAGCTTCTTGAGAGCATGGGGGAATCCTGAGAGGACTATAGAGAATAAATGGATGATTAAGGAAGTTCTAAAAGTATCTTTAGTAATGATAAATGGGATATATATTGGGTTTATTTTAGGAAATATTTGGGATTTCATTATTATTTTTTAAACATAGGTTGTGGACTTTATATAATAAATTATCAAAAAACAAAAACCTTCTCATTGATTCTGGTCATAGTTTATAGAAAATGAGAGTGGTTTTCATTATTTTATAATCCCATGTAATTATATTAATAAAATAGTTCCCTTTATTATTTGCAGGTGAGTCACAATCTTAATGAAATGATTTTAAAACCTAAAGTATATTAATGGTTTTGGACGGTTAACAGTGACATTAAAAAATTAATAAAATTTACATAAAATGTAATTATTTAAAATATAAAATATATATTTTGTCATTTATACATTTTATATTATTTATTAAATCACATTTTGGTAATTATGATCTCATAGTACACAAATTATATTTATACAGTATTTAGTTTTTAACGGAAAATTCGTCTGTCTCAGAAAATTATGAAAAATTCACTGTATGATAATTTAAATATTCTTATTAAAAAAGTAAAATTAATTTTTTCTAAATATATTTATAAATATTTAAATATTCAATTTAAATATAAAATCTACATTTATGATAAAATGATGGTTTTTTTGATAATAATCATTTTCAAACCCATATAAAAATTACATTTGACTTCATTAAAAATATATGATCATTCATGTTAAGAAATATTTTTTAATATTTTATAAATACAATTATTTATTTAAAAACCTAATTAATTATTAAAAATAAATTCTTAGATTGGATTTTATGGTCACTAAAATATACCTTTTATAAAAAATATCATTTATAAAGTAAAAATAATTGGATGAAAATATATCCATTATTATATAAAAATTTATTTTAATTATTATATCATATAGTTAATGATAAATATCCCATTAATACTCTGAAAAATATCCTAATATATAGGTGAATGATGGTGAGACTTCCATGGGGTGGTTCAACAAACATAGTTTGGGTCATGATCTCGATTCTCTTGAACTTCCCATGTAATTTATTTCTCTCATACCTAAGTTGTTGGATATCAGCTTCTGATTGGTCAAGGGAAAATACCAATGATTCAATATCTCTTGGCTACTCTCATAAATGAGATTCATATGGTACTATCCAACTAGTAGAGTCTATAAATTCCATTGTCTGTGTTAATTTTATTTGTTAAAATCATATATTTATAACAGTCTATTAATCTTCATTAATCAACTATATTAACAATTGTAATGATGATTAATAATATTTTAAACATGATATAGTAAGACCAAATAAGTTAAAGTGTTTTTATAACCATATTACATAATATGAAATTTAATAAAACTAGAAGGGAAATTTTTTTATAATAGTTTGGGTCATTACATCAAGGATGGCAGGGATACAGGTGGATTTATTCCTCCTTGACCTAGCTCTTCCTTTAGCTATGAAGGTCCATGTGTCTCGAAATGAGATTTGACGTAAATACCATGTATCATTGGGTGAGTAAATATATGATGATGATGTGATGTTATGTGGTTTGTGTAGGTCGTTATCCATGATGATATACTTCTAATTAAAGATAACCTATAACTCTGATTGTGCAATGAGATGTAGTGTGATGACCTTGGTGTCTTAGAGAAACATGTGATGTGATGGTATATGTATCTTTGAGTGAGATTTGATGTTTATGGAAAGGATGGGAGTGAAATACATTCAAAATTGGGGTGTGTATGACAATCCTACTTTTTATTATACTTAAACATGATTTATTACACAAAACTTCACTTGATACAACAAAGAAGATCGAGAGGTTTAATGTCTTTGGGGCTTAGGATCATTAAATAAGAACTTTAAACATGGAATACAACATCTTTATTGAAAACTTCCTTTACATGACCACTACATTCCCTTGTACTTAGCATTTCATGGGATAACCTGAGGACATGCATAAGAAAAGGGTAAGCTATAAAGCCCAGTAAGGGAATACACATGGAATAACATGAGGAGTACAATACATGTTAGAAGTTAGGCATATCAACAGAGTACAAGAGAAACATGAACTTAAAGGCATGATAAATCATGATAATCATAACATGGAAATGTGGCAACAACACTTAACATGGAATAAGCATGAGCCAAGGCTCATTGCACATGGAGCATGAGTAAATCCTCATTGCAAATAAAGCATGAGTAAACCCTAGTTGCACTTGAATTATCATGATCCAACACTCATTGCACATGATGTATCATGATACTATACATTACCAAATTCATTGGAGCTCTATAAGGACGCACCCTTCTTAAACATTTCATTTCATGCATAAGTGTGCCACATGGATCATGAAACATGGAGTCATAAACCATAATCATTTATTCCATGATAAAGGAATGTGGAATTAATACATGAAACATTACAATCAATAAGTAAATGTGCATAAAGGTGAATACCCTTGATGGAGAAATGGGCATGGTATTCACTACACAATGACACTGGCTTAGAAAATCGGTGTGATTTCGGAAGCGTAACGGTGTGACATAAGAATTCATAAAAATTGTTGATGATAGAGAAAATGGTTCCTAATCATATTTACATGTAATGGAAAGTATGTATGTCATATAGATACATGTCCCAACAATTGTAACGGAATTTATATTCATGATAAAAAAGTATTGCTTGAATGTAAAAGAGGAGAGAGAAGTTCCTTTCGAAATTTCAGCATAGTAACGGGTGTACATGGGAGGAATTTAATGAGAGAGAAAGGGTCTCCCATAATTCAAACATAAAAAGGACAGTATGAGGGAGGTGAAAAACCGTACCCCAACATTTATAATTTAAATTAAAAGGGCAAACCAACTTAAAATAAAATTGGAAAAAAGTGAGAAAGGAAGAAAAACCCTTACTTGGAAGTGTGCTTCCAAAGGCTAGAGAGAGGATTGTGAGAGGCTTCTTGGGAGATTGGGGCACCTTGGGAGGATTCTCGAGAGAGTAGGGTAGAGGTTGGATGAACTCCAATGGCTTTGAGTGAGGAGGAAGTGGGAGCTTGGGTAGGTTTATATAGGAAAGGTTAGGGAATTCTTTATTCTTTAGGTTTGGGACACCATATATTAAAATAATCCAAACCAAAAACCATCCTATGGTTTTTTCCAATGGATTTTGGAAAAGGGAAGAGGAAAAAAATATTTTATAATGCCAAATTCAGAACATCTGAAAATATTAGGGTTGATTATGTGGAGGTGAGTCACACTCCCATAGAAATTAATTTAAAAAGACAACATGTTTAATAAGTCTTGAGGGGTCCATTAATGCTTTGGAAAGTAAGCCAAACAAACCAAAAATTACATTATTTTAATGGTAAAACATATATTGGCCAAACATAATGATTATAGTATTTTATTACATCACTATTGGGACATTATGATGTCATAAAACACATTATATTTTTAAACGATATTTAATTTTTACTCAAACATTTGACTATCTCAGAAAATTATGAAAAATTCACCGTTTGATAATTTTGACGTACTGATTCCAAAAATAACATTTATTTTATCTAAATAATTTTATAAATATGTTAATTTTCAATTTTAAAATAAAAACCGACATTTATAAAAAATCACGGGTTTTGACAAAAATGGCTTTCAAACCTTGATAAAAATTATAATTGCATTCATACAATTACATGATAATTTATATATAATAAAATTAATATAATAATAATAATAATAATAATTTATTAAAATATTATTTAATTCAAAAAACCCTTTATTTAATAAAATAGATTTCTTAATTAAATAATTACTAAAAACACCATTTGTACTATAAAAATTATTTACAATGTATCAATAATGACAAGAAATTATATTCATTATTACATACAAAAATAATGTGCATGAACATAGTACTATCGATTAGTTACATAACCTCTTAAAACAACTGCATAAGACCTAAGTGTAAGGTGTGCGATGGTGATAGACTCTTGGGGTGGCTCAGATAACATCGCTCGAGTGGTAATTTCTATCAACTTCCACTTCTCCCGTAGACGGTCCCGTTTGAGCTTGACATGGTGAAGCTCAGCTTGGGCTTGGTCAAGAATGAAGCCCAAGGACGCCACCTCTTTTCCAAGCTCTGTTAAATGGGCTTTGTTTGGGTCAAGTCTACTGGATGAGGCCATCTCTTCCTTTGTCTAAGTAAAATTGGATGTGTTAAAGCCCTATATTTATACAAATCATGTGATCACTGTTCAATGACTATAAAAATAACGGTCACAATTCTTATCATAAAACCAATGAAGTTGAAATTTTATATAAACATAAAGAGACATTTAATTAGATCAAGAGGGATTTCCATTAATGAAACTTTGGGTCGTTACAATATTCCCCCCTTAAGAAATTTTTCCCTCTTAATTTTTCTTTTCCCACACTAAAACAGATGTGGGTAACTCAACTTCATCACTTCCTCCAATTCCCAAGTTTCTTCTTCAAACATGTGGTTTCTCCACAACACCTTGACGAGGGGAATTATCTTATTTCGTAGAACTTTTTCTCTATGATCTAGGATCTTCACTGGTTGGTCCTCATAAAAAAGATCGTCTTATTGTTGTACCACCTCAGAAGAGAGTACATGTGAAGGGTATGGTATGTACTTCCTTAAGAGGGATACATGAAAGACATCATGTACTTTGGCCATAGTAGGCGTAAGTTCTAGTCGATAAGCCAAATCCCCGACACGATCAAGAATCTCGAAGGGGCCAATGTACCTTGGACTTAACTTCCCTTTCCTTACAAACCTCATGACCTTATTCCACGGAGATATGAATAGAAAAACCATGTATCCAACTTTAAACTCAATGTCTCGTCGATGATTATCTGCATAACTCTTCTGTCGGCTCTAGGATTCCTTGATATGCTGCTAAATGGTTTTCACCTTCTCCACCATTTCCTCAATCATTTCTAGTCCAAGTACATTACATTCACCGAACTCATCCCAACATGTCGGTGTTCTGCACCTTTTCCCAAACAGGGCTTCATATGGTGCCATTTGGATGCTCGAGTGGAAACTGCTATTATAAGAGAACTCAACCAGAGGAATTTGTTGATCCCATCCTCCTTTAAAGTACATTGAGCATGCTCTCAACATATCATCAAGTGTTTTGATAGTCCGCTCATATGGGACATCAGTTTGAGGATGATAGGTCGTACTGAAGTTCAGTTTAGTATTCAGAGCATGTTGAAGACTCTTCCAAAACTTAGAGGAGAATCTTGGATCTCGGTTAGACATAATAGATAGTGGCACTCCATGAAACCTTACCACTTCCCTGATATTTATCTGTGCTAGTTGATCCACTGAGAAATCCTCCCGAATAGAAATGAAGTGTGTAGTATTTGTAAGATGATCCACAACAACCCAGATTGCATTATTGCCTTTGGATGTCTTTGGAAGTCTGGTGAAAAAGTCCACGGTGATGTTCTCCCATTTCCATTCTGGTATGGGCAATGGTCGCATCATCCACTTAGACATCTGCCTCTCTTCCTTCACTTTCTAGCACACCAGGCACTTTGATGTATATTCATCAATATCCTTCTTTATATTATCCCACCAATAGTTTTATCAGAGATCTCGATACATCTTTGTGCTCCCTGGGTGAATAGAGAAATTTGAACTATGTGCATCATCCAAAAGTTCTTTCTTCAGCTCCGGACTTGATGCAACACATAGTCTTTTCCCAAACTGCACAATTCCTTTTTCATTAACATTAAACTCTAAGGATTTCCCTTTTTCAATAGCTCTTACTTTTTCTTGAATTCCCACATCATCCTTTTGAGCATCCTTTAACCTTTCCAAAAGAGATGATTGAGCAACCATTTGTGAAAGGATTGATGATGTTCCATTCTCTATGATTCTCATTTCCATATTCATCAAGTCTAAGAAGATTGGATCCTTCTAAATTTTAATCATTGATAGAATCGCTGGAACCTTTCTACTTAGGGCATCTGCCACCTTGTTTGCTTTCCCATGGTGGTAGTGGATTGAAAAATCATAATCCTTGATGAGCTATATCCATCTTCTCTGGAACATATTATGCTCTTTATGTGTGAATATATATTTAAGACTCTTGTAGTCAGTATATATCTCACATTTCTCTCCATAGAGATAATGCCGCCAGATTTTCAAGGCAATGATCACTGTTTCCAACTCCAGATCATGCATTGGATAGTTTTGCTCATGGATTTTCAACTTCCTTGAGGCATAGGATATCACTTTATCATTCTGCATCAGCACACATCTTAATCCCTTCTTTGAAGCATCACTGAATACCAAAAAAAGAACCCCACTTGTGGGTAAAGTGAGCACGGGCACAGTGATAAGCCTCCTTTTCAACTCCTTGAATCTTTCTTCGCATTCATCAGTCCAAGAAAAATTTACTCCCTTTCAAGTTAGCTTGGTAAGAGGGTTGGACAATCGTGAGAAATTTCTCACAAATTGTCGATAATATTCAGCTAACCCCAAGAAGCTATGGATATCTGTTTCCGATGTTGTCCTCAGCCATCCCTCAATTGCATCTGTTTTGGAGGGATCCACAGATTTCCCATTGCTTGTAATGATATGGACCACGAATGAGACCTCCTTCAACCAGAACTCACACTTACTGTACTTTTCATATAGCTTCTCCTTATGCAAAGTCTCTAGTACAGTTCTTAAATGCTGCTCATGATCCTCCTTGGTTTTTGAGTATATTAGAATATCATCTATAAAGACTATAAAAAATTTGTCTAGGTAATCTCTAAAGACTCTATTCATCAATTCCATGATGATTTCTGGAGCATTTGTGAGTCTGAAATGCATTACTATGAATTCATAGTGCCCGCATCTTGTGCGAAAAGCATTCTTGAGGATATCTTCCTTCTTTACCATTACTTGATAATATCCCGACCGCAAATCTACCTTGGAGAAAAATTGTGCTTCACGTAGCTGATCGAACAAGTCATCAATTATTGGGAGAGGATACTTTTTCTTTATCATTATTTTGTGCAGTTCGTGATAATCAATGCAAAGCCGCATTGACCGATCCTTCTTCTTGATGAAGAGGATTGGTTCACCCCATGGTGAAGCACTTGGTTGTATAAACACTTTATCTATATTCTCCTGTAGTTGTTTTTTCATCTCTTCAAGCTCTACAACAACCCTTCTATATGGAGTCTTGGATATTGGAAAAGCCCTGGGTATAAGTTCAATTGAGAATTCAACATCCCTTCTAGGAGGAAGACTAGGCAGTTCCTCGGGAAACACTTCAGTGAATTCCCTCACAATAGGCATTTCTTCAAGGATGGTTTCTTCCTTGGACTCAATCATCTGAGTCAGATACGTGTGCTCATAAGGTAGTAATATCCATGCTTGAGATGATGGAGCTAAAGGAGATTCATCTTCCTCCTTACACTTGTAAATAATCGAGGGTCGATTCTTTTTATAGAGTGTGATTTCCCTCACCCAAAAATTTATGTTGGATCTATATAAGGAAAGCCAATCCATGCCAGGAATTGCATCAAATTCCACCAGAGGGAGTATGATGAGGTTCGCAGGGAAATTCAATCAACAGATTATAACAGGGGAGGACTTATATTCATGGGATGCAATGATTGCCCCATTTTCCGTACTAACCGACATCTTCACTTCCATATTTTGTGGTGGTTCTGGGATTGTTCTACTAAACATTTGAGATATAAAAGAATGCATAGAACCTGAATCAAAAAGTGCGTTCTCTATTCTTGAATGAATAACTAGCATACCTGCCACCACTTCGTTGTCGAGGTTCACTTTGGCAAAAGTGATGGAAAAAACTCTCCCTTACTGCCTTGGAGGTTGTTGGTTGTCGTCGAAAACCCTTGGATTAGGGAAACTATTTCCAAAATGACCCAGTTATTTTCATTTGTAGCATTGAACAACGAGTTGAGGTTCGAACGGAGCGTTCCTCCCCTTTGTCGTAGCCGCAGGTCTTTCTTGCCGATAGTTAACAGCTAGGTGCCCTTCTCTTCCACACATGAAGCATTTCCTCGTCCCCTTAAGTCAATTTCCAGGGTGCTTCTTTCTGCACTTTTGGAAAGTGGGGTGCTGGATATTCTTATCACCTTTGGATTTATCCATCGGACCACCAGCATTGAATTCAACGTTGTGATTCTTATCCCCATGAAACCCATGTGATTATCCTATCTCCATTTCGACCTTGAGGGCACATCGGACAATTTCCTCATAGTTGTCGAAGTCACGGATCGCTAATTCTTTCTGCAGGCTAGGCTTTATCCAACCAAAGAAGCGGTTAACTTTGAATACTGGGGTAACAAAAAAGCTGGAAGCATATCGTGGAAGCCTTGTGATGTTTTCCTCATACACTCCAACAGATTGTTCATCTTTTTTCTTGAGGGAAAGAAATTCCCTTTCCATCTTAAGCCGGAGGGTGCGCGGAAAATATTTATCAAAAAACATCTTCCGAAAATCCTTCCATTCCAACACCTCGATCTCCTCCTCAAGCTTCGTATTTTTTATCAACGTCCACCATTGATCAGCTTCACCCTCCATAAGATAAGCTTTCAGGAGAACCTTCTCTTGTTCAGAACATTGAAGGATGGAGAAGATCTTTTCAATGGAGTTGATCCATTGTTCAGTGATCGTGGGATCGTATGATCCACTAAAAGTACGAGTAATTTGTCTCATGAAGCTCTTGATAGCGACTTTTTCTTTCTTAGGGGGGTTTGGACATTCCTCTTGACCTATGTTTCTATTCAATGCTTGATTTATCTTAGAGTGAAGCGTGACAAAGTTCTTGATTCCTGCTCCCATTGGATTGGGCATCTCATTAGTACAGTCATCACACTGATCTTTACATCGGTTGTTAGCCCAAGTCCTCCTATTAATGTCCATTGGCTAGAATAAAAAGGAATGTTAGGTTTAACACATAAAGGGTAATCCAAAGTCAAAAGTTTATTACTTATAAATAAACTTTCATTTCCTTATCTCATGAGTTTATAGGCTTCAATATAGGCTTTCCATGATCTACTTTCTATCATATATTCTTAGGGGCATTTTTTTAATTCCCTTAATAAGGGTTCATACTAAGCTTGTGAATTTACCAAAGCATATCCCCTGAGAGTTTCGTAACCATGAGTGCAGCAAGGACTATTTTCTTGCATCAGTTCCCGTTCGAGTCTAGCTCATAGCGATGTTTTCGGGTTTTACCCCTAGGATACATTTGTGCCAGATCCGCCTCTACCTGCTCGTATCCAGACAGGGATGTATTTTCTTGATAACCCACTTACTCAATACTCACCAAAAACTAGGGACATTTTTACTGTATTTGGTCTTGTATATAAGGCTTTACTAGGGTTTTATAATCCTAATCCCAAAAATAACCAAACCTATCCTTTGATGCCAACTATGAAAAACCTGTTTTTTATTAAATCTTAAACATGATTTATTACATAAAACTTCACTTGATACAACAAAGAAGATCGAGAGGTTTAGTGTATTTGGGTATTAGTATCATTAAACAAAAACTTGAAACATGGAATACAACATCTTTATTGAAAACTTCCTTTACATGACCACTACATTCCCTCGTACTTAGAATTGCATGGGATAACCTGAGGACATGCATAAGAAAAGGGTGACTAATAAATCCTAGTAAGGGAATACATATGGAATAACATGAGGACTAAAATAAATGTTAGACATTAGGCATATCAATAGAGCACAAGAGAAACATGAACTTAAAGGCATGATAAGGAATGATAATCATAACATGGAAATGTGGCAACAACACTTAACATGGAATTAGTATGAGCCAAGGCTCATTGCACATGGAGCATGAGTAAATCCTCATCGCACATATAGAATGAGTAAACCCTCGTTTTACTTGATTTATAATGAGTCAACACTCATTGCACATTATTTATCATGATACTATACTTTACCCAATTCATTGGAGCGCTATAAGGGAACACCCTTCTTAAACATTTCATTTCATGTATAAGTGTGCCACATGGATCATAAAACATGGAGTCATAAAACCTAATCATTTATTCCACGATAAAGGAATGTGGAATTCATACATGAAACTTTACAATCAATAAGTAAATGTGCATAAATTTGAATGCCCTTGATGGAGAAATGGGCATGGTATTCACTACACAATGACATTGGCTTAGAAAATCGGTGCGATTTCGGAAGCGTAACGGCGTGACATAAGAATTCATAAAAATGGTTGATGAGAGAGAAAGGTGTTCCTCATAATATTTACATGTAATGGACAGTACGTAGGTCATATAGATACATGTCCTGACATTTGTAATGGAATTTAGATTCATGATACAAAAGTATTGCTTGAATGTAAAAGAGGAGAGAGAAGTTCCTTTCAGAATTTTTGGCATAGTAACGGGTGTACATGCGAGGCATTTAATGAGAGAGAAAGGGTATCACATCATTCAAACATAAATAGGGCAGTATGAGGGAGGTGAAAACCCATACCCCAACATTTATAATTGAAATTAAAATGGAAAAACAACTTAAATAAAATTGGACAAAAGTGAGAAAGGAAGAAAAACCCTTACTTGGAAGTGTGCTTCCAAAGGCTAGAGAGAGGCTTGTGTGAGGCTTATTGGGAGCTTGGGGCACCTTGGGAGGATTCTCAAGAGATTAAGGAAGTGGTTTTATGAAATAAAAAGGCTTTGAGTGAGGAGGAAGTGGGAGCTTGGGTAGGTTTATATAGAAAAGGTGAGGGAATTCTTTATTATTTAGGTTTTTGACACCTTGTATTAAATTAATACAAATCACAAACCAAACCATGCTTTTTGCCAATGGTTTTTGGAAAAGGGAAGAGGAAAAATATATTTTATAAGGACAAAGTCAGAAAATCTTAAAATATTAGGGTTACTTATCTGCAGGTGAGTCACACTCCCATGGAAATTAATTTAAAAAGACATGGTGTTTAATAAGTCTTGAGGGGTCCATTAATGCTTTGAAAAGTAAGCCAAACATACACAAAATCACATTATTTTAATGGTAAAACATATATTGTCCGAAAATAAAGATTATAGTATTTTATTAAATCACTATTGGGTCATTATGATGTCATAAAACACATTATTTATTTAAACGGTATTTAATTTTTTCTCCAAAATTTGACTGTCTCAGAAAATTATGAAAAATTCACCGTTGGATAATTTCGAGGTCTTGATTCCAAAAATAATATTTATTTTATCTAAATAATTTTCTAAATATGTTAATTTCCACTTTTTAAATAAAAACTTACAATTATAAAAAATTCATGGGTTTTGGCAAAAATAGCTTTCAAACCATAATAAAAATTATAATTGCATTCATACAATTACATGATAATTTATATATAATAAAATTAATCTAATAATAATAATAATAATAATTTATTAAAATATTATTTATTTCAAAAATCCATTAATTTAATAAAATATATTTCTTAATTAAATAGTAACTAAAAACCATTTGTACTTTAAAAACTATTTACAATGTATCAATAATGACAAGAAATTATATTCATTATTATATGAAAAAATAATGTACATCAATATAGTACTATAGATTAGTTACATAACCCCTTAAAACAGCCGCATAAGACCTAAGGTTAAGGTGTGTGATGGTGAAAAACTCTTGGGGTGGCTCAGATAACATCGCTCGAGTGTTAATTTCTGTCAACTTCCACTTCTCCCGTAGATTGTCCCGTTCGAGCATGACATGGTGAAGCTCAGCTTGGGATTGGTCAAGAGCGAAGCCCAAGGATGCCACCTCTTTTCCGAGCTCTGATAAATGGGCTTCGTATGGGGAAATTCTACTAGATGAGTTCATCGCTTCCTTTGTCTAAGTAAAATTGGATGTGTTAAAGCCCTATATTTATACTAATCATGTTATCACTGTTCAACGACTATAAAATTAATGGTCACAATTCTTATCATAAATCCAATGAAGTTGAAATTTTATATAAACATAACTAGAAATTTAATTAGATCAAGAGGGATTTCCATTAATAAAACATTGGGTCATCACAATGTGAGAGCGTAAATTAGTGAGGAACCAGAAGCATTGAGCCTTTGATACGATTTTAATGAAATTTTACTTTATTGGATGCATGATTTGGTGTATAAGGCATAGTGTGACTAGGATTGGTTAGTCGACATATTTATGTCATTTTTTGTTCTCTTATTTGTAACTAGTGTTTAATTTTGGTATTTTCACTTATGTAATTGATACATTGGATTTTATTCTAATGAGTTATCATTTTATGATCTTCTAATGGATATAAATAAATTTTAAGGTTTCTAGCTGGAATTTGGGGATCAAGATAGACATTGATTACTTGGTTTGATGCTTCTATTAAGTGGCTACAATTAGAAATGAATTTTGGTATTCTCTTGGAGAATTTAATTGTATCAATGGTCATTGATCATTCATTTTATAAGGGTTATGGTTTTAATTTTATTTTATATAATATAGATTTTAGTGGATATTTATCTTATATCATGATCTTATATTAGTAGAGGGAATTTCTTTATATCTTGTGATGTTATTATACCCCAAATTCATTTCTCCAAATCATGGACTACTGGAGGCAAGACTGAGGGTACATAACCATTATTTCCTTAATTGGTGATCCAGGAAAGGTTCATTTGGAGTGAGGTGTTTGTGACATATCAAGATAAAAATTTAAATAGAATATAAAAACATTTCCATATCCAATTCCTTATAATTATCCTAGAGTTTTTTGTGAGCACTATAATTCAACATAAATATATCACTTTTAATGTTTTTAAAATAATATAATCTAGTTTTACATTGTTCCATAACTGCTTCATTAGTGTTGTATCAAAATTCTCAATAATTATACCATCATTAAAATTTAAAAATAATTTATCATCTAAAATATAATATTTTAAAAATAAATTTTATCTAGTAAAATTAATACAATATAATTTTTTTCTATATCCATATCATGGAAACATAATAACTGAGATATAGTGTCATTATGTAAGTAATATTCACTTAAAATAATAAAAAGGCTATAATCGAAGGAAATTCTCACCAAAATACCATATTATGAAAGTTATGATTTGGGTATAATATTAATTATTAAATGAAACAAAGGAATGTGATTTTGATATTTTGAGAACTTGTCCCATAGTTTCTTCTCTAATTAACCAATTTTACCATTTTCTTTGTTGCTAAATTTTTACCTATGTTATAATACATTATGAAAAATATAATGAAATTACATGTATTAAATAATTTTTATGTTGTGATTCTGGATACTAAATTATTTTTCTATGATTTAATATCTATAAGTTGTAAAAATTTATTTTAATATATGTTTTCAAAATGAATCAAAATAATATTTTTATAAAAAGATCATTTTAAGAAGATCAATGATTTTTTTCAAGATGATGTATAATGTTGATTACCATGGAATTAATTAGTTTATGTATAATAAAATTAATCTCATGTGACATTAAGTTAAATAAAAAACATAATAGTACATTTAAATTACATGATTTAGGAAAATAAAATACATTTTAAAAAAAGAGAGATATTTAAATATTCAATATAAATCAATCATTAAAAAAATGAAATAAATAATCATATGATTATTTAGAAATAATTATTTAAAAAATGTATTTTTAAATTATTTTTTAAAAGAGGGATAAATTAATTATAGTATTCTAAAAAAAATTTATAAAACCATTTTAAGTAAAATTTATTTTTAATGTAAATAATGATTTTATACTCATTCATTATTTTTTAGAAACCATTATATATATTTTAATTTAGTTTTATAATTATATGTTCTCTAAATTTCCTAAAATAATTTATTTATAGTGATTAACATAATTTACATTGATAAAAATACATTTCACAGATTAATTAGTTTTCATCAAAATATCTCCCTTATTCATATATGATTTTATTCTAAATCTCATTCTTAGTTCCTTTGAATCACTCAGTAAATTTTTATCATGGAAAAAATATCAACATATATATCATAATGATATTAGTCTTATTCATAGTCACCAATCCAATGGCTAGATTATAATGACCATCTTTATATAATAATATTATAATAGTATATCATAATTTCTTTTATGCCTTGTAATCTATTTTGTATAAGGAATAATAAATATTATTACTTTTACACTAAAATAACATGGTGTTTCCAGACATAGTGGGACGGTTCCTTCTCCCTTATCTTGGCGATGACTTAGAAAAGACGGTGTTTTATAATGACCATGGTAATTGAATGACATATATACCCACTCATTCAATTTTTTCCCTTTTATTTTGATTCTAAATTCATCTAAAAGGGGAAATGGGAAGGGTTGGGATTACTATTTTTCACATAAACGTTTTTGGGGTTTCTAATCCTTTAAAAAAGAAGGATTTGAGCCCTTATAAATTCAACAGGAGGAAGACACCATGTGAACCAATGGTTACAATATTAGACTCTTTATTCCATAGAATATGTTACATCAGGGTGGAAATAATAGAGTAGTGTGTGGGTGAAATATGGGTGTGTTGGAAGATTATAAAATTAAAGAGATAATGTCACATAAAGTACAAAGCACCCGATAGACCGAAGAGCCTAAAAATATGATTTCTTAGTGTGTATTCTCAATGATCTTTGGCCATTTTGAAAATTCCTTGGTCTTCAAAGAAGAATATGGAATAGCCACTTCATCAATTTTGAGGACCAAAAAATTACACACCATAGAATAGGGTCTAGTCAAGAAGCAGTAAATCAAATTCCTATTTCCACGCGATATTTGTATAATATGGGAAAGGGGAAAGCACTCAAGTTAGAAGGGAATTTTCAAAACATGATAGAAGGGAGGTACATTCCATGTTTTTCACTATGAATTAATTTTAGATACTAGAAATGTGAACTCATTTTCCATAAGTAAGGGTTCATCTATATTCAATGTGAGCTTCTTGAACATGTATAATCCTAAATTTTATTCTCACTATTGTCACCAAATTCATTTACTCTATTTTAGTTGTACTTGGTTACTCTTAATTTAATCATATTATGTAGTTGATAGGGCATAAAATATTATGTGTCCTCTAATTGGGATATCAATATTTGTATTGGATATTGGATTTAGTGACTTGGATTCAATATTTTGAGTGTAATAGCTTGGGTGTCGTGTCTTGGTCACACTATAATGTGTGTCAATACTTAAGTTCTATGTCATGGGTGTTGAGACTTGATGCTAATAGGTTGAGTGAGAAATCAAAAATAGTGAAATGTTTACCTACTTATCATCTTTCCTCATGTTGTTTCACAATTTATTCATGTTTCCTTTAATTACAATCATTCTATGATAGTATTTTTTATAACTTTATCAAATTATTTTATAGTAAATGGAGGTATATTCTAAATAAATGTTATTTGACGTCATAATATTTCATATTAAGGAGATGATTAGTCAGTTTGAGGTGGGATGTCTTATAAAGTGTCAACCATACATGCACGCTCTTAGACATACCCTGATGAAGCATCAAAGAATTTTTCCCCTATCCTATTTCATAACATTATAAATATATTTTCTGAATCAATAATGATATCCCATGTAAAGGACAAAAAAATTCATTAACATGGTTCACCCATTATTCAATCATATAATAAGTTAATATTTAAATGACAGAATATTATATTAAAGAAGCCTCAGCAATCATAGAATATATTTTATTATACAATAAACCAACTTTAGTGCATTTAAAACCACATGTAGAGCCTTAAATTCATTACAAAACCTCTATTTATAATCAATTGGATAATAATATTCTACATGGATATAATTATTATTGAGACCTTAATCTCAAATATGAATTTGAGCTTGAGTGGATGATGGAATATTGGGTCATGAAATAATGTGTTGAATTCAAAAAATAAATCTGATCCAAGACAACATTTGTTGTCCTCAAGACATCACTATGATATTTTTATAAGAAATTGAAAATTATAATAAAACTATTGATTTATTGAAACCTAAATCAGATACCATCTTTTCATAAAATGGATAGGTAGGAATCAATTTGTGTGACGCATATAAGATTTATGGGGAACCAATACTTTGAGGGATTTATGATGAATTTCTCTCACCTAATATATATTCGGTGGTAGATGATGACCGAATCCCACTATTGAAAAATTACTTGTAGATGAGAATAAAATATGTTTCAAAGAATGATCCACGCCCACATACTGAGTAAATGTTCGAGAAATAAATGAATACAATCTTGATAACCATGGAATTGGACCAACATCTCATCACCCAAAACTATGTCCCTCCATGTAGAATAGTGGGACCTTGAGAACCTACTAGCCTGAATTGGAGTGAGATCGGTTCAACGGATAATACTATAGATTCAATCATGATATAGATCCCAAAGTTTATGTCAGTGGTTTCTTGGACTTGTGGATTAGAGGGAATATGGTTTCAGTTGATTATTTACACATTAGAGTAAGACGAATGAATTTTTAATGAAAAAATGTTGGTAGATTATAATCCTCGACCTATTACGTTAGTAATTCCAATTATAGAAAAAATATATAGTTTTTTGTAACATATTTATCAAAAAAACTATTTATTCCATCATTATCAAACATTTGAAGAGATATATGGATTGATATTTAGGGATTAGTTTTTGAGAATTTTTTTGTCCAAGTATCAAATATCTAGATGTTCATTAACCATAAATAACACCTTAAAGATCTTGGATAGAGATAGTACACATACACCATAGTATTTACATATTTTGGTAATTGAAGTTTGTTCACTATAATAATTAAGTTTTTTGAATGAATGTTCAATGGAGAATCATTTTTTATATCAAAGGAGGCACATTTGAATGTGAGATCACTGAAATGTGAATCCCTTGGTTGATGATGGACATATGTGTTCTACAGATAGTGAACAATGGAGACTGAGTGTAAAAGTTATTATGAGGATCATTTGATGCTTTTACATAAGGAATCAATAGTTTTAATAATTATGGTTTGATGTGGATGGAAATGGAATCTTGGGGTAGCAGAATAAGGTTCCATAACTGTTGAATAATGTGTTAAAATTATTGAGTTACATGAACTCTAATAATAGGATGTGGAAGACTATACTAGATAATGTAAAAAAGAAATTTATTTTAAAGGCACTAGAGTGAAGTGTAGTTGATGTGAATTTTTCATTGTGAGTTGAAAGTTCGTGCAGTAAGTTCTATATGAAAGTGGACCTTTCATACCCAAATAGTGACCCGCCAAAAAATATAATAAAGTGGTACTGAATTGTTGACAAACTGGAACACCATATATATAAGATTAATCTATTTATGTAATCAATATTGAAATAATTAAATTTTATTGGTATCAAGGAATAGGTGGAACCAAAATTATCACACCTAACAATATCCAAGTTCTAGAAGTTGAAAATTTTAATGTGGAAGACTAAAGGTAGGATAACAGAAGATGAAACACCTAAGGCATTGGTGAGACTTTTTTGTGGTATGATTTCTTTTTTATAAAATATATACATTTTTTAAATCAAAGATATTATATTTCTAATGGAATGAAAGTGATTTTGAAATTTTCTCATTTCATTTGGTAAAAATATATAAACCACATAATCCTTATGTGTACTGTGTTTTTTAACCTATTCTTGTATGTTTTTTTCATACTTTTCTTATCCCCATGTACATTGGTTAAAGGGAGGATTCGGAGGTGAATATAATCATAGGTAGGGAAAGACTCAATGTAGTGTATGGGGTGAATTTTAATCCTAGTTCTAGTATTTGAATTTGAGCATGATGTTTGATCAAAGAGAAACCCTTAAAATGGTTAATGTACCACTACAATATTTAACCAAAAGGATGAAATCTAGTGATTCTAAAATGAAAAAATTACCCTTATTAATTGGTATAATAATTATCATTATTATAATTTTGATAGCCTCAATTTTTACTAGATTTTAGTTGTAGTTCTTCATGTAAGTGTGTGGAAGAAGAGTGTTTAGTGGTGTTGTTAATCAGGGAATCTAAAAACGTTCCACTCAGACTATAGCAATGATACTAAAGTGATTCTAGGATATCAATATTTCTCTTGACTATAATATATCATGGGTAATGTTCTATTTAAAAGCTAGTATGAAAATATCTGGTTGAATACTAATGTATTCTCATGGTGAGTTGTTCCATCAACTTACCAGAAAAATGTCTTCAGAATATGGTGGTGTTACAGAGAACATAAAAAGTACAATTGATTGGATGAAATCATGTGCCATGTTGTATTAATTGGATATAATTACTAAATATATTTCAATAATACTTTATTTTCAATTTAATTTGAAAATCTGATACAATATCTAAATTTAGTTGGATCTCAAGTCTCTAGGGGATATCATTGTTAGAGATAGGCATTGAGATGATGATATGGTTGTGCACGTTGTAGATATTCAAAGACATGGTTTTTCTTACTCATATAGGTTTTATAATACCAATGGATAAAGAATTCATAATGAAATATAAAATTGAGTTGTAAGGCTATAAAAATAAAATAAAATGGTATATTCCACATTTTTTAATCCTGAAAATGATGCATGTTCATATAATTGTTTGTAGATGGGAAGTCCATTATTAGTTCAAAAAAAGTAAAATCATTGAAATATAAAATGATATATTCCTATAATTTCAATTTAAAATAGTTCCAAAAACATATACTTGAGATGTGGGGATTGAAATGTTTACCATGTGTTTGAAGCATTCTGTTTGGAAAAGTGCGATCTGATTATGATTCATTGGAAAATAGTGAATTCTGTTATAGGATAAGATATGAAAGGGGATTGAAATTAATTCATAAGGGATTCATGGTAATTGATCTAATGTTCAAGTGTTTAATACCTCAATGGATATATCTAGAAGGAGTGGTAATAATTTTAGGGATTTGATGAACATATGGTGGAGTCTGAGGCATTATTGTATCGAGAACACATAAATGAAATAAAACGAAGGATGATAATTTTATGTTGTAAAATGTTTCTGCTCAAGGAAATTGATTGAAATAATTGAAGATTGTGGATTTTGTGCATGTTTTGGTTATTTATCTCATTGAAATACATCATATATTAGCGTAACATTCATAGAAAAATTAGGTAGAGCTATGATGCAAGTAGACCAGAAGTTGGTCTAGAAGATAAGAGGTTATGGAACCAGAGTGAACCTCCCTAATTATTATTGGATGCCAATTCATAAAATGAATGAATAACGAACTAGAACACTATAAAAGGGTGTAGGGGAGTAGTTGTTTATAACATTACTTCATACATCCAATCAAGGTCCTAAATAAAATTTAACTCTGGGGATTAAAATATAAAATCCCCTCAAAAGCGTAGAATTTGTCCTATATTAAAAAAGGAAAAAATTCCCTCTGGCTAGAAAAAATTGGAAAATTCTCCAAAATAAAAACCGCATGGTTCACATACATACACTAAAGATTATGGATATCATGAGGATAATGTGTATTTTTTAGCAGAATCATAAAGATGACGTACTAAATAAGCCTGACCCTTAATCTTGATATGTGTAATTCATACAAGGATGATAAGAAAAACTCAAAAATAATGAGAAAACACTATTTATAATGGAGGAGGAAGAATATGTATGAGTAATTTTATAAATATTTCCCCTCTAACAATTTAATATATAATTTAAAAATAATATAGAATCTTTTTATCTATTAGATTTATTATGTACAATTTTTTCTCAATTAATTTTATTTAATTAATTTTTTTCATTCTATGTTGATATTATCATCCCCATTTCTATATGATTATTCATTTATCAGGTGACCAGGATTTAGAATACATCATCCAATATGTAATGATAATATAAGGGTCACATACTGGATGAAATCATGTTAATCAAATTCAACACAACATGTTTTAATTTTTATATTTTATTAATATCTCAAGAGTGTGAGAAGGTATGAATATGATTGTACCACATGTCTCCCTCCTTCCTATTTTCTATCATAATATTGAAATTCATTTCCTCACCAATTATTTGGATTTCTATTGGATGACAGTAGTACAGTTTTTGGTAGTGGATAGAATCAGTATTGTGGCCCATTTTAGAAATTAATGACCTAATAACTTATGGGATTTTTCATCAGTGTGTTTTTCATTGACTTAATAAAAGTTTTGTGGTCATGTTTAAACAATTTTAACACACATAGAGTGAGTTATAAGACTAAAAATATGTGATAATGAAGAATCACTGTAGTTAAATCTATGGGTGTCTACATTTCTAGAATTTATTATTCATTAATAATTTTAATTTCTTCCCTATTTTCATTAATAAAAAACCCCATGCTTCAAACTTTTAGAATAATAATTAGAAAAATATTAATAATGTGCTAGAATTGTGATTTAGCTAGGGACCTAAGTCCTGATATAGAAACATGGTTAAAAAAAATTTAATATATTTTTTTTTAAATTAAGATTGATATGTCCTTGAAATGGGCCTCACATCCACCTAAGTTAACAGTTAGACTATTTGGATGAGTTTTTGTTTATTTCATCATAATCTAAAATATGGTTTTACATTATTTATTTCATCTGTTTTTAATTTCAATTTTTTTATCCCTTACTTTATTCCCATCAATCTGGGATAAGAACAAATTAGGGACTATTATTTAATGTATCCTCACATATATTTCCATTCAACATTTTAATAAAATCCTTGGGAGGAATTTTTAATGGAAAATAGAATCAACCATCATTACACACCAACATATGGGAAGATAATATATACTACAGTAATGATGTATATCCACATCAAAAATTGTTCCCCAAAATCTTCTGAGTGAATAAAAATCAACACTAGAGGAGTTCCAAAGTTACATAAAAAATATATTGTTGGACAAAAAATTGAAGGACAAATAAAGAGATATGCGAGATTTGAAGTACATTATTCTTACAACATCTACCACCCTCCAAGATATTATAAAAAAGATATCATAAGAAGATGATAAATTAGTAACTACTTTATTTTCCAAATAATAAATTGAATATTCAGAATAATAATTTAAAGACCATTATCACCCTCATATTTCTAGTACGATACTTGTTTCCTTCATTTTACAAAAAAACTAATTCCAATATAAAAAAATGTGAGGGATGAATAGAATATAAACTGTCATGTCCTTATATTTTCTAAATTTAAAATTAAGTATGCACCCTTGTATTTAATGATAGAAAATCTGCATCGATCGAGTATGAATTAGATGATGGGGAAGAAAAGATTATGGGTTATGAAGATGAACTGATGAATATGTTTTCTAATTTTCAAGAAACCATTTAGTAGGTACAACTTCTATAGAAAAATATCTAGAAATATCAAATAAATAGAGTACATATTTATCTATACTAACATTCACTAGATTTTTCCTATCTTTAATTTCAAGCTAACTCATTAAATATTGAATATATAAGAAAATTAAGGAAGAATTAGGCCATAGATGATGTAGAAGAACCTGAAAAAACCACTATTAAAAAGATTATAGACCAATAAATAGAATAATGGGATACCTAATTTGATGATAATGTTTCACTAGTTTATATAAAATTTGAATAATACTTGCATCCACCATATTTTAATGAAAAAAGCATACATACAAACCTTAATTGTGAAAAAATACCACCCATGAAGTGGATAATGAAAATGAAGTGGCTCTGAGAGATATTGTGATTGTATTACCTCCTCACATTACTATGAGAAATAATTGGGAGAGGATACCGTTTTTACATGGGAGGCCCCTTACATTCTTCTCCCTTACTCATTAATATATAAATTCATTAATAAATAATGGTTGGGATCATATAACTATTTTTATGGTGATCTATAAATGTACTTTTTCACACATAGAAATTGTTACAAATAACTTGTGGTGGAACATTTCATGTAAACTAGAGCCCCTTTTGATTGGGGATTATAAATAAAATATCCCACTCGGCGAAGTGAATACAGTGTACTTACATGGAGTTCAAACACGGGTTTAATATATATTTTTTAATTTCCAATAAAATTTACTATGTTAACATTTCTGTTATGTAGGATTTTAAAATTACATTCAAACATTGGATATTTACTCCCTATATCTACATGGTAACTAGGTGAAAATAGAACAATAACCTGTTAGATCAACAACTATCTGGTTTTTTCTATCGACACATTACTATTTACACATTATAAATTTCCATGCCTTTTTTCCATATAAAAGAGAATTGATGATTAATTTAAGGGGACTTTTTGAACAAATTTATAATTAGTTTTATATATTTTCATAAATTTTACCCTATAATTTGCAAATAATTTGTTATCTCTATTATTACTTTTTATTTTAATATAACTAATATGTTTTTTTATAGGTTAATCAATAAATAAAATTATCCTTACCTTTGGATAAATAGTACACTAGATTAAATGATTTACTATTCCTCATATTATTTGTTATGCATGATTTATTTGGGAACGTGTACCTTATTGTTAAGGAAATTCTATTTTAGAACTAGGAATGGGAATGTGATTTAAAATATTATTGTGTAAGTGAAATTTGAACAAGTAGAAATTAAATCATTGAATATGATCCTTGGAAACATTTCTCTTGTGATATATAAAACCTCAGACAATTAATTCAAATGAAAATCATATAAGTCCTTTGAAATTTTGGAAAAAAGGTAAATTAAAATCCCATAATGAATCATTGAAGCCTTAAGAACATAGAATGTGTTGAAATAAAACACATCTAGAAATACTATAAAATATTTGGAAAAAAGGCTGGTAAAAATTTAGCAAGATATCAATTGTCAAGAATTAATTTATTTAGGTAAGGGGAATATTGAAAAAAAAATGAAAAATGAGAAAATTAACGTATAAAAATTCCATTTTAATTGGATCAATGAAGTGTAAAATAAATCTTTGTTTTAAGGAATTATAGAAAATGGTTAATTGAAGGTGATTCATTTTACTATTTTAATTGTAATTAAACCTAATATGTCTAACCACCTAGAAATAGAATGTTGTTTTCAATAGATTTGACGATAATAGATTAGATACACATGGGAGGTATGGAATTTTAAATAATAACTGAATCTTTATGACCCTTTTTTGGCGTGTATTAAAAATTAGGAAGGACTATAAATTTGTTTGGTATTTTTTTAATAAATGGAATTTATTTTATTTATATAGTGTGTAATACTAAAATTTTGGTGTAGTAATTTGAGAAAAAATATCCTAATTATAAATTCTATTTAAATGGAAATTATGCACCTAACCATTATAAAATATAGGTTATGAATTCATTTGATGAAACATTATGGAATCTATTATTTATTTTAAAAATAGATTAAATCATTATTTTTGTTATTTAATTATTATATTGATTCCATTATGATGTCATGTATTTATATTGGTTATGTATTTTTAAATTATAAAGGTTTATAATTCAATTATTTTTTTCATTGATTTTGATCTTAACTAAAATAAATAAAACTTCTAATTCTATATTTAGGTTTCGATGGGGGAATTGGATGAAATGAGAAATCCCTAAACTGACCATGAGATCAAATAATTCTATGGTTAAACACAAGTAATCATAATAAGGGATTTAATTTACCATTATTAGGTCAACTATGAATGATTGTTTTTTAAAGTCGTGAATTGAGAACCCATTTATCCTTGACCTAGAACAAGTGAAAATTCTACCTATCGTAGGTGAAAGATGGAATAAAAGTTTAATCATTCAAAAAAGTTTTATTTTTTTCATGTTGATCTTTAATATGTCATTCTTTTAAAGCGACCATGTCCAACCATGATAAAAATTATATATAAGTCTATATCAACCACATGATGATTCTGAGTGCTTGTGAATTTCATTCATGTCGTATATCCAAGACATAACAAAAATTATACTATGGGTATTGAAATCCAAAACTCCTAAAAGGGAAAACTCCATATAAAATTAAATGAGAATCAATTCCCTCTATCTTGAAGAAATTGAGGAAGGCAGCAACACATGAACTATATGGAAGATGTACAACTAAATAAGATGATTGAGACTATGGGGAGAATGTGATAAATCTAAAAGAATTGGAAAAATTTACATATGAATAGTAATGAACCTCAATCAGGAAATGTTTCATTTACTAAAGGAAGAGAATAGGAACTAATAACTCGTGATTATAGTATAAAAATCATCGACGAGGATGAAGAGGACAAGGTGACAACATTAAATATTTCTACTCCACCATTGTAAAAATAAGTCAATCCTTGAACTTCATGATGTATATAATTAGGTTAGAAATTTATTATATTTGTATGAAATTAATTATAATTAATTATATTAATATTAATTCTTTAACTTTCGTATATTCCTCATTTTTTCATGATTCTTACAATGTGAAGTGTGGGTGATTATCAATTGTCTTCCCATAATTGAAGGCTGTCCTGAGGGAAATCTTCTATAGTAAATCAAATGAATCAATGTATTTTTGGCTATTCATATTTATACTATATGATGGAAGAAGTGGTTTCTGTAATGTATAAGACCTTGATTATGACCCATTTTGAGACAGTGATGAGTTGATCACTTAGGGGATTCCTCTAGGGATTGATTTTTATTCATATAATAAAACAAATGAGCTTATGTTTAGCTAGTTAGAATATATATAGTGTGAGATATAAAATCAAAGAAGTGAGATAATGGTAGATCAAAATGACTGTATCTAATTGAATCTCTTTTTATTACATTTATTTTTAATATTTATTTTTATTTTATTCTCTACTAGAATTTTTCAAACCACCCATATTTTTCTTTCATTTAAAATCATAGAAATACAAATTAACATTAACAAAATGCTAGAACGGTGATTTCTAATTGGAATAACCCCTAGAGATATGGAATTGGTTATCCAATAGGATATATTTTATTATTTTATAAATTTTATTTGATAAGTTCCCATGATAGGCCTCACATCATAGATAGATTATAATATTACTTCACGATGCAAATATCAATATGTATTTATATGAAACCATTGTCAAATAATGATAATGTGGATAATTTATTTTGAATAACATGTTGCATTTTATATTATTGAACTTAATTAATAATACATAAAGAACCATACATAAGAACCTTTTTGACATCTCACATATGATAGGATATCATAATAAACATATGCTTGCTACACTTTCTCAGGTTCTCTTTAACTCATTACATCTATATATAATTCCTATCACATCACTATGTGACCATCTAATAAAAAACATTCCCACTAAACTCATTAGTGAGTAATATATATGAATTAATCCAGTTTGAATAGTGGTGAGACTTATAAATCATATTTATAATGTTCATCTTCTTGAAAATATTAAAACCCTATAATGCCTCAGCAGCATATGTTACAATGTAAAATTATATTTACAAATTATAACTTTTTTTGTGTACATCATCATTATTCTTGGAACACATTCCATCAAAAGACATCCTATAAATAGTTTGGTAATTAATGTAACAATTACATTATCACTTACCAACACATCCTAAAATCATTTCAGATATTGTGACACTAACATTCTTATAGTAACTAAATGTTACTCTTTATATTTATCTTTACTGTTATTCCATAAAATATTTTGGGATATAGAGTGAAATTCACTTTAAATAATGACTGGAAAAATATTTTATTTCTTAACTTTAAACATATGTAAGTTTAAAAATACTCCCACTAGCATGCTAGACAAAATATTATTCTTAGACTATCATGATAAGATAAACAAATTTTGGTTTTGAAAAAAATAAATACTTATTTCACTTTTAGTAACATTTAACAAACTAATGCTTCAACATCTTATTTTTAATTTTATGGGTTTGTAGAGTTTTCTAGAAAATAAAAAGAATTATTTAAATTATCTAATTATTAGTAGTGAAATATCAATTTATAATATTTTAACAAACATATGGAGGAAAAATTTTACCCTAGATATTTTTTTATTCTAATATTTTTCTCCAAAATATGTTAGAAAATTAAATTAATCATTAACGAACTGTATTGAACTCATTATAAATCATTATAAATAATAAACCATTTTTAAAAAAAATATCATCTTATTATCTAAGATAAATGAGTTATCTATATAAATATTTTACATAGATACATATGAGATTTATAAAATCATTTACATTGAAATATTTTATGTATCCACTATTTTCATTATCACTTAAATGAAAACTACAAGATCTATCAATTATTTCTTTGAATTTAAAATTCTATATATTCACAACACTTATAAAGTATAATTTGTTTATTCTATTCCAGTAAAAAATAATGAATTTATTTCTATAATTATTATACTAGACAAGGAAATTCCATGTAGTTTCATAATACCCTTTATTTATCCTTTAATGTTACATCCTATAGAATAATTTCTACTTCCTCCAGGATACTCTAGGATTCAATGACATTGAATGGGTACTTAAAAAGACATTGTTTCATTTTTCATTTAACTTTTCATTTATTTATTTGAAAATTTACCCACTTGTACTAACCATAGAGCACTAGAACATGGACATCATATTCCTAGATTATCATTCCTAAATACATTGAGAATAAAAGGTTAATGTTTTCAACTAATTCATGTTATTAGATTATTTCCCACTGAATAAATTCCATATAGATAAAACCCTTGGTGGATAAATTTAGACTCACATAGTCATTTGAATACTCAGTCACACTGAGTACATAAACAGAAACTAAAGTTACTTAGGTTGTTTTTAATCCAAGGCCTTTGAAACATAAATTGAAACAAAAAATTCCTCTTATAATCATAACAATTCAAATGTTAAAAAACATCAATATTTGGTTACACATGATGGAATTTTTATAACCTATAAAATTTTTATACATAATATCTGTTCTTAAGTTACCAGTCATTGGATTTCGTCACACTAATATTCTCATATTCAGGGGTGGATCTTGATGTTATGTTTTATGATAATTATGTTATTCATATACAAAATAAGATTCTATTATCAGAGTATCATGGTTTATAATAATATAATTAGTACACTAAATAAACTTTTCTACCATTAAATTAATTATAAATTTTAAAATAAATAATATCCATTAGTCGTACAAGATCCATATTTCACTATGAAATTAGTATGTTATGTCATTTCTCTCAAAAAATTTAATTTTTGGTGGGGTATCATCCAAATCAAATCATATATGAATTCATGATATTTGATCACATAAATCAGTTTATAATCCATCATACAGATAAATTCAACTTTAATCCTTTGACAAACTCATCTTATTCGGGACTTAGGTATAAGTTTCATCAAATTAAAATTATAATAATGGGACAATAATCCCATTATGGGGACCAATTACAAACTTTTCTTACACACGATAGTCCATGGGAAACCATATATGGAAATACTTGTATGGTTGGATGATCAACGTATTGAAAAGTTTTCAATTAGAAGGATTTTAACACCTAATAATCTAAAGAGGATTTATTCTCACTATATTATCTCATGTATTTTATTTTCATGTATATATTATTAAAAAAAATTATTTTGGGGCCTTATTTTATCCTCTAAATAAATAAAATCCAATCATATTAATGTGAAACTCTATGTGCAACTCATATCATGTGTTACAAACATAAATTAAAAGATAAATATATACATATATATATACATATCCAAATGAATAATATAAATAAGGTAAATTAAAAAAATTATTATAAAGGATTGTAATTATATGAAATCTAAAATAATCTCATAATTAAGCATAGAGATAAAAAATTTCAACACCAATTTTTTTGAATAAGGTATTAATATCTAGGATAGTTTGAAGTCTGGACAAAAGTTCCTATACCTAGGGATACTTTACTCAAGAGAGACCTCAATTCTATCATAAAAATAAAACATAATCTATATAAATTGGAAATAATTATCTAATTCAATCACATAACTTAATATAATCAGAAGATAATGTAGAAGAAAAATATATCCAATTTAATACTTTTCATTTAACCATATCTATACTTTTATTCCAATATATAAATGTAGTTTTACACCTTTAAACTAAAGAATAAAACTATCAATAATATAGAAATTGTCACGAACTAACCTAAATACCTTGGTTAACCAATAACTGTGTTGATTCTGACATACACTGAAGTGTGTTCCCAATCCCCATGGGCCGGTGATTAGAACCTAGCAACATAAAAACTGAAATTGTGAATGATTTTTCCACTAATAGTTGGGTTATTAAGAGAAATAAGGATATATTCAAATAAAAAACCCCACTATGAGTAATGTCCCAGAAGAAAAAATGCATTAAATCCAAAATTACTACATCCAAAGTACAAAAATAGGAAAAATAGTAATGACTCTAAGGAAAAAGCTCACCAAATCCATGGTTCAACAATAAGATTCCCCTCTAAGAGATCATTTTCCCTTGGTAAAATCTAGAAGGGGATGATATAAGAATATTTGAAGGCATAAGTTTGGTGTTATCCCAATCCCATTAGGACTTAACCAAAGATTCCATAATAAGATACCAATATCAAATTAACCAATAATGTGCCATATATTTTTAAAACAGACATGTTTAGCAATTACAAAAGCATATTTAAACATATCAAGCCTTATAATTTAAAATATGGAAATACATTTAAAAATTTTTTATTCACATTTAAAATTATGGAAATATATCTCAAAATATGGAATTTAAATTTAATCATAGGGTTCTTTACACAATATCATTTTTTTCAAAATGGATGAAATAAATATTTTTATATTAAATAGTATATATAAATTTACAAGAAATGTAAAATATTTTACAAAAGTGGAATATATATATATATATTATTTAAATAAAAATATGTTTTTAAAATGGTCATTTGGAAAGTAGGTACGATTATTCTAGGTTATAGGGACCAACATTGTCAATAAAAAGAAATTATGTATAATAATCCCTCAAACCTTGGCCAATAGGATTCATCATCATTTCCTAAGGAGTAAGATATGTTGATATGATGTTTTATAACGTTGAATGTGTTGATGTTTTTTCCAATATAACACAATAAATATATATTTATTTCATATTCTCTAGTATAAAAAGATGAAAAATTTATTTTAAGACAATATAAAATTAAATTAATCCCCACAATTAAATTCAATATTTCAATTTTCCTTTTACAAACCATGACATGGTTTTAATAAAAAAACACTTCCTTTTAAAAATGATGACATAACTTGGATTACATAAAAATAATTTTAATCCATTATTCATAAAGATGTACTTAAAACCAATACATGAAATTTCATTATCCATTACACAATTAAACACAACAATTTAACTCCCAAAAAATCTATCAATTTAATTATAAACCCCCAATTCGGGGGAATTGAGTTTTTCACAAATTTTTCATCAAATAGAATTCTAAAATTAAATGAAAAAATTTAATTTATTAATTTTTTGATCAAAACAAAAAATTAAAACAAAAAATTTAAATCTCACCAATTTAAAATTCCAAGCCAAACCCCTTTATCTCAATAACCCAATTAATCAGAAATAGGTTTTTTCTAACATCCATTTGAGAGCTATATAATAAAAAACCAAAAAATTAAATTTAAATTCAAAAAATTTAAATTTAAAACAATTAATATGGGTAAATATATACTGGGGATCCTAATGGAACTGCCTACCTCAGAGTCGCTAGATCTCAAAGTGAAAGAAACTAACTGGGATTTGGCAAGGAAGAACAAAAACATGATCTAAGGATATGAGGATTGAATCCTAGGTTTATAACCCCAGTGTAGTGGGAATTAGACCCAAAATTAAACACAAGGATCCATGGATGCTATGGATAAAGAGAGAGATCATGGGAGATCAAGAATGAGTGGTGGAAACTAACTGTGTGAAGTTCAGAGGGCATTCCTCTTGCTTTGGATTGCTTCATAGATGGATATGAGGGGGAAAGAATCATCCTTATGAGTTTTGGGGAATGGATTATTGATATTTGGTCAACGGAGGTCCATCTGGGAAAAAAATAGGGTTTCATAAATTTTATCAAAAATTCAAATATCTAAAAATTAGGTACTAATGGTTTCCTAGGAAGACCCAAATTATTAGACATAACCGTGCAGCCTAGAAATGAACCCAATTGAAATTATTCACATGATTTTTACTAATATGTAACAATTATTTACTAGAAATGCACAAACCATAAAAAATAACATTTCCTTAGGTTGAACAGTTTTCTCAGATATGGAACATGGTCTGGGAAAACCGTGCGCCAACTATACACTAGCCTAGAATTTTTAAAACTGGTAAATTTTCACCCAAGGATATCACAAAAAAATCCAAAAAAATAAAAAATAAGCTTTTAATAATAATTAAAATTTATAATGGGAGGTTATAATCTCTCCAATATAGAAACATTCTTTCTAGAAATCCTACAAAGGTTTCTCCTCATGAAAAAGATGAGGCTACTGCTCTCTCCTCAGTGTGTCCCTATCCCATGTCTCATGAAAATCAGAATTGTTCTACTATAGCACATGAAACAATGGTATCATATGCCCAAAAATTCTCTTAGTCTCAGAATCAACCATACTGATAGTATGTTCAGTCCCATAAAAAGTATAATCGAATTCCACATCACACCAAATCAGAAGATGATATGGGTCAAATAAATATATTCCTATCTGAGTTACATGAATCATGTTATGTATTGATGTCACCTGTGGTGGATGTGATAAATAGTATGAAACATTCCCCACTTTCTTCGAAACATCAAAAGCTCTAATAAATGGAGGGATAATATTCCCTTTCCTCCTAAGCCATTAGTGACCCACCCATGGTGAAATCGTTAAGAATACCTAGTCACTAATTGAGAAATCCAAAGGTTTACTATGATGATAAGCATAAGACATATATCATCTCTATACGGTCAACATTCATTGATGAATAAAATAATTTTTTCTATAATCTATTTTTCCAAAATTGGTCCAAAGCATGATCTTTCACAAATCTCTTACCAACACAATGGGGAGTTACGAGGTGGGAAATAAAAGATCTCAAAAGGATATATCCTAATAATAGACTAATTACAATTTTTATAAGAAATAATAGTCAGCACCAATGATCATACCATGCTTTACAAATTTCTAGAACACAATCACAAAGAATATCCTCAAGAATCCATATATATCTTTCATTCTAGCCATCTGACTTTGGATGGTATCACGTATTAAACAAAATGTGAGATTTTAGTGCCTCCTAAATCCCTCTCAAAAAATGATAAGTGAACTAAGGATTTATAGAAACCCAACCCCAAATTTCCTAGAGCCATTTTTTACTATTAATTAAATTAACATGATTATAAGGAAATCAAGCCTCGAAGGACTGACCAGTTTAGTATTATTAGTAAGCAAGATACAAAAATGACTATTGTATTACAAATAAATACATTAATTAAAAAATGTTTTTTCATCATATTTCTAAATAAATAACATCGAGGATAACTCTAACCCATCTAGTTAGTCCTTCAATTTCATTCATAGTATGCTTAATGGATTTAATGGGAAAGATACATAGTAAGGGTGAGATAAAATGCTCATTATGAGAAATACATATTATAAGAAATAATGAATCATTGAGAATAGTCAATATGGCATGTTAATTAACAGAAATCAGAAGTTATGTAATTAATAAATATAAAAGAAGTTCATAAATGATTTGGCAAGGTTATATCTGGAAACACATTCCATTCTTGTAACTAGATAATGAAAAATAAATATGGAAATGTAATAATATGAAAAACATGTAATTAAAATAACTAAAAAAGAAATTTATACACAGATACGTCAATGAAAAATATCTTGGATAAATAATAATAATCAAATTATCAATTAAATAAATGTATAGTTATCGGACTTCATGTTTCCTTGTCACATGTACCTTTACTGTCAATAGATAGATTATAATTTTCAAATTTGTGCAATGAATTCATCCCATGAGAATAATGATGCATTGTGTGGCTTTAATTAACCAGTCCCCAACTTGTAGAGCTTGCATTAGCTGGTCTCAAACCTTTAGGTCTTGCATTAACTGGTCCCCAACCCGTATAGTGCATTTTCAATGCATTTAAATAAACAAAAGTCTATTTAAAATATCTGTATTTAATGAAGGATATGAGTATATCAATATTTCCACAAAAAATCAAATAACATTCCAAGTAAACACCATATGAGAAATGAAATATGGTTTAAGAGATAATTATATCCATAAAAAAGTGATATAGATATTTTGGGTAATTTCATAGCCAAATGATTCTAGAAAATTGAAAATTTTAGGGTGATTAAAATTAATTTAAAAAGTGAATTAAAATAATTTCATTATATCAATAATAAACCATCTAGAGGAAGAAAAATGATTCTATCAAGACAAAAAATCACAAGGGGAGTAAAATTGTGGTCTGTTTCCATTGATAAGATAAAATATTAACTTTTTAAAATATTCTTAAGGAAAATATATTTTTCTTTTGAAAAACCAGTTGAAATTATTTTTCACTGAAAATCCATTTTATTTTTTAAAATAAACGTTTTAAACCTGAAAATTAGGCTTTAAATAAATTATGGTGGATAAATCTATACTTGTCATATGAGTTAAAATGAATATTCCTCTTATACATCAAAAAGATAGAAAATTTCACATTCATGAAGTAACATGAAGATAATATTGAAAAAATTGTTAAAATAAAAAAGTGTAAAAATATCACTACAGTGTCATTTTAAAATCACTTTGGATAAATTTTAATAAAACATTATTTCTAGAAGAAATTGTATTCTTTGACTACTGTTAGAAATAAAGGTAGGTTTTCTTAAAATAAATTCTCAAACATTTATAGTACGAGAGAAGGAGAAATCGGTACTAAATGGTTAGAATTGTACTAAATAACTAGATAATAATGATAGGCTTTAATGAAAAATAGTTATATATTTACTTTGAATGTAAATTCCATTTAAATATCATTAGGATTAGACTTGAGGAAAATAATCTTTAAACATTCCAAAGTTCCCCAAACCTCTTTAAAACATTCTAAATCATAAACCTTTTGAAGGAATAATATTAACTGAACGTTGAAGATACCATGAATATAAATGGATTAATGATATAATATAAACAAGAGGTATTAGATATACCACACATTATATTTATGTTTTGGACATGACATTTATCTCATGGATGTAAAAGGTGAGATGAGAATCCCTTTCCAATGTGGTAACAAATGAATTGGAAATACAAAAGGAAATAATTTTTAAAAGAATAATTTAAATACAATTAATATAATTTCATTCCTAATATAATATGACAATGTGTATTTATGTACACCTTATATATAAAAATAAGGTTCACAATAATAATGTATGCCTCACAGAAGGAAAAGCGAGGAAAGAATCTCGTAACATGTTTTTCTTTTTGGTTGAACATTATTTAAATTACTATATGATAAACTTATGTTAATTTTTTTAATTTCTGTACAACCTTTTTCATGTTTATAAATAATTTTATTTCACTTATTACTATGTGGCATACATCTACTTAAACAATTATGCTTAAATCTTGTCTTCTGACAAAATTCGTTTAATGCGTCAAAAACAACATCAGTAGGTCAACTATGGTCAAAGTGGTCAATATATAACATCTATAGAATATTAATCATGAAAAAATTATAATATTTATACATTAATTATACATTGAAAATCAGTTAATAAATAAGGTTATTAATATTGAACTATAATTACAATCGTGGAGACAATATGCTATATGTACGCATGAGTAACGTTCTCAATTTTCAATGATCATTTTGGAAAGAAGGTAAGTAGAATTCAAAAATTATATAATGATCATGATATCCATAATACCATATATGTTAGTCATATATACTTATATATTAAATTATAATAATGCAAAATGAATCCCATTGTTTCGAGGAGGTGGTAGACCACACGTCTATGAATGACATTATCACTCTTTAGTGTGTGAAAGAATTAAAAATGATATATATATATATATAAAGGTTATTATTTCATGAATATAATATATATTTTCTGTATATATCACATGTTAAATTAAATCAATCCCTTATACATTCCATGTATCGTATCAACAAATCACATCACCTTGAGGGGGAAGTAGTCCACACTTCCTTAAACGATGATAACATATTAATGTGAAATGGAAAGTATTAAATTTATCTTTAATAAAAGGATTAAATAAGTATAGAGAGAAAAAATTATCATATAAAACATTAAAAAAACTTATTTTCTATCATTAGGGCCACAATGATAGGTGGTAAGGGGGAAAGGCCAATTATTGTAGTAAGATGCATTTGTTCTACAAACATACAAATAATATGTTCGTTACCCATCAGATGGAGGCGTTTTTAAGTGTAAGTTGAAATATTAACCTAAAAATATCATAATACATATAATATACTAGTGTTGTTTTGTAATCGTAGAATAATAATCTTATGGGGGTATATAGTGGAAATGAAACTAAAAATCTTGAGAGAAGATGTTACATATTAATTGGGTAACTAATTTTTTTTTTTTGAACCAAAATATTACATGGATTGATTTAATAAAAATTTGAGCCTTCTAGTATGATGGTAGGGACGTTTTATGACTTTAAGGGTAGAGTTTGGATTATCCAATGTGTCTTGAGAGGTGTGAGTAATGGGGATATATGGTGTCCTTTTATTGGGAAGGAAAATGACTCAATTGGAATTTTTTGATATAGGTTAGTTGTATAAATTTTATTACCTAAAATATGTAATAAAGGCCATAAAAAATAAATTTTAGATGTTTAATGGGTGAATTATGTCCATAAAATGGGTATTGGACAAGTGGGTGGGTCATTTCTTCCCTCAAGTTAAAGGTTTAGTCTTTTATTAAGCACAAATTTACCATAATAATTGTAATGATTTTTAATCACATTCACTAGTATTTTTGGTCAAAAACATAGTTGGTCTAATAAGAAATTATAATTTATTTTGATTCAAAATATGGAATCTATTTTTTTGAATTTCAATCACATATGTGGCATAAATTAATTAAAAATTAATCTTACAAGTGAGAGGATAATGTAAGTTTTAAATGTAATAACATCTGAATGTTTATTATAGTTTTAATAAAAAAAATTAAATGAAATTGATTCCAATGACATAAATTTCATTAATTGATAAAAATATTATCAAATTTAACATTTAAACAAATTAAAATTATGATTTATTCTTATAAATGAATTATATGAAAAATTAGTTCTGAACATAATTTTAGTTTTTTATACTTTCCATTTAAAATGGTATGTTTCAAAAAAAATATAAAAAATTCACCGTAACAAAGTTATTATATTTATATTTTAAATATGACGTTCATTTTGAAATATTAATGAAATTAATGTTTAAAATTAAAATTTAAAATGGATTATCCATTAGAATGCAGTACAATTTTATTTATAAAAATATATGTTTTTATGTATAAAATAGGGATAGTTCTTATATTATACATATAAAAATTAATGGATGAATATTCAAAATATTTTATAGAAAAATAAAATATATATATTGTTAAAATTAATAACTAATTGTAATTAATTGTGTTCATTAAGACAAAACTCCCTTGGAATCATAAAAATTATTATTATTATTATTTATATTAAATTGGTTCTTATTTTTGTTTATGATTATTCAATAACCCATGAATTCTTTTATACTTATATAAACAATAAATTTTTATAATGTAGTTAATAATATTAATAAAAAATAACATAACGACTAGGTTATGTCATATTCTATTAAATAATAATTTTAAAATAATACAGTTTTATTTGGTGAAACATGGTCTTGTGTATAACATAATCCATTGATGAAGGTCACTGTTTCATGTATTGTAAGGTAACTCAGTGTTTCATGTATTGGAAGATATATAATGAATTGAATTTATTTAAAACTGCATATATGTAGTAGAGCCTCAGGGTATTATTTTCCCTTATGCACTGGGAGCCAGGATCCATACATGCTATCAAATACAAGGTTATTACTTTATAATTTTAGGGTGTTACATTCTACCAACCTTAATTAAATTTTTTCCTCACAATTTAAATGCAATATTGTGAGTGTGTGATATTTCTAACATTTAAATCACACATCATGAGAATATTTCATAAATATATTCTAGAAAATAGAGAATTGAATGTACAAAGGTCACCTGGACTACCATGTAATTGGGTCTCTATGTATTATATCATTCTTGGAAAGTATAGATACATACATAGAGACAATGTATAAATATTTATATGGATATAATTATTTCATTAATAAAAAACAAATTATTGATCAATGTAATGTTTTGGGACTCAAATCCATAAATTTTCAATGATTTATTAGATAATCGCTTGAATGGAAATTAAGGTATTCGGGTAACATATTTTTTTGAATCATTTTTCTATGTTGAGTATTTATTTTACTGAAGAATAATTTAACAAAATATTATTACCTATTTGGATTCAATTTCATATGAACAATCCAAACATATAGTTTTTCTTTGATAAAATTATAAATCATCCTTTTTCTCACAAAATTTATTTACTAATATTTTATTTCTTCGTAAATCACTAAAAGAAACTTTTAAAGTATCCTAAGGACAATAAAAGATTGACTAGTGAAACTGTTTTTCTATAAATATTTTCCAAAACCAATATGATCAATAGATTAATATATAATCCAAAAAAGTGATACTACAAGTTCATTATTAAATTTTTTTAATGAAATTGTTTAACTAAAAAAATGAAAAATTGACGAGGAGATTTCTTAGGTTAGTGGTTTTTGTGAAGCCCTTATCGTCCTTCCATCATGGGTTGAAGACCCATGGCCTTACTGGACTTGATTGGTTGTCACCCATAATACGGGTTTTCCTTTTTTAAAACCAAATTAATATAATTCTTGAAATAAATATAATGGACATCCATAAAATAGTTTTAATAACTAATTATCCTTTTAAATGATTTTTTATAAGACCTCAATATATAAACACTTTATCAACTTATTTTCACATAGATACATTCCTGGTCTATGGTATATCTACAATATAATTTCTAGGATTTATAAATCACGACACCTTTTTTTCAATCTAAAACACCTCACATTTAGCCTTGATCATTTATTTCCATTATCTATTTGAATTATCCATAATTATTTGTAAATGAATTGTGACTTATCCAAATCATATCCCTAGGGAGTGTCAAAAAAAGTGCACAGTTAGGACAATTTTAATGTACCAGGTTTCCCTGAGTTAGGCGTAGAACACATATTCAGAGTTACTACTATTAGCTACATCTGTTCCATAACCACATACACTTTTAGTATCTATAACGGGATTTATTATTATAAATATCCACATAATATATACTTTACCCAGATTCAAGGGTTTTCATCTATACTTATCATCAAATTAATCCTTAGGTTTATGTTCTCTACGCTATTTGTTTTTTAAATCTTGTTCCAAATGTTAACAATAAACTTCCTATGATACCAACTATAGATACCCAGCCCCAGATAACCTAGATCTACATTATGTTATCAATTACATTAGAATATTTACAAGGAATCAAGACCCAAAAGACAGATTAGTTTACTAGTATTTGTAATGCCCCAACCCTAGAGGGCTAGAGTAAGTGAATTATTACGTATCATTGTCGTGATAAAAAAATATCATGTCCCGAAATATCAATTAGTTTAGTATCATTGGAAGTAATTGATACATTCATAAGGTTTACATTACATCATAAAATGGAAAACTACAACAAGATTTATTCCATAGAAAACACTAAGATCCCATAGACAATCCCTGCAGATCAGTCATAATATACTTCTTTACATCTTGAGAAAAATAAAACATAGAAATGGGTGTGCTCAAATTCTCAGTAAGGATAACAATATATAGGAAACATTCATAAATAATCATAAAAATTTAATGCAATGTATAAGACTAAAACAAAAGCCTTTTAAACTTGAACTTTAGCATAATATGGAAAACAAGATATCAAATAATTCCATTTACTTATTCACATAGATATTATACTAGTCTAATAATCACATTAAATATCCATATCCACTTTCATAATGATGGAATGCATTATTCCAGACATTCATAACAACATAGTCAATTCCTTGTCCTAAGACTACAAATAAGATTTTGTTAAGGCATTGTGCCAAGACACTAGTTTGTCTCATGTGACCTACTGATGCATCGATGAGCTATAGCGGGCTCAACTCGTCAGATACAATGTCTAATGCATTCCTCATATGAAAAGGTTGAAACATAATCTAAACATTCATATTAAAACTAGCATATGAAATGTCAATATTTTAACCACGAACCATGAATGGTATAAAAATAGCACATCCAGAGTCAAACATACTCATTCAATACAATATGGAAGATTTTATTATAATATATCAACCTCAATAGTGAATGATGAATGATATTTCCATGGATTAAAATATTCATCAAAACTATTTGAGAGAAATATCCCCATTTTTCTTAAAAACATTTTAAAGTCTCACTATTTAAGAAGAAGCTGTTTAAAATTGAATTTTGAATCAATGTGTCCCATTCCAATTTAAATCATTTAAAATTAATTTTATTTTTCAAACATTAATGTCCATATAAATAAATCCTTAAAACCATTTTTAAAATATTGATATTAACGATAAATATTTAGAATAATAAATCTTTAAAACTTTTTAAAATACTATTTTAGTTAGATTTCTTAACCAAAAGAGACACTTGAATAATATAATTGATGTATTAAAAACATTATAATATAATGGGAATAAAGGGATTCATTCCATACTATGTCAATGTAAATTATATACACCATATAAAAGTGAATTGGCGTATAACAACAAAGAAGTCTCAATAGAATGTAAATTGAGATGAAATATCTTATAAAGACTGTATCCATAGGTTAAGGATAAATCTACGACATCATTATGTGTGAAAAATATAAATACACTCAATATTATTGTATATTCAGTGTAAATTAATCATAGGACATTCACGCATATTCTGGTAAAAACAACACCAATGAATTTGTTGTTTAACTCAATAAATTGAGATTTAGTTAAAATTACTCTTATCATGTTCATATAGATGACTTGAGAATTTATAAATTGAGTGATTATGGGTATCAAAATTATATCCAGAGAATGGTGAGTGTAAATTACTACACATACAATAAATCATGAATCCACACATAATCATGGAGTGAAATAATCTATGAAGTGTGCGTAAAGCCAGATAAGTGGAAATTGAAATTTGAAATTCCCTTACCAATTTGGTAACATACGAAACATACATCCCATTAAATATGGATCATAAAATAAAGATTTAAATAATCATAAATTAAATTATATTACACAAATAATACAATCATTGGGCAGTACATACACCACACAAAAGTAAATAGTGGCAATATGGCATGAATCTCACATAAATAGGAAGTGAGATGAAAACCCTTACTTCATTGTAATCAATCGATTTGTATCGAAAATGTTAATAACAGCCAAATAAATCACAAAATACAATGAATATAAAGATAATCATGATAATATATATATCAAATTACAGTACACAAAATACCACATTTAATAAATAAGTGGTGAACAATGGAAAGATCGCGAAATTAAAACTGAGATAAGAAACCCCTTACTTTGTAATTTTCCTTCGTCGATGGTAGATTAAACTCTTGTATAATGGTGAAATAATTTTCATTAAATTATAAAATAAACATATACATTAATATGATAACATATATTATCTTTTAATATTTCTTTGTTAATAATATTTTAGTATTATCGTCATTTCGGCTGTTAACTAATTCGTTTTCCATTATATGCTTTGTTTCATAAGTAGTGTCTATTATGAATTGTATGTATCTTTTTAATATTTATAATTATATTAAGTCTTTAAAAATTATTTTTAATAATCTATTGAAAATTACACTTGAATGGATTGTGATGGGGAATGAATCCCATCATGTTCGTGGAGACGGTAATTTGTACGTACGCACGAGCGACAATATAATTATTTTGATAATAAAATAATATATAAGTAAATGTTATATCATATATGAAAAATAATTATCATGTTATATTTATTATTTATATCAATTACATATCATTATTATACCCATCCAAATAATAATGTATTGAATAACAATTAAACCACAATGTGGAGACTGTAAGCAGTACGTATGCACGTATGGTGACATGTCATTAAAATGATGGATAGAATAATTAATATGGTTGTACCATATGTAAGATAAAATAACAGTATATAGAATATACTAGATTTATTATTTTATAATGGAAACAACAAATAAAGAAGAAGTGGAAGAAGAAAGGAACTTGAAAGAGTTGACGAAATATTTACCTCTTTTCTGTGTTATTCCTTTTGATTTAATCAAAAGGGATCTTTAGGATAGATTTATGACTAAAGGAAGGCCTCTAGGATTACGGTAGGACAATTGAGAGGGTATTTGGGCAGAGTTTGTCTGATCCAAATGGCTTTGAAGGTGATAATTTGAGTGAAGGGGGTGTGCCCTTTTATAAGATGGGTGAGGGGCACCTTTGGTAAATCTTGAAATATTTTTTTATAATATAATCATTTTAGGTCTATAATGCCTCCAAAATGAATTATTTAAAGGATAAGGTGGGTATGGGTTGAAAACCACTCAACAAATAAGTTTTAGACATGTTTGGGTCACTATATTAACTTTATCTTTTAGATCTAACTCTTAGTTAAATAGGTTGACATTTACCACGTCTCTTTGTATTTTTATATTATATCGTTAATAAACTTACTATGAACATACAAGAGAACCCGAAGTGGTTCATTAATGATACACCTATCATTATATAAGTTGTTTTACCTAACATTAGATTTTTAGGAATAGAATATCAATTCATAATATAATAATTTTTTTAAAAACTCTTTTATGTCAATTTTGACAAAATTTGGTATTTTGTTTTTTCAAAATTCATAAAAGATTTATCACTTCGAAAATATTTCATCTAACCAACCCTTAAATATAATATTAACTTAGAAAATTAGTTGAATTCATAAAAAGTATAAAATTATAGTTATTTGGATCCTTATAATATAAAATATTTTAATTTTTTATTAATTAGTTAATTATTGCATCATCATTGTGTCATAAATAAATTAAATTATTTAATGACTAAAAAATATAAATAAAATTCCATTATGTAGGAAAAAAATTTATCATTATAATTCATATTTATAATAGAATTTATCTTATGTATAATCCTATATTAAAAATTTTTTAGTTATTAAACATTGATTTTAACTCTTTTAACTCTTCTTGAAATCAAATAATAATAAGTGTCTAAATCATATCCAAGTGTACCTAAAGGATCATATTTTATTCCTAAGTATGTCTATGGTCGAATTACACATATCCAATAGAATTAAAACATGTTTTAGGTTAATAATAATGTCATTTTTACACATAATTACCCTATTTACTTTTAACCGTAGTAAATAAATGTTAAAAGTTACTATTCACCAAAAATTATTTTTATCTTATTATACCCCATTTTACATACTGATATCAACAGTATCTCATGTATTTTTGAAATTTAATTCACATAAATGGTAAAATTATGTTTTATTCAAACTTCTTAATTCTTCTATGAGGTGGGTAAAAGATGGTTAAAAGTTAAATAAAATTTTTATATATCTAAAATTATTATAAGATGACTCTATTGAATTACATTGAAATTATATAAATATTATGTATCTATTTTGACCTAAAATAAATTTAATTAAAATAAATAAAAATTTAAATAAAAATTTGTTTTTAAACTATAACTCAGTTTTTTTTACTATTCATCAAAAATTGAATGTTTTCAGAAAAAATACAAAAAATTCATCCATAGCTAGTTTTGATATTCCGAATCCAAAAATGAATTCCATTTTGAAAGATAAAATTTATAAAATTTCAAAAATTATGTATTACTATTCATAAGGGTAAGTTCGATTGGTCATGGGGTGTTAGAATCTCAAAGTTGCGTACAAGGCAAGCTATTACATTATTTAAAGGAAAACATATCTTGAAAGCATGGGGGGTTACATTCTTCCCCCCTTTTGGAAATTGAGTCCTTGTAATTTTTAAAATTGGGATTGGGAACATAACTAAAAGTCCCATATCGGAAAAAGAGTCGATAAAACTATCGCATTAAAAGAAATATAGAGAAGTATAAAGGTCACCTGAGATATCCATACAAGGATTCCATGTAGGAAAACTTGGATATGGGAGATAAACTAAGTGTCATGTTCTGATGGAGAGGGATAGAAAACATGATCAGGAGAACATTAACAATAAGAAAGCCACAAACTTATAATGGGACAAATGGTAATTAGTTTCCTAGTAGGAAAAGTAAACGACAACATTTTTTTCTTTTATGTTACATTTCATAAAGGTGAGGAATTTATTTATGATATTGAATAAGATCATAAAGTGATATAATAACTTTTTAAGTAGAGTTTAATTCTTTAATAAATTTCTACCACTAACTCATTTTATTTTCAAACAATGAGTATTCAAGATGACTTGGTCACACTGGAAGAGTTCGAATCAACTTCAAGAGAATCACTTGATCCACAAAGGATAAACTATATATTTACCTTTCCTATAGAGAATAATCAAAAGAGAAACGATTAGTTCAGGGTCAGTTGATCCCCCAAAAGGATATTCCTTTAGAGAAAAAACACTAATCATAATTTCTATAATTAAAGAAAAAATATCACAAAGTTAAATAAATACCATTCAATAAACAATTTTCCTTAAAATACTTTAATATAATACAAACTAATATCGAAACCCAAAAAATAAAAGATTTGGGTTATGTACTCTTCCACGTTAAATTGTATCTCTAAATTACATCGACTACTCTTAAAGTCACATAATTAAAAGTAATTAACCTATTGACATATTCTCTATTATAGGTTAATCATTTCCATAAATAACCCAAATCACTATAAATCCAAAGTAATATATAGATAAAAATCAATCGTTACTCCTCAAATGAAATCCCATAGTATTCTATTTTTGTTAGGCATATAGTGTTCCCAACAGAGCGAAAGTATTCTAAAATAACATTTATCACTTAATCACCAAATAATTTTCCTATACTAAGCGTATTCAATTGAAAAGACATTAGATCCAAAATCAAATTATTATTGATCAATGATATCCATTAACTAAAAATAATTAGTCACACTAACAAGGGACTTCACGTAGACCAGTGGTGGATGATGAATCACAATCACACTCTGGTTGTGAGTTCGATTCTCACAGCGTTGTCTGATGCGATGGGTTGTCACACAGTCTGTGTACTTTCCTTTTTCAAAAACTATATTTTATAATATTACCAAAATGATATAAATTGTACAAAATAACCATAACATAATTTAACCACAAATGTTATCTCATACCTTGTATTTTCATCCCAAAACTTAATAACATGTAATCGCCTCAAACCCAATGATCATATAAAACCAAATGTTTATTTATCAATATATCCACAAGAAAGAAGATAATTCTTCCTCAAATATCATATTCACATGACAAACTACAGGGTTACAAATACAAGAGAAATTTATTCCAAAGTAATCCCATCAACAAGGAGCACTAATACATTTAAACATTTCTCCATCCACTTATTTCCACATAGCTTCTCCTTTAACCAAGATAATATCCTATAGAATAGGGTATTCAATAAAGTAATGTCTAGGCCCCCTACATTTATAGAAGATGACTATAAATGGATTCTTGGGACAATTTTTATTTTCTTCTATAGTACTCTTCATTTTTTCTCAACAATTCGTTACTTTATGTCCTTCTTTCCCACATGTAAAGAATTTTTTTGTTCTATTGAGACTCTTTCCTGGTTGTATCCATCCATATTTCATACTTGATAGAAATTGATGATTCTTTTCTCCATGGTCTCCACTGCTAGAGCTCTTATCATTCATCACCATTCTCTTCTATGTTGTGTACGAGAGTTGGTTAATATATATGTTTTTGATCATATTTTTAGAAAACTGATTTGGCATGAACATGATATCTTTTATGGATATCAACATTCCATTTTTTTGCTCATTTACACCATTGTTCCCACCTTGTACATCATGCTCAAAGATACTATGACTTCATGGGAATCTATCCATTAACTAAAACCAGAAAACATTGTGTGAGTAACAGTATTCATAAAATCATTTAGAAAATATCAAGACACCATATTTTCAATTTGAAACACCATAGGATTCATCAAGGTCATTTATTCTCATCTTATATTAAAATCCTTCAAATAGTTTTGTAAAGAAAATGTAAATTATCCTAAGCATATCCCCCAGGAGTGTCGTAACCAAGAGTGCAGCAAGGCCCATTGTCGTGCACCAGTTCCAGTTTGTGTCTATCTCAAAGAGGTGTTTTCATGTGTTACCCATCGGTACATCTGTGCTAGAGCCGCCTCTACCTGGTCGTATCCAAATAGGGATATATTTCATGGAAAACTCACAAAATCTCTACAATACTGAAATTTTATGAAGTTCATCAATACTAATCATCAAAGTCTATCTTAGGGCTATGTTCTCTAATCAATGTTTATCTAAATCTAGTTTCTAAGGTTTGTACAAATGATCCTCTGATACCAACTATAACACCCCGACCCCAGAATCCTAGAGTCGGTGAATTATTACATATCATTGGCATTATCCTAGAAGATCGAATCTCAAAAGATCGATTAGTTTAGTATCCTTTGATTACTATATACATTCATATGGTTTACATTACATCATAGAATGGAAAACTACAACAACTTTGTTTCCATAGACAACACTAAGATCCCATAGACTACCCCTGCAGTTTAGTCACAATATAATTCTTCACATCTTAGGAATAATAAAACATAGAAAGGGGTGAGCTCAGATTCACAGTAAGGATAACAATATAGTGGAAACTTTCATAAATAAGCATAAACATTTAAGGCAATGTATAAGACTAAAACAAAAGCATTTTAATCATGAACATCAGCATAATATGGAAATCATAAAATAAAATAATTCCATTTACTTATTCACATGGATATTATACTAGTCGAATAATCACATGCAGTATCAATATCCACTTTTATAATGTTGGAATACATTATTCTAGACTTTCATAACCACATAGTCATGGCCTTGTCCCAAGACTACAAATAAGATTTTGTCAAGGCCTTGTGCAAAAACACTAGATTCTCTCATGAGACCTATCAATACATTGAGGAGCTATAGCGGACTCTACCCATCACTTACTAATTCCAATTCATTACTCATATGAAAACACTGAAACATAATCTGAACATTAGTATTAAAACTAGCATACAAAATGTCAATATTTTAACCACAAACATTGAATTGTATAAAAATAAAACATATAGAGTCAAACATAACTCATTCCATACAATATGGAATATTGTATTATCATATATCATCCTCAATAGTGAATAATGAATGATATTGACATGGATGAAAATAATCATCATAACTATTTTAGAGAAATATCCCCCTTTTTCTTGAAAACTTTTAAAAGTATAACTATTTATCAAAAAGATGTTAAAAATATATTTTTGAATCAAAGTGTCCCCTATAACTATGTATCTTTTAAAAAGAATATTAATTTTAAAACATTGATGTCCTTAAAAATAAATCTTTAAAACCATTTTTAAAATATGGATATTAATGATAAAGAATTAGAATAAAAAATATTTAAAACATTTTAAAATGATATTTTAGTTAGATTTCCTAAAAAAAGAGACACATGAATATAAATAATTGAGGTAATAAAAAATTTAGAATATCCTGGGAATAAAGGGATTCATGATATACTATTTCAATGTACATTATATGCACCATATAAAAGTGAATTTCCGTATAAAAATAAAGAAGTCTAAATGGAATGTAAATTGAGATGAAATATCTTATAAAGAATGTATCCTTAGGTTAAGGATAAATAAATGACATAATTATGTTTGAAAAATATAAATACACTCAATATTTTTAGATATTCAATGTAATTAAATTAGAGGACATTCACACATATTCTTGTAAAAACAACACCAATGTCATGACCCGTCCTCGGGGCCCGTGTCGTGACTACCCCAAGCCCACCTTCCATAGGCCTGGGGCTGGCAACTAGCACCAAAGGCATAATTCACTATGCTGGGAAGGCATTTCCTTTATAAAAAGTAAACACACACAATTAGATTACACAAACAGAAGCAAAACACTAAGAATTACATAATACAGAAGAGGTGTTGGAAAGTAAAATGGGCCTGAAATACAAGCCCAATAGTAATGCACAAGGAAAATAAAAAATAGGTAAAACAAAAAGACAGACAGTTGGAAGGTGTCTAGAAGCTCCTGGATCATCCACCACAGATCATACCTGAAGGGTAGATACCGATAGCCTCTTTGACACTCCAGGTCAGTCAATCTCCTCCAGGTACTGACTTGTCGTGAGGTCCACCTCTGGGTATCGTCCAGTCATGGCGCTCTCGGCCACCGTCAGCATTGTTCGTCGTCTGCATCAAACACAAAGAGGTGTGGGCATAGCTCGTGAAGGGGTGAGTATAATGATACTCATCAGGGACCCGGAGACCCTCATGGTCTCAAAAAATCCAACAAGGATAACCACAGATTATGATTTCAATGGGTAACCATTACTTAGTTATATTCCCATACATATACCTAAGTTATCAAGTAACCTGCTTCAATCATGAGAAAACAAAAAGGTCATTGACTCGGCTCAAACCAGGATTTTTCATTATCGAAACCACAGCTGCTGGAGAACTCATCCTCTATCGAATACGATGGGCATGTCGTGACATCGAGGCACATCTCACTAACCTTGTACTGCTGAGGTACTCCTCCTGTCGAGTACGGTGGGTCTGCTGCCAAATATCGGGAACTCTATCAGCTGTGGGTCTGCCGTCAAATACCGGGTGGTCCCCTAATAGCCTACAGAGGTACTCCTCCTATCAAGTACCATGGGTCTGTTGCCAAATATCTGGTGCTCCTTCCGCCTTAGGTCTGCCACCAAATATCGGGCACTCCCCACTTGTCTAGTCGAATCAATCCAAGTCGAATCAGTCAAGCAGTCGTCAGGTCTGTCAGCTATGAGGTCTTCGCACTCTGTCTACTCGTCTCTGGGATGATCCGCTCCATGAGAAACTGGTCGATACTCCAAGTGTCACGAAGTCTCGCGTGGAAGTATCTAAAAGGACAGCCATTACATAGGGGTCACAATGCAATATATGATGCTTCAATCGGACCTCATTTTGTGAGTAATTATCCTTTTAGTCGCTAGGTCCCGGTTGGTTTCGTGTACAAACCAACCAGACCTTATCTCAACTATACCATAGACTCCCATGGGGTATTTTCCAAGGGACGACTTCGTTCCAAGAAAAACGGCATCACTGATGGTTCTTCCAACAGACGTACGGTGCCAAAGATATGAACCAAGAAAGTAATGGGTCAGTAATGGGCCTAGGTCCAGTCCGACCAGGTCGGACTGACTTGGCCCAAACCAGTCTGGGCCGACCTGGTCCTGGTCGACTCGGTCAGACCTGTTGGGTCTGACCAAACCCATTGGGAGGGTCATCCCCCTGGATTAGACCCGGTCCACTGGGCCCATCCTAGTGGAGCGCAAGGGCGGTTTGGACCGGTAGTTTCCACATAGGCAACTCGGTGACTTGGCAGGATGACCGGGCTGGTTCGGCCAGTGACACCGTAGGGGACGCCAAGGGTAAGTATGGGAGGCCGGTGGCCGGGTGGCAAGCGGCCAAGCCGCACGGGGCATGGGCAGACCAGCTGGACACCGGGTAGGCCGTGGGTTCACCGGGTAGGGTGCGACAAGTCGCGGGGGTGTCGAGCAGGATGTCGGGGCACGTGGGGGCGTTGTGCAATGCGAGGGGCACCGGGCAGTATGCGGGGGCGTGATAGGTAGCGTGTCAGGGCGTCGCAGGGTTCACTTGGTAGCATGGCAGGGCGCCAGGGAGGCGAGTAGTGTGACAGGGTGTCGCGGGGTGTGTCGGGCAGTGCGTCAGGGCACCGGGGGGCACCGGGCAGGGTCGTAGGGCGCCGAGGGGTGTGGGAAGGTCGTCGGCAGGACTGGGCAGTGCACCCGAGGCGTGGGCAGCGCGCTGGCAAGGCGCAGTGGGCTGTATGCGGGGCCGCGGAGCAGCGTGTAGGGTGCAGGTCGGGTGCCGCCTAGCCGGTGGTGTGGTTCGCGGAGGTCGTGGGTAGAACAGCCTTTGTTCGCCATCGCCTCTTTTCCATGTCATCATCATCAATCAAGAAAAACAAAGGGGAAGGGTCGACAGTGTTCGTGTTGTCTGAACCCCGCCTCCCCCTATGTTATGTTGATAAAAAGAGGTATAACGTACTCGATAAATAAAACTTCGGAGAACGAGATTAAAACCAACATAAATCCCCCTAACTCGTTTTTCATTCATAGACATAGTTGCGGAAAGGCGGTGTCGTTCTGTTGACGTTGGAGTAAGACGAAGAAGTTGACGCCATCTGTGTTCCTCGCGGGCGGCTCTTTATCTATTGGTTCAGTTGAAGATCGATGAAGAAGGATGAGGGTGATCATTGTTCTTCATTGGAAGATGTAGTACTCCAAGAACTCCTCCAATCCTCCAAGGCACCACTAGATGAAAGTTCCAACCAGAATAAAATAATAGTTTCACCTATTATTTTATTGTTGGCAAGAATTCAAAATAATTCATAAAAATTAATTAATAAACCATTAATTAATTCATGTGGAGTTGGCACTTTAATGAAGAAAGGTGAAGAATTGTCACAAAAAATAAAACCATGGAAGGTTAAAGGTTTCATCAATTTTAATTTGGGGGTTCAAGGGGGATAAAGTGGACTTAAGAGGGGGTTGATAAGCTCAGGTGGGCCCCACTAATAACATCCTCTCATTGGAGGTTATGTGCAGGTGGGTTCCACCACCATAACCTCTCATGGGAGGTTATGGTTTGGTGGGCCCCACCACTAACCTCCCTTTGGATTTTTTAACCGCCATAAAATAAATATAAGGTTAACTCTTTTTTTATTTAATTTTATCTAAACCCCAAAAACTATCTTACACTCTTCTTAAAACGCAACTGCGATGAATGTCTCACTATGCAATCACCGACACAATGAGTTCAATGGTGCCCTCATATTTCAGTTTTGAGCACCGGTTCAAAAGTTATAAAATTCCACTCGCACGATTACTGAACGTACCCAAAAAATGTTCGGAAAAATTAATATCAGATACCCTCGACCCATTTTGGCTGAGGTTAGGATCTGCATAGTTGAAACCCACCCAAACAAACCCAACGGTACTCTTGGATTTTCAATCCAAATTACTATTTAGATGTTATGAATTTTAAAATAAAATAATTGTCACTTAATTATTTTAATTGTGGCCAAAAACTAAAATTCTATGGTAGCCCTCACCGACCCATGTTAGTATCTTCTTAAATAAATCCTACCCTCATGAGTTCAGCGTTGGTCTCAGACTTTTAATCTGAGTTACCATTTGTGAGTTATAACCATTTGAAAAATAAAATAACTTTATTTAATTATTATATTTACGGTTATGAAATTTTCGGGTTTTCTCACATGAGACACGTGCCGTCTAAACTTAAGTCACTCGTAGGGTAAAACTGCTAACCAGAACACAATGGTGGCCTCAGATTTCTGATCTGAATAACTGTTTATGAGTTATTCCACTTTTTTAGGAAAACTACTTACACGCGTTAATTTAAGCTTAACAATACTTCGACGAATCATTTCGGGAACTCCGGGCCTTGGAATTGTGCAATGTCAGATACTAGAGACTTTTAAAATACCCATGTACTTTTTAAAAAAAATTCCACTAGAATTACGGGTCTTTACAACCAATGAATTGGTTGATTAACTCAATAAATTGAGATTGAGTTACAATTACTCTTATCAAGAACATATGAATGACATGAGAATTTATCAATGGAGTGATTATGTGTATCAAAATTATATCCATAGAAAGGGGTTGAAAATCACAAAACAAACAATAAATAGTGTTTCCACACATAATCATGGAGTGAAATAATCAATGAAGTGTGCATAAAGCCGAATGAGTGGAAATTGAAATTTGAAATTCCCTTACCAATTTGGTATCTTACAAAACATACATCCCCAGAAAGATGGGTCATATAATGGAGAAGTAAATAGTCATAAATTAATGAATATTACACAAAGAATACAATCATTGGGAAGTACATACACCACACAAAAGGAAATGGTGGAAATATGGCATGAATCTCATAGAAATAAGAAGTGAGATAAAAACCCTTACTTCATTGTAATCAATCGAGTCGTATAGGAAAAAGTTAATAAAAACCAAATGAATCACATAATACCATAAATATAAAGATAATCATGATAATATATATATCAAATGACAGTACACAATATACCACATTTAATAAATAGGTGGTGAACAATAGGAATCTCATGGAATTAAATGTGAGATAAGAAACCCCTTACTTTGAACTTTTACTTGGTCGAAGATAGATTAACCACCTATATAATGGTGAAATAATTGTTATAAAATTATAAAAGAATCATATATATCAATATGATATCGTATATAATCTTTTAATATTTCTTTGTTAGTAATATTTTAGTATTATCATCGTTTTGGGTGTTAACTGTTTCATTTTCATTTATAGTCTTTTTTTCGTAAGTAGTGTTTATTATAAATAGGATGTATCTTATTCATATTAAGAATGATATTATGTATTTAAACATTATTTTTAATCATCTAATGAAAATTAGTGTTGAATGTATTACAATGGGGAATGAATGTCATCGCGTTTGTGGAGACAGTAACCTGTGCGTACGCACGAGTGACAATATCATTCTTTTGATATTTAAATAATATATAATTGGCTGGTATATCATATATAAACAATCATTATCATGTTATATTTATTATTTACATCAATTAAACATCATTATTATACCCATCCAAATAATAATTTATTTAATAACCATTACACCACGATGTGAAGACGGTAAGCCGTACGTACACACGTATGGTGACATGTCATTCAATGGATGGATATAATAATGAATATGGTTTGTCACAACCTATACTAGTGGGTCCTGTTCCACAACTCCCCATTCCCACCTCCAATAGGACATGGGTTGGTGACTAGCACCGAGTAGGCACGTCACTAACATGGGAGGCATTGCCTATAACCTTGTACAATCACACACACACATCTCCAAGCCCACAAAGCTGAAAAATAAAAACTACTAAAAAAATGGAAATGCATGCATACACTAAAATCCCAACCAACAGAGTACGGCCGAAATGTAAAGTACAGTAATGTAAAACCCTGGGCTAAATGTACAAGACCCCCATAATAAAGACTGCAATAGACTCCAACCTATAAAGAAAGGTACTGGTATTGAAATCTGTTGTCGTAGGAACACACCTCAGCCTGCCTGATCTCACTGAGCATCGTCCGGTCCTGGTCCACCTATAATCCTGTCAAAGGATTGCTCGTCTGCAAAAGACACAACACGTGTGGGAAAAGCCCATGCAGAGGTGAGTATAACAATACCCAGTCGGACACCCCAAAAACCACAATGGAATACAACAATGGAAATACCACAATGGAATGATACAGTAAGCTCTACAGAGTATATGTTTACAGAACATATAATAGGAATATCAAGATATACTCATAATCCATCAACTATCATCAAAACCCCCACTAAGATCCACATCTAAGATTCCACTAAGCACGTAATAGGGAGAACACACTCTTAGGTATGAAGAGAGAGATATGAGTTACTCATTCCAGGAGAACTCACTCCACAAGTATTGAAGAAAGATACTTGATGCGTCAGATGAGGATCACAGCCAGTAGCTATGGGGTGATTCCAAAAACTCAGCCTGAACTAACCTGCTAAGTAGAGGATTGGCGCCCGGATAAAGTAGGTCATGTCGATATCAAGAAACTCTACCTAGGGTACCACAAAGGAATAGAGGATCTGAATCTTAGTCTCATAGAGGGGATTCCAACAACTCTATTTAGGAAGTTTTACTGAAGGGTTCATACTCCTATACATAGGAAATGATACCATAAACCTTCAGGGTAAAGACCAAGGGGAAGAACCCTAAGGAAACAAGTCCAAGTTATAGAAGAACACTGGATCAAGCCATGTATAGATAGGTTACAAGACATGTAGTAGGATCACATGACTTGTTCCTTGACTCTAGGTACTTCTCGTGTAAACGTCCTACGTCTCTAGGCTTGTCGTATAAAAAGGAAACTACACATAGTGTAAAAGAAGTACACGTCGTGTTCCATGACTTTGGGTATTTCCCGTGTAAAACGGCCCATGTCTGAAATCTAAGTCATGCAAAAAAGTATATACATGTTGTGTAAGTAAAAGCACACATCGTGTCCAGTCAACTAGAAAACACCTGTGTTCCCTGGCCATATGCATGTACACGGTGTTTGTCAGTGTTGCGCTGCCTGTGTACCGGTACACGGGGTTTCCCGTGTATCTGGTCGGGTCTAGCCGAGGAAAGGTATACACGCCGTGTCCTTGGCTATGTACCCAACCTATGTTCGTGTACTCCCAGAGTACATGACAGGTGGCCCGACGACGAACACATGTTGTGTATCCCATACTACACGTCGTGTAGTAAGGAAATTTCCAAAACTATTGTCTTCCTCCTCACGCCTCGGCCAAACTTCCAGATTCGTGATCTGTCTTCTAGTTTCTGCGAAACTCGAGATCTTAGGTCACCTCACCATCGTGATGCCGAATCCTTGGGTTTCAAACCTTCGATCAGCTCCAAAATCCGATTTCGGTCACCCGTGAAGAAATTGTTTGAAGAATGATATTTTTGAATCCGCTTCAATTCGTCCATCGCCACTGTAGTCGTAACTCCATGGGGTTTTCCTAATGCTAGATTTGCAAATTTGGGGTCGTTGCATCGTACAACGGATGCACAATGATCCATCGTTCATATCCCTGTGAAGAGCATGTAGAACGTACATGAAGAATGCAAGAAATCAGGGAAGAAAGGCACATAAAATCAAGAGGAACAAACCTAGGTTGATGATCATGTAGATTATGGTTCATAACCATTATAAAGCTAAATGAAACCAAAATAACCTTCAAGAATCAATCCCGAAAAGATCCTGAAGATAACCCATGCCACATAATGATCAATCTACAGGCCAATATGTTTGTTGATTAGTCTACTTCCATCGTGGAAATCAAGAATGAGAAAGAAATCACAAAGAGATCAAACACCCTACTTGGATCCAAGATGTTTGTTGGCGAAGATCCGATCGCAGCATCGTTGTTGCTGAAGAAACTCATCAAAAACATTGTCTCTGTGTTGGGGTTTCCTTAAAAACCTCCAGAGATTCCAAGGGTTTCAAGGTGATGAGATTTGTAACCCTGGACCCCTGCATAAATCTGTATTTAAAAAGATAAAAAGATATTTTATGTGACAAAATTTAATAAAATGTTTTAATTAATTATTTTACTACGGTTACGCCCAAAAACTAAATTTCACCGCCGACCTAGGCCAGCCATTGTTAGGTCTCTCCTAGTGTAAAAACATTACTCTGGACGCAACAGTTTCCTCGGATTTCTTATCTGAGCACCTGCTCAGGATTTATTCCACATTTTCAGGAAAAACATACTCATGCATTATTGAATTATTTAATTAAATTTAAACATTTTTTCCGGGATCACCGGACCTCAGAACTGCACGCCATCTCAATGCATGTTCTTGAAAATAATCCACAAATAATACTGAAATAATATATGGATAAATTTGAGACACTACATCCTCCCTATCATAGGGCTTTACGTCACTGAAAATCCAAAACAAAGGCTACTCAAATTGATGTGGGTACTGCGCATGGATCTGAGCCTCCCGCTCCCACATGCTCTCTTGGATATTCTCGTGCTGCAACCGGACATGCACCAATAGAATAGCTCACCCAAGAAGTATCTTCTCCTGCTAATCCTCGATCTCCAGTGGGTATTCAGCAGAGTTCACTCATTCATCGATATCCAGCTCGCCCCAGTCGATAACGTGTGATGGATCATGCACGTACTTCCGTAGCTGTGACACATGGAAGAATTTGTGTATTGGGTCCATATGAGGAGGTAGAGCCAAGCGGTACGCCACCTTTCCAACTCTACTCAGAACCTGAAAAGGGCCAATGAACCTCGAAGATAGCTTGTCACCTCGGCCAAATATATGCAATCCCCGTCGAGGTGAGACCTGAAGGAACACATGTTCTCCCTCCTCGAACTCCAAGGGCCTACATCTCCTATCGGCATAAGACTTTTTCCAACATTGTGCAATCTTCATCTACTCCTGGATGAGCTTAACCTTCTATATAGTAGCTCGAACCATCTCTGGGCCCATGAGTGCTGACTCTCCTAGGTCAGTCCAACAAAGTGTGACCTACAAGGTCGCCCGTACAAATCCTCGAATGGTACCATACCAATAGTGGAATGATAACTATTGTTATAATAAATTTACTCCATTGGTAGGTGATCCTCCCAGCTATGACTGAAGTCATGTATGCAACCTTGTGGCATATCTTCCAAAACATGGATGGTCCACTCTATCTGTCCATTAGTTTGAGAATGAAACCTTGTGTTCAAATTTTACTGAGTCCCAAAAGCTTCTTGCAAACCCATCCAAAAATGGGATGTGAAACGAGCATCACAATCTTAGACGATCATTGATGGTAATCCATGATGTAGAACTATCTCCTTCACATAGATGTGCCCTGAGATTTCTACTAAACTCTACTCCTGTTTGGCTAAGAAATAGGACGACTTGGTGAGTCGGTCAATGATCTCCCAGATGGAATCATGTCCCCTGTACGTACGTGGTAAACCCGTCATGAAGTCCATGGATATCCCATCCCACATCCATTCTGGCACCTCAAGGGGCTGAGTCAAATCTACTGGAACCTGGTGCTCAGCCTTTACTTGCTGACAAATAAGGCACTGTGAAACAAACTTTGCCACAATATTCTTCATTCCTAGATACCAGAACTGATGTCAGAGTTCCTGGTACAGATTTGACACACCTGGATGCACCGCCAATGGGGATGTATGGAACACCCCCAGAACCTCCTCCCGCAATGTCACTGGTACTATTGTGCGCCCTCTGAAAAGAACAACGTGCTCCCCACCTTTTGAATATCCATCAGCAGCATCACCTATGGATATCTGAGCATGTAAGGTCTCACTGCTAGCATCCACGAGTTGTGCCTCCCTGACTCGTTGTAAGATTAGAGGAGTAACAACGATTGACTGAAGGTAAGCTCCCTCATCTCTATCCACAAAGGATAACTGTAAAGAGGCCAACTGCCTCGTCTCCTCATCTAACAACTAAAAACTGGATTTTCAACTGGGAGCATCTGCCAAAAAGTTCCCCTTACCAGGAGTATAAACAATCTCAGTGTCGTAATCTTGGAGGAACTCAAGCCACCTCCTCGGTCTCAAATTCAGACCCTTCTCAGAAAAGAAATATTTGAGACTCTTGGGATTAGAGTAGATGATAAACTGCTCTCCCATCAGGTAGTGCCGCCACATCTTCAATGTGAATACTACCACTACCTTCTCAAGATCATGGGTCGCATAGTTCTACTCGTGTGGCCTCAACTGACATGAGCCATAGTCAATCACCACTTGCCTCTACATCAGGACACAACCAATCCTGGTTCACGATGCGTCGCAGAACACAACATACTCGACACCCTCCTATGGTAATCTCAAGATCAAGGAACTCATAAGACACTATCTCAACTACGGGAATGCCTGCTGGCATCTCTTGGTCCACACGAAAGGTTGCCCCTTTTGGGTCAAAACTGTCATGGTTGTTGAAATTTTTTGAGAAATCATGAATGCATCTATAATACTATCCTGGTCATAGATCAACCTTCGAGAACCATCATGCCCCTCTTAATTGGTCAAAGAGGTCATCGATCCTCGGTAGTGGATATCGGTTCTTTACACTCACATGATTCACGTGCCGGTAATCCACACATAACATAACGCTCTCGTCTACCTTCTTGGAAAACAACACTGGGGTCACCCAGGGTGAAAAACTGGGTCTCACAAATCCCTTCCCTTGAAAGTCTTTTAGCTGCACTCCCATCACACGAAGCTCTGTCGGAGGCATCCGATATACTGATGCTGATATCGATGTCATCCCGGGTTGCAACTCAATGCAAGAAATCTATCTATCGGTGGGGAGGTAGTCCAGGGAGATCCTCCGAAAAGACAGCCTCACACTCAGCCACTACTATGGGAAACTAGAAACTCATAACATCTAATGCGCCAACGGCTAGTCTATCCAACTGATGGGAAATCGGATGTACCTTCCTACGCACACGTCCATCATGCGCTGCCTGGGTCTCCTTTTCATCGAAGAAGGAGAACCGCATTCCATCACTGTTGAAACACCGCACCCTTTGCCTAAAATAGTCAATCTGGGCACGAACTGTGGATAGCCAATCCATACCAAGAATGACATCGTAAGGACTCAACGCTACCACCAAGATGTTTTAACTGAAACTCTCACCTCCAAGGGTCAGGTCACACTGTCTTCAAATGTGTGTGATCTCTAAACCATCTCTAGTCAGTGTTTCTAAGCATAAGGGTCAAGTAAATTACTCAAATAAAATATCATGGTCTCGAACAAGATAATCATCCAAAAAAGAATGACTAGAAGTTGTGTCTATCAGTTCGGAAAACAAAGTAGAAAAGACATAGATTATACCTACAATCATTCTAGGAGTACCTGGGTCATATGCCTCTGCTGCCTATAGTTTTCCCTGCCTCTGTCCACCTTCTCCCTGAGCCTAGTGTGGACATTTTGCGGGTGGTGGTGGTAAAGGGTCAAAACACCGACCACCTCCAGCTGCTCTCCAAACTCCTCTACCATATCTTCCACCCTGCGGATCTGTCAGCTCCACACATTGCCTCTACCTCAGTGGTCCATCCAGTCATCCCATTTCAGTATTATGGTGGGTCAAACAATATACAGTGAGATACCCCCTTACATAACATGAGTAGCATCGCCTCTCTCAAGGCTGGCTGGATGCACCCTGCGATCCTTGTATGGAAGATCCTCTATCCTGGGATCTCCTCTGAAAATGTCTCACATGCCTGGGTCCCTGATGTCGGATCCCTACTACTGAGGTCTCTGCTCCAGCTCTCTCACAACTGACAACTGCTGGCTGTCTTTGCTCTTCCAAGAAGATCTCAACCACCAAAGCCCGCTCGAGCACCCCCGAATAAGTAGGAATTATCCCTGGGATGATGCTACATCGGATGTCTCTGCGCAAGCCCCGCTCAAAATTCTGAGCTCTGAAGTACTGATCCTTGACCATATCCATCGAGTACCGTGAGAGGTCGGTAAACCTCGATGAATATTCATCCACCATCATGGTTCCCTCCTAGAGCCGAAGAAGCTCATGTATATATACTACTCTCAGGGTAACCGGTGAAAACTCCTCCCTCAAGAGATGCTCAAACTCTGTCCATTCAAGAGTCGCCTCGTCCTGAGTTTGGACAACCAAACTACACCATCACCATGCCAAGCCCTTCAGATGGATCGCTGCAAGTATCACCATCTGGTCAGCTAGTGTCCTGACAAAATGGAAGACTCTAGCCACTACCTCAAGCCAGTCTTCTGCTACCTGAGGGTCAGGCTCGCCTCGAAACATGAGGGGTCTCTGCCTCTAAAACTCGTGGAGTGCACTCAGCCTGTTCTCCTACTCTACAGGTAGAGTAGGAAGTAAACACTACTCTACAAGTGGTGGAATAACTGGTACACCATCCAAATGTAATACAGGGGGATCTGGTCCCTGTATCAAAGTTTCATCAGTGAGTGGATCATCCTCGTGATCGAGATTCTTGATCCTAGCAGGTGCGCATCACGGAGGCATTCTGTAAAGAAACAAGATGTATCACAGTCAGTGAGTATATCTAGAGAGCTGACTCAAGATAGACATGGAAACCACAACCGATTCCTATAAGATGCATGAACCATTATTTTTCCATACAACTAGTGTTCTAATGTTCTGAGCCGAAAAGAATGTTATCAGAGTCCTGGTGTATGGATACGTCAGCCGCCCGCACCAACACTAGGGTCCCTATCCTGAATTCTGAACTCGAAACACTTAACACGGTTTCCCCAAACTAACTCACAGACACTCAGTCCTAAGGTAGAACCGACCACCTCTGATACCACTCTTTCACGACCAATCCTAGTGGGGCCCGTTCCACAACTCCCCAAGCCTGCCTCCAATAGGCCAGGGGCTGGTGACTAGCGCCGAGTTGGAATGCCACTAACATGGGAGGAATTGCTTATAACCATGTACACACACACAAACATCTCTAAGGACCGGAATGTAAAGTAAAGTAATGTAAAACCCCGGGCTGAAAGTACAAGCCCACCAAAAGAAAGTCTACAATAGATTCCAAACTGTAATGAAATGTATTGGGACTGCAATCTGTAGCTGTAGGAACACACCTCGTCCTACATGATCCCATTGAGCACCGTCCGGTCATGGTCCACCTTGAATCCTTTTAAAGGATCTAAAATCTTCACAAGACACGGTAGGTGCGGGAAAAACCCATGCAGGGGTGAGTATAACAATACCTAGTAGGAAACCCCAAAAACCAAAATGGAATACAACAAAAAAATACCACAAAAGAATGATAAAGTCAGCTCTACATAGTATATGTTTGCATATAATATAACACGAATATCCAGATATACACATACGTGATCAACTATCGTGAAACCCCCACTAAGATCCATCTAGAACATTCCACTAAGAATGTAACATAGAGAAAACATTGTTAGGTCTAAAGAGAGAGATACTAATTACTCATTCTGAGAGAACTCACTCCATGAGTACTGAAGAAAGATACATAGTGTGTCAGATGAGGATCACAACCAGTAGTTATGGGGTGATTCCAACAACTCAGTCTGAACTAACCTGCAAAGTAGAGGATCGGCGCCCCAGTAAAGTAGGTCACATCGATACCGGGAAACTCTGCATAGGGTACCACGAAGGAATAGAGGATCCAACTCTTAGTCTCATAGAGGGGATTTCAGCAACTCTATTTAGGAAGTCCTGCTGAAGAGATCATACTCTTATATGTAGGAAATTATACCAGAAACATTCAGGGGAATGACCAAGGGGACAAATTTTAAGGAAACTAGTCCATGTCATAGAATACCACTAGCTCAAGCCATGTATATACAGGTTACATGGCGTGCAGTAGGATCACTCGCTGTGTTCCTTGACTCCGGGTACTGCCCGTGTAAACAGACAGTGTCTCTAGGCTTGTTATATAAAAAAGTAACTACATGGAATGTAGAAGAATTACACACCGTGTTCCTTGACTAAGGGTACTACCCGTGTGAAATGGCCTGTGTCTGAAATCAAAGTCTGGCAGAAAAGTATATACACGGCGTGTATGTCAAAGCACATGTCATGTCCTATAAATTGGAAAACACTAGTTTACCCTGGATATAAGCCCGTACATGGTGTATGTCTGTGTTGTCCTTCCCGTGTACCAGTACATGGGGTATCTCGTGTATCTGGTCGGGTCTGTCTGGGGAAAGGTATACATGTCGTGTCCTTGGTTGTGTACCCAACCCGTGTCCGTGTACTCCCAGAGTACACGATAGGTGTCCCACCGATTAACACACACCACGTAGCCCATACTACACGCTGTGTAGTCGAGAAATTTCCAGAACCATCATCTTCCTCTCCGCGCCTTGGACGAACCTCCGGATTCGCGATATGTCATCCGTTTGCCGCGAAACTCAAGATCTCAAGTCACCTCGCTGTCGTGAATCCAAATTTGTGGGTTTTGGACCTTCGATCAACTCTGAAATCTGATTCCGGTCACCCATGTGGAAATCATTCAGAGAATGATATTTTTTGCTCTGCTTTGATACATCCATCACCACCACAGTTTCACCTACTTGGGGTTGTCCCAATGCCAGATCTTCAATTTGGGGTCGTTGTGTCTCACAATGGATGCACAACTATCCATCGTTCATATCCCCATGAAGAACGCATAGAACGCACAAGAATAACGCGAGAATCGAGGATGAAAGGCACAACAAATTGAGAGGAATGAACCTCGATTGATGTTAATTTTTATCTTGGTTCTTCCTCATTAGAAGGATAAATTAATCCAAAATATCCGTCAAGAATCAATCCCCAAAATATCCCACAAATAACTCATCCCACATAATTATCAACCCGTAGGCAAATATGTTCATTGGTTTGTCTACATCCATTGTGGAAATAAAGAATGGGAATGAAATCACAAAGAGATCAAACACCCTTCTTGGATCTATGGTGTTCGTTGGCGAAGATCCGGTCATAGCATCGTCGTCGCCGCTGATACTCGTAAAGAACGTTGTCGCCATGTTGGGGTTTCCTTCAAAGCCTCCAGAGCCTCCAAAGGTTTCTGGGTTATGAGATCTATAACTCTGGACCCCTGCATAAATCTATATTTAAAAATATAAAAAGATATTCATTATGGAAATATTTAGTAAAATATGTCAGTAAATTTTTTTATTATGGTTACGCCCAAAACCTAGATTTCACCGTCGAACTGTTTCAGTCGATGTTAGGTCTCTCCTAGGGTAAACTCACTACTCTGGACACAATAGTGCCTTCGAATTTCTGATCCGAGCACCCATTCAAGAGTTATTTTACATTTTCAGGAAAACCATATGCCCGCATTATTTAATTATTTAATTAAATTCAATCATTTTTTCTGGGCTCACAAGGACTCGGAACTGCACGCCGTCTCAAAGCCTGGTCTCGAAAATAATCCCCATATAATACTGAAATAATATATTGAAAAATATATGACATTACAGGGTTTTTATATATTTATAACAACATCACAATATATAAAAGACACTAAAGTTATTATTTTATAATGTAAACATCAAAGAATGAGGACGTAGAAGAAGAAAAGATCTTGAATGAGGTGATGAAATATTTACCTCTTCTATGGGTTCTTCCTTTTAATTCGATAAAAAGGGATCCTTAGGTTGGCTTTTTGACTAAATAAATGCCTCTAGGATGAAGGGAGTACTATTTATAGGGTATTTGGGTAGAGTTTGGCTAAGCCAAATGGCTTTGAAGGTAAGAATATAAGGTAAGGGTGAGTTCCCTTATATAAGAGGGGTGAGGGGCACCTTAGGAATAGTTAGAAATATTATTTTATAATAAAGATAGTTTCAGTTTTTAATGGCTCCAAAATGAATTATTTAAAGACTAGGGTGGGTATGGGTCAAAAACTACTCAACTAATATGTTTTATATAGGTTTGGGTCAATATATTAACATTATCGTTTAGATTTAACTCTTAGATAAATAGTTTTACATTTACCATGTCTCTCTGTATGTTTATATTATATTGTTGATAAACATACAATAAATAACCAAGAAAACCCAAAGTGTTTCATTAATGATACACCTATCATTATAAAATTCTTTTGGCAGATAATTATATTTTTTAGGAATAGAATATCAATTCATAATATGATATTTGTTTTAAAAACTCTTTTATGTCAATTTTGACACTATTTGGTATTTTGTTTTTGATAACTTCATAACAGCATTATTACTTCGAAAAAAATTCATCTAACCAACCCTAACAAGTCATATTATCCTATAAAATTATAGTAATTCAAAAAAAATCTCAAATTAAATTTATTTAGATATTTATAATATCAAATATTTTAATATTTCATTAATTAGGTAATTACTGCATCATCATTGTGTCATAAAAAAATAAATTATCTAATGTCTAACAAATATAAATAAAATAAAATTATTTATGAAATATTTTTTATCTTTCCAATGAATATTTAGAATCAAATTTTTCTTCTGTATAACCCAATATTTAAAATCGTTTAGTTATTAAGCTTTGAATTTAACACTTTTAACTCTTCTTTGATTAAATAATAATAAATATTCAAATCTAATCCAAGTGAATCTAAAGGATCATATTTTATTTATAAGGTTTTTTTCTAATTACACTTATCAAATATAATTTGTGCATGTGTTTGGGAATGATAATATCATTTTTACCCTTAATAACCCTATTTACTTTTAACCGTGGTAAATAAAAGTTAAAAGTTACTCTTCACCAAAAAATATTATCTTATTGAACCAAATTTTACATACTGATATAAACCATGTCTCTTGGATTTTTGAAATTAAATTCAGAGAAACGGTAAAATTAATTTTTCTTCGAATTTGCAAATGCTCCTAGATGGTGGGTAAAAAAAGGTTAAAAGTTCAATAATTTCTCTATATATCCAAAATTATTATAAAATGACACCAATGAATTACTTTGGAATTATATAGGTATTATGTGTCTATTTTGATCTAAAATAAATTTAAATAAAATAAATAATTATTTAAATAAAAATTTGGTTTTAAACTACAACTCAGTGTTTTTCACTATTCATCAAAAATTTAAAGTTTTTAGGAAAATACAAAAAAAATCCCCCTAAGATAATTTCGATATTCTAAATCCAAAAATGGATTCTATATTGAAAGATAAAATTTATAAAATTTCAAAAAGTTGGTAATACTATTCTTAATGATTATTTTGATTGGTCGCGTGTGTAAGAATCTCAAAGTTGTGTACAATGCAAGCTGTTACATTATTCAGAGGGAAACATACCATGGAATCTTGGGGTGTTACAGTATTGGTAAATCAGATACATAAATGAGTATTTTATTACAAATTAATACAATAATTATAACATAATTTTCACTACTTTATAAATAAATAACATTGAGGATAAATCCAATCCATCTAGTAAATCCCTACATCACTTTCATATATTTCTTATTTGATTCCTAGGGAAAGAAACATAATAATGGTGGGTTCAGATACATGGTAGGGAAAAAAATATAAAGGATTCAATAATTAATAATTGAGAATAGTCAATATATAATGGTAATTAACTAAACTCACAAGCCTTGTAATTAATAAACCTAAAAATAAGTTCATAAAATATATGGAAAGTTAATAACTAGAAACACATGCCATTCAAATAACTAGATAAAGAAAAAATTAATATGGAATGGTAATAAACTGAAACACATTCTATATGAATAATTGAAAATGAAATGTTTCTATAGATATATTAATGTAAAATCTCACGGATGAATAATAATAAACGAATTCTCAATAAAGGAAATTCTTAATTATCAGACGTCATGTTTCAGAGGAAAATGATACCATTAACTTCAATAGATAGTTTAAAATTTTCTAATTTTCACAACATATTCATCCCTTGAGACTAACGATGCATCTTGGTTATTTCATTAATCAGTCCCCAACACATAGAGCTTATATTAACTAGTCTAAAATCTGTAAGTATTTTATTAAACAATCCCAAACAAGTATATTGTTTATTAAAAGAATTTAAAAAATTGTGAATTATAATACATCAGTATTAAATAAAGGATATGAGTTTATCAATATTTACCAAAATAATAAAATAACTTTCTATGTAAACAGCATATGAAAAATGGTATATTTTTTAAGAAAAAATCATATCCCTGAAAACATGATATGGAAATTTAGAGGAATTTCAATGTAAAATATAATATTACTAGGGAATTAAAAGGAATTAATCAATTGAATGAGAATAATAATTTAAAATGAATCATAAACCATAAATAGGAATAAAAATGATTTAATCAATACAAAAAAAAATCCAAAGTGGATTTAAATAGGGGTTCTTTTTCATTGATGAAATTAATGTTTAACTTTTAAAAATATTCTTTTGGGAAACATCATTTTCATTGGAAAAAAATTATGAAAATATTTTTGATTTAAAATCCATATTAAAAATATTTTCTTTAGAAATTAATTTTCAAACATGAAAATGAGGCTTTAATGAAAAAAAGGTGGATAAATCCATACATGTTATACGAGGTAAAAAGAATATTCTTTTTCTACATAAAAATGATAGAAAATACTTTGTTTAGAAAGAGACAAGAATATTCCTTTGAAAAAATTGGTAAAATAGAAAAATAATAAAAATTAATTTTATAAATAAATTTAAAATCAATTATGGAAACATTTTAATAAACCATTATTTTTAGGAGAATATATATTCTTCAACTAAAGATAAAACTAAAGGATTATTTTCTTAAAATAAAATTCTATAACATTTTAAGTACCAAAGAGTAGAAAATTGTTACTAACAATTTAAAATGGTCGTGAATAGATAGATAATAATTAAATTTTTTGTTGAAAAGGGGTTATATAATTTCATTGAATAGAAATTCCATTTAATGATTATTGGTATTAGTCTTGAGGATAATAATCTTTAAGATTTCAAAGTGTCCCATACCACATTGAAGAATTTTAAATTGTAAAAATGATGAAGGAATAATATTAAATTAATTTTTAATTTAAAATTATTATAATAGTATTTATGATATAATATAATAATATTTTCAGTAGATAGACCCTAGAAAATATATAAGTGGTGGACGTTACATTTATCTCACGGATGTAAAAAGTATGATAAGAATCTCTTTCCATTGTGGTGATAATTGAAATGGAAAACCCAAAGGTGATAATCATTAAATTAATAATATAAATACAATTAATATAGTATAATGATGGATATTATATATCAATGTTGTATTATTTACACCTTATATATGAAATTTTGTGTACACCAATAAAGTATGCCTCAATGAAATAACAGTGAGACAAGAATCCCTTACATTTGGTTTCCTTTTTTGTAATCATACTTTAACATCCATTATAATAAACTTATATTACAATTTTTATATTCTTTGGTACCTTTTAAATGTATATAATTACTTCTATTTTACATAAAACTATTTCATATAAAACTACATATAATATTATGTTTACATATGGTGTTTTGACCAAATTTGAGTTATGTGTCAAAAAACATTTGTAGGTCGACTAAGGTAAAAGGTTTAAATATCTAACATATAAAAAATAAAAAAAATTAAATAAGTATCATATTTATTCTTCAATTATAGTTGTAAAATCAATCATTAAAAATATTTATAAAAAAATAAGGCAACATTACAATAATGGAGACAGTGGATCATACGTAAGCATGAGTAACTTTCTCATTTTTCAATGATTTCTATAGAAAAAAAGTATTTGTAATTATATCTTTATTTAATGGTCATAATATCATTATTTCTATTTTATTTATTCATATATACATATATATGAAACTATCATGATGTAAAATGAATCTTGTCATGTAAAAGAGGTGGGAGTACACACGTCCACGAACGACATTATCACTTTCCAGTGTATGAAATGATAATAAAGAATATATATATATATATAAAGAAGTTAATTTTTTAATTAATATCGTATATATCTTTTTTATGTCTAATAATTTCAATTAAAAAAATCTTTTAGACATTCTACATATCTTATGAATGAATCACATCACTTTGGAGGGGCGATAGTCCACACTTCCTCAAATTATGTTATCATAAAGTAAAATAGAATATTATTAAATGTATGCATTATAAAAGGATTAATAATCATAGATATAGAATAAATATCACATATACCTATATAAAATAGAGTTTCCATCATAATGATAAAAATGATAGGTGGTAGGGGAAAAATGACAAATCATCTTTTCATGAGGCATTAGTTAACCATACACAGAAACAATATCTTCATTACCCATTTGATGGAGGTGTGTGAAAGTTAAGTCAAAATATTAACATATAAAATCAATGTATATAGAGTATAATTTTATTTTGGTGTAACCATATAACAGGAATAATACGGAGGTAGATAAGGGAAATAAATCTAAAAATCCTGAGAGAAGACATAACATATTGATTAGGAAACTTCTTTTGGTTTGAACCAAAATACTCTTTGGATTGATTTAGTTCCAATGGGAGGATTATTGGATGAGGGTATGTCTATTGGAAGACTAATTGGGTAATTTTTGGATGAGATAATATGTCTTAGGATGTGTGAGGAAGGGTGAGAAGTGGTGGAATTTTATAGGGAAGAAAAAGGACTCACTTTGAATTTTAGGAAACAAGTAAGGTGTTCACATGTTCTTACCTAAGAAAAGTAATATAAAACCTAAAAATAAAAATGATATAAGTTTAATGGACAAATTATGGACTAAAATGTTTTTTGGAAAAGTGGATTGGTCATTTGGGCCCTTATGTCGAAGGTTTAGTCCTTTATTAAGCATAATTTTACCTCAATAATTGTAATTAATATAAATCACTTTCTCTAATATTATTTGTAAATGGTAATTTTTATCTCCTTTGACATCCAACATTATTCTGATTCTAAATATGGAATCGATGTTTTCAAATTCCAATGACACAATTGGTAGAAATTAATTTAAAATTCAACCCATAGGTGGGATGACAATGTAGGGTTTTAAAGTAAAAAATTATGAATAATTTCTATGTTTCTATAATCAACTTCAAAGTGAAGTTGATTCCAATGAAATAAATTGTATAAATTGATAAAAATATTATATAATTACTCTTTAAAAATAATTAAATATAGAATTTACCCTTATAAATACATTAGTCTAAAAATATTCTTGGAACATTCATTTAATATATTTAACTATTCATTAAAACATTATATATTTTTGAAAAATATACCAATTCCCCCAAACCTAATACTTATGTTTAGATTTAAAATATTATGTTTATTTTGACATATTAAATAAATTAGAGTGTCAAACTTGAAATATAAAATGGTTTCTCCATTAAAAGGTGGAAAAATTTCCTTTACAAAAATATAGGTTTTTATTTGATAGATAGGGTTTGTTCTTATTTTTAGCTTATCAAATCTAATAGATAAATATAAAAAATATTTTATTGAATACATAACATATTTATCTCATTAATTTCATTAAATAATTGTAATTTATTATATTTACTACGATAAAAATCATTTGGAATCATAATAATAATATATATTTGTATATCTAATTTGTTCTTATGTTTGGTCTCTCATTAATTGGTGACCTATGAATTAATTTTATATTTTTTTAAACCATAAATTTTCATATGTTATTTAATACTATTCATAAACTCTTATATAAAATATAGGTTATATCATATTATATTAAATAATAATATTTTAGTAATATAGTGTCATTTGGTGAAACTCAGTATTGAATATAATAAAAGCTATTGAGGAATGTTACTCTTCCGTGTAACCCAAGTTGAATCAATTTTTTATGCATTACAAGATATATCATGTATTTAACTTATTAAAAGTAGTAAATATATAGTTGTGACCGAGGATATTATTTCCCCTTACGTTCTTGGTATTGCATGCTATACATGTTATCAAATACCAGGTTCTTACTTCAGGATTTTGAGGTGTTACAGGATCCATATCCGAGACTATAGTAGATGGAACTCCAAAAAACCCAACGATATCTTTCACATATGGGTTTCCAAACTCCTAAACATTGGTTCTATTATGAAAGGGTATAATTTGAGCTGATATGGTCATCCTATCAATCACTAACCATATTTCACTCTTCTTCTTCTAGGTACATAGAAACCCAACCACAAATTTCATATATATTTTATCCCACATCCAAGTTGGGGTTGGAAGTGTTTGATACAAACCTGAAGGTTTATAGTGCTTGACCTTAACCTGATGTCATGTATAATAATGAGAAGCCATGTCAACAGTGCCTCATATCATAATATTCCACCAGAACATCTACCACATGTCATAGAACATATTTGTGGTTATTGGGTTCATTTTCTCTCTATGAACTATGAAAATATCCCATTACAACTATCCTTAATAAATACGGTACCAAAAAATGAATATAAAAGCATATATTTTCCTATTTAGAGAATGAAAACTAGGAAAATGTCCCCCACCATTAAAAAAGTCCAATTCTTGAAAACTCATAATCAATATATATTTCTTGATGAATAAATTCAAGAAGACAGTAGGTCAACAGAACATTGCCCAAAGAAACCTCTTCCCCTTTCTCCTGAACTAAAATAGTATGCTGTGCAAAGAAATCCATAAAATTACACTCTTTTTGAGAATTCTCTCACTACCTGGTTCATAATTTTCCAACTCAAATCATACTAAATGAAATTCCCCTTCATTGGGGTATCGGTGACTTCAAAATTGAGGACATCATATGTTCCATCAAATTCCACTGGTGGAGATTCAAATCATTTTTAGAGAATATATAACTCATTATATTGGGGTTAGAAAAAATATTAAACCTTTTCCATTAATTTAATTCCACAATCTCTTAATCACATGCATCACAGTAGCACGTTGAAGGTCATTCGATGGATAATCTTCTTCATGTGGCATAAGATGACGAGATACATATACAACGACCGAATCACCTTGTATAATAAAACAACCCATTACTAAACTAGATGCATAAAAAATACCACATGTACATTCTTGGAATCTAAAAGAGTCAACATTGATTCATTTTTTAAAAGATATTTCCGTACAAAAAAATTGGAAATTTATCGTCCTAAGAAAACTACACCCCCTTCCAAGTTACAGTAGTCATTAGAGAATCCAATATTGAGAATTCCTCCACAAACTGATAATAATACCCAGCTAATCCTAATAAGATATAGATATAAAATAAATTTTATGGCTTCTCCCATTTCATTATAACCCTGAACTTCTCAATATTGAGTAATATTCCTTGTTCTAACATCATGTTTCCTAAGAATTTTACATCCTGAATCCAAAAATCACATTTTCATATTTTAGTATAGGATCTTTGATTTCTTAGAAATCTCAAAATTGTTCTCAAATGATGTACACAATCCTCCTTAGAAATAGAATAAATGAATATGTTATCTACAAGATTACCAAAAAAGAATAGAGAAACTCAAGTAGAATCATGTTCATTAAGACCATGAAAATTGTACGATCATTTGTTAGACCAAATGGTATAACAATATTTTTAGTATGGACACACATGCTCCTAAAGGTAGTTTTATGAATTTCAGATTCCCTTTTCATCAATTAATGGAATGTAGAGAAAATATAAATTTTCAAGAAACACTATTCCCATTTCAACTGATCAAAGAGATCATCGATATGTGGAAACATATAATTATTCTTTACTATCACCCAATTGAGATTTCAATAATTAATACATGGGAAAATTTGACCATCATAGTTATTTACAAAGAGAACCAGCATCGACCAAGGAGATAAACTGAAGAATATAAAGTCTTTCTCTAGAATATAATCCAACTAGGACTTCATCTCTTCCATTTCAGCTAGTTCCATATAGTAATAATTAAAAAAACTATTTGAGTACAAAGAATTTAGTCATTGGAAAACATGACATCTCTTACTGATGGAAAACCCAATAAGTCCAAATGAAACATGTCAGTAAAATTAATAATAATTAGAGGAATATTTCAACACAATGATTCCCTCCCTAGATCAAAGGAAAACATAGATATCACTTTCCTCAACTATAAATAATAATATATAGATTTACTTGATCATGGGTCTCATTCTCCTTGAAAGACATGGAACACAAAATTAGGTGTAGTAAAAGATAACCATCGAAGATAAAAATAAATCCCAGCATATTGAAAATGATCCAATCCATCCAAAATATTACATCTTGATATTTCTTGTCATGAACCAAAAAATTCTAGGGATGTTAAAAATATAAAATAAAGAAAACACAAGTGGGACTACAGAGACACTTCTCTATATTTGTACCAAGGGTTGTCGTAATATTCGTTGAATATGATAAAAGCTCTATAGGATGGTTTAGAATATTAAAAATTCAGATTTAAATAAATGAATGAGACCCACTGGTATCAAGTCAAGCATTCATTGATGAAAAATCTATAGTGAGAGTAACTCTCATAGTCACTAGACCCATACCCACTTCTATTGGAGACCCTTCCACTGCAGGAAGAATCTTTTTCTATATTCATGTATATGTAACCCTATTTCACATGATTTATTTGACTTCTACATAGTATTAGGAGGATTTGATGATCGTGTTCTCCAAGGTGGAGTAGAATTAATATGGAAGAATCACTGCATGTTCTCTGAACATCTACACGAGTCACAATTATGTGGTTCTTTAGTGAAAAAAACTATACAAATTTCCTTTAATGACACATTAGTAGAAAACCAAAGGGACTATTTTGGGAACCTCATGATGTCTTTACTAACCTTTTTATTGATAAATTCTATGAAAATCATCATAACTCCTCATTTCTGCAAAGGAACTCACGAAACGACAAGGAGAGAAAAAATATCTGGATAACCCCTACCTTCCATCCATGCTCATATCGACCATCAATGGTCTGTATAGTATATCATCATAAGAGGGAAGTTTTTGTAAGAAAACCTAAGAATGAATTTGTAGTCGAATTCCCAACTCAAACAACTGATCCTTGGTCCTCTCATTCTATACTATCTCAAGTGAGAAATGTACAAGATCCGTAAAAGAATTCTCATTCTCTTTCAGAGTTATATTATCCTTCTTGAGTTTAAAGAACATAGTACACTAGAATAATAAGATTATTTTAACCTTTTAATGGTTTGGAGTTCGGGAAAAGAAACTCTTGAGAAAACAATATGGAGAATACCCTTCTGAGGCTTCAAAGCTAAAGCCTGAATGAGATCAGGAGGGGATTCCCATCCTAGATATTGGACAATGATCATGATCACCTCAATCAGATTCAGAAAAATAATATGATTCTCTCACTAAGTTTCAGAGACAAAAACCTCCATGATTCGATATGAATGTCTTCTTAGAGGAATGATTATATACAACATCATCAAATAATAGAAAGAAACCAGATTAACAATCAAACAAAGAAAAAAGAGAAATTAATCCCAACATATAGAATGATATTATTTGGATTTTAATGCATCCCCATAAAAATAAAGAAAATAATATAACTAATGCACAAGACATATTTCCCTAAGAACACATATCAACTTAAGGTTCACTATGGTTAGAGCTGCCCAGGCACTCTACCATAACTACCTCTTATGTCTCGATAATATTTCACAATGAATATTGACATCAAGACAATTAGATCAACTGACCTATGATACCACTTTGTCACAAACCAACCCAAACACCCTGGTAACCTAATAACTGAGCTGGTAATGACATAACCCTAAGGGAATTCCCGATTCCCTTCATTCAGATACATGCAACAAGAATTATAAATATTAAAATTGTGAATGATATTTCCACTAAAATATGAGAAAATAAAGGAAACAAGTTTGTATTCATATCAAAATAAACCCCACTATGAGTTATCTAACAGAATCCAAATAGGAATTATGGACCAAATTACTACAACCAAAGTACCAAAATAGGGGGAAAATATCATGTCTTAAACCTGAAAACTCACCAAAATATAGGATTCAACAACTTGACCTCCTCAAAGGGATCCTTTTACCTTGCCCGAACATTGATTTAGATAATATAAAAACACCCAATGAAATAACTAGCTTCTGAGCCAAGGCCCAATAGGATTTCAGCAAAGATTCTATATCAAGATTATAAAAATCAATTCAACCAACAATGTGGTTCCAATTTTTTAAAAAAAAAAGTGGTTTGGAATTTATAGAATCATATTAAAAATATCAAGATTTATAATTTAAAAGATTTAAATTCATTTATCAATTCATGCTTCACATTTAAAATGGTGGAAATATATTATAAATGATAGAATTTACATATAAATAGAGGATGATTTAAAAATTAACACATTTATCAAAATGGACTAAATAAACACTTTTATATAAAATGGTTTATATAAATTTATAAGGCATTTAAAAAAACTTATAATAGTAGAATATATATATATATAATTGAAATGAAAAAAGTGAGAAACATGGTCTTGTGCCAAGTTGTTATGATAGTTCTAGGCTATTAGGATCCAACATTATGAACATGGAAAATTATATACATATATCCCTTAAACAATGTCCAAGAGGATTGATCACCATCGTTTAAGGAATGGGATGTGATCATATAATATTTTATAAAATTATTATTCATGAAGTGTTGTCCAATATAACAGAATAAAAACCTAATTGTTGAATGTTATCTATTAAAAAAATAATGATTCCTTTATTTTAAGTCTTTTTAGAATAAAATAAAATCCCATTCTCCATTTCAATATGCCAATTTTCTATTTTATAAAATAACGATTTTTTAATAAAAACATGTCCTATAAAAAATATGAAACCCCAGGATTTCCATCAAAACCATTTAAATCCATTTAAATTATCAATTATTCGAAACCAATCCCTGAAATCTCAAAATCCATTAAAAAAATTAATATAATAATTTTATTTTCAAACAATTCCATCAATTTCATAACAAACTCCCAATTTACTCAAATTGGGGGGTTTCACCAATTTTCCTTAAAATCAATTTATACTATTAATTTCAATAATTTAATTGATTCTATTTATATAGTAACTAAAATATATATTATACAATTGTAATCTCACAAATTTTCAATTCCATGATAAAACCCACTTTTCATAAAAAATAAATTCACCAGAATTGGGATTCCCCAAAAACCAATTGAAATATATTTAATCAAAAACCAACAAAATTGAATTTAAATTCATGAAATTGAAATATAATCAAATAAATTTATCTTAATACAAATAGGGCATCATAAAAGGATCTACCTATGTTAGAGTTGCTAGATCTCGAAGCCTCAAACCCTAATCGGGCTTTGTAGAGGAATAACATCAACAAATGGATCTGGGGAAATGAAGAACAAAACCTATTTTTATAACCAAAATATAGTGGGAATTATATCCAAAATTATTCTCATGTATCCATTTAACCATATGGAGAAATATAGAGATTGTGGGAGATCATGTACGAAAAGAGGAAACTAATTGAGAGGAGATCAATGGATACTCCTCTAGCTTCAGATTGCATTCAAGAGGGATCTGAGGGGACAAGAATCCTCCTAGGGATATTTAAGAATGGACAAATGAGTTTGGGATAAAGGATTTTCTTTGAGGACTTAAAATTATGGTTCAAAAAGTTTCCACAAAAATTTGGATCTCCAAAAATCTAGTATGCACTATTTCATAGGAAGAACAACATGGTTAGACCAACCAATGTGGTCTGTCTATGCACCCTTTTTAATTGAGACACATGGTTTCTAATAAGAGAGTCCATGGCTTGACTATCCATGAACAGAGCATGAAAAATATAAATCCCTTGTGTTAGGTAGTTTTCTCTGATATAGTGCACTATCTAGGAAAATCATGCGCCAACCATTTAGTAACCCCAAATTTTCAAAACTTGTAAAAATTTTACCAAAAGCTACCCCAAATGAAACACAACCAACGCTCAACAAAAATGATGGTTTTGGAATAACTAAAAATGGAAATTAGATGTTAAAAAATAATGTTCATGAATAGATCAGGGAATGTTTTTTAAATAAATGAATAATTCAAATAAATAATTTTTTGATAAATATTTATGAATAAGATATAAATTAATGAAAGTCATAAACACTTTATAATTTCACCTATTCATTACGAAATTTCCATAATTTTCAATAAATATATACACTTTATATTCATTTAATAATATTAACTATTCTATATGAATAATTATTTGAAAATTAAATTAATTATATTATATAACATGAATGATTTACATTTTTCATTTCAATGCTATTATTTAAACTATTCATATAATCCTAATATCAAATATTTACGTTTATTTAAATAATGACCTAATAAATCAGAAATTTTTTTTTTTTTGTGGTTTGAATAAATACTCAAAATAAGAATTTTATCTTCAAATTTTTTATATAATTATTACCAGTAATTCGTAATAATAAATATAACTTCTTTAAATGTTACCATTTATAGTATTTTATAAACTTTTTATAAATTAATAATGAAAGTTATAAATAATAATTTTGTCTTTAAATTATATAGTATTATTTATAACAACGTATTCGAGAGGTATGATTTTCAATTCTCATCAATTTAAAATACAACAAAGACATATTAAATTCATAAATATTCTCACATTGAGATCATTATTATCTCATTTCTTAATACTATAGGGATGCCTAAAATTTTTATATATTAACTTATAGAGTAATTTAATCCATAAATAATTTTCAAACTATATAAATATATACAAAAGAGAAAACTAAATAAATAATATATTTTTTATTTAATTAAAATGAGATATTAATATGAACTTTTTACATTTTAATTATGAAAAAATGTCTTTCATTTACAATTCCAAACACTTATCATTTATAAAAAATTTATAAACTACAATAACTTTCTTCTAAATATATATATTTTTTATTTTTCCTAATATCATGTTTTATTATTGATAAATTGTAATTTAAACTATAATACAAGATTAAAATAATTAAATATGTTATGTTTTATCATAAAACTTTAACCCTTATATATTAGAGAAACCTTTATGTATCATGTAATTATCTTATAAGGAAAATAAGTATCTAATGGGTACTCAACTACCCTTTATGTATCTACGTAATGAATCTTTTTTGAGTAATATACATTCATGGAAAAGGAATATAAAATGGTTAATTAACCATGAAATGGTATATGTAAAGGTGGTTTTGTTGGGAACCATGATACACAATGGTTATCAGTGGTGTAAACCTTAAAATCCGTCAATAAAAATACAATTTTGATTAAAAATATATGCTATATTTTTTAAATAACACATTGCTATAATTACACCTATCATAGATTTTAATTATAGAATATGATATTTCTTATATTATATATTACAAAACTAAATTGAACCATTGGATGCGATGCATCATACTATTTGATAGATGATAACCATACCATATGACTACCTGAAACATATTATGTTATATTCTAATAATTATTTTACAGAGGCGATACAAATTCCATTATCTTATAAAATAATACCTGGCTCCTAGCCATGTTTAAATTATCTAATAATATTTTTTATTGTAGTTATTAATTTTAACAACATGATTAGAATATAGAAAATTCATTGTATCGATTTGACACTATTGGTACATTTCTCAAGACAATTTAATGATAAAACTAAGAAGCAAAAAAAGAAAACAACAAACCAAAAATACTATTCTTGATAAAAATTCATGAAAATAGAAAAATAATGAACCTTATCTATGTTTATCTTACAAAATATCACTTCTAAATCCATATATATCATCTATGATTAATGAAGATCAATTTATATGCAACCAAAATATATCCCTCTTACATAGGTATCCATAGGTTGTGCTAAATTTCTCTATACTCGAGATGGATCCTCTTCTAACATATAGAAGTATAAATCCTCATAAATTATAGTAGTGAGGTGGAAAAGAGCTATGGGATTAAGGGATTGTATCTGTTAAATCATAGGAAACTCACCTACACACCGTTACATGGATGCATTTCTTTTAAATATTCTTTTAGAACACTCCTTGTGCTTTCATAAAATTATAGATGCATTATAGGAAATGAGTAAATGAAACCCAGTCCTTTCATACAAATATTCAATAAATACATTTATATACTAAACATTTATTCTATATAAAATTATAATATAATGATAGCAATAAGATAAATATTCTAAAACATTAACATTTAATGTTCATCTTCTTTTTATATCATTTTTTATGATATATCCATATCATTTTTGTAATATATCTATATCATTCTAAAATATATGACCATAATGGAATTTTTAACTCCCATAAAATAAGGATATCAACTCATAAAATATCCTCATATCATACAATATAATATAATATAATATGTATAATATATATTATAGTCTTTAGGGAATATATCCTTCATGGACCCCTAGAATAGGGGCTCGTGGGAGGATATCTAGAGTATCATGATTTTATATGATATTGGGAAAGCCCTATTTGGCTATTTATTTCTTATATTATATAACTAAGAAGAGGTCTACCATTGTGTATTCCACCATCATGGGGAAGAACACCACAATAGAATCTCTAGGAAGAACCTTTTGAATTATCTGGTTTGGTCCTACTTGGAAGACCATCACAGTGACTTTCACCTTCCTTGATAGGAAAGAGTTGAAAATAATAAATTACTGAGAATCAAAGTTTCCTAGTTATGAGGACTCTCATCTTTCCTTATGTAACTGTTCAGATAATAAAAAGGGATCCTAGGATTCTTATATTAGTAGGATAAATATCCTCGACTAGGTGTCATCTTGTTTCCCTTGGCTTTCTCTCCAAGGTGAATCATCAGTTTTTAGGGATTTAACAACAATATTTGTGATCATTCATGGTTCAAATAATTATAAAACTACCTTTTGAAGGAATCGGTATGATTTTCCCAATGTATCCACTTCTTGGACATCGTATCATAGACAATAAGATTTTTAACCTCGACTATAACTTCTCTAAATGATTTTTAAGGATTTGAGGATGAGTGAAATTAGATATGATGGTATTCAGTAGGAGAGCCCTTAGTCTAATATATATTATATTAGACATATTCTATAAATCCTTATTCATTTCCATTAGGTATGGAATATTGGTGTTGATTCACTAAGAGTGAAGAATCAGAAATCTATTTTTATTGGGATGACAGGAGTCTCCTACGACCTAGTGATCTATTATTTGTGTTAGTGACATCATGTTTTTAACACATTGATCCTAGAATGAAGCACCTCCATAGTTTTAAGGAATAAATTATTCCCTCATTATCTAACCATCTCATTCATTACTTAACATTAAAGGTTATATTTGGGAAACGATGTCCTTAAAGGTAATGGGTCTATAATCACCATGAAGGCGATTGTGTATATATTTTTAATTATTTAGTGGTGTGTGTTAGCCTTCAGTGTATTATGGTTTCCCACATCATATCCATGAATATTTATAGGAAATTGTGTGATTTGTGATTTCATTATGATGTTTTGATAAACCTTGAAGGAGAAAACAATAAAAAATCAACCTATCAGTGTAACATCTCAAGCAATATTTTATGGTCAATTTATCGATGGAGTTAGGTATCAATGATTAGTTTAGAAAATATAATATAAGACTCCACATATCATTACATTATCTCAATTTGAGAATTATTCCATATATACTATCTGATAATAATATTCTTCACCATTACTTGTTGTTTTGTTTCTCACTTCACACCTTTATCATCATCGAATTCTTACAAAGAGAAAATAATTCCTCACTTTCTCAATAACCATCAACTTCTTTATCATATAATATGGATTAATAATTTAATGAATGTTATTTAGGAACAAGTACGCATCTATTTATAATAATATGATGAAATGATATTTCAAATCAATATTCTTAATTCTGGATGGAAAATAAAATTCAATGAAAGATGTATTGATAACTGTATATAATAATACAACTCCTTCTCTCCCCACTCTCTATAAAAATACTTTATAAAAATCTTCATTCACATCATTAGTTATATTACATCAGTAATATAAACATATTCTACTTCCATAATAAATAATTGAATAATATTTTTTTAATGGGTACACTCATGGTTATTCCCCAATAGGTATCAACATATCCAAGAGTACTCATTCTACTATAAATAGAACCCCCAAATTCAACATATAAATGTCCATGTAAAATAATCCCTACCTTAAATCATAGTCATATATCTCTTATCCCCATTAGGTATCTTAAAACACACTTAAAATCCTCTAAATTTCATCTTTCAAGATTTTTATGTACCCTGGGATAAATCACACTGCATGTGCAATCTCTAGTTGACTGAAAACCAAGACATACATCAAAATTTGTTATATTGATTTGTAAGGTATTATTACTTGTGTTCCCATTTTTTTTCTATGATCAGTTACCACACATTTGAGAACATATATTGTATTTTAATGGGAATAGAAATTGGGTTTTCATCTAGCATATTGAACCTAATCAAAACCTTCTTATAGGTTGGTTGTTTGTGATAACTTCATGTTTACCATAATATGATATCATATAATCCTCATCCTAAGAATCTTACTCACCTAAAAAAGATCATACATTTCAATTTACATTGATTTTTTCTTCTTCAAATCAATTATCCTTTTCTCATAATACCTTGTAATGAGAATATTCTCCACATATAATAATAAGATGATAAAGATAATACCAAATGATATGAAATAGATACATTGATACATGTCATACATCGTGTAGTAATTTATTCCCAATAATGCATCTAATTTATTGTTCCATGTATATGTTTTCTGCTACAACACATGCAAACTCTTATTAATTGTTCAAATAGGACACTCTGCTTGAATTAATGAACTGTTTTGATTTCACTTTATAGATATCCTTATCTAAGTCTCTATGAATGATGTTTTTGTTAACTTCTTTTTACTCTCAATATAATCACTCTATAACTAAAATTCTTAATTAAAATATGATGATGGTATCTATAAAAATATAAAAGTACAGTTATTTGTAATATAAACCCACCTTATTTTAAAATCCATTCATTATTATCAACTCTTAATACCTTCTAGAACCTATTATGTTGGATGCCTTCGAGTTTTATAATTTTTAAAAGGGGAATAATTTTGTGTAGATCATTTTCACATTATTATGTTTTGAGAATTACTTATTTCCTCAAACATTTTATTAAATTATTCATGATTAATTATTTATTATAATTCATTATAATTTGTTATTATTATTGAGAAATTTATCACATTTTATGTTAAAAATTTTCCTTTATTACAAAATATTATAGATGATTTATTTGCTTGATAATGTATATTTCATACGAATCATATTGAAATTTTCATAAATAATGAATTCTTACACATGGATAGTTCACTTTTATACTTGAGAATATGTTTTTTATGATTGTTATAGTTTTAATTTTTTTCAATTTTCATGACCTTTAAAATTTGAATAAATGAATCTTATTTATGTTGGGAGTTGGAATTTTCACTAAGTTAATTTTTTATTCTAATTATAGTGTATGAAAATATTTAATTTTATATATTGTATTTTAAATAATGTGATTTAACCATACATGTATGGGTATATGTTTATATGTGACAATATATATTGTATTTTTATTAACAGGTGTTACATTTACATATTTAGTATAAGTTAAAGTTTAATTTTATTTATCCATAGGATGTATATCAAAATATTGATTTCACAAAATCAAGTAATCGTGAAAATTACACTATATTTAGGGTTACCTTTGCGAATTGGTTGGGAGTAATGAAATGTATCTTATGAATTATATGTGATGTTATCTGAATGTTAAGTGTTTATAAGTAAAGTGTTGATATAATCTTATATATGAGGTAAAGTGTGAGGAAACTGCTTTGGGTATGAATTTTATATATGATTCACTATAAGAAGATTGATTCTTATATTTTTATTAGTTTACATATATAAATAATTTATGATTAAAAAATGTTTCAGAATATATACCATTAAGTATAAAATTAATGGAATATTATTTATCTCCAACTACGATAGGATTAAATATAATTTGATATCTCTAATATTTTAGATATTTATATTAAAAATTCATGTGTTTGGTTTTTTAAATTAAATATATTGTAATATTTAAGGTATTATCCAAAGAGTTAAATAAATATTTAAATTAATATTCCTAGTAGTATAATTAGTGAGAAGGTTGAGATTAATTTTGACCAAGATTATCAGTGATTTTATTCAAATAAAAAATTGAAATAACTATTCCATTCTCAAAGAGAGAATTGTGCATATTTATTTTTTTTATCATTGAAGAAACAAATAATACAAAGGGTAGAATTATGTTATGTGTTATATACATTTTTTCTATATAATATTTATACAATTTATTGTTTTTTACTGATGTGTCAGCAAGACTTGATTTTTTTTCTAGTAAACATTGGTTTACTATAAATCGGTTTATTAATATCAGATATAATATTTTTATGATATAATGTTCTAAAATTTTATTTCATTATAAAATGTATTAATTTTTTCTTGTAATATGTGATTTTATTTATTTATAATACACATGACATAAAAAAATTATATTTAATTTCAATAAATATAATTGTTATATTTAGGATTATTTTAAGGGTGATTTGTAATTAATTATCAAAAATATTAAATTTTTTCATTTACTAGAATGAGATAAACTGATTGTTACTTGTTTAATTCTTTATAAATATTTAATTTAGTTATCTAAATATTTTAATTTGTTTTGTGGATAATTATTGTAAAATGACTTATATTGGAGGAGTTAAATTAGTTATTATTTAGTGATCTAACTTTTCAAAATAATTTTTACAAATATGATTCATTAAAATGAAACAAGATATCAGTACCACATATTTAATGATTTTCGGTAGCTAATATCAAGGAAGATTTTATATAATTAATTTAATATTATTTTATAAATAATGTTATTTTGAAATTGTTTAAGAGGATTAATTTATGCATGAATGTTCATTCATGGTTAATGATAGCTATGTTTAATCTATTATTAATATTATTACAATAGAATAATGATATTTTTAGTTTATTTAATTATTATTTATTGAAATTGAAGAATTTGTTTATTTTATTTTATTCTTTAGAAAAGGTGGGGACATTGTTGATTCAAAAATTTTATATCCCAATTTATTTTACTAAGATAGGAGGAAACTATATTACTTATGTATTATTCTCTATCCCACTCATACCATTCTTATACATACAAAATGGAGAGATATTGTTAGGTGAAGTTAGGTTTTGTAATTATGAAAAAAAGTGGTGAATGTTAGGTTCTTCCTTTCTAGTATGTTATGTTTTGATCTTTAAATATTCCCCCATACTTTTGGTTATTAGATTTATGATTCATGGTATATTATTTATTATTATTAATTTTTATTATTATTTTGTGATTTTTCAAATATTATATTGAATAAATTAATATATTTTTTTAATAATTTTCATAACTATATAAAATTAGGGTCTTTTTTCTTTATAATAAATTTAAAGAGTATTTCAATTTTCTCAATTAAGGGACTCTTATGTTCGGATTTTTTTATTTTGAATCTGAGGATATGAATTTCGAGTAGTGGGAGATTTTATAATTTTGGAAAAGTGAATGACCTTTTTTCTATTAAGAAATAAATCTTACATATGTTTAGAGTGGTAATTTTCTCTTTGTTAATGAATTTGACACATTAATCTGGATGTGAATAAAATCATTCACATATTATATATTTAGTAAAGTGATTTAATCTTATGTATACTATGAGTGGATAAAATATTAATCTTATTGGATTTACATAACTATAGTTACATTAATATATTGGATATAATGGGAAGTTTACTTTAATGTAATTATGATAAGTTAAGTATAATACATATTTTACTACATCAAAGAATCTTACATATTCAGTTGCATTCAGATTTACTTTTACACATTGTTTATAATGTAAGGAAATCACTCTTAGTAATTATAAAGGAAGTGATCAATAATTTATGGTTCTAATGTAAGTGTTGACTAGATAATACTTATGAGACCAAATATGAAGAATACTCTATGTGTATAAATTCTTCTTATACTTCACACTAATAATATTGAATCTCATGTTTTGAATAAAAGATATATATGGAAAAACACTTACTCTGGTATCCCAAATACGATGGTTACTTTATTACATTGTTATTAGGTACCAGGAATCACATCGCAAAGGATCAAATAGTTTAGTATTTATCATAATCTAGTTACATAAAAGATATTCATATCATATTTTAAAACATCAAATCGTCAAAATGTCTTCTTTTATAACTCCTTTTTCCTCAAATAATACCCTTTTATAATAATTATAATACACATCCTAGTGTCCTATGGAAATAAAAAAAAGAATGGGGTGATCTCAGATGATCAGTAAGGGTAAGCGTACAATAAAAGATATAATGAATAAATACACATAATTAATATGTCATGGTAAATAACTAAAACACATTCCATTTAATCAATAATCTAAGCATAATATGTTTAAAAAATGCTGATTAGATAATTCTATATATTTAATCACATAATCATGAAACATATCCAAGAATATTATAACTAATTTATCAATCACAGTGACATCAATAAATGATATCATAATAAATAAATTCATAATGAATGGAATCTGAAACATACTTTCTAGACCATTTAAAGGAATATTTGAATTTGTGGGTAGTATCCCATTTAATTTGGCCAACTAATTTGTCTCATGAGACCTATTGAAGCATATATGTGATATATAAAATATTTCCCCCATCCATCACTTACTATGTCTAATGAATTAATCATGTAAAAGGGGTAGACAATAATATATATAAACATATTTATTGAAAACCTAACATATTAAATGTTAATACTGACCCCAATCAAATAAAAAAATCAAAAACATCCAGAGAAATTTGGAGATTGGTAATAAAATTGTATATCCTCTTACAAACTGATATTAAACCATATAAATAAATAATAAGTATGATATAAATAAAAAATATACTTGGTCTATCATATGCACACTAAATGGTTGATGTTGTTGATGAGTAGAAATAATATAAAAATGTCATTAAAAATATTTTTTGAATAAATAAACATTTCACATTGAAAATATCTCTTTTTTAACTAAAAGTTCAAAAAATATTATCTAAATTTTTATCTTCTAGAATTAACTTTTAAATTTATAACTTATTATTTTAAACCTTGAGTGGCTATGATGGTAGGAACTTCCATTATGTCATTTATATAATACACAATAAAACCATGATTCCTTTCACATTTTTAGTGAAATAAAAATAAACCTTGTATTTGAAAACTGTATAAATATTTCATCAATTTAATTTAAAATTGAAAAATTGATAAAAAAATTTTATTAAATTATTTTGAAAAGGTTGAAAACAATTTTATAAAACATGGATATTGATGAAAAAAATATTTTTGACCAAAGAGTGAAATAATGTCATATTCCCTTAAATATATTTTCATAATTATTTTAAGTACCAATGAGATGAAAAATGGTAATCTTACATGACATAAATTATCAAAATATTAAGTATATACAACAAAAAAAGGAATAAGTTGTGAATATGGAATATCTCTTATGGAAGGAAAAGTGTTGGGAGAAAAACATTACCGTATGATCCATGTTCTTCCTAAGTTTCCCAACCTTATGTATAATAAATATTGTTTTATTATTAATATATTATATAATAATATTATTATATATCATTGCATATATTATTTATTAATAGTATTTTCAGTCGGTTATAATCAATTCAATGTTAAAATCATTGTTTCGAGTGATAATTTGTTAATTTTTCATGTATGTTTTAGTTTGGTAAATGTTTTTCTTTTAAATTTATTGTGTTAAAATAAGATCCATAATTTTAACCATGATATAAATATCATATATAGTAATTATATATGTATTTATAGTAATCTATTAATGTCAGAGGTTGAAAATAGATTAATCTGTTCACGTAGATGGTATGCAGTACGTACATAGGAATATTATTTCCATTTTTCTTGATGGATAGGAGAAATGAAAATAATTATTATGTAATATTTAATTAATAATTATTATTTAATACATATCATTTATACAATTCAAATAAATCATTATTAAAATCAATGTAAAAATAAATAAAAAATCACATCGCCATGTGGAGGCGGTAGTCCACATGTACGCATGACTGAAATTATTGTTTTATATCGAATTTGAAGGTAAGAGTTTATATGGGATATTATATTTACAAAAGTATGTTTATATAATAAATATCACATATATTAATTAACAATAACCTTTATACCTTCCATCTAAATAATATATGAAAAATTAATTACATCGCTTCGTGACGCAGTGGTTCTCCATACACCCGAGCAATACTATCATATCTCCACAAATAATGGAAAGTAATAGGGTATATTTGATAAAATAATTCAAAATGTATATAAATTTCATAATTTATATATATATATTGTTAAATCTATCATTATATCCAGTCTTTAATGGTGGTTATGGAAAACAAATTAGATTGGTTCATGAGGTAGTTGTCCTCCATACACACAATCAACGATTTTGTTTCCTATTTGATGGAGTTGGAGATGAATATGGGTTATGATATTAACATAATAAAATATAGTTATATATTATATATTTTTGATTATATTATCTTACATTAATGAGGTATATGATGTAATAAAAAAATATGACATTTAACAATTTTACCTCTTTGTAAGAGATCCTATTTATGGTTCTATATAAATCCTTCGTAAGAGAGAATAATAAAAATAATAATTCCACCATTATTTGTGTAGTGAATTAAGGAAGGTAATTTTTTACATAATGGATGAACCAAATGAATTTTTATGTGTTAAGTGGAGAGGAGAGTGGGTGTCTATTTATAATTGGGGGAGACGAGACACGTGGAAGTTTTTTAAAGATAAATTCACTACATCATTTTTATCATTAAAATTGGTTAAAAATGGTTAATTAACAATCGTTATAGGTTATAAATTCTATATATGTCTATTAAATGGATTTTTTAATATTTTTAGATTTTTTTCCCTTATCTTCTTAGTTTAACTACCATGAAACCCATTTTTACCTGAATAAAGATAATTATTTTTTAATGTTTTTGCTATAAATTATCTGAAAAACTTTTAGTTGAACACATTAGATAATATAAATTATGTGGGAAAAAATATGTAATAAATATTTCCAAATTCAATTAATATTTTTGCAATAATTATATTTAAAATTAAACCACAAATGAGGTGAAAGAGCATTTTTACAATGAGAAACTTCTAAAAGTATAAAATGTTTTAAAATCAAAATTAAAATTAAAATTTATTTAAATAACCTAAATTCATAAAATTTAAATATAATTGAACTTATTTTACTTTAAAACTAATTCAAAATATAATTTAACTTTTTTTATAATTTTATTTAAATGGAAATTTTCAAAAAAAAATTAAAATGTCATTATTCATAAAAAATTAATCATTTCATAAAAGTGTCATAATATTACATAAAAATAATTTTTACAAGTAGACATAAATGAATATGTTTAATTTATAAATTAAATTTTCAAAAATTGGTGAAAAATAATTTTGTATTATGTAAGAAAAGAATAACTAGACCACATTTTAGAAAAATTGAGTTTTTCAAAAAACAAATATTTTTATTTATAATGGTTCTTGTTTAATTTATAATCAATACATAACCATTGAATTTATTTTAGAGCCATTTAAACCATATTATTTTCATAATATTTTCATTATTATTATTACCCACACACATAACAAGTAGATTATAAATGTAATGTTTAAATAATAATATTTTAATAGGGTATCATGTTTTATTTAAACCTTGTTATACGTGCATTACAAGCTATAAAAGAAATTTAATGTATTTAAGAAAATATCAAAATGTATTGGGGTATAAAATTATTTGACAATATTGGTATTTTGTGTCTTATATTCTATCAAATATAATGTCACTCTTTCAAAACCAAGAGGTTTTGCAATCTAGACCCTTAAATAAATTGAATCATGGTAGTTTAATATTGATATAGGCAATAAGTGGTTACAAATTTGAAAAAATATTTTTTAAAATCACACATTTTGAGAAGGGTTATTAAAACATCCTCAAAATAAGATGGAATAAGAATTACTATATTCACATGGAATTATCATAGAACTAGGTTTCCATGTATAAGAATATATGTGGGATGTGAAGATATGGGCGTGAAAAAAAGCATAAATAACTTTAGAGAGTGATAGAAATAATTGATCACAAGGAAGAGGGTGATCCATGGAAGGATAAATACCACATAACCATAAATTGTAATAGGGTTTAAATATTATTTAATAAAAAAAAGGTATTTTGATAACATATTTCTTTTAGGATCCATTTTCATGATTTAATAAATTAATTTTCATTATAAAAATATAACAAAATTTAATTACATGATATATTTATATTTTATAATAAAAATTTCATAATTTTATTATTCTTTGAGAAATTTTAATTTCATATCATACTACAATAAATGAATATTAAAAAACTATTTTTATTCCCAAATCACTACAACTAACAATTAATTGATTATATGATCCATAAAAGTGTAAAAATATATTCCAATTATATTTATGAAAAAAGGACAATAAAAATTTATCCAATAACACCAAATATTTAAATCAATGAATTACATGAATTGAAGACCTTAAGGGCCACCCAAAATATATCTCACCACATTTAGAGGGCGGTCAATAAATTAAAATTATATTCCCCAAAAAATGTAGAGATTTATTTAATTTCACATTCCGAATATATGAATACCTTTATCACTATAATAACTTATTGAATAATTCTGTTCTTTAAAATACAAAATATAAAGTTTCCAAATATATTTTATAAATCCTAACATAAATTAATCTTTATAAATATAAAAAAATATAAAATCACTTAACAATTTCATGGTTACCATTACTATACCATAAAACCTATGTAGCATAATTATCTCAACATCATGATAACGTTAAGGGTTATCTTCCCTCAATAATTTGGTTTCAAAAAATATAAACATTCCATTGAAACACATTTCCTAGTAAATAGTATTATTCAACATATACTCTTAAATCATTAAAGACAAATTACTATACTACAATCCATATACATCTCATAATTCTTATAATAAGTATATCAATGATAAATAATCCTATATCATAATTCTTAAATACAAACTTAATATCTTTAAACCTTTCAATTATTTATTAAACCATCAACTAGTATTCATTATGTTATTTCTTAATAGTACCTTCCTTTTATATTTCATTTATAGTATCATCATCATAAACAATAAAACCAATAACCATAAAACCTTTTTGGTTTTCTTCTCGAGATTTCCCTTCGGACATCAATTTTTATACTTCCCCTAATTTCTATCTTAAAACATTAAATAATTGAAAATACCATTGGGAGACCATTATTATCACACATTATATTAATTTAACATTTCATTTTTCTAATGTAATTACTTATCTATTCCCATATTCCAAAAACATAGGAAATTGATCTTTCTTTCCTCCACCATATTTATAATTCATGCTCTTAATTAGATCGTTCCTTCTATTCTTTTGTGAGTTTAAGAGTTTGTTAATATGGAAGTTATTAGTCATATTTCATAGTAATTGATTAGTCATAATAATAATATCATTCACCCCATTCATCATCCTATCTTGTTCCTCATGATAAATTTTTCTACTGCATTCAATGATTATCGCGTACCTTATTGTTTCATACCTTCAATAAAACCAAAAAACATAGTGTCATAAACATTAATCATAGTTGTAAATCACATAGTCAGGAAGAATAATTTATAGGATGTTTTAAACATGACACATTTTTTTGAATTTATGAAACCTTAGGTTCATCCTTGGTTATTTTCGGTTATTATCTATTCATGTAATTCATGATGGTTCTTGATGAAAATTGGAATTCACCCAAGAATATCCACCAAGAGTTTCATACATAGTATACAGAAAGGGATACATTAATTCACTAGGATACAGTTCAGTCATCCTCAATGTGAGTTTTTAGAGTTATTACCTCTAGGTATATATGTATTAGAACTACATCCACTTGTAGTATCAAGATAGGGATGCAATGTTAAGTAAATACATAGTCTATAACTTAACAAAAAATTATTATTTTCATACATATCCTTTATTTCTATCATATAGTTATGTTATTTAATATATGTTTTCTTAAATCTAGTTACCTAGGTTTCTACTAAACATTCTCTGATTCTTATTATAAATACATTGAATCCCACAACCCAAAGTTGGTGATTACTTCAATACATTGTCACTATATATAAAGAATAGACTATTAAAGGGGTAAATAATTTTTTAGTCTTGGTAAAAAATATACATACATGAAATTAAAACTAACTTTTAAAAAATTAAATACAAAACGTTTTTTCTTTTATAATTAAATTATTCCTCACATCATATCCCTATATATAAATAAAAAAAATCTTACAGGTATCCTAAAAAAATAAAACATAAGAAAGATGTGACATTTGATACAAATTTAGGGTATGTTTACTATGTAATAAATCACGAATAAATATAAATAATCAATATGTAAAAGAAAAATAATTTAAAAAATTGACATTGAATCAATAAATATAGCATACTATGGAAGAAATAAATGATGATCAAATAAATCCATATAAATAATCATATTATATAAAAACCTATAAATGGATATTTTAACTAATCGAATAATCATAGAGAAATTAATAATAGACCTCATAATGAGGTAAAGTATAAATTCTGACATCATAAATATACTTCTAACAACTATCTGAATACAATATAATTAGGTGGCTAGAAAACCTATCTAATTTGGATAAATGATTTGTCTCATGATACCTGTTGATCAATCGAGGGGATAACTATAATCAATCCCCGCAAATCACATACTAAATCCTAATCATTTATCATTTCAATGTGGTGAAGCATAATCAACACAAAAATTCATATTGAAAAACCAACATAAAAATTGTTTATACTTACGCTAATCAAATAAACAAAATAAAAAACTGTTATAATTAATATAGAGAATGGTAATAAAATTGTACATTCTCAGTCAAACTAATAATAAACCACACAAAGAAAGAATAAGGATTATATCAATAAATCATATACCGAGTATAATATTATTAAAATAAATTTTTTGATTTCATTAACGAATATAAATTCCATAATAATGTCCTTAAAATAATTTTTTAGGAAAATAATTTATTTTTCCTTTAAAATCCCTTTTTAAATGTAAATTTTTAAAAAATCATTCAAAAATAATTTTATTTTAGAATAAGATTTTAAAATTTAATATTAATATTTAAAAAATTTATTAGTTACAGAGGAAAAAAATTCAATCTTGTTTTACATGTTTAAACAAAGAATCATTTCAAATTTTTAGTAAAATACAAAAGGGCCTTCTTTTGAAAATGACATGAGGATTCATTTAAAAACATATTGAAAAAATAAAAAATGTGTAAAAATTTATATAATAAATCATTTTGAAAATGATAAAAACACACTTGAAATTTTTTTTAGAAAACATTGATTTTGATAAAAAAGAATATTATACCAAATAGAGAAATAAAAGAAGATTTTATTTAATACATTTCGTCAATAATTTTATGTACTGAAGAGTGATAAAATAGTTATATTAATTTTAAATGTTTACGAATAAAAATTGGATTAGAATGATGATTTATATTAAGATATAAATATTAAATAATTCTCTGAGGAGATACTTACCAATAAATAATCCTAAATAATGGTGAGATTTTGAAATACACCCTTAGAACATTGGTAATGTTTGAATCATAAGACCCAGCAAATAATTAACTTCAAATAAAACTTTAAATACAATGAATAGTAATACATTCATTATATTAAATATCAAAAAGGTAAGTATATGTCGCAACTCGGGCCCTCGAAGGTCGTATCTAGTGAGTTCTACCATTACATTATCATTAGATACAATGAAATTGCATCTCAGAAGACTAAATAGTTTAGTTGTCCTAGTAAAATGGATAAATACATGATTATTGTATTATAATTAAATACAAATAGTAAAACATAATTTTTTTGGATAATAAATTTACTCCATCCAGAATATCCTTGTATATAAGTCATATAAATACTCTTAGAATCATGGGTATAGGAATAAAAATAAGGCTAAGATCAAATTAATATTAAAAGTTAAATAAACTATAAGAAATAATGAATCAATGAGAATAATGAACATAGAAAGGTAAATAACATAGTAAAAATGAAATTTAAATAATTAGATAAGTAAAAATTAATGTGGAATGGAAACTAACTAGGAACACATGAAATTTAAGTAAACAGATAAAGAAAAATCAATGGGGAAAGATAAATAACTGATAACAAATTCCATTTATTTAATGAACAGAAAATGAAATACATACATAGATAATATCATAGTGAAAATATCTGAGATATTAACAAATAAATTATAAATGTTGTCTAATATTAAATATGGTACTATATGTTTCTTTGGTACATGGTACCTTTACCATCTTGACCATTTATATGACGGTTTAAAACATTTTGGGATAAAACCCATATATATGAGGCTTTCCAACTGATTTGTCACATTATAATACCGATGCATCGAGAGACATAATATATTCTCACCCCAACCAATGTCATACCAATCCATATCCTTCCTCATACATCGAATAATAAATTTAATTCATAAACAATGTGCCTTATTAAATATCTCTATTGAGTCAGGAATACAAATTAATCATTATTTCCCTATATACTCAAATAACATTCAATGTGAACACCTTTTGTAAAAATGGTATATCGAATAGAAAAAATAAAATCCATGAAAAATAATATAGATATTTAGGGGAGATTTAATGTATAATGATCATAGAAAAGTGAATATTTCCATGGAAAGTTATTGACTAACAAAATTAATCATGGAAGTGAATATCAATACTTTAATTTTTTAAAGTCATTAAAAACATTTATAGAAAAAATAATGATGGTATCAATACAATTGATTCCCATTTGAGTAAAATTTAATGGTATTTTTCACTAATCAATAGAAATACTATACAAAGATATTTAAAAACATTCATGTGAAGAATATCTTTTTCATTTTGATTTTTTTATAATAGTTTGGTTTAAAAATAGCTTTAAAAAATATTTTAATTAAAAATAAATTCATAAAGATTAAATTAATATTCAAATAAATGATGATATCCTCAATAGGTAATTATGTACATGTCATAAAGAATTATCCCATTGGATAGTAAAAATGTTAGAAAAGTTCTTTTTTCAGAAATAGATAAATTGAATCCACTGGAAAAAAAATTGAAAGGAAAAATGGGTAAAACTTTATTTTTAAAAACAATTTTTTATAGAACAATAAAATATTTTTGAAAACTATTTATGTAATCCTGGTTTTGTAATAAAAATATTTTCCAACTCATGAATGAAATGATGTCAGATTTTAGTAAAACATATTCTCAATAATTTTAAGTACTATAGAGTAATGAAATGTTAATATAAATTGAGAGGGATCATGAATAACCATATCTGAATAAAGGGAACTTATTTATTAACAAAATTATCATATAAATTCTTTTAATGGAATCTCAAGAATAAAAAATATTGATTAGAATAAGATTGTGAAATGAAACCTTAAAATGATAAAAACATTGAAGTAAGAAAAAATAAATTAATAGATTATTTGTTTCAACTTTAAATACACATATAAGGTGGGGAAAATAGTATATATTAAAATTTCTTTATAAAAATAATCATACAATATCAATGACCACAAATAATTAATATAATACAATGAAAATAAATAATGTTATGAATTTTGTTTAATACTTGGGAACATTATGATAGAATAACATTAGATGAAATTATTCAAATTAAAAAATAAAATAACAAAATGAATGAAATATTAATGATATTAAATTTTAATTGAAAAATATATACACCATGTAAATTTAATTAGGTTCATAACATTACAATATACCTGAATGAATATAAATTGATATGAAACACCTTACCTCACACTGTTCTTTTGGTATTAATTTATTTAAGTGCCTTTAAAGTGATTTTAAAAATGTTATTAACTTATAATATATCTATATAAATATTTAGGATTTCATATATTATTCTTTTTAAACATATTACTTCTTTTTCATTAATAATCATTCATTATTTTAATTGTTTTGTGTGTTAATTTCCTTTTTTTAGTATATTTGGCATGTTAATCTTTTTGTTCCCTTTTTGTAGATCATGATTTAAAAACATAAATAATGGATACCTATATTTATTTATCATATATATTAATTATATATTTATTTATATAAGTCCATAGAATTTTATGATTGGAGATGAAATACACCATCTATTGAGATAGTTGCTTGTATGTACGCATGAATGTTGCTTCCATTTTATTATCATATTGAAAGAAAATTAAATTATATATATATATATATTATCCTTAAAGTATCATTTATATTTCATATATATCATATATTTTTGCTTAAAAAATCCTTATTATATTCTCTTTAAAACTTGAAGGAATCACATCGCTTCCGGAGGTGGTAGTCCATCGTACACCCAAAAGAAGTTATCATTTTACCGAAAAATTGAAAATATAAATATATGTGTGATATAATAACTAAAAAGAATAATAAAATCTTATATATAATATATATCATATTTAATATATAAATATACAATTATTCACTACATTTAGATGTTATTATAGAAAAATGAATGACATAGGATTGTGGGGTGGTAGTCCACCGTATAAACAAATAATGATTTCATAGCCCATTTTTTAAACAAATTATGATGCTTTAGATTATACCATTAACATGAAAAAATATAATAAAATTTATTATATTTAGTTTATTAAATATACATGGTATAGTAAGAATATAAGTATGTAGATATGGAAATAAAACAAAAATGATTTTATAAGAACATTACCTCTTCTTCAGGTATCCAACTTACATTTAAACTAAGACATTCATACATTTTATTTATAAAAAAATAAGGATAATATGATAATTTTTATGAATTTTTGAAGTTATTTTGATAGTTTTAATGGAAAAATATGTTTGAAAGTATTAAAAAGGGAAGAAGAGGGTGTGCCCTTTTATAAGTGGGTTGAGTGGTACACTTGTTATATTTTGAAAGTGTGAATTCTCCAATGTTGTTTTTTCAAGTAACTAAAACCCAATAATTTTTAAATATATTTAATAAAATGTATAATGCCAATGTATGGCCATAAAATTAGTTTTTAATATATTTTGGGGTCATATTTAGTCTTTATTTTCTATTTTTAATCACTATGTAATCTCATTTTTATATTAATCACTATGAATAACATAAACATGTTTCACTAATTATTTTCGAAAAACATTATGTTGTAACTATTAAACATTATAAATTATTTTGATTCCAATTATGGAATCCATTTTTTAAATCTATCCATATAAGTGGAAAAAATTAATTTAAAATCTATTCCACAAACACGATGAGAAAGAAGGTTTTAATGTCTACAATCTTTTCAATAAATATTATATATTAAATTGAATCAAAAGAACTAAATTTAATTAAAATATTTATAAATTATGTATTAGGATTTTTTATTTAATACAAATATATAATTTATCAAGAAATATTATTTAGAGAAACCCCATTTTTAACTAAAATACAATATTTTTTACTATTCATCAAAAAATTAAAATTTCTAGAAAAATAAAAAAAATTAACCCTAAGATAAATTTGGTATTTAAATTTCATAAATTAAGTTTATGTTTTAAAACAAATTTATAAATGGTTTTAAAAATTAACATTAAATTATGTGCACCAGGGATGACTAAATCATCTTCTTCAAAAAATTCATATTCCAAAAAACATATATTTTTTAAATAATAATAATAAATATTTATTATCAATATTGAACAAATAAATGTGTGTAAACTATTTATTCTAATATTTTTTAATCTTATTCATACTCTCTATTCCACCAACTAGGTGATAAGTACCATATTAAATTATAATATTAATAGTATATTTTTATAATGTAAAAACTCATCCTTTTATATAAAAAAAGATTTTGAAGAAACCAGTTGATGTTGGTAAAGAAAGCTAAATTAATATTGGGTGAATTTAAAAATATATAATATATTGTATATATTTCAAATTTTAAATATTTTATAATGTTTCGGGATGTAATATTCCTTTCTAATCATATTTTTTCATGACACATATGCAATGGAATATGATGTTAATATTTTAAAATTTCTTGTTGTTACATTATTCCCACATTAAAAAAAATTCATCCTCAAAATTAAACTTGGAAATGTTAATTTAGGGTTTAAAATTTTAAAATAATACTTTGTTTGAATAAAAATATCATAAAATAGTTAATAATATATCCCCTTAATAAGGGATATTTAGAATTAGAAAGGTTATATTGAATTACATATAACTAGGTTTTTAGGTAGAGTTACATTAGGGGAAAGTAAAGATATAGAAATGTAGGAAAAGAATATAATTTATTGAGTGTGAATGACCAATGGATATCTGAGGGCCTCAAATATATAAATATAATAGGTATGGAAGTTTCAATGATATCATTAGAAATTATGGTAATAGGATTGAATTTTATATCAAAATGATTTTTCTAAGGTTTAGGAATTATTTTACTATCTAAGAATATAATGAAATATACTTACTTGAAAAATTTATATCTCATAATAAAAAATTAATCTTTTTTTTGTTACGATCACTTACTCTAATTAATTAATATCCATAAATAAATTATTTTATGCATGAAGCACTAAAATTAACTTTTAATGAATTGTAATATCCATAAAAGATTGAAATGTATTTCCTTCTGCCACTAACTATTTACCAAAAATAATACGTTTAACACATTAATATCTAAATCTCAAAATCAATTCTAATTTTTCATTACTAATATATAGTATTAAATTTATTTAAATAAAAATAATGAAATATTAACTTGGATATCACATAAGCCGGTGGTGGGTGGAAACACCTCATTATCTTACAGTCATGGGTTCATGCCCCACCACCATGTCAGATGTAGTGGGTTATCACCGAACATGTAGGAAACACATTTTATAAAATATGAATTTATTATAAAGTTACCAAAATGTTTTATGGACGCCCATGATATGAAAGTAATAATTAAATAGTAATTTTTACTATTGTTTTCAAAATAACCTATTTTTTACAATTATTATAATATTATTTGACTATTACTATAATTTCATTAATAATAATATAAAGAATGAAGGTTATAAATAAATTCTAACACATTTATATAAAATTTCAAGGCCTTATTCCTCTAATAAATTTTCAACTAAAACATATTATTTCCAAAAATATCTCTATAAAATTGAAAATCTTGGAAGAACCTCATCACTTAAAAGAAAATCGGACATGTTCAAAACATTATAATAATAAAATATGAAGGTATCCTCAAAAATTATATTAATGAATGAATAATTTCATTGTGAATTTAACAAAAAGTTTAGAAGTATCATGAATAATTTTTCCAGAATACATCTAGGAAAAAACATCAATAATATAATTTTCAAACACTAATATAAAAATACTTCATCTATTTTATTTTAATATAATTTTTACATATTATAAGGTTTATCCATATAAAAATTATAGAATTTCTAAATCATGATATCTTATCTTCAATGTAAGACACATTTGTTTTAAACAGGGTCATTAATTTTCTAATCTATTCAAATCTTTCATAATTTTTTGAAAAGAAATTTGTAATTATCCTAAAAAGATACATGGTAGTGTAAAACTAGGTGTCATATATGACCTAGTATATAGTACCATATAAAACTCTATTAAAGCTTTAAATCCCTTTTTTAGTGTTATTACCCCTCGGAACCTCTGTTCCAGAACCATGCCAACTTGTATTATCCAGATAGGGATGTATTTCAAGAAAGTGCCACATTATATATACTTTACCAAAACTATAGGATGTTATTATATATTTACCCTAAAATTATATCATAGGGTTATTTTTATTAATATATATTTTCCTAAATTTAGTTCCCGTGATTTTTATTTATCTTTCTCAGATATCAATTGTAGCGACCCAGACCCAAAAAGCCCAGAAATGATTCTTGCTACTATTACATTGGTATAAGATTGATGAAAATCACATCCCCAGGGACCAACCATTTTGGAAGAATTGGTAAACTAGATATATTCATGATTATTTTGTTACAATTGAATACAAAAATTGAAGTTTAATTATTATTATTATAATAACATTATTTTATCTAGTATATCCCTATTATCAGTCACAGTAAATACCATGTAATCCAATGGAAAGGAATAAAAATATTGATTAGATCAAATAACCAATATGTTTTAAGTAAAGTGGAAAAACAATAAATGAATGAGGGTAATAAATATGAAAAGGTAAATAATTGATCACTCTACCCATTTAAATAAATTCATTAGGATAAATCAATATAGAATAAAAAATAATTGAGTGAATATTCCATTTGAATATATAGATGAAGAAAAATCAATATGGAATTGTAATGAATGAAAAAATTCCATTTAATAAATGTACTAAATATAAAATTAATCCAAAGATAAAATTAGAGTAAAAAATTCCCCTCATGGTAATAACTAAATTATGAATGAAGGGAGAGATTTAATATTGGATTCCTTGTTTCTTAGATACATGGTATCTTTACTTCCAAGACCATTCAGAAGACGGTCTAAATCACACCTGGTAAAAACCCGTTTAGTTGAGGATATACAATTAATTTTTCACATAGGACTATTGATACATTGAGGGGATTACATTAAATAGTCTCATTTCTATTTCATAATAGTCCAAAACATTACTCATATATGAAATAATCGATTCAATTGATAAATAATGTTCCTTAATAGATATCCTTATTTAGTAAAGAATTGAAATTTGTCTATATTTCCTAAAATAATAAAATAAAATTCAATGTGATCACCATATGAAAAATGGGATACAGTTTTAAAAATAATCACATCAATGGAAAAAAATGGGGAAATATTTGGGAAATTTAAAGTTTATTTATTATAGGAAAGTTAAAATTTCATAGAAAAGTAATTGACTATAACAATAAATCAATGATGTGAATGTCCATTTTTACCTTTGGTAAAATGATTATAAAAGATCCATGGAAATAATAAGGATGTTACTGATATAATATAAACATATTGGAGAAAAAATTAAGGGTTTTTTCATTGATGGATTGAAATACCATAAATATTTTTTAAAATACATTTTCAAAGAAATTATCCTTTTCATTCTAAAATCATTTAAAAAATAGTTTTTTATGAAAATCGCAATTAAATAAATTATATAAAAATAAATTCTCAAAAATTAAATGGAGGAATTAATAAAATTATGATCATGTCAAAATGTAATTCTATACATTCCATAAAGAACAATACCCTTTTATGGTAAAAATGTTAGAAAATTCCCTGTTTAGAAAGAGACATGATGATTACTTTAAAAAAGTTTTATAGAAAGTATTTTTTTTATTTTATTTCTAATAAGTTTTTTATAAAAATTTAGAAAAAAATATTAATTTTTTTAACAAACATTGAGTTGTATGAAAATGGACTTCCAAACTAATAGAGAAATAAAGTCAAAATTTGTTAAAAAAATTTATGAACAATTTCATGTACCAATGAGTGAAAAATGAAGCTATAAATTAAAAAATATTATTGTAAACCAAATTAGCATACAATGAAAGGATTTATTTAACAATGATCATATAGTTTTCTTTAATGGTAACAAATGAATAAACATTATTGATTAGAATGATATTGTAAAATAAACTGTTAAAATGACCATAATATTGAAGTGAGAATTAATAAATTAATAAACCATTTATATCAACTACAAAACCAAATAAAAAAGTCTAAATACCACTATATTTAGTTAAAATTAATTATACACATAATCATTGAATTTTGATGACAACAAGTAGGTAATATAATCTAATTAAATGAAATTGAGTTATGAAATTTCTTTAATACTTGATAACATTAAGCTCAAATCCCCCAAGAGGAAATAATTCAAATGGGAACTTAAAATGAAACTATGAAAGAATTATTCATGATATTAAAAGTCAATGGGGTAATATATACAAAATATAAAAGTAATTAGGTGTATAATATTATAATATTCCTTAATGAAATAAAATTGAGTCGAATCCCCTTACCCTAGACATTTCTTTTAGATGTATATAATTTAAACTCAAATATAGTGGGATTAAAAATTTAATTAAGTTATAAGAGAAATATACTTGTTTTTATGATATCATATATGAATATTTTATAACATATTATCACATATTTTTTAATAATCTTTCATTTTTTTCATTCATTCAGGAGTCAATTGCCTTATTTTTCGAGTATGTTTAGATTTTTTTTTATTCTTCTTCAATTTAATATGACTTAATCATATATGGAATTCAAAACATGATTTAAATATCATATATATTCATTATATATGTATTTATATTAATCTAAAAAAATGGGAAATGAGATGAGATACACCATTCAAGGAGGAAGTATGCTATACTTACCCATTGACATTATTTCCGTTTTCTTATTATATTGATAAAAAAATAAATGATATATATATATATATAATACAATTTTAATATCAATTTTATGTCATATATATCAGATATGGTAATTAAACTTATCCTTAATACAATCCTTGTAAACCATTAATGAATCGCATCACTTAAGGAGGTGGTATTTCACTATACACAAGAGAGGCATTATCATTTTCTCAAAAAATGGATAACATGAAAACATGAATGATATAAAAATTAAAAAAGAATAATAAAATCATTAATATAATAGATATAATATATAATATATAAATACATCATTATTCCCAACATTTAATGGTGGTAATGGAAAACGAATTACTTTGGTTCCTAAGGTGGTAATTCTCCATACACTCAAATGATGATATTGTTGCCCATTTGATGGATGTTTTTGATGTTGTTGGTTGAAAACATAACATAACAACATATAAGTATATGTATGATACTATTTTAATATATAATCAAGGTATAATAGTAATTTTGGGAGTTGTTAAAGGAAATAAGATAAAAATTATTTAAAACTAACATTACCTCTTCTTTGGGTATACTCATTAGGTGATCACGAAAAAATTCAAAGGATTTTTTTTAAAAAAAATAACAATTCTAGATTTAGGTTAGGTAATTTGGAAATTTAATTTATCAGGTATTTTCTAATCAAATTAAGATTTAATGTGTGATGATATGAGAAGAGTGTGTGGACTTTTATAATTGGAGTGAGTGCAACACTTGTAATTTTATGATAGAGTGAATTCTGGTGATGTTGTTACACATCCAAATTCCCCAATAATGGTACAATATAGGGAATATATGGCATAAAGTAATAAAATGTCCTAAAAATGGTATTTGTAAATGTTTTTTGTCTCTTTTACACCATATTTTCTATGTTTAACTAGTAAAGAAACTTGTTTTTAACTTAATCACAATGATTATCTTTAGTTGTTTTCTCTAATAATTTTGGAAAAAAATTATTTGACATTATTCGAAATTAGAAATTATGGTTATTAAAAATATATAATATATATCATAATTATATCAATATAATTGGAAAAATTTTATTTAATATTAATTATACAGACACAACGAGAAAGTAAGTTTTTAAAGTGAAAATTTTCAAATGATTACAATGTTTTGGTTTAAAAATTTAATATAAAATTGATTCCAATGACCTAAATTGATATAATGGAAGTATAATTGAAATATTAGGACCTTATTCCCAATTAAAAATGTAATTTAACATTATTATTTATTTATACAAAAATCCAGTTTAAAAAATCATGTATTTTACACATTTTATAGAAAATGAATGTTATAATAAAAATACCAAAAATTAATGATAACATAAATTGAGTATTAAAATTTGAAAAATAATGTTTATTCTGTAAAATAAATTGTCTAAAAGTGTTAAAAATTAAATTTAAATTATGTACATCAAGTTTGATTGAACCAATTTTAGGAAGATATTGTTTTTCTGATAATATAGTTTTTGTTTTATATTATTCTTGATATCATTTATAATCAATAGGTAAACTATATATTTTCATAAGATAGTTAATCCTATTCACACCTATTATTCTGATGGCTAGCTGATGACTATCGTATTAAATAATAATATTTTGACTTTATTGTTGTTTTTTAAAGCTAGATAACATATGTAACCCATAATACTGAATAAACTAGTCATTTCAAGTAACAATGGATAACTTATAATTGTGTACATTAAAAGCCATAAAAGATAGTAAATTTATTTAAAATAGTAAATATGTCGTATAATCGTTGGATGTTATATTACATTCTACACTTGCTGTTTCATGCCACATAAACAATTAATTATGATTTATATATATTAAAATTTTATAGAGTTACAGAATATACACCAAATAATAGAATAAGCGGTGAATATGGAATATGTTACACAAATGAAAAACTGAGATGAGAAAACCATTACCTCAGCCTAGACATCCCTCATATGTATTCGAATCTATTGTATAATAAAAATTGGTTTATTATTCTTATATTACATAATTAAAATTAGTTTTATCATACTATATATAATTTACATATAGTCTTTTATAAACCATTTATTACCAATTTTGTGTTAATTTCACTGTTTTGGGTGATAATTTCTTTCTTTCTGGTATTTTTTTATTCATTAATTTTGTTGATTTTAATTTGATTATGGTTTAATAATATCCAAAATTTTAGACAAGAAAAAAATATCATATATATTCATTATATATGTATTTAGAGTAATATATTAAATATGGAGGTGTAAAATACATTACACTATTAATGGAGATGCTAGATGGTACATACATATGAACACACATTCTATTTTTCTCAATGAATGGAATAAAAGGAAAATAAATAATGATTCATAAATAAATAATCAATATTTTTTCATATATATTATTTATATTAATGAATTACATCTATATTAAAATTCTTGTAAAATAAAAATTAAATACATTTCACATCATTGTATGGGGGTAGTAGTCCACACGTACATAGAAGTGACATTTTTTGATGGATTTAAGGTAAGACGTTTTATGTAATATTATGTTTCCCAAGGTATGTTTAGTTCATAAATATCGTATATATTCATTAACTTTTAACTTAAAACCTTTCATGGAAATAATAAGGGCTAAATGAATCACACTGCCTTGCAAGGTAGTAGTCTTCCTACTCAAGAGCAATGTTATCATGTCCCCCATAGAATTGAAATTAATATGGTATATGTTTTATAATAATTCACTAATTAAAAAAAATTATACACAACACATTTATATGTTAAATCCATCATAAAATCAATCCTTAAACAGTGGTGATGGAAAATAATTACATCATTTCACGAGGCGGTATTCCACTATATAAATGATCAATAGTTTCATTTCTCGTTTCGTAATACTTGAAAAAGATTTTGGTTATAACATTAACATAATAACATATTACACTATAAAATATTATGTTTTTATTATATTAGAAAAGTATAATATGAGCTAATATTTGTGGAAGAATAAATAAAAAAATATTCATGTTTATGAATTTTACCACATCTTCGGAGAGCCTACTTAGTGTTATATATAAATCCTTCATAAGAGGGATTCATGGTATTTTTATTTCATGAATATAATTTAGAGTTATATAATACACAAATTCTTATAATATATTTGTTATTATTTCTAATATTTGGACAAATTATCACGTTTTGTGATTTATGGAAAGATTCAATAAATAATTGGAATATGAATAAAAAAGAACGAATTTGAGGAGAAAAAAATAAACTATATAATGTAATTCTTCCCACGATTAAATATAACTATGAGATACTCCCATAAATGGAAGACACATTAGAGAAAAACATAGCCTTTGATACCTTAAATTGAAGATTCATGTGGTGTGTATATTACATGAGGTGAATGAATTACATATTGTGATACTAATAAATGACTTGATGTGATGAAATTTTGTTGAAAAAAGTCCAAAAAATTACATATTGTTTAATCATTAAATGAAGTTTGAGTGTTGGATAGACTCTGTTTCGAGCCTTTGATGGGATTCTACATGACTTATTCTCATTTATAACCATACAACCTGCTGGGGTAACTTTTTGACAAAATTATGACACATTTAAAAGTTTCACAAGCACTCTGGGAGTATATAAATAGATTGATGTGTTGATACTATCAGGGATATCTAGAAACAAATTCTTCGAAAGAGATATTGTTCTATGAAAGGTCCTCAGTAGTTTCTTAATTTATTTCATTATTATTTCTTTTCTTTCATTTTGCCCAACTTATTTTCACCTCATTAGGATAAGAAGGTAAACCTACCTTGTGGTAAGGTTTTTTAATTAAAGGGGAAGGTGATTTTAGATTTAACCATTTTTCAGTCTTCATGTATTCATATTTCAATATATTATTTAATCAATATAGAATCCCATTCATAGACTTTTATAATAACCATTAGTATTTGAATGTCATAGTAACATTATAATTATGTTACTAGTTGCCCCAAATTTAGGTATGACCATGGTCGCATTTAGGGAAAACATGTTTAAAAATGATATCCAGAAAAACTAGATTCATAGAATCACTAAATTACTAAAATAAGGTAAATATGATATTTCTATGTAATAAATGGGATTCCAGGACCAATGGATATCCCGCCTCTTAAATTTTAAACAAATCATGGATTAATCAATTAATTTTTTAAAATCAAATTCTACCCAATCCCTAAAAAACCATTCAATGCTTTCAAACATGATTCAAAAGTATTCAATCTAATTTTCATTCATCATTATATTTCATAAAATCACTCAAACAAATCTTTTATTAACCCCATTATACAATTTAAATGAATGAATTATTTTGAATTCCTAATTAAAATAAATCACTATCACTTTGTGTTAAATATTTATCTTTCATAATACTATATTTTCATTTATTAAGAAACAAATTTTTAGTTTTTTTAATTTTTTAGTTTGATTAGACCCATAGGGAAATTATAAAACCCTTTAAACCCATAAAAAATAGAACTATTTATATGCTTAATTTCCTTTTACTTTTTAAGTATGAAATTTTAATTTTATTTTATTTCATTATTTTAATTCACCTTTTTACATTGGGTGTTTCATGTATTTTTTTTCAAATTTTAAATGTCAATACATAATTACCAGAAACACATAAAGGGAAAAGAAATTTTAAACTTCACTTCTAAAACTGAGAAAATCCTAGGAAATAATATAATTTTGAATATGGAGGGAACCAAAAATAAACTAACCTGATGGGTTCCTCAAATAGATATAGGGCTATGAACAATCATAGAATATGGGTTTCCATCAAATAGGGGATTGAAACATAGAATCCATTAACCCCATGTTGATGTGAAAAACTTCGAGATAAAGCTAGAAATAATTTCTATGATCTAAAAACACATGAAATTTACCAAACATCTTCATAAAGATCCAAATACACATATGGAAAGATTCCTAGATCTATACAACACATACCAAATCCAAAATTTCTAGAGTGACATTTTAAGAATTTATCTATTTTGATTTTAATTACAAGAGATATCTTGTATTGGATCCAAATACTAACAACCCATTTCATCACTAAATTGGGTGATGTATCCAGTAACATTCTCACTCTCTTCTTCCCCCTTCCAAATCAATAGACATATGAGTAAATATTCCATATTTAGATTAATTCTAGGATAAAATAGTATATTATACAAGGAAAACTTTTAAAGATATAACTCATAAATTCCCCCATCATGGTATTAAGTTATTTGTTTATAATCGATACATTTTATACGAGTTTATCATAGTAAAAAAAGATTCATCATGCTGCAGATAGAGGATCACTGATCAAGAATTATCCTGAACAGAGCTATAACTATTTCTATGAAATTACTAATAATAGTTTCTAGTGTCAAGAAGAATGGATTCATGGAAAAGGCATTCATAAAAAAATGACTAAAAGGAAGAATATATGGAAAATATTCTAACGAAGATGAATATAATGATGTGATTGTAGTAAAACCACCAAGGTTTTTATATAGAAGTTTAAAATTATCTTGATAAAAACATTGGTAATCAATTCTATGGTTTTCATACAGAAAATAATATGCACAAGGATATAACATAGTCCATAAGGGTACCAAAAACAAGAATTATAGGGTCCCACATAGAGAATATGGGTTAATACATTGGAGGAAATATTCGATACACTCATGACCACAATATCTGATGTACTCAAGGAAATAAAACATGAATAGATGAGCCCAAATATTTTGATTGTAGAATCTTAAACATTATGCTGGACAAATTGTTAATTATATTAGAGTGTGACCGAGAGGAGTTAAACCAAGATGTGATGAAGTATTTCCTTGCGTTGATTTAAATTTTGTACTGAATATGTGTTGGAAGAAGATGCAAGGAAGTGGTATATAATTTACTAGAAAATAAGTTCTAAGAGAATCTGAAAAATAAGTTGAAAAAAGTAAGGAATAATTAGCTGAAGAAGAACCAATATTGTATAAGAAAAAAAATTTAATTTCTTAAATGAATGGTGTATAAGAATATTGAAATGAAAAAGGTAACATTTTTCAACACTTAAATTAAAAACATATTAATATTCCTTTTAAAGTGGCTCTCACAAACATGCCAACCTATGAAAAACCATGAAAAAGCCGGTAAAAAATAAGAAAAATATAAATGAAATTTGAACTGTTACACTAACAAGACATTGTTTAGTGGTGGTATCAGGAAACCTACCTATGAAGAAATGTGATCATGTTAAATTTTCAATTCCCAAAATTATAAGAGCTAAAAATTTGAAAAATTATAATTTCACCTTAGTTGTGAGTGTCAATATCATATCATACATTACATTGAAGAGTGTTTTAATAGAAGGGCTGAATTCAATGAGAGAATTTATTCAATAATCATATTTAATAATAAAACCTCTAATATGAACAATTGAGGTTATATTGATCAAAGTTATAAAATCCTAGATGTGTACTAGTCAACATAAAAAATAAAGAATGATATGATGAAGTTTTATGTGGAAATTTGTGTTTTAACATCCCCAAAGAAATGAAGAATTGTTACGTGAGAGGGGATATGGTTTTAGATAATAAAAAACATCCAAATTTTATGGTTTCACAGAATGTAAACTGTTATACAAGATATCTATTATTGTGTAAGAGGATTATCAACATAAAATCACTAAAAAGAAGAAATAGAAGATAAAGGATTAGAACATTAACACCAGAGGAGTGATCGCCTCCACCAAATTCTGGAAAGGATAACATGTAGAGATGACGCATGACCTTTTATTTAGTCCATTAGTATTGTGAAGGAAATGGTGGATCTGTCCAATAGAGATCAAGTTAGTACTTCCATCAAGAAGAATTAAAAAAATTAGAGTGTAAGGATAGGGGCTAACCTATATGGACAAGACACAACTGAGACCATTCATGTAACCCAAATAGGTAAAAGGTTTTCATTTATCTACCACGTGAGATGATGATAAATTTTGAAAGGTCTAGCCATTGATAATAAACAAAATCTATTTATGTGGAAAGAAATATTTTTTCTATTTTTATTTATTTTATATTTTACAATTTGTACATCAACTCTCCTTAATATCATTAAATATTCAAAAATTGTGGCATGTACTTTCACTTGTGGATTTATTATTTTAGGATCATAATGAAAAATGCTAAAATAAAGAAAAATTAGTAACAAGAAGTGGTTTTTTAACCATTAAACGTCATAGATCAATAGAATGTAAAACTTGTGAAACCAACTATGATGAATAAGAAAAAAGGGGAGTAAGAATTGAAATTTAGAACTTATATAATGTGTTCTACACATGTAATTTATTAGAAGATTTTAACAAAAAATTTCATTCCCCTCTTTTCATTATTTCTTTAATCAATCAAAATATAGGACATAAAATACCTATGAAAATTATCATGCTATAAATTTAAATTTTTTTTGCCAATAAATTTCAATGAGAAGAGTGGGGGAAATAATTGGTAGAGATAATAATGTGGATTAGGATTTGAAAAATCATGATTTTGGGGAATCTGATGATTTTGATAAATAAAAATTTTCTATGATTTGGTAATGCATTGAATTTAAGATATTTTCATTAATTAATTTAATTATTCATATGCATTTCCATGAGTAGTTGTCCCAACCATTTGTCCCATTCCAAAGATATAATAATAGGACATATTCCCCATTATTTCTATATTATATTTCATTTAGAGATTGAGCATACCCTCTTCTTGAACATCCTTGGAATCTTATCAAAGTTAAGACTAAACCATGTCACTTTTAAAAAGATTGAGGAATTATTTTTTAATTACGATTTATATAAGGATAAAGATTTCACTAATCCATTTTAATAATGTAAAATCCATGAACAACCTTTTTAGGTAATGATACAAGTTAAAATACAATGTTGTTAATTTGTACATTCCTCAAATTTATTGTCATGATATTTAAAAGAATAAGTTTAGTGGAAGGATTTTATAGAGTGTAATGAGTTATATTTTATAGAGGATATTTTTTTAGAAGGGGGTGGGTATTGTGATTTGGGGATTGACCCTTTATTTTAGATTTTGTTTTACTATTCAAAAAATTTTCTAAAAAATGAAAAAAAATTGTTGTGACATGGGTGGATCAAAAACCACCATTTCTAGAGCAATGATATTTTGATTTTATGTGGTTAAATGGTGGATTTGATCATTTTTATACATTGAATTCCAAAAAAAGACAATGAAAAAATTATTTCTGAAAGTGGTAGATTTGTTCATTATTTCTACATGTATCATGAGCCTACATTGGTATTTTTAGGGGGATAGATAAATGTTATTTTTGGTAGGATATTCTTATAGAGATATAAGATTAATATGATACATTATTATTCACAGTCAAACCTCCTTTTAATTTTTACCTTTATATTATTTAACTAACTACCATGATGCCTCATGATTAATTTTGATATCAATGTTTATATGGTTGAGTTGTTTTCTACCCTACAAGCCTTTGGTAAGTGAATTTTTTAACGTATGTGATAAATTATATTTATAATTTTTCCCTTATGGTGAGAGGAAAAATTTTGGGGAGGTAAATTGAAAATGGAATGATTATTAAAAATTAAATTGAAAAAAATGGATGGATGAAACAGATTTTAAATTAAGAATCGTAAAAAAGTAAAATTGCTGATTGATTTGTTTTTTTGAAAAATGAGTCATTGATAAATTCTACTATTTAATTTTCGATTTTTTTAATTTCAAATTTAATCTGTTTTTGTTATTGTAATTGGATTAAAATCAAGGTATGGTAAGAATCATTTGTTTTATGTAATGATTCCATCATTGAGGACAACTATAAATCCATGTATAAGAGTATTTGATATCTGCATTTCATGTACATATTTTATAGTGCTCTAATAAATTAATTTGTGTAGTATAATTGATGTCAATAAAAATATTTGATCTATTTAACTTATTTTTTTAATTTGTGGGATTTTTAATGAAATAATCAAAAAAGTAACAAAAAAGAATTATTTTTATTGGAAAAAGACAACACCCAAAAATTAAATGCATCCCATGGAAAAATATACCTTTGAGACTCTCTATGAAATGAAATATTCATTAGAGAGAAAAAAAGGAATCCAACATTGGAAATTAATGATTCATGTCATGAAAATATTACAAAATATGAAATCAATACATATTATTAACCATATTCACCACATTATGTGAAAAAAAGTGTTGGATAAAATCCATAAACATTACACACCATTTAATCATTACACAATGTGTAATTGTCCGATAGACCTAGTTATGAGTCATGGAAGGGATTTTATATGACCAAGTCTATATTTATGATTTTAGGACCCACTAAGTTGTATTATTGACGCCATTATGACATATTAGATATTTTTTTAAGTGCTTTGGGAGTCAATAAATAGGGTGATGAGATGTTAATATCCCGGATATCTAGAGAAACAAGCTTGGAGGGAGATGTTGTGTTGTACAGGGCCATCATTAGTTTCTTCTTTATTTTTCATTGTGATTTATTTTATTTATTATTACTCTATTTTTTATTATTAATAGTTTGAGATGGTAAACCATCCATATAAATGGATTATGTTGCAAAAGGGGGAAGCTATTGTTGGATTTATTCCCTTTTCTTTATTCATGTCTTTGGATTGTCCCTATTTATTAAAAAAAATCAATCCATTTCTTTTAATTTTGTCATTACCATTTGTATTTTATTCTTAAAGGAACATTATAATTTAAAAAATGGTTACCTTAAATTTATTCATGGAAATTTTAATATTCATAGAAACTTGTTTTAAAAATGTATAGAGACAAACATGATTCAGTGAAAACCCAAATCACTAAAAAAGGGAAATAATGGATTTCCACAATAAGGATTGGATACCATGACCTTTAGAACTCCTTAAACTATTCTTCTACACTAAACATGTATTAGTTAAATTTTTTCCTAAAAACCAATTACACATAAACCCAAAATAACGAAACCCTGACACGCATTAAAATCTGATTAAAGAATAATCCATTTCTATTTCATTCATCATTAGATTTCATTAAATCAATAAATACATTAATTTATTCATTTAATATTACTAATTAAACTTCATTTATTTTTCTACCTATAAGTGTTCAAATGTTACATTTTAATTAATTATGTAACATAGCTTTAGTTGAAAAAAATATTGTATTTTTTATTAGACTAATATTAAAATAACAATTCCTTTTAGTACCACCAATTCATAATAAAAATAATTACACTATAATGTGAGGAGTGAATTAATTATGATATTTTTTTAATATTTTTTTGGTAAAAATTGTTTTTGATGTGTCAAGAGGGTGGCCTTTTATAAGTGGAGGTGAGAACAACCATAGAATATATTAGAAGATAAAGCAGTACCCATAGTTTTATAATTCTACAAGAAAACATAATGGGTCATTTTTTAACTATATTGGTTATGATGTATAAATATGTTCATCCAATGTGTTTTTTGGAAAGTTTTAGATAATTGTTTACCCCAATATTATATTTTTGACCCTTAGTAAACTAATTTTTACCTTAACAATGATAATTACTTTTTATAGGATTCATGAATCAATATAGTAAAAAATTATGTTCAATTTATTAGATTATAAAAATAATAAAGATTCAAAATATGGGACACATTTTTAAAAAATAAATTAATATAAGTTCCAAAACTACATTTAAAATTAAACAACATATGTGCTAAAAACAAATTTTTCCAAAGTGGAAATTCTTATAAGTAGAAAAATATTTAATATCAAAATTCAATTTGAAATTGATTTTATTGACCTAGGTTAGTTAAATTTTAATAGAATTGAAATATTGTTAATTTAAAACCAATTTTGAATATAATTAAACATTTTAAACAATTTAAATAAAAAGGAAATTTTTAATATAAATATATTTTTTAAATTATTCATGAATAAAATTAATACATTCTTAAAATTATAAAATATTAACACAAATGTAATTTTGGAAAGAATTTGTAATATATAAAGTTTATTTTTTCAATTAAATTTTCTAAAAAAATTTAAAAAATTTATATTATATGCATATAGGACAACTAGACTTACTTTTAGAAAAAATGCAGTTGTTCAGAAATAATTTATTTTTTAAATAGCTTCTATTTTATTTTTATTAAATAGATAATGATTTCAATTATTTTATAAATGAGTAAAAAAGATAATTTTAATTATTATTTTTTTGTAATATTCAAACCCTATAACTTAAAGTCTAGGTTATAATGGTCATTTTTAGATAATAATATATTAAGAGTATCACATTTCCTTCAAACCTGGTGTTGCATGCATTTTAAGCTATTTAAGCGATTGAATTATTTTTAAATGAATATATTATAAAGTATCGGGGTGTTGCATTTCATATAATCTATCAAATATGGTACTAAACTTTTAAAATCATAGGGTGTTTTAAGATATTTTGTTGGTCAATTCATATAATGATTTACAAGATTTATTTTTACATAATCAATCAACTGAATATTATTTAACACATATTATGATAGTATTTTCTATCGATTGATAAGAATGGTATTATGAAAACTTATATTCAAAATTTAAGTTTTCAAATGTTGGGAAGAGATGTACTTTGATGTTTAAGGAATTATTAAAATAGTTAAATGATTATGTAAATAAATATTATTAGGTCCAAAATTATAGAGATGTTCAAGGATAATTTTGAATGTGTTTTTTTTTACATTTTATTTAAAGACAACACTACAACAACATTTTTATTTTCATAGAGGTAATTTAAGATTACATAAACTATATTAACATTAATTTATCAAATGAATAAATAATGTGATAAGTATAATTTTTTATTAAATATATGTTTTTGAGATGATTGAGAGGAGTTACATTAATTTAAACAATATTAAAAATTATTACAAACAAACACTAAAATATTTAAATTTTTATACCCATTTATAAATATATACAAGTTCAATAACTTTTTATGATGGAATAAAATGGATGAAGATCAGAATAAGGAGAAGAATTATAAGATTTTTTGTCATGTATTGAATATCTTAATAATTTTTATTTTAGAGATGATCCTTGATGAATCAACCATTATATAAAAAATTAATTCATATTCTAGTTTCTAGAGTATTATTTAAATTACCTAACAATTTTATTATTTTTCTATATTTAATTTATATTCTATTTTTCAACTACTAATACTCAATTTTTTAGTTATGTGTTAGCTATATTTACATAGTTTTATTTGAGTTTCCACTACTAAATCTAGTGCGAGGTCCCTGGTAAAAAGATTAAAAGGACCTATATAATCATTACACAAATTTTTTACTACATTATCATAGTGGAGGTATCCATAAAAAAAGATCCAAATAAAACACATCTACCGTACATTAGGTGTTGGTGTTGTTGACTAGGGGATGTTCTCTTTTATCTTAAAACCACTATAAAAATATTTTGTTTCTTGTACATCTACATTAATTTATTTACACTATATAAATAGATTAAATTGGTAATAAATACTCTATAACACTTAAAATAGTTGATTTAATTTGGTGAAATTATTAATAGGACTCGATTCAACCACCTACATGAACCACTTTCTTCAACCTAACTGAGAAAACTTTACTATCCCATTATCCTGATAAATGATAAACCCATTTTTTATGAAATGACTTATTTAATTAAAATCAAGTATAAATAAACCACATTTTAATATAATGTATTGATTAAATTTCATTATTAATTATTATCTCATGCTAATTGAATCCTTCAGCTGCACTGCTTCTTCAAAACACTTAGGTTCTCTACCGTACATATAAAACATTATGTATAGACCCAAATAATATAAACTATGAACTAGTTCTTTATACCATTATATTCAAAACGTATACATGGATATTGAATCCCAAAATACCGAATAGTTTATTATTCTAAGTAAACTAGATAGATATATGCATCCTATAAAAAATTGAATAAAAAATTACAACATAATTTATTTGGAGAATAACTTTATTCCATTTAACATAAACAAAAATATAATTCATAGTAAACTTCATGGAATCCTAGCGGAAGGGAATAAAAATATGGGTGATCTCAAATTCGTAGTATGTGTTAAGTACAATGGAAGATATGATGAATCAGTAATGAATATTCAATATTGAATGGTAAATAACTAAAAAAATATTCAATTTAAAAATCTAGATAATGCTTATTAAATGTGGAAAATTAAATAGCTAATAAAAAATTCCATTTTAAAAAGTGTATATGGAATAATTAATATATAATGTTAAATAAATGAAAACATGTGCAATTTAAATAATAAGATAAGGAATAATCTATATAGAAATTTAAATAACTAAAAACCATTTCATTTTGTTGATAAAATAATAATTAAATGAATACACATATTTTTCAATCGCGGAGATATCATAGATAATAATATGCGAATCTAAATGATGATAATTATTAATTATTGGATTCTATTTTTTCTAGTTAGATGTAACCTTTACCGTGGAGACCATTCACAAGACAGTTTAAAAATAGTTGGTTAAAATAAACTTATCTAAGGTTATCTAATTGACTCATCCAATAAGAATAACAATTCATAGAGGGACTATATAATATTGGACCCCACCCATTTCGTCACTATCCAAATCATTCATCAAATATTGAATAATCAATTTAATTCATAAATAATATTCCTTATAAAATATTAGTATCATTGAAAAAATATAAGTTTATCAATATTTACTTTACTAATAAATTAACAATGTGTCACGACCCCCTCCCCACAAAGTGTACCCCTCATGGGCCGGCAATGTGAGAAGGGAGATAATGACCCCCGGTCCCGCCTCCAGTAGGCCCCGGGTTGGCGACTAGCACCGAGGGTATAATACACACACAAATGGGAGGCATTACCCTCTAAGAGAACACATTCAGAAGAGAGAGATAGAATAGACTCCAATCAACTCCAACTCAGAACTAAAATGTAAAAGGAAATCAAGTACATATATGAAATGTCATGCAAAAGTACTACAACTGAAAGGGAGAACTAAAAGTACCCAAAAGAAAGTAAAACGACAGCGACCACAAGCCCGAACAGCTCCTCCTCCAACCGCAAGCTAGTAGTAACCAGCTTGATCTCCAACCTTCTCCAAGTGACCTGAAAAACAGTTTATATGTACATAGGGTGAGTATAACAGTATACTCAGTAGGATCCTCCCCAAGACTCTCGTGCAAAAGTAAAGAAAGCATGCTAAAGCCCAGTGAACAACAAGTGAAACTAACTCGTCACCTAAACAGGTATACTATGTTCCCAACCTCACCATGGCTACTCTCACCAAGTAATGCATACAAGAATATAGCATATAGTAAAGAATATCAAGGGTACCCCGCTACTACTTCCCCACTGGTTTGCCGCTTTGCCCCAATGACATACGTCCTGTGCATCTCTCTTCAAAGGCTTGCCCGCAGACACCTGGGCTAAGCTCCACAATCTGCACCTTGTGCACCACAAAGGCTTGCCCGCAGACACCTGGGCGAAGCACCACACCGTCCTCACAACCAAAGTAACCAGGTAGATTCCGGGAGCCACCATAGCTCGTATAACGTGTATCATACGTCGAGTATTATTACTCAAGCCATTACAGCCCATACGCCGAGTAAGGATCCTCAAGCCATCATAGCCTATACACGTTACACCTATAGTAGTCCGTAGGATACTATATCTAGAATATATGTGTGTGAATAACCACAAGACATTACAGCCCTCTACACACATATATAGGGTAACTAACCACTGTGCCTCATGGCACAAGTATCTACCAAGAGAAGAGAGCGGGGCCAAAGGGGGTAGTCAGCCATTCAACCTCCCATCAGAATGTTGGGGAAAACACCCCCCCAGGGCTCAGAATCCCCAGGGTGTCAGTTGCCCTTACCGACAGGGTGGAGTAGCGTATAGAAACACAAAAAGTACAGAATATATAAGTAAATCACATCCACACTATGGCAATTACCTAGTCTTAGATACAACTGCAGCTAACGTCTCTCAGACTCCAGGCTGCTACTTCAAAGACTAGGTATCCTATAAGCACACACCCAATTGAAGAGCTTCATTAGATTACTCCATTCTCATTTATCAATTCCACTGTACGTTAATTAATTCTTTAAACATTAATTAAGAATGAACAATTCCACATTAAACTGAATTGGCATCACTTTCAAAAACAACTGCTCCTTTTTAAGATTCACATCACCTTTAAATTCCAGCATCTCCATCCCCGTGGATTTTCACCATTTAATCAAACATTCATTACAGAATTACTTTTCCACATTCCCAGGCATTCTAGAAAAACATCCTGTGCTTCTAAACACAAAGGAGGCTCAACACGGTGAGTAGATATACTACCCGTCGAGTATTTGCCGCCTATAGAAAGAGCATAGACCCATCCTCCATCAAGAGGCTAAACACGGAAAGCACGTGGCATACCCCGCGTGTCTTCGCCTCCTTCGGAAAGAGGGTAAGCAAGACCAGCTGCCTTGAGAAGTGGGGAAAAGTAAAGCAGATAAACAACCAAACCAAACCACCAACATCAAACCATCACATTCATCTAATACCATCACCCTTGGTGTCCTCCCCGACACCCATATGCATAAACCGATGCATCTCGCCACACTAGGCGTCATCCGCTGCCACAACCACAAGTCTCCATGCCTCCACATATCACAACAGCCATCCAGGCTCACATCACAGCACAAGCAGCAGGAAAACAAACATCACAAAATGGGTTCGCGGCCCTTTAACAAACAAGAGGGTAACTCAGAACCCTTTTAGAAATTCCCACATAATCTGTTCTCTAATCCATATCGAATTAACAGATTTGTTATTCGTAGGTTCCAATCATGGATACCTAATCAGTAAGCTATCACAATTAAATAACCATGCTTACTTCCCTAATTTGATTATCCTCAAATTAGAACTACAACAACGGCAACAACCAGATTAATTTACATGCCTCTTTATCTTTAGCCAATTAATTAACAATTAATTCTGGCTTAATGTTCGTTATCAATTGCAATCATGAACGAACAACAAATCAAAGAAAACATAGATATCACTATATCTAGGAAAACATGAGGCAAACCGTTATCACGGTATAAAGCAACAACATGCGATCAACCAATTCTTTTAATCCGGTTCAAGTATTTAATTAGGTCAATTTCATTGTGATCCAAAGGAATAAATCATGCTAATTCTACGATTTCACATATACAATTCGAGAAGCCATGAATCCCCTACCTCAAACAGTTCCTCGGGTTCTTTATCCACACAACAGGTCACGATTCTCCCCACGTGACAACTGCATCCACCGGAGGATGCTTATATCGAAGATTGATCGACACGGCTCGGTTGCATCAAAAAAATAGAGCAAAACCAATCCTAGGAGTAAAGATTGATTGTGAAACTCCTACGGAAAGGATTTAAAGGTTCTAGCGCCTCTTAGTCGAGAACAAAGGGAAAGAACAAGGAAGAATGATATCTCGTCCCTTTTTAAGATTTAACGAAGTGACGGTTTAAGATCTGGTTAATTATCCATTAAAAACGGATCGCATTAACCCACGCGGTTTGACCAAGTAAAACATTCCAAGCCTTAGGAATAATTAATAAAGGATTTATGGCATTTGAATCGCCTTAAGAGCCCTTAAAATAAGGCTTTAAAAGTATTTTACGTCAAAGGAAATGTCAAAAGGGGAAAAACTGTAGGAGTCTGGAAACATTGTTCACCCACCGTTACTGTACATGAAACTGATCTGTCACACTGATCTGTGAAACTGATCTGTGAAACTGATCTGTCACACTGATCTGTGAAACTGATCTGTGAAACTGATCTGTCACACCGATCTGTGAAACTGATCTGTCTCACCGATCTGTGAAACTGATCTGTCACACCGATCTGTGAGACTGATCTGTCTCACCGATCTGTGAAACTAATCTGTCTCACTGATCTGTGAAACTGATCTGTCTCACCGATCTGTGAAACTGATCTGTCTCACCGATCTGTGAAACTGATCTGTCTCACCGATCTGTGAAACTGATCTGTCTCACCGATCTGTGAAACTGATCTGTCTCACCGATCTGTGAAACTGATCTGTCTCACCGATATGTGAAACTGATCTGTCTCACTGATCTGTGAAACTGATCTGTGAAACTGATCTGTCACACCGATCTGTGAAACTGATCTGTCTCACCGATCTGTAAAACTGATCTGTCTCACCGATCTGTGAAACTGATCTGTCTCACCGATCTGTGAAACTGATCTGTCTCACCGATCTGTGAAACTGATCTGTGAAACCGATCTGTCTCACCGATCTGTGAAACTGATCTGTCTCACCGATCTGTGAAACTGATCTGTCTCACCAATCTGTTACTGTTCATAAAACTGAAAACACTGTTCACAGAACCGGAAAATTGGCAAAGTGTTGGGGATAAGTCCCCTTGACCTCCCGGAACACCTCCAATACCAACATTTCACAAAGTAATGGACCGGAGAGGTCCGGGCCATTACATTAGATACCTCTCAAAACATTCTCGTCCTTGAGACTTAAAAACCAACCCAGAAGAAAATAGGGGTCCGAACAACCACCCCATAAGATACCTCTCAGGGGAAAACCAACACGAGTTGTTCAAAATCTGGAACAAAACCACGACATCCGAGAACAAACAACCCATAAAAACAATTCAAACTTAATCATCACATCAAAGTTACATAAATAAAACATGAAAGGTCCAACCACAGAGAAAACATCATTACATGAAAGGAGTTAAACATTAAACAACTCTGGGTACTGAGCACGTATCTGTGACTCACGCTCCCAGGTACTCTCCTCCATGCCTCCGTGTCACCACAAGACACGAAATAAAGGAATAGAACGCCCACGCAACACCTTCTCCTTGTGGTCTTGGATCTCCACATGTTGCTCCTCGAAGGTTCCATCATCATCAATATCGATCTCTCCCCAATCGATAACATGGGATTCATCATGAAGATAACGAAGGAGCTGCGATACATGGAAAACATCATGTATCCGACTCATCTGAGGGGGAAGTGCTACTCGATATGCCACAGCTCCAACACGAGCTAACACTTCGAAAGGCCCAACAAAACGGGGAGAAATCTTCATTCCGCGACCAAACCTTCACTGCCCACGACAGGGAGTCACCTTTAGAAACACATGATCCCCAACATTAAACTCTAACGATCTCCTTCTTTGATCAGCATATGATTTCTGACGGTCTTGTGCTGTCTTCATCCTCTCACGAATCACCTGAACCATCTCTGTTGTATTCTGCACTAGTTCTGGTCCGAGAATTGCTGACTCTCCGACCCCAGTCCAGCACAATGGAGAACGGCATGGCCAGCCATATAAGGCTTCAAACGGCGCCATGCCGATGGTAGAGTGAAAACTATTATTGTAAGCGAACTCTACCAAGGGTAAGTGCTTCACCCATGAACCTCCAAAATCAAGAACACATAAGCGCAACATGTCTTCAAGAGTTTGGATGGTTCGCTCTGTCTGACCATCCGTTTGAGGATGAAAAGCAGTGCTATGGCATAGTTGAGAGCCAAAAGCATGCTGGAGACCTCTCCACACCCTAGAGGTAAAACGAGGGTCTCGATCAGAAATGATCGTCTTAGGAACTCCGTGAAGCCTCACCACCTCCTCCAGATACTGCCTCGACAAAACCTCCACTGAGCTCGACTCCTTGATTGCTATGAAGTGGGCCGATTTATTTAAACGATCCACTACCGCCCATATAGCATCATGTCCTCCCGGAGCCCGAGGTAAACCTGTAACAAAGTCCATTGAGATGTCCTCCCACTTCCACTGAGGAATCTCTAAGTGTTGGAGAAGACCACCAGGAACACGGTGTTCGGTCTTCACCTTCTGGCAGACTAAACATCGAGACACACACTCTGCAACCATACGTTTCACCCCAGGCCACCAGAACTGACTCCTTAAGGATCGGTACATCTTCGTCACACCAGGATGTACTGCCAAGGGTGAACTATGGAACTCTCGGAGAACCGTATCGCGCATCTCCAAGGGAACAAAAATCCTGCCATGATACAACACTCGGTGTTCTTCATCCTCCGACCAACCATCAGGGGCCTCCCCACAAACAACTCTGTCTCTCAAAACTTCCACCTCTAAATCACCCAACTGAGACTCTTCCACCTTCTACATCAGGGATGACTGCACCGTCATCTGGAAAAGACAACCTCTTCCCCCAACTTCTCCCATATCAAGATGCAAATATGATAGCTCTTCCATCACTCTCCAGGAATCACCAGATTCACGCACAACATCATTACGTGACTTTCGGCTCAGGGCATCAGCAACAACATTTCCCTTCCCAGGTGTATACGATATTTCGAAGTCGTATTCCTGCAAGAACTCCATCCACCGACGCTGCCTCAAGTTCAAGTCGCGTTGGGAGAAAACATACCTCAAACTCTTATGATCGGTGAAAACCACAAAGTTCTCACCAATGAGGTAATGTCTCCACAACTTCAGAGCAAACACCACGGCTGCCAACTCAAGATCATGGGTGGCATAGTTGCGTTCATGGGGACGCAACTGTCGAGACCCATAAGAAACAACAGACCTCTGCTGCATAAGAACACAGCCTAGCCCTAGATGTGAAGCATCACAGAAAACATCAAACTGGACTCCCTCCGTTGGAAGACAAAGGACTGGAGCACTTACCAACTTCTCCTTTAGATACTCGAAAGCTGTCTGACATTGATCAGTCCATATGAACGCTTGATCCTTCCTGGTCAAAGCTGTCAGAGGAGTCACAACTTGGGAGAAATTAGCCAAAAACCTCCTGTAATAGCCTGCGAGACCAAGGAAACTTCGCACCTCTGACACGATCTTGGGGGTTGTCCAAGACACCACTACTTCTATCTTCGAAGGATCCACAGCTACTCCCTGTTGGGACACAACATGCCCTAAGAAACGAACTTCTCGAGCCCAGAACTCACACTTGGACAACTTCCCAAACAATCGATGTTGGTGAAGAACTCCCAAAATGGCTCGTAGATGCTCTGCATGCTCCTCTTCAGATGTGGAGTACACAAGGATGTCATCGATGAAGACCACAACAAACTTGTCCAGGAATTCACGGAACACGGCATTCATCAACCCCATGAAAACAGCTGGAGCATTCGTCACGCCGAATGGCATTACAACAAACTCATAATGCCCATGACGACAACGGAAAGCAGTCTTCGGGATATCCTCATCCTTTACACGCATCTGATGATATCCTGACCACAAGTCGATATTTGAGAACCAACTTTCACCCTTCAGTTGATCGAATAGGTCATCAATCCGTGGAAGTGGATAGCGGTTCTTTATTGTAACTTTGTTTAAGCGACGATAATCGACGCACAACCGCAAACTGCCATCAGCCTTTTTCACGAACAAGACTGGTGCACCCCACGGTGACACACTTGGCCGAACAAAACCTCACTGCAATAGACCATCGAGCTGAATACGTAGCTCTCGTAACTCAGAAGGGGCCATCCCATATGGAGACATAGAGATAGGAGACGCTCCTGGCTGTAGCTCGATCCCAAACTCGATCTTCCGTCGAGGGGGTAAGGATACAACCTCTTCTAGAAAGACATCAGGGTACTCTTCTACGACCCTAGGAAACGCCAGCTGTTGAACCTCTGATGAACTCAGCATCATCCCAGCCATCATGGATGATAAGGATGAAACTCGTCTATGACTCATCCGAGGATCTCTCTCACCAACAAACACTACTTCCTCTCCATCTTCATCAAAGAAAACGACCTTCTTCCTGTAGCAATCCACAATATCCTGCACCAAATACAACCAATCCATGCCGAGGATGACATCATATGGTTGTATTCGTAAACATAGGAAATCTCCCCAAGAGCGGTGCTGCCCCAACACTAGCTCACAGTCTCTACATACTTCAAACAAGCTAGCTCGACCTCCAACTGGCGTAGTCAACGCCAAGGGCACTGGAAGCCTCTCTACCTCAAGTCCCAAAGCGTGGACAAGGGTAGGGGATATAAAGGATTGTGTCGCTCCTGAATCAAACAAGGCATACACCAAGGTAGAAAACAAGCAAAGGGTACCTCGGACGACGTCTGGCTCGCCTGGAGCTGGCAACGCTAGAGCATGAAGCTGACCACGACCACCTCCACGACCTCTATGGCCCTGATGACGACCACCACCACGGCCGCGCTCTGCTCTCTGTGGACGGGGAGCGTCATGGGGCTGTCCTCTGCTAGCTCCATCTACCCTCTGGTGATCTAAAGCTGGTGCAACCTGCTGCTACTGCCTCGGCTGGAACTGCCTCAACGGAGGAACCTGGAGTGGAGCGCCTGGTGCACGATGACTGCTCTGAAAAGTTGGGCACTCCCGCTGCTGATGACCACGTCCACCACAAGAAAAACAAGTGCTTGATCCCTTGGCATAGGTCTGAGAGTTTCTACCTCCGGAGAAACGAGATGGGAAGGGCTGGGACCTACCCCCAGGTGAACGGAAACTCTTCTGTCCTGAAAACCGGGAACCCAGGACCACAGCTCTGCTTCGTGAGGAATCATGACGATTCCCCTCTCGTGACGATCCGGTCCTGGCCAAAGTCCTCTCAACAACCTCTGCCCTCGCCAGCACCTCAAGATATGTCTTCAGCATAAATGGGGTGACCTGGCGCTGGATCTCTGGACGCAAAGCCTCCTCGAAATGCCTCGCCCTGGCCTCATCATCCGGTAACAGGTCTGAAGCATATCGTAGAAGGTTCCTGAAACGGATTCCAAACTCTCGAAGACTGGAGCTCCCCTGTCGAAGGGTAAGAAGCTCCCGGCGACTGGACGCCTTCGCAGTCGACGAAAGAAACTCGACTCTAAACCTGTCTCGAAACTCCTCCCATGAGATCGCCGACTCCACACGATCCCCGAGGAACAAGAACCACCACTGTCTCGCTACTCCACGCAACATAGTCACAACCAAGGACACCCAGTGTTCCTTCCGAGCACGAATCGAACTGAAACCTATCTCGACCTCCTCCAACCAGCCTTCTGTAACTGCATCTGAAACGGAGCCCTCATACTTCTGTAGACTCTGGTGCTGGAACTCTCGGAGTTTCTTCCTCCAAGTGTCATCGTCGTCAACCTCTACCCGGCGGCGATCTGCTGGAACAGCCTGCTGGGCACCTTCTGCGCAAACCTGACGAGGACGTCGACCTGGAGCCATACCTGTAAAATAACAACTGTTAGAGCTCCTAAGCCTGGAATATGGAAGACTCAACATTAATTAATTAATGATTTTGTTTTATTAATTTTAGGTTACCTATCCCAAGGTCTACCCATTCAAACACAAGCGCAATGAATAATGATGCATGATCCTTTCCTAGGTCTCTACCCTGAAACCAGTATCACTTTGTTTAGTAGCCATCGTAAACTTAAAGGTCCGTGCAACAGATCATAGGGGGCCCTGAACGCCTATGTCTCTACCGGTCTTCAGTGTTTACCCCACTTGATAAACATGAATGACACCGTTGCCCTACCATCCCATGCATCCTCACCTGTGCCTAACTCCAAACTCCATCCTATCCCTCAACCAGACCTCTGATACCACTCTGTCACGACCCCCTCCCCACAAAGTGTACCCCTCCTGGGCCGGCAATGTGAGAAGGGAGATAATGACCCCCATGTCCCACCTCCAGTAGGCCCCGGGTTGGCGACTAGCACCGAGGGTATAATACACACACAAATGGGAGGCATTACCCTCTAAGAGAACACATGCAGAAGAGAGAGATAGAATAGACTCCAATCAACTCCAACTCAGAACTGAAATGTAAAAGGACATCAAGTACATATATGAAATGTCATGCAAAAGTACTAAAACTGAAAGGGAGAACTAAAAGTACCCAAAAGAAAGTAAAACGACAGCGACCACAAGCCCGAACAGCTCCTCCTCCAACCGCAAGCTAGTAGTAACCAGCTTGATCTCCAACCTGCTCCAAGTGACCTGAAAAACAGTTTATATGTACATAGGGTGAGTATAACAGTATAATCAGTAGTATTCTCCCCAAGACTCTCGTGTAAAAGTAAAGAAAGCATGCTAAAGCCCACTGAACAACAAGTGAAACTAACTCGTCACCTAAACAGGTATACTATGTTCCCAACCTCACCATGGCTACTCTCACCAAGTAACGCATATAAGAATATAGCATATAGTAAAGAATATCAAGGGTACCTCGCTACTACTTCCCCACTGGTTTACCGCTTTTCCCCAACGACATACGTCCTATGAATCTCTCTCCAAAGGCTTGCCCGCAGACACCTGGGCTAAGCTCCACAATCTGCACCTTGTGCACCACAAAGGCTTGCCCGCAGACACCTGGGCGAAGCACCACACCGTCCTCAAAACCAAAGTAACCAGGTAGATTCCGGGAGCCACCATAGCTCGTATAACGTGTATCATACGTCGAGTATTATTCCTCAAGCCATTACAGCCCATACGCCGAGTAAGGATCCTCAAGCCATCATAGCCTATACACGTTACACCTATAGTAGTCCGTAGGATACTATATCCAGAATATATGTGTGTGAATAACCACAAGCCATTACAGCACTCTACACACATATATGGGGTAACTAACCACTGTGCCTCATGGCACAAGTATCTACCAAGAGAAGAGAGCGGGGCCAAAGGGGGTAGTCATCCATTCAACCTCCCATCAGAATGTTGGGGAAAACACCCCCCCAGGGCTCAGAATCCCCAGGGTGTCAGTTGCCCTTACTGACAGGGTGGAGTAGCGTATAGAAACACAAAACGTACAGAATATATAAGTAACTCACATCCACACTATGGGCATTACCTAGTCTTAGATACAACTGCAGCTAACGTCTCTCAGACTCCAGGCTGCTACTTCAAAGACTAGGTATCCTATAAGCACACAACCAATTGAAGAGCTTCATTAGATTACTCCATTCTCATTTATCAATTCCACTGTACGTTAATTAATTCTTTAAACATTAATTAAGAATGAACAATTCCACATTAAACTGAAGTGGCATCACTTTCAAAAACAACTGCTCCTTTTTAAGATTCACATCACCTTTAAATTCCAGCATCTCCATCCCCGTGGATTTTCACCATTTAATCAAACATTCATTACAGAATTACTTTTCCACATTCCCAGGCATTCTAGAAAAACATCCTATGATTCTAAACACAAATGAGGCTCAACACGGTGAGTAGATATACTACCCGTCGAGTCTTTGCCGCCTATAGAAAGAGCATAGACCCATCCTCCATCGAGAGGCTAAACACGGAAAGCACGTGGCATACCCCGCGTTTCTTCGCCTCCTTCGGAAAGAGGGTAAGAAAGACCAGCTGCCTTGAGCAGTGGGGAAAAGTAAAGCAGATAAACAACCAAACCAAACCACCAACATCAAACCATCGAATTCATCTCATACCATCGCCCTTGGTGTCCTCCCCGACACCCATATGCATAAACCGATGCATCTCGCCACACTAGGCGTCATCCGCTGCCACAACCACAAGTCTCCATGCCTCCACATATCACAACAGCCATCCAGCCTCACATCACAGCACAAGAAGCAGGAAAACAAACATCACAAAATGGGCTCTCATCCCTTTAACAAACAAGAGGGTAACTCAGAACCCTTTTAGAAACTCCCACATAATCTGTTCTCTAATCCATATCGAATTAACAGATTTGTTATTCGTAGGTTCCAATCATGGATACCTAATCAGTATGCTATCACAATTAAATAACCATGCTTACTTCCTTAATTTGATTATCCTAAAATTAGAACTACAACAACGGCAACAACCAAATTAATTTACATGCCTCTTTATCTTTAGCCAATTAATTAACAATTAATTCCGGCTTAACATTCGTTATCAATTGTAATCATGAACGAACAACAAATCAAAGAAAACATAGATATCACTATATCTAGGAAAACATGAGGCAAACCATTATCACGGTATAAAGAAACAACCTGCGATCAACCAATTCTCTTAATCCGGTTCAAGTATTAAATTAGGTCAATTTCATTGTGATCCAAAGGAATAAATCATGCTAATTCTACGATTTCACATATAAAATTAGAGAAGCCAAGAATCCCCTACCTCAAACAGTTCCTCGGGTTCTTTATCCACACAATAGGTCACGATCCTCCCCTCGTGACAACTGCATCCACCGGAGGATGCTTATATCGAAGATTGATCGACACGGCTCGGTTGCATCAAAAAAACAGAGCAGAACCAATCCTAGCAGTAAAGATTGATTGTGAAACTCCTACGGAAAGGATTGAAAGGTTCTAGCGCCTCTTAGTCGAGAACAAAGGGAAAGAACAAGGAAGAATGATATCTCGTCCCTTTTTAAGATTTAACGAAGTGACGGTTTAAGATCCGGTTAATTCTCCATTAAAAACGGATCGCATTAACCCACACGTTTTGTCCAAGTAAAACATTCCAAGCCATAGGAATAATTAATAAAGGATTTATGGCATTTGAATCGCCTTAAGAGCCCTTAAAATAAGGCTTTAGAAGTATTTTACGTCAAAGGAAACGTCAAAAGGGGCAAAACTGTAGGAGTCTGGAAACACTATTCACCCACCGTTACTGTACATGAAACTGATCTGTCACACTGATCTGTGAAACTGATCTGTGAAACTGATCTGTCACACCGATCTGTGAAACTGATCTGTGAAACTGATCTGTCACACCGATCTATGAAACTGATCTGTCTCACTGATCTGTGAAACTGATCTGTCTCACCGATCTGTGAAACTGATCTGTCTCACCGATCTGTGAAACTGATCTGTCTCACCGATCTGTGAAACTGATCTGTCTCACCGATCAGTGAAACTGATCTGTCTCACCGATCTGTGAAACTGATCTGTGAAACCGATCTGTCACCCCGATCTGTGAAACTGATCTGTCTCACCGATCTGTGAAACTGATCTGTCTCACCGATCTGTCTCACCGATCTGTGAAACTGATCTGTCTCACCGATCTGTTACTGTTCATAAAACTGGAAACACTGTTCACAGAACTGGAAAATTGGCAAAGTGTTGGGGATAAGTCCCCTTGACCTCCCGGAACACCTCCAATACCAACATTTCACAAAGTAATGGACCGGAGAGGTCCGGGCCATTACACAATGAAAGTAAAAAAATATGTAAAAATATTTAATTGTTTAGGTAATTAACATATCAATGATTTATTATATAGATATTTAGGATAAATTTAATATCCAATGATCACATGATTTTTTATCATATAGAATGAACAATTTTGACATAAAAATTAATTAAGGCTGTGAATGTCAATACTTTCCATATTTAGAATGATATTAAACCATTTTAAGGAAGATTACGTATGGTATCAATATAATATATACTCATTTGAGTAAAAATAAGGTGGTTTTTGTCATTGTTTAATTGAAATACCATAAAATGATTTTTAAAAATGTTCCTTAGTATAATATTATTTTTATTTTGTAATATTTTTAATGTAATTTTCTTTTAAAATGCCATTTAATTTTTTTTTAAATAAACATGAATAATTTTAAAATTAAACTTTAATTAAATTATGGCCATGTTGGTAGGTAATTCCATACAAGCAATAAAGAAAATTCTTTTTACAAGGTAAAAAGTTTCGAAAATTTCCTTGTCTGAAAAGTGATAAAAAGAATCATTTGAAAACATATTTTAAAAAAATGGGCAAATATTTTTTATAATAAATCAATTTGAAAAGGATAAATTAAATAATTTTTATTTTTTAGAAATAATTGTTTTGTAAAAATAAGGACTTTCAACCAAATAGAGAAATGGAGTAATATTTTATTAAACAAATTTATAAATAATATAAATTACCAAATTGAGAAAAAAGGTTTTTTCACATGAAAATAATCATGAATAACTAGATTATAATAATATTAAATGGATTTTAAATAGTTATAATATAATTTCATTTAATATAAATTCAACCATAAACAATCTCAATTAGAATTAATTTATCATGTAAACCCTTTAAATGGTCAAAACTATTGAATAGAGAGTTTATTAATGAATCAATTATGTTTATAAAATATAAATAGTCATAAAATAAGTGTAAATTAATAAATATTGTGTCAAAATTTCTTATAAAAATAATCATATAATATCATAATCAACGAAGTGGAAGTTTTACCCAGTAAACAGAAATTGATTTAAGAAATTCATTAACACTTTGAAAATTTTAATTCAAATCCATTTATATAAAACAATTATAATTAAAACATAATATACAATTAGAAATTAATTATATCTGATATTACATGTAAAATGGTTAGAAAATATGGCATACAAAACCAAATTAGGTTCATAGTAATACAATATACCTCAATGAAATGAAATAGAGACGTAATCTGTTAAATCAAACATTCATTTTTTTCATAATTTAATTGACATCCTTAATAGTGGTTTTAAACATTATATTAACTAATACCATAACACTATTAATATTTATTATTCTGAAAAATATATTTTTATAACCAAATAGTATATATTTTTTAACCATCGATCATTATTTTCATCGTTTCATGTAGTAAATACTTTTTTATGAGTATGTTTTGTATTTTTATTTTTTCTTCCACTTACTACAATATGAATTAATATTTCAATGAATTTAAAACAGTATGTAAATATCATATATATTTTTTTATTTATAGTAATAAAAGAAAATTATATGAAATGAAATACACTATTCTTCGAGATGGTAGGTTGTACATACACATGAACGATGTTTCCATTTTGTTTTCATATTGAAATAAAGAAACATAATATATATATATATATATATATATTATCATTAAATTATCGTTATTAGTTCATATATATCACATATGTTTATGAAAACTATCAATTATACAATACATATAAATTGGGAATGAATCATTTTTCTTTGCAAGGTGACAACCCACTATACACATGAGTGATGTTATCATATTATCACTAAATGTAAATAATAATGGTATGTGTGATATAATATTAAAAAAATAAAAATAACCTCATAAATATCATATCTATAATATATAAACTACAAATAAATTATTATTCACAACCTTGAAAGGTGGTAGTTGAAAAATAAACAACGTCGGTTCGTGAGGTTGTAGTCCGATGTGAACACCAATGTTAATTTTAAAACCCGTTTGATAGATGTTAGTGAAGTATTAGGTTTTAAAAAAAACTTAAAATAGATAATTATATGTTATATATATATTTTATTATATACTCATGGTTTAATTTTAATATAAGGATTCATGGAAGGATATAAAATAAGTGTTGTTTTGGATGAACATTAACTCTTCGGCAAGTATCCTCCTTAGGTTTCCCATAAAACACTAAAGGATATAATTGATAAAATAATAAGACTTATAGTATTATGGGAGGAAATATTTTTAGTTATTTGAGTAGGCCTCGACAGAAAAGTAGTTTTATGGTTATTTGATTGGAGGAGAGGGGGTGACATTTTATATGTGGGGTGAGTAGCACTCTTTTAATGTTTGAAAAGTATTGAGTACTAACATGTTTTATCAATGTATATTGCTATCAATAGTGTACCAATATATATAATATATGTTATATTACTAAATATTTCCATAAAATTTGAGTTTGAAATTTTATTATATCATTTGTCCCCTAATGTTTGATGTTTTGTCTATTGGTGAACTTGTTTCTCTCTTAATCAATATAATTATTATTACCTAATTTCACAAAACAAATGGGCCAAAAAATATTTAGATATTATTGTACATTATAATTATTCTGATTCTAATTATTTAATCTATTTTTGGAAATTTAATTCGCATAATTTGAAATATTAATTTAATATTAATCTTAGAGAAGGAATGGGAAAATTGATTTTTTATGTAAAAATGTTCAATACTTTACTTAGTTTTTAAATCAAAATTTATCATAAAAATAAATAAAATTTACTAAATAGGAAAAATATAAGTATTATTTAACTATTTTTAATTTAAAATAATTTTATAATATAATTTTAAATTTTAAATTAAATATATCATAAATTAGTTTTAAATAAAATTTTAGTATTTTTTCACTATTCGTTAATAAATTTAACATGTAAGAAAAATAAAAAAATACACCATAACATAATAATGGAATTAAGATTCCAAAAATAAATTTTGTTTTTTCAAATAATTTTTTTAAACTTTTTAATCTGTATTTTTAAATCAATCATGCCATTAAAATTCGACAATACTACCTTTATAAAAATACATCTTCTTAAACATAAAATTATATTTTTTTCTTATTTTATGCCATTAACATATATTTTATGAATGTACAGTTTTATTATTGAATATATAATTTATAAATACTATTAATATCATTCACAAATAATAATTTATTTATTTAAGTTTGACAAAATTTCATTGGGAAACATAAAATAGGTTTTTTTATAATTTTTTTATTATTATTTTGATTTTTATTTTCATTTATAATAAATTAGATACCAAATAATCCAACCATATATTTTTATAATTTAGTTATTACTATTTATATCCACTAATTTAATGGCTAAGATATAATATTCATTATAAATATTATTAATAATAATATATATAAAAACTCAGTCTTTCATGTAATCTAATATATTAAAGAAATTAATTCTTGTGTTTAACATAAGATAACTCAGTATTTCATATTACACACACTATCTAATATAATTTTATAGTTATATAATTTTAGGGTTTTTACACTCTCACCAAATTAAATAAATTGTGTCCATATTATTTGATCTTGATCTAAGTAATATATGGATTGATATTTGAAAATTCATTTGTTAAAAACACATATTGTAAAAGTTTTTATAAAATATCTTACTAATAATACATAAAGGTATTTAGATAGGTCATATTTTATAGAAACATTACTAGGTTTCTATATATGAAACATAGGGGTAAATGAGAACATGGGCATGGAAGAGAAAAATAACACCCAAATACTGATTAATAGTGATAGAGAAAATTGATCACAAGAAATTGGGTGGTCTATAGATGGTTAGCAAAAAAATTGTAAACAAAATAGGTGTGAAAAAAATCATTGATATCATTTTAAATGATAGAAATATGAAAAAATTTATCATAATTTTTTTCAAAATAATTGTGAAGATTCAGGAGAAGACTTACTTACTTGTTTTAATTAAATTCTATATAAATAATAACATCACATGGTTACAAATTGATCAATTTCCATTTCAAAAAATATTCCATAAAAGAAATATCCAAAAAATATTTTTTTTCAGAATCACTAAAATTCACATTTAAAGATTCATATGATCCATACAAGAGAGATAAGTCTTTCTGTATTTCTGTAACTATTTTACAAAACCAATATTTTAACTAATAGTTATCCAATATAATATATTAATCTCTAAAACTCAAAAGTAAAATTATTGCTTCATCATTATTATTTATTCATCAAATTGTTTATCTAAACATAATAACTCATTAAACTAGACATCACGTAGACTGGTTGCAGGTGTGAAACCCTTATCATCTTTCGATCACGGGTTCAACTACCAAAACCTTGTTGGATGCAATGAGGTCTCACCATACATGATGGGTGTTCTTTTTATACCCTTATAATTCATATAATGATCCAAAAAAGATGGTGGACATCCATGGAATAACTATAATCATTAAGTAACCTTTTTTCTATGGTTCTAAAGTAACCTGATTTTTTAATTCTAATAATCTTATATTTCTATTAATAAAATTTCTTTGATAATAATATCATCCATAATGTTATCAATACCTTAAAAATTATGTTTATAAATTATAACGGCATTATCACTCAAATAAATTTTCATATAAATCATATAATTTCATAAATATCTCCAAAATGTTGTCAATATTTGTATCCTCTCATGTTAAAAAACATAAAAAATTGGTATTTAATTCATTTATCTTATTTTCAATCTAAAACTCATTAACGCATGATGGTTCCAAAACTCATATAATAATGAATACCAATTTTTTTAAAAAAATTAAACAAAATCCTTATATGTATCAATATTTTTATAACAATAATACCTTTGCTAAAATAATTTAACAATTTATTTCATAAATCCCAATACAAAAATAATTAATACATTTTATTTCAGCATAATCCCTTACATGGTTTAGGGTATTCCCGATTTCATTCATTTTCATTATCTATTCAAATCCTTCATAATTATTTATAAGGAAAATTTGAATTTTCATTAGAGTATCACTTGAGATTATCAAGGGATGTGTGTAGTAATAACTATTGACATGTACTAGGTTATGATTGAGCCTAGACAGATACACCCTTTTCAAAGTAATTACTCCTAGGTAAATATTTTTCAAAACCACGTCCACTTTTAGTATCAAGATATGGATTTATTTCATAAAAAAACCATGTAATCTCTATCTTACTAAAACATTATGATATTAACCAATAAATATTTTCAAATTATATCATTAGTTATGTTCCCTAATTTATATTTTACTAAATATAGTTCCCATAGTTGGTACTAAATCTCCTCTGATACCAATAGTAGTGAACTAAACCCCAGAAATCTGGAGTCGGTAACTGCTACCATTACTTTGGAATACAATAAATAGAAATACCATCCTAATGGACTAAATTGTTTAGTAGATTATGTAAACTAGATACATGCATGTGTCTTATATTACATTTCAATATAAAAAATTGAAACATATTTTTTTATTATATCTTTATTCCATTTATAATATCTCTTTATATTATTCATATAAACATCTTGGAATATTAGTGAATTTAAAAAAATAAGGGTGACCTCAAATGATAAATAAGTGTTAAGTAAAACAGATGCTATCATGAATTAATAACGAAAAATGTATATGGGATCTTAAATAACCGAACACTTATGCCATTTAAATAACTAGATATGACATAATCAATAGGGAATGGTATATAACTAGAAACATATGACATTAAAATAATCGGATAAGGCATAATCAAAATGGAAATGTAAATAATTGAAAACACAAGACATTTAAATAACTAGATATGGCATAATCAATATAGAAAGGTAAATAATTAGAAACCATGAAATTTAATCCATTAAATAAGAATGAAATGCATTCATGTATTTTATGTGATTTAAAATTTCATGGATAATAATACCAAAATATTAATTAAGCTAATGCTTAATTTTTGGACACCATGTTTCCCAGGTACACAATAACTTTATCATCAAGCCTTTTCACAAGAAAGTCTAAAACGCACTGGGTAAAAACCCATTTTACTATGTCTGGACAAATGATTCTTCATATGAGACTACCAATTCATGAAGGTAATATCAGTAACCAAGTATTATTCATGTCAAAATTGTTCAATGCTTTCCTCATATATCGAATAATTGATTTCATTCATAATTAATCCGCCATATCAAATTTCTGTATATAATAATGAGTTCTGATTTTTTAATATATTCATAGTTAAAAAAATATAATTAAAATTAAACAATGTAGGTAAACATTTTATATCGTCTAGTAAATAAGAATATCCATGAAAAACAATGATGGTATTTTGAAAAAAATTAATGTATAATGGTCAAAAGAATAGTGAACATTTTAAAGGAATGTTATTGATTAAATAATGAGTGAAGTGAATTCCCATAATTTCCTTAGTCAAAATTATCATAAAGTCCCTAGTATTAGTAAATATTATATAAATATAACATATACACATTGAATTAATAATACTAGGTTGTTTTTATTGATTAATATACATACCATAAAAAGTTATTTTAAATGTTATTGAAGAAAATATCCTTTTGATTTTGAAAAACATTCTTCAAATACATTTCATTGAAAATAAATTTTGAAATAATTTTATTTAAAAATAAACTCATAAAAATTAATATTAATCTTTAAAAAATAACTATCATGTAGATGGGTAATTCCTTAAATTCCAAAAATAACATTCCTTTTACAAGGTAAAATGGTTGGAAAAGTACCTTATTCAGAAAAAAAAACAAGGAGATTATGATGAGTTTTTTAAATAATAAATGTGTAAGGATTTATTTTAATAAATCATTTTCAAAAGATTAAATAAAATATTTTTGAAACAATTTTTTTACTACATGATTTTTTAAGAAAATAAAATTCTGGTCGAAGAGTGAAATAGAATGAGATTTTATTAAGAAATTTTAAAAATTGTATTAAGTTCCAAGGATTTTAGAAATGGTGCTATCATTTGAAAAAGTTAATTAAATACAAGAGTATAATAAAATTAAATGTTATTTTAAATAATGATCATATAATTTTTATTAATGTTAATTCAAGAATAATCAATCTCAATTTGTATGAGATTGTGAAGTAAACCCCTAAAATGATCATAATGTTGAAGTAAAATTATTCAATGAATTAATTATATGTATCAACAATAAATCCATATAAAACAAGTGAAAATAAAAAAATATATAATCAAATTCCCTTATAATCATAATCATAAAACATCATAATCAATGATGTGTATCTTTTAACAAATGAATTGAAATTGAGTTATAAAATTATTTACGACTTGGTAACTATAAATTCAAATCCCCTTATATGAAATAATTCAAATTTAAAAATTAAATACAATGAATAATGAATTATTAATGATATTTCATGTCAAAGGGGAAGTATATATTCCATATAAAAAAATTAAGTGCATAATAATAAAATATGACTAAATGAAATGAAATTGAGATGTAATCCCTCACCTTGCGCATTAATTTTGGTTATACAAGATTTAACCACATATATACTGGTTTTATACATTTTATTAACTTATAAAATAACCACATGATAATTTATTATATCATATATGACCCTTTTATGCAGTATTGTTACGATTCATTAAAAATGTATAATTTTTTTCATTGTTTCGAGTAATAAAAACTTTTCTTCGAGTATGTTTTGACTTGTTATTATTTGGTTTCTATTATTTAAATAATTATTTAATCATAAAAAAATGTAACAAATTATGTAAATATAATATATATTTAATATTCATGTGTTTATATTAATTTATAAAATTTGGTGTTAGGAAATGAAATACACCATTTCGAGAGAAAATATGCCATAAGTACGCATGAACGCTATTTCCATTTTATTATTATTTTAAATGAAATAATAGTATATTATATATATATATTAAATAAATTATAATTATTATTTAATATATATCACATATTTTTATTAACACCATCTTTAATACATTCCATGAAATGTTTGAATGAATCACAATGCTTTATGAGGCAGTAGTCCACTATACACATGAGTGACATTATCATATTCTCAATGAATGGAAATCATGAAGTTATGTGTGATAAAATAATTAAATAAGTATGATAAAATCATAAATATTAAATATATCTTATATAAACTACAAACACAACATTATTTCCATCACTGATTGGTGTTAATGGAAGAACAAAAGACATCAGTTCCTGGGGTGGTAGTCTTCCATACTCACGAATGAAGATTTGATAACCCATTTGATTGAAGTGGGTGATGTTGTAGGTAATACCCATAAAATAAAATCATATCAATATATTTATGATATTATGTTTATTATATAATCATGGTATATTATAAATTAAATTATTTTTAGAAAGGGAGAAAATAAAAATGTTTTTAGAAGAACATTACATCTTCTTCAAATATCCTACTTAGGTTTTCACTAAAACCATAAAATGTGTTCTTTATGCACAAAATAATTATTATTATATGATTTTAATTGAATTTGAGGAGTGATTTTATTAGTTTTTTTTAATATATTTTGTTTTATGTGTTAATGATAAGAGGAGGTGGTGAACTTTTATGAGTGTGGTGAGTGACACTCTTATAATTTTTGAAAAGTATTTAGTGGTGCAATGTTTTTTTTCATGTCAATATGGTCCCATAATGAAATATATATATATATATATATATATAATATTAGGAATAAATTGAAAATATTCTCATCCAATTTGTGTTGGATAATTTTCTTGGTTATTTGAACCCTTAAGTTTAATGTTTAGACTCTTTGTAAACTCATTTTCCCTTAATCAATGTAATTAATTTCAACTATTTTCACTAATCAATTTAGTAAAAAATTGTGTGGAACTTTATATATATTTTAATTTATTACAATAATAAATATTTAATTCATTTTACAAAATTTAATCAACATAATTGGAATGAATAATTTTAATATAATCCTATAGGTGGGATGAGAAAGCATATTTTTAAAGCAAAAATGTCTAAATGTTTATTATGTGTTTATTTTTAAATTCAATATAAAAAAGATTCTAATGAAATAAATTGGGTTAATATATGTATAATTTAACTATTTTGACATTAATACCAATTAAAAATGTAATTTAACATTATAAATTTTTTAAATTGAATATCGTTTTTTTCAATTAAAATTCAATATTATTTCACTTTTCATAAAAAAATGAATCTTCACAAAAAATAATAAATATTTACCCTACGTTATTTTCTACAGTACAAATTAACAATTTTTTTTTATTTTGTAGAATTATTTTAATAAAATTGTAAAATTATATTTTTAAACAAGTGCACAATTAAATAGTGAAAAAATTGCATACAAAAAATACAGCTTTTTATTCATAAAAGTAGATTAGCTCTTATATTATGCCTAAAAAATCTATCAGAATAATTTAAATACCATTTTATTTAATATGTAATAAATAAAGTTATTATTCATCATTAAATAATGATAATTAATTTATATTATTAGTATAACCTTTAAGCAGTTAAAATTTGTTTTATAAAAACATTTCCTCTATATTCTATTGTTTTTTATTATAAATTATAATCAATTGGTAGCCAATATATTTGACCATTTATTTTCATAAGATATTTATTCCTACTCATAAAAAAATTTTATTGTTTAGGTGATAATTCTCATTACAAATAATAATACTAATCGTATTTAGTAAAAATAAGTCTCTTTGTAACACAATTTGTTGAATAAATTCAGTGTTTCATGTAATGAATGATAACTTAATATTGAATTCAATATACACTATCCAATAAAATGTTATTATTTTAGAATTTTCATCACATTACATGTAATTTTTTGGAGGTCGTCCTGTATAATCAACTTCAATGTAGATTTCTATTACCCTGAATTTTTGTAAATATTAATGAACTCTTTATTGCATTATAATACTTATTTTGTGTGATTTTGTGTGTGATAATTTCATTAGAGATACTTTAAAATTAAAAGGTAATAATATATCCTTCCTTTGATGAGATCCAAGATGTGTTGTGGAATTACTAAAAAATATATATATTCTATAATTGTATGATATCATTTTATTGGATTCAAATTATATAAATTATCAATGGTGGAGACTCATAGGACAATGAAGTAATTTATCATGGTTTATGACCTTGGTAAATTCCATTATAGGATATTATGAAAACATGATCCACTATTTGGAAATCCATGTTTATATTTTTTCTTGGATATCCATGTCATTGTATTTGTGTATTTATCCTTATACTTTTATATTATTATTGATGGATTTTATTGGTTGGGTACTTTGATGTATTGATGAAAACCTTTATGACATTTGTTCATTGTGAAATAAGATACACTGGCTGAAACATGAGTGATATTGAATTAATTAATAATAAAAATAATATTTTCCTTTCTATTATTTAACGTAAGATGATATTTTATTCCCTTTTATGGTAATAGAACAACCTAAATAAATCATTGGTCTTTGTGTTATATGAGAAAGATTATTTATTGGGGATGAGATAAATAGAAAATGAAATAATAGTTGATGAAACCAACAAACAGCTTTTTTTATTAGAGATATCATGATAAAGGGAATATGTTTTACAATAAGAATTTATTTGAGGTTATATTTCATCACAACATAAACATCATTCTCTCTGGGAGCCTTGGCATATTTCTGGATTTTAACCTTCGAATTTGGATGGATCCACATAATTCCATTGAGAAATAGACTTAGTTGGTCAGAAATAATGTTATCCAGGCCCTCAATTAAATATTATCATTGTTTTACTTGTTTAAAATATATTTTTCTTATATTTGGTTTAATAATTATTCATGTGACTTTGATCACATATATTTGGTTACTAGTTATTCTGGAGAATATATCAGACTACAATGTTTAATAAACATGTATTTAATATTTAGTAAATATAACATATATATATATTAGAAAATAATGAAATTATATGTATTTATTAAATAAATAGAAAAAATTTAAGGGATAATACATATTGTGGATGAATTAAAAACTAACATTAAAGGGCCCAAGGATAAAATATAAATCAAGTAAAACATGAATATATTTTAAACAATTTATAAAATATATAATATTAAATTAATATATGTGTTTTTTGTATGTTAATAAAAATAACAATAATAGTATACTATTACGACATGGGGTTTGATTGGGATTAATAAAATAACAGGGGAGCATGGGAAATTGTTTTCCTTCAAATGATAGAATGATTATTTTAAAAAATAAAGTACAAACTAATATTAGATATTTTGGATTGTTATTTACAAATACCATCAAAGGATACTCGTAATATATATATATAACCTCTACAAAAACACTGTCAAGAGATGAGGATGACCTACCTCCAATACTAATCTCTATTCTTGAGTGAAAATAGAGTATCCTTTAAAGTGATTCTTATGGTGATCAAATATGAACTGTACAAAATTTGGGATATTCTATGCTAGCACATATAGATTTCAATAACATCACTCGGAGGTTTTTGTATCACATATGGATAACCTTTTAATTTAATTTAAACATTATTGATGGTATGAAATTATTTTATAACATATATATGTTGCATGATTCTATAATAATGAAATAAATCATCTCAAGGTATTTCTTTAAATACTAAAATTAATTATGAATAATTATGGGATAATCCTATATTTTTCATTCTATCATTATTTCAACCATTATTCCTTAATTACATTGTCCACTACATTTTATGACATGTATATCGCTTAATAATAATCTATTGTGAAATAAAATATCGACATGGTAATGCTTTATCCACGCTTCTACTACACGTAAAACCATAATAATGAACATAACACTCATATTTTTTGTGGGACTGTGTTCCCTTGAAAAAGTTCTATGAGGTATCTCCATGATTAGGTCTCCAACTGATTCTCTATCAATATAATTTTATTTTCTAAAATTCCTTCAAGATGAAATTTCTAAGGAGAAAATAAAGAGACCCATGTTTTTCATATGTGAATAATTCATTTTTATAGATGAATATTAAATAAATGAAAAAAGTAAAATAAATTTCCTATTTATATAATATTTAAGTGTCTCTGGAAATGTGAAACATGATATAATAACATGGAAAAATATCTTCAAGGTGTCCCACAAAGATCATCACATTTAGAATCCCACATAAAACATTTCTTAATAACCTAGTGAAAGGAAACATAAGAAATATTGAGTTTAGATTATCAATAATAGTAAATAAAAGAAATGAATAAGAATAACATGAAAACAATAATATGAGAACACGAGAATAAAATTTAAGTATCACATTATAAATATTAAATATCATACAAATGTGTCACGACATATATATTAGTATATTAGAAGACATGAATCAAAAAGGAATCTTGATCATAGGCCATTAGAGAATAACATATGAATAAGAAAATGAATTTTGGAAGATATAAAAGCATATAAATTAATTTCCATATTAGTCTCGGCTCACTTCTAAGATAATCATAGTGGAAAACTGCCTCTACTGAACTGAGTACAGATCTTGTTCCAACTCTATATTTCTGAACAAATTTTTCATCATGTTCCACACTTGAATTATTGAATGGAGTTAAATTCTTGTTCCAATCCTATATTACTGAACTAAGTTCACTCCCTATTCTGGTTATGTAAATCTCATAATATATAAATCTTTACCCAATTTTTTGGAGGTAGTTATTGGTAACACCTATCACATAATGAAATAAAACAAATGTCTTCTACAATATAATAAAACATGCATCATATCATGACTCATCAAAATAGATGGGTTTTATAAACATCATATCATGATTCATGAAATTAAATGGGAGTCATAAAAATTTAATCATATCATAACCTGTGTAAAGAAGATAAGTTTCATTGTCTTTTCATCTTAGAATTACTCATTAAAGGAAGCTGTTTTCATAATAATTTTATCATGGTATAACCCAAGGATGAAAAGTTGGTTTCATAAACCACATGTTATTTTAAACATAAACCATTCAAAGAAAAAAAATATTATCCTTAGATTATATCCCTACTAAAAAATAAACTATATTAAAGTATTTCATCGTATATGTAAACTTATTTTGAAAGATCACTTGGAGCATTTCTTACGGAAAATAAGCATTCTATGAAAAATAATTTTATAGGAAAAACATTTTCAAAATAACATTATGTGATAAACATTGAAAACATATGAATTAATATATAAAAAATAATTTAAAATATTTAATTAGAAAAATTGTCTATAAATATTGAAAAATTTATTTTAAAATATATAAAACATTTTGAAATAAATTTTCGTTGAAAATTATCTTCAAAACATATAATGGAATAATTAAAAACCATTTTTATTTTTTTATAAATATAACTTTTTAAATCCTTTTCCTAAAAAATTTTCATAAAAGATCATTCTATTCTCTTTATGAATTATTTTAGAAAACCCAGTTTTTGAATTAAATTCATTTCCAATCGAAGAGAGATATAAGGTCATATTTCATTAAAAATGAATTGTTATTAATTTTAAGTACCATTGTGTGGAAATATAGTATGATTACAAGGAAATATTCTGAATAAACATTATTGAATAAAATTCATGAGAGTTATTGAAGTATGGATCCTAATATTTGATCAATTGATGCATAATCATAAACAATCCCGGTAAACAATGAGATTGTAACTATAAACTCTTACATCTTTAGTAACATTGAATAATAATAAAAATGATATAATTAAATTATATAAATCTTAAAATATCATGAAAAGAATCATATTCCTGATTTAACATGTCAATGGGGCTGTATATACTCCACATGAAAGAATATTAGTGCATATCATAACACACACCTCAAAGAAGGATAATTATGACAAAAACCAGTTTACCTATTTGGTAAATTTTGAACCATACATTATTATTTGATTTATTTAATTAGTTTTAAAAAATTACAAACTTAAAAGTGTCAAAAATTAATTTAAAAATAATCTCATAGGCGTGTCGAGAATGAGGCATTTTAAAGAGAAAATCTCAAATGTTTAAAATGTTTTTATTTATAATTTCATTATTAAATTGAATAAAATGATGTAAATTGGATTAATTTATTTATAATTGATCTAATTATACATTAAAACAAATTTAAATATATATATAATTCAAACAAAAGATAATAGTTCAATTAAAATATAATATATTTTACTATTCATTAAAAATGATACTTCATATAAAAACAAAAAATTAACCCTAAGATAATGCTAACATAAATATTTAATGTATTAATTTTTTTTTAAATATAATTTATTAAACTATAAATTATATTTAAAATACAGGCTCCATTAAGAGTTAGTAAAAGTTCCTTTTAGAAAATACATCATTTTGTGAGAAATTGGTTTTATAGTTATCTATTATCTAGAAAATAGTTGAGACAAATGTTAAATATTTTATTCAATATAATATATATAATGTTCATTAAATTATTTCATAAAAATTATTTTTTAAATTTATAGATAAAAAGTGTGTTTTTGTGTAGAAAAATAGTTTTTTAGAAAATAAATTTCTCATTTTTCATATAGATCTTAATGATAATTATAACTAATTGGTTATTAAATAATTAATTTTATAAACATTTATAAATTAAATTATCATAATATTTTAAGTCAATTACATGCCCTCCATTCCAATTTCTAGGTGATAACTATAATATTACTTCAATAATAATATTAATAGTTTGGTTTGGTTCATTAAAACTTAGCCTTTCATGTGACACATGCAATAAACGGAATTGCACATTGTGTGTAACAAAACCAATAAATATGTTGTTTATTATAAAATATTATATATGTGTAAAATTTACCTCAATCATAACATGGTGTTGTATATAAATCAAGTATAAATTTGTGCAGTTGACAATGAAATATATTAATGATATTTAATTTATACAAAAAATAATAATTCAAAAATACTTGGGGTGTTACATTATACCTCCTTAATATGAATTTTTCTATAGAAATTCATCTTGGTCAACAAAGGTTTAATACTTCAATGTTCTTTTAAAATAAGCACACATCATATAAATGAATACTAAGACTTCCATTAAAAATTAAAAGTTATAAACATAATGATTACCCAAATTAACTCATAACAAGTTACCACATAAGAGAACATTAGTGGAAGGTAAAGCTTTGAACATAGAACAAATGTGTATGTAATTATAATGATTAATAATGTTCAGTGATTTCAAGAATGTATGTGATTCAAATTATATTAGTAATCATAAAACCATAACCATATTAAATATTAATAGTTCATTGGTATCATAAAAAATGATGATAAAATGATTTTTTTTGTTTCAACCTATATTTTGTTTAGTTGGTTAATTTTCATAGGGAAATATAATTACTTGACATTATTCTATTTTGTAAGAACAATATCACCCTTTTGTTGTTCCTTGGATAATTCTCTCTTCATCTCTTACACCTAAATTAATGGTGGATTTTTTTATCAATGCCACCTCTGGCTTACCCTAAGCCATTAATAGTAACAATTTATTTAAATATATTATTATCATTCATAATGATCTTTTTAATTTCCAAATCATATCCACCAGTAGTGTCAAACCAAGTGTACATCAAGGCCCATTTTTTCACCATTTCCGGATCAAGTCAATTTCAAAATACTATTTTTGGGGATTCTACCCCTATACACATTTATTTCAGATCTATATCATCTTATGATAACAAAACATGGATGTAATTTCTTGTAATCCACTATCCCAATAATTTACAAAAATTATAGGACAATTTCCTAAATTTTTGTCATTCATAGAACAATCCTTAGAGACATCCCTAGATAAATTTTTAGAAATATTCTAAGATATATAAATAAATATTTATCATTCTAGTTTGAAATGGTTGAATAAACTTTTTCTTTGATAATAATTATAAGTAAAAATTATTTTCAAACATGGATATTGAATCTATTTAGATGAATATTTAATAAATTACAAAATTACATGCCCAAGGACCAGAATAGTTTAGTTTATTTTGAAACATGGAAAACAATATTATAACTAGGTGGAAGATTTTAAATGAATCCCACAATTATCTTCTCATTTATTACTCCTACTTAAAACCTTTATTCATAACTTAGGGAAAGGAAACATAATAAATGGTTAGATTAGAAGATCAGTTAGTGTATATAAAGGATATTTGTAAGCATAACAAGAACATAAGGGTATGACAATGTGTTCATAACATTTTATGGTCATACTCTGAATATCAAAGACAATACTCAAGAGTCATATCATAAATATTAGAATATCACAAGACATTAATCCTAAGGGAATAAAGAGAATAATTCATGAGAGCATAACATAGGAATAAGTCATGGAATTTTAGAATACAGATAAGCATTGAATATAATTTTCATATTATACTAGGCTCGCGTCCAAGAAATTTTTTTTGGAAAATTACATTTATAGAACTAGGTACACATCCCATTCTAGCCTTTTATTACTAAATCGAGTTTAATTCCCATTCCATCCATATATTACTAAAGAGAGTTCACTTCCCTTCACAACCATGTATTACTGAATCTAGTTCACTCCCCATTCCAATCATGTCTATTTCTTGAGATGTAAATATTTAAATAATGTTTTTAATAGAGATATATATCCCAAACATTACATATCTAAATCATACATACTTATTAAACAAGATAATAATGCATTCTCCATAGCAGGACCCATAATAGAAGATTGGTTTCATAACAATAATATGACAAAACATGATATAAAATGGGTATCATAAAAATTTCATCATATCAAAAACTGTGGAAAATAGATTTGTTTTATAATTCTTTCATTATTTAATACCCCATGAATAAAATCATGTTTCATAATAATTTTATCAAGGTATAACCCATAGAAGAGAAATCTGTTTCATAATAAACATATCAACTCACACCTAAAACAATATAAGAAAGAACACTAATTTTATTCTTTCATCATATCCCTGTTAAAAAAATATCAAAGGGTTTCATCTTGGACGGAGATGGACATTTAAAGAATAATTGGATTATTTATTAAGGAAAATAAAAATTTATTTAAAAGTTTCTTTTAGAAATAAAACATTTTCTAAAACATTTTTTTCAAAAACATTTGAAAAAAATATGATCTAAGATCTTAAAAAATAATTTAAAATATTTACTGAGTTAAATATCATTACCTCTTTGGGAAATTATTTTTAAAATCTATATATTTTTAATTTTTTTAATATAACCTCAAAAACATAAAGAATAATTTTTGAATACCATTTTTGAGAAATTCTGCTAATTATCATTGGAATTAGAGTACAACGAGTCGTTAATTTACCTTAAGAGACATCCCAAAGATATTAGTGGCTGGACATAAATGAAAATGGGTTCAAAATACAAGTGCGGATGATTTACCCAAAAATAAATAATCTAATAAGAAAATAAACCATAACAGAAGAGCATAATATATGATGCATAAATAAAATCAAGATAACTCAACTATATTATTCATATCAACCCACTAAAAAATGTGTAATAGGAGAAGACCAAAAAAGTATCAACTGTACAATGAAAGGATAACTAAAGAATCCATGTAGAATATAAGACTCTATGATCACCTACTTCGATGCTTCAAGATCACCAAACAATGCATGTATCACAAAGTGGTGATAAAAATGCGGGATATGTTACCTTTTCCCCTATCTCAGAAGATAACATCTGTAAAATCACTAAAGTCCAAATGTTTTGGTGACTATAAAACTCAATAGTTTTTACCCAATAAATTCCATATGGATTCCATTATGATAGAGGAGTTATAAGCATTTATATAAAATAGTTTATATAAAACAACTTCTCTAAACATTATATACAAAATATAAACATGTTTCCAAAACTATTTTCTAGAAAAATCATTTAAGAGGAATTGAAACAAACTATCTAGAATTTTATATTTATAAAAAAATAACTAAAACAAATTCTCAAAACTATTTCTCAATATTCATTTGTCATACCTAATCCATTCTATACATGTACACAACCAACCATGAAATCTTCACCATGACACTTCAATTCTCATGAAGGGTTTCTCATGCATCAACCAAGTCAAAACAATGTAATTATATTCCACATTCCATTTGAACTTTCTCACAAAGAACAATTTCATATTTCAACCAATCCCCTAATATGAAATATAAACTCACAAATCAATATTCCCAAAGATCAGGCCAACACACCTTTTCAATAATACTCTCTTTTTATTGAAAACCACTTTTCCATAAATTTTTTTAATCCAAACCATTTTAATAAAATTCCCATTATTATTGAAAACACTAATCCAAATAACCCATTTAGAAACACCAATAAATAAACACATTTTAAACCACTATTTTAAATTCAATAAACTAAAATAATTTTCACAATAATTAATCGAAATTACACAATATTACAAAAATGATAAATCATCAATAAATAAGATTTTTTCCTTGAATTAAAAAAATATTTCACAACCAATTTCATCCAGTTTAATATATTTTAAAAAAATAAAATCAATCATAGAAATAGGAGATGATAGTGAATCCACATACCTCGAAGGTTTTGAAAAAAACGTACAATGGACCAAGAACGCTCTAGCAACTGGGTTGATTCTCTAAAAAATAGCCTTATATCAATTATCCTATCAAAACAAAGACCAAATCTTATCATATTTGGAAAAAAAATATTAGATCTTCCCATAACTGTCACATATCAGGGAATGAAATAGAAGATGAGAAGTTTATCTAAATATATCAAAAAAACTTGACCAGAACGAAGAAGAACATCACTTACCCTAATAATATAGATTGAAAATTTCAAGGGAGGGATCCGGATTAGTTCCCCAATTATTCGAATAGGTTACCCAACCATCAATAAATAAATAAATAATTAGGTAAATTTATGAGAAAAAATGATTAAGAATGAGAAAATAAGATTTATATCCAAAAAATGGATCTTACTTTTTCCCTATGCACTGTTAGTCTGTATGATTAGACAAAATGTGCACTAGCTGTATGTTTTATACTTATTTAAGGGGGAACTATTAACTCCTCTCACACATGGTCTCTATAACTGTGTGCACACCATTCCCAATATACAATCTAGAATTTGCAACATTACATAGTTTATACTAAGCTTACTGTGCTATTTGGAAAAACCGTGTGCAGCCCATGCGCATCTCCTTTAGCCCGCTAAAAAAGGTTTAAAGTTCACACAACTCTCCCATAATTCACCATTACACTTTATAGCCATAAAAATAATCAAGTAAGGGTTACATACTAGAATCACAAGGTACTAAATTTTCCCTACCATTGGACTTTATGTCCTCAGAAAGTAGAAAATCAACACTGCCCTGAAAGAGTTCTGATCATCGCTCTTTCATTTCCTTCTCAAGTTCCCATGCCTCATCCAGAATCTGACCATGATACCCTAAAAATTGAACTGTAGAAATTCTATTTCCACATAATACATTATTTTTACTATCCACAATACACACTGAGATATATACCAATGATTAATCTAACTCTAGGTCAATATGATTCCATCTAATCACTTAATTTGGATCCTGATTATTCTTTTTCAACTAAGATATGTGGAACACATTATGCACTGAACTGAACAATGGTGGTAATTCCAACTGATATTCCATGTATTTGATCCATTTCAGTATATTGAAATGGTTTATGTATTGAGGAGATAACATTCCCTACTTCCTAAAATGATGATGTACAGGCGTTGAAGAAATCCTTAAGAAAACATGACCACTCAATGTGAATAAAAATGATATTCAATGATAATATGAATACGATTTCTAATGACTCTGGGTTGTCTCTATTCTCATTGTAATAAATTGAAGTTTATCCTTTGTTTCATGGACAAGGCTTGTCCCAAACAGTGATATTTCACCTGTTTCCAACCAACACAGTGGGGAACGATAAGGACGCCCATTCAATGTTTCAAACAGAGCCATATGTATTAGGGAATAATAGTTGTTATTATAGGATAACTACGCTGAGGGAATATGCTCATCCCAATAGCCAGAAAAATCCATTATGAAAGACTATATCATGTCTTTTAATGTATGAATCATTATTTTAGATTTCCCATCTAGCTAAGGATAATACACCATAATAATAATCAACTGAGTCCCAAGGTCATTCTTTACAGTTTCTAGAAATGATACATTAACATAAGGTCTCTATCTGACATGATCGATACAGGTACTCTGTGTATCTTTACCACATATTGGATATAGATTTTAGATATACCATCTACCGTATGAGTTTCACAAATAATAATAAAATGGGAAAACTTTGTGAGCTGATCCACTATCACCCATATGGCATCGTGTCTCCAAACCATTCTTGGGATACATATAAAAAAATCCAATGAAATATTCTCTCATATCCACACTCAAATAGGTAAAGATAGCAGCATATCAGATAGTCTCTCATTCTTTGATTTATCCCACTGGAAAGTTATGCACAACGAGATGAACATGACCACCTTCCTTTTCATGATGCTCCACCAAAACTATGACTTTAACATCATATACATATTTTTCATTCCTAGATGTAAATCTCATCTAGAATAGAGATAAGTATAAATAATATTTTTTTGAAAATCTATAGGTACAACCATCTGATCTCAGATCCAAAACACTAAAATACCATTGATATTCTATCCCTCAATGGTATCCCAACCATTAAGTTTTGAACTCATAACTAACCATTCTGCAAAAAATATTTCTATCTTTTTTAAAAAAAGATTGGGACTATCCCTTTTATTGAAGAAAAGAAAAACAGAGACCTCTTTTAAGTGGTTTCCATGAGATAACAACTTCTATGTTTTCAGGATCCACTAAAACACCTTTTTTAGAAATAACATGGCCACGACAATGTACCTCTTGTTTCCAAAATTTAGACATTGATAATTTGGAATAAAAATGGGGATATTTAAAAATTCCCAACATGGTTACAAAGTGTTTCACAAATTTATATCTTGAATTTGAATGCACCATGTTGTCATCCACAAAAACCACAACAGAAGAATCTAGATATCACTAAAATGTCTGATTCATCAAATCCATGAAAACTGGTGGTGTATTCGTTAGACTGATATGCATGACTACATATTCATAGAGGTGATATCTGATTTGGAAGGTTCTATTCAGAATATCTTCCTTAAAAAATCACAATTCGTGATATCCTAATCGTAATTCAATTTTAGAGAACCACTGGGATCCCCTCAATTGATCGAATAGTTTATCAATTCATCGAAGTGTTTATATATTCTTTATTATAACATGGTTATTTATTAGAAAATCAAAACATATCTGAAGAGTTACATTTTCTTTCTTCACGAATAGGATTGGTGATACCCATGGAGACATGGTTAGTTCAATGATACCCTTACTTCTTATAATTTTCCAACCTCAATTTCAATTCCCTTAACACTATTGTTACAATCCTATATGATGGAAGAGAAATTGTATTTGTCCTCAGAAGGAGATCAACCACAAACTCCACTTCCCTTAAAGGTGGTAACCCTAATATGTTAATGGTAAATAAATCTAAAAATTGATCCAAGACTTCTAGAAAACTATTTTTCCAGATCGCTTCCATTTATTCAAAATTCAACTATTCCAATTGGTAAGGGATCATCCCCATAGCTGGTGCCAACAATCCTATTGCACCTTAATTTACAACCCTGTCTCCTCTGAAGGGATAATTAATGTCGTCCTCTGTCAGAAAACTCAAATTCCTTCTATAACAGATGATGTGATCCTTAAATGTTTTCAACCAATCCATCTCCCACATTGAGATGTCCCACATAATATCATATACCTCAACAGTTATGGAACAAGATCTACCCACGAAGGCTCAATATTCACTTTCACCGAGATGAGTTTCTAGTTTTAACACAGAAGGGATAATTTCTTATTTTAAACATAGAAGGTAAAACATGAGAAGAAATGAAATATTGTGATGAAATGATATCAAATAACACTTTCAAAAAGGTTTAATTCAAATCAATCATACATCTCACTACAAATGGTCCAGCCTGATCATCGAAAATAATTTTCTTAGCTCAATATAATTACATTATCACTAATGTATGCTATTTATTATTATGATAGGATTTCCCTTTCTGATGAGTCATTAAATTCCAAGAATCACCTTTTCTATCTTTTCTTTATTAATGAGTCTGATTTAGCTTTCCTCCCCATGTCGAAGCATATGATTCTAGTGATGCTTGATAAGCTTCTTGAGCACCCAACCTTAGAGCACTATGACAAAAGATCTTATGGTATCCCATATTTTTGTAGTTATGGAATTCTCTTGGTGGTGTTGTACACTATGGCTTCATGTTGTTAAAGAAACTACATTGGTATCATCCCACTCTTCTCTTTGGTCATGAGGGAAGATTGACTGATCAAGCTGTCTGATTCTGATTCCAAAAAGCTTTCTCCTAGAATTAGAGTCTCCCTTATTTCCTATAGGGATCATTGTAATTACTCCCTCCATAGCTCCTAATATTTTCAACTTAGCCACCACCAATTTTTTCAACATATTTTTATAATAAATAATACAAAGCACCACAATCATGGATCAAATTTATTTCCTTAGACCTTATTAGAAGATGTGTTTCTTCAAGGGCACACATGCCGAAACATCTAGAGTAAAGAAGAATAAATGCATGATTTTAGCCATAAATATATGTTAGAGAGAATTTCCAACTTCAGGTTGAATAATTACATCATCTTGTTAAATATATATGTACGAGAATAGAATTGTTTATCAATCAATTCCCCAAAATACTCCCAAATAAGACTGTGATCCTATTTAGCCTGCACTACTAAATCCCACCACTAGCATGAGAGATCCTTAAACATGTAATATTACATATTAAAATGCAACTCTGATGGTGTGATGATGAAATCAAAGATATGATTCATCAGGTTGATCCCCACCTCTTCATTTTTAGGTTTAGAAGCACCCAAGAAGATGGGTGAATTCTACTCCATGAACTGAATGAAATGATCTACATGACATGGATCATCCCTTTGGTTCCTTGTATCTACAAAAATAAATCATTCGACAATACTTTGAAATATCTCTTAGTTCACCCGTGGTCTAGGTACTACCACATTCTCTGTATCTTTGGCCGATTGGTTTCTACGATGCATAACGTGTTCCATTTTCTAAGAAAACAACACACTTGGTAAGATTCACTCCATGGAAACTAATTTATTAACATTTAAAATTCTATAATAGAAAATATCTCATGATTTTCTTCAAAAAAACATTTTTCCCATTAAACCAATTTTAAATACTATTCTTTCTTTTGAAAATAATACCATTTTCAGAATACACTATGTATCCTCTTTTCAAAATCATTCATTTGAAAAAAAAATCTACATTTCCCTAAAATTTACACCTTTTTATTAAGTCATAAATCCATACTTCAAATAAAATAAGAAATCCTATTGTGAAGTCATTCCTTTATAATTAATATCATGCTCGTCTCATTGGATAAACCCATGAAAATGATATTTTAATATCATATAATTATCTCTAAAACACTTATGTACCCAACTTCTGGGAAACATGAAGTTCAACATAAGTGGGTTAGATACACAATTTTATGGTATAATATTCAAGTTCCAACAATAATAATCGTTTCTATTATTAAAACATATAGAATAAACAAGAATATAGTCAACTCCAAGACCAATAAACTGAATAATACTTATAGGCAAGGGCTGAACAAGCTGATAGAATTTTTTATGAACCATTAATTCTCATTGGCATAAGAGTACAATGAGTCATTACAGGGCCTTAAGTAGCATCCCCAAGATACCAATAGATGGAAATAAATTCCCAATGGTTTGAAATACAAGTGGGGGGATGATTTACCCATTATGTAAAAAACTACTAACCAAAAAAAACTATAACCAAATTGCTCACTATATGACACATGAATAAAAGAAAGATAACTCAACTACATTATTCATAGAAAACTACTCAAATGTGTGTAACAATAGAAGAATAAACAATTATCATGTAAACAATGTAAGGAAAACTAAATTATCCCAAAATAACATAAGACTCCATTCCCTCTAACTCTATAATAAAATATCCCCAAATGACCCATGTATCATGAAGTGGTGTTAAAAACTTGTGATATGTTACCTTTTCCCTAATTTTTGGCAGATAACATCTATAAAATCAACAAAGTGCCAAATAAGGGGTGAAATCTCAGTTGTTTTCCCCAATGAATTACCTACACACACCACTAATATATAATAGTTAGAAAAATGTATATAAAATAGTTTAAATAATAAAATTTCTCAAATCAGTTTATAACTAAATATAAACAAGATTCCAAAACCATTTGAAACCAAAAGCATACAAGTGAAATTAAAACCAATTTCACAAAAAGTTATATTTCCATTTAAATAACTAAAAAATTCGTTGAAACCATTTCTCAATATTATTTTTTCATAATTAAACCATCCCACACATCCACACAACCAACCATGAATTATTCACTAAGACAGTTCCATATTAATGAGAGGTTTCTTATCGATATACCATTTATTCATAAGGGAATTATTTATTGTGTGCTATTTTACCTATATAAATGAGCATAAGGTTTTATTTAAAACAATTTCTAGAAATTAAATATGAACTCACACACAAATATTCCAATAGATCATGAAAAAATTCATTTTCAATAAAACCCCCTTTTATTGAAAACCATTTTCCCATCAAAACCATTTTAGAGGAAAAAAATTTAAATAAAATGACATTTTATTGAAAACACCATTCCAGAATAACCCATTTATAAATTATAGAAAATACAAAAGATAAAATAATCATTTTAAATTAATGAAATGAAATTAATTTTCACAAATATTCACTAAAATTACATAATAATACAAATAAATAAATAAATCATCAATAAATGAAATTTATTCCTTGAATTGAACTTAGATTTCATGATCAATTTCATTAAATTTAATAAATTTAATACTAATACATTAAATTCTAGAAAGAGGATATGATAGTGAATCTACCTACCTTGAAGTTTTTAACAAAAACTGACAACAGATGAAGAATGCTCTATCAAGCTAGTTAATTCTCCACAGAAATGGACATAGATCCATTCTACTAAAACAACCAAGATACAATATCATCATATTTGGCATCCTTAATCTTATATTTACCCATAATAGTTGTATATTTTATAATTAAATAGAATAAGAGATGTAGATTTAAGTTGATCTATGGAAACCAAAAGAGAACAAGGAAGAATGTCACTAACCTTGAGAATCTGGCTTGATAACATCAAGGTAGGGCTCCATATCGGTTCCTCAATAGTTGGGAGTGGTAATCCAAACATATATGGAGAGAAATATAAAATTAGGGAAATTTATAATAAAAAACAAGAAAGTAGAATAAAAAACAAGTATGATCCAAAAAAAGAAAATCTTACTTTTTCCTTGTTCACAGTTAGTCTTTATGGTTATACAAACCATGCGCTAATCGTGCATTAGCTAATTTTTTAAGGAGGAACTTCATACGACCTCCTAACATGGTCTCTATAACTCTACACATTCTATACTGAAGCTAATGTCATGAATCTGCAACTTCAAATGGTTTATATTAGGCTTACCACATGACTTGAAAAAACCTTGTGTATATACATTATATCCAAAAACATGTTTAAAGTTCAACCAACTCTCCCATACTTCACCCTTACACATTAAAACTATAAAAAGATTCAATTAAGTCCTACATACTAGAAACCAAGGAAACTAAAATTTAAAACATTTTTTTAAAAATAATAAAGTGTAAAATATTTTCTATGAAAATGTACTTAAATATCATTTGATTTTTTTGGATTTTTTAAAATAATATGGTTTTTGAATAAAAAAGATCTCTAAATGAAGAGATAAATAAATTCTTATTTCCTTGAAAACACAATATTTGTTTTATTAACAAAAAAGTGTGCTAAAATAGTACCATTACATGAGTATATAATGAATAACCATAGTAAAATAAAATTAATTCGAGTTCTTGGGATATGGATCATAAGATTTCATCAATGAAAGCATAATCGTAATCAACTCCAATAAACAATGATATTTTTGCAGAAAAATATTACCACATTGGTAACTTTTTTAACACCCCAAGCTTTCATGATACGCCTCTCTTTCAATAATGCAATAGCTTGCATTGTACGCAAGTTTGAGTTCTAAAACACCGTGACTAATCAAAGTAGCCATTATGAATAGTAATAACCACTTTTTAAAATCATATAAATTTTATATTTCAAAATGGACTTCATTTTTGTATTCGTAATATCTAAATTATCCTAAGTTGAATTTTTTGTAATTTTCTGAGAACTTTCAATTTTTTATGAATAGTGAAAAATACTTAAAAACAACTTTTTTAATCAAAATAATTTATAGTGATAAATTATACAATTGAGTTTTTTTAAAGTATAATTAGAATATATTTTTACAATTTTATACAATGGTGGTCATTATAATTAATTTAACTTTGAAATTGGACATAAACAATTGTCAATCTTTTAATATATATTGTTTCTTAGAAACACGCTATTTTTTGTGACAGCAGGAATTAATTATGAAATTAATTAATGAAACTTATATGTTTGTAATTTTTTAAAATAGACATCATTTTTGAATTCGGAATATCAATTATAGCTTATGGTGAAATTTTGGCATTGTTCTGAAAAACTTCAATTTTTGATGAATAGTGAAACCATTAAGTGGTAGTTAAATAACTGATTTTTCATTTAAATGAAATATTACCACTTCTGTGATTTGATTTTCAAAAATCCGACATACATGGTTGTCATTAGTAAGTAAAATGTGGTTCAATGGGATTAAAATAATTTTTTGGTGAATAGTAATTTTAAGTTTAATTAATCGCGATTAAAGGTAATTAGTGAAATTTAAGGTAAAAATGATATTATATAAATATTAAAATACCTTTACACTTGTCCTACCCCTATTGGATGAGTCATGGCCGATCAAGACAATCCATGGGTCAACTTGGGGACCCCATAGAGCCACTTTGGTAGGAAATTGACATTAAAAACATTTTATTTAATATTAAAATAAAAATGTCACAAACAAGAGTTGTTTTACTAAAACAATTTTTAAATGGGGTTATACAAGTCATATTTTTGACTATAAATATTAATTAGAAAGCTAAAAATATTTCCTACATCATGATATTTTTTTATATTTTTAGCCATTAAATAAATTAAATTATTTATGACACCATGATGATGCAGCGATTACCTAATTAATTAACGATTTAAAAAAAATGAAAAGATAATGTAAAATATAAGCATCACACTTGTCCAAATCCTATTTTATGAGAATATTTCGAACCCTTATCACCTTAGCCTCGAATTATATAAGTTTGGGACCTTTAAAATCCGAAAAGCATTGTATAATAAAGTAACACTTTATTACTTTCCAAGAGTGCCCCTCCTCTCCACTTATAAAAGGCCCCCACCACTACCACGTTATTCACACTTTCAAGCCATTTGGCTCGGCCAAACTCTTCCCAAATACTCTCCCAACTTCCCTCCCTTACTCTTATAAGCCTCACTTTGGGCATAAGTCTTCCCAAGGAAGCCTTTGGCTCAAATCAAAAAGAGTTACCCGATTTTAAGGTAATGTCTTCTCTTGTGTTCTTTTATTTTATTTTTCTCCTCCAACCCCTAAACACTTTTTATTCATTTCTTTTGTAACAACACCAGTATCCTCAATATATGAGAATGTTTTTATAAGAAGGATTAGAGCTACACTTACACACACCTACATCTAATGGTTAAAGAACATACTGTTTCTGTGGATGGCTATTTTTTTCCTCACGAAATGATGATGGTTCAACACTCATATAACACCTCTAATGGTGGCCATTATGATGACACTATTTTTATATATTATATATATTATGTTTTTGTTTTCCTTATGATTTTTTATTTTTTTATTTATTGTAACACCCCGAGATTTTATGAAAAATATTCTTTTTAATTTCATTAATGTCTTGTGTTATACGCTACACCAAAAGGATATTTCACAACACACATCTCTGACCTGGCTTGAATTACACGCAATCGCGACCTTCCACGATAGCGTGTGTTGTACGCAACACCAAGTTTCTCTAAACAATGATATGCTATTAAAATATTATTAAAACTAGCCGTTATAAATATTAATAACCACTTTTTGAAATTTTGTAAATTTTATATTTCAAAATGGACTTCATTTTTGGATTCGGAATATCGAAATTAGCTTAGGGTGAAATTTTGGTGATTTTCGGATAACTTTCATATTTTGATGAATAGTAAAAAATACTTAAAACAACTTTTTCAATCGAAAAAATTAATGGTGATAAATTATTAATTTGAGTGGTTTTAAAGTATATTTAGAATATATTTTTACAATTTAATACAATGTTGGTCATTGGATGTAATTTCAAATTTAAACCAGACATAAACAAATGTCAATCTTTTGATAGTTATTATCTCTTAAGAACACGCTATTTGTTTTGACGACAGGAATTAATTTTTAAATTAATTAATTCAACTGATATGTTTTGAATTTGGTAATATAGAAATCATTTTTGAGTTCATAATATCAAATATATCTTAGGCCTAATTTTTGGTATTTTTCTGAAAACTTTCAATTTTTGATTAATAGTGAAACCACTAAGTGGTAGTTAAAAAAACGGAATTTTTCATAAAACATAATTTTACCGCTTCTGTGAGTGGAATTTCAAGAATCCGAGAGACACGGTTGATGTCAGTAAGTAAAATGTTGTTCAATGAGATGAAAATAATTTTTGGTGAATAGTAACTTTTTAATTTCATTTCCCACGGTTAAAAGTAAATAGGGTAATTAAGGGTAGAAATGATATTATTATTACCCTAACACATGTCCTAATTCTATTGGACAAGTGTAATTCGACCAAAAACAAACTTAGGAATAAAATATGACCATTTAGGCCCACTTGGATTAGATTAGGACATTTATTATTAATTTATTTGAAGAAGGGTTAAAAGAGTTAAAATCAAAGTTTATTTACTAAAACATTTTTAATATAGAGTTATACATAATATAAATTAGATTGTAAATATTCATTAGAAATATAAAATAATTTCCTACAGAATGGTATTTTATTTGTAATTTTTAAGCCTTAAATAATTTAATTTATTTATGACACAATGATGATGCAGTAATTATCTTATTAATGAAATATTGACATAATTGATTTTATAAACACCAAAATAAATGTAATTTAAGACTTTTTATGAATTCCACTAATTTTCTAGGTTACTATGACAGGTTAGTATTGATTTAATTAACTTTGTTCAAACTTATCATTCTGTTATGATTTTCACAAAAATCAATTACTAAATAGTGTCAAAATTGACATAAAATAGTTTTTAAAACAAATATTATATTATTAATTGTTATTTTATTACTAAAAATCTAAGGTTCGTCCAAATGACTTAGATAAAGTTATATATGTTAATAATAAACAACTTGGGGTTCTTTTGGCTTCTTATAGTAAGTTTATTAACCTTATAGTGTAAGAACACAAGAAGACACGGTAAAAGTAAAATTATTTAACTTAATGTTAAATCTAAATGATAAGGTTAAAATAAGAACCTAAACTTGTCTAAATTCTATTGGATAAGAGGATTTCGACCCATACCCACCTTAGCCAGGAAATAAATCAATTTTAAGCTATTTAAAACCGAACTTGACTTTATAATAAAATAATATTTTTAGATATTCCAAAGGTGCCCCTCTCCTCCCTTATAAAAGGGAACCTCCTCCCTCTCTTCCTCACACAACTTTGAGCCTACAAGCTCCGCCAACCCCTGACAAATTCTCTTCTAAACTTCCCTAGAAACATCCTAGAGGTTCTGGTCTTCCTCAAAGACCAATTTTAGTGCCCTAAAAGGAGATCTCAAAGAGGCGCTTCAAAGAAGAGGTAGTCTTCGTTACCGATTCTTTCAACTTTATTTCTTCTTCCACTTATTATTCTTAGGTTGTTTCATTATTAAGTAATAACATCAGTATCACAAACATACTGATATTTTATTATAAGTATGAAACAACCCTATTTCACCATCTATCCATCCTACGGAAAACGAAATCAACGCGCGTGCATACGTACGGAATACCATCTCCACGCCGTGGTGTAATCTGTTTTTCCACCTACACCTTACATGGATGGGTATTATGTTGTAAAGAATAACTATACATAGTTATTATAACATCATAATGATTCTTATATACTGTATCATCCACTCCAATTCAATTCAATAATTATGGAAATGATATCATCGCTCGTGCGTACGTACGGACTACCGTCTCCACGACGTGATGAGATTCATTCTCCATGTTAACCTTTTAAGAATGATTATAAAGTATATATATAAGCAATAATAATGAAATATATGACATTATAAAGCTACTGGATTTATGTTTGTATATATTTATGTCATCTACTTAATTCCATTCAAGACAATAAGGAAAGGAAAACAGCGTTCATGTGTACGTACGGACTACCGTCTCCATGAACGGTGTGTTTCATTTCATTTGTCTATCTATTTTATATATATATATATATATATATACTGAATATATATGATATATAAATCATATTTTATATTCTTTAATTAAGTAAATCATGATATAAGTAATAATAATGTCAAGAACAACAAGTCCAAACACCTACGATAAATGAAACAATTTTACCCAAAACGCTTCTTTAACATGGAATTTACAAAAGAACGGGTAATATAAAGACATAAGTGAACCATATATGATATCATAACAATGAGTATGATTCTGGAATAAGTCAATAAAATTATTTAAATCATTATACAGGAGGTTCGGACATGTAAAAAGCATATCGGACCTAAGGTAAGGGAAAATATCACAATCTCATTTTTATCCGAGATTGTTTATACTTTGGTATTTACTGGGGTGTATTTTATCATCCACATCCATGTTTCTTCAATATGTAATTTTATTTCCATCCACCTACAATTTTTTAAATCCAATTTTACTCTTCGGTGAGTTTTTAGTAAAGGATATGAAATGAATCTTTTGTCGTTTTTTCGTACGAGGTACTTTTTGACTTTCTGACAAAAGTACGAGAAGAATGTTTCTTTTAACTTATATGGCCTGAATGGATTTTTAAAACATTATTTTCAAGAAGATTACTTTAAAAGTTTTCTAGTTTATTTTAATCAACTTCTTTTAGTTTAAAGTTGTATGCCATGTTAAGAAAGGAAAAATGTTTTTTAAGAAGAAAGGATATTTTCCTCAAGAATGGAGTTCAAGTGTTTTATCAAAATTATTTTTCCATCTAAGATAATAAAGGGTTCTGTTTTTATCCCTATTATTACATTGATTTGATTATGTTGTGATGGAATTATTTTTATGAATTCCTTTATCTTATATGAATTATTTTATGATGTCACGATGTTTAAGATTCCCATTATTATTACATGGGTTATGCTTTGATGCATGGTTTATGGTTTTGTGGCACACATAAGAATGGTATCATTATGAGATGGGTGGGACCTATATCTCCCTCCAATGCATTGGGTAAAGATTTTATATCTCATGAGATAGACATGGCTGGAATGGTAGGTTATACCGGTTCAGTGAAACAGGACTGAAACGAGGGTGACTCGGTTCAGAAAGGGACTTTGTCCACTAAGATAGTCTTGGCAATGAGTCTTGACTAATAAGATATTATTCTCTATAATTATGTGTGTATGCCACAAAGTTTCATGTTTTATGTTATGATTATTGGGATTTCATTTCACTACTATGATTTATCCCATGTTATGAAATTATGCTCTCTTTTGCAGGTTAAGATTTCCAAAATGTTATGTTCTTATGAATATGATGTGATTGATATTTCATTTGTTTACCCTTACTGAGAATTTGAGCTCACCCTTTTATGTTTTCTTTTCCCCAGGATATAAAGAAAGGTTTTAGGTTAAAAAAGGGAAGATCTTTATGGGAGATTTTGAAGATCTTTCACCACGATTAGAAGATTACGTTCCGAGTTTCCAAAGACACTAAACTATTACGATCCTTGTGTGTGTGTTTTTGTTATGTACTAATTATTCCACAAAATTAATGTAATGTCCATGTACGTCAAGATTCGGGTCTTTACATTTGGTATCAGAGGAAAATATTAGTCAACCTTTGGAAACTAGGATGCGAGAACTTTAGTGAGATCCCTAGAGATATTTCTAAGGTATGTCTAGGGATGTCTCTAAGGTTAAGTATACGTATAGGTTATAGTCCTAGAATTTCTCTAACGATCTTAGAATTTAACCTAAGATGTTAGATATTGAGTGTACTCCCCCTTTACTATGTTGTTTTCTATAGCATGATTTTTTCCTCTCACAGGATTCTTTTTGTGTTTTAGTTAATGGAGGGAACCAGAAAGAATTCGGTTAGCATTGAATACAATGGACAAATTGGTGACTATGAGCAACAAAATTGTGTAATGCCTAGAGAGAAAGATATTGTGATTATGCCAAATCATTCATCGCAATATATGATTAACAAGGTGAAATTTAGTGGTATGCCTAATTCATCAAATAAGAGGAAGATAGACTTTTATGCATGTTCGCATGTTGAGGTGCATAAAGAAAGAAAGATTGAGATTTCTAAAGAAGGGAAGAAGAACCTTGAGGAATACCTCAAATGGAGGGACAGATGTTATCTGTGTGGAGAAAAGGTACATAGAGTGACAGACTATTATGGAGTTCAATGTCTTATTTGTGGAGAACATGGGAATTAGCCAACTCAATGCCCTGACCTAAAAATTTACTTCTAAATCAAGGAAGGACTTATTCCAGGACAATCATTGAAGTGGATGGACTGAAGTGTTTATGTATTGGTATTCAAGAATAATGTTGTTGAGGTACTTTTATGGTGTGCTGGACTATTTATGTATTGGTCTAATGTGGTATTCAAAGTGATTGAGGTATTTTTGGAAAAAAGATGATATGCACATAATAAAGGGAAAATGAGAAAATGAAATATTTGACAGTATTCATGAGCTCATGATTGATATAAGGACTAAGTGATATCATGGTTTGAGTATATATAATTTTGAGGATTTTGGTATGTGGAAAGTGTTAACTTTTAACTGCATTCATGTTTTCACTAAGGTTCAATGGGTATTCAAGAGAATACATGATTAAGGCCTTTGAATGTTTGGAATGTGACCAACAAAACATATCTTATGATATATGGGGATCAAAGATGGTATTAGATCTCTAGTAATCGTTTTCACTATATTATGAGAGTGGACTACAGTATTATGGATAAGCCTAAAGATTGGAATGGATTATGTTGAACATAAGTTAGTATTGTTTAAGGATAGAAGTTATTTCGATATTATTGATGGGATGTTATAGTAATATAGTTTTAGAAAAAGGACAACCTGCAGGACAGGCGACAGCCCATCGCATCGGACAATGTTGTGGGAATCGAACCCACAATCGAAGTGCGACTGGCCTTTATCGCCTACCACTGGCCTACAGGAAGTCCCTATTTAGTAGAAACTAGTTTTATTATATTAAGCGGTATGATATATGAAGTATAAGTCCATTTTAAGAACCATATATGATTAATCTCACTATAGATGGACTTATGTATTTTTTGATAACTTTTCTAGCCTTTTGTTTGAGACAGATGGAATGACCCATAATTCTATCACATGATCTGCTAACACATCACGAATAGCAAATTCAACTTCATTTCTTTAAGGGATAAAGTTGAAATTGTTCAATTCACGAACAACAGTGAGATTGTACCAAAATCATGCAAGTATTTCTTTTAATTCATCAACTTTAGGGAAATGATCTTGAAAACCAAAAATGTTGGCCTAGTTCCCTTATATCCGATGAATCAGATGGTACCCTAGATCATCACAAATATATGGCTTTGCGATTGTTGGCTTTTTCATAGCCATGTTCTCTACCACTCTCCATCAGAACATGATGGTTATATTTTTCTTCCATATCCATATTTTCACCTATGTTCTCCTACGTGGAAACCCAGTGATTAGTTTATTTGGGTAACAATTACGTTTCATACTTTTGTTTTTAAATATTGGTTTTGGTATTCCTTTTTACGATGTGGGTTTCTATTAAATAAAATTTCGAGTAGTAAACCATTTATAACCCCGACGAATTTCGAGGGCGAAATTCAGTTTAAGGGGGGTAGAATGTAACACCCCGAGATTTTATGAAAAATATTCCTTTTAATTTCATTAATGTATTGTGTTATACGCTACACCAAAAGTAGATTTCACAACACAGATCTCTGACCTGGCTTGAATTACACGCAATTGCGACCTTCCACGATAGCGTGTGTTGTACGCAACAACAAGTTTCGCTAAACAATGATATGCTATTAAAATATTATTAAATCTAGCCATTATGAATAGTAATAACAACTTTTTGAAATTTTTTAAATTTTATATTTCAAAATGGACTTCATTTTTGGATTCGGAATATCGAAATTAGCTTAGGGTGAAATTTTGGTGCTTTTCGGATAACATTCATATTTTGATGAATAGTGAAAATTACTTAAAAACAAATTTTCAATCGAAAAAATTAATAGTGATAAATTATTAATTTGAGTGGTTTTAAAGTATATTTAGAATATATTTTTACAATTTAAGACAATGTTGGTCATTGGATGTAATTTCACATTTAAACTAGACATAAACAAGTGTCAATCTTTTGATAGTTATTATCTCTTAAGAACACGCTATTTGTTTTGATGACGGGAATTAATTTTTAAATTAATTAATGAAACTGATATGTTTAGAATTTGGTAAAATAGAAATCATTTTTGAGTTCATAATATCAAATATATCTTAGGCCTAATTTTTGGTATTTTTCTGAAAACTTTCAATTTTTGATGAATAGTGAAACCACTAAGTGGTAGTTAAAAAAATGAATTTTTCATAAAACTTAATTTTACCACTTCTGTCAGTGGAATTTCAAAAATCCGAGAGACACGGTTGATGTCAGTAAGTAAAATGTGGTTCAATGAGATGAAAATATTTTTTGTTGAATAGTAACTTTTTACTTTTATTTACCACGGTTAAAAGTAAATAGGGTAATTAAGGGTAGAAATGATATTATTATTACCCTAACACATGTCCTAATTCTATTGTACAAGTGTAATTCGACCAAAAACAAACTTAGGAATAAATTAGGACCATTTAGGCCCACTTGGATTAGATTATGACATTTATTATTAATTTATTTAAAGAAGGGTTAAAAGAGTTAAAATCAATGTTTATTTACTAAAACATTTTTAATATAGGGTTATACATAAGATAAATTCGATTGTAAATATTAATTAGAAAGCTAATAAGATTTCCTAAATAATGATATTTTATTTGTAATTTTTAAGCCTTAAATAATTTAATTTATTTATGACACAATGATGATGTAGTAATTATCTTATTAATGAAATATTGACATAATTGATGTTATAAACACTAAAATAAATGTAATTTAAGACTTTTTATGAATTACACTAATTTTCAAGGTTAATATGACAGGTTATTATTTATTTAATTAACTTTTTTCGAACTTATCATTCTGTTATGATTTTCACAAAAATCAATTACTAAATAGTGTCAAAATTGACATAAAATAGTTTTTAAAACAAATATAATATTAGTAATTGTTATTTTATTCCTAAAAATCTAAGGTTAGGCCAAATTACTTATATAAGGTTATAGATATTAATAATAAACAACTTGGGGTTATTTTGGCTGCTTATAGTAAGTTTATTAACCTTATAGTGTAAGAACACAAGAAGACACTGTAAAAGTAAAATTATTTAACTTAATGTTAAATCTAAATGATAAGGTTAAAATAGGAACCTAAACTTGTCTAAATTCTATTGGATAAGATTATTTAGACCCATCCCCACCTTATCCTCGAAATAAATCAATTTGGAGCTATTTAAAACCGAACTTTATTTTATAATAAAATAATATTTTTAGTTATTCCAAAAGTGCCTCTCTCCTCCCTTATAAAAGGGAACCTCCTCCCTATCTTCCTCACACAAATTTGAGCCTTCAAGCTCGTCCAACCCCTGCCAAATTCTCTTCTCCACTTCCCTAGAAACATCCTAGATGTTCTGTTCTTCCTCAAAGACCAATTTTAGTTCCCTAAAAGGAGATCTCAAAGAGGCTCTTCAAAGAAGAGGTAATTTCCGTTACCGATTCTTCCAACTTTATTTCTTCTTCCACTTCTTCTTCTTAGGTTGTTTCATTATGAAGTAATAACATCAGTATCACTCATATACTGATATGTTATTATAAGTATGAAACAACCCTATTTCACCATCTATCCATCCTACGAAAAACAAAATCACCGCGCGTGCGTACGTACGGAATACCGTCTCCACACCGTGGTGTAATCTGGTTTTTCCACCAACACCTTACATGGATGGGTATTATGGTGTAAAGAATAACTATACATAGTTATTATAAGATCATAATGATTCTGATATATTGTATCATCCACTCCAATTCAATTAAATAATTATGGAAATGATATCATCGCTCGTGCGTACGTACGGACTACCGTCTCCACAACGCGATGAGATTCATTCTCCATGTTAACCATTTAAGAATGATTATAAAGTATATATAAGAAATAATAATGAAATATATGACATTATAAAGATACAGGATTTATGTGTGTGTATATTAATTTCATCTACTTAATTCCATTCAAGACAATAAGGAAACGAAAACAGCGTTCATGTGTACGTACGGACTACCGTCTCCATGAACGGTGTGTTTCATTTCATTTGTCTATATATTATATATATATATATATACTGAATATATATGATATATAAATCATATTTTATATTCTGGAAGTAAGTAAATCATGATATAAGTAATAATAATGTCAAGAACAACAAGTCCAAACAGCTACGATAAATGAAACGATTTTACCCAAAACGCTTCTTTAACATGGAATTTACAAAAGAACGGGTAATATAAAGACATAGGTGAACCATATATGATATCATAACAATGAGTATGATTCTGGAATAAGTCAATAAAATTATTTAAATCATTATACAAGAGGTTCAGACACGTAAAAAGCATATCGGACCTAAGGTAAGGGAAAATATCACAATCTCATTTTTATCCGAGATTGTTTATACTTTGGTATTTACTGGGGTGTATTTTATCATCCACATCCATGTTTCTTCAATATGTAATTTTATTTCCATCCACCTACAATTTTTTAAATCCAATTTTACCCTTCGGTGAGTTTTTAGTAAAGGATATGAAAGGAATCTTTTGTCGTTTTTTCGTACGAGGTACTTTTTGACTTTCCGACAAAAGTACGAGAAGAATGTTTCTTTTAACTTATACGACCTGAATGGATTTTTAAAACATTATTTCCAAGAAGATTACTTTAAAAGTTTTCAAGTTTATTTTAATCAACTTCTTTTAGTTTAAAGATGTATGACATGTTAAGAAAGGAAAAAAAATTAAGAAGAAAGTATATTTTCCTCAAGAATGGAGTTCAAGTGTTTTATCAAAATTATTTTTCAATCTAAGATAATCAAGGGTTCTGTTTTTATCCCTATTATTACATTGATTTGATTATGTTGTGATGGAATTATTTTTATGAATTCCTTTATCTTATATTAATTGTTTTATGATGTCACGATGTTTAAGATTCCCATTTTTATTACATGGGTTATGCTTTGATGCATGGTTTATGGTTTTGTGGCACACATAAGAATGGTATCATTATGAGATTGGTGGGACCTATATCTCCCTCCAATGCATTGGGTAAAGATTTAATATCTCATGAGATAGACATGGCTGGAATGGTAGGTTATACCGGTTCAGTGAAACAGGACTGAAACGAGGGTGACTCGGTTCAGAAAGGGACTTTGTCCACTAAGATAGTCTTAGCAATGAGTATTCACTAATAAGATATGATTCTCTATGATTATGTGTGTATGCCACAAAGTATCATGTTTTATGTTATGATTATTGGGATTTCATTTCACTACTATGATTTATCCCATGTTATGAAATTATTCTCTCTTTTGCAGGTTAAGATTTCGAAAATGTTATGTTCTTATGAATATGATGTGATTGATATTTCATTTGTTTACCCTTACTGAGCATTTGAGCTCACCCTTTTATGTTTTCTTTTCCCCAGGATATAAATAATGGTTTTAGGTAAAAAAAAAGGGAAGATCTTTATGGGAGATTTTGAAGATCTTTAACCACGATTAGAAGATTACGTTCCGAGTTTCCAAAGACACTAAACTATTACGATCCTTGTGTGTGTGTTTTTGTTATGTACTAAGTATTCCGCAAAAGTAATGTAATGTCCATGTATGTCAAGCTTCGGGTCTTTACAGTTGGTATCAGAGGAAAGGTTTAGTCAACCTTTGGAAACTAGGATGCGAGAACTTTAGTGAGATCCCTAGAGATATTTCTAAGGTATGTCTAGGGATGTCTCTAAGGATAAGTATACGTATAGGTTATAGTCCTAGAATTGCTCTAACGATCTTAGAATTTAACCTAATATGTTAGATATTGAGGGTACTCCCCCTTTACTATGTTGTTTTCTCTAGCATGATTTTTGCCTCTCACGAGATTCTTTTTGTGTTTTATTTAATGGAGGGAACCAGAAAGAATTCGGTTAGCATTGAATCCAATGGACAAATTTGTGACTATGAGCAACAAAATTGTGTAATGCCTAGAGAGAAAGATATTGTGATTATGCCAAATCATTCATCGCAATATATTATTAACAAGGTGAAATTTAGTGGTATGCCTAATTCATAAAATTAGAGGAAGATAGACTTTTATGCATGTTTTCATGTTGAGGAGCATAAAGAAAGAAAGATTGAGATTTCTAAAGAAGGGAAGAAGAACCTTGAGGAATACCTCAAATGGAGGGACAAATGTTATCTGTGTGGAGAAAAGGTACATAGAGTGACAGACTGTTATGGAGTTCAATGTCTTATTTGTGGAGAACATGGGCATTAGCCAACTCAATGCCCTGACCTAAAAAGTTACTTCTAAATTAAGGAAGGACTTATTCTAGGACAATCATTGAAGTGGATGGACTGAAGTGTTTATGTATTGGTATTCAAGAATAATGTTGTTGAGGTACTTTTATGGTGTATTGGAATATTTATGTATTTGTCTAATGTGGTATTCAAAGTGATTGAGGTATTTTTGGAAAAAAGATGATATGTGCATAACGAAGGGAAAATGAGAAAATGAAATATTTGACAGTATTCATGAGCTCATGATTGATATAAGGACTAATTGATATCATGGTTTGAGTATATATAATTTTGAGGATTTTGGTATGTGGAAAGTGTTAACTTTTAACTACATTCATGTTTTCACTAAGGTTCAATGGGTATTCAAGAGAATACATGATTAAGGCCTTTGAATGTTTGGAATGTGACCAACAAAACATATCTTATGATATATGGGGATCAACGATGGTATTAAATCTCTGGTAATCATTTTCACTATATTATGAGAGTGGACTACAGTATTATGGATAAGCCTAAAGATTGGAATGGATTATGTTGGAAATAAGTTAGTATTGTTTAAGGATAGAATTTTTTTCGATATTATTGATGGGGTGTTATAGTAATATAGTTTTAGAAAAAGGACAACCCGTAGGACGGGCGACAGCCCATCGCGTCGGACAATGCTGTGGGAATAGGACCCACAATCGAAGTGCGAATGGCCTTTATCGCCTACCACTGGCCTACAGGAAGTCCCTGTTTAGTAGAAACTAGTTTTATTATATTAAGCGGTATGATATATGAAGTATAAGTCCATTTTAGGAACCATATATGATTAATCTCACTATAGATGGACTTATGTATTTTTTGATAACTTTTCTAACTTTTTGTTTGAGACAGATGGAATGACCCATAATTCTATCACATGATCTGCTAACACATCACGAATAACAAATTCAACTTCATTTCTTTAAGGGATGAAGTTGAAATTGTTCAATTCACGAACAACAGTGAGATTGTACCAAAATCATGCAAGTATTTCTTTTAATTCATCAACTTTAGGGAAATGATCTTGAAAACCAAAAATGTTGGCCTAGTTCCCTTATATCCGATGAATCAGATGGTACCCTAGATCATCACAAATTTATGGCTTTGCGATTGTTGGCTTTTTCATAGCCATGTTCTCTACCACTCTCCATTAGAACATGTTGGTTAGATTTTTCTTCCATATCCATATTTTCACCTATGTTCTCCTACGTGGAAACCCAGTGATTAGTTTATTTGGGTAACCATTACGTTTCATACTTTTGTTTTTAAATATTGTTTTTGGTATTCCTTTTTACGATGTGGGTTTATATTAAAGAAAATTTCGAGTAGTAAACCATTTATAACCTCGACGAATTTCGAGGGCGAAATTCATTTTAAGGGGGGTAGAATGTAACACCCCGAGATTTTATGAAAAATATTCCTTTTATTTTCATTAATGTCTTGTGTTATACGCTAAACCAAAAGGAGATTTCACAACACACATCTCTGGCCTGGCTTGAATTACACGCAATCGCGACCTTCCACGATAGCGTGTGTTGTACGCAACACCATGTTTCGCTAAACAATGATATGCTATTAAAATATTATTAAAACTAGCCGTTATGAATAGTAATAACCACTTTTTGAAATTTTGTAAATTTTATATTTCAAAATGGACTTCATTTTTGGATTCGGAATATCGAAATTAGCTTAGGGTACAATTTTGGTGCTTTTCGGATAACTTTCATATTTTGATGAATAGTGAAAATTACTTAAAAACAACTTTTCAATCGAAAAAATTAATAGTGATAAATTATTAATTTGAGTGGTTTTAAAGTATATTTAGAATATATTTTTACAATTTAATACAATGTTGGTCATTGGATGTAATTTCACATTTAAACCAGACATAAACAAGTGTCAATCTTTTGATAGTTATTATCTCTTAAGAACACGCTATTTGTTTTGACAACGGGAATTAATTTTTAAATTAATTAATGAAACTGATATGTTTTGAATTTGGTAAAATAGAAATCATTTTTGAGTTCATAATATCAAATATATCTTAGGCCTAATTTTTGGTATTTTTCTGAAAACTTTCAATTTTTGATGAATAGTGAAACCACTAAGTGGTAGTTAAAAAAACTGAATTTTTCATAAAACTTAATTTTACCGCTTCTGTGAGTGGAAATTCAAAAATTCAAGAGACACGGTTGATGTCAGTAAGTAAAATGTGGTTCAATGAGATGAAAATAATTTTTGGTGAATAGTAACTTTTTACTTTTATTTACCACGGTTAAAAGTAAATAGGGTAATTAAGGGTAGAAATGATATTATTATTACCCTAACACATGTCCTAATTCTATTGGACAAGTGTAATTCGACCAAAAACAAACTTAGGAATAAATTATGACCATTTAGGCCCACTTGGATTAGATTAGGACATTTATTATTAATTTATTTAAAGAATGGTTAAAAGAGTTAAAATCAAAGTTTATTTACTAAAACATTTTTAATATAGGGTTATACATAAGATCAATTCGATTATAAATATTAATTAGAAATATAATAATATTGCCTACATAATGGTATTTTATTTGTAATTTTTAAGCCTTAAATAATTTAATTTATTTATGACACAATGATGATGCAGTAATTATCTTATTAATGAAATATTGACCTAATTGATGTTATAAACACCAAAATAAATGTAATTTAAGACTTTTTATGAATTCCACTAATTTTCTAGGTTACTATGACAGGTTAGTATTGATTTAATTAACTTTGTTAGAACTTATCATTCTGTTATGATTTTCAGAAAAATCAATTACTAAATAGTCTCAAAATTGACATAAAATAGTTTTTAAAACAAATATTATATTAGTAATTGTTATTTTATTCCTAAAAATCTAAGGTTCGTCCAAATGACTTAGATAAGGTTATAGATATTAATAATAAACAACTTGGGGTTCGTTTGGCTGATTATAGTAAATTTATTAACCTTATATTGTAAGAACACAAGAAGACACTGTAAAAGTAAAATTATTTAACTTAAAGTTAAATCTAAATGATAAGGTTAAAATAGGAACCTAAACTTGTCTAAATTCTATTGGATAAGAGGATTTCGACCCATCCCCACCTTAGACTCGAAATAAATCAATTTGGAGCTATTTAAAACCGAGCTTGACTTTATAATAAAATAATATGTTTAGTTATTCCAAAGGTGCCTCTCTCCTCACTTATAAAAGGGCACCTCCTCCCTCTCTTCCTCACACAACTTTGAGGCTTCAAGCTCGGCCAACCCCTGCAAAATTCTCTTCTCCACTTCCCTAGCAACATCCTAGAGGTTCTGGTCTTCCTCAAAGACCAATTTTAGTGCCCTAAAAGGAGATCTCAAAGAGGCGCTTCAAAGAAGAGGTAATTTTCGTTACCGATTCTTTCAACTTTATTTCTTCTTCCACTTATTATTCTTAGGTTGTTTCATTATGAAGTAATAACATCAGTATCACTCATATACTGATATTTTATTATAAGTATGAAACAACCCTATTTCACCATCTATCCATCCTACGGAAAACGAAATCACCGCGCGTGTGTACGTACGGAATACCGTCTCCACGCCGTGGTGTAATCTGTTTTTCCACCAACACCTTACATGGATGGGTATTATGGTGTAAAGAATAACTATAAATAGTTATTATAACATCGTAATGATTCTGATATATTTTATCATCCACTCCAATTCAAATAAATAATTATGGAAATGATATCATCGCTCGTGCGTACGTACGGACTACCGTCTCCACAACGCGATGAGATTCATTCTCCATGTTAACCATTTAAGAATGATTATAAAGTATATATAAGAAATAATAATGAAATATATGAAATTATAAAGATACTAGATTTATGTGTTTGTATATTTATGTCATCTACTTAATTCCATTCAAGACAATAAGGAAAGGAAAACAGCGTTCATGTGTACGTACGGACTACCGTCTCCAAGAACGGTGTGTTTCATTTCATTTGTCTATATATTATATATATATATACTGAATATATATGATATATAAATCATATTTTATATTCTGTAAGTAATTAAATCATGATATAAGTAATAATAATGTCAAGAACAACAAGTCCAAACACCTACGATAAATCAAACGATTTTACCCAAAACGCTTCTTTAACATGGAATTTACAAAAGAACGGGTAATATAAAGACATAAGTGAACCATATATGATATCATAACAATGAGTATGATTATGGAATAAGTCAATAAAATTATTTAAATCATTATACAGGATGTTCAGACACGTACAAAGCATATCGGACCTAAGGTAAGGGAAAATATCACAATCTCATTTTTATCCGAGATTGTTTATACTTTGGTATTTACTGGGGTGTATTTTATCATCCACATCCATGTTTCTTCAATATGTAATTTTATTTCCATCCAGCTACAATTTTTTAAATCCAATTTTACCCTTCGGTGAGTTTTTAGTAAAGGATATGAAAGGAATCTTTTGTCGTTTTTTCGTACGAGGTACTTTTTGACTTTCCGACAAAAGTACGAGAAGAATGTTTCTTTTAACTTATACGGCCTGAATGGATTTTTAAAACATTATTTCCAAGAAGATTCCTTTAAAAATTTTCAAGTTTATTTTAATCAACTTATTTTAGTTTAAAGATGTATGACATGTTAAGAAAGGAAAAATGTTTTTTAAGAAGAAAGGATATTTTCCTCAAGAATGGAGTTCAAGTGTTTTATCAAAATTATTTTTCAATCTAAGATAATCAACGGTTCTGTTTTTATCCCTATTATTACATTGATTTTATTATGTTGTGATGGAATTATTTTTATGAATTCCTTTATCTTATATGAATTGTTTTATGATGTCACGATGTTTAAGATTCCCATTTTTATTACATGGGTTATGCTTTGATGCATGGTTTATGGTTTTGTGGCACACATAACAATGGTATCATTATGAGATTGGTGGGACCTATATATCCCTCCAGTGAATTGGGTAAAGATTTTATATCTCATGAGATAGACATGGCTGGAATGGTAGGTTATACTGGTTCAGTGAAACAGGACTGAAACGAGGGTGACTCGGTTCAGAAAGGGACTTTGTCCACTAAGATAGTCTTGGCAATGAGTCTTGACTAATAAGATATGATTCTCTATGATTATGTGTGTATTCCACAAAGTTTCATGTTTTAAGTTATGATTATTGGGATTTCATTTCACTACTATGATTTATCCCATGTTATGAAATTATGCTCTCTTTTGCCGGTTAAGATTTCCAAAATGTTATGTTATTATGAATATGATGTGATTGATATTTCATTTGTTTACCCTTACTGAGAATTTGAGTTCACCCTTTTATGTTTTCTTTTCCCCAGGATATAAAGAAAGGTTTTAGGTAAAAAAAGGGAAGATCTTTATGGGAGATTTTGAAGATCTTTTACCACGATTAGAAGATTACGTTCCGAGTTTCCAAAGACACTAAACTATTACGATCCTTGTGTGTGTGTTTTTGTTATGTACTAAGTATTCTTCAAAAGTAATGTAATGTCCATGTACGTCAAGCTTCGGGTCTTTTCATTTATGGCATACCTTTATGGTTTCCATTATGGGTAAACGCGATATTTTCATTTTAAGAAGTGCGGACTACTACCCCCTCAAAGTGATTTGAATCGTTAATACCATATGTGGGATGTTTAAAGGATGGAGTAAATGGTATTATACACTATATTATACTGGAATTATATTATACATTTATATCATTATGATTTCATTCCATTAAATATGAAATAGAAATGAAAGTAGCGTTCATGCGTACGTACGGCTTACCGTCTCCATGAACGGTGAATTTCATTTCTTACCTCTAAATGTTACGTAATATTATGAATGAATGTATATACTGGATATATATGATATATATGATATCTACATCATGAATATAATTCTGGATATAATGGATATTTCATGACATGAACAACTTGTAATTATAAGAAATTTATTTTTGACTCAAGTACCAAAGATTGACAAAACGACCGTTATTAACTTAAATAATTATATAATGTTCATAACATGGTAATAAGTGATATAAAAGGAATAAAAAACTTGAAAAAGGTTCTTAAGAAATTATAAATTAACTCTAGTTTATTATTCAGGAGGTTAAAGAACGGTCGAGTCAAGACAGGAGGCAAGGTAAGGGAACTTCTTAACCGAATTTCCATTCTTTGGGTTAATCTCCTACTTTCAAATTATGTCAAGATATTATTATGTCTTATCTTTTATTATTACTTTCTTATGTGTACTTATAGTGAATACACATAATAGATCTATTTTATTTAAAAAAAATTGATCTTTTTAAGGGACTTCATCTCAATCACCATTCATTGAGGCATATTTGGTTTTATACACAACTTTCCTTTATATGGTGTATAAACCCCTTTGACTTTTACGTTTATTCAAAAAGAATATTTTTATACGAAGCGTTTTTACTAAACGACAAAGGGAATGTTTTTTTCTTACGTATGCGGCGACAACGACTTCTCCACCGCCGTGAATATTATTTGAGTTTCGACTTCCTCTATAAGCCATAACTTTTTTTAAAGGAAAAATAAATACCATGTTTTAATTTTCTTTTATTTTCGTATTGAAAATGGTTTTGATAAAGTTTTTATTATCTCAATGTGTTGTATTGATATCTTGTGATTGAAGTGTGGAAATCTTATGTTTCCTTTATTCATGTTTTATGTGATACAATTATGTTATGGTTTATGATATGTTTAAACCTATTCATATGAGGAATGCATTGGACTTAATAAGTGACGGGTGTAGCCCGCTATAGCTCCTCTATGCATCGGTAGGTCTCATGAGACAAACTAGTGTCTTGGCACGAGTCCTTGACAAAATATTATTTTTGGTCTTGGCACGAGGCCTTGGGTACGTGATTATGATAGTCTGGCATTATGCATTCCATCATTATGAAAGTGGTTATTGATATTTCATGTGATTATTCGACTATTAGAATATCCATGTGAGTAAGTAAATGAAATTATTTCATTTTACTTTTGCCATATTATTCTAAAGTCCAAGTTTAAAAGGCTTTTGTTTTAGTTATACATTGCCTTAAATGTTAATGTTTATTTATATAAGCTTCCGCTATATTGTTATCCTTACTGAGAATCTGAGCTCACCCCTTTCAATGTTTTAATATTTTCCTGGATGTGAAGAAGTATTTTATGAATGGCCTGTAGGGATAGTCAGAAGAGGATATGAGTGTGGACTATGGAGACTTTGTTATTGTAGTATTTCACTTTATGATGTAATGTAACATTTATGAATGTATCTAGTGTTTCCAAGGCTACTAAACTAATCAGTTTTTTGAGACTTGATCTTTTGTGATCACGACAATGTTACGCAATAATCCACCGACTCTGGGTAGCTGGGGTCGGGGCGTTACAGTTGGTATTAGAGGCAGTTTAGTACTAACCTTGGAAGCTAGATTTAGATAAACTCTTAGTAGGGGACATCGCCCAAAGATAGACTTTGAGGATTAGTATAGAGGAACTTCCTAGAATTTTGGTATTATAGAGATGTTGTGAGTTTTCCGAGAAATACATCCCTGTCTGGATACGAGTAGGTAGAGGCGGCTCTGGCACAGATGTACCTAGGGGTAAAACCTGAAAACACCGCTTTGAGCTAGACTCGAACGGGAAATGGTGCACGACAACGGGTCTTGCTGCACTCTTGGTTACGAAACTCCCAGGGGTTATGCTTAGGATAATTCTCATTTTCTTTACAAACCACTATGAAGGGTTATGAGTATATACTTCCTCAAAGAAAACATTTTTATGATTATGGATTATATCCATAAACCATTCAATTTACATTAAGTATTTTACAAGTTTGGAATTATTCATTGAAATTCATAAACTAACCTAGATTATGCCATTGTATAGAAATGGTGCCAAGTGGAAGGAATGTGAACTCCATCAATACATATGATCCAAAGCGTAAGAAGGATCATATCTTTCACAGTATTAAGCCAACATTTAGAAGGCAAAGAATCTCCCATGTTTTCTCAACATATGAAGAAATAGTATGATGTGTTAATAAGATAAGTAAATAATTCTCTGAGTCTTATGGCTTTGAAGGGAAGAAAGAGAAGAAAAGGATGGAAGAGAGAATTATGGAAAAAGGGAAGTGGGAAAAGAATAATTTTCCAATATGTGATAACTGTGGGAAGAAACACCTTGGAACTTGCCTAAAGGGAATGGGAGTTTGTTATAAGTGTGTGGAAAAAGGTCACCAGGTGCGTGATTGCAAGGGAAAGAAAGAGGCTATCAATGTTGAATGCTACAATTGTAGAGAAATTGGGCATTATGCAAATGAATGTCCTAAGCGTCAGGGAAACTTACCTCAGAAAAGGCCAAGGGATGAAGGCCAATCTTATGTTGTGACTAAAGTTGAAGCGGAATAATTAATGTATTGGTGCTTTTAGACTCATGGATTATATTCTGGTTATTAGAATAATGTGATATATATAAGGATTGTACTGCAGTACTTATTGATTTCATTAAGGTTTTAATATGATGAGGTTTGTCATTTTTTTTATGTGACAATAAGAGAAACTTTTCCTTGTTTGAGGAATCTGATGATACAATTGATTTTGGAATTTAGAGACCTTTTAGAGAAAGTCTGGACGGAGGTATTTTGGATAACTATAAAGGTTGGAATGGATTAAGTTGAACTTTGGATAGTATTGTTTAAGGTTAAAACATTTATGAAGATTATTTTTGGAATATTATAATACAATATTTTTAGGAAAAGGACAACCTGCAGGGTGGGGCATAACCCGTCGTGTCGGACAAAGCTGCAGGAATTGAACCCACAACCATAGTGCGACAGGCCTTTATTACCTACCACTAGCCTACAGGAAGTCCCTTGTTAATACAAAATAGTTTTACTAATATAAATGGTATGTGTTAATATTTGGAACCTTATACAATTAGGATAAATAAAATATTTTTGAGTTTTATTACCTTTTAGAGTGAAAGATGGGTTTGTGGTAAAAATTTATTAAAGAATGAAAGTCTACATAACAAGTATGTATATTCCCTTACATTCTTAGTAAATCTCCTAAATAAATTCCTCAACTTTATAAAAGGTAACTTTAAACAAAAACGTTTCCGGTTAACTTTTCCAATTAGAGATTCAATGACCCTTTAACCAATCACAAGTTTGTGATTTTCTTATGGTTAACTTTCTCCTAATCCAGTGTTCTACAACTCTCCATCAGACCTTGATCGTTTTTTTTTCTTCCATATCCATATTTTCATAGAATCCTAGTATGGTCTATCTCGGGTGACCTTTGTACTTCTCTTTCTTTATTTTAATGTTATATTCTTATTAACCCTATTTTTGATGTGGGTTTTCCACAAAGGTATTTTCTATTTTCAACCTTTTACTTTCAAATAAAAATTTCAAATTGTGAGGACGCAATTTATTGAAGGAGGGGATAATGTAACACCCCAAACTTTCATGATATGCCTCTCTTTCAATAATGCAATAGCTTGCATTGTACGCAAGTTTGAGTTCTAAAACACCGCGACTAATCAAAGTAGCCATTACAAATAGTAATAACCACTTTTTAAAATTATAGAAATTTTATATTTCAAAATGGACTTCATTTTTGTATTTGTAATATCTAAATTATCCTAAGTTGAATTTTTTGTAATTTTCTGAGAACTTTCAATTTTTTATGAATAGTGAAAAATACTTAAAAACAACTTTTTTAATAAAAATAATTTATATTGATAAATTATACTATTGAGTTGTTTTAAAGTATAATTATAATATATTTTTACCATTTTATCCAATGGTGGTTATTATAATTAATTTCACTTTGAAATTGGACATAAACAATTGTCAATCTTTTGATATATATTGTTTCTTAGAAACACGCTATTTGTTGTGACAGCAGGAATTAATTATGAAATTAATTAATGCAACTTATTTGTTTCTAATTTTGTAAAATATAAATCATTTTTTAATTTGGAATATAAATTATAGCTTAGGGTGAAATTTAGTCATTGTTCTGAAAAACTTCAATTTTTGATGAATAGTGAAACCACTATGTGGTAGTTAAATAACTGATTTTTCATTTAAATGAAATATTACCACTTCTGTGATTTGATTTTCAAAAATCCGACATACATGGTTGTCATTATGAATTAAAATGTGGTTCAATGGGATTAAAATAATTTTTTGGTGAATAGTAACTTTTAAGTTTAATTAATCACGATTAAAGGTAATTAGTGGAATTTAAGGTAAAAATGATATTATAAAAATATGAAAATACCTTTACACTTGTCCTCACTCTATTGGATGAGTCATGGACGACCAATACAATCCATGGGTCAACTTGGGGATTCCATGGAGCCACTTTGGTAGGAAAATGACATTAAAAACATTTTATTTAATATTAAAATAAAAATGTCACAAACAAGAGTTGTTTTACTAAAACATTTTTTAAATGGGGTTATACAAGTAATATTTTTGACTATAAATATTCATTAGAAATATAAAAAGATTTACTACATCATGATATTTTTTATATATTTTTAGACATTAAATAAATTAAATTATTTATGACACCATGATGATGCAGCGATTACCTCATTAATTAACGATTTAAATAAAATGAAAAGATAATGTAAAATCTAAGCATCACACTTGTCCAAAGCCTATTGTATGAGAATATTTCGAACCCTTATCACCTTATACTCGAATTATATAAGTGTGGGACCTTTAGAATCCGAAAATCATTGTATAAAAAAGTAACATTTTATTACATTCCAAGAGTGCCCCTCCTCTCCACTTATAAAAGGCCCCCACCACTACCACATTATTCACACTTTAAAGCCATTTGGCTCGGCCAACCTCTGCCCAAATACTCTCCCAACTTCCCTCACTTACTCTTAGAAGCCTCACTTTGGGCAGAAGTCTTCCCAAGGAAGCCTTTTGGCTCAAATCAAAAATAGTTACCCGATTTTAAGGTAATGTCTTCTCTTGTGTTCTTTTATTTTATTTTTCTTCTCCAACACCCTAAACACTTTTTATTAGTTTCTTTTGTAACAACACCAGTATCCTCAATATACTAGTATGTTGTTATAATAAGGATTATAACTACACTTACACACACCTACATCTAATGGTTAAAGAACATACTGTTTCTGTGGATGGTGAATTTTTGCCTCACGAAACGATGATTGTTCAAAACTCATATAACACCTCTAATGGTGGCCATTATGATGAAACTATTTTTATATATGATATATATTATGTTTTTTTTCCTTATTATTTTTCATTTTTCATTTATGGCATACCTTTATGGTTTCCATTATGGGTAAACGCGATATTTTCATTTTAGGAAGTGCGGACTACCGCCCCCTCAAAGTGATTTGAAACGTTAATACCATATGTGGGATGTATAAAGGATGGAGTAAATGGTATTATGCACTATATTATACTGGAATTATATTATACATTTATATCATTATGATTTAATTCCATTAAATATGAAATATAAATGAAAGTAGCGTTCATGCGTACGTACGGCTTACCGTCTCCATGAACGGTGCATTTCATTTCTTACCTCTAAATGTTACGTAATATTATGAATGAATGTATATACTAGATATATATGATATATATGATATCTACATCATGAATATAATTCTGGATATAATGGATATTTTACCACATGAACAACTTGTAATTATAAGAAATTTATTTTTGACTCAAGTACCAAAGATCGACAAAACGACCGTTATTAACTTAAATAATTACATAATCTTCATAACATGGTAATAAGTGATATAAAAGGAATAAAAACGTTGAAAAAGGTTCTTAGGCAATTATAAATTAACTCTAGTTTATTATTCAGGAGTTTAAAGAACGGTCGAGTCAATACAGGACGCAAGGTAAGGGAACTTCTTAACCCAATTTCCATTCTTTGGGTTAATCTCCTACTTTCAAATTATGTCAAGATATTATTATGTCCTATCTTTTATTTTTACTTTCTTATGTGTACTTATAGTGAATACACATAATAGATCTATTTTATAAAAAATGATCTTTTTAAGGGACTTCGTCTCAATCACCATTCATTGAGGTATACTTGGTTTTATAGACAACTTTCCTTTATACGGTGTATAAACCCCTTTGACTTTTACGTTTATTCAAAAAGAATCTTTTTATACGAAGCATTTTTACTAAACGAGAAAAGGAATGTTTTTTTCTTACGTATGCGGCGACAACGACTTCTCCACCGCCGTGACTATTATTTTAGTTTCGGCTTCCTCTATAAGCCATAAATTTTTTTAAAAGAAAAATAAATACCATGTTTTACTTTTCTTTTCTTTTGGTATTGAAAATGGTTTTGATAAAGTTTTTATTATCTCAATGTGTTGTATTGATATCTTATGATTGAAGTGTGGAAATCTTATGTTTCCTTTATGCATGTTTTATGTGATACAATTATGTTATGGTTTATGATATGTTTAAACCTGTTCATATGAGGAATGCATTGGACTTAATAAGTGACGGGTGGAGCCCGCTATAGCTCCTCGATGCATTGGTAGGTCTCATGAGACAAACTAGTGTCTTGGCACAAGGCCTTGACAAAATATTATTTTTGGTCTTGGAACGTGGCCTTGGATACGTGGTTATGATAGTCTGGAATTATGCATTCCATCATTATGAAAGTGGTTATTGATATTTCATGTCATTATTCGACTAGTAGAATTTCCATGTGAGTAAGTAAATGGAATTATTTCATTTTACTTTTGCCATATTATTCTAAAGTTCAAGTTTAAAAGGCTTTTGTTTTAGTTATACATTTCCTTAAATGTTAATGTTTATTTATGAAAGCTTCCGCTATATTGTTATCCTTACTGAGCATCTGAGCTCACCCCTTTCAATGTTTTAATATTTTCCAGGATGTGAAGAAGTATTTTATAAATGACCTGCAGGGATAGTCAGAAGAGGATATGAGTGTGGACTATGGAGACTTTGTTATTGTAGTATTTCACTTTATGATTTAATGTAACATTTATGAATGTATCTAGTGTTTCCAAGGCTACTAAACTAATCGTTATTTCGAGACTTGATCTTTTGTGATCATGCCAATGTTACGCAATAATGCACCGACTCTGGGTAGCTGGGGTCGGGGCGTTACAACATTGAATCATAATCAACATGAGATAATAACATTAAATTAATATTATAATATTTATAATAAATGAGATTCATGATAGAACATTTCATATGGGTTATATATATACCTAATGAATGAGTATATGTTCATATCATGAAATGCATCTCAAAGAAAGAAAATTGTGATAAAAACCCTTCACTAATTTGGTTACTTATGTACCATAAACACCATGAATTATAGGTCTGAAAATGCATAGGAAAATAAATATAAACTTTAGAATATTCATCATAAAATACATTCATACACATTACCTTCACCCCATAGAAGAAATTGGTGGTGAATATAACATGTGTCTCAAAAAATAAATAAGTGATATGAAAGTCCCTTACTACTTTTATAACTTGTAAGCATGAGTTATGTAAATTAATAGAATCAATTTATACTTTTGAAATAATTAAATTAATTAGATTCATCATATTAAAATTAATAGGGAAATATATACACCACACAAATAAAATGAGTTGGGAATATGGAATAAGTCTTGTAGAAATCAATGTCAGACTTGAAATCCTCTTTAACATATGTATTAACTTAATTATTACACATTCAAAACTCACGTTTCATAAATATAGAATTATTATACATTTACCATAGAATTCAATTATTATAGATGAAACCATATATTATTTATTTATGGATTTATATTTCCCATTTATTAACAATTCCATGTAAAAGTTATATTTTTTGTAATAACTGCTTTATTTTTCTAATATGATTTGACTTGTTGTTATTTTTAATATTTACTTTATAATGTGTTACTTATTTATTAAATTTATACCATGATATAAATATATTATATATTATGTATATATGTATTTATAATAATCTATAGAATATATAAATTAGAAATTAAATACACCATTCATAGGGATGGTAAGCCATATGTATGCATTAACATTTTTTCCATTTTATTATTGTATTTCAAATAATGGAAAATAAATGATATATAAATATATATTACCAATATTATAACATCATTATGTTATATATATCACATAATTATATGAAAACCATCCTAAATACATTCTATGTAATGTGAGAGTGAATCGCATTGCTTCACGAGATTGTAGTCCTCCATACCCATGAATGACATTATTAGATTCTCAAAAAAATGTAAATCATGAAGGTATGTGTTTAGTAAAAAATCTAGAAGAATAAATAAATCATAAATATCATATTTATCATATATAAATATATTTTTCATCATTATTCCCATCCTTGATAGGTGGTATTGGGAGAAAGAATGACATCAGTTCACGAGGACGCAGTTCGTCGTACACATGATTTATTATTGTGAATCTCATAATATGAAAGAGTGTGAATTTTTAGGTTATAAAAATAATATAAAAACATATCATTATATTCAGTATACTAAGGTTATTATATAATTATAGTTAATAATAATTTAAGTGGGTAGAGAATGAAAAAAATTTACATTGATTAATGTTACATTTTCTTTAAGTAACTCCACTTTGTTTGAACCAAAGGACATCCTTGGTTAGATTTATTCCCAAAGTTATGATTATATGTTGTTATTATGGAACTTTTTAATATCTTTTTATATTTATTATCTGGTACAAAAGGATTTCTCAGTGTGGATAACATGGGAGAGTGAATTCCCTTTTATAATGGGGGAGGAGTGGAATTCTTGTAAATACCAAAAGGTAAACACTATTGGGAGGTCTCTCTTATATCATGTGCCTCTAATAATGATATTATTTTGCTTAAATAGGTTATATGGTATAAATATGCACATAAAATAGGTTTCTATGATGTTTCAGGTTATTTACACACATTATCATTAATGTTTTAGAACTCAGTAAAATTATTTCTACATTAATCACTATATTCAATTTGAATTTCCTTCACTATTATTATTGATAAAAACCTAAGTTAACATTAATACACCATATAAATTATTATGATTTCAAAAAAGTAATCTATTTTTAAAAATTATAGACAGATAGGTTTCATAAATTTATTTAAAGACAATCTCAAAGAGGTGTCGAGAAAGCTGTTTTTTAATGAAAAAAACTCATAAGTTTAAAATGTATTTATATCCAATTTCAAATTAATATTTATTGAATTAAAATAAATCTTGTTAATTTATATATAATTAATATAATTATACATAAAAAATTTAAAATATATTTTAACAATATTAATAGTTAATACAAAAAGAAAATTTTTAATTGCAATTTAGTATTTTCACTATTCATTAAAAAAATTAAGTCTTCTCAAAAAAAATCACGCTAAGATAATTTTGATATTATAATTTAAAAAATGAACTTTATTTTTTAAAATATTATTTATTAACGTGTCAAAATTTATATATAAAATAAGTATTCCATTAAAATGTGGTAAAAAAATTTAGAAAAATATATTTTTATACCTATAATTGGACTTATTTTTATATATTTTCAAGAAAACACAAAAGAATCACGTTAAATAGTCAATTGAATAATATATATACATATATATATATATATTTCATTAAAATAAATCATTAAAATTATTTTGTTTAATTTAATTAGATAAAACATGTTTGTCAATAGAACAAAAGTTTTCTTTGAGAAAATGATATTCTTTATTTTCAAGTAGTCCTTACCATAAATTATAATAGATTTTATACAAAAAACTCATTATAAACATTTTATAAAACATATTTTAATAATTTAGTTAATTCATATCATACCCTCCATTCTAAATACTAAGATAGAATAATAGTAATACTTTAATAATAATATTAGTAGTGTACTGTAGTTAGGTTAAACCTGGTCTTGTGTGTAACTAAAGATATCAATGGAACTTGAAATTGTGTGTAAAAAAATCTAAAATAAGTGTTTTATATACCAAAATCAAATCTAAATGTCATGTATAGAACAAAAATAACACGGGGTTTCAAATAAATTAATATAATGTGGTGTATCATGGAATGCAAGCCATCAATCAAATTTAATTTTCTCGAAAAATATAATTCATACAAACTTGGGGTGTTACATATATGATCTCATCTCTACCACTATTTTATTATATAAAATTCATAATCGAAAAAATAAAATGTGCATGAAATATTATTTTATTCATATAATTATCATTCAATTTTCATAATTACAATAAAGGTATCAAAACTATTCAATTACAAATTAATGAAAAAAAAAATTATTTGACATACCATCAAACTAATCTATAGAATTTGATTCAACATAAATAGAACATTTATAATAAATTACATTAAAATGTAAAAAATTTATTTATTTTTAGTCAATACATCATTCTTTACTTTTTTTCTAATTGTAACAACCAATGTTTTTAAAAAGAAACACGATGTTCAATAGAGTACATGATACACCACATCGATCTTAAGCGAACATATCGATATTATTATTTAAATGTTACCTTTTTAACAAAGATGTTAGAATGAAATGAATTAATATATTTAAATGAATTATAAAAATTGGGTTTAGAATGGTAAATATAATTATTTTTTTGGTGGCCAATTAATTATTAAAGAATGTAAACCATTTTTAATATAAATAAAAATATTTTTTGAAAATCTATTTAAATGCGAAGAAGTGTTTTTATAAAATAATAAAATCAATTTTATTATATTCTATTAATGATATATATATATATATATTATTAAATCAAATTTTTAACATTTATATTATATGTTTTTTATACATCATATTGGAACAAATTCAATCTTATAGACTAAATGAGTATTTTTAAAAAGGCAGTTTTGCTGCCTTTTGATGGAGAATTTATTTTAAATTTATCATTTAAAAGTTTTATAAATTCTATATTAAAAAATAATATTCTTATTTCAAATAATAGTATCAAAATCATCATTGGTTTATTTTTTCTAATAAGATTCATATTGTGATGAAAAAGAAAAATACATCTTTTTAATTAAAAATATATTTTTATTAAATTTATTGATTGTTAAATTATATTTTTAAATGGTTTTAAATTATAATTATATTTTTTTTTCTTTAATTTCAATTTATTTCATTATAATCAATTTAAAAATGAAATTTTATATAAAAAATTTCATTATTTTAATAGTTTTTAATTAAAAAAATTGTTTTCTCGTTCCTTCAAAATGATTATTTTTTTATTTAATTATTGAAAATGTTATCTTCCAAATTTTGAAAATTAGATTTTATGTTTTTAATCAGTTGGAAAAAAATATGTAAATAAGTTCCCTTTTATTTTTTGACATTGTGAATAGTAACTTTTGTAATTTTTTATTACCACATTTAAGGGTAAATCGGGTGGTTAAGGGTAAAACATATTTTATTAATGTTATGAAATTACCCAAAAAAACTGTCTTAATTTTAATGGATATGTATTTTTCATCAATAATAATTAATGAATCATTTATGATACCATTTATGGATTATTGGAAGAAAATATAACCATTATAATATTATATTCATAAGAAACGCAATTTTTTCATTCTTTTATTTTTAGAAAGGGAAATATTTTTAATATTAGGATATATATAAGGTATGTTCATATATAATTATAATTTTTAATTATATATTATTTATATATATAATGGTAATTTTTTAATAATTTTTAGGAAAGGCATAATTAAATTAAATGGTGTAACAATGATGATGCAATGATTATTTAATTAATTGAAGAATCCAATAACTGATATAAATAATCTTAAAAAATATAATTTTAAATAATATATGTCATTCACTAATGTTTGGAATTATATGACATGTTAGGTATTATTTAATATAGTTTATTTAATGATATAGTGTTGTTATGATATTTTTATAATGTCAAATAATGAATATTTTCAAAATTGAAATTAATTGTATTATAAAATAAATAATAATTATTAAATAAAATAAAATTTATAACAGTATATAAATCAGTAAAAATTTTGAGGTATCTCAATATATGTCATATATGAATCAATTTTTTATATTTTGGAATATTTTTGGAATTTTATTAATCCTAAAATTACAAATTACATGATATCATAGAAAAAATAATAAGGGTCAAAACGAAATGATAAGGATTAAAAATAGAATTTTTTTTAAATTTTTTATTTTAAAATTTTAATTAGAACCCAAATAATCATATATTAGATATAAATCAGTATGGACCCATTTATAATTGAAAATCAATTTATAATAATTTAATATTTTGAAGAAGTCCAAGAGTACCCCTCCCCTCTACTATAAAAGGGCACCTGTTATTCTCATTTATTCAAACATAAAAATCTTTTTGGATCATCCAAGATCTAAAAAAATCCAATAATCCCTATAATTAATATATTGGTCTTATTTTTGGTAGAAAACCCTCCTTATAAGTGATACGTTGTTATGAAAATGAGATCATATCTAAAAGAGGAATTGTTTTAATCAAATATTTTTATTTTATTTACACATTCACATCCTTCAAATATTATTCAACTGTAATGAAATAATAACTCTAGTATCCCCAATGTAATTATATTTTAAAATGTTAATCTGATCAACTATATCTATCACCTTTTATATCAAATTTGAAATAAAATTATTCGTTTGTTTGTACGTGTGAACCACCACCTCTATGAACCAATATAATTTATTTTTCATTTTCATATCTCATGAATGGTTATAATGATGGAATTAAAGACAATATATGACATTAATTACATATTTAACATAATAATAAAAATATAAAATTTATTTTCCCACTTTTTTATGCTTAAAAAATGGTAATGTTGTTCGTGCGTACGTGTGAACTATCACCTCCACGATATGATGTGATTCATTTTTCATCACCATATCATATGAATGATATATATAAGAATATATAAATGATTTATATATTATTAATTAAATTATTATAATTATGGAAAGATAAAATGGTAGTAATATTTAGTCCATAAAGATCATTGAAAAATAAAAACGTTACTCATGAATACGTATGACTTACCGTCTCCATGATTAAAATGTAGTTAATTTTTCATAAAAAATAAATTAATGGATGGATTTAAAATTATATTTTATGTATTTAAGTTATTATTATTTATTGAAAATTATTTTTTATATGATTGAATACCGACCATTATAACTATTGACAGTATACTAAAGTCACTTTGGGCTCAAGTACTGAATATCGAGAAAACCTAAAACATTAACATAAATTATTAAGTAAATGTTATAACATCATAATATGAGAAATATTAGTAATATAAAAAAATTGAAAATTTTATTATTGATGTATATAATTAACGTAATTTTATTATTTAGGAATATAAGTATTTTAAATGATGAGTCAGACTCAAGGTAAGAGACTCTCACAAAAATATCATTTTAAATTGTTTCAGGATTAGTACTTCAGACTATTTGTCATTAATATTAATGATTTCAAAATAGTTTTTATGTATTTATTTATATGGACATGAATATATTAAAATGATGATTTGTTAATTTATCCATCATTTTTCAATGTGGTATGGGACACTTTTATTCCAAAATAACTTTTTAAAATGTTTATATACGTTTTAAGAATTTATTGTTAATTAGAATAACATGGAATGTTTTATGACATATATGACATTAATTTAATTAAATTTTTTCATGTTTCCTTAATTATTTAATAATTTATTTATAATTTTTATGATTTATTTCCAAATAATGAGGTTTCATTATTATGTGTCTATTTTTTATATTTTAATTCTATTTTTACATGAAATTGTTATTTTGATATCTCAAAGGGTTTTATACATGAGTATAAAATATTTATCAAGGGTTTTACTAATTATTTGTTCCTTGTAAATTATAAAAAAAGATTTTATCCACATTATAGCTCATTATTGAGCCTGATATATCTTATACGAAGTGTCGATCCATAATATAGCTCATTAAAAACATGCACACAATATATAGATTATACAAAAGGTGAGCCCCATTATATATCTCTAATAAAAAGGGACTCCATAGATGGAGGATGAAAATATTTTTGTTCCATTTTCAATGTTGAATTTATGTGTGATATGCTGATGCTATCCTAAGAAACTTATGGGATTTTTCAATTCATGATAATGATTTTTCATAAAAAAAATTAATGGGTTTTCATGTTTTCACTAGAGTGATGATTATCTATCATTATGTCACGTACTGAGATTTTTTTTCTCTTACCATGTGGTTTTTATGAGGTATTAATATTGGAAAGGGAAAAAAGTTTTCATTATGAAATAATGTAATAAATGTCTCCAAAATAAGACTTGTTTTATTTTAAAAGGGATTCATTTAGTGAAAAATAGACATTGAGTGTAAGTGTATGCTTATAATGTATGGCCTTACTATGTAAGAGTTTTTCCTAGATCTATAAAACTCTAGTCCTAAAAGATATTTTTTAAATATAACTGATATTTTGTTTTTAAATAACTATAATGTGTAATATTTGAGACTGGGTCCTTTCAATTGGTATCAAAGAAGGGTTTGGATAATTTTTTATATTAGTTTGTGTTCTTAAGAGTTATAAATATAATTGTGGTTTATAACATTTTGGGATGAAAAGTGAAATGTATAAGATAACCATTGGTGTCAAGACATGATATGGTTATTTTTGAGGACTTCATCATACTTTAAGAATGTTATAAGAATTATATTGTTTTATATAAAGGATAACCCAAATTATGGGTGACAAACCGATTAATTTTTCAATGCCACAAGAATCGAACCCCAAATTTATGGGTGACAAGGGTACATATCCTACCACTAGCTTATATGAAGTCTTTTTTTAGTAATAATTATTCTTTTTAGTAAAATAATTTCATGGATGAAAAATAAATTGATTTCTATAATATATCTCGTACTTGAGAGTTAACCATGGTATTAGAATATTTTTTGGTTATTAAGTCATTTTTGTTATTTTAGAAGGATTTCACAATTTTGGGAACCCTAAATGACCAAGGTAAATACAATTCTATGAGATTTTATTTTAAAAGTCATGGTTGAATTATATTTTGGAAGAATCTATGACTTTAATTTGGACTTAGGGTCATTTGGGTTATTACGGAAATAATTAGCATATCTTAGAGATTATGTGATTTAGGAAATTAAAATTTCTAATATAAGACATTAAGTGTGACTAATTTTATTTGGTGATAAATCTTAAACTATATCTTGGAAGAATATGTTAACAAATCCTTCAACATTTTGGGTTTCAATCTTAGTTTGGATTATTTTGAATAATTATAAGGATTTTTATTTGATGAATTGTCCATGTTGATATTTGGTTATTAAAATTTAATTTTTGAGATTAAAATGATTTTTTCATCATAAAATGTTTTATTAATTTGGTATAATTGTTTTATCTTATCCTAACCATATGGGTTTTGATTACTATTTCAATACAGGTGAAATAACTAGTAAATCATTTGTGGATTTTTTGATTTTGTTGATGTTGATTCATCTTGAATACTAATCATTTGGAGAAAATGATTAGTTTTGGTGAAAATTAATTAATGTAAGAATCTATACTTTTCAATTATGTATTCCTAATTTTTTTCATATAGTAATATAATTCATCAACTCTGGGAAGGGGATCTTAAAACAAAAGTGTTGTTTGTATAATTTTCTTACTAATAAACCCAAAACATTCTATTCAATCCTAGAATTATGGTTTTGAGATTATTAAATGTATCCTAAACATGTTCTATATAACTATCCATCTGAAAAGGATGGATAGTTTCTTTATCCATTTCATCGTTTTACTATATGTAACCCTAGTATTTGTTATCTCAGGTGACCATTGTACTTCCATTTCATTCTTTTAATGTAGATGTTTTAATAAATTGTTTTAAATTGTGGGATTTAAATAAAGGTATTTTCAAAATTCAAACACCTATTTTTTGATATAGAGTTGAAATCAAATGAAAAAAATTTATAATGGGGGAGAATATAAAATCCCACATTTTTAAAATGAAACCTAATGTTTGGTATCATACATGATATGTAAAATCGATATTAAGCGAACATATAAATATTATTATATAAATTCTTTTATTATAACATAGACTTTATAATGAAGTGAATGAACAATATTAAATAAATTATGGAAACATGATTTATAGATATCTTTTATTAATTCCTTAGTGACTAATTAATTCTAATTGAAAGTAAAAACCTTTTTAAGATAAAATGAAATAATTTTCTGAAAAACTTTTAAAATATGCTCAAGTGTGTTTATAAAATAATAAATAAATTTTTTTGAATTATTTTAAATATATATATATAATATATTAAATATTTTTTTAAGATTTATATAACATTTTCTATAAAAATGATATTGAAAAAAATCAATTTTATGGATAAAATGAGTATTTTTCAAAATGATGTTTTCCTTCATTTCATGGCATAATTATTTTAAATATGTTTTTTGACACTTTTATAAATTATATTTTACAAATTAAAAAAATTATTTAAAATTTTAGTATCAAAGTTTACTCCGTTTGAATTTTTAGTATTTTTTTCATAAGTTTTAATTTTGGAAGAATAGTGAAAAATTGTGTATTTTATTAAAAAAATATTTTTTTATAATTTATTTATGTTGATAAATATTATTTTTTGATGTTTTTTAAATTATAATTAGATTATATTTTATAATTTTATCAAATTTAGGTCCTTTAAATCAATTTTATATAGAAATTGGATCAAAAAACATTTCAATCTTTTCATGGTTCTTACTCATTGAAAACCAATTTTCTCATTCCATCAATGAGATTAATTAATATTAAAATACATCAAATTTTTTGTTTAAAATTTGTAAAATGTATTATATATTTGGAATCAGTGGTTTTTTTAATAAATAGGTTACTTCTATTTTTTAACATTATACATATTAACATTAGTTGTTTTTTTATTACCTTGGTTAAGGGTAAACAAGGTAATTAAGTATAAGAATCTGATTATAAATATTATAAAATTATCCTAAAATGTGTACTAATTTTATTAGTTGAGTATATGGAATCAAAATTATTTAAAAGATTAATTATGAGACTATTTATTGTTTTTATGATGTTAATATGACTTTTCTAATATTATATTCTAAGGAAGGGCTATGATGTCATTCATTTGTTTTTACAAGGGAAATATTTTTAATATGAGATTATATATAAAATATGTTTGACAATAAATGTTATATTTAAATATTAAATGTTTATCTACATCTTGGTAATTTATTTTAAATTTTTAGGTAATATATAATTAAATTAAATGGTGACACAAAGATGATGTGATGATTTCCTAATTAATGAAATAATCAAATAAATAATATTAATAACAATAAAAGAAATTAAATTTTAAATAACTTATTTCATTCAATAATTTTATGGGATAATTTGACATATTATGGATAAGTTAATTGTGTTTTTTGAAATATATCATGTTTTTAGGATATTTATAAAATAACAAATAATTAATATTTTCTAAATTGAAATTTAAGATATTTTAATATAAATAATATTTTTTTAAAGGTTATAAAATTTGTAAAATTATAAACATAATCAAAGTAATTTATTTAAGTATAGATATTTTATAATTAATTTTATGAATTATATTAGACCCCAAATCATCATTTATTTTAAATAAATAAGTTTAGAGTTATTTTGATTAGAAAATTAATTTAAATTAATTTAATTTTAAGTTGAATTCTAATAGTGCCCCTTCATCCCTCCTATAAAAGGGAACCCATTATTCACTTTCCTTCACACCTAAAAATATTTTTTGGTTCATCCATGCGATTCAATAATACATTCCTATAGTCCCTTCCCACATTCTAGAACTCCTAGTTAAGGTAGAAAACCATCTTCAATAGTGTGAAGGTGTTATGGAAAAGAAATCATATGAATAAGTAGTATGATTTTAATCAAGGATTTCCATTTTATTTATTCTTACACTTGCATAAAATATTATTCAACCATGATGAAATAATAACTCAAATATCCTCAATATATTTATATGTTATTATATAAATATCAACACGTATATCCATAAAATTTTCTATCAAATGGAAAACAAAATTATCCATTCATGCGTATGTGAGAACTATCACCTCCACGTACCATTATAAATCATTTTTTATCACTATCTCTCAATACTTGATATAATTATAAGATTAATTATAATATATTAAATTAATGACAAATTTTAATAGTATAAATATATAATATATCATTTATGTTATTAAAATTAAATACACAGAAAAATGATAATGTCATTCGTCAATACGTGTGAACTATCACCTCTATAAAGCGATGTGACTCATTTTTCATCACCAAATCTCATGAATAAAATATATATATATATAGATGATTAATTTTATATAAATTATATTATGATCATTCTATAATGATAAAATGACACCATCCTTCTTTCCATAATGATCACTGAAAAATTAAAATGTAACTCATACAATTGAATAGCTTACTATCTCCATGACTGTGACATAGTTTATTTATCATAAAAATATTTAATGTATGGATTAATATTTATATATTATGCATTTATGTTATTATTATTTGATGATTATTATTCTTGAGATAATGTATTAATGAAACCATTGACTATTAACATCACACCTAAGTCACTTTGGACTCAACTATCGAATATCGACAAAACTTTCAGCATGAACTTAAAAAATTAAGTAATTGTTTTAACATTAGAATAAGTGATATGTAATGAATAATAAAAATTTTAAACTTTATCATAAAATTATATAATTAACCTTATTTCATTATTCATGTATATATAGATTGTACGTGATGAGTCAGATTCAAGGTAAGGGACTCTTTAATTAAAACGCCATTTTAAATGTTTTCAATATTAATTCTTATAATTATTTATAATTCATTTCCATGATTTTAAAATGGTTTTTGTATACTTATCTATATGAACATGAATATTTTAAAATGTTATGTTTTTAATTTGTCTCAAATTATTCTCAGTGGCATGGGACAATATAATTCAAAAATAATTTTTTAGATGTTTTAATTGATTTCTAAAAATGGATTGTTTATTTCGATAACATGAAATGTCTTATAATATATAAAACATGAACAAAATTTAATATTTTCATAATTCTTTAACTCTATAATGTTTTATTTATATGTTTTTAGAGTTATTTCCAAATAATTGAGTTTCTTTATTTTGTGCGTGGTTTTTATGTTTTAAAATGATTTATTACATGAAAATGGTATTTTGAAATAATTATGGGCTTTATGTAGTGTTGTAAAAGAGTTTTATAGGGTTTTACAAATTACATGGTCCATGGAAATTATATAATAAGATTTGAGCCCCATTATATCTCTTTAGTGAGCCCGATATAGCTTCTTTCAAGGGTTGAGCCCCAATATATCTCATAAAAAATGGATCATCACGGTATAACTTATACGAAGGGTGAACCTCATTATACATCTCCAATGAATTGGGTAATCCAGAGATGGTAGTCGACTATATTGTTATTCCATTCTCAAGGGGGAATATAAGAGTTATATGGTAATTTTGTCCCAAGGATCCAAAGTGATTTTTATATGCTCACTATTGAGTTTTTATAAAAATGTTTTTAATGTGTTTTCATGTTTTCACAAGGCCGACAATTATCTTTCATTATTCGACTTACTATGGTTTGTGCAGTCATACATTGTTTTAATTTTTTTTCATGGGTCATAATATTGGTAAGGGAAAATAAAATTTCATGATGAACTGATTTAAAATGTGTCTTTAAAGGAAAAAATTTTTTGTTTTAAAAGAGGTTACTTTGGTGAAAAAAATGATATTGAGTATATATGCCCACTTGTAATGTATGGGTTTACTATGTTACAGATTTTCCTAATTCTCTAAAACTATAAAACTAAATTATATTTTCAAAATTTAATTTATTTTAAATTCAAAAATGATTATAATATGTTTTTTTAAGGCTGGGTCCTTACACTCAATGTTATAGTAGAGAAATTATTTATTTATTATATAACGAGGTTAACAAATTCATCCCAGAAAACATTGGGTAATCCAGTATAAAAAAACAAACTCTTGAAGTGTTCAACAAAAGTAATTTTTATGTTCTATCCCACACCATTTTGTTTAGGTGTTCTAGCGATTGTTTCCCAAAATGATATAAATTATTTTAACAAAACACCTTGAAATCGTAACTATTAAAATCCCTACCATTATTGGATATCAAGAACATCACCTTCATCCATGTTCTATTATTTATAAGACAATTATATTTCTAAAATATAGGAATAAAATAAAATATATATATTTTTACAATATAAACCCCTAAATTTGGAGTTTAGTCATGAATGAGTGTCACATATTCATGTAATTTACCAAAAAAATATATTTTCATTAGTCCCCATGAATCAAAATGAATCATATCTAATTTTATTACCTTTGATGATCTCTATCCTTGTATGAAGAAAAATCACCCATTGTTTTCAATAATAAAATCCCAAAAAAATTAATATAATTCAATTTTATATCTAGTCTCATTAACTTTTATGTAATAACCTTCATTACATTATCACTAATGTAAACAAACTTATAATTCCATAGTTTGGAATCAATTTATTTATTCTAGAAAGTTATTATATGATTGGACTCATCTGCTACGTAAATTATTCAATTATTCACTCCCCATGCTATAAACATAGAAGACTTTTCAATTTTAAATGATTATTTAAAAATATGGTAAAAATATACCTCCCAATTATGAAATCTAATAAATATTAAATTTCATCATTGTATAAGATTATATCTAACATTATTCAATAAGTTTAAATTTCTATTTTGTATTTTACTTTCCACATCACCATTTTTGGATCATATTAATAGATCCCTAATTAGTTATATGTATCATTCATAATTTTCATTAAATGAAATTTTATAGACATCCCTTTTCAATGGTTGAATAAAAATAATAACCAGAGTCTAATTTCAATGAATTCACAACTCTATCTATTTTGAGCACTATTGTATCATCAATGATTTATAAATTAGAAATAACCATATCACTAATTGAATCATTTTTTTTCTTTAATTTTTTAGTTACTTTTCCCTTCATCTTATATTATAATAAGTTGGACCTTATTCTTTGGATTTAACATAATTATTGTTCTTAACTTTTACTATCCTCTAAAGCTTCTCTGATTCAATTATCTACCCCTACCTTCAACATAAATATAATTTCGATATAATTTTTCAGATTATATACAATGAATTTCATTACTATTTATATGATAAGAAACTTAATTTAAAAACAATTTAGTGGTTCCATATTAATTACTCATTAATGTGTCCACCTGATCCCATATTTTTGATACAAATATCAAGAGAAGTAAGGAATTGACTTTATCTTTGAAATCAACCAATAATAAACCAAGATAAAATGAAATATCATTAAATTCATTAATATGATTGTGTATTATCATAACATTAACCATATATTGGTTGATAATTATGCACATTAATAATACCTTGTTTGATGTAGTCATATTTTCATACACGTTAAAAAACATCATTAAACTCACAGTTTTTTCTACTATCTTGTTTCTAAATAAGTCATTTATTACCTATGTCTATAAAATAATACATATATATTCTTATTTAATAATTCCAAATATTTATATACCATTGTTTCTGGTTTTATCCAAATCATTGGTAGGTTAATATTCATATAACATATATAATAATCAATCTATATCTTCATAGAGACAAATTTTGTTTCCAACAAAATTATTTTTCCACACCTTTATATTATTAGATACCATTTTTCATGAAAAATTTTAATACCTAAAACCAAAAAAATTATCGTATACCACTTTTCATGTAAATTAGATAATAAATAGAAAGGAAAACAAACACAATAATTTACCTAGTTTCATTGAGAGTAGAAAAAAATTAATTATTTTATCTTGATAGATACATGTATTTGGTATAAAGGAACCACAAAAACATTCCTTCTTCAATGAAAATTTGTAATGATTGAAAAACGACACATCTCCAATTTTTAGTTGAAACTTCCTTTCATATGATCAAAAAAATTGGGTTCTCTATGTCTTCATCAATGTAAAACATTCCTCCAGGTGACTAGTTTTATACTATACACTACTTTATATCCTGATCTTTATATTCCAATTTAAAATCCATATACTCCATTAACCTGGATTAGGTGCCTTAATCTACTATATTGTATTGATTATAAGGAATCCCATACCAAAGGACAAATTTTTTTAGTATTCTTGGTAAACTACAAACAAAAATGAAACCCATTTTACATTTTGAAAAAAATGAAACTTGATACATGGAAAAATAATTCTATCAAAATCCTTTAAATTAATTCCTAGAATTCAACTATATATATTTGGTAAATGGAAGAAATAATGGTGAACTAAAATTCCTAGTAAGGGTCATGTACAGTGGAAGCTATCATTAATAAATAAAAATAATCACTGTGGAAAGGTAAATAACTGAGAGAACAATCCATCAATCAAGAACATCAACATAATTTTGATGTAGTAAATGTTCATAAAATGATTCCACATAAATAATCTTCAAATATTGGAACTTGACCATGAATAATCTAACAGTTTGATTAATCATATAGAATAAAACTAATTATAGAATGCAAAATGTTGGATATCTGAACTATCAAGATATATCCTCTAGATAGTTATTATTAATATAAATCCTTTGTCCTATATAATTATATTATTATAAACCCATTAAATGTCAACATATATCATCTAGATTTTTACTATCAGGATCATTCCTTTTGTCAGTTGATATCTTTGGGTAGAAACTCCTCTGATTTGGACTACTAATTTGTCATATTAATGAATAAAATTTAACAAAAAATTAATTATATTGAGAATAAATAAAATAATTATATAAAATATCAAATGGTAATTATATACAACTCATAAAATATTATAGGTTAATAATATCAATATACACCTCAACGAATAAGAATTGAGACAAAGTCTCTTATTAAGATCATATCATTGAAATGAGTTACAGAAAATGAATAGATCATTCGTATCCTATTTGAATCAACATAAAACAAGTGAAAAAACATAAGGTAATAAAAAAAATTTCACATATTATTTTAGAATGACATAATATATTAAGTAAAAGTTTAATCCTATGAATTGAAATTGAGTTAAAAAAATACCATAACACTTTTAAATCAGCTGAATCTTATGAAGAAATAAATAATAATGATAAATTTAACAATTAAATTCCATTATGATAAAAAGAGTCATGATATGATATATTAAAGGGTAAATTCACCATATAAAATAAAAATGTGCTGAATAAGTCCTATCTCAGAGAAATAAATGTAAGACAAAAAAAACCATTAAATTGCACTTTCTTTTGGTGGAATTCTCTCTAACCTTATGTATAATTATTTCAAGCTTGTTATTAATTTATACCATAAACATATTAAAATCTATTAGATCATATATGATCCTTTTATAATATATTATTACCCATTTATTGATAATCTTTTAATATTTTCATATTTTCGAGTAATATTTGCTATGCTTTTTATATATGTTTCAACTTCTTTTTTTTGGTTCATATTACTTAGATAATGATTTAACAATATAATGAATGTAAAGATTAAATTAAATGTAATATATATTCCTCATAAATGTAATATATATTCCATATAAATGTAATATATATTCCATATATATGTATTTAGAGTGTTTCAGGATGTTTTAGTGATTGGAAATGGAATACACCATTCATGGAGATGGTATGTCCTACATACGCAAGAACATTGTTTCCATTTTATTTTCATATTGAAAATAAATGTAGTTAAAGATATATAAGTAAATTATAATTCCTATATCATTTTTATTTCATATATGACACATATCTTTATTAAACCCAACTTTAATAAATTATCAGTAATTTTGGAATGAATCATATCACTTTAAGGATAAGATAGTCTACAGGTCGACAAATAAAGTTAGTGTATTCCCAAAAATTGGAAAGCGTGATTTTATTTTTAATATATTTTTTAAAAACTCATAAAAAATCGTAAATATTATATATATATTAATATAATATAGACTATAAATCCATCACTATTCTTTATCTTGAAAGGTGGTAATAGAAAAAAAAACATTATTGGTTTCTATGGATGTAGTGTTCTGTACAAATGAATAATGATTTCATATACTATTTAATGGAAGTGTGTAAATTTTTAGTTCATACCATTGGCATAAAAAATCATTATATTTATTTTATTTATATTATTAGTTAATAAATATATTCTAATAATTTAATGGATGGAGAAAGAAATAAAAATTTTCTTTATTGAGGAATATTACCTATTCTTCAGCTAACTTCATTTAAATATCTTCTTAAAGTATCTAGGATTGGTATTTTTGGATGAAAAAACCTCTATAACTACTATTAGTATGTTTTTAATAGACATGTAAAGGGTTAAGTCGGGATAGAGGGCTCAAAGTTGTGTAATGAAGTTATGGAACAATTTATCTTTAATAATTGAGGCGAGAGGTACTTATAGAAACTACCAAATTATTTAATTAAAATAAATTAATTATAAATTTTAAATTGATTAAAGTCATTTATTTCTATGATAACATTATTATGGGTCAAAATACTATTATTAAATAATATTTATACATGTTTAGGTCACATTTTCACCCTTATCATTTAGTTTTAGATCTTATTTAATCCTTTTAAATCTTTTCAGGACAACAAGAATTTCTATTCTTTGAGGGTTAATATATATGTGATAAAACACCAAGAACCCATAAATGGATTATGGATGAAATTTTTGAACTTATTCCAATTATTTGGTAGAAATAAATTTTTTTATGAATTCTATGTCATTTAATAAAATATTATTTATTTTAAAAAATAATTAATGTCATTTTTGACCCTTTTCATTATGTCGACTTTTAAAAATATCAATAAAAAATATATCTTTGAAAAAATAGTTTTAATATATACCTAACATGTAAAAACAATTTATAAATTGTTTTATTAAAGAAAATTATATCAAATAATATTTATTTTAATATTATTAATATCATTTATTGGATACCTCTATTACTAAAATAATTATTTTATCATTGTTGTGCAAGAAGTTATGTTAATTATATCATAACTAAAAATTAAAACTAAATTATCATGATAAATATAAATATTTTATATTATAAATTAATATTTATAGTCCAAATAGCCTCTATATAACCCCTTATTAAAAATATATTATTTATCAAGAATAAGATTGTTACATATTTTTCATTTATTTAAATAAAATATTAAAAATATCATTATCACTTATAAAGGGAAAAAGGCCATATATTAAAATATTAAATTATTAAGAAAGAATTTTATTCATCTAATAATATGGGGGAATGTTTTAGTGTTATTTAACAGTTCTTATTATATTATATTACCCATAATTACTTTATTTTTACTTGATTTAGCCTTTACTATTGTAATATAATCTACTAAAGTTAATTTTAATTTTGTAAAAACATTATAGGTACCTATTTAATAAATTTTAAACATATGTTTCAAAATATTTATTCCATTTTTCTATATTCAATATAATGATATTTTTGAAATTTATTTAAAATTAATCTTCTAGAGGATATGAAATGATGAGTTTTTTACGTTTAAAAGTTCAAACCATTGAAATGTTTATATAAAAACTTTCAATTTAAATATTATTAAAATAAAATAAATTAGATTTATTTATTTATAATTAAAATAATTATACTTTAAAAACAATTTACAATATAATTTAACTATATTAATAAATTAGAAAAAATGAAGCTTTCAATTATAATTCAGCATTTTCACTTTTAATCATAAAATGAAACTTCCTAGAAAAATAACAAAAATCCCAACAGAGGATAATTTTTAAATTAATATTTCAAAAATGAAGTTTATTTTTTCAAATATAATTTAAAAAAGTGTAAAAATATATTTTTAAAACAAATGTTCTATTAAAAGGTGACAAAAATATTTTTCCAAAAATATAGCTTTCTATAGATAAAATTAGATTTATTTTTATAATATTCTTATAAAATATATTGTATGAGTATAAAAAAATTTATTGAATATACAATATAAAAATTTCATAATATGGTCATAAAATTAATTCCCACTAATTTAACATCTTTTTATAATAATATTTCATTTTTAGTTTATGTTGGGTGTTGTGTGGATCTTATGAAATCGAATAGATTAAATTTAAAAAGATACATACCATAAAATATTGGGGTGTAACATTATCTCATTCTTCATAAAGTTTATCTTCTCAACATAAAATTTTACTTTGAAAAACAATTATTTATATTATAAAATAGTTTTGTGGGAAACCGACATAGTAAATCAGGTTAATAAAACATCCAATTAATAAAAGGGGAACTGTCACAACCCACCTTCACCAAGACGAGGGAAGGGACAATAGATTTCTGAACCCTTCCTTCCCTCAGTTGATGGATAGATAATAACCCCTGATACCAACCTTCAATAGGCCCTGGAGTGGCGACTAGCACCAAGGGTATAAAATCACACGTAATATGGAATCCATTACACTTTTTTATTTAGTAGTATTGAGAGATAAGATAAAAAACCCAGAAAATGCAAAATATTGAAGTAAAATTAAGGACAAGAAAATCCATTCCCATATGCATGTTCCAATAATTAAGTGCTATGAAGTACAATAAAATCTCACAATGGAGTGTAGAAAAATAATAGAAAAATATCAATGTCAGTGGTCCCAACATCAGAGCTAATAGGGTCCAGCACAGTCCTCGAAGTCCTCCTAGAAACCTGAAATTGGTTCAATATACATAGGGTAACTATACAGGTATACTCAATAGGAAAATACAAAATCTCTCATGCACAAGTGGGGAGGCATTCTAATGCCATGTAAGAAAAAGAGATAATCAGCACCCTAGTGAGGAAACTATCCACCCAAACATCACCAAGGCACACTCCCCAAATAACCCAAGTCATGCAAAGTAATATTAATAACAAATCAATGTTTGGGTACCCCGCACTACTTTCCCACTATATATTGAATACATACTATGCATCATAGATTTCCCTCCATTTTTATCGTAGTCCCACATCCATACACTGCCGGCAGACACCTAGGCTATCACAACCACACATCTCGCCCTCAAACACCTAGGCCACAACAACATGTAACCACGCACACAAAAACCTAGGAAAGATCAAATACCACCACACCCGAAGACTCCTAGGCCTAAAAAACTACTTTCACACCCAAAAACACCTGGGCCAGAACAACTAATGCCATGCCTGAAGAAACTTGGGCCTCATCCCTAAGACACTTGGGAAAAAACCTAATGCACTCACTGAGGTGAACCACCACAACATTCCTTGATAGAATAATCTTGGTCTATAATGAACCTCAGGCCGTTATAGCCTTCCCAAAGAGTCTTTCGCTGCTCATGAAAGGGAGTAGAAAAGGATCTAATAACATTCCATGTAGAGACCCGAAGCTTGACGTACATTGACATTACATTACATTTGCGGAATACTTAGTACATAACAAAAACACACACACAAGGATCGTAATAGTTTAGTGTCTTTGGAAACTCAGAATATAATCTTCTAATCCTGGTGAAAGATCTTCAACATCTCCCATAAAGATCTTCCCTTTTTTTTATACCTAAAACCTTTCTTTATATCCTGGGGAAAATTAAACATAAAAGGGTGAGCTCAAATGCTCAGTAAGGGTAAACAAAAGAAATATCAATCACATCATATACATAAGCACATAACTTTTGGAAATCTTAACCTGTAAAAGAGATCATAATTTCCTAATCTGGGATAACTCATGTCAGTGAAATGTAATCACAATAATCATAACTTAAAACATTAAACTTTGTGGCATACACAAATAATCATAGAGAATCATTTCTTGTTAGTCAAGACTCATTGCCAAGATTATCTTAGTGGACAAAGTCCCTTTCTGAACTGAGTCACCCTCGTTTCAGTCCTGTTTTAGTGAACCGATATAACCTACCGTTCCAGCTATGTCTATCTCATGAGATATAAAATCTTTACCCAATGCATTGGAGGGAGATATAGGTCCCACCCATCTCATAATGATACCATTCTTATGTGTGCCACAAAATCATAAATCATACATCATTGCATAACCCATGTAATAAAAATGGAAATCTTAAACATCGTGAAATCATAAAACAATTCATATAAGATAAAGGAATTCATAAAAATATTTCCATCACAACATAATCAAATCCATGTAATAATAGGGATAGAAACATAACCCTTTATTATCTTAGATGGAAAATAATTTTGATAAAACACTTGAACTTCATTCTTGAGGAAAATATTCTTTCTACTTCAAAAAAAACTTTTCCTTTCTTAACATGTCATACAATTTTAAACTAAAATAAGTTGATTAAAAATAAACATGAAAACTTGTAAAGTAAGCTTCTTGGAAATAATGTTTTAAAAATCCATTCATGCCGTATAAGTTAAAAACACATTATTCGTACTTTTGTCGGAAAAGTCAAAAAAGTACCTCGTACGAAAAACGACAAAAGATTCCTTTCATATCCTTTACTAAAAACTCACCGAAGGGTAAAAATGGATTTAAAAAATTTTAGGTGGATGGAAATAATATTACATATTGAGGAAACATGGATATGGATGATAAAATACACCCCAGTAAATACCAAAGTATAAACAATCTCGGATAAAAATGAGATTGTGATATTTCCCTTACCTTAGGTCCGATTTTCTTCGTAGGTGTCCAAACCTCCTGTATAATGATTTAAATAATGTCATTGACTTATTCCAGAATCATATTCATTGTTATTATATCATATATGGTTCACTTATGACTTTATATTACCCTTTCTTTTGTAAATTCATGTTAATGTAGCGTTTTGGGTAAAATCGTCTCATTTGTCGTTCGTGTTTTAACTTGTAATTATTCATATGATTACTTAGATCATTATTAATTAATTATATAATATAAAACATTATTTATATATAATATATATTCAGAATATACATATATATAATGGATCGATAAATGGAAAGAAATACATCGTTCATGGAGACGGTAGGTCGTACGTACGCACGAACGCTGTTTTCTTTTCGTTATTGAATTGAGTGTAATTAAGTAGATGACATACATATATATACACATAAATCCAGTAGCTTTATAATGTCATTTATTTCATTATTATTGCTTATATATACTTTATAATCATTCTTAAATGGTTAACATGGAGAATGAATCTCATCGCGTTGTGGAGACGGTAGTCCGTACGTACGCACGAGCGATGATATCATTTCCATAATTATTGAATTGAATTGTATTGGATGATACAATATATCAGAATCAATATGATGTTCTAATAAATATGTATAGTTATTCTTTACACCATTATACCCATCCATGTAAGGTGGTGGTGGAAAATAGATTACACCATGGCGTGGAGACGGTATTCCGTACGTACGCACGCGAGGTGATTTATTTTTCCGTAGGATGGATAGATGGTGAAATAGGGTTGTTTCATACTTATAATAACATTTAAGTATATTAGTGATACTGATGTTATTACCTCATAATGAAACAACCTAAGAAGAAGAAGTGGAAGAAGAAATAAAGATGAAAGAATCGGTAACGGAAATTACCTCTTCTTTGAAGCGCCTCTTTGGGACCTCCTCTTAGGGAACTAAAATTGGTCTTTGAGGAAGACCAGAACCTCTAGGATGTTTCAAGGGAAGTGGAGAAGAGAATTTTGCAGGGTTTGGCCGAGCTTGAAGGCTCAATGTTGTGTGAGGAAGAGAGGGAGTAGGTTCCCTTTTATAAAGGAGGAGAGGGGCACCTTTGGAATAACTAAAAATATTATTTTATTATAAAGTCAAGTTCGGTTTTAAATATCTCCAAATTGATATATTTCGAGGATAAGGTGGGGATGGGTCGAAATACTCTCATCAAATAGAATTTAGACAAGTTTAGGTTCCTATTTTAACCTTATCATTTAGATTTAACATTAAGTTAAATAATTTTACTTTTACCATGTCTTCTTGTGTACTTATACTATAAGGTTAATAAACTTACTATAAGAAGCCAAACGAACCCCAAGTTGTTTATTATTAATATATATAACCTTATCTAAGTCATTTTTCCGAACCGTAGATTTTTAGGAATAAAATAACAATTAATAATATAATATTTGTTTTAAAAACTATTTTATGTCAATTTTGACACTATTTAGTAATTGATTTTTTTTGAAAATCATAACAGAATGATAAGTTCGAAAAACTTTAATTAAATCAATACTAGCATGTCATATTAACCTAGAAAATTAGTGGAATTCATAAAAAGTCTCAAATTATATTTATTTGGGTATTTATAACATCAATTATGTCAATATTTCATTAATAAGATAATTACTGCATCATCGTTGTGTCATAAATAAATTAAATTATTTAATGTCTAAAAATTAAAAATAAAATACCATTATGTAGGAAATCTTTTTATCTTTCTAATGAATATTTGTAGTCTAATTTATCTTACGTATAACCCTATATTAAATATGTTTTATTAAATAAACTTTGATTTAAACTCTTTTAACTCTTCTTTGAATTAAATAATAATAAATGTCCTAATCTAATCCAAGTGGGCCTAAATGGTCATATTTTATTCCTAAGCTTGTTTTTGGTCGAATTAAACTTATCCAATAGAATTTGTACATGTTTTAGGGTAATAATAATATCATTTTTACCCTTAATTACCCTATTTACTTTTAACCGTGGTAAATAAAAGTAAAAAGTTACTATTCACCAAAAATTATTTTCATCTCATTGAACCACATTTTACTTACTGACATCAACCGTGTCTCTCAGATTTTTGAAATTTCACTCACAGAAGCGGTAAAATTAAGTTTTATGAAAAATTCAGTTTTTTAACTACCACTTAGTGGTTTCACTATTCATCAAAAATTGAAAGTTTTCAGAAAAATACCAAAAATTAGGCCTAAGCTATATTTGATATTATGAACTCAAAAATGATTTCTATTTTACCAAATTCAAAACATATCAGTTGCATTAATTAATTTAAAAATTAATTCCCGTCGTCAAAACAAAAAGCGTGTTTTTAAGAGATAATAACTATCAAAAGATTGACACTTGTTTATAACTGGTTTTAATGTGAAATTACATCCAATGACCAACATTGTATTAAATTGTAAAAATATATTCTAAATATACTTTAAAACCACTCAAATTAATAATTTATCACTATTAATTATTTCGATTGAAAAAGTTATTTTTAATTAAAATTTAGTAATTTTCACTATTCATCAAAATATGAAAGTTATCCGAAAATCACCAAAATTTCACCCTAAGCTAATTTCGATATTCCGAATCCAAAAATGAAGTCCATTTTGAAATATAGAATTTACAAAATTTTAAAAAGTGGTTATTACTATTCATAACGTCTAGTTTTAATAATATTTTAATAGCATATCGTTGTTTAGTGAAACTCGGTATTGCGTACTACACACGCTATCAAGGAAGGTCACGATTGCGTGTAATGAAATTCAAGTCAAGGATACGTGTTGTGCAAGATCCTTTTGGTGTAGCGTACAACACAATACATTAATGAAATTAAAAAGAATATTTTTCATAAAATCTCGGGGTGTTACATTCGACCCCCCTTAAAATGAATTTCGCCCTCGAAATTCGTCGGGGTTATAAATGGTTTACTATTAGAAAGTTTCTTTAATCAAAACCCACATCGTAAAAATGAATACCAAAACCAATCTTTAAAAACAAAAGTATGAAACGTAACGGTTACCCAAATAAACTAATCATTGGGTTTCCACAGAGGTGAAAATATGGATATGGAAGAAAAATCTAACCATCATGTTCTGATGGAGAGTGGTAGAGAACATGGATATGGAAAAGCCAACAATCAAAACTCCATAAATTTGTGACGATCTAAGGTACCATCTGATTAATCAGATAAAAGATCACTAGGACAACATTTTTGGTTTTCAAGATCGTTTCCCTAAAGTTGAAGAATTTGAATTAGAATAAATACTTACTTTATTTTGGTACAATCTCACTGTTTTTCGTACCTTGAACAATTTCCACTTCATCTCTTAAATAAATGAAGTTGAATTTGTTATTCATGAAGTGTTAGCGGATCATGTGATAGAATGACGGGTCATTCCATCTGTCTCAAACAAAAGGTTAGCAAAAGTTATTAAATATACATAAGTCATTCTATAGTGAGATTAATCATATATGGTTCCTAAAATGGACTTATACTTCATATATCATACTGCTTAATATAATAAAACTAGTTTCTACTAAACAGGGTCTTCCTGTAGGCCAGTGGTAGGTGATAAAGGCCAGTCGCACTTCGGTTGTGGGTTTGATTCCCACAGCCTTGTCCGACGCGATGGGCTATCGCCCGTCCTGCAGGTTGTCCTTTTTCTAAATCTATATTACTATAACATCCCATCGAAAAAAGTTTTATCCTAACTTATGTCCAACATAATCCATTCTAATCTTTAGGCTTATCTAAAATACTTCGGTCCAAGATCATAGTATAAAGAAAATGATTACTTGAAATGTCACAGAACAATCACGTGAATGCCATCATTTATCCCCCATATATCATAAGATATATCTTTTTGGTCAAATTACAAATGTGTGAATACCTTAATCATGTATTCTCTTGAAGAATGAATACCCATTGAACCTTGGTGAAAACATTAATGCAGTTAAAAGTTAACACTTTTCACATACCAAAATCCTCAAAATTCTATATACTCAAACCATGATATCACTTAGTTCTTATATCAATCATGAGCTCATGAATACTATTAAACATTTCATTTTCTCTTTTTCCCTTCATTATGCGCATATCATCTTATTTCCAAAAATATCTAAATAACCTTTCATGCATACCAGAACCATTAATCATACAATTTCAAAACTCAAGGAAAGACAACAGTGTAACAATCCTTAGATGTCTCTTTATTCCATAGTACCATGAGATTACTTATACAACATTACACTTGATAAACATGTAATCATTATACTACCTTCTTAAACCATTGACCAAGCTTCAACAATTATTTCATCTCACATATCATTTGTAGTCTCATCATCATCATCAATATAAATACTACTCATACGACCATACTGATTCTCTTCATGATACTTTCCCTTAGGGCATTGGTTTACATAATGCCCGTACATTCCACATTTAAAACATTTAACCATTGTTGATGTCGTAGCAATACCATTATCCTCATCCCTGGTGATAAGTAAACCTTTTCCTTTGCACTTACTGGATTTGTGTCCTTCTTTTCCACACCCAAAGCATCTTCCAGTTCCTTTGAAACATTCCCCTTGATGCCTCTTCCCACGTGATTTACATAGGGTAAATTTAACTTTCTTTCCTCTATGATCATCAAGAAACTCCATCTTTCTCTTATCATCCGAGTCAGGAAACTTACCAAATTTTACTTTATTGTTCTTATTATGAGATTGATGATTCGGCATAATAATGATGTTTGGACTTCCAAATCCCATTTCATTTGGTTTCTCATGAAGAATTTCATTCCATTGTCCATTATATCCTCCATTATCATGAATCATCTTGTTTCCAGCCATTTTCTAAAACCCAAATAAAGGGGGAGTACCTTCAATATCTAACATCTTAGGTTTAATTTTATGATCGTTAGCGTAATTCTAGTACTATAACCTATACGTATACTTAACCTTAGGGACATCCCTAGACATACCTTAGAAATATCTCTAGGGATCTCACTAACGTTTTCGCATCCTAGTTTCCAAAGGTTGACTAAACCTTTCCTCTGATACCAACTGTAGAGACCCGAAGCTTGACGTACATTGACATTACATTACATTTGCGGAATACTTAGTACATAACAAAAACACACACACAAGGATCGTAATAGTTTAGTGTCTTTGGAAACTCGGAATATAATCTTCTAATCCTGGTGAAAGATCTTCAACATCTCCCATAAAGATCTTCCCTTTTTTTTATACCTAAAAGCTTTCTTTATATCCTGGGGAAAAGTAAACATAAAAGGGTGAGCTCAAATGCTCAGTAAGGGTAAACAAATTAAATATCAATCACATCATATACATAAGCACATAACTTTTGGAAATCTTAACCTGTAAAAGGGATCATAATTTAATAATCTGGGATAACTCATGGCAGTGAAATGTAATCACAATAATCATAACATAAAACATTAAACTTTGTGTCATGCACACATAATCATAGAGAATCATTTCTTGTTAGTCAAGACTCATTGCCAAGACTATCTTAGTGGACAAAGTCCCTTTCTGAACCGAGTCACCCTCGTTTCAGTCCTGTTTTACTGAACCGATATAAACTATCGTTCCAGCCATGTCTATCTCATGAGATATAAAATCTTTACCCAATGCATTGGAGGGAGATATAGGTCCCACCCATCTCATAATGATACCATTCTTATGTGTGCTACAAAATCATAAATCATACATCATTGCATAACCCATGTAATAAAAATGGGAATCTTAAACATCGTGACATCATAAAACAATTCATATAAGATAAAGGAATTCATAAAAATATTTCCATCACAACATAATCAAATCCATGTAATAATAGGGATAGAAACAGAACCCTTTATTATCTTAGATGGAAAATAATTTTGATAAAACACTTGAACTTCATTCTTGAGGAAAATATTCTTTCTACTTCAAAAACACTTTTCCTTTCTTAACATGTCATAAAATTTTAAACTAAAAGAAGTTCATTAAAAATAAACTTGAAAACTTGTAAAGTAAGCTTCTTGGAAATAATGTTTTAAAAATCCATTCATGCCGTATAAGTTAAAAAAACATTATTCGTACTTTTGTCAGAAAAGTCAAAAAAGTACCTCGTACGAAAAACGACAAAAGATTCCTTTCATATCCTTTACTAAAAACTCACTGAAGGGTAAAAATGGTGTTAAACAATTTTAGGTGGATGGAAATAATATTACATATTGAGGAAACATGGATATGGATGATAAAATACACCCCAGTAAATACCAAAGTATAAACAATCTCGGATAAAAATGAGATTGTGATATTTCCCTTACCTTAGGTCCGATTTTCTTCGTAGGTGTCCGACCCTCCTATATAATGATTTAAATAATTTCATTGACTTATTCCAGAATCATATTCATTGTTATTATATCATATATGGTTCACCTATGACTTTATATTACCCGTTCTTTTGTAAATTCATGTTAAAGTAGCGTTTTGGGTAAAATCGTCTCATTTGTCATTTGTGTTTTAACTTGTAATTATTCATATGATTACATAGATCATTATTACTTAATTATAGAATATAAAAAATTATTTATATATAATATATATTCAGAATATACATATATATAATGGATCGATAAATGGAATGAAATACACCGTTCATGGAGACGGTAGGTCGTACGTACGCATGAACGTTGTTTTCTTTTCGTTATTGAATTGAGTGGAATTAAGTAGATGACATACATATATATAAAAATAAATCCAATAGCTTTATAATGTCATTTATTTCATTAATATTGCTTATATATACTTTATAATCATTCTTAAATGGTTAACATGGAGAATGAATCTCATCGCGTCGTGGAGACGGTAGTCCGTACGTACGCACGAGCGATGATATCATTTCCATAATTATTGAATAGAATTGGAGTGGATGATACAATATATCAGAATCAATATGATGTTCTAATAACTATGTATAGTTATTCTTTACACCATTATACCCATCCATGTAAGGTGGTGGTGGAAAATAGATTACACCACGGCGTGGAGACGGTATTCCGTACGAACGCATGCGCGGTGATTTATTTTTCCGTAGGATGGATAGATGGTGAAATAGGGTTTTTTCATACTTATAATAACATATCAGTATATGAGTGATACTGATGTTATTACTTCATAATGAAACAACCTAAGAAGAAGAAGTGGAAGAAGAAATAAAGATGAAAGAATCGGTAACGGAAATTACCTCTTCTTTGAAGCGCCTCTTTGAGACCTCCTCTTAGGGCACTAAAATTGGTCTTTGAGGAATACCAGAACCTCTAGGATGTTTCTAGGGAAGTTTAGAAAATAATTTGGCAGGGTTTGGCCGAGCTTGAAGGCTCAAAGTTGTGTGAGGAAGAGAGGGAGGAGGTTCCCTTTTATAAGGGAGGAGAGGGGCACCTTTGGAATAACTAAAAATATTATTTTATTATAAAGTCAAGTTCGGTTTTAAATAGCTCCAAATTGATTTATTTCGAGGGTAAAGTGGGTATGGGTCGAAATCCTCTCATCCAATAGAATTTAGAAAAGTTTAGGTTCCTATTTTAACCTTATCATTAAGATTTAACATTAAGTTAAATAATTTTACTTTTACCATGTCTTCCTGTGTACTTATACTATAAGGTTAATAAACTTACTATAAGTAGCCAAAAGAACCCCAATTTGTTTATTATTAATATATATAACCTTATCTAAGTCATTTGGCCGAACCGTAGATTTTTAGGAATAAAATAACAATTAATAATATAATATTTGTTTTAAAAACTATTTTATGTCAATTTTGACACTATTTAGTAATTGATTTTTTTTGAAAATCATAACAGAATGATAAGTTAGAATAAATTTAATTAAATCAATAATAACATGTCATATTAACCTATAAAATTAGTGGAATTCATAAAAAGTTTCAAATTATATTTATTTGGGTATTTATAACATCAATTATGTCAATATTTCATTAATAAGATAATTACTTCATCATCGTTGTGTCATAAATAAATTAAATTATTTAATGTCTAAAAATTACAAATAAAATACCATTATGTAGGAAATCGTTTTAGCTTTCTAATTAATTTTTGTAGTCGAATTTATCTTATGTATAACCCTATATTAAAAATGTTTTATTAAATAAACTTTGATTTAAACTCTTTTAACTCTTCTTTGAATTAAATAATAATAAACGTCCTAATCTAATCCAAGTGGGCCTAAATGGTCATATTTTATTCCTAAGCTTGTTTTTGGTCGAATTACACTTATCCAATAGAATTTGGACATGTGTTAGGGTAATAATAATATCATTTTTACCCTTAATTACCCTATTTACTTTTAACCGTGGTAAATAAAAGTAAAAAGTTACTATTCACCAAAAATTATTTTCATCTCATTGAACCACATTTTACTTACTGACATCAACCGTGTCACTCGGATTTTTTAAATTCTACTCACAGAAGCGGTAAAATTATGTTTTATGAAAAATTCAGTTTTTTAACTACCACTTAGTGGTTTCACTATTCATCAAAAATTGAATGTTTTCCGAAAAATACCAAAAATTAGGCCTAAGCTATATTTGATATTATGAACTAAAAAATGATTTCTATTTTACCAAATTCAAAACATATAAGTTTTATTAATTAATTTAAAAATTAATTCTCGTCGTCAAAACAAAAGGCGTGTTTTTAAGAGATAATAACTATCAAAAGATTGACACTTGTTTATAACTGGTTTAAATATGAAATTACATCCAATGACCAACATTGTATTAAATTGTAAAAATATATTCTAAATATACTTTAAAACCACTCAAATTAATAATTTATCACTATTAATTATTTTGATTGAAAAAGTTGTTTTTAATTAAAATTTAGTAATTTTCACTATTCATCAAAATATGAAAGTTATCTGAAAATCACCAAAATTTCACCCTAAGCTAATTTCGATATTCCGAATCCAAAAATGAAGTCCATTTTGAAAAATAGAATTTAAAAAATTTCAAAAAAGTGGTTATTACTATTCATAACGTCTAGTTTTAATAATATTTTAATAGCATATCGTTGTTTAGTGAAACTCGGTATTGCGTACTACACACGCTATCAAGGAAGGTCGAGATTGCGTGTAATGAAAGTCAAGTCGAGGATACATGTTGTGAAATATCCTTTTGGTGTAGCGTACAACACAAGACATTAAGGAAATCAAAAAGAACATTTTTCATAAAATCTCGGGGTGTTACATTCCACTCATAGGAGTGTTGGAAAAAACACCCTCCCCCATGAAATGGGGGTGTTGGAAACGAAGTGCTCAACTTGGGTGGGGTGCGAATAAAAAACATAAGAACTAAATTATACATATAGGTAAACAAGAACTCATCCCAACCTAGGTGTTTCAAACTAGCTCATACACAAACACCCTCGTTACTATTAATTCATAAGAATTACAGCATCCACAACCAAGTCACAACTCATTCCTGGAAAACAATTCCCCATTAAACACATTCTTGTTTTCATATTAAAGTGATTTCATTTAAGTAATTATTCACTACGAGGAAACAAACAGGCTTATCCATAACCCAAGGAAGGAAAATAATAAAGAAATAATTTAAGAATTAACACCCAGTTCTCTTGTGAGTCATAACAAAAATGGGATCTGTGAGATCCCCTCAAAGTACTGGAACCAAACCAAGCCCCACCATACAGCCTCACATGGAATTATATCCAAAAACCAAAAACTACACCATAATAAGAAATCACATTCCTATCAATGCCACCCGATTAGAATCAAGAATACAATCACACATATTGTCAAGATAGGGCATGAGAGTTTCCATATTAAAACACATAATTCGTTGAGTTCCTTCTTTTCCATTGGGTTAATCATGGTTAACACACAGGTATTCTTGTTCACTGGACAACCATTTAATCAATTGATCTTATGTGATTAACCTATTTCCCTGATACATCCATTCAATAATCACATAAAATAGGGTTCCCATAGTGCATAAAGAAAGACCAATGATGACCATGATTTCAGTGGACATAATCCCATACAATTCAAAACATATAAGAAAAGGTAAAAGACTACAACAACATCATATAACACACCCCTTAATTCATTAAAGTTTTTTTATTATCATCATTAAGGTTTGGATTCATTCATCCCCATAGAAATATTATCATACCTTCCCCACATGATACACAGTAAAGAGAGGCAAAGAAAGAACAATTCTTGGATGATCAATAATTAAATTATTTCTCCATGCACTGAGAACTGGGGTTTCGCGACTTTCATGGGAGGAATTTCAGGGACTCCAAGGGTGGGTATGAAAGTCATCTATACAGGTTCACCACTTGCATTTGGAAGGGGGACACCAAACACCCCAAGAAAAGGTAAAGTGACCAGCCAAGAAGAATAGGGAATTCATGTGTGATAAAAAGGTGAGATCCTGTAGTTATGGGATATGAATAAAAAAAGGATTTATAGGTAGATCAGGGTTTCACAATGAGGTTGGATGGTTAAACATAACAGAATTAATTTTCATTTACTAATTCTCATCAGATAGGTGTATATAACATCTATGAGTTAAATATTTCCATTTAATAGAGGAAAATAAGCAACTGGGATGGAATTGGAAAATATGGAAAAAGGGTGTTCCAAAGAGGAAAACGCCATATGTTTTGGTAAGTCAAGGGTTGCCCAACTCTTGGGGGATTTTTGATATCATTTTTGGGATTTTCGTGGCATTGATAGGGGTATTAAAATATCCTAATGTCAAAAGATACATTGTGGTAGTGGGACTAGAAAAAAAACAACAGTGGGACACCTTTTGGTGAGACAACGTATGTGGTGACACAGCCATGGTGCCATGGTAACAGTGCCACAGTAAAATGTTCCACTATTTCTATGTGCGACTATGATGGTGCGACTATTACAGTGCCACCATCACGGTTCCACCCTCATGGTGCCACCTTCATGGTGACACCTTAAGAGGTTCCACTATTTCTGTGTGTGACCGTGAAGGTGTGACCATTATGGTGCCACCATCACAGTGCCACCGGTTTGGTGGGACACCATATGTGGTGCCACTATTTCAGTGTGTGGCCATGAACGGTGCCACCGTTTCAGTGGAACCATTTTATGGGACCGAGATTTTATCATAGTACTCGACCAGGAGGGTCCAGACCATTACATCAGATATCTCTCAAACAATTTTAACCCTCATGAATCAAATTAGACACAAAAGAAATAGAGTGTTCCAAAAAACAATCTCAGAAGATACCTCTCATGATTAAACCACCAAGACATATAGGAACAACTCTCCCTTATTTATCTATACAAACATGTTAGGTTTATACCATCCAGACATTGGATTAAGGAGTCTCTTCCTCTATATAAATACACTATCTGCTTTGGGTGGCACTGACTCACCCGCACGGGTTTAATCGTATTCTACTTAATGTGTCTTGAGTAGGGATCAGGTCCTCCCTTCCCCATAATCAAGACTCTTCACACGCATCTAGTGAAAAAGGGAAACATTCTATTTTATAATTAATAAGGTCAAACAATAAATCACAAAAAAGTACAAAACATAAAAGAAGAAAACTCAAAACAACTCTAGTTACTAAGCGCGTATCTTTGCCTTCCATTCCCAGGTACTCTCAACAAGGCCACCATGCCTCCACAACACATGAACCAAGGGAATGGTTCGTCCACAAAGCATATTCTCCTAATGATCCTTGATGCTCATTGGTCTCTCTACAAACCTCGCACAATCCTTGATATCTAGATTTCCCCAGTCAAGGATGTGTGAATCATCTTGTAGATATTGACATAGTTGAGACACATGGAAGAACTCGTGCACCCTCAGTAGCGGTGGTGGTCGCGCCAGCTGATAAGCCACTTCACCGACCTTCTAAAACACCTCGAATGGTTCAACAAAACTAGGAGAAAGATTATTACCCCTGCCAAACCATTATTTCCCATGCTGAGGGAGACCCTCAAGAACACATGGTCCACAACCTCAAACTCTAGGGGTGTCCTCATATGGTCAACATAAGACTTCTTATGGTCTGAAGCCACTTACATACTCTTCCTTATAAGTCTGACCTTCTCTCTCTTGCTCTGTAGTACCTCTAATCCAAGAACACTGGCTTCCTTGACCTCTGTCCAACACACGAGTGAGCGAAATGACCTCCTATACAAGGATTCAACCAGATCCATGCTAATGGTATAGTGATAGATATTATTGTGGTAAAACGATACAAGATGAAAGTGTCGTAATCATGATCCACCAAAGTCCAAAAAACTTTCCCGTCACATATACTCTAATATCTGGATGGTGTTCTCTTTCTTCCCATCTAGATAGGGGGGAAAGCAGTGCTAAGTCATATCTGGGAGACAAAAGAATATTGGAAACCTTTATATACCCATGAGGTAAATCGTGTTTCCCGACTAGAGACTATATACCTCGGAACTCCATGCAACTTCACCACTTCATCCATGTACCACTATGCTAAGAAAACCACTGCACTTGACTCCTTGATTTCTAAGAAGTGAGATGATTTCTTCAGCCAGTCCCCCACTACCCAGATAACATTGTAACTCCCTATAATTCTAGGTATTCCTGTGATGAAATCCATTGAGATTTCATCCCACTTCCACTCGAGGACATATAAAGGGTGTGACATACCTCTTGTGATGCGGTGTTCAACATTAACCTACTAACACCTGAGGTACACTGCCACAAACTCTACCACTTCCTTATTCACCCCATTCCACCAAAACTAACCCTCAAGCCCTGATACATCATCGAAACTCTTGGGTTCAATACCAGGGGTGAGTTGTGGAACTCACCACTAACTCTCTTTCTTATTTCAACTGGGAAGAACATCTTCCCATGAAAACATCAACTGATTCTTCCCATATTCTAATCATCCTCCTAGAGCATAGCCCTGGCTAACATGATCGTGCATTACTTCTGACTCAATGTCCCCACAATGGGACTCCTCCACCTACTACAACAAAGAGGACTACACTGTCATCTGGAATATATAGCCTCTACCATCTTGCACCCTTTCATCCAGGTGTAGGGAAACAAACTCCTCCATTGCCTTGTTGGGTCGGAAGAACACCCCAAGGAGGGAAAGATGGCAAGAGGGGGGTGAATTGCCTTTTAAAAATAATTAACAAATTAAAAGTCAAATATCAAAGTGCAGCGGAAAATAAAAGAGGCAATCACACAAGAACTTGATAACGGAGTTCGGCCAAAACCCGGCCTACGTCTCCGCTCCCAACTCAACCGTTGAGAGATTCTACCGCTTGCTTTTCAATGGTTTTAGCAAGAAACCCACTAGGCTTTGAGGTAGCACTAGGACCTATTACAGCTTGCTTTTGATGGTTGAGCAAGAACCCAATGCTTTTAATGGTTAAGCAATAACCCACTAGCCTTTTTACGGGTGAAGGCTAGCTCACCTAACTCAAGCTATTTAAAGGAAAGCTTGACAACCTCTTCACACCTTAGTGGTGGTGTGAGAACCCAAAAGAAAGAGGGATGAGAAAAGAGTTTGGGGTTTGTAGGCACAAACCCAATTTTAAGCTCAAAAAGGATAAAACAATAAAAACCGTATTTGGAGAAGTCTTGGGCGCCTTTGATTGATTGAAGAGGTTGAAGGCCGCTTCCAAGCTTCTTTGATGGAGCTCCTTGGATGTGGAAGTTGTTGGAGCAAGGTGGGTTCCCTTGGAGGAAGTCCGCCGGAGGTACGCCAAGGATGGAAAATGTGTACGGTGGCTTCACAATTGTTCCGGGTGGTGTCCGGGGCTTCCTTGGCCTTTATTTATAGGCATGGAACCCTTGGGGAGGCTTCGGAGCCGTTGGAGAGGCTTAGAGAGCCGTTGGGAGCCAAGTGGACAGGCTGGTCAAAAGCCCAACGGCTAGTTTGACTGGATCCACCGGCTGGCCGGTACAGTCCCACCGGCTGGCCGGTGTGTGCAAAAAGGCATAGGATTCTTGTCCAGGGCCCACCGGCTGACCGGTACATCTCCACCGGCTGGCCGGTGCCTTGGTAGAGAGGAAGAGTCTTGATCCAGGCTCTACCGGTCGACCGGTGAGGAGCCACCGGCTGGCCGGTGGCAAGACAGTAGCAAACACTGTTTGAGCTGGGTGCCACAGGTCGACCGGTGGCAGAGCCACCGGTCGACCGGTGGGGAGGCAGTAGCTACCCCTTGAGTCTGGGTGCCACCGGCTGGCCGGTGGTGAAGCCACCGGTCGGCCGGTGGACTGAATTTCAGTCCATTTCTGCCTCTTCCTTGGTCAACTTCTTGGCAATCAAATGCCTATCAACACAAACACTTAAAACACAATGTTAAACACATATAAAAGTGATTGTGATCATGAAAATCAAAGAGTGTGGGGTACAACAATCTCCCCCTATTTTGATGATCACAATCACTTAAACAATTAAAGTAAAAACATGAATTGAAAGGAATGCTTAAATAAAATGAAATGTAAAGCAAAGCATGATCAAAAAAGTTTCTCCCCCAATCAATCAAGAAATTCTCCCCCTTTGTGATTATCAAAATAGAGTGGGGCATTAAACTTGATTGAGGGAAATTTTGAAAAACAAGGGATGAGATTTGAAAATCAATTGAAAAAGATACTAATTGTTGGAAATTTTGAAATGAAAAATTGAATTGAAAAATTTGAATAACAGTTTGAATTGAAAGTTTTGAATCAAAAACCAATTGAAATTCGAAATTTGAAACCAAATGAAATTTTTGAAAATGAGAGTTTTGAATCAAAAAATCGATACCAACTGTTGGATATTTAAAAATGAAAATTTAAAAGAAAATTTTGAGAGTTTTGAAGCCAAGTGTTGAGTTTGAAATAAAAACATTGAATACACAAGAAGGCTTAAAAGATCCTAACTCCCCCTAAATAAAAACAATGAATCACCGGGGAGGGGGATTTTGAAAAGAGATGATTTTAGGCCCGGAGAGACTCGCAAGAAGGGATTTTTCAATCCATACTTGTCTCATGGCGGGTCTTCTCCTATAAAACTCATCGGAATAGAAAATCGATTTGGGTTGGCCGTACCGGGCGTTTTTACAATTACACTCATAAATGAGGTGCCCGGGTTTTTTACAATAATTGCAAAACTTAAAGCTAGAGCTCCCCCTTACAAAAACAGTGGGTGCATGGGAGGATGAAGCTTGGTTGGTATATCCAAGTCCATGGGAGGTTCTAGATATTCGTTGGGAACCAAGGAGTTTGGTCAAATTTTGTTCCCCATTGGTGAATTTGGCTAGGGACTCTCTAAGGTCTTTAATGGTTGATTCCATAGAATCAACATTTGGAAAATTTTGGATTTTAAGGGAGAGTTCCTCCTTCTCTTTGAGAAGTTGTTCTTTTTCGGAGGAAAGCTTTTTGAAAGATTTTTTTAAAGCAACAAATTTTGAGGATAAAGTATGAAAACCATTTTCCAATTGATCTCTTGCATATTGGAGATCCTCATAAGACATATGATTGAAAGAGTTTGAATTTGAAGAACAAGAGGAGGATGAGTCGGAAGATGTTACCTCATGAAATGCCATTAGGCATTTGTTACCGTTGTCGCTCGAGGAGGAGGAGGAGGAGGATGAGGAGTCACTCCATGTGGCCTTGAGGACCTTTTTCTTTCCTTTCTCCTTTGCCCGTTTCTTGTTGAGTGGGCAATCGGGCTTGTAATGGCCCTTTTCGCCGCACCCGTAGCATTTCACCTTGGGCTCGGATATTTCGGTGGGTTCTTGCTTTCGGTGCTTGCGGGATTTCTTCTTCTTCTTGTGCTTCTTCATAAACTTGTGCATTTGGCGGGCGAGATTCTCCATTTCCGAGTCGCCGCTTGATGATGAAGTAGATGAGGAAGATGAGGATGAGGAGGAGCTTACTTCTTTTTGTACCTTGAGGGCAATGTTCTTTGGAGTTTTGATTGGTGTGCCCTCCTTTTGTGCTTGCCTCCTCATCGTGATCTCGTACGTCATTAGGGATCCGATGAGCTCTTCGACCGGCATGTTCTTGACATCCTTAGCTTCTTGGATTGCCGTCACTTTTGGTGCCCATGAGCTCGGAAGGACCCATAGGATCTTCTTGACCATTGCTTCAGCTGAAACATCATCACCAAGGGACTTTCTCCCATTGCACACGTCAGTAAATCTAGTAAACATTTCAGAAATAGATTCATTTGGATGCATAGAAAAAGATTCAAAATCCTGACGGTACATGTCCAATCGAGTGTCCTTTACTTTGTTGGTCCCCTCATGGGTAACCTCTAAAAGTTTCCAAATTTCATGTGAGGAGGTGCAAGTAGACACTCGATTGAACTCATTTCTATCTAAGCCGCAATGGAGAGCATTCATGGCTTTGCCATCAAGCTCAAAATTTCTAATATCGGCGGGGGTCCATTTGGATTCGTCGGGGGTAGACAAAGTGTAACCTTGCATGACAATTTTATATATGGGATAACCTATGCTTCTAAGGAAAGTAGTCATGCGGGTTTTCCAATAATTATAGTCGGTTCCATCAAAAAATGGAGCCCGACCCAATGAGTAGCCCTCGGGGGCGAAAGAGGTAGATGCCATCACAATGGATCTTTGAATTTGAAACCTTTTAAGGTATTACTCAAATTACTCCTCTGATACCAATTGTTGGGTCGGAAGAACACCCCAAGGAGGGAAAGATGGCAAGAGGGGGGTGAATTGCCTTTTAAAAATAATTAACAAATTAAAAGTCAAATATCAAAGTGCAGCGGAAAATAAAAGAGGCAATCACACAAGAACTTGATAACGGAGTTCGGCCAAAACCCGGCCTACGTCTCCGCTCCCAACTCAACCGTTGAGAGATTCTACCGCTTGCTTTTCAATGGTTTTAGCAAGAAACCCACTAGGCTTTGAGGTAGCACTAGGACCTATTACAGCTTGCTTTTGATGGTTGAGCAAGAACCCAATGCTTTTAATGGTTAAGCAATAACCCACTAGCCTTTTTACGGGTGAAGGCTAGCTCACCTAACTCAAGCTATTTAAAGGAAAGCTTGACAACCTCTTCACACCTTAGTGGTGGTGTGAGAACCCAAAAGAAAGAGGGATGAGAAAAGAGTTTGGGGTTTGTAGGCACAAACCCAATTTTAAGCTCAAAAAGGATAAAACAATAAAAACCGTATTTGGAGAAGTCTTGGGCGCCTTTGATTGATTGAAGAGGTTGAAGGCCGCTTCCAAGCTTCTTTGATGGAGCTCCTTGGATGTGGAAGTTGTTGGAGCAAGGTGGGTTCCCTTGGAGGAAGTCCGCCGGAGGTACGCCAAGGATGGAAAATGTGTACGGTGGCTTCACAATTGTTCCGGGTGGTGTCCGGGGCTTCCTTGGCCTTTATTTATAGGCATGGAACCCTTGGGGAGGCTTCGGAGCCGTTGGAGAGGCTTAGAGAGCCGTTGGGAGCCAAGTGGACAGGCTGGTCAAAAGCCCAACGGCTAGTTTGACTGGATCCACCGGCTGGCCGGTACAGTCCCACCGGCTGGCCGGTGTGTGCAAAAAGGCATAGGATTCTTGTCCAGGGCCCACCGGCTGACCGGTACATCTCCACCGGCTGGCCGGTGCCTTGGTAGAGAGGAAGAGTCTTGATCCAGGCTCTACCGGTCGACCGGTGAGGAGCCACCGGCTGGCCGGTGGCAAGACAGTAGCAAACACTGTTTGAGCTGGGTGCCACAGGTCGACCGGTGGCAGAGCCACCGGTCGACCGGTGGGGAGGCAGTAGCTACCCCTTGAGTCTGGGTGCCACCGGCTGGCCGGTGGTGAAGCCACCGGTCGGCCGGTGGACTGAATTTCAGTCCATTTCTGCCTCTTCCTTGGTCAACTTCTTGGCAATCAAATGCCTATCAACACAAACACTTAAAACACAATGTTAAACACATATAAAAGTGATTGTGATCATGAAAATCAAAGAGTGTGGGGTACAACATGCCTTCCATGCATCTTCTGACTATAAAAATGAATAATTATGTGAATTCCTACTCAAGGCATCATCCACCCCATTCCCCTTAAATTTAGTGTAAAAGATTTCAATTTCATAGTCTTAAAGAAACTTCATACACATCCTCTACTGCACATTCAGGTCCCGCTGGGAGAAGATTTACCTCAACATCTTGAGATCCGTTAAGACCACAAAGAACTCCCCGAGGAGGTAGTGTCGCCCCAACATTAGTGTGAACACAACCACTTGGAGATCCATGTCATGGGTGTCATAGTTACACTATTGGGAACGTAAATACCTAGACCCATAAAAGATCAAAACCTACTATTGCATCAGCACACATCCTAATCCTTGGCCTAAAGAATCACAGAACACCTCAAACATCACCCCTTCTTCTAGAAACCTCTGCACTGGGGAACTATCCAACATCCCCTTTAGATAACTGAAGGCTTTTTTACACTATTCACTCCACAAAATGGCCTGATCCTTTCTGTTCAAGGCTGTAAAAGGTGTTGAAACTCGAGAGAAGTCAAGAATGAACCTTCTATAATAGCCTACCCGAACCAAGAAACTATTATCCTCTATCACATTCATGGGTGATTTCCAAGAATCAACCGCCACAAACTTTTATGGGTCCATTGGTATACCCTTCTCGGACACCACATGTCCAAGGAAGTTCATTTCTCGTTTCCAGAACAAAAACTTGGACAACTTCCCATAGAGCTAGTGCTACTGGAGGACTCTAAAACCATCCTCAAGTGATCAGTGTGATCCTCCTCTAATCTTGAGTAGATTAGGATGTTTCAAAAAAACATGTCTACAAACTGGTTCATATATTCCTAGAATACTGAGTTCTTGAGCCCCATGAACATGGATGGTGTGTTTGTAACACCGAACGACATGACCATTAACTCAAAGTGCCCATATCTACACTTAAAGGAAGTCTTCAAGATGTCACGATTCTCCACGTAAACTGGTGGTATCCTGAACATAGGTCGATGTTGGATAACTATTCAACACCCTTCAACTGATCAAAAATGACGTCAATACCAAAGAGCGGGTAATATTTCCTGATCGTTGCCTGATTTGGTCTATGGTATTCTATGAATAGCCTGAGACCACCATCTACCTTCTTCATGAACTAGACCAGAGCACCCCATGGTGACATGCGTGGTCAGATAAAACCCTTCTTCATCATATCGAATATCTGAATTCTTAACTCCCTCCAAATAGAAGGCACCATCCGATATGAATCCATCGAAATCTGACGGGCACTGGGATGCAAGTATATCTTGAAATCAACATCACGTTAAGGGGGCAGAGTCAGAACCTCTTCAGGGAAGATGTCAATGAACTCACTGAAAATCCCTGAAGCTTATATCATTTATGAGTCCACTAATATCTCAAATAACAAGGAATGAAAGGGCTCCACTCGTTGACTTCCCTCTTGGAAACCTCCCTCACCGAAGAAAGTCACACGTCGTCCACCCATATATAAAAACACAACCCTTCTCCAAAAGTAGTTGACAATGTAACACGCAGAGAACAAACTTCCGATGCCTAAAATGACATCACATGGATTCATATACAACAAAATAAGTTCCCCACTAGACTGATGTGGTTTCAACATTAGTACACATCCTCAGAAAACAGAAGACAAGCTACCCTGACCTCCAACTAGCATACTCAAAACCGGGGGTACAAAAAGTTTCTCTATGTCTAGACCCAAAGCATGGGCCAGACTGGGTGCAAAAAATAAGTTTAAAGACCATGAATCAAACAAGTTTCTTGAAAGAGTACTAAACAAGTTGATCGTAGCAAGAACTACTTCTATCCTTGCTAGAACAATAGCCTCTGAAGCATGCAATTGCCCACTCCCTTCTCCTATACCCCTCGGTTGTTGCCCACCTACCCGACCATGCCCTGTTCGAGGTCCCTGAGGAGAGCCCTGAGGTCTTCCTCCTCCAGCAATGTCATCTCTCGAAAGTGCGGGATCTCACTGTCCCTACTGATACTACTGAAAGGTCCTGGTCAGAAATTGCAGCTCTGGTGGTGCGCGCTGAACCGAATAGCCCCTTTGATACTACACTTGGTCCGGTAACTTATTCCAAAGGTGCCCACGGCTGTCACAGATGAAAAAATCTTAGTCCTGGGCCCAAAACTAAAGGGAGGGGATATGGGCATCAAAAATGGAACTACTGGGGCATCCCACCCACTGGCCAAAACCTGGAAGCCCTGGCATTGGAGTCCTACTACTGATGACCTTTCCCTTTGACGAGTCCAACTAGATCACTTCTCAGTGCACACCTCCCAGCATGTGCATCCTCTCAACCACTTCAAACATCTTTTGGACCTCCATGTATGTCGATAGAGTGAAGGGAGTAACAACATACTAGAGAAATGGTCGGAGTGCCTCCTCTAAATGTCTCTCCCGAGACTCCTCATCCAGAAATAGGTCTAGAGCAAAGAAAAAAAATATCCTTGAACTTGATCCCAAACTCTCTCACTGACATACTCCCCTATTGAAGGAAGAGTATCTCCTACCACTTCTCTGCCTTCATCATGGAAGATAGAAATTCCACCTGGAACTCCCTCTAGAAGTCAGTCCAGGAAACCTTATCCTCCTTCTTCTCCCCTAGATAGTGCATGTACCATTGACACACTGCTCCCCAAATTTGTCTTACAGCTAAAGGAACCCAATACTCCATCAGATCCCAGATCAAGATGAAAGGTATCACCAGCACCTCAAGCTATCTCTCTATCTCCATGTCTGGGACGCTTCCCCCATACTTCCCAAGGGTCTGCCGCTGATAGGAATGAAGCATCCTCTACCACTTATCACCCACCTCTTCTAGATCAGCCATTTTTTGATCATCTAAATTAGCCTTCTGGGCCTCGATCAACTATAGTACTCATGGTCATCATCCAGGTTCTATAACTTCATGGTAAAAAAGGAATTCCTAGGCTCTTGTAGTGTAGAATATTGATTTTAAATTTTTCTTTGACTTTTTATTTATTTTAAAATATCCTCAAAATGCCCAAGACACACAAGAACACAAGGCATTATAATGCATGTATGTTTCGTATGGTCTCTAACATGCATTCAGTGTAGTGTCATTTGGTCATTCGGTAGGCCCAGAGTCCTTGTGTTGGATCATGGGGGCCCTAAAATCCTATGTCATAGACGGTCTCCCCGGCCTATCTCATGCATCAGGATTTCCTAACACTGTTTCCCTACCATCCAATGCAATCATCACTTTTCTTAACTCCGAACTCCATCCAATCTCTAGTCTAACATTCCTCTGATTCCATTATATCATGAACCGTCTTCACCAAGATGAGGGAAGGGACAACATATTGCCAAACCCTTCCTTCCTCAAGTTGAAGGAGAGATAATGACCCCTAGAGAACCGCCTTTAATAGGTCCTAGAGTGGCTTCTTGAAAAAAAGGTATATAATCACATGTAATATTGAAGGCATTACCCTTTTTTATTTTGTAGGGTCAGTAGATAATATAGTAAATCATAAACAAATCCAATACTGGAAGTAAATATATGGCCAAAACAATCAATTCCAATAAACATGTTCTAATAAGGAAGTGCTACAATATACAAGAAAAACTCCAATGGATAGTACCAAAATAAAATAAAAATAACAATGTCAATGGTCCCAATGTTCGAGCTAATAGGGTCTGACACAGTCCTTAAAGTCCTCTTTGAAACCTCAATGTAGTTTAATATACGTAGGGTGAGTATACAATTATACTCAGTTGGGAAAATCGAAAGCTGTCATGCACCAGTGGGTAGGTATTCTAAGGCCCCGTGAGAAAAAGAGATAACCAAAGCACCTAGTAAGGAATCAATCCACCCAAACCTCACCAAGGCACACTCCCCAAATGATGAAAATCAAGAAAGGTGGTCGTAATAACACATCGATGTTTGGGTACCCCCCACCAATTATCTTATGATTATTGAAGACATCCTATGCATCATATCTTTACCGCTATTTTCACTGCAATCCCACTACAATACCCTGCATGCACACACCTGAGCTACCACAACCACACATTAGGCCTGCAAACACCTGGGGCACAACCACACGTAACCACGCCCATAGACACCTAGTCTAAAACAACTATAGCCACACCCAAAGACACATTTTCTCGAATATCTACTTCCACACCCACAGAATTTTGGGCCCGAACTACTACTGTCATGCCCGAAGACACCTGAGCCTCATCCTGAAGTCACTTGGGAATGAACCTACCACAAACACCTAGTACAACCACCACAATGCTCCCTACCTGAAGAATCTTGGGATATAATAGGCCTCAGGTCGTCATAACCTACTTAATGAGTCATGGGATACTTAGGAAGGGTACCATGAAAGGATTTAATAACCATTCACTCATAGGAGTTTTGGGGAAAACACCCTACCCCATAAAATAGGGGTGTTTGGCATGATGTGCTCAGCATGGGTGGGGTGATAATAAGAAACATAAGAACTAAATTTTACATATTGGTTAACATGAACTCAGTCCATCCTAGGGGTTCCAAACCAACTCATACACAAACACCCTCATCACTATTCATTAATAATAATTACAACAGCCACAACAAAGTCACAACTCATTTTTGGAAAACAATTCCCCATTAAAACCATTTGTTTTTTATATTCAAGTGATTACATTTATAAAATTCATCCTAACTAGGAAAAAACATGCATATCCATAAGCCAAAGAAGGAAAAAAAAATCAAGAAGCAATTTAAGCATTCACACCTAGTTCTCTAGTAAGTCACAACAAAAAAAAGAGATCTGTGAGATCCCTCAATGTACTGGAACCAAAACAAGCCCCACCATATAGACCACTCCACCATTGATCCACAATCCATCAACTACACCACAATAGGGGATTCCATCCCCATCCATGTTACCCGAAAAAATCAAGAAGACAACTACACATTTTACCATGATAGAGCAAGGTAGTTTCCAGATTTAAACACATCATTCATTCAGTTCACTTTTTCCGTTGGGTTAACCGGGGTGATACCACTAGGAGTATTGTTCCTTTTATATCCATTTAATCAACCGACCTTATGTGATTAACCAATTTCCATCTTATAACCATTCAATACAAAAATCTGGGGTCCCTTAGTGTGAATGGAAAGACCACCAACGACCATGATTTTTAGTGGAAAGAAGCCCATACAATTCACAACATATAAGAAACTATAAAATTGTAAAACAACATCCCCAAACACACCCCTTCATTTTTTAAAAGTTTTTTATTATATTAATTATGGTTTGGTTCCATCCATCCACATATAAACATTAGCATGCATGCCCTGCATGGTACATACTAAATAGAGATAAAGGAACAACCCTACTTGGATGATAAAAAATATAAGTTTGTTTCTGTGCATTGAGAATTGGGGATGCACGAATTGTAGAGGAGGAACTACAAGGACTCCAAGGGGGGTAGGAAAGGCTCCAGTATAGGTTCTCTACTTGCGTTAAGAAGGGGGAATCAAAATACACCAAGGAAAGAAAAAGATACCTGCCAAGAATAAGAAGGAATTCTTGTGTGATAAAAGGAAAGATCCTGGGGTTATGAGATATGAATATTAAATTGATTTAAATGTGGATCGTGGTTCCACCCCAAGGTTGGACGGTTACAGATGATGGAAATAATTTTTATTTAATAATTCTCATAAGAGAATTGTCCATAATCGATGTGAGTTAAAGGGTTTCCTTCAAACAATGGAAAATGCACAATAGTGGAAGAACTAGAAACTATGGGAAAAGGGTGTGTCATCGATGAAAATTCCACACGTTTTGGTAATTCAAGGGTTTCTCATATCTTAAGAGATTTGTTTTTCATTTATGGGCTTTTAGTGGCTTTGAAAGGGGTATTAAAATACTATCATTTCAAAAGATACATTGAGGGAGCGGGACTAGAAAAAGAAAAAGGGTGGATGGTGTTTGGTATGACAAGGTAATTGGTTCGACGGTCATGTTGCCACTGTCATGGTGCCACCATTTTACCGTGAAACCGTGAAAGTGTGACCATTATGGTGCCACTATCATAGTGACACCCCCACGGTGCCACTATCATTGTACCACCATAAGCGGTGCCACCATTTTTGTGTGCGACTGTGATGGAGTGAACATTACAGTGTCATCGGCATGGTGCCACCATCATGGTGCCACCAGTTTGATGGGACACTATAAGCGGTGGCACTATTTTGGTGTGCGACCATGACCGGTGCAACTGTTTTAGTGGAACCGTTTGATGTGACCGAGATTTTGTCAATGCACTGGACAAGGAGGGTCCAGGCCATTACAGAATGGGAAAGGAAAAGGTCACTAAAAAAATTAGAATTTTGAATAGGATAAAATTGGTGTAAATATAAAACTATGAAATATCATATAAATACAACATTGAATTTTTTGTGGATACTGATAGAGAACACTATCATTAGAAATTTAACCATTAAAAACCAGAAATCTTCGATCAGTTAAATTACCATTTATTTATTAAAAGGAAAGTAAATAGAATATTTTTTTGTTAAAAAAATCATTATCCTGGATTTTATGAATTCATTTATTATAGAGATAAGCACTTGAAATAAATAAAATTACATTATTTCATTCCATGTCATAAGAATAATGTCATACTTTAGTTTTTCTATGATATATTTATAGTTCTTACCCTAAGAAACAGATATGAATGTTTTAATTCGTAGAAGACTTTAATGAATTTTGATATTCACAAGTGATTCCTATAGAACTTAAATATTTATTGAAAAAATGGATTTCAAAATAATATACAAAGTTCAACTCAATCCATTCCTTAAGAAATTAATCACAAGATGCATCCATAATACACGTCCAAATTCAAAGTCCAAAAAAATTAGAAGAAAGGTTAATAAATTTTCAATATCAACATAAACTTACATTCCGAAGACAAGAAAATGTATCTATTATTTTTACATATAAAATATATGAATACATTGATCCCCTTAAAATGTTAATGTAAACATTCATGCATCCAAAAATAAAATACTAGGTTGTTGAATATTTTTTATAAATCCTTACATTTACTAAACCCAATAAAGATATCATAAAACATAAAAATCACTTTCTAGTTTTATGGTAACTAATAAAATTCCATTAGCATATATTTATAAATGTGAAAATTTTTACATCTATGTTCCTCAAATCACATGTATTTTCGAAGATCAACTTACAAAATAATCACTTCTCTTTGTTACTAGTATTATTCATCACATTTTTCATAATATATAAACATGTAGTATTATAAAAAAGTACTTATATATCCCATGATTATTATAACTAGAACATCATTGATAAAATAATAAATTAATCACAATACACAACTATATTACTCATTCTATATCAACTGTAAACCATTAACTACACTTCATTATCATATTCCTTAATACCACTTTCATTTGATTGGTCATTTGTAGTCTCTTCAACATCTGTAGTATAACCATTAAATTTATAACCTTGCTGATTCCATTTATGATTCCCCCTAGGACATATTTTTTAACAATTCCTATATTTTAAACATTTAAAACCCGTATCCATCGAAATATCCTTTAGGAGGCAATTATTCCAAACTTTTTATTTTCCTCATAAATTACATTATTTATATCATTATTTTATGATCCAAAAAAATATTACCTTTAATTTAAGAGATTAATTTGGGTGTTTCTTATCATTTTATAAACATATAAGAAACTTAATCTTCTTTGCTATTTGGTATTTACAACCAAATATTTTAGAAAGTACTCTTCTTATCTTATTTTATGAGTCTGGAAATTGGTTATTGTGTAAGTTGTTAATCATATATCATGCTAAATGGGTAATCATAATCAAAATATTATTCATTCCACTCATTGTACTACTTTATTTATCATTATAAAATTATCTATCACATTGAACGTTAGATAAGTACCTTTTTATTCTCCCCACTAACTAAAACCCAAATCATGGTGTGAGAAACACTAATAAAAGTTATATATTCATGAAGAATTATTTATAATATAGCTAAATTATATTATCTTCTTCTAAATCCATGATTCCATAGGTCTAAAATTGTTTATCCATGTTCCATAAAAAATCTATAGGATGATATCAAACACTAAGACTTATTCTCAATGTCATTAATTGGGATATATTCCCAATCTATGTTTCCCCAATTTTAGTTACCAAAGATTCTATTAATATTTCTACGATACAAACTATAAAGACATGGACTCCATTTTCCCTGATCCAGTTCCATAATTTATTATATTGAAATGATTATAAGGAATTACATCCCAAATGAATGTATAGTTAAGTTGTCTTGTTAAACTTGATTCATATATAAATCAAATTTTATTATTCGAATTTTAAATGAAACAAGATTTATAATAAACTAAACGGATTTTCATCCTTGAATTTTATTCCATGAATTCAACTTCATATACAAGGGATTGAAAAAAGCAAGGGTGATATCAAATGAGTAGTAAGGTTGATGTACAGTGGAATCTATCATTAATAAATAATAATAATAAACATGGAAATTTAAATACTTGATAACACATTTTACTAATCAATAACACGAGAATAATGTGTCCAGAAAAAAATATGATCAAATAATTCCAAACAAATAATCACATTATTTGGTAACTTGACCATGGAAAATCTTACTATTAAATTAATCAAATTTATTAAAAATAATTATGGAATGCATAATGGATGATGTCTTAATATTAATATATATCTTTTAAATAGTTACTATCAAGATCAATACTCTTTCTAGTTTATGTATGTGGGTAAAAACCCATCTGATTCTGAAAGCTAATTTTTACCATGAATGAATAACGTTTAAAAAAATAGTAAATATCATGAGAATAAATATATTTATGATATAAAAGGTCAAAGGGGATATATTTTGAACTCATAAAAGAATAAAGGTTCATAACATCAATATATGACTGAACAAACAGAAATTGAGATGAAGCCCCTTACAAATATCATATAATTTAATTGAGTATTAATAAAATGAATAAATTATGGGTATCCACTGTAAATACATATAATTTTTTTTAAACACAACATATGTTCATAAAAATTCATTTCCCACATTATCATATCATGAAATAAAGAATTAATTATATGTGTAACCCAATTAATGGGAATTGAGTTAAGAAATACCTTACCACTTTTTAATCACTTGAATCATATTCCCAGAAAAGTAATAATAATGAAATGAAAATTTTAATATCATAAAGATAAATATATTCATGATATAATATATCAATGTTTCATTAGATCCAAAAAAAGTGGTTAATAAGGCATGTATCACAAAAATAAAATTGAGACAAGAAAAACCCATACATTACACTTCTAATTGGTCAAACGATAATCAAAAAAATTTATAATGGTTTTACATATGTTTTTAACTTAAAAACCCATATTAATATTTTTTTATATCATATATGATCATTTTATAATATATTACTACCCATTTATAAATAATCTGTCAATATTTTCATTATTTTGAATAATAACTGCTTTGTTTTCAAGTATGTTTAGATTTTTTTTGTTCTTATTACATAGATAATGGTTTAATAATATCATGAATATGGAAAATGATAAATATATCATATATATTCATTATATATTTGTTTATATTAATTAATAATATCTAGCGATGGGAAATGTTATATACCATTAAAGGAAACTGTAGGCTATACAAAGGAATGAATGTTCTTTCCATTTTTTTATCATTCAGAAATAAGAAAAAATAAATTATATATATATATATGTGTGTGTATAATATATTACCAGTATAATTTTTATGTAGTATATGACAAATATTTTTCCCAAACCATCCTTAGTACATTCTACGTAAGGGGTGAATGAATCACTTCACTGTGAGGAGACAATAGTCCACACATCCATAAATTATGTTATCGTATTCTTAAAAAATAGTTAAAATAAAGGTATGTGTTATTTAATTATTCTTGAATCATAAAGACATTGAAAAATATTTTATTTCTGATATATAAAATATAAATACATCAATATCCATGTCCTTGAAAATTGGTAATGGCAGAACAAATGTCATCCATTTGGGAGGCAGAAGTCCACAGTACACATGAATGATGATTGAGTATCCATTTGATGGTAGTGTCTGATGTTTTACATCATAAAATTTACATAAAAATAATAATATTATATTTAATATACTTATTTTATTATATAATAGATATATAATAATAATTGAATGGGTGTATAAAGAAATAAATAGTAGTGCTTGTAGAATAATGTTACCTCTTCTTCGATGGAATACATTATTATATTGTATTAAAGGATCTAGGATTGGTATTTTATAAAGTAAAGGACCTCCAGAACATGAATAAAAATGTTTATAAGTGATATTTTATGGATTGGTTTGATCTATATGTCTCAATGTGTTGTATATAAGTGATGTATGGAGTACCCTTCTATAATGAGGAAATGGGCACTTTTGGAAACCCTCAAAATATTAAATTAATATAAATTATGGTTCAATTCCAAATGAATCCAAAACAATGTTTTTTCTAAGATAAGATAATTATCATCAAAAATATTCCCATATAATAATTATTTGACACATTTATTTCACATTAATACCATTATCATTTGTTTTTTACGCCTATTTAATCCTTTTACCATGTAAACATGAATTGTTTTACACTTGGTGTGTTAATATAGATAGAATAAAATTAAAATACCCATAAATAGTTAATTTATTACGTTAAAGACCTTATCATAGTAATTTGATCAAAATTAAAAATTTATGAATTTTATACCGTTTAATAAAATATTATTTATTTTAGAATATCAGTAATGTCAATTTTGACAATATTCAAAATATTAACATATAAAAATATTAATAAAAAATATATATTAAAATATCTTTAAATACATCCCTAACATGTAAAATGAATCTATAAAATATTATTATCACATTAATTATATCATAATAGTTTTTATTATAATATTTTTAATTACATTTATTTGAAATTTCTATTAATAAAATAATTACTCCATCACTATTTAGAAATAAGTTAAGTTAAATATTTATAAACTAAAAAGTAAAGATAATTTATAATTATAAATATAAATATTTAAGATATAGAATTAATATTTATGTTTTAACATAGCCTTTTATTAAAAATTGATAAAAATTAGTTTACTTATTAAGAATATTATTGTGGTATACTTGTATTTTCTATAAATAAAATATTATAAATGTCATAATCAAATAAAATTATATTCAAAGGACATATATTTGAAACTAGAATGCTTATAGAATAAATATATTCGTGCAATAAAATTGTGGAATGTTTAAGGGTAATTTCATAGTTATTATTATATTATTTTTATTATTAATTGCTCGATTTTTAATCGATTTACCCTTTAATATGGTAACAAAATTTAAAATTTACTATTTATTTTGAAAAAATATAAAATTTTAATATTTAATAAATATAGACCTTCTGATTCAAAATATGGAGTAAATTTAAATAAATCAATTCAAATAGGTTTCAGAAATTAGTTTAAAATTAATCATATATATAGGAGAAATGAGTTTTTAAAGTAAAAAATGTTAAAATATTGAAATGTATTTATATCGAACCATAAACTAAAATTTATTCTAATGGCCTATATTGGATTGATTTATTTATAATTCAATAAATTATAATTCGAAACTAATTTAATATATAATTAAACTATATAAATAAATTAAATGAAAATATAGTTTTCAATTAAAATTTAATGGTTTTTACTATACATAAAAAAATCATATAAAAATAACAAAAAATCACCATATTTTAATTTTGACATTACAATTTATAAAATTTGTTTTATATTTTCACATATAATTTATAAATGTTTCCTAATTTAATTTAAATCTATGGGAACCCTTAATAGGCGACGAACCTACCATTAGAAAAAATTTAGTTTTTCAATGTATAAAAGTAGATTTATTTTTATCTCATGCCTATACAAAATGATGGATGAGTGTTAAAAAAATTATTCAATAAATAATATATAAAGTTTATAATTTATTTAATTCTATTCATTCCCTCAAATTAATAAATAGGTTATCATAATATTTCTTTGTCTGTTTAAGCTGGGTGTTCCATGGAACATATGCTATAGAAAATTATTAAATTTAAGAAGAAAAATACCATAAAATCATAAAGTGTTTCACCAATTTTGAATAGTTCTTGTGTGGTCAATTTTTTTGAAAGGGTGGGTTTTTTATGTGTTGTTATTGTGTTGGTGGTTCGATTTATATGATAATGAGATCTTGAGTTTGTTGTTAGGGAGTAGTGGAATAAATTATAAGTTGTATAGCCAAAGATAATGTGGTGGTTATTATCCTGATGACAGTGGTGATGTTGTGGTAGTTGGAATCATTGTCTTTTTTTGTTTTTTTATAAAAATAGAATCAGTTATGACATATTTTCTAAGGATATAAAATGGTATTTAATTAATGTAATAATTACTAAAAATGAGTTATGATAATCTAAAATGATATAATGGAAGTAATAAATTATATATTTAATTTTATTTATAGTTGTATTTTTGAATGATTAATAAATTAACAAATTATAAAAATTTAAATGGAAAGGAATAAGGTGATGTGTTATTAAAATTAATGTAGGGGATTAATGATTTATTGTATTTGAATTATTAATATTATATTGAATTTATTATATGTAGTTAAAGTTATTGGAAGTATATATATAGTTTAATGAATGAAATGTAAATGGTAAATATTAATATTGTTAATAAATAATTGTAAATTAAATGAATTAATAATTTATTGAATGAGTTAAATTAATTTGGTTGGTAATTGATAATTTTAAATAAGATTTTATTAAATTAAATGGGTTGAATAATCTTTTTGGTATGATATTTTTTTGGATATATTGGTATATTTGGATATGTTTTTTTTGATGTTGTGGTGAAAATAATTCTTGGTAGTGATAGTTTGATCATAAAGATATAGCATAGGTAGTTTTCCCTAGGTAAAATATGTGTAATATTAGATAATCATTGTAGTTTATGTTATTTTATAGACAAAACTACAGGATTTGGTTAATGAAACCAATGCCCTTATGTAGTCATGGGTTATGGATGTTTTCTCTAACAGCCATGTTGTAGAGTACAAGGATAGTTAAATACTTCTCCATACCTTATCTCTCTCTTCCATGTGTAGTATAATATGTGTACATATATGAGTTGTGATAGATATTGGTTTTCGTATATTTATATATATGATCACCAATGAATCATGGTTCATATATGTATATATATACATGGGCTTCAATAGATTAAGGTATAGATTAATATTTTTCTAGGACTTAATAGATTATGGTTACAGTTAGGATGTGGGTGATCGGTGGGGGATATACATGGAAGGAAGAGGGAAATGATATTGACAAGATTTATGATTATGATACCCTAATGGTATGTGTTTTTGAAATGTATATATGTGTTTATGTGGTTATGTGGTAATGGTTTTGGTTACATGGATTCATGAGTATAAATATTTGAATGTGATGGTGGCACATGGATGTATTCTTGAAGGGATTGAGGGTGACTAATTCCATGGGGAACAAGATGTGGGGTAATATAAGATATATTTCTCTTAATATTATATTACCTTACCTATGTGTGATATTAGTTGTGTGAGCACTGGAGATGATAGAGAAATTATTTAACCTAGTTAGGTAATGAGTTGGTTTTTTATTCATTGATTGACATATATTCTTTCTCGATATTTACATGATTTGTTTCTCAGAGGAACTAATTTATTTTTCTTGTATTCTCAACCATATATATTTATATATTTAAGTTCATTATGATGAGACTTCTGAATGGGAAAACAATTATTAGCTTCTGAATTTTCAATTATTTATTTTGTGTTCAAAGTGTTATTATTATTGGCATTTTATTTTTCTATCTTTATTTGGAGATTTGTTTTAAATATGAAATGATGTGAATTATGGGATATTTCCTTAGTTATTTCAATTTGGAGTTGATCTACGATTATTTCTTTATTTTAGGGATTTATGAGGGTCATTCCTTATGCTGACCCAACCAATAAATCCTTATAAATTACTTCATTCCACATGAATATTGATTGATTCACACAATTAATCACACCCCAAAACATCATGATTTATAATCATTATTTATTAACAACATAATAATGTATTCTAAAATTTCATCAACATATCCAAAAAATTAGTTTTTATATTCAATATTTTATAATTATCATACATAATATTCTTTATAGACCTTGTAAAGATAAATAGTAATGGGTGAGATAAGATGATTGGTTAGAGTAAAAATTAAGATCAAAAGTGATAATATGATAATATTATGGGTATGAGAACATAATAATAGTTCCATAACATGAAACTAGTATATCATACTCAAATAAACTTGAATTAGATGACATATATCATGGATATAATCATAATATAAGACATATGTTAACATAACATGAGTGAGTTGAAAATAATATGAATGTGGCATAAATATAAGAATAAAATTCAAAGCATAGTGGATCTTGAATCACATTCCTACCAATCATTACATTATTTTTCATGAATCACATTCCAACCTCCCACAAAATTGTGGAATCATAATCACATCTGTATCTCCCATAATTATTTCATTACATATAATTCTTTACCCACATCATCAGATAATTATATAATTCTAAACCCACCCATCACAAAATAAAACCCATAGATATGTGTTCCAAGAGAACATGAAACCATCTAGATTTAAAAATCATTAGTTAACACATATTAAAGAGAGGGTTTTCATGTATTATTCTATATAACATTTCATAATTCGTCCATAGGAATATGGTGAATGGTATCATAATAAAAAATCTCTATTGTCACATAAGTAACATCAAATGATATATAAATTAATGAAAAACACCATATAAATTTTACGTATAAATAACATTGAAAATAAATAAAAACATTCATTTTCTTTGAAAACCAATTAATAATTTTTATTATTTAGGAATTTTTTTGAAAAAAAATTAAAAAACAATTTATAATGAAGTGTGGTCAAAAAATGAATGGGTTCACATTAAAAAAATATATTGTTCATACTCTTTTTTCAAAACAATCAACATGGAAAATTTTAAAGTATTCCCTCCATTTTTTCGGAAATAAAAAATAGTATGCAATGAAATTTATAAATTACTGAATGAGAGATACTCACATTTATAAAATCATCCAGTAAATATTAACATATGGGAGGAAGATTCCTGACTTATATGAATATATGGGGATGGTTTCAGATTCAATGGTCTCATCAGGTAAATTAATTACAAAAAGAAATGAAATAGAGAGTGGATATACAGAACCCCAAGAGTAACTATAAGAAAATAAAATGACTATCATTTTAGAGATGTAGATCACCCAATTTTTTAGTAAATTTAAATTTATTCATGAAAATATTTAGTTGAAAATGTTATTGTGGAAAAACCCTTACATATTTTGTAAAATTTGAATTAAAATAATTTTAATGAGATTACGTGAGACAAATTTGTAAATCCTATTAATTTATTGAAATTCAGGATAAAATTCCCCCATAGGAAAATATATACAATACATAAAAATAAATAAGCTTTATATATGGAATTTTTCCTAAAGAATGGAATTTAAGATGAAAAAACATTATAGATATCATAATTAGTAATCAATAAATATTTGTGTAACACCGTGAGATTTTTTGAATTATATTTTTTCAAATTAATTTAATCCTTTTGATACTTTGCATTTTACGCAAAATGGAAAATGGTTTATTTTATATTACTGAACTATTTATAGATATAATTATATGAAACAATATGTTAATTTTACACTACACAGAACATAATTTTTACCTTTCTCTACACAGAATATTGAGGTTAGCTTACATTATATGAAAGATATTATTTTTACCACCTTTTAATGGAATATATAATTGAAAACTAAATTTTTAAAATTGTATATATTTTATTTTCAAAAATAATGTTCATTTTCTAAAATTTTAATATCAAAATTATCATAGAGATAATATTTGATATTCTTTAGAGAAACTGCATTTTTTGATTAATAGTAAATAAATAGTATATTTTAGTTAAAAACTGACTCTTCATCTAAATAATTATTAAGGATAATTATTTTTTAAATTGGGTTCTAAAGTCAAAAGGGATAATTTATACACATATTAATCCATTTTATTTCATTGGAATCATTGTTTTATTGAAATTTTATATACACACTTTTTGAACTTTTGATCGTTTTATATTAAAATCTCGATTTCTCTCCAGGTTAATGGGTTAGCATCAAACATTATTTTCCTACATCAGTGATTTTATTTATAAAAAAATCTAAATAAATATTTTTAACTAGGATAATATATCTTTTCTAATATGATCAACTTAATTTTTTTCTAAATAAGTTAGTGAAATTGATTAATGTGAATCACAATGATTAAGCTAAAATTATGCTTCATTATTGAAAAACCCTTAACCATATGGTCAAAAATGGCCTAGAAAAATGTTTAAATAAACTTAGTTTCCAATAATTAGACCATATATGCTCTTGGTTATAATATTTTGGGTTATTGTGATATAATTAAACAAATTTTTTCTATATAAAAGTTTATCTATGGAAAAAGACAAAATTGAGCATTCCTTACCTTTAATATTTATAAAACATTGAGATATTTAAAAAAACATCATATTTTTTTGTATAGATATCCTTTAGAAATATAAATTTGTTATTTCTATCATAATAATTTATCAATACTTTTTAATTATGATTTAGTTACATAAAATTCTTACAAAATGCCAAGGTAGTGGTTATTTAAATAATATTAATAAAAATAAATGATATTATAAATGTTAAAATTGTTATAAATTGATTGAATTATTATATATAATTATTTTTTCAGAATAATATATCATATTAAACTGATTTTAACTCAATATATTTTAATTCTCATACTGTTTACACATTTTATAATTTATTTTAAATAAAAAACGTCTAAAGTGAAATTAATGTTATTTTACAATAAATGATATTTTATTAAAGGATTTAAAATTAATAAAAATAATATATTAATTAAAGTGACTTCTAAGTGTCAATAAATATTAATTATTTGCTATTAATGGAGCATTTATATTTTATAATTAATGCATTTTCCCATAGATTGTAAAAACATTTTTTTAGCATGGTCTGATTTTGAACAGTGTTTCTTCATGTCAAATGTGTATTTTTTAAAATTAATTTAAAAATATATGACTTTTTTATTTTATAAATTATGTATAATATTAATAATTAAAAGGATATATATTTTCTAATAAATATCACTTTAATTTTTCCCTAATGGTTAAATTACATAGTTTATAAAACAAGATTCATTAATTAAAACCAGAATGATAAAATTAGGGAATCGTAAAAGTCAATGAACCAAATTATTAAAATGAACATATTTTTGTGTGTGTGTAATATATTAGGTTAAAAAATAAATAGATATTAATAAATTATTTTTACATTTTTTAGGTACAATAGTTAAAGGATACCTCCCATCATTGAATACCTTTTGGTATTAACAAGCGTGCCACTCCACGTATAATATAAAAATTAAGCACTCTACCCCTTACTCAAACCACAAAATCCACATTTTCTCATCCAAATTCTACCAAAATAGTGTCTGAAAATAAATAAAATACTCATTAGAGCCTACATTTGGGTATGAATCAATCCAAGCAATGCTTTTGGAACAAACTAATAAGAATTACCTGATTAAGATGCAACAACTTCTCTCAATCTCTTTTCTATTATTTTATTTATCCACCCCTCCACTCCCTTTATTCCATGATTATATAAAAAATTTATATTAAATGTAAGAAACCGGATCCTCGTTTCAGGTATGCTTTTCCTTTTTCTGGAGTTTTTAAGAAAAATGGATTTTCTAGAAAATTTTGAAGTACACGTCGTGTACTTTCTGAGTACATGTCGTGTACTCTTCTCCAGCTCAAAGCCATGTGTTGGCCATGCCGGAGCCACACACATGGAGTGTAGGGTGACGTGGAGGCCAATTTTGGCAGAGTATGGAAAAAACCACTACAAGCCATGTACTTTAAAAATACATGTTGTGTACTTTTCTTTTTTTCACTAAACGCACCGGGGTCACGCCTAATTGCGATAATCATATTCTTCTAGGTCTGGTTCATCCGAGAGTGACCTGTACGTCTGGATCTTCCCCGAGCCCCCGCTCCTCCATCCGTTCTCTGATTCGAGCACGGTCGATTACATTGGAAGCGCAGTGGTGATTTCTTCCTTCTACTTAAGTCTTATTTTCCAATTCTTCCTCTTTCTCAAGTTATCTAAGGTTGAACGTTTTGTGAGTTTGCTTATATCTACGACACTCTATGGGGAATTATAAATTGTGGTTCAAGTATATCGATCTCCTAGGATCGAGGTAGGTTGTTTGTGCCTTACCATTCAAGGTCTATGTGCTTTATGTGCGAATTTCCACTGATACCCGTGAACGGGGTATTGCATGTTTACCTTTTTTCCCTTGTTGATTTCCTTCCTTGCCTGTGTGCTTGTATAGAGGTAATTAACCATGTTAGAGGATAATTTGTTTTTCTTGGATGTAATTTCCTTGCTTTGTTCTGTTTACAACCTTTGGGTCTTTTTTTGTTTTGGCTGTTACACCTGTTTCATGCCTTGCGGTTATAGGTTGAAGTGAAACTCGTGACATGCTTTTTGCCTTGTAGACTGTTTAGATAAGTAGCTCTATAGGTGTACTTTGGTTATCCAAGTAGCTCTATAGGTGTACTTTGGACTTATAGAATTATTATGCACTGACTATCATGGGGACGAGGGAACTTGGTGCTATAGACTATAAGGGATAGACCAAGTGAGCTTCCCAGAGAGTCTTAGATATTACAGACTACAGAGGGGATGCACCGAGTGAGCTCCCAGAGAGTCTTGGATTTATAGACTACAGGAGGGTAGACTAAGTGAGCTTCCTCGGAGAGGCTTAAATTGTTTTAATATCTTTAAGAACCTTCCCAGGCTAGAGGAGGAATTGACCGAGTGAGTTTCCTCAGAGAGTCTGTGGTATACCTGAGGCTATAGGAGGAATTGACTGAGATAGCTTCCTCAGAGAGTCTCTAGACCTCAGGGCTAAGAGGGTTAGACCGCATGATCTTCCTCAAGAGAGTCCCTGACTACCCTAGACTATAAGGTTAATTGACCGAGTGAGATTCCCCAAAGAGTCTCATAAATTCGTATGACCAAGCCAGAGGGGTTAGGGTTAGTGCACTGCCCAGAGGGTTGTGGTACTTCTTGGATAGGACCAGAGGGGATGGCTGCGAGTACTTCCCAGATGATTTCTGGATTTTTAGCTGTTTTTTTTTACTATTTTTGATTTTTTGTGGATTGATTTCTGCTATGTATCATCCTGTTTTACCGCTTACTGTTTACTACCTACTGCTTGATGTTGTTTTTTACTGCTTATTGTACTTTTACCTGCCATATACTCACTGACTGTTAAGCACAGATCTTCGGGTGAATGCCTACTGGGATTTTATCTCACATCCTATTTGGGCCATGCTTTTGGGCCCAAGAAGACTATGTTGTTGTAGTTATAGACAAGGGAAAGCAACCTTCATCTTCTGGAACATGATTTCTTGGAGTAGGAGAGCTTGGGACCAAGCTTTGACTAGTGATGTTGAGGAGCTGTTTACTTTTATTTTGAACTTGTTTTAGTATTATAGTGTTTTCCAGCATTGTGACTTGTTTGGCTGCTTTCCTAGTTATGTATCATGCATCATTTCTTATATACATATGTGCTCCAGTTTTTTGATTTAGCCTCCGCTGTTATATTGTTGGTTATTACTACTTCTTCTATTGCATATTTACTTTTATTCCGTTGTGTACTCTGCCAATGAGGGCATAGTTTCCCCACTATCACGCCCAAGGCCCTCGCTGCTAGTCGGCAGCCTCTAGAATTTGGGTAAATGCGCTAGAGGCTATGTGACCAACCGGGTACGAGGCACCTCTGGGTGGCTTCCGGAACCGTGACGTTACAAAGTGGTATCAGAGGGATTCTTTTATCTTGCATTACTATTTGGAGACTTTATCCAGGTATAGGATGGATTCAGTACTTGTTAATAAGATGTGCCCGGGAGTAGTTAACCCATGTACAGGGAAAATCCATACTACCTCGTTTATTGCAGTTTTCTGGTTTTGAGATTTTACGGTTGATACGATTTCACCTAGAGTGATTCACAGGCTTTGTACTGTTATTGTTTTGATATTATGGTTCTATTTCTGTCACAACCCGATGAGATGAGGGTATGTCATCTCATGTATCATATAGGCACTTGTAGAAATCACATGAAATGCATTCTTTCCATTCCATTTAGGGTGCATTAGCGATGGCATGTTGTTGTGATAGACGTTTTGTAGATTATGCATGTGGTTGTGATAGATGCTTGATAGAATATCTTCTGCTTGTTAGAAAATTGTTTATATTGTACTTGTTTAAATGAACGCCAAATTTTGATTCTTGAGGTGTTATGGGCCCTCTTGAATCAGAAATTGGCAGATCATGATCTTTTTTTCTCTTTTTCATGACTGTAGGTGATGCCAAGCTTTGATTCGCAGGGAGTATGGGCCCTCTCAGATTATAATTTGGCACCTCTTTGCCGTGTTTTCCATGTTTTTGGGTTTCTGTACAGTTTCTGAGCTACTTACCTGAAAAACCCAGAATAAATGGTGTGTACTTTCTAGTTACACGCCGTGTAGTTTTTAGGATGTGTTACCGACTGTGTGTGCAGGAACATGGTGTTATGAAATTAACTTCAGGAACATGCCGTGTACGGTAAGTACACACCGTGTAGTGTAGAGCCTTGTACCCGTTCGTGTCACTAACAACACGGGTCGGGGAATCTCGAGTAGAACTTGTAGTGTTGTAAAGGAACAAGCTGTGTAGTTCTGTCTAGGTACCCGACTGTGTCACGAACAACACGGGTTGGCGTGACTTTCTCTTAGACACACCATGTTTCTTTTGGAACACGTCATGTAGTCTTGCCCGGTACCCAGCCATGTCATGAACAATACGGGATGGTGTCATCTTCTCCTATACACACCGTACTTGTTCGGAACACACCGTGAAAAGGCTAGTTGTGTAGACAGTCATGTAACTAACAACACGGGCCGCCGAGTTAGTGTATAGTACACGTTGTGTCCCTAGGGAACATGCCGTGTAGTTTGAGGTTCGTTTGAACCATGTGAGTTAGCTGTGTAAGGAGACTCGAGTAGGGGAATATTTTTCAAGTGCACTCCGTGTGTTGGGTCAACACGCCATGTAGTTTGATATGTTACACGACCTGTAGGGAAGGGGTACACGCCCAGGTTAGTTGCTTAAGATGACACGTCGTGCAGTTTTTATACACGCTATGTAGTCGTGTTTTGTAAACTTGTGTGTTTTTCTTCCCCTGTTCCTGTTTTGTACTCTTGTGTTCTCTGTCCTTTTTTTCTGATCTAAGGTATACTTTTGATCTTTCAGAGATACTCCTCTGAGAAATCATCTGGTTGTATGCCTGTCGTCAGGCAGTGATCAAACACCAGATATGGCTAATCAGGGACTTCCTGCTAATCCTCCAGTCGAGCCAGCCTTGGCACCGGCTGTCATACCCATCGCAGGCACCGAGGCGCAGTTCAGGGAGGACTTCCTGAGGATGATACAGACCTTCCAGGGAGCGCCACCTCCTTCCTCGTCGATGGATGAGTAGACGTGGGTTTTCCAGCCGCATCATCCTCTTACTTTTTCAGGGGATGGAGGACCTCAGGCTACAGAGTCGTGGATAGAGTCAATACTGACCATATTTGAGCACCTAGAGATCTCTCCGGATAAAAGGGTAAAGCTGGATACTTACATGCTCTGGGACACCACCAAGAGGTGGTGGGAGGTGATCTCACGGATAGGGCGTCAGCAGGATATGTCTTGGGATGAGTTTCGACGCACCTTCTATGAATACTTCTATCCAGAGACCCTAAGGGCCAATCGAGCCTGGGAGTTTATGACTCTGCTGCAGGGTACTCTCTCTGTTATGGAGTATTCATCTCGCTTCACTAAGCTGCAGCGTTTCACACCGATCCCAGTAGGTGATGATTTTTTCCTTTCTAGGAAGTTTGAGGACGGTCTCAGGCAGGAGATCCGTTCCCAGGTGAATATCTTCTAGTTGACTTTGATATCCTCCATCATCAACTAGGCGCTGATAACTGAGCGCAATCTGATAGATTTTGGAGCAGTGAGCTAGGTCAGTTCCATATCCAGAGTTGGTGTTCCTCCTACGGAAAGTAGGAAGCATCATAGAGAGTCTTCTTGAGGAGGTCGAGGTTCACGGGATGCATCTTCTGGAAGCCAGGTTGTATGCTACCAGTGCGGTGGGAGTGGGCATACTAGGCCTCAGTGCCAGAGGGATCTGATGGAGTTCCGGTCTTGCGGCAAGATGGGCCATCTTCAACGTTTCTATCACATCTTCTCACCTTCATCTGGTGGTAGGGGTTCCTCTACGACCCCGCGTTCTGGAGATGCTTCACCAGTTTCCCACCAGTCAGGGAACTGGAGTTTTTTCGGCCGTTCAGGCCGAGGTGGAGGTCACAGCCGTGGTGGTCAGTAACCAGTTCATCAGCAACAGTAGAGTGGATCAGCTCAGAGCGGTTAGCCAGGGCGCAGGGTCGTGGTGCAGGCTAGTCTTTCACCGTGGAGCAGAACTTTCAGTAGCAGGATCCTGGCCCTTCTACAGTTCAAGGTATGATCTTAGTAGCCTCAGTTTCATCTTCAGACATTTTTGATACTGGTTCTTCCCATATCTTTATCTATTTTGTTGTCGTAGAGAGCCTTGGGATCTGTATCTTTTCGTCTGCCGACTTGTTGACTCTTGGCACGCTGTTGGGAATGAGGACATCTAGCATACATCAGTGTAGAGAGTGCCCTCTCGAGGATGCAGGGTGTCATTTCTTATGGGACCTATATGTCCTAGAGATGACGGACTATGACGTCATTCTTAGTATGGACTGGTTGGTTCCCTTCTAGGCAGTCGTTGATTGCTATCACCGCAGGGTGAGTTTCGTATCACCAGAGGGAGGATCCTTCCTTCATAGAGGTGAGTGGGATGTCCAGGCAGGTAGAGTTGGACCAGAGTATCATGGGCTAGGGGAAGTTATATCCTAGATTTCCAGTCTTTATCTAGATTACCAGGGGACTTCAGAGTTAGACTTTCCACCATTGGTGGATTGTTTCAGGGATGTCTTTCTAGAAAACTTTTCAGGTTTACCTCTGGAGTGTGAGGTAGACTTCTTGATTGAGCTCATTCCAGGAGTGGCACCTGTGTCTATTCCTCCTTATAGTATGGATACACCTGAGTTGAAGGAGAACAAGAAGTAGTTGGAGGAGTTGCAGGCAAAGGGTTTCATGCGACCCAGTACCTCTCCTTGGGGTTCGTCTGTTCTGTTTGTGAAGAAGGCAGACGGTACCCTTCATCTTTGTGTGGATTATCAGAAGCTGAACAAGTTGACAGTCAAGAAATGATATCCCTTTCCAAGTATTGATGACCCCTTCGATTAGCTTCGAGGAGCCTGGGTGTTCTTGAAGATCAACTTGAGGTCCGGTTATCATCAGTTGCGTGTTATACCATCAAATATACCTCTGACAGCTTTCAAGAGTAGGTATGGTCTTTACGAATATACAGTCATGTTGTTTGGTCTTACAAATGATCATGCAGTCTTCATGGCACTGATGAACTGAGTGTTCCATCTGTACTTGGACTCCTTTGTCGTAGTCTTCGTGGACGATATCTTGGTGTACTCTCACACTCGACACAACCATTCCACACATCTTGAGATCGTTTTGAGTACACTGAGAGAGCATTGTCTTTATGTTAAACTCTCGATGTTCCACTTTTGTATGGATCATATTCACTTCCTGGGTCATGTTATATCGGAGCCAGGAGTGTCAGTGGACCCAGAGAAAGTGAGAGTTGTAGTTTCCTGGGAGCAGACGAAGAACTTCTTTGAGGTGCAGAGTTTCCTAGGGCTGTTCGGATACTACAGAAGCTTTATTCGGGACTTCTCGTGCCTAGAAGCACCATTGATAGGTCTGACCAAGAAGGGGGCGATGTTTTTATGGTCAGATTCTTGTGAGTCAGCCTTTTAGGAGCTGAAAGGGAGGTTGACGTCAGCATTGATACTAGTCTTGCCAGAGCCGGGAAAGGGCTACACTGTTTATTGTGATGCTTCAGGTATCAGGCTAGGAGTTGGGCTCATGCAGGGAGATGGAGTTGTTGCGTATGGGGGTCGGCAATTGAGGCCACACGAGAGGCATTACCCTACGCACGATCTAGAGTTGGCAGCAGTTGTTCATGCCTTACGCTATTGGAAACACTATCTTCTGGGAGAGCACTTTGTGGTTTTCAACGACCACAAAAGTCTCAAGTATATCTTCAATAAGTGTGATCTAAATCTGAGATAGAGACGGTGGGTTGAGTATCTTTAGTCCTTTGACTTCGATCTCGCCTATATGCCAGGAAAGGGCAACGCAGTGGCAGATGTGTTGAGTAGACGAACCCAGATTCATGCAGTTTAGGAGGCCAGTAGTGAGTGGCAGCTTATGGATCTGTTCTTTGAGATGCATTTGGAGGTGCACGACAGGTAGGGACAGGTTGTCCTATATTCTGTGGTTGTTACCTCTTCACTTATTGATCGGGTATGAATGAGGCATCTATCAGATTCAGAGGCCTTAGTACTACGGGAGAGTGTGTCAGGAGGGGACCCTCTTCCTGGATGGACAGTAGGTGAGGATGAGATCTTTGATTTCCAGGGATGCATATGGGTGCCAGCAGACATACGTAATGAGCTAATGTGGGATTTTTTTTCCTCAGTTTGGGAAGTACATCCTGGAATCACCAAGATGTTTCAGGGTCTTCATCGCCAGTAATGGTGGCCAGGTATGATGAAGGATGTTGCTAGTTTTTTCATGAAATGCTCTACTTTTCATCAGGTGAAAGAAGAGCATCAGTGACCAGCATGGCTTTTACAGCAGTTACCCATTCCGTAGTGGAAGTGGAACGATGTCGTGATGGACTTCTTGATGGGGTTGCTGAGGTCACCTCCGGGAAGTGATGCTGTTTGGGTTTTCATCAATAGGCTTATGAAGGTTGCACACTTCTTACCGATCAAGGAAACCTTTATTGTTGATGAACTGGTACGACTGTACATTCGAGATATTGTACATCTACATGGAGTCCCACGCTCCATTGTTTCAGACAGGGATGTGTGTTGTACCTCTCAGTTCTGGCAGGGAATTCAGAAGGCTTTGGGTACACATGTACGTTTGAGTACAGCATACCATCCCCAGAATGATGACCAGTCTGAGCACATGATCTAGGTGCTTGAGGATATGCTCCGAGCTTTCATTCTAGACTTCAGCGGTTCTTGGGAGAAGCATATACCTCTTGTGGATTTCGCCTACAACAATAGTTTTCAGGCGACCATTCAGATGACACCATACGAGGCTCTATACGGTAAGCCATGCTGATCACCCTTATGCTGGCTAGAGGTAGGAGAGGCAGCTTTTCAAGGACCTCATCTTGTTCAGGAGACCTCAGAGCAGATAGAGTTGATTCGGAAGAGGATGGCTATAGCACAGTCTTGACAGAAGCCTTTTGATGATCAACGGAGGCGACCTCTAGAGTACGAGGTCAGAGATCATGTTTTCATGCGTGTTTCACTGTGGTTGGGACACAAGAGGATTCGGAGACAAGGAAAGGTAAGCTTTCACCACGGTATGTCGGGCCATTTGAGGTTTTGAAGAGAGTTGGGCTGGTTGCCTATCGGTTGCAGCTACCTCAGAGGTACCAGGCCATGCATGACGTCTTCCACGTCTCTCAGCTCTGACGTTACTTTTCAGACCTGTCAAATGTCTTTTAGACCGAGGAGGTTGAGCTCTAAGTGGATGCGTCATATCAAGAGAATCCTATCTGGATTGTTGATCACGTTGAAAAGGTTCTCCGAGGTCGGTCTGTTCCTATGGTATGAGTGATATGGAATCACGGGCGAGTATAGGACGAGACTTGGGAGAGGGAGGCCGAGGTTCGATCGCAGTGGCCGGAACTGTTTGAGGATCCTTCTTCTACGCCCATCTAGGGAAATTCTGGGATGAATTTCTTTAAGGTGGGAAGTTTTTAATAACCCGGATCATCGTTTCAGGTACTCTTTTCCTTTTTCTGGAATTTTTAAGAAAAATGGAGTTTTTGGAAAAAATTTAAGTACACTCCATGTACTTATTGAGTACACGCCGTGTACTCTTCTCCGGCTCAAAGCCATGTGTTGGTCGTGCCTGGGCCACACACACGGTGTGTAGGGGTGTGGTGGAGGCCGATTTTGGCGGAGTACGGAAAAAACCCACTACACATTGTGTACTTTAAAAATACACGCCCTTTACTTTTCTTTTTGTTCGCTAAACGGACCAGGGTCGCGCCTAATCGCGATAATCATCTTCTTCTAGGTCTGGTTCGTCTGAGAGTGACCCATATGGCCAGATCTTCGCTGATCCCCCGCTCCTCCATATGTTCTCCGATTCGATCACAGTCGATTGCGTTGGAAGCACAGCAGTGATTCCTTCCTTCTTCTTGAGCCTTTTTTTCCAATTCATCCTCTTTCTCAAGTTATCTAAGGTTGAATGTTTTGTGTGTTTTCTCAGATCTACAATGTTCTAGGGAGAATTAGCCATCATGGCTCAAGTATATCAATCTCCTATGATTAAGGTAGGTGGTTTGTGACTTACAGTTCAAAGTATCTGAGTTTTATGTGTGACTTTCCACCGATACCCATGAATGGGGTATTGCGTGTTTACCTTTTTTCCCTTGTTGATTTCCTGCCTTTCCTGTGTTCTTGTGTAGAGGTAATTTTCCATGTTATAGGATAAATTGTTGTGCTTGGATGTACTTGCCTTGCTTAATTATGTTTACAGCCTTTGGGTCTTGTTTCCCTTTGGCTGTTACATCTGTTTCATGCCTTGCGGTTATAGGTTGAAGTGAAACTCATGACATGATTATTGCCTTGTAGACCGTTTAGTTAAGTAGCTCTATAGGTGTAGTTTGGTTAGCCAAGTATCTCTATAAGTTTACTTTGGCCTTATAGCATTATTATTCACTAAATGGCATGGGGCCGAGATAACCTGGTGCTATAGACTATAACGGATAGACCGAGTGAGCTTCCCAGAGAGTCTTAGATTTTACAGACTACATAGGGGATGGACCGAGTGGGCTGCCAGAGAGTCTTGTATTTATAGACTAGAGTAGGGTAGACCGAGTAAGCTTCCTCGGAGAGTCTTAACTTTTTTGAATCTATTTAAGAACCTTCCCAGGCTAGAGGAGGAATTGACCGAGTGAGCTTCCTCAGAGATTCTGTGGTATACATGAGGCTATAGGATGAATTGACTGAGATAGATTCCTCATAGAGTCTCTAGAACTTGGGGCTAAGAGGGTTAGACCACGTGATCTTCCTCTAGAGATTCTATAACTACCCTAGACTATAAGGGGAATTGACCGAGTGATCTTCCCTAGAGAGTCTCATAAACTCATATGACCAAGCCAGAGGGGTTAGGATGAGTTCACTACCCAGAGGTTTGTGGTACTTCTTGGATAGAACCAGAGGGTATGGCTGCGAGTACTTCCCAGAGGATTTATGGCTTTTTAGTTGTTCGTTTCACTGCTGTTGATTTGTTGTGGATTGATTGCTGCTATGTATCATTCTGTTTTATGGAATACTATTTACTGCCTACTTCTTGCTGTTACTTTTTATTGCTTATTGTACTTTTACCTACCATATACTCACTGACTGTTAGGCATAGATCTTCGGGTGAATGCCTACTAGGATTTTATCTCACACCCTGTTTTGGTCATGCTTTTGGGCCCATGCAGACTATGTTGTTGCAGGTATAGACAAGGGAAAGCAACCTTTGACTTATGGAACTTGATTGCTTGGAGAAGGAGAGCATGGGACCAAGCTTTGACTTGCGATGCTGAGGATATTTTTACTTTTCTTTTGTACTTGTTTTAGTACTGTAGTGTTTTCCAGCATTGTGACTTGTTTGGATTCTTTCCTAGTTATGTATCATGCATCATTTCTTATATACATATGTGCTCCAGTTTGTTGATTTAGTCTCCACTGTTATATTTTTGGTTATTACTGCTTTCGCTATTGCATGTTTACTTTTATTCCACTGTGTACTCTGTCAATGAGGGCATAGTTTCCCCCACTAACACACCCAAGGCCCTCACTGCTAGTCGGCAGCCTCTGGCGTTTGGAGAAATGCGCTTGAGGCCATGTGACCAACCGGGTATGGGGCGCCTCTGGGTGGCTTCCAGAACCGGGATGTTACATTAAATACAAGAGGATGTCTTTATGATAAATTTTAGACCTACATGAAAACACAAATCCACTTAATGGGAAACAAACTAACTATTTATGTGTACAATGAACTACCACCTAACAAAACGATGATTATTTATTTTTCCTTAACACCTCTCATGGTGGATATTATGATGTAGAATTTTTTTATATATTTTATTCTTTATATATATTATTTAATTTATATCATGTAATAAATTTACAAAATATATCATTATTCTTTCCATTTAGTATAAATATGATAATTTCGTACGAGGATGTGTGGACTACCCCCCCCCCCCCCCCCCCCTCAAAGTGATGTGAAACGTTCACACACAACATGAAATGTATTAAGGATCAGTTTAGTGAACATATATGATATATATGATATAATAATTATAATATAATAATGATATATATATATATATAATTATATATACACATATATCATTTACCCTACTTCTTCCAAAACTAAAATAATGCTGAAAATAGTGTTCAGGCGTACGTACAGCTTACCGTCTACATGAACTGTTTATTACATTTCAAAAAAAATTATTCCATAAAATATAATAATACACATATAAATAATATAAATGATATTTTAATGACTATGTACATTTATGAAATCAGGATATAAGTTTAAGGACTGAAGATAATATAATTTAAAACACATGTGAAGAACAAAGAGGATATTAACTGAAGTGAAACCATAACATAGGATTTTTAACAAGAGGGTAATATAAAGTCATAATCATATCATAAATTTTATTGATATTATTATATTATTGTGTAAAATATTTATAATAAATTTAAATTTATTATATATGTGGTTTGAATGAGTTCGATGATAGTCTGGACAAAAGGTAAGGGGATTTCATCTCCCTTATATTTTCTGTGAGATACGTTCTTTATTCCCCACCAATTCATTATACACAGTGTGAATAATACCCATATATGTATTCAATTATAATTATAATTAAATTTATGGTTATTTAATTATCTATTTTATGATCTTTCTTTAATGAGTATGAAGTATCAAAAGTTACAAAATCGGTAAAATAATTTTTTCTGAATTTTCATTCATTGGGACTCATGTTTTGTTATGAACCTAAATTATTTTAGAGGTGCATATAATTCAATTTTATATTTAGTATCATAAATTTCCTTATTTTCATGATATTTCATGTTTTATTTAATTTTTTTTCCTAACATGGAATCATTGATTCCAAGTTACCAATTTTCATGATTTTATTGAAACAATCTCATCTCCTTCCATGATTGTTTATGATTATTATTCATTTAATAAAATTATGTGATATGTCTCTCAATAACATTCATTACAATTATTATACTTTGTTTATTCTATATATCCTCATGTATTAGTATTATTTTCCACTACTTGTTACATAAGATGATATATTAAGTAATATATGATTGTCTCTCTCTTGGGATAGAAATATGTTATATTCAAAAAATGTATTAAAAAGTGTTTTCAAAAATGTTTTCAAAGGATATTTTAAGCCATTTTTCAATAAAAAAGGATTTAAAAAACATTTCATTGTTATCAATGTTTCTTTCATAAGTTTTTAATGATATATTCCAAGAAACAAATTTCAAAAGGTTTTTTTTGTTTTACAAAAAATTTTCTAATGAAGATGGATATTTTCATTAATAAATATTTTTAAAAGGTCTTTAAAAATTATTTACCATCTAAGATAAGATACATTGGAAATAAAATACCCTTTCTAGGGTAATTATTCAATGTTTCTATTCATATAATTTCTCCAAATGGACAATGTTTTTATGGCATGATGTTGATGAAACCCATTTCTCCTTCACGGATTATATGCTTGTTAAACTAGGTTCTTTTGATGGGTTATGTTTTTTAATGAAAAAATTATCAAAAATATATTTTTTAAATGGTTGTGATATGATTATATATTTATAATACCCATTTCATTTAATGGGTTATGATATGATTATTTTCGATTCTGTGGAAAATCTATGTACTATTTCATGGTGTGATTGGTAGGAACTATATCTTCCTCTAAGTCATTTGGAAATGGTAAATGTTTTATGAGATCAATGGTTTTACAGGAGGGCACCAAACGGCCGAAAAAGATGGTACATGTGAGGAAATACCATTCTTTAAGCAAGAGGGTATAGGTGTGGACATCCCATGCCCAAAACAATAGGATGTATGGGAGTACATCCCAAGCCTGAAGAAAAAGGGTACATTAGAAGACATCCCAACCCTGAAATGAGAGGGTATAAATGAAGAAATACCAAGCCTGAAACAAGATGGTAGACCAGAGGAAATCCCAAACCTAAAACAAGAAGTTACATGGGAGGAAAACCCAACCCCAAAACAAGAGGGACCATATAAGAATATCCCAAGGTCGAAACAAGAGGGTACACAGGAGGGCATTCCAATCCCGGTGCAGGTACATTGGTGATTAACCCAATCCCAATATGTTACAAATGTATTAGTTGGCCACATTGACATAGGGGTTTTATTTACTAATTTGTTTTCCACAATTCCATGTTTTATTTCTATATTATGATTTCATGGATTATGTTCATTATTTACTTTTGATTTAAGTATTATGAACTTCTTGTCTTTGATATGATATCTAATATGTAGTGTATGATGTTCAAATGTTATTCTCGTGTTTCATACCCTTCTTTCAATTTATGATTATGAATTTAGCTTATATACCCTTACTAGGAATCTAGTCTCACCCATTTCTTATGCTCCCTTTCTTTTGTTGGGAAGAAACATTTTAGTTAGAAGTACTAATGGTGGAGATATTTATATGAGATATTGAATGTATTTTACCTAGATACAAGATTTATTACAAGTTTCCAAATACAAGTAACTATTAAAGACCTCGGGAATGTATTTTTCAAATGTTCCAAATATTCATCTAAAATTATGTAATATCCACGTGTGTTGAGTCTAAGTCTCTATAGGTGTTATCAAATGAATGGTTTAGTTAATCATTGGAAACTTGGATTATAAAACATTAGTGGGATCCATATGTATATTTCTTAGGATATATCTAGGGATGTATCAAATTATAAGTACATGGCTGGCCCCACATTTAGGGAAAATGTACTGGAATTTTGGAAAAGGATGGAGTGAGTGGATTCATAGTCATACAACCATATCTGGATACTACTAGTGGGTGTGGAAGTGGCATACATTTACATAGGGGTAGTAATTCTGAAAAAATGTCTCAAGCCTAACTTGGGGTGATCTGGTACCTCACCACAGGACATTTTGTATACCAGCTTTGACACTCTTGGGGGTATCCTTTGGGAATTCACAAAATCTTCATGAACCATCATTAAGTATTTAAATAGAGGTTGACTATGAATAATCCAGGATAAAATTATGGTTTGAAATATTAAAGAAGTATGAGACTTGATTTAGGCAACCTATATGTTAATTTTCAAGATTATATGTTTTCCTAATATGATATATTTTTCTCACACTATGTCTTATGGTTCTAATAAATGGATAGAACATAAAGGGACATAGTTAACATTTAATGTTTCAGATGTGGAATGTTCGGGAGTTAAGTGAATTGATTTCCCAAGTGGAAATATCATAATGATAATTATGATGTGTGTATGATTATTGGTTATACTTATGAAAATAATGATATTGAAAAGGAAATGTGAATGGTATATGATGATCTTCTAGTATTGTTTTCCTTTAACATAATAAGTATGATTATATTTAGGTTAGGGAAACATGAGAATGATTCTTATTTCATATTCTAGGAATGTTGTATTATAAAATATATTTATGGATAATGAGTAATGATTTAAGAACAATTTTAGATTAATGAAGTATTTATGATTTGGAATTCAAAGATTATATTATATGAATCCTAAAATATATATGTTTTTTAGTATAACTTTCCATTAAGTATTTAAAAGGACTTGTTTTTTGGTGAAAAAGATATATAAATGTTCGTTTATGGACATGTAATATTTTGATTAAGGTAAGGAAACCCTTAATTAATGACTAATGTTGATATAATGATGTTTGGATAATGATATTCTAGAAAAGAATAAGTAAATTGGAAGGTAAAAATTATCCTATAACTGATTATTGAAAATATATTATATATTATCATGGTTGAAGTTTACAACTTAATGGATTTAAAGAATATATCGATTAATCATTGGAATAAAAAAGCAAGAATTTTTTCCAAAAGGATTTATGGTAATAAATGGAATATATATTGAGAGAATTCACATCTTTGGAATTTGACAATAAAGTGGTACTTTTTGATATATGGGACCAGTGTTATGCCGAATTATTGATATTCTTTCTAAATCATTGAATTTTCATCTTTTAGGATGGTTATATGGTAAAACAAATTATGGAAATATTATGTTATAATTAGACGATGTTTGTGAGAATAAATTTTTTTCACTCAAAATGTGGATTTATTCATATTCGATAACCTTTTATAAAAACATGATTTTTATGATAACATATGATTGGTGGGATAGAATATAATGAATCTTTTGTTAGTTACTAGTTAGGGAATAAAAAATTCATTTTCCTTTTTGGAGAAAGAGGTGAAGTTGCTCAAGAAAAAACAAAGGGTGAGGTTTTCTAGAAATCAATCTTGTATATATTTTTATGAATATTCATTAGCTTAAGAAAAATGATCTTACAAAAAAATTGTTTTCCTAATTCCTATTTTTCTGATGACATAGATGGTTCATAGTTCATAAATGGTTTATGGACTTCAAATTGTCAAATTTCTCTTAAGATATTTCACTATCACTACCCATCAAAACTTTATAGTAAAATTTTCCTTCCATGTCATTGATTTTCATTCACATATTTCCCCTTAAAATAAAACCAAGTTATATGTTATTTCAGGTAACTGTTATGGTTCCAAAATTCCCTTTTTAATGGATGTTTTAATATTCATTTTTATGATGTGTTTTTATATGAATGAAATTTTTGTGTTTTAAAACCATTAAATACCAGAAAAACTTCAAGGGTGCAATTCATTATAAAGGGGGTAGAATGTAACACCCTGAGATGTTGTGAATTATTTTTTATTCAAATTTATTTAATATTTTTGATATTTCCATTTCACAAAACACTGAAAATAGTTTATTTTATATTAATGTAAAATCATTTTATTGTACTATACATAACATAATTTTAATCACGAGAAATGATAAATATAAATTTTAGATTTTTCTATATAGAACACAAAGGTAATTATACATTACACGCAAGACCGGGTTTTATCCACCTTTTAACAGAACATATATTTTAAAGAAATATTTTGAAAATTTATTATATTATATTTTTTAAAATAAAATTTATTGTTGAATTCATAATACCATAATGATACTATGGTGAATTTATATATTTTCTTTGAGAAAATTCTTTTTTGAAGAATAGTTAAAAATATGCTATTTTAGTGAAAAAATACAACATCATTTAAATAATTATAAATGAAAAATTATATTTTGAATTAGTTTAGAAAGTCAAAATGAATAAATTATACATATAACATATCCAATTTAGGTCAACAGAATCATTTTTATATTGATATTTGATATAAACACTTGTTGAACATTTGAACATGTTACTTTAAAACTACACTTTATCACCAGATCTGTGGGGTTAGCATCATACATAATTTTACCATATATGTGATGTGAATTTTTAATAAAACAAAATACCTATTTTTAATAAGTATAATATTTTTTTCTAATAATATCAAATTAATTTTGACCAAAAATATTAGTGAATGTGATAAAAACTAATCACAATGATTAAAATAAAATCAAGCATAATTGAGGACTGAACCTTATCCCTAAGGACCAAAATGACCTGGAAACTTCTAAAAAGAACATTTTATTCTAATAATTTAACCATATACTCCCTTGGTTTGAATTTAATGGGTTATTGTGATATTATTAATTGGAATTTCCCAATATAAAAGGTTATATATGGAAAAAGACAAAAAGGTAACTTTTATTGCCATTAAAATTTATAAAAAATTAAGATATGTAAAAATTGTCATTTTGTCAATTATATATTTATTTTTTAAATATAAATGGGGTTTTATATAAAAAATGTTTGTAAATAATCTTTATTTTTTTAGTTATATAAAATGATTACAAAATTCAAATATAGTGATTATTTAGTAAATAATTATCCAGAATAAATGATATTATAAATGATAGAAGTGAAGTTACTAGATTGAAATATTGTCTATAATTATTTTTATATGAATATATAATGTTTAAAAATTTTAAACTACATATATTTTTATTCTTATTTTTTAATATTTTATAATTAAAATTAAATAAACAATGTCAAAAGTGACATTATTGTTATTTTATAATAAATGATATTTTGTTAAATGATTTAAAAATAAAATAAAATATTATAAAAAGTGATATTTATATGTTAATAAATATTAAATATTTTCTATTAATGGAACAATTTTTCTTTTATAATTAACATATTGACCGATAGTTTTTAAAAAATTGTTAGCACGATCCAAGTTTAAGCATTGTTTCTGCGCGTCACATGAGTTTGTTTTAAAATTACTTTCCATAAAAAATAATATTTTTATTTTATAAATTATAAATTTTATTAGTAATTAATTGGATATAAATTTTAATATAAATATCTATTTACTTTGGTCTTAATGGTTAAATTACTTAGGTTATAAAACTAGATTCTTTAATAAATACAAAAATGATAAAATTGAGGAATCTTAGAAATTAAGGAATTTTTTAAAAATTAACATATTTTGTGTTTTTTAGATTTAGTTCAACCAAAAATTCAATTAAATTAATTATTTTTCCATTTTTGAGACATATTTAAAGGAGACCTCCCATTATTGAATTCTGTTTTGTATTTACAAGACTAACACTACCCCTCCACAATAAAATTGAAAGAACACTACCCCATCCACCCTCATCTCAAGACACATTGAATCATCCAAAATATACAAAAAATAGTATAAAAAACATCAATTAATTTATACTTGAAACATAACTATGGTAAGGAACAATCTAATGAATCTTTTTGGCATAAACAAAAATTAATTACCCAATTAATAGGTACCGACTTCTCTCAAGATCCTTTCAATTATTTTCATTATCCACCCCCTCAAATCTTTATATTATATGATTTTATAACAAAAAAATTATCTTAAAAATTATATTTTTTATGATAATTTTTATACCTACACTCACGTACACCTCTATCTAATGGGTTACAAACATACTGTTTATGTGTATGACAAACTACCTCTTCAAAAAATGACAAATGTAATGTTTTTCTTACCGCCTCTCATGGTGGACATTAGGTGGAATTATATATATATATATATATATTATATAATATTTATTTAATATTATTTAATCCTTTTACAACTTATATCATTATACTTCTCATTTGGACTAAAGAAAACTATTTTGTTTAAGGAAATGTGGACTACCGCCCCTCAAAGAAAAGTGATTCGTTCAAACACTACATGTAATTTATTAAGGGATGGTTGAGTAAAATTATATAATATATATGATATAATAAATATATTGGAATAATTATATATATATTTAAATATACACACAATCATCTCCTCTACCTAAATTATTTTAATATGACAATAATTATAGAAACAACGTTCATGCATACGTATGACATACCGTCTCGATGAATGATGTATTTAATTTAATAATTATATTTAATATAAATTATTATAATAAAAATATATTGAATATTTCTTATATTATATAATTATTTACATTATGGAGATAATTATATACATATAAGGACTACATATATAAAAAATAGACACATGCGATGAATAAAGCAGATATTACAAGAACTGAAATGTTAACATAAGATTGTTAACAAGAGGGTAGTATAAAGTCACAATCAATCCATATAAGGTATTATATATAATAATATGGTTCTATACAATATGAAAAATTAATTTATATTTATTATACAATTGGTTTGAATTAGTATGTTGAGAGTTAAGACACAATGTAAAGAGATTTCATCTCACTTTTATTTTCCTTGAGATTCATGCTTTTTTCACCACCCATCCCTTTTGTGTGGGGTGCATACTACCGAAATATGTATTCATGATTTTTATACTTAAATTTATTGGTATTTAAATATCAATGTTATTATATTTCTTTCATAGGGATTTTGTTAAAAAAATTACCAAATTGGTAACATAGTTTTGTCTCAATTTGTCTTCTTTGAGACTAATGTTATGCTATGCCCCTGAATTATTTTAAAGGTGTATATACTTCCATTTTATATGATTTATCATGAATATCCATATTTCCATGAAATTTAAAGATTAATGTAATTTTATTTCATTACATGTAGAGTGTGATCCAAAGTTACCATGTTTTAAGAGTTTACTAAAATAAATCTCCTTGATTTTCAATGTTTTTTTTGTTTGTCATTTGATGAAATATTCTGATCAATATGTCAATAAAAACCACAAAATTTATTCCCCAATTGTTTTTAAAGATATAATCATTTAATAATACCATTTTTCTACTCTTTGGTACTTAATATAATGTTTTGTATAAAATATGATTGTCTCTCCCATCGTTCATAAGTATATTGTATTCATAAACCATATTTCAAAATGTTTTGAAAAGATATTTGAAACCCATTTAAAAGAATATTTTTTCCAAATGTTTCACAGTTTTCATTCATTCCATTAAATTTTTTCAAATATATTTTCAGATAAAATGGTTTTCAAAAGGTTTTACGTCTTAAAAATTAGTTAATAATTTAGAAACGATACTTTACTCAAGAAATTTTTTTAAAAGATCATTTAAAATTATTTTCCATCTACGATAAATTTCAATGTTGTTACTATAGAATTTAGGGGAAAATATGTTCAATTCTTATATTCAAACTCTTTCTCTAAAGTATTTGTGTTTTGATTAAATGATTTTTATTAAATCCATTTCACTTTCATGGGTTATATTCTTTTGAAACTCGCTTCTTTTCATAGGTTTGGTTTATTAAGAAATAATTATGAAACCTAAAATTTCCCAAATGTTATAATCTGGTTACATTTTTATAATACCCATTTCATTTCATTGATTATGATATGATTTTTTATGATTTTGTGGGACCTATATATATGATTTCATTATAATATGGGTGGGTCTTATATATCTCTCTAACTAATTTGGTAATTATAAATGTTTAATAAGCTTAGAGGGTACATAGGAGGGAATATCAAGGCCAAAAAAAGATGTTACATGGGTGGAAATCCCCAGAATGATGCAAGAGGGTACAATGGAGGATATCCCAATCCTCAAACAAGAGGGAATGTGGGAGGAAATCCTAATCCGGAAGCGATATGTTACACGATAGAACATCCCAAGACCAAAACAATAGGGTATATTTAAAGAGATCCCAAGCATGATACAAGAGGGTATATTGGACTACATACCAATCCTGAAACAAGAGGGTAAATGGGAGGAATTACTAATCTCGGAACAATCATGTACATGGGAGGACATTTCAAGACTAAAAAATAGGGTACATGTGATGGCATCCTAATCCAGAAGAAATTACACATGTGATTAACCCAAGAATAAAATGTTTCAAGGGTCTTGGTTGGAAACCTTGACATGGGGATTTTAAATGTGTATGGGTCTTCCACAATTCCATCTATCATTCCTTTTTTATTCTTCCATATATTGTATTCATTATATTATTATGATTCATGTTTTATGAACTGTCAGTTTTTTTCATGATCTCTAATATGAAGTGTATAATAATAAAATGTAATGCTCAAGTTCCATACACTTTTGTTCCTATAATGCTTATGTTTTTACATTATTTACCCTTACTGTACATCTGATCTCACCCTTTTCTTATGTTTCCATTAAATAGGTTTTTTATGATAGTTTTTAGGTAGAAGTACTAAAGGGAGATATCTTTTTGGGAGATGTTTAAGATATTTCACAAAGATAAAGGATTTTTTCCAATTTTCCAAATACACTAAACTATTATAGTCATTGGGCATGTATTTTTGTAATATACCTAATATTTATCTAAAATGATGTAATATCCATGCATGTTAATCCTGGTTCTCTATAGTTTGAAATGGGATTTATGTGATGTATGTGTAAATAGATTAATAAAAATTTGGTATAAAAATTTCATCTATATTGAAGAATGTACCCAACTTATATCAATATAGTTCATGAAAAAAATATAACTAAATGAAAGGATGTTTAGTAAAAGAAAAACATTTTGAATTTTGTAAAAAAGTAAATCAGAAGGGTATGAAGTATAGATTATGGAAAATAATCATATAACATATGTAATAAATGTTAATAATATTAATATAATTCATATGGGGATATAATTATATCATATAAAATCAAAAGAGTAAAAAATGTGAAAACATGTCTCAATGATGGGAAATTATGTTGAAAACCTATCCATAGATTCCAACATGTTTGGATATACTCTAAACATCAATATAATATAAATAAGAATACATTTAAATTCTTATAGAAACATATTAATATATAATAAATTCTATAAACTTCATTTATAATTATTATCCAAAAATATATTAGGTAGTTGTAGTTTATTTCCACAATTGGATAAAAATAATCTAATCGGGTTCCCTGGGATTCTTAATATGGATATTAATCCATATTATTGAAAAAAAAAATTAAATATTCCTAGATTTTTTAAGGAACAAGACTTTAAATTCTTTAATAAATTTAATGGTTTGGGGGCATTCCATAAAAGTTTTAATTATGATTTTTGATGATGGAACCAGTGATGTGTTGATTCGAGTAATTTACAGATGTTAACAAATTACATTATAATGATAAATGATTTTACTATAATTTATTGGAAAAAATAATCATGATATATATTATCACATAATATCTTATATATATATACATTCATAATATAATTTTTTGAACCAACATTGTATGGTGGTGGATAAAACATAACATGTCATCCATGGAGGTTATAGTCCACAAGTATATATGAGTGCCATTTTAATTTTATATTGAATGGGAGGAGAGGAATATAGATAATAATTTAAATTTATTGAATCATAATTATTTAATAAATATCATATTTATTCATTAAATTTATTCTGATAACCATCAATATGGGAGTGGTGATGAAAAACATAATACATAATTTGTATTGGCAATAGTCCATACGTAGGTAGAATCAATGTTATTATTTTTCTTATGGTTGGGAAGAATTTATAAAATGGTTATTCCATCAACAAAAAATAGTTTATTATAATCATTATACTAAATTAATTATGTTATAATTAGTAAAATACACATGAGGAGGTATAAAAATAAATAATGGTATATAAATGAAAAAGGAATGATTAGGAATATTTACCTTACTTCTTATAATAACACCTTTGCAAATTGGATTAAGCATTTGACTTGTTATTTTTTAATGAGAATATGACCTATAAAATATTTTTATTATTTTCATAGAGTAATTTTTTTATGTTGTAATCGAACCAGTAGGATTAAAGTGTGCAGATAAGTGTGTTGGTGAAGGGATCATATACAAGTGAGGGATGTTTAATTTTTGTTACAAGTGATATCCTAATAAATGAATGTGGATATAAAAGTGGAAAATAATGGATATAGTTTAATTCACGGTTGATCTACCAAATATGGGAACAAGTAAGGGATAATTTTTGAGATATTTTACTCCTCCATTTAATTTTAAATTTTTTACCATAATTTACTTTTATCGTGGAATCTTATTTTTAACCTCGATAACTTAATATTATTACTAAAAAATAAAAACACCTTTATTACCTGTTTAAGAAATTTAATTTGAAATATTATATCAATTTTATAATTTTAATGTCATAATACTGATAAAAATAATTTTTCATGAAACAATTGTTTATTGCATAAACAAATTATTAGAAAAGAATAAATCTCAGGTTACAAAATGTAAGACATAGCTTTCTGATTTAAACATAACAATTTTTAAATGTACAATTTTACCTAAAATATACGTATATATTGATTTAAAAATTTATTATTTGTATGCCATTATTATATTCTAATGATGACTAAAAAGACACATTTTGTTGTAAAAAATTATATTTCGTACAACTCATAACAAAATCCATATTAAAAAAACAAAAAAAATCAATCTATGATTATTTAGAGATTATGAATCCAAAAATTAAACCCATTTTATAAAAATAAATTTCTATTTTTGAAAATTTAATCTTTTAAATCAAAATATTATATATATATATATATATAAGAATTTTTTTTATAGAAAATGGATAATTAAATATTATTAAGTGTTATTTATCTTATTTCATAATAATTACTAATAAAAAATATGTTAAATATATATATTTTCATAGTAACCCATTTATAATAATACTTAACAGTAATTAAATTATTTTATTAAAATGATAATGCATAATTTATATATATTATTAACTCAATTATTTTGAAAAATAGACCCAAAATTATTATATTCACAATTATTTAAGACTAATTAAAATTTGTAATAAGTATTAATTAAATTTTATCAATAAATTTTTATTAAATAACAAAATCCATATATAGTTAAATTAATTATAAAAAATTTAATATCATGGAAATACCATATGTATAAAATATTTGTATCAATATAAAATTTATTTAATTACAAGTTCTTATCATCCTAAAATATATATATAAATCCCCTCAAATATTCCACATAAGATATATAGACCCTAATATCAGAAGCTCGGAGCTGGTTCATACTTTATTAAATTGAAATTAGATATAATGAATTGTATTCCGAAGGATTGGATAGCTTATAAGTCTTGTTAAACAATACAGATACATGATTAGCTTATTACATTTTAATACCCAAACTACAACAAAAATTATTTTCAAGAATATCGTTATTCCCTCTAGAAATTTCTTACATTTCTTTTAGAGTACACATAGAGGATTCCAAAAAAAAGGAATAAAAAAAGGTGATATCAAATTCTTATTAAGGGTTTACTATAGAGGAATATATAATTATTCAATAATAATAAACAATATTTATAGGTAAATAATTAAACACACATTCCAGGTAATCAACAAAATACAAAATAAGTGCATCTAAAGATCATATAAAAGTGAAAATATCATGGATAATAATATATATAAAAATATAAAAAAATCCAAAAAAAACTTTTCATTTAATGAATAAAATTACTATAAAAATGAGATAACTCATAATCAAGATGAAAAAATAATCTACTGAAAACACATTACATTTTATCAATAACTAAGAATAAAATGAATCTAGAGATAATATCATAGCGAAAATAACATGAATAGTAATAACTATATTCTAAATGATCGAAAAATGTAATATTGGGATATCATGTTTCCCAGAAACCCGATACCATTACCGCCATGATCTTTCTTCATGACAGTTTAAAACAAGTTGGTAGAAACCCATTTGGATAAGTCTTTCCAACTGATTCGTTCCATGAAACTACTAATGCATCAATGTGCTATTATTAACCATACCACACCAATGTCTTCCATGTATAATACATTCCTCATATATAAAATAATAAATTTAATTTTTAAATAATGTACCTTTTCATAAAATATATTTATTAAAAAATGAATTTGGATTTATCAATATTTACACAAATAATATAGTTATATCAAATGTTGAACACTGTATGTTGAAATTATATATGGTTTAAACAATAAAAATATCCATATAAAATAATATGGATATTAAGGGGAATATTAATGTTTAATGATCATATGAATGATAACAGTTCAAGAGGAAGCTAACTTCGAAAAAGAAGTTTAAAGGAAGTGAATGTTAATATTATCTTTGATCCTTATAATAGTAATCCATCCAAGAACTTAATAAGGATGGTATTAATATGATGTATACAAATTGTAGTAAGAAAAAAAAGGATGTTGTTGTAGTTGAATTTTAATACCATAAGATGATCCTCAAATACAACATGGAAATTATAAATTTCATTTAAAAAAATGTTTTAAAATCGAAATTTTTTTATATATATTTACATTTAAAATATCTTTTATAATAACTAATAATTTTAAGAAAAAAATTATATAAAAATATCATTGAAAAATTTAAAAGGAAGCTATAAAAAATGATGGTTCTTTTAGAAGTTATTATGTACATGTTTTAAATTTTAAATAAACATTAATTTTCCCCTGTTAAATTTTTATAAAAGTTCTTTGTTTGGAAAATTTCATTAAAATTCCTTTCACATTTTTAGTAAAAGTCATTTGGTATTTTTTCTAAATGACATGAATATTCCTTTTATTTTTCTAAATTACAAACTTATAAAAATGTTTTAGAATTTATTTTTAAAAATGATAAGGAAATTTTTGAGATTTTTTAACTAGGTTTTTGGAGGAAATTTTAATTATGACCATAGTATAAAATAAATTCAAATTATCTTAAAAACATTTTCTCAATCATTTTAAAAACCAAAGAGTGAAAAAATTGTAATATTTTTTGAAGATATAATGAATAAATATGTGATAATAAAATAAAATGGATTTATTATTAAATGGTCAGATAATATCCTTTAACTAAAATTAATAATGAACAATCCCAATTAGAATGTTTTTATGAAATAACCCCTTTCACTGATCATAATATTGATGTGATAATTTATAAATGATTAAATTTATTGAATTAAATATACATATACATAAAATAGGTGTATAAAACATAATAAAATCAAAATTCTACATATTGTTAATCTTATAATATCATAGACATAGAAGGTGTAATATAACCCAATAAAATGAAATTGAGTTATGAAATTCTTTACAACTTGGTAACTTTAAAGTAAAAATGACAATATATGAAATATATCAAATTCAATCAAACAATAACATGAAAAATAAATTATTTCTATTATTACATGTTAAATTATGAGTATATACACCATATAAAATAAATTAGGTGCATAAAATTACAGTATTCTGTAATAAAGGGAAATTGACTTGAAGTTCCTTACCTAACAATTTCATTTGGTTTAAATTGATTGAAACAAATTATTTTGGTTTTAAATATTTATTTACTTATAAAAGATATATATTAATATTTATAATATAATTTATGATAATATTATAGTAACTTATCACCCATTCATTATGTAGATTTTTTTTATTTTGATTGTTTAGGGTGTTAATTTCCTTGTTTTCTCATGTGTTTCATCAAGAATGATCTAATTGTTGAACATATTTTAAAGTTAGATGATCTATATAATAATAATATTTATATGTCAATTATAATTTTTATTTAAATCATGAAATGCATTTTTGATAATATAAGTACGTTATAATCTTGGAGATTACTTGTTATACAAACACATGTGTAACCTTTTCAATTTTCAATGATCATTGTGTAAAGGGGATATGTAATATTGTATAGTTACATAAGGATAATAATATAATAAATAAAATTTTATTTATTTAAATATACATATATATATATCATACATGTGGTGTGGTGATAAAAATAGAGTAACAAAATTTCATGAATACAGTAGTCCATATATATACTAACAACATTATCATCTTTAAATTAGTGAAAATGTAAGAATGAAAATGATATATATATATATATATATATATATTATTCTAAGAATGAAAAATATTTAAATAATATCATAATTTTTTGATGTATATCAAAAATAATAATTAACATCATCCTTATAAAATTCCATGGAATGAGTTAGTGAAAGACGAATCATATCACTTCTCGAGAAGGTAATCCACTATACAGACCAGCGATTTTATCATATTTTATATGGAATGGAATGTAAAATTTTATATATGATAAAATAAATATTGAGATATAATTATGTTATAAAATATATTATAAAATTATGATTTAGAATAATTATCATACCCATCCATGAGAGGTTGAAATGGAAAAAATAATGACATTGGTTCGCAAGGTGTAAATATAATGTATAAGGAACAATGATTTCACAACACATTTTATGAAAGGGTGGATAGTTTTTGGTCAAATAATTTTCATAGAAATATCAAAGTATATGTAACATACATAGGTTATTATATTATCATGGTTTATTAAGGATTTAAGGTAGTGGATGAAGAAATAAAATAAAACTACTCCATGAAGAACGTTACTTCTACTTCAGGTATCATCCTAAGGTTTGAAACAAATGCATTTATATGTTATATTTATACCCAAGATGAAGGCTTATAGTAAAATATGAGGGAATTTGGGAAGCTATTTGGGAAGTTATTTTCTGAACCAAAGTGGTATGAAGCAGTAAAGAATAAAGGAGAGGGGGTTCCCATTTAAAAATGAGGTGAGTGGCACACTTGTGGTTTTTTTGAACAGATTCAACCATACCCAAATTTTAATCATGAAAAAAGATTCAAAAATGGTCTATTATAAGACTATAAGTGATAAGTTATAAAAATAACTATAAAATGGTTTTGGCATAAGTTTTTATGTCAATTTTAACCCATATCTTCTTAGTTTAACCCAAGTTAAATCAGTTTTTCCTTAACCACGACCATTACTGTTTACTATTTTTTCAATTCATTTTATTAAATAATTAAGCGTAAAATTAAAAATTAGTATGATATATTATTTCAAATATATAATCCATTTTTAAAAATTAAATTCATTGATGTGGTAGGATTTTATTTAAAATGTCTCCCACTAACATCATGAGAAAGTGGGTTTTATATAAGAAATGTCTAAAAGTTTACAATGATTTTATATATAAATTAAATTAAAAAATATTATACTTATAATAATTGATTTAATTGATATAAAGTTGTAATTTTTTACTTCAGAACAAAAGTAGAGTGTAATAATAAAAATTATTTAAATGGAATAGAAAATGTTCAATTTAAATTCAGTATTTTTCACTATTCATGAATAAATAAAACTTTTCAGAAAAAGATCAAAAATTAACCCTATAATAATTTTTTATTTTAGATTTCAAAAGTTGATGTTTTTATTTTCAAATAAACTATCTAAAATTGGTAAATAAAACAATTTATAATTATGTGAGAAAGGGGTAACTAAACATTCTTTTCCAAAAAATAGAATTTTTTAAAAAAATTATTTTTATTTTAAATTATTAATATTTAATTTTTAATAAACAAATAATCATAATTCTAAAAATTTATTTATTAATATTCATATATTTAATTTTAATGACTAGTTTATAATGGTAAATTATATTATAGTTTATTAAGACACAGTATTGCATGTTCATTTTGTTATCGAAGATATTAAATTTAAAGAAATATATTTCAGGAGTTATTTAATCTCAGGGATCCATGTCTCGTATTATATCAAAAAAATTACATTATTTTAAAATTTTCGGTTATTGCTATTATACCCAATAACACACTAAGAGGGGTAGGTGAATCTTAGTTTTAATTTTTTCTTTTCATGTGACAGATCTTTTTTCTGCATTGGTAGGAACTTGTCAAACCAGTCTTATAGAATTGTATAGTAACAAAATATTCACAAGAAGAGAGAAAACACAATAGTTTTACATGATTTTCCACTAATGGATAATCCAATGATAATATGATGATAGTGTGTCGGTCGTACCTAAATTCACTATTTATCACTAGTTGTTATGGAAAATATATGTTTATACTTAGCCACTCTGTTCTCAGGACACTATATTTACAATATTTTATTGAAATCACACTATATCCTTTGTAAAAAATTCTTTAACTACCCCATGATCACTACATTCGGTGAATTCTTACTCAATTTAATGACTTGATGTTCCCTGTAGTAGATTGGAATTTTATTCTTTATCTCTTTCTTAAAAATGATTCCTCTTGCACCAAGACATGAGTTGAGTCACTTGAAGGCTCTTTTCACTTAAACTAGATGTCAAATTTATGTTCGTGAATCTTCTTTATGATTCTCACAAACATGGAAAAGAAATTATCTATCACGGATCACTATATCAACGTAAAATACCTTTCCATCCTAAAACTCATTTTTCTAGGATACTTTATAATTAGAAAATAATTGAATATTCCTTTCATGATTCTCATGATCACTTCAAATTATTGATTCTTGAAAATATTAGCCTTTATAAATTTTAAATGATTCATCATTTTCTATAATACTTTTTGTGAAAAATGTAGTGGGTGAACCCTCTGATTTATATGCTCATCCTTTCACAAATATCACATGCTCTCAACTGTGTTTTTGCAAACCTATTTAGTAATTCTCATGAAGATCCTTTACTTTAGAAGTTCGAGTAAAATTTAACCCATTCAAAAATCTTTTCATAATATAATAGATTTAGCGTCCTTCCATTGAATGTTTTTCTACTCATTTGTGAAGCCCCACATATTCGTGAATTACAACCTAAACAAAACCCATTATTCACAAAACTCACAGCATAAGTGTAGAGAACATTTTTTAGGGTAGCTATTTTTTATTTTTTACATCGCCTTTTGGATGACTTTATTACAGGATACATTTTAAACATTTTTTAGGGCGGTTATTTTAAAACCTACGTATACCCCAAAAATCTGAAGCATTTTTCACGTCGGTTCATCAAAAACCGATGTGGAAAATGCTTTGGATTTGTGATTTATTAAGTCTCTTTTTAAATAACTGATGTGGTATATAGTTTTTTACATCTGTTATATAATAACCGACATAATAAACAATGCCCCTGAAGGGTTTATAACGTTGGTTATTTTCATAAATGACTTTATAAACCAGTCAGCGAAGCATTTTTCAGGTCGGTTAAATAATAACTTATGTGGAAACATATATACTACATCAGTTATAAAATAACTGACATAAAAATAGTCCCATTGAGTTTATTATGTCAGTTATGAAATAACCGACATAAAAAACCATTCCCAAGAATTTGTTACATCGGTTTACAAATAACCAATTTTTAAACTCATTCACATTCATTTTTTACGTCAGTTATAAAATTACCAATGTAAAAAAAATTATTTTTAATAAAACCATTCAACCACAACTATTCCCTGCCAAAAAGACCTGAAACAGACAAAAAATAGAAAAAAAAACAAGACCAAAACCCCTCAACCCAGTAGATAACCCTCCCACACCCCTAGAACCCCCCACCCCACTAGACACCCCCACACCCCTATATCCCCCCCCCCACAAACACACACTGATGGACAAACCCCACCCCTTGGACAACCCTCCCACCCTCCTGGACACCCTCCCACCCCCATGGACACCCCAAACACCCCCACCCCCCTGGACATCCCTCCCACACCCCTGGAAACCCCTCCCCCTAGACACCCCCACACCCCTAGACACCCCTTGGAGAGCCCCTTACCCTCATGGACTGCCCCCACTCCTTGATACATCCCTCCCACCAACATAGACACCCTATAACCCATATGGACACCCTTGACACCCATACCCAACTGGAAAACCCTCCCACACCCATGGAAACCTCTGATCCAATTAGACACCCCCACACCCCTGGACACAACCTGGACTGCCCCCAACCCTCTTAGATATCCCCACCTCCCAAGACATCCCACCCACCGTCTTGGAAACCCCCACCCCCATAGACACCTAGGACAACCTCACCCACTAGACAACCCTCCCACACCCCTGGAACCCCCCACCCAACCCCACTGGACTCCCCCCCCCCCCCACTGGACAACCACCACCCTCCTGGATAGCCCCTACCCCTGGACACCCCTCCCACCCTCCTGGACACCCTCCCACCCCCAATGACACCCCATACACACCCACCCCATTGGTCAACAATCCCATGCCCCTAGAAACCTCTTCCCCCTAACCCCCCCCCCCCCCCACACACACACACCTAGACATGCCCTAGACTACCCCCCACCCTAATGGAAAACCTCCCACTCCCCTAGCCAGCCCTCCCACCCTTATGGACACCCTCCCACACCCATGGACAGCTTGGACACCCCCACCCTACTAGACAGCCCTCCCACAACCCTAGAAACCCCCACCCCACTGAACACCCCCTAGATATCCCTCCAACCCTCCTTGACATCCCCCACCCCCTGGACAGCCCGCCCACCCTCTTGGACACCCCCACCCCCATAGATACCCTGGACACCCCCACCCCACTGGCCAGCCCTCCCACACCCCTAGAAATCCCCAACCCTGAACCCCCCCCCCCCCCCCACCCCAGGGCACCCCCTGGATAGCGCCCACCCTCCTAGAAAGCCTCCCCACTCCCCAAAATATCCCTCTAACCCTCCTGGACACCCTCCCACCCCCATGGACATCATGGACACACCCACCCCACTGGACATCCCTCCCACAACCCTGGAACCCCACCCCACCCAACTGGACACCCCCTCCCCACACACCCCTTGACACCACCTTCATATCCCCCACCCTCCTAGATATCCCCCACCCCCTAGACATCCCTCCCACCAGCCTGGACACCCTCCCACCGCTTAGACACCATAGGCACCCCCCTAGACATCCCTTCGACATCCCTGGAAAACCCCCTCACCCCTGGACACCCCCACACCCCTAGACACCCCCTAGATATCCCTAAACACTTTTGGACATCCCCACACTCCCCTGGACAGGCCTCTCACCCTTTAAGATACCCTCCCACCCCCATGGACACCCTGGAGATCCCACCCCACTGGAAAATCCTCACACACCCCTGGACCCCCACACTGGACACCCCCACACCCCTGGACACCCGCTGGATAGCCCCCCCCCCCCCCCACACCATCTTGGATAGCCCCTCACCCCCTGGAAAACCCTCCCACCCTCCTAGACAACCTCCCACCTGCATGGAAACCCTAGACACCCCATTCCCACTAGACATCCATTCGACACCCTTGGAAACCCCCACCCAAATGGACACCGCCCATACCCTAGGACACCCCCTTGATAGCCCCCTCCCTCCTGGAAAGACCCCACCCCCCAAAATAGCCCTCCCACCCTCCAGGACACCCTCCCACCCCCATGGACACCCCACACCAATGGAAAACCCTCCCACACCCCTGAAAATACCCCACCCCACTGGACACCCCTCACACCCCTGAACACCCCCTGGACAGCCCCCACCCTCTTGGAAAACCCCTCACTCTTCTGGATATCCCTCCCTCCCTCCTAAACACCCTCCCACCCCCATGGACACCCTACAGACCCACACCCCAATAGACATCCCTCCCACACCCCTAACCCCCCCCCCCCCCCCCCACTACACACCCCCATACCCTTGGACAAACCTGGACATCACCCCAACCATTTGGACAGCCCCTCACCCCCCTAGACAACCCTCCCACCCTCCTAGACACTCCCTAGATAGCCCCATTGACACCCTGGATAGCCCTCCCATACCTCGGAAAACCCCCACCCCACTAGACACCCCACGCACCCCTGGAAACCCCTTGGATAGTCCCCCCCCCCCCCCCCCACCACCATTCTAGACAGCCCCCACTCCCCTAGACATCCCTCCCACCCTCCTGCAGACCCTCCCACCCCTATGGACACCCTAGAAGCACCCAACCCACATGAAAACCCTTGTACATCCCTAGAAACCCCCCACCCCACTTGACAACCCCACACCCCTGGATACCCCCTGGATAGCCACCAACCTCCTGAACATCCCCCCACTCCCCTAGATATCCCTCCCACCCTCCTGGACACCCTCCCACCCCCATGGACACCCATAACCCCCCAAACCCACTAGACAACCCTCCCATACCCCATGAAACCCCCCACCCCACTAGAAAACCCCAACACCCCTGGAAACCCCCTGGACAACCCCCACCCTCCTAGACAGCCCCTCACCCCCGGGACAGCCCTCCCACACTCCTGGACACTATCCCACCCCCATGGACACCATGGACAACCCCACCCAATAGATAACCCTCACACACCCTTGGAATCCCCTACCCCATTGGACACCCCCACACCCCAAGATACCCCGTGACAGCCCCCACCCCCTGGACTGCCCTTCAAACACTTGGATAGCCTTCTTACCCTCCTGGACACCCTCCAACCCCCAAGGACACCCTAGACACCACAACCCCACTAGATAGCCATCTCACACCCCTAGAAATCCCCCTACACCACTATACCCCCCCACGCAATTAGAAACCCCCCCCCCCCCCCCAAGACCAGAATCCAAACCAGAAACCCATCAAAATGAGACCAAAGTAAGAAGTGGGGAAAAATTAAACATTCACATATATAACATTCCAAACATATAATTTCAACTAAAAAACCTAAATCCAATATAAATGACTACCAAATACACAATTATAATGAAAATATTCAAAATTACATTTTACACTACAAACAAACTAAAATCCAATAAAATCGGTAAAATAATTTGATCATTCCACCTGTAAGTGTTTGAAATATTGAGGACTATAGGGATGAGGGTCATAAAATAGCTACAAAGTAAAAGTATAGTAGTAAACATATATAATGAATAAATCAAATGAAATATTATAGAAATGTTTAAAAGGAAATCTTACCAGATCAAAGCTCACAAGTGTTCTAGTTGCAAGTATTTCATACATAAATCTTAACATATAATATCCGCATTCAATGATTCCTTTTAGTTCTGAAAATTCAGTTTAAATGAGTGTAATTTTAAAATATTATTTTTATATAATACATCAAAAAGTACAAATTATAAATATATATTTACCTTTACTTTTACAAATTAGATCTTGGAACACCTTTTCTTTGTGTTTTTCTTAAATTAGACCCTTCTGCTGTTAGAAAATAATATGAATGGGGTAAATTTAAAATTCATTATAATATATAATACTATTAAGAAATTGAAACAATCTTTTCGAATATATTCGAAAAACATTCCCACACATCTCCATGGATAGAGAATATCCAATAAAGTGTTTTCTCCCTTGATAAAAAAACAACTAACAATCAATGATCACTGGTAAAAGAAAAATTTAAGGTTACTAGTTTTTAATGTTAAAAGTTAATGAACTCTTTGCCTGAGATATGTTTCATACCTCTCACAAGAAGGCATCATCCAACAATACATAATTATTTTCTGTTCAAATATTTTAGTAATATAAATCAGTCTTTGTTCCTCATCCAATGCATGTGCTTTATGCATAATCAAATGCGGGTCCATGAATCCATATACATCTATCTGGTCATTCTTATCCCACATTTTATAAAGATACCTAATAAAAAAAGGAATAAGTATACTTTTTTTAATAAATATAACTCAGGGAAAATGTGTTAAGAATAACATGGTAAAAATTTTCACCACGTTGATGCCCAACTTATCTCTAGCAACAAGCTCAATGATATCATTTTTCAAAATCCCTTAATTTATTACACGTCCACAAACATGTGCTTCCATTGGAAACTCATAATGATCCTCCAAAAAATTTAAATATCTTTAAAATCTATAAAGACTACTAGATTCTGTATTTGATGTCATAGCCATTTTTCTTTGTTATTTTCTATACATTTTTTCATTACCGATGAATTATTTATGTAAAAATAAATTGAAAAAATATATTAGTTTTCAAATGTTAAAACAAATTTAATAGAAAAATTAAATTGAAGATATAACATACATACCTCTATGGTAATGAGTGGCAGATGTTTGGATGGAAAAATTATAAAATGGACGATATTATGTCCAACTATCGTCACCCCTCATCTATAGGGAATGGTACACGTGATGATCTATCTATAATATCATGTACAGTGACCCTATGATGATCTACCTCAAAAAGTTGATGATAAACTGTATTTATTATACAATATAATAGCCCAGATGCCACTATATGATGTTGAAGATCATCAACATACAACTCGCAATAAGTAGGAAGTTGTGGAAAAGTGGGATAAAAAATGGGGTCCGCGGGAAGAGGTGGAAGAGTGGGAGCTACTGGAGGAGGTGTAGGATAAATAATGGGGTCTACAGGGGTAGGTGGAGGAGTGGGAGGTGCAGTCTGAAATTGTCTTTGTATGTTTTCTAACATAGAATGTACCTACACTCTAATCATTTCCTCCATTTTCGCATTAATATTATGAACTTCAGCCTCCAAGGATTCTATTTTTTATAAACTCCCACAATGGAAGAAGTTGATGAATGTAGAAACACTTTTATTAATGATACCCCTATCAGATATCCTCATTCACGACCAAGATGTTCAGGCTTTCCAAATGTTCTAAATAAAATATCTTGCCTCCCAACAGCTGTAAATACCCCATGTGAGATCTAATCCTCAAAAGATTACTGTATTAATTAATTGATCATTTCTGTAATGATTAAAATAATATAAAGAATATAGTTAACTTAAGTGAGGAAAATAATTATATTACAATCCTATTAGCAATGATTCTCAAATCTTTCGAAAGATATTTCCCCTTTTTATCCATCCGAGCTCTCTTCCATTTTTATATCTAGATGGAGGGTATAGATATGAATCTTCTCCCGAGCTTAAATACTCAACTCATATTTTTTGTAAATTTTCCACCAATATTTTTTATTCCCATAATGTATACCCTCCCCGAGATAAACTATGTGGGTATACAATTTTAGATTGGATCTCTTTATGACATGCCATTGCTTTCTGTAAATTAAGAATAATAAATCATTAACAAAAAATTAATAATATCATTTAAATAAGAAATCTTATAAAATTTTACATTGCCCTTACAAAAAATGAATCTTTTCTTCTAATTTCAATGAACTATCTCCATGTCCCTTCATCTATGAAATGATATATATGACATGGATTGTCATGACTCCTATGAAAAAAATGAAATCAAATGTGAGGTTTGATTTTAAATCCCTCCATCTCCTAGCATCCACCGATAAGAATTTCTTTCCCACTCCTCCAGTGTCATGAATATCAAATTTCTTCGGATAAAAAAGACATAAAACATATTATACTAGAAACATTTAAATAATAGGAAAAAATAGAAAAATATATTATCAAAATCATCTCCCACAAATGAGATATTATCACTTTTCCACACTTCTACAATCATAATACAAAATTCTTACATTGCTCTTACCCTGAGTTGATACAAAACTCTTAAAATATTTTGCATTTAGACCTCTAAGAATATAATTCTCATCAAACTCAACGAGTATCCACTGGTCCTGTGTACGTGGAAGTGATAATTTTGGTAAAAAAGTGCACCTACGTTTACCAAATCTTGATCTCTTATTTGCTGTTATGGGAAAACATGAGGAATATTATGGAACATCAAGAGGATCATGTGAATGTTTATCCCTGGTGGTATAATCATTATTATCATATCCCAAATCATATGGTTGATTAACTGATTGATTTGTCATTATAATTCAAAAAAACAATCATTAGTTAAAAATTATACGAATTTAAATACTAAAATATTAATGTAAACATAAAATGGAAAATTGAACTAAGTTACATAATAGTTACCATGGTTAATTTGGTAAGCATGTTAAACAATGGTAAACATGGTAAACATGGTAGTGTAATTTTCATTCAAAAAAATCAATAAATATATAAGTTATGTAAATGTAAACTAGAGTAAAATATGGTAAAAATGGTAAACATGGTAATCATTATAAACATGGTAGACATGGTAGACATGGTAGACATGGTAGACATGGTAAACATGTTAAACATATTAAAAATGGTAGACATTTTACACATGGTAAACATGGTAAAGTAATTGTCATTCAATAAAAATAATAGATATATAATTTACGTTATGGTAAACATGATAAAAAAATAAAAAAAATTATAATAAATAAAAACATATACTTATTTGTTTTAATATGCTTTTTAATAAAGAAAAAATTTAAAATATCTATTATTTTATGAAAATAATAAATTTAAACAAGAAATAAACATATGTTACCAGAAATATTAGAAATCTACATATTGATTGTTTTCCCCAAATTCCTTTGTCATGATTGTTTCTTATAGCACAAACCATGTCATCAATGTGCTCATTATTAGGTTCTGTTAATATGTCCATGGAATTAGGGACCTCACATAAATCAGTATCTTCATCAAGTTGATCCTCACCAACATATTGTTTTTTACCTTGTAAAACAACATACCACTGCATATCTAAATGATCAAATATATAGAAAATATGTATTGCATGTGTTTCTATTATAAAGTAATCTGTTGTGTCTTCCAATATGTTGAGATTAACAACAGTCATTTCAAATTCGTTGTGTCTAAAACTTTAGTTACCGATAAACACTATGTAGTTAAAAACAGAAACTTGAATTTTAAATTAATCAACCTCTCATATTTTTTTCAATGACTCCATAATATGTAGTTGATACAGAAATTGGGTTTTTGTCTTTAGAACTCAAAAAAATGAATTTCTTATGCAAAAACCAATACACCACTATTATTAAAAACACTTTTATTATCATTAGCTCTCATAAAAAATGTATAGGCATTAATATCATAACCATACCACGTTATCACATTTAAAAATATACCACCCACTAACCATCTTAATGTCTCTGATACATCTGATCTACCAAGAAAGGTCTTTTTAAACCATGAAAAAAATGTTTTGTTTTTGTCATTCAAAATCTATATTTCTTTCTTCTTTGGATGACATTGTTTCAACTCATTAATATGCAATGTGATATACGGTTGAGAATCATCTATGTTAATCAAGATGTGTAATTCTAACTTGTACATTTGTTTAGCTGACAACGATTTAAAATTCATGCCATGAATCCCTTTTCCCTCATTATTAACTCATTCATAGTGTGATGGAGGAAAAACTACATGCTCTTCCTCAACCAAGTATCTTGTATAAAACACCACAACCTCCTTAGAAATATAAATTTCAATAATGTAGGCTTCAGGTCGATATTGATTCTTAACATACCACTTCAATATTTTCATATACGTTTCAAAAGGATACTTCCAATGAAGATATAAAGGTCCAAAAAGATTTATTTCTCTAACCAAATGAATCATTAAATGCACCATTATATCAAAAAAAGATGGAGTAAAATACATTTACAATTGAAAAAGTATAGAAATTGCATCCTTTTCCAAAATTTTCAAAGCATTCACATCAATCACCTGGTTACAAATTGAATTGAAAAAATTACACAGCATAATTATATTCTTTCTAAGACGGATGGGAAATATTCTTCGCAATGAAACTGGTAGAATTTGTTGCATCGTGGCATTAAAAAATGGATATTTCATACCTATCAACTTCAAATACTTAAAAGATACAATTTTTTACATTTAAAGAATAACCTTGAGGCACTATGATATCATTAAGACACTGAATAAATCTAATTTTCTCCCTCTTGGATAATGTATGAAAATCCGGGGGATGAAATGTTCATCTTCTATTATGATTGGGAGCTAACTACAACCATATTCCCATTGATAGTATGTCTAATCTTGCATTCAACCCATCTTTTGTCTTTCCTTTAATATCTAACAATATTCCAATCAAACTGTCAGAGATATTCTTCTCCACATGCATGACAACAATATTATGTTTCACTTAATGATATCTCCAATACAGTAGCTCAAAAAATATTTACCTTTTCTTCCAAATATGTCTATCATTACTAGATTTCTATATCTTTCCCAATGCCACATCAAGGTTTTCTACCCTTTCAAAATACAAATTATGGGATAATGGTTTTAGAGCAATATCAAATTCTTGTGAGCCATTGAATTCCATTTTTAGTCTTTTATAAGAGTGATCCATAGGAAAAAAATTTCATTGATCCATGTACACTATTTTCCTCCCATTTTGCAATTGACAATATGAAGTCTATTGTTTGCAAATTGGACATGATTTATGCCCCTTAACACTGTATCCTGACAAATTTACATATTCTAGGAATTCATTTATAGTGGACATAAGCACTACATGTAGTTGAAAATATTCCATTTTATATGAATCGTACACCCTAATACCATCCTCCCATAAAATTGTCAAATCATCAATCAATGGTTAAAAGAAAAAATTAATATCATTTCTGGGTTGCTTCAGACTAGATATCATTATACTCAACAAGAAATATTTTCACTTCTTATAAACTTTATAAGAGAGATTATAAATTACCAATAAAACAGGCCATGAAATATGTGTGCTACTGAGGGTTCGGTATGGATTCATTCCATCTGTGCACAACCCTAGTTAGTGATTTCTAATGTCATTTCCAAATGTAGGATACTGCTCGTCAATTTTCTTCCATTGTGGAAAATCAGTTGGATGATGTTATTTTCTATCACATATCCACTCATTAGCATGAAATATTAACATTTTTGCATCATGTGAATTAGAAAATAAACATTTCAAATGATTAATTATAGGAATATCCCAAAATAAATTGGAAGGGATCTTTTTAATCTCTAAATCATCTTGTGATTTTTCAATCTACTTATACTGTGAAGTCCCTCATTTTGGAAACTCTGGTAGAAATTTATATTATTTCATATATATCATCCAGTCATTTGGACAAGCATTTATTTTCTTGTATCCAAATACCGTCATGAATAATATTTTTTTGGCCTTATAATGTGAATCTCGAACATCGTTGTCTTTTGGTAGAATGTATTTCAACAATTATAGCAGCTCTGTAAAACTTCTGTCACTCCATCCATGTTTCTCCTTCAGGTTTATTAATCTTAACACCACTGAAAAAACTGTAAAATCTTTACAACCATGATACAATGGTTTTTTAGATTCACTATATTGACGTGCAACTATTGTTTCTATCTAAATTTGTTCTACTGCAATATCAAAAATCATTTCTTCAATTCCATCGAAGGTACCATCTTGAAAATCATCATCATTAGTAGATCTGAATGTCTATCCAGTTTCATCATTCCAAATCCAAATGTTGTAACTCAAATAAAAACAATGAAAAATCAGATGATCTTTTATCTCACTACTTTTCAACTTCTTCATATTCAAACATTTCAGGCATGGACAGAAAAAAATTTGACTTCTTGGAACATTTAGTTTATAAATTTTTAAAAAGGCATCAATACCTCCCTCATATTCATTACTCATTTGATGTAACGTAATAAAACTTCAACACATTATTACCTATAAAAAATATAAAAATTATACAACTTGTTTAGATAGGAAAAATATATATTTATATAAAGATTATCATTATTTTAATGTATAAAAATTCTGAAATATAAAACAAATCTAAGCATATTTGAAAAAAATATACATGAAAATGATTTTAAAAAGATAATATTTTTAGATATAATAGTTTTAAATTCATCTTGGATCCATTATTATTAAGGTAAACAAAGAATACATCCTGGGGTAGGTGATACCAAATTCACCCTTCTGTAAAAATGAAATATAAAGTATAAATATTAAATAAGGATACATTCAATACTAAAAATTATACATATCTCAATGATTTGAAACCATTGGGATAACCCCTGAAACCATTGGGATAGAATACCCCAATGGTTTCACACACCATTGGCATGATAGTCGTTGGAATAGCCCAATACCAATGATTCTACAGGGGTGGTGGGGTTGTCCAAGGGGGTAGGGGGAGGTCCAGGGGTGGTAGGGGTTGTCCAAGGGGGTAGGGGCTATCCACAGTGGTAGAGACAGTCTAGGGTGTCCAAGATGGTAGGGGGTGTCTAGGGGGTGGGGTACTATCTAGGGGGTGTCCATGGGGTTGGGGTTTCCATGGGGGTGAATGTTTGAATAAATATACATGAAAATGATTTTAAAAAGAAAAAATAGTTAGATATAACAATTTTAACTTCATCTTGATTCATTTAATCTTATGGTACACAAAGAATACATCCGGGTGCAACTAGATTCCAAATTCATGCTTTCGTAAAAAAGAAATATGATGTATAAATATTAAAACATGTATACATTCACTACTTAAAAATACACATATCACAAAAAAATAAAACCATTGGGATAGCCTCTGAAACCATTGGGATAGAATACCCCAATTGTTTCACACACTGTTGGCATGATGGTCATTGCAATAGCCCTATACCAACGATTATACAAGAACCATTGGTATAGACTACATGAAGTTAAAATATTTAAATCATTTCAATGAAATTGTTTGGATATATATATATAAAGGGGGTGTCCAAGGGGTAGGGGGCTATCCAGGGGGGTGGTGGGGGCCATCCAAGGGGGTAGGGGTTGTCCACGATGGTTGGGAGCTATCTAGGGTGAAAAACGGGGTAGGGGTGTCCAGGGGGATGGTGCCTATCCATGGGGTGAGGAGGTGTCCATGGGGGTGGGGGAGTGGTGTTCTTGGGGTGAGGGGGGTTGTCCAACCCCCTAACAAATTGGACCCCAACCCACCCCCTGGACACCCCCTAGATACCACCACCTCATAAACAGCCCCCACCCACTAAACAACACCCCTCCCCCTCTGGACACCCACACCCCCTAAACACCCCCACCCCGAGATACCCCCTACCCTGTGGAGAGGCCACTCACCCCCTGGACACCACCCCCACCCACTGGATAGCCCCCTCAACCCCTGGACATCGCCCCACCCCCTGGACACCCCCACCCCCTCTTCAACCCCCCTTGGGCACCACCCACCACCCCTACCCTATTGGACACCCATTAGACACCCCAATGCCCCATTGGACAACCCCCAACTCCTGGAAATCCCCATCACCCCCTGGACACCACCCCACCCCCTTGACACCCCCACCCCCTTGGAAGGCCCCCTCACCCCCTGGACACCACCCAACCCCCTTGGACACCCCCTAAACACCACCACCCCCTTCGACAGCCCCCCACGCCCCACACCTTGGACATCCCCCAACCACTCTGGATAGACACACACCCTTGGAAATCCCCCTCACCCCTGGAAACCACCCCTACACCCTTGGATACCCCTGGACGCCACCACTCCCTTAAGAAACCCCCCCCCCCCCCCCCCCCACCCCTCTGGACAACCCCAACCCCTTTGGAAATTCCCCAACCCCCCTAGACACCCCCACCCCATGGACATCATATACCCCCCTTTGACAGCCCACTCAACCCCCTGGACAGCCCCCACCCCCTAAACAGCACCCCACCCATCTAGACACTCGCCCACCCCCTGGACACCCCCACCCACTAGATACCCCCTACCCCCTTGGACAACCCACTCACCCCCCCTGGACACCACCCCCCACCCGCTAGACACCCCCACCCCCATAAACACCACCCCCACCCCTACCCCTTTGGAGACCCCCATGGACACCCCCACCCCTGGACATCCCCATCACCCCCTGGACACCACCCCCACCCCTACCCTATTGAACACCCCCTAGACACCACCACATCCACTGGACACCCCAACCCCCTGGATAGCCCCAACACCTCCAGACACCACCCCAACCCCCAGGAAACCCCCACCCCCTTGGGAATCCCCCATCACCCCATAGACACCGCCCTCAGCCCCCTTGAACTTCCCCTGGACACCACCACCCCCTTTGACACCCCCTGGACATCCCCCAACCCCTCTTGACAGCCCCACCCTCTTGGAAATCCCCTTCACCCCCTGGACACCACCCCCACCCCCTTGGACAACCTCGAGACACCCCACCCCCTTGTAAATCACCCACCCCTTGGAAAGCCCCCAAAATCCATCTGTACATCCCCCCACCCCCTGGACACCCCACCCCATAGAATACCACCTTACCCCCTCAACACCACCCCCTCCCCCACCGCCTAGACAACACCACCCCCTTGGACAGCCCCCACCCCATGTACACCCCCAACCCCTCTGGACAGACCCCACCCCCTGGACAACACCCACCACCCAACCCCCTTCGACATTATCCTAGACACAACCACCCCCCTTGGACACCCCCACCCCTAGACACCACCCCCACCCCTACTCCCTTAGACACCCCCAGAACACTGCTACTCCCCTCGATATCCCCTCACCCCCTCAACACCGCCCTCTCCTCTGGACACCACTACACCTTTGGAAAGCCCCCTAACCCCCTGGGCTTCTCCCCCACCCCCTTGGACATACCATGGACACCACCACATCCTTGGATAGCCCCCCACCCCTCTGGATAGCCTCCCCACCACCTGGAAATCCCCACAACCCTATGGACATCCCCCACCCACACCGCTTTGGACTACCCCCACCCCCTGGATAGCCCCCACCCCTCTGGACAGACCCCCTAGACACCCCCACCCCTGGATACCCCTACCTCCTCGGACAGCCCACTCACCCCCTAAACACCACCCCCACACCCCTAGACACCCCTACCCCTTTGGACAACCCCCTCACCCCCTAGACACCACCCCAACCCTTTTACACCCACCCTCCTTGGACAGCCCCTACACCCCCTGGACACCACCCCAACCCCCATTGACACCCCTTTGACACCCCACCGCCTATACAACCCCCCACCCTAGAAACCCCCACCAACTTGGACAGCCCCCACCCCCTTGGACACCCCCCTGTACATGCACACACATATGATAGAATAAACAAAAAAAATAAACATGCATGATATCACTTCAATAGGTTAAGTTTTCCATTAAATAATTTAGCATGGTATAAATGAACCCTATAAAACATACCATGATAGCATGAAAAAAGATAGAAAAATAACATCTCAAAAAATTTGATTAGGGCATCGTGAAAAATAAAAAACCGAAAATGAGTCGTTTGAGGCTTACATGAGTGTTGCGATTCGACCTGATAGATATGATGATAAGAAAGATGATGAATAATGTTGGAAAAATGAGGTTGGAGCACACGACATCAAAGAAATGATTCTAGGTTTTCCACGCGAGAGAGACAAGTTGTTGGTCGCCCGATCAAAGAAAATAGAATTACTGAATACGGGGAACAATAAATCATTTAAAATCGTTATCACATAGATTATTTAAAAACTGACATGATAAAATATTTTTTTTATGTTTATAACATCAATTATTTAATAAATTATGTAGAAAATTATTTATCTCATCGGTTACTTTATAACCGATGTTATAAATGTTGTTTTATCATGTTGGTTCTTTTGATAATAGACGTCATAAATTGCCAAGATTTTCTTTATCATGTCAGTAATAAAATAACCAACCTAATAAAGTACCTAAATTCGATATTTCATGTCAGATATAAAATAACTGACCTGATAAAGATAATCTCATTATGTTTTATGTCAGTTATAAAATAACCGAAGAAAAAAATAGATACTCCTTGATTTATCATGTCTGTTATACACTAATAGATGTGATGAATCTATTTTTATAGCTTTGCATGTCGGTTATATAGAACTGACTAAATGAATGCTGACGTGTTAAAAGTTTTTCCCACTAGTTCACCTTTACTATATTTATGAAGATTAAAACCTAGAAAACATAATTTCAGTAATCGTGATCCATCCTTCTAACATTGAGCCCCAAAATTTAGGAAACACCGGGAAAATACACCACCTTCAACACTATATCCATCTTGTACTATAAAATTGATTTCTTTGAAATCATCCAAATGAATCTTTGTGTGGATTGAAAACAAAAAAACACAATACTCTATTTCTAGGTGTAAAACGCCTTGGTTATAATAATTACATTAAACCTAACTTAAATAAATTGTCTCCTTACATTTTAAAAATGATCTCATCACTTAAGGTTTTTATATTTTAAAATTAATTTTTTGAAAATACCAAATCAAAAAAGGATTAATAAAATATCCTCTTAACTAGAGGGAAAGGAATGTTCCAAGGTCATATAGAATACATAATAATTAGGATTCTATGCAAGAAAACATTTGTGTAATGTGAATATATAGACAAGGAAGAAAAGGTTAAATAATTATAGAGTGTGATTGAGGTCATTAATCATAAAAAAAGTTAATGATCAATAGAATGTTGTGGGCCTAAGACCCATAAATATGTGATTATTTAAAATAATATCTGATTCATATGATATTAATGTAATATGATATTTTTTTCATGATCCTTTTATTAATGTTGAGTAATTATTTTACTATATTTTAATATTAGTAAATATAATTTCTGGATATAATTATATTTTAAAAGAAAATTTTCATCATTTGGTTGTGAATCCATCAATTTACAATTACTCCATTAATCCATATAATTAATATAAAAAATTATTTTTTTATACCTAAACCACTAATATTTACTTGTAATAAATGAAAATATCCATAAAAGAGTGACAATTCATTTTGTATGTCTATAACCATTTTCCAAAACCGATATGGTTTGAAAAAGTTAATCACTAAACCCCTAATGTAACAACACATGTTCATAATTTATATTGATTTTTCATATTTGTAAAGTAAAAAATGTAATATTAACATGGACATCATGTTGGCTAGTGGTTTGTGCTAAACCATTTACATCCTGCATACATGGGTTTAAGTCCCGTGGCATCTCCAGAAGTGTCAGGTTATAACCCGCAACATGAGTTGTCTGTTTTCTAAAACTATATTAATGGTATTACTATAACATCCCAAAAAACAAAAGATGACATACTTGTAATATAATTAATAATTTAAAAATCATTTTTAATAATTTTTTTAGTATAACTTAATATTTTTTCCCCATAATCAATTAATATTAATTGACTACTATTACTATGTAATTCATGATAATATTCACCCAAAATTTTTTCAATAAAAATAAACATATGTCTATAAAATATAAAGATATTATTCCTCAAAGAAATTTACACCAAAATGTATGCTTACTATATATTTATCCCAATGAATCATTAATCTTGTTAGAATCAAATCACATAAAACAAAAAAATAGGTGTTTAATACTTGAACTTATTATCAACTATAATATTAAAAACCCATGAAAGTATTCATAATGCACATTCCTCTAAAATTTTAATGAACCCTAAAATTTTTTCTTAAATATTATACCAAAATACCTTAGTTATATATACTTCTATAATAATATTATGGAATCCTAATAACTACTTCATGAAATTTATTTCAATACAGTTCCTTTATATTTATATGGTTTGTACATTAAAAGAAGAAATTTATATAGATAATTCATAGGTTCTCCATATTTATGAAAATGAACTATAAATGGATCCATATAATTATATTTTTTCTTTAATCCTACTCTTCATTTTTACATCCCAAATATTTTCAGAAATCCCATATTTTTTATATGTAAAATATATTTCCATTATTTTCAGACACGTTATTTTCAATCTAATAATACTTTAGTTTATCCTAGACTATATATTTTTATTATATATTAAAAATCATTATAATGGACTGTAATGAAAAGGTAAATTATCGTAATCATATCCCCCATGAGTTTCAAATCAGATGCATATTAAGGACTATTATCGGGCACTAGGTTATGATTGATTCAAGCATATTTCACCCTTTATGGTGTTATTACCCATAAGTATAGTTGTTCCAGAACCATGAACACTTGTAGTATCCAAGTATATATGAATTTCAAGTAAACCCCACATAATATTTACCTTACCAAAACATATGTTTTTTCTTTTATACCTAACCTCAATGTAAATCATATGTTTATGTTCCTTAATCTATGTTTTCATAAATCTAGTTCCCATGGTTTATACTAAACATCCTTTGATAAAAACTATAGTGACCCCAACCCTATAATCCCAAATTTTCTTCTTAATTTATTACATTGGTTTCATATTTAATGAATCACATATTTAAGGACTAAATAGCTTATTAGTATTGTTATTCTAGATATTTACATGATTAGCATATTACATTTGAACTCCAAAATTACAAAAAAAATCAAGAATATAATTATTCATTCGAGTATATTCTTTAATATATTATATATACACTTCATGGATTCCAAATAACGGAAACAAAATAATGGTGAGATAAAATTATTTATAGGGGTTAATTACCAAGGATAATATAAGTAATAAATTTTAATCAATAACATGGAAACGAAAATAACTAAACCCAAATTCAATATAATCAATAAACTGGGAAGGAAATGCATCAAGAGAACACTTAATTTTGAATATATCTTATATAATAATCAATATGGAAAGGTTAATAACTAAACACACATACTATTTAATTAATAACATGACTATCATAATTAAATAAGGCATAATCTATATAAAAGTAAATAAATAAACAGGGAATCTATTTAATTGGTAATTGAGAATGAAATTCATCTTGAGATAATATCATTGTGAAAATAATAGGATCCAAATAACTCAATATTGAATGAGTTAAATGATTAATTATTGTATGTCACATTTTCTATGAACATGACACCTTTACTATTAAGATATACACATAAGAGTGTTTAAAACTGGTTGGTAGAAACCCATTTAACCAATGATATTCAGTTGATTCACCCTGTATGACTACCTGTTCATTGAGGGGATATCAATAACCACCCCAATCATGACCTACATGTCTAAAAATTTACACTTATTTTGAATAATAAATTTATATCCAAAAATTGTTCTTTATCATCAAATATTTTTATTGATTAATGAATACAACCTTATCAATATTTCACAAGATAAACAAAAAAGATTCAATGTTGTACACCATATGTATAAATGATATACTGTTTAAGATTTAAATATATCTATGATGTATAATATGGATATTTAAAAGAACATTTAATGTTTAATGATCACAAGAAATTAAATAATTTAATGGGATGTTAATGAATATGAAAAAGAATCATTTAAGTGAATGTAAATATTACGCATGGTCAAAATTATATTAAAGTATCCTATTAATGAATAAGTATTGTATTAATAAAATTTATAACCAATAGAGTAATAATAAAGGGTTTTTGTAATTGATGAATTTAAATTCCAAAAATAGACATTTAAAAACATTCTTCTGGAAAATATCTTTTTCATTTTGAAAATTACATTTTTAAAATATAAAAAATTATAAGAAGAATTTTCATTGAGAGTTTCTTTTATAAAAATAAATAATTTCTAGAATACTAGGAGAAACATTTTTTTTAAAATTATCCTTGCAAACATGCAAAGGATGTTTTAAGGAAATTATGGTCATGAAATAAGTTATATGTACATGATGTAAATGATAAAATATCATTCCTTTTTCACTATAAAAAGGTTCAAAAAGTGGCTTGTTCATAAAATGACAAGATGATTACTTTTCGTTTTTTAGTTAATGCCAAAGGGGTATTTTTTCAAAAATGAAATAAATATCCCTTTTAAATAATTTTTTTATAAGTAAAAATGGAAAAAATGAATTTAATAAATCATTTTGAATATTATAAAAATATTTTTGGTTTTTTTAAAGAACATGCTTTTGGTGGACAACAGCCTTCCGACCGAAGAGAGAAATGAATTTGGGTTTTCTAAATAAATATAAATTATCATAATTAATAAAAATGTTAAAATGTTAAAATTATATTAAAAAGGCATTAATAAATGGAGGATAATAAAATGAAATGGATGTTTTAAGAAATTTTAAAATATTTTCCTTTAAATTAAAATTAATATTGTATAATCTTCAATAGAATGAAATTGTAAAATAAGAAGTTAAGTGAACATAACATTGATGTAAGAATTAATCAACAAATAGGTTTTGTGTATAAACTATAAATACACATAAAATATGTGTATATTCAACATATGATAATAATACATCCTTTTACAGATAATCATATTATATCAAAGGTTATAAAGGAGTAGTGTAACATAATGATGTGATATTGAGTTATAAAATTCTTTAACACTTCGTAAATTTTATGTCAGAAATCCCATAGATGAAGTATTTAAAATTGAATTTGGAAATAATATAATAATGTAATTATTCAAGATATTATTAGTCAAAGGGGAAGTATATACACTATATAAAAGAAATTAGGAGAATAACATTACAATACACCTCAATGAAGGGAAATTGAGACAATGTCTCTTACCCCACACTTATTATTCACTGAACATGATTTAACCTCTTCTATAGTGGTTTTAAACATGTAATTAACTTATTATAAAACTATATTAATTTTTAAAACATAATATATAATCCTTTTATAATATCTTATCAACTATTAAGTAAATATCTTTCATTATTTTCATTATATCATGTGTTAATTACCTTATTTTCTCATGCATGTTTCACCATGAAATATCTGATTCTTGATCATATTATATAGTCCCATGATTACTAGAATAAAAATAATGACATAATTATCATATTTATACATAAATTATATTTTTAATAGAAAAAATGAATGATGTTTTGGAAAAATGAAGTATGTTACGATCATGGGGAAGGTATGCCATAGATATGCAAGGGTAAAATTTTAATTCTACAACGATCATTATAGAATTATGGTATATTATATTTTATAATAACATAATTTAAATAATATAATAAATACAATACTATTTTTTTTATATAAACATATCTATATTATCCTGGTGTTGTCGTGTTAAAAAGAGAGTCTGATCATTTCCTCAAGACGGTAGTCTACACGTACTTGAATAACGTTAAAATAATTCATTGAGTAAAAATGTAAGAAAGAAAATGACACAAAAATTATCTTTTAATAATTATTAGTATTTCATGAATAACTTGTAAATTCATTAACTTTATGGTTATCATTATCCATGTGAGGCATTAGTGAAATCGGATTCATGTCGCTTCGCAAGGTGTTAGTCCTCTATTCAAACGAGTGAAGATATCATATCACTTATGAAATGGAAATTGAAAAGTTATATATGTAATATAATTACTCTAAATATATAAATATTTTATAAATATCATATATTTTTATATACTTCATATCCATCATCACACATAACCAAGTGAGGTGTAAATGGAAAAATAAATGGTATCAGATTGTGATGTGGTAGTCCCTCATACACATGAATAATGATTTCATAACCCATTTGATTTAAGTATATATGGTTGTAGATCATTAAATTATTATAAAAACATTGATGAATATTTATCATTATTGTTTATTATATCTGGATGGATTAATATGAATGTATTAAGGTTGGTGAAGAAATAAAATAAGAATGCTTGTCGATAAATGTTACCTCATATATGGGTATCCTTTATTGTCTTTCTACAAAGGACATACTAGTTTATATTTCTAGAAAAAATTATGCTTGTAAGATTATATTAGGTAATTTTTGGATGTTATTTGGGAATTATTATCAAAAAACTGGTATTATGATGTAAATAAGAGAGGATATGGTGTTTCCTTTTATAAGTGAGGTGAGTTCCACACTTTTAACTTATTTTAATGATCCAAAAATACCATTGTTTTTATTAGGTAAAATCATAAAAAATGGGATGTTATATAACCTAGAAGACAAATGATCAAATTTTTCTAGAAAATATTTTCTATTTAAGATGGTGGGTCATTTTAACCCTTATATTCTTAGATTAACCACTAGTAAATATGTTTTAACGCTAACCACAGTAATAAATTATTAGTATTCAGTTTTTTAAAAATTTAATTTTATACAAATTGAAATGATAGATTATATTTACTACATATTTGGTATCTATTTTTTCAAATTAAATCAACATTGGTTGCAAAATATAATTTGAAATTAATCCCGTATACATGATGAGAATGTGGGGTTTTAAATAGAAAATTTATAAAAGTTTACAATGTTTTTATATCTAAATTATATATGAATGTGATTCTAATAACATAAAATGGATTAATTTGTATATATTTTAAATTTATATATGTTAAAAAATTTAAAAATAAATTTCTTTATTATAAATTATTTAAATAAAAAGGTAGTTTTCAATGAATATTTATTATTTTTAACTTCTTTATAAAAAAGCAAACATTAAATAATTTTTCAAAAATAAACCATAAGACAATTTTCTTATTATGATTTTATAAGGGGTGTATATATTTTGAAATAAAAATTTAATGGTGGTAATATTAAATTTTTAATTATCCCTGAAAAGGGTTACTAAACAATATTTTAGAAAAAATAATCCTTTTTTGAAAAAAAGATATTTTAAATGAATAATAATATATTTATAATTTATAAATAACCATAAATTTATTAATATCATTATTAATATTAATAAAATAATATTTCAAAACTATATTATAATGATATATTATTTTATTTTTTTAAGATTTTGGTTTCATGTTTCAGAAGCCATTGACGAGTTAAAATATTATAAAATATATTTCCTAGGTATTCTAAACATAATGTTAAATGTATAATATGATACTAAACACAATGTTATTCTATTATAATTTTACGGTGTTAATTATTATTTTAAGGAAATATTATCAGTGTTTTTTTCTCTGGTGGTGACCCGGATAGCATGGATCTCATATTGATTTATGCGGTCTTGAACTTCTCTTACAAGTGATTTTTCTCAATCCATAATTGATGGAGTTTAGTTTTGTGTTGTTCTAAGAAAAACTATAGTGATGATTACACCATAATGAATTCAAATGAATGAACCTTATAAGGAATAATTATACTACTTGATTGAATTTTCTATTCATTATATATAGATTTAATAATGAATTTACTTCTATTTATAACCAACAATTTAACAAATATATTTTAAAAAACACATTTAATACTTAAAATTTTTTCTTAAAAAAATGTGTCATGTTTTAACTTGGGTTAAAATTATGTGTCAAAATATTTTTTCAAAATAATTCTAGTACTAAAATATTAGGGTGTTAAATTCTCCACCCTAATATATATATTCCTCAAAATATTTATTATCTCTTATAAAAATTGGTAAAAATATTTAAAAAATAAAAAAACTCTAGATTCTATTTATAACGACATATCTACCTTAGTATTTGGATATTATTAAGAAATATATATTTTTCTTATTAATATTCATATCTAAAATATTTATTTTCTCCTAACCCATTTAGCAAAATAGTATCCCTGCTTGGGTATTAAAGCCCATATATTGGAAGTAATTTTCTAATAGTGATAATTTTTTTACCTTTTTATTAATAAATGATCATATGTTGATTTGAAATATGACATGTAAATTTTTAATTTTATTACTTAATATAGATATTATGTAGAGATAAACAATAAAGAACCCAAATCACATCAAATTCATCTAAATTTATTATAATAAGCTTTATATAAAGCACATTATTTAGCATCCTAATATTTTAAATTTATTATTCTTTCAAATAAGCATGTAATATTGGATACCATATTTTACACGCATCCCTTAGTCTCAAAGAATTGTGATATAATATAAAATTATAATATAGTATATGGATTGGATGGTTTAATAGAACTAACCACATTATGATATTTATATATAATTGACCTACTAAATATAAATTTATTTATTAATTATTAGCAATTGCACATTAATTTTTTATTGATTTTATTATAGTCTTCTAAAACACGGTTCATAAAAAATTATTACATATTATGATAAAAAATTATAATTACATTATTACAATATTAAAAATATTATGTCATTAAAAATATATCATTTTTCAAATCAATATTTAAACATTATCATAAGATTAAATTTTAGGAGTTTTGTTCTGAAAAGCTTAAATTTTTAGTGAATAGTAAAAATACTGATTTTATAGAAAGTTTATTCTTACATTTATTTATTAAAAAGATAAAATTATATTTTAGTAATATAATTAATTCCTTACATTTAAACATAATAAAATTAATGTAATTTTATTTTACATTAAGCTTAATTTTTGTTTGAAAACATTTTTATACATAAAAATTAATTTGTTTGGAAAACCATTTTTCATCAAGTTTTTATGGTTTATTTTGAAATTATTTTAATATAATTTTAGATATTGAATTTTACAAATTAATTAAATATCTAAAATTAACATAATTAATATTATGCAATTTGGTCAAAAAAAATTTGGTCTTTATGAATATTAACAATTTTAAAAATTCATTTCTTCGGTAATGGTTGGATGAGATTAAGAAGGGGAAAACTAAACAGGTAAGGGTAAAAATAATTGAAATAATACTAAATATAATTATATGAATATATTTTATTTATATTTCATCCTATATTTTAATTTGAACCAATTTCGATCCATTTTTCTTGAGTAAGAAAATAATATATTTAAATCTTTTAAAAAATTCCAAGTGTTTCCTCTACCTCAATTATAAAATAAAATCACATATCATTACTTTATCACATCTCGTGAGCCTTATATAAGATAGAATATATAAAACCCATTCTTAGCATCTCTCAACATGATATAGAGTTCCTGCTTTCATCAAAATACTTACATTAGAGAGTTTAAGGTGTAAACAAAAGAAGGTTTCCAAAAGAAGAGGTATAACTCTTAACCAAGTTTTATCATTTCATTTTTTCTCATAATTCCACAAATTATATTCTAACCATGATGACATAGTAAAATAAATACCACTCAAAAGTTTTTATATTATTATGTCCATTGTGTAACCATTATTTGTTATATGCCTATATTTTATAAGAATTTTTTGTTCGATATCATATACAATACGCGAAACCTAACATAAATAAACCATATAATGTTATTGTATTATATAATTAGCAATATTAAAATATATATGTATATAATCATCATAATAAACAAATATTTAATTATTAATTCTAAATAAATAGACAATCAATTTTTTTGTATATTCAATTTAGTTTGAAGGAATTTATTTTTTTAAGAATTAATTTTCTTTTATTTTTATAAGAAAATATATTATATTATTTATGATTTTTTTGGAAGTACATTTGATAAAATAATTTTTTATAAAATAGGGATACCAAATTTATCTTGGAGTGAATGTTTTGTATTTTTCTATAAGGATTTACATTTCAATGAAATGTAAAATATACTATTTTTAGTAAAACTATCATGTATTTTCATTATACAAATAACTTTAAAGTTACATTTTATCTTATAATAATATAATATTCCTTTAATATAAAATAATCTAATTAATTACAATTGATTAATCATTATAACTCATTTGGATATAAGTTCAATATTAGCCTCACAAACATAGAAGTTTGGAAACATTTTTTGGTTTCTTTTTATGAATTTATATTAAAAATAATAAATTCGACTTGTATGGATTTAATTTTTTGAAAATTAATTTATTTTTTTTCTTATTAATTAATATTTTTCTTAGAGAATTTTTTTGAAATTTTCTAATGTTATATTTTTAGTGAATAGTAATAAATATATTTTTTTTATAAATTGTATTACATTTTATGATATCGCTATGGTGGAAATATGTTATAAAAATTTGTTACACATATGAAAAAAATAATTTAACATAATATTATAAAAATATCAGTCAAAAATAATTCAAAACATATAAATTATAATTTTTTTAATGATAAATATGAAAAAAAAATTAGTATTGATGTAGAGCTTACAGAACAATAGAGAATTTTAACATGGTTTATTAATGATAATAATGTAAAAGTAAAAATTTTTTAATAGATTTTTTTGGTAAAATTTATCCATAAATTATTATATGAATTGATATTTTCTATCATTAGAGTTATATAACAAGTACATTATCAAAATTCATATACAATTCTTATGAAAGACTACAAAAAGTCAAAATAAAATATTTAAAACAATTTCATGTCATATATTAAAGTAAATATACATTTTAAATGAACTAAAAAGTTTATTTCAAATTTATTATATTTATTTTAATTATTTTAATTTATATTTAGTATTTTGAGATGAAATAATTTCCATAAACATTTACGTTACGCTAAAGCAAGGCTTTTACATGCAGTAGAAAAATAACGTAATTGATTTTAGAAAATATCATACTAATTATGTTTGGGTATGTTAATGTGACCCATGAATTTTATAGATATTAATAACATATTAGATATACATAAATATATTATATTAAAATTATGTTGTTTTCATTTTGTTTTCAGAGTAAAATTAAATGAGTAGTTCCAATAAAGGAATTAGTGGTATTTATAATAAATAATAAATACTTTATTGATTTAAAATAACTAAAAAACAATATTTGGAAACTTAATTGTGATATGGTTGAAAATATAAAGTTTTTTCCATTTATGGGTCACTTTTAGTATTGTAATAACATTCTTGACCCGAATTAAGTAAAAAACATTAATACCACATTAATTGCTAAGAAATATTAATGACGGTTTAACCCTAATTGGTAAGGGTGAAACAAACAAAAAATTATATAAATTTTATTTCATGAGACGATTTCAACACAACCTCATCCTATATGATATTTATATATTTTTAGAACCATTTTTCAATTAATAATAATTTATATTAATTTTAACAACTTATGTAATTTCAATAAATCTCATCCCATACTTATAAAAGGGAACCTTTTATCCCCATTGATTATATAACACCCTAATATTCTTTGATATGTACCTTCCTAAATAAATTAAATTTATTTGATATCTTATTCTACATTCAAGAAAAAACTTAAATGAACCATGATATACTATTAAATACAAACATTCATGGACACATCCTATTTGATTATGTTTTAATGCTCAAAAATCCTGAAAATCATGCTAATGATGTTTAAATCATTTTGTTCTTCATATGATTACATGGTTACTGGTTCTAATTCAAAATCTCACAATTTATTCTTAATCGTTATCTATTATGTTTTATTAAACCAATAATTAATTTTAATCCACTTTTTGAAGATAAATGCGTATGACTGTTTATAGAAATAAGTCTAAGTCTAAGAAACCATATGTATGAAACTAGTTCTAAATTTGGGAAATGTCAAAGAAAACGTGAACCAGACACCGCGACCAAGATACGGGGACCCAGATACCGTGACCCAGACACTATGATCTAGATACTATGATTGAGACAATGTGACCCAAGCACCATTAATTGATTTAACAAAAGATTAAACACTTATACAGAAGACACTGTGATACTAACACAGATTTTGTGCTACCAGTTCAAGATGTCAACATATTTTTGGCACCATAACTATCTCACCAAATATAGAAAAATTAGAAGACACTATTTTTAAGTGACACTGTTTCAATGTGACATAGTTTCAATACAAACTGTGACACAGTTCTTTAATCTTTTTTTGTCATTTTCAATTTATTTTCTAACGTTCATATTCAAGATATTAAATGAAACTAACATTATTAATGTTTATTTATAGAAATTTCACCTAAAATAACATTGTAGGAGGTACAAAATACATTCATTCAATTAGGTTCAACATGGTCACCCCTATATAGAAGGATGATTAGCATGGCTCAAGAGTATAGATAAGTGAATAGTGGAAAAGCAAACTCATACATACAACAACATACCACTGAAGAATAGACAAAGAACTCTCTATCCCAGAAGGCTAAACTACCATATATTAGTTACTCAAACATATTCATAGTATCAACACAATGAAGAACACAAGCTATATATCTCACATCATTGACTAGGAAAAAAGAGCACAAGACTTGTGATACTCTGTTTTTTACAATGGAACTCGATAATTTCATATTCATCATCCTAAAAGTTCAGAGATACAAAAAATAACACTCAGAGAACATCTAATCCTTTCTCATCTTATCTCCTTTATTGTGAACTGTTTTCAGCTTTTGATCAGTGTAAGGGTATGTGTATATATGTATTAAAACAGACAATGTTACTTATATTAAACTGAAATATACAAAAAAATCCTTCATCTCATATCTTCTTACATCTGTTTGATCCCACATATAAGTGTGGAAGAGTTCCTTGTGTGACCTACTAGCTTATTCCAACAAAAAACAGTGGAAGAGGTCATGTGGCCTAGATAATACTGTGTACTCTTGTCTACCCTGATGTAGGGTGTTGATCAAGTTTACTAATATAAACTTTTTGGTCACAGGTGATCACCATGTAGAGTGGATTAATTCTTGGATTGATATTGAACCACCTGTTTTATCCATAGTGTCATTTAATTTATTTTTTTCAGATTTATTTTATATTTCAGAAAAATAGATTTTATTTTTACTATTAGACTTGGATGGAAGTTATACCTATTCTTCTTTATTATAATCGCTTTAAAAGTTGTATCAACAAATCACATAATATTACTGAGAATTAATCAAACATATGAGAATTTATTTAAATAGTCAAACATTTATAACCTTATTACCTTGGTAAATTGTCCTGTATAAATTTTATTAAGGATTCTTTATTGGTGAAATTTTTAATAGAATTTTTTATAGATACCCAATTCACCCCATCTTGAGTACTCTACTCCAACCAAAATTTGGAATCATGGGATTTTGTTCTTTTTTTAATCTCTGTTATAAAATATTTTCAACTAGGATTTTAGTTGTACATTAAATATCTTTAAATTTCTGTTAGTTCTAAATTTCATGATCTTTAAATTTATATCTTTATTATGGATAGAATAAAAGAAGGTTGTACAATAAACAGACCTACATTATTTTGTGGAAATATTATGAAGAATTGATAGTTAATATGAAAATGCATTTAGAATATTTGGGTTTTGAAATTTGGCCTTCAATTTTAGATATGTATAAGATTCATGCTACTTATAGAACTACTTGGGATGACCCAACTATGATTTCTTATTACAATACTGGTATATCTATGAATTCCTTATACTACTCTTTAAATGATGAATAATTTAATAGAATTTATGCACGTAAAACAACCCATGCAATTTTTGATACATTGTTTATTTCATATGAGGTAAACACTAATGTGAAAGAAATGAGAATTAATACATATACTATTAAGTATGATAATATTCAAATTAAGCTTCATAAAACTATTTCTGACATGTATCTTAAGTTCAAAAAAAATTTACATGCAATGATCTCTCTCGAAAGAGATTTCACAAACATAAAACAAATAATGAGGATTATTAAAATCTTACGTGTTTGATGGAGAAGAACTTATGCCTCTACTATAGAGTGATGTGACATTAGAAAATTACTATCAAAGAAATCATTGGGAAACTAATGGTGTACGAAGAAGAGGTGAAAGTTAAAAAGGAAGTGGAGGATGAACCCAAAAGAAAATATGTGGAATTTAAGACTACTGCCTCTAAAAACAAAGAAAAGGATTAATTACAAGCCTTTATAGAATGTTCTAGTATTGAATAACCATCACCCAATTGTGTTGAAGAGATGGTTCAATTAGCTAGAAAGTTTAAAAAAAATTCAAAAGGAAGAAATTATACAGAATGAATAACTTTAAAGTAATATATGATGAAAAATTAAGCTGGAAGAAGGATTGGAAAAGAGATGAAAATTCTTATGAGATAGTATGTTATCAATGTAAGATAAAGGGACATGTAAAGTCTGAATTTATGAATCATAAGTATAAAATAAAATATGAATAAAAATATAAAAATTAAATAATGGAAATCAATGATACTTGGAGTTATTCTAAGTAAATTTTGAATGACTCAGAGTATTCACACGATGAATAGGATAACAAAGATAACATGAGTTTCCTGAAAAAAAAATTGAGGTAACCCGAGAATCTCCTATACAGAATTCCTATTATTCTCAAGATGAAAGTGATTATGAAATTATGTCAAAAGAAGAAATGTTTGAGTATTAAAATATTCTTGAAGATAAAATTAATGAACTAAAAGATAAATAAAATTCATTTAAGAGACAGTATGCTCTTTCATCAACTGTTATATCTGAACTTGTTGTAAAAAGAGAGAAAAATGTTCAATTTCTCAAAGAATACTATAAATTAAAGCTATAAAATTTTCAATTGAGAAAGGATCTTGAAATGTGATCTTATGGTAAAGAAATATTATTATAAATTATAGGTAAAAAAATTTTACCTTAATACACTACTAGTATTGGTTATCAACCTAGTGAAAGAAATTTCGGAAAAACCAATTTTTCTTCTAAATCTAGAACCTATAGCTTTATTCCCAGTTCAGGAAAACATACTTCTATTTAAAACAATGATACATCTTATAATATTTCAAGTTTTTATTGACCAAATAATTTTTATTTTTCTAGTACATTATATAATTCTTATATGAAACCTATGAGGCAGATGTGGACCCTAAAGTACTAGTTACTAATATTTCCAGACCCAAAAAAATATGGGTACCAAAGTCTATTTGTATTTCAATATTTAGTAGGAAAACTATTTGAAAAGATTATGTAAAAGTTTATGGTACAAGGAAAGTGGGTGTTCAAGACACGTGATAGGAGATTATTCATGTTCCAGGAGCCTAATAAAAATTGATTCTGGACATGGCACTTTTTCTGGCAATGCTAGGGAAAAAAGTTTTAGACTTGGAAAAATTGGTAACTCCAACTCAGTTGTAGTTTCTAAAGTACTTTTTGTTAATGTAATTAAATATAATTTTCTCATTATTTCACAACTATATGATGATGTATTTCATGTTAAATATGAAAACTATTCTTAAAATCATTTTAATTCTAAAAATAAATTAGTATTTCTGCATTATGAAATGAAAATGCATATTTTGTTAACATAGATTCTCTGGTTTCTCAAAATGATTCATGATTAGGTTTATTTCACAAAGATTATTCGATCTAAAATAAATTACTAGGACACCACAATATTCACTCCCTTAGAATGATAAATATAAATAGTTTAGTCAAAGGTCAACCCAAGCGAGAGATTCCAAATGATAAAGTGTGAAATCCTTATCTAAAGGGAAATTGAAACAAAATTTCCTTGAAACAAAAAAAATATGTTTCCAAATCTCAACGTCTCAAGTTGGTTCACATAGATTTTTTTGGAACCCGTAGAGTTTTTAAATAAAATTATGAAGCAATATTCTTATGTTCTTGTAGATGTATTTTCTAGGTATACTTGGACCCTCTTCATGGCTAAAAAAAGTGAATCTGGCTTTCATTTCACCAATAATTTTAAAACTACAGAAAATCATAGGTGAGATAAAATTAAATATCTAATAAGTTACCATGGTCGTGAGTTTGAAAATAAAGAGATCTAGTCTTGTTTCTCAGAAATTGGCTATAGTTATTATTTCTCTACCCATAGAACACCTCAAAAAAAAATGGAGTTGTAGAAAGAAGAAATAGGACATTGAAAGAAATTTCCAGAACTGTGCTTAGTGAATATGAAATACCTATTTATTTTTGGGATGATGTTTTAAATACAACATTATTTATTATTAATATAGTGTTGGTTAGACCAATTCTTAAAAGAAATCCATAAGAATTGAGGAATAATAGAAAACCCAATGTAACCTATTTCAACGTCATTGGTTCCAATGTTTATATCCTTAATTCCAAGGAAAATCTTGTAAAATTTACATCAAAGTGTAATGAAAGAAAATTTCTAGGATATTCAATATCTATTAAAGCCTATAAAATTTTGAACAAAAACAATGAATATATAGAAGAATCTGTCCATGTTAAGATTGATGAGACATATCCACAAGAACCTAAGACCTCTATAGAGAATCTTGAGGACAGTTTGTAAAATATAGACATTAATACTAAATCCTATAACCATCCTATAAAGGAATCTATGAAGACTTCTAGTTCTATAAATTCTCCAAATTCAAGCGATAATGAAGCAAAACCATGTGAGGAACCTAAAATAACTAGTACTACATTTAATAGCCCATCTAGAACTCTTAAGAACCTTCCCTTAGATTATTTAGTTGGATATCTAGATAGAGGAACAAAAAATAGAGTTTCATTGAGAAATCAGGCGAAACATCAAGATTTATTTTCACAACTTGAATATAAAAGCAACAACAATGTAATCAATGATGAATTTTGGATGATGGCGATGCCTGAATAACATAATCTGTTTGAAAGGAACAAAGTTTGGAAACTTGTTGATAGACCCAAAGTCATTTTTATCATAGAAACTAAATGTGCATTTAGTATTAAAGTAGATGAAGCTGGAAACATAGTTAGAGACAATGCTAGATTGGTTTCACCAGTCTATTGTTAAGAAGAAGGAATTGACTATGAGGATACCTTTGTACCAGTAGCTAGACTTGGAGCCATTAGAATCTTACATACATATGAATCACAACATAATTTAAAACTATATCAAATGGATGTGAAAAGTGAATTTCTAAATGGGTATATAGAGGAGGATGTTTTTGTTGAACAACCCCAAGGTTTCACAAATCCTCACCTTCCAAATCACGTTTTTAAATTATCAAAAGATTTGTATGGTTTAAAACAAGTTGTAAGAGCATGGTATGATTGATCAATTACTTTTCTTATTTCCAAAGGTTTTAAAAACGTAATGGGTTAGAGGTGGTTTCATTTTATAATGGGGATGAGGGGATCTTTAGGAACGATTGAATGTATTTTTTTATTATAAACATATTTTCAGTTTAAAAAGGGCCAAAACTCATTAACATTGATGATAAGATGACTCTTCTTTGAAATAAAATCATCCAATAATAATTGGGTAGTTTTTATATATGTATTTTTAATTTTTATATTCTCATTTATCTAAGTTATTCAGTAATAAGGTAATCGATGCATCATCATCATTGTGTCATAAATAATTTTATCTATTTTATTTATAAAAATTATAAATAAAATACCATGGTGTAAGAAATATTTTTAATTTTCCAAATAATATTTATATTCGAATAAATAACTTATATAACCCCATATAAATTTTTTTACTTAAATATATGTGTTTATGTTATTTTTGTCGTTAATTTAAATTAATTAATATAATGTGTCATTATCACTACAATGTGGCTTTATGGGGTCCCAAAATCGACCCAAGGATTCCCATGATCAGAAAGGTATCAACCAATAGGATTAGGACACATATTATGGTAATTTAGTATTATTATAATGATATTTGTTTTCCCTTATTTACTAGATTTACCCTTTAACCATGGTAAATATAATATTTACTAAAGTAAATATTCATAAAGTATAAAAATAAAAGTTAACTATTTAAAAAATTTAGACTTCTTGATTCCAAATATGGAATCCATTTCACAAAATTTAAAATATATAAGTGGTAGAAATTAATTTAAAATTAATTCATTATAGCATCCCTCCTTTTTATCACATAAACTTTCATTACATTTTACAAAACTGAGGATATTTAAGGTTTAGTGTCTTGGAAACCATGAACTTTAAACATGAAAACATAAAACATTCTTCTTGAACACTTGAAAGGCTTCTCCTCATGTTCACCCTATAACCTGGGGACATACATCAAAAGGAAGGGTGAGCAGAAGGCCCAGCAAGGGAAACAAGTGAAACATTTTACATATGAACTTGAGATACATCAATAAAGTCATGAAAAGAACTTTAAGGCATGAAAATGAAATCATGAGGCATATCATAATAAAAATAAAAATTTTTCATAACTTGAAGATGTGGCTACATAATTTAACATAGACAATCATGAACATATCACCAAGGTCCATCCCCAAGGTGTCATTTGAAAATTACCAAGGTTATTCACCAAGGTATCGTGAAAATTGTAATCTCTAGTGGTTACATCATTACCCAATGCATTGGAGCGCTATCAGGGAACACCCTTAAATTTTCCTTTATTATCATGTGAGCCACATATATCATCATCAAAAATTTCATAAATAACCCATATAGCACAAAATAAATGGGTTTCATTTCGTAATCATAATGTTCTAAAAACTGCTTTAAAGACATGATCTTTACGTCACCTTAAAACCCACAGAAAAGGAAGGTGGGTCTCATGTATGTAAATCACATAATTTAAAATAGAAAATTTGGGTATGTATGTGAATACCCCATTATAAGAAAGGGCTTTGAGTATTCACTTAATAATATAAAATAACTTTAGAAAAAGAGAGAGACATTTTGAGACGGAAATTCTGCAGCATAACGGCTATGTTACGAGGTTTTAGAAGACATTAAAAAGAGAGGGAAAATGGGTCAAACATTCATAAATGACCCATAAAACAGTAGATGGACAGAATAAGAAGGATACATGATCATGGAAATGAAATTTCAAAAACATGCCATTTGAAATGAAAAACATGGAAGGAAGACAAAAATTAAATTTCTCTTATGAAAGTTCAGCAGCCTAACGACGTTACTTAAACTTCAAACAAAATGATTTGAAAAGATCAAATAGGGTCTCTCATCATGTGAACATAAGAGTTCAGTATGATAGATATAGAGATAATTCCCCAACATAATTAAAAAGTAACTTGAAATACTTGACATGAAAGTGAAACTTTGAAAAGAATGAGAAGGGTGAAAGAATCCCCTAAAAAATTTGGCAGCATAACGGCGCCACTTAAAACTTCAAAATACTGAATTGAAGAGATAAAATGGGGTCTCTCATCATATGAAAATAAGAGTCCAGTATGATAGATATAGAGATCATACCCCAAAATAACAAAAAGGAACTTGAAATAATTGACATGAAAGTAGAACTTCAAAACGAGAAGGGTGAAGAACCACTTAAAAATTCGGCAGCCTAACGGCGCCACTTAAAACTTCAAAATACTGAATTGAAGAGATAAAATGGGGTCTCTCATCATATGAACATAATATTCCAGTATGATAGATATAGAGATCATAACCCAACATAACAAAAAGGAACTTGAAATAATTTACATGAAAGTAGAACTTCAAAACGAGAAGGGTGAAGAACCACTTAAAAATTCGGCAGCCTAACAGCGCCACTTAAAACTTCAAAATACTGAATTGAAGAGATCAAATGGGGTCTCTCATCATATGAACATAAAAGATCAGTATGATAAATTTATAGATCATACCCCAACATAATAAAAAGGAACTTGAAATACTTTACATGAAAATAGATCTTGAAAAATGAGAAGGGAGAAAGAATCCGTTACAAAAATTTCGGCAGCCTAACGGCGCCTCTTAAAATTTCATAAAACGAAATAATGAGGGCAAGAGGGGATCTCTTATTATATGAACATGAAAAGGGAAGTAATAGGAGTATAAAAGAACATCCTCAAACATAAGAACATGGAGCATAAAAGTAATGACATAAAAGAGATTATTTGAAATGAAAGAGAGAGGTCGGATCCCTTACCTTAAAACATAACTCTTAAAACTCAAAGTTTGGGACCTTGAGGGCTTGGGGGCACCATGGGAGGACTCCTTGGGAGGTAATGAGACCAGAACTTCATTGGGAGAGAGTGGGGAGTCGAATGGATGAGATGATGGCTTGGTATTTACAGGGAAAGTGAGGGGACAAGGCATTAATGGCAAAGGGACACCTCATTAGTGGTTTTGGAAAAACCATGGGCTTGCCCATGGTATTTTCCCATGGTATTGGCCACTTGGGACACCTCATACCATATATCACTATTAATAATTCTAACATATTGATTACAAACTTAATACATCATTTAATGATGTCATTAAACACCCGTAACTTAAAAACTGTATTTTCACTATTCATCGAAAATTCAACTTTCTCAGAATAATCCCAAAATTTCACCTTAACCAAATATCAATGCTCTGATTACAAATATGAACTCCATTTTATAAAAATAATTTTCTAAATATTTTTAATTTAATTTTTAAATAAAAACACTATTCACCGAAAATTCATTTTTTTCAGAAAAACCCCAAAAATTACCATAGCATAATATCGGTGCTCTGAGTTCAAAAATGAAATCTGTTTTATAAAAATAATTATCTAAATATTTTTAATTAAATTTTTAATTAAAAAATACTATTCACCCGAAAAAACTAATACTTGAATAATAATTTATAAAACCGTTATTTAACCATTTTATTGAATCACATTACTTAATCAAGGTGCCTAGATTATATTAATACTTTCTTTAAGTGAGATTACTAATCCATTTGGACACATTACTAATCCTAATCATAAAATCACTATTCATAATTTACTATTCATCAAAAATTAAGTTGATCCTATTAGACTCTAAATTTTATACTGAACATAATTGTAGAAGACCATTTTTCGAAAATCATTACACATTTTTAATTATTTAAGGTTTACACAACCATTTTAAAAAAAATCCTTTTTCTAAAATTCATCAAAAATATGCATACTATATTTATCCGGTCATTTGAAAATTCATAAACTTCATCATAAGAAGAAATCCCAATTTTTATTTAAAACAAAGGATTACATAAGGCAGTTACAGTCTCCTTACGTAGCCCCTTATCACACCAGCATAGGACCTAAGTGTAAGGTGTGCTAAGGTGAGAGAATCTGAGGGAGGCTCGGCCAACATCGCACGAGTAGTAATTTCTATTATTTTGAACTTCTCGCGAAGGCGATTTCGTTATAGCTTCACAGGATGAAGTTCAGCTTGGGTTTGGTCCAAAGCAAAGCCCAGTGGTGCTACCTCCTTCCCAAGTTCTGTTAGATGGGCTTCGATCGGTCCAAGACTACTGGGTGAGGCCATCGAATCTTCTTTCTATATTAATTAACCAAGATTACTAGTATTTAGAGACAATAATCAAAACGTTTAGTTTCCAGCGGTCATATTGACCAATGGTCATATAACAGTCAAAAACCAACGGTATCATTTTAATTATACTCATGTTATCAAATGAAACATTTTTGTTGAGTATAAAAATAAAATAAAATAACACATAAAATTAGGAAACAAGATTTATTCAAAATTTTGGGTCGTTACAATCTTCCCCCCTTAAGAAATTGCGTCCTCACAATTTTTTTAAATTAGGTTTTGAAATTTCATTGAAAGTACCACATCAGAAAAGGAGCCAGTAAAACTATTACTTTAAAAGAAAGAAAGGGAAGTACGAAGGTCACCCGAGTTAGCCCACACTAGGATTCCATGTAGGAAAACATGGACATGGAAGAAAAACAAAGGGTCAAGTTCTAAGGGAGAGTGATAGAGAACATGATTATAAGAAAGTTAACCATAAGAAAATCCCAAACTTATGATGTGTGTAAACGATCTTTGATTATCTAGTAGGAAACGTAAACCAACAATGTTTTTGTTTTACGTTCCTTTTCATAATTTTGAGGAATTCATTTACAACATAGAACAAAAACATAAGGAAATATACCTACCTTCATGTAGAGTTTCATCCTTTAATAAGTTTCTACCAAAACTAATCTTTTCACCAAATGATGAGGATTCAAAACTACTTGGTCTCATCAAAACACAAGAATCATCTTCTAGAGAATCACATAATCCACAAAAGATTAACTATCTATTTCTTCTATCTTTAAACATTATCCCAAAAACAGAAAGGGTAAGGTAAAAGAACTCTTCAAAAAGAAAGAATCACATAGGAAGGGAAACTATTTTTAAATCTTCAAAGTTCCATGGTACTACCCAAAGTTCATCATAGGCCATACCTTAAATAACGGTCCTTAAAATTCCTCAAAATAAACCAAACTAAGATTGAAACCCAAATACAAGAGGGATTTGATAACATAGTCTTCCAAAATAAACTTCATTGTTCGTCTCCAAACAACATCAACCACAACTAACATCTTATAACAACAGTAGCTAACCTAAACATATTTTACCCAAGATAGGTTAATCATTTCCATAAGTAACCTAAATTACTATAAGTCCTCCTTAAATTCATTGATTCTTCAAAATATAAGTCAACCATACTCCTCAATGAAAATACCGCAGTAATCTATTTACCTTGATCATATAGGGTCCTCAAAATAGTGAACGTCTTCCAAATTAATAATCATCTTTTAATCCCCTAATCATCTTTGTCGTATTAATACGGAAATATTAGCATTTCCTATCACATTGGTTGTTGGGACATGTTCTTCCATTTCCCGCCATTAATTAAGAAAAGAATCTATAATTAGGGGCTTAAATACTTAGCCAATAATCATGAAAAGAAACTTAAAGCATATAAGGATAACTTGTAGAAGAAAAGTATACCCTAACTTGTGATCCCCTAGGTTCAAATCTAGGTTATCCATGATCATATATTCTTATGTGAACCTTTATTTAATTTTATCTTTGTTCCTTTAATAATGGTTCATACTAAGCTTATGAATTTACCAAAGCATATCCCCCGGGAGTGTCGTAACCAAGAGTACAGCAAGGCCCGTTGTCATGTACCAGTTCCCGTTTGAGTCTAGCTCAAATCGGTGTTTTCGGGTTTTACCCCTATGTACATCTGTGCCAGAGAAACCTCTACCTTCTCGTATCCAGACAGGGATGTACTTTCTTGGTAAACCCTTACTCAATACTCACCAAAATACCAGGAAGATTTCCTATATTTAAACTTTTCTATAGGGTTCTTCCTAGAGTTTTTATATCCTAATTTCCACAAATAACTAAATCATCCTTTGATACCAACTATAGCATCCCGCCTTTTTATCACATAAACATTCATTAAATTTTACAAAACTGAGGATCTTTAAGGTTTAGTGTCTTGGAAACCAGGAACATTAAACATGAAAACATAAAACATTCTTCTTAAACACTTGAAAGGCTTCTCCTCATGTTCACCCAATAACCTGGGGACATACATCAAAAGGAAGGGTGAGCAGAAGGCCCAGCAAGGGAAACAAGTGAAACATTTTACATATGAACTTGAGATACATCAATAAAGTCATGAAAAGAACTTTAAGGCATGAAAATGAAATCATGAGGCATATCATAATAAAAATAAAACTTTTTCATAACTTGAAGATGTGGCTACATCATTTAACATAGACAATCATGAACATATCACCAAGGTCCATACCCAAGGTGTCATTTGAAAATTACCAAGGTTATTCACCAAGGTATCGTGAAAATTGTAATCTCTAGTGGTTACATCATTACCCAATGCATTGGAGCGCTATCAGGGTGCACCCTTAAATTTGCCTTTATTATCATGTGAGCCACATATATCATCATAAAACATTTCATAAATAACCCATATAGCACAAAATAAATGGGTTTCATTTCGTAATGATAACGTTCTAAAAACTTCTTTAAATACATGATCTTTACGTCACCTTAAAACCCACTGAAAAGGAAGGTGTGTCTCATGTATGTAAATCACATAATTTAAAATAGAACATTTTGGTATATATGTGAATACCCCTTTAGAGGAAAGATCTTTGAGTATTCACTTAATAATATAAAATAACTTTAGAAAAAGAGAGAGACATTTTGAGACGGAAATTCTGCAGCATAACGGCTATGTTACGAGGTTTTAGAAGACATTAAAAAGAGAGGGAAAATGGGTCAAACATTCATAAATGACCCATAAAACAGTAGATGGAAAGAATAAGAAGGATACATGATCATGGTAATGAAATTTCAAGGACATTCCATTTGAAATGAAAAACATGGAAGGAAGACAAAAATTAAATTTCTCTTATGAAAGTTCAGCAGCCTAACGGCGTTACTTAAACTTCAAACAAAATGATTTGAAAAGATCAAATAGGGTCTCTCATCATGTGAACATAAGAGTTCAGTATGATAGATATAGAGATAATGCCCCAACATAATTAAAAAGTAACTTGAAAGACATGACATGAAAGTGAAACTTTGAAAAGAATGAGAAGGGTGAAAGAATCCCCTAAAAAATTCGGCAGCCTAACGGCGCCACTTTAAACTTCAAAATACTGAATTGAAGAGATCAAATGGGGTCTCTCATCATATGAACATAAGAGTCCAGTATGATATATTTAGAGATCATACCCCAACATAACAAAAGGGAACTTGAAAGAATTGACATGAAAGTAGAACTTCAAAACGAGAAGGGTGAAAAACCACTTAAAAATTCGGAAGCCTAACGACGCCACTTAAAACTTCAAAATACTGAATTGAAGAGATAAAATGGGTTATCTCATCATATGAAAATAAGAGTCCAGTATGATAGATATAGAGATCATACCCCAATATAACAAAAAGTAACTTGAAATAATTGACATGAAAGTAGAACTTCAAAACGAGAAGGGTGAAGAACCACTTAAAAATTCGGCAGCCTAACGGCGCCACTTAAAACTTCAAAATACTGAATTGAAGAGATAAAATGGGGTCTCTCATAATATGAACATAAAATATAAGTATGATAAATTTAGAGATCATACCCCAACATAGTAAAAAGGAACTTGAAATACTTTACATGAAAATAGATCTTGAAAAATGAGAAGGGAGAAAGAATCCGTTACAAAAATTTCGGCAGCCTAACGGCGCCTCTTAAAACTTCATAAAACGAAATAATGAGAGCAAGAGGGGATCTCTCATTATATGAACATGAAAAGGGCAGTAAGAGGAGTATAAAAGAACATCCTCCAACATAAGAACATGGAGCATAAAAGGAATGACATAAAAGAGATTATTTGAAATGAAAGAGAGAGGTCAGATCCCTTACCTTAAAACATAACTCTTAAAACTCAAAGTTTGGGACCTTGAGGGCTTGGGGGCACCATGGGAGGACTCCTTGGGAGGTAATGAGACCAGAACTTCGTTGGGAGAGAGTGGGGAGTCGAATGGATGAGAGGATGGCTTGGTATTTATAGGGAAAGTGAGGGGACAAGGCATTAATGGCAAAGGGACACCTCATTAGTGGTTTTGGCAAAACCATGGGCTTGCCCATGGTATTTTCCCACGGTATTGGCCACTTGGGACACCTCATACCTTATCTCACTATTCATAATTCTAACATATTGATTACAAACTTAATACATCATTTAATGATGTCATTAAACACCCGTAACTTAAAAACTGTATTTTCACTATTCATCGAAAATTCAACTTTCTCAGAATAATCCCAAAATTTCACCTTAACCAAATATCAAAGCTCTGATTAAAAATATGAACTCCATTTTATAAAAATAATTTTCTAAATATTTTTAATTTAATTTTTAAATAAAAACACTATTCACCGAAAATTCAGAAAAACCCCAAAAATTACCATAGCATAATATCGGTGCTCTGAGTTCAAAAATGAAATCTGTTTTATAAAAATAATTATCTAAATATTTTTAATTAAATTTTTAATTAAAAAATACTATTCACCCGAAAAAACTAATACTTGAATAATAATTTATGAAACCGTTATTTAACCATTTTATTGAATCACATTACTTAATCAAGGTGCCTAGATTATATTAATACTTTATTTAAGTGAGATTACTAATCCATTTGGACACATTACTAATCCTAATCATAAAATCACTATTCATAATTTACTATTCATCAAAAATTAAGTTGATCCTATTAGACTCTAAATTTCGTACTGAACATAATTGTAGAATACCATTTTTCGAAAATCATTACACATTTTTAATTATTTAAGGTTTACACAACCATTTAAAAAAAAATCTTTTTTCTAAAATTCATCAAAAATATGCATACTATATTTATCCGGTCATTTGAAAATTCATAAACTTCATCATAAGAAGAAATCCCAATTTTTATTTAAAACAAAGGATTACACAATGCAGTTACGGTCTCCTTACGTAGCCCCTTATCACACCAGCATAGGACCTAAGTGTAAGGTGTGCTAAGGTGAGAGAATCTGAGGGAGGCTCGGCCAACATCGCACGAGTAGTAATTTCTATTATTTTGAACTTCTCGCAAAGGCGATTTCGTTCTAGCTTCACACGATGAAGTTCAGCTTGGGTTTGGTCCAGAGCAAAGCCCAGTGGTGCTACCTCCTTCCCAAGTTCTGTTAGATGGGCTTCGATCGGTCCAAGACTACTGGGTGAGGCCATCGAATCTTCTTTCTATATTAATTAACCAAGATTACTTGTATTTAGACACAATAATCAAAACGTTTAGTTTCCAGCGGTCATATTGACCAATGGTCATATAACAGTCAAAAACCAACGGTATCATTTTAATTATACTCATTGTTTCGCATGGAATCCGGGGATGAACTCCTCGACGGGAGATTCAAACGTTCCGATCGGTTTCTAACGGGTTTGTTCGTAGAACCGGAAACATCCAATGATTCCACATCCGTTTGGACCTACTTTCCAAAGGGAGGCGCTCATTAGCTTGTGGACTAATGGGGCTTAGGAATTTGCATTGGTCGAGAGGATGGGAGGTCGGACTCATCACACCTTTTTGAGGGGAATTATTGTCTACTCCGGGACTCTCTTTATAGATTTAAGTTATGTTCGTGAATCCTTATTACATTACCAAGTATAAAATGTTCTTTCCTTTAGTTTTAACAATCAATGATTAAATATGCAAGAAATTTAGAGAATCTTTTATATGTATTCGAGGTTCTTCATCAATAGAGAATCATCTATATCTGTTTAGAGATTCTTGGTCAATGGTATCCTTAAAAACATATATATAAAAGTCTCTTGGTCATTATGATGACCAGGCTGGTTTTAAAGCCACTCAGTGGGGCAGTTGAAGTTTATCGTCATTCAGAAGGACAGAGATTATTTCAAAGTTGGGATCGAACCCATAAATGGGCTACCTACGTATCCATTGTTTTGGAAAAGGAATCAGAACCCACGTAGTTCGAGTTATGGAGTATGATGTTTATGATTGATGGCTCAAAGATGAATGTCATAATTACTTTTACACTCTAAGCTCACGTGAGTCATGCTCGGTGTGAGAAACAAGAGGTATTGGTACAAATTTTGACAATTGTTCCATGAAATATGCAATCATAAGAATTTGTTTGGGGCTTATGTATGGATGACTACCCAGATAGATGAAGGTTTAGGATTTACTTTTAGGGAGAAAATCCATGAATAGGGTCCATAAAGTTATATGTGCTTCATGGAGATTTGAATACTCTAATCTTGGGGCTTACTCCTAAGGAGGATGCCCAAGTTAGGAGGGGACTTATGATTGGGTTTTACTCCTGAAAAGGAAACCCAAATCAAAGGTAAATTATGACTGGTTAAGAGAAATTTAAGGGAACTTGGGGCTTATTCCTGAAAAGGAGACCCAAGGTTATGACTGAGTCTTATTCCTAAAAAGGAGACCTAGGTTACGGGACTTGGGGCTTATTCTTTAAAAGGAAGCCCAAGGTTATGACTGAGTCTTATTCCTGAAAAAGGAGACCCAGGTTAGGGATTAAGGTTTGGGGCTTATTCCTGAGGAGGATGCCCATATTTGAGGTTGGGAACTTTAAGAATTTGGGGCTTACTCCTGAGGAAGATGCCCAGATTAAAGGTTTTATAACTGGGGATTATTCCTGAAAAGGAGACCCAGGTTAGGATTCTCTCATCTTAAAGGATTAGGTTGAATGAATGAACTCTCCGTATTTTAGTGACATAAGGATATTTAAATCACTAGACTTTGAGAGAGATTCCACAGAATTCCTTTCAGATAAGAAAGTCAAATCAAGAAATCATGCCATAAATGGCTTTGAAGAGTGTCTTGAAGACTGAATCTTGAAAAGGAAAGGTGAAATGGCTTAAGAGGGGTAAAAATGGGCAAGATGGGCACCCAAAAAGATATGGGCGCGCAAGTCTTGCAAGGCGCGCAAGTCTTCCGTGGGCGTGCAAGTATTGGTCGCGCAGGTATACCTGCGCGACACATAGTGTACTTGGGCGATTTTCAACCAGCATTGAAATACTTGAGCGACTCTTTTTTAAACCCTTTAGAATTTTCTTGAGGTTCTTCCAGAAAAGGGACGCGCAAGTTATATTGAAGGAAATAAGTCGTCGCGCAAGTGTTTGATAAGTTTCAACACTTAGGCCTTCCTTCTTCTCTTTAGATCTTCCGTTCTAGGTAAGAAATTACCTTAGAAGTGTTCCGGAAGCTTTGAGAAGAGACTTGGGCGTCGGGAGCTTCAATCCGAGTTTCTGGAAAAAGATCCTCTACAATGGGGGGCCCACAGGGTCTATTTATAGGCAAAAGAAGACCCCGGGCGGTTACCAGGCGGTTACCAATTAGGTCGCGCAAGTCACCTGCGCGACCAAGGTAGCCGCGCAAGTACACTTGCGCGCCAGTTAGATAACTTGCGCGGTGAGGTTGCTGTTGATCCTTTCTTCCTTCCTTTGTTGATTTTTGATGTTTTCTTCAAAGGCTGAATCACTTTGAGCTCAGATGTTCCCTTTTCCGGTCTTTAGATTCTGTGACGAAAGGAGCGTCAACAAAAGTCCCCCCTCAGAGTTGGATCCGGAGAGAAATGAGGATTTGACTCTGAGGAAATCGAATCCCTCCAAAGGAAAAGGGAGGGCGCGCAAGTCTTTCAGTGCACAGAGGGCGGCGCGCAAGTGTGCGTCGCGCAGGCCTTAAGCGCTCTGGGTGTGGCGCGCAGGTAGGCTTCCTGGCCTATAAATACACGGCCTCACCTCCGTACAAGTATCTCTTTTCCGGATTTCTCGATCTCTCGCCGCGCAAGTCTTCCTCACCGCGCAAGTCTCTTGTTTTCACTGTTTCCTCGATGTCGCGCTACTCTCAAGGTAATAGGGCTTGTGCGGTAATACTTGCGCGACAAAAACCTGCGCGGCACATGTATTACTTGCGCGACATCTCCATACTTGCGCGCCTTAATGCCTTAGCCATTTTTTTCCAAATTCTTTCACAAATTTTATGAAAAAATAAAACCCATTTAAGAGTTTAATTTATTCAACTCCTGTGCAGATTCAATGGCTCTTAGACCTGGATTAATTGATGAACTGTCTAGCAAGCGGATAGATGATATGATGGATATCATTGGCCCTGATTACTATACTGTCAAAGATAGTACTCTTCCAGATTTGGCTAAGTATCTGAAGAAATATCATCGCAACTTTACTCACTGCACTTATCTACCTTTGTATGGTCATGGTCATCTGCAAGAAGTCATTATTCCAGAAGTAAAGAATTATCTTCCATTTTCGTGGTTTCAGAATTATACCAATTTTTCTTCAACAAATATCTCAGGTGGAGGAGTATTTCAAACTGCTGGAACAGTGGAGAAGGCTTATGTGATGCATTATAGCCCTTGCACACCAGATCTGAAAAAACATACACCTGAGCTTCAACCACATTGTCATCCTTCAATCTTCCGAAATGCTCAGATGGATCAATCAAAAGGCTGGAAGAAAAGTTGGGATTTCCGTCCTGGGGGAGGTGTGAAGCCAACTTGGATGTGGGCATACTGGGTGCGACAGACTTGCGCAAATTTTATTGAGGATCTGAAGAGAGCTGCAATATATGAGGCTGTTTGGGTTGGGCAAACATATATTTACAGACATGATAACTTCGTGCCAGAGATACTCAGCCACTGGAGCCCAGCGACTAATTCTTTCCATTTGACTCATGGAGAAGTAGGTATCAGTTTGTGGGATGTCCACAAGATTTCAGGAGCTCCAATCTTGGGAGATATGTATGATGAATTCATTCCTCCCAAGGTGACTTGGAATGATCCAGAGAAGACTCCTGCTTTGGCTCGAGAATTATTTAAAATCTTTCACAGGCTCAAGAGTTCAGAGACCTCATTAACTCCTTTTAGAAAAGATATCCATCTGGAAGAATGGATGAATGTGTTTCTTACTGAGAAGAAAGGTATGGAGCCAAAAGAAAAAGGATCCAAGAAAAAGAAATCCAAGGATACCCAGCCCAGACGTCCTACCACTTGTCCAAAACCTGAGAAGAGAGGAGCTCCTGGCACATTCTGGCCAACTCTAGAAGCAGGAGAGTTTGAAAAATGGGGATATGAAGTGAATCAAAGAATTCCAAAGAAAACTCATCTGGCGGGTTTCTTGGAAATGTGGCTCAGTGTTTATCTCCTGCCGGTCAGGGATTCGAAGGGAGGCGTTAGGCCAGGGACCTTCGTCATTGCGGCCAAGTTGGCTGAGGGAAAAATGGTTGGGTTAGCTACCCCCATTTTAGCAAAGATTCACAGGAGTTTACTTCACGTCTTCTAGGGTAAATCTCCTTTAAGAATAGTGGGACCATTCCAGGTTTTGTGGGGATGGATCGCCACTCACTTCAGGACTTACAATGTACAGAATGGATTACAAATACCTGGAAGCTCTTTCAGACCGTCAGTGCAAGAATTCTCTAGAATTTCTCCATTAGATGTTAATGGTTATGATATGAAAGTAAGACTAAGCATGTATAAGTAATTCAACTTCTTTCCTTATGGAATTCCACCATCCGGGTGGTTTGTTGATGATGGGACAACCCATTTGGATTTGAGGGCATACATTCTAGCTTGCAGGGATGGCGTGTTAGTAGCCAGGATTGATGGAGAAATCATATGTGAGGCCTATGCTCCATATAGATTTGCACGCCAATTCAAATGCTTGCAACAGATTGTTGTATCCCCTCCAGTACATGTCAGGTTAGATAAACATCCGATGGTTGCTCGACAACTATGGTTGCTGACATCAAGAGAGAAGACTGGGGCAGTATTTGATCTACCAGTTGAAAAAGCGGCACATTATCTGACTACATTTTATGCCGAACACTGGATAGCATCATACCCTAAAGGGATATTGAATCACCCAGTATATCAAGTGGGAAAGAGGAAGAGGACTGTAGAGAAAGAAACCCTTCCTCATGAAGGTGACGCTTCTCCACCTGAAATAGGTTCAACAGACTCCTCTTCTAGAACTGATTCATCGGATTATCACGATGGGGATGATGAGGCACAACCGGCAGCAAAGCGGTTTCGTGCCCAATATAATCCTCCGGCCATAGTTAAAAGACCCACTCCATCAACTCCTGGTGATTTATTTCATTGTAGAAATTTCAATCACTACTACTTTATAAAGTAATAAGTCTTACATTCTTATTCTCTATTTGTAGTTGCAGGAGTTGGGAAGAGATTAAAATCAAAAATTGTAGGACCTTCCTCACAGCCTTTATATCTAAGACCAGAGGTTGTTCAACTATGGTAGAGCTTATACTGTGATACTGAGACCGCCTGGCTGGATTTGTGTGAGGGCCTACAACTTCCTGGAATAGGAAATCTTGTAGCTTCTAAAAACCTTCAATACGGAGATAACCCCAATGAAGTGTGAGCTTACATCAGAGAGCTGGAAATGCTCATATATGCCACTGCTAATTCGGTTCCTATCACCAGGCGGGTGAAGGAAATGATTGATCGTGGCACCACTGAGGGGGCTGGTGGTTCTGGAGATGAGGAATGGAAAGAGTACGTGGCTCCTGAAGATGTAAGTTTTCTTTCCTTATTTTCTTTGCAACTTGATTTTAGTTGAAGCTTTGTTACTTAAGGAAGTTATTTTCTTCATCTTGCAGCTTGCAAAGAAAGGAACCGGGGTTCCTTCGCCACAATATAGCCCTGGTGGTACTGCTATCGGGGCTGCTGCTGATTCTCCTCGCGAACCAGGTGAGATATCTCCAGGCCAGTAGGCCATGAATGAGGCATTGGACATATCCTTTCATTCGCCAATCCATGTGCCAATAAGGGAGACTACTGATACCCCGAAAAAACAAAAGAAACCAAGGCAACGAAGGAGGAAATCCATAGCTAAACGTTTCATTAGCAGTGGTAAGTCCTTCGAACAATCATGAGTTTATACCCATAATCATATGGTTACTCATATTTCTGAGGATTGCAGGGGCTTCTTCAATTTCCCCCTTGAGGGAAGGGACTGACCCTCCTTCAAAGGTCGTGGAAGGTGCTGTAGAACAATCACAGACCCAGGCTGACTTGGTTGCTCCTGGAGAAGAGCTACCATCCATTCCCAGTATCCCTCCTACTACTGAAGATGCTGTCCAGGGTCAGGGGTTGCAGGACATAAGTCGGCAAGAAGACGTAGCAAATGCTCCCACTGGTGAGACTAACCAAGATTCTGAAGTATCATTGGATGAAATGATGAATCAAGGAATGACTTTTGAAGAATTTTATGATCATGCTAAGTTGTCATATGATTTAGAAGACCTTGGGCGTGAGTGCTACCCTTCGCCCAAAATTTTTTTAAAAAAAATATACTTCTAACCATGATGGAAAATAATATGCAGTTTCTTCCGTAGAAGCCGCTGAACTGCCAATGCCCGAAGAGGGTGTGGACACTGATGTCAACCCTATCATTGCAGAAACATTAGCTCAAGTAGAGCTAAATCCAATAAACTCTCCTGAGACCCATCTTGAAAATCCTGTTGAAACTGGGAAAGATGGGGAGAAGTCTTCTCAGGTTGCTGAACCACCATTGGGTAAGGGATAACAATATTTGTGATTTTACTTTATTCGCAAGACAATCTATTCTTTTGTTATCCTTTGAAGTTGACTAAACCTTTCAATTAATCATGCAGGACCATCAACTGCAATGACTAGATCCGAAGATGAGGCCTCAGCCTCTGCCCCAATGGGAATTGAAATTGAAGAATCACAAGTCAGGGGGGAAAGAGCAGGAGAAGGCACCTCCCTAAGCGCGCTAATTCCAAATTACATACCCCCTTCTGACGATGATATTGAATCAGATCCAGATATGCTTAAAGCATTCAGCTTTTCACGACGTAAGGCATGGAATAACATATGGAACATCATATCTGGGGTGCCTTTAGAAGAGCTACCATCAAAAATTTCGTGATTGTCATCCCAATTTGTTATACTTGGACTTGGTGGTTTTTGGGTATGAAAAGATCCATGCTGCGGTGAAACAGATCATTTTCAGGAGGGAGCAAGTGCATACAAGTCGCGAAGATTTGACCAGAGTGAAATTGTCAGTCAATATAGGTGAATTTGAGGCTGCGATATCCCAGGCTGAAGCTGATTATGCTGTCAAGATGAAGGATCTGAAGCAAAAAATCAAAGAAAAGGTCGTCCAGTAGGTGAAACTCCAGCAACAGTTAGATGCTCTTACTGGGGAACTTGATCAGCTTAATAAATCATTGGATGAAACTCATATGAATGGCATGAAAGCCATTGCAGATGCTAAGAAGGCACTTAAGCAAGCTGAAAAGAGTGAAGCTGGTCAAGTGCACGAGCTTCAAGTAACTACTGATAAGGATCAGGATGCTATACATCAAATGAAGACTTATGTTGACAATCTTCTGTAATTCTTGAAAGAGAGAAGAGACTCCAGTCTGTGGATGTCCTTCTAACTCTTGTGTATCAATGAAAAAACACTTTTGTCTTCAATCATTTGTACATGCATTCTTCCATTACCTGCTTCAAATTTACTTAAGCCAATGGGCTTAGTAATCATAGTTTGATTTTTACTAGGATTATTACAAATAACCCTACAAACTTTGAATCTTTTAACTGCTCAATATTACCTAAATCATACAAAAAATGTATATCTAGTGAGCTGGAACTTGACTTTTATTCAGAGTTCCTTTGTCTTTTGTGTGGGCAGTTTAAATTCATGCACGCCGGACATAAAGGGTCTAATGTTTAAGGTCGAAATAGCTTTGACCGAAAATGGATTAAAAATGGATTCAATTCCTTGACAATTTATCTGAAAACATATTACCATACTCAAGTATGAGGGAAAAAATGTAAACTATGGCTTAAGAATATTTGAATCTGAGGAATGATATGAAAAAAGAGCTAAAAGGCATTAGAAGAAGTAGTTTCCAAGAATGAAGTTACTATTATTTAACAAAACCCGTTAGGGGGTTGAAATATGCAGGGCCACCTATGGGCATTGGCTGCATGGTCAAATAAATAGCATCTTTTGGCTGACAAGTCTGTTATGTGGACTGTTTATGCAAGGCCACCTACGGGCACGTGATGCATAGTCAGGAAAAAGAACTCCCAGAAATTTACTTTCCTAGTTCTAAAAGCCAGTGAAAGTTTATGGAGATTCAAATTTTCTAAAGTATAGAGTTTGTTGTATAGAAAGAGGTACTTGAATATGGAGAAGATATTTCCAAACAAGAATATCGAAGAACTGGATGAATATTACTCCTACGAAGGTCTGACCCAAACGTAGGGAAGAAGAATAAACCATAGACTTGAATACATTCAGATCATGAAAAAGGATATGGGACAAATATGTTAAGGATGGCTATTTTTTGCGGATCCCTACATATTGTCGTTTAAGACAAATAAGGACAAAATAGGCATTCTTCCCAAGAATGAAGTTACTATTATTTAACAAAACCCGTTAGGGGGTTGAAATATGCAGGGCCACCTATGGGCATTGGGTGAATGGTCAAATGAATAACATCTTTTGGCTGACAAGTCTGTTATGTGGACTGTTTATGCAAGGCCACCTATGGGCACGTGCTGCATAGTCAGGCAAAAGAATTCTCAGAAGTTTGACATTTTTGTGACTAGAAGTCATGAAAAGGGTTATGAAGATCTGAAAATATTTAAGGTTAGGATTATAACACATAAAGATGGGTATTTTCCAATGTATATAGAGATACATAGGTCAATGAAAACCATAATCATGTCGTGGCTGGGTCCTGAATTGAAACATGGACTTCACTACGTATCTCATAAGAATGAGAATCAAGCCATACATAGTTCTTGAAATGCTTTTTAACGTCGTGCAGGACGAAAGTATGAGTGATCTTAGTTTAGGGTCATAGAATTCGGACCATAATAATGAATACACAGTGTGTGTTTTCATGAGGACTTTTCATCCAAGGGACTGAAAGTGAAATTTGGGGTTAGGCCCAAAAGACTTGGGACTGGATTCGAGGGACACTCGAATGTTCCTACGTATCCCATAAGGATGGGAATCAAGTCCACGTAGTTCTAGAACTACCCTTCGTACAAATTTGGTTCGTACATGTGAAGGGTGAAAGGGGACTTTAGTGCAATGATGGTTTAACCTGAGATAAAAAGTTTAGGCATTACCATGTATGCACGTAGTCTTTTGAAAATGAAACATGATTTTAAAAAAAATCAATGTCAATAATGGTTCCTTCTCAAATGAGGAAATCAAAGAATATTGTAGTTTATTGTCGTACCGGACAAAAGTGTTGTATAGTTTAACGTCATATAACAAGGACGAAAGTGAATCAATGTAAAGATATTGATTCCAGGGGCGGTTTCACAAATCAACATCATATGAGGTGGTGGTGAACCGATGTGAAGAGATTGTTTTTGGGCTTGAACCCTGGGAGGTTGCCTACATACCCAGCCTGGAGGGCGAGGATCAAAGTCCGTGTAGTTCAATTAAATAATGAATTAATGATCAAGTTGTTCTAGTGGACAATGATCTAATAAAAAAAATATTGTTGGGACTTACACATGGTTAGTGGCCCAAAGGGAATGTTATGGTTGATGTTCGCTCTAAGATCACGTGAGTCATACTCGGTGTGAGAAACAAGAGGTAATAACAACCTTAACGATGCACAGTTTAATGTCATGTAGGACATAAAAAAGGGACTATGCAGTTTAAAGTCTTGCAGTTAGGACTATTGGTGCTGCACAGTTTAGTGTCATGTAGCAGGGACAAAATACAGTTTAATGTCATGTAGGACCTATCAAGGATTTTCTGTACAGTTTAGCATCATGTAGTTAGGACGATGGGGATAAAATAGTTTAACGTCATATTGGACGAAAGGGGGACTGTGTAGTTTAATGTCATACAGTAAGGACAAAAGAGTGTACCATTTTAACGTCATGTCGGACGAAAGTGCGAATAGTTTAAGGTCATATGCATGGACCGTGGATGGTGCAGTTTAATGTCATGATGGACCTTTGATGATTATATAATTTAACGTCTTTTCGGACGTGAGGGACTTTTATACAGTTTAGTGTCATGTAGTTTAGGACGTCACAGTTTAACGTCTTGCTGGACATAAGGGATTTGCAAATAGTTTATGGTCATATACATGGACCAGGGATGATGCAGTTTAAGGTCATGCTGGACGGTTTAGGGAACTTTTTCACAGTTTAATGTCGTGTGGGACGAAGTTGCAGTTTAAAGTCATACTGGACCATTGCTGTATAGTTTAACGTCATATAGCAAGGACGAACTGGTGCTGTACAGTTTAAAGTCATGTAGCTAGGACTAAGGTGAACCAATATGAGGATATCAGTTCTGGGGACTTTTTACAGTTTATCGTCATGCTGGACGTTGGAAGTGCCACACAGTTTAATGTCATGTTGCTAAGACACAATATAGTTTAATGTCATCTCGGAAAAAATATAGGATCTTCTGTATAGTTTAATGTCATGTAGATAGGACAAGATAATAGTTTAATGTCATGTAGGACAATGATAACAGTTTAATGTCATGTAGGACAATGATAACAGTTTAATGTCATGTAGGACAATAGTATGATCTAATGTGATTGTTTTGGATCTGGGAACAATATTTTGTGTTTATACAAAATACTTCTTCAGAAATCTGGCATTAGTTGGAGTCGTGATGTGTTCTCCATCCATTGAGATCAGAGAATACGCTCCATTGGAGTAGACCTTATGTATTGAATAAGGTCCTTCCCATTTTGGTTCAAGCTTGGGAGGCTTCTTTCCTGGTATCATTGGTGCTCTGAGAACCAATACCAATTCTCCCTGAATGAATGAACGAAGACGAACTTTTTTGTTAAAATCTCGTGCTATCCGATTCTGATAGATTTCCAAGTGGTGCAAAGTGCACAATCTTTTCTCATCTAACTGTTCCAATTCATTCAACCGCTTTTGGGATTTCTCATCTGTTGATAACTGATCACAAATGGCTATTCTGAGTGGGGGAAATTGAACTTCAATTGGCAAGACTGCTTCTGTTCCATATACCAATGAATATGGAGTAGACCACGTTGCATTGCGAGTGGTAGTCCGATAAGCCCATAAAGCATGATAGAGTTTATCAGGCCATGACCTCTTATCTTTATCCACCATCTTTTGCAGTATATTTGAAAGAGTCTTGTTGAAGGCCTCTATCTGGCCATTAGCCGCTGCATGATATCGAGATGAATGGTTGGACTTAATGTTGTATTCTTGATACAATTTCTTTACCTCAGAAGAACAGAAGTTGGTGTCGTTGTCCGTCAATATGGTATGAGGGACACCAAATCTAGTAATAATGTTAGACTTGATGAAGCTAACAATGCATTTAGAACTGACTTCTTTGAGAGGTACCGCCTCTGCCCATTTGGAAAAGAAATCAGTAGCAGTAAGAATGTACTTAAACTGCTTGGCCGTAGCTGAAGGGTAAGGTCCCACCACATCCATTCCCCATGTGGAAAATGGCCATGAGTATTTAGCTGTATGAAGCAACTCTGGAGGTTGATGAATGAAGTTGGCATATACTTGGCATGAATGACACTTCTTTGTGAAATTAACACAATCTTGTATCATTGAAGGCCAGAAGTATCCAAGCCTTCGAATTTGATTAGACAATCTATGTCCAGACTGGTGGGCACCACAGACTCCTGCATGCACTTCTTTGATGACAGCCATTGTCTCTTCACCATCAATACATCTGAAGAGAACTCCATCAAAACCACATTTGTAGAGAATTTTCTCGAGGTGGTTTGGACCATCATAAAGAGTAAAATTGACCACACGTCGCCGAATTTGTTCTTTCTCGGCTCTATCAGGTGGAAGTGTTCCATTTTGAAGGTATTCCTTGATAGGTGACATCCATCCTGTAGTATGACCATACAGTTCAGGAATGGGACTAATTTCATTAATTTCCTCTGTTCTGACTTGAACATAAGGTGAAATTGCACGACGGTGGGCAATACAGATGGTTGTCTCGTCCCGATTTGGATCTGCTAATGTTGTGGCTATATTAGCCAGTGCATCATCTTGAGCATTTTGTGATCTTGGGACATAAGAAAATGTCGGTTCTGAAGGGAATTCTGACATTAACTCTCTGACGTAATCATACAAAGGGATTAATTCTTCTTTTCTGATGGCATAATCCCCATTGACTTGTTTGATTACCAGGTCTGAATCACCTTTCACCTTTAAGTGATTCACTTGTGCTTGAAGCGCTAACTCCAAGCCTGTAATGAGAGCTTGGTATTCAGCTTCATTATTGGTACCACCTTCCCACAACAAAAAGGAATAAGGTAACACTGCCTTATCTGGAGAAATGAGCAAAATTCCTAAACCAACTTTGTTGAATTTAGGATTTTCCATTTTCTTCCCTGTTGGACTTCTAGAAGCACCATCAAAATACATTTCCCATGTTTGAGGACTCTCTTGAATAGAGAATACTTCCTCGTCAGGGAGTTCGATATCTGAATACGTGTCTTCCACTGAAGGATGTTCAGCCAGGAAATCAGCCAGAGCTTGGCCCTTAATTGCCTTTTGAGACACATACTGAATGTCGAACTGTTGTATAATAACCGCCCATCTTGCCAGACGTCCTGTAAGCATTGGACGACTAAGGATGAATTTGAGCGGATTATTACGAGATACCAATTGGACCTCATGATGTTGCAGGTAGTGTCTCAGTTTCTGAACTGAAAACATTAATGTTAGGCAGCACTTTTCAATACTTGAATACCGGGTTTCTACTTCAAGCATAGTTCTACTGAGATAGTAGAGACTATTTTCATTCCCAGCATCATTCTTTTGAGCGAGAAAGGCACCCAATGATCGCTCTAAAGCTGTCACATAGAGGATAAGAGGCCTACCCTCAAAAGGTGGCATGAGTACTGGTGGACTCAAGAGGTATTTCTTGAGAACATCAAATGCTTCTTGACATTCTTCAGTCCACTGGTAAGTGACTCCTTTCTTCAATAATTGGGTAAAGGGTAAACTTTTGCCTGCCAAATTGGCGATGAAACGCCGAATATAGGCTAAGTGTCCTTGAAGTCCTCTTAATTCTTTCAAATTCTGAGGAGGTGACATACCAAGGATTGATTTGGTCTTCTCAGGATCGACTTCAATACCACAATGGCGTACAACAAAGCCGAGGAATTTTCCTGAGGTTACCCCAAAAGAACATTTTAAGGAGTTCATCTTCAAATTATGTTGTCGAAGCTTGTGGAATACGACTTCCAAATCAGCCAAGTGATCAAAACGTTGTTTGGATTTAACCACCAAATCATCTACATAGAATTCAAAAAATTTCCCTAAAAGAGGTTTGAAGATACGATGCATGGCGTGTTGATATGTTGCACCTGCATTCTTTAAACCAAAGGGCATCACCCGGTAACAAAACACACCTTGAGGAGCTCTGAAGGCTGTATATTCCTCATCTTCTGGGGCCATTCGGATCTGATTATATCCAGAATATCCATCCATGAAAGAAAGTACTTCATAGCCAGCCGTCGCATCAATTAAGAGTTCTGTAATCGGAACTGGGAAATCATCTTTAGGACAATACCGATTAAGATCTCTGAAATCGATGCAAACCCTAATTTGTCCGTTCTTCTTCTTTACAGGGACTATATTAGCCAACCACTTGGGATATTGAACTTCTCTGATGAAGTTAGCTTTGATAAGCTTATCCACTTCAGCCTCGATTTTGGAAGCATAGGTTGGGTGTGTTCTTCTCGCGGCTTGCTTGAATCCTCGATGTTCTTTTGGAAAACCCAAATGATGGGTGGCAACATCAGGATCAAGGCCAGGCATCTCTGTATAATTCCAAGCAAAAATATCTTTATTTTTCTTTAGAAAAGAAATATACATCTCTTGCTCTTCAAGGGTCATGGCTGCACTAATTAAAGTGGGGCGTGGATCTTTCTCTGTACCCAGATTTACTTCTCTGAGTTCATCCATAATGGTAGAGATACCCTCTTAAAATGCTGGAGGAGCATCTCTAAGATCTTCCTCTTCCTCTTCATCATGTGTTATTTCTTCCGTTTCTACTTGCAAAGTAGATGAAAAAACGAAATTCTCATGATCATAAGAGATGTCAAAATTTTCACATTTTGAAGAAGAAGCTTCCATTTCCGACCCTATTGATGATAAAGGGTCTTATTTGGGAAATAAAGAGGAGATGGTGGATTGAGAATCGACATCAATATTCACCTCTGGTGTTACTATAACTTCTTCTAGCCTGATTAGCGAAGTATAGACTTGTTGGATTTCAGCAGACGAAATGAAAACGTCACCACTTATGCTTTCATCACTGCTTGGTAAGTTACCAATTTCTCCCATGTTGTCTGGCTCGATTGCCGTAATTGACATTATGGATCTTTCCATAAGAGTATTTTGATTTGGGCCTATTTTTTCAATTTGACTGATAGGTAACACATAATCTGTACTTACATTTGAAAATGGATTTATTGGAATTTTTTCCAAACCATATGGAGCATTAACTTTGGTAATTTCCTTCATTGTAGATTTTTCTCTTCCCTTCATGTGATAAAATTCCGCCTCAATGTATTGAGACTCACATGTCTTGAACGGGGCCTTATCACCATAAAATGTTCCAACTTGACCATCGAAACAGTATTTGAGACATTGATGGTATGATGACGGAATAGCTACATGCTGATGTAGCCAGGGTCTTCCAAGCAAGATATTGAAAGCTGAGTCTTGATCAACAATCAAGAAATCCGAATTGGAAACAAGATCTCCAAACTGAGTTCTGAGCGTAGCTTCTCCCAGTGGTTCTTGTTCATTTTTATCATAACCTTGCAACATCATGGTAGAAGGAGATAAATCAGATTCCGTGAGGCCCAATCGACGAAGTGTGCGAATGGGAATGAGGTTGACTCTTGAACCATTGTCAATGAAATCTCTTCGAACATCTATACCATTGACTTTTCCAGATAAGTACAAAGGTTTTATGTGCCCATGCACAACATCATCTTCATCTTTATCAGTAAAAGATATCACTGCATGGCATTCCGCAGGATTATTCTCTATGTGATAGATTTCAGCTGCAGCAATTTCAGCTTCAAACTCCTAAGGACTTGACAAAGCTTCGATGAGTGCTTCCCGAAGATCTCTTGACAGATTCAAAGCATCCAAAATTGATAACTTGGCTGGTACTTGGGACAAGTGTTTCAATATATCATACTTTTGATCTAGAGGTCTGCGTTTCCCAATAGGAATATGGGGTTTAGCAGGTACCTTGGAAGCAGATGCTTTGGAAGATGATGCATCTTGTATTGAAGTTGGAAACATCTTTGGTTTTGGAAGATTAGACTGATTAGATCCATTTACTTGCTGAGATAAAGAAGATGGAACTTTTAATCGGTCTTCCAAAATAACTGTGCCGAAACTGAGTTGGCCATTGGCAGAAGAACTTGCTTGTTCTTTTTGAGCTCGTTGAAGGGCTCTACCACGAGTTTCTGCTGCATATACAGTGCTAGCAGGGGTAGAATTAGAGTAGTGGCTTCGGAAAGATTCACGTCTTCCACTATATCCTGAACCTCTAGAACTTCCTCGGGTTCCCTTATTTGATACAGGGAATTCGGGCTCATCAAGACTAGAATATGAATCTGTTAATTGAATCATATTAACAGAACCAAAGATTAACTCTTCGTCTGATAAAGACTATTCCTGGTTAACCTGTTTAGGCTGTGCCGTTTGGTGGGACGGTGCCCGTGTCTTTGAAGTAGATGACATGAAATCTGCCAGAGTCAAAGACAATTTAGGCTTTGATACATACTCATCTTTTCCTGATTCCTCTTTCTTCTTTGAATTGTGCTGCCTTTTTGAGGATTTGTCTTTTGATGGAGTCTTTACTGCATCTTTTGTAGGAGACACAATTGGCTTCTTCAATTGTGTTCGCAAAATGGAATGGGTCCGATTGATTGTCTTTCTGACCATCCAATCATCATATTTTTTCGCAATTTTGCTTTTGACTTCCTGCCACTCGCCTCCTTCCTCTGGATCTGTAGTGGTAATACACGCTACATGAGATGAAGAACCCTTCAATTTGACTTGTCCCAAGTCGACCATCTTTTGCAGGAGGTCTTTAAAGACAAAACACTCCTGGATGGGATGCCCCAACATTTGATGAAAGGGACAATAATTGGGACGGTCTTCATCTCCTTCCTTGTTTGGCCTCTTCGGTACTGGTAATTGAACCAAATTATTTTCCAGAGCTGAAATGAAGTAACCAGGAACTTTCTCACTTCGGAAAGAGTATGTTTTACTCTTCATATCCTCAAATTGTTTTCATCGTTGATCTTTTTGATCATTTGGACGAAACAGCCTTTGTTGTTGGCGTTCAGGAGGTGGAGCCCTTCGAGAAGATGAAGGTTTTGAAGTAGAAATAGGTACAGGTGCCTGTTTAAGCATAACTGTAGCAGTTTCTGCTTTACCCATTCTTCTTCCTGGAGCTGATGGAATTACACGAGATTTAACCTTAGCCTGTATAAGGGAATCTTCAATCTGTTGAGCGATTGAAGTAAGGTCTCGAAACCCTCCTGTGTATTTCACAGGGATCAATGGCATGCGTAATTCGTCACGCAAATTTGCCACACAGATTGGCAATAGTTCCTCTAGAGGGAGTGCTAAACTCAAGGAATATGTTAATCCCTTCCAACGAGCAATGAAATCAGAGACTCTTTCATTCTCCATTTGCTTGCAGTTTGTAAGATCGAAAACTGTCGTTTTTGGCAAAGTTGAGCTAAACTGAAGAAGGAATTTTTGACGAAGATCCTCCCATCCGATGACTGACCGGGATTGCAAGCTTGTATACCAGACAAAAGCTGGTCCTTGCAAAGTTCGCACGAAGCATCTGAGTTTCACTGCTTCTTGCTGCTCTGGAGTTCCCATCATAGGATCACAACAAGACACGTAATGCGTCAAATGTTGTTCAGGGTCGCCTGATCCATTGAAAGTAGGGAAAATAGGGTTTCCAAAACTGGATGGAGGAGAAATTGAATCTACCCATTCAGGGTAAACTTTCTTTTCAGGTTGAACTTGCGCTCATTTCCCTTCCATAGTTTCTAACCGAGCTGTTAATGACTCAATAGTAGTTATTAACTTTTGAGAAACGTCAGGTTGATCTTGGTTTTGGGTAGGTGGAATGAATGGATCTTGGACAGACGTGGTGGTTGGTGCTGCAACTAATGGTAGTGCTGCCAACCGTTGTTGCGTTTGACCCGTAGGATTAGACCTCTGAGGGTGTACTGATAAAGGAGGATATTCTTGATCCATCTCAGTAGTTACAACAAATTCCTTCGGCTTTCGGACTTCATAATTCTTAAGAAGAAGACTACTCTGAAGTAGTTCTGCATTCAACCTTCTTAATTCTTTCATTTCTTCCTCCTGTTGTGCAAACCTTTGCTCTAATGAGAGCGATTGACCTCCTTCAGAGGAAGGGTGAGAAGTAACCTGATTCTTTCCTTTCCCCTTATTGGATCCTTTTCGGAGAGGGGGAAGTGGGTTACTTGAAGGAATACCCAGATTTTGGGTAAGCCTTTGATTACATGTGCGCACACCTTCTTCATTTAGGTCTGTGTGCGCGACTTCTTGAGCAGGAACCTCTTCGTATGATCCCTCTGATTGAGCCTCATCTGGTGAATCAGCAGCAATGGCATTGATGACATTAATGGATGCATATTGCATGGAATCATTTCTATCAGTATTTCTGTGATATTCTCTCCTTCCATGTCCATGATGAAACATGGCATTCCGTTGACTTGATCCCTCAGGAATTTCTTGGAGAACCGTCACTTGGAGAGAATCTCCTGACATCTTGGCTCTTCGTTCCTCTTGAGGCTTATTCCCTAATCGAGAGAATGCTGACTTTCTCTGAGGGAGGGATTGAGGATTTGAAAAAGTCCCCAGTCCGGTGGACTGGGGATGTTCCTACTGCTTCTGTTCAACTCCTCGAATCCCATTTGTTGACTCTGAGGGTTGGGTTAGAGAAGTCCCCAATCTGGCAAGCTGGGGTGTCTCTTGACATGCTATGTCTGATATCTTCTTAAAATCTCTCTTGATATTGCGAATCTTAGTTCGGAAATTAGCTGGATGCATTAACCTATATCCACTTTTATCACCTGGTTCAACAGACCGTTGGATGATTTCCGAAACTTCTGTCATTTGATGACGTGTTTGCTCCAGACGAGAGGCTTGTGCAATATTCTCACCTGCTTGATGTAGGATAAATTCAACAACTTGTTCTCTATATACTTGATTTTGAGAGGAACTAGTTGAAGCTTGTTTTTGAGCAAGCTTTTGATTATGAACAAAGCCCATTGACTGTGGCCGTCCATGGGCAATAACATTGCATGAGACCATTTTCGGCGGGCTTTGCTGACTGGAAAGCACTGTGAAATGTAGTACTCCGTGAACACCCCATCCTCTGATATGAACATCAGATAGAGCATTGGAAATTAACTGACGCAATTTTCTTAGTGCGCCAAGGCATGAACGTTGAAGGGTTCTCTGTTTCTTTTCAGCCTTCGAATACCGAGAGACTGATAGAGATGCCAAATCAATCTGGCGTTGTAACCCTTCTATTATCTTAAGATGATTTTCATATTCATTGTAAGATAATACCTTCTTCTTTAATTGACAAAGAGTTTTCCATATGTTGAGACGAATATCATGGATTCCATCATCCGTCAATATCTTTGGAATGTCGTACTGGGAGTCAGCCAAAGGCCAAAACATGACTGGTACATCACCTTTTTATAGTTTTTTCCTCATGTTCAGCATTTCCTCTTTATCATTAAATGAAGATTCTTCTACCTGTTTGGACCAGAGTTGGTGTTTCCTTGTTGCTTCATCGGATTCAACAAGATTGGTAGAGAAATCACTATTCATGCTGGAAGATGAATGACCCAGGGATGGTTCGGAGAATAACCTGAACCCTAGGCTATCTTCTGATGGAGAAAGAGTTTCACCTGCCGATAGTAAAGCATCAGACATGAATGGTTTTACGTTTGCAAGTGCCTCGAGATAGGAGGGCTTTCTCGTCACTACATTGCCTTCTGAAGAATTTTCGAGACAACGTGAATCACTACTGCGGAGAGGACTTTCGCAGCGAAGTTCATCACCATGAGGAGGACCGTCATGATGGGTTATAGAAAAAGATGAAATCTCTTGCTCCTTGGCCTTCTGACCACACAGAGGGTTCCTGTGTCTCTCATCTGAAGAAGAAACTTCAAGATTGACTGAATTTTCATGAAGCAAGTCTTCATGAGGAAGTGTCTGTTGAAGACCTTCAGAATTAATGTTCCCGTTATTGGTAACTGAGGGAGTAGAATCTTGAATTCCGACAGATAAATGTCTGAGGGCTTCAAGAACTCCAGCATCGAGCAAGGCCTTGTGGCAGATTGGCCTTTGATCTCCTAACTGTGCTGGGCGGATCTTTTTCTTAGATGCCTTCTTACTCGCTTTAGAAACCACTTGATGATGAAAGTGATTGCTCTGAGCAGGTGTATGTGCCTGATCAGGAAATATGGTCAGTTTAGGCTGACGATCTCCACTCAAATCAGGTGTATGTGCCTGACTTGGTTGTCCGTATGATATGGGGGAGTATGCCCCATAACCCTCTTGGACTGGAACAGATGTGTGTGTCTGTTCCGGAGTGAATCGTTGATGTGTCACTCCATTGCTAGGGATAGATTTATGTGTCTGTCCCTGAGATGATGCTGAAGCTGTTATGATATCCTGGCAAGCATCCAGAATATGAGCAGGAATTTGCTTCTGCTCTTTCACCATTAACAAAATATGTTTGGTGACTTCAGCCGCCGGAACGGGGATATACGTCCATTCCGGGCTTGGAGTAGGTGTATGTGCCTGCTCATGTCCTCCTTTTCCTGTCAGTGAATCCTGACAGTACTCAAGTGTGGAGGCAGAGAGTTGAGTCTGCCTCCTGTTTGTCGTCGGGACTTTCCGACTGACTTCTCCGGGCGCTACCAAGCGAGACTGTTGGTAGTCCTGATTAGTATTAGCAGGTGTATGTGCCTGCTGATTACACTTCGCCAAACGCGGTTGACGAGATCCATCATATGTAGTCAGACGATCCTGCTGACTAACTGGTGATGTATAAGCAGGTGTATGTTCCTGCCTATGGTACTCCGCCGGAATTGCCTGGCGGGATAGGCTTGATGCTGTCAGACGAGTCTGCTGGACAGCGGAATTAAAACGAACAGGTGTGTATGCCTGCTCGTTGTTTGCCACCAAGTTAGGTTGGTGGAATTCTCCAGAGATGGCAGGGATGACAACCCACCTATTGTTAACCGGATTCCGTCTCTGGCGGTTCATCTTGCCTGCTCGGGTTCGAGGAACCTGAGCTGAATGCCTGGAGTCGGTACCCTCATCATGTTGAGGGCACACTACCGCACGAGTCTGGCGGCGATTGTTGATGGGAGCCCTTGAGAATGACTCCTGTATTTTTGAATTAAGGTCCTGCGGGACCTACTCATTCACTTCCTCAGAGTAAGGGAGTGAATGGAAATTGCGTTCCGGGGATAACGACCCAAAACGGTTGGAGACGGTAGTCAGCACCGCCTGCTTCTTGATTGCTGGCCGCCATTGTCCGGACGACCAGGTAGAGTTGTTAACTTGGAGGGATTGACGAGCGGCCTCCAGAGTTGGGATAGTACCGTTGCGACGGTACTCCTTAACCAGTGCATTAGAAACCCAGCGTTGAAGACGCTGAGTTGGTGATTTAATCCTCAGGGCGGATGACGTTCCAGCAGGAGTAGCAGCATTGGTTTTCACAGCAGCAGACCTCACAGTAGAGGTGTTCACAGCAGTAGTATTCACAGGGGTGAATTTAAGGAAAGCCATTTTGTATAAGATCTTGAGAAAATAGTGCCTGTTCCATGTAACAGAAATAATCAAGATGAATCCGGCCACTGCATCTTTTGGATGAGCACATGTCAATGATTTCTTTGTTGGCCCAAGGGGCCTAACAAATAAGAAGAACATCACTTTAACTTGGTTAAGGATTCACGTCGGGTTCACCATTTTTGTTTCGCACGGAATCCGGGGATGACCTCCTCGACGGGAGATTCAAACGTTCCGATCGGTTTCTAACGGGTTTGTTCGTAGAACCGGAAACATACAATGATTCCACATCCGTTTGGACCTACTTTCCAAAGGCAGGCGCTCATTAGCTTGTGGACTAATGGGGCTTAGGAATTTGTATTGGTTGAGAGGATGGGAGGTCGGACTCATCACACCTTTTTGAGGGGAATTATTGTCTACTCCGGGACTCTCTTTATAGATTTAAGTTATGTTCGTGAATCCTTATTACATTACCAAGTATAAAATGTGCTTTCCTTTAGTTTTAACAATCAATGATTAAATATGCAAGAAATTTAGAGAATCTTTTATATGTATTCGAGGTTCTTCATCAATAGAGAATCATCTATATCTGTTTAGAGATTCTTGGTCAATGGTATCCTTCAAAACATTTATATAAAAGTCTCTTGGTCATTATGATGACCAGGCTGGTTTTAAAGCCACTCAGTGGGGCACTTGAAGTTTATCGTCATTCAGAAGGACAGAGATTATTTCAAAGTTGGGATCGAACCCATAAATGGGCTACCTACGTATCCTTTGTTTTGGAAAAGGAATCAGAACCCACGTAGTTCGAGTTATGGAGTATGATGTTTATGATTTATGGCTCAAATATGAATGTCATAATTACTTTTACACTCTAAGCTCACGTGAGTCATGCTCGGTGTGAGAAACAAGAGGTATTGGTAAAAATTTAGACAATTGTGCCATGAAAGATGTAATCATAAGAATTTGTTTGGGGCTTATGTATGGATGACTGCCCAGATAGATGAAGGTTTAGGATTTACTTTTAGGGAGAAAATCCATGAACAGGGTCCATAAAGTTATATGTGCTTCATGGAGATTTGAATACTCTAATCTTGGGGCTTACTCCTAAGGAGGATGCCCAAGTTAGGAGGGGACTTATGATTGGGTTTTACTCCTGAAAAGGAAACCCAAATCAAAGGTAAATTATGACTGGTTAAGAGAAATTTAAGGGAACTTGGGGCTTATTCCTGAAAAGGAGACCCAAGGTTATGACTGAGTCTTATTCCTAAAAAGGAGACCCAGGTTACGGGACTTGGGGCTTATTCTTTAAAAGTAAGCCCAAGGTTATGACTGAGTCTTATTCCTGAAAAAGGAGACACAGGTTAGGGATTAAGGTTTGGGGCTTATTCCTGAGGAGGATGCCCATATTTGAGGTTGGGAACTTTAAGAATTTGGGGCTTACTCCTGAGGAAGATTCCCAGATTAAAGGTTTTATAACTGGGGATTATTCCTGAAAAGGAGACCCAGGTTAGGATTCTCTCATCTTAAAGGATGAGGTTGAATGAATGAACTCTCCATATTTTAGTGACATAAGGATATTTAAATCACTAGACTTTGAGAGAGATTCCACAGAATTCCTTTCAGATAAGAAAGTCAAATCAAGAAATCATGCCATAAATGGCTTTGAAGAGTGTCTTGAAGACTGAATCTTGAAAAGGAAAGGTGAAATGGCTTAAGAGGGGTAAAAATGGGCAAGATAGGCACCCAAAAAGATAGGGGCGCGCAAGTCTTCCGTGGTGCGCAAGTATTGGTCGCGCAGGTATACCTGCGCGACACATAGTGTACTTGCGCGATTTTCAACCAGCATTGAAATACTTGAGCGACTCTTTTTTAAAACCTTTAGAATTTTCTTGAGGTTCTTCCAGAAAAGGGACGCGCAAGTTATATTGAAGTAAATAAGTCGGCGCGCAAGTGTTTGATAAGTTTCAACACTTAGGCCTTCCTTCTTCTCTTTAGATCTTCCGTTCTAGGTAAGAAATTACCTTAGAAGTGTTCTGGAAGCTTTGAGAAGAGACTTGGGTGTCGGGAGCTTCAATCCGAGTTTCTGGAAAAAGATCCTCTACAATGGGGGGCCCACAGGGTCTATTTATAGGCAAAAGAAGACCCCGGGCGGTTACCGGGCGGTTACCAATTAGGTCGTGCAAGTCACCTGCGCGACCAAGGTAGCCGCGCAAGTACACTTGCGTGCCAGTTAGATAACTTGCGCGGTGAGGTTGATGTTGATCCTTTATTCCTTCCTTTGTTGATTTTTGATGTTTTCTTCAAAGTCTGAATCACTTTGAGCTCAGATGTTCCTTTTTCCGATCATTAGATTCTGTGACGAAAGGAGCGTCAACACTCATGTTATCAAATGAAACATTTTTGTTGAGTATAAAAATAAAATAACACATAAAATTATGAAACAAGATTTATTCAAAATTTCGGGTCGTTACAATCTTCCCCCCTTAAGAAATTGCGTCCCCGCAATTTTTTTAAATTAGGTTTTGAAATTTCATTGAAAGTCCCATATCAGAAAAGGAGTCAGTAAAACTATTACTTTAAAAGAAATAAAGGGAAGTATGAAGGTCACCCGAGTTAGCCCACACTAGGATTCCATGTAGGAGAACATGGACATGGAAGAAAAAAAAAGGGTCAAGTTCTAAGGGAGAGTGATATAGAACATGATTAGGAGAAAGTTAACCATAAGAAAATCCCAAACTTATGATGTGTGTAAACGATCTTTGATTATCTAGTAGGAAATGTAAACCAACAATGTTTTTGTTTTACGTTCCTTTTCATAATTTTGAGGAATTCATTTACAACATAGAACAAAAACATAAGGAAATATACCTACCTTCATGTGGAGTTTCATCCTTTAATAAGTTTCTACCAAAACTAATCTTTTCTCCAAATGATGAGGATTCAAAACTACTTGGTCTCATCAAAACACAAGAATCATCTTCTAGAGAATCACATAATCCACAAAATATTAACTATCTATTTCTTCTATCTTTAAACATTATCCCAAAAACAGAAAGGGTAAGGTAAAACAACTCTTCAAAAAGAAAGAATCCCATAGGAAGAGAAACTATTTTTAAATCTTCAAAGTTCCATGGTACTACCCAAAGTTCATCATAGGCCATACCTTAAATAACGGTCCTTAAAATTCCTCAAAATAAACCAAACTAAGATTGAAACCCAAATACAAGAGGGATTTGATAACATAGTTTTCCAAAATAAACTTCATTGTTCATCTCCAAACAACATCAACCACAACTAACATCTTATAACAACAGTAGCTAACCTAAACATATTTTACCCAAGATAGGTTAATCATTTCCATAAGTAACCTAAATTACTATAAGTCCTCCTTAAATTCATTGATTCTTCAAAATATAAGTCAACCTTACTCCTCAATGAAAATACCGCAGTAATATATTTACCTTGATCATATAGGGTCCTCAAAATAGTGAACGTCTTCCAAAATAATAATCATCTTTTAATCCCCTAATCATCTTTGTCGTATTAATACGGAAATATTAGCATTTCCTATCACATTGGTTGTTGGGACATGTTCTTCCATTTCCCGCCATTAATTAAGAAAAGAATCTATAATTAGGGGCTTAAATACTTAGCCAATAATCATGAAAAGAAAGTTAAAGCATATAAGGATAACTTGTAGAAGAAAAGTATACCCTAACTTGTGATCCCCTAGGTTCCCATCTAGGTTATCCATGATCATATATTCTTATGTGAACCTTTATTTAAATTTATCTTTGTTCCTTTAATAATGGTTCATACTAAGATTATGAATTTACCAAAGCATATCCCCCGGGAGTGTCGTAACCAAGAGTGCAGCAAGGCCCGTTTTCGTGTACCAGTTCCCGTTTGAGTCTATCTCAAAGCGGTGTTTTCGGGTTTTACCCCTATGTACATCTGTGCCAGAGCCACCTCTACCTTCTCGTATCCAGACAGGGATGTATTTGCTTGGTAACCCCTTACTCAATACTCACCAAAATACCAGGAAGATTTCCTATATTTAAACTTTTCTATAGGGTTCTTCCTAGAGTTTTCATATCCTAATTTCCACAAATAACTAAACCATCCTTTGATACCAACTATAGCATCACGCCTTTTTATCACATAAACTTTCATTACATTTTACAAAACCGAGGATCTTTAAGGTTTAGTGTCTTGGAAACCAGGAACTTTAAACATGAAAACATAAAACATTCTTCTTAAACACTTGAAAGGGTTATCCTCATGTTCACCCTATAACCTGGGGACCTACATCAAAAGGAAGGGTGAGCAGAAGGCCCAGCAAGGGAAACAAGTGAAACATTTTACATATGAACTTGAGATACATCAATAAAGTCATGAAAAGAACTTTAAGGCATGAAAATGAAATCATGAGGCATATCATAATAAAAATAAAACTTTTTCATAACTTGAAGATATTGCTACATCATTTAACATAGACAATCATGAACATATCACCAAGGTCCATCCCCAAGGTGTCATTTGAAAATTACCAAGGTTATTCACCAAGGTATCGTGAAAATTGTAATCTCTAGTGGTTACATCATTACCCAATGCATTGGAGCGCTATCAGGGTTCACCCTTAAATTTGCCTTTATTATCATGTGATCCACATATATCATCATCAAACATTTCATAAATAACCGATATAGGACAAAATAAATGGGTTTCATTTCGTAATCATAACGTTCTAAAAACTGCTTTAAAGACATGATCTTTACGTCACCTTAAAACCCACAGAAAAGGAAGGTGGGTCTCATGTATGTAAATCACATAATTTAAAATAGAACATTTTGGTATATATGTGAATACCCCTTTAGAAGAAAGAGCTTTGAGTATTCACTTAATAATATAAAATAACTTTAGAAAAAGAGAGAGACATTTTGAGACGGAAATTCTGCAGCATAACGGCTATGTTACGAGGTTTTAGAAGACATTAAAAAAAGAGGGAAATGGGTAAAAAATTCATAAATGACCCATAAAACAGTAGATGGACAGAATAAGAAGGATACATGATCATGGTAATGAAATTTCATGGACATTCCATTTGAAATGAAAAACATGGAAGGAAGACAAAAATTAAATTTCTCTTATGAAAGTTCAGCAGCCTAACGACGTTACTTAAACTTCAAACAAAATGATTTGAAAAGATCAAATAGGGTCTCTCATCATGTGAACATAAGAGTTCAGTATGATAGATATAGAGATAATTCCCCATCATATTTAAAAAGTAACTTGAAAGACTTGACATGAAAGTGAAACTTTGAAAAGAATGAGAAGGGTGAAAGAATCCCCTAAAATATTTGGCAGCCTAACGGCGCCACTTAAAACTTCAAAATAATGAATTGAAGAGATCAAATGGAGTCTATCATCATATGAACATAAGAGTACAGTATGATAGATATAGAGATCGTACCCCAAAATAACAAAAAGCAACTTGAAAGAATTGACATGAAAGTAGAACTTCAAAACGAGAAGGGTGAAGAACCACTTAAAAATTCGGCAGCCTAACGGCGCCACTTAAAACTTCAAAATACTGAATTGAAGAGATCAAATGGGGTATCTCATCATATGAACATAAGAGTCCAGTATGATAGATATAGAGATCATACCCCAATATAACAAAAAAGAACTTGAAATAATTGACATGAAAGTAGAACTTCAAAACGAGAAGGGTGAAGAACCACTTAAAAATTCGGCAGCCTAACGGCGCCACTTAAAACGTCAAAATACTGAATTGAAGAGATCAAATGGGGTCTCTCATAATATGAACATAAAAGATCAGTATGATAAATTTAGAGATCATACCCCAACATAATAAAAAGGAACTTGAAATACTTTACATGAAAATAGATCTTGAAAAATGAGAAGGGAGAAAGAATCTGTTACAAAACTTTCGGCAGCCTAACGGCGCCTCTTAAAACTTCATAAAACGAAATAATGAGAGAAAGAGGGGATATCTCATTATATGAACATGAAAAGGGCAGTAAGAGGAGTATAAAAGAACATCCTCCAACATAAGAACATGGAGCATAAAAGGAATGACATAAAAGAGATTATTTGAAATGAAAGAGAGAGGTCGGATCCCTTACCTTAAAACATAATTCTTAAAACTCAAAGTTTGGGACCTTGAGGGCTTGGGGGCACCATGGGAGGACTCCTTGGGAGGTAATGAGACCAGAACTCCGTTGGGAGAGAGTGGTGAGTCGAATGGATGAGAGTATGGCTTGGTATTTATAGGGAAAGTGAGGGGACAAGGCATTAATGGCAAAGGGACACCTCATTAGTGGTTTTGGCAAAACCATGGGCTTGCCCATGGTATTTTCCCACGGTATTGGCCACTTGGGACACCTCATACCTTATCTCACTATTAATAATTCGAACATATTGATTAAAAACTTAATACATCATTTAATGATGTCATTAAACACCCGTAACTTAAAAACTGTATTTTCACTATTCATCGAAAATTCAACTTTCTCAGAATAATCCCAAAATTTCACCTTAACCAAATATCAATGCTCTGATTACAAATATGAACTCCATTTTATAAAAATAATTTTCTAAATATTTTTAATTTAATTTTTAAATAAAAACACTATTCACCGAAAATTCATTTTTTTCAGAAAAACCCCAAAAATTACCATAGCATAATATCGGTGCTCTGAGTTCAAAAATGAAATCCGTTTTATAAAAATAATTATCTAAGTATTTTTAATTAAATTTTTAATTAAAAAATACTATTCACCCGAAAAAACTAATACTTGAATAATAATTTATGAAACCCTTATTTAACCATTTTATTGAATCACATTACTTAATCAAGGTGCCAAGATTATATTAATACTTTCTTTAAGTGAGATTACTAATCCATTTGGACACATTACTAATCCTAATCATAAAATCACTATTTATAATTTACTATTCATAAAAAATTAAGTTGATCCTATTAGACTCTAAATTTCGTACTGAACATAATTGTAGAAGACCATTTTTCGAAAATCATTACACATTTTTAATTATTTAAGGTTTACACAACCATTTTAAAAAAAATCCTTTTTCTAAAATTCATCAAAAATATGCATACTATATTTATCCGGTCATTTGAAAATTCATAAACTTCATCATAAGAAGAAATCCCAATTTTTATTTAAAACAAAGGATTACACAAGGCAGTTACGGTCTCCTTACGTAGCCCCTTATCACACCAGCATAGGACCTAAGTGTAAGGTGTGTTAAGGTGAGAGAATCTGAGGGAGGCTCGGCCAACATCTCACGAGTAGTAATTTCTATTATTTTGAACTTCTCACGAAGGCGATTTCGTTCTAGCTTCACACGATGAAGTTCAGCTTGGGTTTGGTCCAGAGCAAAGCCCAGTGGTGCTACCTCCTTCCCAAGTTCTGTTAGATGGGATTCGATCGGTCCAAGACTACTGGGTGAGGCCATCGAATCTTCTTTCTATATTAATTAACCAAGATTACATGTATTTAGAGACAATAATCAAAACGTTTAGTTTCCAGCGGTCATATTGACCAATGGTTATATAACAGTCAAAAACCAACGGTATCATTTTAATTATACTCATGTTATCAAATGAAACATTTTTGTTGAGTATAAAAATAAAATAAAATAACACATAAAATTATGAAACAAGATTTATTCAAAATTTCGGGTCGTTACAATCTTCCCCCCTTAAGATATTGCGTCCCCGCAATTTTTTTAAATTAGGTTTTGAAATTTCATTGAAAGTCCCACATCAGAAAAGGAGTCAGTAAAACTATTACTTTAAAAGAAAGAAAGGGAAGTACGAAGGTCACCCGAGTTAGCCCACACTAGGATTCCATGTAGGAAAACATGGACATGGAAGAAAAACAAAGGGTCAAGTTCTAAGGGAGAGTGATAGAGAACATGATTAGGAGAAAGTTAACCATAAGAAAATCCCAAACTTATGATGTGTGTAAACGATCTTTGATTATCTAGTAGGAAACGTAAACCAACAATGTTTTTGTTTTACGTTCCTTTTCATAATTTTGAGGAATTAATTTACAACATAGAAAAAAAACATAAGGAAATATACCTACCTTAATGTAGAGTTTCATCCTTTAATAAGTTTCTACCAAAACTAATCTTTTCTCCAAATGATGAGGATTCAAAACTACTTGGTCTCATCAAAACACAAGAATAATCTTCTAGAGAATCACATAATTCACAAAAGATTAACTATCTATTTCTTCTATCTTTAAACATTATCCCAAAAACAGAAAGGGTAAGGTAAAACAACTCTTCAAAAAGAAATAATCCCATAGGAAGGGAAACTATTTTTAAATCTTCAAAGTTCCATGGTACTACCCAAAGTTCATCATAGGCCATACCTTAAATAACGGTCCTTAAAATTCCTCAAAATAAACCAAACTAAGATTGAAACCCAAATACAAGAGGGATTTGATAACATAGTCTTCCAAAATAAACTTCATTGTTCATCTCCAAACAACATCAACCACAAATAACATCTTATAACAACAGTAGCTAACCTAAACATATTTTACCCAAGATAGGTTAATCATTTCCATAAGTAACCAAAATTACTATAAGTCCTCCTTAAATTCATTGATTCTTCAAAATATAAATCAACCTTACTCCTCAATGAAAATACCGCAGTAATCTATTTACCTTGATCATATAGGGTCCTCAAAATAGTGAACGTCTTCCAAAATAATAATCATCTTTTAATCCCCTAATCATCTTTGTCGTATTAATACGGAAATATTAGCATTTCCTATCACATTGGTTGTTGGGACATGTTCTTCTATTTCCCTCCATTAATTAAGAAAAGAATCTATAATTAGGGGCTTAAATACTTAGCCAATAATCATGAAAAGAAACTTAAAGCATATAAGGATAACTTGTAGAAGAAAAGTATACCCTAACTTGTGATCCCCTAGGTTCCCATCTAGGTTATCCATGATCATATATTCTTATGTGAACCTTTATTTAATTTTATCTTTGTTCCTTTAATAATGGTTCATACTAAGCTTATGAATTTACCAAAGCATATCCCCCGGGATTGTCGTAACCAAGAGTGCAGCAAGGCCCGTTGTCGTGTACCAGTTCTCGTTTGAGTCTAGCTCAAAGCGGTGTTTTCGGGTTTTACCCCTATGTACATCTGTGCCAGAGTCACCTCTACCTTCTCGTATCCAGACAGGGATGTATTTGCTTGGTAACCCCTTGCTCAATACTCACCAAAATACCAGGAATATTTCCTATATTTAAACTTTTCTATAGGGTTCTTCCTAGAGTTTTCATATCCTAATTTCCACAAATAACTAAACCATCCTTTGATACCAACTATAGCATCCCGCTTTTTTATCACATAAAATTTCATTACATTTTACAAAACCGAGGATCTTTAAGGTTTAGTGTCTTGGAAACCAGGAACTTTAAACATGAAAACATAAAACATTCTTCTTAAACACTTGAAAGGCTTCTCCTCATGTTCACCCTATAACCTGGGGACATACATCAAAAGGAAGGGTGAGCAGAAGGCCCAGCAAGGGAAACAAGTGAAACATTTTACATATGAACTTGAGATACATCAATAAAGTCATGAAAAGAACTTTAAGGCATGAAAATGAAATCATGAGGCATATCATAATAAAAATAAAAAATTTTCATAACTTGAAGATGTGACTACATCATTTAACATAGACAATCATGAACATATCACCAAGGTCCATCCCCAAGGTGTCATTTGAAAATTATCAAGGTTATTCACCAAGGTATCGTGAAAATTGTAATCTCTAGTGGTTACATCATTACCCAATGCATTGGAGCGCTATCAGGGTGCACCCTTAAATTTGCCTTTATTATCATGTGAGCCACATATATCATCATCAAACATTTCATAAATAACCCATATAGCACAAAATAAATGGGTTTCATTTCGTAATCATAACGTTCTAAAAACTGCTTTAAAGACATGATCTTTATGTCACCTTAAAACCCACAGAAAAGGAAGGTGGGTCTCATGTATGTAAATCACATAATTTAAAATAGAAAATTTTGGTATATATGTGAATACCCCTTTAGAAGAAATAGCTTTGAGTATTCACTTAATAATATAAAATAACTTTAGAAAAAGAGAGAGACATTTTGAGACGGAAATTCTGCAGCATAACGGCTATATTACGAGGTTTTAGAAGACATTAAAAAGAGAGGGAAAATGGGTAAAACATTCATAAATGACCCATAAAACAGTATATGGACAGAATAAGAAGGATACATGATCATGGTAATGAAATTTCAAGGACATTCCATTTTAAATGAAAAAACATGGAAGGAAGACAAAAATTAAATTTCTCTTATGAAAGTTCAGCAGCCTAACGATGTTACTTAAACTTCAAACAAAATGATTTGAAAAGATCAAATAGGGTCTCTCATCATGTGAACATAAGAGTTCAGTATGATAGATATAGAGATAATGCCACAACATAATTAAAAAGTAACTTGAAAGACTTGACATGAAAGTGAAACTTTGAAAAGAATGAGAAGGGTGAAAGAATCCCCTAAAAAATTCGGCAGCCTAACGGCGCCACTTAAATCTTCAAAATACTGAATTGAACAGATCAAATGGGGTCTCTCATAATATTAACATAAGAGTCCATTATGATAGATATAGAGATCATACCCCAACATAACAAAAAGTAACTTGAAATAATTGACATGAAAGTAGAACTTCAAAACGAGAAGGGTGAAGAACCACTTAAAAATTCGGCAGCCAAACGGCGCCACTTAAAACTTCAAAATACTGAATTGAAGAGATCAAATGGGTTATCTCATCATATGAACATAAGAGTCCAGTATGATAGATATAGAGATCATATCCCAATATAACAAAAAGTAACTTGAAATAATTGACATGAAAGTAGAACTTCAAAACGAGAAGGGTGAAGAACCACTTAAAAATTCGGCAGCCTAACGACGCCACTTAAAACTTCAAAATACTGAATTGAAGAGATCAAATGGGGTCTCTCATAATATGAACATAAAATATCAGTATGATAAATTTAGAGATCATACCCCAAAATAATAAAAAGGAACTTGAAATACTTTACATGAAAATAGATCTTGAAAAATGAGAAGGGAGAAAGAATTCGTTACAAAAATTTCGGCAGCCTAACGGCGCCTCTTAAAACTTCATAAAACGAAATAATGAGAGCAAGAGGGGATCTCTCATTATATGAACATGAAAAGGGCAGTAAGAGGAGTATAAAAGAACATCCTCCAACATAAGAACATGGAGCATAAAAGGAATGACATAAAAGAGATTATTTGAAATGAAAGAAAGAGGTCGGATCCCTTACCTTAAAAGATAACTCTTAAAACTCAAAGTTTGGGACCTTGAGGGCTTGGGGGCACCATGGGAGGACTCCTTGGGAGGTAATGAGACCAGAACTTCGTTGGGAGAGATTGGGGAGTCGAATGTATGAGAGTATGGCTTGGTATTTATAGGGAAAGTGAGGGGACAAGGCATTAATGGCAAAGGGACACCTCATTAGTGGTTTCGGCAAAACCATGGGCTTGCCCATGGTATTTGCCCACGGTATTGGCCACTTGGGACACCTCATACCTTATCTCACTATTAATAATTCGAACATATTGATTAAAAACTTAATACATCATTTAATGATGTCATTAAACACCCGTAACTTAAAAACTGTATTTTCACTATTCATCGAAAATTCAACTTTCTCAGAATAATCCCAAAATTTCACCTTAACCAAATATCAACGCTCTTATTACAAATATGAACTCCATTTTATAAAAATAATTTTCTAAATATTTTTAATTTAATTTTTAAATAAAAACACTATTCACCGAAAATTCATTTTTTTCTGAAAAACCCCAAAAATTACCATAGCATAATATCAGTGCTCTGAGTTCAAAAATGAAATCCGTTTTATAAAAATAATTATCTAAATATTTTTAATTAAATTTTTAATTAAAAAATACTATTCACCCGAAAAAACTAATACTTGAATAATAATTTATGAAACCGTTATTTAACCATTTTATTGAATCACATTACTTAATCAAGGTACCTAGATTATATTAATACTTTCTTTAAGTGAGATTACTAATCCATTTGGACACATTACTAATCCTAATCATAAAATCACTATTCATAATTTACTATTCATCAAAAATTAAGTTGATCCTATTAGACTCTAAATTTCATACTGAACATAATTGTAGAAGACCATTTTTCGAAAATCATTACACATTTTTAATTATTTAAGGTTTACACAACCATTTTAAAAAAAATCCTTTTTCTAAAATTCATCAAAAATATGCATACTATATTTATCCGGTCATTTGAAAATTCATAAACTTCATCATAAGAAGAAATCCCAATTTTTATTTAAAACAAAGGATTACACAAGGCAGTTACGGTCTCTTTATGTATCCCCTTATCACACCAGCATAGGACCTAAGTGTAAGGTGTGCTAAGGTGAGAGAATCTGAGGGAGGATCGGCCAACATCGCACGAGTAGTAATTTCTATTATTTTGAACTTCTCGCGAAGGCGATTTTGTTCTAGCTTCACACGATGAAGTTCAGCTTGGGTTTGGTCCAGAGCAAAGCCCAGTGGTGCTACCTCCTTCCCAAGTTCTGTTAGATGGGCTTCGATTGGTCCAAGAATAATGGGTGAGGCCATCGAATCTTCTTTCTATATTAATTAACCAAGATTACTTGTATTTAGAGACAATAATCAAAACGTTTAGTTTCCAGCGGTCATATTGACCAATGGTCATATAACAGTCAAAAACCAACGGTATCATTTTAATTATACTCATGTTATCAAATGAAACATTTTTTTTGAGTATAAAAATAAAATAAAATAACACATAAAATTATGAAACAAGATTTATTCAAAATTTCGGGTCGTTACAATCTTCCCCCCTTAAGAAATTGCGTCCCCGAAATTTTTTTAAATTAGTTTTTGAAATTTCATTGAAAGTCCCACATCAGAAAAGGAGTCAGTAAAACTATTACTTTAAAAGAAAGAAAGGGAAGTACGAAGGTCACCCGGGTTAGCCCACACTAGGATTCCATGTAGGAAAACATGGACATTGAAGAAAAACAAAGGGTCAAGTTCTAAGGGAGAGTGATAGAGAACATGATTAGGAGAAAGTTAACCATAAGAAAATCCCAAACTTATGATGTGTGTAAACGATCTTTGATTATCTAGTAGGAAACGTAAACCAACAATGTTTTTGTTTTACGTTCCTTTTCATAATTTTGAGGAATTCATTTACAACATAGAACAAAAACATAAGGAAATATACCTACCTTCATGTAGAGTTTCATCCTTTAATAAGTTTCTACCAAAACTAATCTTTTCTCCAAATGATGAGGATTCAAAACTACTTGGTCTCATCAAAACACAAGAATCATCTTCTAGAGAATCACATAATCCAAAAAAGATTAACTATCTATTTCTTCTATCTTTAAACATTATCCCAAAAACATAAAGGGTAAGGTAAAACAACTCTTCAAAAAGAAAGAATCCCATAGGAAGGGAAACTATTTTTAAATCTTCAAAGTTCCATGGTACTACCCAAAGTTCATCATAGTTCATACCTTAAATAACGGTCCTTAAAATTCCTCAAAATAAACCAAACTAAGATTGAAACCCAAATACAAGAGGGATTTGATAACACAGTCTTCCAAAATAAACTTCATTGTTCATCTCCAAACAACATCAACCACAACTAACATCTTATAACAACAGTAGCTAACCTAAACATATTTTACCCAATATAGGTTAATCATTTCCATAAGTGACCGAAATTACTATAAGTCCTCCTTAAATTCATTGATTCTTCAAAATATAAGTCAACCTTACTCCTCAATGAAAATACCGCAGTAATCTATTTACCTTGATCATATAGGGTCCTAAAAATAGTGAACGTCTTCCAAAATAATAATCATCTTTTAATCCCCTAATCATCTTTGTCGTATTAATACGGAAATATTAGCATTTCCTATCACATTGGTTGTTGGGACATGTTCTTCCATTTCCTGCCATTAATTAAGAAAAGAATCTATAATTAGGGACTTAAATACTTAGCCAATAATCATGAAAAGAAACTTAAAGCATATAAGGATAACTTGTAGAAGAAAAGTATACCCTAACTTGTGATCCCCTAGGTTCCCATATAGGTTATCCATGATCATATATTCTTATGTGAACCTTTATTTAATTTTATCTTTGTTCCTTTAATAATGGTTCATACTAAGCTTATGAATTTACCAAAGCATATCCCCCGGGAGTGTCGTAACCAAGAGTGCAGCAAGGCCCGTTGTCGTGTACCAGTTCCCGTTTGATTCTACCTCAAAGTGGTGTTTTCGGGTTTTACCCCTATGTACATTTGTGCCAGAGCCACCTCTACCTTCTCATATCCAGACAGGTATGTATTTGCTTGGTAACCCCTTACTCAATACTCACCAAAATACCAAGAAGATTTCCTATATTTAAACTTTTCTATAGGGTTCTTCCTAGAGTTTTAATATCCTAATTTCCACAAATAACTAAACCATCCTTTGATACCAACTATAGCATCCCGCCTTTTTATCACATAAACTTTCATTACATTTTACAAAACCGAGGATCTTTAAGGTTTAGTGTCTTGGAAACCAGGAACTTTAAACATGAAAACATAAAACATTCTTCTTAAACACTTGAAAGGCTTCTCCTCATGTTCACCCTATAACCTGGGGACATACATCAAAAGGAAGGGTGAGCAGAAGGCCCAGCAAGGGAAACAAGTGAAACATTTTACATATGAACTTGAGATACATCAATAAAGTCATGAAAAGTACTTTAAGGCATGAAAATGAAATCATGAGGCATATCATAATAAAAATAAAACTTTTTCATAACTTGAAGATGTGGCTACATCATTTAACATAGACAATCATGAACATATCACCAAGGTCCATCCCCAAGGTGTCATTTGAAAATTACCAAGGTTATTCACCAAGGTATCGTGAAAATTGTAATCTCTAGTGGTTACATCCTTACCCAATGCATTGGAGCGCTATCAGGGCGCACCCTTAAATTTTCCTTTATTATCATGTGAGCCAAATATATCATCATCAAACCTTTCATAAATAACCCATATAGCACAAAATAAATGGGTTTCATTTCGTAATCATAACGTTCTAAAAACTGCTTTAAAGACATGATCTTTACGTCACCTTAAAACCCACAGAAAAGGAAGGTGGGTATCATGTATGTAAATCACATAATTTAAAATAGAACATTTTGGTATATATGCGAATACCCCTTTAGAAGAAAGAGCTTTGATTATTCACTTAATAATATAAAAGAACTTTAGAAAAAGAGAGAGACATTTTGAGACGGAAATTCTGCAGCATAACGGCTATGTTACGAGGTTTTATAAGACATTAAAAAGAGAGGGAAAATGGTTCAAACATTCATAAATGACCCATAAAACAGTAGATGAACAGAATAAGAAGGATACATGATCATGGTAATAAAATTTCAAGGACATGCCATTTGAAATGAAATACATGGAAGGAAGACAAAAATTAAATTTCTCTTATGAAAGTTCAGCAGCCTAACGATGTTACTTAAACTTCAAACAAAATGATTTGAAAAGATCAAATAGGGTCTCTCATCATGTGAACATAATAGTTCAGTATGATATATATATAGATAATTCCCCAACATAATTAAAAAGTAACTTGAAAGACTTGACATGAAAGTGAAACTTTGAAAAGAATGAGAAGGGTGAAAGAATCCCCTAAAAAATTCGGCAGCCTAACGGCGCCACTTAAAACTTCAAAATACTGAATTGAAGAGATCAAATGGGGTCTCTCATCATATGAACATAAGAGTCCAGTATGATAGATATAGAGATCATACCCCAACATAACAAAAAGGAACTTGAAATAATTGACTTGAAAGTAGAACTTCAAAACGAGAAGGGTGAAGAACCACTTAAAAATTCGGCAGCCTAACGGCGCCACTTAAAACTTCAAAATACTGAATTGAAGAGATCAAATGGGGTATCTCATCATATGAACATAAGAGTCCAGTATGATAGATATAGAGATCATACCCCAATATAACAAAAAGGAACTTGAAATAATTGACATGAAAGTAGAACTTCAAAACGAGAAGGGTGAAGAACCACTTAAAAATTCGGCAGCCTAACGGCGCCGCTTAAAACTTCAAAATACTGAATTGAAGAGATCAAATGGGGTCTCTCATCATATGAACATAAAAGATCAGTATGATAAATTTAGAGATCATACCCCAACATAATAGAAAGGAACTTGAAATACTTTACATGAAAATAGATCTTGAAAAATGAGAAGGGAGAAAGAATCCGTTACAAAAATTTCGGCAGCCTAACGGCGCCTCTTAAAACTTCATAAAATGAAATAATGAGAGCAAGAGGGGATCTCTCATTATATGAACATGAAAAGGGCAGTAAGAGGAGTATAAAAGAACATCCTCCAACATAAGAACATGGAGCATAAAAGGAATGACATAAAAGAGATTATTTGAAATGAAAGAGAGAGGTCTGATCCCTTACCTTAAAAACTTAATACATCATTTAATGATGTCATTAAACACCCGTAACTTAAAAACTGTATTTTCACTATTCATCAAAAATTCAACTTTCTCAGAATAATCCCAAAATTTCACCTTAACCAAATATCAACGCTCTGATTACAAATATAAACTCCATTTTATAAAAATAATTTTCTAAATATTTTTAATTTAATTTTTAAATAAAAACACTATTCACCGAAAATTCATTTTTTTCAGAAAAACCCCAAAAATTACCATAGCATAATATCGGTGCTCTGAGTTCAAAAATGAAATCCGTTTTATAAAAATAATTATCTAAATATTTTTAATTAAATTTTTAATTAAAAAATACTATTCACCCGAAAAAACTAATACTTGAATAATAATTTATGAAACCGTTATTTAACCATTTTATTGAATCACATTACTTAATCAAGGTGCCTAGATTATATTAATACTTTCTTTAAGTGAGATTACTAATCCATTTGGACACATTACTAATCCTAATCATAAAATCACTATTCATAATTTACTATTCATCAAAAATTAAGTTGATCCAGTTAGACTCTAAATTTCGTACTGAACATAATTGTAGAAGACCATTTTTCGAAAATCATTACACATTTTTAATTATTTAAGGTTTACACAACCATTTTAAAAAAAAAATCCTTTTTCTAAAATTCATCAAAAATATGCATACTATATTTATCCGATCATTTGAAAATTCATAAACTTCATCATAAGAAGAAATCCCAATTTTTATTTAAAACAAAGGATTACACAAGGCAGTTACGGTCTCCTTACATAGCCCCTTATCACACCAGCATAGGACCTAAGTGTAAGGTGTGCTAAGGTGAGAGAATCTGAGGGAGGCTCGGCCAACATCGCACGAGTAGTAATTTCTATTAGTTTGAACTTCTCGCGAAGGCGATTTCGTTCTAGCTTCATATGATGAAGTTCAGCTTGGGTTTGGTCCAGAGCAAAGCCCAGTGGTGCTACCTCCTTCCCAAGTTCTGTTAGATGGGCTTCGATCGGTCCAAGACTACTGGGTGAGGCCATCGAATCTTCTTTCTATATTAATTAACCAAGATTACTTGTATTTAGAGACAATAATCAAAACATTTAGTTTCCAGCAGTCATATTGACCAATGGTCATATAACAGTAAAAAACCAAAGGTATCATTTTAATTATACTCATGTTATCAAATGAAACATTTTTGTTGAGTATAAAAATAAAATAAAATAACACATAAAATTAGGAAACAAGATTTATTCAAAATTTCGGGTCGTTACATTCATGTGGTCAAAACAAAAAGCGTGTTTTTAAGAAATAATAAGTATCAAAAGATTGACACATGTTTATGCCCAATTTCAATGTAAAATTATTTCCAATGAAAAAAATTGGATTAAATGGTAAAAATATAATCTAATTATAATTTAAAACAAATTAAAAAGATAATGTAACCATATAAATATATTATATTAAAAGGCAGTTTTGAATTAAAATGCATTATTTTTTACTATTCATTAAAAAATATAAATTCTCTGAAAAATACCAAAATTTCATCCAAAGTAAATCTTGATGTCCGTATTCTAAAAAATAATATTATTTTGTCGAACATAACATATAAAAGTGACAAAAACTAGATTTGAAAAGGGTTCTCCATCAAAAGGGGGAAAATCGACCCTTTAAATAATATTAGAGTATTTTTGCTTAAAAATGTATTCATTCACATTTTAAGCCTCTAACATTATTTGGATAAATGTAAAAACATTAAACAAACATGTGAAATCATATTTTAATTAGTTCAGTTCATTCCTACCAATACAACTTCTATGTTTAAACTACCATTTAAAATAATAATATTATATTATTATTATTTAGTATAACTCAACTTTGTGTGCAACATAAGATTTCAAAGAAACCCATTGTTGTGTATTGGGAACCCCATCAAACATAACATCCCCATTAAAGTAAAATTAATATTTATTTCAAAAATATTAATAAATAAGAAAATTTCATATTCTTTATTTACCTGGGATGTTACACTCAAAGTCTTATTGGAAACCTGAAAACATTTTTATATGAATACGGTGAGTATACATGTATACACATTAGGAAAACCCAATAATCTTGTGCATAAGTAGAGGAAAACAAACTAAATCCCCTATGAGAAAACCACAGAACCTCCAAAGCACCAAATGAGAAATACTAACTGCCCCAGTATCACCAAGACACACAAAGCAAATAACTTAAGCTAAGTTTATAATAATATAATCACATTGATTATAGGGTACCCCACACCACTACCCCTAGTTAACTGCTCCTCCCTAATTAATAACGTCCTAGTGCTACCACTCTTCCACATTCCCCACTATCACAACATTCCCACACAAACCTTGTCCACAAACCACATTACATCATCACCGCACAAACCTTGGACACAACCACATCACATCCTACCCACAGACTCATGGGCCACAACCACCACACCTGTTTCTTGAAAACACCTGGGCCTTATCCTGAAGTCACCTAGAAAACAAACCACCTCTCACACAATGGGTACCATAAATCTAGTAATAAACCTGAATCCATTACAACCTTCCCAGAGAGTATTGGGCGATAAATTCTGAGAAGTGGGAGCATGAGATCCAATAACCATCCATCCTTCCTCCCACCAGGATGTTGGAAAACATCCTCCCCCATAATAATGGTGGTGTTCTCCAAGTAGTTCTCAACACATGTGGTGATATTAATATATATCACAAGATAATACATGTTTATAAATATAGGTAAACAAAAAATTCTCCCCATACAATAGGTTTCCAAAAAAACACCCATCCCACACAAAACTTCCCTTACTACTTCCCCTTCATGAACAACCACACAAAAATTCACATAAAAAATAAAAACCCACCAATTTTGTTTAATAAGTTTTCATTATTTAAAAATAAGTTAAATTATTTTATTCCAAAAATACCCACAAAACTACCAACCATATCCAAACCCAACACATTCAGCAGAACATAAAACAGACAACTAGATTTCATTCCCACATTACAACACAATTCCACAACCATAATACAATACAGATGTAGTTCCACTTCTCTACAAGTCCATCCATTACAAAATCAATATATCTATAAACGTTAGACTCCACCACACCTCCAATACAACCTCATATAAAATCCCACTACCACCACCACAAAAACAACAGCCCCACTAAATACATACGCCAAACACTACTCACATATCCAACCACAATGTCCACCCCTCTACCCACAAACATGATACCAACAGTTGAACTATACAAACCAAACAAGAAAAAATCCCAAAAAAGCTCAAATAGCATAAAAACTCACCAAAAATCTATGTTTATTAAGATTTTATAAACACAAATCTTTAATTACTCTTTAATAAATCTAGGGGTGATCACACAATAGGTACAATGTTCAGGAATCTATTTTATTTAACCAGATGTATGTGGTTAATTATATTTCTTGTGTGTAGTCATTTTTATAGAGGATCAACAATAAATATAAAGAATCAATAGTGTGTAAGAAAGTTCCACCAACGACTATTATTTTCAGATGGATACAACCCATACAATTCATATTACATATCATAAATTTCAGTTAAATCAAGATATCTTCATCATCTTCCACACCACTATTTAAGAGTATGGTAAAAAGCATATTATATTCTAACACCATCAATAATTGTTTTCAACTGTGATCCAGAGGTGATACGAGTATACCCACCCTGCATGATACACAAACAAATGAGAGATGAAGGAAATCCCTACCAAGAAAAACATACGACCAATGATTCTTCCTTGCACCAAAATTGAGGACCATGCAAGCAGTAGGAAGGACTCGAAGGTAAACTAAATAGGTTTCTACAATAGAGGTGCATGGGTCCTTGGAGAATAAAGTATGTAGGAATACCAAGAGGTAATAAAATGTTTCAAGGAAGACATTATCTTTTCATGATAAAAGGCCATATCCTAAAATCTGAGATATGATTTCAAAGTACATAAAATTAATATTCTGGTTTAGCCATGCAGTTTAGCCATTTAAATTTCTAGAGGGGAATTAGGATATTAAGGATTTAATTTATATCCTTTGAAACACCATTAGAAATAATCAAACATGGATTTAAACTCAATATATGTCAAATAACATGTTAGATGTGAGAAGTTGGTAATACTGGAAATTACACACTGTTTGGTGTGCCACCATTTGATGAGTCACATATTGGGAGATACTGTTTAGTGAGTCACCATTTAGGGATTCATTATTTGGTGAGTAACCCTTTGGTGAGTTACCATTCGCTGAGCTACAATTCAATGAGTCACCATTCAGTGAGCTAACGTTTGGTGCGTCACTCTCTAGTGGGTTACTGTTCAGTGGGAAACCCTTTTGTGAGTCACCATTAAATGAGTCATGGTGCAGTGAGATACCACTCAGGGAGTCACAATTCAGTGATCTACCATTTGGTGAGTCACTATTCTATGAAGCATATTTTGGTGAGCCACAATAAGATGAGTCACCATTCGGTGAGTCAACATTTGTTGAGTCACTATTGGGAAACTATAAACTAGAAAGCTCTTGGAATGAGTCACTGTGACACCCCAGTACACCTCCAACACTAGATATTCAAAATGTAATGGACTAGAGAGCCTGGGGCCATTATATTAGAAACCTCTCAAACTATTCATTCCCTTGATAATTTCAAATTAAACCATGAAGAAATAGGGGTCCAAAAAATAATGCATAAGATACCTCTCAAAAATAAACCACCCAATGTTGTTCGAAAGCTAATGTGAAACATTGATGTCCAAGAACACCTTTCCAAAAATCTATATTCCTAGAAAACTACATAGACACCTATGTTCATACTATCAAAACAAAAGGATTAGTTAAATACTTCCACCATGTCAAAATGTTATCTGCTTTGGGTGACACTGACTTACCCACATATGTTTAATCATATCTACTTTAATGTGTCTTTTTTTGGGATTATGTCTACCTCCACCCATGTCACGAATCTTCTTCACAAATTAGAGAATAGGGAAAACAAGGCATCCTATAGAAAAAAAGGTTCATGAATTACATTATAATGTAAATAACAAAAGAGAAAATAATAATAGATCTGGGTACTGGGCACACATATGAAACTCACACTCTCATGTATTTTCTTCTAGGAAACCTTGCCTACACAACACATAGACAATGGGAATGGACTATCCATGCGACACCTTCTTCTAACGATCCTGGATCTCTAATGGCCTTTCCACAAACATTGTGTCATCCTCAATATTCAACCCTCCCATGTTAATGATGAGGGAGTAATCACATGGATACAAACAAATCTGGGAGATGTGTAAGACATCTTGGATTCTATCTAACTACTGTGGTAGTGCTATCTAGTATGCCACCTACCCAACTCATCCCAACACCATTAATGGTGTGATGAACTTGGGAGAGAGCTTCCTCCCCCTACAGAACCATCATTGCCCATGTCAAGGGAAAACCTTCATGAACATGTGGTCTCCAACAGCGAACTCCATGGTCCTCCTCCAATGATCGGTAGACAACATCTTCTTGTCCTATACTAATTTTATTCTCTCACACATGAGATGAAACTTCCCTTTTGTTCTCCACACTAACACCAGACAAAAATAAACTATATCTATAACCCCCATCCAACACAAGTGTGAACGACACAACATCTCATAAAAGGCTTAGAATATTGTCTTTCTATTGGTATAATGATAGAAATTATTGTAAGAAAGCTATACCAATGAAATATTTCATAACCATGACCCTATGGATTCAAGATTACATGTTATCTAAATATCCTCCAATATATGGATGATCCTCTTCATCTTCCCATCTATCTGTGGGTGGAAAGAAATGCTAAGGCGTAACTGAATTCCAAAAGAATGATGTAATCCCCTCTAGATGTGTTTGGTAAACAATGCATCCTGATCTAATTAAATAGATCTAAAAACCCCAAGTAGCATTACATCCAAATCCACATACTTCCTTTCAAATGAATTCACTGTGCTCGACTCCTTGATCCCTAAGAAGTGAGTTGATTTTTGCAACTAATTCACCACTAATCATATATCATCACACCCTTCCTGAGCACTACGTATCCCTAGGATGAAATCCATAAACATTTCATCTCAATTACTCTTGGGTACATATATGGTATACAACAAACCATTGAGAACATGGTGCTCTGCCTTCACCAGCTGGCATACTAGAAACATTGCTACAAATACCACCACCATTTGCTTTACCCCAAGCCACCAAATTTTTTCTCAAGCCTTGATACATCTTGGAAAATCCACGGTGCGCTACCAGGGATGAGATATGGAAATCACAGAGAACTCCATCGTGCATCCCCACTGGTAAAAATAGCTTCCCATGGTACAACATTTGATTCTAACCATCCACCGACCATCCATACAAAGCATCACCCTATTCAACATGACCATGCATCACCTCGTCCTCTCAGTCTCTTGATTGAGAGTCTTCCACCTGCTGCATCAGATAATACTATACCATCATTATAAATATACATCCTCTACCAATATCTATTCTTACATCTATGTGCAAGGTAAGTAAATCCTCTAACTCATTCCAAGTGTCTGCAGATTCTTGAACTGCCTACTTCTACGACATCCCGCCCAAGGAAACAGCCACGATGTTCCACATTCCTATGTTTTAGGAGATATCAAAGTCATAATCCAAGAGAAAATCAATCCACATCCAATGTCATGAGTTCGGATTGAACTAAAAAAAGATATACCTAGATTTCTTATGGTCCATGAAGATCATAAGTAACTCTCCAATGAGATAGTGTTTTTACATCTTCTGCACAAACACAATTGTTGTTTTCTCCGGATCATGGGTGGCATTGTTGCGTTCGTGGGGACACAACATCCTAGACCCATAAAATATCACTCATTGTTGTTGCATCATCAAACATCTCAATCATTATTCGGAAGCATCACAGAACACCACGAACAAAACCCCTTTATCTGGTAACCTGTGTAATGGAGCAATGAACAAGACACTGCTCACTCCAGACAAAAGCCTGGTCTTGATTAGATTAAGCCGTAAATCGACCAATAACATTGGATATGTTGGGAATGTATCTCCAGTTATATCCTTTCAGACCGAGAAAGACATTAATATTTTCTATATTATTGGGTTCTACCCATGAAAAATTAGCTCAAACTTCGACAGATCCATTGTTATCCCTTACTGAGACACAACATGTCCATGTAAGTGAACCCATCATATCCAAAACATACACATGGTCAAATTACTATAGAGATGGTGGAGTTGAAGAACCTCTATGATAGTCATGAGATGCTTGGTGTGATCCTCCACTTTCATCTAGTAGATCAGGATGGCATCAATGAATACACTAATGAACCACTCTAGGAACTCATGGAATATATAGTTCATGAGCCCCATGAACAAAAATGGAATATTAATAACACTGAATGACATGAAAAAGTACTCAGGGTTCCCTTAACTGCACGTGAAAATAGTTTTCAGGATGTCATCCATCTTTAACCATAATTGGTGATTCCTAGAATACATATCAATATTAAAGAACCATTATTCTCCCTGAATCTAGTCCAAAATATTTTTTATACAAAAGATAGGGTAACAATTCATTATCTTCACCCAATTCAGTCTCTAGTAGTCTATGCATGGCCTCAGATCATTGTTTTCCTTCTTCATAGACAAGACAGTGGAACCCCATGGTAACACACTCGGTCGAATAAATCCATTATTAATTAGATCATCAATCTGAATCCACAACTCCTATAAATTAGAAGGCTCCATCCAATAAAGAATCATCGAAATCGGATTAGAACCAAGTTGTATGTCTATCCCAAACTCAACATCACATCGAGGGGGTATAATCACTAAATAGTTAGGCAAAAATGCAAAAACTCTTTAGAAACTCCTTGATCCTCCACCATCTCATCATCCACTCATCCCTCAGACATCTCATCCAACAAAGAAATAAGAGGCTCCACATTATGGCCACCCACCTGACAAGTCCACATTAACCAAAATCTATACACTTAACGGATTCTTCTGAAGAAATAACTCTCCTCTAGAAGTTGTTGATAAAGACATGAAAGGAAAACAACCTGTAGATTCCAATGATAACATCATACGACTGCATCTGTAGAAGAAAAAGATCCCCACTGGACTGATGTATACCCAACAATAGCTTACATCCCCATAAAAGTTCAAGAAAGTTGTTCTGACCTCCAACTGGAATACTCAACAGTAGGTCAAGGAAAGTCTCTATATTTATAGTCCTAAGGCATGGGCTAGACTAGTTGCAATGAAGGATTGAGAAGCTCTCTAATCAAATAGAGCGCAAAAGAGAGTACTGGATAAACTGATCAAACCTTGAATAATATCAATCCCACTAGTATTGGTGCCTTTATATAGTATAACTACCCATGACTAGATCTTTTTCCCCTAGTAATATGGTTGCCTCCCCGACCACACCTTGATCGAGGTCCCTAAGAAGCACTATGTGGTCAGCCCCCACCTACATTGTCTGAACTCGGTGAAGCAGGAGCCTGTTGTCCCTATTTTTGGAATGGCCTAGCTATAGGATACTGCTGAGTTAGGGGAAAACTATCCAAAATCTACTATAATGAGATCGAACTGGGCATTGACAAGGATTCATTCCATGGCCTCCATAAGAAAAACACATCGGCCCATGACCATGGGAAAATTGAGAGAACTAGTAGTTCAGAACCGAAACTGATGTGGTTGACTTCCCACTGGTTGAATATAAGATGGCATAGAATCCAGAGACCTATTTTTGATGACCTTCACTTTTTGAGAACATAGATAACACACCTCTCACGGTATACCTTCTCATGAGTGCATCATTTCCACTACCTCATCCTTCTTCTGAACCACTAATTATGTTAATAGGGTGAAGGGAGTAATAGAATACTGGAGGGAGGGACAGAGTACCTCCTCTAAGAATATCACTTGAGAATCCTCATCTGGAATGAGGTCTAGAGAAAATAAAAGGAGATACTTAAACTTAATACACAGTTCTATCACCGACATACTTCGTTGTTGGATGAAGAGTATCTCTTGCCTCTTATCGACCTCCATTGTCAAAGAATAGATTTCTGCCTAGAACTCCTTCTCAATGTTAGCTGGAAAGTCTTAGGCTACCTTCCTATCTCTGAGGAAAAACATACATCACTAACACATTGATCCACTCATGTATCTTATTTCCATAGGAACCCAATACTCTATCATTTCCTGGATGAAGGTAATGGTGATATCCATTCCCTCAAACAAACTCTCTATCTCTATATCTGAAATGTTTCCTTCGTATGTCCAAGACTCTACTACTGAAAATCATGAAGGGTCTTCTACAACTGATCATCCTCTCCTATTGGGTCAACCCTTCGTCAGTCGACCAGGTCAGCCTGCTGAGCCCCCACTTTTCGTACCACATGCCAATGATGATGGGGATTCATATTTGAAAATTAAACAAGGAACTCTTAATCTAGAGTACAAAGAAATTTATTTAGGTTTCATTTTAACTCATTGTTTATTTCATATTCCTATAAATTCTTATGACTGAAAGTGTCTAAAATCATTATTATGCATGCAACATTCCCAGGGTATTTACCCCAAAATCAATGTAGACCCACTTGGTCATTCGGTAAGCTCATAATCTTTTCTTCGGATCCCAGGGGGCCTTAAAATCCTATGTCTTATCTATTCATCCTTGACCTATGTCATGCACCAAGATCACCCCATACTATTCCCCTACCATTCCATACAATCATAACTATTCCTAACTCCAAAATGCATCAAACCTCTCAACCATCACCTTTGATACCCTTCTATCAGGACCCTACTTAATTCAAAATGAAGGATGGGATGGAAAGATGGAAAGACCTTACTTTTTCAAAATGATGGAGAGATAACGATCCTTTGAGCCCCATAAATAATAGGCCCTAGGGTGGATACTAGAACAAAAGGTAGATAAACATTAACAAAAGATGGGAGGAATTACCCTTTTTATGGAAAAAATTATCAGCGCATAAGATGTTAAATCCCAAAAAAAATCCAAAAAACCTTTATAAGAAAATAATTTGAAAGAACCTCCCATTAATGTTTTAAATGAAACTATGATATATTACAATGAATACCAAGTATAGTATGAAAAAAGGATGAGAAACAACACATCATCTACCCCAATGCCTGAGATAGTAATGACCATCATGGTCTTCAAATTCCTCATAGAAACCTGATAATAGTTATATATATATATATATAGGGTGAGCATACAAGTATTCAGAGTAGGAAAACCCAAGTCACTCATGAACAATTGGGGGAAACATACTAACCCACCCCCATATGAGAAAACAACAGAATCTCAAAAGAACCTAACGAGGAATACTAACTATCCTAGTTTCACCAAGGTACACTCACTAAATTATGGAAGTCAAGTAAATTAATAATATAAAAACATAAAGGATAGTGTACCATGTACCACATCCAAGTATTTTACTGATCATCCCTAAAGACGAACATCCTAGAGCTACCACTCATCCACAAGCCCCACTATCACAACCTGTACACAAAAAGATAGGACACAAACCACTACACTTGCTACTCGCACACACTTGGGCCACTAGAACATCACATCATGCCCACAGACACCTGGGCCACTACCACCACATGTGTAGTCTGAAAACCCCAGATCCTCATCCAAAAGACACATGGGAATAAAACTACCTCTCGCACAATGAATACCATAAATCTTGTAATAATCCTAAATCCATTATAGCCTACCTAGAGAGTCTGGGGTGATAAATTCCTAGAATACAGAGCATGGTGCTAATAATCGATCATCCATCCTCCAAACAGGATGTTTGAAAAACACCCTCTCCCATAATAATGGGGGTGTTCATCATATAGTTCAGAAAAAAAGGTGGGGTGAATATAGATATCAAAAGTAACTACATGTTTATATGTATAGGTAAACAAGCACTAAGACCATCCTATGGGTTTCTAAACAGACAACCATCAAACACAATACTTCCCTTACTGTTACCCCTACGTGCACAACCACACAAATTGTAACATCAAAAAAAACCCACCCCTTTCATCTAACCACATATCATTATTTTTAATCAAGTTCTCTTATTTCATTACAACACTACCCAAGAAACTAGAAACATCTTAACCCAATAAATTCAAAAACACATACAACACACAACCAGATTACAGTCCTACTGCACAACACTGTTCCACAACCATAACATAACCCAGAAGTGGTTCCACTGCTCTACATGTCCATCCATTCCACAATGAATCAATCCATAATCCATAGATTCCACCACACCTCATATAACACCTCATACATATGCACATAACAACCACTACAAAAATGACATCCTTATTGCACACACATGCCACACCCTACTCACAGACACAACCCCTCTATCCAAGAGTGTAACTACAACCTTGTTACCCACATTTGTACAATACAACACAATAAGGCACAAGCCCCAAAAAACCCATAATAACACAAAACCACCCCAACAAGCCATGTGTTGTTAAATTTGATAAATATTATTCTTTAATTTTGATTTCATAAATTTAGGGGTGATCACCGAAGAGGTTCAATCCCAAGGCTTCCATTTTATTTAACCAGATGTACATAGTAAATCAGATTTCTTGTTTGTAGATATTCCTATTGAGGATAAAAAATATGTATAAAGTATAAATGGTGTGCATTCTTAGACCACCAAAAAAATGTGATTTTAATAGGGATACAACCCATATAATTCATATTACATATCAAAGATAACATAAAAATATATATCATAATCATCTTCTCCATCCCTATTTATGACTATGGTAACAAGAACATTATATCATAACACCCTCAATAGTCAGTTTCAACTGTGAACAAGAGGAGACATGAGTATACCCACAATGAATGATACAAAAACAAAGGATAGACAAAGGTAAATCCCTCCTAGAAAAAACAAGCGAACAATGATTCTTCCTTTCACCAAAACAGAGGTTCGTGCAAGGAGCATGAATGACACCAATGGAATACTGAAAATGATTCTACATAATCGGTGTGAGACTCCATCGGGAAGAAAGGTTGTAGGCGCACTAATTGGGAATAAATTTTTTCAAGGAAGAGAGGATTTCAGCATAAGAAAATGCCATATCATAAAATCAAGGAGATGATCTAAAAGTACATAAAATTTAAAGAGTGGTTTGACCATGCGAATTTTCTATTTCATATTATGGGGAGCATTAAGATATTTAGAATATAATTGATATCCTTTTAAATTCATTTATAAATGCTCAAACAAGGCATTAAAATTGATCAGTATCAAATAACATGTAAGAGGGGAAAACTAGAAAAATAGTAAATTACTCACCATTTAGTGAGTCCCCATTTAGTGAGTCACTATTTAGGTATTACTATTTAGTGAGTCACCATTTGATGAGTCTCTATATGTTGAGATATCATTCGGTGAGTCACTGTTCTGTGAGAAACCATTTGGTGTGTCACTATTCGGTGGTTCACTATTCCGTAGGTCACCGTATGGTGGGTAACCTTTCCCTGCATCACCCATCTATGAGCTACAATTTTGTGATTCATCATTTAGTGAGTCATTATTTTGGTGAGCTATAGTTCGATGAGTCACAGTTCTGTGGGTCCTGATTCATTGAGTCATCATTCGGTGAGCTACCATTCCATGAGTCACTGTTCAGTGAGTCACTATTATGTGAACAACAATTTTAGTAGTCACTATTCAGTAAATCAGTGTTTGGTGAGCCACTGTTGGAAAACTGAAAATGGGAAAACTCTTGGAATGAGTCACCATGACTCCCCAAAACATTACCAACATTGGATTTTCACAATGGAATGAACTAGAGAGGTCCGGACCATTAGAACAACAAACGCAAAAAACATTAAAAATTATTATGTTGTAGTATTAACATAATTACAAAAAAAATTAATGGGTATACTAAATAAATATTTACCAGTTACTTATTAGGAAATAAGAATTCAAAATTTTGTAAAGTCATCATATTCTTCAAAAATAAATATTATTAAAAAAATTATTTTTATTCATTTTTATGATAAAATGTTAAATATAATTTCCTCCACTATAATAAAATTTATTTGATAAAATGGACTTCATTTTTAAAATATGTATATCAATATTTTCTGAAGATAATGTTTTTATATTTTCTTGAAAGGATTTATTTTTCATTGAACCGTGAAAAAATCCATTTTTTATGAAATAATATTTTTTTGACTAAATAAAATAATATATAATTAAAAAATTATATTAATGTAAAATAATTATATATTAATTATAAATAATATATTTACTCACAATAGAGTTATTAATATTTTTATTTTGGTAAAAGTTCATTTATGGGATTAAAATGAATTATCCTAAAAAGAGTTTTTTTTGTGTTTTTGTATTCATATTATAACTAATTTAATTAGTAATAATAACTATAATTGATGAAATTGAGTTAAATTTGTTTTAATGTAATGAAATGTATAATAGTATCAATTTTTTACATTTTAATGAAGAAGTTAAATGTTTGGTGAATTTAAAATAATACGGTTTTTCTAAAAAATGGTATCTTTTATAATATCATCATGGCATAAGTATGGTATAAATATTTATTAGAATTATGTAACCAATAATTTATGGTAATATAATACAAATATAATACATAAATAATTAAAAATGTATAATTTTTTATTTTTCCATCATAAATATGAAAATCATTTTCAATGTCGGTGAAGGGCTTTGGTAGCACTGGAAATGTAAAATTTGGTATCCTAATGATAATAACAGAGAATAAAATTCCTTATCATTGAATTTTTAGTATATATAATTAATAAATGATGATTTAGATTTATATTTTACAACATATGAATATATATAAAAATAATTTATCCAAATGGATGTGTGTTACTTGCATAAGGGTAGAAAAATCCAAATAACATATTAAATAAGTTATCATGACATTGATGTGAGTAAATATACAAATATAATAAATCCAAATGTTTTTAAATAATAATTAATTTTTTATGATGGTAATTTATTTTAAATTATAAATTTTCAAACAATCACTTTAAATTCTTACACTGCGCCGACACAGTGCTTCTACAAGTATTAGAAAAAGAAATAATTTTAAAAACTGTAAAAGTAATTTCATTTGTGTAAGATAAGTTATCTCATTAATTTTATTGATAGTAAAAATATGTTAAATATTTGAGACTATATTATATTATATTTCTATTTTTACATGTTTTATTCTATATCAAATTAAATTAACAGTTCCAAAAATGACATTCCTAGTATTTTATAAAAATTAATATTTTATTAAATGATTTAAAATTCCTTAGAATGGTGAATGGGATATGGTTGAAAATATAATAAATAGAAAATTTATAGATCAAATTTCTTTGTATATTATAATTTTTTACCACTAATTAGTTCACAACATTGATCCATGATGATTTTCAATAGGGTTAACAACATGATAAAACATAGAGATATGTGTGAAAATAAAAAAACGTTTCTATATTTTATTTTATGAGATAGATTAAACCCATACTCATCTAATCAAGAAATTATATCTTTTTGGGGCCATTACTTTGTGAAAATTAAATTATATTAATTTAATACTCTAAATAATTTCAACAATGCCCTTTGCCTCACTTATAAAACGGAACCTCATATCCTCATTTATTCACACATCATGAACTATTGGCTTATCCAATAACAATATAAATCCCTAAATTTCATCCTTACCCAAATTATAGGGGTTTGGTTTTGGGAATAATACCAACCATATTGGTCTTAAAGTGTAATGAAAAGAAGGTTGTTCGAAGAGGAGGCATATCTCTTAACCAATCATTTTCATTTTATTTCTTCTTATTCAGAATTAAATTTTCTTTAAACCATTATGAAATAATAATACTAGTATAATACATATTTTATGTTTCTTTAATGTTAATTTAACAACCTATATCTATATTATATTTTATCAAATGATAAAAACACAATTTTTTTGTATAGAGGACTATCGCCTCATGTAGTGATTTAATTTGTTTTCTATCACCACCAACCACGACTATTTTTAATAATGTATATAATGTATCTATATATATTCATATTTTCAATATTATATGATAATGATAATATATCATCTATTTACTTAAATTTCCATCCATTGAAAAATGATAATGTTATTTTTTCATATGTGTGGATGACCACCTCTACAAAGACACATGATTCATTTTTTTATCACTGCATCACAAGTTTGATATATATATATATATATATATATATATATATATATAAATGTATTAGAATAGATAATATATTATTTATCATATTACCATCATTTTTGAAATATAAAAAAAACATAACCCTTTTCCATTATTTTCTATAATACATAAAAATTATAAAATAAGAACACAATAATGGATAGTGTGTGTTACATAAATCACTGAGTTTAGAATGAATTACATATAATAGAGAGTTTTTCTATAGTTTACGTTACACATAAGACCAATTTTTACCAATGAAATATATAATATTAATATTTTCATTTAATATGATAGTTACAACCTAGTCATCAAAATGGTAAGTATGAATTTTATTGACTAACTTATGAAAATATATAGTTAAAAAATTTATTAGTAATAAATTGATTATATATTATTTAAATATCATTTAATATAATAAGAAATGTATTTTAAAAATTATTATTTTTTCTAAAAGACATATAAGATGTGTTCTGAAAACATAATTTAAAATTAATATTTTCCAACTTTTTGAATGTTATTTGAAAAAATAAACGTTATTTTGGAAATCATGATATAAAATTTTTCTTTAGGGAGATTTTTGGTATTTTTTTGAAAATATATTTTTTTATGAATATTAAAAAATAATGAACTTTAATTGAAAACTTTATTTTCATTTAAATAAAATATGTTGATAAATTTTATTTTGAATTTGTTTTAATGTATAATTCTGTAATTTTTTTTCTATTAAACTAATTTCGTCCACTATAATAATTTTTATATTGAATTTTGATATTTTAAAATTCTATACTCTTGAACAACATCTCTTTGAAAACCTGTTTTCTCATCACATTAGTGAAATTAATTTTAAATAATATTTTTATACCTTTATGAATTTAATTTTAAAAAATGGATTCCAAATCATGGATCAGAACAATTTATGTTATCTATTATTGTATACTAAATTTTTGACAAAAATAATTAGTAAAAAAGTAGAAATTAATTACCATGGTTAAGGTAAATATTGATTCACTGTGGGGTTAAACTAAGAAAATAATTATTAAAATGTGCTACCAAATTTTCCAAAAGCAATTGGATTAATATATTTTGACTTTCCCTCTTCTATTTTATATATTGTAAAATTTTGATGGATTAATTATTAATAAAAATGTTGGTATGATTGAATATTTTCCAAATATTACCAGTGTGTCACTCACCTCACTTATAAAAGGCCACCACTCGCCTCTATTAATAACACCGTAAAACCAAATTATTCTAGAAAGGATATACAAAAATCATATAATAACTTCCCTTATCTTATCCTAAAATTCATATGTTTGGAAAAATGTAACATTGGAAATTTTTTTGTGCAAACCTAAGGAGGATACCCGTAGAAGAGGTAAAATTATTCAATTATCATTTCTAAATTATTTATTCCTCCACCTATAAAAATTTTTATTAAAAAAGATGGAATAATAAAATAACTGTGACACATATAATTTTATATTTTTATATTAATTAAATTACATAAAATTATCTCCACTTCCATGAAATGGGTTATATAATCATCATTCGTGTGTATGAGGGACTACCTCCCCATGAACTGATGTCGTTTGTTTCTCCATTTCCTCTTGTCACAGTTGGTTATGATGATGGATATAAAGTATACATATCACACACACTCACACATATATATAATATAACTAAAACCTTTGAGTCATTATACCACATATACCTTTTTTACTTTATATTATAATGGGGACATGATAATATCGTTTGTTTGTATGGTAGATTATCGACTCACAAAGCGATATGATTTTTCAGTCACTAATGGTTAGCATAGATGAGGATATGGATAAATTTAATATTTATATGTGATATAAATGAAATAATTATATTATTAATTAAATATTTTTCATTGTAAAATATAATATATTAGTTTATTTACACTAAATAATGATAATATTGTTCATCTATGTGTAGACTACCACCTTCATAAAGTGGTTCAACTCTCTTTTCAACACCACACCATATGGGTGATTTATATATTTGATGAAATAATATTTTATATATGATATAATTACAATTATTTAATGATAAAATATTACATTCCACCTATCTATAATGATCATTGAAATATAAAAATGTTACTCATGCAAATATATGGCTTATTATGTCCGTGTTCGTAACATACATCATTTTTCAAACCCAGATTTCATGATTGATCTCAAAAGTATTATGGATGTAGAACTATAAATTTTTTTCATTGTTATTATTTTTATGGAGATAATAAAACTATATAATGTTTTCCAAAAATGGATACTTCATGACAAAACATGCATGAGAATACAAGGAAATTAACACTAGAAACAATGAAAATAATGAAAAATGTTTAACGAACATATGAAATGGTATTATAAATGGATAATATATGATATAAGAAATACTAATAATATTACGTCATAAATTAAAATAAATTTTTAACACATTATAAAGTGTCATAAATCATGTTCAACTAAATGTAATCATAAGGTAATGGATTTCATGTCACCTTCATTTCATCATGGAATATTAAAATGTTATTATCCTAGATTCTTTTATATGGTTTATATAATTCACCATTGTCATGTAATATCATGAATACATATTTTTACATGATATTTAATTTTTCAATTTTAATTAAATCATCTATGGTTATTTGGCTGAAGGGGAACTAAGTGGTAATGAATTTTGTAACAAAATTTTTTATATTAAGTTATATTACTTCCTCATCATCTTTGATATTCTATGATTATGAGAGTATTTAATTTTTATTATATTTTTATATATTTATACTTATTTATATGTATTTATATTTTATGCACATAATTAATTCATTTAATAACTCTTATATCAATGCTATTATCATTGTAAGGGTTTATATCACAATCTCATTCTCATTGAGAATATTTATTCTCTAATTTCAGTTGAAGGAAAATTTTAGATCATTCTATCATAAAAACATTATAGTTTCTTCTAAAATGGTTATTAATTATATATTTAGGTAACAGTAAATCTTTCCTACACTTTGGTACATAAAATAATTTGGAATTTTTTTAATAAATTCTAACTTCATTTCTCTCTTGAGTTGAAAATTCATTTTCACCAAAACCATGTTTTCTAAAAACGTTTTTCATTATTTTTAACAATTTTAAAATGAATTTTTATTGAAATTTTTACATATATTTACTTTTAATAATTTTTAATGTAAATTTATTTCATTTTGAAAAAAATTCATGTATGGATTTTATAGAAAATTTTAATGGAATCGTCTTATCATTCTAAGAACAAGGAACCATTCAATCATTTTTAAGGTATAAAAATATTTTTGTTTTTAAAATTCACCAAATTAATGGATTTAACCACTATCATTACCATGATTTAATTGAATCATACATGGAATTTTTCATGGATCCATTTAGTGAATTATTTCCTATTATTCTGGAAATTCTTATTTATTTTAAAATAAATTTTTTTAGACAAGTATTTTCAAAATATTTTCTGTTTTAAAATGAGATTTTATAAATAAAAAAATAATTTTTTGCACAAGAACGTTTTAAAATATATTTTATGGTATTTTAATTCATCAATGACAAAAACCTGTTATTATAACTCTAATGGGTATTTTTTGTATTAATACAAACCATATTCTTCATATAGATGGTTTGTAATCATTTTGACTACATATTGAAATCCAGTTTACTAATTAATTTTTTTATTCATTAAATTTACTTATAAATATTATATTTCCTCTGATAAGTGGACTTTAAATTTCTTCTATATGTCTATATTATTTATCATGGAAAATATTATTTCTTAAAATGGATCTCATTTAAACATATGATGTTTTACTTTTCATGTTCTTTAATTGACTGGGGATATATTAATACATTTTATTCAATATTAAATATATATTTGATAATAAGTTATATTATTTATGATTTAAATAAATTATTTTATATATGAGGAAAAATATAGACACTCAAGACATTGGTGGGCCATGTTATTGGTATCCCCTCAATGCTTCGACAGTCATTTAGGATGAATTATTTGGTTATCCTTTCTTAAATGGGGTTTACCTATTAATTTGAAACTATCTTGAGGATGTTTTTTCTGGTAGAGGTATAATGTTCTTGGGAAATATAGAATCTAATAATTACTCATTTATTTTAATAAAAATTAATTTATTTTTATCTACGATTTTTTCACAATGATATTATATTTGGATACATTTAATTATTAGTTTATTACTAAATTGAATGTGTTTATATGTTATTTACCTTTACATATTGATAATGTCCTATCAAATTATGAAAGTTATATTATTTACTTAATGGAATTTGTTTTCTATCATTTACCTTTTCCATATTTTTTATTATAGATGATATTTTTCTATTAATATTTTTTACAGATGCACTTACATATCATATTATTGATTACAAAGTAGATGTGTTTAGCTATTTACATTTCCATGATCAGTATTCATATTGATTCATGATTTCTTCTACGATACATAACCCTTATAAAAAATTTGAGACCACCCTTATTTTTTTATTTTCAATTGAATCCATGATGTTTCCACTAAAAGATATTCCAGAATATTCTAGAGTGGTAATTTTTTTCTCAAAAAATAATTTTTTAATTTGTGTTTTGAAATATAATATTGGAATCATGTATGTATCTAGTTTACAAAGACAACTAAACTGTTAAGTCCTTTGAGATGTGATTCATTGTATCTCATTCTAGTGTAATAAACTAGCCACTTGATCTGGGTTAATGGTGTCAGGGTCTCTACAATTAGTATCAGATGAAGTTCAGTAGAAAACATGAGATATAGATTTAGGAAAACACAGTTTAGGGATCATAAACATCTGAATAAAATTGAGGATACGTATAGAATAACATACTGAAGTCTTCTTAAGAAGGTGATTATATGACTTTTACTAGAAATATAACCATTTTATTACCCTAAAATTGGATTTAGTTCATTAAATAATAGTACATATGGGTAATAACATCAAAATGGGTGAATTTGTAGTCACACAATAATCACATGGTTCATGAAAAATTTCCTTAATGAGAACTTGGATTGAATATCCTAGTATATAGGAGTTGGATAATTTGAATTTTCATCATAAACCATTGTAATGGATTTAAATAGAGGATAAAATAGAACTACATTGGACAAACATAAGGTGTATTCGATAGAAAATAATTTGTTTAAAAGGACCTGAAAAGGTTTTATTTTGGGAAAACAACCGTATAACGGAATGAATTACTGATGAAAAATAAAGAGTATTATGAATGTAAATAAATCAAATAACATGGATCCATATATAGATTATTTTCATAAATGTGGAGAAGCTATGCATTACTAGAATTAATGCTTTCATTTAATGTGTAACCCCTATAATAAGGAAGGACCTATGATGAAAAAAACGAATCAAGTATTTATATAATGGGATTTATGAAATAAATTTTGGAATTATTTAATTCTATTTTTCTTAAAATAATCATAAAACATCAATGTATTGCGTTAAATTTTTTGAATAATATATTTTTTCATTTACATAAGTGTTATAGATACTATCAATGGTGTATGAGGTTTAGGGTGATCATATGTTTAATAACTTAAACACCCCTTTTAAAAATATCATTATAGGTATAAAACCTGAGTGAAGATATTTTAAGAGAAAGTTATTGTAATAGAACTCATTGGTTTAGTATATGTTTTAGTGGAAAATTTATTTCACGAATAAAACAATTATATTTTATAAGAACAATTTTAATGGATTTAATAACCTTGTGGGTTGATATGATCATTTATGGAATTTTAATAAAAGTTAAATAATATTATTTGACATTGTGTGAAAAATAAAATATAATGAAAAAACTATTAAAATGACTCTTTAATGAATAATTTTATTTCAAGGATATGCATCATATTATTTTTTGGAATCTTATATGAGTTAAATTAAAACAGCTTGGAAAAATGAAAACCGGAATGCTGGGTGATAATTCTTCTAATCTAGTATGGTTTTGGGGTTTGAACCCATGACTGATGTACGATATGTGCTTAACACCTTCCACTGGCCTACACAGTGTTCTGGTTAATATTAAATTTCTTTTTTATCCAATTTTAAAAATATACATTATTGACGAAATATTTTTGTTAATTTGGAGTGTTTGGGATTTATTTATTATATTTGATGACATGTGGAATCCATATAAGTTTTTGAAAATTGTCAATGATAGATTAAAAAACAAGTCACTTTTTTATGAATCATACAATTAGTTAATGATTAATTTTAGTCATTTTGGTATAAAAAAATAATTACTGGATATTAATTTCTTTCAGTGAGAGATTATTTTAAAATTTATCAAAGAAAAACTAAAGGATGGAGTCATTCTCAATAAATATAAACATATAAGGTAATTATATTTCCCTAAATTTATAGACATTAAAATAGTTACTCAAATTTATGTAATGGATCCAAAAAAATTTATATTATTACCTTTATAGACAATAAATTAAATAGTCCTTTAAATCATAAAAAATGTATGGTATTGATTTACTTAACATACCATTTATTAATAACTTTTTTTGTGACCAATGACCTATATCATTCATTGTAATTATTGTTGTTTTATTGTAAGTTCATATCTTCACCTAAAATTAATTTTATCCTTTTTATAAGACTAGTTATTTGTTATATCTTATCCTTTTTACTTTCTTATTTCTATTAGATAGGGAAAAGTTTATTTACCCTTTTATAATGTGTGTTTTTCAATAAATGTATTTTTAATTTTGAGACACTATATTTCTATTATCATGTTTAATTTGTGAGGAATAAATTTGTTCAAGGTGGTAAGAATGTAATATCCTCAAATTATAATATAATAACATATTATTTTAGAGTTTATGTGAATTAAAATATTGGGTTTTACTGGCGTTATATGTAACAATGAGTTTCTTTGATCTCTTGCATTACATGAAGTTCAGAGATTTTCCCACCCAAAATATATTATTTCCATTATTTTTATTATAATTTTTATCACATAAAAACTGGAATTGAGGGTATGAATAAAATTTACTAACATATAAAAATATATTTTTTTAACATGTTTAATAGATATAAATTTATTATAAATAAAATGTGGACCACTTAAAAGAAATGGAACTATTTTATGGAAATTTTATTTTTTCCAAAGGATAATTTTGTATTTCATTCTACAAATAATTTAGAATAAAATTTTACCAATTTAAAAAAAAATATTTGAAAACGTAAAAAAATTATCTTAAGGTGACTTTTGTGATTTTTATAATATTTTTATTTTTTGATAAATAGTAAAAAATACTGAATTATAAATTAAAACAACATTTATCATTTCAATAATATAAAATATAAAATTATAATTTGAGTTGGTTTTAAATTATTTTTTTAATTTTATATAAATTAATCCAATTTATTATGTTGAAAAAAATTTATAAATAATTTTAAAATATTTACTATCTAAATATTGGAACATTGTCTCTTTGAAACCTCACTTTCTTATTACGTCTATTGGGTCAATTTAAAATTAATATTTTCCGAACATGTTAATGGAATTTGAAAAAATGGATTACATATTTTTAATAATAATTATTTATATTATATAATAATTTCAACTTATGTTTTGAAGAAATGAAATGTGAAAATAAAAAAAAAATAATTATCATGATTAACGTTAAAAAAGATTTATCAAGGGTTTAAACTATGAATATAATGAATAAAAATGACATAAAAACTTACAAATCACTTGTTATATTGCTATGTTTTTACCTTATATCTTTTAGGATCGATTATATACCATTTTATAGAATTTTTTCGTGATAAAAACGTCGGTATAATTGAATTTTTTCAGAAAATTACATGTGTGCTACTCACGAGACATTTAAAAAGGCCACAAACTATCCTATATTATCCACACCATTAAACAACATTGATTCATCTAATACATGCCCAAATCACTTCCCAAAAACACAAATATAATTAAAGAATTATTATTTTGGGCATAAATCCATCCTAGGAAGGATTTTCTTGTAATGACATAGTGGATACCTATAACACCCCGATCTTTTAAATTATTTTATTTTATTATTTCTTGGATTCAGTAAGTCTTGTCATGGTGCGGGTTGAGTGCATGTTTAATTTTTTTTGATATTTGATGTTTTTGGTGAGTTTTGGATCGGTGCACGGGCACCGTACGGTTGGCGGTAACCGTGCGGTCGGCCCAGATTCCCCTGTAGTTACCAATAACTTAATATAATAATACTTTATCAAAATGAAATAAATGTAATGTTTAAGATATAATAATAATAACATTGTTGTGTAGATAAAAAAAATTATTAAAATTTTTAATGATCTTATTATCATTAAAATGGTTGTAAATATAATTATTATTTTGTTGTTATTAATTTTGTTATTATTTAAAATAAAATGAATAAAATTATGATTATTATTATGATAATTTTTATTGTTATTATTATTATTATCATTAAGAAAATTTATGGCATTATGATTAGATAATATTTTTAAAAAAATTATTATATATATTGTCATTAAAAAATTTTTATTATTATTTCACTTTAAATTGTTATTATTATTATCATTATTATTATAATTATTATTATTTTTAACATCCTCTTTTTTTATATGTTATTTTTATTAATTTTATTTTTTTATGGGTTTTAATGATATCCTTTTTTTATCCTCCACACCTCACTCACACTCTCCCTACTCACTCTCATGCACATCTCTCTCCCATTTAATTCTCCTCCCCTTTTTTAATCCCTCTATCCACTCATACCTCTCTCCAATCACACCCCACTTTTTTTCCTTTCCCATCATGCACCACCCTTATCCATGAATTTATTTCTTTATTTTTTTTATCTCCCACTTTTTTTTCACCCCTCTCTCTAATAAAACATCCTCCTTTCCTCTTTTATCCTCTACGCCACTTTCCTCCTTTTTAACCATCACGCCACCCCCTCCCTCTCCCTTACTATTACTAATTTTTTTTATTATTTTACTCCCTCACACCACTCTCCACGCACCACCCTCTCCCCCCATTTATCCCCTCTTTATTTTTACCAATTATGGTCACCCCTCTCCTTATACCTCATCACACTCAACTCTTTTTTTCCCTCACGTGGCCCCTCTTCCTCTTACCCTGCTTCACACACACCCTCCTTCCCTCCGGCGATTCTTCCAGCAGTTGTTCTTCCCTCTAGTGGTTCCATCTGGTAAGTCTCTCCATATTCTCCTCTCCTTACTTAATTTTGAGGGTTTTCATGTGGGGTTTCTTGTTTACCAAACCCTAAATGTTAGGGTTAATGTGAATCTCGGGTTTTCTTTGGTTTTAGGGTGTGCTTTTTGTCCGTGGGGCGTTATTCTTCTTCCCGTTGAAGTTTCATTCCAATCGCATGAGCCTTCAGTAGGTGTTTCCACGTTTTTCTTTCTTAAAGTATTTCCTTTGATCCATGCAATTTTAAATAAATTTATAAAATAGTTTCGCAGCTCTATGGCACCCTTAAATAAATTATTGTAGAAATTTGTAATTTATTTGATTTGTTAAAAATTTGTTTTAAATGAGTTTTAGTGTAAATTGCATAGGTTTATGATACCTAAAAATATTGTTTGAATTTATTATGTTAATTTAAGAAGTAAATGGTCCCTTATTAAATGTATCAATGTTATTATGTTGCAACGACATTGTTTATTAATGAACTTGGCCCGATTTTTTTTATGACTTAGTTATTATGTTAAAACACTTTTGTAAAGGTTTAATGAATTCAATGTTTTATTTGGCGTCCCTTTAAAATAATGTGGGTAAGTGGTGATTTTTTGGGAAAGGCATTAAAATGTTTTCTTGGTGTGTGTTTGATTTCAAAATAGGATTTTGGGTGCATATGGTTTGATGTTGGTATAGCATACTAATCATGTTAAAATGTGTTGGAAAGGGGTTAATGATTTTTTTTATGGATTTTGTTATGTTCTATAAATAATGTGAGTGGCGAGTTAGGGTTTTAAGATAATTGGTGTTTTTATGGAAGTTTATTTTTCTAAATGGATTTTAGTTTTCAAATAATTTTGGCCCACTTGAGTGGTTTCAAGAGTATTTTAAATGTTGCAATGTGCTTCTTTAATTGTTTTGAAAATCATGGTTTATAATGTGATCTTTAAAGTTTGGTAATTCGGTTTGAAACATGTTTTGGTGTGGGTCAGAAAAGGGTAAAATCATGTTTGATAATTGTGAAGTGTTTTAGTGAGTGTTTAGAACATGAGAGCCCATTTAACTTTGTAAATGTAAGAGTGGTGTTTGCAAGATATTTTGAATAAATGTGTGTTCCCAGTTGGAAACCTTAAACAGTTTTTTTTTTAGAAAATGGTTTCGATATGAACATGATGTGACAGACCATTTGGAACTTTGTTAATGTGAATGATTGAACATGTATATGTGGCACTCCTGTCTAGTGTAACCCTTTATGGGTGAATGTATAGGAAGAATTCATGTTTGAGGAAGGAAAGTGCGGTGAGATGAGTCACGCGTGTAAGGGCCTTCCTACCTACACAGTATTATTATAACCACCATGGGTTCATGGGCGTCTTATAGATTATCGAGTGACGGTTGCTCACCAGCCCTGATTAGATGGGTTGGTTCCCCTGGTAAATAGAGAGGTCAGGTGGGATTTGCCGATGATTTTGTCGTGAGGGCGATCAGTGGGTTATAGACTATGGGGATTCACCATACGTCGTTAGTTGGTTCTGAACCGAGTGCGTCCAGGGGTTGTCTAAGGATGTTCAAGATCTCCCATGGTTACAACTTGTATTTCTTTATTATTTTCCATTACACTAGTTTATTTTTAGCTCATATTGTTTGTTTATTTTTCTACTCCACTAATTTATTTCCAACATGTATTATTTACCTGTCTCCCTTTTACACAACCTAGATATCACTTTTTTGTTTTTATTTATAAAATGATAAATTATTTTTTAAATAATATATGGCGTGAATTGGTCCTCATTGTGGTACAGAGGTGTTATTTTGTTTGAACGGGAAAAACTTATTTTTATAATTGTATTTCCAAACTTGTGTCATCGTAAAAATTTGGGTAAGGAAACAATTGGATTCAGTGGTTTACTTTTGGTATCCCTACTGATCATTTTTGTTCTCACGCCTTTCCTTTATCATTTCAGTTGCAGGTTCAGATGTTGTTCAGGATTTTTTTAGTGGTTTCTCACATGGGAGAAGTTTTGGGATTTTAGTTGGAGGTGACCAATGGGTCACATGGAGATCGTTATAGCGGGGTCTTGTTTCCGGTTTTGTTCTTTTTAGTGGTACTTTGTATCTGGATCAGTTCTTTGTTTATTTAAGTTTCAGTTGTCATTTTGATGCATGCTCTATTTGTTTTATTTTTTTATATGGTCCTGATTTTATTTTATGGGATTAAATCATTCCCTCATGTATACCTTGATTCCCAGCACTGGTTGTGATCCTGGGGGGATTGGGAACGCCCCTCGGGACATGTTTCAGACCGACTCGAGTGACAGGTTCAGGGTCGATCTGGGTTGGTTTGTGACAATACCTGAAGAAGAGGTAACATTCTTCAATGGGGGTTTTTATTTTATTTCTTCATCAAACTCTGAAAATACTTATTAAAACATAATGGAATAATATACTTAGTATATTCCATATACATATATGTTTTTAATTAATTTACTACAATTATCCATGCATCTATCAAACGGGTTATGAAATCATCATTCTTCTGTACAACAGACTATCGCCTCAGAAAACAATGTCGTTCATTTTTCCATTTACACATCTTAGGGTGGGGTATGATGATGGATATATAGAATATATATAATATGTATAACATAATTATACCTCAGGGTTCATTGTATCATATATACCTTTTTTACCTTCCATTCTGTAGTGGACATGATAACGTTGATTGTGTGTACAATGGACTACTGCCTCGCAAAACGATGTGATTCATTTTTCATTGACACTTAACACAAAAGATGTTAAGTAAAAAAATTATCAATTATATGTAATATAGAGGAAATAATTATGACATAAATTCTATATTTATAATTATGAGAATAAAATATATCATTTTTATTCTTACATTGATAAATGATAACATATATCATGTACATGTGGACTGCCACCTTCACGAGGCTATGCGACTCTACTTTCATCACCACACCAGATTGATGATATAAATAATTATACTTAATGAAATAATAATGTATATATTCTATTATTATAATTCTATAAATATAAAATATTACTTACCACAATTACATAATTATCAATGAAAAAGGGATATGTTACTCAAACTTACGTAGGACAAAACATCTGAATGATCATAACATGCTTCATTTCTGAATACCATCATTCTTTATTGGTCAAAAAATTATAATTCATGTATAAATATAACCATTATTTCATTATTATTATTATATAGACAATTAAACTATATAATATGTTCAATAACATGATATTTCATGAAAACACACAAGATAAAACAAGGCAATTAATACATGAACTAATGAAAATATTGAAATATTATTAATGAATGACTGCTAATTTGTCATAAAAGAATCATATATGATTTTATAAATAATAATATGGTCCTAGTACAAGTTAATAAAATGTTTTAAAAAACTAATTCGGATATTAAATCACGTTCAACCAAATGGAATCATAAGGTAAAGGATTTCAACTAAATGTCTTTTCATTAATTCATATTGTACTAGTATACACTGGGTTTCTTATATATGGTCTATATACTAACCCTATGATATATAATATCATTAATAATTAAATCGTAATGTTATTATTTTATTTAGTTTTAATTATATCATATTAGGCAATTCTACAAAAGGATTACAAAGTGGAAAGGAAATTTGTAACTTAATTTATTATCATTGGGATATATTACTTATTCGTTATCTTTGAAATTTTAAGATTATGTGTGTAATGACTAGTGATAATCAAATTATTAATTTACACTTTTTTAAATGATTTATTATTGATACAAATAATATATTAATTGTAAAATTTTCACCTCTAAATTATTATCATAATATAGGTTTATTTCACTATTTCATTCACATCAAGATTTTTTATTTTTGAATTTCAATTAAACTAAATTATTTGATAATTATCTAATAAAACCATTTAATATTATTTCCTCTACTTAATCATGATATTTTAATTTAATAGAAACATTTTATTACACTTTGGTTGTTAAAATAATTGATAAATATTTTTTAAGAATATCTGATTTTATTTCTATCTTCGGTTGGAAATCTATTTTCTACCAAGACCCTATTTTCTAGAAATTTTTTCATAAATATTTTTATCCTTTTAAAATGATTAATTAATGACATTTAAAAATCTTTTCACTTTTAAAAAATTCAACTAAATATTTATGTAATATTCCAAAAAATTCTCATTTGGATTTTACCAAAAAATGTGAAAGTAATCTTCATGTCATTTTATGAATGATGAACTTTTATAACATTTTTACTATCAAAAGAAATGTTATTTTTAACCTATATAGAATTTACAAAAATACCTAACACCATGACCATAATTTATTTGAATCTTATATTGAATGTATATAAGGATATTTTTATTGAAAATTTTTTCTTAATATTTTTTAAATTCTTAGTCTTTTAAAATCTATTTTAATGAAAATAATTTTCAAAATGATTTATGTATTGAAAATTAAATTTATAAATCGAAAAGATAATTTAATCATTAAATTTTTAATGATATTTTCATATTATTACTATTCATAAATGAGAAAAACAATTTATTCTGACTCCAATGTGTATATTTTTTAATTGATGTCATCCTTATTGTTCCTATTTATGGTTTATAATCTTTTTTTCCCAAGAATGTTTTGAAATTTACTTTCATGATTAATTTTTATAGTCTTCACATTACCTGTAAATATTAAATTTCCTATGATAATTTGAAATTAAATTTCCCTTATATATTCTTACTATTTATCATGAATATTATTTTTTATTTAACCATATCCAATTTCTACTAATGTTATTTTTCTCTTAAAGTCATTTGAATGAATGTAGAAGTATTGATAATCGGTATTCTTTGTTCAATACTTATATTTGATCAAAAAACATTATTTAGGAATTAAATCGATTATATGAAATCTTTGGTAATCTTTGGCGATAAAATAAAAATGTTGGTCCCGATTATAGATAACCCCTTGATACATCGATAATCTATTAAAAGATATAAATTTTATAGCCTTTTTAAAAAAAAATCGAGCACTCATTTTTAAAATATTCTTAGGATAGATACTGATAGTACATACATAATTTTACTGGGAAACATGATTTATAATAATTATAAATTACATTCATTTTGAACATTGTTATTTTTATCCATGATATTTTTTCAATGACATTATCATTGGATGCATTTCCTTATTAGTTATTAATTAAATGGAATTTGTTTCCAATTATTCACCATTAAATATTGATTATGAATAATCTATTTATGAAATTCATGTTATTGATTAAATGGATGGTGTTCAAATTTATATAAATTTCAATATTTATTATTATCTTTAAAATTTTCACATTGATATTATATCTGGATTCACAACCTTTACAGTTTACAAATCACATGGAATGTGTTTTCAAATATTTACCTATCCTTATCCACTATGACTTCAGATTCATGATTTTATCCATTTTAAATAACCCTTACTAAAATTTTTATATCCCCCTTAGTTTTTTTCCTTTATAAGAAATCTATGAAGTTTATTTTGATAAAAATGAAATAACATACTATAGTTATTAATGTTACTCTTGAAAAAAAAATTATAACATTTTTTTGCAAATATAATATAGGAATCATGAATATATCTTATTAAATAAGAGAAGTAATATATTAGTCCATTTAGGATAAAATTTCTTTTATTTTATTCCAATTTAATTGATCAGACACCAGTTCTATGATACTAGGTTTATGGTCGATACATTTTTATTGAAAAATGGAAATGTTACAGATGTATTTATAAGACCTACCATATTCATGGATTAACATTAGTTTGTTTTTCTTAATCATATTTCAATTTTTTTTAAAACATATTATTTATTAGAAAATATTATAATTATTTTATTATTAATATTTTAGAGATGATATAATTAACAACTCTTTGAGCATGGTCAACCTACAAAAATCATTTTGGTCATATAAGATGAATATCATAAAAAGTGTATGACATGAACTTAGTAGAATAAGTAATTAATTTTAACATTGTAAATATACCAATAATACGTAAAAAAATTATGAAATAGAATAATTCAAATAATTTTATTATTTAGGATGATAAATAGTGTATCTAACAATTCACACTTGAGGCAAGGGAAATATTACCTTAGAAACCTAATGTTTTAAATAATTGTTTTCTAAATATTCTTCTTCCTTTTACCAATTATTATAATTATTTTATTTTAATGTTTTTATGTAAATAATTAAATGAAAATGAAAATTTTCATTCTATTTTGATTTAATTTCAATGTTTTTTAAAAAAAATATTTATTTTTTACTGAATGTTTTGAATTTATTTTAAAAAGGAAAATTGAATGTCTTATTTTAATGTAAATGGTGTCAATATATTTTTCCACCTCAATAAAAAAAATTCTAATCCTTTATAATATTACTTCTTTTAATCAGTTAAAACCCTTAATTCCATTTATTATTTGTATTTTAGTTTATAAAATTGGGTTTTAAAGTAATGGGATATACCAATATCTAAAAATATTTTTCTTATGGGTTGAGAAGTGTATTAGTATGAGTTTGATGATGGAAATTAAATATTATATTTGGTTTGTGAATGTTATGATTAGAGAAATTGTTTATGGACAATTGATCCTCTTATATATCTCCAATTCATTGGGTAATGATTATGTTTTCTTGTAGAAGTATATTAGAAGTAGGTTGTGACATTTATTCCAACTGTAAGGGTTCTTATATGGGCTATTTAAAGATTATCTCCTAGGAAACATACATGAATTATACCAGAATTATTTTGAGTATAAGTGGACATCCTTTGGTTTCAAAAGGCATGATGATAATATTTTATTTTAAATCAATAAAAATTCCCTTTTATAGTAACAAGGTATTCATTTATGATTTTTTATCATAGGTTCTCATGTTTTCTAAAAAAACATCATGTTTTCTATTTTTCTTTTATGTTTTATTATAAATTGTTTTATGAAAATGTTTGGGAAATAAATCCAATTTCATGAGTATGTAAATTATTATTTGAGATGAAATTTTATTATGTTAAATAAAAACAATCTTTTATTATATCATGGTTTTAGAAGGACTAATGGTTTTATTTCGTTTTTTTTAATATCTCCAACTGAGAATTTGGTACTCAACCTATGTTTAAAAATGTGTTTCATTAGTTTTAAGTATTAATTACAAAATTAAATAATTGAATTATAAAGTATATAAATTTTATTCATAATATTTTTTAAAAGTCTCATATTGTGAAAGTAATGGATACTAATTAGATGTTTTAACATTGTAATATATTGGATTGTTATGTAAGAGTTATAACCAAATTCTACAAAAATCTAAACTATAATGATCCTATATAATGAAATAAATTTAATTATTGATTAAAAAATCTAGATATATTATTTTTAATGATGAGCACGTATATTATTCTTCCCATTTCCCACCATATGGGAAATGAAAATATCTATTTCTCATATGTGTGTGTTATCACCTCTATGTAGGTATATAATTCATTTTCCATCATCACCATTAAAATATTTAAAATATTGTGAATTTAATGATTATATGTGATGTTTATGTAATAATTATGCTTTTATAATAAATTTATATTATCTACCTTCTTAACTACTAATTTATCATGAAATTATAACGTAACTTATTTATATAGGTGCACTTCCACAACCATGAAATGATCTTATTTTTTTAATTTATGATAAAAATGCATCATAATATGGTTATAGTTAATGAAAATATGTGATATTTATGTTATAATAATTATTTTTAAAATTAATTTTTTTTCTTTTATGTCATTCCATCCTTGAAACAGTGGAAAATCACTCATGTGTACATATGAATTACTGTGTCCATGAAGTGACATAATTAATATTTAATTTCCCATTTATAGGAAAATTCAAAAATGTTTATATAAATATTACATATTATACTCATTACATGATTAAAATTTTAATCATTAAGGAACTATGATTAATTTACAATGATCAAAATTTTTGTATTGAAATACATATGAATAAAAAAAATGTTATCACCTAAAACAGTGATTTTAAAAAGGAATAATTAATAAACATATGATAGAAATTTATAATTATATCATACATGTAATGATATTTATGGATATTATATTTCAATATATTATAATAAATCTATATTTATTATCCATGTGTTTTGAATTTATATGAAGTAGGACGAGACATGAGGTAAACAAATTATGATACAATCCCATTTCTTTACAACATTATTTATAATAAATTTATGTTGATGCAAATAATATGGATCATATTATTTAAACCCCATAAATTTTCATATCCCCTGGATATTTTTTTAATTTATATATAATAGCATTCTTTTACTCTCGTGGGTACTTAAAGTGATTGATATAATTCTTTTAAATAAATGTTCAACATATTTCAACTTTGGTTGAATAACATTTTCTTCCATGTCAATTCTTGTGTAATTTCCTAATGAATTTTTAACCTATTATTTAAATGAGAGAGAATTTAATTTTTCATTAACATTTACTTAATTTTTTATGTTTTAAAATTCTTATAGTTAAATAATCCTTATCTATATTATTATCTTTTAAATTTTTTTTAAAAGATTGAAAAAATGCCCCCTTTAAACATATACAAGAGGATAGATATTCCCCAAATAGCATCTGTTATTTCCATTGAATATTAAATTAAAATTTTCTATTTTTATTTAAAAAAATATTTATAATATTTTAAAAAAGTATAGAGTTCAAATATGTGATTTAAAAAATTTAAAGTTTATTTTACTTAAGAAATATTCTTCTAATATTTTAGAAGAATGTTTATCTTTGACAACATCAATTAATGATCCTTATGATTCGTTAGGGATATTATCCCATGATACAATTTTTATTCATTCTATGAATTTTTTATGACTATGGTGAATATATGTTGATGAAATATATTTTCATTAACATGGGAGATGTTATTAAAAATGATAATTTTTTCATGATATTATAGAAAATATAAGAATTTATTATATCAAGGGAGGGTCCATTATATCCCTAGAATGTTTTTTTTAGATTGATAACTCATCAGAAAACAATGTTATTTTTTAGTCAAAATTCATTTTCACAATAATATTAATGATCTTTCTTGAATTTATATATGATTAAATGTGGAATTTTTTTATTTTCCATACATTTATATAAGGAACTGATTCCATTAACATAACTTAATTATTGAATATGATACTATTTATACGTGTTCATAATGTTATATTCTTATACTTATAATAGCACAAAATTTGTACTCTCAAATATGGTTATAAAATCATAATATTAAAATTTCATCCATTAATTCCAATAAATATGACCTAATTTTAACCATCCAAAACATGAAACATCAAATAGAAATATTGGATCATTTAAATTCAGAAGTTCCTTTAGTTTGGAGTTTACAAGAATTAGTAAAAAAATATTGTCTAATAACATTGATACAAAAAAAACATATTCTAAAAAATTTATATAATCTCCAAATAAGTTATTCATGTTTAGTAAAATTATTTGGAATATATACATTAAACCAACCATAAAACATGGAAAAAAGTAAAAATAATAAGGGTTATCTCAAATTCATAGTATGGGTTTACATAAGAATTAACAATTTCTTGTCATTAGTGAGAATAAAATGAGAATAATTTTATGATGACATAATCAAAGTGAATAAGAATAACATAAGATAATTCAAAACCACAAAAATATAGATCACAAAATATGTGATATGGGATAAACATTAAATAAAGGTAATATTAAAGAGAATAATTAATAATAATTAATTTGATTTAAATATTAAACATATGATCCATTAAAAATTAGAGTAATTATAATGAAAATTTGTTAGTAAAACCATTACAATAACCATTAAAATTGGAATAAAAATTACATTCAACATCAGACTTAATTATTTTGATAACATAGTCATTACCAAATGCATTGATGTTCCATATAAATCTCACTCAATCATAAACAATTTATAACAACCATAATATAATCATAACACATAAAAACCTCTATTTTTTAACGTAACAATAACCAGTGTCCCTTCATAGCATTATTTACCCACATCTAATAAATGGGTTCCATGAAAACTTTATTATTATTTCTCATAAGAATAAGGATGGAATAATTAAAACATATTCCTTGTGGATAGTATGTTTAGTCAATGGTTTTTGAAATTGAAGAAGTGAAATAGTTTAAAATTATCAGGAAAATATTTCTTGAAAAAAATACCCTTTTCATGTTTAAAATCCCTGAGAATTAAAAAACTATTATGTATATATTTTTCATAGAAAATAACCATGGAATATTATAAATGTATGTTAAAATAAAGTAATATTTATGAAGGATGGAAAATCTGTTCATGTTAAAAATTCCAAAAAAATTAATTTTTTTTTAGGTAGAATAAAAGTGAAACATGAGGAACATATTATGAAACATTATTTTAGAACAATTTAATTAAAGATAAAACATCATGGAAATAAATTTTTTTAAAAAAATATTTATAATAAAGAATTCATGAAATAAAATAATTAAAATGGATGAGTTTTTTGGTTAAACGTCTTTAAAATCTTTCAAACAACATTTTTAATGAAAACGCATTTTAAAACCCTTTTAAACAATAAATCCATTAAATTAATTAAATTAGGAATAAAAATAAAATTCTATGGGTAAAAAAAATTCATGATTGTATATTTCAATATTCTAAATATAAATCATATAAATGAATATAGGGTTATAAATAAAAACATATGTCCTAAAATGAATTTTGAGATCAGAAACAGTTATATTTCTGTCAATTCTTGTATAGAAAAGCCATTTAGTGAAGTAACACTGAATGATTCAATAAAACCCATAATTTTATTGATTTAATATCTTAAAATAAATCTTGGGATAGTAAATACACCATATAAATGGAATTGTGGTTCATGACATTAATTATGTCCCAAAAAATTTCAATTGAGACCATGAAAAACCATACACTTTTAAAACAATGGAATCAAAATATCAAGAATGAGACATATTCAAAGAAACATTAAATGTTATTATGAAAGAATAATTTATGATAAAATATATCAAAAGGAAATATTCACACATTATTAATTAAAGTAGGTAAATAATACAAGACTTGTCTCAATGATACAATATTGAGATTATTTAACCCATAAAAAGATCATATCACCATAGATAGATTTTATTAATAGAGTGATTATGTGTAAATAATATAAATGCAACAAAATGGAAATAAGTAATTAAACAATCATAGGTCAATTTACATGTATTCGTGGTATAATATAATAAATTAAGATATTTTATAACCAAATAGGTGAAAAATGATAATAGAATACACTTACCACATGGAAATATTCAACTCAAATACCTATAGGTGAAGCAATTTCAATTATAAATTAAAATTAAATTAAGTATTAAGAATTCCTAAAATTAAATTAAAAAGTAAAATTTAATGCACCATATAAATAAAATTAGGTTCATAATAATAAAACATGCCTTAATGAATGGAAATTAATACAAAATTCCTTACCTCTAATCCTTACAAAAACCTGGACTCCAACATTTAAAAATATTTTTCTTAATAGTGGAATCATAATACGAGCCTTTCCTTATTTTTCACCTAGTTTCTTATAATTGAAACTATATGAATATAACTAGGGAACTATGCGGAACAAAGATATTTTGTAAAATGAATGATAAGTTCCCATTAAATAGTCTGATTAAACAATATAGTTTTATTTAAATATATATTATATTAAAGATATGTTCCTAATGATCTTAATTTGGTATTTTTTATAAAATATATTTTATATCAATCTTTATGAAAAATATAATTTTTATTTCCATCCTTCAAATATAAGGAATATTATAATATTTCATTATATTACACCTCCATAAAGCAACCCTGTCTCAAATTTATGTGGATTAAAATTCATTCTAGTATATATCCACAAAAATCAACACTCTGGTTCATGTTGTGATCAGGGAACCCTTAATCTAAAAATTTATTAATCATTAATCTAATAAATGAGAATAATCAAGGAATTTGAGCTCCTATGGATTACAACCAATATACAGTTATGGGAAATTTTTTGTTGCCCTTATGAAATTAAGACATTGCCTTTATGCGAGCAGGGGGTACCCTTATGCTGGTATTGAAAAACCTAATTACCCATATATAAATACCTTCTAGCCCTTACATAGGTTAATGAAAAATCATGTTACCCTTATGAAACATCAAAGTAACACTTATGTAGAATATCAGAATTCTTGATAACCTTTATATAATTCCCATAATACCCTTACATAGCCTTTTATGTTTGGTACATACCCTTATATAACCTTTATTAATAGGGTGTTACCCTTATACATAAAAATTATTACCATTATGCAGCATAAAATATGCATTGTTAACCATACGTGATCACCATAAGACCATTACGCGAGCATCATCTCATTCTTATGTTACTAGATGGTTACCTATATATAATTTTCAATTCACGTTATTACCATTATATATAATTATATAAAAAATATTTTAATAATTATATTTTATACTTAGATAATTATAAATAATTTTAATAATTTTAATCTATCATAACACATATTTTCTTATATTCATTTAAAATACTTTTTATAATGAGATAAATATTTTTAATTAATAATTATAAATAATTTAAAGTAACTAAAATATTAAATTCTAATACTACCGACTTATGTTATAAAAATATTTTTGATTAAATTATAAATTTCATAATAAAAATGGTTCTATAAATTTCTATGTACATATTATTTCATAAATAAAAACAATATAATAATGTGTAGTATAATTAAAAGACTAATGTTTTCCATTTTAATAAAAACTAAAAAATTCACAGTAAATTTAAAAATAAAATTGTGGGAAAAATAATGAAGTTCAATTATTATAATGTTTTATTAATAATTACTTATTAATTATTAAATCTCTTAAAAATGTAACTTTTTAAATAATGATGTAGAATTAGCCTAATGAATCATATCTTTTAAAATATTGAATGAATAAAAAAACATATTTTCCTCAAGTTATCTAAAAATTTATTTCATCATTTTTTTAATTACAAAATGATTGATGAGTTATAAAAATTATTTAATGGGAATAATGTATTATAATTTCATTATGTTACATTCTCCCCCATTTAACAAACTGTTTCGTTCTAATTTAAACATGATCTCAGAAATAAAAAGTTTGACATTTGAAAATAGAATTTTTGAAAAACAACATCATAAAATAAGTTAATAAAAACATCTTATATATAATATGGGAATTTGAATATGAAGGCCATCTATAATAACACATAACTATGGTTCCAAATATGAGAACCTTAATGGGATGCGAAGATATTAACAAGGAGGAAAAAATAATATCTTAGTAATTATGAAGAGTGATAAAAAACATTAATCATAATAAAGTGAATGATCATGATAAATTAAATAAACACAAAACCATAATCAATATATTGTGAAAAGACTATTGATTCATCAGGAATTAATATAAAATGATATCAATTAAATTTCATGATACTTTTCCTAGAGTTGGGTAATTCCATTTCCATCTAGACTACGAATATATTGATATATAAGTACATGAAAATTATTATTTCATACTTCATTAAATTTATACCATGGAATTTCATTTTTCTCTAATCAATGAGTATTCAAGATACATTTTCTATGCATAAATCATTAAAATCAACTTCTGATGAATCACATAGCCCATCAAATGATAACATGAAATTACACATATTGGTATATATTAAAAAACTGAATGTTTAACACAAGATAATATAATATCCAAAACATATAAACATAAATATGAATAATAAATCCCTAAAATGTAAAAACAACTTCAATTTATCGAATTAGTTCATCTCATTAAAATATATCTTTAAAAAATTTCAAAATATTATTAACCAAGATTAATAGACAAAATTTCAAAAATATTAGATCATATAATTTTTAAAAAAAATATATAATATGTATCTCAAAATAACAGTTGTCACTAAGAAAGTCATATACCAATAATTTATATTCCAAAATCATATAATCAATAAAATATTCTAATATTCTCTATAAATATCTTTAATTTCTATAATTTTAACTTAAAATCATATATAACTCCAAAAGATAACTCAAATTTTATTTATCATATAAGTATGAATATTAACCAAAAATATTTCCTTATATTATAAAATGTCCCAAAAGTAGTGAATCTCTTCAAAAATGAAATTAATCACATTTTCACCAAATCACATGGTTTTGATAAATCATATATTCTCAATATATAATAACCCTTTTATCATGAATTATCTAAATTAACTCAATATTAAGATATTTTTATTATCCAAAAAGGCTATATCACAATATTCAACTTACATCACAAAAAATTTAATATAATTATTCCCAAATAATTCTTCACATTAAACATATATATCATATATATACTACAACCCATTGGTATGTCTCCAAAAATATCATCAATCACTTTAAAATATTATTACATGAAACCTCAGAAGTGGTGTCTAATATTTTTAACCATTGGTCAAACTTAAACATATAAAACCATTATTGTATTCACAACTCCTAACCTCACATTAAGACTTGTTCATCCCAAAATTTATCTAAACCCTTCACAGATACTAACTATAATATCCCAAACCCACACTCTCAGATCCTGTGCTAAAATAATAATCATTACTTTTTTGATTTGATACTGATAACATTTATTGAATTATAGATATTACAATATTACAACATCAATAGGAAATATTGGACACCTATATATACAAAGAACATTTTGGTCTAGTGTTCTATATTATTGGGAAAAACTCAGACATAACAAATTGGATACATAAATAACTGGTTCATAAAAGTTGACATAATATCTTACTAACATATCCACATATAGAAAAAAAATTAGTAATAACTTATTTAAAACTACTCGTCACAAAAATATAATAATAAAACATAATAATGGCGAGATTAAATGATCATTAGGGGTAAAAATTAGAATTAATAATTGGATGTCATTAGTGATAATAAGATGATTATAAGAGGATGATAGCATAATCAAAGTTCATGGTATTGACATAAAAGAATTAATACCCATAAAAACATAAATAATAAAATATGTGATAGTTAATAATTATTTTCCAAAGGAATTATTTGTAAGAATAAATAATTCCAAACATGTGATTTTAATCTAGATCATAGGAAATATTAAAAACTCATAGAAATAATAGGGAGAACATGTGGGAATATTTGAACATTGAATTTATAAAAACCTTACAGGATCCCTTAAAATTAGAATAACCATTACAGTCTACATAAAATATAATTCTTCAGTGAACTTAATCATTACACAATGCATTGTAGAGTGATACTAGGATCACCTAATGGTGAACAATGTTCATGAACTATAACATATTCATAAAACATCAAATCAGTCATTTTTGTATCCTAACTGTAACCATTGTTTTGTAATATAATGATTTACATGTGTAAAATAAATGGGTTCCATGAAAATATAACAATCCATATAAGGAAATAATAAGTATTGTATCATAACAACAATTCTATATTAGATCGTATATAAAATAAATTATTATTGTTGTTGGGGAATGAAATTACCATAAAAATATCATTAAAAACATTTTGGAGAAATATTCCCCTTTGTTAAATTAAAAATCAATAAAAATTCACAAAATATATTACGAAAAAATTTCTTTAAAAAATATCATGTTAAATTATAAAGTAATCTTAAAACAAAATAATGTCCATAATGTGAGAATAAATTTTCGTGTCGTAATCATTAAAAACATTCATTTAAAAAATTTGTAACGATAGTCAAAAGTGACACATCATGAAAACATTATGAAATTGTGTTTTAAAACCTTTTTAATGAAGGTCCAAGATCATGGAAAATAACTGTATGAAATAATTCATGTTTTGATTATGAGATTCATGAAAAAAGATAATGAACATAGTATTATAAATTTGTAACACCCCAATATTTTTCAAATAAATTTAACATTGAATGCATGAAACACTTAGTCTCTACAGAACACAACATTGTAATAAACGAGTTAGTAAACATAATTATCCACTCCTATTATTTGAATTTCAAAAATCTGACATACACGGTTCGGATCATTAATTTATTTAGAGTCTGATATGACAAACTTAATTTTTAGTAAATACTAGAATACCCTTATCAAAAGGAATGTTACCCTTATGAATAGTAACATAACCTTATGAATAGTAACATCAGTTAAGATAATATATATATAGGATTTAATGAAAAGTTTGATGTTCCTGTGTTTTAGAATAAGTAAATAAATGTTTTAAAAATTGTATGTTTATGTAAATAATGATTTTAATTAAAAATTAAATTAATAAAATTTAAAAAATAATTTTTTAAAATTTGACATCATTTTTCGATTTTACACATTGAAAAATGGTAAGCATGAATTTTGGGGATATTTTTGAAATACTACATTTTTTTGGTGAATAGTAAAACACAATAATTTATAATAAATGCAAAATAATTGATTTAATGAGTCATTGATGATGTTACGCTGATATAAAAACCATTTTTTCTAACTCATATGAACATATTACTATTTTTTTCATGTAATCATCACTATTTCATGTCCAATAGAAAAATAATAAACTAATGGTTATAATATTAAGAAAGCCCTCCTCCACTCCACTATATGTACTACCTCTTCCAACCTCTTCTATTAACACCTATGAAACCTCTTAACATCTACAAATTCTACCCAAATAACTTTCCAATATCCTCCCCCATGACCATTTTCTCTTGGTCTCATAAAAAGACAAAATAATCTTCCCTTAAGAGGCTAAAAAAGAATGTTAATTCAAGAGGTAAAATTCCGTTTTTCATTTCTTTCATTTCCATGTTACTTTGTTCTCATTTCATTCATAACCTATACTCATCAAAATGGTATGAAATCTCCAGTACCCCACATATACTATAATTTTATTATTATAATGGGATAATTCATCTCTATCTCTCCTTTACCCATCATTTATGCTAGAAATGAAACATCGTTCGAGATGTGTTCATTTATCACATTCAAGGGCGACAATGAATTCAATTTGATTTACCTTATTCAAATATGGACGTGAAACCATTTTTATGGTGTAAATAGATGATTATATATTTATTTTATCTTATTTAATTTTCTATAAGCTATATTCAATCGTGATTTAAAATAATATTAATAAACAAGGTAATGGTGAGAAAAATCACCAAATTAATCAAATCATTTATTATTAATGTTTTATATAATTATTCACCATAACTAAAAATAAAAAAATGAATTTTATAACAATTTAATATTATTAATGTTCATTAATAACATATAATATATATTTTGGAATTCATCTCTCATCTTACATGAACTACCACACTCTTTTATAATTAAGTCAATCATGAATATTAAGAAAATGAGAACTCATTAACAATGAAATTGAATACCATAGCCCATCTAAACAGAAATTAATGAACTTAATAAAGTCATAATAGAACATTTTAATGTATAATTATTTATTTAATTATTAATTAATTAAAATAATTTTGTTATTCAGGCCTTTAATATCATGTTAAGAATACCATCAAATTTAAGGTAAGGGCTAGTCTCTATCACTTTTATTCATGAATCCCCCTTATGATGTGTCCTTTTATTTATAATTTTTAATGATAAGGTATGTTTTATAACCATAACTATAATTATATAATGATATATAAATTATGGGATACCCGTTTATCTCTCATTAATACCTCAAAATAACACATGTTACCATGCTGAAATGATTGTAAGGGTTTCTTCATCTCACTTCCATTTTTGTGAGATATTATGTGTCCACTACCATTAATTTTTTATGGTGTATGTATACTACTAAATTATTTTTATATCATTATTTTCATTATTTTAATTATATTAAATATATCATTTAATGATTATTAATGTGGGGGAATACAATTCAATTTATTGAAAATATGTATGTATTTTCTACCCAAATCTCCATTTTCAATCGGGTTGATCTTATTCTCCACTCACATCAATGATATTATTATTTATTCTTATTTACTCCACATATATTCTGGTTTCATTGTATATATATGTGTACCAACCATAATCCTACCTTCATTTATATGGAGTTATATTTTTTTGAAAGGATCGTTAAAAAATTCTTCCGGAAATACACTCTCAATTAAAAGAACTTCTCAAGTTCTTATCTATTTAGAATTTCACATTGTAGTCTTTTTGGAGGACATATTTATCTTTATAAAATCACACATTTTGACATGAAAAATATTTTTTTTGTGTTTTATAAATGTAAACTTTGTTTTATGGTTTAAAATTCGTTAATATTTTCCATAAACCGCAATCAAATGTTTTATTTCTAAAGCTTATTAAAAAAACATTTCTAAATAATTTCAACTCCATAAAAAATTATATAATACATAAACATAATTTCAATGAAATTCCCTTTTATTTTATAGTTTATAAATGATTAAAATCTGATTTCATTACAAAAAAAAATTATTTTCCAAAACAACTCTTCCTTCCAATGTAGAAAAGGATTTCTCTCATATCACTTTACCCTTTATGAGATATATGCGTTTTTCACCACTTATTCCTTTCTTTTGGGGTTTTTATTATCATTTGGTACTTTATAAAAAGATTATAATTATTATAAATATATTATAAAGGATTATTATTAAAAAAATTCAAGGTGGTATTGACCAGTTTCGAATGTTTATAGATTATTTTCTCGAAAATTCTTCAATGATCTTATTTAAAAGCATCTTGATCCTTTATTGAATCTTTTATTTAATATTGGTTTATATCATATGATATTATATAAAATATATTTTTGACATTTTTCTGATTATTTTGACTATGGATGTGCTGTCTTGGTACCATGAACCACATTAATCATAATGGTTAGTGTTTATGTTTAATGATTGGGGAAGGTATTTAAATTTCATATAATAGTTTAAATATGAATGTATATGTTGATTATGTTCACCCCATTAATATGAGGAATGCATTGGACTTAGTAAGTGATAGGTGTGGCATGTGATCTCCCCTAGATGCATCAGTAGGTCTCATGAGGAAAATAGATATGGACTTGGTCGAGGCCTTGCCCAATTTTAGATATAGTTTTGGATGAAGCCTTAATAGTTTTTATATGTCATGGAAGAGGCTTGGATGGTATGTTTTAGATTGTCTATCATATGCATTAACCTCATTATGAAAAGAGTAATTGAATTTTCATGAGGTTATTTTAATAGTATAATACCCATGTTTATTTGTTAATATGGCATTATTTATTCATCTCTTATTCCTTCCATAATGTGTTCAAGTTAATTTTTAAATGCACGTGTATTTAGTTATTCACAATGACTAATGCTTATGTTTATGATATATTTCATTGTATTGGTTACAATTACTGGACAATTGAGCTCACCCCTTATTATGTTTTATACTTTCAGGTTCTAAGGATGTTAATACTATAAAATAATTGCAGTTTTAACCTATGAGATTATCTGATTTTCTTTTGAAGTTATTAATTTGTTTTTAGTTTCAAGTTGTAATTTTGAACTCTTGTAAATATTTATTTCTCTGAAACTAATAAACCTATTGGTCCTTCAGGATGAATTATCTTTGTATCTATTCTAATTTAATAACATAAGGCACGGACTCTGCTCTTCTAAGATCAGTTCATTATATTTGGTATCAAAGGGAGTTTAGTAGATAACATGGAAACTAAATATAAAAAATGTTTAACGGGGAAAACCCCTAAGATATGATTTGGGGTATGAATAAAAGGACATCATATATTTTGGGTAAGGAATATATTAGGTGATTTATCAAGAAAATGCGTCCCTGTGAGGATATGAACAAGTAGAGGTTGTTCTTGAATAGATGTATCTAGGGGTAGAACCCAAAAATACCACATTAAGCTATACTCAAATAAAAATTGTTGCACCGCAAAGGGCCTTGCTAAACTCTTGGTTCAACACTCTTGGGGGATATTCTTTTTTAAATTCATAATCACATTATAAAACATTATGAAGGATTTATGACCCCAATGTAACCAATGAATATGGCTCTAGGATTTATGATGCATAAATTTATGTTATCTGTTATACAATTTTTAGAGATATAGAGAGTTTATAATTTTATGAGATAATATTTTTTATTGAATTTTATAGAAATTTCACTTAAGATAATGAATTATAAGTTAAACAATGCACATGATGCAATGAGTATGAAGGGTCGTATCTCTAATGGTCTTAAGCAATCGTTTCAATGGAATAGAGTCTCCCATGTATACTCATCATATGAATAATTAGTATCATGTGTTAACAAGTTATGTAAGGAATTCTATAAGTCTTATTTATTTCCTGGGATGAAAAGAAAAAAGAGGATGGAATAGAATAAAATGGATAAATTGAGGAAGGGAGGAAGGGAGGAAGGGAAAGAAGGGTTTGTTCACATGTGAGAACTATGGAAAGAATCCAACTATTAAATTCTTGAAGAGAATGGGAGTTTGTTATAAGTGTGGAGAAAAAGGACACTAAGTTCATGATTGTAAGGGTATGAAAATGATTCCCAATATACAATTCTATAACTATAAATAGTTGGGAAGCTTTTTAAATCAATTCCCCATGCGTCAAGGAAATATACCTTAAATGATACTCTTGGATAAAGATCATGTTATGATAATTTCATAGTTGACATGGAATGATTAATATGTATAGTCAAGAAACATTTACATAGAAAATTTTATTAAAAATTCTCTATTAATATGAATTATAGAATATATGAGGATTTTAATGTAGTACATTTTCATTATGGATTTGGCATCATAAGATTAAGAGAACTAAGGAAAATTTACTCATAAGAAGGTCAAACTTTTAGAAAATATAAGGTTGATGGATAAACAACCCTTATTATGTTCATAATACTGAGATGTCAATTTTTGAATAGAGGGAAGATATATAGGGATAAAGTAAATTGGATATCACTAACTGCCATTGGAATTATTATAATGTATTATAACCTGATCTTTTGAAATGTTAAACCATTTATGAAATGGTCTATATTGATCACTATATGAGGTTTCAGAGGATAATGACCCCACATGATGCAACTTATTTTAAGAGATAAAGTATAGGTAGTTCAAGGAACAATCGAAGGATAATATCATGTTTATGAAATATAAAAATATATTTATACACTTACAGAGTGGAATAATCCATCAAATCTATGAAAAGAGTATTAAATGTTATTATGTTATTATAATCTTTAATAACGTCATTGAAATTTATTATAATTGTAGTAAATGGTGTTGTGGTAATCTAAATTAATTTAAAACTGTTTTTTATCACAGTAAATTCATAGTTGGTTTTTCTTCTTTGTTGTGGTTTTCAATTTAAATCAATTTCCCTCCTTTCGAAAGGATAATTAATTAATTAATTAATTAATTAATCTATTTATTATTATTATTATTATTATTATTATTATTATTTTGACCACATAATGTCCTTAAACCTTTTTATGGATCCTATTCTATTAACCATATTTCTGATATGGGTTTTCACAAGGAAATTTTCAAGTAACAACAAATAACTATCAAAGGAAAGTATCAAGTTTTTAGGAATAAATTTTTGTAAGGAGTGGATAATGTAACTCCACAAGATTATGAAAATTAATTAAATATTAAATTCCTGAAACACTGATTCACAAAAAATGCCACTTTTTCATATCATTGATAGTAAACATAATTTTACCACCCCTATGATTTTAATTTCAAAAATCTGTCACACACAGTTGCGATCAGTATGCTATTTAGAGTCTGATGTGACCAACATATTTTTTAGTGAATTGTAACACACCCTTATGAATAGTAATTTTACCCTTATGAACAATGACATATTATTATCCATACTAATCTCACCTATAATTGTATATATATATTATTTAAGTGAAATTTTAATGTACTAATGTTTGGGAATAAGTAAATAAATGTTTTAAAAACTGTATTTTTTTAAGTAAATCATGATTTTAACTTAAAATTAAATTATTCTTATTTAGAAAATTATTTTTGAAAAATGGACATAATTTTTGGATTCTACAGTTTAAAAATTGTTCTTGTTAATTTTTTCCTATTTTTTTGAATTACTTGAATTTTTGTGGAATAGTAAAATATGATAATTTACAATAAATGCTAAATAATTGATTTATTGAGTCATTGATGATGTTATACTAAGGTAATAACCAATGTTTCTAACTCACAATCACATATTACTATTTTTGATCATGGAATTATCATTATTTCTTATCATATGGAAAAATAATAATCTGATGATTAAAATATTAAGAAAAAACTCTTATACTTCACTAGAAATTCCACCACTTCCAACCTCTTCTCCTAAATCCTAACAAGCATTGTGAATTCTCCAAATTATACCCAAAACACCTCCCAATATCCTCTCCTGGGATCATCATCCCTTGGTTTCATAAATAGAAAAAATCCCCTTCCATTTAGAGGCTCTCAAGGAAGGTGAAATCAAGGGAAAAATTCCTCTTATCTTTTCATTCATTTTCATGTTCCATTGTTATATTTGCCTTCCTAACCTATCATAATTAAAATGGAATGGAAAATACAGTATGAAACATTTACTTTAATATTGTTATTATAATTTTATAATTCATCTTCATAACTTATTCCCCCCTTATTTATTCTAAAAATGAAACATCATCCACAATGTGTTGATTTATCATTTTCAAGGATAATGAAACTTTCAATTTCATTTTCCTTATTCAAATATAGTCATGAAAACATTTTTATGCTTGAACAATATTATTATATGTGTATATTTTCTGATGTAATGTTATGGAAGCCTTATTCACTCGTTATTTAAAATAATGATACAAAAAAATGTAATTGTGAGCAAAACTGCCAAATTAATCCAAGCATTTATCAATAATGTTTTATATAATGATTCATTTTCACTCCAAATAAATAACTGAATTGTATAACCATTCAATATTAATAATGTTCATTAGTATCATATAAAATTAATTCTAGATGTCAACTACAATATTACATGAACTACAATACTCTTTTATACATGAGACAATCGTGAATATTATGAAAATGAGCACACACGATCAATGAAATTGAAAATATTAGCCCATCAAAAAGGACATAAATGTACTTAATAAAGTAATAATAAAACAAATAAATGTTTTAGGTGTTATTTAATTATTAATTAATCAATCTAATTTGGTTATTCAGGTCATTATGATCAATCAACGAATACACTAAGATTTGAGGTAAGGGATCCTCTCTCTCACTTTTAATCAAGAATCTCTCCTATGTTGTGTCCCTTTATTTTTAATTTATAATTATGGGGTATGTTTTCAGACCTCCATCATACTCCCCTTATGATATATATTTTATGGGATTCCCCTTTACCTCTCATTAATCCCTCACAAGAATACATGTTACCATGTCGAAATGATTTTAAGGGTTTCTTCATCTCACTTCCATTTTTTGTGAGATATTATGTATTAACTATCATTACTTGTATATGGTGTATGTATACTTCAAAATTATGTTTCATATCATTAATATATTTATTTTCATGGTATTAAATATATCATTTAATGATTATTATTTTTGGGGCACAAGATTCAATTGATTGCAATGATGAATGTATTTTCTACCTGAATTTCTATTTTCATTCAGGTTTCTCTCATTCTCCACGAACCTCAATGATATTATTATTTATTCTTATATAATTATTCATGAATTATGTGTGAATGTTATATATATTTGTACCATCCAGAATCCTAATTTGATTTATGATGAGTTATATGTTTAAAATGGATCTTTTTAAAATTCTCTCTGAAATACAATCTCGATTCAATGAGCTTCTCGAATTCATATCTCTTTTAAATTTATATTGATAATATTTTTAGTCTATATATTTCATTATAAAATAATAAATTTTACCATGAAAATTATATTTTGGTTCATTTTTTATGATTGAAAACCTGACATTTCTCTTTAAAATCCTTTAATATTTTCCTTAAACCACATTAAAATATTTCATATCCAAATATTCTTCAAAAACACTTTTTAAATAATTTCATCTCAATAAGAGTTTATTTAAGCCTAAAATATAACTTAAAGTATCTTACCTTATATTTTTTGGGATATACATTTTTTCAATCTTATTTCAATGAAAAATACATAAGATTTTTCAAAAGAACTATTCTTTCCAAAGTAAAAAAAGATTTTTTTCATCTCACTTTAACTTTAATGAGGTATATTACATATTCACCACTTATTCCATGATTGAGGTGTATGTAAATATCGTTTTCATATCATATCATGATTCCCCTTATTTGAATTATATTCTAATGGATTATGATTTGAATGTTTCATGGTGGTATGAGACACTTTGGATTGTCTAAGGACAATTTCATCAAAAACTTCTTAGTTGTCTCATTTAAATGTATCCTTATGATTTGACGAATCTTTTATTTCATATATGTTTATATCTTATGATATAATCTACAATATTTTTTTGAAGGGTTTATGATTAGTTTTACTATGGATGTGCTACATTATACTATTCCTCACATTACTCTGAATGGTTAGTTTTTTTGTTTAATGATTTGGGAATGTATATATATTTCATATGATAGTTTCAATATGAATGTATAGGATTATTATATTCACCCCATTCATAGGAGGAATGTATTGGACTTAGTAAGTGATGGGGTGACACGATTTCACCTCGATGCAATAGTAGGTCTCATGAGACAAATAGATATGGAATTCGTTGAGGCCTTTCCTATTTTTAGATATGGTTTTGGATGAGGCCTTAATCATTTTTAAATGTTTTGGTTGAGGCATTTAAAGTAAGTTTTAGATTTTCTGAAACATGTATTTACATAATTATAAAACTTGTAACTGAATGTTCATGAGGCTATTCGACTAGTAGAATACCCATGTTTATGTTTTAATATGGTATTATTTATTCATCTCTTATTAATGCCAAAATGATTTCAAGATCATTTTTAAGGGCATGTGTTTTTTATAATTCACCTTTCCAAATGTTTGTGTTTATGATATATTACACTTAATTGCATACCCTAACTGAGAATTTGAGCTCACTCATTATTTTTTATCCTTCCAGGTTATGATGATAATTATAATATAAATGAATTTCATTGTTAATCTATGATATTACATGCTTTTCATGTGAACTAATTATTTTGATTTTAGTTTCGAGTTGTAATTGTTAACTCTTGTATGTATTTTATTTAAAAAAATACAAAATTGATTGGTCATTAGAGATAAAAGTTACTTGTATCTATTCTAATGTAATAAAATAAGGCACCAACTTGGAGCTTCTGGGGTTAGGGAATTATAAGTTTTTTTAAAATATTTATAATCATTAGGAAATAATTTTCAATGAAAACCTCTTTTAAATCCTTTTAAATGCATAAATCATTTTATAAATTTAACCAAAAAGATGATTTCAAATTCCACAATTATAAAAGAGTTTTGATATTATTATTCAAATTTTTTACACACAATATTAAATAATATAGTTTTATCAATCAAAACATGTTTCAAAAAATGTAGTTTAAGGTAAGAAATCCTAGTAATTCAATTAATTATTGAATCTAAATGCCATTGAATGAAATAAAAAATCATGATTATATAAAACACACAATATCCATGATTTAATATTTGAAACACATTCATATTTTAGTAAGTTCACTGTATAAAAGTAATTATGGTGCATGACATGAATTATGTCTCAATTAATTAAAATTGTGTCCATGAAAACCCTTGAATCATTTAAAAAATCTGAATCAATATCTCATGATATATAAAACGATAAACAAATTTTAAATATTTTCATAAAATATACATTCATGATATTTTATATCAATATATAGAATATTAACCTTATAAAATTATGTGGGTTAATAATAATATAAATGTCTCCAAGAAATAATATTGAGATTATTAATCTTTAAAAAGATCCTATCATTAAAGTGAAAATTTAATCAATTAGGTTAGTATGTGTAACAAAAAGAAATCCAATAAAGTAGATATAAAACATAAAATAACTGTATATCTCTTCACAAGTTATCTTTGTATAATATAATTGCAGTGTATGTGTTATATCATAATGAATTAAAATTGAGTTAGCCCAAACCTTACCACATCGTAACATTAATACTAAATCCATTTGGATGAAATGATTTGAATTATAACTTAATATAACATTAAATTTGAATAATCTAAGTTATAACATGTAAAAAGGAATTATATGCACCTTATAGAATAATATAGGTTAATATCATTAAAGCATGAATTGATGAAGGAAAATTTAGGCTAAATCCATTACATTTATTCATTACAAAAAAAACATTTGTATTATACATAACTTATTTTCTTAATGGTAGAATATTAATTTGAGACTATACATATTTCTTACGTTCATTGTCACACTAAAAATTAAATAGATATATCATGGGATATATATATCACATAGATAGTCTATATCAAGATTGATATTTTCCCTTTTGGAAGATATGTCTAACTATATTTTCATATTTAAATAATATATATTTATATATATATATGAAATATAGGTTACATATCCACTTAATTAATGAGATTTTATAAAAAAAATTTATAGATAATTTTATATAAAATAAAATTTTCATTACTATCCTACTCTCCCAAAGGAATCATACATAATTTCACTATACAACATTTTCATAAAATAACCTTATCTCAAACTTATAGTAATAATCATACATAAATGTATAAAACCATTCAAATCAACACTCTAGATCTTGAGGGGATCTTGAATTCTTATCTACAACCATTTAATAATTTATAAGCATTCAAATGTTATTCTTCATGGTGTTTTTGATCATATGGATTACTAAACATGATAAAAGCTATTATAGAGAAAAATATATATATAAACGGTTTTATAAATTCTTCTATTCATATTTGTGTCATTTTTCACAATCTTGGTCATCTTTATCCATAAACCCTACATGTAAACTATTAATATTATGGAATATTAAATATATATATATATATATATATTACTTGATGATATATAAAGGTTTCATGTGAGTAAAAATAATGTGTAGTAGGATTAAATCTGTAATTGTAGTGTTGTTACCCTAATATAGATCATTAAAAGGTATTTAAACACTATCATGAGATTGGTTTTCCTTATGCGGCTACAATATTACCCTTACGTATGATCAATGCATCTAATATACCCTTACAGTGTGATATTGGGACCTTTAAGTGAAATTTATACATCGAAAATAACTATATCTTATGGTTATGATACCCATAAATGAAGTTTTACAGACACTAAATATTTTATTTAGGAAAACTACAAATACATATATATTATCTACCTTTACATGAGTTTGTAAACATGTATGTACCCTAATTATTAAAATATAACTATTAAATATGATGGGTGTTGTTGTTCCTACCATTATGTGGGGGACATTATACCCTAATATTTGATATGTGATTTGTGTATGGGTGAAAAAAAGTTCAATCCTTTAATATCATACTACCCTTTAGATGGTATCGGAAATTCACCGGTACCCTTATGTTGGTAAGAGTTTATGATTACGCAAGGAGGGGTTACCCTTACACATGTATTGAAAGAAAATAGCTACCAAATGGTAATCCCTTATTACCCTTATTCTTGTTGAATAATCCTCATTATATAATTATTCAAATTCTAAATTAGCATTACATTGACTATAGGAATTCTGGCCCACATTACACAATTCCCATGATACCTTAACACAATATTGGAAGTCAGGGACATACCATTATATAACCATTATAAAATGGGTGTTATCTTTACAAATATAGGGCACTACCCTAAAAAATATATAAATAAGATGAAATTTCATTACATGATCACCATATTACCTTTATGAAACCATCAACATACCCTATATGATTCATGGATTACTTTTTCGTGACTACTAATTATATTATTTACCTTTACATAGAAATTATTTATGAAAATATAAAATGATAAAAATTAAATGATATAATTTTACAATTAATATTAATACTAATATATCTCATCTCTCGTATTTATTATTTTATTATATAAATATCAAATAATTTCTTTACAAAGAAAAATATTAATAATTTATATTTATCAAAAATTTTAAGTGACCACTTAATTTTATTTAAACATTACCCACATAAGGTATACACATATTTTTTTATTAAATTATAAATTTGATAATGACTATGTTTCATTAAAGTTAGATGTATATATTATATATTGAATAATAACAATATATTAAAAACCAAATGTATTAAAAACACAAGGTATTTAATTTTAATTAAAATTTTAAATTTACTATGAAAATAAAATTACCTTTATGTGTTTAATAATTAATTTCACATAAATTTAACTTTAATTATGAATGAATTATAATTTATCAAATTAATTCAAAATAGATTACCTTTATAAATAATTATATTTAATTAGTGTAATGATTCATATATTATAAGATATTAGATTAATATCTAAAAATATTTTCATCATGTTATTTAAAAATATATTTCATCTTGTTTTAATTACATCCAACATGTTTAAATATAATATTTATTTAGAATACATAATATAATAAAATTTCAAGATGTTATATTATTTGTTCCACATTATTATGTTTATGATATGCTATCATAGATCATGGTTTATTATTGATTATTCTACAATCATATGAATTTTTCATTTTGTTATGACAAGGAATTTTTTCAAAAATAATTATTAATGATATTTAATTGATTGGGTATTACATTCCTACATTATTTTCATGCTTATAAAACAGTATTCTCATGTGTGGTCACTGATTTACATCTCTTATGTTTATCCTTACAGATCATATGATCACACCCACATTTTTCTCTATTTCCCTAGTTTATGAATAATGTCTTTATATAGAGTTTGTATAAGGAAAGTAACATGGTAGAAGAACATATTTGAATATTATGAAGATTCATTGTGAAATAATATGTATATATTTCTAGTATTTAAAGACACTAAATTTTTATCATTATTAGTAATGTATAATTTAAATTTATATAGAATATTCATTAAAAATGTTGAAATATATATGCATGTCATTATCATGTCACCTCTCATTCCCATAAAATTCACATTGGGATATTATAATCTTATAACTAAATAATTTTAGGATAATTCATTTCCAATTTCTTTGGGTGGTGATTTTATTCTCCTAGAAAAATTCTATGATATCATAGAGTTTCAATAAAAACAATAACATAAGACATCCCCAAATATAGATTAAAGGATAAGTGAAAATTATTTATCATGATACACATAAATATTAGTCATTTAAAAGGGTTTTACTTGTTCAAATGGTCTTGTAGGCTGTTTAGGTATACTATATTTATTATTCTTTAGGATAAGTAATCAATTTGAATGATCGTATGACTTTATAATTTTAAAACATTAAATTGTTCTTGGATCCAATAGAAGAATATTATTTTCCCCATTCATGTTAAGATAACTTTTTCTTTTCCCCATTCTAATTGGATATCTGATGGCCGCTTTTTCCACCAATAAATAAACTTCCTATTCCTTTGAGTCATTTCATTGTGTGGTTCTTCACACATTGTTAACACATATAAAATGACTCCTTATTTCATCTAGGGTCATTATCACTTGAAATTTCATAAAACCCATGGTTTATAAATTCAAACTGATTTAAATGGTATAAGATAACTCAATATAATAGGTTATTAACAACCATAATATTACTCACTCAAACACTAACCTGATTTAGTTTATCAATGGGACATCACAACATTTTCTATCACATCTATCTTTAACTTGATTTCAACATTATCCATTCATTAATTTAATGAAGTATAGTTAATGAGAATAATTATATTAATATATTTTAAAAAAAAAGAATAAATTATTTGAAATTAGATGAAATACATTATGCATTATGTTAATAACACAAATTATGAATTTATTTGTATCAATATATATAATCCATGGTCATATTACTATTTGGTTTTCTAACAAAACTAGTTATATATAAAATCACCATATTCGGTTTAAATAATTCCTAATGGTTTGGGAAGAACACGTGAATCAAATAAAGAATATCCCCTATTGGAGTCAATCTAGGGTGTGCACTTACGCCCAATTATCTTGCATAGAGTGACGGATGAGTTAATACTTAATCAATATTTTTAGGATTATTTCCCCTAGGTGAATATATGCCATAGTATACATCCACTTGTTTTATCCCATATAGGTATGTTATTTATAAGAATCCAAATGCATTATACTTACCAAAATATTTGGATTTTCCCCTATATTTAATTATTTTCCATTAGGTTTTGACCATTGTTCTATATTTTTAATTAAAAAATACCTAAAAACAACTAAATTTGATAAATCATTCTATGATGTCAACTAAGGTGGCCCAAGATAAACATCTATATAATATAATTCTTTGGGAAAGATAATTCAATGCATCTAAAAATTAATCAATCCTGATAACCAAATGTTTTAGAACCATTGGAGAATACATACATAATTATCTTATTCAAAAACATTTTATACACTCCCAAAAAACTATTTTTTAGTATATAATTTATACACATTATACATAATGATCTTATTCACTGCCTATGGAAAAAAAGGAATGATTGATATCAAATGCTCAATAGAGCAACAAAATTAAGATCATGTGTTAATATATATTAAGAATGTGGGTATGAGAACTAATTAATAAACAGAGAAAATTACATTCGAAGATCATACCTAAATGGACATGGATCATAAATGTAACACCCCGCCCCTAGTTACCCAGAGTTGGTGCATTATTATATAACATTGGCATGATCATAAGGAAATCATGTCTCGAAAGACCAATAATTTTAGTATTTTATTGGAAACAAGATTCATACATAAGTTCAACTTTACAACTTAAAGTGAAATACAGCACAAATATATTTCATTAGAAACATCCAAGCCTCCTAGATTATGCCTGAAAGTCACTGAGACCTAACTTATTCATATCCTGGGAAAATGAAACATAAGAAAGGGGTGAGCTCAAACTCTCAGTAAGGGTAATCAATATAGCAGAAGATAACATAAATATTTAGCATGGTGAATAATTGAAACCACATGCCTTTACCAATAATAAACATGAATACTTTTATGGTAGGAATATAAGATGAGTAAATAATGCCATAATAAAACATAATAATGGGTATTCTACTAGATGAATGACCACATGAACCGTCAATATTATTTTCATAGTGATGGAATGTATAATGTCGGACATTCTGAAACATTTTTCAAGGCCTTGACCAAGACGTATAAAAATGATTAAGGCCTCGACCAAAACCATATATCAAAATTGGGAATGATCCTCATCCAATTCCACATATAGTTGTTTCATGAGACCTACCGATGTATCGAGGAGCTATAGCGGGCTTCACCCGTCATTTACTAAGTCCAATACATTCCTCATATGAAAAGGCTTAAACATCTCAATAACATTCGTATTAAAACTAGTATACAAAATTTCAATTCTTTAACCATAAACCATGAATGGTATAAAAATAACACATCCATAGTCAAACATATCACAAAACCTTCAATACAATATGGATGTTTTGTATCATAATAAATCAACTTCAAATAAACTTAAAATCCATCAAAGGATGTTGACATAGATGAAATAAAAACCCTTTTTAGAGAAATATCTATTTCTATTTTGAAATCATTTAAGAGTAACATAACTATAAATAAAACATTTATTTTTAAAATATTCTTATAAGATTGTAATGAAATATTTGATGATGTTATAACAGTAGAAAATAGTCGCACCCACTGTATAAGTTAAAAACAAAATTCTTACCTTAAATTTGTCAGAAAGGTCAAAAAGTACCCTGTTTGGAAAATAACGGAAAGATTCATTTGAAAACATGTAAGGTTATAAATGAATTTAACCCATTATCTAGTAAATATAAAAAATGTTTTGAAATACATTTTTAAGAAACATGGATGTGGATGATAAAGATGTCCCAGTAGATAATTACGTATAAACAACCTCGGATAATGAACAGTTTGTAGAATTAACCCTTACCTTGGACATTTCCTTGGTTGAGGGTAGGTTAAACTCCTTTATAATGGTGAAATAATTTTTATTAAATTATACAAGAATCATATAGATTAATATTATATCATATATGATCTTTTAACATTGCTTTGCTAATAATATCTTAGTATTATTGTCGTTTCGGGTGTTAACGGATTCGTTTTCCTTTATATTATTTGTTATGTGAGTCATATTTTTTATGGATGGGATGTATCTTATTCATATCAAGAATTATATCAAGTCTTTAAACATTATTTTTAATTATAAAATGAAAATTAGTCTTGAATGGATATGATGGGGAATGAATCTCATCGCGTTCGTGGAGACGGTAATCCGTACATACGTACGAGCGACAATATCATTCTTTTGATATTAGAATAATATATAATTGGATGGTATATCATATATAAAAAATCATCATCATGTTATATTTATTATTTACATAAATTACACATCATTATTATACCCATCCAAATAATAATGTTTTGAATAACAATTACCCCACGACGTGGAGATAGTAATCCGTACGTACGCACGTATGGTGACATGTCATTCAAAGGATGGATAGAATAATGAATATGGTTTTACCATATTTTTAAAAACATCACATTATATATAAGATACTAGAGTTATTATTTTATAATGGAAATAAAAAATAAAGAAGAAGTGGAAGATGAAAAGAACTTGATAGAGGGTGGTGAAATTGTTACCTCTTCTTCAGGTTCTTCCTATTGATTTGATCAAAAGGGATCTTTAAGTTAGATTTCTGGCTGAATTAAGTCCTATAGGATGAATTTAGGGAAGTTATAGGATATTTGGGCAGATTTTGGCTGAGCCAAATGACTTTGAAGGTGTGAATTAGAGAGAAGGGGGAGTTCCCTTTTATAAGAGGAATGAGGGGAACCAAAGAAAAATCTAGAAATATTATTTTATAATAAAATCATTTTTGGTTTCTAATGGCTCCAAAATGGTTTATTTAAAGGATAATGTGGGTATGGGTTGAAAACCAATCAGCCAATAGGTTTTATATAGGTTTTGGTCACTATATTAACTTTATCTTTTAGATTTAACTCTTTGTAAAATAGTTTGACATTTACCATGTCTCTTTGTAGTTTTATATTATATGGTTAATAAACTTACTATATACTTCCAAGAGAACCCCAAGTAGTTAATTAATTATACACCTATAATTATAAAAGTCCTATTTCCAAACCATAGATTTTTAGGAATAGAATATCAACTAATAATATAATATTTGTTTTAAAAACTCTTTTAGGTCAATTTTGACACTATTTCGTATTTTGTTTTTGCTAAATTCATAACAGAATTATTACTTCAAAAAAATCATATAACAAACTCTAATATGTTATATTAACCTATAAAATTAGTGTAATTCATAAAAATTCTCAGATTAAATTTATTTGGACATCTATAATATAAATTATTAAATATTTCATTAATTAGGTGATTACTGCATCACTATTATGTCATAAATAAATTAAATTATTTAATGTATAAAAATTATAAATAAAATACCATTATGTAGGAAATATTTTTAGATATCTAGTGATTATTTATAATCTAATTTATCTTATGTATATCCCTATATTAAAAATGTTTTAGTTATTAAACTTTGATTTTAACTCTTTTAACTCTTCTTTGAATTAAATAATAATAAATGTCCTAATCAAATCCAAGTGGGCCAAAGTGGTTAATATATTATTACTAAGGTTTTCTTGGTTGGATAATACTTATCCAATAGAATTAAGACATGTGTTAGGGTAATAGTAATATCATTTTTACCCTTAATTACCCTATTTACTTTTAACCGTGGTAAATAAAAGTAAAATGTTACTGTTCAACAGAAATTATTTTTATCTTATTGAACCAAATTTTACTACTTGATATTAACCGTGTCTCTAGGATTTTTTAATTTCAACTCACAGAAGCAGTAAAATTATGTTTTACATTAATTTGCAAATTCTCCAAGAAGATGGGTAAATGATAGTGAAAAGTTCAATAAAAATTTTATATATCTAAAATTATTATAAACTGACTCTAATTAAATACATTGAACTTATATAAGTATTATGTATCTATTTTGACCAAAATTAAATTTAAATATAATTAATAATTATTTAATTAAATATTCGGTTTTAAAATATAACTTAGTGTTTTTCACTATTCATCAAAAATTGAAAGTTTTCAGAAAAATACAAAACATTCACCTTAATATAATTTCGATATTACAAATCCAAAAATGAAGTCCATTTTGGAAGATAAAATTTATAAAATTTCAAAAAGTGGGTATTACTATTCATAACGGCTAGTTTGATTGGTCATGGTGTGTTAGAATCTCGAAGTTGCATATAATGCAGGCTATTGCATTATTCAAAGGGAAATGTACCGTGGAAGCTTGGGGTGTTAAATTCTCCCCTCCTTCAAATAATTTTATCTTCGAATTTTATAGAATATTACTACATAAAAAGGCTCGATTGGTTCTTCATCATATGTTCCTCAGGTTCCCACATTTCCTCTTCCATCTTATCGTTTCTCCAAAGAACATTTACTAGACGAGTCATCCGGTTTCTCAACCCTTGTTCTCTGGTATCAAGAATCCTGACAGGCTCTTCGCAATAAGACAAATCGAGTTCTAGTTCTACTTCTTTATAGGTGAGTACATGTGTTGGGTCAGGCATGTATTTTTTCAACAGTGATGCGTGGAACACATCGTGAACTTGGGAGAGATTTGGCGGGATTTCCAAACGATAAGCTACAGCCCTAATTCGTTCTAGAATTTCGAAAGGTCTGATGTACCTAGGATTTAATTTTCCCTTCTTACCAAAATTTATAACACCCTTCCATGAGGATATATTCAAGAAAACATGATCTCCTACCTGAAATTCCAAATCCATTCTTCGGTTGTCAGCATAGCTCTTTAACCTACTTTGATCAGCTTTGACGTGGTTTTGGATTACCTTCACCTTATCCATCGTTTCCTCCACCAGTTCTTGGCCTTCGAGTTTTCTTTCACCAACATCATCCCAACAGGTTGGTGTGCGACAACTCTTTCCATATAACACTTTATATGGTGCCATATGAATACTTGAATGGAAGCAATTGTTATAGGAAAATTCTACCAGAGGTAAATATTGATCCCATGTACCCTGAAATTCAAGTGAGAAAGATCTCAACATGTCTTCTAATGTTTGAATATTCCTTTTTGATTGTCCATTAGTTTGGGGGTGGTAGGTAGTGCTCAAAAGAAGTTCAGTATCCAGGGAATTCTGAATACTTTTCCATAATCTTGATTTAAAATGTGGATCACGATCAGAAAAAATTGATAGTGGTACGCCATGAAGTCTAACAACTTCATTAATATATAGTCTTGCCAATCGTTCAAGTGGTAGATCTTCTCTTATAGCAAGAAACAGTGCTGACTTGGTAAGAAGGTAAAAAATGACCCAAATTGCATTGTTCCTTCTAAGAGTATTTGGTATTCCCATGTCAAAGTCCATCGTAATGTTATCCCATTTCCACTCAGGTATGGGAAGAGGTTGCATGACTCCTCCAGGTTGTTTCCTTACATCTTTCACTTGTTCAAAAACCATACATCTTAACACAAAATCAGAAATATCCCTCTTCAAGTTGTCCAACTAGGATTGTTCTTTCAAATATATATACATTTTGGTGCCCCCAGAGTGTGTATATAAATTGGAACTATGAGCATCATCCAATAATTCCCTTTTTAGATCAGGTATATCGAGAACATAATGTCTCTTCCCAAACATCAAAATTCCATCTTCATACACAATGTCACTCAATCTCCCATCATTCACAGCTTTAATATTCCTTTTAAACTCTTCATCACCAGTCTGAGAACTCTTTATCCTTTCTATTAAAGATAGTTTGGTAACCATTTGAAAAATCATTTATGTTTAACCATCCATGGTTATTCCCATAACCATATTTACTAGATCCATGTATATAGAATCCTTTTCAATTATCATCTTGTTCAAAACCCCATGATCCTTTCTACTCAAAGCATAAGCCACTTTATTTTCCTTCCCTAGGTGGTAGTGTATAGTGAAATCATAATCCTTGAGTAGTTCAAGTCATCGCCTTTGCCTCAAATTGAGTTCTTTCTGTTAGAAAATATACTTCAAACTCTTTTGATAAGTATATATCTCACTTTTTTCACCATAGAGATTGTGTCTCCATATCTTCAAAGCAAAGATTAGAGCAGCTAACAAAATATCATGAGTTGGATAGTTTTTCTCATGAATTTTTATCTTTTGTGATGCATAGGTCATAACCCTATCATTCTGCATAAGGAAACGACCAAGTCCTTACTTTGAAGCATCACTATAAATAACAAACCCATCATTCCCCGATGGTATAGTCAATATAATATCATTGACTAATCTTTTCTTCAGTTCTTCAAAATATTCTTCACACTCTTTTGTCCAAAAAAATTTAACCCCTTTACGTGTGAGATTGGTTAATGGGTTAGCCAACCGGGCAAAATTTTGGACGAAACGTTGATAATTACCAAGAAATACCAATAAAACTGCGTACCTTAGTTGTATTCGTCGGTGCTGGCCATTCAAGGATTTCCTTGTTCTTTGAAGGATTAACATAGATTCTATCCTTAGAGATAATATGGCCATGAAAATAAATCTCTTGATCCAATAATTCACACTTGCTAAACATCTTATATAATTCATGTCATATAAGAGTTTTAGAATAATGCGCAAGTGATTTTCATGATCGTATTAGATTTTGAATTATACCAAGAAATCATCAATAAATACCACTACAAAATAATTGAGATATTCCTTGAAAACTCTATTCATTATATCCATGAATATAGAGGTTGAATTATTCAATCCAAAAGGCATTACTGTAAACTCGTAATTCTCATACCTTGTTCTAAATGTTGTCTTTGGAATGTCTTCTTTCTTCATGCACAACTAATGGTATCCAGATCGAAGGTCAATTTTTGAAAAGTATTGAGCTCCATGAAGTTTTTCAAATAAATCATCAATTCAAGGTAGGGGATACTTGTTCTTTATCATTATAGCATTAATCTCCCTGTAGTCAATGTGCAACCTTATAGATCCATCTTTCTTCTTAAAAAAAGTACAGGGGCTCCCCATAGAGAAACAGTAAGGAGAATAAATCCCTTATTACTCAATTCCTCTAGTTGTTTCTTTAATTCCACTAATTCCACAGTGGCCTTTTTATAAGGGGTATTTGATATGGGCCTTGAACTAGGAAGTTAATCAATGGAAAACTCAATTTCTCTTTCTGGAGGATGTCCAGGTAAATCTTCTAGAAACACATCAACATATTCTTTCACAATTGGTACATCCTCTATTTGAACATTCCTTTTATCACCCACATTTATTTCATTCTCTTCCTCCTCAATAATTGAATTTAGTTGAGATATTGGGGGTGGCTCTAGATAAGAATCAGGTGGTGGTGATTCTTCTCTAAAGTTAAGGTGTTCTTTATCATCATCATCAAAAATAGTAACCTCCTTCTTCTTACAATATATTTTTGCATCCTGTCCCGAAATCCAATCCATACCAAGGATTACGTCAAATTCAATCATGGGTATGATGATGAGATCAGCAGATAAAGAACATTTATATTATCGAATGGGGACTGATTCACAAAACTTTGTTGCGATGATACTTCCTTTAGGAGTTTTTATTGAAAACTCACTTGTTAAATCAAATTAGAAATATGTAATTTTGTTAGGAAAATGGTAAGATATGAAATAATGTGATGATCCATAATCAAATAAATCATTTTCTAAACTTGAGGAAACCATTAAATTACCTTCCACCACGTCTTTCCAGACTTCAACCTCAATTGTAGTGATCGCATAAGCTTGGCCTTGATCCCTAGGACTTTTCTAATGTATGTTTCCTTAAAACTTAAGACATTCATTTGAATAATGTCCCATCTCCCTGCAATTGTAGCATCGAACATTGGTTGCATCTTTCTTTCACTTATAATCAATAGGCAGACGACCTTTCTGTCCACATTTGTAGCATACTCCTTTTTCTTTTAGACAGGAACCAGGGTGCTTCCCTCCAAAATTATCACAGGGAGGAAATTCAATTCTTCCCTTCTTCACTATTTCCTTATTTCATTTCCTAGAGTGTTTAGCAGATCTCTTCTTCTCTTTCTTTTATTTAATGTCATAAGACTTAAGGAATTCCTTTTCTTTCTTGATTGCACACGAGACAATATCTTCGTATGATGAGAAGGATTGTGATACTAATGCTCGACGAAGAATTGGTTTTAACCCATTAAAGAAACAATCAATCTTACTTCTTGGGATACGTATATAATCTGTAGCATGCCTCGCTAACCTTGTAAAGTTATCCTCATACTTTGAGACATTTTTATCCTCGTTTTGTATCAGACTCTGAAATTGTCTTCCCATATCCATTCGATGGTCATGAGGAAAGTATTTTTCTAAGAAAACTTCTTTAAACTACCTCCATTCCATATTTGATACTTCATCATCTTTAGTTGTATTTTTAATCAATGATCACCATTGATTAGAATCTCTAGTGAGGCTATAAACTTCCATGACAACTTTTTCCCTTTCATTACTCTCCAAGGCGTGGAATGTTTTCTCTAAGGAATTTATTCATTACTGAGATACTAATGGTTTTTTACTCCCATTTAATGTTGTTGTTTTTTGCTTAATGAAGCGGTATAACATTGATCCTCCGCGTTGTGGATCAGGGTGCTCCATACAGGTAAGGTTATTGTTCATAACCTCTGTGAGTTTTCTCATTATAGTGATAAGCTGATCAGCCCTTGTTGTATCACCAACTCCACTATAATTATCTTGAATAGGAGGGAAATCCTTACATAGAGTGCGTGCATTGATACAGTTTCCATTCCTTCCACTAGGCGTCATTTCTAAACAATGGAATACACTAGATTAGTTTATGAATAGCAATACATAAATCCAAACATGTAGAACACTTAACAAAAATTGAACAGTTTGTGGATATAATCCATAATAATAATAAAAAATTCTTTGAGGAAGTATATACTCATAAAACCTTCATAATGGTCTACAAATAAAATGAGAATTATCATAAGCATATCCCCTGGGAGTGTCGTAACCAAGATTGCAGCAGGGCCCGTTGTCGTGAACAAGTTCATGTTCGAGTCTAGCTCAAAGCGGTGTTTTCAAGTTTTACCCCAAGGTACATATGTGGAAGAGACTCCTCTACTTGCTCGTGTCTAGGAAGGTATGTATTGCATGGAAAACTCAGAAAATCTCTACAATACCAATATTCTAGGAAGTTATTCTATACTAATCCTCAAAGTCTATCATATGGATATGTGCTCTAATCAGAGTTTATCTAAATCTTGTTTCCAAGGTTTGTACTAAACTTTCTCTGATACCAATTGTAACGCCCCAACCCCAGTTACCCAGAGTCGGTGCATTATTACATAACATTGGTATGATCAAAGGAAAATCATGTCTAGAAATACCAAATAGTTTAGTATTATTGGAAATGAGATTCATACATAAGTTCAACTTTAAAACATGAAGAGAAATACAACACGAGTATATTTTATTAGAAACAATCAAGACAACAAGATTATTCATGGAAGTCACTCATAACTAACTTCTTCATATCCAGGTAAAATGAAACATAAGAAAGGTGTGAGCTCAAACGCTCAATATGGGTAATCAATACAGTGAAATATAACATAAAGATTAAGCATGGTGATTAATTGAAACCACATGCCTTTACCAATAATAAACATGATTACTTTTATGGCAGGAATATGAGCTGAGTAAATAATGCCATAATAAAAAATAATCATGGGTATACTAATAGACGAATGACCACATGAACCATTAATATTATTTTCATAATGAGGGAATGTATAATGTCAGGAATTCTGAAACATTTTGTCAAGGCCTCGACCAAGATGTCTAAAAATGATTAAGGCCATGTCCAAAACCATATATAAAAATTGTGAAAGGGTCTTGGCCAATTCCAAGTATAGTTTTCTCATGAGACCTACCGATGAATCGAGGAGCTATAGTGGGCTCCACCTGTCACTTACTAAGTCCAATATATTCCTCATATGAAAAGGTTTAAACATATCATAAACATTCATATTAAAACTAGCATATGAAATGTCAATACTTTAACAATATACCATGAATGGTATAAAAATAGCACATCCACAATCAAGAATATCACAAAAAATTCAATATAATATGGAAGTTTTGTATCATAATAAGTCAACTTCAAATAAACATAAAATCCATCAAAGGATGTTGACGTACATGAAATCAAGACCCTTTTTAGAGAAATATCTCTTTCTATTTTGAAATATTTTAAGATTCAAATAATTATAAAGAAAACATTTATTTTGAAAATATTCTTATAAGCATGTAATTTATGCTTTGATGATGTTATAATGGTGGAAAATAGATGCATCCACCGTATAAGTTAAAAAAACATTCTTACCTTAAATTTGTCGAAAAGGTCAAAAAGTACCTTGTTTGGAAAATGACGGAATGATTACTTTAAATACACATAAGGGTATAAATGAATTTAACCCATTTTCCAGTAAATAGTAAAAATGTTTTGAAATACATTTTTAAGAAAAATTGATTTGGATGATAAAGAGGTCCCAGTCGATAATTACGTATAAACAACCTCGGATAATGAAGAGATTGTACAGTTAAACCTTACCTTGTACTTTTCCTCAGTCGAGGGTAGTTAAACATCTTTTATAATGGTGAAATAATTGTTATTAAATTATACAATATTCATATGCATTAATAAGATATCATATATGATCTTTTAACATTGCTTTTTTAATAATATCTTAGTATTATTGTCGTTTCGGGTGTTAACAGATTCATTTTCCTTTATATTATTAATTATGTGAGTCATATTTGTTATGGATGGGATGTATCTTATTCATATCCATAATTATATAAAGTCTTTAAACGTTATTTTTAATCATAAAATGAAAATTAGTCTTGAATGGATACGATGGGGAATGAATCTCATCGCATTCGTGGAGACGGAAATCCGTACGTACGCACGAGCAACAATGTCATTTTTTTGATATTAAAATAATATATAATTGTATGTTATATAATATATATAAAAAAATTAATAAAATGTTATATTAATTATTTACATAAATTATACATCATTATTATAACAATCCAAATAATAGCGTATTTAATAACAATTACAACACGACGTGGAGACGGTAATCCGTATGTACGCACGTATGATGACATGTCATTCAAAGGATGTATAGAATAATGAATATGGTTGTACCATATTTATAATAACATCACAATATGTAGAAGATACTGGAGTAATTATTTTAGAAAGGAAATAACAAATAAAGAAGAAGTGGAAGAAGAAAAGAACTTGAAAGAGGATGGTGAAATTATTACCTCTTCTTCGGGTTCTTCCTTTTTATTTGATCAAAAGGGCTCATTAATATGGATTTATAACTAATGGAAGGCCTCTAGGATGAATTGAGTCATGTTGAGAGGATATTTGGGAAGAGTTTGTCTGATCCAAATGTCTTTGAAGGTGTGAATTAGAGATAAGTGGGAGTGCCCTTTTATAAGAGGGGTGAGAGGCATCTTCGGAAAAGCTAGAAATTTTATTTTATAATAAAATAATTTTCAGTTTCAAATGGCTCCAAAATTGATTATTTAAAGGAAAAGGTGGGTATGGGTCGATAACCTCTCAACTAATAGGTTTTATATAGGTTTGAGTCACTATATTAACTTTATCTTTTAGATTTAACTCTTTGTTAAATAGTTTGACATTTACCATGTCTCTTTGTATTTTTATATTATATCATTAATAAAAATACTATATACTTCAAATAGAACCCCAAGTGGTTCATTAATGATACAAATATCATTATAAAAGACCTATTTCCAAACCTTATATTTTTAGGAATATAATATCAATTAATAGTATAATATTTATTTTAAAAACTCTTTTATGTCAATTTTGACACTATTTGGTATTTTGTTTTTGCTAAATTCCTAACAGAATTATTACTTCAAACAAAATTCATATAACCAACCCTAATATGTTATATTAACCTATAAAATTATTTTATTTCATAAAAAGTCTCAGATTAAATTTATTTAGACATCTATAATATAAATTATTAAAATATTTCATTAATTAGGTGATTACTGCATCACTATTGTGTTATAAATATATTAAATTATTTAATGTCTAAAAATTATAAATATAATATGATTATGTAGGAAATATTTTTATATATCTAGTGATTATTTATAATCGAATTTATCTTATGTATATCCCTATATTAAAAATGTTTTAGTTATTAAACTATGATTTTAACTCTTTTAACTCTTCTTTGAATTAAATAATAATAAATGTCCTATTCAAATCCAAGTGGGTCAAAGAGGTTAATATTTTATTCCTAAGATTTTTATTGGTCTACTTATACTTATCCAATAGACTTAGGAAATGTGTTAGGGTAATAATAATATCATTTTTACCCCTAATTTCCCTATTTACTTTTAACCGTGGTAAATAAAAGTAAAACGTTACTATTCAAAAAAAATTATTTTTATCTTATTGAACCACATTTTACTCCTTGATATTAACCGTGTCTCTAGGATTTTCAAATTTTAACTCACAGAAGTAGTAAAATTATGTTTTAGGTAAAGTTTTAAATTCTCCAATGAGATGGGTAAATTACATTGAAAAGTTCAATAAAATTTTTATATATCTAAAATTATTATAAACTGACTTCAATTAATTACATTGAACATATATAAGTATTATGTATCTATTTTGACCTAAAATAAATTTATATATAATTAAAAATTATTTAATTAAAAATTATGTTTTAAACTATAACTTAGTGTTTTTCACTATTCATCAAAAATTGAATGTTTTCAGAAAAATACCAAACATTCACCTTAATCTAATTTTGATATTCCAAATCCAAAAATGAAGTCCATTTTGAAAGGTAAAATTTATAAAATTTCAAAAAGTGGGTATTACTATTCATAACGGCTAGTTTGATTGGTCATGGTGTGTTAGAATCTTGAAGTTGCATATAATGCAAGCTATTGCATTATTGAAAGGTAAACCTATCGTGGAAGCTTGGGGTGTTAAATTCTACCCTCCTTCAAATAATTTCATCCTCGAAATTTCTAGAATATTACTACATAAAAATACTCGGGTGTTTCTTCATCACAAGTTCCTCAGGTTCCGACATTGTCTCTTCCATCTTATGGTTTCTCCATAGACCTTTTACTAGACGAGTCATCCGGTTTCTCAACACTTGTTCTCTGTAATCAAGAATCCTGACTGGATCTTCGCAATAAGACAAATCAAGTTCCAGATCTACTTCCATATATGTGAGTACATGTGTTGGGTCAGGCATGTATTTTTCCAATAGTAATACATGGAACACATCATGAACTTGTGAGAGATTTGGCGGGATTTCCAAACGATAAGCTATAGCCTTAATTCGTTCATGAATTTCGAAAGGTCTGATGTACCTAGGATACAATTTTCCCTTCTTACTGAAATGTATAACACCCTTCCATTGAGATATCTTCAAGAAATCATGATCTCCTACCTGAAATTCCAAATTCATTCTTCGGTTGTCAGTATAGATCTTCTACCTACTTTGAGCATCTTTGATGTGGTTTTGGATTACCTTCACTTTTTCCATCGTTTCCTCCACCAGTTCTTGGCTTACGAATTTTCTTTCACCAACATCATCCCAACAGGTTGGTGTGAGACATCTCTTTCTGTATAACACTTCATATGGTGCCATCTGAATACTTGAATGGAAGATATTATTATAGGAAAATTCTACCATAGGTAAATATTGATCCCACGTACCCTGAAATTCAAGTGAGCAAGATCTCAACATGTCTTCTAAGGTTTGAATAGTTCGTTCTGATTGTCCACCAGTTTGGGGGTGGTAGGCAGTGCTCAAACGAAGTTCAGTATCTATGGAATTCTGAATACTTTTCCATAATCTTGATGTAAAATGTGGATCACGATCAGAAACAATCGATAGTGGTACTCCATGAAGTTTAACAACTTCATTAATATATAGTCTTTCTAATCGTTCAAGTGGTAAATATTTTCTTATAGTAAGAAACTGTGCTGACTTGGTAAGATGATAAAAAATGACCCAAATTTCATCGTTCCTTCTAAGAGTCTTTGGTAGTCCCATGTCAAAGTCCATCATATTATTATCCCATTTCCACTCAGGTATATTAAGAGGTTGCATGACTCCTCCAGGCTGTTTCCTTACAGCTTTCACTTGTCCACAAACTATACATCTTGACAAAAAATCATCAATCTCCCTCTTCAAGTTTTCCAACTAGAAATGTTATTTCAAATATCCATAAATTTTGGTTCTCCCATGGTGTATAGAAAAATTGGAACTATGATCATCATCCAAAAATTCCCTTTTTAGATTAGGTATATCGGGAATACAGAGTCTCTTCCCAAACATCAAAATTCCATCTTCATACACAATGTCACTCAATCTCTCATCATTCACAGCTTTAATCTTATTTTGAAACTCTTCATCACTGGTCTGAGAACTCTTTATCCTTTCTAGTAAAGATGGTTTGGTAACCATTTGAAAAATCATTGATGTTTAACCTTTCATGGTTATTCCCGTAACCATATTTACTAGATCCATGTATATAGGATCCTTTTCAATTATCATCTTGTTCAAAACTCCATGATTCTTTCTACTCAAAGCATCTGCCACAGTATTTTCCTTCCCTGGGTGGTAGTGTATAGTGCAATCATAATCCTTGAGAAGTTCAAGCCATCGCCTTTGCCTCATATTTAGTTCTTTATATTAGAAAATATACTTCAAACTCTTGTGATCAGTATATATCTCAAATTTTTCACCATAGAGATTGTGTCTCCATATCTTTAAAGCATAGATTACAGTTGCTAACAAAATATCATGAGTAGGATAGTTTTTATCATGAATTTTTAGCTTTCATGATGCATAGGAAATAACCCTATCATTCTGCATAAAGACACGACCAAGTCCTTTCTTTGAAACATCACTATAAATAACAAACCCGTCATTCCACGATGGTAGAGTCAATATAGGATCATTGACTAATATTTTCTTCAGTTCTTCAAAACATTCTTCACACTCTTTTGTCCAAAAAAAATTAACCCCTTTACGTGTGAGCTTGGTTAACGGGTTTTCCAACTGGGCAAAATTCTGGATGAAACGTCAATAATAACCAAGCAAAACCAATAAAACTGCGTACCTTAGTTGTATTCGCCGGTGTTGTCACTTATAGGATTTCCTTGGTCTATGAAGGATTAAAAGATATTCCATCCTTAGAGACAATATGGCCATAAAAATAAATCTCCTGAAGCCATAATTCACACTTTCTAAACATCCCATATAATTCATGTCATCTAAGAGTCTTTAGAATAATGCGCAAGTGATTTTCATGATCTTAGTATCTTTTGGAGTATACCAAGATATCATCAATAAATACCACTACAAAATAATTGAGATATTCCTTGAAAAATCTATCCATTAGATCCATGGATACAGAGGTTTCATTAGTCAATTCAAAAGGCATTACTGTAAACTCGTAATGCCCATACCTTGTTCGAAATTTTGTCTTCAGAATGTCTTCTTTCTTCACGCAAAACTAATGGTATCCATATCGAAGGTCAATTTTTGAAAAGTATTGAGCTCCATGAAGTTTGTCAAATAAATCATCAATGAGAGGTAGGGGATACTTGTTCTTTGTCATTATAGCATTGATCTTCCTGTAGTCAATGCGCAACCTCATAGATCCATATTTTTTCTTAAAAAAAGTATAGGGTCTCCCCATAGAGAAACATTAAAGTGAATAAATACCTTATTACTCAATTCCTCTAGTTGTTTCTTTAATTCCACTAATTCCACAGTGGACATTCTATAAGGGGTCTTTGATATGGTCCTTGAACTAGGAATTTAATCAATGGAAAACTCAATTTCTCATTCTTGAGGATGTCCAGGTAAATCATCTAGAAACACATCAACATATTCTTTTAGAATAGGTACATCCTCTATTTGAACATTACATTCCTCACCCACATTTATTTCATTCTCTTCATCCCCAATAATTGAATTTAGTTGAGCTACTGGGGGTGTCTCTAAATAAGAATCAGGTGGTGGTGATTCTGCTCTAAAGTTAAGGTGTTCTTTATCCTCATCATCAAAAATAGTAACCTCCTTCTTCTTATAATATATTTTTACATCATGGCCTGAAATCCAATCCATACCGAGGATTACGTCAAATTTAATAATGGGTATGATGATGTGATCAAAAGATAATGAAAATTTATATGCTCTAATGGGGACTGATTCAAAAAACGTGGTTGCGATGATACTTCCCTTATGAGTTTTTACTGACAAATCCCTTGTTAAATCAAATTAGAAATATGTAATTTTGTTATCAAAATAGTAATAAATGAAATAATGCGATGATCTAGAATCAAGTAAAGCATTTTCTAAACTTGAGGAAACCATTAAATTACCTGCCACCACGTCTTTCAGGACTTCAACCTCAACTGTAGTGATCGCATAAGCTTAGCCTTGATCCCTAGTCCTTTTCTGATGTATGTTTCCTTGAAACATAAGACATTAATTTGAATAATGTCCCATATCCCTGAAATTATAGCATTGAACATCGGTTTCATCTTTCTTTCCCTTATAATCAATAGGTAGACGACATTTCTGTCCACATTTTTAGCATACTTCTTTTTATTTTAGATAGGATCCAGGGTGCTTCCCTCCCCAATTATCACAGGGAGGAAATTCAATTCTTCCCTTCTTCACTATTTCCTTATTTCTTTTCCTAGAGTGTTCAACAGATCTCTTCTTCTCTTACTTTAATTTAATGTCATGAGACTTAGGTAATTCCTTTTCTGTCTTGATTGAACACAAGACAATCTCTTCGTATGATGAGAAGGATTGTGATACTAATGATCAATGGAGAATTAGTTTTAACCAATAAAAGAAATGATCAATCTTACTTCTTGGGATACGTATATAATCTACCGCATGCCTCTCTAACCTTGTAAAGTTATCCTCATACTTTGAGACAATCTCATCCTCATTTTTCCTCAGACTCAGAAATTGTCTTCCCACATCCACTCGATGGTCATGATGAAAGTATTTTTCTAAGAAAATTTGTTTAAAATAACTTCATTCCATATTTGATACTTCATCATCTTTCATTGTGTTTTGAATCAATGACCACCATTGATCAGCATCTCCAATGAGGTGGTAAACTACCATGACAACTTTTTCCCTTTCATTACTCCCCAAGGTGTGGAATGTTTTCTCTAAGGTATTTATCCATTGCTCAGCTACTAAGGGATTTTTACTCCCATTGAATTTTGGTGGCTGTTGCCTAATGAAGCGGTCTAACATTGATCCTCCACATTGTGGATCTGGGTGATCCATATAGGTAAGTTTATTATTCATAACCTGTGTGTGTTTTCCCAGTATGGTGATAAGCTGATCAGCATCAGTTGTATCACCAACTCCACTATAATTATCTTGAATTAAAGGGAAATCCCTACATAGAGTGCGTGCATTGATACAGTTTCCATTACTTCTACTAGGTTCTATTTCTAAACAATAGAATACACTAGATTTGTTTATGAATCGCAATACATAAATCCAAACTTGTAGAACACTTAACAAAAATTGAAGAGTTTATGGATATAATACATAATAATAAAAAATGTTTTCTTTGAGGAAGTATATACTCATAAACCCTTCATAATGGTTTATAAAGAAAATGAGAATAATTATAATCATGTACCTCGGGAGTGTCGTAACCAAGAGTGCAGCAGGGCCCGTTGTCGTGCACCAGTTCTCGTTCGAGTCTAGCTCAAAGCGGTGTTTTCGGGTTTTACCCCAAGGTACATATGTGGCAGAGCCACCTATACCTTCTCGTATCTAGGAAGGGATGTATTTCTTGGAAAAATCACAAAATATCTATAATACCAATATTCTAGGAAGTTCTTTTATTCTAATCCTCAAAGTCTATCTTAAGGATATGTTCTCTAATCAGAGTTTATCTAAATCTTGTTTCCAAGGTTTTTACTAAACTTTCTCTGATACCAACTATAATGCCCCGACCCCAGTTACCCAGAGTCTATGAATTAGTACATAACATTGGCATGATCAAAAGTAAATCATGTCTTGAAAGACCGATCATTTTAGTATTATTGGAAACAAGATTCATACATAAGTTCAACTTTACAACTTGAAGAGAAATACAACGCGAATATATTTCATTAGAAACATCCAAGCCACCAAGATTATTCATGGAAGTCTCTCATAACTAACTTCATCATATCCAGGGAAAATGAAACATAAGAAAGGGGTGAGCTCAAATGCTCAGTATGGGTAATCAATACAGGGGAAGATAACATAACGATTAAGTATGGTGAATAATTGAAACCACATGACTTTACCAATAATAAACATGATTAATTTTATGGAAGAAATATGAGCTGAGTAAATAGTGACATAATAAAACATAATCATGGATATTCCAATAGACGAATGACCACATGAACCATCAATATTATTTTCATAATGAGGGAATGTATAATGCCAGACATTCGGAAACATTTTATCAAGGCCTTGACCAAGACGTCTAAAAATTATTAAGGCCTCGTCCAAAACCATATATCAAAATTGGGAAAGGGCCTCAGCAAATTACAAGTATAGTTTTCTCATGAGACCTACCGATGCATCGAGGATCTATAGCGGGCTCCACCCATCACTTACTAGGTCCAATACATTCCTCATATTAAAAGGTTTAAACATATCATAAATATTCGTATTAAAACTACCATATGAAATGTCAATACATTAACAATATACCATGAATGGTATAAAAATAGAACATCCACAATAAAACATATCACAAAACCTTCTATAGAATATGGAAGTTTTGTATCATAATAAATCAACTTCAAATAAACGTAAAATCCATCAAAGGATGTTGACATAGAGGAAATCAAAACCCTTTTTAGAGAAATATCTGTTTCTATTTTGAAATATTTTAAGATTAAAATAATTATAAAGAAAATATTTATTTTGAAAATATTTTTATAACCTGTAAGGGAAGCTTTGATGATGTTTTAACGGTGTAAAATAGCCTCACCCGCCGTATAAGATAAAAAACATTCTTACCTTAAATTTGTCGAAAAGGTCAAAAAGTACCTTGTTTTGAAAATGACAGAATAATTCATTTAAAAACACATAAGGGTATAAATGAATTTAACCCATTGTCTATTAAATAGTAAAAAAAATTTGAAATACATTTTTAAGAAACATGTATGTGGATGATAAAGAGGTCCCAGTCGATAATTATATATAAACAACCTCAGATAATGAAGAGATTGTAGAATTAACCCTTAACTTGTAATTTTTCTTAGTAGAGGGTAGATAAACCTCCTATATAATGGTGAAATAATTGTTATTAAATTATACAAGAATCATATACATTAATAAGATATCATATATGATCTTTTAACATTGCTTTGTTAATAATATCTTAGTATTATTGTCGTTTCGGGTGTTAACAGATTCGTTTTCCTTTATATTATTTGTTATGTGAGTCATATTTTTTATGGATGGGATTTATATTATTCATATACATAATTATATCAAGTCTTTAAACATTTTTTTTAATCATAAAATGAAAATTAGTCTTTAATGGATACGATGGGGAATGAATCTCATCGCCTTCATGGAGTTGGTAATCCGTACGTACGCACTGGCAACAATATCATTCTTTTGATATTAAAATAATATATAATTGTATGGTATATCATATATATAAAAAATAAATAACATTTTATATTTATTATTTACATAAATTACACATAATTTATTATAACAATCCAAATAATAATGTATTGAATAAAAATTACACCACGACGTGGAGACGGTAATCTGTACGTACGCACGTATGATGACATGTCATTCAAAGGATGTATAGAATAATGAATATGGATGTACCATATTTATAATAAAATCACAATATGTAGAAGACACTGGAGTAATTATTTTATAAAGGACATAACAAAGAAAGAATAAGTGGAAGAAGAAAAGAACTTGAAAGAGGGTGGTGAAATTATTACGTCTTCTTCGGGTTCTTCCTTTTTATTTGATCAAAAGGGATCCTTAAGATGGATTTATAACTAATGGAAGGCCTCTATGATGAATTGAGTCAATTTGAGAGGATATTTGTTCAAAGGATGGCCGATCCAAATGTCTTTGAAGGTGTGAATTAGAGATAACTGGGTGTGCCTTTTTATAAGATGGGTGAGGGGCATCTTAGGAAAAGCTAGAAATATTATTTTATAATAAAATCATTTTCGGTTTCTAATTGATCACAAATGGATTATTTAAAATATAAGGTGTGGATGGGTCTAAAACCTCTCAACCAATAGGTTTTAGACAGGTTTGGGTCACTATATTAACTTTATCTTTTTTATTTAACTCTTAGTTAAATAGTTTAACATTTACCATGTCTCTTTGTATTTTTATATTATATGGTTAATTAACTTACTATATAATTCCAAGAGAACCCCAAGTGGTTCATTAATGATACACCTATCATTATATAAGTCCTTTGGCCGATCCTAAGATTTTTGGGAATAGAATATCAATTAATAATAAAATATTTGTTTTAAAACTGATTTATGTCAATTTTGACACTATTGAGTATTTTGTTTTTGCTCTATTCATAACAACATTATTACTTCAAAAAAAATCATATAACCAACCATAATATGTCATATTAACCTATTAAATTAGTGGAATTCATAATAGGTCTCAGACTACATTTATTTGGATATCTATGATATCAATTATTTTAATATTTCATTAATTAGGTAATTACTGCATCACCATTGTGTCATAAATAAATTAAATTATTTAATGTCTAAAAATTATAAATAAAATACAATTATGTAGGAAATATTTTTATATTTCTAATGAATATTTATAATCTAATTTATCTAATTTATAACCCTATATTAGAAATGTTTTACTTATTAAACAATGATTTTAACTCTTTTAACTCTTCTTTGAATTAAATAATAATAAATGTCAAAATCTAATCCAAGTAGACCAAAGAGGTTAATATTTTATTCCTAAGGTTTATTTTGGTCGAATAATACTTATCCAATAGAATTATGACATGCGTTAGGGTAATAATAATACCATTTTTACCCTTATTTACCCTATTTACTTTTAACCATGGTAAATAAAAGTAAAAAGTTATTATTCACCAAAAATTATTTTAATATTATTAAACCACACATTACACCTTGATATTTACCGTGTCTCTCTTATTTATAAAATTCAACTCACAGAAGCGCTAATATTTTGTTTTATGAGAATTTGAAAATTCTCTTAGGAGGAGGGTAAAAGACGGTGAAAAGTTCAATAAAATTTTTATATATCTAAAATTATTATAAACTTACTTGAATGTATTAAATTGAAATTATATAAGTATTATGTATCTATTTTTACCTAAAATAAATTTAAATAAAATAAATAATTATTTAAATAAAAATTTGGTTTTAAACTATAACTCAGTGTTTTTCACTATTCATCAAAAATTGAATGTTTTCAGAAAAATACAAAAAATTCACCCTTTGATATTTATGATATTATGAATCCAAAAATAGAGTTCATTTTGAATTATAAAATTTATAAAATTTCAAAAAGTGGGTATTAATATTCATAATGGCTAGTTTGATTGGTCACGGTTTGTTAGAATATCGAAGTTGCGTACAATGCAAGCAATTTCATTATTTAAAGTGAAACGTACCATGAATGTTTGGGGTGTTACAATAAAACATAAATCAAGGGATTAACATAACCTATGTCAAATTCTTACATAACATTAGTATATTGAATAACATATGAATGTAGTAAAAACATGAGAAAAACAAAAATAACTTATTGGATCAAGAATAGTGTGTATTCCTCCCATCGTGTAGTGGATATGGAATCATGTCATTACCTCCCTTCACATGGTGTATCAGGAATAATTTTCCTACATCTCATATATATATCATGATATTTCATACCTTACCCAATATATTATATTAATATAAAATTCTTTCCCCACCCATCACGTAGTGAAAAGTATATAAATGTGTTCCATTAGAATATGAAAATATTCCAATATCAAAATACCTTTAATATCCCTACAAATGACATGGTCATATTAAAAACACACTAATAAAATTTTATAATCCTTCCATAAAAATAGGTGTATATAAATATATGAACATCTATCTATAGTAACACAATGAACATAAAAGGGTTTCAATGTAGTTAAAAAACACCTTTGAAATATTAATTGATAAATAAACCTTAAAATTAATATGATATAATATATTTCTTTAACAACACATTATTAATTAATAATATTACTAAATACATTTTTAATAAAAATGAAAATGAAGTTTTGATGTGAAGAGTGGTCATTAAAAATGTTTTCTCTTGGAAAAAAATATACTCATATTCATTTTAAATTTATTTCAAAATGACCTACGCTGAAAGGTTTAAAATATTCCTTATAAACATTTGTAAACAAAACAAATTGTTCAAAATGACCTTAATAAATCACTGAATTGTTAATGCATGAATCTATAAAATCATTCCATAAATATGGACATAATAGAGGAAGATTCCTAACCTAAACGAAGAGATGGGGAAAGTTTCACATAAAAGGTAACATTGGGTAAATTATTTTCTAGGGTAATTGAAATTGGAATATGACATATAAAAATAATAATAAACCAAGAAGAAGAAATTGTATTGGCTGTTAGGGAAAATGTTCACGCAATTTTTCTCTAGATGGAAAATCATTCATAATAATTTTGATTAGAAAATGATATTAGAAAAAATCACATATACCCTTGGTAACATTTGAATCAAACCCACAAGAAAGAGAGAACTTCTGTTGGATTTATAAATTCTTTTAAATTCATGAAAAGAATGATTAATGGAATAAAAATATTATTATATACACCACATAAAACTAAACATGTGGTGAATATGGAATATGTTTCAACGGAAGAAATTTTAGAAGAGAAACCCTTACAGACATCATGATTCTTGAAGTAAGAAAAACCTCAAAAGGCATTTATATGATACATGTGTAAATCCCAAGAACTAAATTGGAAATACAACATTATACAATTATTGGGAAAATTTAAAAACAGATAATAATGGATTTCAAGATGAAATATTATAATCCTATGAAAGGGATATTGACTTAGGAAACACACATACAAATTTAAAAAAAAATACACAAAATGATATGAAGGATGGAATGAAGAAAATACTTAGAAAACCCACGAAAGAAACATTAATAATAATAACAGTATAGTTAAAAAGTTTTGATAATTACACCATATATAATAAGATTATGTAAAAAGTTTGAAAATATTATTTAGATATGGGAAATTGATAAATAACACATATATTGGAATCCAGGTTGGTCAAACGTGCTCTAAAAAAAATACACAAGGATTTTAAATGAATATTGTTTTGATATCATATATGAAACAAAATAATGAGATTTAAAGATAATAGAAAAAAATGTTTTTTAATATTACGGTTTAAATATAGCCCTTGAATTGGTGGGTAAGAATAAGAGTAACAACATTATAAAATATTTCTATAATGGTCCTATTAAAAACAAATTAATTTATGAATTATTAGGAAATAAGAAATCAATTATTAGTAAATTCATTTGATACATCAAAAATCCTATTACATTAAAAATTATTCTTATAACTTCTTAGTAAGTGAATATTATTATGTATTTTAATTTGAAAAAATAATTTAATTTTTTAAATAAACATATAAAAAGTGTATTAATGTAAAAAAAATTCTTTTTCTAACAAAATGAATTTTTTTATTTGAAGAGTGGAAAATACTGATTTTATAGAAATATTTCATTTCCATTAAAGTTTTGAAAAACCACATTTTTTAATAAATTTCAAAACAAATTTATTTTCATTTTATTAAGAATAATCCAATTAATCTCAATGTAATCAATATAATTCATAGTTTTTTATAAAAATATTTGCATATTTAAAAATCATTTTATGTAGAAAATAACTTTCATCACATTTTGAAAGATTATTTTAAAAAAAATCCTTTCAATTAAAGGAATAGAATTTGAAAAATGTTAATTATATATTAGGAATTAAAATTTCTAAATTTGGTAAATAGGTGATTTTAAATTTTATTTTTCTTATTGAATAGTAACCATGTTAAAATTTATCAACATAATAATGGATCAATATTGTTAACTATGTTCTAAAAAACTGTGAAATGGCCTTAAAATCACCATAACGATGGATTTTAATATTTTTTTGAGTTGGGTTTTACTACCCCATTGGAATTATAAATCTTATGTCTAATTAGTGCCATTATTATTATAAAGAAAATTATATTTTTTTAAGTAAATAATTTTTCCAAAATATCTCTTTCGTGATATTAATATATCTGATATATTTCAATGTGAATAAAAAATTTGTTATGAATGGTTTGAAAAGGATATAGTTAAAATAAATAATTTTTTACAATGATAATTTATTTTTAATTTTTATGTAGAAATAACTAACTTAATTTCTAATTCAACAACAACATAGTTTTTTTATAAGCACAAGAAACATCATGTAAATGACTTTAAAACATTAAAAGTGAAATTTTTTGTAAGTCGTGGATTTAAAATAATTGTGTAGATAATTATAACTTGTTGTTTCAAAAGATTATATTTGAATTAAATTACTATATTTATATTTTATAAAGTCAAATTTTTTGAATTAACTTTAAAATGACATAAATACTAATTTATGTTAAATAATATTTTATTATATGATTTAAAATTAAAAAAAATTACCTTTTTATACATTAATTTAAAATGATCTATTATATCAACCATTTTCCACTTTTGGGTCACTTTTTCATTTATAGTTACTATCATGACACTATATTTTTAAAAAATATATTATCATGATAATTGTAAAATATGCGTAATGGGGAGTTAAAACTAAGAGATCAGGGTTTAATGATCAACTAAATTTTCCTATTGTTTTTTTATTAAGGTATCTAGACATATATACAATATAAATTTTAAATTTATAATTTTTCCCACTCTATCATAATTATTATTTTATATTAATTTAATACATTATGTAATTTTAACTATTCCCCTCTACTCTCTAAAATAAGGACATCAACTCTCCTCTCTTCCTCGTACATATTGAGGTACTTATATTTACAAATACCTTCTATAAGTAATTATTAACTTCCATATCTACATTCTAGAGGTTAGTTTATTCTTAAAATTACATCCCTATAGTACTTGAAGAGAGATCTAATTGATGTTCTTCAAAGAGGAGGTAATCATCTTAATCAAGCACTTTCAATTTAATTCTTCTTCTATATCCTCAAAATATATCCAAACCATTACAATATAATAACATTAATATTTATTATATATTTTTATGTTAATATATTAATTAAGTAATATAAGGATTCTTCCTTAAACATTACATAATCCTAAATTAAATGAATAATTCATATTGAGGATATTTTCAGGTTTATATTTTTTTAGAATTAGGAAATAACAATTACATATCAACTTGAAAATTACATGTAGACACTACTACTCAGTATCCATTTTTTCATAAAATAAACAACTCTTAGAAAGAAACATGGTTAGTTTCATGTTTTAGATAGCATGAGTTTTCCTTGATCCCATCCTTAACCCTATTCATCCTTAAGTCCTTTAGAAAACATTTTAAAAACTTGTGATGAGCATAAAAATCTCAGTAAGGGTTATAATATAAGGATGGAAAACATTATCCTATCATTAAATACAAATCAATGAAACCATACTTTTCAATCATAACATACCTTATGAAATCATAAGATTTATGAATAACACACACAAATCATAAATCATAAAGGTATATTTTGGCATTCATAACATACAAACATATTAGCTATCACAACTACATATGGAGTCACATTTGGAATACCCATCATAGTATATTCCCTAAATCTCTTTGGAGAAACATTAACATTTACCTCCGTCATTTTACCCAATGCATTGGAGATCTATCTCGGGCTCACCTGCCCTAGGTTTATCTGGGAACAACTCGTATACGTAAACAATTCTCAATAACCATAAAATATTCATAACACATAACACAAGCATAAAGGAAAGATACAATTTCCACATTCCAATCATAATATATCAAATCAATATATTGAAATAAACAATGCTTTATCAAATCATTTTCAAAACCATTTAAAACATTTAATGAATAGCTTTTTTAATCAATGTGTCCCATACCACTTTAAAGTTTTTAAATGATTTTTTATTTTAAATAATTAATGTCTATATAAATAAATCCTAAAATCCATTTTTAAAACATGGACATTAATTATAAATATTTAGAATAATAAATATTTAAAACATTAAAAATGATAATTTAGTTTAAGAGTTTTTAACAAAATGAGAGATGCCTGAATACAAATAATTGATGAATAACATTTAATCAGAACATTATAATATCATGATAATAAAGTTATTCATGATATAATATTCCAAAAGACATTATATATACCGTATAAAAGTGAATTGGTGCATAACTATAACGAAGTCTCAATGGAATGCAAATTATGATGAAATCACTTATAAAAATGGTATCCTTAGATTGAGGATAAATAAATTACATAATAATGTGTGAAAAATATAAATACACTTAATATGACTTTTATATTCAGTGTAAATCAATCATAGGAAATTCACACATGTTCTTTTTAATAAAAAACCAATGACTTGGATGTTTAACTCAATGAATGGAAATTGAGTTAAAATTTCTCTTATCATGTTCATATCTACGACTTGAAAATTTATCAATGTAGTTATTATGGGTATAAAAAGTATATCCACACAAAGGGGAGTAGAAATTACAACATAAATAAATAAATATTGATTCCACACATTATCATAGCAAGACATAATTTAGAATTAGATGATTAAACTAAGGAATAGAAATTGGGTTAAAAGGTTCCCTTACTGATTTGGTAACTTACGAAACATCAAACCCATTCAATAAGGATCATAAAATAAAGATTTAAATACCCATAAATTTATATATAATACAAATTAATACAATCTTGGATTTTACATACACCACACAAAAGGAAATAGTGGCAAATATAGCATGAATCTCACGGGAATATAAAGTGAGATGAAAATCCCTTACCACATTGTAATCAATCATGTCGTATGACCAAAAGTTAATAACCACCAAATTATTCACATAATAACATGAATATAAATAGTATCATGATAATATATATCAAATGTTAGTGCAAAATACACCACATGCAATAAATTAGTGGCAAATAATGGAAATATCACAGAATTAAAAGGGAGATAAGAAATCACTTACCTCATGTCCAACTTGACCCAACCATTCTTTAATCTCATGAATAATAAACTAAATTTTATTTATAATTTTTTAAGAACCTTTTTTCAAGTTTATTATTCCTTTTATATCACTTATTACTTTCTTATAAACATTATTTAATCATTTAAGTTAATAACGGTTGTTTTGTTGATATTTGGTACTGGTGTAAAAAATGGACTTCTTATAATTACATGTTGTTCACATAGTAAGACTTTCATTATGTAAAGAATTATATTCATCATTTAGATATCATATATGTCATATATAACTAGTATATACATCTATTTATAACAGTACATAACATTTAGAGGTAATAAATGAAATGCACCATTGATAGAGACGGTAAGCCGTACGTACACATAAACGCTACTTTCATTTCTATTTCTTATTTTAATGGAATTGACCCATAATGATACATAGTTAAATTATAATTCCATTATAATATCATATATAATATCATTAACTCTAACCTTTATACATCTTACATATGGCATTAAGGAGTCATATCACTTTAACGGAGCGGTAGTCCGCACTTTCTCAAATGAAATTATCACGTTTACCCATAATGGAAACCATAAAGTTATTCTATAAAAGAAAAATACAGAATCATAAAAAAATAAACATCATATATAACATATATAAATATAGTTTCATATTAATGGACACCATGAGAGGCAGTAGGAGATAATCAAACAATCATCGTTTCGTGAGGCGTTAGTTTTCCATCCACAGAAACAATATGTTCGTCACCCAATATATGGAGGTGTGTGTAAGTGTAGTTATAATATATCACATAAAAACATACTAGTATGTTTTTTATACTTGTGTTTTTATAAAATAATGTAATAAACTGAGTTTAGGGGTTGTAGAAGTAAAATAAAAGAAAATAAGATAAGAGAAACTGTTAACTTTAATTTGGGTTACTCCCTTTAGTTTGAACCAAATAGACTTCTTGAAGTGCCTTATGCATAAGGTACGGCTTCTAAGAGGAGGATAGGGATATTTATATATTATTTGGGTAGGGGTTGGACGAGACAAGGGGCTTTAGAGGTGTGATGAATGAGTTAGAAGTGAGGGTTTTTATAAGGGGGAGAATGGGCTCTTTAAGAAAGTGTGAAAATATTATATTATTATATAATGATATTCGGTTTCTAAAGGTCAAAAACTAATTAAATTCGAATATAAGATGACTAATGGTCTAAATAAAATCATCCAATAAAAAATTGGATAGGTTTTGGATGATATTGTAATATTTATAATCTTACTTATTTAAATGATTTATTAATGAGGTAAACACAACATAATTTTTGTGTCATAAATAATTTTATTTATTTGATGGCTAAAAATTATAAAAAAAACTACCATGATTTAGGAAATATTTTAATATTTTCAATTAATTTTTATTTTTGAAAAAATAACCTATATAATCCCATGTAAAAATTAATTTACTAAATGATATTTGTTTATGCCATTTTTGCCTTAACTTTAAGTATATTAATATAAAGTGTCATTATCACTCCCAAGTGGCACCATGGGGTCCCAAAATCGACCAATGGATGCCCATGGTTGGCCCTGACTCATCCAATAAGGGTAGGACAATTGTTATGGTAATTTTGTATTATTATAATATTCTTTTTACCTTGAATTACCCTATTTACCTTTAACTGCGGTAAATAAAAGTAAAAAGTTATTATTCACCAAAAATTATTTTCATCTTATTGAACCACATTTTACTTATTAATAACAACCATGTATGTCATATTTTCCAAATCCAATTAATATAAGTAGTAAAATTTAATTTAAATGAAAAATATAGTTTTTTAACTATTACTTTGTGGTTTCACTATTCATCAAAAATTAAAGTATTTCAGAAAACTACCAAAAACTCTGCCTAAGCTATATTTGATATTATGAATTCAAAAATGATTTATATTTTATGAAATTAAAAACGTATAAGTTTCATTAATTAATTTAAAATTAATTTCCGTTATCAAAACAAATAGTGTGTTTTTAAGAAATAATAACTATCAAAAGATTGATACTTGTTTATGTCCAATTTCAAAGTGAAATTAATTACAATGAACAGCATTGGATTAAATAGTAAAAACATAATAATTTACACTTTAAAACCAATTAAAAGCTAATATAACCATATAAATAAATTATATTTAAAGGCACTTTTGAATTAAAATACAGTATTTTTCCCAATTCATTAAAAAATGAATTTTATCAGAACAATATCCGAAATTTACACAAAGTAAATTTTGATGTCTTGATTCTAATGAATAATTTTATTTTGTCAAATGGAAAATATAAAAGTTACCAATACTATAATTAGAGAGGTTCCTCCATTAAAAGTTGTTAAATTAAACTTTTAAAGTAAATTATGTTAAAAATTAGATTCATTCAAATTTTAAGCCTCTAAATTTTAATAGATAACTGTAAAAAATTTAACAAACATATATAACCATTTTGTAGTTAGTTATATTCATTCACGCCATTACAACAGTTATGTGTTAACTACCACTTAAAATAATATTATTATTTTATTAGTGTGAAACAAAAGATTTCAATAAAACCCATTATTGTGTATCAGGTACGCAATCGAACATAGCATCCCCTTTAAAGTAGAATTAATATTTAGTTCAAAAATATTAATAAATATGAAAAATATCATGTTATTTATTTACTTGGAATTTTACATCCTTCTCCCCTTTTCGGAATTGCATCCTCGCAATTTTAAAACTGGGATTGGAAACTTCATTAAAAGTCCCACATCAGAAAAGAGTTAGTAAAAATATCTCTTTAAAAGAAAGAAGGTAAAGTACAAAGGTCACCCGAGATATCCCAAACTAAGATTCCATGTAGGAAAATAAGGATATGGAAGAGAGAAAAAATGGTCATGTTATAAAAAAGAGTGATAGAAAACATGATTTGGAAAAATTTAACCACCAGAAAATCACAAAATTATGATGTGTTAAACTTTATTTAATTACCCAGTAAGAAACATAAACCAACAACGTTTTTGTTTTACATTCCTTTTCATAATTTTGAGGAATTCAATTACTACATAGAATAAGAACATATGTATGTATACATACCTTCAAGTAGAGTTTCATCATTTAATATGTTTCTACAAAAAACCAATCTTTTCTCCAATCAATGAGCATTCAAAAAGACATGGTCACATCAAAAGCACAGTATTCATCTTCTAGAGAATCACATAATCCACAAAAAAAGATATATATATTTCCCTTTTCTTTAGACATCAACTAAAATAAAAATGGTTAGTGCGAGATCAGATAATACCCAAAAATGACAACATTTTAGAAAAAGAAAAACTACTATTAATCTCTAAAATTTGTCTAACAAAACCCAATGTTCGACAAAGACCATTCAATAAAAAACTGTCCATAAATTTTTTTAAAAAGTAATCCAAACTATAATTGAAAATAAAATATCGTAAGGATTTAATTACATAGTTTTCCAAGATAAATCTTAATATTTGTCTCCAAATAACATCAGTTACTCATAAAGTCTCATATTGAAAATTAATTAACCTAATAACATATTATCTATGATAGGTTAATCTTTTTAATAAACAAACCAAATCATCATATGTCCATAATAAAAACATAGATTCTTCCAAACTAAAATTTCAACCATTATTCCACAATTGAAATCCCATGGTATTCTATATTCCTTAGGTATATAGTGTTTCCTAATAAGAGAGAACATCTTCCACAACAACCTTTATCACTTAATCACCAAATCATTTTCCTATACTATGTATATCTATTTGATAAAACATAATTTCACAAAATCAACTTATTCTTGTTCCATAAAGTAATTTTACTAAAATAATAAGTGATACTAATAAGGGACTTCAAGTAGGATAGTGGTAGGCAATAATTACTTGTCACCCTTTAGTTGTGTGTTCGATTCTTGTGGCCTTGCCATATGCAATGGGTTTTCACCCATCCTACGGATTTTCCTTTTAATAAAACTCAAAAATAACCCTAACGTGTTTTAACCTCAATGGTTTCTTTATACCTCTCATTTTCATCTCAATTCATTATGATCTCACCCTCTTAATTCTTAAAGTCCTATATATATTGTAATTTTTTTATTTTACCATCTTATGATAAAATAAAACGATCAAGAAAATGAAGAACATCATACCTTGATCATGGTGTCCATTTGGCTTCATCATCATCTTGTTCGCATAGGTAGAAGGTACAAGCAATGAAAAAATCATTTATAGATCCTTCAAAATAATTTTCTTACTCTATACAAATACACCTTGTACAACATGGGTCATATGGTTGTTCACATAAAAACAGTTTTGGAAAATAATCATGTATTAAACATAAAATCAAAACATCTAATAAAACATGATTTCTATAAAACAGTCAGACCAAATTTGAGTTGAAACATTCAATTAATTGTCCTTTTAAAATAACATAGGTTTATGCTGAGAGACTATATTTCAAAAGAAAATATAAATAGGTTTCACAATGGTCTCCATCTTCATCACATTTTTTCAAATCATAATATGATTCATAATCTTGTTAAAAAGTAAAATATTTGAAAATTCCTTCATAATATTTACCTTTCTAGAAAATATGAGAATAATGTGAAAATATGATTTTTTTTTTAAATACAAACCATGATACATGATGATAATGATGTATATTTGAGATGTTTGATATCTCAAACAACTTCTTGCAAGTGAGTTGTATGATAGAAAATGTTTCACAATCATCTGAACATGACTTTGCAATAGTAATTGCAAGCAAGTCATCAGGAAGAGATAAGAATGTCATTTGATATTATCCTCCTTCTATTTGTAACAAACTCTCCTTTATATGAAAAAGTTATAAAACAAGGATTTAATTGAAATAATAGACATAGGGATTAACCATGTGTCTAATGAAAATGCAAAATCCCAAAATTTGTCTAAACTGACCTTTGGTACCAACTATAATGACCCATCCTTAAACATTACATAATCTTGAATTAAATGAATAATTCACATTGAGAATCTTTTTAGGTTTAGATTTTTAGATAATTAGGCCATAACTATTACATATCAACATGAAAATTACATGTCGACTATATAACTCAGTATCCATTTTTTCATCAAATAAAAAACTCTTAAAAAGAAACATGTTTAGTTCCATGTTTTAGACAGCATGACTTTTCCTTGATCTCATCCTTGATTGTATTCATCTTTAAGTCCTATGGAAAACATTTCAAAAACTATGGATGAGAATAAAAAGAATAGTAAGGGTTATAAAATAAGGATGGAAAACATAAGCCAATAATTAAATACAAATCAATGAAACCAAACTTTTTAATCGTAACATACCTTACGAAATCATAAGATTTATGAATAACACAAACAAATCAAAAATAAAAAAGGTATCTTATAGAATCCATAACATACATACATTGTAGTTATTAGAGCTATATAGGGAGTCATATTTAGAATATCCATCATAGTATATTCCCTAAATCTCTTTGGGGAAACATTAGTGTTTACCTCCGTCACGTTACCCAATGCATTGGAGAGCTATCTCGGGCTCACCCGCCCGAGATTTATCACGGAACCACCAGTATACATAAAAAATTCCAAATAACCATAACATATTTATAAAACATAAAAATATATTAAAGGAAATATGACATTTGCACAATTCTAATAACTATATATCTAATCAAGATATTGAAATAAAAATTCTTTATCAAATTATTTTCAAAATCATTTAAAAAATTTAATAAAAAGATTTTTGAATCAAAGTGTCCCATACAACATTGAAGTTTTTAAATGAATTATTATTTGAAGACATTAATTTACATATAAATAAATCCTAAAACCCATTTTTAAAACATGTACATTAATGATAAAGATTTAGAATTATAAGTCTTTAAAACAATTAAAATGATATTTTAGTTAAATAGTTTCTAACAAAATGTGAGACGCTTGATTACAAATAATTGAGTAATAACATTTAATGAGAACTTTAAAATATCATGAGAATAAATGAATTCATTATATGATATGCCAAAGGACATTATATACACCGTATAAATGTGAATTGGTGCATAATGATAATGACGTCTCAATGGAATGTAAATTGAGATGAAATCCATTAAAAAATGGTATCATTATATTAATTATAAATAAATTACATTATAATGTGTGAAAAATATAAATACACTCAATATGATTTGATGTTAAGTGTAAATAAATCATAGAAAATAAAAAAAAATCTTTTTTAATACAAATCCAAAGACATGGATGTTCAACTCAATGAATGGAAATTGAGTTAAAATTACTCTTATCAAGTTCATATCGATGACTTGAGAATTTATCAATGGAGTGATTATGTGTATCAAAATTATATCCACTTAAAAGGTAGTGGAAATTAAAACATAAATAAATAAATATTTATTCCACAAATAATCATAGCATGACATAATTATGAATTATAAGATTGACCCAATGAATAGAAATTGGGTTAAAATGTTCCCTTACTGATTTGCTAACTTACAAAACATACAACCCATGAACGAAGGATCATAAAATGAAGATGTAAATCCCCAAAAATTGAAATATATTACACAATGAATATAATCATGGGTAGTACATACACAACATAAAAGGAAATAGTGGCAAATGTAGCATGAATCTCACAGGAATGAAAAAGTGACATGAAAATACCTTACCACGTTGTAATCAATCGTGTCGTATGACAAAAAGTTAATAACCACCAAATTATTCACAGAATAACATGAATATAAATATGATAATTATAATATATATCAAATGGCAGTACACAATACACCACATAAAATAAATTAGTGGAGAAAAATGGAAATCTTAGAGAATTAAAAGTGAGATAAGAAATCCCTTACCTCATGTCTGACTTGACTCAATCGTTATTTAATATACTCAATAATATAATAAAATTTACTTATACTTTCTTAAGAACCTTTTTTGAGTTTATTATTCCTTTTATATCACTTATTACCATGTTATAACCATTATGTAATCATTTAAGTTAATAACGGTTGTTTGGTCGATATTTGGTACTTGAGTAAAAATGGACTTCTTATAATTACAATTTGTTCACATAGTAAAAATTTCATTATATACAGAATTATATTAATGATTTATATATCATATATATCATATATATCTAGTATATATATTCATTTATAACAGTTGCATAACATTTGGAGATAAGAAATGAAATGCATTGTCCATGGAGACGGTAAGCCAAACATACGCATGAAGGCTATATTCATTTCTATTTCATATTTAAATGGGATTAAAACATAATGATACATAGGTATATAATAATTACAGTATCATATCATATATAATATCATTCAATACATCCTGTATACATCCCACATTTGGAACTAACAAGTCATTTCACTTTGAGGGGGCGGTAGTCCGCACTTCCTCAAATGAAATTATCGCGTTTACCAATAATGGAAACCATAATGGTATTCTATAAAAAATACAAAAACATAAAGATAAAATAAAAATAAAAATAATATATATCATATATAAATATATTGTCATTTTAATGGCCACCATGATTGGAAGTAGGAGATAATCGAACAATCATCGTTTTGTGAGGCGTTAGTTTTCCAACCACAGAAACAATATGTTTTTCACCAATTAGATGGAGGTGAGTGTAAGTTTAGTTATAATAATTCTCATAAAAGCATAATAATATATTGATGATTATGGTTTTATTATAAAATAATGTAATAAAAAGATTTTAGGGGTTTTATAAGTAAATTTAAAAAAAGAGAAATTAAGAGAAATTGTTACCTTTAATTTGGGTAACTTCCTTCTGTTTGAACCAAAACAACTAATTGAAGTGCCTTATTCCTAAGGTAAGGAATCTAGGAGGAGGATAGGGATATTTAAAGATTATTTGTGCAGGTTTTTGATGATGAAAGTTCTTGAGAGGTGTATGGAATGAGTTATAAGTGAGGTATTTTTTTAAGTGGGAGGAGGGGATCTTTAGGAATGTGTGAAAATATTAATTTATTATATAATGATATTCAGTTTACAAAGGTCCAAAAGTAATTAATTTAGATTATAAGATGACAAATGGTCTAAATAAAATCATCAAAAAAATTTTGATAGGTTTTGGATGTTATTTTAATATTTATAATCTTATTTATTTAAATGATTTATTAATAAGTTAAACACTACATCATTTTTGTGTCATAAATAATTTTATTTATTTGATGTCTAAAAATTATAAAGAAAAGTACGATGATGTAGGAAATTATTTTATCTTTACAATTAATATTTATAGTAGAATTAATAACTTATATTACCCCATATAAAGATTAATTTACTAAAATATATTTGTTTATGTCTTTTTTTCCTTTACTTTTAGTTAATTAAAAGAAATTGTCATAATCACTCCCAAGTGCCTCCATGGGGTCCCCAAATCGACCGAAGGATGCCCATGATCATCCATGACTGATATAATAAGGTTAATCAAGTGTTAAATGAATTATTTATTATTATAATATTCTTTTTTACCTTGAATTACCCTTTTTACCTTTAACCACGGTAAATAAAAGTCAAAAGTTACTATTCACTAAAAATTATTTTCATCTTATTGAAACAAATTTTGCATAATAATGACAAACATGTATGTGAGATTTTTTAAATCCAATTCACATAAGTAGTAAAATTTCATTTAAATGAAAAAGTTAATTTTTTAACTTCTACTTAGTGGTTTCACTCTTCATCAAAAATTGATGTTTTTCAGAAAACATTCAAAAATTCAGCATAACCTATATTTGATATTCTGAATTAATAAATGATGTCTATTTTAAAAAATTTAAAACATTTAAGTTGAACTAATTAATTTAAAATTAATTCTCAAAATCAAAACATATAGAGTGTTTTTAAGAAACAGTAAATATTAAAAGATTGATACTTGTTTATGTCCAATTTCAAAGTGAAATTTATTCTAATGACCAACATTGGATTAAATGGTAAAAACATAATATAATTACACTTTAAACCCAATTAAAAAGATAATATAACCATATAAATATATTACATTAAAACTCACTTTTGAATTAAAATACATCATTTTTCACAATTCATAAAAAAATGAATTTTATCAGAAAAATACCAAAATTTTACCCAAAGTAAATTTTGATGTCCCAATTATAAATAAGATTTTAATTTTTTCAAATGGAACATATAAAATGGATCAAACTATATTTAAATAGGTTTATCCATTAAAAGGTGGTAAATCAACCTTTTAAGGTAAATTATGTTTAAAATTAGATTCATTCCCATTTTAAGACTTTATATTTTACTTGATAAAAGTAAAAACATTTAATAAAAATATATAATAATTTTGTAGTTAGTTTGGTTCATTCCCTCCATTACAATATCTAGGTGTTGAATACCATTTAGATAAAATAATATTATATCATTAGTGTGGAACGTAAGATTTCAATGAAACCCATTGTTGTGTATCAGGTATGACACCAAAAATAGAATCCACTTTAAAGTATAATTAATATTTATTTCACAAATATTAATAAATATGAAAAATTTCAAGTTCTTTATTTACCTAGGATGTTACAAATATAAATATTTTTATACTTTTTTCATCAAATGGGAAATGATACATTCATTTTTGTGTACATGCATACTACCATCTTGTGGATCAATGTATTTAATTTCTCATAAACTCCATTAATGTTTGGTTGTTATGATAAATTTACTGTATATATATGAAATTAATGAAATAATTGTTATTATCGAAATTTAATCAAACATTTATCTTTATACCATTTCAATCATTAATAATATAATCATTACATGAGTGTATATACAGAGTACCATACCCAAATAATGATGTAATTCATTTCTTAATTTTTTTTATAATAGATGGGCAGTGGGATGGATTTATCCATAAACCCTCCCCACCAATGTAACCCTACTAGGATGAAAATGTGACAAGGGAGATAATAATTCTATAAACATTCCCATAATAATCCATGTGATGGATACAAGCACCAAGGTTATATCATACGCATAGATGAGAGGCATTAACCTCTATGATATGATAAATAATAGATAAGATAGAAACACCCAACAATACCTTATCAATGTAAAATCACATGATCCCAAATTCATATATGTAATTTCATATAATTAAGAACTATAATAAAACTACATGTACAAAAAATATAATCCTTGGAAATGACCACAAAATCCCAAACCACTCCTGAACAACCCAGAAGCTTGTAATGTTATTCTTGAACACCAACTATATCATGTAGACCTATAGAGTAGTTTATATTTATATATGGTAGTCATAACATGTATAATTAGAAGGTTACTATTTTGAGAAACTAATTCAAAATATAAATAATGCATGATAATGCCTAGTAAAAAAATTGGTGAATTTAACTCATCTCTTAAATAGGTATGCTGATTTTAGAGCCTCGCCATGGATATATCTTATCAATTATATCATACAACTGATTATATAATAAAACATCAAAAGGGGCACCGTGATACCACTTCCCCAAGGTTTTACTACACTTCCCCAAAATCTTGTATCTTGATCCATATTTCTCAAAAAGTTCATCAACCTGAGTACACATATGCCATCAATCATCTCATACATCTCATGCATCATATTTTCTAATCATATACCATTAACTCCATGAATCACATCATCACATCATCCCTGTACAAATCTTTTTATAGTATCAGTGTAGTTTCTAAGAGCCACCATAGCCCGTATATCATATATCATACTTAAATCCATAAAATCCTATACACTACATACTTATAATAATCCTTTAAATACTTTATATGTAGGTATATATGTGTGAATTAACCACAAGATATTACATCCCTCAATCCACATATATGGGAAAGGTAACCGTAGTGCATACCTACACATAAACATCCATGATTAGAGAGATGGTGAAGAGAGGGTAGTTAGCCATTTGTTCCTCACCATCCTTTATGGTGGAGAAAACACCCTCCAAAGTCCACCATGTTTCAGAATCCCTACCAAAATGGATGGGTTAGGGTATAAAATCTAATAAAATAATATATATATATATATATCCCATCCAAACAATGGTAATTATCATAGTCATAGTCTCAATTAGATCTATCATCTTTCAGACACTCTCCAACCACTATAAAGAACTAGATATCATATAAGCATAAAATTATTCAATAAAATGTCTATTATTTCATATTGTTATGTATTTCATGTTACATATATTATTCCTCATTTACATCGATGAATCATTTCCTTAGCCACATCACCAACTTATTTTCATTCCCTCAAGGAATAAACAATTGATCCCATGGAATCTAAAGTTTATCATAATTTTTATCATTACATTAAGAACCACCTCCATGGGTTAAAACATTTATTATTCATTATCATTCCATAAATCCTACTAATATAGAAAATATCCAAATTTACCACTAATGAAAAGCATAATCAAGAATAAATAACTGCCTCATGAAGTGTGTAAGAGAATATAGAAACAGGTAACTTTACCACATGTTATTGTAGTAGATTTATTAAAAATTAATAATCCTAAATTTTATCACAATAATGATAAAGAATATATTATCCTTTATTAATCAATATCAATTCCATTCCCAACACCACCATCCATATCTCTGTCCATTAATTACCTCATCCCTCATGTCAAGAATTTAAACATACCTGGCCTTCCCTACCAATATATTTCCAAACCATCATCTATCCTAGGATCACATCATGTATCATATAAGGGATCACATCAATTATTTTCTTTAAAAAATATATTTCATAAGGAATTTCAACCTAAAAACACTTAGTAATCAATCCTTTATAAGAAAATAAATGTTATCAACCCCCAAATATATCTCTATCAAACAAATAGTTCATTACCATTTTGAGTTGGGTATTTCATTCCTCAAATATTCTAACCACATGAATACTAATACATAAACTATTAAAATCTATATTTTTTTTAAACATGCTCCCAATAATTACATTGAAAATTGAAAAAAGAAATTAAGGAAGAACAACACAATTAACATGAATATTTATTATTATTACCAATAGAAATTTCCAAAAATATATTTAATTAGATAATTAAATAAAAATAAGGAATTAAAATATCAATTAAACAATCTTAAAGAATAATTTTATTTACATAAAATTATTAGATGCAATATATTCAAAAAACTGAATCATTAATAATTTATCCAACAACATTAAAATATTTATGTTTTTAACCATTCAAATCAAATTAATATTCTATATACATGCATATAAATAATTATAACCAAATAATAAATATATATATCACAATATCTCATAATATGAAGTGAAAACTATTGTCATGGTGAAAACACAAGCAATCAGTACAACCATAAACCATTTATTTTCATTAATCCAATTTATTATATATCATGGTTAATGAAACTATCCGCCAAATATATAAATTCTGATTACTTTATTATTTCATATAAAATAATATTATAATCAATTTTTCACTTACAAAAATCATATATTATTTATATTTAATGAGAGTGAAATAATAAAAACTAAACTTTGATGACCTTTCCTGCAAGGGAACAAGTTCCCTAAGAGAATATTCTTCCAAAACCATTAAAAAACATCAAAATAATTTGTAAGAACACATTATTTTTTATTTCATAGAATGAAAATACAAAAAAAAAGAGGTAAAACGTATTGGAGAAGAAAGTATAAGAGGAATAAAGAAAACTTATGTTGGATCCCCATAGATCAAACATGAGGATTCAAGGATCAATCCCTATAAAAGTGTCTAAAAAGAAATGAATAATCACATAAAACCACCTATATATGAGATATAATCGTAGGGTTTCTCAAAAAAAAGTGGTTGTGATTATATTTTTTTCATACTGTTAGACACAGATGTTTCAGATAAATGGGTAATTCATGTAGGTAATGGAATAAGTTTTAATCCTCATTGAAAAATGCATTGACAAGATCAAATAAACCCAAAACAATTCACATAATTAACTTTATGTTCACATCATGAGTTTTTTAGTATAGATTTATCAAATCTGATACTCCAACCTTTTACATCCTGCAATAACGCTTCCCATCAAGAATAAAACACTAGGAATTTCCCTTCTAATGTCTCATATTTCTTTTCAGTTTATGAAAAAATCTCACATCATGAACTATAGTTTACATTGTAAAATTTATAATCTTTAAGATTATAGATACCATACTCCAATAATTCTAAACTACAATTCCCCCAAGAATAATAGGAATTTGAAAAAAATAATGAAATTAGCTTGAAGGATCAGATTTATTAAATTAAACACCTCTTGATGAATTAAAACACTAAATAAGTTTATACTAAACTCAGAATAATGTAATTGGGAATGTTTTCATATATATAACTACTCCATGAGATACCTCTCAAAATCATAGAATCATAGGAGAAAAACCACATGTCGTTGAGGAATAAATATTAAAACCATAAAACACCAGAAACTATAACCTAAAAACTCCACTATGGGAGATAGATATTAAAGAAGATTAGGGACCAAAATAAGGAGAAAGAAATAGAAAACCATATCATATTCTATATAGAGTTCAAAAAAAACAAAAAACTAATACAGAAGATGTGACAAAAATAAAAAAACTAAGTGTACTGAGAATACATCGATGACTAATGCCCCCAATTTCTATTCTCCATGACAACTTTCTTCCAAAGGAAATAAACCAAGGGAGTAACACACCCATAGAAAACCATCCCCTAGTGGTCCTAGATCTCCACATGCTACTCCTAAAATTTATCATCATCATCAACAATTTTCTCACCCCATTTTATGATGTTTGATTCATCATAAAGATAATTGAAAATATGTGATACATATGAGATGTCGTGTATCCATCTATTTTATTAGTGAAGTTATATATGATATGAAATGACATTAAGAAGACTTAACACCTCAATATTAGCAATTGAATGACTAAAAAGATAACTTCCTCTTAAATACCTTCACTAACCACAATGAGGGGTTACCTTTTTGGAATATGTGATCCCCAACATCGAACTCCAAAGGTCTCCTTTAATTGATATAATTATTCTAATGATAATGCACTACCTTCATCCTTATGTGAATCACCTAAACCATCTCTATCATTCTCAATTATAGTTTTATCCTTAGAATATATGAGTCTCTATCCCAAATCCAACTTAATGGATAATAGAAATATCAGTCATAAAAATAATTAACTAGTACTATACAAATGGTTTTGTGAAAACTATTATTGTAGGAAGACATCATCAAAGCTACGTGACACATCCATGAACATACAAAATATAGTAAACATGTATGAAAAATTTATTCAAGAGTCTATATATAATTTTATGTCTAATAATATGACTATAAATGGAAAATAATACTAAGACATAGTTGAGATACAAAATCATCTTAGATATCCCTCCACAACCTATAGGTAAAATGAGGATAAAGATACTAGGTGTTCATCCTCAGGATACTATGAAGTCTCTCTTCCTAATCATGGTATCTCATCCACAAACCTCTACTATCCTTGACTCATAGATCAATGTAACATGGGTTATTTTAGTAAATTATATACTAATACACATATATAATCCCATATTCCCTACCCTAGAGGTAAACTTATAAAATTTTCCTTTGAGATGTCCAACCACTTTTATTGAGTGACATCTAATGGATACTAAAAACCATCATGAATATGGTTCTTTTCCATCACCTACTTAATAACTAAACATCAAAATAAAAACACTATATCTGAAATCTTCAACCCAGGAAACTAAAATTGACCATTTAAGAGTTAGTACATCTTGGAAACAATAGGATTTACAACCATGGGAGAGTGGTGGATGTCATATAGGACCACATCACACATTGTAAAAGGTATTAAAATCCTCTTAAAATTATATATAGTTTGGTTTATCTTAATGGTAACCGTAAGGGTATCACTAATTAAAACTCAGTCACTCCCAACCTCAACCTGAGAATCCACCTGCCGGGAATCCTCCACCTAATAAAAAAATAATGAGTGAAATATTATATAAAAAAGGTTACATATACCTCAAAACTCTCATTTATTAAAATATATCCCCAATATATATTTAATTAGTCTCATAGAATCTCCATATTCATGAAAAACATCAACACTTGACTTCTCACTTAGTTTATCATCTACAAAATTTCCCCTTCATGGTGTATAAGAAATCATGAAGTCATAATATTTTAATAATTCCATCCACCATTATTTTCATAAGTTCTGGTAAACCTAGGAGAAGATATACCATAGGCTATTAAGATTGATAAAAACCAAAAAATTATCATTCTTGAAGAATTGCCTCCATAATTTCAATAAAAACATGTCTACTTTCAACTTTATATCATGGATGGTATAATTATGATCATGGGGAAGTATCTTATGAGAATCATATGAAACAACAAATAAATTATATGTCAAAACACTTCCCAATCCTCGATGTGAAGCATTATTGATTACCTATAACTGGACTCCCTCTTATAGAAAACCAATAAATGATTCACTGAACAAATCCTATTTTAGGTAATCAAAATCATATTGGCATTGACCAATTCATAATAATTCACAATCATTTTTTAATGAATTTATAAGAGTTTCAACATGAGTGAAATCTCTCATGAACCTCTTGTATAATCTTGAATGACCATGTAAACTCCACACCTATTAAAATTTCATTGTCCCTTAAAAAATGACTACATTAAACATTAAAGGATCTAAAACTAAACCATGTTGGGACATGATATTCCCCAATAAATTATCTTCATGAGCCCAAAAATCACACTTTTAAAACATCCTATATAGAATAAGATAATGAATATCTCTCAAAATAGCATAAAAATGAGTTGTGTTCTCCCAAGTGAAATTGTACGCGATTAATTACTTGATTAAAATCACCATGAATTTATATAGGAACACTCTGACCACTATTTTCTTTAAAACCATAAATATGGATAGAGTGTTCATCACACATAAAATCATCACAATAAACTCATAATTCCCATGAAAATATCATAATGTGTTATTTTGAATATCCTCGTATTTTACCAACATTTGATGATATTCTTCTATTAGATTAATCTTCAAGAACAAACTAAATCCTTTAAAATGATTTAATAAATAATCAATACATTGTTTATAATAGAAGTTATTCATTTTTCATTGTTAAAGAGATGATAATAGATATGTAAAAATAGACTGTAATCAGCCTTCTATAAAAAATATAATGAGATCACCCCTTGTTTACAAACTCGTCCAAAAAAAACCTCACTAAAAAATATCATCGATCTATACCTATAAATCCCCAGCCATAAAAATTACTGATTCATGAGATTAGTCAATGATATATATTTAATTCACATCGAGGAAATTTTCAGGTTTAGAGATTTAGATAATTAGGTCATAACTTATACAAAACATCTTAAATATTACATGTAGACAATTCTACAAATTATCCATTTTTTAAAAAAAAAACTCTTTAAAATAAAACCTGAAATCATTTAATTCTTTAACAACATAAATTTTCCATGATCCCATCCACAAATCTGTTCATTTTTATGTCCTGTAAAAAACATGGGATGAGCATAAAAAGCTCAGTAAGGGATAAATAAATAAAGAAACTGTTAGTCTTGGGATAACATGAAAACCATGAATAATTATACATAGTGTAATACTTTTAACCGTGAATAATTAGTAAATAAACTTCACTAAATATAATCTCTTTTCTTAACCTTTTTGTAACGCAAAGATTGACATAATGCCCATAGAATAAAAAATATAGAATATAAAGGTAACTTGGGACATAAACATACTTAAATGGATTAACAATATGGTCGAATTCCACATGTATCACTAAATGGGATAGCCATATGACCGATTTCCATTCATATCACTAAATCGAATAGTCATACAATCGACATCCATACCCAATTAATTATAGGTTATAACATAACCACTTGTCGTTGGTTTATCACGGAACCAACCGTCATTCAGTTTACCACATAACCACCCGTTATTTGTTAATCACGTAAAAACCAATCAAATTTAAATGTACCACTTAATAATAATAACACATAAAACAATCATAATAGAAAAATAACATTTCCACATAGTAACCACAAGGGATTATTTTTTATATATATAAATATTCAACCCATTTCCAAAACAATTTAATTTATATAATAAAGATAATTTTTAATCAAAGCGTTCCATAACACAATAAATCATTTAAATAATTTTAAATTTTAAAACATTCATGTAAATATAAATAAATTCCTAGAAAACATTTTAAAAACATGGACATGAAATAGAAGGTTTTAGATTAATAAATCTTTATAACATTATAAACAATGTTTTATTTATGGAGACCTTTTCCACTTGAGAAACACTTTAAAAAAATTAAGAAACAACATTAATAGAAACTATAAATATCATGATAATATAATAAATCAAGATATAATGATTCAAACAGTTTCATATACACTTTATAATATAATAAATGTGCATAACATCAGGATATGCCTCAATGAAAGGATATGGAGATGATGTCCCTTACAAAGATGACTTTTTAAATTAAATTGAACAATTATGTGTATTAATTATAATTAAACATGAGTAATGTATAAATATAAGATATATAGGACATAAAAAGTTATTTATTACATAATCATAGAACAAAATAATAAAAAAGTAGAATATTAACACAAATAATGGGAATTGGGTTATGAAATTCCATTACCTTGTGTCTGATTCGTTATGTATGTTACTTGTTATTTATGAATAATAAACATAAGTTAATTTATACTTTAATGAGAACCATTATAATTTATTACATTTCATTTATATCACTTATTACCAAGTTATAAAAATTATATAATTATTTATGTTAATATGGGTCATTTTGTCGATATTGGGTACTTAAGTTAAAAATGACCTTGTTATAATTGAAAATCGTCCATGTGGTCAAAAGTAAATTATCTATAGAATATAATTCCTAATTTAAATATTATACATGTAAATTATATATGTATTTATAATAGTTTATATCATTTGGAGCTAAGAAATTAAATTCATCATTCATGGAGATGGTAAGTTGTACGTACACAAGAACGCTACATTCATTTATTTGTTATATTAATGAAATGAAACTAAATGATAAAAAAGAAATATTATAATTAAATTATAATATAATATTATATATATGTTACATAGGTTCATTAACTTCATCATTTATAGGTTCCATGTATGGAATTAATGAGTCATATCATTTTGAGAGTGCAATAGTCTGCACTTCCTCAAATGAAATTATCGTATTTATACATCTTGAAAAGCATAAAGGTATATTAGTAAATTAATATTACAGTATCATGAAGAAAATATAAATATATTATATATCATATAAAAATATATTTCCATCATAACCACCACTATGGGAGGTGGTAGAGGAAAATCGAACAATCATCATTTTGTGAAGTAGCAGTTCACTGTACACAGAAACAGTATATTCGTATCCATTAGATGAAGGTTTGTGTAAGTGTAGTTATAATAATTATCATAACAAAATCCTAGAATATTTAGTATTCTGGTTTTGTTATGTAATAAATGAATAAGAAAATAATAGAGGGAAGTTGTAAAATAAAGGAAATGAACTTTTGAGAAGACTGTGCCCCTAAAATAAGTAACTCCATTTGATTTGGAAAAAAAGGATTTATTTGAAGTTATTTTACCTAATGTAAGGATTATATGAGGAATAAATGGATTTTTTGAGCTTATTTGGGAAGAGTTTGGATTTTAAAAGGGTCTTGAGTCATGTTATTAAATCGGTATATGTGATTACCTTTTATAAGAGGGAGGAAAAGCGCTTTAGGAAGGTATTGAAATATTATTTCATTACAAAAAAGATATAATTTTAAAATTTTCAAAAAATCATCTATTTATAATATAAGATGTTTTTGGGTGAAAAAAGTATCAAAAAATATGATTTAGATAAGTCTAGTTCACAAATTAAACTTTAACTTTTAGCGTTAACCCATAGTTAACTAATTTACCTCTTACCATGTCTTCTTGTATATTTATACTATATGGTTAATATAATTACTATTAAATGAAAATAAAACCTAAAGTGGTTTATTAATAAAATTTTAAACATTTTTTAAGTCATTTTACTAAATATTATATTTTTTGGACTATTATATCATTTAATAAAATAATATTTGTTTTAAAGATTCATTTATATCAATTTTTATACTATTCATATCATTACTTTTAAAAAAATACATAACAACTTGATTCATTCGTGAAAACATCACTAATTAAAATATTACAAGTCATAATAATCCATAACATTTGTTTATAGCATAAAATATTACAAAATAAATTTATTTTAATATTTGTGATATCATTTATTTAAATCATTCATTATTAAGGTAATCACTAGATCATCATTCTGTCATAATTAAATTTATTTATTTGATGTCTAAAATTTATAAATAGAACACCATGATGTATGAAATATTTTCATATTTATCATTACTATTTATAGTTGAATCTATCCCTCATACAAACCCATATAAAAAAATTTTAGAAAAAGATTCATGTTTATGTTATTTTTCTCTTCACTTTAAATTAATTAATATAACATGTCATTATCACTTCCATGTGGATCCATGAGGTCCCAAAATCGACCAAAGGATGTATACGGTAAGAAATATATCATCAAATAGGATTAAGATACGTTTTAGAGGATTTTCATATTATTATAATATTTTTTACCATTATTTACCAGATTTACCCTTTAACCAGAGTAAATAAAATAATAATTGAAGTTACTATTCATAATGTCCAAAAATAAAAAGGTATATATTTACACAATTGGGGACTCTTAATTAAAAATATAGAATTAATTTTAACATATTCAAAACACATTAGTGGAAAAAATTAATTTAATGTTAATTCCCCTTGTCAAAGCCAAAAAAAGTGGATTTTTAAGAAGTAATAACTATCAAAAGATTAAAATGTGTTTTTGTCCAATTTCAATGGAAAATTACTTACAATAAAAAACATTTAATTAAATGAAAAAATATATTCAATTTATACTTAAGAAACAATTAAAATTAATATCTAAGTATATAAATAAATTAGATTACAATTGAGTTTTTAATTAAAATGCAGTATTTATCACTATTCATTAAAAAGTGAACATTATCAGAAAAATACAAAATTTTCATCGAAAATAAATTTTTATATGATAATTCTATATAAGAAGTATATTTTTTCAAATAAATCACATAAAAGTTAAAAAAAATATATTTTAAATGAGTTCTCTATCAAATGCTGGTAAACCGGCCTTTAAAAAATATTTGTTTATTTCATGCTTAAAATCATATTCATTCTTATTTTAAGCCTCTAAAATTTATTAAATAAATGTGATGAAAAATAAAAAAAATTATAATCATAATGTAGTTAGTTCTATTCATTCTCTCCATTACAATTGTTAGGCGTTTACTACCATTTAAAATAATATTATTTTATTATTTTTTTGTATAACTCAAAGTTGTATGCAACGTAAGTTTTCAACGAAAACCGTTATTGTGTGTTGATTATGTTATCTAGAAAAGTTTTCTATTTACATAAGATTAATATATTATTTATATGTGTTGATAGAAAAAATTATTATTCTATAAATACCTGGGTAATTACATCCATCCCTCTTTTTGAAATTGCATCTTCATAATTTTAAAATTAGTCTCGAAAACATGATTGAAGTCCCACATCAGAAAAGTATTAAAAAAACTATTAAATTAATATAAATAAAGATAAGTGTGAAAATTAACAGAGATAACACATACTCAGATTCCCTGAAAAGATGGATATAGAAGAAAAAACTAACCATCAAGTCCAGATAGATTGTGATAGAAAACATAATCGGGAGAAAGTAAAAAATAAGAAAACCACAAAATTGTAATGGATAAACGATCTTTGATATCCCATTAAGAAAAATAAACATGAAATGTTGTTTTATTATGTTAGTTATCATAAATTTGATGATTTTTTATGAGATTTACTATGACCAAATAGAAATATACTTACTATTCATGTAGTGTTTGATCCTTTAATAAATTTCTCCAAAAAACTCTTCGTTCCTCCAAACGATGAGTATTCAAGATGACCTGGTCACACCTAAAGTGATGTAATAAACTTCTAGAGAATCAAATTATCCAAAAAAAACATGAACTATATATTTCCCCTATCTTTAGACATTAATAAAAACCAAAAAGGACAATGTGAGTAAATCAGTAAAATCATTATATACTATCTTATGATGACGGTAAACACTAAGATATTCTTCTTCATGTAATCTTAAACTCATTAAATTTATCTAAAATAACTATGAATCCATCTAATATAATAAAGAATGTGTTTATTTAAAATATGTAACTTATGATTAAATAACATCCTAACCTCTAAAGGTATCTAAATCGACATGTAATACCAACTATTAGGCCTCGACCTTAAACATTACTTAAAATTGATATTATTTGATAATTTGACATTATTTCACATCGAGGATATTTTAATGTTTAGAGAATTATATTATAAGGTCATAACTTATACATAACATCTTGAATATTACAAGTAGATTCTTCTACTCACTATGCATTTTTTTCATAAAATAAAAATGCTTTAAATTGAATCATGACATCATTTCATGTTTTAATAGCATAACATTTCCTTGATCTAATCATTGAATATATTCTTCTTTATGTCCCGTGAAAAACATTTCAATAACTTGGTATGATCATAAAAATCTTAGTAAGGGATACATAATGAATAAAAACTATTAGTTTTGTAAAAACATGAAAACCATGAATACATTAACATAAAGTAAAAAATTTAAACTTTAAGAAGTTACAAATATACTTCACTGAATATTAGCTCCTTTAATTTCATTTTTGTAACCAAAAGATTACCATAATTCCCATAGAAAGAAACATATAGTATATACAGGTAACATGGGAAATAATTATTTTTAAATAGAATAACAATATGGTCGAATTCCACACATATCACTAAATGTAATAACCATATTGCAGAATTCTATACATATAACTAAAATGAATATCTTTAAGGCCGACTTCCTTACCCAATGCATTGCAGGTTATAATTTAACCACCTGTCGTTGGATTATCACAGAACCACCCATCATTTGTTTATCACGCAACCACCCATCATTGAATTATTACATAACCATGCGTCAAATGTCCATGTACGATTTAATAATCATAACACATAAAACAAGAATTAAGTAAAACTAACATTTCCACACTATAACCACAATATATTATTTTTACATATTGAAATATTTATCCCATTTATAATACCATATGAAACATTGAATAAAGAGACATTTGAATCAATGTGTCTCATACTACTTTAAGAATTTTATGGAATTTGAAATTTTAAAACATTCATTATCATATAAATAAATTCATATAAACCATTTTGAAAACTTAGAAATTAAATAGAAGGTTTTAAAAGAATAAATCATTAAAACTTTAAAAATGATGTTTTAGTTAGAGAGACCATTTCCACTTAAGAAACAGTTGAACAAAATTAATTAAGGAATAACATTAATAAAAACACTAAATATCATGATAATATACTAACTCATGATATAATGATTCAAAAAATAGTATATGTACTTCAAAAGATAATAAATGTGAATAACATCAAGATATTCCTCAATGAAGAGAGATTGAGATGATATCCTTTACAAAGATCAATTTTTAGAGAAAATAAAAATATTATGTGTATTATTTATATGTAAACATACATAATGTATAAATAAAAGTTATATAGGACATAATAAGTTATTTCTTACATAATCATAGCATGACATAATCAAAAAGTAGATGATTAACCAAAATAATGGAAGTGGGTTAACAAGTTCCCTTACATTGAGTCCAATTCATCGCATATGTTCCTTGTTCTTACTGAATAATAAATTTAAGCTAATTTATATTTTTTTAATAATTTTATCAAGTATATTATTCATTTTATATAACTTATTACCATATTATAAATTTTACATAATTATTTAAGTTAATATCATTAGTTTTGTCATTATTGGGTACTTGAGTCAAAAATTATCTTGATATAATTACAATTCATCCATGTGGAAAAAAGTACATTTTCTATGGAACGGTATTCATGATTTAAATATCATATATATCACATATATATGTATTTATAATAATCCATAAAATTTGGAGATAATAAATGAAATGCACCTTTCATGGAGATAGTAAGTCGTATGTACGCATGATTACCAATTTCATTTATTAGTCATATTAGTGAAATAAAAACTAAATGATAAATAGGTATATTATAATTCTGGTATAATATAATATGATATATATTTTAAATATGTTCATTAATTCCATCCTTTATACATTCCAAGTATGGCATGAACGAGTCATATCACTTTGAGAGGGAGGTAGTCCACACTTCCTCAAATGAAATTATTGTATTTACACATCATGAAAAGCATAAATGTATGTTTGTAGATTAAAATTACAGTATCATAGAGACAATAAATATTTAATATACATCATATATAAATAAAGTGTCATCATAATTTCCACAACAAGAGGTGGTAAAGGAAAATCGAATAATCATCATTTCGTGAGGCAACAATTTTTCGTACAAATAATCAATATGTTCGTATCCATTAGATGGAGGTGTGTGTAAGTGTAGTTCTAATTCATTGCATAAAAACAGAATAGTATATTGAGGATACTAGTTCTTTTATGTAATTAAATAATAACAATATAATAGAGAGTGAAGAAGTAAAATGATAGAAAGGATCTTTAGAGAAGACACTACCTCTAAAACGTGTAACTCTCTTTGGTTTGGGCAAAAAGGATTTCTCGAATTGCCTTTTGCCTAAGGTAATCCTTCTAAGTGGAATATAGGAATGTTTAGAGATTATTTTGACATAATTTTTAAAATAAAAGGGGCTTGATATGTGTTATTAAATGGGTATAGGAGATGTCTTTTTATTAGATGGTGGAGGGGCACTTTAGGAAGGTATTGAAATATTATTTTATTATAAAAATATTTTCAGTTAAACATCATCCCAAATCTATTTATTTCCAAGATAAGATGATAATGTGTCAAAAAAATCTCAACCATTAGGTTTTGGTTATGTATTCGTCACATAATTAACCTTATATTTTAGCTTTAACCCTTAGTTAACTAATTTAACTCCTACCATGTCTTCTTGTATATTCATACTATATGGTTAATATAGTTACTAAAAAATGAAAATAGAACCTAATGTAGTTTATTAATGAAATTTTCAACATTATATATGTAATTTTGTTGAAATATTAGAATTTTAGGACTATTATATCATATAATAAAATTGTATTTTTTTTAAACTCATTTATGTCAATTTTATACTATTCATATCACGATTTTTTTTAAAATCCATAACCACATTATTCTTTTTATAAAATTTTATTAATTAAAAAATAAAAAGTCATAATATTCCATAAAATTCTTGTATCTAATAAATATTTTTAAAATAAATTTATTTTAACTTTTGTAATCAAATTTATTTAAATCATTCAATCTTAAGGTAATCACTACATCATTATTGTGTCACAAATAATTTTTTTATTTGATGTCTAAAAATTACAAATAAAATTTCATGATTTTGGAAATATATTTATATTTTTAAAGACAATTTATATTCTAAAATATCACTTATATAACCCCATATAAAAATTGTTTTAGTAAAAGATACATGTTTATGTTATATTTCTCTTTACATTTAATTAATTAATATAACATGTCATTATCACTCCCATGTGGATCCATGGAGTTGAAAAATTATCCCAAGGATTCCAATGGACTGTAATATATCACCTAATAGAATTAGGTCATGTTTTAGGATATTTTTACATTATTATAATATTATTTGTTTACCCTTATTTACCAATTTTACCTTTTAACCATGGTAAATATAATAATTACTGAAGATTCTATTTACAATGTCCAAAAAGTAAAGGTACCTATTTACACAATTTTAACCTACTCATTCCAAATATGGAATCTATTTTTCCAAATTCAAAACACATAAGTGCCATAAATTAATTTCCTAATATTTCTGGTTGTTAAAACCAAAAAGAGTGTTTTTTAGAAGTTATAACTATCAAAATATTTACATGTGTTTATGTCCAATTTTATAAGAAAATTAATTCCAGTGACCAAAATTGGATTAAATAAAAAATATATATTCCATTATACTTTAAAAACAATTAAAAGTACAATAAAAATTTATAATTAATTTATAATAAAATCCACATTTCAATTAAAATGCATTATTTTTTACTATTTATTAAAAAATGAAATTTATCATAAAAATACCCAAATTTCATAAAAAGTAAGTTTTTATGACCTTATTCTATAGAAGATGATAATTTTTTTCAAATATTATATATAAAAGTGTCAAAAAAATATATTTTAAAAGGGTTATTCATCAAAATTAGGTAAACCAACCTTTTAAAAATATTAGAGTATTTCATGCTTAAAATCAGAATCATTCTTATTTTAAGCCTCTAAAATTTATTGGATAAATATAAAGGCATTTAAAAAACATGTATAATAATATTATAGTATGTTCTATTAATTCAAACCAATACAATGGAAATTCATTAAATACTATTTAAAATAATAATTATAATATTTTATTTTTCGTTATAACTCAATGTTGTGTGCAACATAAGTTCTCAATGAAACCCATTGCTGTGTGTTGACAATATTTTCGGGTAAGTGTTATATTTATCAAAAAATTAATATCTTATTGATTATTATTAGTATAAATAAAAAAGTATTATTATATAAATACCTAGGTCATTATAGTACCCACATCTCACCAAACACCTAAGGTTTCATCCTATATAAATACATTATGATCAATGAAGGAAATATCTATATCAGTAACCCGATGATGAAATCCCAAAAAGTGAGTAATTACACATCCTCCTCAGTAAATAAATTATAATAATTTTCTATAATCCTTTGATGGAACACTTATTGAGCCTCTGATAAACTATACATCAGCTTATCCATCGAGGAAGACAAGAAAGAAACACTCCTTTGACCCCTATAAGGGTCCTTCCATTCATTTAATATTGTGGGATACCTATTAGAATTAAATGAAGAAATATAATTTCTGAGGAAATCCATAATATCGAGTACCATGTACAACCTCTCCATGTCAAGGATGACATTGTATATTGTATTTATAAACATAGAAATTCTCTTAAAGAGCAGTGTTTCTCAAGAACTATCTCAAATTCTCTACATAAATCATATATATAAGCTCGACCATTGACTTTTGTAGTCAATTTGAAGGGAACTAGAAGAATCTCTACATAAAATACCAAATTAATGACTACCAAGGTAATGTTAATGATTTATATCTCTTGAATCAAAAAAATCAAGCACCCAGTTATAAATGGAGAAAAGAGTACGTCAAAAAAGTATGGGTCACACACTTCAGGTAACTCCAAAGTATTTCATTAACCATGAACATGTCTAAGGACTCTTTGTCACTGATATAAACCACCAACATATTAATGATCTAATCATTGTGGAAAATTTGAATATTATAGTTCTACTATTAATTCTATATAGCCTCTCAATTAGTTCCATGATGGAGAACTTTATTACTTCCAACTTAGCTAAAACAGCCTCAATTATGATTTCTCAGACCCGGATCCCGCTTAATGGGTGTAGCAAGTATAGTGGGACACATGACCTCAATTATATATACCAAATACAAGAGGTTTTCAACTAGAAGTGAGGGCATAAGGTGATTCCATGTAAGATTATTCCATCATTACCAGAGTATTTCATAGCAGATAGATATACAAAGAAGTAAATTGATGAAACAATACATGTAGAAATAATAAGATGAAAAAAGTGAAAAATAGTAAGAGATAACAATAACTGAAATAACTAGAATAACTATTGATGATATGTCATGTCACTAGAGAACTGGAAAACATAGAAACAAGGAAGAAGGAATAACATGTTCTACTAAAATATAATGGAAATCAAAAGACTATCCCAAGAATATCAAGATCTGGATCAGTCATCAACTATCAAAATCCTTTCAAAATAGTTATAAATCAAGTGTTTGAAGTAGAAAACATCAATTAATCAACACCTCCATTCGTGTAATTTTCCTCACGTACCAAAAGTTTCCTGGAGAGGGTGTCACATAAATCTCAGTAGACCACCACCAATGATTCTTATGACATTCAGCCAATGTAATAGGAATTTAACAGTGTGAAAGAATTCATATATAATGTATTGCAGTAAAATGTAACTAAATAACAAAATATCTACTTCATCCCACTACTGCTGTCTAAATATGTAACTAGATCTTTATTTTATTTCTACCAGTTTATATATAAGTCCAATATTGATAATTGTGGAGGTTCCATGTTGTAAAAAAGGAAACTTATATTGTTATTTAGTAATAATGTTCCATGGAAATTACAAAGGAATCATAGACCTCAAGGGTATCCGAAACTTTAATAACTATAGCTTGGATAAGGGTAAGAGTGAAATCCAATGAGAACTATCTATGGAATTAAAAAATAATATTCCTACCAGTTCTAAGGAATTAATCCAAGGTAAAACATCGCTATGAAATGACTAGTCCTGATGGGATTTAACCATGGCACATACTTCTCAATACTGGATCCAAGGAATTCATCTATTTAATCCTATAATAATACATGAGGTATCCTTTAGTTTCATACATGGAATCTATTTTTAGAAAATGATCATGTTTTAGGTGTATCTCATCCTATGCAAGCCATATCCATAAATAAGAATGGGGTTTCTCTGGTTCACAATGAATTCCCAATGGAAACCAAGGAAATCTCGAGTTAGGACACTCTTATTTTATAACAATGTCATATAATATTTATTAAGGTTCAATCTATTACCTTGAATTATCATAACATGGATAATTGAGTGTGAAACCAGTTAATAATATCATAATTAGTCAATTATTAATATTTTGAAGCAATTCCTTTCATTAGTTCGACATGGACAAGTTTCATACATGCATTTATTTAATCCATTTATTGAGTTTCTAATAATCAGGGATCACTTTTATAATATCTATTAACATTTTATTGGGTGATACATCCATGCAACCTCTTATTAAATTATATTTAATTTGGAAAAGTCAAATACTTTGTATACTTACTAATTTTTATTTTACAATTAACCACTGATTGAATCAATTACCTTATGTTGTCCAGGTGTTGAGAATACATGTTACATGATATTGTTAGTTTTTTCAATTTAAAACAATCCATTTAATATAGAAAAACATATCCTTATAAAGGTTAATTCAAGGCACACACGAATTGTGGTTCAAACGTGTCAAAACACAAAAATGATAAATATTGAAAAAAATTCTACATGAGATGGAAGGAGTTGTGGGTTTAACCACTTCCAACTAATCACATATTTTTAAATAGATTAACCACATGGTTCTAATGATTATAAAAATTTAATAAAAAATAAGTCAATGGTACCTAATGAAATTTTCATTCCCCACATGACAATTATAAAATTAACAAACAAGAGGGATGAGTTATGGACCAACCACCTTATTATTTTTTATCTCTCCTCATCCATTATTAGCCTCAAATTTATCTTGGAATATAGTAGATCTGAGAAAAATGAAATAAAACTCACACCTTGATAACTATATTGAGAGAAATAGAGAAGAAGAATGGATCAGATGGACTTGATTACTTACCACTTTGAATCCAATGTGATAAAATAATGCTCGATCAGATTCTAGATGAATTAGATCTCTTGATCCCTAGCTTAGGTAATAAAAAATCCCCAAAATGAGAGAAAATGGATTTCATCCTACTAGAAAATCATATAAATGGAAGGACCAGGTTAAAGTATATTATTAAATATAGAATATTAAAATTACAGAAAATGTTTCATGTGCATTAATTTTCCACATTGTTTGACAAACCAAGCACAAAAAATTGTTGAGTACCTAGAGAAGAGGGGAACCCACATGGTTAGGCTACACGGTTAAGGGAACCATGTTCCAACCGTGCGTGATGGATATGCCTGAAAATTCAGACCATCCTCACAGTCATATCTAACAATACACCCTACCCACAAAATTTACTATAATCATGAAGAAGTGTCATTTCTTCCAAAAGAGTTAGGTTATGGACTCTGAAAAATACCCTGACAACATTGGGACCTTTTTTCACTTGAGGAAATCCATATAAGTTCAAAAAAAAAGAATCATATTTAATGTAATAAGATATATAACAGAATGAAAAACTAGGCTCTCACAATCTTCCCTACTTAAAAGAACTCATCACTTAGTCCACCATATAAGGGTAGTGAATCACAATATCAGAACATTTCTTCCCAATGGGAACGAATGTTGACTTCCTTCTCCCAAGTCATATGTTACACATTGTAGTTCTTCCATTGCACTCATACAAGAGGTACGGACCAGAATTAGATATCCTTCATGATCTAATCAATGTTGTGCATTGGATTCTCTTCAAAGTAAAAATTAGAATCTATCTCAACTTCCTATGGATCAAAAGTATGAGACTGTTCAACATGATATTGGTGAATCTATGAGACATGAATGATATCGTGTCTGGAATGGTACCTCTAAGGTAGTATAAACTGATAGGATATTGACATTAATCTCTTTAAAATCTCAAATATCCCTACATAATGAGGAAATATCATTCCTTCCACTGAATTCATATATTCCCTAGTCTGGGTGATATCCGTAGAAAAACATGATCCCCAAATTCAAACAGTGGAGGTTGTCAATGATGATTGACATAAGATTTTTTTCTACAATGAGCAGTAGTCATATGCATCCTGATCATCTCAACCAACTCTAAATTCTTTTGAATGATATGAGGTCCTGGTAGGGATTCCTCACCAACATGTAATGAGAACATGGATGAATGGAACTACCTACCATACAAGTCCTCAAAACAAGACATATGAATTATTGCATGAAAGCTATTATTATAGGACAACTCAATGAGAAAGATATTATTCTCCCAAGAACTGTCAAAATTAAGGAAACATTCTTTGAGCATATCCTATAGAACCTATATTGTCTCTTCTGATTTTCCATCGGTCTGAGTGTCAAATGATGTTCATAGAAGAACCTTTGTTCTCATAGTCTTCTACAATCCCTAATATAACCATGATGTGAAACAACTATCAATACCTGAAATAATTGTATGAGGGACCCCATGTAGTCATATTATCTCACAAACATATAGTCTTTTTATCTCATAAATTGATAACGTATCCCAAATAAGAATAAAGTGGTCTACATTATTTAGTCTATCAACAACTACACATACAACGTTGCTACCCCTCAAAAAACTTGGAAACCTGAATAAAATATTCATGGAAAAATATTCCCATTTCCATTCTCAGACATCAAGAAGTTGTAACAATATAACATGTCTCTAGTGCTCTCTCTTCACCAGCTAATAGGTAGAATATGTTGGGATGATTTCTGTTATCTGACATTTAATCCCAAGTCACCAATACTACTATCACATATCTCAATACATCTTGGAGACACCTGGATGACCATCCCACTAAGATGCATGGTAAACATGTATCAACAACTCTCTCATATCTATAGAAACCCAAAAACGTCCATTATTATGCAAAGATGTAATCTCGGTCCACAAACCAATCTAGAGGTCTATTTTCTCCTTATATACTGTCATGGATAACCAATCCCTCCTGATTTGAAATTTTTCTACCCTTCACCTTATCAAGGAGAGAAGAGGTGAATATCAATTATGAGAGGTAAGGATACTCATGACTATCATAGATGTTTATATGCTACACTATAAAGAGGGCCATTAACATCCTTTCATCATTTTCTTTCCATATGAAATGTGCATGAGTTTTCTGAACTAGTTAATTAGAAACTATATTTCTCTTACAACGCATAAAATAAATTTCAAGATCAATGATTGAATTTATTATACCCATTACTATATGTGTTTTAAGTCAAACTATGTAATGTTGTACTTGAGGAACTTGTGGTCAGTTCACAACTCATTTTTTTCACATAAAAGATAGTGTCTCCAACAACATATGCTATCAGAAGTTGTTGCTAGCTCAAGGTAGTTTGTAAGTTATTATTTCTGAAGAGGACTCAAATAATGATATCTATATGCAATGAATATATCCTCCTACATGAACACTACTCATAGCCTGATTCCATATACATCACCAATGATTATATAAACACTTCTTGGTTTTGTAAGAATAAAAATAGTTGTTGAGAAAATCCGACCTTTCAGCTCATGAAAGAATTTATCCTATGCTTTTGACCATAAAAACTTTTCACCCTATTTTATACGTCCAGTAAGAGGTGATGAAAGGGGTGATATGTCTTGTATTAAATCCCTATAATATCCAACCAACCCAAAGGAACTCCATATATCAAACTCATTATTAGGATTCTCCTGGGACACTACAGTTGTAATCTTTTCTAGGTCAAAAGATACACCTGATTTAGATATGATATGACCTATGAAGTGAAATTGGTTGATCCAAAATTGGTTCTCATAAATCATAGAATAAATATGATTCTCTCTAAGTGTACTCTATACAATCTTAAGATTATTGGCATGGCAATTGTGAGTGTGAGAATAAACCAAGAAGTTGTCTATAAAGAACATGGAAAAGAATCAGGATAAGGACAGATAACCCTATTCATTAGAGACATGAAAATAGAGAGGGAATTCATAAGACTAAATGACATAACAAGGTACTCATAACAACCATAATTTCTATGAAATATTGTATAAGGTATCTCTATTGGACTTACACAGACGTGGTGATATCAAAATATATGTTCAATCATAGAGAAGACTCAAGCTCCTAAGAGTTGGTCTATGATATCATATATTAAAGGTAGTGGATACAAGTTCATGACTTCAAGTTGGTTCAATGTTATGTACTCTATGAATAGACATGAGGTTACATCTACCTTATTAGAGAGCAGAAAAGGAAAACCCCAAGACGATGTATTATGCCATATAAATTCATTGGACTACAAATACTCTAACAATAGGTTGAGTTTCAAGAGATCAATAGGTGTCATACTATATGTATGAATGGACACTATATCTTTTCTAAAAACAATTTCAATCGTAAAATCTACCACTCTATCAGTAGGTAAGTCTTGAAAATCATCAAGAAATATGTCCTTGAAATGATATAATACAAGTGGTAAATCAGATTGATTTAAACTCCAATCCTCCATGATGATATTTGAAATTTGTGTGGTCACTCCACCTAGCCCATGATGCATTTTTCCCACTCTACCATCATGTACATCCTACTCACCCTTACGTAGATAACTACTATACTCGGGTGATGTAAAAAAAATTTAGTGATATAAGTCAATGAAAAAATGATACTAAACAAAATAATCCATCATTAAAATAACATAAATTCATTTCATATCGATAATGAAGATGTTTCATAAGAAAGGGTAATTGACTACCTCAATGGGACAGTCCCTACATTGGTCTATTCCCTCAGACTAGAGTCCGAATAGAGTATCTAGGGTTATTACACCATAATAATATTGTATCATCATTCTAAGGCTCTATATAATTTATAAAGATATAAAATAGTTCCAAATAATTGTATGAAATAAATAAGATACTATTGTATATTCCACTAGAATATGACCTCGTACTGTATTTAGTCTAATGTCATGATCCTCCATTATCAATTGTATCACATGCAACAGGCCTGACCCATGGCCATATGTAACAACATGACAAATAGGCTCCTAATGTATTTGTTGGCATTGTTTGTGATTAGGGGTCTAACTACCGTGGCCATGACATCCTCATCAGTGAGTCCTACAGGTTCTATTCTAACTCACTACCTGATGTAGTGCAAAGGAACCCATTCCTGAAGTTGGATCTGGCCCAAATCCTTTTTCAGTCGAAGCTAGTGGAAGGATTCTATAGAATCATTGAAGATTCCTCATATAACCACATGCTCGACTCACCATTGGGTCTTTATCACAATGAGGCTTTAGGTTCCCCCATTTTCCAAACTAATGACACACCATTGAGTTATCAAAGTAGGTACCCTATTTGTCCATACCCTAATGAGAAACATCGAGGAAACATTTCATGCCTTCAGGAAAACTAGTAGACTTCCATGGCACAGATCCTCTATGCTCAGTGCTATAGCCATTCCTCATGTTGTGCTAAATGATAAGAGCCTGATTTTATTTTTCAGAAAAATTATTTTTGGACAAATTAATTCACCTACATATAAATGGCGTACATAAGCCCATCCCCAAAGCATCCAGAATGTGAAAGATAATCATCGATTAGAAAAAGTGAAAAGTGTGGTAACTGAGTGATACACACCGAATTTTCTATAAATTACATAGAAACATGCATGAGATGCATGAACTCTCTGGATCTATTATCTCTCAGTGTATAAGGAAAGAACTGATCATAGAAGGAATTCTAGAAATCATCCCATAATATGTTCTGATAATGACCATCATGGGTAATCACATCCCAAAAGTGCTTGGTTGAATCCTACAGCCTGTAAGTAGAATGTTTAACCCTACACTCTATAGTATTCTCTAGATTCTAAAAGTTAAAATTTGTGGCCTCTATCCAAGACTCAGTATCCTGTGGACCACCATCCCTTGAGAAAGTATGAGGATACTACTCCTGGATCTTGTGAGTCGGATATTCCATTTTAGGAGAAACTCATGGATCACTATTCATGAACTAAATCCAACCTGTGATACTCTAACAAACACGTTACTAAATTCCCATATCAGGTATAGAAGGAGATAAATCATGTCAAACTCCTAGATGTAAGAATTATGGCTCAGGCCACACCATGTCTGGAGCATGATCTTCACCACCTTCATGTTGTATGATATGAAGATATTGTGGTGGTATTGGTCTAACAATTCCATGAAAATTCCTCAAAACAAAAATTAAAAATATATATAACAAAAATTATGGAAGATACACAAGGAATGACTTAATTCCCATGGAATAATACCCAAAAACTAACTTAGACAGTCAGGTGTAGCTATGTTATCATGAATAAGTTTTATTTAAATTTTAAATATAACTACCCGGTTCACTCCTTTAAATTTTATAAACTTAACAAGGTAGGATAAGTAAGTGAAACCATTTAATTTTACATGTCATGTTTCACTTTATAATGGATAGTTATTCCACTTAAATTAGTTCCCATACATCATATCATCGGAAATAACACCCATTTATTTATAGTATAATGTCTTGACTTGGTAAATTACACATACCAACCCATGAGGGACCATACACCTAATGAATTGAGATATACAGTTACTCAATGAAAACTAATAGTAATTAAATAATAAGATAACATTCACTGCATCACTCATCAATCAAAGGCATGTCAAGCAATGAAACGTTGTGAAATGCATCAATATGGAATGATTATTTGCATGACATATGAATTCAAGATTCCTATAATGATCCATGTTACAATGCCCTATTCCATCATATCATCTTTCCAAGGATAATATACAATCTCAATCTGAATAATAATAAATTACAATAAAAAACATGTTTGTCACCCAATAGTGAAATAATGTCAACTGTAATTGGAAAAATAGAACAACTATTTTATTTTTTGTATCTTGGATATTACCCCGAACCTGGGTTCCTGATACCCATGAATGACTTATCACCAAGTCTGAAGCCTTCCTAATCTCTTGTATATTGTCTCCAAATATTAAATCAAGAAAATAATCCCCTATGATACCACTTTGTGATGACCCGAACATGGATTCTACTTAGTAGGTTCCCTAAGCCCGGTGGGCCCCATGGCCTCAGTCCCATATACCCAAATTCCAAAGGATTCCAACTATAAGTGATGGCCAATTGTGTGTACATGGGGAGAATATTCCATCACGATTAGAGTGTATTAGAACGGATAGATATAAACAAAGGTTAATAGTGGAAGAAATATAAAGAATCAATTTAAGCATAAAAAGTTATGAATATGGCAGGATAATAATAACTAAAATATCTTGAATAACTGATGATGGTAAGTCATGTCACTAGAAAATTGGAAATAAGAGATACAATAAGTAGGAATAACATGTTAGAAAATAGTTTAATGGAAATCATATGACTATCCAAAGCATCTCGAGCTCTGGCATGGTCATCTTTTATCAAGATCTATCCAAAATAGTAAGAAATCAAGTGTTCAAAGTCATATACTTTCCTTTATCTACCCCTACATTCATGTATTCTACCTTGGGTACTGAACGACACCTATAAAGGATGTGCGATAATTATTAGTGGGCCACCACCAATAAGGAATATAACATTCAGCCCGTGTAATGGAAATATATTAGTGTTCAAGAATGCATATATAAAGTATAGCAGTATAATGTAACCAAATACCCAAATACCTATGTCATCACACAGATGGTGTTTGATCATATAACCAGTTTATTATTTGATTTTTATCAGTTTATAAATCAATCACATGTTGATAATAGTGAAGGATCCAAGATATAACAAGGCAACCTTTATTGATATTTAGTAATGAATTTCCAAGGTAATAACCCAGGAAATGTAGACCTCAAGGGTAACCAAATCAGTAATAATTATATACTAGATAATATTAATATTTATATTCAATGATATTAGTCCTAGTCATTTCAAAATAAGATTCTAACAGAGTCCATGGATTTCATCCGGGGTAAAATAGGGCTACACAATGAATGGGTCGGAGGGTCTTTAACCATGGAACCTGCTTCTAAAAGGAGAATCCAAGGAGTGTATCCAAGGTATCCTATAATAATACATAATAGATCATTTGGTGTCATATCAGGAATCCAATGTTTGATGTGGATCAGGTTCTAGGTGGGTCAAATCCTAATAAAGTTGTATCTTTGAATCAGAATGGTGTTTTCTAGTGCTCAAGGAATTCCCTATAGAATCCCTAGACAGATTGAGTCGGGACATTATATTTCATAGATATTTCATATAATATATCATAAGGTTCAGTCCATTACCTTTCATTACTGTGTCAAGGATAATTGAGAAGGGAACCATTTAATCAAGTCTTAATTAATCAATAAATCCATTTGGTTCATGCCTTGCCTTTCATTAGTGTGACTATGCCAAGTCACATGAAACCATTTATTTAATACATTAAAGGAATTTACAATAATAAAGTTTTATTTCTCTACATTCCATTAATAAATTAATGGTTTCTATGTAACTACAAAATGTTATTCAATTGTATTTAATAAGTCAATGTATTATTCTTAGTAAATGTTCTAATTTCCATTTAACATTAAATCATTGATGGAAGAACTTAACTTTTGCTGGTCAAGTGTTGAGAATACATGGTACTTGATATTTTTGAATTCAAAATATAAAACAAGATATTTAATATATAAAAACATACCCTTATAAACGTCAATCCAAGGGTCACCCGAACAAAACCTCAAACTTGTTAGAACACCAAAGTGATAAAAATGAAAAAAAATACTACATGATATGGACAGAGTTGTGGAAATAACTACTAAAAACTATTAAATAAATGGAAAGATAAAATCTATAAGGTTCTAATGATAACAACTATGGAATATAAATTCAATAAATGGAACCCAGTGAAATCAACGGGCCCCAAACATCAATTCAAAACTCATTGAACCTGAGGGATGAGTTATAGACCACCCTCATAATGCTTGTATGACTCTCTTTGTCTAGTACTAGACTTTAATTAATCATGGAATAGATTATATCTAATAAAAATATAAAAAAATCACACCTAGAAAAATAGGCTGAGAGTAAGAGAGAAGAAGAACTTCTCAAACAGGCTCAAGTAAATATCGTTTCACACCTGACTTGATAAATAGATGGTCTATCAGATCCTAGATGAAGGTGATATCTTGATACATAAAATAAGCCTTAAAAATATTCATACTAAGAGAAAATGTAATTCAAAACACTGTAAATCGAATAGGAAGAAGAAAGAAGTTAAATTAGATCCTTAAGGGTTAAATGGTAAAATTACAAAAAAATTAACCTATACACGGTTTTTCCGCATGGTTTGATAAATCATTTGAAAACCAAGCATGGGTACCTGAAGAAGTGGGTTACTCACAAGGTTAGGCCTCATGGTTAGGGAAACCATGCAACAACTATGTGAGATGGATCTGCCAAAAAATGCAGACCATTTGAAGGTTATATCGAACCATGCTCCATACCTGCACATGTTACCCTAACTATGATACATGGGCATTTATTCCCAAAAAGTTGGGTTTTGGGCTCCGAACAATCCCAAGAAACCCATGGGACCTTTGATAACTCAAAGGGAATCTATATATTGTCCAAAATAATTTGTTATAACAAAATTGAAAGGATCCACACATGAGTAAAAAAATGTGTTCTTACATCAATGGAGTATCCTAAAGATGAATACTAGATCACGCTACTTTCTCAAAAAGTTTATGAACTCTTTCCCATTATGACCTCAATCACCACATAAAATCATGTTTCTGATCCTTTTTAGTCTAAGGAGGGATTCTTCCCACAGAAAAATTAGATTATGAGGGTTGGAACATACCCCTTTCTATCTTAATGATCTTATATCTAGGAAACTATAAACTGTAAACTATATCTCTATTATGTGGAGAATTCGGATGGCTCTCTTATTGTGATGATATAGTTCATTATAGTGTCCTTTCAATATCATATACTCTTTCCAACATATTATGATATTTCAATATCAATAATTGGGTGACATAGAATGGCTTCTTGGAAAGAAAATCCTTTTCAACGTTCCTTTCCTAGCATTCTCTTCTAAATATAGGTCTAAATCATATCATATATGGGTTATAAAAAAATACCAAACACTTTTATGCTGGAATTCCCTTATTGAAGGGTTAGTAACTCCCATAAATTTTCATCCTTCAATATAAAATAAATAAAGTGAACTATATGATTATATTAGAATATATTAAATGATACATACTACTACTAAATTTACCTATGGAAAAAAAAACATCCTCATTAATCCATGTAGAATAATCCCATATAAAAAACATGCTACTCCCTTCCAGAAAAGTGTATAAAAAATGTTATATGTTGCTCCTCAAAATAGTTATCTATCACTAATTTTGAAACAAGTCTATTGATCTTCTGTATTATCAGTCACTAAAACTCTTAGAGTATCCTCCTCCAATGGTTTCCATCATTGACCTCTACTAAATGATCATCTGCTGGGGAATGCTTCCAAATAACTTCTGCATGAACCTGATGAGGATGTTGACCTAGATATATACATAAAAAGAAAAAAATATTAGAGTATCCCAAACATAAAATATGGATCATTTAATATAGATATTTAATTATTTAAGGTTCATCCTAATCTCAATGTCTTCCCATTTCAAACACGTTTGAAAAGAATAATTATGCATGATCTTTTTCTATGGTCTATACCATGTAACCTGTATTACATCACATAGTAGGCTCAGTAAACAAAAAGGTTTATACATTAGATCATAGGGGGACCAAAATACATGTCTCATAGCCGGTATCCCTTATTTACATTGCTTACTAAACTTAGATGACATCATTTTTCTATAAATCCATGTAGTCCACATCTATTACTAACTACAAACTCTATCTTATCCCTCAACTGAATCCTTTTATACCACTCTTGAATGACCATATTCAAAAAAGTTACCCTTCTAAAATTGAAATGGATGAAAGGAGAAAGTTATGTATGAAAACAACCTCCTACAGTCCATTGGTTTGTAATAGGAACTGAAAGTAATTAATTCCATTTATCTATATGATGTACCCTCAACGCCTTTCCCCAGCTTATGGCCTATTGGAGGTGTTATTTTGGAATCATTTTCTCCCTCCTCTCATATACAAAATTTTAGGGGTACCTTTCGGTGAAGGGAATCATAAAAGATTTAATAAATTTTTTTGATATTTATAATGTGATGATAATTTTTGGAAAGATAATCCCTTATTTATTTTATTATTTTCAATCCAATAAAAAGTACAAATATTACTCATGTACATATACAGACTACCACAACATGATATGATGATATTTTTTGTCATAAATGCTATTAATATTTATATCTAAATTGTTATTTTGTGTTAATAATAATAATTTCATGATTAGTATTCTAATATAATTGAATAATGACCCAATTTACCATGGTCAACCTACAATAGTTGTTTTGTGGATTAAAATTTAAATTTTCTCAAAACTTCCTACATGAACTGAATAATTTTAATAAATATATATGATATCTTAATAAATGATATAAAATTATTTATGATAATCTAATAAATATATAAATATATTTTACAATGGTATATAATTAAAAATAAGTTAATTATATAAGAGTTAAAGAATGTATGCATCATGTCTTTAGACAAGCTAATATATTTTTCATTAAACCCATATCTTAGAATATTGAAAACAATTCTATTATTTTTCCACCATACTCATATTCATTAAAAAAATTCATGTAAGATACCAACATTTTAAAATAAAAGTTAAAATTAATTTTAAATCTTGTTTAACTTTACATATAAAGGTTTTAAAATAATTCATTTAAATATTTTCTAGACATGTTATATTTGACATTTTTAGAAAATTATGAAAGGAATATTTTTTAGCCTACATGACATGAGAATAATTTACTAACATCATTATTGTTGTTATTAAATAATATTTTCTATATTTTTTAATTTATTTTCAAAATATTATCCAATTTCTGATTCCTTCAATAAATATTTGGAGAAGTTTTAAAGAAAAAGGATTTAAATACATGTTTTTATGTAAAGCCTGATTTTTTTCATATGTGGTAAATAAAATATTTTTATTATATTTTATGATATAAATACGAAAAATATATGTGTTTAATGAATTTTATATTCCTATTATCTTTTTTATGATTATGAGTGAGGTTAAAATAGCTCTCCAATTCAATAGATAATTATTATGTTCTCTAGAGATTTGTGTTGGATTTAACCTAGTAGGTTACTCAATTTATAAGGGCTATTATGAGGGTTCTATAAAGATGATGTTCCATGCCAACAACAGTATTTTTAAATTTTATGAAATTATTCATCGCAGAAATATTTTAATTTTATAAGGTAATATAATGATATTTTTAATGCAATTATTATTCCGTTCAAAGGTAAAAGGTATGTTTTCATGAAAATAATTTTCATAGATTCTGATGTTTTTTTTGATATACTCATAACAATGATTTTATTTTTCCTTTATGATTAAGTATAATGTGTTTTTGGATAAAAAATGGGTTTTAGAACTTATTTCATGTGTAATTAAAAGATTATTTTTGCTTTATTTTTATTAGGATATTGGAAAAAACATCTATATAATCATTTTTTTAATATCAAAATGATTATCTTTTATTTTTTTTGTAAATCCTTTACTATGGAATATTTATCTCATTATATAATTTCAAATTGTTTTTTATAGGGCATAAGGATGAGAATAATTGTTAATAAAGTTATAAGTCATTATATTGGATTTACTTTAATTTAAGAAATTGTGTTTTTTTAAAGAACTTGTTTAGCATGAAAATTGATAAATATGTGGAAATGAAATTTTTTTATGCAATTAGTTTTCCTAATACTCTAAAACTCTAAACAAAAATTCCCTTTGGTATGTTAGTGATCCCATATTTTTTAGTTTTATGTTTTGGGTAGCTAAAATAATTCCACTGTTATCAATCCTAGAAATTTAAGGATTTGGTTTTGTGTACTGGATCCAAGAGTGAGAGGATTGTGTGGTTATGCATAGTATCAGATTTTGGGTTACGTATTATTATATATTAATTTATTTTAAAGTGAGGATAAATTAATAGTTATTGGTATCATCATTGGTTTTTTATGTTTATGCTTGATTTAAAGATCAAATAATGCATCATCACAAAATAAAACACATTTTTATTGATTACGTTATTGATAATAAATGATATAATTTCATCACATTGTTGTAAATGTTTTCATTTAGGGATAATTTATGATTATATAATTCATTGTCAAATTCGATTAATATTCCAGTTTTAACCTTTTAAAATTCACAATAGTATTTGGGATGTAAATTTTTTATTTTGAATTATTTGTACATAAATGTTTCTAAAAATGTTTCTCACTTAATGGGGTAATTTTTTTTCAAGAAAATGGACTTAAATCATGAATTTTTATGGAATCCATGGGAAATTAAATTGAAGGTGGTATGGACACGCCATATTTGGCATCACTTTAGTGTTTAGGACAAATATTCTACATACATGAATGGATTGGGCCCAAATTTAGTGAAAATTTTGAGAAAGAATATTCACAAAAATCATTATACTAGAAGGATAGTCGGATCACACTTTTTGTGGTCAACCAAGTGGTGATAACAGGATTAATTTTTTTAGCCTAATTTTCCCATTCACACTTGAAACCTATTAAAACCTTTCCTCCACTCTACTCTATATATCTGGGTTTTTATCATTTGTAGGGAATGAAATGTAAATTGAGAGACTGAATGTAGAGGATAATTGGTTTCACTCTATTTATCTTTCCATTTAAAGAGGTGTATCTCTTAAATCTAGGATCGCTTCATCGAAGACATCTTCATCTTATTTTTTTTTCTTTTTAATATATTTTTTATGCAATAAACATCTTTTTCCATTTTCTACTTATACTATACTATTATATTTTCCACTTCTTTATTATTATTTATTCATCCAATTTGGGAGGGAATTAAGCATCTAAATGAGATTCGGTTATACCCTTTCTAAACCTTTGCACATGCTAAGCATTTCTATGATGACTACACCACCCATGAATGTGTAGTTCGTTTTAGTAATGTATCTACCTCTAAACTTATCCATTCATTTATTTTGAATAAATGAGATATTTTAATTAAGATAATATGATCTATTAATTGAGTTTTAAATTTAAATGAAACCAAAGAATCAATTGAATAATTAACACAAAAAACATGAGGTCAAGAATTGTGTGAATTGGGAGAGTGTGAACTTAATCAGTAAAAAACCACACGGGATCAATTTGTAGGTTTCAAATATAATCCCAAAAATCAATTAATCATAATTCACTGATTATATATGTGACCTAATTCACTAATTTCCATAATCTCAACTTAGAACATTAATCAAACCACGGTGTTTTGATTTCATTTTCTGTAGCTATCCAAGGGTTTAATTAAATTTTTCTTGTTGGTTAAGTTAATTATCATAGGGTTTGGGGGTTAAAAAATTAAGGAATTATAATTAAGTTTATATTGATATAAATTATCATGATAAATAATTAATTTATGTGGTAGAGTTAGATCAATTATGCCTTCTAAAAATATTTTCTAAAAAACATATTCTCATTGTGCCTCTTTAATAAAATTTCATTTCCATAATGAAAACCAAAAATGAAACATACCTCTAGAGTACTTATTATCCTTTTATAAATGATAATCAACCCCCATACTTTTAGGTGGTGTTTTTATAAAATTTTATTTCATTCTTGAAATACCATTAATAATATTTTTTAATTACTACCTCTTTGATATACAACTTTGGTTAGCCACTCTACCGCATCTAAGTATCTAAAATCCACACAAAATTTCAAAGATCCCGTGAAATAACCTTTAGAATGGTCTCTATTTAAAGGGATTCAAGTAATTATTTCAACCAATAAGAGTTATTTATTTTATTTTTCAATTTATTCTCGTTTTCTCTTCTTTCTTCCTTCTTTACCCAATCTTAATTTACTTATTCTTTTGTTTTCTTCTTTTTATTTATCTTTTTGGATGATCAACTCACACTTATATTTTTTATTTTATCATGGTCAACTTTTATTATTCATTTTTTTATTTATGAGTCAAAAAAATCCTGAGAATCTTTTAGATATTGAACTTGAGATTGAACACAACCTTAAGGATCAAATCTGACAATCTCAATATATTGAAAGATACAACATTCTACCAGATAAATAATTTCACCATTATTCTAAATTTGAAATTGGAATCTCTTCTAATGAAAACATTAAAAAGAACCAGTTTTTTCAAATAATAACAACTAACATAATAGAAACATTTGAGAATTGGTTACACCATACATAAACTACAATCAAATTGCATTATTTACCCAAATCTCGAATGTGACATTGAACGGAAATATGGTTTAATTCACCTTCATCCAAAATTTTATGGATTATCAATTGAGGATTCAAATAAAAATTTAAAAGAATTTAATGTAGTTTTCACAACCCTAGGATCAGGAAAAGTTTTTGAAGAACAAATCAAACTAGATTCCTTCCCATTACAACATGATGAAACTGAAACAAACTGGATATATTACTTATAACATGAAGATGTAACTTATTTAAATGATTTGAAATGAATTTTCTTATAGAGATTTTTTCAAGCATCAAATACCACTTCCATTTAAAAAGAGATCTCAGGAATCACACAAGTTCAAGTGGAGTCAATGTATGAGTATGATGAGCGATTCAAGAAATTGTGTGCAATCTACGCACATCCTCAAATCAGTGATCAATTACTATCTTATACATATATGAGATACTTGAACCTATGGAGTCGAGCATAGGGGATGTCATAGATAAATGGGAATTGGTCAATAAAACACCAATTGCTACATGTTAATTAATTGACAAGATGGCACAAAACACATACAAATTTGGTGGTTGAGGTACACTAGATGTTAGATGAGTACATATGGAAATTACTTCTACTGAAAATCATTTTATTGATACTATGTTGGATGAATTGACCACTATGGTGAGAAATATTTCCTTTTAAATAAATGATAGTTTCTAGGGCCCACAATAGAAGCCGGTTGGTCAGGGATTTTAAAATTTTTCATCGACGGGTCAACAGAACATGTCTACACACATGATCTAAGCTTTGATAAAGTCTGAGGATCTCTCATAAATTATAAAGAGCACAAAAATTAATCTATAAAGCATACCATTATAGATTTGTACGTACGATCAATAGAAACATATCAATGTCGATAACTGCTTGAAGAATCTATAGCAGTATCCTTACAGATCATCCATATGAACTTCAAAAATGCCCTAGAATGTTGATTTTCAAATTCCGGGTGCTAGCATGGTGATCCAACAGTGTCTTGGATGTGCCGATGATCACCACATCGAGATGGCTTTAATTCTTGAGAAATATCTTGATCCGATTTATTGGATCAACTACTTCTCTCTCTAGGAAGGACGAGGAGATAGAGGCTTTCAATTTTCATTCCATGAAAGTGAATGAATAGTAGAATAGCTACATAAGAGAGAGAGCGTCCTCCTTTATTTATAGTGGAGTTGGTAAATACCTGGTTGGGTTCCCCCACCCCCGTTTATTTCGATGCCTACTAAATAATTTTTGTTGACAAACGAAACTACATCAATACTATTTTATTATTTTATCACATACATGTAATCTATATAAAATATATTACGTGATAAAAATTTATCCAATTAACTCAACTCGTTGTCCCGCTTAATGTTAAATGAACGTTGAATATTAAAATAGTTTTCATTCGATTAATGCAATCTTTTATTTAATTAACATGTAAATACATTAAATAAATTATATCCCAAATATTCATAACTTCAATATTAATGAATTTATTTAATTATTTTGGTGATCAAAAACATAGACAACACTCAGACCTCATGGAGGGGCCCACAATGTTCCAATACCTTTTCCACTAAATAGGGACGATTCTTGAATACGCTTTTTTGTGTAACCCTCTAGGACCTTATATCAATAGCAGAGAATATGTTCCATAGACCAAGAGTGGATTCTAGTAACCCATCACTTCCCCTAAAGAGAAAAGGATTGTCATATCAATGACAACCAACCTACGAACACAGACTGTGTACTATAATATATTTCTCATTAAATATCTCATAAAGTAGGAAACACACTTGTTTCATCATCCTTTTCTGGATTTATTATATTTTGATCTATCTGGATGGATTTACCTTTTGACTACTTTGGAAAAATACTTATAAAGGAAGCACCATACAGATCAACCAGGCCTTAGATATAAAACTTTCTAAACATGGAAGTGACTAATCCTTTCTTGTCCATTCAACCAATGTCATACCATAAAGAAATGCACCCAACACAAGCTACCTCTATATGATTACAATACCATGATTATTCCTTTCATCAATGTACTGAATCCAATTATACACACTGGTAATGGTCTCAAATCAGGAGACCAATACACATGTCCAAAGATAGGAATGACCAATGACACACAAAAACAGTGGTGTTCTTATTGGAAGGTTTATCTTCATGATCTCACTACTAGAGATCACCATGTTTGAAATTCATGACAAGTGGTCTAAATTCTCCTGTGCTCCTAACACCTGATAGTCAAACATCTACTCTGTCCAAATATTATGATGTGTCTAGACCATATGACATATATTTAAGATTAATGTAATTGTATCTAGAGGTTCTTATTATAACCTTGGATCTTCTATAACCTCTCTACATGAAAATTAATCTTTGGAAATTACCATTTAAATATTGGATGCAAAAAAGTATACACTATAATGGTAAGATGAAATCATGTATAACTAACTATACACCTGATATGGTAATCAAATTTACTACATAGTTGATTCAAGGGAACCCACTATTTCAACACTCCCACTTTCTATAGAGCCAAATTTCTAACCAAACAGGTTAGCTACTCACATGATTACGATCGTTCTTCTGCTAGGTTATGAATTTAACTATTGTGCATACCACGTTATCTCTGCCTGGAATATCAGCTGTATGCGACCTCATCATTTGAGTAAAACTTATCAGGATAAAGTATCCTCGAGTATACCACTTTTTTCCATTTTCATAACTTGACAACACGGCTAGAAAGAATATCATAATTTACATTATGACAATAATTTTTTCACTAGGTGTGATTCCAAGAACTAGAACAAATCATTTCTCTTGATAATTTTTTTTAGTTACTTTAGAAGATGCAACGTACTCCATGATTTTAGGTATGGCTACCACAAGCTTTTAGGAGATTCACTCGCTCATCACCATTATGTAACTATGATACTAGATCAAATTGATCTAAATATTACTAGTTTCTGTCCCAAAAATAAATGTGTACCTTTTTCTCCATATACCAGGTACATATCATGTGCACTTTATGATGTATAAGATGATAGTTTTGACTACATCTCTTGTAGTGCTCCTGGATATAATTGATATCTTCCTACTATAAAGTATATCTTAATAGAATCTATTCTTTTACATATTATGTAATATGCAACTGATCCATATTTGGAGTGCATGAAAATCAACTCAAACTTTAATCTCTTCCCATGTTCCAAACATGTTAACCGGAAGAGATTAAACCATGTGACGTTTACAACAATTCTGAACATGAATTATTCCAACTGGTATTTTTCAATACAATTTCACTAAATGTAATATTGACTAGGACCAAGAAACATATGGATATACCTCAATAGATAATGTTCCATAGAACTTAGGTTGCTACATTAAGTCAATCACTAGAGAATTACTTTTAACCTGGTCGTATCTAACTGTTCTACCAAAATCTACTTTCCAATTGTTCCAGAACATATTTTCACATGGAAAATTGGTTCTCCCACTAAACATTGGTAGACACAAGGAAAAGAATCATTTAAAGTGAATTCTGTAAGATCTTGTTTCTTACATTAATCCAATACTAGATTTTTTTAACTAGCAGCCCTAATTGGCATCATTGGATATCGTCATTCCTTTCTGGTTGTGTTGTATTGACACCTTCCAAGAAGGATGATCTTTAAATCCAAAAAACAATATAATGATCTTAGAATTTTAGCTATGACAAGTAAAATTCTAATGGATTAATGTGTACCAATTTGGAATAACTAATCAAGACTTATTGGTACCATACTTGTACCACAGATGTATCATCTCATTTGAATACCCACTGCATTATTCAATTTATAATCCCCTTTAGAATATGAAACATGGAATCCATTAATAAATTTTAATCAATTTTTTAATCTTAGAAAGTTTTCATATACGAATTACATGTAGGATTTATTATTCTCAATGAATAATTTATCACCAGCCTTGGTGACTATAAAAACCAACACCATGGTTTCATTCTTCCTACACAGCATGTGTCACCAGTACATTCTTATTCCCGATGTACTTTTGAAGCTTTTTCATATGGAAACCTTTTATTCATCTCATTCATTGACTACATCCATGTAAATTCAGATCCCTCAACCTCTAATAGAGATGTGTACCCTTATATTAAAATGAAGTATAACACTAGACAACATCTATTCTATCTTAGGGATTTATTTAATGGAAAATGAAACATTTAAGATAATGGCTTCAGATGAACCATGTGTTTATCTTGATTCATATTGGTTATGATTATATGCTGTTATTTTCAAATTACATCTTGAAATATGATGGAAATTAATGAAGGTTGTAATATTGATACGACATACATCACATCCTCTATGTATAAAATGTGCATTTAGTAATTTTCCCATGAAATATTTTGTTGATCAATATTAACATTTATGACTTTATCTTCTATCCTACTTCTGAACATCAATTCTGTGGTGTAGATAAGGTAACATGTGTTTAGTAATTACACCATGCTACATTATCATGATCAATGAATGTTGGGTCATGAAATTTTTCGACATGCCGACCCAAAAAAACTCATATCTTCTGACCAAACATTTACTTTACTATTATAATCCTTAATAACATAATTCAATCATATGAAGTATATTTACCTCTAGCTTTCCTTTTGAATAGTTCACAGTGTGTTGTTGAAATAAGCTAGAATTTTTGTGGAAAACCATTATTTATAACGGTTTCTTTGTCTAATATAAATATGTTAATAATACCAAAGTTGTTTAGCTTTTCCAAGCCTAAATACTATACTTGGTATATTCTTGACGTCCAATTTTAGTATTAGTTGACAAAGAATCATCTTGCCCCAACTGGATAGGACTTACATTTTATATTCATCATGTATAGCCTATGATTCAAGTATGGTTGAACCATATGGTGAGTACGTTACCACCGACAAAAATCATTAAAAACCCTGGAATAATGAATAATTATGACCAAATGGGAACATGAGATAATTTTTTTCTTATATTCTACATCTTGTTCAGTTTAAATCAATCACATGGAAATTAAAAGTTATGTGTTTCTTGCCACTGCCTTAGGAATCACCCTTTATCAGCTGATTCGAGAAGTTACCTTACTCCTATTAATGATTCTCTACTTATCTAGTTTCTGTATTTCAGTACATATATGTGAAACCCATATTGTCATTAATACCCAAGAAGTATGCGAGAAAATAATACTTTATATTGATGAATATACCAAAATGAGAAGCTGGTAAATTCTTCTTTATTATCATTTCAATGCATTTCAAACATCCATAAATTTATTTCAATATGTGATGAAAATAACCACATATTAAATCACCAACCAATTTTCTTTGATGGAACTCACAAATATTCCTTTGGCATAAATTTCCATAGGCCTATTGGCTTATTCTTTCAATCTATTTACCATAAGAATAATAGGTGGTGCTACCTTAAATATTCTTATTACTTGGACAATGTTACATTAAATGTAATGAAGTGATTACTATATACCATTCATTTGAATCGTTTAAATAAAACTAGAGAAATTGAGTGTAAAAGGTATAAAATGGGTTGGCAAGAAAGATTATGAACCTTATTTCATTTCACACTCAACTACTGCAATAATCACATTCATATCTTGCATAACTTTCTCCTTGGAAACATCTTGGAGATGAGACAACATGTAACATCATCCATGTCATGATGTAGAAACCACAACTAGAAATAGAAATTAATGATAGAAATATGATTGAACCATTATATTTTAAGAACCCAGTTTTTACTGCGAAGAATTTGGAATATTTCTTGATGTTATTCCAGAGAAGCGCCTTCAGACGGTGTGCGATTCCGAGCCCCGGTGTGGCCGGAATTTAATTTTCAGTGTGTTCACACTGGAAATGCCAAATAATTGGGATAACTCCTAAACGGTGTTTCGGATCAGAGATCTGAGTGTACGGATGGGTCTGGAATGGGGTTTTTACCCTAGGAACGACATAAAACATGTCGGCGCGGGATGTTTGGACCCCTCGCTCGCTTTTGGAACGTTAAATGGATAAATTAATTAATTTATTTATTTGTTTAATGGTGAAACTCAAGTATCCCTTAAATGGTGGCTCAAATTGGAAAACTGAGGGCATCGTTGAGTCCGGAACGTGTCTTTTACCCTATGAGGGGTGTAAGTTTTGCGGGCGCGGCCCGTCTGTGAAAAATGGCCCCAGGGGCGTTTTCGTAATTTTGGCGGCCTCGGGCGCGGTTGTTGAAACTTTTGAACGGGGCCTCGGATTAAAATTACGAGACTTCTGTTGCGCTCAGATCATGGTTTTTAGCCTAGGGGAGCCTTAATCCCGACCCCGCCGAAATTTCGGGTTCGGGGCTATCGGGCGGGCGTTTAAGTATTTTCTACTTAAATGCATCCCCTCCCCTCTTCTTCTTCTCCTTCTCCCCCCAAGATTCCCCTCTCCTCCATCTCTAGTGAGGCCGCTTCGGGGAGGTGGTTCCGACGAGGCGACTCCGATGAGGTGCGGTAATGCCGGCGGATCGACGTGAAGCTTCGGGCGAAGCCCAGCGAGGTAGGAGGTTTTGTTTCGCGTTTTACTTCCCGCATACTTTGAGCCCAATTTTCCCCTGTCAATTTTTTTCTCGATCATTGAACAAATCCCAAAATCACATAGCACGTGTTCTATGCTTTCCAACGCACTTCTTGGATCGAAAATCAGAGTCCTGGGGTGTCCGGGACAGGCCCGGGAAGTCCCGGCCGATTCCCTGATTTTTCCGGCGGTCCGGGACGGCGGCGGCAGTGGCGGCTTCCCAGGTGGCACGGCGGCTCAGCTGGGCGCGACGGAGGCATGGAATCCCGGCAGCGGTCCAGGTTCTTCAGGTGGGTGGCGCGGCTCGGGCTCGCCGGAAGAGGGCGCTGGACGAGGGCGCCGGCGAGGGGCCATCCGGGGTCGCAGGCGCGCGACCCCGCTGGGAGACCGGGACCCACACGATTCGGGTCTCCATGTGGAAAACGGACCGGCCGTGTCGGTCGGTCGGTAAAAAAGGCGCCCGCGCGGCGCGCGGGCGAGGGGGACTCGCGTGAGGTGGCGGCCCGCGGTGAGGCGGCCCGCGGGTTTAGCTGGGCTAGGCCCAGCGGCTGGGCCGCGGCTCAGTGGGCCGGCCAGAGCGGGCCGGCCCGAGCAGGGCGGACCGACCGGACTGGGCTGGTCCGGCCGAGGGGTAAACCCCCTTAAAGATTTAGACGCTCGTAACTTTTGCTAAGGGCATCCGTTTTGCACGTCGTCTGCGGTGGCGCGGACCTGACGCAGATGCGGACTTTTTGAGGTGGTTCCGGGAGTTTTAACTTCCGAGACGAGGGGCTCGGGGGCACGGGACATATGTAAAGCATCTTAGCGGGCTTTCTGGGAATTCTTGTTTTGGGTGGGGCGGACACGTCCGGAGTCCGTTTTTCACGCTGTCAGTGGCGTTGCGACCCTGGAACCAAGGTGGAGTTTTCCAAGGTGGTTTTGGGCATTGAGACCGGAGTTGAGGCATGGGTCCCACGGCCCGTCAATCGAGCTGCGAGCAGCGTTTGACACCTTTTTCCCCAGACGTCCGTTTGGGGCGTGCGAGCAGTCGATTTTGGGTGTTTTTCTAAGGGAATTGCAATGGCTCAATCCGCCCTCTTTAATACTTCACGGAGGTGCGGGCCCCACGTGGGACGTTTTGGGAGTTGATGGTGAATTCCAACTCCTTCACCAGGTGTCCGATTCGGACGAGTGGTTAGCCAAACTTGTATACTTTTTCGAGAGGATCGCAACGGTGTGATCCGTTCATTGTGTTTCGGGACCGGGTTGCGAGTCCCACGAAGCACCGCTCTTGTGCGGTGCGCTGGAATGCCCCTTTTTCTCCGGATATCTATTGCACTCATTTGAGTAGTGCTTTTGACGTGTTTTCCTGAGGGGATCACATTGGGGCGATGCACCCGACTATTTTCGGGTCCAAGGCTCGGGATCACGGGACGCCATTTGAACATGAGGCGGTGTTGGCGACCTTTCCGTTGGATATCCGTTTGAGGTGAGTAAGTAGTCTATCTCGCGTGTTTTTCCACGAGGATTACAATGGTATGATCTGTTTGGTTATGTGGAGCCTCATACGTGGTCTTATTAAATGTGGAAATATGAAAGGTGCCCCGGTGGCGGTGCTTCTACCGTTTTTATAGAGGAACTTTGGCGTGTGATCGCGTGCACTCATGGGAGAGTGAGGTTGGTGTTTAAAGAGATGTGGTTGACTGTGCCTCATCCGTTGAGGTGGCATGTTGGGGTTGTTATGTTACACCTTCACATTGATGTTGGGTGTCGTGTGCATGATAGCCTTTGGGCTGGAGCGTGGTATACTCTGGGAGTATACGGGAACGCTGGGAGGTACATGTGGATGTTGGTACCTGAGAACATTTGTGCGCTTGGTTGGGGTTGACTTGGGGCTACACGTCTTGTGCGCCCCATGTGCGTGCCATGTTCTGCTTTGCGTACTTTTGACCTCTCGTAATGTGGAGGGTCCCTTTTTTCTCGTTTGTTGACCAGCGGGGTTGAGTTTTTCCCCTGGCTCTGTGCTTGACAGTTTAGATCAGCATGGTTGATTGGTTTCCCCGGGTTTGGTTTCGGAGTCGGGTGGTTGCACGATACCCACTCCGTGTTTGGTTGGCCAGTGTTATACCATCCAGTAGAGATGGCTAGAGCAGTTCTGGGTTTACCCTCCAGTAGAGACTGGGCAGTGGGTCGCTCATCGACTTCTTAGGGTTTACCCTCCAGCAGGGCTGGGCTGTGGGTTGTTCATGGACTTGTCAGGGTTTACCCTCTAGCAGAGACTAGGCAGTGGGTCACCCGATGACTCTTGAGGGTCTACCCTCCTGCAGAGATTGGGCAGTGGGTCGCTCGTCGTCATGATTCAGGTTTACCCTCCAGTAGGGCTGGGCAGTGGGTCGCCTGTCGACTTATTCCGGGTTTACCCTTCAGCAGGGTTGGGCAGTGGGTCACCCATCGACTTATTCCAGGTTTACCCTCCAGCGGGGCTGGATAGTGGGTTTCCTGATGATGTATTAGAGTTTAACCTCCAGCAGGTCTGGGCAGTGGGTCACCTGGTATCTTATTATGGTTTACCCTCCAGTAGGGCTGGGCAGTGGGTCACCCTGTATCTTATTAGGTTTTACCCTCCAGCAGGGCTGGGCAGTGGGTCACCCGATATCTTATTAGGGTTTACCCTCCAGCAGGGCTGGGCAGTGGGTCACCCGATATCATATTATGAACTACCCTCCAGCAGGGATGGGCAGTGGGACACTCGTTGACATTCCAGACTCAGTCCTTTCTACTAGGCTAGTCTGTGGATTTCCTCTGTGATCACCGGAGCGGGAACCTTGGTTGTACGGGTCGGTGATGGAACATCTTTGACTTTGAGGAGACCTCTCGACTGCGGGGCAGTGACGAGGTGTGGTTTGACTTAACCCATAACTCTCAAGTACGAGGGGCATTTTTCCCCACCGATACGTGTCCTTGAGATATGACCCAAAACCGTACGGGCGATTCAGTGCCGCCCAAAGCAGATAGTGTCGAGGTGCGGTGATTTGAGCCCTTTGACTTGTAGTTCGGGGCAGACATGTGAGATGTTGGGCATCGATGGTGTTTACATCTGGGACTGTTGGCGACTCACTTTCTTGGGCTGAGCTATGGGATGGAGATCCCCTTATGATCTTGTTTGGGTTTCTTGTTGAGCATTCAGGTAGTATATACCTTGTTTCCGGTATCCACTTCTTGGGTTTGGTTACTCTCCATCCAGGAGAGGCGAAGATGCACGGGGTATGCCACGTGCTTTCCGTGTCTAGGTTCTCGTGGTTTGATGAGTCTACTCTCCTGTTATAGGTAGCGAAGACTCGACGGGAAGTTTATCTTCTCACCGTTTCCAGCTCCTTGTGCCTGGACGAGTCTACCTTCTTTCCTCTTGTTGGGTTGAGATGGACTCTCTATTTTACTATTTACTGCACTCTATATTGTACTCATTTGCTTTCCCCTATTCGATCTACTGCTCACCCTTTGTTACCTCCTTTGTTGCTCCCTCGATCCTTCGGGGTATCCTACTGAGTAGTTTTATACTCACCCCTGCTTGGGCTTTTCCCACACTTGGAGTGCCCTTGCAGACGAAGAACAGGTTGGTCGTGACTTCAGTGGAGCATAGGAGTTCGGGAGCTTAGACTGTGTGTGGTGGTCGTAGTCGGGTTTCAGGTGGGGGACCCTTCCATCTTCTTTTCTTTTGTTCACATGTTGTCGGGTTGTGGCACTTTTCTGGTTGGGCGTGTGTTTTTTCCTTTTTCCTTTTTAGTGTACTTCCAGCACTTGCTCTGTACTTTTAGAGGTCGATTCACTTTATGGTTTATATATATAGCAGTTTCCCTTTTCTTTACTTTGCTTTTCCCTTTACTTTGCACTTTTGCATTAACTGTGCTGCGTGTGTGTGTACAGGTACTTGGGAAAAGTCCTCCCCAAGTTGTTGTGCCTCCGGCGCTGGTCGCCAGCCCCTGGCCTATGGAGGCGGGCTTGGGGTAGTTGCGGCTCGAGCCCGGGTAGGGTCGAGTTGGGAAAAAGTTGTATCAGAGGTGGTTCGTTCCTTGGGACATTGTTCAGACGTCCCTAAAAAGGAATTGGTTGGGATTTAGGGAGGCAATTTTAATGTGTCTCGAGAGCGGATCTCAGGCCAGGGAGTCCAGTGATGGTGTGGCGGCCAACATATCCATTCACCAAGACCTTGATAAACCGCTTGTCGACTCGGCATGCTGAGAAACTTGTTGCAGGGAAAATTGGTTTGTGAATCACATAGGATTGAGTCTTTGACTGTCCTTCTTGAGTCAGCTCCCCATCATTGTTATTGGTATATACATATATTCTCATCTGACCGCGGTACTCCTTGATAATATTCAGGATATCTCCGCAAAGATAGCCAGCTAGATTACCAGCTTGGGTTCGTGACGACGACCCTGTGAGCTGCGAGGCCTCAGTCCGGGACCCATTATGCGAGCCCCTTTCTCCAGGTGGGCCGGTAGCATCACCTCCACCTGTTGAGCAGCTGAAAACTTCAGTAGAGCAGGCTGATCTTGGGTGCAGGTTGAGCACGCTCCGTGAGTTCTAGCGGCAGAGATCGCTGAGGTTCAGTGGTGAGCCAAACCCTCAGGTAGTAGAGGTTTTGCTAGAGACAGTGGTTCTCCTTTTCAATCTTTTGCAGACACCAGCAGATCTTATGGTGGCTTTGGCCTCCAACCTTTTTCGCAGAGAAGCTTGGTGTTGGTGGAGTCTAGTGACTCAGTTTCTTGGAGAGTCTTCCCTTTCATGGGGTGACTTTCAGTTTTTTTTTGTGAGGAGTATTTCCCCTCCTGCTTTCGCTCCATTCAGATTTAGGAGCTCCTGCAGTTTCAGCAAGGAGGGATGACATTTGCCGAGTATGAGGCTAGTTTCGCAGACTGTGCATGCTTTTACCCGGACTTGGTCCATGATGACAACATCCAAGCACAGAAGTTTGAGCAGGGTCTCCTCTGAGAGATTCGTGTTGTCATAGTACCCTTGGGCATTTCCATATATGTTGGGGTGATAGAGCAGGCACTGGTGACAGAGAGCTTCCTGTCACGTTCTAGATTTGGTGGTGGCACCAGGCACGTTGGAGCCGAGATGTCTGCCGCAGCTAGTGGACATCGTCAAGTAGAACCTCGGCGCAGGTGGATTTCTGACAACCGGACTCCGGGGCGTGGTAGTACACCACAGTGGTGCCAGAGGGCACCAGTGCAGCCCAAAGAGAGTCGGTTCTATGCTTGCGATGGGCGAGGTCACTTGGCATGGGACTGCCCGACCAGGCATGCAGAGAGCCTCGGGAAGGTAGCAGGTGCACCACCATGAAGGAGGCAGCGTCGTGATTGGAGTAATTCCTAGAGAGGTGGTGCTAGCAGAGGAGCGGGAGGAACTGGTAGTGGAGGACGACCTTACTAGGTCTTCCCATCACCACTAGGCAGTTCACGTCATGCTCCGAGTGCTGACAGTTGGGACTGTGGACAGCCGCGAGCTTTAGATGTCTACGATCCTGGAGAGTAGGAGGTGGTAAGATTCACGCTCTACAGCTCTTCTACTTTTTGCAGTAGAATTGTTAGACTCTGTGTGTGGAATGCCTTTTCTCCCTGGTCCTTGTTTGAGGTGTTACCAGGGTGACGCAGGGCATTGGGTGTAACCCTGTGTTGGTAGATTAGAAGGTGTGTAACCTTCCTCTTTAGTCGATGGCGTCGAATCCATCGCTCTCTGAGCCTGTAAAAGAGTCTTGGTTGAGAGACATCTACTGTGGAACCTTGCGTGACCAGATGTCCTTGGGTGTTTTAGCATATAGATATTCTGAAGGAGGGAATCATCGGGCCTTGTTCCTGGTGCGGGTGGTGATTCTAGTCACGATGTGTGATGTAGAGGTTTGATCGTGGAGGTGAGCGAGCCCTGGGAGCCTTTGGGACGTTTGAGACCATGTAAAGGTATGATGAGGTTCCGTACCGCCTTTCTCTAACCCCAAGGTATGGGTTGGGTGCACGACGTCTCCCATGTGGTTTACCTGAAGAGATGTGTGCGTGCTCCTATGCATGTCATTGGCAAGGGAAGACCTCGTGTGAACAAATCAAATCCTTTGGTCTGTGTGCGGTGGTGCAGAGTTGTGCGAGAGTTCTTCTGGGTACGGGAGAGCCAGGTGTGGGCTTAGTACCCTGAGTTGTTCCCTGTTTTTGCTTTTCGGGGACGAAAATCTTGGAGGGAATGATTTAAGATCCCAGTTTTTGCTGCGAATACTTTGGAATATTTCTTGATGTTATTCTAGAGCAGCGCCTTCATACGGCGTGCGATTCCGAGCCACGGTGTGGATGGAATTAAATTTTCAGTGCGTTCACACTGGAAACGCCGAAAAATTGGGATAACTCCTAAACAGTGTTTCGGATTAGAGATCTGAGTGTACGGATGGGTCCAGAATTGGGTGTTTACCCTAGGAACGACATAAAACATATCGGTGCGGGATTTTTGGACCCCTCGCTCGCTTTCGGAACGTAAAACGGATAAATTAATTAATTAATTTATTCATTTAATGGTGAAACTCAAGTATCCCTTAAACGGTGGCTCGAATAGGAAAACTGAGGGCATCGTTGAGTCCGGAACCTGCCGTTTACCCTAGGAGGGGTGTAAGTTTTGTGGGTGCGGCCCGTCTGTGAAAAATAGCCCCAGGGGCGTTTTCGTAATTTTGGCAGCCTCGGGCGCGGTTGTTACAACTTTTGAACAGGTCCTCGGATTAAAATTCTGAGACCGCTATTGTGCTCGGATTGTGGTTTTTAGCTTAGGGGAGCCTTAATCCCGACCCCGTCGAAATTTCGGGTTCGGGGCTATCGGGCGGGCGTTTAAGTATTTTCTACTTAAATGCATCTCCTCCCCTCTTCTTCTCCTCTATCTCCCCCCAAGCTTCCCCTCTCCTCTATCTCCAGTTAGGCTGCTCCGGCAAGGCAGTTCCGGTGAGGCGACTCCGGCGAGGTGCAGTAATGCCGGCGGATCGACGCGAAGCTCCGGGCGAAGCCCAGCGAGGTAGGAGGTTTTGTTTCGCGTTTTACTTCCTGCATACTTTGAGCCCCATTTTCCCCAGTCAATTTGTTTCTCGATCATTGAACAAAGCCCAAAATCGCATAGCACGTGTTCTAAGCTTTCGAACGCACTTCTCGGATAGAAAATCTGAGTCCCGGGGTTTCCGGGACAGGCCCGGGAAGTCCCGGCCGATTCCCTGGTTTTTCCGGTGGTTCGGGATGGCGGCGGTGGATTTCGGCGGTCTGGGACGGCGGCGGCGGCGGAAACTTCCCAGGTGGCACGGTGGCTCGGCTGGGTGCGATGGCGGCGCGGCATCCCGGCGGCGGTCCGGGTTCTTCAGGCGGGTGGCGCGGCTCGGGCTCGCCGGCCGAGGGCGCCGGCGAGGGGCCATCCGGGGTCGCAGGTGCACAACCCCGCGGGGAGACCGGGACCTGCGCGATGCGAGTCTCTGTGTGGAAAACGGACATGCCGTGTCGGCCGGTCGGTGGAGGAGGCGCCCGCGCGGCGCACGGGCGAGGGGGCCTCGCGTGAGGCAGCGAGCCGCGGGGCGGAGGCCCGCGGGTTCGACTGGGCCGGGCCCAGCGGCTGGGTCGCGGCTCAGCGGGCCGGCCAGAGCGGGCCGGCCCGAGCAGGGCGGACCGGCCGGACCGGGCCGGTCCGGCCCAGGGGTAAACCCCCTTGAAGATTTCGACGCCCGTAACTTTTGTTACGGGCGTCCGTTTTGCATGTCGTCTGCGGCGGCACGAACCTGACGCAGAGGCGGACCTTTTGAGGTGGTTACGGGAGTTTTAACTTCCGAGACGAGGGGCTCGGGGGCATGGCACGTGCGTAAAGCAGCTTAGCGGGCCTTCCGAGAATTCTTGTTTTGGGCGGCGCGGACACGTCCGGAGTTCGTTTTGCACGCAGTCAGTGGCATTGCGACCCTAGTGCCGAGGCGAAGTTTTCCAGGGCGGTTTCGAGCATTGAGACCGGAGTTGATGCATGGGCCCCACGGCCCATCAATCTAGCTACGAGCAGCGTTTGGAACCTTTCTCACTGGACGTCCATTTGGGGCGTGCGAGCAGTTGATTCTGGGTGTTTTTCCGAGGGCATTGCAATGGCGCAATCATCCTGCTTTAATTCTGCACGGAGGTGTGGACCCCACGTGGGCCGTTTTGGGAGATGACGGTGAATTCCAACTCCTTCACCATGTGTCCGATTCGGACGAGTGGTTAGCCAAACTTGTGTACTTTTTCAAGAGGATCACAACGGTGTGATCCGTTCGTTGTGTTTCAGGACCGGGTTGTAGGTCCCATGAAGCACCGCTCGTGTGCGGTGCGCCGGAATGCCCCTTTTTCTCCGGATATCCGTTGCACTCATGTGAGTAGTGCTTTTGACGTGTTTTCCCGAGGGGATCACATTGGTGCAATGCGCCCGACTATTTTCGGAGCCGAGGCTCAGGATCACGGGACGTCGTTCGGGCGTGAGGCGGTGTTGGCAACCTTTCCATTGGATATCCGTTTTAGGCGAGTAAGTAGTCTATCTCACATGTTTTTTCATGAGTATTACAACGGTACGATCCGTTTGGTTGTCCGGAGCCTCATATGTGGTCTTATTAAATGTGGAAATATGAAAGGTGCCCCGGTGGCGGTTCTTCTACCGTGTTTGTAGCGGACCTTTGGTGTGTGATCGTGTGCACTCATGGGAGATTAAGGTTGGTTCTTAAAGAGATGTGTTTTACTATGCCTCAGTCGTTGAGGTGGCATGTTGGAGTTGTTACATTACGCCTTCACGTTGACGTTGGGTGTCGTGTGCACGATAGTCTTTGGGATGGAGCGTGGTATACTCTGGGAGTATTCAGGAACGCTAGGAGGTACATGTGCATGTTGGTACCTAAGAACGTTTGTGCGCTTGGTTGGGGTTGACTTGGGGCCACATGTCATGTGGGCCCCATGTGCGTGCCATGTTCTGCTTTGCGTAATTTTGACCTCTCGTGATGTGGAGGGTCCCTTTGTTCTCATTTGTTGACCAGTGAGGTTGAGTTTTTCCCCTGGATCTATGCTCGATGGTTTAGATCATCATGGTTGAGTGGTTTCCCCTGGTTTAGTTCCGGAGTTGGGTGGTTTCACGATACCCACTCCGTGTTCAGTTAGCCAGTGTTGTACCATCCAGTAGAGATGGCCAGAGTAGTTTTGGGTTTACCGTCCAGTAGAGACTGGGTAGTGGGTCGCTCATCGGCTTCTTAGGGTTTACGCTCGAATAGGGATGGGCAGTGGGTTGGTCATGGACTTATCAGGGTTTACCCTCTAGTAGAGACTAGGCAGTGGGTCACTCGACGACTCTTGAGGGTCTACCCTCCAGTAGAGACTGGGCAGTGGGTCACTCGTTGTCTTGATTCAGGTTTACCCTCCAGCAGGGCTGGGCAGTGGGTCGCCTGTCGAATTCTTCCGGGTTTACCCTCCAGTAGGGCTGGGCGGTGGGTCACCCGTCAACTTATTCCAGGTTTACCCTCCAGCGGGGCTGGGCAGTGGGTCGCCTTATGATGTATTAGGCTTTACCCTCCAGCAGGGCTGGTAAGTGGGTCACCCGGTATCTTATTAGGGTTTACCCTCCAGCAGGGCTGGGCAGTGGGTCACCTGGTATCTTATTAGGGTTTACCCTCCTGCAGGGCTAGGCAGTACGTCACCCGATATCTTATTAGGGTTTACCCTCCAGCAGGGATGGGCAGTGGGTCACCCGATATCATATTATGAACTACCATCTAGCAGGGTTGGGCTGTGGGATACTCATTGACATTCTAGACTCAGTCCTTTCTACTAGGCTAGTATGTGGCTTTCCTCTGTGATCACCATAGCGGGACCCTTGGTTGTACGGGTCGGTGATGGAACAGCTTTGACTTTGAGGAGACCTCTCGATTGCGGGGCAGTGACGAGGTGTGGTTTGACTAAACCCGGAACTCTCAAGTACGAGGGGTGATTTTCCCCACCGAGACGCGTCCTTGAGACGCGACCCAAAACCGTGCGGGCGAGTCAGTGCTGCCCAAAGTGGATAGTGTCGTGGTGCATTGATTTGAGCCCTTTGACCTGTAGTTCGGGGCAGATGTGCAGGATGCTGGGCATCGATGGGGTTTACTTCTGGGACTGTTGGCAACTCACTTTCTTGGGCTGAGCTACGGGATGGAGATCCCCTTACGATCTTGTTTGGGTTTCTTTTTGAGCATACAGATATGTATATACTGTGTTTCCGGTACCCACTTCTTGGGTTTGGTTGTGTTAGGCGGAGAAAAAGGGGAGTGATGGCAAGAGGGGGGGGTGAATTGCCTTTTAAAAAAAAGATTAACAAATTAAAAATCAAAGTGAAAGTGCAGCGGAAATAAAGAGGCAAGACACAAGAATTGATAACGGAGTTCGGCCTAAAACCCGGCCTACGTCTCCGCTCCCAACTCAACCGTTGAGAGATTCTACCGCTTTCTTTTTAATGGTTGTAGCAAGAAACCCACTAGCCTTTTTACAGGTGAAGGCTAGCTCACCTATTACAGCTTGCTTTTAATGGTTATGCAAGAACCCACTTGCTTACAATGGTTGAGCAAGAACCCACTAGCCTTCTTACAGGTGAAGGCTAGCTCACCTTTGATTCAAGCCTTTTGAAAGGTAAGGCTTGACTAACCTCTTCACACCTTGAAGGTGGTGTGAGAACCCAAAAAGAGAGGATGAGAGAAAGAGGTGGGGTTTGTAGGTACAAACCCAAATTGATGCTCAAAATAAATAAAGCAATGAAAAACCGTAATTAGGAAGTCTTGGGCGCCAATGGATTGATGGAGATGATGAAGGGCGCTCCCAAGCTTCTTTGGAGGTGCTCCTTGGATGTGGAAGTGTGCTGGAGCAAGTGGGGTTCCCTTGGAGGAATCCGCCGGAGGTTCGCCAAATGATGGAAAATGTGTTCGTTGGCTTCACAATAGTTCCGGCTATGTTTCTTAGGCTTCCGGGGGTTCAAGGTCCTTTATTTATAGAGGGGGAACCCTCATATGGCCGTTGGAGGCCTTTGGAGCCGTTGGAGAGGCTTTCGGAGCCGTTGGGAGGCAAGTGGACAGGCTGGTCAAAAGCCCAACGGCTAGTTTGACTGGCTCCACCGGCTGACCGGTACAGATCCACCGGTTGGCCGGTGTGTGAAAAATGGAGGAGGGCTCGGGCTCAGGCTCCACCGGCTGGCCGGTGCTGAGGCCACCGGTTGGCCGGTGCTTAGGCAGTAGCTTCCTCTTCTGTGCAGGTGCCACCGGCTGACCGGTGCTGAGGCCACCGGTTGGCCGGTGATGAGGCAGCAGCTTCCACTGTTTGGGATGGGTGCCACCGGCTGGCCGCTGGTGTGACACCGGTTGGCCGGTGGTCTGGACAGAAGGATGCCTTCTGTCCAGGCCTCCATCGGCTGGCCGGTGCTCTTCCATCGGTTGGCCGGTGGACTGAATTTCAGTCCACTTTGCCTTGTTGCTTCCTTGGCCACCTGAAATCATGCCTATCATCCAAAAACACTTAAAACAAGATTAGTAAAATAAGAGGGTGATTGTGATCATGAAAATTAAACCGCGAGGGGTTCGAGAGGTACAACAATCTCCCCCTATTTTGATGATCACAATCACCAAAACAAACAATGTAGAAAATGAAATGAAAAGCATGCTTTAAAGGATTTCTCCCCCAATCAACCAAGAATTTCTCCCCCTTTGTGATTATCAAAATAGCACGGGGCATAAAACTTGATTGAGGGAAAAGTTGAAAAACAAGATGGAAATTTTAAACCAATTGAAAATTTTTGAAATTTGAATTGAAAGTTTTGAATCAAAAAATTGAAATGAAAAATTTGATTTGAAAGTTTTGAATCAAGAATTTTGAAATGAAAAATTTGAATTGAAAGTTTTGAATCAAGAAATGAATAACAGTTTGAATTGAAAGTTTTGAAAAGAAAATTGAAATGAAAAATTTGAATTGAAAGTTTTGAATCAAGAATTTTGAAATGAAAATTTTGAAACCAAGTGTTGAAATTGAAAGTTTGAATCGAAAATTTTTAAATTGAAATTAAAAGGGTATAAACGATCCTAACTCCCCCTAAATAAAAACAACAAAACTCCAGGGAGAGGATTATCAAACCGAGACAAATTTTGGCCCGGAGAGACTCGCTAGAAGGGATTTTTCAATCCATACTTGTCTTGTGGCGGGTCTTCTACTATAAAATTCATCGTTAAAGAAAAAAAAATTGGGCCTACCATACCGGGCATTTTTGCAATTGCACTCATAGATTAAGTGCCCGGGTTTTTTGCAATAATTACAAAATTTAAATTGAGAGCTCCCCCTTACAAAAATAGTGGGTGCATGAGAAGAGGAAGCTTACTTGGAATAGCCAAGCCCTTCGGTGGTTCTAGATATGCGTTGGGAACCTAGGAGTTTGGTCAAATTTTGTTCCCCTTGGGTGAACTTGGCAAGGGATTCCCTTAAATCTTCGATGGTTGATTCCATGGAATCAACATCGGGAAGATTTTGGATTTTGAGGGTCAACTCTTCCTTCTCTTTGAGAAGTTGTTCTTTTTCGGAAGAGAGTTTTTTGAAATTCTTTTTTAAAGAAACAAATTTGGAAGAAAGTTCGTGAAAACCTTCCTCCAATTGATCTCTTGCATGTTGGAGATCCTCATAAGACATGTGATTGAAAGAATTTGAATTTGAAGAACAAGAGGATGAGGAGTCGGAAGAAGTTACCTCATGACATGCCATTAGGCATTTATTACCGTTGTCGCTCGAGGAGGAGGAGGAGGATGTGGAGCTATCACTCCAAGTGGCCTTGAAAGCCTTCTTCTTCTCCTTTTTCTTGGCCTTTTTCTTGTTTAGTGGGCAATCGGGCTTGTAATGTCCTTTCTCGCCACACCCGTAACATTTTACCTTGGGCTCGGATTTTTCATTGGGTTGAGCCTTGCGGGATTTCTTCTTCTTGTGCTTCTTCATGAAGTTGTGCATCTTGCGGGCAAGGTTCTCCATTTAGGAATCGCCGCTTGAAGAGGAAGAAGATGAGGAGGAGGATGAGCTTTCTTCTTTTTGTACCTTGAAGGCGATGTTCTTTGGAACTTTGATCGGTTTGCCTTCCTTTTCAGCTTGCCTCCTCATGGTGATCTCGTAGGTCATGAGGGATCCGATGAGCTCTTCGACCGGCATGTTCTTGATGTCTTTGGATTCTTGAATTGCTGTGACTTTTGGTGCCCATGTGCTTGGAAGGATCCATAGGATCTTCTTGACCATGGTTTCTGCAGAAACATCATCACCAAGGGACTTTCTCCCATTGCAAACATCAGTAAAACGCGTAAACATTTGAGTAATATTTTCAGATGGATGCATGGTAAAAGACTCGAAATCTTGACGATACATGTCCAATCGAGTATCCTTGACTTTGTTGGTCCCCTCATGGGTAACCTCCAAAAGTTTCCAGATTTCATGTAATGAGGTGCATGTGGAAACTCGATTGAACTCATTACGATCAAGGCCGCAATGTAGAGCGTTCATGGCTTTGCCATCAAGCTCAAAATTTTTTATATCGGCTTGAGTCCATTTGGATTCATCGGGGGAAGAGAGAGTGTAACCTTGCATGACAATTTTATAAATGGGATATCCTATGCTTCTAATAAAAGTAGTCATGCAGGTTTTCCAATAATTATAGTCGGTTCCATCAAAAAATGGAGCACGACCCAAAGAAAAGCCTTCGGGGGCGAAAGAGGTTGAAGCCATCACAAAAAAGATCTTGAATTTGAAACCGGTTAAGGTATTACTCAAATTTTGTCTCTGATACCAATTGTTAGGCGGAGAAAAAGGGGAGTGATGGCAAGAGGGGGGGTGAATTGCCTTTTAAAAAAAAGATTAACAAATTAAAAATCAAAGTGAAAGTGCAGCGGAAATAAAGAGGCAAGACACAAGAATTGATAACGGAGTTCGGCCTAAAACCCGGCCTGCGTCTCCGCTCCCAACTCAACCGTTGAGAGATTCTACCGCTTGCTTTTTAATGGTTGTAGCAAGAAACCCACTAGCCTTTTTACAGGTGAAGGCTAGCTCACCTATTACAACTTGCTTTTAATGGTTATGCAAGAACCCACTTGCTTTCAATGGTTGAGCAAGAACCCACTAGCCTTCTTACAGGTGAAGGCTAGCTCACCTTTGATTCAATCCTTTTGAAAGGTAAGGCTTGACTAACCTCTTCACACCTTGAAGGTGGTGTGAGAACCCAAAAAGAGAGGATGAGAGAAAGAGGTGGGGTTTGTAGGTACAAACCCAAATTGATGCTCAAAATAAATAAAGAAATGAAAAACCGTAATTAGGAAGTCTTGGGCGCCAATGGATTGATGGAGCTGATGAAGGGCGCTCCCAAGCTTCTTTGGAGGTGCTCCTTGGATGTGGAAGTGTGCTGGAGCAAGTGGGGTTCCCTTGGAGGAATCCTCCGGAGGTTCGCCAAATGATGGAAAATGTGTTCGTTGGCTTCACAATAGTTCTGGCTATGTTTCTTAGGATTCCGGGGGTTCAAGGTCCTTTATTTATAGAGGGGGAACCCTCATATGGCCGTTGGAGGCCTTTGGAGCCGTTGGAGAGGCTTTCGGAGCCGTTGGGAGGCAAGTGGACAGGCTGGTCAAAAGCCCAACGACTAGTTTGACTGGCTCCATCGGCTGACCGGTACAGATCCACCGGTTGGCCGGTGTGTGCAAAATGGAGGAGGGCTCGGGCTCAGGCTCCACCGGCTGGCCGGTGCTGAGGCCACCGGTTGGCCGGTGCTTAGGCAGTAGCTTCCTCTTCTGTGCAGGTGCCACCGGCTGACCGGTGCTGAGGCCACCGGTTGGCCGGTGATGAGGCAGTAGCTTCCACTGTTTGGGCTGGGTGCCACCGGCTGGCCGCTGGTGTGACACCGGTTGGCCGGTGGTCTGGACAGAAGGATGCCTTCTGTCCAGGCCTCCATCGGCTGGCCGGTGCTCTTCCATCGGTTGGCCGGTGGACTGAATTTCAGTCCACTTTGCCTTGTTGCTTCCTTGGCCACCTGAAATCATGCCTATCATCCAAAAACACTTAAAACAAGATTAGTAAAATAAGAGGGTGATTGTGATCATGAAAATTAAACCGTGAGGGGTTCGAGAGGTACAACAGGTTACTCTTCTTCCAGGAGAGGCGAACACGCGTGGGGTATGCCACATTCTTTTCGTGTCTAGATTCTCGTGGATGGACGAGTCTATTCTCCAACTATAGGTAGTGAAGACTCGACGGGAAGTTCATCTTCTCACCGTTTCCAGCACCTTGTGCCTGGACAAGTCTGCCTTCTTTCCTCTTGTTGGGTTGATCTGGACTCTCTATTGTACTCTTTACTTCACTCTCTGTTGTACTCCTTTGCTTTCCCCTATTCGATCTACTGCTCACCCTTCAGTACCTCCTTTTTTTCTCCCTCGAGCCTTCGGGGTATCCTACTGAGTATTTTTATACACACCCCTTCTTGGGCTTTTCCCGCACTTGGTGTGCCCTTGCAGACGACGAACATGTTGGTCATGACTTCAGTGGAGCATAGGAGTTCTGGAGCTTGGACCGCGTGCGGTGGTCGTAGTCGGGTTCCAGGTGGGGGACCCTTCCAGCTTCTTTTATTTTGTTCACCTGTTTCCGAGTTGTGACACTTTTCTGGTTGGGCGCGTGTTTTTACCTTTTTCCTTTTTAGTCTACTTCCAGCACTTGCTCTGTACTTTTAGAGGTCGATGCACTTTGTGATTTATATATATTGCAGTTTCCCTTTTCATTACTTTTCTTTTCTCTTTACTCTACACTTTTCCATTGAGTGTGTTGCGTGTGTGTGTACAGGTACTTAGGAAAAGGCCTACTCGAGTTGTTGTGCCTTCGGCACTAGTCGTCAGCCCCTAGCCTATGGAGGCGGGCTTGGGGTAGTTGCGGCTCGAGCCCGGGTAGGGTCGGGTCGTGACAAAGTCGTATCAGAGGTGGTTCATTCCTTGGGACGTTGTTCGGAAGTCCCTAAAAAGGAATTGGTTGGGATTTAGGGCGACAGTGTTAACGTGTCTCGAGAGAGGCTCTCAGGCCAGGGAGTCCAGTGAGGGTGCGGCGGCCGACGTATCCATTCACCAGGACCTTGATATCCCGCTTGTCGACTCAGCATGTTGAGACACTTGTTGCGGGGAAAATTGGTTTATGCATCACATAGGATTGAGTCTTTGACTTTCCTTGAGTCAGCTCCCCATCATTGTTATTGGTATATACATATATTCTCATTTGACCGCGTCACTCCTTGATAATATTCAGGATGTCTCCGCGAAGATAGCCATCCAGGATACCATCTTGGGTTCGTGACGACGACCCTGTGAGCTTTGAGGCCTCATTCCAGGACTCATCATGTTAGCTCCTTTCTCCGGGTGGGCTGGTAGCAGCACCCCCACCTGTTGAACAGCAGACAACTTCAGTAGAGGAGGCTGAGATTGGCCCCAGGTTGAGCTCACTCTGTAAGTTTCAGCGGCAGAGACCGCTGAGGTTTAGTGGTGATCCAGACCCTCAGGTAGTAGAGGTTTGGATAGAGACAGTGGTTCGCCTTTTCAGGCTTGTGCAGACGCCAGCAGATCTTATGGTGGCTTTGGCCGCCAACCTTTTCCGCAGAGCAGCTTGGCGTTGGTGGAGTTCGGTGACTTAGTTTCTTAGCGAGTTGTCCCTTTCGTGGGGTGACTTTAAGTTATTGTTCTGTGAGGAGTTTTTCCCCTCCTTCTTGCGCTCCATTCGGATTCAAGACCTCCTGCAGTTTCAGCAAAGAGGGATGACAGTGGCCGAGTACGCGGCTAGTTTCGCAGATTGTGCATGCTTTTACCCGGACTTGGTCCATGATGACAACATCCGAGCGTGGAAGTTTGAGCAGCGTCTCCACCGAGAGATTCGTTTTGTCATAGTACCCTTGGGATTTCCACATATGTCGGGGTGCTAGAGCAGGTATTGGTACAGAGAGCTTCCTGTCACATTCTAGGGTCGGTGGTGGCTGCAGGCACGTTGGATCCGAGACGTCTGCCGCAGCTAGTGGGCATCGGCAACCAGAACCTCGGTGCAGGTGGTTTTCTGAAAACTGGACTCCATGGTGTGGTTGTACACCACAATGGCACCGGAGGGTACTAGTGCAGCCCAAAGAGAGTTGGTGCTATGCTTGCGATGGGCGAGGTCAATTGGCACGGGACTGCCTGACCAGGCATGCAGAGAGCCTCGGGCAGGAAGCAGGTGCACCACCACGATGGAGGCATCGTCGAGATCGGAGTGGCGTCCAGAGAGGTGGTGCTATCAGTGGAGCGGGAGGAACTGGTAGTGGAGGATGACCTTACGAGGTCTTCCCATCACCACTTGGCGGTCCACTTCAGGCTCCGGGAGATGACAGTTGGGACCGGGGATAGCCGCGAGCTTTATATGTCTACGATCCTAGAGAGAAGGAGGTGGTAATAGGCACGCTATACAGCTCTTCTACTTTTTGCAGTAGAATTTTTAGACTATGTGGTTGGAATGCCTTTTCTCCCTGATTCTTGTTTGAGGTGTTACCAGGGTGACGCAGGGTGTCGGGTGTAACCCTGTTTTGGTAGAGTATAAGGTGTGTAACCTTCCTCTTTAGCCGATGGAATCGAATCCATCGCTCTCCAATCATGTAAGAGAGTCTTGGTTGAGAGACAACGACTATGGAACCTTGCGTGACCAGATGTCCTTGGGTGTTTCACCATATGGATATTCTGAAGGAGGGAATCACCAGGACTTGTTCCAGGTAAGGGTGGTGATTCCAGTTGCAACGTGCGATATAGAGGTTCGATCAGGGAGGTGATCTAGCCCCGGGATCCTTTAGTCTATTTGAGACTGTGTAAAGGGATGACGAGGTTCCCTACCGCCTTTCCCTAACCCCAAGGTCTGGGTGGGTGCACGACGTCTCCCGCGTGGTTTATCTAAAGAGATGTGTGCATGCTTTTATGCACGTCATCGGAGAGGGAAGACCTCACATGAACATATCAAATCCTTTGGTCTGTGTGCTGTGGCGCAGAGCTGTGAGAGAGTTATTCTAGGTACGGGAGAGCCAGGTGTGGGCTTAGTACCCTGAGTTGTTCCCTGGTTTTGCTTTTCAGGGACGAAAAGCTTGAAGGAGGGAATGATGTAAGAACCCGGTTTTTGCTGAAAAGACTTTGAAATATTTCTTGATGTTATTCCAGAGCAGCGCCTTTAGATGGCATGCGATTCCGAGCCCCGGTGTGGCCGAAATTAAATTTTCAGTGCGTTCACACTGGAAACGTAAAATAATTGGTATAACTCCTAAACGGTGTTTCGGATCAGAGATATGAGTTTACGGATGGGTCCGGAATGGGGTTTTTACCCTAGGAACGACATAAAAAATATCGGCGCGGGATGTTTGGACCCCCCGCTCACTTTCAGAACGTTAAACAAATAAATTAATTTATTCATTTATTCATTTAATGGTGAAACTCAAGTATCCCTTAAACGGTGGCTCGAATTGGAAACCTGAGGGCACTGTTGAGTTCGGAACGTGCCTTTTAACCTAGGAGGGGTGAAAGTTTTGTGGGCGCGACCTTTCTGTGAAAAATGGCCCCAGGGGCGTTTTCGTAATTTTGGCGGCCTCGGGTGCAGTTGTTGCAACTTTTGAACGGGGCCTCAGATTAAAATTCCGAGTCCTCCGTTGTGCTTGGAGCGTGGTTTTTAGCCTAGGGGATCCTTAATCCTGACCCTGCCAAAATTTCGGGTTCGGGGCTATCGGGCGGGCGTTTAGGTATTTTCTACTTAAACGCATCCCCTCCACTATTATTCTTCTCCTTCTCCCCCCAAGATTTCCCTCTCCTTCATCTCCGGTGAGGCCGCTCCGGTGAGGTGGTTCCGGTGAGGTGACTCCGACGAGGTGCGGTAATGCCGGCGGATCGACGCGAAGCTGCGGGTGAAGCCCAGCGAGGTAGGAGGTTTTGTTTCGCGTTTTACTTCCCGCATACTTTGAGCCCGATTTTCCCCTGTCAATTTGTTTCCCGATCATTGAACAAAGACCAAAATCGCATATCACGTGTTATAATATTTCCAACACACTTCTCGGATCGAAAATCCAAGTCTTGGGGTGTCTGGGACAGGCCCGGGAAGTCCCGACCGATTCCCTGGTTTTTTCGGCGGTCCGGGACGGCGACGGCTTCCTCGGGGGCGCGACGGCTTGGCTGGGCATGACGGCGGCGCGGCATCCCAGCGGCGGTCCGGGTTCTTCAGGCGGGTGGCACGACTTGGGCTCTCCGGCAGAGGGCGCCAGTCGAGGGCGCTGGCGAGGGGCCATCCGGGGTCGCAGGCGCGCGTCCCCGTGGGGAGATCGGGACCCACGCGACGCAGGTCTCCGCGTGGAAAACGGACCGGCCGTGTATGTCAGTCGGTGGAGGAGGCGCCCACGCGGCGCGTGGGTGAGGGGGCCTCGCGTGAGGCGGCGGCCCACGGTGCGGTGGCCCACGGGTTCGGCTGGGTCGGGCCCAGCGGCTGGGCCGCGGCTCAGCTGGCCGGCCAGAGCAGGCCGGCCGAGCAGGGCGTACCGGCCAGACCGGGCCGGTCCGGCCTAGGGGTAAACCCACCTTGAAGATTTAGACGCACGTAATGTTTGCTACGGGCGTCCGTTTTGCGCGCCGTCTGCGGAGGTGCGGACCAGATGCAGAGGCGGACCTTTTGAGGTGGTTCTGAGAGTTTTAACTTCTGAGACGAGGGGCTCGGGGGAACGTCACGTGCGTAAAGAAGCTTAGCGAGCCTTCCGGTAATTCTTGTTTTGGGCGGCGCGGACACGTCCGGAGTCCGTTTTTCACACCGTCAGTGGAGTTGTGACCCTGGCATCGAGGCGGAGTTTTCCAGGGCGGTTTTGGGAATTGAGACCGGAGTTGAGGTGTGGGCACCACAGCCCATCAATCGAGCTGTGAGCAGCGTTTGACACCTTTCTCACCGGACGTCCGTTTGGGGCGTGCGAGCAGTCGATTCTGGGTGTTTTTCCGAGGGAATTTCAATGGCGCAATCCACCCGCTTTAATTCTGCATGGAGGTGTGGGCCCCACGTGGGCCGTTTTGGGAGTTGACGGTGAATTCCAACTTCTTCACCAGGTGTCCGATTAGGATGAGTGGTTAGCCAAACTTGTGTACTTTTTCGAGAGGATCACAACAGTGTGATCCGTTTATTGTGTTTTGGGACTGGGTTTCGGGTCCCACGAAGCACCGCTTGTGTGAAGTGCGCTGGAATTCCCCTTTTTCTCTGGATATCCGTTGCACTCATGTGAGTGGTACTTTTGACGTGTTTTCCCGAGGGGATCGCATTGGTGCGATGCGCCCGACTGTTTTCAGGGACGAGGCTTGGGATCACGGGACGTCGTTCGGGCGTGAGGCAGTGTTGGCGATGTTTCCATCAGATATCCGTTTGAGGCGAGTAAGTGGTCTATCTCGTGTGTTTTTCCGCGAGGATTACAACAGTACGATCTGTTTGATTGTGCAGAGCCTCATATGTGGTCTTATTAAACGTGGAAATATGAAAGGTGCCCCGGTGGCGGTTCTTCTACCGTGTTTGTAGCGGACCTTTGGCGTGTGATCGCTTGCACTCATGGGAGAGTGAGGTTGGTGTTTAAAGAGATGTGCTTGATTGTGCCTCATTCATTGAGGTGGTAGGTTGGAGTTGTTACGTTACACCTTCGTGTTGACGTTGGGTTCCGTGTGCACGACAACCTTTGGGCTGGAGCGTGGTATACTCTGGGAGTATACAGGAACGCTGGGAGGTACATGCGGATGTTGGTACCTGATAATGTTTGTGCGCTTGGTTGGGGTTGACTTGGGGCCACACGTCGTGTGGGCCCCATGTGCGTTCCATGTTCTGATGTGCAGACTTTTGACCTCTCATGACGTGGAGGGTCCCTTTGTTCTCGTTTGTTGACCAGCGGGGTTGAGTTTTTCCCCTGGCACTGTGCTCGATGGTTTAGATCAGTAGGGTTGTGTGGTTTCCCCTGGTTTGGTTCCAGAGTCGGGTGGTTTCATGATACTCACTCCGTGTTCGGTTGGGCAGTGTTGTATCATCCAGTAGAGATGGCTAGAGCAGTTCTGGGTTTACCCTCCAGTAGAGACTGGGCAGTGGGTCGCTCATCGACTTCTTAGGGTTTACCCTCTAGTAGGGCTGGGCAGTGGGTTGCTTATGGACTTCTCAGGGTTTACCCTCTAACAGAGACTAGGAATTGGGTCACCCGGCGACTCCTGAGGGTCTACCCTCCAGCAGAGATTGGGCAGTGGGTCGCTCGTCGTCTTGATTCAGGTTTACCCTCCAGCAGGGCTGGGCAGTGGGTCGTCTGTCGACTTCTTCCGGGTTTACCCTCCAGCAGGGCTGGGCAGTGGGTCACCCATCAACTTATTCCAGGTTTACCCTCCAGCGGGGCTGGGTAGTGGGTCGCCTGATGATGTATTAGGGTTTACCCTCCAGCAGGGCTGGGTAGTGGGTCACCCAGTATCTTATTAGGGTTTACCCTCCAGCAGGGCTGGGCAGTGGGTCACCCGCTATCTTATTAGGGTTTACCCTCCAGCAGGGCTGGGTAGTGGGTCACCCGATATCATATTATGAACTACCCTCCAGCAGGGCTGGGCAGTGGGACACTCATTGACATTCCAGACTCAGTCCTTTCTATTAGGTTATTCTGTGGCTTTCCTCCATGATCACTAGAGCGGGACCCTTGGTTGTACGGGTCGGTGATGGAACAGCTTTGACTTTGAGGAGACCTCTCGACTGTGGGGCAGTGATGAGGTGTGGTTTTACTTAACATGGAACTCTCAAGTACGAGGGGCACTTTTCCCCACTGAGACGCGTCCTTGAGACACGACCCAAAACCGTGCGGGCGAGTCAGTGCCGCCCAAAGAGGATAGTGTCGAGGTGCGGTGATTTGAGCCCTTTGACTTGTAGTTCGGGGCAGACGTGCGGGATGCTGGGAATCGATGGTGTTTACTTCGGGGACTGTTGGCGACTCACTTTCTTGGGCTGAGCTACGGGATGGAGATCCCCTTACGATCTTGTTTGGGTTTCTTGTTGAGCATACTGATATGTATATACCTTGTTTCCGGTACCCACTTCTTGGGTTTGGTTACTCTCCTTTCATGAGAGGAGAAGACGCTCGGGGTATGCCACGTGCTTTCCGTGTCTAGATTCTCGTGGTTGGACGAGTCTACTCTCCTGCTATAGGTAGCGAAGACTCGACGGGAAGTTCATCTTCTCACCATTTCCATCTCCTTGTGTCTGGACGAGTCTTCCTTCTTTCCTCTTGTTAGGTTGAGCTGGACTCTCTATTGTACTCTTTACTGCACTCTCTGTTGTAATCCTTTGATTTCCCCTATTCGATCTACTGCTCACCCTTCGGTACCTCCTTTGTTGCTCCCTCGAGCCTTCGGGGTATCCTACTGAGTATTTTTATACTCACCCCTGTTTGGGCTTTACCCGCACTTGGTGTGCCCTTGCCAATGACGAACAGGTTGGTCGTGAATTCAGCGGAGCATAGGAGTTCGGGAGCTTGGATTGCGTGCGGTGGTCGTAGTTGGGTTCCAGGTGCGGGACCCTTCCAGTTGCTTTTCTTTTGTTCATCTGTTGCCGGGTTGTGGCACTTTTCTGGTTGGGCGCGTGTTTTGCCCTTTTTCCTTTTTAGTCTACTTCCAGTACTTGCTCTGTACTTTTAGAGGTCGATGCACTTTGTGGTTTATATATATAGCAGTTTCCATTTTCTTTACTTTGCTTTTCTCTTTACTCTGCACTTTTGCATTGAGTGTGCTGCGTGTGTGTGTACAGGTACTTAGGCAAAGGCCTCCCCGAGTTGTTGTGCCTTCGACGCTGGTCACCAACCCCTGGCCTATGGAGGCGGGCTTGGGGTAGTTGCGGCTCGAGCCCGGGTAGGGTCGGGTCGTGACACATATACTTAATTCATGAGTCTCTTGTAAGCAATTTTTACACTCTCACTTCCTGAAGTGGCTTAACATCTTGGGACAGAAGCACCTTGAATTTCTGATACAGTAATATTATGTGTGACTTCTTTTAATACATTTTGAATTTCATGCATGTTTAGAAATTAACATTGTCATATATTAATAACAATTTTTTACTTGTGGTATTACATTCCATTTTCCACAAATGTACTTTAGAAGAAGAGAACTTTTGTACTAATTACTGAATGTCACATTATCGATTAATTTAATCATTAAATGTCTCCCACTAATTTTCCAAACTCTAGGAACCCTCTGTAATAGAATCAGAATACTCTATCACTTGAGTATTTGAGTGGTAAAGATCCCAGAACATCCCTCATAGTCTACAAGCTATGGCTATGCCACTACTCAGAAGGTTCAAGGTATTATTTTGGTTGAACAACCTCATTAACTCGCAGTTTCTTGATCTGTCGAGTTAATTCCCTACATCAAAATCATTTCATTATTTACTCAATTATTGCCTCTATAATTACAACAAGCTAGCTATGGATATTTATTTTCTTCAATTTTACTTATGTCAACCCATCACCATAATAAGAACTCCTCAGTATAGAGAGGCACCCTCAACTTTGGCATGACATGCACCCCAAACACCCAATTTTATTCAAACATGAATAACAAAAGGATATAGTGACTTAATATTTATTTGAGAGTTTTATGTTTTTCTCTCGATGAATGTAATCTATTTCTATTAATCTTGTTTATCTTTGTTGTCATGCTCACAACTGAATTACCTAAAATAATAATTACATTCATAATGGTAAACTAATATCTGACTAGTCTTGAGAATCTAAATGACATAAGGGCAACATACCTGAGTCAAAGTTTGACTGCTGATGCAGTTTTCCCTTTTCTTGTATGTTCTGTTTACATTTTGAAGTATCACCTTTTCATGGTGGGATCCGAATAACATCTTGGAATATCGTCTCATCTTGGCGGGATGCACACGTCACCTGGAACTGTCTTGATCAACGTTCACCACTTTATCTTGGGGGGGGGTCCACATCGTTCACCATCTTCATCCGTAGTACAATGATACCCGCACGAAGGTGAGGGGAACTAGGGGTATAGATGTACATCATGAAAAATTGGGAGTGCATGCCCTTATACATTTTAACCGAAAAGAAATATGATACGCAGGCCGTCTATTTAATTAATTACCATCATCACATGCAGTTAAATAATTAATTAAAGGAATAATTAAATACAGACATACAAGGGTCGGTGCTCAAGACCTGTAGACGAGAAAAATTAATTCACAATAAATTTAAAATTCAATAATTAAATATGAGGGTTATAAATTAAATTAAATGAAGTAATAAACTCAAATAATTTAAATAATTATCGGTCCTCTAATAAATTTCATTTTAATGCAAAAAATAAATAAATAAATAAAATTAATTTCATAATGAAATTAAATTATTTTTTATCTCCACGTATTAAAATAATTAACCAAAATTAATTTTAATTAAATAAATTTAGATACTAAAATTAAATTAATAATTTTTGATTAATTTAATTTATTAGTCCAAGAAACATCATTGCATGGCCTGTGTGGGTCTCGGCAAACCTAGGGTCATTTCAAGCTATTTTGGGCTAATCTGGCTCAGGCCGATCTGCCCAAACCCGAATTTCGGGTTAGGTGGGTCTGCCCGGACCATTTAAGGGCCAATTTTTACTCTGCGTGCAGACAAAAAAATAGATTACCTCCCTGACTGGTGCAGCTCAGGTGGGCTACATGACACTAGAGGCTGATTTAGGGGGTGGGGATTTTTTTTTTTAGTTTAATGGGGCAGGGGGTTTGTTATTTGGGGAAATGGGGTGATGCAGCATCACTTCAAGTGGCGCTTTGCACCCCACGCCCCATCCCCTTAACCTACCTATATATATATATGATAATAAATATAATATACATATAATAAATTTATTATAAATATAAAATACAATATAAATAGGATTAAATATATAAGAAATATAATAAAAATATGTGTAAATATAATAATAAATATAATAAAAATATAATTGTAAATATAATAATAAATATGTAATTGTAAGAATTTATTATATTTACATATAATTAAATAAATATATAATAAATATATTATAACTATCATAAATATATGATAAATATGATAAATACATTATAAATATAATACATATATTTTAAATATAATAAATATATTAAAAATATAATAAATTTATAATAAATATAAAATATTATATATTTAAAAATATTATAAATTTATTATATCTTTAAATAATATAATATATATAATTATAAATATGATAAATATAAAATTAAAATATACACATATATATATAATTATAAATATGCATATATTTATAATTATATTTATTTATAGTTGTTAATATATAATTATATATTTATATATGTAGTTAAATATATATATTTATAATTATATTTATTTATAATTTTAAATTTATCTTTACATAAATAAATTTATATTTATAAACATATATTTAAGTAATAAATAAATAAATAAATATAATAAATATATAATCATAAATATAATAAATATAGTCACATATATATATACACATAAATATATATAATTATATATTTAGAATTACATTTAAAAATAATAACTACAATTTTTAAAATATATTTATAAATATGTATTTAAAAATATGAAATTATTTATAATTATATTTATAATTATATATAAATATTTAATTATAAATAAACCTTATATTTAAAATTTATAAATTTATATATATATATTTAAATACATAATTAAACCATATTAAATTTATTTATAAATTTATATATATATATAAACATTATTAAAATTATTTATATTTATATAAATAAACATTATGAAATATTAAATAATTATTATAATTACATAATTATTATAATAATATATTTATTATATTTGTAATTATATATTTATTATATTTTTAATCATATATTTATTATAATCTTATATTTACAATAATTACATATTTATTATAATTATATATTAAATATATATTTGTAATAAATATATTATAATTATGCATTTATTATATTTATTATTATGTATTTATTATAATTATATATTTATTTCAATTATATATTTATTGTGATTATATAATTATTATATTTTTAATTATATATTTATTATATTTATATATTTATTATGATTAGATATTTATTATAATTAGATATTTATTATAATTAGATATTAATTATAATTATGGATTTGTTATATTTATAATTATTATATTTATATATTTATTTTATTATACTTTTATTATAAATAAATACATATTTATTAATGTGATAAATAAATTTATTAAATATATTGATATATTTATATATAACTATCTAAATATAGATTTATAATTGTATAATTATATTTATATTTATAAGTATAATTATAAATAATCTCACATTTTTAAATTTACATTTATAAATATATTTTTAAAATTGTAATTATTTATTATTAAATGTAATTATATATATATATAATTATAATATATTATAATAAATATAATAAATATAAATAATTTTAATAATTTTTATTTATATATATATATATAAATTTATATATAAATTTAATATGGTTTATTTATGTATTTAAATAATTATATATAAATTTATAAATTTATATTTAAATAAACATTATTAAAATTATTTATCTATATATAAATAAACTTTATTAAATATTATATAATTATTATAATTACATATTTATTATAATTATGTAATTACTATAATCATATATTCATTATTTTTATAACTATATATTTATTATATTTTAATTATATATTAATTATTATAATCATATCGTTATATATATAAACCTTATTAATTATATATATATATATATAATAGGTATATATTTACAATAATTATATATTTACAATAATTATATAATTATAATAATTATATAACTACAATAATTATATATTTATAATAATTATGTAATTACACTAATTATATATTTATTATAATTATAACAATTATATAATTATTAATAATTATAACAATTATATATTTATATATTTATTATATTTATAATTATATATTTATTAAAATTATTTAATAATTACAAGTGTATATTTATTATATTTATAATTATAGAATTATTGTAATTATAATTGTATATTTATTATAATTATATAATTATTATATTTACAATTATATAATTATTATAATTTTAGTAATTATATAATTATTATATTTATAATTATATATTTATTATAAATATACAATTATTATATTTATATATTTATTATATTTATAGTTATTTAATTATTGTAATTATATAATTATTATAATTTTATATTTATTATAATTATATATTTATTATAATTTTATATTTATTATAATTATATATTTATTATAATTATATATTTATTATAATTATATATTTATTATAATTATATAATTGTTATAATTATAATAAACATTATTATAAATTTATTGTATTTATTTTAGTTATTATATTTATTATAAATATATTTATTATAATTATAATTATAATTATAATAAATAAGATATATATATATATATAAGGGTTGGGGAGGGGTTGCCTGGGTTTTGGAAACCAAAACCCAAGAGCGCCAATTCATTTGGGTAAAAGTGGGGAGGGGTTGCCTGGGTTTTGGAAACCAAAACCCAAGAGCGCCAATTCATTTGGGTAAAAGTGTCTAGCGTCAATTCATTTGGCGCTAGACACACCCATTTATCAAAATAAAAAAAAACAGACCCTTTAAATTTAAAAAATAAAATAAAAAACCCCTATCCTAAATTAGCCGACACTAGACGATGGTGAGGATGGTGATCTTGGCAGGTCTGGCTGACAACGGAGGAGCCGGTGGTCCTCCACGGTGGTACGAGGTCGCCGGTTGTCTCACAACGGTCTCGCGAGGGGAGCGGCGCCCGAAGGCGGGACTACCGGTGGAAGCTCAAGAGCTGGCCAGTAGGGGGGCTGGTGAGGCGAAATATGGCCGCTTGCTGGTTAGCCTGGAGGGAGGCCACGGGCTAGAAATGGTGGCACGAGAGGATGAGGTGGGTGGGATGGTGGGGAGCCAATCCGGCAGTGGCCTGCTGTGGGTTGGCTGGTGAAACGTGAATGGAAGAGGATGCCAGGACCGGGCTGGCAAATGCATGGAGTAAGACTGGGAGTCTAGCTGAACGATAGCCTGGGAGAGGAGGTCGAACGACGAACTGGGGTAGCGCCATGCCGGCTGGGAAGAGGCGCCGACTCCTGGATCCGGTGGCAGACTAGTGGACGGGATCTAGCCAGAGGCTGGGAGATAGGGGTTGTCTCAAGCGGGAGGCCGCTACTGCCTCAAGGTGTAGGAGGTGACGCGGGTAGCAACGGGCGTAAGAGAATCCAGGTGATGGGGCAGCCTAGGTCTTGGTGCGAGAGGAGGCAAGGTCATGCTGTGTGGCGAATCCCGCACCGTGGGGCGGTGCGGTGCGCCCAGCGGCCTTCGCCACCCAATGGCATGCGATGAAACACACAGGGGGTCCGTGCGGACCCCCGTTCCATGTTTTTTTTAACAAAAGTGATTCCCCTATTTTATGTATTTCCCTATTTTTAATAAAGTCACCTTCATTATTTTTGTGTCATCACTTGAAGTCTTGGTCACCCAAAAATATTTTTCATATCCATAAAATTTTCTAAATGCAAAATAGCCTTTTAATTTAATAATCATAAAATTATTATAATAAATTAATAATTTACTATTATTATATTTTAATAATAATAAAATAAATATTATTATGATAATAAAATTATTATGAAAATTAGAAAAATGGAAAATTTAAAATTTTTATATAATAGTAATTATATCTGATGAACCGATCTAAACTTGACCGGCTCTTCGGAATGAATTACAAATTAATACCCATGATCAAAAAGCAAATTTCGATCTAATTCGAAAATTTATAATGGACATAAAATGGCCCTTCGAGATCGGATTAACATGCAATTTGAACTGATGATACCGTTTTATAACCCACTACATAATTGTAATAGAAATTTAATTTTCTAGGATTAGAAAATATACATGATCACTCTGATACAGTTGAGAGGTTATGAGGACCGAAACAAAAGCACGTGGGTTGGGGATTTGAATATTTTTCTTCGATGGGTTGAAGAAACGTGTTGAAGCTGATGAACATATCCTTGGTAAAGTCCAAGGATCTCACAAAAATTATAAATAGCATAAAAATTAAACTGAAAATAATACCATTCCAGATCTGTTGGTGCGCTTGACTACAACACATTGCTGGCGATCACTGCTTGTAGAATCCATAACCGGATAACTCTAGATTGTCGATTAACGAATTTCAGGTGCTAGCACGACAATCCGACAAGGACTTCGATGTCCAAAAGATCACCGCATCGATATGCCTTCGATGTTTGAGAAATGATCTTGTTCTCAGTTCTTGGATCAACTACATATCTATCTTGGAAGAGGGAGGAGAGAGAGGCTGTCAATATTCATTCCTTGAGAGTGAATGAGTAGTATAATATCCACACACGAGAGAGAGCCTCTTCTTTAATTTATAATTGAGTTTGTAAATACCTGACAGGGATCAATGGCCCCTGTTTATCTCAATGTCCACTAAATAAATAATTTTTACAAACAAAACTACATCAATATTATTTATTATTTCATCACATACTTGTAATATATATAAAATATATTATGTGATAAAAACTGATCCATTTAACTCAACTCGTTGTCGGGCATAATATTAAATGATTCTTGAATATTAAAACAATATTCGTTTGATTAATGTTTTCTTATATTTACTAAACCTGTCAATACATTAAATAAATTCAGTGCCAAATATTCATAACTTGAAAATTAATGAATTTATTTAATTCATTTGGGGATCTAAAACTTGGACAATACTAAGACCTCGTGGCGAGGCCCAGTATGTCCATATACCTATTCAAATGAATAGGGTGGATTTTTCAGTATGCTACTATGTATGGAACTCTAGGACCTGATCTCAATAGAAGTGAATAAAATTCACAAGCCAAGAGCAGAGTCTAGAAACCCATCACGGCCCCTAAATGGATAAGGATTTTCGTAGCAATGAAAACCAACCTACAAACATTGATTGTGTACTATAATCTCATTATCATTAAATGTCTCATAATGCATGATGAACATTTGTGTCATTGTAATTTTCTTGATTTATTATTTGTTGATCTATCCAGATAGATTCAACTTTTGACTAATTTGGCCAAATACATATAATGGTAGCACCATCCTGATCAACCATGCCTGATATATAAAACTTCCAAAACTTGTAAGTGAAAAATATTTTCATAATAATTCAACCAATGTCATACCACTAACAATGCACCCAACACAAGATACCTCTTCACAACATCAATACCATGGTTTTTTTGTTGCATCAATGTACACAATCAAATGATACACATTGGTAATGGTCTCAAGTTAGGAGACCAATAAACATGTTTGTAGGCATGAATGACCAACAACACCCAAAACACGTGGTGTTCCTATTAGAGGGTATGTTCTCATGATCTCACTATTAGAGATAACTAAGTGCAAACTTCATGAAAATAAGTCTCAATGCTTATGATCCCCCAACACCAAATATTCAGAAATCTACGGTTTCTAGTTAGTAATATGTATCTAGGCCATAGAACATATATTTATGATTAATGTCATCGTATCTCAAGTTTCTCATTATAGCTTGGGATCTGCTACAACCTCTCTTCATGAAAATAAATATTTTGAAATTACCATTTCAATAGTGGACACTGAAAAGTATACACTATAATGGTAAGATGAAATCATGTATTTCTAACTGTACACATGAAATTGTAATCAAAAGTACAACATAGTAGGGTCTAAGGAACCCAAAAGTTCTACAAAAAAGCCATCCTAAACCTCTTCTATAAGGCCTTGTTGAATGTTCACTGAAAAAAACCACCCAACTGATTGTTTCCCCTAATTATAAGAGTTGAAGATTATGAAGCTGTATTCCCTGGGAGACCATATCCACAGCAACAATAACCACATCCCCATAAGAAGTATGATTCAGTTACACCATAATACAACAAAGGGGTTGAATTATCAATCATACATGAGTTATAAATCTTTCCAAAACATCTAGCATCATCCAACTTAATAGTAGGGTTTCCAACAACCCCAAAGGATAATTGAAACCCAAGCATCAAAAAGTAAACAATAAGGCCATTCTCAACTAAAGGTTGTAACAACCCAGAAATTCAATAATAAAAATTCCTCTTAGTCTTTTTAAATGTCGTCTTATGGTTATGTAAAATGTTTTCACTTATTTGGTTTTATGTTTTGGATTTTAAAATACCATTATGAATTGCGATTGTTTCTAATATAGTTGTTGAACAATGATCTCATGATTAATATAAATATAAGGATTTAACAAATACAATTTACTTAGACAAAGGAAGCGAGGACCTAATCCAGGAGACTTACCCCATACGAACCCCATTTGTCAAATATTGGAAAGGAGGTGGCTTCATTAGGCCTCGCGCTTGTCCAAGCCCAAGCCGAGCTTGAACACGTTAAGCTTGAGTGGACCCGACTACGGGAGAAATGGAAGTTAATAAAGATTACCACCGGAGCGATGTTATCTAATCCACCCCATGAGTCTGTCACCATCACAAACCTTACCCTTCGATCATATGCAGGTGTTATAAGGGGTTATGTAATGAGACAATAACACTATGACTATGTAAATTATTATTGTATAAATAATATACATTATTTTTATTGTTACATTGTAAATAGTTTAAAAAGAACAAATAGTATTTTTTGTTAATATTCGACTAAAAAATAATTTTGATGAATTAATGGATTTTTGAATTATATAATATTTTAAAAAAATATTATTATTATTATTATTAAATTAATTATTATTAAATATAAATTATCGTTTAATTTTATAAATGCAATTGTAATTTTTAATGATGTTTGAATGTTCTTTTTGTCAAAACCCATGAATTTTCGATAAATGTCGGATTTTATTTTAAAAGTAAAAATTCACAAATTCACAAATTTATTTAGATAAAAAGTATATTATTTTTTGGAATTAGGACGTTGAAATTATCCAATGGTGAGTTTTTCATAATTTTCTGAGGCAGTCGATTTTGTTGGGTAATAATTAAATACCTTTTAATTATATAATGTGTTTTATGACAACATAATGACACAATAGTGATGTAATATAATTCTATAAAAATTATGTTCGCCCAGTATATGTTTTAACATTAATATAATGTAATTTTGGGTTTGTTGGATTTATTTTAAAAATCTTTAGTGGACCCTTTAAGGCTTATAAAACATTTTGTCTTTTTTAATTGTTTTCCATGAGAGTGTGACTCACCTCTACTTAAGAAACCCTATTATTTTAATATATTCCGCCATTGGACTTATAAAATATTTTTTTTCTACTCCCATTTGAAAAAAAACATGGGCAAAAACCATGTGCATGTTTGGTGTTGGATTAGTTTAATGTGAGGTGTCCCAAACCTAAATAATAAAGAATTCCCTCTCCTTTCCTATATAAACCCACCCAAGCTCCCACTTACTCTTCACTCAAATCCTTTGTAGTTCGACCCAACCATGCCCTTATTTATCTATAATCCTACAAAGGTACCTCAATCTCTCAAGGAGCCTCTCTCAAGCCCCTCCGAATCTTTTGGGATCACACTTCCAAGTAAAGTATTTCATCCTTTCTCATTTTCCCCAATTTTCTTTAAGTTGTTATGCCATTTTTTCAATTAAAAATGTTGGGGTATGATTTCACCCCCCCCATATTTCCCTATTTATGTTTGGATTATATGATACCCATTTCACTTTCATTAATTCCACCCATTTACCCCCGTTACCTTGCCGAAATTCCGTGAGGGATTTCTCTCTCTTATTTCACATACAAGTAATTATTTTGTATTATGCATCTAAATTCCATTATGTTTGTGTGGAAATGTATCTATATGACCCCCATACTTTATATTTCATCTACATATGATTATACACCCATTTCACTCTCATCAACCATTTTTATGAATACTTATGTCCCACCATTATACTGCCGAAATTGAATCTCATTTTTCCAAGCCAATATCACTGTGTAGTGAATACCATACCCATGTCTCTATGAAGGGGATTAAAATTTATTAAAATATACATATTGAATGGTACATTAATGTTTTTATTCCACATTAATTAATCATGGAAGAACTTATGATGTTGATTGATTCCATGTTATATGATCCATGTGGCACACTTATGCATAAAATGAAATATTTAAGAAGGGTGCACCCTGATAGCACCCCAATGCCTTAGGTAAAGTATAATATCATGATGCATCATGTGAAATGACTGTTGACTCATTATAATTAAAGTTAAATTAGTTTTTACTCGTGCTTCTTGTGCATTGAGGGTTTACTCATGCTCTATGTGCAATGTGCCTTGGATCATGATAATTTCATGTTACGTGTTGTTGCCACATTTCCATGTAATGATTATCATGCTTTATCATGCTTTTATGTTCATGTTTCTCTTTTTCTATAATGATATTCTTATTATTTAACATTTATTGTATTCCTCATTTTATTCCATGTTTATTCCCTTAGTAGGATCTATAACTCACCATTTTCTTATGCATGTCCTCAGGTTATCCCATGCAATGCTATGTACATGGGAATGTAGTGGTCAGGTAATGGATGTTTTCATTAACGATGTTGTATTTAATGTTTTAAGTTGTTATGTAATGATCATAATCCCCAATGACACTATACCTCTTGATATTATATGTTGTATCAAGTGAAGTTTATGTATTAAATCATGTTTTAGTGTGTAATAAAGAGCAGAGTTATTATAGTTTCTATCAAAGGATATATTTAGTTATTTTTGGGATTAGGATTAGAAAATTATAGTGAAATACATAGGGATAAGAATAATCATAATAAAAAATACCTAAATTTTGGTGAGTATTGATTAAGTGGTTTATCAAGGAAATAAATCCTTGTCAATATACGAGAAGGTATAGGCAGCTCTGCCATAGATGTACTTATGGGTGAAATCCATGACAATGAGTTTTGGGATTGACATAGGGTATCATAGTACACTAAAATGGGCCTTGTTTCACTATTCGTTATGACACTAACAGGTGATATGCATTGTTAAATTCATGAGATTATTATGAAACCTTATTAATAGAATAAAAAAATTCCTATAAGAATATATGTTAGAAAGTAGATCATGGATAACATATATTGAAGCCTATAGATTCATAAGTTAAGGAAATAAAATATATTTATAAGTCATATGTTATTGGATTACCCTTTTATGTGTTACCCTTAACTTTCCTTTTATTCTAGAAAATGACCGGTAGTAGGAGGAATTGAGCTAACAACCGATGTAAAGACCAATGTGATGACTGTTCTAATGAGATGCTCAATCCTATGGGAGGGGGAATCACAATCTTTGTCATGATGCTATCTTAGTTAACTCAATAATTGAATAGAAACATGGGTCAAGAGGAATGTTCAACTACCCATAAGAAAGAACAGGTCACTATCGAGAGCTTTATGAGACAAAGGAATCCTACTTTTATTAGATCATATGATCCCTCAATCTCTGAACAATGGATCAACTCCATTTAAACGATCTTCTCCACCCTTCAATGTTCTGAACAAGAGAAGGTTATTATGGCTGCTTATCATATGGAGGGTGTAGCTGATCAATGGTTGTCATTGATCCAATATACAAAGCCTAAGGATGAGATCTAGGCGTTGGAATGGGAGGATTTCTGAAATATGTTTTTTGATAAATATTTTCCATGCAGCCTCCGAATTAAGATGGAAGGGGAATTCATTGCCCCCAAGAAAAAAGATGATGAATCTATCTGAGTGTATGAGGAAAACATCACAAGGCTTGCACGATATGCTTTTTGCTTTGTCGTTACCCCCGAATGAAAGGTTTAATTCTTATTTGGTGGGCTGAAACCTAGCCTTTGGAAAGCCCTAGCGATCCACGACTTTGACAGCTATGAAGAAATTGTCCAATGTACCCTCAAGGTTGAAATGGAGTTCGGTGAACCACAAGGGAATCATGATGATAAGAAGCGTAAGGTGGAATTCATTTTTGGAGGTCTGATGGATAAATCCAATGGTGATAAGAAAATCCATTACCCCATTTTCCAAAGGTGCGGAAATAAGCAACCTGGAAATTGCTTAAAGGTGACAATGAAATGCATTAGGTGTAGAAGAGAAGGGAACCTAGCCATTAACTACTGACAAGAAAAACCCATGGTTGCGACAGATGGGAGGAACACTTCATTTGACTCGCAACATGTTGTTCATTTCTTCAACTACAAAGAACCAAGGAATCTTGCAAATCAGTGCCCTAAGCCAAGGTTTTTCATAGGAAACCAACAAACTCCATGGCAGCAAGGGCATTCTTTTTAGATCAGTACCTCTGATGTGAACCTTGACAATGAAGTGGTGACATGTACATTAGTTATTCATTCAAGAATTACGAATGTAGTTTTTGATTCATGTTCTACACATTCACTTATATCCTGAATTTTTATTAGAACAATCCCAACACCAACACAAATCATGGATGTATAGTTGTTGGTGAGTATGGTAAATGGGTAAATCATTGCATCCCATAAATATAACTCCTCCCCTTTCCTAATCAGTGGATTTAACTTCCCATAGAACCTCATCATACTCCCTCTGGTGGAATTTGATGTAATTAATGGAATTAATTTTCTTTTCTTATATAGAGCCAATATAAATTTCTGTGAGAGGGAAATAACTCTCCATGTAGAGAATCGACCCCTGATTCTATACAAGTGAAAGGATGTAGATGAATCTTATTTAGCTCCATCATCTCAAGAATGGATATTTCATACCTATGATCATGCTTTTCTGGCTCATATGATTGAGTTTAAGGAGGAAACCATAATTGAAGACATTCTTATTGTGTGGGAATTCACTGAAGTGTTTCCTGAGGAATTACATGTTCTTCCTCCAAGAAGTGATGTTGAATTATCAATTGATCTTATACCTTGGGTGTGGAAAATATCAAAGTCACCGTATAGAATGGCTATTGTGGAGCTTGAGGAGGTGAATAGACAACTATAAGAGAATCTGGATAAAGGGTTTAAATGCCTAAGTGCTTCACCATGGGGGTGCACCAGTCCTCTTCATCAAGAATAAGGTAGGGTAAATGCACCTTTGAATCAATTATTGTGATCTTAACAAAATCACGACAATGAACCCTGATCCTCTCTCAAGAATTGGTAACTTTTTTGATCATCTTCATGGGGCACAATAATTTTCCAAGGTATATTTTCTGTCGGTATGTTATCAAGTAAGGGTGAAGAAGGAAGATATCCCCAAGGCTACTTTTCGTACAAGATATGGGCATTATGAATTCATTGTAATTCCTTTCGAACTCACTAATGCTTGAAAAATATTCATGGACATGATGAATAGTTTCGTTAGAGATTACCTTGACCAATTTGTGGTAGTTTATATAGATGAAATTATAATATACTCCAGAACTAAGGAGGATCATGAGGAGCATCTATGAATTGTACTAAAGACCTTTCCAAAGGAGAATCTCTATGTAATGTACAAGAAGTGTGAGTACTGGTTGAAGGAGGTCTCATTTTTAGGCCATACCATCAAAAGTAATAGGATATTTATGGATCTCTCCAAGACAGATAAAATAGAGGGATGGATGAAGACAACATCAGTAATGGATATCTGTAGTTTCTTGGGTATAACTGGATATTATCAACGATTTGTGAGAAAATTTTCACAATTTTCCAATTCTCTTACCAAGCTAACTTGGAAGGGTGTAAAGTTTGATTAGAGTGATGAATGTGAATAAAGAATCAAGGAGTTAAAAAGGAGGGTTATCACTACACCCGTGCTCACATTACCTCCAAGTGGAGAACTTTTTGTGGTATTCAGTGATGCTTTGAAGAAGGTTCTGGGCTATGTGTTGATACAAAATGACAATGTCATTGCCTATGATTCAAGGAAATTTAATTTTCGTGAGCAGAATTATCCAAAACATGATCTGGAGTTGGATGTGGTGATATTCACTTTAAAAATTTGGAATCTTTATCTCTTTGGGGAGAAGTGTGAAATATATATGGACCAAAAAATCCTCTAGTATTTATTCACATAGAAAGAGTTGAACATGCACCAATGAAGATGGTTAGAACTGATCAAAGACTATGACTGCTCAATCCATTACCACCCTGGGATAGCGAACAAGGTGGAGGATGCTCTAAGTAGAAAATATCCAATGATTATATCATTGATGAGAATTTAGAAGGATCTAATATTTATAGATTTGTTGAATATGTACATGGGAATCATAAAGAAGGGACCATCATTAATCCATTCAAAAATGATTTCTAAACCCTCTCTTTTGGAAAAGTTAATGGATACTCAAAAGGATGATGTGGGAATTCTAAAAAAAGTGGAAGTAATCAGAAAAGGGAAATCCTCAGAGTTCAATGTTAATGAAGAAGGAATTGTGATATTTTAGAAAATAATATGTGTTCCATCATGTCCGGAGCTAAAGATGGAAATTTTTGATGATGCACATAGTTTGAATTTATCTATTCACCAAGGAAACACAAATATGTATCGAGATATCTGACAGTATTATTGGTGGATAATATGAAGAAAGAGATCATTGAGTATACATCAATGTGCCTGGTCTGTCAGGAAGTGAAGGCAGAGAGGAAAAAGTCTAAGGGGATGATGCAACCATTTCCCATAACAACATGGAAATGGGAGAACACCATCGTGGACTTTGTCATCGGATTACCAAAGATATCCAAAGGAAATAATGAAATATGGGTTGTTGTGGATCTTCATACAATGTATGCACACTTAATTTCCATTTAGGAGGATTTATCATTGGATCAACTAGCACATATATATATCAGTGAAAGGGTATGGATGAAAGGAGTACCACTATCTATTATATCTGATCGAGAACCAAGATTCACCTCTTTGTTTTGGAAGAGTCTTCAACATGTTCTTAATACTAAACTGAACTTTAGTATGTCCTATCATCCTCAAACTGATTTCCAATCTGTGTGAACTATTTAGACACCGAATGATATGTTAATATCATGTTCAATGGAATTTAAAGAAGGCTCAGATCAACATATTCCTATCGTTGAATTCTCCAATAATAACAGTTTCCACTAGAGCATCCGAATTACACCTTATGAAGACTTGTATGGGAAGAATTATAGAACACCAACATGTTGGGAAGAAGTTGGTGAGCGCAAGCTTCTTGGACCAGAAATGGCCGAAGAAATGGTGGAGAAGGTGAAAACCATTTAGTGGCATAGCAAGGCAGCTGACCGTGCTGTCGTGACACGTCAAATTGATTATATTTTTAAGGTTGATTTATAGTCTAGGGAAGACCCTAGGTCGTCTCTCAAGGAGCATTGGTAGGTTTAGAGTGTGTATTTTTAATAAAAATGACTAAGAGAGGGGGTGGTTTTGAAAAGAGTTTAAAACAATGACTTAGTTTAAATGGATTAAAAATTGAGTGACCAAGTGGATTTTGAAAAATATGAGATAAAAGGGTCGATGTGATTTCACTACACACATATCAAGTTCATTGTTCATAGAGATTCATCTCAGGTTTAGAGTAATTCTTTGGTTGGAGTTAATTGGAATCCCGATTAATTCCTAAGCTTTTATTTCAATGCTTAAAGGACCCAAACTTGACGTAACAATCATATTGTCAAGGTCCAGTACTTATGCATGGAATAAGAGCTTCCAAATCATATTGAAATCTCAATAAGGTGGGTATGAAAAGGATTCTTGTGATGTCCAATCAGAACAACACGAGTCACGCACTCAAAACCTCACACCGATCGGTTAGAAATTAAGAGCATAACACTCACATGCATCAAATCAAGCATTCAAATCTGAAATAAAATAAGATATATGAAATGAAATGTTTAAACACCCAAATTACTCCAAACCAGTAGCTAATTTATGCATCGGAACTCCCTTGACATGTGTGTAGCTCCCTCACAACGAACACCCAACTTTTAGCTCGACATCGGGAGGAGGAGGAAGCTCGGGTTGAACTCCTTCTTCATTGTTGACCCCCCTATGAGGATAGGAGCCTCCAGAACCTCCAAGGTGATTAGGAGACTCTTCTAGGACTCCAAATTGGCAGCACTTCGCTCCTTGGCCGAACTTACAAATGAGGATCCCAAGGTGTCCTTTTATAGGAAATGTGGGAGGTGGTTTTGGGCACATAGATTTCATCAATCCACTTGCACGATGGGTTTCGGACTTCAGACAGTCTTATATCGCTTTGGAGAAAATAGAAAAGTTGTAGCCCTTCCTCTTGACTGTTTCCACCGAAAGTTTGGCACCGTTTGGACAACTAGAGCTCAAGATATTGATAAAATACAGAACACCGCATTTGACTTGGTCCATATTCGGTGGCTTGGAAAGATCAGTTCGGATAGGCTCCATTAAAGCCGAATCAGGATTGGTTTCCTTAATATTAAATGTATAATATTGAATTTTGGACTGGCCCACAAAATTTCAGCACGTTTGGATGCACGGATTTCGTGTAATATTCAAAACAGTGGAAGATGTCCATGGATCCATGCAATTTTGGCCCATTTTTCTTTCACTTCATCAAGGGCCCTCCAAATCACCTCCACCTACATTGTAATTTTCAAAACAAGTATCATTGACCTATTTAACAGTGATAAACACAAAATTATTGAATAAAAAATGAAGCACAATTTGATAATATTTTTATAATTTTTAATACAAAATATGTTTAACACAACGATGTAAGGGTGAAAATGAAACAGTGAATCGTGGTACGATCACACCCCCACACCTAAACATTTGCACTCCTGGGCAACGTCACATATCCAAATACAATGATGCATATATATATATATATATTTACAACATCATGAAGATTTAGCATTTGAGAGAATTTTATTTAAAGTAAATTGATCAATGCACGAATCACACCAAGGAGTTCTTCCTAGTGAAAATAGAAAAGGATGTCTCATAAATCATATCATAGAGAAATTGAAAAAGGTTCATGATACCCAATTGAGAAAGTAATTCAGAAGTAAATCATGAAACTAACTCTCCATGTGTGTGTGTGAAAACCATTCCATGCTATTCTTTCCACTTGCTATCCAATAAATATATGTTATTTTAACATTTTTCAGCTTAAATGATTTTTTCACGGAACCTGTCCTACATCCTTTGCAATCATATTTCAAGACTCACTCATTTAAGAATTCCCAGAAGTCAAACCATAAGCTCCCGACCTAGATATCCCTATATGTTGCACATTTCATCACTCCCCTCATTTATTTATTTTTTGAAGTTGCAATTGGAACAAATCTCACACTTATCTCTCAACCCTTGTTTGATATCCTCATGACACTAATTGCAATAGTTATAACAAGATCAAAGGTTGAGGAGGAGTGGTTTTTGACCTGACCAAGACACAACAATTTTTTTTTGAGGGCGTACAATAGTCGGACATTAGGTACACACACATAGGTCAATCTGGTACAGTAATGAAACAGATCAGATAAGGAACGAACGTATGGAAATATCATTTAAAGCTAAAAAACATTAACCCAACATATATTTACCTTATATTAAGTAAGAAATAATCACACTTTGTGGTTTGGTGCAAATTTTTTTGGAGATATTAGTGACACAGTTTTCCCAAAAACTACTCACACAATGGGCATCAATCATCTCAAAGGTTTCACATAGATACGACCATTTATATCATTGACAGAAAACCAATTCAATAAAAATCACTCCCTGATGTTAAATTCATACAAATATTCTTTTTATCCTCCGTTATGGTATTTTTACTTTCCCCACTCTATGGTCGCCACATCATGGAATTTTGAAATTGTTGGGGAAAAATGAAAATACCATAAAGAAGGAAAAAAAGAGAAAAAAAATGGAGAAAATGATGAAAATTACTAACTAACCCAGGAATGTATCCACCCCCCCACACCTAGAGTATGCAGTGTCCTCACTATAGTAAGAGAGAATGTGGGAAGGAAGGATAAAACCTGGTTGATGTCATTCATAGTTTGCTTCTTGAACTTGGAGTTCCTCCATTGGGGACTCCGAAATGGCTTCATGGAAGTGCTTCAACCGCTGCCCATTGACAGTGAAGGTTTGCTTGGTGTCTTCATTTTGAACCAGGGTGAAACTTCAGCCTTGCATTTTAGAGGAGGACCTTCTGCCCGATGTGGAACTGATGATGAAGGATACGACGGTCATGAGCAGCCTTGGTTCTCTCCTTATAAATCCTGGAGTTTTCATATGCATCTCTTCTCATTTACTCTAGCTCCTGAATCTGCAACTTCCTTTGAGCACCTACACCAGAATGATTGTAATTGCATTGTTTGATGGCCTAGTAGGCCCGGTGCTCTACCTCAACAGGGAGGTGGCAACTCTTCCAAAAAACTAGCCGATATGGTGACATGCCAATTGGAGTTTTGAATGCATTACGGTAAGCCCATAATGAATCATCGAGTCTAAGACTCCAGTCTTTTCTATTTGGCTGAACCGTTTTCTCAAGAATCTGTTTTACCTCTCTATTTGACACTTTAGCTTGACCATTTATTTGTGGGTGATAAGCAGTAGACACTCGATGCCCAACCCCATACCTGCGCAAAAGAGATTGCATTGTGCGGTTGCAGAAATGAGAACCCTGATCACTGATGATAAACCTAGGTAATCCAAACCTACAAAATATTTGGGTTCTCAAAAATTCCACAACTGTCTTGGAATCATCTGTCCTCATGGCTCGTGCCTCTATGCACTTTGAAACATAATCCACTGCCAGAAGAATGTAAAGGTTCCCAAATGAATTGGGGAATGGTCCCATAAAGTCAATGCCCCAAACATCAAAAATGTCATGGAAGAGTAAGGGTTGTTGGGGAATCTAATTTCTTTTAGAGACATTCCCTATTCTTTGACAGCGAGGACAAGATTTACAATATTCGTGGGCATCCCGAAACAATGTGGGCCAAAAGAGACCAGAATCTAAGATCTTGCGAGCAGTCCGTTGGGGACCAAAGTGGCCCCCATAAGCAAGTGTGTGGCAGAACCTAAGGACAGACTGAAACTCACTATCGGGAACACAATGCCTAATAACTTGATCACTACATGTGCGCCAGAGGTAGGGGTCATCCCAAATGTACCAACGAGACTCATGTTTTAGACGGTTGGCCTGGTTTTTGGTGAAATCAGCAGGAATGCAAGACGCTGCCAAATAATTTACAATTTCAGCATACCAAGGAATAGCATCTTGCACTCAGTACAATTGCTCATCAGGAAACAATTCATTTATTGGAATACAGGGGGATGATTCAATGTCCGAGGATGGGAGAATCCTACTGATATGGTCAGCAACCACATTCTCGACTCCTTTTTTATCCCTAATTTCTAGATCAAATTCCTGAAGGAGGAGCATCCAGCGAATGAGACGTGGTTTGGCTTCTGGTTTCTTTAGGAGATATCGAAGGGCTGCATGGTCTGAGAACACAACGACTTTGGACCCTAGAAGGTATGCCCTGAATTTATCCAAGGAAAACACAATGGAAAGAAATTATTTTTCAGTGGTGGTGTAGTTTTCTTGGGTAGGGTCCAAAGTACGTGAGGCATAGGCAATGACATGTGGAGCTCGATCGACCCTTTGTGATAACACTGCCCCAACTGCATAGTTAGAGGCATCACACATGAGCTCAAACGGTAAATCCCACCGAGGTGGTTGGATTACCGGGGGTGATGTGAGACTCCATTTTAACTTATTGAAAGCTTCCTCACATTTTTTATGAAAATAAAATTCTTTTTCTTTTTGGAGTAATCGGGAGAGGGGGAGTGAAATTTTTCTAAAGTCATGAATGAAACGACGATAAAATCCAGCATGACCCAGGAAAGACCGCACATCCCGAAAATTTTTAGGGAATGGTAGGGAGGAAATGATATCTACTTTTGATTTATCCACTTGGATACCTTCCCCAGAAATGACATGTCCCAAAACTATGCCTTGTCGCACCATGAAATGGCATTTCTCATAATTTAATATGAGATTCTTTTCAATACATCAACGTAGGATAGAAGCAAGACTACTCAAACATTCATCAAAATAGGATCCATAAACAGTAAAACCATCTATAAAAACCTCCATGCAATTCTCCAGGTAATCCGAAAAAATACTAACCATACATCGTTGGAAAGTACCTGGATCATTGCACAGACCAAATGGCATCCTTCTATAAGAAAATTTACCAAAGGGGCAAGTAAAGGTTGTCTTTTCCTGATCCTCAGGGGCAATATGGATCTGAAAGTATCCAGAATACCCATAAAGGAAACAGTAATGGTAATTCCCTGCTAACCTCTCTAGCATCTGGTCAATGAATGGAAATGGGAAATGGTCCTTCCTAGTGTGTTGGTTTAGTCAGCGATAGTCTATACATACACTCCAACTATTCTTCACACGAGTTGGAACCAATTCATTGTTTTCATTTTTAACTACAGTAAGGCCAGTTTTTTTAGGAACTACTTGAACGGGACTGACCCATTGGCTGTCAGAGATAGGGTAAATGATTCCAGCAGCCAACAATTTTGTTACTTCTTTTTTAACAACATCAAGTAGGTTTGGGTTCAGTCTACGTTGTAACTGCCTCACTGGTTTAGCCTCATCATTTAATAAAATATGATGTGTACAAATTGATGGGCTAATGCTAGGAATGTCAGCAAGTGTCCATCCCAAAGCTTGTTTATACTCCCTCAAAAGATCAAGCAGTCACAATTCATGCTCAGGAGGGAGTGAACTAGAAATGATGACGGGCAACTTGTTTCCATTTTCAAGATATGATTATTTTAAATCTTGAGGCAGTTGTTTCAGTTCCAATTCTGGGGGATTTTGGATTGACAGAAGTGTGTGTGAAAGTGAGAAGTCACTGATCTCATCTAACTGCTCAATGGTAACATCCTCAGATGAGGAATGAGATTTTACAAGCTTAGCAGTATCATCGATGGTCATGTGATCCTCTGTGTTCAAGAAATCATCAATTAACAAACATGCATGACATTTCTCTAAACCGCTACAACAATCAATGCATGATTCATTACCTAACATTTCAATCAATGAAGAAAACTCAGAAAGGGGATCAGGTGAATGAAAATAAGTTGTTTCAGGGGAAGGGAGAACATCAATTGAATTGACAGAGAGAGAGGAGTGTTCTTCTGAGGGGTGCTTCATGGCATGAAGGATATTGAAGTGGACAATATTACCACCAAACTCCACAGATAATGTACCATTATGGACATTAATTATGGTTTTGGCAGTTTTCAAGAAAGGTCTCCCCAATATAATTGGGGCATGTCCATTCATCCTATCATCTTCCATTTTAAGCACGTAAAAATCAGCAGGAAAAATTAAAATTTTCACCCTCACATGAACATCCTCTAGCACACCAGAGGGGTGTGACGTACTCCGATTTTCTAGCTGAACGACAATACCAGTGGGCTTCAGTTCACCGACCTGCAATGAAGAGTAAATAGAGTGAGGCATCACAATAATAGAAGCACCCAAATCAAGCATAACATTGGAACATGAATACTCCCCTATGGTGCGTGGAATCGAGAATGTCCCAGGATCATTGCACTAGGTAAGAAGTGATGACTCTATCAATGCTGAAACATTCCTCTCGAGGCTCACCTTATCATCACCACGAAGCCTCCTTCGGTGTGTACACATCTCCTTTAGAAACTTGGCATATCTTGGAATTTTCTTCACAGCATCAATCAAAGGAATGTTAACCTGTACTTTCTTGAAAGTTTCCAATATTTCTTTATCAAGTTCGGTTTCTTTTTGTTTCCTAGGTTGGGAAGCCCTTTGAGGAAATGGAAGAGGAATGGTTGGGATAGGTGGCTCATCAACAGCCACGGTCTTTCCTTTAGAAGGGCTTCTCTCAGGAAAAGGGTTTTCTTCTCTTAGACCATTTTCAGCAGTTGGGATGGTGGTTTCCTTTGGATGGGAGGACTCTAATAGAGGGGTCATTTGGCTTTTGATTTGTGTCCCACTTCTAAGGGTGATGGCACTAACATTTCCTTTATCCCTAGGGTTTACTACTGGTTGAGATGGTAGTTTACCCGACCCATGACTTTGGATTTCAACCACTGAGTTGGCTAGTTGTCCTAATTGGGTTTTGAGGTCTTGTATGGCTGCTTGGGTGGTTTGTTGGAATTGGAGATTATTGGCTGCCATTTGTTTCATCATATCTTCTAGGCTAGGCTCAGTTTTTGGAGGGGGTGGTGGGAATGGCCTTTGGGGTGGTTGAGAATTTCTAGGTGGTGGTGGATGACTACTCTGACCCTGTTGGTTCCATTGCTGTTGAGGTTGGTTTGAATACCCCCTTGCCTATAGGCTTGGTTGTCCTTCCACCCTTGGTTGGATTCATAGTATGGTTCTTGCCTAAAGGGTTGGTTAAAGGGGCGTCCTGGAAATATTGCCTCACAACTCTCAGAAGTTTCTCTCAATTGAGGACATTGGTCAGAATAGTGGGTGTCAGAAGAGCAGATTCCACAATGGATGGGAGGAGGAGATTGATATTTCCCTTGGGAGAGAGCAAGTTGTCGTAGAAGGGTACTTACCTCTTCGAACTTCGTGTCCACCTTCTTCTCAAACTCAGTACTTTGCACCTCATGGACACCTCGAATGGGAACACTGGACCGTGTACCGAATTGTTGAGTGTTCTGTGCCATGTTCTCAATGAGGGTTCTTGCAGCAATTGGGGTCTTGTCTACCAATGCACCACCTGCAGCAGCATCAATAATATTTCGATCAATAGGAATCAAACCTTCATAAAAATATTGAATTAAAAGTTGATCACTTATTTGGTGGTGTGGGAAACTTGAACATAACCTTTTAAAGCATTCCCAATAATCATGTAATGTTTCCCCTTGAGATTGTCCTATACCACATATTTCTTTCCTTATAGTTGCAGTTCGAGAGGCTGGGAAGTATTTTTCAAGAAAAAGGCGTTTCATGTCTTCCCATCCCCTAATTGGTGAATTGACATAGTATAACCAATCTTTTGTAGTGTCTTCTAATGAAAATGGGAATGCCCTAAGCTTCACTTGTTCTTCATCCACATTAGAAGGTTTTAAGGTTGAACACACAGTATTAAATTCTTTTAAATGCTTATGTGGATCTTCTCCAGGCAGTCCATGAAATCTTGGTAGTAAATGAATTAAACCAGATTTTAGTTCAAAATTGGGTGCCTCGCCTTGTAATTGAATGTAAGTGGGTTGGATATCAACATCAGGTGAGGTTAGTTCTTTTAGTGTTCTATTATTTTCAGCCATTTTATACAAGTTATGTTCAATTTTAACTTTGGTTTCAGAAGAAGAGGAAGGATCAAGAAGAATTTTAAGATTTGATGTCTCCTCCTTCAAAGTGTGGTCTTGTATGTCTCGGTTTCGTTGATATAAGATCCTCTCCGGTTCGGGTTCGAAAGTTTGTAGGTCTCCCGGAGTAGAACGCGTCATACAAAGAACCTACACAATAAATAAATTAGAACACAAAAACAAATGCAAAGGTAGAAGATAAAACAAACAAATATTCACAAAAATTACAAAACTTTTATCAAAAACACGCACAAAAAACCAAAGCGCTCCCCGGCAACGGCGCCAAAATTTGACCGTGCTGTCGTGACACGTCAAATTGATTATATTTTTAAGGTTGATTTATAGTCTAGGGAATACCCTAGGTCGTCTCTCAAGGAGCGTTGGTAGGTTTCGAGTGTGTATTTTTAATAAAAATGACTAAGAGAGGGGGTGGTTTTGAAAAGAGTTTAAAACAATGACTTAGTTGAAATGGCTTAAAAATTGAGTGACCAAGTGGATTTTGAAAAATATGAGATAAAAGGGTCGATGTGATTTCACTACACACATATCAAGTTCATTGTTCATAGAGATTCATCTCAGGTTTAGAGTAATTCTTTGGTTGAAGTTAATTAGAATACCGATTAATTCCTAAGCTTTTATTTCAATGCTTAAAGGACCCAACCATGACGTAAAAATCATATTGTCAAGGTCCAGTACTTATGCATGGAATAAGAGCTTCCAAAGAATATTGAAATATCAATAAGTTGGGTATGAAAAGGATTCTTGTGATGTCCAATCGGAACAACACAAGTCACGCACTCAAAACCTCACACCGATCGGTTAGAAATTAAGAGCAGAACACTCACATGAATCAAATAAAGCATTCAAATCTGAAATAAAATAAGATATATGAAATTAAATGTTTAAACACCCAAATTATTCCAAACCAGTAGCTAATTTATGCATCGGAACTCCCTTGACATGTGTGTAGCTCCCTCACAACGAACACCCAACTTTTAGCTCGACATCGGGAGGAGGAGGAAGCTCGGGTTGAACTCCTTCTTCATTGTTGACCCCCCTATGAGGATAGGGGCCTCCAGAACCTCCAAGGTGATTAGGAGACTCTTCTATGACTCCAAATTGGCAGCACTTCTCTCCTTGTCCGAACTTACAAATGAGGATCCCAAGGTGTCCTTTTATAGGAAATGTGGGAGGTGGTTTTGGGCACACAGATTTCATCAATCCACTTTCACGACGCGTTTCGGCCTTCAGACAGTCTTATCTCTCTTTGGAGAAAATAGAAAAGTTGTAGCCATTCCTCTTGACTATTTCCACCGAACGTTTGGCACCGTTTGGACAACTAGAGCTCAAGATATTGATAAAATACATAACACCGCATTTGACTTGGTCCAAATTCGGTGGCTTGGACAGATCAGTTCAGATGGCCCCCATGCAGGCTGAATCAGGATTGGTTTCCTTAATATGAAATGTAGATTATTGGTTTTGGACAGGCCCACAAAATTTCAGCCCATTTGGATGCACGGATTTCGTGTAATATTCAAAATAGTGGACAGATGTCCATGGATCCATGCAATTTTGGCCCATTTTTCTTTCACTTCATCAAGGGCCCTCCAAATCACCTCCACCTACATTGTAATTTTCAAAACAAGTATCATTGACCTATTTAAAAGTGATAAAAACAAAATTATTGAATAAAAAATGAAGCAAAATTTGATAATATTTTTTACAATTTTTAATACAAAATATGTTTAGCACAGCGATGTAAGGGTGAAAATGAAACAGTGAATCGTGGTACGATAACACCCCCACACCTAAACATTTGCACTCCTGGGCAACATCACATATCCAAATACAATGATGCATATATATATATATTTACAACATCATGAAGATTTAGCATTTGAGGGAATTTTATTTAAAGTAAATTGATCAATGCACGAATCACACCAAGGAGTTCTTCCTAGTGAAAATAGAAAAGGATGTCTCATAAATCATATCATAGCAAAATTCAAAAAGGTTCATGATACCCAATTGAGAAAGGAATTCAGAAGTAAATCATGAAACTAAATCTCCATGTGTGTGTGTGAAAACCATTCCATGCTATTCTTTCCACTTGCTATCCAATAAATATATGTTATTTTAACATTTTTCAACTTAAATGATTTTGTCACCGAACCTGTCCTACATCCTTTGCAATCATATTTCAAGACCCACTCATTTATGAATTCCCAGAAGTCAAACCATAATCTCCCAACCTAGATATCCCCATATGTTTCACATTTCATCACTCCCCTCATTTATTTATTTTTTGAAGTTGCAATTGGAACAAATCTCACACTCATCTCTCAACCATTGTTTGATCTCCTCACGACACTAATTGCAATAGTTATAACAAGATCAAAGGTTGAGGAGGAGTGGTTTTTGACCTTCCCAAGACACAATTTTTTTTTTGAGGGCGTACAACAGTCAGACATTAGGTACACACGCATAGGTCAATCTGGTACAGTAATGAAACAGATCGGATAAGGAACGAACGTATGGAAATATCATTTAAAGCTGAAAAACATTAACCCAACATATATTTACCTTATATTAAGAAAGAAATAATCACACTTTGTGGTTTGGTGCAATTTTTTTTTGGAGATATTAGTGACACAGTTTTCCCAAAAACTACTCACACAATGGGCATCAATCATCTCAATGGTTTCACATAGATACGACCATTTATATCATTGACAGAAAACCAATTCACTAAAAATCACTCCCTGATGTTAAATTCATACAAATATTCTTTTTAGACTTCGTTATGGTATTTTTACTTTCCCCACTCTATGGTCGCCACATCATGGAATTTTGAAATTGTTGGGGAAAAATGATAATACCATAAAGAAGGCAAAAAAGAGGAAAAAAAACGGAGAAAACGATGAAAATTCCTAAATAACCCAGGAATGTATCCACCCCCCACACCTAGAGTATGCAGTGTCCTCACTGTAGTAAGAGAGAATGTGGGAAGGAAGGATAAAACCTGGTTGATGTCATTCATAGTTTGCTTCTTGAACTTGGAGTTCCTCCATTGGGGACTCCGGAATGGCTTCATGGAAGTGCTTTAACTGCTGCCCATTGACAGTGAAGGTTTGCTTGGTGTCTTCATTTTGAACCAGGGTGCAACTTCAGCCTTGCATTGTAGAGGAGGACCTTCTGCCCGATGTGGAACTGATGATGAAGGATAAGACGGTCATGAGAAGCCTTGGTTCTCTCATAATAAATCCTGGAGTTTTCATATGCATCTCTTCTCATTTCCTCTAGCTCCTGAATCTGCAACTTCCTTTGAGCACCTGCACCAGAATGATTAGAATTGAATTGTTTGATGGCCCAGTAGTCCCGGTGCTCTACCTCAATAGGGAGGTGACAACTCTTCCCAAAAACTAGCCGATATGGTGACATGCCAATTGGAGTTTTGAATGCAGTACGGTAAGCCCATAATGAATCATCGAGTCTAAAACTCCAGTCTTTTCTATTTGGATGAACCGTTTTCTCAAGAATCTGTTTTACCTCTCTATTTGACACTTCAGCTTGACCATTTGTTTGTGGGTGATAAACAGTAGACACTCGATGCCCAACCCCATACCTGCGCAAAAGAGATTGCATTGTGTGGTTGTAGAAATGAGAACCCTGATCATTGATGATAAACCTAGGTAATCCAAACCTACAGAATATTTGGGTTCTCAAAAATTCCACAACTGTCTTGGAATCATCTGTCCTTGTGGATCGTGCCTCTACCCACTTTAAAACATAATCCACTGCCAGAAGAATGTAAAGGTTCCCAAATGAATTGGGGAATGGTCCCATAAAGTCAATGCCACAAACATAAAAAATGTCATAGAAGAGTAAGGGTTGTTGAGGCATCTCATTTATTTTAGATACATTCCCTATTATTTGACAGTGAGGACAAGATTTAAAATATTCATGGGCATCTCGAAACAATGTGGGCCAAAAGATACCAGAATCTAAGATCTTGCGAGCAGTCCGTTGGGGACCAAAGTGGACCCCAAAAGCAAGTGTGTGGCAGAACCTAAGGACAGACTGAAACTCACTATCGGGAACACAACGCCTAATAACTTGATCACTACATGTGCGCCAGAGGTAGGGGTCATCCCAAATGTACCAACGGGACTCATGTTTTAGACGGTCGGCCTAGTTTTTGGTGAAATCAGCAGGAATGCAAGACGCTGCCAAATAATTTACAATTTCAGCATACCAAGGAATAACATCTTGCACTTGGTACAATTGCTCATCAGGAAACAATTAATTTATGGGAATACAGGGGGATGAGTCAATGTCCGAGGATGGGAGAATCCTACTAATATGGTCAGCAACCACATTCTCGGCTCCTTTTTTATCCCTAATTTCTAGATCAAATTCCTGAAGGAGGAGCATCCAGCGAATGAGACGTGGTTTGGCTTCTGGTTTCTTTAGGAGATATCAGAGGGCTGCATGGTCTGAGAACACAACGACTTTGGACCCTAGAAGGTAGGCCCTGAATTTATCCAAGGAAAACACAATGGAAAGAAATTCTTTTTCAGTGGTGGTGTAGTTTGCTTGGGCAGGGTCCAAAGTACGTGAGGCATAGGCAATGACATGTGGAGCTCGATCGACCCTTTGTGATAATACTGCCCCAACTGCATAGTTAGAGGCATCACACATGAGCTCAAATGGTAAATCCCACCGAGGTGGTTGGATTACCGGGGGTGATGTGAGACTCCATTTTAACTTATTGAAAGCTTCCTCACATTTTTTTATCAAAATCAAATTATTTTTCTTTTTGGAGTAATCGGGAGATGGGGAGTGCAATTTTACTAAAGTCACGAATGAAACGACGATAAAATCCAGCATGACCCAGGAAAGACCACACATCCAGAACATTTTTAGGGAATGGTAGGGAGGAAATGATATCTAATTTTGATTTGTCCACTTGGATACCTTCCCCATAAATGACATGTCCCAAAACTATGCCTTGTCGCACCATGAAATGGAATTTCTCATAATTTAATACGATATTCTTTTCAATACAGCAACGTAGGACAGAAGCAAGACTACTCAAACATTCATCAAAATAGGATCCATAAACAGTAAAATCATCCATAAAAACCTCCATGCAATTCTCCAGGCAATCCGAAAAAATACTAACCATACATCGTTGGAAAGTACCTGGAGCATTGCACAGACCAAATGGAATCCTTATATAAGCAAATGTACCAAAGGGGCAAGTAAAGGTTGTCTTTTCCTGATCCTCAGGGGCAATATGGATCTGAAAGTATCCAGAATACCCATCAAGGAAACAGTAATGGGACTTCCCTGCTAACCTCTCTAGCATCTGGTCAATGAATGGCAATGGGAAATGGTCCTTCCTAGTGTGTTGGTTTAGTCGACGATAGTCTATACAGACACGCCAACTATTCTGCACCCGAGTTGAAACCAATTCATTTTTTTCATTTTTAACTATAGTAAGGCCAGTTTTTTTAGGAACTACTTGAACGGGACTGACCCATTGGCTGTCAAAGATAGGGTAAATGATTCCAGCATCCAAAATTTTTGTTACTTCTTTTTTAAAAACATCAAGTAGGTTTGGGTTCAGTCGACGTTGTAACTGCCTCACTGGTTTAGCCTCATCATTTAATAAAATATGATGTGTACAAATTGATGGGATAATGCCAGGAATGTCAGCAAGTGTCCATCCCAAAGCTTGTTTATACTCCCTCAAAAGATCAAGCAGTCACAATTCATGCTCAGGAGGGAGTGAACTGGCAATGATGACGGGCAACTTTTTTCCATTCTCAAGATATGAGTATTTTAAATCTTGTGGCAGTTGTTTCAGTTCCAATTCTGGGGGATTTTGGATTGACGGAAGTGTGTGTCAAAGTGAGAAGTCACTGAACTCATCTAATTGCTCAATGGTAACATCCTCAGATGAGGAATGAGCTTTTACAAGCTTAGCAGTATCATCGATGGTCATGCGATCCTCTGTGTTCAAGAAATCATCAATTAACAAATATGCATGACATTTCTCTAAACCGCTACAACAACCAATGCATTATTAATTACCTAAAATTTCAATCAATGAAGAAAACTCAGAAAGGGGATCAGGTGAATGAAAATAAGTTGTTTCAGGGGAAGGGAGAACATTAATTGAATTGACAGAGAGAGAGGAGTTTTCTTCTGAGGGGTGCTTCATGGCATCAAGGATATTGAAGTGGACAATATTACCACCAAACTCCATAGATAATGTACCATTATGGACATTAAATATGGTTTTGGCAGTTTTCAAGAAAGGTCTCCCCAATATAATTGGGGCATGTCCATTCATCCTATCATCTTCCATTTTAAGCACGTAAAAATCAGCATGAAAAATTAAAATTTTCACCCTCACAAGAACATCCTCTAGAACACCAGAGGGGTGTGCCGTACTCCGATTTTCTAGCTGAACGAAAATACCAGTGGGCTTCAGTTCACCGACCTGCAATGAAGAGAAAATAGAGTGAGGCATCACATTAATAGAAGCACCCAAATCAAGCATAACATTTGAACATGAATACTCCCCTATGGTGCATGGAATCGAGAATGTCCCAGGATCATTTCACTTGGTAGGAAGTGATGACTCTATCAATTATGAAACATTCCTCCCCATGCTCACCTTCTCATCACCACGAAGCCTCCTTCGGTGTGTACACATATCCTTCAGAAACTTGGCATATCTTGGAATTTGCTTCACAACATCAATCAAAGGAAAGTTAACCTGTACTTTCTTGAAAGTTTCAAATATTTCTTTATCAAGTTCGGTTTCTTTTTGTTTCCTAGGTTGGGCAGCCCTTTGAGGAAATGGAAGAGGAATGGCTGGGATAGGTGGCTCATCAACAGCCATAGTCTTTCCTTTGGAAGGGCTTCTCTCAGGAAAAGGGTTTTCTTCTCTTGGACCATTTTTAGCAGTTGGGATGGTGGTTTCCTTTGGATGGGAGGACTCTAATAAAGGGGTCATTTGGCTTTTGATTTGTGTCCCACTCCTAAGGGTGATGGCACTAACATTTCCTTTATCCCTAGGGTTTACTACTGGTTGAGATGGTAGTTTACCCGACCCATGACTTTGGATTTCACCCACTGAGTTAGCTAGTTGTCCTAATTGGGTTTTGAGGTCTTGTATGGTTTCTTGGGTGGTTTTTTGGAATTGGAGATTATTGGCAGCCATTTGTTTCATCATATCTTCTAGGCTAGGCTCGGTTTTTGGAGGGGGTGGTGGGAATGGCCTTTGGGGTGGTTGGGGATTTCTGGGTGGTGGTGGATGACTACTCTGACCCTGTTGGTTCCATTGCTATTGAGGTTGGTTTGAATACCCCCTTGCCTATAGGCTTGGTTGTCCTTCCACCCTTGGTTGGATGCATAGTATGGTTCTTTCCTAAAGGGTTGGTTGAAGGGGCGTCCTGGAAATATTGCCTGACAACTCTCAGAAGTTTCTCTCAATTGAGGACATTGGTCAGAATAGTGGGTGTCAGAAGAGCAGATTCCACAATGGATGGGAGGAGGAGATTGATATTTCCCTTGGGAGAGAGCAAGTTGTCATAGAAGGGTACTTACCTCTTCGAACTTCGTGTCCACCTTCTTCTCAAACTCAGTACTTTGCACCTCATGGACACCTCGAATGGGAACACTGGACCGTGTACCGAATTGTTGAGTGTTCTGTGCCATGTTCTCAATGAGGGTTCTCGCAGCAATTGTAGTCTTGTCTACCAATGCACCACCTCCAGCAGCATCAATCATATTTCGATCAATAGGAATCAAACCTTCATAAAAATATTGAATTAAAAGTTAATCACTTATTTGGTGGTGTGGGCAACTTGAACATAACCTTTTAAAGCGTTCCCAATATTCATGTAATGTTTACCGTTGAGATTGTCTTATACCACATATTTCTTTCCTTATAGTTGCAGTTCGAGAGGCTAGGAAGTATTTTTCAAGAAAAAGGCGTTTCATGTCTGCCCAACCCCTAATTGGTGAATTGACATAGTATATCCAATCTTTTGCAGTGTCTTCTAATGAAAATGGGAATGCCCTAAGCTTCACTTGTTCTTCATCCACATTAGCAGGTTTTAATTTTGAACACACAGTATGAAATTCTTTTAAATGCTTATGTGGATCTTCTCCAGGCAGTCCATGAAATCTTGGTAATAAATGAATTAAACCAGACTTTAGTTCAAAATTGGGTGCCTCGCCTTGTAATTGAATGTAAGTGGGTTGGATATCAACATCAGGTGAGGTTAGTTCTTTTAGTGTTATATTATTTTCAGCCATGTTATACAAGTTATGTTCAATTTTAACTTTGGTTTCAGAAGAAGAATAAGGATCAAGAAGAATTTTAAGATTTGATGTCTCCTCCTTCAAAGTGTGGTCTTGTATGTCTCGGTTTCGTTGATGTAAGATCCTCTCTGGTTCGGGTTCGAAATTTTGTAGGTATCCCGGAGTATAATGCTTCATAAAAATAACCTACACAATAAATAAATTAGAACACAAAAACAAATGCAAAGGTAGAAGATAAAACAAAAAATTTTCACAAAAATTACAAAAAGTTTATCAAAAACACGCACAAAAAACCAAAGCACTCCCCAGCAACGGCGCCAAAATTTGACCGTGCTGTCATGACACGTCAAATTGATTAGATTTTTAAGGTTGATTTATAGTCTAGGGAAGACCCTAGGTCGTCTCTCAAGGAGAGTTGGTAGGTTTAGAGTGTTTATTTTTAATAAAAATGACTAAGAGAGGGGGTGGTTTTGAAAAGAGTTTAAAACAATGACTTAGTTGAAATGGCTTAAAAATTGAGTGACCAAGTGGATTTTGAAAAATATGAGATAAAAGGGTCGATGTGATTTCACTACAAATATATCAAGTTCATTGTTCATAGAGATTCATCTCAGGTTTAGAGTAATTCTTTGGTTGGAGTTAATTGGAATCCCGATTAATTCCTAAGCTTTTATTTCAATGCTTAAAAGACCCAACCTTGACGTAACAATCGTATTGTCAAGGTCCAGTACTTATGCATGGAATAAGAGCATCCAAATCATATTGAAATCTCAATAATGTGGGTATTAAAAGGATTCTTGTGATGTCCAATCGGAACAACACAAGTCACGCACTCAAAACCTCACGCCGATCGGTTAGAAATTAAGAGCATAACACTCACATGCATCAAATCAAGCATTCAAATCTGAAATAAAATAAGATACATGAAATGAAATGTTTAAACACCCAAATTACTCCAAACCAGTAGCTAATGTATGCATCGGAACTCCCTTGACATGTGTGTAGCTCCCTCACAACGAACACCCAACTTTTAGCTCGACATCGGGAGGAGGAGGAAGCTCGGGTTGAACTCCTTCTTCATTGTTGATCCCCCTATGAGGATAGGGGCCTCCAGAACCTACAAGGTGATTAGGAAACTCTTCTAGGAATCCAAATTGGCAGCACTTCGCTCCTTGTCCGAACTTACAAATGAGGAGCCCAAGGTGTCCTTTTATAGGAAATGCGGGAGGTGGTTTTGGGAACACAGATTTCATCAATCCACTTGCACGACGCGTTTCGGCCTTCAGACAGTCTTATCTTGCTTTGGAGAAAATAGAAAGGTTGTAGCCCTGCCTCTTGAATGTTTCCACTGAACGTTTGGAACCATTTGGACAACTAGAGCTCAAGATATTGATAAAATACAGAACACCGCATTTGACTTGGTCCAAATTCGGTGGCTTGGACAGATCAGTTCGGATGGCCCCCATGGAAGCCTAATCAGGATTGGTTTCCTTAATATGAAATGTAGAATATTTAATTTTAGACATTCCCACAAAATTATAGCCGATTTGGATGCACGGATTTCGTGTAATATTCAAAACAGTGGACAGATGTCCATGGATCCATGCAATTTTGGCCCATTTTTCTTTCACTTCATCAAGGGCCCTCCAAATCACCTCCACCTACATTGTAATTTTCAAAACAAGTATCATTGACCTATTTAACAGTGATAAACACAAAATTATTGAATAAAAAATGAAGCAAAATTTGATAATATTTTTATAATTTTTAATACAAAATATGTTTAGCACAACGATGTAAGGGTGAAAATGAAACAGTGAATCGTGGTACGATCACACCCCCACACCTAAACATTTTCACTTCTGGGAAACGTCACATATCCAAATACAATGATGTATATATATATATATATTTACAACATCATGAAGATTTAGCATTTTAGGGAATTTTATTTAAAGTAAATTGATCAATGCACGAATCACACCAAGGAGTTCTTCCTAGTGAAAATAGAAAAGGATGTCTCATAAATCATATCATAGAGAAATTCAAAAAGGTTCATGATAACCAATTGAGAAAGGAATTCAGAGGTAAATTATGAAACTAACTCTCCATGTGTGTGTGTGAAAACCATTCCATGCTATTCTTTCCACTTGCTATCCAATAAATATATGTTATTTTAACATTTTTCAGCTTAAATGATTTTTTCACCGAACCTGTCCTACATCCTTTGCAATCATATTTCATGACCCACTCATTTAAGAATTCCCAGAAGTCAAACCATAAGCTCCCGAACTAGATATCCCCATATGTTGCACATTTCATCACTCCCCTCATTTATTTATTTTTTGAAGTTGCAATTGGAACAAATCTCACACTCATCTCTCAACCCTTGTTTGATCTCCTCATGACACTAATTGCAATAGTTATAACAAGATCAAAGGTTGAGGAGGAGTGGATTTTGACCTGCCCAAGACACAAATTTTTTTTTGAGGGCGTACAATAGTCGGACATTAGGTACACACGCATAGGTCAATCTGGTACAGTAATGAAACAGATCGGATAAGGAACGAACGTATGGAAATATCATTTAAAGCTGAAAAACATTAACCCAACATATATTTACCTTATATTAAGTAAGAAATAATCTCACTTTGTGGTTTGGTGCAAATTTTTTTGGAGATATTAGTGACACAGTTTTCCCAAAAACTACTCACACAATGGGCATCAATCATCTCAAAGGTTTCACATAGATACGACCATTTATATCATTGACAGAAAACCAATTCACTAAAAATCACTCCCTGATGTTAAATTCATACAAATATTCTTTTTAGCCTTTGTTATGGTATTTTTAATTTCCCCACTCTATGGTTGCCACATCATGGAATTTTGAAATTATTGGGGAAAAATGAAAATACCATAAAGAAGGCAAAAAAGAGAAAAAAATGGAGAAAACGATGAAAATTCCTAACTAACCCAGGAATGTATCCACCCCCACATCTAGAGTATGCAGTGTCCTCACTATAGTAAGAGAGAATGTGGGAAGGAAGGATAAAACCTGGTTGATTTCATTCATAGTTTGCTTCTTGAACTTGGAGTTCCTCCATTGGGGACTCCGGAATGGCTTCATAGAAGTGATTCAACCGCTGCCCATTGACAGTGAAGGTTTTCTTGGTGTCTTTATTTTGAACCAGGGTGCAACTTCAGCCTTGCATTGTATAGGAGGACCTTATGCCCGATGTGGAACTAATGATGAAGGATAAGACGGTCATGAGCAGCCTTGGTTCTCTCCTTATAAATCCTGGAGTTTTCATATGCATCTCTTCTCATTTCCTCTAGCTCCTGAATCTGCAACTTCCTTTGAGCACCTGCACAAGAATGATTAGAATTGCATTGTTTGATGGCCCAGTAGGCCCGGTGCTCTACCTCAACAGGGAGGTGACAACTCTTCCCAAAAACTAGCCGATATGGTGACATGCCAATTGGAGTTTTGAATTCAGTACGGTAACCCCATAATGAATCATCGAGTCTAAGACTCCAGTCTTTTCTATTTGGCTGAACCGTTTTCTCAAGAATCTGTTTTACCTCTCTATTTGACACTTCAGATTGACCATTTGTTTGTGGGTGATAAGCAGTAGACACTCGATGCCCAACCCCATACCTGTGCAAAAGAGATTGCATTGTGCGGTTGTAGAAATGAGAACCCTGATCACTCATGATAAACCTAGGTAATCCAAACCTATAGAATATTTGGGTTATCAAAAATTCCACAACTGTCTTGGAATCATCTGTCCTCGTGGCTCGTGCCTCTACCCACTTTGAAACATAATCCACTGCCAGAAGAATGTAAAGGTTCCCAAATGAATTGGGGAATGGTCCCATAAAGTCAATGCCCCAAACATCAAAAATGTCATGGAAGAGTAAGGGTTGTCGAGGCATCTCATTTCTTTTAGAGACATTCCCTATTCTTTGATAGAGAGGAAAATATTTACAATATTTTTGGGCATCCCGAAACAATGTGGGCCAAAAGAGACCAGAATCTAAGATCTTGCGAGCAGTCCGTTGGGGACCAAAGTGGTCCCCACAAGCAAGTGTGTGGCAGAACCTAAGGACAGACTGAAACTCACCATAGGGAACACAACGCCTAATAACTTGATCACTACATGTGCGCCAGAGGTAGGGGTTATCCTAAATGTACCAACAGGACTCATGCTTTAGACGGTCGGCCTGGTTTTTGGTGAAATCAGCAGTAATTCAAGACGCTGCCAAATAATTTACAATTTCAGCATACCAAGGAATAGCATCTTGCACTCGGTACAATTTCTCATCAGGAAACAATTCATTTATGGGAATACAGGGGGATGAGTCAATGTCCGAGGATGGGAGAATCCTACTGATATGGCCAGCAACCACATTCTCGGGTCCTTTTTTATCCCTAATTTCTAGATCAAATTCCTGAAGGAGGAGCATCCAGTGAATGAGACGTGGTTTGGCTTCTAGTTTCTTTAGGAGATATCGGGGGGATGAATGGTCTGAGAACACAACGACTTTGGACCCTAGAAGGTATTCCATGAATTTATCCAAGGCAAACACAATGGAAAGAAATTCTTTTTCAGTGGCGGTGTAGTTTACTTGGGCAGGGTCCAAAGTACGTGAGGCATAGGCAATGACATGTGGAGCTCGATCGACCCTTTGTGATAATACTGCCCCAACTGCATAGTTAGAGGCATCACACATGAGCTCAAATGGTAAATCCCACCGAGGTGGTTGGATTACCGAGGGTGATGTGAGACTCCATTTCAACTTATTGAAAGCTTCCTCACATTTTTTATCAAAATCAAATTCTTTTTCTTTTTGGAGTAATCGGGAGAGGGGGAGTGCAATTTTACTAAAGTCACGAATGAAACAACGATAAAATCCAGCATGAACCAGGAAAGACCGCACATCCCGAACATTTTTAGGGAATGGTAGGGAGGAAATGATATCTACTTTTGATTTGTCCAGTTGGATACCTTCCCCAGAAATGACATGTCCCAAAACTATGCCTTTTCGCACCATGAAATGGCATTTCTCATAATTTAATACGAGATTCTTTTCAATACAGCAACATAGGACAGAAGCAAGACTACTCAAACATTCATCAAAAGAGGATCCATAAACAGTAAAATCATCCATAAAAACCTCCATGAAATTCTCCAGGTAATCCGAAAAAATACTAAGCATACATCGTTGGAAAGTACTTGGAGCATTGCACAGACCAAATGGAATCCTTCTATAAGCAAATGTACCAAAGGGGCAAGTAAAGGTTGTCTTTTCCTAATCCTCAGGGGAAATATGGATCTGAAAGTATCCAGAATACCTATCAAGGAAATAGTAATGGGACTTCCCTGCTAACCTCTCTAGCATCTGGTCAATGAATGGCAATGGGAAATGGTCCTTCCTAGTGTGTTGGTTTAGTCGGCGATAGTCTATACAGCCACACCAACTATTCTGCACACGAGTTGGAACCAATTCATTTTTTACATTTTTAACTACAATAAGGCCAGTTTTTTTAGGAACTACTTGAACGGGACTGACCCATTGGCTGTTAGAGATAGGGTAAATGATTCCAGCATCCAACAATTTTGTTACTTCCTTTTTAACAACATCAAGTAGGTTTGGGTTCAGTCGACGTTGTAACTGCCTCACTGGTTTAGCCTCATCATTTAATAAAATATGATGTGTACAAATTGATGGGCTAATGCCAGGAATGTCAGCAAGTGTCCATCCCAAAGCTTGTTTATACTCCCTCAAAAGATCAAGCAGTCACAATTCATGCTCAGGAGGGAGTGAACTAGCAATGATGACAAGCAACTTGTTTCCATTCTCAAGATATGAGTATTTTAAATCTTGAGGCAGTTGTTTCAGTTCCAATTCTGGGGGATTTTGGATTGACGGAAGTGTGTGTGAAAGTGAGAAGTCACTGATCTCATCTAACTGCTCAGTGGTAACATCCTCAGATGAGTAATGAGCTTTTACAAGCTTAGCAGTATCATCGATGGTCATGCGATCCTCTGTGTTCAAGAAATCATCAATTAACAAACATGCATGACATTTCTCTAAACCGCTACAATAATCAATGCATGATTCATTACCTAACATTTCAATCAATGAAGAAAACTCAGAAAGGGGATCAGGTGAATGAAAATAAGTTGTTTCAGGGGAAGGGAGAACATCAATTGAATTGACAGAGAGAGAGGAGTGTTCTTCTGAGGGGTGCTTCATGGCATGAAGGATATTGAAGTGGACAATATTACCACCAAACTCCATAGATAATGTACCATTATGGACATTAATTATGGTTTTGGAAGTTTTCAAGAAAGGTCTCCCCAATATAATTGGGGCATGTCCATTCATCCTATCATCTTCCATTTTAAGCACGTAAAAATCAGCAGGAAAAATAAAAATTTTCACCCTCACAAGAACATCCTCTAGCACACCAGAGGGGTGTGCCGTACTCCGATTTTCTAGCTGAACGACAATACCAGTGGGCTTCAGTTCACCGACCTGCAATGAAGAGTAAATAGAGTGAGGCATCACATTAATAGAAGCACCCAAATCAAGCATAGCATTGGAACATGAATACTCCCCTATGGTGCATGGAATCGATAATGTCCCAGGATCATTGCACTTGGTAGGAAGTGATGACTCTATCAATGCTGAAACATTCCTCCCCAGGCTCACCTTCTCATCACCACGAAGCCTCCTTTGGTGTGTACACATCTCCTTCAGAAACTTGGCATATCTTGGAATTTGCTTCACCCCATCAATCAAAGGAATGTTAACCTGTACTTTCTTGAAAGTTTCCATGATTTCTTTATCAAGTTCGGTTTCTTTTTGTTTCCTAGGTTGGGCAGCCCTTTGAGGAAATGGAAGAGGAATGGTTGGGATAGGTGGCTCATCAACAGCCACAATCTTTCCTTTGGAAGGGATTCTCTTAGGAAAAGGGTTTTCTTCTCTTGGACCATTTTCAGCAGTTGGGATGGTGGTTTCCTTTGGATGGGAGGAATCTAATAGAGTGGTCATTTGGCTTTTGAGTTGTGTCCCACTCCTAAGGGTGATGGCACTAACATTTCTTTATCCCTAGGGTTTACTACTGGTTGAGATGGTAGTTTACCCGACCCATGACTTTGGATTTCACCCACTGAGTTAGCTAGTTGTCCTAATTGGGTTTTGAGGTCTTGTATGGCTTCTTGGGTGGTTTGTTGGAATTGGAGATTATTGTAATCCATTTGTTTCATCATATCTTCTAGGCTAGGCTCGGTTTTTGGAGGGGGTGGTGGGAATGGCCTTTGGGGTGGTTGAGGATTTCTGGGTGGTGGTGGATGACTACTCTGACCCTGTTGGTTCCATTGCTGTTGAGGTTGGTTTGAATACCCCCTTGCCTATAGGCTTGGTTGTCCTTCCACCCTTGGTTGGATGCATAGTATGGTTCTTGCCTAAAGGGTTGGTTAAAGGGGCGTCCTGGAAATATTGCCTCACAACTCTCAGAAGTTTCTCTCAATTGAGGACATTGGTCAGAATAGTGGGTGTCAGAAGAGCAGATTCCACAATGGATGGGAGGAGGAGATTGATATTTCCCTTGGGAGAGAGCAAGTTGTCGTAGAAGGGTACTTACCTCTTCGAACTTCATGTCCACCTTCTTCTCAAACTCAGTACTTTGCACCTCATGGACACCTCGAATGGGAACACTGGACCGTGTACCGAATTGTTGAGTGTTCTGTGCCATGTTCTCAATGAGGGTTCTTGCAGCAATTGAGGTCTTGTCTACCAATGCACCACCTGCAGCAGCATCAATCATATTTCGATCAATAGGAATCAAACCTTCATAAAAATATTGAATTAAAAGTTGATCACTTATTTGGTGGTGTGGGAAACTTGAGCATAACCTTTTAAAGCGTTCCCAATATTCATGTAATGTTTCCCCTTGAGATTGTCTTATACCACATATTTCTTTCCTTATAGTTTCAGTTCGAGAGGATGGGAAGTATTTTTCAAGAAAAAGGCGTTTCATGTCTGCCCAACCCCTAATTGGTGAATTGACATAGTATAACCAATCTTTTGCAGTGTCTTCTAATGAAAATGGAAATGCCCTAAGCTTCACTTGTTCTTCATCCACATTAGCAGGTTTTAAGGTTGAACACACAATATGAAATTCTTTTAAATGATTATGTGGATCTTCTCCAGGCAGTCCATGAAATCTTGGTAATAAATGAATTAAACCAGATTTTAGTTCAAAATTGGGTGCCTCGCCTTTTAATTGAATGTAAGTGGGTTGGATATCAACATCAGGTGAGGTTAGTTATTTTAGTGTTCTATTATTTTCAGCCATGTTATACAAGTTATGTTCAATTTTAACTTTGGTTTCATAAGAAGAAGAAGGATCAAGAATAATTTTAAGATTTGATGTCTCCTCCTTCAAAGTGTGGTCTTGTATGTCTCGGTTTCGTTGATGTAAGATCCTCTCCGGTTCGGGTTCGAAAGTTTGTAGGTCTCCCGGAGTAGAACGCGTCATACAAATAACCTACAAAATAAATAAATTAGAACACAAAAAAAAATGCAAAGGTAGAAGATAAAACAAACAAATATTCACAAAAATTACAAAAATTTTATCAAAAACACGCACAAAAAACCAAAGCGCTCCCCGGCAACGGCGCCAAAATTTGACCGTGCTGTCATGACACGTCAAATTGATTATATTTTTAAGGTTGATTTATAGTCTAGGGAAGACCCTAGGTCGTCTCTCAATGAGCGTTGGTAGGTTTAGAGTGTGTATTTTTAATAAAAATGACTAAGAGAGGGGGTGGTTTTGAAAAGAGTTTAAAACAATGACTTAGTTGAAATGGCTTAAAAATTGAGTGACCAAGTGGATTTTGAAAAATATGAGATAAAAGGGTCGATGTTATTTCACTACACACATATCAAGTTCATTGTTCATAGAGATTTATCTCAGGTTTAGAGTAATTTTTTGGTTGGAGTTAATTGGAATCCTGATTAATTCCTAAGCTTTTATTTCAATGCTTAAAGGACCCAACCTTGACGTAACAATCGTATTGTCACGGTCCAGTACTTATGCATGGAATAATAGATTCCAAAGCATATTGAAATCTCAATAAGGTGAGTATGAAAAGGATTCTTGTGATGTCCAATCAGAACAACACAAGTCACTCACTCAAAACCTCACACCGATCGGTTAGAAATTAAGAGCATAACACTCACATGCATCAAATCAAGCATTCAAATCTGGAATAAAATAAGATACATGAAATGAAATGTTTAAACACAGAAATTAATCCAAACCAGTAGCTAATGTATGCATCGGAACTCCCTTGACATGTGTGTAGCTCCCTCACAACGAACACCCAACTTTTAGCTCGACATCGGGAGGAGGAGGAAGCTCGGGTTGAAATCCTTCTTCATTGTTGATCCCCCTATGAGGATAGGGGCATCCAGAACCTCCAAGGTGATTAGGAGACTCTTCTAGGACTCCAAATTGGCAGCACTTCACTCCTTGGCCGAACTTACAAATGAGGAGCCCAAGGTGTCCTTTTATAGGAAATGTGGGAGGTGGTTTTGGGCACACAGATTTCATCAATCCACTTGAACGACGAGTTTCGGCCTTCATACAGTCTTATCTCGCTTTGGAGAAAATAGAAAAGTTGTAGCCCTGCCTCTTTAATGTTTCCACCGAAAGGTTTGCACCGTTTGGACAACTATAGCTCAAGATATTGATAAAATACAGAACACCGCATTTGACTTGGTCCAAATTCGGTGGCTTGGACAGATAAGTTCGGATGGGCCCCATGCAAGCCGAATCAGGATTGGTATCCTTAATATGAAATGTATCATATTGAATTTTGGACAGGCCCACAAAATTTCAGCCCATTTTGATGCACGGATTTCGTGTAATATTCAAAAAAGTGGACATATGTCCATGGATCCATGCAATTTTGGCCCATTTTTCTTTCACTTCATCAAGGGCCCTCCAAATCACCTCCACCTACATTGTAATTTTCAAAACAAGTATCATTGAACTATTTAAAAGTGATAAAAACAAAATTATTGAATCAAACATGAAGCAAAATTTGATAATATTTTTATAATTTTTAATACAAAATATGTTTAGCACAACAATGTAAGGGTGAAAATGAAACAGTGAATCGTGGTACGATCAGCAGCACAAAGTCGACAGCAGGGTTAAGTATATAACCATCAACGAGACCTTGAGTTTAAATTTGGAGACATGGTATAGCTAAGAATAAATTTATGGAAGAAGGTCATGAGGTTTTGAATGAAAAGGAAGTTAAATCCTAGGTACATCAGCCCCTTCTAGATTTTTGATCGTGGTGGGGATGTGGCCTATCGACTAGCACATCCACCTACCATGTCCAATGTACATGATTTTTCTTATATATCCCTCTTAAAGAAGTAAATACCATACCCTTCACATATAATATCTTCAGATGTAGTATAGATAGAGGATGATCTCTATTTCGAGGAGAAACCAGTGAAGATCATAGATCATAGAGAAAAATTTCTACAAAATATAACAATGCCCCTCGTCAAGGTGTTGTGGTGAAACCACAAGTTTAAAGAAGCGACATGGGAATCAGGGGAAGTGATGAAGAAAATTTTCCCACTTATGTTTTATTGTGGGAAAAGGAAATTTCGAGGATGAAATTTCTTAAGGGGGGAAGATTGTAACGACCCAAAAACTAATTAATGAAAATTACTCTTTGTCTATTTAAATGTCTTTTTATGGTTATGTAAAATGTAAGCACTTATTTAGTTTTATGTTTTTGATTTTAAAGTAACATTAAGAATTGTGCATGTTGCTAATATAGTTGTTGAACATTTATCACATGATTAGTATAAATATAGGGCTTAACAAATCCAATGTACTCAGAAAAAGGAAGCAATGGCCTCATCCAGTAGACTTTCCCCATACAAATCACATTTTTTAGAGCTCAGAAAGGAGGTGGTGTAATTGGTCTTTACTCTTACCCAAGCCCAAGCGGAGCTTGAATAGGTTATTCTTGAGCATAACCGACTACGGAAGAAGTGGAAGTTAATAGAGATTACCACCTGAGTGATGTTATCCGATCCACCCCAAGAGTCTGCCACCATCGCACACCTTACCCTTAGGTCTTATGTGGGTGTTATAAGGGGTTATAAAATGTTACCCTAGAACTATGACTATGTAAATTATTCTAGTATAGATAATATACATTCTTTTCATTATTACTTTGTAAATAGTTTTTCAAGCACAAAATGTATTCTTAGTTAGCATTCGACTAAGAAATCTATTTGAATGAATTAATGTATTTTTGAATTAAATATTATTTTAATAAATTATCATTATTATTATTAAATTAATTTTTATTAAATGTAATATTTTTATAGTTTTAGGAATGTAATTGTAATTTTTATTAAGGTTTGAAATCTATTTCTATCTAAACGCATGAATTTTCAATAAATGTCAGTTTTTATTTTAAAAGTAAAAATTCACATATATAGAAAATTATTTTGATAAAATGAATATTATTTTTGGAATCAGGATGTTGATGTTATCCAATAGGGAAATTTTCATTATTTTCTAAGACAAGCGAATTTTTGGGTAAATATTAAATACCGTTTAAATATATGATGTATTTTATTACATCACAATGACCCAATAGTGATGTAATAAAATACTATAAAAATTATGTTCAGACAATATATATTTTAAAATTAAAATAATGTGATTTTAAGTTTGTTTTATTTTTTTTACAATGCTTTACTGGACCCTTCAAGCCTTATAAAATATTTGGACTTTTTAAATTGTTTTCCTTGAGAGTGTGACTCACCTCCACATAAGAAAACCTATTATTTTGAGAATTACAGCCATTGGAATTATAAAATATTATTTTCAAATCCCCTTTATAAAACCCCATGGGAAAAAAACATGGGCTGTTTTGTGGTTTTGATTAATTTAATACGAGGTGTCCCAAACATAAATAATAAATAATTTCCTCTACTTTCCAATATAAACCCACCCAAGCTCCCACTTCCTCTTCACTAAAAGCCTTTGTAGTTCGACCAACCCTAGCCCTCCTCTATCTATAATCCTCCCAAGGTATCCCAATATACCATGAATTCTCTATCAATCCTCAACCAAGCTTTTGGGATCTCACTTCCAAGTAAGGGATTCATTCCTTTCTCATTTTGGTCGAATTTTCCTTAAGTTGTTATGCCCTTTTGTTTTCAATTAAAAATGTTGGGGTATGATTTTTCACCTCCCCCATACTTCCCTCTTTATTTTTTCGTGATGGGAGACCCCTCTTTCTCTTATTAATTCCTCCCATGTACACCCGTTACCAGGCCAAAATTCCATGAGAGATTTCTCACCCCTGTTTTACATCCAAGTAAAACTCTTGTATTATGAATATAAATTCCATTATGTTTGTTGGAAAATGTATCTATATGAACACATTAATTTCTATTTCATGTAAATATGATGAGACACCCATTTCTCTCTCACCAACCATTTTCAGGAATCCTTATGTCACACTGTTATACTGCTGAAATTGCACCTTACTTTTCCAAGCCAAGATCATTTTGCAGTGAATAACATACCCATGTATCTATCAAGGGAATTTACCTTTATGAATATATAAATATTAAATGGTACATTCATTAATTTATTCCACATTACTTAATCCTGAAAAAAATAGGATGCTGAATGATTCAATGTTATAAGATCCATGTGGCACAGATATTCATGAAATGAAATGTTTTAGATAGGTGTACCCTGATAGCGCTCCAATGCATTGGGTAAAGTATCGTATCATGAAATGACATGTGCAATGAGTATTGAATCATGATAATTCATTTAAAACAATGGTTTACTCATGCATCTTGTGCAATGAGGGTTTAATCCAGATCCATGTGCAATGAGCCTTGGCTCATGCTAATTGAATGTTAAGTATTGATGCCACATTTCCATGTTATGACTATCTTGCGTTTTCATGCCTTTATGTTCATGTTTCTATTGTACTCCAATTATATGCCTATTTCATAAAATGTATTGTATTCCTCATTTTATTCAATTTTTATTCACATACCAGGATTTATATATCACCCTTATCTTGTGAATGTCCTCAGGTTATCCCATGAAATGCTATGTATGAGTGAATGTAGTGGTCATGTAAAAGAAGTTTTCAATAAATTTGTTGTATTTCATATTTTAAGTTGCATTGAAATGATCCCAATTCCCAAATACACTATACCTCTTGATCTTGTATGTTGTATCAAGTGATGTTTATATAATAAATCATGTTTTAGTGTGTAATAATGAGTAGGGTTGTTATAAAGGTAGATTCTAATACCATTGATCTTTTGAATATTTTTTCTTAATCTACATAATGAGATAAAGAGACAATGTTCTAATTTTAGGTAATTGATGATAAAAAGGAGCCATATTGCCACCACCATCAATGAACTGGTAATTAAAAACACCTGAAATCATCCTTCCCAACCTACTCTAAATCGTAATGGGAATGTTAGCGCTATCACATTGAGAAGTGGTAATAAAATAACTGATACATCTACAATTATCATTCCATCATGAGTCACCATAACTTCAGAGAATCCCCATTCAATAACCACTTATAATAAGCCCATGGAAAAATACAAAGGTAAGAAAAATGACTGATGATGTTCCACCTAAACCCGTTAACATTCCAAAAAGAGTTTTACAAAACATTATAATTGATGAAGATGTGATAAAAAATTCAGTCTTGGACACAATCAAGAATGTGAAGATAAATATCCACCTTATTGAATCCATTAATAAAATCCCATGGTATGCCAAATTCTTATATGAACATTGTACCAATTAAAGAGGTCTTAAGGGAAATTAAAGGATCAATATTTGAAGGAATGTGTCATCACACATTACACCAACTCAAGAAATGCCAGCAAAGTTCATGGATATGGGGACATTAACCATCCTATGAAACATAGGGGGATTACAATTTTCTGAATCTTTATATTATTGGGGGATTTCATAAATGTGAGGCCTCAATATGTATTCTCTTATTTACAGGTTGGTGAGTTGATGTTGATGATAGTAGTGGTGTAGTTGGAAGGTAGAGCTATAACATATCCAATGGTATTCGCTGAGGATGTACATATTTGGGTAAGAGAAATGATCTTTCTAGATGATTTCTACATTCTTAACATGAAGGATGATCAGGTAAGTTCTCATTCCCCCATTATCTTATTTAGTACCTTCCTCAAAAATGAGAATACGATTATTTATTTCCATGAGGGTATAGTTTCCATGGATTTTAGAGATGAAATTGTGATATTTAATGTTATGGACTCCTTGAAGTACCCCTCATAGGATCATTCTAACATTTTTATCTCAAATTTTGAAACATAAAATAAAACCCCACATGATTTTAATTGTCCTATTCTTAGGTAGATTATTTGTATTGGTCTAGATTGATGTCAAATAGCACTTACAAACCTATTTATAAATCATAAAACATTATTATATTTGAATTTTAAAAGAAGTTATATTCATATTCTCATCATGATTATTCTAATAATTTCATGGTTGTTGAGTAAGCTGATGGATTTTATGCATTATAAATTTATTTTGATGATATCTATTTTGGTACTGATGTTCATTATGCACATATTTTAGATCCTTCAATTTATTCATCCATACATGAACCCCATACATTGGAACTCAATAAATTGAAACCAAATTTAAAATACTAATACATGTTGAGTGGTGATAGATTTCATGTTACAATTTCTAACAATCTCCCTTTTGAAAATGAATAAAAAACTTTGATTCTTTTTAGGGAGAACAATAGGGTTTTTTAGTGTTCCTTGGCTGACATATTAGGTATTATCCCTTTTATTTTCATGGATGTGATTCTTTTATATGATGGAGATAAATCAGTTAGGCAACCATAAAGTAGATTAAATCCAACTCTTCTAGAAGTAGTTAATAAAAAGTAGAAAAATTCTTCGAGGGGGGTATAATTTATCCCATTTCAAATTCATAGTGGGTGATGACTATTAATTTTGTTCCTATGAAAAGTGGTCTTAATGTTTCTAAAAATTATAGGGAAAAATTATTTCCACTGAGGTTTCAAAACATTTCATATGTGTATATTGTTTATAGGAAAAAAAATCAATCCACTCGCAAGGGCCATTTCCCCTCCAATTTGTTGATCAAATGCTTGAGAGAATAGATGGGATGACATATTACTATTTCTGGGATAAAATTTATTTCTATTTTCAGTTTCTTATAGACCTTGAGAATTAAGAGATAACAACATTCACTTTCTCATTCAACACATTGACCTACTGGAGGATTCCATTTGGACATTTCAAAACCCCATGTACCTTCCACTAATGCATGGTGGGTATTTTTTTAAAATGTTTAAAACCCTTGTGGTGGTATTTATGGATGATATTTTTAGTCTATGTGTCTTTATTGTATGATTCTATCTCTATTTTGGTAATGGGGTTGAATAATTATATTGAGAATAATCTGGCCTTGAACTTTTAAAAGATTCATTTCATTGTAGAGCATGTCATTGTCTTAGGGAATGTGGTGTCAAAACACTGGATAGAGGTTGATAGATCTAAGGTTGACATTATTTCCTCCTTACCATATTATTATTATGTGTGTGATTTTAGATCCTTCATAGGGAATTTAAGCTATTATTGATGTTTTATGAACAATTTCAGTAATATTTCTCTTCCTATGTTGTGATTACTTCAAAAGGGTTCTGATTTTGTGTTTGATAATTCTTGTAGGACTTCCAAAGATGAATATTCTGACCATTCTTCCAATCATACAACCCCAATAGTGGGACATTCAATTTGACCCTATGTGTGCTTCTTTAAATATTGTAGTTGATATAGGGTGGATGGATGTTGACATGTGATTCCCATGCACCAAAGACATTCTATATAGCCAAATCAAACCTCAAATCTATGGAAAAAGTCATTCTTATCATCATATTTTCTTTCGATAAACTATGTTCATATTTATTTGGCTATAAAGTAGTTGTTTTTTCTTACCATGGAGGTCTGATGTACCTATTGATGAAGCAATGAACAAAGTCCATACACATCTGATGGATTCTCCTTCCTCAAGAATTTTTTTGATATAAAGGAGAAGAGGGTTTTAGAAAAATTGGGGGTAGACCATATAAGTAGGGTTACTCAGACACTAGAGGATGGCACCTTAGACCAGTTACCACTTTGAGAAACTATACCTATTGAGCATCTTTATACAGTCTAAGGTATACATAACTGGTATGCTAGTTTTGTTTACTACCTTATTTCCCCTGAAATTGTATAAAAATTAACAAAATATCAATTCCAAAAAATAAATAGTGAGTCTAGATTTTATATTTGGGATGATCCCTACCTTTGGTGCACGTGTAGTGATCAATTTATTTGGAGATGTATTCCTGATCATAATTTTGAGTTTATTTTACATTTTTATCATACACTTTCCCGTGGTGGACACTTTGGACCCTGAAGGATAGATAAGAAAGTATAAGACTCTAGATTATATTGTACTATCCTACTCCATGATGCTCATGTGTTTTGTAAGTTGTGCTCACATTTCCAACACACTAGAAATATTTCATGGAGACACAAGATGCCCCATTAACCCAGATTATTCTGCGATAATTTTGATGTTTGGGGAATTTATTATATGGTTCCATTTCCATGTTCATATGTTTTCTGGTAAATTTTGTTCACTATTGGTTTTGTGAGAAACTGGATTGAGGATAATTCCACAAGGACTGTGCATTCTAAAGTTGTAGTGGACTTTGTCAAGGAAAGTTTTTTTTTTCTGGTTTGGAGTACCAAATATTATCATTGGTGATCAAGGGACACACTTCTACAATCAACATTTGGCATCCCTACTTTAGAATTATGGCGTGGCACAAAAAACATCAACACCATACAACCCCAATCAAATGGTCGGTATGAGGTTTCAATTGTGAGTTGATATAAATTTTAGAAAAAACCATTCATCAAAATCATTAGGATTAGGGAAATAACATTGATGATACACATTTGTATTATATGATATCATACAAGACCCCCATAGGTATATGCTCATTTCAGATTTCCTTTGGGAAATATTTTCATCTCTTTATGGAGGTCAAGCAGTGGGAATCTAGGTCTATATACAAATGCCACATTGATTTGGCCTAAGATAGAATTCAATAGAAGCTGCAAATTCAAGATCCTGAAGAGATTCGATTGAAATCATATTAGAACTCATGGATCTAAAAGGAATGATCAAAATCATATCATGATAGAATGATCAAACAAATGGAGTTTCATGTAGGATACAAATTTATACTCTACATTAATGATTGATGTTAATGATTAGTAATTTTAATTCCAGATTGTAAGGTCCTTATGACGTGCATGAAGTTTTTTCTTATGGTCTGTTGGATATCACACAAGAGGTCACAAGAAGGATATTTATAGTCAATGGAAAATGTTTGAAGAAATAAATTACGAGTATTCCTACCAATGGATTTGATTTTATTTCACTAAACGACCCCATCATCACTTGAGAATATTAGGTTGTTCATAACCCTTTCACTTTTATATAAACTGTAACATTTAAAATTATATATTTAATGTGCATATATCTTCTCATGGGATTACGTTGAGGAAAATCTAATATTTTATGTGTGGATAAGGGGACAACATTTAGGGGTAGATATTTAGGGTTTTCATTTTTCTATTTTTTTGTGTGTTTTATAATATGTGTTTTCTTAATTTTTTTAAAATAATTAAATTTTAAAAATATCATGTAAAATTATCATTTAAATATAGAAGATATGTAAAATTCATATTTTCAAAATTCATTGGTGGCATTAAAAGAAATATAATTATTTTATTTTATGAGATTATTTTTATTAAAATGGAAGTTGTCGATGATATTATGGGTTGTGTCATTATAAAATATTTTAGATTTTGACACTATTATTTGTGTTATTTGTTCAAGTAAAATTATGCCATTGATTTCTCCACACATATTTTCAGACAACCTTGACTTGTGAAATTTTTTCCTACGCATTTGAATGTATAACCATGTATGGTAAAAAACAGTTCATCTTATATCAATGAATGGTTCATACATTCATCTCTATTTTAATCAATTTCATTATAGTACCGAATTGACCTATGCATGTGTACATGATTTCCTATATTGGTGCATGCTCATGAAAAAAACAATTGAAAAATCAAATAAAAATTTGTTAATAAAGAGGGGAGTGATGAAATGTACAATACATTGGGAAATATAGTTTGAGAGATTAAGTTTTGACTTTCGAGAATGATTCAGTGAGTGGGTCCTAAAATTCGATTTCAAAGGAAATTAGAACATTTTAGGTGAATTAAACTTGGTTAGATGATTTTTTTACTTGAATTGAATATACTTAACAAAGTGTTGATATAAGAGCATCAAATATTTGTCACACACATAGGTAAGTAATTAATGGCATGGTGGACCAATAATATGTTTCACCACTATTTGTGTAATTAATATCACTATAGCTTATTATGATACTATTTATGAGGCATTGAATTTCAAAATTATTGATATTGACTCTTGATTGGATTCCTAATTTTCAAATACATTCACTATGTATTAGGAAATATAAACATGCATATCTTTTCACAATTTTTTGGATTACATGATACAGGGTTTGTCCCAGGAGTTCAAAATGTTTAGTGTAGTGGATTTAATAAAATTTTTATTTATTGAGTAAAATATTGAAAAAATGATATAATTTCCTCACACTATGGTACATTTGTTCATTTATGGAATATTTTGGATTTGATCATTAACTTGAAAATTTGATGAGAATTCCAGTTTTACCCTTTTAAAATTCACTATAGTATTTCAAACATAAATATTTTTATATGATTTATTTGAACACAATATTTTGTAAAAATGTTCTTCAATTAATGGGATATAAATTTTTTATAGGACAATGGAGATAAATAATGAATTTGGTTTAAGTAAATAGGCCATTAATATATATTTGGGTTGGAGATCAAATCATACTCAGAGCATTCCCATTCCCACATGATGGAACTGAAAAAGTCTAGATGCATTACCTATAACAAGAATATGTAACATGATGGAATTATTTTAAACGCCTTTCATTTTTTAATTTTTCTCAAGAATTAAGGTTTACTTCTATTAAAAAAGAGATCTCAGGAATCTTGGAATCCCATGGTGAGTCAATGTATGAGTACTATGAGTGATTCAAGAAGTCGCATGCAAGAAGCCCACATCACCAAATATGTGAGAAGCAACAAATCCAATACTTCTATGAAGTACTCACACATATATAGAGGATCATTATCGATGATATAGATATAGGGTCATGGTTCGAAAAAACAAAAATAGTTTCATGTTAAATTATTGAAAAGAATGCACAAAACTCCCAACAAATTGGTTATCAAGGTACACCACATGTTAGGGGAGAAAATTTGGTAATAAATTATTATCTTGAAAATAAGTTGGTTAATACTAGGTTGGAATAATTAAACACTATGGTGAGATTTATTTCCAAGGACCAAAAGACATCACAACACTCTATTAAAAGGCCTTGTGTTATTTACACTAAAATAGATCACCCAACTGATTATTTCCCCAAATTAAAAGAGATAGAGGATTTCACGATAGTATTCACTAGGTGACCATATCAGCAGCAATAACAACCCCATATCTGGTATAAGTATGTTTCCTTTTAAAAAATATACATACAAGTGTAGAACAATAAATCAAACACGAGGTCTGGATCTGAACAACAATAAGGGCCCATTTTCACCTAAAAATCCACCATAATCCACATTACCAATAGGGTTTAAAAAAACCCCAAAGGATATTTTAATCTCATTAATCAATAAGTAAATAACACTAGAATTCACAAACAATGGTAGATTCCAATACCAATTATCTATTGAAAGAAATTTTTATTAATCAATAGAATGATTTGTTGTGCCAAAGTCCTGAGTTGATTGAATTAACAACCCAAATGAGCCAGATTGAAACTTCCCTCCATGAATTGGTATGTATGATCTAAAGAAATATTACTTACAAAACTACTCCAAATCTGACAGGGAATGTCTGTGCCATGACATTGAGAAGTTGGATTCAAACAACTAATACATCTGCATTTATCATTCCACCAAGATTCACCTCAACTCTGGAGAAGTCCCCTTCAATAACAAATAATGTGAAACCCAAGGAGAAATAAAAAGGTAAGAAAAATATTAATGATATTCCTCCTAAACCTGTTCCCTTTCCAAACATATTTTTACAAACAAATTTTATAGCATAAGTGGTGATGAAACAAGAGGTTTGGGATACATTCAAGCATGTGGAGATAAAACCCCTTATTTATTCCATTAAGAAAATACATAGGTATTAAAAATTATAAAAAGAACCCTTTACCAATCAAAGTGGTCTCAAGGGAAATGGGATAATAAATATTTGAAGGAATGTTTCATCACTCATTACAATAACTCAAGAAATTCCAACCAAGTGCAAGGATCCCAAGACATTCACTATCCCATGCATAATAAGGGAGTAACACATTTATGATGATTTAAGTGAATTGGGAGGTTCTTGTAATTTGATGCCACACATTATATTCTCTTATTTACAGGTTAGTGAGTTAAAGTTGACGAGAGTGGTGGTGCATTTTGAAAATATAGCTAAAACATATCCAGCATGAGTCCTTAAGGATGTACTTGTTCAGGTAAAAGACATGATCTTTACAGAAAATATCTATGTGCTTAACATTGAGGATGATCTTGTATGTTCTTATTCCCCGATTATATTAGGTATTACCTTCCTCAAAACTACAAAAACATTCATAAATTTTAATGAGGGTACACTTTCAATGTTTTTTGTAGATGAAGCTGTGATATTTAATGTAATGGAATCAATGAAGTACCTCTCATAGGACCATTATTCTTTTGTTATCTCCCATTTTGAACCACCGAATAAAAACCCCAAAAAATTTTATTGTCATATGATTAGATATATTATTAGTGTTGGATCTTTTTTGATTTATAAAACCACTTCCACACATATTAATAATGAAAAAAAAACTATCTTATATTTGATTTTTAAATGGATTAATATTCTATTTTTGATCATGATCATTCTGATTATGAAATGGAGGTTGAGAATGCTGATAGATTTGGTGAATTATTATATGATTTTGTTGAAGTCTATTTTTATATTGATGTTAATTGTGTATATAATTCAGCTCCTTCAATGTATCCTTCCATACATAACCCCTTAAAATGGATCTCAAGCCATTTCCACAATTTCTAAAATACTCATTCTTGTTGGGTGGTGGGCAATTACTTCTCATAATTGATAACAATGTCCATTTTGAAAATGAAGAAAAATATTTGAATATTTTGAGGGAGAACATTAGGGAAATAGGATACTCCTTGGATGACATATCATGTAATATCCCTTCCATTTTCATTCATAGGATTCTTTTGTATGATGGGGAAAAACCATTTAGGTAGCCACAATATATGTTGAATCCAACTATTTAGGATGTTGTTAAAATATTAGTTGGAATTTAACTTGAGCAAGGTATAATTTATTCCATTTCAAATTCCAAGTGGTTGGGTCCTATTCAGGATGTTCCTAAGAAATGTGGTGTTAATTTTGGTAGGAATTTTAAAGAGGATTTAGTTCTAATGAGGTTTCAAAATAGTTGGCGTGTGTGTTTTGATTGTTGGAAACTAAAAAAATCCAATCACAAAGACCATTTCCCCTCCCATGTATTGATCAAATAATTGAGGTTCTAGCTTGGAAGATATATTATTTTGTTCTTTATTTATATTATGGATATTTTTAGGATTATATAGCCCCATAAAATCATGAGAAGACAACTTTCTCTTGCCTATTCAAGATATTTGCCTACCGGAGGATGCCATTTCATCTTTACAACGCCCTAGGCACCTTCTAGAAATGAATGGTGATTATTTTTTAGGATTTTCTTGAGACCTTCATAGTGGTATTTATGGATGATTTTACAGTGTGTGGGTATTCATTTGATGATGGTATCTCTATTTTTGTAAAGGAGTTGAATCGTTGTGTTGTGAAGTATCTAGTCTTGAACATGGAAATGTTTAATTTCATGGTAGTGCATGTCATATTCTTATGGAATTTAGTGTCAAAACATAAGATAGAGGTTGATATATCTGAGGTAGGTATTATTTTATCCTTACCATATCCTTCTTGTGTGCCTGATGTAAGATCGTTCATAGAGAATGCTGGATTTTAGCGGCATTTGGTTAATTTTTTTTTGTAATATTTCTCTTCTTTTTTAATGATTACTTCAAAAGAATTCTGATTTTTTGTTTGATAATTATTGCACGACATCCATTTATGTGATAAATAAGCATCTGACCACTCCACCGATCATATAACCCCCAATGTGGGAAATTACATTTGAGATTATGTGTGATGCTTCAAACCTAGAAGTTGTAAGTGTCATACCATAGAGTGTGGAGGGACATTCACATGTGATTGACTATGCATCGAGGACATTGGATTCAGTGCAATAATACTACACATCCATGGAAAATAAGTTTCATAAAGTCATATTAGTATTAGATAAATTACATTCATATTTTTGGGGATCTAATGCAGTAATTTTTTTAATATAAGGATCTGAGGTACCACTTGACGAAACCAGATGAAAAGCCAAGACTCATCCAATGGATGATCCTTCTTCAGGGATTTGATATTTTGATAAAGGAAAATAAGGGTTCAGAAAACTGGTTGGATGACCACATGAGTAGGCTTACTAACACACTAGAGGCTGGAACCTTGGACCTAGAAACACTTTAGGAAACTTTCTCTAATGCACATCTTGATTCACTTTCAAGTAAACATCCTTAGTATACTGATTTATCTCAGTACATTTTTCCTCTCAAATTCCTAAAAATTTAATGTAAAATAATTTCTAAAAATTAAAGAGTGAGTCTAGATTTATGTCTTGGTTGATCCCTACCTCTAGTGAATGTAAAGTGATCAAATAATTAGGAGGTGTGTTCCTGATCACAAGATTGAGTCTGTTTTACATTTTTTTTATACACTTGGTTTTGGTGAAAACATTTCATCCCAATAGAAATATAGTTAAGTCTTAAACTCTATATTACATTGGCCTAGATTATTACATGATAATCATGTGTTTTGTAAGTCATTCTCATGTTCCAAAAACATTAGAAATTTTTATAGAGACACAAGTTTCTGCAACAATCAATTTTATTTTGTGGGATTGTTTATGTTTGAGGAATTGATTATAATTGTCCTTTTCTAGTTTCATTTGGTTTCTTTCACTTTTTTGTCACTACTAATTATTTGAGAAAATACATGGAGGATAATTCCAATAAGACTGATGATTATTATGTTGTAGTGGACATTGTGAATGAAACTATTTATTTTTTAGGTTTTTACTGCCAAAGGCCATCCTCAGTTATCAGGGGACACAATTATGAAATAAAAAATTAGATTCCCTCCTTTTAATGTATGCGATGACACAGAAACATCAACACCATACCACCCCCCAACAAAGAGACAAGATGAAGTTTCAAATCAGTAGTTGATTTTTTTGGAGAAAATCATGTAGAAAAATATGAAGGATTAAATCATGCACTTGGATGATTTTATTTGGGCTTATAAGACTAAAAAAAGCCCCCCATTGATATGTCCACTTTTTTTTTGTTTTTGTAAAATATTTTCATCTCTATATGGTGGTCGAGTGTTGTGTTTATTGGGCTATAAATAAATGAATCATGGATTTGGACTAAGTTGGAATTCAATGGAATATTCAAATTCAACAGCATGCGGAGATTTTATTTCCATTATATGAGAACTCAAGGATCTATAAGGAATGATAAAAATAATATCCTTAAAGAATGATCCATCAAAGGGATTATCAAGTTGGATAGAATGTTCTTCTCTACAATTAATGACATAATATGATTCCTAGGAAGTTGTGATCCAGATGGTTAGGTCATAATGTTGTGTCTAATGTGTTTCATTATGGTTCAGTAGAGATCAAACAAGAGGAAATAATAAGGATCTTTATAGTCAATTGGAAGTGAATTAATAAATTCATTGATGGACATCCTACTAATGTCGTTGATTTTATCACACCGCATGGCCTCATCATCACTTGAGAAAATCTTATTGTTCTTAACACTTTAACTTTTATATTATTTGTACTATTTAAAATAATACATTTCCTGTGCACCTATCTTCTCATGGGTTCACATTGAGGATAAATAAATATTTTTTTGTGGGGGAGGGGACATCATTTTTGGGTTGATATTTAGGATTTTCATTTTGGTTTTTTGTGTGTTTTTTCATTTAAGTTTTTAGTAAATATTTTCAAAAAAAGAAAAAAATATAAAGAAAAAAATATCATGTTATAATATCATTAACATGTGGAACTTATGGAAAATTAATGTTTTAAAAATTCAGAGGTTTCATGATAAGAATGAGAAATAAATTTTTAAGGGTTGTTTTTTTATATAAATGGAATTCTTTGATGAAATTATTTGTGTGTCGTTATAAAAAAATTTATATTTTTAAACCATTATTTGTGATATTTGTTCATTGTAATTTGTTCCATTGATTTCTCCACACAAATTCTCATTCATCCATGAATTGTGAAATTTTTCCTACTTAATTTTAGGTATATCCAATTTAGGTAAAAAATCATCTTATATCAATAGTTGGTTAATCTATTCATTTATATTCCGATCAATTTGATTACTATACAAAATTGATCTATGTTGACATACTTTATATCGGAGGGTTGTATATCCTAAAAAAACCAAAAATTAAAAAATAAAATAAAAAGATTTTAATAAAGAGGAGTGTGCCGAAATATACACCATTTGAGGATATCTATGTCAGGATCTAAAGGTTTGACTTTCAGGAATGATTAAGTGAGTGGGTCATAAAATTTGATTTGAAATTTATGTTAAAAAATATTGGTAAATTAAACCAAGTAAGATATTTGTTTTAATTGACATCAATATACTGAATAAAGGGTAGAGATATGTTCATGAAATACCCATCAAACACCCATTGGGAATTAATGGTATGGTGGACCCATAACTTGTTTCACTATAATTTGTTTTATTAATCTCATAGGATTTTATTATCATAAAATTTATGAGATATTTAATTTTAAATTTTTATATATTGACTCTTATATATAATCATACATTTTCTACATTTTCACTGTGGATTGGAAAATATTAATAGGTGTTTCTTTTCACAATTTTCTTGATTACATGATATGAGGTTTTTTTATAGGAGAGAAAAAAGTTAATTGTAAGGCAGTTGATAAAACAAATTTTTATTTAATATTTTATATATAATAAATGATATAATTTCCTCAGATTATGGTAAACGTGTTCATTTATGGAATATTTGTGATTATATCATTCATTTGAAAATTTGATGATAATTCATGTTTGACCCTTTTAAAAGTCTCTATATTATTTCAGACCTAAATATATTAATTTGAATTATTTGAACTTAAAGGTTGGTGAAAATTTTCCCCATGTAATGGGAAAAAAAATTTATTCAATACAATAGAGAAAAATCATGCATTAATTTGGTGTAATTGGTCTATTAAATCAAAGGTGGGATAGAAATGCTGAATTAGAAATAACTTCAGTATTTGGGCCATAAAACATAATAATTTCATAGATTGGGCCCAAATTTGGATAAAATATCTCAATACCATTTTTTTAACAAATAAAAATTCTATTAGGATAGCTCATTCATTCATTTTGGTGGTCAATCAGGCAGTGCATGTTGGCTTAATTTATTTGGATGAATTTCCCCATTCACACTTGAAACCTTTTAAAACCTAGCCTCCTATCTACACCATAAATTGGTTTTTTACCATTTGGAGGGGTTAGGATGTGAATTGGGATATTAAAGGTAGATGATAATTGGTCTAAATCCATTTATCTAGGAATTTCATGATGGGGATCTTTTGAATCTAGGATCCATTCATCAAATCCTTATTCTTTTTCTTCACATTGTAATGTTTTTGTTCATAAAATAAAGTTCTTGGGTCCTCTTCTAATTCTTCTATTATGATATATTTTATTATATATTATTCTTCTTTCTCATCCTATTTTGGATGAAAGCACAAAATAGTCCTACACTTTTATATATAACATTACATGATTTTAAGAATAATTATACATCAGAGTACAAGCTAAGGATCATAATGTCTGATGTATTTGAATTCTAGGCACATAAAACTGAAAACATGTAACTAAATAAAACATTAAATTATTTAATATTCATTTTTATCTCTTAACATCCATCGTGCTCATAAATCTTTATAGGATACCATGGTGAAATCATGAACAAAGGGATATGCTAGAAAGCCCAGTATGTGAGTATACATAAGAATATGGCTTAGCACATGGGTTAGAAGGCATGTCTTTATGATAAAATAATCATGGAACATATGTAATCATAACATATAAACATGTGATCATATAAAAATGGAATCATAGGAATATATCAAAAACAAAAAACATGACTTCAATATGAGTTAAGACTAACCACCAAGATCGTTTCACATTGTAGCACAAGCTAAGGCTAACCGCCAAGACCGTCACACATAACATCTCATGAGACATAACATTAACCAATGTATTGGAACTCTATCTAGGCACACCCATATTAAATTTTCATTAATATTTTTTCCAAATAAAGAATCATACATAATCAATGTTACAGAAACATAAGGGTAACCCAAGGAATGAACTGAGTACCAAAATCATGTCATAAATCATAACAAGTGAGTGTATCATAAAAGTGTTAATTATAGAAAGAAATTAGAAAACACATGGTTTTTAATAAGTTAAAATATTCATATATCATGGTATGTGATGACAAACAATATTAACAACATGTTTGAAATGTATTTGAGAAATTTTATCATTAAAACATTTTTGTGTGGTTTTAAAGAAAATACTATTGGGATTTTAAAATAGAAAATGGAAAAATATATTATATAAAACAAGAAGTGAACCAATAAGGTTTTAATAATAAAATAATGATTTTATAAAAACAATGGTGGGTTAAAATATAGGATAGAGTGCACTTGAAATTGGTTTAGAATTCGGGATGTTCCCTCAAAATATGTTTTCTTATCAGGAAGATTTAAGGAGGTAAGCACACAAAAACAAGTATATACCCAAAAGTGAATGAATTATGGATCATGAAACATGATTTTGGATAATATACACATTATTTAATATGTTTTACATAATAAATAAATCACAAATTCATTTGGGTAAAAAGAATGTTGGATCAACCTGAAGGAATAAAGGTTGTTCAGGTAGAATCCCATATAGAATATGGACATTGTATCAGCTGTACATAGGATATCTTAATGAGAGATAAAGGGATTTATAATATTTTATAAATTATGTGGGTAGTATGGTGATGTTGAGAAATCATACCCCCAACATTATGAATTACACATAAAAGGGTTTAATATAGAGGGCATTCTTGAATAAAAGTGAAATAGAGAGGATCCGTTATCTTAAGTCTGATGGTATTATTCACTTGATATTAATGACCCAAATAATAAAATTAGGGTAATTAATTAATAATTAAATAACCCATAATATATTTAAATTATTGATTAAAACTATTTTTATTTCATTCATAACCTTATGTTTGTTTATGAGTGTCAATCTTATTATTCAGGTCTGTTTGTTTCAATGGTTCTAATGATTTGTTCACTTATATTCATGTTCAAAGAATCATGTAAAATAGGTATGGTTGTTCATAATTGGAGTTATGTGTTATCATTGATAATCTATGAGGTTACCTGATTGTAAATTTCATCTTGTTACTTTAAATGTAGATAAATCATTATATAAATTCTTTAATGATAATTGTTTGGGTTAATTGGCGGTTGTTTGAACACAACAAACTCATTTGGATTTATAATTAAAAACCATGAGTAAAAAAGGATTATAGAACCATATTTGAGACATAATACAAATATTATGGTATTTTTAAACTAGGAAAATAGTTTCACGACTAGAATTGAAGATGGTAACAGAAATTGAAAACCCATTGTCCTTGAATGTTGTAAATTAGCAAATCTCAGATAGTGTTTTTATTTTTAGTATAAAATAAAGGGAAATGATAGATTATGAAGAATTATTCCATTATCAATAAAAAATTCCAGTACATATAATTTAATATATTCCTCAAAAAATTTGGACTAAAGGAGGTTATTAAATAAAAATAAATGAAATAAACTTTAACATAAAATAAAAGTTGAGAGATGCCTTATGAAAATTGGCGGCCTAACTACATTGCTTAAAACTTCGTAAAACGAATTGATGATGGAAAAAATTTTATATCATCATATGTACATCATAATTTAAGTAATAAGAATACATAATATCAAACCCCAAAATATGAAAATGGAAAATTCAATGAGACAACATAAAATAAGTGTTGACTAAAAGAGGAGGTTGAAAGGTTCCCTTACCTTGCAGAGTAACTCCTAAAACATAGAGGTTAGGACATTGGGGGCTTGATGACAACTTGTGAGGGCTCCTAGGGTTGTAAAAACACAATATATTTGAGGATTTTGGACATGGAATGAATGAATACAATGGAAGGAGTGGGTATAAATAGTAAAGGAGAGAGAGTTTTTTATTAAATTAAAAGGACGCCTCATTAGTGGTTTTTAAAAAACCATGGGCTTGCACATGGTATTTTCCTATGGTATTAGACACTTGGAAAACCTAATATCTTATATTACAGTACACAAGTATACCATAATTTTAATTTAATTATTACATTATTATGATGTCATTAAACATACAGAAAACATCAAACCGTATTTTTACCATTCACAAAAAATTCAGGTATATTAGAAAAATCTAAAAAATTCAGCCTAGCTATTTTTTTACATGTAAAATTCATAAATAGACTCAATTTTATTAAAATTATTTTCATATATTTTTAATTTAATTATTTAAGAAAATCATAATTTATTCAAAAAAATCAACATTAAATCAATGACTTGTATTATAACACATGTAAAAATTAATCAAGGTCCCATTAAACTATATTATCACAATAAGACCATAAAGTAACAATTTATGATTACATTTTATGAAAATAAATTTCCATTATGCATTATTAAATTAATCATAAAATTATAAATAAAATATTTTTTAAAAATAAATATACCAATTCATATATTATGATTGCTTTTTCACTTCTAAGATTTCTAAATTGTATTTATACATCCATGGGTGAAGTTTTTATTTTTTTGGCCAATTACTATTAATTAATATTCATAAAGTTATGTTACTATTCATATGGGTACATTACTATTCATCAAAAACTATGTCTGTCTTATTGGTCTCCAAATGGCTTACTGATCACAGTTGTAGATAACCATTTTTCAAAATTAAATTCACATAAGTGACAAACTTATGTTTAAAGGTCACATAGTACTTAGTAGTTCATTGTGTTGTAATTTAATGTGATTATATGACATTTTTATAATAAATTAATTTCCATTGACAAAACATTGGGTCGTTATATTCTTCCCACCATAAAAATTTCACCCTTGAAATTTTGTTTTACATTCTAATCGATAAATAGTTGTAGGAACTATTCCTTAATTACTTCAACGATGTCTTTATTCTTTATTATTATTATTTCCTTCATGTAGAAAGGGTTCATTCATCACAGTGATACCTTAGACTATTTTAAAAACCATCTAATTCCATTTCCCAAAAACAACTCAGGAATCATCTTTTATATCTATGGAAGCATTGATGAGTCATTAAAATGGTATTTCTAATTTATAATTTGAAATATTATCTTGAACATTTTTTTATAAAAAAGTATTACTGAATCATGGTCAAATATTTCCAAATAGGGTTTTGGTAAATCTATTTTCGTATATCCTTAATGATAAAAATCTATAATCTTATTCATATAAGATACTCAGAGGTCTCCCTATTTTGAATCATCTAGAAATTATTTTAGTAATTCATAATTTCTAAATAAATAAAAGAATTTAAAAATACCCTGACAGTACTTCCCACGATTAGCATGGTAAGAAATTTAGAAGTGCAATATGCTTCAAAAGAATGTACTTGATCCTTAAAATAATTGTTTGATTATAGAGGTCTCAGATGCGTCATAATGTTATTTGAATGTAACTTAGATATTTAAAAATGTTTCAAAGGCATCTGAGCATGACTTCAGTATGATATTTCCAAGTAGTTCTTCAGGAAGATCTAGAAGAGTTGTTCATGATCTTCCTCCTTTAATATTTTTACTATGAAAAATAAAATATCATTACAGGGTTTTAATACTTCTCTATTGAGCATAAAAAGGAAACGTTTAACATAAAATGCTAAACTTGTAAAAGAGAAGTATATCCTAACTTTTAATTTCCTATGTTTCAATATAGATTATCATTGATGAATTTCATAAGTTATATTATTATTGGGTTTTTTCATTCACTTAATAATGGTTTATACCATGTTCATGAATTTACCACGGCATATCAATAAGGCCCCAGCCTTAAACCTTACTTAATATTGAGTTATTACAAGATTACACATTGAGGATCTTTTCAGGTTTAGAGTTTTAGAGAATTAGGACATGACTATTACATCTCAAAAGATTACAAAGTAGATACTTCTACTAAGTTTCCATAAAATAAAAACTCTTAAAAAGAAACATGTCTAGTTCCATGTTTTAGGTAGCATGAATTTCCCTTGATCCCATCCTTGACCCTATTCTGTGTTAAGTCCTGTGAAAAAATATTTCAAAAACTTGGGATGAACATAAAAAGACCAGTAAGGGATACACAAAGAATGAAAACTGTTAGTTTTTCAAAACAACAAGAAAACCATGTATACTTTATCAAAGTAATACCTTTCACCTTTTCGAAGTAGTAAGAAAAACTCTTTAATGAATAAAATATCATTACTTACCCTTTTGTAACCAAAAGATTACCATAAAACCCATATAAAGAACACATAACATAAAAAGGTAACTTGGGACAAAAACATACTTAAATGGAATAACCATACGATCTAATTCCACACATACTTAATGGAATAGCCATACGACCGACTTCCACACATACTTAATGGAATAGACATACGACCAAATTCCATACCCAATGCATTGGAGGTTATAATGTAACCACCCGTCCGGGTATTCACGGCACCACCCGTCATAATGTCCAAGTACCATTATAAAATCATAAGACATTAAAAAAATATAATGGAAAGAAAACATTTCCACATTTCGATCACAATATATCACTTAAATATATCGACATAACAAATCCTTTATAAAAACCATTTTCAATACCATCATACATAAAAGAGTATATGGTATCTATTTCATTTTAAAAAACATTACGGCTTGTTGAGGAAGCCAAAGACCAAATAATACTCGCGACGGCGGAAAAGGTCGTTGTCACCGCGTACGTTAAAAGAAACATTCCTTTTTGTCGTTTAGTAAAATGCTTCAAATAAAAAGATTACTTTTGAATAAAATTAAAAGTCAAAGGGGTTTATACACCATATAAAAGAAAGTTGTGTGTAAAACCAAATATGCCTCAATGAAAGGAGATTGAGACTAAGTCCCTTATAAAGTCGGTATCCTTAGATTAAGGATAAATAAATTACATGATTATGTGTGAAAAATACGAATACACAAAATATAAGTGGATATTAAGTGTAAAACAATCAGAGGTCATTCACACATAATCATGGAAAAACAAAACCAATGACATAGATATTTAACTCAATGAAATTAGATTGAGTTATGATTTCCGATACAAGTTCGTCTAAGTGACATAAGAATTTATCAATGAGATGATTATGTGTAGAAATAGTATATCCACACAAAGGTTTGTGGAAAATACAACATAGATATTCCAAAAATAATCTTGGCATAATAAAATCAAGAATTAGTGGTTTAACCCAAATAATTGAAAGTGGGTTAAGATGTTCCCTTACAGAAATTTGACAGCCTAACGGCGTCACTTCAAAACTCATAAAATGAGTTGATGAGAGATAAAAAGGGTATCTCATCACTTGGATATAAAATTTACATTAATAAGGATATAGAAGAACATATCCCAACATAATAGTATGTGAATTAAAATACATAACAAAAGAAGTCTTTTAAAAAGAGGAGGGTGAAAGGTTCCCTTACCGACTTGGGTAACTTTCGAAACGTACACCCCATTGAAGAAGGGTCATACAATGAATATGTAAGTACCCATAAATGAAATTATATTACACAAAGAGTATAATAATGGTAAGTACATACACCAATCAAAGTAAATGGTGTAAAATGTAGCATAAATCTCATGGGAATAAAAGTGAGATGAAAAAATCCCTTATGAAAACTCGGCAGCCTAACGACGCCACTTAAAACTTCCAAAAATGGATTGATTAGATCAAATAGAGTATCTCATAATATTACAATAAAATTTACAGCAAGATGAATATAAAATAACATCCCCCATCATAACAAATAGGAGCTTAAAAGAAGTGACATAAATGAGAGTGCTTAAAAAAAAGAGAGAGGTTAGATCTCTTACGAAAATTCGGCAGCCTAACGGCGCCACTCAAAACTTCCAAAATGGATTGATGAGAGAGAATAGGGTCTATCATCATATGAACATAAAAATTACAGTAAGATTAATATAAAATAACATCCCAATAACAAGAAAGATGATCTTTAAGAGGAGCGACATAAAAGAGTGTACTTAAAAAGAAAGAGAGGAGTAGGATCCCTTACCTCAAGTCCAATTTGTCTTGTTCGTTTCTTTATATTCCTGAATAATAAACTTTGGTCAATTTATAATTTTTTTAAGGAACTCTTATAAAGATTATTATTCAGTTCATATCACATATTTTAATGTTATAATAATTGGTTAATAATATGAGTTCATATCAGACGTTTTTGTCGATATTTGGTACATGAATCAAAAATTGAACTTATTGGAAAATAATTTTCCATGTACTTATTGGTACATCATATCCAGAATAGTATTGATGTTTTAAATATCATATATATCCAGTATATATTAATTTTATACTATTCAATAGAATTTGGAGTTAAAAAATTAAAAGCACCGTTCATGGAGATGGTAGGCCGTACGTACGCATGAACACTACTTTCATTTTTTGTCATATTAATGGAATTAAAACAAAATGAGATATATATATATATGTTATAATTCCAGAATGATATCCATAATTTATATGTAATATATTACATATATATCCATTATATATATGTACTTATAATAGTACATAACATTTTGAGATAAGAAATGAAATGTACCGTTCATGGAGACGGTAAGCCGTACGTACGCATGAACGCTACTTCCATTTATATTTCATATTTAATGGAATTAAAACATAATGATACATAATATTATTTTAATTACAGTATGTTATCATATATAATATCATTAAATATATCCTTTATACATACCACATATGGTATTAATGAATCAAATCACTTTGAGGGGGCGGTAGTCCGCACTTCCTTAAATGAAGATATCGCGTTGGCCCATAATGGAAACCCTAAAGGTATTCCATAAATGAAAAATACAGAAGCTTAAGTAAAACATAAACATATTATATATCATATATAAATATAGTGTCATATTAATGGCCACCTTTGAAGGTGTTATAAGAATGTTGAACAATCATCGTTTCGTGAGGTAGAAATTCGCCATCCACAGAAACAATATGTTCTTTAACCATTAGATGTAGGTGTGTGTAAGTGTAGCTCGAATAATTATTATAACAACATCATAGTATATTGAAGATACTGTATTTGTTACAAAATAAATTAATAAAAAGAGTTTAGGGGGTTGGAGAAGCAAAATAAAACAAAAGGACACAAGTGAAGACATTACCTTAAAATCGGGTAACTCCCTTTGGTTTGAGCTCAAAGGCTTCCTTGGGAAGACTTATGCCCAAAGTGAGGCCTCAAGGAGTTAGAGAGGGATGTGGAGAGACAAAATGTTCAGGTTTTGGCCGACACAAAGGCTTTTGAAGTGTGGGTAAGGAGGTAGAGGTGGGGGCCTTTTATAAGAGGAGAGGAGGGGCACTCTTGGAAAGTAAAGAAATGTTACTTTATTTTAGAATGAGTTTCGGATTTTAATGGTCCCAAATTGATGTGTTTCGAGGATAATGTGATAAGGGTTCTAAATCACCCCATACAATAGATTTTTTACATGTTTAGGTCTTAGATTTTACATTATCTTTCCATTTTATTTAAATCATTAAATAATGAGGTCATCGCTGCATCATCATGATGTCATAAATAATTTAATTTATTTAATGTCTAAAAATTATAAAAAAATACTATTATGTAGGAAATATTTTTATATTTCCAATTACTATTTATAGTCAAAAATCTGACTTGTATAACCCCATGTAAAAATTGTCTTAGTAAAATATCTCATGTTTGTGTCATTTTTACTTTAACATTAAATAAAAAGGTATTTATGTCATTTTCCAACCCAAGTGGCTCCATGGGGTCCCCAAGTTGACCCATGGATTGTATTGGTCGGCCACGACTCATCCAATAATGGTAAGACATGTGTCTAGGTCATTTCATTTTATTAAAACATTATTTTTACCTTAAACTACACTAATTACCTCTAATCGCGATTAAAAACTTAAAAGTTACTATTCACCCAAAAAAATTTTTAATTCCATTGAACCACATTTTACTTATTAATGAAAACCATGTATGTCGGATTTTTGAAATTCAAAACATAGAGGTGGTAAAATTTCATTTAAACAGAAAATCAGTTTTTTATAAGTACCACTTAGTGGTTTCACTATTCATCAAAAATTGAAGCTTTTCAGAAAAATACCAAAACTTCACCCTAAGATATATTTGATATTCCGAATTCAAAAATGAAGTCTATTTTAAAAAAATCAAAACATATAAGTTGCATTGATTAATTTAATAATTAATTCCCGCTGTCAGAGCAAATAACGTGTTTTTATGAAACAATAAGTATCAAAAGATTGACACTAGTTTAAGTCCGATTTCAAAGTGAAATTAATTACAATGACCACTATTAGATTAAATGGTAAAAATATATTCTAATTTTACTTTAAAAACAATTAAAAAGATAATCTAATCATATAAATAAATTAGATTAAAAAGAGGTTTTGAATTAAAATACAACATTTTTCACTATTAATTAAAAAAATGAACTTTTTCGGAATGATACCAAAAATTTTCACAAAGTAAATTTTGATGTCTCGATTCTAAAGAAGAATTTTAATCTGTCAAATATAACACATAAAATTGTTAAAAGGTGGATTTAAAAGAGGTTCTCCATCCAAAGGCGGTTAATCGACCTTTTAATGAATATTAGAATGTTTATGCTTAAAAAATTGGATTCATTCGAATTTTTAATCCTTTAACATTTATTGTAAAGAGTAAAAATACTTGAAAATCATATATAATCATTTTTTAGTTATTTCTTTTCATTCCTGCCATTACAACGACTAGGCGTTAACTACCATTTAAAATAATATTATTTTATTATTAGAGTGCAACGTAAGATTCCCAAGAAACTCGTTGTTGCGTATTGGGTACGCCATCGAGCATAGTGTCCCCATTAAAGTAATATTAATATTTTATTCACAAATATGGATAAATATAAAAATGTCATATTATTTATTTACCTGGTGTGACACCCCGAGCTTCCACGATACGCTTCTCATTCAATAATGCAATAGCATGCATTGTACGCAACTTCGAGTTCTAAAACACCGCGACTAATCAAAGTATCCATTATGAATAGTAATAACCACTTTTTAAAATTATAGAAATTTTATATTTCAAAATGGACTTCATTTTTGGATTCGGAATATCGAAATTAGCCTATGTTGAATTTTTGGTATTTTTCTGAGAACTTCTAATTTTTTTATGAATAGTGAAAAATACTTAAAAACAACTTCTTTAATAAAAATAATTTATAGTGACAAATTATACTATTTAGTGGTTTTAAAGTATAATTAGAATATATTTTTACCATTTTATCCAATGGTGGTCATTAGAATTAATTTAACATTGAAATTGGACATAAACAATTGCCAATCTTTTGATATAAATTGTTTCTCAAAAACACGCTATTTGTTGTGACAGCGGGAATTAAATATAAAATTAATTAATGCAACTTATATGTTTGGAATTTTGTAAAATAGACATCATTTTTGAATTCGGAATATCAATTATAGCTTAGGGTGAAATTTTGGCATTGTTCTGAAAAACTTCAATTTTTTATGAATAGTGAAACCACTAAGTGGTAGTTAAATAACTGATTTTTCGATTAAATGAAATATTACCACTTCTGTGATTTGATTTTCAAAAATACGACATACATGGTTGTCATTAAGAAGTAAAATGTGGTTCAATGATATTAAAATAATTTTTTGGTGAATAGTAACTTTTAAGTTCTTAATCGCGATTAGAGGTAATTAGTGTAATTTAAGGTAAAAATAATGTTTTAATAATATGAGATGAGATTGACACTTGTCCTACTCCTATTGGATGTGCCATGTCCGACCAAGAAAATCCATGGGTCAACTTGGGGACCCCATGGAGCCACTTTAGTTGGAAAATGACATAAATACCTTTTATTTAATGTTAAAGTAAAAAATGACACAAACATGAAATGTTTTACTAAAAAATTTTTTACATGGGGTTATACAAGTCATATTTTCGACTATAAATAGTCATTGTAAATATAAAAAGATTTCCTACATCATAATATTTTTTTTATAATTTTTAGACATTAAATAAATTAAATTATTTATGACATCATTATGATGCAGCGATGACTTCATTATTTAACGATTTTAATAAAATGAAAAGATAATGTACAATCCAAGGATTACACTTGTCCAAATACTATTGGATGGGTCGATTTCGAATCCTTATCACCTTAGCCACGAATTATATAAGTGTGGGACCTTTATAATCCGAAAAGCATTGTATAATAATGTAAAATTTCCTTACTTTCCAAGAGTGCCCCTCCTCTCCTCTTATAAAAGGCCCCCACCTCTACCACCTCATTCATACTTTAAAGCCATTTGGCTCGGCCAAACTCTGCCCAAATACTCTCCCAACTTCCCCCTCTTACTCCTAGAAGCCTCAATTTGGGCAGAACTCTTCCCAAGGAAGCCTTTGGCACAAATCAAAAAGAGTTACCCGATTTTGAGGTAATGTCTTCTCTAATGTTGTTTTGTTTTATTTTTCTTCTCCAACCCCCTAAACTCTTTTTATTCATTTATTTTGTAACAACAACAGTATCCTCAATATACTAGGATTTTTTTATAAGAAGTATTCGAGCTACACTTACACACACCTACATCTAATGGTTAAAGAACATACAGTTTCTGTGGATGGCGAATTTCTGCCTCACGAAACGATGATTGTTCAAAACTCATATAACACCTTCAAAGGTGGCCATTAAGATGTCACTATATTTATATATGATATATAGTATGTTTATGTTTTACTTATGCTTATGTATTTGTCATTTATTGCATAATTTATGATTTCCATTATGGGTAAAACGCGATAATTTCATTTTAGGAAGTGCGGACTACCGCCCCCTCAAAGTGATTTGAATCGTTAATGCCATATGTGGGATGTATAAAGGATGGAGTAAATGGTATTATACACTATATTATACTAGAATTATATTATAAATTTATATAATTATGATTTCATTCCATTAAATATGAAATAGAAATGAAAGTAGCGTTCATGCGTACGTACGGCTTACCGTCTCCATGAACGGTGCATTTCATTTCTTACCTCTAAATGTTACGTAATATTATAAATGAATGTATATACTGGATATATATGATATATATGAAATCTAAATCATGAATATAATTCTGGAGATAATGGATATTCTACCACATAAACAACTTGTAATTATAAGAAGTTTATTGTTGACTCAAGTACCAAAGATCGACAAAACGACCGTTATTAACTTAAATAATTACATAATGTTCATAAAATTGTAATAAGTGATATAAAAAGGATAATGAAATTAAAAATGGTTCTTAATAAGGTATATATTAACTCTAGTTTATTATTCAGGAGGTTAAAGAACGGTTGAGTCAAGTCAGACACGAGGTAAGGGAACTTCTTAACCCAATTTCTATTCTTTGGGTTAATCTCCTACTTTCAAATTATGTCATGATATTATTATGTCCTTTTTTTTATTTTTACTTTCTTTATGTGTACCTATAGTGAATACACATAATAGATCTATTTTACTTTAAAAATGATCTTTTAAGGACTTCGTCTCAATCCCCTTTCATTGAGGCATATTTGGTTTTATACACAACTTTCTTTTATACGGTGTATAAACACCTTTGACTTTTACGTTTATTCAAAAGGAATCTTTTTTATACGAAGCATTTTACTAAACGACAAAAAGGGAATGTTTTTCTTTCCGTACTTATGTGGCGACAACGACTTCTCCGCCGCCGTGACCATTATTTGAGTTTCGGATTCCTCTACAAGCCATAATTTTAATGAAAAATAAATACAAAGTTTTAACTTTCTTTTATTTTATTGAAAATGGTTTTGAAAGAGTTTTTATTATATCAATGTGTTGTATTTATATCTTGTGATTGAAATGTGGAAATGTTATGTTTCCTTTATGCATGTTTTATGTGATACGATTATGTTATGGTTTATGATATGTTTAAACCTATTCATATGAGGAATGCATTGGACTTACTAAGTGACGGGTGGAGCCCGCTATAGCTCCTCGATGCATCGGCAGGTCTCATGAGACAAACTAGTATCTTGGAACGAGGCCTTGACAAAATCTTATTTGTGGTCTTGGCACGAGGCCTTGGCTACGTGGTTATGATAATCTGACATTATGCATTCCATCATTATGAAAGTGGTTATTGATATTGCATGTGATTATTCGACCAGTAGAATATCCATGTGAGGAAGTGAATGGCATTATCTCATTTTACTTTTTCCATATTATGTTGAAGTTCAAGTTTAAAAGGATTTTGTTTTAGTTATACATTGCCTTAAATGTTAATGTTTATTTATGAAAGATTCCGCTATATTGTTAACCTTACTGAGCATCCGAGCTCACCCCTTTCAATGTTTTAATATTTTTCCAGGATGTGAAGAAGTATTTTATGAATGACCTGCAGGGGTAGTCAGAAAGGGATATGATTGTGGACTATGAAGACCATGTTATTGTAGTTTGTTTACTTTTTGATGTAATGAAAGACTTATGAATGTATCTAGTGTTTCCAAGGCTACTAAACTAATCGGTCTTTCGAGACTTGATCTTTTGTGATCATGCCAATGTTACGAAGTAATGCACCGGCTCTGGGTAGCTGGGGTCAGGGCGTTACAGTTGGTATCAGAGGCAGTTTAGTACTAACCTTGGAAGCTAGATTTAGATAAACTCTGATTAGAGCACATAGCCCAAAGATAGACTTTGAGGATTAGTATAGAAGAACTTCTTAGAATTTTGTTATTGTAGAGATTTTGTGAGTTTTCCGAGCAATACATCCCTGTCTGGATACGAGCAGGTAGAGGTGGATTTGGCACAGATGTACCTAGGGGTAAAACCTGAAAACACCGCTTTGATCTAGACTCGAACGGGAACTGGTGCATGACAACGGGTCTTGCTGCACTCTTGGTTACGACACTCCCGGGGGATATGCTTAGGATAATTCCCATTTTCTTTAAAAACCACTATGAACGGTTATGAGTATATACTTCCTCAAATAAAATCTTTTTATGATTATGGATTATATCCATAAATAGTTCAATTTATGTTAAGTATTTTACAAGTATGGAATTATGTATTTTGATTCATAAACTAATCTAGTTTATGCCATTATTTAGAAATGGCGCCTAGTGGAAGGAATGGAAACCGTATCAATGCACGCACTCCGTGTAGGGATTGCCCTCCTGCTCAAGATAATTATTGTGGATCTGGAGATACAACTAGTTCTGATCAACTTATTACCATACTGGGACAACTCACTCAAGTTATGAATAATAACCTTACTCGTATAGATCACCCTGATCCACAACGTGGAGGATCAATGTTAGATCGCTTCATGAGGCAACAACCACCAAAATTTAATGGGGGTTCAAATCCATTAGTAGCTGAGCAATGGATAAACTCCTTAGAGAAAATATTCCATGCCTTGGGGAGTAGCGAAAGGGAGAAGGTTGTCATGGCAGTTTACTGCCTCACTGGAGATGCTGATCAGTGGTGGTCGCTGATTCAAAACACAAAGGAAGATGATGACGTATCGAATCTGGAATGGAGGGAGTTCAAAGACATTTTCTTAGAAAAATACTTTCCTCGTGACCATCGAGTAGATATGGAAAGGCAATTTCTGAGTCTGAGGCAGAAGGAGGATGAGAATGTCACAAAGTATGAGGCTAACTTTACAAGGTTAGCGAGGCATGCTGCCGATTATATACGTAACCCAAGGAGTAAGATTGATCGTTTCTTTGATGGGTTAAAACCATTTCTCCATCAAGCTTTAGTATCACAATCCTTCTCATCATACGAAGATATTGTCTCGTGTGCTATCAAGACAGAAAAGGAATTATCTAAGTCTTATGACAACAAAGTAAAGCAAGAGAAGAAGAGAATGGTGGAACAAGAGACAGATAAAGGGAAAAAGGGAAAGAAGGATTTTCCATTATGTGATAATTGTGGGAAGAATCACCCTGGTACTTGCCTAAAAGGAATGAGAGTTTGTTATAAATGTGGAGAAAAGGGTCACCAGGCTCGTGATTGCAAGGGAAAGAAAGAGGCTATCAATGTTGAATGCTACAATTGTAGGGAAATGGGGCATTATGCAAATGAATGTCCTAAGCGTCAGGGAAACTTACCTCAGAAAAGGCCAAGGGATAAAGGACAATCTTATGCTGTTACTACAGTTGAAGTGGAATAATTAATGTATTGGTGCTTTTGGACTCAAGGATTATATTCTGGTTATAATAATAATGTGATATATATAAGGATTGTACTGTAGTACTTTTTTTTCATTAAGGTTTTAATATGATGAAGGTAATCATATTTTTAGTATGTGAAAATAAGAGAAACTTTACATTGTTTGGGGAATCTGATGTTACAATTGATTTTGGAATTAAGAGACCTTTTAGAGAAAGTCTGGACAGAGGCATTTTGGATAACTATAAAGGTTGGAGTGGATTAAGTTGATCTTTGGATAGTATTTTTTAAGGTTAAAAAATTTATGAAGATTATTTTTGGAATATTATGATACTATAGTTTTAGGAAAAGGAAAACCTGTAGGGTGGGGCATAACCCGTCGCGTCGGACAAAGCTGCAGGAATCGAACCCACAATCATAGTGCGACAGGCCTTTATTTCCTACCACTAGCCTACAGAAAGTCCCTGGTTATTACAAAATAATTTTACTAATCTAAATGGGATGTGTTAACATTTGGAACCTTATACAATTAGGATAAGTATACTATTTTTTTGAGTTCTATTATCTTTTTGAGTGAAAGATGAGTTGAAGGTTGAAACTCTAATTGTCAAGCATAAATATATATATACCTATCTCTTATTCAATGAATAAATTAATTCTTAAACTTTATTAAAGGGATATTAAAAAAAATGTGTTATCCTAATACCTTATGTCTTGTTGAAATGATGATATTTTAAATCAACATAGATTGAAGGCTTTGAGGCCCTCAATTTGACAGTTGATTGTGATTGATGACCTCAATCACTCCCTACAAATATTTACTTTTTTCCTCCAATTATATGTCTCTAATTTCCACCAATGTTCTCCTAATCGAGATCATAATTGGGTGGTGACTTTTTCATTTCCCTTTCAATCTTATTAAGGCTAAATTTTATTAATCTTATTTCCAATGTGGGTTTTCCTCAAAGGTATTCTCTCTTTTCAACCTTTTATTTTCAAAGAAAAATTTCAAATTGCGAGGACGCAATTTATTGAAGGAGGGGAGAATGTAACACCCCGAGCTTCCACGATACGCTTCTCATTCAATAATGCAATAGCTTGCATTGTACGCAACTTCGAGTTCTAAAACACCGTGACTAATCAAAGTAGCCGTTATGAATAGTAATAACCACTTTTTAAAATTATAGAAATTTTATATTTCAAAATGGACTTCATTTTTAGATTCAGAATATCGAAATTAGCCTATGTTGAATTTTTGGTATTTTTCTGAGAACTTCTAATTTTTTATGAATAGTGAAAAATACTTAAAAACAACTTTTTTAATCAAAATAATTTATAGTGACAAATTATACTATTTAGTGGTTTTAAAGTATAATTAGAATATATTTTTACCATTTTATCCAATGGTGGTCATTAGAATTAATTTAACATTGAAATTGGACATAAACAATTGCCAATCTTTTGATATAAATTGTTTCTTAAAAACACGCTATTTGTTGTGACAACAGGAATTAACTATAAAATTAATTAATGCAACTTATATGTTTGGAATTTTGTAAAATAGAAATCATTTTTGAATTCGGAATATCAATTATATCTTAGGGTGAAATTTTGGCATTGTTCTGAAAAACTTCAATTTTTTATGAATAGTAGAACCACTAAGTGGTAGTTAAATAACTGATTTTTCGATTAAATGAAATATTACCACTTCTGTGATTTGATTTTCAAAAATCCTACATACATGGTTGTCATTAAGAAGTAAAATGTGGTTCAATGAGATTAAAATAATTTTTTGGTGAATAGTAACTTTTAAGTTCTTAATCGCGATTAGAGGTAATTAGTGTAGTTTAAGGTAAAAATAATGTTTTAATAATATGAGATGAGCTTGAAACTTGTCCTACTCCTATTGGATGTGCCATGGCCGACCAATAAAATCCATGGGTCAACTTGGGGACCCCATGTAGCCACTTTAGTTGGAAAATGACATAAATACCTTTTATTTAATGTTAAAGTAAAAAATGACACAAACATGAAATGTTTTACTAAAACAATTTTTACATGGGGTTATACAAGTCATATTTTAGACTATAAATAGTCATTGGAAAGATAAAAAGATTTTCTACATCATAGTATTTTTTTTATAATTTTTAGACATTAAATAAATTAAATTATTTATGACATCATTATGATGCAGCGATGACTTCATTATTTAACGATTTTAATAAAATGAAAAGATAATGTACAATACAAGGCTTACACTTGTCCAAATACTATTGGATGGGTAGATTTAGAACCCTTATCACCTTATACACGAATTATATAAGTGTGGGACCTTTATAATCCGAAAATCATTGTATAATAATGTAAAATTTCCTTACTTTCCAAGAGTGCCCCTCCTCTCCTCTTATAAAAGGCCCCCACCTCTACCACCTCATTCATAATTTCAAGCCATTTGGCTCGGCCAAACTCTTCCCAAATACTCTCCCAACTTCCCCCTATTACTCCTAGAAGCCTCACTTTAGGCAGAACTCTTCCCAAGGAAGCCTTTGTCTCAAATCAAAAAGAGTTACCCGATTTTGTGGTAATGTCTTCTCTAATGTTGTTTTGTTTTATTTTTCTTATCCAACCCCCTAAACTCTTTTTATTCATTTATTTTGTAACAAAACCAGTATAATAAATATACTAGGATTTTGTTATAATAAGTATTCGAGTTACACTTACACACACCTACATCTAATGGTTAAAGAACATACAGTTTCTGTGGATGGTGAATTTCTGCCTCACGAAACGATGATTGTTCAACACTCATATAACACCTTCAAAGGTGGCCATTAAGATGTCACTATATTTATATATGATATATAGTATGTTTATGTTTTACTTATTCTTCTTTATTTCTCATTTATGGCATACTTTATGATTTCCATTATGGGTAAAACGCGATAATTTCATTTTAGGAAGTGCGGACTACCACCCCCTCAAAGTGATTTGAATCGTTAATGCCATATGTGGGATGTATAAAGGATGGAGTAAATGGTATTATACACTATATTATACTTGAATTATATTATAAATTTATATAATTATGATTTCATTCCATTAAATATGAAATAGAAATGAAAGTAGCGTTCATGCGTACGTACGGCTTACCGTCTCCATGAACGGTGCATTTCATTTCTTACCTCTAAATGTTACGTAATATTATAAATGAATGTATATACTGGATATATATGATATATATGAAATCTAAATCATGAATATAATTCTGGAGATAATGGATATTCTACCACATAAACAACTTGTAATTATAAGAAGTTTATTGTTGACTCAAGTACCAAAGATCGACAAAACGACCGTTATTAACTTAAATAATTACATAATGTTCATAACATTGTAATAAGTGATATAAAAAGGATAATTAAATTAAAAATGGTTCTTAATAAGGTATATATTAACTCTAGTTTATTATTCATGAGGTTAAAGAACGGTTGAGTCAAGTCAGACACGAGGTAAGGGAACTTATTAACCCAATTTCTATTCTTTGGGTTAATCTCCTACTTTCAAATTATGTCATGATATTATTATGTCCTTTTTTTTATTTTTACTTTCTTTATGTGTACCTATAGTGAATACACATAATATATCTATTTTACTTTAAAAATGATCTTTTAAGTACTTCGTCTCAATCCCATTTCATTGAGGCATATTTGGTTTTATACACAACTTTCTTTTATACGGTGTATAAACACCTTTGAATTTTACGTTTATTCAAAAGGAATCTTTTTTATACGAAGCGTTTTACTAAACGAGAAAAAGGGAATGTTTTTCTTTCTGTACTTATGTGGCGACAATGACTTCTCCACCGCCGTGACCATTATTTGAGTTTCGGCTTCCTCTATAAGCCATCATTTTAATGAAAAATAAATACAAAGTTTTAACTTTCTTTTATTTTATTGAAAATGGTTTTGAAAGCGTTTTTATTATATCAATGTGTTGTATTTATATATTGTGATTGAAATGTGGAAATGTTATGTTTCTTTTATGCATGTTTTATGTGATATGATTATGTTATGGTTTATGATATGTTTAAACCTATTCATATGAGGAATGCATTGGACTTAATAAGTGACGGGTGGAGCCCGCTATAGCTCCTCGATGCATCGGCAGGTCTCATGAGACAAACTAGTGTCTTGGTATGAGGCCTTGACAAAATCTTATTTGTGGTCTTGGCACGAGGCCTTGGCTACGTGGTTATGATAGTCTGGCATTATGCATTCCATCATTATGAAAGTGGTTATTGATATTGCATGTGATTATTCGACCAGTAGAATATCCATGTGAGGAAGTGAATGGCATTATCTCATTTTACTTTTTCCATATTATGTTGAAGTTCAAGTTTAAAAGGATTTTGTTTTAGTTATACATTGACTTAAATGTTAATGTTTATTTATGAAAGCTTCCGCTATATTGTTAACCTTACTGAGCATCCGAGCTCACCCTTTTCAATGTTTTAATATTTTTCCAGGATGTGAAGAAGTATTTTATGAATGACCTGCAGGGGTAGTCAGAAAGGGATATGATTTTGGACTATGAAGACCATGTTATTGTAGTTTTTTTAATTTTTGATGTAATTAAAGACTTATGAATGTATCTAGTGTTTCCAAGGCTACTAAACTAATCGGTCTTTCGAGACTTGATCTTTTGTGATCATGCCAATGTTACGAAGTAATGCACCGACTCTGGGTAGCTGGGGTCGGGGCGTTACACCTGGGGTGTTACATCCTTCCCCCTTTTGGGAATTGCGTCCTCGCAATTTTAAAAATGGGCTCGGAAACATCCTTGAAAGTCCCACATCGGAACAATAGTCGATAAAACAATCACTTTAAAAGAATGGGAGAGAAGTACAAATGTCACCCGAGTTAACCCATACTAGGATTCCAAGTATGAAAATATGGATATGGAGGAGAAAACAAAGGGTCATGTTCTGATGGAGAGTGATAGTAAACATGTCTAGGATAAATTTAACCACAAGAAAATCACAAAATTGTGATGGGTTAAATGGTATTCGATTCCCCAGTAGGAAAAGTTAACAGACAACATTTTTGTTTTAAGTTACTCTTCATTGAGGAATTTATTTTTTTGAGCTTAACTAAATCATAATGAAACATACTTACTTGTCACGTAGACTTTCAACTTTTACTAGATTCCTTAATCAAAATAATATTTTCTCCAAAAGAAGAGTTTTTAGGAAGACTTGTTCGCATTAAGAGTACTATAATCAACTTCCTGAGAATCAACTAATCCACAAAAGAGAACTATATACTTCCCATATCTTTAGAATTTAACCAAAACCAAAATCAAAAAGGTTAGTACAAGATCAGATAATCCAGAAAATGATAAACCTTTATAAAAAGAAAATATATTCTTAATCTCCAAAATTTTTCCAACAAAACCCAAAGTTCAACGAGGACCATTTGATAAACAATTTTTCCATAAAATTATTCAAAGTAAACCAAACTAAGATTGAAACCCAAATATTTTAAGGACTTAGTCACATAGTCTTCCAAGGTACAAATTAACTTTTATCTCCAAATAACATCAGTTGCTCTTAAATTCTCATATTTAAAAGTAATTAACCTAATCAGATATCCTCGATGATAGGTTAATCATTTCCATAGATAACCCAAAATAAACTTACTCTTGATTCCAAAAAATAATCTAACTAAAAAGAATTAGTCAAACTAACCAGGGACTTCATGTAGTCCAGTGGTAGGCGATAAATATCAGTCGCACTTTGGTTGTGGGTTCGATTCCCGCAGCTTTGTCCGACGCGACGGGTTGTCACACGGTCTGCGTGTTGTCCTTTTTCCAAAACTATATAATTCTTAAAACATTCCCCAAAACGAGATAAAATCTTCAAAAATGATCATAACATATTTTAACCTCAAGTTTATCTCATGCCTTTCATTTTCCATCATAACATATAATAACCCATAATTACCTCAAAAGTAAGGATCATATAAACTCTAATAGTTACCTTTATAATTATTACCTGAACTTCCACATCGATTGGTCATCTCGTACATGATGAATTACAGATCATACCAAGGTTCAAGTGGTTGATCATGACTCCTTGATAGTTGGTTTAGAACAACCACAAGTTTCCTCATTGAATCCCCAATTTTATCTAGTATCTTAATCAGAGAACCACCATAGTTTCCTTCAAACCTATTTTCACTTTGGTGCCTGCTAGATCCATCCATTCACTAAAAACAGAAATTTCAGTGTGAGTATATAAAAAAATCCATCATGTACTAATGAGGAAGATAAACACTAAGATATACTTACTCATTCACTTTATCTAAAACTAGGACTCTTTCTGAAATCCTAACCATTATGGTAATGTCACTTATGCTTAAAGAATACCCTAACCTCTAAAGTTATCTAAACCGACCTTTGATACCAACTATAAGGCCCCAGCCTTAAACCTTACTTAATCTTGAGTTATTACAAGATTACACATTGAGGATCTTTTTAGGTTTAGAGTTTTAGAGAATTAATACATGACTATTACATCTCAAAAGATTACAAAGTAGAAACTTCTACTGAGTTTCCATAAAATAAAAACTCTTAAAAAGAAACATGTCTAGTTCCATGTTTTAGGTAGCATGACCTTCCCTTGATCCCATCCTTGACCCTATTCCGCGTTAAGTCCTGTGAAAAAATATTTCAAAAACTTGGGATGAGCATAAAAAGCACAGTAAGGGATACACAAAGAATGAAAACTGTTAGTTTTTAAAAACAACAAGTAAACCATGTATACTTTATCAAAGTAATACCTTTCACCTTTTCGAAGTAGTAAAAAAAAACTCTTCAATGAATAAAATATCATTACTTACCCTTTTGTAACCAAAATATTACTATAAAACCCATATAAAGAACACATAACATAAAAAGGTAACTTGGGACATAAACATACTTAAATGGAATAACCATACGGTCGACTTCCACACATACTTAATGGAATAACCATACGGCCGACTTCCACACATACTTAATGGAATAGCCATACGACCAACTTACATACCCAATGCATTGGAGGTTATAACATAACCAACCATCCTAGTATTCACGGTACCACCCGTCATAATTTCCAAGTACCATTATAAAATCATAAGACATTAAACAAATATAATGGAAAGAAAACATTTCCACATTTCGATCACAATATATCACTTAAATATATCGACATTACAAATCCTTTATAAAAACCATTTTCAATACCATCATACATAAAAGATTATATGGTATTTATTTCATTTTAAAAAACATTACGGCTTTTTGAGGAAGCCAAAGACCAAATATTACTCGCGGCGGTGGAAAAGGTCATTGTCACTGCGTACGTTAAAAGAAACATTCCTTTTTTGTCGTTTAGTAAAACGCTTCGTATAAAAAGATTCCTTTTGAATAAAATTAAAAGTCAATGGGGTTTATACACCGTATAAAAGAAAGTTGTGTGTAAAACAAAATATGCCTCAATGAAATGAGATTGAGACGAATTCCCTTACAAAGTCGGTATCCTTAGATTAAGGATAAATCAATTACATGATTATGTGTGAAAAATACTAATACACAAAATATAAGTGGATATTAAGTGTAAAAAAATCAGAGGTCATTCACACATAATCATGGAAAAACAAAACCAATGACATAGATATTTAACTCAATGAAATGAGATTGAGTTATGATTTACGATACAAGTTCGTCTAAGTGACATAAGAATTTATCAATGAGATGATTATGTGTAGAAATATTATATCCACACAAAGGTTTGTGGAAAATACAACATAGATATTCCACACATAATCTTGTCATAATAAAATCAAGAATTATTGGTTTAACCCAAAGAATTGAAAGTGGGTTAAGAAGTTCCCTTACAGAAATTCGACAGCCTAACGACGTCACTTCAAAACTCATAAAATGAGTTGATGAGAGATAAAAAGGGTATCTCATCACTTGGAAATAAAATTTACATTAATAAGGATATATAAGAACATATCCCAACATAATATTATGTGAATTAAAAGACATAACAAAAGAAGTCTTTTAAAAAAAGGAGGGTGAAAGGTTCCCTTACCGACTTGGGTAACTTTCGAAACGTACACCCCATTGAAGAAGGGTCATACAATGAATATGTAAGTACCCATAAATGAAATTATATTACACAAAGAGTATAATAATGGTAAGTACATACACCACTCAAAGTAAATGGTGTCAAATGTAGCATAAATATCACGGGAATAAAAGTGAGATGAAAAAATCCCTTATGAAAACTCGGCAGCCTAACAGCGCCACATAAAACTTCCAAAAATGGATTGATGAGATGAAATAGAGTATCTCATAATATTACAATAAAATGTAAATCAAGAGGAATATAAAATAACACCCCCATCATAACAAATAGGAGATTAAAAGAAGTGACATAAATGAGAGTACTTAAAAAAAAGAGAGAGGTTAGATCTCTTATGAAAATTCGGCAGCCTAACGGCGCCACTCAAAACATCCAAAATGGATTGATGAGAGAGAATAGGGTCTCTCATCATATGAATATAAAAATTACAGTAAGAGTAATATAAAGGAACATCCCAATAACAATAAAGATTATCTTTAAAAGGAGCGACATAAAAGAGTGTACTTAAAAAGAAAGAGAGGAGTAGGATCCCTTACCTCAAGTCCAACTTGTCTTGTTCGTTTCTTTATATTTCTGAATAATAAACTTTGGTCAATTTTTAATTTCTTAAGGACCTACTATAAAGATTATTATTCAGTTCATATCACATATTTTAATGTTATAATAATTGGTTAATAATATGAGTTCATATCAGATGTTTTTGTCGATGTTTGGTACATGAGTCAAAAATTGAACTTGTTGGAAAATAATTTTTCATGTAGTTATTGGTACATCATATCCAGAATAGTATTGATGTTTTAAATATCATATATATCCAGTATATATTAATTTTATACTATTCAATAGCATTTGGAGTTAAAAAATTAAAAGCACCGTTCATGGAGACGGTAGGCCGTACGTACGCATGAACGCTACTTTCATTTTTTTGTCATATTAATGGAATTAAAACAAAATGAGTTATATATATATGTTATAATTTCAGAATTATATCCATAATTTAGATGTAATATATTAAATATATATCCATTATATATATGTACTTATAATAGTACATAACATTTCGAGATAAGAAATGAAATGTACCGTTCATGGAGACGGTAAGCTGTACGTACGCATGAACGCTACTTCCATTTCTATTTCATATTTAATGGAATTAAAACATAATGATACATAATATTATTTTAATTCCTGTATGGTATCATATATAATATCATTAAATATATTCTTTATACGTACCACATATGGTATTAACAAATCAAATCACTTTGAGGGGGCAGTAGTCCGCACTTCCTTAAATGAAGATATCGCGTTGACCCATAATGGAAACCATAAAGGTATTATATAAATGAAAAATACAGAATCTTAAGTAAAACATAAACATATTATATATCATATATAAATATAGTGTCATCTTAATGGCCACCTTTGAAGGTGTTAGAAGAATGTTGAACAATCATCGTTTCGTGAGGCAGAAATTCGCCATCCAGAGAAACAGTATGTTATTTAACCATTAGATGTAGGTGTGTGTAAGTGTAGCTCGAATAATTCTTATAAAAACATCCTATTATATTGAATATACTTGATTTGTTACAAAATAAATTAATAAAAAGAGTTTAGGGGGTTGGAGAAGCAAAATAAAACAAAAGGACACAAGTGAAGACATTACCTTAAAATTGGGTAACTCCCTTTGGTTTGAGCTCAAAGGATTCCTTGGGAAGACTTCTACCCAAATTGAGGCTTAAAGGAGTTATAGAGGGATGTGGAGATACAAAATGTGCAGGGGTTGGATGATCCAAAGGCTTTGGAAGTGTGGGTAAGGAGGTAGAGGTGGGGGTCTTTTATAAGAGGAGAGGAGGGGCACTCTTGGAAAGTAAAGAAATGTTAATTTATTTTAGAATGAGTTTCGTATTTTAATGGTCCCACATTGATGTATTTCGAGTATAATGTGATAATGGTTCGAAATCCCCCCATCCAATAGGTTTTGGACATGTTTAGGTCTTATATTTTACATTATCTTTCCATTTTATTTAAATCGTTAAATAATGAGGTCATCGCTGCAACATCATGATGTCATAAATAATTTAATTTATTTAATGTCTAAAAATTATAAAAAAAATACTATGATGTAGGAAATATTTTTATATTTCAAATGAATATTTATAGTCAAAAATCTGACTTGTATAACCCCATGTAAAAATTGTCTTAGTAAAACATCTCATGTTTGTGTCATTTTTACTTTAACATTAAATAAAAAGGTATTTATGTCATTTTCCAACCAAAGTGGCTCCATGGGGTCCCCAAGTTGACCCATGTATTATCTTGGTCGGCCATGACTCATCCAATGAGGGTAGGACATGTGTCTAGGTCATTTCATATTATTAAAACATTATTTTTACCTTAAACTACACTAATTACCTCTAATCGCGATTAAAAACTTAAAAGTTACTATTCACCAAAAAAATATTTTAATTCCATTGAACCAAATTTTACTTCTTAATGAAAACCATTTATGTCGGATTTATGAAATTCAAAAGACAGAGGTGGTAAATTTTCATTTAAACAGAAAATCAGTTTTTTATAAGCACCACTTAGTGGTTTCACTATTCATCAAAAATTGAAGTCTTTCAGAAAAATACCAAAACTTCACCCGAAGATATATTTGATATTCTGAATTCAAAAATGAAGTCTATTTTAAAAAATTCAAAACATATAAGTTTCATTAATTAAATTAATAATTAATTCCCACTGTCAGAGTAAATAGCGTGTTTTTATGAAACAATAAGTATCAAAAGATTGGCACTAGTTTAAGTCCGATTTCAAAGTGAAATTAATTCCAATGACAACTATTGGATTAAATGGTAAAAATATATTCTAATTTTACTTTAAAAACAATTCAAAAGATAATATAATCAAATAAATAAATTAGATTAAAAAGAGGTTTTTAATTAAAATACAACATTTTTCACTATTCATTAAAAAAATAAACTTATTCGGAATGATACCAAAAATTTACACAAAGTAAATTTTGATGTCTCGATTATAAAGAAGAATTTTATTTTGTCAAATATAACACATAAAATTTTTAAAAAGTGGATTTAAAATAGGTTCGCCATCCAAAGGCGGTTAATCGACCTTTTAATGAATATTAGAATGTTTATGCTTAAAAATTGGATTCATTCGCATTTTTAATCCTTTAACATTTATTGTAAAGAGTAAAAATATTTGAAAAACATATACAATCATTTTTTAGTTAGTTCTGTTCATTACCACCATTACAACGGCTAGGCGTTAACTACCATTTAAAATAATATTATTTTATTATTAGAGTGCAACGTAAGATTCCCAAGAAACTCGTTGTTGCGTATTGGGTACGACATCGAGCATAGTGTCCCCTTTAAAGTAGTATTAATATTTTATTCACAAATATGGATAAATATATAAATGTGATATTATTTATTTACCTGGGGTGTTACAATATCCCCTGGGAGTGTTAAACTAAGAGTGCAACAAGGGCCGTTGTCATGTACCCGGATACCACGGGTTTGGCCCGAAATTCCATGTCATAGTTTTCAATCCTAGGTATATTTGTGTTATAGGCAACTCAACATATTTTAATCATGGTAATGATTTATTTTTATGGTAATCCACTTACTCTAAACTTACCAAAATCTAGGGATGTTTTCTTATAATTACTCTCATCCTTATGGTTCTCACTAAATTTCACTTTTCATAATCTCCAAAAATAACTTGAAAATCCACTGATAAAATCTAAAATTACCCTATACTATTACATATAACATTACATGATTTTAATCATAATTATAAATCAAAGTAAAAGCCATCGATCATAAAGTCTAGTGTCTTTGAATACTAGTAACATAAAACTGAAAACAAGGAACTAAAAAAATTCCATTATTTAATCTTCAATTTGAGATCTTAATATCCATTGTGCTCATACATCTGCATAGGATACCTTGGGGAACACATAAACAAACAGATGAGCTAAAAATCCCTATAAGGTAGTATATATAGGAATAAGGAATAACACACGAGTTATAAGGCATGAAATAATGATACAAAAAGAATGAAACATATGGAATGGTAACATATTAAAAAGAGATCATATAAACATGAAATCATAGTAATGTGGAAGCAACATAAATAATTACTTCTTTATGAGTCAAGGCTATCTGCCAAGATCGTTTTGCATAATAGCACAAGTGAAGGCTAATTGCCAAGACCGTCACACATATCATTTCATGAGACTTAACATTACCCAATTAATTGAAGATTTATCTTGGTGCACCCATATTAACATTTCATGAATATTTTTTCCACATAAAAAATCATAAATAATCAATCTTACATAAACATAAGGGTTACCCATGTAAATAATTGGGTACGACAATCATATCACAAATCATAACCAATTAACATATCATAAATGTGCCCATGAATGAAATGAATTAGAACATACATGGATTTTCAAAAGGTAAAATATGAATATATCATGTTAAGTGATTTAAAATATATGTAACAACATGTAAAAAAAGTATTTCATAAATTTTAGCAATAAAACATTTTTGTTCGGTTTTGAGGAAAATACTATAGAGATTTTAGAATAATAAATTGAACAATATTTTATATAAAATGTAACACCCCGAGCTTCCACGGTACACTTCTCTTTGAATAATACAGTAGCGTGTGTTGTACGCAACTTCGAGTTCTAACACACACCACAACCAATCAAAGTAGCCGTTATGAATAGTAATACCCACTTTTTGAAATTATATATATTTTATATTTCAAAATGGACTTCATTTTTGGATTCGGAATATCAAAATTAGCCTATGTTGAATTTTTGGTATTTTTCTGAGAACTTCCAATTTTTTATGAATAGTGAAAAATACTTAAAAACAACTTTTTTAATCAAAATAATTTTTAGTGATAAATTATACTATTGAGTGTTTTAAAAGTATAATTAGAATGTATTTTTACCATTTTATCCAATGGTGTTCATTAGAATTAATTTCACTTTGAAATTGGACATAAACAATTGTCAATCTTTTGATATATATTGTTTCTTAAAAACACGCTATTTGTTGTGACAGTGGGAATTAATTAATTAATACAACTTATATGTTTGGAATTTTTCAAAATAGAAATCATTTTTGAATTCAGAATATCAATTATAGCTTAGGGTAAAATTTTGGCACTATTCTGAAAAACTTCAATTTTTGATGAATAGTGAAACCACTAAGTGGTAGTTAAATAACTGATTTTTCGTTTAAATGAAATATTAACACTTCTGTGATTTGATTTTCAAAAATCTGACATACATGGTAGTCATTAGTAAGTAAAATGTGGTTCAATGGGATTAAAATAATTTTTTTGGTGAATAGTAACTTTTAAGTTTAATTAATCGCTATTAAAGGTAATTAGTGAAATTTAAGGTAAAAATGGTATTATAAAAATATGAAATTATATTTACACTTGTCCTAACCCTATTGGATTAGTCATGGCCGACCAAGAAAATCCATGGGTCAACTTGGGGACCCCATGGAGCCACTTTGGTAGGAAAATGACATAAATAACTTTTTATTTAAAGTTAAAATAAAAATGTCACAAACATAAGTTTTTTTACTAAAACAATTTTTAAATGGGGTTATACAAGTCATATTTTTTACTATAAATATTCATTAGAAAGATAAAAATATTTACTAAATCATGATATTTTTTTATAATTTTTATACATTAAATAAATTAAATTATTTATGATACCATGATGATGTAGCGATTACCTCATTAATTATCGATTTTAATAAAATGGAAGGATAATGTAAAATCTAAGCATTAAACTTGTACAAAGCCTATTGGATGAGAATATTTCGAACCCTTATCACCTTATACTCGAATAATATAAGTTTGGGACCTTCAGAATCCAAAAACCATTGTATAATAAAGTAACATTTCATTACTTTCCAAGAGTGCCCCTCCTCTCCTCTTATAAAAGGCCCCCACCTCTGCCACCTTATTCACACATTCAAAGCCTTTTGGATCGGCCAACCTCTTCCCAAATACTCTCCCAACTTCCCTCACTTACTCTTAGAAGCCTCACTTTGGGAAGAAGACTTCCCAAGTAAGCCTTTGGCTCAAATCAAAAGAGTTACCCGATTTTAAGGTAATGTCTTCTCTAATGTTGTTTTGTTTTATTTTTCTTATCCAACTCCCTAAAATATTTTTATTCATTTCTTTTGTAACAACACCAGTATCCTCAATATACTAGGATGTTGTTATAAGAATTATTCGAGCTACACTTACACACACCTACATCTAATGGTTAAAGAACATACTGTTTCTGAGGATGGCGAATTTCTGCCTCACGAAACGATGATTGTTCAACACTCATATAACACCTTAAAAGGTGGCCATTAAGATGTAAATCTATTTATACATGATATATAATATGTTTATGTTTTACTTAAGGTTCTTTATTTTTCATTTATGGCATACCTTTATTGTTTCCATTATGGATAAATGCGATATTTTCATTTTAGGAAGTGCGGACTACCGCCCCCTCAAAGTGATTTGAATCGTTAATGCCATATGTGGGATGTATAAAGGATAGAGTAAATGATATTATATATGATATTATACTGTAATTATAATATACCTTTATATCATTATGATTTCATTAAATACGAAATATAAATGAAAGTAGCGTTCATGCGTACGTACGGCTTACCGTCTCCATGAATGGTGCATTTCATTTCTTACCTCTAAACGTTATGGAATATTATAAATGAATGTATATACTGGATATATATGAGATATATGATATCTATATCATGAATATAATTCTTGATATAATGGATATTTCACCACATGAACAACTTGTAATTATAAGAAGTTTATTTTTGACTCAAGTACCAAAGATCGACAAAACGACCGTTATTAACTTAAATAATTACATAATGTTCATAACATGGTAATAAGTGATATAAAAGGAATAAAAAACTTGAAAAAGGTTATTAAGAAATTATAAATTAACTCTAGTTTATTATTCAGGAGGTTAAAGAACGGTCGAGTCAAGATAGGACACAAGGTAAAGGAATTTCTTAACCCAATTTTCATTCTTTGGGTTAATCTCATACTTTCAATTTATGTCATGATATTATTATGTCATATCTTGTATTTGTACTTTCTTTATGTGGACTTATAGTGAATACACATAATAGATCTATTTTATTTTAAAAATGATCTTTGTAAGGACTTAGTCTCAATCTACTTTCATTGAGGCATATTTGGTTTTATACACAACTTTCCTTTATACGGTGTATAAACCCCTTTGACTTTTATGTTTATTCAAAAAGAATCTTTTTATACGAAGTGTTTTACTAAATGACAAAAAGGAATGTTTTTCTTGTCGTACGTATGAGGATACAATGACTTCACCACCTCCATAACCATTATTTGGGTTTTGGCTTCCTCTACAAGCCATAACTTTGTTTTTAAATGAAAAATAAATACCAAGTTTTAATTTTCTTTTATTTTGGTATTGAAAATGGTTTTGATAATGTTTTTATTATATCAATATGTTGTATTGATATCTTGTCATTGAAATGTGGAAATTTTATGTTGCCTTTATGCATGTTTTATGTGATACAATTATGTTATGGTTTATGATATGTTTAAACCTATTAATATGAGGAATGCATTGGACTTAATAAGTGACGGGTGGAGCCCGCTATAACTCCTTGATGCATCGGCAGGTCTCATGAGACAAACTAGTGTCTTGACACGAGGCCTTGACAAAATATTATTTGTAGTCTTGGCATGAGGCCATGGCTACGTGGTTATGATAGTCTGGCATTATGTATTCCATCATTATGAAAGTGGTTATTGATATTGCATGTGATTATTCGACCAATAGAATATCCATGTGAATAAGTAAATGACATTATCTCATTTTACTTTTTCCATATTATGTTGAAGTTCAAGTTTAAAAGGATTTTGTTTTATTCGTACATTTCCTTAAATGTTTATGTTTATTTATGAAAGATTCCGCTATATTGTTATCCTTACTGAGCATCTGAGCTCACCCCTTTCAATGTTTTAATTTTTCTAGGATGTGATGAAGTATTATAGGAATGAAATGCAGGGATAGTCTGAAGGGGATATGAGTATGGAAAATGGAGACTATGTTATTGTAGTTTTTCACTTTATGATGTAATGTAATACTTATGAATGTATCTAGTGTTTCCAAGGCTACTAAACTAATCGGTCTTTCGAGACTTGATCTTTTTTGATCATGCCAATGTTACGAAGTAATGCACCGACTCTGGGTAACTGGGGTCAGGGCGTTATAGTTGGTATCAGAGGCAGTTTAGTACTAACCTTGGAAGCTAGATTTAGATAAACTTTGATTAGAGCACATATCCCAAAGATAGACTTTGAGGATTAGTATCAAAGAAATTCTTAGAATTTTGGTATTATAGAGATTTTGTGAGTTTTCCGAGCAATACATCCCTGTCTGGATACGAGCAGGTAGAGGTGGCTCTGGAACAGATGTACTTAGGGAAAAAACCCAAAAACACCGCTTTGAGCTAGACTTGAATGGGAACTGGTGCACGAAAACGGGCCATGCTGCACTCTTGGTTACGACACTCCCAGGGGATATTCTTAGGATAATTCTCGTTTTCTTTACAAACCACTATGAAGGGTTATGAGTATATACTTCCTAAAAGAAAACATTTTTTATGATTATGGATTATATCCATAAACCATTCAATTTACATTAAGTATTTTACAAGTTTGGAATTATTCATTGCAATTCATAAACTAACCTAGTTTATGCCATTGTATAGAAATGTTTCCCAGTGGACGGAATGTGAACTCCAGCAATACGTATGATCTAAAGCGTAAGAAGGATCATATCTTTCATGGTATTAAGCCAACATTTAGAAGGGAAATAATCTCCCATGTGTTCTCAACATATGAAGAAATAGTATCATGTGTTAATAAGATAAGTAAAGAATTCTCTGAGTCTTATGGATTTGAAGGGAAGAAAGAGAAGAAAAGGATGGAAGAGAGAATGATGGAAAAAGGGACGTGGGAAAAGATGAATTTTCCAATATGTGATAACTGTGGGAAGAAACACCTTGGAACTTGCCTGAAGGGAATGGGAGTTTGTTATAAGTGTGGAGAAAAAGGACACCAAGTGCGTGACTGAAAGGGTAAGAAAAAGGTTTCAAATGTACAATGCTTCATCTACAAGGAGTGGGGAAACTACGCAAACCAATGTCCAAATCATCAGATTATGCCCCAAATGATGTTATTGGATAATAATCAAGTTATGATACTACCACAGATGATGAGGAATGATTAGAGTTCTTATGTTGTTATTAAAGAATTTTGTAATTTGAGTGTTGTATCAATGATGTACTGGTTATAATAATTATGGAGTATATAAGGATTGTACTGCAATACTATTTCATCAAGGACTTGAGATTGTGTGGAACCAAGAAAAGTGACTCCACAGTAGGTTAAATTTTTGGAAAATATATGGTTGAGATAAATATAAACCATAATATGGTTCTGATACCGAGATAGTGATTTTGGAATAATACATGATTGATTTGGATAAATTATATTGGATATTCTTAACTTCCTTGAAACTGATTAATGATTTGCATACATTTTTTGATAGAAGGAGTATATCTAGTATTCTATAAGGAATAAGGGATAATAAATGTAATCAATAAGGATTTATGGTAATTAAGTATGTTGCAGTGTTTTAAAAGAATACATGATGAAGGTGTTCACTTGTTGTTACGTGGAAAAAAGGATCTTCATTATGTTTACCTTCCTTGTAAAATTTGGACTCTGAGTTGGACAGAAGTATTTTGGATAACTATAAAGGTCGAAATAGATTAAGTTGATCTTTGGATAGTATTGTTTAAGGTTAAAACTTTTTTGAAGATTATTTTTGGAATATTATAATACTATAGTTTTAGGAAAACGACAACCTGCAGGGTGGGGCATAAACCGTCGCGTCGGACAAAGCTGCAGGAATCGAACCCACAACCATAGTGCGACATGCCTTTATTACCTACCACTAGCCTACAAGAATTCCCTGGTTATTAAAAAATAGTTTTACTAATCTAAATGGTATGTGTTAATATTTGGAACCTTATACAATTAGGATAAATAGAATATTTTTGAGTTCTATTACCTTTTAGAGTGAAAGATGGGTTTGTGGTAAAAATTTATTAAAGAATGAAAGTCTACATGACAAGTATGTATATTCCCTTACATTCTTAGTAAATCTCTTAAATAAACTCCTCAACTTTACAAAAGGTAACTTAAAACAAAAACGTTGCCGGTTAACTTTTCTAACTGGGGATTCAATGACCGTTTAACCAATCACAAGTTTGTGATTTTCTTATGGTAAACTTTCTCATAATCCAGTTTTCTAAAACTCTCCATCAGACCTTGATGGTTTGTTTTTCTTCCATATCCATATTTTCATAGAATCCTAGTATGGGCTATCTCGGGTGACCTTTGTACTTATCTTTCTTTCTTTTAAAGTTATATTTTTATTAACCTTATTTCCGATGTGGGTTTTCCACAAAGGTATTTTCTATTTTCAACCTGTTATTTTCAAAGAAAAATTTCAAATTGCGAGGACGTAATTTATTGAAGGAGAGGAGAATGTAACACCCCGAACTTCCACGGTACACTTCTCTTTGAATAATACAGTAGCGTGTGTTGTACGCAACTTCGAGTTCTAACACACACCAAAACCAATCAAAGTAGCCGTTATAAATAGTAATACCCAATTTTTGAAATTATATATATTTTATATTTCAAAATGGACTTCATTTTTGGATTCAGAATATTGAAATTAGCCTATGTTGAATTTTTGGTATTTTTCTGAGAACTTCCAATTTTTTATGAATAGTGAAAAATACATAAAAACAACTTTTTTAATCAAAATAATTTATAGTGATAAATTATACTATTTAGTGTTTTAAAAGTATAATTATAATATATTTTTACCATTTTATCCAATGGTGTTCATTAGAATTAATTTCACTTTGAAATTGGACATAAACAATTGTCAATCTTTTGATATATATTATTTCTTAAAAACACGCTATTTGTTGCGACATCGGGAATTAATTAACTAATAAAACTTATATGTTTGGAATTTTTCAAAATAGACATCATTTTTTAATTCAGAATATCAATTATATCTTAGGGTAAAATTTTGGCACTATTCTGAAAAACTTCATTTTTGATGAATAGTGAAACCACTAAGTGGTAGTTAAATAACTGATTTTTTGTTTAAATGAAATATTACCACTTCTGTGATTTGATTTTCAAAAATCCGATATACATGGTTGTCATTAGGAAGTAAAATGTGATTCAATGGGATTAAAAGAATTTTTTGGTGAATAGTAACTTTTAAGTTTAATTAATCGCGATTAAAGGTAATTAGTGAAAGTTAAGGTAAAAATGGTATTATAAAAATATGAAATGACCTTTACACTTTTCCTACCCCTATTGGATGAGTCATGGACTACCAAGACAATCCATGGGTCAACTAGGGGACCCCATGGAGCCACTTTGGTAGGAACATGATATAAATAACTTTTTATTTAAAGTTAAAATAAAAATGTCACAAACATAAGTTGTTTTATTAAAACAATTTTTAAATGGGGTTATACAAGTCATATTTTTGACTATAAATATTCATTAGAAAGCTAAAAATATTTAATACATCATGATAGTTTTGTTATAATTTTTAGACATTAAATAAATTAAATTATTTATGACACCATGATGATGCAACGATTACCTCATTAATTAACAATTTTAATAAAATGGAAGATTAATGTAAAATATATGCATTAAACTTGTCCAAATCCTATTGGATGAGAATATTTGAAACCCTTATCACCTTATCCTCGAATTATATAAGTTTGAGATCTTTATAATCTGAAAATAATTGTATAATAAAGTAACATTTCATTACTTTCCAAGAGAGCCCCTCCTCTCCTCTTATAAAAGGCCCCCACCTATACCACCTTATTCACACCTTAAAAGCCTTTTTACTCGTCCAAAATCTACCCAAATAATCTCCCAACTTCCCTCCCTTACTCTTAGAAGCCTCACTTTGTGCAGAAGTCTTCCCAAGGAATCCTTTGGCTCAAATCAAAAGAGTTACCCGATTTTAAGGTAATGTCTTCTCTAATGTTGTTTTGTTTTATTTTGCTTATCCAACCCCCTAAAATCTTTTTATTCATTTCTTTTGTAACAAAAACAGTATCCTCAATATACTAGTATGTTTTTATAAGAATTATTCGAGCTACAATTACACACACCTACATCTAATGGTTAAATAAAATATTGTTTCTATGGATGGAAAATTTCTGCCTCACGAAACGATGATTGTTCAACACTCATATAACACCTTCAAAGGTGGCCATTAAGATGTCACTATATTTATAAATGATATATAATATGTTTATGTTTTACTTAAGGTTCTGTATTTTTCATTTATGGCATACCTTTATTGTTTCCATTATGGTTAAACGTGATATTTTCATTTTATGAAGTGCGGACTACCGCCCCCTCAAAGTGATTTGAATCGTTAATGCCATATGTGGGATGTATAAAGGATGGAGTAAATGATATTATATATGATATTATACTGTAATTATAATATACCTTTATATCATTATGATTTCATTAAATACGAAATAGAAATGAAAGTAGCGTTCATGCGTACGTACGACTTACCGTCTCCATGAACGGTGCATTTCATTTCTTACCTCTAAACGTTATGGAATATTATAAATGCATGTATATAATGGATATATATGAGATATATGATATCTATATCATGAATATAATTCTTGATATAATGGATATTTCACCACATGAACAACTTGTAATTATAAGAAGTTTATTTTTGACTCAAGTACCAAAGATCGACAAAACGACCGTTATTAACTTAAATAATTACATAATATTAATAACATGGTAATAAGTGATATAAAAGGAATAAAAAACTTGAAAAAGGTTATTAAGCAATTATAAATTAACTCTAGTTTATTATTCAGGAGGTTAAATAATGGTCGAGTCAAGACAGGACGCAAGGTAACGGAATTTCTTAACCCAATTTCCATTCTTTGGGTTAATCCCCCACTTTCAATTTATGTCATGATATTATTATGTCCTATCTTGTATTTGTAATTTATTTATGTTTAATTATAGTGAATAAACATAATAGATCTATTTTATTTTAAAAATGATCTTTGTAAGGACTACGTCTCAATTTCCTTTCATTGAGGCATATTTGGTTTTATACACAACTTTCCTTTATACGGTGTATAAACCCCTTTGACTTTTACGTTTATTCAAAAGGAATATTTTTTATACGAAGTGTTTTACTAAATGAAAAAAAGAATGTTTTTCTTATCGTACGTATGTGGCCACAACGACTTCTCCGCCACCATGGCCATTATTTGGGTTTCGACTTCCTCTACAAGCCATAACTTTTTTTTAAATGAAAAATAAATACCAAGTTTTAATTTTATTTGATTTTGGTATTGAAAATGGTTTTGATAATGTTTTTATTATATCAATGTGTTGTATTGATATCTTTTCATTGAAATTTGGAAATTTTATGTTGCCTTTATGTATGTTTTATGTGATACAATTATGTTATGGTTTATGATATGTTTAAACCTATTCATATGAGGAATGCATTGGACTTAATAAGTGACGGGTGGAGCCCGCTATAGCTCCTCGACGCATCGGCAGGTCTCATGAGACAAACTAGTGTCTTGGCACGAGGCCTTGACAAAATCTTATTTGTAGTCTTGGCACGAGGTCTTGGCTACGTGGTTATGATAGTATGGCATTATGCATTCCATCATTATAAAAGTGGTTATTGATATTGCATGTGATTATTCGACCAGTAGAATATCCATGTGAATAAGTAAATGGAATTATCTCATTTTACTCTTTCCATATTATGTTGAAGTTCAAGTTTAAAAGGATTTTGTTTTAGTCGTAAATTTCCTTAAATGTTTATGTTTATTTATGAAAGATTCCGATATATTGTTATCCTTACTGAGCATCTGAGCTCACCCCTTTCAATGTTTTAATTTTTCCAGGATGTGATGAAGTATTATAGGAATGACCTGCAGGGATAGTCTGAAGGCGATATGAGTGTGGAAAATGGAGACTATGTTATTGTATTTTTTCAATTTATGATGTAATGTAAGACTTATGAATGTATCTAGTGTTTCCAAGGCTACTAAACTAATCGGTCTTTCGAGACTTGATCTTTTGTGATTATGCCAATGTTACGAAGTAATGCACCGACTCTGGGTAACTGGGGTCGGGGCGTTACATAAAACCATATGTGAACCAGGAATTTTTTCATAATAAAAATACGGAATTTATAATATCAATGGTGTTTTAAAATGAAGGATAAAATGCACTTAAAAATGGGAATAATCCTAGATGTTCCCTCAAAATAGGTTTGCTTATCGGAAAGAATTAATGAGGGAATCACAAAAAAATATATATATCCCTAAAAGGGAATGAGGTACGGATCAAGAAACATGATTTTGGGTTATATAAATAGTATGTATATGTTTTAAATAAATAATAAAGGATGTATTCATTTGGATAAAAAGAATGTTGGACCAACCTGAAGGAATAAAGGCGGTTTAGGTAGAATCTCTTAAAGAATATCAGTAGGGTATGAGTCGTACTTAGGAGATCTTCCTTAGAGATAAATGGATTTATAATATTTTATACATAATTATGGAATTATAAGTATGGTGAGAAATAATACCCCATGATTAGGAATTATATGTAAAAGGTCATAACATGGCAGACATTCTAGAATAAAAGTTAAATAGAGAGGATCCCTTACCTTATGTCTGATGGTATTCTCCACGTGATATTAACGAACTTAATAATAAAACCATGTTAATTAATTTATAATTACAGAACATATTATATATTTTAATTATTTATTTAATGATTTTTTAGTTCATTAACAACCTTTTAATTGGTTATGAGGTTCAATTTCATTGATCGAGTCTGTCTGTTTCCTTGGTTTTAATGATTAGTTAACTTAATTCATGTTCGGAGAATCATATAAAATGGGGATGGTTGTCCAGAATTTTAGATCTATGTTATTAGTGAAAATAAATAAGGTTATATTATTGTAAATTAATTTTTTGTTACTTTTCATGATGATGGATCATTATATAAATTATTTAATTATAACTGTTTGGGTTAATTAGTGGTTTTTTGAACACAACTAACTCATTTGGCATTATAAATCAAAACCATGTGTACAAAAAGATCAAAGAAACATATATGAGACATATTAATTACATTATTGTCTGGTTAAACTATGAAAATGGTTTCATTCCCAAAATTTAATATGATAACTAAAATTGAAAACCCATCGTCCTTGAATGTGGTAAATTAGCACATCTCAAATGGTGTTTTCATTTTTTTGTATAACCGAAACGGAAAAGAGAGATGATGAAGTATTATTCCTTTATCATGAAATAGTTAAATTTCATGTATGTTAATAGATTCATCAATACATTTTTATTAAATAATATGAGTAAAGGAAAATAAATAAAATGAACTTGAAAAATAAAAGAAATGTTGAGAGATCCATAATAAAAATTCTGCATCCTAATAACATCACTTAGAATTTCATAAAATGAATAGTTGATATAAAAAAGTGTATCTCATCTTATAAAAATAAAAATGACTATATTAAGGAAACATAATATCAAACCCCAATATAAGAAAATTTAAAATTCAAAGAGATAACATAAAATAAGTATTGACTAAAAAAGGTTGGTGAATGGTTCTCTTTCCTTCTGGAGTAACTACTAAAACATGAATGTTGGGACATTTTGGGATTGAGGACACCTTGGGAGGGATACTAGGGAAATAAAACCACCAGATAATTAAGGATTATGGATATGGAATGCCATAAAACTACATAAAGTGTGTTTATTTATAGTAAAAGGGAGAGAGTTTTTTTATTAATTTGAAAGAACACCTCCTTAGGGTTTTTTGCAAAACAATTGGATTTATAATGGTATTAGTAATTGGTATTAGCCACATGGGACAACTCATATAGTATTTTACTGTACACAAGTCAACCATAATTTAATTTTAATTATTACATCATTATGATGTCATTAGACACACAAAAAATTAAAAACAATATTTTTTACTATTCACAAAATTCAAGTATTTCAGAAAAATCCCAAAACATAATTCTAAACATTTTTAGACTTGTAGAATTAAAAAATGAAGTCCATTTTTTGAAAATAGTTTTCTAAATATATTTAATTTATTTTTTTTAATAAAATATAAATTTATTCAACAAAATCAACATTAATACTATGACTCGTTTTATAACACCTTAAAAAATAAATTAATGTGCCATGAAATTATCTTATAACAATAATACAAAAAGTAAAAATTTATGATGACATTTTATGAAAATAAAATTCCATTTTAAATTATTAAATTAATCATAAAATTGTAAATAAAATATTTTTGATATACAAAAATACCAATTCTTATGTTATGATTGATTTTTGACATTTAAAATGTTTAAATTTTACTTAGACATTCATAGGAAAAGTTTCTATTTTTTTAATGATTACTATTCATTACTATTCAAAAAGGTATGATACTATTCATAAGGGTATATTAGTTTTCATAAAAATTAATTTTGACTTATCAGACTCCAAATAGCTTACTAATCACAATTATAGATGACCGTTTTTTGAAGTTCAAATCACATATGTGAAAAAATTATGTTTAAAGGTCACATAGTAATTAGTAGTTCATTGTGTTATGTTTTCATGTTATTATATGAAATTTTTATAAGAAAAGAATTTCAATTGAAAAAACATTTGGTTATTAGATATGAAGTGTTGAACTGAGATTGGTTTTTACCCATTCTAAACCATCACACATGAAATATGATTCTATCCTTACTACACTGGCCATAGAATGTTAGTTCTTTTTAGTAATAGATCTACCACTTACATTCTTTATTATGTTTTTCGAATAAATAAAATTATATAATTCTCTTAATATTTTCTCATAATTGTATTTTAAATTTAAAGGAAGCTAATAATGAAATTGAACAATTAACACAAAACATGTGTGGTCCTGAATTGTTTGAATTGTGAGAGTGTGAACTTTATCGGTAAAAAAACCACATTAAATAAATGTGTAGAGATAACATATAATACATATATTACATTAATCCGCCTTTTATAGATTAGATATGTTCCCTAATTTACCACTTCCCATAATCTGGCCATAGAACATTTATTTAATTAGGGTGCAGTGATTGCATGTTGCGAATCTAGCCTAGGTATTAATTAATTTCATCTTGGTGGATAAGTTAATTCTCATAGGATATAGGGGTTAAAATATTAAGGGATAATAATTAAGTGTATATTGAGTTAAATGATAATTATAAATAATAAATAAAAGATGTATAGTAAGATCAATTACACCTTCTAAAAATATTTTCTAAAAAAAATCTTCTCATTGGGTCTATATAATAGAATTTAATTTCAAAAATAAAAACAAAAAAATGAAATATTCTCCCATAATAATTTTTAAACTTTTAAAAAATATAATCAACCCCCACCCACATCCTTTTTGGTAGTGTGATTATATTATGTTATGTTATTTTAAAAATACCTTTAACAAGTTGTTTTACATATATACTAATTTAGAGATGACCTTGGTTAGACACTCTACTACACATAAGTATCCAAAAACCATAGATCATTTGAAAGATCCCACACCAATGAATTTAAACACACATTTTGAGGGTATATGTGTTTTGATTTTAATGTGATTAATGATATTTTGGGTGATATCTTTTGGGTTGAGGTATATGTAACCCTCCGGATTAACAAGATGGATAATTTTACAAGAATACTATTATATTTTTTTGAATGTAAGATAAAAGGTGTGATATAGTATTTTGAGGTTAAAATAATCATTAATGTTGGGATTGTTGAGGTTATTCAGTATAAAAGCGTTATTAAATTTTTGTAACATATGTTTTTTTATATAGATACCCATGTGATTGAATAGTGGCTTTCGGGATATGTGATTATTGTTATTTTTTATAAAGGTCACTATTTCAATAATATTACATGATTATGGTAAATGAAAATACTTTTGTCTTATATGTTATTTTATTTTATAAATAAAAGATTAATTATATTGTAAAAGTATATATAATTTTTTTATTTTACAGTGACACATTTTATTTGTGGAAATGATTAACATATTTAGATAATATAGATTATTTTATATAAATTTTTGGGTATATGATTTCTTTATAGAATATTTTGGTTAGTAGTTAAATGTAAAACTAGTCATAAAAGAATATGTTATCATGACCTACTGATTATATGGGTTTAAACATGGTCAAGAATATTTTTATTTTTTAAGGATAGTTATTTATGGAGTGTATAAAGTTTAATTTTGGGTTTTCTATTGAGGATTTTAAGTCCAATGTTGTATTCCCAGATATTAGATACTATCTTAACATATTTAAACCATTATGGTTTTTGATATTACTAAAAACATGTAGAATAATTTTTTATCATTTTATAGATCATTTTATTAAATAAATGATTATTTTCGTTCTTTAGGTATGACAAAAACATCATGAATATTTATTCCAGAGAATAATAGATATGATAGAATTTAAAATTGATTAAATCATAACCAGAAGATGAAATTATGATTCTGAAATGGAACGAAATTAAGTATGTAATTTTCCACATGTTCCCTATCCTAATAGTAAATTAATACAAAAAATCTAGGAAATGGATCTTTATATAAAAATTATATCCTATTACGATAATTTCAGATGAATTGATGGTAGATTCTCTTACAAAAAATAATAACATTTTCAATTCAATGAATGTTCATTCAAATTCCACATTTTAACATTCAATTAGTGTTCTCCATATACGGTATCCATGATTCATTTTGTTTATGATTACTTTAATATTTATTGTTCTACACCTTCAAAAATAAGTTTTATGATTTTTTTAACAATATGGGTTTTTGAAAAAAGAATTTTCTAAATAAAATCTTTCAATAAACAAGCTCAATATAAAATTTTTAGAACAGAATTTCTTTATGTGGTTAGAATTAAATAATCTATGATTTTGAATGAAAAATATGTCTCATAGTGAATATGGCACATAACACATAACCTTAATGTCTATAAATAATAATTATTTAATATTATCATTGTAACCAATGAATAGAATTTTTGACAATGAATAGGAGAAACCTAATTATGAAATATATACATAATATCCCCACACAATAAAAATTTATTCATTAATTCTTAGGAAATAATCATTGAATTTTTTGAGATGTCATTTTTTACCTCCAAAATATTTGTTTTTTCAAAAATGGATAATATAACTTTTTATAAATAGAATATTAAAATTATTTTAAAAAAATTATAAGAAGTATTTAATAAAAATAAAATATCTTTAAAAATTATGATATCAAAATTAACTGAAGTTTAAATTATAGGATTTTAATAAAAATATTAATTTTTTCATTTAATAGTGAAAAATACCAATTTTATAAGAAAAAAAGTCTTCTCCATTCATGTAATTAAGAATACATATTTTTTAATATATTTTAAAATATTACTAGTTCATTTCGATTAAAATAATCTAATTAATTTCTTTATAATCTATATTATTAAAAATTATGGTATAACATATTTTTATACACAAAAATAATTTTTCTCGAAGACGACATATAATCACATTTTTTGGGATTATATTAAAAATAATTTCTTAAAATTCTTGGAATTTTATTTATAAAAAGAGATTTTATATTTGGAATTGTAATCCCCAATTTATTTTCAAATTTTTAGCTTTATCATTTGTTATGATGAATAGTAATCATAAAAAAAATTATCACTACAATAATCAGTAATTGAGTTTACTATGATATAAAATAATGTAAAAAAATATTTAAAATTAATATTACACTTAATTTTAATATATTAAATGATCAGAGTTCCACCATTACCAAAAAATATTCAAAAATATGTGATTTTGTGGTGATTTTTCTTTTATTAATACATTTCTATTATTTTATGTAAATAATAAATAATAAATTTTACTTTCTTTATTTTAATATATAAAATATGTTTTCAATGGGATAAAAATAAAGTTATAAATGGTTTTAAAATATTATTTTTAAAAATAAATATTTTTTCTACGATTATAATATATTTATTATGTTTAAATATGCAATAAATACCTTTAATACTTACAAAATAGAGACATATTTCTTGATCTTGTAGTAGAAAAACCAATAAATGATTTTAAAACCTATAAAAGTAATAATTTTTAGGGTATGCTATAGTGTTTTGGGAAATATATATATATAAATATAATGATAATGTTCTCATTTAAAATTTTATATTAAAATTGAATTCAAATTTTTATATTTATAAATGTCCAATTATGTTGATAGTCTTCAAAATTATTTTATTTGCATTTAAATTTAAATAATATTTAACTAAATGATAAAAAAATCATATGAAGTCATATTTTTTTCAGGTAAATTGTATATGGTCTATCATGTCAAAAATATCCCACATATGCATATAATTTTATTTTAAAACAACATTTATAACCCCTAATATGTAAAAATAATTTTATCATGGCAATTTGTTTATAGGGTTAATAGGGGTTAAAACCAAGTGGTAAGTCATAAAACTACAAATAAGCTTGTCTAAATTTTTTATGAGATTATTTTACATATATATTTAATATAATTTAAATACATCAATTTAGAGCCACATGAACTTGAAAATTAGTATTATTTAATTTAATACATTAAGTAATTCTAATGATACCCCTCTCATATCTTATATAATGGCATCACCTCTCATGTCTTCCTCACACTTCTCTAATGAGGATGTAATTTCTTTAACCCAAAATTTTTCATTTTAATTATTATTATATCCCCTTATATTATTTTATAACTATTAAAATATAATAAATTCATTATATTTTATTTACTATGTAATTATTATATATATTATGTTATTTCCTTATTCATCTTATTTTTTCATTAATTAGGAAATAAAACCATTATTAGTGTATACTACCACCTTGTGAACTAAAGTATTTTGATTATCATCACAACATTTAAAACATAGTTATTATGATATTTTAAATTTATAAATATGAATTTGTAATATAATTTTAATTTTGGAAATAAAATTAATTATTTATCATCATACCATATCATTTTTTAAATGGAATCATGGCACATGCATACAAACAGACACCGCCTCCACAAAGTGACATTCTTATTTTTTTTAAAACACCATCTTATAGATGGTAATGGGGATGGGAAAATGAAATTATTCCATTTTTATAACATTTTAATTAATATAAAATGATAATATTTTCTTTTCTTTTCTTTTTTTCGAAACAATGAAATTAAAAACATTACTTGTGTGTACATGTAGAATACCATATCAAGAGATGATGTCTTTTTTATTTCACAACCAATTTTCATGGATGGATCTAAAATTTATTTTATTCTAAAAATTATTATTAGATCATTATTATTATCCTGGATATAATATAACAATGACCTCATTGACCATGGTTAACCTAATGATTTTTGTTTGGGGATTATGAACCGAACGCCCTCAAAACAATTGACATGAACTTAATCAATTTACTTGCAATATAATACATAGTAAAAAATAAAATAAAAAATAAAATGGTAATTTAAATAAACATAAATATTTTCTAAAAAAATATAAAATTAATATATGTTTATTTTATAGGTGTTAGATAATGTACGTGAAAAGGTGGAAGATGTGGCAAGAGATTTTTCATTAAAACCTTATTTTAAATGTTAATAACAATCTATCTTTCTCAATCCATACCACCGTTCATTAAATTTAAAAATTATATTGTAAATATTTTTAAATTTTTTATAAAATTTATTTTGAACTAGGTTTTACTTTCTTTATATAGGCCTTAAAATAAGACTTTTAAACAGTTTACAAACTGGTTATTTTTTCCATATTTACAAAACTATAAAAGGAATATTTTTCAATATATATATATAATGAGATTATTTTTTCTCAATCATAACCATTATTATCTAATAAGATTCATGTTATTTATTTATGTTTTTTAAAAATAAAATAATATTTATCACATTTCAAAGAATTTTTGTTCAGTGGGATTTTGATGAAAATATATGTTTTCTTTATTTTTAAATTATACCAAAAACTTTATAAAAGTTTTCATAAAGGTATTATATTATGATATTTTATAATGGAAATGAAAATTTCTATGTTATTTGTGTAATTTGTTTTCTTGGAACTTTTTTATGTTAATGGATATTCCCGAAATAGATCTCTAATGCATTGTGAAATTATTATGTTTTGTGGATAATAATATGGGAATTAATTCAGTTATTTATCTCATCTATAAGTGTTCTTATAAGGATTATATAATGATTATTTCTCAAGGGAGATACCAAAAATTTCTATTTATTAAAATGAGTTTTTTGAAAATATTATTATTTAATTAGACAAGATAATGATATTTTATTTAAATGAATGATTATTTATTTTTAATGGTAAAATGATTTTTTTTCTAAATAATTGTTTTGGATGGATTATCATATTCTCCAAGAAACCCCAATGATTATGATTTTTCATTTATTTTTTACAATAATTTTTTAAAAAAAAATAGAGACTGAATATAATTTCATGTGAATGTAAAAGATTATTTTACTCCAAGGTTTATTATGATAAATAAAATCTCTCTTATATGAACTCATTGTTTTAAAATCGATTAAAATGTTTCTTTTAATTTTTTATATTCATCTTATTGAGATTCATGTTTATAATCTAAAATATAAAAGTAATTTTTCATTGGGATTAATGATGAGTATAAATATTAATAAATTCATAGATCTGGATAGGGTAGATACCTTTAGTGAAGCAATTGGTCCTTTATAATGAAATTATTGTTGGGGAATAATGGATACTGTGTAGAAATGTCCACTTTGTTATGTAAGATTTTAACCTAATTATATAAAACAATAAAACTAAATGGTTCTTGGGTATGTATGTGATTTAATATTTTTATTTTTTTAATGTTTTGGATTGATATTATTTGGTCACGTTTATTGGAATTAAATCCATAAATGTAAATATTTTGTTGTTTGAATTGGATCCTATACTACGGGTTCAGGGATGTTATACTAAGCTCCAATATGATCAATATCACCATATTAATAATTTTTTTATAAATATAATTCTATTTAAATAATTATATATATTTCATTTATAATCATTCTCCAAAAATATATTACTAATTTATAGTTTATTTTATTCATCGAATGTCAATATTCTTCTATTATTTCTTACATGTTTCATATAGGTGAAATTAACCTCATTCTTCAGTAAATAATTCCTCCTTCCCATATTATTCAAAAAATAGGAACATATGTTATATAAATATTTTTAATGGTAAAATATATTTCTACTTTATTTATTTATGATTTATGATGATGAAATTTGTTAAAATATGGTTTCAGGTAATTTATATATATCAACATATTACTCAATAATTAATTTATATTTCCTAATTTTTTTTGAGAAGTATATTCAGGATATATGTTACACATAATTTTCATATATATATATATATATATTTATCATAAAATTTCTTATAAATATACAAGTGTGGAGGTGATGAAATCAAAAACACACCATCCATAGAGGTTGTGGCATCCATATATGCGTGCATGATGTTTTCATTTCTTAATGAATGGAAGGGAAAAATGTTGATAATTATTTATATTTTCAAGATATTAACTACATCAAAAATATCATATTAATTCATGAAATAATTTAATTTTAAAATCCTTGTGTGGAGGTGATGAAAATGAAATACATATTTAATGGAGACAATAGTCTACATGTACGCAAAAACATTGTTTTCATTTTTTGAAAAGTTTAGAGGAAAGTAAAAAATTAATAATTATATAAATATTTCCAAATTTCATTATAAAAATTATTAATATTCAATTATGTTACCATTTTTATAATATTTTTTTTGTATATTTGTAAATAAATAAATTAATAGAATGAAAAATGTGTGATTAGGAATGTTTACATTACTCCTTAAAAATCCCCAAAAAACATATATTAATCATTTGTAAGTTGCTTTTATATGAGACCAGAACATATAAAAAGTTTTTAAAAGTGTTTTAAGGTATTGTATATTATTTTTTCCAAACCAATTGGCATAATGTTTTAGGATATGTGGGGTAGTGATGACCTCCATTTACAATTAAAATGATTTTTATTTTTAATAGATGATGGAAAATTCACGGAATGTGGATTTAAAACTAGAATATAATGTGGAGGGGAAAGTATTTTTGGAAAATTTTCAAATAAAGACAAATAAGGGATATGGTTTTCAATATTTTTTGCCCTTTCCCCTTCTTTTAACATTTTACCATAATTATCTTCTGGTATGGTAACTATTTTTTACCGCTAAAGATTATTTTTATAAACAGAAAAGTAATTTCCCTTATTATTATTTTGTCAAGATGATTTAATATATTAAAAAAATAATAATATAATTTTTTTATAGTGATATATATTAATTTTAAAATAATAATGTACAACACAAAAAAATAGTTTTCGAGGAAAATATATCTTAGGTAACAAAATGACCAAAATAATATTCTAATTGAAACTTAAAATTTTCTAAATGTATAATTAAACATTTTAAATTAATATTTTTCATAAATTAGATTAGTTTTATAATATTCTTATATATAAATTATTTTATAAAAGTAATGGATTTTGTAAAAAAAATAAACTTCGCACTATTCACCTAAAAATCTATCTTTTTAGAAAATACCAAAATTCACCAAAAAGTAATTTCATATTATGAATCCAAAATTAAAAAAATTTATCAACAAATTCATATATTTGATAAATTTTACTTTTAAATTAAAAAATAATTTATATAGAAAATAAATTTGTTTTTATAGAAAAGTGGTCTTTTAAAATCATTCAGTGTCCTTAATTTTATTTCATATTAATTAATAATTTCAAATATGTGCTTATATATTTTATTTAAAATTAAAAAATTTTTGATAATCATTTAAAATGTATCAATTTAGTATATTAAGATAAAATAAATAATATATAAAAATTAAATTCTTCCAAAAATAGATCTTAAATGATTTTATTCTAAATTATTTTAGATCGATCAAATTCTTTAATAAGTAAAAAAATATATTTCATAAATAATTTTTAATTAAATAAAAAACTTATTATCTACGTAAATTCATTCTTTTTACCCCAACTCTAATAGTTTAGAACTAGTTTATTCTTTATTACATCGTCAAATAATACAAGGAATCATATCCAAATAGACCTATTAGTTTAGTAGTTTTGGTAAACTATATACATACATTTGTCTAATATTATATTAGAAAAAAAATAATTAAAATAGAATTATTCTCAAGAAAAACATTTATCCTTATATCATATCCATACAAATCATTCTTATTATACATAAGGTATTCCGAGGAGATAAAACAATTACGGGTGATCTTAAATGATCATTAAGGGTTATGTACAACTGAATCAATTTTGAATAAATGAATCTCAATCAATATATAATGATAAATAAAATAAAACCCTACACTATTTAATCATTAACATTAAAATCATAACTAGATAAGACATAATAAATATTGCAAGGTAAATAATTAAAAAGACATTCCATTTAATCAATAAACTAATAAAAAAGGCATCCATAAAAATATCATGTAGAAAATACCATGGATAATAAAATAACAAAATAATAAATGAGAAGAATACTAGATTATTGGAAATCATTTATCAGGTACATAAAAAAACTAATATCAAGATCTATAATCAAGATAGTTTAAAAATACCGGTTACAAATTGATCTGTTTTGGAAAACTATATTTATATATTCATGAGCATTCCCAATATAGTTTAAAATTACTTGATATAAGACCATTAATATTGGAAAACTAATTAGTCTCACGAGACTTATAGATGAATCAATAGTATTTTTAATATTATCCTTTTCTATAACTACATGTCCAAAGCATTCATAATATATATAATAATCGATTTAATTCCAGAATAAATATGACTTATCATTAAATATTTATGTTAAACAAAGAATAAATATTATCTATATTTTATCAATAAATAAAATAACCATAAAACTAAATCATCCTATGTTGGAAAGAGATAAATTTTAAGAAATAAACATATCCATTATAAATAACATAAATATTTAGGGGAAATCTAATTTCTAAATATTACATGAAATGAAATATTTTAATTTTAGGATAATGAATACAAAAAATGAAGCAAGAAAGTGAATTACAATACTATAATTGGTAAAAATGATCATATTCCATCAATATAACTAATAAGGATATATTCAATACAATATATTCCAATTGTAATATGAATAAAGGTGTTTTTTCATTTATCAATAGAAATACCATAACAAGCTCTTTAAAAAAAGTCATGATGAAAATATATTTTTCATTTTTAAAATATATTCTTAATACATAAAAAATATTCAAAAAAAATTTCCTTTAAAATCAATTTGAATATTCATAAAGGATTCTTCAAAACATTTTGAGGTTATGAAAATAGAAAAGTCCATACAGGTAATACACTTTAAAAAACATTTCATTCACATTTTCGGTAAAAGCCTAACATGTATTTTTCAGTCAATTATAGGAATACTCATTTCAAAATATTTAGTAAAAATTAAAAAATGGGTAAATATTTTTTTAGAAAATATTTTTTGAAATGTAAAAAATATTTCTAAAAACACTCTTATAAAATAACTTTTTTAAAAGAAAATATATTTATGGCCGAAGAGAGAAAAAATGTTAGGTTTCCATAAAATAATTTCATCAATTATTGTAAGTACCAATGAGTGGGAAAATAGTAATATTAATTTAAAATATAATTAATAACTGTAGTAGATGAAAATTGCTGATTTTCTCAGTGGATTAATCATAAGATTCCATTATTGGAAAAAAAATCTTGAGGAATCCCGATTAATGATGAGATTGTAACATAAAACCCCATACATCATTCATATCAATGAATCATAATCCTAATAAAATTTATATTGTAAAATTTAATTATATAAATCCACATAATTTTAATTATAAGAATCATAAAATAATTTCTTGGTATGTATATACACCACATTATATAGAATATTGTTGAATATGGAATGTGTCTCATAGAAGTAGAGAGTGAGATGGAAATCCCATACCTTATGCTTCATTATGGTTGAACATGATTTAACTACATTTCTAGTAGTTAAATATATTTTATTAACTTATAATAGACATAAATTAATATTTATAATATATTATATTATCCTTTTATAACATAATATCACCCAATCATTAATAATTCTTCAAATTTTTCATTATTTCAAGTGTTAATTTTCATGTATTCCCATGCGTGTTTCATCATAAAATATTCATTTATTTTTCATGTTATAGAATTATAAAACATATATAATAATGATCATGATATAAATATAATATTTTATTTCATTTATATGATTAAAAATATTAAAAATATATGGTTTATAGAAATGACGTATGTTACGGTCGCAGGGACAGTATGTCAAACATACACATGATTAATGTTTTCTATTTTTTAGTGATCATTATGGGAATGAAATAAGTAATTTTCTATATTTATAGAATGATATTAATATAATTAATAAAATATTATTTCTTTCAAAATACTTATATATATCAACCATCAGTTGTGGTGATGAAAAGAGAGTCACATTATTTCATGAGGGCTATAGTCTAAAGGTACACAAACGATGTTATCAACATTCATTAAGATAAAATTTAAGTACAAAAATTATATATAAAATTTATATTAATGATGATAAATATTTCATTAATATCATAGTACTATCATTTATATAATATATAATCACTATCTTCATCCTTATCACATCCTTGATAAGTGTTAGTGAATGACGTATCCCATCGCTTCACGAGGAGGTTGTCATCCATTCACACAAGAAATGTTATCATCTACCCTAAGAAATGAAATGAAAAAAATGTCTATGTGATATAATGAATAAATAGGTATAAATATTTTATATATAACTTATATATAATTTAAATTCATCATAATTACCAATCATGATATTTTTAGTTGAAACAAATGAATGACTTTGGTACATAAGGCGGTAGTCTACTGTAAGCATGAATGGGGATTTCATATCCCATTTTACGAAAGTGGTTATGGTTCTAGGTCATTAACATATCATAACGACATATAATAATATGGTATATGATGATGTTTTTAGATCATAAAGATTTATTAATATTTTAATGTGGTGGAGGATGAAAAAAAACTCATATTATTGAATATTGCCTTTTATTTTAGTATCCACAATGGATTGTACCAAATCCTTCCCACTTTTGATTAATTCATAAAATAATGATTCTAGTATGGTATGATGAAATTATTTATCTCTTTTGGGTAGCTCATAGATAAACCAAAATTTGTTGAATATGAGAATAATATAATAGAGGTGTGACCTTTTATATGTGAGTTTAATGTTACACTTGTAATGATAGTAACAAAAAAGGTGTACCCATATTTTTCACACTAAACAATGGTAAAAACTGATTTTTATAGATAATTAGACATAATAAAGTCTAATATGTTTGTAAAAAAATTATTCAAGTTTTTAGGTCATTTTAATACATATATTATTACTTTTACCCCTAGGTAAATAAATTATTACATTAACTGCTGCAAACAATTAAAAATATTTTCACTATTAATTTTTGTGGAAAATTAATTTCAATTTATTATATAATATAAATTATTATTATTTCAAATATGGATTCTATTTTAAAAATTTTAATTCAAATAAGTTGTAGAATTAAATTTATCATTAATCCTGTAGACATAATAAGAAAACTGGTTTTCAAAGAGGAAATGTTCAAAAGTATAAATGTTAATAAATAAAAATTAAATTAAAAAACGATAATAATGAAATAAATTGTATTAATATATATTTAAATTAAGTAATTTTACTTTAAAAACAAATTAAATTAAATTTTAAATTTGCAAAGTATGTAAATGATAAGGGAGTTTAGACTAAAATTCAGTATTTTCCACTGTTCATGAAACAATTAAAAATTTCTGAAAAATATCAAAAAATAACAGTAAGATATTTTTTATATTATTATTAAAAAAATAGTTCATTTTATTAATCAAATTTATAAAATATTAAATAATTAATTTTAAATTATGTTTGAAAAGTAAGAATAAAAATTATTTTAAAAAATACAATTTTTTTAGAAAAAAATTCCTTTTCTTTCAGTAGTCTCTTATTATATTTATAATAATTTTTTAACCATAAATTTCATAATATGGTTAGTAATATTATAACCCACTAATTTAATGGATAAGTTATAACATTATACTATATTATAGTTCATATAGACATGGGGTTGCATGGAATTCAAGATATTAAAGACATTATATTTAAAGAAAAATAGTTTATAGGTTGATTATGTATAGTGTATCATGTAACAAAATATATCAAAAAATATTTTATTATGTTATAATTTCATGTGGTTACATCCATAGTACTACAATTAAATAATTACCTCTCAATTTATAAATTACCTTGACAATCATGGGTTCAAAATTTGGAAATACCATTTAAAAGAACATAATCATTAATGGGTTATTGAAAAATAATCTTAATATGATAGTATATGAAGTATGATGTTTACTTTCAATAACCCATAAATATGATTCTATGTTTGATTACATTGGTTGTAAGAGAGGATTTGTACATGTATGAAAATCATAAATAATATCAGAGAGTGGTGGAGGTCATTGATTAAAAAAAGGCAAGTGATTAATGGAAAGTTAAATATATCAAAACCACAAATCAGTAATGATATAAATGACCATCTAATTCATTAGATGTGAAAGTAATTGTAAAATTATTTTGTTTCAAGATCCATTTGTATTATTTTTTTAATTCTATTACTATATAATAATGTAAAGAAATATATTTAATTTTTATGTTTCTACATCGTAAGAACTATTTTTACCTTTGGTTATTATTAGTAAAATTTCAACTCATCACTAACTTCAACAAATGAATATAAAAAAATTTAATTTTTCCCCAAGGCACGAATTTTTTTTATTAATTTATCTTAAGATAAATAAAAGAGTGAAAAATATTTTCGTCTATCTCACACTATTTTCGAAGACCAATATGGTTAGAAAAAGTTATCAAATAAGATAAAAGATGTTATTAATTCATTCCATATATTGTTAACCTTAAAAATCATAAAGAATATGTCTAGAAAAATTTAGTGTATAATTTTTTTTTGAATTAAGTTCAATAAATCAACAATATATTTCCTAGAAAATATAAATTGTCAGTTAATTTTACATTAAATGTATGTAAATAACTTGATCATGTATTCTCTTAAAACATGGTAATAACCTAAATTTCAATAAAAAATTATTTAAAACATTAAAATTTCCTTTTCCATAAATTAAACATATATTATTCGATATATTTCATAATTACAAAAATGTTTTAAAATTTATTCTTGATGGAATAAAAAAAATTAATAAGATATTAATCAATTCTAAGGTAGTTATTACCATCCAATTTAGAAATACATATCAATATTTTCTTTATCTAAACTTAATTATCGAATCATCAAGAACATATAAAGTGTTCTCTTTCCCCTAATAAGTTTTTTATAAAATGTTAAATATTTTACTAAATAATTTTTCTTGGTCATCAATACCATTCAAAATATTCTCTAAAATCTTTTAATAAATAGTACTAAATTACAATCCTTATATATGTTTCTTGATTCCTATAATGAAAATATCATCAATAAAATACTTTTAAAACATATTTCTTGGGTCAAAATATACATGAACATTAATAATTCTACTCCGGTTCTATTAATATCATATGACTAACCTTAAGCTAATAAATTCTCTTAAGTTATATACGTTTTTAAATTAAAAAATTGATTCATATAGTGTGTGATCTATTTACTGTTGAAGTATTGAAAATTTAAAACATTGTTTGTTTACTTTTAATCACAAGCATAATGGAATTTATATCTACAGTTATAGAAAACTATAATTAATTTAATCAATAACCATGGTGCTTTTTACATAATTATATACTTTTATAAAATCCTTCCTTCCCTTCTTCCCTTTATCCATATTTTTCCCCACTATTCTCTTCTTATCGTGCTTCCCATTGAATAAATAATACTTTGAAAATTATTTCTTGATATTTTTAGAACATGATATTATGTACTCAAGAGATTAAAATGAATGTGAGAATAGTTCTCTTCAAATTATTGAAATAAACCCATCATATTAGTGGTTATTCAAAATCTATAGATTATGCGCATTGATTTTTATCACATTACATCCACTAGGAATTATTTCAAAACAATAGAATACACTAGAATTGTAACATCCCAAGTAAGTAATGAATAATAGATATTTTTATCTATGTCTATTAATTAATTAGATAGTGTTTTAGAGGCTTAAAATTAGAATAAATCCAATCTTAAGCATGGAATACACTAATATTTTTAAAATATTGTTTTACTGCCTTTTGATGGAAAACCTTTTTCAAATCAAACTTTTGACAATTTTATAATCTCTATTTGTCAAAATAAACTTATTCTTTATGACTGGTACATTGAAATTTACTTTGGGTAATTTTTTGGTATTTTTTCGATAAAGTTCCTTTTTTAATGAATAGTGAAAAATGTTGTATTTTAATTCAAAACCTCTTTTTAGTATAATTTATTTATATGATTATATTATATTTTGAATTGGTTTTAAAGTGAAATTAGAATATATTTTTACAATTTATTCCAATAGTGGTCATGGAATTAATTTCACTTTGAAATCGGACTTAAACTAGTGTCAATCTTTTGATACTTTTTGTTTCATAAAAACAAGCTATTTGTTTTGACAGTGGGAATTAATTATTAAAATAATTAATTCAACTTATATGTTTTGAATTTGGAAAAATAGATATCATTTTTTAATTCGGAATATCAAATATAGCTTAGGGTAGATTTTTGGTATTTTTCTGAAAAACTTCAATTTTTGATGAATAGTGAAACCACTAAGTGGTACTTAAAAAACTGATTTTTCATTTAAATGAAATTTTACCACCTCTGTGTTTTGAATTTCAAAAATAAAACATACATGGTTGTCATTAAGAATTAAAATGTGGTTAAATGGGATTAAAATAATTTTTTTTGGTGAATAGTAACTTTTAAGTTTTTAATCGCGATTAGAGGTAATTAGTGTAATTTAAGGTAAGAATAATGTTTTAATAATATGAAATGAACTTGACACATGTCCCACCCTTATTGTATGTGTCATGTCCGACCAAGACAATCCATGGGTCAACTTGGGGACCCCATGGAGCCACTTTGTAAGGAAAATGACATTAATATATTTTTATTTAATGTTAAAGTAAAAATGTCACAAACATGAGTTGTTTTACTAAAACAATTTTTAAATTAAGTTATAAAAGTCATATTTTTGACCATAAATATTCATTATAAATATAAAAATATTTCCTACATCATTATAGTTGTTTTATAATTTTTAGACATTAAATAAATTAAATAATTTATGACATCATGATAATGAAGCGATTACTTCATTATTTAACGATTTAAATAAAATGAAAAGATAATGTAAAATCTAAGACCTACACATGTCAAAAACCTATTGGATGAGTATATTTAGAACTTCTATCACCTTATCCTTGAAATATATAATTTGGGACCTTTTAAATCCGAAAATAATTTATGATAAAGTAACCTTTTATAACTTTCCAAGAGTGCCCCACCTCTCCTCTTATAAAAGGCCCCCACCTCTACCACTTTACCCACACTTACAAAGACTTTGGCTCGGCCAAACCCTGCCCATTTTTTCTCTCCACATACCTATATTACTCCTAGAAGCCTCACTTTGGGTAGAGGGATTCCCAAGGAAGCCTTTGAGCTCAAATCAAAAAGAGTTACCCGATTTAAAGGTAGTGTCTTTTCTTGTGTTCTTATGTTTTATTTTGATTCTCCAACCCCCTAAACTCTTTTTATTCATTTCTTTTGTAACAACACCAGTATCTTCTATATACTAGGATTTTTTTATAAGAGGGATTCGATCTACACTTACACACACGTACATCAAATGGTTAAGGATCATACTGTTTCCGTGGATGGTGAATTTCTGCCTCACGAAACGATGATTGTTCAATATTCTTTTAACACCTTCAAAGGTGGCCATTAAGATGAAACTATATTTATATATGATATATAATATGTTTATGTTTTACTTAAGCTTCTGTATTTTTCATTTATGGCATACCTTTACGGTTACCATTATGGGTAAATGCGATATCTTCATTTTTGGAAGTGCGGACTACCGCCCCCTCAAATGGATTTGATTCGTTAATGCCATATGTGGGACGTATAAAGGATTTAATTAATGATATTATATATTATATTATACGGGAATTATAATATACCTTTATATCATTATGATTCCATTCCATAAAATACGAAATAGAAATGAAAGTAGCATTCATGCGTACGTACGACTTACCGTCTCCATGAACGATGCATTTCATTTCTTACCTCTAAACGTTATGTAATATTATAAATTCATGTATATACTGGATATATATGATATATATGATATCTAAATCATGAGTATAACTGTGGTTATAATGGATACATGAACAACTTGTAATTATAAAGAGTTTATTTTTGACTCAAGTACCAATGATCGTTAAAACGACCGTTATTAACTTAAATAATTAAATAGTGTTCATGACATGGTAATAAGTGATATAAAAGGAATAATGAACTTGAAAAAGGTTCTTAAGCAAGTACAAATTAACTCAAGTTTATTATTCAGGAGGTTAAATAACGATCGAGTCATGTCGGACACGAGGTAAGGGATTTCGTCTCAATCTCCTTTCATTGATGCATATTTTGTTTTATACACAACTTTCTTTTATACGGTGTAAAAACCCCTTTGACTTTTACATTTATTCAAAAGGAATATTTTTATACAAATCATTTAATAAACGATAAAAGGGAATTTTTTTTGTTGTACGTATGCAGCGACAATGACTTCTCTGCTGCCGTGACGATTATTTGAGTTTCGGCTTCCTCTACAAGCCATAACTTTTTTTGAATGAAGAATAAATACCATGTTTTACTTTTATTTTATTTTGGTATTGAAAATGGTTTTCATAATTTTTTTATATGAATGTGTTGTATTGATATCTTGTGATTGAAAAGTGGAAATGTTATGTTTCCTTTATGCATGTTTTATGTGATACGATTATGTTATGGTTCTTGGGCATTGTTATGAAGACGGGTGGTTCCGTGATAAAATAAGGGCAGGTGATCCCGATATAGCTCTCTAATGCATTGGGTAATGTGAAGGAGTTAAACGTTAAGGTTTCTCCGAAGAGATTTAGGGAATATACTATGATGGGTATTCCAAACGTAACCAAGAGGGTTACTCCCTACGTAAGAATGTTATGAATGCCTCAAGTTACCTTTATGTCTTATGATTTCTATGATTTATTCATGACTTGATGAGGTATGTGATTATGTTTTATGAGTAAATTATTACTTCATGCATGGACTAATGTTTTCAGTTCATATTTTTTTTATAACCCTTACTGAGCTTATTATGCTCATCCTAAGTTTTTGAAATGTTTTTTTCACAGGTCAAGGAAATGGTACATGATATAATGATAGTGTCAAGGAAGTGTTAAGAAAGAATCCATGTTTTATTTTAAATATGTTTCCGTTGATGAGAAAAATGCATACTATCTTTTATGTAACCACTTTGTTTAAATGTGGAATGTAATGCAAGTTTTATGATCTAATTCTCTAAAACTCTAAACATGAAAATATCCTCAATGTGTAATCTTGTAATAACTCAAGATTAAGTAAGGTTTAAGGCTGGGGCCTTATAGTTGGTATCAGAGGTCAGTTTAGACAACTTTAGGCGTTAGAAAATTGTTAAATTATAAATTAATTTATGGTATGATTGAAATGATATAGCATTTAAATATTACCATGTTGCTTCGCCTAAGATATTGCTGTGTTAAGAATGGTTTTTCATAGAGGAAACAAAACAAGTTTTTTGGGAAGGCATACAGAGGGAAATGACCTCTCAAATCAGTATCCTGAGATGGTCAGAATCAGAACTAAATAGTTTGTTGTAGTTATGGCTCAGTTGACTCAGGTGAAAAGTGTTGGTTGTTTTTATTGATGATATTTAGGTGTTTTCTAAAAGTAAATAGGGGAATGAAAGACATTTAAGGATTATTTTTCAAACCTTGAAAGAAAATAAATTATATGGGAAATTCAGCAAGCGTGATTTTTGGTTGTAATAAATTTCTTTCCTTGGTCATATTGTTTCTAAAAATGGGATAACTGTTGATCCTGCAAAAACAAAGGTTGTTGAAGAATGGCCAAGACCCACAAATGTAACTGAGATTCGTAGTTTCCTTGGTTTGGAAGGTTATTACCGAAGGTTTGTTAGAAATTTTTCACGGTTATCTTGTCTAATGACTAAGCTAACTCGGAAGGGTGTTAAGTTTATCTGGACAAAATAATGTGATTATTGTTTTCAGGAATTGAAAAGAAGATTGGTGAATGAACCGGTTTTGGAACTACCTTCCAGGAATGGTGAGTTTGTTATCTACAGTGATTATTCATTGAAAGGACTTGGTTGTGTCCTAATGCACAATGATCAGGTAATTTCTTATGCTTCACGATAGTTGAAAACTCATGAGGTAAATTACCCTACACATGATTTGGAATTATCTATTGTTGTCTTCGCTTTAAAAATTTGGAGGCATCATTTGTATGGAGTAAAGTGTGAAATATATATTGATCAAAAAAGTTTAAAGTATATATTACTCAAAAAGAATTGAACATGAGATAGAGGAGATGTCTAGAATTAATCAAGGATTATGATTGTACAATTCATTACCATCTGGGAAAAGCAAATAAAGTGGCTGATGCTTTGAGTCGAAAAAGTAATGCTTCATTAACAATGTTGTGTTTGGAATGTGATCTTTTAGATAAGGATTTGATGAACTTTGGCATAGAAGTTTTTGGTGCAGGATGTTCTTTTGTTTTGTTTCAGGTATCAGTGAAATCTTCTCTATCAAAAAGAATCAAGCAAGCACAGAAGCAAGACAGTGAGTTGCAGAAAAATATAGAGCTGGTTCAGAAGGGTAAGTTGCCTGAATTCAACATTGATAATGATTGTGTTTTGAGATTTGGGAAGAGATTGTGTGTGACTTGTGATTCACAGTTGAAGAGAGAGTTGTTATGTGAAGCTCATAGTTCTCCGTTTTCAGTTCATCTTGGCAGTACTAAGATGTACAGAGATCTGTGGGATTATTATTAGTGGGATGGAATGAAAAGAGATATTGCTGATTTTATAGTGAAGTGTTTGACTTGTCAACAGGTTAAAGCAGAGCGGCAGTTACCGAAAGGGATTCTTCAGCCTTTACCAGTACCAGAATGGAAATGGGAGAATATATCCATGGACTTCATTGTGGGATTGCCGAAGACACCTTGAGGTAATAATGCAATCTGGGTTATTGTTGATCGCTTGACTAAATCGGCTCATTTTCTTACTATACTAGATACTTTTTCCATAGATAAAATTTCCCGTTTGTATCTTAAAGAGATAGTCAGGTTATATGGAGTTCCTCTCTCCATTGTATCTAATCGTGATCCCAGGTTTACTTTTAACTTTTGGAAAGGCCTTCAGAAGTCGTTGGGTACTGAATTAAATTTTAGTACATCTTTTCATCCTTAATCAGATGGGCAGTTAGAATGAAAAATTCAGACTTTGGAAGATATGCTATGTGCTTGTTCGATGGATTATCAGGGAAATTGGGACCAACATCATTCTTTGGTTGAATTTTCATATAATAACAGTTTTAATTCCAGTATACAGATGGCACCATTTGAGGCGTTATATGGGAAGCGGTGTCGAACTCTAGATTTCTGGGATGAAGTGGGTGAAAGGAAGATAATGGGACCAGAATTGGTAGAAGAGTTGGCAGAAAAAGTTCAGCTGATACAAAAACACATGAGAACAGCTCAGAGCAGGTAGAAGAGTTATGCGGACAACAGGAGGAAGGATCTATCTTTGGAGGTAGGTGATCAAGTTTTTCTCAAAGTCTCACCACGGAAAAGTGTGATGCGATTTGGTAAGAAAGGAAAGATGAGTCCAAGGTTCATTGGACCATATGAAATTCTGGAGAGAGTTGGATCAGTTTCTTACCGAGTGGCTTTACCTTCGAGTTTATCTCAGGTACACAATTTTTTTCATGTTTCAATGTTAAGGAAGCACATGCCAGATCCATCTCATGTTTTGAGTCCAGAGGTAGTTCAGCTGGAAGAGAACCTATCTTATGAGGAACAATCGGTCCAGATTCTTGACCACAGGGAGCAGGTGTTATGGAATAAGGTGATTCATCAGGTAAATGTTTTGTGAAAAAACCACATGATTGAATAGGCAACATGGGAATCTGAAAATGCAATGAGGGCTAAATACCCCCACTTATTCGATAAGTAAATAAATTGTGGGGACGCAATTTTCTAAAGGGGGGAAGGATGTAACATCCCAAGTAAGTAATTAATAATAGATATTTCTATCTATGTCTATTAATGAATTAGATAGTGTTTTATAGGCTTAAAATGAGAATATATCCAATCTTAATCATGAAATACACTAATATTTTAAAAAGATTGTTTTACTGACTTTTGATGGCAAACCTTTATTAAATCAAACTTTTGACAATTTTATAAGCTGTATTTGTCAAAATAAACTTATTCTTTATGATTGGGACATTGAAATTTACTTTGGGTAAATTTTTGGTATTTTTCAGATTAAGTTCATTTTTAATGAATAGTGAAAAATGTTTTATTTTAATTCAAAACCTATTTTTAGTATAATTTATTTATATGATTATATTATATTTTGAATTTTTTTTAAAGTGAAATTAGAATATATTTTTATCATTTAATCCGATAGTGTTCGTGGAATTAATTTCACTTTGAAATCGAAATTAAACTAGTGTCAATCTTTTGATACTTTTTGTTTCATAAAAACACGCTATTTGTTTTGACAGCGGGAATTAATTATTAAATTAATTAATGAAACTTATATGTTTTGAATTTGGTAAAATAGACATCATTTTTGAATTCGGAATATCAAATATATCTTAGGGTAAATTTTTGGTATTTTTCTGAAAAACTTCAATTTTTGATGAATAGTGAAACCACTAAGTGGTACTTAAAAAACTAATTTTCCGTTTAAATGAAATTTTACCACCTCAGTGTTTCGAATTTAAAAAATCCAACATACATGATTTTCATTAAGAAGTAAAATGCGGTTCAATGGGATTAAAATATTTTTTTTGGTGAATAGTAACTTTTAAGTTTTTAATCGTTATTAGAGGTAATTAGTGTAATTTAAGGTAAGAATAATGTTTTAATAATATGAAATGAACTTGAAACATGTCCTACACTTATTGTATGTGTCATGGCCTACCAAGACAATCCATGGGTCAACTTGGGGACCCCATGGAGCCACTTTGGAAGGAAAATGACATTAATATCTTTTTATTTAATGTTAAAGTAAAAATGTCACAAACATGAGTTGTTTTAATAAAATAATTTTTAAATGATGTTATACAAGTCATATTTTTGACTATAAATATTCATTAGAAATATAAAAATATTTCCTACATCATGATATTTGTTTTATAATTTTTAGAAATTAAATAAATTAAATTATTTATGACATCATGATGATGCAGCGATTACCTCATTATTTAACGATTTAAATAAAATTAAAAGATAATGTAAAATCTAAGACCTAAACATGTCAAAAACCTATTGGATGAGTATATTTCGAACTCCTATCACATTATCCTCGAAATATATAATTTTGGAACCTTTTAAATCCGAAAAGCATTTTGTGATAAAGTAACCTTTTATAACTTTCCATGAGTGCCCCTCCTCTCCTCTTATAAAAGGACCCCACCTCTACCACCTTACCCACACTTCCAAAGCCTTTGTCTCGGCCAAACCCTGCCCATTTTGTCTCTCCACATCCCTCTCTTACTCCTAGAAGCCTCACTTTGGGCAGAAGTCTTCCCAAGGAAGCCTTTGATCTCAAATCAAAAAGAGTTACTCGATTTAGAGGTAGTGTCTTCTCTTGTGTTCTTATGTTTTATTTTCTTCTCCAACCCCATAAACTCTTTTTATTAATTTATTTTGTTAAAAAACCAGTATCTTCAATATACTAGGATGTTTTTATAATAAGTATTCGAGCTACACTTACACACACCTACATCTAATGGTTAAAGAACATACTATTTCCGTGGATAGAGAATTTCTGCCTCACGAAACGATGATTGTTCAATATTCTTTTAACACCTTCAAAGGTGTCCATTAAGATGACAATATATTTATATATGATATATAATATGTTTATTTTTTACTTAAGCTTATGTATTTTTCATTTATGTCATACCTTTATGGTTACCATTATGGGTAAACACGATATCTTCATTTTAGGAAGTGCGAACTACCGCCCCCTCAAAGTGATTTGATTTGTTAATGCCATATGTGGGATGTATAAAGGATTTAATTAATGAAATTATATATGATATTATAATGGAATTATAATATACCGTTATATCATTATGATTCCATTCCATAAAATATAAAATAGAAATGAAAGTAGCGTTCATGCGTACGTACGGCTTACCGTCTCCATGAACAGTGCATTTCATTTTTACATCTAAACGTTATGTAATATTATAAATGCATGTATATAATGGATATATATGATATATATGATATCTAAATCATGAGTATAACTCTGGATATAATGGATACATGAACAAATTTTAATTATAAAGAGTTTATTTTTGACTCAAGTACCAATGATCGTTAAAACGACCGTTATTAACTTAAATAATTACATAGTGTTCATGACATGGTAATAAGTGATATAAAAGGAATAATGAAATTGAAAAAGGTTATTAAGCATGTAGAAATTAACTCAAGTTTGTTACTCAGGAGGTTAATGAATGATCAAGTCAATTCAGACACGAGGTAAGGGATTTCGTCTCAATCTCCTTTTATTGAGGCATATTTTGTTTTATACAAAACTTTCTTTTATACGGTGTACAAACCACTTTGAATTTTACATTTATTTCAAAGGAATATTTTTATCCAAATCCTTTAATAAACAAAAAAAGGGAATGTTTTTTTGTCATACGTATGCAGCAACAACGACTTCTCCGCCGCCGTGACGATTATTTGAGTTTCGGCTTCCTCTACAAGCCATAAATTTTTTTGAATGAAAAATAAATACCATGTTTTACTTTTATTTTATTTTGGTATTGAAAATGGTTTTCATTATGTTATTATATCAACATGTTGTATTGATATATTGTGATTGAAAAGTGAAAATGTTATGTTTCTTTTATGCATGTTTTATGTGATACGATTATGTTATGGTTCTTGGGAATTGTTATGAAGACGGGTGGTTCCATGATAAACTAAGGGAGGGTGAGCCTGATATATCTATCCAATGCATTGGGTAACGCGAAGGAGTTAAACGTTAAGGTTTCTCCGAAGAGATTTAGGGAATATACTGTGATGGGTATTCTAAACGTAACCAAGATGGTTACTCCATACATAAGAATGTTATGAATGCCTCAAGTTACCTTTATGTATTATGATTTATATGATTTATTCATGACTTGATGAGGTATGTGATTATGTTTTATGAGTAAAGTATGATTTCATGCATAGACTAATGTTTTCAGTTCATATTTTTGTTTATAACCCTTACTGAGCTTATTATGCTCATCCCAAGTTTTTGAAATGTTTTTTTCACAGGTCAAGGGAATGGTACATGATATGATGATAATGTCAAGGAAGTGTCAAGAAAGAATCCATGTTTTATTTTAAATATGTTTCTGTTGATGGGAAAAATGAATACTATATTTTATGTAACCACTTTGTTTAAATGTGGAATGTAATGCAAGTTTTATGATCTAATTCTCTAAAACTCTAAACCTGAAAAGATACTCAATGTGTAATCTTGTAATAACTCAAGATTAATTAAGGTTTAAGGCTGGGGCCTTATAAGAATACATCACATGAATATGAATCATAATTTTTAATCAAAAAACATATGATGTAGATAACATAAATTGAACTTTTGATGCATAAATAGTATAATAATCCTAAATATAGAATCGTTGGGGATATTTTTATTTTAAAATTTATTATAATGATTTTTAAAGAATTTATGAATTATTCTATGAATAACCCCTAAGAGTATTAGACCAAGTTTATTGAAAGGCATGAAATAGTTCATCACGTGAGTATATGGTCAATACCAATGAGCTATTTTTTATGTTATTTCTCCTAGGTATCTTAGTTTTAGAACAAAATCATCTGGTATTATCTATACAAGGATTAATTTCATGGGAGAAACAAATAATCGCAAAATTAACAGAAAATAGACTATTATTTTATAATTATCCTCAAATAATGTCAAATGGGTTATGTTACATAATATATGATTTCATTAATCTAGTTCTCAATTATTATAATAAAATTACTCTCATACCAACTATAATGACCCTAACCCCTGTGGCCCAAATTCCATGTTTGATTTTTGTCATTGGAATTGATATGAAGGGCTAAATCTCAAACGACTTATAAATTCAGTATTTTTTCATATTAAAATACATATACGATAATCAATTTTCATTGATAATAGAAAATGAAATATAATATATGAAAAAATAAAATTAACTACATCCTTTAAAACATATTCCAAGAATTATTCTTTATATACTTTGGAATGGAAATAACATAAGGTTGGGAAAATGATTACCAAGGGTCAAGTACAGTGGAAGATATCATGAATAAATAAAGACAAAATCAATATGGAATGGTAATTAACTAAAAAAATATCCACTTAATAAATAATATGAAAATAATAACTGGATTTTGAGTTATTAATATAGAATGGTAAATAATGGAAAATACAAGCCTTTTAATCAATAAACAGAGAATAAAATGATTCTAGAAATAAAACCCTTGAAAAAGGATCATGTAAATGAAATTAAATGAATTATAATTAAACTCAATGATTAATTAAATCATGTCATGACATAGGAAAATTAAAAATTATACCATCAATTTCAATCATTTAGAATGTTTAAAACTACTGGGTTCAAAATGATTTAGTTTGGGAAACTATATCTCTATTAGAATTTCTATTCATAAGATCATTTAAAACATCTAAGTATAAACCCATCAGGTTTGGATTACTACATTGTCACATGATACCTATAGATTCAATAATGGGATTTTAATTAATGAACCCCAACAGTAACAACATATCTAAATCTTAACTCATATATCAAATAATATATTTAAATCATGAATACATATGCCTTACCCTTAAATATCAGTCTTCAAAATAGAATACAAATTCTCAATATTTCCCCGATCATTCATGTAACATTAAAATTGAAACTTTATATAGAGTAATGAGATAAAATTTATTCAATAAAAAAAACATGATAAATAATATTGTTTTTTAGAGGGAATATAATTGATATTAATTAGAGGAAAGTAAATATTTAATGGTAATGTTAATGTCTAAAAAAATAAATCACGAAATTAAATGTTAATACTTTTCATGGATAGAGTGATCATAAAACATATATATAAATAAAATGTATGGAATCAATATGAAATATACCCATTTTTTTAAAAATAAAGTTTTTCTGTAATTGATGAATAGAAATTAAATAGAATAGTCTTTAAAAACATTCTTTGTGAAAATATCCTTTACATTTTTAAAATTATATTTTATAACAAAAATTATTTTCAAAACAATTTTCATTGAAATTTGACATTAAAAAATATAAAGGAATATTTAAATAAAATAAAGTTAGTATGGGGTAAAATTTCATACATGTAGTATACATTAAAAAAACATTCTTATTACATTTTTGGTAAAATCCGAACAATCACTTTTTAGAAAACTACATGAAGATTAAATTTAAAATATTTTTTAAAAATAAGATCAGGGTTAAAATTGAATCTAATAAATAATTACTGAATTTTAATTATATTTTTGAAAAAAAATTAGAAAACATTTTTTTGGGAGAAAAAAATATCGAACCGGAGAGTTAAATAATGTCATATTTTCAAAATATCATTTTATCAATAATTTTTAGTACCAAAAAATGAAAAAACAGAATTACAAGATGAAAATATATATAATAAATGAAGATATTAAATTGATTATTTCTTTATGAAATTGATAATTTGAATGTATTATTGAAATTATATTCCTGAGCAATCTCGATGAACAATGGGATTTTAACAAAAACCTATACTACTTTCGTATCATTGAATCATAAGTCCAATGAAAGAGATAAAGTCAAATAGATATGTAGGTCCCAAAAATTTTAATTGTATTAATCCTAAAATAAATTTTTGTTATATAATTTCAGTACATATTACAAATATTTTGTGAATATGACATGCATCTCACATTAGAAAAAAGTGAGATGGAAATCCCATCCCTCACGTATCCTCTTGGATTGAAGTGATTTAAATGACTGTATAGAAGTTATACACGTGTTATTTACTTATAATAGAACCATATTAATATTTAATATATCATATATAATCCTTTTAAAACATCTTATCACCCGTTCATTTATAATATTTCATTATTTTCAATGTTTAAGTTTTCATTTTCCTTGTTTTCCCATGCGTGATTTGTCATGAATTATCCTATTATTGAACATATTATGTAGTTTTATGTTACAAAGAAAAATAATCATGACATAAATATCATATTATTAAAAAAATTATAATTTTAAATCCAATAAATATATATGTATTTTAGAAATGAAGGATGTTATGATCATTGATATATTAGGTCATATATTTGCATGAGTAATGATTTTCATTCTTAAATGATAATTATGTAAACGAGAAAAGTAATATTTTATCTTTAAATAATTATCACAATAGAATATATTGAAAATATTTTTTAAAATAATATTATATTTATAATTTATGTGGTGTGTTCAGGTAAATAGAGTCACATCATTTCATGATGGAGTTAGTCCACACATACATGAATAACATTGTCATCTTTCATTGAGTGAACTGGTATGAATGAAAATGTTATATTTTCTCATTTAATAGTGATAAATATGTAATTAATTTTATAATTATTTCATTAATATCATATATAATCATTAACTTTATCATTATCACTTTCTGTGAAATGTGTAAGAAAAAGATGCATCACATCGTTTCATGAGGCGATAGTCCTCCGTACAAATGGATTACATTTTCATTTTCCCCTGGGGAATGGAAACATAAAGATTGTATATAATGTGTTGAATTAATATGTATAATTATTCTTGAAATGTCATATATATACTTTATATCCATTATCATAGCTATCAATGAGAGGTGGTAATGAGAAAATGAATTACATCGGTTCACAAGGGGGTTGTGCGCCACAAACACGAATGGTGATTTTGTAACCCATTTTGTGGAAGTAGATATCAATTTAGGTCATGAAAGTATCATTAAAAAAATCTATGTATATGGGAGATAATATTTTTTTATAGAATTATAGGATAGTAATAATTGAAACTGGTGGAGGATGAAATAGAATGAAAACTCATATTGAAAAACGTTACCTCGTCTCTATGTATCCTACTTAGATATTAACCAAAGAATTACTGGGATGGATTTATACACAATATAAGGCAATTAGAATTGGAGGAGGTATTATGTAAAGTTATATGGGATGGTATTTTCTGAATTAAAAGAGTGTGAAGGTCTGAGGAAGACAGGATGGGGTGACATTTTATAAGTAAGGATAGCTTCACACTTGTATATTTTGAAATTATAATTATATTCCCTTGTTTTTCAAATGACTCAAGGGTATAACATGGAGTATTATAATTAATTATATATTATAAAGATAAAATAAGGCTTTAAAATAGTTTTTATATATATTTTTTATGTCATTTTAACCCTTATCTTATTATTTTAAGTTCCCCGTTAAATCAATTTTTACCTTAACCCTGCTAAATGAAGTCTACTATTATAACTATTCATTTTGGAAAAAAATTATGTTGAACATATTATATAATATAAATTATTATTATTTCAAATATGGAAACATTTTCTTAAAATTCAATTCATAGTAGTGAAAATATTAAATTTAAAATTATTCTCATGGACGCAACGAGAAAGTGAGGTTTCAAAGAGAAAACATTAGAAAGATTACAACATTTTTATATAAAAATAAAATTTGAAAATGATAATAATTTCAAAATTTGAATTAATAGATATAAAATTACACTTATTTTACATTAAAAATTATTAAAATTATTGTTGAACTTTATAAATAATATTAATGAAATTGTAGTTGTTAGATAAAATCCTGAAATTTTCACTATTCGTCGAACAGAAAAATATTTTAGAAAAATAAAAAATGTTTACCCAAGGAAAATTTTTATATTTTGATGTCAATAAATAATTTTTTTTTCATATAAATTACATAAATATGTTAATAATTAAATTCAAATTATGTGTTTAATGTAAAACTAAACCACCTTTTAGAAAAAAATATTGATTTTTAGTAAACATTTAATTTTCATTCAAATGATTCTTATTTTATTTAATATAAATAGATGAAATTAATTTTTATAATTTTCTTATTACTATACATAGAATCCAATTTAATGTAGAGTTTATAACGTTATACTATATTATTGCTTATTTATACTTGGGATTGAGTATTCTCTAATTATTGATGATATTAAATAATAATAAAATATATTTCATGGGTTGTTTATGATCAATATTTCATGCTAAAAAAACATCAAATAAAATTATATTCTTTTATAAATTTGGTGTGTTTACATTAATTATTTAATGTTAATTATTATGTAAATACCAGATATATTAAATATATGTATGAATATAATATTTATCACATGACATTATTATATAATCCTAACTTCTAGTTTCAAATACACATCAAATGTATGAATAATATATAAGTGTAAGATAAGTGTTATTAGTTATAATATATGGTGATTCAACAAATATGGATTTCTTTCAAATTTCTACAATCATAAACATCTTTTACAAACCATTTTTCTCCAGCTACGATTGATGGAGATTAACTTGAGATTGATAAAGGGAATACCTTAATGATTCAACTTCCCTTCAAAACTCAAATAAATTTCCCTCATTAGGATGAATTTTTACTACTCTATTTTTATTTCTTCTGGTTGATACATATATTTCATAATGCAGTTGCATCTATTAATACCTACCAATTTAGCATCCATATTGTAACATTCATACATATGACTAAAAATTTTATCTTAATAAAATATGATATTGTTCATCTTGAATTGAAATTCTATGTGAAATATTTTATACAAAATAACATTAATACTATGATTTTTCATTAATAAATATATCAAAACAATATTTTAAAAGGAAATACTCTGTTAGATACCATAAAAAATAGACCACATCAGGCTTAAACGAACAAAAATGTTATTATTTAATGTTGAAGTTATACCATAGCCCATATATTGGATGGTATAAATAAGGAAAAAAACATTATTTTTACTTTTTTTTTATTTTTTTTTATTTTTTTTTATTTTATAAGAATAAGATATGAATAAATTCAATTTTATGCAAAAAATGTATTTTTCTAAAAATAAAGTATTCCTATATTTTAATGGGAGAAATGTTTTGAAAAAAAATTATACTTTTATAATTTTTATTTGAAAAAATATACACAATTATTTTATAGGAATACCAAAATTTAAATTTGATGAATATTGGGTATTTTTCTAAAAAGTTTCATTTTTGATGAATAGTGAAAACATTGCATTAAAATTGAAAAATAAGATGTTATCTAAATAAATTAGTAAGGATAAATTAAATTTTTAAATGGTTTAAATGTATCATAATATAATTATACATCTATTAATTTTTTTTATTATTGATTTTTTATAAAAAACATTTCAATCTTTTGAAAATTTTCACTTTAAAACCTCGCATTCTCATAGCTTACATAAGATAAATTTTAAATGAAATTTAGCCTCTTATTTGTTTTTAATACTAAAAAATGTATTCAATAGTTTGAATCATAAGGTATTAATTTATTTAAAATGTTTTGTATTATTTTTGGATAATATGAATAGTAAAGTTAGTGATTTCTCTACCACAGTTAATAATAAATCTGGTAATTATGAGAAAAAATAATCATTATATGGATTAGAAAAATAAACTAAAAATTATACTAATTTTATTTTATAAGTTATATTAGAATGAATTAATACTTGGGACAAATATATAACCTTTTAAATCCACATGGATAAAATTAATCCCCTTATATTATTTTATTTCAAAAATAGTCAAACGTTCCTCATTAATGTTATCAATATGTATGTAAAATTTAATATATGAACATAAAGAAAATATATCCAACCATAAATATAATTTTATAACATAAAATATTTATCTTCATAATGTAAATTTATTTTCAATTTTTAGGGAATAAATATTTACCTTAATGTCTTTCATAATGATGATGCAGTAATTTTTTAATTAATGGAAATATTAAATAAATGATATTAAAAAATTATAATAATTACAATTTTGTGATAATTAGGGTCATCCACAAATTTTATCGATTAATTTTATAAGTTATGGAATTTTTATAATGCTATTTTTAATTTTTTTTTCTTATCAAACTTTTTAAAAAAATCAATGTAATGAATGTTTCCAAAATTGAAATTAATGATATATTTAATTAAATAATATATATTTAAGTGATATATAATTCATAAAAATTTTATATTTGAAAAAATTATATAAGGTTTTAAATAAAATGAATGATTCATTTATGGATTGTTTGATATTTTGTAGTATCTATATTAACCCTTAATGAGTAAACATCCATGTTTTCATGGTAAGAGTTAATGGGGTTAAATAATGGGTAAAAATAAATGATAAGGGTAATAATGTGAACTAAAATTGACCAAAAATTATTTTATTAGAGAAATTAGATCTGTACTCATCTTATTTTCTATTTAACTCAGTTTTTATCCTTTTAAAATAGAAATTAATTTATATTATTTTAATATTTTGAAAAATTCAATGAGTACCCCTTCCATCTATTATAAAAGATAACCTATTATTATTTTTTATTCACACATTAAAACTATTTTGGTGCAACCAATATCATCAAAAATTACTTCCTATAATAAATCCCTACATTATAGGGGTCTTATTTTTGGTATAAAACCACACATAATGGTCTTAAGTTGTTTGGTACCGGAGGATTTCTATTGAATATGCATCGTTATTAATTAAGATTTTTTTGATTTTTCTTACACATACCACAAACGAAATTAATGAATTATAAAACAATAAATACATTATAATAAATATATTTAGATATTATAATGTTATATTCATGACTAATATCCATATCCACTTCCATCAAATAGGAAAAGAATTAATCGTTTGTGTGTTTGACAGACTACCACCTTGTGAAATGATGAAATTCATTTTCCCTCACTATCTCAAATTACTAGTTATAATGATATAATTTAATGTATTTATATGATATTAATTACGTATTTATCATTATTAATAGTTAATATATCAGTTACATTTTTACCTTTCCATGCACAGAATAATTGTAATATTATTTTTGCATGTGTGTGAATTATGACCTCCATGAAGTGATGTGACTTTGTTTTCCTAAACACATCAAATGGATGATATATATTAGTATTCATAAATGGTTAATAATATATTAATTATATAATTATCATTTTAAAGGGTAGAATTATAAGAACCTTCTTTCCATAATGATCATTGAGAAGTGGAAATGTTATTGTGTACATATGACCTACCATCTCCATGATTGTAACATTGTTTATTTATCATGACCATAATTAATGGATGGATTTAAAAATATAATTTCTGTATAATAATAATTATTTCTTGAATAATATTCTCTATATGATTTAATAATAAACATTTTCACTTGATATAACATACCAATGTCTTTTTGGCCTCATGTACATAATATCATCAAAGCATCTGATGGGAACATAATTAATTATGAAGTTGTTATTAAATAACAATATGTTATATAAAATGAATAATAAAATTTAAAAATTATCTCATAAATTATATAATTAACATAATTTTGTTATTTGGTAATACATATAACATACATGATGTGTTCGAAATAATGTAAGGGACCCTCTAACTTAAAAACCCGGTTTTAAAATATTTATCTTCCATATATTTCTCTTCAGTGTCCATAATTTTAAAATTATTTTTATGAATGTATTTATATGGATAATAGGGTTTTAAAAAAGGTATTTCTTTAATTTATCCTAAATTTCTTTAAAATATATTTTTTTATTTCATGCAAAAGGATTTTTATTAAAACAACTCTTTCAAAGTCACTAATTGAAAAATATTTACAAAGAATTGTTTTTACATATATGGATTGAACATAATTTCCCAATTTCAAGTCAAATGAATATTTTTAATATTACATGAAAATTTTATATACTTATATTTAAATAAAATTCTTCCCATTTTACATGTGTTGTTTTTCAAAATGTGTGATTTCAAAATTGAATGTTTATTTTTCATCAAAGAGTTTTTTATGAAAAATGATTTAATAATTTATGATTATGATATGATGATTATAAATTTTTTATAATTATTAGTGGTTTTGTGATAAACTAACGACATGTGGTAATGTGATATACTAATGAATGGTGGTTTTGTGATAAATTAATAATGGATGGTTCTGTGATAAACCAAAGATGGGTGGTTCCGTTACAACCTATAATGTATTGGGTACTCAAGAGATGGAGGATGATCATATTGATTACTCCATTGGTAAGAATGATATGGAAAATGATATCCCATTATACCTACTTATTTATCATTTTCTTGGTAATGTTTTTTTATGAAAATCAGATGATTTTCAAAATGTTAGAGAATGATACTCTTAAAAAGATTAATTCTTTTTCAGGTTAAAAAGGTTTGATTTTTTTTGGAAAATATTTTTATTGGTTTCCACGTTTTTCATTGGACTAATGATTATACACTTTTTATGTCTCTTACTAACTTGTTGTGGTTATAAGAAATTTCAAAAATAAAAATATTTAATTTGTAATAAATACTAAGATAAACAATGAGGTTAAGAAATTAAATGTTATTTCTGAGGATTTTATCATATTTTTTTAGAATATATAATGTGGAGAGAGACATTTAGAGTGATTGATATTTTGTAAAGATAAATATTAAACCAATCTTATAGGAATACATGATTGATTTTTTCTAATTAGTGGGTTTGAATATTATTCTTGGATATTTTAGAATCATTTTAAGGGATTTTATTTATCTAATGATATTTGTTGAACATCGTGTAATAATTATAAATTTCAGAGATTAAAATATTTTTTTATCATATAATTTGTTAATATTTTTATGGAATTAACTTATTTTATCTTAAAAACATTGGTTTTGGGTAATTTTTCATGTTTTTAGAAAAATATGAATTCATTTTTTAAATTTTCAATAATCAAAATTCCTCATGTTTATTAATGACTTGTCGAATATAAGAATACATTCTTCAATAATTAGTCAAAATCTTTCCGTATACCTTAATTAATGCATAAAATTAATTTTTCTCATACAAAACTATTCTTTAAACGTCTTGTTATGGTTTCTATTTCTAATGGTTGTTTCTATAATTTATATTTCTTCCATTCGTTCACACTAAATTTATTAATTATATAGATGATCCATCACTACTACTATTGATGGAGTAATGTAGAGGTAATACTAATATTTTTTCTTCCATTGATGAAATTGATAGTTCAAAAATTAGCTACATTTCTATTGAGGGTGACGTTTTCACAAATAAAAGAAAAACCAAAAAATAAAAAATAATAATTTTGAAAAAAAACACTAATAAATACATGAACGTCTAGATGAAATTAATATTTTTCCTTATTTTGTTCTATTTTATTCAATTGTTTTTTATAAATAATATTTTATTTAATAGTATTTACACACCAGGTAAAAATCTAAAAATTTAGAGAAAATAAACAAAGAAATAATCATTATAGTTCTCTTAACTAATAAAATCTAACTGAAATAGTATAACTTTGGGAGAGAATTACTATGAAGAATTATAAAATAATTCATGAAATTATATATAGGTCAAAATGAGGTAGAATCAAATAACTATTATTTTAATCATTCTTTCACAAAATAGGTTGACCCAAAGAGACATGAATTATGATTTAAAGTAGATCAACAGGTCACTACTTCCATCATTCAACACTATTAATAAAAAATTATCTCATCAATTATTTAGAAACTTTTATAATGTTGATAAACAACATCCAATTAAAGGGTTATATGATAATGAGCTTAAAATAATGGTGTTTTTTTTAGTTTTATGTTTAATTATAGGAATTTTTACTATAAATTAATAAAAATAATTGAAACATGGGAACAAGTTAAAAAAAATATTTTCTCATCGAATTTAACCAAAAACGATTAGAAGCTAATGTAGGAGAAAAAATCTTCTTTCCTTTAAAATTAGGGAGAGTTATTTAATGATTCATGATATGTATTTAGAGACACAAATTTGTAGTTTCCTTATCACTATATTAACTAGATCCTCTTGATAAAATATTTTTAAGATTTTATTTTACATTCATGTAAAAAAATAATTAATCAATCAACTAGAGGTAACTAAAATGATGAAATAGACATGTAATTATAGAAAATATTTGATACTATTGAAAATATCTCTTATAGAAAATAATTTAGTTTATAAATTGTTAATAAATGTTGGAAAAACTTTTTTAGGGATTTAAAATATTTAAAATCTTGCTAAAATCAAGAGCATGTATCAATTTTTATTAAATAAAAATGAAATTCCCTTTGAAAATATTGTTCCCTATTAAAATAAATATCAAACACTTAGGGAATAATTAAATCATTATAGAATTTATATAAAACTAAAAAATAATTAAAAATGATTTATGGCACCACCCATCCCCATAAAAAATCTAATTTTTCAGGGTATAATCTCTGGTTGAAACTCAAAATGATATTTTCTCATTGAGATACAAATATTTATATAGATATACCCTAAATCAATCTTGGGGAAAACAAGTTGTTATTTTTCCACCAACTATTCCTAGTTTAACCAACCATCCCAAACCATAATATTAAAATTAAAATAAGGTTGAAACTTCTAATTCAATTGTAAAAATATAAGTGGTGATGAAAAATTATTATCAAATTGGATTTAAAAAAGGCCAAACATGATCCAACGAATGCTGAAATAGATTATAGGACTTAATATTTTCTATTAGAAATTGGTAAATTGGAAAACAGAATTATAATTTATAAAGATTCTTATTTTACAATTAACATTGATATCAACCCTTCTGAAAATATTATGGTTATTACTTATATGAGTTAGTTTAAAATTGAAGAGAATGATATGGAATCAATTGCGTAAGATAAATTGAAACCTAAAAAGTTTTTGGAATCCAAAATATAAAACTACTAAATATATACATTTTTATATAAAGAAATAAATTCTGGTAAATTCATTAGTTATAATGGGAAAGATAGGGAAATAAATTAAATTGAAATGTTACAATGGGAAGAAGAGTGTTGAGTAAGATGTGGGGTCCATACCCTCTATTTTTGAGAAACATTCCCACACTCATTCCATCACCTCATAGAATAAAAAAAATGTACCTGAACTACTCTTGTTTCAAAGGATTTTTAAAAAGAAATTGTTTAAAATTATATTTATATTATATTCTGTTAAAATCCCATCATATTTTAAAGCTATAAAAATGATTATTCAAAATAAAAATACCATATAAGATTTTGAAACACATAACTTAATTGTGTAGTGTATTGATTTCATTTGTAATATTAGATTTCTACCTCAGTAACCTTTCTAAATAATGGTAATATAAATTTATTATGTGGAATTAATATCAACATAAATTTGATTTGATTATATTTTTTCAAACAATTAAGATTAATAGATTCATGACCAACCATTGTTTCTTTATATTTGGTTAAACTCACAATTAGTCACCCATTGGTAGAGTGGATTATATCATTGTTTGAGTTTGAAAAATATCTTTTTCTATAGTCATTTTTATAATTTACTTGTATTGTGAAAAGTATGTCCCTATCATTCTTGGTGTGACTTTCTTAGTTATTAAAGGTTATATGATATATGTTTAAAATGGGAATTTAATTCATAATCATCATTAACAAAGTGATAAGTTTAATGTTTCAAAAAAATTATAATGATCCCAAACATGATTAAAAACACCCAAAAGAAAAATTACTAAATTTTTAGTAACCTTTCAATGATCATGAATAAGAATTATCATTAATAATTAAATAACATTAGAATGAACCCACATTTTTAGAAACATTATATGTTTTTTTATTAAAAATAAATAATTGTTATGTGATTATGAGGGATACATTTAGTATATTCTGATAATCATATTAAAGAAAAAATTCTTAAACATGATCTAAAATCTATGTAAGAGAGGTTTTGAATTTTGAAAAAAAGTGAGGAACATGTTTTCAATATATTTTAGTATATCTATATGGAATGTTTTTAGTGAATTAAAACACATCATCCCATAATACTACATTCTATAAAATTAAACCTGAATTAGTTAGAGAATCAACCTTATGTCAATTGAAATATTCATTTTTGTGTGAAGGTTCTATAAAATCATTAATAATTTTTTCTAAGCTAGGAAAAATCAATATGAGGGTTTTGGTTTTTAAGTTGAGATATTTTGAAACTACCATTGGTTAGACCATTTCCAATATTAAGGGGATTAATCCATAATTTTATAGACATAACATCCCTGTAGATCCTAGGCTAAATACCAGAGTTAAGGTCCAAATAAGAAATAATCTAAAAATAAAATAGGTTGTTCTATTGTAAGATATCTAACTACAAGTTGTTGAAATTGTTTATTTGATATTAGAGAGCCTATGGGTTTTTTCATTTTTGGTTGGACCTAAATATGATGTGTTCTTATTATCACCAATGTGTAAAATGAACATAATTAAACTATAAAATTGACCAAATGGAGTGTTTTTATAGAATTTATGAAGTTGAATTCTTCCAGTTGGAATAATGATATTCCTATTCTATTTCATAAAAAAATTATTTATTATATATTTTAAAATTATAATTAATGTTTTTAATGAAACATTTGTTTAAAATATATTATAATTACCTTTGATAATAAAGATGTATACATATTATCATGTTCCTTTGGGAATGATTTTGAGTGGTGACTACAGAATTTGTGGTGGTTTTGAAAAGGTGTCAATTGACAAACTATGCCTCAAATTGGGGAAAATATCAATTTATGTTCATTGAGGAAATTTTCCTTGGTTACAAATATTATAGAAAATTAATTTAGGCTGAAAATTTTAAAATATAGTTAATTAAAATGAATCACCATGAAAATTAGAATGAAGGTAAATGTTTATTAGGTAATTATGGTTTTTACATGTTATTTATAATGGAATGTTCAATGATCAATAATTCCATTATTTGACTATATGAAAAAAACACTTATTAATTAACAATAAGTTACTTGAATCATTCAATATTAATAAGAAAATTATTTATTCTTCACCAATTATCAGCGCCCATTATTAAAATCTACCCTTTGAGATCCTATGTTATTTTAGTGAGACAATTATAGTAGTAATTTTGGGATAATGTGATTGTAAGAGGATTCATGTGGTGTATTCTAATAGTAGGATACATGAATAAGCGTAAAGTAATTATACCGAAATTGATAAGTGTCACGACCCCCTCCCACCAAAGATGCCCCTCCTGAGCTAGAAATGGTGGAAGGGAGATAATGACCCCCGAGTCCCGCCTCCAGTAGGCCCCGGAGTGGCGACTAGCACCAATGGTATGATTTTTTCACAAATATGGGAGGCATTACCCTTTTTATTTATTTAAGATCGGGAAATAGGATGAGTCAAACACCAAGAAGAAGAAAAGGAACAACTATAGAAATAGCCCAAAACCAATCCCATATGCATGCTTTATACAATAGTGAAACAAAAGTACAAGTACAGAAAATCTCCAAAGTACTGTACCAAAAAGTAAAGGAAAAAAACAACAGAAAACAGTTGAAACTCCCACTGCCTGACTAGTAAGGTCCCGCACAGTCCCTGTAGTCCTCTTAAAAACTTGAATGCAAACATAGGGTGAGCATACATGTATACTCAGTAGGGAAACCTAAAGCTCTTGTGCACAGGTGGGGAGACATCCTAATACCCTGTGAGAAAATAGAAGAACCAAAACCTAGAAAGGAATCTATCCACCCAGCCTCACCAGTCCCACTCACCAAGTAACACAAGTCAATAGAGTATATTAGTAATATTATCAAAGTATGGGTACCCCACACCACCTTCCCACTAGATACTTCTCAATCCCTCACGCCTAACGCTCTGATGCTTCCCCCTCTTCTTAAGCTAGTGCCACAACCTGGCCATACGAAGCTCATAGTAACCCACCGGGACACAATCCTCATCCATCACCACATCTCATCCCAAAAACACATGGGAACCACATCACATCTCATCCCGAAGATTCTTGGGAAACATATGTCGTAACCTGTCTGAAGAATCTTGGGCTATAGAACCTGGAAGATGGAGCATAGGGAAGAATAGTAACCATCCATCCACAATGTCCTTTGGATGTTGGGAATAACAACCCCCGTCCACGGGTGTTCGGCATGTAGTGCTCAACGCGGGTGGGGTGTATAAAGAAACATAGAAAGATATAGATTTATATAATTATATCAACCACTCAGCCCATCCTAAGGCTTCTACACAAAAGATCTGAGCACATTCCTTAGCACTGCTACCTCAAGAGTATGCACACAACAAGAAATCCCAAAACCCCATTTATGTTTTCATGTTCAACAGCTTTAGTTGTCAATTCTTTTAACTATTGGGCAACTATCAATAACCAAACCAAATCGAGTGTTCATAATACATATCCCTTCCAACCACAACAAAAGTTATGGAAGACACAAGCAATCACATACCAAATCCTTAACAATTTGATTATCATATCCATCTTTAATTCATTTCTATCACAATACCCCACCGTTCATTTATTCCCAAGTTCCATATATAAAATCATTTTCTACATTCCACATTTCCATTACTTTTCCCCCGTATATAATCCACTACTAACCACATTAATAATATTCACCACCCATATTTGTAGCCCCGCTGCCAAACATCATATCACACAACAACCCAGAAATGACCACTTCACACATCCCATAACAAAACCAACCCAATACCAACATGTTCATTATTCCGTTTTGTTGAACCAGGGTGATCAAACAAGGGTTCCGAGTATTTAATCTACCAACCTTACGTGATTAACAAATTTACACATTCAATAAAATTTTCATCCATAAGAAAATCCATAAGTATAGGGCAACATTTAATTGTGTAAGCAAAGGCCCCCAACGACCATGATTTTCAGTAGGAAGAAGCTCATTCAATTCACAACATAATATCACAAGATATAAATAATGTAATTGCATTCAGAAACTTCCCATCCCCATTATATAATCCAGTTATTATCTTTATTAAAACGGTTCAAATGTGTTTCACGTAAACAAGAGGACACCCACCCCGCATGATGCACAATCTAGAGAGACGAAGGTAAGATCCCTACCTCAACAGGTTCCGATGTCCTTCTATAAACATGACCACCATGATCACAAGGCTTCTCCCAGAACGACTGCACCCACCAAGGACATCGCGGCACCATCAAATCAACAACATAAGAAACTCCCTCAACACGGAGATCACATGCCGTAGCATGGAAAGAAAATGGGAGAAGTAGGATCAGAAAGAGAATACAAGAACAGAGGTTTAACATACCTTTTTAGAGTCGTTCGTCAAAGACCGTCGTTCCCGTCATTTATCAGCAGTCTCCTCAGTTGGAAACTATGGAGGGGAAGTCAAAGAAGAAGGAACGAAATAGGGTGTACGGTGTTCTCCTCACTGACATGATCCCACAGTCACTGACGGATCAACGATCGGAGTCTGGATGAAGAAGTTATAGGAGGAAGACTTCTCGATCATCCAAGAGCGTCGTCGTGCGACGAAGAAGTGATCGGTCTGGAAATAATCTGCGACCCTTTCTTATATAGGCAACACAAATTTAAAACAGTATACAACATGTATTAATGAATACATGGTGTGACCATACACCCATTATGCGTTTTGATTGGTCAACACACAACACGTCACACGGTTTCCACGCGTTTTAATAATAATGATAATTATATTAATATTTGGTCTTTCATAGACCCGAGGGCATGAGTCATGAAAAGGTATTCATCATTGGTCTTAAAATGACAGTCTTAATTTTAGGATTACACTACCACTGACGGTTTGTCATTCTGACACCATATGAAGAAGTTACGGTCGAATTAAGATTATATAACCCAAAATAATAATAACATTTTATATTATTATTATTTACTTGTTTTCCTTGAAGCTTATACGCTCAAAATTGTATCCCCTTTTTTGCTTTCACGCCAAAATCTCAGCACCACCCATTAATCACCATTATTTTCATTTTATTATGATAATAATATTATTATATGAATATTATTCATTTAAGGGGAAAAAAGAACCCCTTACGCCTCCTTTACACACGAAAATCACACCCTCTTCCTTTATTTTTTCCATTTATTTTTTTTCATTTATTATCTCATTTAATCCATATGATTTATTATTTTATTATACATGGGGATATCTATGTACTGCGCCTCACCCTCTTCAAGGCGCCTCATGCTCCTAATTCTCCCATACATCATTTACATGCACATACATCATTAATATAATAATTATATTACATATATTATTATTATTATTATAATAATAGAACACCTCATGTTCAATATATTCACCCCTCACGCGTATAAAGGGGTGAACCTCCCCTTCAATTCACATCCATTGATTTTTTTAATATTATATTATATAAATATTATATAAGTTATATAGTATATACAAAGAAAGTATTCTTCATGTGACTCAAGCATAATAGAAATAATATTAATTCCCTTGTCTTTTATCTATTATTAATTTAATTGTTTTATCATATTATTATACTAGTAATATTATTAATTTCATATTTCAATTTAGGGAGAACCTATGCACAACCATTCCATGTGACTCAAAACCATTTCATTTAATTCAATTAAATGATAATAAAATTAATATAACTTACATATTCAACCCATTTTTTAATACATTTAATTTCATTAACCTATCGCACATAGTTTTACGCCATCTGTAACGCCCCGACCCCAGTTACCCAGAGTCAGTACATTATTACATAACATTGGCATGATCACAAGAAAGATCAAATCTCGAAAGACCGATTGGTTTAGTAGCCTTGGAAACACTAGATATATTCACAAGTTTTACATTACATCATAAAATGAAAAACTACTAAAACAACATAATGTTTCCACAATCCACACTATTAACCCCTCATAAAATCCCTGCAGGTCATTCATAACTTACTTCTTCACATCCTGGGAAAAATACAACATAGAAAAGGGGTGAGCTCAAATGCCCAGTAAGGATAACAATATAGCGAAAACTTTCATAAATAAGAATAAACATTTAAGGAAATGTATAACTAAAACAAAAGCCTTTTAAATATGAACTTTCAACATGGTATGACATAAATAAAATGAAATAATGCCATTTACTTATTCACATGGATATTCTACTAATCGAATAATCACATGCAAAAATCAATAACCACTTTCATAATGTTGGAATACATAATGCCAGACTATCATAACCACATAGCCAAGGCCTCGTGCCAAGACTACAAATAAGATTTTTTCAAGGCCTTGTGCCAAGACACTAGTTTGTCTCATGAGACCTACCGATGCATCGAGGAGCTATAGCGGGCTCCACCCGTCACATATTAAGTCCAATGCATTCCCATATGAAAAGGTTTAAACATAACATAAACATTCATATTAAAACTAGCATATGAAATGTCAATACTTTCACCATAAACTATGAATGGTATAAAAATAGCACATCCACAGTCTACAATACAATATAGAAGTTTTGTATCATAATAAATCAACTTCAAATAATCTTAAAATCCATCAAAGGATGTTGACATAGATGAAATCAAAATTCTTTTTAAAGAAATATCTCCTTTTATTTTGAAATAATTTAAGATCCATATAAAATAAAACATTTTCTTTGAAAATATTCTTATAATCTTGTAAGGGAAGCTTTGAAGATTTTATAACGGCGAAAAATAGCCGCACCCGCCGTATAAGTTAAAAAAAACATTCTTACCTTAATTCTGTTGAAAAGGTTAAAAAGGACCTTGTTTTGAAAATGACCGAAAGATTCCTTTATAAACCACTTATAAAAGTCAAAAAGGGTATAAATGACTTTAACTCATATTCTAGTAAATAGTAAAAATGTTTTGAAATGCATTTTTAAGAAACATGGATGTGGATGATAAAGAGATCCCAGTAGATTATTACGTATAAACAACCTTGGATAATGAAGAGGTTGTAAAGTAAACCCTTACCTGGTACTTTTCCTTGGTTGGGGTAGGTTAACCTCCTGTATAATGGTGAAATAGTTGTTATTAAATTATACAAGAATCATATATAATAATATGATATCATATATGATCTTTTAACATTGATTTGTTAATAATATCTTAGAATTATCGTCGTTTCGGGAGTTAACTTACTCATTTTCTTTTATATGTTTTGTTACATAAGCCATGGTTGTTGTATCTTATTCATCTCCAGAATGATATCTAGTCCTTAAACATCATTTTTAAATCATCAAATGATAATTATACTTGAATGGATACGATGAAGAATGAATCTCATCGCGTTCGTGGAGACGGTAGTCCGTACGTACGCACGAGCGACAATATCATTCTTTTGATATTAAAATAATATATAAATGGATGGTATATCATATATAAAGAATCATTAACATGTTATATTTATTATTTACATGAGTTACACATCATTATTATACCCATCCAAATAATATTATATTGAATAACAATTACACCACGACGTGGAGACGGTAGTCCGTACGTACGCACGTATGGTGACATGTTATTCAAAGGGTGGATAGAATACTGAATATGGTTGTAACATATTTATAATAACATCACATTATATGTGAGATACTGGAGTTATTATTTTAGAATGGTAAGAACAAAGGGAGAAGAAGTGGAAGAAGAAATGAACTTGGAGAAGGGTGGTGAAATCATTACCTCTTCTTCGGGTTCTTCCTTTTGATTTGATCAAAAGGGCTCCTTAGGTTGGCTTTCTGATCACACTAAGGCCTCTAGGTTGTAGTGAGGGATGTTGGGAGAGTATTTGGGCAGATTTTGGCCGAACCAAAAGGCTTTGAATGTGTGAAGAAATGAGAAGGAGGAGTGCCCTTTTATAAGAGGGGTGAGGGGCACCTTTGGAAAAGCTAGAAATATTAATTTATAATAAATTCATATTAGGTTTCTAATGGCTCCAAAGCTTATTATTCAAAGGTTAAGGTGGGGATAGGTCTAAAACCACTCAACCAATAGAATTTAGATAGGTTTGGGTACTTATAATAACCTTATCTTTAAGTATTAACTCTAAGTTAATTAGTTTCACTTTTACAATGTCTCTTTGTATTTTTATATAATATGGTTAATAAACTTACTATATACATCCAAGTTACCCCCAAGTGGTACATTAATGATGAAACTATCATGATATAAGTCTCTTGGCCGAACCTTAGATTTTTAGGAATTTAATATCAATTAATAATATAATATTTGTTTTAAGAACTCTTTTATGTCAATTTTGACACTATTCAATAGTTGATTTTTGTGAAACTCATAACAGATTGATTACTTCGAAAAACGTCAATTAAATCAATCCTAATATATCATATTATCCTAGAAAATTAGTTTAATTCATTAAAAGTTTCATATTATATTTATTTGGGTATTTATAATATCAATTATTTTAATTTTTCACTATTATAGTAATTACTGCATCATCATTGTGTCATAAATAAAATAAATTATTTAATGTCTAAAAATTATAAATAAAATATCATTATGTAGGAAATATTTTTAGCTTTCTAATGAATATTTATAATCTAAAATCCAACATATATAACCCTATGTAACAATTGTTGTTCTAAAAGATATATGCTTTTGTCATTTTTGTATTCATTTTAACTTAATTAAAATAAAGTGTCATTATCACTTACAAGTGTATCCATGGGGTCCCAAAATAGACCCAAAGATTCCCATGGTCGACCATGTATCAACCAATAGGGTTAAGACACGTTTTAGGGTAATTTAGTATTATTATAATATTATTTTTTAACCCTTATTTACCGGATTTACCCTTAACCATGGTAAATAAAATATTTACCGCAGTAATTATTCAAAATGTCTAAAAATAAAAGTTACCTATTTACACAATTTGAACATCCTGATTCAAAATATGGAATCCATTTTCCTAAATTCAAAACACAGAAGTGGCAGAAATTAATTTAAAATTAATTCCCGCTGTCAAAACAAAAAGCGTGTTTTTAAGAGATAATAACTATCAAAAGATTGACACTCGTTTATGTTCGGTTTAATTGTAAAATTATGTCCAATGACCAACATTATATTAAATGGTAAAAATATATTCTAAATATACTTTAAAACCACTCAAATTCATAATTTATCACTATTAATTATTTTGATTAAAAAAGTTGTTTTTAATTAAAACTTAGTAATTTTCACTATTCATCAAAATATGAAAGTTATCCGAAATGTACCAAAATTTCACCTTAGGCTAAATTCGATATTCCGAATCCAAAAATGAAGTCCATTTTCAAATATAAAATATATATAATTTCAAAAAGTAGGTATTACTATTCATAACGGCTAGTTTGATTAGTTATGGTGTGTTAGAACTCGGTGTTGCGTACAACACACGCTATCACATTATTCAAAGAGAAGCGTACCGTAGAAGGTTGGGGTATTACATTCTCCCCTCCTTCAAATAATTGCGTCCTCGCAATTTCTAGGGTATTACTTCATAAAAAGACTCGAGTGGTTCTTCATCATAAGTTCCTCGGGTTCCCACGTTGCCTCTTCCATCTTATGGTTTCTCCACAAAACTTTTACCAGACGCGTCGTCCGATTTCTCAGCACTTGTTCTCTCGTATCAAGAATCCTGACAGGCTCTTCGCAATAAGACAGATCGGGTTCCAGTTCTAATTCCTCATAGGTGAGTACATGCATTGGATCAGGCATGTATTTCCTCAATAGAGATACGTGGAACACATCGTGAACTTTGGAGAGACTTGGCGGCATTGCCAATCGGTAAGCTACAACCCCAATTCGTTCTAGAATTTCGAAAGGTCCGATGTACCTGGGACTCAATTTACCTTTCTTACCAAAACGTATGACTCCCTTCCAAGGAGATACCTTCAGAAAAACATGATCACCGACTTGAAATTCCAAATCCTTCCTTCGATTATCGGCATAGCTCTTCTGCCTACTTTGAGCTGCTTTGATGTGATTTTGGATTACTTTCACCTTTTCCACCGTTTCCTCCACCAGTTCTGGGCCTACAAGTTTTCTTTCACCAATGTCATCCCAACAGGTTGGTGTACGACATCTCTTTCCATATAATGCTTCATATGGTGCCATCTGAATACTCGAATGGAAGCTATTGTTATAGGAAAATTCTACCAAAGGTAAATATTGATCCCACATACCCTGAAAGTCAAGTGAGAAAGATCTCAACATGTCTTCTAAGGTTTGAATAGTCCGTTATGATTGTCCGTCTGTCTGAGGGTGGTAAGCAGTGCTCAAATGAAGTTCAGTATCCAGGGATTTCTGAAGACTTTTCCAGAATCTTGAAGTAAAACGGGGATCACGATCAGAAACAATCGATAGGGGTACTCCATGAAGTCTCACAACTTCATTAATATATAGTCTTGCTAGACGTTCCAGGGGTAGATCTTCTCTTATAGCAAGAAAATGTGCTGTCTTGGTAAGACGATCAACAGTAACCCATATTGCATCATTCCTTCTAGGAGTCTTTGGTAGCCCCATGACAAAGTCCATCGTAACATTGTCCCATTTCCACTCCGGTATGGGAAGAGGTTGCATGACTCCTCCAGGCTGTTGCCTTCCAGCTTTCACTTGTTGACAAACCATACATCTTGACACAAAATCAGCAATCTCCCTCTTCATGTTGTCCCACCAAAAATGTTCCTTCAAATCTCTATACATTTTGGTGCTCCCAGGGTGTATAGAGAAATTGGAACTATGAGCATCATCCAGCAATTCCCTTTTTAGATCAGGTATATTGGGAACACAAAGTCTCTTCCCGAATTTCAAAATTCTATCTTCATACACAAAGTCTCTCAATCTCCCATCATTCACAGCTTTAATCTTCTTTTGGAATTCTTCATCATCGGTCTGAGAACTCTTAATCCTTTCTAGTAAAGATGGTTTGGCAACCATTTGAAAAAGCATTGATGTTTCACCTTCCCTGGTTATTCCCATGTCCATCTTCACTAGATCCATGAAAATTGGATCCCTTTCAATTCTCATATTGTTCAAAACTCCATGGTCTTTTCTACTCAAAGCATCTTCCACCATGTTTGCCTTCCCTGGGTGGTAGTGTATCGTACAATCATAATCCTTAAGTAATTCAAGCCATCTCCTTTGCCTCATGTTGAGTTCTTTTTGTGAGAAAATATACTTCAAACTCTTGTGATCAGTATAAATCTCACATTTTTCACCATAGAGGTAGTGCCTCCATATCTTCAAAGCAAAGATCACTGCTGCTAACTCGAGATCATGAGTAGGATAGTTTTGTTCATGAATTTTCAACTGTCGTGATGCATAGGCAATAACTCTATCATTCTGCATAAGGACACAACCAAGTCCTTTCTTCGATGCATCACTATAAATAACGAACCCATCGTTCCCTGATGGTAGAGTCAATATAGGATCATTGACTAATCTTCTCTTCAGTTCTTCGAAAAATTCTTCACACTCTTTTGTCCAAACAAATTTAACCCCTTTACGTGTGAGCTTCATTAATGGGTTAGCCAATCGGGCAAAATTCTGGACGAAACATCGATAATAACCTGCCAAACCAATAAAACTACGTACCTCAGTTATACTCGTAGGTGCTGGCCATTCTTGGATTTCCTTGGTCTTAGAAGGATCAACAGAGATTCCATCTTTAGAGACAATATGGCCAAGAAAAGAAATCTCCTGAAGCCAGAATTCACACTTGCTAAACTTCCCATATAATTCATGCCTCCTCAGAGTCTTCAAGATAATGCGCAAGTGATTTTCATGATCTTCGTAGGTTTTGGAGTATACCAAGATATCATCAATAAATACCACCACAAATTCATCGAGATACTCCTTGAAAACTCTATTCATCAGATCCATGAATACAGAGGCTGCATTAGTCAATCCAAATGACATTACAGTAAACTCGTAATGCCCGTACCTGGTTCGAAATGCTGTCTTCGCAATGTCTTCCTTCTTCACACACAACTGATGGTATCCAGATCGAAGGTCAATCTTTGAAAAGTATTGAGCTCCATGCAGTTGGTCAAATAAATCATCAATACGAGGTAGGGGATACTTGTTCTTTATCGTTATAGCATTGATCTCCCTGTAGTCGATACATAACCTCATAGATACATCTTTCTTTTTAACAAAAAGAACAGGGGCTCCCCATGGAGAAACACTAGGGCGAATAAATCCCTTATTACTCAATTCCTCTAGTTGTTTCTTTAGTTCGACTAACTCTACAGTGGCCATTCTATAAGGGGTCTTCGATATAGGCCTTGATCCAGGAATCAAATCAATAGAAAACTCAACTTCTCGTTCTGGAGGATGTCCAGGTAAATCTTCCGGAAATACATCTACAAATTCTTTCACAACAGGTACATCCTCTATTTGAACATTCCTTTCCTCACCGACAGTTATTTCATTCTCTTCCTCCCCAATAATTGAATTAAGTTGAGCTACTGGGGGTGGATCTAAATAAGAATTAGGTGGTGACAATTCTGCTCTAAAAATAAGGTGCTCCTTATCATTATCATCAAGAATCGTAACCTCTTTCTTCTTACAATAAATCTTCGCATCATAGTCCGAAAGCCAGTCCATACCGAGGATTATATCAAACTCAATCATAGGTATGACGATGAAATCAGCAGATAAAGAAAATTTATGTGCTCTAATGGGGACTGATTCACAAAACTTTGTTGCAACGATACTTCCCTTAGGAGTTTTAACTGACAACTCCCTTATTAAATCAAATTGGAAATATCTAATTTTCTTAGCAAACTGGGAAGATATGAAACAATGCGATGATCCAGAATCAAATAATGCATTTGCTAAACTTGAGGAAACCATTAAATTACCTGCCACCACGTCTTTCGGAGCTTCTACCTCAGCAGTAGTGATAGCATAAGCCTGGCCTTGATCCCTTGGCCTTTTCTGAGGTAAGTTCTCCTGACGCTTAGGACATGCATTTGCATAATGCCCCATATCCCTGCAATTATAGCACTGAACGTTGGTATCTTCCTTCTTCCCCTTGCAATCATGAGCTTGGTGGCCTTTTTTCACCACACTTGTAACAGAATCCCATTACCTTCAAGCAAGTACTAGGATGTTTCTTCCCGCATTTACCACAAGATGGATATTCAACCTTTCCCTTCTTCCCCTTATTTCCATTCCCATATTGATCAGCAGGTCTCTTCTTCTCTTGCTTTGCTTTAAAGTCATAAGACTTAGAGAATTCCTTTTCGGTCTTGATAGCACATGAGACAATGTCTTCGTACGATGAAAAGGATTGTGAGACTAACGCTCGACGGAGAAATGGTTTTAACCCATCAAAGAAACGATCAATCTTACTTCTTGGGTTACGAATATAATCACCAGCGTACCTCGCTAACCTTGTAAAGTTAGCCTCATACTTTGTGACATTCTCATCCTCCTTTTGTCTCAGACTCAGAAATTGCCTTTCCATATCTGCTTGATGGTCGCGAGGGAAGTATTTTTCTAAAAACAGATCTTTGAACTCCCTCCATTCCATATTTGATACTTCATCATCTTCCTTCATATTTTAAATCAATGACCACCATTGATCAGCATCTCCAGTGAGGCGGTAAACTGCCATGATAACTTTTTCCCTTTCACTGCTCCCCAAAGCCTGAAATATTTTCTCTAGGGAAAATATCCATTGCTCAGCTACTAAGGGATTTTTATTCCCATTGAACGTTGGTGGTTGTTTCCTCATGAATCGATCTAACATTGATCCTCCACGCTGCGGATCAGGGTGCTCCATACGGGTAAGGTTATTATTCATAACCTGAGTAAGTTGTCCCAGTATGGTGATTAGCTGATCAGCACCAATTGCATCACCAGCCCCACTATAATTATCTTGAGCAGGAGGGCAATCCCTACATGGAGTGCGTGCATTGATATGGTTTCCATTTCTTCCACTAGGCGCCATTTCTAAACAATGGCATAAACTAGATCAGTTTATGAATCAAAATACATAATCCCATACTTATAAAACACTTAACATAAATTGAACTATTTATGGATATAATCCATAATCATAAGAATTTTTTCTTTGAGGAAGTATATACTCATAATCCCTTCAAAATGATTTGTAAAGAAAATGAGAGTTATCCTAAGCATATCCCCCGGGAGTGTCGTAACCAAGAGTGCAGCAAGTCCCGTTGTCGTTCACCAGTTCCCGTTCGAGTCTAGCTCAAAGCGGTGTTTTCGGGTTTTACCCCTAGGTACATCTGTGCCAGAGCCGCCTCTACCTGCTCGTATCCAGACAGGGATGTATTTCTTGGAAAACTCACAAAATCTCTACAATACCAAAATTCTAGGAAGTTCTTCTATACTAATCCTCAAAGTTCATCTTAGGTCTACGTGCTCTAATCAGAGTTTATCTAAATCTAGCTTCCAAGGTTTGTACTAAACTTCCTCTGATACCAACTGTAACGCCCCGACCCCAGTTACCCAGAGTCGGTGCATTATTACATAACATTGGCATGATCACAAGAAAGATCAAATCTCGAAAGACCGATTGGTTTAGTATCCTTGGAAACACTAGATATATTCATAAGTTTTACATTACATCATAAAATGAAAAACTACTACAACAACATAATGTTTCCACAATCCACACTATTAACCCCTCATAAAATCCCTGCAGGTCATTCATAACTTACTTCTTCACATCCTGGGAAAAATAAAACATAGAAAAGGGGTGAGCTCAAATGCCCAGTAAGGATAACAATATAGCGGAAACTTTCATAAATAAGAATAAACATTTAAGGCAATGTATAACTAAAACAAAAGCCTTTTAAATATGAACTTTCAACATGGTATGGCATAAATAAAATGAAATAATGCCATTTACTTATTCACATTGATATTCTACTAATCGAATAATCACATGCAAAAATCAATAACCACTTTCATAATGTTGGAATGCATAATACCAGACTATCATAACCACATAGCCAAGGCCTCGTGCCAAGACTACAAATAAGATTTTGTCAAGGCCTTGTGCCAAGACACTAGTTTGTCTCATGAGACCTACCGATGCATCGAGGAGCTATAGCGGGCTCCACCCGTCACATATTAAGTCCAATGCATTCCCATATGAAAAGGTTTAAAAATAACATAAACATTCATATTAAAACTAGCATATGAAATGTCAATACTTTCACCATAAACTATGAATGGTATAAAAATAGCACATCCACAGTCTACAATACAATATAGAAGTTTTGTATCATAATAAATCAACTTCAAATAATCTTAAAATCCATCAAAGGATGTTGACATAGATGAAATCAAAATTCTTTTTAAAGAAATATCTCCTTTTATTTTGAAATAATTTAAGATCCATATAAAATAAAACATTTTCTTTGAAAATATTCTTATAAGCTTGTAAGGGAAGCTTTGAAGATTTTATAACGGTGGAAAATAGCCGCACCCGCCGTATAAGTTAAAAAAAAACATTCTTACCTTAATTCTGTCGAAAAAGTTAAAAAGGACCTTGTTTTGAAAACGACCGAACGATTCCTTTATAAACCACTTATAAAAGTCAAAAAGGGTATAAATGACTTTAACTCATATTCTAGTAAATAGTAAAAATGTTTTGAAATGCATTTTTAAGAAACATGGATGTGGATGATAAAGAGATCCCAGTAGATTATTACGTATAAACAACCTTGGATAATGAAGAGGTTGTAAAGTAAACCCTTACCTTGTACTTTTCCTTGGTTGGGGTAGGTTAAACTCCTGTATAATGGTGAAATAGTTGTTATTAAATTATACAAGAATCATATATAATAATATGATATCATATATGATCTTTTAACATTGATTTGTTAATAATATCTTAGAATTATCGTCGTTTCGGGAGTTAACTTACTCATTTTCTTTTATATGTTTTGTTACATAAGCCATGGTTGTTGTATCTTATTCATCTCCAGAATGATATCTAGTCCTTAAACATCATTTTTAAATCATCAAATGATAATTATACTTGAATGGATACGATGGAGAATGAATCTCATCGCGTTCGTGGAGACGGTAGTCCGTACGTACGCACGAGCGACAATATCATTCTTTTGATATTAAAATAATATATAAATGGATGGTATATCATATATACAGAATCATTAACATGTTATATTTATTATTTACATGAGTTACACATCATTATTATACCCATCCAAATAATATTATATTGAATAACAATTACACCACGACGTGGAGACGGTAGTCCGTACGTACGCACGTATGGTGACATGTTATTCAAAGGGTGGATAGAATACTGAATATGGTTGTACCATATTTATAATAACATCACAGTATATGTGAGATACTGGATTTATTATTTTAGAATGGTAAGAACAAAGGAAGAAGAAGTGGAAGAAGAAATGAACTTGGAGAAGGGTGGTGAAATCATTACCTCTTCTTCGGGTTCTTCCTTTTGATTTGATCAAAAGGGCTCCTTAGGTTGGCTTTATGATCAAACTAAGGCCTCTAGGTTGTAGTGAGGGATGTTGGGAGAGTATCTGGGCAGAGTTTGGCCGAACCAAAAGGCTTTGAAGGTGTGAAGAAATGAGAAGGAGGAGTGCCCTTTTATAAGAGGGGTGAGGGGCACCTTTGGAAAAGCTAGAAATATTAATTTATAATAAATTCATATTCGGTTTCTAATGGCTCCAAATATTATTATTCAAAGGTTAAGGTGGGGATAGGTCGAAAAACACTCAACCAATAGAATTTAGACAGGTTTGGGTACTTATATTAACCTTATCTTTAAGTATTAACTCTAAGTTAATTACTTTCACTTTTACAATGTCTCTTTGTATTTTTATATAATATGGATAATAAACTTACTATATACATCCAAGTGACCCCCAAGTGGAACATTAATGATGAAACTATCATTATATAAGTCTCTTGGCCTAACCTTAGATTTTTAGGAATTTAATATCAATTAATAATATAATATTTGTTTTAAGAACTCTTTTATGTCAATTTTGACACTATTCAATAGTTGATTTTTGTGAAACTCATAACAGATTGATTACTTCGAAAAAAGTCAATTAAATCAATCCTAATATATCATATTATCCTAGAAAATTAGTTTAATTCATTAAAAGTTTCATATTATATTTATTTGGGTATTTATAATATCAATTATTTTAATTTTTCACTATTATAGTAATTACTGCATCATCATTGTGTCATAAATAAAATAACTTATTTAATGTCTAAAAATTATAAATAAAATATCATTATGTAGGAAATCTTTTTATCTTTATAATGAATATTTATAATCTAAAATACAACATATATAACCCTATGTAACAGTTGTTTTTCTAAAAGATATATGCTTGTGTCATTTTTGTATTCATTTTAACTTAATTAAAATAAAGTGTCATTATCACTTACAAGTGGATCCATGGGGTCCCAAAATAGACCCAAAGATTCCCATGGTCGACCATGTATCAACAAATAGGGTTAAGACACGTTTTAGGGTAATTTAGTATTATTATAATATTATTTTTTAACCCTTATTTACCGGATTTACCCTTAACCATGGTAAATAAAATATTTACCGCAGTAATTATTCAAAATGTCTAAAAATAAAAGTTACCTATTTACACAATTTGAACATCCTGATTCAAAATATGTAATCCATTTTCCTAAATTCAAAACACAGAAGTGGCAGAAATTAATTTAAAATTAATTCCCGCTGTCAAAACAAAAAGCGTGTTTTTAAGAGATAATAACTATCAAAAGATTGATACTCGTTTATGTTCGGTTTAATTGTAAAATTATGTCCAATGACCAACATTATATTAAATGGTAAAAATATATTCTAAATATACTTTAAAACCACTCAAATTCATAATTTATCACTATTAATTATTTTGATTAAAAAAGTTGTTTTTAATTAAAACTTAGTAATTTTCACTATTCATCAAAATATGAAAGTTATCCGAAATGTACCAAAATTTCACCTTAGGATAAATTCGATATTCCGAATCCAAAAATGAAGTCCATTTTCAAATATAAAATATATATAATTTCAAAAAGTAGGTATTACTATTCATAACGGCTAGTTTGATTAGTTATGGTGTGTTAGAACTCGGTGTTGCGTACAACACACGCTATCACATTATTCAAAGAGAAGCGTACCGTAGAAGGTTGGGGTGTTACACCATCATTGTTATTTATTGATTTTCAATAAAAATAAAATTTCATCAACTAATTTTATTAACTCACTGACGTTGTTGTTTTTAATAACAATAATATTTATGCTCGTCGCATTGACCACGTTAAACCACCCCATTGGATATCTAAATCCGACCATGCCATATCAAAGTCGCGTAACATCCATCAATTTAATTATTTAATTTTATTTCACACTAATTAAATTGAATCCACTTTTATTAAATTAAGACCATTAAATTTAATAAACCTTACATATTTTTACGCCACCATTATTATTATTATTATTTTACATAATAATAATAACGAAAACAACTTTAATTTTATTAACAATTCTTCATTATTATCATTAATATTTATCATTATTACACACACCGTGTTGACCACATCTGACTTTTACAAAGGAATGGACCGGAGTGGTCTGGGCCATTACATCAGATACCTCTCAAAACATTCTCGTCCTCGATAATTAAAAACCAAGTCAAAGAAGAAGACATACGAACAACCACCCCGCAAGATACCTCTCAGGGCTCTTGTCATAACAGAAAACCAACCAACAACCCTAATCATATGAGTTAGTAATTCCTTCTCCTATGTCAAGATATTATCCGCTTTAGGCGGCACCGAATCTCCTGCACGTGTTTAATCACATCCACATTAATGCATCCCGATTAAGAATTAGGTCTTCCCACTTCCATATATTAGGATTTTTCAAACTTACACTACCCCCAACACCGTATAAACGAAAAACACATCGCCTGAACACATGGATTGGGGAATTATTTCTCCCATGTCGAGATATTATCTGCTTTAGGCGGCATTGACTCGCCTGCATGGGTTTAATCGCATCAACATTAATACGTCTCGATTAGGGATTAGGTCTTCCCCTCCCCACATGATAGGGCTCTTCACGTACATTTAAAGAAAAGAGGGAAACAACATAGCATTAAAAACTCACAAAAACAAGGTCCAGGCCCAAAGAATGAGCAAAATAGAGTTAAAAAAATGGATTGTAATGCTCCCAAACAAAACATAAATGAGAGAATTCAAGAAAACCCAAACACATCACTATCGATCCCTGGTCCTTCTAGAGATTCCGCCTCTACTGCATGCAACTATCCGCTCCCAACTCCTCTGCCTCTCTGTTGACGTCCGCCTCCTCGACCATATCCCATTTGGGATCCTTGAGGAACTCCTTGTGGCTGGCCACCACCTTCTACATCTCCCCTCAGAGGGACTGGAGCCTGTTGCTGCTGGAAGGGTCAGGCTGAGAACTGCTGCTGAGGCTGGGGCTGAACCTGGTCAGTCCCACCATACCGAGTATGGAAAGGGAAATGTCTGCTAAGATTCCCACGATCCCCACATGCAAAGAACCTTGGTCCCTGGCCTATGGAAAACGGGAAGAAATTGTGAGATTGGTATGGGACCTCCTGAAGTCTACTCTCTGCCGGTCGAAACTTGGAAGGTCCTGTAGTTGGGTATCTACTGATGACCGCCTCCTTCTTGGACGAACTTAGGTGACTCCTCTCTCATAGTGGACCTACTTGCGAGTGAATCCTCTCAATTATCCCTTCCTTCTTCTGTACTTCTAGGTACATTGGTAAGGTGAAATGGGTCACCGCGCACTGAATAGAGGGGTGAAGTGCCTCCTCTAAATTTTTGTCTTGGGAATCCTCATCCGAAAAGATATTTGGGAAAAAACAGAGGAGATCCTTGAACTTGACCCCTAGTTCCTGAACTGACATGCTTCATTATTGGAGAGATAACAACTCCTACCTCTTCTCAGCCTTCCTCATCGAGGAAAGAAATTCCTCATGGAACTCCTTCTCGAAGTTGGCCCATAAAACTTCTATCTCCTTCCCCTCCCCAAGGTAAATCATCCACCACCGATGCGCCGATCCTCACAGCTGGATTACTGCTAGAGGAACCCAGTACTTTGCTGGAGCCCTGATCAGCCCAAAGGTGATCTCGAGTTCCTCCAACCAACTCTCTGATTCCATATCCGAAGTGCTTCCTTCATACTTCTTCAAGCTCTATCGCTGGAAATCACAAAATGTGCGCTGCCACAAGTCGTCTTCCTCCTCTCAGTCAATCCTCAGTTGATCGAATGTCTGAATCTACTGGGCCTCGACCGCCCGAGTCACCCGGGAATGACATCCAGGTTCCATAGAAGTATGGTAAACAAAGAACACCTAAGCCCAAGTATCAAGGAAATTTTCTCAGATTTTTATTTTATCATTTTATTTTGATTTCTTTCCCAAAACACCCAAATCAAGTAAAAAAACAAATCATGATGATACATGTACCTTTCCTAGGGTCTCTACCCTACAATAAATGTAGTCTTACTTGGTCGTTCGGTAAGCTTAAAGTCCTTCCATCGGATCACGGGGGGCCATAAAATCCTGTGTCCTAGCCATTCTTCCCTGGCCTATGTCGCGCAATAAGACCAGCCAACACTGTTTCCCTACCATCCCATGCAATCCTCACTATGCCTAACTCCAGACTTCATCCTATCTCTCAACCATCAGCTCTGATACCATTCTATCACGACCCCCTCCCACCAAAGATGCCCCTCCTGAGCTGGAAATGGTGGAAGGGAGATAATGACCCCCGAGTCCCGCTTCCAGTAGGCCCCGGAGTGGCGACTAGCACCAAGGGTATGAGTTTTTCACAAATATGGGAGGCATTACCCTTTTTATTTATTTAATATCAGGAAATAGGTTGAGTCAAACACAAATAAGTAGAAAAGGAACAAGTACAGAGATAGCCCAAAATCAATCCCATATGCATGCTTTATACAATAGTGAAACAAAAGTAGAAGTACAGAAAATCTCCAAAGTATTGTACCAAAAATTAAAGGAAAACAACAACAAAAAACACCAGTAACTCCCCCTGCCTGACTAGCAAGGTTCTGCACAGTCCCTGTAGTCCTCTTGAAAACCTGAAAGAAAACGTAGGGTGAGCATACCAATATACTCAATAGGGAAACCTAAAGATCTCGTGCACAAGTGGGGAGACATCCTAATGCCCTGTGAGAAAACAGAAGAACCAAAACCTTGTAAGGAATCTATCCACCCAGCCTCACCAGTCACACTCACCAAGTAAAACAAGTCAATAGAGTATAGTAGTAATATTATCAAAGTATGGGTACCCCACACCACCTTCCCACTGGATACTGCTCAAGACCTCATGCCTAATGCTCTGATGCTTCCCCCTCTTCCTGAGCAAGTGCCGCAACTTGGCCATACTAAGCTCGAGCTAGTGCCGCAACCTGACCATACAAAGATCATAGTAACCCACCGGCACACAATCCTCAGGCATCACCACATCTCATCCTGAAAACACCTAGGAACCAAATCACATCTCATCCTGAAGATTCTTGGGAAACATATGTCATAACCTGCCCAAAGGATCTTGGGCTATAGAACCTGGAAGAAGAATCATAGGGAAGTATAGTAACCAGCCATCCACAATGTCCTTTGGATGTTGGGAACAACACCCCCCATCCCACGGGTGTTCGGCACGTAGTGCTCAACGCGGGTGGGGTGCGTAAAGAAACATAGAAAGATACAGATTTATATAATTATATCAACCACTCAACCCATCCTAAGGCTTCTACACAAAAGATCTGATCACATGACTTAGCACTGCCACCTCAAGAGTATGCACACAACAAGCAATCCCAAAACCCCATTTATGTTTTCATGTTCAACAACTTTAGTTGTAAATTCTTTTAACTATTGGGAAACTATCAACAACCAAACCAAATCGAATGTTCATAAAATATATCCCTTCCAACCACAACAAAAGTTAGGGAAAACAAAAGAAATCACATACCAACTCCTTAAAAATTTGATTATCATATCCATCTTTAATTCATTTCCATCACAATACCCCACCGTTCATTTATTCCGAAGTTCCACATATAAATTCATTTTCCACATTCCAAATTTCCATTAATTTTCCCTTGTATATAATCCACTACTAACCACGTCAATAATATTCACCACCCATAATTGTATCCCCACTTCCAAACATCATATCACACAACAACCCAGAAATTACCACTTCACATATCCCATAACAAAACCAACCCAACACCAACATGTTCATTATTCCGTTTTGTTGAACCAGGGTGATCACACAAGGGTTATGAGTATTTAATCAGCCAACTTTACGTGATTGACCAATTTACACATTCAATAAAATCTTCATCCATAAGAAAATCCAGAATGAGAGGGAAACATTTAATTGTGTAAGCAAAGGCCCCCAACGTCCATGATTTTCAGTAGGTAGAAGCTCATTCAATTCACAACATAATATCACAGGATATAAATAATGTAAATGCATTTACAAACTTCCCATACTTGTTATATAATTCAGTTATTATATTTATTAAACCGGTTCAAATGTGTTTCACATAAACAGGAGGACACCCACCCCGCATGATGCACAATATAGAGAGACAAAGGTAAGATCCCTACCTCAACAGGTTCCGATGTCCTTCTACGATCATGACCACCACGATCACAAGGATTCTCACAGAACGAATGCACCCACCAAGGACGTCGCGGCACCACCGAATCAAAAATAAAAGAAACTCCCTCAACACGGAGATCACATGTCGTAGCATAGAAAGAAAACGGGAGAAGTAGGATCAGAAAGAGAATACAAGAACAGAGGTTTAACATACCTTTTTAGAGTCGTTTGTCAAAGACCATCGTTCCTGTCAGTTATCAGCAGTCTCCTAAGTTGGAAAATATGGAGGGGAAGTCAAAGAAGAGGGAACAAAATAGGGTGTACAGTGTTATCCTCACTAACATGATCCCACAGTCACTGAAGGATCGACGATCGGAGTCCGGATGAAGAAGTTAGAGGAGGAAGACTTCTCAATCGTCCAAGAGTGTCGTTGTGCGACGAAGAAGCGATTGGTCTGGAAATAATCCGCAACCCTTTCTTATATAGGAAAAGAAAAGGTAAAATAGTATGCAGCATGTATTAATGATTACACGGTGTGACCGTACACCCGTTATGTGTTTTGACTGGTCAACACACGACACGTCACACGATTTCCACACATTTTAATAATAATGATAATTCTATTAATATTTGGTGTTGCATTGAACCAAGGCATGAGTCCTGAAAAGGTATTAATAATTGGTCTTAAAATGAACATCTTAATTTCAGGATTATACTGCCGCTGACAGTTCGTCATTCCGACAACATATGAAGAAGTTACTGTCGAATTAAGATTATATAACCCAAAATAATAATAACATTTTATATTATTATTATTTATTTGTTTTCCTTGAAGCTTATACACTCAAAATTGTCTCCCTCTTTTTCTTTCACGCCCAAATCTCACCAAAACCCATTAAACACCCTTATTTTCATTCTATTATGATAATAATATTATTATATGTATATTATTCATTTAAGGGGAAAAAAGAACCCCTTACGCCTCCTTTACACATGAACATCATGCCCCCTTCCTTTATTTTTTCCATTTATTTATTTCCATTTATTATCACATTTAATCCATATGATTTATTATTTTATTATACATGGGGAGATCCATATACAATGCCTCACCCTCTTCAAGGAGCCTCATGCTCCTTATTCTCCCATACATCATTTACATGCACATGCATCATTAATATAATAAATATAATAAATATATTATTATTATTATAATAATGGAACACCTCATGTTCAATATATTCACCCCTCATGCATATAAAGGGGCGTACCTCCCCTTCCATTCACATCCATTGATTGTTTTAATATTATATTATATAAATATTATATAAGTTATATAGTATATACAAAGCAAGTGTTATTCATGCGACTCAAGCATAATAGAAATAATATTAATTCCCTTGTCTTTAATCCATTATTAATTTAATTGTATTATCATATTATTATACTAGTAAAGTTATTAATTTCATATTTCAATTTAGGGAGAACCTATGCACAACCATTCCATGTGACTCAAAACCATTTCATTTAATTGAATTAAATGACAATAAAATTAATATAACTTACATATTCAACCCCTTTTTTAATACATTTAATTTCATTAGCCTCTCACACATAGTTTTAAACCATCATTGTTATTTATTTATTTTCAATAACAATAATATTTCATCAACTTATTTTATTAACTCACCAACGTTATTGTTTTTAATAACAATAATATTTATGCTCGTCTCATTGACCACGTTAAACCACCCCATTGGATATCTAAATCTGACCATGCCACGTCAAAGTTGCGTAACATCCATCAATTTAATTATTTAATTTTATTTATTTTATTTCACACTAATTAAATTAAAACCACTTTTATTAAATTAAAACCATTCAATTTAATAAAACTTATATATTTTTACGCCACCATTATTATTATTATTTTACATAATAATAAAAACAAAAACAACTTTAATTTTATTAACACTTCTTCATTGTTATAATTAATATTTATCATTATTACACGCGCCATGTTGACCACATATGACTTTTACAAAGGAATGGACCAGAGAGGTCTGAGCCATTACAATAATTATATTATAATTATTGTATTTCCATATAAAAAATTTCATGTAATATTTGATTGGATATAATTTTTTTCCTACTTATCATTCTGTTGTATAATTTTTTTCCATGAAAGAGGAAAATAATAGACTCATTAGGTGGATACTCTTTCTATATTGGTTATATATATATATATATATTGAAAACCCAAGTAACTAGAAACATTATATTAGATAGTTTTTATATGTTTTCTTACACATAGTACAATGATCCTATAGAGATTTTTTTATCCTTTCATGATAAAAAATGCGAATTGTTTTAAATAAACAGTATACGCTGTCTAAATATTATGAGAATTTAATATATATATAAGGGTAAGAACTATTATAATGACTCAAAATAAAATGAATAAATTCATTTATAATCCTAAATACTTTTTTAGGATGAACATTTTCTATCTTGAAGGTGCACTGATTGACTTATTATGATATTTGTTCTCAAGGAAGAGATGGTTTCAAATCAAGAGAGTCTTCACTCTTTACTATAGTGAGGAAAAATTAGGGGAAGGAATATTTCCCACTTGGTGTTATAATTAATAATACTTTATCAAACAATTTCTAAGGATTATATAAGATTTTTTATTCAATGTGACATGTTCCAAAGAGTATGAAATAATAATAAAATGCAAGAGCTTCATAAAAATTTAACTACAGAGATATAAAAATTTTATTAGTGGGGTTAGAATTTAGGGGGACCATTAATATATTCAAAATTTAATTATTATATTTATAATATCAAAGGTCCCATAATCATAGGACCTGTGCTAAAATCATGTAATTTACATTTCCAGTAATGATTCTAATATTTATGATCCAAATATTCCCATCCAATCCCTTCAAAATGAAAAAAACATAGAGATAATATATTATTGAGTAACTTTTAGGTTTATATTAATAGACAATTAATAGTAAATCCTACATAAACTATTTACAATTTATTAAATTAATATTTCTCTCATCTAAGATTTCTTTTCTTATTTTACATTAGTCCATTATAATTATCATTATGAAAACAAAATACATTTAACCATAGTATTTAAAACCTTGGAAAATGGGAAACAATAGAAGGAAGACAAAAAATGATCAGTAGGTGTAAACATAATCATTAACAATTGAATATCATCAATGATCATAAGTGATCATAAGGGTGTGATTATATAATCAGACTATACGAGTGAATCATAAAAGCACACATGCCCATAAATACCAAGACCATAAAATTGGAAAACTGGGAAGAGTCAAATAATTATAAAAAATAATCATGATCCTCATGATATTAACCATGATCACTAGAATCGTTAAAATTCAATTGAAAGAATAACTAAAACAAGTACATAACTTGGGAAATCAATTTCACATTACTCTTATAATTACTCTTACAAATGGAATAAACATATGGTCAATATCTCTACCCATTATGTTATATGACTATCATTGACCTAACCATCCTTTAAATATCATGGAACCACCCATTATTTTTTTATCTTGGACCCATCCATCATTGATTTATAATGTAACCACTTGTCAAATGTCGAAGCACCATTACATAGTCGTAACAGATAAATTATTGAAATTCATCATAAAACCATAGGAAAACCCATTATCCATTTTATAAATTGATTAGAATAAGGAAAACAAATATGTTATATACTAATCACTTTAAAACATGATTAACACATGGAAAAGAAATAGGTTTTATAAAAATAACATTGAAACCTTATTAATAGATTTACACAATATAGGTTCCCTAAAAATCTATCTGAAACAATATTAATCCATCCAGCTAATGAAAAGAGATTGTATTTATAATAAATATACCCACGGTAGGATAATTAAAGTAAATTAACATTTATTAATTTAAATACAATTAAGAAACTAATAATTTTTTTTTGAAAAAAATAACCCTTTCATACTGAAAATAATTTTTATGAAACATAAAAAATTTTGAATATAATTTTCATTGAAAAAACAATAGGAAAATATAAATTATGTTTTAATATTAATTTAAATAATTGTTAATGAAAATATCCATTCCTATTTGAAAAACCCATTTTTAAAATTTTTCATAAATCATTTTAAGAAAATGAACTATTGTAAGAAAAGAAGTTTTGACGGAAAAGATTATTTTCAATAAAAACATTATTTTGAACTGTTGACTATAAAAAATTAAAGAATGATGGGAAAAAGTTTATTATCATGAATTAAATAGAAGAGAAAAAATTTAATGAGATATCTTTCGAACTAGACAATAATATTTCAATATTGGATACTTAACCGCAAACAATCATGATAATTGGTGATATTTTAGTATCAAACTCTTACCAATTTTGTAACATTAAATAAATATCACAATGAAATTATTACATTAGATGAATCTTAAAATTACATGATAATAAAAAAATTAATGATAACAAATGTTTATTGGGATTCATAGAGACATCATAAAATAAGATATGTGCATAACAATAATATTTTTGACGCATTCACGGGGCCATGCATCCGTCGGTTGAGGAGGCATTTTACTATTGCCCCGAATTCCCGCTTTCCTAAGGCAGGAGGAATCTATCTCTTATTTAGGGATGTTTTACTCTTGATCAAAATGTGGTGGTGGGATTCTGGTTCCTCCTTCAGTGGATTCCTCCTCAGAACTTGTTACCTAGTCCTGGTCTCCCTCAATGACATAAGATATTGTTCATGAAACTCTTCCCAGTGCCATGTATTCATGGATACTGGTTAATTACGATGCTTCTGTCAAGACATTCCAAGGAGTCTAGTAAGGGCAGTAACATTTGGTCAGGGGAGTAATCACATTGGACATCGCTAGCGTGTCTGGATGTTGGAACACTGATGCGCCTGACTTTCTTATCCATATGAAATGGATTCTGAAAGTGGCCAAAGACCGAGGAATCCCACATCGAATGTGGGTAATTTATCCCACATGCATGTCTTTGTGGTTTTCCTCAACTTCTGATGTTTAACGAAAGTTATGTCATGAGTTTAACATCTAGAAGAGACAGATTGGACTGACAAGAACATGGATAAAAGTGGATCAGATGGTTGAAACTCTAGGAGGGAACATTGATGCTAGGGCTAATGCGTGGTTAATCACCTGATTGCTTCTTGGAGAAGTGATAAAGTCAGTGAAAGGATATAACCTAGATGTGACAGCCTGGGTAAGAAACAAGATGAATTTTATGGTTGAGTGGATGGAAAATGACATAGAATCGACATGAGGATGACTCTGATGTTGGAATTGACCATCTAAGAGAACTCCTACGTATCCCCGTGGCAAGGAATCCATGTCTACATAGTTAGCTGGGGTGATGGGATATATGATGAGGTGTCACATTAGAATGAATGCATGGATGGGACCTGGACAAAGAAGAACCCCCCGTGTTGGACACGATATTCCTAAAACACATAGGCTTGAGGGAGAGACCATGATGGGACTCAATTAATGTGATTTAAACTTAGGGAGGCTTCCTACCTATCCCTGTGGTAGGGAATAAAAGTCCACATAGATCAAGATGGGGGTATGGAATTGGTGTGTATGCATACAAAATGACCCAACGATATAATGTGGATAACACCTAGTTATCAGATCTAGTTTGTCTGACGCCACAGGGACCGACCAGAGATGTGGGTCCCAATGAAGGGGACTACAATTTCATATCTTTGATTTCAGTTCCAATGGATTACTACTGGTTGAGGTTAACAACGACATACCACTTACCAGGGTTTACAATGACTTGCTGTTGATAGGGATTTCAATAGTTTACCACTGATAAAAATTAGAAATCATAGATGCTTCTTACGTACCTTATGTAGGATACAAGGATCAAAGCCCACGTACTTTGAATGGGTACAATTTAACTGATTGCGGGATGAAAAGAGGTGTATTGTTTAACGTCATGTAGCATGTTGGTGGACCAATGTGAAGTGGTTAGGACTGATGGGTGTTGGGCTTGAACCTAGGGGAGGCTTCCTATGTACCATGCCTAGGATAAGAGGATCAAAGTCCACTTAGTTCGGGATGGGGGATATAGTTTAATGTCTTGTGGGATGAAGGTGAATTGATGTGAAGGAGTCTGGATAAGTAGGTGTTAGGATTCAACCTCAGAGAGGCTTCCAATGTATCTTTCAAAGGAGGAAATGATGAATGTCCATGTAGTTGAGAATGAGGGATACAGTTTAACGTCATGTGGGACGATGGTGAACTGATGTGAAGGGTTCGGGACAAGTAGTTTTTGGGTTTGAACATCAAGAATTCTACCTACGTAGCTTTCATATGAGTCAAGAATCAAAGTCCATTTAGTTTGGAATGAGGGATATAGTTTAATGTTTTGCGGGATGAAGGAGAAATGATGTTAAGGGGTCATGAAAAGTAGGTGTTGGTCTTGATCCTCAGGGTGGCTTCCTATGTACCTTTCCAAGGATTCAAGGATCAATGTCCACATAGTTCGGAATTGGTTGGGGCTTACACACTAAGGCGGCCTAGAAAGGATTCCATGGTCAATGTTTACTATAATCCCATGTGTGTCATCCCCCGGTGTGAGAAACAAGAGGCATAAAAGACCTTATGATCACGTTCTGAAAGGTGCGTCCATGAGAAGGGGAGTGGGGCTTACACATGGTCAGTGGCCCAATGAATAAATAAGGTCTTATGCGTGGTTAGTGGAAAAAGGATATGGAGATTGGTACATACTCTATAATGGAGGTGTGATGGAGAAAAAGAAAAGTGGGAGAGGGATGGGGTAATGAAGGACCCTGTGCCTATCTCTCCTCCAGTCTTTGTTATAAAAGAAGAGAGGAGGAGAAGGGATGCTAAATCCCACAAGAAAGGTGAGGGGATTATACTATGATGGTTTCACATCCACACAGACAGAAACCACTTAAAAAAGGATATTATTCCATTTCAAGAAGATTTTACTTCCTTGGAGACTAGTGGGTGCATCTAATGTTCGATAGGTGTCACCCCACATATATTACATATGGAGATGCTACAGTTTAACATCATGTATTGAGGAAAATGGTGATTGGTAGTATAACATATTGCATCTTGGATGAAGTGGGTTAACTCCGCAACACTAGGACTTACATAACTGATAGCCACCCACTGTCAGGGAAGGGAAATAATTATCAATGCCTACAAGGGCAGACCAGAGATGTGGGTCCTTGAAAAGGGGACTACAACAACTTACCATTGATTTAGTTTCTAACATCTTACACTAGTTGGGGCTAAAAATGACATACCACTAATTGGGGTTCACAATGACATATCATTGATTGGGATTCCAACAGTTTACCACTAATTGGGATTGGAACTCAAGGAGGATTCCTATGTACCATGTATAAGAGACATGAATCAAATCCCACATAGTTTAAACGAGTAAAATTTATCATTTTCCTAGATGAAAAGTGGCATACAATTTTACATCATGCAGGGCGTTGGTGGACCGACGTGAAGTGGTCGAGAATGATGGGTGTTGGGTGTGATCATCAAGGGGGATTTCTATGTACCTTCCCTAGGACAAAAGGATAAATGTTTACATTGTTTGGGATGAGAGATACAATTTAACGTCATGCGAGATGAAGGTGAGATGATGTGAAGGGGTCAGAACATGTAGGTGTTGGACTTGAACCTTAGGGTGCCTTCCTACATAACTGTCCTTAGAGGCAAGAATCAAATCCCATATAGGTCAGAATGATGGATACTATTGAGCATCATACGAGATGAATATATACCTACATGAAGGTGCTGGGACATGCCAGTGTTGGGAATGATCCTTATAGAGGCATCCTAAATACCTTTCCTAAGAGGGAAGAATCAAAATTCACATTGTTCAAAATAATGGATACTGTTTAATGTCATGCGGGAAAAAGGTGAACTGGCATGTAGGGGCTGAGGCAAATATGTGTTGGGATTGAACCTCAGGTAGGATTTCTACATACCATTACAAGGAGGCAAGGATCAATTATCACATTGTTCAGAATGAGGGATACCGTTTATGGTCATGTGGGACAAAGGTGAACTAAAGTGAAGGGGTTGGAGCAAGTAGGTGTTGGGCTTGAACCTCAGAAAGTTTTACTACAAACATTTCCTAGGAGGCATGGATTAATGTCCACGTAGTTTGGAATAAGGGATACAGTGTAACGTCATGCGGAATGAAGTTGAACTGGTGTGAAGTGGTCGGGACAAGTAGGTGTTGGTCTTGAACCCCAGTGAGGCTTCCAACATACCATGAAAAGGAGGTAAGGATCAAATTACACATTGTTTTAAATGAGGTATTCCATTTAACATTATGTGGGATGAAGGAGAACTGACTTGAAGGGGCCTGGACAAGTAGGTGTTAGGCTCGAACCTTAGGGAGGATTCCTACATACCTTGTTTAAGAGACAATTATCAATGTCCATCTAGTTCAAAATGGGCTGGGGATTAGATTCTATGGAGTCCCATAAATAATGGCATGATCAATGCTTACTCTAAGCTCATGTGAGTCATGCTCGGTGTGAGAAATGAGTGAAAAAATAGACCTGAAAATCTGGATGAAAAAGGTGTGTCTACCAGAAGTGGAGTGTGGATTACACATGGTCAGTGAATGAAAGATGAAACATGGGATTACATGTGGTTAGTGGCCCAAGGATAGGGAGATTGGGACTTACTCCATGATAGAGGCCCGATAGAGACAAAGAAGAAAGGGAAAGGAATGGGGTATCGAAGGTCCATATGCCCATATCTTTTATACTCATTGGCATAGAAGAAGAGAGGAGGATCATGGATTAAACCTCTTAGAAAAATGATAGGGTATTATACCAAGATGGGTACCCATCCACACAGACAAACCCCTCTTCAACAATGTGGATCTCACTCCATGTGAGGAAGAATTCACTCTCGTGGAGACTAGTGGGCATAGAGAATGTCCAAGATGGGGTGCCCCACATATATTGCATGGGGTGAGGATACATTTTAACGTCTTGTACTAAGGATGATATTTTGTGTATGTTTAACATCTTGGAGGTCAGACATGGTTGGTTCACTTCACACCCCTAGGACATACAAAATGGATACCCACCCACCTTTGGAAAAGGGAAGAAATCAAAAATTCCATGGTGTTGGTGTGTTGTGGTGGGATCCATTGAGGGTCCCACATTAGTGTGTCTATGAAAAGAATCAATATCTATTACTGTGCATATGATAGGAAGCATAAGGATATCTAACACCTGGTGAATCACCGCACAAGGGACATTGAAATCACTTCGTACAAACATGGATGGTTGTATGGGAGAAGGGTGTATAACATGGGTATTTTGATCATAATAAGGGACCAAAAATGGTGCCTGAGAAAGAGACATTGCAGAAATGCTTAAGGGAACACACAAGGATAGAGGATTGCAAGCCAAAGAAGGGGTTTTCATGCAATAAGAAAGAAAATGGGAACTGTTGCGTGCAAAAAGATGGGTTTCATGGATAAAGGAGGCTTGTGCGAAATTAGAGGATGTTTGCATGAAATTGGTGGAGCTTTGTGAGAAAGGGGTAGAGGATTGCATGAAAATAGAGGGGTTTTCATGAAACAAGCCAATAAATAAAAGAACTGGGTGTGGGACAAGCCCAAGGGGTTTCACGTGAAGGCGGACCCCAAGGAGGCCTATTGTAGAAAATTGTGTACCTTAAAATCATCTTTTTCTCACAGAATTTGGGAGTTACATGAATGGGAGAGAGTTAAAATTATTTTTCAATATAAAGTGTGGGGTGACCTACTATGTATAAGCGATTGGGTGTAGCGGGTCCCTAGATAATTCTTCCAGTACATAAAAACTGGCCCAGACATGGGCTGAATAAGACTTTCCATACTGACACATAAAATCCCTTTAAGCTAGAATAGTTTTGTGCACTGGGAAACAGTTTAACGCGCACCCCTCTAATTTTACTGGAAACCATTTTTCCCATACTATAATCGGTCGTTGAGTTAAAATATGCCTTTAGTTTTCCACTGTAAGCCTTCATGAGGCCTTCAACGGATTTCAGAGTCTACAAATGCCCCCCATGGAATTAGATCTACGAGGGGGAACAATAGTCAGATTCCGAGGAAACGTTGAGATGCCAGGCCCCCGTTGAGGGTGGTGAATGAAAAAATGGATCACATGGAATGTCATTATTTTCACGAATGAAAAATACTTGATTCGTGCATATGAAACCCTTTGAGGGTCCCATGGTCTGTATATGATTTCTTGCGTGATAAGAATTAGGGGTATCGTTCTTGAAAATCTTTCCAGCCTCTGGATGGAATCCGTTTTGTTTAGAATATAATTTATTAATTTTGGCTTTAATTTTTCATGAAACATCTATTTTCAGCACCGTTCTCTTTGTTTTTCATGTAGCCTTTTGATTTTTCGCGCAGTCAGCTAGTTTTTCATGCATCCTTATGGTTCCATTTTCAGATATTACCAAAAATAATGGTTAATGATTAATGTGATAATTAGAGGGAAGATATTTATGACCCTTAGAGGTTTGATATGATTGTGAACCATGAGGTCTGTGGTTCTCGGAATGTTGCATATGATAACCAAATTCTCTTCAATATACTAACCTAGTCCTTGAAGTATTATGTTCTTTATGATAACATACCGATACAAGATTTCAGTATTTTAGAGGAGGTACTGATTCCAAGATTTGATGTTGATACATCATGGTCATGGGTGATACATGATGATGATCTTCCATGATAAAACATTACAAATAATGGCCACCCTTCCAGAGAAACTAGTAACATGGAAATATATGTCCTAAATCCAATGAAAAAAACTGTCTCGTGAAGTGAGCCAGTTTCCAAGGATTCTCCACCCATTTTTGCAAGTACCATCCCACATAGAACTGTCGATGAGTCGATGGTCTAGATACAGGATTGTGACATGATGTTCAGAGGAAATTTCACAAGCGAGTGGGCTTGGTCATATTGGGAATTCCAATCATGTCATTAGTTCAGAGCATAATTTTTCCACATTGGGATATTCGAGATATTGTGGATGTCGAAGTTCCATTTATACTGCCAAAAAATATGGGCATGAGCTATTTATATGGTGGTCCCCTAATACCTACACCTTCCATCTCTATCATGGAGATATTGGAATCAGCCTTTGGGACATTCATTTCAATGGGGGGTATCCCTCTAGATGGGCACTAGTATAAAGAGTTTCATCCAAAAGATAATATATGAGGGGACATGTCGTAGACTCCCATCCTGACATGGCATCTATTAGAATTGTCCTTATAGAGGCTGGGGGGCCAAGGAATTTTTGAAGGACATCACCTATTCAAAGTGGATTAGCATATTTCTTTAGAAAGATGTATATGTAATGTTGTTGAGGTGATGAAAGCTGTTTCCAATCATGACACAAAGAAGAAAGAGCAGCTAATATTGGAGGATCTTTGAGATGGAAGAAAATCCATCATGGGGATTTCATGTGGATAAAAGTTGAGACCCCAACATCCGGAATGCCAGATTTCTTACAACATTCTTGAGTGGGTGGTATCTACCATTAAGGGATATTAGGATGGGATTCCTCCCAACATCATTATTGATGGCCACCACAATGGCATCTAATTAGTGGTTTAACCTGGGAGTCCCTGTATTGGCTCAACTATATGCCATTATGGGGAGTATTTCAATAGGAGTCTTCCCAAGGAGGATATGTGGCCCTTTCCAAATCCTTCATGGTTATATCGTATCTCACTGTGGTGGGTACTCTTTTCCAAATTCCATTTGTACCCCAGGAAATGATTTGAGTACTTCCTTGATAAATTTGGTCAAGAGCATGTGATTAACACTCAATGAAGAGGGTATAAGGATCATGATTAATAATCAAACCAATTTTACCTTTATTATGTTCCCCTTCCTAGTTGGTTAGATGATAGATGACTAGAAAGGATTACTGGCACACAGAGAAAACATACAAAGAATCAGAGGTGGGGTGCTTGTGGCTCATGTTGATGGGAAGATCCTTTTATAGCCATATGTTCCATCAAGGTTTTCTAAATAGATTGGTTGCATCCAACGAATTCTGATGAAGGTGTAAAGAATGTATGAGGAGGTTAATATCCTTGTGTTCTTCATCAAATGTCACTGATGTTTACAACTTCTGGCTCTAGTGAGGTAGTTAACTTCCCCCCAACTAGGGTTGATGTTGGCCTCTCAAAAAATTATGTCGAACAATGGGTGGAGGCATATCTTGTGGGGATCCAAAAAAAGAGAGTTTGATAGCTCAAGGTGGAAAATGTGGAACCTGGGTGGAAAGAGTGCATACAAGGCACTGCTGGGGAGGATTGGTTAGAAAGAAGTCTGGAAAATGTGTTAGTACCTGCTATATCTTCAGTAGTGGGAATGTCACATGGTGCGGCCATGCCCTTGTCATCTGGAGAGGAAGGGGATTTTTAAGAATCTCACAGATCATCCAGGGAGATCCCTGGGAATAAGATAAGGTATCTACTTTATCCTTATGAGGAAAAAATATTCCCCACATTTTGATCATCCAGGTTGACCCTAAAGTAGTCAATGAGCACAGTTTCCCTTTGGAAAAAGATCGCATGAGAAGGGATCTAGCTGCCAGAAATTGGAGTCATTCGGATTGATGAAAAGGTGAACTCCCATCATCATCACACATATTTGATGGCCATGGATATATATGAACGCCAATGGGGTCAACGTGAGGAACCACCTCTCCTTGTAAATGTGATGCTCACCTAGAAGCAAGATCCTGAACGAATTTTGTCTAAAGATGATGACGGTGATGAGGAGATAGAGGAAAATGAATCCTAAGAAGAATATGATGAAGAGGAAGAAGAAATAGGGAAATATTAAGAGTATCATGGAGGTAAAGGGTATTAGGGGATGACCCTCTAAAGTGAGGCCTTGGGAGATAATAGAGATAGCTTGTTTTTACATGGAAATAGCTGAGAAACTCGGGGAATGCAATAATTCAAATCTTAGATTTTCCATTTTTCATCATTCATAATCACCAATCAAACTTTTACCATGTTTAGGTGAATATTGGGGTGGTGGTTAGGAATCTCCATCTTAAGGGGGTGAAGGATCACTAATAGAACAATTTGGGAAGTCGACACCCAATGTTGAGTTGATGAGTGTTGAAGGATCTCCTATTATGACATCTATTGTAGTGGCAAAAACATTGTAGTTCGATGCACTGATCTCTTGTAAGTTTCATTATTCAGATACCTGTATCTATTATCAGAGCACTTAGTTGATCTGGGGATTCATTATTTGTGTAGCAATCATGATATTGGAGGCTCAACAAGTCACTGAATCCAAACCATCTATAAAGGATTTGATGGAGAATGCACCAACCCATTCAAAACCTGCTTCTCAAATCGAGTCTGCCCTGACACCTGGTGAGAAAAAGGTTGTGGACACCCATGATATCACTACCATGGAGGGGTAAAAAGTTTTTAGGGGAGAAATTTCAAAAATAGAGATGATAGAAGAATTTTTCCTACGTATTGAAGAGCCTAACCCCTTGGGAGGAATGCCAAAGAGAGACTATGTCACAAATATTTTAGCTTATTTCCCTGAATACTGGCCTGCAGTCCATATGGAGATGGATTATTGTGAACCTAATGTAGCCAAGGAGAGTTGTATGACATGGAAAAAGGTGTGGAAGTTTATCGGGTGCTTCCTCAAACAACCAATAGATACTTTGGTTCCCCGAATGGGATCCCTGAGAAACTGGTTTTTCCTTCTCTACACTGGAGGGGTGGATTCTAATCGTCTCCACATGATGATCCAGGACTACATGGGTAAGAATATGTAGAAGTGTATTCAATGTATTTCTTTTAACCAATGACGAAACAAATCTATGATCATAAAAAAGCAATTTGAGGCTGAGTGAGAAGTTTGACGCCTTTAAGAGCAAGCCAATGAGTGAGACACATTAATCTCAAACCAATCCGAGGTCATCAAGCGGTTGATAAACCAGTTGGACGAAGGCCATAAGAAAGAAACAAAGGTAAACCATCAAGTAGATGGGTTTACAGCTAAGTGGAAATGAGTGTAGATCAGATCTAACGAACATTTCTCCATAGCTGTTAATGACGAGTGTTAGCTAAAGGAGCAGGAATCAGTTTTGGAGTCTACAAGCCAAAAGGTCTTAGTGCTAGAGTGATCCATCAGAGGTGTCGATCCATAAGATCCCTATTTTAACTGATTCCATATCCCTATCCTTCTTTGTTTCCATTTAATCTGAAATGCATGCATGGATGGAACATTCAATTTCTTGTTTATTTCAATGAATTCTAACAACAATCGTGATTTGATTAACAATAAATCCCTATGATCATGTGGGTTGCGATCGATTTGAGAAACAAGTGATGACCACATCATTTCTTTGTTTGAATTTGTGAGCACCAACCAATATCTAGGAATCTTGTGTTTATGTGACCGATCTAGGTATTTGAAAAGAAAGAGGGAGGGGCGATTGCAAAATGAATTTTTCAGGCAGGTGAATTGTTGTTTCCTAGCTTTCTCTAATGCACGAGCAGGGTAACGTCAGGGGAGTTAGAATCAATCCAAACATAAGGGATTAGAAAGTGTAAATCATGATACCCAAAATTCAGAACACTATAGGAGTTGAATTATAATGGATCATATCTATTGATCATGTTCAAAACACATCATCATTAATTAATAATCCTATAATAGGGATAAAAAATGATTTCCGACCACTAACTATGTTCGAAACATGAGGCTAATCTCAAAATGCCATCCATTAGACTTCCAGAACGATACCCCAGGATAGTCGATGTGCCATAGGCTGAGCATCCGTATTGTTAGGGGGTTCCTTTAGGCATACGAGAGGATGAGGAAGGGAATAAAGGGCACACAATCTGTGGAGGTTAGAGTGATGGGGTTTTTGGAATGGAGTCCAACTCTCTTGAAAATATGCCACCATGGTGGAAACACATTAGGCTACTGCATTGGTTTGATTAGGAATCATGATTACTTCCAGTCAAAACCTATCTGACGAAGACCAAGAATGTATTTTATTTTTATTTCATACTTATTTAGATTATATACACATAGTTTAACATCATATAGTGTGGAAAGTGCACTTATTTTTAATGTCATACCGCATGGAATGTGATCAGGGCTGCGAGGCCTGAAGGGTTAATCACCCTATGGTTGGTCCCATGGTGAAATGTCTGTTCATTTCTAATTATCTCATAAGGGAATGAATAACGAAAAATGTAGTTCATGAGCATAGAGTTCTTATTCCAATGTTGGTAGGGGGAAATGATCTTTGGCGAGGAAGCTTACAAATCCCATAGTTAACATGGGGCATCCTGAACTTGTTCAGGGGAGAACTGCAGTTTAGTGTCATGCATCGAGGACATGCATAACATTATATTTCTGGACTGGAAGTGAATAGAGATATCCCAAAAATTGGATTATGTGATGCAGTAGCTATATACCTGAAGTTAATGAGGACATCAAGAGTCTGCACCACACCATGTATCCCCAGAGGAAGTTTGTTAAAGAGACCAAAAGTAAAATTTAGGTAAGGCCTAAAGTGAAGTCAGTAGGTATTCCTACATATCCCTTTAGGATGGTAATCAATTCACATGTTGTTTTGGGATCACTGTTTAATGTCATACGAAAGGAAAATCATGTGTGCCACTACTAAACCAGTACACACCCCACTAAAACTACTAAGCCCACATGATTCATTCTTAATGTGGGAAACAAGAATTAGTAATGGGTCTTTCCTTAATGCACTGGTATGTAAAACCAAGTGTGTTTGAATTCCACTTGAACACAAGGGAGTAAAAATATGTGAGTCACGAAACCTGATAACTGGATCAAAATGATGGTGGAACAATGATAAATGATAACTATTAACCAAGTTTGTAACACAACATTCATTTCACGTTAGCTTGGCATGGGGACAGACAAATTTGGGTCAACCACTGACCATGTTTGAAACACCATATCTGTCACAAAATTTCATCCTGGGTCTTTCGGGTCGTTGGCCCTTGACGATAGGTAAGAAAATTTCTGCATGAGACCTTTCCATAGAGGGGGGGGGGGGTCCCTTCAGAAATGGAAGAGGATGATGATCCCGATAAAGGGAACATGAAGCATGGACATGAAATGGGGGAATTTCCATGTGAAGACTCCACACATTATGTTCTTTATATAAATGTATTTAAGTCTTCCAATGAGACATATCAGATAGAGGGAGTCAAATCCCTCTCTAAGTAAAAGGTTCTTGGGGTCGCACGATCCTAGAATAAGGTTGTAATGTGGACCAATAAGTGGGGACCTGGTTTAATAGAATACATTTAGGTTTATCGAAGTATCTGAACCAAACACTTGGTTCCTTTTAGAAGATCCTATTTTATAGCTATACAACTCGTACGAGGTTGGGGAGAGTCAAGGGGACACATGGTGTGGTTGTTGAAAAACCTGACATGAAAAATAACACCATAGGTACACATCACACCACATAGTGCCAAAATAGTTCAGGCCAAGCGAAAAAAATAGATGGGTAGGATTTAAGATTCCAGGGGCTAGATGTATAGATGGAATGTCTGGGTCTTCCTACGTACCCATTAGTATGGGAATCAACACACATGTAGTTCTAAAAGTGGCATGGTAGGGTACCAATTCTAGAGACAATACTCTCATGCGGGTTATCCCACACACAAAAAGAATCGGCATTTGATTGATCATGTTTTTCCATTAGGATGGATGTGTATGTTTTTTTCTTTTTCTATCAAGCGAAAAATAAAGGGTGAAGAATCCAAGATACTTGACAGGAATCGAGACATAATTAGGCCTTGAAAAATTTTATGGTGTATGACCGATACCAAACATGATGTTCCCTTGAGAGAGGACATCGCAATGTGGTGTCGTTTTTTGTCGTGCGGATGAGATGATAATGTCAATGTTTATGGTCATATAATAGGACAAAAAAATTAATTTTAACATCATACAGTAAATATATAATAGTTTGAAGTCATGTGGGACTAGTAAGCATAGTTTTACATCATATGGCTTGGACATGTACTGAAGAAACAAATTTTTAGAGGGGAATGTGCATAGAGTGATAAAGCATACCCGACGTGAATGAGGATGCCGTCCACACCACACCAAGCCCAACTCGAAGAAAGAAACCACATGAAAATAGACTATAATAGAACATAGAATATATGGCTTGATGTGTGGAAAAATTATCTAGGTGTTCCTACATATCCCATGAGGATGGGTATAAATCCATACATAGTTCTGAGGGAGCAGTTTGACATCATGATAGACAAGAGGTAGAAGAGAATAACTTCTAGACGAGGAGTATGTGGTGTGGCTATTGAAAACCTGACATGAATGAGGACATAAGACTATATCACACCATGCAATCCTTTGATATATTGTTTCAAAAGGCTAAACTAAAGAGGTAATTAGTGGAAACTGAGCTGGACCCGAAGATGAGATGTATGGGCATTACTATGTATCCCCTGAGGATGGTAATCAAGCGATATGTAATTCTAGGGACTGTGGTTTTTATGCCTTTCAGAAAGGACAGAGAGAGATATTAGTTTATGTTATTACAATTCAGACCATAAGAAGTTATACTCTTCTAAACTAGCACAAACCTCGACCAAATATCTAAGCCCATGTGAGATACACTCGATGTGGGAAATAAGGGTGGAGAAGGTCTTTGCAACACATGGAATACATGAAAATGGGGAAACAGTGTGGAGGCCTAAATGTTGCCTCACCATGGCTTTGTCCTCTAAATGTGCACTGAGGGATATCACCATGAGTGTTGACATTGCACTCGGACATGATTGATGGGAATTAATGTTAATCATGAAGCCAACATTTAGGGATTGATGGGGTGGCTTGATGATAGAGGGAAACTATTTACCATGTTTTAAACACAACTTCTATAACATGTTACCTAAAATGTGAACAAAAAATGAGCGTCTACCAGTGGACATATTCACATTGTGGGATTTGTATCAATTTTTCAATCAAAACCCATGAGGACATTGGCCCAATGTGGTAGGAGAGCCATTAGGGCTTAAAATCTATGTCGTCCAGGGGTCATTTTGGAAGTGAGAGATGATGAATGCCCAAAATGAGGTGAACATGAATCTTAAAAATGGGTGAAAACATGTATATGTAGAATCCAACACTCTAAGTCCTGAACTAGAGTGCTCCAGTGAACATTGGTGAACTACCAAAGAGGGATGAGGGGCCTAACTAAAGAGTAGTTGGCTCAAAAATATGTGTGTAAAACTGGGGTAGGAAGAGCTCTTAGGAGGGAGAGTTACACAATGTCGATATTACAAACCCAAAGTGAATGAGGATGTAAGCCCATACCACACCACATACCTCCTCTAGAGGAACTTGGGCTAGGGTTCTAGGAAGATGAGGAGGTTTATATAAAACTAGGCTATACCTAAGGACTAACTTTTTTGTGTCTCCCAATGTATCTCATGAGGATGGGAATCTGAACTCACATTGTTCTGGAAAATTCTGTATATTTTTACATTATGAAAAAAGGACGCAGATAGGGGAATTTTATCTCAATGAGGAATGTGTATGGCATGGTCAGTAAAATTATATGAATGAGGAAAAAAGCCCATACCACACTGTACAATCCTAAATGAGAACACATGACAAGGGAAAAAAGGTAGATGGATCTTAGATGAGATGTCCCAACCAGTTCACTACTTATCGTCTTGTGGTGAGAATGGTAGTGAACTTAGTTTAAGGTCATAGGGCTCAGACCCTAGATACATGACCCTTTATGCAGGCATTTCCTAGCCAAAACTCCAAATCCCACGTTAGAAATTCTCAGTGTGGGAAACAAGGATGATTATCAAGCTCTCCCCAATATATAAGGGTATGAAAATGGGGGAAAGAGATCATGAAGGGCCGACCCCGACCAAACTAACACTCCTACATGAGGCAGACTAATGTTTTAAGGGTTAACAAGACAAAGTGTATCACTAAACCCAATATTTGGGATATATAGTGATGGTGACAACTATAGATGATGGACATTGACTGTGTTCAAAATACAACATTTACATCATGTGACCTAGAATGGTAAAAACAAATGAGAATTGACTGCTGGCCATGTTCGCAATGCGGGAGTCGTGTCAAAATATCATCCAAAATCCTCAAGGATGTTGGCTCCAAATGGTAGGAGATCCCTAGGGCCTAACATCAATGTCATTCTGGGGTCCTTTTGGATGTGAAAGATGATGAAGACCCAAATAAAAGTAATGTGTGAAGCATGAATGTTCCTATGCAGTTTAACATCATGCAATATAATGAAAGAGGAGGAGATATCCCGGGAGAGGGATTCATGGTGCACTCATGATGAAATCAATGTGAATGAGGGAAAAATACTACACCAAACCATGTGTTTTAACCCAAGGGGGATCCTGAATTTTGAGGATGGGCCTATGAGCTAAACATCCTGGCATTCCAACGTATCCCATGAGGATGGGAATCAATCCATACACTATTCGAAAAGGCCCAGTCACTTTAATGAAGTGCATTAAAGACATGTGAGTATAGAAGAACAGGGAGTGGCACAAGGTACAATCATCATAATCTGAGCATGAGTGAGGTATAATGAAGTCTATGCTATAACATCTGGGATCTTCCACGTGAACTACACCCCCGAGGGGGAGGGGATAGTCAAAGAGAATAATTTGGGGGTTGGACTCTAAGATGAGGTGTCAGAGCCTTCTTACGTATCTCATGAGGATGGGAATCAAGCCATTCATAGTTCTTGAGGATGACATAAATTTTAACATCATGAAGTTAGGAAGTTGATATAGATAGATATTTGTATATGTTTTTAGATCTCAGACCATAATGATATATTTTCCACTCAGAGTTTAATTTCATGCAGGACAAATGCTGAGTAGTATTATATCATTCATTTTGGATGAATCACACATATTAATGTCATGTGGTGAAAAAAATTTAGTTTAATGTCATATGGGACAATTTAATCAAGTATATTATTTCTCAAGTAATTTGGTATTGGTGGGAGGAGTTATACGCTCTCCATCAATAGTAACTAGGGAGTACGTGCAATTTGGGTAAACCTTTGGACTAATGTAAGGTCGCTACCATTTGGGATCCATCTTGGTGGTTTCCTACTAGGTATCATTGGTGTTCTTAGGTACAACACCATTTCAAATTGTAAGAAATAGAGGAGGAAAACTTTCTTATCGAACACACTATATATCTTGTACTGATGCATTTATAGATTGTGCAGGGCACGGAGCCTATTCTTGTCGAGTGCTTCCAATTCATCCAGCTGGATTTGAGACAACTTATCTGGTGTTTTTTGATCAACGATAGCTATGCATAATTAAGGCAACTGAACCTTAATGGGAAGGACTACCTTGGATCTGTTCACTAAGGAATATGGGGTCACCACTATAGAACTGTGAGCTGTTGTTATATTGGCCCAGATTGCGTTGGGGAGTTTTTCTAACCAAATATTTTTGTTCTGACCATCCATCTTCTATAGAATGTTTGAGATGGTTTTGTTTAATTCCATGATCTATCCATTTTTTTTTGCAAGTGATAATGGGATGTATGGTAAGAAAGGATGTTTTACATGGTGAAAAACTTCATTAGTTCGACTTTAAATAAGTTTGTACTGCTATCGGTGAAGATGTGATGAGTGCATTTGAAACGGTAGATGATATTAGTGCTCAGTAATTCAATGATGGAATGAGACTTGAAATCCTTGAGTGGAATCTCCTCTTCACACTAAGAAATGAAATTTGTATCATTCAGGTTGAACCTGCACTAGCGAGGTGTCGCTGGTGGATATGGTCCCATGACATCAAGTACCTAGACTGCAAAGGGAAAAGAGTAAATTGTAGTGTGGAGAGGCTCTGGAGGAAGATGCATAGAATTTGAATGGATTTTGGACTCATGGAGTATCTTTGAAAACTAAATACAGTCGTTGATCATTGAGGGAAAAATATTTCCCAATCTCTAGATCTGGTGAGATTTTTTTGAACAATTTTGATCATCCCCACAGGAATGGGCATGAATCTCCCACATGACTTGAGAAATATAATATCCTTGTATTCAGTGGAGTAGGAATCCATCAATCCCGCATTTTTAGAGGATCTTCTCAAGACCAGGGTCAGTCAAGAGTGTGAATTTCAACACTTGGAATCAGATCTACTCATGCTCAGCTCGATCTGCCGAGAGACCATCGTGTTGGAGGTACTGGATAAAGGGGATCTTTTAGTTGGGAGTCACATCCAACACTATATCAGGGGGGCCTGTGGACAAAGACATGGAGGCACCAATTTTAAGGTATCTTACCTATGGGCTATCCTGATCGTCCAGAGCTATGGGGGAGATGACTCTACAGTGTGCCAAATCGATAATCAAATCATCTTGATCAGGCTCTGCATGCGAAGTAGCTAGGATAGCTAAGGTGTTTGTTCGACCATTCTAGGACTGATGGATAAGAGACAGTTCTTATTGAGACGAGAACTGGGCCATCAACTGGAGTGTACATTACAATAGTTGAATGATCTCTGACTTTATGAAAATATAGTTACCATTGATCTATTTTATGACTAGTTAGGAGTCTGAGTTCTCTTGAATGTGGGGAAAATAAATCTTGAGGGCCATATCAAGGCCAATAATGAGAGCCTAATACTCTGACTCATTGTTGGTACAACCTTCTGACAACATGAATGAATATTATAGAATATCTCGTATCAACATAATGAAGATGATACCCAAGCCCAACATGTTTAGTCAGGGATCATTAAGTCTTCTTCCAGTAGGAATTTTGGGATCACCATCAAAGTGAATTTTCAAAAATGGTAAAACATGGTATAAAGAGAGGATTTCCTCATCTAGAAAGTCAATGACCATGGACTTGTCCACTGGAGTTGGATGGGAGACAAAGAATTTTTCCAATGCATTCCACTTAATAGCCTTATAGGGGACAACCTGAGGTTGATATGCTAGAGGATCACTACCCACCGAGTTAGATGACCTGTCAACATGGGGAGGTTCGGGATGTACTTAAATATATCCACTTGGGACACTCTATGTATCTCAAGGTGCTACAAGATATTTCGCAATGTTTTCACTATGAATGTAAGCGTAAGGTAGTTTTTTCAATAGTGGAGTCTATGGTCTCCATATCAAAGAGAAAAAACTTGAGATAATATAGATTTTTCTCCATTCACTCATTGTATATTGGGATAGAAGATCCCTAACTGATCATTATAGGATGGTCAGATAAAAGAACCAGTAGCTTTCGGGAAACTGGTGGCATCAAGACTAGAGGTTTTAATAGGTACTTCTTGATTTCCTCAAAATCTCTCTGACATTTCTTATCCAACTGATATAAAGAACCATTCTTCATGAGAAGATAAAATTACTTAAAATTTCCTAACAAATTCTCGATGAATCGGTGTATGTAGGCCTAGTGGACTTGAATACCTAAAAGCTACCAAATTTTACTTAGAGGAGACATATGACTGATTGTATTAATTTTATCTGGATCAATCTCAATGACTTAATATCTGATAACAATGCCATGAAACATTCCAGAGCTGACCGAGAAGGTACAATTAAATGGTTTCATATTCAAATGGTGAAAACCGAGGAAGCTAAACACTTTTTCAAGGACTTTGATATGGTCCTCATGCTATAGGGATTTGACCACAAGATCATCCATTTATCCGTCCATAAATTTCCTAAATATCATCTTAAATATGATAGGCATGAAACCCTCAATGGTGAAACCTGCATTATTCCGACCAATGGGAATTACCTAGTAGAAAAAAGTATGTTGTGGTACCCATAAGTCACAAGAGTATTCATCCTCAAGGGATATTCAAATATGTTTATACCCAAAATATAAATCATTGAAGGAGATAGACTAGAACCTAGTAGTGGAGTGAATCAATAGTTATATCATAGGAATGGGAAAATAATCCATCATACAGTGATGGTTGAGATCTCAGAAGTTGATACATACTCAAATATGTTAGTTTTTTTCTAAAAAACACAATTTTGGTTAACCATCTAGGGTACTGACCTCCTTTATGAAATTGTCTCTGATGAGATTATCAACATCATTTTTGAACAAGGTAATGTGAGAAGCTTACATATTTATGGGAGGTTGTTTAAAACCACAATGATTTGGTGGAAGACCGAGGTGGTGGATGGAGACCTGAGGATTTAATCCTGACATCTCATTATAACTCCATGAAAACACATCAGGATTTTGATCCATGAAATCCACGTATTGTTGTTTCTCTTCGACAAGCATAGCTAAATAGATCAATGTGGGTTTCAGATCCGTCTTATTACCGATATTCACCTGTAATAATTAGTCGACTGTGGTGGAGACACCCTTTTCGAATTCGGGAGATTAATCTTCCAAATCCTCATCTTCACTTATGGAGGAGGGATCCCCGATGAGAGGAGATTCCTCTAAGTCAATAGATCCTGTTGGGATGTTAGTGCTTTCTTGAGTGGTGGTGGACTCTCCATCAGGGGAACCATGGGCTGCCGAAACCATAGAAACGAAATCCTTCGAACTGATCCCATATGGTCCTCCACCCAAGGGTCCACTATTAATGATATCAAAGCAATAGTGGCATGCCAGATTGAGCCGTTGTATCACAGACCACCAAAACATGAAAGTGGGACATATTGTTATTGCCATGGGGTAGACATCCCGATAACTTATGGGGGTATAAGGCTCTGGGATCACCAGAGCCAGATTTGTGTAGGAATACGAGGTGATCGTCTGGAGTCCCTTGGAAATAGGAATGCGATTCCCCCTCATTCTAGAAATAGAAAAAATTTCCCCAGATCCTGGGTCATAGCCTACAATCGGTGAATCATGAAAATGTAAGCATCGTTAAGGTTTGTCCACGAGTCGGTCATAGCCATAATGTGTTAATCCTCATTCACTCGAATTTTATTGTCCTTCATTTTTTAATATTCGACATCCAAATATTATGATTCACAAGAGGAAAATAGAGACACATCAAAATAGAGTATGCCCATTCGACCATTAAGGGAGTACACAAGGAATTTGTGATACGATGAAGGAAATTCTTCATGCATGTGATTCTATGGCCTACCCATCAACGTGATGTGGATGGTATCCGAGGAGACAACCATGAACTTGGTGTTGACTACCATTGAACCTAATTGGGTATTAAATTGGATATTTACAACCAGAACTGATTACATCTGGTCATAAGCTTGTATTTGTAGGTCAGAGGGACTTAGATCATCCTCGGACAACACCATTTTGTTAAGTGTTTGGGTTGATATAAGGTTAACCCTAGATCTTATGTCGACATGACAGAGACAAGCCTCCACTCCATTGAAGTGGCCAGTGAGATACAATTGGAGGATGTTCCCCTGTATGGGAGATCCTTCATATTATAAAGAGAAAAAGATAATATCCTAACATTCATCTTTCTCAATTGCCTCAACATGGAAGGATTCCGTAGCTATGACCTCCTTATCAAACTAGAGAGGGTATCTTAAATAATCAGTGAGGGATACACGCAAATAAAATAATAAGAAAAGAGCCTTATGGATAGAGAGCCTCACAATAATGTTGGATAGATACATAAGGATTTCAGACTTCTCTTCCAATCATGGTCTTCTACTTACAAGAGTTTATTCTGTTGTAGGGGGTATGATGGTAACTTCTGGCTAAACCAGTGGCTGACTAGTGCTGGGAATGTCTCTCTCTTCTCAAGAAGAAGATAGTGGAGTGAATATTGGATGTGGGATAGATGGATAATTTTGGTTCGTAATAGAGTGTGTCTAATCATGGCGCATTCAAGGAAGCTATGCCTGATCAAGTAACACAAATGGTGGTAAAGGCAGACCGTATGACACCAGATGAGAAGGATGTGCATGATGATATCTATGCTGGGCCTACTATCTAGATTCGGTAGCATGCACAGCCTAGCTAGAATTATTGAATGAGACATTCGGAAGACCCATATAGGCATGGTTCTGTTGACACTGGCAATAACTGAGGACGTTGGGAGGATCTGTCTGGTGCTCCTCATTGTCAAAAATCATATAGGGGTATACCAACTCCCTGATGTTAAAAGAAGTATACCCTTTATCATCACATGATGAATCCTAATACACTAGACGTATTCTATGAGTAATAACCATCTATGTGGTAATGAATTTGTTGAGATTACGGGATTAAAATGGCATTGGCGGGGGACTTTGTTTCCCCTTGTGTCGTGGATAATTGCACTTCTGAGAAGAGGGAGGTTGAGACATTGACCCAAAAGTAGTGTTTGCAAGTGATGTGGAATCTTTTGAAGGCTTAGGTTGATTCAGACATGCAAAAATACTACCATGGGTATGAGAGAATACCTTACAAGCCATTTAGTTATCATACATTTGAGACCCACATTTAGGAACATGATGCCAGTAACCTTCACAGTCACTGCCACTGTCTAGCTTCACGAATACACATGCAACATGTGTCGAAGGTAGTCTTAACCTGACTATGTTGTTATCAATGTAGTCTTGAAGCAAGTATTTATGCACATAGCACTTCCAAAGTGTGTGCCCTAAGATCTGGTGATAGGGGTAGTAATTGGGACAATCAGCGAGATCTGCCTCTTCGAGCCTCCTGCATTCGGGAAAACATAGAATTATCTGTTCCAATGGAATGCTAGAAATAACTGGGAGCCTGAACCTTGGTGAATGAGTAGGTCTGATTTCTTATTTTTGAGAAGAGGGATCTAGTATCCCGGCCTTGACATGGGGCTGGAGGAGTCTGTTGAGGAGGTGGATATTGGATATCTTACCTAGGTTGGGGTGGCATGTTACACGGAGGCACCTTCCAATTCTAAGATGGTTTCTATAGGGGTGGAGGTTGTGCATTAGGTGGTGGGACTCTGCAAGAATGTGGAGGTGGATACACTGGTAATAACTCTAGTTTCATATTGGCCTCTATTTGAGCCACCATGGATAGCTCAGCCATAAAGGATCTTCTGGTAGGAATTATGGGAGACAACAGACGTGCCAACTAGGACTACTTCAAGGCTTCTTCTAGATGTTGTGCCTTATTAGAGAAGTCTCGTAATCCCCAAGGCTAATTATAAGTAATTTTAGAGGTGAAAAGTTCAGTTTTGAAATTCCCCACACACATTATCAGTAGTTGTTCCTGAGTCAGAGGAATATTCAAGGAGTATGGGAAGCCTTTCTACCGGGTGACGAAGTCCGCAACGTGATCGTCAGTCCTCTGTATACACTTAAAGAGGGCTGAAATACTCATCTTCTATGTGGAAGAGATAAAATGGTAAAGATTATTAAAAATATCTTCATTGTCGGTTACTGACCCAATGGGTTGCTAGATATACCAGACAAACACATGACCTTCTATTGGCTATATGAAACACTAGAGTTTGGAGGCCTCTTACTGCGCTGGAGTTCCCAGAATGGGTATGCACATTGAGATGAAGTGGTCCAGATGTTGCATCAAATCACCCATCCCATTAAAAGGGGAAAATGTGGTGTTTCCAATACTCAGTTGTGCTAGCATATCATCGACCCATACCAGATATGGCTTTCCATCTGGCGGGATTTCTACCTGTCGATTTTCCAATGCCTCAATGAGAGGAATGAGCGTCGACATCTGATCTTCTGTGTGGTAATTCTTATCTTGATTATGGTTGGTGACCACTAGTTAATTGGCAGGTTCTTCAACAATGTAAACCAGCCCAACGGCTTGTGGAGCGATTTGTGGGATGACATGCATGACTGCTGGGGGAAAAACCTATGGAACAGCTTGGAGAGCCTGAGTTGGGTCCAGAAGATTATTTCACCATTTAGGTGGATTTAATGATACATACCACACACTATATACATATGTTCCAGCCTCTGTCCTATCTATGTGGGACGAATGGCTAGTCTTACACAAAGGCAACTCACTAGGAGGAATTTGTACCTGAACCTACTGTGCCAGAAAAGGATCACCAATGTCTGGTCACCACTCTACAACCCATTCAGAAAGGGGGTAATCTCTATGTTTTTGTTCTCCATGAGCTGCTAGTAAAACAAGGATTTTTTGGGATCATCCTCATCTTCTGCACTGATCCAGATGGTTCGATTTGTTTGACGGCCAGAATATGCTCTTTTCCCATATTGGGATTCAAGCCATGGGATAATGACTAGGTAGGTACAAGAAGACACAATAAATTTATTTCCTGGAATTTGATCCATCCCATTATATCCAATAGGTGTGACAATATTTTAGGGGAGAATTCCTCTCCAATGAGCTCTAGCTTGTTCTCTCCCACTGGTAAGCCATCCATGTTAACCATAACTCTACCTGGAGGAATATCATCAATATTTATTGGATATTTTGGATGTAACCAGATAGAATTTAAGTGATGGGAAATGTACTACCCCCAACCACATACCTAAACGTGGGGGGAATTGTCCTTGATAATCCTACGAAAAAATTTAAAACAATTAATGGATCATTACTCAAGGTTCCGGTGGAAACCAGTCGACTCAAGGTACTCGACCATAGGGAGAGAAGCCATGTCAAACATGTGGCATTGTTGATCAATATATTGAAACTGTGTCTCTCTCTTGGGGCAAGCCACTTACTGATAAAAGAGATATAATTTTTCCCCCTAGAGGGGTGGACATAAGCGTGAAACCACATATTGGTTAAGAATTTCTGATGCATTGATGTTCGTGGTTGCGATTAGACAAAACATATCTGGGTAATGATCTGTTACAAGGATGTCCCACAAATCTCCTTAGATCATACTCAAGATATTTCCCTTGGTTTCTACATTAATTAGTTGGGGACATTTGTGGGACAGGTAACAGAACTGAAGCAGACCACTGTGACGATAGAATAGTTGGTGGAGAATATGGAGAATGAGATGAAAAGTCACCCCATCATGAGCTATTCTATGAAGAATGTAACTACTGAGCCACCACATCATGATAATACAGACTGGATACCATTGTTTCCAGTATATGGGATGTAGTTTCTGGTGGTGGGTCATGTTTTTTTCATCCTTTATCAGTCCCCAAAATAAATCTCCATGATCTCTGGTTGAGGTAGAGAGTGAAATTGTTTGAAATAGGGTAGATTTCATAGCAATTCCCTCAAATGAGGCTAAATATTCCTTTTCCTGGATGTATCTGCATATGGAGGTGGGAATCCAATGGACCTTACATTCCATAAGGATGATGCTGATTTGCCTCATTCCTGCCTTGTCCCTCGAAAAAGTGGAATGAGGGGAGGGTTCCATTGTCGAATCGCTTTCCACATCAGATTCTGGGAAGAAGATGAGCTTAATTATAGTCTCAAAAATCCTAATATTCTTCTTATGGCATTGATGACCTGCCTTCCTACCCCTGGATGGCTATTCGGGATACTGTAGGTATTTTTCTAAAGGAGGACCTTTCGACGAACCGATGCTGGGGTAAAGAGAACTTCCCCTTAATGAATTGGGGTGTGAGGAGAACCTGAAAAAATGTCAAAGGGAACATGGAGAGGACCTCCGAATCCACTATCTAAAACATGGAGGGAGTTTCTATTGGAAGTGCAGGAGCAGGAAGGACCTCCGTTGGATCTGGTAGGATCATGGGAAGGGCCTCGAAGATTATTTCTTTTGTCACCATTGGTGCGAGGAGGGTCCTCGTACTGGTTGAGCAGAACTTGGGCGTGACCTCTATGTAGGGTTCCCATGAAAAGAGGAAAACCTCTGCTTCTCTAATTGTTGGGATGAGGATGACCTTCATCAGTTTCTATAAGGACATGGGGAAGACCCTAATGCTGACGGTTATCCGAACTATTAGCAACTTCACATCATCAACTTATGATAGAAGGAATAGCTCCATACCTAAGGTCATTTGTGAGGAGGTGGGTTCTGTATTGGGTGTCAATGCAGCTATTAGGACCTTCACTTGGATTGATGGTGGCATGGGGAGGACCCCCCATGCTGATCTTGGGAGTGGGATGGACCTGTACATTCATTGGTGGTGGTATGGGGAGGACCTCCATATAGGATTTCATTGTTGTGGTTTAGCCTGTGATAGATCTATGTCGGTTACCAGGAGAGTCGAACCAACCTGCCAGTGGGGTAGTTAGGGCCTTGATCCGGGTTGGGAGTTTGTGTTTCCCTTCTCAGAATAAATAGGGTACTGATGGTAGGTGGTAGTGGTGGAATGGGCCACAATAGCCGTTGATTATGGTGATACCCTCAGTGGGCGTCCTCCTCATCCTGCTCTTGACGTTGGTGTCAGGTTAACCAGGCTGGGGTTGGTGATGCAAGTGTGTAACTAACCTACTCTTTAACCCATAGGGCCAGTTGGTGGTACCGTCATTTCCTGGTGGGATCCATATTTTGTGGCCCCTAGGATGGGATTATTGCTAGGCTGGCCTAGACATCCCTCACCTCTTTGGCATATGAGAGGGAGTCATCAATGAATTCTAGGGAGAGGTTAACGAAATGATTATATGTCAGATTGGGGAGAAATGGCTCCCTGAACAGTGCTTGGGGGCAACAGTGATGATGAGGAACACGAACCTTTATGTCTAGTTGGGCAATATCCAATGTTGGGATAACCCTCTCATAGACATATCATTGAACAAGGATTTTAATCATCCTTCTCTGTATAAATTCATATGGGGATATGGTGCATGGGATCCCAGTGGACGTAGAGGTGGAGGCTTCCATGGAAGATATGTGGCTGCATACAATTGCCTTATTTATGTTTCCCATAACCCTACGTCGGTTGGTGGGTAGTAAACAGTTTCCCATCATGACAGCTTGGTTCCGAAAATGTAGAGAGATTTAACAATTAGTGCTGAAGAAGGAAAGTGACATCCATTTCCCCAGTGCCACTCCATCATCCATGGTTGGTAAGAAGGATCCATGATTACAACGTCATAGACTGGGATGTCTAACGTTCAACTACACCAAGTTGTGATGAGTTTCACGTTAGGCCTATTATTTTCATGGCAGGACCTGGTGCTAGATAACTGGACCCGGTTACACACTAACCACTAATGTCTTCACCGCTGCTAATCTCCACATTGATGAGATGAAATTCACATCATGGTTCACCATTTATGATTCCAATGCTTTCTACATGGTTCACATCTCTCAGTGGAGGATGTGTAGTACTGTTTCACCACATTCCATCATTCCAAAGGCTGGAAACATTCATCGCTTATTCAGGGACATTTTTTCCTAGATCAAAACAGGATGATGGGATTTCGGTTCCGTCTTTGGGGGATTCCTCGTCAAAACTCGTTACCTTGTCCTGGTCTCCCTCATAGACTTATGATTTTTTTTGTGAAACTCTTCTGAGTGTCATGTCTTCATGGATATTGGTTAATTACGCTACTCCTCATAAGAATTTTCCCAGGGGACTGGTTAGGGCAGAAACCTTCTTTCAAAGGAGTATTCACATTGGTCATCGTTTGCATGTATGGATGCTATATCACTGATGCATATTGGTTTTTCCCATTATTACAGGGCTTTTCAAGGACGTGGAAGATCGAGGAATCCCACATCGAATATGGAAAATTTTATACTATAGGCATGTCTCTGAGGTTCTTTTTAGCTTTCCATGTTTAATAAAGGGTACTCCGCGAGTTTAACGTCTAGCGGAGATGAACCAAACTGATCATAACACTAATAAAAGTGGATTAGATTGGTACAACCCCAGGAGGGAACACTGATGTTGGGGCTAACGTGTGGTTAGAAACCTGATTGTTGCTAGGTGCTGTGAGAATGTGGGTGACATGATATCACCGAGATGTGGTGGCCTGGGTATGAATCATGATGAATATAGATGGTTGAGTGGATGGGTAATGAGATGGAACCAATGTGAGCACAATAGTGATGTTTTAATTGAGCCTTAAAGAGACCACCTATGTATCCTCATGGAACGAAATCAATGTAAACATAGTTAGGTGGGGTGACATGACACCTTAGGAGGCAGCTAGTGATAATGGACACATGGATTGTACCATAGGAAGTATAACCCCCTAGGTTGGGACATGACCTTCCCGAATCACATAGGCTGAAGGGAGAGACCACGATGGGAAATGGGTGATGGGATTGAACCTTAGGGATGCTTCCTACTAGTCCTCATGGCAGGGAATCAAAGTCCATGTAGTTCAAGATGGGGGTATAGAATTGGGGTTTACACATAGGACAACGACATGATGATATACTAGGGATTACACATCTTTATCATCCTAGGATGGTCTGACGCCACTTGGGCAGACCAGAGATGTGGGTCCCATCAAAGGGGACTACAATATCTTACCTTCGATTATGGTTCCAACAGCTAACCTCTGGTTGGGGTTGACAATGGATTACCACTGACTGGGGTTCAAAAAAGCTTACTGATGATTGGGATTCCAATGGTTTACCACTAATTGTGATAGGGCCTCAGGGTGGCTTCCTACTGACCCTGTCTAGGATAAAAGGATCAAACCCCAAATAGTTTTAACGAGTACAGTTTAACATCTTGAGGTACAAAAAGAGGCATACTGTTTAATGTCATTCTGAATGTGGGTGAACCGATGTGAGGTGGTTGGGACCTAGGGTAGTCGGGCATGAACCTCAGGGAGTATTCCAATGTACCTTGCCTAGGATACAAGGATAAAATTTTTCATTAGTCAGGATGAGGGTTGCAGTTTAATGTCATGAGGGATGAAGGTGAAGTGACATGAAGGGGTCGGGTCAAGTAGGTGTTGGGCTCGAACCTTTAGGATGCTTCTTATATACCTTTCCTCGGAAGAGGGATCAAATTCCACGTAGTATTAAATGGGGGATATATTTTAATGTCATGCGTGGCTAAGGTAAACCAACATGAAGGGTTTGTGACAAGTAGGTGTCAGACTTGAACCTGAGAGAGTCTTCCTACATACCTTGGATAGAAGGAAATGATCAAAGTCCACCTAGATTGGAATGATTGATACTGTTTAACGTCATGTGGGATGTTGGTGAACCGACGTGAAGGGTTCCAGATAGGTAGGTGTATGGCATGAACCATAGGGCGGTTTCTTATGTACATTTCCTAGGATACCAAAACCAAAGTCCACATAGTTCAGAATGGGTTGGTTGTACATGCTATGGAGGCCCATAAAGGATTCCAGGGTCAATTATTACTCTAAGACCGCATGAGTCATGATCGATGTGAGAAACGAGAGGTAGAAAATACCAGAAAATCACGTCATGAAAGGTGTTTCCATAAGAAGTGGAGTGGGGCTGACACATATTCAGTGGCCCATAGAATAAATCGAGGCTTACACGTGGATAGTGGCCCAGGGAGATAGAGATTGGGACTTACGTAAGTATGGAGGCCTGATAGAGGAAAATCACAGAGGGAGAGGGATGGGGTAATGATGGTCCATGTGCCCACCTCTCCTATAGTATTTGGCATGAAATTAGAAAGGAAGAGCTGGGATGATAACTCCCACAAGAAAGGCTAGGGGCTTATACCAATATGGGTTACCATACCTACAAATAAATGCCACTCCAACAAAGAGGATCTCATTCCATGTGATAAAGATTTCACTTCCATAGAGACTAGTGGGTGTATAAAATGTCTGAGATGGGGTTCCCTATATATATTGTATGGGGAGAGGCTACATTTTAACATCATGTGATGAGGATGATTGTTCTTGGTAGTTTAATGCCCTGCATCTTGTACGAGGAAGGTTTACTCCAGACCCCTAGGACATACAAAACTGATTCAAACCCACCCTTGGGTAAGGGAAGGCATTAACAATGCCAACGTGGGAAGACCAGAGGTGTGGGTCCCAGTGAAGGGGACTACAATAACATACCATCGATTATGGTTCTAACAGTTTAACAATGGTGGGGGTTGACAACAGTTTATTGCTGAATAGGGTTCACAATGGCTTACCATGAATTATGATTCCAACAATTTACCACTAATTGGGATTGGACCTTAGGGTGGATTCCTACGTAACCTGTCTATGAGACATTGATCAAAGCCCACATAGTTTGAATGTGTACAGTTTGATATCTTTCCGGATGAAAAGGGGAATGCATTTTAATGTCATTCAGGATGTGGGTGGTCTGACGTGAAGTGGTCGAGACTGATGGATGTTGGGATTGAAACTTTGGGAGGAAACCTACATTATTTCCTTAGAGACAAGGATCAATGTCAACATAGTTCATGAAAACGGATACAATTTAACATTAAATGAGATAATTTTTAACTTAGGTGAAGGGGTCAAGACAAGTTGGTGTTGATTTGGTACCTCATAGAGGATTCCTACGTACCATTCCAATGGGGTAAGGATCAAATTATTCATAGTTCTAAATGAGGGATACTGTTTAATATGGTTTGGGATGAAGGTGAACTAATGTGAAGGGGTTTGGAGAAGCTAGTGTTGATCTTGAACTACAGGAAGGATCCCTATGTACCTTGCCTTAGAGGCATGGATCATAGTCCACTTAGTTTGGAAGGAGGGATAAGGTTTAATGTCATGCGGGATGAAGGTGAACTGAAATGCATGGGTCATGACAAGTAGGTGTTAGGCTTGAAACCTTGGGAGGCCTCTTACGTATATTTCATAGGAGGCATGGATCAATTTACACGTAGTTCAGAATGAGGGATATCGTTTAACATCATCCGGGATGAAGGCGAACCAACGTGAAGGGGTAGAGACTTGTAGGTATTGGCCATGAACCTCATGGAGGTGTCCGACATACCATTCCTAGGAGGAAAGGATCAATGTATATGTAGTTTAGAATGAAGAATTTAGTTTAACATCATACGAAGTGAAGGTGAACTGACATGAAGGGGTCAAGACATGTAGGTGTTGGGTTTGAACCTCTGCAAGGCTTCCTACATACAATTCCAAGGAGACAAGGATCAAATTCCATGTAGTTCAAAATGAGTGATACAATTTAACATCATACGGGGCGAAGGTAAACCAACGTGAAGGGGATGGGAGGTGTTGGGATTGAACCTCAGGGAGGATTCCAACATACCATACCTAATATATAAAGATAAAAGTCCACGTAGTTCAGAATGGTTTGGGGATTACAAGCTAAGGTGGCCTAAAGAGGATTCCAGCGTCAATGCTTACTCAAAGACCATGTGAGTCATGCTGATTGTGAGAAACAAAAGGCTGAAAAGACCTGATAATCACATCAAGAAAGGTGAATCTATAGGAAGTGGAGTGGGTCTTACACTTGGTAAGTGGAAAAAAGTGTAAATAGGTGATTTCACATGGTTGGATGCCCATGGAGATGGAGATTGGGACTTACTCCATGATGGAGGCCCAATGGAGACAAAGTACAGACGGAGAGGGACAAGGTAATGAAGGTCCCTATGCCCATATATCCTCTTGTATTTGGCATGGAAGAAGTGAGGAGGAACAATGATTCTACATCCTGAAAGAAAGGATTAGGGCTTATACCAGGATGGTTTCCCATCCCCGCGGACAGACACCACTCTAATAAGGAGGATCTCATTCCATGTGAGAATGATTTCACTTTTGTGGAGACCATTCGGCATGAATAATGTCCGAGATGGAGCGAACAATGTAAATTTCATGGGGAGAGGCTACAGTTTAACATCATTTACTAAGGATGACGTTTCTTGGATGTTTAACGTCTTGGAGCTCAGATGATACAGGATCACTCTGCACCCCTAGGACTTATAAAACTGATCCACACCCACCATTTGGGACATGAAGGAATCAACAATTCAATGGTGTTGGGGGTGTCATAATGTGATCCATTGAGGGGCCCACATTAGTGTGGCTATACAAAGAAGAAATATCCATTATAATTCTTATGTGAAGAAGCATAAGGCTAAGAAAAACATTGTGTAGCACTGCCCAAGGGACCTTGAAATCACATCGTACTAACCTGGAGGGTCAAATGAGAGAAGGGTGTATAATATGAGTGTTTAGTACATAAGAAGCACCTGAATATGGTGTTCGAGAAAGCGATATCAATTACATGCTCTACGACACAATCAAGGAGAGAGGATTTGACACATAAGAAGGGATTTTTGTGAAATAGGCACGCAAATGGGAACTATTGGGTGCAATAAGCTGGGTTGCATAGATAAAGGAGTCGTGCACACAATTGGAAGAGGTTTATGTGAAATAGAAGGAGCTTTTCATGCATGGGGAAGTGGTTTGTACACAAGTAGGGGGTTTTTCGCACAACCGTCCAATCATTAAAGGAACTGGGCAAGCATCAAGATCTAGGGGTTTCAAATGAAGGTGGACCTCTGGAAGACATATCACTAAATATCCTATTCATGAAAGTCGTAATTTTCACGTGGAAGTGGTGTATTACACATAGGGAAGATAGATTGAATTCTTCAACCACAAAAGTGAAGGGTTTATGTTCTATTTATAAGGGATCAAGAGTAGAAGGTGTTTATAAAAGTCAACCTACATAGAAAAGCCAGCCCACGCATTGGATGGGTATGACTTTCTGCACTGGCGTGTAAAATATCTTCAGGAAGCTATAGTTTTGATCACTTGGAAGTGGTTTTACACCACCCCTTAAATTTTTTTCAACCTTTTGTCCCATCCTCGAATCAGTTGCTGAGTTGAAATATTCTTTCAGTTTTCTGTAGTATGACTTCTTGAGTCCTATAATGTATTTTTTCATCTACAATGTCATAAGTCACAAATAAAGAAAATTGTGACAGAAATATTTCACAAACATTGTATCTTTGAAATTGTAAACCCCATGAAAGAGATATCCTAAAATAGATTTGTAAATCCCAATAAATTTATGGATAAATTTCATATAATAAATTAATTGGAACTATATACACAACACTATAAATATAAGTGGTTAAAAAGGAATGTATCTTACATAAATAAAATGACATGACAAAAAACCTCACAAATTGAGTAAAATTTGAATAGTGATATTTGTGAAATAATAAAATCTGTTTAAACTTTTAATATAACTAAATAAGATAAATTCACGACATAACATTTCATAGACCTGTATATACACTACACAAAATAAATGAGTGGTGAATACGATATAAGTCTCATAGAAATAATAGTGAGACAATAAATCCCTTGACCATATGTCTTGACTATCATTGTACTTTTCAAAACCTCCTATATAATTAATATAATATTATTATAAATCTATCACAAAAGTAGAATTATATATATCATACCATTTATTTTTTTTATTATGATATAATATTACATTTTTATCAACAATTCCTTATTAAAGTTACATTTCAGGTAAAAACCAATTTTTTCTTAGGTATTTTGACTTGTAATAACTGGTCATATTAAATTAATAATGATTTAATAATTTATATAATAACAAAAAAAAATTAAATTAAATTCAATATATATGTATTCAAAAAAATCTATAATATATAGGAATGGGAATTGAAATACAACAACAATGGAGATGGTAGGTGGTACATACACAGGAATGTTGTTTCTATTTTATTATTTTATTAAAAGAAATAAAGGTAAATGATATATATATATATATTATAGCATAATTATTTTGTCTTAAATATAACATATGTCTATTACACCCATCCTTAATATGTTTCATGTTAAGCATTAAATAATCACATCGCTTTGTGAGGTAGTAATCCTCCGTACACAGGAATGACGTTATTGTATACTCATAAAATAGAAATTATGAAGGTTTGTGTTATATAATAATTAAATAGGCATAATTGACTCATATTTTTTTTATATATCATATATAAATATAATTTTAATCATTATTCACATCCTTGATAGGTTGTAATGGAAGAACCAACAACAACTGTTCATGAGGTTGTAGCATACAGTAAACACTTACAATGATTGTGTATTCCATTTGAAGGAAGTGTGAGATGTCATAGTTAATACCCATAGAATATTTAAACCATTTTATATTTAACATTATTAGGATATAATATGATCTTTATATAAAAATAATTGAATATTTTTTAATAAGAAATAAAACAAAAACATTCATTGATGAACATTACCTCTTTTTAGGGTTTCTCCATTTGGTTTGATCCTAGGAATTCATTGGTTTCATTTAATAAAAAAGTGAGTCTTCTATGATGATGGTAAGGATTTTTAGATGTAATTTGGGAAGAGTATTTATGATCCAAAAGGCATGATAGGTGTGCATAAGTGGGAAGAGTGAGTTCTTATTTATAATGGAGGAGTGACATTCTTGTAAATACGAAATAGTAAACACTATTAGGAGGTATCCCTTTCCTAATGTGAATAATATAATTAAATATTGTCATTTTAAAATTGTATATGGTACAAATATTTAAATAAAATAAGTTCTGGATTTTTTTGGTCATTTGGACCCATAAAATTAATGTTTAAGGAAAAGCAAACTTGTTCTTTCTAAAATCACTATAATTAATTTTTATTGTATTCACTAATAATTTTGTTCAAAAACTATGTTAAAATTACTGTAAAATATAAATTATATTAATTGAAAATATAAAATACATTTTCAAAATTAAACTTGCATAAGTGGAAAAATTAAATTTAAAATGTATCCTATAGATGTGACAATAAGGGGGGATTCTAAATAGAAATTATTATAAAAATTTAAAATTTTTCCTATCAAAATTAAATATTAAATTGATTAAAATTTACTAAATTTGATTAATATATGTATAATTTATATAATTATAAAATTTAAAAAAAATTATTAATATTTTTGGACAACTTAAATTATTTAGATGACAAGTTAGTTTTTAATTAAAATTAAGTATTTTTCAATATGCATCAAAAAAGGATCTTCTTAGAAAAATACTAAAAATTCACCCAATTGAAATATAAAAATAATTATATATAAATGAGGTTTATTTTTACTATTAAAATTTATAAAAGGTTCAAAATTTATTTTTTAAAAAAATGTGCCATTAAAAAGGTGGCAAAAATACCTTTTAGAAAAATGAATCTTTTTATGCTTAAAATTGGATTTATTCTTATGTGATTTTAATAAATTATGTTATATGAATTTAAAAATATATGATTGAATATATATTTTTTAAATATAATTAATACAATTAATTAATAGTGATTAAATTAATTTGTTAAGTCAAAAAATCCTTAATGGGAAAAAGTAGTTTTCTATAAAAACAAATCCTTTATATTCAATTGGTTTTTATTTTTATTTAAAATTAATTGATAACCAAATAATTAACTATAAATAAGTTTTTAAATAATATTTTCATAAATTATTTATTCTTATTCATTCATGTTATTCCATTTTCTAGGTGATAACTACCATTTTAAATAATAATAATAATATTATATTGTTGTTCAGTAAGACTCGGTCTTGCTTGTAACACAAGATATCAAAGAAACACTATGATATTTGAAATGAAATATAAACATTTTTTTGAATATAACTCAATATATACAATTAATTTCATGAAACACAACATACCAATGAATTTAAATTAATTTGAATGAATATATTTCATTAAATATTAGAATGTAACACCATGCCCCCTTAAAATAATATTCCCCTCAAAATTCATCTTGGTTTCCAAAGGATTTAAATATTTAAAAATCAATTATTGAAACACACATAATAAAAATGAGATTGATAAAATATCCCATAAAAAGGATAGTGGGAAACATAAAGGGATCTTAATGATATGCTTAATCCGGATTCCACATAGGGAGAACATTGGTGGAAATTAAAAGATGAATTTGGAAGGGATTTTTTCCCACAAAATTATAGAGTGGTAGAGAATGTTGTCAACAGAATGTCAATGAAAAAACAAAAACTAAATAGTTAAGGAAAATGACATTAACATCATCCAAAAATTTGTCACATCCATGGTTTTATTTTGATTTTTATTTATTTTTTTGTTAATATCTTTATTATGAATCTTTCCCCAGAGTTGTTAAATAAAATGACTATTTTCAGGTTAGAAAACCAGTTGAAAAATGTTGGCACACAATTAGTATATATTGTTCCCAACCTAGTGGAGATCGTTCACCTTAGAGAGTGTAATGTTCTTGGTCACATGACCTAGTGTATAGGCATGTGAGATAACTATGTGCAAGGACATTGGCAATGTCTAAGGTGAACAACTTCGAAAATGGGTGTGAAAGATACCCCAAAAAATAGCATGGCTTATTTTCCTTCATGATAGAGGTTTTCAATAGTTATCACATTATTGGGAAAACTATGCTTCTAAATCATGATTCCTTCTTGATCCTTAAAAATGTATAATTTAAATCTTTTACCTCATTGATTTTAAGACTGTAAACCCCTAACAATCATCACATTTGATTTCCCCTACCTTAGGTGAACCTCATCCTCCTCTACCTATCACTTAGGATCAATTGGTGTGGGGATTTATCCTTGTATCTTCAATATTACATCAAGTACATTCATATATTTATTCTCTTTTCCTATATTTTAGTAACATCCTTCTTTTTTTGGGATATTTCTACTACAACAGAAGGGGATCCCTAAATAGGGTTAAATATTGATTATTTGGGATAAATATTGATAAATTTTGTGTCTTATTTCCTTTATATGGCCTCTCTATGGTTCATGTATTTTTTTGAAGTGGTTTTTGGATGTTTTTGAGAATGAGGTAGTTAGTTCCATGCATTGACATTGGTAGATTATTTTTTATGCTTCGTATTCACACAATATATGTTATATAAATTATTTGATGTGTGAAATCATGTTCTCAAAGGTATTGTTTTGTGTGTAAGGGTTTTAAAATTGTTTACCTATTGAATTTAATTTATTTCCTTATGTTTCTAAATTTTATGTTGTGTAATTATTTAAGAGGTGGTTCATATAACATAAGAAATTAAATTGAACATGAGGGAATTCAAGTATCTCAGATAGAAAAGTTGGTATAGTTTTATATGAGAGTTAATAGGAATGATGAATGGTCTCCTGAATAATAAATACATAACCGCACTGACATATCATATATGTGGTGGAGGATAGAGGATCGTCTATGGCAGTCGCACCCAGGAGATCGAATGATCACTGATTATATGAGGATCTTAGGACCCTAAAAACACTAATACCTTATGGATTTATTTTTGTACGCATGTTATTATACCGTTCATATAAATCTTTAGATCCCATGCTTTTGGATTTAGTGCTAAAAACTTATGGTGTAATCTAATTATAAAAGAAAACTGAAAAATACACAGTTCAATATACAAATGAAAACCAATTCTAGTCTAGGTTCAAGATAATTAGACAGAAACATACATATTATCATACTTCAACAAATATAAAACAATTTTAAATAATGATTTTCTGCATGATAACTCAAAAATAGAAGTTATATGAATTATATCTTCTAATATACATGTAAAAATTAATTTAAAATATAGGATGAGAATTATATTGCTCAGTAAGGGAATTTATAACTTGTGTAAAACCATTTATAAAAAATCCTTTTAAAATAATTTATTTAAAATAAAACATTTGATATAAAAATACCTTTTCAGAAATACATAATTTAAAGAATATTTTCAAAAATATTTCTTTGAGAACACTTCGATTTCTCCTTTGAAATCATTTTGAAAATAATAATTTTTTATAGATTTTTTGGATACCGCATAGATCATATGAAAACCCATTTGTCCACAAGTAATATCTCGGGTGGAATAGAATTCTGGGAGGTCATGTCTTCACTCCCCATTCCTTATTCTCCTATATAATGCCCATGTTCTAATTTAAACTTTTTGAATTTTTTAAGGATCATCCTTTCTCAACCATAATATATTAAAATATTTCAAAGCATACATAAATTATTTTCATAAAAGAAAATAATTTTATTTCATCAAATTTTAAAAAATGACCTTTTTATAAAATTTTAGGAGATATAAATATTTTATAAAAGTAATATCTTGGATAAATACGTGTAAAATAATATAAATAAGTACAATAATAATTAAAAAATTTCTTTTATTCACTTTGATAGTGAATCATTTTCTTAAAATACTTATATAAATCACTATATTTTATAAAGAAAGACTTGTTAAAATTAATGTGCACATAGGAAATATCCTGATAATTATGGATAATAACCATTTACTATACAAATTATTACATTAATTAATGTGTAAAGTATTTTTATAGATAACATGAAATCAATTTTTAATTCAATATAGATATATATAAAACCCAAATAGAACTAATATTTGTAATGTCAATTTCTTTCAAAATTTTATTAACCTAAAAATAATTATAGATATATTCATAAAAAAATAAATGTATATTTTAAATATAAAAAAAGTTTACCAAAAAATAAATAAATACATAATCTAGTATAAATAAATTTAATCATCAGAAAAATTATTGGGTAAATTTTTCTTTTAAGTATCTTGTTTAACAATTTGTTATTATAACATCATTATTTGTTTAATAAATTAAAATATAATGTATAATATATTTTATTATTATTAATAACATATAATTATTTTTTAATATAAATATTAATAAAAAATATATATTTTTCTCTAAAACTCATGATGTTAAATTCTTCCCCCTTTAAATGAATTACGCCCTCAAAATTAATTCATCGGAGATAGGAAAATTCAAAATATTGATCTTGAGAATTATAAAAATATAGAATTTATATAGAGACATAATTATCTATTGAAAATTGTATCACATAGATTTCCCCCCTAAAAATACAATATGTAATATCCATATTTTTTGAGACATTCTCTTTAATAAAAATTATAACGCCCTGAACCAATGCTTATAAAATTAGTGAAAAAACATGTTTTTTATTTTTTAATAAAATATAACTTGTAAATTAATCGATATTTATACAAATTAGGTCATTTACCAATCTAGTTTATTGAGAATTAGACACAAACTTACATATTTTCTTAGTTGAAAAAAATAAAACAATATGCCTACTAAACATCCATTCAGTCTAACACCAAAGGTAAAAATGTATGAATTAGAACATCTAAGATAAAAATAAAAACTTTCTATAATATGGGATGATCAATACATTTCCTGTTAAGGGATTTTAAAACTACTGTAAATCGTTTAATAAAAAATATTTTAAAATTAATTTATATCAAGGAAAAATATTATATATATAAATAAAATTTAAAAAGTAAATATTTTTAAAATTATTTTGAAAAATAATTCATGTAAAACACTTGTATTTAAGAATTGAGATCATTTTAAAAATAATAATTTATAGATGGATTGTTTTAAAACTGGTTAGATCTTATGAAAACCTATTTGGCCGTAAGAAATATCATCGGTGGAACAACACATTGTGTGGTCTTGGGTTCACTCCCCATTCCTCAACCTCCCTTAAATACCAATTATAATGTATCAAACCCACAAATTTGAATTTTATTATATCAGTGTTGTGTAGTGTATCAATTATCTTTTATAAAAAATATAGCATTTTAAACTCAGAAACTAGAATCTTGGGTTTGGGGTGTTATAGTTCTTTTTGTGGTTATCTTTACCTTCATTTTAATTTTTAATCCCGTTTTAATTTAAAATTTTACCTTAGTATTTAATTTTAAGACTATAATGTTAATTGGTGTTATAATGTAATTTTTATGATTTTTTTGATATTCTACTTATAATTGGATCAAACCCGATATACAAAATTAAGTGTATGTATACCTTATTATGTTAGACCATTTTAAATGCAATTCATATTTGTGGTGGTGATAGAGGATCTTGTTTCAAGTGGTTCCTCAATTTGGTCGGAGTAAGTTGTTGTGTCATGTTGGTGTTGAACCTCTTGTTTTATAGATGTTTTGGTTGTACAGTTTGTTTCCCTCAAGGTTGGGTATTTTGAGTTTTTGGTTTAAAAATTTAAATTTTTTAGTAGAAGTATGATGTGATTTTGATTATGGTTATTTATTATGATGTGATGTGTGTTTTTAACATAATTTTTATGGATGATTCTTAGGGGATAAATCTTTCCCACATGTAATGCTTGATGACTAAGCACTAGTTTTTAGCCCATGGAGATCATGAACCCTTATTAGACCATGCCACTGACCAGCTCAGGTATCAGGTTGGATAAAAACCTGACTTGGATCATGAATAGATATGTTTATAGGATAAGATTTTATTTCAAGATACATTAACTAATGTTGATGTATTATTTCACAATCAATACTGAAATAATATTGAAATATACTCCCTTAATATGTAAAATTTCATCCTTTGACCAATTTCCACAATAATATTAACCATTTCATCAACGATGAGTATTATATTTTAATTTTTAATCCATGAAACACAAAAATAATATTTTAAAGACCACTTATCTATAAAATGGATAATCAAGATATTCGGTCTAACATTAGACATTATCAAAAAACAAAATGGTTGTTACATGGTAATATAATTCTAAAAACAAATAAACCTTCATATGATTAGATAATTTTAAAAATTCAATTGTAATACCAAATGTTATTACTAAATTATACCATAAATAACTATAATTAAAATTCTTCAAACATTTCCTGACTATATTTGAAACCCAATGATTGGAAATATTTCATCATATATTTTTTCAAGATAATTCAACAATTATTCCTTAAAAAAATACTATATGTTTATGATATAATAATTAACTTAACATGTAAATATGTTGTACTAACTAGGACATCATATATTCCAGTTATAGAATTTATCCCCTTTTCACCCTTCAATTGTGGTTTCAACCCTCGTAGCCTTGACGTATGTGATGGGTTGTTACCCACCCTTCAGGTTATTCGTTATTCCTTTAAATAAGGTAAATTATAATTCCCCTCTATAAAATATTAAATTTTGATCAATGGGGTTACAAATATATAAAACTAAAAACACCTCTCTAAAAAATTCATTAATAAATTTTATATTTCATCACATAAAACCTGAACTGGGTGATGAATACATATAACTTATGGTCATCCCTGATCTTTTAAACCTATGAATATATCCATTAATATTAATCTTACTCACGTGGAAACTTATTAACATCTAAAGTTATCTAAATTAAACATTTAAACCAACTATAACAGCCTAGTACCTACACTCCATGGTCTTATGCATAAACTATGAACATTAAATTTATTGTTTTGAATTTGAAATCTATGTCCCAAATTTTTTAACCCAAAAATTAAAACATCAAAAGTAAAACATGGATCACATATATTCTTTAGTTCCTTTTATTTTTAGATATTTTGGAAAAATTCCTACATAAATAATTCACAAGTCACCAAATGATCATTTCTCCCATTAAACCCAAATTTTTTTATTTCACAATAGGTCATAATCATCATCCTTATTAAATCCTTTATAGATATAAATAATTAAAACTCATTCATTATAATCTTGTAAAATTGTAAACATTAGAAGGGTGAGCTCAAATACTTTGAGATGGTATACTTATGTATTGACAAGGGAATGTCATCTGTTGGAATAAGAGTCTATAAGGGTATGATTACATAATCAGAGTGCATGAGTGATTTGTAAAATAACTGATTCCCAACATTACCTATACCACAAAATATGAAAACATGGAAGATAAAAAATTACTTAGAATCAATAATCACAATCAGAATCCATGTGATATTAACATCAATCATTAAAAAACTTATCAATGAATAGCTAGAATTATGAAAACATGTACATAACTTGGGACATCATTTTCCCATTAATCAAATGATCAATCCTATAAATTGAATAAACATACAGTCAACATACATTCCTGATTCATTAGAGAGATATCAATTACACACCTATCCTTGTTTTACGGTGGAACCACCCATCAGTGTTTTGTCACATAACCACCCATCATCAGATTATATTATAAGAACTCATCAAATATCCAAGTAACATTACATAATCATAACACATAAAAGCTTTCATTTCATCATAAACTCATATTAAAAACCTTGACCTCTTTTATAACGTGACCATCCCATATAAAAGAAAATGTTTTATGGATAATATCATTGAAAAATGATCAAAACAATGAAAATAAATGTGTTTAATAACAATCTATTAGAAACCTGACTATCCTATGGAAAATAAATGGGTTCCATAAAAATATATTTGAAAATATATTAATCAATCAAGATAAATAAAGATGGTGGTATTAATATAAGATATCTCTAGTTTAGAATGAGTAATAAAAAGGATTATTGAAATTGTTGAATGATAATACCATTAAAAGGTCATTACAACCATTTTTTAGTAATATATACTTTTAGTATTGATAATCAGTTTTTTTGAAAATGTAAAACATTTTGAAAATCATATTCCTTAATAATGGAATAGGAAAATTTTAAAGGATGTTTTATAAATCATTTAAATCAGTTCAATAGGAAAATACCCTTCTATATTCTAAAAAAAATTCAAAATAGTTTTTATAACATTTTTAGAAAACATGCTATTGGTAGAATATAGTCTTTGACTAAAAAGTGAATTTTTAATGATTTTTTTTAACTCATGAGTTTAAAAAAAATATAATGAATTTAAAATTTGTATTCTCACGAAAAAACATAAGGATGATAAATTTCATGGGAATTATTTAGTGTTATATTATATTATTTTAATATTGGAGGCTAAATCACAAACAAGCCCAATAATCATGAGATTGTACTATCCCACACTTACCAATTTGGTAACATTGAATCATATTCCCCATGAAAATATTACCTTGAATGAAAATAAAAATACCATGAGATTAAATAAATTCATGATATTACTTTTCTATGGGGATGTATATACACCTCATAAAATAAGGTATGTGCATAACATGCCATAAGTCTCAAAGAAGGTAGATTGTGAAAAAAATCCATTATCTCTTTAGTTTCATTGAAACCATAAACCCCATGAAGTATATTTACTGAAATAGATATTTAAATCCTAATTAATTTATGTAATTATTTATAAACTACCTTTATGGGATTAATATACACCACACAATATAAATAAGTGGTGAATATGGAATTTATCTCACTAAAATAAATTTGAGATTAGAAATACCCTTATTACTCATCTAAATTTCATATAATGAGAATCTTAAAAAAAAAATTTAATAATATAATATCATTAAATAAACATAACTAATGATATAAAATTTCATAATATTGTATATATAAAACACAAAATAAATGAGTGGTGGATATAGTGTATGTCTCGTAGAAATAAATGCCTGACTATAAATACCCTTACCATAAGTATTGACTCAAATCGTACCTGATCCGAACTATTTTATAATAAAAATAATAATATTATACATATTTCATAGAAACAAAATAATCTATATCATAATATACATGATTTTATTAATAATTTATAATATATTATTTTTAACAACTCCATGTTAATGTTATGTTTTGACTAATAAACACTTTGTTTTTTTATTTATTTTGATTTATTATTTTTTTGTCCTCTTACGTTGATAATAATTTCATAATTATCATAATGTAAACCAATATATAAATATCAGATATATTAAGTATATATTTATTAAAAAAAACTATAAAATATATAAATATGAAATGAAATACACAATTTGGGGAGACAATATGTCATACAAACACATGAACGTTATTTCCATTTTTTATTGTATTTAATGAAAAATGTAAAAGATATATATATATATATATATTACATTATAATTATTATGTCTTATATATCACATATGTCTATTAACCCAACCATAATTTATTCCATCTAAAAGATTATTGAATCACGTCGCTTCGTGAGGCAATAGTCCACCATAGAGATGAACGACCTTATCGTATTCTACCAAAATAGAAACCATGAAGGTATGTTTTATATTAAAACTATATGATAATAAATACATCATAGATAATATATATTTATATAATATAAAAACATAATTTAAAATATTATTTTTATCATTGATATGTTGTAATGGAAGAACGAATAACATCAGTTCATGAGGTGGTAATAAACTGTACACATGAAGAATGGTTACATATCCCATTTGATGGAAGTGATTGATGTTTTAGATTATAGAATTAATATAAAGTAAAATCGTTATATTTTATACAATAAAGTAATTATATAATATTTATAAAAAAATATAGAACATGTTTTATATTAAATAAAACAAAAACATTTCTTGATGAACACTACCACTTATTCAGGTAATTATATTTATTTCGAACCAATTGCCTTCATTGGATTTATTTCATCCAAATGTGTGGATTCTAGGACTAGTTGAGGTATTTTTGGAATTAATTTGGGAAAAATTTGGATTACAAAAATGGATTTAGAGGATTGTATATGTTAGGAGAGCGAGTAACCTTTTATAGTGTAGGATGAGTTACATTATTATAAATACAAAAGTGCATATACTATTAGGCATCTACTTTACATAAGGTGCCTCAAATAGTGAACCAATTTTTTTAAATAGGGGATATGGTAGAAATATTTCTATAAAATAGTTGTTGGGAAAGTTTATAGGTAATTTGGATGCTTTATATTAATGTTCTACCATGACTAGACTCTTTTTAACCATAATCACTAAAATTTATTTTAATATCATTCATTGATATTTTTTTAAAAACAATGTCGAAGAAAAATTATTTATTTTTGATAAAAATATGGAATCTATTTTTCCAAATTTAACACACATAAGGGGATTAATTTTATTTGAAATATATACCACAAATGTGATGACAAAGTGATTTTTTTAAAGTAAAAATGAATAGATGTTTGAAATGTTTTTATATGAAAACAATTATGAAATTGATTCCAATGAAAATAATTTTATTAATACTTATAATTTATTTAATTTTTACATTAAATAAAAATTCAAAATATAATTTAATAATACAATATATTTATTTTAAATTTCAATTTTCAATTAATATTCAGTATTTTCCACTATTCATAAAAAAACAATATTATTAAAAAAATCAATAACTTAACCAAAATAAATTTGCAAATTATAATTCAATAAATGTTGTTTACTTTATCAAATTATATTTATAAATGTTTCAAAATTTAGTCTTATGAGAATTGGTCCATTAAAAGGTGGTAAAACTGCCTTTGAAAAAATAAATAAAATTTATACATAAAATTGTATTTATTTTTTATAATGACTATCATATATATTAGATGAATTTAAAAAATAATAATTTAATATATGATATAAAAATGTCATTAATATCATTCACTAATGTTTTTTAATTTAATATATTATGATAAAAAATCTTTGTGTGAATAAAAATAGTTTTCTATAAAAACAAACCCTTTATATTTAATTAGATTTTATTTTCATTTATAATTAATTAGTAACAATATAATTAATTATAAATGCATGTCTAAAAATATTTTCTTAATATATTTAATCATAATCATTTTCTCTATTCTAAAATTTTGGAGATAATTGTCATTACAAATAATAATATTAATAATATATATCTCTCTCGTATGAGTCGAACATTCATGTAACACAAGATATTAAAGAAACATAATGTTATGTGAAACTCAAGATAAAATTGGTGAAGTGAATAAAGAAAGATAAAATATTAATGACAAGAAACACAAGATATCAAGTAATTTAAATTAATTTTTATGAATATATTTTATAAAATCTCAGGATGTTACAATATTTTAATGTCTATAGACTAATTTTCTAAGTGAATTGAGGTAGTTTAACATTGAAAATATATATCTATATTTGTATTTAAATTTATTAATAAGATTTTTTTTGAATATTTGGATTGCCTAAACCATTAATTATGTATATTAAAAATCAATTTTAATAACCCTATATTCAAACCCTTTATAGTGAAACATGTGTCTATACACAAAAATAGAACAACATATCACAAAAAATAATATAGAAAAAATAAAATTTATATCAGATAATTTATAGTTATTAAAATAAAATATTTGGTAATTCTAGTAATTAATGATCAGTGAATCTTAATTAAAAATTATACGTGTAAAAACTACCTTCAAGTCTCTCATTGGGATGTGTCATCAATGGAATATCTTTGAAAAATCATTCCATCTACCAATGGAATAACAACAGAAGATTTTTTTGGATTTAGAGGTTTTGAATTATGTATTTAAGGACATTATTGAGAGGAGGATTTAGAGAAAAAATAGGTTATGTGAGGTTATATTATAATCAATTGAAAAAGATAATATTTACAAAGATATTAAAAAATAATTCTCCATTTAATGAACCGTAATAGGGATTTCAAAACTAGTCGGAAAGTATTTATTTTATTTTTTAAAAGGAATCATTTTCCCATAAATCATAAGTAAAAAGGGTATTTTCATTTTACTATGATTATGGTGTTAGCTAATGGTGTTTTTAAGCTTGTTGGAGAGGGAAATAGGCAATTCTAGGATAATTCAAAAATAATAAATCAATAATTTTAGTAGAAGTCAAAGGTATTATTGGTTATTTTTTCCCTAAACACTAAACATTCTCAAAATCTAATTTGGGAATACAATCTAAATTATTCATGGCAGTTTACCAAATTTTTTTTTAGTTTTATTTTTTTATTTATTATAATTAGAACAAAACCTTTACTATATATACATGTCTTTCAAAAATTTTTCACACTATTATTGTGAAATGATCCTTTTTAAACTCATTAAAATTATTAGTGATATTTTAAAGTCATTTGATAGTTGGAAACATCTCCACTATTCATACCATGCAGTTTTTGGAAAGAATGAACCTACAATTCCTTCTCATTGATTGAATAATTAATATTTATGATTCTATTTATCAAACTATTATCTAATTATATTTCATTATAAATGATCAAAAAACCAATAAAACTCAAATTTATATCTATATTTTTTCTAGGGACATTTTAAAAATATCTAAATTTGTTTCTCAAGGCATAAAGTAGATAAATGTCAGATCAATTTTGAATCATATTTCACATTAAACTCAAACCTTGGCTGTGTTTATTTACTGATTAAAATTTGAAAATCCAATATTTGTCTATGTGATTTTGTAGCTGATTTAATTTGGAAACCATTTAGTATTCTCAATTAAGAAGTAGGGTAATTTATGTGTGTTGATATTACATGATTAATAATAAATTTATATGTTATTGATTTTTAATTTTATTATATTATTTTCTTTTAAATTTAATAAACATACTTCAATATGATTTATTGAATACAAATATTGATAATTGTTTTGATTTTTTTCATATTTGGATTATATTTATAATTTTTTTTATTGTGTAAAATAATTTGTTTCTCATTTTTAATATTACCCTTTCTAAAAGTTTTAATTATTGAAATTACCATCAAATTTGTACATTAAATGTTCTAAATAATCGTTTAAACCATGTAGTTAAATTTTGATAACCATATTAGTTTTAAGTTTTTGATAATGGTCTGTATATGTTATAAAAATATTTAACAGAGTACACATATAAAATTAATTGATTTTACACTAAATTTACTCCTATTTATATTATTTTACATTTCCAATAATTGTATTTTTTTAATGTTTATGGGTTTTCTCACAATATTTTTTGGTTAATTATTTTTAGTTTCACATATATTTTTTTCCCACAATTTTTATTTTATTTTATTGAATAATCATTATTGATAATAATTGGGGATTACGTTTTTATTTTTTTATTGGTTTTAATATTTTTTGTTATAGTCAAACTTAAAAATTTCGATCAAAAAATGATCTAAAATGAGCTGTTAATACCAGTTTAATTTTTTATATTATAAATATAATCATGAGTTAGTGATAATTATAATTATTTTGTATTATTTTTTCCACTTGGACGTTCATCACGTTGTGTGATTAATAATGATGACCTACTAAGTTATGGGATATATATTAGTTTTTATGTGTGTTTGATAGGTTTCAAAAGATAATTTTGGAATTATGTTTTATTTTAAAACATGGATAACTAAATTTATTTAATTTTTTTTTAAAAATTTATCATACTTTTTTAATTAATAAACTATCTTTTTTTTAAATAATTTCATTTTTTGAGAGATATATTTTTTATTACAGATATTACATGGTGGAATATAATTTTGAAAAGAGTTTATTTATTAAAATTATAATATATTATCTATTAGATTAATTAAAATATATGGATTTGTAAAATTTTGTATTTGAGGTAATGTATACCCAACCCAGAACACCGAAAACCATGTCATTGGTGAAATAGTGCACAAAAATTCCATCATCATACCATCTCGTGATCTTAAGAGTTCACATACATAGTTAGATGGTAGGGTTCGGCGAACCAAAACCCGCAAGCCACAATCTCTGCATATCCCGATTGACTGATTCTTATGAGGGTTGAGATGTATCATCTTGGGATTCTTCAAATGGTGTCAGACACACAAAAATATGATTTCCCCAATTCTCTATAAAATAATCATAGGAGTAAGTGAAGAGGATGGAAAAAGAAGACATGGTATAGATTCTAGTGGTTGGATGAAAACATTCGGGTGGGATTCATAATTTGGATTCGAATCATCGATGAAGTGAAAATAGCGAATCACATTTTGAAAGGTATAACTAGCTGTGAACCATAAAAAGAAGGAACTTAATAATAATCAGTGAACCATGAACCTAATTGGATCTATCACAGTCTATAAATTCCCAGCAAATGAACTTCCCACAATCCACCGGTTCCATGGCCCTTCTTCAAGAAGGAATTCCACATAGTGCATTGATATACGGATTGAACCCTGCACAACAAAATCCATCAATAAACAGGTGGAACATGATGTGGCATGGAAAACCACATCCAGGACTGCCATCCACTTCATTATGTGGTGGTTAACTCATATGTCCTCGTACTGCTTTGGTACATGTATGACCCCTCTACTCTCATTGAACTATGGTATGTGGGGCTCCCCCCATCATTTATTAGAAAACATTACACGGAATGGGGAATATTCTGGTATCCTTCCCTCTAGCTTTAACCTCTCCCTTACATTATAGTCCATTCCTCCATATATCCTCAATATACTAGTGCACCAACATCTGGCCAAAGCGTCTTCCAATTCCACATGACCCATATGAACAGATCACAAGGTGCATCTATGCGCCGCATTGTGTATACATACCCATAGTAAGAAGTTAATATATTTCTTTCCTCACAATGGTTTGAACTCCTGGGATGTATGTAATTCTACATTCCCTTAGAAACTCGAAGTACAACCTTAGGATGTGGACATGAACATCCCCATTATAGGGATTATGGGAGATCACTTGATTTTATATTAAATGAGGAATGATGATTTGTCAAAGGAATCATGCAGTCTTTTTTGATCGAAGAGAAGCGACATTCCTCCCCTTTCCTAGAGGGAATTCTGGGTTACTCCTAATGAATTAAGTTTCTAACCTTATAAGAGATGTTCCACATGACTTCAACTGTCATCCAACATTGAGGCGTTCATCGCTCCACTACCTCAACCACCATCGCCTTAGATTCTTCCCCCATAGGCCTAACTACTTCCATCATCCGAAGATAAGATGTGTGGTTTGTTGAATCTCTCACATCCACTTATTTTTTACACCGACTATGAATCATGTTGGATTATAGATTTGTGATCATTACAACATCCACACAAGAATCCACCAAAAATGAACTACATGTACTTTGGTTTCTATTCAATCCAAGATATGAAGGATGCCTTCTTGAAGGCCCAAGCTCAATGGGGTTCCCTCACAACATGGTCCACTGAAATATGTCCCCTCAAACATGAAACCTCCATGTGTAAGGCCCCCCAAGAATAAATTATGTGAACTCTGATTCCTATTCAAACTATGATATGTAGGATGCCTATTTGAAGTCCCGAGCTCAATGGGGTTCCCGATCAACACGGTCCGCCAAATCATGTCCCTTAAAATGGGAAACCTCCGTGCATTATACCCACCCAAAATGAACTATGTGAACTCTTATTCATGTTAAAACCATGATACGTAAGATGTCTTCATGAAGGCACGAGCTCAATTGGGTGACCTCCCAACAAGGTCCAACCAATTGTGTCCCCTAAAACGGGGAGCCTCTATGTGTAAGCCCCACCCACAATGAACTACTTGAACTCTGATTCCTATTCAAACCAGGAAACATAGGACACCTGCTTGAAGGCCTGATATTATAGGGTTTCCCTCAAAATAGGGTCCACCAAATCTTGTCTCTCAAATGGGAAGCCTCTATGCATAATCCCCACCCAAAATTAACTACATTAACTCTATTTACTACTGAAATGAGGATATGTATGATGCCATCTTGAGGGCTCGAGCTCAAAGGGGTTCCCTCTCAATAGAGTCCACCAAATCAGGTCCCCTCTAATGTGTGCACTCCATGCATAATCCCCACCAAAAATGAACTGTGTGAACTCTTATTCATGTTCAAACCAGGATACATAGGATGCCTTGATGAAGGACTGATCTCAAAGGGATACCCTTCCAAAAGGATCCACCCAATTATTCCTACAACCAATAGGGCTCATCCCAGGTCCAATCTACAAGCTAAAAAAACTTCATGGGATATTATTCCTCACATGAGGATATGTTGGAAACACATGTTATGGGTTTGACCCTACATCAAACCACCTTCTTCCCTCCTAGATGAAAATTAAATCCAATTCTCATTATTGCATGGCTGAAGTCTACATTGCCTTCGTTGCATCTAGTCTATGTATACCCATGATGATCTTGAAACAAAAGGTAAGCCCATGGAAACGCTCTTTGAGAATGAACCAAGGATTCTAGAACTTATGAACATGACATAAATCTATAAGAGAGTCTCATAATAGGAAATAATTCCCTTAAAAATGGTGGGATGATCCCGACCTCCCATCCTCGGGTCCAATGGAGACCTAAACTATCATTGGCCATATCATCAAAAAATGAGTTCCTACCATTGGAAAGAAGGCCCAAGATTCATGGATACCAGGGTCTTTGGGTGTTTCTATCTCCACAAATATACCTTTTGGAGTCTATCATATGAAATCATATCGTAAGAGGACCAATTAACCAAGTATATATCCCCATGAAATCACCTACTGGGGCCATTTGGTTGTGACACCTCCTTCATATTACGGAAGTGAAAAAAATTCCCAGTCCCCACAGGGTCAAACCAATCCCACCCTAAAGGATATCGATGCATATGGGGACAAAAAAATATGGAATTGGGAAAGTCTCTATAATGATCAAAAATTCATGTCACCCATCGAGAAATATTTCATTTTACCTAAATTTTTATGCGCATCTCCTCGGGTCAAAAAAAATGGGGAACCCAATGTTAATCCTCAACCAAGGTGGCGGTTTTACCCCACTAAATCTCCTTCACCTTAGAAAAAAGTAATGAAGGGTGATAAGATGAATCATAAAATTTTCATATGATCATGAGATACTACTATTATGGGGTATTGTCGGTATATGTCATACAGATGTATTGATGGTTTCCACATAGAAAACATGGATCCAAATGGAATCCTAAAACCCAATTCAAATATGCACCTTAGAGGTCCCATAGATGGTTGGGGCCCTAATATAGAGAAAGACCCCCTGGCCAACCTAGCATCATCAACACAGGGTATGAAACATGATAATTAGAGGGTACCACCAAAATGGTACTCTCTCCATAGTGGAGGCCACAAGACATGCCCTCTGATCTGAAAAATCTCACCAGCTGGCTCCCCAACCGTGACCAACACCCCAACACTAGGTGACCCCTGTGGTCATCTTGAACCATTTAATGAGATTTTCTCCAGAGCATGATAACATGTACCACCCTAATCTCATGGAGGTAGATGAAGTCAACACTGATTACTTCACTTAAGTGGCACAAGGGTCCTACACACGAGCCCCTATCAGACAGCGTTGCTGCCAACACTGGGTGACCAAATATCCTCACCCTAAAGATGATCTTATGCAAGTTGAACCTATTGAATTCAAAAAGACATGGGTTCCTTAGTCATATAGCCAATGATGGAAGACATACTATCAGAGGAAGACCATCAGGATGATTCTTAAGAAATAAATCCTCCATACAAACAAAACATCGTTAAATGGTAAGACATACAACTTGTCCCCCTCCAATAATTCCCACCACAGAAAATAGGTGGCACAATATAAGCACACACACATCCCTAACAGTTCTCATCAGTATCACCATGTAGAAAGAGTGGTGAAGTACATGAAGATGGAAATATCTACTGATGCACCAGAAGCCTGTCACATAAATAAGATGGAAACTAGAAACATGCTGGCATATATACCTATAGATGCATATTAATACCACTATCTATATAGGGCGTAAAAAATATGATTAGAGTCAAATTCCATCAAATTCATACAATGATCATGAGACAAATTTAGCAGTAAGAGATAAGATTCAAATTCCCACTCATACATATGATTACCACTAGTCAAATTTGGTGGTAACCATAGAAGACAATCAATTTCGTACTCATTCCTTTTTCCCGACACAGAATAACTCCTAGTAACTATTTGCAACCTATGGAGGACCATAGAAGGCACAAACTACAACTCCAACATCGGAATGGGCCTTCATACACATTCTAGACAAAAATGTATCTCAACACACCAAAAATTGTGGATGATCAAACATCAATTCCATACAATGTCTTTTAGACTTGTAAAGATATCATTGAATCAGTGGAAATAGTGGTGAACTAGGCCCATGAACTGGTTTCCACGAATGGAATGACTTACCCAGACAATGGGTTAGTCACTCCAGAGTAGTTATACATCCCTTCTCCAATCCAAAAGGGCTGATTGAAATATCCCATGATACACAGACAACCATATCAGAAACAAATACCAATTCCAATTGGGAGACGTTGGTCCATCCTGGTGGCCACTCTAGGGAAGGCATATATCCTTTCCAGAACTCAGGATGCCCATTGGCATACAACTGTAGTATTATATGAACAAAATAATATGTACTTGTATATGAAGACCATTACTAATAGCAGAGGGCCCCGGTTACCCATAAGAGAGTGCCCAAAAATGAAATACACCAAAGGAAATTGGGAGATAAAGAGCACATACATGATCCTGATCTACTAGAAGCTGGAGTTCTTAATTCCCACGCGCATATATCAAAAATGGATCATGACCCTGTCAGTGCATTACTAAATTATGTAATATTTGTGAAGGCCCTACCTGCAATGTTGCTACCAGTAACATTAATGGCCCTTCATAGAGCACCCATGGGGGCTTTCTCCTAGGTCCAAGAATGATTGATCATGAGATCCGATCCCATGATGCGTGATAGGGAAGCCCTCCCCTTGATCAAAATATTAGACAACATGAAGGTAATCCCCTTGCTATTGTCTTTCCTAATGGTCCTCTACATGGTATACAATGCTAATTTGTATCTCCTTACTGTCGTACGTCAAGTCATAATTTTATCCATCCCCATGATGAAATCCATTATGAAGGCCCTCCCTGCAATGGTGGTTGTTGTGAAGGTCCTCTTTATAGAGACATCAAGAAACAAGAAGGGGTTTCCCTCATTGTAGTACATCCTGAAGGCCATCCCATAGAGTTAGACATCAAAAATTCTTCATGTATCCAGATATCTAGTAGTGATAGTAGTCCTTTCTATCATAGAATTCATCGAGAAGTTCCTCTCCTCAGTGAAATCAAGCAACAAGAAGGTCCTCCCCTTACTGCAGCTCTCCCTAAAGGTCCTCCCATTAGTATACTCCATAGGTATATTCCCTTTCAATGGGAATAAAGTTGAAATGGTATCCCATCCCGGGGTAACTATAATTTAAAAGGACCTCCCTGCAATCAAAATCTACACTAGAAAGAAGTTCCTCGCCTATAAGGGACAAATGTGAGAAAGCCCTCTTACACTAAGGCACTTGGAAAGATGGATTCAGACATATCAAATAGTCTATCTATGATGATTGATATCCTTTCTCGATCATAGGATTTTCCAGGGCCAGGCTAATATTCCTAGCCACCCCCGTTTCATTCACATATCAATGAGGCTATTACCAGCCCTGTTGTTTGAAATGAAATCATTAAGAAGTAGTCAATATGGGAATATCATGTAGTGGAGTCCCTAAAAGAACAACAATAGGATATGTTTCTTGTGAGAAGAAAACTAGATGAGGGTAATTTACTAGTGATATATTGGACCATGAACACTTCTCAATTCTATATATGAAGGGATTTTATTAAGAATGTATTCATAACATTCACTTAAACATTTGGATGAATCTTCATCAGCCAAAATAAATGTTCTTTCCCTATAAAGGATATGCAGACCATGTCAATATATCAAGAGAGCATCACAAGCTAATTGACCTCAAAGCCTTGTCAACTTCACAGTGGCCACAATAAAAAAGGAAAAAGAAAAAACATGAATTAGATGACCATCATGAGATACACAAGCTTCATTTCCCAATCGACTATGCCCCATCTAGAGTTCATATTTGGGGTTGGGGAGAACATGAAGCTCTTCACTTCACCACACATCCCATCCTAAATACCTCATTGAAAATGAAATCCTACACTGTAATCACCCAATGGTAGAAAGCAAATTAAATCCATGATCATGAAAGGTGGAATAATCAACAAGAACCAGCCCCGAGTAAGTGTAAAAAGAATCAAGCCCAATGAAATCAATCCACTGAGAATTTCCTGAACCAAGAAACTGAGACCATATAGCAGGATTCTAGCCATAGGGAATCCAACAAACAAGTAGTGATCATTTCTTTGAAAGAAAATTAATCCCATGGAAATATAGCTCCATACCCATCTTATACACACAAAGAAGTGCGGAAAACAAAAAAGATGTTCATAACAAAATCTAACATCATAATATGGGTTCAGCCTCATCCCACAGGGCTGGTGGCATTTTTAACTCAAAATTCCTCTGTATGACCAGAAAACTAGGTCCACAGTGAATCGACAGTTGAATGAGAGAAACCCAGCCCACAAGACTGGGAGAATTTTTACCACAAATTCCTACACAATAGATGTCTGTGTTTTCCCATCTGGGATGAAAGATGAGCAGAGAGGTCACATGTTCAACCCCGTATCATGGTTAATACCCTCCAAGATGTTGGAATAATGTGAGGTCATATCAGGGCTCCCTTCAGGTCGATCTTGACAAAAAAATCCAAAGGATACCACCAAATGGGAGGAGAAACCCAAACAATGGACGTAAAATGATCTCCTACCATTCAACACTAGGTACACTTCCCCCAATGTGATATGAATTAGTGAACATGGTAAAAATCAGTTCCACTTATCTCGGGGGAAATGATGCAAATGTAGAGTATGAATGATAAGATGTTTCCATTCTGGAGCCATCCCACACCAATCATGGTGGTGTTTATACCTGAAACTAGAGAGTTACCCTAAATTTGGGTTCCCCCTTAGAAAAACCATTAATACCTCCCCCATGAATCCAAAAAAGGAAAATAATTAATCCTAGATCGACTATGAACCTCCTCCTCCTCCCCCAAAGAATGAGACTGTCATGATCGTGAAATGACTCATCATGTAGGAGGAAGAAATAAAATAGATCAGGTGAATAAATGTCAAGCTGTGTCGAGGGAGCTCTATTTGGATGCATTCCTCAAGAGGAACGTCAATAGGCAGTTCCAGAAGAGGTGCTCCTACCACATGCACTCATCCAGGTAAATGAAACAATTCTCATATGCTCATCCAATATATCATTGGGACCATATACCTACTTATTTCTACCCATGTATGGACATCAGGACTTCCCTCCACTCAGAAAGAATCCATATTACATTTAGGCAAACCGAAAAAGGATACCCCTGGCTAGGTATCCGCCCTAAATTCTAGCAGTTCCTATACGCCCATCATTTTCCCTTTATATATCTGCAAAAAAATCAAGTAATACAAGATATGCGTTATGTAATGTTTAATACAGTCGATCAACTAACATTTAGAATAAAATTCATATAAGGTAGGCGTGCTTCTATACAACTAGAACATAAACCTTACCCTGATTAGTTTAACAACATTCCACCACTATTAAACATTGGGAACCCTGTATTTCTGGGGTTCAATAGCTCAGAAGACCCAAAAAATCATCTAATACACTATGTATCTTACTATGACCCCATGATGGGAACCCCAGAGCACCAAGAAGTAGTGAAACTTACGTGCTTCGTGTGAACTCTGTAGGGTTCAACCGTCATATGGTATACTAGAATTCCAGCTAACTCAATCATAGTATAAGAGTTCCTTTAGTGATATTTTCCCATTCATTTCAGTTTGAAATTTCCTATGAAAATAGTAATTGATATCTTGAACTACATGCAGTGAGATAATGAAATACTATTAGACTTCATTTCCATATGGAGGGTCCTGACATAATCCATGAACTGGATACTCCACCAAGATGAAATGATCTCTATCTACCTAGATGATATCTATGATGAATTCTGAACACTGATCATCCTAGTGGATTACCCAAGAAGATTTCAAGATTTCTCAACCATTGCCAAAATGATAGAAGAGTCCATGTTACATACAAATCACATGTCCCGGGATTCCCCATAGGCCTCAACAAAATAATGGAAAAAACTAAAGAGGCTTCTATAATGATTCAGAAAACACCATAAATAGTTGTATTTGTCCGACCTCCACCAAACCTTGAAGGACTCCCTAGATTACAATAGCCAACACCACCTCTAAAAGATGAGTGAAGGGGTACTAATATAAATTAGTTCGAGGAACAATGAAATAATGTATACTCATTCTGAGATGACCAAGTCTACATATACATCATAGCTGCCAAGAATTTCAACTCGCTCTAGCTATGAGAACTAAAGTGATCCGATGAAGTGGGTCTCAACGACCAACCAAATTTTTGTCCCTATCACTGGAAACTAGGGCAGACCATCTAGGTGTGTTTTGTCTTCAATGATCTCCCTAAAATTATGGTGGATTTCCGACATGTCATGTTGGGTCTTCAGCTAGCACAAGTGGCTTATGTCTCCTCCTTACACCCAAGAGAAGAATAGGGATGGAAAAGAGTCACTATTAAAAATTAGAAAAACTTTGACAGTTGGATATGTTAGAAAATATTCAACCAAACTCATGGAATCCTCCAAGAACATTTGATTTGACCAACCATGCCCTTAATTTCTCCTAATACAACACAAACATCATCCTAATATTCAAAATCCATTGTGGGTTGAAATTGTAGAATGAAAGAGAAAGAAGATAAGACCACACTAAAGTTAAAACTACTCTTAACCCTTTCTTACTTCATGCGTGCAGACATGAAAGTGCGGGCACCACCCCACCAAACGGGACAATGGGCACCGCCCGACCAAACAACCCAAGAAGCACTGCCCTACCAAACAATGGAAAATGCACCACCCTTCCAAATGACACGATGGGAACCGCCATTATAAACAGAAAAATGGGCACCTACACTCCAAATGGAACAATAGGCTCCACCCCACTAGATGGAACCATCAGAAGAAGCCAATTAGATAGAAGCATTGTCAGATTAAGAACTCATCTTTAGCTCCATTAATCTTATTCACTTGATGGACCCCTACTCTGATGGATACCATGGATATGAAACCAAATTTCACATGTTTTACTAGAGAGATGAAGGAAGAATCCACATAGGTCGAGAGTTTCTAGGAAGGTCTTATCATTGCAGGAAGATCCTCGACCACACCTTAACTCAAAACGTTAACATTAGAGAAACTCATAGATTGACCCTCTAGAAGACACAACAAGAAGTAGAATGTTCCTCTACCCATGCTGGAAGAAATTAGTTCTCATCCATATTTAAGAAAACATAAGAGGAATATAATTTGTCTAAACACCCATGGTGTGCAGGCGGACCAGATCACAAAAAATCAGAAATCACATCAACACCATCATCCCCTATCTTAAAGGATGGACCATATGCATCCAAATCCCAAGCCCCTAAATCATATATGAATGAGCATCCCCATTACAGGAAGCATCGAACATTACAGAAAGAATATGAAATTCTAAAATAGATATCCTTAGTACCATTAAATCTAATTATTCGATATGCCTTAAATCTATCAGCAGACCTTAGAGAGGAACTCATCGAAGCCTTACTAAGTCCCCATGAATTTCAGTCCAATGTAGTAGCTACTAGAGTTTATTGGATTGAGAAAAATCCAAAATAATGCCAAACTATCATCTCTTTCATAGATCAAGATGAATACTCCATCATGAATGTACACATCAAACCCTTATATGTGTCTAGAAAGAATAATTCCATTGATGTTCAAATAATTTTCATCGACAATGGCTCTAGAGTCAACATCCTCCTACCGTGAACACTTATTTGGTAATGATATGATGAGGACAGTCTGACACCATGCACCACAACACTGTTGGGATAAGAAAAAAGTGAGAAGAAGCTATTGGGATGAGTCAACCATAAAACATGTCACGGTGACCTCGTGTCTAATTTTGAGTTTTTTGTATTGCAAAAAAGAATGACCATCAACGCCTTGTTGGGAAGGCCATGACTACATCAGCACACTGTGATTCCCACATCATACCATCGATGATTCCAATGTTGTGATAATGAAAAAATAGTATATTACACACTGATAAATCCTTGTTCAAGTCTTTTAAATTGCATTAGATTGACATAGGGTTCTATGAATCGAATTAGAAGAAGACTTTGCCAACGATTTTGATAGTCCCACCACCCAAAATGGATTATAAATGTCACCCTACAATCCCCACAAACAGATTGGAAAAAATTATGTAATGGACATAAACTAGTTTGAGTGGATAAGTTCTTTCTCAAATAAAAACTCAGCCATCTTCATAATTTTTGTTATGGCTGCTAAGTCCAAATAAGCTAAAATTCACACTAGATCCTATGATTATGGGGAAGGCCCAAAAAAATATGATCTTGAACTATATTTAGGACCCCATAAAATTTCTTCCTTACGTACAAATGCAAAATATGATATCTTATAAATAATAGAAAAGAAATACCATCCTTTTCAGAGAACTCTCTGTAGTTAGCTGGGGTAAAAGTATTGGTTTCCATCACCCTAAATCAGAGATGAGATTCCCTCCTAATTCTAGAGAGTTCATTTTGAGAGTCCTCTCTCAATCAAAAGAGAAAAAACATGACAAAGATTGCGATGAATAAGAAAAAAAAGGAGACCCCAAAAATTCCCTCTCTCACATTCTATGAAGGTGTCTCTACTATAATCGATGAACATCAGGAGGTAAATATGGGCACCGATGGCGACCTATGGCCCAATTTGATTTTTGTGGTTATTAAAATCGTTGAGAAAGAATCATATTAATACTTCCTAAATAATAATCAATATTTTTTCCTCGAATTACAAAAAAATCTAGGCCTTGATCTTGATGTCGCCACTCATCCCCTAGGTTTTCCTGAATACCATCACGATTATTATAAGGATTCCAAAAGGACCTACCTAACACATGCTTCCAAAAGAGAAGATGAAGTAGAAAAAGTAATCATATATAAATTTATTCTGGAAGTCCAATATTTGATCTGGAAGGCAAACATTGTCTCTTAAAATATGAATAATGTACATATTAGAGTCTGGATAGACTTCATGGTCCTCAATCAGTATAGTCCAAAAGATGATTTCCCAGTCTCAATATCAAAATTTTTGTTTGAGGCGACCACATGATATGAGGCCCTACCATTCATAGATGGCTATTCAAGATACAATTAGATCCGAATTTATTGATAAGATGACTAATCCACTACTTTCAGGGACCCCATGGAGTCTTATACAACAAGGTGATACCCTTTGGTCAAAAAATTGATGATGTTACATATCAGCGAGCCATACATTGTATTTTTAATCCTTTCCTATGAACATTTGTCAAGTGCTACATCGATGTCTCAATGGTTAAATCATTACAATGCTCACACCATGTGACAGATCATGAAACAATCATTAATAAACTGTAATACCACAATTTACTGATGAATCCCCTAAAATGGGGTTTCGACATCACCTCTAGAAAATTCCACAGTGTCATTATATGCCATCACTACATCAAAGTTGACCCTGAGAAGATAAAATATATCCTTGGCATGTCTCCACCTCGCAACCTCACCGAGTTGAGGGGTCTCCAGGGGAACGTGAAATACATTTGATAATTTAAATCCAACCTTTTGGGTATGTGTTTTACCTTTACTAGGTTATTGAAGAATGATGTCTTATACAAGTGGGATAATGATTTTAAAGAAGCATTCAAGAATTTCAAAAGGTATTTCCTAATTCTATTGGTGTTGATGCCTCTATTTGAGGGGAAACCACTCATCTTGTGTGTAACCATCTTATAACGGTCATTTTGTTCATTCCTCTCATAGAAAAATGATGTTAGTAGCGAGATTAGTCTCTATTACCTCATTAGAACAATTATTGATGGTGAGACTCGATATTAAAGGGTATAATAGAACAAACTATCCATAATATTTTTTGTTTAGAAGTCAGGCATTACCTACAGCACCATAAGGTCTATCTGGTCTCCAACTACAACCCACTCAAGTATATCCTCAGTCGTCCTATGATAATAGGATGCATATCACTATGAACAATCATCCTAAAATATTTTTACATATGTAATATGCCCCAAAATCAATCAAAGGCCAGACATTATCAGACATCCTAAAAGAGCACATATCGTATAAATCAGTACTATTAGATACAAAACTTCTTGATGAAGAGGTAGTCTCTTACCACGAAGGCCCCACGACATGGGAAATGTACTTTGATGGTTCCTTCGAAAAAACCATAGGGAAAAGGATATTGGATCCAAATATTAACAATGTAGGGATGGGTGTTATACTCACATCCCTAGAAAAGGTAGCCTTGCCTTACACCTTCCTACTTTTAGAGGGGTGAACAAATAATGAACCAGAATACCAGGATCTCATTGTAGGCATAGAGTTGGCACTTCATGCACGAGAAAAACGACTTAAGATAAAAGTTTATTTAGAGATGGTGATCAAGAAGGTCAATGGTGATTATGATATTAAGAAATATTTATTGGAACCCTAAGTGTACCATTTCTAAGAGGTGATGGGAGAATTACTGTCAGAACCAACATATATTTAGGTCCCCGGTCACAAATTTCTAAAGCCGATGCATTGGAAAATGCAGCCACAACCCTAGCTGATCCAGACTGAGATGAAATTGTCATCAGCAATGCCCACCATTGGATGGTCTTGTTGTCTATTCAGAAAAGTATAGGGGAAATAGAAAATATTATCCCCATTTATCAGCTTTATGGTCACACCACGTGCTGGATGACTTCCTTTGAAAATTACATATGAAGGGGGACCTCCCACTATATATGGAAGGAAGAGAACAAATTTGGAGGTGTGTAGTCAATTTTGTTCTATATAATCACACAAACCAAGGAAAATACTTCTATAAATGTGGAATTGACAGATTACATCTTAGGTTAATTATAAGGGAAGAGAATGTTGTTGCTTTGAAATGAGTGTAAATCGAATATTGTGAAGCGCAACAATAAGTGGGATTGATCTCCCATAAAATTCAATGTATATGATACTATTTTCCCACCATGATACAAGATTGCAACACATTCACCAATAAGTTTCATTACTACCATGTTCATGCTACTATTATTCACTGTCCCCCAGAGATACGTCACATAGCTAAGTACTTCTGGCCATTATCCATATGTGGGATGGATGTTGTGGGACCGTATCCTCCCAACACTACCAGAAAATTCAATTTCATTCTCACTACAATATACATTTTTTTTTCTAATGGGCTAATGTTATACCCCTCATAGAGGTTAGGAAAAAAATTCCTTATCATATTTGTGAAAGACAACATCATTACTAGATTTGGTGTTTATCATACAATACTAACAGACAATAAAACCTACTTCTTCTCAACCGAGTTGGAAAGGTTTTATTAGGAGTATGTAATCAAAGCCAATTGTTCATCTCATTAGCAATCAACGACCAATGGTAAGATAGAGGATTTCGACCAGACATTTTCCAATATAATATTTAAGATAGTGGAAAAGGATATGAAATTGTGGCCGAACAACATCCTTTAATATTTAAGGGATTATCGGACCACGACCCACACCGCCACAAGGGAAACCCCGTAATCATTATTTTGTGGGATATAGGTGGTTCTACCTATCTAATTTCAAGTTACATCACTCTAAATATCCATTTGTGATCCACTGTACATGGAAGATAAATCCTAGAAATGGATTGATGATTTTTAGAAACATGATGAGAAAAGGTTTCACACATTGCACCATTTGGAAATCTATCAAAATCGGATTGCACATGCCTTCATTAAAAAATATTTCCTTCAGTATTTCCTTGAAGGGGAGATAGTGTTGGTCCTTAGAAACCCAATGATACTTAAGATGATATCCCCAAATATTCAGCCAAAATGGGAAGGAACATATTTCATACATAAGGTCAACTCTAACAGATCATATGCCTTGATATCAAGGCATAAACAGCTCCTCACAGATCCCACAAATGCAGGGTTTCTAATTAAATACTTCACATAATGGAGAAAAAGGCATCATAGCTACCATACATTAAACTACAAAGCATAAATCATTCAAATCGGACGATTCAAAATTATAGGGTCAAAATCTTCATAACAGTATGACAATAAATTGTATGGTGTTCATCCTTAATTCAAGATGATAAACTACACAGTTTCCAAGGAACTATGTATGGATTGATTCCTTCCCTTTCAAGATACTTAGTGATGCATCGACCCTTGACCTTGGCCTAGCCAGAAAATAAAACCAAAATTCCCTTACTCCAACACATAAGGCATATCAGCACATGGAACATTTAGAACTATGTATGGATTGATTTCAAACATTACATGATATGTAGTGATTCCAAAATTTGATATATGGGCCCAACCACCCGTTGAAGGAAAACACCATCTAGGTTTCCCTACAGGTGGTCCATATATCTGTAGGGAACTTGTAGAAGTATGTATAGCATGATTTCTACCCTTGTAGATATGTAGTGATGGCTAGACAGTAAATCTTTATCTATCTGCCGAAAAGAAAAAAAATGCCCCTTTATCTGTGTATAGGTCATACATTCTCATTAGAACCCATGAATGTTCCAATCCCAAGCGATGTTAAATATCTATGGTCCTTAAGATTCATGTGAGGCAATATTATCAGCCTTATGAGATCCTAAACATGCCCCCAATTTCTTGCAGAAAAAATTCAATGAGATGATGGAAATTATATGTCTGAATTCCGACACCCAGAAGGAGTAACAATATCATGCATCCCCCAAAATATGAATCATACCTATATGTAAGCTTCATTGGTTCACTATTTAGCAATGTTTTGATATTTCATACATTCCCAGATTCATCTATCACATTTTTCAAACTCCAGACTCTAGGAAATCATGGATCTCCATAATCCACCAATGCCATCGGATATAGAAGGTCAATTCCTCACTAACATCTTTGTTTGACTATGAACATAATGCATTGTAGGATCTTCATATGTCTCATAAAAAATGACAATCAATCAATATAAAATTAGTCACCAAGAAATTCCTTTTTTATTTATGTTTTCCCAAAGGAATTCAGGCCCCATGTCCTTCCTATCGATCTAAGCCCCCTAGGAAAATGTATTACACCTTCTATCATCATTCATGTTTAACAAATTCCAAAATATCCCAACCATGATTAAATTAAATATATTCATGATCATTAAGACATGTTTCCTCTACAACGCAAAAATAAATTGTGTTGCTGACATTCTTACCGCACGATGCTAAAATCAAGTGTGGAAATGTTCCAACTACATGACAAAAAATTGCACTACTAAAGGAAAATATTTATAGTTTGATCATGGCCCGTCCACCATAATCACAATGCATTTACTTCCTATAGATGGGATGTACCTCTGCATAGAATGTTCTCCAGCAATCCCATGTAACTCTATTTCACCTGTGATAAATGGGTACTAGACTCCAATACTATGATTTAGCCTCAACCAAAGAAATTATTGAAATGTCCCCTTTTATATGCATGAATTGAATCAAAGCATATAGTCCCCATAAAAATCCCATATGCAAGGATTCTTAAGGGTAATTTGATCTCCCTTCATTCAACTGAGGATTCCCCAACATCCACCCCACATGATGATAAATTGTGTGGAATTTCTTCCTCACTGTATGATTTACAACTACATAGCATTGGTCTAAGTATAAAATTATCCATTCCATTGATTGGGTTATTCTTATGTGGTGACCCACAAACCATGAAACCACTTTTTTCTCACACCATGCATAGATCTTGTGAACTTGGGGACTTATATAAGAGATCCACCATGTAAACATGTAAAATCAAACCAGAAGTTGTGTCCTAGAAGGAATACTGTAAAAGGAATTTTACGGTTTCTATCTCCTTAAGGAACCCCAGGTCCTATCTGTATGGAGTTAAACTATAGGGTACTCAAAATATGGTATGAATTCCTTACCCTATATATTATCCCGATCCATATAGGGGATTACTTGATCTCATAGGAGAATCAATTCTCGAACATTTCTAATATATCGAAATACATTCTTTCCAGGCATCAATCTCCATGAATTAAGGAATATTGGATCCCCATAATCCTCTATGGCCATTAGAGATGGAAGGCCAATGTCCTGTAGACTACATTGTTTGACTATGCACGTCATTCCTCAGTGGCACCACATATGTTGCCTACAAAACGAACATCATCCAAAGGAAAAATCATTCATAGGAGAGTCATCTCATACCTCAGAATGCCTAATGACTTCCAACACATGTGACATCCCTCTTGATTCAAGAACCTTTAAAGTCATGGATTAAAATATACATTCTAACCATGACCTAGATATATCAGAATATTATAGTCTAATTCAACAATTATAACATTTTATACTTCTACAAAACAAAGATGAATCATCCCTATGAACAATGTTGATCCGTGCACACCAAAAAAACAATAAAATTCCCCCACCCATATTTGGTTTTCCCGTTAAAGTTTCAGCTAAAAAATGACCCCTTTCATGTTTAGGTGCAACCCCTTTCATAAGTCATACACCAAGTCCACTAAGGTCCTAATATATATAAACAATCATTGTTATTGGGGATTGAAGGCCATTGTTCAATATACACCTTTGTTTCACTATGCTCATCATTCCCAGGTGGCTCTGCCTATGACCCCTACAAAATGGTTGATCAATCAAAGGAAAATTCTTCCCCATGAGAGTCCATCCCATTTTTAGTATTCCCATATGAAATTTATCTACCATATCACTCCTCGGATTCAAAAATCCCTTGGATTAAAACAATAATGTATTTCCATATCCAAATGACCAAAGAAGAAAATCATTTCTAATTGAACAAAGGAATAATTTAATCTCCCTTGGATAGAGAAAAGTAATCTCCTATAATAGGTGAAAATTGTCCCGGTTGTATGATGTTAAACAAAAACATTCACCAATTATCCCTTACATAAGAAAAATTTTTGTGGGAGAAGTGTGTACTTCAAATACGAAAAAAATACCCCTAATACTTTCAGATATCATCCCTTAGAGAGGCCACCCACTATGGTCCCAATCCTCAAAACAAATCCAATGTGTAATAAATCCCCCTAGGTGATCCGAAATGGATGGCCAATGTTATGTAGAAACTTTTTTGTGATAAAGAACATCATTCCCTTCTGGCTATGCATATTTCACCTACAAAAGGAACTTTCTTCAAGGTAAAGTTGGTCCCTAGGAGAGTAATTTCCTACCTCCGTACATCTAAAATTGCTACCTAGGCCCATATACATTCATATTTCACAAATTCAGGTTTATGAAAAACCCCTCATTCATGTCTGAGAGTTATTCGGATGTTTTCGGCTGATGAATCCTGAATTGGGGAACCTACCCCATCGTGTTTGGTCATAGATTTTAGACGTAAAATATTATCAATATTTCTGATTTAAAAAACTATAATCCACCAGAAAAAATGAGATGAAATACTCCACAGAGTGAAAACCCACAATGGGAACCCATAGATTAAATTCAAGTACCATCTCATTGATCCTAAACTATGTATGGTTTATAAAAATGAGTTGAGCTTTCAAATACTCAAAAGAGACAAAAATATTGTCAGTTCAATAAACCAGCAATTGGAAGTCTTAATAACAATCAATTTAAACATACTAAGACAATATCAAACATGATTCAAAAAATATAGGGCATTAGTGAAAAGGAATAGAAGTTCACGTGGTCTTTCATATGACCCCATAAAGAGTCCTATTACGCTCGCTGAGTCTTGTGGCATGGGATACAAATTTGATCCTAATTATATGATTCCATTTTACAAATTTTGAATCATGGTTTAAAATTAACACCTTATCAATATGATGATAATATGGATGATTGTGATGAATTAAAATTTAAGGAAAAGGAAATGAAGAAGCATTGGTAGAAAAATTAGTTTCCTTATGTTCGACAAACAATAGAGAAACATCTATATAATAGAGCATCTCATTGTAACTTGACAGAGTGATTGTAGGTGATGTTCAGTAGAATTTCATTGTTTCATCAACAATTGATGCGACTCCTCCATGTCCTAATGTAGTTTTGAAAAGTTCTCAATTTTGACCTCCGCAACTACCCACAACACTTCACATCCCCCTAGCTTCAAGATTAGTATGTTCTCTTTCTTTCATCTATTGTCACCCCTCCTCAATTGTAACCATAGAATGGGCCCACTCCAACATAAGTTGATCTCGCTTATGGCACTAATTCTCCACTTCCAGGTCATGTTATTCCACTAAATATTCTTTCATTGTGAGATTATGGTGCATCATCATAACATTTCTAGCATTATTAGAGGCTTAATCAAAATAGATTTTCATCATAGAAGAAAGATGAGCCATCAACTCTATAGCAGAAAGTTGTGATTTAAGTGTGTCATTTTCTAACCTAAAAGAAACCACTTGTGTAACTATTTCATAGATTCCATGATAATCGAATAAACTGAATCATATGACTACAAATTGGTGGTGTAGTTTCGATAAATTCTCCAGCATTTCATCCAATTTAGTTTTATAGATTAATATATAGACATTACTCAATTCCTTTTGATGAATATGATGATGGTTAACCATTCCTTATCAGTCAGCCTTGGAGTCACTCCCTAATTACAAAATATATCTAGGTATGAAATTCATGATATTGGGACACAATTCAACAGCTATAACATGACTCAAACCCTCAGTAGCCTCACCTTTAATGATGAAAATAGATTACAGAGTGGAAGAATCTGCCACCATTTCTAATTTTCATGGTTTCAATTATTATAATATAGGATAGATTGATTCAATACCTCCCACATCCCCAAAAATATCTCTACCTTTAAAAGGTGGCACCACATCTTCAAATAGAAGTTGTTCCCCACAATCAATCGAAGACACTGATTGCTGAGGACCATCCCTAACCGTAGTAGGAATACCCAAGGCATCCCTTAGAAGGTTCTATATAAATATTAGACCTATAGTGACAGTTAGTCTAGGAAATTGTACTAGTCTTTATATTTTAGAGGTAGAAAACACAGATTCTCTCAGAATTGGAGAAAAAATCTTGATAGCCCACTCTAAATTTTCAAGGGATGGGATAATAGTATCCCTGGTAGTTGTGACATCCACAGAGGTGGAGAAAACATATGGAAGCGGAACATCAATCACTGATGTGACTCCCTCCATGGGGGTAAAGACCATTTGACCAGGAAGGATTGGCTGCTCAAAATTTAATGTCCCCCAAGATCATGTGGGTTTGTGGTTCATCACTATACTTTTCCCCTATCATAATTGTTTCTCGGTCTCTACCCATGGGAACATGCTCAACATATCCAAACGAGTACTCAACCTATGGATATTTTTAAACTATTGAGGTCAAGATTGATTGGGGAAGAGTAGGCACACCAAAATGGTCGACCATACCCCTATCCTCCTTGATTATTCTTGTTCCTCTAATTTTGTTAGTCACAATTATAGGATACCATTCATTTAACATAAAGGAAATGAGATACATAGATGCATGAGAAACCACCATCTAGTTTCCGGTAGGCTTTTCCAGAATATACGTGCTCAATAGTTTGTCAAATAGATAAGGGTTTTCAGATTGACCACCAGGTGAACAGACAACTACATGTAATTACCCTCTTAATGCATCTTGATAGTTGTGTTGTATTCTTGAGTTTATTCATTTTTCTTGGAGATGGTTCCTAAATAATATCACCTAGGGGAACCAGAGGTGAAAATTCCCTAGATGTCTCTGCAATGACTACTTACATATGCTCCATGGCTCCTTGGGATCCTTCTGCAGCTCCCCCAAAAATTGGAAGGATACAGTTCCCAGCTACGGTTCCCTTAGGGTAATAAACTGGGGAAAGAACTATTTCACAAGAACCTGTAGGTTCCTACAAAGTAAAAAAGAGGGGGCATGGATTTAACATCTCCAAAACAAAAGATGTTAAATTTGAGGTTTTTAAATAGAACAACCACTCCCTTTAAGGATATCGACCACTAGAGTAAAACCATCAATACTACTCAGTCAGAATAGTAAGGCCTGTCATTGGAGGCATGAAGGCACTTATAAATTTCATTCAAATTACCAGTCACCTTATAAGGCTCTTCATTAGTAGAAATAAAGGTTTGGAAGATGGCACCTCTGAATCTCAGAAGGTCAAATCATTCTCTTTGAAGTAGCCTCCAAATGTCCTTATATGAAGAATTTGAACACTGTTCATCCTAGATACTCCAACAATCTAGAAATGTGGCTATGAATAGGATGGATAGTGCTGGATGATTGGAACGGGGGAGTAGAGAGGCTCTTTTCAGCATCAAATGCTTCCTAGGTGTTTCTGTAGTCTTGGGTTTCCCATGAAATGAATGCTTATTGGATGTTGGGAGTAGGTAAGAAGATTCTCCCATAGTAGCTTCAATAGGCGATCCAGCGACATCATCACCCACATCATTAGTTTTTGGTCACAACATGGAAGGTACCAGATGTGAGTATTTTCTATGACCATTTCAGGAATATATCAGTGTCTCAATATACTAAAGGTAATGACCCATATTCTAATGATAGTTTTCAGAAGAGATGTTAGTAGGTGTTGACACATAACCAAAATCGGTAAGAGAAACTTCTCTAGTCCGGAGGAGCTGCAATAAGAAATGACAGGACTAGTCACGAGTATATTGGTGGTCTATCAAAATGTCCCAATGCATCCACGCAATGGAAAAATCAACATCAAGAGGAATGGATGGTGGGATCCTAGTAGCAGCTTCAACAGTTTTTTCTGCCTCCAATGAAGTCACAACACCATATTTTAAAACCTTTATTGGTCGAGAGATTATAGGATTTTGAAGGAAATTTATTGGTCAAGAGTGCCTGCCAATCTACTTTTGAATTTCATTCCCCTAGGCCCTAGATTCCAAGGATGTAGTTATAATAGGAACTGGGTCAGCTAATTGGTCATCTAGATAGGATTTATGCAAGGCCTCAGCATAACTTCTAGTAAGAAAGGGTACAAAATCAGTATATTCTATAATTTTGATCTGGCTCTTGGTGTCCTCCCAAGTAAATATCAGTCGTAGCTGATGCTCTATCACCAGATTCTTCACTTGATGACAACTATTGAAAGCAGGAAGACACAAATTTTGGACACAATTAAATAGGCAACTGAATCTGGATGGGGCATAACCCTCACAGATAAGTTCCCCTCTGATACGGGAAACAAGAATACCTTCACCAAATGAGAAATAATAGCCTCAGTTTATGAAGTCTTCAAACACATTATTCATAATAATAGTAGCTGGGGAATTGTAAGGATTATAAGAAAAAAATTCATGGATGTTGAGATGATTCATTATGTCTTTCTCCTTCATTTTAGACTTATACTCTTGCTTATCTAATGAGGCCCAAGCTATTGGCACAACCCTACTAGTACATTAATGATATGGGAAGGGAATGAAAAGTGGAATAAACGTGGAATTGATAAAGGTATATCCTCATATGTGATCTCCTACCCATACGCAAAGGATTTGTAAGGTCCCATTTATCCTGTAAGGTGGTTCCCTTCACTAATCTGGCCTTACAAGCGATACAACTTTGCTAGCTAGAGAGATAATCGTTCAATATCAAAGATGAGCCCCCATCCCCATTCATGAAATTTTCCCTTTTCCATGTTGGGCCAATTGGTACCTGCTCATCTCCAGGTTGTTTTGGTAGGGAAGGCCCTAGGTCTGCACAGATGGGGATCTAAAATAATTCTCATTAAAAAGGCACTAGAACACTCAATGAAAGTATGTACTACTTTATACAAGGATCATCATCTATTAAAATTGCCTTTTATTGAATGATTAGTCTCTTAGAAAAAGGAGGGTTCCTATACTCATTATCCAATGAAGAAGAAAGAGGTATAAATTCATTATTCATATCCCCGAAAATAGGTTCACTTGAAATAAGTTGGATGTCTAAAAGACTAAATCTAATATCCCCATGGGTTAAATAAAATATCTTGGTGTCTCGGATACACCTGCTTAGGAGTAGTGAAATAAGGGCGTTGGATTGATGAGTGTAGGTATGAGACACCCAGGAAGCCTTATATTGTCTTATGGACTAGAGCTTGGCCCAAAAATCATTGTAACATTGGAGAACCCAAAAAGTCCATCCCCAGTCTACGAAAAATGAGCCTCCAGAGTGAGGATCCCGCCTTGATGACTAGAATTATTTTTGGTTAGATGTGGCCTTCCAATCGATGCTTTTATTTCAATGGGTTGTCTTTTCTTGATTCTGCTGCACATCTCCTAATGTCAAGGATGTGTAGCTCAGTAAGCACCCGATGTCTATATCACTCTAAAGGAATTTTCCCTTGGAAAAAATTAAGGCTTTTGAGTTGGAGGTGTTTGTAATCTAGACAACTGTTAGATCAGGCTGATTTGGTGATGGAATCGAGGTATCATACAGTAGATCAAACCCCTAAGATAAAATCATTTTTTAAGCTAGATAATCCCATTGACACACCATATGCATATTTTTTCCTGAGATTGATGTAACGGAGAAACTATAATTTTTTGATCATCTATATCTTATAGGTTCTTCAATCTTTTATTATCAATAGAAAGATGGGGATGTAACGGTAGCCTCAGTAGGAACAAAGGCATTAGTAGTGGTCTATGAAAGAGCCATTGTAGTTTCCATAGATAAAAATCCCAAAATCCATAAAATGTCAGTCCAATGAATATGTTGTTGGTTAAGGGAGAAAAAATGTCCAAGGAACATATAAGAGGGTCCACATATGGCTCTGTCTACTGCACCTGAAGACGATACGTAAAATCTATCTCCTATGAATTGATAGTACCCATGATCCATTTCCCACATAAAACATCAGTACACTGATGCTATAGCCCACATAAGGCTTTGGCATATAGAAGGACCATGAGGCACTATCCCATGAAACATTGTCCATAAAAATTTGAGGTTCATGGAAAGAAGAAATCATGAAATGAATCCTTTCAATGTTGATTTTCAAACTACATTGATTGAGATTTTTAGGTTCGTATTATTAAGGATTAATGATCAGATAACCTTTTTATGTACGGTGTGTGGAACCTTTGAATCATGTAGTAATCTACTATGCGGATGTTTGGGACTAAGTTCTAAATTCAATGGTGCAGTTCAGAAATCCAAAGATGTAGTTCATGGGTAGAAGCAATTGTGAATAGTTAAGTTCACAGAACATTTAAAGTTGTTGGTGACTATGGATTTCACAATAGATTCGATACGCGGACATAGAGGAAGCTGAGAGAAGGTCAAGAGCACTTTTCAACGTGAGAAATGGTAATTGAAAAATGACATGGGACCCCATAAATAGGTTTGGTCCACTACTACTGGACCTATCTATTCTACTTCAAACCACTATAGTTCAAGAAAATATCAACATTACAATAGAACCCTTGTTGTTCCGAACAAACCCCATTTTGATGGGGGCATGGGCAGGGTTCTCAAAACTCTACAATGGTAAGTAAATACTCAAAAAATAACACTGTAGAAGGCCGTAAACATTCCCATAGGTCTAGAAAAAAATTGGATACAAATTAAAATTAAAATTTGAGAAGAAACTTAAGGATATCAATTTTTTCAAGTGTTTTATGTTAACCGTGTACAATAATTGGGAAGGGTTCGTGGGGCTAATGAATTGAAAACCATCGGTACTGTAACACCCCGAGATTTTATTCCTTTTAATTTCATTGATGTCTTGTGTTGTACGCTACACCAAAAGGATCTTGCACTACACGTATCCCTGACTTGTCTTGCATTACACGCAATCACGACCTTCCACGATAGCGTGTGTTGTACGCAATACCGAGTTTCACTAAACAACAATATGTTATATAAACTAGCCGTTATGAATAGTAATACCCAATTTTTAAAATTTTATAAATTTTATCTTTCGAAATGGACTTCATTTTTGGATTCAGAATATCGAAATTAACCTAGGGTGAATTTTTGGTATTTTTCTGAAAATATTCAATTTTTGATGAATAGTAAAAACACTGGGTTACTATTTAAATCAGACTTTTTATATAAATAATTATTTATTTTATGTAAATTTATTTTAGGTCAAAATTGATAGATAATACCTATATAAGTTCAATGTAATTCATTGGAGTCATTTTATAATAATTTTAGATATGTAAAAATTTTATTGAACTTTTCACCGTCTTTTACCCACCTCCTAGGAGAGTTTGAAAATTTAAAGAAATCTTAATTTTATCACTTCTGTGAGTGGAATTTCAAAAATCCTAGAGACATGGTTAATATCAAGGAGTAAAATGTGGTTCAATAAGATAAAACTAATTTTTGGTGAATAGTATCTTTTTACTTTTATTTACCATGGTTCAAAGTAAATAGGGTAATTATGGGTAAAAATGATATTATTATTACCCTAACACATGTCCTAATTCTATTGGATAGGTGTAATTCAACCAAAAACAACATTAGGAATAAAATATTACCCTTTACGTCTACTGGGATTAGATTAGGACATTTATTACTATTTTATTTAAAGAAGAATTAAAATTGTTAAAATCAAAGTTTAATAACTAAAACATTTTTAATATAAGGTTATACATAAGATGAATTCAAATATAAATATTCATTAGAAAGATAAAAATATTTCATACGTAATGGTATTTTATTTATAAATTTTATACGCTAAATAATTTATTTTATTTATGACACAATGATGATACATTAATTACCGTATTAATGAAATATTAACATAAGTGATTTTATAAATACCCAAATAAATGTAATTTTAGACTTTTAATGAATTACACTAATTTTATAGGTTTATATGACATGTTAGTATTGATTTAATTAACTTTTTTTGAACTAATCATGCTGTTATGATTTTCAAAAAAATCAAGTCCAAATAGTGTCAAAATTTGCATAAAATAGTTTTTAAAACAAATATTATATTATTAATTGTTATTATATTTCTAAAAATATGAGGTTCATCCAAATGAGTTAGGTAAGGTTATATATATTAATAATGAACCACTTGGGGTTTTTTTGTCTTGTTATAGTAAGTTTATTAACCATATAGTGTACGAAAACAAGAAGAATCGGTAAAAGTTAAATTATTTAACTTTGAGTTAAATCTAAAATATAGGGATAAAATAGTATCCTAAACTTGTATAAAACTTATTTGTTGAGAGGATTTCGACCCATCCCCACTTTATCTTATAAATAAATCAATTTTGAGATATTATAAACCGAATATAACTTTATTATAAAATAATATTTTAAGTTTTTCCAAAGGTGCCCCTCTCCTCCCTTATAAAAGGTCACCCTTCCCTCTTCTCTTCACACCCTTTTGAGCCTTGAATCTCGGCCAACCCCTGCAAATTACACTTCTAAACCTTTCTATTTACATCATATTGGTTTTGGTATTCTAAAAAGACCAACTCTAGGGCCCTAAGAAAAAGTTTAAAGGAGGTTCGTCGAGGAAGAGGTAATCTCTTCTAAGGACTCTTTCAAGTTTCTTTCTTCTTGTACTTCAGCTTCTTTATTTGTTTCATTATAAAGTAATAACATAAGTATTAATTATATATGGATATGTTATTATAAATTTGAAATAACCCCATTTAACCTTCTATCCAACCTACGGAAAACAAAATCACCACACGTGCGTACGTACGAAATACCGTCTCCACGCTATGGTGTAATCTATTTTCCACCACCACCTTACTTGGATGGGTATAATGGTGTAAATAAATAACTATATATTATTATTTTAAAGTGATATTGATTCTGAAATATTATACATACACTTAAATACAATTCCATGATCATGGGAATGATATCATCGCTCATGCATACGTATGGAATACCGTCTCCATGAACTAGATGAGATTCATTTTCCATGATTAACCATTCAAGTATGATTATAAGTATATATAATAAATAATCATGAAAGATATTACATAATAGTGATACTGGATTTATGTACATATATGTTTCATTTACTTAATTCCATTTAATTCAATAAGGAAATGAAAACAGCATTCATGCGTACGCACGACCTACCGTCTCCATGAATGGTGTATTTCATTCCATTTATCAATCTATCATATATATATATACTGAATATATATTATATATAAATCATGTTTTACATTATTGAATTAAGTAAATCAGGATATTAGTAAAAATATCAAGAGAAACATGTCGATACACGTACGATAAATGAAACGATTTTACCCAAAACGCTGCTTTAACAAGGAATTTACAAAAGAACGGGTAATATAAAGTCATAAGTGAACCCTTTATGATATCATAAAAATGAATTTAATTTTGTAATAAGTAAATGACATTATTTAAATCATTATACCGGAGGTTCAGATACGTACGAAGCATATCAGACCTAAGGTAAGGGATAACTATTCCAATCTCATTCTTATCTGAGATTTTTATTCATAAGTATTTACTGGGGTTATTGTTATCATCCATGCCCATGTTTTCTAAAAATGTTTTCATGTATTTTTAAAGTCCTTTTTACCCATTTTTGAAATTTACCATATGTTATGAAAGGAATCTTACTTTTGGTTACCACATGAGGAACTTTTTGACTTTTCCGACAAAAGTATGAGAAGAATGTTATTTTTAACTTATACAGCGTGGACGGATTTTTACGGTTTCATAATGCCACATTTTCATGAAGCTTAATCTACAAGATTTTATGATTATTTTCAAAAAAATACCTTTCTTTTAAAATTACACGGCATTTTGTGAAAAGAAAATGATTATGAAGAAGAAAGGATATTTTGCTCAAAAATTCATTTCACATGTTTTATCAAAACCATTTTCCATCTAAGATGACATTATTTCATATGTGTATGTTTCAAGTATAATGGATCTATGATTTACATGGTTTAACTTTTCTTATGATGAAATATCCATTTGTTTTATATGGATTATGTGATGATGGGATGATGTTTATGAAACCCATTTTATTCTTTGGGTTATGATGAATGTTTTATGTTTATTTTATGGCACAAGTAAGAATGATTTCATTATGAGATGGGTGGGACCTATATCTCCCTATAATGAATTGGGTAAAGATTTATATCTCTTGAGATAGACATGGATGGAACGGTAAGTTAATCTGGTTCAGTGATACAGGACTGGAACGAGGAGTGAACTCGATTCAGAAAGGGACTTTGTCCACTACGATGGCCTTGGCTAATATCAAAATCATATCATGTGCTTAACGGTCTGCCACAATTAAATGTTTTATTCCCATGCTATTTTATCATGATTAATGTTCCTTTATGACCTATACCTTACATACTTGCAAGATTTATTTCAAAACTCATGATTTTGATGTGTAAACTTTATGTCCATCTTTTGAAGTTCAAATTTATATGGTTTGTTTTATTTTCTCCATGCTTACCGTTAATGAGAATTTGAGATCACTCGTTTTATGTTTTATTTTCCCCAGGATATAAAGAAACGTTTTAGGTAAGAAAATAAAAGGGGAAGATCTTTATGGGAGATTTTGAAGATCTTTCAAAACTATTAGAATATTTTGTTCCAAGTTTCCAAAGACACTAAACTATTATGATCCTTGAGTGTTGGTTTTTGTTATGTATTAAATATTCCACGAAAGTAATGTAATTTCTATGTACATCAAGCTTTGGGTCTCTACAGTTTGTATCAGAGGAAAGGTTTAGTTATCCTTTTGAAACTAGGATGCGAAAACTTTAGTGAGATCCCTAGAGATATTTCTAAGGTATGTCTTGGGATGTCCGTAAGGGTATGTATAAGTATATGTTATAGGTCTATAATTACGGTAATGATATTATAATTAAACCTAAGATGTTAGATATTGAAGGTACACCCCCTTGATTATGATTTTTTCCTCTCAGACTATTCTTCTTGGGTTTTAGACGATGGTTGGAACTCGAAGGAACCATGTTGATCAATGTAATGGACAATGCAATGATTGTCCTCCTGAACAACAAAATGTGATGGGAGATGGAGTAAAAAATCTTATTTCTATACTTACACAAGCTATGAATCATTCTGGATTTCTAAATGATCAGATAAGGGAACAATAATCTATTGATTCCTTCATGAGGAAACATCCATCTTCTTTCAATGGGTCTTCTGATCTACTTGTTGCTGAACAATGGATCAGTACCATTGAAAAGATATTTTCCATAAGTCATTATTCGGAACATGATAAAGTCATTATAGATATTTACCGCCTAGAAGGTGAAGCAGACCAGTGGTGGAATCTAATTAAGAATACAAGGCCCCAAGATGAAATTGAATCCATGGAATGGGTTGAGTTTAAGAAATTATTTTTCTATAAGTAACTCCCTCGTATTCTTCGAACAAAGATGGAAAAGGATTTCCTTGAGCTTAATCAAAAGGATGATGAATCTGTTGGTATATACGAAGCGAATTTTACAAAGCTTTCAAGGTATGCATCTAGCTTTATCATCCAACATGAAAGTAAAGTTGATCGATTATTCAGTGGCTTAAAACCAAGTAGCTATGAAGAAATTGTGCGTTGTGCTATCAAGGTAGAAATAGAAGTTGGTGTTACATATCCATCTCATGGTTTTGATAAGAAACGAAAGATGGAGTTCAAGGAGATATCTCAAAATAATGGTGAAAAGAAGATAAATGTTTCTTTATGCTCAAAGTGTGGAAATAAGCATGGTGGAGATTGTCTTAAAGGGACTAGAAAATGTTTTATGTGTGGAAAAGAATGTCATCAAGAATCTGAGTGTCAAAGTAATGGAAAAAGGGTTGATAATGATGTGAATAAAGAAAAGACTGCAGAGAACGCACCACAAACACTTCAATGCTTCAAGTGCAAGGAAATGGGACATTATGCTAATCAATGCCCTAATACAAGGGTTAATTATGATAAATGTGAGCAACCACTTAAGGAAAAGGATAAAGGGAAGTCACATGCGATCACTATTTGTGATGTTGAGAATGAAAATGATGTTGTGTAATGATTAAGTGTTTATGTAATTGGATTTCAAAATAGTATCATGGAATCTCATTTATGGTATAATGGAATTTTGGAATATATATGTATTGGTCTTCAATAACTATATGGTACTGATAACCATGAAAATTGATTGAAATATTTTTGGAAAATATGCACATAATGAAGGGATAAAGAGAAAATGAAATGATCTCATGACTGATATAAGGACAAAGTTATATCATGGTTTGTGTATATAGAAATTTTGGGATTTTGGTATGTGGAATGAGTTAACTTTTGACAACATTCATGTTTTCACTAAGGTTCTATGGTAATTCATGTTTAGAATACATGATTAAGGTATTCATATGTTTGGAATATGACCAGAAAGATATATCTTATGATATATGGGAGATAAATGATGGTATTCACATGCTTCGTATATGGCCTCTCTAGTAATCATTTTCTTTATACTATGAGATTGGACAGATGTATTTTGGATAAGCCTAAATATTGGAACGTATTATGTTGGACATAAGATATATTATTTAAAGATAGAACTCGCTTTTCGATATTATTTCTGGAAAGTTATAATAGTATAGTTTTAGAAAAAGGACAACCCATAAGACGAGCGACAACCAATCATGTCGGACAAGGCTGTGGGAATCGAACCCACAACTGACGTACGACATGCCTTTATCGCATACCACTGGCCTACAGGAAGTCCTTGGTTAGTAGAAACTTCTTTTATTATATTAAGCAGTATGATACATGAAATATAAGTCCATTTTTGGAATCATATATGATTAACCTCACCATAGATGGCCTTATTTATATTTGATAACTTTTGCTAACCTTTTGTTTGAGACATATGGAATGAACCATCATTCTATCATATGATCTGCTAACACCTTACGAATGAAAAATTCTACTTCATTTCTTTAAGAGATGAAGTGGAAGTTTTTCAAGGCATGAAAAACAGTGATATTATACCGAAATAAAGTAAGTATTTCTTCTAATTAAAATTCTTTAAATTTAGGGAAATGATCTTGAAAACAAAAAATGTTGTCCTAGTGACCTTATATCTGATGAATCAGATGGTACCTTAGATCATAAAAAATTTATCGCTTTGTGATTGTTGGCTTTTTCATAGCCATGTTCTCTACCACTATCCATTAGAACATGATGGTTAGATTTCTCTTCCATATCCATATTTTCACCTATGTTCTTCTAGGTGGAAACACATTGATTAGTTAATTTGGGTAATCGTTACATTTCATACTTTAGTTTTTAAAGATATGTTTTGGTATTCCTTTTTATGATTTGGGTTTCTATTAAAGAATCATTCTAGTAGTAAACCATTAATAACCCCAACGAATTTCGAGGGATAAATTCATTTTAAGGGGGGTAGAATGTAACACCCTGAGATTTTATTCTTTTTTAATTTCATTGATGTCTTGTGTTGTACGCTACACCAAAAGGATCTTGCACTACACGCATCCCTGACTTGTCTTGCATTACACGTAATCGCGACCTTCCATGATAGCGTGTGTTATACGCAATACCGATTTTCACTAAACAATGATATGTTATATAAACTAGACGTTATGAATAGTAATACCCACTTTTTGAAATTTTATAAATTTTATCTTTTGAAATGGACTTCATTTTGGGATTCAGAATATCGAAATTAACCTAGGGTTAATTTTTGGTATTTTTCTGAAAACATTCAATTTTTGATGAATAGTGAAAACACTGGGATACTATTTAAAAACCGAATTTTAATTTAAATAATAATTTATTTTATTTAAATTTATTTTAGGTCAAAATTGATACATAATACCTATATAAGTTAAATGTAATTCATTGGAGTCATTTGATAATAATTTTAGATATATAAAAATTTTATTTAACTTTTCATAGTCTTTTACCCACCTCCTAAGAGAGTTTGAAAATTTACATAAAACTTAATTTTACCGCTTCTGTGAGTGGAATTCCAAAAATCAGAGAGACACAGTTAATATCAAGGAGTAAAATTTTGTTCAATAAGATAAAAATAATTTTCAGTGAATAGTAACTTTTTACTTTTATTTACCACGGTTAAAAGTAAATAGGGTAATTAAGGGTAAAAATGATATTATTATTACCCTAACACATGTTATAATTCTATTGGATAAGTTTAATTCGACCAAAACAACCTTAGGAATAAAATATTACCCTTTAGGTCCACTTGGATTAGATTAGGACATTTATTACTATTTTATTTAAAGAAGAATTAAAATAGTTAAAATCAAAGTTTAATAACTAAAATATTTTTAATACAAGGTTATACATTAGAAGAATTAGACTATAAATATTTATTATAAAGATAAAAATATTTCATAAATAATGGTATTTTATTTATAATTTTTTGACATTAAAATTTTAATTTATTTATGACATAATGATGATGCAGTAATTACCTTATTAATGAAATATTAACATAAGTGATGTAATAAATAAACAAATAAATGTAATTTTAGACTTTTTGTTAATTAAAATAATTTTATAGGTTAATATGACATGTTATTATTTATTTAATTAACGTTTTTAGAACTAATAATGCTGTTATGATTTGGACAAAAATCAAGTACCAAATAGTGTCAAAATTGACATAAAATAGTTTTTAAAACCTATATTATATTATTAATTGTAATTATATTCTTAAAAATCTAAGATTCGGCCAAATGAGTTATATAAGTTTATATATATTAATAATGAACCATTTGGGGTTCTTTTAGCTTGTTATAGTATGTTTATTAACTATATAGTGTAAGAAAACATGAAGACACGAAAAAAGTTAAATTATTTAACTTAGAGTTAAATATAAAATATGAGGTTAAAATAGAAACCTAACCTTGTCTAAAACTTATTGGTTGAGAAGATATCGACCAATCCCCACTTTATCTTTTAAATAAATCAATTTTGAACTATTATAAACCGAATATGACTTTATTATAAAATAATATTTTATTTTTTTTCCAAAGGTGTCCCTCTCCTCCCTTATAAAAGGGCACCCCTTCCCTCTTCTCTTCACAGCCTTTTGAGCCATCAAGTTCAGACAACCCCGGAAAATTACTCTTCTCAACCTCTCTAGTTATATCATAGAGGTTTCGGTATTATCAAAACACCAACTCTAGTTCCCTAAGAAGAAGTTTAAAGGAGGTGCGTCGAGGAAGAGGTAATCTCTTCTAACGACTCTTTCAAGTTTCTTTCTTATTCTACTTCATCTTCTTTAGTTGTTTAATTATAAATTAATAACATAAGTATTAATTATATACTTATATATTATTATAAATATGAAACAACCCCATTTCACCTTCTATCCATCCTATGAAAAATGAAATCACTGCGCGTGCGTACGTACGGAATACCGTCTCCACGCCGTGGTGTAATATGTTTTCCACCACCACCTTACTTGGATGGGTATAATGGTGTAAATAAATTAATATATATAATTATTTTAAAGTGATATTGATTCTGAGATATTATACGCACACTTCAATACAATTCCACGATCATGGGAATGACATCATCGCTCGTGCGTACGTACGGACTACCGTCTCCATGAACTTGATGAGATTCACTTTCCATGATTAACCATTCATGTATGATTATAAAGTATATATAATAAATAATAATGAAATATATTACATAATAGTGATACTGGATTTATGTACATATATGTTTCATTTACTTAATTCAATTTAATTCAACAAGGAAATGAAAACAGCGTTCATGCGTACGCACGACCTATCGTCTCCATGAATGGTGTATTTCATTCCATTTATTGATCTATCATATATATTTATATACTGAATATATGTTATATATAAATAATGTTTTACATTATTTAATTATGTAAATCATGATATTAGTTAAAATATCAAGAACAACATGTCGAAACACGTACGATAAATGAAACGATTTTACCCAAAACGCTGCTTTAACATGGAATTTACAAAAGAATGGCTAATATAAAGTCATAAGTGAACCATATATGATATCATAACAATGAATATGATTCTGTAATAAGTAAATGAAATTATTTAAATCATTATACAGGAGGTTCAAATACGTACGAAGCATATCAGACCTAAAGTAAGGGATAACTATTCCAATCTCGTTTTTATCCGAGATTGTTATTCGTAAGTATTTACTGGGGTTATTGTTATCATCCGTGTCCATGTTTTATAAAAATGTTTTCATGTATTTTTAAAGTCCTTTTTAATCATTTTTGAAATTTACCACATGTTATGAAAGAAGTTTTACTTTTGGTTACCATAGGAGGAACTTTTTGACTTTTCTGAAAAAAGTACGAGAAGAATGTTATTTTTAACTTATGTGGCGTGAATGGATTTTTACGGTTTCATAACGCCTAATTTTCAGGAAGCTTAAGCTACAAGATTTTGTAACTATTTTCAACAAAATACTTTTCTTTTAAAATTTCATGGAATTTTTTGAAAATAAAATTATTTTGAAGAAGAAAGGATATTTTCCTCAAGAATTCATTCCAAGTGTTTTATAAAAACCATTTTCCAAATAAGATGAAATTATTTCATACGTGTATGTTTCAAGTATAATGTATCTATGATTCACATGGTTTCAATTTTATTATGATGAAATATCCATTTGTTTTATATGGATTATGTGAGATGTGATGATGTTTATGAAACCCATTTCATTCTTTGGGTTATGATGAATGTTTTAAGTTTATTTTTTGGTACAAGTAAGAATGATTTAATTATTAGATGGGTGGGACCTATATCTCCCTCCAATTAATTGGGTAAAGAATTATATCTCATGAGATAGACATGGCTGGAACTGTAAGTTAATCCGGTTTAGTGTTACAGGACTGGAACGAGGAGTGAACTCGATTCAGAAAGGGAATTTATCCATTAATATGGCCTTGGATGTAATGCATTGGCTACTATAGAAATAATATCATGTGCATAATGGTTTTCCACAATAAAATGTTTTATTACCATTCTATTTTATCATGATTAATGTTCCTTTATGACCTATGCCTTACGTACTACCAAGATTTATTTAACAACTCAATATTTTGATGTGTAAAATTTATGTTCATCTTTTGAGGTTAAAATTTATATGGTTTTTTTTATTTTCCCCATGCTTACCCTTATTGAAAATTTGAGATCACCCTTTATATGTTTTCTTTTCCCTAGGATATAAAGAAAAGTTTTAGGTAAGAAAACAAAAGGGGAAGATCTTTATGGGAGATTTTGAAGATCTTTCACAATGATTAGAAGATTTTGTTCCAAGTTTCCAGAGACACTAAACTATTACGATCCTTTAGTGTTGGTTTTTGTTATGTATTAAGTATTCCACGAAAGTAATGTAATGTCTATGTACATCAAGATTTGGGTCTCTATAGTTGGTATCAGAGGAAAGGTTTAGTTAACCTTTGGAAACTAGGATGTGAAAACTTTAGGGAGATCCCTAGAGACATTTGTAAGGTATGTCTAGGGATGTCTGTAAGGTTAAGTATAAGTATAGGTTATAGTCTTATAATTAAGGCAATGATATTAGAATTAAACCTAAGATGTTAGATATTGAAGGTACTGCCCCGTGATTATGAATTTAGCCTCTCACACTATTCTTTTTGGGTTTCAGATGATGGTTGGAACCCGAAGGAGCCGTGTTGATCAATGTAATGGACAATGCAATGATTGTCCTCCTGAACAACCAAATGTGATGGGAGATGAAGTGAAATATCTTATTGCTATACTTACACAAGCTATGAATCATTCTGGATTTCCAAATGATCAGAGAATGAAATAATATTCTATTGAGTCCTTCATGAGGCAACGTCCACCTTCTTTCAATGGGTCTTCTGATCTACTTGTTGTTGAACAATGGATTAGTACCACTGAAAAGATATTTTCCATAATTCATTATTAGGAACATGATAAAGTCATCTAGCTGTTTACCGCCTAGAAGGTGAAGCAGACCAGTGGTGGACTCTAATTAAGAATACAAGGCCCCAAGATGAAATTGAATCCATGGAATGGGTTGAGTTCTAGAACTTATTTTTCAATAAGTAATTCCATCGTATTCTTCGAACAAAGATGGAAAAGAATTTCCTTGAGATTAAGAAAAAGGATGATGAATATTTTGGTATATATGAAGCGAATTTTACAAGGCTTTCAAGGTATGCATCTTACTTTATCATCCAACCTAAAAGTAAAGTTGATTGATTCTTCAGTTGCTTAAAACCAAGTCTTCGAAGGGCATTAGCTATAAGATACTTCAGTAGCTATGAAAAAATCATGCATTGTGCTATCAAGGTAGAAAAGGAAGTTGGTGTTACATATCCATCTCATGGTTTTGATAAGAAATGAAATATGGAGTTTAAGGAGAAATCTCAGAATAATGGTGAAAAGAAGATAAATGTTTCTTTATGCTCAAAGTGTGGAAAGAAGCATAGTGGAGATTGTTTTAAAGGGACTAGAAAATGTTTTAAGTGTGGAAAAGAAGGTCATCGAGCATCTGAGTGTCGAAGTAACAGAAAAGGGTTGCTAATGATGTGAATAAAGAAAAGGCTACTGAGAACGCACCACCAACACTTCAATGCTTCAAGTGCAAGGAAATGGGGCATTATGCTAATCAATGCCCTAATACAAGGGTTAATGATGATCAACGCGAGCAACCTATTAAGGAAAAGGATAAAGGGAAGTCACATGTGATCACTATTTGTGATGTTGAGTATGACAATGATGTTGTGTAATGATTAAGTGTTTATGTAATGGGATTTCAAAATAATATCATGGAATCTCATTTATGGTATCGTGGAATTTTGGAATATATATGAATTGGTCTTCAATAATTATATGGTACCGGTAACCATGAAAAGTGATTGAAATATTTTTGGAAAATATATGCATAATAAAGGGATAAAGAGAAAATGAAATGATCTCATGACTGATATGAGGACAAAGTTATATCATGGTTTGATTATATAGAAATTTTGGGATTTTGGTATGTGGAATGAGTTAACTTTTGACAATATTCATGTTTTTGCTAATATTCTATGGTAATTCATGTTTCAAAAGAATGCATAATTAAGGTATTCACATGTTTGGAATATGACCAGCAAGATATATCATATAATATATGGGAGATAAATGATGGTATTCAGAAGCTTGGTATATGACCTCTCTAGAAATCATTTTATTTATACTATGAGATTGGAAATATGTATTTTGGATAAGCCTAAAGATTGGAATGGATTATGTTGGACATAAGATATTATTATTTAAAGATATAACTTGTTTTTTGATATTATTTCTAGAATGTTATATTAGTATATTTTTATAAAAAGGACAAACCCATAGGACAAGAAACAACCAGTCGCGTCGGACAAGGCTGTGGGAATCGAACCCACAATTGACGTACGACATGCCTTTATCGCATACCACTGGCCTACAGGAAGTCCCTAGTTAGTATAAACTAGTTTTATTATATTAAGTAGTATGATAGATGATGTAAAAGTCTATTTTTGGAATCATATACGATTAACCTCACCATATATAGACTTAAGTATATTTGATAACTTTTGATAACCTTTTGTTTGAGACATATGTAATGACCCATCATTCTATCACATGATCTCCTAACACCTCACGAATGAAAAATTCAACTTAATTTCTTTAATAGATGAAGTGGAAATTGTTCAAGGCACGAACAACGATGAGATTATACCGAAATAAAGTTAGTATTTCATCTAATTCAAATTCGTTAACTTTTGGGAAATGATCTTGAAAACCAAAAAATGATGACCTAGTGACCTTATATCTGATGAATCAGATGGTACCTTAGATCATCACAAATTTATGGCTTTTTGATTGTTGGATTTTTCATAGCCATGTTCTCTACCACTCTCCATCAGAACATGATGGTTAGATTTCTCTTCCTTATTCATATTTTCACCTATGTTCTCCTATGTGAAAACCAAGTGATTAGTTAATTTGGGTAACCGTTACGTTTCATAATTTAGTTTTTAAAGATAAGTTTTGGTATTCCTTTTTTACTATTTGGGTTTCTATTAAAGAAACTTTGGAGTAGTAAACCATTTATAACCCCAACGAATTTCGAGGGCTAAATTCATTTTAAGGTGGGTAGAATGTAACACCCTGAGATTTTATTATTTTTAATTTCATTAATGTCTTGTGTTGTATGCTACACCAAAAGGAGTTTTCACTACACACATCCCTGACATGTCTTGCATTACATGCAATCGCGACCTTCCACTATAGCGTGTGTTGTATGAAATACCGAGTTTCACTAAACAACGATATGTTATATAAAGTAGTTGGTATGAATAGTAATACCCAATTTTTGAAATTTTATAAATTATATCTTTCAAAATGGAATTCATTTTTGGATTCAGAATATCGAAATTAACCTAGGGTGAATTTTTGGTATTTTTCTGAAAACTTTCAATTTTTGATGAATAGTGAAAACACTAGGTTAATATTTAAAAACCGAATTTTTATTTCAATAATTATTTATTTTATTTAAATTTATTTTAACTAAAAATTTATACATAATACCTATATAAGTTCAATGTAATTCATTGGAGTCATTTTATAATAATTTTAGATATATAAAAATTTTATTGAACTTTTCATCGTCTTTTACCCACCTCCCAGGAGAGTTTGAAAATTTACATAAAATTTAATTTTACCGCTTATGTGAGTGGAATTTCGAAAATCCAAGAGACACGGTTAATATCAGGAGTAAAATGTGATTCAATAAGATAAAAATAATTTTTGGTGAATAGTAACTTTTTACTTTTATTTACCACTGTTAAAAGTAAATAGGGTAATTAAGGGTAAAAATGATATTATTATTACCCTAAAACATGTCATAATTCTATTGGATAAGTGTATTTAGACCAAAAACAACCTTAGGAATAAAATATTACCCTTTTGGTCCACTTGTATTAGATTAGGACATTTATTACTATTTTATTTAAAGAAGAATTAAAATAGTAAAAATCAAAGTTTAATAACTAAAACATTTTTAATATAGGGTTATACATAAGATAAATTCAACTATAAATATTCATTATAAAGATAAAAATATTTCCTACATAATTGTATATTATTTATAATTTTTATACATTAAATAATTTAATTTATTTATGACACAATGATGATGCAATAATTACCTTATTAATGAAATATTAACATAATTGATGTTATAAATACCCAAATAAATGTAATTTTAGACTTTTTATTAATTAAAATAATTTTATAGGTTAATATGAGATGTTATTATTGATTTAATTAAATTTTTTCGAACTAATCATACTGTTATTAGTTTTACAAAAATCAAGTACCAAATAGTGTCAAAATTGACAAAAAATAGTTTTTAAAACAAATATTATAATATTAATTGTTATTATATTCCTAAAAATCTAAGGTTATTCCAAATGAGTTAGATAAGGTTATATATATTAATAATTAACCACTTGGGTTTCTTTTGTATTGTTATAGTAAGTTTATTAGCCATATAGTGTAAGAAAAAAAGAAGACACGGTAAAAGTTAAATTATTTAACATAGAGTTAAATCTAAAAGATAAGGTTAAAATAGTAACCTAAAATTGTCTAAAACTCATTGGTTGAGATTATTTCGACCCATACCCACTTTATCTTCTAAATAAATCAATTTGGAGATATTATAAACCGAATATGACTTTATTATAAAATAATATTTTATGTTTTTCCAAAGGTGCACCTCTCATCCCTTATAAAAGGGAACCCGTTCCCTCTTCTCTTCACACAATTTCGAGCCTTGAATCTCAGAAAAACCATAAAAATTATTCTTCTAAACATCTCTAGTTACATTATAGAGGTTCTGGTATTCTCAAAAGACCAACTGTAGTGCCCTAAAAGAAGTTTGAAGGAGGTGCGTTGAGGAAGAGGTAATCTCTTCTAACGGCTCTTTCATGTTTCTTTCTTCTTTTACTTCCTCTTATTTATTTGTTCCATTATAAAGTAATAAAATCAGTATTACTTATATACTGATATGTTATTATAAATATTAAAAAACCCCATTTCACCTTCTATCAATCCTACGGAAAATGAAATCACTACGCGTGCGTACGTACGAAATACCATCTCCACACCGTGGTGTAATCTGTTTTCCACCACCACCTTACTTGGATGGGTATAATGGTGTAAATAAATAACTGTATATGATTATTTTAAAGTGATATTGATTCTGAAAAATTATACATACACTTCAATACAATTCCACAATCATGAGAATGATATCATCGCTCGTGCGTACGTACAGACTACCGTCTCCACGAACGCGATGAGATTCATTTTCCATGATTAACCATTAAAGTATGATTATAAAGTATATATAAAAAATTAGCGTGAAATACATTAAATAATAGTGATACTGGATTTATGTACATATATGTTTCATTTACTTAATTACATTTAATTCAATAAGGAAACAAAAATACCATTCATGCGTACGCACGACCTACTGTCTCCATAAATGGTGTATTTCATTCCATTTATCGAACTATCATATATATTTCTATACTGAATATATATTATATATAAATCATGTTTTACATTATGGAATTATGTAAATTAGGATATTAGTAATAATATCAAGAACAACATGTAGAAACATGTACGATAAATGAAACTATTTTACCAAAAACGCTGCTTTAACATGGAATTTAAAAAAGAACGTGTAATATAAAGTCATATGTGAACCATATATGATATAATAACAATGAATATGATTCTGTAATAACTAAATTACATTATTTAAATCATTATACAAGAGGTTTAGATACATATGAAGCATATCAGACCTAAGGTAAAGGATAACTATTCCAATCTCGTTCTTATCCAAGATTGTTATTCGTAAGTATTTACTGGGGTTATTGTTATCATCCATGCCCATGTTTTATAAAAATGGTTTCATGTATTTTTAAAGTCATTTTTACCCATTTTGAAAATTTACCACATGTTATGAAAATAATCTTCTTTTTAGATACCATAAGAGGAACTTTTTGACTCTTCTGACAAAAGTACGAGAATTATGTTATTTTTAACTTATACAGCGTGAAAGGATTTTTACGGTTTCATAACGCCTCATTTTCATGAAGCTTAATCTACAATATTTTATAAATATTTTCAACAAAATACTTTTCTTTTAAAATTTCATGGCATTTTGTGAAAAGAAAATGATTTTGAAGAAGAAAAGATATTTTTCTCAAGAATTCATTTCCAGTGTTTTATCAAAACCATTTTCCATCTAAGATGACATTATTTTATACGTGTATGTTTAAAGTATAATATATCTATGATTCACATGGTTTCACATTTATTATGATGAAATATCCATTTGTTTTATATGGATTATGTGATGATGTGATAATGATTATGAAACCCATTTTATTTTTTGGGTTATGATGAATGTTTTTAGTTTATTTTGTGGCACAAGTAAGAATGATTTCATTATGAGATGGGTGGGACCTATATCTCCCTCCAATGAATTGGGTAAAGAATTATATCTCATGAGATAGACATGGCTAGAATGTTCAGTTAATACGGTTCAGTGTTACAGGACTGGAACGAGGAGTGAACTCGATTCAAAAAGGGACTTTGTCCACTAAGATGGCCTTGGCAGCAATGCCCTGGCTACTATGTAAATAATATCATGTGCTTAATGGTTTGGAACAATTAAATTTTTTATTCCCATGCTTGTTTATCATGATTAATGTTCCTTTATCACCTATGCCTTACTTACTGCTAAGATTTATTTCACAAATCAAGATTTTGATGTGTAAACATTATGTTCATATTTTGAAGTTCAAATTTATATGGTTTGTTTTATTTTCTCCATGCTTACCCTTAATTAGAATTTGAGTTCACCCGTTTTATGTTTTCTTTTCCCCTGGACATAAAGAAAAGTTTTAGGTAAGAAAACAAAAGGGGAAGATCTTTATGGGAGATTTTGAAGATCTTTCACAATGATTAGAAGATTTTTTTCCAAGTTTCGAAAGACACTAAACTATTATGATCATTGAGTGTTGGTTTTTGTTATGTATTAAGTATTCCACGAAAGTAATGTAATTTCTATGTACGTCAAGATTTGGGTCTCTACAGGTACATGGAACAACTTGTGAGGTGCCAGCCCGTAGGGCGATGGCCATCCATCCTAGGACACTGTGAACTGTGTCATCAGTGAAATCAAGCACACAAATTCCATTTTCATATCATCCTAAGAACTCAGTATTTCAAGGATGAAGCAATTTGGTATGGTTTCAAAAACAAAAAACCACAGGCCACAATCTCTGCAAACCCCGTTTGACTGAGTCTTCCACATGTTGAGATGGAACTTCATGGTCCTCCACAAATGGTTTTGCACTCCTACAAATATTATTTCTACAATTATCTATAAGAATATCATTGTAGGATGTCAAGTGGATAGACGAAGAAAGAAAAAAGGAGATCCTTGAGTTTGGAAGAATGAATTTAGAGGGGATTCTGACTTTGGTTTTGAATCATAAATGAATTGTTAACTGCAAATTACATTTTCACCGGTATAACCAGTAGTGAACCATATAATCAAGAAACATAATAATAATTGGTAAACCATGAACCTAATTTTCATATCATGAACCATAAATTCACTACATATGAACTTCATGCAAACCACATGTTCTCGTTTCCATAATCAATACGATGTTTTCCTAGTGCATCACTACACAGATTGAACCCTGTGCCACATACCACATCAGTACATGTGTAAACCCGTAGCATCTTGGATAACCAGACCATGTACTGTGTTCTACTTTGGTATGCAGTGGTCCCCAACTAAGTCCCCAAAATAGTTTGGTATGTGGACGAACCCTCTACCCACAAAGCACTATGGTATATAGGGCCCCCATCCCACATGAGAAAAACAGAATGCTGAATGGGGTAACTTTTGGTGTGCTTCCCTTTGGCTCCAAGATCGCTTTTCCATTACTGTCCAATCCTCCATATATTCTTTATGAACCAGTCTACTGGTATCAGGCCAAAGAGTCCTCCAAATCCACCAGACCCATATGATAATATAACTTGGTACATCACCACTCCCCTTTGAGTCTACATATCTATGTAATGTAGAGTCACGAAGGCTGTCCCTGTAATGTTTTGGACTCCTGGGATGTTTGTATGTCTAAATTACCATGGTAATCAAAAGTCCTAGCAAGGGATGATGATGTGAACCTCCCCATTCTAGGTATTAAGGGTGATAACATGATTTTCCATTCAACGATGAATGGTGATCTATCGAAGGAATCATTATCACATTTCCTTTTGAGGAGAAGTGTCATTTCTCCCATTTCCTAGAGTGTATTATAGGGGAAATCCTACTATAGTATGTCCCTAACCTTACAAGAGCCAGCCATATGACCTCCAATGACATCCCACATTGGATGTTACATCACTCCATGCCCTCACCCACCTTCGCCTCATCTTCTAACACCGTAGGTATAACCTCTTACATTAGTTAAAGAGTGTATGTGTGGGTTGTTAAATCTCTCATATCCTCTTGTTTCTAACATCGAGTGTGACTCACATGGGTTTAGAGATATTTTATGATTACAACATCCACACAACCAACCCCACAAAATGAACTATGTGAACTCTGATTCCTGTTCAAAATAGGATATGTGGGACACCTTCTTGAAGGCCCGATCTCAAAGGGGTGCCCTCCCAATAGGGTCCACTGAATCATGACCCCTCAAATGGGAAGCCTCAATGAATAAGCCCCAACCAAAATGAACTATGGGAACTCTAATTCATATTCAAAGAATGTTACGTAGGACACCTGGATTATGCTCTAATATCAAAGGGGTTCCTTCCAAACACGGTCCACCCAATCACATCCCCTCAGATAGGATGCCTCCAGGATTAAGCCTCACCTAAAATGAACTACGTAACATTGATTTCTTTTCAAACCAGGATACTCTTGAAGCCTACTTTAAGACTCGAGCTAAAAGGGGTACCCTCCCAATAGGGTCCACCAAATCATGTCCCTTCAAAGGGGAATCCTCTATGTGTATTCCCCACACAAGATGAACTATGTGTACTCTGATTCATTTCCAAACCAAGATAAGTTGGACACCTAATTAAAGGCCCGATCTCAAAGGGGTTCCCTCCCAACAGGGTTCACCCAATAATTTCCACCCAAAAGGACAACCGCCAGGCCCACCAAAAATGAAATATGTGAACTCTGATTCATGTTCAGACAAGGATACATAGGATTCCTACTTGAATGCCCGATCTCAAAGGGGTTCCCTCCCAATAGGGTCCACCCAATAATGTCCCCTTAAATGGACATCATCCACATGTAAGCCCCACCCAAAATGAACTATATAAACATTGATTGCTGTTCAAACCAGGATATATTGGATAACTTGATGAAGGCCTGAGCTCAAAGGGCTACCATTCAAAAAATGACCAACCTATTATCCCCCACAAAAATGCGCCTCCTCCTAGGTCCAAGCCCCAAGCTAATCGGACTACATGTGATATAATTTCTCTCATGAGTATACATATGAAGCACATCTTATGTGTCTAAACCTAACATCAAACCACCATCTGTCTCCCCTGGATGACGATAAACTCCAGAGTGCCTTATTTCATGGCTTAAGTCATCAATGCCTCCATTGAATCAAGTCTATGTATATCTATAATGATCTTATAACCCTGGGGTTGCCCATGTAGAAAATCTACAGCAATGAAACATGGATTCCTGAACCTATGAACACGACTTAAATATATAATAGAGTCATGGAATAGGAAATAATTACCCCCAAAATGGAGTGATAAGCCTGACCTCCCTTCCTCTCGACCAATAGAGTCCTTAAGTGTCATTGGAAAAATCGTCATCCAATGAGAGACTGTATTTGGAAAGAAGGTCCCCGAATAATGGATACCAGGGATTTTGGGTATTTCTAGCTCCACGAATAAACCCTTTAGATACCATCCAATGAAAAAATATCCTAAGAGGGTCAAATGCGTACATACATAACCCCATAAAATCACATACTCGGGCCATATGGATTGGAAACCTCATACATCATACAGAAGGGGAAATGTATCCCAGTACCTATGGGGTTGATCAAATTCCCCTGAAAGGATAACGACTCAGATCAGGATGAAACAAATATGGTGGTGGGAATGTCTCTCCAATGATAGACAAAATCTTGTATCCCTTTAGACCATTTTTCATTTCCCCCAATGCATACATGGGTCACATAAGGTCAAAATAGTCATTCATTGTAATTTTATATTTAGATTCATTATAATGGATTGCAATGAAAATTTGATTTATCATCGGAATATCCCCTGGGAGTGTCACACAAGGTATTCCATTTGGATAATTTTCATGTAACAGAATATACTCGAGTCAGGATCCGATACACATTTTCATATTTGATACCTTTAGGTACATCTATTTTAGAACCACATCAACTTTTAGTATCCGTACAATGATGTACTACTAGGAAAAGAACATAATATTTATCTAAATAGAACATTAGGATTTTATTATTTGTTTATCCTAAAATTTTAACATAGGGTTATGTTCTCTAATCAATGTTTTCTAAATCAATATCTCAAGGGTTTAAACTAAACATACATTCATTCAAACTTCATCTCTATGAAGTAAGAAATCCTAAATCTAGTGACTACTACAATTACAATGGTATGATTACATGGAATCAAATTCTGAATGTTCGATCAGTTTTGTGGTCTTAGTAGACCAAATACATACATAATCCATACATTATGACAAAATACAATAATTAAAACATAATGTTTTCAAGGATAGATTTATTCCCACATTATATATCCTTGAATATCTTTTTTAACACATATTTAGGATTCTTGGGGAATGTAAACAAAATAATGGTGGGACAAAATGCTCAGTAAGGGATGTTAAATGGAAGAAATAACGAATCAATTAGAATAATAAATACGGAAAGGTAAAAACTAAACACACATTCCATATAGTCAATAAACTGAAAAGGAATTTAATAAAAATTAAGGGAAGGTAAATAACATTACACTCATTCCATTTAATCAATAAAATGATAATTAAATGATTCCATTCATTTTTTAATAGTTAAAATCTCATTGACAATTATAACTATATCTAAATAAAGGATATTCTTATTTATTGGATGTCATTTTTCCCAAGTACATGATACCATTACCATCAACACATTCTATAATATATTTTAACACAAAATGTGTGAAAACCACACCAAGGATATAACATTGACTCATCCCATGAGACTACTGACTCATCAAGGGGTTATTGATAATTGGGACCCACACATGTCATACATTTCCAAAATATTTCTCATGTATGAAATAATCATTTTAATTGTAGAATAATGTGCCTTATCAAATATTCTCAAAGATTAAAAGTTACGTATTTCTCAGCATTTCCAACGATATCAAATAATTTTCAATTTAAACATTGTTTGTAAAAATGATTTACACTTTAGGAAATAACTGTATCGAGGATATCTAATATGGTTATTTGGGGTAATTTAATGTTTAATGGTCACTGTAAAATGAATATTTCTATTGGACTAAAAAAATTAAACATGGAAGTGAATGTTGATATTTTCCTTATACAAATCAACCATATAACATATATATGAATAATAAGGAATAGAAAATACCCCATGTGGGATAATGATAAGTGTTTTTTGTTGTTTATGAATAGAAATACCAAAAAATTTAAATCGTTCCTCACGAAAATACCCTGTTAATTTTGAATAACATTTTGAAAATACTTTTATTTGAAAATATAATTTAAAAAAGATTTCATTAAAAATTATCCTTTTAAAATACCAAATGAATCACCAAATAAATGATTTTGGGTAATTCCATACATGCTGTGCAAGGTAAAAATAACACATCTTTTGCAGAGTTGAAGGGCTAGAAAAGTTCCTTGTTCAAAAACCGACAATGAGATTCCATTAAAATATTTATAAATTATAAAAGGGTAAAAATGTTTATAATAAATAATTTTTAATAGTTAGAGAATTTTGAAAACCTTTTAAGAAAATAGGGTTTTTAGAAGAAAATAGGTTCTACATCTATATTGGGAAATAATGGCTATTTTTCATTATAATATTTTTACATCATTTTACCAATGTATAATAAAATTTCATTGATTATTGATTAATTATCATAAAAATTACTTTATATTAATTTCATAAATAAGAAAACTTGATTAGATTGAGATTATGAAATAAACCCTACAAGGATCATAATGTTTAAGTGAGAATTAATCAGTGAATTGATTATTTGTATCAAATTTATATCAAAATATATGTAATATAAATACAAAAATATATAATAAATTTATGTATACAAATAATAAAATATTACTAATGAAAATGAGTACGTAATATAATCTAATGAAAATGAATTGAGTATTGAAAATTCATTATCATCTGGAAATATTATGTTAAAATCCTATTAGATGAATTAATTCAAATTAAAACATAAAAAATAATTAATAATGAATTATTAATACTATTTATTGTTAAAATTTCAGTACATACACCATATAAGAGAAACTACGTGGATTACATTACAGTATGGCTCAATGAAATGAAATTGAGATGAACACCCTCACAACTTTGGTAACCTATGAATTGGAAGATCCAAAGTAAAAATCCAAAAATAAAACCTTTAAATAAAATGAAAATAAAATAATTCATGATATAATATATCAAAATGGGGAGTATGTACTACACTCAAATAAATTATGTGGTGAATATGAGATTTATCTTATTGATGTAAAACATGAGAATAAAATCCCTTTCATTGTGTTTCCTTTTGGGTGAACATCCATTAACATCCCATTTAGTTATTTTAGTCATTTTAATAATTAATTAAATAACCATAATAAATTTTATAATATAATATATAATCTTTATATAACATATTATTCAATTTTATTTATAATCATTCATTATTTTCATCATCTCGGGTAATAAAAACTTTGTTTTTCGAGTACATTTGAATGTTATTTTCTATTGCTACTATATAGATCAATATTTAACCATATTTGTAACCAAGATGTAAATATTATATATATTATTTATATATTAATTTATAATAATTCATAATATTTTGAAATAGGAAATGAAATGCACCATTCATGGAGGAGGTAGTCTGTATGTACGAATGGAAACTACTTTCATTTATTTTTTAATGTTAAACAATGAAAAGTAAATGATATATGTATATTATAATTAAATTATCATATTAATTTCATATATCTTAATTTTTTTGAATTAAAACCATACGTTATACATTCCATGTATAGCATGAATTAATTACATCGCTTTGAAGAGGCAGTAGTCTACATGTCCACAAACGATGTATTCATATTCCCATAAAATGGAAAGCATGAATGTATGAGTTATAGGAAATATCACAAATAATAAATAAATTGATAATATAATATATGTATATATACTAAAAATTAATAATTTACTTCAGCATTGAAAGGTTGTAAATGGAATAATGAATGACATCGATTCGTGAGGTGGTAGTATGTCATACACATGGACAATTATTATGTATACCATTTGACTGATGTGTGTGAAATTATAGTACACAATGTTATCATAATAACATATAAGTATATTTAATATATAAATGTTATTATATAATAATGATATAAAAATAATTGGATGGATGGAGAAGTAAATGAAAAAAATTGATTGTTGAAGATTATCCCTGCTTATTCGGGTAATGCATTTTGGTTAATACAAAAATACATCCTTGGATTTTTTTCATCAAAAGGTATGATTCTTGGATTATAGGATGTATTATAGGGGGTTATTTGGGATGGTTTTTGATGATAAAAATGTTTTTAGATGTGTGATTAATCAGGAGGGGTGAGTGCCCTTTTATAGTGGAGGAGGAGTTCCATTCATACAAATTTTAAATGGTAAATACTACTGACTGGTCTCCCATAAATAATGTTCCTCCACTAATTATCCAAATTAAATAAATGGGATTATATTGTCTAAATATGTCCATAAAATAGGTTTTGGACAGGTTTATCCATCATTTTGGCCCTTATTTTTATGTTTTAAACCCTTATTAATCTTAATTTTTCCTTAATCACTGGAATAAAGTTTAATTTAATTTACTAGTATTATTGTAAAAAAATTATGTTGAACATACTAGAAATTTTAAATTAATATTTTTTTAAAATATTTAATCCATTTTTATAAATAAAATTTCAATATGTGGTAGAAATCTATTTAAAATTAATCCCACACACAAGGGGATAAGGTGGGGTTTTAAAGTAAAATATTATCAAAATATTGATATGTTTTTATATCCAATTTCATTGAGACATTGATTATGTAACACCCTAGGATTTCATTGTACATTATTTCTTCAAAGTAATTCAATAACTTGGACTACATACAACACCGAGTTCAAGCGCACAATAACATACCAAACTAGCCGTTATGAATAGAAATACCCACTTTTTGAAATATTATAAATTTTATCTTTCAAAATGGACTTCATTTTTGGATTCGGAATATCGAAATTATCTTAGGGTGAATTTTTGGTGTTATTCTAAAAACTTTCAATTTTTGATGAATAGTGAAAAACGCTGAGTTATAGATTAAAACCGAATTTTTATTTAAATAATTATTTATTTTATTTAACTTTATTTTAGGTCAAAATGGATACATAATACCTATATATGTTCAATTTACTTCATTAGAGTCAGTTTATAATAATTTTAGATATATAAAAATTTTATTGAACTTTTCATAGTCTTTTACCCATCTCCTAAGAGAATTTGCTAATTCACATAAAACTTAATTGACCACTTCTGTGAGTGGTATTTCGAAAATCTGAGAGACACAGTTAATATCAAGGAGTAAAATGTGGTTCAATAAGATAAAAATAATTTGTGGTGAATAGCAACTTTTTACTTCTATTTACCAAGGTTAAAAGTAAATCGGATAATTAAGGGTAAAAATGATTTTAATATTACCATAAAACATGTCATAATTCTATTGTAAAAGTGTATCTCGACCAAAAAAACCTTAAGAATAAAATATTATCATTTAGGTCTACATGGACTAGATTAGGACATTTATTATTATTTAATTCAAAGAAGAGTTAAAAGGATTAAAATCAATGTTTAATAACTAAAACATTTTTAATATAGGGTTATACATAAGATAAATTAGATTATAAATATTAATTATAAAGTTAAAAATATTTCCTACATAATCGTATTTTCTTTATAAATTTTATACATTATATAATTTAATTTATTTATGACACAATTATGATGCAATAATTACAGTATTAATGAAATATTAAGATAATTGATATTATAAATACCCAAATAAATGTAATTTGAGACTTTTTATGCATTCCAATAATTTTATATGTTAATATAACATATTATTATTGGTTATATGATTTTTTAGAAGTAATAATTCTTATATGATTTTATAAAAAACAAATTACCCAATAGTGTCCAAATTGACATAAAAGGGGTCTAAAAAAATGTTATATTATTAATTGATATTATATTACTAAAAATATAAGGTTTGTCCAAAGGACTTATATCATGATAGGTTTATAATTAATGGACCACTTGGGGGTCTATTGGAAGTATATAGTAAGTTTATTAACAATATAATATAAAAATACAAGGAGACATGGTAAATGTCAAACTAATTAACTAAGAGTTAAAACTAAAATATAAGGTTAATAAAGTAACCCAGACCTATCTAAAACCTATTGGTTGAGTGTATTTAGACCCATACCCACCTTATCCTAGAAATAAATCAAATTTGAGCCATTATTAACCAAATATGATTTTATTATAAAATAATATTTTATGTTTTTCCTAAGGTGGTCCTCACCCCTCTTATAAAAGGGGACTCCCCTTCACTCCAATTCACACCTTCTAAACCATTTGGCTCGGCCCAACCCTGCCCAAATACCCTATCAACTATCACCCCTTCAACATAGAGGCATTATTTTGATCAAAAATCCCACCTAAGGATCCCTTTTATCAAATCAAAAGGAAGAACCCGAAGAAGAGGTAATGATTTGACCACCCTCTTTCAAGTTGCATCCTTCTTCCACATCCTTTTTCTTTGTTGTTTCCATTAATAAATATTAACTCCAGTATATTATATATAATTTTATGTTATTATAATTATGGTACAACCAAATTCATTATTCTGTACACCCTTTGAATTAAATGTCACCATACGTGCGTACGTACGGCTTACCGTCTCCACGTCATGGTGTAATTGTTATTCAATACATTAGTATTTGGATGGGTAAAATAATGATGTGTATTTGCTGTAAAAAATAAACATAACATGATAAGTATTATGTATATATGATATAACATCCAATTATATATTATTTTAATATCAAAATAATGTTATTTTCACTCGTGCGTACATACAGATTACCGTCTCCACAACGCGATGAGATTCATTTCCAAGTTCACCATTCATCGATGATTATAAAAATATATATTTCTAATAAGTATGAAATATATTACATAATAATTATATTGGATATATTTATATATATATATATATAAGTATTTATGTACTTACATATATCTTATTCACTTAATTCCATTAAATACTATATGAAAACTGAAACAGTGTTTATGCATACGTACGGACTACTGTCTCCATAAATGGTGTTTTCCATTTCATATATATGTATTTTATACATATTTATATTCTAAATATATATGATATATAAATCATGTTTTATATTCTGGAAGTATTTAAATCACGATTTAAGTGATACAATCAAGAGTAACAAGTTAATACACATATGATAAAGAATGAGATTATTACTCGACATATTAATATAACATGGAAATTATTATTAAATAGATAGCATAAAGTCATAAATGAATAATGAATGATATCATAAATATTAATATGGTTCTTGTATAATTTAATAACAAACTATAGTCTTCATACAAGAGGGTAAATGTACCCTCGACTAAAGGAAAGTGCAAGGTAATGGGTTTTCATCTCACTCCTTATTCCCGTGAGATTCATGCCATATTGCCACTGTTACCTTTTGTGTGGTGTATGTACTACAAATAATTGTATTCTGTGTGTAATACACCTTAATTTATGTGTATTTACATATTCATTTTATGATTCCTCTTTCATGGGGTGTATGTTTTGTAGGGTACCAAATTGGAAAGGGTTTATTTCACAATCTCTTCATTATCCGAGGTTGTTTATATGTAATTATCTACTAGGAACTCTTTATCATCCACATCCATGTTTCTTAAAAATGTATTCCAAAACATTTTTACTATTTACTAGACTATGGGTTAAATTCATTTATACCCTTGTTTGACTGTTTATAAAATTGTTTGAAAGGAATCTTTCTGTCATTTTCCAAACAAAGTCCTTTTTAACCTTTTCGACAAAATTAATGTAAGAATGTCTTTTTTAACATATATGGTGGGTCCAATTATTTTCTATTGTTATTAAATCGTCGAAGCTTCCATTACAATATTATAAGAATATTTTCAATGTAAATGTTTTCTTTTACAATTATGATACTTTTAAATGATTTCAAAAAAGAGATATTTCTCTCGAATAGTTTTGATTTCATCTATGTCAACATCCTTTGATGGCTTTTAAGCTCATTTGAAGAATATTTATTATGATACAAACCATCCATATTTTATTGAAGGTTTTGTGATATGTTTGAATGTGGATGTGTTATTTTTATACCATTCATGGTTTATAGAGAAAGTATTGACATTTCGTATGCTAGTTTTAATATGAATGTTTATGTTACGTTTAAACCTATTCATATGAGGGATGAATTGGACTTAGTATGTGACAAGTGGAGCCCGCTAAAGCTCCTCGATACATCGGTAGGTCTCATGCGACAAACTCGTGTCTTGGAATAAGGCTTTGACAAAATATCATTTGTAGTCTTGGCACAAGGCCTTGACTATGTGCTTATGATTGTCTGGATTATGCATTCCATCTTTATGAAAGTGGTTAGTTATATTGCATGTGATTATTACACTAGTAAAATATCCATGAGAATAAGTAAATGAAATTACATTATTTTATTTTTTCCATATTATGATCATTTTCAAGTTTAAAAGGCTTTTGTTTTAGTTATAATTGCCTTAAAAGTTTATGATTATTTATGAATGTTTTTGCTGTATTGTTACCCTTACTGACCATCTGAGCTCACCCCTTTCTATATTTTATTTTTCGCAGGATTTCATGAAGTGTATTGTGATTGATATGCAGGGTTAAGACAAAGGAATAATGGCGTTCGTAAATGATTATTTATGTTGTTTTTTATGTTATAAAGTGTAATGTAACATTCATGTATGTAATCTATCTTCCAAGACTGCTAAACCGATCGGTCCTTCGGGACACGATTCCTTGTAATCATGCCAATGTATTAAAATAATGCACCGACTCTGGGTAACTGGGTTTGGGGCGTTACAGTTGGTATCATAGGAAGTTTAGCAATAACCTTGGAAACTAGATTTAGATAAACTATGATTAGAGTAAATTACTGTAAGACATACCTTGGAGATTAGTATAGAAGAACTTTTTAGAATTTTTTTAATGTAAAGGTTTTGTGAGTTTTCCATGAAAATACATCCCTCTATGGATACGAGTAGGTAGAGGAGGCTCTGGCACAGATGTACCAAGGGGTAAAACCCGAAAACACCGCTTTTAGATAGAGTCAAATGAGAACTGGTGCACAGTAATGGGCCTTGCTGCACTCTTGGTTATGAAACACCCGAGGGATATGCTTAGGATAATTCTCGTTTTCTTTACAAACCACTATGAAGGGTTTATGAGTATATACCTCCTCAAGGAAAACATTTTTTTGATTATATATATAAACTATTCAATTTACATTAGGTATTTTATATGTTTGGAATTATGAATTGAGATTTATAAACTGACCTAGTGTATGCCATTGTATAGAAATGGAACCCAATAAAAGAAATGTGAACTCCATCAATACGTATGATCCAAAGAGTAAGAAAGATCATTTCTTTTACGGTATTAATCCAACATTTAGAAGGGAAATAGTATCCCATGTATTCTAAATATATGTAGAAATAGTATCATGTGTTAATAAGATAAGTAAAGAATTCTCTGAGTCCTATGGCTTTGAAGGGAATCAAGAGAAGAAAAGGATGGAAGAGAGAAAGATGGATAAGGGGAAGAGGTAAAAGAATGATTTTTCCATATGTGATAACTGTGGAATGAATCACCATGGTAAATTCTTGAAGGGAATGAGATTTTTTTATAAGTATGGAGAAAAAAAGACACCAAGTACATGATTGCAAGGGTAAGAAAATTCAAATGTACAATGCTTCATCTGAAAGGCGTTGGGACACTACAAAAATCAATGTCCCATTCATAAGAGTATACTTCAAATGATGTTATTGGATAATAATCAAGTTATTATACTACCTTAGATGAAGAGGAATTACTAGTGTTCTTATGATGTTATTATAGAATTATTTCATTTGAGTGTTGTATCAACAGTATACTGGTTACATGAATTATGGAGATAAATAAGGATTGTACTGCAGTACTATTTTATTGAGGATTTGAGGTTATATGGTTCTAAGAAAAGTGACTAAATAGTAAGATACACTTTTTTGAAAATACATGGTTGAAGGAAAGGTAATCCTTAATATGGTCCTGATAATGAGGTAGTGTTTTTGGAATAAGAGATGGTTGATTTTGGTAATTCAGGATGTTGCGGTGTTGTAAAAGAATACATGATGAAGGATTTCACATGTTATTACCTAGAAAAAAAGATCCTCATTATGTTTAACTTCCTTATAAATTTTGGACTGAGAGTTTGGATATAAGTATTTCAGATAATTCTAAAGGCTGGAATGGATTAAGTTTGAAATTGGATACTATTGTTAAGGTTATTTTTGGATTTCCATAAAAAGGACAACCTGGAGGTCGGGCAGAAACCCGTCACGTCCTGCAAGGCTGCGAGACTTGAACCACAACCGAAGGGAGACAATGGTGTATCACCTATCAGTAACCCACATGATGTCCAAGATTGAATAATGTAGTTTTTTTAAAGGGTCTAGTAGATGAATTATAAATAAATATTTTTTGAACACTATATGAATATGATAAATATATTTTTTATGTTCTATTATCTTTTAGAGTGAATAATGAGTTTGTGGTATAAATTAGTTAATGGATGGAAATCTACTTGACAAGTATACATTTTTTTCTCTTAGTCTATGAAGAAATAAATTCTTAAACTTTACGTAAGGGATCTTAATACCAAAAATGTTTTATCCTAATACCTTACGTTTTGTTGAAGCAATGGTAATTTAAATCATCATAGATTGGTGCCTTTGAGACCAAAAATTCTACAATTGTTTGTGATTGATGATCTCAATAACTCCCTATAAATATTTACGTTTTCCCTCCAATTATGTGTCTCTTATTTCCACCAATGTTCTCCTAATTGAGATCATAATTTGGTGGTGACTTTTTCATTCCCCTTTTCCTCTTATTAAGACTAAATATTATTAACCCAATTTCTAATGAGGGATTTCCCACAATGGTATTTTCTATTTTCATCCTTTTATTTTCGAAAAACAATTTCAAATTGATAGGACCCAATTTATTGAAGGAGGGAAGAATGTAACACCCCATTATTTCATAGTACATTATTTCTTCAAAGTAATTCAATGACTTGTACTACAGGAAACACTGAGTTCAAACGCACCATAACATACAAAACTAGCCATTATGAATTGTAATACCCACTTTTTGAAATATTATAAATTTTATCTTTTAAAATGGACATTATTTTTGGATTTGGAATATCGAAATTAGCTTAGGGTGAATTTTTCGTATTATTCTGAAAATATTCAATTTTTTATGACTAATGAAAAACACTGAGTTATAGTTTAAAACCGAATTTTTATTTAAATAATTATTTATTTTCTTTAAATTTATTTTAGTTCAAAAAAGATACATAATGCCTATATACGTTCAATTTAATTCATTGGAGTCAGTTTTTAATAATTTTAGATATATAAAAATTTTATTGAACTTTTCACCGTCTTTTACCTATCTCCTAGGAGAATTTGAAAATGCCAAAAAAACATAATTTTACCACTTCTCTAAGTGGAATTTAGAAAATCCAAGAGACACGGTTAATATCAAGTAGTAAAATGTGGTTCAATAAGATAAAAATAATTTTGGGTGAATAGTAACTTTTTACTTTTATTTACCATGGTTAAAAGTAAATATGGTAATTAAGGGTAAAAATGATATTAATATTACCCTAAAACATGTCCTAATTCTATTGGAAAGGTATATCTCAACAAAAAACAACATTAGTAATAAAATATTATCATTTAGTTCCACTTGGATTAGATTAGGACATTTATTATTATTTAGTTCAAAGAAGAGTTAAAAGAGTTAAAATCAAAGTTTAATAACTAAAACATTTTTAATATAGGGTTATACATAAGATAAATTAGATTATAATAATTCATTAGAAAGATAAAAATATTTCCTACATAATGATATTTTATTTATAAATTTTAGACATTAAAAAATTTAATTTATTTTTGACACAATGATGATGCTGTAATTATTGTATTAATGAAAGATTAAGATAATTGATATTATAATTACTAAAATAAAAGTAATTTTAGACTTTTTATGAATTAAAATAATTTTTTAGGTTAATATGACATATTGTTATTGGTTATATGAATTTGTTTCAAAGTAATAATTCTTTTATGAATTTATAAAAGAGAAAATACCCAATAGTGTCTAAATTGACATAAAAGTGTTTTTAAAACAAATATTATATTATTAATTGATATTATATTCTTAAAAATATATGGTTCAGCCAACAGACCTATATAATTATAGGTGTATAATTAATGGACCACTTGGGGGTCGATTGGATGTTTATAGTAAGTTTATTAACCATATAATATAAAAATACAAAGAGACATGGTAAATGTCAAACTAATTAACTAAGAGTTAAAACTAAAATATAAGGATAATAAAGTAACCCAAACCAGTCTAAAACATATTGGTTGAGTGTATTTCGACCCATACCCACCTTTTACTCTAAATAAATAATTTTGGAGCCATTATTAACAGAATATGAATTTATTATAAAATAATATATTATGTTTTTCCTAAGGTGCCCCTCACCCCTCTTATTAAAGGGCACTCCCCTTCACTCTAATTCACACCTTCTAAGCCATTTGGATCAGCCAAAACCTGCCCAAATACCCTCTCAACTATCATACCTTCATCCTATAGGCCTTAGTTTGATCAGAAATCCATCCTACGGAGCCCTTCTGATCAAATAAAAACGAAGAACCCAAAGAAGTGGTAATGATTTTACCACCCTCTTTCGAGTTCCTTTCTTCTTCCACATCCCGTTTCTTAATTGTTTCAATTATAAAATAATAAATCTAGTATATTATATATATTGTGATGTTATTATAATTATGGTATGACCAAATTCATTATTCTGTCCACCCTTTGAATGACATGTCACCATACATACGTACGTACGACTTACAGTCTCCACGCCGTGGTGTAATTGTTATTCAATACATTATTATTTGGATGGGTATACTAATGATTTGTATTTTTTGTAAATAATAAATATAACATGATAAAGATTATGTATGTATGATATAACATCCAATTATATATTATTTTAATATCAAAAGAATGATATTTTTTATCGTGCGTACGTACGGATTACCGTCTCCACGACGCGATGAGATTCATTTCCAAGTTTACCATTCATCGACCATTATAAAAATATATATTACTAATAAGTATGAAATATATGGCATAATTATTCTACTGGAGATATATATATTTATATATATAAGTATTTATGTTCTTACATATATCTTTTTCACTTACTTCTGTTCAATACTATATGAAAACAGAAACAATGTTTATGCGTACGTACAGACAACTATCTCCATAAACGGTGTTTTCCATTTCATATATATGACTATTATACATATTTATATTCTAAATATATATGAAATATAAATTATGTTTTATATTTTTGAGGTATTTAAATCACGATTTAAGTGATACAATCAAGAGTAAGAAGTTTAAACACGTACGATAAAGAAAACAATTATTACCCAAAATATTAATATAACATGGAAATTATTATTAAATGGGTAGTATAAAGTCAAAAATGAATAATTTATGATATCATAAATATTAATATGGTTCTGGTATAATTTAATAACATACAATAGTCTTCATATAGGAGGTTAAACGTACCCTCGACTAAAGGAATGTGCGAGGTAAGAGTTTTTCATCTCACTCCTTATTCCCGTGAGATTCGTGCCATATTACCACTATTACCTTTTGTGTGGTTTATGTACTATCCATAATTGTATTCTTTGTGTAATACACATTAATTTATGCGTATTCACATATTAATTGTATGATATCTCTTTCATGGGGTGCATGTTTTGTAAGTTACCAAATTGGTAAGGGTTTATTTCACAATCTCTTCATTATCCGAGGTTGTTTATACACAATTATCTACTAGGACCTCTTTATCATCCACTTCTATGTTTCTTAAAAATGTATTCCAAAACAATTTTACTATTTACTAGACTATGATTTATAGTCATTTATACCCTTGTTTTACTTTTTATAAAATGGTTTGAAAGGAATCTTTCTGTCGTTTTCCAAACAAGGTCATTTTTAACCTTTTTAACAAAATTAAGGTAATAATGTCTTTTTTAACTTATATGGCAGGTGCGGCTATTTTCTGCTATTATTAAATCGTCGAAGCTTTCCTTAAAATATTATAAGAATATTTTTAACGTATATGTTTTCTTTTACAATTATGTGACTTTTAAATGATTTCAAAAAAGAGATATTTCTCTCAAATAGTTTTGATTTCATCTATGTCAACATCCTTTAATGGCTTTTAAGATTATTTGAAGTTGATTTATTATTATACAAAAATAACATATTTTATTGAAGGTTTTGTGATATGTTTCAATATGGATGTGTTATTGTTATACCATTCATGGTTTATGGAGAAAGTATTGACATTTTGTATGATAGTTTTAATATGAATGTTTATGTTATGTTTAAACCTATTCATATAAGGAATGCATTGGACTTAGTAAGTGACGGGTGGAGCCCGCTATACCTCCTCGATGCATCAGTAGGTCTAATGAGACAAACTAGTATCTTGTAACAAGGTATTAACGAAATCTTATTTGTTGTCTTGGAACAAGGACTTTACTATGTGGTTATGATAGTATGGAATTATGAATTCCATAATTATGAAAGTGTTTAGTGATATTGCATGTGATTATTCGACTAGTAGAATATCTATATGAATAAGTAAATGGAATTAAATCTTTTTATTTTTTCCGTATTATGCTGAAGTTAATGTTTAAAAGGCTTTTGTTTTTGTTATACATTGCCTTAAATGTTTATGATTATTTATGAATGTTTTCATTGTATTATTATCCTTACTGAGCATCTGAGCTCACCCCTTTCCAAGTTTTATTTTTCTGAGGATTCCAAGAAGTGTATTGGGATTTATATGTAGGTTTAAGCCAAAAAAATAATGGCATTCATAAAGGACTATTTATTTTGTTTTTTATGTTATAAATTGTAATGTAACATTCTTGCATGTAATCTATCTTCCAAGACTGCTAAACCGATCCGTACTTCAGGACTTGATTCCTTGTAATCATGCCAATGTATTAAAATAATGCACCGACTCTGGGTAACTGGGGTCGGGGCGTTACAGATTAAAATTAAATAAATTCAAATAATAGTTTTAAAAACGATATATTTTGGATTTAAAATAAATTAATACATAATTTAACACTTGTAATTATTCAGATATAATACATTTTTGAATTCAAATTCAGTATTTTCACTATTCATCAAAAAATGAAATATTTTAGAAAAATAACATAAATTCACCATAAGATAATTTGAACATTACTATTTAAAAAATTAAATTTACTTTTACAATTAAAATTTAAAAAAGTTCCAAAATTTAGTTTTTAAATGAACTCCGCCTGAATAGGTGACTAAACCACCATTATAAAAATATCAGTAATTATGAATAAAATTGTTGGTTTTCTTATCTTATGCTTATAAAATCTATTAAATTAATGTCATTTTTTTATTAAAAATATAATATATAAATTTAAATAATATAAATCAATAATTGTTATTGTTATAATTTATTAAGACCAAATTCCTCTAGGAGAATAAATTTTTTTTTTATAAAAACCATTAATTTATATTCAATTAGATTTTAATTTCATTTCTTTTTAATTGGAAACCAATTAATTTATTTGATATTTTTTAAACTAGAAAATTTCATAAGATATTTGATCATATTGAAACTATCCAATTTAGCGACTATATCATATCTTATTATATTAAATAATAATAATTTATTAATATAATGTTGTCTAGTAAAACTCGGTCGTGCATATAAACAAACTACCGAAGAAACTTTTTGTACTATATTATGTAATGTATCTTGACATTTTGTGTGTTTCAAGATATAGTATATAAATAATGGTAAATATAATTTAATAACTTATGGTGTTATATTCTTTTCTACGATTGGTAGTGCATTACATGCTATCAAATATGATTTTATCACTTTAAAATTTAGGGGTGTTACATTAAACATATCATATCTATTGATAAGAAATATTACCAAAACACAACATGGTTCAAATAATATCCCCCTTTCTGTTGGTTTTCATTTCTTATTTCTTCTATGTCATCAACCTATCAACTCATGTTCTACCTATTTTTTTTGTCTTCCCACCTAAATATCTTCACCCCTTATCATATTTCCTCCCCCTTATTGAAAATAAAATTAAAAGGGGACAGTAATGAAATTTTTTCATTATCTAAAAAACATTATACTTGTATTCCTAATAATAAAAGTATCACAAGTGTTTTATAACAATGATACTTTAATTAAATAACTCTATATCTATATGGGAGAACCTGATGTAGAAAACATGAATGTATAGTAAAGGTTATAAATGGTATCCATAACACAAATTTCATGTAATACCTTGGAATGATTCTTTCAGTGTTTTCATATGTGTGTAAGTCGGAAAAAAATTTTAAGATAAAATTAACCACCACCCATATCAACAAACACATCATAATGTTCATGTGCATAAAAACAACACTCTCAGAATGTCCTTTTTCATAACAATTATCCCTAAAGGATTAATTAACAACTTAGAAGGGGGTAGAATAATTTTCTCACTTTTTATAAGTTTCTTTAATTTTAGAAACATAACCCATGAAAACATTTAATTTTCATTACCTTATCATCTTTTACTAAATAATAAATCATGAAAAAGTATGAATGAATATAATGCACATGATATTTATAAGGTTAAACATCAATGTGAGAATCTACATCACTATCGTAGCCCCACTCGTGGGTCTATTGAAATTGAATATAATTTAAATAATAGTTTTTCAACTCCTATTATACACTATCTATGTACTAATATGTACAATAATACTTACCCTTACCAGTTTATAGTATTTTCTTATAGAAATTGTGATCTATTAAAAAAATATGAAAGACAAAAACTTCATATCAACAAAAATCTTTCTGGAACCTTATTCATATGTATCTTGGTCCAATTTCCTAAAAACGATGGCCACCGTCATATGGAATTATTAAAATTAACATTTCTCAAGCTACAATTATAAAACTATACTAAAATTCTCTTACCGATATTCCTTAGTATGATCTTATCATTTGAGTAAAAAAATTATAGTAGTATGATCTTCATATGAGATTTCAGCCTTGAAAAAACTATAAATAAATCTCTATAGTGCTCCACCATTATAACATCTGAACCTATGTTTAGTGAAGAATTATAGTTCATCTATTTATAAGTTTCCTAGAATAGTAATGGTAGGAAACTGAAAATATTTTTCGGCTCATGAATTTAAAATAAAAATTAATTTCCACTTTGATAATTTTACCTCTTATTAACTCAACTAGTAAATTCTTGAATTTTATTGAGTCTCCTTGGAAAATGGACTTCTCAAACTTACAAAATTTTCTTAATTCCAATTTTGTGAGTCCAATTACAATTATTTTTGTGACTTTGATAGATTTTTATTCTTCATAATTATTCCAAATGAATTTATTACAGATAATGCATCTAGTGGACTTACTTATAAAAGGTACGTCTAACAGACCATATATTCAACACTCTTATCTATACATCCCTTGCACTTTTCCCAAATGAAACTAAAAAAATCCCAATAATTTGAACTTCTTAGAAACTCGTAAAATTTATTGGTGTTATGATGTGTCTAATGAATTTGTATAATCCATCCATTTGATGAACTAAAAAACTGATGTGAATCTTCCATAAACCTGATTTAAAATGTTAAATACATTAGTTACCTATGGAAATTCAACACTAATTAAATATTTAAAATTTTCCCCCTTATGATAGTTTCCTCATTCTACTGACATTATTCATACAATTTTTTCAATTGAAAGATTTATTGGTGTGAAGAATCATTCTGAAAAATATATTCTTGTTCTTGATCCAAGGGATTGGTGTCTACTTCTAGCTTGATGGTGAAATTGCTCGTCAACTATTATGTTCATGCAACGTCATCTGATTTACTCTTTCAGACTCTTGAAAACTTCTATTTCATGAACATCAAGATCTGATGAAATATTTGTCTTATATTCTAGTACTAATATAATATTTATGATTCCTTCAATTCTTCAAAAGCATTAATCTTATAAATGTTTCATGATTTATATGATCTCCAGGATTGGAAAATCATTAGTTGACATAATTTTATAATGTTAACGAACATTTTAATTCATGATATCAATATTTTCATTCAACATCATCTGTAACACTAAATCTTTATTTCTCAAAATTTTTTTACTTTATAACAAAAAATGAGTTAAATAAATAATCAATGTCATGCTGATTGATCTAAGACTGATAATGTGTCGGATCAAAATTTTCATCATTTAGAAAAATTATACATATGTTGTTGCTCATTATATTATACTACGTCTGGAAAATATCTTTTGAAAAAAATTCGCACTTTGTGATTGGGTTTGAATATAAAGTAACATTATCCTATTTTTCAAAAACATTATTTAAAAATATATCAGTTGTCAACAAATTCAACAACATGTTAAAAAACATCACAAATGATCTTCAATATCCCCCATTGTATTATTTTACTACCTTTTAATAACTTTTTAAACTCTAAATTTATCAAACACTCCAAATATTTCATAATAAGGATTTGAAACAACATAATGTTTTAATAATTATTCAAAACATAGCCTCTCAAAAAAGAGAAAGTCATAACACCACACCATTGGATAATGAAATTTTTTAAGTAATTTAGCCCCTCAATGATAATAAAATTTCATGGAAATTTAATTATAAAATCCCCCTAATTTTTTATCACATTTCGTTATTTCCCCCGTGATTATCGTCTCCAGCAATATCTGATATCCTGAGCTTCCGATTCATTAAATGAATAATGATAAGTAAAAACTACTTAAAATTAAAAAAAATTACTTTCACTTCCCCATTTTACAAAAAATCTAATATAGGGGGGACATCCTTTTGAGATTTAGAAATCATTGGAGGAGTAAGAAAATGATCTTTTAGCCTAAAATCTAAAAATCTATATTTTTTCATAGCTTCTGAAATGATATTAATAATTTGATACATAAATATAATATAATCATGGAAAATATATCTAGAAGAATCCTTCTATTTTATAAAGTTATAATTTATATCAATGTGTTTTGATCTTGAATTTATAAAACAATTTATAAAAAGATCAACTACACTCTGATTTTTACAATTTATCATCAGTGGTTTAAAAGAATTTACATTAAAATATTCTAGATGAACTTTAATCCACTACATCTGAGTAAAATCCCTTATATCTACAATATATTTTCATTCCTTTAAAATGAATGTTAATGAAATATATTTTATACTATACAAAAACACAAAACATTCTGCCCAGAAAATGCTCCTTTATAAGTTTATATTTTGTCATCAAAATCTCCACCTCAATCAGTATCAATATAACATTTAATGATCATACTTAAACTACATTTTTGTTAAATACCATGTGATATTTTTACTTTAACATATCTTAGAATTCAATTTATTTTGAACATATGAGACAATTTTGGATTAATTTGATATCCAAAACAGAAAGTCACATCATAAAAAACTTTAGGCCTTGAGGCTATGAGATATAGAAAACTTCCTATCAGCTTTCAAGATTCTTTCAGATTCACATTTTTTTTGGATTCATCCTTACTCATGTTTTTAAATAAAATAGGAGAAGAAACATATTTTATTTTTTTAATCCCATACTTCTTTATGAATTATCTGGCATACCCTTCTTGACATAAGAAAATTCACTTTTTTAAATTTTAATCCATGGATGAATGTTTGTTCTCCAACCATTTAAATTTTAAAATTCTTCTTCATCTACATTGAATATTGTTTAAATACATTTTCTTAATCCCTAGAAAAAAGTTTATGTTCCGTATACACAATAAAAATTAGCATGATGCAGTTAAATTCTTTCACTTACAAGCTACTGTAAAGCATTCAATTAAAAAAATTAATCATTTTCAAATAATTAGCATGTTTTTAATAATAAGAACATTGTAATTACATCAACCCATACCAATATTTTTTTAATCCGAAAACCTTGCTTTTATCATTATCAAGTAGAAAACCACAAGGTTTTTAATTTTAAACATCATCCTCATCTTCTCCATTTAAGAAGGTCAATTTTACATCCATATGATAATTTTTGTAATTTTAGTGTGTATCCACACATACAAACACTGAAATAATTTCTATTCTTTTAGTTGGGGAAATAGTTACATTTAAATCCATATTATTCACCAGTTCATAGCCTTTACAAAAATGTAGTCATTTATTTCATAAGACATATAAATGTTCATTTAATTTTTTTTATATTATTAAATTTTGTTCTAATATATTTATTAAATTCTAGTTGTTGAAAAGTTCCCATGTTTTATATATCCCAATTTGATCCAAATCATCATTTATGGAATCCAACCATTCTTTTTTTGTACAAATTCTGAAACATATTATGCTTTAACTTTAGATATTATTGAAGTATGATGTATTAATAGTAACTTTATTCTTGTCTAATATAGAGTCTTAAAATTACCAATAATTGTTTATGAGTCAAAAACTTTTTGTGAGGTGGTTCTAACACCCCAAGTTTTTGTGAAATATATATTTTTGAATTATTTTTCTGATTTTGATATTTTTCCATTTCAAGGAAAACTTAAGATAGCTTGAGTTATATGAAAGAACCAATTAACTTTTTTATTTTTTATGATATAACTTGTAAATTTTTTATTATATGATACCCAAATATTAGTTTCTTCTACACACAACACTAACTTAGATTGTGTTAAACATGAACCTAACTTGGTTTTCAATACAAACAAAATTGAGTTTCTACAAAAAAATATTTAATTTATTATTATAATAAAATAAATGAAAGAGTTATAACATAGAAGTTAAACATAATAATGTGAATATTAATAACCTCTTTTAATATATTATTTATAATGGGTTTTTATTAATAAAACATAATGATGAAAATACATATAATTTATGTAAAATTATTTATATGTTTGGGAATACAAATTTCTGAAAATAACGGATTATTAAATCATAATGTGGAAAATAACAATATTATATTTAATTAAATTTAGAAATTTAATTTGATAAAATAAATATATATTTTTAATTATATATTTTCGAGTTAACTTTGGATGAATTTTTGGGATTTCTCTAAAAGACATTATTTTTTGATGAATTATAAAAAATACTGAATATTAATCAATACCAATTCTTCATCTAATTTATTTATATAGTTAAATTATATTTAAAATTGTTTTCAAAGTCCCAATAGTTGAATTATAAATATATAAGTGAATTTTGGGTCCTGGAAATTATATTTAAATTGAATTTTGATAAAAATACTTAATGAACTTTTGAAGATTTTCAATTTAAAAACTCACTTCCTCCATACAACTATGGGATAAGTGTAAAAGTAAATTTTGCCACTTCTATGAATTTATTTTATAAAAAAAGAATGAAAAGGTTGTAAAATTATAATTTTTATATTATAATAATATCAACCTAATTTTTTACCGTAAATATTCGTGAGAGTGATTATAATTAATTAAAACAATTAAGGTAAAATTAAACATAATTAGGGAATAAAATATAAATGTAAGGGCGCAAATAACCTATAAAAATTAATGGAATCCATTTTATGTACGTATTTAGGTAATAAAAATTAAATTAATTTTTTTTTGTTTTTATGAATTTATTTACGTAAAAATATCGGTACTCATAACTTTTTTTCAAAAAATCAAAGTGTGTCCCCACCTTCCCTTATGAAAGGCGACCACCTCTCTACCATATTCCCACATATAAATCCATATAATATCATCAATTATCTAAAAAATTTACTTAAGAAAATCCATAACTTCATCTTGAAGCCTCCCTTTTGGTATAAATTCAACTAATTAACCCTTTTTTCAAATCAAAAGGATTTACCGAAGGAAGAGGTAACATCCTTCATCATACTCCATTGCATTATTTTCTTTCTTCACCACATCAATTATTATTAATAAATATTAATATAATAAAACAAATATAATCAAATTACATATATTTGGAAAATATAAGGGTTAGACATGCACTTTCACCTTCTTCCCTCAAATGGCTCACAAAACTACCATTCTTGTGTAGAATGAACTACTGCCTCACTAAATGATGGGTTTTTTTTACCTTTACCACAAATCATGGATGAGAATTATGATTTAAAATATTTATTTATATGATATATATAATACTTATCATTTAATTATACTTATTTAGTTATTATATAAATCCTAACTTTATGCTTTCAATATTTTTAATATGATAATGTCTTTTGTGGATGTGTAGACTATCACCTCCTCAAAGCGATGTGAATCGTTCACACTATGAATGAAATTTATTAAGGGAAAATTTAGTAAAATTATATGATATATATGATATTTATAATTCGTTTATTCATATATTATTATTATATATCATATACCTTCATAATTTCCAATTTTTGTATATATGATAACTTCGTTTATGAACATATTGACTACTATCTACTCAAAGTGATGTGATTCATTTAAAATTTACATGTGATTTATTAATATTAGGTTTAGTAATTTCATATGATATATATGAAATAATTATTATACATGAATTATATTATATATATACAAACAGATATATGTCCTTTATATTATTTTCTTCAAAACGAAAATAAAATGGAAGAAACGTTCATCCATATGTATGGCGTACTTTCCCCATGAACCGTGTATGTCATTTAATATTTCATTTTTTTAGATTACAATAAATAGTTATATACGGAATATATTTTACATATAAATCAGGTTTTATATTTGGGAAGTAACTAAATCATTATCTATATAAGAGGATCAAGAATAACAAGTCAAAACATGTACGATAAACAAAGTAGTTATTACATGAAACATTACATTTACATAGAATTGTTTATAAATAGGTATTATAATGTCAAAAGTGATTCATATATTTTATTATAAATAATTATATGGCAATGTATTATATGTTTAATAAACTTTTATTTATGATAAAAGATGTTTTAATGATTATTAATTATGTCAAGACTTAAGTTATGGTAATTTCGTCTCACATTTTATTTCTGTGAGATACATGTCTTATTCACATATCAATTAATTTATGCAGAGTTTATAATGAATATTTATGAATTATATTATTCTTATTCTTAAATTTAGGTTTATTAATTTATCTATTTTTATATTTCTTTCATGGGGTTTGTGTTTCTAAAGTTACAAAAACTGTAAAGTATTTTTTTTCAATCTGCCTTCCTTGGAAAAAATTAAATGTTATACACCAATATTTTACTATGAAGCTTATATAATGACATTTAAATGGTTATATAATGAATAATATTATTTTAACGATATTCAAATCTTAATTTGATGTCATTATTTCCATTTTTAATGATTTACTTTTATCAAAGTTGTAATTGTTTATAGTGTCATTCAAATTATTTATCGATATTGTTTAAGATTATGCTATCATGGATGAAATAATATGATTCACATCTCAATAAATTTAATAATTATTTTAACCGATGGATATTCATGGTACATCCATGTAATGATACCATTTTTACACTCTTTGGTACTTAAGGAATTAAAAAAATATTTTCCTAGGAATCAGAATTTATTTATACTTTTAGTCTGAAATCTATGTTCATTCATATCCATGTTTTCTAAAAAAGTTTTGAAAAGAGTTTTAATATGAAAATTTAATTTAAATTAAAATTTTACACATGTATTTTCTTTTTGATTTTTTTAAAGGTAATCTTTTTATTATTTTTAGATCATGGAATATTTTAAAAAATTTAAGATGAAAAAGGAATGTTTAGCTTATATAGTCTTACATGCTATCATGACCTTCATATCCTTGATGAATCATGTGTTTTATTATAAAGTTAATTTTTAAAATATTATTTTCCAAAAATTGACTTTAAAATGGTTTTTAGTAAAAAATAATTTCCAAAAATTGTATTATGTTAAAAAAAAATTAAATAATTTTAAATGATTTATTATTTGTTTTAAAATACCTTATTTTTAATGAAAATTATTAAAATGATATTAAATCAATATTCATATGTTTGAAAAAAATTCATGGGAAATGGTTTTAATTTTTTTCATGATACTTTTAATAGTTTTCAAGGAATACTATTTTCAACATGTTTTTAAATTTAGGTTTATTAATTTATCTATTTTTATATTTATTTCATGGGATTTGTGTTTCTAAAGTTACCAAAACAGTAAAGTATTTTTTTTCAATCTGCCTTCCTTGGAATAAATTAAATGTTATACACCAATATTTTCCAATGAGGCATATATAATGACATTTAAATGGTTATATAACGAATAATATTATTTTAACGATATTCAAATCTTAATTTAATTTCATTATTTCCATTTTTAATGATTTACTTTTATCAAAGTTGTAGTAGTTTATAGTGTCATTCAAATTATTTATCGAGATTTTTTAAGATTATGCTATCATGGATGAAATAATATTATTCATATCTCAATAAATTTAATAATTTTTTTAACCGATGGATATTCATGGTACATCCATGTAATGGTACCATTTTTACACTCTTTGGTACTTAAGGGATTAAAAAAACATTTTCTTGAGAATCAAAATTTATTTATACATTCATTCAAAACAATGTTTTCTAAAAAAGTTTTGAGAAGAGTTTTAATATTAAAATTTAATTTAAATTAAAATTTTACCCATGTATTTCCTTTTTAATTTTTTTAAAGGTAATCTTCTTATTATTTTCAGATCAAGGAACATTTTAAAAAATTTAAGATGCAAAAGGAATGTTTAGCTTGTACAGTCCTACATTCTATCATGACCTTCATATCATTGATGACTAATTTGTTTTATTATAAAGTTGATTTTTAAAATATTATTTTCCAAATATTATAAAAAATTGATTTTAAAATGGTTTTTAGTAAAAAATAATTTCGAAAAATTGTATTATGTTAAAAAAAATTAAAATGTTTTTAAAAGATTCATTATTTGTTTGAAAATACCTTATTTTTAATGAAAATTATTAAAATGATATAAAATCAATATTTATATGTTTGAAAAAAATTCAAGGGAAATGGTTTAAATTTTTTTTCGGGATACTTTTAATAGTTTTCAAGGAATACTATTTTCAACATGTTTTTAAGATTCGTTTATTATTTTGCAAGGAATCCTATTTATAATTTTTTATGAAGATTCATTTAAATGTTATCAAAATATTTTAATGAAAAATTCTTTTCAAAGGGTTTTGTTTTAAAAAAAATACTTTTTCAATGAATCAATTATGTTTCGGGTCAGACCTATATCTTTAACAATGCTTTGGGTAATGATAAATGTTATAGGATCCCAAGATGATACATGGGATGGAATACCATTATTAAAACAAAAGGTAATAATAATACCAAAAAATAGGGTATAAGGAAGGGAATCCCAATCGAAAAAAAGAGGGTACACGGGAGGGCATCTGTAAAGTGACCTTTCCTTTTTATACATTACTATTACATCATTTTAAAGATGTAAATAATAATAGTGTTACTCATTAAAAATCCAATGGTTTAGTGTCCTTGGAAAACTAAGACCATACATAACAATTAAAACATCAATCACAAACATTTATTTAACTCCTTCATCTCTGGATTCTTATTCTCAGTTGACCTCTCCTTGGTATATGTAGTCACCTAATGATATACATAAAAAAGGGGTGAGATAAAAGCCCAGTAAAATTTTAGATAAAAACAATATAACATGTGGCGAGATTAACTATAACATCATCATCTAAATTATTACAGGAAACATTAATTAAATACTTGAATTGTGGAAATACATAAAAATTGAAACATCTTGTCTTTGTGGTTAACTACAACACATACTTGTGTTCAACGCTAGAATATTGTTCACACATAATTTCACTTTAACTAGTGAGATCAATCACTTTCCCTAATGCATTGGAGAGCTGTATAATTCTGGGTTCACCCATCACATTCAATCATTCATCTTTCCCTATATAATTCTGGGTGCGACCGTCACATCATAATAATTACATTATCTTTCATGTCACATTAAAAATATATAAAACATGAACATAAAATAAACCATTAAAATAAATTGGTTTCCCTTAATAATCATAATTTTATAATCATTTGGTCCCTAAAATAAAGAGGGAATATCATTCTTCACATAGAGCCATTTATCAAGAGTGAAGAGTGAAACGATACTCAAGAAGTAAAAATTGTGTGTTTATTTGAAGGAAAATTTCTTTTAGAAAATATTGTGTTTTTCAAAAAATCATGTGGTGAAAATGAATATCTGATAAATTGGTAGATATTGATGAATAAATTATTTTTACGGAGAACCTGAAGAAAGAAGGATGGGTTGAGAATTTCCCCTTACCTAGTATCTGAATGCTTTCTTCACATTAAATTTATATATAACCACATTATATTCATTAAATAAAAATTAAAGAACCTTTTGTATATGAAAATGGATCAATATGGTTTAATTAGGTTATTTATTTCCTTTGGACGAGTTATAGGGTTCAAATCCATTGTTCAATAATGCTCATTTTTATGGTTCTCTTGAACGGTTCACTTGTATTCATAAATGGATGTTCATGTAGAACTAGGATAAATATACAGAAATGATATTACATTTAATTAATGATATTACAAGATTATGAATGATCTTATATTGAATTATTTTATATACCATGTGGATGAATCATTAGATAAAACTAAATGATGATCGTTAGTGTTAATTCGTGCGATTTTTGGACCCCAATGAACATGTTTTGTTTAAACATTTAGTAATTTTTACATTAGATAGTTCATGAAAATTAAATTGGATATAATACATATAATATAATTTTTTTTAACAATACAAATGGTTTTAGGACTATATTTGAATGAAATTAATGAAAATTTAAATCATTGGATCCACGATGTCGGTAATTCGACCCATCATAGTCAATGTTTTTATTCCTTGAATAAGTGGGAGTGGAGAAGAATAATGATGATGAATTTTCAATGAAAATGATAACATCCATAATATATCATATTTATGGAGAATTAATGATTCTTGAATAAGATGAGGGGACAAGACTATAATATGAAAAAATGAAGGAAAGAAAAACCTATGAAAAAGAAAAAGGATTTCTTACCTCTTGATCTATTCTCCTTGGGTTCCTTATTTAGGCCTTTGATTTGGCCTTTGAGGGAGAACATAATGTCTAGGACATGGGTAAATGATTTGGGAGGTTTATTAAATAGAACTTAGGTAAGGAACACATCTTGAGAGGTGTGAGAGGAATATAAGAATAATGGTGATATTTATATCAGAGGAGAGGAGGTATTTTAGATTATTTAAAACATTATTATAATATGTTTATTCAAGACTATTAATAATATTAATTAATGTGGCCCCAAATAGTTATAATGGAATTTGATATCGAACCATGTGGTTTTTCAACACTTATGATTTCATAAATAGTGTATTTAACTGATAATTTTAATATACTGTATTTTACTGTATTTCACTATTCATCAAAAATTCAAGAAATTTAGAAAAATCTCAAAAAAATCACCCTAACCGGTTTTTTATGTGTATAATTAAAAAATGAACTCCATTTTTGAAAATAATTTTCTAAATATTATTAACTTAATTTTTAAATAAAATATTAGTTAACCAAAAAATTAATAATTTTAATTATATAACTGCTTCTATATCACATTGAAAAATTAACCAAGATGTCATTATCTTAAAGCAACAATAAAATAAAATAATAACAAAATTTACTATTCATTAGGTTCACATTACTATTAATAAGACTATTCATAAAGGTATGTTACTATTCACCAAAAAAACAAGTTTGTTCCATTAAAATCCAAAAAACATACTAAACACGAATGTAGATGACCGGTTTTCAAAATTTAAAACATTGAAGTGGCAAAATTATGTTTAGGGAACACATAGTATTTAGTATCATGATAAGTCTATGGGTTTTCTAATGTGATTATACTCTAAGGCGTACTTATAATAAGGGATTTCCATTGATTAATCCTTGGGTCGTCACATTCTTCCCCCCTTATGAAATTTTTCCCATGAAATTTCCTTTTACACAAACAGGTGAGGGTACTTCTCCTTCATCTCCTCCTTTGGTTCCCATGTTTTTTCTTCAAACATATGGTTACTCCACAACACTTTTACAAGATGGGTTGTCTTGTTGCATTGAACCTTATCTCTCCAGGCCATAATATTTATTGGCTTCTCCTCATAAGAGAGACCATCTTAGCTATTCGACCTCTATGTGCGGTACATGTGAGGGGTATGGTATATACTTCCTCAAGAGTGATACTTGAAACACATCATGATCATGAGCCATATTCAGTGGATGTGCCTACCGATTGGCCACAACTCATATGTGTTCAAGGCTATCAAAAGGGCCAATGTACCTTGGGCATAACTCCGCTTTCATTCCAAACTACATGACACTATTCTATGGTGATATTTGAAGGAAGTATTTATCCCTAATGTCAACCACCAGGTCCCTTCTACGGTTGTCACCTTATCTCTTTTTCCAACTCTGAGTAGCTTTGATGTGTTTTTGGATGATGTGAACCTTATCTGTCATCTCTTGAAAAATATTAGGTCTAAGTATCATTATTTCTCCATCTTCATCCCAATAAATTAGAGTTCTATATTTATTTCAATAAAAATATTCATATGGAACCATTTGAATACTTGAGTGGAAGCTATTTTGTTTGAGAACTCAACCAATGGTAGATATTTATCCCATCCACCTTGTAATTCTAATGTGAAGGCTCAAATAATGTATTCAAGTGTATGAATAGTCCATTCATATTTTCCATCAATTTTGGGTTGATAGGCCATGCTAAAATATAACTCAGTACTCAGAGCATGTTGGAGGCGCCTCCAAAATTTATATGTGAATCTTGGATCATAGTCAGAGACAATCAAGAGAGGAACACCATGCAGTCTCACCATTTCTTTCACATATATAATTGCAAAATGTTCAAGAGATAGATCTTTCTGAACAGTGATTAAATAGGATGTCTTGGTGAGTCGGTCATCCTAAACCCATATCACATTATTTCCCTTCGACATATTTTGGAGACCCATGATAAAGTCCATAGTGAAAATTTCTAATTTCCACATGGGTATAGGAAATGGTTACATAAAAAATTTGTAAATTTTTCAATCTACATTAATATACTGACATACCAAGATCCATGAGATATATTTTGCTAACTTATTCTTCATGTCATCCCACTATAAGTTTTCACTGAGATCCTGATACATCTTGGTGCTAACGGGATACATAGAGAATTTTGAACTATGAGCATTGTCCAAGAGACCGTTCTTTATCCCGAGTGATGAAGGCTCACAAAGCTGTATTCCAAACTGAATCACACCATCATTGTTGATATGGAACTCATGTAGGTTCCCTTCCTTTAATACATTCATCTTCTTTTGTAACTCTAGATCATCCCTTTGTTCCTTCTTAATGATCTCTTGGATTTATGGTTGCACAATCCTTTGGTAAAGTAAGGATGTATCCCATGCACTTATGATTTCCAAATCTATCCTTTGCATATCCATGAAGATAGGGTCTTTCTCAATCTGTAACATTGATAGAGTATAAGGTTTCTTTCTTCATAGAGAATAAGCTACCATGTTCACCTTTCCTGCATGATAGTAATAAATCGATCTTAGTCATTGATTAGCTCTAACCATATCCTTTGATTCAAGTTGATCTCATTTTGTGTGAATATATACTTTAAGCTCTTGTGGTCGGTGTATATGTCACTCTTCTCACCATAAAGATAGTGCAAACAGATTTTCAAGGAAAAAATCATGGCTTCTAGCTCTTGATCATGCGTCGGGTAGTTCCTCTCATAAATATTTAACAATCATGAACCGTAAGCTATCACATTATCATTTTTAAGTTCACAACCAAAGCCTCTCATTAAAGCATCATTGTACATCACAAAACATTCACCACTCTTACGTATTTTGAGTATAGGTGTATTGATAAGCCTTATTTTTATCTCCTTGAAACATCTATCACATTCATCCTTCCAAAAATACTTTACCCGTTTCCATGTTAACATAGTTAGCCGGATTGAAAATAATGAGTAATTTCTCACAAAACCTCAGTAGTACCCAGCTAATCCAAGAAAAATATGGATTTATGTGACACTAGAAGTACTAGGACATTCATCCAAAGACATTGTTTTTTAAGGGTCCATATAAATTCTCTTATTTGTGATCACATGTCCCAAGAACGTGACTTTATTCATCCAGAAGTCACACTTTCTGAATATGGAGTACATATTCTCCTTTCTCAATACTTCCAACACAAGTCTTAGATATTAATCATGTTCTTCCTTTATATTGGTGTAGATGATAATATAATTTATAAACACCGGCACAAATTTATCTATGTAATTTCTAAAGACCATATTAATCAGATAAATGAATATTACAATGGAATTTTTATGTCCGAAGGGAATCAACTATAAATCATAGTGCCCGTACAATTTACAGAAGGCAGTCTTTGGAATACATTCCTTCATCACCTTTAGCTAAGGATATCTAGAATGGAGATCCACCATTTATAAGTATTGAGCTCCTCTTAACTGGTCGAACAAGTAATAAATCCTTGGAAGAGGATACTTGTTCTTTATGGTGATATTATTGTGTTCCCGATAATCGATACACAACTGCATTGTTCTATCTTTCTTCTTAACAAAGACCATTGTCACACCCCAAGGTGATGCACTTTGAAATATAAAACCTTTTTCTAGATTCTCTTGCAGTTTCTTAATTAACTCCTCCATTTTGATAGGATCCATTCTATAGGGACACATCGAGATTAGAGTTGCTTCAATTATGATTTCTATTGAGAACTCAACCTCACGATCTGGGGAAAGTCCGAGTAACAATTTAAGAAAGAAATCAATGTATTCCCTCATGATGGGTATTTTTTCATGGATGGAACTTTACATTGACTCAACCATTTGGGTAAGGTATACTTATTCATAGGTAATCAACACCCACACTTTTGATGATTTTTTTTCAAAGGGGATTCATGATCTTCCATGAATTTGTTGTGGAGAATGGGATGGTTCATAATAAGAAATGATATTTCATTTTATTTACATTTAGTATGTTTTCTATATAATGATAGCCAATTTATTCCCATTATAGCGTTGAATTCCACAAAGGGATGTATTATGAGATTCGCAGGATGAATCTTTCCAAATATCTCAACAAGAGAATATTCAAACACTTGGGTTTCAATGATTGCAGCACTTATTATTTTTTACAGATATTTCTACTTTTAGGATTCAAGGCTTCGATTATATAGTTCTAAAAAACATGAATGATATAAAGTAATGTGTAGAACCATAATAAAAAAATACATTAGACATTATTGAGTGAATATGATGTTTACCTTGTACGACTTCATTATATTTCTCTACTTCCATAGTAGTGACGAGAAAAGCCATCCCTTGATCCTTTGGATTTGTTTTCAGTTGATGCTGATTACCCTAAAGGGATCAAGGTTTTTTCCCAGGATTTAATAATTCCCTTGATCCCTATAATTGTAGAATTGAACCATGGGTGGTTCTCTCCTTTAGTCCACTACATTCTCCTTCGTTTTCATGTCTTTTAAACACTATTGAGAATGATTTCTTTCTTTTGCACACATGAAGCATTTCCTCGTCCATTTGAAGAAGTTCCCATGATTAAACTTCCCACTTTATTCTCATGTGGTTCATTTAGTTTTCTTTTCACATTTATCATTAAATCCTCCTTCATGATACTCCATCTTCCATTTCATGTCAACATAGACATGAGACCATTCTCCAAAATCTATATCCACTTTAGGAACACATCGAAAAACTTTTTCATAACTCACAAAGTCACGAATTTCAAGATCTATTAGAAGGTATGGTTTTAATATACTATACAATATGTCAATTTTTCTATGATTTTTTATAAAAAAACATGAAGAATTCCTTGAATTACTCGTCAAATTCGCTTCATCAGTTGTGGAATATGTTCCTTCTTTTTGATTCATCTCTTGGAATTATCTCACCATCTTCGTATGATGTGTTTGTGGGGAATACATATTATAAAAAATGATCTTAAAGTATTCCAATTCCATCTCTTCAATTTTGTCCCTTGGATTGGTGTTCTTAATCAAATCCCACCATTTATCAACCTCTCCATCTAGACGATAAACTACTAGAGTCACCTTCTCCATCTCAAAATAGTATAGCAAAGAAAAGATCTTATCAATGGAGTTGTCCCACTATTTCACTACTACTGGATCTGAATATCCACTAAATGTTAGTTGTCATTGAAGCATAAAATATTTGATATCCATTTTATCCCTCTTTTTTAAAAGTGGACATCCCATTTATTCTATTTATTGTTCATTACCTGAGATAATTTGGTAGGAATTTCCATGATGTTTTGAACTACACCTCCAAAATCATTGGAAATGTCATTCGGGAAATCATTGCATTGGCCCTCGCATAATGTTTTGGCCTGGTATCTCCTATTTCTCACAATTCCCTAAAAGACAAAAGGTTATAAAAAAATATAAGTCAACAAGTCATGAATAAATAACATATTCATTTGTACAATTTTAACTAAAATCATAACTTATGGGATCCCTATGTAAATCTTATTATGTTTATATTTTTATTTAGTCTCATAATAGAGGTTTTTTTTATAGTTCACTAATCCTAATTCCTAAATTATCAAAACCTTGCCACTGCTTCAAACTAAAGCAACCCAGCCATTTTATATATTATAATTACATAATTTTAAAGACAAATAACATAATAGTATAGCACATTGAGGATCCAAATTTTTAGTGTCTTGGGAAAACTAGGTTAATACATAAGGATTAAAACATCAAGGGAACACATTTATTTAATTCCTTCCTCTCCAGATCCTTATTGGCATTTGACCTCTCTTTAGTACATGTTGTCACCTAAGGATATACATCAAAAAGTGGTGATCTAAACTCCTAGTAAGAGGATAGATTAGAAAAATATAGCATGTGGTGATCATAACCATAACATAATTATCAAAATCAATAGAGTAAACATTAATTAAATACTTGAAATTTGCAATGCATAAAAAATTAAACATCATGTCTTAGTGGTTATCTACCAAAAATACCTGTGAACAATTCTAGCACATTATTCACACATAATTTCACATTAACTATTTAGATTAATCACTTTACCCAATTCATTGGATAACTATATAATTACGGCTGCACCCATAACATTCAACCATTCATCATGCACTATATAATTCCGGGCGCACCCGTCACATCATAATATTTAAATTATCATGCATGCCAAATTAAAGATATATAAAAATTGAAAATAACATATCCCCTTGTAAGAAATGTGATTAAAATTATAGACCATACTTTCATAAACATTTTTTCCCAAAAATAAAGAGGGAATATCATTCTTGACATAGAACCATTAATCACAAGTGAAGAGTGAAACCCTATTCATGAAGTTAAAAGGGTGTGTTTATTTGAAGGATGGATTTTTGGAAAAAATTGGGTTTTTCATGAAAAACAACTACAAAACATTTATTTACCATAAAAGGATAGATAATGATGAATAAATTATTTTTAATTATAACCCATACCAAATATTGAGTGAATGATAGAGAACCCAAAGAAATAAGGTTGGGTTCGAGAATTTCTCCATACCTTGAATCTGAGTGCTTTCTTCACCTTAATATCCCGTATAACCATATTTTATTAATTAATTAACAATTAGAGAACCTTGTGTACATTAAAATGGGTCAATATGGATTAATTAGGTTATTTGATGGACCTTTGGACGAGTTATAGGGTACAAATCCATTGTTCGGGAATGTTCGTTTTTATTATTTTCTTGAATGGTTCACTTATATTCATAAATAAAAGTTCATGTAGAACATGGAAACAAATACAGACCTAATATTACGATTTATTTACTATATTATAGGATTTTAAATCATCTTATATTGAATTATATTATATACCATTTGGATGAATTGTTAGATAAAATTAAATGATGCTCGTTTGTGTTAATTCGGGTGATTTTTTGACCAAAACGAACATGTTTTGTTTAATCATTTAGTAACATGTAAAAAAGTTGGTTCAAGAAAAAAAAATAGAATATAAACAATATAGTATATTTTGGACCAACAATAAAAAGGGTTTCATGAACATATCTGAAGGAATTAATTTAAATTGAAATCACATCATCCACGATGTCCGTAATTCAACACAATGCAAAAAATGTTTTTATTCTTTGAATAATTGGGAGTGGATAAGAAGAATGATGATGAATTTTAAATGAACATGAGAAAATCCATAATATATTGGATTTATAGAGATTACCTACCCCTTGTATAAGAGGAGGTTATGATACAATAATATAATAAATTGAAAGGAAATGAAAACACATGAAAATGAAAGAGGATTTCTTACCTCTTGATCTATTATCCTAGAGATCCTCCTTAAGGACTTTGAATATGGAATTTGGGTGAGACCAACAGGTATAATACGTGGGTAAGAGCCTTAGGAGTTGTCTTTGGAAGTACTTATATAAGTATCAAGGCATGATTCGTGTGGGAGTAAGAGGAGAATGATGGTTGTATTTATATTTGACGAGAGAGGTATTTTACATTATTATTATAATGTCCCGGATTTTTCCATGTATTATTTTAATATTATATGGGAATTAATTTGAGACCAGGCTCTGAGGCGATGTGCAGTTCCGAGGCCCAGTGAACCCGGAACAAATGTTTGAATTTAATTTAATAATTAAATAACGAGCGCATGCAGTTTTCCTGAAAAAGTGGAATAACTCCTAAATGGTTTCTCAGATCAGAAATCCGAGGGAAAAATTTCATTCAGAACAGTGTTTTTACCTTAGGCGAGGCCTAACATCGGCCGGCGCAGGTCGGTAGTAAAATCTGATTTTTGGACGCAATCGTAATAAAATATTTAATTAAAATATTTTATTTAAATATTTGTTATAGCAAAATCCCTTGTCTTTTTAAATGGAGATTTCACAGGGGATCAGGGTGAAAATTTTCATAACCCTAAAACCCTTGGCGGCTCTTGATGCACTGGAGGAAACCTCCCAAACCGGCGACGACGACGCAATGACCAAATCATCACCGACGAACGTCGTGAAATCCAGGTAGGATGTTTGTCTTGATTTTTCTTTCTCCGTTTTTGATTTCTACGATGAACATGGGCTAATCCACGAAAAAATTAGTCCGCGGATCGATCATTCTTGCGGGGTGGGCTTTTTTGGGGATTCTGGGAGATTAAATCCATGATGATTCTTTTGTTGTTGATCTTTTCTGCTCCGTTTAATCCTATCAACGAGAGAGGATCAACGCTGTGACGAATGACGGCGGAGGTTCGTTCCTAAATTTTGTTTCATTGGATTTATCCCCTTTCTCTCCTTCACGTTCTTTGCGTTATTCGCAGGGCGATGAACAATGGATAGTTTCACATCCGTTCTAATATGCAACGATCCGATATTGTGGATTCAACCATGGAGCGGTGTCACGGAGGTGCGATGACGGTTTTAGAAAGCGATTCGGAGTGGATCAAGAGATACGAGTTTTCGAGCGTTTTTCTTCGGATGGATCGTTCGACGATTATGATCCGTTTTAAGAGCCAAAAACACCCGTTATGATGTTCGTATGATGAAGTAAACCAATCCCTGGACTATCAGGATGAACAGACAAGAAACCAAGATCCAGAGGTTCGGCCGCAGCACGAGGAAGAAGACGATGTTTTTAGAAAAATCCCGACCACACGCCGTGTAGTATAGGATACACGGCATGTGTTCGTCGGCAGACCACATGGAGTGTAATCTGGGAGTACACGGACATAGGAAGAGTACACGGCCAAGGAAACGCCGTGTATACCCCTCCCCGGCAAGACCCGGCCAGATACACGGGATAACCCGTGTACTGGTACACGGGTAGGCGACACGGACACGGGCAAAGGCCATGTACGGGAATATGGCCAGCGTACACGGAGTGGGCCCAGGTGCTCGGACATAGCGTGTGATTCTTCTACATGTCGTGTAGTTGATTTCTGTCCGACAAGACGAATGACACGGGCCGGTTACACGGGCAGTACCCGGGTTCAAGGAACACAGTGTGTCCCTTTTTTACACGCCGTGTAGTTTGGTTTTGCATGGCTTGAACGAATGACACGAGCCATTTACACGGGCAGTACCTGGGGTCAAGGAACATGACATGTAACCAAACTACACGCCGTGTAACCTTTTCTTTTTGACTTGAGCCACTTGTCTTCTATGACTTGGACTAGTTCTCTTAGGGTTCGTACACCTGGTCATTTCCCTGAAGGTTCCAGAATCATTTCCATTACACAGAAGTATGATCCCTTCAGCAGAACTCCCTGAATAGAGTTGTTGGAATCCCCTCTGTGAGACTTAGATCCAGATCCTCTATTTGTTCCTGGAACCCTAGGTAGAGTTCTTGTTATCGACGTGACCAACTTTACCCGAGCGCCGATCCTCTGCTTAGCGGATTAGCTCAGAATGATTTGTCGGAATAACCCCATGACTTGGTTGTGATCCTCATATGAGCATCATGTTCCCTTAGTATTTGCGGAGTGTGTTCTCCCAGAGAAAGTAATTCGCGTCTTTCTCTCTTCAGACCTAGGAGTGTGTTCTCCCTATTATTTGCTTAGTGAAAATCATCGAGCTGGATCCTAGTGGCAGTATCACGACGGTCGTTTGTGTATGAGTATATCTGGATATTCTTGTGGTATGTTCTTTAGACATATACTGTGTGGAGCTGACAATATCTTTCCTTTGTGGTATTTTCCCTTGTTTTATTTCCTTTGTGCTTCCGGGGTGTCCTACTGGGGATTGTTATAATCACCCCTGCATGGGCTTTGACCGCATGTGTCATGTCTTGTACAAACGAGCGAGCCTTTGACATGATTCTAGGTGGACCAGGACCGGATGATACTCAGTGAGATCAGACAGGCCGAGGTGTGTTCCTACAGCTACAAACTATAGTCCCAACACCTTTCTTACAGGTTGGACTTTGTTACATACTTTCTTTTTGGTGGGTTTTTACTTTTGGCCCAGGGTTTTACACTTAATGTACTTTACTTTCCCGATGTACTCTATTGGTTGGGTTTTAGTGTATGCATGCATCCTTTCCATTTTTAGTAGTTTTTACTTTTTATCTTTGTGGGATTGGAGATGTGTGCGCGTGTTTATAGGTTTATAGGCAATGCCTCCCTTGTTAGTAGCATGCCTACCCGGTGCTAGTCACTAGCCCCTGGCCTACTGGAGGCGGGCTTGGGGAGTTGTGGCTCGGGCCTCACTGGGACAGGTCATGACAGAGTGGTATCAGAGGTGGTCGGTTCTACCTTAGGACCGAGAGTCTGTGATATGGTTTGGGGAAACCGTGTTAAGTGTTTCGAGTTCAGTTTTCAGGCCAGGGACCCCAGTGCTGGTGTGGGTGGCCGACGTATCCATACACCAGGACTCTGATAACATGATTTTCGACTCGAAACATGAGAACACTAGTTGCAGGGAAAATAATGGTACATGCATCATATAGGAATGGGTTGTGGTTTCTATGTCCTTCTTGATTCACCTCTCCAGATATACTCACTGACTGAGATACATCTTGTTTCCTTACAGGATGCCTCCGCGACGCGCACCCGCTAGGATCCAGCAGCTCGATCACGAGGATGACCCCCTCAGTGATGAAGCTTTGATACAAGGACCAGATCCCCCAGTTTTACCACCAGGTGGTGTGACAGTTATCCCGCCACCTGTGGAGCAGTGTTTAGTGCCTGCTGTACCAGTGGAGGTGGAGCTCAGGCTGAGCGCACTCCACGAGTTTCAGAGACAGAGACCCCTCAGGTTTCGAGGCGAGCCTGAACCTCAGGCAGGAGAGGACTGGCTTGAGGCGGTGGCCAGAGTCTTCCGTTTGGTCAGGACACCAGCAGACCAGATGGTGATCCTGGCAGTGAGCCTTCTGCAGGGCTCGGTAGGATGATGGTGGAGTTTGGTTATCCAGACTCATGAAGAGACGACACTCTCTTGGTCGGAGTTTGGGAATCTCTTCAGAGAGGAGTTTTCACTGGTTACCCTAAGAGCAGTACGCATTCAGGAGCTTCTTCAGCTTCAGGAGAAAACCATGACGGTGTCTGACTATTCGTTGAGGTTTACCGACCTTTCATGGTACTCGATGGATATGGTCAGAGATCAGTACATCAGAGCTCAGACTTTCGAGTGGGGCTTGCGCAGAGATATCCGATCTAGCATCATCCCTATGAGCATTCCTACTTATGATGGGGTGCTCGAGCAGGCTTTGGTGGTCGAGAGCTTCTTGGAAGAGCAGAGACAGCCAGTAGATGTCAGTAGTGGGTGAGCTGGAGCAGAGACCTCGCCAGCTGGGAGTTGACATTAGGGACCCAGGCGTGGGAGACATTTTCAGAGGAGATCCCAGGACAGAGGATCTGCCATACATGGTTTACAGGGTGCATCCAACTAGCCTCGAGAGAGGCGATGCTACTCATGTGATGGTAGGGGCCATCTCACTCGGGATTTTCCGACCTGCCATACTACTAACACAGGAGCAGTGGATGGACCACCGAGGCAGATGCAACGTGTGGAGCAGGCAGATCCACGGGGCGGAGGACGTGGTAGGAGAGCTGGGAGAGCATCCGGAGCTGTTCAGCGTTTTGATCTTTTACCACCACCACCCCCGGGAAGTCCACCCCAGGCTCAGGGAGCTGGTGGACAGAGGCAGGGACAACTGTAGGCGGCAAAGGCTTATGACCCATGTACTTTCTAAATGATTAGAGGTTCTATCTGTGTATTTTATACTTTGGATGCCGTATTGATAGAAACATGTGCTAGTAATTCATTTCTGGCTATTTATCTTGTTCAAGACCTTGAGATTCCAGTTGAACCATTGACTTGACCCTAAAGCTTAGAAACACCGACTTGAGAAGATTCAGAGATCACACACCTCTGTTGACAGTGTGACCTAACCCTTGGAGGCGAGATTTTCGGTTGAAACCTCTTGGTGGTATCATCGAGGCCTTATGATGTCATTTTGGGTATGGATTGGCTATCCATAGTTCATGCCCAGATCGTCTGTTTTAGGCGAAGGGTGCGGTGTGTCCGCAGTGATAGAATGAGGTTCTCTTTTGTCAGTGAAAGAGAGACCCAGGCAGTGGAGGATGGACTCGTGCAGAGGAGGGCACAACCGATTTCACATCAGTAGGCTAGCCTAGCCTTTGGTGTTGAAGATGTTACGAGTTTCCAGTTTCCAGTAGTAGTGGATGAGTATGAGGATGTCTTCCCAGAGGATTCCCCCAGGCTACCTCCCCGTCAGGAGATATATTTCTGCATTGAGTTGCAACCTGGGATGACACCGATATCAGCATCAGCATATCGGATGGATCCTGCAGAGCTTCGTGAGATGAGGGTGCAGTTGGACGACTTGCAGAAGAAAGGATTTGTGAGACCCAGCGTTTCACCCTGGGCGACCCCAGTGCTGTTTTCCAAGAATGCATACGGGAGCTTGAGGCTATGTGTGGATTACCGACGCTTGAATCAGGTGACCATAAAGAACCGGTATCCCCTACCGAGGATCGATGACCTCATCAACCAGTTAAGCGGGGCACGATGGTTCTCGAAGGTTTATCTACAATCAAGCTATCACCAGTTGTGAGTACAAGAGGAGGATATACCGAATAAAGCTTTTGGATGTCAGCACAGTCACTATGAGTACTTGGTGACACCCTTTGGCGTGACAAACACCCCTTCGGTGTTCATAGGGCTCATGAACCGGATATTTCATCCCTATCTAGACCGATTTTTAGTGGTCTTCATCAATGATATCCTTGTGTACTCTGCATCCAAGGAGGAGCATGAGAGACACCTAAGGATGGTTCTGAACACACTCCGAGAGCACCTGTTGTATGGAAAACTCTTGAAGTGTTAGTTCTGGTTACAAGAGTTCCACTTTCTAGGAAATATTATCTCAGCAGATGGTGTAGCAGTGGACCCAGCCAAGGTGGAGGCAGTGCTAGCATGGGAACCACCCCGGAGCGTGACAGAGGTGCAGAGTTTCCTTGGGTTGGCAGGCTACTATCAGAGATTCATTCCTGATTTCTCCAGGATTGAATCACCCATGAATGCTTTGACCCCAAAGAGGCAGCCTTTTGTGTGGACCGAGAGATGCCAGCAAGCTTTCCAACAGTTGAGATAGAGTTTGACGAGCACCCCGATCGTGAGGTTACCAGAGGAGGGTGTCGATTACGTAGTGTTCTGCGACACATCAAGAACCGGGCTTGGTTGTGTCCTAATGCAGAGGAAAGCGGTGATTGCCTATGGCTCACGTCAGTTGAGGCCACATGCGCAGAACTATGTGACCAATGATCTTGAGTTGGCAACAGTAGTCTTCACATTGAATATGTGGCGGCACTACCTGATGGGTGAGTGGTTTACCATCTACTCTGACCACAAGGGTCTTAGATATATCTTTTCTCAGAAGGATCTCAATTTGAGACAGAGGCGATGGCTTGAGTTCCTCCAAGATTACGACTTTGAGATCGTTTATACTTCTGGGAAGGGGAACGTAGTGGCAGATGCTCTCAGAAAGAAATCTAGTTCGCTGTTGCTGGATGAGGAGACAAGGAAGTTGGAATCCTTACAGTTATCCTTCGTGGATGGAGATGAGGGATCTTAACTTCAGTCGATGGTTTTACCCCTCCACTCTTACAGCGAGTCAGGGAAGCACAACGCATGGATGCTAGCTGTGAGACTTTACGTGCTCAGATATCCACAGGTGATGCTGCTGATGGATATTCAAAAGGTGGAGAGAATGTTTTTCTTTTCAGAGGGTGCATAGTAGTACCGGTGACGTTGCAGGAGGAGGTTCTGAGGGAGTTCCATAAATATCCTTTGGCAGTGCATCCAGGTTAGGTAATGATGTATCAGGACCTCCGACGTCAGTTCTGGTGGCCAGGAATGAAGAATTATGTTGCAAAGTTTGTTTCTCGGTGCCTTACTTGTCAACAAGTAAAGGCTGAGCACCAGGTGCCAGCGGGTTTGACTCAGCCCCTTGAGGTGCCAGAGTGGAAGTGGGACGGGATATCCATGGACTTCGTGATGGTTCTACCACATACTTCTAGGGGACACGATGCCATCTGGGTGATCATTGATCGACTCACCACATCGGCCCACATCCTATCCATATGGGAGCAGAGTTCAGTGGAGAGCTTGGGACGCCTCTACGTGCAGGAGATAGTCTGAATTCATGGAGTGCCATCCACGATTGTCTCAGATTGTGATGATTGTTTCACATCCCGGTTGTGGAAGGGATTTCAAGAAGCTTTTGGGACTCAGTTACGCTTGAGCACAACATTCCATCCCCAGACTGATGGTCAGACAGAGCGGACCATTCAGGTCCTGGAAGATATGCTTCGGTCTTGCATACTTGACTTCGTTCGTAGCTGGGAGGATCACCTACCACTGGTGAAATTACCTTATAATAATAGTTATCATTCCATTATTGGTATGGCACCATTCGAGGCTCTGTATGGGCGACCTTGCAGGTCGCCACTTTTCTGGACTGACCCAGGAGAGTCAACACTCATGGGCCCAGAGATGGTGAGAGCTACTACAGAGAAGGTGCAGGTCATCCAGGAGAAGATGAAGACTACACAGAGTCGACAGAAGTCTTATGCCGATAGAAGGCGGAGGCCCTTGGAGTTCGAGGAGCGAGACCATGTGTTCCTTCGGGTCTCACCTCGACGGGGATTGCAGAGATTTGGACGAGGTGGAAAGCTATCTCTGAGGTTTTTTGGCCCTTTCCAGATTCTGTGTAGTGTTGGTGAGGTAGCGTATCGCTTAGCTCTACCTCCTCAGATGGACCGGGTACACAACATCTTCCATGTGTCGCAGCTACGGAGTTATGTGCATGATCCATTGCACATCATCGACTGGGGCGAGCTGGACATCGATGATGGAAAGAGCTTTGCTGAGTACCCAGTGGAGATCAAGGATCAATAGGAGAAGATCCTTAGTGAGTGAGATATTCCCTTGGTGCGTGTCCGGTGGCAGCACGTGAATCTCCAGGAGAGCACGTGGGAGCGGAGGCTCAGATTCGCGTGCAGTACCCACATCTTTTTGAGTAGCCTTTGTTTTGGCTTTTCTGGGACGTAAAATCCCTAAGGTGGGTGTGATGTAATGTCCCGGATTTTTCCATGTATTATTTTAATATTGTATGGGAATTAATTTGAGACCAGGATCTGAGGCGGCGTGCAGTTCTGAGGCCCGGTGAGCCCAGAACAAATGATTTAATTTTATTTAATAATTAAATAACGCGTGCATGCAGTTTTTCTGAAAAAGTGGAATAACACCTAAACATGTGCTCGTATCAGAAATTCGAGGGCACCATTACATTCAGAACAATGTTTTTACCTTAGGCGAGGCTAAACATTGGCCGACGTAGGTCGGTAGTAAAATCTGGTTTTTGGACACAACCGTAATAAAATATTTAATTAAAATATTTTATTTAAATCTTTGTTACAGAAAAATACCTTATCTTTTTAAATGGATATTTACCAGGGGATCAGGGTTACAATTTTCATAACCCTGAAACCCTTGGTGGCATTGGAGGCTCTGGAAGAAACCTCCCAACATGGCGACGATGACGCATTGACCAGATCATCACAGACGAATGCCGCGAAATCCATGTAGGATTTTTGTCTTGATTTTTCCTTCCCCGTTTTTGATTTCTACAATGAACATGGGATAATCCACGAACAGATTAGTCAGTGGATCGATCGTTCTTGCGGGGTGGACTTTTACGGGGATTCTGGGAGATTAAATCCACGATGATTCTTCGGTTGTTTATATTTTCTTCTTTGTTTAATCCTATTAACGGGAGCGGATCAATGCTGTGACGAACGACAGCAGAGGTTCGTTCCTCAATTTTTTTCATTGGATTTCTCCACTTTCTCTCCTTCGCATTCTTCGCATTCTTCACAGGGCGATGAAAAATGGATCGTTGTGTATCCGTTCTGCGACGCAACGATCTGAGATTGTGGATTCAACCCCCGAGGCAGTGTCACGGAGGTGCGATGACGGTTTCAGCGATCGATTCAGAGTGGATCGAGAGATATGAGCTTTCGGGAATTTTTCTTCGGATGGATCGTTCGATGATTATGATCTGTTTTAAGAGAAAAAAACACCTATTACGATGTTCATGTGATGAAACGAACCAATCCCTGGAGTATCGGGACAAATGGACAAGAAACCGAGATCCAGAGGTTTGGCCGTGGTGCGAGGAAGAAGACAACATTTCTATAAAAATCCCGACTACATGCTGTGTAGTATGGGATACACGGCATGTGTTCGTCAGTGGACCACATGGTGTGTACTTTGGGAGTACACAGACACGGGCAGGGTACATGGCCAAGGACACTCCGTGTATACCCCTCCCCGGCCAGACCTGGCCAGATACACGGGATAACCTGTGTACTGGTACATGGGAAGGCGACACAGACACAGGCAGAGGCCATGTACGAGCACATGGACAGCGTACACGGAGCGAGCCCAGGTGCTCAGACACGGTATGTTATTATTCTACACACAGAGTAGTTGCTTTCTGTCCGACAAGCCGAATGACATGGGCCGGTTACACGGGCAGTAATTGGGGTCAAGGAACACGACGTGTACCTTTTCTACACGCTGTGTAGTTTGGTTTTACACGGTTTGACCGAATGACACGGGCCGTTTACATGGGCAGTACCCAGGGTCAAGGAACACGGCATGTAACCAAACTATACACCGTCTAACCTTTTCTTGTTGACTTGAGCCACTTTTCTTCTGTGACTTCAACTAGTTCTCTTAGGGTTCGTACCCCTGGTCGTTTCCCTGAAGGTTCTGGTATCATTTCCTTTACACAAGAGTATGCTCCCTTGAGTAGAACTCCCTGAATAGATTTGTTGGAATCCCCTCTGTGAGACTTAGAGCCGGATCCTCTATTCATTCCTGGAACCCTAGGTAGAGTTCTTGGTATCAATGTGACCAACTTTTCCCAGGCGCTGATCCTCTGCTTAGAGGATTAGCTCAGACTGAGTTGTCAGAATCACCCCATGACTTGGTTGTGATCCTCATCTGAGCATCATGTTCCCTTATTACTTGCGGAGTGTGTTCTCCCGGAGTGAGTACTTCACGTCTTTCTATCTTCAGACCTAAGAGTGTGTTCTCCCTATTATGTGCTTAGTGGAAATCTTTGAGCTGGATCCTAGTGGCGGTATCGCGATGGTCGTTTTTGTATGACTAAATCTGGATATTCTTGTGGTATGTTCTTTAGACATATACTATGTGGAGATGAATTTATCTTTCCTTTTTGGTATTTTACCTTGTTTTATTTCCTTTGTGGTTTTGGGGTGTCCTATTTGGTATTGTTATACTCACCCCTTCACGGGCTTTGCCCGCACCTGTCGTGTCTTGTGCCGACGAGCGAGCCATTGACAGGATTCTAGGAAGACTAGGACTAGATAGTACTCAGTGAGATCAGACAGACCGAGGTGTGTTCCTACGGTTACAGACTACAGTCCCAACACCTTTCTTACAGGTTGGGATTTGTTACAGACTTTCTTTTTGGAGGGCTTGTACTTTTGGCCCTGGGTTTTACACTTTCTGTACTTTAATTTCTTAACATACTCTGTTGGTTGGTTTTTAGTGTATGCATGCATCCTTTCCATTTTTAGTAGTTTTTACTTTTCAGTTTTGTGGGCTTGGAGATGTGTGTGCGCGTGTACAGGTTTATAGGCAATGCCTCCCATGTTAGTAGCATGCCTACCCGGTGCTAGTCACCAGCCCCTGACCTATTGGAGGCGAGCTTGGGGAGTTGCGGCTCGCGCCCCATTGGGACAGGTCGTGACAATTATAATCATTATTATAATATTTTTTCACAAAACTTTGAATAATATTAATTAATGTGACCCCAAAAAGTAATAATGGAATTTTAGTTCGAATAAAGTGGTCTTCCATCACTTATGATGTCATAAATAGTGTATTTAACTGATAATTTGAATATATGGTATTTTACTATATTTCACTATTCATTAAAAAGTCAAGAATTTCATAAAAATACCAAAAATTCACCAAAACCAATTTTAGATGTGTAGAATTAAAAATTGAAATCTATTTTTTTAAAATAATTTCTAAAATATTATTAATTTAATTTTAAAATAAAATCACACATAATTATAAAATTAACAATTTTAATTATATAAATGATATTATATCACATTGAAAAATTAACCAAGATGTCATTATCTTAAAACCTTAAGAAAATAAAAATATAATACAATTTACTATTCCTCAGGGTAATAATACTATTCTTATTACAATTCATAAGGGTATGTTACTATTCATAAAAAAAACAAGTTAGTTCCATGAGACACTAAATAACATACTGAACATAAATATTGATGACTGCTTTTCAAAATTCAAAACATAGAAGCTGTAAAATTATGTTTAGGGATCACATATTATTTAGTATAAAGATAATTTAGTGTTCATCCAAATGTGATTATACAATAAGGAATAATTATAAGAATAGATTTCCATTGATAAAACATTGGGTCGTTATAGTCTGAAGCCTAAAACCTGGGGGTATCTTAAGATTGAAACAATAGGTTGCACATGAGGGAATCCCATGAATTAAACAAAAGGGTAAATGTGAGGGAATCCCAATAACTAAACAAGTGGTAAAATGGTAGGGAATACCATAAGAAGGTGTAATTATTTAAACATTTTATAAGTGGTTTTTTTCATTCTTACGTTGTTTTGAATTATGATAAATGTTCTTGACTCTATAATTATTGGTTTTTAGTAAATATTGAGAACTAGAAATAACATGGTTAAAATTTAATGTTTAAAATGTAGATTTTATGGGCATTAAAAAAATCAATTTCCTATTTAGAAACCTCTAGAAGAGAATAAGGATGGTGGTATGAGTACTTGATATAATTTTTAAGATAAGGAGACTGCAAACAACAAGTCAATGGTATGTAATGTTCTTATAGTATTTTTTACATTAAAAATAAGAGTAATGATTAGATTTAGGTTTAGTAACCTTGACACATGAATCATATTTTATATTCTAGAAAATAGGTATTAAGGAACTTGTTGATAAATCTTCATTAATGGTTTAAGATTAAATTTAGATGAATAATGTATTTATGTTTTTGGATTCAATTGTTATGTTATATGAATCATGAAATATACATGTTTTTTCATTTTACGTCTTAATTAAATATATTTTTAAGGGTTATGTATAAAAATGATTTAATTTAGGGGTTATATTTGGATTAATGTAAGGTAACCCTTAATGTGTTAATGATATATATAAAATTGTCTTTAAATTTAAAAATCAGATGACTGGTTTCGGTGAAGTAAATTGCATAGTGTCAATGATCATAGAGCCAAATAAATATTTGTTGAAAAGGTAGTATATATAATCATGGTTGAATTTTAAACTTCATGAATTTAAATAATATATTCAGTAACCATTGGATTAAGAAATCATGCATGTTATCCAAACAGATTTTTGGTAATTTAGGTTATTACCATATTTGAAGAGAATATAAAATGAGGTTATTCACATGTTCTGTAATGTGGTAACTAAGAGATACTTTTAGAGATATGAGGGATTATTATTAATCTAATTCCATGATCTTAAATCTAATGTTTTGGATTTTCTTCTTTTATAATGGTTTTATAGATTACCATTTATAGAATTCTAAGTTAAATTTCAATGATGTTTATGAGATTAAATAATTATCTCACCACATAATGATTTACGAATATTGGAAAAACTTTTCTAACCATATTATTTTGGGTAACTAAAGAAATATTGGATGACATATCATGGATCCCATGACTTTTAGTTCTTTAGGATAGAAAATGTAACCTTCCTTTTTAGAGAAAGAGGTGAAGTGGAAATTCGTAAAGACTTAATCAAAGGGTGTGATTTTATATATGAAATGGAATAAAATAATGTTGAACATATTATTTTAAAAAGGTAATCATCTCCTGGAAATGGGTATGGAAGTAAAATATTGTCCTATTATCATAATTATTGATGATATTCATGACCTCGTTCATAATTCTTCTCATTATGATTTTTTGATTGTTATCTTTCTAAATATCACAAACTTTCTTGGGATTTGTTTTCTTTAAAAAACATTATGATTATTTATTATTTTCTACCATGTATAGGTTTTAAAATCCCACCTATTTTTTCCTTTCTAGAAACCATGTTAAGTGTTACATGGGGTAATAATTATGTTTCTAACATTACATCTTTAAAAGAAGTTTCGATGTTCATTTATATGATGTGGGTTTTTATAAAAGGAACATTAAAGTATTAAAACTTAAATAACACAAAAAAAATCCAACTAGAAATTCGTTTTATTGTGGGTATAATGTAACACTCATAGTTTTTTGAAATATTTTTTTATTAATTTAGTTTCTCTGATATTATTCCTTTCAAGAAACACTGAATTTAGCTTCTTTTATATGAAAGAACCAACTTTTTATTTCTTTTTATGAGAAACCATGTTATATTTTTTTAAAAATTACCCTAATAATTATTCCAAAACATGAAACACATACTTTTCTTGAGTTATATGAAACATCAACTTGGGTTTCATTATACGCAACATTGAGTTTCTACAAAAAACATAATTATTTGTATTATTATTATTATAGTTAATTAGATTAGATACATATAACATATAAGATAAACATAATAATATGAACTTTTAAAATATTTTTAATAATTATTTTACAAAAATAAAACACAATGATGATAAGAACATATAATTTTTTTTAATATCTTTATATGTTTGGAAAAAATATTTTCTCAAATGAACTATATTTTAAGTCCTTATTTGAGTAACAGTAAATTGATAATAGGCACTTATAGAGATTTAATTTGATAAAATAAAAATAATTTTTTAATTAAGATTGTTTTGATTATATTATAGTTAATTTTTTGGATTTTTCTATATAACAACATTTTTGAATGAATAGTGAAATATACTGAATATTAGTTCAAAACTATTTTTCATTTAATTTATTTATATTGTTAAATTATATTTAAAATTATTTTTAATGTCAAAATAGATCAATAATACATCTATGATTATAATTTATGTAATTTTAATAACGTTTATAATTAATTAATATATAAAGGATTAATGAACATTTTGAGCATTATCGTGTCAAAAACCTGCTTTCTTGAAAGGACTATGAGATTTGTTTAAAACATAATATATTTTATTATGTGAATTGAATTTATTGAAATGGAAATATAAATTTTTAAAATTTATAATATTTAGATTATAATAATATTCAATCCAATTTTTCCATAAAAACTACTGAAAATGAATGAAATTAATTACACCAATTAAGGTAAAATTAAACCTAATAAGAGACTATACCTGAATCTTAAGGGGTTTAATGAAAAGGAAACCTATACAGAACACATTTTAATGCACTATTTCTTCTATAAAATCTCCATTATTGAGATTATTTATTATTTTATGATGTTTTCTAGGTAAAACCATGGGTACACTTAACTTGTTTTCAAAATTTCCATGTGTGTCCCCTCCCTTCCTTATAAAAGGCTAAAGCCTGTCCCCCTACTTCACAACTCTCAAGACACACAATTTCATCCATGATTTACCAAATTAACATCCCAACAACCATCTGTTACACTATTGAAACACACTTTTGGAGGAAATCCAAACAAGGAATCCCTTTGCTGAAAACCAAAATTATTTACTGAAAGAAGATGTATCATCCTTCTTGAAGGCCCTTTCCATTATTTTCTTCTCCACCAAATAAATTATTCTTATTATATGATCATATAATATCACATATAACCTCAAAATACATATATTTTGTTATTATAATGGTTCTACCTTCACTTTAACACACTTTAATCTAATGGGTAATGAACTTAACTTTATTGTGTAAGGAGAACTTCCACCTCACAAAATAATGTTGTTCGTTTTATCATTACCACATATCATGGTTGGGAATAATGGTGTAAAATCTGTTATTATATTATATATAATATTTATATTTTATTTATATATTTTTTTATCACATATTTCCTACCTTCATGATTTCCATTTTGTATAACATTATAACATCATTTAGGGGCGTGCAGAGTAAAGCCTCCTCAAAGCAATGTGACTTGTTCAAACATTGAATAGAATGTATTAAAGATGTATTTAGTAAAATTATATTATATATATGATATTTTTAATTACATTATAATTATTTAATTATCATATAACACATACTTTAATGCATTCATTTATTTGTAAATTTGACGACTTCATTTGTAGACATGTGGACTACTGCCTCTACACAATGATGTGATTTGTTCAAACATTACATGGAATTTTTTAAAGAATGGGTTTATTATAATTATTTTACAAATATGAATAATAATTTTACACTAATTATAATATAAATATTTATAAATATATGTTATTTTCTTGATTTTCTTCAACAAGACAATAAAAAGGATGCAACGTTCATGTGTACGTATGACCTACCATCTCCATTAAGGGTGTATTTTGTTTAATATTTACATTCCTCGTATATTAATATAAATATTTACAAAGTTAGTATATATTTTATAAAAATAATATTTTAAATTCTTTAAATTAGTAAACCATGGTTTATATAAGGGGATCCAGAATAACATGTCAAAACACAGATGATAAACAAAGCAGTTATTACAAGAAACATTTCATTGTCATTGAATTGTTAATCAATGTGTAATACATTCATAAGTTAATAAAAATATTAATATATTTATTTATATGTTTTTTTAGTAGATTTATTAAATTATTATACTTATTTTATAGGAATTTTTAATATATACGATGAAAGTCTGGACAAAAGGTAATAGAATTCCATCTCACTTTTTATTTATATGAGATACATGTCTTATTCAAGACTCAAATACATTTTGTAGTAGATATAGTAAAAATTTATTTATTATATGATTCATAAACATAAATTTATGGGTATTAACATATTCATTTTATGATCTTTCTTTCATGGTTTTTAATTTTCAAAAGATACCAAATCGATAAAGTAATTCTCTCTCAATTTCCCTTCTTTGAGACACATGACATGTTATGCAGCTATATTTTTCTATGATGTGTATATAATACATTGGACATGATAATATAAAAAATAAAATTCTTTTAATTATATTTCAATATTTATATAATTTTATTATTTCAATTTTATATTGATTTAATTTCTCCAACGTGGTGACAATTTATACCTTTAATGTCATTGTTTATCGTGATTGTTTATGATTAAGCTTCCCTTGATGAAATATTATGATCCATAACTAAAAAATCTCCTAAATTTTATTACCTTATATATATTAATGTAATATAATTTTAATGGTGACATTTGTCCACACTTTGGTACTTGATATAATTAACAATTGTTTTATGAAAATATAAAGTTATTTCACCTTTCAGTCATATCTCTGTGTTATTTCGAATACATGTTTTCTAAAAAAGTTTAAAAAATGTATTCCAACTATACACTGCTGTTAAAATTACATTTTTACCAATTTCATTCAATTTTAATTTTTTTTAAATCGATAATTTTTTTCATTTTCTGATCAAGGAACTTTTATGAACATTTAAAGTCAGAAATAATTTTTAGAATCGACGGACCTACTTACCATCATGACAGTCATGTCCTTTATGATGATATTTTATACTCCTGATATGATCTATATATTATTATTCTCAGGTTATCAAATCACGAAATTCATGATATGATTATTTTTTTTGATACCAATTTTATTTCATGGGTTATGATATGATCTCTTTTTATGGGACTAGATAAGATGCAATGTTTAATATCATATGGAACATGTTTGTATGAGTTTATAATGTGATTGGTGTGACAAAAATCTTTGTATAAGGTTTTGGCTAACAATAAATGTTTTATGAGATCACTATAGTATATTTGAGTGCATCCAAATCCTGATACACTAGGCCATCTTAAGCTAGATACAAGAGGGTACGCTATTGGGAATCCCTTGCCCAAAACAAGAGGCAACATTGGGGTGGGGGTGCATCCCATGTATGGAAAAAGGGGATGTATAAATCTTAAAGGAATATTATATATGGAAGGGATTCCTATGCCCGAAACAAGAGAGTAAACATAAGGTAATCCCAATCCTACAATCGGGGGTACATGGGAGGGAATCTCATAATGGAAAGAAGAGGGTACACAGGGGGAATTCTATCATAGTTTATTCTCTTCACTCCCTTATGATTCATGTCTTATGAAAATTCAGTATTTATTCCATGTCTTATGATTATGATCATTCATATGTATAGTATGATCTATATACGATATTCTCATGTTATCATAACCATAAATTTATGTTATGATTACGTGAACTTTTTATTTACCATTACTGAGCATTAAATATCACCCATTGTTTAAATTTCCTTTCCACATGTTATGATGAATGGATTTTTTACTGATGTACTAATAGGGTAAATATTTTTAGGAAATAATTAATATATTTTAACAAGTTAGAATACTGTATTGCAAGTTTACAAATATAATAAACTATTTTTGTACTTTGGAATTTACTTTTTCAATATGATTAATATTCATCTAAATTGATTTTATATCCATCTATGTCAAACCTGGGTTTCTATAGTAGTAAATTTCAATTTCTCTATTCGAAATAAATATCCACCATCGAAATATTCTTTCAATTATTCATAAGGTTTTATTTTATCACTCTCACATTCATTAAAATCCATTAGTTTATCCTCATCAAAATTATCAAGAAATTTTATTGGATTTTCAAAAACATTCCCATCCTATGAATCAAGAAACTTTTTAATGGTTTCTTCCATTATATGTAATTTCATTCAATGGGAGAATATGATATAAAAAATCCTTAATTATATTTCTAATTAAACATTCCAAGACCCAAATTTTATTTTTACATCAATTTTTTTGGGGCATATGTAGAAAAATACTAATGTTTGATTCCATCCCTTCTTAGATATGTTTCAAAATTATTTCATGTCAATTTTATACAATAATTTGTTCTTATGTACTTTATATAAAACCCCATTACATTATCAAAACCATTTGGGAAGAATCTGGAAATTTCAATAGCCTCTGACTTGTTCTTCATAAACATTATTTTGGACAATCGAGTGAAATAATCAAATTATGTGATTAATTAAAAACTCACGTTTTTTATTGATGTCTCATAATCCCATATAATTTACAATGAATATGTTCAATATGATTAGTAGAATAAACATCAACTTTATTTTTACATTTATTACCCATATTCCCTTTCTAACAAGTTAAAAAATAACTTTTTTACTTCAATTCAATTCTATAAAATTTCAAACAAAATTAAATTTAGAGGGTTTGTTCATACTTTTCATGCCATGGTGGCCAAGTATCTAATTCCATAACTTATTCTCATTTTCGCAACATATGTGACCAGAGTTTTTGAGTTCTCCATTATCAAATAGATTTACATTGGTTCTTTCCCATTTTTTAATTAATTTACCATAATTCAAAATTATGTTGATATAAGAATATTTTCTGAAAATCACAACTTTTTCATCATAAAGAATATTAATTACCCTATTTATTCTATGTTTTAGTCCATAAAAAATAAAACTTCCTTAGATTTTATCAATTATACTATAATATCAATTATTTTGATTTATCTAATTTTGAAGAACTATCATTACAAATGGTAATATCCCCTACATCAATATTTTCAAAATATTTTAATAAGTTAAAATAACCTATCATGTGTGATGAACAACCACATTCAAGTATCTATGGATTTTTTCTTTTTTACTTTCTTTAATAGCTGTGTATATTAATAATTAACTTTCCTCAACATTATTCCTTCCATTTTTTTATTTTATATCATAATTAACATGCTTTATAAGAACTTTCATACATCTTTTAGAATGATGACTAACTAGATCAAATATTCCACAAACTTCTTCCATAAATTCAAAATTTTTTTTGTAATGTTTCTCACATCATAAGATTTATCATTTCTAACCTCTAATGAGTTTGGAAAGTTATTAATTATACATTCACTATTTCTTACACTATATTCAAACCTTATTAATGGATGTGATATGTTATGGAAAAGATTATAATCCATGTTCGAATAGATTTTTAAGCACCAATCAAAACAATAAAATATTGATTTTTAATAAAGTATGATCATTATCCAGACAGACATTATTGTGGTTGATAACTTATTACTAATCTAACATACTCTAGTCATGGACCAATCTTCATTCTGAAATAGATTTCATGTTTTTTAGATGTGATATGTTTTTCACATCTTTAATCCTTACAAACATTTATAGAACTTTTTCTAACACATGAATATTTTGAAAAATCAGATGAAACATTATTTTTGGAGGGATGTAATTTCACACAATTCTTGATTAAATATTTCTCGGTAAATTTTTATGTCATGAATTTTATGTAAGAGTAATTTTTTAAATTTAAATTGATCTTCTTGAATGTACTATAATAGTGATTATGTTATTATTGAAACATTATAACTTCATCATCATCATATTCCATTGTTTTTCTAAGATCTTCAATCATCTTCGATATTTAATAAATAATTATTTCTATCATAAAATCTAATAATTGTATAATTATTCTTTTTTAAAACCATAATTTTCAAATTCAAAAACATGTAAACTAGTTTCTTATCATTTTAATTTAATTATTAAGAGACTTTATTTTCTCAAGACATGTAATAATTTCTGTTTATAGATGATACTCACATTAAAATTATTCAACACCATCATCTTAACTATTTAAGGAGTCGTCAATTTTCAAAACATCTGAAATGAATTTTATAACATATTCTAAACATTCATCTCTGGAATTATTATTTTCAGTAGAGTATATTTCATATTTCTTAATCTACATATTTCTTATGTTCCCAATAATCTATTTCATATATTTAATGGATGAATTTTATTTTCTATTAATTTTTTTTACACTTCTTCAAATTTCGGTTTTTAATTAAAATATTCTACAATTTCATTAACATTCTTCTTATGAAAAATCGTGGAAAAGTTCCCAATTATACAACAATAAAAAATTTTGAGTTGATGATTTCCTCAAAACATTTATCTTCATTTGTGATTGTTATTGGTGATAAGTGACATGATTTTTCATTCATATCATCATCCTGTTTTTACTTTAAATGACAAGGATTTTAATCCTTGACATAATGAACTTCAATCATTCTCATAGCTTAAAAACAATTTTATTCCTTATCCTATTTTTGGAAATTGGTGACTTTCTCCTTTCATAAGAAATAACAATGTTATGAAATTACTCAAGAGATAAATTATATCTATCTTATAAGGTGTAAATGTTTGAATCATAACTATTCAAAACATTTCCCAAAAGTTTTATCACTATTTTAGAGTCTTACAGAACATCTCTAAAACCTATAATGCCTCAAAATACATCATTTACTCTAGTGATTTATTCATCAATAGTTTTTTCATCTCTCATTCTTATGTATTCAAACATAAAATTCCATATTTATATATTTTATTCTTTTACTTTCGTATTTCAATCAAAAATAATTTCCTTCATGTCTCGTATACTCTTTGATGTTTTCAGTCCCACCACCTTTCTAAAAATATTTTATAATAGAGACATAATAATATCATTTCTAATTTTTCTATCAAATAAATTATTTATCTTGTTGGAAAAATCTAGTAAGTGATTTTATTTATTAGTAAAACCCAAAATATGGATGTATTAGTAACTTCCAATCAATGTGACTATAGGTATAGAATCTTCTTATTTTTCAATAATAATAATTATTTCCATCAAATGCAGAAATTCCTATAATATTGAAATAATAGAGATTATAAAAGACTTGGATGCAATAAGGCAACCATGCTCTGATATGAATTGATGTTCCCATGTATCAAATAATAAATAAGAGGGAGTGTGGTATTATTTGTTCACATTAAATAAGTTTCAATTATTTTATTTTCCTAAACCACGAATAGAATTAATGTTTAATTATTTATAAACATTAATTAAATACTCATTCATAAAAAAGTATTAAATCAATTAAACCATGTGATATTTAAATAATTAAGCCACAGTGTGAGACCCTACATCCTTTACATATAAACTCTCATAGGTTAATGGAAATAAATCTATAATGAATAAGTGAATAAAAATTATAAAAACTCACATTATACACATTTTATCTCCCAATAGAGATGATTCTAATATATACCACCAGTTTACAATTTTATCTTACATACAATTTGAGACACATAAAACATATGAAAAACAAAAAATTATTCTCTACAAAAAACACTATAAAATCATAGTTTTATTTCTCTAGGTCCCACTGCATTACTCATATGACCTCCGCATGATGGAATCCGTACGATGAACCTTTATCAAATTACAATTCTAAAACTCTTCTCAACAACTCAGAATGATCTTCCTTCAGTCTAATCATTTTATACCAGTAATAAAAAAATTTATAATCCAATATTCATATGAGATCTTGGTCCAGAATGAAACTCTAACTCAATATCTACATCACACTATATTTTCCTAACATGATCCAATTTTTATTATGATATTATTGTTCATCTATTTATAGGTGACCCAGAATGGTATAAGTGGGAAACTGAAAACCTTTACCTCTCAAGAATTTACCAAATATGAATTTCAAAATTGACTGGTTAAACACTTATAAAGTATTCTATAAATTTAAATAATATTATAGTTTATTCATAGAAAATATACCTATCAATAACAATTTCTTCTCTTCAGTCCAATTAGATGAGTATGATTTCATTTCATTTTATGAATTCGATTTATTTTACATCCTTAGAATTATTATGAAGGAATTTCTTATAAAAAATGCATTCAATGGGAATCATTATAAGTGGTACTTCTGGTGGATAATATCTTTACCACATCTGAATGTGAATCCTTTCCTCTTGAACAAAATGAAACATTGAAAATAATTTATCATTATGTTGAACATCATAGAATCTCATCTGTTGTATCAGTGTCAAGACGTATCTAATGAATTGGTATAAGGCGTCCATTTGATGAATCAACCAAGTGAATTTAATAATCCATAAACATGTTATAATCATATAGATACCTCATATATCAAAAAAAATATCAACTCATATCACATATTCAAATGCTTCCACATTATGATAGCTTTCTCATCCTGATGGTATTATTCCAACAATCCTATTAGATAGAAGATTTATTTGTGTGAAGTAAATTTTTGATAGATCAATGCATGTTCTTGATATGATGGATTGGTAGCTACTTGTGGTTTGATAATTAATCCACATATTATCTTTGAAATTCATCACGCCTCATTAGATTTACACAGACATACTTCTGACTATTTTTATTTCCATTACTTCCTATTATGATATAAACATTATATTGTTTTCTATAATGGATGTGATCTTAATGATTACACCATTTATTAAAATCATTTATTTTGAGAATGTTTCATGATTTAGGATAACTACATGATTGTTAAATAATTATATGAATTTATTATATAATGTTTATACACTTTCTAAATTCTTAAATTATTGTCTTCATTCAACCTCTTCATCAATATTCAGATATTCTTTCTTAGAAACTATTGACATTCTAACAAAAACTGATTATGATGAATCTACATGGTCTTGCTGATGGATTTGAGATCAATGACGTGTACAATCATCAAATTCAGAGTTTCAAAAACATATATGCTTGGTTTTTTCTCAGTCTGAAACATTTTTTCCAAAAAACATTAAAAAATATTTCTCCCCTATTGTATTTGGGTTTAAAAATTCAACAAATTTCTCCTGTATTTCAAAAATATTATTTTAAAAAATATTATTTTTCAACAAATAGAAAACATAGTTTAAATAAATCATCACAAAGGATCATGAAAACATGTTAAATTCTTCAGCATGAAGAGTAAGAGACTCAGTCTTCATCTTCATTTCTACTACTCCTTATATTCCCTACAATTTGGAAAAAACAAATAAATATTTTTGGAATAAGAAGGAACCACAATATTTTATCCTACAAAATAATTGGACTGAGAGTCCTCTTACAATATTTTCTTATTCTTCTTATTTTTTAGTTTTTGTTAGATGATATTTATTCCTCTCGTTCATCCTTCTCATATTTTCCAACAAGTTACTTTTCATATATAGAATCAATGGATAAAGTTTCAAAATCATCCAAAACATTAGTATAATTTTTGTTATAACTAGTTTGTAATAAATTTATAATCCCATCATATTATTCTAGAATAATAGTAAAACAACATTTTCTAAAATTTCAATCTTATTAAAATCTATTTTGTATTTTTTAAATCTTCAAATCACAAATTGTTGATGTAAATTAATCAAATTGTTTTATATTCAAAACCCATTTTCATCCCCATTTCATAAATTTTTTTGTTATTATTTTAACATAACAGTAATGGAAACTTGTTCAGAATAAATAAGTAAAGAAATTTTATTTTCAGACATAACATGTTTACTTTTCGTAACTTTAATAATAGTAAACTTTCTTCAGCTTCTCATTCCATATTATTGAATCATAAACATTATTTATAATATGTGATTCCTATAATCATTCCAAAAATTTATTATAAAATTTTCCTTTTATTTTCTCACAAAAACTCAACTTCATTCATACCTTTTACAAGATGAGATACATTTAACCATCATGAATAAGCTATATGTCTAACATTTCCACGAAACTAACAGTGATAAATAATTTTTTTATTTTAGATTGAATGCAAATTTTTTCAGATTTTTTATTGTTTTTCTTTATTCACAAATTATGAACCGGTTTAATGTAGAGGATAATTCCCTAACGAATTACAATCATTCTTAGTGATATATTTTTCACAATAATATGTTCTCATATACCAGTCCTTTCACCATCATTAGAATTTTCAATGTTAACATCAACTACTTCTGTAATGTTTTCTCCAATCTATCTCAAATCAATTTTCATTTTAAGAACCATTGATTAAGTTTCAAAAAAATCAATTTTCTTCTTAGATATCCTATATTTTAGAACACCAATATTCTTTTGGGATTAATCTATCATCAAATTGGTCTTTATTACATTCATAAACATGTGTAGATTATTTAATGTTAATGTTCTCTTTTCTAGATGATTTTTTTATAAATTCTCATTTTCATTCATGATTACCAATATTCATATATTTATCTCTAAAAAATTGTTATTTTATTCCTATTTCTTAATGTTGTCAAGATTATCAAAAGTTATGTTTTCAAAATATTTCAATGTATTTCTTCATTCACTATTGAGTGGAGTGTTTCACTAAATATATTTTTATAATTTTTTTAGAATCCACTCCCTCTCAAAAAAAATTCACCATAATCATCATTATATGAATAGTAAGTTCTATTTCAATCATTATTAATGATTTTATGTTGATGATCATATTCATTTTTTGATGGTGAATAATCCTTATTTATTTTTCTCAGATAACTTTTTTAATTTATTCATAATGTAGTATTTCCTTTTTTTAATTAAACTTTTGTCTCTAATATTTCTTATCATCTTATTCAAACTTATACTCTTAAATTTACATCCTTGGAAAATTTTGTGAAATATGTCTTTTTCCATCAAAATTACAACATTAGAGAGTTGTACCTTTTAATTTATCCTTATATTATTTCTATAAAAAAAGGGTTACAATTGTTTTGAAATATCCAGATTCTTTCTATACTTCTGAATCACATGATGTTTCTACAACTTCATTATATTTTTTTCCATTATATAATGTTGTTAAAGATGTTTATTTTTAATCCTTTATCTTTAAGGTAGGGGTTTTTATAATTTATATTCCACAAGTATATTTTAAATATAATCCAAATAAAAATCATTATGATCATATAAAGATTATAATTTGGAATCAAATCTATATGGAATGTTTCTCATATGTTTCTGTATTATTGTTGAATCTTCCAACTTCTCAGCAAAACATTTTATGTTAATCTCAAATTAATTTTTTCTTGTAATGTAACTATAAAAACATTTATCATTATCCATTCTTATATCCCAAAATATTATTCTACAAATTTGTAACTTGGATTCCTTAACTTTATCATTCCCTTCATATGTACATATCAACTCATCCAAAACTATATTAACTATTGGAAACCCCATAATCATTTCATAATAATTATCAATAAGATCCATCGACAAATAATTATGAGATTTTTTCAAAAGCTTTTATAATTCCCTTTTGAGAAGTTATCATAGAAGCTTTATTGGGGTGAGTAGGTCCCTATATTGTTGTATCACTGAATTCAAGGCCATCTGAAAGAAGATAGGGTAGAATCATGTTCTTTATATATGATATTTATTTTTATCAAAAATATTGACACCCCCATAGTTCACTGAAGTGATATTTTTCATTCTCATATATGGATGTCTCAGAGTTAACCCGCTTTGATAACATTTTTTGTTTCCTGTTATGATCAAGACCCCTAAGAGGTGGTAAAAAAAATGCTGCCATTTTATTTATAGAATAATTTTTATTAAATTCAATATAAAACATTCTTAATAGTGAGACTAGATAATGTTAGGATCTACTCAAATAAAACATTTCAATCGTAACTTTAATATGAAAAAAATAAAAATAGAAGGAATCACATGATATTAAAAACATTTGGAACAAATACCCAATCCTATAAATGTTGGATAGTCTAACAACAAGGAATTGTTTACTATCATTCCTTCCAGAACAAAAATTCACAAGAAAAAAAAACGTTATAATACCCATTAGAAACATTTATAACATAATTTTTTATTCCCCACAATTATCCTTTTCATATCATATTTTTCGGAGCTGATTATACTCCCTAGTAAATGAAATAGAATTTTTAGTATGTGCTATATAACCATAGTTACAAGAATCACTTTTCATATTCATTTATGATCCCTTGTAAATTTTCTTTATTTCCTCTACAAGTACACTTGGCCAGCTTCACCAGAGTGCAATTTTCTATAGAATAAAAAATTAACTTTAGAACATGATGGTCTAAAAAAATCCTTCATATATTCAAGAAAACTAAATCCTGAATATTTTCAATAATTCTTCTTTGAAATTTTATTATAAAAATTCTCCCTGATTTGCCTTTGTTTTGTGATATCATTATAATGGTATCCATATAATTGGATTCTATCTGATTCTACTTATACCCATCATAATTTAATTTTGTATAAACTCAATCAGTATCTCACTAATTATCCATTCTATGTAACTCCTTATGATATGAATTTCATTGATGGATATCTCCATGGTAGATCTCACCCTAGTAAATATCACTCTGATGGTTCTTACTTTGATTGAACTCTCTATAGTGGACATTATCAGATAGAATATACTCTGATAGAATCATTCTGATTGGATAAAAAACTGTTATAAATTTCTAGTATTCAACATAAAACAAAATTATTATCTGAATCTCAACAACTATCACACAAATATAAGTGTTTCACCGCAAAGAACAAGTGAAAAGTTTCATATTTGACTACACTATGTACTTTTATTATGTGGAGTCTATAAATTGAAAAGGAATGGATAATAATTCTCATTCCCACTCAATTGAATTAACATAGTCGAAATTTCATGTTTACTTGAGTCCTCATATTTGTCTTATTCATCTATTTCCAATTCTTCTAAAACCTCTTAAAATCATCTGGTATCTTCATGAATTTATACATTTTTCAATTTTTCAAAAAAATATCAAATATGATTTACTATGTGTGATTATTTTTTGTTTTGTCACTTAAAATGATATTTCCTCATCAAATTCAGTACTATTGGAATTATTATAGGAAATTCATAAAATAAAATTTCTTATTGAATTCTAATTCGATAACTTCAATACTCTTAATTTTTTCCTATGGACTTGTCAACTTCAAAAAAAAATTTCTTGACCCAATTTTTAATTAATTTCATATTGTGATATTACTCTAAATACATTTTCTAAATCTGATTCTATGATTACAATTAATAATATGAAATCCACCTCTAATCATCCTTAGATTGATTAATTGATGTCATAAAATCTAGTAGATATGATTTTCAACAACCAACATTTTATCAATGTAATAAAATCTATTCATTACCCAATGTATTATTGGTGTCACACACCATCTGATGAATCACTTCCTGCTTCTTGTCCAATGGAATGAAATATATATCACACAGATGGATCAGTATCTATTGCACAACCAATATATAGGTGTTAGGAGTTCATTTGATTCATTGTTCTCAAAAAAATTAACAACTCATTTCTTTCCTTAATTGAATGATAAATCTGATTACCTAATGATATCTTCAATTCATAAACTAAATTAGTGTCAAAACCCCCTTTGATGAATCTGTGTCATATTGTGTCAAATAGACTTGTGTTTTTTTATGAATCGTATCATCTTATGATTAGATTTTTGTGCTTATTTCCTTAATAAAAACAAGCATCTTGACCATATCACTTTTCCCAAACACTGAAACATCTTTTTCAGCACCCTCATTTCATAAAAAGGGTTTAATCGTGAGAAATATTGTGATTTATTATAAATTCTAGAATGGAAAATAATCTTTATATTTACATAGTATGTTATATTAATTCTAAACATCTCATTAAAATTTCATGAACTACCATATATGTGTCAACACGATTTCTAAGAGCTTATGATTTTACATCTAAATCTCAATCTGATGGATGGTATCCTATATCACACATAGATTGTCTATTTATAATGGTTTGTATGATTGGAAATATATTCTTCATCTGATGGGGGTTTGATAGAAAAAATAGAAAAAAATACTTTAGTATATGTAATTTTAGAAACAACGCATTATTATAAAAATATTGTATTCCATACTCAATGTGGGTTCAATAACAACTATAAACATTTTAAATATATTGACAACAAATGAAAACAAAAAAAAGCATGCTTTTAAAAAATATATGTTTTAGTGGAAATTTTATTAGAGGAACAATTCCTTTACATTTTATACATATATGTTTAAATATTTTGATAGACATTAGGGTTAATGATATCATTAATGAAATTCTATTAATAGTCATACAACATTATCAAACATCATGAAAAAATGTATTGAAATAATAATAAAGTGTATATTTAATGATTAACTTTATTTTATATATTTCCTTCATATTTTTTTGGAATGTTATTGGAATTATGTTAATGTTTCTAGAAAAATGGCAACACATATGTTCGGTAACAACCCAACACGCCCATCAAGAAGATAGGGCTTAAAACCATGACCAAAATATGATAAGAGTTATACTCTTACAACTAGAGTTTGAGATGTTTAGGTTAATATTTCATTGCTTTTAGTTAAACAACTTGACGAGTTAATGTTAATGTTAAAACAATAATGTTACTGTTGAGGTTTATTGATAAATATGTAATATTAGATAACTTTCTCTAACCATATTAGATCTATAAAATAGTTTGATATAAATAGAAATAATTTTTACTGTTTGTTGTATCTTAGGATATGTTAAAAGTGAATTTTAGTGATTGAGGCATAATGAATTAATTTTTTGATATTCATTTCATAATGTAAGAGATGAGTTGGATGTTTATCAAATCACAACAAAATATAATTATTTTTAACTAAATAGAAACCTATCTTTTATGTATGTTTCCTTAATCTTAAACATTAAATGAAAGATTTAACTCTGGGAAAAGGGTATAGAAACAAAATATTTTCCAAATACGTACAATTTATGTTGAACTAGTGGTCTTTTAAATCATAAAAAATTTATGATTTGGATTCCATTTACTTTCCATTGATCAAAAAATTTTGTATGACCAATGGCCTCTATAACTACATAAATTTATATATTCTTTTCCCCCTTGTCTGCACCTTCAATTTCCTTAAATTATCTCATACATAGAATCCTAGTTATGTGTTATTACATATGACTATTAACCATCAATATCAATGTTATTAAGAGGTTATTTTATTAACCCCTTTTTTAATGTGTGTTTTCAATGAAATTTATTTTTATTTGTAAAACCATAGATTTTAAAGGCTATGTTTAAATTTCAAGGATTTAATTTATTTTTGGTGGGGAGAATGTAACACCCAAAAATTATAAAATAGGAACACTCTGATAAATAACATATAAGAAAAACAACACCATGACTAAAAAAGAATGTAACACCCTAAGACAATATTATATATTAATTTATAAATAAAGTCATTCACTATGATAGCTCAAAATTCAAGAAATATAGAGTTTATCAAGCATTAAATGCATAAATAATTTTCGTCATTGGATTTCATTACACATAATACATAGTTTTTTAACAACAATATACTGTTAATATTAGTAATTAATATGACAGTTTTTACCTAGATGTTGGAGCAATGGTTTTGAATATGATTAAAATAAATATTAAAATATATAGTTTAATTTTTTTAATTAGCTATATATTTATTATTAATAAAATCAGAGCTATTTAAATTAAAAAAGAAATATTTTCTGTAAAACTGCATCTTTCTAAATGATTGATTAGTCCTCCCTTACAATGAAAATTTAAAATTAAATTTTAAAAAATATTGAAAATATATTTTGAAAGAATAATTATCATTTTTAATTAATAATATAAAAATTATTTTAGTTTTATTTTTTTTGAATTTTTCTGAAATATTCCATTTTCTATGAATAATGAAAAGATTTTGAATTTAAATTGAAAAGTTTCTTTTTCATTTAAATAATTTATAATATAAAATTATATTATGAATTAGTTTTAATTTAAATTTAGTTTAATATTATTTCAATTAACCTAATTTAGGCCATTGGATTCATTTAATATTTAATTTAGATATAAAAACATTGTAAAAACATGAATATTTTCTCTTTAGAAACCTTATTTCTCATCGCATATATTGGTAAAATTTTAAATTGTATTTCTCCTCATATGTGAATTAAATTTTGAAAAATTACTTACAAATTTGGAATCCTAATAATATATAATTTTTAATATGTTTAAATTAATTTTTTTTTAAAAAATTAATTTTTCAAATTTAAATAATTAATTATCACGGTTAGGGTAAAAACTGATTTACTGGGGGTAAAACTAAAGAAGATTAGGGATAAAAATTACATTAAAATTTTTATAAAATATATTTTCTATAAATAATTTACAATAAAACTTATGGGTTCTATAATGTACACGTTTTTTGACATTTCATGATTGAATCATTGGTACAATTGAATCTTTTTAAAAAAAATTACAAGTGGGATATTCAACTCACTTATAAATTCCATCCAATCGCCTACCTTCTTCAAATAATGAATAATATTTGGATCAGAAAATACCTTCCCAAATCACTTTTCAAATTACATATTATTATCCTAGAAGCCATAATTTGGTACTAAATCTAACATATGAAGGATTTCAGTGAAAACCTAACGAGGATACAATGAAAATAAGTAATGTTCTTCAATGATCATTTTTATATTTTTTATTTCTCAACCTCGATAAATTATTATTAAAATAGGATGATATAATAAAATAGGTGTATTAAAAATAAATAGATATTTTTGTTTTATTTTACAGAACATAATCCACCTCCACTTCTATTAAATGGGTTATGGAATCATAGTTCATATGTACGAATGACTTCCACAACGTGAACTGATGTCAATTATTTTTTCCATTACATCCTTTCATGATTGGGTGAGATGATGGTTATAATATATATATATATATATATATATTATATTTATAACATAATTATACATATATATTATTTATAACATATATATCACTTTACTATCATTTCCTTAGGGGATATAATAATGCCGCTCATGTGAATGGTGGACCACTACCTCACGAACGAAGTGATGTGATTAATTTTTCACTAATACATTACATGGAATATATTAAGGAAATTTATTATGATTATATATTATATAAATGACATCATTAAGATATTATTGAAATTTTTTAATTCATTAAAGATAATTTATCAATTTCTTTATAACCATTTCGCTCACATAATAATGATAATATTGTTAGTGTACATGCGGACTACGACTATCATGAAGTGATGTGAAAATATTTTCATCACAAAAAATTAATGATATATATGTATATTTAAAGAAATAATAGGGTATTTCTGAAATTATTTTCATTATTTAATGGTAATATATTAAAAAACTCATTTCAATAATTATCATTAAACATTTAAAACATTACTCATGCGTACGTATAGCACACCATGTCATTGATCATAACATAATTAATTTCACAATACCATATTTCATGTTTAATCATAAAATTATTATTGATTAATAAATATGATAACTATATCATGATTATTATTCTTAATATGGTGAAACTGTATTATATATTGAATAAATGGACCTTTCCTAGCAAAACACATTTGAGAAAAGAACATTCTATCGTCTTGTAAAGGTAAACCCGAATCTGTCTTCTTACACAAGTGTAAAACCAAGCTTGCATAAGGGTATGTAAGTGATTTGGGGCTCTGTAAATTTTAACTCATACTCTCATTTTGGTATATTAATTCTTGCATAATGTTTATATGGTGATAAAATAATGGTTGTAGTACAGATTTGATTTTTCATAGGGGTATCATTCTGCATGCATAAGGGTAACACTATATTTATAAAGGTTATATATTGTCAATTCACTATCTTCCATGGCTATGTAATGGAATCCCATGTCTTCTGTAAATGTAGTCTAGTATTCTTATACTTTGTGTGAGGGTAACATTATTGTAACATAATGTTAACATGAGGTCCCCTCTACCTAGATATATGATTCTATGGCTTCATATATGGGTAGATTATGTTTTAAAATACATGATAATTGGTACCGCCTTATCACATAATGGTAATATCTTACATGTGTAAGGAAACTCGGGAATTGATTAAACCCACATACCGAAAATAAGCCACATAAAGGTAAATATGTGCTACCCTTACCTTGTGGGAAAAACTCATGTAACAATTATTTGAGTTTTCAATACATTACATAAGGGTAACATGAATGTTTTAATTCTACATACGGGTAATATCAAAGCTGTGCAAGGGTATCCAAATCTCACAAAATGGTTAAACCATGCTATATAGTGCAATATATAAGTAAAAGCACTATCAAATCTAAAAATTCAACATTATTTTCTACCTCACATGAAATCCATTAGATAAAATACAAGAATATATATATATATATTTAATATGACATTATCATATATTTTTACATGTTTTATTTGTTAACTTTGATTATGAAAATTATGAAAACTTGATGTGAATATGAAAATAATCATTTATGGAAAATTATCATACATTCTTAAATTCCTCATCTTATATCATTATCCTAGAGGTAACATCCTCCATGAAATATTCATGTTTAAAAGATTTTGAATTATTTAATGGTATGAATTGGGTATTAGAGATATGAGCATGATATGGAGTAATGATTTTTGCAGCTGTATACAACCATGATTTCTTAACAATAATAGGTATGATAGTAAAAGAAATTAATTTAAATAATAATCATTATAAATGATATTTTACAAACTTTTATAATTAAGAATATGGGGAACATATCATTCTAATAAATAACATTTAAATATAAATATATATTCTATGTTAGTTATTTAAATGGAACCTTTCCATTAGTTTACAAAATATATAATTTCTATATATATATATCCCTTGTTATAACCTTAAAATTTTTACATGTGAGAGGTAAAGTGATAAATATATAATGTCAAATATTATGATTTTACCTTCAATAGATGAAGAATTATTAATCATCAGTTGAGGTATTTCATCTCAATTTCACTTTATTGAGGTATATTTTAATGTTGTACACCAAATTTATTTCATATGGGGAATATAGTTCCATTTTTCAGGTTATATAATGAAACCTGAATAAATTATGGTATTTTATGTTTCAATTAATAATATTTCTTGAAAGGGTGTTTGCCTTGAAGGTTACCTAGTGGAAAGGGGGTTCATAGCTCAATTTTTATTCATTGGATTATAATTATTATTCATCAGCATTACGATTCCATGATTATTTGTAAATTTACCACTGATATTATTATTTTTTATTAAAAATTATATTTTGTGGTTTTATAATAATAACACATAATCATTTCATTGATTAAATTCAATATTAAATAATATAATCTATATAAGAATTATTTGTGTCATTAATGTTTCATTGGGACATGTATTTGACATTAACCATAATCCTTTTATAAGGTGTATATTCTACCAACTGAGATATTATATCATGAATGACTATTTTATCATTATACTAAATGTTCCTTTTAGGATATCTTTTCTAGGTGATATTGATCCAAATGGTATAAAATTTTAAGGGGTTTTAAGGTTTCAATTTCAATTATTTGAGACACAATTCATGCTATTAACCATATTTAATGTTATATGATGTACTTATTTTAGAATTAATTATTTTACAATATTTATTCACAAAACTAATATGGTTTATATGATACATTTATGTTCTTTCATACATGTTATTTTTTATTCAAGCATTACCTTAGTTTCATGGGTTTTCCATCTCAAACATCCATCCTTGAGACATGTTTTGATTGACATATCTATATTCATTTACACAATTCATATACTAAATAATTTCATATAATATCATGTATCTTTTAATAATGAGGTAATTATATGTCCCCCTTTACATTATTTTTTACAAATGGTTTTTTGGTTTTTAAATATCGTAAATGGTATTTCATTAAAATTGTTGTTTTAATGGTTTTAAATCCTTTTAACAAAACTATTCATCTTCTTTTTTTATTTAATCTCAAGATTATTAATCTATATATATAAATTGTTTTCTAAATATATTTTCCATGATATTTTAGAATACATGTACAAAAACTATTAACATTTTCTACATTGGTAAAATTTTGACTCACTTTACAAAAGTTTCAAAATTACATTTTATTTTAGGATATATAAAATATATGGATTTTATATAATAAATAATGTTTTTGGTTTTGATTAATATTTTATAAGAGACTAGGTTTATCTTTAATGTAATGGTTTTCTTAATATTTTGGAAATTGAAAATAATTACCAAAAAATGGTATTTTCTTCTATTTTCCTGAAAATGATTTGAATGTTATTTTAAAGATATTTTAACCCATGTAGTCATCCTAAAATAATTCCACTAATTCACTTGTATTATATTATCATGATACCATACATATTTTTTCTATAGATATCCTATGATGATTTTTTAAGTGATTATCTAGATACCCATTTATTTTCCAAGGTTAAATAAAGTTATAATAAAATGCAAGTTGTTTAAAAATGATTGAGCATGAAAATGAAAGTAAATATGTGTTATATTAATGAATGGTACATGGAAATTATTTATGATGAATAGAGATCCTTATATTACTCATGATGATGGGTGTTCAAGATATAGATTATATGAATGGTGAGCCTGATACCTCTTATATGATGGGTGACCCTTTCATAGATTATAAGATGTTTGATTATAATAAAACCTATATGATGGGTGGGACCAATAAAATTTATATCATGGGTGATACCAATATATCACTCTAATTAATTGGATTATGTTCCTTGTATTTAAATGAATGAAGGTGGAAGTTAACAAGTGTGATTTTTCTTAGGGATTTAACTAGGCTCCAATTATTTCTTGCATATGTTTTAAATATAATGATTCATCATACCAAAAAACTTTATTTATGATTTATAAATGTTTTTAATGTTTCCTATGATAATTATCCATATCCCTTCTCTAATGATAATTTATTCTTATGAATCATTCCATTTTTGAGGCTTCATTACATGTCTCATGTTTTAAGATCTTGGTTTTTAAGGCTATGAATTATCTTCAGTTATGTTTAGGAACGTTGATTTTATCATAATACAATTATAAAATCCTAATTCTCACTTATTACATTCAATTTTTAATCTATAAATTTACCCTTAATATGTTTTTATATCACCCTTCTAGTGTTTCATTTTCCGCTGGTTCAAACAAATGGTTTTATGTATGTTATTCTGAAGAAGGTATCTATATGTGATGTACTTAGTGGAGGATTATGTTGATTTTTATAAAATCATTTTTTATATCCAAGTTGATATGCAATAATTTTTCTTAATTATCAAAAATATAAATCCTAAATGTTCCATGACTATATATGTGATCTAATTTTTTCCTTTTGCTGTTCTATGTTTTATATGAATGAAATTGGGTAATGTTTATCGGTATCAAATTCCAAAATATAATGTTTAATTTTTTCTCACCAAATCTAGGAGTGTGGGTATGGTGTTGTTAAATACATCCCTTATAATTTAAATTTTTACATAACATTTATTTCATTTCAAGGTGTCATTATTTGAATTAATTTCAATGTTTTATTAATTCTTATCTTCATCATTAAAAAATGGTTTTAGGAAGTTGAATTGAAAATAACTTTCTTTTTAAGATTATATTAAGAAAACCATTCTAAAAAAACCCTTATCGTGATTTCAATTCCATTTTAAAAGGATTATTTTTCAATTAAGTTATGTTATATGTTTCACCCTATATCATCTTTTATTATATAATTATTTTTATTGATCAATTTTTTAGTAAAAAATAATTCAATTAAGGCTATAATTTTACACCATTTTAATTTTTTATGAATCCCATTTCACAATAACGGTTTATTTATGAAATTTTTATTTTTCCCATTTTTATATTTGAGAAACCCTTTCTTTTTCTATGGGTTCTATAATGATTGAGGATGATTTAATTTAATTATAACACATATGTATTGATATTGGTGGGCGGTGTCTTATATTAAACACAAAATAATTTGTTAATGATTAAATCTAATGAGATTGTCATACATAGAAATTATAAATTTCATCACACATGTGTGTATGTGATGTGGATTTTTTACATTTTATAGATTGAATGTACTAAGTTTTTTTACATAAGAATTGTAATATAGAGTTTTATTACATAGGTCTATATATTCTTATGATTGGGACACATTTACTATTTCTCTATGATGTTATGAAAAAATTTCAAGATGTATTGAAATTCAAAGAAATGTAATGTTTTGAAGATTAAGCCTTATTTTTAATTTATTTCCAAATTTTATTCCATGACCACTTGTTATAAGATTTTTTGGATGTGTTTTGTGCCATGTATTATATTTTAATCATCAATAATAATATTTTTAAGATATAATGTAAATCTAACATGTTTTAAGATTATAATATATGGACATTTGATCATTCATTATGACATTTACATCTTTATCAAGTGTTTCTTTACCTTATGAAAATGATTACCCTAATAAGCAATTGATCTCAACACTTTCTTATTTTTCTAATCCATGGGTTATAAATATGGTAATATCTTGTGATATATCAATAAAGGTGTGTAATAGAGAATGATTCTAGATAAATATTAACTAGTGTAATAAAATAAACTATTTATCTAGATAATTTCTATTACACTAAACTATTGGGTCCTTTGATTATATTACTATTTTGGGATGTTGTTTTTAAATATTTAGATTAATGTAAATTTTAATTTAAATTTATCTTAGGTCACTATAAAATTTCTCAAAATAAAAATCATTTGCAGTAGATACCCATTGTAAATTATAAATTTATGCTGAGAAACATAGAAATAGAGGTATCAAAAAATAAATTAATGGTGAGATAAAACATAATGTCAAGAATATAGAAAGAGTTTATTCATTATAATTCATCACATATGATCTCACTCTACCAATGTGTATGTTCTTGAGAGTTATAGATCTATTTTTATGTTCCTTTTATAAAAATAAATTTTATTTCTTGATTTTATTAAGTGAAAAAGATATTTTCATTTATTATTAATAAAAACAGTTGCTCAGTATATAAGAGTGAAATTTTTTATGGAATTAAGAAAATAAGAAACTATTTATATATTTTAAATAAATAATATATTGTATATAATATTCAGAAGAAGAAGTTCAAGGTTAATTATAATCCACCAAAGTATTGGAAATATCTTCTTGCATATATAAATTAGAAACACATTTAAAAACTCCACAAAGATTGATTCTATGATTATTTGATTATGAATTATATGAAAATTTAAAATATTTTTTATTATGAAAGTCACTTAATCCAAATTTTATTTGGTTAAAATGTGAAAGGGATTTTGAATTTTTCAATTTAATTTACATTGATGTATTTGGACCCCTAATAACATAAGCAAGTAGGGGATAAAGTAATTTTTTTCTTGTATTGATGCTGTCAATCAGAATTGATATGTGTTTATGAAAATACACAACTATGGAACTTTTCAAAGGGCCAATTATTTTTATATTGATATAAAAAATCAATTGTTATGTAGTACTATGATTCATGGATATGATCAAGGTTGTGAAAAACCTAAGACATGAATTTTGGGATCATTTGTGACATTGATAATTAGTTTCACTACTAACTTCTTAAAAGTACACCACAATGAAATTGTGTGTATAAAAGATTAATTATACCATCATAGACATGGTTTTGTCAATGTTGAGACTTGTGGTATTACAATTTCTTTTTGAGGTTATTCTATGGAGACTTCTACAATCATAGAAAACAAAATTCCATGTACATCATTTCTAATGACACCAGATAAGATATGGAATGAGAAACGACCTAATTTGTTTTACAAAACATAAAAATTTTAAGCATTCATAAGATGTATTTTTTATAATAAACCTGGTCTTAAATCTAATAGATGTATATTTTTTTTATACAAATGAAACAATGAATACATAATTTAGTACCATACTTAAAAAATGTGTTTATGGAATGATGTGGTTTTTAATTAATAAGGTACAGATAGGTCAAAGTGATTGTTGGAAAATTTTTTAACTTGAACAATTATAATACAAATTAATAGATACTTATTATAAAATAGAGGCTGACCTAGTTCCTTATTTATTTATAGAAGAACCGACTGATGTTACATAAGAACCTCGATCGTCAGTTAAGATTTTCTAAGAACATGAGTGATATGGATTACATGTGAAATATGAGGATGAATTAATATTTATGGATAATTAATATACAAACTATATTGAGTCTATTGAGAGTTATATTTTTGAAATATAGATTAAATCCATGGAATCTGAAACGAACTCCATATACACTAACAAAATCAAGAAAATAATGGATATACCTTATACGGTAAGAACCATGGGGAGAAAGTGGAGCTCCTATAAGAAACATAACATGGATAGTATAGTGTCTACCTATAAATAATACTTGGTCTCTAAAAGTTACAAAAAATACACATTATTGACTTTGGAGAAACCTATTCAATTGTAATGTTGATAAAGTCTATTTAGATATTACTAGAAATATTTTGTCATTGTGATTATGAGATATTTGAGATTAACACGACAACCACTTTAAATAATAATAATATAGTCAAGGAAATTTATATAATAAAAACATAGGTTATAATGTTTCAATTTATACTACTATGGTATGTATTCTACAATAGTCTATTAATAGATTCAAGAAGGTTTCTCAATGTTAGAATATTTGGATGGTGATGGAATGAAAGAATTTTTTTCCTTAAAAAATATGGATGAATATTGTGTATATGAATAATATTATTGGGAGTATTGTATTATTTATAATTTTTTATATAAATTATATACTTCTTATCACAAATAATATCTCCACTCTTCACACTATGAAGATTTATATGTCTAAATGATTATAATTGAATGAAATGGGTGAATATACCTATATAATAGGTATGAAGATTGGTTGAGGTAGATTTAAGATCCTATTTTGAATATATCAACAGAAATATAAAGAAAAATATCTAATCTATTTTATTATGAAAAAATCCAATATGGGTTCTTTACTAGTATTACAAGGTACATATCCTAATAAATCTCTATATCCTCATAATGAGTTAGATATGATGGATAAAATTACATATCCATCAATGAAATGATCTACCATATATTTCAGGTTGTGTATTAATTGTTATTTCACTTATTCTCTAATAAATACGAGTAATTACTAGTCTATTCATGGTAAGAATAACATTATTATTTTTAAGAGAATTCTAATGTAATTGTGGACTAAGGATGTGTCTTTTTTATATATAAGAGAGGCCAAAGACAATGTAATTGATTATATATATGTGATTTTTATATCTAATAAAGATTATATGAAGTACCAATCCTAGTTTTTAAATAAATAGTGTATCTATCACCTAGAATAGTCCAAAACTAGCCACCATAGCGAACTAAATAATAGGGGATGATTACATCACTACATCCAATACTATAAAAAATGTTTTTTGGGTCATAAAGATCATTTATGAACATGGTATGGTTCATAGAATCGAGGTAGAAATTTAGATTTTACTATGACAGTAATGGATTTAATTCTCTAGATAATGAATCTTGGTATCTCTAATGTAAGAAAAACATCAATAAAAAAAACTCATAAAGAGATCATTGAGAGAGATGACATAATGATCATGTGGTTGAATATAGAGAAAAATGTAGTAGATCCATTGAAAAACAGTAACCCTAATAAAAACATGAGGTTAATATTTGGTATCCTCGTATTCGATACAAAATGGATTCATGTAATAATTTTACAATATATACTGCTTTTATATAAAATAAAATCACTATTTTCATTCCTTAATTTGTGTAGTAATTTAGTTAACATGAAAAATTGAATGATAACATCCCCTCAAAGGAACAACATTGAGTTGTGATGTTATGTAAAGGTTATATTTGATAAATTCATGTACACATCACAAAGGATTTTATATTAGATATGAAGAAAATATTCATAACATAATAAGTAGATAATTATTACATGGACTGACCCACTATAGTATATATCATGGAAAATCATATTATCATTTATATCAATAAGGGTGTTTTTTTATTATCAAATATTATTAATTTTGGTTGGTGAGATACCTAGCATGAGAACCTTCATTATCTGATACTATACTTACACAAGTTGAAATAGGAAAATTGGCAGTAGGGGTTATTGGGTTCATTGTTAATTGCATCATTGGTTGTTTTTAAACCAATATGAGATTTTTTTACAAGTATGAAAAGTGAAGCCAGATTTTCCATGACTTAATTATACTGGTAAAATTCATGTTCATTCATAGTTCATTCAAATATGTTGTTTCCAAATATGGAGATGATTTTATGTTGTACGCTAATTTATTAGTTTAATTAAACACGATGTATTCATCAAATAGGTAATTATTTTTCATAGAATCAATATAATATGAGACATAATATACTATACTGATGGGTTTCATTTACAGTGGTAACTCGATGTTAGAGACATATGGATTATATAGGTATACATATGTTGTTAATGATACATCTTACAGTGGATATGTTCATATATAGATATGTGTATGTTTGATGGAGATCACGAAATACACCATATAAGATTTAGTATTACTAAATCGTTTTATTAGGATTCTCATTGATTATATATTTGAAATATGGATTTCATATTTATTTCAATACTTCTATGGTTTATAGGGTCACACGATTTGGCCATTATATGTGGATAAGGTTTCAAAAAATTGTTAGTTTGAAATATTGAGATCCTGATGAAACCACATCAAATAAATATGAGATTAATTCATAATTTTTTGTGATGTTCAACACATTGATATTTTGGTGGATGTTGTTGATTGATGGATGTTCACTAAAATTTTCATGCATATAATTCATCAAAATAAATTACATTCATAAGAAGAATGTAGTATATGTATACATATTATGTGATATTATATATATGAAGAAGACATTTAAATCCAGACTATGATGCCTGATGATTAGATTCACGTGGTTCATGTAATATATGTTTACAATATAATTGAATATTGTGAATGTATACTAGTAGTTTTATAATAAACACAGCCCAATGAAGACTATGTATCACATTTATCGCCAACCAATTTTATCTATATTAAATAATTTTTATAAGGATTATTGGATGTTTTAATACACATTAATGAGGTACATATCAAGAGTATTATTTGATAAAACCAAGTATTATTGACATTTTCATCATTTGTGAAGAAGCTCCAAATATCATATATAAGAGGAGAAAGGGTTCTCTTAGTTATATTGTGTATATTGATTCAATTAATTCAATTTTTTAAAGGTTATTGGTTTCACAAAAAGCCCTTAAAATAACTATTTTTTCTATATCTCATAAATTAACATTAGTGAAGGCACTTACACTCAATATAGGTTACATAACTCCCCTGACTGAGATCAATATCCAAAAGTTGGTGTTCCACATCGAAGGCAGTAGACTTATATCAAATACTCATTTTGATCCTTATCAATCATTCTATAATAACTAAGTTTGAAGAAGGTTATTTCACAATAAATCCTAGTATGCTTTCTTTTATAATATATTTAATACATTATCTTCATGAATATATAACATCTAGTTTTTAGGTTTTCTTCTACTACCAAGGATCATATAATGGACATAGAAAAACTATTAGTGCTTACACTACACATATATCTAGTATATCATTTCCCCCATTAGATCTTCTCACTCTGACCCATTATATATACAAGTTATTCATCAAATGATGATTAAATCTCTAAATTTACATCACAAAAATTGATCAATCTGGAATCATGTGTATGATTCTATTGATGATGTGATATATAAAATAAATAATTTAATAAAATTAAACCCTAAGTAAATTTTAGTAAGTATTCTTCTATATTGATCTTAAAAATTATCTCAAATGGACCCATAAATATTGGTAATAGATTATATTTTTTATATAACCACAAATGATTAAACAATGGTGAAACTCTATAAAATATTTTCCTATCCTCCTCAAACACTATAGGTCAATAAAGTTATAAATCATATAATATGTAACATCTCATTACACACTTTTATGATTTTTCTTACACTTTTCATGTTTTCCTCATTAATAGGATGTTCCATGGGACTCTCGAGGATGAAAATCATTTTCTGAAAAAAAAATTAGTATTTTTTGAGACATTTGTTTTATTTAATTAATAAATCTGGGAATAAGTGGGTTAATATCTTCATAATTTTTTCCTCATATTTGAAGAGCAGCTGAGCTGGTTTGAGGTTTTTTAGAATATATTGGTTTTATAACCTATAGAAAAAATACATGTCATATAATTGGAGTACATGATATGTATGTTCAATAGGATAGATTCCATGAATCTTTTACATTGTGTGATGGATGAAAATTACGTTTAAAGATTAAATAATGTGTGATTCTAAATATATGTTTTTGAAATAAAAAAATATTTTGTTTTTTGGTAATTAAATCCTAGAGGATTACATGATGTCTAAAAGGATTACAAGCCATGTAAATTTAAATGACATAGATATTAGGTTAGTTCACTATTTTATTATTATTCCATTTTTCAACATATATCTCCCATCTTGTCCTAGATGTATCTTCTTGTGAATTTTGGAGACAATGTTTGTTCTTGATTGATTCATTGTGTAATTGACCACAGTTGTGGTTAGATTGATCTCTCTATTTATTTAATCCTTTATTATTATTCACTAAATTGATTGAAGTAGTGTTGTTGCGTTGTGTTAACATATCTATTTACCCATTGTGATGCACATTCTTGATTATCACTAGATCTATAGTGGAATATTATTCTATTGGCCATTTTCATTATTGTTTGTTGTGTGACCAGTATGTGTTCATGAGGGATGTGTAATATAAAATCTTTACCATCCATTTATGATGAATTGAATAAATACAATGATGTGAGGATTGGATTTAAAACCTTGATTGTTATTTTTTTGTGACCCGCTTATTGGTGGGTCCATGTTTCAATATTACACACCCGAGTTTTGAGGTATGTGGTTCTATCTATAGCCGGTGTCAGTGAACTACATTGATCCAATTTTTGATAAATTTTTTTATTAAATGAATTTATATGATTGAATAACTAGTTTTGATTGTGTGTAACTGAGTTTGTATAAAATATTGTCCCTCATATTTCGATAAATAGAATTTTTTTTCAAATAATGAAAAAAATCATTTTTTTAAATGGTTTTCAAAGAATGGTTTGATGAAATGGTTTGATCAATTGATTTGTAAAATATAGGAATCCATGGGTACATTGGTGGAAGGTATAGTAATAATAATTGTTCACTATTGGGGGTTTCCTCATTGGGATTTCCTCTTATCCCATGTAATATTAATCTAAGAACTTATTAGTCATTTTTGAGGTTTACTTATTGGGGTGTTCTTATACACTATAGGCTTGATGGATATGTCTAGTTCTATGATGTGTATATGAATTTATATCTTAGGTATGACCATCCCATATATCTAGGCCTACTGTGATCCCTAGGATGATGTTACATGTTCTTATGCTTTTTGTTTGTCCGAAGTATCATTTTTCATCCCTGGATTTGATATGAGATATGATACATTATTTTATTTGGTTGACAAGATATGAATATTGTGGTATATTTTTATGAAATGATTTGAAACTTATTTACATAATTTTTTGGAAAATTTGAGAAAATGGGGAAATTAAAATGTTTATCCATTCTTTTGATATAGAAACTATTAAACTATTATCTTTACAGTTTTTCTTTAAATATGATAATGCATCAATTATTGTTTCAATACATGATACGGAATACTTGGGTGAGACCCTTTTCATCTTTTTATCTTACATCATGTGTAATCTTTCAGCAGTTTATAGCCCTGTATATTTCATTTTATGAATGAAAAGTCATGTTTACATAGTGAGACAATGATGTTTTCTATCATCTGGTTTTTGCGTAACTTGTGGTGACATAATGGGAGGTTTCCCACTTTAAGGCATCAAGTTGTTGGAGTACATGTATTTTTTTTATTATCCTATTTAGTTGGACTTGTCACTTGGATACTGTTTCTACTCTTGGGTTATTTTGTTTCACTATTTTTCTATGTTATTTAATATATTTACCTTTTCCATTTTTGTATCTATCATATATATTTTCAATGTTTTTTCTTTAGGGTAGTCAAAATAATTTCCATTAGTTATTGTTTGATTCCTATATGCTAGTTGGTACCCCATGGGGATTAAGAAAACCCATAGGTTATGAGGTGGATTAGGGCATCTACCCATTTGAGAGGTTATCCAATTTGATTCATTATAGGTTGATATAAGAGTCCCTTGGAGGGGTTTTTTCTATTTCATAGGACATTTGGTAGACTAAAGATATTATTATCAAGACATGAGAGGTAAATTATAGTGAGTCCCTAGCTAGATAGTGTCATAATGAGATGGAATATACCATGGGATTTTGGGATGTTTTCCTCCTATTTTTATTTTTATTATTAATCTTAGTTCATTTGTATTGGATTTCCTAGTTTAAACTAAGATTATTATGTTTCTTGATCATTTCTTCTATTTCGTTTTATAGTAGTTTCCCTGTAAGATTGGTTTTGTTAGTTCCTCTGGAGAGTGTAGCTGCTAATCTATAATGGAATCTATTGGTGTATCAAATTTTTTAATATTATATCATTTTTTTATGTTTGTGTTATTGAATAGAATGTACCACATTTTTAGGATATAGTTGTAGAGGTTTAACCAAGTGTTGTACAAGAAAGAGATCAATCCTAGGAGTCTATGCATGAGGAAAAACATCCTTTTAAAGGTATGAATGATTCAATAGCAGTTGAAAAATATAATGGAATGATTGATAAGATCATTGAATTCCACGATACTCTTGATAATATCATGGTGAAGTGAACAACATTCAGAACTGGGGTACTAAAAATCATTGGTGGGATAAGATGGTGCATGAATATAGTGTTGATTCTTGGAATAAAAGGGATCCATGGATCTCTTATTATAGTAATTTTTTTAAGATTCACTAGTTTTGTGAAGTCTATGATGTTCCTCTCTTTGCATCTGGTTGAGAATTTGGTGTTGTCATACACTATTTAGTTTTCTGAGTTGGTTCGTTTTGCACCTGAGGTCATGTAAAATGGAAATCTAAAATCTCAAAAGCACCAATAGGTTTTATGACCCTATATCAGATCATATAATTTTATATTGAATATTTCAACCAAATTAAAGACTATGAACAAGTATATGATGGTAGAAATTAATAATTCAAGGAAGGATGGATATTATAACCCTTATCTTCTACCTAGTGATAGGTTCAGTGGTATGACCAAAAAAAGATAATGTTCCAAGATTATTACAGGAGTAGTGGAGGTGGTTCTCATGAACATGACTCTTATAAACCTCCAATTATAGTTAATAGTGGAACATTGACATTTTATATATTTGAAAAGGTAAGAAACACATGAAATTATTCTCATTTACCTACATAGATGTATAATATTAATGGGTGTTTCTATAATATCTAGTTTATTTCATGATATGTTTACTCCAAAATATGGTCATGGATCATAATATATAAAGGCTAATATTGGGTATTTAGATGCTTCAAAGACTATAGATCCATCCAAAGGTCTTTCAAGTGAATCACAATCATGGAGTAGATATTATTTTGAAAAGTGTAGATGTTGTTATAGTGATAGTGTAAAGTAACATATTTATTGCATCATTAGTAGCGGTTGCTTTATTTGATACCTGATCTTCCCAAATGTTTTTATCTATATGTTTTAACAATACGATTAACCATAAAATAGTATCCATAACCTTTATTATTCATTTATAGAATCATTTTGGGAAGTGGAAATAGTAGCGGTTTTAGTTTCTTTCTTGTGATGTATTGATAGTTGATGCACAATATGTCTGGGAATTTCTTGTTCTTCATTTGGATATATTTTAAGTCCTAATCTAAATAGATTAGATTTTTACTCATTACGTTGAGGCTATTTTTTATCATCAATTTTTAATATTTTTTTACTATGGGATCTCATTGCTATTTCAGGTATTGTCAAAACTATGGTCAAGTTATACAGGGCATTTATTCCCAATGATCGGGAGTTTTTTTTTCATATGTAGCATTTATTTCTAATGATATTTTAATTTTTTGTTGATCTTCTTGAAGTTTTTCATGATTTTTAAGCCCTTTTTCCAGAAAATTTCTTTTGGATACCTCTTGAGAATACGATAGATTTTACTATTGAACAAATAAAATGTACATAGTCAATTTCAATACGTTGTTATCATATTGAACCAGTAGAGAAGATTTATTTCATGATTCAGTTGGAATTCATGGTGGAAAAGTTCTTTGTTTTCCCCAATGTTTTTTGGTATCCTTGGATATTTTTGTGATGAATTTATAGGGTTAAATCTTATTACGAATGTATTATCGAGTGTTGAATTATGTGATGGTTAAGGAAAAGTGTGTATTATCTCATATTGATGATTAGTATGAATGGTTAAAAGGGGAAAAGCATTTCTTGAAGGATGATATTTAGTCTGGTTATCATCAGCTCTGAGTTTAAGAGTTTAGTATTCCAAAGATAGAGTCTATGATCATGTATATCCTTTAAGAGTATCTTTTGATATGGTTTGGTTTAGAAGATACTGTTTTAGGATTTATGTATTTTATGGACGGGATAGTCCATCAATATATCTAAACTTTTATGGTATTTTTAATGGATGATAATTTGAATTATTAGAAATATGAGCATGAGCACAAAAATAATCTGAGATTGGTTTTGGAAATCTAAAAAAGTAACCATTATTATGGAAATTGTTGAATATATATATTATAGAACTAATAAGTGATATTCATTGGGAATTTAATTTCTAAACATGTGTTATCATTTTATCCTAAGAAGGTGAAGGATATTTTTCACGAGATGAGCCATGGAATGTAGTTGAGATTCATAAATTCATATTAATTGCTAGAAGATATTGAAGGCTCGTTATCAATCTACCAATGTTGGTGTCAAATTTTACTTATCTTACTAGTAAAGTGGTGAAATTCATATGGGATGGGATTTTTATTGTTCTTTCATAGAGATGAATGAACAGCTGACAACATCACATATTCTGCTCTTACTTGAGCCTGATAAGGCGTGTGTTGTTTTCTATGTTCCATCTGGCATTGGTTTGGGAGATGTGATCTTAAAGGAAGATAATATTTTGAATTAAATCACATTAAATATTAGAATACATGTGAAAAACTTTCCCACTCTTGATTTAGATCTTGTCATAGTTATTCATTCATTTAAGTGTTGGAGAGGTTTTTTAGGAAAGGTTCATAGTCTTTTATAATCATAAGAGTTTGATCTATATCATTTCATAAATTTCTTATAATATTATATAGAGGCAGAGGGTGGAATAACTTTGGAAATTTAGCATTTAAATCAGATATACCCTAGAAAAAAGGATTGTGGATATAGAATCTCATAGGAGGAATGTATAATCATATGCTGTTTTGGAATTGAAGTAATAATAGAACCTAATGGGGATTTTTTATCAGTTGCATCTTGATTATTTTTAATATTTTTAGGGTATGGTTCTGACCAATTTTCAACAATCGAAACTACTCCTTGAGTTTATATGAAGAGTCCTAAGTAGGATGATGACATAGTAGGAATTAGAGAAAACCAATATCGTGGATAGAACATTACTTGTTGGTCTCTATTTTTAGATGGTATTCTTGATTTTGGAAATTAGTATTTCAACCTAGAATCTAGGAGGAACTCTGTTTTTTTTGAAATATATTCCTAGAAAATTCATCTAGGAACTGTGAAGATGTATTACAACATGGTATAAATATTTTAGTGGATGGGTATAAAGAGTGACATTGATTATTAGGTTTCAATATTTTAAATATACCAACAGATTAAGGAATAAGATCTGAGACCTTTTGGTTTTCTCTATGCTCCTATAGTGTCAATTTGGAAATCATACAAGGTTTCAATAGATTTTTTTTAGATTTCCATGGACTCCCTAAATGATAAATTTTATCTTGTGGTGATTTATTAGTTGAAAATAATCATCACATTTTATTCTAATCAAAGACCCCACTAAGGTTAATGAACAGGAAAATATGTATATGCAGGACAATATGAGGTTACATAGTTTTCTTTCTTTAATATTTTGAGTCAGAGATCCTTTTCATACATAATGGTTTTGGGAATTCATTTTTAGTTGAGTACAAAATATTATCCATAAACAGGTGGTCAGAAGGTGCGTTCTATTAAGATTATAGAGGATATGCTTCCTACCTGGGTCTTGGATTTTTGTAGATAATTGGATACCAATCTAAGAATATTTGTGTTTTCTTATAATTTTTTTAAGAAACTTTTTATAATGAATCCTCTCTAGTATTTGTACGGTTTCTCGTTCAGGTCACCACTTTATTTGTTAGAGGTGGTGAAGCTTCTTTGGTGAGTCCATTTTTGGTTCAAGAGATGTCCAAAGGATTCAGGATATATGTCAGTGTCTGGTTATAGTGGAGAGTGGGAATAAAATTTATATAGGTAAATGATGTATTATTTTGTATTTTTTTTAGTAGGATAATAGGTTTTCCCCAATGTTTCTCCTCGGGTGACTGCCATCTTGGAAAATACGAAATGTTAGCTCAGAGGTTTGTTGAACCATTTGAGTTCATTGAGAAGATTGCATGGGTTTATTATCATTTATAATATCTAGATTAGTTTAATATTAAATAAATATGTTTTAAAATATCAATACTCAGGAACTATCATCATATTATAGCTCACATTTGGAGTTTAGATCCATATTTTTCTTTTATTGACTATCCAGTTGATATTGTCGACTCTCAAGATAATGCCTAGATAGGTAATTCTATTCCATTAATCAGAGTGTTTTGGTGCCCAAATAAGTTTATCATTAGACATGGGAGCGTGAGTCATTGGAAAGGGAGTCATTTTTGGTATTTTTCATCTATTTTACTATTATAGTAATTAATTTTGTGTTCCTTTAGAATGATAAGGATGGAGAACATTTTCTAGGAAAAATTACTTAATTTTTAGGTTTGTATTTTTACTTGAATTATTGGGGTCCATGTATAATTATTTTAATGGATTGTTGAGGTTCTCCCTGATTTTGAAGAATACCAGAATGGGTCTAAGGTTTTTTAAGAATATATAATTTTTATAGTCTTTACAAAATATACATTTCATGTAAAAGTAATACATGATGTATATGTTCTGTAGGGTAAATTTTGTGAATCCGGTATACAATGTTTAGGATGTACAAGATGTGTAACTATTTCATGTCTGGGGATTCTAAAATATCTATTTTCATTAAAATTAGTTAGTTTTTAGTTTATATACGTCCAAATAATTAAACAAAATGTAAAGGGATTACACTCAGTGTAAATGTTGTGAAAAGGGATTTTATGGTTCTTTTCTAGTAAATTTTTCACTTTATTTCACAAAACCCTCTCTTATCGACATAGAGTTCTAGTCCACTGATTTAGGGAAATTCTATATGAAGTGGATTGATTCATTTGAAATTTTATCATATCTAAGGTTTCATTGTGTTTCTTCAGGTTAGTAATCCTTTGTTCTCTTTCTTTTCTTTGATTATAGTAGCGTTGTTGCATTCCATTGTTTGATCAATTGACTTGTGCTGATATTTATTTCATACTATCTATAGATCCATTATGTGATATTATTTTGAGGGTCATTTTTTTCGTGGTTGTGGTGAGGCAGGTGAGATTTATAGGGGTATGTTTATTCTAACATCTTCACTACCATATTTTGATTAATTAAATCAATTCTATTATTCAAGTATTTTTTCTAGGGAATTCATTTTAATTGTTGTGTTCCTCTATCTAATTCATTCATTTTTGGGTGTGTGTGGCCTATGATTGGAGGTATGCCATTCCATATCTAGCATGATATGGTGAAATACATAACTCATATTTTTCATGAAAAAAATTATTAAATTATATGTCATGATTTATTAATTTGTTTTGGTGTGGAACAAAATTTTTATAAAATTTGGTTGTCCCTTATTTTTGGTAAATAGAAAAGGTTTCTCAAATCATAATGAAAATATTTTGTGAAATGGTCTGAAATGAATGGTTTGGTGAAAATGTTTTTATGAATTGATTTTTAAAATAGAGCACATGGAAATATTTTGGTACATAGGTGAATGGTATTGTAATATGTATTTTCCACTATCATGGTTTCTTCCCATGTGTATTTTCTTTACTCTGAAAACCTGTTATTCTTGAAACATATTAGACCTATTGGGTCTTCAATTTTTTGGGGTGTTCCTCGACTCTAAATACATTATGGATTTTTCTAGTTTCTTTATGCGTACATAACTTTCCATGTTCGGTCCAAGTTCTCTAGTTATCATGAACTAGAGTGATCCCTAATGTGATTGTGACATATGTTTATGCTATTGGTTTTTAATGATTTAGATTATACTTCCATGGATTTATATTAGATATGATATATGATTTAATGGTTTTAAATTGTATATCTGATGTTATATATCATTGTGAAATTATTTAAAATGGATTTACTTGAAATATTGTGAAATTTGTGAAAATGAGAAATTGTATTATATTTCTAGGATTTTAATATAAATACTATTAAACAATTATCATGACTTGTTTTATTTAAAATTAGGAATACTTGGATTATTTTCCAGGTACATGATATAGAACACATGGGTGAGATACAACTGAGCCTATCATTTCACCCTCTCATTAAAATTTTGGTGGTGCATAGTCCAAGATATATTTTTTGATCTAGGGAAAGGCAAGGAGACATAGTGGGGTGATGATATTTATTATAAGATATGTTTTTGGTAGCTTTAGGTGGGATGGTGGGAGGTTTCCCACATTATCAAATGTATTTTTTGGAGTATATTTCTAGTTTTATAACCCTTTGTGTTTGAAATTGTCACATGTAGATTGTTTCAACTATTTGGCTGTGTGGTTTTCTGTGTTCGTTTTCTACAATGGAATTAATTTATCTTATATTTTTTTGTCTCTATTGTATATATGTTTCATGTTTTTCTTCAACTTGGGTGAAATAATTCCCTTTATTGGTTGTTTGATTCTAAAATATAGTCTGCAGTATGTAGGGATCAGGAAATCCATTCGGGTATGTGGCAGATTGGGTTGCGTACCAGTTTGAGAGGGTATTGTGTCAATTTGGTAAATAATCTACACCTAATCTATGTAGTCTATAAAATCCTATAAGTATAATAAAATTTATCTGAGTCTAAATTTATTATATTTCATCTTAAAACATATGACTCTCTTAGAGTAGCCATTATGGAGCTGATCATGATGGTTTTCTATATAATTTTATAAAGGGTTCCATCTTAATAGATATTTGATAACTATTGATTAAGGTGAAATATTATAATTCAAAATAAATCACTTAATATATACCAAAATTTAATCCATGTTCTCAAATAATATGCTTTAATTCTTTTATCATTTACTTAGGATACTTATCAATTTGAGGATGATATGTCATAATCCATTCACATGGGTTTATAATTCTTATGGCAGTCCCTAACAAAAATAGTATGTGAACTAATAATCCAAATCTAACATAATACCCATCATAAGACCATATAATCATTCAACCTTCTATATATACAATATTTCCAACTCAACAATAAAATATGACTCTATAATCAAATAGAAGTGACCATCTATAGTTAACTAGTAATAAATGAACTATGACATATTACTAGCTCTGTGGGTCCATGTAAACACTATCTTGAAGTCCATAATAACATTATCCCATTCCAATACTTGAAAGGGTAGTGGATAATGATGTATGGGTGGTTTCAAGTAGTCAACATTCACCTGCTAACAAGTGAAGAATTGTAATATAAAGAGAACTCTGTATTTCATTATTTAAATCCAAGAATAATTTTTATAGATTTCATGATATATATTTAGTAATAATAGGATAATAACCCATATCAATCCATATTAGACTCATATCAACTCCTCCAACTTGCTAATTGGGAGTATAGATGAACAATGAATATATATATTTATTTTCTAATCATAGGTCTATCCTGGTGGATTCTCTTGACCTTAGATATTATCGATCATCACCCAATAATTTGATACAAAAATACGACCCTTATTTACTCCCTAAATTAGTAATGGGGCGATTATCATATCCATTAGTATATCCCTACCCTAAAACTCATTGATATCATGATACATCTTAGAATTAAGGCCAGTTAACTACTACTTTTTTATTTTTGCCTTCCACTACCAAGTAGAGAGTCTTTATAAAAAATATGCCAAAAAATATAATTCTTATTACAATGAGACAAACTTATTCCAATATCAAATCAAAATAAGTATAAAACCAACCTTTTCAACTAAGGGTTTATAAATTTTTTGGTGAAAATTTTACTCAATATCATGTGGTTACAATATATTATGATTTTTTCACCTAATAGGTAGTCCTATCAACACTGTAGTTTATATAAAAATTCCATAAACTAAAATATCTGAGTCAGGTAGTTACACTCATCTCATATCAACTATTATAACCCATAATAACCTTCTCACCACCTGGCACATAAAAACTACCCCAAACATTTCTGCTGATGCATATCAGGAATACACATTACCAATATTAGGTATGGTCAAAATGTTTATGGATATTAATCTTACCAAATTATCCAGAAATATTCAATTACTAGGATATAAAAACTCAAAAATAGATAATTTTTTATCAGTGAAATCATTGATATAGGAAAAAATATAAGACTCAAATGAATAACATATTGTAGACTAAAATTTTTGGGTGAAGTAGATATAAAATTCATTACTGGGACACTCATATAAAGTCACAAGATAAAATTTATAAGGTTAAAATTATATTTTTTACTTCAATATCACATTCCTTAAGAAGCTCATATCCATAATCTAGAACTACAATATTGGGATATTAGAATAAAGATGATTGTTTCTCAATGTTATTAACATGACAAAGAGATAAAAAACAAGGTAATTTCATGTATATGAGTAAACTAAAATATTTTAAAAAAACATGAATATCAAGGATTATAGATATGAGTTTAATTTCATATTCACTAGGGCCGTGAATTACAATTTTCATCACCATCTAACCAAACATCATCATAAAGAACTCATATACACCAAACATACTCCTAATAATAGTCCATGGAATTCCCCTTTTCATTGACCATAAGTTATGATACCCAATCTGAAAAATTATTGTAGAGAAAATATTGGTTAATCTAACCTAATTTAATACGTTCTCAACATGTGGAATATGTTATTATTTTTTGACATTTAATTATTTAAACCTTCAACAATCAATATATAAATGAAAAATATGTTATCAGTATTTTAAAAACACTACACCCTAATGTAGAGTGATTTATAGAATAAATCCCTATAATTTGGTTTCTATACAAATGCCTTCATCTCCTTTAGATTACCAAATCTATTACGTATGGAGTAAGGGATATATTTTTTATTCCTAATATATAATCAATTGTAATCTAGACCTATCTCAATGGTGGAAACCATGATTAATTATCCTAAAAGATATCTTTTTAAAATTTAGTAATAAAATAAAAGGCTATTTTACACAACCCCACCTAATCCCCCAATGAATTGATCACAGATATTGTTGTAATAAACCCAAATTTCTTAATATTTGGTCGTAATTTACCTACCTTCATATCCCAATACATCATAAAGGTTTAAAAAATTATGATATGGGATGTAAAATATACTAGATGAAGATAGTAATAAATGTGGTATCTTTAATTATTTTGTTAATCCATTCAATAAATTACATCAAAGATATTAATGTAAATTAAATGAAAATTTATTAGATTTTTATATTCTCTAATGACTGGGACACATCCAACAAATTTCTGAATACATAAAAATATATCCCCAAAAGGAATTTCATAGAATTATATTTCATGTGGACATGATAAATAGAACCCCAAATAATTATCAAGAAATATAGATAAGAAATAATATTTTATACCTGAGTCAAATAATATGGAAATCATTGTAGATGCAACTATGATCATACCTAGGACAATTTAAGGCCCCTCTCTATAGTTAGACATAGTCATCAATGTTTTATAAATAATGTATGAAATATTTCATTGCAATTGTCCTTTATATATATAGTTACACTATATTATACCTCCCACCAAATGTGGTTACCCCATATTACCACATCCATTCATACATTAACCAACATTAACAGCTCAATCCACCACTCAAAATTGATGCACTAAAACAATCTCCAAATCTGAAAGGATTACGAGCATATCACCCTTTATTATCTTGAGGTTTTTTCTTTTAGTACCACTGAAAATATATTATATTTCATCATTAATGGAACTCTATTACATTTCAATCAAAATCTGAAATTGGGCCCCACATTAAATATTTGACCACAATAAAAGCACTCGAAGTTGGTCCCCCCCTTGGAGGGGGGGGGAGATAAAAAACATACCTATTATTATTATTCATCACTGAATAGGTGCGAAACACCATATAACTAACTTAAACTGTACAAATAACAAGACCCTATCCTAAAAAAGTAATAAATTACCAAGAAGAACCACAACCTACCAGGTTTCTCTTATTAATGTGGGACTTGTTTACCACCATTGAAAATAATCTTAGAAAAATTATGTTAACTGGATCCCATATATAGTTAATCATCACATCATCATAATGTCACACCCTAGTTACTTAATCCTAGAAAAACATCAGAGAAAAATAAATTAGCTCAAGGAAATTTACATCATAGTCTATCAGTGAAATCTCCCTTAATATAAGATAAAAATATTATAGACCTCTCACTCACTTCATGGTCTCAAGCATAAACATCTCAAAGAATATAGACTCAAATTTCATACAAGATATCCCATTATCATTTCTAGTCAATACATGTACATATCACTTGTTCATAGATAGAACAAAAGTCAAATAAGTCACTAGATTTACCATTTTATCTAAAAAGTATCTTTATTATCAAATCAGTTATAAAATGGCCTTGTCTAAACCTTTATAATCAAGGAAACCAACCTCGTCAAGTAGGGTTGGGTTTTTTATTTAAAACTCACTCACAAGATCATATATGGATGGATAAAACCTTATGTATTTATAGTCTATAAACATTATAGATTGTAAAAAATCTCACATTATGGTATAGATCAATAGGGAACTATAGTACCACTCCTTGTGGGGGAGCACTCATCCATGACTTCCTGATAGACTACTGGAGGATATAATGGTTTCATATCACTAAAACAGAATATATGTGTATTTTTACATTTCTATAATATATTTTATATCATAATATTGGAGAAATAGTAACAAGAAATGTACCCAATGACTTTTTGCAGACCTGAATCATATAGCGGTTCTTATAACATAGGCACCCATTATCCCAATATAACTACTAAACAAAATAGGCACATGATACATATAATATTTGTATAAATATCCATAAATATATTTTTACAAATAAAACTAGATACCATTGGATCAATGAAGTGATGTTTCACCAATAATAGTTAGAGGAAAACACATCCTTAAATATGGATAATGCTTAAATAATAAATTATTCCTTTATAATCAGGATTTAAATAACATATCAATAAACAAATGAATTTATAACCCTTAATTAAAAATATAAAACATGAAAAAACACCTTATTACAACATTATTCATAGTGTGAAATAATAAATACCCAATAACCCAACATATTCCTTGAAATCTCTAAATAATAACATCTAAATAACAAGAAAAAAATACTAATGTCTAATAATATGAACACCTATATTTATATGTTTTCTAAGGAAAAATCACATTGTGTTCCCTTTGATTTGAGTTGTATTACATTTGAATTCTGTTTTTAAGTAGTAAAACAAACCATAAATTCTTTTGTTCCACTTTTTAAATACTACTTTTGGATAGTATTATAAATTTTGGTATAGGAGTATAATGTGAACTCAAACATGTATCCTCATTCACCAAAGGTTTTGGACTAGCAATAAATTTTTATCAGTAAGGTGGGGTGAATAAAATCTCATATTATCATACATCTTATTTAAATATTAACATCCATAATACATAGATAATATGTATAATATTAATATATTAGCGATAATACATTCATAATGTAACCTCGCCTACAATAAAATAATATAATCCCACAATATTGTCATGTAGTCATATAATAAATGAGGGATCAAATTATGGGTTGATCATATACAAGTCGCCATAAAAAATATGTATAATATAATTGATAAAATTTAAAAGTCCATATATATGGATGCAGTTTGTCCCATCTATTAATCCTACCATTCATATAGACCGGTAACCAATCATAGGACATTTCCCTTACCTTCATCTCTGGAAAGTAAGTGTGAATTCCAAGAAAATCTCATGAGAGTTGTGTGAACAATATACTCTGTCACCGAAAACCAATGGTGTACCCAAATAAAAACACTATTTTTTGGGCATAGACTAATATGATATTAAAATAAAATAAACAAACATGAATATTGAATGATTATTGAGAGGTGATTAGTCATCCATACAAGTTAGCCTACTCTATATTTCCAATTAGATGATAGAATTGTGTTCCCATGGTTTAATAAAAATCAGAGGATAAATGGGATGTCAATACTTATAGTAATGACCAGGGTAAAAAATCCATCACCATATAAACAAGACAGAAGTAAAAGAATAATGTTCTAATAATAATAATAATAATATAATGTAAATGAATTATAAGAAAATAGACCAAATGGTTGAATGATTGATCACCAAATAAAATATCTAGGTGAATAGAGCCTCATCATATATATGAACATAGGTGAATGATGAATCACCATATAACAAGAATGGGTGAATGTTGAACGTCTATAAAATAATCCTTGGTTACAAATACATGACATACAAGATAGAAAAGGTTGAGCAATATTTTACTATAAAATGTTGATGGTGAACGATATATAACCAATTAATAATGGATCATAAATAATATACAAAAAATATATTAAAATATGTGAAATATTAATCAGCGTACTTCCAATGAGGGTGAATGATATATCACCACACTAGTAATAAAGGGTTGTGATATATCACCGTACTAATATACAAGGGTGGATGACCTATAACTAATATTATAATAAAATTTAACAATATATCACATGTAAACAATAAAACATGGGCGATCACGAAACAATAATATAACAATAATAATTGGATTAGGTACACCAACAAGAAACACAGAGGACACTTATACTATACACTAACCTCATTAGACCAAAATATTCATCTAGGATATACATGATCTAACATTGTTAGATAATCTCACATAACATAATCCCAACATACCGTAAATGAACATATGAATATCCATAACCGTCCCTTATATAAAATTTATTTCATAATGATTAATAACTGAACAAGAACCACATAACTATAGTAATTCATCAATATCATAACAATTGAAAAAAATATCTCATTTTGAAAGGAATAATCAAGAAACATCACAAGGACCTAAAACATAGGTTATAGGTAAGGATACCTATCATGGTTTCCAAAATGAATACATCTATCCATGTTCCCTTTTATGATAATATAATAAAAAACCATGATGTAAAATTATATAATTTTAAATGGACCAATCAGGATCTGTATGATCACTAAGATGTGGTGAATCAAGGATATTCTCATTTTATGTTTTATTTCTAAGGAAACATTCTTCATCTATGATTAGTGAGAATCAAATCTACAATAAAATCAAAACCAAGTACATCCATATGAACATAGATATTTATGAGGATCACTGAAAATAATAGTGGATAGTACTTTTAATGTTTTTGAAGTAATATCATACTACAAAACCATAATATAATAATCCCCTTTTGTGTTTGCATTAATCAAGGAATATCAATTACACATATTACACTAAGGACTAATGAAAATTCATGTAATCGTTATACATATAAAAGATAAGAAATATTTTATAGCAATTAATTAAACATTCAACCTCATGATTCAACACATCATCATTGTGTAGCTTTATTTCTTCACACATTCCTTTTTATATGTTTTTTCAATATCCTCTTTCCTTTAATGGATAATATCAATAAAGAACAACTCATCTTCATCTCCCTTGTTACAACACATCATAATAAAAAAACTCTTTAACCATAATAGTTCATCAAATACTATACCAGGTATATCATTCTATATTAGTAACACCTACAAAAAATTCCATAATCTTATTTTTCATAACTATATATAACAGTAAATCTGTTAATGTCTTATTTTCATTCAATTAATGTAACACTTACCTAATCATCACATTAAATGTAAACAAAATTTTCTATTTATTATCCCATAATTAATTTCCATCACTTTTATATGAATCAAGATCCAAATATAATGATATTATTCCATGAATGATCACATTAATTTGATCAGAATAATTAATTCCCAAATTCCCCATTTCAAATAGGCCAAAACATAATTTTTTTCATAATATTACCCTATAAAATTTGTAATATCTGATTTTCCATCATTTTAATGTGAGTATTATTCATAGATATTATACAAAATAAGAAAATTCACATTTAGAGCCTTAAACAAAACCATATATCCAACCTTTTTATGCATAAATATATTCACACCTCAAAAACTACATATCCAAATTCAGTTATGTTATATAGATCCATAAATCATTTTTGTGACTCACAAATATGGATTATTTTGCTTCATAAATCACATGGATACATGATTCACCAATCTTAATAATTCAACTTTATAAATATATTATATGATCTATTTTACTCTATATTTCACATATGAGATACTGTTGGCTAGATAATATTCATATATGTATCATTCAACTATATTATTCACCTATGTGAATCATTCAGCTATGTAATTCAACTATATAAATAATTCAACTACGTAATATACCTACATTAATAATTAGAATTATAATTATTCTACTAGGATCATTTATATAAATAATTATCCTACATCAATATTTTGGAAACATAATTCACCTACATGAATAATTTTGCTATATATGTCATCCAACAATATTAAAAATTCTTTTACATGGTTGGAAATTCATCCTATAGTCACCATACTTTCTAAACATCATCTTCCCCATTATCATGAGTTCTTACATCCAAAAAAATATATTAAAGAAACCTTTTAAATAATCAAGACAAAATTTATCATGATATTTAGTTAATTATTTAACACTTCCTCATGAATAGATATATTTGATACCAAGTGTCACTATATTTGAGAACTTATCATCACAAATCCCATCCTATGATCAAAATATAGGGAAAACATATTTATTTTCATAAAAAAATAGAAAAACATATATATATATATATCCATTATTATTTGAAATAATATTCACCAATAAAACATTAAATGGTTAACCACATAGTATCAACAATCCCCATCATTGAATTTTGATTTCAACCAAGGAAGATAAATCAGTAAAGCTATAAAACTCAATTTATCGAATACTACCAGATAATTATAAGACTATATGAGAAAACATAATGTAGGAAAAAATAATCATGATAAAATAAGGGTATGTTTTTTATAATGTAGTAATTAGTAAACATTTCCAAAATACATTCCCAATAACATTAAATATATTTCTCCAATAAAAACATCAAAACATATACATACCAAATTTCAATAACCAATTATACAAACTATAAAATAAATTTATTTCAAACCTATAGACATTATTTCCATTCAAAAACACCACCTAAATATATTTTATCTCATGGTTGGTAAAGAATAGACCAATGTAAATATTTTTACTATAATATTTAACAAAATTTGACAATAATATCCAATCATAATAAAGTATAGGGTATAAAAATTTAACATATCATAGTCCTGAAGAGAGTGAGTCTGTACAACCATAATCAACAGTAACTAATGAAACCCTTCCTTCAGTAGTTGTATAATCATTATATTAAAATATTTATCTATTGTAGGAATAATCTCCAACATTATTCCTCTTCATTCTAAATGATATTTGATGGAGTGATATTTAAAATCAATATTATTTTCCCTTGAATGCATTATCTAATTCTTTGAAATATTTATAAAACCATGATTATCAAAACCCAATAAAAGGATAAAATTCACATCAACTAAAAATATCTTACTGCTATGTCATTATATACATTAATTGTTTCCTCAACTAGAGTTAAACAATAGATATAAAGTCTAATTTTTTAAATTATTTGAAAAAATAAAAAGAAAATTTTGTTATCTTTTATTAGATGTGTCATTTTAAAAAATTAGCATTGGAATAAAATCATAAGGGTTATAACTTTTTAAAAAAATTTAATTGGGCTTATTGACTGATATATAACATCCATAAAACCCACACATCTATATCTGATGCTAAAATCACAAACATTGTACTTTTGGCCTTGATACTGATGAATGTGACACAATTTTTTCCAAAAAGATTTAAAACATTAAATTGATATATTATATTACATACATACCTAAAGACCATTTAGGTTTAGAGTTTTACATAATTATGAAAAACTCTTACATAATCAATTTTAATTACTATAATAGAGTATCATTTCTACTATACCCATTTTTTCATATTACATATAATGTATTTATCATCTCCTATATGAACCATTTTTAGACACAAGGTTAGGATGACATAATCAAGGTGCATGATCATAACATAAGAGAACTCCAACCATTCAAATCTTGATCAAATGACATGTGACATGTAACTAATCATTATCAATTCCAAGATTCATAGGATTCAATTATATTAATCCATGTGATTTCAATATCGATCAAAGTAATCATTAAAACCCAATGGAATGTATAGATATCTTGTTGGTATGCTGATGGATTATCTTCATATAACCCTAAAAAATTGGGGTAACCATATAACAAACATCCAATATAATTTCTCATAGAACATAATCATTTCTCAATAGATTCTAGTGGTCTAATGGGTATCATCTATCATATCATGTGCTATAATGAGGCACAACCCATCATATATTCTTTATTGGGATCACCTAGAAGCTATAATGGGGCTCAAATCTTCTTATCACGAGCTATAATTAGGATCGATCTATCATATAATCAACATAAGAACACTCATTTCCTATAATGGGGATCAACCATTCATATCAAAAATTATAATGGGAATCAAACCATTTTATAATATGTATTGATATAACCTGTGAGCTATAATGTGGATCTTACTGACATATAAGTTGTATCGATATCAACAATAAGATATAATAGAGCTCAAACCTTCCTTAAAATATTTATATGAATGATAACATAAATAATGTAAATATTTTTTGTATCTCATAATAAAAATCAAAAGAAAATTCTCAATGTCATTAACCCATGGAAATGGAATGGGTTACATGACAATCTCTTTGAAAAAAAAAAAATCAAAATCCATCCATAGTGAGAATTAAAACAACGGTTTTTATGTTGATAAATATAAATAACATTAATATGTTATAAAAAAATTTCTATAGGATAGTAATCATTCAATATTGAAAAAAAACAATCAAAAAATAAAAATGAGAAAAATATTTTTTAAATAATTTTATTTGAAAATAACATTTTAAGCATATGATGGAATAATTAAATAAAATAATAGTTATTATAGTGAGAAAATAAAATGATTATGTGAATGTTAAAGAATATTGTTTTCTAACATTTTGTAAAGGGAGTAAAAAATGTCCCATTGGGAAATCATTGTGAAATTTACCTTTAAAACAATTCTAAATAAAATCAAATACCATGAAAAGTATATTTAAAAAATCATTTATGTATATAAAATAAATTTATTTAAACATTTTTGAAACCATATATATATGATAGAAATATTCCAGATCAAAAAGAATATACATGTCCCATTTCACATTAAACCAAATATAGGATGATAATTTAATAAATAAAGGAGGTAATGTAAATTAAACTTGGGAACCACATTCATAACTATATTAGAATAAAAGAGAAGTGGTTTAAGAAAATGATAGCATATAACTTCCTCCAAAATAACCTTTAACGTAAAAAATCTCTAAAAGAAAGGAAATTGTAACTTAAATTAGTTTCCTATTTGATAAAACTAAATCATAAGAAACATTAAAAAACATTAAATAAAAATTTTAATTTCATGAAAAAAGTATACTCACGATGTAACCAGAAATTGGCTGTATATATACACCTCATGAATGAATATAAGTGTATATCATAAACAAAAATCAAAAAGGGAATTTGAGATAAATAAAGATTTCGAGGATCATATTAGTGACTTGATACTTAATGAATGGAGATATTAGGTATATAAAAAATAAATTCACACAAAAAATATTGTAAATACAAAAAATTTATATTTAAAATTTAACATAATCATGAAAAAACAATGCTAATGAAGAAAAGATATGACCCGATGAAAGGAAATTATGTTAATAATTATTTTACTAATTGATAAGAGTCATGTAAAATATCATTGGATAACATAATTAAAATATAAAATTAAAATAACATGATTATGATGGATTAATGATATTATTTTTAAAAGGTTAATTATAGACCCCCTCTAAAATAAATTATTTGCATAACATCAAAAAATTCCCTAATGAAGAGAAATTTAGACGATATCTCTTGCTTCTTTGGCAATATCTGGATAAATGTATCATGAAAAAGAGAAAATCATATGGATTTGAACATGAAAAAAAAATTTCATTAAAAAGTCAGAAAATAAATTCATGCGAATTATATACACCTCTTAATAAAAATATGTTTTGAATATGGAATAAGAATTGTTGAAATAAAACTGAGATGAAAAACCATATCCAAGAGTCCAAAGATTCGATGTCTATCCTTGAAACCTTATATAATAAACACATATGAATCATTTTATTTCATAAGATCATTTTATAGGGTTAAATCCAAATACTATAATAATTTATTTTTTTATTAAAAAATATATTAAAATACTAAATCTTTTAAGTCCATATTAGGTGTTTTGAAGATGTTTAGTTATTTTTATCAAAATATATTTGATAGATTGACTATTAATAAATGGTCATTCTTACATAATCTATATAGGAATAATAATAAGGAAATAGTAAATAATTTTTTACCTCATTTATACTTTGGAAACAAACCATGAATAATTGTTTGAATAAAATAACTATGTTATAATCATTGTGATAATAGGTCGTACTAATGCTTAAGAAACATTTTTATTTTTGAAAAGACACAATAGAAAGAATATAGATTTTATTATTTATTACATGAATGATAATAATTAATAATTATCATATTATTTCTTTAACTACGTTTATATATATCATCCATGTGGATTTTTGATGAAAAGATAATTACATCTCTTTATGGAAGCGATAATCCACACTTACACAAAACAACATTATTATCATCCAATGAAAGGAATGTTAGAAAAATATGACATATTAACATTTAATAATGGTAAATAAGTCATTAATAACATATTTTAACTTGAATTATATAAATATAACCATCCATTAGATATTATAATGAATAATGAATTACATCGGTTCACAAGGAGGTAGTCTACCGTACGCACGAATAATGGTTTCATTCTCAATTTGATGGATACAAATATAAATGTAGGTTATTACATTATAATAATAAAATATAACTATATTTGACAAAGTTATGTTGTTATATAAGAAATATTAAAAAATAGTTTAAGGATCTAGATAAAGAAACAACATAAAAATGTTCAATTATGTATGATACCTCTTCTTTGGACCACCGATTTAGGAATTTACCTAAAGCCTTCCCAAATTATCCCTCTAATAAAACCAGGGCCTCTATGAATTGGGTATGTAAATAATTGATGAAATTTTTCATTGATATTAAAATCCTAATTCCTTTTAACATGTGAATATGAGTAGATATGTTGTGGCCTATTATTAGTGGGGGATCGAACAAAGTTGAATCATTTAAAAAGAAAAAATTATACCCAAATTTTACACATGACAAAAGGCACCAAAATAGACCATTATTTATAATTACATCATATAAGTTATATATATATATATATAGAAAATATAATTCATGTAAATTTATATTTCATTTTAACCAATATCATTTTAGTTTAGCCCTATGATAAACCCATTTTATCCTATATTGTAGTAAAAGATTTTTATTGTGTTCACTTTTAATTATGAGAAAAAATTAATTTTATAATATTATATTATATAGATTATTATATTTTAAATAAATAATTAGTCTTAAAAGTTTAAACTCAAAATTAGTATAATTTAATTTGAAATTAAACCCACAAACATAATAAAAAGTGTATTTTTTAAATGATTTTTTGTGCATAAGACAATATTATATTAAATTCATGAATATTAATTGTAATTATATTAATTTAAATTAATATTTATTGATATATATTATATATAATTATTCAAATAATTACAGATTTTATTTTATATTAATTGATTAAAAAAATAAATATGATGAACATTAAATCATTATGTAAAAATGTGTTTTCAGCATAAAAATAAACTTATACTAAAATAGTAAATAAAGTTGCTTGTAATGTAATTAAATAGATTAAATATAAATATTTCAAATTATATTACAAGAATAAAAATTCAAATCATAATTTTAATTTTAAATTTAATTATTTATTGAGAAGAAATGACATTTTTGAAAAAAAATTGTTATTTTCACTATTAACTGAAAAATACCAAAATTCAATATTAAATTTATTTTGATAATATGATATAAAAAATAAAGGGAATTTTAACAAATATATTCTATAAAATCATTAAAAATTAATATAATATTTTATCACAAAAATCATTGAAATTCATTTTTGATGAAAAAATATTTTTGATGAAAAAATTTACTTTTAAAAAATTGATTTATTTTTTACTAATGAATTATGAATAAATTTATATTATATATCATTATTATATATATATATATATATGTGTGTGTGTGTGTGTGTCTGTGTGTGTGTTATAATCTATTTAGTACTATTTATACCCACTAATTTAATAGCACTATTATAATTCTTATAATTAAATAATAATATTTCTTGGTTTGTTTATGCTTAGTGTTTGGAATCTTGTACATTATCTACCATAATTATCATCTTTTAAAATTATTTGTGTGTTAAATTCTAACCCCATTAATGAATTATGTACTAAAAATATGATCTTGATCCCAATAATCAATTATTTTTTCATTTGAAAATACATTTCCTAAAACTTTATATTATAGAAAGGGTAAATGAAATATCCTTTTGATATGGTAGAAAAGGGTAGTAAAAAAAAACACATGTAATAACAAATAACTAGGATACCATGTATATAAAAAAGAGTTGGATTTGAAAGTATTGACATTGAGAAAATATTAATTACCAAATAAGTATGTATAATTATAGTGATAATTTATCATTATAAAGAGAATGATCATGAGAAAGTTAACAACAAAAAACCCTAAACGAAATTGGGGTGAAGAATATATCATCTCATCAAAATATAGATAACATGAAATAATTTTCTGAAGATATTGTTTCTAGAATTTATTAATTATTATACCAATAATATTAATATCATTATGAAAATTTACTTACATGAAAAGTATAATTTCATCCTTTAATCATTTTCCAACACAATATAATTTTTTTCATAAAATGATGAGTGTGCAAAATGAAGTTTTCATGGAAGGAGAACTAACATAAAATTTGAATGGATCATATAATCTTGAAAAGGATAAATTGGTATTCCTCATGTTATTATACATTAACCAAAACATAAATGGAAGGACAAGGTGATATATTTTTAAAAATTAATAAATCTTCAAACTATGAATACTTCTTTAATATTAAAAATTCAATAGTAATATATAATGCTCATTATATAAAATTCCATAAATAAATAACCTTATATTCCAAATAACCTAAATAATCTTAATTTTAACAATTCTTTTAATCACAAATGATATCTTTTTCATTTCAACTTATATGCCCAAAAATATGGAGATCTACTTCTGAAATATTATTTATCACATGGCCAAACAATTTAGTTTTAATTAAGTGGTTACATATATCAAATGTTCCCAAATTCCAATAAACCATTATTATTTAAACATATAATATATAAATAACACAAAAAATTACCAATACCATGAAACTTATTTCCACAAAATTAATGTCATGCTTATTGTTAAACCAAATCATCATATATACTTTATCTCAATAAAATGTGTCCAAAATTTTCATAAACTGGTTTATGATGTAATAAATTAAAACAAAAAAGGGTTTTCTAGGACCTTAATAATATAATCAATATTAATATAAAAAAGTAATGATGTTATCCTTTACTCTTAAGATAAAATCTTATGAAAAAATCATAATCTTAAAATTTATCTAAACCCTTCTATAATGCCAACTATTATATCAATGAAACCAATACCTCCAGATATATTATTAAAAACCATAACATTAAATTTCAAGATTTAATACAAATGAATGTGACTCAATTTATTCAACAGAAAACAAAAAACATCTAAAGGGTATATTAGATCACTTACATAAAAATATTAACGTTTTTTGATTTAGAGTTTTATATAAATAAGAAACACTCTTACATAATAAATATCCATAACATAAAGAGATTATAATTCCCACTATATCTATATTTTTATTTTCTATATAAATTCATTCATCATCTCACATAAGGTTTTCACACATGAAAACATTCTAGGAACAAGTCTATTACCATCGATTTTCATAACTTGTGTAATAAACAACATAGGAAGGGTGAGAAAAGATTCTAATTAATGTAAATAAAAATCATTAATAATTGAATGTTATTAGAGAAAATAATATGGGAATAAGGGTATGATAGAATAATCAATTTTCATTATTATAACACAAGAGAGCCTATAGCCATCAAACCATTTTAAATAAACAGGTGGAAAAGATTATATCATTAATAAAGTGAAGATCTATAAGAATAAATAATCATGACTAAGAACATTATCTTAGTATAACCATTATAAATTCGAATAATCATAAAACATTTGTACAATAGAATTATCCAGAGAACATAATCATTATCCAATGCATTAGAGAACTATAATGGGTCCCACTCATCATATAATGAGCTATAATAGGGATCAAACCATCATATAAGCTATATCAGGTTCATACATGAGCTATAATAGGGATAAAACCTTCATATTGTGGGATATAATGGGACATAACCAATATCATTAGTTTTATTAGGCTCACTAGTGATATGTAATTGGGCTCTTTACTTCGTATAAGTTGTAATGTTATCAATTTTGATCTATAATGACAATCTACCTATATCAATATATATTATAGAGATTAACATACTGTAAAATCTATATTGACCTCGCGCATGGGATATAATGGTTCTCAACCCAATATATAAGTTATACAATGATCTCCCTGGATAAATAATGGTTCTCAATGCTTATTAAACAATTTATACAAAATAAAAAATAAATAAGTACGTAGATCATTCATCACAACTTAAATCTAATTAAAACATCCTTAATTCATTTCATAACTAGATTAACCGATGTAAAGGATGATGTTATGTCAAATTATCCTTAAATCAATCATAATCACTATAGAGAAATAGATGAGATGTTTTTAGAAAAAAATATCCGTAGTGGAGAATATATAACATCAATGGTTGCAAAAAATGATGGATGGAATTACCAATAAAAGGTTGTTAAAAAATTTCAAGATTAAAATACCCTTTTATCATTGTAAATAACATTCAATAACTAAAATTTTTCAAAATATATCGAAAACAATTTCCTATGAAAATAAATTTGTAAAATTTTAAAGGAAGCATTAAATAATTTTTTTATTACAGTGGAAAAATATGTGGATGATGTATATATTAAATATAAGAATTAGATTTAAATCTTTTGTAAAGGTATTGAATAGTGACCCATTTGGATAATGTTAAGATACAACTTTTAAAATCATTTAAAAAACGTCATCTCTCTTGTAAAATAGATTTTGGAAATCATTTATGTTAAAAAATAATATTTATTTAATCTTTTTAGAACCTTTTTATATAGAATTTAATGTTTCCCAATGTAAAATAAATACACGACTTTTATCAATTAAAAGAAAATAAATGATGTTTATTTGGCCAATAAAGAAGAAAATGGAAAATAAATATTTAAAAAACATTAATATATTTAGCATTGAAAAATATATTTGGTTCAAGAAATAATGATCTTATGATATATATACACTACACACTAAAAATAATTATTGAATATGTCATATGCAACATAGAAATAAAAGTTAGATGAGATACACTTACATAAAGTCTATAATTTCCATTATGAATTTTAATTAATATATAATAAACTCATTTCAACTATATAATTTCTTAATAAAAATTTAATGTTTTAATACATTATACTTAAATCTTTTTTATTTCTTTTTATTGACATGTTTTAATACTTAATCAGTTAAATCCATGTTCGGTGTTTTGAGGAAGTGTGGTCCAAATATTCTAATCTAGTTTCCTATATTGAACTAGGTCAAAGGGGTAATTATTATATCAAATATTTATTAATAATTATTAAATAATATAATTTTTATAATTTAATTAGACTTCTAAATTAATATATTAATTATGGTTTTGGATAATGAAATATGTTACAATCAAAGAGATGGTAGGTCGTACGTATGCTTCAACAACATTTCCAAATTTCAATGATTATTACGGAAAAATGTTATGTATTATTTTATAATTATAAAATGATATTAATATCATTAATATAATATTATTTTATAACATAAACTTATATATCTTCCTTGTGATGTTGTTATAAAAACGAATCATATTTTCATGGTGGAGTCGGTAGTTTTCACATACACAAAAACCATTTTATCACCATTCAATGAATGGAAATGTAAGAAGATAAGTGATATTGTAATTTTTAATAATGAAAAAATTTCATTAACAACAAATATATGCATTAATTTCATCATTATAATAGTTTTTGAGAGGTGATTTTGGAAAAAATTATATCAGTTTGTGAGGTAGTGGTCTGTCGTACACACAAAGGATGTTTTTTTTTAATTTGACATAATATGATAGAAATTTAGGTTATTTCACTACAAAGAATAAATATAATTATATTTTATATTATTTTTATATCATAATTTTTTAAATAATATTATAATTTTTAATAAAAATAACACTCAAACTGTTGGTTTAGAACGATACATCCTCTTTAGAACTCTTTTGGATTTTACATAATATATTTCAAGATTGGATTTTTTATAAATTAAATTATTTTAGGAAATAGGGAGATAATTAAATAAGATATTTGGTTAGTTATAGGATGAATAAAAATATTTTTAATATTCCTAAAAGGGAGGAGAGTGGATTTTCTTTTATATGTGGGGGTGATGAGACATTTGGATATTTTGAAATGAAAATGTTATACCAATGTTTTAAACATTCTAAAAGAATCCAAAATTGATCATTAATGATTATTAGATGACATAAGTCATTAATATGTCCATTAACTATAATTTATATATGATTATTGTTATTTTATCCCTTTAATTATAGTTTAACCCCCATATAAACTTGATTTAACCATAACCACGACAAAAGAATTTTTTTTTGTTTCCACTATTAATTTATAACGAAATATAAGTTTCAATTATTATATAATTAATATAATGGTGGATAAAAATATAGAATCTATTTTTTCAAAAAAATATCATAGAATCATAAAAATTTAATATAAATTAAATTCCACAGATTTGATGATAAAAAGGTTTTTCATGAAATGTATTTTTCAAGCATAATACGATATTATATTAACATTATGACTTGTAATAATAACTATATGAATTTAAATTTAAATTAATATATATATAATTTATAAATTTCATTTAAAAATATGTTGTTAGGGATATATTAATTAATTTAAAATGAGAAACATTACTCATTTTAAAATAGTTTTTTTGATAATTGTGTTTTTAAGCTAATAAATAAACATATGAAAAAATCAAATAAAAAGATAATGATAATATTGTAATTTGATTAAATTTAACTAAAGAATAATTATTTTACCTTTAATAGGACTCAAATCATAATATTATTTTTAAATTATTTATTTTATTAAACTAAAATTACAGTTTTACATAAATTGGTATTTTTCACTAATCATTGAAAAATCAATATTTAAAAAAAATCCCAAAATTTCACCCTAAAATAATTTTTATTTTTATATTTAAAAAATTAATAAAATTTTATCGGAAATATTTTACAAAATATAATTAAATTAATTATAATAATTTCTTATAAAATACAATAAAACATATTTAATGAAAACATAATATTTATGAATACAATTACTCTACTAAAAATGATATGTTATTTACAGATAATTTAACAATAAATTTATATACAATATCAAATTTATAAAATGGTTTCTTAATGTAGTTAATAATATTCATACACTCTAATTTAATATCATGTTTTTAATGATCATATTAAAATATTAATATTTCATTTCCTTAAGATCAGTGTTTTGTATCCTAAATTTTATCCGGAATAATGTACTTCTTTAAAAAAAATAAAGGATATTCAGTTTCCTTCTCCCCTAATAAATTTGATCCTAAAATTTTAACTTGATCTATATAATAAATGGTTTTAGATTTAAAAACAGCTTTCATGAAATCCTAAATCAAAAAAGGATTAATGAAACATCATTTTGATAAGAGAGAAAAGAGAACTAAGAAGGTCGCCTATAATACCACATAACACAGTTTCCAAGTATGAAAACATTATTGGGATGTGAGAATATATACATGTATATTTGTGAAATTCCTAAATAAATATGGATACTAACAGAGATCATTGATCCCAAAAAATTGAATGATAATGAGAATGTTGAGAACGAAACATCCATGAAATAAATAGGTTTGTAAAAGACCATTTTCTCATCGGTAATAAAGGTAATGGGATAATTGTTTTCCCAATAACTATCTCCAAAATTTGAGGGATTACTTTAACATCTAAAATATTATCATAAGTAATATTTTGTTACTTGAAAATTATAATTTCATCTTTTAATCAATTTCGAACATAATCACATATTTTTCTCAAATGATGAGTTATAAAGATAATGATTTTAGGCCTTAAGAACTTATATAAAATTGTAAAAAATCACTTAATCCAAAAAATTATAATCTTATATTCCACTTTGGTTTAAAATTATACCAAAAAATATAAAATTATCTTATGGTAATATAATTACATATATGAAAAATTCATCATACGTGAAAATAGTAATTCAATCTAAAAAAATCAACAGTAATACCAAAAGTTCAATATAAATAATTCCATAAACAAATAACCCCATTCCAAAACAACCTTAATAATCTAAAAATTAAAGAATTTTTTATCATCAAATGTTATCTCCTATATTTCATCATATATTACCAACACTATAATGATCTTATTGTGAAATGACATTAATCAAAAGATCACCAAAATGTTTTTTCAATCCCATTGATAGATAAATTATATATTCCCAAATTGTAATAAAACATAAATACCTAATCATCAACGATATAGTAATACCTAATTGTCACCAATACAATTAAAAAAATTTCAAAAAAATTAAATTAATATTTAACATTAATTAAAATATTTAATTCTATATAAACCCAATAAAATGTCTCTATAATTTTCATTAATCACCTTAATATATCATAACATAAAACAAAAAAGTTGTGCATAAGACATTGACATTTAGATCATCATTAATCATATAAAATCAAGATTTTATCTATAAATTGTAAGATAATGTATAATGAAAGCATCCTAATAAATAAATTAATACAAATACATCTTTGATACCAACTATAGCTACCCTAAAAGACACACTTTTGGATCTGGGTCTAAAAACATAAACATTACATTTGTGTAGTTGATACAGATTAATGTGACCCATGTTTTGACATCCAAAGCATACAACATATTGTGAATTTATCAGTTTTATTACATTACAAAGTAACTTTTAGGTATATATTTTTAGAGAATTATTAAAAACAATCATATAATAAAAAATTTATAAAATTAAGATAATATCGTTTTCATAATATCAAAATTATCATATTCTATAATAAGTCTTCAACGTATATCAAATTTTTTGTTGCTTGTTAATCATTTTCAGGCAAAATCCTTTAACACTATTCATTATAATGTGGGGAATATGAATCAAAAGAAGGGTGAATGTTTTGAAAGGGTAAACATAAGCATTGATAATTATATTTCATTAGTGAGAATAAGATGAGAATAAGGGTTGGTGAAATAACCAATTTGAATGATCATTACATAAGAGAATTCATACCCCTAAAATATAGATCAATAAACATGAAGTATGAAATAAAATTTTAATTAATGAAATAGTAATAGGAATCAATAATCACGAGCCATGTGATGTCAATATTTTTCAATGGAATCATTAAAACCCCATAAAAGAATAAATAAAACACCCTGACACCCTATAAATTTATTTTTATATTTCCCATATAATTTGGAATAATAATATAACTAAATTAAAAAATAATTATTTGGAGAAAATAATGATTACCAGATTCATTGATGATCTATAATGGGGATCACCCATCATATCATGAGCTATAATGTGGCTCAAACTATCATATAATATGTGATAGGCTCACTTTTGAGTTATAATAGGGATCAAACATTAGAATTAAGAGCTATAATGAGGTTCACCACATATAATATGTTTTATTGATCTCATTTATCATTTATAAAGAATCTCAACCCTTTATATAAGCTTTTTTGGGAAAACATGTGAGTTATATGGATTCTCTACCATTCGAATAATGAGATAAAATGGGGCTCAACCCATTGTATAAGTTGTATTGGACTCACTCATGAACAATAAATGGTCTCAACCCATTGTATAAGCTATAGTGGGCATAACAATGTGCTATATTGTATTTCAACCATTTCATATTAACCATATCATAAATAATGTGCACAAATCTTTTATATCACCATAAAACTTAGTCAAAAATCCATAATTCCATTCAGAACATGATTAAACCGTGGAAAATGAACATTTTCTCTGACAATCTCTTTGAAATAATTACAATCCATTACGAGAAATAATGATTAATGTTTCATTAAAAAATATCATCACTGATGAAAAAGTAACATCAAGGGATGTTGAATTTGATGAATAGAAGTTCCATTAAATTTTCATTAAATACATTCATGGGGAAAACATCTATTTGAAATTGAAAATCTATTATATAATTTTAAAAATCTATAAAATTTGTAACAATAATTTTATTTTAGAGTTTCCTTCAAAACATATAAAGTAGTTTTTAATTAAAATAATATTCATCATGGAAATAAAACCTGTTAATGATGTAAATATGAAAAAAATTATTTCACACATTTTGTAAATGGAGTCGAAATTGAACAATTTGAAAAATTTAAAGAAATTTACATATAAAATCATTTCCAATATACTCAAATTCCTTGTAAAATAGATTTATAAAATCAATTATGTATATAAAAACATTTTTCAAACCAGTTTAGGAAATATGGATATAGAAGAGAATATTATTGATCTAAAAGATGATACACTACTAGTATCAAGTACAAATACATTCATAATTTTTATTCAATAAATGGTGGTGGAAATAGAAATTAAACATGTGAAACACATTCATAAATATAGGTAAATAAAAGATATTTTTTTCCAATAAAATAAGACCATATGGTTACCTTTAAAAGAACATTTAATACAATGAATTTTGGAATGAAAATTGTTTTAACATAAATATGTTGCCACATTGGTAACTACTATATATTAATCCTCATGAAAGATGAAATTTAATGGAAATGTAAATGAAATTAAAATAAGAAAATTAATGATATAACATGTAAACATACAATTATATTCACCTCGTGAAATAATATTTCTGTATATCATTATGTATGTCCTAATAAAGAATCAGAGATAACAAAACATTAAAAAGATCATATCATTTAATTGAGAGTTAATCAATGGAGTGATAATTTATATAAAATTTAAATTCAAAAAAAATATATAATGAAACATTTAAGAGATATATTCAAACATAATTATCAAATAAAAATTCAATTATGGAGTCTCATAACCCAGTGAAAAAAATTGAGTTAATATTCATTTTACCAGTTGGTCACATTCGATTAAAATACACTTGGTTGATGTAATTAAAATTAAAATTAAAACACCATGATGTATGTTTTTTTACAATATTGGATGTAAAAGGATAATTTTATATACTATATAGTTTAAATATATTACATAACATTAAAATATTCCTTGTTGAAGAAAAATTGAGACGATACCCCTTACTTCTTTGGTAATCTATAAATAAAAAGCTCATGAATTTGATGAACTCGTATATTTTTTAAAATAATAATTATTTTCACGAAAATAATAATAATATAAATTAATGTGTAGTATATACATTACATAATAAATATAATTGGTGAATATTTTATATGTCTCATGGAAATAAAAGTAAGATGAGAAATCATTACCTCGAGTCCAATGTTTCCATTTATATCCTTGAACTCCTAAATAATAAAGTCATATAAATTATTTTATTCCATAAGATAATTTTTAATGATTAATAATTATATACTTATATCATTAATTTTATTAACTTTTTATGACATGATTAAATTCATAATCAGTTCTGTCCTCATCGAGTGTTTTGTATAAGTTTTGACATTATTTTTATAAAAGATTTGATATGATGATCATTGTCAAAGGAGTAATTCATAAATAATATAAAGAATAGAAATAATAGATAAATATTTTTTTTTAGTAAATTATACTTTTAAAACCAACCATGAGTAATGGGTAAGAAAAATGAACTAGGTTATAATCCTGGAGACAATAAGTCCTACATACACATGAGGAGTGTTTCCATTATTCTATTATCATTATGGAATGAATATAATTAATATTTTATATTAAAATAATTCTTATAGTATCATTATATCTTATTATTTATTTAAATACACTTATATATATATATATGTGTGTGTTTGTGTGAGATTTGGTTAGGAAAACTAATTCCTGTTGTTTTATGGATTTAATATTACACACGTATGCCCCAATATTGTTATCCTTTTCTTGAGAAGATGGGAACATGGCCTCTAAAATTGATAAAACAAAAACATTAAATAGGAAAAAAAAAAGAAGGCATTTTACATTTGTCCCTAGTATGATGCGGAACCATGTATCTAGTAATGGTGTTGATGTGGATGTCCCTCTCTTCTAACACCCATTTTTTTTGCAATGCCATCCGCAATGTAGTTCGAATCCCGGAAGGTATGTGTGATGAAGTTGTTGAGGGAAGAGATTTTGAAAATGAAATTTATCCATTTACATGCTTTATTCCATTAAAATATTGTATGTCAGGTCCTAATTTCATGAAGAAGTGTGGCTGAGTCACACACAAACCAAATGTTGTTCTAATTTCGTTGGCAAACGATATCCACCACTCTGATGAGTGACATCGTTTTAGCTTCCAAAGTTGTAGTGTGCCCACACAGTCCATAATTGCATTCCACAACCTCCCCATGATGATTCCAAAATATTACACCATGTCTGGAGGGCCCAGGTTTACCCTTAGAGGCTATATTCATGTTCCATTTCACCCATCCATTGAAGGGGGTAGTCCATATCACCTCCATCATGCCCCTTGGTTTGGGATTGCAACCCACAACCCTTAATATTCTATATATCATGAACTCCCTGACTGAGGTGTTACAATGCTCCTTCATCTGTGAGATGGAATTTTTGAGTGGCCACCGGAATGTTGTTAATTTCATTGGATTCATTGAATCTTATTTGGAGATGAATAGTGTTGTGGCGGGCCTTCCATACTGCATAAATCAGTTCAGCACATGGAAACTCCAGCAATGCATTAATCTATTTGGATTTTCAAACACTAAATAGATGCTGAATGTACTGTATAACCGAGTGTGTATTGGGAGAATCCAGCTAAAAAATACTAAGTAATGTATTCCATAGTGAACAAGTCGTGTTGCAAGACAAGAACAAGTGATCGATTTCCCCTCTCTGCTAACCACAATGTGCACAACTCAAGAAAAATGAAATCCCAACACATTGAATGTTCACATATACTGTTATTTAGTTATGATAAAACCTCTAGATAATTGAAAATCTGGAAGAAGGAATCCAGTTTCTGTTGAGAGATCCAATTCAACTAACCTCACATTTCAACTAGTAATTGTAGAAGCTTTTAGAGTTAAGCATGCCAGCTTGAGATCCTTCCCATGACAGCACATCCTCCTCCTTGATAAAATCATACCTATCATATCACAGAGGTGATTTTATCTGGAATATCACCTCTATGTGGAAGCTAATATTTGATCAATAATCTGTTATCAATGGCCCGTTCTTCATATTTTATCTTTTCCATAAGAGGTGTGCCCATCCAATTGGTGACTAGAATTTCTGATTTGAGTCCGTATTGACCACCCAATGTGAGTGTCGGCTGATTATGCTGAACACCAAATGCAAACCAGTCTAGATTTAGGAATCCATGTAGCCATACCTCCCATCAATGAGTCTTGGTATAATTCTTCTCCTCATCAAATCAAGAGAAGTCGAGTTTTTGTGAATAAAACTACAGATAAACTTGGCTATTATATCCTGGTTAAAATAGATTAGGTTCTTAATTCCTAGACCTCTATGTTTGGAAGGCATGCAGAATGTGTCCCATTTAGCAGTGATGAGATTCCATTACATCATGTTTCATTATTCAATGAAATGAAAGGTATGAATTAATATGATATTATATATTTTAAGAATGATTAATATTTCCTTAATTTCTTATATAAACATTAATTCAATACATAAATCCAATAATAAGTGTCCCTGATGGATAAAAAATTACATCGATTCATGAGAAAGTAGTCATTCGTACACACTAACGATGGTTTTTTTCAAATTTTATGGAAGAGGAGATGAATTTTTGTTGTTCCATTAAAATAAAAACTTATAATTATATTTTAGATACATATTTTATTATGTCACCTTTTATAAAGAATATTAGAACGTGTTGGGAGAATAAATAACACAAAAACGTTTAGATAAGGACAAATCATCTTCTTAGGACAACCTCTTTAGTATTATATGTAAATTCATCTCAGATTAGATTTATGAAAAATTTTATATTGGAAATGAAAGAGACGTATAGTAGGGATTTTTTCATGTATTTGATGGAATAAAATTATTTGAAATCAGGAATATGGAGAGGAGCAGGGGTGTCCATTTATATATGAGGGACATAACCCACTTATAATATTTAAAAAGAAAAAGTTATACCCATATATTACACATACCAGAAATCTAAAAAAAATAATGAGAGTTAGATGATAATAAGACTAAATATGTCCATAAAATAATAATTTTATGCTTTTAGGTCATTTTAACCCTTATCTTTTTATTTTATCACAACGGTAAATTAGTTTTAAACTTAAACATAGATTTTTTTTACTATTTTGACTATTCATTATGAAATAAATTATGTAGAAAATTTTATATATTATAAATCATTATTATTTAAAATATTAAATCAATTTTATCAAATTCAATTAAATAATTGTTTATAATTTAATTTAAAATATAACCTATAGATGTTCTGAAAAAATAATGTTCATGAAATGTATTTTTCAAGAATAAGATGATCTTATATTAAATTTAGGATTATTAATCATAATTATATGAATTTAAATTAATATATATAAATATATAAAATTTAAATTTAAATTAAATAATTTTTTTTAGGTGTTGTATTAATAAATCAAAAAGAGATACATTCTACACATTAAAACAGTTTTCATAAACATATATTTTAAATCATAAAAATTTAATTTTTCTAAAATCTTGTATAAATATTATTCAAATAAAATTAATGTGACTAAAAATTAATAAATAAATCAAATATTACATGAAATTTAATTCAATTAATAATTTTTATTTTGAAATTAAATAATTTATTGAAATGAAAATATATTTTTACAAAAAAATTTATTTTTCAATATTAATTGAATAATCCATATTTTCATAAAAATATTGAAATATGACATTTAATAAATTTTTATATTGTTATTCACAAAAATTATATAAATTTATAGAATTAAATTTCTAAAATATCATTAAATAAATTAGGATATTTACATTTTAAAAGAAAATAAAAATAATTTTTTATGATACTATATTTTTGAATAATAAAATTACATTAATATAATTTAATTTATTATTTACTTAGAATTTATCAATATATTTATATTTAGTATGATATTCATATATTTTAAATAAATAATTTTTTATTATTCATACTCACCAATTTAATTTCTAGGTTACTACTATCATATTTATATAATACTATTTCATAGTTCATTGTAGTTTGATATTGAAAATCATATATTCTATCTAACATAATGTTCTTATTTAGAAAATATCAGCGTGTTATATAAAATGATTGTCTATTATATTTCTATGTACTTTTTGGATTCAAAATCCATGTTTCTATGAATTTTTATGGGAGGCAGACTGTTAGTGCATAATCAGGGATAATCATGAAACTAAACCATGTATTCGTGTTCAGGTATCACACAATCTGTAAAAACCTGTACATGAAATTTCATGACTATGGAAAACAATTTATAAATTTCAACAGGTGAGTAAAAATCATTAAACACATTTTTTATAAGCATGAACCTAGCCCTGTGTGTGTGGAGACCATTGAATAGTAGTGATGCATGAGTTGTGCATGGTTTGTCTAACTATGTGCCCGACCATGTGAGGGGAATGAGAAATTTGATAGTGCTAGTGAATAGTGGTTGCATGGTTAGTCTAAACCCATATTCATACAATTTATCCCTTCAAACTGGGCGAATTTAATATTTTCATGCTCTTTATTTTATCCCAAAGGTCTCCTTCCCCCTCATATTCATACAGAGCACCTCCTCTAGTCAATGGAGATCTCCCTCTTCACTCATAATCAATGACTGAAATCCTCTATCTGGCCTCTGATTAAAGATTGATTAATTTCATTAGATCTATTTAATAGCCTATTATTTTAAAAGAACAATATGTTCAATATCTTATACAACACGCACAACCATGACTAAACAAACACCCAAATATTAAAAATTAAATATGAGGATTATAATGTAGTCATATATTTGGTGGGTATGAATCGTATTAAAAAAATTATTAAATAATATATATATATATATATATAAAAATGAAAAACTGTATATACATTTGGTGACTGAGTTTTTGGAAACGTATAATCATTTAATATTAATGTTTTTTTCTTCTGAAATATGTTTTCTTCCAAAATAGGTTTTCAATTTTTTATGAGTGAATATAATAATTTTTTTTATCATTTATAAATTTTATTTTCTAAAAATTATATATTTTCTATATCAACATTAAAAATGATCTTAGGGTGATTTTTTTGCGTTTTTATGAAAATATTGATTTTCCATTGAATTATCCAAAATACAGATTTTTAAAAAACTATAAATTTATTTATAATAAAAATTTATATTATTATTTTAATTTTCTATATAATTATATTAAGTAATAATTAATTATTTATAAAAAAATTAATTATATTTTAATCATACTTACACTTTATTTTGTTATATGTACATTTTTTAATTAAAACACATTTTTCAAGAAAATAGTTTGTTGTAATGTTATGTCTGATAAATTTTATATAATATTAAACCACCTCTATTAAATGATTCTTGAAAATTGGATTAAATATTTATATTAATTGCATCAAAATTTGGTAAATAGTATACTTTATTTTTCGTACATTATGAATAGTACCTATATTATTTTATTACCACGATAAGTGTAAATCATGTAATTTAAGAAAAAAATTAAATGTTATTTACCATAAAATAACCATAAAACGTGAAATGATCTTATTTTATGAGTCTATTTCATCCATAATTATCCAATATTTATTTATACACCATTTTATAAGAGTTTGGATGAGATCATGACATTATTCATTTTTTATTTAATGAAATGTCACACATGTCACACTATTGCTCTTAATAACTATAATGTTTATAAAATAAACATAAAAACTATATGTTCAACTATAAATATTATTTTTATATATAAAATATTTATATAAATCACTGTAATTTATTCATAATTTTTAAAAATTAATTATTTACCTTAAATTCTTACACAAAACAGACACGTTAATTAGTAAATTTAAGGAAAAATAAAAGAAATTGCATTAATAAATATGAAAAGAATTATAATTTTTGATAATTAATTTTATCCATTAATTAAATTTATTTAAATGAAAATTTAAATATACACTAAAAAAATTAAAATTATACTATTTAACTGGTGTTAATAATGTTAATATAATAAATAGTGTAAAAATTTACAATAATGATGTTTTATGAATATAGGATTTTATGAATTATTTAAAAAATATAGAAATCTTAAATAAGGATAAAGGGGATAATATATTGTCTTATATTTCACCCCATATGAATATATAAGATATTTATAATCATTTATCTATAGAATAGCCTTGTTATATTTTAATATTTTCTAAAATTCAAAAAGTGCCCTGCATAATTAATATACATACAGTTCATTACGATTATGTTAAAAACATATTTCATTTATTTTCCATATTATAAAAAGTGAAAATGACACTCATGTGTACGTACGTTTTACCATCTACATGTAGTGGTGCAAATCATTTGTTAAAACCATGTTTCATAGATGTTTATAAAATAAGGATATAATTAATATAGATGATATATATGAGTTATTAATGGTTTCATAATGTAAAATTATTCCCTAATATTTTTTAATTTCATTCATTAGTTAATGAAAACAACATTCATGGGTTCGTACGTCCTACTATCTCTATGAGTGGTGTAATTCATTTTTATATTTCTATATTTTATGGATGATTATACTTAGATATATATTATATTAATACCATAAATAATTCTATTTATATTATGGAACAATAATAAATATACAATTATTGGAACTAAAAAACAAAATATTCATGAAAAATATAGTGATTATCTCCCAGAACGGTGATTTAAACAAACAATAGGTAACAAGTGTATAATAAAATTTTATATGTTTTATGATAAATATGAATATGGTTAGTCAAGATATTTATAATAATTTTTTTTTATACATTATTTTTGAACACATTCTGGTTCTTTATAGTTGGTATCAAATAATGTATAGTATAAACCCTGGGAACTAGATTTTGGAAAACTTAGATTAGGGAACATGACCCTATTATATACATTGACGGTTATTATAGAAGAACATCATTATTTTTTTTGAAAGGAATATTTAATGTGGGTTCACCTGGAAATATATCCATATATGGATACGACAAGAGGAAGGGTTTCTAGATTAGATGTATATAGTTATAATAAATTATAGAAAGTTGTATTAGGTATGACTAGAGCATTACTTCATATATGAAAATGTACGTTATTACAATACAATGTTGATAATTTTGGTCATTATTATTTGGTTAATTAAAAACTTATCTATGAAAAATTATGAATTATATAAATATATTATGACCATGAATAACATAGTTTAAACCTAAAGAGGCATATATTGATTATAATTTGTCTTGATTTATACATCATATTAATGAATCTTCAATATTATGTGACATCACAATATTTTAATTGTTTTACACATTATTCTTTTCAGTTTTATATAATGGATAGAACTATAATGAACCATATTAACATTGAATGTTGTATTTAATGTGTTGATGGGAAACCAAATGGGATTCTAAATAGGGTGAATTATATTTGCATTATTCTTAATTAGTTATTACGATATATTATTAAAAAATACCCTATAACCAATTATTGGACTCGCCAAATAGGGGAAGGATGGATTCCACTAAGATGATTAATATTTGTGACCATTGAGTAAATAAGAGTATATTATCTTCCTGTCACGAATAGTGAATGAGACACCCTGGATAACGTCACAAACGAATAGGGAAATTATTTATGTGTGGAAAATAAATACACAAAGAAGGTAATTTTCAAGGAAAATTAAATTTTTCTGTTAATGTAACTGAAAATAATAATTTCATCCCTAAATTATTATCAAAGGTTGATTTTGGTTAATGTGAAAAAATGGGAATTGATATATTTTATGTCCTCATGGAAAATATCATGATGATAATTAGAAAGGATGTACAAGTAATATTGTTGATAGTGAAGAGAAAAAAAATGTCCAATAAATAGAGGATGTATTAAAGAATATGTTGATTAACAAAATTTTATATGGATTAAGGAATTATATTATTGAATTATTTTACCAATGAAACTATGGTAATTATAAAATATTAAATGTATAAAAATTATATTCTAGTACTATTTCATTAAAAATTTGAGATCATATGTTGAATGGTACTAATGACCAAGAAATGTGATTCTGTGGAAAGTTGATATTTTCGAAAACTACATGATTCAAGAAACACCAACCTAAATATGTGATATATGATTACATAATAATAATAAATATATGTTAATGGGATATTAATGGTGATAATGAAATTATTTATAAATTTTATGGTTTAGTTTATCTTTTTAGAGTTTAAGACATGTTTGGAATTAATGAATATATCCAGCAACTATGGATTTTATTTTTTGATGAATGCTTGTTCTCATTATGGTTTTAATGAGATACAATAAGTGGATGTGGTTTTGTAATATATGTACATATTAATTAGAGATTGCATAAATGGGTACTGGGTATGACTCAGGCATTACCACATATATGGAAACATTCATTATTACATGACAATTGTGATACTTCTAGAGAATATGTTTTTGTTTATTCACATTTTATTTATAAAACATTATTAAATATTATAATATATTATGACCATGAATATACTAGGTTAAAACTAAAAAGATTCCCATTGAATATAAATTTCCATGATTTATAAATTCTATAAATGAATCTTCAGAACTATGTAATTTCCCACTATGATCATTATTTTTCATATTATGATTTTTGGTTTTAGTCAATGGATAGAGCTATATTGAACCACGTTAAAATTGAATGTTTTATACAACATATTTATGGGAAATAAAATGGTATGATGAATATTGTGTAGTATATTACGATTATTACTAATTAGTTTCATAATATATGATTAACAACATGCACTATAACCAACTATTTGACTCACTAAAATAGAGAAGTATAGATTACAATAAGGTCATGAATACGAGAGACCATAGAGTAAATAAGGATATATAAACTTCAAGTAATAAATATGGAATGAGACAACCAGGATAATTTCTTAATGGTATAGAAGAATTATTTATGTGTGTAAACACAATGAAAGTAATTTTCAATGAAAAATTAATTGTTCTGTTAATTTAATTGATAAATATAATGGAATCCCTAATTTATTATCATTGGTTGAATGTTTATAATGTGGAAATAAAGGTAATTGAGAAAATTTATTTTCTCGGGAGAAATTTCGTGAAGATAATTACAAAGGATGTATAAGTAATATTACTAATGATTAAGAGACTACCACTATCCTATGGAATGAAAAAAGTATTAAAGAATATATTGATTAATGCGATTTTATTTGTTTTCAATAATTATATTATATGAGTATTTTATCAATGATAATTTGTTTATAGTTATTAATAAATGTATAAAGATTATAATATAGTAATTTGTCATTAATGATTTGAGAGCATATGGTTAATTTTACTAACGACTAAAAAACGTGATACATTGGAAAGATGAAATTTTCTTAAACTACATGATTTAAGAAATATAACCTTAAATATGTGATCCATATTGAGAAAATAATAATAAATATATTTTTATGGGATATTATTGGTGATCATGAAATTAAATAGATGTTTTATGGTTTATATATCTTTTCTGTAGTTTATAACATGTTTGGATTTAAAGAATATATCTATCAACTATATATTTTATTTTCATGAATAATTCATGTTATAATTAATATTTTAAGGTGATAAAGATACTCATATATTATTTATGGGACATTAATAGAAATAATATATTGTTTTGGGAATAAATTATTAATTTGATTTTGGAAACTTAGAAACCTTCCTTCAAATTTTTTTGACTTTGATTTGAGATATATATATTTTTGAAAATTCATATGGTAAACTATATATGTAATATATTATGTTGAACTTTGGTTGTTTTAACATAAAATTTATCCATTTTTGTCATTGAAAATATCCCGATATTTGAGGAATGAATATTTATTCTTTTATTGAAATAATGATATATAAATGGATAAATTTAGTGCATCATGAATAAAAATTATTATTGGATATTCATTTTGAGGGGTTGGAAATAAAGAAAAAATTGATCAAATAACATCCAAAGGATATAATTATGTCTCTTAAAAAATATATAAATTCACTATCTCTCCTTATATTCTATTTCTAAATATAAAAAGAATCCCAAGACACTAGTAAAATGATCATAAAGAAAAAAGTATCCCTTTATATTTATATCAAACTAATAAATGGTCTTTTGAGTCACCATATATTAATAGATTTTTTCTTGTTGTTTTTTTAATGATCATTCAATTTATTGTAAAAATTGACCTCTTCCACACCCATCATTATTTTGGAAGTTATATTTTATTTAATGTTAATATTTCCACATCCCGTCTATGTTCTCCAATATGATAATATATTTGTGTGATTATTCAAGGTGCACATTATAATTCTATTTATTTATTATCAAGTGGATATCTGTTTATCTCTTCTTATTATGTGGGTTTTTAAAACTGACATTTCAAATTTGAATCAGTTTATTACTGAGAAAAAGTACAAATTTCATGGATGTAATTTATTTAATGAGAGGATAATGTAACACGATGATATTTTAAAAGAGAAATATGCTTGATATAATTTAAAGCATGAAACATAGAGCTTAAAAAATTCAAAAATGTTGTTATTTAAATATTACTTTTGTAATGTAGCTATTGAATATGTTGGTATGAATAAATTTATCTAAATTATGACACACACACACACATATATATATGAATTACTAAATGAAAACGTATTGATTACATATTTTGAAATATGTACTCAATATGTAGTAAAGTTATTTTTTTCTCCAGAAATAAATTTAATACAAAAATGTGATTTCTAATTTTTAATGAGTGGATTTTATAAAAAATTATTGAAAATTATATAAATTTAATTTTATAAAAATAAAAAAAATTTCTAAATCGTCATATTAAAATTATCTTTGGTTATTTTTTTGATATTTTTTTCTGAAAATATTGGTTTTCTAGTGAATGGTAGAAAATAACTATTTTTATAAACCTATCATTTTATTTATATTGAAAAGTTTATTTATGATTTAAATTTAATCTAAACGTAACATAATTACACAGTAGTTATATATAATCTATCAATAACATTTTTTAATCCTTACACATTATGTTTGTTTAAGTATACTTTTCTAGTTAAAAACACATCATTTCCAAAAAATAGTTTTTCTTTGCATTTTGTGTAATTAATTTTAAATTAAAATTTTATAAATCTGTGGGTTGAATATAGAAAAATTAATTCTAAATTTAGAATCATTTTTAAAAATAAATTTAAATATTTACCTATAATTTTTTGGCCATAATTAGTAGTAAAATATATATTTTTATTACCCCAGTAATGGTAAATCGGGTAATTTAGGTTAAAAATATAATGATAAGTTCAATAAAATTACCCCACAACATGGAACATTATAATTTTAGCATTATATTTCTTCCATAATCCACCATGATTATATTTTAAGAAATTTACAAGCATTTATGGTTATATTGTGACCGTTTTAATATTTTATTTAATGAAAAGTCACACATGTCACAATATATTTATTAATAACAATAATATTATTAATATGGGGTTAAATAGTATATATTAGTCTATAAATATAACTTTTATTTATAATATATATATCTATATCATGGTAATTTATTTAAAACATTAAATGAATTAATAATTACCTACATTATTACACAATACTACCACTATAATTATTCAACTAATCCAAAAATCAAACAACTGATATTAAAAATACTAAAAGCATTATAGTACGTGAAAACTAATTTGGTAAATAGATTTTCTAGATAAAAATGAAATTTTATAGAAGAATTAAAATATTTGTTATGAATTTACTTTGTTTTCATGATTTTATTATATTCAAAGTAATGAATAGTGTCAAAATTGATAATAATAATATTTTTTGAAAATAATATTTCATTAAAGTATTTTACAGCATGAAAATAATTAATAATAAAAAAGTGGATACTATATAATAGAATATACCATCAAATATTAATTTATATTCCATTTTTTTTATAATTTGTCTCTAGAATAGAATTTTTATATTTTAATATTTTGAGAAATTCCAAGAGTTCCCCTCACCTCAATTAATAGTGGGAACACAATAATTAACTCCTTTAAACCACCTTAAGATATACCAAAACCTGATAATTAATCATACAAAAATCTTATTCCATGTTCCTTAGGTTTTTTCCCTTTCCAAAATATCAATCCAATGTCCCATAAAAAGAAATATAACTAGAGTCCATCGAAGAAGATGTAATCATCTTTACCAACACTTTATAATTTATTTCTTATTACAATGATCTTTATATTCTATGAACATATAAAAATAATAAATCTATAATCACCAATATAATTATATATTATTTTTATAAATAGAATCCAACATTCTATGTCATTCCCATCATTTTTAAATTGAAGACATCACTAGTTGGTACGTAAGGCTTAATGTCTCCAGGTAGTGGGGAAATTATTATTTCTTCACTAATTTACACACAAGGATGTAAATAAGTCATTAATAAATATATATTATATATTTCACATAATAATTATTCTTTAGATATTAAATATTATTTATCTTTCTTTCATTCGATCCATCAAATTGGGAAAATATTGTTCTTACATTCTCAGGACCAATCCATATTTAAGAATGGTGTAATATATTTTTCTATTTATCTCATATAAGGATGAACATAATTAAATATATAATGTATATATATGTTATTTATATAATTAAAAATATTCTAGATATTATTTAAACATAATAATGTACAAGGACTATAACTACCAAATCAAAACATACGTGAAAAATGAAGTGATTATAACCAAGAATAATGATTTTAAAAAAAGCGTTATTACTAAATTGTTAATAAAATATTATATTTTTTTTTGAAAAATATGTCTTAAGGTTCTAAATTAAATTTATAATAAAATATTTATTTATTATACTATAGGATTAAAGACATTTTAGTGAAGTCTAACTTGAGGTAAGGGTTTCTCATCACACTTTTACTTATGTGGGACATATTACATATTTTCCAATAATTTATTTTTTGTGGTGCATATAATTAATAATTGTTATATTATATCATTTGTCCTATTTTATTAATGTTATTTAAATTGTCATTTTAATTAATTCAATTCATGGTTTATATGATTCAAATTTTAGTAAAGTGGTATGACTTTATTTCACTATATCATCATTATTTTATATTGTTTATCATTTTGTCTATGTCGGGAAATATTTGTCATACATGTTGATGATAACTCAATATATTTTAATTTTTTTACTATTATCTTATGGTTATTTATATTATTTATACCATTGTTATACTTTTCAATAAATATTTCTAAATGAATTTTATTTTCAATATCCAAGGAATGAACTTTTTGAATTTTTCAAAATAAATAATTTATAAGGAATATTTTTTAACTTATATTTCTTGATAATAATTTTCCGCCTTCATGAAAAATCAATGATTTTTAAATTCATTTAAAAATTTTCAATTTTATTTGTTGGGAAAATTATTTCCTTTAAAATTTTTTGACATTAAAAAATAGGTGGTTTTCAATGTAAAAATGGGTCTCTTCCCCAAGTATGTTTTTAGAGGCATTTTTAGGGTATTTTTATTCCCCAATTGAAACCACCATTATTTTACTTCAGATCAAATTGAGATATTTTAAGTTGATACCGTTCTTATTATCTATCTATTAGGATTATGATCACTATTTCTTGGGATGTACTATTTTTATACCATTCACCATATTTCATCATATGGTATGTGATTATGGTTACTGATTGAAGAAAATTATTAACATTTCATAATCTATTATAAATCTGAATGTTTATTTTATTTATTTTAAACCCTTTCTTATGAGTATTGTAGTGTAATCAGTAAGTGATGAGCATGGACTTCTATATCCTCTCAATGCATCCACATGTATTATAAGAAAATCTATGTTGGGTTTTATTTGATTCATTCCCCATTTTTATAAGATGAATTTAGTTGAGTCCTTGATGATATGTTTTAGATAAATGTAATTATTCATTACATAATTATTAAATTAGTTATCATTTTCAATATAATTATTCGATTAGTTATAATATCAATAAATATGTTTCAAGTTCATTAGATTGTTTATATCAAATTATTTGATCATCATTTATTACTACCATATTATTCGTAAAATTCAATATTTGGATTAAATGGACAATTTTTTCAATTTCTTAACATTCTATATTTATTATTAATTATTTACACATTATAGCATCCATTTTATGTGTACAGTTACAGAGCATTAAAGATCACCCCTTTCATATGTTTTCATTCTCTTGGATGCCTGAAATTTTATTAAGATTGATATTCAAGGATATACTATAAGGTTTAATTATAAAACAAATAAAATACTATTTTTAATTTTTTATGTTTTTTATTATGACGTTAAATTAAATTTTATATCTATTTGAACAACACTATTATACTTTTGTGACCATTGGGATGCAATTCAATGTATCTATTACTAATATCACAAAGTAACAACTTACCCTAGGCTACAGATGTTGGGGTCATTATAATCAATATAGTTTAGTCTATCATTCCTGTCTATTTTTTTATTAGTTACCCTTTTCGTCATTGATGTTATCTTCATGAGAGATTGTATGACTAATTTTAATGGTGGTTGCATATTTCTTTGATTTCTCATTATTTTTCTCAAATGAAGCATTCATAATGTATGGGTGATGCTTCCTTGTTATAAGTTATGTGGTATATATTCCTTTCCCAAAAGTATCATCAATTATAAAGTGTTTCATATTATCACAAACCATTCTTTTTGTTGTTGATCCTATACCATATAAAACATTGCATTAATCGTTTAAAATTGATTTTAGATATGTTATGAGACTTTGAATACCAATTGAAGGTTGTAATCCTGAACCGAAACCACCACGTTGGTAGATTAAGTTATATACCATGATGAGAACGTGTTTTCATCATGATTGAACATAGTTAAAATGTGATTTGTTTATAATTGGATAGTGAATAAATAAATTATATTGATGAAAGGTTATGTGGAATGGGAAAATCCATAGAACCCTTGATAACTCATAAGTAATTTAAACTAAAGGTTCATGTTAAGACCATGTAACTTGACTCATGTAAAATGATTTAATGGATTGAATTATATTCCTTTAACTGTTATATTACTATTTTTAATTATGTTGGATAATTTTTTAGATTGATATATTGATGGATTAAATGAATTATTAAATGGTTAATACCATCTTATAGCCCTAATTCATTTTAAATGAAATTGGATAAATTTTAAATGGCATGTTTATGAACATGGAGTTTTTATATCTTGTATTTTTGTTTAGTAATAGAACATAATTTCAAAATATGTGATGAATTAAATCATGATAATTTTATTTTTCCATGATTACTTTCACATTCCCAATATATAATTATTAAATATAATGTACCTAACTCTTATTTATTTCTTAAGTGATATAAGGATTCTATTATGAAATTCCACATATAATATAATAAGGTATACTAATTGAATATATTATAAATGGTTAAAAAATACCACACATTTCAATCCTAATCATTTATTTGTTGAAATTATAAGAAATTAAGTCCCTCATTGTTAAATTGAAATCCCATGAAATGGTGCCCCTCATAAATTAATAAAATTATTGGACATGGGGTTCCCCATTGTTAAACATTTCATAACTTGTTATTTTTTAAAAGTGTGGGACATGGTTCCTTAAGTTTTATTTAATTAAAAATGTGAAACATGATTCTAAACATTCCTTTTTTATAGATATTTATATTGGAGTTTTTATTAATGGTGATATCTCTTATCATTATCATTATAAATGGTTTCTATTATCCAAATACCGTGGGTACTTAGTAGTACTCAAATATATATATATATATATATTATAGAACATGTTTAAACTTTTTATATTAGGCTGAAGCATGTATATTCATCAAGGAATCCCATGATGAACCTAAGCTCATCATGAATAATAATTACTTACTAAATTACTTTTAATACACTACCACCTTTCTTTACATTATATTCACTAAGTGGATTTCATAGGAAATTATTAGTGGTGGCCAATTCAGTTTTACTCACAGCATGTTTTGTCCATCATTTGGTACCCGGAATGTTCTCTTGGTAGATTTTCATCACCATGGATTTTGATATTTTTTGTTATTTATTATAGTGTAATACATGACATGGGAGTCGAAGAAATATCTTGTACTCGATCTTCTAATATGATATGGAGTCGTTATTTATTTATTTTTCTAATATTCATATTATATGTATTACCTCTTGTATGATGACTGTGTTATATTTTTGAGATAGCATGATCATTCATGTATTATTACATGTCAGTTATTATCATCTTTCACTTCCTTTAATTTATTTATTCTTATGATGTGTTTAGAATAAGACTATATGGTATAATCAACCCACAATACCTCTTTTATACATTCTTTATTTTGTCAGAATCCTCAATCATATGGGTGGAATTCTAGAAAGCATGCGGCTTACAGGACCGATTACTTTCATAATAAACCATTTAGGTTCATGAAAAAGTCACATCACAACCTACCTTTTCTATTTTATTACTAATTTTGGGTGTTTTACAGTAGAATATAGATGTTTAATCACCTTTTGAATATCTTGTGTTTGGTAAGGCATAACCCACACATGGGGGAAGATCAAGTGGCTATGAATGGGAAATTTGTTCATGATTTTCACTAATATAGTTTATATTACTTAATGTTGACTGATTAATGAATGTTTATAGATTTAAAAGTACTACCCCTTAGCATATAAGGTAATGAGATGAGGTGTATTCTTGTATCTTTTTGGGAACATGGGATACACATATCATTATCATGCTCATTAGTATACTGTTTTTGTGTCATTATGTTCCACATTTATTAGTATTCCCCGATTCTGTGATTATTTTACATGATCTCTTCTATACCATACATTTTTGATTTCCTTCCATTCATTCCTTTATTCTCTAATTATTTTATATCTTCCTATGTTATAGATATGGTATGAGGTTGGTAAAATAAAATGTCTTCGTCATCCACAATGATGTTTTCCCTCATACATTGATGAAAAAATTCTATTAATCTAATATTAAATATACTAAAGAAATAAATTTATTTTTTTGTTTAATATCAAAAAGGTAAAGGAATTAACTAGTTTTTAATAAATTCTAGTGATTTATTATTGATGTTAGTTAAGTGGGATACTAATTGTATCTTATCAAGATGTTTCCTCTATAGGTTTTCAATGTATACTTTCATAATTGAGTTATAATGTGGAAGTTCATTTATATTAAATTTAAAATGATTAGTTATGGATTTTAGTTAAATGGTGTACCGATTTCAAATTATAAAGGCTTATACCCTTATAACATTGGAGTTGGGACTCATATAATAGATAACTTATATTTGAATCATCCTATGTAGGACAGTCTTATCATTATATTCATATGATGGTAAACCACTAAGGGTGTAAATAATTATTAATAAATCTATTGTTATTGGGTTATACTAAAATATGGAACCAATTTTAATTTATATATTTTTACCACCATATATCTGGAAGGGGTACCGAAATAATTAAACCCATATTAGATTGAAGGGATCCCATTAGGTCACATATATATTTATATTCCATGGTACATAACCCCTTTGTGGTATTATAATCATAAATAGGGATGGATATTTAAAATTTTAACGTCCACTTATACATTGTTAAATTAAAATCTAAGGTTGAATATTACTAAGCATACTCCCCTGAAATAATAATAAATTTTGATTGTTTTTGGAATCCCTTTTCATATAAGTATTTAGTAAACTAAAATTTCAGGTATAACCTAATGTGTGTTTGTCTCGATATTCTTTTAGTGACATTTTCTTTAATTAAGATAACTATAAGCACTTAAGGGTAATTAAATGAATAGTTTATCTAGTTTTAAACATGTTATTAAAAAATTTCCTTCAGTTTTAAGTTAAATAAACGGCCTAGTATAGCTTGAGAGTTTTAATTTATAATTGGTATATAATATTTCAAAGGTATTAAAATATTTAATTTCTAATGAAAATGCGATGTTATGAAAATGGGTTAAATAAAATAATTAACGATGTTAATATCTTGGACCATTATGTAAGTATTATTTTTAAAATATCGATAAGATTTATGTTAGGGATGAACATGAATGTGGTCATATATTTGAGTGTCCTTTTTTGTGTGACTCTAGTTTTAATTTTTTTTGATTTGAGTGAATGAGGTGGTAACCTATTCTGGAAACTCCCTTTAGAATTTGGATCTAGTAAACTTTTGAGATGATATCTAAATAATTTTATAAATCATTCTTTGATTATTTTATTTGGATGGGACTCTTGGTTTATGAAACGACTCCTCGAGAATGTAGGTTGTGGGTTGTTAAGTTGAACCTCAAGGGTGTATTAATGTTTATAGATACACATAGAGAATCATCTATTTTTCCTATCTATGTTGGCATTGGGACCCTCTATGGATCACTCCATTATGAGGATGCTCAGGGTGTATTAGTTCCAGGTAGGCTGATTCATAGAAGGTGAGGTCATTATTCTTATGATGATGATATTGATTCATGTAGTTCGATGACATTTTTATTATGATTCTAGTTTTACCACAGCTTTTTGATTTATTTGAATTTCGAATGTCATGTAATAGATTCTCAAATGTTTTATGTGGATCATTATTGAAAACTAAAGGGGTAAGAAGATGAAACTAGTGTCCCTATTTTGAGTCTAGATCAATAGGGATTGATGGAAGACCTAAACTCACTATATTTCTACTCAGAACCAAATAGGGTTGTGGTGTTTAGAGTAATCAATGGAAACACATGCTATTTTATTTACTAAAGTTTATGGAAGTATTTTTTTGGGTAAATGATCTTTTTTGTATGTTCATTTTTAGAATGATGCATTTGAGGATGTTAATTTTTAAATAATTGGAATAATTATTCCTTTGGTTTCTGAAAAGAAAATGAATTTCTTTGGTATTGAGAAAATATTTGATGGGATTTTTTTTTTCAGTTTAATAGCCTAATTGGATATTAGATGTTCTATATATTATTTAAATTTCTCGAAAAAAATTACGAAGTAAGAGATAGTTTGATAAATCATGGAATAGGTTGTGTTCTTAATTTCAAAGACATGCTCCAAGGAAACTTATAGTTTATTTAGACTGATTTTCCTTATAACATGGTCATCTTGGATCATTTAATGGATGAATATATGGAGTGAGAGTATGTTTTTTATGTAGATGGTATGATATTATAATCCAACTATGTGTGATTGGTTTGGTTCATGTTAGTTTCATGTAGGAACCATATGATGTTGGAAGTTAATGAGAGGTTGAGTGAGGGTATTTCTCAAGTTTTTTATGTGGATGTGGGATGGGTTCCACTAATTGTTTGATTAAGGGATATTTAATGGCCACTCTTAAAAACACATATTAAGAGTTCCATCAATTTTTTCATTTATAGAGACTTTTTTTTGTTCATTAATCTATAGCTAGGTTTCGACATGCTTTCCAAAAAATGTCGGTCATCTAGGTTTTCAGGCCAATCAACTCAATGGGAATCACATTGGTCAAGAGGATGGGAGTTCAGGCTCATCACACCCTTTTGTACAAGAATTATTTCTTACTTTTTTTCTCTCTGATATATTGATGACATGTTCATGAATATTTTGAAAATATTAATATAGGACTAGTTTCCCAAATGAATCAACTATATGTTAATTATCTTTTTATGGAAAAGGACCAAATTTCATTAGTGAATCCATCTATACTTTTCTATGATTCTTCATCATTTCCCAGTAACATAAAATTTCTTATATACTGAAGTCATATAACCAGTTCCACCAGAGCATTATTCCTTTAAGGAGTCGGTTAATATTATTGCAGTCTGATTTTTCCATTATGAGGTATCCTATGTATACTAATTTTTTTTCTATAAAAAAACCCACATAGTTCATTCACCCCATATAGTTTAATGTCATGTGATGAGGACATATGTTTGGGTACTGAGACACCAATTATATGAGATTGAACCTTAATGGGGTTTCAAACATATCCCGAGTATAGCGAGAATAAAATTTGTCATAGATCTAATGGTGTTGTGTCATTATAGGGAATCATTGTATAGATGATATGATTATCCCGAATCCCTAATCACATGTGATCAATTCTCTGTGTGAGAAACAAGGGATGTAAAATGATAACTTCATTTCATATGATGGAGGGTTTATGTATTGGATGTAACTTGAGAAAATTTATTATAGATCTTAGGTCAGGGAGAGACATCTCACATATCCTTGTTTTGAAAGGAATCAGAGTCATCATTCCTTATATGGTTTCTTAGTCCATCGATCGATGTGATAGAGTGACCATCTCACAGGACAAATTGAGTCCCACTAGTTGAGATTTCAGATTTAGGAAAGGGCATACACTAAAAAGGGTGATTATTTGTTCCTAATCCATATTAAGGAATCAAAAGTATCCTTATTATTATAGGAATCCAATTCATCATGGTTTTGTTTGTGTCAGGTATTACACACTAAGATTTTCTAATACACTTATTGGTGTTTATTGTGAAGATGACATGCTCATTCCAACTCCCATATCCCAAATGAGCCACACTAATTACAAAAAGCAATGGTTTAAAAATAATCAATGTCATTTCATAGAATAAGGGACTTAGGTGTGATGGTTTCCCTAGATGATAAATATGGAGCTCCATGTTTGGGTATAGGTAGACTAGGTATCTTGGATATTGAAAGAATCAGAGTCTTCATAGTTCCCTCTATGTCGAGGCTTACACACTAAGGATGCTGAGAACCATTATAGAGTTTAATATTACCTAATGATGTGTTCATTGCGTCCCCGTATGCCCACTTGATATATGATCTGATTGAGATACAATTGGTGAAAAAATTATCAGCCTCGTGGCATATAGATATGGAATTATGTATTAGAACATCCCTTGGGGTGTTTGGTATAGATCTTGGGCCTTTAGAAGGCATCCTAAGTATCCCGGTTATAGAAGGAATTATATTTATTGTATTTGATAATAGTTCAGGTATTAAACACTGAGGTTTCCCTATATTTTGGGCATATATAATAAGGTATCCCTATTGATATGGACATATTATCTGGAGGGTGTCTTACGACCTAGTTGGCATGTCATGGGAGCCATCGTATGAACTGTCATGACACGTATGAAGGGTGTCACGAGAGTCAATTTTGCTTAGACTGTGGGTGGTTGTGTATCCTGGTAGACATCTATAAGACACATCGTGTGATCTGTATGACATGTCTGGAGGGTGTCGCATGTCCCAACTATCATTCCCAGTGGGTGTTGTAGGATCTTGGTTATCATGTCTGAATGTTTCTTCCAAACTAGGTTGATATGAGAAAATGTCATTATATGAGTCAAGTGATGTGTATGAAGGGCTTTGTATATCCTAGGTGAATATCCTAGAGGGCTTCATGAGATCAAACCAATGTCTGTGGGGGAAAACCATGTGAATAAATTTTACATTTCTATAGTATTTTTTATGTCCCAAATAGAAAGTTGGAGGAGTGTTTCGAGATCTAGGAAATATGTCCTAGTGAAGTCATGTATCTTTGGGTGACACATTTGAAGCACCTAAGGGCCAATAAGAATACATTTATCATAATTTTTCCAAATTTAATTTCAGTTCTAACCCTTCAATTGTGAAGGCCTTAGGTTTATTCAATACTAGTTCTGTTGAGCATCACATGATCTACAAGACTTGTGGTATGTTCATTAAAAGTCATTATAGAATTCCATCATGTGATAATTCAATGGTCATGTGAAGCACCATATGTGTGGAAAATGATTTGTCTATATGTCTGCCAGTGTATTAACTAATGAAATGTTACTGATCATGTGATCGATTACTTCAAGAATTCCACATAGGCTAAGAGTTTAATCATCCTAAGTCTAAGCATCACGAGTCTCTGACTTTCACATTTCCTTATGTTGGATTGGAGAATTTATAGCATCACAACCCCTTGTTGTCTACTAGTTTTTATGGTGTATATATAGTAATTCCATGCTAAAGTCAGTGAAGGGTCCATGTTCTGTGTGGCTTCGTGCATCTCTGTCGTAGACTATTCCAGGCGTGTCACCTTATTTTATGTGATTGTGGGACTTTTCCCCCAGTTCTCAACCAATGAATTATATGAAATTAATAGGGATTTGTTTTTCCAGGAAGACGTATCGAAAGGCATTGATGTCCTCATGTTGGCATGTTGAAGAGCCTTCATAAAATCTAGCTTCCATTTGAGAGGCATTCACAAGACATTTGGTGACAGATCTCAAAGTCTCTCTAGACAAAGATGGTATGTTCAAAGGTCTCTTGGGACCGCGTGGTAGGTGTGTTGGGAACATCTCATGCCTAGAATTATTCCCAATCATCTATAATCTCTTCCATTTGATCCACTTTGTTTTATGTGATAATGGGTTAGAGTTATGAAATATTGATTATGTAATGTTAAAGACATTTTCCCTTTTTTGTGGATGCATAACATGACCAATATAGGTTACATGTGGGTTCATGGTCATTCCATGGAAAAATCTATTTGTTAATCCTTAGATAATTGCATATTTACTTGGGGTGCTTCACATGGCGAGGAAGAATTACTAGAGGGATCCCCTGAGGTGCGTCGAACATGTCACCATGGACTTGTGTATTCTTTCATGTCTCTAGGGGCGTGTCTCATGTCCTCTAGAAACCATGAACACCTATGACATCCCCCTTTTATCACCATTCATTCATCTAATGAGGTTTTTTAGTTCTTAAGAGTTTGTATGAGTAATTTATATGATTTTTATTTGATTTTAACATATTTTTCTACTGGAAAATTTTGGCCATATGGTGTGTGTGCCATCATATAGTGGACATGTATATTTTCTAACCTTAGAGAACAAAATGGGACACATATACATATATGAGGTCTTCAATGTGGTCGGGTTGACAATCCAAATCACCTTCATGAGATGAGACAGACATGATGCCGAGGTCTTGAGGCATCTTGAGGACTACCCGGGGAGCATGCCATGTGTCTTTTAGCGACAAAAAACACCTCTCACATCCTCCCCAATTATCTCTGTCATTTTAGCCTAAAAAGGTTCGGTGATCTTGTAGGATTACCTAGTTGTCACCAAGGGATTTTATTCTTCCAATGACAATATAGCACATGAGCATCAAGACGATTGGAGGTTTATTCCTTTGAATATCATCTATCGTTATTTTCGAAGGATTTCGGGTGGTTTTTGAAGAACATCCAATTGGAAAAAACATACAATCTAGGGTTAATCAATCAGTTGTCTATGGAGGCATTATTATAATAGGATGGTTTGTCCTACTAGGATATGTTTGAATTTTTGTGGGTTGAGAACCATGCATAGAGCCTTCTTGAGTCCTTGAAATAATCATGTTATCACGATTCCTTTAAAGGATCATGTGATCCACATGTCGCGGCCATCCTATATATCCATTAATTTTATGTGGAAATTAATACCTATATTTAGTTATTTCATATTTGTTATTTTTATGATATCCAAGTAGTAGGTGTCAACAAATTCCTCCCTCCCCCCTCTTGCGTGATGTTTGAGGGGGTGAGGACATGGGTTTGAGGAAAACTAATTCCCACCAGAGTATTTAGTAGGGTCGAGAACCGATGCTTTGGGTTATGTTTCTTCTTCTATGAATATTTTTTCATTCAGTGAAATGGACTATATATTGGGTTGGAGAGAAATTCATTCCAATGGCCACACATTCTTCAATGCTTTCCTTCTTTTTCTTATGTCACAAGACCTTGAAGTGATCCCTGATCATGAGTCCTATCTGTATGACTTTTTGTGAGTCTATTTCATGAGAGCTCACATGTAAAAAAATTTCTTACTCAGGTGCATGTCCATCCTATTGTGAACTACTCTTCGATAATTTCATTGAGTTTGGCTATGATGGCCATTGTTTCCTTAAGGTCCTTACATGACCCACTGGCCTAATCATTCATCCATTGGGGAATCATGTGACCACATTCATGTAATTTTATCACGAGTATCTTGTGGGGTCATGTATTTTTTTGACTTCCTTTAGGGGTTATGTCACCCACAAATCCTTTGGGTGTTAGGAAATCCATGGACCCCTTGTGTGGTCCGTGAATCCCTCCATGAATCTTGTGTTGTTCATGATGTCTCTATAACATTCATACCTCCATTTTTTACAATATATATTGTTAATTATGTCTGATATTTTCCATATAATTCTATTCAAATGGATTTAGGTACCCATCTATCAGCTCAAAAGTCCTCAAAGAAGGAGGAACAAGCATAAATTGACCACTGTGAAGCTATGGTGGCTAGAGTTGATCCCTCTTATCATCATTCAGTCAGGTCGTATGAACCTATTATGTTAAGGATGATGGAATAATAAATCCAAAACTCCCCCTTTTAGAATTCATTCTTATTTATAGGTTTCATCTCACCCCTGATGTTACCATTACTCCACTGATGTCATCATTAATACACTGTTCCCTGATCTGAAGGGCCCAGAACACTATTTGAGAAAAAATTTCTCCAAGGGTCACTTAATTTCAAAAGGGGATCATGAGGATGGTCATCTAATGAAATATATACCGATAGGATTCAATGGGACAAATCATACATCTGATAAGGAAGTCCACATGTACCATTCAATAATACAAAAGTCCACCTCCGATCAAACATATGAATGAACCTCAAGCTTGGAAATCTGTTCTAGGTGAACCTATAGACTAGAATAAAGATGTACCATCTGGGTCCAATATATAATTTCTTAATTTACTAGGGATTTTAAGAAAATTGGGTTTTGTGAGGATTTTTTATATTGAATAAATGGACTTATTGCATTAATAATTTCAAGGTGTGGCATCTTGGTCATTGGATCTTAGTTATGAATACTTTATATCTTTTGAATGGTGTGGATGGTATTATTATTTGGTATATAGAAAAAATTTGTGGTGTAATTATACTTGATATACTGTATGGTGAATTCTATCCTAAATCCTTTTGGGATGATGTGACCATGAATCCTCCTTCCACCTAACAATATATTAAGTTGGCTGAGAAGACTCATCCAAAGTGGGTGCATCCTAGGGTTCACATCACTTTCAAAACATGGAGATAGGAATTCATTAAGTAGAGTGGCTCTGAGCTGGATGTTAGAAAGAAAATTTCTTGTCTCATTAAGGAATCATGTTGTGAGCAATGTGTTTATTCAACTATAATTGAAGGCATAAGTTTATGTATTGGGGATGGGAGGTTTTCCCCGATGTTGATCTGTTGGTCCAACTAGCTGGTTTATATTCCATGTACCTAAGTGGGTAATTACTTGTAAAAAAATAGAATGTGGTATTTAGGTCTCCACTATCATGATGGAAACAAAGATGATCGGGGAGGAGCAAGTTGGACTGGTGATCCCCATGCTAGAAAGGCTCTACCACCTCTTACACCATGTTTATAATGTTTAATGCCCATACAGAATCTCAAGCCCCTTTCATGTACTATATTGTTGGATGTGGGATCAACAAGGAGGTTATAGGTACATAAAAACGAGGAAATACCTAATATAATCTTTGTGCCATACCCATAATGCATTAACATAGTGAAACTAATCTCATTTAATGTTTGGGAAGTCAAGTATTTCATGGAACATTATGAATGTTTCTCTTTTATATCATATGGGCCGTTTAAAATTGTATGTTTTGATGACAATGGAATCAATATCCTAGAAGAAAATGATTATATGATTCCACTTCACAAAGGGGATCTTTCTACTTGTATTGAAAGGGACTTCATTTGTGAGTGGTACAATCCATGCCCGTTTAGCTTCCCATTTTTTGTTTCTAGTCAAAATTTTCAAGATATTTCCTAGTCAGATGCGAGGAACACTCAATCGTATCTCACCAGTTTTTGGTTATGATTAACAGAGAAGATATTAGTGTAGAAATATGAATTCCTCCTTATAATGAAACCATCAGCCTATCCTAAGGATATGAGGACGTTTGGATTTAATCATATACCAATGGAAAATTTTTACATACGGTGAATGAGGCCTAGAAACCTCTAGTATTTGAATACAAGCACTATCTATGAATGTATTTAGATTTTAAAAGGTTGAAAGCTCCAGTAGTACATCACAAGGAAATCAAACATTTACTATGGACGACAAATACATACATTTTCATGGATAGAAGGGATGTGTTCAATTTTATGATTCTTATCGCATCATAAAAATGTGATATATTGAAGAAAATGTATTCCAAATCCACCGTTTGGGACATATTGGTCCTCTTAGAGGTGGGGTTGGATTGAATTTTGTATATCACTGTGCCACATGGAATAACATTTTGAGAACATCTAGATAACCTGAGGGCCCTACTCAGAGCTATTGATCTGGTTTTGGTGAGTCACTGTGGTTGGATATTTAATTGTCAAAAATTCCACAAAATGGACATCCTAAGAAAGCATCATCTTATTGTGGATGAACATTGTTACCCTATTATTGTGGCAGCGGTGAATCCAGGTCGACCATGAATTTATGGTGACGTAGTGCCTTTACGAGGTTATTGACATCTTTTATATATATATTGTTATAGGAAGGGGATGTTGAAGATCATATAGACCTATCACGTCTAAATATACTCCCCACAGTGTGGTTTGGGGGGGGACATAGTGATGAGAAAGAATATTATGATGAAGGGTCCCAAGATTGACAAACTCAGTTGAGGGAAGTGATTGCTTCTTATAAGGTGATAGATCCAACAACAATTCCCTCTAGAGGCCCTTCTTTAGAAAGGAATTATGAAAAGAAAAGATAGAAATATATATTCTCCAATTCAACTACTCCAAAACCCCCAATTAAGTTGGGTATTATATTCCACTTTTGTCTTATATTGTTATTCTACCACATTCACAGTTTTTGGAGAATTTGAAGGTCCCCATCAGGCTCATCTAGAAGAGATCATGTCTATTTCTGAAGATATAGATGAGAATTTGACGGCTCTAGAAGATCCTCCACTAAAAGACCCAATCCATCATGATATCGATATGGATAAGGTTCCCATTCCATCACATTCTTTTCCTATCATATTCATTTTAGTGAACGTACCATCAACTTTGGTGTGGAATGAATCATTTTTGAGGGTCCCAATATATGTTGATATTCTTCTGCTACATTGATCGGTATGGGGGTTAGTCTTGTAGAATGTAAATTTTTCTTCATGCCTGGAGCCTTATGTTTACTTGTTTCATACCCCCTAATATTATCTTATAAATTTTCAGTCCTCAATAGTTGGAGGAATAGTCCTTCTGTGGGAAAAATCACCAAAGGTACTATAAAATCATCCATCACTTGTAGTAGTTTTATCTTCTCCTGAGGATGAGGTTGAGGTGGATGATATTACAGGCGATGTGACCCAAAAATGTATGTTTATATCCTAAATCATTTATGCTAATATTTTGAAAAACTATATAATTCATTTGATTACCAACATATTCCTTCTCTTTTTTACTATAGTCCCCTTTCCCCAAAGATCATAGGATTTGGTGCCTAGCCCTCTATGAGTACCATTGATTTGGTCTACTAATGCTGATGCTAGTTCAATACCTCAATCATCGATGAACATGGTCACAATCCTCTCTCTGAGTGATATTGATCCATAACATGTTCTGTTCCCGAAGATAAACCTAGTCAATGGTCTTAGGTATGTATCATTATATCATCAATGTGGCAATAGATGTTGAGGAAGATATGGATTTTAGTGTTAGAACCCTCATTGGATGAGCTGAATGATTGATTAGGTTATCTTAGATTATTTCTTCCTACCCTCTCATATGATGGTTTTGATTATTCATCCCTTTATTATTATATAAAGGATGTATTCTGTCTGTGAGAACAAAACTTGGACTTGGAGTTGACGATAGAAGATGATCAGGTTACATATTCAGAAAAGAAGAATTAAATCCGAGGTGTGAATAAATATACCAAATTCATGATGGAGTATACTACTAAACGAGATTTAATCTATATAGGGAGGGCTTAGATTGGTCATATCTAGTCAAAACTTAATCACCTTTAGTCTGAAATTGAACATCTTCAAGCTGAACTATCATAGTTCAAGTATGCTTCCCAAACACTAGGGAAGACCATCCTTGTGAAACAAGGATCAGGAACACGGAAAAGAATTCCATACATGATGTTGTTTCTGAAGCAGAGGAGATTCAACGTGTTGTAGAGGTAGAGACTAAACCTATCGACCAACTATGCCAATCTGTGACCTTATTGGTGTTTTGACTTTCTTATCATAAATACTCATATTATTAGTTTCAATGATGGTGAAAAAACAATGGAATCTTGTTATGAAATGTTGGTTTATAGGAGAGGCTTGAACATGTAGAGATTCCTACTTTTATATGGTTTCAGTGAACAAGTTTTATGTACATTATATGATATTTTCCAGACTTTTTTTCTCATGATGTGTATGACATCCCTCTAATTTTTCATTTTTTATGCATCTATTGATACACATCCAAAATTTCATATTGAATGAATATGAATGTCTGGAATTAAACATTGAGATTCTATCAAATTTCTTTTAGGAGATTCTCATGATACACACACAAGATCCTTCATTTTTATTATATTTCAAATATATTGAGATCACTTTATCTACATAGGGATTAAAAAGGTTAGAGATATGTCCTAGAGGGTGAATGCATTGTCATTTTCTAATAGTGATAGGATTGGCTAGCATAGCATGATGTTTAATCCCATATGGTAGGATATTCAAGATATTGTAGACTAAAATACTATCGTGCATTAGTTTTGGATCTATTATCTCGGACCTAATATTTAATTAGATTAAAGTATTTTACCTTGGACCTCATATTTTATTAGTTTAGGTTCCATTAGCTAAGAACTCATATTTCATTAGTTTAGTTCCATTTAGATCATCCCTTCTCTTTGTTTATTTTAATGTCTTTTATCTTTGATCCCATATTGATTTATTATACATTTGTTTATCATGGACCCCATATTTATTTAGTTTTGGGTATTTTATCTTGGACATAATATATTTCATTCGTTTAGGGTTTTTTAGCTTGGACCATATTTTTCTTTAGTTTAGGTTCTTTTGCCTGGACCTCGTATTACATTAGTTTCAGAAATTTTTTCTTGGACATTCTATTGATCTAGTTTAGGTTATTTTAGCTTAGAACTCATCATGATTTAATTTAAGGTTATTTAGCTTGTACGTAATATTTCTATAGTTTAGGGTATTTTATCTCTACCCTAATATTGCTTTAGTTTAAGGTTATTGTGCTCTGACCTAATATTTATTTAGTTTATGGAATTTTAGCCTGTGCATGATATTGTTTTAGTTTAAGGACATTTTTCACAAACCTAATATTGTGTTAGTTTAATGTAATTTAGATCAGACCTAATATTTCTTCAGTTTAGGATTATTTAGATCATACAAAATATTACTTATTTTATGTTTTTTTATCATTGTCATAATATTGCTTTAGTTTATGGACTTTTAACTCGGGCCAAATATTTCTTTATTTTCAGGTATTTTAGCTTGGAACTAATATTGTTTTAGTTTATGGTCATTTTTCTCAGACCAAATATTGCATTAGTTTATGGGCTTTTAGCTTAACTGTAATATTGATTTACTTGACAGTCTTCTAGATCTGACTTAATATTTCTTACATTTAGGCATTTTAGATTAGATCTAATATTGTATTAGTTTAAGGAATTTAGGCTCAAAACTAATATTTCTTTTGTTTAATAACTTTTAACTCAGGCCTATTGTTGCTTTTATATACATTCATTTATCCCAGAAATAATATTTAATTAATTTAAAGAAATTTTTCATGAACTTAATATTTCTTTAGTTTAAAGTGTTTTTTCTTGTACATGATATTTCTTTAGTTTAATTTCTTTTAGCATAGACCAAATACTTCATTGGTATAGGGTCTTCAAGCATGGACACAATCTATCATTGGTTTATGTTATATTAGCTCGGTCAAAATATTTATTTAGTTTAAGGTCATTTATCTTGGTTCTAATAAAAATTTATTTTATGTTCTTTTAGCTCTAACCTATTTTTTTTTCATTTAGGGTCTTTTATCTCTGACCTTCTATATGATCATGGGATATGGTGAAGACATACTAGGAATAACCTAAAATACATTTATGTACATTGTTTATCTATGCTGTTTCAATTGCTGGTGTGGATCAAAATGGTGTTTTCATAGTCACAAATTTGGTTGATGACCATATGCACATATGCAAGAGCCATGGTCCTGCATGCATTTTCAAACAATGGTCCCTATATGTTGGTTATCTTTTCCTAGGGTGATGGAAGATTCATAGAGGTATCATTGATGGAGTTGGAATACTGGGGATAATATTCCCTTCTGGGTAGTTGGAGTGTGGATGAGGTAAATCATAACCCTAATAATTGAGTCCAGAAATACGAGATGGTGCAGACATGATGGGTATGTCCCATGTCATTATGGAATTCCATAATTTGCAGCAGTGTAGTTAAGTCTCACATTGATTGAAGTTCTTTTATAAAATTGAATATATTCCATTAGTTGGAACGTCTGGGACCCTATGCATCGGTAGGATTACAAGATAATGTCAATCTCCACTTATTTCCCAGGGATATGAAGGATGTCCAATGAATCAAATTTTTAGATGATGAAATTGGGTATGGGAAGATAAATTTTGAGGAAGGGTTTGGAACCCTATGAATGTTTATCTCTTAATGAGAAGCTTGAGCTCTATGACATGTGGTTTGCAATCATGATGTGTGAGACATCGAATTTTAGGTGATGAAATGTCGTAGTACATCCTTGAGAATGGGTATGAAACACCGTGATGTAACATCGAGGATATCACATCATTCTGGATAGATTGGTTCAAGGATTGTAATTTATGATATGAAGTTCTTGAGTATTCAGAAACACAAGGGATAGTCATACACAGAGTGGTTTAGACATGATCAACTATTGAATGTTTCTGCGATGAAATTCGGGATCATGAGATTTGTATGTTCTTTTTTCAAAGTGACACATTTGGTTAATGTCTATAGGCTCATAATTAGGATGCATATGCATGCATGGATAGTCAAGAAAAGGGTCCCTAAAGCTGGATTTGCTTTCCAAGGTCCATGGAAGTTTATGGTGATTGAATACACTCCAACTAATAATGTGTGATTTGGAGATTGTTTAATATCCACTGATGGATTGAGTACACTAAATGTTTTATCACCGCCAAACAACCACATTCTCAGGTCAAGGAGTTGTGACAAACATTTATCTAACTTTTATACAAAATAATTGGTCCAGTGAGCATAGATTTTATTTTAATACATCTACAAGGTAAAACCAATGAACATAATTCCTTTTATTTATTTACCCTAATTTTTTTCTAAACTCCTTGGATGAATAATTTAGTGGGTAGAGACTTTAATAATTCTCAGGTATCCCTTTTTAGGTATTCAACCTATCAAATTTTGTGTCTCTTTCTTGATCAGTTTAAGGTCTTTATATTTGGACCATTATGTGATAGATTATCTTTTCATACAACATTGACCAAAATTTAGAGAGTTTAAGGTCATGAATGTCATATAACTAAGATAGAGGGTGATACATAAGAGTTTAATTATAATATTCATGGATATGAGTACTCTAACATCTCCCCAACCATGGGGTGAAAATATTTTAAATCACAGTTTAAGTTTCTCAGGTCATGAGTAATTATATGGGAAAGTCAGTCAGGCATTGGTTCATATAAAATGAGGTGTTGAGTAATATCAGGATGATGTGAAGGGCTCATTTGAATTGAAATTTTCTTTTTAAGAGTGAAAAATTTGGATTATGGCCATACACATATATGCAGGAGACATGGGCATGTATGGTTTGTCAAGGAAAGGAGCCCTGAAGATGGATATACTTTCCAGAGGACATGGAACATTATGGAGAGATAAGATGAATGAGACAAGTTGTATGGTATATATATTTGAGGATCTTTTGAAAGATAGTGGAAGCACACTGTACTCTGGTTGAATGAGGTAATCCTATACTGGTCCATTTATGATGGTTGAAAAATTAGAGATGGTATGCACATTTTATTGTCACATAGTTGGTATTATTTTTTTTACAGTTTATCACCAAGTGATAAGGACATTTTTTGGCCAGTTTAACATCTTGCAGTAAGGACATACTTATTGTTAGTTTAACATCATGTAGTAAGGATGTACTTCCATGCAGTTTAACATCATGCAATAAGGATAAAAGAACTGATGTTATTGTGTGCTAATGATTGGGTTAGTACCAAATATAGTGACAAAGGAATAACTACATACCTCACAATGATGAGAATTAATCCCCACATACTCTTGGAATGTCGTGCAGATTAATGTCTTGTGGTGAGGACTAATGTAGACTGACATGAAAAGTGGTAATGTTTCCATTGGACCAAAATATGGATATTATAAATCAATACACATCTCATGAGGATGAGAATAAAGACACACATATTTATTTAATGGTAAATAATCTAATTGGTACTAGCCCATACGTAGAGGTGGGAATTATTTCCATTGACAGTAGCAACTTAGCCTTAGATTGATGATCTAGGCATCACTTCATATCCAATAATGACGGGAATCATGTTTTATGTAGTTATGAAAATCCAATATAGATTAACATCTTGACATGATGAAGAAATAAATCTATTTTTAATTGACAATAACATTGCAATTGGGACCAAGGGTGGATGATTCGGGGTAAAAATGCATCTCTTGAAAATGAGAATCAAACCACACATAGATCGGAAAATTCCATACAGTTTAATGACATGTTGTGAAGAAGAAGTCCTGATATTTTGAATAAAATGAGATGTTGTGGTTGGGCCCAAAGATGGAGACTGGGTATCACTACTTGTCTCATGAATATGAAAATCAAACCCGTATAGTTTGGGATTGTCATGCAGTTTAGCATCTTGTTGTAAGGACTAGAGAATTTTAATGACAATATTCCCTGTTCATGAGGGGATTTGTTAACTGTAATTCACAATCCCATACGAGACATTCTAAATTTGATAACCATGGAGTGAACAGTGCCCTATATGGGATATGTGTAATGTGCATCATGTGATAGATAAACCACGATACAAGATCATGGTATCCCTATGAATCCCATTTAAAAATGAGAATATATCCATAAGTACTTATAAAATAATCAAGATGTTTAATATCATACAGTAAGGAATCAGGTGATTTGGATTGAATGGGGTTTAATTTCAATGATCCATGTAGTTTTATGTCATGCAGTGAGGATATTGGGACACCTGTTATGAAGGGGGAAGTTCTAGGTCCATGCAGTTCAATGTCAGACAATAAGGACACTAGATCACCTAATTTTAACGAAAACATAACCTATAACTAGACCCAAAAATAGAGATTATAGCATCAAAAAATATCCTATGATGATAGGAATCATTCCACATGTAGTTCTTATGAAACCATGTAGTTTAACATCTTACTGCAATGAAAAACTCTATATAGTTTAACGTAATGTGGTCAAGATAAATCATGTCTAGAAGTTTAATGTTTTTATACCAGGAAAAACATGTATATATTAACACCATATACCTAGGGAGAATGACTGGAGATGCACTAATATGGAAACCCTAATGGAGGTAATAAATTAATTTATTTCATGAGAAATCATGCATTGGTTTGTGGTGTGGCAGACCCCCAATCCATTGTGGAAAATAAGTAGGCTTCATTATGATAGACCCTATGTTTGATAAAAAGGCCTACCCACATTGGATCTATTTTTAAGCGATTCTTTCCCAGTATCATTGTGGTTATAAGAGACAAAATCAATTCTCCTTGAAGTAAATAATAGAGGAGAACATTTTATGGAAGGATCATGGAATATTGTTCTAATGAATTTCTAGATTGTGCAATGTGTGAAACCATTTCACATCTCGATGTTCCAACTCATCCATCAACTTTTCAGATTTTTCATCAAATGAGAGTTTTCTTATAATGACTAATCCGACTGGGGGAATATAAGCCTATATGGGTAACAATGCCACAGTCTCATACACTAATGAGTATGGCATTTCTAGTGCTGTAGTATGTGTGGTGGTACATTAGGCCTATAAATCATGGAGGACTTCATCCAAAAAAATCTATTATCATTTTTCACCATATTCTAGAGTATATTTGATATAGTCTTTATAAAATCCTTTATCTATCTATTTGACTTTGGATGATAGCGAGATGAGTGATTAGACTAGATGTTATACTCTTGTTAAACCATGTTCAAATCCGTGGAATAGAAATTGGTGTTGTTGTCTATCAATATTTTGTGAGGTAATCCAAAACTGGTGAATATATGGGACTTCTAAAAGCAGATTATATTATTCATTATGACTTATTTTAGGGGTATTACCTCTACCCAATTCAAAAATAATTTAGTAGTAGTGAGTAATTACTTTAACAACTTGGGTATGGATGGAGGATATGGCCCCAGAACATCTATTCCCTAAATAGAAAATGGATAAGAATATTTAGTAATATGTAGAAATTCCTAGAGAGATGGTTAAAATTATCATGAATTTATAGAACAAAACATTTCATTGTAGAATTCAACACAGTCTTGTATCATGGTTTTCTAGTAGTGTCCCATTCTAATGATTTGGTGGGAGAGTCTAGTTCCAGATTGATGGGTACCCCAAGAACCTACATGGGATTCTTCCATGATGGTGAGTACATATACTTCTACTTTAGTCCTAGGTAGAACTCTATCAAAGAATTTCTTTCATAGCACTTTTTTCTTATTTAGACCTTCCAATAAAGTTATGATTGTCACCCAGAATTGAATTTGTTCCCTTATGGATCAATCTATTGTGGGAGTCTCATCTCAAAGATAACCGATTATAGGCTCTATCCATCCAAGGGTGGTCATTGGTTCATCATGATTTAGGGTGATTTTACCTGATTGATATCTTACATATCACATATGATGATTGAGGCGAATATTCTTCAACGTATGGATGTAATGCTTATTCCTCTGAATCCAGGTCAGCAAGAATGGAAATTGAATTAGGCAGTGCATTAGAAGGAGAATTTTGCGATAAGAGAACATACTAGTAGGTGCTCTCAAAATAGTATTATGCCACTTGTCCCCTAATGTATGAAATGATGGGGGGAAAACTCTACATTTTTAATATAAAATTCACCATTAATATACCTTATCACTAGTTTTGATTCCCCTTTGATATTCAGGTAAGCTATGTGAAACTTTAGAGATACTTCCAATCCAGTGATTAGGACCTCATAATCAGCCTCATTATTTTTTCAGCTTTCATATGGTGAGAAATATTAGGGAAAACTGATTTGTCTGGACAGAGAAACACAACCCATAAAAAACCTAGTTGAGCTTTATGTTTTCTATTCATGTTCTAATGGAACTCGTGGAGGCACCATCAAAGTAAATCTCTCATGTTTAGGATGTTTCATGGGTATAGAAGACCTCTTCATTTGGGAGCTCAGTGTATTATAGGGTATTTTTTGAAGTAGGATGTGCTCCAAGGAGATCATTTAGGGATTTTCCTTTCACCGAAATCTGATATATGAATGGAGTTTCATATTACCATTTAATGACCTCATATTGATCCATGATCCCAATCAAGATGGGGTGTCCAAGGATATGATTTAGAAAGTCAATATGAGAGACTAGATGGAATTCATGGTGCAACATGTAGATCCTTAACATTTTCACTACCAATATGAGTGATAAGTAGTTATTTTCGATATCACAATATCTAGTCTCAGTTCCTAGCATTGTCCATCAGAGGTAATATAGACTATTCTCTAATCTGGAATCATGTTTCTATATAGGGAGGGTGACCAGTGAGCATTCCGTAGTGGCCACATATATAATGAATGACCTCCCTTCCATCGAAGGCTTCTGAATTGGAGGGTGCATCAAGAATTACTTGAGAATTATAATGGATTTCTATAAATCATCCCCCACACATGTATTCGAATCCATTCATCATTATCATGGTGAATGGGAGATCATATCCAGCATGGTTAGGTATGAATCATCGAATTTATTAGAGGTTCTCTTTGATTCCCCTCAATTCATTGAGATTTATATAGGTGGCATAGCTAAAATAACACTTGTCTTATCGGGGTCCATTACAATTCTGTGGTGGTGCACCAAAGAGATGATGATTTTTTGGCTATTAACCTGAAAGTTCACTTTAACAAATTCATCCTCATACAGTTTTTCTATAGCATGTTGATTATTGTTCGTATATCCTTGAAGTGATTGCATCACTATCGGCATTTTATAATAAAGTCATTAACATAACACTCATATATACTTCCCTAGAACGGATTAAAGATGTGATTCATGGTGCGCTAATATGTGGAACCTACATTCATCAATCCAAATGGAATGAACTAATAAAATATTATACATTTTGGTTCTCTGAAGGTATTGGATTCTTAATCATTTCGTCCATCTTGATCTGATTGTACCCGGAGTACCCGTCCATAATGGAAATGTCATGAAAGCCAACTGTTTCATCGATACAGAGTCGTGTGATCAATAATGGGAATTCATTTTTCTTAAAATTCTGATTAAGGTCTACGAAGTCGACTAAACCCATAATCTGCATGTTCCTTTTCATGATGGGGAAGATGTTGGAAAACTGCCTTGGGTAGTTCACTTATTAGACAATATAGGATTTAAAAAGTTATCAAACTCCACCAATACAATATTGGCATGAGAGGGGTGGTTTATCAAGATTCATGCTTAATGCCTCGATGTTCATTAGGTTGTCTGGTATGGTGTGTACCCAAATCTATATTAAGTCCGTGAATTTCCATACATTTCCAGGTGAACAAATATCTATGCAACTTTAGAAATAAAATATACATCAACTGCAACTCAAGGGGCTTGGTGAAACTAATCAATGTAGGCCATGGGACATTTAATGTTCCAAAATTTATCTTCCCAGTATCATATATGGTGGGGGATACACTTTCCTCGAATGTGTGGAGGTTAATTTCTAAGATCATCCTCAAACATTTATTAGTTCATGGAGATGTATTCGGGTAAATATGGAAATATGGGGTCACCCCATCATTGTTAGGGAAAGGGACTCTATTAGAAGAGACATCTTCGCCGATTTCCATCTAAATCATTGTTGAGAGACACCAGAGTTGGTTGTTGTCATTATGAATAGGTGATGCTTGGGCCTATTGGATTAGATATACTACATCAACTATGTTTATGGGGAGAAAATATTCATCATCATGTATGATCTAGGGGTTCACATGGGTGGTACCTAATCTATTGGTTGTTTCACCTTTTTATTTACATCCACCATTAGTTACTTACCTACCTGTTTTTAGAAATCTGGATCGGCATATGTGGCACCACTTGTCTCTAAGGGGGTGCTATCACCATGTATTATTCCATCCATTCCACTGATGAGTTACTTCATACATTGATGGAAGGTTGATGGAACCACAATGTGGCTATGGAGCCAGGGAATTGTATACAGTGTCCTAATGGATAATCATGAACTCTAAATCAAATGTGAGTTCCGGAAATTGGGCCTCATTTTTGATCTTTTGATTGGTTTTTTCTCAAACTTTTCATATCCTTGATTTATCAACTTTATAGGGGATAGAACCCCTTTTTATACCCCATGTATTAGAGGGATTGAATTGGGATGAGATTGATCCCAACTCCATTATCAATCAAAACCCTTTAAACCTTGAAATTAACTATTCAACAAGTTCCTCAAAGAGTTCATTTGAATGAATAATGAAATCAAGGATTGAGGCCTTTACTAGGACTATATCTTAGTATCTCAAAAAATCATATTTATGTGTCACCAGATATCACTCCTCGATATGGGGATTCTCCTGGGAATGCGGTTCAGTAGACAGATCATCTGAGGGAGGTGGTCTTGGTTCTGGAATGAAGGTTGAGTGTGTATCTGTTGTTGGTGGTGCAGGTCACGTTAACATTATTCATTGCCTACATTGATACGATTGAACCCCCACTAGGTGAACATGAATTTAAATCAGTTTAATGTGATTGATAATGGGATATAATGCATATCCATGCCCCTTTTGAGTTTTCTAGGGTTCTTTACCATGTTTCTAGCTAGAATATATATATCTTTTGTTAGGATACAATCTGAATTTTTAGTATAACCATGTTGGTGTTATCACTTGTATCCTCTACTCCAGAACATGCATCCTCTTATTCCCTGATTATACATGGGGAAACAAAATTTTGGGGGAAAAATCATCATAATAGAAGGGATATTTGATTTTTAATGTCTTGATAGAACCAAAGATGATTTCTTATTCCAATTAGGGTTCCATTTGGTGGGACATTTTCCATGTTGTAGATGTTGCATATATAAAATCAACAAGAGTTAGGCCTTTCTTTGGATCACAATATGTATCTTCCACCGTAATCTCTTCCTTATTCTGGTGGTAACGCCCACATGGGGAGGCATATATGACGTTTCCCTTTTAGGTGGTGGAGTAATTTTGAGTTTTCAAAAATATGATTTTATGGCTTTATGAGCTTTATTGATAATTTTTCGAGTCATATAGTTGTGAAAAATATGTGATTACCAAGATAGAAAATTCTACAAGATATCTTATTCTTATGAATGGGTGATGGTTATGAAAGACACATAATCTAGAGTATTCTCTAGCATCACTTTTCTAGAGTCATCCATTCCTTGAAGGATATCATTAATGGAGATGTAATTTTTTATATATTTACCCAGCCTTCTATGGAAGGGTTTTTAGTTGGGATGGTCGGTGAGGTTGACATAATCAGGCCTCTTATATTGAAGAAGTGTGAGAAGGTTAATATCCATGGATTCGAAGAATCATTTTAGGACTTATTCTTTTTGGAAGGAATATACTGTGTTCAACCCTTCCAAAAATCCTAGGTGACCATGATTTCTATGTGCTTCCGGCCGAGGGAGATTCTATGGTGGCCACCGCACGACAAAAGGTGTTCCATAGTTTTTAGCTTACTTAGGTGCTTGGATAGAACCACTGTAGGCCTGAGATCTACATCTGTAACTTTTACTCTCCCTATCATATTCCCCTATTTATTGGTATTATTCGAGAGATGGATGAGGTTCACTAAAGAGACACTTCAAGACATTGTGTCTTTTCATTAATCTCTTAGAACTATCCAACACATTTCATGGTGATTAGGGGTGTCTGAAACTCATCCATAATATTTTCAGTAAATAGTTATAGTAGTTTCTTCTATGAGAGGGGGATAAAAAAAGAATAGGTTAAACCTTTGCAACTCTATATTAATATTATACACCCTATCATTATCACATTTATTATAGATAATTTGTTAGAATATCATCATTTTACTCATTGTTGAAATGAAAAAATAAATGAACTAATGAAAAACGTTTTACCATCATGTAACAAATCCCTCTAGAAGAACATTGAACCAAACACAGGATAGCCCTGGCAGAGTCTTTATGAAACACCTCTATTGTTATTCCCCTTGTTGATCTCAAGGACCTATAATCAGGCAAAATCGGGATACAAAGTGTGTGAAATGTTGTTCTAGGTCCCATACACCATCAAATGTAGAAAATGTTGGGTGGTCAAAGTTGGGTGGGGGTGGAGGGTCATCCAACCATTCTGGATATGGTTTCCTTTTAGGATTCACATTTGGGTGTCTCACCTCCATGAAATCCATTAGAGTGTCTCATGATTCAATGGAGGTATGAAACTATAGAGGCACTCTTGTTTGAGCCACCAACCATCCACATGAAGCGAGTGGGTACCAATGAGGTGGTCCCTCTTTCAACTCCTGATGAGCCTTGATCCATCCGATAAATGATTGATTTCCCTAATGGGGAGATATTTTCACTACAATAGAAGGAATCATCGATAATTTTCATCTACCTCATTTATTTAGAATGGATTTCTGGATCTGGAGAGAATCTAATGATGAGGTACCACTCATTCTTGTGGATCGACTATGAGAGAGAAAATATTCATCTCTGGATGGAGACGATACCTAGAAGGAATATTAAACTAGAGTATATCCTCATTGAGTTACTGGAGAGATTTTATTTCACTATAATATTGTGACTACTACTTTTTTTAGATTGAAATTGGGATTTATTCATGTTTTTTAATTTTTCATTTCCTATATTCTACTGAGGATGTGGAAACTTATTATTTCGTGTTGATAAATTTTGAAAACATATTTGGTAATGGGTGTTTGAAATCTCATTTCATGTGTCCAAATCACCATCATCATTGAGAACATGTTTTCTGTTGCGGCCCTCTATATTTTCTTCTTGATAAACATCTCTCATATTGATAGTGACATAATTTATAGTGATATATTAGGAAATGGGGTTTGTTAAATTACTTTCTATGAAATAAGATGATTCAACAGAGCTTCCTTCAGGAAGTTATTCAAACCCTTTTCCTTATTGGAATGTATTGGCTTGTGACCCTAGTGGGGCCTGGTTCTCTTTATCATACACTCCATCCACCCCAACATATAAACAATATCTCTGAGGGATTTTCTGATCATTATTGTTGAGTAACCCCCAACCAATATAGGTATATATTGTAACAGAAGGAATATGTGGGATACAGACTATTTCTTTCATCCTCCCAATCTTTAAAAGGACTACTCTTTATATGGTGATGATGATGTTGAAAATTTCCCCATCCATGTGGGGTGGGGGACTTTTGGGTCTGCCATTAGAATTGATTGGTAATGTTTTTGAGGATATAATATATCCATTCTAGGAGTTGATGATTCTCATGGTGGAAATAAATATATAAATTCCCCATCACTATGGGTTAAGGGTGCTATAGAATAAAAACTAATGTTTCCAGGTTCCTCTTAGGGGATAATGATCCCGGTGATAATGATTGAGATATAAATTCCCCCAGCCCAATAGGATGTGGTCTACCTACAACAGTCATAGGTATGTCTTGGATCCTATAAGGGATTAACAACCAGAGGGGTGGAGGTGGTGGTAGATATTCTCCTAGCCCAGTGGGACGAGTCCATCCATGGTTTGCTCTTACATAAGTTACTTCTATGGATTGGTTGATGCATAGAAGATGTGTTCTCAAAGGAGTTTCGTGTGATGTTAGCCCATGGAAGGAATTACTCATTAAAGAAGATATTTGGGTGATTATAACTTCGATTTCTGTGTTTAGAATATCCTCCTATTATATTGAGGCACCAAATTTTAAGTCATTTTTGGCTATCTATTCTCCACATCCATGAAATCTGTGAACATTTGAATCTAGGTAATTCTGTTGTAGTGTCCACGTATCCCGGGCATTACCTGGTCCCCTGATTTTTAAAAAGGCTACAATATTGTAGGATGTTGTGTCTGAAGGGCTATGCTTTTTTAATGGAGTGGCAATGTGTGACACTCCATACAGTACAAATCCTTGAGTCAAGATTCATAACATGGATTTAGAGATCAACTTCTGATATGTCACAATTCAATGGAGGCAGTCTTGTTGATAATTTTCACTATGATCTTCTATTTTTGGATTTGGGGCCATAAAGATAGAAGTGAGTTCGATATGACAACATATTATATTAATAATCTAATGGTGAAACTCATATAAAAGATAAGGGAGATAACATCATTAATTCATTTATGATTATCCCACATATTTTCGTATAGGTAATGAATGTACTCCTTTTCTAGTTCATCTGGGATCTCATAGATGGAAGTAACGATGGGCAAGAACACGATTGGAAGGTTGTTTCTAGAAAAAATTCCCTATATGTCAATGTTGGCCTCATATTCATCAAATATACATGTATCCATCTGGTCATACCATAAGAGATGTCTCTGATGTTCGAGTTCTGATGGGAGGGAATTGTTATAAGATGTTGATGGGGAACCATATATGTTTGGCGACATTGTTTTGATAACCTCTCTATAAAAAGGAGTCAAGGTTTGGTTTACCTCTTTATACAGAGGTGTATAGACAAAGGGGGTATTTATGTGACATTGGGAGATATCTTTGTGGGAAGGTTGACCATGCTAGATATCTGGACTAGTGTCATTGCGATCTCTCTCCACACTACCATTAGGAGGAATATCATGGTAATGAATGCCTTCTACTCGCGCATCGATATAAGAGTCTATAGATCATTTTGGTGTTCATAATGTGTCTCAAATGACCCCAAAGACCATATCATTGAGAATATTAAGAATATGGTCCATGTTATGTGTCATGAATGAAACATAAAGACATGCCTTTTGTGATTGTTTAGGGATATGATCCTTCTGTGTGACTGTTTCTGAAACCTTTATATAATTGTCCTGTGCTGTAGGAGTATGAGCCCAATACTAAAAATATTTTGTAATATTACATTTTGTTGTCTCATTATTGACTAGGATATGATCCTATACTAAGGATTGTTCTATTCTAACTTGTTGATACTTTGTATATATGAGAGTAAGTGCCTGATCTTGATGCTTCAGGATATACCACTGGTCTTTCATGGAGGGAGTATGAGCATGTGTAGAATTGTGTGCCCCTCTCACCTATTGAGCCCTAATTAGAACAGGAATATGATCCTAGCCTGAATACACATTCCCCACTAGAATATTCGTATGAACATCCTGTATGAGATAAATAATATGAAAATCAACCTATATTGCCTTGGAATGATGAAGGTGCCATCCTTCATCAGTGGATGTAGGAATATGTTCCTTTAATCTATGACCTACTTGGGTATGTAAGGTCGATTCACTAATAGGAATATAAGCCTTCCATAAGGATTGTTCCATTATAAAATTATTAGCCTCATCCATAACTATTATATATGCCCAATCCTGGGCCTTTGGTGTATTTCACTAGACTTTTTAAACAAGAATATGATAATGTACTGTGGATTTATCCACTTTCACGTAGTGTTCCCGAACTAGAATTTGTGTTTCATCCCAATCCTATTCCTTTGAAATATGTCAATGGATCTTTTTGATAGGATTGTTCTGCACTCACCATGTGTTCCCTGGTTGGAATTGGAGTATAATCCATGTCTAATTCTGCTCCATTTATCAAAATATATTGAAAATCCTCTTGGGTGAGAGCAAGAACATGCACTTTCATCAGTTCAACCCCTTGTACACGATGATAAAATTTTTTAGTTTACTTATCTATATAGGTAGGATTATGTGTATGAACGTTAATCTATAACACTGACGAAATATTTCGATGTGATATTCAGATGTTACTAAAATATGTTGTTATTTTGGAGATTTTTGTGTAGGGAAATAAGCCTACACATTCTTCATTACAATTATCTGTTGTCTGATATCTTCGATCGAAGCATGGAAATTTTCCCACATTAATTTAAAATCCATATTTAATTTATTTTTAATTATATTTAAAATGTTATGTAAAACACATTGATGTTCTCATGAAAAATGGTATGTTGAACTGAAAACACCCCAATTAGTTAAGAATACATATATTTTTCACCTTTATGGTGAGTATGTTTTCCTTATTATTACCATGTTCTGTTATAAGATATAATTTTTTTAGAAATAAATAATTTAAATTTGATTTTTTAATTACATGATTCAAAATGTAAATAAGTGTTTTGTAATATTGTATTAATAAATTAAATAATATTATAATGATAGCTTTATTTGGGATTAAAATATAAAGTTTCAAATATATTGTTAGTATTTTTAAACATGATGGGTGTTATTTTGTTCTGTTATGGATAGTGGTATGACAGAGAATAAATAAATTTAATGGGTTTTTTGTCTATAATATCAGATAAATTGAGTTATATTATTTTCATTCAATGTCTTTTTGAATTACTGTGTATTATCTGAATTAAAAAATTGATGGTAATATTTTTGTGTGTGTATAGATTATGAAATGTTCTTAACCTAATAAAAAAATTTATTTACACAATTATTTATTGATAATTATATTATTTCATTGGGGATACTAGTAAGTGACAATTATTTTCATTTTGATGAATGTGTTTGAAATAATTATTGTAAGAATAAGGTGTTGTTTTACAGTGGTAGAAATTGTTTTAAAAAAACAATTACTTTCATATTTTTCCAATTAAGGCCACACATAGACAAAAATTTATGTGATTTTAATTTTTTAGCATTGAATGAATTAATTATGTATTGAAAAGAATATAAATGGGTTTCAAAGTTCCTATTTTTGTGTAATGTTTTTTAGAATCATTAAAACAATTTAAAAAAAGTCATGTGATGTTTTTTATTTCACAATTAAATTATGATTATATTCTGTCTTTTTATTTTCATAAAGTATTTATTATGTGTGAAATACATTAATTTTGTGTTTTTTAACAGGTAATTAATAATGGGTTTATTATTATTTTTTAAATTAAACTAATGTGGTTCATTTAATATTTGTTCTGTTATTATTATAATCATTATATCTTTTATCAGATTTACTTAAATTGATATGTATTTTTCGCATTGGTTTTTTTGTTTCTTCGAAATGATGTCATTTTTATCGAATATATGAAAATATTGAATGGAAAAAAATAATTTATATATAATTATAATACAAACATCAATAAAAAATAGTGATAATAGTTATTACAATTCTTATAACAATGATGTTCATAGGGGGATATGATGTGTAGTACATTTAAAAAGGGGATTAAATTTAATGAGAGGGGCTTGAATATAATTATGTTGGGTTGAACAACATGTGTTTTTATTGAGGGAAAAAACATAGAAACACTAGTGGTAGAATGAATTATAGCCATAGTACTTTACCATTATCAGACATTCCCATGGCTATTTGTTTACCCACACTACACAAGAAAACATTTTCCAAATGAGATGGGTGATGTAGCAACCCTATAGTCATGTGAACCATGTGATAAAATATATTGTGAAAGTTATCACCATGGGTTAGTGGAATCTATAAATATAGGGGACTCTGTTCACATGTTTGATCCCAACACTAGGTAAAAGACATCGGTTCAGAAGGTTATTACCATGGGATACATTGTCTCCTAAATATTTGTAAGATATTGGCACATGAATTATCTAACAATAAAAATATAATTCCACTACCCAAAGAAATTTGATTTAATTTAATAATGAAAATATAATGTATTTCAAATTTCGGACACACACACAAAGATACATATATATATATATATTCTTCTACATATAATCTATGAGAGGCTTAGTTTCCAAACCCACAAGGGGAAAATACTGGAATCTTTATAGGAATTTGTTCTTACTATTTCCTATATGTTGATCCACATGGAACTGATTTATCAATGGAAACTATCCATGTTCATGGAAATTCTATAAGGACCTGACCTTAAACCTTACATAATATTGGAATAAATAAATAATTAACATTGAGTATCTTTTTAGGATTAGAGTTTTAGAGAATTAGGATATAACTACAACATCACAAAAGATTACAAAGTAGACAATTATACATAGTTTCCATTTTTGTTACAAAACATGAACTCTTGAAAAAAAGATTCATGTCAAGTTCCATGTTTAAGACAACATGAATTTTCCTTGATCCCATCCTTGACCCTATTCCACATTATGTATTGGGAAAAACATTTCAAAAACATTAGGTGAGCATAAAAATCTTAGTAAGGGATACAGAAAGAAGGAAAACTGTTAGTTTAATCAAAACAATAGGTAAAACATGAATAATTTATCATAAGTAATACTTATCACATTAATTAAGTAGTAAATACTCTTCACTAAATAAATGATCATTAATTACTCTTTTGTAACAAAAATATTACCATAGAACCCATATAAAAAACACATAACATGTAAAGGTATCTTAGGACATAATCATACATAAATGAAATAACCATATGGTCGACTTCCACACATATCACTAATTAGAATAGCCATACGGCTAACTTCGATACCAAATGCATTGGTGGTTATAATGTAACCACCTTTCCTGGTATTCACGACACCACCCGTCATTTGGTTTATCACATAGCCACCCATCAAATGTCCATGTACCATTATAAAATCATAACACATAAAACAATTATAAAGGAAAGAAAACATTTCCACATTTCAATCACAATATATCACTTAAATATATTGACATAAAAAATCTATTATCAAAACCATTTTCAATACCAAAATACATATAATATTATATGGTATTTATTCTCTTTTAAAAACATTACAACTTGTTGAGGAAGCCAAAGATAAAATAATACTCGCTGCGGCAGAAAGGTTGTTGTCACCGTGTATGTTAAAAGAAACATTCCTTTTTTTTCATTTAGTAAAACACTTCATAGAAAAAGATTCCCTTTGAATGAAATGAAAATTCAATGGTGTTTATACAGCATATAAAAGAAAGTATTGTATTAAAAAAAATATGCCTCAATGAAAGGAGATTGAGATGAAGTCCCTTACCTCATGTATAACATGACTAGATCACTCTTTAATCTCCTGAATAATAAACTAGAGTTAATTTATACTTGATTAAGAACCCTTTTCAAATTTATTATTCCTTTTATATCACTTATTCTCATGTTATAAACATTATATAATCATTTAATTTAATAATGTTTGTTTTGTCGATATTTGGTACTTAAGTCAAAAATGGACTTCTTACAATTACATGTTTTTCATGTGGTAAAAGGTTCAATATATACAGAATTATATTCATGATTTTGATATCATATATATCATATATATCCAGAATATACATGTATTTATAATAGTACATAACATTTAGTGGTAAGAAATGAAATGCATCGTTCATGGAGACGTTAAGCCATACGTACGCATGAACGCTACTTTCATTTATATTTCATATTTAATGGAATGAAGTCACAATGATATAAAGGTACATTATAATAATAGTATAATATCATATATAATGTTATTAACTCCATCCTTTAAATATCCCACATATGGAATTAACAATTCAAATCACTTTGAGGGGGCGGTAGTTTGCACTTCCTAAAATGAAATTATCGCATTTATCCATTATGGAAACCATAAATGTATTATATAAATGAAAAATACAGATGCATAAGGAAAACATAAACATAATATATATCATATATATATACATTCACATCTTAATGTCCACCATGAAAGTTGTTAAGAGAATATTGAACAATCATCGTTTCGTGAGGCAGTAAATTTTTATCCACAAAAACAGTATGTTCTTTAACCATTAAGTGAAGGTGTGTGTAAGTGTAGCTCGAATAATTTTTATAATATAATCCTAGTATATTGAATATACTACTGTTGTTTCAAAATAAATGAATGAAACGTGTTTAGGGGGTTGGAGAAGCAGAATAAAACAAAAGAACATAAGAGAAGACATTACCTTTAAATTGGGTAACTCTCCATGGTTTGAACCAAAAGGGTTTCTTGAATAGATTTATGACTAAGGTAAGGATTATAGGATGAAGAGAGGGATGTGTAGAGATAATAGAGGTAGGTTTTGGATGATCCAAGGGCTTGATAGGTGTGAGTAAGGGAGTAGAGGTGGGGGCCTTTTATAAGAGGGAGGAGGGGCACTCTTGGAAGGTCATGAAATGTTACGTTATTATGAAATGATTTTATGATTTTGAAGGTCCCACAATGATAAATTTCAAGGATAAGGTGATAATGGTTATAAATCCACCCATTCAATAGGTTTTAGACAATTTTATGTCTTATATTTTACCTTATCATTTCATTTTATTTAAATTGTTTATTAATGTGGTATTCACTACATCATCATGGTGTCAAAAATAAATTTATTAATTTAATGTATAAAAATTATAAAAAAATACCATGATGTAGGATAATATATTTATATTTATAATTAATATTTATAGTAAAAAAGATAACTTATATAACCACAATTAAAAATTGTTTTAGTAAAACAATATGTGTTTGCGACATTTTTATTTTAAATTAAATAAAAAGTTATTAATGTAAATTTCTTACCCAAGTGGCTCCATGGGGTCCCCATGTTTACCCATGGATTTTCTTGGTTGTATATGACTAATCCAATAAGGGTAATAAATATTTCAAGGTAATTTCACATTATTAAAACATTATTTTTACCTTAAATTTCACTAATTACCTCTAATCGCGATTAATGAAACTCAAAACATACTATTCACCAAAAATTATTTTCATCCCATTGAACCACATTTTACATAATAATTACAACCATGTATGTATGATTTTTTGAAATTCAATTCACAGAAGCGGTAAAATTTCATTTGAACAAAAAATCAGTTTTTTAACTTCCACTTAGTGGTTTCACTATTCATCAAAAATTGAAGTTTTTCAGAAAAATACCAAAAATTTACCCCAAGAAATATTTGATATTACAAATTCAAAAATGATATCTATTTTAACAAATTCAAAAAATATAATTTTAATTAATTAATTTCATAAATAATTCCTGTTATCAAAACAAATTAGCGTGTTTTTAATAAACAATATATATTAAAAGATTGACACTAGTTTAAGTCCAATTTCAAAGTGAAAATAATTCCAATGACCACCATAGGATTAAATGGTGAAAATATATTATAATTTCACTTTAAAACCAATTAAAAAGATAATATAATCATATAAATAAGTTAGATTAAAACGAGGTTTTGAATTAAAATACAACATTTTTCACTTATTAATTAAAAATGAACTTTATCAGAAAAATAATAAAAACATACACAAAGTAAATTTTGATGTCCCGATTTTAAAGAAGGATATTATTTAGTCCAAAAAAATGTATAAGATTGAAAAAAACTATTTTTAAAGAGGTTTCTCCATCAAAAGGCGATAAATCAACCTTTTATTGAATATTAGAGTATCTATGCCTAAAATTGAATTTTTTTTTATTTTAAGCCTTTATCCTTTATTGAATAAATGAAAAAACATTTAACAAAAAAATATAATCATATTATAGTTATTTCTATTCATTTCTTCCAATATAACTTCTATGTGTTAACTACCATTTAAAATAATATTATTATATTACTAGTGTACAACGTAAGATTTCAAAGAAACTCGTTGTTGCGTATCGGGTATGCTATCGAACATAACAACCCCTTGAAAGTAAAATTAAAATTTAAATAAAAATATTAATATATATGGCAATGTATTATTCTTTATTTACCTGGGATGTTACATCCTTCCCCCCTTTTTGGAATTGCGTCCCCACAATTTAATTCACTTATCAAAATAAGGGGGGGGGGGGGGTATTTATCCCTCATAGCAATTTGAGATTCCCACATTGCCTCTTCAACTATATGGTTTTTTCATAAAACCTTCACCTTATGAATTACGTTATTCAGCATCACTTGCTCTCTATGGTCAAGAATATGGACTGGTTGATCCTCATAAGAGAGATTCTCTTCCAACTGAACTACTTCTGGGCTCAAAACATGAGATGGATCTGGAATACACTTTCTCAACATTGAAACATGAAAAACATTGTGTACCTAGGACAAACATGCATGTAATGCCACTATGTATGCAACTGATCCAACTTTATCCATGATTTCATAAGGTCCAATGAACCTCGGACACAACTTTCCATTCTTTCTAAAATGCATCACACTTTTCCATGGAGAAACTTTGAGAAAAACATAATCACCTACCTCGAAAGATAGATCCTTCCTTCGGTTCTCCGCATAACTTTTCTGCCTGCTCTAATCTTTTCTCATCTGTTTCTGAATCAACTGAACTTTTTCCACCATCTCTTCTACCAATTCTGGTCCCATTAGTTTTCTTTCTCCTACTTCATCCCAAAAATCTAGAGTTCGACACCCTTTACCATATAATGCCTCAAATGGATCCATCTGTATAGTGTAATGAAAACTATTATTATAAGAAAATTCAACCAACGAAAGATGTTAGTCCCAAAATCCCTGGTAATCCATCATGCAAGCATGTAACATATCCTCCAAGGTCTGAATTGTTCGTTCTGACTGCCTATCCGATTGCGGATGAAAAGCTGTAATAAAATTTAATTCAGTACCCAACCACTTTTCAAGGCCTTTCCAAAAGTTATAACCAAACCTGGTATCACAAGCAGATATAATGGAGAGGGGAAAACCATGTAACCTTACTATCTCTTTATAATACAATGGAGAAATTTGATCTAGAGATAAAATATCTCAAATAGGAATGAAATAAGCAGATTTAGTCAATCAATCAACAATAACCCAGATTTCATTATTTCCTCGAGATGTCTTTGTTAATCCCACAACAAAGTCCATTGATATATTATCTCTTTTCCACTCTGGAACTGGTAATGACTGAAGTATCAATTTCGGTAACTACCACTCTGCTTTAACCTGCTAACAAGTCAAACAATTTACAGTAAAATCAATAATATCACTTTTCATTCCATCCAACCAGTAATACTCCTGCAGATCTCTGTACAACTTAGTACTACCAGGATGAACTGAAAATGGGGAAGTATGAGCCTTACATAGCAACTCATTCTTCAAATATGAATCAAAAGACACACATAATATCTTCCAAAACCTCAAAACACAATCATTTTCAATGTTAAATTCAGGAAACTTACCCTTCTGAACCATCTCTACCTTTTTCTACAACCCACTGTCTTTCTTCTGCACTTACTTAATTCTGTCTGATAGAGATGATCTCACTGACACCTGAAAAAAAAAACAGAAGAACTTCTTGCACCAAAAACTTCTATGCCAAAGTTTATCTAATAAAAAGCAAAATTATCTCATTCTAAATGTAACATGGTTAATGAAGAATTAATTTTTCAACTCAAAGCATCAACCACTTTATTTTCTTTTCCCGGATGGTAATGAATTGTACAATCGAAATCCTTGATTAATTCCAGCCATCTCCCTTGTCTCATGTTCAATTATTTCTGAGTGAATATATGCTTTAATATTTGGTGATCAGTATATATTACACTCTTTACTCCATAAAAATGATGCCTCCAAATTTTCAGAGAGAAACAAATAGCAGCTAATTCCAAATCATGTGTAGGGTAATTTAACTCATGAGTTTTCAACTGACATGAATCATAAGAAATTACCTGATCATTCTGCCTAAGGACAAAACCATTTCCCTTCAATGAAGCATCCCTGTAGATAATGAACTCACCATTTCTGTAAGTAAGTTCCAAAACTGGAGCATTCACTAATCTTATTTTCAATTCCTGAAAATAATCATCACATTCTTTTTTCAAATGAGCTTAACACCTTTTTGAGTTAACTTAGTAATTGGACTAGATAACTGTGAAAAAATTTCAAAAAACCTCTGGTAATAACCTGCCAAACCAATAAAACTACGGATCTCAGTTATATTAGTGGGTCTTGGACATTCTTTAACAATATTTGTTTTAGCAGGATCAAAAGTTATGCCATTTTTTTAAACAATGTGACCAAGGAAAGAAATTTGTTGTAACCAAAACTCACACTTGCTGAATTTCACATATAGTTTCTTTTCTTTTAAGGTTTTAAAGACAAACCTTAAATGAATTTCATGCTCTTATTTACTTTTTGAATAATCCAAAATGTCATCAATAAAAAAACCAAATTTTTTCACCTGAGTCAATTGGGCCATCACTACAACAAACTATTTAGTTCTGAGACTGACCATCTCAGGATACTGATTTGAATGGTAATTTCCCTCTGTATGCCTTTCCAAAAAAGCTGTTATATTTCCTCTATGAAAAACCATTCTTAACACAGAAATATATTACATAAAGAAACATGGTAATCTATAAATGCTATATCTTTTCAATATTAACATAAATTACTTTATGGATGTTAATTTAACAATACCCTAACTCCAAAAGTTATCTAATCCTCCCTCTGATACCAAATATAAGGACACAACCTTAAACCTTACATAATATTGAATTAAATAAATTATTCACATTGAGGATCTTTTCAGGTTTAGAGTTTTAGAGAATTAGGACATAACTATTACATCTCAAAAGATTACAAAGTAGACACTTCTACACAGTTTCCATTTTTTTTACAAAACATGAACTCTTGAAAAAAGAGATTCATGCCAAGTTCCATGTTTAAGACATAAATACCTTTCCTTGATCCCATCCTTTACCCAATTCCACATTATGTCCTTTGAAAAACATTTCAGAAACTTGGGGTGAGCATAAAAAGCACAATAAGGGATACACAAAGAAATAAAAATTTTAGTTTTCATCAAAACAATAAGTAAACAACGAATACTTGTTCATAAGTAATAATTTTCACCTTTATGAAGTAGTAAATACTCTTCACTAAAAAAAGATCAATACTTACTCTTTTGTAACCAAAATATTACCATAAAACCCAATTAAAGAACAAATGACATATAATGGTAACTTGGGACATAAACATCCATAAATAGAATAACCATACGGTCGACTTCCACACATATCATTAATTAGAATAGACATACGGCCGACATCCATACCCAATGAACTAGAAGTTATAACGTAACCACCCATCCTGGTATTCATAGCACCACCCGTCATTTAGTTTATCATGTAACCACCCGTCAAATGTCCAAGTAACATTATAAAATCATAACACATAAACCAATTACAAAGTAAAGAAAACATTTCCACATTTCAATCAAAATATATCACATAAATAAATTGACATAAAAAATAAATTATCAAAACCATTTTCAATACCAAAATACATAAAAGAGTATATGGTATTTATTCTATTTTAAAAACATTACAGCTTTTTGAGGAAGCCAAAGGTCAAATAATACTCACGGCGGAAGAAAGGTCATTGTCACCGCATATGTTAAAAGAAACATTCCTTTTATTCATTTAGTAAAACACTTCATAGAAAAAGATTCCCTTTTAATGAAATGAAATTTCTAAGGTGTTTATAAAGCATATAAAAGAAAGTCTTTTATTAAAAAAAATATACCTCAATGAAAGGATATTGAGACGAAGTTCCTTACCTCGTGTCCGAATTGATTTGATCACTCTTTAATCCCTTGAATAATAAACTAAATTTAATTTATAATTTCTTAATAACCTTTTCCAAGTTTATTATTCATTTTATATCACTTATTTCTATGTTATAAACATCATGTAATCATTTAGGTTAATAATGTTCGTTTTGTCGATATTTGGTACTTAACTCAAAAATGGACTTCTTAAAATTACATGTTGTTCATGTGGTCAAAGGTTCATTATATCCATATTGATATTAATGATTTTGATATCATATATATCATATATATCCAGAATATACATGTATTTATAATAGTACATAACATGTAGAGGTAAGAAATGAAATGCACCATTCATGGAGACAGTAAGCCGTACGTACGCATGAACGCTACTTTCATTTCTATTTCGTATTGAATGAAATGAAATAACAATGATATAAAGGTAAATTATAAATCCAGTATAATATCATATATAATATTATTAACTCTATCCTTTATACGTCCCACATATGGCATTAATGATTCAAATCACGATGAGGGGGCAGTAGTCTGCACTTCCTAAAATGAAATTATCGCATTTATCCATTATGGAAACCATAAAGGTATGCCATAAATGATAAATTAAAAGGAATAAGGAAAAAATAAACATAATATATATCATATACAAATACAGTGACATCATAATGGCCACCATGAAAGGTGTTAAGATAATATTGAACAATCATCGTTTCATGAGGCAGTAATTCGCCATCAACAGAAACACTATGTTCTTTAACCATTAGACGGAGGTGTGTGTAAGTGTAGCTCGAATAATTCTCATAAAAAAATCCTATTATATTTAAGATACTGTTTTTTTACAAAAATAAAGGAATAAACAGTTTTTAGGGGGTTAGAGAAGCAAAATAAAACAAAAGAACATAAGAGAAGACATTAGCTTTAAATCGGGTAACTCCCCTTGGTTTGAACCAATACGGTTTATTGAAGAGCTTTCTGCATAAGATAAGGCTTCAAGGATGAATAGAGAGATGTGGATAGATAATAGGAGTAGGGGTTGTATGAGGAAATGTCTTGATAGGTTTGGGTAAGGGAGTAGAGGTGGGGGCCTTTTATAAGAGGGAGGAGGGGCACTCTTGGAAGGTTATGAAATGTTACTTTATTATGAAATGATTTTCAGATTTTAAAGGTCCCACAATGATATATTTCCAGTATAAGGTGATAAGGGTTCTAAATACACACATAAAATAGGTTTTAGACAAGTTTATGTCTTATATTTTACCATATCTTTTTATTTTATTTAAATCATTTATTAATGAGGTAATCGATGCATCGTCATGGTGTCATAAATAAATTTATTTATTTAATGTATAAAAATTATAAAAAATTTACCATGATTTAGGAAATATTTTTAGATTTATAATTAATATTTATAGTCAAAAATAAAACATATATAACCCCAAGTAAAAATTGTTTTAGTAAAAAAATACATGTTTGTGACATTTTTATTTTAACTTTAAATAAGAAGTTATTAATGTCATTTTCTTACCCAAGTGACTCCATGGGGTCCCCATGTTTACCCATGGATTTTATTGGTCTTCCATGACTCATAAAATAAGAGTAGGACATGTGTAAAGGTAATTTCATATTATTAAAACATTATTTTTACCTTAAATTACACTAATTACCTCTAATTGCGATTAATAAAACTCAAAAGTTTCTATTCACCAAAAATTATTTTAATCACATTGAACCACATTTTACTTAATAATTACGAACATGCATGTTGGATTTTTTTAAATTCAATTCCCAAAAGTGGTAAAATTTCATTTAAACAAAAATTCATGTTTTTAACTACCACTTAGTGGTTTTACTATTCATCAAAAATTGATGTTTTTCCAAAAAATACCAAAAAATCACCGTAAGCTATATTTGATATTCCAAAATAAAAAATTATGTCTATTTTACCAAATTAAATACATATAATTTTAATTAATTAATTTCATAATTAATTCCCATTGTGAAAACAAATAGCGCGTTTTTAAGAAACAATATATATCAAAATATTGACACTAGTTTAAGTCCAATTTCAAAGTGAAATTAATTCCGATGACCACCATTGGAATAAATGGAATAAATATATTCTAAGTTCACTTTAAAAACAATTAAATTTATAATCTAATCATATAAATAAATTAGATTAAAATGATGTTTTAAATTAAAATACAACATTTTTCACTTATTCATTAAAAATGAACTTTATCGGAAAAATAACAAAAACATACACCAAGTAAATTTTGATGTTGCAATTATAAAGAAGGATTTTAATTAGTCCAATAGAATGTATAAGAGTGACCAAAACTATTTTTAAAGATGTTTCACCATCAAAAGGTGATGAATCGACCTTTTATTGAATATTAAAGTATCTATGCCTAAAATTGAACTCTTTTATTATTTTAAGCCTTTATCATTTATTGGATAAATGTAAAAACATTTAAAAAAGATATATAATCATATTCTAGTTATTTATATTCATTCTTGCCAATACAGCGACTACATGTTGACGACCATTTAAAACAATATTATTATATTACTAGTTTGCAACGTATGATTTCAAAGAAACTTTTTGTTGCGTATCAGGTACGCTATCGAACATAGAAACCCCTTTAAAGTAAAATTAATATTTAATTCATAATATTAATAAATATGAAAATTTATTATTCTATATTTACCTGGTATGTTACAATTTCATTATAAACTATGAATCTCAAAAAACTCCAATAACACCCACAAGTATTGTGATCGTGTCTATAGAATATTTGAATGGTTAGAAATGCTTTATCCACGTTCAGGTATATAGATAAATCCCATTTTTTCAATTGTGAAATAAATGAGGGATTTTTGTAATAGATTTAACCTTAAATAAACAGGATGAATGAGTGGTATTAAATATAAGCCATTCTATATATAAAAATAAAAAATAATAATATTTATAATAAGTAATATTATTATGTGGAACACGACTCATTTCAAAATTCATGCATGAAATATGAAGGAAAAAATATAATGAATAAATATAAGAATACAAAAAATATAAAATCATTAAAAACAATAAAAAATGGAGAGGTGAATTCATTATATATATTACAAAATTACTCTCCCTCTACTTCCCAACCCTCTCTCCCAATTTAGTATTCTATCCCTTCTTACACTAAATATTTTCATTTTCTTTAATCCAAATCTCCTTTATATTGAATGGAATGAAATGTTTATAGTGGGGTTGGATTTTCTTTAGGATAGAAAGGAAAGACCAATGTTTTTTCGTTGACATGAATCTTCTTCCCTAGGTTTACTTAAATCTAATTATCATGTTTGAATTTACGTATATGGAGATTTGATTGTTTATGTATTATTTAACATAACCTATTATTGTTTGATAAACACCCATTTTTCATGTTTAGAATATTTATGGTAGGTGTCTTTAAATAATTCATCTTAACCTAATGATACTTGGGTTTCTTGTATTTTTTTGGCATTAATTGTAATATTTTTCTTGAAATTATTTACTGATTATTTCTTTATGTGTATTCATTTTCTATTGACTTGTGTTGTCTAAAATGCTTATTTCACATGGTTTTCTCCAAAAAGCACTTATTATCATATAATTGTTTTCATAAAATTTCTCAAAGAATTGGTTTGACTTCAATTTGATTTGTATATTTGTTTTAAAAAATCAATTATGTTATTAATTATATTTCCTTATTTGTATGATTATAATAAAGTAATGGATTGGGATTGTTAATAGAATTATGTATAATTAATATATATGTGTTTGTTGGTTTCTTGTGTGTAGGAGACCTTGTAGAGTTGGTAACTACTAAAAAATGTATCCCAAGTTTAGATTTTAAACTCTCTAAGGATAGTGGCCATGTTAGGCTATGTAATACAATGATATGGATATTGGACAAGTGATACAGAGTGATGTCCCATAATTATTAGTTTTATGTATGCTAACTTGTGTTTCTAGTGCGAGTCCATGTTTCCTTAGACCCATAGGTTAAGGAAATGTATTTCTTATATTTTAGTTATTTTATCTGTGTTATTATTTATTACCATCATTATTATTTACATATTATAATTTGGATTATGTCATGTTTCCCACAATTATGTTTTATAGGTGTCCCATACCAGCTATTATGAAACATGTCTTTTTTTATAAAAACCTACAGAATTGTATCATTTTTTCTAACTTCAAAATATAATATTTTCATATTTAAACTATTGATTCAATTTTAAAAGTCATTATATATATTCAGGATGTTATTCTATAGGGATTTTCATCACAATCAAATTCATGAATATAGATTGAAAAAGGGTATAAAAAATTAAATTTTTTCTTTTTCACATATTCAAAATGGAGATGTTGTTTCATGAAATTTTATAATTGAGTTTTTATTCCAATTCATTTAAAATACATAAAAAATTTCTTATGATGTTTAATATGATAAATAATGCATAAAAAATCACAAATATAGTATTGGATGATTTTAATTACTATAATTACCTAAAATAAAACATAAAAAAGTAGGCCATATGTAATTTTTTAAACAACCAATGTGAAAATTTTAATTTATTTAAATTCTTTTAAAGTTAATTTCCCTAGAATAAAAAGGAAAAAATAATGATTAAAAAATATATTATCAGCATAAAATTGAATATATATATATATATATATATAATATGTCATATATAAATTTCAATAAAAAATATTTATATGAAAACTATATTCAAATTATAACAACATTATAATTTGGAATTGTAAATTCAAAATCTACCATAGAACTAACCTATAACTTAATAATTCTTTAGAATAATACTCCCATTATATACATAATTGATTTATCTCTTACCAATAATAAGGGTCTGGTTATCAAAATGAAAAAAACAATGGAAAACTAATTAACATGGATTCTCAATAAAATTATATGATAAATAGACTGAGGTGTTATAATAAACTCTGAACTAGTGAGATTTTTTTTATGTTCCTGATTAAAATTATTTCCTGTAAAAATCTCAGAAAAAATATCCAAAATTGGTGATTCATTCATAACATTGATATATCAATATGAAATGATAGTTTCCATTAAAAGTAACATTTTATTTTTTAGCCAAAATGTAGTAATTAGAAATTATGTCTCCATTGCACACACATATTTGATATTTTTTCCATTTTCCGTATTATATTTCTAAAATAATTCATTTTCAGGTATGAAATTGATATGAATCTAATAAAATTAAATTTTATTTTAATATATAAGTATTTAAATAATAATAAAAATTTGTCCAAAAAATCATCAAAATATTCTCGTAATTACCATATATAGAGCATAACTAGTAATTTTTCTAATCTTTTAGAAAAAAATCACAAAACATATATTGAAAAATAATATAAAAAATATTATATAAGTGGTTATTCAATTTCTTGAAACAAAACATTATGAAATATATGTTTTATACACATATAGATAAGGCGACATTTAACACTGAAATGCATCATTCTAAAATCTATCAAAAATACATATAGTTTTGATATCATTATTCATTGTACTTTTCATTAGAGATCTATATTGGGTGTAAAATATATATATCGATATTGTATCATTAGGAATATTTTTTTTAAATATACCTAATAAAAATAAAATAAAAGTAATCCATTTTATTAAATTAATATAATTCAAATAAATATAATAATTAACCCACATGAGATAAACGTAGTTAATGTTGATTCCCAATGTTGATTTATTTAAAACATCTCTGATATCTCTATTTAAAATCATCACATTTATATCATGATCATATATTTTAGCATTCATTGGAAATAAGAAAACATGAAAAAACAAATATAAATTTGTTAATAATTTTGACATCTCATTAGATAAATATGTATACATTGATATAAAGGTTTAAACATTTTTTTTCATTCCATATGAAATTTATTTACCCTTAATGTATTCCCATAATATATATATATTTATATTACAATTTTCAAAAATATTAACACCAATATGACATAAATGATGGAATTTATACAAATCTCAATTGTATGTTCTTAAAAATGTCCATATGGACAAAGTAATTTTTTTTGATATTATCCCAAACTGTAATAGATCATATATATGGAATGGTCTTCTTTAACCCCTCCACCCAATGTATCCCTTAAAAGATTGGAAATGAGAGGCGGGAGATAATGACACCTGAATCCCACCTCTAAAAGGACCAAAGTTGGTGACTACCACTAAGGGAATATCGTACATACAATAGGGAGACATTTCCCACTAAATAAATATTTAGAATGAGAGACAAAAATACCAATCAAATACTATTCATGATAATGGAAAAAATAAAGATCATTAGTACATTAATGTGATGTCTTATAAAAACTAATAAACTAAAAAGAAACTAAAGGAGTTAATAGATAAACACATCAGTGAACACGAAGCACAACAACTCTCGAATAATAATGAGTAATTAATTTCCAGTTCATTCTCTTATATGTTTCTACTAGCCTGAATAATAGTTTATATACTGAGCATAATTATTAAAGCCATACTCAACGGGTTCATCCCTATATCCCGACATCTTAAACTTAATGAACACTTGATAACTATTAGTGGACAACAATGGAATATATCTCAATACATAAATAGGTATAATAACTTCCCATACCCTCCATGGTTATCACTCACCATGTAACTCATATAAGATATCATAATATGTTAATAAAACATGGGTACCCCATTACTGCTTTCCGAGTGGTTTTCCACTCTTGACCAACATAGTACATCCTAATCAATCTCTCTCCAAAGAATCCAACCCATATCCACCATGGATAAAGTATCATAATATGTATCTCATGTATCATAACATCTCATTCTCAAATTCCATTCCAATAGATAGTAATCGAGTAGTTCTTGGGATCTACCATAGCCCATATGATCTGTATCATAGAATGAGTATTTTACATAAATCCATCACAATATATATGTTGAATAATGTAACTAAATCCACCACATTTCATAAACATCATAGATATAAAAATCCAATGATAGTAAGTCTAAATCAAAATGTGTTTGAAATCACCATAATCCATCATATCATTCCACACACACACACAGACACACACACTCACTCACACACACACATATATATATATGAAAACATACAAACAATAAATTGTATCATATAATACTACCTAGAAATGAGTGTGGGGCCAAATATATTAGTCATTCTTCTGTACCATAACATATTTGATGTTGTGTAAAATACCATCAAAGAATTTCTTATGTGTCATTATCCCTACCCGCATGGGTGGAGTTGCATAGGAAATAATAAAACATATAGGAATGAATATATCTCACAACCACACTATGGTAATTGACCTTGTAATAAGCTCAATTCTAGTTATCTTCTCTCAGAAACTAGGATTCCCCTCCTAAGAACTAGAATTCCTATTAGAATACAGACATCTAAGATTTAATTTATAAATTAAATGGTATTATTATTTATCAATATTTCAATCAATTCATTATCAATCAATTAACCTCAATATAAACAAACATTACTAATACTTAAAGATAAATTCTATTCCCACATGGAATAATCCTTCTAAGTCCATGGTTTTACTATATTAACAGTTTTCACTATTCCAATAACCAACCCATGATTTTGATTAAATTATTAATTATTAACACTATTAAATAATTATAGGTACTATAGGAAACATCCTATGATAAAATAAAGATATGCATTTGCATGAACAATGAGCTATCTCAAGTAGTGGGGAAAAAATGCAGATAAACAAGTAACTGGACCATATGACCCTTAAGTAGAGCACTCGTAATAATGTACCATATCTTTTATGCACAAAAAATGGTTAAACCCAACTTAATCCTATTCCACCAAACACAGTTCTATCTCAGATTCCATAATGAATATCCCCACGAATCTCTCTAACACAAGAGTCAGATGCAACTACAACCCTGAGTCTCTACATGAATATCTCATTAACCAATAGATATCACATGATCACATCATATCTCATATAAAGGACCATGACCTAAGAATGAATTAATAAGAAAACAACAAATAAGGTTCAATAATAAATGAATTCCCTAAACATAAGGTATACAACCTTATTATGAAAATGGTATCTCACAGTCCAAAACATTTATCTTAAGTAAAAAATCAATTTTATTGTATCATGAATTAACTAATACAATTTTTATAGGTTATGACTATAGGAAACCTATGAAATTATTTATAAAAATATATTAAATTATTAAAACATGCTTTATAGAATCAATTCTAGTCTCCAAAAAATGTGGGAAAAGTTTATCAATTAACATTATTTTTTATTGTCATTAAAAACAAGAATTCGGGCTTCATGATCATTAATAATTACCATTAACATATATCAGATCAATTAATTAAACATTAATTAATGAAATATTATTTATGTCTTATTATAAAAATCAAGGAATTCATTAAAAATTCCACTTTAAAATACATTATCCATCCAATATTTAGTAATATTACTTTATTTATCCATTTTTATAAAATTATGATGCTAAAACCATGAATAAAAAAATTGTCAACAAGAATAAAAATATATATCACACTAACTATAAACTTATTAGGGAAATTATTATCATGGTGGAAAAAATGTCATCACTACAACTTTAAACCACATCCCAATTTAAAACTGGTTCGTTCTTTATATGGTTTAATGAATCTTCGACTGAATGAGCTAAATCAATATTAATTTAATATTTAATGTAATATAAAAAATATAATAATTGAAACTTCAACATCAAGGCATTAAAAATTTCCCCAATGAGAATGAATCAACAATGTGGATCCTTGATCGCTTTTCCAATAATAAGATTTCATCCCTCTAATAACATTGTTATGTGGTAATTCCAAAAAAATAAACAAGGAATAAAATGATATAGAAGTGGACTAACCATCATATATGTAAATAAATAACATGGGGATCAATATCATAAAACCACAAAAAAATAGGTAGAACACAACTCGGATAACCACAAATTGATTTCTAGGAGGTTGGGGTTGAATCAGATCCTAAGGTTCATAAAGTTATTTTGGATGTCCCTTCATTGAAAATATGTTATGAGATAGGATGTTTAGAAAATTATTAATTTTGAAGGGTTTGGGGTATTCATAATAAAATAAGTAGTTATAATAATACAAAACATCTCGCTTTTATATGGTAAATATATGTTGCTATAGGTCTGTCAATGATGTAAAGAAATTTCAAACACTATAGAACCCCTAGACAAAGACACATCAAACAAATATTACACAGTACACATTATATATCTTACAATATAGGAATATGATAACAATATAGTCACCTACACTACACTATAGGATTCCATTAAAAAATGATTTTATGCCAGAAATCATTTTCATATTTAATGACCCCAAAAAGTATAAACCACTAGAACCGAACTCCCTAGATTCTAAGTTTTATCCTACCCTCAATCCATAATTGTGATAAAATTTTATGAAAAACTGAAAATTACTCATTTAACCTATATTTCATATCTCATCACCCATTCCATTGCATCCTAGACTCCATTGTGCAGTACATACTCTATGTTGTAGTCATTCTTTGTTTCTTAAATTCCTGATCAACTCCCCTCTTTCTCCCTCTAAGACTTCCCCCAAAACATCCAATATATAAATTTCATAATATAATAGGTTACATGGATTTTAATATCTTACATGTGATACCTAAAAAATAATTATAATCAGCATCAATGTCAATCTCACCCCAATCAATTACATTGTAATCATCAAGAAGATGACAATGGAGCTGCAACACCTAGAAAACATTAAGCATATGGATCATATGCAGAGGGATTTCTATCCAATATTAAATGGCTCAAACATGAGACAACAAATAGAATGAGATAATAAATTATAGTGAAATATTATACTTATTTTTGGAACCAAGTTGGATTAATGTTGTTTTGAGATGATTAAATAATTTTTTTTCCGAATGTGTTGTATATTATTGTCATAATGATAAATCAATAGACATTATATGAGTTTATGATTATATGTATGAGTATAAGACTTATATTGTCAAACATAATTTATATAATAAAAAACTTTTGTTTTTTTTCTTTCCTAAATTTTTTTTTGGTGGTAATGTTGTTTTCTGACACACCTTTGTTCTACACTAATGATTATATTTGTATAAAGAAGATCTATATTAGTATGAATGACTTGATACCATATATGATGTTGATTTTTTTCATGGTTTTAATATCCAATGTTATCTGTAAAAAATGTGATCCATTATTTTGGATTGAATGAAAGAAAATGTGGTCGACTCATTCATAGTGGTTCCAATCAGATTGAGGTGTAGTAGGAATGTAAAAAAGTTTTAGAATACTAGTATATAATAGAACATTCCAATGTGAATCATAAAATCCAATACCAATACTAATGTTCTCAATGTAATGAAAAATTAATCATATAAGCATATGTTTATGGAGATATAAAGGATGTGGAGTTAAAGTTTATAAATTTAGTGTTTTGCAGAAGTATTGATTATATGATCCATTGGACTGTTTGATCCATCATATTGTTTCATTCCCAAAGTGAATCATTTCATAGATTCATTCAAAAACAAAAAAGTCTGAAAGAAAAGTTGTTTCTACTAAAACCAGTCTATCAGATACAGTGTGCCGCTGATTCATTCTAAGTTCCCAAGAATTGACCAATCAGACACAATGTTGGTATCAATGAGCCATTAGATATATTATAGGTTTGTGGGAGTTGTTGGAATAGATAAGAAATTGGATTATATATCGATAAAACTAATGTAAATGAATAATATATCCAACCACTTCATAAGGATGAGAGTTAATATTGAGGTTTTCTAGTGGGTTAAGAACAAAAAACTTTTTTTTTCAATTAAGTCAATAGAAAAATAACTCTTATGTTTTTTAAAATTTGTTTCATGATTCATCAGATAAGAAGTGTTGTCAATCCATTAGTGTTATAGACACTAATTAATTAGAAATAGTTTTAGATTGATATTTCATCAGATGTTGACCTTTATCAGACGTAGTTTGAGGAGGATTTATATATTTAAATAAAAATGAGAATCATTTTTAAAATATTGTAATTGTTTTTTCAAGAGGGTTATGAATGCTAAAAAGGGTTCAAAAAGGATTATGGATGCTATTTTAGCTATTATAGAGATATGGGATAAGAATTAATTCATCTTTAAAATGTTATAGATCATCAAAATGTGAAGTCAACCGTTCATATGTATTTTCACATGCTTCAAGAAAATTAGAGCGATCATATGTTTTCATCATAATGAAGAAAAATGCCTGAAATTGAATCTGACTAAAGAATGTTTTTCATTTTTAACATCATATTTCACCTAATGTTGTGATAAGAATAAATAACAATAAAGAATAATCAAGAAGCATTGAGAAGCACTAAAGAAGTCAATGATGTAGTTCAAATGAATGTAAAAATTCACTTTTGGAGAATTTTCTTAAGCAGAGAAACTTTTAAGATGCCTACCCATTAAATTTTGTCTATCCTATAAATAGTTATAAAGACATTATACTTTCTCTAAATGATAGATCACAATTCATTTGTGATGATATATAAAGAGAGATGAATATTTTTTAATAGAGGAGAAGTTTCTAGACATGGTTTTCATGAGGATGTTTTTTGAATATAAGAAAGAAAAAAAAATTAATTCATTATATCAGACCAAGTCATCGTGTGTAGGATTTTGAGGAATGTTTAATGTTTTTCATAATTGTTTATACTATATTATTTTCTTATCTATTATCTAGACTAATGATTTTTTTGGAGGAATCAGACTCAGTTAGTGAACTATGTATTTGTACGAAGTATAGATTTGTTGTTTCAACGTACTAGTGGGTAGGAATATGTAGAATTATGTTTTATAAAATTAATAAACTGAAAGTTGATAAGGAATCATAGTAACATGTTTTGAACCAACTGGTGAAGGTTTCAAAACTTGTTGTCAATCCTTGTTTACATTATTCATGCAATAAAAAGCACATTAATTGTTGTATTGATCATTGTGGTACTCAAGTGTAATGGAATAACGTATATTTTGTGTCTACCTAATGGATTGATTTCTATTGGATTCTGTGGTATTGTATTATTTCCAAACCATTCCAGTGACTAACTACTCATATTGTGTTGTGAACCATGTAAATACTTGTATTCTTGTGGATTTTTGGATGTTTTGTTTTCAAAAAAGTTATAGATCATTAACATGGAGAGAAGGCTGTCATAAAAATGCTTACATAAATGGAAAAAATCATTGATTAACCCCTCCCTCCTCTTAGTAATACACTTTTGTTGGTTTCATTTTTACATGTGGTATCATAGTTAAGGTTCCCTTAATTTACACATTACATTTTTTTTTGAAGATATGTTTTGATCGAAAATATGATTTTTTGGAATAGTAAGATTATTACGTCTTTGATGGGAAGAACTAAAATATCATTAAAGTTATAATTCTTCAGTATCTTATGACACATTAGTATGATGTTTTCGGAACTTTTAGATATTCATTTCCATATCCTGATGAAAAATTTCATCCTAAATTTGTGGATTAGAAGAATCTAAAGAATTATAGAAGAGATAATAATTAATTACACTGAAAACATTTTAAAAGTGAATTTCAACAAGTTCAGGGTGTTTCTACTACAAAAAGGTATCATGTAAAGGTTGAAAAACATTTTTGAAGGAAATAAAAATGTGAAGAAATTTGTTATGCCCTTTATTTTTACAAGAACATTCCTCTTCATGTTTTTTGTTTGATATTTGGTGGTAATAACTTTTTTGGAGCTGGGGAGCCTGTATTGAGGGAAAATAAACTTATGTTCACAAATGTATAATTTTTAGAATTAATAGAATCTAGATATAAATATATTAGTTTTTTCTTATTTTCTTACAATGTTGAGAATATTTAAAGGGGGTTTAGGTTGTTTAAAAGAAAATTTTCATGAAAATAAATATATAGAACATTAAAATGGGTTGTATATAGATTAAATGTCATGTAATTTCCTGATTGTTTTTGAAAAATAAATCAAAGGTGATGGGTATATCATTATATTACAGTAAAAATATTTATATGGCATGTAACTAAATTTCACACCATGTAATTTTGTGACCTACTATTAAAAAGTTTTTTGTGTGATGAATTTAATTCTGATTTGTGGTGGCTCCTCTAATATTGACCTAGGAAAACCCTCGTGATGATTTTTCTGTGAAAAATTTGCTTTCAAACAACCAGTTTTTTTGAGAAATACTTGATAATCATTTTTTTTCAGGACTTTCCCTTATATCCCTTCAGCTTTCAACCATTTTAGTTTTATCCTTTGACTCTTTCTGTTATTTTTTTTGATAATGATCACTTTTCATCTTGTATTTTCTTGGTGTTTATCCATACCTTTATTATATTGAGATTTTATTATTGGAAGTAGTGTTGGATAATAATTTAAATGTAGGGGATCTAAATATTCACCAAATTGTCTGATAATTTCTTTGTTTATAAAATATTTGTATTCTACTAATATTGTGTGTGAAAAAAAATAATTGAATAAATTAATGAGATTATTCTAGGAGTCTCTTCTATTAAATTGGATTCTGAAATGTATTATAGTTATCCATTGGGTGATAAAATCATGAACATATTTGAATTGGAAAATTGATTAATTTTTTTACCTTGATATGTGACCATAGATGATTTATTGATATAAAATCCCTATGTTATCGATTATTTTGTTTTAATATGATTTTTAATCAATTGTGATTTAAATTGAAAGTGGTAATTGAAAGGTAAATGGTAATTTCCATAATTAAACATTATTATATATGATGTGATATTGTGATATCAATGACGCGTGACAAAGGCTTGTGATTCATGATGAAATGCTTAGGCATTGGGCTCGTCCTAGGAACATGGACACTTATATAATGTAATGATGATATTTGGAGTCATTGAACTAGTCCCATGTTATAATGAAAATAAAGAGTTGGATTTTCCCAGTCTCATAATATAATTCTTATTTGGGTTTGAGTTGGATGTAATAATGGTTTTTGGGCTTTTACGAGGATTTTATGACTATACAATGATTATATGGTTGTAGTTTCCTTGGTCATAAGGCATGCACTAGGATATTCTAGATTTTCACTGAAGTAAGTGAATTTACCTTGGATATACAGTTTTGGTTTTCACAATCATAAGAAATTATCTATGATATTTTGACATGGTATCTAATCATGTTTTTTTATCCTTGGATATATCATTATGGTTGGCATGCTCGTAATACATGCTTGATGATATTTATCATGGGATAGAAGAATGTTGTTATTGTATTTTAATAATTTTCTATTTAGAAAATAGACTATTTTTTTATTATATACACTTGTTTTCAGTGTTTTTAGTTTAGACATTGTGGTGTTAACCTACAACATTATACTGATACCAAATTTAGTCCACTATTTGGTTCCCAAGAAGATTACATGGATAAAATATTGGTATAGTGTAAAGAACCATTATGATTATTGTTTACTTTCTAGACGGGCTAGAGTTTGAAGTTTGTACTAGATTGGGGTTTGAGAGTGGGGAATTTGAGGTTATATTTGAGTCATCTAGTATTTTACTTATATTGATAATAGCATGATATTTTGATAAATTATGCCAAGTAATTATATTATTTTTTTTATTATTTATTGGATTAATTTGTCGGCTTTTACCGCTGTCTCCCTCTATGTATATACTAGGATTTCATCAGATTTTATGGTTTATATTATACTTCTGTGACACTAATTACAAGGGGGTATAGTATCCCTACTACACATTTCACACCCCCACTACTATTCGGAAGACATAGACATATGGGTCGGTGCACTTGATGTCTCATAAGAAACCATTTTTATCGACATCAGAGAGTGTAGCATTGTGGTATGTTACAATGTGGTATCAAAGGAGATGGTTTTATTTTCTTCAGATTTAATATTTCAAAATGATATAAAGTAAACAGGGATGTTTCGGTATGTGTTAATGAGTTTATTCATGAGAGTTTCTAATCCATATACGAGGAGAAATCAGGGTTCCCAGGGATGGGATAGTTGTTTGTGTTTTGGGTTGTTACAGTGGATGTTATTTTACCATGGGTGATTAACAAGTTGTGGGAGGATACTTTTTAATGATGTTACTATTTATTGATATTTGTACTCGTTGTATGATTAATCATGATATTAGAGTACATGCATCATAATAGGAATATAGGGATATATTGACATTCATTGATTATGATAAGGGAATATTTATTATTTAATTTGATATATACTTACCAATTGAACTATGATACAAGATATCTGTTTCACTAGGTAAATAAAATGAGTTTATGTTTGATGATAAACACATGTAATCCATGTATAGAAAAAACCTAGAGTTAGTGGTTCTACGTTGTTGTAACATTTTGAGGATTAACTTATTTCTAACCAGATATCTAACACGTTTTTTTCTTTTAGAGAAAATGATTTCTTGTTATCCTTTAATTCAGTGTCAAGGTAGTGGAAATCTGCACACTCTAAACAAATCTAAACTAATTCTTCTTGTAGTTCATAAGTAGAATATGGTTTTTGGCATTGCGAAATCTATTGTAGGGTCATGCGATCCATGTAAAGGGAGGCTATTCCTACCATTCTTTATATGTATGAGATGATAAGAGAGTTTCAGCTAAAACAAATGATAATGTGTATGAGGGAAGGGAGAATTATAAAGTCCAATTCTGGATCAAGCCAGTTCATAGAATATTAAATTATATTAAGACACTAGTATATATAAGAGTGAAGATTACATTTTATATACTTTATAGATCTACTAAGCATTAGTTGGATATCATGGAAGAAGCTGGGTAGAAAGATGAGTTATCTTGGAAGGAATTTAATATAAATTTTCTAATACATTTCTATCTCAAAATGTTGGGTGATGAAAATTTTCCAATGTTCATGCATCTAACAGATGAAGGAATATCAGTATTGGACTATAATATATGATTCAATGATCTAAAACACTCAATGCTATCATATAATGTTGATGTGATCTCCATGGTGAGATGTTTTTAGGATGGTATTTATGATGATATATATTTTATATTAATTTTTTTTTGCCTGAGAATCTTTATGGTTGTGATGAAATAGATACTCATCATAGAAGATAATCTGATAGAGGGACAAAGAATCTTCCAGACTATTTCATTAGGGTGATCTAGGGATTATTCTTTGATAATCAAGAGTTCTTCCGTGATTGATTCTACAAAGTAATTAGTGGAATGAGTAGTCAGGGAAGTGGGAAGCTATCTCAAGATGATGTTCTATTCTTGTGCTATCAGTGTGGAATATTTTTCCATAAGTGCGTGCAGTTTCCATCCCCATAATCTAGTGTTGTTTCTGTGGAAGACATGGTAATCCTCAGATGTTCTATGTGAATGTAATGTCCTGGAATTTTCTTGTATTTTTTTTAAAATTAATTGGAATTATTTTGAGAAAAAAATGCTTTTATGGCATGTGATTCTGAGGCCCAGTGATCCTAGAATGAAATTAGGTTTTTTGTAAATATGTATAGTGAACATACTAGAATTTTTTTCTAACTTTTATGCATGATCTCAATTCGACAATCTGAGGTAACCGTTGAACTAGGAATGCCAAAATTTTCCTAGAATGGATATAACTTTGACAAAAAAAGGCCGTACTAAAAAGATATTTTTTTTGGAATTTTTGAAAAATAATAAAATTTCTTTAAAATGTTATTTTATTTCTTTTATCAAATATTGAGTGGTGGATGAAAATGCTATAGTGCGACGATGAGGGGATAACGAGGTTCATTAAAGGAAGCCACATAATGGATTTTCTATGTTGTAGTTTAAAAAAGAAATGACACAACATAATAGAAACAATATGATGTCTTCCTTTTTTAATTATCTAACACCTTCGATTTTGGTAATTAAAACTGTGGGAAAATCTCTAACAAAAATCTAGAGAGTATCCTCTCCAACAAAGAACGAAGATCTATAGTGTAACTTCATCAATGTCAATGAGCCTCAAAGACTGAATCAGGGATGTGACAAATGATTTCGACCTCTTAACCCTCAATGAAATTATTCTACGACAATGAACAAAAAAAGAGTTAGGGGTCATGAGTTTTTTACGATTGATTTTATTTCCCCGTTAATTATTAAAAAACAATGAAGATGGATCAAACCCAAAACTTTTTGATCCACAGATCATATATTATTTTTGGAGGGTTGCAAATTTGAGGATTTTAAAGATGAGGTAGATTCATGTGTTGAAATCCCAAACCATCCCATTGATTATACACTTCTAACTCAGAGGGCGCGAGATGACACGAACAAGGCCCGAGTCCTACCTCCATGCATACGCTTGTGTAATATTTGTGGAAAAAATTTCAAAGTGGTGGAAATTTGAGTTAGAAGTTGTCTCAGTAATGGTGGATGCTGTATGATCCCACAGACTTAGACGGTTCATGAAATGGACCACCGATGCATTTCCTACAGCCCGCAGAAGAACTACCGTTGTGTCGGCGCTGGCAGCGGATGGTGGTGGCCCACAATGGTAGAAATGGGCAGAGTAATTTCCTTAGATGCACCACCTAGGTAGATATCCATGTCCAGATTTCAGTGGAGGCGCAACAAAGGGGCCGTCGAGATGGTCCAGTGGCAGGCGGGAGCGGCATGCACCACAGCGGAGCAGTAGGAGGCCACAATGGTTCACTACAGATGTGGTGACACCAAGAATCGCATGAAGTAGTGTCCCGTATCTGTAGGATTAATTTTACCAATGTGAGTGTTCAGGTAGGCCAGAAATGCACACCCCCAAAAGTAACAACCAAACCAGTCTGGGTTGTACCACACTAGCCGAGGCGATTTGGGCTAAATGAGACCGGCCGAGCCGCTCCGGGCTATACTAGACCGGCCGAGCCAAGCCAGTTAGACCAAGATACCCAAGCTACCCAGTTAGTTCCTTGATCCATTCCATTTTATCGTACTGGGAAGACGAATTAAATTCGGGCCGTATAGGTAGCTATGTGGATCGTGCGGGAAACATGTATTAGCCCGCCCAAGTGGTTCAGGCTAGATAAAACCAGGTCACTAGGTCACACAACAGATTGGACCCATGGCCATTATGAGCTGATCCCATTGAGGTCCAATGGGCTAGGTATACAATACAGGTCAAGAAGGATCTCAGGGCGGGATGGGTCACTTCGGATCGGGCTCAAACGCTACCAGCCCCTGTTTACTAAAACAACTGTATCATAAAAACTGAGTGTCTGATTAACATGATATCTGAAGTGTTGGGAACCACTCAATGAGGAGGTCATTTTGAGATAATCTATGATATTTTTGTATGAGGATGGAATATGGATAGGATGTATTAGGCTAAAATTCCACCAGACCGTTTTTACACAAATGCCCATATCTAACAGATTTATGACAACCCTGCATTTATTACAAACTTAAACATGATTTATTATATAAAACTTCACTTGATACAACAATGAATATCAAGAGGTTTAGTGTCTTTTGGGATTAGGATCATTTCATAAAAAAATAAAACATGAAATACAACAACTTTATTGAAAACTTCTTTTACATGACCACTACATTCCTTTGTACTTAGCATTGCATGGGATAACCTGAGGACATGCATAAGAAATGGGTGAGCTATAAAGCCCAGTAATGGAGTACACATGGATTTACATGAGGAGTACAATACATGTTAGACAATATTCATATCAATAGAGCATAAGAAAAACATTACCATAAAGGCATGATAAAGCATGATAATCATAACATGGAAATGTGGCAACAACACTTAACATGGAATTAGCATGATCCAAGGATCATTGCACATAGAGCTTGAGTAAATCCTCATTGCACATAAAGCAAGAGTAAACCCTCATTGAACTTTAATTAGCATGAGTAAATACTCATTTCACATGACATATCATGATACTATACTTTACCCAATGCATTGGAGCACTATAAGGGCGTACCCTTCTTAAACATTTCATTTCATGCATAAGTGTGCCACACGGATCATAAAACATGGATTCATAAAAAATAATCATTTATTACACGATAAAGAAATGTGTAATTCATACATGAAACTTTATAATCAATAAGTAAATGGGCATAAAGGTGAATACCCTTGATGGAGAAATGGGCATGGTATTCACTACACAATGGCATTGGCTTAGAAAATGGGTGCGATTTCGGTAGCGTAACGGAGTGACATAAGAATTCATAAAAATGGTTGATGAGGGATAAAGGGGTTCCTCATCATATTTACATGTAATGGAAAGTAAGGAGGTCATATATATTCATGTCCCAACAATTGTAGTGTAATTTAGATTCATGATACAAAATTATTGCTTGAATGTGAAAGAGGAGAGAGAAGTTCCTTTCGGAATTTCGGTATAGTAATGGGTTTACATGGGAGGCATTTAATGAGAGAGAAAGGGTATCCCATCATTAAAACATAAATAGGAAAGTATGAGGGATGTTAAAAAACATACCCCAACATTTATAATTGAAATTAAAAGGGCAAAAGAACTTAATGAAAATTAGACAAAAATGAGAAAGGAAGAAAAAACCCTTACATGGAAATGTGCTTCCAAAGGCTAGAGAGAGGCTTGTGAGAGGCTTATTGGGATCATGGGGAACCTTGGGAGGATTATAGAGAGAGTAGGTCAGAGTTTTGATGAACTCTAAAGGCTTTGAGTGAGGAGGAAGTGGGAGCTTGGGTCGGTTTATATGGGAAAGGTGGGGGAATTCTTTATTATTTATGTTTGGGACCCCTTATATTAAATTAATCCAAAACACAAACCATCCCATGTTTTTGCCCATGTTTTTTTTAAAATGGAAGAGGAAAATAATATTTTTTATGGCCAAGGTCCGAACTTCTTAAAATATTAGGGTTGCTTATGTGGAGGTGAGTCACACTCCCATGGAAATTAATTTAAACAGACAAGGTGTTTAATAAGTCTTGAGGGGTCCATTAATGCTTTGAAAAGTAATCCAAAAAAACCCAAAATCACAATATTTTTATGTTAAGACATATACTGGCCGAACATAAAGATTATAGTATTTTATTACATCACTATTGGGTCATTATTATGTTATAAAACACATTATATATTTAAACGGTATTTAATTTTTACTCAAAAATTTTACTATCTCAGAAAATTATGAAAAATTCACCGTTGTATAATTTCGACATCATCATTACAAAAATAACATTTATTTTTTCTAAATAATTTTTTAAATATGTTAATTTTTACTTTTAAAATAAAAACCAACATTTATCGGAAATTCACGGGTTTTGACAAAAATGGCTTTCAAACCTTAATAAAAATTATAATTGCATTCATACAATTACAAGATCATTTATATATAATAAAATTAATCTAATAATAATAATAATAATATTTTATTAAAATATTATTTAATGAAAAAATCCCTTAATTTAATAAAATAGATTTCTTAATTAAATAATAACTAAAACACCATTTGTACTTTAAAAACTATTTACAATGTATCAATAATGACAAGAAATTATATTCATTATTATATAAAAAAATAATGTACATGAACATAGTACTATCGATTAGGTACATAACCCCTTAAAACAGCCGCATAAGACCTAAGGGTACGGTGTGAGATGGTGACAGACTCTTGGGGTGGCTCGGATAACATCGCTCGAGTGGTAATTTCTATCAACTTCCACTTTTCCCATAGATGGTCCCGTTCAAGCTTGACATGATGAAGCTCAGCTTGGGCTTGGTCAAGAGTGAAGCCCAAGGATGCCACCTCTTTTCTAGGATCTTAAAAATGGGCTTCGTATGGAGCAATTCTACTGGATGAGGCCATCGCTTCTTTTGTCTGAGTAAATTTGGATTTGTTAAGGCCCTATTTTTATACTAATCATGTGATCACTGTTCAACGGCTATATTAGCAATGGTCAAAATTCATAACATAAAACCAATGAATTTGAAATTTTATATAAACATAAAGAGAAATTTAATTAGATCAAGAGGGATTTCCATTAATGAGACTTTGGGTTGTTACAATATTCTCCCCTTAAGAAATTTTCCCTCGAAATTTTTCTTTTCCCACACTAAAACATATGTGGGTAACTCAGCTTCATCACTTCCTCCAATTCCCAAGCCTCTTCTTCAAACTTGTGGTTTCTCCACAAAACCTTGATGAGGGGCATTGTCTTATTTCGTAGAACTTTTTCTCTACAATCTATGATCTTCACTAGTTGATCCTCATAAGAAAGATCATCTTCCAATTGTACCACCTTCGAAGAGAGTACATGTGAAGGGTCCGGTATGTCCTTCTTTAAGAGGGATACATGAAAGACATAATCTACTTTGGCCATAGTTGGTGGAAGTGCTAGTCGATAGGCCACAACCCCGACACGATCAAGAATCTCGAAGGGGACGATGTACCATGGACTTAACTTCCCTTTCCTTCCAAAACCTCATGACCTTCTTCCATGGAGATATGCGTAGAAAAACCATGTCTCCAACTTTAAACTCAAGGTATCATTGATGATTATTTGCATAACTCTTCTATCGACTCTGGGCTGCCTTGATATGCTGCTGAATGGTTTTCACCTTCTCCACCATTTCCTCGACCATTTCTGGTCCAATTAGCATATGTTCACTGACCACATCCCAACATACCGGTGTTCTGCACCTTTTCCCATACAGGGCTTCATATGGTGCCATTTGGATGATCGAGTGGAAACAATTATTATAAGAGAAATCAACCAGAGGGAGATGTTGATCCCATCATCCTTTAAAGTCCATTGAGAACGATCTCAACATATCCTCAAGTGTTTGGATATTCAACTCGGATTGGCCATCAGTTTGAGGATGATAGGCCGTACTGAAGTTCAGTTCAGTATTCAGAGCATGTTGAAGACTCTTCCAAAACATAGAGGTGAATCTTGGATCTCGGTCAGACAAAATAGATATTGGTACTCCATGCATCCTTACCACTTCCCTGATATATCTCTGTGCCAGTTGATCCAATGAGAAATCCTCCCAAATAGAAATGTAGTGTGTAGTCTTTGTAAGACGATCCACAAAAACCCAGATTGTATTGTTTCCTTTGGATGTCCTTGGAAGTCCAGTGACAAAGTCCATGGTGATGTTTTCCCATTTCCATTCTAGTATGGGCAATGGTTGCATCATCCCCTTAGACTTCTGCCTCTCTGCCTTCACTTGCTGACACACGAGGCACTTTGATTTATATTCAACAATCTCCTTCTTCATATTATCCCACGAAAAGTTTCCTTGGAGATCTCGATACAGCTTTGTGCTCCCTGGGTGAATATAGAAATTTGAACTATGTGCATCATCCAAAATATCCTTCTTCAGCTCCAGATTTTATGGAACACATAGTATTTTCTCAAACCGCACAATTCCTTCTTCATTAACATTAAAATCTGAGGATTTCCCTTTTTCGATAGCTTCCACTTTTTCTTGAATTCCCACATCATCCTTTTGAGCATCCTCTAACCTTTCCAAAAGAGACGATTGAACACTCATTTGTGAAAGGATTGATGATGTTCCCTTCTCTATGATTCCCATGTCCATCTTCATCAAGTCTAAGAAGATTGGATCCTTCTCAATTCTCATCATTGATAGAATCGCTGGATCCTTTCTACTTAGGGAATCCGCCACCTTGTTTGCTTTCCCAGGGTGGTAATGGATTGAACATTCATAATCCTTGATGAGATCTATCCATCTTCTCTGGCGCATATTAAGCTCTTTCTGTGTGAATATATATTTATGACTCTCTTGGTCAGTATATATCTCACATTTCTCCCCGTAGAGATAATGCCACCATATTTTCAAGGCAAAGATCACCAACGCCAACTCCAGATCATGCGTTGGATAGTTTCGCTCATGGATTTTCAACTCCCTTGAGGCATAGGATATAACTTTATCATTCTGCATCAACACAGATCCTAAGCCCTTCTTCAAAGCATCACTGAATACCACAAAAATTTCCCCACTTGCGGGTAAAGTGAGAACGGGCGTAGTGATAAGCCTCATTTTCAACTCCTTGAAGATTTCTTCACATTAATCACTCCAAGAAAACTTTACTCCCTTTAAAGTTAGCTTGGTAAGAGGGTTGGACAATCGTGAGAAATTTCTCACAAATCGTCGATAATATCCAGCTAACCCCAAGAAGCTACAGATATCCGTTACCGATGTTGGCCTCAGCCATCCCTCAATTGCATCTATTTTGGAGGGATCCACAGATATCCCATTTCTTATGATGATATAGCCCAAGTATGAGACCTCCTTCAACCAGAACTCACACTTACTGTACTTTTCATAGAGCTTATCCTTGCGCAAAGTCTCCAGTACAGTTCTTAAATTCTCCTCATGATCCTCCTTGGTTTTGGAGTATATTAGAATATCATCTATAAAGAATACCACAAATTTTTCTAGGTAATATCTAAAGAGTCTATTAATTATGTCCATGAATATTTCTGGACCATTAGTGAGTTCGAAAGGCATTACTATGAATTCATAGTGCCCATATCTTGTGCGAAAAGTAGTCTTGGGGATATCTTCCTTCTTCATCCTTACTTGATAATATCCCGACCGCAAGTACACCTTGGAGATGTATTATGCTCCACGTAGCTGAATGAACAACTCATCAATTCTTGGGAGAGGATACTTGTTCTTTATCATGATTTTTTTAAGTTCACAATAATCGATGCAAATCCGCATTGACCCATCCTTCTTCTTGACGGTGAGAACTTGTGCACCCCATGGTGAAACACTTGGGCATATAAACCCTTTATCCAGATTCTCCTATATCTATTTCTTCAGCTCTTGAAGCTCTACAATAGCCATTCTATATGGAGTTTTGGATCTTGTTAAAGCAACAGGTATAAGTTCAATTGGGAATTCAACATCTCTTCTAGGAGGAAGACCAGGAAGTTCCTCGGGAAACACTTCAGCGAATTCCCTCACAATAGGTATTTCTTCAAGGATGGTTTCTTCCTTGGACTCAATCATCTAAGCTAGATACGTGTGTTCATAAGGCATTAATATCCACGTTTGAGATGATGGAGCTAAAGGAGATTCATCTTCCTCCTTACACTTGTAAAGAATCGGGGGTCGATTCTACATATGGAGTGTTATTTTTCTCTCCCGACAATTTATGTTGGCCCTATATAAGGAAAGACAATCCATGCCAAGAATTGTAACAAATTCTACCAGAGGGAGTATGGCGAAGTTCACCCAGAAATTAAATCCACAGATTTTAACAGGGGAGGACTTATATTCATGGGATGCAATGATGGCCCTATTTGCCGTACTCACCGACATCTTCACTTCCATGATTTATGGTGGTGCTGGGATTGTTCTACTAAACTTTCGAGATATAAAATAATGCATAGAACCTGAATCAAAAAGTAAATTTGCTATTCTTGAATGAATAACTAGCGTACCTGTCACCACTTCATTTTCGGGGTTCACTTTGGTAGAAGTGATGGAAAACGCTCTTCCTTGCTGCATTGGAGGATGTTGGATGTCTCCGAAAACCCTTGTATTAGGGAACTGATTTAAAAAATGCCCCGGTTCTTTGAATTTGGATAATTAAACAACACGTTGAGGTTTGAATGGAGCATTACTCTCCTTTGTCGCATTCGTGGGTCTTTCTTGCCGACAGTTAACAGCTAGGTGCCCTTCTCTTCCACACCTGAAGCATTTCCTCGTCCCCTTAAGGCAATTTCCAGGGTGATTCTTTCTGCACTAGTGTCAAGTGGGGTGTTGGATCTTCTTAGCACCATTGGATTTATCCATCAGTCCACCAGAATTGATGTCCACCTTACGCTTCTTATCCCCATGACATCCCGGTGATTCTTCGATCTCCATTTCGACCTTGAGGGTACATCAGACAATTTCCTCATAGCTGTCAAAGTCACAGATCGCTAATGCTTTATGCAGGCTAGGCTTCAGCCCACCAAAGAAGTGGTCAACCTTGAATTCGGGGGTAACGACAAAGCCGAAAGCGTATCGTGCAAGCCTTGTGATGTTTTCCTCGTACGATCCAACAGATTCTTCGTCTTTTTGCTTGAGGTAAAGGAAGAACCTTTCCATCTTAAGCCGGAGGGTACATGTAAAATATTTATCGAAAAACATGTTTTGGAAATCCTTCCATTCCAATGCCTCTATCTCCTCCTCAGGCTTCGTATTTTTTATCAATGTCCACCATTGATCAGCTTCACCCTCCATACGATAAGCCACTAGGATAACCTTCTCTTGTTCAGAACATTGAAGGATGGAGAAGATCTTTTCAACGGAGTTGATCCATTGTTCAACGATCGTGGGATCAGATGATCCACTGAAAGTAGGAAGCCTTTGTCTCATGAAGCTCTCGATAGCGACTTATTCTTTATTAGGGGGGTTCAGACGTTCCTATTGACCCGTGTTTCTATTTAATGCTTGAGTTAGCTGAGAGAGAAGCGTGACAGAGTTCGCGATTCCCACTCCCATTGGATTGGACATCTCATTAGTATAATCATCACACTAATCTTCACATCAGTTGTTAGCTTGAGTCCTCCTATTACTGGCCATTGGCTAGAATAAAAGGAATGTTAGGGAGTAACAAATAAAGAGTTATCCAAAGAAAAAATTTAATGACTTTTATTTCCTTTACTCATGAGTCTATAGGCTTCAATCTAGGCTTTTCATGATCTACTTTCTAACATATATTCGTAGGGGAATTTTTTTTAATTCCCTTAATAAGGGTTCATAATAAGATTGTGAATTTATCAAAAAATATCCCCTGGGAGTGTCGTAACCAAGAGTGCAGCAAGGCCCGTTGTCGTGCACCAGTTCCCGTTCGAGTCTAGCTCAAAGAGGTGTTTTCAGGTTTTACCTCTAGGATACATCTGTGCCAGAGCCGCCTCTACCTGCTCGTATCCACACAAGGTTGTATTTGTTTGATAATACACATACTCAGTACTTACCAAAACATAGGGATGTTTTTATTATACTTATTCTTGTCCCTAAGGCTTTATTAGGGGTTTCTAATCCTAATCCCAAAAATAACTAAACATATCCTCTGATACCAACTATGACAACCCTGTTTTTATTACAAACGTAAACATGATTTATTACATAAAACAACACTTGATTCAACAAAGATGATCAAGAGGTTTAGTGTATTTGGGGCTTAAGATCATTATATAAAAACTTAAAACATGAAATACAACATCTTTATTAAAAACTTCCTTTACATGACCACTATATTCCTTCGTACTTAGCATTGCATGGGATAACCTGAGGACATGCATAAGAAAAGGGTGAGCTATAAAGCCAGGTATGGTAGTACACATGGAATAACATGAGGAGTACAATACATGTTAAACAATAGGCATAACAATAGATCATAAGAAAAACATGAACATAAAGGAACGAAAAAGCATGATAATCATAACATGGAAATGAGACAACAACACTTACCATGAAATTAGCACGAGCCAAGGCTCATTGCACATAGAGCATGAGTGAATCCCCATTGCACATAAAGCATGAGTAAACCCTAGTTTCACTTGAACTATCATGGGTAAACACTCATTGCACATGACATATCATGATACTATACTTTACCCAATGCATTGGAGAGCTATAAGGGTGCACCATTTTTAAACATTTCATTTCATGCATATGTGTGTCACACGGATCATAAAACATGGATTCATAAAGAATAATGATTTATTCCATGATAAAGTAATGTGGAATTCATACATGAAACTTTATAATCAATAAGTAAATGTGCATAAAGGTGAATACCCTTGATGGAGAAATGGGCATGGTATTCACTACACAATTGCATTGGCTTAGAAAATCGGTGCGATTTCGGCAGCGTAACGGCGTGACATAAGAATTCATAAAAATGGTTGATGAGATAGAAAGGGTTTCCTCATCATATTTATATGTAATGTACAGTAAAGATTCCATATAGATACATGTCCCAATAATTTTAGTGGACTGTAGATTCATGATACAAAAGTATTTCTTGAATGTAAAAAAGGAGAGAGAAGTTCCTTTAAGAATTTTGGCATAGTAACGGGTGTACATGGGAGTCATTTAATGAGAGATAAAGGGTCTCCCATCATTCAATAATAAATAGTGCAGTATGAGGGATGTGATAAACCATACCCCAACATTTATAATTGAAATTAAAAGGGCAAAACAACTTAAAGAAAAGTAAACAAAAATGAGAAAGGAAGAAAAAACCCTTACTTGGAAGTGTGCTTCCAAAGGCTAGAGAGAGGCTTGTGAGAGGATTCTAGGGAGCTTGGGGAACCTTGGGAGGATTATAGAGACAGTAGGGAAGAGGTTGGATGAACTCCAAAATCATTGAGTGAGGAGGAAGTGGGTGCTTGGGTGGGTTTATATAGGAAAGGTGAGGGAATTCTTTATTATTTAGGTTTGGGACCCCTTATATTAAATTAATCCAAACCACAAACCATCCCATTGTTATTTCCCATGGTTTTTGAAAAAGGAAAGAGGAAAATCATATTTTATAAGGCCAAGGTCCGAAAATTTTAAATTATTATGGTTTCTTATGTGGAGGTGAGTCACACTCCCATGGAAATTAATTTAACCAGACAAGGTGTTTAATAAGTCTTGAGGGGTCCATTAATACTTTTAAATGTAATCCAAACAAACCCAAAATAACATTATTTTAATGGAAAAACATATATTGTCCGAACATAATGATTATAGTATTTTATTACATCACTATTAGGTCATTATGATGTCATAAAACACATTATATATTTAAACGGTATTTAATTTTTACTCAAAAATTTGACTGTCTCAGAAAATTATGAAAAATTCACCGTTGGATAATTTCTACATCATGATTCCAAAAATAGCATTTATTTTATCTAAATAATTTCTTAAATATGTTAATTTTCACTTTTAAAATAAAAATAGACATTTATAAAAAATTCATGGGTTTTTGACAAAAAATTGCTTTCAAACCTTAATAAAAATTATAATTGCATCCATACAATTACATGATCATTTATATATAATAAAATTATTCTGATTATAATAATAATAATATTTTATTAAAATATTATTTAATTCATAAATCTCTTAATTTAATAAAATATATTTCTTAATTAAATAATAACTAAAAACACCATTTTTACTTTAAAAACTATTTACAATTTATCAAGAATGACAAGAAATTATATTGATTATTATATAAAAAAATAATGTACATGAACATAGTACTATTGATTAGTTGCATAACCCCTTAAAACAACCGCATAATACCTAAGGGAAAGGTGTGCGATGGTGACGGACTCTTGGGGTGGCTCGGATAACATCACTCGAGTGGTAATTTCTATCAACTTCCAATTTTCCCGTAGACGGTCCCGTTCGAGGTTGACATGATGAAGATCATCTTGGGCTTGGTCAAGAGTGATGCCCAAGGACACCACCTCTTTTCCGAGCTCCAAAAAATGGGCTTCATATGGAGCAATTCTACTGGATGAGGCCATCACTTATTTTGTCTGAGTAAATTTGGATTTGTTAAGGCCCTATTTTTATACTAATCATGTGATCACTGTTCAACGACTATATTAGAAATGATAAAAATTATTAACATAAAACCATTGAAGTTGAAATTTTATATAAACATAAAGATATATTTAATTAGATCAAGAGGGATTTCCATTAATGAAACTTTGGGTTGTTACAGATTGGTTGTCTGTTCGACGTGCCTTCTGTTGAATTGGGACCCATTTGACGAGATAGTCCATTACGGTACTCTATGTGAGACTCCATAGTGGTTGAGGGATGATAGGGGGCCTGAGAAGAAGATATTTCTGAAATCAAGTGTGCTATGTTTTGGGATCTAGTGGTCAGTTATATTGTGAAAAATGAAGAGGTACCCTTCGTTGATCAACATAAGAGTGACCATTAAAGTATCATCATAAGAGGGACCCTTTGTGGACCAGCATAAGAGTGACCCTTCATGTATAAAAAGGATTGAGACCCATCATGGATCAGCTATAGAGCGAACCTTCATAGATCCACATCAGAGAGAACCTTTGTGGATCTACTGTAGAATGTCCCTTCATGGATTAGGAGAAAAGAGACCCTTTGTGGATTAACATCAAATCCTATGAACAAAATAAGTTGATTTAGCATTTCCACTAAAAATCATTACCTTTTTACTTAATTTATACCTACTATGAGCTATATATTTTTATTTGTTATTTTACATAGAGATCTTTATTTTTGGTATTAATTATTTTTATATTTCATTGAGACCTGAGACAGTCTCAGGGAACCTAGTGAGTATTGTTATAATCACCCCTGCACAGGCATAACCCGCATCTATTGTGACTTGTATAGATGATTGATAGCATTGAATGGTACATTGGGAAGCCAAGGCTAGACAATGCTCGGAGGTGGATCGATAGACCTGGAGTGGTGAAGTGATATCTGATTGAGATCCGTACCTACCCTTCAAGTAGGATCATTCACAGATGATCTCCAGAGATTTTATTTCTTTCATTTCACTTTAATTTTAGTTGGTATTGAATTCTATACCCTTTAATTTCAATTTACACCTTTTACACTCAGTGGTGTCACTTTGTGGTGTTTGTACATCTTTCTTTCATTTGTGGTTTTCTTTGTGTAGTATGCAGTTTCTATGTTTGTACAGGTTTAAAGGCAATGACTTCCAATTTTTAGGATATGGTTTTATGGTGCTAGTCCCTAGCACACAGCTTAAGGAAGGCTTTCCTATGGTAGAAATGACATGATTCCCAGGGGATGGGTCAATGCAAAGTGGTATTAGAGGGAGAAGGTTCTACCAGATGAAATAAGAGTCTATATTTTTGTTGAGGAAATAGTGTAAACTCTTTTGATTTTAGATTTCAGTCCAGGGAGTTCAGTATTGGTACGACAGCTGACATATCCATACACCTAGAATCTAGATTATATTTTCTGACTCAGTACACGAAAGAAATGGTTCCATGGGTTTTAGAAATGTTTTTCTATTGATATCTTTTCAGCAATATCACTAGGTATAACTTAGTGAACACAATGTATCTATATACTTACTGTATGGCTCTAAAAAGATATCTAGCTAGGAATCTAGTGAAGGATCGTGTTAATGGCCCAATAAGTGATGTGATTTAGGTGCATGGACAACTTATAGTGATAGCTCCTTAGGGTGGTGTACCAGCAGCACCACCGCCCATATAACAGTATTGTATACTAGCCCCACCGGTGAATAGTGCTCACTAACTGAGCGCACTTTATGAGTTCCAAAGAAAGAGGCCCCCAAGGATTTGAGGCGAGACATATCCTATGGAATCTATGGATTGGTTGGAGTAGTTACCGATTTTTTTCGCTGGGTAGAGACACCTACAGAATGACTGGCGGTCCTTGCCACAAGCCTTTTTCAAGTCATGGTAGGGAGATATAGAACTTTGATAGTCCAGACACACCAAGTCGTGACCCTTTCCTAGTTATACTTTTATATCCTCTTTAAGGAAAACATTCTACTAGAGACATTATGCTCCGTGCATATTGAAGAGCTACTGCACCTACAACAGGGATGCCTGATTATGGCCTAGTACCCGGTGAGGTCTACCGACCTCCCCTACTACAACACTGATATGGTATGAGACCCTTTCATCAAGGATAAAACATTTTAGAAGGGAATCCTATGGGAGATCAGGGAGATAATGATTTTTCCCAACATCGCAATGCTGGTTGGACTGCTAGATCGATCTATACTAGTGGAGATCTTCTTAGATGAGAAGTCACCTATAGCGAGAAAAACCACTCGATGGTAGGTGGCCGATTCATCTGCAGAAGGCAGTAGGTTGATGACGGAGTGGCCAAAATGGGCTATACCTTCCAGAGGAAAACCATAGGAAGTAGGGTCATTTTTGTAGAGATCGTGATTCAGAGGGGGTCAGCAGAGGGCCACTGTTACTTACTCCTACGACAGTTAAGGGAAAATAGATTAAGACTATCAGAATCAACATACGGATGATCAGGAGAAATTCGAGGGAGCACTGAGATAGAAATAGAGGTTTACGTGAGGAGGTCTTTAAGGTGGTAGATGTGGAATGGGAGAAGGGTGAGCGGAACACGGTGGAAAACACTTCAAGGTGTTACCACCACCACTATCAGGTGGTCCACCACGGGCTCAGGGAGTTATGGGACAAGCATGAGGCTAGCTTCAGGCAATGGAGTCCTTCGACCATGGTGCTCTAGAGATTATTAGAGGTATGATCTATGACTTCTATATATTATCTATAGTTTTTATAGACACAGGTTCATGTCACTCTTTCTTTTACACACAACTCGTTCAAGGCTCAGAGATTTTTGTGGAGCTGTTGGATGAATCCTTACTATTAAATACTTTTATGGGAGGGGATTCGACAATTACACACTGCTGTTAGTATTATGATATTACTGTAGGAGGATAAAGATTCAACTGGGACTCTTAGTAGCAACATTGAGGCCTTAAGGCGTCATCTTGGGTTTGAACTATTTATTTACAGTCCATGATCAAGATCACTATTTTAGGCTCAAATTGTAGAGTGTCTATGAGGATGGGACTAGGTATTCCTTCACCGGTGAGAAGGGAACCTTGGGTACACTTGGTGGACTTTCTCAGTGGAGGTTGAAACCGATCACTCATGAGTAGGCTAGCCTCTCCCTATGTGTGGTGGATGAGAGGAGTCTTAGATTTTTTATAGTGGTAGAAAAATATGAGGATGTATTTCCTGATGATGTTTTGGGAGTACCTCCTTGCAGGGAGGTAGACATATGCGTTGAATTTTAATTAGGGATGACACCGATATGTACACTTTCATATTGGTTGGATTTAAAAAATATCATGTATATAAGAGTATAGGTAGAGGACTTGCAGAGGAAGGGGTTCATATAACTCCAAATTTCTCCAAGGGAAGCCCCGATGTTGTTTTCAAAGAAGGAATACAAGATTTTAAACCTGTGCATGGACATCCGACACCCGAACTAGTTGACCATGAAGAAAAAATATCCACTTTCAATGATTGATGACCTCTTAGATCAACTGAATGGAGAGATGTGGATCTCTAACATTGAAATCTGATCGTGCTGTCATCAGCTGTTAGTACGAGATGAGGACATACCTAAGACATCCTTTAGATGCCGGTATGTCCACTATGTGTTTTTGGTGATTCTTTTCTGCATGACCAATTCTCTAGCAGTGTTCATGGGACTCGTGAACAGGATCATCTGGCCTTAGCTCGATCGTTTCGTGGTAGTCTTTATTAATAAAATCAAGCTGTACATAGTGTTGTATGAGGACCATGCTAAATACCATTTCATATTCCTAGATTCACTCTAAGTGCACATGATTTATGGTAATTTTTCTATGTGATATTTCTAGATTTGAGAGTTCCACATACAAGGACACATCATCTCGGAGGACAGAGTTGCAGTTGATCTGGTCAAAATTGAATTACTTCATTCTTGGGAGCCACCAAAAAGTGTGATTGAGGTGTGGCGTTTCTTGGGGATGGAAGAATACTGCTGGAGGTTAGTTCCCACCTTTTCTAGAGTAGAAAAACCTATGAAATTATAAATTAAGAAAGATAAATCTCATCATTTAGATAGATAAATACCAGAAGAACTTCCAATAGTTGAGGTAGAGCATGACTATCACTCCCTTATTGAGGTTTCTAAAGGAGGAAATCGACTACGTGGTATACAAGGATTGATCAGGGATTGGACTAGTTTGTGTCATGTTGTAGGAGCGAGCAGTGATCACCTATGGCTCATAGTATTTGAGGAAGCATGAGTATAACTATGCGACCCTGACCTGGTATTAGCATCAGGGGTATTTTCCATGATGATATTGATACAATACTTTAGGGGTGAATGGTTTACCATATACTCCAACCACAAAAGTCTCAGGTATATCTTCTCATAGAATAACCTAAACATGAGACTATGGTTATCGCTTGAGTTCCTCCAAGACTTTGACATTGAGATAGTCTATACTAATGTGAAGGGGAATGTGATTGTAGACATGCTCAGTAAGAGGTCTAGTTTACATCTGCTGAGATAGGAAATGGATTAGCTAGTTGTGTTGCAGCTATCCATCTTGGATGATGATGAGGCATCTTATCCTCAGTCTATGACTATCACTCTCACACTCTAACAGTGAGTTTGGGTGGCACATCTTGTAGATGTTGACCATGAGTCTACATGTCCTCATTTATTCTCAAGACATTCTCTTGATGGATTTTAAATTTGATGGGAGCGCACCATCATTTTTAGAGGATTCACTGTAGTACTAATCATGTTGTAGAAGGAGGTGTTAAGGGAGTTCCATAATTCCTCTTTGGTGGTATATCCTAGTCGGTAATAAATTTACCAGGACCTCTGACATCAGTACTAGTGCCCAGGGATGAAGAAAGTGGTGGAAGAATTTATTTCATGATTCCTCACTTGTTAAAAAGTGAATGTCGAGCATCTGGTCCCAATAGGCTTCAGAAAGTCACTTGAGGTACTAGAATGATAGTGGGATGGTATCCCTATGGACTTCATTATGTGGTTACCACACATGTCCATGGGCAATGATTCTATCTCGGTGATCATGGACCGACTCAATATGTTGACTTACGTCCTACCCATCTAGTAGTTGGATCTGTAGAGGGGTTTATAAGCCTCTATATCAAGGAGATAGTGCCACTCCACTGGGTGCCATCGATGATCATCTCTGACCATGATGCAAACTTTACATACCTATTGTAAAAGGGGTTGTAGAAGGTGTTAGAGACTCAACTATGCTTGAGGACAAATTTTCACTCCCATATAGATGGTTAGATGAAGCAGACCATAAAAACCGTGGAGGACATGTTTCATTCTTGTGTCCTAGATTCTGGTCACTGTTGGGAGAACCACATACCATAGGTGGAGATTTTATATAACAAAAACTGTCACTCCACCATTTTCATGGCACCATTTGAGGATTTTTATGAGAACCCATTTAGAACACCCATACACATGACAGACCTAAGGGAGTCAACACTGATGGTTTAAGAGTTCATACAGACTACCAATAAAAAGGTGAAAATTATCTCAAAGAGGATGAGAAATGGACAAATAATATTTAAATCTTATGCCAACAGGAGACAGAGACCCTTGGAGTTCATGTAGGGAGACCACATTATCCATCGGGTGTCAACATGATGGGGATTGCAGAGATTTGGTTGGGGAGGCAAGCAATCTCAGAGGTTCATCAGACATTTCTAGATCCTTAGCAGAGTTGTAGAGGTGGTGTATCACCATGAAATTTCCCCACAGATGCACCGAGGGCAAGATGTTTTTCACGTGTCGCCGATGAGGAGGTATGTGAATTATATATCATACATCATCGACTAGGATGAGCAGTACATTAACACTGGGGAGACATTTGCAGAGTTCCCAGTGGAGATAGAGGATCGTCAGGAGAGGGAATTTAATTAAATGTTGATTCCTATAGTGCGTGTTCTGTGGACTTTCAAGAGCTTATAGGAGAGAACATCAGAGCGGGAGGCTCATATTACTACTTAGTTCCCCAATTTGTTTGATTAGACCATGTTTTGGGTTTCATAGTTGTAATGACCTAATGTGGGAAAATGTAATGTCCCTGAATTTTTATGTATTTTCTTTAATATTATAAGGAATTATTTTAAGACAACAAGATCTGATGACACATGATTACGAGGTCCAGTGAGCCTATAACAAAATTCTGAACTTTTAAAATGTTTATTTTGTAAACATGTGAGTGGGCTTTTCTGACCTTTTAACATGTCCTTGGATCCAATATCTAAGGGCACTGTTGAACTTGAAATGTAAAGATTCACCTATAAAAGAATTAACTTCTCCTTCTATGGGTTAGATGGAAAACCAATTTTTTGATCATTTCAAAAAATAATAAAATAAAATTAAAAAATTAATTTTTGTTATTTTCTGAATCATTGAGAATAGGACGACAATGCTACAGTGCGACTATGAGATGAAAACGAGGCACATTAAAGGACACCCCTTAATGGATCATTAAGATCCATCATCACAGTTACATTGTTTCATAAATGAAACAACATAAAAATGCAGCATCGTAATGAAAAAGAAATGATGTGATGTCCTCCCTTTTTAACTAGATAATGGATTAGAGAGTGGGAATTAAAACCGTATACAAATCGTTAACGAACCTCCACTGAGTTTCCTCTCCAACCAATAATGTTGAATGTTGGTGGAATGTCTTTGACATCATCATTCCTCGATGAATGAGGCCGAGAAGCAACAAATGATGTCGACCTCTTGAATCCTCAATGATGGAATGTTATGGAAATGAATGGAAAACAAGGTTGGGGTTATTCTTTCATTGTGACTACTTTTATTTCCTCATTATTCATTCTAAAACAACAAACATAGATCTACCCATGAACAGGTTGATCCAAAGACTATAATTTTTTGTGGGAGGGTTGTTAAATTTGTGGACATCAATGGTTGGGTTGATTCGCGTGTTGAAATTCAAAACCTCTCCATTGATTATACACCTATAATGTGGAGGTTGCAGGCTGACCAAAACAAGGCCCAAGTACCTCCACCTTTCATGTTCTTGTTTATTCTTCATGGAAGAATTTTGAATTGGAAAAAAGGTGATTTTTCTGACTTCTTAGAAAAGGTTGTAGCCCTATGATCTTTTAGGCGCATACAGTTCATGAAATGGACCACCTGTGCAACTTCGATAGTCCACAAAAGAACCATTGGTGCTCTGACACTAGCGGGGGTTGGTGGTGGCCCGTGGAGTATCCGCAGGTGAAGGGAGGGGAAATTCCAATCAGCGTGTCACAGTGGAAATGTTCCATATCCGACTAGCTACGGTGACATTGAAAATGGTCCACCGACAAGGGATAACGGTAGGCGGGAGTGGCATGCCCGGTGTGTTCCACAACAGAGCAGCAGGAGGATTTGGATCATCGGCTATAGTGGTGCATTGGAGAAACAGTGCCATTGAGCACCACTTGGCATAGATTCCCACATTTGCTAACCATGATTGAATGAATGGGGTGGTTGGGATGACTGGCTGGGCGAGCCCCCAACAGGACCGGCCAAACCAGACCGACCGAACTAGTGTGGGTTAAGCCATGCAATTTGGACCAGGCTGCCCATGTAGCCCGATTAGTTTCTTATTCCAGTACACTATAGAGGACCAGGACAACAAATTAAATCTAGGTAGTATAGGCCACTGTGTGGATCAGGCGGGGAAAAGAGACCAGCCCACTTGAGGGGGTTGGGCCAGATAAAACTGTGTCATTGGGTGACTGGACGGATTGGACCCACAACCAACCTGATCTAGGCTCTGTGAGCCTCAATGGTCCAGGCAGAAAAGACAATTCATATAGGACCTTGTTTATTTATGATATCTCATCCCATGTTTATTTATAATTTTTTATTAAAATTGCTATTATGGTTGATATCTACTTCATTCTCCAAGTATGTTTCGGTTCTGTAATACAATTCCTTATACTGTTATCATGGTTCAATAAATTTTTGAATATTAATAATGGTACAAACATCATATATAATATTTATATTCTCATTTATATTCATTCATAATAATATGAGATAGAAAAATTTATTTCACCATTCATGGGGATGATAGGGTGTATGTAAAGATGACCATGGTTTTCATTGCTCAAAGAATGGAACCAAAGAAATATAAATAACAATTCACCATTATAATAATATTATTATATAATATGTAGAATATAAATTCATTAAATATCTATTTATTTCCATTCGAGTATAATGGAAATGAAAAACAAATCACATCGCTTCGTGGATGTTGTAGTCCACACACACGCATGAGAAACATTATCATTTTCCAATAGTTTTGATGTTAATAAGGTAGTTTTGATATTATGACTGTAGAAGTTAAATTATTTCATAAATATAACATATATTAATTAAATCCATAATAATGACCAACCACAAAATATGTTAATGTAAAATGTATTGTATCACAGTGTGGAGATGGTAAGTTGTACGTATGCACAATCGAAACATTCACATCACATTTTATGGAAAATAAGTTGGATAATTGATAATGAATAATCAAAATGAAATATAAGTATATTTATGATAATTAAATTATTTTTAGGATAAATACCGTATATTTATAGGATGCAATGATGATTTAAAAAAATAAATTTATCAGTTAAAGTGGTTATTTATTATTTTAATGAACACCAATTGGTATCTTTATAAGGATTTTATGGTTATTATTTTTGAAAGAAAATTAAAAATTTCTGTTTAAAAAGAGTTTTATAACGTATATTGGTATGGTATTTTAGATATAAAAGTGTCAATTTTTTGTAAAAATGTAATGGAGGAGGATCCCTTTAATATTTATTATGAGGATCATTTTTGTAGTTTCTTAAATGATTAAATTATCATAAATTCATTATCATTCCCAAATTACTCTAAAAGGAATGATTTAACAAAATAAGATAGTGTAGGGTTCTAATACCATCATACAATAAAAGTTTTATTTGTTTTTTTTTTAATTTTAAACATTATCTATTTTATTAACAGCTTGGTTAACCAATTTCATACCCAATTACATCAATGAAGTTTTCACACATAAGGTGTTACTATTTAAAATATAAATTTAATATTGGTTCATAAATCCCTAAGTGATGAAATTTCGGGGCATAAATATTCTTTCTTGTCATCATTCATAAATATTATTATTTTCAAATATTTTCAAAAAATATTATTTTGATAAAATATTATTAATGTCTATTTTCACACTCTTCATTTAATCTAACATAAAAAAATAATGAAAAACTTGGAATTAGAATATATTCATTCAAAAAAAAAACTAACATATCCTATTAATCTTATAATTCATCTAACAAAATAAATGTAAAAAATTATAACAAATTTTAAATTTTTAATATAATTTATTTTATTTTTCTGTTAATTGAAAAAATAATGTTTCTCATTGAGATAGTATTTAAGGTAATTATATAATATCTAAAAATTATCAATAAATTTAAATATTAAAAACAATTTTATTATTCTCAAACTAAATGTTTTTATTCATTCATAACATACATTTTTCCATATGGGTACACGTAATAAATTTTAAAAAAAAGGGATCGAAATTTTGGAACACTCATTGATATAAATAATGTATTGGTATTTTTCAATGAAAAAAAACACCAATATTTTCACATAATTATTTACTTCAATTATAATCATTTTATCACCCCTGATTTCATTTTATAAATGTTTTAGAAGTTTAATTTCACAATTTAGGTAGTATTATTTATACTCCCCAGTGAAACAGCTATTTGATAACCATCACATAATAATATTTTATTAGAAAATCATAGTTCATTTGAACTCGATGTTTCATGTAATGTAATATATCAATGAAATAAAATTATTTACATGGAAATTCATTTTTAAAAATAACTGGGTGTTATGGTGGATGAACTTGAAAATATTTCCTAAATCATTAAAATATATATAGCTCCTCCTTAATGGTATACTACACATCTCAATAAAGGAACTTCATGAGCTAAAATCTCACACTTTGAATTCTTCTTTAGTATCTACCGATGATGGAGAACTCCTAAAACCACATGCAGAATCTATGAGTGATCTTTTATAGACATGGATTTGGTGAGGATATCATTGTCTTACTATCCCATGAACTAATACAATAATTCTATAAACATTTAATTCATAAAACCCAATATCATTGATTGATTTATAATCATACAAAACATCGTCACAACAAACTCAAAATTCAGATATTGAGACTAGAAAAAGGTCTCCAAATAAGTCTCATCTTTTAATCATATCTTATGAAACTCAAAATGTAAATAGATCTTCAAGATTAAAAAATATCCTTTTATATAATAAAATCAATCCCCATTTCTTGTAAGAGAATATTTGTTTTTTTACTCACCATATTAAAGCGATGATTATTGATACATAGACAGAAACATCCTTCCATCTTTTCCAAAAACAAAACCGTCATACCCCTAGGTGGAAAACAAATATAAACAAAACCCCACTTTAGTAGGTCACCATGTATTACCCACATCGGTCACAATAAAAAAGTTCCAACCTACAGTTGATGTAAATAATGTTGGTTGAAAATTGTATTCAATAAGAAATTGGGCATGGATGTACATTCCATTAACTATAAGGCATGTTTGGTTGAAAAAGTTTTTAATCAGTGTCAAGGAATTGACTTTGAGGAAACCATATCACTATTTGCAATGATGAAATCTATCAAAATTATAATATCAATTTCTTATTACCATGACTATGAGATTTGGATAGTTTATTTAAAAATAAACTTCTTTAATGGGATAACTTAAAGATATTTATATATTACACAACTCAATGGTTAGGTAACTCCAAATGATTTTAACAATATTTGAAAATTGAAAAAAAATTCATTAATGGATTAATGTAAGAATTAAAGACATTGAACATTCATTTTTATGAATCCATAAAAAATTGTTTTCATAAAGAATGAATGTGTTCCTTGTTAATAAAAATGGTTTAGTTGGGGTGTTGTAATTTTCTTAATAGTATATGTTGATGACATGTTACTCATTTAAAATTAAATATTAGTCTTACATTGTATTAAGGAATTAATGATTAAATTATTCCCTTTTAATAAATTGGGTGAGGTATTGTATATTCATGGGATCATGATCCATCATGAAATATATAAAAGTTTTCTTGCAAAATGTTACTATATAATTTTACACGATAATAAAGAGATTCTGTATGGTGAAATCCTTATAACGAGTATTTTCAATGTTCCATGGAATTTAAAATTCTATAAAATTGAACACTTAAACACATGAAGAATGAAATATAATGTAATGGATTACAAGATCATCATGTATTGGTTCATTCATGTCTTTTATACTACGTACTTAGTTAGATGTCTCCCATTCATTAAGTTAAATTCAAATATATTAATCTTATCCAGGTGTTAACCATTTCATGGAAGTCAATACTATCCTTAATTATATGAGGTGAAATATGGATATGTTCTTGGTTCATGGAAGATATAATGAACTAGTCATCATAATATAAGAAAATTCTTGCTTATAAACTGATCAAGATGACAAGAAGACACAAATGGATAAAACATAACCTTGAATGGAGTTTCTTCCAACAAGAAGAGATCAAAGAAAGATGTTATTATATTTTTTACAGTAGATAAAACGTATATTTTGGATTATGAGGAAGATAAAAAGAATTATAGATGATTTTTTATGATCTTGATTTGTTATCAATTAGTAAGTACCCAACCACATTCTACTATGATAATACTCTGGTGGTGGAACTTGTAATAGATCCATGGTCACATCAAAAGATGAGGAATTTACTCTAGTTGTCATATCTTGGGGGATTGTTCTCATATAAGTGAGGTTTTAGTGAAAATTAGTTTCATGTAAGACAACATGGGGGAACACTTGGGAAAATCCATGACTACGTATAAACATTAATATCATGAGAGGTCTAGCGGACTAAATTTCATAGGTTGTTGGTTATAATCCAAGTGAGACTTAGTTGGACTTGGTTTCGGAGGTGCATATTATTTTTATTTTCCTAAATATATATTGAATTTATTGAATATTATTATGATATTTTATAATATATTTTTCATTTTTTTTGTATGACTCAAAGGTAATAATTTCCTAGAGTATACGTCACATTAATATGGTTAGTCAAATTCCCAACTATGATGAGAACCTTGAATTGTTATGATGATATTCTTAAATAATGTTCAATGGTAAGATAACATACTATGATAAAAAACAAAGTACATACACTGTCAGGTGAAAGTACTCATAAGGGTATGTGGGTTCAACTCATGACATTTCAACTTGGTAATCTCTTAGATGTGATATTATGAAGACATACCCGTCAGTTTGAATTTCATAGGGTTTTGGGTAATAAAATATTCTTATATTTGAGTGAGTTTAATGGTCTTTGGACATTTATATTATCATTAATGCATGAAATTAATCATAGAAATATATTTTCTAACAAATACACAGATGTCATATGTGTGATGTGAGGTAGGATATGTTAGGTGCATCCCGATTGGCACGTCATTGATGAATAACTATAGGAAGGATCTATCCCTTTCATATTTATAGAATATGATATATTATCCCTCTAATTGGAATAGAACCATCACATTAAATTCCATTGTCATGGTGTTTTAGAACTCTAATATTTTAATGTACATATCTTCTTAATCAAATCAAATTAAATTGATAGCTTACGTTTCATGAAACACAGAGCATAAATGTGCAATGATATACCATTAAATATTAACATGGTCATTATAATAGTAATTATATATTTAAGAACATTAATGTGGACATTAGAATTATAAACTCTCCCATGAATGTTTAAATAAAATTTAGGTTTCTCAAAAATGAAAAATATGAAATACATATATTATGGAATAAGTAAATTGATGTTTTAAAAATGATAAATTAAGTTTTGGTATTTTTGTGAAATGTTAATGTTCATTTATAATATTATTTTTTAGAAAATAATTTAAAATAATTTTTTTGCCTAAAATAAAATTCAAAAAAAAAAAATTATTTTTCTATAATTAATATATAATTTTATGACATCATAATTAATATTCCATAATGTCATAAAATTACTTATAATTTTAAAATCATTATTTTTCAAATAAATGATAATTTACATTTGAATGTAAATTTACTATATTTATAAAACTACTTTCATTAAATGGATTTCATTTTTTAAATCTACATGTTGAAAAATGGTTATGGTTTTTTTGTGATATTTTTTTTGATATTTATTTGTGAATAGTAAAATACGGTAATTTAAGGTATTTCACATTAAAAAAAATAAATAAATTTTTGAGTCATGAATAATTTATTCACCCATTAGTTCAATATCACATGAATTATTTATAGTACTTACTCACAATAATAAAACAAAATTATATACTTAGGCTAAAATAATAAACAAATGAATAAACTAATCCAAAAATACACCTATTATCACTATATAAATACCACCCTCACCACTCCTTCTCCTCATATATTATGTACCTTAATTATTGTCTAAATTATACCCAAATCCCTTACCAACCCTCTTTTTCATGTACAATACCTACTTATATATCCAAATGACAAATCCTAGTGTCTTAAGGAGGTTCTCATGTAGAAGATATTCGAGAGGTAAAATCCCCCTTATTCTTTTTTTATTTTATTTTATTTTTTATTAGATTACATATCAAACCTATCTAATGTAAAATGGTAACATTAGTATCACATATATAATTTAATATTAGTGTTTTAATATAACATCCATCATAAAATCTCTTTTCCCCTCATTTTATTCTAAATGTAAAAATATTATCTCATGGCATGTCGATTAACCACCTCCATGGATGATGAGTTTTCATTTTCCATTACCAACTTCAATGCTGATCAAAACCCATTATTATGGTTAAATAATTTTTAAATATTCACTATCTCTACGCTACTAGGGTTGTTGTTGTTATATTTGGTGTTAGAGGAGTTTTAGTAGAAACTTTGTAAACTAGATGTTAAATAAACACGAGAATTATAATAATTCATTATAGTGATTTTTTGGCTCAATAATCATGATTATTATGATATAAATAAATCTGTCCCATTATTTAGTGATAGTGCATAATATAAGTAATATAATAAATTCCCATATAAAATTTATTGATTTCCCAACTAAGCAACTCAACATATTTGGTGTTGTAGTTGAGATGATCATGAACTTATTTGGACAAAATAAATTGGTTATGATGAACAACTATACTATACATATGTTGTATTATTTCATGCTGTATTGGGAATACTAATTCATTGGTATATAAGCAATGTATAAAGTCTATTTCAAATATTTTTGTGGAATTGGGATGTGATAAAAGGTAAAAGGTAGTGCTATTTATATATTTTTCCATAGGTGATGTAGATAAATAGCTGTTATTGATCCCTAATGCTAAGGATGAAGATGAAATATAAGACATGGAATAAAGAAATTTTATAGAAAAATTAATTGATAAATATTTCCCTCATGGAATATATATTGAAATGAAGAGAATATTATTTATATTATTAAAAAAGGAATAATAGGGTGTTGCATTCTATGAGGCTACCTTCACATGACTATCCAGGCATGCTATAGATTACATTCATGATTTGAAAAACTAGAATCATAATTTATTTTATGGTCATAAGACATTTCTATGAAGGTAAATTTCTTCTAAAACATTTTCATCATATGATAAAATCATATTATGATCCATCAAAACAATGAATGAATATTCTAGATCAAATATGTTCAAGGAAAATCAAGAGATGAATATGTATTATGAAAACCCTAAAGGGTAAATCCTCAAAGAAGAATATGGGAAATTATTAGTTCTAATTATATTAAAATTGTGCAAAAAACCATCCTGGGAAATATATGAATGGAATGCGAGTTTTTTATACCTGAAGAGAAAAGTATCATTGAGATAATTAATGAAAGGGAAAGAAACAAATCAATTATGTTCAACTATTGAACTTTAATTATGAGGGGAATTATTTAATCCATTGTCCTGGGCATCAAAAGTATCTACCATAGAATAGGCCAAGGGGATATGGCCAGGATTATATAATAATTATTGTTGAGTTTGAGTACCTAATATTTTGGTAGCATGTACATTAATGTTGTTTTTGAAATTATCCAAGGTTTTATTTGATTATAGATCATCACGGTCTTTTATATCTTCCTACTTCTTAATAAAAATTATTTAATTACCTTTTTATTTAACAAGGTAAGTTTCAATCAAAACTCTTATAGAAGGTACCCATACTATAAAAATGTGTTAGGAATACTACATTATGACACATGAACAAGCTTTATTTGTTAACCTTATCATCATAGCTAAAATTTACATTGATACAATCCTCAGTGTATAATAGATTTCAAAATATGATGCAATTATTTATTATAAGAGAACGAAAATTACAATTTGTGATGTTGGTTTAAAATTTCAAATCATGAGTGAAAAAACATCATAATCTATTTTCTATCTTGATCGATCCATAATTTCTCTACTGAAATAAATTCTTATAAAATAAGTCAAAAAAACATATAGGGATGAAGATGGTTACCTAAAAATTGAGGATGTACCTACTTTACAAGAATTCATTGATGTATTTCTTAATGAATTACCTAGACACCCCCTAGTGAATTATGTTAATTTTTCCATTGATTAAATATCTAATGAAAGACCAATATCAAGGAATACCTATGGAATAGAAACTCTGGAATTATTTGAGATGAACAATTAACTAGAATGATAGAGTAATAAAGGATTTATTCACCCATAGTGTTTCTCTAGCGGGATGACCTATTTGCATTGTTATGAAAAAATGATGGATCCATGAGGCATTGAATTGGCTATTGAGAAATCAATTATATTATGACAAAGAACAAGTATCTTATGCCTCAAATTGATAATTTATTTAATCAACATCACAAATATCATTTGTTTTTTAAGATTGACCATTGTTCCGAAAATCATCAATTATAATTAAATAAGTAATTAATCTAGAATAAATATTTTAGGATTAGTTATGGACATTATGAGTTTATAGTAATACCATTTGGATTGACTAATAAACCCTCAAATTTCTTGGATCTAATGATGATAGTATTCAAGGAATATCTTAATTATTTTTTTGTTATTCATTGATGATATTCTGGTATATTATTAAAGATCTGAAGACCATGTGGATCAATTTCTATCATTCTCGATACTCTATAAAAAAAAATTTATAGGTAAAATTTAGAATGTATGAATTATGGATTTAGTAATTTTTTTCTTAACTATATTATCTCTAATGTTGTAATCTCAGTTTATCTGTTAATGGAAAAGGCAATCCATTATTGTATTATACCATAGAACATAACTGAGGTACATATATTTATTAGTACAGTTTGTTAATATTAGTGTTTCATTCAGAATTTTTCGCAATTGGTTAACCCGTTAACCAAGTTCACATGTAATGGGGTAATGTTTGTATGGAAAAAATAACGTGATTGATGTTTTTATGAATTGAATATATAATTAGTCAATTATCTGATTTTGACTCTACCATTAAGAAATGATGGGTTTTTGATATACACTGATGCATCAAAGAAATGAATTGGTTGTGTCTATATAAAAAATTATAAATTTATATCATATGAATCACGTAATTTGATGATTCTTAAACAAAATTATCCAACCCATGATTTGGAGTTAGCAACATTTATAATTTATCTACATATTTGGAGACAACTATCATTATAGGGAATAATGTGATATATATATGTATTACAATAGTTTAAAATATATATTTACACAGAAAGAAACCAGTATGAAAAAACTATGATAGATAAGGTTACTAAAGTACCATGATTTCTTATTAAACAACCACTGATAAGAAAAAATAAGGTAGATTATGCCTTGATTAGGAAAATTCACAATGTTTTGACCATGAAGGGGATTGATAGATATCCAATGTTAATAGATTTAGTAAATATGAATATGGGAATTGTAAAGAATGGGAAACACTAATCCTTTTTCAAATTATCGATAAATATTTTTTATTAGAGAAGATAAAACATTCTCAATATAATGATGAGAATTTTCAATGGAATATTAAAGCCACTAAGGATGAAAATTTGGCTGACATAGTGTATGAGGATGGAATTAGGAAATTTGTAATGAGGTTATGTGTTCCAAAAATAAACAATCTAAAAAGTGAAATGTTAAATGGTGCTCACATTTCAAATTTCTATAAACACCATGGTAGTACTAATTCATATTAGGGGATTTATAGAACCTCTACCTATTTCCATGTAAAATATTGTTGACATTATTCTGTATATTTTCACAAGAATACCAAGTACCCCAAGAATTAATGATGCGATTTGGGTCATTATTGAATGTCTTAAAAAATTGTAACATTTTCATTCCATAATAAAATATTTACCTATTGAATCATTGGATGACTATATATTAATAAATATTTTGGACATCATGGTGAATGCATATTGATTTTTTTCTCATTCATATCCTCATATTACATAAAAATTTTAGAGGTGTCTTAAAATTTTCATGGATACTGAGATTCATTTGAGTACTAATTATCACACTTAAAATTATGGGAAGTCTGAAAGAACTATTCAAACATTAGACGACATATTGATATCATGATCACATATTGTTTAGGTTAAGTGGGACTAATGTCTACTATTGGTAGAGTTTTCCTACAACAATAGATTCCATTATAGTATTCAAATTGATCCCTTTGAATAATTATATTATAAGCGATGTCATACACCTACTTTTGGGGATGAAGTTTGTTAAAAGAAAATATAACATCCTAGAAATCATTGAAAAAAAATTTCAATGGTATAGACTATTCATGTGCATATTAAATCAGATAAAAGTAGGAAAAAGTTATAATGAAAAATGAAGAAAGGATAAATAATTTCAAGTGGGATATCATGTCTTTCAGAATGTATCTATACTGAAGGGTGTTATAAGGTTCAGTTAGTAAGGGAATATTATCCCAATGTATATCATATTATTTAAAATTATGAAATGAATTAGAGAAATAGCATACCGGTTGGAATTTTCACCAAGTCTCTCCAAACTTCATGTTGTGTTCTACGTATCGTAGTTTGAAAATTATTTTCCATTCCAAAAGCTTGTACTCATCTAGGAATAAATAGAACTATAATTTCATTTTTCTTACAATTATGTGACTATATAGATTATTAACACAAAAGATACATATTTGAAAATCTGATGACTCGATTGGTAATGGTTATTTGAAGAAACCATAATATGGAGGAAGAAATATTGGATCCTAATGATGTATGAATAAGAACAACTGTTATATTCTTAGATGGAAATATTCTTAAAAAAATTTCATGATGAAATTTTCCTAGGGAACAATATAACACCCCACGATTTTAAGGTATGTATCTTCACAAATATATTTAATTTATTTGAGAGATTACATTTCACACAACACCAAGCATAAACAACCTATAATATACCATTAAATATTAATAGGGATTGAATTGTAAATAGACCATTAATAATAGTATTGTTGTCATTATAATAATAAAATCATCTTTGAATGTATAAATAAAATTTGGTATCTCATAAATGAAAATATGATATGTTTATAACATGGAATAATTACGTAAATAATTTTCAAATTATAAATTATGTATTGGTATTTTTGAGATATATAAATATTTATTTACAATTTTATATTTTAAATAAATATTTAAAATAAAATATATTTTTATAAAATGTATTGCTAAAGTAATTTTTCTTCTTATAATTATTATATAATTTAATAAGAAAATAATTTATTTTTCAAAGTGTCATAAAATCAATTATAATTTGAAAATTCATATTTATCGAATAAATAATGATTTTAATTAGAAATTATATTTTTCATATTAAAGAAAAAATTAAATTGACCCCATTTTTGGAATCTGCAAATAGAAAAATGGTTAGGTTTTTTTGGGACTTTTTATAAATAGTTTAATTTTTTGAAGAGTTAGATACAGTAATTTATGATATTTAACATTTTAAACAAAATAAATTAATTCTTGAGTCATATTTGATGTAATCACCTTTTATTTAAAACTTTTATTCACTATTTTATATACTTAGTTCCATGAATCAACAATATTGATAGACTTGGGCCAAATTAATAAATTAATAAATAAATAATAAAAAACACCCTTCTCCTCTCTCTATAAATACCACTCCTTATCCTCATGCCTTATAAGAAATTTGAATTGTATAAATTATTCCCAAAATTATTTACAAGACTCTTTACAATGTCCAAGACATGTTGGTCATAGAAAAAATCTAAGCAAGGTATCTTGAGGAGATTCCCAGGGAGACGATGTTCAGGAGGTTAAATCCTCCCTCTATCTCTTTTAATTTCATTTCTTTTCTTATTATTTCTTCACCTCCCCTATCCAAATTTTAATGTATGATTAAGTATAATATATATACTATAATTTTACTTTTTTTTAATCTAATATCCATAATAAAATCTCTTTTATACTTTTTTTATTTTAGAAATTTAAACATCAACATTGACGTGTCGATTAACTGCCTTGGTGGACGATGTGCCTTAATTTTAAATTACCACCTTTTAGGATTCTCATAATACCATTACTATTGTAAAAGTAGTTTTTAATATACATATGATAATTTATATTCGATTATTTAACAAATGTATAAACCTAATATTAAATAAAATTATACAATTTCAAGATGGTCGTACAAATTCCCAAAAACAAATTATAAATTTTTCTCATTTGATTTATCTAAGGATTCATACTCATACCATATAAATAAATGATATATGAGACCATTTAAACTTATTTACGTACATTAATTCTAAATAATTTCAATTTTGGATCTACCTTCTATTTTACACGAACTCCAATAATTATACTCAAGGGAACCAACCATAAAACCATGAAACAAACGCTCTCTGAACAATGATATTAATCATTATAACTAATTTTAATTGCCATAAAAGAAAATAAATATAAATATAAAAAATAAAAAATATTTTTACGATGTTATGTATTATGTAATTAGTGAGTATAATTTTGTTTTCGTGTACATTAACTAAAAGTGAAGAATGCTTTCAGATATAAGGTAAGGGGTTTCTAATCTCACTTTAATTTATGTGATATATGGTGTATTCACCACATGATTTCAATATGCGGTGAATTTATACTTCCCCTACAATTTATAATCATAATTGATTTAATATTTATTAAAATATAAATGTTTATTTTATTATGTATATGATTATTGGATTAGTCATATACCATTTTTACATACAAAGTTAAACATTTAATGTTGTTTTCATTCAGGAAATATTGACAAATTTTTATCCTCTACTAAATAAGGATATAATGATACAGAATATTTTTCCAGAGTAAGTTCTATTTTTTTGGAATTATTTTAACACATAGAGATGTTTGGGGACTATAATTATATGTCCCTTTGATGTATCTAGGGCTCTCATGATATAAAACTATTGGAAATAATCCCTTCTCCATTTCATTCCAAGATGAATTAATGAGGGTTTTAGAAATGAAAAATACACAGTCTGGTGAAAGGACAACAATGTTTTTGTTCACGTTCTAGATACATGATGTCCAATAACAAAGCATTTACTTCATTCTATACATAGTTATTATGATCAATGGGATTTTCACTATGACATGATATATGGATGTGTTTCCATTCTCAATTTAATGATTAAATGAAATGTGTTTTAATCTATTTACCATGATATTTTTAATATAAATTGTTTACTATCCTTTAATTTTATTCATGTTTCTACTATATGTAACCCTTAATAAGAATTTATGCTCATTTATTTTTGTTTTCTATCCCTATTTTATAAAATGAAATCATTTAATAGGTTTCAATTAAGTAGTTTATTTTCATTTGTTATGTTCAATTTTTAATTACCAATGTAATAAAAGAATCATGTATATATAAATTCATTCAAAACAACTAAACTGATCAATCCTTGGTGATCTGATATCTTGTATATAGTCCATGTTATAAAAAAACCACCAACTCTAGGATTCATAGGTAAGGGTTGTTATATGTGTAATGACACATTTATTTTAGATATTAAAAAAAATGATGTGTTGATAAAATAGGTCAGTGATAGAAATATGAATCCTAATTGATCAGATATTGTAATAAAGGGATTATATTATAAATTGATAACTCATATGTGGTTGTAATTATTATGAAATTATGTTATCTCTATTTGGATACATGACCCATTTATATAAATAAATTTTTGAATATAGGCATGTTATCCTAATGACAATAATAAAGAATCCTATAGGGTCACACAGTATGTGTTACAAATGATATATATTAAGTTATATTTTAATTTATTTGATTGAATAAATATTATTATCCGAAACAAGGTATACTTTTCTTCATTTTTTATTGATCAAAACCATTTATTAATGGATCAAAGCGTTAAATAAAAAATTTATTCAAGTAATAAATAAATTATAGAGGAGTTCAAATAGACTAAGACCATGTCTGGTGACAAATATTATATAACATGATAGTTAAATAATAATTTTTATTACCCATGATAACACATGATAAAAAAGAAAAAGAAAAATATTATGTGGAATGGGGTTTACTAAAGGTTATAATATTATTTATGGGTTGGTATGTAATTAAATAATTATTTTAACCTAAAACCTATCACTATAAATGGATTGTTATATCAATTTTGTAAAGAATATTAAATTCAATCAGTGTAATTGTTATTTATAGTTGTATCCCACAATGAAATTTCTATTGACACCTCCTTTTATCTCACTCTAAATAATGAGAAATTCAAGATATATTCCTTCATGAATAAACGATGTGTGGTTAATACTAATAATTAAGGACAATCAATTTGTGGCACTATCACTCAAATATCAATTAACATTTATTAGATATCAATGGGTAACATGTGGATATATGCTAGATAAATACAATTAATGGATCCTCATAGTGATTGGAAAGATGTCTAAAGGGGATTTTTTGGATGATCATCTTCAGATTGATGAAATATCCTAACCCCAAGTGTTCATTTATTCTAGGATTAAATAAATAAGTTATAAATTTTATGTGCATTATCATCACTCATGTATTAATGAATATCAAATATTAAATTATGTTTTAATATATCTTCCACCACCATACACTACTACTATGACGAGAATCAAATGTATGATGGTAATATGTTTACATTTTTATTCAAAATCCTTTTCCAGGTGATGAATGATTTTTTTTAATATTGTAACAGAGAAAACAAAAAAATATACTTATAATTTTATCATTATGTTGTGATTTGATCAATTTAAAATTCATTTATTATACCTTTAAATGAGTATCCAATATGATCTTTTATTCCGGATGAAATAAAATTAACATTTTATATATCATAGTATCTATATAAAAGTGAAAATTCTTTTTGTATCTATCAAAACATTTACCTAATCAAAATGGATAGAATTATTCCTCCGATAAATTAGTCTCTAAACGTCAATAATAACATCCATGATTAATATTAATCTTTTATATAAGTATTCATCCATCATATCAACTATGTAAAAATAGTATCGTATTAAATTGAACATCATGTAGGCCAATGTCGGTTTTATAAACTTATCTCCCTTTGGTTATGGGTTCAATCTCTACAACATTAACCAATATGATGGGTGATCAACCAACATATAGGTTTTTATTTTTCTAAAATAATATTAATATAATTCCAATAATTTTTCGTAAAATATGATAAATTTACCCCAAAATTAGATTTATCGATAAATAAATTTTATCTTACAAAATTAGGTTTCATCATATTCCTTTAAATACATAATGAAAAACAACTATAGTACAATCCTTATGATTTCGATGATTTATATAACCAGTATACCAGGGTACAAAATAATTTCACAACATAATTATTCAATCTAAATACACACAAAGTTTAATTATACCACATCAACTATATTAATATCAAATGCATAACCCTGATTCATTAGGTTCTAATAAGGTACAATCCCACAAAATTTGGGGGATTTATTTGCGTAGTGTCCCATATATTTACATTTGAAAAAATAAACATTAAGGGATTATTTATTACCCTTTAATTCATGCTTTATGTCCATTCTATCAGAACATGAAGAAAACTCTCATTACCTTCCAGAAATTATATGGTGGTTCTTTCCATAATAATCACCTGTGGGAAAATACTCATTTATATTATTCCTGTAATCAATTTCTTCCCTTTAATCTTTTTCTTCACATAAATCCATTGGATTTGATAAGATGTGGAGAATTTTTTCTATGTATTGATACCCAATGATATTATACCTTCGTATGATATGAGTGTTTGGGAGAATAGTGTATTTAGTATAATTAAATTAATTCTATAATATAAATGATCAATATTTCTCTTTGAATTATGTATATAGTCTAAAACATACCTTTTTAACATTGTGATTTTGTATTCATTCATAAAAAAATTATCATCATTATTTTTTCATAGTAATTTCAGTTTTATCACCATATTTGCTAAATGATTTCTAGGAAAATTCTTTTCCCTGAAAATTAACCTAAAATTATTTCATTACATTGTCTTGAAACCATATTTTTCTGAATAGGTGACTGTCATTTATCAAAAAATACAAATGGTTGATATACATCCATTAAATTCATGCCCCTTTCATTACTTCCTAGAGAGTGAAATATATTTTCAATGGAAATTATCCGTAACATAGATAAAAATAGATTTTTAGTACCATTTAATGATGGAGGTTGATGACACAAGAAGTGTTCTAACATTGTTACACTATATAGTGTATTAATAAGTTTCGCTATATGGGATAAGTTACTGCTCAACAACCAAGTTTCCTGGCCAAATATGGATATAATTATATTTTTTGAAGAAGTAAATATAGCGCTAGCATCATTGTAAAGTATGGTTAATATCTAAAAAACAGTTAAATCATAATCTTGAGTATAATATGGAAGGAGTGGAAACTAATTAAATAAATCTATAAATAATTTTACGAGAAATAAACACAGCCATGGATATTATACATGTCAAATAGTCATATGAATTATTAATTAATAATATCATAATGTGGTAATGCTTAATTCTGAACAAATTACCATTGATTCCTCATCCAATACATCTAAAAAATGGTTAAGGACGCAACCGAATCCACATCTGAAAATAAATGGGCATTGCCTCAACCAATTCTATATATGTATTGTCTTGTGAGACACACTGATGCCTCATGGTATATATCAGTCCCCACACATAAAGTAGTTATTCCAATTAATTCCTAATATGAATGGTGTGTAATTTAAACAACATATACATATGAAATTCAAATTAATTTTCCCAATCAATAAACATAATCATTAACCAATCTGATAAGTATAGTGAATGCTGTCAAGATAGAACATCCATAGCGGAACAAATCATAATCCATTTAATAGAATATGGTAGTTAATAATAAAAAGATATAAATAAAAAAAATTATATGATTCAACATAGGTGTTTAATTATATTAATGTGCATTAATTAAATCATTGATGAATTCTTGAGAGAAATTCAATTTTTTTTTACTTTTCCAAGAAGTGTTATTTTTGGAAAAAAACATTTTTATTTTCAATAATCATTAGTATAAAACCATAAATATAATAATTTAGTTTTTCATGTAATTTTTTTTGATTTTATAAAAATTATGGTGTCTTAAAATAGATTATGGACTATTCGTCTAAATTGGTATGAAATCAAGAAGTTCCCTTTAATTAGGTTTTCTTATCGCGATGAATTAATATAGAAACCTTGTAAAAATATATTTCTCCATAAAAGAAAGAAAATACTATATGGATACATGATTTTGGAACATATAAAAATAATTTAGAAGAATAATATAAAAATTATGAATAATTAAATTGGGTTAGAGAGAGAGAAAGAAAAACTCGAATGAAAATTAATGTTTGGGGAGAATCCATTACCTTATGTCAGGATGTGCACTTCACGTGCTCATAATTCCATTGTTAATGAAATTTAAATAATTAATAATTTAATTTATAACAAATTAAACATGTATTTGATTCCATGAATTTTTATTAAGATCATTTAATGTTTTTTGATGAGTTATAAGTTAAAATTTTCATTGTTTGGGAGTTTTCATTTCCATGGTTTTCATGATGGGTTTACTTTTATACGAATATGGAAATCATGTAAAATGAAAATATGTTTCTCGAATTAAAATTATATGTTATTAATTATATAAAATTCTAATGAATGGTTATATACATCATTTATTTTGGTTTGGGGATCAATCATTAGATAAGAAGTTAGTGATAATCATTTATATTATTTTGGATGTTTTTCAATATTCACAAACTAGCATTGTTTCATTAAGTAATATTATATATATATAATTATATCAGAAGATTAGATAAGATTTAATAAATATATTATAATATTTTTATGATAAAATTGGGTATCAACCATCCTAGTATTCAGAATTCAAAAATGAAAACATGTTGTCTACATAGGTGGTAAATCGACACATTAATGAAGATGTTTTATTCTTTAAAATAAAAGGAAAAGGTGAAGTGGAATGATGGTAGAGTTTCCATTGACAAAATTAAATTACATTATATAAATTATGTTTGATTTATCAGGTCACTTGGGATTGGGGTAGTAATTTATGCGTAAAAAAGGAAAATAAATTGAAATAAAATTAAAAGAATGAAATGGGACTTTACCTCTTGAATTTTTTTCCTTCAGAACCTCTTAAGAAAAATTGCAATGGAATTTTGGGTATGAAAATAAAGACTATAATGATTGTGATATTATTTGGAGTTGAAATTGAGAAAAATATAATCATTATTTGAGGATTTTGATGTGTGAGGAGAAGGGGTGTTGTGTGGTTGAATTTATAGTTGACGAGAGTGGTGTTTTTTGAATATTGTATTTATTTGATTATTACTTTGGACTAGGACTATGAATAGTTTAATAATTATCACTAAATATATTAAAACAATTAAGTATATTTTGATATAATTTGATTAAATTATCCACACATCATGTATAAATCAGTAATTCATTCATCTATTAAATACAGTAAATTAAAATATTTCACTATTCACCAGAAATTCAAATATTTTAGAAAAATTTAAACAATTAACCCTAAACATATTTCTACATGTATAACTCAAAAATGAACTTCAATTTATGAAAATAATTTTATAAATGTTAAAAATATAATTTTTATATAAAATCATCATTTACATTAAAAAAATGATTTTAAAATTATAATTGATTCCATAACACATTGAAGAACAAATTAAGATCTCATAAAATTGTCCTATAATACTAATAAAAAAATAATTAATGATTTTATTTTTTGAAGATATATTTTATTTTAAATTATTATACTAATTATAAAATATTAATTAAATACTGACGACATAAAAAATATTAAAAATAAATTTGACATCTTTAAAACATTTATGTACTTATTCTATGGTATAAATATACCATATTTTAATTCTTAAGATACAAAAAATTTATATATAGTTTCATAGATGGTTTTAATATTATACTATTTATATTAATATTCTTAGTGGTCACATTACTATTTAAATAGTAATATTTAATAGTATATTTCGGTTTTAAACATAGGGTTGTGTGAAGAATAAACTATCAATGAAGATAAATATTAAACAATATGTGTCATAATATTTTGTAGGGTTACAAATATATAAAAAAATATATTTAAAAAACAACTTGTTTTAAAATCAAGAGATTTTTAAATAACTCTCTAAGGAATAGGGAAAAAATTACAATTTAAAACATACCCAACAACAAGGAAAATAACACTCAAAATAGAGAAAATAATGAAATATTATTAAAAAATGAGGAATAAAATTTTCTAATATGTTAATATATGATATTATGAGTATGATTATGGTTATGTTATGAGTTATTAATTTTTTTAAAACCCTTATAAATAAGGATAATGTATTTTAACCCCAAGGAAAGGAAAGGAAAGTTATTTTTATCTCACTTTTTAAATTTGTGTGATAAAATTCATATTCACTAATGACTTATTTTGTGTGGTGTATCTAATACATATTTGGATACATTATATCATGAATTATTTTATTTTCATGTTATTTTGAGTTTCAATTGGAATTATATTTATAAGGGTATTTAAATTAAGAGTTACCAAGTGGTAGAGAATTGTATTACCAAAATTCCTATTCATTTGTTTATATTACATCCTCATTGTCATTAATATTTTTGGATTATGATTGTAATAAATTTTTATTATCTATTTATTATTTTACACATATAATTTGGAAACAAATTTGAAAAAAATAATCTATTCACTAATTTTTTTTCACATCGATGTGGTTTTCTTTTGAAGGGTTTAATTCCCAGTCTAATTTTGTTCGAGATTGTTTACTCAATAATATTCTTTAGAGGAAATTATTTTATAATTGTTTTATAAATCCATTAATTTTATTCAACTCTTGTTATTAATCAAATTTTTTTAAATAATAACACTATTTTCCCACTCTTTTGTACTAAAAATGTTTTCGAAAGTATTTTTAAGAAGGATCAACTTCATTTCCCTCTTTAGTCAAAGAACATGTTTTCTTATAAAAACCCTGTTTTCAAAAAATGTTATAAAAATTGTTTTTATCCTTTCCAAAATGATTTATTATGTAAAATTTTTAATTTTTTTCTATAACATTTTTATGGAATTTTCTCGTCAGTTTCCGAAAAAGGAACTTTTTAATTTTTTTACATTGCAAAATGAATGTTTTTTACCTTGAAAAGTGAATGTTATTTTTACCTTTTATGAATTGTACATAATTACCCATAATTTTTTATTAGTTGATTCATTTGAAAATTTAAATAGATAATTTTTAAAAATATTGTTTTAAAAAATACCTTTGAAGGAAAATGATTAAATTTCTTTTCAAAATAAAAACGTTATTTTCATCAATGTTATTAAAATAATTTTTACAATATTTCCATTAATCAGTGAATGAACCTTTATTTTCTACACATAGGACATGTTTTATTGACACAATACTTATTATTACTCTAGATGGATTAATATTTATTTGGAAAATTATAATATTAACATTCACTTGAAAGAAACATTTAATAGACCCATTGAAAAATCCAATTTCCTATGATCATTAGACATTGAATTTCCATTAATTATTCATATCAATTACCAGGGATAAATTTATTGAATAAACCATATATCATTTTTAAATACAGTATTTACCTTAATAGTAATTTTATTATCAAGGGAAATCTTGATAAATGTGTACGCTTTATTTAATATTGATATTTGATAAGGCATATTTTTTTTCAATTAAATTGATTACATGAAACGAGGAATGCTTTGGACTTGTAGTGAAGGGTCTGCCACAGAAAAAATATTTCCCCTTGATCCATCAAAATGTTACGACGACAAAAATTATTGAAAAAATTAATCAGGTTTCTACATATATTTTTAATCTATTAAGTGGATATATCATGATAGTAGAGGATTTCATGTATCTGAGACACTACATAAGTTAATTATTCATTTCCTTAATTTTATTTATAAATAATTATCCATGTTATTATCACTATAAAAAATTATATGGATGAATTTCATTCTCATTTTATTGATTAAATGGAATGTGTTTTATGTAATTTACCTTTCTATAATGTTAAGGAACTTATTTAATAGTTTATTGATTTCATTCCGTTTGTGTAAAGTTATTTACCATTCCATAATGATTATTATAATTGATTAATTACTGATTTCTCTATTCATAACCCATTATAATAATTCGATCTCACCATTTTTCTCTCTTGAATCCAATAAGTATACTATGAATGATATGAAATGATATCATATATGGAATAAAGTTATCCTAAAAATATAAACAACTACATTATAATTAGTGTATCCATTTATTAAACAAGACTCATGTATGTACCTTGTTTATCAAGACAAAAAAACTAGTTGGTCTATATATATTTTATTCCATGTAGCTATTCCAATGTTATCGTAATATACACTGGTGCTCGACATTATAGGGTCTATTCACTAAATTTTCTTTATGTATGAAGGTTTAGCAATAGATCAGTAATCCTAAACATTCCATAATAAACATTTTTTTCTCAGACATATCTTTTTTTTTCTAATTATAATTTCTTATAATTTGGTTTTCTAGAAATATATAAAGTTTTTTACATTTAATTTAGCATCATAAAACTCTTAAAATAAAATTTTCACAACTTATAAATTACCCTAAGTACTACAATTAATTTTTGATAATTAAAAACTAGTTTTAAAAATTGTTTTATGATATATCCTTATGTACATATTAAAATTAATGTATTATTTATTCATTAAAAAAATTAATATTTTCTATAAATAAGCATTCTGGTCCAACTACAAATTTAGTCTTTAATATGAATTAAAAATTTATTGAATTTTTTCTTCAAAGTTAGAACATAAAATGAATAAATATTATTCCGCATCATCCACCTACACAGTCATTTCTCCATGTATTAAATCTCAAGATTCACTCCTTCATCTAAGGTCTTGGGTACTATCCTATTTCTACTTGAATGAGTAGTCCTACTATAACTAATCACTTAAATGTAGTTTCCATCTTAATAGTAGAACATTTTTTTTATCATTCTCAATGGTGAGGCATTTTTTTAATTGTTGGGGCCAAAGCCTCATTTTTATTAAAGCAATGAAAAGACCACTTTTATCTAGGTAGTGGGAGACCCATTATATAGCCCGAAGGTCAGGTGGTCATATAGCCCATAACATAGCCCGTAGTCCCAAAATTTATGCCTAAGGCCCATTCTTTGAATAGTAACGTGGCTGCTACAGTGCCTGCCACCACTACAGTACCACCACTGCTACAGCACTGCTACAGTACTATTACAGTACCTGTGCCCCATGGGTTTTGAACCCCCATTTTTCATGTAATATTACGGGGTTCTTTCAACTAAGACAAACCCAAACTACAAATGAAAGTGAGAAATTTATTTATTCTCAATGGTGACACATTAATCATATTAAAATAGTGATATATTTCTATATTTCTAATGGAGAGGAAATTCAAAATCAAAAACGGTGATAACTTTTCCTATTTCTATTAGTTATATATTTCTATATTTCCAAGGGTTATACATTTATCAATTTCTAATTTCATCATTCTTAAGTTTTAGAGATTTAAAAATTTTAATTTTTAGTTATTTTAACAGTCAAATTTTTTATCCATACCAACATTACAAGTGTTACAAATTTAAACATTACAAGTGTTGGAAATTTCATCTTTACATGTACTATATATGTTTCAACATTTCATGTGTTGTACATTTCAACATTATATTTGTTAGATATTTCAACATTACAAGTTTTAGAAACTTCAATGTTACAAGTGTTAAATATTTTAACATTAAATGTTTTAGACATTTCCACATTAAATGTTTTATAAATTTCCAAACTCCAATGGTCAATCATATACACTTTGGAAGTGACCCATTTTTTAACTAGGGAGAATATTTTTGGAACTGGTCATGACTCTTTTTTTAACAAGCAGTGACACATATTTTGTTTTTCATCTTTTTATATTTTTATGAACTAAATAATTATATTAATTGTTTTAATTAATTATTTATTTTAAAATTAATATATAATATATATGATCCATGCAAAGTAATATTATAGTATTTTAAATTGTTTTAAAATGTTATTGAATCATTCTATTACACATACTATATATTTCATATATTTATTATATTTATATCATAAATTGATTATTTTCATATTATTTTTTTAGTTAATATTTATTGATTACCAAAAAATTCAAACTTATTTTATATCATTTAAAGTAGTATAATTATTTTCATACACACATCATTAAATTAAAATTGATTTAATATTTTTTTCAATCAGTCTTACGATTTTATGGGATTGTTTTAAATTGTTATTATAATTTAATAGGATATTAAAATAGTTCTGAATTCGTCATTATGTTTTGAATTCAACTGATATTTATTACTAACATTATGGAGGATAATTTTATCTTATATTAATAATTTATCCACATTTTAATATGAATTGGTTTACCTAGATATTAGTTTGATAATTTTATTTTATAGATCATATTTAAATATGCAAGGACACTTCATGAAATAGTTGTTTTATCATCATTGATACTATTTTTCTTCTTGAGAATAAATATCTGTGCTTTTATCCTTCTATTAAAAACAATTCATGTGGCATAGTCTTCTTTATCACCAATATGATCTCTCTAGGGAGGAATTCTTTCTTCTTGTTCTTCTACTGCCTTGACTTGATGAGATTATCTAATCTGCATGTACTAGTACATGTGATTAAATTATTTATCTTGTCCTTCATCTAATTTTGATCCTATAAAACTATTTTTCATCTCTAACATTCACACTTTTGTTATATTTATGATTTTATATGCCTAATAATTTATTATTACCTTCCTTGGGTTGTGACACCCATATTCTAAAGTCATGATCTAAGGGTTGTGACTCCTTATATCAAAATTCCTTATTCAAAAGGCTCTGAATCCCTATATATAATGTCCGTGTTATAAAGGTTTTCTGTCCCCATACAAAATCTAGTGTTGTAGTTATCCTTCAACTATAAAAGGATTCTATAATTAGGTTTGATTCCCATTCAAAATCTTTTTAGTGCATGGGTGTCTCTCACCGATTAGAGTGGTATAAGAGTTGGGAATTCCCACATTGTACCAAAAAACTCTAAAATGATCCTTGTTAATTTATTTTTATTCTTATAAGAATAATAATTAACATAAATAATAATTTTAATTGATTAAATTTATTTAATCTGGTAGAGTCACCCCCCTCTAAACCATCTGTCAATACCGTTTCTGTCCTAATAGGTTAACCATTCCAATGAACAATGACTTTCATTTTCCACCACTGCATGGATGGATATTTTAAATTAAACTATTGTAATTAAAACTGATATTAATAATTATATTTTATTTTGATTATTATTATATAATTCAAAAATACTCTTATTATCTAACAAACCCATATATGTTAATCATGTTCAAAAATCGTAACTAAATGAAATATATAAATGAAAAAATAACCTATATTCTCTAGATCGGGATTATTTACGAATACTGTTTGGTATAATTAATCTTTTAAAAATTTAGTATCTTATTCAATGAATAAAATTATAGTTCTAGAGTTATGGAAAAATTCCATAAGAACTCTAATAATTATGTAGATATTATTCCGACCCTATAACCATAATGCGAATATCCTTTGGACAATGAATATAGACATGGAATCTCATTTAAATGAATCTAAAATAACATTATGGATTAATAATTAACCAAATATAGTTTAATTAGCATAATAATTACTTTTTTAATTAATTTTATTTGATCATTAATCACATTAGGAGATGTCAAAATGAATCTTGACCTAAGGTATTGTGACTCTACAAAAACTAATTTTTTTGGTCTATTACTATTTTCAATTCCATATAGTATCTTTCTATTTAATATTTTATAATTACTATAAAATTTTTATATATTTATATTAAATATGTACCTATCATATTACACCTTTATTTTATAAGGTTATACAAGCCTTATATTAATTTATCAATACCTTTTTTAATATCAAAACTGATTTAGGAGAACAATGATATTCCAAAATCATTCCTTATAAGTTAAATTTTAATTTACAAATACTTCCATTTAGGGTTATGTGATAACCCAAAATAAAAAATAAAAAGAAAAAAGGTGGATTAAAAAGGGAAAGAAGTAGTTCTTCATTATAAAACATATAATTATAATTGTGGTGGTTGAAATTATGATTTGAAAAAACACAGTGAGGTTTCACCAATCATCCAATTGAGGACAATATACCAATTTCACTATTTCCCCATATCCCTTATTTAAATCATGTATAAATATTGTATAGTATTTCCCACATTATTTATTTCATAAAATAATAAAAATAAGCTTTAATCATTTAGGTTTACCACATGTTTCAAATAAAAATTCATATTATTTCATTCAATAAATGTATATTACACATTCATTAAGACACCATTGTAATGGTTTTTTATAAACACAATACACTACACATTCTCAAGAAATTTTTGAATAAAATCAATATTTAAGATATATTAATATTAATTAAAATATAAACATACAAAATATTTAATTCATTCTTCTGATTATAATATTTATTAAATATAATTTGTTTATAATTTTAGTTAAAAATGTTAATAAATAACTTTCTATTGTAATTTATTATGTTTAGGACTTAGGATTGATTCCATTATATAGAAAAAAAATTCATTTAAATTTTATTAATTGTGATCCCATAAAATTCTCTAGAATATTTTGTATTGTTTATATCTCTTAAAATTATATGAATGGGAATGGGCAGTAAGCCATTTTTATTATGTGGCTATATTCACCATGTTTCTTTGTTTTTATAGTGATACATGAATTATGCTTAATATATATTATATTATAAAGTTGGAACATTATTACGAGTCTATACTATTTTTTTTTAATTTGACCAAATGATTAATTATGAGAGTTATATTTTATTATATCATTTTCTACCATTTGAATCATATGTTATGTTTCATTACCATGATTATTACCTTACTATGATTTATAGAACACCCGTTTATTAATATATTCCATAGTTTATCTTATACAGTTTAAGAATCTCCAATTAATATAGGATTAAATAATGGAGTTTAAAATAATGATGTTTTATTTTATATTCAATTTGAAAACTTCTGATCAATTTATCCTAAAATGACTAGGCCACATGGTGATTATGTTGGGTTTATTGAAAATTTATGATAAAAATCATGTAATAATATTTGTTAGAGACCTGGGTTGATATATATTATTCCCGATCAGTGTCACTTTATTATTTGATATTATAAAAATAATACATTATTTAAAAACTCAAAGAAAAGAAAATTTATAGGAACAAATTCTAAAATTTTGGTAAGGTGTTGAGAAATTATTTTTTAAACAATGAAATACATATCTATATACTAAAATTGTATGTGGAACTGACACATATGTATCTAGTTGTAACAATCCTGGAAGGTATTTTTGTGTATTTACTTAACCTAAATCTAGTTTATGTAAAAGTGGCATTTATATAATCCTATATTGACATTTTGTGGGTATATGTTTTAAAAAAAGCATAATCTCTTTTTTAAATGTTATGAAGTATTTGAATATATTTATAGTCTATGAAATGCATTATAAATATTACCATGGATAAACATGATTGAACCCTAGAAACTCATAATTTTTGATATACATGTAATTTATATGTTATTACTTAAAATTTTATATTTTTTATATGCTTGTTGTTTAATTATTCTAATATCATGTTTTTGTTTAGTGTAGTTAATGGATGGAAATATTTAGAACTGTGATAACATCCAATTTTATAAGAAATGTAATGATTTACCTATTTGGATTCCTTACTTGATGGGAGTGGGAGGTAAGAACATTATGTTAGAACTATCTCAACTAACTCATGTTATGAATAGTAACTTCTATCGTGTAAAATTCCATCCTTTTTATAAAAAAGCATAAATTTTGGTTGATCACACTATGTGAATATGTCCTCTTACATTTACTAGATCTTTATATCCCACCATTGAATACAAATCTATTAAAATTACTAAGAAATTATTATATGTTCTCCAATTATCAATATTATAGAAATTCATAATAGTCATTTAACACCAATATAGAGAAACTGATTATCGGAACACTCTAATCAATAACAAAAATATCAAGGGGGAAATGAAGTCCATGGAATGATATGGACTTAATAAAAAAACTCTATTAAAATTTTCATTGAACTCTATATATAAAATTAGATATGGGCATTCTTATAATAAACAAATGCTAGACAGTTCTACGTGGGATTATTATAAAAAACATTACAGGGATTACATGATACACATATAGATTTTTAATTAACCTGTAATGTATGTTGGGAAATTTTTTTAGAGTATTAATATTGATTAAATGAATATATATATTGATTTAGGACTTTTAATATATGGAGGATATTTTATGTTGTCCCCTTAAGGTCTCGAAAGAGATTGATGATTCCCAATAGTCTCAATAGGATGGATATAAAATGTATGAATTTTTGTTTAATTTGTAAGGATAAATATAAAAATTCAATTTAGGAATGAAAACTCAATTACCAATGTGTCAAAATCATTGGAAGAATCCAACTAGAAACTATCACAATGAAATGGGGAGATGCTTCACTTGTTGAAAATAGGGGAATTGGGATAATCAATATCAAAATATGAGGAAGAATATAACTAATAAGTCAATTGAAAAATGGTTTTTATCATCCCTCTGTCTATATTCTATTTCATCAACTATAAAGAACATAGAAATCTTTCAACACAATAAAAAATACATGGTTTTTCAGAGATAAAAAATGAAAATAATTTCTATGTACAATAGATTTTTGATGGAATATGTTACTATTAAATCTATGGTAGACTATGATAATTATATTGTGGAATATACACTAGTCATTCATTCCATAATGAAGATATACTATCAAAATCTAGTGTTGTACAATCTTTTCTATCATATAGGATTGGTAGAAATGCTCAAACACCACCGAAAAACGTAGAGGACAAGTTGTTAGTGAGAACACCATAAGGACAAATTATTTCATCTCAAGTATATAATCCTCCAACAGTCATTTTTTGTGGTATATAACACCCAAAAATCATGATATAATTATTTTATTATAATTGTATGTTATTCTGGGAATGTACTATTTTCTAATATATAAATCCAATATCATATTCTTAGAGAAAAACCCACTCTATTAATCAGGAATCATTATCCTATTCTACAAAATTAAAAGGAGGAGGATAAATCTTATTTAAAATAATATTCCCTAGAATGGATCAAATTTTATTTAGGATAAAGAAAATATATACCAAATGTTTGAGAAAAATGAGTGAATCATGCTTGAAGACAAACCCATTATAAAGGACTATAATGATGTATTCCCAGAAAATATTTTAGTACTTCCTCCTAAAATAGTGGTTAAAATATCAATTGAACAAATAACTATATTTGTGATTATATAAAATACTCTTTATGGAATAGACACTGTAAAATTTGGATAACAAAATAAGAACTTATAAGAGAATCTAGATAACGGGTTTACATTCCCAAGTAATTCAACATGGGGTGAGTGGATTTTAAACATAAATAAGAATAATGATTCAATTAACTTCTAAATTTATTGTTAAAAACCATAAAAATAATGATAAAGATCAATTCTCCCTTTCCATGGATTGATGACTAGTTCGACCGGTAATGTTTGGATCATAACTATTCTAAGGCACACATATGGTCAAGATATGAAAAATTAAATGTGAATAAGGAATATATTAAAAACAATAATTTTTGAATAAGTTAAAGAAACTATGTTGTATTAAATTATGACAATTTTACACGCTAATTAAATAATAATCATCTTGATGTTAATGAATAGAGTATTTATATATTACAATAAAAAAAATTTGCAGTCATTATAGATAATATTTTGATATACTCTAAAAAAAAGTAGGTATATGAGGGGTGGCTGAACCAATATCTATAATGGAGATCCATAGACTCCTTGGACTAAATAGATACTATCAAATATTTATGAAGAGCTTTCTAATACTTTCAATCATAATAATCAAACAAACCTAGAATGTGGTTCTGTTTTTTTGAGATAATTAATATGGATAGAGATTAAATAAATTTAAAATGAGTCTTATCACTAAAATATTTTTCACACTACCAAAAATTGGGTAAATTTATATTCTATACACTGATTAATAAAATAAGGGGTTTTGTTTTTTTCTATTTAAAAATTATAAATCAATATAATATGCCTCAAGGTTGTTGAAAGTGCTTCTGTAGAAATATCGAACACATGGTCTATATTTGGCAGTAGTGATTTTCATATTGATGATTTGACAGCATTATCTGAATGGGGAGAAGTTTGAAATATATATTGATCATAATATCTTTATATATATATATATATTAATATTAAATATATTATTTTTTTTGATCCAATCAAGGAAAATGAGTTCACAATCTATTGCGGTTATGAAAAAAATGTATGATTTTTTTATTTAGAAGGAATCATGCAACCTTATCAATGATGAGAATTGAGAAGGCTTCTATATTATCATATTTGAAGAATATAGACAACGTAGTGATAAATTAATGAAAAACATACTACCAAGATCAAGTTATTTCTCAACAATCCATTCTAGATAATATGAATTATTCATAGAGGGATGATGTGTAAATATTGAAGAAGATATAATCTATATTGAAATAAAATTAATTATAAGTAAAAATTCAAGAAGAAGGACCATTAATATTGTTTTCATGAATATGTGTCCTATTAAATATGAGGATAAATACAGATTTAGTGAATATTTCAAAGAGTTAAACTATCTCCATCCACCTAGGGAGCACCAAGATGTATTGATATCTATAATAACACTATTGGTAAGAAAAAATTAGAAGGTAATCTTGGATTATACATAAATGCGTTTTTTATGTTATTAATTTAAGGTAGAAACGAAAAGTGATAACGGGTTCATGAAACCATTACCCATAACATCATAGTAATCAGAAAACATTACCATATATTATTCAAGTGACATTTGAAGACAACTAAATGAAGAAATTTCATATAGTTTGTGGTAGATAAAATAAAAAATACTACTTATTTTATTTACATTTGAGAGGAATTATCACACGATCAACATGAATGGATATATAGTGGAGAATTTTGAAGGCTATATATAATACTACTATCAATTTTATCGGATCAAGATCCATGGTCTACCTCCATATTCTGGAAAAGTATCTGAAATTATTTATATACTAAATTTAACTTTTGTTAGTACTATCACACCAAATATAATTGTATCTTATCAATGTTTTGTTGAATTTTTTATTAAATAAAATTTAATTTCATTGATAGTTTGTGTTACATGAAACACTGAGTTTAAATGAAACATTATATACTATGAAAATATTATTATTTAATGTTATACTTATCTCATAGTTATTCGATTAGTGGGTTCTAAAAATGATTGAATATGTTATGAATAAATTATGCTTTATATATTAATATAATTAATTCCTTTATTATTAATTAATTATTAATGAAACTAAAAAACATTTTCAACTACAATTGATGTTTTTAATCTATATCTATGGTCATAATGTGCTTTTATCTTAATAAATTAAATTTATCATTATTGTTAAATTATTTTAGTGAGTTTTTTATTTTATATATTAAATTAAATATTTTAACTATCATATTATATATCTTTCAAGACATGGTATAAGAATAAATCTAGTTCTATGCTTGAATGTGTGTTTTTCCAAAAAAATAAGTTTTCTTTATATTTTTCAGGCTTATGAAAGAAATCATTTCTTCCACTTATAGAAATGTAATTTTATAAAATTTATTCCCTATTTTTAATTATGATGTTAAAAATAGGAAAATATGTCCCTTATATTTTTAGGCCCTATGGCTGGTAACCTTAGTAAAACTTATCACCTTGGTAATGGACAAATCGTGTTAATCTAGGTTCAAAATAACTAATAAAGCCATATATTTTCCTCATAATTCTAATTGAATGAAAATAACTCGACCCTTATCAACTTAGGATCAATGTTTAATTATTTTAGTTAAAAATATCAATTAATATATTGTATATAATATTTAAAGTAATGAAAAAAATGTCACTCTTATACTTTGAAATATCTATTATTTTCCAATAGAGGGAAAAGAGAAATTTATGAATGAATATAAAATTATATATATATATATATCATAATTAAATTATTTTCATTATGGAAATTTATTCTTGATATTTATTAATAATATAGTAACAATAAATTCTTATAGAATGGCAACATAATATTTCTTCAATAAAATGAAAATTTAATTTAATGATTTTAGAAATATTAAAATTAATATAATTTACGCGAGATATAAGGTAATGAATATTTTTTAGATAAATATAAAATATTACTGTTGTGAAAATTATTATATTATAACCCAAACCACGTATTTATTTATTTCAAATCAAAGCATATGAATAGTGTAAAAATTGACATTAATTATACTTTAAAAAATAATATTTTATTTTATTAATAAAAAACATTATTTTTTTGAAATAGGATAGGGTGAATAATATATGTTCTAAAATGTTACATAGTGGTCATTTATGAACCAATTTATACTTTTATATTTAAAATTATAAACCATTAATAGTGAGAGAGATGTTACCATGGTTTATTTTGAAATATGAAAACAAAGGCGTTAAACCAAAAGATAATGTCCCAAATTCCATGTTGAATGATTTTTATTGGTTAATTTTATTTCAAACCCATACAACATTAATTTTTAATCCATTTTCATTTGGAATCATTTTTATAGAGAATGAATTTATTATATTTTTATATTTTATGAAATACCAAGAATTCCCCTCACATTAATAATAAAAGGGCACATCTCTTTTCTCTTATTCACACCATGTATCATCCCATCCCACAACATTTTCATATAAATATGATAAGAAATTACTAGGCCTTACATGGAATCTTTATGACTCAAAATGCTTGGAATAATTTCCAGCAGATCCGTAAAAAATTGGGGGGGGGGGGTTATATTCCCTTTAAATATAAAATAACCAAACCACATGACAATAAAAAAATAACCACTATGGGATTTATATGTACAAATTAATACTACATAATGTAACCAAACCAACAAAAAACCATACTAGATAACAAATAAGAAACAAAACTTAACATAGTGGTATAAAGTATAAGATAAAACTAACAAAACTCAAAACCTCATAAGATAGAAACTCTACATCTCCCAACATGATCCAAGCTCCAACTACATAAGACATTACCAATGTATCACAATTCATCAGTAGAGAAATTATATAACTTTCCATTAATTATGTTCTAATATTCCATATCTACGAATGCTAAAATGTTCTCATGTAGGTGGTGAGTATAAAACTCAGTATGGATTCCCCAAATGACTTCTCTACTCATGCCACTGTGATAGAACAATATAGATCATTTATATAAAACAAATTATATAAAAAAAGATAAAATAGTTTATATTAGAGGAAAAATATTGTCAAAAAGAATGATTTTTACGTGGAATAAATGCAAGAATTCCTTCCAACCCCTTTCTAAAATTTCCTTTTTGGCATACCTAAAACATATTTACAATAAACACCTGAATTCATGATATAGTGGGAGTTCCATACTCATGTGTGGTCTCTCTTTGATCTCTTATGTTTTCACAAGTTAACCATTTCTCAAGTTCCCCAATGGAACATTCCCCTTATACTAGGTCACGTCATTATACTTCATGGTACATACCCCTTATCCAAGGTCATGTCAACAAAATGAACTCACACTAACCATGGATTTCAAATATATGCAAATATAAAATTCCAAAACATTTTTGAAAAATATAATTTTATTGATTAAATATTTCTAACGAAATATTACATGTATAAAAAAACAGAAATTTCAAAATCATCATTTTAAAATTATGAAAACAATTTTAATTTTTATAAGCACCCAATTTTATATCATTTTACAAACAATCAATAATGTGGGTAGCCACAAAACACATCACTATAATTTCAAAATTTAATTCAATAATTTAAAAAAATTAAGACCTCTAATTATTGATTTAGTACTTATGAATTATGCCACCTATCTTCGAAACATAGGTTAAAATAAAGAACAACACAAATTCATCAACAAAATCAGTTTGAAACTCAAAAAACATTTATTAGATCCTGTTCTATATCAATAAATCAAAAATATATCTGAATAATTGTAACTAAAAATTATTAATACATAACCAAATTATAATATCAATGTATCCAAGAGAGGGAAGAATATAAAAAAAATTCAAACCATAATGAACAAGCACTAGCCGAGGCATTCAAGCCCACAACACACCAAGATTCATCAATTAATCACTCCCAGATCAAGAGGAGGTGTCTCCACATGATTTTAGAAGAGAGGAATTAGTGTTTTGTTCTTATTAGAATATAAAAATACAATTAAAGGGAAATAAAAATTAGACCCAAATTTTCTAAATCTTGGTTTTAAAGCCACATGGTTATGTCTGACTATTAGGACAAATAATGCACTAACCATGCATTACAAGCTACCTCCAAACAATACTCACATGATTGAATCACATGGCAGTAAAAACCATGACACAAAAATATAAAACCCCTCTACTCAACATTTCATGGGTTCTCCTTTGTGGATTCATAGTTTGGTAAAACTATGTGAAAAATTGTGTGACTACCCAGTTCCCACTTTTTTAAATTTATTTTTTCCTAAAAGGTTCTTCATGATTGTTAACAACCATTCTCAAAATATGATCTTATATAATATCCCTCAAAAACATTCCAAAACCCAATAAAAACATCCAGAACATAACCAATTTACTTTATATACATTAATTAAATAAATAAATGGTTAAATACCTGAATCTAGGGGAGATACATTTTCACCACTATTGGCATTTTCATCCCTAGAAAGTAGAAACCAACAGTTTACTTGAAAGAGTTCAGACCATTTCACAACCATCCAAATTTTTCATCCTAAAACTAACCATGTTTCTGTAGAATCCATAGTATACCGATGATTTTTCAGCACATGACATTCACTTACCTATCCATTATCTTTATTGAACATGAAACAAATTAGCATCTGGATATATGTCCACATGATCCCACTAAATCAAATTTATAGGATCAAGATAAATTCTTTTCAACTAAGATCCTTGAAACGCATTATGCACAAAACAAAACCTTAGTGGTAATTACAAATGATACACCACCTTGTTATCCCATTCAAGTATCTCAAATGGGCCTATGAATAGAAGAGATAATTTTTCATTATTTATAATATGACGTTTACCAAGCAATTAAGATATTATCAAGAACACATGAAATCTTCACATGAATGAAAATAGTCATCGATGATGTTTCACATATGATTTATGATGAGTCTGAACCATTACCATCCATTTCATGATCAACTGAATCTTATCTATTATTTCTCACACAGGTCTTGGTTCGACAAGTTATGTCTCACCTATTTCCACCCAACAAAATAGATAATTAAAAGGATGATCATGAAATTCATCAAAATGGGGTACATATAACACATTATGATAATCTTTGTTATATGAGAACTCAAATAATTATATGTTATCCTCCAATGATACCTTAAAATCTATTACACAATCCATAGTCATGTCTTCTAATGTTTATATTTTTCTTTTGTTCTATCTAGTCATCTATGAATGATATGTCATGCTCAATATAAACTAAATCCTGACGGCCTTCTGTAAGGATTTCTATAAAGGAGTTATATTCCTATTATTTCAATTTGATACAATAGAAACTGGAATGTTGTGCCTTTTTACCGCTTATCATCAATAGATTTTCGAAAAGTCTTCCACCATATGAGATTTAAGATTAGTGATGAAATGTACAGACATCTTTAGACAATCTAATGTCACCCTTATGAAATATTATTTTTGGACCATCCTTGGTAGACCTATTAAAATCTACTCATCTACCACGACCAATTTCTATCTATGAATCTATAATGAATATAAGATACCCAATATCCCCTGGTTCCCTACTTTGACATGTCGACATTTTTGGAATCCCAAAAAAAAAGCCAGTTCTCATTACATGACATCGCACCAAAAAAATTATTTTATTTCCTCATAAATATTATGTATATCTGGATTAATATAAAATATCAAATGATATTAATAATGAAAAAGTTATTCATGAAAAGATATAGGTTCGACCATACAATCACTAAATGAAAAACTAATTTCTTATCCAGCTTCCATCCCTCATTAGTCTCCCCACAATTGTGTTTTGACTTCATAATAACACATTTTGAATTAGATGTATTTAACTATTTAACTATATGAAAAAAATTAGGATGAAAATAATCCAAAAATAAAATTACCACACTCCCTCTTTCATCATAAACTATGTGCATTTAGTTTATCACAAGCATCATCTGTCACATATTTGGAGCCTTTTTTTTGAATGACCATTCAATTTTATCACTTTTTCTAATGATCAAAAAATGTTATTAATTATGTTTTAAATCGATATAATATTTTATCATAGAATTTTATAATATAATTTAGCCTGGTAAAAATTTATCTCAGTATTTAATAGAACTACCGATAGACATGAGTCAAAGTTGAGGATGAGACACCTCTAGGAATTTCATACCTTCATGAATAAGTCACTACCATTACTTACTTCCAGAAAAGACTCATCATTAGAGTTCAGTCACCACCAGGAATGATTTACTATCAAATATGTATTCCCTCTAGACATTACATTCCCCCAAAAATGAGTTACCATTTAATATTGAATATTATTGAATGAGTCACCATTCATATGAATCAACATTAATATCATCCAATTTTGGGATGTTTCTCCATTGAGATGAGTCGCCATTGAAATAATTCACAATTGAGTCAAGTTTCCATTGAGATGAGTCACCACTGAGACAAGTCACCATAGAACATGATTCATTGCCAGACCCCATAGAACCTTATATGAACTACTTCCGTCATGACTCACTATTAGCCTAACTCACCACAATACATGAGTCACCACCAAGATGGCCCACTATCGTTATTATATGACATTTTAATTAAATGACCATAATTTATATAGTAATGAATATAATGAAAGTGATTATTTTAATTTTTATTCTACACTATTGCTGGAAAACATTAAAATATATGTCAGATATCAATATATAGATGTAGAAGATTTTGATGATTATTCTTCAGACAGAGTTTCCATCCTGTTGTGCAATATATTCAAATAATTCATCCTCGTGTGCATAATTTCATGGGTGTGGTGGTAAAGAGAAATCAAATTCCATCTGAATACTAGATAGATCTTTTAATTACAGATTACATGTATCATTATTACTTGTATTAAATAATTCATGAATGGATTACATATAAAATACAGACCATTTCATACAATCGAAATAAATAGAGCTTGTGGTGCTCTTTTTTTTACTTCCATTTTCATCGCAATGGATTGAACTCTTCTCTAAGAAACATTTGATGAGACTCAGTCATTTAGAGCACATTAAACTAGGAAATTCTATATTTTCCTTATCTTATAGATTGGGATTTCTATTTTTTTTATTGTTTATCTGTGTGTTGTTTATATTATTTTTTAACAAATAGTAACACTTATTATCTAAATGGAGAATACATGAGATGCTCCCTCTCTCCCCCCATCATTTGTATATCCATGAGTATTGGGGATGAGGACCTTGTCTGTCCTGATTTATTTTTTCCCCATGCTTATTATAGATGACATCCATGTTTGGCCTATAAAGCTTGTATGTTGTTGTATATATAACTGATCTAGGTTTTAGATTATATTATATTTATATAATATTATTGGTAATGGGTGATTTCCAAGTTGAAGGGATTATGTCTTATCTTGATACTGAACTATTTCATTATTCCAATGTTTGCTTTTGTTTTGTTTCATTCATTAAAAATTGTTAAATAATAATTTTTTTTAAAAAAAATGGGTACATTGAGAATTAATCATAACCTGTGTTTATAAAAGTATTTAAATATGTATATTTATTTAAAATATTATAATAATATCATTATTGGTTTTACTGAGTAGAAAAAATTGTATTATTAATATTTGGAATGATAAATGTTAAAATAAACCACTCTTTTCGTTAAATAAGAAATTTTAATTCAAATAATGGTATTAAATTTAATGATTTTCAAATGAAAATTTTATTGGGATCTCAATTCACCCCATTTAGATTTACTCACTCTCACGAACATTTTGTTTCAAATTATTTTAAAAATCCTTTAAAAATTGATTTTAGTTGCATTTTATATTTACTAAATTTATTTAAGTTCTAAATTTTGTTCTTTAAATAGATAATAGAGAAGAAGTTTCTTCTAAAAACATTCCATATTTATTTAATTGAAATAACTATGGTCGATGGAAAATGAGATGAAAATTTACATTTAATGAAATGGTTTTGAAATATTTACTACAATTAATTATAATTATGAAATATGTATGATTGTTAGAAAGGAATGGTATGATACTACTAAAAATTCTTATAAAAATTATTGCAAACACATAAATTGAAATTTTTTAGGTGATGAAGAGTTTAATAGAAAATCGTTTTATAAACTACGTATGATATTTGGGATACATTATTTATTTCTCATTTAAGATAGATTAATCGAAAATAAGTGAGATTAAATACTAACATAATCAAATATGCTACATTCTAGATGAAACATAGTAAGATTATTTTTTGAAATGTATCACATGTTAAATGGGATAGGGAATATAATTCAGTCCTTGGGGAATATTGTTTCATTAGAATACCAAATCATATTTATGCTAAGATGTTTTACAATGAGATGGATAGGAACATCTGTTTCAATAAGAGTATATTGGGATATTACTAAGATACATGTCAAATAGATAATTAGAAAGTTAAAGATGTTTGGAGATGAACACAAATTTAACTGAGAAGAGGAAGATGAAAAAAAGGGGATGTCTATCGCATTAAATTCCACCGCATCAAAAAATAAATAGTATGTTCATGTAAAAAGTTCTCATGATGAACAATAAGTAGCTAATAGTGATGAAGTAATGGTTCATTAACTTTGAATATAAGAGAAAAGTATATGTCAAAGTTTAATGTCTTAATATGATGAATAAAGTTAATTATGATGAAAATGATAGGAATTATAATAATCTAATTAAATAAACTTGTATTTATTTTGATGATATCTCCTATGAAAAAGACTCTGATCATGAGGAAGGCATTTAAAAATCCAACATGTGTTTCATGGAAATTACATCTAATGTATCTCATGCACTTACTGCTTCTCATTTGATTGTTTCTAATAATTGTTAAGAAAGAAATAATGACGAAGAACATGTTAAAGGAGGATATGTTTTAATAATTTAACCCATATGATTTCAATTTTAATTTTATGAAATATGTAGACAATTTTTTTAATGAAACACAATTTTTTAACTGTTAATATTAAATCTTATTTTTCTATAAAGAAATATAAAAATGATCATTTGTTTAAATAAAATACTAAACATAAATTATCTAATCAGAAACAGAAAAATGACATTGAGAGACTTCATAATGGTAGAGAATATATTACTTAAATATTGGAAAAATATATTACACCTAACCACATCAATGGCCTAGGTTATCAACCTCGACAAAGAAGAATTGTCCAGAGACATTTTATTCAAAAATATTATTCTGGAAATTCCCATTATAATTATTATTCAAGTGGGTCTAAAAAAGTGTTTATTTTTATGTGGTTACAATATAATTATAAAAAACTCATTAATAAAATATAGGTTCATAAATCATTAACTACTAACATTCCTATACTGAAAAGAATTTTGGTTCCAAAATCATTTTGTATATAAAATTATTTAGTAGAGAAATTGATTAGATATCTCTTGTAAAAGTATATAGTACTTGGATAGCAGCTATTCTAAACATTTGACCCATGATTACTCAATATTTAAAAACTTAATAAATGTTGATGGTTGACATGACACCTTTGGTGATAATGATATTGGAAAAAGAATTATCCTTAGACACATTGTTAATTCTGACATAGTTTTAATTTCTAATGTATTATTTTTTATTGTTTAAAGTATAATATTCTCATCATCTGATAGCTATGTGATGATAGTTTTCAAGGTAATTTAATAATAATTCTTAATTTTTTTTATTTTAAAAATTATTTAGTATTTACTTATTGGAGAAATTAAAATTTATATTTTGATAATATAGACTCTTTATTTTATCAAAGTGATTCTTGCATAAGTTTATTTCCTATGAAATCCTTGATTTTGAATATGAGACTATACGACTGCAACATTTACTAACGTAGAAGCTATAAAGGAAAGTATTAGTTAATGATATCCCTAAAACATGATTCCCAAATTATAACGTTTGAATCCCATCCGACAAAGTGAAACAACGCAAAATATATTTTAAAACAAAAAATGAATTTTTTACATATCAAACACTATAAATTTTCCACAAGGATTAATTTAGATCATCAAGTGTTTCTATTTTGAATGGTAATCACTCTGTGTATTTCTGTGTAGATGAATTTTCTAGCTATACATGGTTATTCTTCTTATCTAACAAATATAAAGCCTTCTCTTACATAAAAAAATAATCCATGTTAGAAAAAAATGTGGACACTGGAATAATAACCCAATAAGTGATCATGTATATGAGTTTAAATTCATTACATTGAATTATTTTTCTCAGAAAATCACTATAATCACAAATTGTATGCTCTTAGGACCTCAGAGTATAATGGTGTTCTGAAAAGAAGGGATATAAAACTTCATTAAATTGGTAGGATAATTCCTACTGAATATGATATTCATGTTTACTTTTGGTAAGAGCATGGGGATATAGCCTATAATATTATTAATAGAGTGTTAATTAGACAAATTTTAAAACATTGGAATAATAGAAAGCCCAATTTTAATTACTATAGTGTTTTTGGTTTTAATGTTATTATTAATAATATAATGTAAAATCTAGAAAATATACATACAAGTGTCCTGGAAGAATTTCCTTGGTTACTAAACTTCTAGTAAATCATATTGAGTGTCTATAATTAGAACCAAGAATTTTTAAGAATATGTTCAAGTCAATATTGATGAAAAAAATACACATGATCCCAAATTTTTTTTTAAAATACTTCAGGATGATTTATCAAATCAATAAGTTGCAGTTAGACCTTATTAATATTCTATAAAACAAGTATAAAATTCCTCCAGTTCTCATGAACTTCAAGAATCCAAACATGATCCAGTAGATGAAAATGTGTTTACCAATCATTCTTTTACAATGATTTGTTTGAAATTCTAAATTGAATCATTTAGATGTTGTAGTTGGAGAAATATATAGAAGTAAATAGACGAGATATTCTCTTAGGTATTAGGTTGAGAATCATTCATTACTGTCATAAATTGAACCAATAAACATCATTGATAAAATTATTATTGAATTCAGGTTAATGGATATACATAAATAACATAATAAAAATGAAAGAAATAAATTATGGGATATTTTTTATTGATTTAAAGACACCATTACTATTGTAACTAAATGGGTATTTTGAAACAAGGTCGAAGAATCTAGAACTATAGTATGAAATAAGGCTAATTTGTTTTCATAAGTTTATAGTCATAAAGATGGTATAGACAATGATAAAACATTGCACCTTTATCCATACTAAATGAATAATAATATTGACAGCCTATGTGAAACAATTACATTTTAGAACTATATAATATTGACGTCAAATGTGTATTCTTATATGTTTATAAAGGTGAGGATATTTTCGTTGAAAATCCCTTTGATTTTCAAAATATTCACTTTCCAAATCATAACATCAAATTAATAAAATCATTATATGGTTTAAAACAAAATCCTAGATATTGGTAGGATTAGATTTTTTTTATTATTTTAAATGGTTTTTCAAAATTTATATATTATCAAACACATTTTTTATAAAAATATTTTTGAAAGATTTTTAAAATTTTCAAATCTATGTAGATGATATTATCATTTTATCTTCTAAAAATTTTTATTTAATGAATTTGAAATGAGTTTAATGGGATAAATGAAATTTTTTTCTTGGTTTTTAAATTATTCAAAATAAAGAAGGTATTATTTTGAATCAATGTAAGTACAGCATTGTCATTTTAAAATGTTTTTGTTAGTATTGCACTAAATATAAAGATATTCTTATATGTAGTACATATATGTTGGATCTTAATGATGCTAAAAAACAATTGGATCAAACCTTATACAAAGATATGATAGGAATTATTTTGTTGTTAATTGATAGCTGGCCCGAAACTCTATTTAGTGTGAGTATGTGTGCTCATTTTTAGGAGAACCCTATAGTGTGGCCCAAAATTTTGGTTAAAATAATTTTTGAATTTCTCAAATGAAAGAATACATTTTTTACTATTCAGCACCAGAGGGTAAGTATTTGACAAATTGTTTTATTTATATAATGATTTTTTGGTTGGAAGTTATATAATAAAATCACCACTGGAACATTTCAACTTTTAAGAAAGTCTCTAGTTTATTGGTGAAGTTAGAAAATAAATTCATGTTTCACTATCTACTTCAAAAGATGAATACATAGTTGTAGGTAGTTGTTGTGCTCACATATTATGTTTGAAACACACTCTACAAGGTAATGGATATCAATTCAAGAATATATCAATATATTATGACATCCAAAGTGCAATTAATTTATCCACGAATCACGTGTCTCACTCTAGACAAATTCTTGTTGATATAAGACATCACATATTAAGATATGGTTTTCAAAATGGTGATATAACAACTAAATTCATAGGAACTGAACAATATCTTTTTGATATCTTTACTAACCCATTTAATTAAGAGTGATTAATCTATATCAATCATGAATTATTAATGATAATTTATTATTAAATACTAATTTTTGGGAAACCATGTTTGGAAATTACCAATAATTCTAAATTACCCAACATAGGAAATTACCCACCATTGGAAATTATGAACCATTACGAATTACCAACCGTTATAAATTAGCCAATGTGGGAAATTACCTACCATTGGAAATTATAGACCATTGGATAACCCACTATTAGATAACCCAACATTCAATAACCCCCCATTAGATAACCAACCATTACACAGCCCGTCATTAGATGTATGTCCATGTTACTAATTTTTTCATTCACGTTAATCATTTTATTCTTTTTAATTTGAATAAACAATTTTATTTTTAAATTTTCAAATCAATTAAAGATTTATATTATAAATTTTTTTAATTTTTATGCACAATCTCCATAGTTCCTTTTAACCTTATAGATTCTACATTACTGCTCATTTTGAAAAAATTAATATTCCATTGACCCCACCTAAACATACCATATTTGTTACAATGGACAGTGTGAAGTAAACCTCTTAGTCGACTTTTGAGGAGTATCAACCATTGAATAAGAAAATCTTATATTTGAGTATATCCATATTAAATCCATGAAAACTAAAACTCGTGAATCTAATAGTGGTTTCTTGAGAAGGTTGTAAATGTTGAGTGGTTGTTCTCAATAATATCAATGGTTCATAAAGTGAATGAGGACCAGGTATGGGTAGTTTTGTTTTCTAATAAGGATATACTATTCTATACTTAGTTGGTACATCAATTTTATTATACTGATGAGTTTAGTTTTTCTGAATATAAATATTTTATATAAATCAAGATATATTAATAAAAGGTAGTTTTTCTTCAAATTTATGGTCTAGATGTCTCAAATTACTACATTAAGGAGTTTCAAATTATTATCCTCGGTCAATTCCCAATGACAGTGATAGTTTCATGAATGATAATTCCATGGAAGAGTTTACTAAATATGGAATCTTATGGTAACATATTGAAATTGAGTTATATTGTGAGTGTTATTTATTGTTTATGTTCATACATCACATGTTGTGCCCAAAAAATGGTATTTCAATATGATGATATATTAAGATGTATATATTTTTTACACTAGAAAAATTTGTGAAAAAGAATACTATGAAAATATATGATGGTGTAAATTATAGACATCTACAAGAAAACTTAAAATGTCAAACTCCCATATTTAACCCAAATTCATTTTTGCCATTGTAGAGGAAGAGAGACTAGTTGTTGAGGATTTATAATATGAGGTAGTGTGGGGAGGTTTTTTTGACCAAATTAACTTATAAAATAATAGAGATAAACTAGAACCTGAGATTAGGTAACTAGTTTCATAATATTGATATGTTATATGATTTGTTCCATCATATTAACCACACTTCTATCGAAAAATATTTGCTGATCAAGTATTGTATCTAGATGAAGTGGTAGAATATATTGATTATGAGCATGAAGAAGCTTCCAGAATTGAGGAATTATTAGATGAGGAGGGTAGTGATCATGACCTACCAAATAGAATATCTGTATCTTTGAGTCCAACTAGTCCTCCTAGATCTCTATTATTTGAGAGACTCTCTTGAGTGAAGGGGTTGAAGATGAAGAAAATTGAGGTTTATAGAGAAGAATAATTTTAGAGTTATTCGTCTCAATATTTTGATGATGATGTATCTTTATCATATAATGTAAATAGTGATGAGAGGTTTGAATAATGGAATGTATAAGACAATGAAAATGGAAATAAAGAAGACGATAAGATTGATGGATGTGATGGAAGTGGAAAAGTGGATGGAGATGTAGATGTAGATAAACATGGCAGTGAGGATGGGCCTGATCATGATGGACTTGATGACCATAAGAAGGTTCATACTCAATTAAATAATATATTTCTATCTATTTATACCAGGTCCTAAGAGATACGACATTTTTCAAGATTTAGATGAGGATTGTTTTTAATAGATATGAAATTGGATCATTAAATGAGTGGTTGGAAACTCCATGTTTTTAGCTACCATGTTATCCTTGATGATGGATAATTTATTGATCCAACATTTTTGTATTCTATCATATTATGTGTTTCATATTTTTTAGAATAGGAGAGATATTCAATATATGTGAGACCTGGTTTGGAGTATTTAACTCTAATGATGACGGTGAAGAGATAAGTAAAAAAAATAATTGTGTATATACTACCCTCAATCAAGATGATATAGATCTAAAGTAAACCATAATTGAGTACATAGATTTTACAAGAGATTTTGAGGGGTTTTCTAATGATGTTCATATCATACATGATCGACAAGAGGATTCTTATAAGATATTTATTGAAACTTTTTTTCTGTTTCTTCTTTACTTATAGAAGATGCATCTAGAAAAAAACTAGGTACTTTTAGAGGGAGGATTATCTCTAACATAAGAAGGATTTTTAAGAGTTAGTATCATAAGGTGACTCGACTCAGTGAGGTGTATTATATAAATATTTTTGAGCTAGTAATATACCACAAAATTCCCAATATGATCCATTATATTAAAGTGGTTGAGATTTTAAATGGGTGTTTTTCTAGTAATTTGGACTCCTTGAAGACTATTATGGTGTAAATGAAGACTTCATCATCTAAAACTTTTGATGAATTAATGTAGAAATTGGAGACTAATTCATTAGTTTATTATACTTTTAGTGGACCTTTATGCTCTTCTTGTCTAGATATATAGATATTCAATTCAGTTGTTAGATATGAAATTCATATTGTTTATGGTAAATTTTATGGTACTCTTAATGGTAGTTTGGGAATGATCATAAATAATAATGATCATGTTTATAAGATGGTAAGATAATGCCTTAATGATTTCGGAGTTGATTGAGAAATAATTAACAAAGCAATAAAATATTTTCTATCCCATATTTACACCAAACATGAGATAAAATATCACATCAATATCCTTGATGAGAAAATTTTGTATTATCCAGTTACAAGAGAGTTTAAGGAATAGGATATTCAAGAGAAAGGAATGACACATGCACTTCAAATGTTCATAGAGGATAAGAAGAACTTATTTAGTTCAATTATGGAAAAATAAAACATCATTATATACTTCATAAATCTATTTAATCTTTTATTACATGTGTCAGAAACTATAGTGGTATATCATGAGGCCATTCCACTTACTTCTCATACCACATATTCATCCTATGATATTGAGTTATTCAAAGTAAATATTGTAAAAAATAACAACAGTCCATTTCATTCTCAGCTCTAGCCTTTCAGGTTGTCTTATATGGGATTTATCTTGTATATTTGACATATAATTATCATCGAACCACCCTCTTCCACAAAAAAACCTAAAACCCCAACCTTTTCACCTATTGTTACAACCTCAAAGTAATCTTCTTCCTCTATGCCACATGTTTCAAACAAGGGTTTCACAGTTGCTAATCTAGTACCTATGATGAGAGAGATTAAGATTATACATTTGTCTTTGATAGGGAGTGTTTGTATTTTTTACTGTTTAATGTAAATAAATCAATTTTTCCATGAATGTAATTTCTCTTAATACATATTCATTTCTTATGTTCCATTTTCTGTTAATTATCATCCATTTTTTATAATCCCAAAAGAGGTATAATAAATAGGGAATTTATTTATGATGACTAATTATGATCTATGATCCTTTTTATTTTACAATTATCTTATTATTTGATATCACATATCTTATACCATTTTGGTTTAATATATTTGTAACATTTCTCTATTTTTTCATTATAATATAATGTTTTAAAACAATTGACCAAACCATTTCATTATATTTGTAAATTAGTAAGCAGATCTATTTTTAGTCCATGTTTATTTTATACATTGTTTCTAAAATTCCATGAATTTTATCATAAAAAAGGTTGATATTGTTATAACCCAAATTTTTATGATCAAAAAATCATATTAATTATTTTTTAAGGGTTCTAATATTTTATGATATGATTTTAGAAAATAAAACATTCTGGACATATTTCAGCAATGTTTTAAAAAGATATCCCATAACACTTCAGTCAATGTTGAAGATAAATCACCACCAAGAATTTGTCATAATTATGAATATATCAATTCCAGACATTACTCACTACTAGAAAAGAATAACTATTGGAGTTGAGTCACTTCTGATAATATGTCACCGTTAGAGATGTCTCACAACTATATTTATTTACCATTAAAAAGGAGCCACCATTGAAGATTCCCTATATTCAAATGAGTCACCATTGATAAGATTCATTATTGAGAACATTCATTGTTGTGATGATTCACCATTGAGACATGTCTCCCTTGAGAAGATTTTTCAATGAGAAGATTCTCCATTGATAAGATTCTTCGTTGAGACGAGTCACCATTAACATGAGTCTTTATTGAGATGAGTCACTATTGAGATGAGTCACTGTTGAGAAGAGTAATTATAGATATGATCCACCATTGAATAAAAGTCTGAACCTTACCTATATTACTTTTAGATTACCTACCACTTTCATTACACATTGCTGGCATGACTCACCACCATAGGTGATTTTCCACCATGATGAACCAATATCACTATCTAGGACATATAAATTAAATGATCTCAACTAGTATATTAATGAAATTAATTACAAGGATTTTTTTAATGTTTATTCTTAATTATTGCTGGAAAAAATTAAAGTCAATGTCTGAGCTCAGTATGAGGATGCAAAGTATTGTGACGATTATTCTTTAAATAGATTCTCTATCCCGTGGTGATATATATTTAATGTATATATCTTCATGAAAATAACATTGAGTGAGTTATTATCAAGTTAAAGCTAATACTTGTAAAATACTAGGGGGATCCTTCCATCATATCATACTTGTATCATTCTTACTTTCATTTGACAATGAAATCATGAAATATATTGAACATTTAGATCTCTTAATATTATCAGAATAAAGAGAACATCTGACGGTCTGTTTTTTTCTATTATTAGAGAAATAACTTGAGATCTTATCTAATCCACATATGTTGAGACTCAAGAATTCAGATCGTGTGAAACCGAGAAACATTATATTGTCCTTATCCGATATCTTTCTCTTTCTATTTCTAGAATTTATTTTTTCCTTGTTTTTTAATCTTGTTTATCAACACACATTGACACTTTCACTATACCAGGAAAATACTTAATATTATCTCTCTCTCTCTCTCACCATTTGTATACCTAGTATTATCATTTAAAGAGGTCCATGTGTGGAATGTTTTGTTTTTATTCCCATGTTTATTTTGGAATAAGTCATCCCATGGCCTGGAAATCTTGTATGTTGTTTTATAAATAAGTGATCTATGTTGGGGATCAGATTCCATTCATATAATATTAATTATAGTGGGTGATTTCCATGTGAAGTGGATTAGGTCTTGGCCTAAGACTGAACCCCTTTATTTATTTCAATATGTATTTTTTGATTTGATACATTTTTTTTACAAATATATCAATTTTATTTTCTTCAAACTCGATAAATGACACTATGATAATTAATTATTACTACTATGTATCAAGGTATTTGATTGTGAAAATTTATTTCAAAGGTTAATGTAATGTCCATATTGTTTTAATTTAGTTGTAATCAATCTTTGAGGAATCTTTTGAAGGATAAAAATTACCTCAAAATATTTTTTTAATCGGATGATTTTATATTAAATTTGTGGATTTCTTTAAAACAATTTTTCTAAAAAAAATTATTCGGAACTCAATTCACACCCCTCTATATTTACTCACCATGACCAATATATACCTCATACTACTTAATGAAAATTAAACCAAACTTCCTTTACCTTATGTAAACATTAATTCAAAGTCGAACATTTGGAAATACTCCATTCATCTGATTTGAATCAGATTCAAATAAAATTTGAATAAAATATATTTCAAACTCTTATGATCTATAAAAACCTTGAATTTCTCACCAAAGTGGAAATGAAACCATGTCATCAATGAAAAGAATACAGTAGTTATCACTAAATCAGGTGTTGTGTAGTTATTCTCAAGAAACAATAACTAAAATTAGTCATATGAAACAACATGATATCCTTGTAAGAGAAAAGATCCCATCCAAGATCCTGAAGTGTCACAATACACCACAAACCCTTCTCTAGATTATAGAAATGTCATGATCCGGGCTGATGTATGTAAAACAGTAATCATTAAAAAAATATAACATTCATCATAAAATTTATATTGAACATTTTTCCTTGTAAAATCTGTTGTTGGTAAATCTAGTACACAAAATCATTTATAAAATGTTGGTAATTCTAATCCAGACTAAGGAAAAAACATATCATAAAGTAATTCATTGGTGATTTCTAGGAGATCACAACCTCAATAATTTATGGTTCCAAATAGAAACCTATTTTAGAGAAAATATCTCCATGTAAACATACGTATCATATCAAAAAACTAGACATTGATAATTTTGAATACATAAGATTATCCTATAAAATTCCAAACAATATTTCCATGTGTTTTTCATGCTCAACCTTTGTCCTTGAATACACTAATTTTTCATCCACAAACACCACCCCAAATTAATTGAGAAACCTATGAAATATTTGTTAAATCAATTACATAATGACCAGTTATACATTCATATGACTGAAAGGAATAACCACATAATCTTAAATGAAATATCTACACCTGAAATTTTTCATTTGAATATCCACCTCACGAACCCAAAATTAGTGATATCATACTCGCAATTTAATATTAGAGACCCATTGGTATTCTTTTATTTGGTCAGATGGATCAATAATTCATTAAAGTTGATACTAATTCATTATTGTAACGTGGATATGCTTACTAAAATCTAAACATAGATGAAGTGTTACATCCGCTTTTTTCTCAAACAAGACTGGTTCTTCCTATTGAATAGTGTTTGGTTGAATGAACTATTTTCATTCAAAATATTACAAATGTACCATTAATTATATTAATTCTATTTTTCCTATTCAATAATCAAAATTTGAGATAGGAATTATCCCTATTAATATATGAATCATAAATAGCACTTCTTTAGTGGGTGGAAACCCAAAAAAGTTAGGAAAAACACTAGGAAACTGTTCAACGATTACTGAATATCGCTATCCTTGACCTCATCCACTGATTTTGAAGTCAACTATACCAAATGGTAAGAGATATTCCCACCATTGGTGCCAAAAATCCTACTACACTTGACTTTACATTTTAGTCTCCTCTAAAGAGGTTCTTTATTCCATCATTAGTTGAAAAAATACACCTTCATGTATAAAAATCAATGTGATCTTTAAGAACTTACAATAAATTCATTCCAATAATTATTTCATAGCCATCCATAACAATATTATAGAAATACCAACACAATTCAGCTACATCACTTGTGATAGAACATTCATTACACATAAATTCTTACCATTATCTTTGACCAAGAGGAGTTCAATGTTTCAATACAGAAGTCATCATCTAAATGTACAAACCTAGAAGCTCAAAAAATCAATAAGAAATAAATGAATGGGATTAATCCTTATAAAATAAATATTTTATAAGGGTATAATTTAAAATAATGTTACATTTTACCAATAATGGTCATATTTAACATCCTAAATTACTTTCTTAGCACCATATATTTTATTACCCAGTGCACATTGGTTTTTATTAAGTTGTTGAGATTTACCTTATGGGGAAACCATGTTATTCTATGAATAACCATGTATTTTTTTGGTTCTACTAAAATGTGGTATTCTACGACCCTCATACCATTGAGGAATAAATTGTATACAAATCATGAGATGTGTACCTAGCACCAAAACATGTAGAATTGAATAAATAGTGCTAAAGATTCCCCATATTGTTGTAATTGTGGAATTCTCTAGGTGGTGTCATACAATCTTACTACGTGTGATAAAAAAATTGAAAATTAAAAAAATTATATTTCCATTAGGAGGAAGATTCACCAATCCATCATTTTGATTCTAATTGATACCAATACCTTTGAAATTTAGACCGCTCTTCCACTTAATCCCAGCATTAGAGTTCCCTACATTTCTCATAGGTATCAATACACTTCTACCAACTACGGGTCTTGAGATGTATCTTTATTCTACATTATCACTATTCTATATATTCGTATAATACATTATAAAAAATATATAAATATTCATGTCATTATCTAGCCTTTACATTTATTAAAAAACTCATTCCTTCATGGATTCAAATGCAGAAAAGTCATGGGAAAATGGAAATAATTCATAAATTTAGTGGCATAATCTATCACTGAAAGATTCTCATACTTCAATCTGAAATACTCCATCATTCAGAAAATTTAGAATGTATTGGGGATGGACGTTTTTTTCAAAAATTTAGAAAAATACAACCATGAAATATCATAATATAATTTATATAGAACTTTTAATTCCCACAACATGCATTCCAGGTACTCTAGAATGTATGTTGGTAATTTGACTTTTTGATCTATTGGTCTGCCATGGAAATAAAATATTCAATTTATCATATTAATCGACATCTATACTTTCTCTAGTTTTGAATAACTCTGATATATGTTTAGATTCTTCTTCTATAACATAACCAAATGATCCACATGCCTTGGTTCATCCCTCATAAATCCCCTTTCCACAGCCTGAAAATTATTTACAACACTCTGAACCCGCTGTTGGTTCACTTGTGGCTTAGTTGCAACCACATTTTCAGTGGCCCATTATGATTATATTTTTATACACCTAAAATATTATATTTTCTATAACAACATGAATACTCTATTTAGTCTTAATCTCTACCAAAATAATTATTATCTATTTTTAATTTCGTACATCACAAATGTCACAACAATTCTTTCCCAAATTCAAAACATTCGAATTTCAACCATTTTTTGAAAATTATACATTGCATTTGATTATGAATATAATTTATAAATAACACTATAATTCCTTTTCAAAATCTCACATTTGGAAAAAAACTCCGAAACATTTCCAAATTTTACACATTTAGACCAAACCATGAATCATTAATCAAAATGAATTATTCAATTCAAGCGGGAAGTCATTTTTCATGATGCATGTAATGTGATTCTCATCACCTAAACTCAATACAATGATATTACAACTCCTCGAATTTTTTAATAAAACTATGTAACCAACTACTTAGTAATATTAGACTCAAAATAAATTGGTCAGCAACACCTTTTTTTCCCCAGGATTTCATGATCTGATAATTCCACTCTTTACTACCAATCCCACTCAAGGACTACATAAAAATTATTTTCCAACCCCTCAATGTAATAATACCATCATCCCAAAATGAATGAAAAATCACCCCTGATTGGAACCATTTGTAAAATCCACCCCCTCTTTATTGTCTTTCAAAGGTAGTTGGATATTACTAGGCTTTAGGAGACATCCCCAAGAATCCAAAGGATGGAAATAAATTATAATTTCTTCATAAAAAATCAGTGAATATTTTTTATTTGAATATTAAACAACCAATCCACATAACTATAACATGAAAACCAATATATGATTCATGGTAGAACCAAAGAGGGATGACACCACAATACCTTGGATCTTGGTTCTCTCCTGCATGATAAATTTGTTAGGATTCCTTCTCCCCACTCGCATTTCACTCAGCCTTTTCCCTTCCATCATAATGGATCTTCTAGGGGTCTATCCCATGATTCCCCCTTGTGGTTATTCCTCTCAAGTCATCTCTTAGGTCTGGTCCACTTTTTTAGTTTTGTTGATGGTGCAATGGTTCCTTACCAGATTCTTCTTATGTGCTCTAAACTTGGGATCAACCATTCTATTCCTAGCCTGATTGGTAGAATCAGATTCAACGAGTTTCTAGGCATTATAGTTTTGTGGTTGTGGATATCCTAACATCTTCTTATTCCACTTTAGGGTTTTGATAACCCTTTCCTCTTATTTTCATTTTTTGTTTTCATCTTTTTAATATTTTCTTCTAGTTCATATTTTCTTTAGGGTTTATTCCCTAGTTTCATTTCTGGGATTGATTCCTTCCTTGATGTGGTTTTCAATATTTTTGGGAGTGATTTGTGATGGGTTTGGTCTTCTATTTTTATTTCTTGTTGTTATGTTTTTTCGACTGCGCTGGTGCTGGAAGACTTTGGCATTGATGGTTCACGTAGGATCTTGTTGTTGTTTTATCTGAAAAATCCTACTTATTCTCTTATTTGGATATAGGGGTCCTCATTTCTATAAAAGTTGTAGCTCTGATTAGGTATTCATGTTTTATTGGGATATGAGTTTGAGAGGGAATCCATGAGAGGTTGATAGTGATGATGTTTTGATCATTGACACTGAGGTTGGGTTTAGCTCTGGCGACGATGATGGTGCTGGTATGGCGATAGGGGATGATGAATCGTTACTGTGAAATGTTATTCATTTCAAAAGTTGATTCTATAGAATCTTTCATTGGTGATATGGAGATGAGGGTGATGTATTGGATGGCATGAAGGTGTGATGGTAGTGACGGTGATGTGATGCATGGACAATGATGGGATGATGACGCTATACACTGTGACATGGATTGAGGTGGGTATCTCACCATTCTATGCTTATTTTGGCTGTATTTTTGTATTTTGGTTTTGAAATTTGAATATTGTAATCTTGAAATTTTAATGTGGTGTGTAGTGTGGATGGGGGATATGCGTGACTGCATAAAATGTGGATATTTTGTTATGTTCCCACTTTTTCAAAAAGTGGATTTTAATAAATTCATAAAAATGGATTTTGGAATATATAATTCATGATTTCAATTAAATATAACTCAAAAGTAAGCAATACAATAACAGACCACACGAGAGTGAAATATAGATATTGTATAAAATATCAGAGTACATAGTAGAATATAAAACCAACAAATCTCAAAGTCCTACAGATAAAATCTCCACAGATCCAAACATTCTCCAAGATTCAACTCCAAAACCCATTCCAATATTATCATGATTAATTACTAAAGAAATGAGTTACTATTCCTTTATCTATATCCAGATATACAATATCTGAAAACACCCTCATGTGACATTGTAGAGGGTGAGTATAAAACACAGTAGAGTTTCCCCAAATGAATTTCAAACACACACAAATAGGATAGAATAAGTTAAAAAATTAACAAAAAAAATCTATAATGCAATTTAAAAGAGTTTATAGACAAAACCAATAATTTTCTAATCCAACCATTTTTTTGGGAAAGAATCCAAATAGTTCCTTAAAACTATTTCTCATATTTTTATTTTGGAAAACCTAATACTTGATTAAAAACATACCCACACAAGAACGATCTATTGATATTTTAATTATCATGAGATACACCTCATCGTTCTTTTAATTCATCACAATGTCATTTCTGAAGTGCCCTACTGGATGATGGCCCTTTTACAGGGTCACCTCATTGTACCCCAATTGTTAATACCCCTTATCTGGGGTCACATCAATGAAATTAACTAACAGAAACCATGTATTATGAATTACCTACCAATTTCAATGCCAAATAATTTCAATACAATAATTATTTTATTGAAACATTTTTCTAACCAAATTTCTCATGCATAAAATGATACATAAATTTTAAAATTGACATTTTAAAATTATGTTAATAATTAAACTTTCTATACGACACCAATTTCTACCACTTCACAAACCATCACTAAAGTGTGTTTTCCCCTAAAATTTAAAAAATATAATTTAATTCAATTAATTAATCAAATTTTAAATCAAGACTTATAAATCCAGTAATAGTAGTCAAGAGTAAAGCCAGTTATCTCAAAAACATAGGATAAAATGACGAAATACAAAAAATATTCAACAAAACTATATTGAAAATTCAAAAACCCAACTTTTATCTTGTTCCATATCATCTAAAAAATTATTTCGCACCATTATTATCACCACAAATTATTAATATATCCTCAATGGATTAGATTCATTAATCTAGTTGAGGTAATATGATAAAAATTATGGAAAATCATTAATAATGAGAACATACCAGGGATTCTGGGACTCCAACACACCATGATATCTGAAAATATCACTCCCTGATCAATAATAAGCTTCTAAACAACCATTGGGATGATGGTAATTCGATTTAGGTTTGGTTTAGTGGAAAACTAAACCATTAAGGGTAAAATATTTATTAGATACACAATTTTTAGATTTTGTTTTTAACGTCGCATGATTTGGAAGAATGGTAATAATAACCTTGAACTAACCATGAATTATCCACTGTATCCAAACACCACTCACATAGTTGGCTCACAATATTTTATAATATGAGCACTAATCATGAAAAACCCTCTATGCCACTATTCATGATTTCTCCTAGATGGCCACACTGTTTGGACAAACCACAAACCTAACCATGTGCCTACACATAGCCCACTATTTCAGTTTCACAGTTTTCTAGAAGGTTCTTCATTGTTTCTACTAACTATTATAACATATCTTACCTCTATAAAATCCAAAATAAACATTAAAAACTACTCTAAATATTTTACATGAAACCCAATTACATAATATAGTGAAATTGCATAAATAAAGGCTTAATCACCAAAATCTGAGGGTACTAAAGAACACATTGAAACTTTATGATAGACCAAATATTAAAAAAATCTATTCATTGAATCCCTAGACACATTATATAGATGCCTTGAATCAGAAAATACAAAACCTAAGGTCCACAAGAGGAAATTTATAGGAGTTTCTTCAAAAAAGTGGTAATCACCATAATTGATATCTTCATTTATAATTATTCATTTAACTTATATAAATATGTGTTCTTTATAATGAATTAATATCATTAGTATCAATAATATACTAAAAAAGTATGATAATGACACCACCAATATAAACCATTTTTCACATCAAATGGGAAGTGAAAGTATTGCTAGTGTGTACATAAGATTACCATCTCCACATAATGATAAAATTATTTTATCTTTTTCCTATTTTATAAATGATAATTATGATGGATTAATATTTATTTATGTTTTCAATGTATTAAATATTATTAAAAAATAATAATATCAAATTTTATTTCTTACCTTCTAATCCATTGTAAGACAATAACGCCACTCTTTTGTATATGTGTACGATCACCTCCAAAAAGTGATATGATTAATTTTTCATTCCTATTTTACATGGATGATCATAAGGATATATTTTATAAATATATATGATTAATTTTATATTATATTGATTATTTATTTATTAATTATTCTTTACCTTTCTTTCTTCAATCAATCGCAAATTTAAAAAAGTGATTAGGCATACGTACGGTCTACTATCTCCATGAACGGTGTAATTCATTTTTTGATTCCTAAATTTTATGAATGACTCTAGATATATATATAAATATATATATAAATAAATACATACATATATATATATATTAATAATATATATGATATTTATTTCATTTTCAACATTCTATAAATGATTTTACCAAAATCCATGCACACAGACTATAACTGCTAAATCGAAACATACCTGAAAAATGAAGCATTTGGCCCCAAGAAAAGTTTTTTAAATTAAAAGTTGTTAATAAAATGATTATATGTTATAAACATTAAATAAAACATATCATCGTATATTTAATTATGGTTTTGGATTATATATATAATAGAAATATATTTATTATAGTTGAGTTTCAAATGCATATGAAGAATAACGAGACATAATGCAATGGTTCATATTTTCATAACATTTTAATCAAGATTGTTTTTTCTTATATTTAGATTGAGGAAATTATATGATCCTTATTTTATGGAAAACATTAATTTTTTCCATCATGTAATTTCATGATAATATATATTTTTTCTTTTAATTTTATCATGATGAAGATGATGGGGAGGAGTAGTTCCAAGTAGTTAGTCTGGGTTGTATATAATGTTTGAAGCCTATAGGTAAATGAATTCTTCTATGGAATACGAGCCATGTAATACTTATGCCTACGGGCCATGTAAGGGTTCCACCTCACCCCTTGAAAGGTGTATTATAAAAATCAATAAAAATGAAGGCCTTCAGGACATTTGATGGTATGTGTCAAATGAATAAACAGAAAGAATATAATTTTCTAAAATCATTACCACTAAATTCTTTGATGATTTTATTAAATGTTTCCACATTTATTTTTCAGGAAAACTTATTCCAAAATGTTTTGAAAATTGTAGGATTTTTACATATTGATTTCAAATTGATAGTGTATTTTACTGAAGAATATTTTTAATGGTATTTTTATTCATAAAAAACCATTAGATTTTCTTATCTTTTACAATTGATATGATCCAATCGAAAAATAATTATCATTTATCTTGGTGAATTATGATTATGATGATGAGATTTTTATTGAACACATTTATTTTCAATGGGTTGTGCTATGATGATATTATCTAATGTTTATAAAACTATTTTCTTTTCATGAGATTTGATATAATGATATAATTATTTACTATTAAATTTTGGCACAAATATTTTTGGTTTTAATTATACAAAATGTGGGCCCAAAATTATATATCTCTCTATTGAATTATGTAATTTAGTTTACATAATGACATAATTATCAGAAAGAAGTTGATGTGCTTGTTCTATTATAGAAAACAAGTCATCAATATTGATCTATTATAGGAAACAAGATAATGTGGTGGATCCGTTATATGAAACAAATATTTTTTTTATTCATTAAGTGTCACAAGTCTATGTGCATAATAATTTTCAAGAAACAAGTTGACGTGACTGAACCATGTCTAGAAATATGGTGATATTATTGATCCATTATTGAAAAAAGGTGTTGAAACCTGATCTATTGTGATTTGATTGTCTTGGTTGTTAAAAAAGATATAGAAAAATTATTTTATACCCATGATGGTGAAATAATTGTATGATATGAACTCATGGATCATGATTGATTATGATTACTTATCACTCTTATAAGTCATGAATTTTGTAATGATAATTCCTTATTTCATGAATCATGTTTATTATCTTTTATACATTGGGTATGAATTTTATATTATCTTTATATTCTCATATCTATATGATATCTTATCCTTCCATATGATTATTGATTAATATCTCCCATGTTTAACTTTTCTAACAATCCATGATCACTTTTTCTTATATTGGTTTCACAATGTTAAGAAGAAATAATTAAGAAGGGCATGTTTATAAACTGAACTAAATGAAAATATCTTTACGATATATGATTAATATAATTCACGAAAAAAATGATTGTGTATCACATATCCAAATACAACAATCCTTTGTAGTCAATGGGAATGTATTTATGGAAGGTAGTGATTATTCATATAAAAAGACATAATATTTATGTATGAAAATTATGGTCCATGATAGTTGGTTTCAGAGAATGTCATAGTTGAACATTCGAAACACGGAATAGAAAACCATAATGTGAACAGAAGGGTAAGTCTATGTATATGATACCATCCCAAATCTCTAGTTATGACCTTGGATAACCATGGATAAACAATTGTTTTTATATAATGTGAATAAGGTGTAATGATTGGGGAATCAAATATATTATTTCTAAGTATTGTGTGGTTTCACACTATGATTATTATGTCCCACACTTTTCATTTTTTGTTTATTTTAATTAGATGGAACTAAAAGGCATCATTCTTATGTTTAATGTGATGTAAAATGAAATGATTGTTCACCTAAGAAAACAAATTTCATTGGTTATGGAACCAAAAATATTTTTTTCTATGCTCACACCACATTCCCAAGCCCTGAATCATGTTGAGATTCCAAACTATCAAAAGTGGGACCAATGTACTATTGTATCTTTAATTAGGAAACATACACATTAATTTAGTTGGTCCTATGATCCACTTGTAACTGAGTGATGTCTCCGCACCATTATGAAAATATATTTTATTCTATAGTTCAAGGTATATTAAATTTTTATCCATGTATTTTATCTTTTGGAAGGTGCATCAAATCAATTGTGGAAACATATTAAGAAAATGATTCTGGAGGATGAAACCGACTCTATTTAAGGGGGTGTTTTTAGATGATATTTTGTAGTTATTACTTCCTTAGTATACAATGTACTAAGTCATAGAAGTAGTTAATTGATCTTGAGAAATGTTATAATGAATCCATTGGTGTAAAATTTTTACAAGATTTTTATTTTATTCTTTTGGTTTACTCAATATCTCTAAATAAAAAATTGATTGATTTTATAGTGGCTAAAAATTAGTCCATAAATGGTACCATTCATAAAAGACATTTGTAGTTATGAATAAATTGTTTGATCTATACCTATGGTATAAATAGTAATATGATATTTTCAACATCCCCATGGATTTAAAAAAAGGAACATGGAGCCACATAAGAACTCGAATATATCACATGGTGGAAGGAAATTACAACCATCTAAATGATAGAAATGTGTGAAAAAACAATATGGTAACATCTTTTATAGAAAAATTATTTTCATTAAAATTTTAAATTAAGTTTATAAATCAAACTAATGTTTAAATGGATTTAATATATTTGTTAATTAAATAGAGTAAAATGAGATTCCATAAATACATCACCCATTCTATAATTCATAAAATGTAAATTGTTTTAGAATTATGTCAACTATTTCACAAAACTAATTTTTTAAGCCCATATTCAAAACCTCATAAGTCGAAATTTATAGGGAAATATATTATAATCATTATTTAGAAGTGTGTTATGAGAATGAATTGATGAAAGGTAAAATTTTCCTCCACTAGAGAATCGCTAATGTCTTATTAGATAATGGATTAACCCACTCTTTAATATCTATGGAATTTACTATTGGTATCAAATTAATAGGATGATGATTAGATATTTTGTTAGGGAAGAAAACACATAGCGGTATGATGGTCACATATCAAGTATAAATTTTTTATTTAGTTAATGTTTTTTTCTAATAGATCTTCCTATAGCACTAATGATTCTCCCTTTAGTTTAATTTGATTTGAATCTATTTGTGTATCAAATTTCCATTTATTGAGAACATGTCAATTTCAATTAATGGGAAGTCACATTTATTATTCGAAATGAACCCATGATCATTTATCGTTTTATGTTGGAATAAAATTTTCTAATTAATATTACTTCTATATTGTGGATCTTAATTATTATACATGATATTTATTTATCTCACATGTTTGGGGATAAAATCAATATAAATGATATTATAATTCTATAGAGTTTATTATTTTATTTATAGATTAATTTTCTAGTCCACCACCAAGACATGATGTTTTATTTTCAATAAAATGAATGCATGATATTATATCTCTTTCAAATACTCTATATAGAATGGCCTAGATTCATTTAATGGAATCCAGGAAGAAACTCCCTGAGAATCATGACAAGGGATTAATTTTGATGGGTGAATCACCATGGGGTTCAAATATTCTTTTTTTAAAACAAATGAATGTTCATTGTTACTCTACAATTATTATTTAGAACATAACATGATAAATACCATTAAAAAGTATCATCCAACCCATATTGATGAATTTTTGATCAACTTAATGAAGCTCAGTATTTTCTATTACTGAAAATTATTTTGGATATCATCAATTGAGGTCCAATAAAGAATATATACATAATAGAACATTATGTACATGTCATGAACACTATGAATTTCAAATGGACATATAAATACACCCCTAACGTCATGAATATAATTTATGAAGTCCTTATAGATTTAATTGATCAGTTTTTTGTAGCATTTATAAATGATATTCTAATATATTTCATGAGAAATACTAAGCATGAATATAAAATTAATGTAGTACTTAATGCTCTATGTTAGGAGAAGTTATATAAAAAAATTACCAACATTGAATCTTGGATTCGAAAGGTATCATTTTTGGGTTATGTAATATCATGGGTGGGAATTTCAATGGATCCTCCAGGGATAGAAGTTACTAAATGGTTGAATAGGCTGACCACTATGACTGAGATGTATTTTTTTATTTGTTTGGATGGATATTATTGTACCATTTTGATGAATTTTTCATTAATATATAATCCACTGACCATATTAACTCGCAGTTGATCTGTATTATTTTGAATAGATAAATGTGATGTGGATTTCAAGGAGTTGAAAAGATGGTTAGGCAGTGAACCTATAATCACATTACCTTATCTTGGAGATGGTTTTGTGATATATATTAATGATTCATAGAAGGTACACTGATTTTTTCTTATAAAGAATGATATATTTATAGCTTATTCATCATGATAATTGATGGTTCATGAAATCAATTACTCAACTCATGATTGGGAGTTAGAATAAATATTTTTTCCATAAAGATATTATGGAATTACACTTATGAAGAATTTTATGAGATATATACTAATAATAAAATTTTAAATATTATTTTCATGAGGAAATAATTGAAGATGTTTTAGATATTATGGTTGGTTGTAATTAATGATTATTACTACTAAATACACTAGAGCCTTTGGAAAGATAACAGGGCCGATGATTCTTTGAGTCGAAAGGATCATGCAAGATTATCTATAATGAGGATCACAAAAGATACACTAATTATCAATTTATAGATGTTGGATATAAAAATATTGACAAATGGGGAATATATTATATTCCTTAATTGTACAAGATTTGGAGCATTAAAATAATGTGAGAAAGGATGCAGTGTTTAACCTTTATTGTGATCAAATAATAAGTTTCAAGAACTTTGTATGTTTTTCTTCCAACTAGATTTGAAGAAGTAGTTGTTGGATGAGGCTATTTGTTCATCATTATTTTTTCAATATGGAAATATGAATATGTATAGATATCTAAAATAACATATCAATTGGTATAGCCTAAAAAAAATATTGGTGGATAAGTATCATTTTACAAGTTATATGATCGATTTAAGGATGATATAGTTAATTCTAAGGGGATGTTACAACAATTTCTGAAAAAATAATTGTAATTTGAAATAATTTCCACGGATGATGTCACTAGACTTCCAAAAACTATTAATGGAAATGATTTTATTTGTGTTATAGTCAATTTCCTTGAAAAATCTACACACATCATTTCTATTAGGGAATATTCTTATCTGGATTAGCTTGTAAGGATATACATTAAGGATGTTTTATGGTTTCATGTAGTACCCAATTACATTATATCTGATTGGTATCCATGGTTTACCATGAATCTATGGTGAATTATTCACTAGGACCTGGATACAGGGATGAGTTTTAGTAAGGTGTATCATCCTCGGGCATATGGACACTCCAAGAGAACCATTAAAAAAAGAGGATTTTCTGAAATATTGTTCTATATATTTAATGGGTGATTATGATAAACATGTTTTTCTAGTTTTATATTATTATAGTAATAGATTTTTCATAGTAATTGATATAACTCCTAATAAATCCCATTATGGAATTAAGTGTATATATACAACATGATATGATCTTGTTAGATAATGATAACTATTTGTAACCAATTTAGATAAGAATATAACATATAAATTAAATGCATTAAACAATACATGAAGGAAGCACCGAGATAGATGAAACATTATGTTGACAATCAACTGTAGGATTTTAAATATGAGGCTGAAAGAATGTCTTTCTAGGAATTTATGCATCACCACCACACTATTATTTTCCCCTCATTCAAGGTTTAAAAAAATGTTGGTCACCTTTATATGAGAGTAAAATTTTTGGTTCATGGTTATCACTAATGATTTAATAAAAAAGGGCCTCCCCTGTTTCCTCTATAAACTAAATATCTAGGATATATACAAGCCTCAAACACTCTCAAACTCTTCTTTGACTCGTAATAATGCTCATTTAATCAAAATGAATGTTAAAATTGAAAATTTAGGGATCTATATCTCATGAAAAAAATGTGTCTTAAAATTTTCCAAATATTATTGGTTGAATATATTTAGACAACATATCTTCTTAAATTAAAATTATTATCCATTTTTTACCACTTTAATAATAATATTAATTTATATTATTTTTTTGATATTTTAATTATTTCCATGAGTGGATTTTCCCTCACATATAAAATGGAACCAATGATAAACAAATATTCATAAAATTTTAGTAATTTATCTTAACCAGGACCTAACCAAAACTATACTATATTCCAAACCCTTTTTATTGATCTTAATTTATTTCTCTATGTCCATTATAAGAAGGCCTAAGGTGTAAGACAACGAATGTCTCTCAACGAAGCATTAATCGTATTACACAACTCATTCCATACTTTTTTATTGTTTTATTTTTTTAGAATTTTTTATCCATCCTGAAATAATGAATCCATTATCATTTATTTATCTAGTATTTATGATGTTTATGTGACAACAATTTTCCATATCTTTTGAATGAAATGTTATATAAATGTATCACAGATGCATATGTGTCGACTACCACCTCTACCTAGTAACATGAATCATTTTCCATAACCAAATAATTTTTCTGGATGTAATGATATATTTTACAAATATTTGTTATATTTATAATATAAATATGATTATATAATAATAAAATAGTTTTAATCATTTATTCATTATTTATATTATACAATCAAATCAATGTTCATGTTTACTTACAGAAATCCATCTTAATGAATGATTTAATTAGATTTTATAAATATATATTTATACATGGTTATAAAATTATATATAATGAACATATATATATGATTATTATATCATAAATTATAATTATTGATATTATGAAACAAAGTCCAAGATGAAAAGAATATATCTTTTAAATCAAAACATATATGAAAAATGAATTAGTTAACACTTGAAAAGATGATGATAATGAAATATTGTTGATGAATGGGTAATAAGATGTTATAGGTGAAACATGTATGGTATTATAGGTATAAATGTTTTTCATGTATAGAATTATAAAACAATTTAAATTCATTATACCTTATTTTAAAATCACTTAGGATTAAAGTTGGACTAGAGGAAATGGTTTTTCATTTCAGTTTTTTATTTGAGACATATGCCATATTCATCAGTTATTTCTTTCAAATCATGTATATACATCATCATTAATGTTTCTTATCATAAATATCTTTATATTCATGGTGTATAATGTTTTATTTTGAAATTGTTTCTCTAATTGGGGGTTATGATTTTAAATTCTCCAATGTCGTAAGGGTTTAATCTTACACTATAACTTTTTAGCGACATTATATATGATTAAATCTCTGATGATGATAATGATAAAATCTTATATATATATAGATAATAAAATATTATATAATTTATTTTTATATGTTATTTATAGAAATTATAATTTTACATTTAATTTACTTTCTCAAAGGGCTCAAAAATGTGAACGAATTGTTTATAGAAAATAGACATTGTTTTTATATTGGGTATAAAATATTTTTTATTCATGAATTTATTGTCATTAAAATGATTTCAAGATTTTTTATTAGTATATATTAATTCATTAATGTCATTTTTATCTAGTTTAAAATTTTTTATGAAAATTTATAAAAGGAATATACTATTCATATTTTGGGCGATGTAATTTTTACCAATGGTGTGAATAGAATCCTTGTTTTATTATTTACCACATGAATGAATTTTCCCACCATCATCAATATTATTTTCCTTAAAGATTAATTTTCATTTTTTCAATTTTATTTTCAATGAAATTATTTTTAATAATTTTATATAATTTTTTATATTTTATATTAGTGATTTCAAAATGAAAAGGGTATTTTCCCCAATAAATGTTCTATTTATTATAATTTTTTTTCATATTTTATATGATATTAGATGAATATTATGATTTATGAAGGATATATTATCATAACAGAATCTAATATATTACTTTATGATCTTCATTTATCTTGGGATTTATTGGGAATAATATTAATATATTGTATTATGGTTTTTCAATATAAAAGTTTTTATATATTTCTATTGATTTATTATTTATTTTTTCATATGATGAATTAATTAGACATATCGGGTGGCTGTAAGAGCCTGTTAGATCTCTGTGATGCATTGATAAGTCTCATCATACAATCATGTTAAAGTATTTTTAATACACCTTCCCTATTTATGTAAGTTTTCATTGGAATATAGCATTAGTAGAATGATTATAATGTTTATAATGATGAATTATATTATTATATAAGTAGTTAGTATTATTAATGTGATTATTGATGATGTTGTGTCATTGTTAAATATATTACCACTTTACAATATTATATATATGCCATATTTTTTTATTCAATCTCTCTTCCATATTGTTAATGCTTTATTTATTTTATGATAGATTTTATTTTATGCTTTCCCTTATAGAACATCTAACATCACAATTTATTGTTCTTTCCTTGAAATTAGATTCCAATAAGGGATCCATACTTGATATAAGGATATATTAGAATAAATAAATAATTTATACTAATAATTTTAAATTTTATATCAGGTTTCGAAATATAATTTGAAAATACTCTACGTATCCATCTTCCATGAAAGATAAACAATTCAATACTTCAGGTTGAGATAAATTCCATAAATTTACATTGTAATAAGACAACCACCAGTTATGTGTTTTTGGGGACATTGTGTTATAGTTGGTTTTAATTTAGGTTTAGTGAAAACATGGGAACTTGATTTAGGAAAACATATATTTGAGAAGATAACCATATAATTGACTCTAAACATAAGTCCAAGTCTATAATAATATCATAAAGTATCAATAAGGTAGAGAATACATGATTTTATAGTAATTAAATATATATCAATAAACTAAAAGTGGATGAAACATTAGAATAGATGCACCTAGTGGTAAACACCCTGATAAAGGCTCGATGAGTATTAACTTGATCTTCACTCGGTGTGTGATGAGTGCACATAAGACTACAGAACATGATAGACACCCATATGCTATGATTTAGTTTATTCAAAAGATGAATATAAATTATTATTAATGAATTGAAATTTTTTAGGAATTTAAAATATTCCCCAAAAAAAAGATTCTGCTTTAATGATTAATAATGCATAAATTTTCCTTTTATGGTATGTTCTTCACCATATTTTGAATTATTCGCTATTATTTATAATGAATTGTGGTAATCTTGTGTATATAAATATTTTTGAATAGAAAATAATTGATAGAAAGGAAAATTCATAAATATTAATAATCAATGTTGGGATATCCCTCTTAAGAAATTAAACTTGACTACTGTTGGAGATGAGAAGATTATGAATATATTAGGAGAGTTGACTCATGTTATGACCAATAACCTTCACTATATTGACCAACCTTTTTCATTAAATAATTATTCATCGATGATGGATTAATAGACGAAGTAGAAACCTCCAACTATTAATAGAAATATTAATCCATTAATACGTGAATAGTGGATAAAGTCCCTCGATAGTATATTCTTGTATTTGAAATGTAATGAAATGGAGAAGGTTAATATATAAGTTTATTTTCAAAAAAAATTTATGTACATTGGTGGTATTTGATTTAAAATAAAAAAGAAGGAGAATGATATTGAGAGAATGGAATAGAATAATTTTATTGATATATTCCTTTAAAAATATTTTACTTTTTTTGAAAGAATTGTTAAGGAAATTAAAGTCATTAATATATAACTGAAGGAAGAGGAAATGCTGTTGAGTATGAGGAAAACTAAAAATGATTTTCATGTTATGGTATTGACTATGAATATAATCTAGAATGTTTGATTTATTTTTTCATTGATGTTATTAAGGAAAGTATCTCAATGGAACTAGAAACATAAATGTTTTCATAATTTTATGATATGGTATCAGGTTCCATTAGGATATTGAAAGAATTATATAATTTATATACTTTCAATGGAAATCATGAGAATAAGAGGACCACTATTAACCAAGGAAAAATGAAATAATGTGAAGGAAAATAAGGGAAAGATGTAACATCCTAAATGTGATAATTTTGGAATGATAAAAAATAGTTATTTATGATAAGTAATGTGGTTTTTCATCATGTGTATAGTGAAATTATATCAAGCACATTAATTCCAGTTCATTATGGAAGCCACTAATTTCTATTGTTTCAATTGTAATCTGATGAGTCATTATTTAAAAAAAATTCCCCATACATTAATTAAATTTACCAAATAAATGTATAATGGAACATGACGTAGATTATGAAATAAGTACAAGTAAATATAAAACTCAATAAGTTGTTGTAGAAGGTAAAATTAATGAAATGTCGTGCTTTATTTGATTTTATATCTATACACATTTTCTATTTTTCAAGAATATAAAATTAACCCTTCATATTCTAAATTTTTAATTTTCTATTAGGACATATTGTTGAATCATGTTACTATGACAATATATCAAGTAATATCTATTAAGATAAATAGTAATTCCCCAGTTGAAAACATGGTTGTTCTACATATGTTTTCCTTTGACATAATTTTAAATTTAAGTATTAATTATTTTTGAGGATTTAATAATTTGTATATCAAGAATGAAATAATATATTTTGATCTTGTTATATTATAATTTGAAGGGTAAATTATTTCATCATTTTATGTGTGTTCTTATTTATCTTTCTACAATTAATGTATAACATATTCATGAAAAGGTTTAACTATATTGAGTGTCATCATATCTTGTACGGCTCATTGTTTTAGGGACATTATATAAATTTTGATTTTTTTTATGGAAAATATTTTCTATTTACGTTTTATTTTTATGTTTCATGCAAAAAATGTTTTTCTTATTCATGGATCATTACAATAATAAGAGAAGACGAATTAAAATTGTCATTCAAAAAGAAATATATCACTTAGTATATTGAATTGAATCAGGTAAGTGTATTTTATTATAATTCCTCAAACTCAAGAATTGGAAGATAAATTTCTCAAGGATTTTAAGATATTATAAATTAATTATTAAGGTACATTTTTAGAAACACATTCACAAGTCCTTGTCATATAAATTTACCCATATTTTTTATTTAATAAATAATAATTTAACTAGTATTTACCTAAATATTAAAATTCATGACAATGTATGTTAAAATATCATGAGAAGATCAAAATGAATTATAATTATGAGGAATAAATTCCTGTATGTCTGGCAAAATGTAACACCATAAAATTTAAGTTTCCTCTAAATAAATACTATGTTTAATAGTGTTCACCACACATTGCCCCATGGATAAACTAACTTGAAAATAATATTATCTAAATATGACTACTTTAACCTAGACATATAGTTGAATAGTATGAATAAAAAAAAATTAATCATTAAATATAAACAAAATTTTTTATATTAATAAAAATAATGAATTAAATTGAAAAAAATTATATTCATCAATTTTTTTACATTAAAAGCCCAAATAATAAGTTCATTTTATGTCATAACAACACAATCTAAAAAAAATCTGTTTTATGTGTTTTTACATAAATAATTAGATTTAATTTATTCCATTATTATATGAATAATTTGAATATAGAAATAATTTTCTTAAAATTGCATTTAAAAATTATCTTAGGGAGAATTTTCGAGGTTTTTCGTGAAATAGTTGATTTTTTAATGAATAGTGAAAAAATTGAATTTTTTAGAAACTATTTTTTGTGATTCTAAAATGATATGAAAATAGTTTTAGAGTTTCTAAATAATTTTTTTGATAAAATATATATTTTAGAAATAATACAATTAATATACCAATATAATCCTCATCTAAGATGTATATTCTTTACAATTTGGAATCTATGAATTATTTTTATTCATATAAAAATTATTTTTATGTGTTCTATTTTAACAAATAATTCACATGGTTATTTTAAATTATATATTAGTATTAAAGAAAAATTTATCATTTTATTTAACATAATATAATTTATTTCATTATAATCAATATTATAATTTATTATGTTGTAAAACCATTTTGATGCATAAAATCACTATTTTTCTGAAAACTGTTTAATTTTCCATTCATGAAAATATATTAATATTAATTTTTATCAGTTATAAAAATTTATTCATTTAAAATATGTTCCATATTTCATATAATCATAGTTAATATTAGGTTATATGGTCATCAATTTTTTTTGTCATAATGAATATTAAATAGTGTAAAATTTTGTAACAATAGGTTGGTTTAAAAGGATTACAAAGGGTTAAAATTATATATATTGGTAAAAAGTACAAATATTTTTTTTGTATATATTATTTGGTAATGATATTTATACCTTGATATATATTATCATCTAATTCCTAACCAGTTCTAAAAACGTTTCCATGAAAATAGCCTTATATTATTTAAATATTATAAGTAATTTTATGTGTCCCACCAATCACTTTTATAAGGGTGTGTATTTTTTACCATTATTGAAAAAATAATCCATATAGATCATCCAATTAATACAAAAAATTTTAATTTTTTCCTTACCTATGTTCATGAGCTTCTGTTATATACCTAATACCCCCCTATGAAGGGTAAAGGTGTCAGTCAATTGAGGTCTCACAAAGAAGAGGTAATCATTTTACCGGAATCATTCAAAGATTATTTATTCTTTTACTTACATTATATAATTATTTCCATGATAAAATAATTAATCTATAATAAAATATACTAACATTTTATCCTGATTACGTGAAACAATTCCCTCTCATTTAAAAAAAGGATAAATGAATGTATCTCTTATGAGTATGTGTGGACAATAACCAATAAATAGAAAAATGATTCATTTTCCATCTATACATCACATTTATAGATATGATGATATATTTAATAAACATATGACATATTTAGGTAATTATTGTGATTCCATAATTATAAAATGTTATTTATTTTATATTCCTTCTCATTTTTAGAAAATAAAGACAGCTTTCATGTGTACATACAAACAATTATCTCCATAAATGGTGTAATTATTTTTTCAATATATTGATTTTTTAGATGTTTATAAATATTTATATAATTAATTTTAATATTTTGTAAATAATTATTAAGTATTTGTATATTATGCATCCATTTTCAAAATGAAAGTACCACAACTTTGGAATAAAAACCTTAAAGAAAAATGAATTAATAAACACCTAAAATGATGATGTTAATGAAGGATCATTAATGAATGGGTAATAAGATGTTATAAGTAAAAAATTCATGGTATTATATTTAATAATATTATTCTTTTATATAATTATAATAAATTTAAATTTATTACAAATGATGATAAATCCATTATGAACAAGGTCAGGCATTAGGTAAGGGTTTCTCATCAAACTTTTAATTTGTTGATACATAATACATATTAAACACTTGTTTCATTCACGTTTTGTATATATAACCCATTTTATATGTTAAATCATGATTATATTTATATTCATTTTATTTAATTTTTTATTTGAATTTATTAACTCCATTTGGGTTATGATTCAAAAGTTATCAAAGAGGTATGGGTTTTATATTATTATCCCACATTTTCTAATCATTGAATATAATTAAATTTAAAATGATAAAATTCCATTATAATTCAATGAAAAATATTTTTTGTCTTCTTATTCCTTATTTTTTTAAATACACGTTTTCAATAAATTTTCATACCACTTGGTACAATAGATTTGAAAATATTGTATTTAATGAAAATTAACATTGTTTTTCTATTCGACCAGGAATCGTTTTATTCCCTATCCATAATTTATTTAATATTATTTGAAGATATATTTTATTAGTATAAAAAAATTGATTAAATTCATTTTCCTTTTGTTTAACTTTCTATTAAATAATTTATAATGAATATTCTCATCATTTTGAAATTGAGGTACTTTTTACTAAAGATATAATTGATATCATTATTTAAAAATTTACCGCATTAACCAATTTTTTCGATATCATGATTAAATTTTTTGTTGTAAATTGTTTTATAAGATTATATATTTAATTTTAATAAAAATATATTTTTTTTAAAAAAATTATATTCTAAATAAGTGATTTCAAAAAGAATATTTTTCATCATGAAATGTACTGGTAATATTTTACAATTATTTTATCTTTATAATCATCCTTTGATAAATTTTATGTTTCACATGGGAGATAACCTTATGAAAAAATCCATCATATTAGTCATGATCCAATACGATCATGTTTATTTAGATATTTAATTCTGAAAATATCTATATTTTTTGCTAGTTTTCTTACAAAATTAATTATGATTATTTTTTATTTAATTATTATTAAATTATTTTATATAATGGATTAATTTGACTTAGTATATCAAAATATTAAAAAATTATTAAGTCATAAAGTGATATATTACATATGTGATATGTATTTTCATGAGTCCTTAGTTATAAGATTATGATTTTTTCAATGAAGCATTTTATCAACATGAAACTAGTTATTGTTGTTATTATTATTATAAATTTTGTTATGTCATCAAAGGATATATATTAATATTTTATGATATTATTTATATATAATGTTTGAAAATTATTTAACTCTTCACTATTATTAAATTATCATTTACTCTATGATTGCTTCTATTGTACACATTCCACTACTTGGAATCTAAGATCACCGTTTATTATTTTTTCTTTTCCCTATGATTCCATGGATGGATATATGATTGATTTCAGTGATATAAATGATAAAATAATATTTTTCTCACTATAATTTTAAATATTATTTATTTTTTTCAAATGTAATATGAGCATCATGTATGTAACCCATCCCCCAAGACTGCAAAACTATTAAATCCTTTGACATGTGATCTCTTGTATCTTATTCCAAAGTAGAATGATGACCACCAGATTCGGGTTATTAGAATCTTGTTCATAAATTGGTAGTGTACCATATGAATGTTTGTGATTTTTTTCATTGGATATAGGTTATGTGTTTTTCCAGTATGATGCATATGTTGTTGACCATTTCCATGGGTAGTGATGTAGTTTGTGAGGAGGGACTAGGTTTTCTAAATGTTGAGTCTTTGGTTGATGCTGATATTTCTCACCTTGGGGGTTGAGGTTGTTGGGGTTGTGTATGAATAAGGTAGTTCCCATGAGTTTATTTAATTTACTCATTATTAGTGGTTGCCTTTACTAATTAGGTTTCATATGAGGACAATATTGACCATCATCATGAAGGAGGTTCACACCATAGAAGGCTGTTATTTGTGGTTGTTGAGACCATTGAATGCGAGCTTTAGGATTGTTTTCTTTTTGTTTGTATCAAAGATCCGGATTTGGGAAGATATGTATCATTATACCATGGGTTGATTGGGATTTTGATTCTATATATGGAAAATGTTCTATAAGGAAATGTGTCTTGGGATATAGATTTTAGAAATTCTTATGCGGCATCATAACGACTCATAGAAGTTATACAGTTATGTTAGGGGTGTAACTTAATATGATTCAATATTGTATATAAGTTTAGGGGAATGTCTCCTAAGATATGTTTTGGATATATTCTTCTACTATAGAATGGCCCAAATTGGAAAAGTATAACTCGGGTCTAGAAGCTCCAGATTGGGGTGGGTTTTGTGTTATGTTTCAGTTGTCATTTATTTATGTTTTCAAACATTGATAGATGTATCAATATAATCTAGAGGATAAATTATTGGTTTTCTTCATTGTTCATACTCACAATGTGAATGGGCCATATGGGGAACAAGTACGTTATATTTTTCAAATTGATGTGAACTTTTGAAATATAATTTCACCAATCTCAGGAAATTTTCAACAAAAATATAAATTATATAGAATTTTAAATTTTATAGAATTTAGATATGGAGGTATAATAAATTAAAATAAAAAAACATCCACAGATAAAGAAATAGGATAATATGATGAAAATTAATCATAAAAGTAGTTTCTTAGTAATAATTTAGTAAACATTAACATGAAAAAAAATTTGTTTTATGAGAGAAAAAAAATTTAATTTCTAAATGAAATGTTTTTTGGGTGATTAAATATAAGTATGAATGTACTGATAGTAAAAATAAATAACATTAATACTTTAATTACATTCATGAGAAATATATATTTTTCAGGGTGAAGAGAGGAGAGTTATCTAGTAGAGGATAAACATAAAAAATTGAAATTAATTTTATGATGACTTTATAAATAATTGAACATATCAATAAAACTTTAAATTGGAAAAGGGGAATAAGGAGTTATGAGATGTAACCCAACTATAAAATGTTGGTATAAAAAGTATAGGTAAAAGAGAGATGAAATTGGCAAAAAATGTAAAAAGATTAATTGTCTCCGTTACAAAAATGAAGAATGTAAAACATGTTCTTAAATAAAATATAAATTGAAGCAAAATGAAAAAACTGAATATCAGTAAAAGGTGTTATATGAAAATGTTTAATAGTAGCAAATTGTGGGTTATTTTTGAAAAATTAATAAATGTAATTAGTGAATATTCAAAGGTTAAATATAAGACTAATAAAATATCCAAGAATTTTTAATTAGTGTGTATAATAGGTTATAATTATCTGTTATTGATGGAAATTGAGCGAGATAATTATCAGGGAGAAGTGGTTAGGGAATTCACATGATCAATAGAACATTATAAATTAATTTTAGGTAAAAGTCTTGGTTGGACATGTCATTATGGAATGTCTAAATTATTTTTTGTAGAATACTAAATAATTCATTATTAGGGTTACAACACCAATATTATGGTGAAGAAAATATGAGTAATATCTGATTCCGGATGAATTCCACATTCAAGGGTTCATATTTCTGAATTAGACGAGGTCAGTGTTTTTAGTGTTTTAAACAGTGCAGGATTCTATAAATGGATATAGAATATACCAATTTTTAGTTATTTATATGCTTTTTGAAAGAGTATATTGAATGTTTATTGTAATTTGGAATATTTTCAAATAATCCCATCATGATTTGAGGTTAAAATTCACTGTGATAAATTGAGTATTTTTATAAAGTCTCTTATATAGTTAAATTATTTTCGAAGTGAAATATGTCATTTTAATGAGTGAGATTGGGTAAATATTGAAATAATTGGTGTGATGGACTATCGAATACTAATTTTTCATTGAATTTATTATAGAAATATTAAAGTGGGTTGAATACATAATTTGTGAAATGATTGATGTGAGTTGATTATCAAAGTTGGGATTTTTAGTAGGATGCCAATTTGGAATGATCATGTAAGTGGATTACACAATATGATCTAGTTCATAAATTAAATCTATTACTGGTATTATATTCCATTATATAGACCATATGTTAATATATTCTTGTAGATGTTGCATGGAACTAAGAACCTATCTAGTAGATGGTCTTTAATTAAACATGTTATTAAAATTTTTGGTATTTCAATGAAACTTGAACAATAATGAATTTATAATTAGATGAATTTATAAATTTGATAATAATATTGGAATTAATGCCTTAGAATATCTCTAGGGAATGATTTTATAGATTTTTGTGTGTTCGAGTAGACAATTGAATGCTCTAGGAAGGATTAAATATTTTGTAATATACAACATTGAACCACACAAGGTACCATGTAAGAAATACATGGGTACATAGTTTTATTATCATAGGAGTTGTAATCCCAAAGGGTCCACCAAGTTGTTGTTGGACTCTCACTAGGTATACAATTTAATGATAAATACACATTAATATTAATTGGTTACCTGTGAGTTCATTAAATCTTCTTAAAAGTGGGATACTTGATTTTAATTTCATAGTAACCCCTCCTCAAAAGGATTATGAATAAAATAGGCTTCATGGGATGGTCATTTTTCCAACTTCTTCATCTCTTTTCTTTCTTTGATTTGGAAATTCATCATCTATTTGAGTGATATTCCACTAAATTATGGTAGAATAACTTTTTTAAAAAGTATTTTATTTATTTTATGGACATAATATTCTAAGGAGCGATGAATACACAACATTATTCAATATTTAATTTTAGTTAAGTAATAAGATTAAATTACTATGTATATTGGCAGAATTAAAATAAATTTATGAATGATTGGGAAATAAAATATAGATATTTTTTATCATAGAAGTGTTAAAGACATTCAATGGACCATCCTATCACTATTTCCTATAGTTTTTTTTATTTTTAAATTTTCAAATGAGTTTTCATAGTTAATACAAATCAGGTAAATTATAATTAAACTATTTTTATTAATTATAGTTATTTATTAACAATTAATTAGTATTTTATCTTGATCTATGAGATTTAGGTATGTGTGGTGATTTTTTTTGGCAATCAAATAGAATGGATGTGAATTTATTTAGGTTGAGATTTATTTCCAGGTAGATGATCCCTTATTGATATATATATATATATCACTTGTTTTTTGTTAAATATCATATTGTTTCAAGTGTGTTCAGATCAAGGTAGTATAAATTCAGACTGATATATTCCCAAAATATAATTTGGATTTTATGAGGCCTATAACGATTGGAACATGAATTATTATACATTTTTAATGATTAATTAATCATTGGAAAATACATATGCATGGGGAATTAAATGTATTTATTATAAATATACCCTAAACGTGGATTTGATCTTGGGATAATAAAAAAGATTCCTTATATCATTTCATAAAGCTTATTTAAAGGGGTATAGTAGGTTGAGACCTCTGATTGGTTTCTAGGTTGGTCATTATCTTGTTTGTGTTTGGAAATATCACATTAAGTGATGATTAGAGGTTTAACATTTCTTTTATTAGTATATTCAATTAGGGTCATAGTTTCCTTCTTGGAGGATGTATTCTATGGTTGTTAAATATGTTTTTATGGATTATTGTTCCTTTTTTTGGCATCCATTATATGGTTAGTGTATGTAAGAAATCTGTGGGCCTAGTAATATATATATATATATATATCATGGTGATTTTTATTAGTGATATACCTCATAGAAGACAGATATGATCGTTATGAAAAATGTTCCACTATAATCATTTTGCATGGTTTTATGTTTGATAAATAATTCATGTGTTGTTATCAATACATAAGTGGTTTATTTTAGATTATTTTTATAGGGTTAAGGTATGATATATATTATTTGGTGTCCTAATGATTGGTTTCACTTTTATATGATCAATTATTTCTTCCATATGATTTATATTAACATGGGAGTTTATGTGAGGTTAGATAGGATTTCCATTCTAACATTAATGTGTTATGGGTTGTGTAATTGGTTACCGGTTTGGATTATTTGAGTTTATAATTGGGTTCCACTAGATTCATCATGCCCAATTAGGGTTTTTTTATTATGAGGGGTATGATTCTTAGGTTTATGTGTTATAAACATCATGTATTTTAGCATTTTTAGGGAAAATGCTTATCTTTTTTAGTGTTTTTAATACTTGTGTCATGACAAATTACACAGGGTTCCTGATATATATTTCTTTAATATAATTTTGTGGTTGTATGTCATTCCTATTCTAATAGATGAATAACTTATTTTTATGTACATATTTAATTCACAACACTATAGATGATCATTTTATTGTTTTAGACATAGTTTATAAAAGTTATTATGGTTAGTCAGACAATTGTTATGAACATAGGTTGGTCTAGTTATTGGAGTTACATGTCCTTAAATTTTATACTTGGAATAATCCATTATTTATCGATGGTCATCTAATTATTATGAATAGGCTAGTCCGGTTATTAAAAATAGTTATCCCATTATTATAGACAGTAGTTATATTTATTATTATAGATGCACATCTTATTATCATACAAATTAAATTCATAGCTATATTAGTGTCATAGATTAAATCATTAGTTCTTGAGAGATGAATATATTAGAGGAAAAAATGGATTTCGTATCACATAGAATAAAATTTAGATACAAGATAATGTATATGTTAATAGGTGTAGTGGTGGCCTAGTCAATAAACAAATTCCTTAATCATTTTATATGATATTATTTGAGATAAAATTATTTATATTTTTCATAAATATTATTATATTTTGAAATATAGTTGTTCCTAAATTAGTGGTGTCCAACAACTTTTTTTTTAAAAAAATTATCATTTACCTTGGTAACATCTCACCCCATCTCATTGGATTGATAAAGATGATGAATGATACTCGTCCTTAAGTGATGTTCCCAAGGTACCAAAGGTAGGAAATAAATGCTGGCAGCTTCGAGAATAAATTGGGGAATGATTTTCAATAGAGATTCTACCAACAAACTAAAAAATTATAACATCCTAGATGTGGGTGCCACCCAGCTGGTTCCCCAAACCTTGTTGGTCACATGACCTCAAGCACATTTCCCCAAAGCCAGAGGCTTCCGAGTAGCATCAGGGGCATAGGACTGATAGTGTAGAAACTATTCCCTCATTTGTCAAAGTGTAGCACAACCGAGAAATACAAACATACCAAAGACAAAGCAGTAAACAATATCAAGCTGAAATTGACAACAACGCTAAAGTAAAATATGACCAGAATTTATATATATGATGATGAAATATGTCCCCAATTCTAAGAAAGCAACAAAAATAGTATACACTACGATCTAAAACAATACAGCACAAGGTACAAGTACTATAAAGAAAAACAAAAGAGTGCAGCAGGAACTCAGCAACATTGCAAGCCGAAGCTCAGTCCCATACTCTCCTACTCCTCTACAAAAATCAAGAACATCTATAGGGACACTTTCCCATATCAACACCTACAGGAATATAATCTGTTTGGGCCCAAGACATGACCCAAATAGGGTTTGATAAATAAATCTCAGTAGGTAACCAACAAAGGTCCATGCCCAACTTTTAGTAGAAATGTGCAACAGTAGTATGCAATAAATAAATTTTGTAAGTTCAGAAGTACTCAAAAGTAACTATTACTACTAGTTACTTTTCCATTTTAATAATTATTTAACAATTCCAAGCCTGTTCTTTAGCTTTGAAGGTACATCATAAGTAATCACCATAGTGAATATTCAAGTAAACAACGTCCTCAGAAATTCAAATCCTGACCCACAGGTAATCAAAATTGAAAACCCCAGGTGATTTCCCTCCTACATAATGAATATTCCCCTTAGCCATAGGATATATTTCCCTCAGGCATGGAATCTACAGCACACATGCATAAGAAAATTTTCCCTCAGTCAAAACAAAACAATTCCCTCAGGAAAAACAAAACACTGCCTTCAGCCAATGCAAAACACTGCCCTCAGGCTAAGCTGGTAACCAGGATAAGACCAGCACATAAACAAGAAATTTATATTTTTTTCTTTCAATAAAACTCAAAACATGCTATAATCCTAGCATACCCACGGGTATCCAAGACAAATGGATAAACAAGGTAAACACACCCACATGGTGGCCCTGTATCAAAGCAACAATCCCAAATAGCATGTTATACTTGTTCATTAAATTAAAAAGGAAATTCTAGGTATCATAATATTTAAGGCATCAGCCATACGACACCCCAAACATGGGCACGTAGCACAATGGTACACAAAATGAACTCGACAATTGGAAATAAACACCGGACCACCTACCTCAATCTCCTCTGATCGATATATGTGAAAAACGCCTCCCAAATCAATCGAAAATGATGTAGATCTGGGATAATAATTTTCTCGTTCAAACTTAAATAACTTCTGTTCGGGAAATAATTGGAAGGAGACGTTCAAGAAGAGAGAAAATCTCACCCGTGTGGTTCAAACAAGATCGAAAGTTAAGGAATCAGAGACATGGTGTGTGATCGGGATCTCCTCTATGTTCCGGCCTCCTCTCCCATGCCTCTCGTCGAGTTCTATGTCTCATATACTGAATGAAGAGGGTAAATCCAATTTTTATAAAAAAACATAACTGCATGGTGTGTACTATCAAGTACACAATATCTACATTCTGTTTTTTAACTATTCCTTTGGATGCCACTTTCCACCACCTCACTGGTCTTCTGTCGAGTTGGTTACATGATGTGTATTCCTTAGTACATGGTGTGTACTATCGTTCCACTAACGGCTACTTCCACCGCCTTACTATTCACCTGCCAACCAATTACAAGGTGTGTATCACTACGTTCACAACGTGTACTATTGTTTCGCTGGCGGCTACATCCACCACCTTAATATTCACCTTCAGACTAAATACACAGAGTGTAGTCAGTTTTTACACCCTTCATCGCCAACAGGTCTACATGTCCTGTATTCTCAACCCACAAGGACAAAGTACACTGCGTGTGGAAAAGTACACTTTGTGTACCCATAAATTTTTGAATTTTCCCCATTTTCATTATTTTCTCAAAAAAAATTAATAAAAAAGGAAAAAAGAAACCCATACCTCAAGAATAAGAACCTTGTTTTTAAAAACATCCCCCCTTAATGAAATTTGTCCCTTAATTTCCCTTCCAAGGGTGGTGAAGATAAAGCAGAGAGCAAATCTGTCCAGTGACCATGTACATCGGTCTCTCGCTCCCAGGTTTCATCCTACACTTGGCCATCCTGGAATAACACCCAAACGAGTGGAACTGAACAGCCTTGGAGAACCTTCATGTTTCTATCTAAAATACGAATCAGATTCTCCTCAAAGGATTCATCAACGTGACGTTCAACCTCCTCGGGCTGAAAAATGTAAGAAGGGTCTAAGTGATAACGGCACATTTGAGATACTTCGAAGATGTCGTGCATGGCCTGGTACCATTTTGGTAACTGCAAACAATAGGCAACTGGCCTGACTCTCTCTAGAATCTCAAATGGCCCCACATACCTCGTTCAAAGTTTACCATCTATCCTGATCAACCTAGGTCCTAACTTCGGTGAAAAACGCAAGAAAACCTGATCCCTGACCACGAACTCCAAGGGTCGTCTACGACGATCAGTATAAGATTTCTGATGAGGCCGTGCAGTATTCATCTGCTTATGAATCAACTGGACCTGCTCTGAATTCTTCAGCATGAGACATGGTCCCAGTAAAGCTGCCTCACCTGCCTCCAACCAGCATAAGGGTGATCGGCATGGCTTACCATACAAATCCTCGTAAGGTGCCATCTTAATACTTTCCTGAAAACTATTATTGTAAGAAAACTTGAGAAGGGGTATGTGCTTATCCCAAGAGCCCCCAATGTCTAGGACGCATGCACACAACATAGAACCTGTATTGTATGCTCTGACTGGCCATCAGTCTGAGGGTGGTAAGCTGTGCTCAAAAGCACATGTGTACCCAGTTCCCTCTGAAAACATTGCTAAAAAAAGATGTAAAATGAGTGTCCCTATCTGAAATGATAGAACGAGGGACCCCATGAAGATGTACTACCTATGAGATATACAACATTCTGAGCTCATCAACACTGAAGGACTACTTGATCGTAAAAAATTGAGCTACCTCTGTAAGTCTATCCACAACTATGCATACAACATCATTGCCTTGAGATGACCTCGGTAACCCAGTCACGAATTCCATCGTGACATTATCCCATTCCCACTACGGAATGGGTAACTATTGTAATAGTCCAGCTAGCATCTGATGCTCTTCCTTCACCTGCTGACTAGTGGAACATCTTGTAATAAAACTAGCAACCTCTGTTTTCATATATGGGCACCAATACTGACGTCTCAAGTCACGGTACATTTTGTTAACTCCAGGATGCACTTCCCAAGCTGAAGCATAAAATTACCACATCAACTCATTTCATATATCCCCTGGAACCCACACTTGTCCATGGATACATAGTACCTTGTCATCTCATATCGTCCAAATAAGAGGAGGGTTCCCACTTTCCACTACACCCCTAGAACTGGGCCTCCCAAATCTGATTGTTGTATCAACCTCACACTATCTAGGAGGGTAGAGCTAACAGCTAATAATGAAAGACAGGGTCTCCCCTGACAATCGTGCACCTCCAAATGAATCTCAGAGAACAAATCCATAAGCTTCCACTCACCACGGGCTTCCTTCACTGCCTGTATCTGAGTCCTCCTACTCAGTGCATCAGCTACTGCATTACCCTTACCAGGTGTATAGGCAAGATCAAAGTCGAAGGACTGAAGGTATTCAACCAACCTCCAGTATCTATAATTTATGTCACACTTGGTAAAGCTGTATTTAAGACTTTTGTAGTCTGTAAACACCACAAAATGTTCTCCCAAGAGATAATGTCTCCAATAGTGTAACGCATGAACAACTGTAGAAAACTTGAGATCATGCGTCGGGTAATTCCTCTAATGTGGCCTCAAATTTCGAGACCTATACATAACTACTCAATCTCCCAAAATCAACATTGATCCTATCCCAATAAAGGATTCATCACAATAAATAATATAGCTCTTCCCTTGCTCTGAAAGTATCAGGACTTGTGCTAATGTCAACCTTCCCTTCATCTCTTGAATTGCGGTCTCGCAAGCTTCTGACCAAATTTACTTCACACCCTTCTTAGTCAAACTCTTCAATAGTGATCCTATGCTGGAGAAGTCTTATATAAAGAACCTAAGGTAACCATCCAACCCCAAGAAACTCCGTATTTCAAACACGTACTTAGGCTACTCAAAATAAACTACTGTTATCAAATTCTCTGGGTCTACCGCAACTCCTGCCTCTGAGATAATATGACCCAGGAAGTGCATCTGGTCCATCCAAAATTAGAACATTGAGATATTATCAAATAATTGATGATCCCTATGTGTACTCAGTATGATCTCGAGGTGGGAAGCATGGTCTTGTCAAGTGGGAGAGTATACCAAGATATTGTCCATGAAGACTACCACAAATGAATCGAGATAAAGGTGGAACACACAATTCATCAGAGCCATGAAAACTGTTGGTGAATTACTGAGTCCAATCAACATGACCATGTATTATTATAGACTATATCTTCTCCAAAAGGCTGTAAGTGGTATTTCCAATGGTCTAACATGCAACTGATGATATCCGAATCTCATGTCAATCTTTGAGAACTCTCTTGATCCCCAAAGTTGATCAAAAAGATCATCAATCCTTGGCAAGGGATATTGGTTCTTGACCATCAACTGGTTCAGCATTCAATAATACACACTGAGTCTGAGGGTACCATCTGCCTTCTTTGAAAATTGGACGGGCAAACCCCAAAGAGAAGTACTGGGTCGGATGAAACCCTTTTCCTAAAACTCCTCAAACTGCTTCTTGAGCTCCTACAACACTGGTGTAGCTATCCCGTAAGGAGGAATGGACACTGATGTTGCTCCTGTCATAATATCAATCGAGCAATCCACCTCTTTCTTTAAAAGAAGACCTGAAAAGTTTTCAGGAAATACATCCCTGAAACGATTAACCACTGGAGGGAAATCTTTCTGACAAGTTCCCTCATCATCTAGAAATAAACTCACAATTTGGGTTGTCACTCCACCTCACCCATGATGCTCGGTTCCAGCTCGGCTTGCCTGGACATCCCATTCTCCCTTGTATAGATACTCTTTACCGTTTGGTGACGAGAAACTCACTCTGCGATGATAGCAATCTATAAAGGCTTGAAAGGGTACCAACCAATCTATACCAAGAATGACTTCATATGCTGTCATCTCTAGACATAGAGGTCTCATAGAAAGTGACACCCACCAACCTCTAAGAAATACTCCATACACTAATGAAAACCGAACGTTCTAGTTCCTAGTGCAGTGTCTAGCATCATGATATCTGAAGAAGAAGAAACATAGATCCCAAGGATGTCCACAAAGAGCACATATATAAAGCTATGTGTAGCACTAGTATTGAAAATAACTGATAATAAAATAGAAGAAACTAGAATAATACCTATGATAGTGGATGGTCTAGGATCTTGCTCTTATTGGGTATGTTGCACTGCATATGCCTACCCAGTTTCGCGGCCCTGGGTCAAAGCCTGGCTACCCTGAGCTGACCTACCCTGCTGGTTCTAAGATCCTTGTGTCTGGCTACCACGGTCACCACCACCACCTCAGCCTGAATGTCCTGACATATTCTAATTACCTGACTAGTAAGAAGCTGTTGGCCCTACTCCTTCACAAAGAGTCTACACAGAACCCCTCGCACTAGTCATTGGTGGAAACACCATACAAAAACGCTATAGATGACCCATCTTGCCACAAGCTCGACACTCCACTAGGACACGTGGACACTGAGGTCTCTTGTGACCCTCTTTACATCCCTGGTAGCACATCACCTAGCCACCTGAATAATTCTTATGGCTAGTACTTCCATAGTGAGATTAATCAACCTACATCATCCTCTTACCGATAAAAATAGTACTAGAAACAGATACTGAACCTCCTTGACCTGCAGAAATACCTTCCCATAGGTTCCGCTCAGTAATTAGAAACTAGTTCACAATAGCATGCACTGTAGGAAACCTGAAAATGTTCACCAGTATGAGGATGTCATATCGAAGACCATCCTAAAAGCTTCTAGACCTCATCGTCTCATCACCCACCAAAACAAGTGCAAAATGCCATAGCTATGTGAAGCGGGTAGAAAATTCCATCACTGACATGGCACCCTACTGCAGATTCATGAACTCTAAAACTTGATCTTCCCTTAGCTTCTCTAAAAATAAAAATCCATAGAAGACTGCATGAAAATATTCCCACACCATGTAGCTGTGATGCTCAGTCTAGGTGGTAACATCCCACTATCTGTTGGTGGAATCAAGCAACATGTAAGTAGCGAGCTTGATATTTCTCCCAGGAGGCGTCTCCAGATACTCAAAGATTATCTTCATAGAACCCAGCAATGACTTTGCAGCCTATGGTCCGCCATCCCCTGAGAAATTTGGTGGATGCTACTACTTAAATGTACGTGTCAGCTCTGCCATAGATGTGGAAACCAGAGGTGCTCCCTAGAAGGTCTACATGAACTACATGGAGCCTTCATGGAACTGCGCATCCGCTCTTACGTTCGGTGTAACGGCAAACACTGCATCTGGCACTGCTGGTGGATCCATCGGTAGCACGTGGTTTTCAATCTCTATTGTAAAATCTTCACGACTCTCTTGGAGAACAACTTGTTGTCATCTCGGCAGCATGACTCTAAAAGGTCAAACACACTTCTTAGATGAAAATCATCAAGGACTAAGAACATGCAGCATACAAAGTGAATAAAGAAAAGAAAACATTAATGTTGACAAAACAAGACTACATGGCATTTATAATAACTACATTGTGTGTTCTCTAAATTCTTTCACATGGCCATGTGTATCTGTAAGAACTGGTCATGTAACACCCCAAACACATGGCGTGTTGTCCACCCACATAGCATGTACTTGAATTTTCTTCACCTGCATGAGTCCTTCTACATGGCTTAGCCACACATATCACTTTAAAACAAGACTACATGGTGTGTATGAGGTGTACACGGTACATAATATATGAGCTTCATCGACTCGTGTTGTTCGTGACATGGTATGGTACACAGCTCACACTACATGATGTGTTCCAGATGGACACAACTTGTATGACATAGATTCCAACTGCCCGTGTTGTTAGTGGCACATTTGGCTACTCGGTAGATAATACATGGTGTGTTACTCCCAAAAAAGGAGTGTACACTACCTTGTTTCCCCCGCCAAAGGGCCAAGTCCACATCGTCTCTCACTGATCAAGACTACACGGCATGTCCCAAAAGTACACAGTGTGTACTAGATGAGCTCCATCGACCTGTGTTGTTCGAGACACGAACAGATACACGGCTCACTCTACACGGCATGTTCCAAATGGACATGGAAATTACTAGAAAGGATAACACTGACCTGTGTTGTTAGCTACATGTTTGTATTCCCAGATTATGCTACACGGTGTGTTCGAAAGTGACATGGCATGTTTAATCGATTATTTATCCATCCGTGTTGTTTTTCACACGGTGGACACAGGGTCAACATGACATGATGTGTACAATCGTTACACAGTGTGTTCCCTCTAGAGTATTCCCAATCTCGTGTTTCTTCCTACATAGCCTATGACATGGTTAGAAACTACACGGCGTTTACATAAGGTAAACGACATGTACATAATTTTTTTTTTCATTTCTCCTCGAACAGAAGAGTATATGGCGTGTAATCAAAATTACACGGCTTGTATTCAGGTTTTTTTCTAGATAGTAAGCCTAAGAAACTACTCTGGATTCCATAAAACAACTGAACGAGCACCAATGCTCCAAATTATGATCCGTGATAGCCCATACTCCTTAAGAACCAATTATTGGAATCATATACATGTTATAACAAAGTAAAAAAGTCGATGATCCACCATATTCCGATTGGTGAGGGCCCGTACAGCTCAGGAAACAAAGTTTTCCATTCATTCACCAAACTTTACATAATAATACCCTATCAAATAACATGCATTTTATCATGGCATCTATCACATCATGCATTTTATAGCACAAAAACTATCACAGAAACATGAAATTTATAATGAACCTAAAAGGAATGGAAAATATGCATGGCATGCGATTCTAACATGTTCTTAAATGATTCATGAGATGGATTAACCTAATCTCATCGGGTTGCAACTAAATAGAATCCAAGTATTAAAATATAATTATCACACCACAAGTGCATCACCCAACGACGAAAATAAAATCAATTATAATAATCGTAAACAGAAAATTACAATTTAACTCGAGGCAATTCGACCTTTACCTATACACGGGGTAGCTAATCCTGGTCATAGTTTATTAAAGAATCCATTAACAATCAATCTCTTTCTATTGTCGCCAAATAAATGAATAAACCAATGAAATGAAAACTCCTCTAATACGACATTGTAACATCCGAGATCTAGGTTCCACACAATGGGTGCCTAGAACCCAATTGGTCACATGACCTCAAGCACATTTCCACAAATCCCACAGACTTCCAACTATCAGCGAGGGACTAGGTCTGATAGTGGGGAAATGATGCCCTCATTTGTCAAAGTGTAGCACAACGGAGAAATGCAAACATACCAAAGAGGGAGCAGTAAACAATATCAAGATGAAATGGACAATGGTACTGAAGTAAATGATAACCAACAGTTTTATATATGATGATGCAATATGTCCCTAATTCTACGAAAGCATCCAAAACTTGATACACTTAAATCTATAACAATACAACACAAGGTACAAGTACAACAAAGAAAAACAAAACAGTGCACCAAGAACTCAGCAGTATTGCAAGCCTATGCTTAGTCCCATGCTCTCCTACTCCTCTGCAACAATCAAGTACCTGTATAGGGACTATTTCCCTTATCAACATTTACAGCAATATTATCTATTTGGGCCCATGAAATGACCCAGACATGGTGTGAGAAATAAATCTCAGTAGGCAACCACCAAAGGCCCATGCCCAACGGTCAATGGAAATGTGCAACAATAGTATGCAATAATTATATTCAGTAAGCCAGGAAGTACTCAAAAGTAACTACTCCTACCAGTTAAATATCTATTTTAATATTTATTTAACAATTCCAAGCCTATGCTTTAGCTTGGTAGGTACATCATAAGTAATCACCATAGTGAATATTCTAGTAAACAATGTCCTTAGACATGAAAATCCTTACTCTCACATAATCAAAATCGAAACCCTCAGGTGATTTCCCTCTGGTATAATGATTATTTCCCTCAGGCATATGAGATATTTCCCTCAGGCTTGGAAGCTACTACCCACAGGCATAAGAAAATTTTCCCTAAGGCTAAACAAATCACTATCCTCAGGCAAAGAAAAACACTACCCTCGGGCTAACCAAAACACTGCCCTCAGGATAAGAAAGTAACCAGTCTGAGCCTAGCACATAATCAAGAAATTTATATATATTTTCTCTCAAGAAAACTCAAAACATGCTATAATCATGACATAACCATGGGTATACTGTCCAAACAGCTAAACTGGGGAAACACACCCATGGTATTTTCCTGGATCAAAGCAACAATCTCAAACAACAGTTTATACTTGTTCATTAAATTACCTCTAAAATTTTAGGCATCTTAACAGTTGAGACCTAATCCATACGACACCCCAAACATGGGCGCATAGCACAATGGTATACAAAATCAACTCGACAGTTGGAAATAAACACCAAACCACCTACCTCAATCTCCTCTGGTCTGTATACATGAATGATGCCTCCCAAATCAATCAAGAAAAATGTAGATATAAGATTAAAATTTACCCGTTCAAACTCAAATAACATTCCATCAGGAAATAATTGGAATGTGAGGTTCAAGGAAAGAGAATATCTCACCCGCACGGTTCAAACTAGATCAACAACAAAGGAATCTGAGTCCAAGTGTGCGATCAAGAGCTCCTCCATGTTCCAGCCTCCTCTCCCATAGCTCTGGTTGAGCTCTACGCCTCCATTGCTGAATGAGGAGGATACTTACCATTTTTAGCAAAAAAACATAACTACACGACATGTACCCTCAAGTACACAGCGTGTACTTTCCATTTTTTAACTATTCCTCTGGCGGCCACTTTTCCACCGCCGCATTATTCATCTGTCAACTTGGTTACAAGGAATGTATTTATAACTACATGGCGTGTATTATTGTTCCACTAGAGTCTAATTCCGCAGACATACTGTTCACCTACTGACTGATTACACGATGTGTTTTACTAAGTACACGGCGTGTACTATCATTCCACTGGTGGATACTTCCACCGCCTTATTGTTCACATGCCAACTGATTACATGGCATTTATTACTATGTATATGGCGTGTAGTCAGTTTTTACACCCTTAATCGCAGATAGGCCTACACGCCCTGTATTCTAATACCACATGGATAAAGTACATAGCATGTGGGAAAGTACACGGTGTGTGCCCATACATTTTTTGATTTTCCCCATTTTCCTTATTTTCTCAAAAACAATTACGGAAAAAGGAAAATAAGAAACCCATACCTCAAGAATAAAAACCAGGTTCTTACAAAATTCCACAAACAAAAAACTATATGATGCATGTTGACAAAACAACCAAATCCATACAGTACCAAAAGACAACATACTACTCCATAACTATCACACATGCCAAATACAGGAAATCCAACATTAGAGTACCAAGAAAAAGACTAAAACAGATCTCCAACAGAAATAGGAAATCATCCATTTCTCTACACCAAGATCTATGCTCCAAGCACCATAACATCACCAAGGAATCATGCCAAACAGCTAGAAAAATGAGATTCTTTACTCTTACCTGTGTCCTAGATTAAAACATTTGAAAAATCACCCAAGTTCCAAAAAATGTGGTGTAATGTCCCAGTTCTGGGGGCCACACAATGAGTTCCCCAAAACTGGTTCGCCACTTGACCTTAGGTGCATCTCCCCAAATGCCAGATGCTGCCGACTAGCAGTGAGGGCCCAGGTCTGATAGTGGGGAAACTATGCCCTCATTTGTCAAAATGTAGCATAGTATAATAAAGTAAAAAAACATAAAACAACAAAGGAAGCAATAAACCAGACATTTTTAAGATAAAAAACTGTAGTAAAAACAACCAAAAGACATATATAATGTTGATGCAACATGCCTCAAGTTCTATGAAAACATCCAGAACATGTTACACAACAATACAGTACAGTACAATACAGAGTACAACAAAGAAAAACAAAACAGCCGGTAGCATCGTGAGCCTAAGCCCAGTCCCATGCCCCCCTACTCCTTAGCAGCAATTATGTACCTGTAAATGGACCTTATCCCTTATCCATACCTATTGAAACGTAATATGTTTGTGCCAAAAAGCATGACCCAAATAGGTTGTGAGAAATAAATCCCAGTTGGCACCTACCAAATTCACGTTCTCAACTGTGTGTAAACATGAAATAACAGCGTGTAAAAGTAAATGAAAGAAACTAATCAGTACTCAAATGTAACTAACGTTACTAGTTATATTTCGATTTAATATGCATTTCATCATTTATTATTAAGAAACCACCACAGTGAATTTCTATGTAAACAGTCAGTGTACTCAGACGCGTAATCCCTTAACCTCGGGTAAAGAGAATCCAAACACAGGTATCTGCCCAGATGCATATTGAATATTTCCCACAGGTGTATGAGGTGTTGCCTATAGGCATAGAATCAATTTCCCACAGGCATGGAAAAAGTTTCCCACAGGCTAAGTAGTACATTACCCACATGCTAATCAAAACACTGCCCTCAGGCTAAACAAGAAACTAGGCCATGCCCAACATGTAAAAAATCAATACACATGAAATACAAATGAAATTAGTCTAAAATCTATTTTATAATCATAATTATAAAGGCATGCCCTTGTGTATCCTAGCCAAATGGATAAACAGAGGAACGCACCCCCGGGGTGGTCTTGGATCCAAGCAGTGATCCCAAACAACAGTTTATTATCACATTTAAATTACTTATACAATTCTAGATATTTAGTTCAATAATTCATTATCCATACAACACCCCATTCATGGGAACGTATCACAAAATATACATAAATGCACAACAGTTGGAAATTAAACACCAAGCCACCAACCTTAAACACCCACGAACGGTATATGCGAACGTCGATTCCAGAAACGACCAAAGACAATGTAGATTAGAGTTAGAAGAAAACCCATTCAAACATAAATAAATTTCCCTCGGGAAAGAATGAGTAAGAATGGATTGAGGAGAGTGGAGGGCATACCTATGCGGTTCCAACGAGATCTTCGATGGAAGAATCTGATTCCTGATGTGTGGTCAGTGGATCTCCAAATATCCTCCCTCCTCTCTTTCTCCAAAACGAACCAAAACACCTCCTCTGCCAAATGAAGAGGCTACTACCCATTTTAATCCATAAAAAAACTACATGGCGTGTACTTACAATTACACGATGTGTAAATTTTTCATTTAACTGTTCCTCTGGCGGCACCACCAAACTGTTCATTCGTTGACATGAGTACACGACGTGTATTCCCGACTACACGACGTGTATTCCCGACTACACGACGTGTACTGTCTCCCAGCTAGTGGCTGCTTCCACCGCCTTACTGTTTCGTCTACCGACTGACTACACGACATTTAAAGGACCACTACATGGCGTGTAGTCGGTTTTTACACTCTTAGTCACCAGCATGGCTACACACCCTGTGTACTCATCCCACACAGCCAAATGTACACGAAATGTGGAAAAGTACACGGTGTGTAGTCCCAAAATTTAGGATTGTTCCCCATTTTCCTTATTTTCTCAAAAAAACTTAAGGAAAAGAGAAAAGAAGAAACCCATACCTCAAAAATAAGAACCAGGTTCTTACAAACATCCCCCCTTAAAGCAATTCATCCCCAAATTTCCCTTCCAAGGGTGATGAAGATATAGCCATGAACAACTCTGGACACTAAGAACATATGTCGGTCTCCCGCTCCCAGGTTTTGTCCTGCACTCATCCATGCTTCCATAGAACTCGTACAAGAGGAACTGACCGGACTTGGATAACCTTTGTGCTCTTATCAATGATACGAATCAGATTCTCATCAAAGGACACATCTACCTCAAGCTCAACTTCCTCGGACTGAAAGACGTGATATGGGTCTGAATGATTTCGGCACAACTGAGATACATGGAAGATATTTTGTATGTATCTATACCTCTGTGGTAACTACAACTGATAGGAAACCTTCTCGACTCTCTCCAGAATGTCAAATGGCCCCACGTACCTCGGTGAATGTTTACCCAGTCTCCTGATCCACTTGTGTCCCAGCCTCGGAGAAACAAGTAGGAAGACCTGATCCCTAACCATGAACTCCAAGGTTCGTCTGCAGAAATCATCATAAGATTTATGATGATACTCTGTGGTAGCCATTGACTTATGAATCAACTGGACCTACTCAGAAGTCTCCTGCACGAGACATGGTCCCAGTAAAGCTACCTCACCTGCCTCTAACCAGCACAAGGGTGATCGGCATGGCCTACCATATAAAGCCTCATATGGTTCCATCTCAATAGTTTCCAGGAAAATATTATTATAGGAAAACTCGAATAGGGTTATATGATTCTCCCAAGAGCCCCCAAAGTCTAGGACGCATGCCCACAGCATGTCCTCAAGCACCAGTATTGTACGTTCTGACTGACCATCAGTCTGAGGGTGGTAAGATGTGATCAGAAGCACCTTTGTACCCGGTGCCCTCTGAAAACTCTTCCAGAAATGAGATGTAAAATAGGCGCCCCTATCTAAAATGATAGAACGTGGGACACCATGAAGACGTACGAACTCTCAGATAACCAACTTCCCGAGCTCGTCAACTCCGAAGGTCTCCTTGATCAGTAAAAAGTGAGGTTCCTTTGTGAGTCTGTCCATAACAACCCACACGTCATCATTCCCTCATGGTGACCTCAGCAACCCAGTCACGAAGTCCATCGCGACATCATCCCATTTCCACTCTAGAATAGGTAATTGTTGTAACAGTCCGGCTGGCCTCTAATGCTCCGCTTTCACCTACTAAGAGGTGGAAGATCTCATAAAAAAACCACCTACTTCTTTCTTTATTCCCGACCGCCAGTATTGACGTCTCAAGTCTCGGTACATCTTGGTAACCCTGGGATGAACTGCCGAAGATGAAGCACGAAATTCCCACATCAGCTCCTCGCGTATATCACCTGGAACCCACACTCGTACATGGAAACACAAAACCTCATCATCGCCTATCATCCACCCAAGTGGAATGTCCTCACTTTCCACCGAATCCTGTAGAACTAGGCCTTCTAAATCAGATAACTTTATCATCCTCACTCTATCCAGGAGGGTAGAGGTCATAGCTAATGATGAAAGATAGTTCTTCCCCTGACTGTCATGCATCTCCAAATGAATCTCATAGAACAAATCCATAAGCTTCCATTCACCACTGGCCTCTTTCACTGCATGTATCTGAGTCTTCCTACTCAGCGCATCAGCTACTGCATTACCCTTAACAGGTGTATAGGCAAGCTAAAAATAGAAGTACTGAAGGTTTTCAACCCACCTTTGCTGCCTCAAGTTCAAGTCATGCTGGGTAAAGATGTAATTAAGACTTTTGTGGTCCGTGAACACCACAAAATGTTCTCCCAAGAGATAATGTCTCCAACAACACAACACATGAAAAACTATAGCCAACTTGAGATCATACATCGGGTAATTCCTCTCATGTGGCCTCAACTACCGAGACCAGTACTCAACTAATCGATCACCGTGCATTAACACAACTCCTATCCCAATACCTGATGCATCACAGTAAACTGTATAGCTCTTCCCTGCTCTGGGAGTATCAGGATCGGTGCTGATTTCAACATTCCCTTTAGTACCTAGAAGGCTGTCTTGCAAGCTTCTCACCAAAAGAACTTCACAACTTTCTTAGTCAAACTCATCAACGGTGCTGTTAAGTGGGAGAAGTTCTATATGAAACGCCTGTAGTAACCAGCCATACCCAAGAAACTCTGTATCTCAAATACATTCATAGGCTGCTCCTAGGAAACTACTGCTCTTACCTTCTCTGGGTCTACTGCAACTCCTTCCTCTGAGATGATATGACCCAGGAAGTGTATCTGGTCCATCCAAAAGTGTCACTTTGAGAGATTATCATATAGACGATTCTCTCTCAGTGTACTCAATACGATCTCAAGATGGGTGGCATGGTCGTGTCGAGTGTGAGAGTACACCAAGATATCGTCCAACAATACTACCACAAAATAATCCAGATAAGGATGGAACACATGATTCATTAGATCCATGAAAACTTCTGGTGCGTTCGTGAGTCCAGACGGCATAACCCTATACTCGTATAGACCATACCTGCTCCTGAAAGTTGTGAGAGGTATATCAGATGGTCTAACACACATCTGATGATATCCTGATCTTAAGTCATTCTTCAAGAACACTCGTGCTCCACAATGTTGATAAAAAAGATCATCAATCCTTGGAAAGGGATATAAGTTCTTAACCATCAACTGGTTCAGCTTCCGATAATCTACACAATGTATGGGGGTATCGTCCTCCTTCTTTGCAAAAAGGATAAGAGAACCCCAAGGAGAAGTACTGGGTCGGATGAAACCCTTTTCCTCTAACTCCACTAACTATCTCTTGAGCTCCTGCAACCCAGGAGTTGCCATCCTATAAAGAGGAATGGACACCGGTGCTACTCCTGGCACAAGCTCAATAGAGAAATCCACCTCACTCTCCAGAGGAAGACCTGAAAAGTAGTCCAGGAAGTCATCCCTGAAATGATCAACCAATAGAGAGAAATCCTAATGAAAATTCCCCTGGTCATCTAGATATAAGCTCGCAATCTGGGCTGTGACTCCACCTCGCCCACGATGCTCTGGTCCAGCTCGACTCACATGAACATCCCACTCACCCTTGGATAGAAACTCTCCAACCTCTGTTGATGTGAAACTCACCCTACGTAGATTTCAATTCACAAGGGCTCGAAAGGGAATCAACTAGTCTATCAAAAGAATGAAATCATAGCTCGTCATCTCTAATACATATAGGTCCCAAAGGAAGTGACACCCACCAAACTCAAGGGGGCACTCCCTGCACTGACACACACTAGCCATTCTAGTTCCCATCAGAGTGTCTAACATCATAATAGCTGGAAAAGTAGAAACAGAGAGGCCAAGGCTCTCCACAATGGCCAAAAATATGAAACTATGTGTAGCTCCCATATCAAAAAGAACTTAAGATAACATAGAAGCTACTATAATAGTACCTCTGATAGTAGAAGGTCCGTGATCCTGCTCTTGTTGGGTATGTTGCACTGCATATGCCTGTCCAGTACCGTGACCCTGCGACACTGCCTGGCTACCCTGAGCTGTCCTGCCCTACTGCCTCTGAGATCTTGGTGTCTGGATACCACGACCATGACCACCATCCCTACCAGCACGCCCTGATGTATTCCAGTTCCCCGACTGGTAAGAAGCTGGTGGTCCTGCCCCCGCATGCAGAGTCTGCACAGAACACCTCTAACTAGACACTGGTGAAAACACCCTACAAAAGTGCTACAGATGACCCATCCTACAGTAAGCTCGACACTCCACTGGGTCTCGTGGAAACTGAGGTCTCTTGTGCCCCTCATTACCACATTGGTAGCACATGACCTGGCCACCTGAAACATTCTTCTAGCCGGTACTGCCACTCTGAGAGAAGTCCATCAATCTCTTCCTCTTACCAGTATAAATAGTACCAGACACTGGTGCTGAACCGCCCTAGCCCACACCACCAGCTTCCCGCAGGTTCCTCTCTGTAAACAATTCCTAGTTCATAATATCATGTAATGAAGGCAACCTGAAAACATTCACCAGTGCTCGGATGTCATACCGAAGAGATCCTCAAAGCGTCTGGCTCTCAGCGTCATATCGCACACCAGAACAGGTGCAACACACTGAAGCTCGGTGAAGCGAGCAGAATAGTCCATCACTGTCATAGCGCCCTGATGCAGATTCATGAACTCTCGAGACAGATCTTCCCTCAGTGTCTCTGGGAAGAAGAGGTCATAAAAGATTATATGTAAATCTTCCCACGCCATGTCTCTGTGATGCACTGACGGGGTGGTAACATCCCACCACATCTTGGCGGAATCATGCAACATATAAGTCGTGAGCTTGACCCTCCACCATGGAGGTGTCTCTAGGTGCTTGAAAATAGTCTGCATCAACCCCAGCCAAGACTCCACATCCTGCGGTCTTCCATCTCCTGAAAACATCTGCAGATGCTGCTGCTGGAAGATACACGTCAACTCATCCATAGATGTGGTAGCCGGTCGTGCTTCCTGAATGGTATGCATGAACTGCAAAAGCCTTCACGGAACTGAACCTCCACTCTTGTGTCCTGTATAACGGCTTCCGCTGCATCTGGCTCTGTTGGAGGATCAACTAGTAGCCCATGGACCTCCATCTCCAGAATATACTTGTTGTCACTCTGCTATTGAACAACGTGTGAACGTCTCAACGACATGACACTACAAGGTCAAACACACACCTTAGATCATGATTATCACAGTCTGAAAAATGAAGGAACCAAAAGGTGAACATGAGGAAGATAACATTCAAAATTGCACAACAAGACTACACGACATGTATACTAACTACACGGCATGTACCTGACTTTTCTTCCCCTGCCCGTGTCCTTCTACACAGCCAAGCCACACGGCTCTCATTAAACAAAACTACATGGCGTGTATGGTGTAATTTTCCAACTTCCCATGTCGTTTGTGACATGGACGACTACTCATCTTGATACTACACGGCGTGTGACACCCGCACAAGGCGTGTACACCACTCCATTTCCCAGCCACACGGCTACAACCACACAGTCTGTCCTCAGACAAGACTACATGGCGTGTCCCACAGGTACAAGGCGTGTACTAGATGAGCTCCACCGAACTGTGTTGTTAGTTACACGGCCGGATACACGGATCACACTACACAGCGTATTACAAATAAACATGGCATGTACACGAAATGGTTACACTGACCCGTGTTAGTAGTTACATGTCCAGGTTCCAGGTCAGACCACAAGGCGTGTTCCACAGTGAACACAATGTGTATATGGTAAGGTCTTCCCTGTCCGTGTTGTTAGTTACACAGGTGGACTCCGGGTCAACATTACACGGTGTGTACTTACGGTACACAGTGTGTTCGCCCTAAGAATTTCCCTTCCCCATGTCCCCGCCCATATGGTCTATGACACAGGAAGAGACTACACGACATGTACTTAGGGTACACGGTGTGTACTCAAAAAGTTATATTTTCTTCCCGAACAAAAGAACATACATGGCCTGTTTAAGGTACTACATGGCCTGCATATTGGGTTTCCAGATAGTATTCCTCAGAAACTTCTCCGAAACCCAGAAAATACTGAAAACAACACCTATGTGCCAAATTCCGATCCATGAGGGTCTATACTCCCCGCGAATCAAAGTTTGGCATCTTATATGTCTTATAACCGGATAAAGATCCAGTGATCCACCAAATTTCAGTCAATGTGGGCCCATACTCCCCAAAAACCAAATTTCGGCATCCATTTTATAAACAGGCTCACACAATAATACCCTATCAAACAACAGGTATCTATCCAAGCAGCTATCAAAACAACATGCTTTTTATAACACATTTCTATCACAACAACATGAAATTTCTAATTCATCTACGTGTCCTGGAACTATGCATGGCATGTGATTTATAGAATGTGCCTAAATGATGCATGAGATGACATACCCTCATCTCATCAGGTTGAAACTAAATAGAACCCATGGATAAAACATAAACAACACAATACAAGTGCGTCACCATTTTGTAAAATCAATTCAACTGTAAAATTGCTAAATCCGAAAAAAAGTGTAACACGAGGTAAATTGGCTTTTCCCTGTACATGGGTTAGCTACGCTTGGGAAAAACTTATTACCAACTACCATTTTCGTCCTATCCCTGTCTAAGTCTCCAAATAGTAATTCAAAGAAAAGAACCCCTATGATTCCACTTTGTAACATCCCGGTTCCGGGTACCACGCAATGGGTGCCCCGAATCTGTTCACCACGTGACCTCAAGTGCATCTCCCCAAATTCCAGAGGTTGTCAACTAGCAGCGAGGACCCAGGTCTGATAGTGGGGAAACTATGCCCTCATTTTTCAAAGTGTAGCATAGCAGAATGAAATAAAAAAAACATACAACAACAGCAGAAGAAATAAACCATAAATATTTTAGATAAAAAACTGCAGTAAAAACAACCAAAAATCATATGTAATGTTGATGAAACATGCCTCATGTTCTAAGAAAACAACCAGAATATGTTACACAACAATACTGTACAATACAATATAGAGTATAGAAAAGAAAAACAAAATAGCCGGTAGCATCGCGAGCGTAAGCCCGGTCTCATGCTCCCCTAATCAGCAGCAACAATCAAGTACCAGTAAAGGGACCTTTTCCCTTATCCATACCTATAGAAACGTTATCTGTTTGGGATGAAAAGCATGACCCAAATAGGGTATGAGAAATAAATCCCAGTAGGCACCCACCAAAGGCCTGTGCTCAACTGTGTGTAAACATTCAACAACAGTGTGCTAAAGTAAATGCAATAAACTAAGAAGTACTCAAAAGTAACTAAATTTACCTATTATATTTCTATTTAACATTCATTTCATCATTTATTATTAAGAAACCACCACGGTGAATTTCTATGTAAAAAGTCAGTTTCCTCAGACGCGTAATCCCTTATCCTCAGGTAAAGAGAATCCAATCACAGGTATCTACCCACATGCATATAGAATATTTCTCATAGGCGTACGAGGGGTCACTCACAGGAACAAAATCAATTGCCCACAGGCACGGAAGAAGTTTCCCACATGCTAAGTAGTACATTTCCCGTAGGCTAATCACAACACTGCCCGCAGGCTAAACAAGCAACTGGGCCATTCCCAACATATAAACAAGCAATACACATGCAATACAAATGCAATTCCTATCAAGGGAATTTTATAATCATTGTTATAAAGGAATACCCTCGGGTATCCTATCCAAATGGATAAACAGAGGAACGCACCCCCGGGGTGGTCCTGGATCAAAGTAGCGATCCCAAACAACAGTTTATTATCATATTTAAATTACCTATACAATTATAGGTATTTATTTCAATAAGGCCTTAGCAATACGACACCATATTCATGGGCGCGTATCACAAAATACACACAAACTCACAACAGTGGGAAATTAAACACCAAGCCACCTACCTTAAACACCCACGAACGGTATACGCGAACATCGATTCCAGAAATGCCCAAAGACGATGTAGATATGGGTTAGAAGAAAAACAATTCAAATGTAAATAACATTCCCTTGGTAGAGAATTTCTGAGAACAGATTAAGGAGAGAGGAGGGCACACCAGTGCAGATCCAACGAGATTGTCGGCGGAAGATTCCGATTCTCAATGTGTACTCGGCGGATCTCGAAAGATCTGACCACCTCCCTTTCCCTAAAACGAACCCAAATACCTCCTCTTACAAATGAGGAGGCTACTGCCTGTTTTGATCCAAAAAATAAACTTCGAGGCATGTAATTCCAAGTACATGGCATGTACTTTTTTCATTTAATTGTTCCTCTGGCGGTACCGCCAAACTGTTCATCCATTGACATGAGTACACAACGTGTATTCCCGACTACACGGCGTGTACTGTCTCCCAGTTGGCAGCTGCTCCCACTGCCTTACTATTTCGTCTGCTGACTAACTACACTGGGTGTAAAAGACCACTACATGGTGTTTAGTCAGTTTTTACACCATTAGTCGTCATCATGGAAATATGCCATGTGTACTCATCCCACATGGCTAAAAGTACACGACGTGTGGAAAAGTATATGGCGTGTAGTCCCAAAATTTTGGATTGTTCCCCATTTTCCTTATTTTATAAAAAAAACTCAAGGAAAGGAGAAAAGAAGAAACTCGTACCCCAAAAATAAGAACCAGGTTTGTACATGTGGTGTGTACAAATACACAATAAATGTTTCCCAAATGACTCCCCTACACACGACACTAGGATAAAACCATGATAACATTTAAATAAAATAGTTTATATAAAACATTCAATAGTAAAACAACTTACACCATGAAAAACACTCCCTATCAATCCATTTTCACCCAAATTCCCACAACACATTGTAAATACAAACAACCAGGGAACAAACCATTCCACCATTTCACAATAGGACAAATATTTTCGAGTTTCATAAAAACAAAAAAAAGGAAGCCAATATAGTGGAGCTTCCGTCAAACCCCTTCACCCCTTCTAAACTAGGCTTACTTTAATCCCACTTCCACACAATCCACACAAGACATAACACCTAAAAATCAATCAAGCACTATGAACCAAGGACACATAAATCACACCATCATTCCCATCACATGAAATTTCACATCAATAAATCAACCATTAATTAAAATCACCAATTAACCAATTTTCCATGCCCAACCAAATTTCAATAAACAACATCTTTTTTGAAAACCATAATTTGCAAAATATTTTTTTATAATCATCCACTAATGATTTTGAAATCACAAAAAACCCATTTTCTTCCAAATCCCAAAAATCACCACCAATAGGGCTTATAAAAAGATTTACACCTTATTATAACAATTAATTTAAATCAAAAAAATTATTCGTCCAAAACCACTAGTGCATACCAATAGGAGTCAAGAGAGAAGCAACCTACCTTTAAGGTTCTGGTGAATTCAATCCACAAGCAATTGTACCCCAATACAGACAAATGATCGATGAAAACCACTCTATATATCCCTCCATATCGTCAACAAGCCTAATATAAACACCCATGATAACCAAAACCCTAGATCTACACATGATGGGTGTAGATCTAGAAAATTGAGAGAGGGTGATGTAGATCTATAGGAATCAACAAAGATCCACGAAAGAAGACTTACCCTAGATGGGCCACCATCAATACACATGGAAACACCTTTGATTTTCTTCCAAAGAACGTTAGAGAGAACCTGTAACCCTTGAGAACCCATAATCATGAGTGAGGATCTAGTGGAAGGATATTTGGAATGAAATGAGGCTACCCCAAATGAGCCCATATTTAACAACCCAATTTTTAAGGTGTCGCACAATTAGCCCGCACTGTTTAGAAATACCTACATGAACCTTGCGCACACCACTACCTCAAGATAAGGGGTCATCACGGTTGCCTCACACTATTTGGAAAACCATTAACAGGTCATGCGATGCCAATTGTATCCCACTGCATGGTTTCCTAGAGAACCCGCACATTTTTCCCTAATCATGCTCTAACCGTGTAGCCGAAAAAAATCCTCCAAACTAGGCCAAAAACCATTCCAAACACTCCCAAACTCTTCCCAACACATCCAAATCACTTTAAACTCATAAAAATCATAAAAACATATACATTCCTCATACTAGGGGTTCAATATTCTCCCCATCATTGCACATTCCATCCTAAAAAGGTCAGGAACCATCACTTTACCAAATGTGCTTAGGCCATTGCTCGACCATCTCTTTCTTTCGTTCCAATGTCTCCTCTTTAATCAGACCATGCTACTAAAAAAACACAAACTAAATTGATGATTTTACCATGAAAGGAATTTTAAAGCCTATCCACATTCCACAATGGCACGCGTACTATGGAATCATCTGGAACAACCACAACATGATCCCAATGAATCACATAGTCACGATCTGGTTAATACTTTTTCAACTGTGACACATGAAACACATTGTGCAATGCAGTAAACCATAGTAAATAATCAAAATGATAATCCAATTCTCCAATAATCTCATGTATCTCAAAATGACAAATATACCTCGGAGATAACTTACCATGCTTCACAAACTTATGATATCCCAACCGGGGATAGAGTTTCTGAAACACATGATCACCCACCACGAGTGACAATGTTCATCAATGGTGGTCCACATAAGATTTATGAAGACTTTGAGCAATCATAATACTATTCCTGATCAACATGACATTTTCTATATTCTCATTGAAATAGATCGATTAGATCATTGAAGTCTCACCCGTTTCCACCCAAAATAGTGGAGAATGATACAAATGCCCATTAAAAGCCTCAAACCAAGACAAATTTATCGAATCCTAATAAATATTATTACAGGGGAACTATACCAATGTTATGTTCTTCTCCCATGAACCAAAAAAATCCATCACACAAGCCCTTAACATTTCATCCAACATTTGTATCTTCCTCCCAGATTAGTTTTCAGTCTAATGATGATACGTTGTGCTCATAATCAAATGTGTCCCACGGGATTGGTCCAAGGATTTCGAGAAATGATAGGTGAACCTCTAATCAATATTTAAAAGAACTGAAAATGGACCACAATGCATCATTCCCACCTTCTGTATATAGATATAGGAAATATCCTCCACTGTATGTGATTCACGAATCAGGATAAAATGGGCCAACTTTGTGTGTTGAACCACAATCACCCTTATGGAATGGTGTTTCCTAACCGTTCTTCGAAGACCTATCACATAATCCATTGAAATCTGCTACCGTTTCCACACTGGGATATGTAATGAATGAAACATGCATACTGGGCACCGATTCTCTATCTTTACTTTCTAATAAGTCTAGAATCTCGATACAAACCCAGCCACATCCTTTTTCATAGCACCACACAAAAACTAGGCTTTCAACGCCTTATAAATTTTCTGAATTCCAGGATGGAAATCCCTCCTCAAATGATTATAATCATTGAGATATTATTCTTGACGAGCCTTTGGTACCACTATCTGATTTTAGAAACAGAAGACTGAATTCCCATTCAGTTCGCTGTTCCCAATGGTCTCCCCACCATTGAGTTTTTTCCCCATAGAAAAACACTTAGAACCTGATGCATGGGCCTCTTTAACCATACAAACCATGTCCGAAAGTAATGAAACTGAAAACAAGACCTCTCTTACACCATGGTCCTCACATTCCAACTTCATATCATATATGACCTATAATAACTACCACTGATATGAGGAATCTTTCACGAGTTGAGTATATGATTTCCTACTTAATGCATCTTCCACCGAATTTCCATTACATTGTGCATACATTAAGTCAAATTCAAACATCTAGAGATTTTATATCCATACCCTTTACCTTTGGTTTAAATCCCTTTGCGAGAAGATAATTTTTATGCTCTTGTGATTGGAAAACATTGTAAATTTCTCATGGAAGAAATAATGATGGAACATTTTTTAAGTATAAACCTGTTCAACCAATTCCAAATCATGTGTTGGGTATTCATCTCACGATACCTCAACTTCCATGAGACATATGAAACCACATTATCCCCTTTGATGATAACACACCCCAAACCTGATCCACATGCATTACAACACACCACATACCTTCCTATGATTCTGAAAAAACCAAGATTGGTGCTGATATAAGGAGACCCTTTAACTATTCCAAGCATTTCTGGCACAACTCATCCCATAGAAATAGTATATTTACCTTTTCAAATTCATCATAAGTGAATCCAGTCATGAGAAATCAAAAAAAAACATCTATAATACCCAACTAGACCAAGGAAGATCTCTATCTCGAAAACAATTATTGGCGGTTTACATGAGATAATAGCCTATATATCATCCAAATCAACTGAAAAATCCCTCTCAAAAATAACTTGGACAAGGGATCGATCCTCATGTATACAAAAGTAACACATTGACAATTTTGAATACAACCGATGATCCCTCATGATCCCCATCATGATCTACCCTTTTACTTGAAGACACAAGTATATCATCCATAAATACCACCACAAAGGAATCTATATATCTCTGAAATATCTGATTATTCAAATCCATGAACACCGCAGGTGCATTCAGTAGATCCATGGGCATAACTTCATACTCATAATGGCCAGACCTAGTTCTAAAATCTTTTTTTTCGAAATATAATACTTTTTACCTGTAATTAGTGATACCCTGACCTCCCGATAGTCTAGAAGAATGACTGAGATCCCCTCAACTAGTCAAACTAATTATCAATTCGTGGGAGTGTTTATCAGTTCTTTATCATAACATAATTAAGTCTAAAATAATCAACACAAATCCAGAAGGTTCCATCCGCCTTCATAAGAATCAAAACTGACGCTACCCACAGACATGTGCTCGGCCGGATGAACCATTTTGTATCTAAATCTTCCTATAGCACCTTCAATTCCTGCAATTCATCTAGTTCCATTCAGTATGATATATGTGAGATAGGAATGGTCCCTCGAAGGAGATCAATCATTAACTCCACTTCCCTCACTGGTGGAAACCTTGAAAATTCTTCGAGAAATACATCTATAAACAGCTAAAAACCTACTAGAAGAACACTATGATCAACACCTTCAACTAATATCAATGATAATTCCTCTAAATGATATTAGACTGTGTGAGTAGATGGTCACAAAAAATCTGTTTCACCCGGCTTTTCATTCTTCTCCCATCTAAAGAGATGTACAATGCCATCCACTATCATAAAACTGACCATTCACGCCCAGGAATCAATGGTGGCCTTAAGAATCACTAAACAATCCATTCCTTTGATTATATCATAAGTATTTATCTCAAGAACTATGAAATTGAACATCAATGCAATTTTTTCCAAAACTAAGAAAGATGCTCTACATAGGAAAGCTCGATACTCTCTTCGAGCTAGATGAGTTTTTAGTTTCAAAATAGAAGGAATTATTTCCATGTGTAATCCCAAAAAATAAATTATGTGGGAATCTATAAAATAATTCAAATCACCTATATCAAGTAAATTTCTCATCAACATTGAATTTAACTAAACCATTCCTCACATTGATGATGGTCCCGACTGATCTTCCACAACATCCTCCTCAGCTCCAAAAACTACTTTCTTTCTATGCTCTACTCTTTATTACCCTTTTGAGGTGTCGTGGTATTCCAAGAATCACTATGACCCACTTTACTCTACTACTAATGTAACACCCAGATATTTTATGAGAAGTATATTTTTTTATGTCTTATGTTATACACAACATCAAAGGAATCATTCATTACACACAACACAAGGTTAGCTTGCGTTATACACAAGAGAAACCATCCTCGATAGTGTGTACTGTACACAAAAATGAGTTTCATTAAACAATGATATATTATTAAAATATTATATAAACTAGCCGTTATGAATTTTAACACCCACTTTTTTAAATTTTATAAATTTTATCTTTCAAAATGGACTTTATTTTTGGATTCGGAATATCAAAATTATCCTAGGGTGGATTTTTGGTATTTTTCTGAAATCTTTCATTTTTTGATGAATTGTGGAAACACTAGGTTACTATTTAAATAGTGACTTTTTATTTAAATAATTATTTATTTTATTTAAATTTATTTTCGGTCAAAATTTATACATAATACGTATATAAGTTCAACATAATTCATTGGAGTAATTTTATAATAATTTTAGATATATAAAAACTTTATTGAACTTTTTGACCATCTTTTACCCACATCCTATGAGCATTTGAAATTGTACATAAAACCTAATTTTACAGCTTCTATGAGTTTAATTTCAAAAATCCGAGAGACATGGTTAATAGAAAGGAGTAAAATGTGGTTCAATAAGATAAAAATAATTTTTGGTGAATAATAACTTTTTACTTTTACTTACCACAATTAAAAGTAAATAGAGTAATTAATGGTAAAAATGATATTATTATTACCATAACACATGTCATAATTTTATCGGATAAGTTTTATTCTACCAAAAAAAACCTTAGTAATAAAATATGACCATTTAGGTCCACTTGAATTAGATTAGTATGCTTATTATTATTTTATTTAAAGAAGAGTTAAAAGAGTTAAAATAAAAGTTTAATAACTAATTTTTTTTAATATAGGGTCATACATAAGATAAATTCAACTATAAATATTCATTAGAAAGATAATATTATTTCATATATAATTGTATTTTATTTATAAATTTTAGACATTAAATATTTTAATTTAATTATGACACAATGATGATGCAGTAATTACTTTATTAATGAAATATTAATATAATTGATATTATGAATACCCAAATAAATGTAATTTGAGACTTTTTATGAATTAAAATAATTTTATAGGTCAATAGTACATGTTATTATTTATTTAAATAACTTTTTTAGAAATAATAACACTGTTATAATTTTCACAAAAATCAATTACCAAATATTGTCAAAATTGACATAAAATAGTTTTTAAAACAGAAATTATATTATTAATTGTTATTTTATTCATAAAAATCTAAGGTTCGGCCAAATGGATTAGATAACGTTATATATATTAATAATGAACCACTTGGGGTTCGTTTGTCTTGTTATTGTATGTTTATATATCATATAGTGTAAGAAAACAAGAAGACACGGTAAAAGCTAAATTATTTAACTTCGAGTTAACTCTAAATGATAAGGTTAAAATAGTAACCTAAACTTGTCTAAAACCTATTTGTTGAGAGTATTTCAAATAATCCCCACATTATATTAGAAATAAACCAATTTGGAGCTATTAAAAATGATTATTACTTTATTATGAAATAATATTTTATGTTTTTCCTAAGGTGCCCCTCTCCTCCCTTATAAAAGGGAACCTCCTCCCTCTCCTCCTCCCACCACTTTGAGCCTTCATGATCGGCCAAACCCTTCCAATTTATCTTCTACACTTCAATAGAAACATCCTATAGGTCCTAGTCTTCTTCTTCAAAGACCATATTTAGTGCCCTAAGAGGAGGTTAAGAAGAGGCGCTTTAAAGAAGCGGTATTGTCCTTTACCAATTCTTTCCAATTTATTTATTCTGCTACTTCTAATTCATTATTTGTTTCATCATAAATTAAAAACATAATTATCACTCGTATACTGATATGTTATTATATATATTAAAAAAACCTATTTCACCTTCTATCCGTCCTATGGAAAATGAAATCACCGCGCGTGCGTACGTATGGAATACCGTATCCACGCCGTGGTGTAATCTATTTTCCACCACACATTACATGGATGGGTATAATGGTTTAACTAATAACTATATATGATTATTATAACATGATACTAATTCTAATACATTCCATCTTCCACTTCAATACCATTCAATAGTTATTGGAACGATGTCATCGCTCGTGCCTACGTATGACCTACCGCCTCCACGATGTGATGCAACTCGTTCTACATGATATTCTTTGAATAATGATTATATAAATGAATTTAAAGAATAAATATGATATATATTACAATAATAATACTTTTTAAATAAGGTATCTATAACCTAAGAATAGGAATAAGAATATATTCGACAAGACATGCATAAGAACATAAAGCAATGAACACCCGAATAACAAGAAGCAATGAAAATTACTAATAAGAATATAAGAATATGACCACATATGATATCATAACAATGAATATGATTCATTAATAAGTCAATGACATTATTTAAATCATTATACATTATGTTTGGATACGTACGAAGCATATCAGACCTAAGGTAAGGGAAAATCTCACAATCTCATTTTTTATCTGAGATTGTTTATACTTTGGTATTTACTAGGGTGTATTTATCATCCACATCTAGGTTTCCTCAATATGTATTATTATTTCTATCATCCAACAATTTTTTAAATCCAATTTTACCCATTATTGAGTTTTTAGAAAAAGATATGAAAGGAATCTTTTGTTGTTTTTAGTACGAGGTACTTTTTGACTTTTTCGGCCAAAGTACGAGAAGAATGATTTTTTAACTTATACGAAATGAATGTATTTTTATGATTTCATAGAATATTATTTCAATGAATCTTCCTTTACATGTTTTCAAGTTAATTTTTAATCAACTTATTTTAGTTTAAAATTGTATGACATGTTAAGAAAGGAAAAATGTTTTTGAAGTAGAAAGGATATTTTCCTCAAGAATGGAGTTCAAGTGTTTTATCAAAATTATTTTCCATCTAAGATAATACAGGGTTCTATTTATATCTCTATTTTTACATTGATTTGATTATGTTATGATGGAATTAATTTTATGATGTCCTTTTATCTTATATGGATTATGTTATGATGGCATGATGTTTAAGAATCCCATTTTTATTACATGGGTTATGCTATGATTTATGATTTCATGGCACACATAAGAATGGTTTCATTATGGGATTGGTGGGACCAATATATCCCTCCAACGCATTGGGTAAAGATTAATATCTCATGAGATAGAAATGGCTGGAACGACAGGATAATCTTGTTTAGTGATACAGGACTGAAACGAGGAGTAAACTCGATTCAGAAATGGACTTTGTCCACTAGGATAGTCTTGGCAATGAGTCTTTACTACTAAGAAATGATTCTCTATGATTATGTGTGTATGCCACAATGATTAATTTCTTATGTTTTTATTATTTGGATTACATTTCACTACCATGATTTATCCCAAGTTATGATATTCTGATCTCTTTTGCATGTTAAGATTTTCAAAATGATATGTTCTTATGAATATGATATGATTGTTATTTATTTTCTTTCTAGTTACTGAGAATTTGAGCTCACCCTTTTGTATGTTTTCTTTTCCCTAGGTCAGGAAGAAGGGTATTAAGTAGGATATGCCAAAAGGGACTCTAGATATGATTAAATAAACAAGAGACAATGTAGATGATTTATGAACCAGTTTTTTATGTTTCCCAGTTTCTAAAGACACTATACCTATATGGTCCTATCATAGTATTGTTATATGTTGTAATATCCATGCTTCAATTCTGAAGTAATATCCATGTATGTAAAGTATGGGTCATTATAGTTGGTATTAGAGGAAAGGTATAGTCAACCTTTGGAAACTAGGATGTGAAAGCCTTAATAAGCGCTCTAAGGATATGTCTAAACATAGAAAACAATATTAGTGTTTTATAAATGTCCATGAAAAACCTATGATAAGACCTAAAGTGTTAAATTTTATTAATGATTATGTTGTTTTCCTGTTATAATTAGTGTTTCTCACACTATTCTTCTTGGTTTTAGTCAATGGCTAGAACCCGAAGGAACTGTGTTAATACGGAATGTGATGGGCAATGCAATGATTGTCCCCCTGAGCAACCAAACATTATAGGAGATGGAATGAAAAATCATGTAGCCATGATCACACAAATTTCTCAAGATATGAATCATGCAGGACTTCCAAACGAGAAAAGGAAGGAGAAAAATTCTGTTAAATCCTCTATGAGGCAGCATTCACCCTCATTCAGTTGGTCTACTGATCCATTAGTGGCTAAATAGTGGATCAGTACCACTAAAAAGATATTTGTAGTTCTTCAATGTTCTGAACATGATAAATTCATGTTAGCAGTATATCGTTTGGAAGGTGAAGCTTATCAATGGTGGAATCTTATCAAGAATATGAGGCAAAGGAATGAAATTTAGTCCATGGAATGGGACAAGTTCAAGAACTTGTTTTTCAATAAGTACTTACTTTGTATTCTTCAAACAAAGATGGAGAAGGAGTTTCTTGAACTAAAGCAAAAGGATGATGAATCTGTTGGTACCTATGAAGAAAATTTTACAAGACTTGTAAGGTACACTTCTAGAATTATTATCCAACCTGAGAGTAAAATCGATTGATTCTTTAGTGTCTTAAAACCAAGCCTTTAAAGGGCGTTAGTCATAAGAGACTTCAATAGCTATGAGGAAATTGTTGTATGTGCTCTCAAGGCTGAGATTGAGATTGGAGTAACCCATCAGTCATATGGGTTTGATAAGAAGAGGAAAATGGAATTCAAAGGGAAATCTAAAGACCACACTGAAAAGAAGATGAGTTTTATCTTATGATCAACGTGTGGAAAGAAACATGTAGGTAATTTTCTTAAAGGGACAAGTAAATGCTTCAAATGTTGAATAGAAGGTCATCGGACATTTGAATGTCGTAATGATGGGAAAAAGATTTCAAATGATGCGAACAAAGAAAGGGCTACACAGAATGCACCTCCTACACTTCAATGTTACAAGTGCAAGGAAATGAGGGTATTATACAAATCAATGAACTAATCCAAGGTTGTTGATGATTATCGACATCAACCAACTTTTAAGGCCAAAGAAAATGGAAAGTCACATGCAATTTCTATCGGTGATGTGGAGCATGATGACAAAGTGGTGAAAGGTACACTTACCATCCACTCTAAAGTAGAAAATGTTTTATTTGATTCTAGATCCACCCTCTCGTTTATTTGTGAAGAGTTTTCTAAGGGTATTTCTATATTACCTCACCAGTTAGATATTGAGTTAGCTGTGACAACCCCTAATGGCACAATAGTCACATCAAAAGTTTACAATTCTTCTCCGATTGAAGTTTGTGGGAAAGTGATTCCAGAAAATATTGTAATCCTTCCAATAGTGTAAATTGATGTGATTCTTGGTATGGATTATCTTTCGTTATATGGAGCTCATATCAATTACCATTAAAGGTAAGTCACATTTTATATTCCAGATCAATCTATGATCATCTATCGATGCAAGGATGAACATAACATTCCAGTGGAAATTTCTTCCATCTTATGGGTCTTAATTCCACTAAATGAAGGTTAGTTATCTCAAATTGTTGGAGCAGAACTCACGATTATGAATATTCCCATTGTACAGGTGTTTGATGGTGTATTTTCAGAGGAATCTCCAGATCTTCCAACCAATCGGGAAGTTGAGTTTTCAAAAGAACTCGTACTAGGTGATTTACCTATTTAAAAGACACCATATAGAATGGCCCCAATTGAGTTGCAATAATTGAAGAAGCAACTCCAAGAGAATCTTGATAAGGGAGTCATACGCCCTAGTGCATCACCTTGGGGAGAACCTGTTCTGTTTTTCATGAAGAAAGATGGATCAATGAGACTCTGCATTGGTTATCAAGAACTTAACAAGATCACTATAAAAAACAAATAACCTCTCCTATGCATTGATGACTTATTTCACCAACTACGCGGAGCTCAATACTTTACCAAGATTGATCTTAGTTTAGGGTATCATCAATTAAGGGTCAAAGGGAGGATATACCAAAGAAAACTTTCTGTTCAAGGTATGGACACTATGAATTTATAGTGATGCCATTTGGGCTTACTAATGACCCTGCTATCTTCATGGATCTAATGAATAGTGTATTTAGAGACTATCTTGATCAGTTTGTTGTAGTCTTTATAGAAGATATTCCTTTCTATTAAAAGATAACATAAGTACATGAAGATCACTTGAGAATTTTATTGATGACCCTAAGAAAGGAGAAGAAATATTCCAAATTTACCATGTGTGAGTTTTGGCTTAAAAAAGTTGCATTTTTGGGTCATATAATCTCAAAAGAGGGGATATCTGTGGATCCAGAAAAAATAGAGGTTATCGAAAGATGGTCGAGACCAACAATAGTAACTGAGATCTGAAGTTTTCTTGGTTTGACTGGATATTACCGATGTTTTGTGAAAGATTTTTCAAGATTATCTAATGAACTCACTAGGTTGACTCGAAAAGGAGTTATGTTTGTTTGGATGGAGGAGTGTGAATAGAATTTCAAGGAGTTAAAAAGAAGGTTATCCAGTGCACCTGGGCTCACACTTCATTGTAGTGGAGAAAGGTTTGTGATCTACAGTGATGCATCCAAGAAGGGATTCAGGTGTGTTCTCATGAAAAATGATATGGTGATAGCTTATGCCCCACGACAGTTGAAAATCCTTGAGAAAAATTACCCAACTCATGATTTGGAATTACCTGTGGTAATCATTTTGTTAAAGATTTAGAGGAATTATCTTTATGGTGAAAGGTATGATAGTTATAATGATCATAAATGTTTAAAGTATATTTTCACACAAAAGGAGCTGAATATGCACCAAAGAAGATGGTTGAAGCTGATTAAGGATTATGAATGTTCAATTAATTATCACCCTGGGAAAGCAAACAAGGTGGCAGATGCATTAAGTCGACAAGACCATGCTAGCTTATCCATGATTAGGATCACAAACGATCCAATATTTATGGATTTCCAAAGGATGGATCTTGGAATTATAATGGAAGGATAAAAATCATATCTTTCTCAAATGAATGTTCAACCATATATACATGCAAAGATTAAAGAGGCGCATGAAAAAGATGTAGAATTAAAAAAGAAGGTGATAAATGTTCCTGAATTCAACCTTGATTGTGATGGGATAATAAGGTTCAGGAATCGGGTTTGTGTTCCACCCATCCCAGAATTAAAGAAGGAGCTACTGGATGAGGCTCATAGTTCATCATTCTCTATTCATCCTGGAAGCACGAAGATGTACAGGGACCTGAAAGAGTACTTCTGGTGGGATGGAATGAAAAGAGATGTTGCTTAATAGGTCTCTTGATGCTTGGTTTGTCAGCAAGTTAAAGCTGAGAGACAGAAGTCTATACTAGAATGGAAATGGGAAAAAATCACTATGCACTTTGTTACTAGACTTCCTAAAACATCCAAAGGAAATAATTCTATCTGGGTTATAGTTAATCTTCTTACGAAGTCAGCACACTTCATTAATATTAGAGAACATTTCTCTCTTGATCAAATTTCCAGGATATATGTGAAGGAAGTGGTAAGATAGCATGGAGTGAAACTTTCCATTATATCTGATCGGGATCCGAGGTTTACCTCGAAGTTTTGGCAAAGTCTTCAGCAAACTCTTGATACAGAGTTGAGTTTCAGCACTTCTTATCATCCTCATACAGACGGTCAGTCTGAGTGGAAAATTAGAACTCTAGAAGATATGTTGAGAGCTTGTTCTATGGATTTCAATGGTGGTTGGGATCAACAAATCCCATTGGTTGAATTTTCTTATAATAATAGATTTCACTCCAGTATTAATATGGATCCTTATGAAGCTCTCTATGGAATGAAATACAGAACTCCAACTTTCTGGGATGAAGTTGGTGAAAGAAAGTTGTTAGGACCTGATATTGTTGATGAGATGGCAGAAAAGGTCATATCTATTCATAAACACATAAGAGCAGCTCAGAGTCAACAAAAAGGTTATGCCGATAACTGAAGAATATACCTAGAGTTTGAAGTGGTTGATAAAGTTTTCTTAAAAATATCTCCTTGGAAGAGAGTAATGAGATTTGGAAAGAAGGAAAATCTCATCCCTAGGTATATTGGTTCTTTTGAAATACTGGATCATGTTAGGAAGGTAGCTTACTGATTGGGGATTTCACCGAATCTCTCTCATGTTCATAATGTGTTCCATGTATCTCTCATGAGAAAGTACATAACCGATCCTTCACATGTACTCATCTCAGAAGTTGTACTACTGGAGAAAGATCTTTCTTATGAAGAACAGCCGATAGAGATTCTGGATCATAGCGAAAAATTCATACAGAACAAGACCACTCACTTGGTGAAAGTTATATGGATGAACCAACAATTAGAAGAATCTATATGGGAGCTTGAGGATACGATGAGGGAGAGGTATCCTCATCTGTTTGTTAAGAAGTGATTAATTTTGAGGGTGAAAATCATTTTAAGGGGGGTAGAATGTAACACCCTGATATTTTATGAGGATTATATTTTTTATATCTTATGTTATACGCAACATCAAAGGATTATTTCACTACACACAACACTAGCTTGGCTTGCGTTATATGCAAGATCATCCTTCCTCGATAGCATGTGTTGTATGCAATACTGAGTTTCACTAAACAACGATATGTTATTAAAATATTATATAAACCAGTCATTATTAATAGTAATACCCACTTTTTGAAAATTTATAAATTTTATCATTCAAAATGGATTTCATTTTTGGATTCATAATATCTAAATTAGCCAATGGTAAATTTTTGGTATTTTTCTGAAAACTTTCAATTTTTTATGAATAGTGAAAACACTGGGTTACTATTTAAAAACGACTATTTATTTAAATAATTATTTATTTTATTTTAATTTATTTTAGGTAAAAAATTGATATATAATACCTATATAAGTTCAATGTAATTCATTGGAGTCATTTTATAATAATTTTAGATATATATAAATTTTATTGAACTTTTTGACCGTTTTTTACCCACCTCCTAGGAGCATTTTCAATTGTACATAAAACTTAATTTTACCGCTTATATGATTTTAATTTAAAAAATCTGAGTGACACGATTAATATTAAGGAGTACAATGTGGTTTGGAAAGATAAAAATAATTTTTTGTGAATTGTATCTTTTTACTTTTATTTACCACGGTTAAAAATAAACAGGGTAATTAAGGGTAAAAATGCTATTATTATTATTACCCTAACACATGTCCTAATTCAATTGGATATGTTTAATTCAACCGAAAAAACCTTAGGAATAAAATATGACCATTTAGGTCCACTTGGATTAGATTAGGACACTTATTATTATTTTATTTAAAGAAGAGTTAAAAGAGTTAAAATCAAAGTTTGATAACGAAACCATTTTTAATATAGAGTTATACATAATATAAATTCGACTATAAATATTCATCATAAAGATAAAAATATTTCCTACATAATGGTATTTTATTTATAATTTTTAGACATTAAATATTTTAATTTATTTATGACACAATGATGATGTAGTAATTACCTTATTAATGAAATATTAACATAATTGATATTATGAATACCCAAATAAGTGTAATTTGAGACTTTTTATGAATTAGAATAGTTTTATAGGTTAATATGACATGTTATTAGTGATTTAATTAACGTTTTTCAAACTAATCATGTTGTTATGAGTTTCACAAAAATCAATTACCAAATAGTGTCAAAATTGACAAAAAATAGTTTTTAAAACAAATATTATATTATTAATTGTTATTTTATTCCTAAAAATCTAAGGTTTGGCCAAGTTACTTAGATAAGGTTATATATATTAATAATTACCCACTTGTGGTTCGTTTGACTTGTTATAGTAATTTTATTAACCATATTGTGTAAAAAAAAAGAAGACATAGTAAAAGTTAAATTAATTAACTTAGAGTTAAATCTAAATGATATGGTTAAAATATTAACCTAAAATTGTCTGAAACCTATTGGTTGAGAGGATTTAGACCCATCCCCACCTTAGCTTCGAAATAAACCAATTTTTATTTATTAAGAACCAAATATGACTTTATTATAAAATAATATTTTAATTTTTTCATAAGGTGCCCCTCTCCTCACTTATAAAAGGGAACCTTCTCCCTCTCCTCCTCACACCACTTTAAGCCTTCAAGATTAGCCAACCCCTGCCAATTTCTCTTCTCCACTTCCCAAGAAACATTCTAGAGAACCTGGTTTTCTTAAAATACCATCTTTAGTTCCCTAAAAAGAGGTTAAGAAAAGGCACTTCAAAGATGAGGTAATGTCCTTTACCGATTCTTTCCAATTTATTTCTTCTTCTACTTATTCTTCTTTATTTGTTCATCATAAATTAATAAAATCAGTATCACTCATATTATTATATGTTATTATAAATATTAAACAAACCAATTTCACCTTCTATCCATCCTACAAAAAATGAAATCACCGTGCGTGTGTACGTACGAGATACCGTCTCCACGCCGTGGTGTAATCTATTTTCCACCACCACCTTACATGGATGGGTATAATGGTGTAAATAATAACTATATATTATTATTATTATAACATGATACTAATTCTGATACATTCCATCTTCCACTCCAATACCATTCAATAGTTATGGGAACGGTATCATCACTCATGCGTACGTACGACCTACCGTCTCCACGATGTGATGCGACTCGTTCTACATGATCTTCATTGAATAATGATTATATAAATGAATTGAATTAATAAATATGATATATATTACACTAATACCATTCTGTAAATAAGGTATCTCTAACCTAAAAAGAGGAATAATAATTTATTCGACAAGACATTCATAAGAATATAAAGCAATGAACACCCAAATAACAAGTATCAATGAAATATTACTAATAAGAATATAAAAATATGACCATATATGATATCATAACAATGAATATTATTATGTAATAAGTCAATGAATTATTTAAATCATTATACAGGAGGTTCAGATATGTACGAAGCATATCAGACCTAAGGTATGAGAAAATCTCATAATCTCATTTTTTATCCGAGATTGTTTATACTTTGGTATTTACTGGGGTGTATTTATCATCCACATCCATGTTTTCTCAATATGTAATATTATTTCTATCCTCATACAATTTTTTAAATCTAATTTTACCCATTGGTGAGTTCTTAGTAAAAGATATGAAAGGAATTTTTTTCGTTTTTAGTACGAGGTACTTCTTGACTTTTCCGGCCAAAGTATGAGAGGAATGTTTTTTTAACTTATAAGACATGGATAGATTTTTATGATTTCATAGAACATTATTTCCATGAATATTCCTTTACAAGTTTTCAAGTTAATTTTTAATCAACTTCTTTTAGTTTAAAATTGTATGAAATTTCAATAAAGGAAAAATGTTTTTGAAGTAGAAATGATATTTTACTCAAGAATGGAGTTCAAGTGTTTTATCAAAATTATTTTCCATATAAGATAATATAGGTTTATGTTTCCATACATATTTTTACATTTATTTGATTGTGTTATGATGGAATTAATTTTATGATTTCCTTTTATCTTATATGGATTATGTTATGATGGCATGATGTTTAAGAATCCCATTTTTATTGCATGGGTTATGCTATGATTTATGATTTTGTGGAACACATAAGAATGGTTTCATTATGAGATGGGTGGGACCTATATCTCCCTCTAATTAATTGGGCAATTATTTATATCTCATGATATAGACAAGTATGGAACAGAAGGTTAATCCGGTTCAGTGATACAAGACTGAAACGAGGAGTGAACTCGGTTCAGAAATGGACTTTGTCCACTAGGATAGTCTTGGAAATGAGTCTTGAATACTAATAAATTATTCTCTATGATTATGTTGGTATTCCAAAAAGTTTCATTTCTTATGTTATGATTATTGGGATTACATTTCACTACCATGATTTATCCCATGTTATGATATTCTGAACTCTTTTGCAGGTTATGATTTTCAAAATGTTATGTTCTTATGAATATGATTTGATAGATATTTCTATTGTTTACCCCTACTAAGCATTTGAGCTCACCCGTTTCTATGTTTTCTTTTCCCCAGGTCAGGAAGAAGGGTATTAAATAGAATATGCCAAAAGTGACTCTAGATATGATGAAATAAACGGGAGACAATATAGATGATTTATGAACCAATTGTTTTTGTTTCCCAGTTTCTAAAGACACTATACCTATACGGTCCTATCATGGTTTTGTTATATGTTGTAATAAGTATGTTTAAATTATAAAGTAATAACCATGTATGTAAAGTATGGGTCATTAAAACTAAGATGTATGTTTCTGCCACCATCCTGTCAAGTCATATGTCCCCTGCGACACTTGAGGAGTGTCACAGACACCTGACATCGGAGAATTTTGAAAATAATGCTACATATCCCCCATATTATTACAATCTTTACATTCTTGAGGCCGTTCCATACAATCTCACTTGACGTGGATTATATAACCACACTAAAAACATCTCGGAATTTTATGAAGCTTTGGAGGAAGATTCACTGATCCTTCCATCGGATTCAGAGCAATAATCCAACCCTAGAAACAAGTGTCCCTCTCCCGCTTTAACTCAACATTCTAGTTCCAACTATTTCCCCTAGGTACCTACATACATCCCCTTCCTATATCTCACACAAGACCCCACCCTAACACTATATATCAATTCACCATTTCTCTATAGTCATCTATACACAACACCTCTATCGTGTAATGAATTACACAGATCATCTCAGAATAAAAAATGTGTGCCTTCAATGATGCACTACCAGCCACCAGAAGTGAAGACCACACTAATTTCATGAACAGAGCCACTTATTCTCTCACCTCCAGGTTCCCATACTTCAAACTAATGAAATATATTGTACACTGAATTCTAATTTTATGAGGGTATAATTTTTTATTAAACAATTCCTAAAACCCCTCCTATTTCATATTTTGGTCCATCCAATCTTGGACTTCCAACTCCCAACACGGATGGGATGGATCTTCCAAAATGTACATGGATAGTTTCACTTTCAGCTCTTATGGTGTCCTTATGAGGTCAAATACCGTATTCATTATGTTCATCCATGATTTTGGCCTTTCTGGATTTGAATCACCCTAAAACATGGGTGGATTATTGTAACACTCCAAGATTCCATGATACTCGTTTTTTTGAATAATAACGTAGCGTGTGTTGTATGCAAATTTGAGTTCTAACACACCACAACCAATCAAACTAGCAGTTATGAATTGTAATACCCACTTTTTGAATTTTTATAAATTTTATCTTTTAAAATGGACTTCATTTTTGGAAATTTAACATAGAAATTAGCTTAAGGTGATTTTTTGGAAAACATTCACATTTTGGTGAATAGTGAAAATTAATAAATTTTAATTAAAAACCACTTTTTTAATCAAAATAATTAATAGTAATAAATTATGAATTTGAGTGATTTTAAAGTATAATTAGATTATATTTTTACCATTTAATAAATTTTTTTTCATCGGACACAATTTCAGATTTAAATTGGACATAAGAAATTGCTAATCTTTTGATAGTTATTATTTTTTTTAAAAATCGCTTTTTGTTTTGACAACAAGAATTAATTTTAAATTTATTTCTACCACTTCCGTGTTTTTAATTTAGAAAAATGGATCCTATATTTCTAATCTGGAGGTCCAAATTATGTAAATAGGAATCTTTTGTTTTTTGACATTTTGAATAATTACTTCGGTAAGTATTTTATTTATCATGGTTAATGGGTAAATCTGTTAAATAAGGGTAAAAAAATAATATTATTATAATATTAAATGACCCTAAAACGTGACCTAACGGTATTGGTTGATACATGTATGACAATGGGCATATTTGTGTTGATTTGGGGACACTATGGAGCCACTTGTAAGTGATAATGACACTTTATATTAATTAAATTAAAGTAAATACAAAAAATGAAATAAGCATATATATTTTAGAAAAACAATTTACATCGGGTTATATATGTCATATTATCAACTATAAATATTCATTAGAAAGATAAATATATTTAATAAATAATGGTATTTTAGATATAATTTTTATACTTTGAATAATTAAATTTATTTATGGCACAATCATGATGCAGTATTTTCCTTATTAACGAAAGAATCAAATAATTGGTATTATAAATGTTAAAATAAATATAAATTGAATGTTTTGATGACATCAAAGAATTTTATTGGTTAATATGACATGTTATTATTTCATAAATGAATTTTTTTCTAATTAATAAAGTTTTTAAGACTTTAAAAAAATTAATTATTAAATATTGACAAAATTGACATAAATGAGTTTTTAAAACAAATATTATATTATTAATTGATATTCATTTCCTAAAAATCTTAAGATCGGGAAAAGGACTTATATAATGATAGGTGTATAATTAATGGTCCATTTGGGGGTCTATTGTAAGTATATATTATGTTTATTAACTATATATTATAAAAATACAAAGAGACATGGTAAATGTAAAACTGATTATGTAAGAGTTAAAACTAAAAGATAAGGTTAATATAGTGACCCAAACCTCTCTAAAACCAATTTAGTGATAGGTTTTAGACCAATCCCAACCATAATATTTAAATAATACACTTTGTACCAATAAGAAACTGAATATAAATTTATTATAAAATAATATTTGTAGCTTTTCCTAAGGTTCCCCCCACCCCTCTTATAAAAGAGCACTCCCCCTTCTCTCTAATTCACACCTTCTACCCCTTTTGGCTCGGCCTTAATCAACCCAAATATACTCTAAACTTCCCTCAATTCATCCAATAGGCCTTCATTTAGTCATAAACCAACTTAAGGATCTATTTTGATCAAATCAAATGGAAGAACCTGAAGAAGAGGTAATGATTTCACCACCCTCTTTCAAGTTCCTTTCTTCTTCCACTTCTTCTTTATTTTTTATTTCCATAATAAAATAATAACTCCAGTATCTTCTATATACTGTGATGTTAGTATAAATATGATACAACCATATTCATTATTATATCTATCCTTCAAATGATGTGTCACCATACGTGCGTACGTACGGCTTACCGTCTCCACATCGTGGTGTAATTATTATTCAAAACATTATTATTTGGATGGGTATGATAATGATGTGTAATTGATGCAAATAATAAATATAACATGATATTGATTCTTTATATATGATATACCATCCATTTATATATTATTTTAATATCAAAAGAATGATATTGTCGCTCGTGAGTACGTACATACGGACTACCATCTCCACGAACATGAAGAGATTCATTCCCCATCATATACATTCAAGTATAACTCTAATTTAATGATTAATAATAATTTTTAAGGACATTATATCATTCAGGATATGAATAAGATACAACCTACCCATAAAAAACATGTCTTATATAACAAAACATATAAAAGAAAATGAGTATGTTAACACCTAAAACAATGATAATACTAAGATATTATTAACAAATAAATGTTAAAAGAACATATATGATATCATGTTAATGTATATGATTATTGTATAATTTAATAACATTTATTTCACCATTATACATGAGGTTAACCTACCCATGACCAAGGAAAAGTACAAGGTAAGGATTTATTTCACAATATATTCATTATTTGAGGTTGTTTATACGTAATTATCTATTGGGACCCCTTTATCATTCACATCCATGATTCTTAAAAATGCATTTCAAATCATTCATACTATTTTATAGACTATGGGTTAAAGTCATTTATACCCTTTCTGACTTTTTATATGACGTTTATAAAGGAATCTTATCGTTGTTTTCCAAACAAGGTCCTTTTAACCTTTTCGACAAAATTATGGTAAGAATGACTTTTTTAACTTATACGGCGGGTGCGGCTATTTTCTGCCGTTATAAAATCGCCATATATTCTCTTAAAATCTTATAAAAATATTTTCAATGTAAAAGTTTTATTTTATAATTATGTTACTTTTAAATGATTTCAAAAAAAGAGAGATATTTCTCTCAAATAGTTTTGATTTTATCTATCTCAACATCCTTTAATGGGTTTTAAGCTCATTTGAAGTTGATTTATTATGATCCAAAACTTCCATATTGTATTGAAGGTTTCGTGATATGTTTGACTATAGATATGTTATTTTTATACCATTCATGGTTTATCGTGAAATTATTGTCATTTTTTATGCTAGTTTTAATACAAATGTTTATGATATGTTTAAACCTGTTCATATGAGGAATGCATTGGAATTTTTAAGTGATGGGTGGAGCCCGCTATAGCTCATCGATGCATCAGTAGGTCTCATGAGACAAACTAGTGTCTTGGCATAAGGCCTTGACAAAATCTTATTTGTAGTCTTGGCACAAGGCCTTGACTATGTGGTTATGATAGTCTGGCATTATGCATTCCATCATTATGAAAGTGGTTATTGATATTGAAAGTGATTATTAAACTAGTAAAATATCCATGTGAATAAGTAAATTTCATTATTTAATTTTAATTTTTCCATATAATGCTTAATTTAATGTTTGAAAGGATTTTGTTTTAGTTATATGTTTTCTTAAATGTTTATGCTTATTTATGAAGGTTTCCCCTATTTTGTCATCCTTACTGAGCATCTGAGATCACCCCTTTCTTTGTTTTATTTTTCCCAGGATGTGAAGAAGTATTTTATAACAGACCTGCAAGGATAGTCTGAGGGGATATGAGTGTGTTCTATGGAGACAAGATGTTGTTTTAGTTTTCATTTTATGATGTAATGTAAGAGTTATGAATGTATCTAGTGATTCCAAGGCTACTTAACTAATCGATATTTTGAGACATAATCTTTTGTGATCATTCCAATGTTATGTAATAATGCACCGACTCTGGGTAACTAGGGTCGGGGTGTTACATTTGGAATCAGAGGAATTTTAGTACAAACCTTGGAAGCTATATTTAGATAAACTCTGATTAGAACACATTGACCTAAGATGGACTTTGAGGATTAGTATAAATGAACATCCAAGAATTTTCTTATTGTAGAGATTTTGTGAGTTTTCTAAGAAATACATCCATGTCTAGATACAAGAAGGTAGAGGCGGCTCTGGCATAGATGTACCTAGGGGTAAAATTCAAAAACACCACTTTGAGCTAGACTCGAATGGGAACTGGTGCACGAAAATGGGCCTTGCTACACTCTTGGTTACGACACTCCCAGTGGATATGCTTAGGATAATTATAATTTTCATTAAAAACCATTTTGAAGGGTTTATGAGTATATACTTCCTCAAAGAAAACATTTTTATGATTATGGATTATATCCATAAACTGTTCAAATCATGTTAATTGTTTTACAAGTTTGGATTTATTTATTGCGATTTATAAACTAATCTATTGTATGACATTGTTTAGAAATGGAACCTAATGGAAGAAATGGAAACTGTATCAATGGACACACACCATGTAGGGATTTCCCTCCTGCTCAAGATAATTATAGTGGAGATGGTGATGCAACTCGTGCTGATCTGCTAATCACCATATTGGGACAACACACTCAGGTTATGAATAATAACCTTACCCGTATGGAGGACCCAGATCCATAGCGTGGAGGATCAATTTTAGATCTCTTCATGAGGAAAGAAGCACAAATATTCATTGGGATTAAAAATCCATTAGTAGTTGAGAAATGGATAAATTCCGTAAAGAAAATATTTCATGACTTGGGGAGTATTGAAAGGGAAAAAGTTATCAAGGCAGTTTACCGCCTCAATGGAGATGCTGACCAATGGTGGCCATTTATTCAAAACACAAAATAAGGATGATGAATTAAAAAATATGGAATGGATGGAGTTTAAAGAGCTTTTCTTTGAAAAATACTTTCCTCGTGACCATTGACCAGATATGGAAAGGAAATTTCTGAGTATGAGACAAAAGGAGGATGAGAATGTCGCAAAGTATGAGGAAAAATTTACACGGTTAGTGAGGCATGTAGTAGATTATATACGTAACCTAAGGAGTAATATTGATTGTTTCTTTGATGGGTTAAAACCATTTCTTCATAGATAATTAGTCTCAAAATCCTTCTCGGCATACAAAGATATTGTCATATGTGCTATCAAGACAGAAAAAGAATTTTCTAAGTCATATGACATTAATTAAAAGAAAGAGAAGAAGAGATCTGCAGATCACTCTGGGAATGGAAATAAGGGGAAGAAGGGAAAAATTGAATATACATCCCGTAGTAAATGTTGTAAGAAACACCCTGGTACTTCCTTGAAGGGAATGAGAGTCTGTTACATGTGTGGTGAAAAAGGCCACCAAGATCATGATTGCAAGGGGAAGAAAGAAGCTACCAATGTCCAATGCAACAACTGTAGGGAGATGGGACATTATGCAAATGAATTTCCTAAGCGTTAGGGGAACTTCCCTCAGAAAAGGCCAAGGGATCAAGGCCAAGATTATTCTATCACTACTGTTGAGGTAGAAGATCCGAATGATGTGGTGGAAGGTTATTTAATGGTTTCCTCAAGTTTAGAAAATGATTTATTTGATTCTGGATCATCTCATTGTTTCGTATCTTCCCAATTTTCTAAGAAAATTAGATATTTCCAATTTGATTTAACAAGGAATTTTTCAGTCAAAACTCCGAAGGGAAGTATCATTGCAACAATGTTTTTTGAATCAATCCCCATTAGAGCATATAAATGTTCTTTATCATCTGATATCATCATCATACCCAGGATTGAATTTTATATAATCCTTTGTATGGATTGGATTTTGGACCATGATGAGAATATTTATTATAAGAAGAAGGAGGTTACTATTTTTTATGATGATGATAAAGAACACCTTATCTTTAGAGCAGAATCGTCACCATCTGATTCTTATCTAGATCCACCCCTAGTAGATCAAATAAATACAATTATCAAGGGGGGGGGGAGATAATGAAATAACAGTGGGTGTGGAAACAAATGTTCAAATATAGGACATACCTATTGTAAATGAATATGTAGATGTGTTTCCGAACGATTTACCTGGAAATCCTCCAGAACAAGAAATTGAGTTTTCGATTGATTTAATACCTGGATCAAGGCCCATATCGAAGACCCCTTATAGAATGGCCACTATGGAATTAGATAAACTAAAGAAAAAACTATAAGAATTGAGTAATAAGGGATTTATTCGCCCTAGTGTTTCCCCATGGGGGGCCCCTATCTTTTTTGTTAAAAAGAAAGATGGATCTATGAGGTTATGTATCGACTATACATAAATCAATGCTATAACAATAAATAAAAAGTATCCCCTACATCGAATTGATGATTTATTTGACCAACTTCATGGAGCTCAATAATTTTCAATGATTGACCTTCGATCTAGATACCATCAGTTGTGTCTTAAGAAGGAACACATTCTGAAGACATCATTTCTAACCAGGTACAGCCATTAAGAGTTTATAGTAATGACTTTTGGGATGACTAATGAACCCTCTGTTTTCATGGATCTAATGAAAAAAGTTTTCAAGGAATTTCTTGATGATTTTTGGGTGGTATTTAATGATGATATCTTGGTATATTCCAAAATCTATGAAGATCATGAAAATCACTCGTGCATTATCCTGAAGACTCTTAGAAGACATGAATTAAATGGGATGTTTATCAAGTGTGAATTATGGCTTCCTTAGATTTTTTTTCTTGCCCATATTGTCTCTAAGGATGGAATTTTCGTTGATCCTTCTATGACTGAGGCAATCCATGAATGCACAGCACCGAGGAGTATAAATGAGGTATGCATTTTTATTGGTTTAGCATGTTATTATCTGTGTTTCGTCCAGTATTTCGCCCGATTGGATAGCCCATTAACGAAGCTCACACATAAAGGTTTTAAATTTATTTGGAAAAAAGGGTGTGAAGAATGTTTTGATGAACTGAAGATAATATTAGTCAATTATTTTATATTGACTATACCATCAGGGAATGATGGGTTTGTTATTTATAGTAATGCTTCAAAGAAAGGACTTGGTTTTGTCCTTATGCCGAATGATTGTGTTATTTCCTATGCATCACGACAGCTGAAAAATCATGAGAAAAACGTTCCTACTCATGATCTTGAGTTAGAAACTGTAATATTTTCTTTGAATATTTGGAGACACTATCTCTATGGTGAAAATTTTGAGATATATTCTGATCAGAAGAGTTTGAAGTATATTTTCTCACAAAAATAACTCAACATGAGGCAAAGGCGATGACTTAAACTAATCAAGGATTATGATTTCATTGTACACTACCACCCAAGGAAGGAAAATAAGGTGGAAGATACTTTGAACAGAAAGGATCATGGAGTTTTGTACAAAATGAGAGTTGAAAGGGATCCAATTTTCATGGATCAAGTAAAGTTGGATATGGGAATTACCATGAATGGTGAAACTTTCATACTTTATCCAATGGGAACCAAATCGTCTTTACTAGAATGGATTAAGAGTTCTCAGACCTATGATGAAGAATTTAAAAAGAAGATTAAAGTTGTGAATGATGGGTGATTGAGTGAATGTGTATGTAGAAGGAATTTTGAAATTTGGGAAGAGACTCTGTAATCCTGATATACCTGATCTAAAAATGGAATTGTTGGACGATGCTCATTTTTCCAATTTCTCTATAAACCCAGGGAGCACGAAAATGTATAGTTATTTGAAGGAACATTTTTGGTGGGAAAACATGAAGATAGAGATTGCAGATTTTGTGTCAATATGTTATGGTTTTTCAACAAGTGAAATGTGGTAGGCAACAGTCTGGAGGAGTCATGCAACCTCTTCCCATACCTGAGTGGAAATTTGATAATATTATGATAGAAATTGTCATGGGGCTACCAAAGACTTCTAGAAGGAATGATGTAATATGGGTCATTGTTGATCGTCTTTCCAAGTCATCACATTTAATTTCTATCAGAATATACCACTTGAATATCTTGGAAGAAAATATATTAATAAAGTTGAGAGACTTCATGGATTACCCATATAAATTTTTTCTGATCATGATCCCCATTTTACATCAAGATTCTGGAAATGTATTTAGAAAGCCCTGGATACTGAACTTCGTTTGAGAACTACCTACCACCCCCAAACTGATGTACAATCAGAACGGACTATTTAAACCTCATAAGACATGTTGATATCATTCTCACATGACTTTTAAGGTATGTGGTATCAATATTTACATCTGGTAGAATTTTTCTATAACAATATCTTCCATTAAATTATTCGAATGACACCATATGAAGCGTTATATGGAAAGAAATTTTGCATACCAACCTATTGGGATGATGTTGGTTAAAAAAAACTTTTAGGTCCAGAACTTTTTGAGAAAACAATGGAAAATGTGAAGGTAATCCAAACCCACATCAAAGCATCTCAAATTATACAAAAGAGCTATGCTGATAACTGAATGAAGGATTTGGAATTTCAGATAGGAGATCGTGTTTCTTAAAGGTATCTCCATGGAAGGGTGTTATATTTTTGGGTAAGAAAGGTAAATTAAGTCCCAGGTACATAGGACCATTCAAAATTCTTAAATGAATTGGGGATGTAGCTTACTGTTTCGCAATGCCAACAAGTCTATCCAATGTTCATGATGTGTTCCACTTATCACTGTTGAGAAAATACATGCCTGAACCAACACATGTACTCAGTTATAAGAAAGTATAACTGGAACACAATCTATCTTATTGTGAAGATCCCATCAGGATTCTTGATACTAGAGAACAAGTGCTGAGAAATCGGATGACTCATCTGGTAAAAGTTCTATGGAGAAACCATAAGATGGAAGAGGCAACGTGGGAACCCAAGGAACTTAGGAAGAAGAACCACCCAAGTCATTTCATGCCGTAGTATTCTAGAAATTTCAAGGATGAAATTATTTGAAGGAGGGGATAAAGTAACACCCCAAGCTTCCACGGTACGCTTCTCTTTGATTAATATAGTTGCATGTGTTGTACGCAACTTCGAGTTCTAACACACCAGAACCAATCAAACTAGCTATTATGAATAGTAATACCCACTTTTTGAAATTTTATACATTTTATCTTTCAAAATGGACTTCATTTTTGGAATCGGAATATCGAAATTAGCATAGGGTGAATTTTTTGATAACTTTCATATTTTGATGAATAATGAAAATTACTACATTTTACTTTAAAAGAACTTTTTTATCAAAATAATTAATAGTGATAAATTATGTATTTGAGTGATTTTTAAGGATAATTAGACTATATTTTTACCATTTAATCCAATTTTTATCACTAGACATAATTTCACATTTAAACTGGATATAAGCAAGTGCCAATCTTTTGATAGTTATTATTTCTTAAAAACACAGTTTTTTTGACAATGAGAATTAATTTTAAATTAATTTCGGCCAAATCTATGTTTTAAATTTAGAAAAATGTATTCCATATTTAGAATCAGGAGGTCTAAATTTTTTAAGGAGAAAAATTTTATTTTTAGACATTTTGAATAATTACATTGGTAAATATATTATTTATCTTGGTTAAAGGGTAAATCTGGTAAATAGGGGTAAAAAAATAATATTATAATAATATTAAATTACCCTAAAATGTGTCCTAACCCTATTTGTTGATATATGTCGGACCATGGGTATCTTTGGATTGATTTTGGGATCCCATGGAGCCACTTGTAAGTGATAATTACATTTTATATTAATTTGGATAAAGTAAATACATAAATGACATAAGCATATATCGTTTAGAAAAACAATTTTTAAATAGGGTTATATATGTTATATTTTAGATAATAAATATTAATTAGAAAGATCAAACTATTTAATACATAATGGTATTTTATTTATAATTTTTAGACATTCAATAATTAATGTTTTTTGTGACACAATGATGATGGAGTATCTTCTTATTAATGAAAGAATAAAATAATTGGTATTATAAATATTAAAATAAATATAATTGGAACGTTTTGATGACATACACGAATTTTATTGGATAATATGACATGTTAGGATTGCGTAAATTATTTTTTTTGAATTAAAAAAGTCTTTATGACTTCAACACAAATTAATAATTTAATAGTATCAAAATTGACAAAAATGAGTTTTTAAAACAAATTGTTTTATATTATTAATTGATATTATATTTCTTAAAATCTAAGGGTCGACCAAAGGACATATATAATGATATTTTTATCATTGAAGGACTAGTTGGGGTTTTCTTGGTAGTATATAGTAGGTTTATTAACTAATTAATATAAAAATACAAAGAGTCATGTTAAATGTCAATCTAATTAATTAAGAGCTAAAACTAAAAGGAAAAGTTAATATAGTGACCCAAAACTGTCCAAAACCTATTGGTTGAGATTTTTTGGACCTATCCCCAACTTAACCTCTAAATAATCCACTTTGGAGCCATTATATACTAAATATGAATTTATTATAAGATAATATTTCTATCTTTTCCTAATGTGCCCCTCACCCCTCTTATAAAAGGTCACTCCACCTTGTCTCTAATTCAAACCATCAAATCCTTTTGGATCGGCCATACTCTGCCCAAATATCCTTCCATCTTCCCTAACATCATCCTAGAGGCCATGCATTAGTCATAAATCCATCTTAAAGAGCCCTTTTGATCAAATCAAAAGGATGAACCTGAAGAAGAGGTAATGATTCCACCACCCTCTTTCAAGTTCCTTTATTCTTCCACTTGATCTTTCATTGTTATTTACATTATAAAATAATAACACCAGTATCTTCTATATACTGTGATGTTATTATAAATATTGTACAACCATATTCATTATTCTATCCATCCTTTTAATGACATGTCACCTTATGTCTGAACGTACAACTTACTGTCTCCACGTCATGGTGTAATTGTTATTCAAAAAATTATTATTTGGATGGGTATGAAAATGATGTGTAATTGATATAAATAATAAATATAACATGATAATTATTTTTTATATATGATATACCATCCAATTATATATTATTTTAATATCAAAAGACTGATATTGTCGCTCGTGCGTAGGTATGGACTACCATCTCCACGAACACGATGAGATTCATTCACCATAATATCCATTCAAGTATAATACTCATTTGATGATAAAAAATAATGTTTAAGGACTTGATATAATTCTGTATACGAATAAGATACAACCTATCCATAACAAAAACGGCTTATGGAACAAAACATATATATGAAAATTAGTCAGTTAACACCCGAAACGACGATAATACGAAGACATTATTAACAAAGAAATGTTAAAAGATCATATATAATATCATTTTAATTTATATGATTTTTGTATAATTTAATAAAAATTATTTCACCATTATACAAGAGGTGAACCTACCATCGACCAAGGAAAAGTACAAGGTAAGGGTTTATTTCACAATCTCTTCATTATCATAGGTTGTTTATAAGTAATTATCTACTGGGGCCTCATTGTCATCCACATAAATGTTTCTTAAAAATATATTTCAAATCATTATTAATATTTTATAGAATTTGGGTTAAATTCATTTCTACCCTTTTTGTCTTTTTATAAGATGTTTTTAAAGAAATCTTTCTGACGTTTTCCAAAGATGGTCCTTTTTAACATTTTTGACAAAATTAAGGTAAGATTGACTTTTTTAACGTATACGGTGGGTGCCGCTATTTTCCACTATAATATAATCGTCAAAGCTTCCCATAAAAGCTTATAATAATATTTTCAAATTAAATATTTTCTTTTATAATAATGTGACTTTTAAATGATTAAAAAAAGAGATATTTCTCTCAAATAGTTTTGATTTCATCTATGTCAACATCCTTTGATGGATTTTAAGATTATTTGAAGTTGATTTATTGTGATACAAAACGTCCATATTGTATTGAAGGTTTTTATATGTTTGACGATGGATATGTTAATTTTATATCATTCGTGTTTTATGGAGAAAGTATTGACATTTCATATGCTAGTTTTAATAGGAATGTTTATGTTATGTTTAAACATATTCGTATGAGGAATGCATTAGACTTAGTAAGTGATGGGTGGAGCCCACTATAGCTCCTCGATTCATCAGTAGGTATCATGAGGCAAGCTAGTGTCTTGGAATAAGGCCTTGACAAAATCTTATTTGTAGTCTTGGAATAAGGCCTTGACTTTGTGGTTATGATATTATAGAATTGTGAATTCCATCATTATGAATGTGGTTATTGATAATTCATGTGATTATTCGACTAGTAGAATATCCATTTGAATAAGTATATGGAATTATTTCATTTTATTTTTTCCATATTGTTCTGAAGTTTAAGTTTAAAAGGATTTTTTTAGTTATACATTGCCTTAAATGATTATCCTTATTTAGGAATGTTTCCACTATATTGTTATTTTTAATGGGTATCTAAGCTCACCCCCATTCTATGTTTTATTTTTTCTAGGATGTGATGAAGTATTTTATGACTGACCTGTAGGGATAGTCTGAGGGGATATGAGTGTCGTCTATAGAGACAAAATGTTTTTTGAGTTTTTTTTTATGATGTAATATAAGACTTATGAATGTATCATGTGATTACAAGGCAACTAAACTAATCTATATTTTGAGACTTGATCTTTTGTTATCATTCCAATGTTATGAAAAATGAATCAACTCTGGGTAACTCGGGTCGGGGTGTTACAATTATTCCTTTGAAATTAAACCGCATGATCAACATGTTTTGGATAATTCATGTTATTCCCACATTGTACAGCTTGGAGAGACTGAACTTTACTCTATAATATCTTTTGGTTCACCTGAATCTCAGGTTAAAACTGATTTTCAATAGCATCCTATGGTTGGAGTCTACGACTCCTACCTGGTTCCATTTCTATCAACACAAAAACAACCACAAGTCTCACTACCATGAAAAGAATGTGTATTGAGTTTTAAAATTCCATCACAAAACAACAATAACAACCTTTATTTCCAAAATTTCACATTTCTCATGTTTTATAATTATAAAAAATCCATCATGTTTTGAAAACCAACATATTTTCATAATACCACAAGTTTCCGTGTTTCAAAACATTACATTTTTAAACGCAACACAAATATTCAAAATTAAAAAATTCATATCACACCATAGATCATTATACCCAAATGAAATATGCATCATTCTGGGAAGATATTTCTACCATGAATTCCATGATCATATCATTGAATACACCAACGAAATTGAGATAGCCCATGCCAATATGTATCTCCAAACCCTTATGTACCAAACTCCCTGGTAACATGATGTTAAACATAAATGGGTTACCTACATCATTTTATGATTTAAAGACATGTCCTGAAAATCCTACTTATGTATCCCATCTCAACTCAAGGATTGTGCCAAGAAAGAATCTCAACACCAAGACCAACAGTCAATACCAAGGATCGAACTACTACTCTCACATTATAGCTAAGGACCAAAAAAACAGATACCACTTGTAAAATTCTTCCCCATCTTATTGGATTGAGTGGGTGTAGGAATTATATTCGGCATTAAACGATGTTCACAAGGAAGTAATGGTTGGAAATAAATGCTGATGGATTCAAGGATAAATTGGGGAATGATTTTCCCTTCATATGCTACCAACCCACTAATCAATCTACAAACAAAAAACTATATGGTGCATGTCAAAAAAATAAACAAACACATAAAATACGAAAAAGACAACCAACTACTCTATAACAATACCACATTCAAAATACCACCAAGAAATAATCTGATTATAAGTGGAAGACTACAACAAGGCTCCAACATAACTAGAACATCATCCATAAATCCTCACCAAGCTCCATGACCCAAGAAACAAAACATCACAAATGCATCATACTGAAATGCTTTCAAAATGAAATGCCCTACTCTTACCTGTGTCACAGAATACAACATCTTCAAATTAAAATAAGTTCCAAAGCATGGTGTGTGTACAAACACTCGTTATGTTTTTCCCAAATGACTTCCCTATACACGGCACTAGGATAAAACCATTATCACATTTATATTAAATAATTTATATAAAAGATTAAAAAGTGAACCAACTTACAACATGCCTAACACTAGCTATCATGAAATTGTCACCCAAATTACCAAAACACACAGGAAATCCAAAAACCCATGCCACAAGACATTCCACCATTTCACAACAGCACAAAAATTCTCATCTAACATAGAAACACACAATAAGGCTACCAAAATGGCGGAGATTCCACCCAACCTGTTCATGTATTCCCAAGTAGTGGAACATCCTTCCCACTTATCATTTGATGTTGGCCCTTATATCCACTATTCTTCCCCATATTATAGTGGTACATCTCATCCACTTCAACACAATCCACATAAGCCATAACACTTAATCAACATGTAAGAAAATAGAACCAAGGCCACACAAAGAACACCATCATTCCCATCAAGAGACAATTCACTTCAATAAATCATCCATTTATAAAAAACACCCTTTAACAAAATTTCAATGACCATACATATTTCAATAGACAACACCTTTATTGAAAACCATCATTCAAAAAACATTTTTTTCATAATCAACCACAATTGATTTTAAAATCCCACAACAATAACCCATTTTACTCAAAATCACCATCAATTTGTTTTCTAACAAGATTCACAAATCATTATAAAACATAATTTCTTGAAAAACAATATAATTTTGACAAAACCACTTGTTCTAAGCTAGTGGAGTTGAGACTGAAGCCACCTACCTTTATGGTTCTGGGGAATTCGACCCATAAGAAACCACACCCCAATCCAAGAAAATGCTCCATGAAAACTGCTCTAGATCTCCTTCTCTATCATCAACAAGCCTTAAAATCAACACCAAATGAAATAAAAACCCTAGATATACATGAAATGGGTATAGATCTAGAAATATGAGAGAGAGTGAGATATAGATGTAGAAGAACCCACAAGGAACCATGAGAGGAAACTTACCAAAGAAGAACATCCTTCAATCCACCAAGAAGCCCCTTCGATTTGATTCTAAAACATGTGGGAGAGATCCTCCATCCTTTGAGAAACCAGAATCCCAATTGAGGCTCGCATGGGAGGAGGTTTGGATATAAATGAGGTAAACTCGAGGGATCCCATATTTAAAAACATAATTTTTATGTAACAATGCCATTAGACCGCATAGTTTAGAGAACTATGCACTATATTTTCACAAGCCTCTACCTTGAGAAAAGGGTTCCACATGGTTGCCTCACATGTTTTGGAAAACCATGCACATGACGTGTGAAGCCCACTAACCCCCCCTACACGGTTTCATGGATAACTCGCATGGTTTTCTCTACCACACTCAAACCGTGAGACCTTATAAAGTCCTTCAAACATGTTCAAATCCATTTAAAGCTCTCTAATACTATTCAATACTCATCCCAAGATCTTTAGACACATAAAAAAGTCATAAATAATTAAACCTACCTCAAACTTGCAGTGTGAAAACCTTAGTGGACGTGAAGACCATATATCTAATGTAAAATACATGAGTTATATTGGTGATTGGTCTAGAGTATAATATGAGGGATTGGAGATGAGTCCAAGGATATTCAATGGGTGTTGTATTTAAATGTCCTTCTATATTTTTTTCAATTATTAATTATGATGTGATTTAAAAGTTATCAATCAATTTTATTTATACTAAATACGTAATTACTAGGCCCTCATATGATATATAATTCTAGGAATTAAATATATCATTTTCATTTTAAATCTAATTCTACACACATAATCCAATATTATATTAAATATTATGTTTCAATTATTTATTTGATATTTTGTTTTGTTTTACATAGATTATTGTGTCCCCATTGTCATTTCGAGACTCTCATAGTTAGTTTAAAACATCTTTTGTATGGGGAGGTGTGCAAGAATCTGGATAGAATCTTTTACCTCATTGTCATTTAGGAAACCTAGTTCATCAATTATAACAATGGTATAATGTTTCATTCCCGATATATATATATATATATTGTTTTATGTATTATTATAGTATAATGTGGAGAAAAATTAAACATAAATAAAAAATTATAAATTTATATTTTAGGGAACAATTCCATTATTAAGGGTGATAATGTATTTTTCTTGGGTTTTTTAAAAGAAGGAAATAGAAATATCAACACAAACATGTGGTTGGGTGGGCATAATGTTTCAATTTTAGAATGTGTGTGTGTCTTTTATTTGGATTGTAAGATGTTGACACTTTTTTTATTGTGTATGTTTTAATTAATAAAGATTGTAATATAATTACAGATAGTTTTGATTAAAGATAAAGTTGTAGTACCCCATTATTTTAAAATAAAAACATCATGTTCGATAATGTATATGAAGTGGAACAATATTCATAGAGTAAAATATAACACCTTGAGATTTTATAGTATTCCTTTTGAAAATAAATTCAATCTCTTGAATAGCGTGTGATGCACGGAAAACATTGTTTAATTGAAACACGGTACACCATTAAAATATTATTATTTATTCTTGACCATTATAACTTAGCCGTTATGTTTGTGGGTATGGGTATTACTTACCATAATTTAGAAAAATATGTTTTATAGATGTATTAAATAAATAAAATGAATATCTATTGATTAAAAATAAAATAGGAATAATTTCATAGAAAAATAAATGTTTTCTAGAGACCTTATTTTCTATAAAGGGAGATTTAGTAGCTCACTGAACACATAATTTAAAATTAATTTTATCCAATTTAAGGATATTTATTTTATAAACAAACATAATTTTTTTAATAATAATATAAATATTATATTTATGTAATTAATTGTTATTTTTATAAGAAATTTCATTTTTTATGAATAGTGATAAATAATGGTTTTTATCGAAAACTGTCATTCCGATTAAATTATTTACAATGATAAATTATATTTTAAATTTCATTTACTGTAAAATTAGTTAAAATATACTGTAATTGTCCAATTTAGTTGTTTGTAATCAATTTCTTATTAAATGATTATATTATAACCTTTTATAGTTGTTATAATTTTCAATTTTAAGCCCATATTTTTCATCACATCTACATGTATAATTTTAAATGTTATTATTCCACTTATGTGAATTGAATTTGAAAAAATGTATTCAATATTTAATATTAGAATAAATTTAATTATATGATAAGTTCTACATAATTTTTTTACAATTACGAATCGCAAGATAATTAAAAATAATTATTAGGGTTTAAGTAAAAAATGATTTATCATGGGGTTTAAATAAGAAGATAAGGGTTAAATTGATATAATAACAAGAACCAAACACATTCTATAGACATAGATCAACCTTTTCACCATTATGTTTTGATAATGAACAATTATAGAGGCTTTTAATTAGTAAACATTCCTTTAATTCATTCATCTAAAAATTTCATGTGAGTCCCCTCCCCACTTATAAAAGGGCACCACAATCCTACCCTATTAATAGTTTCAAAATCAATTTTATTAAGAAAATACCTATCAAAATAACTCACATAATCCCATTAAAACACCATAGATCCATATTTTATCATAAATAAAACATAATAAGTATTTTGGGGAAATCAGAAAGAGTTTATTCATAGAAGAGGAATGTTTCTTCAATTAACAATTTGTTGGTTTCTTCCACCTTCTCTTTAAAATGATATTAAACCATGTTTATAAAATAAAATAAATATATTATATATAGTCATATTTTCGGATGATTTTTCATGACCTATATCTATCCCCCTTCTATTAAATGGTAAATGAAACCGTTGATCATGTGTACTGTAGACTACCACCTCGTTATAAGACATAATTCATCTTCCATCACAACCTTTAAAGGATTTATTAAATTATGGAATTATTAAATTTATGATATTATTATAATTATTTAATAATAATATCATATACACATTATTTATTCTGATTTTTTTTAAAATATGATAATGTCGCTTGTGTGTACGGCATACATTCGTCTCCTAAAGAAATGTGTTTTTTTCACTTATTATTTACATGGAAGGTGAAGAATATATATATATGTTGAGAAAGTGTTGTATTCAACAATACATAATATTCTTTTTTAAAGGGGGAGTTTATATTAATACTCTATCTCTTTATGTTAATTTTTATGCTCACAAATACCATTAATTATTTTCTAATGATTTTATTTGTTAGGCATTTTTCAGGAATTTAAAATTTTATTTTACTCTAGAAATTATGGGAATTTATTATTAAAGTATTCATATTTAGCGTGTTGTGGAGACACTATTCATGCGCTACTTATTCAGAATATGCTTGAGCGTGTTTTGGAAACACTGTTCATAACCTACGTGGATAAACTTAGCATAAGGATAAAATCTATGTATAATTTTTGAGATAAATAAAAAGAATGGTTTAACAACCATACATTATCAACAAAGTATGGAAGAAGAACCCTATGTTAGGAAGGAACCCTACGTTTGGGATATTAGAAAAGTATGGAAGGAGAACCGTACGTAAATATTGAACGTTACATTTGTTTCTCAAAAGTATGGTTCATCAACCTTACTTTTGTAAACAACGATGCATTTTTGGAAAAGTATGGATCAAGTAAAAGTATGGATCTTTTATCGTACATTTGAAAGTTGAAGAGAAAATTATAGATGACCAACCCTACATTTGGAATGAACCTTACGTTTATTTTCAAGTTTACGTTGTCAACCTATGTCATCAACCTTATGTTCATAGGACGCATACAGTTCAACTTAACCTTACGTTTGGCGTTAGAGAATTTAAAGTCAATATTTTAATGCAACGATCAATACACTGATTATTAGGAGGATTTCAAGCCTGATTTAAAGCTGGTTTTAAAGTACGATTTTGACTGATTTAAAACCATTTCATCAATGATTTGATAATCTAATTAAAAGGTGCTTTTTATGTCGAGTCTTCAGGGAAGTTACGACTGCTCTATAAATTCAAATGCATGAATATCACGAGTAAAAAGGTGAATTTTGTGGATCTAATTTTACAGGAGAAGTTCTTACTGTTATTTTATTTATATGGTTTTTAACTGTAATGATGATGATTGATCATGTGTGATCTTTTGATTATTCTAAAAAAAGGGAAAAATAGAGACTACTAGAACACACCGATCTGCTGATTCAAAAGGTGCATCAAAACCCTGTTTGTTAAAAGAGGAGGGAACGTGATAGAAGATTCACTTATTCTACAACGAAGATCTACTATGAATTTGATACTGATGAAGTTGTGAATTATATTTCTATATCTACTACAACAGGATCAACTCAGAATGTTTCTTATGTGAAGATTATTATTTCTAAAGGTGACAATATATCTACTGTAAATTGCATGCTGTTGCAATTGTGAAGAACATCTTGAAAGTATTTTCAAAATATGGAAATCTTTTCTTTTTATTCGTGAGTGATCGGCTTCTCATACATGGATTGTAAAGGTTTCAACTTCCTGTACTCAGTTGTGAACTGGTCTATTGAATCTAGGACTAGATAGTGAAAATCACCAAGCTCATGGAGTAGAGCGTTGGTGGAGTGGATTAGAGTCCTTCTGTTCCCCAAACCACTATACATCTTTTTTTTCTGCAATTTAAATTTCCGTTGCATCATTTTATCTGATTAATGTTAAAAGGAAGAACACAATCTCACAATGATTTTTGAAAAGACACAATTCACCCCCCCTCTTGTGTATATTTGGTGTATTTCAATCCAATAATTGGTATCAGAGGTTGAGATTTTTGACAAAGCTTTAACAAGATAAAAGTGATTATACATAGAGCAAGATGACTGATACAAGAGAGGGAATTTCTATGGTTAGATCACCGTACCTCAATGGAGAAAACTATGGATTCTGGAAGTCTCGAATGATCATCTATCTGAAAAATCCTGGATACAGAGTCTATTATAAGATTCTAACTCCATATAAAATACTAGAAAAACCTAAAACATGGAGTGAAGCTACTTAAGCAGAATATGATATGAATTCGATGGCAATGATTGCAATTATATGTGGTCTAGGACTTGATGAGTTCAACAGAGTATCTTAATTCCCAACTGCATATGAAATGTGGAAAACTATTGTTGTTGCTTACGAAGGAACTAACAATATCAGGGAAATGAGATATGCAATTGCTAAGATTAAATTTGATACATTCAGAATGGTTGAAGGTGAGAGTATTACTCAAATGAACGGAAGATTGATAGAGATTGTCAATAACATAACTGCCTTGGGAGATCCCATTAATCAAGATGATCAAGATTTAAAAGTTTTGAGAGTAATGCCTACAAAATGGAATGAAATCTCTGCAGAAATCAGACAGTCGACACCTGCCAAAGATTTAACCATGAGAGAACTGATTGGAACATTAATGATGTATGAAGTTGAGATGGAATATGAAGCTAATAAACATAAAGTTCTTATCAAAAGAGAATATAATGCCTTGAAAGAATCATCACAGAGCAAAAACAAAAAGATTAAGAAAAATGAAAAAGAGACGTCAGAGAGTTCAGAGTCATCTAATTCTGATGTGGAATTGGCTCAGCTAGCTCAAAGATTCACAAAATTATATAGAAAGAGAAGAGGCTTCAAAAAATACTTTATGAAATATGATAAGGAAGTAAGAAGATATGAATACCAGAAAATGGGGAATATCAGACCTGACTGTCCTGAGCTAAAATAAGACAAGAGAAAGAAATTTTTCAAAAGAAATGACTATGAGCATAAGGAAAATAAAGCCATGAAATCTACTTGGAGTGTATTTGAAGACTCCAGTAGTACTTGTCAATCAGACTAAGAGAAAGAGGAATCAAATCTGAAAGCCAACATGTGTTTTATAGAAAAACAGATGTGGTACAATCTAACTACTCCTCTGATTCTAGTTCTGAATCTAACTACTCTAATAAAAAACTTACAGCCTACTGTAATATGCTTGAAGAAAAACATGACTCTCTATTTAATAAGAATATGTCTTTAAATAATGTTCATAAGGCTGTTTATAATGAAAGAGATACAATGCTGAAACAATATAATGAGTTAACTGAAAAATTTTGATTCAATTAATTATAACAATAGAGATTATGAATCAAAGATAAAATGACTGCAAACTAAAGAAGAAACTTATAACATTTCAGACCTTGTTTTTACTAAAAGAGAAAATACTTTAAATGAAATTCTTGTGAAAAATGTTATTAAAAAGGAGAGATTTGGAATTGACAATAATGGTGAAAAACCCAAGTTGTACAAAAACTATTTTATTCATAGTGAAAAAAATACTAAATTGTAATTACTGTGGAATAAGGGGATATATTTCAAAAAACTGTTTCTTAAGACAACCCCAAATAAGTGGAATTAAGAAAGATTTTTTATCAAATGATATATTCAACTCATGTGAAATTATAAAAACAAAGCAAGTCTGGATTCCCAGATCCTTGCTAGCTAACACTACTAGATCCAACAAAATATGGGAACCAAAGCAATCTGTGTAACTATCTTTGCAGGGAGTAGGTCACAAGAGAAAAAAATGAAATATGGTATATGGACAGTGGCTGATCAATACATATGAGTGGAAACTCATTGAATTTCTCTACACTCACTCAAAAAGATGGTGGAGTTGTCACTTTTGGTGACAATGCCCAAGGAAAAATCAATGGTATTGGAACAGTTGGAGATCCAGAAGTTGTCTCAATTAATAAAGTACTTTATGTACAAGGGTTGAAGCACAATCTGATAAGTATCTCTCAACTATGTGATGATGGTTATGCTATTTATTTTTCTAACAATTGTTGTTCTATTTTCAAAAATAAATTTCTTAAATTTAGAGCACCAAGAAGTGATAATGTCCATACATTGGATTTAAATTCCTTGTATAAATAACAAGTAAATTGCTGAACTGCTAAAATGAAGGAAGCTTGGACCTGGAATAGGAGACTTGGACATTGTAATATATATGTTTTAAATAAGTTATCTAGGAAACATTTCGTTTCTGATTTTCCTAGTCTCAAATTTGAAAGTGACAGATTCTGTGATGCATGTCAACTTGGCAAGAAACACAAATCATCCTTCAAATATGTTAAGAAAATTTCTATATCTTAACCTCTATAATTTATTTATATGGATTTTTTTGGACCCTCAAGAGTAGCATGCTTGGCTGGTAAATTATATGTATATGTTTTAGTTGATGACTATTCTATATTTACATGGATTTTATTTTTGAAATTTATAAATGAAGCTTTTACTTTATTTGAAAGTTTTTGAAAAGCTATTCAAAATGAAAAAGGTTTTAAAACAATTTCATTAAGAAGTTATCATGATGGAGATGTTTTGAGTCAAGAATTTAATTCCTTCTGCTCAAATATGGGTATTAAATACACCTTCTCTACACCTAGAACACCTCAACAAAATGGAATTGTTAAAAGAAGAAATAAGACTATTCAGGAAAGGGCTAGGACTATACTAAATGAATACAGCCTTCCTGCCTACTTTTGGGAAGAAGCTGTAAGCACAACCTGCTATATAATGAATAGAGTTTTAATTAGACCTCTTTTGAAAAAGACACCCTATGAACTTTGGAATAACATAAAACTTAAAGTTAAATACTTTAATGTTTTTGGATGTAAGGTTTACATCTTAAACACCAAGGATAATCTTGGTAAGTTCGATCCAAAATCTGATGAAGGAATTTTCGTAGGATATTCAACTACTTCCAAAGCATATAGAATCTATAAAAAGAAGTCAAGGATTGTTGAAGAATCAATTCAAGTGAAATTTTATGAATTCGGTCCCTTTGGGAAAAGGACAGATCAAAAGGATGAATCTGACTCTAATAATAAAATGAGGCTTGAGAACTTGAAAAATGATTTTGAAAAAGATATAAATAAAATTCAGTCCAGTTCAGAAGAACATGAAACTGAAGAACCTATAAGTGTGTTTCCTAGACAGACTAGAACCCTAAAGAATCACCCTTTAGAAACTATAATAGGTTACTTAGATACAAGAATAAAAAATAGAAGAAATATAGGAAATCTTGTAGAATTCTCGGCCTTTCTATCCCTATTAGAACCCAAGACTATAGAAGAAGCTTTATATGATGAAAGCTGAATGATAGCAATGCAAGAAGAATTAAACTAGTTCAAAAGAAATGAAGTCTGAGAATTAGTTGAAAGGCCATAGAACTATCCATTAATAGGAACCAAATGGGTCTTTTAAAATAAGCAAGATGATCAAGGAATAATAACTAGAAATAAAGCTAGACTTTTAGATAAATGATATAATCAGAAAGAAGGTATAGATTATGATGAAACCTTTACACCCGTAGCTAGACAAGAATCCATTAGAATCCTCTTAGACCATGCATCTCATATGAAAATTAAATTATTTCAGATGGATGTTAAGTTTTCCTTTTTAAAGGGTTATTTAATGGAGGAAGTTTATGCTGAGCAACCTCCTGGTTTTGAAAATTCTCAAAAACCAGATTTTGTTTTTAAACTTACTAAATCTCTATATGGCCCTAAACATGCACCTAGAGCTTGGTATGAAAGATTAAGATCTTTTATTTTGAAAAATTATTTTACTGTTGGAATGGAAGACCCAAAACTGTTTAACAAAACTGGGAATTCTAATATTTTATTGGTTCAAATTTATGTTAATGATGTGATTTTTGGATCAAATAATAAAACCCTTTGTCATGGGTTTTCAAATTTAATGCAAAAATAATTTGAAATGAGTATGATGGGAGAACTAAATTTGTTTTTAGGACTTCAAATTTATCAAAAATATTTTGGAAATGTTTTGAATCAATGAAAATACATTACTTATTTGTTGAAGAAATTTGGACTTGAAAACAACAAGATATATACAACTCCTATGTGTGCTAATATAAAACTTGATTTGGATGAAACTGGAAAATCAGTTGACAACAAGTTATATAGAGGTATGATTTGTTGTTTATTATATCTTATTGCTATCAGACGAGATATAATGTATTCAGTATGTTTTTGTTCATGATTTCAATCAAATCCTAAAGAATCTCATCTAACTGCTATTAAATGATTTTTTAGATATTTAAAAGGAACTGTTTTTCAATATATTCTTTATCCCAAAACTTCTGATTTCAATTTTATTTCATATTCAGATGAAAACATTGGGAGTTGTATATTAGACAAGAAAATCACATCAGGAACTTGTAACTTTTTAGGAAAATCATTAGTGTCATGGTCAAGTAAGAAACAACATTCAGTTTCCCTGTAAACTACTGAGGCAAAATATATTTCTACTGGAAGTTGCTGTCCATAGGTGCTGTGGATGAAAAACACTCTTATCGACTTTAGACTAAATTTTAATAATACTCCTATTTTATATGATAATACTTGTGCTATAAATATTTCAAAAAATCCTATTAATCATTCTATAACTAAGAATATTGATATCAGATATAATTTTCTAAGAGATCAAGTTCTTAAAAAGGATATATCTTTGGAATTTGTGTGAACTGAAATTCAATTAGCCGATATTTTCACTAAACCACTTCCCACTTCAAGGTTTGATTTTATTAAGGGGGAGCTAGGATTATTTTTTTTTAAATAAAATTTTATTTTACAATGCTAGTTCTTTTTTTTAATTCTTCTTAAAATAATCTTGAAATTTTGTTTTTCAAATAGAATAAGTTTCTTTTCCCCGCATAATCTATTTTATTTAACTTTAAATACATGTAATGATTATTGAAAACATGGGATTTAAGGTTTTCAGAAACCCTTTCGACTTTTAAACTGTTTCATTTCTATCAAAACCTATTCGAACCTGCAAACTGCACCTCTGCTCGTGAACCCTAGTCATTGAACCTCTGAAACCCTAACCTTCAAACCTTCAAAGATTCTCGCAGATATGGTAAGGACTAAAAGAGCCAGTGAATCTGAGACAAGAAATGCCAAGAGACAATGCTCCGAAGGAAGAAAAGTCTTATAGGGCAAGGTAATCGATCTCGACTAGTTATTTCAGACAAATCTACTATTGAAACAAGCGCTGTCATTTCAGAACCTTGAACATACGTTCAATAGTGAAAATACAGAATTTCTGTATGAGGTAGAACATAGATACTTCTTCAAATCTATACAGTTTAGTCTGGGAGATACTAAGGATAGTATGATGGCTATGATAGAGGATAGGGATTTCTTAATCTCATCAGTAGAAATTGGTAAGATTCTCAACTGCCCACATGAGGGAGTTTTTCATTTCTATTTGAAAAATATTAGAGATTCTATGCATAAATCAGAGGACATAATGTCGTTTATTTTTGGTACTAAGACTATAAAGAATATGTTTATCAAGGATTTGGAGCTTGATCAGAATATTTTGGTCAAATTTGTGCAAACAGGGATTGCACCGAGTATGTCTGAGATGGAAGAAATATTATATGCCGATATGTATATAATGTATCTTTTGATCAGTGATGTCAAACTCAATTTTCATAGGTATATGGTTAGACACCTAAGATATTTTTGTCAGCTTGATTCCTGATTGAACTTTTATCCTTTTGGTCGATTCATTTCCAAGCTGTTTCTTAAGAAGGACATGCTGAGATTAGTAGATGCCCGAGTACACTATCATCAAAGTAATGTGTTTAATGCTGGATCATTAAGGAAGATTGGATATTTCTGGAGTACTATAAAGGAAAACTATTTCCAGTAGAAGCATGTGATGACTCTTAGAATGCTCAAGCTCAATCTACAATGTCCAAGGAGGGACAAGCTGAATTGAGAGTTAGCACTGCGGCAATGAGGATCAGATTTGAAGTTATAGAAAAAGAGGAATAAAGAAGTTAGGAGGGACTTGAAAATCAGAGGAAATGACTAGTGACTGAGGAACTTACTTCTCCTGCTTTAACTGCAGGAGACTTACTCTCTTATAGCTTTGACAGAGAAAAGGTTGTTGAACAACCTCAATAACAAAATGTCAATGTTACATATCCTGATCATGAATGTACTATAGTTTAAGGATATGAACAACAGGCTGTAGCTGATGTTTCTGTTGACATTAAACAAGAAAAGAAGGCAGAGCCTGGTGAGGAAGTGTCCATACCTCAAGAAACTCAAGAGAATATCATTTTAGATATTTCATTAGATGAAAAAATTGTAGATATTTGTGATGAGAATTCTTCTGATGCTCACATAGAATTTCTTCAAGATGATTTTTCTATGGAAGAGTCCAGAAAGGACTTTGAAGAAAAATATATGGACCAACGTACTCAGGCCAAGGAGAAAGAAAAATCTGATGCTGAATCATTACCTTAGTACTACTACATCACACAGAACCTGATAATGAGAATCAAGTCCTGGGTGCTTTTTATTCAAGTAATTTGAAAGATGAAGAGTTGTACAAAAAGTTATCTCAATTGCAATGTGAGAATGATTCTCCGAGAAGCATATTAGAATCAGAACAGTTGAAATTTCAAAAGCGTAAGGAGACTACTGTTTTAAGACAAGAAGTTGAAATTTTTAAATAGGATATGCTAAATGCTATTGCAAAATTAAAATATGAAATGGTTATGAAGTCATACTTCCCAGATTATAATTTTTTTTTGGAGACACAATTTGTATCAATTGGAAATAGTGCTGCTAGTGGATCAGGCACTTCACCTGATTTAATCAGAATATTTCAAGCTATCACTGTTGCAATGAGAAATATAAATGACAGGTTGTATGATCTTTAGTGCAACAGTGATCCATTATCTGTTCTCTTAGATAATAAAAAATTCTTAGTTGATCAGTTAACATCCAGTGAGCCAAGAATCCTTTCTTTCTTAGAAAATTTCATAGAGAAGCTATGGTTGTTTATGGAGAAAGAAGAAATGCTTCATGAGTTTTTCATAGTCAATCTCATTGAAGATATTCATAGGACTCAAGAGGCCAGAGATCTTATTATTAATCTTGGTGATGGATTAATGAAAAGGTTGAGAGAACAGTTAGCAAAAATCAAGTCTATAATCTAGCAAAGATAAACCCTACCTAAAAAACTCCATGATTCTTGTGTTTATCATCCTCGTATCTATTTTTTATTTTTAATGAATTTTTTTTCTATTTTTTTTACTGTATTTATTTTGATATGCTAGTACTCTAGATTTAATTATTGATAAACAGTTATTAATAGCATTTACCTACAGTTCAATGCATCATTAAATGTGTTAAAATCCATGATTTATCATTCTTGTTGATATCACAAAAAGGGGGAGAAATTTGGATAAACACAAAATTTTATTTTAAAAAACATAATTTAAATGATTTCTTATATATTTAATGTTTTGGATTTATACAGATTTATAATTAAATAGAAAACTATTTTAAGTTATTAATAGTTGTTTATTATAATGGGAAATTGTCCTTTTCTTTTTATTTAGAGGCATAAATTTGGATAAAACTAGAAACTTTTATTTTTAATGAAAAATTATTTTATTTTCATGAAGGGGGAGAAATTTTTATTCATTGAAATGATTTTGTTAAAATTAAATATTGTTTTATCCTCTCAAAATTCTAAAACATTATGTAACTAAATTTTAAAGTTAATTTGATTTAATTAGTCTTATTATTTTATGGGTTTTGTGATCATCAAAAAGGGGGGGATTGTTGAGAAAGTGTTGTTTTCAACAATACATAATATTGTTATTTAAAGGGGGAGTTTATATTAATAATATATCTCTTTATGTTAATTTTGATGCTCACAAATACCCTTAATTATTTTTTAATGATTTTATTTGTTAAGAATTTTGCAAAAATTTATCATTTTATTTTACTCTTTAAATTACTGGAATTTATTATTAAAGTATTCGTATTTAGCGTGTTCTGGAACCACTGTTCATGTGCTACTTATTCAGAATCTGCTTGAGCGTGTTCTGGAAACACTGTTCATACCCTACGTGGATAAATGTAGTGTAAGGATAGAAACTGTGTATACTTTTTGAGATAAGGAAGAAGTATGGTTAAACAACCATATGTTATCGACAAAGTATGGAAGAAGAACCCTACGTTAGGAAGGAACCCTATGTTTGGGATATCAGAAAAGTATTGAAGGAGAACCATAGGTAAATATTAAATGTTACATTTTTTCACAAAAGTATGGTTCATCAACCTTACTTTTGTAAACACAAATACATTTTTGGAAAACTATGGATCATGTAAAATTATGGATCTTTTATCGTACTTTTGAAAGTTAAAGAGAAAAGTATGGATGACCAACCCTACATTTTGAATGAACCTTAAATTTGTTATCATGTTTACATTTTCAACCTATGTCATCAACCTTATGCTCAGAGGACACATACAGTTTAACGTAACCTTACATTTGGCGTCAGAGAACTTAAAGTCGATATTTTTATGCAATGGTCAATACGCTGATTATTAGGCAGATTTCAAGATAGATTTAAAGCTGAATTTAAAGTACAATTTTGACTGATTCAAAACCGTTTCATCAATGATTTGATAATCAAATTAAAAAGAGCTTTTTATGCTAAGTCTTCAGGGAAGTTACGACTGCTCTGTAAATTCAAATGTTTGAATATTGTGAGTAAAAAGGCGACTTTTGTGGATCTAATTTTAAAGGAGAATTTATTATCGTTCTTTTATTTATATGGTTTTTAACTGCATTGATGATGATTAATCATGTGTGATATTTTGATTATTCTAAAAAAAGGGAACAACAGAGACTACTGAAACACATCGATCTGCTGATTCAAAAGGTTCATCAAAGCTCTGTTTGTTAAAAGAGGAAGGAACACGATAGCAGATTCACTTGTTCTACAATGAAGATATATTGTGAATTCTCTACTACTGAAGTTTTGAATTATATTTCTATATCTACTGCAATGGGATCAAATCAGAATGTTTCTTATGTGATGATTATTATTTCTTAAGGCGACGATCTATCTAATGTCAATTGCATGCTCTTGCAATTGTGAAGAACATCTGGAAAGTATTTTCAACATACAAAAATATTTTATTTCCATTCTTGAGTGATCAGATTCTCGTACTAAGCTATGTAGGTTCTATAAGTGAACTAGAAGGTTTTTTTCCTTGGATTGTATAGGTTTCAACTGCATGTACTCAGTTGTGAACCAGTCTATTGAAACGAGGACCAGATAGTGAAAGTCACCAAGCTCGTGGAGTAGAGAATTGATGGAGTGGACTAGGGGACTTCTATTCCCCAAACCACTATACATCTTATGTTTCTACTATTTAAATTTCTGCTGCATCATTTTATCTGATTAAAGTTAACAGACAGAACACAATCTCGCAAAGATTTTTGAAAAGACACAATTCACCCCCCCCTCTTGTGTATATTTGGTGTAATCCGATCCAACAATATATATATAATAAATATATGATATTTATATAAAATTATATGAATTATTCCAGGTTAATATATCACCCTTGTAATTATCCACTCAATTGTTAAGGGAATAACATTGTCGCTCATACGTGCGTACGACATACCATCTCCATGAAGTGATAAGATTCATCATTCATGAAAAAATGTAAACAATGGTTATAAAATTGTACATATTAAGTCAATGTGATATTAATAAAATTAACATCATTATGAATATTAAGTATCTATATAATATGTGAATTAACAAGACCATTCATGACAAAAAACATATATGATAAAAAACAATTAACTCTTGAAACAATAAAAATAATGAAATTTAATTAACAAATGGGTAGAAAATTATTATAAGGGGATTATAGATGATAATATAAATAGTAATATGGTTATGGTATAAAATAATTACTTGCTTAAAATAATTATAAAATATGTTAAATCATGTTCAACCAAAAGGGAGCATGAGGTGTGGGACTTCATATCAATTTCACATTATTGAGGATTATTGTAATGTTATACACCAAATTTATTTTATAAGGGTATATACATCACCAATGAAATGTAATATTATAATTCATTAATAGTTCATGTAATTTTGTGATTAAATTTTAATTATTTCATGAAAATATATTTGAATTGAAAATTACAGAGTGGAAAAAATTATTGTAAGATCTCACTATCTTTTGAGATTAAAAACTCCCTTGAAAAATATCATTCCTATAATCATTTTAATTAGAAATTACATTTCCTTGAAATATAAACATTATTATATAAAAGATATTATTATTTCACCAACTATATTACATTTTTAAATATGTGGATTACTTCAGAATTTATTTCCATAATTGGGAAAATATTGATATATTTATATCCTATACTCAATGAAAATATTTGAAAATAAGGCATATCATCTATGAATTAAATTTATATTTCGATATATGAGAAATTTTGTGGAAATAAAATCATGGCTGGTTCTTAGTTATAGATATCCTCTCGATGCATCGATAGGTCTCTTGTAACATATCAATTGTCCAAATAAAATGGAGTATTACCCAGTTGTTTTAAACTATCATGTGAAAAGAAATGATGGTAGTGGTGTCATGATGTCTGAGATCATTATGTCCAATAAGTAAGAATTCCTTTCATTTATAATATAGTTATTAGAATTATCCTCTTTTATTGCTTCTATCATTATATCTTATAATTCCTTACTTTCTCATTTTATTGATTAAAAAGAATGTGTTTTTAGTAATTTACCTTTCCATCTAAATAATTCCTTATAAAATTATGATAGTCACGATATTGATTAAATTATATAATTATTTTCTTATTTTATTTACATATTTATTATGATTTACTGATTCATGATGTTTTTTAATATTTGTAACTATTAATAATAATTTGTGCCCATCCTCATTTTTTCCTTCCCTAGAATGTAATGAATAATTCATTAAATGAATTTGAGGATGTTAATTGTTTTACATTACTATTATTTTATTTTATATTCCCAATATAAAATGGGTATCATGTATTCTCTTGGTTTTCTAAAACTACTAAACCATTTGGTACTAAAATATTTCACCCTTTTTATTTATTCCAATGTAATAAATTTGGAAATGGATTTCGTTTACTATAGTTAATGTTGTTATATTTATCATCATTGGATGTTTATTAGAATCCTTAAAAATGAGATTTATGAATGGATTGAATATGAAACATTAATTTTTTTATAATTATAGGATAAGAATATAAAAACATCCTAATGTTTTGGTAAAGAAGATATAATTTTGTTTCCCCTAGTAATACATTATTGAATGAATATTACATGTTGACAAGGTTCTCAAATAGATTTAACTAGGGATAATAATTATAAAAAGGATGCATTGGGATTAACTTGATCATAACCTAATACAACAAAATTGGCTTTCCTACACCCCCAGTTTGACACTCCTTAAGGATATTCTTAGATTAATTAAAAAAATTAAAATACATTATTAAGGGTTTGGAAATATTTTTATGGTTCAAAAACCTTCCCAATGAAACCTTGTTTTTGATTGTGAGATAATCCATGCAAATTTTTTTCTTTAATGTTAAGTGTTTAACTAATTTTGGGATTATTCATTATTTATCACAATTTTATGATATAATATAGTGCGTATGATTAATTATAAATCTAACCATGTTGGTGGAATTTGAACTTCATGAAAGCACACGATTAATAGATTATGAATGATCATTTATTTGATGGTCGTAAGATACTGATTAAAAAACTATTATTCTAAAAATTCTAATCATTGGAGGACATAGAATCATGTGATATCAGGATAGATAAAAAATTATCTATCTATTATTTAATTGATGGTAATAGAGATAATAAGAGGATGGTTTAGAACAAAATAGAAAATGGGTTTAAGGGAAATAAATATTTTATAACATGTGATAATATTTGAAAGAAAAAACCTAGTACATGATTGATGGGAATGAAGTTTTCTACATGTTTGGAGAGAAATACCTCCATTATCATAATTGAAAGGTCGCGAAAGAAATTAAAAATGATAAATGATTAAACTATAAAATGATGGGTCACTATTCAAATTAATTCTCGAAGCTTCATGGGAATATACCTCAAAATAAGCTAAGAGGTCTTGGTTAAGATTATGAAATTATGATATATTATTTGGAATGATTAATGTTATTTTTTTGATATATGTAATATATTATTGGAATATTTTGTCAATGATATGTTGTATATAATAATCATAAAATGTATAGAAATTATACAACTGTAATATATCTTGAATGATTTGAAATAATATGGTGAATTGTAGTGATGGTCAAGAAAAGTGATTCAGTGATGAGTTGAAACCCTTGGAAAACATATGATTGAGGGAGGAATAACCTTTAATATTTTCCCTATATGTTGGTAATAGTGAGATGCCTATAAGATCATGTTCGTGAGTAGGAGAATTTTTTTGGTTCCAATGGTTTATGTTATATTTTTCGGAGTTTATTGCATGTATATATTTATAGAAAACATTCAACAACCTATGATTTTATATTTGGAATAATTCATGTTTTCAGTAATGGCTTTTGTTGATCATGGTATTATACTACCTTTAATATGAAGTTAAGAGAAATTTTTTTCTGGTGAATATAATGTTGATTCTCAGAGTTTCCTTTAAAAAAATTAACATTTAATTTGGAAACAAATTAGGACAATTCTTCAGGTTGAGTATTTATGGAATCGATTTAGTTCAACTTATTGACTTATTATATAACTTGTTACAACCAATTTGTTATTGTATAATATATATGGGCATGATTAATGACTTTTCATTCTCTTATTGAGCTAATAATATATTAATTATTAATCTTTGTTCTATAAGAATAAAAATTCATTTTATATGTTCAATTATTGGAGAATGAAATACAGTTAGAATTAATAAAACAACATAAAAAGGATGAAATTGTTCCTATTGATATATATAATGTCACAAAATTTTCTTCTGTTCTCAGTCTATATAGGAAATCCATTACTTAACTCTGGGGAAAGGATCTTGAATCAAAAATGTTATCCTAGTATGTTCATTTCTGATGAATCAAATTTTCCCTTAACTAAACAGAAATTTAAGGATTTTTTGTAATTAACATTATATGGAAAACCCATTTCAAGTGACCAATAAACCCAATCACTGTATACTAATCCTTATGTATTAAAATTCCCTTTTATGTCCATGTTTTCCTTTCCCAATAATGTTGTCCTACATAGAAACCAAGTCATGTGCTATTATAGATATCCTTCATACTTACTTTTATCACATTTTAAGATATTTTTTATTAACCCTAATTACATTGTCCATTATAAAAAAATATAAAATTTCAAACCCTAGATTGTTGAGATAAAGATTAAATTGTGAGGACACAATTTAATTTAGGGAATAAAAATTAACACTCTGAGATTTTAAAAAATAAACATCATGTTAAATAGAATATATTACCTCATTAATTTAGTATGCATTTATTTATAAATAAATTCATTCCATTTGATTTATGTTTATCACAAAACACTTTCTTTAAATGAAACATGATACATTATTAAAATATTATTATTTAAGAATGACCATTATACCCAAGAAATTATGTTGGGTGGTATGAATATTTTTAAACTAATTATAAAAATTATATGGTTTGGAGAACTATAAAAAAAATAAATTTATATACATTGAGTGGAAATAAAATAGGTACAATTTGAAATAAAAATAAATATTTTCTTAAAATTTGTATTTTCTAAAAAGGTTGATTAGTCAAACATTTCACATTTAATTTAAATTTAATTTTTACCAATTTTACAAATATTATTTGATAAAACAAAAATATTTTTTTAAATAATTTTTTTCACAATTATATTATGGTTATGATTTTGTATTTTCATGAAAAGCTTAATTTTTTGATAAATTAGGGAAAATATAGATTTTTATCGAAAACTGCAATTCTATTAAATAATTTAACAAGAAAATTTTTATTTTCAATTTTATTTATGTAAAATTTGTAAATATATATTTTAATAAATACCATTTAGGTTATTTTAATAAAATTTCATATTTAATTTTGATATTAAAACCGTACAAACATATGGGGATTTTCCCTTTGAAACCCATATTATTCATTGCATCTATCAGAACAATTCACCAAATTATTTTAATTAAATTTGAAAAAATGTTATTTATATTTGGAATCAAAATATATTTTATTATCTAATAATAACTGCTTAATTTTGGAACATTATGAAGGTTAAAATCTATAAAAATTAATTATCAAGGTTATGGTAAAAAATGATTTACTAGTAGTTAAACTAATATGATAATGGTTAAAAACCACCGAAAAACATGTTGAATACAAAATTTATGGACATATTGTAAAATTAAGACCTATAATGGTCGATAAACTTCCATTTTTTTTGGAAATTTACATTTTAAAATGGGGTTATAATAGATTATTTTTATAAATTACAAGTTTATCATATCCTCATATCCTCCCATATTCACTTATTCAAGTCATTTGGTTCAGAAAATCCAAACCCAAATAACCTATTTATTCATATAAAAACATTTTATATCACTTTCTGAATAAAAAAAATACATCCAAGGATGGGTAATTATGAGAACCAAAATAGGGCATCTGTAGACATGGTAACGTTCTTAACGAGTATGTTTTTGTTTATTTTTCCACTTATTTCAAATAATATTAAAAAAATAATATATAATAACCTAATTATATTATATATACATATATTTTATTATTTTAATATAATTACCTATATATATCTCATATTCCATCAAATGGGAAATGAAACTGTCGATCGTGTGTACGGCAGACTACCAACCCGTGTACATATATAATCTGTTTCCAATAAACACCTTTCAAGAATTGATATAGTGAAGGATTTAATAAATTTAAGTGAACATTATTACATTATTTAATGTTTTCAATTATAATATAACATATACCTCCTTAAATTATAATCTATATAATATATGATAATGCCACCCATGGGTACAAACAACTACCGCCTTGGGAAGAAATGTGATTCATTTTTTCACTTACACATTTCATCATAGGTAATAAAGATAAATTTAATGAATATATGTGATATATATGAAATTATAAAAAATATTTAATATTATCAAACAACACACTTCTTTAACTATTCACACATTATGTTAATAATAATTTCTCATGTGTGTACGTACAACATACCATATCCACGATGCGACATGATTCATTTTGCTTGTCTAACCATCAATAATTATTATAAATATATATCTAATTAGTTGATAATATATTTATAACACTTTTATCACTATAGAGATTATGGTACTATATAATATGTGCACAAACCTAAATATTCATGGAAAACACATATGAGAAAGCATGAAAATTAACTCCCCAAACAATGAACATGATGAAATATTATTAATAAACATGTGGTGAAATGATATTAGCAGATCACATAAGATATAATAAATATAAATATCTTTTTTTATTAAAATAATTCTTAAAACAATTATTAATGAGGATAAATCATGCTAAACCAAAAGGAAGTCAGAGGTAAGGGACGCTGTCTCAATTTCCCTCCATTGAGGCACATTTTATTGTTATTCACCAAATTTTTTTATTTGGAGTATATAATGATCCTTTCATATGTAATATCTTAAATCCATAAAAAATACTTTAATTTTATGTTTTAATTTTAATTATTTCATCCTGGGAGATTTAACTTGAAAATTTCCAACTGCTAAACATTAGGTCACACTCTAACTTTATTTTATGATTGTTAACTTGATAATTAAATTATCACTATCTTATAATAAATTTTCAATAAAAATTATATGTTTCATAAATATAAAAATTATTTTATAATCTATAAAAAAATTTATTAAACAATATACAATATTTACATATGGTGTTTACTTTGAATGTAATTTGATTAACTCGGGAGATATTAATAAATCTCTACCCTTTACTCAATGATGACATTTAATGATAAGTAATATTGTTAATAAATTAAATATATAATTATATATTTTAATAATTATTTTAAAATGAAGATATGGGTGGGACATCGTTATATATATCCCCTTGATGCAGAAACATGCCTCATAAGACAAATTAATTCTCAAAATCTGATGGTTTTTACCAAGTATTGTAAACTATATTGTGGAAGGACATAAATATAGAGGTATCATGATCCATGGGATCATTAAATATAAAAATTAATAATTTTCCTAATATAGAATTAGGTTATTAATGTTATCAATGAGAATGTTTCTATGATATTATCTCAGGATTCATTTTATTTTTTGTTTTTTGATTAAATGGAATGTATTTTTAGTTATTTACCTTTCCATAATTATTATTCCTTATCATGTGATAATAGTCAAGTTGTTGATTAAATGTATTTTTTTCTGTTTATTACCCTTCCATATTAATTATAATTTATAAACTCGTGATTTATTTTATTGTATATAATACATACTGATCATTGGTGATCAACCTTATTTTGATCTCATTCCCTTAGATATGAATATGAGTTTTTGGAATGCGTTACATGATGAAAATTTTATTCATTTATATGATTTATATTTTTATTTTCCCATTCTAAATTTTGTATCATATATTATCTAATTTTAAAAATGAAATAAAGAAATTGTTCCATCATTTTTTGACACCTTTTATATAGCCAATGTAATACAGTATGAACTGACTTTGGGTTATCATAGTAAGGGTCATTACCGATTTTTTTTTTAAAAATGTGATGTAAGTAACTAATATGCAAATCTTTAAAATTATTATTTATAATTTTTATATCTAAATGTATTTACAATAATGAAATCTTATAATGATGGATCAGTGATTTATGTACATATTTTATAGTGATTAATGTTCAGTGGTTGATAAAATAATCAATTTGGAATATTTTTATGACCAAAGAAGGGGGTTGGAAATGTTATGTCTTCCGTGCGTTGAATTATTTATGAATAAAGTTTACTTTTGAGGTAATATTCATTAATATTTTGGATTTTTTTAAAAAAATGAATCATTATCAACATAATGTGGAGTTAGGTGATTTTTAGGTGTTAAAGACAGTTTTTACACTTACTAAGTGATACATTATGAGGTGAAACAATATTGTAGTTGAATTTTGGTTTATAAATATATTAAGAATATAATTAAGAATAATTTTTAAGTTACTAACAAAACTTTTTCATGGAATATTTCATATTAAAAAACTCCTAATATACCAAAAATGTTGTCATAGTGGTAACCATAGATTGTATAAAAATTATTATTCATCCTTGGGAAGAATAACCATATCATGTAAATATTTTTCATCATGGTTAGTACCAAAACACTCAATAGATGATGGTGATAAAATGATCCCCTTTTATCTCATGTTGAGGGAAAAAATTATAAATACATCATGAAATACAGTGTTAATCATATTAATGGTAGATGAAAATTGAATTAATCTTATTATAAAATATTAAAATTTTGGTCATAGATAGCATGAAAACATAAAATGGGAAATGCACTATATCGTGGGTTAACTATGTTTACTATGGTTATCAAAATGGATCAGATATTTTTTCAACAGTTAAGAAAAAATATTTTATTATTGCCTCTCCATAGTGTGGATTGATTGAAATTTCTAATTTGAGATATTTTGATGATGTATCTTTATATTTTACACATGGGATACTCTATCTATGTTCATTACATTAGTAGATCACATCATGGTTGATTTAATAGATTATTATTTGTTTAAATTGTAATGTTTGTTTGTGATGTGAAGGTTCTCACATAAAACATAACAATGTCATCCCTAAAAATTATGAAATTGAAAAAAGGACTAGTTCTGATCTAATTCATATGGATAAAGTGGTCAATGATTGAAGATGAAGATAAAAGATAAAATATCAATTTCAATTTTTTTAAAAAGTTATAGTACCTTTTGTGTTATTATGTGTGTACTGTTGAAAATAAAGAGAGTATATTGAATGTAAAGAGAATGACGGTAAATATAGAAAAATTCAATACTTTTAAAAACAAAAATTCTAAAGTAAAAATCCTCATAAGTAAGTAATAATGACTTATCTAGATGAATAGGAAACAATTTGGTGGCATAGGGTGTGTTCAGTTTGTAGATGTTATTTGATGATCAATTATTTCATTATATATCAAGATATATTAGGATAAGAATAAATAAGATAATGGGTAGTCTAAAATAGATGTTTGGCATCTAAATTTCACCGATGAAGTGATAAATTAGAATAAAAAGAGTTGATATTATATTAATATATAATTTGGATGAATTAATTCAAGATTAAATACTATACATTGATTTCTGAATTGAGGAGTTACCTTTTAGTATGATAGAGAAAATATTAGCAGTTGGGATACATTCATACTCAAAAAAGTTCAAAAATAAACCATCCACATCATATCCCAGTTTATTATACAACAAGAATGTATAGAAAAATAATATTATTTTATCCCAATGATATAATGAATCATTTAGAATATTGAATGATATATATCATTGTTTTCTTTTTGGTGTTTAGATATTAATATTTTATCACTATACTTATTTGATTAAATGTATGATATTTACTTTTTTGGAATAGTTTTTAATGATATCTTGCTTACAATCATTTTTGGTGAAAAATCTATAAATGTGATGTGTCTCTGTTTTCGGGTTGTTGTGTTTATTGAAAGGATGGTTGATAAATTTAATGTGTATTTTTTGAAAATGAATGTTGAGGATGTGGTTTTTTAATATCTTATATGTATTCTAAAATTAAAGATAAATTTGTGTTGTTTAACAATTATTGCCAAAATTTTGGGTGTTGAATTTCAGAGGAGGATCAAAGATGATTTCCAAGAAAATGAAGGATTTTTTTATAGGATAAAGTGATGTGGGACACATAAAAGTATGTGAATACTTTTTTTGTATCTAATTTTATTTTTAAACACTTTATGTTGTTTGAATTAAATATAATATTATTTTGGTAATTCATCTACCTTCTTTCTAAAAGTGTTAGATCATAATACTTTTGAAAAAATTATTGTTTATAAAAACATTTATGTTGATATATGAATGATGTTTTATTTATTGATGTATTGACTTACCCTATGATGAAAAATTTACAAAATGATCATGTAGAAATAAATCATATCACGATAAACATATAGGATTATTCTTATGAAATAAAAATATAGCAGGTAAATATATTTACTTACATTATTATATAGTGAATTAATTCCTAGATTCTAGAAAAAATGTTTCAGAAAAAAATGGCCTCCCATATCATCATTTATAATGATATCAATGACCTTTATTCACATCTACTTTCTGTTGATTTTTGTGAAAAACATTCTCAAGAACATGGCCTTTATAACTCTCCATCAGAACATGATACGTAGAGTTCTCTAGCCTAAACAATTTTTTACTAATGTTAAATTCTTTGAATGTCTATTTTGTGGATTTTATCTTAGTTACCATTAATTATAATTATTAATATATGTTATTAACCTATATATGATGTAGTTTTTTCAAAAATAGATTTTTAAATATCAACCTATTGATTACCAAGATCAATTTTATGTGTAATGATGTAATTTATGAAAAGTGGGGAGAATGTAACACCGCCAGACATTTATATATTTTTGATATTTAATAAAATTATGTTTCTTTTTATCATGATTTATATGAAAAACCATGTTATTATTACTCTATACACAACACTGAGTTGGTTTGACATACACACAAGATCAAGTTTTACCACCCTTTAATGGCACATCAATTTTAAAACTGCATTTTTATGATTTAATAAATTTTATTGGAAAAAATAAAATTCATTTTAGAATTTATATTGACTAAATCATATTAGGGGGATAGTTTTTTATTTTTCTGAGCTGTTTTTGTTTTTTGATGAATAGTGAAAAATACCGCATTTTAGTTAAAAACAATATTTTTATATAAATAATTCTTAATGTAAAGTTATATTTTATATTTTTTATAAAGTTAAAATATATCAATTATTCATGTATTAATACAATTTAGGTCATAGAGATTATTTTATATTGTATTATTATATAAAAATAGAATGAACTTTTGAACATTTTCACTTAAAACCTAGCTTTCTCGACACGTTTGTGGGAATAACATTAAATTTAATTTTTCTAATTATGTGAATTGAATTTGAAAAAATTATTAAAAATAATTATAATTAGTATAATATTGATATTCTATCAATATTAAATCAATTATTTACCAAACAAATTGGGGAATGTAATTAAAATTAACCAAATCGACTAAGGTAAAAATAAGTTTACTCAGTGGTTAAATTTTAATCTTAATAGGAAAATGACATATACATTTTTCGAAAAACCATTTAATGAAGACAATTAAACTATATCACATATTGTTTCTAATTATATGAGTTATAAGAATTATATTACATAAAACTTACCTATAATATGTTTTGTAAAGGAAAAAGACTGAAAATGAACCTTCCATACCTTTAAAATTTTTAAAGTCTTGTTAGTATGGGGAAAATTAATATTTTTTTACACATATCCATATAAAATATAAATGAGTTATTTTTATCATTATGTTTTATCATTAATTTTTAGAGATGAATTAGTTATCTAAAATGATCAAGAAACACAAACACTGTGATTAATTAGTTAATAATTAAATAAAAAAAATGATATTAAAAATAATATATGTGAGTACTATTGAAAGAATTATTCTGTTACCTTATATTTTTAATTGAAATTATTATGTTATATTTATTTTGACTTAATATAATCTAATTTAATTATTTTCTTATGTTTTAAAATTTATATTATGTAAATATTATCAAATTTAACATTAATGTTTCTTTATAATAAATGATATTTCATATAAAGATTAAAATTTTACTAAAAACAACATCTTATGAAAATTAATTTTTTAATTTTATTAAATGTATAATATGGTCTAATTTGCAAACAAGATATATTTTATATTTAACATATTGACCCCCAAATAAGAAAAACATTGTTAGCACGGTTCGGGTTAAAGCAATGTTTTTACATGTTTCATGCGCTTTTGTTAAAATTCATTTAAATAAAAGAAGAGATATTTATTTTTGAAAATTATATATCAAATTTAAAATTAATTGCATAAATATTAAATAATAAATCTCATTTTATTTTAGTTTTATTGGTTAAATTACATAGGATTAGAAGCTATTTTCTTTTATTAAAACCAAAATTGTAAAAGTGGGGAAACTAAGAAGTTAAGGAAAAAAATTATAAAAATGAACATATATTTGTGTTTTGGATGTTTATATAAATGATAATATCATTTTATCTAATTATTTTTTAATGTTTTTGGAATATTTGGTATGTTTGACCTCTAAAAGTGTCTCAATTTTAATATTTATAAGAATACAACAAACCCTCCACTATAAATGGGAACTCACCCCTCCCACTTCATAGCACATACATATCCAATCGAATCATATAAAATTTAAAAAAAATAAGGTTTAATAATACTTACCCTATCATATAAGCCTAACTTTAGGTATAAATATATCCAAGGATGTCCTGTGAAAACCAAAATTTGTTACCCAAAAAATAGGTAACAATATTCAATGATCACTTTTAATTTATTTCTTTCTCAAACTGTTATATTATTATTACATGCTTATATAATAAAATAAGCAACCCAAATATACTTTTATGTTTTTATGTTAATTATTTATCCTATACCGAGACACACTTTCATCAAATATGTAACGAATTTATCGTTCATCTATATGGTGGACAACTGCCTTGAAAAATAATGTCATTTTTTTATTACAACATATAATGGTTGGTCATTATGATAGAAATAATGTATTTATATTAAATTTATTGTACTTATATTTTTTAATACATCAATATTTTTTATATAAGACATAAATTAATGATTTATTTTTTTTGGAAATATGATAACATCGTTTGTAGACATTTGGACTACCGCCTCCCAAAAGTCATGTGGTATGTTCACACACTACATAGAATGTATTAAAACAAGTTTAATTAAGATTATCTGAAATAAATGGCATATATATGATATTAATTAATTAATTATATTTCCTTAAATAAAATATATCATTTAATTATTACCTTTTTCCCACACGAAAAAAAGGTTATGAGATCATTTACAGATGTGTGGATTACTACCTCCTTGACATGAGTTGATGGATTTTACATCACATGAGTTCCATATATAAGTATATATGATTAAATAAAATGTTATTTATGATATAATTAACATTATGGAAATATAAAATTTTACTTACATCATTTCAATAATGATCATTGAAAAATTATAACGTTACTCATGCGTACGTACGACCTACCTTCTCCATGATTGTAATGTTGTTTCACTTTCCATATCCATTACTCATGTTTTCTTTAAAAAATTATAATATATATATGATAATTATTTCATGAATATCATTCTATAAATTTTTATATTATTAACCATTTACCATATTTGACCAACCAAAGTTGGGTTTCACACATAAACCGAATTTGGTCAAAACACCCAAAAAAACATAGTTGTTTATATTGTAGTATAAAACATTGTAGCAAGTAAAATAAAATTAATAATAAACTTAAAATATGTTCCCAAACAATTAAATAATTTACATGGTTTTATTTTTAAAACTATAGAGAGATATGTGATAAGTCAGACCCAATTTAAGGAATTTTCATCTAACTCTTTACATGAGTGAGATAAATAACCTATTCGACACGTATTTATTTTTTGGTGAATATTCTATCAAGTTTGAAAGAATATATCATGAATCCTTTCATATTAATGGTAATTAATTATTTAATTTTAATTACATCAACCAATGTATTTTGACTTGGAAACTACTATGTGGTAAAATTTATCTTTGTTTTCTCTCTTTTTATTGTGATTGTTAAGTTTCATTTAGGATAATCTCACTATTTTAATAATTATTTTCATTGAAAATTATATTTAATTATTATATAAATATTCTAATATGAAGAGTATGATTATTTGATAAATTTTATACCATATATATATATATATATATGGGTTTTACATTGAAGGTTATTTGATTTACTAGGGAAATATTGATATATCTATATTAATTACTCAATAAAGATATTTTATATGGAAATATGCTTATGAATATAATTTTATTATATGATATATAGGGAATGATTTGTTCATGAATTTCACAGGTAAGGGATTGGTTAATGTAATTCCCTCGATGGATCAATAGACTAATAGGATGATTTCAATTAGAAAAACCCATCATGTCTATAACCACAATGTTTTAAATGGTTTTATGAATGGTCTTGATTGTAGATTTAAGGTTGGAAAAAACAAACTATATTGTACGTAATATATTTGAAACCATATTTTTAATGTTATTAATGGTAAAAGTTCCATGTACCTAGGAAACATGTCTTCCAAAATTAATAATTTCCTCAAATAAGTTATTATTATCCGTAGGATTTTCAGTATAAAAAATTCCATTGATACACTTCACATTCAGTTTATTTATTTAATATAACTTTTTTTTAGTTTTCTACATTTACATAATGATTATTATCATTTATTAATTATTGATTCCATGATATTTCCCCCTTAATGAGCATTTGAGATCACCCATATTTTTTCATTATCTATGGTATATAGATAAAATTGTGTAATATGTATCAATGATGTAGATCATATTAATTTTTATATATTATTTTGTTTTTTTATTCCCAATGTAAAATGGGATCCATGTTCATATCTTGTTTTCCAAAACTGCTAAAAAGATTTATCCTTTGAGATTATATTCATTATAAACATGTCTATGTAATTAAATAGGGCACCATTTATGGGCTTCTGGGGTTTGGGAATTATATTTATGAAATTGTAATTACCTCTTGAAATTACCTATTTATAGATTCTATTATTTTCATTTTTTATGAAATTTCTCATAAATTTGAAAGCATATTATCCACTGTCATTTCCATTATCTTACATTGAACACTATATAAAAACTGACCAAAATACGTAGATTTCATTGAAATATGATTTTACTGTTAAATATATATATATATACCTTAATTGTTTTCCATTTTATGTTTTCCATGAGATTTTTATATTAATTCCTTGACCTCATGCCATGAATTATCCAATAATTAGTGATCTTCCTATTATAAAAAATTTATCATTAAATCAGAAATGGTATAATATAATGTAAATTTTATCAATAAATTTTTTATCGTTGTGTATTTAAAATTGACAATACACATCCTATGTGTTCAGTTTGGGGGATATTCATGCATTGTTTAAAAAAACAAATATTTGGTGTATTCAGATTGACTTCGAATAACATCGAGTGTTTCTTTAAAAAACAGAATAATAATGAGGAATTAAAAAATAATTATATATTTTATGTGATTACATTATATATTCTTAGCCCTCAGTTATAGGAATAAAAAATATTCAGTTATCTACTATTATTTTCTCAAACACACTGTATACTTCATCTTACTTCATCCCAATTTCTTTCTTCCTTGAGAGAACCTTTTTTTCGTGAAATGTTATAGGGAATAATGAATACAATGTATTATTCGAACTATTTTCCATTTATATAGTAGTGATATAAACACATATTGAAAATAATAAAATTTATTAACATTAATGAACATGTTAGTTCACTATTTAGACAAACATATTATGAAAATATAGATTTTTTATGTATTTACAATTTAGACTCTATGAAATTCTAATCTAATAATCTCAGTTATAATCTTGACACCAACAATATCTTTAATGAAAGTTCCAAATATTTTTTATTCATACAGAATGTAAGACATATTTTCAGGTTTAAATATGGTCTATGCATGAAGTAGTAATGAAAATAAATTTTGATCTAGAATTGGTGGTGATAAGGTACTCCTGAAAGGTCCTTTTTATTTCTTAGTCGATTCACTAGATTTTCTTAATCTGACCTTCAGTTTTTTCAAATCACTATTAATTTGTAAAATATTACATCATATAAAACCATTTTCATCAAATTTAATTTTTTTTCTAAAAGAAACATTTTTTAATAGAATAACTCGTGTATCTTTATAATATTAGATGTACATACTGTGAATGTTCCAATTAGATCACTGTCCGTTGTAATATCTATATCATCAAGTGGAACCACAAAAATAGGTTGAAATGTTGATCAACCTGAATTCATACTCTATTGTTATATTTTTTGTATTTATTTGTGGTTTTTCTTGTCTCTCAAGATATGACACATTGTACCCCCCATAACAAGAAATAGCGTGGTTGTTGAAAAAAAGAAATCACACACAACATTACCCTACATAATTTATTAATACAATGTAATTTTAATCTCATTGATTCATATTTAGTAGAATTAGTAATGAAAAAATTTATCACCTCAGGTAAGGTATGTCGTTGATGGGAATGAATATCCTCAACTCTAGTTGGGTCGTTTGGTTCATTATGTGCAGATCATTATTCCATCGCTAGATCAAATTGATAGTTTCGCATACATTGGTCTACCAAATATATAGAAAAATAATAGCCAACAAATAATTAGTTTGTGGATAAAAAAACATCATCACTTTATATGTATCTTTTTGGGCCTTTATCTTCTTTAAATATGTTCTCAGAGAAACTCAAAAATCTACTCCTCTAACATGACCCTATTTTTCAGTACTCTTCAACAATACTGAATTTATATTTCATTCTGGTAAAATCATTTATAATTCATGGGTATTTATGTTATAAAAAAGCATGTTAATATAATTATATATATATATATGTATTTATACATATATATTATAGTAATTTTATAAATCATACCTAATTACTATTATTTAATACTTAGAAATGTTTCCCACACTACTTTTGTGTTTTCATCAACTTGTTTACCCTCCATATTTACATGATCTTATTATATAGTAAATAATTTGGGATATAAGTTTCATTAGATTTTGATTCATAAAAAATAATATATAATGAAAAATATATTGTTACATATCTCATAAAACATTTATTTTTTATTTGAGAAACATACCTATTTTTTGTTCGGTGAAGCATAACCAATATTTTTATTATGATTGGGGTACATTGTTTTTTATAAATTTTAATTGGTTGGTGGGTATTTACATTACACTAAAAATTCATATGATATGACTTAGTAAGATGATCCCATAAGCCTATATGGTCATTCTTAGTGGTCTATAAGACATGTTTGTTTTGGAAAACTTCTAAAATAAATAAACTCTATAAGGAATAAAGAAAATTTATCAATTGTTTCATTATATAATACTTCATTAAGGTAGAGAATGGATATCATAACATTAATATTATATTGGTCCAATTAATTTCCTTCATTATAGGATGGATTTTTTGTCATGAATCTATATCAATGGACACAATAACAAAACTAATGAACATTAAAATTTTGGGGTCAATAGGTTGGCGACATTGATTCCAACTGACCTCAAATTTTGTTCCTTTACTTTATTACATGATAATTTAATTCAACATTGTGATATCGATCATATGATTGACTTCAATTTATATGAGTATGAGTCGAATTGGAGTTGATCTCGTATCAGGGGTGAGACTATGATACCGATTTGGGATTTTTTGTCAAGAACCAATTATGAATTTACACCATGTTTCAATTTTGTACACTGTTGTCTGTGTTTATATGATCATGGGACGATTTCATTTGTTATGTAATTTTGACATAACGATGAGATATCCCAAAAACTGGTCAAAATGAGAATTTTTAGTGAAACATTATCAAAATGAGTACCAAAAAATGTTTTTTGAAAGAGATTACGTGTGGTCAATTGGACACCACATCTCATGTGTTGTTATCATTAAATATTTTTCTTGGTTTATCGTGTGAAATCTATTAAACATGTTAACTTTTTTTAAAACAATTTAATCTATGAAAATAAAATTTTCACTTCTGTTATTTAATTATTTAAATTCGTTCATTTTAAAATTTCATGTGTAGATATTTTATAATATATGAAAATTTTTAGGATCCAAATTTGAATGTAGAAATCATATGTTTTTGTTATGTCACCTCACTTTATTTTGATTCATTAAACTAAATATCCACATGTCTTTGACCGTTTTTCATGAAAGGAAATTACTATTTGGTGTATATTTATGGTTTGGAATCTTAATTACTTTTTGTAAACCTATATTTAGTTTTAATACAAGAGTTCAAATGGTATGAATATACATAGTTAAGTATTGCATTTTATATGATGACATCATAATATCAAATTATCTATAAAAACATAAAATCTATATATTCCGATATGAGAGTGTATGTAGGTTGTGAGATACAATTTCCTAGAAAAATTTCACCAAATATCCACTTATCACCACATATAATCATCAGCTAATAACAATCAACCAAAATACCGAAAAAGGGAAATAACCTATAGAAGAAACAAACCCATGGGTTTCTTAATATGAGTGAAAAAATAATAATGAATCTTTTTTTATAAATTGAAAATAAAACATTAATAAATAGATGGATGAAAATAGTATAACAAACCCATCCATGTTAAATACTAAGGATTCCATTTATCAGTTAACAAGAAATTTAGTTAGGAATACATATAGAGAATATGTTTTTATTCTTTTAATAATAACCTACCTTTAACTTGTCATTACATAAATATTAAAAAATGCATAATATTTTAATCAATAATTTATAACTTTTATTGAACTATTTATTTATTCCTCTAAAATAAAAATAATCACTTTAAAATCATTTTCCATAGCCCAGCCCTTATTTATTATGTAAAAAAATTTCTAAATCCATTTTTGATTTATTTTTCATGAAATGGGACCAAGAAAGAAAAACATTGTATATTGAAATGCAACTAAAATGAAATAAATAATTAAAACATATCCAACAAGTAATCTAATGTGAATATGATCTAAGAAATAATATTAATTAAGAGAAATGAAAAAACCTTGTATAAAAGTGAAAGTGGGCATAAAAAAATATATATAATAGAACAAGTATAATCCACAAAACATATGGAGGAACTCTATTTTTTAGGTTATAAACAAAATTTAGTATCTCTTAAAATAGTAGGAGGCATGGTGACAAAAAGAAGTAATGAAACTCAGGCCTCTCAATGAAACTGAAAATAACCCCACTCTAATACCTCAATTAATCTAGAGTATAACTCATCTATTTTTCATTATATCTATGCTCTTCTATGTAAAAAACAAAAAAAAAAACAAAATCCATATAGAAATCAACTATTCCATTAACAATAATAATCCACAATTAATAACACTATTATAACCCTACCTCCATTTGAAAATAACATTTTAAAGCTTACTATAAATGATATAATTTTTCATGAGGCCAATTTAAAAAATTTAGAAAGCTGAAAACATTTTTTAAATGAAATAAACCATTTAAAACAGCTATTTAAAAACTTATATATAAAAACCAATTGAAATCAATTTTTTAAAATGTAAAATATCCGGTAATATTTTATAAATATATACAATTACAAATATACATTTCTAAATAGCTCTGAGTCCAAATATTAACATAATCTCATGTAAATACATGCATGTGTATAATATTTATAAATATATGAACAAATAAAATTGTGATTAATTCTAAAACATAAAATGTGGAATCCAAACATTGGACATAAAAAATAATAGAGCAATAAAATAAAACATATGAAAACTTCTCTATCAAGGACCACCCAATTAATCAATATTATGAACTCATGCATTACCCCAATAGATTTCATAAAAAACAGTAAATAATTCTAAAACACAACTTGACATTATAAAACCCATTAATGATATTTTATTGGAAAAAAATATAATTTCTTATTTGAATAAATAATTAAGAAACAAGGCCAAATCTACAAGAACCCAATTAGAAATTAGTTATAGTCCCTAAAGCCATGAGAAACTGGAAAATTTAAAACCAATTAAACACATATAATAATAATAATAATAGATAAACCAATTTCTGTCACCCAATAACAAGAAACGAATTATGGAATAGATAAAGTATAAATACACCTACCATGGGATATAGTAGATGATGAAAAAAATTTAATAATATTGAGTGGGAAAGGAGTGAAGGGACCACGGTGGAAAAAAGGTTATGAATCACAAGAGAGAATAACCAAATGAATGAAAAAAGAAATGAAAATAGTGAAAATCAGAAATATCCATGATGCTAGAAAATATATAATAAAAAGGAACTTATAGGGATTTCAAACAAGAAATCAACCTATGAGGTGGAGGAGAAAATAGAATACCTTAGATTCAATTTTTTATTAGTCCAATAAAAAAGATATATATCGCACATGAAAACATTGATTTGTTTGACCACTGGATTCATTCCAGACATGATTCATTCAAGACATTGATTCGAGCCTTGGATGCATTCAAGACTTGATTCGAGCCTTGATTCGAGCCTTGTTTTGAGCATTTATTCGAGGGGGACAAGAAAAAGTAAGAGGTGGCTTCCACAAGAATGATTAAGACATCACAACCGAAATAGTTTCAATTTGGGTTTCTAAAAATGATTAGGAAGACTTTTATAATCACATCCAAAATAAAATTAAAAAAAATACTATTATCAGTTTAAAATTAATAAGTGCTGACAGAATATATCTTCATCAGCACTAATGTTTTTCTATTAATACAAGGAATATTTATCTGCGCTAAAACTTTTGTACGGATAAAGGATTTTTAATTATAATCACAAATATCAAAATTTGTAAATATTATAATATAAGTATGTATTTATTTATTATAATTTATTAATTATGTAAATATATAATTATTTATTTATAATTATATAAATACTTTTAAAAAAATTATATTATTATTCATAATTGTAAATATATAATTTATTTAATATGTTAAATAAAAAAAATAAATATAATTATAACAATTTATTTATAATTAAAAATATATTAATATGATTGTAAATATTAATATATATATATATATATATATATTTAATAAATACATAAATATAAATATAGTTTATATACTCATTATTTAAATATATTTATTATTATTATTTTACAATTATAAATATATTTATATCATTATATATATATATATATTTAAAATTATATATTTATATAATAAATATATTAAAATAAAAATATAAATATAGTAAATATAATAATTATTTAAATAACTTGATTATGAGATTCGAATTATTTAAATATATAATTAATTATTTATTATTATATCAATATTATTATAAAAAAATTATATATTTTTATTATCATATATTAATATATATAATTGTATATATAAATTTAATATATATATATATATTTTAATTTTAATTTTAATTTTAATTTAAATATAGTAAATATATTCATTATGTAAATTAATTTATTATTATTTTTGAATTATTTAAATATATATAATTATTTATTTATAATTATATAAATACTTTAAAAATTATAATTCTTTTAGATTTATAATTGTTAATATATAAATATATAAGTATAGTATACATATATTTAAATATATATATATTTATAAATATTTATTTACAAATATATTTGTAACATTTTTAATGAATATATAATCTTAAATGAATTCAAGTTCAAAATGTGTGAAATTGGATAATTAAAAATGTCTACACTTTAAAAATATTAAAAAATTGATATGTTTTATTAATTTAATATAAAATATCCAAAATATAGGGATATATATTGAATTTAATATTAATACATATTGGAAATATTGAAACATATTAAAAATATATAAAAAGATAAATAACAGAAAATTATTAAATTTTCAATAATGTAAATATAATTATAAATAAATAATCATTAAAATCAATTAATACCTAACTATAATGATATTAAAAATAAATAACTAAAATTTACCAATTAAAAACATAATATATTAAATGTATCATGTTATATTGAAATTCTAAAATCAATACTATTTTTTGGATAAATTACACAAATATTAGGTCTACGTGTTTCAATATATGATTTCATTAATTACGTAAATATTTGTGTGCTTGTGTCATATATAAAAAATCCATCAATTATGTACTTGTATGTGAAATGAATGTAACCCACAATTTATATGATTAATTAAAAAATTAAATGATATTAAATTATGTCTATTACTCGATGTAATAAGCTTGTATTTTTAATTCTATATAATTATCAATTTTAAATCATCTTTCACTAAATATATGACTTCATTTATGGTTAGAACAATATTTTTTCTTATATAAATCATATTATAGAAAATATTATATATATACATATATATACACACACACACACACATATATATAAATGAATATATTTATATATTAAATTTGATAGTGAATAATTATCTATAAAAACTATTAAAAATGAATATGACAATAACATAATTTTAATTATTATATTATATTTTTATATATTTTATTTTATATATGTTATTTATTACTATTTTTTAACTAATATATATATATATATATATTACACTTATTAATTTTTCTAATAATTGTTTCATTAGTAAATTCGTAAATAATATTGTAAAATATTCATTTCCTAATATATTTTTATAAAACTTTTTTTAAAAATAATTATAATCTATTCATTATATAAATTTATATTTAATATATAATATTTATTTATATTAATAGTCAATATATATATATATATATATATTTCTTTTATTCATTATTATTAATAATTTTTTAATTATTAAAATGTTAAATATTTTTCTTTATTTTATCATTTTTAAAATTTATTTGTATAATTATTTAATTTTATTAACTTTACATATATATATATTTAATATATAATATTTATTAATATTTAAAATTTATATATATGTATATTAAATTTATTCATGTTTATCAACGATTACTTCTTTAATAAAATTGTTAACATTTTTTATTACTCTTTTTAATTTTTTACTTCTATAATTATTTAATTTTATTCGAGACCATTATCAGTGTTTTTTTGAACTGACAATTGATACCCTTTATTAGTGCAACAAATAATTAAATGATAAATTGTACCATTTACCAGCTCTAAAAAAATGTTGATAAAGTGTAATATTTAAAAGAACTAAGGAATAACGCTTATTATGACCGACACCATTTATGGTATATTTTGTAGTAGTGATTAGATTCATCAATTTTGATGATTAGATAGTAGGGAATGGGGGTTTCCCCAATAGCTTATTAGTAACAATGTTTGTAAACCCAAGGTAGATAAAAGATATGTTAGGTGAGTGGATAGTCCTAACATGTCTTTGATAATGGGATGGGCTTTACAACATCCCTCAAGAGTGGATCCAATTTGGCTTATCCTATATGTCCAATGACATTATCATATGTTTATGGTGATTTTTAGAGATACAATGCCCATTGAGTGATGGGGTTTGACCTAAATGATTCGAATTAGATTAAGGGATCTTGGAAGGTTGCCGTTGTTATGATTTGACCTAGAAAATCTCAAAGGGTGCCTTATGATGCATTGAACTTAGAGAGGCTACGTAACTTTTGAAAAGTAATAATTATTGATTACAATATATGACCTAAATCATTGTTATGAGCCCATTATAACACATTGACAGGGATACGACTTAAACTTGAGAGGCATACCTTAGTGATATGAGATTGGTTATGAAAGTGGAAAACCCATATTACTATTACTGTAATTTTTTTGTTGGGATGTTATTTGGTGTATATATCCCCTAGATATGTGATTATAGTATCTAGAAACTACCTTTGTAGGATTTTATGGTACTGAACAGTAAATTATTCAAATGATTACCTTTCTATAATTTAATTAATATTTGGGATGTCATATACCTGGAATTACCTCCCTATGATATGATGGATGCTATTATGATGGAGAGAGTGATGCCATTTTATTCCTAGTATATTATGTTAGGACTTATAATATATGTAAAAATTCCTAGGTATTTCTAGGATCTTGAATTGTACCTTAAAATATTTTGATAGATTTTTAGAAATTCATACGGTCTGGTTATTATTCCTAAAAAATTTGGTGACTATGGTATTACATGGATTAACTCCCTATATTACAAAGATATTAAGTGATGATACTGGATTCCTAGTGATACATATGATCTTATGTTTTATTTTATATTATGTTAATCCTAGGATATCTTATCATCTAGTGGTATTCCTAGTAGATGTGTGATCATGAGATCTAGAAATAAGACTTGTATCCCCATGATGATATATGACATTCTTAGAGACACTATAGAACTATTTGATGTAGGTATAGTCAATGATTTATGTCTTATTAGAACATGATGATTTTTTTGTGATTATTTATTTATGCCTCCACGTTATATATTAATTTATCTATTCATATTTCTTGGACATACCATGCATTTATTGGTTATGTACAGGACCACATTGGTGGTGACCAATTGAGTTATTGTCACACCCTGATCGAGTGTCCATGATACATGGTTTCACATGGAGACTTTAATATTCCCTGGTTCAGTTTGGGAAGAGGGTCGGTGTTGTATGATTGAGATGGGTTTCTCGTAAAGGACTTGGATATCATAATATAGTGATACATGATGGTAGAAGTAGATCCTTAACGACATTTATTAATTGATTTATTTTTATTTCTTATCATCCTAGTTGGTGATTATATTTTATATATTAGAAGGAATAAGTGTTTATATGACATCAGGATTTCACATATTTATTTATTATAGATTTACAATTATTTTTTACAAATTTCATGTAATATTTTTATTTATTTTAAATAATTTTTGATTAATTTTTACGATGTAATCACTATATACAAATGTTATATTTTCTCAACTATAACATCCTTGAAAATCATTGATTTTCAATGGAATCTATCATTTTGGGAGGCATTCCCATGATTACAGGGTAATGTTGTCTGATTATAAGTCATCGAAAACTGAGTCTGGGATGTCAAAAAGTGGTATCAAAGAATATTTATTAATGATATCAAATAGTGTATGTGAATTTATTTTTTTCTTACCATATGAGACATGAAATATTGGGATTGGGGATATGTTATAGGTTCTAATTATACTCAATCTAGTGTTACATTACTACAATTGTTTATGGAATTTTCAGGTTACTAATGATATGGGATTTATATGGTTGGTATCTATTTTTATGGTTATAAAATTTGACATAGTTTGATTGGATTTGTTTTATGGTTTACAATGTATTATATATTATATGACTAAACATTTGAAATATGTTTGTTTTCATGGATCCTGTTTGGAATTTAGGATTCATATTAAATTTTCATGTATTCAATTGATTGATATTACTAATGATGAGTATTACAATATTTAAAGTGTTCATGAATAATTAGGTTGTGTTTTCACATGTATCTGGTTTTTGGAATTCTACACAACTGAACCCCAATATATTTCTTTCTGATGTCTCGTCATGTAAATCATTGAAGAGATACTTTTTATGGATTTATTTCCCCTCTGTGTAAGGGATTTGTATTTACGGTTAGTATGCTGACATAGGTATTGGGTACGTTGAAAATAAAACCATTTGACTTATTATTATAAAGGTTTAGATACATAAAATGCTTACAAAAATATATATGGTGGTTCCCCATATATCTTATTACTGCAATTATAGTTAAATAGACCATATGTTCATAGGCTTCCTATCATGGATCATCCTCATATGATGTTATTATATCTATATTTATGTACTTGGATGGAATCCTGATTATTGAGAGGTAGTCTATAAAATATATGATTTTTGAGAATTAGTGATCATGAGTAAAATGATGAGTATTCATGGTATACTATATATATATATATGGGGACCCTATAGAGTATGTGGGTATGTAATTTTCAATGTGATGTTTTAGTTAGGAATACTGGGGTATTTTGTGTGTTATGATTTATGTGAGACGTTGTTTATGATCTAGGTGGGATAAACTAGTATATTTTAAGATACAAGGGTAGCCTGATTGAGGGGTTAATTGAGACATCTGAGTACCTTAATTATTATTAGAATGGGTAGATTATTATGGTTATGTGATCTGTGCATGGGTAGTGTTCATTGGTATTTAGTGTTGCATGATTATACCTTAATCTTCTATTATGATGAGGACCTTGAGGGTAAGTGATTTATTATCAAGATTTGTTTTGAATGGATGTGATGGGGGAGTGATAAGAAAATTTATTTTTTGAATGGTTCCTAATGACATGATATAAAATTATCCAATAATGAATTATCATAGATGGATAGAGTGAAATTTTTTGTTTTTATTTAGGAATGAAGACATTGTTATGGGTGATCATATGATTAAACACACCATTGGTGAGATGTTAGTATTGTTAAGAGGAAAGCACTCAGGTGATTTTGGATAGATGATATTGAGGTGTAGTGAGCATGGTTAGTTTTTTAGTGCCTGATCCTGGATTCTATTATGTAATAATCAAGGTATAATGAATAAGATCTTATGAGTGGGTGACATAAGATTGTATGACCGTTTAATTTATTTAAGACTAATTTAATATTCATTATTTAAATTTGATTCCATTAATTTGTGGATTTGTGAGTGGTTGTGGTGGGACAATAAATGTTGGAAATAATGGGATTCTAGTGTTCTTGGTTTCATATAATTTTGATCAATTTTTTTTAGCTATATTGGTGATGGATCTGTGGATGGCGTGGTTTGAGAATTTGACGTTTTATATTATCATGGAATAGGAGGAACACCATTTGTATGATGATTTAACACAATGAGGTAATACTATATAAGAAATAAAATATAATTTAGATATTGAAATGTTCACCACTGGTTGTTGGAGGGTGTGAACCACTTTATGGATGAATTTTGGCAGATGTTAAGGATAATGCTCCTGTCATCATGAAATGAGTAGTGATTAATGTTTCAAGTTATCACATGAGTGTGAGTAGGACAGAAACGTACACCTATTATGATTGGTAATTAATGGATCTTGGGATATGGATATTTTTAATAGAATTTAGTAGAGTGAAGTTATTGGAACTAATATTTAGAGAGTATTGTCTCATTCACGGATGATAAAACCTTCTTCTTGGAGGGTAATTAATGCATGATGTGACCAGTCATTTAATATGAGATGTTATAGTTGTACATTAGATAGAAGATAAATAATGTATATCTGGTTCCTTATAAAATACTATATGTGATATTTGAATGTGGTAATGGATATATTTTGTAAATTAGCATAAAACATAGTATGTATTATTATATGATCTAAGGGTGAGTTGGATAAGTGATGATTCATTTTTAATGTAAGAAAAAATGGATTATAGGGTTAATTAATGAATAAACCGTGTAATTTTGCAGAGAGATAGGTTTGGACATCATTGGGGGTGTTTGGAATATTATTAAATTCCTTCAATGAATTATGGAATCATGATTAGGTGATGAGATTGAACATTCTTGGTTGAGATAGAATGTTTTAGAATGGTCAGCCAATGGAGTACTAGTTTTTTTAATATATAGATGGGTTAAGTGAGATGGAATCTACATTGACTATATTGTTAGAGTACTGGAAATGTATTTCGTTAGTATAATATGATGTTCGTGGGCACTGTGGCACAAAATAACTCTCTAAAAGATGATTCTATTTATGAGGAGAACCATGACTCTAATGAAAAAATAGTTTTTGACACCCAGGTTTTTCAAAATCGATAGGTTCCATAGAGAAATGTACAGTTATTGGTGATGGTGATGTTCCATAGGCTCAAAAATTAATAAACATCGATGCTCTTGTTTAGAATTACATAGTCAATAATTGATCGATATTATGATGTAAAATGTGTTGTTTTGATCATGAATTAAAGGTTCAGATAGACCAAGTTTATGTTTTTAAGATCACAAAGACTTCTTAGGGAATTGAACTATTATGGTTAGGAGATTTAAAGCCCCATGTCTGTATGGTTGTGAAAATTAAAATAATTTTTTTATGTGTATGAGGGGTATAATTTAAAATTCTACTATTATATTGTCTATGAAATAATTTCTTATTATATATATATATATTGGGATAGGATATTTACCATAGGGATGTATTTTTATTTGTGCATGATGTTGATGGTGTATTTCAAAATATATTATTATTTCTTAAATATGTATTCAATATTTATTTTATGAAAATGTGGATTAAATTGAAATGAGGACATAGATGGAAATTTTTATTTCAAATTTGAGATTTTAATACGGGTTTCTACCTAGGAGAGGCATAAACATAGCATGGGTTCCATGAATAATATCATTATTTTTATACTTGTTTTTAAAATTTTATTGATTTATTTAATTTAATTAATTTTAATTGTCCATAAAATTCCAAATTAATCTACCTCACTGATATAAGAAAATTATAATCCCATGAATTTTTTTCAATCATGGAGAGGGACTGCGGGAAAAGGGATAGTGGTATCACTGGGGAGCTCAATTAGATAATGATCAGGATGCATCGACCATGGAGAGTGAGTTTGGACTTGAAGGTTAATTGTTTGACTATGAAATGGGATATAGTTTGGTTTTCATAATTCAACATTAATTTTAAATTGTAAAATTTTTGTTATTTAATATAGAATTTATAATTTTTTCTGGGGCCATGGTGATGTGATTAATGTTGAATTTCATGATTTTTGTTGTCTATTGTGATTATAAAGACTTCTATAACTATTTTTTTGAAAAATAAAAATAGTGGAGGAGTTTTTGTGTGTCTTTATTTTTTATTTTGTTTAATTGTTTTATTTGTTAAGAGGGGTGGCCCACTGTTTTAGGGTAAATATGGTTAAACCAACACAATGGATTACCAAAAATTGAGGTTAATAGAGGTTACCCTTATGTAGGAACTACAATGAGTCAGGATAATTGGGGTCACCCTTTCTTTGACCGCATGTTCTATGAAAGGGTAACCTAAGTTACCATTATGAATCCCCCTACCCTCACCAAAGGTTAACTATTTTTCAAAAGATTAATTCAAAAGTTCTATCCTATTTTCCTAAGGAATTGTATATATATATATATATAAAAGGGATATAAGGGAAAAATTATTATTTGTGTCTTATTATTTAATTTTTAAATAAATTATAAAATATTTTTTGATTTTATATTATAATTAATTAATGTTCTATACTTGTATTTAGGGATTTTTATCGATGGAAGATGATATTTTGTTCAAGGTCAAGCTTCGATGAGGATGGTACAACATTGTTTATAAAATGAATAACTTCTTAAAATATGTATGTGGTCCCTTGAGGATACCCCCATAAAATTTTAATTTATTTATATATGTGGTTTGTGATATGTGTGGTCTTCCCACTATTGTAGATCAAACCTTCTGGTTAAATAATTTTTATTTATTTAATGGAAATATCTAGACTTAATAAAATTCCAAGGGCCATGATTGACTCTTATAAATTGTGTTGATGCCTCGACCCACAATAGTTGAGGCATTTATTATAAAGGTACATAGTAAGTTATTTTTATCTTTTGTTGGTGAGAATTATGTGAATTAGTTGAACATTATATGAATGGATGCATGCCCCAGTTTCCCTAATTATGGATGAGTGGTGATTTTGAATGAATGGAACATGTAGGTTATTCTATGATTTTTGATATTCAATATATCCGTAATAATAAATAATTAGATAGTGGGGATAGAGTCCAAATTCCCCACCTAATAGGTGATTACCTTGGTGGTTATAACCGAAAGTAATGAAGGCATATTGTGTGAGCGTACTAACCATGGATTATTTGGAAATTGTGATGGGATTTAGGAATCCCTTGTGAGGAGAGAAATTATGTCTTATAATATAAGGATAGCGTGTTTCTGAAATTTTTATGATAACCATGAGAAAGATGAATCACTATTTTTAATGATCTTTGACTCTAGGTATGTGAATTAGATAAAGGTAACGAGGTAGGGTTTGTGTGTTATGATGTGACCATGGGGACTAATGAAGGTGTGTCATGATGTATTTACCCTAAAGAGAGAGAGAGAGAGTGTGTGTGTGAATGGAAGTAATTTATTCCAGTGTCACCATATATCATGAATAGGTACCATGATCTTGTTATAGATATAGCGACAAGTATAGGTAATGTCCATAAGAGTTCAATATTGGTGATACGAGATGGGTTGGTTTAGTGGACCATGAATGGTACTATTACTATTTTTAATGTTTTGATATGTTTTTAGATTGGTACACTCCCCCTAATTTATGATGATTTAGGCTAGGAAATCCCTCCCGATGATCTAGTGGACCTTGGTAATCATGAATTCCATGGATTACCTCTCTTTCACTTGATGGTGCTTGATGATGATGGATGTTAGGGATTACATTCCTAGGATATATATATATGATTAAGGATAATGAATTGTAGGTATTAATTTTCTTGGATCTATTGGATATATTTATGATTAGGGAATATATATCCAATTATTCCTATGATATAGGGTTTTACCTTATAATTCTAGGAGTGATTTTAGTTGTTTACTTGGATCTGGTGTTGTAGATTCTAATTTTGGGAGATATTCATTGTAATTACATGGATAAATTTTTTATACTTGATGTGTTTGGGATAGATTCATATTTTTTTATGGATCTACCCACTCATTTATATCTAAATAATTTTCAATGGGTATTTCAATACCACCTCAAAAATTAGATATTGAGATAGAAATAAAAAACTCTAATGATACAACGATTTCATCAAAATTCAAAGATTCTTGGATGGTTGAAGTTTATGGGAATGTGTTTCTATAACGTCCCAAGTAAGGAATGAATAATAGATATTTTTATCTATGTCTATTAATGAATTATATAGTGTTTTAGAGGCTTAAAATGAAAATAAATCCAATCTTAAGCATGGAATACACTAATATTCTTAAAAGATTATTTTACTGCCTTTTGATGGCAAACCCTTTTTTAAATCAATATTTTGACAATTTTATAATCTATATTTGTCAAAATAAACATATTCATTATTATTGGGACATTTAATTTTACATTGGATAAATTTTTGGTATTTTTCTGACAATGTTCTTTTTTTAATGAATAGTGAAAAATACTGCATTTTACATCAAAACTGCTTTTTAATCTAACTTATTTATATGATTATATTATCTTTTTAATTGGTTTTGAAGTGTAATTAGAATATAATTTTACCATTTAATCCAATGGTGGTCATTGGAATCAATTTCACTTTGAAATTAGACTTAAACTGGTGTCAATCTTTTGATACTTATTGTTTTATAAAAACACGCTATTTGTTCTGACAGCGGGAATTAATTATTAAATTAATTAATGTGACTTATATGTCTTTAATTTGGTAAAATAGACTTCATTTTTTAATTCAGAATATCAAATATAGCTTAGGGTGAATTTTTTGTAATTTTCTGAAAAACTTCAAATTTTGATGAATAGTGAAACCACTAAATGGTAATTATAAAAACTGATTTTCCATTTAAATGAAATTTTGCCATCATTGTGTTTTTAATTTCAAAAATACCACATACATGGTTTTCATTACGAAGTAAAATGTGGTTCAATGAGATTAAAATAATTTTTTGGTGAATAGTAACTTATTATGTTTTTAATCGCGATTAGTGGTAATTAGTGTAGTTTAAGGTAAAAATAATGCTTTAATAAAATAAGATGAGCTTGAAACATGTTCTACCCTCATTGGTTGTGTCATGGCCGACCAATAAAAGCCATGTGTCAACTTGGGGACCCCATGGAGCCACGTTGGTTGGGAAATGACATAAATAACTTTTTATTTAATGTAAAAGTAAAAATGACACAAACATCATATGTTTTACGAAAAAAAATTTTACATGGGGTTATAAAGATCAGATTTTTGATTATAAATAGTCATTGGAAAGATAAAAATATTTCATACATCATAGTATTTTTTCATAATTTTTTTACTTTAAATAAATTACTTTATATATGACATCATGATGATGCAGCAATGACCTCATTATTTAACGATTTAAATAAAATGGAAAGATAATGAAAAATATAAAACCTACAGATGGCCAAAACCAATTGGATGAGTGGATTTCGAAGCCTTATCACCTTATCCTCGAATTATAGCAATGTGGGACCTTTTGAATCCGAAACTCTTTTTAAAATAAACTTATCTTTACTTTCCAAAAGTGCCCCTTCTCTCCTCTTATAAAAGGCCCCCACCTATACCTCATTTCACACACTCCTAAAGCCTTTGGCTCGTCCAAACCCTGCCCATTTACTCTCTAAACATCTCTCTCCCCATCCTAGAGGATTCCCTTTGGGCAGAATCCTTTCAAAGGAAGCCTTTAGGCTCAAATCAAAAGGAGTTACACTTTGAAAGGTAATTCATTCTCTCATGTTCATTTGTTTTATTTTGCTTCTCCAACCCCCTAAACTCTTTTTATTATTTTCGTTTGTAACAAATAAAGTATCCTCAATATACTGGGATGTTGTTATAAGAAGTATTTGAGCTACACTTACACACACCTACATCTAATGGTTAACGAACATTCTGTTTCCGTGGATGGTTAATTTATGCCTCCCGAAAGGATGATTGTTCAAAATTCTTTTAACACCTTGAAAGGTGGCCATTAAGATGTCACTATTTTTATATATGATATATAATATGTTTATTCTTTCCTTAAGCTTCTGTATTTTTCATTTATGGCATACCATTATTGTTTCCATTATGGGTAAACACGATATCTTTATTTTAGGAAGTGCGGACTACCGCCCCCTGAAAGTGATTTGATTCGTTAATAACATATGTGGGATATGTAAAGGATAAAGTTAATGATATTATATATGTTATTATACTGGAATTATAATATACTCTTATATAATTATGATTCCATTCCAGAAAATACGAAATAGAAATGGAAGTAGCGTTCATGCGTACGTACAGCTTACCGTCTCCATGAACGGTGCATTTCATTTCTTACCTCTAAATGTGATGTAATATTATAAATACATGTATATGATGAATATATATGATATATATGTTATCCAAATCATTAATATAATTCTTGATATAACAAACCTTTGACCAAATTAACAACATGTAAGTGTAAGAAGTCTAATTTTGACTTAAGAAGCAAATACCGAAAAAATGAACATTATTAACTTAACTGATTACATGATATTCATAACATGGTATAAAAGGAATAATGAACTTGAAAAAGGTTCTTAAGCAATTAGAGATTAACTGAAGTTTATTATTGAGGAGATTAAAGAACGGTCGGGTCAAGTCGGATACGAGGTATGGGACTTCGTCTCAATCTCCTTTCATTGTGGCATATTTTATTTTATACACAACTTTCTTTTATACGGTGTATAAACCCCTTTGACTTTTACGTTTATTCAAAAGGATTCTTTTTTATACGAAGCGGTTACTAATAGACCAAAGGGAATGTTTTTGTCGTATGTATGCGGCGACAACGACTTCTCCGCCGCCGTGACCGTTATTTGAGTTTCGGCTTCCTCTACAAGCCATACCTTCTTTTTAAAAGAAAAATAAATACCATGTTGTACATTTCTTTTATTTTGGTATCATAAATGGTTTTCATATTGTTTTTATATCAATGTGTTGTATTGATATCTTGTGATTGAAAGGTGGAAATGTTATGTTTCCTTTATGCATGTTTTATGTGATACGATTATGTTGAGGTTCTTGGGCATTATTATGAAGACGGGTGGTTCCGTGATAAACTAAGGGCGGGTGAGCCCGATATAGCTCTCCAATGCATTGGGTAACGTGAAGGAGTGAAACGTTAAGGTTTCTCCGAAGAGATTTATGGAATATACTGTGATTGGTATTCCAAACGTAACCAAGAGGGTTACTCTCTACGTAAGAATATTATGAATGCCTCAAGTTACCTTTATGTCTTATGATTTCTATGACTATTCATGATTTGATGAGGTATGTTAAAGTGCTTATGTTTTTTGGGTAAAGTATGATCTCATCCTTATTTATATATTAACCCATGTTTCCTTTCCATATTTTTATATCCCTTACTGAGCTTTTTATGCTCATACCAAGTTTTTTGAAATGTTTTTCACAGGTCAAGGGAAAGGTACATGATATGATGATAGTGTCAAGGAAGTGTCAAGAAAGAATCCATGTTTATTTTAAATATGTTTCCATTGATGGGAATGAAGAATACTATCTTTATGTAACCACTTTGTTTATATGTGGAATGTAATGCAAGTTTTATGATCTAATTCTCTAAAACTCTAAACCCGAAAAGATCCTCAAGGTGTAATCTTGTAATAACTCATGATTAAGTATGTTTTAAGGCTGGGGCCTTATAGTTGGTATCAGAGGTTGGTTTAGATAACTTTAGGAGTTAGAATTCTATGAAATGATTATCCAAAAGTTTTTTTTATGGTCCAATTGAAGTGATATAGTATTTGAAGATTACCATGTTGCTTCATCTAAGACATGTTTGTTCAGAATGGTTTTCCGCAGAGGAAACCGGGAAGCAGTGCTAGGAAGGCATACAGAAGGAAATAACCTTCCGAATCAGTATCTTGAGATGGTATGAATCAGAACTAAACAGTTTGTTGTAGTGATGGCTCAGTTGACTCAGGTGAAAAATGTTAGTTGTGTTTATTGATGATATTTTGGTGTTTTCTAAAAGTAAAGAGGAGCATGAAAGACATTTAAGGGTCATTTAAAAAACCATAAAAGAAAAGAAATTGTATGTGAAATTCAGCAAATGTGAGTTTTGGTTGCAACAAATTTCTTTCCTTGGTCACATTGTTTCTAAAGATGGGATAACTATTGATCCTGTAAAATCAAAATTTGTGGAAGACTGGCCAAGAACCACAAATGTAACAGAAATTTGTAGCTTCCTTGGTTTGGCAGGCTATTACCAAAGGTTTGTTAGAAATTTTTCATGGTTATCTAGTCCAATGACTAAGCTAACTCGGAAGGGTGTTATGTTTATCTGGACAATAGAATTTGATGATTGTTTTCAGGAAATGAAAAGAATATTGGAGAATGCTCCAGTTTTGGCACTACCTTCCAGGAATGGTGAGTTTGTTATCTAGAGTGATGCTTCATTGAAAGGACTTGGTTGCGTCCTAATGCAGAATGATCAGGTAATTGCTTATGCTTCACGACAGTTGAAAACTCATGAGGTAAATTACCCTACACATGATTTGGAATTAGCTGCTGTTGTCTTTGCTTTAAAAATTTGGAGGCATCATTTGTATAGAGTAAAGTGTGAAATATATACCGATCACAAATGTTTAAATTATATATTCACTCAGAAAGAGTTAAACATGAGACAGAGGAGATGGCTAGAATTAATCAAGGATTATGATTGTACAATTCATTACCATCCAGGAAAAGCAAATAAAGTGGCTCATGCTTTGAGTCGAAAAAGTAATGCTTCATTAACAATGTTGCTTTTGGAAAGTGATCCTTTGGTTAAGGATTTGATGAACTTTGGCATAGAAGTTGTTTGTGCAGGAAGTCCTTCTATTTTGTTTCAGGTATCAGTGAGATCTTCTCTATCAGATAGAATCAAGCAAGCACAGAAGCAAGACAGTGAGTTGCAGAAAAAGGTAGAGCTGGTTCAGAAAGGTAAGTTTCCTGAATTCAACATTGATAATGATTGTGTTTTGAGATTTGGGAAGAGATTGTGTGTTCCTTGTGATTCACAGTTGAAGAGAGAGTTGTTATGTGAAACTCATAGTTCTCCGTTTTCAGTTCATCCGGTCAATAATAAGATGTATAGAGATCTGCGGGAGTATTAATGGTGGGATGGAATGAAAAGAGATATTGCTAATTTTACTGTGAAGTGTTTGACTTGTCAGCAGGTTAAAGAAGAGTGGCAGTTACCGAAAGGGATGCTTCAGGCTTTACCAGTGCCAGAGTGGAAATGGGAGAATATATCCATGGACTTTGTTGTTGGATTACCGAAGACATCTCGAGGTAATAATGCAATATGGGTTATTGTTGATCGCTTGACCAAATCTGCTCATTTCCTTGCTATACGAGATACATTCTCTCTTGATCAACTTTCCCGTTTGTATCTTAAAGAGATAGTCAGGTTACATGGAGTTCCTCTCTCCATTGTATCGAATCGTGATCCCAGGTTCACTTCTAACTTTTGGAAAGGCCTTCAGAAGTCATTGGGTACTGAATTAAATTTTATTACAGCTTTTCATCCTCAATCAGATGGGCAGTCAGAACGAAAAATTCAGACATTGGAGGATATGCTACGAGCTTGTTCTATGGATTATCAGGGAAGTTGGGACCAACATCTTTCTTTGGTTGAATTTTCATATAATAACAGTTTTCATTCCAGTATACAGATGGCACCATTTCAGGCATTATATGGGAAGCGGCGTCGAACTCCAGCTTTCTGGGATGAAGTGGGTGAAAGGAAGTTGATGGGACCAGAATTGGTAGAAGAGATGGCAGAAAAAGTTCAGCTGATTCAGAAGCACATGAGGACAGCTCAGAGTAGGCAGAAGAGTTATGCGGACAACAGGAGGAAGGATCTCTCTTTTGAGGTAGGTGATCATGTTTTTCTCAAAGTATCACCATGGAAAAGTGTGATGTGATTTGGTATGAAAGGAAAGTTGAGTCCAAGGTTTATTGGACCATATGAAGTTATGGAGAGAGTTCGATCAATTGCTTACCGAGTGGCTTTACCTCCGAGTTTATCTTAGGTACACAATGTTTTTCACGATTCGAAGTTGAGAAAGTACATGCCAGATCCATCTCATGTTTTGAGTCCAGAGGTAGTTCAGCTGGAAGAGAACCTATCTTATGAGGAACAACCGGTCCAGATTCTTGACCACAGAGAGAAAGTGTTACGGAATAATGTGATTAAGCAGGTAAAGGTTTTGTGGAAAAACCACATGATGGAAGAGGCAACATGGGAATCTGAAAATGCAATGAGGGATAAGTACCCCCATTTATTCGATAAGTAAATAAATTGTGGGGACGCAATTTTCTAAAGGGGGGAAGGATGTAACATCCAAAGTAAGTAATGAATAATAGATATTTTTATCTATGTATATTAATGAATTATATAGTGTTTTAGAGGCTTAAAATGAAAATAAATCCAATCTTATGCATGTAATACAGTAATATTCTTAAAAGATTATTTTACTACCTTTTGATGTAAAACCCTTTTTTAAATCAATATTTTGACAATTTTATAATCTATATTTGTCAAAATAAAAATATTCATTATGATTGGGACATTGAATTTTACATTGGATAAATTTTTGGTATTTTTCTGACAATGTTCTTTTTTTTAATGAATAGTGAAAAATACTGCATTTTACATCAAAACTGCTTTTTAATCTAACTTATTTATATGATTAGATTATCTTTTGAATTGGTTTTGAAGTGGAATTAGAATATATTTTTACCATTTAATCCAATGGTGGTCATTGGAATCAATTTCACTTTGAAATTAGACTTAAACTGGTGTCATTCTTTTGATTCTTATTGTTTTATAAAAACACGCTATTTGTTCTGACAGCGGGAATTAATTGTTAAATTAATTAATGTGACTTATATGTCTTGAATTTGGTAAAATTGACTTCATTTTTTAATTCGGAATATCAAATATAGATTAGGGTGAATTTTTTGTAATTTTCTGAAAAACTTCAATTTTTGATGAATAGTGAAACCACTAAATGGTACTTATAAAAACTGATTTTCCGTTTAAATGATATTTTCCCATAATTGTGTTTTGAATTTAAAAAATCTGACATACATGGTTTTCATTAAGAAGTAAAATTTGGTTCAATGAGATTAAAATAATTTTTTGTTGAATAGTAACTTATTAAGTTTTTAATCGCGATTAGTGGTAATTAGTGTAGTTTAAGGTAAAAATAATGTTTTAATAAAATAAGATGAGCTTGAAACATGTCCTAACCTCATTGGTTGTGTCATGGAAGACCAAGACAAGCCATGTGTCAACTTGGGGACCCCATGGAGCCACTTTGGTTGGGAAATGACATAAATAACTTTTTATTTAATGTAAAAGTAAAAATGACACAAACATCATATGTTTTACGAAAACAATTTTACATGGGGTTATAAATATCCGATTTTTGATTATAAATAGTCATTGGAAAGCTAAAAAGATTTCATACATCATAGTATTTTTTATTATAATTTTTATACTTTAAATAAATTACTTTATATATGACATCATGATGATGCAGCGATGACCTCATTATTTAACGATTTAAATAAAATGGAAAGATAATGAAAAATCTAAAACCTACACATGGAAAAAACCAATTGGATGAGTGGATTTCGAAGCCTTATCACCTTATCCTATAATTATAGCAATTTGGGACCTTTTTAATCCGAAAATCTTTTTAAAATAAAGTAACTTATCTTTACTTTCCAAAAGTGCCCCTCCTCTCCTCTTATAAAAGGCCCCCACCTCTACCTCATTTCACACACTCCTCAAGCCTTTGGCTCGGCCAAACCCTGCCCATTTACTCTCTCCACATCCCTATCCCCATCCTAGAGGATTCCCTTTGGGAATAATCCTTTCAAATGAAGCCTTTAGGCTCAAATCAAAAGGAGTTACACTTTTAAAGGTAATTCATTCTCTCATGTTCATTTGTTTTATTTTGCTTCTCCAACCCCCTAACCTATTTTTATTCTTTTCTTTTGTAAAAACTCCAGTATCCTCAATATACTGGGATGTTGTTATAATAAGTATTCTAGCTACACTTACACACACCTACATCTAATGGTTAACGAACATACTATTTCCGTGGATGGTGAATTTATGCCTCCCAAAACGTTGATTGTTCAACATTCTTTTAACACCTTCAAAGGTGGCCATTAAGATGTCACTATTTTTATATATGATATATAATATGTTTATTTTTTCCTTAAACTTCTGTATTTTTCATTTATGGAATATCATTATTTTTTCCATTATGGGTAAACACGATATCTTTATTTTAGGAAGTGCGGACTACCGCCCCCTGAAAGTGATTTTATTCGTTAATACCATATGTGGGATATGTAAAGGATAAAGTTAATGATATTATATATTTTATTATAATTGAATTATAATATAATCTTATATCATTATGATTCCATTCCAGAAAATACGAAATAGAAATGGAAGTAGCGTTTATGCGTACGTACGGCTTACCGTCTCCATGAACGGTGCATTTCATTTCTTACCTCTAAATGTGATGTAATATTATAAATACATGTATATGATGAATATATATGATATATATGTTATCCAAATCATTAATATAATTCTTGATATAACAAACCTTTGACCAAATTAACAACATGTAAGTGTAAGAAGTCTATTTTTGACTTAAGAACCAAATACCGACAAAATGAACATTATTAACTTAAATGATTACATGATGTTCATAACATGGTATAAAAGGAATAATGAACTTGAAAAAGGTTCTTAATCAAGTAGAGATTAAATCAAGTTTATTATTGAGGAGATTAAAGAATGGTCGGGTCAAGTCGGATATGAGGTATGGGACTTCGTCTCAATCTCCTTTCATTGAGGCATATTTTATTTTATACACAACTTTCTTTTATACAGTGTATAAACCCCTTTGACTTTTACATTTATTCAAAAGGAATCTTTTTTATACGAAGCGTTTACTAAACGACAAAAGGGAATGTTTTTGTCGTACGTATACGGTGACAACGACTTCTCCGCCGTCGTGACCATTATTTGAGTTTCGGCTTCCTCTACAAGACATACCTTCTTTTTAAAAGAAAAATAAATAACATGATGTACTTTTCTTTTATTTTAGTATCAAAAATGGTTTTCATAATGTTTTTATATCAATGTGTTGTATTGATATCTTGTGATTGAAAGGTGGAAATGTTATGTTTCATTTATGCATGTTTTATGTGATACGATTATGTTGAGGTTCTTGGGCATTATTATGAAGACGGGTGGTTCCGTGAAAAACTAAGGGCGGGTGAGCCCGATATAGCTCTCCAATGCATTGGGTAACGCGAAGGAGTGAAACATTAAGGTTTCTCCGAAGAGATTTAGGGAATATACTGTGATGGGTATTCCAAACATAACCAAGAGGGTTACTCCCTACGTAAGAATATTATGAATGCCTCAAGTTACCTTTATGTCTTATGATTTCTATGATTATTCATGATTTTATGAGGTATGTTAAAGTGCTTATGTTTTATGGGTAAAGTATGATCTCATCCTTACGTATATATTTACCCATGTTTCATTTCCATATTTTTATATCCCTTACTGAGCTTTTTATGCTCATCCCAAGTTTTTTGAAATGTTTTTCACAGGTCAAGGGAAAGGTACATGATATGATGATAGTGTAAAGGAAGTGTCAAGAAAGAATACATGTTTATTTTAAATATGTTTCCATTGATGGGAATGAAGAATACTATTTTTATGTAACCACTTTGTTTATATGTGGAATGTAATGCAAGTTTTATGATCTAATTATCTAAAACTCTAAACCTGAAAATATCCTCAATGTGTAATCTTGTAATAACTAATGATTAAGTAAGTTTTATGGCTGGGGCCTTATAGTTGGTATCAGAGGTCGGTTTAGATAACTTTAGGAGTTAGAATTCTATGAAATGATTATCCAAAAGTTTTTTTTATGGTCCAATTGAAGTGATATAGTATTTGAAGATTACCATGTCGCTTCATCTAAGAAATGTTTTTTCAGAATGGTTTTCCGCAGAGGAAACCGGGAAGCAGTGCTAGGAAGGAATACAGAAGGAAATAACCTTCCGAATCAGTATCTTGAGATGTTATGAATCAGAACTAAACAGTTTGTTGTAGTGATGGCTCAGTTGACTCAGGTGAAAAATGTTGGTTGTGTTTATTGATGATATTTTGGTGTTTTCTAAAATTAAAGAGGAGCATGAAAGACATTTAAGGGTCATTTTAAAAACCATAAAAGAAATGAAATTGTATGTGAAATTCAGAAAATGTGAGTTTTGGTTGCAACAAATGTCTTTCCATGGTCACATTTTTTCAAAAGATGGGGTAACTATTGATCCTGCAAAATCAAAAGTTGTGGAAGACTGTCCAAGACCCACAAATGTAACTGAGATTCGTAGCTTCCTTGGTTTGGCAGGCTATTACCGAAGGTTTGTTAGAAATTTTTCATGGTTATCTAGTCCAATGAATAAGCTAACTCGGAAGGGTGTTATGTTTATCTGGACAAAAGAATGTGATGATTGTTTTCAGGAAATGAAAAGAAGATTGTTGAATGCTCCAGTTTTGGCACTACCTTCCAGGAATGGTGAGTTTGTTATCTAGAGTGATGCTTCATTGAAAGGACTTGGTTGCGTCCTAATGCAGAATGATCAGGTAATTGCTTATGCTTCACGACAGTTGAAAACTCATGAGGTAAATTACCCTACACATGATTTGGAATTAGCTGCTGTTGTCTTTGCTTTAAAAATTTGGAGGCATCATATGTATGGAGTAATGTGTGAAATATATACCGATCACAAAAGTTTAAAGTATATATTCACTCAGAAAGAGTTAAACATGAGACAGAGGAGATGGCTAGAATTAATCAAGGATTATGATTGTACAATTCATTACCATCCAGGAAAAGCAAATAAAGTGGATGATGCTTTGAGTCGAAAAAGTAATGCTTCATTAACAATGTTGTGTTTGGAACGTGATCCTTTGGTTAAGGATTTGATGAACTTTGGCATAGATGTTGTTGGTGCAGGAAGTCCTTCTATTTTGTTTTAGGTATCAGTGAGATCTTCTCTATCAGATAGAATCAAGCAAGCACAGAAGCAAGACAATGAGTTGTAGAAAAAGGTAGAGCTAGTTCAGAAAGGTAAGTTTCATGAATTCAACATTGATAATGATTGTGTTTTGAGATTTGGGAAGAGATTGTGTGTGGCTTGTGATTCACAGTTGAAGAGAGAGTTATTATGTGAAGCTCATAGTTCTCCGTTTTTAGTTCATCCGGGAAGTACTAAGATGTATAGAGATCTGCGGGAGTATTACTGGTGGGATGGAATGAAAAGAGATATTGCTGATTTTACTGTGAAGTGTTTGACTTGTCAGCAGGTTAAAGCAGAGTGGCAGTTACCGAAAGGGATGCTTCAGCCTTTAACAGTTCCAGAGTGGAAATGGTAGAATATATCCATGGACTTTGTTGTTGGATTACCAAAGACATCTCGAGGTAATAATGCAATCTGGGTTATTGTTGATCGCTTGACCAAATCTGCTCATTTCCTTGCTATAGGAGATACATTCTCTCTTGATCCACTTTCCCGTATGTATCTTAAAGAGATAGTCAGGTTACATGGAGTTCCTCTCTCCATTGTATCGGATCGTGATCCCATGTTCACTTCTAACTTTTGGAAAGGCCTTCAGAAGTCGTTGGGTTCTGAATTAAATTTTATTACAGCTTTTCTTCCTCAACCAGATGGGAAGTCAGAACGAACAATTCAGGCATTGGAGGATATGCTACAAGCTTGTTCTATGGATTATCAGGGAAGTTGGGACCAACATCATTCTTTGGTTGAATTTTCATATAATAACAGTTTTCATTCCAGTATACAGATGGCACCATTTCAGGCATTATATGGGAAGCAGTGTCGAACTCCAGCTTTCTGGGATGATGTGGGTGAAAGGAAGTTGATGGGACCAGAATTGGTAGAAGAGATGACAGAAAAAGTTCAGCTGATTCAGAAGCACATGATAATAGCTCAGAGTAGGCAGAAGAGTTATGCGGACAACATGAGGAAGGATCTCTCTTTTGAGGTAGGTGATCATGTTTTTCTCAAAGTATCACCATGGAAAAGTGTGATGCGATTTGGTAAGAAAGGAAAGTTGAGTCCAAGGAATATTGGACCATATGAAATTCTGGAGAGAGTTGGATCAGTTGCTTACCGAGTGGCTTTACCTCCGAGTTTATCTCAGGTACACAATGTTTTTCACGTTTCGATGTTGAGAAAGTACATGCCAGATCCATCTCATGTTTTGTGTCCAGAGGTAGTTCATCTGGAAGAGAACCTATCTTATGAGGAACAACCAGTCCAGATTCTTGACCACAGGGAGCAAGTGTTACAGAATAAGGTGATTAAGAAGGTAAAGGTTTTGTGGATAAACCACATGATGGAAGACGCAACATGGGAATCTGAAAATGCAATGAGGGATAAGTACACCCATTTATTCGATAAGTAAATAAATTGCGGGGATGCAATTTTCTAAAGGGGGGAAGGATGTAACATCCCAAGTAAGTAATGAATAATAGATATTTTTATCTATGGCTAATAATGAATTATATAGTGTTTTAGAGGCATAAAAGTAAAATAAATCCAATATTAAGAATGGAATACACTAATATTCTTAAAAGATTATTTTACTGCCTTTTGATGGAAAACCCTTTTTTAAATCAATATTTTGAAAATTTTATAATCTATATTTTTCAAAATAAACATATTAATTATGATTGGGACATTGAATTTTACATTGGATAAATTTTTGGTATTTTTCTGACAATGTTCTTTTTTTAATGAATAGTGAAAAATACTGCATTTTACATCAAAACTGATTTTAAATCTAACTTATTTATATGATTAAATTATCTTTTGAATTGGTTTTGAAGTGTAATTAGAATATATTTTCACCATTTAATCCAATGGTGGTCATTGGAATCAATTTCACTTTGAAATTAGACTTAAACTGGTTTGAATCTTTTGATATTTATTGTTTTATAAAAACACGCTATTTGTTCTGACAACGGGAATTAATTATTAAATTAATTAATGTGACTTATATGTCTTGAATTTGGTAAAATAGACTTTATTTTTTAATTCGGAATATCAAATATAGCTTAGGGTGAATTTTTTGTAATTTTCTGAAAAACATCAATTTTTGATGAATAGTGAAACCACTAAATGGTACTTATAAAAACTGATTTTCCATTTAAATGAAATTTTTCCATCATTGTGTTTTGAATTTCAAAAATCTGACATACATGGTTGTCATTAAGAAGTAAAATGTTGTTCAATGAGATTAAAATAATTTTTTGGTGAATAGTTACTTATTAAGTTTTTAATCGCGATTAGTGGTAATTAGTGTAGTTTAAGGTAAAAATAATGCTTTAATAAAATAAGATGAGCTTGAAACATGTCGTACCCTCATTGGTTGTGTCATGGCCGACCAATAAAAGCCATGGGTCAACTTGGGGACCCCATGGAGCCACTTTGGTTGGGAAATGACATAAATATCTTTTTATTTAATGTAAAAGTAAAAATGACACAAACATCATATGTTTTACTAAAACAATTTTTACATGGGGTTATAAAGATCATATTTTTGATTATAAATAGTAATTGGAATGCTAAAAAGATTTCTTACATCATAGTATTTTTTTTATAATTTTTAGACTTTAAATAAATTACTTTATATATGACATCATGATGATGCAGCGATGACCTCATTATTTAACGATTTAAATAAAATGGAAAGATAATGCAAAATCTAAAACCTACACATGGAAAAAACCAATTGTATGAGTGGATTTAGAAGCCTCATCACCTTATGCTCGAATTATAGCAATGTGGGACCTTTTGAATCCGAAACTCTTTTTAAAATAAAGTAACTTATCTTTACTTTCCAAAAGTGCCCCTCCTCTCCTCTTATAAAAGGCCCCCACCTCTACCTCATTTCACACACTCCTCAAGCCTTTGGATCGGCCAAACACTGCCCATTTACTCTCTCCACATCCCTCTCCCCATCCTAGAGGATTCCCTTTGGGAAGAATCCTTTCAAAGGAAGCCTTTGGGCTCAAATCAAAATGAGTTACACTTTTAAAGGTAATTCATTCTCTCATGTTCATTTGTATTATTTTTCTTCTCCAACCCCCTAAAATCTCTTTATTCTTTTCTTTTGTAACAACTCCAGTATCCTCAATATACGGGGATGTTTTTATAAGAAGGATTCAAGCTACAATTACACACACCTACATCTAATGGTTAACGAACATACTGTTTCCGTGGATGGTGAATTTATGCCTCCCGAAACGATGATTGTTCAACATTATTTTAACACCTTCAAAGGTGGCCATTAAGATGTCACTATTTTTATATATGATATATAATATGTTTATTCTTTCCTTAAACTTATTTATTTTTCATTTATGGCATACCATTATTTTTTCCATTATGGGTAAACACGATATCTTTATTTTAGGAAGTGCGGACTACCGCCCCCTGAAAGTGATTTGATTCGTTAATACCATATGTGGGATATGTAAAGGATAAAGTTAATGATATTATATATGTTATTATACTGGAATTATAATATACTCTTATATCATTATGATTCCATTCCAAAAAATACGAAATAGAAATGGAAGTAGCGTTCATGCGTACGTACGGCTTACCATCTCCATGAACGGTGCATTTCATTTCATACCTCTAAAAGTGGTGTAATATTATAAATACATGTATTTGATGAATATATATGATATATATGTTATCCAAATCATTAATACCATTCTTGATATAACAAACCTTTGACCAAATCAACAACATGTAAGTGTAAGATGTCTATTTTTGACTTAAGAACCAAATACCGACAAAATGAACATTATTAACTTAAATGATTACATGATGTTCATAACATGGTATAAAAGGAATAATGAACTTGAAAAAGGTTCTTAAGCAAGTACATATTAACTCAAGTTTATTATTGAGGAGATTAAAGAACGGTCGGGTCAAGTCGGATACGAGGTATGGGACTTCGTCTCAATCTCCTTTCATTGAGGCATTTTTTACTTTATACACAACTTTCTTTTATACGATGTATAAACCCCTTTGACTTTTACGTTTATTCAAAAGGAATATTTTTTATACGAAGCGTTTACTAAATGAAAAAAGGGAATGTTTTTTTCGTACGTATGCGGCGACAACGACTTCTCCACCGTCGTGACCGTTATTTGAGTTTCGGCTTCCTCTACAAGCCATACCTTCTTTTTAAAAGAAAAATAAATACCATGTTGTACTTTTCTTTTATTTTGGTATCAAAAATGGTTTTCATAATGTTTTTATATCAATGTGTTGTATTGATATATTGTGATAGAAAGGTGGAAATGTTATGTTTCCTTTATGCATGTTTTATGTGATACGATTATGTTGAGGTTCTTGGGCATTATTATGAAGACGGGTGGTTCCATGATAAACTAAGGGAGGGTGAGCCCGATATAGCTCTCCAATGCATTGGGTAACGCGAAGGAGTGAAATTTTAAGGTTTCTCTGAAGAGATTTAGGGAATATACTGTGATGGGTATTGCAAACATAACCAAGAGGGTTACTCCCTACGTAAGAATATTATGAATGCCTCAAGTTACCTTTATGTCTTATTATTTCTATGATTATTCATGATTTGACGAGGTATGTTAATGTGATTATGTTTTATGGGTAAAGTATGATCTCATCCTTATGTATATATTTACCCATGTTTCCTTTCCATATTTTTATATCCCATACTGAGCTTTTTATGACCATCCCAAGTTTTTTGAAATGTTTTTCACAGGTCAAGGGAAAGGTACATGATATGATGATAGTGTCAAGGAAGTGTCAAGAAAGAATCCATGTTTATTTTAAATATGTTTCCATTGATGGGAATGAAGAATACTATATTTATGTAACCACTTTGTTTATATGTGGAATGTAATTCAAGTTTTATGATCTAATTCTCTAAAACACTAAACCCGAAAAGATCCTCAATGTGTAATCTTGTAATAACTCATGATTAAGTAAGTTTTAAGGCTGGGGCCTTATACTTGGTATCAGAGGTCGGTTTAGATAACTTTAGGAGTTAGAATTATATGAAATGATTATCCAAAAGTTTTTTTTATGGTCTAATTGAAGTGATATAGTATTTGAAGATTACCATGTTGCTTCATCTAAGACATGTTTGTTCAGAATGGTTTTCCGCAGAGGAAACCGGGAAGCAGTGCTAGGAAGGCATACAGAAGGAAATAACCTTCTGAATCAGTATCTTGAGATGGTATGAATCATAACTAAACAGTTTGTTGTAGTGATGGCTCAGTTGACTCAGGTGAAAAATGTTTGTTGTGTTTATTGATGATATTTTGGTGTTTTCTAAAAGTAAATAGGTGCATGAAAGACATTTAAGGGTCATTTTTAAAACCTTAAATGAAAAGAAATTGTATGTGAAATTCAGAAAATGTGAGTTTTGGTTGCAAAAAATTTCTTTCCTTGGTCACATTATTTCTAAAGATGGGATAACTATTGATCCTGCAAAATCAAAAGTTGTGGAAGACTGGCCAAGACCCACAAATGTAACTGAGATTCGTAGCTTCCTTTGTTTGGCAGACTATTACCGAAGGTTTGTTAGAAATTTTTCATGGTTATCTAGTCCAATGACTAAGCTAACCCGGAAGGGTGTTATGTTTATCTTGACAAAAGAATGTGATGATAGTTTTCAGTAAATGAAAAGAAGATTGGTGAATGCTCCAGTTTTGGCACTACCTTCCAAGAATGGTGAGTTTGTTATCTAGAGTGATTCTTTATTGAAAGGACTTGGTTGCGTCCTAATGCAGAATCATCAGGTAATTTCTTATGCATCACGACAGTTGAAAACTCATGAGGTAAATTACCCTACACATGATTTGGAATTAGCTGCTGTTGTCTTTGCTTTAAAAATTTGGAGGCATCATTTGTATGGAGTAAAGTGTGAAATATATACCGATCACAAAAGTTTAAAGTATATATTCACTCAGAAAGAGTTAAACATGAGATAGAGGAGATGGCTAGAATTAATCAAGGATTATGATTGTACAATTCATTACCATCCAGGAAAAGAAAATAAAGTGGCTGATGCTTTGAGTCGAAAAAGTAATGCTTCATTAACAATGTTGCGTTTGGAAAGTGATCCTTTGGTTAAGGATTTGATGAACTTTGGCATAGAAGTTGTTGGTGCAGGAAGTCCTTCTGTTTTGTTTCAGGTATCAGTGAGATCTTCTCTATCAGATAGAATCAAGCAAACACAGAAGCAAGACAGTGAGTTGAAGAAAAAGGTAGAGCTGGTTCAGAAAGGTAAGTTTCTTGAATTCAACATTGATAATGACTGTGTTTTGAGATTTGGGAAGAGATTGTGTGTGCCTTGTGATTCACTATTGAAGAGAGAGTTGTTATGTAAAGCTCATAGTTCTCCGTTTTCAGTTCATCCGGGCAGTACTAAGATGTATAGAGATCTGTGGGAGTATTACTGGTGGGATGGAATGAAAAGAGATATTGCTGATTTTATTGTGAAGTGTTTGACTGGTCAGCAGGTTAAAGCAGAGTGTCAGTTACCGAAAGGGATGCTTCAGCCTTTACTAGTGCCAGAGTGGAAATGGGAGAATATATCCATGGACTTTGTTGTGGGATTACCGAAGACATCTCGAGGTAATAATGAAATCTGGGTTATTGTTGATCGCTTGACCAAATCTACTCATTTCCTTTCTATAAGAGATACATTCTCTCTTGATCAACTTTCTCGTTTGTATCTTAAAGAGATAGTCAGGTTACATGGAGTTCCTCTCTCCATTGTATCGGATTGTGATCTTAGGTTCACTTCTAACTTTTGGAAAGGCCTTCAGAAGTCGTTGGGTACTGAATTAAATTTTATTACATCTTTTTATCCTCAATCATATGGGCAGTCAGAACGAACAATTCAGACATTGGAGGATATGCTATGAGATTTTTCTATGGATTATCAGGGAAGTTGGGACCAACATCTTTCTTTGGTTGAATTTTCATATAATAACAGTTTTCATTCCAGTATACAGATGGCACCATTTCAGGCATTATATAGGAAGCGGTGTCGAACTCCAGCTTTCTGGGATGAAGTGGGTGAAAGGAAGTTGATGGGACCAGAATTTGTAGAAGAGATGGCAGAAAAAGTTCAGCTGATTCAGAAGCACATGAGAACAGCTCAGAGTATGCAGAAGAGTTATGCGGACAACAGGAGGAAGGAACTCTCTTTTGAGGTAGGTGATCATGTTTTTCTCAAAGTATCACCATGGAAAAGTGTGATGCGATTTGGTAAGAAAGGAAAGTTGAGTCCAAGGTTTATTGGACCATATGAAATTCTGGATAGAGTTGGATCAGTTTCTTACCGAGTGGCTTTACCTCCGAGTATATCTCAGGTACACAATGTTTTTCACGTTTCGATGTTGAGAAAGTACATGCCAGATCCATCTCATGTTTTGAGTCCAGAGGTAGTTCAGCTAGAAGAGAACATATCTTATGAGGAACAACCGGTCCAGATTCTTGACCACAGGGAGCAAGTGTTGCGGAATAATGTGATTAAGCAGCTAAAGGTTTAGTGGAAAAACCACATGATGGAAGAGGCAACATGGGAATCTGAAAATGCAATGAGGGATAAGAACCCCAATTTATTCGATAAGTAAATAAATTGCGGGGACGCAATTTTCTAAAGGGGGGAAGGATGTAACATCCCAAGTAAGTAATGAATAATAGATATTTTTATCTATGTCTATTAATGAATTATATAGTGTTTTAGAGGCTTAAAATGAAAATAAATCCAATCTTAAGCATGGAATACACTAATATTCTTAAAAGATTATTTTACTTCCTTTTGATGGCAAACTCTTTTTTAAATCAATATTTTGACAATTTTATAATCTATATTTGTAAAAATAAACATATTCATTATGATTGGGACATTGAATTTTACATTGGATAAATTTTTGGTATTTTTCTGACAATGTTCTTTTTTTAATTAGTAGTGAAAAATACTGCATTTTACATCAAAAATGATTTTTAATCTAACTTATTTATATGATTATATTATCTTTTGAATTGGTTTTGAAGTGGAATTAGAATATATTTTTTCCATTTAATCCAATGGTGGTCTTTGGAATCAATTTCACTTTGAAATTAGACTTAAACTGGTGTCAATCTTTTGATACTTATTATTTTATAAAAACACGCTATTTGTTCTGACAACGAGAATTAATTATTAAATTAATTAATGTGACTTATATGTCTTGAATTTGGTAAAATAGACTTCATTTTTTAATTCGGAATATCAAATATAGCTTAGGGTGAATTTTTTTAATTTTCTGAAAAACTTCAATTTTTGATGAATAGTGAAACCACTAAATGGTACTTATAAAAACTGATTTTCCGTTTAAAGAAATTTTTTCCATCATTGTGTTTTGAATTTCAAAAATCCGACATACATGGTTTTCATTAAGAAGTAAAATGTGGTTTGATGAGATTAAAATAATTTTTTGGTGAATAGTAACTTATTAAGTTTTTAATCGCGATTAGTGGTAATTAGTGTAGTTTAATGTAAAAATAATGCTATAATAAAATAAGCTGAGCTTGAAACATGTAATACCCTCATTGGTTGTGTCATGGCCGACCAAGACAAGCCATTGGTCATCTTGGGGACCCCATGGAGCCACCTTGGTTGGGAAATGACATAAATAACTTTTTATTTAATGTAAAAGTAAAAATGACACAAACATCATATGTTTTACGAAACATTTTTTTACATGGGGTTATAAAAATTAGATTTTTGATTATAAATATGAATTGGAAAGCTAAAACGATTTCCTACATCATAGTATTTGTTTTATAATTTTTAGACTTTTAAATAAATTACTTTATATATGACATCATGATGATGCAGCGATGACCTCATTATTTAACGATTTAAATAAAATGGAAAGATAATGAAAAATCTAAAACCTACACATGGCCAAAACCAATTGGATGAGTGGATTTAGAAGCCTTATCACCTTATCCTAGAATTATAGCAATGTGGGACCTTTTGAATCCGAAACTCTTTTTAAAATAAAGTAACTTATCTTTACTTTCCAAAAGTGCCCCTCCTCTCCTTTTATAAAAGGCCCCCACCTCTACCTCATTTCACACACTCCTCAGGCCTTTGGCTCGGCCAACCCCTGCCCATTTACTCTCTCCACATCCCTATAACCATCATAGAGGATTCCCTTTGGGAAGAATCCTTTCAAAGGAAGCCTTTAGGCTCAAATCAAAAGGAGTTACACATTTAAAGGTAATTCATTCTCTCATGTTCATTTGTTTTATTTTGCTTCTCCAACCCCCTAAACTCTTTTTATTATTTTCTTTTGTAACAACTCCAGTATCCTCAATATACTGGGATGTTGTTATAAGAATTATTCGAGCTACACTTACAAACACCTACATCTAATGGTTAACGAACATACTGTTTCCGTGGATGGTGAATTTATGCCTCCTGAAACGATGATTGTTCAACATTCTTTTAACACCTTCAAAGGTGGCCATTAAGATGTCACTATTTTTATATATGATATATAATATTTTTATTCTTTTCTTAAGATTCTATATTTTTCATTTATGGCATACCATTATTGTTTCCATTATGGGTAAACACGATATCTTTATTTTAGGAAGTGCGGACTACAGTCCCCTAAAAGTGATTTGATTCGTTAATACCATATGTGGGATATTTAAAGGATAAAGTTAATGATATTATATATGTTATTATACTGGAATTATAATATACTCTTATATCACTATGATTCCATTCCAGAAAATACGAAATATAAATGGAAGTAGCGTTCATGCGTACGTACAGCTTACCGTCTCCCTGAACGGTGCATTTCATTTCTTACCTCTAAATGTGATGTAATATTATAAATACATGTATATAGTGAATATATATGATATATATTTTATCCAAATCATTAATATCATTCGTGATATAACAAAACTTTGACCAAATTAACAACATGTAAGTGTAAGAAGTCTATTTTTGACTTAAGAACCAAATACCGACAAAATGAACATTATTAACTTAAATGATTACATGATGTTCATAACATGGTATAAAAGGAATAATTAACTTGAAAAAGGTTCTTAAGAAAGTAGAGATTAACTCAAGTTTATTATTGAGGAGATTAAAGAACGGTCGGGTCAAGTCGGATATGAGGTATGGGACTTCGTCTCAATCTCCTTTCATTGAGGCATATTTTATTTTATACACAACATTCTTTTATACGGTGTATAAACCCCTTTGACATTTATGTTTATTCAAAAGGAATATTTTTTATACGAAGCATTTACTAAACGAAAAAAGGGAATTTTTTTGTCATACGTATGTGGCGACAACGACTTCTCCGCCGTCGTGACCGTTATTTGAGTTTCGGCTTCCTCTACAAGCCATACCTTCTTTTTAAAAGAAAAATAAATACCATGTTGTAATTTTATTTTATTTTGGTATCAAAAATGGTTTTCATAATGTTTTTATATCAATGTGTTGTATTGATATCTTGTGATTGAAAGGTGGAAATGTTATGTTTCCTTTATGCATGTTTTATGTGATATAATTATGTTGAGGTTCTTGGGCATTATTATGAAGACGGGTGGTTCCGTGATAAACTAAGGGCGGGTGAGCCCGATATAGCTCTTCAATGCATTGGGTAATGCGAAGGAGTGAAACGTTAAGGTTTCTCCGAAGAGATTTAGGGAATATACTGTGATGGGTATTCCAAACGTAACCAAGAGGGTTACTCCCTACGTAAGAATATTATGAATGCCTCAAGTTACCTTTATGTCTTATGATTTCTATGATTATTCATTATTTGATGAAGGATGTTAAAGTGCTTATGTTTTATGGGTAAAGTATGATCTCATCCTTATTTATATATTTACCCATGTTTCCTTTCCATATTTTTATATCCCTTACTGAGCTTTTTAGGCTCATCCCACGTTTTTTGAAGTGTTTTTCACAGGTCAAGGGAAAGGTACATGATATGATGATAGTGTCAAGGAAGTGTCAAGAAAGAATCCATGTTTTTTTAAATATGTTTCCATTGATGGGAATGAAGAATACTATCTTTATGTAAACACTTTATTTATATGTGGAATGTAATGCAAGTTTTATGATTTAATTCTCTAAAAATCTAAACCCAAAAAGATCCTCAATGTGTAATCTTGTAATAACTCATGATTAAGTACGTTTTAAGGATGGGGCCTTATAGTTTCCTAAAAATATTGTTATTCTTACTCTAGATTAATTTGATGTCATTTTTTTCATCGATTGGACTAATGTACATAAATCCAACATAAACTTATAATGAAGGGTAGTTTTGTTTGATGTCATAAACAAAAATATGATAGCTAATTAGTGTGATTACAGAATGAAATTAGAATGGAAATTACATCTAACTTATGGTTCATGATTCCTATAAAAAAGGGTTATTCATCTCATATGGTGAGGGAGAAACTCAACATCAATGATATTACTATTGTGTGGGAGTTCAATTGAAGTATTAAAAAAAGTGTTTCCTAATCCACTGAACTATGATTTTGAGTTTTCAATAGAACTCATATTTGGTGATACACCTATTTCCTAGAATCTATATATAATGAACTTGATAGAGATACAAAAATTGAAGAATAAACACCTAGAGAATCATAAAAAGGTATTTATTTTTCCATGTGATTCACCTTGGGGTGCATTTATTCTATTTGTTGAGGAAAATGATGGATCTGTGCGACTCTTAATTTATTATCAAGAAGATACCAAGATCAATATAAATAAAAAAATATCATGTATCACATATTTATGTCATGTTTGATCACCTACATAGATATCAACACTTTTCAATATTGATATTTTTTAATCATATCATCAATCAAGGGTCAATGAGGAGGATATAAGTATGATATAATTTATTACGAGATATGAACAACTTGGATTTAAAGTAATTCCATTTGGTTTTAATAATTGCCCAAATATATTTATGGACATAATGTATAGAGTTATTAAATATTACCTTGATTAGTTTTGTTAATACTTTTTGAAGATATTTTAATTAATTCAATGGGAACGGAAGAGAATAAACATTAATTTGAAATTACATTGATGACCCTAAGGAAGGATTATTTTCAAACAAAATTTTCTAACTGGGAGTTTTGGTTTCAAGAAGATTAACTATTTAGTTATATAATATCAATTGAGGGTATATTAGTTGACAATTTATAGATAAAAGTATTGGAATAGTGTTCCAAGAAAACCAATATGTATGTGATGGACTGTTTTATTTGTTTCAATGGATTATATTAGTTCTTTTTGGAGACTATTTCATGGCTATCTAATTAACTCAAAATGTAAACTCAAAAGGGACCCATGATCCTTTGGAGGAATGGATGAGAGGAATTTTTATGGAACATTATAGAAGGATGGTAAGAGCACCTGTCTTTACACTATACTAGAGTTGAGAAATGTTTTCTTAACCTACAATGATTCTGAAAAAAACTGATTTTTATGAATCCTCTGGTTAGATAAAATGGATATAGATTTTTCCTCATGAAAATTGATGGATTATGAGAAAAATTACTTCAATCAAGATTTAGTGTAAATAGTAGAATATTTTTCATTACATCTGTAGAGTCACTACCTCTATAAATAAATTTGTAACAAATATAATAATAATAAAAGGTAAAATTATAACGTCACATAAAATGAAATGAATATGGAAACAAAATATTTTTTAGAGATGATTAAAGATAATTACTAATCAATATATATTGACATGAAAAAATAAATTATTTGGAAGATACTCTATGTCAAAATAATCACAATAGATTAAATATGATTGGGATCATGCAAGATATGACATTTCTATGATTTCAAAATATGGATCATAAATTCATAAATTATGGGAAAAAATAATATATTTCTTAAATGGGTGTTCAGCCATCAATTCATGTGAATATAAAAGTGGCACAGAATAAAGATGAAGTTCTTTAATAGATGGTGAGAAATTTTTGCTGAGTTTAGCCATGATAATGATGGAATAATAATGTTTGGGAATCAAGTTTCTGTCTCTTAGGTACTATATTTAAAATATACATAATAGATGAATCTCATCATTATTAATTATCTATTCTTCCTAGAATTATAAATATGTATAGATATATGAATGTGTATTTTTGGTGGTATGAAATAATGATACATATTGGAAAGTGTGTTTCTTGGTTCTTAGTATGTCAGTTTGTTATGGATAAGTTGTAGAATTATAAAGGGCGGTTATAGACATTACCAACAAAAAATGTTAAATGGGAAAACATCACTAAGGTTTTTTTGTCCGTCTACACAAAACAAAAAAATGGAATAAATCAATATGTGTTGTAGTTGATTTCCATATTAATTAATCACACATCATTTCCATTATATTATATTTCTCCCTTGATAAAATAAATAAATTATAAATTAATGATTTAGTACGAATACGTGGTGAACCACTATCAATTATATCTAATCATGATATAAGGATTGCAGATTTCTTTTTGGAGAAGACTTCAGGAGGCTCTAGATACTGATTTAGGTTTCCACGGTACTTATCATCCTCAATAATTTTTTTACAGTAATAAGAAAATTAAAACTGTAGAATATATTTCGATGTCTTTCATTATTTATTTTAGATTTTATTAGGATCAACACTATTCTTTTTTGGATTTTTCTTACAATAATAACTTGAACTCCAGCACTCAGATGGTCCATAATGAATCCCTCAATGGAAGGAAGTGCTGAACTCCAATAATATGGAATGAAATGAGGGAAATAATGATTTTTGGGAAGTGATTTATCTATATATATGGTAGAGAAATCTATATCCATTCAATAGTAGATATGATAATCTTATATTCAATAAAATATTTATGCTAACAGTTATCAAAAATATCTTGAGTTAGATGTTGTATAAATCATATTCCTATGAATATCTCTCAAGAGTAGGGTGGTGATATTTGGAAAGATAAAAAATATAATACATAGGTATATTAATCTTTTAAAAATTATTGATTATATTAGGATGGGATCTTATAGATTGGAACCTCTTCTAAATATATCTCATTTTAACGATGTGTTCCACGTATCACTCTTGATATAGTATATAATAGATACTTAAATTATACTGAACTCAAAGGTCAGACCACTCGATAAATATTTTTCTTATGCATAATAATTGGAATTTATTCTAGATCATAATAGTAAAGTGTTATCAAATGAAAGCACTCTCCAAACTAATGTTTTATATAGAAAACACAAATTTAGAGATGTAATGTGGGAACCTGATAATGTAATAATGAAAAAGAATCATCATATGTTTGTATAAGAGTGATTAATTTTTAGGATAATAAAATTAAATTCCATTATAATTTAACAACATGATATTTTTTGGAAATATTTCTCTTAAAATAATTTTTATTATTCAATAAATTGTGTTACAAGAAACTATGAGTTTAAACAAACAATATATTTTTAAAATATTATTGTTTAAATTGAATATTATCACCTATCCATAGGATTAGTGGCTTTAAAGATGAATAAATAAATAAAAATATATGGCTATATATGTATAAAATAAATTTATTGGATGTCAAATGATAATAAATTAAAATAAAAAAATTGAAAGCAAAAACAAATTTATTATCAAAAATAGATTTTATGAATGAAATATATATTTTTGTGCTGATAAATTTAATTAATTAATATTGGATAATGACTTTAATGAAATGTGTATATTGATTACTTCATAATTTTTTTTAAAAATACTTTTTTTCTATGCATAAGATTATAATAAATCCTGTTTTATGCTTAAATGTTATATTTTATAAACAAGAGTTTGTTTCATATTTATTACACTTAAATTAAAATTAATTTCTTTACTATATAGTTATTATTTTAGATAAAATTAATTACATATTTATAATCATATTTCCCAAATTTCATAAATACAACACCCTTATTTATTGTCAATATGAATAACAAGTATGTACTACTAGATTTATGCTATAGCCACGTACCTATAGCCACAGTTTTATAGGTCTGTGGCTATAGCTTCTCTATAGCCATGATTGAGGGAACCCGCGTGGCTAAAATGTGCTATCTCATTCTTTTTCACTAAAATTTGTCAGCGTCATCCTCCCTCCCCTCACTGATACATTATGCACACGACCTCAAATAGCCTCTGGCACCCTCTTCCCTGATACTCCTGGATCTTCACGGTGGCGCCCTGCTCCCCGATACCCTCTGCGCACGACCCTCCGAACCCTCGAACTTCATGATGATGCCCTCCTCCCCGATACCCTCTATGTGTGACCCTCCTTCCCCGATGGATCCCATCACAACTTCTCCTCTCCCCGATCCTCCTCCACCAATGGTGCCCCTCTCGACAGAGACCCTCGCAACGGTGCCCCTCGCTGCCACCGAACGAGGCAACCCCACCAGGATCTCTCATATCTGATTCTCCTACCCAGATGCTGCCACCAAATGCGGGACAACTTAACTCTCCCCACCAAGACTGCTCCTAGGTGGGCTCCCCACCTCCTCTGACACAACCAACCCACTCCCGGTGACCCTCCTCCTCCTTTTTATGAAAAATTATGGGTCCATTATTTTGTTATCGGTTATTCATAGCTATGTTGTATCAAATCAATAATGTTTTTTTACCTTTCATGAAATTCTACAGTCAATATGTCTTTCTAAACTAGTTATTCTTGGATTGTGGTAGGTAATTTTGTGTATTTACTTTAATTATCATGTCATTTTGTGTTTGGTGTTTTCTAAAACATTTTTTTATCAAAGTAAATAAATATTTAATAGATATTGGGGGTTTGAAAAGTGTTATAAATTTTTTTCTCTATTAGAATAATGGTTTTATAATGGTTTTCTAAATTTTAATTAATTGGTTTAAATGATAATAATTTGTGGGAATTCCTATATGGCTTGTTTTAAAACAACTTATATAACAAAAGGTATTTGAACCCATTTGGGTATTGTTATGATTTTCAAGGATTTTTTGAAATAAAATTGGTTTAATGGATTTTAAATTGACATGAATGAAAAGGTAGTTGGTTTTAAAAATGATTTTAAGTGTGGTTTCACATAGAATAGTTATAAATATGTCTATAAAGTCTGTTTTTAAATGGTTGAAATGACTTGGCATTCCTAGTTGGTTTCTGAAAAGGCATATTTTCACTTTATATAAGATATTTTTATAATGAGTTTCAGACCATCGATTATTCCCCTTGTTTTGATTATTCCTGATTTGAATTGTAGCTCTCTTGGAGGGATGTTGTATTCTATTTTTGATATGGATGAAGTGAAAGGAGTTATTTCTTGTGAGGGAGTTGATGTTTGAGGTGTGATTATATTTATTTAAAATAATTTTGTATCGATTGTTGTGATTCTTTTGATTTTCTACCTCCACTAGATTGATTTATCATGGGAACTTAGGTAAATAATGGAAGGTCTAGCAGCATGTGATGCTAGCTTAGTTTATGTTAGCTGGATAGTGCCGTCGGAGATTATCACCCTTCCATGGTTCTATTTTATATGTAGAGAGACCTAAAAGGGGTAGCTGAATGGGATGATCTGATTTCACAGAGCGTCCTAATGAGTAATATGATAAACTAGGTCTAGTATCACCCATTCTAGAGCCTAATGAGTTTCCCATAATGTCTATAATTCTTTGAATATTGATTAGAGGATCTTATCCCATTTTTTATTTGTATCCCCACTATTACTTCAATTATTTCTTATTATCAATTTCCCATTGATATCTTGGTTCATGTTATCTTTCTATATTCCATTTCAGTTATGGTTTTGGTTTATATTCAAACTTAATTTAAAAATAGTTTTGGAAGTATATTATTAAAGAAAAGAATGTTTTATTTAAAGGTATTGTTTTGAGATATGGATTTTGAAAAAAGGGAAAAGGATTAGTTCTCTTTTTATAGATTTGAAACTCCTTTTTTCGTTAGTTTGAAAGCATTTCCTTTTAAAATGAAAATAGAAGTTGTTTTATAAAAGTGGTTTTGGCTTGTTACACTTTTTCTTTACACCATCTTTTGAAAAACCTATTCACTACTTAGATTTTAAACTATCATTAATAAAATGACTTTTCAAAGGAATTATACAACCTCCTTAGTGAAATCCTACTAGGCACAGTTTGGTTCACATCATGCATACACCAATGGGTGTATGAAAATTTCATGTTTACTACCTGGATCCAAGATAGTATAGGATGGTATGGTGGATTGTGGGTCATAAGGAGGTAGTTAGTAGTGATCCAGGTTTTGTCATATTTTTGGATGTTTATATATAATCCTTGTTGGCCGAGATATTTCTTTTATTTTATTATATACTTGGGAATCTTCTTATTACTTTATTATGTGATGATGTGTTTTACCTTTTATTATTACAAATATATTATACTATGTTTGATTGTCTTGTTTATATTGAAACTATTTATTTTATGCACGAGTGACCGATGTATAGATGAGTGATGTTGGATTTTTGGGTGGAGTCCTTGACGTGGTTATTCATATTTAGAGGGTGAAACCATTACCAATTTTTATACTTGGATACCTTGACACTTGTCACCATCCAACAACAATCAGAGACATTATTTGGGCCTTGTGGAGATCCGTTTTGGGTGACATGCCAGGTTGATCTGGGACAGTTCATTAAAAAATGGTATTAGAGGATTATCTTATTATTTGGAGTGCGTATTAGTATAAATAATATATGATAATCATTGGGTCTCAGTAGGTAGGTCATGATTAGTTTATTGATCACCACTTTTCATAACAAAACATGAGTTTCCATGGGTAGTTGTTATTTCAATCATTGATTTGGATTCTAGTTTTAATTATTTTGATAATGATGATTAGATCCCCATCGAGTTATATCAGATACTTTGGGATATTTCTTTAAGATTTGGGATGAAAGTAGGAAGGAACCAAATTATAATCATCATCTCACTTGTTCTGAAAAAATATATAGATCCTGTGTTTGTGTTCTCAGAAATTTTCCAGATTCTATTGTATGATTGGTGTATGGTCAGCTAAACCATGTAGCCAAGTCATGCACATCTTTTAATCAATTTTGGATTTATTTTGTAAACCTATTTTTATTTCCAGTAGATCCTAAGGAAATTTAAACCCATGAGAGATAGATCAAAATAATTTTTAGTGATTTTTTGGTGTTATTTTAATGGATTTTGTATGTTGTGCCACATTATGGTTTTATTTTGTTTGGTGCTTCAATTTTTATGTACAGAAGTACATTTATTGATTTTTTTGATTCCAATACCAGTTTTGGGGGATTATTTGTAATGTATTTTGAATATCATGTATAATGTTTTCAAGAGTAGTTAGGTTTAAAAAGAAATTGGGAAATAATTTAAAATGAAAATACATTTCATGAAGTATTTTAATTTAAAACCTTTTCTGTGATTAATTTAAAAATTGGACACATTGATGTTTTGGATTACAAAAAAAGGTTTTATGAATTTTTTTGACTTTCACATGATTCTTTGAAGTTGTTTAGTTACATTATATAATTTGGGAAATGATTTAAAATGAAATTGGATTTTAGGAAATTTTTTGGTCTTATGATGAAATTCATGAGGTGTTTTGAAAATAGAGGAGAAATTTATGATGTTTGAGTGACATTTTATTTTAAATAACTTCATGATTATCAAATCTGGTGTCAATAATTTCTAAAATTCTATACTTGGGAAGCTGTAATTTTACCCTATGAAATGTATTTTGTATTTTTTTTAAGTGAGATTATTTTCAATTTTCTTTTCTTTTTTAAATGAGTTGATATACTTATTTTTAAAATTTGGGGATTTTTAAGAAAGATATTTTTAGACAGGTGGCGGAGAAAGGGGGAGGGGGTGGGGAAGGGGGGTTTTGGTGGAGGGGCAGGGGGGTGCTGGTGCAGGGTTGGTGGTGCAGGGTGGGTAGTGTAGGGGGGCTGAGGATGTGCAGGGGGGTGGTGATGGGGAAGGGGTAGGGGGTGTGCATTTGTTCCTAATTATTTGGAGGAGTTATAGAATTTGGTATTTCTTTCACCGTCAGTTAACCATTTAACTTTATAATCTTTCTTTCTCATGTTGTCCTTAAAAGTGATGAAGGAATTTAGATTGACCACAATGTTTATTTCTTGTGCGGGATCAGTGTGGAGGTCAGAGTTGGTGTTTCTATTTTGGATATCATCGAGTTCTTTCTTAAGAAGAGTAATTTCATTGTTAACTTGTTTGGCTTTGGTGTTACACCAATATTTGAGAGTCTGTTTGAGGTGTTTTAGTTTAAGGTTTCATGTAAAGGAATTATTGGTATGAGAAATTGAGGACAAAAAGTTTTGGATGAAATGATTCCATTATTAATATGAGGGCTCCACATTATTGAAGCGGACGGGTAACCTATGTTCCATGTCTTTGGAAGAAATTTTTACCAGGATAGGATGATGATCATAGTTCAGTCTGTGAAAAGTGATGCTAGAGATAGTGTCCTATTTTTCTAGAGCCGGGACATTTGTAAAGGCTTTGTCCAATTAGGAAGAAACCACTTTATTGTAATGTCTTCTATAGCAGGTGTATTTTGCACCAGTGAGATTAATTTCAATAAGATTGTTTCCCTCGATCGAGGCTTTAAATTCTCTCATGGAGATAGAGTCATGAGATTGGCTAATTTTTTCACTTGAATTAAAAATAACATTAAAGTCTCCTATAAGAAACTAGGGGGAATTCGTGTTAGTTCCTAAATAAGAGAGTTCATTCCAAATAATTATTCATTCTTGGTATTTATTCATAGCATAAACAAAAAATTAGTAAATATAGGTACCATCAATAGCAAAGGTGCAAGTGAGAATCTGATCATAGTTACTAAAAACATTAAAATCCTGAAAAGATGAACGTGAAAAAATCAATAAATAATCATCATTTAGATTATTATTAATTGCATCAAAAAATATATTATTGTATTGAAACAAGTGAGAATATTTAGAGGAGAAAGAGATTTTTGGTTCCGTAATAGCAAAAAGAATAGGGTGATGTGTGTTAACTATTCTTTTAAATACATAGAAGGTGTCAGAGTTTGAAATACCCTGACAATTCCAAAAAAGGATCTTAATTTAAACCTGTGTTTGGAGTTAACTCCCTTTTTCTTTTTTTCCATATCCTTTATTTCTAGTGGGCCTTATATACTCTTGAGTATTAGTGGTCTTTTCTTGTTCTTTGTGAGAAATGACATTGTTATTATTTGTGGGTTCATTGATTTGTGTAGTCATATCTGAATATGTAGAATCTTTTGAGCCTGGCGATAGGTCATTGATACTTTGAGATACCAGGATTTCAGACATTGCATCACAGTCTGCATTTAATAATGTAAGGGGATTGGAATTACCATGAGCCTTTGTATCCACTGTTGATAACGTCTTGACAAAGTTAGATGAGAGTCTATGTTTCTATTCCAGGGAGTTCTTATTTTTCGGCATATGGATCGGTTCCAGCACAACAAGTAGACTATCATGTAGAATAGGTTCTAATGGAATGTTAACATATACAGTAAAATCAAAACATATGGTCTGTGTCTCGTGTTGAGCATCCCTGTTAAGAGAGACAGTGTGAGCAGAGGGAGTTGAAAAATCATGTGTTTTGGTTTTATTCCTCTTTTTGATAGTGGTAGCACATGGAGTTAAAACCGGGTCCCTATTTCTGGTGTTTTTTTACAGCATTAAGGGTTGGGTCAGTGGTGTTCATATCACCTAAGTTTAATGAAGTAGAATCATTAGAGAAAACATTAGTCCATGAGTCTCTGGAACACTTGGAACTAAGGATTAAATTGCTGATGTTTTGACCATAGAGCATATTTTCAGACTTCATAGAATAATCTCCACTAGCAATAGTGGGAGGAGTAGGCGTACCTAGGATAGGTGGATCCAAAGTAGACTACTGTTTGACAGAGTTCAGTTGACTCTGCTTCTGCTCCTGGGTGTCTTTAAAAATCTTCATATGTTTGGGTACTAGATTCGAAGGTGTATTGTCGTTTAGGAAAGGTTCCATGTTCTTTATCATGTATACTTTAGTGGAGGCTTTTTCCTGCTCAGTGGATAGAAAAATAGTGTCTTGGATCATATTTTTAATTTCAATTAAGAGGCTTTGATCATTAATCAAATTTTCTTGTTCTTCAACATCATCTTCCCAGCTAAGAACAATGTCTAATCCCTTTTTCTCGCTTTTGAGTGTTGATGGAGGTTTAATTTATTCTCATATTTTGGTGATTTTTGATTTTTGAATAGGAAATTGAAGGTGATGTTTGAAAAATAAAGAGATTTATTAATGAACATGTTATTTAGTATTGGGATGTACATATCAATTTTAATATTATTTGTTTATTGTTTATAATGGATTCTTATATCATTTATCATGTACATTTGACACACAGATCACATATATATAAGAAGTTGTTATATATCATTTCATTTTTCACTATTTTCTTATAGGTGGGTTCTTATGATAAGACTGGTTCTATCTAACACCATCGAGGACAATGAGTTCAAGATTTGGGTAAGGTTTATTTGGTTTTTATTCTTTGGCCCAATTTTAATTAGGGATTTTATGATTTTTGGGTTCCTTATATTTTTGTTGTGTGTTTTGGATTTCGTTGAGGTGGATTTCAGTCGCTGTTGATGAAGGCATACATGTGTATGAATAGGTAGGCATATGTATATATAAGTTCCCCCTTTATAAATATTCACTCATGGCAGTATGAATATATATATTGGGGCTAGGGGTGCTTATATATAGATATGAAAAATGCATACGCGTGTAAGTGTAAAATGGTACATGGAAGTATTAAAATATATCTAAGGACCCCATTCTTCATATTTGGCCATGAAAATATATACATAGGGGATATGTGTCCTTAGATATATATATATTAAGTTTCATATGCTTGCAAGCCGAAAAAATGAAGATTCGAGTTGTCATCGTCAAAAGCAAATGCGCCTTGAGGATGATGTAGGGTCCCTCTACTAGCCTATATAATTCAAGAATGTTTTAAATTTCATTTAGTTGCCTTCTTATTTCTGCATGTTTATATTAAATTGCAATTCTTGAATAAGTGTTAGTTAATATAATTGTTTCGTTTGAGAAATAAGTCATGGTTTTGTAATAAAACCCCTCCAACAGAGGTGCACTGTCTGTGAAAACTCATAGTGGTATACCTTGCGTAACATTATTGCATTGATGTTTTTATTATACTTGATGTTCTTGTTAGTCATAAAGAACACATTATACATAATCCTTTTTCTATCCCTGTAGGGTGTTTCCCTCTTTTTATTAAAACAGTTGTTTAAACCAAGACAATCTTTAAGTGTCGTTAGACTTTTAAGATGGGTCCCATTGTTGTGTGACTATGTCACATGGAATGTGATAACTAAATCCAACCAAAAGCCTAGGTATTCCTACACATTGCTAGAGGGGGTTGGGTGGATGAGGGAAGGTGGGATGTGTAGGCTAGGTGGCTGGGTAGAGGGGGGCAGGGGTAGGGGGCAGGGTGGAGGGGGCAGGGTGGAGGGGGTAGGGTGACCGGGGGCAAGGTGCAGGGGGCAGGGTGGAGGGGGGGCAGGGGGAAGGGGGGTGCAGGGGGGGCTATGCAATCTAGGGGGCTGGGTGGAGGGGGACAGGGGTAGGGGGTAGGGTGCAGGGTGTAGGGGTGTAGGGTGGAGGGGGGCACGAGGCACGAGGCACGGGGCAGGGGGAGGGGTGAAACTGTGGACAAGTTAACAACATCCCCTGTTCAGGGTTTGAAACCTAAAAATTCTTTTCCCTTTTCTTTTCATTTATTTCCTTTAGTTATTTTACTATTTAGTAACATTTTTCTTGTGTTTTTTGGGCACAAAATAATCTGGAAAACACCTCATTCACCTGTTGTAGATCGAATCATACTGTTTTTGGATGCATAAACAAACATCCAGGTTCGTGTTTCTACATTGTTTTCAATGTTTTTTATTTTTTACACCTTCCTATTTAAATTATATGTGAGACATTGCCCATTTAATTTGAAGGTTTCTGTAAAATACATTTAATGTGTGAAGGTGTGTATACCCAGTGGGGGAGAAACAACTTTTAGTTAGTAATCTCCAACACGCCGAGGTCACGCCGTGGTCAGGCCGTGGTCACGCCATGGCCACCCGAGGGTCACGCCGAGGTAATGCTGTGATTTGGCCCTGCTCCAGCCACATCCATCCCTCACCAGCCCCATTCCACCTTAATTTCATCCTGCTGCCACCAACATTCCACCCCGCAACAGCCCCCCTACTACCTTTAAATCAGCTCGCACCATCCCCCCAACAATTGCAACCATCCCCCTTCCACCAGCATTCCAACCTTCTCTCGATCCCTTCACTACTGGCCAGAAGATGGTTCCCTATGAATGTCGCTGGACTGGTCCAACACGCCGTGATCATGCCGCGGTCACACCGTGGTAATGCGATGCGTTGGCCCTACTCTGGCCACATCCAGCCCACACCAGCCCCCTTCCACCTTCATTTCAGCCCGCTTCAACCATCATTCTAGCTCGCAACAGCCCCCTACCACCTTGGAATCAGCCCGCACCATCCCCCCAACACTTGAAACACGCCCCCTTCCACCAGTATTCCAGTCTCCTCCCACTCCCTTCACTCTTGGCCAGAAGATGCTACCCTGCGGATGTCGCTGGACCGGGCCAACACGATGCGGTCACGCTGTGGTCACACCACGGTCACGCCGCGGTCACGACGTTGTCACGCCGCGGTCACGACACAGTCACGCCGTGGTCACGATGCGGTCATTCCACGGTGATGACGCGATCACGCCGCGGTCGTGCGGCGGTCATTCCGTGGTCATGTCGTGGTCACGCGGCGGTCACGCTGCAGTCACGCTGCGGTCACGCCATGGTGATTCCGTGATTTAGCCCTGCTCCAGGATGACACCCTGCGGCAGTTCATAGTGATAGTATTCCATGAGTCATGTGATTAATGTTGAGACTGACGAATCACAATTTCTACCTACTGGGTGATGACTGTAATGTTTCCCCACCTCCTCCTGCTCCCTTCTCTCCTGGACGGATGATGCTGCCCCGCAGATGTCGCTGGACCGAGCCAACATGTCGCCGTCACGTCGCGGTCACACCGCGGTCATGCCATGGTAACGTTGTGATTTGTCCCTTCTCCAGGATGACACCCCATGGAAGTTCGCAGGGATAGTATTCCATGAGTCTTGTGACCAATGTTGAGACTGTCTAATCACAATTTCTATTGGCGGGGTGATGGCCGAAATGATTCCCCGCCTCCTCCCACTCCCTTCGGTCCTTACCGGAAGATGCTGCCCCGCAGATGTCGCTGGACCGAGCCAACACACCGCGTTCACACCACTATCACACCGTGATTTGGCCCTGCTCTAGGACGACACCCCGTGGTAGTTCGTAGTGATAGTATTCCATGAGTCTTGCTTTTGATTCTCGCCTTGAAATGTTGCTGAGAAATTCCACCTGAGATGAATCTAAATTGAAACTCTAACCTAAAGGGGAGAACAAACAAATGTCGATGAAACCGAGTCCCAGCGTTTTCCACGTTTGAAGTAAAAATTTGACCCAAAGTGTAGAAGAACAAATGATGAGTTGTACAGATTTCGAGGTGAAGATGGAATTTGTAGCTTGGAAATATCGAACATAGAGATTGATGAAGCTGAGTCATTGAGTTGTACACTGCATGACTCTGCAACTTTAGTCAAATTTGACCGAAGTATGTTGGATCAGGAGTGTGATGACGAACCTGCTGTATGAGATTAAAGACCACTGTGAACATCAAGATGTTGGTTCAATTGAAGAGTCTCTGACTTTTTGGTTTCGGAGCGGCACATATGAAACCAAATTTATGTTTTAATTCAGAAAAATGAGGCAACAAAAGATCTTCAATCAATCATTGGTTGAGCTTCAGACCAGAGTGTCAGATGTTTGAATCGATGAAGATGATAGGGTTAGGCGTGCTGATCCCATGACCAGAGTTGAAGAGAGCTGAGAATTCATTGCACTGGTTGAGGAAATTCCAAAATCAATTGATTGAGTCTGTATCTCAGATGAATTGCTACGTGTGAACCTAATCAAGCTTGCTCATTGAAGACATGTCATTAGTTGATTTTTTCTGAAATCAGTAACGAAGACGGTGGGGACCTCTTCTCTCTTTACCACTACGGATTCAGTTTTGAAGGAACCTGCACAACGGGTGCTTACATGAATACTCCAATTAAGTTCCCATTGATGGCGATGGAACTGAAGAAGATGACATTGTTCCAGAAGAGAATGCACAGAAGGTGTTTGAAAAATGTCCTCAGTGAGCATAGTTGACTTTACCGCATGAAACACCAGTTGCTTCAAAAATAAAAAATTAAGAGAAACACCAACACATTCCAGGTGCACGAAAACAATTCTCAAATGATGGTCCAGCTTACTGAGCCACACCTTCCTATTGTTGCATGGACCCAGGTTGCAGAGCTTCCACAAATTAAGTGTTCGGTTGAAAATGATGGTGACCGTGTCAAGCTCTGCACAAGTGTGAATAAGCTATATTGATGAATACTAAATGTATTTCCATGCCCAATATTGAATCCCATGGACCAACTTCTCAGGCCCAAGAGGCCCAAGTTTTCCATAACCACCAAATACCAGTAGCATGTGAATCAGTATGGCTCCTCATCACGCGAGCACACTGAGCAGAGTAAGACTTCCACCATAGCCATGATTCACCAAAGAATTTGACCCTCTAATACATCACATAAGAGTACATAGCTCGATTGTGGGAGGGGAATGATTTAACAAGGATAATTCGAATGATGCTCTCTCATGAACAAATCTTGACCATCAAGCTGTGCATGAGGTGTCAATTTGAAGAAAGGGAGTCGGGCTTGGAATTTGAGGAATAATTCATAATTTCTAGGTTCATTGAAGTTAAAGATCATGCTAATCCTGTGGAATATAATGGAGGATTGAAAAAACCTTGAGTATATCTATATGTGGGACCACTGTTCAATAGAGGTGGGGGAACTTCCAAGACTGGATCAATCATGCTTTTGCTGCTTTTCTCTAGCATATTTTTTTTTCATTCTGCTATAATACTATGATTATGGCACATTAGGCCATTTGTGGTCATACTAAATATAATCCACCCATCCTCCTTGTTTAATTATACCAATTAATTCTTAACCCTCCTACATACTTCTCTAGTTGTTTTTAATTAAATAATCATTAGGAGGTTTTTACATTATTTTTCATTTAATTTATTATTCTCTCATTCTTGGAATTGCACACACATGCCACTTGGATTTAATTCATTGCCTATGATCATGGGCAGTGGGTTGGTTTGGTAGTGATTGAAAATTTCCAATCATTAGGATATGCATGATTAGGATCCTAGTCCCTCAAGTTGTGGTGGAATTTTCAAAAACAGTAGAGGATTCATCAAGGGATGATACTAACAATTGGTTGGAAGCTTTATTACTCTTGAAGTTGAACTTTGGGCGATAATTCATGCAGTTAAATATGTAAGCATTATGGATGGAATAAGTTATGTATTTAAATTGACTTCTTGTTGGTGGTCAACATACTCAGGTGTAAATCTACATTGTTCCCACTGCACCTCTACAAGGAATGGATGGATTATTATTGTTATTGGGAGAAGATACACTTCATGGAATCTCACATATGTATGGAGGATAATATAGTGTTTGATTCACTATCTATGATTTTTTTAGAGAATTGGACTTTATTTTGGTTTTTTATCTCAATGATGAATTTCTTCACCTTTATCACTCTAATGTAAAGGGTGATATCTACACATATCTCTAAACTCTATTTATTGTATCTCTACTTTTTTTTAATAAATTTGATGTAAATGGGTCTTCTAACCCATTCCATTGACCTTCTTGGGTTATTATATCATGTTACATGTTGTCACATATTTTTATTTCTAGTTATTCCATGATTATAGGATACCATAAAATATTAATGATTTTTATTTCATGATTAGACATATAGAGTAGTGGTATTATTGTATATTATATATGTGGGTATTGTAGGAAATGGTAGTTGAGGTTATGAATAGAAACTTGTATACCAGCTAAACGTATGGGGGGATGTTGCAGGAGGGACGTGTGTAGGAGGGCTGATATCTTATGTCATCCGCTGAGTGTGGCTTGGCTCTTTTCTGGTAGGTTCCCTCTCTCTGGCGGGGGGGGGGGGGGGGGGGGCTGTCCAGACCGGGGGGGGGGGTGTCCAGCAGGGGTGGTGCTGTCTAGGTAGGGGGATGGGTGTCTAGCAGGGGTGGTGCTGTCCAGGCAGGGGGGAGGGGTGTCCAGCAGGGATGGAGGGGGTGTTGTCCATGCAGGGGGAGGGGTGTCCAACAAGGGGGGGGGGGTGCTATCTAGGAAGGGGGAGGGGTGTCCAGCAGGGAGGGGGGTGCTGTCCATGTAGGGGGAGGGGTTTCCAGTTGGGGGTGCTGTTCAGGAGGGGGGGGGGTGTCCAGGGGGGAGAGATGTCCAAGAGGGGGGGGGGGGTGCTGTCCAAGTAGGGGGAAAACATGTCCAAGAGGGAGGGGGTTATCCAGGCAGGGGGGAGGTGTCCAGAAGGAGGGGGGTGGGCTACCACATTAGATGATTTCTTCATTCCATTCATAATAAAAAATTAAGTACACATATTGATTGTTGTAATGACATCATATATCTCTTTATTCAACATCAATCAGTACATAACAATTTTTTGGAACCGTAGTTCTATTCAGCTCCATTGTAATTTAAATATCATTAAGACTTGAACTTTGTAAAACAACTCATCAATATCCCATGTTGTCATAAGATGATTAAACTATTATTAAATTGGGGGGGTGTCTAGAGGGGGATTTATAGGGGAGGAGGGGGGCTGTCTAGGGGAGGCCTTGCAGGGGGAGGGCTGTCCAGGGGAGGCTTTGCAGGGGAGAGGGGTCCTGTCTAGGGGAGGCTTTGCAGGGGGGAGGGGGCTGCAGGGGGGTGGGTGGTGTAGGGGAGAGGGTGGGGGATAATTTTTTTGGGGAGGGGGCTTTCCAGGAAGTGGGTGGGGGGATGTCTAGGAAGGGCTTCACAGGGGGGAGGGGGATGTCCTATGTGGGATTTGTAGGGGGAGGGGGGGCTGGAGGGAGGGTTGTCTACTGTAAGGGGGGTGGGGGGATAGGGGGGTGTCCAGGGGGCTTTACAGGGGATGGGGGCTGCAGGGGGGAGGGGCTGCAAGGGGAGTGGGGGGGGGGGATGTGCAGGGGGGTTGGGGGGGGGTATTATTTATGGATTTTTTGACACTGTAGCCATAGTTTTAAACTGTGGATATTGGTCAATTGACATAGTATTTAACCGTGGGTATAGGTCTAATACCACAGTTTAAAACCGTGGCAATAAAGTGTGTATGTCCTCTTGTATAGCCACAGTTCTAAACAGTGGCTATATTTATATTACCACGGTCTGAATCGTGGTTGTATACCTAAATCCACAGTTCGAAACATGGCTATAGATCTAGAGCCACAGTTCCAAACCGTGGCTATTGGTCTAGGCCTATAGCCACGCCAAATTTAGCCACGGTTCCTCAGAATGTGGCTATTACCTATAGCCACAGTTTCGGGACATATAGCCACAGTTTAAAACCATGTCTATAGCCCAAATTTCTAGTAGTGGTGGTATAATTTATCACCTCGGCGAAAGGGGAAATATGGATAATCTATATTTAAAAAGTGATAAAAAAATTTCCCACTAATTTATTATTATGTGAAATTAATTCTACCATTATTACGAAAGGAATGAAATTGAGTTTTCTATTGGACAGTAGTCCTTGAAAATGACTTATATAATATTCAAATCAATGAATGTTTGAAAATATCACTCTTTGTTTTTAATATTATATATTTGAAAAAAATGTGAAAAGATTACATTATAAATGAATATCAATATCCATTTTGTGAATAATTAAATTAAATTCATTATGTAAAGTTATCTATTATTTTAATGAATTAAATAATTACATTAATTGCATAAACACAACCAAAACAGAATTTATTGAACTAATGGAAAAATAAAATAAATGATATTAAAAATATTAAAAGTGGCATAATTTTTGTAATTTATAGTCTTAGATTATTTAAAATGGGGTTATAGATTATTAAATTATTTAATATATTATATTAAAATTCAAACTTTGTCTTTATGTTTTTCATATCCAATTAAATGAACAGAATCAATATTGAAAATAATGATATTTTATCCAATTACTATTTCATATAAATTTTAAAAAATAATAAAAATATTGAAATAATACCAGTTTTTATGAAATGGTCCAAAATTTCCAAAATTTCTTATATATAATAAAATTTAATTTATATAAGTAAAAAACTACAACCCTACAATTTGGTGAAATTGGTGTCCTTATTTAAAGACAAATATATTATCTAAGTGTTAAATTAAAATGTAATGGTTTATAATAACACAAATCTTTTATAAATTTTATTGGTTTATGGGATTAAAAACCTAAGAAACCATATATTTTAATACATGTTTATTGGGAGGCATCTTTATTGATTATTAATTTTTATAATTTAAACTTTTGAGAAATTCCAAAAGGTACCCCTAGCTCAATTGAAAAAGAGAACATTCTCCCTCACTTATTAACACCAATTAGATTCTTATATCATAAAAAAACTGTACGTGTTTTTCTTATAAACATACCGATTCACATTATATGATTTATGGTATTCCCAAAATTAAAACACTATATTCATTTAGAGGAGATCTAAATTATTCTTGTCTTAGAAGTTATAGTAAACTTAACCGATAACTTTCTTTTATACTGATATTTACCTCATATAAAAAAATGGAATGTATCATAAAATAATATATTTGGTATAATAAATATAGTAAGAAAATATTTTTATTAAAACCCCAATATAGAGTCTCTTTCCCATTAAATGAGAACTGAATGAATCATTTTTGCATACGTATGGCGAACCATCTCCATGTAGTGATACCATTCATTTTTCAACCCCAACTTTTATAGATGGGTATAATGATCAATTGAATTTTTATATATGATATTTATTATATAATGATACTTCTGTAATTATAATATCACTTCTGAAAAAGTAACATCCACTTCTTTGGGAAATGATAACATCATTAAATAATATGTGTGGACTACCACGTCCATAAATCAAAGTGAATCATTTTTATATTATATATTAATTTGTTGGTAATGAAGAATTATTTTATGAATATTTATGAAATATATATATATATATATATATATAAGATATGAAAATTATATATTAAAGGATAATTAATATTCACCTTTCTTCCTTTCCATCAATCGAAAAATAATAAAAATTTAATGCATATGTACGACCTGCCATCTCCATGAATGGGGTAATTCATTATTCTATATCAAGAATTTATGGATGAATATAAATATTTATATAATTAATTTATATTTTATTTATATAATAATATTAATTATAAATAATATTAATCTAATTTAAACTAAAAAGAACGTGATCTACTATGATGGAATACTCATGATAAAAAAATAGTTTACACCAAATAATAAAAAATATAATAAGAAAATATTATTAAAATTGGGTGTCTAGATGTTTTAAATGGATAATTTATGATAATATATGTTTTAACATGAATCATTTATAGAATTATAATAAATTTATATTTATTATACCATAAGATAAAGCATTTTATAAGCACATCGAACTCAATGTAATGGTTTTATTTTAAAATCACAACATTATTTAGGATTATTTATTATTAAGACTCCACGAAGGAATATTTTTATCCCTTTTCCATGTATTATAAAAAAATTTAAATAATTTTTTTCTATTATCAAAATATTTTTTAATGTAAATTATACCCATGTTTTAATTTTTACAAAATGGATTGAAATGGATATTTTTTTCATTTTCCAAAAAATGTACTTTCTTGATTTTTCAACAAAAAATATGAAAGGAATATATTTTTAACATAAACAACATGAATTTTTTTCATCTATAATGATAAAAAATTTAATTTAATTTTACTTTACATTTTTAATTGGTTATATTCAAATAAATTTGTTTCCTTTGTAATTCAACTACTTTTAAAAACTAAATGATTTTGAAATGGAAATTTTATTTCCCTCAAGATTTATTTAAAGAAATATTTCAAAATCATTTTCTATATAAGATGACATATATTTATGAGAATTATGATTTACTGGGAATGTTATCCTACTATACCATCTTTATTATTTCTCCAAATGGATTATGTTAATGATAAAAAGATGAAATTTTTATGAAACCTATTTGATATCATTAGGTTATTCTACGATGAAATGTTTAGGTAAACATTTATTTTAATGGGTTCAAATATAATGAATTCATTTTGATCTTACGTAATATAAATATATGATTATCATTAGGTGAAATATGGATCTTATACCTCCGTCCAATGTATTTATTAAAGAATGATATTTCATTAAATAAATAGAAACGAAATGGGCAGTGAGCCTAGTTCAGTATAGGAATCTAACCACCATGATAATATTGGCAGGGAACCTAGAAAACTAAGATGCTTCAGGGTGTGAACCCATTCCACTGTGACAGCCTTTTAAATTAGCCATGACTACTAAGGATATGATTTTATAAGCTTCTGTGTATTCCACAATTCAATAAATTATTCTTATATTATAATCTCAAGGTTCATATTATTCTATTCGTCTATGATTTATGTTTTATGAACAACAGATATTTATTCCATGGGTTATGAATATGTTATTTTATATATAGGGTATGGTTCTCAAACATTAAGATCATTTTTATATCCTTGTTCTCATTTTATTATTACCCAAGCATTTATATCTACAATGTTTACACTTAATAAGAATTTAACCTCACCCAATTATTGGTTTTTATTTTTCCATGTTATTAAAAAATGATTTTAGAATTCTATAGATTAAATGGGTGATAGATATGAAGAAATAAATTGGAGTTATTGTAGAAATTTTATAGAACAGTTTTTTATTATTTCATGTTTCAAAATATATTTGATCTAAATGAATCATGCATGGATCAAAATTTTATGTAATGAATATTCATTTATTAAGATGTAAAATATATCTATGAAAAATATGGATATGTATACTCTCCACTTTTATGTCGAGTTTACTCAATTTATATAATTTTACCTGATACTAATATTGAACCATGAACTCCTATTATATACCATTCCTAGTATGAAATGCCTAACAACTTCTATTACACCATTCACTAAAAAACACCCATATTCGGGGATTGGGTTGATTAGAGTATCCTCAAATACCACTTTGAATAAATATCCCTGAAAAATATATAGATTCGTATTCCTTGCAATCAACTCAATCTCTATATAGATAGGAAGAAATATAAAAAACTATATATATCTCATCTGATCATAAGAATGACACTTCACCATTGGTTAGTAACATTGTGAGTAGGTATTTCTAATCCTTTAACATAGGAAACATACAGTAGTATTCCTCTCATTAAGAGGGGGGATTATGATACTATTCCATATCATACCTATATTTCACAACCCGAGAATGAATCAATATATAGTTTACTTCTAATTCTAAAATATCCATCATTTATACAATATAATAATTTGAATGCACTTATCTACCACTATTCCTAAGGTTATTCTCATTGATGAGGATTATTTTACAGTCATATTAAATAAATACATGTGGAAAATATTCACATAAAATAAAATTATATTCTTTAATCCATCATAAAAATGTAGAACACTATTGGCCATATCACCCACAATTATAGGGTCCAAGAGAATATAATTTTTGAAATGTGAAAAAAATTCCATTATAGACATGTTTGGTAACATCCAATTACAGTTTTATCACGTATAACCGTAAAGTAATTATGGTTTTCCCATCCATTCATTTTTATAGGATACCTATAATGGTTATTCCATTGAATTGATGGAATTTCAGTAATAACCATTTCTTTATATATGATAAACGATAGTTATATTCCATGTAAGTATGCAAGATATCGTGTAGTTGTTGATCGATGTAATTCCTTAATAGAGAAATCAGAGTGTGAATGTTTACACATCGTGACTATGACATAAATGATGTGAGTTGTTAAAAGGACAAAACATTTATACGAAGATATCTATTTTTCAGAGAATATAGATCATGGGGGTCACACATCGTGTAAATGGGTTACATGCCCTGTAAAGACCCATATATAGTTTTTAAAAATATAGTGTGACTGTTGTGAATAAATATTGATGTGGATTTGATCATTGGGCCTCTATTTACATTGTTGGGTTTCATTGATGTTGGATTCCATTTTAGGAATGTACAAATTGAATTTTGAGGTAGGTGGTTCTGTCCGTAGCCAATGATAATGAATAATGATGTTTTTCATTAAAAACTGATTCATATTGAAATAAGTATGACTGTTTTGTGAGTATTATAAACGATTTTTAATGAAAAATGATATTACTAGGGTTATGGATAAATAGAGATAAAATTGGTATTTTCAAATCATTGAAATAGAATTTTTGAAATGGGTTTTAAATGGTTTTCAAAGCATCAGGATGAATTATTGAAATGTAAGATGGTTTACCTTGGGTACTTAGGTGGAAGGTTTTGCATGGTGCCATTATCCATTGTTTTTTGATTATCAATGTGGTTTGTCTTGGGTATTTCCCCTATTTCTTAATATCATTCTTAAAATAAATTGATTATGACATTTTTGGGGTATACACATTTGGTATTCCTTTGCATGGTCGGGAAATATTCTCAGATCATATTTGTGAACTTGATTGATTCTGTAACGAGTATCATGTGGCATGGGCAAATAGTATTCTTTGTTATTGTGATACCAGTGATTATGTTTTTTATCTCATTGATTATTGAGTTAGTCTTGATATTCATAATAATTCTTGTGGAAAATGTTATGGAAAATGTAAATTAAAATTGGTATACTTGATTTTGTTTTATAGTTATGAAAAATTGAAATTCATACCTTGTTTTTTATAAATCGTATTTACAACATAACATAACTTGGTTTTAATAAAAAATTACATACAAGGATTTTTATACAGGGAATGGTTATGGAAGACCTGGGTGGGATGCTAAGGAGCATGTTATCTCACATCCTGGGCCCCACATCGATGGTACATAGACCATTGTTTATCATCTAGTGTTGGGAATGTGAAGGTGTAGCAGTGAGGCGGTGAGGTTCTGGTCAACTTATTGGGTAGCTGGTCTTGTGATTGTGGGAGTCCTTCCCTACCATGATTAAGAGTAGATATTTGGTTTTTATTCCTTTACAATTGAAATTTTCTTATATATTTTAGCCACTTTTATATTTGTTTGTTTCTGATATTTTCTTATAGTTTTGGCATATATATATTCTTTTTATTCATCTCATGGTTCTGGTTATATATATATATATATTTATATTCAATTTATTTGTTATGGATGGGAGAAATCATTCCCTATATAGTGTTTTCAATGACCGGGTGGTTTCAGATAGCTCGTAGGGATTAGGAATGACCTTTGTATATGTGATGAAATGGGTTGGGTGCCAATTTTGAGGGATACCTCGGCTAGTTCAATAAAATATGGTATCAAAGAAAATTTTCCCTCCAGATTCCAGTTCTTAGTACATATGTTAGACTCACGATAGGATCTTCAGGACTTGAGCGGTATGTTGCAATAAGTGCAAGGCCAACTCATGTCATAACGAAACACCATTTTCATGGTATTTTGGGACTTATCACTATAGTATTGGTTTTTTGTTTTAAAATTATCATTTTTAACTTATGTGTTTTCTAGTTTGAGCTGGGCTTTGTTTGGTCATTTGATCAATCTTATGATTTGGGGTGTTGTGGTGTGCCTTTGAGACGTCTATCGTGAGTTCCTCAAGAAGGAGCAGTTGATACTCCACAAGGGAATCTGCATATAGATCAAAATACCAACAAGATGATCTTATATGAAGTATTTTATATTGATCATGATATTCAAAGAGTTTAGAAAGTAGTGGTTTAGGTATAGGCAAGAGATGGAGGAGAGAGAGAGATCCATCATGGTAATTCCTTCCAGAAAACCATTCATCCATTAAAGGGTAGACATAACCTCAAAAGGTGTATGACTGGATGGGTATGATCGATAAAATCTTTAAATTTTGGGAGACACATTATAACATCATGGTAAATTGTACAACATTCATACTCGAGTAGCCTATGTAGCGATGTTGGGATAATATGGTCAAGGATGATTGGCACTTAGTGTTGGATTTTAAGTTTTTTAAAACAATGTTCCTTCAATAGTTTTTTCCAAAGTCACTAATATAGTCCATGTATCTAGAGTTCTTTTCATTAAAATAAGTTGATCATTTGGTTTTGAGATACACCAATCGTATTATTGATCATTTATATTTTTTATATATGTGGTAAATAATGACCAACTAAAGGTTTCGAAGTTCATGTTGGGTTGGTGAATGGATATTAGATCAAAAGTTTTTATGTGGATGATTTCTAGCTATGTGGAGATGGTAAAAAAAGAAATGATGGAAGAAATTAATATAGTAGATAAGGATAGATTTTTATCCTCTTCTATTACATCAGGTGGAACCTTCAATGGTCCACATGGGAAGAAGAGGAAATGGTAAGATTATTACATGAATAGTGGAGATGGGTCTTAATAGTGAGACTCCACTACACCATCTGGTATAGTGGGTAATGCGCCTCAGACTTGCTATTAGTGTGGAAAGGTAGGAATCCCCGTGCGTTCTTATCCCATTCCCACAAAGTCGTTCAACAATTATGGACATGATGGTCACTCATGATGCTTCTATTAGTCTATGAATACACCTCATTTTGTTCATGGTTTATCTTATCTAAATGATATTGTGGTGATTTCATATGCTTAAAATATTATAGAGATCCAAACAGATCCCTTAGGAGTGTAGAAGTTTTATGTAATAGATGTGTGTTTAGGAGAAGTTGATGCATTTCTGTAAATTATGAGGGGTAAAAACCTTATTTCATCTTCAATATCAATTTATTTATTTATAACTGGTACCTCCCTCTTGTTTATATCTTCATGTTTTTTTAATTTTCATAAAATTCCAATAGAACATATTTCATTTAAAATGGAGTCATCAACATATATTGGTAGAATGAAAGTGTAGGGGTTTAAGTGTCTTTTTTTATTCATTAGAAATAGCTGATACATAATTAGTTTTACAATTTCACATTCTTGATCTAAATCTGTTTGATGTCATCATAGGTATGGATTGTGTTGTCAATCATTGATCTAAGGTTGGTTGTTATCATTAGTTTCATTCAATTATTTCTAACTATGGGAGCTCCCATGCATTTCAATGGGAGTGGGAACCATGTTCAGGTCATGTAGGGCCTTCCTGCCCAGATCTGAGGAGTTTTTTTGGTTTCTATTTATTTTGAGGCAGATGATGTTTCATCTTTTTGTGACCTTCTCATTGTTTTGTGAGACTTTTTTTGGCATTTTCTAGACCATTTATCTAGTGTTATTCCAGAGAGGGATGGGGAGTTTACCATGGATCTTGTAATAGGTATGTATTCAATATTTATACAATCATATCATATAGAACAAGAGGAGAAAATATAACTCAAGATTCAGTTGGGTGACCTACTGGATAAAGGTTTTTGTCACCCAAACATTTCATCTTTTGAGGCTTGTCTTTTAATTTCCTAGAAGGTATTTGGTTTACTTTATTTATGTGTTGACTATTAAAAGTATAATTGGGTAATGGTTAAGAAAATATCCTTTTCATCACGTGGATGATATATTTGATCAATTAATGTGGGAAAAGTTGTTTTCAACGGTCGATGTTTGGTTGGGTTATCATCAGGACAGATTTTGGGAGTCTGATATACCGAAAACACCATCCAAGAGTAGGTATAGCCTTTATTATTATATTGTAATTCCTTTTTGGTATGACTAAAACAACTTTAATCATTATGGATTAGATGAATTAGAAATTACTTCAATATCTTGACACTTTTTTGGTAGTGACCATTGTTTATTTTTTGGTTTATTCAAAATCTATGAGTGAGAATGAGCACTATCTTTGGTTGGTTTTGGAAATTTTGTGAAGTCACCATTTTTATGGAGTGAATTCGAAATGTAGTTTCTGGATTCCCGAAGTGATGTTCTCAGGGAACATAATTTATGAAAATGGATTTTCAGTTGATATAGTTAGGGTAAAATCAATTTTTTCATGGAATGAACCACAAAGTTTCTTTGTGATACCAATAATCCTTGGTCATGATGGATAATACTTATAGTTTTTCAAAGAATAATATAAAATGGATTCACCTTTTACTGTTTTTACAAAGAAAAAAGTGATATTCACCTAGGATGTGAATTGTCATACTTTTTTTATGAACTAAAATATCCTTTGACATTGGATATTATTCTGATAATACCAGAGTCCAATAAGGGATATGTGTTGTTTGACAATGACTCTGAAACTAGATTGGAATGTTTTCTTTTACAGGATGACCATGTCATAGCTTATGGAACTTTTTAGCTTTGACTAAATGAGAATAATTAAACCACTCATGATTTATTGATTAAGGAAGTCATGCATGCACCTAAAGGTTGGTGGAACTATCTTTTACGGGAGAGGATCACATTATCCTATGATCATAAAATCTGTGTTATATATTTTTTCAGAAGGACATGAATCTCAAACAATGATAATTGGTATAATACCTTCATATGTTTGAATCCAATATTTCCTACCCCCTATGGGAAGGGGAACATTTCTGAAGGCTCTCATGGATGGAATGTGTCATAACATAGTGTTTTATAATCGAACGAAGAGTGGAAACTTATGGATATTTTAACACAGTTGAATCTAGATGTTCAAGTGGATGTTTCAGGTATGGTCTTATCTGTGTTTAATTATCATCATCTCTCCTAGAGTCTATTGTGAATATTTATAAGCAGGATGATGAGATTCAAAAGAAATGAGAAATCATATATGGTTGGGAGAAATTTTTGGGTTGATCTCTATCTTCAGATGGTATCCTTCAGTTTTGGAAATGAATTGTCGCCCCGAAATCTAGGAGGAGTATAGTCTTGTTCGATTGTCATGTATCCATATGGATCATTCCTACAAGAACTATATAGATGTATTATGACATGAGGCAGTGATTCGGGTGGATGTGTATGAAGTGTGACATTGGGGAGTTTGTGTCACGCACTTACACCATCTATCAGATAAAGGTAGAGCAATTGAACCCTGTTAGGTTGCATCATCCTCTTTTGATTATGGTTTGCAAATGGGATGAGGTATCCATGTTTTTTTATTGGATCACCATCCTTAGGGATAAATTATCTCTCTCGTTTTCGATTGGTTAATAAAGTCTGCTCATTTTATTTTGATCAAGAATATCATTACAATTAATTATTTGGGTACACTTTATGTGATAGAGATTGTGAGGTTACAAGGGAGTCCTTCCACTATTTCAGATATGGATCCTAGGTTTACCTCAATATTCTTGATGAGCCTCTATGAAGAGATGGGAACTCATGAAAAGTAAAACACATCATATCATCTATAAAAATATGGTAAAATGGAGAGACAAATTCAGATTCTAGAGGATATGATCCATACACGGGTCTATGATTATGGAGTATCATGGGATAACTATCTTGGACGGGTTAAATACCATTACAAAAATATATATAATTCATTGAAAAGAATGGATACATTCAAGGTATTGTCTAGTCACCTTTGTAGATCACCTCTTTGATGCACTGTGGTAGAGGAAGTATCTCAGGTAGTACCAAGTTTGGTTCAGGATACGTCTATGAGGATCCGTGATGTACATCGATGTCTTCCTATGGTACAGTGTCAACCAAAATCATATTTGGATCTGAGGCATCAACCTCTGAAATGTTTCTCCATGATTGGGTCACTATAAACATGGAATGTATGGAAGGCTTGTTCGAGGATATGTAGGTCCATTTGAGGTCATTGAGTGGCTCGAAAATTTTTATTATTTGTTAGCATTGTCTATTCAGATGAAGTGAATTCATGCTGTTTTTTATATATCTCATCTGTGGATATATCACCCTAATACCGATCATGTTTTGAGTTGTGAAGAAACTGATTTAGAGTCATATTCTTCTATTTTAGAGAAACTGATTGAGATCGTTGACTCTCAAGTGTATGTAATTTGGGGGGGGAAGTAGATTACATGGAGAAAAGTTCTATAGAAACAAGGATCAAATTATCATGAGACTTGGGATCACACGTTGTTGATGACAGAGAGGAGGCCTCATTCCTTCTAGGTATTACCTATTCCACTTGACTTATTGAGGGAAGAATGTTTTTATAGTGGGGATTTTGTAACATCCCATTATTGTTTTACCAAGTACACCCTTAACCTCATCATGGTCTTCCCCTCCTTTGAGATTTGGAGGATAGATATAATGGTGAAGTCTTAGATTTCATGGAAACTCCAAAATAATTATTCATTTCTATAGATTGTTTATCAGTTACACCCTATGTTACTATGTTACACACTTTGTAATGGTTGTTGGATGTATTTTGTGACAGGTGAATTCACACTGTGAATGGTTACACATTAGGACTGTGACGTACACATCAAGAGTTTTTAATCCATAGTGTAGGGTTTTTAGGCTTATTAATATCATGGGGTTTACACATTGATAAAATGGGTTACAAATCATGTAATGGTCCATATAAAATATTTAAAAATATTGTGTGGCTATTTTGTTTTGGTTTCCTCATTGACCCTTCATGATGCTCAAACTAAGGTAGTTTTAGGGAATTTTAAATGAATCAACCCATCTAGATTGATCCATTAAACATTTGATCTCTTCTGATATTGTTGTGTATCTCTTTGGGTGAGTAATATTTGTGTTCCTTCATTACCTTTGATTAGGGTATCACTTTTTGGTGGAATATTTGGATATGTTGGTCTATGGTTTGGAATTTATTTTTGGTTTCTTCCAAGATCCGTTCTGTGATCTCATTCTAAATGAAATTTAATTTTTTGGTCTTAGTGTGGTGGGAATTCATATTTTTTTTATTTAGGTTTCTTCCCTTTTTCCAAACAATTTTTCTTCTAAAATTATTAAATCAAGATGTGGATTTTATTCTTGGGTATTCGTTATTATTATTGGATTTTTTTGGTTTCGGATTCCATTGTGGGCATGCGAGACCTGAGTTTTTTGGTAGGTGGTTCTGTCTGTAGCCCATGAAAACGGATCCTGTTATTTTACAATAAAAAATGATTTATATTTAAATTGGAATGATAGTTTTGTGTGTATTATAATGGGTTCTTAAAAAATGGGATTTCCCTGGTTATTGATAATTGGAGAGAAACTGTGTATTTTCAAAGAACTAGAATGAGATTTTTGAAATGGGTTTGAAATTGTTTTCAATGCATCTGAATGAATTGTGAGAAATTGAAAATCGGTTACCTTGGGTACATAGGTGAAAGGTTTATCATGGGTCGATCGTCTATTTAGTTGTGATAATTAAGGGGTTTTGTCTTGTGGAGTTTCCCTGTTTTCTAGGTGCTTTGTTCTTGGGGACATATTTTTACATTTTTGGGGTTTACTCATGGGGTATTCATAGAATCATAAGGCATGTGCTCTAGGATTTTATTTTTACACTTGATTGAATATGGTATTAATAGTCTGATTAAAAGTTCTATAGTATTAATTTTTTTTCACACTCGTGATTCTATTTTGTATTTATTGGATTTTGGAGTTTTCATTTATATACATGTTTATGCTTGTGGAGAGTGGTATGGAAAATATGTAATGAAAATGATATACCTGTTTTAGATTTATAGATTTTTAAATGGGAAATGTTTAACATGTTTTCTATAAAATTTTATTACCACTTATCATCCCATGTTTTAATTTAAAATGAGTATAAATGGATTTTTATTCAGTCACTGGTTATGGAATATCTAGTAGATATCCTACTAAGCCAATTAGCACACATCCTATGCCTCTATACATTGTTGTGTAGACCTTGGTTTGAATTCAATTGAAGGGAAATGAAAGAAAACACAGTGAGGCGGTGAGGTTTGGGTTAGTTAGTTGGTAGTTGATGGTGATATGGTGGGAGTATATCCCTACCATTGATTAGAGTAGATGTTGAGTTTTTAGTAATTTATATTTGGACATGTCTTGGAGTTTTTAGATACTTTTATTGTGGTATGTTTCCAATGTCTTCTTATAGTAAAGGCATATATATCTTGTTCATCATACAATGTTCATTATTTTTTGTGTATATAAATATATATATGGGTGTGTGTGTGATATTTGGTTGTTCAGGTTGGGTGAAATTGTTCCCACTATTGTGTTGATCGATGCCCAGGTGGTTTTTATGAGCCCATGGGGATCCAGAAAGCCCTTCAAGTATGTGATAGAATGGGTAGTGTGTCAGATTTGAGGGCAACCCAGGTCAATTTATTACATGTATGCTACATAAGAATTATAAATTATCAATCCTTCTCTAACATGAAAGTGTTTATAAAAACTATCTAAAGAACTAAGATGAAAATTTATTCATGGAATTCCCATCACATGGATCCATCTAGATTGATACATCCAACATATTTATAACTACTCACAATAGAATATATGTCACTAAAAACACTCTCCAATATTTGGTGGTATCTGAAAAATTCCAAACAAATAAAAAGGGAATCAATAATGAAAATAATAGATTATAGACCACCCTAACCATATAATAGGTTTTAATGTTTAATATAGAGCTCTCTCATGAGATTTTACATAGATGAATTAACCCATGTAACCTGGTGATCCGTAGATTATGTAACCCAGGGTAAACACTATTGTAATTATTGATCAATATGGGATTTGGTTCCACTGGTGCTGGGGAATAATCATTATCACCCTCCTTAAACCTAATTCACCACCACAAAAACAGTTTTTCCCAATGCCAACCTTTATCAGCACTAACGAAAAAGTGCTGATAAAGGGGGGGGTGCCTTTATTAGCGCTTTTTTAGTAGCACCGATAAAGGGTCGAATTCAAAAAAAATTAATTGAAAATTATATATTAATATATTTATATATTTATATATAAATATATTTATATTGATATAAATATATCTATATTGATATAAATATAATATATAATTTTTAAATATATTTTAGATAAGTATAAATATACATTTACAAATAATATACTTAATATATAAGATATTTAGTGAAAATGGATTAAAGAAATTTAAAAAAAATTAACAACTTGAAAATTATTATGGAGTAATAGTAATTTAATAACAATTTGAAGATTAAAAAATAAAAAAAATTAAAAAATAGATCCAAAATATGTTGAAAACGTAACTCGACCTTCAAACGGTCGTAATTTTTGATCCAGGTGTCCGTTTGAGCTTTACCACATATCAAATCAAAGCCCATGACGATCTCTACATCCTTATGATTGGTAGGGGCTCGTTCAATGATTTTTCAAGGCCAAAAAAGGCCTATAAGGCCTCAGAAACTAAGTTTTTAGTCAGGTAACCCCGATTTTTTATCATTTTCTGGATTTTCAGCCTCATCTAAGGGGGTATTATTGGCTTTTTTGGGTGGGGACTGAATATATTCCAAGGTATTACATTCATATTGATATTTTTTTAAAATTTCATCGTGTTTTATAATGCACTTCTATTTGTAATCAAATATATAACAATATATACATATTTTTTTTATATATTCACACATAAAAATTTAATTATAAATATAAATAATAAAATATATGTACATATAAAATATATTAGTTTTATATAAATAATAACTAAAAGCCATTTTATTTAAAATGCAAATATATGAATATTTATATACCTATATATTAATATAACTATATATATATATTAATCTAACTATATATATATTCATATAACTACACATATATATATTAATATTACTATAAATATATATATTAATATCACTATAAATATATATATTAATATCACTATAAATATATATATTAATATCACTGTAAATATATATATTAATATAACTATATATATATTTATATAAATATATATTACTAGCCGAATAAATATAACTATATATATATATAAATAGAGATATATATTAATATAACTATATATATATTTTAAAATGACTATATATATATATTAATATAAAAAATATATATATTAATATAAATATATATTACTATACGAATAAATATAACTATATATATATAGATATATATATTAATTTAACTATATATATATTAATATAACTATATATATTATAATATAACTATATATATATTAATATAAATATATATTACTATACAAATAAATATAACTAAATATATAAATATATAGATATAGATATCATGAATTGGAAAACAAATCAAAATAGAGGAGTGCTAAGGGCTTAGGCGCGCATGGGGGAGGGCTCGAGTTTAATTCCCGGTGTAGGTAGGGGCGTGCACGCATGGGGGAATATTAGAGCAAGATCTGTTAAAGGATGGAGGAAGTGCGTGGGGTGCTGTAGGGGGCGTAGAAGATCTGTAAATGTGGGGGTTCAAGCGCAATAAAAAAACCCCCCGATTCGTAGTAATTTTTTATTTTTTTTAATTATTTTTAATTTTTTACCTTTTATCAGCGCTTTTAAAAAAGAGCTGAAAAAGGGGCCATTTATCAGCACTAAAACTGAAGCGCTGATAAAGGAAGTGCTGATAATGTGGTCGTTTATAAGTGCTAAAACAAAGCGCTGATAAAGGACCCTTTTATCAACATTTTTTGGAGTGCTGATACAGGGGACCCCCCCTTTTATTGTCGCAGGAATGAATAGTGCTTTTCTAGCCTTGTTAAATGCCATTTTTAGTGCTAATAAAGGACGTATTTGTAGTAGTGATTAGAGGTCTCGATGGTAGAATATGACAAAAATAAAGACTACAACACTCAATGTATATCAATCAATATTGTTGAGGTAATAATTTTATAAAATTAATAACAAGATATGTGCCCCACTAGCCTATAATCATCCAAACCAGATATGAGTATCAAAAAACTAATGAATTGTCTATCCTATTATACCCAATCAAAAGATTAGTTAACTGAAATAGATAGGATCCACATAATTAGTCATCAGATAATAGTAAACTATGAAAATAGAATCAATATTTTTGTTTAATTAAAAATTCACCAATTTATATATGAAAAACATTATTATTTATTGTTTAATATTTGAATCGATAACCACATTTTTATAACTAGGTTTTAAATAACATGCAATCATATTAATCAAATGTGAATTTTACTTGTTGAAAATTATTCCATTACACACCTCCATATTCCCCCCTATGCCAATTTTAATATAATGAACTCCAAATCACGTTCTATAATCATCAAAATCAAAAATTCATAATAATGAATAAAAATATTTAATTCAAAAGATTCTAGGAAATTCCCTATTAAAATGATGGATATACCATCATCATATCGTTATATATTTAATTTGAAAGAGAGTTATGCCCAAATAAAGGTAGAAATACACAAGAACCTATGTGTAACAAAACCAAAGATAATCCCCACAACTCAAGTGAACCACTACTTGTTTCAAGAGATGAGTGTTCGAGAATCATGTGTCATAGGAACCCTATTCCACTGCCTTCATAGAAGCAAGATAATCCTCTAACCTATTTCCTCAACAAAATATATGAAACATGTAGTTGTTTACTTTTTTGGGGAAGGATATATATTTTCAAATTATGTAGGATATCGACGAGGGAGTGGAGTCTTTTCCATGCATTGAATCCTGGATGATAATAGATTCACTTTTCACCTGGTTAAGAGTGTCTTTCTTCTCATCACAAAGCCTCATCACTGTGTACATTGCCTTAGCTCTGTAAATGTATAGGGTTCACCACATTTTTTTGAATTCATTATCATTAACTTCCTATCCTATTGAAACCTAATATTGATAAGAAATATATTTTATCAATTGGATGTTGATTGGATGATCAGGTAAAGAAGTTTAAGTTGTTTAAAATTTTTATATTTTTCATTATGGTTCATAATGTTTTTTCTTTTTTCTTATTTTGAGAAACGACAAGATCATTCTCTACGAATTATGGCCATGTAATAAAGTGATAGTCTATAAATGGACTATGTATGATATCACATATTGATATGTAAGAGGATATAAATATTCATTATATAAATTTAGAAAAATATAAAATTCTTATTTATTAAAAATTATAATTTACCATTAATGATTTAATATATACATATTACATTGAAAATGTTCTGTGTTATTTCACTGGCTATTGAAATGGTTATTCACACCTGGATATTTTAAATTTTAACATGATGAATTCCTGGGGGAATTCAGTGATATTGTTTCTTGAAATGGGGTGCATCAGGAAAGGAGATTCACACTATAATCATTTGAATTAAAAAAATATGATTGAAGAAATTTCTTTCTGAATAGTAAATATGAAATACAAAGATGGTCATTATATTAGAGTTGTATATTATTTATCATTGGAATACGTGTACGCAGCATGTTGCCTTACTACATGCCTCAACTCATCTATCAATTGAATATATAAATATGTAAAAATAATTTGTCATTACATGAGGTATAATATTACACTTTGTTTTTTATTATTAATAAAATTCAAATATAAAAAATTATTTATTAATCTCATGATGGTTTATTGGTTATTTGGGAAACTAATAACTAATTTATCGAACTTATATGGTGAAAATAATTATTAAGACTATACAGAGATTGGAATTTAAGACAAATGTTTTCTAATTATATTATATTTTACTATTAAAATTTAAATAAAAAATTGTCTAAATATAGAAAATAAATTTTGAAAGAAGGAATATAAAATAACATTAATAATTAAATGAATATTAAAGATAAAGAATATATTTTTTTTCATTTTTATAAGATCATAAAATAAATATAATTTTGTATAGAAGTGTGATTATAAAAATTTACTTTAATAATCAGGCATTGAAGATATAATTAATGTGAACATAACTGATGTTCAATATGATTAAATCGATTATTAATGGATAAAATAAATTATTTCATAGTGTTATAAATTTTATTCTAATTATTGTGAGACTTATTGGTCTTATTACCATATCAATACAACCCCATTGAAAGTATTGAGTATATTTTAGGAATAGATAGTAGACTTTGGATATGTTGTGAGATTTTTATAATGTTCAAATAATATACCATCAGAGTATTGGTTAATTATAAATATAAACACATAATTGAGGTATTATCATTAGATATAGTAGTGTATGAGTGTACCGAGTATAAATATCTATATTAATGGATTTCTATTTATGTATTAGGATTGTTTTCATGTGATATTATTTAAAAATAATAATTGTTTATTTTAAAATGTAATGAAATGATCTATTTTATTTTAAGGATATGAAAAATTATTTAAGACACCATAATTATCCCCAATTATAGTGTAAAAAAGGACAAAAAATTACCACATTTTTTATTAGATCCAATAGGTATTTCTTATGGAATCTATTATAGTATTTATCATAGAGAGTATTATGAATGAAAACAGAGTTCCCATATATTATGGTTATAACTATAAAAGTATTAATAATATTATAAAAATATATTTGTGATCACATAGAATTATAATTTTTGTGTAATCTATTTAAAAATGAAAATAATGTTACTGGTTCTTTATATAGACGAAATCATGAGATCAGGTATTCTGAAGTTGAAAATAAAATCATCAAAATTTTATCACCAATGTAAAAAAACAATTCAGTTCATGAAGAAAAAAACTGTGGAGAATTATTCATCAATTAATTCCATAGTGATTCATACCTATATGAAATATAGGTCAATCTATAGACCTCTTTAATACATTCATATAAAGTTATAACATTCAAAAAATATAAAAAATTATAGGTTCATGAGGATTTAAATTATGATAATGAATGTTGAAATAAATTTCTTGGGATAGGATTGGTATGCAGATAGGAAAATGATAAAAGAAAAATAAACTAAAAGTTACTTATCTATGTTAATCTCATATATAAAATATATTATGATGGCTGTTGTGAAGGAATATAATTTTGATATAGAAAAGGATGGTGAACTATTGGTACATATTAATCTAAAAGTGTAATTAAATGGAACTCATGAGGAGCTATATTTACAAATAAAGAAGTCATATAAAAATAGATGTTTTTTAAGGTTTATTCAAGTTATGCTGATGAAATTCAAATAAAATTGTATAATATTGAAAAATTATTAAAATAATGAGAAAATAATCAATTGAAATATGAAAAATATAGGAATAACATAGTGATTATTGATGAATAGAGAAATATCATTTATGATCATAACATGTGTTTCAGGAATAATGGGATGAAAATAAAAATACAATAAGAGAAAATGTATCCTTGATAAAGAAGCATAAATAAATTGTAAAAAAATTGTGTTTTAAGAATAATATTTAGTTTGGGAAATTCTCAATTGGTGTTTTGAAATAAAGGGCTGGTCGATTTATAAAAACATTAAAGGAAATTATTAGTGGTTAAAGACCCAATAATATGGTTAAAATTAGAATTGGATAAGAATTTGTTACATTAAATATAAGTTTGTAAAATTTCAAAATAAAATAATTAATTTCTCAACCGTCAATAAATAAAAAAAAAACAAGGTATTAAAAAATACAATATTATGGAGAAATGATAGATATTTGATATTTTTAATGATGAAGTTTCTTTTTTATCTTTTTTGCCATAATATGTCATATTGTGGTGGTATTTTATGTAACACAATATGATAAGTGATTGGACGTAATAAATTCTACGTTAGAACATGTCCTCTATATCATAATAGAAATTCATTTTATGTGTAATTTTTTAATTAATAAATTTTTAGATATAAATTAGTATACTATAGAAAGGGAGGTGTTATATATTCTAAATAAAGTAAAAGAAACATGGATTTAGGACAGATTGATCTAATCCCTTTAAAAAATATTTTTTACTGTATTTAAGATGAACAATTCAAACTTATTTCTTTTGATAAAAAAACGAGAAGAGATTAACAAATGTTTTAACTCATTTGAGAATATCGTGGAAGTAAAGAAAGAATTATGATAATGAAAATTCTAATAGAGGTTCTTGAAAATAATAAAATAATTGTAGCCCTTAAATTTAGGATATTATCTGAAAATATAAAATAATATTAAATATGAATTTGGTTATGAAAGTTTAGGGAGGAGATGGCGGAAATGTGTGATTTAGAAATGACAAAGTATTAATTATTAAAGAAAATTAAAATCTGTATTTGAATGGAGATGAATTTAAGAATACTAATGATATCTATGTTTACGAACTTCATCATATTTCATCGAGTGTTATCCATCTCAGTTACTTGAGTTTGGAAGTCAAATTAATTTGTAAAGGTTATATTATTAAATGAAATACTGGGAATTCTTTTATGAATACTAGAGGGAAAATTGAAAATGTATAACATTATGATATCAAATAAAATATTTTTCTTATAATAATAGAAGAATAAAATAGATTATAACAATAGTGGCCTTTCCATATTAATCAATAAACTATGGATAATTTATCTAATTCTGTGTTGAAATATATATTTTTACAATGAAGAGATATCAAGAAATGATATGTTATGCGTGTATATAAGAAAAGGTGGTTATAAATTTTTATCCTTTTAATAACTAATGAGTACGTGGTTTGTTAAATCCGGTCTTTACAACCTATCTTGTCTAATTGGTCATGCTAGGATATATTGTGAGAATTACTTTATCATATATATTGATTATTATTGTTGTACGGGGTGTTCCATGTTTGTGAAATCAATGATTTCAGAGAAGGATTGCATAAAAAAAATTAGTTTGAAAAACAGAAGTAGTAGAACTATAAGGATTATGATATTAAGAAATGGAATATATTACACATTTATGACATTCAAAATTATATTTATATCATGGTACTAAACATGAATTTCTTTGGTGAAAACTTTCTAATAAATTGGTTTTTGGAAAGAGGGCACCATATGGTGAAAAAAAAAATTGACAGAGGAATCTCACTTAGGTTGTGTAAATAAGCTATATTATTGATTTCATATTGTCATAATTGATAAATAATCATTTGATGCATGAGGAAGATTTAATATGTAATGGGGTATGAAATTAATAACTCATTGAATCATCTTATAGTTTTTATAAGAGAATGATTCATTTAGAATAAATAAGAAAATAACTGTAAATATAGTGACAATGTATTTGATGGTGTATTATTTGGAAAATCCTGAAATATTTTCTCATATGTGTGTTTTAATAAAATTTAAACTAGAATGTTGGGAGGATTACTGTGAGAGTGGTTGATTTTGAATCCAATGAAAATTATATAAATATTGTTCCTAAGGAAGTATTTAATGAAAATTAAGAGATAAATATAGAAGTGTGAAGAAATAAAGATTTTCTAATTGATAGTTATTTTAATGTTGAATTAGTAAAAATTTTTTGCGAAGAATGGAGTCATCCTTTGACTCTTTTATGAATGAAAAAAGTTTAATTTGATATATTAAATATAATATGATACCAAATTTGTTACAACACTGACACGGGTGATGAGATGAATGGACCACACTACTCTATGATATGAAAGAGAAGCCACTTAATTCGAATAAGTATCATGCGGAGAATCATGGGTGAAATACAAGAATTAATTATTGAATATGATTGATATAATTAAAACCCGTGATCTTATTATTAGACCGTGAAATTAAAATAATATTTGTATAAATTAGGTCATAAAACAAGATTGATGAATATGTTATAGTGATCTGGAATGAAGAGAGTTTACTATTAAAAGGTTTTACATATAATGAATGAATTAATGTTCTATAAATTGTAACACATGTGGAAATAATGGATTCCATCAATTATTTCTTATTAATTATTAATATAATAAATTTTTCTCTATTCCAATGGATGTAAAGATAATATTTTTAGTTTTATTTTTTAATGAAGATGTTTTTATGGAAAAGAAGTTTGTATTTATTAAAGAAAATGATGGTCCAAATGTATATATAATGAAAAGGTATTTTCATGGAATAAAAAAATAACTTATTTTATACTATAAAAAATTGGATACTTACGTGAGGAAGTTGGAGTTCAAGAGAGGAGGGTTTAATCACAACCTGTATGAGAAAATTTCACAACAAGAAACATTTATGGTGATAATATATAGGGATAAATTTATATTTGGGAGAAAGAAATATATTTAATTTATATGTTTGTTCAGTAAATGTGTTAAGAATTTGTAAGATAATTTATTAGAGAAATGAATTACTTTTTAGGGATGAAAATAATGTTAAAAATGAAATTATATTCATCTCATATTTAAAATATCCAAGAGAAGTGTTAATGAAATTTAAAATGAATGAGTTAAGGACAGATTAAAATATGATAATAGTTCATAATAAACTATAAAATCAAGATTATAGTAAAATATTATACTCAACAATGTATATATGAATCTTCGTGAGCTTTCTTTATCATATGGAAACAATGCAAGCCATATTATTTGTTATGTTCCTTGTATAATGGTTCCATAGTTATCCTAAGAGAGAACAACACTTGGTGATGAAGTGAATATTGTGGTATATATAGATAATTTTTTTTGTTTTCAGGGATGGAAATGTTATGATTATTTAATATTTCAATGCATATTGGCCTTGGTGAAATTTAGGATAAATAATTCAAATGTAGTGGATCTTTTCACATTATAATAAACTGTGTTTTATGGATAAGTGGGAAACATGATTTATTTTCTTTAATTAAATATAATTTAAAGTATATTTTAGTTAATAAGGAAATTACAACTAATATTGATAAATCAACAATTATAATATCATAGAGAAGTTGTTCTTAACCCAATTATTTATTATTATTACAGTAAATGTTACATTGAATTAATGAATAGTCTGGAATAACACTATCACATGAAACACATTGGGATTCATTATCACATTATAAAGGTGTTTTGGGATAATAAAATTTAGAAATTTGAATATATTATATCATATAATTATGTTGAAAATATCATTAAAATCTATTTTCTATATAAGTATCAGAGAATAAACAATTGAATTATGGACATAAACCAATTTACTCAAACTAAATTGGTGTTCATACAACTATTATCATTATATATATTATCATATTAGGTATTGATTTAAATTTTAATGAGTTAAAAAATATATGGTTGATTTTATTCATAGGTATTGGAAATCCATTTAATACTTTGAGTAGCTTATTTCTTATTGGACAACATTGCAACCCTTAATTATTTATTTAGTTTCCTACACCATGATTTGACTCAATATGGCTTAAATGTTAGTTAAATTTTCTTTTTCATGATTTTAAATAGTGTAAGTATCAAGGATATATGAGCATGATATTTATTTATGTATAAAAAAATTTAATTTTATTTTCAATTGGGTAGAATCAATCAAGGAGGTGAATGACTCAAAAATGGGAATATTAGGGAAACAAAATTCTTAATAATGAATATATGGGGATGTTAGGGGGTTAATGATAAATAGAATATGTAATTATAGAAAATATTTATCTTGGACTAACATAAAAACATAAAGGTGGAAATTATTGAAACCATATTATAATAATTTGGATTTTTATATTTATAAGGTGATTGTAAGTTCATGTGAAGAATAAAAATGTATACAGTAACGACTAGTGATATTATATTCAGCTTTGGAAATGATTAGTTTCAATTAATGGCTATAATTTTCACAATACATGTGGAGTTGATGTTTCAAAAATCCAAAATTCATTTTTGCAATTGTTTTTAAATAAATAATTTTTTAGGTTTTATAGGTTTTTATCCGTTGTCAAAATTTGAGAAAAAGTAGGCAGTGTTGTGAAAATTTTGTCCATAAAACAAATTGATAGTCTTGAAATCAGCTAAGTATAGAACCACATAATCACCTGTAAGAGTGATGGAAATCATCAAAAGGGACATTTATTCATTTCAATTAGATTTATATAGAAAATTATAATACGTCAACTTTGACAAAATTTGATATTTTCATTACAAATTGTGACATATACAACATTCTAAAAAATTGTTATGCATTATTTAGTGGATCTGAAAGGGTAATTCATAACATTATATAAGATATCTCACTAAAAAGGATTATATGTTGGAAAATAGTGACTTTTTCATAAAAAGGGGTTCACCATGAATGTATATTCTCTTCATGATAGGTTTATTTTTTATAAAATGGTATAAGAGGCCATGATGTGACAACTGAAGACGAAAATCTATAGCATCATGATTTTATAATTTTGGTCCATTAAGACCCATAATAATAGAATCCAATGTGAATACCTATTTCAACCAATTATATATATTTTATTTTCAGATAGATAAATATTAAATTGACAGGTTGGTCCATGAGGTAGAATGTATAATCATGATTTCCATAGCCTAAAGACTATGAATAGAATTGAAGATGTGGAAATATCATTATGGTTTTGTGGTTATTTTAGAAACTGATTACTACTTCTGTCAATTTATATGGTGTAAATTATTCAAAATATTATACAAGGGTAATATTTAAAAAAAGTAGTCATAAGGTCTATGATATATAAATTATTAATTTGAAAATGCTAAATTTTTTAGATATAGTTGAAGAAGTTGAATAGGAAGAAAGGTAGATACAAGCTGTGAATGTAGAGAATATTGAATTTATGGAAAATGACTGTATAAGTAGTATATGATCATTAAATATACAAAATTTTTAATAGATGAATTACTATGTTAAATTAAACTATAAATTAAACTATAATTATAGTATTTTTACTTAATTAAACATCTAAAATAATATATTTATGCTTCATGGAAAACACAAATTAATTTAATGTTGTGAGATTTTCTTATTTGTTTTATATATCTTTTAAAACCCCTTCAATGTAGTGAGTGTAAGATATAAAGAGGTCACTAGCAATTTATGACTAGTGATATTTTCTTAAATTTGTAATCACATATCAGTGTATTTTTAGTTAATTATTATATCAATACAACATTGATATGTGCTATTTGGATATATCCAAATGTTGGAGAACCAAGTAAAAACAACATGTTCTTGATTATTTATTTATTTCTCATTTGGAATCTTTTTTAATGTTATTGTTGCAGTATATTGATCGGTTCTTCCTCAATATGAATACATGATCAAATTTTTTAAAAGATTAGAATAATTTTTCCAGACACCTTAATCCAAAAAACTTAGGGTGTATAATGAGACCACATATAATAATTATTTCCAAAATTGTATCACCAAATTAAATTAATAGGATCCATAGATAACACATTATAGAATCATTTTACCGATATCCATGAATATTTCCCATTATATAGAACCATATGACCTAAATCATACCTCTAAGAATAATAGAGAATACAGGCTAGCGATGAGGGTAGATCAATAAAATAGAGAGATTTAACCCTATATTAAATTCTAATTAATAATTAATACTAATACTAATACATTATTATTATCATAACAATAATATGTTGGAATTATTATAATATGAATATAATAACAAAAACATCACATGAAATGTATAAGATAAATCTATACTAAATTCCATGAATTCATACATCGAATATAATAACTTCTTATAGGTCAATTTTATTCCATGAATAATAATGATTAAAAAAATATATTAGAGACGAAAATAAAATATGGTATTTTGTTCTACCTAGTCCTTTCACATAATCCATAAATATAAATAACTCTACTATGATTATGGAAGAATTGCCCTTATTAGAATCCTTAATCTTTATAGTACCTTTCTCAATAAGATGCACATACAACGTATGAGAAAAAAACTCAATAAGACACCCCCAATGGTGTTCCTAATTAGATATAGAATATATCGTCATTAAAAATAGGATGCAGATATAATAATAAAAATAATAATATCTCATCACATTAATACATTTAAAAAATACTACCGAATGAGAGATGATACATTCTTTAACCTGTTATGGTGTTGATTCTAAACAAATCACCCAAAAGAAGTGGGTCAGGATAGAATTATATCATAATTCCATAATTAAATAATATAAGAAACTATTGTATAATTTCATCAAACATCTCATTAACATAGGTTCCCATATTATTTATTGTAATAATTTCTAACCTATCAATAATATCAATTAATGGATTGGAATAGTTACCAATCCCATATACATAATAAGGAATTTATAGTCATAGTATCGTATCCCACTTACATTTAATTAGTATCTTAGTATATTTTCTGATATTTATTCCCATGTCCAAAATGAATTTGAATTTCCTCAAATTTCAGTTTTTGTATAAATAATGGATTAGTATAGAATAAAAACTAATTTCTATATCAAGAAAAGATTGGAATACTATCAAATCCCATTTTGTATCAATGTTTGGTTGTCCCTACGACTAATGTTTTTATCGGTTCCTAATTCCATGATGCAACATACATAAGACTTTTATAATCTTGGGTGAATACCCTCTTATCTATTACATAACGAAAACAATCCAAATGAGATATTCAATATCCAAATATCATATTAAATGGGTATCCGCAAGATATTATATCACCTAAAAGGGTTTCTATACTGTAAATAGACTCTAAAAGGATCCAAATAAGTCAATTATGTAAAATTTATGATATCATACTACTTTATATTTTGAACATGGTAATCGAACCCAATGCGAGGGGAGTATAACATATAGAGGGCCTCTTATGGCCTAACTAACTCTCAATATATATGAGACCATTTTAATTTTCATTTTAAGGAATATGTATATACCATCCAAAAACCACACATCACACAATATAGTAAACTAATATACACCGTAAGGAAAACAGTAAGATGACCAATATCATTATTATAGGTGTAATGATTTGAGAGTTTAGACCTTTTAAATTAATAATACCTTCAATATCTTATATCACATATAGCAACAAACTAATGAAACACCAAACTAAAAAGATGATATATATTAAAATAACATTAATAATATAATCATAAATAAAGAAAAATAAAACAACCAATTAATATAATTACATGTTGTTCATTTTCATTCCATTCAAAAATCCTTTAATAAATGATGGTATTTTATTTTACCTTTACAAATAAATATGTTAACAGTCAAATTTATATAATTATAATTAGTATTTATATTTATGAAATAACATGTCATTAATTAATTATTTAGAAACTTGTATGAAATATTATTAAAGACACAAAATGTTTAAAAGGTATTTTTTAATAAATTCATTTATTAATTATTTATTTAACATTTATTTATAAGAAATTTTTTAATATTAAAATTTTAATTTAACAAAAATATGGTTATTTTTAGATGAAACATTTCAATACTATCCCTTTAAATTTTAAGGTTTTCTCTAAAAAAACTAATTTAGAGGTGAATAGTTAATAAATATTGATTTTTCTAATACAATCATTTTTATGAAAATATCTTAACACATGAATAACATAGATGATTATAGATTATATATTTATATAAAATATTTTTTGGATAATTAATATAAATAATTTAAAAATGAACAATTGAATTTAGAAAATACATGTTTAATATTTTGGAAAATTTTGCAATATTTTAATCTAATTTTTTTAATCAATTAAATTAAATATTTGTTTTCATAAATAATAAAAATTTAACTATAAAAATTGGATTTCACATTTTAGATCAACATTATCATATTATTTAATTTTATAATTTTAATTATTTTGTATAGAAGAATGAATACTAAGATTAAATTTAATTACCATGATATTGGTAAAGATATCATTTAAAAGGAAAGGATATTAAAAAAAACTTCCATTTTCTTCTCATATAAAAAGGGATCACTTCCACCCTTTCAATACTCTACATTACCATTTATGTATCTCTCAAACCATGCACAATTTTACTCTCATATATGTATATTTAATGTTCTAAATCCCCTATTCACAAAATGTTTACCTATGTTTATCAATTCGAAGGAGTTCATCATAAGGAAGTTAAAGGTCACGACATAAGTATTAATTATTCCATACCTTTTATCCTAAATATTTATATTTCAACATGACCTTAACCGTAGTAATATAATTACATATTTATCATTATAATAATTACTTTTTATTATATTAATGTCAAAATTCTTATTTATTTATTTATATCCACATCGAAAAACATAAGAACATTGCCATTTCATTGGTGTATACTACCACATCAATGAGAACATGTCTTCCATTTTTCAACACCACCACTCTTGATAGTTTATAAAGATGGTATTTGGTAATTAAATTTATGTACATAACATAATAATGAATATTAATTGAAAAATTATAATCCCCCTTTATTTCTTCTCATTTATCAGGAAATGATAAAATTAATTGTTCGTTGTTTGGACTACTACCTCCACAAAGTAATATTATTATTTTTTCATATTGTTTTTCATTATATATACAACCCACAAAAAAATTTATTCAAACTCTTAATTATATACAAATATATTATGAATAAGATTATGTTATATTTATATTAGGCCAAAATAAACTATATCTTCACCGTAATTACTAATGGAATTATGGTATGATTGTTTTTGGGTGGGTTTAACCACCTACAAGAATAATGCTATAAAACCATATAAACATGAATCCGAGAACATAAATTATCAAGTTATTAAAATTTAATAAGAAAATAATGATTGGTTAATATTTTTGTAAATGTTATATTAATTTTTTTTATCTAATTACAAAAGTAGAATCATCAATAACTAAAATTACCAAAATAAACCTACATCGATTCAATTTTCAAGAAAATATAATAAAAAATATACTAAACATATAGAATATGATAATAATTAGTTGGTATAAAATTAAATATATTTGAATAAGGTTCTTAATAAGTTACCAAATAACATTATCTTTTTTATTTATGATGTTAGGTTCATGCATAATTAGAATGCGGAACAATATAAGGGTTTTATGTCCCAATTTTTACCCATTGGGACATATTTATTATTATACACCCTGATTTATTTTGATTGGTGTATATACTACCCATTTAAGAGATGGTACTTTGATTCAATTATATTACATGATTCTGAATGTTTTATTCCATGTTGTTTCTCTCATGGGGTTTTTGGGAACGAATATTATAATACTTGTTAATTTATAATTTATATCATTAAGGTACACATTATAAAGTTCTATAAGAACATGAAACCCATTTTATTTAAAAAATTAGGTACATATCACAATAACATGAAATTTTGGAACAAAAAAACTATTTAAAAACTCCATAACGTGCCCTTAAAATTTTATTTCTCTTTTAAAACTGTGTTGGGAAACATGGGGAAATAGATAATAATTTGGTGTCCAATAAGGCCTTTTAAGGGAATAACCAAAGAAAAGTATGAGGAAAAGAGGTACATGTGAGTAAAAAGGAATATAAAGGTAACATTAGAGGTGTAATAATCATAAACCCTAATATTTAAGAATGATATAAGATGATAACATAAAGGAAACATGAGATTTTGTATAAAATATAAAACAAAACATCATAAACACAATTCAAGGATAACCATAGAGAAATCATAACATATTGTGTTTTGGATAACATATAATGAAACATACATGGTATCTTATGAGATAAAAACATTACCCACTACATTATAGGGATATATAATTCTGCTCCAGCCTATCACATTCAAATCGTGTACATGTATAAGTGTACCGCATTGATCATACAAGATTAGGATGTATTTAAACACCATTAATGACATGATTAAGGAATTTGGGTTATAGAAATGGAAATATAAATTCCATAAACTATATGTACATTCAGATTAATACCCTTGATTGGGAAAAGGGATGGGTATTCAATACACAATTGTCTGAAATAGAAAATGACAATATAATTTAGATGGCATAATGAGGGTTGACTATAATTCATGATAATATTTAATAAGGGTGAAATTGGTATCTCATTACATGTAAGTCATAAGTAATGTAATTGGAATGTCTAAAAATATAAATACATTAATAATAAGAAATAAAAGGCAATATATAATGTAGGTGATAGAATATATAGCACCAAAAGAGGATCCCTTACCTTGAGAGGGTGATTCTGAAATCATCAGAGTTGATTCATAAGAGATTTGGAACAGAATGGCTGGGATTTATAGAGGTATGGGGAGATTAATTTAATTATAAATGAGATTATTGTGTGGTTTTGTGGGTATGTATAGAGAAATAGATGGGAATTATTTATTAGTTTTAAAACAGTGTTTTTGGAATATATATGAAATAATAATAAAAACCACCAACAATCCCATGGGTTTTTTCAATATTTTTTTCCAAGATGTGTGGTTTACAAAATTTTATAGGAAAATAAATGAATTATATGATATCATAGGCTTGGTTATGTGCAAGTGAGTCATGTTTATGAATAATTGATTTTAAATCCTTTGAAAATAATATAATTATTTGGGTATTCATTACGGGTTTTAAAAAAAGTTTAAATTACAAAAAAAGTTAATGGTCAAACAATATTTAATTTTTTATAAACATTATTGTATTTATTACATTACTTTTTAGGTTTTATAATGTTATAATACATAAAATATATTCATAATGTGTTTTATTTTTACACAAAACATTAACTATCATAGATTGTTACGAGAAATTTACCATTTAATAATTTTAACTTGAGGATTTAAAAAATAATATTTTTCATCAAAATAATTATATCAATATTAGAATTTTTACTCTTAAATGAAAATTTCTAAATTTTTTGGGAAAATTAATGTTTTTAAAAATATAACATTTTTCTGACTCTCATAAAATAGTCATTTGAATCCATAAAATGATATTATCATTTAAATTTAAATAAAAATTATATACTAAGTATATTAATTTAATATAACATTTATTTTGAAATTTTTTTATTTCACCAAAAATCATGCCTTTATAAAATTTATATATTTCTATAAAATAAAATTTAATTTTCATCATATTAAAATATAATTTTTCTCAAAATTATTATTTAATCATTTATGCAGTAGAAATAAAAGGGATAAATATATTCATTTGTTTATTAAAAAAAGAAAAAAATTAATATTATTAGTGTTTAGATACATAACAACCTATTACGCTAGGGTAATCCCCTAGATTAATGTTTGCAATGGTGACTCATTCTTATGGGTGGGTCAATGAACATGGTTTAGGTTTAGACCTTGAAACGTAAGAAATTCTCCCAAAAATGTTTTTGATCATGATTTAGTTTTTTAATGTCATCATGGTATGGTTCAAGGGAAATGGTAAATGATTTAATATTCCATGGAAGCTATGATAAATGGGATTTTTAAGTTATGATCCTACTAGTAGAGGCCATCTATTCTTTCATCTTTGTCAATTGGACTTTATCATATCTCTTAATATATTCAAATATTAATGATAACTATATAATTTCTATATTTTCAATGGTATTTATTCTTAAATTCCTTTTAAATTTGATAGTATATAAATTATAATGGTCCAAAATAGCCAAATTGGTGCATGTTGTTGAAATCATAACATAATAAAGAATTTTTTTCCATTTGAGAGGGAATTTCATTTATAAAACATTAGGTTAATACAGTCTTCCCCTCTTCAAAAAATTAACCGATAAAATTTTATTTCATACAATAATATATATAAGGGTTCTTCTATTTTATATTCACTCATTGTTATGATGTTTCTACATAAATATTGTGCTTCTTATATATTACTTATTCTATGTCAGTAGTCTTGATTCATATAATATCGTCTCTATGAAATAAGATCTTCATCAAATGCTCTTTTTTTGCATGATAATTCTCAAATGGTAATACCTTAGAATTTAGTAAATGTGAGGGATTTATTATGTACATCCTCACATGGGATATATGGGACACATCATGAACATATGATATGTTTTTTGGTATTTCTTATTGGTATTATACAACATTATTGTGATCAAGGATATCAAATTGTTCAGTGTATCTTGTAATAATCATTCACTTCATACCAAAACTCAAAACATTCTTCCATCATGATATATAAAGGAAAAAATTAACATTTTCCTCAAACTATATGTATCAACAATAATTTTATTGATAAATTTTATGTCTATTTTTTTGTATTTATTATGACTCTAAATGTTTTGAACTGTCATTATAATCTTGGATAAGATTATATCAAATAAACATACACTCTCCAACTTCATTGTAGCATGTTAGAGTCTAATAATAATTCATATATATATCATCATAAGGGGTCATTTGAAAGTTATAATGGAAACTAATGTTACATGAGAAATCCTATAAAGAAGCTATAGATCCTAATATCCTTTTAAATTAAATTTACATTATCTCATTATATAATATATTGTTTTAAATCTTATCTCAGACTGATGATCCATGTAAGGGAGATAAGGAGTACTAAAACTCATCTATATATCCAATTAATTTTTATTTATTCTCCAAAACCAAAATTTTACCTCAAATATCAATTAGATACAATGGATAATGGAACACTATACTATCTTACCACTTCTCTTATATATATCACAGAGAGTTAGTCAAGGGATAAATCATCATTGATAACAAGGAAATTTGTCGGCGTTGTATGGTGAATAACTATAAACCTTATGGAATTATTACCTTTATATGTGTTAAGGGACTCTTATGATGAATACAATGGTTATGTATTCCCATTCCCATATTTTTATGGGAAACCGTTTCATTATTCTCATAGACATCTATAATTCATCCTTGAATTGTTAACATACCAAGCATCAATATAAATTTTATTTTATCTTCACCTTCATGTTATCCCACTAGAATTATTGCTTCAAATATCTATATATAATTGTGATTCATGGATAGATATAGATGTATGAGTTATTCACTTCATCTAAAAGATCCATTTTTAGATCTTAATTTGATTGAACACATATCCATGTTCCGAACCATGAAACTCAACATTTTTGAATATTTAACCACATATAATTCACTAAAAATTATGTAGAACCTCATCGTCATTTTAGGACACCTCAATCCATCAAAAAATAGATGGATGACTAGTTATTTAAGTTATGTAAGATCAATTTACATTTATTATTTCCATGAATATCTTTTACATGTCCATACAGATTGGATCCCTTACAATACACATCATGTAATGTTTTGTGGTATCCTTTATACTTAGAGATCATATTTCACTTTTTTCTATTTCCTTAGATTCTAATGGATTAAATAATCATATTCCTTGATCAGTTCTATCCAAATTCAATGATGCAAACTGATCTCCTTTTTTGTAAATATATACATGAGAATTTTTTTAATCTGTATTTTTGACACACATATCCCCATAAAGATAATGTCACAAATTATTCAACATGAATATCACTCCCACCAGTTACATATCATTTGTTGGGTAGTTTTTATCGTGGATATTTAATTTTATGTAGTTAAAGCAAATCCAATTTTCATCTAGAATCAGTAAACGAACCAATCTATTTTTTGATGCAATGATGTAGATCCCAAATCCTTCACCAATGATGTGTAATGTAGGTATAGGTGTCATGATTATCCAATAATTTAACTCTTTAAGCATCTCTTTAAATTTATCAATATAATGAAACATGACTTACTTTGGAGTTACCTAGGATAGTGGGCTCAAAAATTGTGAGATGTTTATCTCAATGTGATGATAATACCAAGATAATCTAAGGAAACGATGAATTTTCAGCACATATTTAGGTCTAGAACATCCGTCAATTACATATGTTTTTGAAGTATCCATAAGTATTTCTTTACTAGTGTTAATATTTTATAATATTGTTACTTTATCTATCCAAAAGTCACATTTATTTTACTTTTCATACTATTTTTCTTACTAAAAGGTATTTAGTACAAAATTCAAATAATCCTCATGCTCATCCTTTATATTGAATTATATAATAGAATCATTTTTAAATACTACCATAATATTTTTACGTAATCCCGAATTACTATATCCATTATGAATATTAAGATATTAATAGAATTAGGGAGTCTAAATGGAATCACTATGAAAATTAATTGCTTGAACCATGTATGGGAAGCATTCATGGGGATCTCCTCCTTTACCTAGACTTGATAATATCTAAATAAGAAAACCACTTTGGATAAGTATTTAGATCCACATATCTGATCAAAAAAATTGTAAATCTACTAAAGAATATTCTTTTTATATATAATGATCCATTATGAGATTTTGATAATATGTACAAAGGAACATTTACCCATCCTTATTCATAATAAATGAACTAGGGCACCCCATAGTAAATAAAATGGGTATATAATCATTTTTCATAGATTATAATGTAGTATAATATTGATCTAATTATGTTCAAAAATGACAATTCAATATGGTGTCATGAATTTTGTAAAATCTTGGGGTATAAGTTTGACTGAGAACATAACCTCTTGACTAGAAAGAATACTATTATATTCTTTAGGAAACCCGTCAACAAATTCAATTAGAGTGGTAATATTACCAATGATGTTCATTTCTATAGTCTCAATAATTTTATCTATATATAATTTATTATAAAAAAATAATATACATTCATGAGCTGATGCTACAAAATGATAGATTGTTCCTCCATTTTTTACATTTATAGAATTGGAAGGATATTTGTTATATAAAGGCTGATTTCTTTATCTAATTTTTTTTTTGTTTTCTCTGTACAATGAAATCCAATCCATGACTATAGTATCACTAAATAACAGTAATGTAATTATCGTAAGGTCTGATAGTAATTTCAGCCAAAAAAATTATAGGGGATGATTTATATGCATGGGATGTAATAATTGACCCATTTTCTATCTTCACTGATAACTAAACATTCTTGTTTTGAGGTGCTATTTTAATAGTTCTATAGAACATTAATTATATGAATTTATTCAAAAAACCATAATGAAAGAAAAATTTTGACGTTCATAAATGGATAATAAGATTTCACTTCACTATTTAATTTGGGCTAAAAATATTAACTTCATCAAAAATAGTCTTTGGGTAAATTTTTTATTATATTAAAAGCATGAAAGGGAATCTATGAACATTGTAGGGATAAGTCATAAATAAAATATATTTCTTAAACTATGAATTTATCGGTTTCTATAATTTATCATTTGTCTATTTAAAAACATTAAATTGTACAAATTTTTTATTCCTAATATAATTCTTCATAAAGAGCTTGTTAATTTATATAAGCATATCCCAAAATTGTGTCCAATAATCTGTGTAGAAAGGAAACTTTTTTGGGTAGTGGGTAATGATCAATTCAATACAAATACACCCTTTTCAATGTTATTACCCATATTTAAAACTATTACCAAGTCATATCAAAATGTAGCATCTAGACCTAGATGAATTTTTATAGATACCACAAACTCGATAATTCACCACAATTTTTAGATGATTTCCTATATTTTAAATTATCCCAAAGGCTTCAACTGAAGTTTTATAAACATAATACCCAAGAATAATAAGAATTTCTTCTAAAACCAACTATGTTAACCCATATATTAATACACCTTAATTCATGATTTTTTTATATAAAAATTCAAATAATTATGTCCTAGATGATCGTGATTCATATTGTATTTGGGAAATTAGGTACACAACACAATACCCTGAAACATAGGTACAACATAATTATTTAAAAACTCCACAACATTACATTAAAATTTCATTACTCTTCTAAAGTAGCATGGGATAACCAGGGGATTATATAAAAAAGGGTGACCTATAAAGATCAATAACGTAATAATAAAATAATTGAATAACAAAAGTAGAACATGTGGGTCAAGAGGCATACCATGGAATCATAAGAGGTGTGAGTATCATGAATTAGAAAATCTAAGCATGATATAATATGATAACACAAGTCAACAACGAAATAAAGAAATAACATAAAACCTATAGCATCCCGCCTCTTTATCACATAAACTTTCATTACATTTTACAAAACCGAGGATATTTAAGGTTTAGTGTCTTGGAAACCAGGAACTTTAAACATGAAAACATAAAACATTCTTCTAAAACACTTGAAAGGCTTCCCCTCAAGTTCATCCTAGGTTCATTACTGCATCACATAACCTGGAAGCATACATGAAAAGAAAAGGTGAGCAAAAAGCCCAGTAAGGAAAATAAGAGAAACATTTTACATGTGAACTTGAGATACTTCAATAAAGTCATGAAAAAGAACTTTAAGGCTTGAGAATGAAATAAGGAGGCATATCATAATAAAAATAACATTTTCCATAACTTGAAAATGTGGCTATATCATTTAACATAGACAATCAAGAACATATCACCAAGGTCCATCCCCAAGGTGTCATTTGAAAATTACCAAGGTTATTCACCAAGGTATCGTGAAAATTGTAATCTCTAGTGGTTACATCATTACCCAATGCATTGGAGCGCTATCAGGGCGCACCCTTAAATTTTCCTTTATTATCATGTGAGCCACATATATCATCATCAAACATTTCATAAATAAACCATATTGCATAAAATAAATGGGTTTCATCTCATAATCATAACGTTTTAAAAACTATTTTAAAGACATGATCTTTACATTACTTTAAAACCCACAGAAAAGGAAGGTGGGTCTCATGTATGTAAATCCCAGAATTTAAAATAGAAAATTATGGTATATATGTGAATACCCCTTTAGAAGAAAGATCTTTGAGTATTCACTTAATAATATAAATGAACTTTAGAAAAAGAGAGAGACATTTTGAGACGGAAATTCTGCAGCATAACGGCTATGTTACGAGGTTTTAGAAGACATTAAAAAGAGAGGTAAAATGGGTCAAACATTCTTAAATGACCCATAAAATAGTAGAAGGACAGAATAAGAAGGATACATGATCATGGTAATGAAATTTCAAGGACATACCATTTGAAATGAATAACATGGAAGGAAGACAAAAATTATATTTCTCTTACGAAAGTTCGGCAGCCTAACGGCGTTACTTAAACTTTAACAAAAATGATTTGAAAAGATCAAATAGGGTTTATAATCGTGTGAACATAAGAGTTCAGTATGATAGATATAGAGATAATTCCCCAAAATAACAAAAAGGAACTTGAAAGAACTGACATGAAAGTGAAACTTCAAAATGAGAAGGTTGAAGAACCACGTAAAAATTCGGCAGCCTAACGGCGCCACTTAAAACATCAAAATACTTAATTGAAGAGATAAAATGGGGTCTCTCATCATATGAACATAAGAGTCCAGTATGATATATATAGAGATCATACCCCAATATAACAAAAAGGAACTTGAAAGAATTGACATGAAAGTAGAAATTCAAAACGAGAAGGGTGAAGAACCACTTAAAAATTCGGCAGCCTAACGGCGCCACATAAAAATTCAAAATACTGAATTGAAGAGATAAAATGGGGTCTCTCATAATATGATCATGAAAGATCAGTATGATAAATTTAGAGATCATACCCCAACATAATAAAAAGTAACATGAAATACTTTACATGAAAATAGATCTTGAAAAAGGAGAAGGGAGAAAGAATCCGTTACAAACATTTCGGCAGCCTAACGACGCCACTTAAAACATAATAAAACGAAATAATGAGAGAAAGAGGGGATCTCTCATTATATGAACATGAATAGGTCAGTATGATGAGTATAAAATAACATCCTCCAACATAAGAACATGGATCATAAAAGAAATGACATAAAAGAGATTACTTGAAATGAAAGAGAGAGGTCGGATCCCTTATCTTAAAACATAACTCTTAAAACTCAAAGGTTGGGACCTTGAGGGCTTGGGGTAACCATGGGAGGACTCTTTTGGAGGTAATGAGACCAGAACTTCGTTGGGGGAGAGTGGGGAGTCGAATGGATGAGAGGATGGCTTGGTATTTATAGGGAAAGTGAGGGGACAAGGCATTAATGGCAAAGGGACACCTCATTAGTGGTTTTGGAAAAACCATGGGCTTTCCCATGGTATTTTCCCATGGTATTGGCCACTTGGGACACCTCATACCTTATCTCACTATTCAAAATTCGAACATATTTATTACAAAGTTAATACATCATTTAATGATGTCATTAAACACCCATAACTTAAAAATTGTATTTTCACTATTCATCGAAAATTCAACTTTCTCAGAATAATCCCAAAATTTCACCTTAACCAAATATCAACGCTCTGATTACAAATATGAACTCCATTTTATAAAAATAATTATCTAAATATTTTTAATTTAATTTTTAAATAAAAACACTATTCACTAAAAATTCATTTTTTTCAGAAAAAACCCCAAAAATTACCAAAGCATAATATCGGTGCTCTGAGTTCAAAAATGAAATCCGTTTTATAAAAATAATTATCTAAATATTTTTAATTAAATTTTTAATTAAAAAACACTATTCAACCAAAAAAACTAATACTTGAATAAAAATTTATGAAACCATTATTTAACCATTTCATTGAATCACATTACTTAATCAAGGTGCCTATATTATATTAATACTTTCTTTAAGTGAGATTAGTAATCCATTTGGACAAATTACTAATCCTAATCATAAAATCACTATTCATAATTTACTATTCATCAAAAATTAAGTTGATCTTATTAGACTCTAAATTTCGTACAGAACATAATTGTAGAAGACCATTTTTTGAAAATCATTAGACATTTTTAATTATTTAAGGTTTACACAACCATTTTTAAAATATCCTTTTTCTAAAATTCATCAAAAATATGCATACTATATTTATCCGGTCATTTAAAAATTCATAAACTTCATCATAAGAAGAAATCCAAATTTTTATTAAAAAAATAGGATTACACAAGGTAGTTACGGTCTCCTTACATAGCCCCTTATCACACCATCATAGGAACAAAGTATAAGGTGTGCTAAGGTGAGAGAATCCGAGGGAGGCTTGGCCAACATCGCACGAGTAGTAATTTCTATCAGTTTTAACTTCTCGTGAAGGCGATCCCGTTCTAGCTTTATACGATGAAGTTCAGCTTGGGTTTGGTCCAGAGAAAAGCCCAATGGTGCTACCTCCTTCCCAAGTTCTGTTAGATGGGCTTCGATTGGTCCAAGACTACTGGGTGAGGCCATCGAATCTTCTTTCTATATTAATTAACCAAGATTACTTGTATTTAGAGACAATAATCAAAATGTTTAGTTTCCAGTGGTCATTTTGACCAATGGTCATATAACAGTCAAAAACCAACAGTATAATTTTAATTATACTCATGTTATCAAATGAAACAATTTTGTTGAGTATAAATATAAAATAACACATAAAATTAGGAAACAATAATTATTCAAAATTTCGGGTTGTTACAATCTTCCCCCCTTAAGAAATTGCATCCTCGCAATTTTTTAAAATTAGGTTTTGAAATTTCATTGAAAGTCCCACATCAGAAAAGGAGTCAGTAAAACTATTACTTTAAAAGAAATAAAGGGAAGTACGAAGGTCACCCGAGTTAGCCCACACTAGGATTACATGTAGGAAAACATGGACATGGAGGAGAAAACAAAGGGTCATGTTCTGAGGGAGAGTGACAGAGAACATGATTAGGATAAAGTTAACCATAAGAAAATCCCAATCATATGATGTGTGTAACCGATCTTTGATTACCTAGTAGGAAACGTAAAACAACAACGTTTTTGTTTTACATTCCTTTTCATAATTTTGAGGAATTAATTTACAACATAGAACAAAAACATAAGGAAATATATCTACCTTCATGTAGAGTTTCACCCTTTAATAAGTTTCTACCAAAACTAATCTTTTATCCCAAACGATGAGAATTCAAAACTACTTGGTCTCATCAAAACACAAGAATCATCTTCTAGAGAATCACATAATCCACAAAAGATTAACTATCTATTTCTTATATCTTTAAACATTATCCCAAAAACAGAAAGGGTAAGGTTAGACAACTCTTCAAAAAGGAACAATCCCATAGGAATGGAAACTAATATTTAAATATTCAATGTTCCATAGTAATACCCAAAGTTCATCATAGACCATCCCATAAATAACGGTCCTTAAAATTCCTCAAAATAAACCACACTAAGATTGAAACCCAAATACAAGAAGTATTTGATAACATAGTCTTCCAAAATAAACTTCATTATTCATCTCCAAACAACATCAACCACTCCTAACATCTTATAACAAAATTATCTAAACTAAACATATTTTACCCAAGATAGGTTAATCGTTCCCATAAGTAACCTAAATTACTATAAGTCCACCATAAACTCATCGATTCTTCAAAATATAAGTCAACCTTAACCCTCAATGAAAATATCATAGTAATCTATTTACCTTGATCATATAGGGTCCCTAAAATAGTGAACATATTCCAAAATAATAATCATCTTTTAATCCCCTAATCACCTCTGTCGTATTAATACGACAATCGTCGCATTTCCTATCACATTGGTTTTTGGGACATGTTCTTCCATTTCCCGCCATTAACTAAGAAAGGAAACTATAATTAGGGGCTTATTTACTTAGCTAATAATCATGAAAAGTAAACTTTAAGCATAAAAGGATAAACATGTAGAATAAAAGTATATCCTAACTTGTGATCCCCTAGGTTCCAATCTAGGTTATCCATGATCATATATTCTTATGTGAATCATTATTTTGTTTTATCCTTGATCCTTTAATAATGGTTCATACTAAGATTATGAATTTACCAAAGCATATCCCCCGGGAGTGTCGTAACCAAGAGTGCAGTAAGGCCCGTTGTCGTGTACCAGTTCCCGTTCGAGTCTAGCTCAAAGCAGTGTTTTCAGGTTTTACCCCTATGTACATCTTTGCCAGAGCCACCTCTACCTGCTCGTATCCAGACAGGGATGTATTTGCTTGGAAACCCCTTACTCAATACTCACCAAAATACCAGGAAGATTTCCTATATTTAAACTTTTCTATAAGGTTCCTCCTAGATTTTTCAAATCCTAATTTCCACAAATAACTAAACCATCCTTTGATACCAACTATAGCATCCCGCCTCTTTATCACATAAAGATTCATTAAATTTTACAAAATCTAGGATCTTTAAGGTATAGTGTCTTGGAAACCAGGAACATTAAACATGAAAACATAAAACATTCTTCTAAAACACTTGAAAGGCTTCTCCTCATGTTCATCCTAGGTTCATTACTGCATCACATAACCTAGGAGCATACATCAAAAGAAAGGGTGAGAAAAAAGCCCACTAAGGAAAACTAGAGAAACATTTTACAAGTGAACTTGAGATACTTCAATAAGGTCATGAAAAAGAACGTTAAGGCATGATAATGAAATAAGGAGGCATATCATAATAAAAATAACATTTTCCATAACTTGAAAATGTGGCTACATCATTTAACATAGACAATCATGAATATATCCCCAAGGTCCATCCCCAAGGTGTCATTTGAAAATTACCAAGGTTATTCACCAAGGTATCGTGAAAATTGTAATCTCTAGTGGTTACATCATTACCCAATGAATTGGAGCGCTATCAGGGCGCACCCTTAAATTTGACTTTATTATCATGTGAGCAACATATATCATCATCAAACATTTCATAAATAACCCATATAGCATAAAATAAATGGGTTTCATCTCATAATCATAACGTTTTAAAAAATTCTTTAAAGACATGATCTTTACATTACTTTAAAACCCACAGAAAAGGAAGGTGGGTCTCATGTATGTAAATCCCAGAATTTAAAATAGAACATTTTTGTTATATATGTGAATACCCCTTTAGAAGAAAGAGCTTTGAGTATTCACTTAATAATATAAAAGAACTTTAGAAAAATAGAGAGACATTTTGAGACGGAAATTCTGCAGCATAACGGCTATGTTACGGGGTTTTAGAAGACATTAAAAAGAGAGGTAAAATGGGCCAAACATTCATAAATGACCCATAAAATAGTAGAATGACAGAATAATAAGGATAAATGATCATGGTAATGAAATTTCAAGGACATACCATTTGAAATGAAAAACATGGAAGGAAGACAAAAATTAGATTTCTCTTACGAAAGTTCGGCAGCCTAACGACGTTACTTAAACTTCAACAAAAATGATTTGAAAAGATCAAATAGGGTTTCTCATCATGTGAATATAAGAGTTAATTATGATATATATAGAGATAATTCCCCAAAATAACAAAAGGGAACTTGAAAGAACTGACATGAAAGTAGAACTTCAAAATGAGAAGGGTGAAGAACCACTTAAAAATTCGGCAGCCTAACGGCGCCACTTAAAACGTCAAAATACTGAATTGAAGAGATAAAATGGGGTCTCTCATCATATAAACATAATAGTCCAGTATTATAGATATAGATATCATACCCCAATATAACAAAAAGGAACTTGAAAGAATTGACATGAATGTAGAACTTCAAAACGAGAAGGGTGAAGAACCACTTAAAAATTCGGCAGCCTAACGGCGCCACTTAAAACTTCAAAATACTTAATTGAAGAGATCAAAGGGGGCCTCTCATCATATGATCATGAAATATCAGTATGATAAATTTAGAGATCATACCGTAACATAATAAAAATGAACTTGAAATACTTTACATAAAAATAGATCTTGAAAAATGAGAAGGGAGAAAGAATCCGTTACAAAAATTTCGGGAGCCTAACGGCGCCACTTAAAACATCATGAAACGAAATAATGAGAGAAATAGGGGATCTCTCATTATATGAACATGAAAAGGGCAGTAAGAGGAGTATAAAAGAAGATACTCCAACATAATAACATGGAGCATAAAAGAAATGACATAAAAGAGATTACTTGAAATGAAAGAGAGAGGTCGGATCCCTTACCTTAAAACATAACTCTTAAAACTCAATGGTTGGGACCTTGAGGGATTGGGGGCACCATGGGAGGACTCCTTGGGAGGTAATGAGACCAGAACTTCGTTGGGGGAGAGTGGGGAGTCGAATGGATGAGAGGATGGCTTGGTATTTATAGGGAAAGTGAGGAGACAAGGCATTAATGGCGAAGGGACACCTCATTAGTGGTTTTGGAAAAACCATGGGCTTGCCCACGGTATTTGCCCATGGTATTGGCCACTTGGGACACCTCATAACTTATCTCACTATTCATAATTCGAACATATTGATTACAAACTTAATACATCATTTAATGATATCATTAAACACCCGTAACTTAAAAACTGTATTTTCACTATTCATCGAAAATTCAACATTCTCAGAATAATCCCAAAATTTCACCTTAACCAAATATCAACGCTCTGATTACAAATATGAACTCCATTTTATAAAAATAATTTTCTAAATATTTTTAATTTAATTTTTAAATATAAACACTATTCCCCAAAAAATCATTTTTTTCAGAAAAAACCCCAAAAATTACCATAGCATAATATTAGTGCTCTGAGTTCAAAAATGAAATCCGTTTTATAAAAATAATTATCTAAATATTTTTAATTAAATTTTTAATTAAAAAACACTATTCACCCGAAAAAACTAATACTTGAATAATAATTTATGAAACCATTATTTAACCATTTTATTGAATCACATTACTTAATCAAGGTGCCTAGATTATATTAATACTTTCTTTAAGTGAGATTACTAATCCATTTGGACACATTACTAATCCTAATCATAAAATCAATATTCATAATTTACTATTCATCAAAAATTAATTTGATCTTATTAGACTCTAAATTTCGTACTGAACATAATTGTAGAAGACCATTTTTCGAAAATCATTACACATTTTTAATTATTTAAGCTTTACACAACCATTTTTAAAATATCCTTTTTCTAAAATTCATCAAAAATATGCATACTATATTTATCCTGTCATTTGAAAATTCATAAACTTCATCATAAGAAGAAATCCCAATTTTTATTTAAAAAAATGATTACACAAGGCAGTTACGGTCTCCTTACATAGCCCCTTATCACACCAGCATAGGACCAAAGTGTAAGGTGTGCTAAGGTGAGATAATCCGAGGGAGGCTCGACCAACATCACACGAGTAGTAATTTCTATCAGTTTGAACTTCTCGCGAAGGCGATCCCGTTCTAGCTTTATACGATGAAGTTCAGCTTGGGTTTGGTCCAGAGCAAAGCCCAGTGGTGCTACCTCCTTCCCAAGTTCTGTTAGATGGGCTTCGATTGGTCCAAGACTACTGGGTGAGGCCATTTAATCTTCTTTCTATATTAATTAACCAAGATTACTTGTATTTAGAGACAATAATCAAAACGTTTAGTTTCCAGTGGTCATATTGACCAATGGTCATATAAAAGTCAAAAACCAACAGTATCATTTTAATTGTACTCATGTTATCAAATGAAACATTTTTATTTAGTATATAAATAAAATAACACATAAAATTAGGAAACAATATTTATTCAAAATTTCGGGTTGTTTCAAAACCTGACATCATAAAGAAAATTCATGGATGATTGAAGAGACATCATAACATTGGATTCTTAGGATAACCTCTCGTTTTCCATACATGGTATCTTAGGAGATAAAAATTTATCCAATTCATTGTAGGGTTATATAATTCTAGTCCCACCTATCATATTCAAATCATGTGAATTCATATGTGTAAAACATATATCATACAAAAAAATAATTTTTTTTCGTTACATTTAATATGAAAATTAAAGAGTGTGGGGTATATACATAGAAGTACTTAATTAATAAATGATTGTTACATATAGAATAATAACCTTTAGAGGAATTGAAGATGCGTATTCCCCACTAAAAATTTGTCATGGAAAATTATAGGATAACATTGAAAGCATAACAATAGTACGTAATGATTCATGGAATGGTTTAATGAGAGTTAAATGGGTATCTCATCTCTGGGAAATGAAAAAATGGTAATAGGTATGTGTAAAAACATATACCATCATGAAAAATTGTAATCTAGTGGAATAATATAAAGAATATGCATAAATAATGAAGTGGATGAGATGATCCCTTGCCTTAAGAGGCCTCATATGATATAATCCTACTAATAGGGTTAATGAATTATTTTTCATGTTTTAATTAGAATTTATAATAACACTTTATATATTCTAATATTAATTGTAACAATGGATCATGTATATTATAAATTGTTATGATCCTTAATTTCGTTTTAAATATGACATGAAATGACTTATAATAATAATAAATAACCAAATTAGTGCCTGTATTTTATATAAAATTATTTCTTAATTAGACATTTATTCATATAGAAAATTATACCTCATTTATAATTCATTGTGTCATTGTATATTTTTAATAAAAATTTAAAAAGTTATAAGTGTTTTTTATCTCAAATTCATTTATATGGAATGCATTTTTATTATATACCTATTTTTCATATAGTTCATATGATTTCTATTTTATTAATTACACCATGAAATATATTAAAATAATAGTATTATATGTTTGTTTGAATTATTGATCTCATTCAATGGGTTTTTATTTCAATGTTATTTGATCTGTAACTGTTGCCTCGATTAAGATTTTTTCTCATTGAGTCATAAATTATCTATATGATTTTGATCTTCTAAGCTTTAATTGACCACTCAATTCCTTTTATCTATTTTATTTCCTTTATATTATATAGAATGTATATCTTTATGTTGATATTATCTTCATTAATGAAACAACTTCATAGAAAATATTACATAGGAATTATCAACTCCTACTATTTCCAATGGATCTTTTTCTCCATGACCATGCTTTCCGTGCCACTAGATTCTAGTTTTTTTAAAACACATAGATATAATAATTTATTATTTTTCATGAGTTTTTTGAGTATTTAATTTTATCTAATTTACAATTTGATATCATTTTCATCCATTTTTAATATTTTTTTGTTTTATTTTGGGAAAAAATGTGAAAATTTCTTAATTATGAAAATTTCAAATATTTTTATCATATTGGTATTTTGTGCATGATTTTTTCCAAATTTATAAAAATTGAGTGAATATTATTTTTATTTTTATGAATTACTTTTTCCTGTGTTATTCAAATTATACTTCTAAAATTAGAACTAATAAGAAATCAATAGGCCCAAATAAAATAATAAATTTTAAAAATATTTCTATTAGAAAGAATGGATCCTACATCAGAAAATGAGTCATAAGATAAGATAAATACACCCAAATTAATAATTTTTAGCTAGATTTAAAAATAACTCATAGAATCATTTTTAGATTAAATTTAAATTATTATTTAACTCATTATGTTATTTATTTAATGACACGTCATAAAGTTAGTTTATGAGTCTCTTATTCTAGATTAGGTGTGATTAAGTAATTATGGAATAACATTTAGTAAAAGTGTCTAATGAAGCTGGAATGTTGAGGCAGTATTGCTAGAGAGAGGGGAATTTTTTTTATATAAATCCATGTATAAGTATTATCCATTTCTAGGAAAAATAATCCCAAACATTCAGTAGACACCAATAAATGGGAAAATTTTCCACCCCTCGACCATATAAATATTTGCAACCACTTACATTTGAAGGTGTTGAAGAAGGAGAATGTGGGGCTATACTGGTGAATCAAACTAATAAATTAAAAATGATATTATATTTTATATTTTGCTAATTTCATAATTCTATCTTCTTCCCCATTCAACTCTATTACCATTCATATGGAAGATAAAAATTTTGAGATATAGGTGGATAAGAATTTTTATTTTTTAATGTAGGATCCTTGTACATAAAGTTGAGGACCCCCATTTAAATTTAATTCTTTCTATTTCTATTGGTTCATAATTAACATAATTAAATTTTATTTATGGGTTTTGTTTCTTTTGTTTCATTCATCATCATTTTAATTTCATTAATATCATTCTTTCTAGTGCAGTTTGTCTTGATCGATTATATTTTGATAGGTGGTTATTGTCTTTGATCATTGTAATGTGTTTCAAATAAGTGTATTGTTTATATATTTATAAGGAGAAACTATTCCCGAGTAAGACTTTCCTTGGTATTTTGGGAATGGTTAAATTATTTTCATACTGACAGGAGTGGTTTTATTTACATCCCTCAATAAATGGGCATTGAAAACTCGATCAAGGAGTCTTTTATTTATTGTTTAGTGAGTATAGAGGTTTGATTTTTATGAAAATAATTACATTGAAAATGATTATCCTTCTCTAACCCCATAACATTATTTATCAATTTTTGTTGAAAATTTAATTTAATTTAATTCTTTATTTTTAAAATCAATCAATTAAAAAAAAATTCAATTATTTCTCTAATTTCAAGTGATAGTCTTATTTGTGTGCACTCTTCCCTAGAGACAACCTAGGATATCCTCTACACTACATTTTAAATTAGTAAATAATTGTTTTTGTAACACACCATTATAGAAACATGTCATAAAATCTAATATGGATTATTTTATATGATCATTGTAACTCTATATAATTCATTTAAAATGGGAAATATATATCACTTTTTGTGATATGAGTTTTCTACAACTATATTTAAAAAAATTTAAGTGGTTCACATCCTTTAAAAATAAAATGTTTTATATTCTATACCAGGTTATCTAATTAAATCATTTAAATATTTTTCATGAATATAATATTTCATATTTTATAAAAAGTTCTGTGTATTATATAACCAATTTTTCTTTCAAAAATTTTATTATAATGACTTTTGCAATGAAATTGGTGACTTATCCTAATAGAAATTATTTATAAAAATATGAAAAAATGATCTTTTTTACACCATTCATCACGAATATATTTAATATCATTAATTGTTTTATAAATAATATTATCTTTTTTATTTTTATATGAGTTTTAATTAATATGGGTTTCCTTGAAAAAGGGTTATTTTAATCATAAAATTCAAAGTAAAATTTGTTTACTCATCTAATATTATTCTCCATCTACCAGTTTATTCTTTATCTATGTTTTCAAAGAATAGAAACATTAAATCTATATAAGAAAAATTATTTTTCACTGATTATGTATTTCCTAATCATCTTTATTGTATAATCTTAATTATTCTATCAACGCCTTTCACGATTGAACAATCTATATTTCCTTCCATTAACGGAATAGTGTTCACCTTGATTTCATAAATCTATTGATTAGGGATTTTATTAATATAACCCTGTAACCATTATCTATTTTGAATAAATACCATATGATTAGTTATCTTCATTGAATGTTAATTTCAATGACTAATATTGAATATCATTGGATACCCAATTATTTTTAATGGGAACATAATATTATAATTATTGATGTAATTTTAATTTTTCTTACATGACTCCATTTGAAAAGGATATCAAAACAAATTTAATTACCATTCGTTCATTGTGAAATGATGAATGAATTGATTTTATTTGGCACTCATATGTAATAATGATAAATAGAGAGTTCTTATATCATCTATAAATGAATTGGTTAAAAAATTAGCATAATGTAATGATTTGTGGACATGGTTGGATTTTCCATAATAAAGAGAATGGATATTCCTGGATTTTCTTACAACCAAAAGGGTGGAAAAAGTAAGAAATTTTCATCACAATTCCATATAATTATGTTTTTTCTATAGTTTAATTCTTATTCTTATCAATATATTCTATTATCATGGTTAATGTTTATTGAATCATGTATCCACACCCTCTTGAATTATTTCATATATTATTCTATAAAATTTAATAATATATCATGGAAAACAGTTATTCACAATTTTGATCATTGATTATTATTTATTATTTTTACCCAGGTTGTGTATCTATGATCACCCATTTTTTATGTTTCCAATTTCTAATTTTGTGAATAAAATTAATACATATGATGTGTATAGAAGAAAATATTAGTTCGATAATTTTTGGGAGATATTGATAATCTTTTATTGATTAATCAATTTAATATATAGTGTGAATAATTTATATTAGTTTAAAATAATGATTTTTTTATAGTTAATGTTTTTTTTCCAAATTCTAAAAAAATATAGAACTAAAAGTTCATTGGAATGTACTATAATGGAATTATTTAATTAATTCATGAAATTTGATTGTTATATCCTTAAGGGATTATAGTTGGTATCAGATAAGGGTTTAGATAAATATGGATATTAGGATGTTATTTGAGGATAATGTAAGGTTTGATGATTTAAGGCTGATCATAATTTCAAATATATTGAAAAAACCCTTATTTTTATTATGGTAATATTGAATAAATTAGGGATTATTATAAGATAACATTATTAAAAAACATAGGCATAAATCCATGTATAGGATAACATAACAAAAACATTATTAAAGAAAATATTTTGTGGTTCTCCTACTTATTACATCCCTTAATGGATACTATAAGTTGACTCAATTTTTAAAAAATATGTACCTAGGGGTAATAACTCTAAAAGGTGTATTTTTTATTAACTCAATCATCACCTAGTAAAAGATAATGTTATTTAACTATATACATGGTTTAAAACTCCTTGTAATTTTTCATTGGTTAGTTCAGAATTTATTTATATCTCGTTACGATGGATTTAAAAATAATTTTATTAAAACACCTAATAATGAAAAACTATGGATAAAATATATTAAAAAATAGAGATTCATGTGTTAGGTTGTACATTAATTTTTATGGTTCTTTTATGATTAATCTGTAATAAGAACATTATGTGAATTGGTTTCACTGATTTTCAATATTAGAGTCTTGTAAAAAATTTCATGATAGTTTTGGTGTTGGTATTTTTTGGAATTATTCAAAGATGTACAAGAAAATATATCAATGTATGTTGAACTGAAAATATCATAGGATGAAATGAAGGTTTCATTGAAGAAGACATCTTAGCATTGTCAATTCATATTAATATAATCATTGAACTTTATTCTATTTAATATTATTATAGTCATCAATGAAATTGAATTTTAAATGTATTACATTAGAATATTTTAGGAATTATTTTTAGATCTATGAGATGAGATGGAAATTGATTATGAGGGATGAAATTAATTTTTGAAATATATTTAATATATTAAATATCACTTAAGAATTGTTATCCTGAAAAAGTGAAATGAATCATAATTGGGGGATCTGATCAAAAATATTATCCCTCTATTGATTTGATCTCATGGGACTTAACCATGGAGGGACATAACTTATATTTGTATAGGTCACATTGGTAAAGTGATGTTATTTGTAGAATAAGTTAAATAAATAAATAAATAAATAGATTTATTTATTTTATTTAATTGAATTAGCAACCCTTTTCCACTATAAATAAATGATAATGCATCCATCCATAGATTTATCAATATATCTTATATATTTATTTGAGCTTTTAGAGAGGAGTAATTGCAGGATCGTTGGTAAATAACATAGAATCAAGAATAGATTATGATTTTTGTGCTAACAGAAATCATGGATACTACCAAAGATAGTTTCATAGAACAATTATTAATCAATGATCGATCCAAAATATATGTATGAATTTTTATTTTTGTAATTCTATTCAATTCATTTATCCCATTCAAAGGAATATAAATTCCACAAATAAGAATTTATTTTCACATCGATGGTATTTTTATATGTGTAGAATTCTTTTCAGTTGTTATTTGCCTATTTTTCATATATATCATTATTAACTTATTGAGGAAAAATGAAAACAATTGAGATTAGTTATTGACTTCTTTTGTTACATGTATTTTTCCCTTAATTCATTTCACATCCATCATTGGTATTCTCTTTGGCCAACAGATTGATGAATACTGAGTATTTTATCATTGTGAAAATGTTATTCAACTACAGTAATAGATATCATGGGTGAGGATCATGATTGAAGATGTGATCGACTTGAATAGGTAATGGTGTATGATAATAGGTATATCAAATTGGATAGGTTCTTCTTTTTTATCCCATAATCGACAATGCAGCATCAGATATCAAGTCTGGTAAATTTCCAAGAGGATTTTGAAGGATAGAGTCATAATATCTGGAGATGGGAAGGTCATATAATTGTAGATCAATATTTTCTGATAGTGTCTTAATAGGGGATGAGGTGGAGGATGGACTAGAATGATCTAAAAATCCTAGGTTACAATTCTTGTAATCTGGACATACATGTCTTGTGGAACCCCTCTGTGTGGTGGTACAATTTCATTCTAGAGAAAACTATCACACACTGTGTGACCCCTATCTCAAACCATGTGACTTGTGTTGAGGTCTTGTCTTGTGTCTTAGTGGATACATGGGAACAAGAATGACAAATTATACAGACAAAATCATACTACACAAAAAGGTTTACACTAGAACAACTATATATACATGGTTCGGTAAATCGGAATGGACAATTTTATATGTGCATGACCACAAGAAATTGTTAGGGTGTTGGGAAATATCTGCATTCCATGTTTGATGACATACATGTTGTGTATTTCAGGTTTTATATATTTTTTTAGGAAGCACCACACAGGTAGACTATGGGTTGGTTGTATATGTCGTGTAACCCTAGAAAACAACATGTACCCTATTTTATGTTGTTTGGAGACCTTCATTTCTTTTTTTTGGAATAAAAATGGTTCAGTTTGTTCCCTTGTTCTATCCCCTCAAGGTTATTGTGTGTAATTACATCTGAATCTCTAGATTATAATCCCTAAGGAGGATGTGTCTCGGATAGGGTTTGTGGTGTCCCTAAATGATGTTTCAATGTGATATACTATAATTTCTTCTTATACACTAGGTGTGGTTAGTGGAATCAGCATAAACTTCATGCATGAGGTATTGATACTCCATCTAACTGTCCATATTAGTTGGTTTTGTGGTATTGTTTTAACTCAATCCCTAAAATAGTGGGATGATCCATACTAGGTATGAGGTGTCCCTCAACAGTCCAATGTGTGTTCCCCTACCTATGTATTGGGGTCTATATAGGACAATGATATTTCTTTGGTGAGGCTCATTGACCTTTTACAATTGTATGATGGTCTTTGGTGGTAGCATGGATCGTGGATTAGATACTACTAGAATGATCATTTCTTGATGCATAATTTTGTGACTGGCAGTTTAGTTGTGACCCCCTAGAGACGTGGTTTCCTTCCTGAGTATATCTATATTGTTTATATTAATTGATTTCAATATTATTTTTATGAGATAAATATTCACTAAGAGATATAATTTGTTTTTATGAGATTCCTACTTTGTGTTGTTATATTCACCCTTTCATGGGTTTTTCATGCTGGTTTTGTGTCTTATGTAGAAGACTGTCTTGTTTATAGGGCTATAGAGGGAATAGAGCCTGATAAAGCTTAATAATCATGATAGGCCTAGGATAGTTATGGCGGATTCATTTTAATCTGTTTATTCTAAGATAATATATTCAACCTGTGTTCATTTTCTTTTGGGGGATTGTATTTGGTAGTTTCTTCCAATACCTAGATCTCATACTCTAATATCAAAACTATAAATTCATTCATACAACGTTATCATTATTTTTATATTTATTCATTGTATGTACATAGATATTTGTGTCTTGGTGGGTAGGTTCATTAGGCCTACGTATCCCAAGTATGTGATATGCCAACATAGCACTGGTCTCCATCACCTGGCATGTTAGTGGTAGGCATGGGGTAGTCATTGTTTTGTCCCCATTGGGCCTGGTTGTGACATAGTTGTATGATAGGAGTCAGTTCTACCTTATGTCTTGAGTTGGGGGCTATATTTTCCCATTAACAGATCAATATATTCTTATTTCCCCCTTTCTTATTTTCTAATTCCCAACTTCCTCGTGACACAGAGATATCTACCATGGTGTTTCAGATTGGTTATTCTATAGATAATGTTTTGAAATACTCCAAAGAACACATCGTGTGTCTATTGGATCCTATATCAGGTTTTATTGACCTTTCATCCATTCCATTCCCATTGCTCCTCAATGTGCTAGTCTAGTCGACTGTTTTCCCACTCTAGATATTTCAAAGGATGATATTTAGAATTCTTCAGAATATAAAAATATATTTTTGGTGTAGAGGTATGGTTTGGAGAAACATTTCATAATTTTTTTACGAACTTATATAAACTATTGGGTGACCAGTCATCTTGTGGTGGTCTCGGTCTTCTCTAGGTATTATTTCTGTGTACATTTATTTCTCAAGAGGGATTCATTAAGATGTTGTCCAGGATCAATTGTCACTGTGGTTCCTGGTGCTTTTCTCTCACATGGTGGTATTTAGAGTCTCATAATGGGATGGAGTGAAGAATGGCTACGGTTTGGGCTTTACATCCATGTATGCCTTTTCTGCTTCATAATCCTTAGATTCTTTATTTGGTGGGAAATGTGTTGGGTACATTCCTATTCTCGAATGAACCTATTCAGTGCCTCCATCCAGTGACAAACCCTTATAAATGTATGGATATTGATCTATTTTCTTTTCTTCCATCAAGAGTTTTTATTTGTGCTGGGAAGGGATTTTCATTTTTGAAATGGGTATTCTATGAGGCTTTTCCTAGGTTATGTTGTGAATTTCACATTCAGGTTCATTCATATGGTGTTTATAGGAAATTAATGATGGGATTCAAAGTGAAGAAACTAAAGGTTCCCTAGGTTCTGGGAGTTGTGGTCCTTATTGATGGTCTGCCTGATCCAAATTATATGGTGTTTAAGAGTTAAAAGTCACTAAATCTAATACCTTCATAGGTTCTATACTTGGTTTCTAATAACATGTTTCAAAAAGTAATGGGATTTTTGAATTTTGATAAAGAGAGTCATGTGACTAACAAAAAAGTAGTCGAACCACAATTGTAATTTATGTTCCCCATGTTCCCTCGATAGATTCTGGTGGTTCGATTAGGTAGGCACCTCTAGAGCGTGATAATGGTAGTCTATCCTTGGTCTTAGTATATGATTATTTGGGTTTGGTGTTGTTTTATCTTGGTGGTTTTGGTCAATGCTTGGGATCTTTGTCAGTCTCATTAGGTTTGACTCGAAATTTCGTGATAATGGATGGTGGCCTAGATGATATATGGGATTCCATGATATCCCCTACGAGAAGATTGATTGTGTCTCTATTTAGTGGGAGTATGTCACTGGAGTATCCGTATAATGGTTGCATTTCAAACAGATTGTCAGTGTTTTTGGAAACTGAATAGATTATCAGTAACGTTTCTCTAAAGTTTAACAATAGGGGAAAAATGGCAGGAAGACTAAATTAATATTAGAGGAAAATCACTAGTTCCATGATTATAGAATCTCCGGACCCTAAATCACTTTACAATATAGGTTCTTGGGGCCACGTGTCCGGCTCCTACCTCGTTTTACAATTTCTATCATCATCTACAATTCCATGATCATGGGTGCTCAGGTGAAATCTAATTTCATCACATCAAAATCCCATTTCATTAGTATTTTAATATTGTGATAACTGAGCTAAAAAAAGATCCAAGCGGATGTCCCTTTTGAAAAAACAGGGGATTTTCAGATTATTTTCACCCAGGTCCTTGCAACTGTCAGATATAGATCATTTATAAAAAGGTTTCCTTGGTTGATTTTATTGAGACTTCTAATCATAAAATTACAACTAAAATACTCATGGGGGTAATGAGTTTTTTATTTATATTTTTTTAATGTGAAATTTTATGTTGTTTTTATAATGGGTTTATGAAATAATATCTCATTGTTTTATCTAGTGTCCCTACCATATATTATTGGGGATGACTTAAAAACTATTGTCGTGGTATTAGAGAAAATAGGTGGATCAAATTTATCGACCTAATCAATGCAGGGAATCATTGATTTCATGCCTTACAAGGGTCTTGTGGATTTGGGTTATGCTGGTAGAAAATGTATTTGGTAAAATAATAGAAAATGGAGAAAGAGGGTCTGGTGAAATGTGGATAGGTGTCTTTATATTCTTAAAGGGTTGGAATCTTATGTGATGGGTTCAGTTTCTCATCTATTCATATCTATTTCTAACAATTACCCACTATTTGTGTGTTTAAAAAAGGATAATAGGAGCAATAACATGTTTCATTATTCATCCCATTGTCATCGAATGGATTTATTTATGTAGATGGTAAAGATATCTTGGGAAGAACATGTGAGTGTTTTAGCATCGATAGGTTTGGTGTAGAGGTTTCAACACATGAAAAAGGATGTTCATAACAATTTTAATTTTTGGAATGATGAGGATGACAATATATTATGTTTATAAAAATCCATTGATAATCTTGAATATGACATCCTTCTCAAAAAGAATGTTGATTTTTTTTTTTAACTAAAAAAAATTGTTAGTTTAGAAATTGTTAGAAAAAGAGAGTTTATACTAGGAAAAATTATGATATATTTGCCTCAGGAAAGGGTATCCTAAAACCAACTATAATCATTATTGTTTGAAGGAGATTAAGATAGTTAAAATAATTAATATTCATCTTGAAGATTCACTACAACAAAATCCGGTCCTAGCGGCGGTTTTTTTCCTGTTTATCGGCGGTTTAAACCACCGCTATATTGTGTGGCGGCGGTTTACAAAAACCGCCGCTAAGTTTGGCGTCAGCAATCTATTAGCGGCGATTTTTTCAATTCCGCGGCAATTTTAGAAATGTGTCGTAGATCCGTCATTTAGCGACGATTTCTCTTCATTTAGCGGCGGTTATATGGGTATCTGACATTTTTTATTCGCGGCGGTTTTAACCGCCGCTAAATTCAGGCGTTTGATGCACCTATTCTGCGGCGGTGAAAACCGCCGCTAAATATCAACATAATATATTTAGCGGCGGTTTTGACCGCCGCTAAATGCTCACAGGTATGGCATTAGCGGCGGTTAAAACCGCCGCTAAATGTTGAACTGGAAAAAAAATATATGTTGGATCTGCTCCACCACTGCCCTAAATTTTCCAAAACCACAGCCACATCTCACCCATTAGCCCCACATAATATCACATCCACACATCATCATCCCATAATCATGTACATGCATCACAACACATCAAGGATCATTTTATAGATTTATCAATGGGTATTTTATCACATGATACTTTATTTTAGGAGTGTTGTAACACAATCCATAATCATAGAGTATCCATTTCATTAGAAAAATATAAGTGGTTGGTTAATTTCCCTTTTAGGGTGATATCACAACAATAACAATAGACACAATAGTCACAACACATATTATTCAGTGAAAGAAAATCCCCCAATGACCATAATTTTAACCAAGGTATCAATACCATACAATCCATCATATCATAATAATATCAATGCTGTAAAAACATGTGAATCATTCCTATTTTCCCCCTTCAGTATCAATTAGCCAATTATTTATCTTTGATTAGTCCAGCACAACTAGAACCCATAGATGAACAAGAGTAACCCCCCATGCATGATACACAATAAAGAGAAATAACTGATTCCCTACCTTAAAGAATATTTTTCGACTCGCAGCACACCATAGGGTGAAGAATAAATGACCATAAACCACAAATGCATGAAAAACCCACAAATAAACCTACACTGTGCCAAAAGATCATCAAAATGTAAACCAACTCAGACCCTAGACCAAAAAGGAATCATTGTATTAAATCCCCGAGAGAATAATAAGAGGAAACTAACCAAGAAGAAGGAAGGTATTACCACCAATTTCCAACCAACATCCACCGAATCCAATGACATCCACCATGCCTAAACTAAAAACAAATTGGTATTCCTGGACCCATTGGAGTGGTGTAAAAATTTTAAGGCCATGACAGAGCCTTTTATCATTAACCTTTCATGCCTTAGCCATTTATGGTCATGGGATTGGTGTTTTAGTGTGATACATTTTGGATATGGATCCAATAGGGGTATGAATATGGGTTACATATATGGTATTCTCATTGGATGTGGTATCATCACATGCATATTGCATTAAGAATCTTTTTGTCAACACATGAGGAATCCAGAACACAATAAATAAAATGCATAGAAGGAAACATGAGAAATCAAGAAAATGTTAGGACATGGAAATGTTTGGTGGCAACTATGTGCCATAAATGTTACATATACAAACCAACTGTTATCATACTTGTTCAACACATCAACAATACTATTACTCATCATCTGATGCTGCATCGTCACCCTCTCCACCTTCATCTCCACCACCTGCTGCCACCTGTAAGAACATTATATTGAAAATTAAATATTGTTGCATATGTATAATACAAATTAAAACCAATAAAAGTTTTCAAACTAAATGATTTTGATTTTTTTGTGATTTACCTGCTCACCACTACCCGATGCACTACCACCGGGGGCATATCTACTCATATGCTGACGTATTTCAAGCAACGCTTTCTGCAAAGCAAATATCTGACCCCCCTGATAGTGAACTGTGTTTTGTAGAGCAGACATCTCTCTCTGAGCATCTTCAGGTATGAAATGACTATAACCAGGAGTAGAAGAGGCCGAAATACCTGATGGCATGCGAAAGACCTCAGATGGTACGGGTCCCAAACCCATCCCGCACACTCTACCAGGAAGCTCCTTCCCAAGGACTTGACCAACCGGGTCATCCTGGGAGACTGAGTAGGATTGCCCAGGATTGGCATCCCATATTTCTTTAATTTTTACCTATAAATCAAATATCAATATATATTAACATAGTAAAAACTGATATTAAGTTATTATAATAAATAATTGACTTCATACCCCAACTTCTCTGGCAGGTTCATTAACAAAACTTCCATCTATTTTTTTTATGAACATCCAGCCACAGTTCTGTTCGGGATGCTTCATGCCCTAAACTCTGTGACTGCATTAAACAAAGATAAATCATCAATCAAATATTTTAAATATATAATATTATCTTATAAATATTTAAACTGATTAAAATATTACCAATGACATTCGGCTTCTTGAAAAGATTTTGGAACCCGCAGTGTGCGAGATTACCTACTTCGCCAGGTTTGAAGCATTCTTTTTTGAGAGATCCTAAAATAAATAAAATTCAATTTAACAGTATTGTATTCAATGTCTATCTCCTCTTCATGTACATGTATAAATGTAAAATGAGGATAATATAATAATATATATTTCAATACCATCCGCTTCTCATCATGATGTCTATCGACAAAAACCTTCCACTGTTCTTTCGGTACCCCAATGGGTATCTTCTCATACATCTGCTGCACGGTCAACGAAGAATCGTTGACATCACACCAAAACCTCCATTTGAAATCTTTCCATTTTTTCCAAGATTTTTCAATGTCCACTTCCGTGCTATCACATCAGCAACGGTAAATTGGAAGAACATCTGTATACAGAAATTCATTTTGAATATATTAGTAAAATGACATTCAATTAAACCATAAAGTAATAAAATTACCTTTATCTGAGAATCATAAACATCATTTTTCCAGTTTAGAGGAATATGCCTCCAATCATCATACGAAATAGGCAGGGAAACGGGCTCCGCTGCCAGGTGACCTATAATCTGACCAGGTAAACCTACGACGTCATCCGTCGGGACCCCATTAGAATCAAATGGCACCACAATCTTCTTTCCATGCATGTTCCAAACATCAGAACTTTTTAAGTCTTTTTCCACGGTTTCATTGTCTTCATCTGCAATGAGAAAACAATTACTATAAACAAAATGCAATAAATTTATTTAATTAAAATTTGTACCTATGACTGCGACCCTCCAGAATGTCTGTGATGAACTGGAGGGGGCATGTCGCTGCCCCACTGCTGAAGCTCCTGTAGGGGGAGGCGATGACTCATCCTCTAATGAGGCATCCACTGATGGTGTCAGAGATGGTGCAGGGGGAGATGATGCCGTGGGGACAGACGGATCGCCATCTATCGCAGAAGAAGAAGGAATAGTGTACCGCTTCTTCCTTGGAATTCCTGTCATTTAATCAAATAAAATTAAGTTCAGAATATATATTTCAAAAAAATTATGCAGAAAAAAAATTAAAAATGATAATAGATGCCCAGTATTAACAAACAAAATATATATAACAATGATAATGAATGACTACAGAAATGAAACAAGTAGTTGCTGAATGAATAAATAATTGTACATACAATCATTTTACCCTTCAATCATGTCGGTTTCCTTCTCCATTGCTTCATCCACTTCATTCATCCTTGCTAGACCAATATTTTCAATATCATGATGGGCAAATAATTCTGCTTCCTGTTGTTGATGAGGTAGCCGTTTGGGCTCGAAATCAAAGTTACAAATGGGACAAGCCAAACCCGTATAAGTGTTCCAACCAGATAAATTCCCAAGCCCAGGGAAGTAACTAATGGTCCACATTAAAGAAGCATGCATTTTAAACATTGTTTTAGAAGAAACATCAAATGTCTCAACACCGTTGCTCCATAACTCCTGCAATTCTTCAATCAAAGGCTGCAGGTATACATCAATATCATTTCCAGGCATTTGTTTTCCAGGAATAATCATCTAAATGATAAAAGATGTTTGTTGCATACACATCCACGGAGGCAGATTATAAGGGATCAAAACAACTGGACAAATGCTATAACTCGTACTCAAAGTCCCAAATGGGTTGAATCCATCGGCAGCCAATCCCAATCGAACATTCGTAGGATCAGCTGAGAAATCTGGATGTAATGAATCAAATGTCTTCCACGATTGGGAATCTCATGGATGTCTCATTAACCCATCATTGTTATTATCTACAGCATGCCACTTCATGTGTTCGACGGTTTTTGATGACATGAATAATCTTTGCAATCGAGGCTTCAAAGGAAAGTAACGCAAAACTTTTGCAGGTGTGTTCCTTTTCTTCTTCTCCGTGAAATTATGTTCAGTCATACTTTCAACATCACCCTTTGACTGCCATCTAGAAGAAGAACATTTCTTACAATTCTGTCTACTTGAATCCTCTCCCCAGTAAAGCATACAATCATTGGGACACGCATGTATTTTTGTATAATTCAGACCAAGCTTGTTAACAACTTTTTTCATATCATAAAACGATTCTGGGATTTTTGCTTCAGGAAATGCATCACGAATCAATTCCAATAACATGGACATTGCCTTATTTGTAATTCCACATAGACATTTGATATGGTACAACTTCAGTAGAAATGAAAGCTTTGAATATTTCAAACACCCACTATACAACTCTTGATTTCCATCGTCAACTAAATCATGAAATGCATTTTCCTCACTGAAGTTTTCCCTTACATTTGGCTCCACAGAATCAAGAGGATCCAATGATATGTTACAATCTTGATCTGCTTGTGTTACAGTCTCAGAAACATCACTTGTCACGTTGCAATTTGTAGCACCCTCTTCTGGTTGTTCTGATATGTTTTGATGCTCATAGTGGTGTCTTGCAGTGCCGAATGCATCATTTATGAGGTTTTGCATTTCATTTTCCATTGTCGAAGAACTTGGGACCTCATTCTGTGGATTAACATCAGTACTCAATCTTTCTGTATTGTTTGATTATCCATGCCAAATCCAACACAAATATTGCTCATGGAATTGCTTCAGTATTAAATGTTCATAAACTTCATCTCTCTTCAACCATGTTCTAAATTTACATTTAGGACATGGAAATCTTATTCTCCCTTCAACGGATCGATTAGAAATTGCAAAATCTAAAAACCCATTCAAACCCTTAACATATTGAGGTGTGTTCCTCGGTAATGTGTTCCAGCTTTTATCCATGTATATCACAATGTGCCTACCCAAAATATACGATAGTGTAAGATTACAGAAACATAATATAATAAAGATGAACCATTGACCATAAAGTATGCATAATATAATAAAGATGATTCATTGACCACATTTACCATTTCAGACCAACTGAACAAGTCTGGTCCATAGGAGACAGCGTCAACACCTCATTGAGGAGCGATAAGAATATCGAGATACACACTTATCATAACACCATCGGTCACACATTTATGTTTCCTCAAACAACACCCCATTGATGTGTGATCGAAACTGATCATAATTCATTTTAAATCAATTTAACTACATTCACTGAAACCATTTTCACAATGGGTAATGTTTGTTTTATTGTTCTAGGGAAATCTAAATGGCCACATTTAAGTTTTGGGGTTCATCTTGTGATGGAAGCATGAGACATGGTGTTTGAATTTCTTGAATAAATTAGTGATAATGACCCTCCTAAGGTGGAGAGAATTATGTTAGTCATGGAAATGTGGAGAAAACTGTAGAGTGGATGTGGAGGAATCAAGGTTCCAAACAGAAACCTATAAGGAACATGTTTGGGGGTTCTTAGGGAAGGCCAGGTGGAACTTGGATATGGTGTGTGTAGGTGATGGAGGTATACCTTAAGTGAGAAGGCTTTGTGTTTGGGTAGAGGGGCGACATGCCAATAGGGGAAGTTGGGAACCAACGGAGTGAGTTAGCAGGAATGGAAAGACATAGTTGGATAGAAAGGGAATGGATGTGGTGGGCTGTGAGGCACCTCAAGTTAATGTTGAAATTATAAGTTTATCCTAGTAATGTGAATGAGTTTTGAAGAAGAACCAAGTAGTCCTTGGTTGAGATATGGATGGTGAAAGTGTGACAAATCTGGGTAGTTTTGGCAGAAATAATGAATGCTAGAATTGGGTGGAGTTTTCATGGATGTTGTGGGTTGGAAAACATGTTAGGGATGTTTTGAAGGTTTAGTTGAGGTTCTGTTGACCTATTTTATGATGAGTGAAGTTCTCAAAACTAGAAAATTGTGGTGACGAAGTAATATGGTGTTGAGAACCATGGAAGGAAAGTAATCGATTAATGGTGTGGCTAGAGTTTCATGTTGGATGGTCTCAGGTAGGAACCATATTATTGTATTAGTTTTGGTGATGGGTGTTGGATCAGGTTTTGGATGGTTGAATACCTTGAGATGAAGGTTATTCTTGGGTTGTGCTTTGGATGTTTGAAATGGAGTGAGGCTGTTGGGCCTTGAGTTCTGGATTGATGTAGGTCAGAGAATGTGGTTGGAATCTATGTATCCCTTCAGCGACAATGAGTTTGTGTCACCATTATACTTTTGGTCACTAGGTGAGGTGGTGCTAAGAATTTTGGGGCATGAGTTGTGGAGAGGATTGGAACAAAGGTGTTCCGATTGGCTCTCCACAGGGTAGTGTAGTGCCTTATCGATATCCTCTTGTGCGGTGGTATAGTAACATTACCTAAACCTTTAATTTTCATTTGATGTTGATAATAAATAGTTGAGGTGGATGCGTCCTCAAAGATAATTGGGTTTTAATTGTGGTTCATAGTTGGGGAAAATGTTTTCAGGTAGGACCTTTTCTTTAGTCCGAGTGTTGTTATAACATGGTTGAGTTCAAGGAGTATATTATAAGATGGAAGTTTATAGGTGGTTCCGTGGAACTAAAATTGGCCTTAGGGGTGCTGTGGTGCTTGGGAAGTTTGGATATGTGATGATATGTTATATGGTGGGGAGGTTTTAAGATCCCAACCCTTATCCATGTGATATGATGAAAACAATTACACCATGTAACCATAAATACCACACACCCTACTAACATGGATACCCATGACTTCTATGAGGAACCTTTCCGTTACATACATTATATAAAAAAGGACCTGAAAACACCCAATGGTCAGTGTATGGTGTGAGAAAATGAATATTAGAAATATTACACCATGTTTTTCATAAGGAGACATTAGAAAAATAAAACAATTATTCTTATTAAGGGAAAATAAAATAATAAAATATATATATATATATATATATTAAAAAAATGGTAATTCACCCTTTTAGAATATATTAAAAAGAATAATCAAATTGATACATCATATTCCATTTAAAATAAATGTGATTAAACCATTTCATAATGTATTTATAAATAACCTCTTTGAAAAGGAAAACAATATAAAATACTTCTATGGTATATTAGGTATAAGTTATCTAAGATCCTTTTAAATCTATGGTCAAATGACTATTTACATACATATCCCTAAAATATGTTCCCTTAAATGAGGTAATCACCGTGATAAGTGAATCCACTATGGAAACAATATTTAGTTATATTTTTAGTGTAAATCATTGATAGGTAGCCACAATTCATCCTAGAATTATTTTCTTATTATATCACTTACTAAGTACCACATGATCCCATCTATCGTAGCCCATATTGGAAGGATTTCATTTATTAATTTTCCCACACATAAAGGATTTCAATTTCACAAATGACCCATACATGTAGGATTTAAATTAAAAATTCAAACTATTTGGAGGGAATATCACACATCAATAATCAAACTACTTAATTTCAAATAAAACATGATTCAAAATCCATTTTCAAAATCAATTCCAAATTAATAAATCATTTATTCAAATAATTCAAAAAACAAACCATTATAAGAATCATAAATCAATCTATTAATCAACTTATATAATCCAAAAAAATGATATAGCAAGTATGTATTATAAAATAAAAGATATATTTAAAGCCTACTACCTAAAACACATAATTTTTTAAAAAATGAATGAAATAAATACCAATAGGATCAAAAACTAAATTAAATCCATTAACCAAGAGACCTATATAATGAATCTCAGATTCAATTAGAAACAAATCATCAAGATGGATGTGATAATAGAGAAAACTCACTTTGGGGCCGAGGTAGAAGTGAGAAAGGTCGTCGGGAGAAGGGGGTCGCGGGTTGCCGGTCGCAGGCACCACCGAAGGAGGTCGCGGGGTCGCCGGAGGAGGTCGCGGGGTCGCTGGAGGAGGTCGCGGGATCACCGGGGGGTCGCGGGGGGCTTCAGGAGAGGGTTGCAGCACGCGGGGTTGGGGGAAACGGGGGTCGGGGTAGGGAAGGGTCGGGGTTTTTTAAAAAAAAACAAGGGTTTAGCGGCGGTTTATTAAAAACCACCGCGAAACGTATTTCAGAAAACGTTTAGCGGCAGTTTTGTGAACCGCCGCCACAAAACCGCCGCTAAACACTGTTTATTTTGTACTTATTGTTATTTCACGTCTAATGTTGAGGTGGATGGGAAGAATGATTTTTCTCATATTGATAACTCTTTGGATGGATAGACTAGTAACATGAATAAAAGGACAAAGTGGGTCTGATGAAGAATACAGATTTATTTCCTTCATTACTCAGCTGGTATAATCTATATAAAATGGGGCGTTAGTAGTTATTACATTAGATGATCAAATTAATGAGACTCTGTTCAGCATGAATCTAGAATTTTTCCCTTGCACTGAAGGTTTTATGATAAGTATTATATGGTTTCTTGGCACATTGTTAAGAGTATGGTGGGATATGTAGTGAAGTATTTCTTCAAATTTGAATATTTGATTAGTTGTTTTTGTTTCTCCTGGGTTTTTATGATTCATAAAGTGAATGAACTGGTTGAAATTAATCAACCCAAACCAATCAACCTATGCAAATTTGTTTATAAAATTATGGCTTGCCTGATAAATAGGACACATAGTGGTGCTATTCCAGGACTAATATCATTGGAGAAACATGGATTTGTTCTAGGGAGTAGTTCTCTAAGGTAAATTTGTATTGAAAAGGAGATGGTTGAGGAATTAAATAATATGAATGTATTGTCCAATTTCATTATAAATGTGGACATTTGAAAATATAATGATAGAATGTAATGGAGATTCATTATTTGATTCATGCAGATTTTTAGAATCCAATAATGATTTGGTGATCTTTGTTTTAGATTTTATACTTCCCTATGGATTACTATCTCTCTAATGTGTAAAAATATTGGTTTCATTAAAGTAGTTCATGGTGTATGGAAGGACGATATTTTATCCCCAATTTTTTTATTATTGGCCAAGGCATCTCATACTATAAATATTAAAATTAGTTTGAGGAAGGTAAGATAATTCATTTTAAAATATGTTTGAGAGTGTAATGATATAACATGTAATTATTTTGATGATTTATTGTTTTTTATAAATATTTGGCTAAAGTCAATTAGAGGGTTCAACAAAATTATTTCCTCATATAGCCTTTTTAGTGTTTAATTTGTTAATCAAAGGAAAAGTAATCATTTTTATTTCTAAAAACTTCTTATGAAGGAATAATAACATAATCAATGACATAGTTTGATTTAAAAGAAACCAAATACCAATGATGTATCTTTGGTATTTGATATAAAACGGAAGGAGAAAAATGGTTTATTTGATGACATCATTAATATTGTCAGTAGAATTATTTTCAATTGTAAAAATAGATATCTCTTATTTGAAATAGGGACTTCGTTAATCAATAATATTCTCACCTTAGTGACTATGATAATTAATTATATTATCATACCACCATAAGGGATAATAATAATGATAGAGATGATAATGAACACATGGGAGGAAAATCAGCCTGGGAAATGTCACATGGCATCATGGGCTCAAAATTCAATACTGATTGATGAAAGAGGAAATAATTTGTGGCATATCTCAGAAACCATGAATTCAATTCAATAAAATGTATATTAGAAATGCATAGATGGAAATTTTTTATGGGATCTTTTAATGAGAGATTGATATGGTTTCAATAAGGAGGAATGGTCCAATATAATTGTATTTCTTTCTTAATTAGACTGTTTCACAATAATTAATTTGTGAGATCATGTGTACATATTTATACGGTGATTAGTTGTGGAATTGTTTACTTATAGAATGAAATATGGGATGAGGATGCCCTATTTTTTAATATATTCCCTATACCAAACCTCTTATAAAAGTAGACCGCTATGTACCTAGATTTCATTAATGCAATTTTGAATGATGATTAGATGAATATCATTGGAAATATTTATTTGGATGATGAACCAGTTAGGTTTATCCTTATTGTGATTTCCAACAGGAATTTAATGGAAAATGTTATTGGATGTCAATGAATATTAGAAATTAAGATGGAATATCTGAACCAAGGATTTGTTTCAAGGAGGTTCATAATAGAAATAATTTTCTATTTTGGATAATAAGGCATGTTTCTCTTCCAATTGATGAAAATATCCTTAATAAGGTAGTGAGGTTGTCCTCTAGATATCAGTTATGTGCTATTCCAGAATAAGAAACTAAATGGAAACTATTTTTCAAGTGTGATTAGGTTGAGGAAATAAGGAGTTCCTTGGATTTTTCCATGAACATCAATGCGGTTGTGGTGTCTATGCAAGAGTTAATGGAAAACTGGTTCATCAAGGCTGGTTTTTTTGTAATAGAGATGAATGGTAGATCTTTTTTAGAAATATTTATGTCTGCTGGGGAGGTGAGGAATAAATAAATATAGGGTAAGAGGGTTTCCCTTGTTTTCTCTCAGGTGCATGTGAAGATTCTAGTGCTGGAGTTAGGTATTCTAATCATCAGTGGACCAACATCTCCGACCCTGCATCAACAGCTTCCGAGACACTACTATTTAGTTGATTACAAGAAAATGACTCTAGGAAAATTGATCAAATGGAGAGCTCCCATTACGGGGCATAAATTAAATGTGGATCAATATTTCTCTCTAGGGGTGGTGAGAGGAGGTGGCCTAGTGAGAGATATAAATAGTTTACTATATGTGGAATTTAGTTCATTATATGGCTAATATAATTCTTTGTAAATGGAGGTTAGTGTCTGGATATCGGGTCTCATGCTATGCATGTTGCATGAAACTATGATTTCTGAGATTGAGATTAATTCTTCAATATTGTATAGTTTTTAGACACAGAAGGATAAATATTCATGGGATCTTGATTACCATATCCGAAAAAGTAACATGATTGTCAATCAGTATTTTCGGGTCAGGCACAATTTTAGGGAAGTGAATTTTTTCGTGGATTCTCTTTCTAGTAAATGCAGTCCATGTGATTGTATCACTTTATTCATTGATCTAGGGTCTCTTCCTGATGATGGTAAAATTATTATAAAAAGTAGCCTCTTAACCAACATCATTCTAGATCTCCATGAGTAGATTGTACTCTTGGATTTTTTTGTTTTTCATTAAAATTAATAAAAATACCTTTTATTCAGTCTACATTATGATGGGAGTAAGTGTCATTGGATTTGGTTTCAGGATATGATGTTTAGTGTTTCGAGTTTCAATTTATGGATAGTGACTCAACTATTAGAATTATTGAGAAAAAATCCATACACCATGACTCTGATCACCTGCATTTTTACTCGTTCCATATAGAATATGGTTGTATGTAAGAAATTGTGAATACATCCTATAATAATGGGCTGTGGTTTCGATTTTCTTCTTGAGTCATATCCCAAGATATACTCTTTGATCGTGGAACATCTTATTTATTTTAAGATTACACTATGAATATAGTTATACAAGATTCCACTATGTGATCATGATGTTGATATGATGAGAGATCATGATTCAGTGAAGGGGTATGTACCGAAGATAGTACCTATGCATGATTTACTAGCCATAAAACCACCAATTTGGAAGTCGTTAGTACCATAGGTATCTTATGGGGAAACACATAGTCTGATTATGTTTCATGAGTTTTATAGAAAGTGACATCCATGGTATTGGGGTGATCTAGACCCCCCATATCTACGGGGGATGGCTAGAGGTAGTTACTCAAGTTTTCTACCTTATGATGATGCTTGCAGACCATAAGGTAGTCCTTATAGTGAGTCTCTATCATGTATTTTTTATGATGACAGGGTTTAGTGACTAAGTCACATGATTAGATATATCTCTCCTAGTCATACATAGAGAGTCCCTTAGGGGAGGTGTTTTATCCTACCAAATTTATATCAATGAACATACAAGAAATTATTCATTTTTAGTAGTGTAGTTTGACAATGGTGGTGTATTCCGTGAGGTTTAATAATCAATCCTGATTCTTTATAGATACAGTATGGGATATGGTCTCTCGGGCATGGACCATCGATCAATGTTTACATTGAGATATTAGTGGTTTAATAATATCTCTCTATATTCACACCTATTCTGGGGTTCATGACCATGAATTTATGTTAGAGATCTTCCTCATAGGGAAGGAACTGATTGTGGGTGATGGTAGTGGGAACCAATGAGATGAGAATGTCAAAAGAGGTAGTCTAAAATAGTCAAAGTGATCCATACAAGCATAAATCATTAGGATATAATTATATGATATATTATTGGGGGTTTTGGGATCACATGATGTCTTGAGTTACCATGGTATTTGTAGTGTTTCTCTATTGATGATTGAGGACTTATTTCATGGGATTGTTTTACCCATCGTACAACTGATTAGTGGAAAGCTGAGGTACTACTAAGGTAGAGGTAGAGGGAGTATAAAGGTGGTACATATGATGGAATGCATTTAAAAGGGGTTGGTTAGGTAGTAGGAGGTGTTCATAGGTTTGAAAAATTACCAACACCACCCTCGGATGGTCTATGCTGGGCTCATGTGGATGGTTTTATGTAACGAGCATAGCTAAAGGCTATGGAGTCCTGTGACCTCGATACTCATGGGATGATATGAGGTATTATATATTCCATTTATATGTTATTTTTGGAATTTATAGGCATAGTTTTGTGTCATTTCTTTCTTTCCTCTTATCTGTTTTAAAATTCTAAATAAACAGATGCCTCGAGCCTTGGACATAGAGTCTCCAATACAAGGCAACTTAGTCAATCCAATGGCCCAAAGGCCTTCATTTTTTATTGATTTTGATAATCAACCTTTCAAGGGGTGAGGGTAAACCCTTAAAATTCTCATAGGCACAAGTATTACATGGATCGTAGGCCTTAAGAGGAATTCGTTGCCCATGGACTTCAAAAATTATATATAACCCAGACTAGAAACTTGAAACTGCTCCTCCCCAGCATCTTCATCATGAAATCAACTCTCCACCTTCACATGAAAATTCATCTAGGCTATCCCATGCATGCACAGGCCTGTCCCGATGGCAGGTTCCATACCCTCTCATTATTGAAATCTGTGTAGCATCTGCTGTGGTGAAAGCTCCTTGCTAATCCTCTATAGATCTTGTTCCTTTTAGGTTGTCTGGTTTGTATCTTCACATAAGGTGACCTTATGGCCTTGAGGTGGCCCGAAGACCATACTATCCCGAAGGCATGGGTGGCTCGAAGGCCTTAAAATACTCAAGGACCAAATTAGTGGCTCGAAGGCACAAACAGGGGAAAATTCTAGGCTACTACTGTGCCAAAGAGTGCCTTCTACAATTCCCAATAGTGTACCTGCTGCAGTACCCCGGAAATTGTGCCTCCATCTAGATTTAATCCAAGGTTCCCTAGATGTAATTAAGATTCCTCACCAATCAGGTTGAGTCTCATGTCCGAGGTGACTTAGTGATTGTTTAGTTTTTCCAATTGTCTGATCTAAACCCATATAGGTGAGATTACATTATGGGATATCATTATATTTTCTACGACTCATTATGATGTAATCATATGTTTGGTCTAGCTCTCCATAGTTCATTCCCATATTGATCGTTTTAGGAAGAGGATGTGGTGTGTCTATAGTGATTTGTTTATGTTTTATTTTTTCGGTGAAAAGGAAACTCTAGAGAAGTAGGATGGATGTAAATATAGGAGAGTGTAGCCAATTTCACACTAGTTTTCTTAATGTCTAATGGATAAATCGATTTTATCAGTTACCATTTTTCTATAGTGGTTGAATAATATGAGGATGTTATTCATAAATATGTATTAGGATTACCTCCACACATATAGTTAGACTTCTTCATTTACATATAACATGGGATGGCCCAGATATCTGGACCAACAAAGGGGGTGGATCTTGTAGAGAATTGTTAGATGGGGGTTTTGTTAGAGGAATTATAATGGAAGAGATTTATGAGACCTAATGTTTCACGGTGGGAATCCATGGTGTTGTTCCCTATGAAGGATGATATAAGCTTGAGGTTATATTTGGATTAACGATTCTTGAAATAGGTGACATGAAAATAATTATCCATAACAAAGGATTTATGACTTATTTGATAGTTTGGTAGGGTAGGAATCATTCTCATAGATTAACCTCAAGTCATCTTATCATGTGCTATCATTACATGATGAGGATATACCAAAAAAGACATTCATATGTCACAATAGTCACTATATGTACTTGTTGGTGGCCATTAGCATGATTGACACCATAGATGTGTATATGGGACTCATAGACAATATCATTCTGTCTTTCCTAGACTAGTTTATTTTAGTTCTCATAGATGATATCCTAGAGTACACAGGGTCTGAAGAAGAGCACATTAGACATGTGAGGATGGTCCGAAAAATAATATAATATCACCAACATTATAACAAGCTATTAATGTATTAGTTTCTTATCCAAGATTTCCACCAAATGGGACACATAATCATATAGGTATGAGAGGTAGTGGACTTAGTGAAATTTGTAGTAGTTTTATCTTTGGTTCCACATTATAGTGTTATTGAGGTATAGAGTTTCCATTGGTTGGATGGTAATTTTTAACAATTTATACCATATTTATCAAGAGGGGAAATACACTTTATAGGTTTGACCGAAATGGATAATTCTGTTGTGGGGATAAAAAGGTGCTATAAATATTTTGGGCAGTTGAGACAGAGGTTGAAATGAACCCCCATCTTAATATTACCAATATAGGGTGTAGATTATGAAGTGATTTGTGATGAAATTGGGAATATACTCGTTTTTTTATGACACATAGGGATGGAATTAGTACTTATGGGTATAGGATGTTTATACTGCATGATTAGAATTATGAAACATATGATCCTGAGCTAGAAGATGTAGTCTTGACCCTAAAGATGTGGTGAAACTACCGGGTGGGAGAGTGGTTTATCATATACTCTTACCACATGAGTCACATGTATATTATCTCTCAATGGGATCATAACATGATACAAAGGTGATGGGTAATGTTCCTCCAGGACAGAAAAATTAAGATTTTACATACTCATAAGAAGGGGAATATAGTAGAAGACACACTCGTCATGAGATATTGTTCCCAATTGTTGGATGACGTGTCATAGTAGTAAGCCTCATTTCATTTTCCCTTATTGGACAAGGATGGTTCATCATATCATCATCCCAATGGTTGTTACCCCAATTCTTATTATAGTGTATTAGGGAATATCAGTCTAAAAAATACTATCTATGATATCATATTTACTCAAATATCAATGGGGGTATATTCTTAATATATTTTTTGTAGTTGGGAAGAATATTATCCTTTTCAGATGATGGATAACGGTACCAGTGACAATGTGGGAGGATGAGATATGGTTGTTTCATGATACCCATTTGGCGGTATATCCAGATTTGAAAAAAACATTATAGGTAGTCTGATTTTTTTATATCTAGGATTGAATAGTTATGTTGCAGAGTTTGCCCCTTGATGTCTCAACTGTGATCAAGTGAAGGCTGGTCACCATGTTCTTGCAGGTGTAACTCACCCATTTGAGGCATCTAAGTGGAAGGTGTATATGACATAAATAGATAAGGTGATGGGGTTACTATTTACAACAAGGATATATGATTAGATATTAGTTATAAAATACTGAATCACTATGTCAGTCCACATACTAGACATTTTAGATCAGAGTTTATTAGGGATTTTGAGACATTTGTACATGAAAGAGATATTAAATCTCTATAGAGTTACCTTAATGATCATTTAAAATAGTGTTTCTCACTTAATGCCATTATTTTGGAGAGGATTTTGTAAGGCCTTTGGGACTCATTTGTGTTTGATCATGGCTTTCCAAGCCTAAATAGTCTATCATATTTAGCTTATCATTCAGGTCTTGGAGACATGTTGTAGTCTGGAATGTTATATTTTGACCATATTTTGTAGCATTGTATGACATTGGAAAAATATATGGATAGTAAAATCTACTTTTCCACCATCGATATGGAACCATTTTTGGACTTATATATGTGACCCTGTATGTCACCACATTTTTGGAATTATATAGGAGAGTCAAACTCATTGTCATAGAGTTTTTATGTGTTATGACAGAGAATGAGTATATCATCCAGGAGGGATGAGGTCTACAAGGAGTTTCCATAAGACTTATACAGACCGATGATGGATGCCTCTAGAGTTTGAGTAGGAAGACCATGAATTCATGAGGGTCTCACTTCAGTGTGGATTACAGAATTGTAGACATGAAGCAAGATATCTCAATGACTATTTAACAATTTTCAGATACTGTATAGAGTTGGATAGGTGGAATACTATTTAGCTTTACCTCCACAGTTGGATCAAGTATTTGATATCTTCCATATGTTGTGGCTGAGTAGGTGAGTCCATGACCCATCACATGTGTAACGCCCCGACCCCAGTTACCCAGAGTCGGTGCATTATTACATAACATTGGCATGATCATAAGAAAGATCAAATCTCGAAAGACCGATTGGTTTAGTAGCCTTGGAAAATGCCAGATATATTCATAAGTTTTACATTACATTATAAAATGAAAAACTACTACAACAACATAATGTCTCAATAGACCACACTATTATCCCCTCATAAAATCCCTGCAGGTCATTCATAACTTACTTCTTCACATCCTGGGAAAAATAAAACATAGAAAAGGGGTGAGCTCAAATGCCCAGTAAGGATAACAATATAGCGGAAAGAATAAACATTTAAGGCAATGTATAACTAAAAAAAAGCCTTTTAAATATGAACTTTCAACATGGTATGGCATAAATAAATGAAATAATGCCATTTAATTATTCACATGGATATTCTACTAATCGAATAATCACATGCAAAAATCAATAACCACTTTCATAATGTTGGAATGCATAATGCCAGACTATCATAACCACATAGCCAAGGCCTCGTGCCAAGACTACAAATAAGATTTTGTCAAGGCCTTGTGCCAAGACACTAGTTTGTCTCATGAGACCTACCGATGCAATTTTTTAGAAGATACTTACGTTTAAAATTGCTAAAATACACTCCAGTGTTTTTCTGAAAACATTATGCAAGCTTCTGAAAACAAAATAACTAATTCTGAGACTGCTCGACTAATTACAGGCCATGATGGGTCCACTCCCAATCCCTTCCTGTCTACCAAACTCGAGAGTCGGGTTTTCTGAAAACATTTTTAAGCTTGCGTTAAATACGTATACATTTGCACTGGATTTTCATATATTTGAGAGAAATATCTCTTTTTTTGAAATCATTTAAAAATCACATATTTATAAAATAAAACATTTACTTTGAAAATATTCTTATAAGATTGTAAGGAAAGCTCTGAAGATTTTATAACGGCGTAAAATAACCGCACCCGCCGTATAAGTTAAAAAAAACATTCTTACCTCAATTCTGTCGAAAAGGTTAAAAATGACCTTGTTTTGAAAACGACGGAAAGATTCCTTTATAAACCTCTTATAAAAAGTCAAACAAGGGTATAAATGACTTTAACCCATATTCTTGTAAATAGTAAAAATGTTTTGAAATACATTTTTAAGAAACATGGATGTGGATGATAAAGATATCCCAGTAGATTATTACGTATAAACAACCTCGGATAATGAAGAGATTGTGAAATAACCCTTACCTTGTACTTTTCCTTGGTTGGGGTAGGTTAACCTCCTGTATAATAGTGAAATAATTGTTACTAAATTATACAAGAATCATATACATTAATATGATATCATATATGATCTTTTAATATTGATTTGATAATAATATCTTAGTATTATCGCTGTTTCGGGTGTGAACTTACTTGTTTGCTTTTGTATGTTTTGTTACGTAAGACATGTTTGTAAAGGATAAGTTGTATATTATTCAAATCCAGAATGGTATCAAGTCCTTAAACATCATTTTTAAATCATCAAATGATAATTATACTTGAATGGATACGATGGAAAGTGAATCTCATCGCGTTCGTGGAGACGGTAGTCCGTACGTACGCACGAACGCTACTTCCATTTAATTTTTATTTTAAAAGAATCGAATACAAATGATACATAGGTATATTACTATTCCAGTATAATATAATATTTTATATATGTTACTTAAGTTCATTAACACCATCCTTTATACGTTCCATGTGTGGTATGAACGAGTCATATATTTTTTAAGGGGGCGGTAGTCCGCACTTCCTCAAATGAAATTATCGTATGTATATACAACATGAAACGAATAATGGTATGAAATAAAATGGAATTACAGAAGCTTATATATAAAATATATATCATTAACATCATATTTAATTACAGTGCCATCATAATGGCCACCATGAGAGGCGGTAAGATGTATTTGAACAATCATCGTTTCGTGAGGCGTTAGTTTGCCATCCACAGAAACATTATGTTCATCATCCATTAGATGGAGTTGTGTGTATGTGTAGTTTTAATCCTTCTTATAACAACATCCTAGTATATTGAGGATACTGGTATTGTTACAAAAGAAAGGAAATAAAAGAGTTTGGGGGTTGAAGAAGAAAAATAAATGAAAATAATTTAAGAGAAATCGTTACCTTTAATTTAGGTAACTCACTTTGGTTGGAACCAAATGACTTGTTGAAATGCTTTCTGCCTAAGGGGAAGCTTCAAGGAGGAGGAGAGGGATGTGGGGAGCTTAGTTGGGCAGAGTTTGGGCGAGCCAAGTGGCTTTAGAGGTGTGAGGAATGAGTAGAAGTGGTCTCCTTTTATAAGGGGGAGGAGGGGCTCTTTAGGAAAGAGTGAAAGTATTACTTTATAATATAATTATATTCGGTTTATAATGGTCCAAAAATCATTGAGGTCGAAGATAAGATGACTCATATCAACCAATAAGAATTGGACAGGTTTTAGATAATATTTTAATTATTATAATCTTATTTATTTAAATGATTTATTAATGAGGTAAACATTGCATCATTATTGTGTCATTAATAATTTAAATTATTTGATGTCTAAAAATTATAAATAAAATAGCATTATGTAGGAAATCTTTTTAGCTTTCTAATGAATATTTATAATCGAAAATCCAACATGTATAACCCTATGTAAAAATTGTTCTTCTAAAAGATGTAAGCTTATGCCATTTTTATTTTTATTTTAACTTTATTAATATAATGTGTCCCTACCACATACAATTGGCTCCAAGGGGTCCCCAAATTGACCCAAGGATGCCCATGGTCGGGTATGTGTCCACCAATAAGGTTAGGACACGTTTTAGGGTAATTTTGTATTATTATAATATTATTTTTTAACCCTTATTTACCGGATTTACCCTTTAACCATGGTAAATAAAATATTTACCACAGTAACTATTCAAAATGTCTAAAAATAAAAGTTACCTATTTACACAATTTGAACATCCTGATTCCAAATATGGAATCCATTTTCCTAAATTCAAAACACAGAAGTGGCAGAAATTAATTTAAAATTAATTCCCGCTGTCAAAACAAAAAGCGTGTTTTTAAGAGGTAATAACTATCAAAAGATTGACACTTGTTTATGTTCGGTTTAATTGTAAAATTATGTCCAATGACCAACATTATATTAAATGGTAAAAATATATTCTAAATATACTTTAAAACCACTCAAATTCACAATTTATCACTATTAATTATTTTGATTAAAAAAAGTTGTTTTTAATTAAAATTTAGTAATTTTCACTATTCATCAAAATATAAAAGTTATCCGAAAAGTACCAAAATTTCACCCTAGGCTAATTTTGATATTCCGAATCTAAAAATGAAGTCCATTTTGAAATATAAAATATATATGATTTCAAAAAGTAGGTATTACTATTCACAACGGCTAGTTTAATTAGTTGTGGTGTGTGTTAGAACTCGAGGTTGCGTACAACACACGCTATCGCATTATTCGAAGGGAAACGTACCGTAGAAGCTTGGGGTGTTACATTCTCCCCTCCTTCAAATAATTGCGTCCTCGCAATTTCTAGGGTATTACTGCATAAAAAGACTCGGGTGGTTCTTCATCATAAGTTCCTCGGGTTCCCACGTTGCCTCTTCCATCTTATGATTTCTCCACAAAACTTTTACCAGACGCGTCGTCCGGTTTCTCAGTACTTGTTCTCTCGTATCAAGAATCTTGACGGGCTCTTCGCAATAAGACAGATCGGGTTCCAGTTCTAATTCCTCATAGGTGAGTACATGCGTTGGGTCAGGCATGTATTTTCTCAACAGAGATACGTGGAACACATTGTGAACTTTGGAGAGACTTGGCGGCATTGCCAATCGGTAAGCTACAGCCCCAATTCGTTCTAGAATTTCGAAAGGTCCGATGTACCTGGGACTCAATTTACCTTTCTTACCAAAACGTATGACTCCCTTCCATGGAGATACCTTTAGGAAAACATGATCACCAACTTGAAATTCTAAATCCTTCCTTCGATTATCGGCATAGCTCTTCTGCCTACTTTGAGCTGCTTTGATGTGATTTTGGATTACTTTCACCTTTTCCACCGTTTCCTCCACCAGTTCTGGGCCTACAAGTTTTCTTTCACCAACGTCATCCCAACAGGTTGGTGTACGACATCTCTTTCCGTATAACGCTTCATATGGTGCCATCTGAATACTCGAATGGAAGCTATTGTTATAGGAAAATTCTACCAGAGGTAAATATTGATCCCACATACCCTGAAAGTCAAGTGAGCAAGATCTCAACATGTCTTCTAAGGTTTGAATAGTCCGTTCTGATTGTCCGTCTGTCTAAGGGTGGTAAGCAGTGCTCAAATGAAGTTCAGTATCCAGGGATTTCTGAAGACTTTTCCAAAATCTTGAAGTAAAACGGGGGTCACGATCAGAAACAATCGATAGGGGTACTCCATGAAGTCTCACAACTTCATTAATATATAGTCTTGCTAGACGTTCCAGGGGTAGATCTTCTCTTATAGCAAGAAAATGTGCTGACTTGGTAAGACGATCAACAATCACCCATATTGCATCATTCCTTCTAGGAGTCTTTGGTAGCCCCATGACAAAGTCCATCGTAACATTGTCCCATTTCCACTCTGGTATGGGAAGAGGTTGCATGACTCCTCCAGGCTGTTGCCTTCCAGCTTTCACTTGTTGACAATCCATACATCATGACACAAAATCAGCAATCTCCCTCTTCATGTTGTCCCACCAAAAATGTTCCTTCAAATCTCTATACATTTTGGTGCTCCCAGGGTGTATAGAGAAATTGGAACTATGAGCATCATCCAGCAATTCCCTTTTTAGATCAGGTATATTGGGAACACAAAGTCTCTTCCCGAATTTCAAAATTCCATCATCATACACAAAGTCTCTCAATCTCCCATCATTCACAGCTTTAATCTTCTTCTGAAATTCCTCATCATCGTTCTGAGAACTCTTAATCCTTTCTAGTAAAGATGGTTTGGCAACCATTTGAAAAAGCATTGATGTTTCACCTTCCCTGGTTATTCCCATGTCCATCTTCACTAGATCCATGAAAATTGGATCCCTTTCAATTCTCATCATGTTAAGAACTCCATGGTCTTTTCTGCTCAAAGCATCTGCTACTTTGTTTGCTTTCCCCGGGTGGTAGTGTATCGTGCAATCATAATCCTTGAGTAATTCAAGACATCTCCTTTGCCTCATGTTGAGTTCTTTTTGTGAGAAAATATACTTCAAGCTCTTGTGATCAGTATAAATCTCACATTTTTCACCATAGAGGTAGTGCCTCCATATCTTCAAAGCAAAGATCACTGCTGCTAACTCGAGATCATGAGTAGGATAGTTTTGTTCATGAATTTTCAACTGTCGTGATGCATAGGCAATAACTCTATCATTTTGCATAAGGACACAACCAAGTCCTTTCTTCGATGCATCACTATAAATAACGAACCCATCATTCCCCGATGGTAAAGTCAATATAGGAGCATTGACTAATCTTCTCTTCAGTTCTTCGAAACATTCTTCACACTCTTTTGTCCAAACAAATTTAACCCCTTTACGTGTGAGCTTCGTTAATGGGTTAGCCAATCGGGCAAAATTCTGGACGAAACGTCGATAATAACCTGCCAAACCAATAAAACTACGTACATCAGTTATACTCGTAGGTGCTGGCCATTCTTGGATTGCCTTGGTCTTAGAAGGATCAACAAAGATTCCATCTTTAGAGACAATATGGCCAAGAAAAGAAATCTCCTGAAGCCAGAATTCACACTTGCTAAACTTCCCATATAATTCATGCCTCCTCAGAGTCTTCAAGATAATGCGCAAGTGATTTTCATGATCTTCGTAGGTTTTGGAGTATACCAAGATATCATCAATAAATACCACCACAAATTCATCGAGATACTCCTTGAAAACTCTATTCATCAGATCCATGAATACAGAGGGTGCATTAGTCAATCCAAACGGCATTACAGTAAACTCGTAATGCCCGTACCTGGTTCGAAATGCTGTCTTCGGAATGTCTTCCTTCTTCACACACAACTGATGGTATCCAGATCGAAGGTCAATCTTTGAAAATTATTGAGCTCCATGCAGTTGGTCAAATAAATCATCAATACGAGGTAGGGGATACTTGTTCTTTATTTTTATAGCATTGATCTCCCTGTAGTCGATACATAACCTCATAGATCCATCTTTCTTTTTAACAAAAAGAACAGGGGCTCCCCATGGAGAAACACTAGGGTGAATAAATCCCTTATTACTCAATTCCTCTAGTTGTTTCTTTAGTTCGACTAACTCTACAATGGCCATTCTATAAGGGTTCTTCGATATAGGCCTTGATCCAGGAATCAAATCAATAGAAAACTCAACTTCTCGTTCTGGAGGATGTCTAGGTAAATCTTCCGGAAATACATCTACAAATTCTTTCACAACAGGTACATCCTCTATTTGAACATTCCTTTCCTCACTGACAGTTATTTCATTCTCTTCCTCCCCAATAATTGAATTAAGTTGAGCTGTTGGGGGTGGATCTAAATAAGAATTAGGTGGTGACGATTCTGCTCTAAAAATAAGGTGCTCCTTATCATTATCATCAAGAATCGTAACCTCTTTCTTCTTACAATAAATCTTCGCATCATTGTCCGAAAGCCAGTCCATACCGAGGATTATATCAAACTCAATCATAGGTATGACGATGAAATCAGCAGATAAAGAAAATTTATGTGCTCTAATGGGGACTGATTCACAAAACTTTGTTGCAACGATACTTCCCTTAGGAGTTTTAACAGACAACTCCCTTATTAAATCAAATTGGAAATATCTAATTTTCTTAGCAAACTGGGAAGATATGAAACAATGCGATGATCCAGAATCAAATAATGCATTTGCTAAACTTGAGGAAACCATTAAATTACCTGCCACCACGTCTTTCGGAGCCTCTACCTCAGCAGTAGTGATAGCATAAGCCTGGCCTTGATCCCTTGGCCTTTTCTGAGGTAAGTTCTCCTGACGCTTAGGGCATGCATTTGCATAATGCCCCATCTCCCTGCAATTGTAGCACTGAACGTTGGTAGCTTCCTTCTTCCCCTTGCAATCATGAGCTTGGTGGCCTTTTTCACCACACTTGTAACAGACTCCCATTCCCTTCAAGCAAGTACCAGGATGTTTCTTCCCGCATTTACCACAAGATGGATATTCAACAATTCCCTTCTTCCCCTTATTTCCATTCCCAGATTGATCAGCCGGCCTCTTCTTCTCTTGCTTTGCTTTAAAGTCATAAGACTTAGAGAATTCCTTTTCGGTCTTGATAGCACATGAGACAATGTCTTCGTACGATGAAAAGGATTGTGAGACTAATGCTCGACGGAGAAATGGTTTTAACCCATCAAAGAAACGATCAATCTTACTTCTTGGGTTGCGAATATAATCTCCAGCATACCTCGCTAACCTTGTAAAGTTAGCCTCATACTTTGTGACATTATCATCCTCCTTTTGTCTCAGACTCAGAAATTGCCTTTCCATATCTGCTCGATGGTCGCGAGGAAAGTATTTTTCTAAAAATAGATCTTTGAACTCCCTCCATTCCATATTTGATACTTCATCATCTTCCTTCGTATTTTGAATCAATGACCACCATTGATCAGCATCTCCAGTGAGGCGGTAAACTGCCATGATAACTTTTTCCCTTTCACTGCTCCCCAACGCCTGAAATATTTTCTCTAGGGAAAATATCCATTGCTCAGCTACTGAGGGATTTGTATTCCCATTGAACGTTGGTGGTTGTTGCCTCATGAATCGATCTAACATTGATCCTCCACATTGCGGATCAGGGTGCTCCATACGGGTAAGGTTATTATTCATAACCTGAGTAAGTTGTCCCAGTATGGTGATTAGCTGATCAGCACCAGTTGCATCACCAGCCCCACTATAATTATCTTGAGTAGGAGGGAAATCCCTACATGAAGTGCGTGCATTGATACGGTTTCCATTTATTCCACTAGGCGCCATTTCTAAACAATGGAATAAACTAGATCAGTTTATAAATCAAAATACATAATCCCATACTTATAAAACACTTAGCATAAATTGAACTATTTATGGATATAATCCATAATCATAAAAATGTTTTCTTTGAGGAAGTATATACTCATAAACCCTTCATAATGATTTGTAAAGATAGTGAGAGTTATCCTAAGCATATCCCCCGGGAGTGTCGTAACCAAGAGTGCAGCAAGGCCTGTTGTCGTGCCCCAGTTCCCGTTCGAGTCTAGCTCAAAGCGGTGTTTTTGGGTTTTACCCCTAGGTACATCTGTGCCAGAGCCGCCTCTACCTGCTCGTATCCAGACAGGGATGTATTGCTCGGAAAACTCACAAAATCTCTACAGTACCAAAATTCTAGGATGTTCTTCTACACTAATCCTCAAAGTTCATCTTAGGTCTACGTGCTCTAATCAGAGTTTATCTAAATCTAGCTTCCAAGGTTTGTACTAAACTTCCTCTGATACCAACTGTAACGCCCCGACCCCAGTTACCCAGAGTCGGTGCATTATTACATAACATTGGCATGATCATAAGAAAGATCAAATCTCGAAAGACCGATTGGTTTAGTAGCCTTGGAAAATGCCAGATATATTCATAAGTTTTACATTACATTATAAAATGAAAAACTACTACAACAACATAATGTCTCAATAGACCACACTATTATCCCCTCATAAAATCCCTGCAGGTCATTCATAACTTACTTCTTCACATCCTGGGAAAAATAAAACATAGAAAAGGGGTGAGCTCAAATGCCCAGTAAGGATAACAATATAGCGGAAAGAATAAACATTTAAGGCAATGTATAACTAAAAAAAAGCCCTTTAAATATGAACTTTCAACATGGTATGGCATAAATAAAATGAAATAATGCCATTTAATTATTCACATGGATATTCTACTAATCGAATAATCACATGCAAAAATCAATAACCACTTTCATAATGTTGGAATGCATAATGCCAGACTATCATAACCACATAGCCAAGGCCTCGTGCCAAGACTACAAATAAGATTTTGTCAAGACCTTGTGCCAAGACACTAGTTTGTCTCATGAGACCTACCGATGCAATTTTTTAGAAGATACTTACGTTTAAAATTGCTAAAATACACTCCAGTGTTTTTCTGAAAACATTATGCAAGCTTCTGAAAACAAAATAACTAATTCTGAGACTGCTCGACTAATTACAGGCCATGATGGGTCCACTCCCAATCCCTTCCTGTCTACCAAACTCGAGAGTTGGGTTTTCTGAAAACATTTTTAAGCTTGCGTTAAATACGTATACATTTGCACTGGATTTTCATATATTTGAGAGAAATATCTCTTTTTTTGAAATCATTTAAAAATCACATATTTATAAAATAAAACATTTACTTTGAAAATATTCTTATAAGATTGTAAGGAAATCTCTGAAGATTTTATAACGGCGTAAAATAACCGCACCCGCCGTATAAGTTAAAAAAAACATTCTTACCTCAATTCTGTCGAAAAGGTTAAAAAGGACCTTGTATTGAAAACGACGGAAAGATTCCTTTATAAACCTCTTATAAAAAGTCAAACAAGGGTATAAATGACTTTAACCCATATTCTTGTAAATAGTAAAAATGTTTTGAAATACATTTTTAAGAAACATGGATGTGGATGATAAAGATATCCCAGTAGATTATTACGTATAAACAACCTCGGATAATGAAGAGATTGTGAAATAACCCTTACCTTGTACTTTTCCTTGGTTGGGGTAGGTTAACCTCCTGTATAATAGTGAAATAATTGTTACTAAATTATACAAGAATCATATACATTAATATGATATCATATATGATCTTTTAATATTGATTTGATAATAATATCTTAGTATTATCGCTGTTTCGGGTGTGAACTTACTTGTTTGCTTTTGTATGTTTTGTTACGTAAGACATGTTTGTAAAGGATAAGTTGTATATTATTCAAATCCAGAATGGTATCAAGTCCTTAAACATCATTTTTAAATCATCAAATGATAATTATACTTGAATGGATACGATGGAAAATGAATCTCATCGCGTTCGTGGAGACGGTAGTCCGTACGTACGCACGAACGCTACTTCCATTTAATTTTTATTTTAAAAGAATCGAATACAAATGATACATAGGTATATTACTATTCCAGTATTATATAATATTTTATATATGTTACTTAAGTTCATTAACACCATCCTTTATACGTTCCATGTGTGGTATGAACGAGTCATATCATTTTAAGGGGGCGGTAGTCCGCACTTCCTCAAATGAAATTATCGTATGTATATACAACATGAAACGAATAATGGTTGAAATAAAATGTAATTACAGAAGCTTATATATAAAATATATATCATTAACATCATATTTAATTACAGTGCCATCATAATGGCCACCATGAGAGGCGGTAAGATGTATTTGAACAATCATCGTTTCGTGAGGCGTTAGTTTGCCATCCACAGAAACATTATGTTCATCATCCATTAGATGGAGTTGTCTGTATGTGTAGTTTTAATCCTTCTTATAACAACATCCTAGTATATTGAGGATACTGGTGTTGTTACAAAAGAAAGGAAATAAAAGAGTTTGGGGGTTGAAGAAGCAAAATAAATGAAAATAATTTAAGAGAAATCGTTACCTTTAATTTAGGTAACTCACTTTGGTTGGAACCAAAGGACTTGTTGAAATGCTTTCTGCCTAAGGGGAAGCTTCAAGGAGGAGGAGAGGGATGTGGGGAGCTTAGTTGGGCAGAGTTTGGACGAGCCAAGTGGCTTTAGAGGTGTGAGGAATGAGTAGAAGTGGTCTCCTTTTATAAGGGGGAGGAGGGGCTCTTTAGGAAAGAGTGAAAGTATTACTTTATAATATAATTATATTCGGTTTATAATGGACCAAAAATCATTGAGGTCGAAGATAAGATGACTCATATCAACCAATAAGAATTGGACAGGTTTTAGATAATATTTTAATTATTATAATCTTATTTATTTAAATGATTTATTAATGAGGTAAACATTGCATCATTATTGTGTCATTAATAATTTAAATTATTTGATGTCTAAAAATTATAAATAAAATATAATTATGTAGGAAATCGTTTTAGCTTTCTAATGAATATTTATAATCTAAAATCCAACATGTATAACCCTATGTAAAAATTGTTCTTCTAAAAGCTGTAAGCTTATGCCATTTTTATTTTTATTTTAACTTTATTAATATAATGTGTCCCTACCACATACAAGTGGCTCCAAGGGGTCCCCAAATTGACCCAAGGATTCCCATGGTCGGTTATGTGTCCACCAATAAGGTTAGGACACGTTTTAGGGTAATTTTGTATTATTATAATATTATTTTTTAACCCTTATTTACCGGATTTACCCTTTAACCATGGTAAATAAAATATTTACCACAGTAACTATTCAAAATGTCTAAAAATAAAAGTTACCTATTTACACAATTTGAACATCCTGATTCCAAATATGGAATCCATTTTCCTAAATTCAAAACACAGAAGTGGCAGAAATTAATTTAAAATTAATTCCCGCTGTCAAAACAAAAAGCGTGTTTTTAAGTGGTAATAACTATCAAAAGATTGACACTTGTTTATGTTCGGTTTAATTGTAAAATTATGTCCAATGACCAACATTATATTAAATGGTAAAAATATATTCTAAATATACTTTAAAACCACTCAAATTCACAATTTATCACTATTAATTATTTTGATTAAAAAAAGTTGTTTTTAATTAAAATTTAGTAATTTTCACTATTCATCAAAATATAAAAGTTATCCGAAAAGTACCAAAATTTCACCCTAGGCTAATTTTGATATTCCGAATCTAAAAATGAAGTCCATTTTGAAATATAAAATATATATGATTTCAAAAAGTAGGTATTACTATTCACAACGGCTAGTTTAATTAGTTGTGGTGTGTGTTAGAACTCGAGGTTGCGTACAACACACGCTATCGCATTATTCGAAGGGAAACGTACCGTAGAAGCTTGGGGTGTTACAACATGTTATCAATTGGTGTGAGTTTGATATCATGTATGGGTACACATTTACTTAGTTTCCAATGGAGTTCATGTATTGAAAATATAATATTTATCATGGGTGATTGATTTCTCCTGTAAAGTTTTGGTGGTGGCATGAGAACCTTCAGGTATGTACTATGGAGCGGAATATCTTGATTCACAACTTATAACCTCATCTTTAATAGTATCTTTTTCACTTTTTTTGGATGAAAACTCGAATTCCATTACAACATAATGACTTTGATTATTCCATTTACTACTTTATAATATTATAATAATTTTTTTAGATCCAGTCACAGATATGTTTGGAGATATTAAGGACCATAAATAGTATTTTAACTATATTAGATATATTAAATATCCCACATGTATTATTTTACAAAAAAAGTTAAATAACCCTTAAAAGGTGTATCAGATACAAAATCTGAGGCCATCATTGATTTCATATGGTGTACATTAACATTTGAGTGACATAATCCTTTCCAATATCTGGTGTTTCGATAAAGAGAAGTCAAGGGTAGAATTAATATAATAATATAAAATTATTTATTTATATTATTAGATTAATTCATTGGCCTTCTTCCTCAATAAATACATGGTTATTCCATAATCCCTGGTGTCAGTGGTAGAAAGATGAAATTATGATGAGACATTGGAGAGGAACCATTAGTGATTCATTGGAAGATGACATCAAATTGAGATTAGTTCATTGTTCATGGACCAACGGAGGTAATGGATCTTGCTAAGGAATAAAATGCAGAACACATCTTCATAATCAACATAATTAAACTCCTAATATGAATTTTGATTTGTGTAATTCCATAACATTATTTTATCTTTGTTGAACACTGATCAATTCCATGTGTAAGTATTGAATCACTCATTGATAGAATATTTATTTGCGAGGGATTTATTTTGTTAATAGGTTATTTCCATATTAGTTATTCTTTTTATTACAAATTTATTGAGACCGAAATAAGAAAGGTTGAGGTTCATTCCTCCCATTTTTTATTTTATTTGTATCATTATAATTTTTTCAGAAATTCAACCTGGATATTTTGTTTGGGAAGTGGTTCGATGAATACCCAGTATTTTACCATTCCACGACCACTTTTCAGTGAATCATATAAATACTAAAAGTGTGGGTTGATATCGAGGATGTGATCAATTTATAACCATGATTGAGTAATATTGGAAGAAGATAATAATTGATTGGCAGTTCCCATTCATCCTCAATTTGACAAATGGATACAGATGACATGTGTGGGAATTTCTCAAGAGAATTTGAGGATTGGAATCCAAATATTTGTTGATGGTGAGGCCATAAAACCTAGGATATATGGATTTTTGTAATGATGTTGATGAATATTATGCATACAATGATGTGGAAGAGGAACTAGCTGGATCTAGAAATCCCTGGATACACAGGAAGTAATCTAGAATTATACACCATGTGGGACTGCATTTAAGGTGTTAGGTTTTCCATAGAGTGAAAAATATCACACTCTGTTTGACCCCTTTAACATGATATGCGATCCACATTAGTGATTTATTATTTATCATGGTGGAAATAAGGTCACTAGTAGCCTTTTTCACACAGAGATGAGCAGACTACATGACCAGGGCTTCATGAGCTTGGCCAGGTGTACATTGGTTAGTACACGAGCACGACCAACAATACATTATCATTTTCAGATGGTATGAAGAGGGAACATGGAGGTCCCTAAATTTTATTTATGACTACAAACACACCATTTATTTCTATGTTTACATTTCTTTTGACTAATCACTATAGGAACATGAAAGGGGTTGGATGGACATGTCGTGTAAACCCTCCACACAACGTGTATACCATGTGAGGGTGTTTAGATCCCTTCATTTCCTTAGTTGGGACTATTATTAGTTATGGGTTTTACCTTGGTCCATACCCTAAAGGGTAAAATGTGACATTACACCAAAATATCTTGATTTTGATCCCTTCTAGAGGATTAGTCACAGTTTAGTTTGAAGTGACCCTCCGTGAGATCAGAGTGTGATCATATATCATTTTTTCTTATAACATATGCTGGGTTTGGGGAATAAACAAGACATCCATGTTTAGGGAATTGGTCCTCCATATATCATTCAATAACAAATTGGTTTTTTGTATCATTGGCACACAATCCCATAAGTAGCTGTTTCATCGAGATTGGGTTGAGCTACCCCCAGTGATCTTTGGTGTGGTCCCATATCTAGGTAACATGGCTTTCAGTAACCAGTGAGCATTATTGGGTAGGGAAAATTTATAATGACCTATTTGATGAGTGTATATACTGATATAATGTCTCATGGATTCAATTCTATAAAAATAATCATTTCTTCTAGGTAAATCATGTGGTTGGAAATTTGTTTGTGGCTGATTAGAGGCATGGTATTCATCCAAAGCATATACGTTTTATTTGAATGAACTGATTATTATATCATTATTTTGAGATGAATATTCTTAATGGTATATGTTTACTATTTTTGGTTTTTCCTACTAGGTATTTCTATACTCACCCCATGTGGTCTTTTCTCAAATTTTTCATGTCCTATGCATATGACCGACCATTTCACTAAGTCCTAGATGGACTGGGTCTAGGTCGATGTTTGAGTTCTTGATAGACTGAAGTGTGTTTTGGTGGATTCATTGTTAGTACATCACTATTAAATTTTATATTGTTATTTTTTCAGTTTCATTTTGTGTAATGTTATATATCCTTTTCTTACAGGATGTAGATATCATACATTGATTTTAGATGTATTGATATATGCATGCATGGTTATCATTTATTATAAATTTTATCATTCTATATGTTTTAAGATATGTGTATGTGTATACTTTAATTAGGTTAAGGCCTCCCATGTTTTTGATATGCCTACTCAGTGCTGGTTTTAACCACTGGCCTATTAGAGGTGGGCTTTGGGTAGTCAGGGTTTAGTTCCCATCGGGCCAGGTTGTGACATAGTCTTTTTGGTTTTAGTATTTTTATTTAATAAGATCATGAAAATGAAGATAATAAATGTATGTATATATAAAACATTATTTTATATAACGAATAAGGTAATATACATAAATGGATATAAATATAAGTATATTTCTATTATGATTTAAAAGGTGAGTTTTCTAGCTTTAACTAAGGTATTGAGGTTGAAACATTAATATTAATTACATCTTGAAACTATTAGTTATTATCATTATTGAGTGATATTTATTAAATATATAATGGAATATTGTAAAAGTATTGAGTATTCTCTGAAACATACAAGGATTAGACATTTGAATTTTTTCTTTAAGGGTTTATAGAGATATATAAAATGGTATCGATAACCTTGAAATGTTTTTTTATTCCAATTTTATTTATGTTTGGGATAACTTTTACAGAACACATGATTGAAGAATGAAAAAATCTTTGGTTTAATATGACATTGATTTTGAGATTATAAATGGTTTATTGGTTTTGATCATTGTTATTTAGATAATATTCATACCATAATATTTGATTATATATTGAATGATATGTGATCCATGATACATTTGGTGAAGTTTATATCCCTTTTATGGGTTATGATATATATTGAATTGTTTTTGAAATAGTAAACTAGTGGTTGATATATTTGAGGGTTGAAGATAGAAGTTACTTTTTAGAGGAATATATCATTTTTATTTCATTTAATGTCTTGGAAATTTGAAATGTTTTGGGAATGTATCTTATAGAGAATATATTATTAGGGTATATACAAACTATGGTATGTGATTGTATGACTGATTAATGATGTTTTAGGAAACATAAGTTACTCGAAATAGACTATGAGAGTTTGGTAGATGTCATATTAAAAGCTATATATTGAGTTATGAATATTATAATAATCCACAAACCATATTTATAGAGTCTGTAATAATTAAAATTATGGGCATGTAATGTGTTTAAGGGAGTTGAATATAACAGCTTGTGATTTTGTATCCTATAATTTAATATTATCGTAAATAGTTATGTAACACATAATATCAACCTAACACAATAAATAACTAAAACAAACCAAGGAAGTTTAAAATTATATGAAAAAAATAATCATCAGCATATAAAAAGATAGTAATCAATTAAAATAATTATATATTATAGGTATTCTTGACTTTCTAAGAACCATTTAGAAAAGAAGAAATTATATTTTACATTAATAAAATAAATTTATCATAGTGAAAGTTTATAATAAATTTGGACAAAAATAATTATAGATTATTATATCAAAAATAAATTATTTATAAATTTATATGAAATATGATTAATGAAAATTTATGTTTTTCAATGTTATTTTTTAATAAAAGTGGTTTTTCGTCATATATTTTATTTCTATTATAAAAATAATTATACATATTTTAGAATTCCAATTTGAAAAAAATATTATCTTTTTCTGATTAAATTTTTTATATTATCTTTGTATTATTATTTTTATGTTTCTAAAATAATTTATTTTTTGTTGAATGCTTAAAATATACAAATTTGGCTAATATTTCAACTTTTATGATATTATCATTATAGGAGAGTGACTCAAATGTTTATGTACCATTTTTCAATAAAATATATATTTTATAATTAGTAAAAATCATTTAAATAGACTTAATTGAATTTATAAAATCCATGTTTAACATTTAGTTAACTTGAGTTATAATTTACTGTAAAAACATTTTTGTTGTCACTTGTATTGAAATTTATTTTTTATCACATGTTTAAATTAAATCATAAAAAATATATATTATTTTTAGTTCAATGTGATTGAATTATTTAATAACATAAATCTAAATTTTGGTCATAAAATTAGGATTAATGTGATAAAATTTAATGGCCATGATAATAAAAAACATTAATTTTCAATGAATTTTTTTATTAATACATTGTAGTTTTTATCAAATGAAATTAATTAATCATGTGTCAAAATTATATTTAATATAAATTTTCAAACTATATTTAAATATATTATTACTTATTCAATTTTTCATCAATAATATATAATAGTAAGAACAATTAGTGATAAAAAACATTATTTAAAAAAACATTTTTATGTTTAATATTTTAATTTATATGTTAATTTTATTTTTTTACGAATTTTAATTAGATTTAATGGAGTTTAAATTTAGTTTCATCACACACCAACCTTTTAAGAGTGATTATTTTCTATGTTTTTTATAACATAATTTTCTGGGTAAAACCTTATTCCAAAAGTAAAGAAAATTTAAATATATAAATTATTGGAATAAATGACATAAAACCTGTTTGTAAATAATATTTTGATGATTTATTAAATCATAATAACCCCAAAATCCATTATTTTTGAATATATAATTCATTTACCCATGAATAGTGTAATGATATTCTTGAAAAGTAAAGGGTATTACAAAAAGATCATTTTCCTTCACATATAATAGGGGATAAAATCCACCCTTTCAGTTATTCAATTTCCCATAAATCTATCCTTGATACCCTACCTAATATTAATCTCCTAGAAGTACCTTAAATTTATTGAATCCATTGTTCGCTAAAATTTATCATGGGTCCTTCATTTCTTAGGAGTTCATCAATAGTAATTTCAAGGTATCAACGTATGTGTTGTTACTCCATAACTTTTCTTCCTATACATTATCTTCTAAACCTAACTTAAACATAGTAATATAATGACATCAGTATAAATAGTATAATGAATTTATATTATATTAATCTAAAATGCCTTATTTATTCATTTCCATCCACATAGTAAAAAAAGAAACATTTGTTATGCATTAGTAATGACTCCCGCCTCTATGAATTGATGTATTTAGTTTTTATCCACCACATTTATTGTCTAGTAATAATTAATTAAAGAATAAATGTTACATATATAATATAATTATCAATTTTTTGATAAAAATTAAAAATTACCATCATTTTATACCTTTTTTTGGGGCGAAATGTTAAGGATGTATTGTGTGGATTATCGCAACCACGATGTAACATTTTTCATTTATTTACATGATTTTAATTATTAATTCAATTCTTGTATAATATGATTAAAAATATTTAAATAATATAAATAATATAAATATGATTTTTTTATAATTAAATAATTTCCAAATAAATAATTTATTCACCATACTCACCTAGCGAATTATACTATATTCAGGTTTGGGATGGTTTAACAACCTATCGAAATGATGATATTAAACTCTATTGTGGATGACTAGAGTAATTGAAATACTTATATAATTCTTACTTGTTAAGAAATAAATTATTAATTTATTAAATTTATAAATGTTTCATATTAATTATTTAACTTATAATATCATATTCAAGTAGAGAATTTATTTATAATAAATCATTTCCCCATTTCATATATTTTCTTTTCCACTAATTGTTTACTCGATTTTTTTGAACTATAATATTGATTATTTTATATAATACTCATAATTACATTTAGATTTTTTATAACGAAATTTCAAATACTGTATTTAGGATGTGATTTTTTAGTAAATTTATATCAAAATACATAAAATGTTTTCTAATATTTCAAAATAAAATGGTTTATCATACACTTCATATTTTATCTATAAATCCTTTACGAACGTTTCAAGATCCCATTAATGGAGATTTCAGAATAATTAATGTTTTAATATATAGAAAAAGTTTTCATTCTACCAATTTTGAAATTGAATTTTCAAACAAAACAAGTGATATTGTCTCATAGACATTCAATATAACAACAAAAAGAGAAATGTTTTTTAATAACTTTCTCAACAAGGGATTTCTCATAATTATTACCTTTAAAAATTATATAATTTTTCCGTTATTATGTGAGATTTATTTGAAAGGATTTTTATGAAAATGGTTATATTGAATATAATATTCAATGTAAAATTCAAATATTCTTTTAATTTTACTTTTCATCCACTAGTTGATTATTTAAATATTCAATCACAAATGAGAAAAATTAGTCATCTATAATAGAAATTATACATCACTTCATGTGCCTTTCATAATCATATTTATTGTATAAGCATGATTCTTCCACCAATGTCTTTCATCTGGGAACATTGTATATTTATACCGATTTATAAAAGGTTATTCACCTTGATTCCAAACATCAATTGATTTGGGATATTATTGACTTAATTTTATAACATTTATCTTTATAGTGGAAATACCATATTCTCTATTATCTTTATTGAATGAAATTAAAAAAAATTAATATCTTTTGGATAACCATTTATTTTACATGGGTATATCAGGTTAAAATTATTAGGGAATTATGATTGTTCTCTATATGGTATTACATTCAAAAACGATATAAACCCATTATATTTACATGGTTTCTTTGGTATAATATGAATTAATTAATTTTTATAATACCTCATATGTATTTATGATAATAGGATATGCAATGGTTAAGTATTTATATCTCATCCGATAATGATTTCTGGACATAATACGATTCATTCACAATATAAATGGTGGATATACACGGATTTTTCATAACATAAATGGTACAAATATATGGATTTTTTCACAATGTGTTCCTATGCTTATGTTTGTGATACTATTTAATTCGTATTAATTTGACTATGTGATGATCTCATGGATCATATTTATTAAATAGTGTTTTCATACTATATTGGTTCATTTCTTATGTTATTCCATACGTTTTCCCCTATTATAAGATCTATTCCTTGTTTGGTATAAAATTATTATCTATATTGATTATTCCAGTATGATCATCTTATTCTCACTTATGATATTTTATTTATATCTCTCATGTTTACCATTAATGAGTTTTTGAGCTCACCGTATTCTTATTCATCCATTTCCCGATGTTATGATGAAAAGTAATAAGTATGTTGTGTCTAGAGGATTACCTTCTGTGAATAACTTATAGGAGATGTCTAATAATTTGTTTTTATTTAGTTTCTAATTATATAGTTAAAATAACAAAATTAGTTGAAGAAGACCTTAATTTTGTTAGTTAATGTTTTTCCCTTATTCTATAAAACTCTAAATCTAATAGTTGTTACGAATATATTGTAATGTAATCTTTTCATTACATCATTTAATTGAGAAGTGCACATCCTTTGGGCATCATGGTAGTAGTCTTCTAATTATATATCATTATATGAACTAGGATCAATGGGAAAAAAGACATTTCCCGACATAATACCAGGAATATGGATTTTAGTACATGAATGGAGATATAAAAGAAGAAGAAATGGGATACACCCAAAATAGAAAGCAGAGTGCTGTTATTTTTACAAAAGAAAATCTAACAGAATATAAGGAATTTAATCTAATCATAAATTATGGATAATATTCACTTGGGGGTATAGAAATTTAACGATAGGGGGATGAGGGTAATGCATGTACCGTAATAGGAGGGGAATATCAATATTATGGATTTCATAAAAATAAATTAAACAATATTTTTAATAAAAGGATCTTAGAGTCTATTTGGTATTCGTTAAACCACTACTGTGTACCTAGTATCCAAATATCTTCCTTAATAAGGGCCACTAGCAAGTTACTGGACCACTTAGTCTTAATGGAAAACTATTTTATCATTTTTGTACCATGTATCGGGCCATCATGTACCCAATGGAATCAATCAACATTGATAGTATTTTCATCATTTGGCTATTTCCTCATAACCCAAGTCCCTATATCTTCCCACCACTCTAACTATCTAAAAACACTAAAATGACTTAATTTAAATTGTATTCGTATATTAATATATGTGCATCATTGCATTAATTGTGGTATATACTATCCAAAATATCCCTTTGATCATAAATGTGTTGGATACATGCCACCCAATACTAAATAATGGACCATGAGAAATTATATCCCAATAATTATACCATATATAACTATTCAACCAAAATACATGTGCATTTAAAAAAAGGTATACTTTTTCCAACAATGTAGCTTTATGGGAACCTAATGGGATAACTTATGTGTGATTCATGTGGTTGTTACAATTTTAATCTCATATTATGTATTCATACACTTATATGACTGTTTATATTAAATTCCTCATTGGTGTGCCTAGCATAATTTTATTCTTACCACTTTCATATATACCCAGATGAATGTGAAAATCTTATGTTTCCCATATAGGACATAGAATGTATCCCATCTTGGGTGAATGTCCTTGGGTATCTCGATTGGGATAAGGAATCAAATTTTAGGTCTGGCTGAGGACTGTTGATGGTGCCTCCTGTATTATTTTATTTTCTTTCTTTTAAAATTGTTCTATATATAATAGGTCCATTCGGTGATCAATTTTGTGATATATGACTTATATGTTACAGAATGAATTCATTAGTATATACAATGTATATAGAAATGAATATGGTTATCTTAATATTTTAATTACAAGTATTGGAATTGATTATATACATAGTTATGGATGTTTATGTTAATTATCAATTATTATATATAATTATATCAAGGGTATTCCCTAAAAAATTATATTACTTGACACTTGATATAATTAAAATGTATATATTATATAGGGATACACACATGCATTATGCTATAATCTAACCTAGAAGTTAGATATCGATTTTATACTAGGGAAGTTAAAAATGGAATTAAATCATTAAGTTAATTTGTTTAAAGTTTTGGTTATTAAAGTTGGAGTTTATACTAGTCAACACCTATAATGGATTTTGTAGTTGTGTGTGCATAACACAAGTATGGGTGTAAATATAAATTTATATGGAGGTTGAAATGTGGTTATTAATCATTATTATCAAAGTTGAGTGGATTATGATAATATATGATGATCATTATATATGGTTTATTATTTAAAAATTATCATAGGGTGTAAAAATTAATGTGTTCATGCATCATACATGGTAGGTTAGTTTATATATCATATGTATTATTATGTTTAATTAATAAAAAAATGTTTTCAATATAATATTTGGTTGTTTAAAATATTAATAAGAACTTATTCATTATTTTATGAAAAATCATATTGGGGTTACATTAGTTAATCAAACATAAATATTACTAATTCAATGATATGTATCCCTATATAATGATTTCATTGATATGAACCTGAGAGTGATAAAATTTTATCCAAGAAGGTGTAGTTTGCGTATTGTAAAACCATGATATAGGTGAGAGCCCTAGGATTGATTCAATTGACTGTGGGTTATCCTTGGGTTTTTTTACTACAGATATAACAATATTGCATTATTGATTATAATTTCAATTAGTGGTATGATCTATGGATTAGATATGAGGACATAATAATGATATGAATTATCGTAAGGTGGGTTGATTCAAGTATATTCGTATTTTATTCGGGTACATGGTCAATTAATGCTCAATGTAAGTCATTAAATCAAGTATATTTGTAGTACTATGATATGGAATGAGGGTATAAACTATCGAGTAAGGGGTTTTGACAAAAAAAATATTCCATTAAATATTGAAAACATAGGTAGATTCTTCATAAAATAAAAACAAAAAATGAGAAACATGTGGTCAAGTGACCAGTACATTCACATACATTGACATTAGCATATGTGGGAATAAAATAAAATATTGTTCGTCATAAGATATATTTAATTAACTTTTATAGAATATATTATAAATAAATTTAAATTTTTATCCTATGAATAGTTGGATATTAATCATAATGGTATGATATTAAGATTTTTCCCATTATGTGTTGGATATTAGATATAATAACCTATCTCATTATTTTTATGATGGGATTAATAATCCATTTATTATGATTGACCATGGATTACATTTGAGATATAACACATACAAAATAATTGAGAATATCTTGTGAAGTGAGAACTCATGTGAAACCTGAGGTGAAGACACGATGATGTTTTTCAATTTATTAATTATTTATATGGAACTATTAATGTAATGAGGGTTAGGATAAACTGATATATTTATTAGGACCCTTAATATTAGTATAAATTATATGAATTTTTTAATTAGTGGAGTGTTGTGATGGAGGCTATAACTTCTTAGATTCCTTAACATGTTGGATAAAATTCGTAGTATGTAGATGATAAACAATGAGTGGTAAAATTTTTATCTTCATAAATTTTTATATGAATATATGAAATTTTGTCACACGTCATTATAATTATGATAGGATGAGTTTATTTATTGGGTAGGTTATAAAATGTATGAGATATGGAATATTTATACCCTTTTTTTGAAATGTCTAAGGGGTCATGAATATCATGGGTAAACTATAACAGCCAGTTCATGTAGTAAATGAGATATAATATCTGGATGAATTTAAATTTTTTTTGGATGACTAATAAGTTTTTTGAAAACCTATATTTTAAAGTTACTCAATTAAATTATTTTTTAATTGTTATAGTCACCCATGCATTGAGAGGGGAAATTGTTGGTAACGTCCGATTTTTGTGTGTGATAATGTGGAATTTGTATCATACAATAATTAAATAATCATGTGACAAAAATTAAGGCCACATGTATATGGGTATCCATTGGGACTCATGTTTTAGTAATGTATAATTGATAAAATTTCACTATAGTAGCATAAATAATGGAAGGATCTCTATATATTATAGTAAGGATTTTATGAAGGAAAATTTGGATTGAAATGATTGAACACCATGAGAGATTGTTTTTGGGTGATGATAGAACATGAGGAGGAAAGTGTTTCTTGAGGGTAGATGTGGTAAATTTTATGGTCGGGATAAATCCATCAGTAGTTCGATCATGTGGTCATTGTATTGGGTGAGATTGTGTTTAATTTTTGGAAAAATATTTATAAAGTATCAAAGATAATGTTGGTTGGGGATTTAACTTTACACATGGATACAAGCATGTTTGAAATGATGGGTTTATAAGAGATATCTAGAAATTAATTTTGACCTTCGATGATCAGTAAATTTAGTCGATTAGGTAATTAACGTATTTAGAATTGAAGATATTTTCTAGTGTGTGGATTCGAATAGTGAATGTGGAACCCGTGAAAGAGTCTCATGATATGTGAAATGAAATAAAATGTGATGGAAATATCCATGGGTGTTTGAATATGAATTTTTTAGGTAGATGATCAACAGGTGACCGAGCACATGTTTGAGTGGGATGTGACACAAATAAGACTAATGAAATTAATTTTTGAAATATGACACTATAAATCTGTGAAGATGTTAATTTCATAAGGATTAAGAAATCATATATGAGTGGAAAAACTTAGTCAATGTAATAGTGTGTAAGCCATTGTGATTTCAATGATATTTAGTGAAAGAGACCATCATTTGAATATTTTTTATACTTGAATGGTTTTGATTAAATTCAAAGAAATTCAATCACATGATTTAAGATATTAATATTGTTTATAATGAACCAAATAATTTATATTTTGTAGAATATATAGGCTTTATTTTCCAAATAACCTATCAGTATGACTGTATCCAGAGTGACTGTGGGAGTTGGAGAAAACATTTGAACATTATATCCATTTAGTTTTAATAAATGTTTTATTTATGATTCTCAAGATGATTACTATTAGGGTTGGAGATTTATAATAACATGTTATATCAGTTGTTGAAAGAACTGGGGGACATTTAATTCCATTATAGAATAAAATTTAAGGCATTTGAATTTTGGGAAATATATCAATGTGAATATCATTTTCAGGACTATATAGAGTTAAAATTATCGGTTTGTACATAGATAACATATTTAAAACTATTTAAGAGAAATTATATTTGAGATAAAAGAATTTAGGCATAGTGGGTTGTTGTGGCATGCCATTGAAACTCTGGTGGAAGTAAATTGACATTTTTATGGGGAGGATAATGATATATAACCACCACCCCTACCAAAAAAACCCATATTGGAAGACCAATTGGAATTCGATGATCCACTATTGTTTCAATGGGGATCCAAAATGCATTTATTAGATCATCGTGTCCACTACATTAAGATGGTGTTTTGGATTTTTGGGGTTTACTTTTTTCAAACCCTTTATCACCTCGTTCTCCACTTCTTCATCCCTTTTATCACCTTCTAATGTGGAAATATGAGTGAAGTTAATTTATCTATTTGATGGAAGAATATCTCCATGATATCTTCACCTTCTTCTTTATATATTTTTGGTGATTTTTTTGGATTTGATTGACCTATTTCATCAAATAAAGATGGAATAACAATGCAGAATGTAGTTTCCATAAGTGTTTTCTAGAGGAAACTCGAAAAGAGATAATTCACATTATTTGTCACTATTTTAGAATAGTTCAGTCATCTGGGGATATTTATTATGGATTTTATTCATATTACATTATATTTATGATTGGATATGTTTTGAATCATGGATATTTTGTTCGTTGGAAATCTAAGAGAATGTTATAGTTTATTTTCTTGTTGTTTATCATGGTTTTATTTAATTTCAACCACCTGATGAGGTTTTCCTCATTTCTTTAATTTTTTTATTTAGTGATAAATTAATTATAATGTCTTCAGAATTGATTTCATTAGGCCTTTTTCTGAAATACACTCTTGTAGACAGTTATGAGATCTCTAAGTTGGATAGAATGGATGATCTTCATTTTAATTGGATGACTACATGAATATGTAGTATATCCCAAATTTATCTATTTTTAGATGTGATTGTATATGATAAGTTTTCTAATATTAGGGGCTTGTTTGTGTTACTAGATTTATTATGAATAAATAGGGATTTTGTATGTATGGGGAATTAATAATGACCAAATAAGAAAATCATAGTGATTCCTAACATTTTCCATTATATATTAGGTCACTCTAAAAGTTTGATGTGATGGTACGGTTTGGTTAAATCATGATGATCCCCATGAATGTCATCTAACCTTTGAAAATATATTTAGTGACCAAGTGAAAGGTTAGATAATGATGTTTTTTCTTCCATTGATAGTAGGATCAATGTATATATTGAGGGATTATTTTCCTTATGCATGAATATAGGGGATGGTTTCAATAGGAGTGAGAATTATGAACTTAAATGGGGATTATAACAAGAGGTATTGGGAGGCCTTATACAATCATTATATATATTATACCTACTGTATAATTTCAACTAAATAACTCAATGATTGATTTTCCTTGTCGGTTTATGTAAAAATTGAGTGACTATGAACTAAAAGGGATACATAATGGGTTTACAGAAATTTTTAAGGAATATTAGATACTTATTGAGGTCTATATCACCAAAGAGTGGTGATTATATTGAGTTGTGGGATCATATTTGTAGGGAAAAGACATGTCGGGTATATGGGTGTAATCTTCAATTGTGATGTGAGATATGGTATTATATGAGGTCCAATACATTGGTCATGTTAAAATTCAAGATGCCTGAGGTGAGATGGATGATTATCCAAATGATAGTATTAAGTCGGTCATTAAATTTTATTACGATTTTATCATGATATTTAGTGTTTTGTGTTATAATAAATTACCCCAATGGATAGATGATGATGTTGAAACTACTTATCTAGTTAATAACTATAAGATCGTAGATGTTTTTTTACCACTCTCAAGAGGTTTCAGTCAAAAGGTAAAAGGATTTTACTAATCATATAATGTGTGAGTCATGCTATATGTTTTCCGCCCAATCCATTAGATATTTTTGTAACTACACCATCCAAATTTCTAATCTGGTTTCGAATACCACACGACCTCAAGAACACCTCCCGATTAGTGAGAGGTTGCTGACTAATAGAAGGGGTATCAAGTGGAACCATGGGGATAATATAGCATAAAAAAAAGTGAATAATAATAATAATAACACAATATGTTAACCATATATGATCAGATTAAGAGGAAACCAATGATATATCATCAATAAAAAATGTATGCAATTAAATAGACTCAAACAAGAGTATATAGAATAGATCACACACTAGTATGCCCACATAAAAAAAATATGAAAAGAAAATTGTACATGAAAATGTTCAACCCCTACAAGCCACATCTCATCCATATCCTTATAGTCATAGTGGTCTATTCTATTACACGACCAAACTAAGCGTCTTCCCAAACTATACCTACAATAAGTGAGGGATTCTTGGGTAACCAAGATTCAGGGATTTCTAATAATAGTGGGATTTAAAATATAAAGGACACCACAAATTTGGTCTAACAACCAACCAGTATTTTTTAGTGTATACACATTCGATGAGATCAACAAAAACTAATCAATAAATAAATAAATGTGAAAGAAATGAAAAATATCACCAAGCATGCACAAGTAAAATAAAATTATATGTCGAGTGTTCATACCCTTATCATGCCACCACATGCCCCATTCATTCCTGTTTCGGATCCATGATGGATGATTAATCAAAATTGATATCAGGAGTGAAATGTCCATCCATAGATATAGGGAATATATTTTTTAAAAAACTCAGGGTAGCATTCATACATGAAAAAAATTGACAAACATTATGTATGACATGATACTTTCAAATGAACTAGGTACCAAGTGACTGATATATGACATTTAACTCGAAAAACATTAGGTGTTGAGTGCCCAATGTATGAAATGAAACTCAAAAGTCCCTAGGTGTTGATTTCTCAATATTTCGTATGAAAATTGCAATAAATTAGGAATTGAGTGTCCTGATACAAGGTGTCAAAGAAATAAGTGCATCCCCGACATGGAATCTCATGGTATCACCATATCTCCACCCTATGATTAGGTCCATCATTTTCATTATCTCATGTCAGGTGTACTCCTACTCAATGTGATGATCATGTCATGAAGTTCCACCTATTTTTAGTGCAAACAATTATGCCTCCAAAGGAATAGGAATATACACATCAAGGTATAGTATATAACAAAAATATATTATACCATAAAATCAAGATTATTAGTAGAAACATATATATACATGTGATCATCTCCAAACATGGAACAACAAGTTCTAAAGGCATAATCATATTGTAAAACATCATAAGGGTCTCACAGGTTACACATGCACCTACATGTGATGGAAATCAAGTATGTTCAATAAGTTATGCCAACAAAAGTATCAAGTCATGTCCAAGAGTTCATGTATTAAAAGAGCATGAAATATCATCATGTGTTATTACAGCATCACATGTGATCAAAATAAAACATAGTCTATTTGGATATCTAATCACACTCATTGAATAAATCAACACACATGGTATCTTGGATATAGGTATCAATTATCATAAAAACATACCCCATAATGTACATATTGACTAAGGAACTCATATGTGATCAATCCTCATCCATCAATAGCTGGTATCAAGTCAATGGAAATGGGTCTTTTTGGGCCCTTAGAACGTTGTCCAATGATATTTTTCATGGTTCTTTTTAATTATGTAAGACTCAAGCCCCCTAAATTAATTATGAAATTTTTATCATTCATAAATCATTATGAAAAACATGGTTATTCTTATATGTTGATGAACCCCATACTACTACAAAAAATATGAATAAACACAAAATGTGTAATGAAATGACCCATTATGCCCCACTTGACTAGTAGATGGCTGAGCTTCAACAAACCCAACCTACCTATAATAAGCTAGGAGATGGAAACAAGTTCCAATAAAGAATAACTATAATTGGAGGCCTTTTCATAATGAACCTGTACACATGAACCTAATAATCCCCACATAATAGTATATAGGAATATAATGCAATGAATATAAAATCTAGAAAAAAAATATTCATATAATAAATTATAGGGAATACCATAGAGTACCAAAAAATACAACTACATTGTTAAATGGAAAAATAAATTCATAACCATCACTGAAGTATCAACCTAACAACAACTAAAAACAATTAAGGATAGAGAATATATATTCTTAATCTCCAAGCCTGGCCACAGTATATGGTCAATGCACCCAGCTATCACTATGACCCAAAATAATCACCACCAATCTATTCATCATCTATATAATACACAACACATGCGGGAAAATACCATGAAAAGGTAATTATATAAATACCTATTAAGACTCCCAAGACCTAAAGAGATCAATAGAGGTATATAACATTAATCAAATAATCTCAATACAAGAGGAAATGAAACCCAATATATATATATATATATATATGCTTATATATAAACCCAAATGGGAGAGAAAAGATATTTCCATCTCAAACCCTATTGGTAGATAATTATTTAGACTCCAGTACTAGTATTATAATACTAATGTACATCATAAAACCCAAACTCAGCATAATATGTGGTGAGGGTATGCAACTCACAACTTGGCTACAAGTCGAGGGGGCACAAATCTCCTATGGAGGAACCACACCCCACTAAAGCTCAATGATGGAGGAGTACCACATCACAGGTATATTACCCATGAAATTATGTATAAAGGGAATTATTGAACCTACCTATATAATTAAATGGTTAATCCATGCTCTGGTGGGACGAGGGAGTGCTGACCATGATATCTCTTCGATAGTTAGAGAAAACAACACATTTGAGTAAAATTAGACTATTGACCCTAGAATATATCTGGTAGTATGGGGATCTCATTCCAAAATGTGATTGTGTATTCAAAACCTCCAACATCTCTCTATTAGAGTGGATAACCTACAATTTACATTGCCATAGGGTACTGATTCGAGCATATATCTGATGATCTGTCCTGATCACTAATATCATAATGTGTCAGATAAATAATCAACACACTGTTAAAATATTGAATCAGATATAAAAATATATAGTGGATACAACGATTGAATTATACATAGAAAAAAATATTGTATAGGATACTCACGAGACATAATCTATGTCAAAATGAACGATATATTAGAGGTGGTATATTTACATAGGATTATGTAGCGTGTATGAGGGGTTACATGGAATATGGTACCAATATTCTACCTAGACATGTTCTCCATAGAAAAACTCAAGATGGAATGTCTCTATATAAATAATTTACTATTGGTTACAAGTAATGTATGATAACTCATGGTCTTGGATGTGCATCTCAACCAATGCATGTTTATTCATTCACGTGACCATGTACTCCAGTACATGACGTGGTGGTCCACACAGGGCCATGAGCATATATAGAATGAACTTATCTTGGAAACTTATATTGGGTCACAGGGTGTGTATGCCAACCTACATAGTTTGTGATATTTATCTCCTCAAGAAACGCTAGCACTGCAACCTAGGGGAAACACAACATATGTTCTAGTGGGATACATGGTCTGTAGTTAGTATATTCATAGATTTCCCATGTAGTCATTATATCCCTGGTAGCCACAAAAAATCAATCATGTTGACCACCTAAACTAGGTGTGTAAATCCATCGATCTTCATTTCCTAACCCATATGGATATAATATAGAATATGTAGATCCACTTGAAGTCAAAATATCCCACACCACCCATAGTTTATCACAAGGCCACCCATCATCATTATGGATTCATGATCCATGAAGAATCACCTAAAATACATCTTGATCATCCTGAAAATCACCAATCCCCTTGTCATTCTCCAAATAGTGGTGAATTTGGGAGTTCATGTAATCTTGAAAAACACCGACAATGTCAAACTGTGACCACGTAGGACGACAACGATGAACACGAAGAACATTTTGGGGAAAGTCATAAGAATATAGGTAAAAACATCAATGGAAGAATTTTTAGGGACCACAATTATTAATTTGGGAAATTGGGATGAGAAAATAAGAACATAATGACTAAACTATTTAATTAATTAGATAGCATCAGGCGTAGAACGTGAGATCACAGAATCAAAAGAAGATAATAAATCAATGATCACACATTTAATCATAGGGTAAAACCAAATTTTATAAGTCCTACATAAAAAAGGATCGATCATTAGTGGATAATGTTTGTATAGTGAATGATAGAACTGGCTTCATCGACTGACTTCTGATCAACCTCGATCCAATCATTTTTCATCATCTGATTCTGATATGTCTTAGAGGGACACTATGAATCTAATATCATATTAGTCAATTGTAATGTTGATTATCCTTATAAAAAAATTATAATAATGTATTTTAGACGATTTAGTTATGTCATTTAATATATATATATATATATATATATATATATATATATATATTATTTTACTTTATTTAAACACACCCTCCATTGGATGCCTCAATTGGAAGACTATTGCCGACCAACCTATGGTCAAGACTAGTGTAAAACCGAAATCCTAGAATCAATTATATTATTAAATATTTGATCTAAGAAACTATTCAAGATATATTACATTAATAATATTATAATATAGGCATATGATATTAACTTATTTAATATTTTTAAAATATGAGTTCTGGCTCACCAAGAATCAGAATCTCACATCGTCTCAGTGATAAGCTCTAAAAATATTCTTTAATATATTTAAACATATTAAAAGGGGAAAATTAACACTAAATTATTCCCCCTTCAAATATTTTCATCCTTGAAAAGAATAGTATAACTAATAAAAGGGTGATATATAGCCCATATTTCTCTCTTCCACTCTAATGAGATCTCTTGAATGCTCCCATAATGTATAAACTAAGGGAATGTTCAATCCTTTTAGGCTCCTCTACTATAGATCCTCAATCACCATCAGGAACACCAAGAATTTGGATCCATCCTCAAAGTATATCTCACCAAAATAATTGATTTTTCTTCAGTCATGTATGTATCTTCTCATCTATGACACATGGAATACATCATGTACTCTCTCTAACTATAAGGGTAATCATAAGAAGTATGAACCTCGCCAACCATTCAAAACAACATGATTGGGACTGATGAATAGTGGGGATATCTTTCCTCACAATCCGATCATCCAAAATCCTCATCATGGGGATAATTTAGTAAAACCTTGTTTCTCGGTTCAAACGCCAAGGGCCTATGACATTGATCTTAATATGATTTATATCATATCTGGATCATACTCATGCAATTGTGGATCACCTAAACATTCTTAATCATCTTACAATAGATTTTTTGTATTTTATAAAAGGTAAATTTAGTTTTCTTAGAAACCAAACACATAAAAATTTCAATAAAACTACTCTTATAATATAAATTAAAACAGGATAATATTCATCAATAATTGACCCAAATTAAAAATTTGAAATTGACCCTCAATCTCAACACCACCAAACCACCTTGAGCAGTATGACCCTGAGCCACAAGCCACTTCCTACATCAAGGTATGCATATTAAAGTTTACATAATCAACCATGATATCATCTATATCATCACATCATGATCATATTCATCAATTGACCATCATTATCTATGTTGATGGCTTCCTCCACCACCAGAAATGAACCTCACATGAACTAGAGACACAAATATACCATTTAATCAATGAAGAATAAATCAAATTAAGCCACTATAAACCAACAATGACAAAACCATCAAGAAAAATGATCTTCAATAAGGAATTCCAACAAATACCTAATGTAGGAAAATCCCATTCTAGTCGCAAATGACCCTAAAAGGATGGGGAAGAATAAGGACTGTCCGGTGCACCAAGAGAACTATATAAATTCATTTCCATAAACATTTTATATTTTTACCTACACTATATATGGACTATTTTGGTTTGTATTACCCATCCAATTATAGAAAAAAGGTGACATATAGGGTCTCCCATACAAGGACAACAATTGTGCCATGATGATTGCAAAATAATAGTTATTATTTAAAAAAAATCTACCATTGATAATTGATCCTCCCAACTCCAGAAAAAATCAATAAAAATATCATGGTATGTCCTCCAACACCGAGATAGTGTGCTGAGTCTTCCCAACTGTCAAGGGGTGAAATATCACACTCATTTGAAATTGTGTACCAAATTCCACCTATAGGACTCTCTACAATAGTGATGTAAACAATAAATCCTAGTATGAGATAATCATATTGGGTAACCCATGGAGCTAGATGATCTCCAAAACATAAAAATATCCATTAATATCCCCTAAAATCTTCTCCCAAATGTGATGTAAGTGTGTCGACATCATAAGTAGTTCAACAGTCACCCAGAAAGAATCATAGAAACAAGTTATACATGGAAGACCTATCATAAAGTCCCTAGATATTCCATCCAAATTACACAATAGGATCTCAAAAAGTTTTTATAAAACATCCACAACATTGTGCTTATCCTTTACCTAATTACATGGGAGACATCAAGGGATGACCAAGGAAACACATTACCGCATGCCATCCCACCAAAAATACCATTTAAAATTCTGGTACAAATTTTTTACATAGATATGTTTATATAAAATAGAATTTTGATACTCCATCATCTCCTCCTCTCAAAAAATCTCTCGAACTATCATCCGTCCATGGAAACAGATCACATGTCCACCCCCAACAAGAAAATACATCTGTTGAATCTCTTGAAGATATCTGGTCAGGGAGAACCTCACAATCAATTTCTCCCAACTAAGAATCCCTCACAGATTATAGAAGAGGAAGAGTTAACACCATCAACTAAATATATTATTATCCCTCTCCTCCACTTTTTTTACATTCAATGATGTTGACTACTCAGAGGCCTCCTCAAACAAATTAGAATGAGACTTCTTGTGAAGGGAATTTTCCACCGCGTTTAAATTCCTAGGATTATAAACTCTCTCAAAAATGAAAGTACATTAATAAATCCAATTGGAACCACTGTATTTGGTTAATATAAAACTATATAAAGATACACTAGTTTCTATAAAGGTATGGGTAAACAATATAGTTCCCTTCCAAAATGATTGTGCCTCCACATCTTCATAGTGAATACTACTTAATCCAACTCTAGGCCACATGTCACATAAATATGCTAATGGGATCTCAATATAATCGATGCATATGCAAAAAATTACATCCTCTACATCAACATGCAATTGATCCAAACTCAATATTTATCACAATGAATTGTGTATTATTCAACCTACAATAGTAGTCTACAAATATGATCCCTAGTCGTTAACATTTCCAACACCATAAAGGATATATAAAACTATTTTACCTAGGTAAAGAACTACCATTTCTAGGTAAGGGTGGTCAAAGGGGTTGAAATATGATTGATATCCACCATGAACCTCTTATAGTTCCCAGAATAGCAATGAAAACTCTGATCCATCAACACCAACATATGTGGATCTGAAGAAAGCACTGCATCAATCTTCATCGAGTTCAAAAATAATAAATGTTAAAAAACAAAATTCATAGATAAGTGATACTTATGGATATAGAACTAGATATTGAAAGCTTATTATAAATATACTGACTCTAGAGATAGTAAATGACCATCCTAAAGTAATCTACATTCTCCTCCTATGACATAGATTAGAAAAATAATTCGTCAATAAAGATTATAGAAAATTGGTCCAGGTATGGTTGGATGTCATATGATATAAAATTCAAAAACAAAATGCGGGAATTAATCATTGTTAATATAATCCCCAAGAAATCTGTGTGCCTGTAGAGACATCAGAATGATAGGATTAAAATATGAGCCTCATGAACCCAGAATTGGTGGAATCTAGACCATGGATTGATCTTCATGAAGTAACATGATCCTCAAAATTTATCAAAATGTTCATCAACCCTTGGAAATGGGTAGATGTTCAATATTATGGCATGGTTTAGGTGATGATAGTAAAGAGAAACACATAATATCTCATCCACCTTATTCCCTAACAAAACTCGAGCATCCTAGGGGGACATAATGGGTCCTGTAAAACCTATCTCTTAATGGTCCCCCAATGGAACCCTCAACTCTCATATAATGTTCTGGTATTTATAATATTCCATTGAAGATATCAATATGTTTACTAGACAATTTTTCAATGAATATGTTCATTTAACACAATTGAGGTAGTCCCAGAACATCCTCTAGAAATATATATATAAATTTCTCCACTACTAATAGAAACCAGATGCCTCAAGAGTCTGTCATTCCTTGTAAAAACTCGCCAACTGATGTGAAATGGCATACAACCTCCTATATACATAGCTCACTCATCACTCCATGAGATATCTCAATTCCCCAAATGGATAATCTCATCCAATATATCTAATTAAATCTAAAAAGTTTCAGATGACAATCATTCTAGGTTGGAACCATGGATTGTCTATCCATAACCAAGATGAAATCAAGTTTCTTCATCAAGATAACCATGAGGTCATTCTTGAAACTCTCCCCAAAAAGTGATAACCATCACTTTTGATGGATATGTGATTTTTATGAATCACCCCCAGTAGAATCCTCTTGTAATATATACTGGGATAATGTATCAACTAAAATCTCCAGATCACTCACCATGTATAAGCATATGATGTACTAACTCATACCTATATCGTATATTACTATGAAAAGAGTATAGTAAACATATAACATGCCTCATATAATCTCATATGTATATTGGGTGTATCCCTCCTTGGAATGAAAATACACAGGGCCTCGACCACTATCTCTCTTCACATTAACTGGTTTACATAGTGGTGTTGGTGGTTGGAGCATATAACACCCCACTCCACCAACTTCTTCTCACAATAGAGTTTCTCTTAATCCTATTTAAACACCACCTCCCTGAGGGACAGTCAAGCATGATTTCAGAGATGTATAATTATGGTGAAACTACTACCACAGAGGTCCACCCACATTCTATTGATAATGCTCAGTGCGATGAGTCAATAAAATCCAGATTCATGTGACCATACTCATTTCAAGCATAACATTGCCCCGCTCCGAGATGGTTGGAAAATATGTCTGATTGATGAACCATAGAACCATGCATTAGAGTTTGAAAATGTGACTTATTATGGTATATCATCATATGACACTTACCACCTGCTAAAGATGACTCATCCAGATGCCCACACCACGTGTTCCAACTGCTCGACACACCTCTTTTAGGGTACTCTTAGTCACCACCTCCTACTCTAGTACTCCATCATATGCTGGAAGACAAAATGAACCACATTGGCATGAATTTATCTGCAGAGAACCTTTTTTTAACTTCCTTACCTATCAAAATTCATGTCATACCATGTCGAGGGAGTACCATGTGGGTTCAATGAACCTCACCGCATACTCAGCTACTTTCATGATACCCTAATGCTGCTAAGGAATATTTATGATGAGAGGTAATTGCAATCATGATTGTTAATACACTTTAAAAAATAGATATTAGATGTCAAACTATAATAGTGTCATATATTCATAGTATTGTATGACCAAACTCCACTAACACCCAGGTGCTCCATGGAAAATATCATCTTCTAGTGAATCCATCTATTCTTTTTCAGCCCGAACTAGCCTAATGACTTATACCACCAAATCAAGAAAATCCTACGCTACATCAAGATCATGATCACCTTGGAACATTAGTGAACTATAGTGTTTGAAATCATGGAGTGAGCTATGAATATGTGAATACTTTCCATAATCACTCAGTACTAACAATTTCATGATATTTGTGTGTGCTACTACCTTACCAACATGAGAAAAAACATAATAAGATGGGCTCTGAAGTGAGGCTTCATCAATCAATATATCATCCTCCCAATCCTAAATTGATAACCATATTTGATGGATCTATGAAAGAATCCTAAATGCAATCCAGACACACCACCATCATATAGGAATATGTATATGGGTAGATGAATCAGGAAGCATTTTCAAAGGACACAATCCCCCATGATTAAAATACCATTGATACCCATAAAAAATGTTTTGGTATTTCAATTAAATAAGTTGGTAATTAGTAAACTAGTGTATGGTTACATCAGTTTCCGTATCAATTATAGATTCTTTGTCCTGAAAGCCACACTTGAGTCACACTGTTGAAATTTTCATAAGTTCCCAACCTATCCAAATAATTGTATAACTCATAAAATATTATTGAGTTACAATCACTTCTAATAGCATTAAATAACAACCTTACCCACTCAGACTCACCTGATCTATAGAAGTCTAAGCTACAGAACACCACACCCGCCTATAGAATTATATGGGATGGAAAAAACTATCTAGAATGAATAAATATAATTAGAGGTATTTTCCTAAAAAAATTGTAAACATGCACCAAAACATCTATATTTCATGGTGAATATGAATATATTTTAAAGACAATATCATCTAGAGATAAAAAATACATGCACTAAACTCAATGAAAAATATAGAGTAAAACAAAATACAACCAAATAGTAAAGGGGAAAAATACATTCACAAATAGAAATTATGTCCTAACCAAAAACTATAAATAAGGGTAGATGAGAGTTCCCTACTACTGATATAAAAGATCTATAACCATAATTAGGTAATGCACTAATGTATAACTATTCCCCCCCATAATAATTGATGGTCTGTGTATCCTTGACATAAGACATGACATGTGCAGTATAAACCCATGCAAAGGTGGGTATTTTCATATCAATTAGGGTCCCACAAACCTGAAATAGATAAATGTAGAAATAAAATAATATTTATCTAAACCAAAATTTAGAGGGAATGGAAACCCAACAGATACATGTATATACTCATAAGGAGTCCCTAATAAGAGGGAAAGGGGATCCCTATCTCATTTCCCAGCTGAAGTGAATTAGTAAACCAACAACTCCATAAATATAACATCGATTCCAAACATCAAAAAACTACCACACTAGAATATGTTTTGGGGGGGTTGGGTCTCTCAAATACACTCTATATCTAATTGACCATACATCTCTCAAGGAGTACCCACACCACACTTGGGCTTAGAGATGAAGGAGTACCACCCTATAGGTAGATATCTAGTGCCTCGTAGTTGTAATGGGATTAATAAACTTACATCTATAAATAAATGAAGAGCTCCATCCATAGGGTGACCGGGTAGTATTGACCCTAATATCACTCTAATAGCCAAAGTAACCTCGGTTTTGGTTGTAGAGAGAGTACTAACTCCAAAATTTCTATGGTAGCAAGGATAACTCAAGCACTGGTGTGATAGGTGATTACTGACCCCAAAATATCATGGATAGAGTGGAGAACCATGGTCCCTATGTGACAGGGGAGTACAGACCCATTCATCAATATGATGATCCAACCAAATTACATAAATTTTGAAGTATCTCTAGAATAAGCATCAGACTTAGAAAATATCACATCATATCGAAAAATCCACTATGAAGACCACCATAATTTTATTCATGAAAAAATCAGAGAATAGAATAATCACATTCTAGAATATGTTTCAAAACAATTAAGATAATAGAGGTAGAAGATTCAATAAAGACAACATAATATATAGGTTGTCGACATTGCATGTGGCCCTACTATGTTGTTGGGCCATTTTCTCCCTAAACATGGATTTTTAAGACATGCATTGATTAACAAAATTTCCTCCTATATACACAGTGTGTATGATCACTTGGGGTCTAAGTCGTGCATCTCAACCCATTCCCATATATTCTTGTGTGTTCCTATGTACTCTGGTAGACTGTGTGTCCATCCAAGAAGGGACCTGTTAATGTGTAACTGGAAAATGGATTGGACACCTAGATATGGTCATGTAGTGTGTAGTCCCACCTACATGGGGTGTGATATCTAACTTTTCCTGAAAACATAATACCATAGGTAGGGGCTATATGTAGTCTGTTTTTCTGGGATACACAGCGTGTAGTTGGGTTTTTTATAGATCACTCGAGTGGTTTCAAATTCTGGATTCTTCCTTATAAATCATGCCTATTTATTACAAAATATCAGTGGGGAAAGCCTCCATCCCTCATATCTTGTCTTCTAATGTATGAAAAATGTAATCTAGTGCTCTTTATTAATGTCTGGATTGCCTTCGTCACCCACAGCGCCTTGCGTCACCACCGCACACCATTCTAGATCCAATATTCAAAATGAATCAACCGTTATTCATCCAAATCTTCCTGAAAATCAATGATCAATTAATCATTCACCAAACCACTATGAATTATATTTTTCAATAATTATTAAACACTAACAAAAAATTTCACACCCTGACCCCACATGCCAACAGAGAAGAACACAAAAAAAATTGTGGGGGAAAGGCAAAAGAACAAAGATAAAAGAATCATTTCCTTAGAATTCATGGAAAAATTATTTGACCCAAGAAAATAGGATATGAACATAGAATGATTCCTGAAATAAAAAAAATAACTAATTTAATTTGTTCGACTGACTCATGCAACGAATGTGAAGTCACAGAATCAAAAGTAGATAATAAATCAATGATAAAATATTTAGTCAAACAAGTGAAAACAATATTTAATAGTCCCTACCTAGAATGAGTATCAATAACTGATAAATTATGTGTTCATTTCTGCTGATAGGACCTTCAAAATTGAATTCCACTAATTTAACATCAATATGATCGACTTTCTTTAACAAATTTTGATTCACCAATGAGGAAAACCAAGAACATCCTCTCAGATCTCATATGGGCTATGCGGTGAACCCTTTTAAAATGATCATAAGCTTGTATTTATAGATGTTTTAGATATTTAGTTCAATAAAATAAATCAATTAATTATTATTCTTATTTTTTTTTGAAATATATCATCCAACAACTACCTAAATAAGACAACTGGAGCCAACCAATCCTAGGTCGCGCAAAGGGCAAAACCGACATCCGATAATCAACAATGTTATTGAAATTATGATTTGAAGCTCTATTTAAGATTAATTTTATTAATGCAAAAAACACATGAGTTTAATATTAATATTATTAATATTTTTATAATATCATTTCTGGGATCATCAGTCCTCGGAACCTCATGTCATCTTAGAGCCCATCACTGAAAATATATCTTAGAATATTTCAATGTCCTATATGGAATGAATTGTTTCACTAAAAATGGTAGAGTGCATGGAGCTACCTAACTATATCTAATTCTAATTCATTATATCATAATCTTGTAGCATTTTCTGAGTCCCAAATGTATATATGGACTTTCTGAATTTCCATTAGTTCCAATCTCATTATAATGGATAGAAAATAATTTTTTTATTAAAAGTTGGGGACATGACCCTTGAATATAGAAAAATACTACTTAAAATGGGAAATAAGAACCCAATAAAAGAATATAAATCCCCAAAATTCATAATCCCAAATGATCCTAAAATCCCAAAAATGGAATCATCCATCCCTGTGAAAGAAAATATTATCGACCCCTTTGAGAGACAACACACCAACAAGAACAGTAAAAAAGAGTGTCACCCCCACTGTCAAGAAGTTTCACCCTACTGGTGATACAACAAGGAATGTCACATATCCAACCAATATAGAAATTCTATGGAGAGCTGAATGAATGGTCTTAGCACACCTTTATCCCTTTTGATCCAACCACCCAAAAAAATGAGAATAATCTTCCGAGTGTCAACCTGATAAAACACAAGCAATGACTTAAATCCATTGAGAAAATGTATAAAAAATGAACCCATCCATCCATCACATGATGAGACATGGATGATGATGGGTGTAAAAACACCCATCCCTCGAATGAGGCCTCCCATCCAACAATACCAATGGCCTAGCACCAATTAAATGGAAAGAGAATATAATGTATCTGCAAGGAGATCTAATTCAAGGGAACACATAGAATCATTGAGACAAATATAGAACTGAATGGATTATATAAAATCTCACCTGAGATAAGAAAAAATAGAACACCAAAAGAAATTCAATTGAACAATGTGCACAAAATTCAAAAACATTTCCACTGTCACGTCTAACAACCCAAGAAATCCAACGCTGCCACACCACACACTCCCTCAACCTGCAGATCCAAGGCGGCCCAAAACACTAAGTCCCTCAAGTCCTATAGTAGATTTTCTAAACTTTATTCCACCTGGATAATTCATTAATGTAATCAGAATAGGTCAAACCTTAATCTTTATGAGTTACTCACCATATCATGTTGAAATCGTGAGTCAAGGAAGCTCATATTCAACCTGATAATGAACAAACAGCACCGTCGACCCACTAAACTTGACTGAAAAATCCAAGATGGCATCAATAGAACATCCTCATTCGAGACAATATCTTTGCAGGGTTGACAAAAATCACCTATGAAGATGTCGTGAACACCGCTAATTCCCTCCTCATCTATCACTACTCGAACGAGATGCAACCAATCAGGGAGGGCCATATCTGAAAAGGTCTGGTGGAGGGGTGTCGTGCAACAGAGAAAGAGGGCTACCAGAGAAGTCGAGGCCATCTAATGGGGGAGAGGTGAAGCATGATAAATGGAGGAAAAACTGAATCAGATCTTGGAATGATGGAGATGAAACCAGATGATAATGAATGATCTATCTCGACCAGATAAGAAGGAGTGAGTTGAAATGAAAAACCAAGAGTAGCGACATGGTGCTAATGAAAATTTAATGAAGACGTCGAGGCCAAAGTGAGAGAAAGTGCTCGGATGAGGAGGTTGAAAAAATGTGGAACCCTATAATTTCTTCTCTCTAGGGGTGTGTGGTGATATTTTTTCATTTGATCAATGCATTATAAATAATTAATAATTAATAATTTATAATTAATTAAATTAACATAAGAAGAACCTATAATTGAGGTTGAAAAGAATAAGATCCTATGGAATTATTATATTTCACCACCTATCCATAACCATGAATATATATGGTCTATCATGTTCATCCGACAACAAACTGCGTAAAATCTCTTTCACATGGAAACAAAATAACATCCAATTTAATATAATTAAATTTGGAAAACAAGAATATTTCATCTAATGATATACCTTCCCTGAACTAATATTCAATGACATTCCTTCATCATCATGAAATATCTTCTTACCATATAAATTAAAATCCTTGTAATCTTAGTACAAATCATTATAGATATGGGGAAATTTTCATCTAATTCCACTAATTGGTGTAAATTCATGATTTGAAGATGCATGAATTTTAAAATTGAATTAGAGTCATCAAGGGATCTCATTGGCTAATACCTACTAGGGATAATCTATTGCAATGAAGTATTCTTCATTGAGTGGAGTAATGAGATCATATGAGCTCTCATAAGCCTTAACCTCTCATTCCCATATCATTCGTCATAATCAATGTTGGAAAAATAACATTGAGAGTTACAGTTCAAACCCCTTTCCATTAAACCTTCACCAATCTTCCCAAGAGGAGTTCACAAAAAATAAGTTTTATATTTTTATTTTTCAGGGAAGAGGCCCTTATTGGTTCTATAAAGCATGTGTCACAATATGACTCAAGGTGTGACGTCATGATTTTTTTACCTGTTCCCCCCTATCCAAATTTCAAATCCTAAACCACATAAGGCCACCCCATAAAATTTAACACAACCTAAATAACCTATTCAAAACATGTATTGTCTTCTATGTCATTAATAGGTCCCAAGTCACTCCTATTAAAGCCTCTTAGATCCTCGGGTCATCACCCACCCTTAAGTATAATCCCAAAACACTATATTGGAACACTCAAATGCTCAGAACCTCATTATGATTCTATGTTATCTAATCGATAAATGAAAATTCCAAACACCCCCATGAGAAAGTAACACATAATGATGTAGGCCATTATAGTCTCTCAACCGTTGTTCCTTTCCTCCTTTAGATGTTTTGGTAGTATAATAATCACACCTCATGTCCAACATTGTTTTCACTCCATAAGGATTCTTCTACATTATATAACTAAATTCCGTGTTCTAACATAAGGTTTTTCTCATATGATAATGCTCATCATACCACCATTGTGTGTCTCTATGGATGAATTCCATAAATCATGTCAAAAGACCTCTACCCTCCAACATCAATATGTGATCATAATATATATTGAGAACAAAACTCCTATAGTGTCCACATATGATCCCTTTGAAGCATAAAGGTTCTCCCACCATTGGAATCAAATCACAGTCAAGTTTTTGACTAATCCACGACATGTCAAATGTAGGTAATCTCCAATATACTCAGTCAATGCAATACATATGTTATAATTTCGTTCCAATAGCTCATTCCAGATTCCAAAATAATATAATGAGTCTCTATCATCTAAAGGAACCTGAACAATTTGACCTTTAAAAAAATTTCCTATATTATTTCAAACATAATATTCATTCTTCAAAGTATGAAATAAATGTGGTTTTAACATACCAGAATTAGATTTACACAAAAATACCTATTGATACTTTCCAACCATATTACAAAAGGGCACTGGTATATGGAACTGACGCTCTATATGTCACTGATTATGATTCATTAAGACACATAATAATCATTAAATCAGTCAAAAAGCCTTACCAATGTCTGAGCTCACATAGGATGAAATATTCTGGTTCATTCACCAACCACGTCCACAAGACACAGGGCTCTCAACCATGTGTCAATGCACCAATTACTAAGGTCCCTCTATGTATAATCAATTTTCTCCTTTTATGAAGATCATATCTAGTCTCCTTCCTATTCAATTTCCAAAACAAAATAAACTACCTAACATAGAATTAGATACTTTCATGTACACTATATATCAATTTATGGATTCACCCTGATCCTCTGACTATCACTCATGCACAGACCACACCCATTGATGCAAGAGAGTCTATTTTATAGATTATATGTTTTTTCACCCCACTATATGTGTACACATAATGTTTTTTTCTAAAAGTAACATCAATATTAAAAACAATTAACTTGTCCATCATCAAACAGAATATATACACTTGACTATCTGATCAAACCATTTTTCATGAAAAAGAACACATACTTTGTATATCGAGAATCCTCAAAACACATTCCACTATAGCCAGTGATCTTTTTGAAGTGTGTAAAAGTATTTAATTGCATATGATGGTACAAGTGCTTGAAGCTGAAGCTAATGAGCCATGGATGTGAAAATTATCATCACCAGAGTGAAAAAAAATTATTTATCTAGATTGATCTCTCAATTATTATGGTTTCAGGTCATTGAATAAATTATCAAAGAACAAAATTTATCCTACATGGTTACAATATTTGAATTGAAGCATGGTCAATATCATTTCATCAGTAGTGACCATTTCACAAATTATCTGACCTCGAAATCTTCAATATTTTCCACACAATCATGAAGAATCAGAATTAATTTTATTCCTCAGAAGCTAGGTTCTAACATAGAAGTTGGTTGATTCCTTAGACATCCCTAATATCACCTAGACTTTAATTCTCTTATGTGTGAAGGTGTTCTTATATTTTTAAGCTAAAATGAATCTTCCATTTTCTAGAATGTAAGACTATATTGTATTTCTCAATTCCAAATTAATTAATAGTCATTGATATAGATCTCCTCCTTTCCTTATATAGTTGATGTCCAAAATACCAAGGAAGGGTTCCTCGACCCTCGGAAATTAAACTCCCACTAAATAAGTAGTGTATGACATATTTGGATAAACTAACTACCTCAAAATTACATTTATATTTCTATAAAATACTTATAACATATAATAAATATATTGTGTGATAAAACAAAGTCATTAACAAAACACATAATTCCATAAAATAAAAAACTAACCATGAATATTGAAATAATATTCATTTATATAATATTTTTTATGTATTCAATTAATACCTTGTGAATACTTTTAATTTATAAATTCAGCTCTATTATGCTATTCTCAAATAATATTGAATTTATGTATTCGTTAGTTATCGTTAATAATTGGAAAACGTTTGGACATCATGGTGGGCCCCACCATGTCCAATTTTCCTATTTTCATAATAGGGGAGACTAGTGAATAGAAAATTGTATGCTCCCATCTAGGACCATATCTCAATACTAGTGAATAATATTCATTGACCATGACTGGATCCTAGAAACCCATTAAGGTTTCTATAAAGATAAGTAAAATTCAGTGCAATAACAACAATTCTTACTAACAAAAAATATGTAATACATTCTCTTTTTATCATGATATCTCATAATGTAAGATGCACATCTTTTGTAATCATATATTTTTTATTATTTTTTGAACTCATTATACCAACAATCCTTCAACTACCTTCTCCAAAAATTTATGATGGTACTACTGTAGAGACACAATCTTGACGTACATGGACATTAAATTAATTTTGTGGAATACTTAATACATAACAAAAAAACACCCAAGGGCCATATTAGTTTACTGTCCTTGGAAACATGGAACATAATCTTCTGATCATTTGAAATATCTTCAACATCTCTCATAATGATCTTCCCCTTTTTGTTTTCATACCTAAAACCATTCTTTATATCCAGGGGAAAACAAAACATAGAAAGGGTGAGCTCGAATTCTCAGTAAGGGTAAACGTAGAGAACATAAAACAATAAATAAACATTTGAATGTTAAAAGATGACCATAAAATATAAACATCAAAATCTTGAGCAATGACATAAAACATGGAATTGCTTCCAAGACCAACATAGTGGACAAAGTCCATTAAAGAACAGGGTTTACATGTCATTCCATCCTTGTATTACTGAACCAGATTCACTTGCAGTTCCAGCAATGTCTATCTCATGAGATAGAAGTCTTTATTCAATGTATTTGAGGGAGATATAGATCCCACCCATCTCATAATGAAATCATTCTTTCGTGTACCACCAAATAAACCTAAATCATTCATCATAACCCAATTAATTAAATGGGTTTCATAATCATCATCCCATCATAACATAATCCATATAGAATAAATGGATATAATTTGATCATAAGAAAAATGAAACCATGTTAATAATAGAGACATTATACTTGAAACATAAACATATTAAATAATGTCTTCTTAGATGGACAATATTTCTGATAAAACACTTGAAATGAATTCTTGAGGAAAATATCCTTTGTTCTTCAAAATCAATTTCTTTTCTCAAAATGCCTTACAATTTTTAAATAAAAGGATTTTGTTGAAAATAATACTGAAATCATGTAGAGGAAGCTTCATCAAAATATGGTGTCATGACCCGTCCCTCAGGACCCGCATCGTGACTACCCCAAGCCCGCCATCCATAGGCTAAGGGCTGGCGACTAGCACCAAAGGCGTAATTACCAAAAACTGGGAAGGAGTTGCCTTTATAAATCATAAACACAAAAAACTAGAGTACATGCAGAATCAAACACTAAGTGAATGTTGTATAAGAAGTGTACTGAATGTAAAGGGGGTTAGAATACAAGCCCAACTGTAAAGTACAAATACAATTGAAATTAAGAACAACTAAAATGGGGAAAACAGTTGAAAGGTGAAAGCAGCTCCTGGATCATCCTCTGGGGTTCCTACCTGAAGGGTAGGTATAGATGTCCTCCTCCGCACTCCACGTCCATCAGCCTCCACCGTGTACCGATACATCGTGTGGTCCTCCTCTGGGTAACGTCCAGTCCTGGCGCTCTCGGCCTCCATCAGCGTTGTCCATCGTCTACATCCAACACAACGAGGTGCGGGCATAGCCCATGTAGGGGTGAGTATAATGATACTCAAAAGGGACCCTGAGACCCTCAAGGTCTCACAAAATATAACAAGGATAAACCAAAATTTATGATTTCAATGGATTACCATTACATAGGTATATGACCATACATATACCTAAGTTATCAAGTAACCCATCTTAATCATGATGAAAACACAAAGGTTATTGACTCGGCTCAAACAAGGATTTACATTATTGAAACCACGGCTACGGGATAACTCCTCCTCTATCGAGTACAGTGGCCCTCTCATGACTCCGAGGCACTACTCACTATCCTTATACTTATGAGGTACTCCTCCTATCGAGTACTGTAGGTCTGCTTCCAAATAGGGTGCTCCGTCTGTTGTGGGTTTGCCTACAAACCGGGCGCTCCCCATAATAGCCGTCAGAGGTACACCTCCTGTCGAGTACTGTGGGTCTGCCGCCAAACCAGGTGCTCCGTCCACCATGGGTCTACCGCCTAACTGGGAACTTCGTCCACTAGGCTAGTCGAATCACTCCAAGTCGAATCGGTCATGCAGTCGTCAGGGCTATAGCTTCTGGGTCTCCACACTCTGTCTTCTCATCTCTAGGAGGATCTGCTCCACGATCTTCTAGTTGATACTCCAAGTGTCACGAAGTCTCAATTGGATGTATCTCAAAGGACCGCCACATCATCAGGCTCTCAATGCAATAGAAGGCGCATCAATCGAACGTCCGGTCTGTGAGTTATTAGCATTTAAGTCATGGGGGCACGGTTGGATTCGTGTATGAACCAACCTGACCGTGACTCAACTTTACCCCAAACTCTAGTGGGGTATACTCAATGGGATGGTTATTCTCCGCGAATACTAGCACCATTGACAGTTCATCAAACAGACGTCCGGTGCCAATGATATGGCCCAAGAAGGTAAAGGGTTAGTAGTGGACCTCGGTCTGGTCCATCCCGGTCGGACTGACTCAGCCCAACCCCGTCCGAGCTGACCCGATATGGGTTGACCCGGTCAGACTCGTGGGGTCTGACCCGACCCATTGGGTGGGACATCCCAAAATGTTTTGACCCTGCCCCCTAGGCCTGGCCTAGCAGACCACGAGGTCAGTTCCACCAGATAGTCAGTACGTAGGTGGCTCGGTAACTCGGCCTGGGAGACCAGGCCTGTTCGGCCATCGACACAGCGGGGGCGTCGCGGGTCGGCTCAGTAGGCTGATGGTCATGAGGCTAGTGGGTAGGCCGTAAGGGGAGTAGGCAGGACGGCTGGACTCTGGGCAGGCCGTGGGTGCACCGGCCAGGCCGTAACATGAGCCGGGCATCGTGACGGAAGGGGGCGCGGGGCACTGGGAGCGCACCAGTAGGGCCGTGGGGCACCGAGAGGGCGCAGACAGGGGGTGCGGGGAACCGAGAGCACGCCGGAAGGGGAAGGGGCCGCCGGGAGTGTGCGGGCAGAGGCACGGGGCACCAGGAGTGCGTCGGCAGGGGTGCGGGGTGCCGGGAGCATGCCGACATGGGTTCGGGGCGCCGAGAGCGTGTCGGGAGGGGCGCGGGGCGCCAGGAGCATGCCGGTTGGGGTGCGGGGAGTGCATCGGTAGGGGAGCGAGGTTCCGGGAGCGCGCCGGTAGGGGCGCAGACTGCCGGGAGCACGTCAGTAGGGGTGCGGGGCACCGAGAGCGTGTCGGTAAGGGCATGGGGTGCAAGAAGAACACCAGCATGGGCGCGGGGCACGCGACAGCGCGCAGAACGATCCGCGGGTAATTCAACGATGATCAGTCCAGGGAATCAGTGTGTCGTGGGCTCGACGTGATTCTTGGAGGTCACGGGTATCTCGGCCTTCGTTGTTGGTGCCTTCGTCATCATCGCTTATTCTCCATTCTGTAGGGCGGCATAGGAAAGTTGAACGATGGAGGATGTCAGGCCATGTTAGGTTGGCCCACATCCTCTACATTTTGAGAGGAAATTAAAAGGCTCAACGAGATAAGAAGGTGATTATAAAATTCCCGAAACAATCCTTCTCCATCCGATGAAGGGGATAAGAAAAAGTATAACAACTTCATGAAAAAACCCCTACCTTTGATTCACTAGTATACGTTCGTTGACGTCACAAAAATATGGTCGTCGTTTTGAGGTAGATGATCACATCCCACATCGAAGAAGCCCGAGGAAGTAGTTCGGAGGAGAAGAGCATCACCGATGTTCTTCGCGTTCTTCATGTTCTTCGTTGGAAGTCTTCTCCCAATCTCCTCTCCAATGCTCTCACCAAACATAATTATGCCAACTGAATAACAAGAGTTGCTTATTTTTTTAATGTTGGCATGAAATTCAAATTAATGACTTAAAACCTAGCTCCACCAATTTAATTCCTGTGTCGTGGCTCAATAATTTGTGAGGATTTCAATAGGCTCTCCCTCATTAATTAGGGAGAGTTGGGTGGTTTTATCATCCTCCATTAATAGGGGTCAGGTGGTCCCCACCCCTACTATTTAATTGAGAGGTTATTCTTGGGTGGTCCCCGCCATAATTATCCTCCAAAAATAGGTTATGCGTGGGTGGGACCCACCACCATAACCTTTCATGGGAGGTTATGTTGTGGTGTACCCCACCTCCAAACACCACTTTGTTGTTTTAAACTCTACAAATAAAATAAACTTTACACTTTATTTTATTCAATTAAAAAAAAAGAACCTCCCAAAAACCATCTTCCACTCACGTCAGAATGAAACTGCGGTGAAGAACTCACCTTGAAATCACCAGTGCTGCAAGTTCAACGGCACCATCAAAATTTTATTCCAGGAAATGGTTAAAAAGTTATAAAGTCCTCCACATCCGTTTACTGAACGTACCCGAACAAAACTTCAGAAATTGATTCCGGGCACACCGGGTTTCAGAATCAGATGTCGCCAGAAACTACGGACTCGTAAAATTACCATTTATTTTTTTAAAAAAATCCATGGGAATTTTGAGACATTAAATTCTCCCTAACCCAGGGATTTACATCCTCATAAGCTACAACACACACTAAGGGAACAAAAGGGGGTATTGAATACGTATCTGAGCCGTCCGCTCCCATGTGCTCTCTTGGAGGTTCTCGTGCTGGCAACGAATGCGTACCAGAGGAATCGACCATCCACGTAGGACCCACTCCATTCGATCCCCAATCTCCACTGGAACCTCCATGAAATTTTCCCCTTCATCGATGTCCAGCTCCCCGTGGACGATGATGTGAGATGTGTCATGCACATATCTCCTCAGCTGAAATACGTGGAAGACGTTGTGCACCCGATTCAACTAAGGTAGAAGATTCAAGCCCTACACCACCTCGCCTACTCTGCTAAGGAACTAGAGAGGTCCAACGAAATGCGGAGACAACTTTCCACCTCGGCCAAATGTCTGTAGACCTCGTCAAGGTGAGACCTGTAGAAATACATGGTCACCATCCTCGAACTCCACATGTATCCATCTCCTGTCCGCATATGACTTTTGTCTGCACTATGTAGTCTTCATCCGCTCCTGGATGATTTTTACCTTCTCCATGGGAGCCTGTATCATCTATGTTCCCACTAGTGCTGACTCCCCTAGGTCTGTCCATCATAGTGGTGATATGCAAGGGCGTCTATTCAAGGCCTCAAAAGGTATCGTCCCAATGGTGGAGTGATATCTGTTGTTGTAGGCAAACTCCACAAAGGGTAGGTGGTCGTCCCAACTGCGACCGAAGTCGATGACCCATGCATGAAGAATTTCCTCGAGGGTCTGGATGGTCCTCTTAGTCTGACCATCAGTCTGGGGATGGAAGGCAGTGCTCAAGCGAAGCTGTGTCCCGAAAGATTCCTGCAACCCCTTCCATAGCTGGGAAGTGAAGCATGTGTCACGATCAGAGACAATAGAAGAAGGTACTCCATGAAAATGAACAATCCCCTACAAGTTGTGTCATCCCATGCTCTCAACTAAGCCCTAGTCTCTGATCAGTAGGATGTGGGGTGACATGGTGATTCGGTCAATGATCACCCAAATCCAGTCGTGACCCATGGATGTACACGGAAGACCCATCACTAAGTCCCTGGATATCCTCTCCCACTTACAATCAAGGACCTCTAAGGGAAGAACCAAGCCTGGTGGTACCTAGTGATCTAACTTAACTTTCTAATAAGTGAGGCACCTTGAGACAAACTCTGCTACCGCCTTCTTCATACCTGGCCACCAATGTTGTCGTCGAAGGTCCTGGTACATTTTCGCCAGTCTTGGATGTACCGCTAAATGGGATCTGTGGAACTTCCTCAACACCTCCTCCGGAAGTGTAACTGGTACCATGGTATGTCCTCTGAAGAGAATGACGTGATCCACACCTTCAAAAAATTCCATTAGGTACCTAACCTGTGGATATCTGGGCACATCGCGTCTCGCAGTCAGCATCCCCAAGCTGCGCCTCCCTGACTCACTGAAGAAGTGGGGGAGTGACTATAAGAAACTATATATAGGCTGCTCCATCCCTATCCACAAAGGGTATCTACAATGCAGATAGCTGCTATGTCACCTCACCTAGTAGCGGAATGCCGAATCTCTTGCTAAACGCATCTGCTACTACATTCCCCTTCCCAAGAGTATAGACTATCTCAAAGTCACAGTCTTGGAAGAACTCAAGCCATCGTAGATGTCTCAGTTTCAAGTCCTTCCGAGGGAAGATATACCTGAGACTCTTCTGATCATTGTACACAGTAAAATGTTCACCCATAAGATAGTGCCACCACATCTTCAAAGCAAAGACCACTGCTGCTAACTCCAGGTCATGGGTAGAAATGTTCAGCTCATGTAGTCTCAACTGCCGAGAACCATATGCCATCATGGCTTACTCCTGCATCAGGACACAACCAAGACTGGTCCCTGATGCATCGTAGTAGAATAAATACCATATGCCTTCCTCTGGAAGCCTCAAGATGGGGGCACTAGTCAGCCTCTACCTCAGCTCCTGAAAGCTCTACTGGCATCTCTCTGACCACATGAATGGTTGACCCTTCTTCGTCAAGGCTGAAAGAAGTGCTACAACTCTATATATGTCTAGAATGAATCTCTGGTAGTAGCCAGCCAATCCCAGGAAACTCTGTACCCCCGTTAAACTTTTGGTTGGCTCCTACGTAAGTACCACCTCGATCTTTGCTGGATCCACTGCAAATCCAGCAGTCGAGATGACGTGTCCCAAGAAGTGAACCTCTTGAATCCAAAATTGGCACTTCGAGAGCATGGAATAAAGTCGGTTCTCTCGGAGTGTGTCCAATACTACCTGAAAATGGTAGGCATGCTCCTCCTCAGTGGTCGAGTAGATCAGTATGTTGTCTATGAAGACTAAGACAAATAAATTGAGGTATGACTGGAAGATCCTATTCATGAGACTCATGAACACTAGTGGAGTGTTGGTTACGCCGAAGGGCATAACCAAAAACTCATAGGGGCGGTAACGACACCCGAAGGCCATCTTCTGTACATCCTCATCTAAAACTCTGAGCTGGTGATAGAATGATCTGAGGTCTATCTTCCAGAACCATCGTGATTCATTTAGCTGATCAAAGAGGTCTTCAATAATCAAGAGTGGGTACTTGTTCTTCGCATTCCCCTGGTTCAGCTGACGGAAGTCGACACAGAGCCTCAAGCTCCCATCCGCCTTCTTGGCGAATAGAATCGGGGCTGCCCAGGGAGAAACATTGGGCTAGATTGATCCCTTTCCCTACAAGTCCTCCAGTTGTACCCTCATCTCGTGAAGCTCGGTGGGGGCCATCCGATATGCTGGAGTAGATATCGATGTAGTCCCGGGGTACATGTCAATATAGAAGTACACCTCTCTATGAGGAGGTATTCCTGGAACATCATCAGGTAAAACATCTATGTACTGATCCACCACTACAGAATAAGTCGGACTCTCCACATCTATTGGCCCGAGGGTAAGGCAAGCCAACTGGTGAGTGATTGGATGTACCCTCTCCGAGTAAGTCCATCCTATGCTGTAAAGGTTCCCTTCCCACTGGTGAAGGTGAACCTGGTCCTATCCATGAAAACACACCACACTTTTCACCTAATACAATCAATCATAGAACGGACTGTAGATAACCAGTCGATACCCAAGATGACATCGTAAGCCCTTGATACCACTACGAGGAGATCCCAGCCGATTCCATTGCCTTCTATAGTAAGCTCAGACTACCGGAACCAGTGCATAACCATGGAGTTTTCTCTCGTAGGAGTCTCTAGCTGTAAGGATCAAGCCAACAACTCTGTCAGAATCTCTGAGATCCGAATGAGGGTAGTGGATATGAAAGAGTGACTGGAACATGTGTCTATAAGAAATGAAGCTAGGGTGTAGTAGACACATATCGTACCACGAATCACCTCTAGAGCATCTTGTTCATAGAACTTAGCTTCCTGAAGCTATGCTATGCCCTATCCACCCTTTCCCTATGGTCGGGGTGGACCTCCTGGTGGTGGGGGTGGCAACACCTAGAAGCATCGTCCACAACCAGTTGCATGACCAGATCCTCTTCCTTGGTTGCCTTCTCCTTGTGGTCCACCTCGATCAAACCTATTCCTCTACCTGGGAGGTCCCTCAACTGTCTGCTGATCATCTGAGCGGTGGGTCGGATAGTCACGAGGCATGTGACCAAGCCCGCCGCAGGAGTAACACTGTCTGCTCCTGGAATGCCTGGCTCTGTCCCTGATCTGGGTTCCTTGTACAACTGATCTTGAGTCGTGAGGTCGACCACCAATAGGTATGGTCCTCTTGGACCTATACATCATCTGTCTACTTACAGCTGAAAAATACTCCATTGTAAGTCAGCTAGTGGTGGGTCTCACTGCTAGAGACTACTCAGCAAGGAAACTCTCCACTAGGCGGGCTCATTCCAACACACCTGTCTGCATCTGGATGCTGTGAGAGATAACTGAATCTCTGATCTCTCACCTGAGTCCCATCTCAAAGGTCTGGGCCCTAATGAACCGGTCCTGTACCATATCAGGGGAGTAGCGCGAGAGGTCGGTTAACCTCTCTGAGTACTTCTCCACCGTCATGCTACCCTGTTGTAGATGTTGTAGCTCCTATATCCGCACTTCTCGAAGGGTGGTTGGAACAAATTCTACACGGAACAGTCTCTCGAAGTCTTCCCATTGAAGTGATGCCTCATCATACATTTGGAGCATCAGGATCAACCATCTTCCCACTACTTTATGAAGGAGGCTTGTAGCAAGGATCACCATGTAGTCTGCTGGCATCCCCACTAGCCTGAAGACTCTCACCACAGCCTCCATCCAATCCTTAGCCACCTATGGGTCCGTCTCTTCCCAGAACCTGGGTGGCCTCTAGCACTAGAACTCATGCAAAGCGCTCAAGAGGCGTGTATCATTTTCTACTGGGGTTGATGTCATCGGTGGCCCAATGTGAAGCAGTACCATTGGTGCCTCTACTGGTGACTCAACTGGAAGAGGTCCCTATACTGAGGCCTCATCACTCAGAGGGCTGTCAGTATATACAACTCTCGAGGTTCTAGCTAGTCGTCATCGGGGAGGCATTATGAAAGAAAAAAATGTTACATGGTCAAAATACTATACCTAGTGTGCTGAACTCGTTTGAACTGACTTAAAGAAAACTCTTGAAAAAAAAACACACAATCAATGTTTTCATGAACTTAGTCAAAAATCATATATCAAGGTCCTAGTGTATGGATACATCAGCCGCCTGCATCGATACTGGACTCCCTGAACTGAAAACCACACATAGTACCCTTAACGCTTTTGCTTCATAGAAAAGAAATATCAAAGTCCTATGTTCTGCAGTATAACCGACGTCCTCTGATACCAATTTGTCACAACCCATCCCCCAGGGTCGGCATGATGACTACCCCAAGCCTGCCTTCTATATTCCAGGGGCAGGCGACTAGCACCAAAGGCATAATTCCCTAAAACTGGGAAGGCGTTGCCATTATAAATCATAAACACACACAACAAGAGTACAAGAAGAAGAAAAAACTAAGTAAAAGTTGTATAACAAGTGTACTAAAAGTAAAGGGGGCCAGAATACAATCCCAACTATAAAGTACAAATACAAATGAAAGCAAGAACAACTAAAAAGGGGAAAACATCTGAAAGGTGAAAGCTGCTCCTGTATAGTCCTCCAGGGTTCCTACCTGAAGGGTAGGTTACAGATGGCCTCCATAGCACTCCACATCCGTCAGACACCACCGTGTACCAATATGTCGCAATTTCCTCCTCCAGGCACCGTCTAGTCTTGGCGCTCTCGGCCTTCGTCAGTGTTGTCTATCGTCTGCATCCAACACAACGAGATGCGGGCATAACCCGTGCAGGGGTGAGTATAATGATACTCAGTAGGGACCCAGAGACCTTCAAGGTCACAAAAATTCCAACATGGATAATCCCCAAAGCATTATTTCAATGGATAACCATTACATAGGTATATTATAATAAATATACCTATGTTATCATGTAACCCATCTCAAATCATGAGAAAAACACAAAGGTCATTGAATCATCTCAAACCAAGATTTTCATTATCGAAACCATGGCTTCGGGAGAACTCATCCTCTATCAAGTACAATGGATCTATCATGACTCCAATGTGGTACTCACTAACCTTATACTGCTGAGGTACTCCTCCTGTCAGGTACCACAGGTCTACTGCCAAACTGGGCGCTCAGTCTGCTGTGGGTCTGCAGCCAAACCGGGCACTCCCCCTAATAGTCGTCCAAGGTACTCCTCCTATCAAGTATCGCGGGTCTGCTAAAAAACCAGGCACTTCGTCTACTATGGGTCTGCCACCAAACTGGGCACTCTGTCCATTGGGCTATTCGAATCACTCCGAGTTGAATCGATCAACCAGTCGTCAGTTCTACAACTTCTAGGTCTTCGAACTCCATCTGCTCATCTCTGGGAGAATTTTCTCTATGAGCTGCTGGTCGATACTCCAAGTGTAATGAAGTATCTGGTTGAAGTATCTCAAAGGACCGCCACATCGTCGAGGTCTGAACGCAATAGATGATGCGTCAATCACACGCACGGTCTATGAGTTATTTGAATTTTAATCCCGGGGGCCTAGTTTGATTTGTGTATGAACCAACCTGACCATGATTCAACTATACCCCAAACTCTAGTGGGGTATACTCAAAGGGACAACTACATTACAAGAATACCAACATTGCGGATGGTTCTTCAAATGGACGTATGGTGCCAATGATATGGACCAAGAAGTTAAAGTGTCAGTAATGTTCCCAGGTCCGGTCCATCCTAGTCTGACCGACTTGGCCCAACCCAGTCTAGGTCGACTCGGTCTGGGCCAACCCAGTCAGACTCGCTGGGTCTGACCTGATCCATTGGGTGGGTCAGCCCACTATGTTTTGACCCAGTCTACTGGGCCCGACCCAGTGGACCGCAAGGGCGGTTCATCCCGATAGTCGCCACGTAGGCGGCTGGGTAACTCGACCCAAGAGACAAGGACGGTTAGGCTAGCAAAACCGCATGGGTGCCATGGGTCATATTTGTAGGTTGGTGGTCGAGAGGCTAGCGCGAAGACTGCGAGGGGCGCAGGTGGGCCAGGTGGAATTCGGGCATGCTGCGGGTGCACCGGGAAGGCCGCAACAGGAGCCGGTTAGCACGCCAGCAGGGGGCACAGGGCACCAGGAGCATGCTGGTAGGGGCGCGCGGTGTCGAGAGAGCGCCAGCAGGGGGCGCGAGGCTCCGGGAGAACCCCGGCAGGGGCGCTGGGCACCGAGAGCTCGCCGGTAGGGGCGCGAGGTGCCGGGAGCACGTTGGCAGGGGCGCAGGTCGTCGGGAGCACACAGGCAGGGGGCGTCGGGGTGGGAGGCAGTGCACAGAACTAGCCGCGGGTAACACATCAGTGATCGGTCTAGGGCATTGGTGTGCTGTGGGTGCGGTGTAATTCTTGGAGGCCACGGGTCGCTCGGCCTTCATTGTTTCCACCTTCGCCATCATCACTTCTTCACTATGCTATAGGGCAGTGCAATAATGTAGAACGACGGAGGATGTCAGGCCATTTCAGGTTGGCCCGCATCCTCCGCGTTTAGAGGGGAAATCAAAAGGCTCAACGAGATAAGCAGTTGATTATAACAATCTCAAAACAAACCCTTTCCATCTGATGAAGGGGTTAAGAAAAATTATAACAAATTCATGAAATAAAAACCCCTACCTTTGATTCACTGGTAGACGTTCGTTGATTTCATGGAAAGATGGTCGTCGTTTCGAGGTAGAAGATCACATCCCACATAGAAGAAGACTGAGGAAGTAGGTTGGAGGAGAAGAGCTTCGTCGACTTTCTTCACATTCTTCGCGTTCATCATTGGATTTCTTCTCCCAAGCTCCTATCAAAATCTCTCACCAATGTGAATTACACAACAAAATAATAAAAGTTGCTTATTGTTTTAATGTTGGAACGAAATTAAAATTAGTGAATTAAAACCCGGCTCCACCGATTTAATTCATGTAAGGTGGAACATTCATTGGTGAGGAAGTCAAGAGGCTCTCCCTCATTAATGAGGTAGAGTTGGGAGGTTTTATCCTCCTCCCTTAATAGGGGTTGGGTGGTCCCCAACCATACTATTTAATGGAGTGGTTATGATTGGGTGGTCCCTACCATAATTATCCTCCCAAGGGAGGTTATGTGTGGGTGGGACCCACCAACATAACCTCTCATGGGAGGTTATAGTGGCGTGGCCCCACCTCCTTCCACCACTTGGTGGTTTTAACCTCCACCCAAAAAATAATGTTTACACATTAATTTATTCAATTTTAAAAAAAAGAACCACGCAAAAACCATCTTCCACTCACGTTAGAACGCAATTGCGATGAATGTCTCACTAATAAATCAATGGCACTGTGATTTCAATGGTGATCTCACAATTTGATTCCGATAACGGGTTCAAAAGTTATAAAACCCCGCACGAACGTTTACTGAATGTACCCGAACATAACTTCAGAAATTCATTCCGGGCACACCGGGCCTCAGAATCAGGCGCCGTCAGAAAATATGGACTCTTAAAATTCCCATGTATTTTAAAAAAATATAATCCCTAGGAATTCCAGGTCTTTATATAAGGCGTTATGAAACTGTAAAAATTCATTCATGTTATACAAGATAAAAAAATTATCCTCAAAATTTTGCTGGAAAAGTCAAAAAGCAACTCATTTAGTTAACAAAACAATGGTTTCTTCCATACTTCATAGTAAAATTCAAAAAGAGGTAAACTAAACTTTATACATACATGGAAGAATTCTAAAAACTTTATGAATTTTTTTATATAAAACATTTCCATGGATGGTAAATATAAGTCCAATAAATACTTAAGAATAAACAATCACAGAGAAGAATGAGATTGGAATAATTATCCCTTACCTTATGTCCAATTTCTTCCATATGTGTTTGAGATTCCTATATAGGGGGTTAAAACATATTATTTACTTGTAACAATACCATATTAATATTTATGATATCTTATGTGATTCACTTACGAGTTTATATTACCCGTTCATTTGTCAATTCCATGTTAAAGCAGTGTTTTGGGTAAAATCCATTCATTTATCATACGTGTTTAGACTTGTAATTATTCATATCATTACTTAGATCATGATTAAATAATTCTAGAATGTAAAACATTATTTATATATAATATATATCAATCATATAAATATATATAGTAGATCAATAAATGAAATGAAATACACCATTCATGGAGACGGTAGGACGTACGTACGGATGAACTCTATTTTCGTATCCTTATTAAATTGAATGGAATTAAGTAAATAACATATAAATTAAAATAGTATCATTATTATGTCATATATTTCATGATTATTTATTATATATACATTCTAATAATTCTAGAATGGTTAACATGGAGAATGAATCTCATCGCGTCGTGTAGACGGTAATCCGTACGTACGCACGAGCGAGGATATCGTTCCCATAATTATTGAATTGAATTGGAGTGGATGATATAATATCTCAAAATAAGTATGATTTTATGATAATCATATATAGTTATTATTTCCACAATGATATCCATCCATGTATGGTGGTGGTGGAAAAACAGATTACACCACGACTTGGAGACAGTAATCCATATGTACGCACATGTGGTGATTTCGTTTTTCATAGGATGAATAGAAGGTGGAATAGAGTGGTTTCATATTTATAATTACATATAATTATATTATCTATACTGATGTTATTACTTTATAATGAAACAACTAAAGAAGATGAATTATAAGAATAAATAAACTTGAAAGAATCGGTAGAAGAGATTACCACTTCCTCGACGCAACTCATTTAAGCATCCTATTAAGGGACTAGAGTTGTTATTTTGAGAGGAACAAGACATCCAAAATGTGACTAGGGAATTAGAAAAGAGTAATGGGAATGGTTTTTCTGATCTTGAAGGCTCAAAAATGTTGTGAATTAGAGAGGGATGAAGTTCACTTTTATACAAGAAGAGAGGGACACTTTTGGAACCCTAAAAAATATTACTTAAAAATAAAATGAACCCCCCCATAAAATCCTCCAAAAATCACTATATTCGAATATGAGATGAGATAGAGTTGTAATATCATCAACATATAACATTTATACATGTTTTATGTTTATTTTAAACTTTATAATATTGATTTATTCTTATATAATCTATTTAATTTTATTTGCGGTAATAATATTCTAATTTTTAAATTATTATAAATACTTACTTATGTGTTGTGAATATTCCATAATTAGATAAATTATTAAATTTTGTACACTATAATATTAAATTTGTAATTTTTAAATATTTTTGTTATTTTTAATCAATTTAATAATAAGTCATTTTTATAAAATATCAATAGTGTCAATTTTATCACTATTCAATTGTCGGAATTTAAATAAAATCCACACAAAAAATATATTCGATCCAAAATATTTAATAGATTACTAACATGTCATATTCATCGAAAAAGTTAATGGAGAACATTAATATGTTCATATAATATTTATGTTAATATTTTTAAACCCTTTATTTGATATTTCTCTTAATATAATAATTACTACAACATTATTGTATCATTATTTAATATACTAGTTTTTTTCATAAAAATTAAAAATAAAATACTATGATGCCGATAAATCTAATATCTTCCATAATAATACTTTCAGTCGAATTTATCATCTTAAAATCACAACATTTAAATTGTTATATTTATTAAAGTATGGAGGTGACAACTTTGACATCATTTCAAATAATATAATATAAGGGTCATAATTTCTTTTATAAGGCTCCATATGGTCATAACACTGACCATTGGATTCTTAGGGGATATATATACTCGAAAAATAAGGTTTTATCATGTTTATGGTTCTTTTGATGGGTATTAGTATTTTAAAAAAACAATATTATTGATTTTTCACTAAATAAATATTTTCTGCATCATTAATTTATAATCTATTAATGTTATTATATATTTTTTAATAATAAAAAATATCATACCATGATGAAGAAAAAAAATTTATCTTTCAAATTCGTATTTATAATCTAATTTATATTATGCACAACCTTATATTAAAAATACATTAATTATTAAAGTTTGAGTGAGACATATTTCATTTTCTTTGAATAAAAAAAATTTAAGGTCTTAATCAAATATAAGTTTGTTCCAAAAGATAAAATTTCGATAGAAGTATATTTTATGAAGAAATATAATCATTAAATTATATTAAAAAATTGTTAGGGTAATTTAATAATATTATTTATACCCTTAATTACCTGATTTATCTTTAACTATATTAAATAAAATTTACCATAGTTACTATTCATAATTCCTAAAAAAGTATCATATTAACATAACTTTGACCAACTGATTAAAAATATGGAATCCATTTTTCTATATTCATCAAACAGAAGTTGTATTATTTAATTTAAAATTAATATAGCTGATGAGAAAAATGGTTCTGAATGTTAAAACATTACAAAAGATTGAAATGTTATTACCTATGAATTCAATATAAAATTAATTATAATGACATACATAATATAAAATGGTAAAAATATATTATATTTATACTTTAAAACCATTCAATATTTAATTTAACCATATTAATTATCTTGATGAAAAAGTTGTTTTTAATTAAAATTTAGCGTATTTTTACAATTCATCAAAATATGGATGTTAAGAGAAAAAAATTAAAATTTATCCAAAGTTAATTTTTAAATCCTTACTGAAATTAATAAGATTATTTAGTCAAATTGAATATATATATGTTTCAAAAAACTAGATTTAAAGTGGGTGCGCCATCAAAAGGTGGCAAAACTTCATTTTTTTAAAATTACTTATTTTACCCGATAAATTTATTTTGCTCTCATAAAATGTTCTAGAATATGTGTAAGATGAATGATATTGTTATAAAATTGAATATCTGGTTAATAATATTCATAAAGTCTAGTTCATAATAATTTTATAACAATATATCGTTGTTTAGTGAAACTCGGTATTGCGTACAACACACACTATTGAGGAAGGTTGCTCTTGCGTGTAACACAAGCCAAGAATAGTTTTTCCGTATACTACAAGATTATATGGTGTTGTGTATAGTTCAAGATAATATTGGTGTAGCGTACAACACAAGACATCAATGAAATTAAATATAATATTTCTCATAAAATCTTAGGGTGTTACATTCTACCCACCTTAAAATGAATTTTTCCCTCGAAATTCGTCGGGGTTATAAATGGTTTACTACTTGAAAATATCATTCATAGAAACCAACATCGCAAAAAGTAATACTAAAACATAATTTTAAAATGTAAAGTAAGAAATGTAACTCCAACACAAATTAACTCATCACTGGGTTTCCACAATGGAGAACATAGGTGAAAACATGGATATGGAAGAGAAATCTAACCATCAAGTTATTATGGATAGTGGTAGAGAACATGGCTATGAGAAAGCAATCAATCACAAAGCCATAAATTTCTGATGATCTAAGGTACCATCTGATTCATTAGATATGAGGGTACTAGGACACCATTTTTGGTTTTCAAGATCCTTTCCATAAATTTGAACGATTTGAAGTAGAAGAAATAATTACTTGATTTTGGTACAATATCACCGTTGGTCATTCATTGAACAATTTAAACTTCATATCATAATGAAATGAAGTTGAATTTTTCATTTGTGAAGTGTTAGCAGATCATGTGATAGAATCATGGGCCATTCCATCTGTCTTAAACAAAATGTTAGAAAAAGTTATTACAAATACATAAGTACATATATTGTGATATTAATCATATATGGTCCCAAAAATGAATGTATACTTCATCTATCATACAACTTAATAAAATAAAACTAATTTCTACTAAACAGGGACTTCATGTAGGCCTGTGGTTGGCAATAAAGGCATGTCGCACTTCGATTGTGGGTTCGATTCCTGCATCCTTGTCCAACGCGATGGGTTTTCACCTATCCTATGGGTTTTCCTTTTCCTAAAACTATAATATTATAAAATTTCAGAAATAATATCAAAATGTTCTAGCCTTAAAAAATACTATCTTATGTCTAACATAATCCATTCCATCCTATAGGCCTATCAAAAATACTTCTGTCCAAACACACAATATAAATAAAAAGATTACTAGAGAGGTCATATACAAAGCATGTGATTACCATCATGTATCCCCCATGTATTATACGATATATATTTTTGGTCACAATATAAACACATGAATAAGTTAATAATGTATTTTCTTGAAACATGAATTAACATAGAACCTTAATGAAAACATGAATGTTGTCAAATGTTTACTCATTCCACATACAAAAATCGTAAAATTTCTATATACTCAAACCATGATATCACTTTGTCCTTATATCAGTCATGAGCTCATTAATACTATCAAACATATTATTCTCTCCTTATCCCATCATTACACACATATAATCTTCTTTCCATAAACATTTCAATCACTTTTCATGGTTACCGGTACCATATTCTTATAGAAAAGCACAATGGACTAACACATATATATTTCAATATACCACAAAAGTACCTCAACAACATTATTATTTAATTATTATACATAATCCATTCAATCCATCTTGTTCAATTATTGTCATGGAATTGGTCCATCCCTGATTTATAAGTAACCTCTTAGGCCAGGGCATTGAGGTGGGTAATGCCCATGTTCTCCACAGATAAGACATTGAACTCCATAACAGTCTATCACTCTATCCCCCTTTTCCACACACATATAACATCTTACCCTCTATTTTAGGTGTTCCTCATGGTTATTCATCCCTTATTATTGATATGTAGAAAGCATAATATTTTTTTCCTCATTGTTCCTCACCATTCAAACATGAAAAAAGTCTATCTTCCTCTTATTTAATGACTTAGGAATACAGCTAACATTCACCTTGTTAATCATATATCGTGATGACATATTCGGCATAATCATAATATATTTCACTCCTAGAATTACACAATTTTTTTGTTCATAGTCACCAATTTTTCAATTGGAATCAACGTTAACTGAATTCCTTCTCATTATCTCCATTGACTAAAACCATAAACCATAGTATAAGAAACAGTTAAAATAATGAGGAACCACATAATAATAAAAATTCTCTTTTGGGATGTCTAACTGATCACACATTCATTAATCCATGACACCTTAGGTTCACCATAGGTTATTCATGATCGTCAATTTAATTATAGGACTGAAACCTATAGTTATACTAAACTTTAGGGTCATCCATAGGCATACATTAGAAATATCTCTTCGGATCACACTAAAGATTCCGCATCCTTATTTCCAAAGGTTAACTAAACCTTTCCTATGATACCAAATATAGAGACTGAATCATAACGTACATGGACATAACATTAATTTTGTGGAATAATTAATACATAACAAAAAACTCCCAATTACTGTATTAGTTTAGTGTATTTGGAAACATGGAACATAGTCTTTTAATCATGGTGAATGATCTACAACATATCTCATAACTATCATCCCCTTTTTGTTTTCTTACCTAAAACCATGCTATATATCCTAATGAAAAGAAAACATAGAAAGAGTGAGCTCGGATGCTCTGTAAGGGTAAACATGGAGAACATAATACAATCAATAAACATTTGAACGTAAAACCATGAACATAAAATCAAAACATCAAAATCATGAGCAATGACATAAAACATGGTAGTACACAAGGTATATAATATAAAGGAACATTTATCATGATAAATTATCATGGGGATAAAACATATAATTGTGGAAAACTATTAAGAACATGTTATTGTTTTCATAGTAGCCAAGGCATTGGATCCAAGACCATCATGGTGGACGAAGTTCATCACTGAACCAGGTTTACTTGTCATTCCAGCCCTGTAATACAAAAACAGATTCACATGTCATTCCATCCAAGTCGATCTAATGAGAAATAAAAATTATCCAATGCATTGGATGGAGATATAGGTCCCACCCATCTCATAATGAAATCATTCTTTCATGTGCCACAAAATAAACATAAATCATTCATCATAACCCAATGAATAAAATGGGTTTCATAAAAATCATGCCATCATAACATAATCTATATAGAATAAATGGATATAATTTCATCTTAAGAAAAATTAAAACATGTTAATAATAGAGAAATAATACTTGAAACATAAACATATTAAAAAATGTCATCTTAAATGTAAAATACATCTAATAAAACACTTGAAATAAATTCTTGAGGAAAATATCCTTTATTCTTCAAAATCATTTTCTGTTCTCAAAATGCCTTTCAATTTGAAATGAAAAGGACTTTGATGAAAATAATCATGAAATATTGTAGAGGAAGCTTCATGGAAATAAGGAATTATAAAACTGTAAAAATCCATTCATGTTGTATATGTTAAAAAACATTATCCTCATACTTTTGCTAGAAAGGTCAAAAAGTAACTCATTTGGTTAACAAAAGAAATGTTCCTTAAATACTATATAGTAAAAGGCAAAAATTGTTAAACATGACTTTAAATATACATGTATGAATATTAAAAACATTAGGAAAACGTTTTTTATAAAACACAAACATGGATGATAAATATAAGCCCAGTAAATACTTACGAATAAACAATCTCAGAGAAGATCGAGATTCGAATAATTATCTCATACCTTATGTCCAATTTCTTCCATATGTGAATGAGACTCCTATATAGTGGGGTTAAACATTTTATTAACTTGTAGAAAAACCATAATAAAATTTATGATATCATATATGATTCACTTACGAATTCATATTACCCGTTCATTTGCAACTTCTGTGTTAACTTAGTGTTTTGGTTAAAATCGTTTCATTTATCGCACGTGTTTGGACTTGTAATTATTCATATGATTACATAGATCATTATTACTTAATTACATAATATAAAACAAGATTTATATATAATATATATTCAGCATATAAATATATATAGTAGATCAATAAATGAAATGAAATACACCGTTCATGGAGATGGCAGGTCGTACGTACGCATGAACATTGTTTTTGTTTCCTTATTAAATTTAATAGGAGTAATTAAATAAAATATACATAAATATAGAATTATGATTATGTCATATATTTCTTTATTATTTATTATATATATTTTATAATAATTCTGGAATGGTTAACATGGTGGATGAATCTCATCGCATCATGGAGACGGTAATCGGTACGTATGCACGAGCGATGATATCATTCCCATAATTATTGAATGGAATTGGAGAGGATGATATAATATCTCATCATCATTATGATGTCATAATAATCATATGTAGTTATTATTTCAACCATTATACCCATCCATGTATTGTGGTGGTGGAAAAACAGATTACACCACGACATGGAGACAGTAAGCCATACATAAGCATGCACGGTGATTTTATTTTTCGTAGGATGGATTGAAGGTGAAATTGAGTTGTTTAATATTTAGAATAACATATCAGTATATTATTTATAATTATTTTATTACTTTATAATGAAACAACTAAAAAAGATGATGTATAAGAATAAAGAAACTTGAAAGAATCGGTAGAAGAGAATACCTCTTCCTCGATGCACCTCCTTTAAGCTTACTCATAAGGGACTAAAGTTAAGCTTTTGAGAAGACAAGAACCTCCAGAATGTGACTAGGGAGGTTTAGAAGAGTAATGAGCAGGGGTTGGATGAACTTGAAAGCTAAAAATTGTGTTAAGAGGAGAGGCATGAGGGTCCCTTTTATAAGAGAACAGAGTGGCACTTTTGGAAACCCAAAAAATATTAATTAATAATAAAATGAAACCCCACTTAAAAATTTCCGAAAATCACTCAATTATAAATGAGATGATATATTGTTGTAATTTCATCAAGACATAAAATTTATACCTGTTTTATGGTTATTTTAAACCTTATCATTTTTATTTATCCTTATATAATCTATTCAATTTTATTTGCGGTAATAATATTATAATTTTTAAATTGATATAAATACTCAGTAATGTGTTGTGAATTTTCCATAATTAGATAAATTATTACATTTTAGACCATATAATTTTATATATGTAATTTTTAAATATTTTTGTGATTTATAAACAATTTAATAATATGTCATTTTTATAGAATATCAAAAGTGTCAATTTTGACACTATTGAATTTTTTGAATTTAAATAAAATCCAAAAAAAAGATAAAAAAAAAATATTTAATAGATTCCTAATATGTCATATTCATATAAAAAATTAATAGAGAATATTAATTTTTTCATATAATATTTATTTTAATATTTTAATCCATTTATTTGATATTTCTTTTAATAAAACTAATTACAACAGCATTTTATTATTATTATTTTATATACTTATTTGTTGGAAAAAAATTATAAATAAAATACTATGATGTAGATAAATATAAAATATTCCATAAGAATACTTTTACTCGAATTTATCATCTTAAAATCACAACATTTAAATTGTTATATTTATTAAAGTATGAAGGTGACAACTTCGACATCATTTAAAATAAACCAATATAAATGTCATAATAGTTTTTATAAGGCTCCAAATGGTCAAAAATTCGACTGTTGGATTCTTAGGGTATATAGATAGTCTAGAAATAAGGCTTGGTCCTGTTTATTGTCTTTTGACGGGTATTATTATTTTGATGAAAATTATATATTTTATTTTTCAGTAAATAAATAATTTCTGCATCATTAATGTATAAGCTATTAATTTAATTATATATTTCTTAAAAATAAAAAATAAATTACCATGATGAATAAAACATTTTATCTTTCAAATTATTATTTATAATCTATTTTATATTATTTATAAACTTATATTAAAAATACATTAATTCTTAATGTTTGAGTGAGTCATATTTCACTTTATTTAACTAAAATAAATTAAAGGTCTTAATCACATCCAAGTTGGTTTCAAAAGATACAATTTCGACCCAAGAGTATTTAAGGACAAAATATAATCATCCAAATATATTAATAAAAGTGTAAGAGTAATTGTTTAATATTATTTTAACCCTTAATTACATGATTTATCTTTAACTGTACTAAATAAAATGTACCATAGTTACTATTCATAAAGCCTAAAATTAAAAAGTATCATATTAACATAATTTTGACCTATTGATTCCAAATATTTAAACCATTTTTCCAAATTCAAAACACCGAAGATTCCGTTTTTAATTTAATATTAATCTCGCGGTTGAGAAAATGGTTTCTAAAAGTTAAAATATTGCAAAAGATTGAGATGTTTTTACCTAAGAATTCAATGTAAAATTAATGATAATGACATAAATAATATAAAATTGTAAAAATATATTCTATTTATACCTTAAAACCATTCAATATTATAATTTAACCATATAAATTATCTTGATGAAAGATGTTCTTTTTAATTAAAATATAACGTATTTTTACTATTCATCAAAATATGAAAGTTAACAGAAAAATATTAAAAAAATTCCAAAGTTAATTTTTATATCCTTATTGAAATTAATAAGTTTATTTCTTCAAATTGAACTGATAAATGTGTCAAAAAACTAGATTTAATGTGTGTGTTCCAACAAAAGGTGGAAAAAATGCATTTTTTTAAAAAAAATACTTATTTTAACTGAAGAAAAGTATTTTGTTCTCATACCATGTTCTAGAATATGTACAAGACTAATAATATTTTTATAAAATTCAAAACATGGATAATACTATTCTTAAAGGCTAGTTCAAAATAATTTCATTACAATATATCGCTATTTAGTGAAACCCGTAATTGCATACAACACACACTATTGAGGAATGTCTCTTTTGCGTGCAACGCAATCCATGAATAGTGTTTGTTTATACTACAAGTTAATATGGTGTTGCATATTGTGCAATCTAATATTGGTCTAGCATACAACACAAGACATCAAAGAAATTAAAAATGATATTTCTCATAAAATCTCGGGGTGTTACAACTTCCGTACTAATTAACTATACCTAAGATTCCACTTCCTCAACTTAAATGAGAAAAATTAAATCTTGACCATTCAATCAATATCATACCTCTAGAGATTCACCCAACCCATGAAACCTTACCAGGAATTCAATTTCATGGATTTTTTTGCACATCAAAGTACATGACCAATTGAATACATTGATAATGATCTAAAGTCATTAAAAAAATATAGTTGTTTGTAGATATGAATAACCAATAAAACAAAAAACATGTGTTATTTTATTGATGGGTATTTCCTCCTAATTTCACCTATAAGTAAACACCATGTAAAAACATCATGAGAGTAATTATCGGTTAGTAAGATTCCCAATCAACTAAAAATCAAATATCAATTGTGTTAATTGAGTCGGATGTGTCAAGACCATATAACATATCATTATGATTAATTTCATAGTATCTTGAGATTCTCATTATAGCATAATTACTGTTATATCCTTTTGGAATGACAAATAATATATGGAAATAACAATTTAAAAGCTACATGTAGAAATATCAACCCTATTATAGTATGTATAAATCATGCATATATTTCTATTTTTATGATATTGAAATAAATAAGTACTACCTAGTTGGGCTAGGTATCCCACCATCACAATATGCTCTCCCGAACTAGATCAAACACTCTAACTAACCATTATAGATCTCACATGAAAGGATTTTGGTTATGGTGAGATATGGCTTTAATCATTTTCCTTCCATCTCTCTGCTACAAAGAAATTCCACTATCAATGACTTCACCTCCTTGAGAAAGACTCCTCACGATATGTAAACCATAAGTATACATCCATTTTTTTCACAGTCAAAACATGATATCGTGGATAGTACCTTTAAAAAAATTATTATAATATGATAAAATTGTACTTACTAGGTATGATTAAAATAATAGAAAAAAATTGTTGCATAATTTAAACTGATTCCATAGCATCCTTAGAAGCTACAACAATTCTCTATATTTGTTGATATGGAAACTACATTCTTAAATGAACTTCTCTTACTCACTGCCTTATCCTAAATGCGGTATTAGATCATATCAATATAATAGATGTTTAGTCTATGTGCAACAACATAAGAAATGATAGAATACCTGTTTTTTTGATATTTTTTAAAATTTATGAATTTGAATGTAATTTTACCTTAAAAGGGATTCTACACCAAATATCATACATTACATGCAACAATGTGATTCCCTTAAAACATTAATTGCACACAAGGTTGGGAAATACTACAAAATAAAATACAATTAACATTATTATTTACTATGGACATTTTTACACCTTTTAATAGAAAAAATATTTCAAAACAAAATCTTAATATTATTATACTTTTTACAGAAAAAAATAAACATATTTTTTAAATAATTAATACAAAAATATTGGTGGAATTTTTGGTATATTTTGAGTACATTTATATTCTCATGAATAGTGAATAATACTGAATTTTAGTTCAAAGCTGCTTTTGCATCCAATTTTTTTATATAATTAAATAATAATTTATTTTTTTCTATATAATTAGATTAATTTTATATCAATTAAATAATTTTTTTATTGTAAACTATTTGATAATGATTTTAAATATTAAATCATATTAAAATTTGGAACATTTTTACTTTAAATCCCTACTTTGTTATCCCATTTAAAGGATTAATTTTATGTTTTCTTATGATAAATCTATGATTGGAATTTAAAAATATAGATTCAATATTATTAATTGAAATAATTTTAATGTCTAATAATAACAAATTATTTTTTGATAAAAATATAAGTGAATGTAATTAGAATTAATTATAATGATTTTCATAAAAACACGTGTTTATAGTGGTTAAATGAAAAATATGGATTATAAAAATGTAGCTAAACTTATAAAACACCCATTATATAACCATATTTATAAATTACCCCTTTATGGGTCAAATTTTGTTTTTTATTTAATACACTAGGTAGGTAAAAACATGGGGAGAACACAATTATTTTCAAAAATGCCAAGTGTGTCCCCCCATAATAAAAATGCAATCATCATCCCATTTCATTACACCTATAAAACGGATTTAGATCATCCAAAACATCCTAAAATAATATCTTCTCAACCCTATATTCACCATAAAGTCCTCTCCTTGGAAAAAAAATATGACCAATAATTCCCTTTTGTGGAATCCTAAAAGAGTTTCCCTAAAAAGAGGTATCATTATTCAATATGTGTTTATGTTTTATTTATTTCTACACAACATCATTTTTTTAATATTAAATTATTTGATAGTAACATCAGTATCCCCAATATAAATTTTTTTATGTTAATACTTATACCTACACCAAAATACACTTCCATCAAATGGGTAATGAGATTACAGTTCATGTAGGTCAAACTACCGCCTCCCATAATGATTTCATTCATTTTTTCCTTTACCACCTCTCATTTTTATTCATTATGATGGGATATTTATTTTTTTATGATATATTATTAATATTATTATTATTATTATTATGAAATATATAATTTTTATTTAGAAATAACTTCATGCTTTCCATATTTTGTAAATATAATAACATTACTTGATGTCGTGTGGACTACCACCTCCCCAATGTGATGCCAAATTTTAAAAAACTACATGTAATGAATCAATGATGGTTTTAATAAAAACATGTTACATATGTAACACACATATGATATTTATCACAAAATTATATTTATTGAAAAATAATTTATCAATTTTATATTTCCCTTTCGCACACTGAAAAACTGATAATGTTGTTCGTGGACAAGTGGACTGCCACCTATTTAATGAAATGTGATTCAATAAAAATCACAAGAATTATATATATAATTTAATGTAATAAAATAACATTAAATTTATTATATCATTATGATTATTTGAAGATATATTTTACTTACATTCTTTCCATAAAAATCATTGAAAATTTGAAATGTTACTCATGTGTACTTACAACCTACCATCTTCATGATTGTAATGTTGGTTCATTAATCATAACCATAATTCATTATTTGTTTCAAAAACATAATTTATGTATAAATATGATTATTATTTAATGATTATTATTCTGGAGGTGTTTCTATAATTATCTATTTGACCATAGTTGACCTACCAACGTTGTTTTTTATATATAAATTGAATATGGTCAAAACACATTATGTATACTTAATTATGTATGCCATTGATTATAATATTGTAATAAGTGGAATAAAAGTATTGATAATCATGGAAAGGGTTCTGAATAATGTAAATAGTTAACAAATATTTATTATTTTGGAAGAAAAGTTGCATGTTATAAGTAAGACTCAAGGTAAGGGATTTTGCCTCTATATCATTTCATTGAGGAACTAATTGATGATATGAACCTTGATTCTATTATAAGGTGTATATAAAACCATGTTGAAATTATAAATACATATTTTTTATATTCTCATGTTATTTAATGTTTTGATAAATTTTAATCTTTCATATGGATGTGGACTTAAATATTCATTATAGTATGAGACAGTTTGAATGTATAAGATTTAATTTTAAAATCATTTATCCATATCCAAATTCATGATATTATATTACATAATAATATTTATATAAAAGTGTTATAATCGAAAATTTATTTATATTTTTAATTTCATTCAAATATTTTTAAAAATAAATATTTTTATGTTATTTATATATAGAATTTTGAAAAATAAAAAAAGGAATGTTTTATTCATAATGTAAAGAGTGATAATTAATTTTTCACTACTATGGAAAATATTTTATCATCATATTTCATTGAAATATTTAATGAATTCATAAAAAGATATCTATTTACATATTTAGGAATTTTAGTATGGAAATAGTTTTACAAAAATGGTTTATTTTTTATTGAAAATGCTATTTTGAATAAAAATTATATTTATATATCTAATAGTGGGTTTCATACATGCTTTTAAAATGATGTAATGTTTAATATCATGTTGTGGTTCTTAGAAAATATAAATTATTGGTGTGAAATGATAGCATAGGGTGATCTCATTGTATCTTAAATGATGGGTGCGCCCTTATAGTGCTACAATTCAGTTGGGTAATGATTATATTATTCAGATTATTTTATTAGTCGTTATCCACATGGTTATTCTAATCTAAAAGGGTTCGGTAAGGGTTAAATATGATTATGTCTCAAGGTAAGTTCATTAATATTATTTTTTTATAATGAGTTTTCATGGAAGTAATTTAACTTTAAAAGGTGAAATTAATGATTTTTATTAATATATGATATTTCTCTTTCTGGGTACAATGTAATATTTTGAAGAAAGGGTTATTTCACAAGTTTTAATGTTTATTAATATAATTAGAGTTTAATTATTTTTATAACCCTTAATAATATATTTATTCTCAACACTTGTTTTTAAATGTTTTTCATAGAATTAATGGTGAGTAATTGATTGGATAAGGTCGAGATTAATTTCATGAAGAGATTTCATAAAAATGATCATACATTATTTTTAAATGGTTTTATGTGGTTGAACAAATGGTAACTTATTGGAAGTGTCCTTTTTGTATTTTATGGGTTTTTATGAATGAGTTATGGACAAGTTCTCCAAAACTATAAACCTGAAAAAATACACAATGTGAATGAAATAAATTTCTCGACTAAAAATCAAGATTATGTAATGTTTCAAGTTAAGGGATAATAGTTTATATCAATGTTAGGTTTATATAATATTATAGGTTATGGTAATATTTATAAATATACCTTGAACTATCCTTCCTTATTTTCTTGTTAAAATGATATAGAATTTTAATATTACCATGTTACTTCATCTAGAAAATGTCTGTTCATGAATTGTTTTCCATAGAGGTAACATGGATGTGGTATTGAAATGTAACCAATATGAGTATATCCTTCCATATCAATATACTGATATGCTCATAATCGTAATAGAACATTTTTTAATGTGAAATCTCAGTTGTCTTAGGTGATAAATGTTGGTGGAATTGATTATATAGAGAAACCTGATCTACCCTGAAAGAACATGTATTCTATGGATCATTTCATAAGGAAGAATCCCCCCATAATTTAGTGGATAATAGAACCCATTGTTATCCAATAGATGTATCAATTCTCTGGAAAAGATATTTGATGTAAGAGGATGTTCAGAATTTCAAAATGATACCCTTTTTTATTTATCATTGTTTTTTCTAAGTTGATCAAAGGTGGTATTTGGTTAATAATACAAGAGAGAAAGATGGTGTTTATATAACGGAATAGGAAACATTCATGGAACATTTGCTTGAGAAATATTTCCCCAATTTTGTTCGACTCTACTGGGAAAAAAGTTCTTATAATTGAGGAAAATAATAATATTAATTAGATGCATATGAAGGAATCTTTATATGATTGGCCAGGTGTGTGCCTGGTTTTAATCAAGTCATTGATAGAAAAGTTATTCTCATTTACACAACACAAAAACCATGTATATGAATTGATTTGGCTATGACGGAATTTACACCTTTGAGAATGTTTTTCATTTTGTTGAAGAGGTTGAGATGGTGTTTTCGAACTCTTATGTTCCTTTTGATGAATAATGCATAAAGATTTCAAGATGGAAGGTGATGAGGAAACATGAAAAAATGAAATATGGTGTTAATAAAATGAATTTCCAATCTAATAGTATGTGTGGTAAAAATCACCATGGGGGGTTTCTTATGAAGATAAGGAATTATTACCGATGTAAAATGCTTGTCCACATGGACCACGAATGCGAGGAAAATAATAAAATAGAATAAAATAAAGTGGTGTCTGATAACCATCTTATGCTATGATGTTTTATATATAATGAGATGGGTCATTATTCTAATTCATGTCCAATGTTATTTGTAGATGATTGAAATCTTCATGATTGGAAAAATTAATCTTTAGTGATTCCATTTCATATTACTACAGTTGAAATTGTTTCATCAAAAGAAGTTGTGATATGTATATTTCATGTGTTTTTGAATTATTCCAACACCCTATTTGACTCTAGATATGCATATTCTTTCATTTCTGATAATTTTATTATAAATTCTCGAATATAACCTCATGAAATTAAAATATAATTGGTGTTTATACTCATAGTGGATATAATAATGAAAAAAATATTTTTTAGAATATTAAATATTTTTTAGTGGGATGGTAATTCATGAAAATATTATTGAATTGGACATAATATTGTTTTTATGTAACACCCTGAACCTAGAAGCCTAGAGTTGGTGCTTTATTACGTATCATTGGCTTGACAACAAAATATCATGTCTCTAAAGACCGACTAGTTTAGTAGCCTTGGAAGTACTAGATACATTCATAAGTTTTACATTACATCTTAAAATGGAAAACTAAAACAACATTGTTTACATAGACAACACTGAGATCCCATAGACTATCCCTGCAGGTCATTCATAATATACTTCTTCGCAACCAGGGAAAAAATAAAACATAGAATGGGGTGAGCTCAATTGCTCAGAAAGGATAACTATATAGCGGAAAAATTCTTAAATAAGAATTTTTTTAAGGAAATGTATAAGACTAAAACAAAATCCTTTTAAACTTGAACATCATAATAATATAGAAAAGATAAAATAAAATAATTACATTTACTTATTTACATAGATATTCTACTAGTCTAATAATCACATGCAATATCAATAGCCACTTTCATAATGATGGAATACATAATGCCAGACTTTCATAACTACATATTCAAGGCCTTGTGCCATGACTGTAATAAGATTTTGTCAAGGCCTTATGCAAGGACACTAGTTTGTCTCAATAGACCTACCGATGCATTGAGGATCTATAGCGGGCTCCACCCATCACTTACTATGTCCAATTCATTCCACATATGAAAAGGTTAAACATAACATAAACATTCGTATTAAAACTTTCATACAAAATGTCAATATGTTATCTATACACCATGAATGGTATAAAAATAACACATCCACAGTAAAAAATATCACAAAACCTTCAATACAATATGGATGATTTGTGTCATAATAAATCATTTTCAAACAAGTTTAAAATCCATCAATGGTTGTTGACATAGATGAAAATGATTTTTAAAACTCTTCGAGAGAAATATCCCTTTTTCATGAAAACATTTGAAAGTCACACAATTTAAAATGGAAGACACTTAAAGTCATTTTTGAATCAAAGTGTCCCATAACAATTTGTAACTTTTTAATGGAATTAACATTTTTAAAACATTCATTCCATAAAGATAAATACATAAACCAATTTTGAAAAAATGGACACTAATGAGAATGATTTAGAGGAAGAAATATTAAAAACATTTAAAATGACGTTTTAGTAAAACAAATTCCCTTTAAGGAATCCATTTTAAAATACTTTCATGAAACATGGACATGGATAACAAATATTTCCCAGTAGATACTTACTTAAAAACAACCTCAGATGATAAAGAGATTGTGAAATTAACCCTTACCTTGCACTTTCCTTTGGTCGAGGGTATGTTTAACCTCCTGTATAATGACCATTGTATGTTATTAGATTATACCATAAACATATTCATATTTATTATATCATACATGATTCATTTTTGACTTTATACTACCCATTTAAAAATGCATTTCATGTTAAATTATCATTTTAGATAATAATATCTTTCTTTATCGTACATATTTTTACATGTTAACTTGATCGTATCATTTAGATCAGGATTTAAATACATAAATAATATAATCCTTGATTTATAAATAATACATATTTATAATTTAAAAATTTATAATTGATAGATATATGAAATGGAAAACACAATTTATGGAGATGGTAGGTCGTACGTGCGCATATACGCTGTTTCTGTTTTCAAATAATATTGAACGAAAGTAAGTGAATAATATATATGTAAGTACATATATATATATCTCTAGTATCATTATTATGTCATATATTGAATACATATTATTAATATATATATTTATAATCATCGATGAATGGTGAACTTGGAAATGAATCTTATCGAGTTGTGGAGATGGTAATCTGTACATACGCACGCGCGACAATATAATTTCCTTAAAAGTGTAGAATTTTATAGTATTATAATTTTTACAGAGACATTATCATGTTATTTTAAGTATTTATATACATATTACTAATCATTATATCCATCCGAATAAGATAGTGTTGAATAACAAATTACACCACAACGTGGACACGGTAAGCTGTACGTACGCACGCATGGTGACATTATCAATCATATGATGGACAAAATAATGAATATGGTTGTTCCATATTTATAATAACATAAATATATATATAAGGTACTAGATTAATTAATTTTTAATGGTAATAACAATGAAAGTGTAAGTGGAAGATGGAACGAACTTGAAAGAGGGTGGTGAAATCATTACATATTCTTCGGGTTCTTCCTTTAGAATTAATCAAAAGGTCTCAATAAGATGGATTTTTGATCAAAATAAGGCTTCTATGATAAAGGTAGGATAGTTTTAATGATATTTGGGTAGGTTTTGGAAAATCCAAATGGCTTTGGAGGTGTCAATTTTAGAGAACGGGAAGTGCACTTTTATAAGAGGGGTGAGGGGAACCTTAGGAAAAAACATAAAATATTATTTTATAATAAAATCATATTCTGTTTCTAGTGGCTAATAAATGTATTATATAAATGCTAAGAAGGGTATGGATTTAAAACCAATCATCCGATAGGTTTTAGATAGGTTTGGATCACTATATTAACCTTATCTTTTATATTTATCTATTTGTTAAATAGTTTGACATTTACCTTGTCTCATTTTATTTTTATATTATATGGTTAATAAACATACTATAAACGAAAAAAGGAACCCCAAGTGTTTTATTAATGAAATATATAATATTATTTAAGAATTTTGGCCAAACATTAGATTTTTTGGAATAGAATACCAATAAATAATATAATATTTAAAAAAAACTATTTTATATCATTTTTTACACTATTTGGTATTTTGGTTTTTCTAAATTCATAACAGCATTAATACTTCAAAAAAAAATTATCTAACCAACCCTATCATTTAATATTAACCTATAAAATTAGTGGAATTCAGAAAAGGTCTCATATTACATTTATTTGAATATTTATAATATCAAATATTTTAATATTTCATTAATTAGGTAATTACTATATCATCATTGTGTCATTAATAAATTAAATTATTCAATGTCTAAAAAATACAAATAAAATACCATTATTACGGAAAAAATTTTATATTACTAATGAATATTTATAGTTTAATTTATTTTATGTGTAACCCTATATTTAAAATGGTTTAGTTATTAAACTTTTAATTTTACTCTTTTTACCCTTCTTTGAATAAAATAATAATAAATGTCCTAATCTAATCCAAGTTGACCTAACAGATCATATTTTATTCCTAATGTTGTTTTTGGTAGAATTAAACTTATCCAATACAATTATTACATGTGTTTGGGTAATAATAATATCATTTTTACCTTTAATTACCCTATTTACTTTTAACCGTGGTTAATAAAATTCAAAAGATACTATTCACAAAAAATTATTTTCATCTCATTAAACTAAATTTTACTTAATTATATCCATCGTGTCTCTCAGATTTTCGAAATTCAACTCACAGAAGCAGTGAAATTATGTTTTATGTAAATTTGCAATTGCTCCAAGGAGGTGGGTAAAAGACGGTAAAAAGTTTAGTAAAATTTTTATATAGCTAAAATTATTATAAACTGACTCCGATAAATTACATTTATCTTATATAGGTATTATGTATGTATTTAGATTTAAAATAAAATAAATTAAAATAAATAATTTTATAAATAAAAAGTCGTTTTTATAAAATTACTCAGTGTTTTCACTATTCCTCAAAAATTGAATGTTTTTAGATAAATTTCAAATTTTCACACTAAGCTAATTTTTATATTCTGAATTCAGAAATTAATCCTATTTTACCAAATTAAAAACATAGAAGTTTTATTTATTAATTTAATATTAATTCATGTTGTCAAAACTAAAAAAATGTGTTTTTATGAAATAATAACTAACAAAGGATTGATACTTGTTTATGTTAAATTTAAAAGTGAAATTATTTCCAATTAATAACCTTGGATTAAATTTTAAAAACATAATCTATTTATAATTCCAAAACATTAAAATGTATTATTTATCACTACAAGTTATTTTGATTAAAAAAGTTGTTTTCAGTAAAAATATAGTATATTTCACTATTCACCAAAATATGAAAGTTATCAGAAAAACACCAAATATTTATTGAAACTAAATTCTTATGTCTTGAATCTAATGAAGAAGTTTATTTTTTCATATTGGAAATATAAAAGTTACAAATTTGGGATTTACAAAGGGTTTTCCATTAAAAGGAGGTAAAATTGCAATTTTTTTTTAAAAAATAATTCTTTTATCTGAAAGAAATGATTTTTTTTAATTATTTCTAAGAAATTGTTAATATGGATTATAAAATGATAAGGTTATATAGAGTTCAAAATTTAGTTATTACTATTCATAACTTCTTTTGAACGGCCAGTTTGGTAAGTCATGGTGTGCTTAAACTCGGGGTTGCGTGTAGTGCATGTTATTGAATTACTTTGAAGAAATAACATTCTATGAAATATTGTGTTGTTACATTTTTTCCTCCTTCAACAAATTTCCTCCTAGAAATTTGAAATTGTTCTTCGAAAAGAAAAGGTTGAAAATATAAAATATTTTTGTGGGAAAACCAACATCGGAAATTGGGTTAATAAAATTTAGTCTTAATAAGAGGAGAAGAGGAATGAAAAAGTCACCACCAAATTATGATCTCGCTTAGGAGAACATTGGTCAAAATAATGGACACATATTTGGAAGAAAAATGTAAATATTTATAGGGAGTGATTAAGGTCACTGGTCACAAACAATTATAGAATAGATGGACTCAAAGACATCAATCTATGATGATTTAAAATATCATTGGTTCAACAAAACATAAGGTATTAGGATAACACAATTTTAGTTTTAAGATCCCTTACCTAAAATATAAAAATTAATTTCATCATAGAATAAGAGAAGAAAAAAATATATACTTGACAAGTAGAGTTCCACCCTTTAACTAATTTCTACCACAAACTCATCTTTCAATCTAAAAGATAATAGAACATAAAAAATATTCTATTTATCATATTCATATAGGGTTCCAAAAAAATTGAATTTACAATTCATCTACCAGAACTGTAAAAAAACTACATTATTCAATATAGGACATCACGTGGGCCAGTGGTAGGTGATCCACCCTTATTGCCCTTCAGTTTCAGGTTCAAGTCTCACAACCATACCAGACATGATGAGTGGTCACCCGACCTATGGGCTGTCCTTTTTATAGAAATCCAAATATAATCTCAAACTAAAATTATCCAAAAAATGTCTATCCAAACTGACAACCCGGAATTTATAAGTAAGGTAAAGACAATGAAGATCTTTTTTCCATATAATAACCTGTGAACACCTTTATCATGTATTCTCTTAAAACGCCGCAACATCCTGAATTACCATAAAACATTATTGATTAAATTCTTACTCCCTTATTCCGTATATAATACTAGATAAACTCCCTCTATCCAAAAATGTTGTAATCTACAACAATGATGGAATATAAAAATCATTAATCAGTTTCAAGGAAGTCAAGAATATCCAATATAATTTATCCAAATCAATCATGTATTATTCCAAAATCACTACCTCAGAATAAGAACCATATTATGGTTTACCTTTCTCTCAACCATATATTTTCCAAAAATTTAACCTGCTATTGTGTCACTTTTCATTGATCCACAAAATGTCAGGCCTTTAATGAAATATTACTAAAGTACAATCCTTATATACTATATATTTAATATAACATGTACATCATTTATAAAATACTCAAAATAAACTTTCTAAAAAAACTCGAATGACACAATACTTTAATAACAACGTACGAAATATAATCATTCATCTTCATCTTCAGTACTATTATAACATTATTATTAACAAATAGCAGCATTTGGGATATATACTGATAATTTGGACATTGATTCTCGTAGTCTCCCAACTCCTTGAAGGTGAAGCATTGTACATTAAAACATTTTTCTTACCCTTGCAATCACGTACTTGGTTTCCTTTTTCTCCACAATTATAACAAACTCTCATTCCCTTCAAGAATTTACCAAGGTGATTCATTCCACAGTTATCACATATTGGGAAATCCTTCTTTTCCCTCTTCCCTTTATCCATATTTATATCATCCATCCTTTTCTTCTCATTCTTCACATCAAAGCCATAGGGCTTAGAGAATTCATTACTTTTCTTATCTATAGATGATACTATTTCTTCATATGTTGAGAATACATGGGAGTCTATTTCCCTTCTAAATGATGGATTAATACCATGGATGATATGATCCTTCTTACTCTATGGATCATATATATTGCTGGAATTCACATTCCTTCTACTGTGCACCACTTCTATACAATAGCATACACTAAGTAAGTTTATGAATTGAAATGATTAATTCCAAACATGTAAAATACCTAAGGTAAATTGAAAAGTTTATGGAAATAATGCATAATCATAAAAAATGTTTTCGTTGAGGAAGTAAATACACAGAAACCATTCTTAATGGTTTGTAATGAAAATGAAAATTATCCTAAGAATATCCCCCGGGAGTGTCGTAAACAAGAGTGCATGAAGGCTCATTTTCATGCACCATTTCCCATTCAACTCTAGCTCAAAGCGGTGTTTTTGGGTTTTACCCTTAAGTACATCTATGCCAGAGTAGCCTCTACCTAATTATATCCAGACAGGGATGTATTTCCTGGAAATCTCACAAAATCTCTACAACACCTAAAATTCTAGGAAGTTATTCTATACTAATCCTAAAAGTATATCTTTGGGCTATGTGATTCAAATAGATTTTATCTCAATCTAGTTTCCAAGGTTTGTTCTAAACCTACCTCATATACCAATTGTAACACCCCAACCCCAAAATCCCAGAGTCAGTGAAATATTAAGTATCATTGGCATGATCACAAAAGATCAAGTCTCTAAAGACCGATTAGTTTAGTGGCCTTGGATGTACTAGATATATTCATATGGTTTATATTACATCATAAAATGGAAAACTACAACAATATTGTTTCCATAGAAATCACTGAGATCCCATAAACAATCCCTATAGGTCAGTCACAATATACTTTTTCACATCCTGGAAAAAAATAAAACATAGAAAGTGGTGAGATCAGATTCTCAGTAAGGATAACGATATAGTGGAAACATTCATAAATAAGAAAAAACATTAAGGGTAATGTATATGACTAAAATGGAAGCCTTTTAAACATTAACATCACCATAATATAGAAAATATAAAATCAAATAATTCGATTTACTTATTTACATGGATATTCTACTAGTTGAATAATCACATGCAATATCAATAGCCACTTTCATAATGATTGATTGCATAATTACAAACTTTCATAACCACATAGTCAAGGCCTTGTACCAACACTACAAATAAGATTTTGTCATATTCTTGTGCCAATACACTAGTTTGTATCATGTGACCTACCGATGCATCAGTGGGCTATAGTGGGCTCCACCCATCACTTACTATGTCCAATGCATTCCTCATATGAAAATGTTTAAACATATCATAATCATTCGTATTAAAACTAGCATAAAAAATGTCAATACATTATCCATAAACCACGAATGGTATAAAAAGAACACATACACAGTAAAAAATATCACAAAATCTTCAATAAAATATTGAAGCTTTGTATCATTATAAATCATCTTCAAACATGTTTAAAATCCATCAATGGATGTTGACATAGATGAAAATGATTTGTAAAAATCTTTGAGAGAAATATTTCTTTTTAATGAAAACATTTAAAAGCCACACAATTCAAAAAGAAAGAAATTTAAAGACATTTTTGAATTAATGTGTTCCATACCACTTTGAAACATTTCAGAGGAATTAACATTTTAAATACATTCATGTCCATAAAGATATATCTTTAAAAACCATTTTGAAAACATGGACATTAATGAGAATGATTTAGAAGATTAAATATTTAAAAAAATTTATGTGATGTTTTAGTAAAAAATAGCCCCTTAAAAGAATACCTTTGAAATATCTTTCATGGAACATTGAAATGGATAATAAATATTTCCCAGTAGATACTTACCTAAAAACAACCTCAGATAATAAAGAGATTGTGAAATTAACCCTTACATTGCACTTTCCTTTAGTAGAGGGTATGTTTAACCTCTTGTATAATGACCATTATATGTTATTAGATTATACCAGATCCATATTCATATTTATTATGTCAAACATTATTCATTTATTACTTTATACTACCAATTTAATTATGATTTTGATGTTAAATTAACATTTCGGGTAATAATATCCTTCGTTATCGTATATATTCTTACATGTTATTCTTGATCATATAATTTAAATCATGATTTAAATAATTCCAGAATATTAACCATGATTTAAAAATTATAAATATTTAGAATATAAAAATTTATAATAGATAGATATATGAAATTTATAACTCCGTTTATGGAGATAGTTTTTCATACGTACGCATAAACATTGTTTCTATTTTCATATCGTATTAAACGGAAGTAAGTGAATAAGATAATTGTAAGTACATAAATACACACACACACACACACACATATATATATATATCTCCACTATCATTATTATGTCATATATTACATACTTATTAATAATATTTTTTTTAATCGTCGATGAATTATGAACATGGAAATGAATCTCATCGCATTGTGGAGACAGAAATCCGTACATACGCACGAGAGACAATTTCATTTCCTTAAAGGTGTGGAATTGGATTGTATATTAACTTTACAGAGACATTATCATGTTATTTTCATTATTTTTATACATATTACTCATCATTATATCCATCCAAATAAGATAGTGTTGAATAACAAATTACACTATAGCGTGGAGACGGTAAGTCGTACGTACGCACACATGGTGACATTATCATTCATAGGATTGATAAAATAATGAATATATTTATTCCATATTTATAATAACATCTAATTATATATTAGGTACTTGATTTATTAATTTGGTATGGTAATAAAAATGAAAGAGTAAGTGGATGAAGAAAAGAACTTGAAAGAGGGTGGTGAAATCATTACCGCTTCTTCGGGTTATTCCATTTGATTTGACCAAAAGGGATCCTTAGGATGGATTTATGATCATACTAAGTCCTCTATGATGAATGGAGGATAGGTATAAGGATATTTGGTTAGGGTTGCGACAAGTAAAATGGATTTGGAGGTGTGAATTTGAGTGAAGGGGAAGTGCCCATTTATAAGAGGGGTGAGGGGCACCTTAAGAAAAACATAAAATACTATTTTATAATAAAATAATTTTCGGCTTATAATGACTCCAAATTTTTCAATTTAAAGGATAAGGTGGGGGTTTGTCGAAAAATACTCAACAAATATATTTTAGATAGGTTTATGTTACTATATTAACCTTATATTTTATGTTTAACTCTTTGTTAAATAGTTTGACATTTACCATGTCTCATTTTATTTTTATAATATATGGTTAATAAACATACTATAAACATTAAGGAGAACCCAAAGTGGTTAATTAATGACATATATAATATTATTTAAGCTATTTTTCCAAACCGTAGATTTTTAGGAATAGAATACCAATTAATAATATAATATTTGTTTAAAAAACCAATTTATGTCAATTTTGACACTATTGGTAATTTGTTTTTTCAAACCTCATAATAGCATTATTACATCAAAAAAATTTCATATAAACGACTCTAACAAGTCATATTAAAATATAAAATTTGTGTAATTGATAAATAGTCTCAAATTATATTTATTTGGATATTTATAATATTAAATATTTTAATATTTCATTAATTAGGTAATTACTGCATCATCATTGTGCCATATATAAATTAAAATATTTACTGTCTAAAAATTTAAATCAAATACCATTATTTAGGAAAAAATTTTATATTTTTAATTAATATTTATAGTTTTATTTATCTTATGTGTAACCCTATATTAAAAATGGTTTATTTATTAAACAAAAATTTAACACTTTTTACTCTTCTTTGAATTAAATAATAATAAATGTCCAAATCTAATCAAAGTTGACCTAAATGATCATATTTTATTTCTAAGGTTTTTTTTGGTCGAATTAATCTTATCCAATATAATTATAACTTGTGTTGGGATAATAATAATATCATTATTACATTTAATTACCCTTTTTTACTTTTAATCGTGATAAATAAAAGTAAAAAGCTGTTATTCACCAAAAAATTATTTTAATCTCATTGAACCACATTTTTAATACTGATATCAACCGTGTCTCTCTGATTTTCAAAATTCAACATGTAGAAATAGAAAAATTTTGTTTTATGTAAATTTTCAAATGCTCATAGGAGGTGGGTAAAAGATGGTAAAAACTTCAATAAAATATTTATATATCTAAAATTAGTATAAACTGAACCCAATGAATTAAATTGAACATATATAGGTATTATGTAACTTTTTTGACCTAAAATAAATTTAAATAAAATAAATAATTATTTAAATAATAAGTTGGTCTTAAACGATAACTCAGTGTTTATCACTATTCATCAAAAATTGAATGTTTTCAGAAAAATACCAAAATTTCAACCTAAGATAATTTTGATATTATGAATTAAAAAACATAGTCTATTTTTACCAAATTAAAAACATAGAAGTTTCATTTATTAATTTAAAATTAATTCATGTTGTTAAAACCAAAACGAGTGTCTTTACGAAATAATAACTAATAAAAGATTGATACTTGTTTATGTTGAGTTTCAAAGTGAAATTATTTCCAATGAATAAAATTAGATTAAATGGTAAAAATATAATCTATATATACTTCCAAACTATTAAAATGTATAATTTAACAATACAAGTTATTTTGATTAATAAAGTTGTTTTAAGTTAAAATATAGTATATTTCACTATTTACCCAAATACGAAAGTTATCCGAAAAACATCGAAAATATATTGAAAATAAATTCATATGTCTCGATTCTAATGAAGAAGTTTATTTTGAAAAATTTAAAATATAAAAGTTTCAAATTTTTTATTTAAAAAGGGCTCTCCCATAAAAAGCGGTAAAATTGGATTTTTTAATAAAAAATATTTCTTTTATCTGAAAAAAATGAATTTGTATTTTTACATTTTGTCTAAGAAACATATAACATGGATTCTAAGATTATGAGGATTATATAAAGTTAAAAATTTAGTTTACACTATTCATAACCTCTTTTGAACGGCCAGTTCGGCATGTTGTGGTGCGTTTGAACTCGTTGTTCCGTGTAGTGGAATTTATTGAATTATTTTGAAGAAATAACATACTATGAAATCTTGTAGTGCTACATTTTACCATTCATGGTATGGATTGTATTTCAGTTTATCAATCTAACATAGATTACAGTGTTAAGAATTTTTTTTCCAATAATTTAATTCCATGGATAACATACCATGAAGTTGAGAAATTGATTAGAGATAGAAATGAATGATACATGTATCATATTTTAGAAAATAAAAAAACAATTCAAATATTTATGTTCTAATAGTAATGAAATAAATGGATATTTTTAATGATTATTTTCCTAGTGTCATTCTTAATCTAGAGGTTGATTTTATAGTGGACTTTGTGCCAGATGCTATGACTATTTCTAAACCCCCTTATCGAATAGCTCAAGCGGTTCATTAAGAGTTGAAAAAAAATTCAGGTGTTATTAGATAACAGTTTCATCCATCCTATTAATTCAATATGGGTTTCTATTATCATTCATGTTAAAAACATAGATGGATCAATGAGTCATTTCATTAATTATAGAGCCTTGAATAAAATCACTATTGAAAGTAATTATGAATTTCATCATATAGATGATTTTTTTATTATCATTATGTGGAATGGTATTTTTTGAATGTTGACCAGAGGATGGGGTACTATCAGTTGAATTTGATGGAAGATGACATTCCAAAGACTATATTTCAAACAATATATAGCCACTATTAATTTGTAGTTATATCATTTGTGTTATCTAATGCACCTTTTGTATTCATTGATCTTATGAATCATATTTTTTATGAGTTCTTATTTATGATTGAGGATGTATTCACTGATGACATATTAGTAATTTATAAAATTAATGAGGATCATGAAATGAATCTAATGGTTGTTTTGAAAACCATATAATAAAATAAAATATATGAAAAATATTTATTGTGTGATTTGTGGATGAAAAAAATTTCATTCCATGGTAGCATTGTTTCTAATGATGGCATAATTATTGATCGTTCTAAAATTAATTTATCTGATGAATGAGTTATACCCAAAAATATCATATATAATCATATTTTTTATGGATTAGTGGGTTAATACAGGTTGTTTGTTGAAAGATTTTCTCAATTTACTAGACCACTAATTAATTTAACTAAAAAAGGAGTTCATATTACATAGAAAAATTAATGATTTGATTGTTTTTCAGAACTAAAAAAATATTATTGAAATCTCATGGTTTGGAAATTCCTTTCAGAAATGGTACATTCATCATCTGTAGTCATTCTTTTATGAAAGGATTTTGTTGTGTCTTAATTCATAATGATTAGGTAATTTCATATGTTTCACGTCATTTGAAACCTCATTAGTTGAATTACCACACACATGATTCAGAGACATTTTCAGAGACATAACTAGGTAATAACGTGATTTAGATTATTTTTGGTCAATTAACCAAATATAAACATTTTATTCCCATTAAAGATATGATGTCCTTAGAGATTATTTATAGACTATATATAAAAGATTATATTTGGATAAAAGTATTTCCTAAACCCAATATATCAGATCATGGTCCTAGGATAACATCAAATATTTAAGAAAGAACATTAGAGGTTTTTAGTTACTGAATTAAATTTCATTACAATTTTTCCTCATCCATAGGATGTAAAACTTGACTGGAGGATTCATACATTTGAAGATATGATACATTCATAATCAACAGATTACTTGGGAATTTGGGATCAACATATTCATTTTTCTTCAGTTTTCTTATAAATTCATATTTCATTCCAGTATAAAGATTTCACCATTTGGGGAAGTATATGGAAATCGGTTTTGAAAACAAGAATTTTGCGGCGATGTATGAGAATGTAATTAAATGGGACCATTGTTGGTAAGGTAAATGTTAGATAAACTATAGGGGATTCAGTGTCACATGTGTAAATCTCATGGTAGAAAGAAAAAATATTTGGATATCCATAGGATTGATCTTTCTTTTGAGGTAGCAGATCATGAATTTTTAAATGTTTCTCCATGAAATAGTGTGTTGTGTTTGGGTATGAATTGGATGTTTAGTACATATTTTATTAGACCATATAAAATAATGGATAATATAGGATCAACAACCTACCATGAAGAATTAAATATTAGTTTATCCTACATACAGAAAAAATATCATGTTACAATGTTAATGAAATATGCACTTTATTTATCTCATGTTTTGAACGCTAAAGTAGTTCTACTAGTAGTGAATCTTTCATTTGAGGGATTTATAATTATGTTCTTGACCATTGAGAGAATATTTTTAGGAATAATATGAACCATCATGTTAAGTATTTATGAAAAAATAATATGGTTAATGAGGAAAAATTAGAATCTAAATGTATAATGAGTGAAAAAATCCAACTTATTTGGTATGTGAATAAAATTGTGAGGACACAATTTATAAAAGGGGGAATGATGTAACATCCCTGGTAAATATAGAATAAGTGTTTTTTAAATATTTGTTTATATTTATGAATTGGATATTAATTTTTCCAATAAAAGGATGCTGAATACAATAAAATAATAGACATGAAACAATGATTTTCATTGAAAGATTATGTTTGATGCAAGACTGAGTTATACCGAACAATAATATATTGTTAATATTATTATTTAATACGAATGTTTGACTACCTTTAAATCGATGTCATAATTTTAAACTAATTTTTTTCAATTTTATAATTTTTATTTGGCAAAATAAAATTAGTTTTTTAATTTATGTATCAAAATTTACTGTGTGTAAATTTTTGGTAATTTTCTAGGGTCTTTAAAATTGTGAGGAATATTGAGTAAAACTGTCATTTAGTTCAAAATAGATTTTTCAAAAAATTTATTTATGTAGTTAAATATTCTTGTATTTTTTTTAATGTATAATTAGATCAATGTATTATAATATAATCTAATTTAGATCATTTGAAAAATATCACGTTGAATTTGATATAAAACCATAACGAATTTTTTTAACATTTTTTACTTTTAAACATCTGTATGTAGTCTAGAGAGTGGGATGAATTTTAAATTAATTTCTACCACATATATTATTGGTATTTTTAAAAATTTATTTCATATTTCGAATGAACAAAATTATTTTTCATAATATTTTCATCTTAATTTTTAACCAAAAATATTATTGAATGTATTTACAATTAATTAGAGTGATTGAGGTAAAAATAAGATTACTTATTAGTTAAACATTTAACTTATGGTACAAAATTTTCTATACACACCTCAAGCACATATTTCCATATTTCTACCTCATCACTTCATGGGTTAAATCTGGTGTGTTATTGATGCCTCTTTGTTGGTAAAAACATTTGGAGAACACAATTCTTTTATAAAATTTCAAGTGTGTCATCTCCTCCCATTTATAAAAAGAACTCACCTGTCCCATTTATTCACACCTATCAAGCCTATTTGGATCATCCATACCCTGAAAAATAAGCTATACAATAACATCTTTTCACCCTTTATTTTTCACATTGGGTATGAATCTATCCATGTAATCCATTTACTGAACACCAAAAGGAGTTCCCTAAGATAGGGGTAACATTCTTCAAAATTCAATCTTGTTTCACTTCTTTCCCAAGATCATAATTTATTCATATTCAATTTTTATATAATAAATTATTTATATTCAATATAATGATATTTTTTATGTTATATTTTCAACCAAAACATACACACACTTCCACCAAATTGGAAATAAAATTATTGTTCGTGTACGACCAAATACCACTTCACGTAGCATTGTCATTGATTTATTCCTTTACCACCTCTCATGGTTGGGAATTATTATTGAAAAATATTATTATATGATATATATATGATATTTATTATGTATTAATACTTCATGTATTTTTATATACACATTTATTTATGCCTTCCATTTTGTGTTAATACGGTAACAATATTTGTGGGCATGTAGACTACTACTGGCACACAACACTGTGATATGTTCACAAATTACATTAAATGTAGTATAAATGGGTTTAATTAAAAGAATTTTATATACATACCATCGATATGAAATTTATGGAATAATTAGCTTTCTGGAAATATATTATATCATTTTCATTATTACACTTTATCAAACTAAAAATGTGATAACATTGTTTTTGTATGTGTGGACTATCACCCCCACGATGTGATGTGATTAATTTTAAATAATAATAATTATATATATATGTATATATGAATAAATTAAATTGTATTTTTTATATAAATATAGTTTTGTAATGTTTTATTTTATTTAATTTTTTCCCATAATGATAATTGAAAAATAATAATGTTAACCATGCATTGGTATGACCAATTGTCTCCTTAATTGTAACGTTGGTACATTTTTCATAACCATATTTTATTATCAGGTTGAAAAATATAATTTTTAGTATAAATATGATAATTATTTGATAATTATTATGTTTTATATGTTTATATAATTACCCCTTTCACCATAGTTGACCTACCAAATTGGTCTTTGACACATAAACCAAATATCATCAAAATACAAAATTTAAACATAATTATTTAAGTAATTGATTTCTATATTGAAATAAATGAAATAAAATTATTGATAAAATTGAAAAATATTCTAAAGCATTTAAATAATTATCATATGTTTATAATTTTGTTATATAAAGACACACATGACAATTCTGACTCAATGTTAGGAATTTCATCCCAAACTCTATTCATTGAGGTATTTATTAATGATATGCTCCCTTATTCTTTTATATGATGTATGTACAATACCTTTGAAATTCAATATCCATTTAAATATATTCTATTGTTATTTATTGTTTTTCAAATATTAATATTTAATGGGGATAATGATTTAAAATTCAAAATTGTATGGCACACATTGAATGTTTAATGATTTAATTTTCAAATTATTTATCTACGTAAAAATTATTGAATCTATTTTATATATTTATATAGATATATAAAGGCTAAAAATTAAATTTTTTGTCTATATTTTATTTAAAATATGTTGAAAATTTATTTTTTGAAGTCTTTTTGTAGAACATTTTGACAAATGATAAATGAATTTTTCCATTATTAACATAAACAATGACTATTAATTTATTGAATATAGGAACATTATTTTCTTTTTTGTTTCCTTTGAAAGATTTCATGTTTTCTTAAAAGTAAAAAGTATTCTTATTTTATTTGGTTATTTTTCAATCAAAAATAGTTTTTTCAAAAGAAATTTGTATTTTTTATTGAAAGTCTTATTTTGAAATAAAATGGTAATGTAATAATTTTAATTTATTTTCTTGCAAGTTTAAAAGGGTTTTTGATGTGGTGATATTTTTTATTTCATGTTTTGTTCATGGAAATTATAAATCATGGGTGGGCCCAAATAGCACTGGGTGAGACTATCACAGCTTAAATTATGGGTGTGCAAAGGTATCACTCCAATACATTGGTTAATGATTATATTCTATGAGAACAATATTGGATCTTTTTCAAATGGTTATTCCAATATATTAGGGTTTAGAAAAGGTTTTATAATGGATTAATGTGATGATTTCTCTAGGTACCTACATGAATTTTATATATTTTCTAATGAGTTTTCTTGGAAATAATTTTATTTCAAAATCTAAAATAAATGATATTTATTATATAATTATATTTTCCATTTTGGTTATAACGTTATGCTTCCATGAAAGGTTTTATCCTGAGTTTTAATGTTTTTAAATGGACATATAGTTGTCCTATTTTTATATCATGTAATGATATTTTTATTCTAATCATATGTCTTTAAATGTTTTTCACATAATTTAATGATGAGAAAGGGACTGGAAGAGGCCATGATAAATTTCATGTATTTTTTTATAAAATCGATCATACATTTTTATAAAATATTTTAATATGGTATAAAAAAGTGATACTGATCAAAAGTGTCCATTAATATTGTATGGTTTAGTTCTGAATGAATTTTAACCTAATTCTCAAAATCACTAAACTTAGAATGATCCCCAATGATATAGAAAGTAATATATTTATTGAGACTCAATATTATTTAATGTTGAAGGTCAGGTAATTATACAATGAAACCTTATAAGTACTAACTTTCTTCTCTACATACCTGGTACATTCCTTTAATACTTGATAATTTATAATTGGATAGTAATCACTGCATCCCTTATAATTATACTACATATAATTAATTTTTTCCAATAAAAACAGTTATGTTGGAAATACTAGATATAGAACAGAATATGAAATATGTTATAGATCCATATTTGTTTCTTATTGAATTCTACTCACCGTAATAATGTCCTAATATTACACTAGAATGTATTTAAGGATACATTTATGCCATTTTCTGTTAGAAAAAATTATATTTCTTATTACATTGACTTTTATTTTCAAATACATTGTTAATATATGTATTATTGAGTAGGTTTAAGAATCCATTTGATCTACCGAAGTAGATGTGTCTCCCAATAACAATGATTTCTAATTTATGTCAATCATAGAATAATTTATTTCATTCTAGTCATATCTAAATGTATAACTAATACTTGTTTTCTTTATATTATAAAACATATTTTACATGGAAACATTGGCGCTCCCACTAACCTCTTATAGACACATGTAAAAGATCATAACGAATGTTTATTCTATGATATTTCTTCATATTAAAATACTAAAGTGGATTTCAATAACAAGAAACACTAATTAGTATTCTATGTCATCAACATCCCTTTTTTGGTTTCATCATATAAGAACATTCCATGGATGGTGGTCTTGGCATATAATTCTCTATAACATGATCATAGAAATGAGTTTTTATAAGTATAATTATAATTTAATTTGATATAACTAATTGGTATTACTAATCAATGTTTATTGGTACCATGTTTTTACACCCATGTATTATCTCACTTGAATACCCACCATAGTATTTAAAATAATCACCCCTTAAAATATCATATTGGGAATCCGTTATTGAATTTTAATGATTATTTTTAATATTATCTAATTTCTATATACTAATTACCTTTATGTTTTATTTTATTCAATGAATAATGTATCACATGCCACGGTGAATGAAAAACCATTATAGTGGATTTATTTTCATATGTTTTATGTGTCTTTAGAACATTCCTTTCCATATTATATAATGTAACATGTCCAAATTTCAACTATTTGTGCATCTATAACATTGAATAATCTAAATTAATCTTTATACCCACTGTATAGAATATAGATGTGCAATATTTTTTAGAAATATAGCCCTGAACATGATTATAAATTTACTATTTTTGGGTTTATGTAATATCCTTTGAAAAAAGTAGGATAACTACTTTAGATGGACATATTATTTCAATTGATGAATTTTAATACATTCTAAAAAACATGTTGCATCTAAAAACATAATCCTATAACATAATGGATTTATATCCTACTCTTACTCATATGATATTCATTTTCTATAATAGTTGACATATTATTAAAGGATAACATCACTATATTCAATTCATTTCATTATAAATAATAGAAGTATCTAAAATGGATATAACCAAAAAAATTGATAATCCTTTTCCATATATCATTAGTCTGATGTGTATAATAAAATTCTTGTTTAGGATGTAATATATGGTACATTATATTTTTCAATGAATTATTGGTAAATATATTATTCAGCACACCATCCCATAGAGACTTATATATACTCTAACCACGGATATACCATAATTCACTTTCACATTCATTAATAAAAACAGAAAGGAATTGAATAAATTAAATTTATCAGTAGCATTCCTTGGAAATATTTCACACTCTATAGCTACAGATTATGAATGTTTTGTGACATACCTTTATTTCAAAATGATTCTTCCACAAAAAATATAAATTACATGTGTTGATAATACCTAAGTTCTTTAACTAAAACAATATAAAACCATACTAGTTATATCCCTGAAAAAATACTTAGTATTACTTAACAAAGTATTATCTTGTGATTTGTTGGATATATAACTCTTCATTTTATATTCATTTGTTATTTGAAATGATTCAATCATTTTTTAATTTTTGGTTGATTATTATGCACCAAAAACATATTTTATTCCAAAATAGAATAATTTATCCTTGTTTCTATTTGACATAGTAGATTAATGTTTTCATAATATATAAAAAATGTTTAACTAGAACCAATTACATTGAAATGATATGTTATGTGCTTTTCATCCCTGACTCTGGAACCACCCTTTCTCAGCCTCTAAGATAAAACACGTTACATATTGTAATGATTATATATTTACGTTGTTACTATATATTAGCACATATATTTTATAAAAATAATGTATTTAATACCCAATAAGTATGATAGAAATTTTAAATATTTAATTGAATAATATACTTTAAGAATATGAGACTACCAGATTCATTAATTCGGTTTATTATATTTGAACATCAATAGAATTAAATCATGAAATGTTAAGAGAAAAACCTTATCTATGAAAATTTATATCTTTTATTTTTTAAAAAATAAAAATGTTCCCTTTTTGTTACACTTTTCATTGGAGTATTTCCTTTTCATTCAAACTTTTTCAGAAAAAGGACATAATATTTTGATTTCATTTAGTTCCAATTCACTTGGTGAACCTTACCAAAAGGGTAATTAAGTGCTATGTCGATTATATTCATTTTGAAATCCTAAAAAAAACTTGAGGAATTGGGTGAAATGATAAAATAATGGAATGTCTTTTATTTGTTTGATCCACCATTAAATTTATACATAGCTAGTGTAACCATCCCCATTCATATCTTGCTTCACATTCTCCTTGCAAACATCTTGTAGATGAGATTACATGTGAAATATTCCATGTATTCATCTCATATCCACTTCTCACATTATATGTTGAGGATATGATTTTGAAATAACTATCATATGTTCTATACAACAGAATCCTGTAAGAATTTTTTCTCACTCATGCTTCATGAGTAGGATTAACATGTTTTGGGTACACTATCACAATGAATTTTTGATATCATTCTATTTTTTAAAGGTTCATGTACAAATATTGTAAATACATTAAATTTTCAATAATTTCATAGTCAAATATTATTTTTAGTGTGTTTGGGGTAATACATTTAATTAACCACAAAATCAAAATCTTCTGCATTAGTTCATTTATCATGATTACTATGAGAAAATTATAATAAAATTAATTATAAAATGTATATCATTATTTTATCAAACACTAGAGACCCATTTTCTATAATTATAATACTCTATGACTTAATTATTCAAATGGAAATGATCATTGAAACTTCTTATAATATTTTAAGGATATGGCTATCCCACTACATATAGTGATTAATGTAGGCATTTGACTGGACAGACACATTAACTTATGGATCCTAGACCAATTGAGTGAATCTCAAACTTCTAAAATTATGAACTTTATTTACTCAATTAATTCCACCAAATATGAAATATTCTAGTTATGTATAATTATTTGATATCATATTCAACCCATCATACTTATATAAAATCTCTATAAATGGTAGGAACCCTAAAATATTGTTGATGAGAACACTGTACGCCTAGTTGTGTTCAAATTAAAATCATTGAAGGCATTTGTAGCTTAATATTTCATTAATGGTTTTTATTAATTTAAACATATATAATAAATTTCTATTAAATATGTTTATAAAATCTTGCTGTTATCACAGCTCATCATGCATCAACATAAAAACATTCACCATATTTTTATTCATATTTCTATTTATTATTTTATTTTTTTCTATGGGAAACATACAGATGCATAAAATAAGAAACAATACATAATGGTAATAAATAACATGATAGGTTTTGAGCATCTAATATTGGTTGATCCATTCAAATGTAATGGATAAACAATAACATTGGGGGATCATGCTTGAGTCCGATCATGACTCATGATGTAGCTTGCCCATTATCCATGGTTTTCAGTTAACATTTGGTATGTCACCTCGTATTGGTATGGTCTACAGCTTAAAAAATCATTGTCATAATTAAATATTCTTCCATGTTTGTGAGGCTCTATATTGAAGAACAATGTAAATACACCTGATTTTTGAAGAGAATGATTCACATATCAGTATCAAATCCAAGGCCATTTGGTATACTAGAATCTCAATCTGGAGTAACCTGCTAATTAGAGGATCACACCTGTGAAGTGTTGATCTGAATGATACTAAGAACTCTTATTAGGGAAAGATGATGATTGAGGATATCACTCCAAGATTCACAAAAGTATTCAAACAACTCTATCAAATAATTCAAAATTAAGGGATCACTATCCTATTAACAAGGCATGATTCCATAATCTCCAAAAGGGATTCGACAAAAGAAAAACACTAAACTAGTATTCGTCAAAGGAATCTCACAATAACTCTCATTGAAGCTCATCGAATAAGTAAGTAGATTCCATCCTTTCATCAATGGAGTACACTTCCTATCACTGGGGTTACATGATATGCCTCACTAAGCCTAACATTTACCATGTTTCATGATCCAAAAAATGTACATTTTTAGTACACATCTTGTAACTATGGTACATAGGATGTAGAAGTTTCCCTACAACTTGGTGTGCAATTATTCCAATTCTCATATATGATAGACCATGTCTAAGTACTTGTTCATATCCATATACATGACTATGACCATGTACTCTAGCCTACCCATGTACATCCCATGTACATTGATTGTGGGGCCACATGTCCACCGTGGTGTTTAATACATATACATGATGAGTCGTCTTCTACATGGTACACAACATGTGTCTAGTAGAACACATCTTGGAACACTATATAACATACTAGGAATGTACCTTGTACACTCTAAACAATTCTGATATGGCTCACTTGACATGTTTCATTCTTCACATTGAATGTTTCATACTTCACATGATATGTGATATATGTTTCTATGCTGAAACCCTATTGTTACATATAAGGGTCTACACAGTGTGTGTTCAATTGATTACATGTCGTGTCATTTGGAATTTAACAGAAATTCATGAATTTTCACACATTCATATGAACCATCCACACCTGTCAATTGAACCTTGAATCATGAAAAAATATGTGGATATGAGGTTTGTTGAGCCTCCTTATAACTATTGTCTAGATTCCATCGGAATCTGACGCTTAAGAACCACCGTGGATGCACCTCACTAGTCTTACAAACCCAAAATAGCATGAAAAACTCTTCATCCATTCATGTAACTTCTTCCATATTCTTATACCGCAATTGATTAATTTAACCTGTATACCTAAACAATGGTGCAGATCCATTTCTCAATGATCGAATGCTCAATGATCGTTCACAAATAATTTATCGAATCATGGTCCAAAAATGGATATAATTAACATATATAGAATCGTAAGACAAGACCATAAATAAAAAATGTGAGGAAAAAATCAATATTTTTAAATTACTACATCCATATGATGTTGTATGAATGATTAACTAAGAAATATAGAAATCAATCAAAATAATAATAATTAACACAATATTACACAAATAACTCTTGCCCAGAAAATTTAATGATCATTAAAAACAATTATTCACTTGATTCCTGTTCAGTATTGGTAATAGAAAAATATAAAAATACATAAAAACATCCTATATCAAGTTGGATATATCACTAATGAAAAATAGTAAAACATCATTAACATTGGTGAGATCCTTGATTTTGATTGGCACACCGATCACCAAAGATCGATCCTTTAGTGCTCATCCATGATATCTTTTTCACCCGATTCTCTATAATATTCAAATTTTAGGATAAAAAAATAATAATTTTGTTACAACAGGGTTTATAAAGATGTTTATTACATTTATGCATCATCAAATAAAAAATAATAATTTATTATTTTTTCCCGTGAAAAATTCTTCATTGACGCCCGATGCCGATAGAGGTTATGTAAAGCCTTTGGTAAAACCCATGATCTGAAATCAATAGATTCCTTATATTTTTTATCTAGAAATCTATTTGGGTGTTATTCTAAATTTTCGATAAAACAATGCATGCATGATATTAATATATTTAATATATTTCAAAAAAATTATTCTCTTACTCAAAATCTAACGTCATCTCAGTGCTTGGCCACAAAAATATTCCTATATGTATTCCAAATCCATATATATAAATGACGAGGACACAACACAATATGATCATGCAAAAATTATAAGTAACCATTTACACAACCAACAAATTTATGTTACATGACCCAAAATAAATTCTAAACATATTCATACATATCCAGATAAATCATATATATATATGGTAACTAAAAACTACATATAATGGCATTTAATTATGTTAAATTTACAATCACCACTAGATTAATACTTGAGTGATAGATAGCCAACAACATTCAATTTTTTAGACAAGGAATATGCCTCTAGGTTAGTAGGTAGTTCGACCCAAAATCCTTCTATCTAGTGATACTTTAGTCAAATGCTAATCCCGTTCATTATAACTCTAACACCTAATATACTCAATCTATATTCAATAATTAAATTAAATTTTACAAAATCAAATGAACAATTATTTAAACGTGTATGAAAAAGTAAATTTATTATAGATTCAATCCTATCATGTAATGCAAGACTATATCCTAGAGCAGTTTAACTTTTTAAACTAATATATACACAATTGTCACATCTGTTAAACAATTAACCAAAATTAAAATATTTTAGGGAAGAATTTTTTAGTAAATAAACAATTAAAATATTTAAACATGAAGTAACGATTTAGAAAAAATTCGTTAATAAAATATGATTATAAACACTTTTAAAATTTTTGATTTAACATTATTGAAATTCAATTACATTAAATAAAAATGATTTATATCCATTCATGTTTTAAATACTTCATATTTATCATAATTTTACATTTCAACTATATATATATATAATTTTAAATGAATTTAAAAATATATAGAATCCAATATATATTATTTAATCATTTTACATATTATAATTATCACTCATTTAATAGACATTTAAACCATGATCATATCAACCATCAAGACATTTTTTATGTTCCCCATTAATTATTAATAATTACAAATAATAAATTATGAACAATAGATAATTAAATTTAATTAGGTAATATTATGACCTTATTTCATAATCTAGATTTCCTATGATTTCTAAATAAACAATATTTATTTCTATATAATAATAATTTCCATATAATTTCGTTAAAATGTATTTTAAATATAAAAATTTAGTATTTAGGAAAAATAAATATATCATTAAAATTTAATTAATTAATTAAAAACCAAATATAATTAATTAATTAATTTATAAACTCTATATAAGTTAAATATTCCAGAAATACATTCCAAAAATATTTACAAATAAAATTCAATTAATTTAAATCATTTAATATGTTAAAACTATTTTTAACAAATTTCCCACTTACCCTATGTGGGGACTCATTCATGCATTTGGGGATCCATTTTTTACCATTATGCGGACACTCTTTATAAGGGAAATCTGGATTTGGAGAACTTTTTAACCATCCTGACTGGGTTTCAACAAACTGGTTCCTCGAGATGGTTGTTTACATGACCTAAGCGAGCCTCCCCATATCCAGAGGCCACCGAATAGTTGTAGGGGTCTAATATATTATATTGGAGGATTATAAATTTTTTATTAAAGTAGATCAATAAAATAAATAACAATGAATAACCAAATGGTATAACCAATATCGAAAATAATACCATAACAAAATACAGACTAATATCACATGATAAACCAAAAAAACAACACTCAAACTAATGTGGTAGATATATCATGCCATATATGTGTCTAGTGTCAAATTTAAAACCAATTTAAAGACACACTGACACTCTAATGTGGGAACTAACACCATGTATGGTTGTCTCATCCGAACTTTATCCCAACTCAGCAATCTAACATAGGGATCCTACTCTTATCTAGTCCTGAAAAAAGGAAGTCTATTCCGGTATTGATCAGGTGGACCAAGTAGGGTCTAAGTAAATCTTATTAGGCCCCCACCAATTTCTTCTAAGATAATATCCATTTAATTAATGCATATTTAGTTTTATGGATAATAAATTAAAATAAAAAAAAGTTATAACATCTCATTATTCTTTAATCATCTAGATAAATTACCTGGGTTAATAATGACACATGGAAAATCAATATCTGCTTCGGCATGTGCTATAGTCTAAACCATATCCCATAGGGAAAATACCAATTCAATATATCATATGATTTTATAAATCACATAATTTCAATTCATATCACGGATACTTAGAACCATAGTATAATGCCTGTCACGAACCAACCCGGGTCAACCCAGAATCGGTTACCCGAGCCGGTCTGCGACATGGCCCGAAGGGCGTTCCCGATCCCCACGGGCTGGCAACTAGTGCCGGGCATCAAAATTAAGCAGGTGGGAACGATTTGGCCCAAAGGAAAAAAAACTAAACAGCGGAAAATAAAATAGAACAAAAAATGAATAATGAAAGAGCAACCAACAACACTACTAACCTGACCACGACCAAAGCTCCACGTGACCCCGTGGGTCACTCTCCAATAACACAACCGACGTCGCTCAAGGCGAACAACTGAAGATGGAACCTGCAACAAAACTAAAAACAAGAAAACACTATAGGCGTGAGTATTAAAACTCAGTAGGTAGGCCCGACAAATTCTATTCCCAATGCACATACCAATAAATAAAGAATTTATCAATTCTAGGTTTGAACTAAATTATATAAAATATGTTTTCCACACACTTTCATTTCTAAAACAAGTAACATTCCATTGCCCTTTTTAATTTAGAACAAGTTTAATGTTGAAAGAATATGTGAATTGCATTTTCAAAACATTTTACGAGCAATTTAGAAATCCAAACTTTAGTTGTTAGTCAAAATGAGAATCACACACAACACACACTAAGGGCAATGGTAAAGTGGAACACAAGGGTCAGCAACCGAACTCGACATCTCAATCGTCCGCCACACACAAATAAACACTAAAAGAAACATGGGTCGAACCTAGGAGATCGTGAACAATCCAGAACGTACTATACATGTGACTCATCCTGAAGGCATGCACTAACTCGATGACGTCATAACGCCCTAACGCTCGACATAGCCCTACATGGCCTAACCGAGGGGCCCAATCCCCATAGCAACAATAACTCACTATTCCCCTGCTATGGGGCCACTAGCCAGTGCGTGGTCTAAACTAGTGCAACAATCGTTCTCAGAAAATTCACTCAATATGCCAGGTTCCCATGTCATCACAAGCAATAAAAAGGGGGTGCGTCTACAATGTAAATAAATCAGTCATGATGCACAAACATCACGTACAGATCACGCAAACAACGCACACAAAGATCACCCCCGAGTGGGATTTCCGAGATAAACCATTTCATTAAAGTGCCAAACGGGCCTTCACCAATTTTAAAGTGAAATGTCTTTTCTCAAAAAACTCAAAACAATTGTTCAGAAGAAATTATTTATCTTTAAAACTAGAAGCACATTTGAATATCTGTGAATTATGTTTAAAGGCCAAACTGGCATTCTTTCAAAACTGGGTGTCCGCCCATCAAGAAAATGTCACAAGTGTTCAGTATAAAATAAACAGCTCCTTTCGCACTAAATAATAATTTAAAGTTTTATTATCTAATATTATTTATAATTCAATAAAAATTTATAAAACAACAAGCAATTAATAAATTCTAATTCTAAAGGTAAGTGCAATGGGGGACCTACCTCGTCTCGCTGTCCAAACACAAGGGCGAGACATGCCTCACACAGGCGTACAAGCAAGTGCAAGCTGATGACAGCAATATCGTGGGGCTACCTTGAGAACGTGCTGAAATAAACGCATCAAAACCAAAATCACACAAAGACGGACTTAAAACAATCCAAATGAACAAACAGCACAGAAGAACCAACTCGACATGTTTTCGAAACACAACTCGCGCCATCAACATTACTTATTAAACCACTTTAAAAAATCCACAAATCGTTTACAAAAACCACACCAACACCAACATAACTTACTAAACATTCTAAAGAGCCAGCATGTCATTACAAGAAAACACTAGAGTGAAAAACCAGACAAAATCACACGACACGTTGAAAACTACATTTAAAAGCGCGTGCCCTTAAACACATTTTTAAAACCAAATTCGCAGCACCCAAAATATTCAACAAATCATTGAAAGTTTATAAAACAATTTTATGAAATACCACAAGGTGTTATAAGAAAACACTCAAATCATCTTTTTAAACCAAACACACACAAAACCTATCCCAAACATGTTTCTCATCCCATACACAATTTAATAAACCATTAAAATATTTTATAAAACAAATTCAAGAAGTTCCGCAAGGCTTTTACACCAAAAGGGCACCAAAAATCCTCTTTTAAAACCAGCCATACACAAACACCATATAAAAATAATGACTCGCAACCTTTATATAATTTAATAAACCAACTACACATCTTATAAAATAATATTAAGTGGCACAAAAAGAGTTCACATGAGAAAGACATCCAAAAATATATTAAACATCAAGCATCCAGGACAAGCAATGGAAATTAAAATCATGGATTTTCCTACCTCAAGGAAGTCCAATCGAAACCCTCTAACTCAAGCAAAACCTCGCTTGCGCACGCGCACACACTTCCATATATATATATATACATATTTAAACTGATGCACGTGTTCCCCGCGCCATGAGGGAACATGCACTCAGAAGGAGTGTATATATATATATATTCATACCTGGGGCAAAAAAAGTGCATGCGCGCACCTAGAATTGATCCCAACGCCCTGCCACAATTCCCAACACCCAAATTTCAGCGCAACTAGAACCAACACATGACCAAAGAGGTATTCAGGGCATGCATAAACAAGACCTTGAATAGGATGACGCGAAAAAAATAGTAGGTGTGAATCAGGACAAAACAATAATTAGATCCGCTAAACATTATATGGATTGAAATGGAACTGGATGTTATGAATAAATCTACCTCGGAGGCGTGCGAACACAACCACGCATCAACAGAAGGGAGAAAATAATCTCGCGAACCCGTCGTACACCCTAAATACCGAGAAAAACACACAAAACAATTGACATGCAGTACTAGAGCTATTAATTTCATAATAACACCAAAAATAAAAAATAAAAAATAAAAAATAAAAAGACCAGAGGAGGAGAACAACGGAAAGGGAGGTGAGGCCGGAATCGGCTGGGGTTGTTCTGCCGGGAGGCGGTCTTCGGAGGTGGTCGGAGCGAGCAGGGCTGGTTTGGGTTGCCGGAAAGGGGCAAGCAGGGGGTTTCGGGTCGTCCGAAAGGGGTGACAAGGAGAGGTCCAGCCAGGTTGCGCCGCTAAACAGGGGGCCAGAGGCGGCCGGACGGCGGGTGCACGGTGGGGGTCGACCGGCGCGGTGGAGGGGGGGTGGTGCGGCAGGCGGCCAGGAGCAGCGGATCTCGGTGGGCTGACGAGGGGGAGCCTACGGATGGGCGGCTGGACAGGGGGGTGCGCATGGCGCCGCCGACAGGAAGAAGAGGGGCCGCGCGGGGCGGCTATACCGGAGGAGAGGGAGTCGCGCGGGGTGGTTGCGCCGGAGGACAGGGGAGCGCCGGGCGCGGCGGCTGGGTGAGGCCGGGTGCGGGATCCGGCTGCATGAGATTGAGGGCGGAGCAGTAGGTCCATGAGGCGGCGGGAGAGAGCCGTGGATGAGGGGAGCTGCGTGGTCGAGAGTGGAGGGGAAGAGCGTAGGGAATAGAGAGGGGGCGGCCCGCGGCGGAACAGGAAAAGAAAAAATGTGGGGGGGCCGAACTCAGGCTAGGGTTAGAAGGTAACTAAAAAAAGACAAAATAAAACAGATAAAATAAAAAAAATGAAAATAAAAGGATTATGAAAAGAAAAACAATAATAATAATAATAAAATTTGAAATAGAATAAATAAAGTAGTAACTAAAATAATAATAAAAATAATAATAATAATAATATATGTAATAATGACAATAAAATAATAATAATATTAATAACATTAATATAAATAATAATAACATAGTAATGTTAATAATAATAATACAAATAATACTAATATTGATAACAATGATAATGATAATAACAACATAATAATATTATTATTAACAAACATTATTTTAGAACGTAAGTTATTTAATTATCAAAAATCGAAAACTAGATACCTGCACGCTCGTCGCATGACTTAATAAACCGCCCACAAGTTGCGCGCCTCAACCCAGACGACATGGACACTCTCACAAGCACCTAGGGAGATTACGCGGCTGTCGGCCACCGTGCGGTGACCGCGCACGGGCCCGAAACCCAGTAAAAGCATTAAACGACATGAAATTTTAATTCGGGCACAGCCCAGACCTCGGCACAAACACTCGGAACCAAGAAAAAATAAAAAGAAAATAAATAGAAACGGCGGTTGTGACAATTCTCCCCACCACATACACTTTCTGCCCCCAGAAAGTCACCCAGCTGAATGATAGACCAAACAAGAATCTCTTCCCAATTGTAACTAAAAGGAACATCACCACAATAGAACAGGAGAACACGAGAGGGTTCTCCCCACCACAAGAATTCAACTAGCACGAAAATTTAACACCTACACGTACCACCTCGGGAGGGGGGGTGGGGGGGCGACACGAGAACTCCCAACCGATTCATGCTAATCTCTAAAGCACGAGCAAAACAACCCCTCAGCTAAAACTTGGATCTCCCGACTCAAAACAAAGAAAGCTCGAACACTCGAGAAAAACGTACGAGCATAACATAACCCAATCAGTAAACCCGAGCATAACCACAAGCCTGGACTCCTCCCCAGGCACTTACATCTCCAAACGAACACCGCTAAACCAAGATTGACCCATGCAAGGTCCAAACATACCTCTAAGAAAACGCACAATCCTAAACACCATAATCAGACAAACGAGACTGTTTGGATTACAAACGAATACCTTCATCCCACCCTCATGACGACACAATGAACCGACAACAGCGCCAAAACTTTAACAGTGAAAGAACGAGGACGGAAGGACATTTAATGCTTCGTTGGAAACATTAAACACCCAAACCCGAACTGAGGCTTCACACCCCCGTCAACTCCTGACTGCGCGCGAGCTTCACCCCAAGTCCTGTGGTTGGGGCTATGATGGTTGAAGCATCCCCTACCTCACAGCCAGGCACTAGAATCTTCTAGTCACAGTGTCTTCCTCCGGCGACGCTTCCTGCAAAGCTTATCTAGACGATCCAGAAACCTACAATGATGACACGTCTTCAGGGGGGGGGGGTGACATAGCGGCTCGTATTCCCTAACCGTCCATACTGACGGTACACCATTAGATGGTTCGACAAACTAGAAGTTAGAACCACTGCAGAGGACTCTTTAGGAATAGGTCCCTCTGGCACACCCTACTCGCCAGATGGGGAACCTTGACGAGAAACTTCATACGCTGGATTGCCAACCATCTCCACTCCGAAGACCAACTCCTCTAAGAACACCTCATCCACTAGCTTCTCAACGTGATGGTCCTTAAAAAGGAGGACCCGCTCAATGACCTCTGGATGAAGACCCCTGATGATGGGAGAAGTCTTCATCCAGTCCTACGGCACTACCCCCGGATAAATAGACACAGGATCCTTGAAATGGTCAACATACGCTCTCACTATCTGCTGGCCATGTTGAGAACACATGAGATCTTCTATTTCCTTCATCCTCACCTCCACAGGTATAAACCATTGAATGAAGACAACATTAAAGAAATGCCACATCATCCCAAATTGCAGAAACGGCGGGCTTACAACTCCAACTCATCTAGGGCTGGACCTTCAAACAGACCCAAAACATTTCGCACTCAGATCGCTTCAGGAGTTCCCAATACCCTGAAGACACGCTCGACTTCACCAAGCCACTACACTGTCTCTAACAGACTCCAATCACCATGAAGGACATAGAACGTCTGAGAAATACCAAAAACTGGGCAGGACTCATCAAAACACTAGGGATCTTTCTGGGCAGCATTTCTGATCAAGATATATAACACCAAGACGAAACTGATATCAATCGAAGCAACGTCAATAAAGCACCCTCGTCCAAAAACAACAAGCTCAAAACCAAACAAAAACAAACACAACCCCAAAACCGCTTTTCACTTTATATTTCAAAACCACCTTCTTTCAAGGCTACTTTCCAAATACCAACTCCACTTTTTAAACCAAAACTGCTCTCCAAAACTATTTTCCTCTTTAAAAGCCAATTTACAAAACCAGGTCAAGCCTTAAATTTCAAACACACCCAGGTAATCTCATGAACCGTTGCACATGTATTCATCCACTTTCATTCATATGCACCAACGCGCACTTTCCATGCATCTTCTCACATGTGCAAACGTCCATAAGGAGTACCTGAGGTTTCACCCCAAACCGATCTCGACCAATTTCAAAGCAAACATCAGTTTTCCAAACCAAATGCTTTTAGTTTTTAAAACCCATTTCATAAATTTAAAGTCCTTTAAAAGAAATCAGTCTCATTTTCAAAACCCCCTTTTTTTCCATTTCCAAAAATGCACTAACACCAACCGGAACAAAAACGACACTTAAATTGCATCAAACACCGCAGTGAGAGACTAGTAGTCACGCATAACCTAGTGACATGGTAGTGGGCCATGTCCCAAGTGGGCGTCGAACACTAAGAGAAATTCAAACCATGTACCCAGAATCCACATGGGTCACTACTCCATGTGAAATCACGATGTAACATCGGCTTACCTCTGTTGTCATCCCTTAATCCAAAACAATCCAAAACGAAACAAAGACTTGATTCCCGGACTATCCCTGGCGACTCGAGGTGCAGAACGGGCGAGGGTTCATGACTTCCTTCCCGTACCTACCTCTCAAGTCCCGAAAATCCTAATCTCCATCTACCAGACATCCCAAATAACAAGGGCCCCCTCTGATACCATTTTGTCACGAACCAACCCGGGTCAACCCTGAATCGGTTACTCGAGCCGGTCCGCGACATGGCCCGAAGGGCGTTCCCGATCCCCACGGGCTGGCAACTAGTGCCGGGCATCAAAATTAAGTAGGTGGGAACGATTTGGCCCAAAGAAAAAAAAAACTAAACAGCGGAAAATAAAATAGAACAAAAAATGAATAAAGAAAGAGCAACCAACAACACTACTAACCTGACCACGACCAAAGCTCCACGTGACCCCGTGGGTCACTCTCCAATAACACAACCAACGTCGCTCGAGGTAAACAACTGAAGCTGGAACCTGCAACAGAACTAAAAACAAGAAAACACTATAGGCGTGAGTATTAAAACTCAGTAGGTAGGCCCGACTAATTCTATTCCCAATGCACATACCAATAAATAATAAATTTATCAATTCCAGTTTTGAACTAAATTATATAAAATATGTTTTCCACACACTTTCATTTCTAAAACAAGTAACAGTCCATTGAACTTTTTAATTTAGAACAAGTTTAATGTTGAAAGAATAGGTGCATTGCATTTTCAAAACATTTTACGAGCAATTTAGAAATCCAAACTTTAGTTGTTAGTCAAAATGAGAATCACACACAACACACACTAAGGGCAATGGTAAAGTGGCACACAAGGGTCAGCAACCGAACTCGATATCTCAATCATCCACCACACACAAATAAACACTAAAAGAAACATGGGTCAAACCTAGGAGATTGTGAACAATCCAGAACGTACTATACATGTGACTCATCCTGAAGGCATGCCCTAACTCGATGACGTCATAACACCCTAACGCTCGGCATAGCCCTACATGGCCTAACCGAGGGGACCAATCCCCATAGCAGCAATAACTCAGTATTCCCTTGCTATGGGGCCACTAGCCAGTGCGTGGTCTAAACTAGTGCAGCAATCGTTCTCAGAAAATTCACTCAATATGCCAGGTTCCCATGTCATCACAAGCAATAAAAAGGGGGTGCGTCTACAATGTAAATAAATCAGTCATGATGCACAAACATCACGTACAGCTCACGCAAACAACTCACACCAATGATCACCCCCGAGTTGGATTTCCAAGATAATACATTTCATTAAAGTGCCAAATGGGCCTTCACCAATTTTAAAGTAAAACCACTTTTCTCAAAAAACTCAAAACAATTGTTCAGAAGAAATTATTTATCTTTAAAACTAGAAGCACATTTGAAGTTCCGTGAATTATGTTTAAAGACCAAACTGGCATTCTTTCATAACTGGGTGTCTGCCCGTCAAGAAAATGTCACAAGTGTTCGGTATAAAATAAACAGCTCCTTTCGCACTAAATAATAATTTAAAGTTTTATTATCTAATATTATTTCTAATTCATTAAAATTTTTTAAAACAACATGCAATTAATAAATTCTAAATCTAAAGGTAAGTGCAATGGGGGACCTACCTCGGCTCGCTGTCCAAACATAAGGGCGCGACATGCCTCGCGCAGGCGTACAAGCAAGCGCAAGATGATGACAGCAATATCGTGGGGCTAACTTGAGAACGTGCTGAAATAAACGCATCAAAACCAAAATCACACAAAGACGGACATAAAACAATCCAAATGAACAAACAATGCAGAAGAACCAACTCGACATGTTTTCGAAACACAACTCGCGCCATCAACATTACTTATTAAACCACTTTAAAAACTCCAAAAATTGTTTACAAAAACCACACCAACACCAACATAACTTACTAAACATTCTAAAGAGCCAGCATGTCGTTACAAGAAAACGCTAGAGTGCAAAACCAGACAAAATCGCACGACACGTTGAAAACTACATTTAAAAGCACGTGCCCTTAAACACATTTTTAAAACCAAATTCGCAGCACCCAAAATATTCAACAAATCATTGAAAATTTATAAAACAATTTTATGAAATACCACAAGGTGTTATAAGAAAACACTCAAATAATCTTTTTAAACCAAACTCACACAAAACCTATCCCAAACATGTTTCTCATCCCATACACAATTTAATAAACCATTAAAATATTTTATAAAACAAATTCAAGAAGTTACGCAAGGCTTTTACACCAAAAAGGCACCAAAAAATCCTCTTTTAAAACCAGCCGTACACAAATACCATATAAAAAAAATGACTCGCAACCTTTATATAATTTAGTAAACCAACTACACATCTTATAAAATAATATTAAGTGGCACAAAAAGAGTTCACATGAGAAAGACATCCAAAAATATATTAAACATCAAGCATCCAGGACAAGCAATGGATAGTAAAAGCATGGATTTGCCTACCTCAAGGAAGTCCAATCGAAACCCTCTAACTCAAGCAACACCTCGCTTGCGCACGCAGACACACTTCCATATATATATATACATCTTTAAACTGATGCACGTGTTCCCCGCGCCATGAGGGAACATTCACTTAGAAGGCGTGTATATATATATATATTCATACCTGGGGCAAAAAAATACATGCGCGCACCTAGAATTGATCCCAACGGCCTACAACAATTCCCAACACCCAAATTTCAGCGCAACTAGAACCAACACATGACCAAAGAGGTATTCAGGACATTCATAAACAAGACCTTGAATAGGATGACGCGAAAAAAAATAGTAGGTGTGAATCAGGACAAAACAATAATTAGATCCGCTAAACATTATATGGATTGAAATGGAACTGGAAGTGATGAATAAATCTACCTCAGAGGCGTGCGAACAAAACCACGCATCAACGGAAGGGAGAAAATAATCTCCCGAACCCGTCGTACACCCTAAATACCGAGAAAAACACACAAAACAAATGACATGCAGTTCTAGAGCTATTAATGTCATAATAACACCAAAAATAAAAAATAAAAAATAAAAATACCAGAGGAGGAGAACAATGGAAAGGGAGGTGAGGCCGGAATCGGCTGGGGTTGTTCTGCCGGGAGGCGGTCTTCGGAGGTGGTCGGAGCGAGTAGGGCTGGTTTGGGTTGCCAGAAAGGGGCAAGCAGGGGGTTTCGGGTCGTCTGAAAGGGGTGACAAGGAGAGGTCCAGCCAGGGTGCGCCGCTAAACAGGGGGCCAGAGGCGGCCGGACGGCGGGTGCACGGCGGGGGTCGACCGGCGCGGCGGAGGGGGGGGTGGTGTGGCAGGCGGCCAGGAGAAGCGGATCTCGGTGGGCCGACGAGGGGGAGCCTACGGATGGGCGGCTGGACAGGGGGGTGCGCATGGCGCCGCCGACGGGAAGAAGAGGGGCCGCGCGGGGCGGCTATACCGGAGGAGAGTGGGTCGCGCGGGGTGGTTGCACCGGAGGACAGGGGAGCGCCGGGCGCGGCGGCTGGGTGAGGCCGGGTGCGGGAGCCGACTGCATGAGATTGAGGGCGGAGCAGTAGGTCCAGGAGGCGGCGGGAGAGAGCCGCGGATGAGGGGAGCTGCGTGGCCGAGAGTGGAGGGGAAGAGCATAGGGAATAGAGAGGGGGCGGCTCGCGGCGGAACAGGAAAACAAAAAATGTGGGGGGCCGAACTCAGGCTAGGGTTAGAAGGTAACTAAAAAAAAGACAAAATAAAACAGAGAAAATAAAAAAATGAAAATAAAAGGATTATGAAAAGAAAAATAATAATAATAATAATAAAATTTGAAATAGAATAAATAAAGTAGTAACTAAAATAATAATAATAATAATAATAATAATATATGTAATAATGATAATAAAATAATAATAATATTAATAACATTAATATAAATAATAATAACATAGTAATGTTAATAATAATAACATAGTAATGTTAATAATAATAATACAAATAATACTAATATTGATAACAATGATAATGATAATAACAATATAATAATATTATTATTAACAAACATTATTTTAGAATGTAAGTTATTTAATTATCAAAATATGAAAACTAGATACCTGCACGCTCGTCGCATGACTTAATAAACCGCGCACAAGTTGCGCGCCTCAACCCAGACGACATGGACACTCTCACAAGCACCTAGGGCGATTGCGTGGCTGCCGGCCACCGTGCGGTGACCGCGCATGGGCCCGAAACCCAGTAAAAGCATTAAACGACAAGAAATTTTAATTCGGGCACAACCCAGACCTCGGCGCAAACTCTCGGAACCAAGAAACAATAAAAAGAAAATAAATAGAAACGGCGGTTGTGACAATGCCAATATATTGTGGTAAAACCCAATGTCTAGCACCCTGTGGGAATTTGAATCATCAATCCTTGGTCCACAACCCATTGTTATTACCTATGTTTTTTGAAGCATCAATCTATGTCAAACACATGTATATTAGTCATTCACATATGGGATTCTGACGAATCAATAAATGTACCACACATGTTTATCTATCAAACAAATATATCACAATATCACATATATCATACGTTTCATGTACATAAAAGTTATGAATCTTCAACCTTCTTATCAAAAACTCTCATCAATGTGTCCCATTTAAATTATCAATTCAATAATGCTTATTCCAATTAATCAAATTGATTAATATGAAAAACTAAAAATTAAAAAATTTATTAACTTTTTATAATATATACGATTATCCCTTTAAGGTTAATCCAACCATGTCATAATCCCCATTATCAATAAAATTAGGTCACCTTAATCATCAATTTTCTAACCACAATTACGAAAATAATTTTCCCAAGTTCATTTTATTTCACTATCACATAAAAATTTCATTAATCTGCTATATGATTCCATTAATTAATTAATTAATTATTCCATGCATAGATTCAATTGTGAAACATGGAAATTTTCATTTCAAAATATATATACACAATTTTAATTCAATACTATGTGAATTAAAATTTAGAACACCTACCTCAAGATCATTTATGAATGATACTCCAACCACAAACCTCGAATGAAGTTGAATGGTCAGAACAACAACAACATAAGATATATGGGACCAAACTTATGATCAAGATCATCCCACAAAACCACACCTATCAAAAGATTCCAATGCTTCATTAAAAGAATGGAGAACTAAAAAAAATAAAGAAGAACAGTCCACCTGAGAATCAAAAACTAATTTTCAATGATCATAAATGTTGATATCTCTCTAAACCCACTAAGAGTTGCACTAGATTTTATAGATGTAAGGTTTCATGAAGCAATAAATCCAAAATGAATTAAACAGAACCACTAAATTTTTGATCAGATAATTACACTTCGTGTAATCTCATTACATGGAGTGCGATTCCTTTACACATTTTGTAATTATTTTTATTTTTTTCCACTAATATCCCCATCACCCTGTGTCATTTTATCTTGAGTAAAAATGGACACATCTGGTTATCTATTCAATTGTTGTTTCAATTTTCTACATACATCTTTTTTTGTGTGCAAAATTCTTCGGTAATTATTTTAAAACCTCCAAATCATTCCCTTCCCCACCCTAGAACAAAGATAAAATAGAATCGAGAACATAGATATAAATAACATGATCATACAATATCCCCACCTAATAATAGCTTATCCACGAGTTGTACTCCCAATGATTAATAAGATTCCAACGTAAATATATGGGTCCCATAATACCCCATATATTATTCTCTCTCCCATGTTTCCCCCTAAAAATGGCCAAGACATCACAATACATGAACTATCGAAATGGTATTTCCACTAAAACACTTTCTCAATACAATACAAAAAACGTATCGGATGATCCTCAAAGGATGCACCGGTCACAAGCTCAACATCACCAAAATCATTCATGTGAGAAGGGTGTTGGAGATACCACAAATGTTGTGACAAATGGAAAACATCATGCACCACATTGTACATCTTTGGAAGAGTCAATAGATATTCCATTATCCTAATTCTATCCTAAATATTGAATGGTCGAAAAATCTTGGGCATCAATATTTCCTACCTCTAGATCTTATGGTGAACCAATCTAGTCAACACCCAAAGGAACACACGATCTCACACTATTAACTCAAGGAGTCAGTGATGTCTATCACCATATTTATTCTACATACTCTAAACCATATCCATACATTTCTAAATCAGCTAAACCTACTCTAATATCTCTTTCACGAGACTCAGTACCAAAAACACTAACTCACCCGCCACTATCTATTATAGTGTTGATCTACATGTAGTACCATTAAGATCCCTAAATGGTGTTATCTGAATAGTTTCATGGTAAATGTTGTTATTGGGGAACACAATAAGCTCTTGGTGCTTCTTCCAATGCCCAAGACGGTCTAGAATGGAAGACCATAGTTTATGTTCTAAAACATTTATATTAAATTCTGAATGTTCGTCAGCCTACAGGTAGAAATCCATACTCAAAAAATACCTTTAGACCAGGCACCACATGTTATCCTTTCTATAAGCCCAATGTGAAACATGATTAATGATTTGAAACAATGCTCTATGTCACCTCGTATTGATGGAATATCACCTGAACATACATTTATGCTAACTTATCCACTAATAAAGACTCTCGTATATGCAATAAATGTGATACATTCATCAATCGGTAAATAACCAACAAAAAAAATTCATTCTTTTTAATGAATTCTAGGGAGACCCACCAAAAAATCCATGGAAACATCATCCCACTTCCATTATGGAATAGGAAATGACTATAGTAAACTATTAGGCCTTTTATGCCCAGTCTTCCCATATTCAAAGGTGTAGCATTGTGTCACAATCCTAGAAAGACCTTTTTTCAGGCCCATACACCAATATTGCTAACAAAGGTCATGATACATTTTGGTCAATCCTGGATGTACCACCCACTTTAAGAAATGATACTAATGAATAAGATCATCTTGTACACATGTAGGTTCAAAAATTATCCCTATAAATAGGTGATATCATATTCATATATACTCCAATCAAAAGTGGACTCCCCTAATTCAAGGATTTCTATCATGACCAAACACTTCATATACTCATAAATCCTCTCTGTGAATTATCATTGAAGCATGGATTGAACTGATACTGATATGATGGTCATCTACTCCTGGACCTCCTGAACCCCGACATTTATCTCTACGAGAAAGGTCATCATCTTCCACTCAAAACTAGACTCTTAAAATACATTATTCAGATCTTTAATACTGAATGATTCAGCAACACTATTTCATTTCGTGAGTTTATATGATAGATCAAAATCAAATGAATTCATATACTCAACTCATCTCCACATCCAGAGATTATATTAGTTTAAGTGAAATATAAACTTTAGGGTATTTTGATTTTTATACAGAGTAAATTATTTTCGCAAAATGTAATGCTTCTATCCATTAAAAGAATACACAACTTTATCCAACTTAGGGTCAAGCATCGGTAATTTCATTTCATGTGGCCTCGTCATTCATGATCCATAACCCACTACTCGACCATCCAACATCAACAATTCATACATTCAGATATCATATTCAAAAAAAAACATTGTTTAATACTCACCTGGCTCAGGTAGGATCAATATTGGAGTGGTCTTCAAGAATTTATTAAACTCTTGGAAAGCATTTTCACATGATCCAAACCATTAAAACACATGTACCTTCTTGTTCAAACCTAAAATAGATGATCATAAATGGTAAAATTCTAGGAATATCCTCCCACAATAGACCATTATCTCTCTAAATCTTTGGATATCAAAAATATTATTGTGTTTCTCTAAATAAATCACTGCCTACACCATCAATGGGTCCACTAAATCATTATCCTCTAAGACATTGTTACATAATAAATGTACCTGATAGATCTATAATTGAAACTTATATATCATGGAATATAGTTGGTTTTATCATAGTTTTAAAAGGATGGTAGCAAGATGATTGGAATGATCATCCTGAGTCTTGGAGTACACTAATATTTCATCCACCAACACTGCCGCAAACTAATCCCAGTATGGGTGGAAAATTCAATTCGTCAAGGCCATAAACAATCAAGAAGCATTTGTTATCCCAAACTGCATCACAAAAAACATATAATGGCTATACCTACATTAATTATCGTCCATGGTTTATCATAAGGTTGAAATATCAACTAATGATACCCTAATCTCAAGTCATACATGGAAATCACAAAAACTCCTCTCAACATGTTAAAGAGATCAATAATCTGCATAAGATGATATTAGTTCTTCATTTTCATCATGTTCATCTTACGTTATTCAACACAATAGTTAAAAGGCCTATTGATATTATTTTCAAACATAAATGGATAACCCCAAGGTAATTTAATCAGATGGATAAAAACCATATCAAATAACTATTCCATCTGATTTGTTATCTATTGAATCTATATTGGTTCCATTTTATATGGTGTAATTGAAAAAAATCAACTTTAGGCATGATATAATTAGTAAAATCCACATCAGTCTTGGAATTTAGCCTTGAGAAGTTATCAATAAACACAAAATAGAAATGGTCATATTTGGGTGGAAATACTTCATACTTCATGCCCCAATCATCTAGCTATAGACTTATAACCTAGGCAGTGATCTCTCCCAATTACTAATGAAATAGACCTGCATAACATTCCTGGATATCCCACTCTCCACAATGAACCCAATATTCACCATGAGGATATTTAAAATTCACTCTCATGTGATAAAGATATATGTGGCATCAGTATGATGCAAACCAGTCCACACCCAAAATTATGTCAAAGCCTAACAGTTAAATGATGTTAAGATCGCACAAAAACAATACTCCCCAACCTCAAGAGGAAAACCCTTTCACAGATATTCTTCTATCAACCATACCTGCAATAGTGAATCAACCAACATAAACCTTCTCAAAAACTCCAACATCACACTCAACCTATTCAGAAGTTGTGCAGATAGGAAAAAATGAGATACACTAGTATCGACTAAGGCTTTATACATCAGGATGTAACAAGAAGAGTACATCTAACTATCGATGGTATAGATTTGCAATCCAAAAGTTTAGAATGATCTACATGAAATTTTATTATCCATATTCCATGTGATTTAGTCTAGGACCTCTGAGATGCAACACTATGCAGATATAGACCCTCTTTCCCAAAAGTGGAACTTTAACTACAGCAACCACCATGACCAGTGGATCTCAAGATACCAGACTGATATTTGTTAAAACCCCCCTTCCATCAGTACCATTATTTCTAGATCCTCCATCACTATCAATAGGTCAAGGTTTTATACTATACCACTACATGTGACCCATCTGGTCGCAAAATCGATACTCTATTGTTGGTTTGGGACACTATCTGTAATATTTATAAACCAACGACAACATTGGTAGGTCACTCACTTAATATCATGAGTGACTGGTCCTTGCACGTGGAAACTCTACCCTCTATCTCCATGGTAGACAATATTATATAGATGCTTCCTTCTCTTAAAAGACATACCTTCAGGTCAATAGGTAGAAACCACCTATCCTCCACTTGATTCATCCTACAGATTCCCCTCAAAAACGAGATCCCAATTCACCAGTTTATAAATATATTAGAATAGAAATATATTAACATGGGACTTAATCTCACATTTAATCTCATAATAAAACTAATTTTGTGTAGTAATCCCTTGCCAATGATAGAACATGTCATTGTAAATATATAAAGAGTATTAAATATTCCATCCTGAAAATTCCTCCATTAGTCACACTCAGGATCCCAACATCCGTCTCCCACTTAAGCATATCATGGTAAAATTTCTCCTAGATTATGTCCTAAAATTCTTTCCATGCATTATTCATTAGTTTTCCCACCAATGTCTTAATATTCCACTAACAATTAACCTGACCAGTTAACATTTAAGATTCCAATTTAACTCTCTTCTCAGCAAGAGACTATAGGTTATCATGGATCATCTGAATACACTCAATAAAGAACTCAACTTCCTCATGTCCACACTCTCTTGTAAAAGTCAAAGGCTACTACACCAGGAATTCTTGTGTCCTATCAGACATAATTTTAAGAACCTACTCTATTCTCTTTCCATAAAATGAATAAACTATGTAATGTTTTCAAAGAACTAATCTTCAATATCCTCACCCAGGACTATTTGGGCCTCACGTTCCACTATTGGGGGAACATTTCCAGCCATGTCCTTCTATCGTCCTATCAACAACCATCATCATGGAGTCATATATCTACAATTACAATCAAATATCATAGGAATCATAACATATATTTATCAAATTTATGAATAAGGGATTCACATTAATCCATATAAATTCATCCTATGTATCCCACCTCATTGTCATCATTTAGAAACTATCACTACCCTCAACCATCCATCAATTATGTCATAACTTGCATAAGGTAAAACATTTATAGATTCAATGTTTCTCACTATAAACAAATTTATCCACTTTAATGTATTACTCTTATCATCATTTAAAATTTTTCAATTACATATTATTCAAAATTTTCTTTTAAATTACTCACAGATGATAAGAATTTTCATTTTAAACAATTCTCCACAAACCATAATTTTCCACGCATGCTGAAAATTATGCATGTAAAAAATAATCATGAGCCCCTTGAATGATGCATGCATTCTCAACTCCCATTCCATACTAGGCCATGAATAAAAATTTCAAAAAACAACAACATCACCCAACAAGGGAATCATCCAAGGTGAAATGATATCCAACTGTAATAGAAAACATAAATAAAAAAAATCCCACCATGGGTACTAGTGTTTTAAACCATACATGGATTAGCTAGTCCTATTGAAGAGATCATGAACAAGGTTTGACAAATCATAGTCTCTTTTCTACATTTTCCAAATAGAAATTCAATAGAGAAGGAAAGATAAACCGGACCATGTGATACAAATTTTAACTTCCCGACTCTGGTGCCACATATCGTTTCCATGATCTGGTTAGCTATGTAACCTTAGGCACCTAAGCTTATATGTCTGAGGTTTTCAACTAGCAGTGAGGGTCTAATACATAACATGGGATGACTATAACCTATTTATAAATGTGTTAAAATATTATAATAATATATAAATAAACATATTGTACAACCAATAACAAAAATAATTCCATAAAAATATATAGAACAGTACCACATATTGTACCACAACATGATATTAATATTGAGTCTAATGTAGTAGATATGTCATGTCATATGCGTGTCATGTTTCAAATGGAAAACCAATATAATGACAAATTGACACTCTTAAGAAGGACCGGACACCAATTTGGCTTCCCTCATCAAAAATCCACCCCAACATATCCAACTGACATAATGCACTTTTCATTATCTTGTCCAACAATCATGAATTATAATAAGGTATCAATTAGGAGTTCTGAGTAAGCTGTTAGTACAAATAAGTATGCCACTACCAATTGAGTCTAAAACATTATCCAATCAATAATTGAGTATGCATATTTATAAAGAATAAATTACCTTAAAATAAAAAACTATTGTATTTAATTATTCATTAATTAACCATATCAATTAAACATGTTCATGATGACCCCCAAACCATTAGTATCTGCTTTGGACCATGCCTTACTCTAAACCATATCACATAAGAAAAAATAAACAATCATTATAAAATGGTCTTCTATCAATAATTTAATTTCAATTCATATCAAAGCTACATGGAACCGCAATACAACGACAACATTTTGTGCCTGTAACACCATGTATATCACCACATGGTTATTTGAAACATCATTCACTATATCACAACCTTTTGTTATCACATATAGTATTTTGGAAAATTATTCCATGCCAACATATGTATTTTAGTTAATTTCATATGGAATTTTGAAGCATCAGTAGATTTCTCACACACAGTTATCAATCAAGAACATATATCACACATTTCATGAACATAAATAATTAGCATCATCGACCTTCTTATAAAAACATATATTCAACTTGTACCATTTCAATTATAAATTCAATCATGGTTCTTCTCTTTAAGAACATGGAATAATATGAACAATTCACCAGTAAACCATTTACCAGCATTTGATCATATATACCATTAACCCTTTAAGATTGATCCCTTCATTCCTCAATTACCATTATAAAAAAAATAATATCACCTTAATCATCAATTTCATTATGAAAATTACCAATATCAATTTACCATGTTCATCCAATATCATTATCACATTGTAATTAAATAAATCTATTCCATGATTCCTTTAATTAATTAATCTAATTCATGATTAAATTGTAAAATGAGGCTATTAAAATTCCAAAATACATACATACAATTGTAATTAATGATTATGGGTATTAAAATTTAGAAACCCTTAACTCAGGACCATTGATGAATTCTTACCCTTACACAACCCTTACTAGAGGTAGAATGGTTAGATCAATAATGGAAGGAGAGATATGGGTTAAAAAAAGGATCAAGATCAACCCCCACACAAAAAACTACAAAAAGGGTCCACTACTTCATCGGTTGAGGGGGAATAGAAGGGAACCAAGTCAAAAAGGTTTAATGGGAATCAAACACAGACATGTGATGATTCAAGTTGAACAAATCACTCCAATTAATCTAAGATTCACCATATGGTCGAGAGAATGAAGTCTTATGGAAGGAATTTAAGAAAAATGAACAACCCAAATCCTTTAATTTGTTTCTCGGTGAATTATATTTTGTGTAATTCCATTACACATCTAGTAAATATTGTTAATGTTTTACACAAAATAAAATCACATCACCACAATTGATTTTATCCCAATTAAAAATTGACACATTTTATATCCTATTTACATGGTGTGTAAATTTTTTGTACAGTATTATTTCAGCCAAAAATTACACATTAAATATCTTAACATACTCCAATGCCTCATAAAACAAATAAAACTATTTCCTACCCTTGAACAAAGAGAAATATCAAATGGGAATGTATTGGTAAAATAATGGGATCTTAGAACTTTTGTAATGGTTTAACTCCATGAGTCTTATTCAATACCAATATGTAATGGTAATATTATTTTTATCATTACATAGATGGTCATTGTTAGGGTAGATTCATGTGACCCTTGCATTATAGGTGTTGTTTAAGGGTACATCGAGTCATACATTTATACATCCTTAAGAGGAACCCGATTACGCCTACATACGCCATTTATAGACATTGTAAGGGTAAATGGTAACATAATTATATGAAACCCATTATGCATATGGGTAAAAATAAGTGACCATAGGAAAACTGATCTACATAAATGTAAGGAATGATGACACTTAGATCACTATTCATAAGTGATGATTCCTGGTTACCTTTACACATCTCATCTACGTAATGGTAAACCTTATTTCCATATTTTGGATAAAATTTTAAAATGAGGATCTATTTTTTAGTTTTTTTCATCATTTCCATGCATATTTCTTAAAACATAACGATGGATCCCTATTATACCATTAAATAGTTTTTTTTTCATTTCAAATAATGATTATGAGAACATGAGTATGCGGTATAAACATCAATTTCCATGGATCTCCCATGCAAGATAAATGAAAATAACATACAATATTGAAATGAAAAATAGAGTAAAACAAATCTAAAATTCCCCAAATATCCATTAAAATGTTATCGATCATATTCTGATGATTTTGATTAAGATCACCACAATTGAAACCCAATGCATCCCACCTCTATAGTGTATCCATGAGTAAATCTAAATCATCTAACATTTTTATGGGATTATCTATTTCTACAAACTGTGTTAGTGCCTCATAGGAAAATGAAAAATATGAAAGAGTTATGGATCTCATGGGGATTTGGCCAACAATAAAGGAATCACATACATACATACATCAATTGAATTGATGTTGAAAGCCCTGAGAATGCTTCCTAGACTACTGTATTTACTAATGCGTTAAAACAAAAGAATAAATGTCATGGCTGATTTATAGATAAAATACATTTACTCCCTGGAATTATATCACTTGTCATGCTATAATAAATGATGGATATTAATGAGTTTAATTATTCAAATACTAACACCATTTATATTCAAATATTAACACACTTAATATATTGCCTAAATAATTGATAACATTAAATGAGTTGAAAAATTAAAATATTAACACACTTAATATCAAGTTGTTCATTTGATCAAATGTGGTAACATGTAAGAAATAATAAATGCATATCGACATCCCATAAACATGATACAGTGATGCATCACATAGATTCTATAATTTTAGGGAATATCTCCATCAAAAACCACCCACAGTTAACACTGCCCTAAAGTTGGTGTGAAAGAGGTATCAATTTATGAGAGTTGACATATAAGAAATTGTGTTAACATTGGGTAATGGTTATTTATATGAAACAAACAAACCAAAAATACCGATGACCATATTTTAAGATTCCTTGTTGTATACTCAAGATAGTCAATCTAAACAACATGTTAAAGTTTTTCTAAGTGAGTGGACTTTTTATATCTATACAAGCGCCAACCCATACGAATTCTAACATATATTTACAACCCATGCCTTTTTGTGATGATCATTAGATGGATAAATCACAAATATTATATATTTTTCTTTTATGGGTTATTTACCAATTGGCATACATGTTTTATAAAGTACACATGAAAAAATGACATCACGAAAATTTTCTTTTATTATAAATCATGACAGTTTTTTAGTATTCTAAAAAATTCTTAATATGAATGATACATAAACCAAAAAACATATAAATATTATTTTTTTAATATCATAGCTTAATGTGTAAATTCCTTAAATGAGCCTATTTTTCTGAATATATTTATTGGTTATTTCAGTGTACATGCTTCATCATCATGTAACAAAATTTACATGACCATGTATCCACCAAAATAAAAATTCCATCAACCATCACTAAAAATTCTAAATTTATGTGGAGTTTTTGGAACCATTTGAACTATTTATCGAAATAAGTCTCATTATAACATTCATTTATCTGAATTACATTTATTATTATGTCTCGAAAATGATTAATTTGAACATTTTATGATTATTTCTTGAGTAATGCATGGACGTTTTATCTCAATAATATTATCCAAAACTAAAAAATTAATTGAGATCATTTATATTAGACAACAGATGTTGATATAGCTATGATAAATATCATTTTATGCCCCCTGGAAGGAAATGTGTGATAGAAATAGGAAGGGTAAATTAATGTTACTAAAACCCATCACCCAAATCAAATGATATTTTAATTTTGGTTACTCTATAATTTAAAAAAGAAAATTGATGATATATAGAGGTAGAGAGAGAACTCTGTGTTTACAAGGTTCAAAAACTCTTTCTTGAGTTGCTAAAAACCTGGAGCATGGTGCTTTCAATTTCACATAAAATATTATTTTTTATTTATTGAAAAACATAGTATATTTGGAGTATGAATATGTCCATGAACACTTAAAGCACACAATGAGCAATGTTCGAAAGTGAAATCCCCAATGTATGAAAATGTTGGACATAAAAAATGGGCTTAGTGTGAGATTACCCAGAGAGTGGTGTTAATCATGGGTATGCACTTTCAATTACAGTTAAAACTCTTACACCTTTAATGTTTCACTTTACCTCAAGTTTCATGACCCTTAAATCATAAAGGGAACCTATTAGGATATTTAACTCGATATTCTTTAGATTGTTTGTTCTCCTTTGACGTTAACTAATAATGTAAATATGGAAAAAATAATTACATATTTCACCCTCATTTGGATACTCCAAGGAGCATAAAATTGTGATTTTTCATTCACCGAAACAACTATGAGTTCATATCACATCAATGGTTTGGACTACGAAACTCCTATGCTTAAAATAACTACCTTAAAATGATTAGGGATAAATAACTGCTTCATATGGGTTAGTCCCTTGAATGTTATTTTTTTGGTTCACTGCACATGGAAAGTATCCCGTTCATAGGTTATTGACATATATGACCCTTATCCAACAACACTAAGTGTATCTTCAAACTAGATAAATGATTTTATGTAACATAGACATGTAGACAACACCACTACCAAGTAGTTTTCTATTTGTGATAATTTTGGCTAGGTATAGTTATTTCATGGACTCAAGGGTGTCTAAATATAATTAAAAGACTCCTGACGAACCAATTAATTACATGTGACTCTTGGAATGGACATAAGAAATTGGAGATTTGATCTCAACAATAGATTGGATGAATAAATTGGAATTATATATAACACTACCTTTATTGGTTCTTGAAAAGAATAATACGAACAAATAGCTTGTTGAAGATCCTAGATTCAGTGAGAAAGTAGGCTATTTGGTTCGAACTAGGGGTTAAAAATATTGATTTTTTGTGAAAAATTTAAGATCCTTCTAATTTTAAAGATTGACAATGTTGTATCAACAAAAAAGAAGATATATTCTAGAGATATTTTAGAAGAAGGGATTATAAACGTTTTTTCAAAGTGGACAAGAAGAATCCTATAAAATAATATCCCATTATAGAATATCTCTATAACGACTTCTACTTTTCTATTGATACACAATATCATACTTCAATATTGGAAGGATCTTTAGAGGTTGAAAAGCTTTCATGATTCCATTTATTTGTCTAGAACATCACCCTCTTCTACCTCATGAAACTCAGATATTTAACAAGCTTTATGTTCATATTATTATTATGTACAAACAATATAATAATTTGTATATAGAAATCATCTTTTATTTAATTTAAATGGTGGGATTGAATCTCCAGTTTCCTAGAATCATGTCAATTGTCCTATGCAATTAATGGGCTCGTCAGGGTCTTTTAAACTCAGTTGGACATGTTGGATTCCATGCAATAAATCCCAATTACTGAAACTATCACATTCAAAGAACTACCTATTTTTGGTATGGTTTTCACTTATATGGTGTTGAACCTTCCATTTTGAAAATCCTACAGCATGGTAAAATCAACCATGGTGATGCCTTTACTTGTAAGATTTCATTGAAGCATGATATAAATTATAGCAGTGTGGTCCTATATTATTGACAAGATCTACATTTTATTCGAAGTAAATCCTACATCAACAAGTATATGATCTTCCACAAGATCTCATTAAAAAGTTTTTCTCGCCGTATATATCACTGGGTATGCATTATACTTACAGTGAAATGATTCTGTTTACATATGAACCTCTGCCGTGATCAATACCCTTTAATAATTGTTACATGAAATATAAATTGCTATGATGTGGCCTATATATCCACGACGTAACCTCCTGTAGAAATGGAAACCTCCTAATTTTGAACTGTAGGTAAATTCAGACACCCCACAATAGAAAACGTAGATGTGGAGTGGAATTCTTCTATCAAAAATGCACTACACTATAGTCCTTTATGATGTGTCGTGGACAAGTCATGTGTTTTAGTGTCACTAAAATACATTTTTACGTCGTGGTGAACATGGCTATAGTGTAACCTGAGAAATCCACATCCAACGTTATATGCTTCTTCAGATATCACGTGAAATATAATAAATCGCCTCCCTATAATAAATAATTCCGAGCAATATGGTACACTCTTGGATTCCACTAGGCTACCGCTCCGCAGCATGGAAAACAACATTCTTGTTGTTGCCATACAGTTCAATCCACCAACTCTATGCATGCATGCCTTCCCATCTATGTTCTGTCATGTGTACAAGCCGCCATAGTATAGCCCTGGTTGGTTAGCTCTGCCTGTTGTAGTAGTGCGCGCTCCCAAATTTGCTGGGTCGATCTTTTTTGGCAAAGAATCCAATCTTAGGATGGACTCATTTTTCACCATTCATCATTCATGAGTCAAAACCATGTGACTACGGTGAAGACATATTTTGAGCCATGATGAATAAGAAAAGAAGAACATTTCCAATAAGTATCTAAAATTTCATCTATGGAATTGATGGATGTTCTACCATGTAGCCTTAAAAATTAGACAAGATTCTACATCATGGAGTAGAATTTGTGGTTAGTGCTCTATCTTCTATAATAATTATCGAACCATCACCAGATCACCTTGGACATCTATAATATGAGAACTATCATCTATAACAATTCTGCAATCATCATCTATGCTCTTTGGACATATTAACTATGTTCATATTCATCCATAACAATTCTTCAAGCATCATCTATGCTCCTTGGACATATCCAACATGTGAACTATCATCCATAACAATTTTTCAAGCATAATTTAATCTCCTTGTAAATATTCAACAAGAGCACTATCATCCAAAACAATTATTCAAGAATCATATAAGCTGTTTGGACATCATCACCATGTGCACTATCATCCATAAAAAATTATCAAGCAACTTATAAGCTCCATTAACCTATTCAACATGAGAACTATCAACCATAAAAATTCATCAAGTGTCATATAAGATTCTTGGACATCTTCAACATGTGCATTATCATCCCTAAAAATTCTTCAAGCATCATCTAATCTCCTTGGATATCTTCAACATGAGCACTATTATCCATAACATTTCTTCAAGAATCATCTTTAATCCGTGTACATCTTCAACATGTGCATTTTCATCAATAAAAATTCTTCATGCATCATCAATGCTCCTTGTACATATTCAAAATGAGAACTATCTTCCATAACAATTATTGAAGCATCATCTAATCTCATTGGACATATTCAATATGCATTGGGAACAATGATATAGTAAAAAAATCCAACTTGATTAAATGAGATGACGACACCCATCATGCTCATCAACCTTAACCATTAATAGTGTCAATAAATCAAGTTTCTACACTTTTAGATTGATAAAATAAAATATGAATAATAAATATGTTTAAATCCCCATCGTGCTCCTTTAATGGATGGATCAAGTGTGCAAATTTTATCTTCAAATTCAACACTTGTGTCTCTAGAATTTTCATAAGAATGTCTAAAAAACTATATTAAATTTCCATAGAAGTGCCCCCTCGCCCGAATGGCCCAAAGAACTTTATTTTTATTGATTTTTGATAAACCACTTTTAAGGAATGAGGGGAAATCTTACAAGGCCCATAGGATCAGAGATTACAAGTCCCATAGGCTTAAGAGATTACATGACCCAAAGGTCATAGGTAATTCCAACAGTCTATCTACAAGGAACTGCCCCACCCCATAATCTGCATCATGATAGTAGCTCTCCACCTTTTCATTACCATCTAGCAAGGATTCTCATGCAAGCACAGGCTAGTCCCGATGGCATAGCCATACCCTCTCATTCTAAAAAATCCATTTGGCTCTGCTCTGGTAAGTTCACTTGCTCTGAATCCTCTTCTGGGGCTGCTCCTTTTTTATAGCGTGTCTGGGGAAACTGCATGTGTCCCGAAGACCTTGTGGTGGCCCGAAATCCCTACTGACCTGATGGCCTATGTGGCCCGAAAGCCTTAAGGACTCCAACCCCAATCCGGTGGACCAAGGTGAATAGTTCCAGCTGCTACAATACCGAATAGTACCTGCTACAGCACTACTACAGTGCCTGCTATAGTACCACATTGTATACAGTTCTCCTACATTACTTGTACGGTGTACAGTTCTGCTACAGTACCACACAGTGTATAGTACTGCTACAGTTCCTTCCACAGTCCCTGCTACAACACTATTAAAGTACTGTAAATATGCCTCTACCTGGTTTTGAAATAGGGTCTTGTGGATGCACTTCAGGACACCTCACCAACTGGGCTGAGGCTCATTTTCCATAGCAGTGATGATTTGGAATCCTCATCACCGAGATGCATCAACAATGCACCCCCATCATAGAGTCTCTACAAATGGTGCTTTGGCTTGTCTTCCAACATAAGATGCTACATGGCCTGAGTGTTCAATATATTAAATGGAATTAGTAGGCACTAATGATGAATCCATCCCTAGAAGGATGAGTGAAGGTGTCAAAAACGTTTTAGTGACAGTATTTTAATCATAGAAAACATCAAACTCTCTCCCTCTATATCATTCTATTTTTCATATGTTTCTTCCACAGTTTGGATCCCCCTCTTCATCTATTTCAATTTCGTAGTTGTCAGGGGAATTTGAGTAAGGGGTGACAACAGTGGGGAATTATGGTTATTGCATAGGTTGGGAATGAAGTAGCGTTAGGGGTGAATCTCAAGGCGCATCATAGACCATTAATGAATTTACTAGAATGATGGAATGGAATGTTGTCTATAATAATTAGAGCACGAATTGAATGACGGATGGTGTTAATTGGAGGATTCTTGGATAATTTTGATGAATTGAAACACAAAGAGGAAGTTGCGATCATGATAGAACATACATGAAAAATATCCTTGTAGATTCAAATATTTTCAGTGAATAAAGCCTATAGAAAAGTGGATGATCATCATCATCTTTGTTCATTATTTATAAAATGTTATTGAGAATAAATATAGGACACAATGAAAGAAAAGACTTTAGTGGTAATGAAATAATGAAGACTGAGGGAAAACCCTCTAATAAGAATTACCCACTCTGGTATCAACTGATTTGGGTTGTAGAAAAAAATAGTACCTGAACAATGAGATGCATGCTTTGCCAGATGATTTACCACTTTATACTCTATCATTATATGTGTGTCTTCAGGACATTGTTGGAGAGAATATCTCAAAACATCGTGATGGGGTAGGAGATTTACCAGTGAATATTACTTGTGATATGTAGTGAGTTGAAAAGGACCATAGAGTCCTTTTGCGCTTCAACACAAAATGCCACATTTCCAATAATGTGATAGACCTCAAAGAAATGAAATAGCTTCCACCTGAAGGGATTAACCTCAGACCAAGGATAACATGAATTAAAAAAAAATTCCCCTGAAATCGTAGACCACCCCTACTCCCCTTATAACTCCCACAATACATGATCCATTAGTATTCAGATTAAATCCCGAGGGAGGTGGATGTCAACAGACCCAACAGTCATGAGGGATACTAGTGGTAGTACTGACCTGTGCAGCTAGAAACAAGATATTTAGAGAAGGAGCATCTTGTGAATTATCCATACATGTGGTTAGCTAAAGAAAAATGTTTCGGATATGAGTGGAGATGCATTTTCCCAGTCAAATAAATACCATCATATCTAGATTTTTCGTATCTTTCTGGATACACCACACACAAGCATGAAGAATACCATATCTAGACGTTCTCTCTACTCCCCTATTAACCTATCTATAAAATCAGTGAACAAAGAAGGAGGCAATAAGAGAAGGATGGACCAGATGATCCGTGAAACCACTAAAGAGGGACCAGACCTCCCGAGCATAGTCTCGCTTGAAGAAAAGATGCTCGAAGCTCTCCATGATGTGGAATTTACAACAAAATCAACCTGAACCAATTGAATTCCGTATTTATTGATTTTCTTATCGGTAGCAATAACCAAATTATTGATCCTCCAAATGAGGATGTTATACTTCATTTGTAACGTGTTGGTCCATATGAGATCATTCCATTGGTTATCCTATGGTTGGGGTGTCCGGGCATGATGGTAGTCATTGGATGAGAAGGTGCCCAAACATGAGAGGAAAAAAATTTGTTTGGGTTTGCTGTGATATTGATAAAGTGAAAGTAATCCAATTGAACCTTTTCATGAATTGCCTTGATAAAGTCCAGAAATATGATTGCCTTCTCATATGAGATGTTGTATGCTAGGAATTCAAGAAATTCAAGGATGTATCCCAACCAGTTGACAGTCTATAAGAAGATTTTCCTGTCCCCAATGATCAACCAACCATGAGGATGAACAGTAGAGTAGATGGGAAATAACATGGGCATAAAAGTTTACATGTTCCTATCATCCTTCAAAGTGTTGTCCACCTTAGAGCTGCCCATGGTCTTACCCTTTAACATCTTACATTCATGGATTTCACAAGCTAGTTTAGCATGAAAACAGATGAGTGTATTATCAATTCTATGAATATTAATCCTTCTATAATGAATGGGATTCACTATTTTCCCATAAAAAACCACGCACATTTCTCCTCTGTGTGAGCATCCCAAATAAATAGAGTGAGGACCTTGTCTATCATTTAGATAACTCTTTTGGGAGCATTGAGACAAGATTATTCATAGACAAGAGTTCCAAGGAGGACACTATTAACCAGGGTGATCCGAACCTCGAATGACAGGTACCTTTTTTTCTTGTTGAGGACTCTCTATGTGATCCGATATATAATGAAGTCAAAATTATGGATTCTAGGCCAACCTGAGGAAAAAGAAGAACCATGATAAATCTTTGGCTAGTGTCTCTATTGTAGTTCTGGAATGTTTCATATAGAAGCTACCTGATAGGAGGCACATTCCCTTGAAATGATTCAGGTACTCTTTCTTTTGATGATTAATTTCCCTCTCCAATGACAGTACTTCTACAGAGCTGGAATAATCCCACAAATAAACCTCATGGAAGCATTCAAGAAGATAATAGTTTCATTAAAAAACATGAGATGATACATGGAGGAAGCTCTCCCCTTTTGATTATAAATAATGATCATCCCATTGGACATTACATTATGAATGTGGTGGCTGGAAATATCTTAGGTTAGAATAAACATACTCACATATATGGGATCCCCTTGTCATAAAAATAGGGTATCCACTAAAAAACCATGGGATTTATCAAAAAAATTGACAGTCAACCAAGAGAAACTTAAACAACGAATAATGATATCAGACACCCAAGAGGAGAGGCATATACCCGAGAGGACCTTGTTGATAAATCCCTATTCAACATGTTCATTAGCCCAAATCATGTTTAGTTTAAGAACTATGTTTAAACAACACAACATGGTGTTAATGTTTCAGATCATCTATTTTCCCAAGGTTATTGCACCCTAGATTGAGAAAAATTTTACAAAACCATGCTTCTCCAATAAATTCCATATAGGAGGATGAGTTGAGAGTTTGGAATTAAGAATTCTTTCAAGGACCTTACATGGGATGTTACATAGGCTGACTGGGTGGTAATGGCGGATGGATGAGGGCCTCTTTATTTTAAAACAAATCACCAAGGCAGTGGTATATTCCACTCTTGGAATACTACCCTAAGAGGAAGGCCTAAATGGCCTCTATAATGTTTTATTCAACCACCCCCATTTCACTAAAAATAATTATCCTTGGAATCTATCACGACTCAATAAGATGTCAGCTTTGAGATGCAGAATTGCTTCATGAATATGAACTACCTCCGAGATAGCCTATGCCTTCTCATTGTCATGGGAAGAACCTTCGGTGGAAATGGATTCTCTAAACTCATCATCACCCCTCGGATAACCATCCATTATAAGAGGGTTTTCATATGAAAGAGGGAAAGGCTCTGCACCCCATCAATATCCTTTAAGACCAACCCATCCATCTTAAAAATGTGGGGTTGAAATAGGTGTTTTCATTCCATGATTCATGTATGGAAGAATTTTGTCTGTCCACATATTCTATCCACATAATACATGAATTCTCTGTTCCTCCAAATAAATTTTTTTTCATTTCTAAAAAGCCGCTTTAGGATTAGCGGAAAAGCTTACATTTAAAAGAAAAGTAGTACCAGGTTCCACAAAATTCATTTTCAAAGTACATCTTTCAAAAACATCATCACCCATCTCGGTTCCTTTGAATGTCAAGTCACGCTCCTGTGTTGAGTCGCAAACCTATCTCATCGAAACTCACCTTTGGCCACCATGTGATCACCACGCAAACGATACACACCAGAATCCCGATCGCTGAAATATACCATCATAGTCTTCATAATCCAACACTATTAACCAGCATGAACATCAACAACTTCATCATTGTCAGAAAAACAATCCAGATTATTTATTGGAACAACCAGGAACCATCCTAGAAAAGCCATTCCAAAAACAATATGCAGCAAAGCCATCCGAACAAAATCAATAAAATGAAAAAAAACAACCAACCAAACCATAGCCGCCGTCGTGAAACACTATCAACTTGGACTATCAGAACTAAAATATGCAGTCTTCCGCAGAGACGACTCCGACCAACACTAGATACACTAACACCAGAAGGCCAACAGAACTGGAATGATCTACCACAGGTCGCACCGCCCGGAACCTCATACCACCCCCATACACAACCCAAAACTTCATTGGTAATTTTCACACTGAACCGACCGGGGAGGGAATAATGAACCATGATGCCAGAGAATTGAGGATCGACAAAGAAGGGGTAAAATCGGATGGAAAAAACCCATAACAAATCTAGAAATCCATGAAACCTGAACCACCATGGAGTGAGAAAGGGGGACCTGGGGATGAAACCCTAAGAGAACCACCATGAATTAAGATATAAATAACCAAGGAGTAACCCCTAAAAGAACGAACAACATCCTTGAACGAAAATAGGGGAGTGGGGCTAAAACCCTAGGAGAAATAGGAAGAAAGAGGAAGCCTAGATTGAAACACAAATAAGTAACACCGAGCTGGGAGAAGCAATTAACAGGGCCAATATAATCTAAGGGATGAATCCCCCGGACGGAAGAAAACCTGGAGAAGCAGAAGGAGAAATGGCCAATTGACGCCGAGGAGAACTTCAAACCCTAGAAGAATGAATGATGCAAGAGGGCAGGAGCCGAGAAGGAAGAGGGAATGACCGAGAGTAGAGAACAGGTTTCGGGTGAGTGAGGCACCATCCCCAAGAATTATTTGTTTCCAATGACTCCTTGAAAAGTAACATTTCAGAAAAAAAATACTTCTTTGAGGAGATTTCATCAAAGGTCTGCTCATCCTAGTTTTCCTCGAGGGAGGCTTCATGATGACTAATTTCCTGAATGGCTATGTTCACATCCTGATTGCACTGAGGGAATTAATTTACATAGTCCTAAAGCATATCATTACTCTTTTTGAGATTGTGTGAAATTTAATACAATACATCCTCTTTATGTGTGCATGCAATGCCCCATTAACCACTTCGTGAAAACAATGGAGGACAACCCAATGTTTATGATATCTAAAGAAGTTGTGGAATTTGTACCACACTGAGATATTAAGGATTATCGAGGAGTGATAGGAAATACTATGAACTATGTGAATAATGAAGGATGAGACTAGGGGTTATGAAAAATTATATGTCATGTGAACCAGAAGGGATCACATAGTAAATCTGAGGTAAATTGGTTTTCCTCTAGTGGATGAAATTGTAACATAGTGATGCAAATAATGAGTTGTAAAACATATTGATTCAAGTGATCAAATTAAAATTACTTTAAAGGAGTATTTATAACACTTTAATTGATAGATAAGAAATTATTAAAATTGTTATTAGTTGTAAAACAGGAGGCATATTGAGTATAACCCAAACATTGAAACTGTAGTCCAATTTAGTGTATTTATTTAATTGGCATATTTCCATTATATTCTCCTTGGATTTATCTAAGAGTATGTGAACCATGTAAAATATTTTCATCTCTTTCAAGATTTAATTTCTTATCATTCATTAACACAGTAATGGGAGAGAGGATATATTTTTTATAAAAAAACAACATCAAAAGGTGATGATGTTTTAATCTATCTTTCCATGATTAATTCCCTTATAAGGGTATTTAACCTAGTTCGGATAATAACTAGCATCAAGTTGAAAATTTATTTCAGTGTTTCTTTCCCAGGGGGGATCAATGAAATTTTTTAATCATAAAGTGAATATGATCATTGGTATACAAAATTTTCAATTATGGAATAATCACATGTAGAACAATTTTAAATCCATAGGTATTTATGTCTTTATAATATAAATAAATGGTATTTTGGTGGGTGTGGACATTGGTGATTTATCATATGTATACAAAGATGAATTTGATGATGACACTAAATTAATGAATGATTAAGGGGGATCCTTATCCAATGTAATCTATACAAAGGTGATGTCTAGTATGTCAATACATGCTATGTGGAAAAATATTTTAAATATTTATGAGGGTGACTAAAAATTTAGAGAAGAAAATATGAAATTTCGATGAAGTAATTATAGGGATAAGTTTTTTCAGTCGAATTTTATTATCGAATACTTCATTTACCAGGTGAATATTAATCTAGAAAAAATGTATGATATCAGAGATATTCTTGAATATGTGATGATTATAAAGTGATTATTGAAACAAATTCCACCTAATTTTAAATATGGATGTTTTTATAGTTAAATATAATGATCCAATGGAACTGATATTGGATTTTTTACAAAGTACTCTTGTCACATATGATATGTGAAATGATGATAATGAGTTCGTAGAAAAACGGATGTTCAAAGAGGTGGCATTCATGGCCATGAATATGATCACTATTAAAGGTGGCGGGGAAGAATAAGAAACATATGAGGGGATGTTAATCCAGTCCGAAAATCTATAAATAGGAAATGGGAATTTGAAAGGGAAACTCTTTCTTTATTTTCTATGTGGAATGGTTGTACATTTTATATCCTGGATTTCTAAGAAGATTCAGAATGATGATGTGAATAATGTGGAAATCAGCATGAAAAACACTCCATCCTATGTGAATGGTAGGAAAAATATTAATATTAATTTATTCAAAAAGAATAATATTTTTAATAGGAAAATGAAATTTGAAAAGAATATTAGTTTGATGTTATGAAGAACTATCTGGATCATGGTTAAAATTATTTGGTGGCAATTATAGGGTGATCCGTATCATGAAAAGAAATAAAAAATGATAAAGGTGATGAAGGATAGGTTATTCTCAATGCTGAATTGAAAGAATCTATAAAAAACATATATATTTGGAGATAAAAAACAAAAAAAGGAAAATAGAGTGGTTCATGATGATATATATTATATAAAATAGAAATAAGAATAGAAGTATGAGTTTGAGGAATAAATTTAGAAGCTCTAGTTTTCAATTCTATAGAACATATAATAGGAAATTGAGTACATGATAAAAGGTGAAAAATTAAAAACACTGATTGATGGTTTGATAATATCAAAAAAAAAGATAAATTCAAAGATATGAATGAAATTGAAGGGAAATTTTTCGACCTAGGAAAAAACTTTGATGATTAGGAGAGAATCTTGAATTATGATATGATGTTGGAAATGTAGATCTCCAATGATGAATAGAATATGGATGCGATGCATAGATTTCTAAAAAAAATTGAATCAAAAATCATATCAAAATGACAAGGATGGTTTAGGGATTGATTATAAACATAAATCAATGATGAATGATGTTAGAACTTAAGAACACACTCCAATGGGAAACTTTTATTTGGAAATAAATCAAAATCTGAATATTCAACGAAACCAGGGAACAAGTGGTAATATAATAATAAGTCACTTGAATGAAAATCATATCAGATGTTATTTTTATTGAAATATTGGACATTCTGAGAACATATGTTCCATATCTAAAATATAATTAATAGAACATGAACAAAAAAGGCATCCACATATTGTAAAATATTCCAAGAATTACATTGATGGTCATTTATTCTAGTGTGGTTCAGTCAAACACATGGACATATATTTCTCATCAATAATATAGAAGAATGTGATGAAAAAATTTAATGTGGTGGTAAAATTTTTTAATGAATCATAAAAGGGGATTAAAATTCAATTCAATTTTTATCTTTTCAAGATGAATTATGTCTTTCATACTCCATGGAAGATCAATAATATCTATGTAGGAAATCAATTTCATGGATAAAAAACAAAATCACTCAGAAAACCATGGTTGCATATATTTCCCTTAAAGCATCAAATCACAATGGTGCAGGGTTTCATGATAGTGTATATGAATCCCATGTGATCGGAACTAAAGATATTTTTACATGGATCAATATGAAAAGGAATATTTTTTAAAAATTTTAATGTTGAAGGGAAATAAATTATAAGCTCAGGAAATACCAAATTTAGTGGAAAAGATATGAAACTTGTTGATGTCTTTGTTTTTGATGGTATCATTCAAAACATTCTATGAGTTTGTCCCCTGTGTGGATTCATTCATGCTATAATTTTTACCAATAAATTGTGTATAATCAAGGGAAATGATAGCTGATTTGATTTACTAGGAATGTAAACAAATGTGAATATATTCCTTGTGAGTTGAGCAAAAGATATGCATCGTTTATCTAGATACGGAAAAACATGTTTTGGAATAAATGGATTTGAAATCTAAATCAACTACCCTCAGCATTTTTGGTCAAATGTGATATAGGTAGAGATCACCCCAATTTATCACATGATCATACTCACACAAGAAATTCTTGTCATAGAGTTAATATTAATATAACTACGTACAATTAAAAAGAAATGAAGGTAACCAATGTGATTGATTTGTTTCATGTAGATGTGTGTGGATCTATCTAACTGACAAAGAGTGATGAGAATTATTAGAATGTTCTTTTAAATAACTATTTTAGTTGGATGGAAGGGGTATTTTTCATTCCTCACCAGTCTGAAATAATAATTTTCATAAAAAATATTTCAGTTAATATGAAAGGATTATTGGAAAAATTATTATAAAACATTATACTGATAATGGTATATAATTAATAAACAACCAAGTGAAATATTATCCAACGAAACATGGGATTATACATCATGTTTTAGTAGTGATAATTACTCAATATATTTGAGTGTTTTTGGGGAGAAATGAGATCACAAAAAAATGTTCAGAACAATGCATATCGAAGATGACATACTAGGGGAATTATGGAAGGAAATAGAATTGTCACCAGTCTACACATCCTAAATAGTTATATTATGTTTTAAGGAATAAAATAGTCTATACTAGTTGTTGTAAGGAATGAATCCAACATTTAAATACTTCCTAATAATTTGAAATATGTGTTCTATTATCAATAATGATAAACAAAATAAAATTTAATCACATGGAGATGAGGAGATATTACATTGATATTCCAGAAAAATAAAATCATATAAATGATTAGTAAAGTCAAGGAAAATTTGTTGAATGTTATTTTTCAAATATAGTATATAAGGAAAAGAATCATCAATAACATAGTTAATAGTTCTATAATGTTAGCGACAGGGGGTATGAATCATTGGGGGAGTATAATTGGATAATATTGATGATAAAATGGATACTGATGAGAAGGAGGAGGATGTGAAATCTTTATCAATATATAAGAAGAATATTTGAACTAAAATTGAATAGAAATATATCATTAGAGTTTAATTAGTTCTTGTTTAAACATAGAAGGTTTTGTTTCAACAATGAACATTCTTATGATCTAATGTATATAATTATGGTTTTGAGGTAGAAGTTGTAGAAGACAACTAGGATCAGGTTAGGACTGAATATCATGTCAAAATTGAGAAGAATCTGACATGAGATATTGTTTCAAGACCAATAGGTGAGAATTTCATTATAACCAAATGCGTCTTTCTCAGTAATCTAAATAAATATGTTCTGGTGATTCTAAATGAATATAAACTAGTGTGAAATGGGAAATCCTGGATATAGGGAAAAGATGTTGTCGAAACATTTTCATTTGTTTCAATCCTATATAAAATCATATTATTTTGAGCTATAGTAGTGTAAAAGAATTTCAATTTTTTCAGATGGACTTCATGTTATCATTTCTAAATTGGGTTGTATAAGAATAAGTGTATATAAAACAAATAGATGGTTCTCTCATCCATGAAGAAAAAAAAGAGTTTTTTGGTTGAGAAAGGATCTACCTGGGATGAATAAATAATCTAGAGCATGATATTGATGGCTTGATCAGTTTATGAAATATCTCAGTTTTGAGTATGGTGGAGTTTATTAAAATCTCTATGAGAGAAAATAATGTAATAAATGGATAATGGTGCTGGCCTATATTGTTTACATAATCTTTAGTGTATTAGATGAAGCACATATCAAATAGTTCTTAAAAATTACAAAAAGTGAGTTATAAATTTCAATGATTGGGGATCTAACCTTTTTTCTTTATAGGTGTCCCAAATATGGAATGGTACATTAATTTATCAATAAAAATATTTGAAAGAGGTTCTGGGAATATTTCAAATGGATAAATTTGACGAGATGATGACTCTGATGGATAACTGGGTGAACCAATCATGATATGATGAAGTAAAAGTGTTTAATGTCACATAATAGATGTAGAATACTAGAATTTTATTGTACTTAATTGAAACATTACCTGATATTGACTTTTTCTTCATTAAAAATAGCATGGTATCAATTAAACCCCAAATATATCCACTACCAATATGTTAAAAAATAATTTTTATATCCAGGGCATGGTGTATTTTGATTTTCATTACAATAATAAATTTGAGTAAGAGTTATAGTGCTACATAGATGCAGATTATTCCAGATTAGTAGATGATTGATAATCAATGTCAGGAGTTGCATTATATCATGGAAGATTACGTATTTATCAGCCAGGAAAGATACATGATTTTATTTCATTGCAAAAAATATAAGTTGAATATATTGTCGATACTCATCCTTTGATGTAGTAATTGTGGATGAAGCTAAAACATGATGATACATGATTTGAAGTGAAGAATAAGATTAGAATATATTATAAATATTTATGTGTTATAAATCATAACAAAAATAAAACACATTACTCAAGGAAAAATATCCTTGAAATAATGTATTATTTTATAAAGTATATGGTGGATAATGGGCTTGTGAAGTTGGAGTATGTGCCTATTTAACTAAAGATCGAAAAAATTATATGGAATGCCATACCCAAAGAGGGGTTTGGGATGCATCTAGTAGTTCTTAATGTTCAGTCGACACCCTTGACTTGAAAGAGTGTAAATGTTGGACCCCTTCCCCTTGAGTTATATTATGTTTTTCCCATATGCAGAAATTTGTTTTCTTTTATAATTTCATATAAAAAAGGAGTGGCCTTTTGGTTCATTTACAATGTGGGAGAAAATGACATGATAAAGATAGGTGATAAGATGATATAGAGAACAATGAATAATGGTTGTTTTAATATTGATGATGATATAAATGATCAATCAAAGGTTATATATTAGGAAATACTACATTCATGATGAAAGTAGTTGACTGCTTTGGAAATAATGTGATTCAATGATGAAATTTTCATGATACTATTATTTTTAATGAAGAGAATGGATCACATGGGAATAGATTGTGTGTTGGTTAAATAATTGATCACAATATGTAATTTAATGAAGTGAATTTTTATATAACATGGATGTTTCATTAAAGAGGTATCAATGTGTGGAGAGTTGTAAATAAATCCAATGGAAGAGATTGTTGGAAAAAATCACCCAAGGGAACTTTGTAGTATTTTTAGATTGATTAAGATTATTGACTGAGAAAATCCACAATGTCAAGTGTGGAGTTCCATCATGGCTATTGAAATTTTAAATTTACATATATTCAATAAAACAGAATTAATACTGTTGAAGCAGTATAAAATATTTCATATACACGGTGGATCTATTTCAAAATGTTAGAAAAAAATTTTCTATCAAAAATCATGAGGAAAACACAATCATTAAGGTAGTTTTATCTCTATGAATACCTCATAAAAATATATAAATTGAATTATTTTTTAAGAGTTTTTGTTTTGAGATAGTCAGGTACTTCATGAATGTTTGGTGTTTTGATAAGGTGTAGAGCTTCATAAACTATGGATATGTTGCAAAGGAAAGATGGAAATATCCAGAATTGTGAGAAGATTAATGATTACTCAATTTTATAATCATATTATGAGGGGTTTTTATATGTGTTTACACTAGATAAAAATATTATTTAATATGATATGGTGATCTAGTATTTATGATTTTTGTACTATTATTATACAAGACCAACATTTGGATAATATGATTAAGAATGTGGAAATAGAGGGAAATAAATTATTTTCATGTGATGGTGTTTCACGGTGTGGAATGAAAACGATAATATGATGAAGTTTGAACTGAATATTGTAGAAAAAGAGACCTAATAAATCCATTAAAGGATTATTTTACATTATAGTGGATGATCATGGGAGGTTTTGAAGGATCAGAACTGAAGAACCATGCAAAATTGATTTTCTGGCATCAAAATATGGATTTACACATCATGTATTCATTACATGTCTTGTATATTTACATTTTTAGAGCCATTTATAGGAAGTTAAGATGAATAAAATCAAATGGATTCATATTCAATTGTGTCACAACATACCCACTCCATGATCATTCTTGAAATGTTTTTATGTCAAGTAGTATTTCATGAAGGTTTTGAGGCCCCAAGAGTAAACATCATTTAAACATTAAATATTGTGTAAATGGCCAAAAATTGTAGGACAATGATGATTTTTGACATATATTTTATCGTACTTATTTCCTTTGACAGTGACTGCAATTAAAATAATCATTATCCAACGGAAATAAATTAGTGACCAAGAAGATTATAAATATGGTTTCTAGTGATGTGATTCATGTTTTTCTTTTTAATTGTGAGGTGTAACCACAAGGTGGTTGCTATAGGGTTCCAATATAGAGTTCTACAAAGATATGTTTTTTTCTTTTATTTATTTGATGTAACATAGATTGATATCTAGTTTAAATCACATCTCTTTATTTTCTTAATTCCCTTTATTTAATAATATATCTCTTTTCGGATTGGGTTTAATCATTATTAAAGATCACCAGAAGAAGGTTGGCTAAAAAACATAGGGGAGAATGGAACTAGTTAAAGGGGTAGTTTACAATCATATTTTGATTAAATTTCAATCATGAGATGATTTTTTTCAACAGTTTCATGTTGTGACTATACATCTAATTTTTCCTCATTTATAAATTGAATATATTCCAACAATTATGAATAGACACTGACTTGAGTGAGATGATTTATTCATGAAAATTGAATAATGTTTTTCTTTTTTTGAAACATTAACATAATGAATTTATTTATTTTGTTAATTTGATCATGAATAATTGATATAATTGGGTTGTTCTATATATAATGATCATTTCATCAATCGATAATATTGTTTTGTTTCATAGATATATATTTTTTATTATATGTGAAGGTGAATTAATTTATTTAGAAAAAAACATTTGAAATTGGTTCCCAAATTTTTTATTTTTCAATTTGAATTAATTTATTTAAATTAAATCAATGTTTTAATATAATAAATTAAAAAATTATAGTAGTCTGACCTTTAGTTCTAATTTTTCATCATTGTGTTCCTCGCTCTCTATGGGATTGACAACGCAGTTTTGGTATAATATTCCATTGTCATTTCTAGTGGTGTGCATGATTATTTATTAGATAAATAATAATTATTCAACAATCCAAGAATAAAATTAATTTTTGTATTATCTGATCACATGGGAACATTGAATTCCATTGTTTGGTCACATCATTTAACAAGGTGTAATGATACATATACATTTGGATATAGTGAATTCCATCCTAAATTGTGGAGTGAAATATATCACCAACCTACTATAGGAGACACCAATATTCAAAAGAACCATGGAGGATCAAGGAATTAGAATCATTAATTATCATATTACTCATTAAATATATTCTAGTGTTAGTGAAAATGTTGTATTATCATGATACGCAGCTCAAAGAGCATAGAGTACTGACAACTCAATTTTATCAAAACATTTCAAATTTTAATTCCATATTTAATATCCTAAAAATTGGTTATATTTTTTATATAGGTTGGTTTGATGATTAAAATTTTAATAAGTGAAGAAGGTACATGATTTTGTCTTAATGGAAAATGAAGTGCATAATATTCATGATTATAATTTCTTATGACACCATAAATAGAAGAATTCAGAGGACATACTATCCACATTAATAACAATGTAATTTATAGTGTTGGATATGATGATGGATTATCATGAATCCCAAATTAGATAAATTATAAAATTGATTATTGATATTTCATAGGTTATTTAAAATCATAATTCCCTAGTAAGGAATATTAAATTAAAATCTGATACAGGGATACTCAAGTTTAAATATGAAGAAGGGAAAGAGGTAGAGGAAGTCAACACATACAAAACAACAATAAAAGAAAAATCACATGAATAAAACAAATAAAAATACCAATATAGTCTTGAAAACACTAAAAGATATGTACATATGGATTTTGAAGATGAATCAAAACCAGATGCTTCACTAATACACAAAAAAATAACTAATTAGAAAAAATATAGTACATTTTATGAACACGAGAAGAAGGGGAAAATATGATATAAATTTTTAATTATATTATCATTGAGGAAGAAGATAATGAGATCAATATGGTAAAATCCATATAAATATAAAAGAAAAGAATGTAAAAGAAGATGACAACCAGCAAACATGTGCCATCGTCACAAATATTATAGAGAGCGAAGAATCATGGGAAACTATTTTAAACATTCTAATAGACTAATTGATTAATATTTATGATATAATCAATGATATATAAGAGAAAAACAATACATATGATTGTAACAAGAATTAGAAATGAAAAATGTAATAATAATGAACCTACAATAGTTGAAGTATAAGATGAAAAATATGTGGTCGTGCAGGTGAGCGATGAAATCTGGTCATATTTTAATTTTCTATTATTTTCATTACATATGTACTAAAATTATATAGATTAAATCAGTAAATATTATAGGTGTGATGAAATTATAAATTTAATTTTTCTTGAAATAGACTAACTAGAAAGGAATAATATAACAAATGTGGAGTAAATATCATAGAGAGATGGAATCACATTGATGAAAATATTAAATAAATTTCAGTTCACACTAATTTGAGACAGATTTTATTAACACATTTTTTTATTTGAAATATATTAATTCTAATAGAAAAATTCTAGTGAGGATAACTAGTTTCCAGGTGCGGTTTTCCTAAATAAATTAATTATACATTACTTAAAAAATAATTAAATCAAATAAATATGCAAACAAAATTTAGTATTGATATAAGACATGGTAATTATCTATAAAACTACACTATAATACCAATTTTTCATGGGTAGATTAATAAAAATAACTATGGTGAATTATATTCATATTTTTTAAAAGAAAATAGCAATTCCTTTCACTGTTCATGAATAAATCATCTCTATCATGTTAGTGTTCATTCATTATTGAAGTAATGTAGTAAATGAATATATTATTAATAAAATATATTCATGTAACAACATAATAATATTGATAAAAAAATCTCATGAGTGGAAATAAATTGAACAATGATGGTATGTACCCCCTTTAATCGATTCTTATCCCCCTACAGGTTTCAGAAAATCATAATCAGGTGATCACCAATAATGATTAAACATAAAATAATAAAAGAAATAATAATAATGAAATTTAATGAAGAAAATAAAGAGATTGGAATTAAAATAGAATTATTCAATCGTATATCAATGAAATAAAATAAAAATAAAAACTTGTCTATAGAGAACTCATTATCACTACCCTATGGTAGAATCCGGGTGGTTTTACCTCAATAATTGAATGGAATATCAGAATCTATTGGATAAAATTATTATTTATAACCCTCTAGGTCATAAATGTGTTTCCCTAGTTCAAAGAAATGTTTTTAATGGAAATTTGGTTCAAAAAAACTATTCTTGTAAAATATATATTACTCTATCAAGCATTTTCATGACATGTAATCTTTGGGCTATGAAACCTTCACGACATGTTGAATTTTTTTTGAAGTTTTATATACTGAAACATTTGTGTCATACCATGAAATAAGTGAGTATTAATCAGTGTTCTTTTCATCATCTTCACACACAATTAACGGTTCACGGCATGAAAATATACCTTATGTGTAAAGATTACTCAACATGTACTGTCATCATCTTGTGATGAAGACTGCATTTTTTCATGGTTCTTAGTTTTGTTTCCTATATATCCTTCTATGATAATCCACTATAATTGAAAATATTAATTAATAGATTTCATAGGTTTAATTGGATTAAATCATCAATGTTAACTCCATTATATTTCCATTATCGCACTACGCTGAATCACTGCAAGACATGAAGTGATTTGGTGTCTATAAATTCCCAAGTTTTCCATCAAATCTCCAAATACAAATCATTAATAATAATAGAAAAAAATTAATATCACTGTGGAACCTCATATTAATTAAATTAATATCCCTTTGAAATACATATAAACACCCAATAACAAAAGTATGTTAAATATAGAAATCACAATGTGAATTGAAAATTTTCCTTGATTCTTCACGAAGACATGGAGGATCAGGAATAAAAATGGATAGATTTGTGAAATGGAACTTGCAAGGATGAATTATTTTATAAAGGGAATATACGTATATAAATATCCATTAACCCCCCCCCCCCCCTCAATTAAACAATCATGCCGTAAGTAAAAACTAATGGATCTGAATTCACAATGGTAGATTGTCAAATATTTCTCTTACATGAATGTTTTCATAAGATCATATATTTTATAGATAATGGAGTATCATGAAGGCTTTTTAATCTTCATGAATATTTAAATATTTATAAAATTAGATGGCATCATCATGGTTATGTATGATTTGAAAAAGTAGTGAGCACTGTGAAGTCTATGTGATATCAAAAATTTACGAGATTTGAAAAAGTGTTGTTCTTCATGAAAGTGATTAAATTTACAAAAGAGGCGATATTTGTCAAATTATAGAGATATATGAAATTTTGAATATAAAAAGGATATTCTAGTGCAGAATTATGTAGTTTTAGGATGCTTGAAAAGTGGTTTTTCAGAAAATAAAATCTCATCCAAACTAGAAAGGATATCAGAATAAATATGTGATAAAACGGTTTTCATTAAGTGGATGAAGGTGTAAATTAATGATGCACCAAATGAGGTCTAATAAATATTGACTCATGTTTTGAGAAAATGATTCTTTTAAATGAGAAGTGAGAACAGTTGAATTGATAGAGTATTGAGCTTAAAAATTGTGATTGGCTTTAAATTTGGAGGGATACTGAGTCCCTCCTTGGATGTATCCCCATTATGGTGATCTAAGTAAAATAGTTGTGCCTCATGGATATTTTGATTTCAAATAATACATTTCTATTGGAAAGGGAGAATAATGAATTTTGATTAACATAAAATTAAGATTATATGGGGTAATAGTTTTAATCAATCAAACGTAGAATCACCCCCCTATTAAGGAATTTCATCTAATTAGGATAACTATATAGTATTGAAATGTTTTATTTAAGAAAAAAATCCAAAATGGAATTACGGGTTAGATGGTGATGGGTTATATAAAATTATCCCTCATAAGAAAATAACAAATATCACTCAATTGAATGGCTCCCCAAAATAAACCCTAATACATAAAACCCTATATAAGATACCTTATATTAGTAAAACTTGTACATATATAATTTTATTCTTCATGATTATCACCATACAGTAATGACTAAACACTTGGACGACCACTACCAACACCAATCACCTAGTGCCCCTCCTCTAGAAATATCATTTTCCCTAGGGATCACTCTAACAATATAATATAATAGGGGATGCATAGGGAAAAACAATAAATCACATAAAACTGTAGAGGCCTTAGTCAATGATTCATTCATTGATGAACCCATTTAGTACCATGTTGAGGGATTATCTCATGATATTAGTAAATCATTACATGTTATCAGAAAATATCATATTTCACTATTGCAGCTCTAAGAGATCCAAAATAAGAACACAACCTAAAAATCACTATGATGTATTCCTCATAATATATATTTTAATGATTCTATATAATCAGATATCACTAGTGACTAGATACACCCTAGAGTATACAAGCTACTAATGCTACTATATAGTTTGTGGGTGTATAAATTATAAAAAACAAATAAATTGTGGTCACCATCCACTCCTCTGTTGTGTGAGGGTTATGATTACCTTGAAACCTTGGGGACCTCTATATATGAAAATTATATACTTTCATCAACCTTTGTGTACACTCATCAAATTCAATAAGAATTACTTATTGGTCTACACGGAGAGAAACAACTACATGAACTGCTATATGTGGTTTCGTGAAATTCACAACAAGAGGATGTATTACAACTCACCCACATGGTGGGACTTTGAACAAAAGACTCTTTAGTCAACCGATCGGTAAAACAAGATCAATCATTAGTATGTACGTGTTACAACCCTTCATAAGAACCCTATCCAACTATCTGTGAGGCGGAATCCTAAAATTTAAACATGAAAATCAAAGGTTAATAGATAATAGCTAGAAAGTTAACTAGAGAAAGATATAATGTTTCAGAATCATCCTATGTGATATATGTGTTGTTACTTTTTTCCTACAACTAGTTCCTTAACTCACTATATTGTCAAAAATGATAATGAAAATCCCATCCATCACACCACTATTTGGTTATATATAATAAGTGTCAGACTTGAGAACCCATGACACTATTTCCGTAATTCCCATGAAAAATCCTCCGTAGAAACCCAACTGTAAGCCCCATCCTTAGGAAAAAACCTCATTTAGACACTACTCTTACATGACCTGACCCACTGGGATCCCTTCTAGGCTGAAATATTATATTTGTGTCACCCCAATCATGCCACTAATAGGACAAGGTCTGGTTAATAGAACTATGTAAGATAATACAACATGATGATTGGTCTTTCACAAATTCACCTGTATAATACAAACATACTCACACTTGGTGTAATATCTAATTTTTGAGATGTAAAATAAAATTGAAGAATCTATATATAACTCCTAAAACAACCACTAGAACTTATAATAACATGTCCAATGTATGATAAAAAATAAATAGTGAATGATATAAACCAAAAAATAAACAAAATGATAGAAACACCACCCTAATAAATTAATGTGCATGAGTCTCTATGATTCCATTCTTCCTAAAAATACCATTATATGTTACAAAAACATTCAAACACCCCTAGGACCTACCATCACCACATCCAATATGATCACCTCTAAACTATAGATCTTCTACATAAGACACCCCATGTGTGTGAAAATTTTCCTATATATGGGTTTGTATAAACATAATCAATATCACACCCCAAGAAAAAAAAAACTAGTCTTCTCAACAATGTATGTTGGGAAAAAATATAATTCCTTGAAAATAACTTATATATATTAAACAAGTGACTATAGTATCGAGATGGAAGTATCACTTCATAATTCTAGATATAGGATTGACAAGTATGTTACATGAAAATACATAAATCAAAAATATACAACCCACACAAACACAATGAAATATTAATTGGGGAATCAGGCCTCACCGATGAGTAAGATTCAAAATAAGGAGTAATTGACCTGAGTTGAGTACCCACACCACACATAAGCACTTGACCTGGGATTAATGACTATAAAGATCCATGGAATGTATCTTGAGTGTCTAGGGGACTATAAAATGATATCTGATATGAATATGAATCATAAACTAACATAAAAACATAACCAGGAGACTAACAATCATGAGAACACTATGAATGTCACAACCAAACCTCATTACAATGCCATGGGAGAAACAACATAAAAGATCAAGTTTTATCACAAACACAACCTTGGTTGGTTGAGTCAACTATTCCATTATGACGTAAGTGGAAAAACCAGGATAGTATTTTTATGCATTGAAAATGTGTACTATATGAAAATCATGCATTTAATCATATCTAAAAAGGGAGATGATACATGATAGGTCTCGGGGATTGTACCATAAGTCAAATTCATGTACCAAATATTGGTCATAATTCATTTCAATGTTTTATATATCTCAATGTAAAATATGGATTATCAATAAAACATCAAAATATTAGTATATAACTGAAATTATAAAATTCAGTTATACTAATAAAAATACTAATACTCATAATAACATCATTTTTATTTGTATAAATGTTCCCATTGTTAATGAATTGGTGTGAGGGGGGGGGGGGTTATCCCTATAATCACTCACATTAATTCCCTTTTTTATTACAGTTTAATATCATATTTTTTCATTATTATTTATACATAAAATTATATTACTATAATGATTTCCAAAGGGGTATCCTCCCCTATGACCCATCGCCCCCATGGATAACCAATGCGCCTAGTCAGCCACCCCTAACATATCATCTTGCTACCAGTAACACTATAGCTGGACTCTCACCATCGATGCCAGACTCTCCTATTTTGACCCTATCAACGTAACGCCCCGACCCCAGTTTCCCAGAGTCGGTGCATTATTACATAACATTCGCATGATCATGAGAATGATCAATTCTCGAAAGACCGATTAGTTTAGTAGCCTTGGAATAACTAGATACATTCATTAAGTTTACATTACATCATAAAATGAAAAACTACAACAATATAGCCTCTATAGTCAACACTCTTATCCCCTCATACTATCCCTATAAGTCATTCATAAAATACTTCTTCACATCCTGGGAAAAATAAAACATAGAAAGGGGTGAGCTCAAATGCCCAGTAAGGATAACAATATAGCGGAAACATTCATCAATAAGAATAAAAATTTAAGGAAATGTATAACTAAATCAAAAGACTTTTAATACTTTATATTCGGCATAATATGGCAGAAATAAAATGAAATAATTCCATATACAGATTCACCTGGATATTCTACTACTCGAATAATCACATGCAATATCAATAACCACATTCATAATGATGGAATGCATAATGCCAGACTATCATAACCACATAGTCAAGGCCTCGTGCCAAGACTACAAATAAGATTTTGTCAAGGCCATGTGCCAATACAATAGTTTGACTCATGATACCTACCGATGCATCGAGGAGATATAGAGGGCTCCACCCGTCACTTATTAAGTCCAATGTGTTCCTCATATGAACAGGTTTAAACATAACATAAATATTTGTATTAAAACCAGCATACAAAATGTCAATACTTTCTCCATAAACAATGAATGGTATAAAAATAGAACATCCAAAGTCAAATATATCACAAAACCTTCAATACAATATGGATGTTTTTTATCACAATAAATCAACTTCAAATAGGATTAAAATCCATCAAAGGATGTTAACATAGATGAAATCAAAACTATTTGAGAGAAATATCTCTTTTTTTTAAATCATTTGAAAGTCACATAATTATAAAATAAAACATTTAATTTGGGAATTTTCTTATAATATTTTAAGGGAATATTCAACGATTTTATAATGGAAGAAAATAGCCGCACCTGCTGTATAAGTTAAAAAAACATTCTTACCTTAATTCTGTTGAAAAGGTTAAAAAGGACCTTGTTTGGAAAACGACTGAAATATTCCTTAATAAAATTATTATAAAAAGTCAACAAGGGTATAAATGAATTTATCCCATAGTCTTTAAAATAGTAAGAATGATTTGTAATACATTTTAATAAACATGGATGTGGGTGATAAAGAGGTCCTAGTAGATAATTACGTATAAACAACTTCAGATAATGAACAAATTTTGAAATAAACCCTTACCTTGTACTTTTCCTTGGTTGAGGGTAGGTTAAATTCCTGTATAATGATGAAATAATTGTTAGTAAATTATACAAGAATCATATACATATGATATCATATATGCTCTTTTAACATTGATTTGTTAATAATGTCTTAGTATTATTGTTGTTTTGGGTGTTAACTTACTCATTTTCTTTTATATGTTTTGTTACATAAGACATGTTTGTCATGGATAGGTTGTATATTATTCATACACAGAATTATATCAAGTCTTTTAACATTATTTTTAATCCTTAAATGAGAATTATTCTTGAATGGATACGATGGGGGAATGAATCTCATTTCATTCCTGGAGATGGTAGTCCGTACGTACGCACGAGTGATAATATCATTCTTTTGATATTAAAATAATATATAATTGGATGGTATATAATATATAAAAAATAATTATCATGGTATATTTATTATTTACATGAATTACACATCATTATTATACCCATCCAAATAATAATTTATTGAATAACAATTACACCACGACGTGGATATGGTAAACCGTACGTATGCACCTATGGTGACATGTCATTCAAAGGATGGATAGAATAATAAATATGGTTTTACCATATTTATAATAACATCACATTATATATAATATACTGGAGTTATTGTTTTAGAATGGGAATAACAATGAAACAAGAAGTTGAAGAAGAAAGGAACTTGAAAGAGGGTGGTGAAAACATTACCTCTTCTTCGGGTTCTTGCTTTTGATTTGATCAAAAAGGATTCTTAGGTTGGCTTTATGATCAAACTAAGTCCTCTAGGTTGAATTGAGAGAAGTTTAGAGAGTATTTGGGTAGGTTTTGGCCGAGTCAAAAGGCTTTTAATGTGTGAATTAGTGAGAAGGGGAGTGCCCTTTTATAGGAGGGGTGATGGCCACTTTTGGAAAAGCTAGAAATATTATTTTATAAAAAATTCATATTCGGGTTATAATGGCTCAAAAGTGGATTTTTTAAAGGTTAAGGTGGTGATGGTTCGAAAACCACTCAACCAATAGAATTTAGATAGGTTTGGGTAAATAAATTAACCTTATCTTTTAGTTTTAACTCTTAGTTAATTAGTTTTACACTTACCATGTCAATTTGTATTTTTATATTATATAGTTAATAAACATACTATATACCTCCAAGAGACCCCATGTTGTCCATTAATGATACACCTATCATAATATAAGTATCTTGGTCGAACCATATATTTTTAATAATAGAATATAATTTAATAATATAATATTTGTTTTAAAAACTCTTTTATTTCAATTTGACACTATTGGGTATTTTGTTTTTGATAATTTTATAATAGCATTATTACATAGAAAAAAATTTATAGAACCAATATTAACCTAGAAAATTATTGGAATTCATAATAAAATCTCAATTTTTATTTATTTTGATATTTATAATATCAATTATTTTAATTTTTCATTAATTAGGTAATTAATGCATCACCATTGTGTCATAAAGAAATTAAAATATTTAATGTCTAAAATTTATAAATAAAACACCATTAGGTAGGAAATATATTCATATTTCTAATGAATATTTTCAATCAAATTTAACTTATGTATAAAGCTATATTAAAAATGTTTTAGTAAATAAACATTGATTTTAACACTTTTAATTCTTCTTTGATTGAAATAATAATAAATGTCCTAATCTATTACAAGTGGACCTAAATGATAATATTTTATTCATAAGGTTGTTTTGACTGAGATAGAATTTTCCAATAAAATTAAGAAATGTGTTAGGGTAATATTAATATCATTTTTACCCTTAATTACCCTATTTACTTTTAACCTTGGTAAATAAAGGTAAAAAGTTACTATTCACTAGAAATTATTTTCATCTCATTGAACCACATTTTACTCCTTGATATTAACCGTGTCTCTCGGATTTTTGAAATTATACTCACAGAAGCGGTAAAATTATGTTTTATGTGAATTTCCAAATTCTCCTAGGAGGTGGGTAAAAGACGGTGAAAAGTTCAATAAAATTATTATATATCTAAAATTATTCTAATCTAACTCTTATGAATTAAATTGAAATTATATAGGTATTATGTATCCATTTTTACCTTAATTAAATTTATATAAAATAAATAATTATTTAAATAAAAATTTTGTTTTAAACTATAACTTTGTGTTTTTTCACTATTCATCAAAAATTGAAAGTTTTTTGAAAAATACCATAATTTCACACTAGGCTAATTTCGATATTCCAAATCCAAAAATAATGTCCATTTTGAATGATAAATTTATAAAATTTCAAAAAGTGGGTATTACTATTCATAACGGCTAGTTTGATTGGTTGTGGTGTGTGTGTTAGAACTCGAAGTTGCGTACAAAACATGCTACTGTTTTATTAAAAGGAAAGCGTACTGTGGAAGCTTGGGGTGTTACATTCTCCCCTCCTTCAAATAATTTTTTCCTCGAAATTTCTAGAATATCACTCCATGGAAAGACTCTGGTGGTTCTTCATCATAAGTTCCTTGGGTTCCCACAATGCCTCTTCCATCTTATGGTTTCTCCACAAAACTTTTACTAGATGAGTCATCCGGTTTCTCAGTACTTGTTCTCTCGTATCAAGAATCCTGACAGGCTCTTCGCAATAAGACAGATTGGGTTCCAGTTCTAATTCCTCATAGGTGAGTACATGCGTTGGGTCAGGCATGTATTTCCTCAACAGTGATACGTGGAACACATCGTGAACTTTGGAGAGACTTGGCGGCATTGCCAAACGGTATGCTACAACCCCAATTCGTTCTAGAATTTCGAAAGGTTCAATGTACCTATGACTCAATTTACCATTCTTACCGAAACCTATAACTCCCTTCCATGGAGATACCTTCATAAAAATATGATCTCCTACCTGAAATTCCAAATCCTTCCTTCAGTTATCGTCATAGCTCTTCTACATACTTTGAGCTTCTTTAATGTGGGTTCGGATTACATTTACCTTTTCCATTGTTTCCTCCACCAGTTCTGGGCCTACAAGTTTTCGTTCACCAACATCATCCCAATAGGTTGGTGTACGACATCTCTTTTCGTATAACGCTTAATATGGTGCCATCTGAATACTTGAATGGAAGCTATTGTTATAGGAAAATTCTACCAGAGGTAAATATTGATCCCACATACCCTGAAAGTCAAGAAATCATGATCTCAACATGTCTTCTAAGGTTTGAATATTCCGTTCTGATTGTCCATATGTTTGAGGGTGGTAGGCAGTGCTCAATTGAAGTTCAGTATCCAGGGATTTCTGAAGACTCTTCCAGAATCATGAAGTAAAATGGGGATCACAATCAGAAACAATAAATAGGGGTACTCCATGAAGTCTCACCACTTCAATAATATATAGTCTTGCTAGACATTCCAGTGGTAGATCTTCTCTTACACCATGAAAATGTGATGACTTGGTAAGACGATCTACAATAACTCATATTGCATCATTCCTTCTAGGAGTCTCTGGTTGCCCCATGACAAATTCCATCGTAATATTATCCCATTTGCACTCCAGTATGGGAAAAAGTTTCATGACTCCTCCATGCTGTTGCCTTCCAGCTTTCACTTGTTGAAAAACCATACAGCTTGATACAAAATCAGCAATCTCTCTCTTCATTTTGTCCCACCAAAAATGTTCCTTCAAGTCTTTATACATTTTGGCGCTCCCAGGGTGTATAGATAAATTGGAACTATGAGCATCGTCCAACAATTCCCTTTTTAGATCAGGTATATTGGGAACAAAAAGTCTCTTCCCAAATTTCAAAATTCCATCTTCATACCCAAAGTCATTAAATCTCCAATCATTCACAGCTTTAACCTTCTTTTAAAATTATTCATCATCGCTCTGAGAACTCTTAATCCTTTCTAGTAAGGATGGTTTGGCAACCATTTGAAAAAACACTAATGTTTCACCTTCCATGGTTATTCCCATGTCCATCTTCACTGAATCCATGAAAATTGGATCCCTTTCAATTCTAATATTGTTCAAAACTCTATGATCTTTTCTGCCCAAAATATTTTCCACCTTATTTTCTTTCCCTTGGTGGTAGTTTATCGTACAATTATACTCCTTGAGTAATTCAAGCAATCTCCTTTGCCTCATGTTGAGTTCTTTTTGTGAGAAAATATACTTTGAACTCTTGTGATCAGTATAAATCTCACATTTTTCACCATAGAGGTAGTGCCTCCATATCATCAAAGCAAAGATCACAGCTACTAACTCGATATCATGAGTAGGATAGTTTTGCTCATGAATTTTCATCTGTCGTGATGCATAGGAAATAACTCTATCATTCTGCATAAGGACACAACCAAGTCCTTTCTTCGATGCATTACTATAAATAACAAACCCATCGTTACCTGATGGTAGAGTCAATATAGGAGAATTGACTAATCTTCTCTTTAAATCTTCAAAACATTCTTCACACTCTTTTGTTCGAACAAATTTAACCCCCTAATGTGTGAGCTTTGTTAATGGGTTAGCCAATCGGGAAAAATTCTAGATGAAACATTGATAATAACCTACTAAACCAATAAAACTACATACCATAGTTATACTCGTAGTTGCTGGCCATTATTGGATTGCCTTGGTCTTAGAAGTATCAAAAGAGATTTCATCTTTAGAGACAATATGGCCAAGAAAAGAAATCACCTGAAGCCAGAATTCACACATGCTAAACTTCCCATATCATTCCCGTTTTCTCAGAGTCTTCAGGATAATGCGCAAGTGATTTTCATGATCTTCATAGTTTTTGGAGTATACCAAGATATCATCAATAAATACCACCAAAAAATGATCGAGACATTCCTTGAAAACCATATTCATTTGATCACTTAATACAGAGGGTGCATTAGTCTTACCAAAAGGAATTATTGTAAACTCGTAATGCCCGTACCATGTTCGAAATGTTGTCTTCGGAATGTATTCCTTCTTCACACAAAAATGATGGTATCCTGATCAATGTTCAATCTTTAAAAAGTATTGAGCTCCATGAAGTTGGTCAAATAAATCATCAATGCGAGGTAGGGGATACTTGTTCTTTATTTTTATACCATTGATCTCCCTGTAGTCGATACATAACCTCATAGATCCATCTTTCTTTTTAACAAAAATAACAGGGGCTCCCCATGGAGAAACAGTAGGGAGAATACATCCCTTATTAATCAATTCCTCTAGTTGTTTATTTAGTTCAACTAATTCCACAATGGCCATTCTATAAGGGGTCTTCTATATAGACCTTGATCCAGGAATTAAATCAATGGAAAACTCAAATTCTCGTTCTGGAGGATGTCCAGGTAAATCTTCCGGAAACACATCTACAAATTATTTTACAATAGGTACATCCTATATTTGAACATTCCTTTCCTCACCCACAGTAATTTAATTCTCTTCCTCCCCAATAATTGAAGTTATTTGAGATATTAGCGGTGGATCTAGATTAGAATTAGGTGGTGATGATTCTGCTCTAAAGATAAGGTGTTCCTTATCATCATAATCAAAAACCGTAACCTCCTTCTTCTTACAATTAATCTTCGCATCATAGTCCAAAAGCCAATCCATACTTAGGATTATATCAAACTCAATCATAGGTATGATGATGAGAATAGTGGATAAAGAACATTTATGTGCTCTAATGGGGAATGATTCACAAAAATTTGTTGCAATGATACTTCCCTTAGGAGTTTTAACTGAAAAATCCCATGTTAAACCAAATTGGAAATATCTAATTTTCTTAGAAAACTGGGAAGAAATGAAACATTGCGATGTTCCAAAACCAAATACTACATTTGCTAAACTTGAGGAAACCATTAAATTACCTGCCACCACATCTTTCAGAGCTTCTACCTCAGCAGTATTAATAGCATAATCTTGGCCTTGATCACTTGGCCTTTTCTGAGGTAAGTTCCCATGACGCTTAGGACATTCATTTTCATAATGTCCCATATCCCTGCAATTGTAGCATTGGACATCGGTAGCTTCCTTCTTCCCCTTGCAATAACGAGCTTGGTGTCCTTTTTAACCACACTTGTAACAAACTCTCATTCCTTTAAAGAAAGTACCATGGTGTTTCTTCCCACATTTACTGTAGGATGGATATTCTACTTTTCCCTTAATCCCCTTATTTCCATTCCCAGAATGATCAAGTGATATCTTATTCTCTTTCCTTGCTTTAAAGTCATAAGACTTAGATAATTCCTTTTCTGTCTTTATAGCACATGAGACAATGTCTTCATACGAAGAGAAGGATTGTGAGACTAATGCTCGACGGAGAAATGGTTTTAACGCATCAAAGAAACGATCAATATTACTTCTTTGGTTACGTATATATTCTCCAGCATACCTTGCTAACCTCATAAAGTTAGCCTCATACTTTGCGACTTTTTCATCCTCTTTTTGTCTCAGACTCAGAAATTGTCTTTCCATATCTTCTCGATGGTGACGAGGGAGGTATTTTTCTAAAAACAGATCTTTGAACTCCCTCCATTCCATATTTGATACTTCACCATCTTCCTTCGTGTTTTTAATCAATGACCACCATTGATCAGCATCTCCAGCGAGGTGATAAACTGCCATGACAACTTTTACCGTTTCACTACTCCCCAAAGCATGAAATATTTTCTCTAGGGAACTTATTCATTGCCCAAGAAACTAATGGATTTGTACTCCCATTGAATGTTGGTGGTTAATGCCTCATGAAGCGATCTAACATTGATCCTCCATGCTGTGGATGAGGGTGCTCCATACGGGTAAGGTTATTAATCATAACCTGAGTGAGTTGTCCCAGTATGGTGATTATCTGATCAGCACCAGTTCCATCACCATCTCCACTATAATTATCTTGAGCAGGAGTGGAATCCCTACATGGAGTGAGTGCATTGATACAGTTCCATTTCTTCTACTAGGCACCATTTCTAAACAATGGAATAAACTAGATCAGTTTATGAATCAAAATACATAATTCAATACTTATAAAACACTTAACATAAATTGAACTATTTATGGATATAATCCATAATCAAAAAAATGTTTTAATTGAGGAAGAATATACTCATAAACCCTTTATAATGATTTTTAAATAAAATGAGAGTTATCCTAAGCATATCCCCTCGGGAGTGTCGTAACCAAGAGTGTAGCAAGGCTCGTTGTCGTGAACCAGTTCCCATTAGAGACTATCTTAAAGCGGTGTTTGCAGTTTTTATCCCTAGGTACATCTGTGCCAAAGCCACCTCTACCTGCTCTTTTCCAGACAGGGATTTATTGCTCAGAAAACTCACAAAATCTCTACAATACCAAAATTTTAGGAATTTATTCTATACTAATCCTCAAAGTTCCTATTAAATCAATGTGCTCTAATTAGATTTTATCTAAATTTAGCTTCCAAGGTTTGTAATAAACTTCCTCAGATACCAACTCTAACGCCCCGACCCGAGTTACCCAGAATCGGTGCATTACTACATTACATTGGCATGATCACGAGAAAGATCAAGCCTCGAAATACTGATTAGTTTAGTATCCTTGGAATAACTAGATACATTCATAATGTTTACATTACATCATAAAATGAAAAATCTACAACAATATAGTCTCCATAGTCCACACTCTTATCCCCTCATACTATCCTTACAGGTCATTCATAAAATACTTCTTCACATCCTGGGAAAAATAAAACATAGAAAGGGGTGAGGTCAAATGCCCAGTAAGGATAACAATATAGTGGAAACTTTCATAAATAAGCATAAACATTTAAGGAAATGTATAACTAAAACAAAATCATTTTAAAACTTGAAATTTCGAATAATATAGTAGAAATAAAAAAAATAATTCCATATACTTATTCACATGGATATTCTTCTAGTCGAATAATAACATGAAATATCAACAACCACTTTCATAATGATAGAATGCATAATGCCAGACTATCATAACCACATAGTCAAGGCCTCGTTCCAAGACTACAAATAAGATTTTGTCAAGGCCTTATGCCAAGACACTAGTTTGTCTCACGAGACCTACCGATGCATCGAGGAGCTATAGAGGGCTCCACTCGTCACTTATTAAGTCCAATGAATTCCACATATGAACAGGTTTAAACATAACATAAATATTCGTATTAAAAATAGCATATGAAATGTCAATACTTTCTCAATAAACCATGAATGGTATAAAAATAGCACATCCATAGTCAAACATATCACAACAACATCAATACAATATGGAGGTTTTGTTTCACAATAATTCAACTTCAAATAAGCTTAAAATCCATCAAAGGATGTTGACATAGATGAAATCAAAACTATTTGAGAGAAATATCTCTTTTTTTAAATCATTTGAAAGTCACATAATTAAAAAATAAAACATTTACTATGAAAATTTTCTTATAATCTTTTAAGGGAAGCTTCGATGATTTTATAACGGTGGAAAATATCTGCACCCACCATATAAGTTAAAAAAACATTCTTACCTTAATTTTATCAGTAAGGTTAAAAATGACCTTGTTTGGAAAACGACATAAATATTACTTAAAAAACTTATTTAAAAAGGTCAACAAGGGTATAAATGTCTTTATCCCGTATTATTTAAAATAGTTAGAATGCTTTGTAATACATTTTTAAGAAACATGGATGTGGATGATAAAGAGGTCCCAGTAGATAATTACGTATAAACAACCTCAGATAATGAAGAGATTGTGAAATAAACCCTTACCTAGTAGTTCTCCTTGGTTGAGTGTAGGTTAAACTCCTGTATAATGGTGAAATAATTGTTATTAAATTATATAAAAATCATATACATATGATATCATATATGATCTTTTATCATTGATTTGTTAATAATTCGTACTATTATCGTTGTTTCGGGTGTTAACTAACTCCTTTTATTTTATATGTTTTGTTATGTAAGACGTGTTTCTCAGGGATAGGTTGTATCTTATTCATATCCAGAATGATATAAATTCCTTAAAATTTATTTTTAATCATTAAATGAGAATTAGTCTTGAATGGATATGATGGTGAATTAATCTCATTACATTCGTGGAGATGGTAGTCCGTACGTACGCACGAGCGACAATATCATTTTTTGATATTAATATAATATATAATCGGATGGTATATCATATATAAAGAAAATTTATCATGTTATATTTATTATTTACATGAATTAAACATCATTATTATACCTATCCAAATAATAATTTATTGAATAACAATTACACCACGACGTGGAGATGGTAAGCCGTACGTACGCACGTGTGGTGACATGTCATTCAAAGGATGGATATAATAATGAATATGGTTGTACCATATTTATAATAACATCACAATATATAATATACTGGAGTTATTATTTTATAATGGGAATAAAAAAGAAATAAGAAGTTGAAGAAGAAAGGAACTTGAAAGAGGGTGGTGATAACATTACCTCCTTTTCAGGTTCTTCCTTTTGATTTGATCAAAAGGGCTCCTTAGGATGGCTTTCTGATCAAACTAAGGCCTCTAGGTTGAAGTGAGGGAAGTTGAGAGAGTATTTTGGTAGGGTTTGGCCAAGCCAAAAGGCTTCGAATGTGTGAATTAGTGAGAAGGGGGAGTGCCCTTTTATAAGAGGGGTGAAGGGCACATTTGGAAAAGCTAGAAATATTATTTTATAATAAATTCATATTCGGTTTATAGTGGCTCAGAAGTGGATTATTTAAAGGTTAAGGTGGGTATGGGTAGAAAACCACCCAAACAATAGAATTTAGACAGGTTTGGATAATTATATTAACCTTATCTTTTAGTTTTAACTCTTAGTTAATTAGTTTGACACTTACCAAGTCACTTTGTATTTTTATATTATATAGTTAATAAACTTACTATATACCTCCAATAGACCACCACATGGTCCATTAATGAAAAACCAATCATAGTATAAGCCTCTTGGCCGATCCTTAGATTTTTAGGAATAGAATATAAATTAATAATATAATACTTGTTTTAAAAACTCTTTTATGTCAATTTTGACACTATTGGGTATTTTGTTTTTGATAATTTCATAACAGCATTATTACTTCAAAAAAATTTATATAACTAATATTAACCTATAAAATTAGTGGAATTCATAAAAAGTCTCAAATTACATTTATTTTAATATTTCATTAATAAGGTAATTACTGCATCACCATTGTTTTATAAATAAATTAAATTATTTAATGTCTAAAAATTATAAATAAAATACCATTATGTAGGAAATCATTGTAGCTTTATAATGAATATTTACAATCAAATTTATCTTATGTATAACCATATATTAAATAAGTTTAAGTAAATAAACTTTGATTTTAACACTTTTAATTCTTTTTTGAATTAAATAATAATAAATGTCCTAATCTAATCCAAATGGACCTAAATGATAATATTTTATTACTAAGGTTGTTTTGGTCGATATACAATTGTCCAATAGAATTAGGACATGTGTAAAGGTAATATTAATATTATTTTTACCCTTAATTACCCTATTTACTTTTAACCGTGGTAAATAAAGGAAAAAAGTTACTATTCAACAAAAATTATTTTCATCTCATTGAACCACATTTTACACATTGATATTAATTGTGTCACACAGATTTTTGAAATTCTACTCACAGAAGTGGTAAAATTATGTTTTATGTGAATTTCCAAATTCTCCTAGGAGGTGGGTAAAAGACGGTGAAAAGTTCAATAAAATTATTATATATCTAAAATTATTATAAACTAACTCTTATGAATTACATTGAACATATATAGGTATTATGTATCCATTTTTACCTTAATTAAATTTATATAAAATAAATAATTATTCATATAAAAATTTGGTTTTAAACTATAACTTAGCGGTTTTTCACTATTCATCAAAAATTGAAAGTTTTCAGAAAAATACCAAAATTTCACCCTATGCTAATTTTGATATTCCAAATCCAAAAATAAAGTCCATTTTGAAAGATAAATTTAAAAAATTTCATAAAGTGGGTATTACAATTCAAAACTGCTAGTTTGATTGGTTGTGGTGTGTGTGTTAGAACTCGAAGTTGCGTACAAAACACGCTACTGTATTATTCAAAGGAAAGCATACCGTGGAAGCTTGTGGTGTTACAATAAATGTTTCCTTCTGTTGAGATCCCTAATCCACCGTCATTACCTTACTCATAATCTCTTTACTATTTCTTGAAATGTGTCTATGACACAAAAAATATTTTCACAGATCATCCATGGAAAATGTAAACCAGTTTTTGCAACTAGAAAATAAAAACTCCATGGGAACTTAGAAAAATAATATTTGTGTGTATAATAATCATCCTAAATTAATGATACGAGAGAAAAATAAACAATAATAAATACTGAAAAAATATTTTAAATGAATTGAAAATATTATTTTAGAAATTATATAATGAATCCTACAAATATTTAAGATTGTTTAGTGGTGAAGAACATTACAACATTGATATCCATTGATGATCCATATTCATTGATTTTTACTATTGCTACAAATTATGATGAGGATCCCCCATAGCCTTCCTCTTCGTCTAATTAGAGTTTATAAACAACCCTAAATAGAGTATTATAAATTCTATTTAATGGTAATGGATTCTGGTTTCTACATTAGGATTAATATATTATGTTTACCATGTTTTCACTCGTATCACTAAATTCCTGATGATAATGAAAATAATAAATCTCCTATATTAAATCCCTAGTTTATGACTCATCTTTAGTGTAAAACCCCAAGCATCCTTGGTACGTTTCCCTTTGAATAATCAAATAGCTTGCGATGTACGCTACTTCGAGATTTTAACAAACCACCACCAATCAAACTTTCCTTTATAAGGAGTAATACCCAGTTTTGAAATTTTATAAATTTTATTTATCAAAATGTACTCAATTTTTGGATTCAAAATATCAAAATTATATTAGGGTGATTTTTTTTAATCATCTAAAAACATTGAATTTTGATGAATATTGAAAAATACTATACATTAGTTAAAAACATATTTTTTGAGTAAAAATAATATATAGAATTAAATTATACATTTGAGTGGTTTCAATGTATAATTTGATTATATTTTTATCAATTAATATAATTTTGGACATTTCATGTAATTTCACATTTAAACTATACATAAACAATTGTCAATATTTTGAATGTTATTATTTATAAAAACACACTTTTTTGTTTTGACAACGAGAATTATTTTTAAATTAGTTTCTACCACTTATGTATTTTGAATTTTGAATATGGATTCTATATTCAGAATCTGGAGGTCCATTTTCTGTAAATAGTTAACTTTTATTTTTAGACATTATGAATATTTACTTCAATATGTATTTTATTTAACATGGTTAAAGGGTAATTTAGGTAAATAAGGGTAAAAATATATTATTATAATAATATTAAATTACCCTATCAAGTGTCATATTCATATTGTTTGATACATGTCGAACCATGGGCATCATTGGGTCGATTTTGGGACCCTATGGGGCCACTCGATTGTGATAATGACAATTTAAATTAATTAAATTAAAGTAAAGACAAAAATGAAATAAATATATATCTTTAGGTAAAATAATTATTACAAGGGGTAATATAATTTATATTTTCTACTTTAAATATAAATTTGATAGATAAAAATATTTTCTACATCCTGTTATTTTTTTTATAATTTTTAGACTTCAAATAAATAAAATTAATTATGACACTATAATGATGCGGTGTTTACCTCATTAAAGAATGATTTAAATAAATGAGATTATAAAAATTAAAAAAATATCCAAAACCTATCCAATTATTGTTGAATGATTTTATTTAAAACATTAGTGATTTTAACATCAATGTTAATGAGATTTTCACCTTTATAAACCGAATATAATTATATAATAAAATAATATTATCTAACATTCCAAAAGAGCCCCTACCCCTTATAAAAATACCACATATCTAACCCATTTATCACACCTCTTAAGCCACATGGATCATACAACCTCTACCCAATAAATATCCCCACATACATCTCTTCCTCATTGAATCCTTACCTTAGGCAGAAGTCACTTCAAGTAAGCATTTTGGTTCCAACCAAAGGGAGTTACCCGATTTAAAGGTATCATTTCCTCTTAAGTTATTTTCATTATTTTACTTCTCCAACCCCATAAAATGTATTTATTCCTTTATCTTATATCAACCCCAATATCATAAATATTCTAGGATGGTGTTCGGAAATTGATTGGAACTACACTCACACACACCTCCATCGAATGTGTATATAATATAATGTTTCTCTAGATGACAAACTACTGCCTCACAAAACGATGACTGTTCAATCTTCTACTAGAACCTCTTATAGTGGCCATTATGATGGAATTGAAAGTATATATGATATATTTGATATTTATTTTATTTGTAATTTTTTTAATTATATTTTATAGAAATATTTTATTATTTTAATGTTTTATATATAAGATAATATCATTTGAGGAAGTGTGGACTACCGCCACCTCAAAGTTAGATGAACCATTCATACCATACATGGAACGTATAAAGGATATAGATAAAGAAAAAAATAATGTATATAATATATTATATTATACTGGAATAATAATATATCTATGTATCATTTGGTATTCTTTCCTTTTATAATAAAAAAATTGAAATGGAAGCAGCATTCGTGCGAACATACAGAATGTCGTCTCAACAAATTCTATGAGATTCATTCTCTATTGTAACCATTCAAGAATATTTTTCATTTGATTATTAAAAATAATATTTTAAGACATTATATCATTCAGGATATGAATCATATCCATAAAAAAATGACTTACTTAACAAAATATATAAAGGAAAACGAATCATTTAACACATGAAATAATGATACTGCTAAAATATTATTAACAATGCAATATTAGAAGTTCATATATGATATCATATTTATGTAGTTTGTTCATCTATAATTTAGTAACAATAATTTAACTATTATATTGGAATTTAAATTACCCTCGACCAAGGAAAAGTATAGGGTAAGGGTTAATTTCACAGACTCCTTATTATCAGAGGTTCTTCTTGTAACGCCCCGACCCTAGCTACCCAGAGTCGGTGCATTACTTCGTAACATTGGCATGATCATAAAAGATCAAGTCTCGAAAGACCGATTAGTTTAGTAGCTTTGGAAACACTAGATACATTCATAAGTCTTTCATTACATCAAAAAGTAAACAAACTACAACAACATGGTCTTCATAGTCCACACTCATATCCCTTTCTGACTATCCCTGCAGGTCATTCATAAAATATCTCTTCACATCCTGGAAAAATAATAAAACATTGAAAGGGGTGAGCTCAGATGCTCAGTAAGGATAACAATATTGCAGAATCTTTCATAAATAAACATAAAATTTAAGGCAATGTATAACTAAAACAAAATCCTTTTAAACTTGAACATCAACATAATATGGCAAAAGTAAAACGATATAATGACATTTAATTATTCACATGGATATTCTACTGGTCGAATAATCACATGAAATATCAATAACCACTTTCATAATGATGGAATGCATAATTCCAGACATTCTGAAACATTTTGTCAAGGCCTCGGCCAAGACGTCTAAAATGATTAAGGCCTCGGCCAAAACCATAAATCAAATTGGGAAAGGGCCTCGGCCAATTCCACGTCTAGTTGTCTCATGAGACCTACCGATGCATCAAGGAGCTATAGCGGGCTCCACCCATCAATTATTAAGTCCAATGCATTCCTCATATGAATAGGTTTAAACATATCACAAACCATAACATAATCGTATCACATAAAACATGGATAAAGGAAACATAACATTTCCACATTTCAATCACATGATATCAATACAACACATTGATATAATGAAAATGCTTTCAAAACCATTTTCAATACCATAATAAAAGAAAGTTAAAACTTTGTATTTTTTTTCATTAAAAAACGTGATGGCTTGTAGAGGAAGCCGAAACACAAATAATGGTCACGGCGGCGGAGAAGTCGTTGTCGCCACATATGTACGGAAAGAAAAACATTCCCTTTTTGTCGTTTAGTAAAACGCTTCGTATAAAAGAGATTCCTTTTGAATAACATAAAAGTCAAAGGGGTTTATACACCGTATAAAAGAAAATTGTGTATAAAACCAAATATGCCTCAATGAAAGGGGATTGAGACGATGTCCTTAAAAAGATCATTTTTTTATAAATAAAGTACATCTATAATGTTTATTCTCTATAAGTACACATAAATAATGTAAAAATAAAAGATATGACATAATAATATCATGAAATAATTTGAAAGTAGGAGATTAACCCAAAGAATAGAAATTGGGTTAAGAAGTTCCCTTACCTCGTGTCTGACCTGACTCAACCATTCTTTAACCTCGTGAATAATAAACTAGAGTTAATATATACCTTATTAAGAACCATTTTAAATTTCATTAACCTTTTTATATAACTTATTACAATGATATGAACATTATGTAATTATTTAAGTTAATAACGGTCGTTTTGTCGATCTTTGGTACTTGAGTCAACAATAAACTTCTTATAATTACAAGTTGTTTATGTGGTAGAATATCCATTATCTCCAGAATTATATTCATGATTTAGATGTCATATATATCATATATATCTAGTATATACATTCATTTATAATATTACGTAACATTTAGAGGTAAGAAATGAAATGCACCGTTCATGGAGACGGTAAGCTGTACGTACGCATGAACGCTACTTTCATTTCTATTTCGTATTTAATGGAATGAAATCATAATGATATAAATGTATAATATAATTCCAGTATAATATAGTGTATAATACCATTTACTCCATCCTTTATACATCCCACATATGGCATTAACGATTCAAATCACTTTGAGGGGGCGGTAGTCCGCACTTCCTAAAATGAAATTATCGCGTTTACCCATAATGGAAACCATAAAGTATGCCATAAATGAGAAATACAGAAGCATAAGTAAAACATAAACATATTACATATCATATATAAATATAGTTACATCTTAATGGCCACCTTTTAAGGTGTTATATGAGTGTTGAACAATCATCGTTTCGTGAGGTAGAAATTCTCCATCCACAGAAACCGTATGTTCTTTAACCATTAGATGTAGGTGTGTGTAAGTGTAGCTCGAATCCCTCTTATAACAACATCCAGTATATTTAGGATACTGGTGTTGTTACAAATGAAATGAATAAAAAGAGTATAGGTTGTTGGAATGAAAAATAAAACTAAACAACATTAGAGAAGACATTACCTCAAAATCGGGTAACTCTTTTTGATTTGAGCCAAAGGCTTCCTCGGGAAGAGTTCTGCCCAAAGTGAGGCTTATAGGAGTAAGTGAGGTATGTTGGGAGAGTATTTGGGTAGAGTTTGGCCGAGCAAAAATGGCTTGAAGGTGTGAATAAGGTGGGAGTGGTGGGGTCCTTTTATAAGTGGAGAGGAGGGACACTTTTGGAAAGTAATGAAATGTTATTCTATTATACAATGATTTTCGGATTCTAAAGGTCCCACACTTGTATAATTAGAGGATAAGGTGATAAGGGTTCTAAATCTCCTCATCCAATAGGCTTTGGACAAGTGTAAGCCTTGGCTTTTACATTAACTTCTCATTTTATTTAAATCGTTAAATAATGAGGTCATCGCTGCATCATCATGATTTCATAAATAATTTAATTTATTTAATGTCCAAAAATTATAAAAAAATACTATAATGTAGGAAATATTTTTATCTTTCCAATGAATATTTATAGTCAAAAATATGACTTGTATAACCCCATGTAAAAATTGTTTTAGTAAAACATTTCATGTTTGTGTCATTTTTTAACTTTAACATTAAATAAAAGGTATTTATGTCATTTTTCAACTAAAGTGGCCCCATGGGGTCCCCAAGTTGACCCATGGATTGTTTTGGCCGGCCATGGCACATCCAAAGTGGGTAGGACATGTGTCAAGCTCATCTCATATTATTAAAACATTATTTTTACCTTAAACTACATTAATTACCTCTAATCGCGATTAAGAACTTAAAAGTTACTATTCACCAAAAATTATTTTAATCTCATTGAACCACATTTTACTTCTTAATGACAACCATGTATGTCGGATTTTTGAAAATCAAATCACAGAGGTGGTAATATTTCATTTAAATGAAAAATCAGTTATTTAACTACCATATAGTGGTTTCACTATTCATCAAAAATTGAAGTTTTTCAGAACAATGCCAAAATTTCACCCTAAGCTATAATTGATATTCCGATTTCAAAAATGATGTCTATTTTAAAAAATTCCAAAAATATAAGTTTCATTAATTTATTTTATAATTAATTCCCGCTGTCACAACAAATAGCGTGTTTTTAAGAAACAATTTATATCAAAAGATTGGCAATTGTTTATGTCCAATTTCAATGTAAAATTAATTATAATGACCACAATTGGATAAAATGGTAAAAATATATTCTAATTATAATTTAAAACCACTAAATAGTTTAATTTATCACTATAAATTATTTTTATTAAACAAGTTGTTTTTAAGTATTTTTCACTATTCATAAAAAATTAGAAGTTCTCAGAAAAATAACAAAAATTCAACATAGGCTAATTTCGATATTCCGAATCCAAAAATGAAGTCCATTTTGAAATATAAAATTTCTATAATTTTAAAAAGTGGTAATTACTATTCATAACGGCTACTATGATTAGTCGTGGTGTTTTAGGACTCGAAGTTGCGTACAATGCAAGCTATTGCATTATTGAATGAGAAGCGTATTGTGGAAGTTCGGTGTGTTACACTTCTCACATAAGTGTCTACTAGGACCACATTATCATCCACATACATGTTTCATAAAAATATATTTCAATAAATTTTTACATTTTACTAGAATATGGGTTAAATTCATTTATACCATTGTTTTAATATTTATAAAATGTTTGTAATGGAATCATTCCGTTATTTTCCATGTAAGGTACATTATGACCTTTTTGACAAATTAACGTAAGAATGATTTTTTATCTTATATGGCTGCTATGGTTATTCTCTGTCGTTATAACACCATTTAACCATCTCATACTAGATTATAAGAATATTTTTAAAATAAATGATTTTTATTATAATAACATGAATTTTAAATGATTTCAAAATGAAAAGAGGTATTTCCCTCAAATAGTTTTGAATTCAACTATGTCAACATATTTTAATAGATTTTATACTTATTTGAAGTTGATTTAAAATTATGCTAGTATTCATTATTGTATTGAAGGTTTTGTGATATTTTTTTTTTGTGGATGTCTTATTTTTATACCATTCATCATTAATGGTTAATGTATTAACATTTCTTATGAAAGTTTTAATATAATTGTTTATGTTATGACTCATCCTTTTCATATAAGGAATGCATTAGACTTAGTAAGTGATGGTTGGATCTCACTATAGCTCATTGATGCATCGGTAGGTCTCATGAGTCTTACTACTATCTTTGCATAAGGCCTTGAAAAAATCATATTCATAGTCTTGGCATGAGTCCTTGACTATGTGGTTATGATGTCCGACATTATGCAATCCATCATTATGAAATTAGCTATTGATATTACATATTTTTTTAAGGGTGGGGCCGAAGCCTCATTTTATTATTTAAAGAAAATCAAAGATCTCTTTTATCTTTGCAGAGGGAGACCCATTACATAGCCCGAAGGCCCAGTGGGCATGGAGCCCATTACATAGCCCGTAGGCCAAATTATTTGGCCTAATGTCCATTCTGTGAATAGTAACCCGGCTGCTACAGTACCAGCCACTGCTACAGTACCCTACCACTGCTACATTATCCTATTGCTGCTACAGTACCCGCCGATCAATAGTACCACCACTGCTACAGTACCGGTACTGTGCTACTACAGTAACCCGCACCCCATGGGTTTGGAATCCCCATTTTTCATGTAGGATTACAGGGTGCTTACCACTAAGCCAAACCCCAACTACAGTATTGATATAACATATTATTATTCAACCAGTATAATATTTATGTGAATAAGTAAATGAAATTATTTGATTTATCTTTTTTATATTATGCCTAATTTTATGTTTTAAAGGCTTTTGTTTTAGTTTTATACATTCCCTTAAATGTTTGTACTTATTTATGATTTTTTCCACTATATTGTTATCCTTACTGAGCATTTAAGCTCACTACTTTCTTATGTTTTCTTTGACAAGTATATGAAGATGCAAATTATGAATAAACTGTAGGGATATTCCATGGATATGAGTGTGTTTAATGGTAACACAATGTTGTATTTCTTTATTTCATGATGTCATGTAAAACTTATGTATGTATCTATTACTTCCAAGGATACAAATCTAATCGGTCTTTCGACACATGATCTCTTGTGATCATGCCAATGTGCTGTAATAATGCACCAACACTAGGTAACTAGGGATGGGGGGTTATAGTTGGTATGAAAGATAGGTCAGTACAAACCATAGAAACTAGATTTAGATAAACTCCGATTAGAGCACATTACCCAAAGATAGACGTTGAGGATTAGTATATATGTACTTCCTATAATCTTGGAAAGGTTGAGATTTTGTGAATTTTAGATGAAATACATCCCTGTATGGATACGAGAAGGTAGATGCAGCTCTGTCACAAATTAACTTAGTAGTGAAAACTCTAACAAGGAGTTTTGGGCTTGCCCCAGGGTATCCTAGTACACTAAAATCGGCCTTACTAAACTCTTGGTTATGACACTCTAAGAAGATATGATTTTGATAATTCACATTTTCATTACAAACCATTATAAAGGATTTATGAGTATATACCTCCTCAATAAAAACATTTTTATGATTATGGATTATATCCATGAACTATTCAATTTAGGTTATGTCTTTTACAAGTTTGGAATTATGTATTGAGATTAAAAGACTAATCTAGTTTTAGAAATTGTTTATAAATGGATCCCAGTGGAAGGAATGAGAAATGTATCAATTCCTGTAATCCTTTTAGGGATTTATCTTCTACAAAAGATAATTATAGTAGAGCTAGATATTAAATTGGTGTTGAACCTCTTATAATTATAGTGGGACAACTCACTCATGTTATGAATAATAACCTTACCTGTTTGGAGCAACCCGATCTAAAATGTGGAGGATCAATGTTATACCGATTCACAAGGAGAAAACCACAAACATTATATATGAATAAAAATCCATTTGTAACTGAGCAATGGATATGATCCTTAGAGAATTTTTTTTAATATTTGTGGAGTAGCGAAAGAGAAAATGTTGTCATGGTTGTTTATCACCTCATGGGAGATGAGGATCAATGGTGGTCATTAATTAAAAAAAAATAAAATAAAGAAGCATCAAGTATCTAATGAAGGGATTTTAAAGTGATTTTATTAGAAAAATACTTTCCTTGTGACCATCAAGCTGATATGAGAAGAAAATTTCATAGTCTGCATCAAAAAGAGGATGATAATTTCTCAATGTATGAGGATAACATTACAAGGATAGAAAGGCATGATGTAGATTATTTACGTAACCCAAGGAGTAAGATTGATCAATTATTTGATGGGTTAAAACCATTTCTTCATCAAGAATTAGTCTTATAATCCTTCACATCATATGAAGATATTGTCTCATTTGCTCTCAAGAATGAAAATTAATTCTCAATGTCTTATGACTTTAAAGTAAATCAAGATAATGAGAGATCTTCTGAACACTCTATAAAGGAAAATAAGGGGAATAAGGGAAAATTTTAATATCTATCCTGCAGTAAATGTTGGAAGAAACACTCTGGTACATGACTAAAGGGATTGAGAGTCTGTTATGACTATGGTGAAAAAGCCACCAAGCCCGTGATTTTAAGGGAATGAAATAGGTGTTTAATGATGGATGTAAAAATTGTAATGAAATAGGGAATTATGCAAATTAATATCCTAAGATCTAAGGAAACATACCTCATAAAAGGCCAAAAGATCAAGGCCAGGATTATGCAATCATTACTGTTGAGGTTGATGTTATGAAAGACGTGGTTGTATGCAATTTAATGGTTTCCTCATGTTTAACCAAATGCTTTATTTGATTCGAGATCATCGCATTGGTTCATATCTTCTTAGTTTTCAATGAAAATTATATATTTCAAATTGTAATTAACAATGGATTTATCAGTAAAAACTAACTGCAATAATGTTTTGTGAATTAGTTCCCACAAGGGCATATAAATGTTCTTTATCCGCTAATCTCATCATCACTCCCATTATTGAATTTTAAATAATCTTCAGTATAAATTGGATTTCTGACCATGATTTGAAAATTTATTTTAAGAAGAAGGAGGTTACAATTTTCGATGATGATAAATAGAACATTATCTATTGAGCCAAAATTTCACCATCTGATTATTATCATGATCCACCCTCGTACGTGGGGATTATTTTTCTATTAATATTTATCACATGTTACATGAGAAACTGTCTATTTAATACCTTGTTAGTATATGTATGTTAACATTTTCCAAACGAACTCTTAAATAAATCATGAATGATCATGATACCCAGAATTTTGGCAACTTCAAATAATAATATATGGGATAATTACTTATTTTACCACATCATAACGGATTATAAGAATGTTATCTCATTTACAATTAATAATATATCAACATTATACACCACTAAGAAAATGAATGGACTCCCACTAAACCTCTTATAGACAGAGGTATCACATTGTTTATTTTTTGAAATAAAATTCCCTTAACTATTCATTACAATGAAAGATCCATGATCTAGATTTTTGATTCACCTATTAAATGGATCTATACAAAATGAAAAGCTTATATACAAAAAATATATCTGTGAACCCTTTTGTTTGTATTATATAGAAAACATCAATAATGTTTTAAAGAAATATATTTTGAAATACATTTTCCCAATATCATAATCCTTATAAGATAATTTATAATGTAGATTTATTATGGACTTATTCTTTTAAATTTTTGAAACAGATTCATAATAGAATATTCATTAATGTTTGTTAAACTTGTTAGTCACCATTCATGATTTATATGTATTATTTTTACCTTCAATTTCATATTCGTAATTGAATACCAATAAATGTTTTAAATTATTTACATCTATTACAGGGTATAAAAAAAAATTTGTTTTCTAATATATTAAATCCATATCAGAATTCATAGATTCGTTCAATCTTGAAATTTATTTGTTTTTCACTAGAACTTTATAGGGTATAGGTCTATTATCATCATCTAATAATGAATTAAAATCTTTAGTTACTATGAAACAACATCTATCAGGTTCTTTAACACCACTTTTGACCTTATGAATTACATGTTCTATTAGAAATACCACTTATATAGGGTAAACTATAATTTATTCATATTCAAACACCTTTTTGATATTTAGAATTAGATTCATCAATGTCAAACATTCTCATACAATCTATTTTGATAATGTACCCCATCTCAAGGAACATGGAATGTTTGGATGCTTTTACATTTTTTCTAGTGTTGGTTAATTTAGATAATATCCCTTTTTCCTTATGAAATAATCTAAAGGTAATCATTATAGATAAGGGGGGAGTTAACTTCCATAAAGGGATTTAAAAAACACCTCACATACTCAAACATGTATTTTCATCAATACAAACTTCCTCTTGTACTATAACACCATTGATATACCACTTTTTACTTTAGTTGGAAATAGTTTAGTATGTGTTTTTTATTATGTAATTCATATCCCAAAAGAATAAAACAATGATTTAATGACATAACATTGATCTCACTATGTCCAGCAATCTATGGTTCCTCCTTTCACAAAATACATTGTAATGTAATGTATAAGGTGGAGTGGGTTGAGATGTAATCCAGATAACCATTAAATAATAAATGATTTATTTGTTAAGATATTTTTAAAATATTTAAATAATATATTATTTATATTCATACCAAGATATTTCTATACTTCATTATTGAACACCTCAAATTTCTCAATTGATTCTTACTTATACCTCATTAAGTAGACATATCCATATTTTTTAAAGTCATTGTTAATATTTATAATGTAATAGTATCTAAATAATTATTTAACTGTAAAATGTCTAAATACAATTATGTAAAATAATTCCATAATATATGAACCATTTTTATAATCCTAGAATATAATGTAGAAACACCTGAGAAATGAGGATGAATCTGTTGAGGTCCTATTTTACCAAAATTTTAATTCTTTCCATCATAACCCCTTAGCCATTTTGGACGTTAATGTACTATATTGAATAAATCAAATAGATAATTTTTAATTTTTCTAAGAAATACACCATGAAATTCTTCATGACATGTATATAATAAAATTAATGTGGCATAATTATTCTTACAAGGTGCATCCCATATCGGGAATAATACTCCTTGACATATGTGGGGGGGTATAGGTAATGGATTCCACTCTAAAACCAACATACTAATATACCAATGGATTTTATTATGTATCATTCATAAAATAAGAGTGCCATATTAAACATGTTTCTATTTTATATTATTACACCCTTGAACTTGTATAAAATCCCAAAACACCTCATATAACTTGTATCTAACCAACTCAACTTACATTTATTTTCCTCCAACTGATATTGATCATAAAAATCTACTAAGGGATATCCTTGCACCCAAAATATTGGTATGATTCATCAATATATTAGAGTCATTTATCACTTACAAAAAAAATTCCACAAATTAGTACATGAAAGGTGGTATTTATACTTCCCCAGTATAGTACTATTCTTTAGTCTATATTGTTGTCCTTCTCAATATTGATCTTCCAAATAACATGATTATCACATAGTATATAAAAATATTTCATACTAGTTGGTCATTATTAATTTATCCATTCTTTTTATTTTTATTCAATATCTAAAATGATTAATATAATCCTTCTATATACTTATTATTATCATTTTCTATAGTTTTCAGTGGATTTTCATCCTCCCCATTCCTAAAGTGATTTTAATTATATTATATTCGATTTTTATACAGCTATAGTAGCCACTTATTACATTTTTTTCTTATACATGATCTTCTGAAAAACCAACATTTGTGGGAAATGTCATTAAATGTAACCATTAAAATATTATATCCATAAATATGAAATCATGTGATAATTTTAGTATCTATAAAAAAATAAGGATTTTTAAATACCAACATTGGGTTCTAATGATAAATCATGCATTCTTTTTCATCTCAAATGATTTTCCTAGAATACCATTAATAATTTATTCTCATTTATAATATTAGATAAATATATCTCAAATCATCATAGTTTTATGAAATGATCACCCAACATTTCATTTATAGGATGAAGAAAGTCCTCTTGCACCTTATGAAATTCAATTAAATAAATTCTTACTTAAATATTAGATATATTCTTGGATAATTTCTATCCTTTTTATCAAATCCTCCATATTGAATATAAAATATTTTTGAAATATTAAACCACATAATGGATGGTGTACACATATATATGTTTATTTTTTTTTCTAGATTTAGAAAATATAGAATAATTATTAGTTGTTATGGTTAGTAAAATTACCATCCATACTTCTTAGTTTCTTTGATCACATTTATGTTAATAGATTAGATAAGAAAACCAAGTCAAGTGGATCATATTTTATAGACATAAATTATGATATATTGATCAATAATTGATGGAATTATGACTGTATTATTATTTAAAACATCATAACATCATTTTCACTTTAAAAAACAACACACTTTATCCTCAGCTCAAATTTTATTTCTTGAAATAATCTTATTTCATTGAAATAAATTTCATTATGATGATTGGTACAAATAAATATATCTTTAAAACCATCTATAATATTATCATTTACACCAAATTTGAAATCAAGAAACCAGATTTGTAATCTTATTATAACATTTATGTTTTTCTACATTTTGAATTCATGCACTATAGGCATCAAAATTATTATGTTATACATATATTATGATAAAGTAAAATGTTCTGCATAAAATTAATACCTTCATGAATGGATTCATATAATATATAGAAATTATTATACTCAGATAAGTCATACACTCAGCGATTGCAAGGACATATGATTATGGATATCTTATAAAGAAGACTTCTGATGTTCTCATTATCATATGATGAAGTCATAAATTCATCTATTCCATTTTTCTTTTCTATTATGAAGACATACAATCACTATTAAATCAATATGTTTGGTTACAAGACATGCATTACCACTTTTTCAATTTTTCATAAAGATCCATAGTAATACGATGGGTAGGGAATTCATATGAATAGACTATGAATTCATATGATGCGGGAAGACATACAAAGTCATTTGATCAAGGGGAAAATACATATGATCATGAATTTTTCATTTTTTTCATTACCATATCTCAAATTATATAATTATTAAAATAATATAAATATGAATTCTTATGGCTCTATGGATCCTACAGACCTATCTAAACACCATACCAGGATAATTTTCACTGATAGTAGCTAGAAAAAATCTTATTTTTCCATGGATTTATTCAATAAAAGACCATATTTCTTTCAAAGACTCTGAACCTTAAAAATTAATAATTATAACAATATAATATTTCTAACAATAGGTTATATAGCTATATCCTTTTTGCCTTTGTATTTTTTATACATGGTGAATATAGTGCATTCAACTTCAGCATAACATGTCACAAATATTACAACTCTATATTCCTTTACATATGTATGTATAAAAAAACTCATCACTTCCTTTATATAGTGGAGATGTTAATCCATAACACAATATATATCATTTAAATTATTTTATTTTAAGTACTAATTGATAACAAATAAAACCATTTACAAATGGGAACTTCAACCCATCTTTTTTGTTTATAATAAATTCCTAATTACCATTATTCAATGTAATCCTAATGATATTAGATTAGAACTATAAATAGAGGGAAAATTTTACCTCCATTATTGAACTAATAGGAATGGATCAAAGTGTGATTCTTCCCCTTTTCAATATATTTCCCTCTTATAAGAGAATGGAGTGACCAACCATTTTTCCAATTAAGGTTTCATCCACTAGCCAACTGTAGTTCAAATAAGAAATTATCATTGTAAAAATATAGTGTTATTTTTATACAATAATGGTTTCTATTTAATCTTTAACTTGTGCTAGAAACATCTTACTTTTAAAGACTATAAGAAAATAAGATAGTTGTTAAGAAATTTTCATGAAATTTTACTCACATTAATAGATGTATCAAAACATTTAAAGTTCCATTTAATAACCATTTTATTAGATAATTTTATCAGAAAAATCTGTATAAGTTAAAATAGATATAGGAGAACAAATCTATATTTTATCATTTAACTATTGAAGGGTCTATACAGATTTCTAGATTCAAATAAATGTGTTGAATTACCACACCTTTTTCATTTTTAAATCTCCCACTCATCATATTCCTTCCAAATTTTTTAACCAATCATAAAAAACAATAAATTACAGAAAATAGTATATGATAATGAAGTGGATCATCAATTATTAATCAATTAGAGAAGAAGGGATGGTATATACATGTTTTCCCATAAAAAAATTTCATGGTAGCTCAATCCTTTTTAAAACATATCATGTTTTCTCCTTGGTTTATTTTATAGGTATATTCCTTTTTTAATTGTATTTATTTCTTTCCAATTTCATATTTTATTTGATTTAATCGAATTTTTCATCATTTTGATAAGTATTATTTATTTATATTCAGTTTTATCTAACAAACTTACCTATTATAACAAATAAAGCCATGTGAATAATTTATCAGTATGTTCATTCACTTTTAACCCATTGAATGTGGATTCCATTCTATCTATATCACTTTTATTAGAATATATAGTTATTTAATTCCCACATATTATTTATTTCCCTAGAAATAAACCCATATTCTAAATAGAGAAGTATCCTTCTTGATTTCACATTATACATATATCATTACTAGTTTAATAATTTCCATTATTTGAATGATTTAATACATCCTCATTAAGAGTGAGAACCCCTAGTCTAATCAACCTATATATCATTCGTATGAACTCCATTTTTTATTCAAATTTTTTTAATTTTTAGTTTTTATTAGTGGCCAACATGAACTATCATGTGAGGTGTCCTCTTTTTCCATAGTTGAATCACTTGTTCCCTATGGGTTTGAACACATAATTTTATTTCGTCAAATTAAAATGGGGTCAATTAACATTGAATGATATAGAATCCATATTAGAAATAATTTTATTCATTAGTTATTTCTCTACCCATGGTTGTTCTTTATTAACATCGTTATGTAGATGATACCAAGAAAGATCATAAATTTATTTATTAGAATAATGATAACCAACATTACATATATTATATTAGTTCCTTATTGAATCAAATATATTATTTAGGGATATATCATTTATTTTCTATAAATTTTACTTCACTTCTATAGGTTCTCAATTTAATTCATATTTTTTATTATTTCCTCAAGCATCATGACATTTTACATACTAAAATATTATTCCAGTAATCGATGGATCATTTTACAAACCTCTAGTACAAAACATTTATCCCCATAAATATTTCTCTTTTTTTAGTAGGTTAAATATATCTATATTTTCCATATTTTAGTAACCAGTTCATTAGAACTAGTAAACTACATTTCTGATATTAGTTTAGGTGCTTGTTTTTTTATATACCTCCAATATTGAATTATTATATGGATTTCATGTATTTATATTATTCCACTTTTTTACATAAATTTAAAATTTTTCTTACACATTCAGAAAAATATTATAATAACAATATTATTAGGATTTTGGGATATCATTTTTCCATGATCATTAAATGGACTTGTATTCAACTAATATGAACCTTATGGATCCACCATTATGAACCTAATTATAATTATTACACAACTATATAGTTCTTGTGGAAGAGAAAATTTTATAAAAAATGTGGGATGTTCTAGCATGGATTGGCCTCATATTATTCAGTCATATTTTGAGATGATGATTTTTTAGATTTATATTTTTCTCATTCGTAACTAATCCCAATATAGCTTTCAAAAAAAATTTATCTTTACAACATGATTCAGTTGCATATTCCAAGTCTCTTGATCTTTTTTTAAACACATTCACCTTGTTTAATATGATAATATTTGCTCTAAAATGACGTTATGAAGTTTCTCTAGTGCGTGGAGCACTTCATTTAAATTTTTCAAAAAAAATTATTTGTCACATGCATTTATTTTAAAATACTCATTAACTAAATTCATTCATTTATTTTATAGTGTAAAAAATTATTCCATGTATTTCATTATCCTTGTATGAGTGTTTCATATACTTACCTTCTTTGTTAATGTATCTAATATAACAACAACAAATTCTAATAGCTGTGAATTTTTATCAACCTTTTCCTTCATAAAAATAAATAAAAAGGAAATAAAATTGACCACAAAGATGTTTATATATGAGACAAGATGATATTATAATTCTAAAAATAATTTTATCAATTCAAACTCTCCATAAAGTACCCTAGTGACCTCAAAGGGAACACTATCAACCGATTCCCGAGGTGAGAAAATTCCCTTTTGAGTTCCTTATGATATTGGTCAATCCATTTTATTCCTTATTAGTTTTTTCAACATATTGTATGGATTTTTTTTCTTTTTTCGATAGTCCTCTAAAACACTTATACATAAATTATGATAGGTCTGGAATTCAATATGTTTATATGAGGTTTTTTTTCAAACACATGATCATTTCACTTAGTATACCATAGTGAATAAAATGGGGAAACATTTATTGAACCAATTAGAGATGTTTTATATGATTGATATTCCAATTTTGATGATTCAATAAATAAAAAATTAGAGGGAACCTAATTATTTTTCACCCATTATAGTATCCTAGTAGGTTTTACAGACACACCTAAGAGGGGGAGGGGAGAGAAGTGAATTATGTGTGGAATTATTTTATCAATATCCTATTATTCATTGGAAACCGTTTTACCCCTTCATACATGAATTTATATTGGTTAAAGTATCTGGATCATAAGTAATTTATCATAGAAATACACTAAAAAACATATAATTTATTGATGGTACAAAAAGTAAAGTGGGACATGGATTTTCACAAGGTTCTGTCCCACCAAATAATTATAATTATTGTAATTATTATGAAGCCCAAGTAATGTATTATCTAATAAAATTTACACAAAATTATAAAATTGGAGTTAGTTAATGATCTTCCTAAAACCAAGAACATAAAATTATATAGTTTTAAATTTCATAATATTATACATGAGAAATTGTTTCGTATATAAAAACACATCTTCAAACTAGTATCCAACCTTCATAAAATACTTTTCTTATCAACTTATTGATGTATATCAACATAGTATTTTAAGGGATTCCTTGACACAAAAAATATTGTTCTACCACCTCATTAGAATATAGTATTCTAACATCTTCAAAAACATAAAAAAAATCAACACATAAACCCCTACTAAAATAATTTCCTAGCTTGAAAATATTCAATATACACGGTTTCACCCCTCTTTAAACATTATCATCCAATGAACTTGACCATAACTAATTATTTAGAATATATATCTTTTATTAAATGTTCCTCAATTTATATATTCTTAATATATTTATTTGAGAAACAATACCTTGAATAGTTTTAGTTCTACCTTATTCTTCTTCATCACTGCTTTTTATGATAACTCTACCTCATACTATTTATTATTTGAGAGCATTTAGTTCTATTGATTTATATTTCTTAAAACTTTAGTAGATACTTTTTACTTTCTATTGTCTGTCTACTTAATCTTCAATAAAAATAACATGATTGGGACGCATTACTAAAAGGATCCTTTCATTTCCAATATCTAAAAATAGAATATATCTTATTCCTTCGGTTTTAACAAAAAATAATTAATAATTAAAAACACCTTCACGATCTCATGATTTTTCATAAAATATTTTTCTGCAAAATGTATATTCCCAAAATACATTTAATAAATTAATTTTTAAAAAATTAGTGTAATAGATCTTTAGTAAAATATATATAGCTGCATTAACATTTTCTTACTAAAAAAATCCCTATATAATCTACATATCAAACCTTCCAAACTATATAAAAAATAATGAAGCATTTCATTTCATGGATGCATATCCTTTCATTCATAACATGATACAATCCATTAAAATAGTATAGGCTTGAATCTCTAGTCTATACACAGTGCTAGTATGATCACTTCATTACCATATCCTCAATAATGAATAATAAAGATGTTTGGGATATCATGCCACCAAAATAATGGAAGAAGAATTTAAAATTTTATTCTTCTCTAGATTTATAAAATCTAGTAAAAAATTTACTCTTCAATATTTTGAATGTTTATATCCTTTCACCTCATTTTGTTTGTTCTATTTTATCACTGTCTACAATATCATAAAACTCAGTAAAGTATGTCATATTTCACCAACATAGATTCTAATATATATATTGATCTTAGATGAGACAATTATTACATTATTATTGAAAAACAAGTAACCGAATTTTTCACCATTAAGAATAAAGATCCTCATCCTAACATGACCATTAATTTATTAAAAAGGAATTATATCGTGGATAAGATTAGATTTTTGATGTTTATAAAAAATATGAAAATATTAAACATCATCACCATTATTTTTATCTTAGTTAATGATTGGGAACATAATTTTTCATCCACATACAACCTCAAATTATCACTATTAGTTAACTTATTATAATAGAGACATCAAATTATTGAAAACTCTGATTCTTATGATGATGTGTGACACTCAATGTAAAATTTATACATTCGTGCATGAATTTATACATTGATGCATGATGTTATACAATATATGACAGTCCATTTGTCTAATTATTAGTGGATGATGATGTTTTAGTTCACTAATACACATATAGTGGTTCATAAAGGCCAGGGGTTGATTATCCAGACAACCATGTTAGATTATTCCAAACTTATGGGATGATTAAAGGAGAGACTATATGAGGATATAGAGTGTTTGTAGATAAGAGAAATATATGAATTTATGGAGTCACCATCTAATTTTACTATCGATGATTATAAGATCATTTATGTTCATGTCCATGTTTTTGTTCCACAAGTACATGAGAGGTGATTGTGCATGAATTTTATTTTTCAATGTGGGTGGTTTATCCTGGTTTAACCAAAATGAATCATGGTCTTAATATATAATATTGGTGTCAGGAGATGAATAAAGATGTTGTGGGATTCATTAAACAGTGCTACAGTTGACAACATGTGATGGTCGAGCATCAATTTGGGTGGAGGGTGTTGCTAAAAGCATTTCCCATTCTTTAATGGAGGTGGGATGATATCATTATGGATATCATGGAAGGCCTTCCAAGGATACAATAAAATAATGATGATATTTGGTTAATTATAGATTAGTTAATTTGGGTGGAGGGTTTTGCTAATACCAGTACTTAGATGACACCATAGGAGTCACTTTATGGTAGGCCCCATAGATCAACTTTGTGTTGGATTAATGTTGGTGATTTTGTGTTTTTTGGGACTATGTCTCATAATGTAATGTCGTATCTGGTTAAATTGATTAGAAAACATACGAATATATCTCATTGTATAAGAAGTAGTATATAGATAAATGATGTAGACCTATTGAGTTTAAAGTGGTTGGTTTTGTGTTCCTTAAAATTTCTTCAATATTATGGCACCATTGAGTTTAGATACTGGGTAATTTTGATACTAGGTATATGGGGCCATTTGAGACTCTAGAGAGGATTTGTGGTGTAATTATTGAATCTAACATAGTATTACAGTGTTATGAACTTTTTTTATCATGGTTCACTGCTTCACCAGTATCACTATGAGCCTTCTCATGTGATCGATATTGAAGAGGATGAGTGTGAGGATGATGTGTCCTTTAATGAGCATCTGGTTTGTATTATGTGTCATAATTAGAAAGCCATGTGAGATTAGACTCTGATATTAGTACTGGGGTATAGAATTAGGGAATCACTCAAGTAGAAACATGAGTGAGGTAGGAAAATATTAAGGCTTAGTTTCCTAATATATCTATATTGGATGCTTAGTAATTCTTGGGAGTGCATCTTTAGGATGAGAAATTATAAGGAGAGAAGGTTTTAGGATCCTGAACATATTATGAGGTAGGTTTCATTTGAATTTTTTAAATCCACTTTTCTAGTTGATGAAATGCTTCTTTATAATTTGAATATGCTCAAGGGTTTCTAATGGTATTTTGACATAAAAATGAATAAAAGAGGATATATTGGGAAGGACACATGGTTTACACATGGTTAGTGCTAACCATGAACCATATCCATGAATCATGTACGGTGAGGGTGAATTGTTGATAAACCATGAAAAGGATGAGCCTAAGGCCATGATGGAATTTATAGAGACATCCCACATGACCATCAAATATTTTATTAAACCATTAGAGATCCTTAGAAAACTAAGTATCATAGTACTAATCTTGGACAAAGGGTGGAACATGATTAGTGCACAATTTGTACAACCATGTGCCTCATTAAAAGATGGAGTTTCTCTTTTAATACCTTTTTTTTATGATTATAACATGAATTTTCCCATTTCACTCTCCAATATTCAAGGTGTTGAACCATTTTCTACCTCCTTCTCCAATGATAATTCTACATCAATTCTTATCTTATTGGAGTTGGAATGGGTGTGTATCGATGAAATGTGTGATTATAACACTCATCCTCCTTCTATATTTTTGGTGAAGGCATTGTGCAGTTGTTCGTCTCTTTAAGAATACATAATACCTTGTTCTTCCAATATACTACATTTTCTGAATTTGAAGGTTATTTGAGTTTGAATTAAGGGATAAGGATAAGTGAGAATAAATCTACAAAATTTAGTTAGGTGTTATACAATTTATATCCATTATTATCAATGTTATATATGTGTATGTGGTTTTGATATTGGTTACATTATTTTATGTTTATTTCATTAGTAGGAAATGATTAATTGGGTATCTAAATGATGTGTTACATCCCTCGTGATAAATGTGGTATCTAATGATGATGAATAGACTATTCTTATGGACACCAATGTTATAGACCACTACCTTGAACCAGAAATGTTGGGAAATTAAGTGATAAATTGAGGTGTTATGATATTAAACAATTTTTAAATTATATTAACCTGGTAACATAACATGATTGGGTGTTTGGATTTACATGAAGAGTTAAATGATATATGGTATATAAATTTATGAATGTGATAATTAGTTAATGGGGTTTGGCCATTTGGTTAAATTTCATGGAAGGGGGTATACGTTTTTGTAATGTTTCAAAATAGTAAAATGTGAATATTTTTTGAATTGATAACTTTATGATTTTAATTAATCTTGGAAATGTGATTAAATGGAAATTTAACACCCTTATTTCGTTCTATGATAAAAAAGGATAATATAGATGAGCATTATAATGTTAAATAATGGTTGGTGTGATGATTGATTAATGATCCAGTTCTATTGGTGTTCTATACAGATACTCGAGAATCCCCTATTCATAATAAATTTTTGCGGATATGATTAATGCTCCAGTAACTGTGGGTATGGACATGGTGTTCCTTATAATTGTTGGGGAGGTCATACATGGTGTTCAGAATCCAGATTGGATTTATGGACTAAAACTCCATGTTTTAATATTTTTGAACCTTTGAAACATGGTTTATATAATCAACATGTGTCAAATCATGAGTAATGAAATGGGTAAAATATATAAAAAAATGAAATCAATTGATATTAGAAATATCTAATGATGTAACTCATTTTATTTTTCTATTTCAAATATAATTGGAAATTTTGTATAAACTACATTATAATAGATATTTTATAGAAATTTTTGATGGTGGGATAGTGAGTTTTAATCACACCCTGCTCAGTTTTCCATTAGGTAACCAGAAATACTTTCTGGTTGTTGATTAAGAATATGGAAAAGGAAATTTCCTAGAGTGTTGATTTAGAGATTAGGGGTGTGTATGGATAACGATAAAAGACCTGATGTAAAGAACCATTATGGGTATTATTCAACAATTATTTATTTTGTGTTTTTATTTATAGTTGAAACTTTATGAAATGGTATTTAATAATTAATTTTTAGTGATATGAATGTACATAGTTCTAATAAATTTTATTTTTAATGCATGATTATCTTTTGGGTTGTTTCTATTAGTTAATATTTCATAAAAAATGGATTACTCAGATAAAGATATTATAGTCTCCCCTAAGGGTCCATTATACCCTTGATACTAGTCATTAGCCTCTGGAATATAGGGATGTCCACAAATTAGTGGGACAAGGGATTTAATTTTATATTGTTCTTTTTAACATTTCTATTTTATGCACATGATGAATATTGTGAATTCAAACCTAGTATTACATGCCATGGATATTAAAACTATAACTTCATTTACCCCTGTGTCTATGGTAACCCTAATCAATATATTCATATGGTGTAAATGTTAATGAATCACTTGATACATTTCAATTTTATTATTTCATTTAAAATCATAATTGAAACAAATAAAATTAGATAGTTATATGATCTCCACCTTTCACTATTTCTACTAAATGGGGGTTTGTTCATTTTTACCTGAAAACAAACATGGCTCCTATAAAGTGGGTTTTGTTAAAAATAATCTAAATAAACTTCTTGATATATCTTTTTTAAAAACATCTCATTTACATGACCATGATAGTGATTTTTCAACTAGGAATGAAATGAGTAACATGAACTGTATTTTTAATTGATTTCATACTCTTTATTTTTTTATTCTAGTTCACATTGTTTCTTATTATTTCATACCATATAAAATTTATGAAATTAGAATATTTTAACCATATAATTGAATAAAAATAGTTCATATATAAAGTGGGAATGGAAGAATAATTTTTAATAAAACTTTGAAGATGATAATAGTCCATTAAGACTAAAATCAATAATATTGTAAAAGTAAGGTGGTAGTCTCCTATAGTAAATGTTGTTGGTCATTCTCTGTTGGAATCTCCAAGATCTACCTAAAATATTACAACCATTCAAAATATACATGTTTCATATATTTGGATATAATTATATGTACTAAAATATATTTCTATTATCCAATATGTGGAAATAGATAGGTTATAATTAATAATAAAAACAATTAATGATTTTACATTATTCTTCCATGATGTGAAGTTATTATTCTTATGAAACTTATTTAGACGTGAAAAAATATATATTTTGTTACTTATCCTTATGATGTTTATTCTTCTTCATAGAGAGGTTGTGAACATAATCCTTATACTTGGAATTAGTCTTTAATGCATTTTCCATTCCCGTTATATTATTTACCGTAGGAACTATGAGTTTTTCATGCTCGCATCCTTATGAACCTAGAGAATCAAAATAAGGAGTTCCATGAGAGAATTATTAATAATATTTAAAGTAAAATTAATTATAAAATTGAGAATATCTAAGGTGGTATAGGGAAAATTAGGCCCATGCAGAACTCATTAAGTAAATTTGAATATAAGATTCTCAAACGCTCAATATACCCAATCATTTTGACTACATGAGGACTATACAAAACACATTCTCCATGATTTCACATGAAAATTTATTTGGATATCACATGCCCCCCATTTTTATCTTTCTCTTGATAATGATTAATGATATGGGAAAATATCATAGACGAATCCATATGTTCATGAATCTTCTAAATATAATTATACATTAATAGAAATATAAGGAATTGGACATTCAATTCATCATATACATGTATCTAAATGATAGTGTGTTCCTCTACAGAATCCACCTTATAAGGATATTTCTGTGGATCCTGGGAGTGTAACACACACAACTTCCTCTCCTGGCACAGAATGATTTATGTGTACCTTTACCACTCATAGAAGTTTATACAGTTGAGGAGATAGTCATTCTAAAACATATATTAAGGTGGTATATTCATTATTTTTTGACATTTCAATTTATATAAAAATTACAATATTAATTTTAAAATACTTTATTTATATTACTAAAATGTGACATAAAAAATTTAATTTATTAATAACCCATTATTTTGTCAAATCCATATATCCCTAACTAATAGATTATGAATATCCAATATCCTGGATATTCAAGTGTCAAAGATCTATATTTATCATCTCAAAACCCATACAAGGTATTGGTAAAATTAATCAATGGTATTTATGTATGTTATTTTTTCAACATCATTAAATCAAAATTCCTTGACCAGTTGAGTGTCATAACCAATCAGGGAATCATTGAATTTAAATTCTTCAAAATTTCCTCTAAGATACACTAATTCTTTTAAGTGAAACACTCTTCATTCAAACATAATTATTGCGTTAAAAAAATTCATTTGGACTCCTAGAGAAATGGAAGTGTCACATCAATATCCATTCAAACACTTTGATATATGGTTTTATTCTAAACCATGTAATTTAAGGTGTTACGTAACTTTATATAACCAGGTATGAATTTATATTTTATGAATGGATTTAATATTTTATCAAAAAAATGGTTTTTAATTTTATCTGGATCCTAAATAATTAAATAACCACGTCTAAATAAAATAATTTACACCAATCCATTTATTTTTCAATATTACATAATATTTATTTTATTTATTCTATGTGATCATTTTTGAACCTTATAAAACATAAATGATTAATGATAAACAAAACAAAAATAAAATAAACATATGGAATGATAATAATAATTACAATTATTTTGTTTGTTGATTAGATGATAAACCAACCCTTAACCCTATAGGAATAACCCCTTGAACTGGGCTTGGCATGATTTTCATCATTCAACCATTTACCTTCATATCACCTTGGTTGGTTTTACCTCTCCTACTTCTTGAACCATGTTCACCATAATAGGATCTATTTCCATTACATCTTCTTACTCAAATGTAGTTGAGGGGAAACTAGGTATGAGGTTACATAAAAGAAACTAAGGACATGAAATCCCATGTATAATAAAGAGGAGGGGACAATATATAAATAATCTTTTTAATTTAAAAATTATTCTCCAAAAATGAATATAGTAATAATTAAATTTAGAGAAACTAAAATCATACTTAGGTATTTCAAGCTCATGAACATCAACATAAGAAACAATTACATATTTAATTCATTATAACATTTTTTTAAATTATATATTTATAAAAATAAAATTTATGAATTAATATATTGATTATCTAATTAATTAATTAATCCATTTATCATAATTTTATATTCAAAAAGTACAAAATATTTTCATCCATTATATAATTAAATAAAATTATTTATTATAAAATTAATTCATACACTATGTGTACTAATAGTGGATATTATTAATACCCATTTGTTTAGTCTCAAATTCTACAGGGAATTTAAACAAAACACTTATTGTATGTAACAAGTCATGTACCCTCCTATAATAAATGGTGTGTATTATCACTCACATGGAATCAGACATTACTCTGTATGGTCCCACTCATGTACTATATAATTATATGGCTTCAAGCATAATAAAAATTTCATGATATTACACAATGTGTAGTTTTGTGATAAAGGCCATGTATTCAACATTGTATTTATGACTATGTGACACCCATTGATATCTTTGGAATGAAACACTAGAAAATTATTTGAAGTAAACAACAATTATTCTGACCATATATGTCTTGAAGTTCTAAAATCTTGTGAAAAATATTTATGTTAAGCATTTAATATTGAAAAACATGTCACATTGTGTGTACAGTGTCTAAAAAACATATTGTTTTGTTTTAATGATATAATTAATTTCTATTTTGTTTAATTAATTCACATAGTCTACAACCATGATTCTTATATATTCATTTTTAAAATGGTATGTATTACATTACATGTACAACTTACTATATGTCGTGTACTCATTAATTTTCTTCCACAAATCAATTTAATGGAATCATTATTTAATATATGTGGTAATTTATGTGTTATATGGTATTTACAACATCCAAACACTCTATAGTCACAACTGTCTATGTTACACAACTATCATCAAATACATGTAATTTAATAAATACATTTAACATACATTTACCACATGATTTCTAGGAATCCAATAGGTCCACACTATGCGAATTAACATGACATGTACACAAGTTTTACTATGTGAAATATTTTGAAGCCACATTCCAGCTAGACGGTTAATATTTGATGTGAAATCACACCACATACTATTATACCACATAACATGGAATGGTTTTTGTAACTCTTCCGGATATAGATAACATGAATAAACAATGTGTACTTATTACTTATATTCCATGTATCGATTTCTCCCATCCATAATCATTGTCACATTTAGAATGTGTCTTTAAATTTTCATCATTCACTCTTAGCATTCCATTGGTTATTTGAATGTGATTAATTGTTATATAAAAACTATTACAATAAATAATGAAAAAAATCAACTGAAATATTAACCATTAAATACGTAAATAAATCAATGCATAATAAATAATTGTAAATTAAAATGTGACCACTCTAATACCAATTCAAGCTTTTTGGGTACAATGGGTGTGTGTTTGCTATGTGCCCCAAAAAAAATTTGTCTATTTTTTTTCAAAAAATCAACATAACTGGACAATAATTACTCTAAACTATTCATAGAAAGTAACTTTTCACCTATAAATTATAATTAATTATCATACATAGGAATAAAATTATTATTCAATCCTATCATAATTATAAAATCAATTAATCATTCTTGTTATACCATCATTTTGATAAATTTTAAATAGTATAATACCTCTAGAAATATCCACATGTGATCCATGAACCCTGAAATGTCATCATTAAATCTATGAGTTCAATCATAGAAGAATGAAACATTAGGTGTCGATAATTTTTGAACACAACATGAATACCTTATAATGTTTATGGAATATATCTATTTCATTAAATCATGATAGGGAGTATTCAGATTAATTCTCTCCATGCTTGGTATATTTAATGAGAATTTATCTATAGGTATTGAGAGAATTATATATACATAAATATTTTTCTAAATAAATAATTAGTACTAGAAATAATATAAATTAGGTAATGTAATTATGTCAGAGAAATAACTATTACATAATGGCTTTTATCATTCATAGTTATTATAATTGAACCCCAAAATAATAATAAAAATGTTATTATTCTTACAACATTCATTAAAATTAGAGTTATTTAATTATCATTTGTTAAAAACCCTTAACTCAGACCTGCAATCATCTACATTTAACAGACCCTAAAAAGAAATATTTATTTAAATAAATAAATATAAATATATTTTATATTCAATAAATAATTATGAAATCAATAGAAACTAAATAATTACTATTTCATTGATAATAAGAATAATATTAATTCTAATATTAAATTAAACTAAAATTTATCTGAAGATACAGATGCCCACATTGTGTGACCCTCTAATCCTATTTATTGGTGGAATAAGTCCAACTACCCTCAAGTCCACGATCAACATCTTGTAACACATCATTAAAAATATAGGGAATGTCGTTAATGTTCCAACACAAAAAAAATACAATGAATTCTAACTATGTAATATAATCCATTTCTCCCTATATCTCATCACGATGTTTGTATATTTGTTTCATCAACCAATATGCCTAATATATATTTCATTGAAATTAAAGAAATGAAATCATTACAAAAACTACAATGTCTATGGATGTAATATGATATTTTCATTCCAATCAAAGGGAATGATATATCTAATCTACTAACTCATATTGGACAATCCCTTTATGCGATTATTCATTAATTTCACATCATTCGTGATACAACCGACAAATCCCACAACACCTTGAGTATATGATGTCATGGTTTTTATCAATACATAAATGTATACGACTCATTATATAAATTTATAATAATATCTACTATAAGGACCAATACTCAAATCCATATATAAGAATATGTAATGACACATATAACATGTGGAATTTGTACCAAAAAGTCTGTTTTCATAACCTCCTCCCTTTGAAATTAACTATTAAGAATATCGACTGACATATTAGTGTCTTATGTTCCCTTAAAATCAATAGGCTACATCATCTGGGTCCCATAATATAGGCATAATACATACATATAATACATATTTAACAATATTATAATAACTATTTTGGGTTATCATTATAATAGAAAACTGTTAATACCATTCAATGAGATAGAAACTCTAAGAAAATTATCATATTAATTTTATATACAAGAACACTTATCATCTAATAAGATATTAATTAATAGTATTATATTTGAATATGTAATTAATAGTAAGTAAATATTGGTTTTTTGTTGAATAAATTCAAATAGAATCAACATGCGATTCATGGATCACTAAGAAGTTGAATTATACAACATTAAGTGAAAAAGAAACTAATTATGTTTGAAAAATAATGGTCCATAACTCAAATGATATGAAAGAAGTAATATCAAGAAGACATGATAATGTAATTCACATATCCATTGATAATATTATGTGACCAAAAATTCAAAAAATAATTTTTAATTCATATAGTGTAATATTCAAGGTAGAAACTTATTGTAATCACATATCACACTATCAAAGAGGAGGTAGTGTGAGATAAGATATATTTGGATATATATTATTGAAATTTATAAATATATTTTAACGACCAATACTTTACATACATTGTTAATACTTCAAAATTGAAGCACACTTATTAAAACATATAACAAAACCAGGACAGGACCGTATAGGTATAGTGCCTTTAGAAACTGGGAAACATAAACAACTAGTTCATAAAGCATCTAAATTGTTTCTCATTTATTTCATCATATCTAGAGTACCTTTTGGAATATCCTACATAATAACCTTCTTCCTAACATGGGGAAAGAAAACATACAAAAGGGTGAGATCAAATGCTCAGTAAGGGTAAACAAAAGAAATATCAATCACATAATATTCATAAGAACATAACATTTTCTAAATCTTACCCTCCAAAAGAGATCATAATTTCATAACATGGGATAAATCATGGTAGTGAAATGTAATCAAAATAATCATAATGTAAAACATGAATCTTTCTGGTATACACACATAATAATAGAGAATCATTTCATAGTAGTCAGGAATAATAACCAAGACTTTCTTAGTGGACAAAGTCCAATTCTGAACCGAGTTCACTCCTCATTTCAGTCCTGTTTCACTGAACCGGTTTATGCTGCCGTTCCAGCCATGTCTATATCATGAGATATAAAATCTTTACCCAATACATTGCAGGGATATATAGGTCCCACCCATCTCATAATGATACCATTCTTATGTGTGCCACAAAATCATAAACCATACATCATAGCATAACCCATGTAATAAAAATGGGAATCTTAAACATCGTGACATCATAAAACAATTCATATAAGATAAAGGAATTCATAAAAATATTTCCATCACAACATAATCAAATCAATGTAATAATAGGGATAGAAACATAACCCTATATTATCTTAAATGGAAAATAATTTTGATAAAACACTTGAACTCCATTCTTGAGGAAAATATCCTTTCAACCTAAAAAACTGTTTACATTTCTTACCATGTAATAAAATTTTAAACTAAAAGAAGTTGATTAAAAATAAAAATGAAAACTTGTAAAGGAAACTTATTGGAAATAATGTTTTAAAAATCCATTCATGCCGTATAAGTTAAAAAAACGTTCTTCTCGTACTTTTGTCAGAAAAGTCAAAAAGTACCTCGTACGAAAAACGACAAAAGAATCCTTTCATATCTTTTACTAAAAACTCACCGAAGGGTAAAATTGGATTTAAAAAATTCTAAGTGGATGGAAATAATATTACATATTGTGGAAATATGGATGTGGATGATAAAATACACCCCATTAAATACCAAAGTATAAACAATCTCGGATAAAAATGAGATTGTGATATTTTCCCTTACCTTATGTCTGATTTGCTTCGTAAGTGTCTGAACCTCCTGTATAATGATTTAAATAATGTCATGGACTTATTCCAGAATCATATGAATTGTTATGATATCATATATGGTCATATTCTTAGCTTATTATTAGTAATATTTCATTGCTACTTGTTATTCGGGTGTTTATTACTTTTTGTTCTTATGCCTGTTTTGTCAAATAAATTCTTATTATTATTTAATAGGATGTAGATAACTAATTTAAAGAATGGTATTAGTGTAATATATATCATATTTATTCACTCAATTCATTTATGTAATCATTATGCAATGAAAATCATGTAGAACGAGTCGCATCACATCGTGGAGACGGTATTCCGTACGTACGCACGAGCGATGATATCATTCCAATGATCATGGAATTGTATTGGAGTGTATGAATACTATTTATGAATAAATATAAATTTACAATAATAATATATAGTTATTTATTTTCAACATTATACCCATCCAAGTAAGGTGGTGGTGGAAAATAGATTACACCACGGCGTGGAGATGATATTCCGTACATACGCACGCTCGGTGATTTTGTTTTCCGTAGGATGGATAGATGGTGAAATAGGGTTGTTAAATACTTATAATAACATATTATTATATGAGTGATACTTATGTTATTACTTCATAATGAGAAAACTAAAGAAGAAGAAGTGGAAGAAGAAATAAAGTTGAAAGAATCGGTAACGGACATTGCCTCTTCTTTGAAGCGCCTCTTTGAGACTTCCTTTTAGGGAACTAAAATTTATCTTTGAAGAAGACCAGGACCTCTAGGATGTTTCTATGGAAGTGGAGAGGAGAAATTTTCAGGGTTTGGTCTAGCTTGAAGGCTCAAAGTGGTGTGAGGAAGAGGGGGAGGAGGTTCCCTTTTATAAGGGAGGAGAGGGGCTCCTTTGGAAAAACTAAATATATTATTTTATTATAAAGCCATATTCGGTTTTAAATAGATCCAAATTGATTTATTTCTAAGCTAAGGTGGGGATGGGTCTGATTCCTCTCATCCAATATAATTTAGACAAGTTTAGGTTCCAATTTTAACCTTATCATTTAGATTTAACATTAAGTTAAATAATTTTACTTTTACCGTGTCTTCTTGTGTTCTTATACTATAAGAATAATAAACTTACTATAACAAGTCAAACGAACCCCAAGTTGTTTAATATTAATATATATAAGCTTATCTAAGTCATTTGGTCGAACCTTCGCTTTTTAGGAACAAAATAACAATTAATAATATAATATCTGTTTTAAAAACTATTTTATGTCAATTTTGACACAATTCTGTAATTAATTTTTTTGAAAATCATAACATAATGATTAGTTCGAAAAAAAGTTAATTAAATCAATAAAAAAATGTCACATTAACCTAGAAAATTATTTTAATTCATAAAAAGTCTCAAATTACATTTATTTGGGTATTTATAACATCAATTATGTCAATATTTCATTAATGAGATAATTACAGCATCATCTTTCTGTCATAAATAAATTAACTTATTTAAAGTATAAAAATTACAAATAAAATATCATTATATAGGAAATCTTTTTCTCTTTTTAATGAATATTTATAGTCGAATTTATCTTATGTATAACCTAATATTAAAAATTATTTTCATATTAAACATTGATTTTAACAATTTTAACCCTTCTTTAAATAAATTAATAATAAATGTCCTAATCTAATTCATGTGGGCCTAAATGGTCATATTTTATTCCTAAGGTTGTTTTTGGTCGAATTATACTTATCCAATAGAATTAGGACATGTGTTAGGGTAATAATAATATCATTTTTACTCTTAATTACCCTATTTACTTTTAACTGTGGTAAATAAAAGTAAAAAGTTACTATTCACCAAAAATTATTTTCATCTCATTGAACTACATTTTAATTATTGACATCAACCGTGTATCTCAGATTTTCGAAATTCCACTCACAGATGTGGTAAAATTATGTTTTATGAAAAATTCAGTTTTTTTATCTACCACTTAGTGGTTTCAGTATTCATCAAAAATTGAATGTTTTCAGAAAAATACCAAAATTTCACCCTAGGATAATTTCGATATTCTGAATCCAAAAATGAAGTCCATTTTGAAAAATATAATTTATAAAATTTCAAAAAGTAGTTATTACTATTCATAACATCTAGTTTTAATAAAATTTTAATAGCATATCGTTGTTTAGTGAAACTCGGTATTGCGTACGATGCAAGCTATCAAGGAAGGTCGTGATTGCTTGTAAAGCAATCCAAGCTAGTGTTGTGTGTAGTGATAGATTCCTTTTATGATTTATAAAAACCAAAATTTTCTCATAAAAGTCTCGGGTGTTACATTTTACCCCCATTAAAATGAATTTCGCCCTAGAAATTCGTCAATTTGTAACAAATAGATGAGGATACCTCTCCCTCGTCATATCCTCAAGCTCCCATGAAGCTTCTTCTAATTGGTGGTTCCTCCATAAAACTTTCACCATGTGAGTGGTCTTGTTCCATAGGACTTTTTCACTACGATTGAGAATCTCTATCGTCTCTTCTTCATAAGAAAGATCTTGTTCCAGTGGTACAACTTCTGAGCTGAGTACATTTGAAGGATCAGGTACGTAATTTCTAATGAGAGATACATGGAACACATCATGAACTTCAGAGAGATTCGGTGTAAGTACCAATCGGTAAGCTACCTTTCCAATACGATCCATTATTTCGAAAGGACCGATATATCTAGGGCTCAACTTTCCTTCTTTCCAAATCTCATGACCCTCTTCCAGGGAGATATTCGTAAGAACAATTTATCACCAACTTCAAAATCTAGGTCTTTTCTTCGGTTGTTGGCATAAATTTTCTGTCGACTCGGAGCTGCTCTTTTGTGTTGTTGAATATATCTGACCTTTTCTGCCATCTCATCAAGCAGATCAGGTCCTAATAGCTTTCTTTCCCCAACTTCATCCCAACAAGTTGGTGTCCTGCATTACATTACATATAGAGCTTCATAAAGAGCCATCCGAAAACTGGAGTGAAATCTATTATTATAAGAATATTATACCAAAGGTAGGTGTTGATACCAACCACCTTTGAAATCTATAGAGCAAGCTCTTAACATATCTTCTAGAGTTTGAATTTTTCTCTCAGACTGACCGTCTGTCTGAGCATGATAAGCAGTGCTGAAACTCAACTCTGTATCCAGAGTATGCTGAAGACTTCGCCAGAATATCAAGGTAAACCTCGTATCTTGATCAGATATAATAGAAAGTGGTACTCCATGCAATCTTACCACTTCCTTTACATATATCCTGGCAAGCTGGTCCAGAGATAAATCCTCTCTAACAGCAATGAAGTGTGCAGACTTTGTAAGACGATCAACTCTGACCCAAATAGCATTATTGCCTTTGGATGTTTTAGGAAGTCATGTGACAAAGTCCATGGTAATGTTTTCCCATTTCCATTCGGGTATGGGTAATGGTTGTAACATCCCCTTAGACTTATGTCTCTTAGATTTAACATGCTGACAAACCAAGCATCGAGAGACATACTCAACAACATCTCTTTTCATGCCATCCCACCAGAAGTACTCTTTTAGGTCCCTATACATCTTCGTGCTTCCAGGATGAATAGAGAATGAAGAACTACGAGCCTCATCCAGCAGCTCCTTCTTTATTTTGGGGGATGGGAGGAACACACACCCGATTCCTGAACATTATTATCCCATCACAATCAAGGTTGAATTCAGGAACATTTCTCACCTTCTTTTGTAAATCTACATCTTCTTTCTGTGCCTCTTTAATCTTCACATGTATAGATGGTTGAACATGAATTTGAGAAAGATAAGAATTTCCCCTTTCCATTATAATTCCAAGATCCATCCTTTGTAAATCCATAAATATTGGATCTTTTGTGATCCTCATCTTGGATAAAATGGAATGATCTTGTCAACTTAATGCATCTTCCACCTTGTTTTCTTTCCCAGGGTGGTAATGGATTGAGCAGTCGTAATCCTTAATCATCTCCAACCATCATCTTTGGAACATATTCAGCTCCTTTTGTGTGAAAATATACATTAAATTTTTATGACCAGTATAAATGTCACACCTTTATCCATAAAGATAATGCCTCCAAATCTTTAATGAAAAGATTACCGCAGCTAACTCCAAATCATGAGTTGGGTAATTTTGCTCATGTATTTTCAACTTTCATGAGGCATAAGCTATCACCATATCATTTTTCATAAGAAAACACCCCAATACCTTCTTGTGTGCATCACTGTAGATCAAAAACCTTTCTCCACTACCAGGAATTGTGAGTACAGGTGCACTAGATAACCAACATTTCAACTCCTTGAAATTATCTTCACATTCCTCCGTCCAAACAAACTTAACTCCTTTCCGAGTCAACATGGTGAGTGGATTAGATAATAGTGAAAAATCTTTCACAAAATGTTAATAATATCTAGCCAAACCAAGAAAACATCGGATCTCAGTTACTGTTTTTGGTCTCGGCCATCTTTCTATAACATCTGTTTTTGCTGGATACACAGATATCCCCTCTTTTGAGATTATGTGACAAAAAAATGCAACTTTTTGAAGCCAAAATTCACACTTGGTAAATTTGGCATACATATTCTCCTTTCTTAGGGTATTCAATATAATTCTCAAGTGATCTTCATGTTCTTCCTTGATCATTGAATATACAAGAATATCGTCTATAAAGACTACCACAAACTGATCAAGATAGTATCTAAAGACTCTATTCATCAGATCCGTGAAGATATCAGGGGAATTAGTAAGACTAAATGGCATCACTATAAATTCATAGTGTCCATACCCTGTACGGAAATCTGTCTTTGGTGTATCCTACCTTTTGACCCTTAATTGATGATACCCTGAACGAAGATCATTCTTGGAAAAGTATTGATCTCCTCGTAGTTGGTCAAATAAGTCATCAATGCGCGGGAGTGGATATTTGTTCTTGATAGTGATCTTGTTGAATTCTCGATAATCAATGCAGAGTCTGGTTGATCCATCATTCTTCTTAACAAACAGAACAGGTGATCCCCAAGGTGACGCACTAGGGCATATGAATCCCTTATCAAGATTCTCTTGGAGTTTCTTCTTCATTTCCTGCAACTCAATTGAGGCCATTCTATAAGTTGTCTTTGAAATAGGCAAAGCACCCGGTACAAGTTCTATTGAAAACTCAACATCACGATTTGGTGGAAGACCCTACAATTCCTCCGGAAAGACATCATCAAACTCCCGTACAATGGGAATATTCTTAATCGTGAGTTTTTCACCAACCATTTGAGATAAATAACCTTCATTTAGTGGAATCAAGACCCATAAGATGGATGAAATTTCCCATGGAAGGTTATGTTCATCCTTGCATCAATAGACGATCATATATTGATCTAGAATATAAAATGTGACTTCCCTTATTTGGAAATTGATATGAGCTACATATATAGAATGCCAATCCATGCCAAGAATCACATCAAATTCCACTATAGGAAGGATCACAATATTTACAGGAAGCACTTTCCCACAAACTTCAATCAGAGAAGAATTATAAACTTTTGCTGAGACTATTATGTCATTAGGGGTTGTCACAGCTAACTCAGTATCTAATTGTTGAGGTAATATGGGGATATCCTTATAAAATTCTTCAGAAATAAAGGAGTGGGTGGATCCAGAAAAAAATAAAACATTTGATACTTTAGAGTGGATGGTAAGTGTACCTTTCACCCCTTCGTTGTCGTACTCCACATCGTTGACAGAAATTGCATGTGACTTTCCTTTGTCTTTAGCCTTAAGAGTTTGTTGACGTCAACCATCATGATCAACACTTGGATTTGGGCATTGATTGGCATAATGCCCCATCTCCTTGCACTTGAAACATTGAAGTGTAGTAGGTTTATTCTGTGTATCCATTCATTTGTTTGCATCATTAGACATCTTCTTCCCATAATTGCGGCATTCAAATGCCTGATGTCCTTCCTTTCCACAATCGAAACATTTACTTGTCCTTTTAAGACAACTCCCTCCATGTTTCTTTCCACACATTGAGCATAAGGGAAAACTCATCTTCATTTCAGTGTGCTCTTTAGATTTTCATTTGAATTCCATTTTCCTCTTCTTATCAAACCCATATGACTGATGGGTTACTCCAATATCCATCTCAACTTTGAGAGCACATTAAACGATTTCGTCGTAGCTATTGAAGTCCCTTATGGCTAACGCCCTTAAAAGACTTGGTTTTAAGCCACTAAAGAATCGATTGATCTTACTCTCATGATGGATAATAATACTAGAAGCATACCTTGCAAGTCTTGTAAAATTTTCTTCATAGGTACCAACAGATTCATCATCCTTTTTCTTTAGTTCACGAAACTCTTTCTCCATATTTGTTCGAAGAATATGAGGGAAGTACTTATTGAAAAATAAGTTCTTGAACTCGTCCCATTCCATGGACTCAATTTCATCTCTTTGCCTCGTATTCTTGATAAGATTCTACCATTGATCAGTATCAACTTCCAAATGATACACTGCTAAGATGACTTTATCATGTTCAGAACATTGAAGAACTGAAAATATCTTTTCAGTAGTACTAATCCATTGTTCAGAAACTAATGGATCAGTAGATCCGCTAAATAAAGGTGGACGCTGCCTCATGAAGGATTCAACATAATGTTTCTCCTTCCTTTGATCATTTGGAAGTCCTGCATGATTCATAGCTTGAGAAAGTTGTGTGAGCATGGCTACAAGATTTTTCATTCCATCTCCCATAACGTTTGGTTTCTCAGGGGGACAATCATTGCATTTCCCGTCACATTTCGCATTAACATGGTTCCTTCGGGTTCCATCCATTGACTAAAACCAAGAATAATAGTGTGAGAAACACTAATTATAATAAGAAAACCACGTAATCAAGAATAAAATTTCACACATAAGGTATTATCCTTAGTTATTCATTTCCATTTCTAAAACACTAAGATTGTGTTCTATGCTTAGACTTATCCTTAGGATTTTTACTAAGGCTTTCACATCCTAGTATCCAAAGGTTGACTATACCTTTCCTCTGATACCAACTGTAACAACCCATAATTTACATACATTGTTAATACTTCAAAATTGAAGCACACTTATTACAACATATAACAAAACCAGGAAAGGACCGTATAGGTATAGTGTCTTTAGAAACTGGGAAACATAAACAACGGGTTCATAAAGAATCTACATTGTTTCCCATTTATTTCATCATATCTAGAGTCCCTTTTGGAATATCTTACTTAATAACCTTCTTCCTAATCTGGGGAAAGAAAACATGCAAAATGGTGATCTCAAATGCTCAGTAAGGGTAAAGAAAAGAAATATCGATCACATCATATTCATAAAACATAACATTTTGTAAATCTTACCCTGCAAAAGAGATCATAATTTCATAACATGGGATAAATCATGGTAGTGAAATGTAATCAAAATAATCATAACATAAAACATGAAGCTTTTTGGAATACATACATAATCATATAGAATCATTTCTTAGTAGTTAAGGCTCATATCCAAGACTATCTTAGTGGAAAAAGTCCATTTCTGAACCAAGTTCACTCCTCGTTTCAGTCCTGTTTCACTGAACCGGTTTAACCTGCCGTTCCAGCCATTTCTATCTCATGAGATATAAAATCTTTACCCAATGAATTCGAGGGAGATATAGGTCCCACCCATCTCATAATGATACCATTATTATGTGTGCCATAAAATCATAAACCATGCATCATAGCATAACCCATGTAATAAAAATGGGAATCTTAAACATCGTGACATCATAAAACAATTCATACAAGATAAAGGAACTCATAAAAATATTTCCATCACAACATAATCAAATCAATGTAATAATAGGGATACAAACAGAACCCTATATTATCTTAGATGGAAAATAATTTTGATAAAACACTTGAACTCCATTCTTGAGGAAAATATCCTTTCTACTTAAAAAACCTTTTTCCTTTCTTAACATGTTATAAAATTTTAAACTAAAATAAGATGATTAAAAATAATCATGAAAACTTGTAAAGTAAGTTTCTTGGAAATAATGTTTTAAAAATCAATTCATGCCGTATAAGTTAAAAAAACATTCTTCTCGTACTTTTTTGGAAAAGTCAAAAAGTACCCCGTACAAAGAACGACAAAAGATTCCTTTCATATCTTTTACTAAAAACTAACCGAAGGGTAAAATTGGATTTAAACAATTGTAAGTGGATGGAAATAATATTACATATTGTGGAAATATGGATGTGGATGATAAAATACACCCCAGTAAGTACCAAAGTATAAACAATCTCGGATAAAACTGAGATTGTGATATTTTCCCTTACCTTATGTCCGATTTTCTTCGTAAGTGTCCGAAACTCCAGTATAATGATTTAAATAATGTCATTTACTTATTACAGAATCATACTCATTGTTATGATATCATATATGGTCATATTCTTAGCTTATTATTAGTAATATTTCATTGCTACTTGTTATTCGGGTGTTTATTACTTTTTGTTCTTATGCGTGTTTTGTTGAATAAATTCTTATCCTTATTTTTAGGTTATATATACCTCATTTACAGAATGGTATTAGTGTTATATATAACATATTTATTCACTCAATTCATTTATGTAATCATTATGCAATGAAAATCATGTAGAACGAGTCGCATCACATCATGGAGACGGTGTTCCGTACGTAAGCACGAGAGATGATATCGTTCCCATGATCGTGGAATTGTATTGGAGTGTATGTATACTATTTCAGAATAAATATCACTTTACCATAATCAAATATAGTTATTTATTTGCACCATTATACCCATCTAAGTAAGGTGGTGGTGGAAAATAGATTACACCACGCGTGGAGACGGTATTCCGTACGTACGCACGCGCAGTGATTTCGTTTTCCGTAGGATGGATAGATGGTGAAATAGGGTTGTTTCATAAATATAATAACATATTATTATATGAGTGATACTTATTTTATTACTTCATAATGAAACAACTAAAGAAAAAGAAGTGGAAGAAGAAATAATGTTGAAAGAATCGGTAACAGACATTACCTCTTCTTTGAAGCGCCTCTTTGAGACCTACTTTTAGGGCACTAATATTGGTCTTTGAAGAATACCAGATCCTCTAGGATGTTTCTAGGGGAGTGGATAGAAGAAATTGGTAGTGGTTGGCTGATCTTGAAGGCTCAAAGTGGTGTGATGAAGAGGGGGAGGAGGTGTTCTTTTATAAGGGAGGAGAGGGGCTCCTTTGGAAAAACTAAAAATATTATTTTATTATAAATCCATATTCAGTTTTAAATATCTCCAAATTGATTTATTTCTAAGATAAGATAGGGATGGGTCGAAATACTCTCATCTAATTTAATTTAGGCAAGTTTAGGTTCCTATTTTTACCTTATCATTTAGATTTAACATTAAGTTAAATAATTTTACTTTTACCGTATCTTCTTGTGTTCTTATACTATAAGGTTAATAAACTTACTATAACAAGTCAAACTAACCCCAAGATTTTTATTATTAATATATATAAGCTTATATAAGTAATTTGGAAAAACCACAGATTTTTAGGAATAAAATAACAATTAATAATATAATATTTGTTTTAAAAAATATTTTATGTCAATTTTGACACTATTTTGTAATTTATTTTTTTGAAAATCATAACAGAATGATTATTTCTAAAAAAGTTAATTAAATCAATACTAACATGTCATATTAACCTAGAAAATTAGTTTAGTCCATAAAAAGTGTCAAATTACATTTATTTGGGTATTTATAACATCAATTATGTCAATATTTCATTAATATGATAATTATTGTATCATCATTCTGTCATAAATAAATCTTCTTATATAAAGTCTAAAAATTACAATTAAAATATAATTATGTAGGAAATAGTTTTACCTTTTTAATGAATATTTATAGTCGAATTTAGCTTATGTATAACCCAATATTAAAAATGATTTTCTTATTAAACATTGATTTTAGCTATTTTAACCCTTCTTTAAATAAAGTAATAATAATTGTCTTAATCTAATCTAAGTGGGCCTAAATGGTCATGTTTTATTCCTAAGTTTGTTTTTGGTCGAATTAAATTTATCCAATAGAATTAGGACATGGTTTAGGGTAATAATAATATCATTTTTACTCTTAATTACCCTATTTACTTTTAACCGTGGTAAATAAAAGTAAAAAGTTACTATTCACCAAAAATTATTTTCATCTCATTGAACTACATTTTACTTTATGACATCAACCATGTCTCTCAGATTTTTGAAATTCCACTCACATAAGTGGTAAAATTATGTTTAAGGAAAAATTCAGTTTTTTTATCTACCACTTAGTGGATTCACTATTCATCAAAAATTGGAAGTTTTCAGAAAAATACCAAAATTTCACCCTAGGCTAATTTCGATATTCCGAAACCAAAAATGAAGTCCATCTTGAAAAATAAAATTTATAAAATTTCAAAAAGTGGTTATTACTATTCATAACGGCTAGTTTTAATAATGTTTTAATAGCATATCGTTGTTTAGTGAAACTCGGTATTGCGTACGACACAAGCTATCGAGGAAGGTCGTGATTGCATGTAAAGTAAGCCAAGCTAGTGTTCTGTGTCGTGAAAGATTAATTTTATGATTTATAAAAACAAAATATTTCTCATAAAAGTATCGGGTGTTACATATATCATAATAAATTCCATGATGAAGCATTTTAAAACACACTTATTGTTTTGGATGTTCATTATCCCCCAAAAACCCAATAATATCATGGTTTTATATTTCTATATTTATTTATTATACATTTGTTGAAAAAGAGAGAAACTTTTCATACAAAAAAAACATATTTTGTTTTTATTTATTTTTGTTATTTTAGTAATTTTATGGAATTTTTGGATGTTTTATAAAAAAAATGACAGTTATTTGGTGGACTACAACTGACGCACAGATGGAACATGGTTCTAAGAAAACATTCGCCAACCTAATGAAAACTAGGAAACATAGATAAATAATTTGTCTAGAGTTCATGGAAAGGTACATGGGAATAAACCACTCCCCTAAAGAACATGCAGTGTCACCCCCTTGGGATAAAGGCATCCACGTATTTGGGGCACTATAGTAGGATGTACAACCAAACTGTGTGGTATGACCATGGTTTAAAATAAAAAAAATACAAAAATAATAAAATAATAATAAAATAATTAATATGAAATTAATAATATTATTATTATTATTATTATTATTATTAAGGTTATTATTATTGTTAATATCATTATTATTTTTTTATTACCATAAAAGGGGAACCACATTTTCGGTCAAAGCCCTCTCCCTCCTCTATTTCTCATGTGAACCAACCTGAAGTGGGATATATCCTGTCATGTACCTCAATCCCCTCTCCTCTATATATTTTTAATATTTTATACCAATTCATGGTGGCATCCCCTATGGAATGGTTTCCCCTTCATCAACTTTATATTGTCTCTATATTCCTCACACCTTTTCTCCTCCCACCTATAGAGCGTGTGACCCTCCAAACCCTAACCCATTTTAAATATTTTTTATGGGTGATTCATGATTATTACAACTCTTATGTTCTATTAAAGAATATTTTGGCCACAATATTCAAAGGAAACATCTGCACCACTGGTTTTGGGTAAGAATATTTTTGTTCCTTTACATTGGTCAAATTTTAATTGGAATTTTTTGATGTTTAGTTTTACTTTATTTTTATAGAGTACATTAGATATAATTGCATTTGTTTGGATCCAATATAGTTGAAGAAATATTACATGTGTATGAATAGATTGAAATGTATATATGTAATTATCCATTTATATATATTTACTCATGGAAGTATTAATAAATTTATTTGGGCTAGGTGTGCTTATATTTATACAAAATATCTATACATGTTTATATAAAAATGGATATATGAATGTATAACTATATATATAAGTCTTCCATGTTAATACTCATGGCCATGTGAATATGTACATTAGGTCTAGGTGTCCTTATATAAATGTGATCATGTACATGCATGTATGTATAAAAAAGGAAGATTCATGTGGTCGTTGTCAATGCGCCTTAAGTTTGAGGTGGGTTCCCTTTTCCTAACCACTTAATTAAAATAAAATAATTTATTTATAGTTTTTAAAATATCATTTCATTATTATATAATATGTATCTGATATAAAACTTGGTTGTGGATCTTTAAAATCGAATTTTTACCACTTTTACATGTTTTCCCTAAGCGTTTAACATGGAAACACTTATTTTGTCATGTTTCTAATTTTTTCCAAATGATGCAGTACTTTGGTTGTTCAATTGGTGTTAAAAATCTTTTTAGAACTATATATAATTTGGAATTAGTGTTTTCTATAGTGAATGTATTCCCTTTAATATTATGAGGCCCGATTGTTACCTTGAAAATGTTTTATGGAAGTGGAAACCCCTCCTGTGCCAAACCCCATTGATTTAGAAATATTATGTGTGTATTAAATGTGTGATTTGTGATATATACCTACTAAAGAGGCATGTTAATTGATTTGTGACTTGTAAGGTAGGATTTTTATAAGGAGTGTGATTGGTAGTGATAATATAGATGAGTTTTTGGTTATGTAAATTATATGTATATATATGTTATCTGGATAAAAACTGACCACCAATTTCAATTAGAGGAAATTTGAACCTAGGTTCCTAGGTGGGACGATTAGTTCTTGTATTCTAGAAGGAATTATATGGTCAATGCCTCATTCCCCTTGTAGTATTGACACTAGAACACTAAATAAACATATGATGATGATTGGAGACCACTATATATTGGGATGTGATTCCCATCTTGTGGATTGTGGTTAAGGACTTGGTTTTTTTTGTTTGTATTCATCACAAAGAAACATGTGTACTATGACCATAGTAATCCCAGCTAACAATGGATTCCCCATGGTTCTTTTGTTCATTTACCCCTATTATTATTTCATTATCACTATTCTAAAACATGTTTTAAATAATGAAAATCATTTTTCATTTCATCTGTTTTGTGTCACAAATTGATATTTTCTTCTTGTGACTATTTTTTTTATGATTTATACCCCATGTGAATTATTTATTGGAAATATCTCATTTTTTACCAAATAGTTGGGAAATGTAATAGAATAAGGTTTTTCTTAAAAATATAATTAGGCTATTTGTTTCCAAAATGAATGGAAAACCCATTTTTTATATTTCTTATTTTCAAACTAGAATGACACACATTATTATTAATTTTAAGAAATATAGAATAGTTTATTCAGGAATTATTGACATTTTTTTGACTAACTCCTATAATTATATCCTTTTTTTAGCTACTGGTCTGGTTTCTTTCTCGGGTTCAGTCACTGTGAGGAAATGTTGGATTAGTGACACATAAACTCACCTGTAAGTTTGTTCAATTTAATTTCATTCCACATATTTTTTATACTTTTATTATTTATTTAATATTCATTTATTTTCTACTATTTATTAAGATAAATCATTTCAAAGTATTTTATTAGGATGCTCGATAATAGCTTCCAAACGGGGGATTGGGATTGCCTCTCAGGCCATGTCATGGTCCAAATCAGGTGTCTATTTTAAAAATGAATCGGGCTGGTTCATGAAAAATGGAATCATATCGAGAATTAGATATTTTAGATGTTAGGTAGATTGGATATACAAATGTATCATCTTGGGATGTTTGTCATTGGCCATGGTCTGATCACCATCACCCGTGATGAGACCTGAGTAACCAAAGTTGGTTGGGTTTTGAGTCATTATTTTTGGTTTTGTATTATTATATTAGTGTTTTTCAAAAAAAAATTAGATTTTTTATATAGGGGGATGATGTTGTACATGAGCTACTGCGACACTGTAAGCTTATATTGCATTTCGATCCATGTTGTTCCTGGGTGAATCATTCAAAAATAATTTAGTTGTTTCATGTGTATGGCATGGTTTAATAAACCATGTGGATGATGTATGAATAACCATTAGTGATGTATTTATGATATTTTTGTATGGGTGATGATTTGTTTTTGTTTTTTTTGAAAGATAGTAATTCAGAAAGGAAATGATTTTTGAAGAAAATGGTTTATGGAGTGACAAAATGATTTTTTTAAATTTTAAAACCAATGTAAATGAGGATTTATTATATTGAAATTATTATATTAAAATGAATAGTGGAAGTTATATTTTAGTTTTAAATGGGATGTGTTGGAATGGTTTTAATTTTTAAATGTGTAATTGGTTTTTTAAATGGTTGAATTTAGAAAATGATGGTTTTAAAAAAGGATATTTGATTTTTTTTTGTGGTATTTTGGATTATGAACTCAGTGTTTTGAATTTAGGTGTTTATTTGGTTTATTTTTTTGATTTCGATATTATTTTTTGATATATTTTATTTAAATTATGTCACATAGAAAAATCTAGAATACTTTTTAGGATTCTCTTCCACTCATTGGACGTCACCTGACACAAATTGGAGTAGTGGAGTTGAGCCCTTATCAATTATATCATATTTTGTGTAATTATAGAAGTATGCTAGAGGATATGGCATATCATGTAGTTGTTTTGGGTGTCTTCATGTTTTTGGGGACTTCATATTCTTTGAATGTATGTTTTATCATGGGTATGCTTGAAGGATGACGGCTAGACATGTGGAAGGTGATCATTTGATCCTCTCTGTGAGATGGGATGTCTTAAGATATATTAATGATTTCTTTAATAAAATGTATTGTTATTGAGTAAGTGAAGGGGTGGAAATTATAGAGATTTTTGATACTTGACAAGGTCAACTTATGATGATTTGGGGTCTTCATACAGGGATAAAGGGTCACATTATTTCATCTGGGAATGTCCCAGACAGAATCATGTGCTGTTTGATGGTATGGATTGTTTTTGTGCACAAGGAGGTTCCCCTTCCTATGAGGGGTGTGAACTGAAGGAACCTTTTTTGTTCATGTCCCCTTGTGAAATCCAACCATTCATTCACTAGACTAATAATTTTTTTCATCTAATGTGGTTAGTATGGTAAATCTATAACATATTGTTTTAATACTTTTAATTATGGTTGATGGTGTGGATTTATAAACATTATGTATTCTATGTTTCTATAATAGGGAGACTAGGCTGGAGGTTTCTAGTTTTAAACTGTGGGGCAACAAATGATTCAAGACATTAGTAATCCATCCACATGTCATAATGTGAATCTTTACACATAGCTGGGGAATTTAATGGTGTGGGAGATGTACATCCAATATTTTTTATCCACTATTAGAATAATGACCATTAATTTTTCCCCTGTTGTGGTATTCTGTTAATATGAACATATTTTGGAGATTCATGTGTCATGAGAAATTATGAATTGTGGCTTGTACAAGTGTATTATTTGAGTCTCTATGGTAGAACCCATATCATGTTAGTGGGGGGTTTTATTGGGAATTATTCTCTGTGAATCCTCTATGCTATTAAGTTCTCTAATGGTGGAGAGAACCACTGAAAGTCTCATTGATACCATCTCTTAAGATGGATCAAGGTGACATGAGAAGTTATTAGGCCAAACCAGTGTAAGATGTTTTTTCTATATTTTTGAGTTGTTTCATCTTGGGAAATTATGTTTATCCCAAAATAATAAAATTAATGGGAGACAAAAATTGGAAAAATACATGGTGAAACTAATATGATAGTTCTTTTGTTTCTTCTTTGGGAACATAGAATTTTGTCACCAGTGTGTCTCTTTGATTCCTCCCTGACCGACCCTAATAATAGATGTTTGAATGGATTGGATCATGGGTCATGTGATAGATGATCATGAGGATCTTGAACAACAAAATTACTGGAAATGTGGTGCATTTTATGTTATGGGTTAGTGTATTCCATATTATGAGGTAGTGTTGGGAAAAGTGAGTTCCAAAATTTTGGTTCTTTAATTTAGTGGATTAATTATTTTGATCATTGTTAATCATTCTACATATTTTGATGTTTTTCCTCAAAGAAATTATTAATATCTTTTTTGGATACAAGAGTTTTAGATTTTTAATGGAATGAGTGTTTTTGGATCATGGTCTTATAATGGTTTAGTTTTCACTTTGGGGTTGTCTTGTTCATGTCATAGTTAGTGATATCTTTTTGGAAATTCTATCGGAATAAATTGTTAATGTTGTGGATACATGTCACACACAGATTGATAACCTCACTATTATATTTTATATTTTAGATATTTTTATAATTTATGGCTTTATTTTTGTTTTTTATCAAAAAAAGAAATGTTTTGCATGAACGTTCATGTTTGACAAATGATTAAGAGAAACGATGCACCAATCGAGTACAAACCATGCATCTTAGGTATTGGATTTGTCTAGGATGCATAGATAGGTTCAGAGGAATGAAAATTTCCCTAATTTCCCATGTGATCCCTCCCACTTGGGAAAATGGTAGCATCATGGTTGGCACGTTCTCTAAAAGACATTACAGCAAAACCTTGTGGTCTACCTAGTGTATTTAGAATAAAATAAAATAAATTGATGAAAATAAAATAGAAATAAAATAAAAGAAATTAAAATGAGTTTAATAATAATAATTATCATTAAATATATATATATATTATTATTAGTGTTACTATTTTTATTATTTTTATTTTTATTACCCAAAAGGGGTATCCCCACCACTACCATTTTCATCTAAATCCCTCTCCCACACTCTGGATTGCATGACCCAGACCGAACGGGGGATACACTGTTGTGTGAATCGACCCATCTCCTCTATTTATTCTTCATAATTGTATTTTCTAATTCTTGGTGTAGCCACCTTACGTAAGATTTCCCCATTATCCAGTTTTTTATCCTTCCATTTTCATTTCACCATTTATCTTACCCCTTGTGGCATGCATGAACCTTCCAAAACCAAACCCATTCTAGATGTTTTTTGGTTGATTCGGGATTATAGAGACACTTGTCTCCATTTGAAGACTATTATAGCCTCGATCATAAATGGAAGCGGGTGTGACATTGGTTCTGGGTAAGGGATCTTTTGTTATTTCGCCTCAGTCTATTTTTAATTTCTGTTTTTTGTTTTTTTGGGTTTTAGTTATTTTTTTGAGATTATAGGATCATGTGGAAGTGGTTTCAATCAGTGTGAGCTGGCATTAACTTAAATGGGTATTCATAGGTAGGTATATATATATATATATATGTTACCCCCTTATAAATATTCAATCATTGTGATATTAATATAAATATGGGGGCTATTTGTGATTTTATATATGTGAAATATTAATACTTGGGTATGTGTAATGGTTTATATTAAATTATAATCATATATGTATGGACTCCCTTATACTTATTCATGTTCATAAAAATATGTACATAGGGTCTAAGTGTAATTATATATATGTGAACATGAATATGTGTATAAATAGGGGAAAATAAGATTTAGGATGCTGTTGTCAATGGACATTTAGTTTGAGGTTGGTTACCAATGCCTAACCCATTAATTTGAATTCCATAATTTCATGATTATGTAAAAAAAATCATTATTATATAATGTTAATATTCTATGAAAATTTCATGTGGATCTTTAAAATGTCATTTTAACCAATTTTTTTGTTTTCCCTAAGCCTTCAATACAAAATTCCATATTTAAGCATGTTTAAAAACACATTTTCTAAATTTGTGGTACATAGGTTGTTAAATTAGACTTATTAATTTTTTTTGTAACTCTAATGTTTTGGGAATTAGTTTTTTCAAAGGTTAAAAGTTCTCCTTTTAAAATGATGAGGCATGATTGGCACTTTTATAAGGTTTTTTAGAAGTTGAAAACCCCTCATTATCCATGCCCCTTGTTTTAGAAATATGATGTGTATGTTAACTGTGTTATTTTTTATATGTTCTTTGTGAAGAGTATTTTTCACTATAGTGTAAATTGGAAAATGGTATGTAATTTTGTTGGGAGGTCGTTGGTGAGAATTTGGATGGGGTTTGGGTAAAATAAATGATGTTTATATATTATCTCCATTTTAAAAAACACAAAACCGTTTTTAATTAGATCCCATGGAAACCCATGTACCTTGGTTAGAAGACTAGGTCTAGTTCACTTGGGTTTTTGTAAGGGATGATTCCTGATTCACCTAGAAGTACTGATGATACAAAACTAACTTATCAAATTATAATAATGAGAGATCACTAAACCATGTTTTTTAATCCCTCTATTGTGGCTCATGAATGAGGATTTTGTGGGGTTTTATATGTAATAATCACCCAGTTATGAGGATCCAAGGACAAAAATAACTATAAATACCTTGGTGTTTCACATGGATCTTGCTATCATTTACCCCAATTCATATTTAAATTGTACAATTGTAGAGCATGTATAAAATAATAAAAACCTAATTTCCATTATTTTATATTGTGGCACATGTTGTCTTTTTCTTGTTGTGAGTATTATTTTATTAGAATTATTCCTCTTATATATGATTTTTTGTAAACTTATCAAGCTTTAGAAAATAATTTTTAAATTTAATGGAAGGTTGTTTTTATTAAAAATTGAAGACATTTACTTGTTTTCAAAAATAACGGAGAAACTCTAATTTTATATGTCTTATTATAACACAAGACGGAAATTGTTTATTTTTGAATGTATGTAATAGAGAATAGTTTAATTTAGGAGGCCTTAGATGTTTTGATAATAATTCCTATAGTTTAACATTACTTTAAAATTATGTTATAGTTTTTAGCTTGGACATGGTTGGTATGGAGTGATATTGGATTAGTGGTTAGTGGTGGCCCGCATGGTCACATAAATGTACGTGTATTTAGTTTTCAATAGGTTTGTACTGTTTATATTTATTATTCAGTTTATATTTGTTTATTTTTCTATAGTTTTCATGGATAAATAGTTTCTAATTATTTTATCTGGAGTTCCGATGCTAGTTTCCTACATAAGCGGATTGAGAACACCTCTTGGGCCTTATTGCAAGCCATCATGGGGTACTGATTTGGGGTTGATCCTAGTTGGTTAATTATATGAATAAAATTATAATTATTCTATAAAATTATGGGGATTCATAATTAATTTGGGATTAAAAAATGGAGATAAAATGTTATGGGGATTCATATTATAGAGGGATACTTCAGGATTGGTTAATAATTGAAATTATTATGTAGATATAAAATACTATTTCCAAAAAACATACATGGGGATACTAAAGAGATCTCAATAAGTGATTTGATCAATGGGTAGTTTATAAACCCTTAATTTAAAATTTTTCTATAAATTTTTTATGTTTATATTGAGTTTTGTGATAGCCCTATTAACGCTACTCTTTGTAATAATTTTTTTGTTTATTAAAATCTAAAAGTCAAAGCATATTATGACTAGTTTATTATGTTCTTTATTCATGATTTTTAAAATTATATTTTTATTCTAATTATTCTGTGAATTAAAATAGTGATTTTGGAGTCTTATTATAGTCGTTCCATAGGTAAATAAATTTTGTATTTATTATTTTTTAAAATCATGTCACCATAAAGAATTCAATGCATCATAATGGTTTGATGGTAGGATATTTATTACATATGTTTAAATCACACCAAAACAAATATATAATGAACCAAATTTATATTCAATGGTACATTGAATTTATAAAGTTTGGAAATTGTGATTTTAGGGTGAAATATTATTCATGTTTCATTGTCATGTTTTATAGAATTCCAAACATTAAAAATTCATAATGTATAAAAAATTCTAGAAAATTAAATTCTTTGTTGTTATATTCATTAAATAACACCACAAATTTCAATATCAATCAATTATGAATTATATTACACATCAATGTTCTATTTTGTTCAAATCCATTAGATAAGATGGGATGGAAGCATAGTTGAGTGTTTGATCAGCTTGACTGTCTCATCATGGTAGTAAATGAAGGAATAATAGTTTTATTTCATCCATTAGGATTCAGCAACTAGTAGTGGGAAATGTTCATTAATTAAAGAACGTACAACACATCATCGAATTAACCCTACCACACTTTTCTAACATTATAACATGAAAATATAAAATATGCCACCATAAACCATCATATCATAATTCTGTCACATTCACACATTTTTTATATGTAACTATTTTACTAATTTATATAAAAATTCACTCAACATATCCACTAGATATTATTTATTAAAAATAAATAATTTCTATATCATATTATCAAACAGATAGAGAGATGTAAAAAAGAGATGTTATCATTGCATAATAATCTCTCAAATGTTGATTGAAATTCAACCCAATGAAGAGTAATTAATGCATATTTTATATAATTAATTGAGTAATATAAATAGTCTCATTTAAAAACTCTAATTCAACATCTCATAAAAATATAAATTATGAATTTTTAATAAAAAATGAAAAGCATTCTTCTTGAAACTTGCAATAAACATGCATAAAATATCAAACATTTATATAAAATAATTAAATATATTAATACAATGTTTTAATTAGTTTCATATCAAATAAAATAAAATTATAAATAATAAAATATAAAGATTTAATTTAATGTATTTTTTTTGAAATTCAATCTATATGTTTCATACATGAAATTTAACACCATTTAATCATTATAAAAAATGTTTAAAATATTAAAAAAAACCTTTTACTAGTTCAACATAATTAATATGGATTCATATACTCATTATAGTAATATAAATATTTTAAATAAACCATAAATAATTCAGAATATTGATATCATTATGTGAAATAGAGAGAATTTCTTAAATTTAGAATAACCCATAGGCCTTCATTGAACAATGTATGAAAAATCACTTATCAGGGTTTTCATGCTAAAATTTTTATCTACATAAGATAATTTTCCATGTAGGTGGATCAAATATGTAAATCACATTTTTTATTCATGCACATATTTCATGTAACAGATTCCCAAAAGAAATTCCCATAGTCAATTCTCGTATCTGAATTTCTGAAATTAGAAAATTAATTGAATAATCAATTTTAAAACCTAAAACAGAACATTATAATAGAAGAATCAAATTTTAGTCCTATTTCAATATTTGTTAAAATATTTATTATATTTCAAATAATCAATAGTCAACTTTATTTAAAATATTTACATCATGTGATGAATAAAAAACTATAGAAAAAATGACATAGAATACAAAAAAATAGACTAAAAATATTCAATAAATTTTTACATAATTTGGGACATGATAAATATCAACTCAGATGATTATGTATTCTAATTAAATGTATATAAACTCTCTATCATTCAAAAAATGTAATCACTCAATTTTGATTTCTGTATCTCAATATATGATCAAAATACAAAGGGTAAATGATTCTAGAAAATCAGCTACATGGTTCACAAATCAACTATATGAATTAAAAACCTTATATGTGAATTAAAAATCAACTACATGGAAAATAGTTATATGTCTATGAGATAAAATGATAAATATTTATAGAAGAAATTTAATGGTCCCAAAAAAAGTATTCAGACTATGAAGTCAATATAAAACTCATAGAATATGTTATGAACAATCAAACCTTGAAATTTGATGGTATTCTTAAGAAATGAAATATTTGGATATGATAAATGGTAAACATACATTAATCAATATACAATAATATTTTTACGATATTTAATGTAAGTAATAAAATAAATCTTCTTAATTATTATAAAATAATTTTGTTTATGGAACCACTCAACATTATCCCCCTTTTGGATAATTACAAAACCATGTGTAATTTCAAAAACATATACCTGATTTTAATATTAGAAAGATTATAATGTTTCAATTGAAACAATATTTCGTTAAAAATAATATATTTTGTGTATATAATGCTCTTAAAAATTAATATTTAACAAAATTATTTTAGGGATCCACTACAAATTATTTTTTTATAGACATGTATCTATGATCCAATAAAGTGAGAAAATATTTAAAAAGTTGTTTCAGAAAAATAATGATAATTCATTTAAAAATAAAATTTAATAAACATATAATGTTAATATAGAAAGTTAAAACATCAACGATATATGATATTTTTTAAAATATTTATATAATATATATATATATATATTAAATAATATTGACATAAAAAATAGATTCTTGATTTTATAGATTTCATGTAAATAAGGAAGTTTCATCATATCAATACGTTCAAACTCACCATAGACACATTAAAACATAAAATTACGATGATTCCATCATTCCGAGAAAAAATATAAATTTTTAAAACTAAATAATGACTAAATTCATAGTATGGACTTCAATAAGTTGATTTTTAGAAGGGATAACATCAAAAACAAAATCACCTCTATTAACATGATCTCTAATAAGATATAATAAAATATCAATATTTTTAACAAGGATATTGTAATCTATTTTTATAAATATTAATTACCATTTTATTATCTCAAAAAATGGGACAATTTTCTGATAAAAACCAAAATCACATAAAATTTTCTTAATTTATTAACAATGAGGATAATAACTAGAAGAAATGATATACTCAACTTTGGTAGTATAAAAATAAACCAATAATTTATTTTCAAATAAAAAATAATATATACTTCTTTCATAAAAACTAAACATACCAAATTTAATTCTATATAAATTCTATGGACTCTAAAATCAATATATTTACCAGATGAAAAAACAACCAATTTATACCTACTACCCAAAATGTTTTTATAGATTTACAATAATTGAGGCCAAACATTTTAATCGACTATTTAGAAAACTTATACATAATATGAATGATCCCATATTTCATATGTGAAATTTTAATTATAATAAATAAAATTAATTCTCACATTAAGCTCATTTCAAACTGATCAGACATTAGAGTATAAAAATCAATACAAGGAAATATAAACAAAATAAATAAACATCAACAGAAATTAAAAAAAATTATAATTAGAAATTGTTTTATAACATTTATTAGGATAATAATTACCTTTCATGAAAATATTATATAATTGAAAAAAATAAATAATTTCCTGGCAGGTATGAGGTTCATTATTGAGACTGTATAAATCATTAAATATTTTTAAAAAATTAGAAGAGAACTTATTGTTTTATAAAACAAGGGTTATATTAAAAAAAATATTTTATTTATAAAACCATGTAAGAATTAACTTTTAAAATCAATTTGATTCAACATAAAACCTTAATAACAAAAAAATGTTAAAAAATTTCCAAATGACTATAAATTAAAGACATGTGGAAATGAATCATCAAAGTACATAACTTCTTATTACGAGTATCCATGGGAAGAAAGTATTATTTTTTTTAAAAAAAACTATCTAGATTCAACCAAATAGTTTCAAAAGATCCATTTAGATATTATTATCTGTTTATCATCTGAAAAATCAAATAATTACCAATCAATTTTATAAAAAAATTATTAATATAATCTTATAGATTAATAATCCAATTTTTATCATTTTAATCAACAATAATATTTTAAGGAACATGATAAAAATATGTTAGAAATTTTTTTAATTTATATCATTTAGTTGTCATACCAAAACCAACATTAATAATCACATTGTTAAGGGAATGATTTTTATGAATCCTATATGATCTATGATCAGCTTGATAATAATTTTTCTCCCCCTCAAAAAAACATTGTCTGTAGATTTTTTTCTCCAAATTTGAAATACATGAAATCATCATCCATATTTTCCAAAAATAAATTTTTAAAAATCACTGTATTCATTAAACATTATATACATAGATTATACAAAAGTCATGGTTTGATTATTATAAACTCTATAAGACTTTCTATTTGATGAATAACCAATAGGTACATCATATAAACTTTTATAATAAATCATATCTAAATTTTATTTTATATTTATGATAAAAATTTCACAACCAAATACCTTAAAATACAAACCCTTAGTTTTTTACCATTGAACAATTCATGAGGGGTTTTATTCAAAAAATAAATAACATAAACTCTCTTAAAAACATAATAAATATTGTTAATATATACAAACCAAAAATTATTTTATTGAACTATATTCAATATTAATAGTTCAATCCTTTTTATGAATGGTTCTATTTTTGCATTCTATAATAATCTTTTGTTATATTGTTCTTTGAGTAGATTAATTATGATGATAACTATATCAATATTTTTTTTTCAAAATTACAATTAATAGATTTACCTCCATAATGAATTTTAATAAAATCAATTAAAAAACCTATCATATTTTAAAATATCTTATAAACTAAATAAATCTAGCTAAATTCTCACGCATATGAGGTATTTAATTATACCATTTGATTATACTAAAATATATAATAATAAAAACATATTTCATAACACATGAAATAATTATAATTATTTTTCCAAATATATAAATATGAAACAATTAAAGGGGTCTAGAATTAGATACATGATTGAGATATTTATTTATTCCATTTTCAATTTAACTTTTAACCATGAATAATAAACCAAATCATAACTTGACTTTAACATTGGTAAATCAGGAATGTAAACATTCATTGATAATTTATCTATTATTTGAAAATTAGCATTTATATGATTTATGTGGAAGATAAAGTAATTATTTTAAAAATAATTAAAACAAAAAAATATTTATGAGATAAAGAAGAGAAAATAATATAATAAATATTATCAATTAATTTATTATAAAACAATGATATTTCTTTTTAAAAACTAATGATTTATTATAAACAAATTTTATGTACTTACAATCATCAAATAATTTGAAAATAATAATTAATTTATATTTCAATCCATTAATATTTAAAACATCAAAAAAATAAGACATTTGAAATACAAACTTCACCAAATCCCAAATCATTTTCCTTTGAGTAATCAATTAATGTGATAGAGCCAACATCAAATTCTATATAAGTGAATAAATGTGATACTTAACTATTAATTTCATAATAACATCAACTATCCATATACCATTTTTCATTGTTGATACATACAATGATTTTTTCATACAAAAATCAATTACTTAAATTTTTTTTACCCATTTTATTTTTCATACAATCGGGTTAGCAATATCATTCATTAGTACACTAAAATACGTTAAACATTTACATCAGAGAACTATAGTAAATAAATTCTTTGAAATATAATTCTTGGAATAACATAGACAATTGAGATATTTATGATACATTCATTATCATAATTTCCATATATACAACATTTAATGCATGTAATATAAGAATCCTTTCTATATAACTTTTAACAAAAATAGATATATATAACTCTAGAATATGTGAATTATAAACAAAACATGTTTTATCTTTTTTAGGATTCATCATAATTCCATTTTATCATATTTTTTATTTCCTTAAACAAAATTAGATAATGTCTCTTTTAATATCAAAATGTCTTATATAATATTATAATTTTCATTCTGAATAGGCTCAAAATAATCATAGATCATACCTTTTGAAAATGGGCTATAATTAAAGATTTATTATTTAAGAGCATAATAATCCTTATTTATTTTCAAATAATCCATGAGAAGCATATTATTTTTATATTTATATTAATTATATAATTTAATAACTCCTGAAACATCATTTATATGTGTTTCATTTTATTCATGTAAATCATCAGTAATATAACCAAGATTTTCAAAATAATAACTAGAATTAGAATCATTGAAAATATCATTTGTATTCTTCATAGTAAAATATATTTTGGTTAATTATTTCTCACATTTGGATTAAAAATTTGAATCATATTCTTCAGTGATAATACATCTATCATGGTAAGAATGTTTCAATTCATTCTTTTACTTTTTATATCTCCATTATTTCTTCAATTTTTTGATTGTCAGATTAGATGTGACCTTTCCTCCTAAATTCATAAATGATGTGTCTAGACCATATATGGCACCCTACTGTAAATTTGGATTATTATTTCTTATCTTTAATTGGTCACTTATTTATCTTCTTTTACATTCATCAAATTATAAAAACAATTTTTTATATTTTTTATTTATCTTTTTTCACTTTCTTGGTCATCAAATTCAATAGAAATTGTAATTACATTTAAAATAATTTAAAGAAAATACCTTTATTGTTTGATATATCCACTCCCATAATATTATTTGCCACATTTTCTTATTGAAGAAGTGATCCATTGAGTTCATCTAATCTGTATTCATTGAAATTTTTACTTTTATTGTTAAAAACCATTGTTCAATTACATTTATATGGTTGAAATATTAGTATTGTTTAAAAATGAAATAGTTCACTAATTCATATCCAATGGATTTTATTCTAATCATAATTCTTTTGAATCATTAGAGAATAATGTTTACCCATTCATATTATTCCATCATAAAATATTGGTTGTCATCTTGATGTATTCTATGATTGGTTCTAATCATTTTGTCAGAGATAAGGGCAGTAACTTATAAAATCATCTTGATATAATGATATATGTTATATTTAGACACATTACATATCAATGTTTTTTTAATTGTTTAATATAAAAATTTAAAACATTTTAAATTTAAAAAACATTTTACAACATCATTACCTATATGAGTATCTGAGCCAACTTTTGTTATCTTCAAATGATTTTACACGATCGACTGAGGATCTATGATTAAATTATTGAAGTAATAATCTATTCTAGATATGAAATAACCAATATAATTTCTATAAATGTGAAGAGGTTTTTGAGGAATCTATCCATTGTTTTCATTAATTCCTACCATCATATTTATGTTGTATTAGACTGTGAGGTCATGGTTATCGTTAGCATAATAAAATATAAATAGACTCCATAGAAGGATTTACTAAATTCCAAAAAATTGCATCATTCAACTCCAATTGTTTAGTATAACGAAAAATAATAACATACCAAAACTATACTAAACATGGTATTTCCACCAATACTAATTGTATTTTATAATGAAAAATATAAACATTTATAAAATGTACTAAACAAGGATTAGCCTTTGATACCAATTGTTATGATGTATAGGTAGATAAAAAATATTCTCTATGGAGGGTTAATAGAACAAATTAATTTTATTAAATAAAATGTTTAATTATTAAAATTAATTATAAATGATAGTTAATGAATAAATATTGTAGCAGAATAAATAGACATTGAAATGATGATTTTTAAAGTAGTTTGGTACAAAGTAGACCTAGTCTACTCATATACCATTATTCATGGTGTGAGATAAACCATTCACTAATATAATATTTGAAATAGAATCATAAAACAATTATAATAAATTTTTCCTAGTGAATTTATAAACAAAAAAATTGAATTTTGTATAGAGAGTCACAACCTATCTGAAATTTTGAATTTAGATACTCTGGGTTATAACTCAAATTTTATTGGATTTTATTCTATGAGTGAAACAAGAAGGTAGATAATTTTATTTCCTAATTATAAAGGCAAAGTGAGGTTATGTGATAGATGGGAATAGGTGTTATAGAGTTATGTAACCAGATTGAAATAGGTAGAAGAATAGTAAAACACAAATACTAGTTCTTAAGTGTTCAATCATCATGATTATATCATAATGTCTGAAAAAGAATTCATAAATGTTCGGATTTATCCTTTTATAGATATTCTACTAGTAGTTATAAATGTTGAGAACTTTTCAAATATGGAATAATTCATAGAATCAATTCCACAATGCTTTTCCCAGTGTATCACATTAAAATATGAATAATCTAATCAAAAAGTCTCATATTAGAAATTTTTTCGCATTCCTTTCATTTTTTAGTATCAAGGATCCAAATAATTAATAAAATAAATAAACTCAATATAACTGAGAGGTGCAAGATAATACAAAATTCAAATGATATAAAACTAGATTATTTAAAAGACAGACAAAGAGAGAAATTATCATTTCATAATAAATATTTTAGTCAAATTTGAAAATTAATAAAGTCTTATTAAAAAAATTGAAATCACATATTAAATAATTTAAACTCTCTCCATGAAAATAATTTAATGAAATATCATGTTAAAATTGATAGTATGAAATTGAACTACGAAACTCAAAATCATTCTGTTTGAAAAAATCTATAAACATATAGAGCCTATAAATGCATAATATCATGACATTAAAAATATTAAAAAATGTTTTAATGAGTTTAATATCATTTAATATTTATTTATAAATATTATAATTGATGAAAACAACATAAAATGACATATTTTTATTTGTTTTAAGCTATAAGTTCTATGCATGAAAATAAAACACAATCTCATATTCATAAAACATAATTCAAATAGGAAAAAACAATTTTTACATGTTATAAATATTTAATATGGATTTATAATGTAATTATCATAATTTAAATACTTGAAATAAACATTTATAAAATTTGAATATGAAACATCACATAAAATAGTGTAAATTTTTTGCTTTTAAAATAACCTATAATATTTCATTGAACCACATAAGAAAATTCTTATAGGTGTTTTTCACAAAGGAAATTTTATCTACGTAATAGAATTGACTATGTAGATTAATCAAAAAGGTGATTCATATAGGAAATTCATATAGGTGATTCATTTAAGTGATTCTGATAACTGATTCACGTATGTGATTCACGTATACAAATTTTCCCAAAATCATTCAACTCATTGACTTATCTAATTTCATAAAAAATAAAACCTTGATAAAGATAAGATATGATTAGGGTAAATATGAGTTATATATATACAATTTTATTTTCATTCCAAAAAAACCAGAATCACATTAATTTAAAATCTATAGCTCAATTGATGATTAAGAAACAATAAATAATTTGTTTTGAAACAATTGAAGAAAATGAAAAAAAAACATTCAATAATTTGAATCCTAATTCTAGACATGATAAATATATATTTAGATATTGATTTCTCAAAATGATATATTCTTAACAATCATATATTTCCAAAATAATAATTAGCTAGTTTATAGTTATATAGCTCAAGATATTGTTAAAATACATCGGGTAACAAATTCTAGAAAATTGCCTACATGGATCATAGATTGCATTTGTAAATTACAAATTATCTATATTAATAAAAAATCAGATACAAGGTTATCCATTTTATCAATATGGTGAATTGTGATTTTGCTTCATGAAAATAGTAAAAAAATATGTCTAATTTAAATTTAACGGTAGAAAATGATGTATTTATCCTAATAACTAAATATAAAAGTTATTAAACATGTTACCAACAATTAAAACAATAAATATAAATATATTTCTAATTAATGAAATATTTTGATATGAGACCAATTAAACATAATTTAATCAATATAAAATTTATAGTATAAAGAAATTTAAAGTAAATAAAATATAAATATTTTCAATTTTCAAAATATAATGTGGCTCAATGTGAGACTCAATTTGGTAAAGATATATGAAAATTTAAGATCTCTAAAAAATCATAGGTGTTGGTATTGTGATAATTTATTCTTCAAAGAAAAAAATACAAACCATTTTATATTGTTTCAGAGCCTAAAAAATATATTGAGTGTGAAACAAATATACTATTATATAAAAATTTTAAATTTGATACTAAATAATGAATCATTATGTTATATAAATATGTCATAGTTGTCACTACTGTTAAAATAACAATGGAAAATTTGATTCAAATTTGTGATCCATTTTTTTATTTGAGTGATAAATATGAAGACAAACTATTGAACAAAGTACTTTAACATACTAGTCAATTAAGATTGATTAAAATCTCAAATAATGATGTTTTGAATGATCTACACCATCTAAATGGATAGAGATGTTGATATAGAGATGATGTTTGTGAAAAATTTCTAAGGGGGAAGGTATATGAAGAACTAAAAAATATTGAAAATTTAATCTACCATGAAACATGGACTAATAAATTCTATTTTTATAATCTTATGAGACGTCAATATTCACATGGTGATCATTAATTTACCACATAAATCAATAATTTAATATGGAGGTTCAATTCTATATTCAAAGGAAAAACTAACATAGATTTGAAATGATTTAAATTTTTTGAACTCATGTTATGAAGGAGTTTGGAATTTACATCATGTGTTTGGGGATATATAATAGAAATGAGATTATTTTTACGTATTTCTAATCCTATATTTCTAATAATTGGGTTAAAAATCAATAAATTAATCTCTATACACCCAAAATATTGGAGTTTTAGTAATAATTGGATCTTAGTAGAAATAGAATGAATAATGCATTATGCAAAAAAAAATATCATAATTATTTTGTATAGATATTGTGTGAAAAACTCTACATATTCTAATTAGATGCTTGATGAGAAAAAATTATAACATACATCCATGTAAATTTTTTTACAAAAAAAAATATTGTTAGGAATTAATAAGATGTTTTTTATAGTCTATGATTTATGAAGATCAAAAATAATATATTGGAAAATTCAAAGAAAACGGTTAATCCTAGATCATTAGAAGATATATATCTAATAATAAATGATAATTATTCTAGAATAAAAGTATGTATATGTCGGTGGATTATTCTTATTTTAATGTTAATAAAAATCTATCAAACACAACAATAAAAAAATAAAAATGATTTTAAAATATAATAAGAAGAAATAATGAATATTTCTAGTAAATAAAGTAAATATGATGATAAAACTGAAAAAAATATATTGATTGTGTCTTAGAAAAAACCAGTGATATGGATAGAGATTATAGAGATGAATATTTTTATATATTAATGAATCGTGGGAAAAATAGTATAATACCCAAAGCCAATATACCCTGATCCGGTGCTATAAATACACACTTTACAATTCCTTCAATTGTACAAAAAGATGAAAATAAATTTTTACCATAAAAATTACATCATTAGAAGTAAAAAAATTGTCCCTTAAAAAACCAAGTCCTTTTATGTAGATATATTTATATAAATAGTATAACACTTTACAAAACTAAACCCATAACTTTCCACGAAGTGTATATTTTTTCCATAATACCCAAAATATCTCTTTATATAATAATTCTTAAATGTCATCAATAAAAGTATCGACAAATTGAAGCCTTTTAGTCAAAAGATACATAAATTCATATTTTATAACATGTGTAAATTGAAATTTAAAAAATGGATCTAAAAAACTCATTAATATTAAACATAGGAATCAATGAAATATCATAAATGAGAATTATACGATCATAACAAAATGATAATATAATCAATGTGCATGATCATATTATAAAATAATTCAAACCCTAAAAACATGGATCATAATAATTTTTCATGGAATTATAAAAGATTAATATATGATAATAATCATGAAATTGTGAAATAAATCTTGTTTAAAGGAAGCATTACTACTCATTGAAATTATATAGAATCAAGGATAGTATCGTGGGAGATCACAATTTCATTATGGAATCACCTAATATTGATATGTCCAATATTCTCATAGAAGTAACTTTCTTCCAATTATATTTTTACCTTTAAATAAGATATATATATTATATAATCTCTATCAACACTTAAGAAAATATTTATCCAGTTAACTCCATCACTATACCCAATGCATTGGAGATCTTGATAAGTCTCACCCAAATCATGAGTTATATTAGGATTACATATAATAATAATAAATTTATAAGATATATATTATGAATTAAGCATACATATATTTCATTTCATCCTTAAACTCAATGATACAACCATTATTCGATACATAAATATATTAACTCATAGAAAACGTTTCACTGATATTTCATTTAAATTGTAATCAATATCCATCCAAATAAAATATGTGGATGGTTCCATTAAATCATATCCCGAGTAAATCATTTTAAAGATCAATGATTTTGACATAAAAAAATAAATTAAAATTCTAATTAAAATGTTTTATTTATAATAGGGAAAGGATATTCTTATTTTGATATAATTACAAACTAAAAAAATCCCATAACATTGAGAAAAAATTATTCAATAAAAATTTTAAAGGGAATATTGTAATGTATGTTTGAAATAAATTAATGGTCCTGATTGTGGGAAAATATATGGATGCAATAAATATTTAAAAGTAATATTTTCACACATTTTCTATAAATTTATAAATTACCTAATCATAAAATATAATAAAAAATAATGTATAAAAATGTAAAATTAATTCAAATATTTTTTAAATTACTTAACATAATCACTCTATAATGTAAAATAACATTCATTAAAACATTTTAATGAACATATACATGGCTGAAAATGTTTCCTATTTGAAGATGAAATAAGTTAATATTTTCTTAAAAACATTTTCCCAAATATTTTAATTTCAGAGGAATATATAATGTATGGAAAACCTGAAAATCGATTAAATATCATGAGTAGATGAAAATATATTGTTTTTACGAGTATATAATTCCTCTAATGAATATTCAACCATAAAAAATCTCGTTAAAAATTTAGATTACAACACAAACCCTTACCTCTTTTGTAAATTTTGAATCATAAACCCCTTGAAAAAAATAACTTCAAATAAAACATTACATACTATGAATATAAATATATCATTGATAGGATATATTAAAGGGGTATTGTATACATTATATAAGAAAAACTAGGTTCAGAAGACGAATGATATCTCAATAAAACAATATTGAGACCAAGAACTGAAAAAATGATTGTAACATTAAAATCTAGATTCAATCGATGAAATTATTAAGTGAAATAAATTTTTATCAACATTTATAAGTATATTTACATTATAAACAATAATAATCATTTCACACATAATGTTTTCACGACATATTCAATAAATAAGTGATAATAATCCCTTTACCGTGACTCCCAACTTATAACAAAAATTATATATCTCATTGAATAATAAAATTATTATTTTTATTAACAAAATTAATAATATTATTAATGATTAATAACATATTATAATTTCATTTATTTAATTCTCTACTATGTTTTATATAGTTAATAAATCTATTAAGTTCATGTCATATGTTTTGAGTATGTTCTGTTAATAATCACCAAACAACTTCAGCAGGTAAAAAAATGTTAAAAAGGTTGTGGTAAATAATTTATAGAATATAAATAATGAAATAATTATAATTTTTATACATTAAATAAAATTTTATAATCAATAATATATAATATAAATTAAAAACTATTCATATCACTTCGTGGAGGTGATGTTCCACATGTATACATAAGCGACACTACATTTTACAATAGATAGAATGGTAAGAATGTAAGTTATATATTATCTATAAAAAATAATAATTATTTTATAAATATAATATATATTTGTCTTTTTCCAAGAGTTTAATGATCCATATGAGGGAATGATGAAAAAGAAAAATATATTTCATTGTGGAGGTTTCCATCCACAGATATACATGGATAATGTGTTCATTTTCTAGAGGGTGGAAAATGAGAGTAATAAAGTTCATACCATCGACATAATATTATATAATTATATATAAGGAAATTATTTTAATATTTATTCATGTTTACAGAATATTATATGGAATAAGAAAAATAAATAAACAAGAAAACACTTTGCTATGAGTTATAATTATTTTTTGAGAAACCTCCTTTTACATGTACCAAAATCCATATAAGATTTTATTTTGGTGAGGAAAAACCCACCAAGAAATGGAGTGGTAGTTTATAATGGAATTTTAGTAGATGTTATCTAATTTAAATGTCTCATGATGTGTGAGATGATCATAGAATATGATTTCTCAATTCACTACCATCATCGTAAAGAAAATAAAGACTCACCTGCAATATGTAGAAATGATCCATCAATTTTATCATTGTTGAAAATTGAGAAGGATCCATTCTTAATATAATTTAATAGTATTGACCTGGAAATCATAATGGAAGGAAAATAATTAATCCTTTCTCAACTGATTTATCAAATATCTCTTATTTAAAAGTTAATGGATTCTTAAAATAGGATGGGGGTATTTAGAAAAAAGTGGAAACTATAAGAAAAGAGAAATGTTAATTGTTAAATGTAAAGGAAGATGGAATTTATAGATTTGGGTCAAGACTATGTGTTAAATAATAATATATGTTAATGAAGGAACAATCAGATTACACACAATTTTTGAATTTCTCTATTATCCAGAGAGACACAATGATATATCACGATATATGAGAGCACTAATGGTGAAAAAAAAAGAAGAAGTATATTACTGAATATAAATAAATGGGCCTAGTATGTCAGGAAGTGAATATTGAAAGGTGGAATTATAAGGGGATGATGGAAACATTACCCATACCAACATAAAAATTGCAAAACATCACCATAAACATTGTCATTGTACTTCCAAATACATCTAAAGGAAACAATGTTATCTACATTTTTTCAGATCGTCTTATGGAAACTACACACATAATTATGATTCATTATGATTTCTCACTATATCATCATGCATATACATACAACAAAAAAGTGGTGAGGGTGAATGTAGTACCATTGAATTTTTTTTTGGGATTGAGAACCATGATTCACCAATTTTTCTTAAAAATTATCACCATTCTTAAAAAATAGTGTAAACATTAATATGCCTTATCACAATAAAAATGGATTATTATATAAGAAAAATATCCAAAAAATTGAAGAAATATTGGGATAATTATCTATTGACTTCATAGGAGGATGGGACCAACATCTTCCATTGGTCATATTCTCCAATAACATTAGTTTCAAATTGAGCATCCAAATAACTGCCTATGACCATTTTTATGGGAACACCGATATAACACCGGCATGTAGGAATTATGTAGGGAAAAGAAAACATATAGGTTTGTAAATGGTTGATGAAATGGTGAAATTTATATGTCCAATCAGCAACACATCAATGTTTCTCAGAGTCCATAGAATAGCAATGCTGATAATCATTGATGGGTCCTAGAGTTTAATATTGGATACATGGTATTCCTTTTCATATATACATAGATGAATGTGATGTTATTTGGAAATAAGGAAAAACTAATTTCAATGTATATAAATCCTTTTGAGATCCCCGATCACATCAGAGTGGTGGCCTATTGACTAGAACTAACACCAAACCTATATCACGCACATGTTGTATTCCATGTATCCCAGTTGAGAAAGTGCATTAAAAACCCCTCAAATTTACTCAATCTAAAGTTGGTACCAATGTAGAATGATCTTTCTTATGAGGAGCAGATGATGAGGATCATAGATCTTAGAGAAAAGGTTCTACAAAATAAGACAATGCCCCATGTCAAATTGTTGTGGATAAACCACAAGATTGATGAAGCAACATGGGAATAGGAGGAAGTGATGAAGTAGAGTTACCATCATGTAATATTGTATTGGAATATAAAATTGAGAGGGTGAACTTTTTATAGGAGGAAGATTGTACAGACATCGAAAATTATAAATAAAATCCCCATTTACTTTTTATTAAATATATTATTTTATAATATGGTTATATAAAGAACATGCCCTTATCTTTCTAATAAATGGGCTCTTAGTGTATAATCCTACCAATAGAGGACATCACATCATTTTTATGTGAAAATTGGATTTGTTAAAACCCTATATTTTTAATAATCATCTGATCACCATTAAATATTTATATTATTACTAATAATATGATCTGTATTCAACATTTATATTGTCAACAGTAATTGTACATATTGTTTAATTAAATATAAAATTCATAATTATAAAAAATAAGGGAATATTTTTTCTATAACCATATTATATAATAATAATTTTTTTTATAAAAAAACAATGGGGATTTTAATTATAATAGTTAAGGATGGTTCAATCATTACCCTATAATAACGAAGGGCAAGTTCTTTCTTGGACAATATTATAAATGATTTTTATTTTCCATCAATAAATCACAAATTGTATTTTTGGTTAACATTCCAATTAAATTAATGAATTTATGAATTAATGGATTTTTTAAATAATAAATATTTTTATGACATATTATTATATAATAAATGATCATATAAATTAAATTAATTCAAATGTAAATTTTCAGGGTTAATAAATATATTATTGTCAAATTACACTAAAATTTTAAAATATATCAGTTTTTGTTTTAAAAGATTAAATTAATATATTGAGAATATTATTAGATAAAATTAGTATAATTTTTGGAATCTGAATGTTGAAATTATCAAATGGATAATTTTCAAAAATTTTCTGAGATGATCATATTTTCTGGTAAATATTTTATACCATATAAATGTAATTTTTGTTTTATGACATCACAATGACAAAAAGGTGATGTAATAAGTAATATAAATAGGATACACGAACAAGTATTTGTTTTAACATTAATATAATGGGATTTTATATTAGTTGATTAATTTTGTAAAGCCATAATATATCATCTATGATTTATTATATATTTTAGGAATTTAAAATAATTTCTTTTAGAGTATGACTAACCTACACATAAACAAGGCTAATATTTATAAGTGATAGACCCTTTTAATAATAAAATAATGTAATCCACACAAATTTTCATGAAAATTATAGAAAAACCTATTGAATAATTTTTAGTTTTGGATATTTAATTATGCAGAATCTAAAATGAAAATATTAAAGAAGCCTCCCTTTATTATGATATAAAAAACCCCAATACAAATTTTCTATTCAGTAAAACACCTTGTAGAATGAATATAATCTTACCTAAAATCCCTATATTCCTCCCATGGTGCCCTCAATATTTCATGAAGCCCCTCCCAATCCATTGGAGTTACACAGTAATGTAATATTTCATAACTTTCCCCACCTCTGAATTTAAGATCCTTCTTTCAAATTTGATTTCATAATTACAATATTTATGGTTTAATTTATTTATAAACATTTTATTACATTCTAATATGTTTTATTTGAATAAATATTATTTATAATCCCTCATTTTGAACATTATCCATGTTGTTACTATACCAAATTTTTGTAAGGGAATTCTGACATATATTTTTATTCAAGAACCCCTTTCTATGTTATGCTTCTTAATTTCTATTTGATCATCTTGGGATATATTTTTCTATATACCCCATAGATTACAAATTCATTTATACATGATTATATCCCCAAATAACTTTCATTAAGCCTCCAATGATCCATTATGCATACACGTTACCCTACCAAAAGTTAGTAAGGGATCTTCCACTCCCCCTTTTACCAAGAACTCCTTTTATGTAATGTCTTTTATTTTTCATTTTCTTATTATGGGATATGGCATAAAATATTCTCACTAGTATCCATTTAATTTTAAATTATGAGATATTCCTTTCATTCTCATCGTGCTTCCAATGATCCTTTATGTACACTCATTACCATGCTAATTTTTCGTAATGATAGTATTCCTTATTCATGTTTCTCCATTTCCGTATGCCTTCAATTTCTAATTTTCTAATATTGGGATTTTTTCAATGTGCCTATTTCTTACCATTTCATATTAAAATAACCCCTTTCTCTATAATAAACTAATTTTATGATTTTTTAAATAAACCTGTTATGCCGTTGAAATTTAACTGTGATTTTCCATGCCAAAATAATTGTGTAGTTAAAAAAATTACCATTATTATATAAACGGTATTCACCTCTATATGCATATAAATATTTTATGGATACATATATAATGTAAATACACATTGATTAATCATGAATTAAATTAGGAATAGGAATTACTCTATGTCATATTATCTATGTGGCACACTTAAGCATGAGAATGAAATATTTATGATGGGTGTGCTAAAATATAACTACAATCCTTTAGCTAATGTTTAGTATCCGAACACGTAATGTTGGGAACAGGTTTTACCTGCTTGCTTTATGGTAATTTTACCAACATGAGATCTTGTTAGGTTATCCTTGACCTCTATTCGTGATTCAATGTTTCCAGTTGTAGCCACATTTCCCATGTTATAATAATCATGCTATATCATTCCATATTATTCATGTTAGTTTTATTAAATATTGATATACCTATTTTATAACAATTATTTTCTTTTTCTATGTATATTCTCTTACTGTGATTTATATCTAACCCCATTCCTATATATGTCGCTATGTTTTCCTATGAAATATTATATTCTAAGGATTCTTTTGAGATTGTTAAAGATGATTTCAAAAAAGTTTGTTAATGAATATTTTAATAATTTTTATTTATTCCATGTTCAATATGTTGTTTTATGTACCTAATTCCAAGAGACACAATAATTATCAATCATTTGTGGTTGTCTAAGCGTATTATTATGTAATAAATACAGTTTGAAGGTGAAACAATGATCAATGTTGTTATAATTTATGTATTTAAAAAATTTAGACCCTCATTGTGTTATTAATCATGGAATATCCTCTTACACATGAAAATTTTTAATCCTCTTTGTGAGAATATCATGTTCATGTGATAATAACAAGATGGTTTTTAATTTCAAATAATCCAAATATATCTATGAACAATATTTCATTATGTAACTTGTTTTCTATTCTGAAGTGCCTTGTTTATCATGTTTCTAAATGCATGAATTTCATTGGGGATGATCAATCATGTTACATGTCATATATACTATCTAATATGGTATTGATAATAAACATAGAAAAATCACTAGAGATGACAAATGTGATGAAAAAAATACACTGATCATGTAAGAGATGTTGGAGGTTGAAGGAACAAGTTATGTGAATAGGAAGGTCCATACTGATACAATATTGTGAAATGATTCTATCCAAACGTTTTTAATATAAATGAATAGGGTTCCATGATAACCTGTTCTATATAGATTATCCACACATATTATAATTGATATAACAATTAACCTATTCCCTCTACATTGTTGATCTAGTACAGGGGTAAGTAGTCAAAATACATTACATACATACATTGGGATAGACTAACATATTCTCCCCCATGTTTAGAACTTTTCACATATTGTGGGTTCTATGCACATAATAATACCCATGCATTATACCATGCGAACTATGAATCCAATTTCACACTTCATTGCTTCAAAGCAGGATCCCAATGTCATCTATCCCATGTGGTAGATCCGTTGGTCTGACATGTATTGTAAATATATCGTTAAAACTTTGAAAAAATATGATTGAAAATACCATTATATAAATAAATTTCAATACAAAACTCAATAATTTTTATTCATGCAATTAATTTCACCTTTTACATAGAAATATTTGAATCATTAAGTTATAATATTCATGCTCTATTCCTTTTATTTTTAATTCTTCCTCAAAGAAATAAAAAATAAAATGAAAATTTTCATGGTCATGTCTTGTTGTATGCAATGTGTCCTCCATAACCTAGGTAATATCCATTGAAGATCAATTTAACTAGTCTCTAATGTTATAATATCAATGTCCTCTAAAGAAATTTCTTCACATAATAAGTCATGAGTGTATTATTCTTTATATATTCATCCAATCACCATTCACTTTTTATCGAGCATAGATATCTTGGATACATAGATAACTTAATTATTTATAACTTATTCAACATACATATATCAATTAAATGATTCTAATTTAGTGAACACCATTGATAACAAATAACAAACACTGAAAAAATAAAAATCATACATAAATTGGGGTCTTTAATATCCCCTTGGAATTTCATGGAAATACGTTCAATGTTATTTATAACTATATATTTTAATATGTAAATCAATCCCCTTTACTTTTTAAAATTTCCATTAACATTCTATCTCCCTTATAGAAAAGTAATAAAAAATTCCTTGGAAAATGGAATCTATTCATAGATATGAAATGTGATTCCCATGTTCATTCTAATTTCATTTGATCTATGATCTATTTAGAAGACAAGAGTATTTGACATAGACAGAAAATATTTCCCGTACCAACTGACCCTCATACCACATGAAATGAGAAATCATATGCATTTAATCAATGGTTACACATTATTATTCTAGGTTTAATGTTCATTAAATGAGATATAAAAATGTTGTATGAAAAAAAACCTAAAACTCTTACACTCACTTCAACAAATATGTCACGACCCGTCCTCGGGGCCCGTGTCGTGACTACCCAAGCCTGCCTTCCATAGGCTAGGGGCTGGCCACTAGCACCAAAGGCGTAATCTCGATAACTGGGAAGCTATTTCCTTTATAAAAGTAAACAAAACACCACAGAGTACAAGAGGATGTAAATCACTGAGTACAAAAGAAAGTGCGGAAAAGTAAAAAGGGAAAGAATACAAACCCAACTGAAAAGTACAGCTACAACTGAATGGAAGTACAAAAAGACAAATAGCTGGAAGAAAGGAAGAAGCTCCTGGGTCCTCCACCTCAGATCCTACCTGAAGGGTAGTTACAGATAGCGCAGCTCCTGGATCATCCACCACGGATCCTACCTGAAGGGTAGGTACATATAGCCTCCACAACGCTCTCGCTCGTCAACCTCCTCTGAGTTCTTCTCACCGTGAATTACACCTCTAGATACTGACTCGTCATGTGGTCCACCTCCAGGTATCGTCCAGTCCTCAAACACTCGGCCTCTGTCAGAGCTGCCCGTCGTCTGCAACCAACACAATGAGGTGCGGGCATAGCCCGTGCAGGGGTGAGTATAACGATACTCAGTAGGGACACTAAGACGCTCAAGGACTCACTAAAACCAACAAAGATAACCACAAAGAAGATCTCAACATATAACCTCTACTTAGTTATATGCCATACATATACCTAAGTTATCAAGTAACCCATCTCAATCATGAGGAAACACAAAGATTATGAAATAAACGGATAACCACCACCCAGGTATATGCCCACACATATACCTAAGTTATCAAGTGACCTATCTCAATCATAAGGTAAACAAAAAGGTCATAGACTCAGCTCAAACCAGGATTTTCATTATCAAAATTGTAACCGCTGAAGAGCCCCGTCTCTGGAGTGTACTGTGGTCCTGTGACGACTCTGAGGTAATGATCAATAACCATAGACTACTGAGGTGCTCCTCGAGTCAAGTACCGCGGTTCAGCCACCCAAACACAATAGTGCTTCCCGCCGGGGTTTGCCACCCAAACACAGTAGTGTACACCCCCTAATAGCCTACAGAGGTACTTTCAGGATGAGTACCGCAGGTCTGCACTGTCACACAGTAGTGCTCCTTCCGCCATGGGTCTGCACCCAAACAAATTAGTGCTCTGTCCACTGGGATAGTCGACTCACTCCAAGTCGAGTCGGTCAAGCAGTCGTCAGTTCTCATCCGGCTACATGGTCTCTGTACTCCGCACGCTCGTCTTCGGGAGGGTCCGCTCCACGAGCTACAGGTCGATACTCCAAGTATCTCAAAGTCCCACGAAGAATTATCTCAAAGGACTGCCTCGTCATAGGGATATCAACTCAACAGACAGCGCGTCAATCAGACGCCCGGTCTGTGTGTTATTAGCTTTTTTGTCCCAGGGGCCTGGTTGGTTTCGTGTGCGAACCAACCCGACCGTATCTCAACTGTACCATGAAATCTCATAGGGTATACTCATAGGGACTGTTTCTCAACATGATCACCAATTCCATTGATGGTTCATCAAACTGACGTCCGGTCTGAAAGATATCAGCTTTTCCGTTCGAGGGGCCCGATTGGATTTCAGTTACAATCCAACCCGGCCACTATCCAACTACATCCAAATCTCAGGAGAATTATGCCAAAACTTCCGTCTCATCAAGAGGAATCCAACAAAGTTGACGGCACGTCAATCGGATGTGCGGAGCTCAAGTTATAAGCATTTTCGCTCCGAGGGCCTGGTTGGTTTCGTGTACTATCCAACCTTGTCTTACATCAAAAGACACCAGTTAACCAAACCGGTCACACCATTGAGATCCATAAGGAATAACACACGAGATGGAATAACTATTGGTCCAAAACGATAGCCAGTGAAAAAGTTGCATTTCACCGCATCATGTGTGAACCGGGCCTCGTGGGGCCCGCACCTTGACCTTGACATAAATATCCAAAATTGGTTTTCAAACATCCATCTTAATTCCAGGGTCGCAACATCGCAGAAGGTTCGTCATTCCGACACTGTATGAGAGAGATATATCAGATACAAGATCCCATAATAATAATAATAATAATATTATTCGGTGTTTCGTGGGCCCGAGACACGAACAAGAATTTAGTTTCCAACATTATACTTGAATTGACCATTTTAAAGACAGAGTCACGTCGCCGCTGACGGCGAGTCAATCAGACGTCGCACACATAAGTTATGGCGGGTCAAAGATTTAATAATAATATTAAATCTATTAAGTACGAGCATTTCGGGTACCCGAACAAAGAACCCGAAAATGATATCCAATATTGGACTCATAAATTTCGTCTCGATGTCAGGGTCGCACTACCACTAACTATTCATGAAACCGAGGTCGCACGAAGAAGATACCGTCAAAATACGGTTTTCCCAACAAAATATAATAATAAAATTATTATTATATTATTATTTTTAATTTTAATTAATCCCTCAACATTTCACACCCAAAATCCACGCATAAATCCATATTCAAATTTTGTGTGCATCGCCCATTCATCAAACTCCTTTTTTATCATTTAAATTTAAATTTATTTTCTATAGACTTTTCTCTCTCCAATGTTCCATTTCTTCTTCAATCTTCTCACGCTCCAACCACATGCAGCGCCTCCAACCTGTAACCCTAGCGACCATCTTATTTCGCACAGGGTGAGTCCGCCGGAACCGCCGCCGCGCCGGTGTCCTGCGCCGCTAGTGAATTCTGCAGGCCACCAGAGTTGCTCCGGTGGTCCGTTTTCAAATCCGACTGTGCCGACGTTCACCTCGGGTCTCGCACTTTACTACAGAATCATCAAACCGCCTCTACATCCCGTTCCATCAACACCCGTCGATCTGCCATCAATTAAACAATCTACGGAGCCTTCAAATCGCCACAATGGCACGACACGACGGCGCAGTGATTCTTCGCCCGTTCTTCATTGTTCCATGCGGTGTCATTGCATCGTGCCTCCTTTGCTCGTGCCGCAACGAGTACAACCAACAAAAGGGGGAGGATGGTCGGCTGTGTTCGTGTAGCCCGAACTCCTCCCGTTTTTACGATAACAGGCGGCTCAAATGATTATCAAAAAAAAAATAAACAAAGTCCGAGGATATAATCCACATAAATTAAATTAAACCAAACCCTTGCCTCAATGTTGTCGTCGAACGAGAGTTCGCCGCGGAAAAGAGCGTCCCGGAAGGAACATCATTGGCGTCATGGTATACTGTGTCGCGTAGTCGATCCCCGAGGATTCGGCGTTCTTGTCGACCTTCGTCGGAGGTCGGCGTTCTTCGCGTTCTTCGCATTCTTTGTCGAAGAAGAAGAACTCCAAGCCCCTTAGCCTTTCTCCCAAAATCATCTCAACGCAACAAGACCAACTAAATAAAATAAGTGGTGTCTTATTTTATTTACACACAAACCAACGCTTGAAATTCAAAAAGAAAAGAAATGATCAATTAATTGAGGGGTTTAAAACCGCCCAATTAATAGAGGTTTTTATTAAAATGTTTAAACGCAAGAGTTGACTTCGTTTAATAGGGGGTGCGGGTGTGTTACTTAAGAAGAAAAGAAACGGTGGGGATCGTGTGGGACCCACCCCACATTAATCCTCTCAAAATTAGTTATCAACAAGTTGGTCCCACCCCTAACTCCCTTACATAGGTTATAACCACATAAGAGAGTGGAAAAGTGTTGTGACACAACACTTAATCCACTTAACAAGAAAAAAAATACAATTGTAAAACAATTATATTATTATCCTTCACTTTAATTAAACAACCCATCCCTAGAAAACAAAACTCCCAAAAGGGGGTCTTCTTAATAATGTATTGGCGCTGCGATTCCATCGGTGCCCTTGGATTTCAATTCTGAGCACCGGTTCAAAAGTTAGGAAAACCCGCTCGTTCGTTCACTGAACGTACCCGAGCCAAACATCGGAAAATGATTCCGGGCACACCGGGCCACAGAATTAGGTGCTTTCAGAAACTACGTTCTTGTAAAACTCCAAATAAAATTAAAAAAAAAATTCCTTGAAATTTCCGGGACTTTAAATTACTCCCACCTCAGGGATTTACGTCCTCATAAAGCTTTAACACAAACTAGGGATACAAAAGCGGTAATGAGCACGCATCTGAGCCTTCCACTCCCATGTGCTCACCAGGAGGTTCTCGTACTAACAGAGAAAGTTCACAAGAGGAATCGACCATCCCCATAGGACCGCTCCTGTCGATCCTCAACTCCTACTGGAACCCCACAAAAGTCACCCCAATGCCCAAGTCCAGCTCCCCATGGTCAATGATATGCGAAGGGTCGTGCTCGTATCTCCTCATTTGAGATACGTAGATGTCATCGTGCACCAGGTGCAATTGAGGTTGATGGGTCAAGTGGTAAACCACTTCGCCTACCCTACTAAGGACCTGAAAAGGTCCAATAAATCTCAGAGATAACATGTCGCCTTGGCCACATCTACGTAAACCTCATCGAGGTGAGACCTGTATAAGGACGTGATCGTTATCCTCAAACTCAAGAGGCCTCCAATTCCTATTTAGAACTGAAACACAAAACTCATGCTGCCACGAGGGTAAGATTGAACGACTCAAGAGTGATCGGCCGCACCCTCCTATGCATGAGTTTATCCGGTGCTGCATGGGGTTTCCATTTCGACGACCAAGGAAAACCAATCTCGATGTTGTAGTTAAACCACAACATATTTTTTTTTTCTATAGCACTGTGCAGTCTACATCCGTTCCTGGATGATCTGCACCTTCTTTGCCTATGATCTGTAAGAGCTGCTAAGATTTCTCCCTTGCAAAAAAGAGAAACTCGTTCTCATCCCCAGGATGTACCACACCCATTGCATAATACAGTCAATCCTGACATGAATGATGCATTAATGCCATGGATAATGTCGTAAGGCCTCGACATAACTGCCAAGAGATCCAACTGTCACTCTCACCTTCAAGGGTCGAGTCACACTGTTGGGATCAGTATGAGGTCACTGGGTCTCCTCTAGTAGAAATCTTGAATGTGGGGGTCAAGTCAACAGTTTTAACCGGGACCCCTAAGTATCAACCAAACCAAACGACAGGAAATCAAACATCACAAGGATAAGTGTCTTTTTATTATTGCATCTCATAGTACAAAGACACGAATACAACAACAACATGGAACTAGAAGTAAAAGAAACGTATCCACTAGTTCCGCTCCTGTCCACCTACTCCTGGAGCTCTACTTCCTTGTCCAATTCCCGGATATTGCTCAAGCACCTGCCGATGCTTATGCCTCGGTGGCTCTTCCAAATCCTGCAGATCAACTGTGCGGGGGGTCGGACAGTCACGTGCCAGGTGACCCTTCCTTCCGCATTCATAATACTTCATGCTCTTCATATGGCTGGCTCTGGTCCTCTTGGACCTCTGCATCATCAGTCTACTGCCCACAGATGACTCGTCTACTGATCAAAAATCTTGTGTCAAAGTCAGCAGCTCTTGTACACTCTCGGGGTGTAGAGCTACTTGCACAAACTCCACCCTGAAGAAGGTCTCGATGTCTTCCCATGTGAAGGTCATACCGTCTCAAAACTGGAAAATGTGGCTCCACCACCTGCCTGCTACTGCCTGAAGAAGGATGGCAGCAAAGATCACCATGAATTCTACTAGCATCCCCACTATCCTGAAGACTCTCACCACAGCCTCCAGCCAATCCTCAACCGCCTGCTGGTCCGTCTCTACCCGGAACCTGGGTGGCCTCTGGCGATGGAACTCATGCAGCGCACTCAAGTGGCGTGCATCGCCTACTGCTGGGGCTGGTGGCATCAATGTCCCAACATATGGTAGTACCGGTGGTGCCTCCGCTATTGCCTCAACATCAAGAGGGCCCTGTACTGATGCCTCGTCGCTCGGCAGGCTGTCAGTACGCACATCCCTCTGGGCTCTAGCTGGACATACGTGGAAAATAATCATTAAAGAAACAACGTGACATAGTCAAATGATTATACCTGGTGAGGTGACCTGGTTTGAGCTGACTTAAAAAAAACTTCTGGAAACACACACGCAATCAGTGTTTTCATGCACAAAGTCAGAAATCAGTTGTCAGGGTCCTGGTGTGTGGATACGTTCACCGCCTGCACCAACATTGGAATCCCTAAACTGATGACCACACTCGGTACCCTTAACACTATTTCGTTACAGAAAGAAAATATCAGAATTATAAGTTCTGTGGTAGAACCGACTCCTCTTATACCAATTTGTGACGACCAGTCCTCAGGGCCCGTGCCGTGACTACCCCAAGCCCGCCTTCCATAGGCCAGGGGCTGGCGACTAGCACCAAAGGCGTAATTCTGATAACTGGGAAGGCATTTCCTTTATAAAAGTAAAAAAAACACCATAGAGTACAAGAGGAAGTAAATCACTGAGTACAAAAGAAAGTGCTGAAAATTAAAAAGGTCCAGAATACAAACTGAACTGAAAAGTACAGCTACAACTAAAATGAAGTAAAAAAAGACAAACAGTTGGAAGAAAGGAACCAGGTCATGGGTCGTCCTCCATGGATCCTACCTGAAGGGTAGGTACAGATAGCACAGCTCCTGGATCATCCACCACGGATCCTACCTGAAGGGTAGGTACAGATAGCGTCCACAACGCTCGTGCCCGTTAACCTCCTCCGAGTGTCGTCTCGCGGTGATGTACACCTCCGGATACTGACTCGTCGTGTGGTCCACCTCCGGTTACCATCCAGTCCTCGAACACTTGGCCTCTGTCAAAGTTTCTCATCATCTGCGAGCAACACAATGAGGTGCGGGCATAGCCCGTGCAGGGGTGGGTGTAACGATACACAATAGGGACCCCGAGACCCTCAAAGTCTCACTAAAACCAACAAGGATAACCACAAAGAAGATCTTAACAGATAACGTCTACTTAGGTATATGCCATACATATACCTAAGATATCAATTAAACCATATAAATCATGAGGAAACACAAAGATTATTAAATCAACTGATAACCACCACCCAGGTATATGCCCATACATATACCTAAGTTATCAAGTGACACATCTCAATCATGAGGTAAACACAAAGGTCATAGAATTAGCTCAAACCAGGATTTTCATTATCAAAAATGTAACTTCTGAAGAGCCCCGTCTTGGGAGTATACAGTTGTCCTGTCATGACTTCGAGGTACTACTCACTAACCTAAGACTGCTGAGGTACTCCTCCTGTCGAGTACCGCGGGTCAGCCACCCAAACACAGTAGTGCTTCCCGCCGGGGTATGCCACCCAAACACAGTAGTGCACACCCCCTAATAGCCTACAGAGGTACTCTCCGAACGAGTACCACAGATCTGCACTGTCACATAGTAGTGCTCCGTCCGCCATGGGTCTGCACCCAAATAAAGTACTGCTCTGTCCACTGGGATAGTCGACTCACTCCAAGTCGAGTTGGTCAAGCAGTCGTCAGGTCTCAGCCAGCTACACGGTCTCCATACTCCGCACGCTCGTCTCCGGGAGGGTCCGCTCCACGAGCTACAGGTCAATACTCCATGTATCTCAAAGTACCACGAAGAAGTATCTCAAAGGACCACCTCATCATAGGGATCTCAACGCAACAGACAACGTGTCAATCGGGCACCCGGTCTGTCAGTTATTAGCCTTTCCGTCCCAGGGGCCTGGTTGGTTTCGTGTGCGAACCAACCCGACCATATCTCAACTATACCATGAACTCTCATAGGGTATACTCATAGGGACCGTTTCTCAACATGATCACCAATGTTGTTGACGGTTTGTCAAACGAACGTCCGGTCTGAAAGTTATCAGCTTTTCCGTTCCAGGGGCCCGGTTGTATTTCAGGTACAATCCAACCCGGCCACTATCCAACTGCATCCAAATCTCAGGCGAAGTATGCCAAAAGTTCCGTCACATCAAGAGGAATCCAACAAAGTCGACAGCACGTCAATCGGACGTCGGAAGCTCAAGTTATAAGCGTTTCCGCTCCGAGGGCCCGGTTGGTTTCGAGTACGATCCAACCCGGTCTTACATCAAAAGACACCGGTTAACCAAACTGGTCACACCATTGAGATCCATACGGAATAACACACGAGATGGACTACCCATTGGTCCAAAATGGATAGCCAGTGAAAAAGTTGCATTTCACCGCATCATGCGTGAACCGGGCCTCGTGGGGTCCATGCCTCAACCTTGACATAAATATCTAAAATTGGTTTTCAAACTTCCGTCTTAATTATAGGGTCGCAACATCACAGACGGTTCGTCATTCTGACACCGTATGAGAGAGATATGTCAGATAAAAGATCCCGTATTAATAATAATAATATTATTCTTCGGTGTTTCGTGGGCCCAAGAGACAAACCCGAATTTAGTATCCAACATTAGACTTGAATTGACCGTTTCAAAGACAGAGTCACATCGCCGCTGACGGCGAGTCAATCCGACGTCGCACGCATGAGTTATGGCGGGTCGGAGATTTAATAATAATATTAAATCTATTAAGTACGAGCATTTCGGGTACCCGAACCAAAAACCCAAAAAAGATATCGAATATTTGACTCATAAATTCCGTCTCGAAGTCAGGGTCGCACTGCCACTAACGGTTCATGAAACCGAGGTCGTACGAAGAAGATACCGTCAAAATACAGTTTTCCCAAAAAAAGATAATAATAACATTATTATATTATTATTATTTTTAATTTAAATTAATCCTTCAAAATATCACACCCAAAATCCACGCATAAATCCATATTCAAATTTTGTGTGCATCACCCATTCATCAGATTCCTTTTTTTCCTTTAAATTTTAATTTATTTTCTATAGACTTTTCTCTCTCCAATCTTCCATTTCTTCTTCAATCTTATCACTCTCCAACCACATGCAGCGCCTCCAACCTGTAGCCCTAGCGACCAGCTTATTTCGCACAGGGTGAGTCCGCCAGAACCTCCGCCGCGCCGGCATCCCATGCTGCCGGTGAATTCTGCGGGCCACCGGAGTTGCTCCAGTGGTCCATTTTCAAATCCGACTACGCCGGCGTTCACCTCGGGTCTCGCACTATACTGCGGAATCATCAAACCACCTCTGCAGCCCGTTCCGTCAATGTTCGTCAATCTGCCATCAATTAAACAATCTGCGGAGCCTTCGAATCGCCGCAACGATGCGACACGATGACACAGAACTTCTTCAACTGTTCTTCATTGTTCCACGCGGTGCCGTTGAACCGCGCCACCTTTGCTCATGCCGCAACGAGTACAACCAACAAAAGGGGGAGGATGGTCGGCCGTGTTCATACGGTCCGACCTCCTCCCGTTATTACGATAACAGGAGGCTCAAACGATTATCAACAAAAATAAACAAAGGCCGAGGACATAATCCACATTAATTAAATTAAACCAAACCCCTACCTCAACGTTCTCGTCAAACGAGAGTTCATCGCGGAAAAGAGAATTATGGAAGGAACGTCGTTGGTGTCGCAGTATACAACGTTGCTTAGTCGATCCCCAAGGATTCGGCGTTCTTGTCGACCTTCGTCGGAGGTCGGCGTTCTTCGCGTTCTTCGCGTTCTTCGTCGAAGAAGAAGAACTCCAAGCCCCTTATCCTTTCTCCCAAAATCCTCTCAACGCAACAAGACCAACTAAATAAAATAAGTGGTGTCTTATTTTATTTACACACAAACCAACGCTTGAAATTCAAGATCAAAAGAAACGATCAACTACTTGAGTTGTTTAAAACCGCCCTATTAAGAGAGGCGTTTATTAAAAAGTTTAAACGCAAGACTTGACTTCATTTAATAGGGGGTGCAGGTGCGTTACTTAAGAAGAAAAGAAACAGTGGGGCATGTGTGGGCCCCACCCCACCTTAATCCTCTCAAAAGTAGTTATCAACAAGTGGGTCCCACCCCTAACTCCCTTACATAGGTTATAACCGCATAAATGAGAGGAAAAGTGTTGTGACACAACACTTATCCATTTAACAAGAAAAGAAAATATAATTGTAAAACAATTCTATTATTATCCTTTACTTTAATTAAACAACCCATCCTGAGAAAACGCAACTCCAAGAAGGGGGCCTTCTTAAGCAAGTATTGGCGCTGCGATTCCATCGGTGCCCTCAGATTTCAATTCCGAGCACCAGTTCAAATGTTAAGAAGACCTGCTCATTCGTTCACTGAACGTACCCGAGCCAGAATTCGGAAAATGACTCCGGGCACACCGGGCCTCAGAATCCGGCGCTGTCAGAAACTGCGTTCTTGTAAAATTCCAAAGAAAATTAATAAAAAAATTTCCTTCAAATTTCCGGGTCTTTACAAAATAGATCAAAAAATACATGTGAATAAAAAAAATGATCAGTGGCCTTTGTTCACTTACACACATATACATTTTTACATAATTGATCAACTCAATTACACACTCGTTGTATAAATATTGTTATTTTTTCTAACCAATGGTGATATATTAATAATCATATTCGTTTCCAAATGAAATTATTTTTAATCACATTATATAAGAATTAGATTTCATATAATTTGAAATAATAATTCTTGCAGTAACTTCATATTTCATTATTTTTCTCCATGTTAAGGTAAATGACCTTAAATATGTTCATACATTTTAATATCATATAGAATGAATTTAAATATGATACAATATAGTTAATATATGAAATTATATATTCAATTACTAACTATCTATATTTTATAATTTACATAACATTACCATAGAAGATTTTTTGAAATAATGTTTATGGATATGAAATATATGGTCTAACCAATATGATATTTTATTTACCCTTTTCGTCCATTATATGATAATAAATTATTCAAATTCACCAAATATGATCCTATATCATTTTTAATTTTAATACCTTTTGAATAATTCAAGGATGATAAATTCATCAAAATTTAAATGAACAATTCACAACTTTCACAACTTCTCTGTTTCTCTAAAAAAGAAAAAGATTCACAATAAATTCCTTTAATTAAAAGAAAATATTCAACAAAAATGATTATGGGAATAATGTGGATCTTACATGATCTCTAATGTGAAAAATATGGGTAATTTGGTTTTCTCAACCATGTTTCTTTATTTTCTATTGTCTTCATGTTATCACATCTAAACATGCTTTTTGATTTATATTGGGGAAGCTTGGATCACATTATATTTTATACTTATATGTGTTAATAATTTTTCTTCTTAACAACCTCTATTAATGATTCATTCATAATTATCATAATAAATGATTCTAATAATAATATAATGGTTAAAGAATATTTTTTATTATAATTATATTTCTCACTTCTCCCATTAAGTACTTCATTAAGACACCAATTTTATTTTATTTAAAACGTATCATGTAATTTATCTTCATCATTTGGAACCATTTCATTTAATTTAATTCTAAACATAAACTATTAATCTTAAAATTTCCTCATTTATTCTAAATATTTTGGATATATAACTAACATATCTCTATGAACATTTGAAAGATGTTTGGATTTTACAATTGTATTATTTTGAGTTGTATCTTTCTTGCCAGTTCATTTTTTTGATTCATTACTATTTAAATTCAAGGATTTAGAATCCAAGGTCTTCATAATATATATACTAAACATATTCTTAGGAGAATTTTTATCTATAAAATTATTATTTTTGAATCTCAAGGATTCATATTATTTCTTTTCCTTATTCTGTGGTTTTCATTTCTTATCACCAATAGATGCACAATAAGATGAACATGTTCCACCCTAGAGATCACATCCATGAATAACACACATATGTTTTAAGTTGTTCAAAAACATATTTAGAGTATAAATATTTTTCTTGACCTATAGATGTTTTTTCTTTATATATATTTTTCTACCACTTGATAAGGGATTTCTATGTTCTTTTTCATTCAGTGGATTGTAAAAGAAATCTGGTATATAATTCATGAATATATTATCAGAACATCATTTACCCACAAACCCTTATCCTCTTATTCTTTTATAATAATTTTTTGGGTATTCATAATATATTTATATGATATTCATGGTGATCCATATTCCACACTAATTATCCTATCTACTATAGTCATGATTATAGGCTTCTTATCTTCTTTCATCATCTTTACATGTTCATTTTTTTCCAACTAGCTCTATTTATTAAAAAATTAGAAACATTATTACAAGATTGTATGGATGCTACAATATTCTTCATAGTTGCTAGGGATAGAACATTGAATGTTGTCATGATAATATAATCAAATATTAACGTACTTTTTACATTAGAATCCACTAATGATAATTGAGTATCAGCTTCAATTGTATCATTATTTTGTGGTGTTTCAATATGTTCCTTATCATTATTGGACAAAAAGAAATATATTTCAAGACCTTTCATACTGAATTTTATTTTTTATCATTAATTATATTCATCTTTTATTAAAAAGGTGTCTTCTTTATTTAATCTTCTTCATCATACGTATTTACTTTGTTTTGTTACAAAGAGTCATGTTCCATGAGACTCGTCAATTTATCATCAAATCGTAAATCCTTAACATCAATACTATTTTAAAACTCTTCTTCAAGTGCATGGATATTTTCTTCCAATGGATTCCTGACTACATATTTCTCATCAAAATCTTCGATCTATTTTTTGGAACTTATTTCAGGATCCCACTTTTTTTGTTCAAAGGATAAAACCTATTTGGATAGATTTATGCATTCACTAATACCAAACATGAGATAAACACTACAGAACATTATTAGTGCTTAAAAAAGAGAAAATATAGGAATATATTATTAGTGCTAAAAAATCACGGATAAATGGTACCATTTAATTGTGCTAAAAGAACTAATAAATGGTACACATTATCTGTTTATTTTTATCACTGATAAGGGACACCATTATCATTATTTTAATTTTAGCACTGATTAAGGTAACACTTTATCAGCACTTCTTAGCGATGACAGTGGTCTAGATCATGCATGTGAGTCCCATAAGATAATATCATAATGGTGGAAACATATTTATACATCATTAATCTATATTAAAACTTCATAAGCCTACTATGAGGATGGGCTCCCACATACAATCCACACACATATATGGGCTTGTTCATTGGACCATGTGGGCCTTAGGACACCCTCTCCATCCATCTTGTCTTGGCCCACTATGATACACCTAACCCAGTCCTACAAAAACGGAACCACGTATATAATCAATTACATGCCCATGCCAAAAAAAAATTTATATAATTAAACAGAATAATTTTTTACAATAACTATACAAATTAAAATAAAAAATGAATAGATTAAAAAAATGTTATTTTTTAATTTTATATTTATTAAAAAAATGTAACATATTTAAAAACTAGGATTATTAATAAATTTAATATATTAAATATAGATATATAAAATGAATAAAGTGATATAATTAAACAATTAAGAATTCAAAATGAGAAATTAAAAAATATATTTGAAATTTTATTAATCAAACTCTTATTAAAAAATTTATTAAATTTAACATACATATATATAAATAGTAAATATAAATAAATAGTATAAATTAAATATAGATATATAAAACTACTAATTGTAATAATTAAATAGAAAATAAAAAATGAATTAATTTTATAATTATAAAAAATTATTAATGAAACAATTATTAATAAAAATGAATAAATTCAGTATATATATTATAAAAATAGTAAAAAATAATATCTATTTAATTAAAATATATATTATGAATAATTTTTTTAATTAAAAATATAATAATGTCTTATTCAATTTGAATGGATTTTATGAATGATTGTCTATTAATATAATTAATATTTTTTATTGAAATATATTCATATATATTTTTATCAATATATATATACTACCCAAAAATATGATTTATATAAATCAAAATATGTATTATTACATTAAATAAGTCGTATATTTAGTGAAAAATGGGTTATAATTAAAAAATAATATTAATTAAAAATATTGGGTAATTGTTATGAGTAACAAAAATTTATTTAAATGTATTCATTTTTATTAAAATTTATTCATTTATAAACTTAACTGTTTTAATGTTTTTTGTCATTTATTTATTTTCATTTATTCATAGTAAAACATATTCAATAAATTTTATCCATTTTCAATATTAATTTATAAATTTTATTCAATATCAATTTTTATTTTTAATATGTTTTTATTTTATATAAATGAAATGTATTCATTACCATATATAAAATGGTGATGAAGGAATGATAGATGTTCTGTATGGTGATTTCTGGCGATCAGAGCATTGATCGTCCCATGGGATTGAATCTGTATTCTTATTTTTTGATACAACTTGTTTAAAAACTAGTGTTATCCATTTTTAATAGGGATATGTATTCTGGGGAGGTTAAGGGATATTTATATTTCTCTGGGATTTCAGGTGGCACATTCACCTTACCCAAAAACAGTGCTTTGAAAAAAAAATTATGGAAGGGAGTTACTGCACATGTTTTGACATCATATGGAGTAGTTATAGAATTAATTGATCATTTTAATCACTCATTTATTGATCTTCATACACATTCAAAAGGTATGATGTTGTGGATATTTGTTTACCTAGTTGATCAATTAGCCACTCATTTGGATTATTCTTATTTCAAAAGTGTCTTAATTGGTCATGGGTTTTTTAGATTCATTTTTCTATTGTAGATATTTGATTTCAAGCATGGAGTTTGTAACTGAAATATAATCATCATGGTATATTATGATTCAATGATTGGATCTTAAATTTTAACTTCAATATATTCAAATATATTAGAAAAATATTATAAATCCAAAATCATTGGTAAAACTGGGTTTTATAACATCTCAAAATCTTCTTCAATACAAAATCTAAAACATGTACTCCAATAACGATGAAAAATTCAACATAGACTGTTAGCCTCAGATATTTCATAAGGCTTTTGCTTGATGTTGATCTATATTTTACCATTATTGATAAAGGGTTTCTCTCCAGACGTCAAGACGAGATTAATCTCAGAATATATTTTTAAAAGATGCCTCTATTTTTTGTTCATTCTATATTATTGTCTATTCGAAGGGTAACTAAAAGAGAGATATATACTATTTTGATGTTCATTTGAAAGGATATATTCTTTTTCACTCCTGAAGGGGTGTTGGTACTGAGAATATTAATGGCATTGAAATCCTAAACAAGGATCATCCCACTATAGATGCTAAAAATTTCACTATTGCTAGAAAATATAAATCTACTACTGAAAAGCCTTAAGAAGATATCATTTCAAAATGTAATAATGGAAATTGAGTACTTTATATTGAAATATTTCCACAATCCAATGAGTCATAGAACATAAGTATCCCACTAATTCTCATTGTCAATTTAATGTGATGGTTTCTACTATTCAGTAGGTTGATAAGCCAAATATGTCATGGGATGATACGATAGATGATGTTATAGTGGCTTATACTGGTTTCTCATAAATGGATACATTAATTAGAGAAATTATATTTGATGATTAATGTGATTAATATGATGATAGTCAATAAGACATGGAGGATACTGCATAAGTTATTGTTGATTACAACTTGTGGTAGGAACAAAACAAATATTATTCTAAAAAATTAAAATGAATTGTTGCTTTGGAGGTTACCACGTACATGAAAAAATTCCCACATTGACATTTCTCAAACATGAGGTAATTATTATCTGTTGATGAATAATGAAATGGTTCTGGTTCCTCCAATTTTGATTAGTTATTTTCAATCAATTGGTTCTCAATTGAATTATTTGGTCAGAACTATTTCTCTAGAAGAATCATCAACTTCTATCACTCTTACAAATACCATTGGTATTTCTGTTGTTCGGCTCATAGGTTTACAACCATCACTATTACTATTGATTTGACAAATAACCTAGAAATTTGGAATCCCGTTATGAATATATATTCCTTTGATGTTGTGAATAATCAAAGTCATGGAATGGATATTGAACCTACAGATGGAAGGGAGAAATCAAAATCAACATCTATAAAAACCAATTGTTCAATGATGGATTGTGTTTATGAGATTTGACTGACCAGAAGAATATTGATCCTTACTGCTCTGTCATCAACTCATTACACTTTTCAAGGACCTATCTTGGTCTCAACTCTTGTTCAAGGCATGGTGAACAATTTTTTCCCTATTCTTGTTGTTACAATGGGTTCAATAGTACTGGGAGATATGATATTGGGTTCTAAAACCAGAATATTAATAGGGACAAAGAAAATTATACTTTTTCTAATGAGGTCATTGATTCTATTCTTTTAATTAAGGATAAATCATGTGTGAATGTTTGTTTAATGGAATGGACAACTCTGATCCATTACATTGATATAATATGGTGTTTTTGGTGTTATGGGAGGTCAAGGTGACTTAATTTTATAACTTTTCAAAAAATAATTGTTATATGAATATTGATTCTACATCAATGAATTGTGTTATAAGTATATCATATATCTATTTGGAATCAATCGGTAGGTCAACTATCGGTATGTCATCTATCATGGGGTCCTCAATCAGTGGGTCATCTATCGGTTGGTCATCTATCGGTTGGTTAAAGAGTGTTTCATGGATAGTAGGTCATAAATCGGTAAGAGTATAATGTTTCTAGATTTTTCAATGAACAATGTTTTGAGCATCCTACAAATTCATATATTGTACATAAAATTAATTCAAAGACTTGTTTGAAAAGATTTAAGGCTGATTCAAATCACATAAATCCCATCACGATTTTCTAAATTGTTTTGGTTCTTTTACTCAGTCAAACCTTGTAGTCTTCACAAGATCTTCCTTTAATGTAAAATCAAAACCCTATCTAAACTAATGCTCAATATAGATTTTGAAATGGGATGATATGCATTCTACATTTATTTTTCCTAATCCTTTATCTTTGTGGGAGTTTCCTCAAACCTTTACACCATGATATGTGTAATTGTGGTACCCTTGGATAATTTTCCCCTTGGATTTTTCTCGTCCGCATGTTCACCCCCTATTTTTATGCAACAAGTATGTGTCAATCCATCATCAATATAATGTACATTTATCGACCGTTCTTTTGGGTTACTCAATCTATTTCCTCATATTCTTATTTCTATTTTATGGAATACAATATCAATGTTTCTAAAAGATCATTATTTTTTGTTGGTTGGTCCGTTTGTGTCGTGGTGTCCTTGGTGGGATGTAGTCATTGGAAGAGAGGTGATTATGATCTATTTTGTAGGCTTGTTCTCAAGATGATAACTTCATAATATATTTTAGGTATGGTATTCATGTATTCCCTATTCTTTTTACATTAATTCAAATACTTATCAGGTTTTAGACCATTAGTCCATAATGAAATTTACATAATAAATATTTGAAATATATAAAAAAAATTGGCATTAATTCCCTATCTATAATGTTGCCTCTTGATTTTCTTAATAGTGTAATATCTATGATTTTCATATTTTGATCATAATTATTAATAGAAATTCGTAAACAATATGAAGATAAGATTAATTTTAAAATAATTGGATAATGATAAAAATGCATGGTTAATGAATTTTGTTTTTGTTGTTGTAATTTTAGGATAAAAAAATTGATACAGTTATACATGTCTAATGGATGTTTTTGATATACCATAAGAATTTTGATAAATTTTTTTAAAAATAATTTTAAATTAATTGTTTAATTATTTTTTGATAGCTTGACATAGGAAATGTTTATTGTTTCCCATTGTTGTATCCTATGATAATGTATCGGTTATTTGATGATTGGATAAAGAACTGGTTGTGTGATAAATATAATGCCTTATTGGGTTTGAGTAATATTATTTCATTTAAAGGCCTTGTGATCTATGTTTGGATATATGATTTCTCATTGTGTGTGAAAGAATAATGACTTGCATTGTGGCCAAGATCCCATTATATTTTATTGTTTACTATTTCTTGTTTTCTTTATTGAGTGTTAGATGGATGTTCCTAGAAGGATATTGGGTTATGTGGGGGGAGGGAGACACCTATGGTGGTTGTGGAAGTAGTTGATGCCTAGTATGGATAAATTCATCGATTTATTCATGTGGGTGTTGGTGAGGAAACTAGAGATGTTTGAATGTGTTGAAGCTGAGCTTAACCATTGATTTGAATGTAGTTGTTGTTGAATTAGATGATTGTTTATATGAATTAACTTCCGAAATTCTAGAGGTAGATGGTCTTTCCTACCCCCTTCCAAAATAGCTAATGACACATGGGTTATTCCATGTTCTTCTTATGTTTAGCTTCTCGAGTATGTGTGGGCCTATGAATCTTCTATACGTGGAAAATACTCAAAGGGTAGTTCATCTACTCACTATGTTGAGATCATCATGTTTTATAGATTATAATGTTATTTTAGAAAACCTGAAATTATAGAAAAGTGAAAATAATGTTCATAAATGATTGAGTGAATCAATTATTAACCCCTGGGGAAGGATCTTGTTGTGATCCAAGGAAGAGGTTATTCTTCTATGAAGTTGTGGACTCAGTTTCCTTATTCCTGGAGGGTGGGGATCCTTATTTAAATGCTAATGTAATGGAATGTGGAAAATTATAATGGTTAATTATTAATTAAATTATTCAGTAACATAATTTGAAACTGATAAAAAGGGTTAATGTAAAATAATATAGCTCTTCAAATGGTTTTCTGCTTATATGATTTTTAGCCTTTGAGGTGGAAACCATGATTTTAAGAGATTTTAGCTGCACATGAGTCTAAGACTACGTTTTTCACATACTTTGGTTTTGAGATATATTATATTATGTTTTTTATGTTTCTATATTCTACACCACTCTATCGATAAAGCAAACTAACACCCCCATGGATTCAGAGCCCTATTGGGGATGATTTCCCCAATATCCTAGTGGGAGCTTGGATGGATGATTACCCCCTTTGGCCATGCCCTATTCTCATGGTATTTACATGTGATTTTATGTATGGTGGTTATTTTTTCCCATATATGTGTGCAGAGGGATGTAATGGATTTTTGTTATTTTAGACACATATATTCTCTATATTGTTTCTTATGTGCTACTATATGTATAACATGTATTAGCTATGATGGATTGAGGATACTTACATGGTGTATATAATTTAATGAATTAACATATAATACCTGATTAATGATATAAGCTGTGTAGGCTGTGGTGGATCACAAGAACTACCTAGTAACTTTTTGTTACGTGGCGGTGGTGGTGAGTTTCATGATGTTCATGTTGTGGTTCTACAACCAGCTGTCTTCAGTGTAGCCTTTTTAGAGATAGATTATTATGATGCACAATGTAGGGGAAAAGTGGAAAACTAGTTGTGAAGTCATATCACAGTAACATTGATATTATTTTTTATATTATATACTATTTTATGCGATACATAGTGAGACTAGACATAGTGAGGCTGGGAACATAGTATACCTTTTTAGGTGATGATTTAGATTTAGTTTTTGTTTACTATTATTTAGCATGATTTCAATACTAATTCAGGAGAGTATATAGGAAGGATCCTATTGTGTATACTATTATACTCTGACTACATTATATAAAAAAATTTCAGGTCACTTGGAGTGGGTTGGAGATCAGTTTGGTTAGTACTAGCTTGCGGGTTTTGCATTAACTATTTAGGCTTTGTAGTCACCATTGTAATAATTTCTTTTGGTACTAGTAGTTTTTCCCTTATGTTGTACTATTAATTTCTTCAAATTACATATATGTACTTTGTGTATTTTATCTTATACTCTGAGAAGTATTTTTTGGTGTCTATCTGATTTATCTCTTCCACATTTGTTATCGTAGAGGGTAATTCCTCCCATCATTGTAACGCCCTGACCCCAGTTACCCAGAGTTAGTGCATTATTACGTTACATTGGAATGATCACAAAAGATCAAGTCTCGAAAGGCCGATTAGTTTAGTAGCCTTGGAAACACTAGATATATTCATAATTCTTACATTACATAATAAAGTAAAAAAAAACTACAACAACATATTGTCTTCGTATCCCTTCATACTATCCCTGCAGGTCATTCATAATATACTTCTTCTCATCCTGGAAAAATTAAAACATTGGAAGGGGTGGGCTCAGATGTTCAGTAACGATAACAATATAGAGAAAGCTTTCATAAATAAACATAAACATTTAAGGAAATGTATAAATAAAACAAAATCCTTTTAAAACATGAACTTCAGCATAATATGGCAAAATTAAAATAAGATAATGCAATTTACATATTCACATAGATATTCTACTGGTCGAATAATCACATGCAATATCAATAACAACTTTCATAATGATGGAATGCAAAATGCAAGACTATCATAACCATATAGCCAAGGCCTCGTGCCAAGACTACAAATAAGATTTTGTCAAGACCTCGTGCCAAGACACTAGTTTCTCTCATCAGACCTACCGATGCATTGAGGAGATATAGCGGGCTCCACCCGTCACTTATAAAGTCCAATGCATTCCTCATATGAACAGGTTTAAACATATCATAAACCATAACATAATATTATAACATAAAACATGCATAAAGGAAAAATAACATTTCCACGTTTCAATCACAAGATATCAATACAACACATTGATATAAAAAACACTTTCAAAACCATTTTATATATCAAAATAAAAGAAAATTAAAACTTGGTATTTATTTTTCATTTAAAAAAAATTATGGATTGTAGAGGAAGCCGAAACTCAAATAATGGCCATGATGGCGGAGAAGTCGTTGTCGCTGCATACATACAAGAAGAAAAACATACCTTTTTGTCGTTTAGTATAAAACTTCCTATAGAAATATTCCTTTTGAATAAACGTAAAAGTCAAAGCGGTTTATACACCGTATAAAAGAAATTTGTCTATAAAACAAAATATGCCTCAATGAATGGAGATTGAGATGAAGTCCCTTACAAAGATAATTTTTAAATAAAATAGATCTATTATGTGTATTCACTATAAGTAAACATAAAGAATGTACAAATACAAGATAGGAAATAATAAGATGATGACATAATTTGAAAGTAGGAGATTAACCCAAAGAACGAAAATTTGGTTAAGAAGTTCCCTTACCTTGTGTCCAACTTGACTCGATCGTTCTTTAATCTCCGGAATAATAAACTAGAGTTAATTTATACTTGATTAAGAATCTTTTTCATGTTCATTATTTCTTATATATCACTTATTACCATGTTATGAACATTATGTAAATATTTAAGTTAATAACGGTCATTTTGTTGATCTTTGGTACTTGAGTCAAAAATAAACTTCTTATAATTACAAGTTGTTCATGTGGTGAAATATCCACTATATCCGGAATTATATTAATGATGTAGATATCATATATATCATATATATCCAGTATATTCATGCATATATAATATTACATAACATTTAGAGGTAAGAAATGAAATGCACCGTTCATGGAGATGGTAAGTCGTATGTACGCATGAATGCTACTTTCATTTCTATTTCATATTTAATGGAATGAAATCATAATGATATAAAGGTATATTATAATTCCATTATAATATATAATATCATTTTCTACATCCTTTATACATCCCACATATGGTATTAACGATTCAAATCACTTTGAGGGGGTGGTAGTCCGCACATCCTAAAATGAAATTATCGCGTTTAACCTTATTGGAAATCATAAAGGTATGACATAAATGATAAATACATAATAATAATGAAAACATAATATATATCATATATAAAAAATAGTGTCATCATAATGGCCACCATGAGAGGTGTTAAAAGAAGATTGAACAATCATCGTTTCGTGAGGCAGTATTTCACTACCCACAGAAACAGTATGTTCATTAACCATTAGACGAAGGTGTGTGTAAGTGTAAATAAAATCATTCTCATAAAAAATCCCACTATATTGAAGATACTGGTGTTGTTACAAAAAAAATTAATAAAATGATTTACGTGGTTGGAGAAGAAAAATAAAACAAAAAAACACAAGAGAAGACATTTCCTTAAAATCGGGCAACTCTTTTTGATTTGAGCCAAAGGCTTCCTTGGGAAGACTTCTGCCCAAAGTGAGGCTTCTAGGAGTAATAGAGGGATGTTGGGAGAGTTTTTTGGTAGAGTTTGGACGATCCAAATGGCTTGAAGGTGTGAATAAGGTGGTATAGGTAGGGGCCTTTTATAAGAGGAGAGGAGGGGCACTCTTGGAAGGTCATAAAATGTAACATTATTATGAAGTGATTTTTAGATTTCAAAGGTCCCACAATGATATATTTCGAGGATAAGGTGATACGGGTTCAAAATATACCCATCCAATAGGTTTTAGACAAGTGTAATTCTTAAATTTTACATTTTCTTTTCATTTTATTTAAATCGTTAATTAATGAGGTAATCGCTACATCATCATGGTGTCATAAAAAATTTAATTTATTTAATGTCTAAAAATTATAAAAAAATTACCATGATGTAGAAAATATTTTTGGATTTCCAATAAATATTTATATTCAAAATGTTAACATATATAACCCCATGTAATAATTTTTTTAGTAAAACAACACGTGTTTGTGACAATTTTATTTTTACTTTAAATAAAAAGTTATTAATGTCATTTTCTTATCCAAGTGGCTCCATGGGGTCCCCAGGTTTACCCCTGGATTCTCTTGGTCGTCCATGACTCATACAATAAGGGTAGGATACGTGTAAAGGTAGTTTTCATATTTTTATAATATCATTTTTACCTTAAATATCACTAATTACCTTTAATCGCGATTAATAAAACTTAAAAGTTACTATTCATCAAAAAGTATTTTAATCCCATTAAACCACATTTTCCTTCCTAATTAAAACCATGTATGTCAGATTTTTGAAAATCAAATCACAGAAGTGCTAAAATTTCATTTAAACGAAAAATCAGTTTTTTAACTACGACTTAGTGGTTTCACAATTTATAAAAAAATTGAAGTTTTTCAGAATAATGCCAAAATTTCACCCTAAGCTATAATTGATATTCCGAATTCAAAAATGAGGAATATTTTACAAAATTAAAAACATATAAGTTGCATAAATTAATTTTATAATTAATTCTCACTGTCACAACAAATATCGTGTTTTTAATAAACAATATATATCAAAAGATTGACATTTGATTATGTCCAATTTTAAAGTGAAATTAATTCTAATGACCACCATTGGATAAAATGGTAAAAATATATTCTAATTATACTTTAAAACCAATAAATAGTATAACTTATCAATATAATTTATTTTTATTAAAAATGTTGTTTTTAAGTATTTTTCACTATTCATAAAAAAATGTATGTTCTCAGAAAAATACCAAAAATTCAACATAGGATAATTTTGATATTCCGAATACAAAAATGAAGTCTATTTTGAAATATAATATATAGATATAATTTCAAAAAGTGGGTATTACTATTCATAATGGCTATTTTGATTGGTCGCGGTGCGTTAGAAGTCGAAGTTGCGTACAACACATGATACTGTATTACTCAAAGAGAAGTGCACCGTGGAAGCATGGGGTGTAACATTCTCCCCTCTTTCAAATTATCGCATCCTCGAAATTTCATATAATATCATTGTATAAAAGGACTCGGGTGATTCTTCATCATAAGTTCCTCGGGTTCCCACGTTGCCTCCTCTATCTTATGGTTTCTCCATAGAAATTTTACCCGACGAGTCATTCGGTTTCTCAACACTTGTTCTCTTATATCAAGAATCCTAACGGGATCTTCGCAATAAGACAGATCGGGTTCCAGTTCTAATTCTTCATAGCTAAGTACATGCATTGGGTCAGTCATGTATTTTCTCAATAGTGATATGTGGAATACATCGTGAACTTTGGAGGGACTTGGCGGCATTTCCAAATAGTAAGATTCAGCCCCAATTTTTTCTAGAATTTTGAAGGGTCCAATGTACCTGAGACTCAACTTACCCTTCTTACAAAAACGTATAACTCCCTTCCATGGAAATACCTTCAAGAAAACATGATCTCCTACCTGAAATTCCAAATCATTCCTTCGGTTGTCGGCATAGATCTTCTGCCTACTTTGAGATTCTTTGATGTGGTTTTTGATTACTTTCAACTTTTCCATCGTTTCCTCCACCAGTTCTGGGCCTACAAGTTTTCTTTCACCAACGTCATCCCAACAGGTTGGTGTGCGACATCACTTTCCGTATAACGCTTCATATGGTACCATCTGAATATTTGAATGGAAGCTATTTTTATAGGAAAATTCTACCAGAGGTAAATATTGATCCCACATACCCTGAAAGTCAAGTGAGCATAATCTCAACATGTCTTCTAGGCTTTGAATAGTTCATTATGATTGGCCATCTATTTGAGGGTGGTAAGAAGTGCTCAAACGAAGTTTAGTATCCAAGGCCTTCTGAAGAATTTTCTAGAATCTTGATGTAAAATGGGGATCACGATCCGAGACAATCGACAAGGGTACTCTAAGAAGTCTCACTACTTCATTAATATATAGTCTTGCTAGAAGTTCAAGTTGTAGATCTTCTCTTATAGAAATAAAATGTGACGACTTTGTGAGACGATAAACAATGACCCATATTGAGTCATTCCTTCTAGGAGACTTTGGTAGCCCCATGAAAAATTCCATCATAATATTATCCCATTTTCACTCAGGTATGGGGAGAGGTTTCAATAATCCACCAGGTAGTTGTATTCCATCTTTCACTTGTTGAAAAACCATACATCTTGACACAAAATCAGCAATCTCCCTCTTCATGTTGTCCCACAAAAAATGTCCCTTTAAATCTCTATACATTTTGGTGCTCCCAGGGTGTATAGAGAAATTGGAACTATGAGAATCATCCAACAATTCCCTCTTTAAATAAACTATATCGGGAACACAAATTCTCCTCCCAAATTTCAAAATTCCATCTTCATACACAAATTCACTCAATCCCCCATCATTCACAGATTTAATCTTCTTTTTCAACTCTTCATCATCGGCCTGAGAACACTTTATCCTTTCTAGTAAAGATGGTTTGGAAACCATTTGAAAAAGATTTGATGTTTCACCCTCCATGGTGATTCCCATATCCATCTTTACTAGATCCATGAAAATAGGATCCCTTTCCACTCTCATCGTATTCAAAACTCCATGATCTTTTCTACTCAAAGCATCTGCAACCTTATTTTCCTTCCCCGGGTGGTAGTGTATCGTGCAATCACAATCCTTGAGTAGTTCAAGCCATCGCCTTTTCCTCATGTTGAGTTCTTTTTTTGAGAAAATATATTTCAAACTCTTATGATCGGTATATATCTCACATTCTTCACCATAGAGATAATGTCTCCATATCTTCAAGGAAAATATTACTACAACTAACTCAAGATCATGAGTAGGATAGTTCTTCTCATGAATTTTTATCTCTCCTGATGCATATGAGATAACCCTATCATTCGGTATAAGGATACAACCAAGTCCTTTCATTGATGCATCACTATAAATAATGAACCCATCATTCCCCGATGTTAGAGTAAACATAGGATCATTGAATAATATTCTCTTCAGTTCTTCAAAACATTCTTCACACTCTTTTGTCAAGAAAAATTTAACCCCTTTACGTGTGAGCTTCGTTAATGGGTTAGCTAATCGGGCAAAATTCAGGACAAAACGTCGATAATAACCTGCCAAACCAATAAAACTGCGTACCTCAGTTATACTCTATGGTGCTGGCCATTCTTGGATTTCCTTGGTCTTAGAAGGATCAATGGAAATTCAATCCTTAGAGACAATATGGCCAAGAAAAAAAATCTTCTGAAGCCAGAATTCACACCTGCTAAACTTCACATATAATTCATGCCTTTTAAGAGTCTTCAAGATAATGTGCAAGTGATTTTCATGATCTTCGTAGCTTTTGGAGTATACCAAGATATCATCAATAAATACCACCACAAAATCATCAAGATATTCCCTAAAAACTCTATTCATTAGATCCATGAATACAGAGGGTGCATTAGTCAATCCAAAAGGCATTACTGTAAACACGTAATTCATGTACCTTGTTTGAAATGTTGTCTTCAAGATGTCTTCCTTCTTCACACACAAATGATGGTTTCTAGATCAAAGGTCAATCTTTGAGAAGTATTGAGCTCCATGCAGTTGGTCAAATAAATCATCAATCTGATGTAGGGGATTCTTGTTCATTATTGTTATAGCATTGATCTCCTTGTAGTCAACAGACAAACTCATAGATCCATCTTTCTTCTTAACAAAAAGGACATGGGATCCCCATGGAGAAACACTAGGGTGAATAAATCCCTTATTACTCAATTCCTCTATTTGATTCTTTAGTTTAATTAATTACACGGTGGCCATTCTATAAGGGGTATTTGATATAGGCCTTGCTCCAGGAATTAAATCAATGTAAAACTAAACTTCTCGTTCGGGAGGATGTCTAGGTAATTCTTCTAGAAACACATCTACATATTCTTTCACAATAGGTACATCCTCTATTAGAACATTCCTTTCCTCACCCTCAGTCATTTCATTCTCTTACTCCCTAATAATTGAATTTATTTGAGCTACTGGGGGTGGATCTAAATAAGAATTAGGTGGTGAGGATTCTGCTCTAAAGATAAGGTATTCCTTATCATCATCATCAAAAATCGTAACCTCCTTCTTCTTACAATAAATCATTGCATCATAGTCTGAAAGCCAATCCATACTGAGGATTATATCAAACTGAATCATATATATGACAATGAGATCAGCAGATAAAGAACATTTATATACACTAATGAGGACTGATTCACAAAACTTTGTTTCAATGATACTTCCTTTAGGAGTTTTGACTGAAAATTCTCTTGTTAAATAAAATTGTAAATATCTAATTTTATTAGGAAACTGGGAAGATATGAATCAATGTGATGATCCAGAATCAAAGAATCCATTTTCTAAACTTGAGGAAACCATTAAATTACCTGCCACTACATCTTTCAGAGCTTCAAACTCAGCAGTAGTGATAGCATAATCTTGGCCTTGATCCCTTGGACTCTTCTGAGGTATGTTCCCCTAATGCTTAGGACATTCATTTGCATAATGTCCCATCTCTCTACAATTATAGAATTCCACATTGAAATCAAATTTCTTTCCCTTGCAATCATGAGCTTAGTGGCCTTTTTCACCACACTTGTAACAGAATCTCATTCCCTTCAAGCAAGTACTGAGGTGTTTCTTCCCACATTTATGGCAGGAATGATACTCAACTTTTCCCTTCTTCCCCTTATTTAAATTTCTAGTTTGATCAGAAGATCTCTTCTTCTCTTTCTTTGCTTTATAGTCGTCAGCCTTAGAGAATTACTTTTCTGTCTTGATAGAACACAAGACAATATCTTCGTATGATGAGAAGGTCTGTGAGACTAATGCTCGACGGAGAAACAGTTTTAACCCATGAAAGAAATGATCAATCTTACTTCTTGGGTTATGTATATAATCTGGACCATGCCTCGCTAACCTTGTAAAGTTATCCTCATACATTGGGACATTCTCAACCTCCTTATGCCTCAGACTCAGAAATTGGCTTTCCATATCTGTTCTACGGTCACTAGGGAAGTATTTTTCAAGGAAAATCTCTTTGAACTCCCTCCATTCCATATTAGATACTTCTTCATCTTCTTTCATGTTTTGAATCAGTGACAACCACTCATCAGCATCTCCAGTGAGCCGGTAAACTAGCATGACAACCTTCTCTCTTTCACTACTCCCCAAGGCATGGAATATTTTCTCTAAGGAGTTTATCCATTGATCAGCTACTAATGGATTTGTACCCCCATTAAATTTTGGTGGTTTTTGCCTCATGAAGCGGTCTAACATTGATCTTCCACATTGCGGATCAGGGTGCTCCATAAGAGTAAGGTTATTATTCATAACCTGAGTGAGTTGTCTCAGTATGGTGATAAGTTGATCAGCACCAGTTGTATCTCCATCTCCACAATAATTGTATTAAGCAGGAGGGAAATCCCTACATGGAGTGCATGTATTGATACGGTTTCCATTCCTCCCACAAGGCACCATTTCTAAACAATGGCATAAACTATATTATTTTGTGAATCAAAATACATAATTCCATAATTATAAAACACTTAACATAAATTGAACTATAATAATAAAAATGTTTTCTTTGAGGAAGTATATACTCATAAAACCTTCATAATGGTTTGCAATGAAAATGAGAATTATCCTAAGCATATCCCCCGGGAGTGTGGAAACATTATGTTTTTGTAGTAGTTTTTCATTTTATGATGTAATGTAAAACTTATGAATATATCTAGTGTTTCCAAGGCTACTAAACCAATCGGTCTTTCGAGATTTGATCTTTCTTGTGATCATGCCAATGTTATGTAATAATGCACCGACTCTGGGTAACTGGGGTAGGGGTGTTATAGTTGGTATCAGAGGAAGTTTAGTACAAACCTTGGAAGCTAGATTTAGATAAACTCTGATTAGAGCACGTAGACCTAAGATGAACTTTGAGGATTAGTATAGAAGAACTTCCTAGAATTTTGGTATTGTAGAGATTTTGTGAGTTTTCCAAGCAATACATCCCTGTCTGGATACGAGCAGGTAGAGGCGGCTCTGGAACAGATGTACCTAGGGGTAAACCCCAAAAACACCGCTTTGAGCTAGACTCGAACGGGAACTGGTGCACGACAACAGGCCTTGCTGCACTCTTGGTTACGACACTCCCGGGGGATATGCTTCGGATAACTCTCATTTTCTTTACAAATCATTTTGAAGGGATTATGAGTATATACTTCCTCAAAGAAAAAATTCTTATGATTATGGATTATATCCATAAATAGTTCAATTTTTGTTAAGTGTTTTATAAGTATGGGATTATGTATTTTGATTCATAAACTGATCTAGTTTATGCCATTGTTTAGAAATGGCGCCTAGTGGAATAAATGGAAACTGTATCAATGCACGCACTCCATGTATGGATTGCCCTCCTGATCAAGATAATTATAGTGGGGCTGGTGATGCAACTGGTGCTGATCAGCTAATCACCATACTGGGACAACTTACTCAGGTTATGAATAATAACCTTACCCGTATGGAGCACCCTGATCCGCAACGTGGAGGATCAATGTTAGATCGATTCATGAGGCAACAACCACCAACGTTCAATGGGAATACAAATCCCTTAGTAGCTGAACAATGGATATTTTCCCTAGAGAAAATATTTCAGGCTATGGGGAGCAGTGAAAGGGAAAAAGTTATCATGGCAGTTTACCGCCTCACTGGAGATGCTGATCAATGGTGGTCATTGATTCAAAATATGAAGGAAGTTGATGAAGTATCAAATATGGAATGGAGGGAGTTCAAAGATCTGTTTTTAGAAAAATACTTCCCTCGCGACCATCGAGCAGATATGGAAAGGCAATTTCTGAGTCTGAGACAAAAGGAGGACGAGAATGTCACAAAGTATGAGGCTAACTTTACAAGGTTAGCGAGGTACGCTGGTGATTATATTCGTAACCCAAGAAGTAAGATTGATCGTTTCTTTGATGGGTTAAAACCATTTCTCCGTCGAGCGTTAGTCTCACAATCCTTTTCATCGTACGAAGACATTGTCTCATGTGCTATCAAGACCGAAAAGGAATTCTCTAAGTCTTATGACTTTAAAGCAAAGCAAGAGAAGAAGAGACCTGCTGATCAATCTGGGAATGGAAATAAGGGGAATAAGGGAATGGTTGAATATCCATATTGTGGTAAATGCAGGAAGAAACATCCTGGTACTTGCTTGAAGGGAATGGGAGTCTGTTACAAGTGTGGTGAAAAAGGCCACCAAGCTCATGATTGCAAGGGGAAGAAGGAAGCTACCAACGTTCAGTGCTATAATTGCAGGGATATGGGGCATTATGCAAATGCATGTCCTAAGCGTCAGGAGAACTTACCTCAGAAAAGGCCAAGGGATCAAGGCCAGGCTTATGCTATCACTACTACTGAGGTAGAAGCTCCGAAAGACGTGGTGGCAGGTAATTTAATGGTTTCCTCAAGTTTAGAAAATGTATTATTTGATTCTGGATCATCGCATTGTTTCATATCTTCCCAGTTTGCTAAGAAAATTAGATATTTCCAATTTGATTTAATAAGGGAGTTGTCAGTTAAAACTCCTAAGGGAAGTATCGTTGCAACAATGTTTTGTGAATCAGTCCCCATTAGAGCACATAAATTTTCTTTATCTGCTGATTTCATCGTCATACCTATGATTGAGTTTGATATAATCCTCGGTATGGACTGGCTTTCGGACTATGATGCGAAGATTTATTGTAAGAAGAAAGAGGTTACGATTCTTGATGATAATGACAAGGATCACCTTATTTTTAGAGCAGAATCGTCACCACCTAATTCTTATTTAGATCCACCCCCAGTAGCTCAACTTAATTCAATTATTGGGGAGGAAGAGAATGAAATAACTGTCGGTGAGGAAAGGAATGTTCAAATAGAGGATGTACCTGTTGTGAAAGAATTTGTAGATGTATTTCCGGAAGATTTACCTGGACATCCTCCAGAACGAGAAGTTGAGTTTTCTATTGATTTGATTCCTGGATCAAGGCCTATATCGAAGACCCCTTATAGAATGGCCACTGTAGAGTTAGTCGAACTAAAGAAACAACAAGAGGAATTGAGTAATAAGGGATTTATTCGCCCTAGTGTTTCTCCATGGGGAGCCCCTGTTCTTTTTGTTAAAAAGAAAGATGGATCTATGAGGTTATGTATCGACTACAGGGAGATCAATGCTATAACGATAAAGAAAAAGTATCCCCTACCTCGTATTGATGATTTATTTGACCAACTGCATGGAGCTCAATACTTTTCAAAGATTGACCTTCGATCTGGATACCATCAGTTGTGTGTGAAGAAGGAAGACATTCCGAAGACAGCATTTCGAACCAGGTACGGGCATTACGAGTTTACTGTAATGCCGTTTGGATTGACTAATGCACCCTCTGTATTCATGGATCTGATGAATAGAGTTCTCAAGGAGTATCTCGATGAATTTGTCGTGGTATTTATTGATGATATCTTGGTATACTCCAAAACCTACGAAGATCAGGAAAATCACTTGCGCATTATCTTGAAGACTCTGAGGAGGCATGAATTATATGGGAAGTTTAGCAAGTGTGAATTCTGGCTTCAGGAGATTTCTTTTCTTGGCCATATTGTCTCTAAAGATGGAATCTCTGTTGATCCTTCTAAGACCAAGGCAATCCAAGAATGGCCAGCACCTACGAGTATAACTGAGGTACGTAGTTTTATTGGTTTGGCAGGTTATTATCGACGTTTCGTCCAGAATTTTTCCCGATTGGCTAACCCATTAACGAAGCTCACACGTAAAGGGGTTAAATTTGTTTGGAAAAAAGAGTGTGAAGAATGTTTGGAAGAACTGAAGAGAAGATTAGTCAATGCTCCTATATTGACTCTACCATCGGGGAATGATGGGTTCGTTATTTATAGTGATGCATCGAAGAAAGGACTTGGTTGTGTCCTTATGCAGAATGATAGAGTTATTGCCTATGCATCACGACAGTTGAAAATTCATGAACAAAACTATCCTACTCATGATATCAAGTTAGAAGTAGTGATCTTTGCTTTGAAGATATGGAGGCAGTACCTCTATGGTGAAAAATGTGAGATTTATACTGATCACAAGAGTTTGAAGTATATTTTCTCACAAAAAGAACTCAACATGAGGCAAAGGAGATGGCTTGAATTACTCAAGGATTATGATTGTACGATACACTACCACCCAGGGAAGGCAAACAAGGTGGCAGATGCTTTGAGTAGAAAAGACCATGGAGTTTTGAACAATATGAGAATTGAAAGGGATCTAATTTTCATGGATCTAGTGAAGATGGACATGGGAATAACCAGGGAAGGTGAAACATCAATTATTTTTCAAATGGTTGCCAAACCATCTTTACTCGAAAGGATTAAGAGTTCTCAGACCGATGATGAAGAATTCCAAAAGAAGATTAAAGCTGTGAATGATGGGAGATTGAGAGACTTTGTGTATGAAGATGGAATTTTGAAATTCGGGAAGAGACTTTGTGTTCCCAATATACCTGATCTAAAAAGGGAATTGCTGGATGATGCTCATAGTTCCAATTTCTCTATACACCCTGGGAGCACCAAAATGTATAGAGATTTGACGGAACATTTTTGGTGGGACAACATGAAGAGGGAGATTGCTGATTTTGTGTCAAGATGTATGGTTTGTCAACAAGTGAAAGCTGGAAGGCAACAGCCTGGAGGAGTCATGCAACCTCTTCCCATACCGGAGTGGAAATGGGACAATGTTACGATGGAATTTGTCATGGGGCTACCAAAGACTCCTAGAAGGAATGATGCAATATGGGTTATTGTTGATAGTCTTACCAAGACAGCACATTTTCTTGCTATAAGAGAAGATCTACCCCTGGAACGTCTAGCAAGACTATATATTAATGAAGTTGTGAGACTTCATGGAGTACCCCTATCGATTGTTTCTGATCGTGATCCCCGTTTTACTTCAAGATTCTGGAAAAGTCTTCAGAAATCCCTGGATACTGAACTTCATTTGAGCACTGCTTACCACCCTCAGACAGACGGACAATCAGAACGGACTATTCAAACCTTAGAAGACATGTTGAGATCTTGCTCACTTGACTTTCAGGGTATGTGGGATCAATATTTACCTTTGGTAGAATTTTCCTATAACAATAGCTTCCATTCGAGTATTCAGATGGCACCATATAAAGCGTTATACGGAAAGAGATGTCGTACACCAACCTGTTGGGATGACATTGGTGAAAGAAAACTTGTAGGCCCAGAACTGGTGGAGGAAACGGTGGAAAAGGTGAAAGACATCCAAAATCACATCAAAGCAGCTCAAAGTAGGCAGAAGAGCTATGCCGATAATCGAAGGAAGGATTTGGAATTTCAAGTCGGTGATCATGTTTTCTGAAGGTATCTCTGTGGAAGGGTGTCATACGTTTTGGTAAGAAAGGTAAATTGAGTCCCAGGTACATCGGACCTTTCGAAATTCTAGAACGAATTGGGGTTGTAGCTTACCGATTGGCAATGCCGCCAAGTCTCTCCAAAGTTCACGATGTGTTCCACGTATCTCTATTGAGGAAATACATTCCTGATCCGACGCATGTACTCACCTATGAGGAATTAGAACTGGAACCCGATCTGTCTTATTGCGAAGAGCCTGTCAAGATTCTTGATACGAGAGAACAAGTGCTGAGAAACCGGACGACGCGTCTGGTAAAAGTTTTGTGGAGAAACCATAAGATGGAAGAGGCAACGTGGGAACCCGAGGAACTTATGATGAAGAACCACCCGAGTCTTTTTATGCAGTAATACCCTAGAAATTGCGAGGACGCAATTATTTGAAGGAGGGGAGAATGTAACACCCCAACCTTCTACGGTACGCTTCTCTTTGAATAATGTGATAGCGTGTGTTGTACGCAACACCGAGTTCTAACACACCATAACTAATCAAACTAGTCGTTATGAATAGTAATACCTACTTTTTGAAATTATATATATTTTATATTTGAAAATGGACTTCATTTTTGGATTCGGAATATCGAATTTAGCCTAAGGTGAAATTTTGGTACATTTTGGATAACTTTCATATTTTGATGAATAGTGAAAATTACTAAGTTTTAATTAAAAACAACTTTTTTAATCAAAATAATTAATAGTGATAAATTATGAATTTGAGTGGTTTTAAAGTATATTTAGAATATATTTTTACCATTTAATATAATGTTGGTCATTGGACATAATTTTACAATTAAACCGAACATAAACGAGTGTCAATCTTTTGATAGTTATTATCTCTTAAAAACACGCTTTTTGTTTTGACAGCGGGAATTAATTTTAAATTAATTTCTGCCACTTCTGTGTTTTGAATTTAGGAAAATGGATTCCATATTTGGAATCAGGATGTTCAAATTGTGTAAATAGGTAACTTTTATTTTTAGACATTTTGAATAATTACTGCGGTAAATATTTTATTTACCATGGTTAAGGGTAAATCCGGTAAATAAGGGTTAAAAAATAATATTATAATAATACTAAATTACTCTAAAACGTGTATTAACCCTATTGGTTGATACATGGTCGACCATGGGAATATTGGGGTCTATTTTGGGACCCCATGGATCCACTTGTAAGTGATAATGACACTTTATTTTAATTAAGTTAAAATGAATACAAAAATGACACAAGCATATATCTTTTAGAAAAACAATTGTTACATAGGGTTATATATGTTGGATTTTAGATTATAAATATTCATTAGAAAGCTAAAACGATTTCCTAAATAATGATATTTTATTTATAATTTTTAGACATTAAAGGATTTATTTTATTTATGACACAATGATGATGCAGTAATTACTATAATAGTGAAAAATTAAAATAATTGATATTATAAATACCCAAATAAATATAATATGAAACTTTTAATGAATTAAACTAATTTTCTAGGATAATATGATATATTAGGATTGATTTAATTGACTTTGTTCGAAGTAATCAATCTGTTATGAGTTTCAAAAAAATCAACTATTGAATAGTGTCAAAATTGACATAAAAGAGTTCTTAAAAAAAATATTATATTATTAATTGATATTAAATTCCTAAAAATCTAAGGTTCGGCCAAGAGACTTATATCATGATAGGTTCATCATTAATGTACCACTTGGGGGTCGCTTGGATGTATATAGTAAGTTTATTAACCATATTATATAAAAATACAAAGAGACATTGTAAAAGTGAAAGTAATTAACTTAGAGTTAATACTTAAAGATAAGGTTAATATAAGTACCCAAACCTGTCTAAATTCTATTGGTTGAGTGGTTTTCGACCTATCCCCACCTTAACCTTTGAATAATAAGCTTTTGAGCCATTAGAAACCGAATATGAATTTATTATAAATTAATATTTCTAGCTTTTCAAAAGGTGCCCCTCACCCCTCTTATAAAAGGTCACTCCTCCTTATCATTTCTTCACACCTTCAAAGCCTTTTGGTTCGGCCAAACTCTGCCCAAATACACTCCCAACATCCCTCACTACAACCTAGATGCCTTATTTTGATCAGAAATCCAACCTAAGGAGCCCTTTTAATCAAATCAAAAGGAAGAACCCGAAGAAGAGGTAATGATTTCACCACCCTTCTCCAAGTTCATTTCTTCTTCCACTTCTTCTTCCTTTGTTCTTACCATTCTAAAATAATAACTCCAGTATATCACATATACTGTGATGTTATTATAAATATGGTACAACCATAGTCAGTATTCTATCCACCCTTTGAATAACATGTCACCATACGTGCGTACGTACGGACTACCGTCTCCACGTCGTGGTGTAATTGTTATTCTATATAATATTATTTGGATGGGTATAATAATGATGTGTAACTCATGTAAATAATAAATATAACATGTTAATTATTCTGTATATATGATATACCATCCATTTATATATTATTTTAATATCAAAAGAATGATATTGTCGCTCGTGCGTACGTACGGACTACCGTCTCCACGAACGCGATGAGATTCATTCTCCATCGTATCCATTCAAGTATAATTATCATTTGATGATTTAAAAATGATGTTTAAGGACTAGATATCATTCTAGAGATGAATAAGATACAACAACCATGGCGTATGTAACAAAACATATAAAAGAAAATGAGTAAGTTAACTCCCGAAACGACGATAATTCTAAGATATTATTAACAAATCAATGTTAAAAGATCATATATGATATCATATTATTATATATGATTCTTGTATAATTTAATAACAACTATTTCACCATTATACAGGAGTTTAACCTACCCCAACTAAGGAAAAGTACAAGGTAAGGGTTTACTTTAAAACCTCTTCATTATCCAAGGTTGTTTATACGTAATAATCTACTGGGATCTCTTTATCATCCACATCCATGTTTCTTAAAAATGCATTTCAAAACATTTTTACTATTTACTAGAATATGAGTTAAAGTCATTTATACCCTTTTTGACTTTTATAAGTGGTTTATAAAGGAATCTTTCGGTCGTTTTCAAAACAAGGTCCTTTTTAACCTTTTCGACAGAATTAAGGTAAGAATGTTTTTTAACTTATACGGCGGGTGCGACTATTTTCCACCGTTATAAAATCTTCAAAGCTTCCCTTGCAAGCTTATAAGAATATTTTCAAAGAAAATGTTTTATTTTATATGGATCTTAAATTATTTCAAAATAAAAGGAGATATTTCTTTAAAAAGAATTTTGATTTCATCTATGTCAACATCCTTTGATGGATTTCAAGATTATTTGAAGTTGATTTATTATGATACAAAACTTTTATATTGTATTGTAGACTGTGGATGTGCTATTTTTATACCATTCATAGTTTATGGTGAAAGTATTGACATTTCATATGCTAGTTTTAATATGAATGTTTATGTTATGTTTAAACCTTTTCATATGGGAATGCATTGGACTTAATATGTGACGGGTGGAGCCCGCTATAGATCCTCGATGCATCGGTAGGTCTCATGAGACAAACTAGTGTCTTGGCACAAGGCCTTGACAAAATCTTATTTGTAGTATTGGCACGAGGCCTTGGCTATGTGGTTATGATAGTCTGGCATTATGCATTCCAACATTATGAAAGTGGTTATTGATTTTTGCATGTGATTATTCGATTAGTAGAATATCCATGTGAATAAGTAAATGGCATTATTTCATTTTATTTATGCCATACCATGTTGAAGGTTCATATTTAAAAGGCTTTTGTTTTAGTTATACATTGCCTTAAATGTTTATTCTTATTTATGAAAGTTTCCGCTATATTGTTATCCTTACTGGGCATTTGAGCTCACCCCTTTTCTATGTTTTACTTTTCCCAGGATGTGAAGAAGTAAGTTATGAATGACCTGCAGGGATTTTATGAGGGGTTAATAGTGTGGATTGTGGAAACATTATGTTGTTGTAGTAGTTTTTCATTTTATGATGTAATGTAAAACTTATGAATATATCTAGTGTTTCCAAGGCTACTAAACCAATCGGTCTTTTGAGATTTGATCTTTCTTGTGATCATGCCAATGTTATGTAATAATGCACCGACTCTGGGTAACTGGGGTCGGGGCATTACATGATACCCACGGTGGGCCTTCCCACCACAAGAACCAACCATCTTAACCGACCGGCGTGGGCCGACACGAAAATACCCCAAAATTAAGGAGTTGGGACGGTCGCACGGTTAGACTGCACAGTTTGGAAAACTGTGCGATACTATGTGGATCCTTATAGCTACATGGTTATTTTTTTGTTCATGGTTAGAACTAACCATGTAAAAACCATGTGCTCAACTGGTCTACCCAAATTTCCAAACATTCTCCAAAGACTCAATGGAAGCCAAAGGGGGAGGGAATAACATTGTGTGATGACATGGGTACAAGACCCTCCACCTAATTCCACCGAATGGGAAAAATAGAAGAAATATGATGAGACCATAGGTTTAAACTCTTACTATCTTTCATACTGAGGATAGGACATTGTACACGGGTTTAAATGACACTGGGGTTTCCCCTGACTACGCGCCAGCTTCTCTCTGGGACCTATGGCTGGAGCTCAAAATATTGAAGCATCTTCGGCCACACAGTTAGGCTGTTGAAAACCCTATGTGGAACTTCTTATTTCGGCTCCACAAACAACTACACCTCATACCCTGATGGGTTCATCAAGAAATAACACACTTCATAACCCACTTTACCAAAAACAGACATTTCATTGAAACAAGGGATCAGAAGATGCACACACATCGCACCTTGTTTCTTTGGGTGAGAAACAATAGAAGGGAAAGACACCTATAAACACCTTCCTCTAAGATAGAGTATTTGATGTTTTTTCCAAGGGAGAGATAATCCCAACATAAAATAGAACCTTAGAGGATTGTGTGACCTTCACCTTTATGGTCAAAAGATCACACAACACCACAATGCGTCACCGAATATGACCCTTGAGATTGATAGAAACAATACATGGAACATGACCATATTCAAAGTCCCTAAACAACAGATAAGTCCAAAAAGTGAACACAATATCCTATCATGACCGAAATCTCAAAATTGGTGGTTTAATAATAACTCATTCTTCAAAAAAACTATAAAGAACCCAGAGGCCCTCTTAGACATCATCAAGACACTCATCCGTACTAACAACGAAAGAACACTCCCACCCTTGATGAATCAGGTAACATAAGAAACTAAGGTCTCTTTAAACCTTCCACAAGCACTATCCCACTACAAGAGGATCCAAAAATCAGCGAAATGAATGGGTGTAGAGTCAATAAAAAATGTTCGATAAAATATTCTTTATATTGATCAACTGGAGGATTTTTAAATGGCAAAACAAAATGGGTTGCACTCCAGTTGTGCATTAACCCTTAATGGGGGCGTACCTTATCCAATGAGAGAACCCAAGGACCCAAGAAAGCTGGTCCATTGGTCAAAACATGCCCCAAACCAGATCCAAACACATGAAGGGAACCACCGTAAAGGAATCCCAAAAAAATTTTAAAAAGAGACCACTAACCGTCCCTACAACACAGATTACCGACCAAACACAAACCCAAAACACAGTTCAAACAGAAGGGGTTCTTGAACTCAAAACATCCCAAAACATCAACATTTTCAAAAACCCATAATAAAAACCATACCAAACAATTCATCAAGACATCATTTTTTTCTTTAAAACCAATTTTTGAAAACAAACGGTTTAGCAGTAAGATTATCCACCAATGGTACCCCATGGGCCTCACACATGCATGTTTTTGTGCCACATCGGGCACCCTCTTCATATCCATCCCATCACTCATCCAGTCATGCCATCAACCATCCATCATCCCATATAACCCCATGCATGTGGTCACTCATGGAAATACCAAAGGGAAAAACAAAACTTCCTTCCACTTTTCAAAAACAAAATGGTCAACCAACCCAAACTTTTTCTCAAAACTTCTAACAATGAGATCAAAATCCCAATTCACATCTTACAAAACATTTCATAAGGACACAACCATTTAGAAAAGAATCCATAATTCAATAAAAACACATATTCATGCCTTTAACAATCATTTCAAAACATTTCAACCCATTTCAAAACACATCTTATATCATGAAAAACACCATTTCATAAATCTCCATTTAATTAAGAACTCAACTCTTCTAATTTTAAGACAAGGTTTTAAATGTTCGTAATTTTTTTTCTTCAGTAGTCACCAAACCCAAAATCCATCTTCAACCCCCACACAAAAATTATAGAAAACATAATTCAATCCAAAACACTTTTGAAAACAAACTTCAATATGGTTCCGACTTTCAAAAGAGGTGTAAGCATACTATTTTCCATTTAAAAACAATTCTAAAAATTCAGTTCCACAATTTCATAAATCAAAACATTCCATATTTATTTGAAAATAATTTCACAAAAACATTACAATTCTTAAAACCAATTCAGTTTAAAACCAAAGTTCCAAGATTTCAAAGCTAAAGAACACAAGCCAATGCGAGAGGAAACTAGTTTCAATGGGTAACTTGGAAATATGGTTGGAATCCATATTCCAATCACTTCATTGTCACAGAGAGTGTTCTAGGGAATATCCCCAGCTCCACAAGGCTTTCCAGGCCCTGTGAGCTTACTGAGACCATTAACCCAACTATCTTTTCATTTCCCCTAATCATCATCAGACCAAGAAAACCAAAAGGCATAGATAAATCTATACTTCCCATGGTGACATGAATCTCGTCATGAGGTGTGCTGGCCAGGCAAACTACCCATGACTGAAATTTCAAGTCCCAAAAATCCTAGCTCCAGACTATGTTGACTCTTCCCAAAATAACATGACCCAAGGAGCGAACCTCCTCTGATACCATTTTGTCATGAACTATATCTGGTCACCGCCAAAACCGACACCAAACCCATCCCGTGACATGACCTGAATGGCGTTCCCTATCCCCACGGGCTGGAACAAGTGCTTGGGTATCAATAATTTAGGTTTGGTAACGATTTACCCGAGTATGAAATCATAAAAGATTAAAAACAATCCATAATATAAATCTGAAATTTTTGATCCAAACAAGACTTAAGTGAAAACCAAAACTGAGTAAATTGGTTTAAAGATAATACAAGGGGTCCAAATAAAAATAATTATAGCATCAAGATAGCCCCATGGACTCCACACGACTAGGGGTCATCGCCCCCAAGCTATCTCCACAACTCCGCACCAAGGATGGGAACTAACACTATGAACCGCCATCACCCTTAGACTTTCCTTTACCTGAATCTAACATAACCAAGCCTACTTACACCCAAGGGGTGTAAGTAGGGTGTGAGCCTATGTCCAGTAGGATACAACCCCAATGATTCCAAAGAGTAAGAAATACAATGTGAAAAAGCAAGCAGTTTTCAAACGCAAGGAAAAGTAGTGTTAAAATTTCAAGAAATGAAACCTCTAATTGAAAATAGTTTTCAATCTTAAATTTTCAGAATATTAACACATTAAAATATAAATGTTATATACTGTAATTTACTTTCTAACACACTCTATGACATGGGTAAATACTACAAATCCAATGAGCAACAACATTGGGAACACCCATTGGCACTAGGTTGTCTTGGACCCTATGTACCCCGTACCTCGGTGTAAAGTAACGATAGAAAAATCCTTTCTCGTGCTTGAGACACTAGTAGGAAACATACCCATAACCTATTTGTCCCCAATAATCATCCACATAGTTTAGTTAGATTTGTCGTTATCCAAATGCTAAGTGAAATAGGGACAAAACCCATCCGATCCACTAGTCGTACTAGTACAAATCCGCCCCACCTAGGTACCCGGGCTTCCCCTTTTGTGCTCAATCAATTTTAGAATGAAACATAAATAAATTTTCATATAAAACACCATTACTGGTCAAAAACAACCAATACAGTAGCTATCACATTTTATACCACTTAAAACACGCAACAAAACACTTAGATTTTTCATAAACCAATTCCTCAAAATCTCGTAGTGTTTCAGACACACAAATCCTTATAAACCTCACTTGCATACTATGTGCACATATTTAAGTTTCCAAAACATAAAGGGAATCCTACTAAATTTCAGTGAAAACACAAAATCATTTTTAGGGCAACCCTATATGGTTCAAGATACAACATCATTGCAAAGTCTCCATTTTTACACAACACAACTCTTAGAATTTCATGTGGTTCACAAACACCATTAAAACCAGATTTTTCAACAACAAACACAAGGGACAATCATTAAAAACACTATTTTTATCCCTATTATAGTTCAATAAAATCAACTAGTTACTTATAGGGTATCCCCAATTAAACTAATAAAACATTTCTATGAAAAACCCCCCAATTTCACATGAAATTGGCCTTTAGGATTCATTTTAAATACAAACGCGACTAAAACTATATTTTTCAGAAATAATAAAATTTAATAAGCATGAAAATACCATAAAAACAGTAGAAAATTCACAATTATTTCATACACAATGGAATCACCTACCAAAACCAGGGAAACCCTTGAATCCTTTGTGTGAAAACTCAAACGCACCACCACCGCACCTCAAGGAAGGTAAACCAGACCTAAAACCAGAATTTCAGACCATTAAACTCAATATAAAACCCTAATTTTTAAACCCTACATCCTGGAAATTAGGAATCTCAATGACAATGGAATAAACCCTATGTAAATTGGATGTAACCCTAAACAAATTGAAAGAATAAAGAAGGATAACAACTTACTTAAAATATCTTGTAGAAATCTCCCCCAAAAATACCAGTATCTTAACTTTAAAATACTCAAACCTTCAAGGGAGGTTCTAAGAAGGATAGGTATATCATTTAGGAATTTTAATGGGGGAAAAAGAGTAAAAATAGAAGGAGTTATGAAGGAAAAAAATTACCTTTATAAATCTTCCCGAAATTTGAGTTCTTCAGAAGATTCGACCTAAACTGCAATACAAATGAGCAAAAAAGAGTTTGGGTGGATATTGGACGCGCGTCTGGGTTCAAGGGGCGTGTTTGGGGATTGGAAGCACTGAAAAAACCTTAAAAATGAATAAGTTATTAATTAATCAAATTTTATTTTTAAAACTGGAATTGGGTTTTCGGGCAGGCCCAATCCCTTAAATAAAAACACATATACACCTTGGTTATGGATTTCCAAAGGCTAAAAATTTTAATTTTGGTGTTAATATATCATGGGAGGACATTTAGGGGTTGGAATGAGTGAAAAATATTAAAAAATGAATAAGTTATAAAGGAAACAAAATTTATTTTTAAATCTGGAATTGGGCTCATGGTTTAGCCCAATTCATGAAAAATCACCTATTCTCCACAAAAACGTTGGAAACCCCCCAAAACAAAGAATTAATGGAAATTAAAATAAAATTAAATTTAAAATAAGCTATGTATGTGACAAGAACTACCTGGTTAATTTTGGTTGGGGGTGGAGGTGGTGAGTTGAATGAGGTTCATGTAGTTGTTCTACACCCATGTGTCTTTAAGATACCCTATAATGAGGTAGATTCTTAAGTTGTGTGACATTATGGAAAAGCAGAAAAATGTGGGGAGGTGGTAGTGGGGTACCCTTGATATTATTTATTATATTACAGATTATTTTATGAGATACTTGGTGAGAAAATCCAAAATGATTCTGTGAACTTAGTATTCCTATTTATGTGAAGAATTAGCTTCAATTGATGTTCACTTTTCTTTAGAATGCATTCTTTACTTTTTCGTGGGAGTCTATGAGGTGGATCCTAATATGTATACTTTTGTACTCACCCTATGTTATGTGAAATATTTTTCTGGTCACTTGTACCCGGTTGGATATTATGCTGGTTACTACTAGATTTTCGGTTTTGTAGGAGTTGTTCAGGCTTCATGGTCACTTCTGTTTTACTTTCTATTGGACTTTCAATTTTCCATTTTAGTAATTTTATTCTTAAAGTGAAATTAAATATATGTATTGGGTTTCTTTTTTATTGTATTCTAAGAAGGTTTTGGTTGGTGTCTTTTTTATCTCTCTTTTTCAAATGTGTTTTCTTAGAGGGTAATGCCTCTCATTTGTGTGTCTACTATTCCCTCGGTTCTAGTCGTGAACCCAGGTCCTACTAAAGGTGGGGATCGAGTGTCCTTATCTCTCTTCCACCACTGTCGACCTAGGTGGTGAACACTATTCAGGTGGTTTTCATGATATTTATTTCACAAAATTAATTTCAATTTTTTGGCTTAATAAACAGTGAGTAGGATGGAAAAAACAAGGATCTTGTTTTTAAAGCTAATAAAATGATCAATGTAGAAGATGTTGGTCTTCCAAATGATGGAGGTGGACCATAAAAGCAAGTCCAAACATGTATAAGATGGTTACATCTTCCTAACTAGGGTGGACACTCCTCTCACCACAGTATGATTACTCGATCAATAGTTACATAATTGTATACTCATTGTTCATTTTCCATTTTCTTGCATGTTCCTGCTTTCGAATTGTTTTCTGTTGAATAATGTTCATTTTGATCTTTAACCTTTAAAAAGAATAACAAATATAAATATTCATTTTTTATTTTTTTTTCAAATTATGTCTATATTTAATAATGGCTATATTTTATTTAAATTTAGTTATTTTTATTGTTATTTATTTCATTAATAGATGATCCATATTATATAATGTCATTATTCAATTTAACACACATACACACACACACATATATATATATATATCAAACAAGTACACACACCAAAATATTTATGTAATTAGTGAAATCTTGTATGGAAATCATTCACCTAATATTTATGCAGTTTACTCAAATTTTATTATTCATTTTAGAAATTAATTTAGTAACATAATATATTAAATATTTTATGTTTTTAATCTACATATTTCATTTATTTATTTTTAATATTATAACATTTAATAATATATATTTAATTTAAATATTTATTATTTATTATTTTTTAAAAAAATTAAACATTTTCTAATATTAATTGATACATATTTATTTAATATATTTTTAAACATGTATTCATCTTTATTTAAATATATATCGATGTATTATTTTTTTAAAAATTAACATGATTAATTTTGTGAGAAAAGTGAACTTAGAGGGTCTTGAATTAAAAGTAGAAAAGTAGATACAACTATATGAAAGTGGAAATCATGCATTTATCCTTTTAAAACATTGTAAAGTGATCATGAGAGAATTTTTTGTCATAATAACAAACCTCCATGTTAACTCCCTTATTTTTAAAATAATTCACAAGGGTTTTAGCTACTAGATAGATATGTGTGATGATTTAACTCATTGTAGCAAGTTGATTAAGGAACATGATACATTTCAATGTATGCTTCCAAGAAAGGTGTGATTTCAATATTCTGAATTCCATGGACAAGGACGTAGAGTCACATTCAACCCAAATATTATTAATATTTCTTTTTTGTGCAATGATAATGATATTTATCAGACATTTAAATTTTCCTCCAAGGATATTGCAGTACTACAAGGACCCTCTGTTAAGAAATAATATCAATATACAAGTCTATAAACCAGAACACTTGACCTACATGCCCAAGATTCCATTTTGATGCATGTTAAAACATCATTCCGTCAAAGAGTCTAAAAAATGACAAAGGGATATACTTTACAAAAAAAGTGGAGAAAACAGATGAATAAAATCATGATTTGAAAAGGCATGAACTTTTGAACGGCCAAGTCAGGCCCAGAGGTCATTGGCATGCATCCTACTTGTGCACCCCCATATATTTCATAGAATACTTGTGTACCCCTATTTGATGCACAACCTACTTGCGAGCCCATTTTCATTTTTCCCAAGGTCACTTATTTTCTTATAAATAGACCCTTGGGGACTTCATTTCTATAGACAAATTTACCTGATGCCCAATTGATTATATGTTCTCCATAGTGCTTCGCTCAAGTGCGTCGTAACATTCTATTTAATTCATTATCTCCTAAAATTGAGGAATTAAAGGATGATCTAAAGACATAAGTCCTTTTATTGTTGTAAATCCATAACACCAGCGTGCCAAAATTGCCCAACCTCCCTAAAATTCGATACACTTGTGTGCCACGTATTCCTTTTACCAGAACTTGATAACCCCTCTTCTAGGATCACCTATGAATATTCTAGAAGTCATGAACCAAGTATCACCTAAGTATTACCAAATAGGTTGTTCGTCGCATATAGGAATATCTGGTCACCCAAGCCTACTTGTGTGCCCTCACATTAGTTTCCTTATCTACTTGGGTGACCCTATTTTGATCACTTATTCTCTTGAATCTAAAAGCCACCAATACCTCCTCAAAACCATTACTAGAATGTATTCTTCTTCTTTGGATTCCTTTTCTGATAGGGATTTTTGATGAGACCTCCACCATGAGCATTATACTTTTCAATCATTTGGGAAATGCACATAAGCGTTTCTCGTATTTGTATTTGTATATCCACAATTATTGGTTTCCAAAATTTGTTTCACAATGGGGTTGTGATTAATGGAGTTTCTGTGGGTTTGGAAGTACACATTCAAATGGAACATTCTCCTAGGAATGGTGTTGGGGTGTTCCCAATTTTGGGAATTATGGTTTGGGTTTTGACCTATCCTATCTCAATGAGCCATAACCTCAAATTTATTGTAGGTAAAGTACGATTCACAATTGATTTTCCAATCATGTGAATGAAAATTATCTCTCCCCTAACAGTATCAAATCTAGTTCTACCTTCCTGGTGAATTCCCCTAACATTCATACCTCATTCCACTCAGTGGACCGTTGTCCAATGTAAAGTTAATAAAGGTAAGGTTGGTTGCCTCCACCTCTTCCTGGGTTGCCTTGGCCTCATCTACTGTCATCGTCTTAGGTGCGCCTTATTCCACCAACGGTAGAGGAAAAATGTATGTGTCATTATTGAATCATTTATGTAAACTTGTTCCCCACAAGTATCATCGCTCACGTTGTCATAGAGATTCACGATGATAACAACATTTACACAAACACTAATGGTGAATAAACTACATGATCTTTGATTCCCACTACAATCGGGGTACATGGGATGCCTTTTTATGGCCCGAGATCATTGGATATCATTTTTAGGAATAAAACAATAATTCCCTTAATCTAGGTATCCTCCTTAAGAATATGACTTAAATTATACCCCTTAATCTAGAAATACTTTTCAGGATGTAAGCCCAATCTTATTTCCCTCAAAGTACTATACTCTCTTACAAGACTCGTCTAACTACTTGGGGTTTGATTTCCATCCACAAGGGATATGTAGGAATCCTCTATGAGGTTCAAACCCAACACATCAAATCAATCTTGTTCTCCTTGGTTTATATTCCCAACAAGGACTAATCTTACATGGATACCCATATTCATTCCGTGTTCCTTGGGCTGCTTATGAATAAGTCCCACACCAAACATTAATTATGCACCTTTCTCTTAGATGTACATAACACATGATAGTAAACTATACAGATAGGTCCTTATCACATGACCTTAAAAGGTAAGATGTGTCCCATTAAGCGGCACAAAAATACAAGGGTTCTGATTCTTTTCAGAAGAGACATATGTTTTCCATTTCATGGGTATGATCCCAATACCAAAACAAACATTAGTCTCCCTGGATGACAATAAATTCCAGAGTGCGCCAATGATTGTTCTAAGAACCAGTATAATCATAATGATGACTAAAAGAATCGTTAAATAGTATATGTGAGGATATAATTGATCGAACTCCTCGAATACAAAAACATATCTCCATTAATAATGTACCAAGAATACATACTGATGATTATAAATTTTACACATGATAATAAGTGATTGAAAATTCCTAGGGAAAATTATTTTATACTTTGTGAATTAATAAGGATTCATTAAAAAAATATAAATTTATAAAGAGTGTCCCATAGTAGACAATATTAACCCCCAAAATCATTTAATGAGTCTGGCCTCACATCCACTCGTCCAATGCACATTCCTATGAATCGTAATGTGCAAACTTGATTAACTCATGCCTTTGCAAATCATTCTCGTTTGGATAATGAGATGTGGGATGTTTCCGGTTCCTTGAAAAAATCCAATGGAAACCGCATGGAAGTAGGGATTCTTAAAACTATAACAGGCATTTCAAGGAACTAGAAAATAGAAATGGTGAACCCGACATAAATCCTTAACTCTGTTATTAATGTTACCCACCTATCAAGAACCAATCAATTGATAAAGGAAGTAAAGACAAAGGAATATATCACTCATGTATACATATAATTTATTTCTATTTAATGGAGTTTATTTTGGTTTTCATGTTAATTTTTCAAAGAATTTCCTTCAGTCCAAAATGGATTTCTTCACGACAACATCTGTAAAAATCCCAATCGCTGCACAAGCTGGATCCTCATCCATGGGAAGGATTCCATCACCCACCCAGTGTATTCCACAATATGTGTCTAGCATGCTGGTAAAGGAGTACTGTCGGCATAGTACAATGCCATCTATATAGGCTGTCAGACAGGCCGTCTTGGTCAATAACAGTTCCTCGATCGTCTATCCAACAACGACTGCTGAACAAGAAGTAGATGATGCCAACCACCGTTTTCAACCGTTTTAGGTCCTTATCCCTAAATAGAAACAACATGTTCCTCTCATAATATATGGAGGTAGATAAAGTGGTCACTTGGGACCTCAATTTAATGATGTATGTGTCCTTCCTGAGGAATCCCAATAACAATTTCCACCAGCAGAATCACACGATAGTGATCCCACATCATGATTGAGGGATTGCTTTTGGACGTTCGGACCAGGTATCTCTGACCTGGCCTTTCTAGACGAACTACTAGGCACAACATCTGTTCAACAAAAAACAGGTTCTTACCTCTTCCCCCTCTAAAGAAGTCCATCAACATAACACGATGGAAAATAATGACTAAGCACAAGCACCAGTCTTTCCTAATTTTGTTGTCCAACTGACTTTTCTGGAAGCAACCCGCTAGTCGCACTAGGAAAATCCTATGGAGTACCTTGAAAAGGAACATACACATATTTAAAAATTATCATCCATTCACCAGGCTCGGCTAACTACATATTAAGATGCCCACCAATCCAATTTGGTGGAAATTGGTAAAAAGGTATATACACCTGCTTACAATCACCAATTATGCCATCAAGTATCGTCTTCCAGAATTGAAGGATATACATCAACAATATTTTGCGGGAAACCTCTAGCTAGAATTTACACCTACCATCATTCATCAAGACTACCAATATTCTCATTTAGAAACACCTGGAGATGTTAGTCGGAAAGAACTGACGGCAAATTTATAGAAGACCCAACTCTCAGCCCCCATACATGAGTTTTTTCGATACCCTTTGACAAGGAAAAGAAGACATGAGTAGAAACATACAAACACTCTAGATACATAATGGATGTATATTCCCATTCTGGCTGCTGATGTGACCATACACATCTTACCAATGGTGAAAGGGCAGACTCAAATTCCTTCCTATATTTTGGAATCATGTCAGAATATTATAACAACTACAATAGTAGTACCTGGATAATAGACAAATAAATATGTCCCCACGCCTATTATGACACATTAGAGTGTCATCATGGAGAATATATACACCTCTATACCAGTCTAGGATGGTCAATGGGCATAATCCCCCATATCACACAGACAACATGATTGGGAACATACACCCTTTCTAGTTAGAGGTGATCAGTATACTCTGGGTACCACTCTATGTCAGGCACGTACACCAGCCTATGATAACCACTTCACCCAGCATGTGGACCCAACTAAGTGTAAGAGAACATCCATGAAAAAGTTTCTGCAAACAAAGAAAGAAAATCAAGAGTCAAGATGCAATTTGGCTCCTCCAAATGCTGGTGTTCTTGAAGCCCTGAGACATATTTATATTGTAGCTTAAAATCCTACCCTCTCATTACAAAATTATGGGAGTAGTAGCATTAATTCTAAAGATATTCATTGGAAACTTCATTATCTCTACTTTATTTGTAAAACATCAGTCAATCCAGAGAGCATATATCCGGATGAGAGACACGACAACCCTCCATTTGGCTAGATGTCCAAAAATCAAGAGTATTTATCCCCTGATATAATCCACCAGGGTGGACCTCCCCATGATTTCATTCACTATAAAAGTTCACTTTGCATTAATATTTTTCATTGTTAGGATAATTCTATAATTGAGAATGTAGTGATGGTAAAACCATCCTTTATCGAGGCACTTGCAAATGCAGATCCAGTCATGTATAAAGCCTTGTCATTGACCAGTGAAATACTTCCTCATCCAGAATACATCTTAAAGAAATACTCATTATTTGAACCTCCCTTGGGTAATTTTTCTTCCAATACCGAGTATCCACTTTGGTCATACCAAGGATATGAACCTCTAGTAAAAGACGATAAAGATATATTAAACATGAGAAAACAAATGGATATATGAGAAATACTAGTCTTGTTCTGGACTTTGGATAAATTTCAATATAACATTCTAAAGTTGATGGTAGATGATTTGATTCAAGATATCCACCTAATCTTATGGAAGACTCTTCATCATTTGAAACCCAATGTATTACCATATGATGAATATCAAAATCATGAAAAGTTAATAGAAGGGTTGCAATGCAAAATTGACTTGCATCTCTCTCATTTTCCCAACATCAAAAGTTTAAAAGAAGTAGAGAACCCTTTTGTGTGCATGTCTCAATGATCTATAGATGCTACGCTATTTAATTTATGATTCACCATCTGTTTTTCGCATTAGAGGATTTCATTTTCATGGAGAATTTCATTTCACTTCACTATAGAATAAGCAATGCCCACCAAAATTGGTCCCATGTAATGTTATAGCCCAAGACCTGCTACAATCATCAAATTTTGCATGTAATCAAATATACGCTCACTAATAGGCCTCAAATACTTCCTATCATATTCAAGACCACAAAAAACTAGTTGTTGAGTTACTTTTACATATTGCATCTGTGATTCTTGGGATGGGCTCCCTCTTAGAGGATATCAGCCATCAAATAATTCAAATGCCCAAAATAGAACAAATATCTTTCGAAATAGTTGATTTTAGTGGTTGTCGGACAATGCACACTGCTAATTCCTGAATCCATATTTGAAAAATTAAAAGAGCAGCTGCGTGAATCTCAACCATAGTATTTCAAGATCCATCCCATATTGAAGGGACGGGGGCTCATTTATTTCAATATTCAATTTATTTAAACAATGTTAAAAGGTTTTAAAAAGAGGAATAGGAACAACCATATCCTATTGGGTTGGGATATTTTTCACATCTATAATTCAATCCTCAATGGAAGTTAGTTTTCTACCGATTTGGGAAGAATCCACAAAGAGAGGGCACAACTGAACAATACAAGGATTAAGTTTGGGTTACAATCTTCCAAACTGCTATAGAGAATCCATTATATAGGATAACAGATTATCAAGGATGATATAGAGGGATAAGATATTACAAAGATACTAACAGAATGCCACCAATGAATTATGCATTAGTGAATGTCATTAACATCATTACAGAAGATCCTCCAAAAATTGATTCTAGTTTAGGGTAATCATAAGAAAATTTTCTTATCCATAATAGGGAATACACTGAAGCAAATGAAGAAGGTCTACATACTCAAATTTAGAGGCTTCCTAGAATTTAGTTATGCCTTCAAATAAAAAAATCCCACCACTTAGAAAGGAATTTATCAATGGGAAACATAAAATTCTGATTTCATATCACATTTATATAATGGTATGTCATTCTCTTTCACATGAAGAGTGATTTTCATTGCTTGAAGAGGAAAATAAAGAGAAGAATTTACTCAATATAGAGTTTCATCGAAATAGTACTTTCTGCAAGATGTACTCCCCAGGAAGATCCTCAACATGAATATCCTATAGGATTCCCTTGGAAAAGAGGGTGTATGGTAATTAAAGATGCAGATAATGAATTCCCTATATTGGGTACATATCCAAGGTAGGATAAAATAACCCTATAAGACTATTCCCATCGGTTATCAAAGTAAAATACCAGCACCACCACTAATGGGTTTTCTGATCATTTCACTAGTTCATGCTCCATTTGTTGTACCTAAACTAGGCCCATCTCATCCAGATATTTCCCAAGTTCTTATGAACACAATTGTGGCATTAAAAACTCAATTGTAATTGATGGAAGAACGGCGTGTTCCAGTTCATTCAGAAAAGAAAGCTTCCTCCATGTGGGTGGACCTGATTCCTCCCCCACAAAATTTTGCAAATACTACATTCCCAATATTTAGTGGTTGAAGAGATCCAGAAAACCACATAACACATTTTTTTCTCATTGTGATCCCATAATGGGGACTCTTAAACACAATAACTAGTAAATATTAGGTATTTTGTGCAGTTATTATAGGGACTAGCTTTTGTATGGTATACCAGATTTCAATCTCAATCAATTACTGGATGGAGAGATCTCCGTCAGAAATTCATTATTCAATTCAGCTCAACGATGCTGAAGGAATTTTTTTTGATCTCACAAATTGAAAAAAATGAAAATGAATTTGTTTCTGATTTCATTTTTATATTGTATGGATTGTTGTATTACATAAATATGGTACTCTCCCAATAAGTGTTTCTTCCAATTTGTGTGGAAAATCTGTGTGATGAGTTACGTACACCACTGATCCCTATGAAATACATAGGAGGGTTTTGAGACCTTGCTTGAATTTATCAACAGATCGAAGATTACATCACGAATGATAAGGCTAAAATTATATAATTACATCAGATCTGGGAAGAATAAAAGGTAAATCAATGGATTCTACTTTTACAATCTAGTAAGCACATGTACCTACTTCCAATTCAACACTTTCATCATATCGAAGGGCTATTCCTAACGAGCATCAGTAGAAACGATCACCTCATCAAGATGACCAATGATATCAATGGTGTTAGGAATTTGAGAAATTATAGGAAAAATATTATTCATTCCAGAATGAACAAGTTCTTGTATACTTTATCTCAATAATGAATAATATTTTGGTTACGTTTCCAAGGATGAAGAAACCTAACAAACAAAGAGATGACGAACTTTCGAATTATTTTCCATTTCACCAGATATTGGGGCTTCCCATTCAGGAGTGTTTTGTTGTCAAGTACCTCCTGGAAAAAATGGTAGAATCTGGACAAGTGAAACTAAAAAATTCGATACCTCAAGTAGCATGTGATACTTCTACTGGTCTAGTGGAAGATGGTGAATGAAAGGAAGTCCAAAATAAAAATGTGTAGAAATAAGATTATTGGATGACAAGGAAAAATATTAATCAAACTCATGACATTATACGAACATATTTGAAACAATTGATTGTGTATTCTTCCAAAAATTCAATATAAAATCCACATTCATCAAAAGATCAGTCCTCAAAAGGTCAATCATCAAAGAAGCTATGCGATTAGAAGGACAAAGATCATTCAGAAGAAGACGAGATCCTGTCATGGCCAATTTTTTCACATTCCCCTGGTATATTTAATTCCATATACATCGAAGTATGTGCAATGCCCCTCTAAATGGTACAACCAGAACTAACATGTCTAGTAGAATTTTTATCAAATAAAAAATTGATCTATGGTTCTACCAACATTATCCACTTAATGTATCCCTCTGCATATACTGATTAGGGTTATAATGATTTGGATTTCCTTGTACGAAATTGGGGATCTAGAATAATAGGTCAATGTTGAAGATACATGGGAAGAGATGGGTGTTCTAGAATCTAGTATTTTAACTTTAACCCTGGTAGAACTATATATGCGGTAGAAACTTGTGCAAGATCCCATTATTGAGCTCAACAAGAACAAGGAGTTTCTTCCACCCAAGGCAGGTTCGGACATTCCATGATTGTTTTGGAGGATAAATTAGAAGACACACATTATTCCTATGAAAATATAGGTAGAAATAGTTAGTCTAATCTTACAAATCGATGAGAATTTCCATCTTCTGCTCCGACACAGGGTAGATCTACATCAGAAGTGTCTTCATCCAAGGTACTAGAAAAACCACATTTCTGTGATGGAAAACAGATACCAGTAGACGAAAAGTATGTTTTTTTGAAACATTTGGAAAAAGTACCATCCGTTTTGTCATTTATGGATCCCTTGAGTTTGTTAAAAGATCTTAGAGAAGCACATACTTATGCTTTGTCAAGTCCTCAAGAGTTTGAAACATAAGATGCTACTGCTAAGGATTACCATATTGAAAATAATCATACACAGTGTCATGAAGTTATATCCTTTATGGATGAAGATGAAGATGTTATTGCAAATGGATATATCATGCCCTTATATTTATATGGTTGGGACAATGTCATATACAACAGAATATTATTAATTTATAATGTATCTAGAGTCAACATTGTTCTCATTTGTAAAATTTGTTGATTGACACATACCAAATCTGACCTATCATCTTCCACATTAATGTTTTATGGATTATAGCAAGAATGAACAAGAACCTATGGGAAATATTAAAATCAAATAATAGTTTTAAGATCTTGTGTCTAATTCAGATTTCATGGTTGTTCATTAGGACACAACCATCAACATTCTATTTGGAAGGCCTTGGCTACATCAACATGTAGCCCTTCCTTCTTCATACCACTAATGTCTCATGTACTACTTCAGTGGTCATATCAGGAAATTTTATAGTGAAAAGGATCTGTTCAAAATGTGTGAATCTCAACACAATGAGGTATAATTTAATCACATGAAGGGAATGAGATCTATGACAAATGCGGTAACAATAATCAATTCTATTAATGGCTCGGAAAGGATCCCAGCAAACCCATTCATACATTTGAGTATAGATTATGTGTTACTAATAAATCAAATTGAATGGGTGAAAACAAATCCAAGAACTCTTCCACTAACTTCTATAATGTCAATTTTGGCAACTTAGCCTGATAGCACGGGAGAAATTGTTGATTCACCAAGCAGTGAAGAAATAAAAAATAGAGATGTCTTTATTTCATCTGAAAAAAATACAAAAAGCATCTACTTCATCAATCAGAATAGAAGAAGTTATAGCAATTCTAGTGGAAGACAATGATGTTGATTCTCAATCCATCAACTACACTTTATTACCATATGAAGACACTTAATCCTCAATAGTGTTAGAAATGGTGGCCTCTTCTTTAGGATTTTCAAATGCTGACTTCCCCCTAACTCTGGATATTCTGAATCATCGTCAATTATAAATGTATAAATAGAAGAAGTAATGTATAATGATGAAGAATAGGAAGATCTCATGGATGCTCCTCTAGCTTTTGAGGAAATTGTCTCTACCACTATGTATGTGCCCTGTGAAATAAATCTGTTTATAGAAGAAGATCCATACACCACTATAATTTGTGAGACCATGAATTATGAAGATAAAGAGGTATATACTTAATTTATAAAGATACATTGTGATATATTTTCTTGTAATTATGATGAAATGAAAGGACATGATCCTTATGTAGCTACCCATCATTTGGGATTTCCATAAGAACATCGTGGATTCAAGCATGTTGCAAGAAGAACACACCCAATACATGCCTCTAAAATTTAAGCCGAAGTTGATAAGATTATAAATGCTACCATTTTATGGGAAGTTCCTTATCCCAAATGGCTTGATACCATTGTCCTAGTGAAAAAGAAAAATGGATAAATCATAGTTTCCTTGATTTCATATATCTTAACCGGCATTGTCCTAAATTTTAATTTCTAGTCCCAATCACAGAGCTTTTAATTGATACAATATCTAGATATGAATCCCTCTCCTTCATGGATGTCTAGTTTTGGTATAATCAAATCTACATGGACCCATATGATTTTTAGTATAAAGCCTTTAGACCCCTAAATGTTTGTTGTTATATTAGCTAATTCCATTTGTCTTATTGAATGCAGGAGCAATGTATCAACGTGCCATGCACCATATCATAAACCCCTTCTTATAGAAATTTGTTGAATTTAATGTGGATTATTTGGTGGTCAAATCTAGAAAATGTTCCAATAACATGGGTATTCTGAAGACCATTTTCAATAAATTTCTGCAACATAGGTTGATGATTAACCCCTTGATAAGTTATTTTGGGGTATCCTAAAGAATTTTCCATGACTTCTTTGTATTCCATCGTGGTATCTATGATAAATTTGAGAACAAAAAATTAATCCTTGGAATGTCACATCCTTGAAATTTAAAATATATAAGATGACATCAAGGACACTTTCCCTATATTCGGCGCTTTATCGCTAATTTGGAAGGAATGTGTTTTCACATCACCAGATTAGTGATGAAGGGAGTCACTAAGCAATGTAAGGAAGGCTGCCAAGAATAATTTCAAACCATCTAGAAAAATCTCTTGACTCTACTGATATTAATGATACATGGTGAGGGGAGGCCACTTATTCTCTATGGGATAGCTTTGGAGAGATCTCTGGTTTCCTTCCTTTCCCCGACGAATAATTTTATGAATGAAAACAACCATTATTATCTCAGTTAATCTATGAATGGAATAAATAATCTATATTCATGTATTGAAAAGTGCTGTCGGGAATTAATCTTTGTAGTTCTGAAATCGAGGAATTCCGTCTAACACCATGAGGCCCAATTGGTATCTCACAATAACATGATCAGTTTTACCCTCAGTAGTCCTATACATACATGGAATTCTGCACTGTGGGAAGTTATTTTAAAATAGTTTGGTATCCAATTTGTGACTCAAAAGGATACAAATGTCAAAGATCTAGCGATATTCTTTGCTCAACACCCATCTAAGGAAGATACATCATTTAATATTGAATTTCATATTGTATAGGTCTTCTCTATTCATGATAATCCCCAAACATAAGAGATGTACATTGATGGTACATCTAGATGTCCAATAGGGAAGAGAAAGGAAAACCCTAAACTCAACAACGTTGGGTTAGAAATTGTACTTATCACCATTGAAAAGGCAGTGTTGCCTTATTGCTTCCTTTAATCAAAAGGCGGAACAAACAATGAGGTAGAGTATCAAGCTCTCAATTCATGCTTGGAATTTTCACTTTAGGTGAATGTGAAAGGTGATAAATAATTGGTAATCAAAAAAATCGATTGGGGATATTCTATCAGAAAGGAAGATTTAATCCCTTTGTGTGATTACATCAAAGGGATAATGGATGAATTTCGATCAGAGGCGAAATTTTCTTATGTCCAGCGATGAAAAAATACCCATGCTGATGCAATGGATAATGCAGAATAAACCCTAGAAAATATATATTGGGATGAGAAAATCATCATCCTAACCCATCATCATGTGGTATCACATTTTATTTAAACCAGAATGGAGGACATTAATGAAATTCACTCCATTTTTGATCCATATGGTCATACCACTAAATGGAAAAAACCCATCATGTAATACCTTAAAAATGGGGGTAATTTGACTAAATAGTGTTGAAAAAGAATTTTTCTAATGATGAGAGAGAAATTTATGTTTTTATGATAGTCTAGATCATTAGAAGATCCTCTTAAAATGATGTTTTGATGGAATAATCATCAGTTTTATTAATAGAGAAGAAACATCTATTTTCATGAAAGGAGTACATTCAGGAGCTTGTGGTTCTCACCAGTCAAGGCATAGGATTTATGATCTAATATACCAGCTTGGTTACTTATGCAATTCAATGACGTAGGTTTGCACATATTTCACTATGAAATATCATCACTTCCATCTGCATTCCATCTTCATTCAACACCCCCCATTGTTTCTACATACAACTAAATACTTCGAGCCATTTTCCACATGGGGAATGGATGTAGTAGGACCAAATCCTCTAGTTATAGATAAGTAGTTAAAGTTATTTCTTACTGCAACTAACTTCTTCTAAAAATGGAATAAGTAAATTCATCTCAATGAAGTAGGATCCCAAATCATTGTTAGTTTGGTCAAAACTAACATCATCAGTAGATTTGGAGTCCCTCATACTATAACAATGGAAAATGGAAACATTTTCTATTCTATTGAGATAAAGAAGATATATTGGGACTACAATATCAAGTCCAACCATTCATCCCACTACCATGAGGTGACCAATGGATAGATAATGGATTTTAATAAGAGCTTATCAAATATACTCCAGAAAATGGTTTATAATGATATAAAATCATGGCCTAATAAAATTATGCATTCTGAATGGGCTAATATGAATATATCCCATGCTTCCACCTTGAAAACTCTTTATTTATTAGTATATAGAACAAAATCAGTTTTTCCAATTTAAATTATAATTCCTTTACTCAGAGATTCAATCTGTGATCATTTGTCTACAAATGAGAGGTCTTTGAAATGTTTTGATGATATGGAATGATTATAAGAAAAAATATTACATAGGTTGTATCATTTAGAGGTCCATCAGAATATAATAACATGATCCTTTAACAAAAAATATCATCTTTGTTTATTTCTTCAAGGAGAATTGGTATTGGTCCTCAGGACTCCATTGATACTAGGAAAGAAACCACCCAATATTGAGTTTAAGTGGGAAGTATTTTATTCAATAAAAAATTTCTAATAAAATGGAACTGATTCCATCAAATAAATGGATTGAGATCTTATGAAAACTCCATACAATGTGTGATTCTTTAAGAAATTCTTTGTGTAATTTCATACCTCATCCTCGTTACAGGCCTAAAAACTACATAGTCCCCATGTCCAAACTACAAGAATCTAATATGCTCCGTACAAGTTCCTAGTTTCACGACATTAAACTTCATAATATACGTAAGGGTCTATGTAGCCTGATGATAAAATTAATAGTTTCTTTCTCCATATCGTATGATGTTAAACTACATGACACCATTTTTTCTTGTTAGTCGACATTAAATTGTACGGTTAATGTCTCCATTTCATGACGTTATGATACTCTATATGTAATAATCATTTACATAATTTCGACTCTTTAATGGAACATGAGTCCCACTCTTCCCAATTTCTATGTCATATCATCATAGGGACCTCATTTCACGAACTGCGTGTCGCTTGATTCTCATCTATATAAGATACTTAGAGACGCATGGATCTAAAATCTTTGGCCCAAACCCAACCACAAAACATTTTATTTCATTTTATACTCCTTTATATAAATTAGATCTATATAGAGTGTTCCCTTAAGGTACATGTTGTAATATTTACACCATTTAGTTTATTTTGTTTAACCGTCCTTCAAGAACATTTAAAAAATCCACGTCTCCCATATCAAACTCGATTGGTGTGGGAAATGATTGTTTTAAGAACTTCATACAGCTTAATTATCATCTATATGAGATAAATAAAGACACCTAGATCACCAATCTGGGGCCCAACCATGATATAACCCCCTTATTCCCTATATAAGTATCAAACCTGCATTGGGAATGTTTAAAGAACTAAGTTCGGATTGATTATTGACCCCATCAAGACACCTAGTGACACATCGGTTTTATCCCTTAGTCCAATTACAATATGTCACTATTCTCACATTAGTTCATCTACGTTCATACCACATGACTTTATACTACAAAGAAATCTAATACCCTTATTCTTTACTTGTGTCACCATTGTGTTATAAAAGAAACCCTTACCGCTCCATGTTTCTCACATCGGGCATACCTAACGTGTCATTAGGAATTTGGTGAAAGGATTATCTATATAAATAAGGTGTCTCTATTTCTTATTGGGTTTTAAATGTTCCTAATGTATGGATTAAAACTACACAGTAAAATGTCTATGCTGCATGACATTAAACTGCACAACATAATATTAATTAAAAGGATAAAAATGTATCTATTTTTATATACGAGTTAGATATATATAAATGAATTAAAAATTAATCCCAGTGTTGATTCAAATATTTCTCAGGTGCATTAAGAATATCCCCCTTTAATATATCACACTCTTAACAATGAATATTTCCTAATCATCAAAATTGATCTTACAGTTTTTGGGGACAGAGTTTCTAATATCTGAGAAAACTTTTTTCTTAACTATGAATTACATGACAACAGGTGGCCTTGCATAAGTTTCCTAAATAAGGGACTGGCTAGTCAAAAGGTGCAACTATTTTTCTATGCATCATACTCCCTAGTTAGACCTTCATAATATAGACCCCCCTCTAATAATGGGTTTGTCAAATGATGGCAATTTCATACTTGGTTATAGTTTCATTATCACCTTCAAATGTTGATGACAACACACATGAATTTGTATTTTAAAATAGTCATTCATGTGTATTAGTCCCATTATCATTATCTCTATCTGAAAGACTTCAAGACCATGGCTTACACATCTCTCTCTACATGTAATAAAAGTAATATGAAATAATCTTGGATCACATGAACACATATCATATATTATTTCCATTTCTTTTCTTAGTTGTATGACCTAAAAGTAACAACACCATACTTTTTATTGTTTTGTCAAACCTTCATAGAAATCATATTCCTTCTATTCTTGGTAAATCCTGATTTTAAATACTCTCCCCATATTCATGTACATTTCTTAATAAAAAAAATATGTGCTTCAAAAATTCAGATTCTCATTAGTCATTTTTTGGCTATTAGAAATATAATTTAATATTACTAAGTGCTCATTTTCATGACTATGCAATATATTCCCTAAGGCGGCGTTGAATAATTTGACTACATAACAGGCTTGTCTGTCAAAAGATGCTACTATTTGACATTGAAACATATTCCCTAGTAGGCCCTGCATAATACAACCGCCATAATGGTTTTGTCCAATAATGGTAACTTCCTTTTTGGAAAAGACTTACTTTAATGCCTTTAGCACTTTTCTATATCATTATCTAGATATAGAAATTCCCAAATCATAGTTTACAATTTTCCCTTCCATAATTGAAATATGGTAGTATGTTACCAAAAAAATATCCAGATGTTGGGAGAATATCATACCATTTGTCAAATTTAACGACCTTAAATTAAACCTGACTAATGTCCTCTCTGCATGACATAAAACTACACAGTAGATTGTCCTCACTGAATGACTTAAAACTGCCCATTAATGTATCCTCAATACATGACGTAAATCTTCACAATATGATAAAAAAATTCCCCTTTATGATAAATTTTAACCATTCATTATACACCAAATTTTATATAAATTGTTTTCATATTCATGAAATGTGTCGATATTTAATATCCCTTTATTTCTTAAAATTAATTTCCTTGGAAAAACCACCCATTGTGGTCCTGAGTAATCCCATTATTATTTTTCCTGGTCTATCTGTAGAGAAATGCTAAATTCTTAAGAGATATTTTTCTTGACTATAGAGTATGTTCCCTTAGGTGGCCTTGCATAAGTTTCCTATGTGACATGCCTCTCAGTATAAAGATACAACTATTTGACTATTCAACATAAGCCACATTTTTCCTACATAACATAATTCCCATAACGGATATGTCAGATAATGATAACATAGTTCTTGGAGGAAACTCCCCTTATGTTGATAAATTTTTTAAATTTGGTGACCATAAAATTCATGGATCAATCTACCCCATAGAATTATTTAAAAAATATTAAAGCAGTTCATAACCACTGAGTTTTGTTTTTTGATCTAATTTTGACTTTATAGTCAACATATATTCGACCATAATCATTAGCCCTTTGATGTCCAACATGTATTGCTCTAAATTTACAAAAATAATATATGAGGTACTCACCATATTGAGAACCCGCCAAGGTCACTCTAAACAAAAGTAGAGTCCCAGTTCACTATATGTAAATTTTTATGATTTTTGTAATATTTAGCAACAAAAAGTCAAAAGATAGATTGCATGTGGGGTGTCTATATAACCATGAAAAATTAAACTATTCTTACTAGGCCTAATGGCTTAGGTAAATCAAAAGAAGCTAGTGATAATGAAAAAATATATGATTGAATACAAATTTATTTTCATTTATAAAAAAAACTTCATAGAATAGACACCACAAACTAGAGTCTCTATATTTTTAAAAATCACAATTGTGTTTTCAACTAATTATTTATTTGGATAACCTCTCTCTTGATCCCCATCATCAACCCTTTAAAGGTTGTTTAGTTGACTAACTCCACTCTCTTCAGCTTGATGAAGTGCTACTTTAGCATCTGCAATGAATTTTACACCATCCTTATGGACGTCTCCTAATGTTCTATGAAGTTTTTCATTATCCCCTATGATAATATCTAATTCTTGTGGATGATTAAGCTGCTGAATTTATTTTCTACGATATTATGCTTCAGTTCATTCAACTATACAGTATGATTAGCCTCAACTCAAAATAGTTCCACGTGGAATTATTTGGTGTTGATCAATAATTTATATTTTATTGAGTCTTGATAATTCTTTTTCTCTTTCTCCCTCCAAATAATCACATTTATCATGGTATAAAATTCACAATATTTCAAACCACAAAATCCTAGCGTGAAAAACATGGGTGAAACTCATGGAATTATTGAAGTTAGTTCTTGAAGGTGAATGTTAGATATTATCTTCCATATATTCTTCCAGGAATTGAAAAATTCAAGACAAATAGCCATTTGTAATTTTGGGTCTAGTTTAGAATCACTATTATATGGAGGGACATGTTCTGTGATTAACGCACTTAAAATATTCCTTATTATGCACCTTCTTGAGCAGTGGATGCTTCACCTTCTATTACCAATTACGGTTGATTTAGAAGCTTCAACTTCAAAACTAACCATTTATGTTGATATCATTATATGTTAAATCAAAAAATGTGGTTTTGGTTAGCTTCAATGGATAACTACAGCGAGTACAATCACAATATCAATATCCCTTACCTAATAGTAGGTTAGTGGCTTGAGATGAATCTTGCCCAATATTCTCAGTTTCAATTTTTTTTGTTTGATGTCTCTTTGTGGAGAGTTTTATATTAAATTAGCAAAGGATCTTCAGAATGAATTTGCGGATGATATGATGTCTCAAGATTCACCAAATCTAATGACTCCATGATGAAGATATTGAAATTAATATCAATAATTCCTTCAAGTATCGTTGCAGTAGTAGTTTATTTAGATGAAAATTCATTTTTCAACCAAAAATAGTTAGAAATGTAATCATTAGAAGATTAATTTTGAGAATGATGAAAACTCACGTCTATGTGATTCTATACAAGTAACATCAAAATATTCTAAAGCATTTGGTATAGTAACATATTCTAATACATCTTCAAAAGAAATGGAAAGGTTCATAATATCATCCAATGGTATCTCATATCCCAGGTTAGTCACACCCATGTGAGCACTCGACATTTTTTATTGGCATCCATCCTCCAACAACCTTCGACCCCAAATATCTTCCTCAACAACAACTATGGGGTCAGTGTCAGTTACTTCTATATGTGCTGGAGCATTTGGTGAAACTATAGTACCATAGGATGGATGTCAAATATTGTTACATTTGATGTCCTATAAAGCATTGGTGATTTCCAGAAGCATCACCTCCAATGATATCAGGAATGGGAGCAGTGATTGGAACATACAAAGGTTTCATTATCGTTAATTCCTCTTTATGAACAACCATATTAGTAGAAATTTTTGACTATTCAGCAGCACCATACTTGGTTATGTGAAGCTTATATGTGTTTTCAATCAATGTAGAATTAGAATAATACCATTTAATCTTAATAATTTTAAACACTTTTTCATGAATAAAGGTTATAATTCATAATTATCAAGAAGTTTTACCACTGGAATGAATGTGTTAAACTATGGATTTCATTCTTTGATGATTTTGTTTCTTCACAATCAATGGTGGACTTGCGTCATCATCTCCAAATATAGGTATTGGAGACAACAATTACCTTTACATATCAACCACCATTGCCTATTTTCCTGGAGATATTTCTCCTGATTCACATGGTGATCTGGTAGCACTAATAGTAATACCTCCAGCTCAATACCGTGTTGAGTGAACTTTAGTTTATTTTCTTTTAACAAACTGCTTGTTAAAAATCTCATTTTCCCTAATTTACAATGCTTTTACTAAATATAAATTTTAAATAAGATGATAATGCAAGAAATAGAAAACATACATCCTCAGGATCCACAAAATCATGTCATTATTCATCTAATGAAGGACCAATCTCATCAGTGGTACTACGATCTGTCATTTTCTCCACTCGCATTGTGGTGGGAATTGATTCATTGGTTTCATAAATGAGAATTTCCAGCTATTGGATGTATGTTATCACTTCATTGGGATTTTCCTTAAATAACATGTCAGATGAGGCCTGTAGATCCTCTACTCCTAGAATATAAAACCCATTCATTACATCTCATCCACATGATTTCTACATCTCAATATAAACATTTCCATTTTTGATCAACATTTGGTTAAAAATATTCAATGTTCATGCTAGAGGGTTGGGAAGAGGATCCTGCATCCTTGGATTTAAGTTTCTTCCCAACTCTCACAGTCACGGATTGGGGATGAGAAATTGGGACTCATCGTGATACATAATGATGAAGACCAGATCACTTCATTATATATTTAGTAGAGATTGATGGATTGGCTATCTTAAATATTGATGGTGGATTATATCTAGCATGAGGTCTCTTCAGATCAGAACCTTGTCACCATAACCTTCAAACTCTAATGAGTAGGCCCCTGATAATGAAGAGTTACCTTCCAAATGACAGGATTCCCCTACCACTTCTCCTTATCCCCACATGAGGGAAAACATTGATTAAAACCCGTTAAGGGAAATATGCAACACATTTTTTGGCATACAAGATAGTCAATATGCTTATTGCATCTACGACAGGTAAATTAAATACTACTCCAGTCTTCTCCACAGATTTCTGCAACAATAGTTTTCGGGCATCCATTAGATGTTGCTCTAATCTGACATGCACAAGGGGAGATAAAGATTTTTTTGCAGAAATTTGAATTGGTTTGAAAATATATAAGTATCATAGGCCTCACATATGATTTCTCTGTCATTCCATGTGGCCAATATGCTATATCTGCATAATATCATGTATTACCTCGACTCTAAATTGGTCATACCATCATCAACGAATCACCCCATAGGGAGATTATAATAAGGAATAAAAGGAAATTCCATAATCATACTCAATCTACACTTGATGTCATAAGTGTTCAGAGACAAGGGTGAGATAAAAGAGTAATCCTGAACAGATGGTTGGAAAGAATATCCAAAGAGATATAACACACATTGTACATCATATGTTCTATAGTGAGTATCGATCCATCCCCATAACACCTAGAATGGTCCCACTATTTCAAATGGAGAATTACCTTTGTAAATATACAGTATGATCCTATGAATATTTTCCAAAATAAGAGTGGTCATCCCTACCATCGTTTTCTCAGCTAGCTTTTCCATGATAATAAAAGTGTTTGGCATTACACCTCCTTTGGAATCTCAGTCTGCTAACAAGTACACACTGAGCAACATGACTAGGAATCCTGCCAAACACATTTTTGCCTGAATTTTGGGATTGACTTCTTATCCCCAGCTATGAAACTCCCATTTCTATAATGTTTTCCAGAATGTTTTAGGTTTCCCTCTTTTAAAAACCTTTTTATAGATGGTTTAATGAGTTCATGAGGGCCCCTTTTCCTTTATCACTACCAGTATTATTTCCATCCATTCCTTCGGTTGAATATCACATCTTGTGTGGGAAATATTGGTTGTCAAATTATTAAAATTGTAAAATATATTCCTCAACTCATAATCAAAAATTGGTTTCTTCTTCAAGCCATTCCAAGTTACAATTAGAGAAATAAATTCATCATACATATCTCCCAGGATCGAAGCTCTAGAAATCTTTTTAATATCCAACAAGCTAATACCTACTTCTCTGTGTATTAAATGGAAGGAGTTAGTTTCTAGGATCCATCAAATTTGAATCTACGGAAAAAAATCATCATTCCTGTACACATTTGTTTTTTCAACACAGAAAATCTTGTAAATAACAACACCTTTTAAGTCATCTATAAATTCTGCACACATCTTGCACACATAGTATGCCAATATCCATGCAAGTTTCACATCTCCTATTGGGCATAAATCCAAACATTTCTTCCATCCTTTGGATTGATCAATTTGAAAATATCGAATGATGGATGAATAATAGTGTGGAGTCTTCTCAGGTGTGTGTGCTATCTAATATAGAGAACATGGGTTGTGATGTATGATTTGAGAATTCTCTGTTATCCCAGTATTATTAATTAAACCCCCAACAAAAACATTGACAGATGAGATGTTGTTATAATCTTGAATCCAAGAGAGTGGTACATAGTTCTTCTTGTCCGAGATATTGACATCTTTAAGATATCCATATCTATATTGTGGAAAATAAGTGATTCGAGCAAAGTTGAAGTGATACTTCATCAGATATATTAACAAGTCTAGAAGTGTGCTATCACAGACATCATAATAGTCAAGAATGACAATGATCTTCATGTCAGCAATCCTCTTACTGGATATTTCATCAGCGATTCTGATATTTTTCGCAACCATTTAACTTGTATAAGGATCAAAAGGTCAACTTTTAAGTAAATTCATTCTTGATGATTGAAGATAGAATTTAAAAAAATTGGTGATGGAATTAAGGTGTGCATGTATAAAACATGGCGCACAAATTTAAGACGGCGTGTAAGTGTGGCTCCACAGATATATTACGCAACTAAAAAACATACAGAAGAAGTGTGGAAAAAACATAATCATCTGAGAAATGAAATATTTACATGCGGATAGCTAATAATTATGAATTTCAGAGAATTTAGAGGATGTGGAGACACTACATACATGTGATTCATGCCACCCTATACAACAAAATACTGAGCACTATGATCTTCGACCACCAATTTCCTTGTGTGCTTATAACATGCAGACCCCAATACACTTTTCTTTCTCATTTATTAATTTACATTAGTATAGGATCCTCATTTCATCCCGAATCCATTTTTGAGGGGGGTATTTTGTTGAAACTACGTTCGTTCAAAGATTATAAAAAATATCAAAGGGAAATACAATATAAAGAAGAGGGGAAAACACATATATAAAATCAATATTTGTAAAGGAATGAACTTTGGATATCCCATGTCAGGATAAGAGGCTTCTAGCACACAACCTACTTGTATTCCCTATAGGTCATTCAACCTACTTCAACTCCCCAATTTGTCATGAAACCTACTAGCGCGCCCAATTTCATTTGTACCAAGGTCACTTATTTTCCAATAAATAGACCCTTGAGGACTTTATTAGAATGGATGGATTTTCTTATAGCCTAATTACTACTCTGATCAGCCGAGTGATTCATCCTAGTCCACTAAGACATTAATGGTAGTTCATTAACCCCTAAAGTGGAAAAGTGAAGGAGGATCATGTAAGAACCCGGATCTTATTTTTTATGTTTGTTTGAATTTTTCTGGTCATTTTTTGTGAAAAGAGGGAATTATAGAAATTTTCTAAGTCATCACTGTGTAATTTATGAGTACACGCCGTGTACTACCTTGCCATAGGAGGCTGTGTGTTGGTCGTGTAGTAGCCACACACATGGCTATGTGGGAGTGACTAGTAGGCCACTAAAGGAGGAGTAAGGAAAGGAGACTACATGCAGTGTACTTAAAATTTACACACCATCTACATTATTTTTTCATTAAATGCACTGGGGTCATGTCGGACGGGTAGAACACTGTTCTTATAGGTTTTGTTCATCCGAGAGAGTCCGTACAACTGCTAATCATTAGCAAACCCCTTGCCTCTCTCCGACCTCTGAATGGAACACCATCAGTTGCGTTGGAATCACATCGGTGAGTTCTCCCTTATGATGGATCATCGTTTCATGATTTTTATTCATTTCCATGTTATCGTGGGATGAACGTTTTAGGAGATTTCATAGATCTATGATGTTCTAAAGAGATTCAAGATTTGAGGTTCAAGTATAGAGATCTCCTAACCCTGAGTTAGGTGGATTGTTCCTTTCCATTTAATTTCTTTGAGTATGATGTGCAAATTCCACCAATACCCTTGAACGAGGTATTGCGTAATTATTGTTTCACCCCTGTTGACTGTCCTTCCATGCTTGTATGCTTGAGTAAAAGTATTTTGAAGATAAATAAGGTTTATTTCTATGCTTTGGATATTTTTCCCTTTCATGTTGTGTTTATGACCGTTTGGTCCTATTTAGCCAGTTTGGTAGCCTTGCCTATTTTCCTTGCTTATTGTTGTAGGATGGAAAGATTGTATTCAGAGATGCTTGATATGTTGTATACTGTTTAGCCATGTAATTCTTTAGGTTTACTTTTTCCATTTTACACTGTTATGATCATAGACCTACACAGGTCCGTGAGAACATGGGGTAGTATAATATACGGGGAATTGATCGAGTGAGCTTCCTCAAAAAGTCTTTGAGCATTTAGGATATAATGTGGATTGACTGAGTGAGCTTCCTCAGAGAGCCTAGAACCACATGGGGATACAAGGGGAATTGACCGACTGAGCTTTCTCAGAGAGTCCTTGATTACTTTAGACTATAAGGGGATTGACAGTGTGAGCTTCCTTAGAGAGTCTTTTATTGAATTGAACGACCTAGGATACAAAGGGAATTCAATGAGTGAGTTTCCTTGGAGAGTCCTAGACCATGGGGCTATAAAGGGAATCAGAATGTGTGCTTCTTCAAATAGTCCTTGACTACCCTAGACTATACGAGAAATGGACTGCGTGAGCTTCCTTAGAGAGTATTGCTTTACCATAGACTATATGGGGAATGGAATGTGTGAGATTTCTCAAAGAGACTTGATTAACATTAGACTATTAGTGGATTGACTGTGAGGACTTCTTCATAGAGTCTTATTATATTTATATTACTGAACCAAAGGGTTTGGGCTGACTATACTACCCATAGGGTTGTTTGTACATATTAGTTAGGACCAGAATGGATGGCTGTGAATAATTCTCAAAGGGTTACCTGTTTGAACATTAGATATTTGTTTCAGGGTTTCTTAATTTGAATTTTGGATTGTTTACTGCTGAGTAATTTCCAGTTTACTATTTTCTGTACTTTTACCTGCCATATATTCATTGATTGTTAGTCCTCGATATTCGGGTGGTTTATTACTGATATTTAGTCTCACACCCTGTTTGCATCATGATTTTGGACCCAAAAAGATTACATTGTTGTCAGAATAGACAAGGGAAAGCACCCCTCTAATTTAGGTACAAGATTTGCAATGGAGATGGAGAGCATGGGACCATGCTCTGGATTGCGATGCTAAAGAGTTTATCTGATTTATTTTATACATTGTTTTAGCACTGTTGTATTCCAGAATTGTGTCTTGTTTGTCTATTTTCCTAGAAATATGAATCATGCATCATTTTATATATGTACTCCAGTTTATACATTCAGTTTTCTGCTATTACTGTTGTAGGTCGTTATTGCTTCTTCTGCTCTTGTATGTATTTATTTACTTCAGCAGTGTACTATGCCTTTGACGGCGTAGTTTCCCCACTATCACACCCAAGGAATTCGCTACTAGTCAGCAGCCTCTGGCATTTGGGGAAATGCGCTTGAGGCCATATGACCTACCGGGTACAGGGCAACTCTGGGTGGATTCAAGAACTGCGACGTTACAAAGTGGTATCATAGGAATTATTTTCTTCTTGACATACTGTTTGGAGCCTTATCCAGGGATAAGATGGAATAGGTACATGGTAATAAGTTGTGCCCCAGAGTAGCTAAACCGTGTACAAGGATAAGAATATCTACCTCGTTAAAATTGAATTTTTTTTGGTTTTTCAATTATTACAGTTGATTTAATTTCACCATGACTGATTCACATGATTTGTGTTGTTATTGTTAATGTTATTGAGGTTCTACTTCTATTTCAACCCAATGCGATGAGGGTATTCCATTAAATTCATCATATTGGACCTTGCTAGAAATCATATGTAATGCATTTTACCCATGCCATCTAGGACACATTAGAGATTGCATGTTGTTGTGATAGATGATGTGTAAAATTTTCATGTTGTTGTGATAGTTGCCTTGATAAAAAATACCCACTATTTGATAAGGTACTGTTTTTTGAAGATATTTTCTTGAATTAACACCATAATTTGGTTATTGAGGTGTTATGGGCCCTCATAGACCGGAATTTGGTGGATCATTACCTTGTTTTTCATGTTATAATATGTACAAGATGCCAAACATTGATTCACAGGGAGTATGGGCACTCATGGATCGGAATTTGGAACATTTAATGCTTGTTTTAGTGTTTTATGGGTTCTGGAGTAGTTTTTGAGGCTTACTGTATGGAAAAAACCAGAATACACACCGTGTAGTGTTATGTACGCCCTATGTGTTCTTCTGTTCGGGAAGAAATTGTTTTTCTTAAGTACATGTTGTGTACATTATTTACACGCCATGTAGTCTCTAAGCATGTCGTAGGCCATGAGGGCAGAGACATGGGATGGGGAATTTCTGGTGGGAACACACTGTGTATCGTATGTACATGTCGTTTAGTATCTTCCCATGTATTATGCCATGTGGGTAGGGACACGATATAGAAAGACACTAGAGTGAAATCACCGTGTACCGCCTATACTCACCGTCTTGTGTCGACCCCATGCCCACCCGTGTCACAAACAACACAGGTTGGACGAGTATTTTCTAATACACACTAGGTGCCGTCTAAACACACCAGGTAGTCTGACATAGGTACCCATCCATGTCACGAACAACACGGGTTGGTGTCATCCTTTCTCGCACATGTGGAGTCCACCTTTAACATGCCGTGTAGTCTATCCCAGGTACACAGCCGTGCTACGGACAACATGGGTCGGTGTTATCGTTTCACATATATGTCGTTTCCATGAGAAACACACCATGTAGTGTTAGATGTTTTTCAGGCCATGTAACTAACAACACGAGCCTTGTGAAGCATGTCTAGTACATGCCTTGTAAGAATTGTACACATTGTGTAGGTTTTTCTTAGGAGAACCATCTGGATTAACAGTGTAGAAGAACTCAGGTAGGGAATGAGGATTCAAGTGTACACCATGTGTTAATACAACACACCATGTGTTTGGGGCGTTACATGACCAGTTTATGCAGGAGTACACACCCATGTAAATGTCTTCAAGGAAGACGACGTGTAGGAAATTTACACGCCATGTAGTCATTTTTTTTAAAGCATGAGTGTTTTCATTCTCTTGTTTCCTTCTTACAATCCTTGTTTTATATACTTGAAAATCTTGATCTAAGTTGTGAGCTTGAAATTACAGAGTCGTGCCACATAGATTTCCTCATGTTGTTCCAGTCATGGCCCCAGCCGTCATTCTGGACACAGTTACTGATGCCCTATTTCGAGAGAGTTTTATAATGTTAATGCAGACCATCCAAGGAGATCATAGTAGGTGAGATGCATATTCTAGTAGCAAGTTGGTGTGATACCTGTGTGGGATGAGCGGTCATACAATGCCACATTACCCAAAATACCCAGTGGAGTGCCAATCTTGTGGCAAGATGGGTCATCTTCAATGCTTCTATCATATCTTCTCACCAGTAGTTGGTGACATGGGTTCTTCTCTGACTCCTCGTTCAAGAGAAGATCCATCACTTTATCACCAGTCTCAGAACTGGGTTTCTTAAGACCATTCAGGATGAGGTAGTGGTTGTGGCTATGGTAGCCAGTCACGCAGTTTTCAACAACATCAAGGAGGATCCGCTCAAAGTGGTTAGGCAGGGACATTCGGCGACATTATAGGCCAGACATCTGCAGTGGAGCAGACCCAGCAGGGGCAGGATCGTGGAAATTCCACCATTTGAGGTACGATCTTAGTAGCCTCAGTTTTAGCTTCTTCTCTTTTTGATACATGGGCTTCCCATATCTTTATATCTGTTGTTTTCGTGGAGAGCCTTGGGCTCTGTATCTTTTCATCTATTGATATCTAGATTCTAGACACTCTGTTGGGGACTATAAAGGCTCATGTACATCAATTCATAGAGTGTCGTCTATAAGTTGGTGGATGTCATATTTTGTGGGACCTCTATGTCCTAGAGATGACATGCTATGATTTCATCCTCGGAATGAACTAACCAGTTCCCTTCAAGGAATTTATCAACTGTTATCGATGTAGGGTGATTTTCGTATCACTAGAGCATTGATCCTTTCTTCATAGGGGCTAGTGGGATGTCCAGGTGAGCAGATCGGGTCCAGAGCATCATGGGTTGGGAGGTGTTAGAGCCCAGATTTCTGGTCTATATCTGGATGACTGGGGGACTTCGTGATTAGACATTCCTCCTGTGGTGGATCATTTCAGAGATTTATTTCTAGAGGACTTTTTATGTTTGTCTCTGGAGCGTGAGGTAGACTCTTATATTGAGCTCATGCTAGGAGTGGCACCGATGTCTATTCCTCCTTATAAGATGGCGACACCTGATTTACAGGAGTTCAAGAAGTAGTTGGGGGAGTTGTAGGCAAAGGGTTTCATCTGACCTAGTACTTATCCTTGGTTTCTATTGACCTATTTTCAAAGAAGGCGAATGGTACCCTTGTGCTTTGTTTGTACAAACAGAAGATGAAGCAGTTGACATTCAGGAATAGATATCCCTTACCTAGGATTGATGATCTCTTTGATCATCTTCAAGGAGCCCAGTTGTTCTCGAATTTTTACATGAGATCTAGTAACCATCAGTTTCTAGTTAGACCATCAGATATACCCTATAAATCCTTCCGAAGCAGTTATGGCCTATTTGAGAACATTGTTATTCCATTCAGTCTCACAAATGCACCTGTAGTTTTCATGCCACTAATGAACCAAGTGTTCCATACATACATGTATTCTTTCATTATGGTCTTTGATGACAATATCTTGGTGTACTCTCACACTCGACACGACCATGATACACATCTTGAGGTCATTTTGAGTACACTGATAGAGCTTTATTTATATGCTAAGATCTCAAAGTTCCTTTTTTGGATTGATCAGGTTCACTTCTTGGGACATATTATCTCAGAGGCAGGATTATTAGTAGACCTAGAGAAAGTGAGGGATGTAGTTTCCTAGGAGCAGCCGAAGAATGTCTTTGAGGTGTGGTGTTCTCTAGGGTTGTCTGGATACTACAAACATTTCATATAGGACTTTTAATGCTTAGCAGCACCACTGACAGGTCTGACTATGAAGGGTGCAATGTTCTTATGGTCAGATTCTTGTGAGTTAGCCTTTCAGGAGCTGAAAGGGAGGTTGACTTCAACACCGATACTAGTCTTTCCAGAGTGTAGAAAGAGCTATAATGTTTACTATAATGCATCAGGTAATGGGATAAGAGCTGTGGTTATGCAGGGAGATGGATTCGTTGCGTACGGGTCTCGGCAGTTGAGGCCACATGAGAGGAATAACCTAATGCAAGATCTGGAGTTGGCAACTTTAGTTCATTTCCTATGCTATTGGAGACATTATCTTCTGGGAGAGCACATTGTGCCTTTCACTGACCACAAAATTCTCATGTAAATCTTTACTCAGCATGATATTAATTTGAGATAGCTCAGGTGGGTTGAGTACCTACAATCATTTTTCTTTGAGCTTGCATATACGCCTGGGAAAGGCAACGTAGTGGTTGGTGCATTGAGAAGAAGGAATAATATACAAGCAGTTTAGGAGGCCAATAGTGAGTGGAAACTTATGGCTATGTTCTCAGAGATGCATTTGGATGTGCACGATAGACAGGGGAAAAATTTTCTACCTTCTATAGCTGTTACATCTACTCTTCATGATCGATTTTGAATGAGGCAGTTATCAGATCCGGAAGGCCTAGTCCTAAGAGAGAGTGTGTCAGAAGAGGACCCTATTCCTGGATGGACCACAGGCGAGGATGAGATCTTGTGTTTTCAAGGACACGTATAGGTGCAATTAGATATACACGAGGAGCTGATGCGAGATTTTCATTCCTCAGTTTGGATAGTTCAACCTTGTCTAACAATGATGTATCGTGATATACACCATCAGTATTGGTGTCCCGTTATAAATATGTACATTTCTAGTTTCATCATGAGGTGTTCTACTTGTCAGCCGGTGAAGGCAGAGAATATGTGACCATTAGGGCTTTCGCAACAGTTACCCATTCCTGAGTGGAAGTGGAATGACATCGTGATGGAAATCGTGACCGGTTTTCCGAGGTTACCTCAAGGGAATGAGGCATTTTATGTTTTCGTTGACAGAATCTCGATGGTTGCTCAATTATTTCCGATCAAGGAGACATTCAGTGTTGATGATCTTGGATGGTTGTACATCCTAGATATTGTAAGTCATCTTGGAGGTCCACACTCTATTGTTTCTGACAGGGATGCATGTTTTACTTCTCGGGACTAGAAGGGGCTTTAGAAGGCTTTGGGTATAAAATAACTTTTGAGTACAGCTTACCACCCCCAGAAAGATGGCTAATTCGAGCACATGATTCTTGTGCTTGAGGACATTCACTAAGCATGTATTTTGGATTTTTGAGGTTCTTGGGAGAAGCATATACATCATGTAATGTTTTCCTAAAATAATAGTTTTCAACCAACTATTCAGATAGAACATTATAAGGCTTTGTATGGTAGGTCATTCCATTCACCATTATGTTTGATGGAGGTAGGAGAGACATCATTGTTGGGACGTCGTCATGTTTAGGATACCATAGAGAATATAGAGTTGATTCAGAAGAGGATGGCTACTACATAGTCTCGGCAGAAGTCTTATGCTAATCATCAAAGACGACCTCTGGAGTTCGAGGTTAGGGATCAGGTTTTCATGTGTGTCACACCGAGGTTGGGACACAAGAGGATTAGGAGACATGGTAAGCTTTCGCCAAGGTACGTCGGGCTGTGTGAGGATTTGGAGAGAGTTATGCCGGTTGCCTATCAATTTTAGTTAACTCAGAGGTACCGGGCTATGAACGACGTCTTCCATGTTTCACAGTTCAACGTTACTTCTCAAACCCGTCTCACATCTTCCAGCCCGAGGAGGTTGAGTTTGAATTGGATGCATCCTTTTAGGAGAATCTTATCTAGATTTTGGATCATAGTAAAAAGTTTCTACGTGGATTGTTTCTTCCTATCGTATGAGTGCTTTGGTAGCACGAGTGATTACATGATGAGACTTGGGAGAGGAAGGCCGATGTACGAGCACATTGTCCCGAACTGGTTGGGGTTTCTTCTTCTATGTTGTTCTTAGGAAATTAGGGGACGAATTTCATTAAGGGGGATGTTTTTAAGAACTCGGTCATTATTCTCAGGTATGTTTTTCTTTTTTCTGGTCATTATGGGAGAAAAGAGGAAATTCTGGAAATTTTCTAAGTACACGCCGTGTTCTTTATGAGTACACGCCGTGTACTGCCTTGCCGCAGGAGGCCGTGTGTTGTTCATGTAGTATCCACACACACTGCCGTGTAAGAGTGACTTAGAGGCCGTTTAAAGAGGTGTACGAAGTGTCGAGTACACACCATGTACATCAAAAGTAGACTCTTTGTACTTTTTTTCATTAAACGCATCGGGGTCACGTTTGAAGGAAAAAACACCATTCATCCGGGGTTCGTTTGTCCAAGAGAGTCCGTACGGATGTGGATCATCGACGAACCCCCGAGCCTATATCCTTCCTCTGAATCAAGCATCGTCGATTGCATTGGAATCTCATTAGTGAGTTCTCTCTTCTATGTTAGCCTTGTTTCACGGTTTATCTACTATTCCAAGTTATCGTGGGTTGAACATTTTAGATGTTTTCATAGATCTATAGAATTATAAGGAGATTAAAGCTTCTAGGTTCAATTATAGCGATCTGCTAACCCCGAGGTAGGTGGTTTGTGCATTTCTGTTCAATGTCATTGAGTATTTTGTGCAAATTTCACCAATACCCTTGAATGTGGTATTGCGTGTTTACCGTTTTACACCTTTTGATTTTACTTCCATGTCTGTATTCTTGTGTAGATGTATTTTGGACATGAATAGGTTTTTTTGCTATTTTTTTGATGTTTTTCCCTTGCATGTTTTGAAAACGACCGTTTGATCCAGTTTCTCCAGTTTGGCTACCTTGCTTGTCTTCCATGCCTGTTGATGTAGGATGGAACGTTTGTATACTGACATGCTTGATATGATGTAGATTGTATAACCATGTAATTTTATAGGTTTACATTGTCTATATTACACTACTATGTTCGTTGACCAACACATGGCCATGAGAACCTGGTTTAGTAGACTATAAGGTGAATTGACCGAGTGAGCTTCCTGAGAGAGTCTTTGAGCACTTAGACTATAAGGGGGATTTACCGAGTGAGCATCCTCAGAGAACCTAAAACCACTTGGGGCTATAAGGGTAATTGACCAAGTGAGCTACCTCAAAGAGTCCTTGATTTATTTATACAATAAGTGGATATACCGTGTGAGCTTCCTCAGAGAGTCTTTGTTTGAATTGAACAAGTTGGGATATAAGGGGAATTGACCGAGTGAGCTTCCTCTCTAGTCATATTCCTCGGTGTTATAAGGGGAATTGACTTGTGAGCTTCTTCATAGAGTCTTTGAATGTACTATAGTATACAGGGAATGGACTATGTTAGATCCCTAAGAGAGTCTTACTTTACCTTAGACTATACGGGAAATGGACTGTGTGTGGTTCCTCATATAGTCTTTCTTAACCGTTAACTATAAGTGGATTGACTGTGAGTGATTCCTCAGAGAGTCTTAGTATATTCTTACGACTAAAATAGAGGGGTTAGGCTGAGTGTACTACCTAAAGGGTTTTTTGTACATATTAAGTAGGACAAGAAGGGATGGCTTTGAGTACATCCCAGAGGGATAGCTGTTTGAGGTTTAGCTGTTTGTTTCCCAATTGTTTAATTTGAACTGTGGATTATTTACAGCTAAGTTTTTTATGTTTAGTTTTTATTGTACTTTTACCTTCTATATACTCACTGACTGTTGGGAATTGATCTTCGGGTGGTTTCATACTGGTATATAGTCTTACAACCTATTTGGGTCATGATTTCGTTCGAAAACAAATCATATTGTTGCAGGTATAGACAACGGAAAGTTCCCTCATACTTTAGGTTCTTGATTTGATGTGGTGCAGAGAGAATGGGACCAAGCTATGTCTTGTGATGATGTGGAGTTTATCTACATTCCTTTACACATTGGTTTAGAACTATTGTATTATAGTATTGTTTCATGTTTTTTTTCCAAGACATATGTATCATGCATCATTTTATATAAGTTTTCCAGTTTATACATTCACTTTTCTGTTGTTACTACTACATTTCATTATTCCTACTTCTTATCTTTTATGTATTTATTTACTTTCGCTGTGTACTCTTACAATGGGAGAATAGTTTCCCCACTATCACACCCAAGGCCCTCACTGTTAGTCGCAAGCCTCTGGCATTCGGGGAAATGCGCCAAAGGCCATGTGAACAACCAGGTATGGGGTGCCTCTGAGTGGCTTCTGGAACTAAGACGTTACAGATCATAGGACGTAAGTCCTTTTAGAGTGTGAAATCTATAAAAAATGAGCACCTAAAGTACCCAACTTCCATAAAATCCGAAAAACTTTTGCGCCACATATTACAATTAATATAACTTGAGATCCCCACTTTTGGGATCACCTGTGAATACTCTTAAAGGATTCATCAAAGTCTCCCCCATGTATTACCAAAGAGGTTGTTCATAGATTAAATGAATATCCGATTGCCTAAGCCTACTCGTGTTCCCAAACATGCATGCCCTTATCTTCTTGGGCACCCATATTTGATTCACTTACTCTCTTAAATCTAAAAGACATCAAGTCCACCTCAGAGCCATTCAACGAAATGCCTCTCCTTCATTGGTTCCCTTTCCTGAAATGGTTTATGTTGAGACCTCCACCAAAACCTCCTAACTTATCAAACCTTTGGGAAATTCACCTCAACATATCTCTTATATAGGTTTGTATATCCAAAGTCAATGGTCTCTACATTTGTTTACCAATTTGGTTTGGATTAATGTAGTTTTTTATGTTTGTATATCTTCAGTCACATGGATGATTCTCATAAAAATAGTATTGAGAAGTTCTTGATTTTGAGAATAAGGATTTGAGTCCTAACCTCTCCCTTCTCAGAGATTTGGAACCTCAAATTTCAAGTAGGAAGGTATAATTTACAATTGATTTTCCATTTAAGAGAATGAAAAGTCTCCCTCACCTACCAGAAACAATTCCAGGGAAACCATCATGTTGTAATCCCCTATCCATAATCCCTTCTTCTTTACATTGTATCCTTGTCAAATGTAAGGTTTATAGAGGGAAGGAAGGTCGCCTCACCCTCAAACCGGGTTTCCGTTCCCTCATACACTGTCACCATAGTAGGTGCACCCTCTTCCACAAGTGGAAGAAGAATGTGTATGTGTCATTGTTGAATCTATAACATACTATTGTTTATCGTAGAAAAAATGAATCAAATGACCTTATTGATTCGTGATGATTTAAACATTTACACAAACACACTTTGTGAATGAACTACGAGAACTCTGATTCACACCATAATCGAGATAAACAAAAAGCCTTCTCAGGGCCCAAGCGCACTTTATATCCTTATCAAGAATCCAACCCCAATTCCCTTAATCAAGGCATCCTAATTGAGAATAATCATAAAATTTTACAGATTAATCTAGGTATCCTTTTCAGGATGTAATCCCAACAACATTTTTCTTAAAAAAATAATATCCTATTTTACTCATCAAACTATGTGGGCTTTGATTCCCATCCCCAAGGGATACATAGGAACATTCCATGAGTTTCAAACCCAACAATTCATATAAAACCTATTCTCTATGGACCATATTCCCAATAGAGTCTCATATTACTTGGAAACCCATATTAATTCGATGTTCCTTGGCTGCTTAGGCATAAGACTCACACCAAAAGGGGACTAAGCACCTCTCCCTTAGATGTCCATACCAAATGAAATTAAACGATAAGGCTAGTTCCTTATCACATGACCATAAATGGTATGATGTTTCCCATTAAGAAGCACTGGAATATGAGGGTTCTGATTCCTTTCCGAATGATAAATAGGTAGTCTATTTTATGGGTATAATCACAATGTAAAAACAAACATTCATCTCCCAAGATGAAAATAAATTCAAGACATCCCCACTAAGTTCCCTGATAACTAGTATAATCAAAATGATGAATAAAATAATCATTAAATAGTATATGAGAGGACAACATTGATGGAGGACCTCAAATACAATCAAATATCTCTATTAATGACGAACCTTGAATACATAATGTTGATTCTACATTTTACACATGTTAATAAGTGATTAAAAAATACTAGGTAAACCCATGTTATAAATGGTGAATTAAAAAAGATTCCTGAAAATATCATAAATTTATAAAGAGAGTCCCAGAGTATATAATAATTCCTCCCAAATGGTTGTAGTGAGTCTGACAACCCATATTCTTGACCAATGCGCATTCCTATGTATCTTAAATTTCAAACATGATGAATTACTACCTTTTGAAAGAAGATCCCTTTAGGATAAAGATCTATTGGATGTTTCTAGTTAATTGAATAAATCTAATGGAAACCACATAGAATCTATGATTCTTAAAACTAGAACACATGTTTCAAGGAACTATGAAACAACGCCCAATAAATATTACACTTAATCCAACCAAAAGCGGGAGGGATCCAAATAACTTCAATCATGTAATGTGGAGGTTGGAAGTAGAGATAGACCTTCAAGAACCTTAGGACAACAAAACATGTCCCCAAATTGATGTTGTGCACAAAGTGATGTAAGTTGGCACGCTAAATTTCCCACAAAATATCAGATAAGGCAGCATCAGCATTGAAGTAGGCCTAATTATGTATCACAATATTTCATCCTCTCCAAATGATATAAACCAACTCAGTACAAGTCACATTGAACAAGATGGAATGACTTCGAGACATTTAGATGTTGAGGGGAGAATGGATAAATTCACTAATAGCATTAGACTGGATAAGCTAAAACTCAAAAAGAGGAAAATGATTTTCCAATTAGAGGAAGCATTTTTTTATCAAAGAATCAAATGGTCTACAACTTCACGATGTTTTTGACAGAGCATGCTCTTACAATAGAGAGTGAAACACACATTTAAAATTTTTTCCTAAAAAAGTGTTTAATTGAAGGACAATCTCCATGTCATAGTGAATCTGGATGGTAGGATCCATTTTCTATTCAAATTTACAATCCATTTTCCAGGCACCAATTTGAGATGTTTGTAGAAGGCCTTAAAATCAAGTTGTACATTTAAATCTAATCCCATTATTGACATGATTTCATTAGTTGAGAAGTAATAGTTTTAAATATCTGAATAATCATAGGTGGGATAGAGATCATTTTTCTCCTTTAATACTTAAAAGATTTTCCATAATCTATTTCATAATCCATGCGATCAATTCTATAAATTTCACTCAATTTTTTAACGTTCATGTATCCTAGATTATATATTCATTATTATTGTTTACCATATATTTATAAAATAGTATTTATATATAAATATATTAATAAGTGTATATTTACTATATTTATAAAATAATTTATTTATGAGATTTTATATTAATATTTATAAATAAATAAATACATTTTAAAAAAATGAATTTATGTAACTAAAAATAAATAATTAAATACTTAAATAATTATAAAAATATAATAAACATATTTAAATAATGAATATATTTACTATATTAATATTAATATTTATTCATTAAAATATATAATTTAATAAATATATAATGATATACCATATTTATAATTATAAAATTCAAATAAATACATTTAAAAAATAAATATATTTTCTATTTTTATTTTCATATTTATTTATTAAATATATATAATTATCCATATATATTTATAATTATATATATAATATAAATATATAAGAAAATATATTTATTAAATTATATATTTATAACTATAAATAATTAATTAAATATTGAAATAATTATAAAATTATAATAAATTTATTTAACTAACATATAAATTTAATAAATTTGGATATATATATATATATATATATATTTATATTTATTAAATACCCATATAATTATATAAATATATATAATGATATAAAAATATTTATACTTATATAAAAATATTTATAAATATATTTACTTATAAATATAATTTTAAATCATTACAATCCATCTTTATCATTGCTAAAAAGGTGATGATAAAGGCCATGTTTATTAGGGATACAACATTAGTATTTATAAATATGGATTTTATCAGTTACTTTTTATAGTGTTGATAAAACCCTCTAAAATCTATTAAAAAAATTGATTATATTTCTGTCACACATCGAATGTTCTTGCAAAAGTAAATTTTTGTCGTCACACCCGCTCAATCATATCCTGTATTAATGAACCCTTGAATCTAAGGTATGTTATTTTTTCTTCGCTCTCATTGCATCCTTTCCTAGTTTTTATGGTGCGTGTTAGTGCATTGTTTTCTTTTCTCAGTTCTCTCATGTGTTATATAGTTTCCTTCTCCTTCATTTTATCATTAATCAATGTTCTTATTTATCATCACCCATTCATTATTATAGTACTTGAACCCTAGTTGTGTTCAGGTTATTTCATTTTAATGTCTCAATCCATCGGGTTTTTTAGGTTCTATTTGTGGATACGTTTGATTGTTAGTTATTTGTACGTATTTTAATTAGTATTTATTGAGGCTTTATGGTTACAGATTCTTGAATTAAGTTTAATTTTAATGGGATAATTTTGGGTTACCAAAATTTTTCATATTTATTGATTTGGGTATATTATTGTGGTTATGAATTAAAAATATGAAGAATTATTTTTTGCATAATTAAATGTGTGTTTTTGATCTATGTATCGATAATATTGTTATGGATTGACTATTAGGGATCTGATTTCAATAGTAAATTTTTATTTTCAAATATAGTGTTATTTTTTATTTGTTTTATTATTATGAAATTTTATTTCCATGGATTTAAGGGAATCTAATGATAAATTATAATTAAAAAATATATCTATTTATATTTATAGGTGGTCTCTACTCACCATGTGAATCTTAGGATATTCCCATACAACATTTCCATCTATTTTCCAAATATTTTTATAGAACTCATATCATATTTTTAAAATATCAATAGATGGTTTTAAATTATATCATTATATAACGGTCTAAATTTATTCAATGGTTCCAGATGATTTTATATAGCGATCATCACTCTCACTTTCTTATTTGGGTTTAAACATATGTTATAAATTAAACTTAAATAATCCCCTACAAACCTATATCATTATATTTTATACTATTTCATTATATTCAAATATAGTACCCCATAGTAGATCTTTTAACAAAAAAATATAATATCAAAGTGTCACACACAGACTCATTAATTATACATGGGATGAATTGGATTGATTGGGATTATTTATAATAAATTATATTATATATACAATCCACTCTTAAGGGTCTCAACATTACTCATAACCTTAGTTGATATTTGTGTAACTAGATTGGACTTCTTTTATCCCCACCAAATTCATTAATTAGAGATAGTTATTCCAACTTGAACTTGAGAAATCATACAATCTACAAGAAAAACATGAAGAATGGTAAAGAGTTTTTTATTGGTGATTTGGAACCAAAGATCAATAAGGAATAAAAATTGATTTACTATGAAAAAGAATAAATTTAATATATATACCCAAAAATCACACTAAAAAAGTATAATGGATTTATCATAGAGAAGGTGTGGAATTTTTTATTAAAAAATATTCTCAGAATGGTTACTCTTAGGATATACATTATATATATTTTCTCATTTCCAAATTTAATTCATCATAAAAAGGAATTATATGATTTATTAGTTACTAGTCGCATTTACCTTCTAAAACAAGGCCAAATAAATGAAATGTGATTATATATAATGATTATTATAATCCTTTTTTTGATTTTTGAGTTAAAAAGTGTACCATTGAACAAAAAAACCTGAAAATTTAATAATTACAGTCTATTATAGAATTATAAAATTGTTTTAAATTTATTATTTACCATTTCAACCCAAGTTCTACCGCTAGAATGATTAAGTTTAATAGTTCATATTAAATTACTCTATTTTGTTGTGAATTTAAAGATTATTTATATCACACAATCTTTTTATCTATTTTATTAAGACACTATCATCTGTTTCCCACTAATTATTTTTTTGCAAAAACTACATGGACTCTTCAGTGGATATACCACAAATTTTTTACTAATTTTCAAGTATATAGGGATAATACTATCCATAATATCACATGATCGGGCCTTTTATGTTTTTCTATTGAAGAGGGTTTTGGTCCTACATTAGTGAATAAGATATTTGTGGGTATCGATGATCTTATTTTGATATTATATAATTCTTTTTTTCCTTATTATTATGATGTAATTGTTATGAATTTACTTCTATAATTCCATTATACTATGAGTTTAATATTTTTCTTGTGATTTCATTATTATAGAAAGTTATGGGTGGTTTATATTTTTTTTCATTCCTCATATGAAATTTTTGGTTGATGTTTTATTCTTGTTAGATTTGAACTAAAGGTGAGGTATAATAAATTTTGTAATAGATTCATATTCATAATAATTTAGTATTATGGATAACTATATTTAAGATAAAAATTTAATAAATATTAAAATAAAAATAAAAATAAAATAGTTTACTGAACTATCTCTCTCCATTATATCTATACCTAAACTAGTAATGAAACGCCACATGGTCCCCACTATTGAGTCTTTCCCCAGTGGTACCAATCATGGAGTCTATTATAGGGAACAAACTATTGTTGATACTTTTTAATATTTATGAAAACAACTATGAAATGTTGTCATGTTCTTTCCCAATTCCAAGCCCATAACCATTTAGTTTTCAGAATACAACCGGTATAATAATCAATTTCGGATCATAAATAGTAATTGTTGCATTTTTTTTATTGAGGCTCATCCCCCGTCTCATTTGGACATGCACGTATGTTTACTGAACTACAATGGGAAGTAGTCATCCAATACTGGGTTCCATTGATCATTTTTGGTAAATTTTTGTGATAACACCTACCACCAGTGGATTAATTACTTTATTAAATTCAATTACTCATTTACATCAAATGATACTACAATTATACAAAATAATCAAATGCTTGGTTCCCCTTATTAGAATTATCAATAAATTTATCCTTTTATTTTTACCATATTATGTGTATTTATTTATTTACTATAAAAATTGAATACTTTTTGGACATAATAGGTTGGATATGAATCAGAAATGGATGCTCTCTAATCATATGTAAAAATAGTATGAATATGGAGTTATGTAGTTAATTAATTTTGCAATAGAGTATGCATACAAAACTACCCAAGTCTTTTTTCAATGTTTACATCATTTTATTCAAGAAATATTACCAACGAATAGTTGTAAAAAAAATTAATTTGTCACATAATAGATCAGAGCAATACATGTGGTGTTAAACATAGAAAAATATTATTATGAAGACTAATTGGAATGATACTGTAGTTTATGGATCATTTTATATGAATGCTAGTGTAATTGATGAAGGTGGTAAATTAGAAGAATTTAAAAAGGAAATTGAAGAAAAATAATTTTATTGTTAAATTTATTTGAGAAGTTAAATAGTTTAACAAGGATACCATTAGATAAAATATTCACTATAATACCCAATAATGTCAGATGTATTAAATCTATATATTTTTAAATATGGAATTAGATAGAGAGAAACCATGTTTAATGAATTAGTTAGTCACATAAATGATGTTTTACCAGATGAAAATGCACTTCATTATTGAACCTATGAAGCTAAATGATTGATTCATTGATTAAAAATGATCTCAAAAAAGTACATACTTTTCTAACTGATTGAATATTTTTTCAAGGATCATGAATAACACATAAACTGTACTATGTGTGGAATTTAAAAATATAGGATTGTTGAATCAATTCCTTCAAAATATGTATGGTAAATTATTATCATTTGATATTTTAGAAGACCATACGGATGTTTGGAAAACCCAAAAAAATTGACATTGTATGAATATAGGAGAATTAATGATGGGATACTAAATCATTTGACATATTCTCCTCCGTGGTAGAAAATTGATAATATGTATCTAGAATTTGGATATGTTCCATTAAAATTACATTTTTTATACCTATAGATCGAATAAATCCTTTGGGTGTATAGAGTATTATTCATATTACATGTCCTAACACGTTTGTAAATTATAACATTCCAGCTTGGTTATGCATGATTTGAATAGACTTTTTGTTGTATATGCTTATATATGGACCGAATAACTATGATAATGATATTGATGTCTATTTGGATCCATTTTATGATGATCTAAAATTGATTTGTGATATAGGTGTAACAATGTATGATGTTTATCAAAGTGAAGAATTCACATTGAGGGCCATGTTTCATGGGATCATAAATGACAGTCTTTATTATAGAAATTTTCATAGTTTTTGAATTATAGTAATGATTGTGGTGACAATTTGTATTGAATGTTTATAATCAGTCCAGTTACCACTTCATTAAAGTATGTGATTTTATAACATTTTAAATTGTTTAATTTAAAAACATAAATAATGATCTAGATGACAATATTTGATGGGAATTTCGAATAATGTACAACACCATATCGAATAATAAGTGATTAAATGTTTAATAAACTAAAATATATTGAAAATAATTTTGTAAACCATTTTTGAAAACCCATATGAAATTTTGTTGGATAAAGATATCTAAATTCATAGAATTACTGTATCATATTTTATTGTAAATCATAAATAGTTTGATTTCATGAATGCCGAAATAAATTTATTTTATAGTGTTATTGGATTGATACTAAATATTGAAAAAAATCATGCTATCAAGGATTGTTTGAACATTATTGACATCGAAATAAGGGATGGTTTGTTTTCAGTGAAGGGTAAAGAGAAGAATTTTCTTCTTCCAGTATCCTAAAATATATCGAGACATAAAATTTTCAATTATTAATTTATCATAATAGTGTTAAATTTCTAGTGGATTATTCATAAAAAATAAATAATTTTTTGTTAATGGATAATTAGAATTTATAAGGACTAAAATCAAACGATTGTAATGTTTTGATGTAACATTTGATGCAAATCCCATTATGTTGGAATCTTCCTTAAAATTCATGAATATACGTTAACCAGGATTTAATTCATTTTCAAAGCCCTATAAAGTAATGTTATAAACATGATGATGTTTTCAATCATGAATAAATAGGTTATAGTCCTGTTATGAGTATTATACATGTTCTTCCCACAATCATTGATTGACATAATGGACCACCTAATTGTTAAATTGCTTAGATAGGTTCAACTATGTTGTCCATTACATTATAGATTGATGTATCCCGTTTATGATATATGATTTTTTGAATGGGTATGTCATGAATTGATGTTGTTTTGAAGTATGTTTTTAAAAATGATATATAATTGAAGAAGCAATTGAATTAGGTTCTGATTCCCTTATAGATATTAATAATACAGGTCCCCCAAAGTTTTTTCATAGAAGACACCTTATGGGAGAAGTGATTACTAAATGATATGTTCTTATAATTACTATAATAGAGTGGGACAAAGGGAAACATTACATTCTACCTAATAGTCAATATGGCGATCTATACTTTGAATCCCACAGTGAAATTATTATAGATTTTAATAAACAAAGGGATTAAAGATGGATATAAAATATATATAATAAATAATTCATTGGATGGTTATGATTTTATATTTGTAAGGAGTTATGTAAAAAAATTCAATTCTTCAAAGAATTCGATGCCTGGACAGGGAACTAAATGAAAATTTTATGTCTTTTGTTGGTTTTCTAATAAATGGTTATATTTCATATAAAAAATAAAAGGAATATTGTAGTATGAAGACAAAAATTAGAGTACTGATTATAGAATAAGTGATGCACATATATAGTTCCAAATATAGATATCTATTTTAAGGGAATTTTCATATTTCATCATCATTAAAGATAAATGAATGTTAGACTATACAACATTTAATGTAATGATTTTTAATTCCAAATTGGCTGAAAATATGAGTGTATAGAATGTTATTGAAATGGGATTCATGAATGTGAATTTCAGTGTGTAATGTGTTGGAATCACCAGAAGATAATGTATTTTATATCGTATATCTGTCTAATAAGAATTAGTCAATTTCCTTGATGGTGATAAAACAATTATAGGGTAAGATTAAAATTCATTCAAGTATGGCCCTTTCATTGGGAGATCATAATTAGATCATGGTGGTACCTATATATAAAATATATTATACCATATATAGGACCAAAATAATATATTTCGATTATATTTATAGGATCCAAATCCCATGACAATTTAAAATAAGAAATTGATTTCATAGAATGGTTAATTTATTTAATATATTATTCTTTTCATCATAATTTTTTTCTAATGTATTATCATAATATAAATAAAAAGATTGAATAATCAACTAGGTTATTTCTTAAACACATGATGATGTTACCAATCCTATGGAATCATAGGAAATTGATGTTGAAACTGAAAAATTATTAGGGTATCAATATCATGTTGATGGGAAGAACAATAATGACTCAATATCACTATGTTTATTAAATTATCATGGTAATATTTATGGGTGTTATATTTGAAGTTGGTTGGAACCAACATGGACAACATATTGACCCCAACAATTAAATGTTAATTAATTATGTTGGGGTCGTAATGAGGATGAATTTTCTCATTTATATAGTCAAGGAACCATGTCCATCCAATAAGAAGGAAACTATTTGGAATGATATGAAGGTAATGTATTGGTAACATTTCTCTTTTTTTTGAAAATTTATAAAATGAAAAAATGAATTAACATAAGTAATCCATGTATATTTAATTTATTTTAATATTTTTCCATAAGAAATATGTCTTAATTTTTATTCAGAGGCCCAAATAGGCTCCATGACACATCATATTAGATTTTATCTTAGGGATGAGGAGGGGAAAGTAAGGCCACACCAACTAGTTACTTGTGAAGAAATTATAAAGAATAAATCATTGAATTATTTCACCAAATATCATGATTATAAATTATTTTATGTGTATTTTATCCAATAATATATTATTTAACATTATATATTTGATCTAATTTTATTTAAAATTGTTATTTGGTGACGCTATTATGGAGTTTTGAAAACAAAGAATGTGTATCCAAACCAACGTACCCATATCGTAAAGAAAATATGGGGTTCAATTCCTTGGAAAGGAATTTGGGAAGTATTTTCCATAAAAAATATATGTCTTATGTGGTATGAAATAATTTATATTTCTTCATTTCTGTTTCTATTGATGAATCAAAATCCGAATCCACTTTCATCCTACATCAGGTGCTATGCAGGAGGCTCGCGTAAGTACGTATGTTAAACTAGATGTCGAAAAACCAAAAAATAATGAGAAACATATATATATATATGAAATAAAATTAATTAATTATGATTTTTAAATTTTTTTCATAAAAATATCTATTTAGGTTCTAATGTTTTTATTTGATTTAGACACAATTATCAATAGTGAAAATACCGAATGAAAAAAATACTCACAATAGATTTTAATCAATCAAACCAATATGGCCATGTTTGAGGTGTAGATTTTAGAGTGTCTCATCATACATATTTTGAGTATATAAAACCACAAAAAGATGCAAATAATATGATGGAATGAATTCAGAGAAAAATAAAGATGTTTTTCAAGATATTATTGTCTGAATTGGTTTGGAAGACCAATATATGTGAAGGATCAATGCAAATTGATGGTGTAATAAGGATCAACACATTAACATTCAAATGACCTCACTAAATTTGAGGCCAGTCATTCCCCTTGATCTCATACCTTACAAAAGATTTTCCAATACACATTTTCTTAAATATTAGAAAAAAAAACTTCTGATTATATTAAATTATTATAATTTTATAGGGTAATGTAGTAGGTGATTTTTATCCCTCAACACCCATGAATCATATTATTATAGGGGGGGGTATGATTTTTAATATCTCTTAAGACAAGATACATAATAAAGAACTCCAAAAATATCACAAGATAGTGGGTATGGAGGTAGATCAAGAGTCAACCACTGAGTTTCATCTTCTATTTGATGATATAGTTATTACAATGTCCAAATATCTCTTTTAAACATTTAAATCATAGAAATATAATCTTATAAAGATACATGAGTTGTGTATTTAAATAATTCATAAAAAAGATAATTGTTGATTAAAAATATCTGATGTGAGGAATGGCATTACATATGGATAAATAGCTGTGGAAATAGATTGTCAGATTAATAAAATCATGTGAATCAACTATGAAAGAAAATATACCTTCTCAGAGTACCTCCTTCCCATTAGTTCAACTATAAAATTTATTATCATTATAACTTCATGCAGATACCAAATTAATAGATGGATATATTTCCCAAATTCCATTTCCTTATGAAATAATTTTTAATTTTATTATATAAATATTATGTTACAAGAGTATAAATGATTTTCCTATTTTTTAATGTCTTGGAGTCTCAGTTGTGAATTGATGTGTAAGGTTAATTTTTATAATAATTGCATCCAAAAAAGATCTAGAATTTTCATCAATGTTAATAGCTATTAATATGATTTTCAAGAATTCATATTAGTACAACATAACTGGAAAACCCTTTGAATCACAATTTGGATTCATCAATCCTTGCATCATTTACATAGAATAAGCTGAATAGGTGTCGAAAGAAATTGATACAAAAAAATATCAAAAAAATAAGCTGTTTGAGAATAAAATAATTGATAAAAGACTACTTTTAATGAATATATTAATGGAGTGAAGCATTGTAATATAATCATATAAAACAATTTTTTATTTTTTTCATTAATTTTTTTTGGAAGCATCGAATGTTGATCGTAATCAATTGGTAAACCCTAAATAATATTATTTTTGGATCCAATTCAGGGATATCCATCAAACTGAACACACATTATGTATATTGGAAATTTATAATGCACTATACTCGAAATTTTATATAAAAAATTGAATTATATGTTTCAATATGTGTTTTAACAATGATTTTGTTATGAAAGGGTGATCTATAAATATATTCCAAATGATGGTATGAAGTTGGTGACTGAATATACTGAGACTATGGATTACTTAAAATGGAAAAGGTTGAAGGTATATATAGAAATATTTTACTATTAAAACATATATGAAAACAATTTACATATTTTTATCCGATATTTCGATAGTTCATGAACAAATATAACATATATTATTGTGGATATTATGTTTGATAATTTATGTGAAATAACTAAAACCATTGAAAAGCCAGCATCTATAAATAAGTGATTTCATAGGTTAAGTAAAATTTAAATAAAAATATTTCCTAAAAATATGTTTTCCAATATTTTATTAGTACTACCATAATTACTGAAAACCTTCATACTGAAAAGAAGACGTATATTCTTTATAGACTAATAGGAAGAGTATAGAGTGTCATAATGTTTTCTGACATCAAATTTGTGTTATTACCTTCTATTTTTTTGATCATATATGGTTTATGGCCTTAGAAATATATTTTTGGTGTGAATCATTAGTATCAGAATCATAATATATTATTTGTGATAAATTTATAAAGGATATTTATTATTGTGGAAATCAAGTTTATTAAATATCAATGGAAAAATTCAGGGTGTCAGAAAGCATATAGACATTACGAAGAGGTAAATTACCATTACACCATAAGAATTTATGAATTATTATTTCTGAATTAACTTAATACTTATGATATTTTTTTATTTCTAGTGACATTGAAAATAATTATATATATATATATCAAAACACTATGACAATATTTCATTTCATAAAAATCCAACATTGATTGCACTACACACAACACTGACATGGATTGAGATATATGAAAAAACACCTGGAATGTGCTACGTGAAACACCGACATAGAACACACTACACACAACACAGAATTGATGTGCATTAAACACAATATCAATTTTCTATGGAACATTATTTTATTTTTATAATTATTTAAATATATTAGTAATAACCTAGATATTGAAAATTATAAATATGGATCATAATAACAACTTTTGAAATATTATTATTACATATTTATTTAATTAATACATATTTTTAATTAATTTTTTTCTATAGTCTTTACATGTTTAAAAATATTATTTTCTGCAATGAACTACTTTTTATGTACTTATTTTCAAAAAAAATAAATTTAAACACATATAGAAATTTAATTTGATAAAATATAAATCATTTTATAATTTAGAAATATGAAATTGTCATTGGGTTAATTTTTGGTTATTTTCTAAGAAACATCATTTCTTAAGAATAGCGAGAAATACACCATTTCAATTAATAATTGCCTTTTCATTTAATTAATTGTTAATATTAAATTTTAAAATAAATTTTCTCAAGGTTACATTACTGAAATAATATATATATTAACACAATTTTAGTCATTATAATCAATTATTCATTGGTTACGAATATAAAAACATTACAAACTTTGGAATATTTGTCAACATTAAAAACAAGTTATTTTTCATTGTTTTCTTAATTACCATCAATATTAATACTGACTCTTATATGAATTGAACTATTAAAAATAGTAATATAGCATTTTAATCAGTATAATATTTAGATGCTAATTATATCATGTTAATTTTTGAAAAAAATTATTAGTAAAAGTGATTACAATTAATCAAAGTGATTAACGTCAAATTGAGATTAATATTGGACTCAACCATAATAGTAGGGGCCCAAATGAGTATAAAAATTTTCAAAACCCCTTTTAGTGGATATATTTTGAAAATAAAACTTCTGTTATTTATTTTGGTTTGATTATATGACATTGGATAGGTAATAACATGTGTCTACCTAACTTGTTTTAAAAAATTATATGTAAGTACATTTCCTTACCTAATAAAGTCATACACATGTACCACAAATTCAAACCTCTATGACCTCATATATTAGTCCAATATCTTCCAAATACACTTTTAATAATCCCTAAATTTCATGTAAAATACTCTAATTTTGAGGAATGAAATACAAGGATGCCTTTGGGCACCAAACCAGAAGGAGTTGCCTAATTAAGACGTATCCTCTTCTCCCAAAATTCTTTCTATTATTTTACTTATCCACCCATCCGCTCTATTTATTCCATGATTTTATAAAATAACCATTATCAGATATTTTTATTTTAAGGGTTCTACCTAAACATACACACACATCCATCTAATGGGAAATGGCCAGACGGTTTAAGGGTATGACAAACTACTGCCTCACTATACGATGATTGTTAATTTTTTCTTTACTGACTCTAATGGTGAAAATTATTACGGAAAATATGTTTATAAATGTAATATATAATATTTATTATTTAATTCATGTTATTTATTCAATTTATAACACATATATTTTTTACATTCCATTTCTTGTAAATAGTATAATTTCGTTTGATGAATTGTGGACTACCTCCCCTCCAAGAGATGTGATTCATTCACACAATACATGGAATGTATTAAGGATAGTTTTAGTGAAATTATATAATATTTATAAGGATATAATTCTAAAATAATAATAATATATAAAAATATATATACATATACAGCATGCTCTTTGTTTCTTCTAATATGACATTAATAAATCAAAACAACATTCATACTTACGTATGACTTACAGTCTCCATGAACGGTGTATTAAATTTCATAGTTATATATTCTATAAATAAATATAATAAGAATATAATTATTATAAATTATATTTATATCATGTTTCACATTCTTTATATAAGTAAATAATCATAGGGACCAAGATATTAAAAAGTAAGACACATGTGAATAACAAAGATAATATTACCCAATTCATAACATTAACATGAAATATCTAACAACTAGGTAGTACAACGTCATAATGAAAAAATATATGGTATTATATATATATATATGAATATTTTTTATTTAAATTATTGATAATAAATTTATATGTATTAAATAAGGGGATTTAACATGTACAGAAAGGCTAATGTCACAAGGTACGATAATTTCATCTCACTTTTTTTGTGAGATACATGCATTATTCACCACCCATTACCTTTGTGTGTTTTTTATACAGACCATAGATGTATTAAACTATTATTATATTTAATTTTACTATTATTAAAATATCCAATCTATGATCATTATTTCATGGAGTTTATGTTTTAAAACATACCAAATAAATAATATAATTTTGAATAAATTTTTGTTATTTAATAAACATTACATGTTATTCACCTATATATTTCCACAAGGTTTTTATAATTAATTTGAGATGTTATATCATTTACAAAATTATTTTCATTATATATTAATCTTTATTGAATTTCATTTTATCACATGGGTTATATTGTTTATGGTTCCCAAGTGGTAAGAGTTTATTAAAACAATCTCATTGGTTTTTGAGAATGTTTATGTTTATGGTTCCATTGAATAAATCACAATATAGGTCTCTTAAAAAAATTATTTATTTTTTTCTTCTCTAGTTATTTATTATATATTCATGTATTGGTATAGTTTTTCCACTTTTTATTTAATAATAGAGATATTAATGTTTTTTTAATATTCCACGACATTACCATATCCTTAGTCGGAAATATGTGTTATTTCATCCAAAAGAGTTTAAACATTTTTTTTGATAAAAAAGTGTTTTAATCAATTTTTATTTCTTATTTATAAGTGTGAAAAAAATTTCACATAAAATTTTACTAAATTTGTTTTAATTTTTCATTTTTGTTTTCAAAGTGTTTTTAAAGAAAATGGTTTTCAAAATTATTTCTTTATTATTTTATAAGGTTTAAAGTAAATTGGTTTTACAAATTTTCTCAATATTATTCTATATATTTTCAAGGAAACTCTATTACAACATGAAGTCATGTCTTTTTCTATGTTTTCTATGTATTTTCAATGAAAATGAATTTCCAAAAATTTTATTCTTTCAAAATTATTTTTTCAAAAAAGAAAAAATATTTTCCTCAATAAATGTTTTCAAAATTTATTTATATGTTATTTTCAATCTCGGATAACAATTATTGATGTTAATCATGGAATTATAGAAAATAATAAAAAGGTTCAATACCTATTATTCCTTAAATTTGTATGTTTCGATGTAATGATTCTGATGACACTTGTTTCTCTTCCACATGTTATAAATGTTTGATATTAGATTCCTTTCATGGGTTATGATTTGATGGAATGATTTTGAAACCAATCATTTTTCTAATAGGATATGATGTTATGAATGGGTAATGATTCCGATTTTATTTTACGAGTTCTTATTTGAATTTTATAGAACCCATATTGTATTTTGGGTCATGATATAATGAACGTTTTATTATATATTGTCACATGTATGAATGATTTTTTTTTATATGGGTTTGCCTATATCTACCTCTAGTGAACTGGGTAGGGATAATTGTTTTAAGAGCTCAATGGTTACACATGAAGACATACCAAGCCACAAATAAGAGGGTACATGAGAGAAAATACCAAGACAGAAACAATAGTCTACACAATAGGATATCCAAAGCAAGAAATAAGAGGGTACACTAAAGGAAATAACATGCTTGAAATAATATGGTGTAATAGATGATATCCCATGTCTCAAACAAGAGGGTACACAAGATGACATCCCAAGCCTAAAAAAAAGTTTACATGAGAGGGAACTATGAGCCCAAAACCATAATATACAAGGGAAGGAATCCAATCCCCAATGTATGTACACATGTGATTATCGCAGGCCTATCATTTTATAAAGCCCTTCATAGGGTGCCTTGAGATAGGGTTTTTATATGCTTATGTGTTTCCCAAAATACCAGGTTTTATTCTTATGATATTATTTCATGCTTTATGTTATTTATTTAATTTATTTTAATGTCTTATGAACTTCGAATATTTATTATGATCTCCAATATGTATGGTATGATCTATAAATTATTTTTTCATGTTACATAATATTATTTTCATGTTATGCTTACCCATTTCTTTTCATTTCCCTTGTTGTGCATCTTAGCTCACCCTTGTTTTATGATTCCTTTCCCCATGTAATAAAGAATTTTTTCTAGTAGAAGTAATAAAGGATGAGATATTTATGTGAGTTTTTTATGATCTTTCACCCGGATAGAGGATTCTATTTCCAGATTTCTAAATACACTAACCTATCTTTGTCTTCAGGTATGTATTTTTGTAATCTACTAAATATTCGTATAAAATTATTTAATATTCATTTATGTTAATATTGGGTTTATATAGTTTGTGTCAATGGGATGAATTAGTTAACCTTTGGAAACTAGGTTGGGAAATATTTAGTGATATCCCAATGTATATTTATAAGGATACAGTTTGGGATATATCTAAAGATAAGTATAAATATGAGTTATCATTTAGGAAAATCTATTGTAATTTATAAAAAGGCTATAGTGATTGGATTCCTTGAAATACATGCCTTTATAAATACTATGAGTGGATATGGATTTTTAATAGGTTTACCTAGGGGTAACAACTCTGATAGGATGTCTCAGGCATGACTCGGGTAATCTGGTATATGACAACGAGCCATACTGCATTCCCGGTTTGGCACTCATGGGAGATATGATTTGTGAAAAAAAATCATTTTAAACCATCATAAAAGATTTAAATAGATAATTACAATCAATAAAATTGGATAAACACATGGTTTCATAGATTAAATAAGAATGAGCCTTGATTTAGGAACCCTATAAGTAATTTTCAGGATTATATATCTTTCCAATTTGATAAATATTTATCACACTATGTTATCTATTTTTAGTCAATAGAGGGAAGTAGAAGTAACATGGTTATCATTTATATTTTCAAGATTATAAAGTATTATAATTATTTGAATAGATTTTTGAGGGGAAATATAATTAATAGAATTAGGGAGGTGGTAGGAGTGTTGGTTATACTTATGTGGATAGAGAAACTAAAAATGACACGTGAAAGGTATGTAATGTTGTTCCAGTATTTTTTAAATTAAACATAAAAATCATTACTACATTGAGTTTGTGGAACCTTGAAAAATGATTCATTTTTCATACTCTATGAAAATAGTATTGAGAAGATGATTCATGAGTAATGATTTAAGAATAATTATTGATGAATAATGTAATTATATTCTGGAATTCATTGATTATGTTATATAAATAATGAAATATATAGGTACTTTTAGTATAAGTTTTCATTAAGGGTTAAAAATGAATTTGTTAATGGGGATAAAGAAATAGTAAAGTGATTTCAGGGAATAGTTATATTTTCATTAAGGTTAGGTAACCCTTAATTAACACATGCTGTTGAGATAATGATATTTGGATAAAGATATAATTGATATGAATAAGTAAACTCGACAGTGAATATTACCCTAGAATTGATTATTTACAATGTGGTATATGTCTATAATTTGGATTAAAGAAACCTGCTTGTTTCCAATATGGAATTGTGCTTATATAGGTTATTATCATGTTTCAAGAGAAAATATTATGAATGTGAACCCATGTTAGTAATGTTTCTACATAGAGTTTATTTTTGATATATAGTGATCAATATTAATTAAATTTCATGAATTTATTTATAAAGAAATTAATTTTCTTCTATTGGAATAGTTACTTGGATAACCATTTATGGAATTCACAAGTTAATGTTCATATAATGTATGTATGATTAAAGTGTTGTATCTCCCTATGAGGATTTATGCATATTGGATTCCTTGTTCTAACTATCCTTGGCTGATAATAACTGATGACAAATTAGATGGAATATCATGGATCTCCTGATATTTTAGTACTCTAAGAATGAAAAAATAACCATTCTTTTTTTAGAAATAGGTGATGTGTATCAAGAAACAACAAAGGGTAATGGTGTCCCAAAATATTGCATGTATATGTTTATATGATAATTTTTCATCAATAGGAAATAAGATATTGAAGTCAAAAATGTTATCCTAGTACCTATATTTCCAATGAATCAGATAGTCCACTAGTTCATTGAAAAATTATGGATTGTTTTGTTAACTCTTACCAAACATTTCTCTCTATCAATATCCAATAGAACATGAGAGTCATATTTTTCTACCAAGTCCATATCGTTACTTTCTATGTATATTTCCCTATGTGGAAAACTAGAAATATGTAAATTTTGGTAACATTTATGTTTCCATCATTCACTTTTTAAGGGTTGTTTTAATACTAATTTTTATGATTTGGGATTCTATGAATGATACATTCAAGTATTAATACTTTGTTAACCTAGTTGAATTTTTAGTGAAAAAATCATTTTAAGGGGGAGTATAATGTAAACCAACATGAATTTGGGAATTATTATTTTTCAAATTAATTTAATCTTTTTGATATTTTTCATTTGATGTGACACAGGAAATAGTTATATATACATATATATATATATAATAAAACAATAAGTCAAACATTAATTTCATACAGCAAAAATTTGAACGGTGCTACACACAGAACAAACTTTTATTGCACACTTACACAACATCAACATGGAAATTTATAGACACAACACTGACTTGGCATATACTACATGAAACGTTGACATAGTGTACATTAAAAGCAAGGCCGAGTTTATAGAAAACATCAATTTATTATTATAATATTTAGATGAGTTAGTTATTACATGACTATTAAAAAATTGTAATATGGATAATATTAACTACATTAAAAATATTAATATAATAGTTTTATAAAAATAAATCTTATTGATAATGAAAACTATATTTTTTTGTAAAGTCATTATAAGTTTAAAAATACTATTTTCATGAATGAACTGCTTTTAATGTCCTTATATAGAGAACATAAAATTTAATTTAAGGCAAAAATAGTAATCTAATTTTATAAAATAATATTAATTTATGAATTTATAATTTATAATTTATCGTTCGGTTAATTTTTTATATTTTTATGAGAAAAAATCATTTTTTATGAATAGAGAAAAATATTAAATTTTAGGTAGTATCTGCATTTTTTATTAAATAGTTGTTAAATAATACTCTAAATTATTTTTATGGTCACATTATATAATTATACATATATTAATACAACATAAGTCACATAAATTGATTTCAGTTTGGGATTGTTTATAAATACAAAACAGTATTTTTCACATTTTTCTACTTCAAAAATGAGTTATTTCATCCCAACTGTGGGATTTGCTTTAATATTAACTTTTTTGATTCTATGAATTGAATTTATAAAAATCTAAATACACCATTTTACATTATATAATATTTACATTCTAATTATATCATTTCAATTTTAAACCACAAATATTAATAAATGATATTAAAATTAATCACAAAGATTCAGGTCAAATTATGCTTAATTGGAGACTAAAGCTTAATCATAATGGCCCAAATGACAAATATCCTAGTCTAAAACACTTTGAATGGACATATTTTTTCAATAAACATTCCATTATTAATTTTTTTCTAGTTTTTTATGATATTTTTAAGGTAATAAAAATTGTACACATAACTTGTTATTAAGAATTATAAGAGAGTCCTTTTCCACCACTATAAAAGGCCACTAACTATCCCTCTGTTTGACACCTATCAAACGTCTTTCGCATAAAACATAATTTCACAATACACTGCTAAACATCTCCATTCATTTTAGAAGCATATCCCCATGAATAATGCATGAAAATAAATCCTTTTGGCAAAAACCAAAATGTTTTATATTAATAAGGTTATAAAAAATATGTATAAAATTTTTTTATTTGATATAAAATATTTGTTAATTAGTATGATGATTGTAAAGATAAAATGTAATGGAATTTCAACTCACTTTTTATTTTTGTGAGATACATGCTTTATTCAACAACCATTACTTTTGTGTGGTGTGTATACTACCCATGGATGTATTATATGATTATTGTATTTAAATTCATATTTATCTAAATATCCATTATGTGATCATTGTTTCATTAGGTTTATGTTTCATAAGTTACCAAATCATTAATGTAATTTTGTCTCAATATTCAATTTTCGTGACAAATGACATGTTATAAACATATTTTTTCCATGAGGTGTATATATATATTTTTAAATTTTATATAATAATATATTTATTTTCATTCCATTTAATGATTTTTTAGTTTCATTTTCCTCAGTAATTATTATTGTTTAATGTTACCAAGTGGTAATAGTTTATTTAAACAATCTCACCACATTTCGAGATTGTTTATGTTTACGCTTCCTTTGATGAAATATTATTCTATATATTTTTAAAAATCTCATTAAATTTATTATAATATATTTATTCAGGATATATTCATGTGTTGGTAAAATTATTCCACACATTGGTTCATATGATAGTTAATAAAGTGTTTTTTATAAAATCATAACTTTACAATATCTTCGGTGGGACATCTGTCTTCTTTCAAAAATTTTATTTCTAAAAGAGTTGTCGATTTTTTTTGTTAAAATAGGTTTTTATGTTATTTAAAAACTTTCTTTATATTTTTAAAATGATTTTTATAGAAATTAATTTCGAAACGTATTCCAAATTTTATTATATGATTTCTTATTGTTTTCAAAGAAAATAGTTTTTAAATAGTTTTAAAGCTTCTTTTATAAGAATTTAAGTATAATTGTTTTTAAAATGTTTTCAATATTATTTTATAATTAATCATGGAAACTGGTTTATAAAATTAGTTAAATCCTTATTTCTATGTTTTTGATGTATTTTCATTGAAAATTGATTTCAATAAGGTTTTATGCTTTAAAAGTGGTTTTTCAAATAAGAAAGGATATTTTCATCAAGAAATGTTATAAAATTATCTTTCCAAGTAATTTTCCATTAATGATAACATCCATTTATGTTACTCATGACCTTATATGAAATTATAAAAAGGATACATTCATATTATTTTTTTATCATTTATGTTTTGAGGGGATGATCTTTATGACCCATATTTCTCTTCAATAGGTTATATGGTTTTGGCACCCTATTATTTTCATGGGTCGTGATTTGATTGAATGTTTTTTAAACCTATCTTTCTTTCATAGTATATTATTTTATTAATATTGAATAACACAAATTTCATTTAAGGAATTATGATTTAATGTTTATGTAACACATCACTTTTTATGGGTTATGATATCATTAATGTTTTATTATCTAATGGCATATTTATGAATTATTTTTTAGGATATTGGTGGAATGTACATATCCCCCCAATGAATTATGAAATGATAAATGCTTTATTATATCATAGGGTACATGATAGTAACTAGCATGGAGAAACATGAGAGTATATGAAAGATATCCTATGCCAGAAATAAGAGTGTACACGAGAGGTTATCAAAAGACTGAAACAAGAGGGTACACAAGAGGAGATCCAATTCCCGAAACAGGAGGTTGCACATGAGGATATCCTAAGTCCTAAATGATAGGGTACATGAGAGGACATCTCAGGACCAGACAATAGGGTAAATGGGAGGATATCCCAAACCCATAACAGGAGGGTACACTAGTGGGAATACCAAGTTAGAACCATGTACACATGTCATTAACCAAATCCTAACATGTTACAATGTCCTTGGTAGACTTCCGTAACAAATGGTTTTATATATTTATGTATTTTTCACAATTCAATGTTTTATTAATATGTTATTCATTCATTTATTATGTTTTTTATTTCCATGTGTTTCATGTCTTATTAAATTTTAATATTTTATATGATCTCTAATTCATTGGGTATGATCTCCAAATGCAATGATCAAGTTCCATACCATTTTGTTCATGTCATTCCTACACATTTCATTTATATACCCATAGTGAGTATTTGAGCTCACCTTTTTCTTATAGTTCATTTACCCTGGTAATGAAGAATTGTTTTAGGAATAATTATTAATGGTGAAGATCCTTATAGGAGAAGTTGAAGTTATTTGAAAAGGATTATTATAATTTCCTTGTTCCAAATACACTAATCTTCAACGTTTTTCGGGTTTGTATTGTTATGATGAAATGAGTATTCATCTAAACTACTTAAATATACTTGTATGTTAATATTGGATTTCTATAATTATTACTACCTATTTAATTAATCTATCATCATTTTATCTTCCTTTTAATTTATTTCCTTGTCATTTTTATATGATACTTATCTTCATACATATACTTATGAGTTCCAATCACACATCACATTCTTCAAACTAATAAAACAATATCATATTTTTTTCCAATCATCTTGGAAATGATTCATACGTCATTTTTGACCAGTAGGAAATGAAAACAAATAAATCTGAAACCCGATTTGGTGGGAGTGACTCAAAGTACATGTTTTCAATTATTTTAATTTTAAACAAACTTCAAATATTCAAAACTGGTCAAATGATCTCATATCATTTTCAATCATTAAAGAAGTGATCTATAATTATGTTTCATGTGTACAAATTGACCACACATAAATCTATCACCCAATGTCGGTAGTATGACTCGATGTATGTGTTTTCAAAAAAATAGTTCCATTTTTGTTTAAAACATATATAAAATTATCAAAACTATTAAAATGTGCTCAAATTGTACACATATATTATGAAGATGTGACATCATACTAATAATTTAGTTTATTTTATCATCATATAATCAAAAAAATTATATTCCTTATCATTTTATATGATACTTATTTGGTTATTATTCACATAGATTATGAATAGATGACTTCTTCCACATGGATGGTTCACCCATGTGGTATTATCATGCAATCAACAAGTATGATGCACTCATGATGATGAATTTTTTTTATTCTCAAATTCATTCAACATTATGAGTTATCAAACCATAATATTGTTAGATAAACAGTAATTTTCAATGCATTTTAGGATTAAAGACACTGGGGAATCATCCATACCTCAATCTGATTCGTGGTGTATCCAGTATGTCTCAAATTGTGTGGTTTTAGTTTAAAAGTTATATTTTCTAATATAATGTTTAATATTCATTTTAATTTTTTTTCATTATATTATTACTAAAATAATAATTGTATTCTTATATAGGTAGAATATTTTTCATTCAATTGGGGTGGTTTGTTTAATGGTTTTCATTATAAATAGAGAACGTTTTTCGAAGATGCAACTGAGATAACAGAAACATAGAAATGGGGTAACGACGTAAAGATACATCATGAAAATCTGAGTTACAACTACTTATTTAGTAATTACTATATCAATTTATCTACTATTATAAAATAAATTTCATCAATATATTTACATAATACTAATTTATTTTTTTATAAAATATTTGGTATGTAATATTGTAATCTCAACTATCGATAACAAGACAAAAAAATAAAACTTGTTCCTTTTGGATGAAAGTGGAAGACCCATAATGAATGAAATGTGAATTGTTTTAGGATGAATGGGGCTTCCACTACTATCAAAATTAAACATTTATGATACTGTATAAAATGTTTTTAATATTCAAAATCATAGCACACATCACAAACTCAATAATAAACATGTCAATATTACACACATCATGCTTAGTATAGCTCAAACAATATGTTTATAGTTTATAATTTACATTTTAGTTCAATACACACATCACATCTTCCAAACTAATCAAACTCATTTATATTGTTTTAATACTACATGAAAATGATCCATATTTCATTTTTAATGTATTGGAATTGGCCACACCATATATCAATGCGTGATGTAACTAGTATTACTCTATGTGTTTCATTTTACATAAAATGGGACTTAATTTTTGTAAAAAATAAAATTTAAATATTAAAAACTTCGAAAATATATTCAGATGGTTCTCTTACATTAGTAAAATGTTACATAAGTAATTTTTGACATGTAATAATTATCAACACCTCATTCCAAGACACGATATGCTCAGTAGGACTCAAAGTTTCTGTTATCAGTTTATAATTGTGAATTTAGATCAAAATTTGTATCACATTCATAAAATAATGAGAACATGATTTGATTGTCCTGATAATTTTGAGAAATTATTCATATGTAATTTTTAATGTATTAGAATTAAAATTATGTCTATGTGACACATGATGTGACCGATATGACTCAAAGTGTGATTTTTATATTTATAGTGTTATTTTTGTAAAAACCCATGGTGAAAAACACAATAATAATTATAAAATTTATATGGTTTGAATAATTCTGGAAAATGATCATTATGTAATATTTTTGGTTTTGGAATTAGATACACCATAATATCATGTGTAGTGTGAATAGTATGACTCCAATTGTGTCTATATTTAAAATTGACATTAATTTTATTAAAAAAGAAAACTGACATACACAAAACCATGAAAAATAATTTTTTTCAATGATACTTTCATATAATAATACATATGTCATTTTTTACATATAGTAATCATCCTAACCTCAATCTAATACACGGTGTACCATGTATGACTAAATGGGATATTTATCTATTTGAAAATGAAAATATAGTCAAAAGAATGTTCCACTCAATAAAATATATGAAAAAATCATATATTGTATTGAGAATTAATAAAAGGATTTATAAAACATTTTTTATATATACGATTAATTCTCACATGAAATCGACAAACTATGAGATCTATATGACCTAATGTGAGTTTTTCTAGTTTTCAATGAAATTTTAATAAAAATCAAATGCAAAAAAAAATAAATCTATGAAAATGAAACTGGATTGTTTTGAAACATTATTAAAATGATCTGTATGTTATTTATAACATGGATGAACGATACACTCCTCCATATGATGCAATGTGTGACCAATATGACACAAATTATGTCTTTTTATTTAAAATTGGAATTATTTTTAGTTAAAAAGTATAGTTAAATACTAAAAACTATGAAAGTGAGTTCATATTGTTCTGATACAATAATAAAATACCAATAATCCATTTGTGATGTGTAATAATCAGCCTGAAATCAATTTTACACCCGCTATTCTCGGTATGACTGAATATGTCTGTTATTAGTTTAATATTGTCATTTTACTTCAAAATTCATGTCAATATACGAAAAATATGAGAAAAGTGACCATTTTGTCTGGATAATTTAGCATAATAAATCAGATATCATTCGACATTTTTCGAATTTTTATTAGATCAAAACGAAACATGATGTGACTAGTAAGACTCAAAGTTCATATTTCTAGTTTAAAATCAATTTTTATTAAAAAAACACTAGTGGCATTATAAAAACTGAGAAAAATATTTTGATTATTTTATACATTATTACAACAATATATGCACAAACAATGAAGTGTAGGAATCATCTTACCATTATACAATTCAAAATTATAGAGGTATTGATCTATGTGTGTCTTTATATTTAAAATTGAAATTAATTTTAGAAAAAAATAATGTCACCATACTCAAAACTGAGAACGAACATTCATATTGTTTCGATAAATTAAGAAAATGACCCATAAGTCATTTTCTGGTTTGGAATCATATTCACCTCTATTTTATTCATGGTGTTCCTCACATGAATTTTTATGTCCCTTATCAGTTAAAAATTGGAATTTTAGTTTAAAACATGTTTCACTCCTTTAAATGCAATAAAAAATGCTCCAATTGTCCTGATAATTTTTAAAAATGATTCATATGTTATTTGTCACCTAAAAGAATAAGTCTCACATCAGACCAACACAAAATATTATTAGTATTACTCAAAATACATGTTTACAATTTAAAATTTCTTCTTATTAAAAATGTAAAGTGACATACTAAAACCTAAGAAAACAAATTTCTATTATTTTCTTACTTTAGGAAAATGACACCAAAATTATTTATAATGTTTAGGAATTATCCTCACCTCATTCTGACATATGGTGTGACCATTATAACTCAATGTGTGTCTTTTTATAGATAATTGTTATTATTTTTAGTAGAAAAGACATGCGACCTACTCAAAATCAAGAAACACATTCAAATTAATTTGATACTTCAAGAAAATGATCCTTAAGTATTTTTTTATATTTAGGAATTAGTTTCACATCAACCTGATATGATATATTTTTAATATCACAAAAAGTTTCGATTATCTATTTAAAATTGAAATTTTAGTTCAAAATGTGCATCACTTTTTGAAAACCAAGAACACACATGCTAATATTGTCTTTAAAATTTACGAGAAAAATCCATAATGAATTTCTAAAATGTAGGAATCAATATCATGTCAAACTAATGAATGATGTGACTAGTATGACTCAATCTATGGGATTCCAGTTTAATATAACATTTTATTAAAAAAACCAACTTACTCATGAACATGAAAATGAATTCAGATGGATTCTATGTTTTAGGAAAATTATCAATAATTCATTGTCGATGTTTTCGAATCTTCCTAACCTCAATCAAATTCATTGTGTGTATGGTATGACTCCCAATGTGACTTTTTTATTTATAATTAACATAAATTTTCGTCCAAAATACATGTAATATACACAAACTTGAGATAAGACATTCATATTATTTTTCTAGTGTAGGAAAATGATCCATAATAAATTTTTGAAATATAGGAACTAGTAATTCATCAATTAGATACACATTGTGCCTGGTACGAATCAAATTTTCTGTTAATAATTTAAAATTTACATTTTAGTTCACAAAATGGGTCACTAATTGAAAACTATGAAACCATGATTAGAGATTCATGTTAATTTAGGAAAATAAAACATTTGTCAATTTTGATGTGTAGGAACCATTCAAACATCAAACTCACACATGTTGTGGGAATTATAATTTACTATCTGAGTTTTTAATATATAAGGTCAATTTTAGTTTAAAATGTGCATCAAATACCTAAAAATAAGAAAAATTATCTATTTTTTCTAATCATTTTATATATTATTTAATTAATTTACCTATCATTTTTATATTATAATAATTTTGTAAATTTTCATATTGATAATTCATGAAGATGAACATGAAATGGAATGATAGTTGATTTCTTATTCTCAAATAATATCTACTATTGAATAGACTCCCTTTCTTAGTAAATTCATTATCACAACAGATAAGAGAAAATTAAATATGAAATTATTTTGAGAACAATAACAAAATTCATGACATGTAAAAATCAACAAGAACACAATCTGATACATGGTGTTCCTGGTGTGACTCAAATTATATATTTTTAGATTAAAATTTATACTTGGTGTTTAATTTATTTCATTATAATATTAGAAACATAATTATTTTTTTCTTATATATGTGCATTCATTTACCCAATCTAGAGTGGTTTGATTATAAAAAATATGATAAGGGTTAGAGAGGCAATTAAAAATGAACATATTTGTGTTTTAATTTAGTTTATGGTATGTACATACTCATATAATTTTCCAAACAACTATTTTAAATGTTTATATTAGTGTTTTTTTATTTGATTTTTAAATATTTTAAATTTAAATTCCATTTATTTAAATTTATATTTTTTATATTTTTTGATCATAATGTGATGTAATTTAAATAGAATATTATTGATCTATTCATCTTTATTAGTGCTAGTAATAGAGATGATAAAGTACTCCCTATTAGTTAAATTAAATGTGTTGATAAAGGGGTCCTTTATTGGTTCTATTGAAAGCACAAATAGTGGTACCTTTTATTAGTTTTATGAAAAGAACAAATAAATGTTCCCTTTATTCCAGCTATAAAAAGGGCTAATAATGTGTCCCTTTATCAATACTATTGAAAGTGATGATAAAGGGTTCCATTAACAGTGCTTAAAAAAGTTCTTATAAGGGGAATTGTATCAAAAAATTTAATTGGGCCAATAAACTGTCCCTTTTAGGGGATTTCCTAGCGGTGATAAGTTCCTTGGGCTTTTGATATTTCTAAAATATTCAATGTTTTTTGTCACTAAAAATGGTAAATTTTATTACTGTTAATGGCCATATTTATAGTATAATGTCTATTATATTTCCTTTTAAATACTTTTCCATACAATTTGGTTCCTCTTACATCTTGGTTATATTTTCTTGCATACATTCAATGATTTCAAAAATAATAGGTATTTTTTCTTTAAGAATACATTGTATAATATATCTTAATATATTAACCGATATCTCTTGAGAGTTTTTATAATTATTATCATAACCACATGTGATATAATATTCATCTTCAGGAATGATGGTACAATAATTTTCAGAAACCTCGTGATCAATTTCCATTCTTAAATCTCTAGAAGTAAGAATTTTCTCATTACACATTGTGGGAACTTGAGTCACCATATCTTTTGATTTCAAGCCTCCTATGTAATAATTTTTGCAGATGCATGTAGAGTGTGATACATCCTCTTTTTTAAATTATTGTAAATTATTTTTCATCTTTAATTTCACTTTTCCTTTACCTATCCATCATTATCATGGTAGATATAGAATTAAACATATAGATAACTAAAAATACACCCAAAACTACAATTCAATGTTAATCACTAATTTATATATTGTCTTGAAGAACTCTAAAATTTCCCATTTTCGTTGAAAATTATTGTATCTACTATGGAATGATTAAATACCATGTATTTTATTAACACTATAAAAGCACTGATAAATGAAAAATTTATCAATGTAATGAAAAACATAGATAAAAAGTACCTTTATCAGTTATTCTTTACACAATGATAAAGGATAACCATTACGAGATATTTTATTTAGTGATGATAAAGGGTCAATATTATTTAAATTTAAATGATAATGGGTATCTTTATTAGCATATTCAATATCATGGATAAAATATCCCATTATCTGTGTTGTTAATAACACTGATGAGGGGTCCCTTTATCAGAGGTATTACTAGCTCTGATAAAGGGGTATACATTTTTAGTGTTCTTTTGAAATTATTGTACAATTCAGTATCAAAAATAGTATAAATAAAATAAAATATTGATTGAGAAAAATGAAATAAAATTTATTACACAAATACAAGAAAAAAATTATAAACTATTTAAACATTATTCTGTATAATTGCATGTGTAATTAAAATTTATCAAAATAATTAAAAAACATCAGCGTTCCTTTTTTATTGTCCATCAAACCAAGGTCATGATACTGCTGAATAAACCACCCCAGATCATTAAAGAATAATGATCTTGCATATGAAAAAAATAATTATGTTAGTAATTCAATATAGAAATTAATTAGACAGAATATTTCAATTTTAGACTAAAAACAAATACTTCATGACGTACATGGAACATTGTGTATCATATGGAATTATAATTTGTTTTTTCACATCACCCCAATTATTTTTTGTTTAATTAAGGTAGTATTAAGATGGATCTCAACATTGCTGATAAAAAATTCACCGAGGATGGGAGTGGATAAAAAATGACTTCCTTTTTTATAAAAAAATTTCACCTTTGACATAATTTATTTTTATTCATCAAGTATTATCTCTCCAAAAAATAACCAAACAATTATGAGTGAAAGTGATAAAGAGATTAAGTAATTAATAGATAAGATGAAAAGAAAATTAATCTAAGCTTATTTTCTCAATTTTGGCATTGTGATATGAGTTTTAAACTAAAATGGATCTAATATATTGAAAATGTGATGTTCGTGTCAAACTAACAACTTCTTGTATTAGTTTTATGTGAGAATAATTTCAATAAATCACAAATGACAAATTAATCATTTAAAAAAATTATTGAGACAATCTGATCTTGTTTTACTTTTTAGTGAGTGATAATTTTTTTACCTAAGATATCAATTTTATAATAATAACAAAATCTATGAGTCATAATCATAACATCATATATCATAATGAGTTCAGGATGATTCCTACATTTCACAAATGACATATGGATCATTAACTTAATGTATCAAAACAATCCAAATTTCTTTTCTCAATTTTGACTATCTCATCAATCATTTATTCAAAAATTAATGTCAATTTTAAATATTAAGACACTCATGGAGTCATACTTGTCACATAATGCATCGGATTGTGGTGGGTATGATTTATACACAATAAAAATAAATTATGGTTTATTTTCATAATTTATCAAAACAATCTTAATTCATTTTCACAGTTTTGAGTATGTCACTTGAGTTTTTTACTAAAATGTCATTTTAAACTTTATACACACACATTGAGTCATATATGTAAAATTTTGTTTCTGTTTTATATAATAATAATTCTAAATGTCAAAAATGGATTATGAATAATTTTACTACATTATAATGACAATCTTAGTTCAATTTCTTGGTTTTTAGTGAGTGACACACATCTTGAACAAACATGTCATTTTTAAAATTATAACAAAAACATTGAGTCATATAGGGAACAAAATGTAAAATATTAAAGTGTGTCCAATTACTGGAAATAAAAATGATATATGGTTCATTTTTATTATTTATTGAAACAATAAGAATGTTTATATCAATTTTGGTTATTTTACTTTTATTTTTTACAAATATTAATGTCAATTTTAAATAAGAAGATAAACTTAAAGTCATCCTAGTCCCACCGTATATTGGATTGACCTGTGGATGTTTAGTACACATCAAAAATGAATTTTCTATTATTTTAATAATGTATCAAAATTATTTTAACGTGTTTTTAACTTTAGAGTATGCCACTCATGTTTTTTATGAAAAAGTAATTTTAAACTGGGAACATTCACATTGAGTCAAACTGGTGACACTGTTTGTTAGTTTGATGTGAGGGTGATTCCTACACACAAAAAAATCACATAAGAATAATTTTATTAAATTAACTAGAAAATATAGGGATGTTTTCTATGTTTTCTGAAAGATGCATAAGTTTTTAACTAAAATTTAAATTTTAAATTGATAACGGAGACTTTGAGACTTACTAAGAAAATCGTGTATTAAATTGAGGTGAGGGTGATTAAAAAACTAAAAAATGTTTTATGTATCATTTTTCTAATTTATAAAAACAATATTAATTCATTTTGTGTGTTTTGATTATGTTTCAAGTGTTTTTAATGAAAAATAATTCATTTTTAAATAAAAAGACACACTTGGCGTCATATCAATCAAAAAATTATTATAATGATATGAAAATAATTCTAAAACATTAAAAATAATATATGGATTATATTAAAAAATTATAAATTTAATATTAATTATTTTTCATATTATTAAGAATGTCATTAGGTTTTTTTAATAATATGTCATTTAAAACTATAAAAATGCAATATATGTCTTATCGGTCACATATTTTTTCAATTTGATATAAGATTACATCATAAACATATCAAAATAATTATGATTTGTTTTCCGAATTTATCAAGTGATATACAAGCTTCTTTTCTTAGTTTTCCAAGAGTGACAAACATTTTTAACTTTAATAACAATTTTAAACTAATAACAAACACTTTCAGTCATAACGGGTACACCATGTATCAGAATGAGGTGAAACAAATTCATACAAATCAAAAATGAATTATTGATCGTTTTACTAATGTATATTTATAATTTGATTGGTTTCCCCACTTTTGTGTATATCACACGTCTTTATTACTAACATAAATATTAATATTAAATAAATAAACACACATAGAGTCATATTAGTCACACTATATGTCAGATTGAGGTGAAGAAAATTCTAAAATGTTGAAAATGTCTTAGTGAATGTTTTCATAAATTATAAAAACAATCATATTCCATTTGTTCAGTTTTATGGAAGTGGAATTTTTTTTATTAGAATGTCATTTTAAACAGGATGCATACACTTTGAGTCATTCCTGTCATATCATGGTTTTTATTGACATGATACTGATTCTTAAAAATAAAAAAATCATTATAAATCATTTAAATAAATTATCCCAACATTCTTAGAATTGTTTCCATTTTATAGTAAGTGATGCATGGTTTTAACAAAATTTATAAATATGAAATGACAATAGACACATTATGTCTTACTAGTAACAATTTGTAACTAATTGAGCTATAAAATATTCATAAATGTAAGAAAAATCTTATGTATCATTTTAATAAAATATAAAAATAATCAGAATTCATTTTTTCAATTTTGAGTATGCTAATTATATTTTTTACCAAAATTTTTATCAACTTTATATAAAAGGACACACTTGGAGTCATAATGGTCACAGATTGTGGTGGATTCAGGTGTGGATAATTACAAAAATTAAAAAAAGAATAACATATCGTATTCCTAGTGAATAAATGAAATAGAATAATTTTTTTGGTATAAAAAAAGTAAATTTTTTTAATAAAATTTCTTTTTAACGAGAAAAAAGATTTTGAATCACACCAGTCACATTGTGAATCGGATTTATGTGAGACTTATTCTGATACGTCATGATTTCTTTATGAATTAGTTTACTAAATTATTTAGATAATATGATTTAATTTTCATTTTTCAGTGACGGATATATGTTTTTAACTTAATTTATAATTTTAAATCAATAACATACACATTCAGTCATACCAAAAACATAATTTATGAAATTAAGGGGATACTGATTCTTACACTACAATAAATGACTTATGGATCATTTATATAAATTATAAACCAATATAAATATGTTTTCTGAGTTTTGAGAATTTCACATGTCTTTTTTTCATATTTTTTTTAATATTTAATAAAAAGAAAAACATAGAGGTATAATAGTCACATCACACATTATATTGATGCAGTGGTGATTACGATATGTAATAAATGTCATTTAGATCGTTTTTCTAAATTATCAAAACAATATATATGGTTTCTCATAGATTTGATTATCTGATATTTATTTTAGACTAAAATTTATATTATAATCTAAAAATATATTATATGAGTCATACTGTGAAAAATGTGTATCTTAATGATATGTGAATTATTGAGTATGTGATGGGTGATTATCCTTCAAATATCTAAAACAAGCCAGAAAATAGAGATTAATTTCCATTTGTATGGAAGATAAAACCACATTCTTCATTAAATAATTCACTTTTTAGGAAGCATAGGGCTTCCTTGTCAATCCAAAATGAGTATGTTCTCTATTTTATGGCTTGTGGTAAATAGTTGAAAGAAAAATACATCTTTCCAAAAGACATATGAAAAACAATCATTATAAAAAAATTATAAGGAAATTAAATTTTTTATAATATAAAAAAAATGACATGATTAACAAAATAAGTAATAAGAATTAACTTTTTAGAGATATTTGTATTCATTCTTAACCCATTTTTCTTATTTCAATTATTTTAGTTTTATTCTCAATGTCTATTCTCTCAGAAGGATGAGTGCCTTTAAAAAAACCACCCCAACTAAGAAAAATGGATCAACATCTACAAGAAATAATTTCGTATTTATATAATAATGAACTCACATTAATTAAACATAAATTTTAAATAATAAATTAATAAAATAATGATTTTAAACAGAAATGAAACAATTTGAGCTAATCTGAGTTCATTGTGTATTTTATTGAGGGATGTTTGATTCCACAATTTATTTTTATCCTATAATGCATTCATCATTCCAGGTAATCTAAATACATTTTTGTTTGATAAGATATAATGGTAAATCAAATGTTGAATAAAAAGAAAATTATATCATCATGTTTGAATCATCATTGTTGAGTGAATAATCATAGTATAAGAGTGAATCATTCTTATTGAAGAAGTAATATCTTCTATAATATCTATAAAAATTAACCAAATAATTATTAGCTCAAATGATTAGAAAATTAAATAAACATATAGAAATAATAATTATTAAATCACCCTATTTAGTATTAGGAAGTCAAATAAAATGTTATGTCACAACCCATTCCCTGGTGCCTGCATCGTGACTACCCCAAGCCCGCCTTCCATAGGCAAAGGGCTGGAGACTAGTACCAAAGGCGTAATTCCCTAAAAATGGGAAGGCATTGCCTTTATAAATCATAAACACACACAACCAGAGTACAAGTGGATGAAAACACTACATAAAATCTGTATAACAAGAGTAATGAATGTAAAGGGGCCAGAAATACATGCCCAAAAGTAAAGTACATGGAAAGGAAATATAGGTACAACTAAAAAGACAAATAACTGGAAGGTGCCTAGCAGCTCATGGATCATCCACCACGGATCCTACCCGAATGGTAGGTATAGATAGCCTCCTCAGTGCTCCACATCCATCCATCTCCTCCGGGTACTGACTCATCGTGAGGTCCACCTCCGGGTACCATCTAATCCTCGTACTCTCTGCCTCGGTTAGCACTGTATGTCATCTGCATACAACATAATGAGGTGCGGGCATAGCCCATGCAGGTGTGAGTATAACGATACTCAGTAGGGGCCCTGAGACCCTCAAGGTCTCACAAAATCCAACAAGGATAAAACAAAAACAATGGTTTCAACGGATAACCATCACTTAGGTATATGCCCTTACATTTACCTAAGACATCAAATAACCCATCTCAATCATGATAAAAACAGAAAGGTCATTGACTCAGCTAAAACCAGGATAATTATTATCGAAACTACGGCTACTGGAAAACTACTCCTCCTTTGGGTACAGTGGTCCTATCGCGACACCGAGGTGCCTCTCACTATCCTTGGACTGCTGAGATACTCCTCATGTCGAGTACCGAGGGTCTGCTACCAAACCTGGCTCTTCGTCGATTGTGGGTCTGCCTCTAAATACTGGGACCTCCCCCTATAGCCTACAGAGGTACTCCTCCTGTCGATTACCGTATGTTTACTTCCAACTAGCAGGAGCTCCATCCACTATGGGTCTTCCACCAAATTACCCGGTGCTCCCCACTGGGCTAGTCGAGTCACTCCGAGTTGAATCGGTCAAGAAGTCATCAGGTATATAGCTATTAGGACTCCACACTATGTCTGCTTATCTCGGGGAGGATCTGCTCCACGATCTACTATTCGATACACCAAGTTCCTCAAAGTCTGACATGAAAGTATCACAAAGTACTGCCACGTCATAGGGTTCTCAACGCAACAGACGACGCGTCAATTAGATGTCCGGTCTGTGAGTTATTAGCATTTTAGTCATGGGTGCTGGGTTGGATTCGTGTATGAACCAACATGACCATAACTCAACTATACCCCTCACTCTAGTGGGGAATAATGAAATTGATGGTTATGCTCCGTGAATACCGGCGGCCATGAGGGGCTGGTGGCGGGGTGGCGAGTGGGTATTCCATGCGGTGCAGGGGCAGGCCGGCTGGACACCGGGTAGGCCGCGGGTACTCTGGGCAGGGCGCGGTAGGCCGCGGGGCAGGCGACTGGGGTGCCGGGCAAGATGTCGGGGTGCCGAGCAGCGCGTGGGGGCACGCCGGGCAGCATGGTAGGGCGACGAGGGGTGCGAGGAATGGCACCGTGGGGTTTGCGAAGCAGCGTGGCAGGGCGTGGGGGGGGCAGGAAGGGTGGTAGGGCGCCGGGGGGTGCGGCAGGCTGTCGGCAGGGCCAGACGGCGTACCGGGGGCATAGGCAGCGTGCCGGCGGGGCGAAGGCAGTGTGCCAGGGAGGCGCAGCGGGCCAACGGCCATGTGTTGAGCGGGCTGGCCGCGCGGTGCGTAGACAGGCCGGATGGACACCGGGTAGGCCGCGGGTGCACTGGGCAGGGCAGAGTAGGCCATGAGGCAGGCCACTGGGTTGGCATCCAGGATTTCGGGGCACCGGGCAGTGCGTGGGGACATGCCGGGCTGTGTGGTAGGGCGATGGGGGGTGTCGGGCAGGGCGGCAGGGCACCGTGGGGTGCGCGAGGTAGCGTGGCATGGCGTCGGAGGGCATCAGGTAGGGCGGCAGGGTGCCGTGGGGTGCGGGTAGGCCGTCGGCAGGGCCGGGTGGTGCCCCGGGGGCATGGGCAGCGCACCGTAGGGGCACGGGAAACATGCCGGCGGGGCGCGGTCGGCCGGTGGCAGGGCTATGGAGCAGCACGTGGGGCACAGGTTGAGCGCCGCTTAGCCGGCGGTGCAGTTCGCAGAGGTCGTTGGTATCAGGGCCTTTGTTTTCCATCTCCGGTTTCCCATGTCTTCATCATTAATAGAGAATGACAATGGGGAAGGGTTGGCCAAGTTCATGCGGTCCGAACCCCCCCCCCCTCCTACGTTTAGCTGATTTCAAATGGCAAAACATACTCCATAAAGAAAACATCGAAGAATGAGAAAAAAACTATCAACAATCCCCCTACTTCAATAGTCTCTCATAGAAAAAGTCACTATGAAAAAGGCAGCGTCGATTCACTGATGTTGGGAGTCGTCCGGGGTAGGAGACCAAGGAAGATGCATTGTTCGTCATTCTTCATTGGAAGGGTGTGTTCTTCGTTGAGAGATAATTCTCTATGGGTTCTCCAAAGCTCTACCCAAAGCTCTAACAAAAGGTTATGCCAACAAATTAACTATAGAGTGAGAATCTTATTAATTTTTTTGGCACAATATTTGAACTGGATTAATTTAATAACCAGACTCCACCAAATTTAATACACGGGGGTTGGCATATTAATTAGAGAGTTGAAAAATTTAATAAGATTTCCAAAGGATCCAAATAAATAAATTAATAGAGAGTTCAATTAACTAAATGCATGGGTTGTCACAATTAATTGATGGGGGAAGGTAGAGAGTTTCACCACTTAATTGGGGGTTCCAAGGGGTTTAAAGTCTAGGTGGTCCCAACCGATTAATATCCTCTCATGGGAGGTTATGTGCTGGTGGGACCCACCACCATAACCTCTCATTGAAGGTTTTGGTGTGGTGGTCCCCACCTCTAACCATCCCTTGGATATTTTAACCACAGTGATATAAATATAAGCTATCGCCTTATTGTTATTTAACATGATTAATGAACCCCAAAATCAATCTTCCAATCATGATAAAACGCAACTGTGGGGAAGGTCTTTAAAAGAAATCACCGATGCTACGAGTTCAAAGGTGCCCTCAGATTTAAATTCAGAGAATCGGTTCAAAAGTTATAAAATCATGCTCGCACGTTTACTGAACTTACCCGAACAAAACATCAGGAATTGATTCGGGCACACCGGGCCTCGGAATCAATCGCTGTCAGAAACTGTAGACTCAAGAAATTCTAATGTATTTAAAAAATATTTCCATGGGAATTCCTGGTATTTACAATCTCCCCACCTCATGGATTTACATCCCTATAAGCTACGACTCTAACTAAGGGAACGAATGAAGGTACTGAGCACACATCTCAGCCTCCTGCTCCCATGTGCTCTCTTGGAGGTTCCCGTGCTTCCATCGAATGTGCACCAGAGGTATCGACCATACATGTAGGACTCGCTCCTATCGATCCTCAATATCCACTAGAACATCCATGAAAATCACCCCGTCATCGATGTCCATCTCCCTATGGTCGATGATGTGGGATGGGTCGTGCACGTATCTCCTCAACTGAGATACATGGAAGACGTCGTGCACCGGGTGCAACTGAGGTGATAGAGAAAATAGGTAATCCACCTCACCTACTCTTCTGAGGAAATGGAAAGATCCAATGAATCTTGGAGATAACTTGCCACCTCATCTAAATCTCTGTAGAACTTGTCAGGGTGAGACCCGTAGGAAGATGTTGTCGGCATCCACGAACTCCGGAGGTCTCCGTCTCCTGTCAGCATATGACTTATGTCTACTTTGTGCTGTCTTCATCTGCTCTTGGATGATCTGCACCTTTTCAGTGGTATCCCGTACCATCTCTGGTCCCACTAGTGCAGACTCCTCTAAGTCTATCCAGCATAGTGGTAATCTGCAAGGTCAGCCATAGAAGGCCACAGAAGGTGCCATATCGATGGTGGAGTGATACATTTTTGTGGAAAACTCCACCAATGGAATTTGATCCTCCCAGCTACGACTGAAGTTGAGGATTCATGCACGTAGCATGTCCCCGAGGGTTTGGATGGTTTTCTCAGTCTGACCATCTGTCTAAGGATGGAAGGCGGCGCTCAAGCAAAGCTGTGTCTTGAAAGATTCTTGTATCCCTTTCCATACCTGAGAAGTAAATCATGCATCACAGTCAGAGAAAATAGAATATTGCACTCCATATCATTCCACAATATCATACACATAGAGGCATCCCAAGCTCTCTACTGAACCCTGCTCTCTGATCGGTAGGATGTGGGCCGACATGGTGTGTCAATCAATGATCACCCAAATTGGGTCATGAATCCTGGATGTACGTGGAATACATGTCATGAATACCATGGATATCCCATCCCACTTCCACTCTGGGACCTCTAAGGGTTGTTCCAAGCCTTCTGGTACCTGGTGCTCTGCCTTCACTTACTGACAAGTGAGGCATCATGGGACAAACTCTGCTACTGCCATCTTTATACCTGGCCACCAATGCTATCATCGAAGGTCCTCATACATCTTCACCAATCCTAGATGTATCTCTAGAAGGGATGTGTGGAAATCACTCAACACCTCCTCCTGAAGTGCAACTGGTACCATGGTACATCGTCTAAAGAGGATGACGTGCTCCCCACCTTCAGAAAATTCATCAAGTACCTACCCTATGGATTTCTGAGCACATCGTGTCTCACAATCAGTGTCTCCACATGGTGCCTCCCTGACATGCAGAAGAAGTGGAGGGGTTATTGTAAGAAATTGAAGATAAGATGGTCTATCTCTATCCACAAAGGATATCTGCGAGGCAGCCAGATGCTCTATCGCCTCTCCTAGAAGCTAAATGGCAGTCCTCTTGCTGAGTGCATCCACAACAACATTCTTCTTCCCAGTAGTATAGACTATCTCAAAGTCAAAGTCTAGGAGAAACTCAAGCCATCTACATTGTATCAGGTTTAGGTCCTTTTGAGAGAAGATATACCTTAGACTCTTGTGATCATAGTACACGGTAAAACGTTCATCTATCAGATAGTGCCACCATATCTTCATGGCTACGAACACTGCTACTAACTCCAGGTCCTGGGCAGCATAGTTCTCCTCATTTTGTCTCAGCTACCAAGAACCATACGTGATCACTGCTATCCTATGCATGAGGACACACCTGAGTCTAGTACCGGATGCGTCGCAGTAGACTATGTAGCCTACACCTTCCTCTTTAAGCCTTAAGATGGGGGGAATAGTCATCTGCCACCTTAGCCCCTAAAAGCTCTGCTGGCATCTCCCCGACCACATGATGTGTTTCCCCCTTCTTCGTCAAGGATAATAGTGTTGTTGAAACTATGGAGAATTCTAGAATGAATCTTAGATAGTATCCAGCCATGACCAGGATACTCCGAACCTCCGTCACAATCCCGGGTGGCTCCCATGCAAGTATCTCCTCGATCATTATTGGATCCACTGCAACTCCTACCTCCGATATGATGTGTCCCAAAATGTGAACCTCTCAAATCAAAAATTTGCACTTTGAGATCATTCTATAAATTTGTTTCTCTCAGAGTGTGTCCAGTACTACCTGCATATGGTAGGCATGCTCCTCCTCCATAGTCGAGTAGATCAAAATGTCGTCAATGAAGACCAGGACAAAGCGATCGAGGTAAGGCTAGAAGATCATGTTCATGAGACTCATGAACACTATTGAAGAATTGGTAATGCTGAAGGGCATAAACTGGAACTCGTAATGGCTATACCTACACCTGAAAGCTGTATTTTTCACATCCCTGTCTCGAACTCTGAGCTGGTGATAGCCTGATCTGAGGTCTATCTTCGAGAACCACCATGCTACCTTGATCTCATCAAAAAGTTCTTCAATCCTAGGGAGTGGGTACTTGTTCTTTATGGTCACCTAGTTTAGGTGATGGAAGTCGACACATGCTATCAAGATCCCATCTGCCTTCTTGGTGAATAGAATCGGGGCTACCTAGGGAGAAACACTGGGTTGGATGAATCCCTTCCCCTGCACATCTTCAAGCTGTATCCTCAGCTCGCGAAGCTCATCGGTAGCCATCTGATATTCTGGAGTAGATATCCTTGCCTTCCCGGGGTACATGTCAATATAGAAGTCCACCTCTAGCCGGGGATGTAGTTCGGGGACATCGTCACGGAAAACATATATGTACTTGTCCACCACTATAGGATAAGTATGACTCTCCACATATACTACTTCGAGGGTAAGGAAAGCCAACTAGTGAGTGATCGGCTGCACCCTCCTCCGAGTAATTCTGTCATTCACTTAAAAGGATCACTTCTCATCGGTGAAGGTGAACCTGGTCCCATCCGTTCGTTCACACCACACCTTTCACCTAATATAGTCAATCTGAGCATGGATTGTAGATAACTATTCTATACTCAAGATGACGTTGTAAGGCCTTGACGCCGCTACGAGAAGATCCCAGCTGAAGATATCGCCTTCTATAGTAATCGCACACTGCCGGAACCAGTGTGTATTCATTGAGTCTACTCTCGTAGTAGTCTCTAGCCGTAAGGATCAAGCCAACGGCTCCATCGGAATCTCCGAGCTCTGAACGAGGGCATTGGCTATGAAAGAGTGAAAGACATCTTTGTCTATAAGAACTACTGCTATGGTGGAGTAGACACAGATCACACCTCGTATCATCTCCAGAGCACCATCGTCATAGGCCTCAGCTGCCTGAACCTGAGCTCTCCCATGTCCACATGAACCCTGCGGTTTTGGTGGTCCTCTTGGTGGTGGTGGCGGTAGAACCTCGTATCGTCGACCGCCTCCAGCTGCTCGACTAGATCATCTACCATGTCCAACTCCACCCTGTGGATCACCTCGATAAAACCTATACCTCTACATGGGAGGTCTCTCAACTGTCAGTTGATAATCAGTACGGCAGGTTGAATAGTCATGAGCCATGTGACCAAGCCTGCTGCAGGAGTAACACTGTCTGCTCCTGGCATGTTTGGCTATGTCTCCACTCTGGGTGCCCCGCACAGCCGATCCTGAGTCGTGCAGTCGACCACCAGTGGGTCTAGTCATCTTGAACCTCTACGTCATCTGTATACTGGTAGCTGCAGAAGACTCCACTGCAAGTCAACTAGTGGGGGTCTCGCTGCTAGAGATTCCTCACTAAGTAAACTCTACACTAGGAGGGCTTGCTACCACACCCTCGTCTACATCGGGATGGGGTGGGAGATAACTGAAGCTACAACCTCTCACCTGAGTCCCTGATCAATGGTCCAGGCTTTGAAGAACGGGTCCCGTACCATATCTGTGGTGTAGCGTGAGAGGTCGGTGAATCTCACTGAGTTCTGAGCTACACTCTTGCTGCCCTGCTGTAGATGAAGTAGCTCCTTTATCGGAACCACATGAAGGGCGGATGGTACAAACATTTCCCGGAACAGAACCTCTACGACTTCCCATAGAAGTGTTGCCTCATCATGTATCTGGAGCATCAGGCTCCACCATCTACCTACAAATTCCTAAAAGAGGCTGGAAGCAAGGATCACCATGAAGTCGGCTGGGGTCCCTAATAGATTGAAAACTCAGACCACCACCTATAGCCAATCCTCATAAACCTGTGGGTCCTACTCTCCCTGGAACCAGGGTGGCCTCTAGACTGTTACTCGAGCAGCGCGATCAAGTGGCATGCACTCTCTGCAGCTGGGGCTGGTGGCATCAGTGGGCCAACGAAAAGTAGTACCACTAGTGCCTCTGCTGGTGCCTCAACTAGAAATGGGCCTTGTACTGATACCTCATCGCTCGGTAGGCTGTCAGTATGTACTACTCTCAAGGATCTAACTCATCATCCATAGGGAGGCATCCTGAAATAAACAGATGCGACACTGGAATAAGACATAACCTGGTGAGTTGACCTGCTTTGAGATGACTAAATGAATACTTTTGAAAACACACACGCTATTAGTGTTTTTGTTTAATAAGTCATAAATCAGTAGTCAAGGTCCTGATGTATGGATACGTTGGCCGCTGCACCAACCCTGGACTCCCTGAACTGAAAACCACACTCAGCACCCTTAACACTGTTGCTTCACAGAAAAGTAATATCAGAGTCCTATGTTATGCAGTAGAACCGACTCCTCTGATTCCAATTTGTTAGAACTCGTCCCCCAGGCCCCACATCGTGACAACCACAAGCCTACCATCCATAGTACAAGGGCTGAAGACTATCCCTAAAGGCGTAATTCCATTAAACTGGGAAGGTATTTCCTTTATAAATCTTAAACACAAACAACCAGAGTACAAGAAAAAACAAAAACTATGTAAAATATGTATAACAAGTGTATTGAAAGTAAAGGGCCTGGAAATACAAGCCCAACAGTAATGAATAATGAAGAGGCAAATAGGTACAACTAGAAAGAAAAATAACTGGATGGTGTCTAGCTGCTCCTGGATCATCCACCATGAATCCTACCTGAAGGGTAGGCACAGATAGGCTCCTCAGTGATCCAAGTCCATCTGTCTACTCTAGGTAACGACTCGTCATGATGTCCACCTCCGGGTAGCATCCAGTCCTCATACACTCTACCTCGTTCAGCATTGTCTGTCTTCTACATCCAACATAATGAGGTGCTGACATATCCCATACTGAGGGGAGTATAATGATACCCATTAGGGACCCCGAGACCATCATGATCTCACAAAATCCAACAAGGATAAACCAAAAAGTATGATTTCAACTGATAACCATTACTTAGCTATATGACCATACATATACCTAAGTTATCAATTAACCCATATAAATCATAAGGAAAACACAAAGGTCATTGAATCAGCTCAAACCATGTTTTTTATTATTGAAACCATGGCTTCTAGAGAACTCCTCCTATGATGGGTACAGTGGGTCTGCCGTGACTCCGAGGTGCTTCTCACTAAACTTGCACTCTTGAGGTACTCCTCCTTTCGAGTATCGCGCGTCTACTACCAAACCGGGCACACCGTCCACTCTGGGTCTACTTCCAAATACCGTGCACTCCCCCTATAGCCTACAGAGGTACTTCTCATGTCAAGTACCACGAATATACTGCCTACTACCAGGGGCTCTGTCCGTAATGGGTCTGCCGCCGTATACCAGGCCCTCCCCACTAGGCTAGTCGAGTCACTATGAGTCGAATTGGTCAGGCAGTCACTAGGTCTTCAACTACTCGGTCTCCACACTCTGTCTACTCATCCCTGGGAGGATCTGCTCCATGAGCTACTGGTCAATACTCCACGAGTCACGAAGTCTCACATGGAAGTATCTTAAAGGACCACCACATCATAGGGGTCTCAACGCAACAGATGACGGGTCAATCGGATGCACGGTTTGTGAGTTATTAACATTTTAGTCCTAGGGGCTGAGTTAGATTCGTGTACGGACCAACTTGATCATAACTCAACTATACCCTAAACTCCAATAGTGTATACTCAAAGGGACAGTTATGCTCCATGAATACTGGTGCTGCTGAAGGTTCGTCAAACTGACGTCTGGTTCCAAAGATGTGGCCAAAGCAAGCAAATGGGTTAGTAATGGGCCCGGGTCCGGTCTGACCCGGTCAGACCAACTCGGCCCAACCCAGTCTAGGAAGACCCAGTACTTTTCGACCTTGTAGTCACCATGTATGTGTCTCGATGACTCGGTCCGAATGACCAGGTTTGTATGGACAAAGAAACTGTGAGGGACGTCGCGAGTCGGATCGAGAGGCTGGTGGCCGGGTGGCCAGCGGGTAGGCCACGGGGGGTGCGGGCAGGCCGGCTTGACACCGGGCAGGCTGCAGGTGCACCGGACAGGGCGTTGTAGGCTACAGGGTAGGCCGTGGGGTTGCCGGGGCACCGGGTAGCGTGCAGGGGCACGCCGGGTTGCATGGCAGGGTGATGGGGGGCACTAGGCAGGGTGGAAGGCTACCGCAGGGTGCGCCGGGGCAGTACGACAGGGAGCCGGGGGGCCCCTAGTAGGGTGTCCGTGCGCTGCGGGGTGCGCTGGGCTGCGCGGCAGGGCGCTGGTGGGCAACGGGCAGGGCGGTAGGGCATCGCGGGGTGTGGGCGGGCCACCGGTAGGGCCGGGCGGCGCACTGGGGGCACAAGAAGTGCGTCAGCGGGGCGCAGGCAGTGCGTCGGCGCGGTGTGGGCAGGGCACCGACAATGCGCGGCGGGCCAACGGCAGGGCCTCGGAGCAGCGCGTGGGGCGTGGGTCAGGCACTGCCTGGCCTGCGGTGCGGTTCGCGAAGGCTGGGTGTAGCACGTCCTTTGTTTTCCGTCGCCTCTTTTCTATGATGTCATCATCAATAAAGAACAACAAAGGAGAAGGGTCGTCCATGTTCGTGCAGTCCGAACCCCCCCCCCCCCCATGTTAAGTTGATATCAAATGGCATAACTTACTCCATAAATAAAACATCATAGAACGAGAATAAAACCAACAAAATTCCTCCTACCTCCATTGTCACTCGTAGAAGAAGTCGCAGGAAAAAGGCGGTATCGTTTTGTTGACGTTGGGAGGCATCCGGGGTAGGATACCGATGAAGATGCATCATTGGAATTCATCATGGTCTACTCCTTCTCTTTAGGCACGGTCGAATATTGAAGAAAGGTGTTTTTCGTTCTTCATTGGAATGGGGGGTTTCATCATTGACAGAAAATTCTCTAAGGGTTCTCCAAATCTCTACCCAAATCTCCAACAAAAGGTTATGCCAACAAAATAATAACAGAGTGATAATCCTATTAATTTTGTTGGAAAAAAATTTGAATTGGATTAATTTAATATCCCTGCTCCAACAAATTTAATACACGAGCATTGACATATTAATTGGGGAGTTGGAAAAATTCAAAAGATTTCAAAAGGTGCCAAATAAATAATATAAGAGTGAGTTAAATTAATTAAATCCATGGGTTGGAAAAATTAATTGATGGGGGAAGGTGGAGAGTTTCACATCTTCATTGGGGGTTTGAATGGGTTTAATGCCCAGGTGGTCCCCACCGATAAATATCCTCTCAAGGGGGGTTATGTGAGGGTGGTCCCCACTACCATAACCTCTCATGGGAGGTTATGGTGTGGTGGTCCCCACCTCTATCTCTCCCTTGGAGATTTTAAACCACCACGACATGAAAATAAGCTATCACCTTATTAGTATTTAACATATTTAATGAACCACAAAATCTGTCATCCAATCATGATAAAAAGAAGTTGTGGTGAAGGTATTACTATGTAATTACTAATGATGCGAGTTCAATAGTGCCCTCGGATTTCAATTCCGAGCACTGGTTCAAAAGTTATAAAATCCCGCTGGCACATTTTCTCAACGTACTCGAACAAAACTTCAGAAATTGATTTTGGGCACACCAGTCCTCAAGAATCAAGCACCGTCAGAAACAACAGGCTCCTAAAATTCCCATTTAATTAAATAAAAGACATTCCACAGAAATTCAAGGTCTTTACATGTTATATGTGTAAAATATAATATTATTTTCTAAGATTTGACTATTTGATGTATGTTTTAGACTAAAATGACACTTTTGTATTGAATACATGTACATCGAGTCATACTAACCACATCATCGATTAGATTTAAATTATATCAATTATTATCTATGAAAAATTAATTATTGTTCATTTTCTTAAAATTGGAAAAGGATTCTAAACATATCTACTCAATGATGACTTTTTGATTCATTTTTTAACTGAAATGGAACATTTTTGTTGAAAAAATATTATTTAAGTCAGAATGACCACATTGGTGGTCTGCTTTATGAGTTGTCAATTCTTACATGTCTAAAATATCTTCTGGATATGTCCTCGAAGGGTTTGAAAATAATCCATGCTCATTTAATTATTTTTATAATGTTAGATGCGTTTTGAAAGATTGTTTTAAATATATCCAAATATGTATTAGATAAAAATGATAAGTAAACTTGCAAAAAAATTATGAAATGATGACAATATTTACTAAAAAATTCATTGATGTCACCACATCATGATTTCTATGTGCATTTTAACACCATTAATTATTTCCGTTAATTTCAAAACAAATAGAATTCCTCCGTTATACTCCTCCTGGAGAAATTGATCATGTAGAATATATATGTATTTCGATACTAATTCTTCACACCGAAAATTTATTTCTAATGTCATAGCCAAACTATATAAAAATCATTATAGGTAATCATGTAACAACCCAAAAAAATTTACTTCTTTATTTAGGTATCTCATTCTTCTAAATAACTTTTTATTATGTTTTACAATAGAAACTAATAGAATGAATTTTAATTTCATTAGAACATCATACATCATGCATAATTTTTTATAAGTACAATTTTTAATAATAAAGGGATATACACATTAAGGAATATTTCTTTAAATAAAATATATTCTTAATTCACACATAATTGATAAATTTTACTTTTCATAAATGATATTATTACTATAAAAACTATGTTATTTTGAATAATGATTATTTTAATGAAATAAAATAATTAAAACCCCTCATTTTAAATGTAAATGATAAAATATTTTTTTCAAGTGTTGAAATTTTCACTATCCATTTTTTATCTGTTTTTATTTTTAATAACTATGAATAATATATTTTAATGTCAAATTTCTCATACATAATGAAATATTGTCGTCCAATAGACATCAGTTTTAAATATAAAACTTCTAAATTAATATAAGATTTATTTATTGAGGTTTTCTTAAAAGTATCAATTTTTTGATGAATTATATTTAATGAATAATATTTGATGAATATTGTTTTTTATGAATAATATTTTTGATGAATATTATTTTATGAATAGTATTTTTATGATGAATAGTTAAAAATAATCTATGATTAAATAACATTTTCTATGAAATGTTTTTCAGAAAATAGACAGACACAGTTGCGATCAGGGATATATTTATAGTCTAATAGGATCAACTCTTTTTTTAATATTAAATTGTCCATTTTGAATAGTAATTTTACCCTTATGAATGGTAATTTAAATAATGGAATTTTAATGTTACCAAATGATGTATAAATTTTTTTTATCCTTCTTAAATGGTAATGTGATATAATTATATCATATTATAAGTAAATATATGTTTTAGAAAAACTTGGTTAAAAATTAGTATATTATTTATTTCATTTAATTTAAATAGATATTAATTTTTTAAAATGGTGTTCATTTTTGTATTCTACATGTTGATAAATTAATAAATTTATTTTTTCTGAAATAGATGAATTTTTGATGAATAGTAAAAATAATGTCTTATGCTTTTGGTATGTTTAATGCCATCGTAACTATTTCATAATGATGTAATGAGTAAGATAATATTATTATCGATACTTATGTATTAAAATATGATATTAGGTTTCCAAAGTGTCCAATACAATGGGTAAATACCATGGTCCAGCCCATGGAATTTTAAATACCATCTAATGAGGTGTCCTTTGAAATTAATAAAAAACTCCCACTCTTCTACTATAATGAACCACCAATTCTTAAATTTACATTTATTAAAAAAACATTCACATAAAACCAATAATATTAATTACTACCAATGAGTCCTCCCATGGTTTCCTCAATCCCTCAAAGTCCTGATCACATAGTTTTAGAAGTTAATCTTGAAAGTAAGGGAATCTACCACCCTTCTATTTTTTATGTCCTCCCATGGACTTCTTTTTCTTGATTTAGATAATACACCTTTCAATGTGTGAGATGGAACTCTTACAAGTCATGTAGAAGTATGTATTACATGGCCTATAGGATTTAGAGGAATTCATAGCTCGTAAGCTTCAAACATTACATACATCCCAGAAAAATGACTTGGAATTGCTTCTCCCTAGCATCTTCATCGTGAAATAAACTCTCCTATTTTACATGGCTATTCAGATAGGCTTTACCATGAATGCAAAATCTTGTCCTGATGGCATGTTCCATACCCTCCCATTATTGAAATCCGTTTAGCTTCTGCTATGGTGAATTCTCTTTGCTCATCCTCCTTATAGAGTGTGTTCCTTGTAGGTTGTGTGGTTTGAATATTCATTTAAGGTGGAACGAGGGCCTTATTGACCCAATGGAATGGGTGAACCAAATGCCTTAAAGGACCCATGGGAAAAATCAGTGTCCTGAAGGTCCAAACGGGGGAATAGTCCCGGCTGCTACAGTCCCAAATAGTACCTACTACAGTTCCCGCTATTTTACCTACTACAGTACTGCTACAGTACCTGGAAATATGCCTCTTCTAAGATTTGATCCAGGGTCACCTGGATGCATTAGAAGAGTCCTCACCAACTGGTCTGAGGCTCATGTTCTATAATCACTCTTTAAAATGTAATGATTTAGATATGAAACCCATTTATTTAATTACTATTGGGTTACTTTAGGAATATTTTTCTCTAATATATGTGGATCACATGAAATTTAAATACATAGTAAGGATGTGATTTCTTATCTCTCCATTTCATTGGGTAATAATTTCAATATTTAGAGATGACATGTTTTACTATAACATTGTGAATAACAGTGGTAATTTTGGATAATACTATAGCAAACATCCTTGGTAATTTTTATTAAACCTATTATATGGAACATGGTGATATTCTTATGAATTCCCAAATTAAATGTTTTAGCCACATTTACATATTATGAAACAGGTTATTTATTTAATGGTATGCCTCATTTTCATATGATCATTCTCAATTATATGAATATTTTCGACATTCCATGTTTTTATTTTTCCCTTACTGGGATTTAGACTCAACCCTATCCTTGATGTATTTTCCCATGTTTCGACATGTTATAAATATACTTACGATGAAGCACAAAGAGTCCTTCCAAGAGGATTTAGAAGAATGTTCCCATGTTTTCATGTATTATGTACCTAAATACCAAGAAAACTAATATTAAAAGACCCACCATTGGTAAAATGTAATGTAATTATATGGTGTGATTCTATAGTAGGTATCAAAGGATAGTTTAGTTATTTTTTGAAATTCGGATATGGAAAATTTATGAATAATCCTATTGAAAAATTTAATTATTGAAAACTTCCTTGTATTTTTAGTCAAATATTAATTATGTGGTTTCTAATCCTATAAGTCCATATCTGGAAATGGAAATGTTGATCTGGCCCTAGTATAAATATACCTATATGTAAAACCTAATTACATAAAATTGGGATAGACTCAAATGAGAACTGGTGTACAAAAATGGGCCCTGCTACACAACTGGTTTAACCCTCCTGGGGGATATTTTTGGTTAATCACAACTATTGAATTAATCATTATTAAGGAATATTGGAAGATATAATTTTGGATAATGAATAAATTTTTTAAGAATAATGTTTTTAGACTTAAAATTACTTTAGAATTATTAGATTCCAAATTTTAACAAATTTATAAGAAGATCGAATTGTGAGAACACAATTTTTATGGGGGAGGAATGTAAACCCCAAAAATGTACCTCTTTATTTATATATCAATTTCAGCTCAACAAATTTTTATTATATTTTACAATGGAATCACATATAATGAATTTTTATTTCATTAAAACATCATACATCATTCACAAATTTCGATTTATAAAATTATGAATAAAAATTGTATATACACATTTAAGTATAGTATTTAATATAATAATTTTTATATTTTGACAAATTTGACAAATTTTACTTTTTAGAAATTATATAATTATTATAATAAACTAAGGTATTATGAATAATGACTATTTTATTGAAACAATATAATTCAATCCATTGTTATTTTTAAGAACTAAGAATTTTCATATTTAAAAGATAGGTCACTCATACATAGGAAATTATTTTGAAAATGTAAACATCATTTCTTTATTTCAAATGTTAAAATTAATTGTGGATGAATTTTAAAATGTTTTCTAAGAAGAATTAATTTTTTAATGAATAATATTGGATGAATAATATATTTTTGATGAATAGAATTTCTTGGATGAATAGTATGCGATGAATATTAATTTATTTGTAATAGTAATGATTATTCTTATATTAAATAACTATTTCTGTGAATGATTTTTGAGAAACTGATAGACACGATTGTGATTAGGGAGATATTTCGAGTCTAATAGGATGAACTATTTTTTATATAGTAAATAGACCATTTGGAATATTAATTTCACCCTATTGAATGGTAATTTAACCAATTTTATAGTACCATAACCTATATAAGTATAAATTTTTTTAGTCATCTTAAATGGTAATGTGGTATAATTATATCATAGTATAATTAAATAAATGTTTTATAAATTATCTAATAAGTATTAGTATTTATTTTATTTTATTTGATATAAAATGTAATTCATTTTCTAAAATGAATTTAATTTTAAAATTCTATATGTCTAGAAATGGTAATGGAGAATTATTGGGTTTTTTCTGAAATAGTATAATTTTCAATGAATAATAAAAACATAGTTATGAGTTTTTTGTATGTTTAATGACATCATAATTGTGACATAAGGATGTAATGAGTATCTTAAGAATCTGCTCAACTCTTATGGATTAAAATATAATATTAGGTTTCCCTCGTGTCCAATACCATGGGTAAATACCATAGGAAACCCCATGGTTTTTTAAAAAACCATAAATGTGGTGTCTTTTTGAATTAATAAAAAACCCTCTCTTTAACTATAAATATCCACTGATTCCTTCATTTGATTTCATTAAAAAATAAATCCCAATGAATCTATTATAATAATAAATCCAAAATATTCCTCTCAAGTATTCCTCAATCCCTCAATGTCCCGATCATAGAGTCTTAGAAGTTACTCATCAATGTAAGGGAATCAACCACCCTTCCATTTTTCATATACTCCTTTTATTTTATTATTTTTAAATTTATATATTATTATATTCGTATATTTTATTAAATTTCGCCCTTCATTTAATATTATTTAAAAATAATGAGATACACTTTTTCAGTCAATCAACTAATTTTAGGAATTTTTATGTGACATTGTTAGGATGCTAAAATTTCGTATGCGAATTATCAACTTCTCATTTCCATTCATGTTTTCATTTATGTTGTATCAATTTAAAATCTCAATACCATTTTTTAATTAAATTTTACTCTATTACTTTACTATATAGTGAGACTTTATTGGATTTATGACCCCTTTCCCCTCTCATTTTAATGATTTCTTAAACCAGGATACATTAGCGTAATGTTGTAGAATTTTCATCACAAAATCTCTCTCTTTTATGATGAATTTATTTAATTTTTTCCATGTTAGTACATAAAAATATTTCATTTCTAGAGGTATTTATGAAGACCTAAAAATGAAATAATTTATTCTGTAATTGACATATATTAAACCTATATTACCTTTCTATGGGTTATAAAGTATATAATTATCATGCTTTTAAGAACTCATTAAAACGTCCATATTATGATATGAAACCCATTTCATTTAATCTATATTAGTTATTTATGAAATTTTTTATTTGTATCTATGTGGATAAAATGAAAATAAAGACATAATATGTCGTCTCATGGATATTACTCAAAATAATTTGGAAAAATATTTTTAATCTATAGAGATGAAATGTTTTACGATACATTGGTGAATAACCTTGGTATTTTTTTAGGATACCTTGGTGAATAACATTGGTATTTATTACAGCACATTGGGGATGTACCTTGAAGAAATGATGATGAATGTCCAGAATAAATTTTCCATATTTACAAGTTATTATTCATGTTATTTCATTTATGGTATTTGTCATTTTTATCTAATCATTCTAGGTTTTAGGTCTCTTCTCACATTCTATATGTTTCTATTACCCTTATTGGGATTTATGCTAACCCATTTTTTGGACGTATGTCCCAATGATATGAGATAGAGTAAATGTACTTAGTATGAGAATTAAAGAATTATTTTATGTATATTTATAAGAATATTTTCTTGTTTTCACATATTATGTACCTAATTTCCAAGACACTAAACCTTAAAAGGTCATTTTTGTAATACGTCATGTAAAGAAATGCAATAAAATGGCGTGATGCTCTAAATCACCTAAATTTGATGTCTAGAAATAGTCTAACACCATGTAGGTTGACACTCATATCTAAAAAAATTTAATTCTTCTTTTGATAGAATGGTTATCATAAATAATAGTATTACTATAAAAATATAGAAAAACAAATACTGCGTAAATAATTTTATTGTAATTGTAATTATATTTTGAAATAAACTATTCAGAGAAGCTGTTCATTCCATGGTTTATGATAACTCTCATAATATTTCAAACGTAATATCCAAAATCACTATTTTTATCATTCAATGTAAATAGTAGAAACATTGAAACAAATAATAATATTATTTTGATATATTTGTAGATCATTAAATATTTCAATATATAACTTAATCTATTTACCTTTGGTATCAATCGTAGGCTTATTATATTTGTTCACAAACTTCATACGGTGAGATAACATATATTTATAAAATGACCCTACAATTATCAATATTATTGTTAACATATAGACTTAATCATATAATCTGAGGTTTACATTGAAAATATAAATTAAGGTGCATTAAAAATTCACAATACACATCATGTGTTCTTATTTTGATAGAAATACATGCATTAGATCCGAAAAATAAATATTTGGGATATCCATATTGATTTTGATCAGTACATAGTTTTTAATTCAAAATGAAATCAAATAAATGGTGAAAAGGTAAAAAATATATTATAATTGATTAAATTGAAGAGTTTTACCCACTTATTATAGGAATCCCAAAGGGTTAGTTGCCAACTTTTTTATTCTCAAACTCTTAATTTAGATAATATTTTTCATACCAATTGCTATTGACTCTAAATTATTTTATTCTATAGGAATTACATAGGGATTAATAAATCTAAATAGTGATTTGAAAAATTTTCCTTTATATATTATTAATACAAACTCTTGTAGAAAATATAAATAGTTAATAATATTAATGAACATATTAGAATATTTTTTGGACTACAATATTATGAAAATGTAAATTGTTTACCAAATCACAACTAATAGTCCCTCAAAATAAATAACTGTAGATTAGCGGTGATTTTTTTGTGGGGAGGGGTAGGCATAACCACCTATAAATTCATTTAATGGTGGTTCTGCACGACCCCTAATAATCATCAAATTTAGAGAGGGTTGAAAACCACCTATAAATTTTATAGCATTGATTTTTTGATATTTGAATAGATTTAGAGGTGATTGTATCTGAATTGAAACTAATTTAATAATTAATTTGTGTCGGTATACATTTTATTTTAGCGCCAGTACATTTATAATATTGATTTTTATATTTGAGGTTTTCTATATAAATATAATGGAATTTCATTTTTAAAATGATATTCTAGGTGTTCATAACACCCTCTAATTGATGAAATTTGAGGGGGTTTAGGTATCATGGTTAATCCCACAGATTAAAGGGGTTTTAATGACTATTCTAATTTAATAATTTAGAGAGGGTTTTGAACCTCTTATAATATATAGAAATATAGGTGTTTTTGAACTCCTGAGTTATGACATTATAGTGGGTTTTATACCCCTTATAATTTAATATATTAAAAGGGGTTGTGAACCTCCTTTAATTTATGACATTAGATAGGGGTTTCATCCCCCTCTAATTGATGAAATTAGAGGGAGTTCATGAAATGACCCACATCCCATTAATTAGAGGTTCTTTTTGACCCCCTATAAATATATCATTTCATTAAATATCATATAAATTCAAATTTTATAATATATATTTTTGTGAGAGAGAATGTATGTATATATATATATATTCCATTAAAACATTATATAAATTTATTTAAATGAATTTTAAACACACACACAAATATATATATATATATATATATATATATATATATATATATAAAGACATTAGGTAATGATATTAGCAACGCCCCGACCCTAGTTACCTAGTATCGGTGCCTTATTACATAACATTGGAATGATCAAAAGAAAGATCAAATCTCGAAAGACCGATTGGTTTAGTAGCCTTGGAGAACACTAGATATATTCCTAAGTCTTACATTACATCATAATGTGAAAAACTGCTACAAAAACGTATTGTCTCTATATTCCACCCTCATATCCCCACATAATATCCTTGCAGGTCATTCGTAATTTACTTCTTCACTTCCCGAGAAAAATAAAATATAGAAAAGGTGTGAGCTCAAATTCCCAGTAAGGATAACAATATAGCGTAATCTTTCATAAATAAGAATATACATTTAAGGAAATTTATAACTAAAACAAAAGCCTTTTAAACTTGAACTTCAACATAGTATGGAAAAAGTAAAATGAAATAATTCCATTTACGTATTCACATAGATATTCTACTAATCAAATAATCACATGCAATATCAATAACCAATTTCATAATGATGGAATGTATAATGCCAGACTATCATAACCACATAGCCAAGGCCTCGTGCCAAGACTACAAATAATACGTTGCCAAAGCCTTGTGCCAAGACACTAGTTTATCTCATGAGACCTACCGATGCATCGAGGAGATATAGTGGGCTCCACACGTCACATATTAAGTCCAGTGCATTCCCATATTAAAAGGTTTAAACATAACATAAACATTCGTATAAAAACTATCATAGGAAATGTCAATATTTTCACCATAAACCATGAATGGTATAAAAATATCACATCCACAGTCAAACATATCACAAAACCTTTAATACAATATATAAGTTTTTTTATCATAATAAATCAACTTCGAATAAGCTTAAAATCCATCAAAGGATGTTGACATAGTTAAAATCTAAACTATTTGAGAGAAATATCCCTTTTCTCGAAATCATTGAAAAGTCACACATTTATAAAGGAGGTAATTTAAAAGAGATTTTTAAATAAAAGTGCCCCATACCAGTTTGAAACTTTTGAAACTAAATATCATTTCAAAACCTTCATGTCCATATAAATAAATCCTTAAAATCATTTTGAAAACATGACATTAATTAAAAAAATATTTAGAAAGATAAATATTTAAAACATTTAAAATTATGAACTTGATAAAGAGTACCTTTCAAAAATTCATAAAATATTCATTTTGAAATCATTTAAAAGTCACATAATTATAAAATAAAACCTTTACTTCGATAATATTCTTATAATTTTGTAAGGGAAGCTTTTACGATTTTATAACAGCGGTAAATAGCCTCACCCGTCGTATAAGTTAAAAAAAACATTCTTACCTTAAATTTGTCGGAAGGTAAAAAGTGCCTTGTTTAGAAAACGACAGAAAGATTCCTTTAAAAAAACATAAGGGTATAAATGACTTTAAACCATAGTTTTTTTAAATAGTAATTTTTTTTGAAATATATTCTGAAGAAACATGGATGTGGATGATAAAGAAATCCCAGCAGATTATTACGTATAAACAACCTTAGATAATGAAGAGATTGCGAAATAAACCCTTACCTTGCCCTTTTCCATGGTTGAGGTAGGTTAACCTACTTTATAATAGTGAAATAATTGTTATTAAATTATACAAGAATCATATACATTCATATGATATCATATATGATCTTTTAACATTGCTTTGTTAATAATATCTTAGTATTATCGTCGTTTCGGGTGTTAACTTACTCATTTTCTTTTATGTGTTTTGTTACATAAGACATGTTTTTCATGGATAGTTTGTATATTATTCATATAAATAATGATATCAATTCCTTAATTTTTTTTTAAAATCATCAAATGATAAATATACTTGAATGGATAATATGGAGAATGAATCTCATCGCGTTCGTGGAGACGGTAGTCCGTCCGTACGCACGAGCGACAATAAAATTATTTTGATATTAAAACAATATATAAATGGATGGTAAATAGTATATACAGAATCATTTACATGTTATATTCATTATTTACATGAGTTACACATCATTATCATACCCATCCAAATAATAATATATTGAATAACAATTACACCACGGCGTGGAGACGGTAAGCCGTACGTACGCACGTATGGTGACATGTTATTCAAAGGGTGGATAGAATACTGAGTATGGTTGTACCATATTTATAATAACATCACAGTATATATATGATACGGGAGTTATTATTTTAGAATGGTAATAACAAAGGAATAAGAAGTGGAAGAAGAACGGAACTTGGAAAAAGGTGGTGAAATCATTACCTCTTCTTCGGGTACTTCCTTTTGATTTGATCAAAATGGATCCTTAGGTTGGATTTCTGATCAAACTAAGGCCTCTAGGTTGTAGTGACAGAAGTTGAGAGAGTATTTGGGCATGGTTTGGCCAAACCAAAAGGCTTATAAGGTGTGAAGAAATGGGAAGGAGGATTTCCCTTTTATAACAGGGGTGAGGGGCACCTTTGGAAAGCTAGAAATATTAATTTATAATAAATTCATATTCGGTTTCTAATGGCTCCAAAGTTGATTATTTAAATTTTTAGGTGGGGATTGGTCTAAAAATATTCAACCAATATAATTTAGACAGGTTTTGGTTACTACATTAACCTTATCTTTAATTATTAACTCTATGTTAATTAGTTTCACTTTTACAATGTCTCTTTGTATTTTTATATTATATGGTTAATAAACATACCATATACATCCAAGAGACCCAAAAGTTGTCCATTAATGATAAAAATATCATGATATAAGTCTCTTGGCCGAACCTTAGATTTTTATGAATTTAATATCAATTAATAATATAATATTTGGTTTAAAAACTCTTTTATGTCAATTTTGACACTATTCAATTGTTGATTTTTGTGAAACTTATAACAGAAAGATTACTTCTAACAAGGTAACTTAAATCAATCCTAATATTTCATATTATCCTACAAAATTAGTGTAATTCATTAAAAGTCTCAAATTATATATATTTGGGTATTTATAATATCAATAATTTTAATTTTTCACTATTATCGTAATTACTGCATCATCATTGTGTCATAAATAAATTAACTTACTTAATGTCTAAAATTATAAATAAAATATCATTATGTATTAAATCTTTTTAGATTTATAATAAATATTTATAGCTGAAAATACAACATTTATAACCCTATGTAAAAATTGTTTTTATAAAAGACTTATGCTTATGTCATTTTTGTACTTATTTTAACTTAATTAAAATAAAGTGTCCCTATCACTTAAAAGTGGATACATGGGGTCCCAAAGTCGACCCAAATATGCCCATGGTCGACCATGTATCAACAAATAGGGTTAAGACACGTTTTAGGGTAATTTAGTATTATTATAATATTATTTTTTTAACCCTTATTTACCGGATTTACCCTTAACCATGGTAAAAATTTTTTTTACCGAAGTAATTATTCAAAATGTCTAAAAATAAAAGTTACCTATTTACACAGTTTGAACATCCTGATTCCAAATATGGAATCCATTTTTCCAAATTCAAAACACAGAAGTAGCAGAAATTAATTTAAAATTAATTCTCGTTGTTAAAACAAAAAGTGTGTTTTTAAGAGATAATAACTATCAAAAGAATGACACTTGTTTATGTCCGGTTAAATTTGAAAATTATGTCCAATGACCAAAATTATATTAAATGGTAAAAATATATTCTAAATATACTTTAAAACCACTCAAATTCATAATTTATCACTATTAATTATTTTTATTAAAAAAGTTTTTTTTAATTAAAATTTAGTAATTTTCACTATTCATCAAAATATTAAAGTTATCCGAAAAGTACCAAAATTTTACATTAGGATAAATTCGATATTCAGAATCCAAAAATGAAGTCTTTTTAAAAATATATATATATAATTTCAAAAAGTAGGTATTACTATTCATAACGGCTAGTCTGATTGGTTATGGTGTGTTAGAACTCGGTGTTGCGTGTAGTGCAAGTTATTGAATTATTTTTAAGAAATAACACACTATGAAATCTTGGGGTGTTACATTCTCCCCTCCTTCAATAAATTGAATCCTCATAATTTGAAATTGTTCTTCAAAAATGAAAGGTTGAAAATAGAAAATATATTTGTGGGAAAACCCAGATCGGAAATTGGGTTACTAAAATTTAGTCTTAATATGAGGAAAAGAGAAATGAAAGGGTCACCACCAAATTATGATCTCGATTATGAGAACATTGGTGGCAGTTAGAGACATATAATTGGAGGAAAAACGTAAATATTTATAGGTAGTGATTGAGGTCATCAATCAAAAACAAGTGTAAAATTGAGGTCCCTAAATTCATCAATCTATGATGATTTGAAATACCATCGGTTCAACAAAACATATGGTATTAGGATAACACATTTTTGGTTTTAGTATTCCTTAAATAAAGTATAAGAATTAATTTCTTCATAGAATAAGAGAAGAATAAAAATATATTCTTGACAAGTAGAGTTCCATCCATTAACTAATTTCAACCACAAACTCAACTTTCACTCTAAAAGATAATAGAACGTAAAAAAATATTTTATTTATCCTATTTCAATAGGGTTCCAAAAAAATTAATTTATAATTAATCTACCATATCTTTTAAAAAAACTACATTATTTAATCTCGAACATCACGTGGGTCAGTGTTAGGTGATACACCCTTGTCGCCCTTCGGTTGTGGGTTCAAGTCTCACGGCCTAGCCGGACGCGACGAGTTGTCGCCCGACCTCCAGGTTGTCCTTTTATGGTAATCCAAAATAATCGAAACTATAATTATCCAAAATACTTCATTCCAAAATTTATAAGGAAGGTAAACACAATAAAGTTCCTTTTTCCCGCGTAATAACATGTGAACACCATCATCACGTATTCTTTTAAAACACTACAACTATAAAGACCCGTAAATTTCAAGGAAGTTTTTTTCTTAATTTTATTTAGAATTTGAGAAGAACGTAGTTTCTGGCGGCACCTGATTCCAAGTCCTGGTGTGCCCGGAATCAATTTTCGAAGTTAGGCTCGGGTACATTCAGTGAACGAACGAGCGGGTTTTTCTAACTTTTGAACCAGTGCTTGGAATCGAATTCTGAGGGCACCGATGGAATCAAAGCGCCAGTGTTTTCTTAGAAACGCCTCTTCCGGAGTTGCGTTTGCTCAGGTGTGGTTGTTTTTTAAATTTTGGGGTTATGTTAAGAAATAAAATAATGTGGTGTGACAAATATTATTTTATTTCACGTAAGGTCACTTAAAGACCACTTTAAGCTTCTTAAGCTCAGTTGAAATAGATTGGGTGCTATCAAAAAATATCCTACCCAATTGGTAGGATATTTGTGAGGTGGGGCCCGCACGAGCCCCACCATTTCATTCCCCTAAGTAACACACCCGCGAAAACCCTTTTTAATTGAAAGTCAACTGACGCGTGTTTTAAATTCTTAACGCCTCAGTAATTGGGCTGTTATTTTGTTACAATTAATTCATTGAATTAATGGTTCGTTTATTTTATTTTGAATTTCAAATGTGTCGTGTGCGTTAATAAAATAAGATAACTCTTATTTTATTTCTGTTAGAGCTTGTGGCGTTGAAAGGATTGGGAGGAGCTTGAAGAACTTCAACCTATTTCGCAAAGAACGCCGACCTCCGACAAAGAACGTGAAAAACGCGAAGAACGCGAAGAACGCGAAGAACGCGAAGAACGCCGAACCCGCGGAGAACGACGACATGAAGCCGTGTACCGCGATGCCGAAGAATCTCCCTCGACGACGCTTCTTCCGCGACGATCCAACCCCACAACAACCTTTGATCGACAACGACAAGTTCGTCGACGCGACACCAAGAACCGCGCGACAGCGACGCTTCTTCCGCGACACGACGATTATTTTCTGCTGCTTCGATCAATTCCGTGAAGAACGCACATACGACGAGGTAGGGGTTTGATTCTTTAAATATTTGTGACTAAATCCCCGGTCCTTTAAATATTGTTGGGTGAATATCTTTAAGACCGCTAACACGGTGGGTGCGGAGTAACGAACAAGTCCGAACCCACCGCACCTTTTCGTTCTTGGTGCGCGAAATGGCAGATGACGACAAACGGGGCCGCAAAGACGATTCGAGGGCCTGACAGTGAATATCGGGTCCCGGGAGGACCATAGGCCAAGACAGGACGCCAAACGGACCACCAGAGTGCGTCTGGTGGCCCGCCGAAGCTCCCGCTGGCGCGCCCCGCTGGCACGGCGGTGGCGGAGCCCGGCACGGCTTCGGAAAAACCCGCCGCGGCTGAAGCCACGGTGGCGAGCCGGTTCCGTGGCCACGCGGAACCGGGAGGAGGGACGCGGCCCGGCCGCCGCGTCCGCTGGCGAGGCTGCCCCACCCAGGGCTGCGGCGTTTCTTCACGCGGGGGCAGCAAGCCCCCCTGCGGCTTCCCCTCGCTTGGCCGTTTGGCCGAGCCGAGCCGGGTCAGACCCGGACCCGGGTCGGGTCGACCCGGTTAGGACCGACCCAGGGGGGTTGGGTCGGGTCGGTCCGGGCCTAGACCCCCCGTTTCTGGACCTTTTCGGTCTTTTTCTCATAACATGAGCTACGGGTCTCCGAACAACACGTTGTCAGTGGCGATGCGATCCTTGGATCGAGACGGTCGTTTCGGTATATCTCACTCAAAGTTTTGGATTACTTTGTGTTCAGCCAGGTTGGTTCATACACGAAACCAACCGGACCCTCAGAGCGGAAACGCTCATATTTTGAGCTTTGGACGTCCAATTGACATGACGTCGACTTTGGTGGATTCCTCTAAGTGAGACGGATCTTTTGGCATACTCTGCCGGAGGTTTGGATGCCGGTGGAGTACGGTCGGGTTGGTTTTGCCTTTAAAACCAACCGGGTCCCTGGGACGAAAAAACCAATAACTCTCAGACTAGGCGTCCGATTGACGCGCCATCTGCGACGTTGAGTTCCTGTTGACGATACGGAACTTTTGGATACATAAAATCTGGACTTTGGGTGAGTGGATGTATCAGCCTCTCAGCTCGTGGAGCGAACCCTCCCAAACGAGCTTGTTGTGTGTGGGAACCCTAAAGATGGATGTGACTGCTACTGTGATAAACACTATCATAATGGAATCCTACGTGGGTTCGACGATGAAGACTATAATACTAGAATCCTATGTGGGATCGACGATGAAGACTATCGTACTGGAATCCTACGTGGGTTCGACGATGAAGACTATCGAACTGGAATCCTATGTGTGTTCGACGATGAAGACTATCGTACTGGAATCCTACGTGGGTTCGACGATGAAGACTATCGTACTCGAATCCTATGTGAGTTTGACGATGAAGACTATCGTAATGGAATCCTATGTGGGTTCGACGATGAAGACTATCGTACTGAAATCCTATGTGGGTTCGATGATGAAGACTATCGTACTGGAATCCTATGTGGGTTCGAAGATGAAGACTATCGAACTGGAATCCTATGTTGGTTCGACGATGAAGACTATCGTACTAGAATCCTACATGGGTTCGACGATGAAGACTATCGTACTGGAACCCTACGTGGGTTCGACGGTGAAGACTATCGTACTGGAATCCTACGTGGGTTCGACGATGAAGACTATCGTACTAGAATCCTACATGGGTTCGACGATGAAGACTATAGTACTGGAATCCAATGTGGGTTTGACGATGAATACAATTGTTCCGGAATCCTCTTTGGGTTCGACGACGATGACTACAGTTCTTGTATCCTACGCGGGTCCCAGAAGATGAATCAATGATTACATCTGATCATCTCTCTTACTTTACAAATGATGTGCACCTGTGTGAGCTAAATCATGTGTTGCTTCCTTTGTGGAATGTGTTATGTCATCCTGTGTGGGTTTACGTTATGCCTTCCTATGTGGATAGGGTTGTACTTGGGCTTGGATGTTGGAGCCAAACGAGAATTTATGACTTAGTTATACGTATGAGCATATACCTAAGCAGTTTCGGATGTTACTTCGTGATTGTATCTTTCCATTTTGGATTATCCTTTGTGGATTCTGGGAGACCATCGGGGGTCTCGGGGTCCCTACTGAGTAGCTTATACACACCCCTGCATGGGCTATGCCCGCACTACATTGTGTTGGTTGCAGACGACGGACAACGATGATCGTGGTGGAGGCTTGCGGAGGAGGACAGTACCTGGATGGGGACCACTGGGCAGAACTTACTCGGAGCGGTAGGTTGGACCCGGGGAACAGTGGAGGTTATTTGTACCCAACCTTCAGGTGGGACTTCCAGTGGAAAGCTCGACGTTGCGGCTTTACCTTTCAGTTGCTGTTTTCCCTTTCGAGTTGTACTTTATTTTCAGTTTGGGTTTGTATTCTGGCCCACTTACTTTTCCGCACTTACTGTTGTACCAATTTTTACTTAGTGTTTACCTTTTCTGCTTACTTACTCTGTGGTGTTTGTTGTTTACTTTACAAAGTAAATGCCTTCCCATACTGGGATTTACGCCTTGGTGCTAGTTGCCAGCCCCTGACCTATGAAAGGCAGGATTGGGGTAGTCACGGAACGGGCCCCAAGGACGGGTCATGAAAAATTGGTATCAGAGGAGTTCGGTTCTACCACCGAACATGGGACTCTGATCTTTTTCTATGTGAAAAAATAGTGTTAAGCATATTGGGTGTGGTTATCAGTCCAGGGAGTCCAGTGTTGGTGCGGAGACCGATGTATCCGTACCCCAGGACCCTGACTTCTGATTTCCGACTTAATGCACGAAAACATTGATTGCATGGGTGTTTCACGTTTTCTTTGTGATTACTTTGTGTCAGCTCACCAGGTACACTGTTCTGACCGTGGCACACCTGTCTCTTTTCAGGATGGCCCCACGATGGTAGCCAGCTAGGGTTCTGAGCATTGTGCTTGGCGAGAGCCCACTGAGCGATAAGGACTCGGTACATGGCCCTTTGAAAGATGAGGCACCGGTGGTACCTATACCCACCGAGCCACCGATGCTACCAGCCCCAGCTGCTGACGATGCATGTCGCCTTAGTGAACTGCATGAGTTCCAGCGCCAGCGACCGCCCAGGTTCCGCGGGGAGACGGACCCCCATGCAGCCGAGGACTGGCTGGAGGAAGTTGTACGGGTTTTCAGGTTAGTGAGGACACCAGCAGACCTCATGGTGATCCTCGCAACGAACCTCCTGAACGCTGCGACATGAATATGGTGGAGCTCGATGCTCCAGGTGCACGATGAGGCATCTCTCCTCTGGACGGACATTGAGAGAATCTTCCTCTCGGATTTCGTCCCAGCCACCCTCCGTGCGGTGCACATCCAATAGCAACTAAAGTTGCAGCATGGCAGCATGACAGTTGCCCAGTACTCGACGAGATTCACTGATCTCTCTCGTTACTCCACCAATATGGTTTGAGATCCGTTCTTCCGGGCCCAGACCATCGAGTAGGGACTGAGGCATGAGATCAGGGCCTCGATGATCTCCCACAACATTCTGACGCAGGCAGAGGTGTTGGATAGAGCCCTTTTAGTAGAGAGTTTCCTCGCCGAGCAGGCACCAGCGGCAGGACCCTCCTCAGGATGACCCATAGCGGAGTCTTCTGCATCTTGCAGTCGACAGGTGATGCAGAGGTCCAAGCGGGCCAGACCTTCAGATGGGAAATCTCAGGGTGATGATTCAGTTGTGCAGGGCACACGAAGGAGAGCCAGCTACTCGAGGAGCAGGCAATGCTACGCATGCGGCGGGCAAGGTCACATGGCTCGAGACTCCCCGACTCGTCCTGCTGATGAACAACAGGCGGTACAGGGACCTCCCAGGCAGAGGTTCGACCATGTCGGTCCGCAGGGAGCAGGCGGGGAGGAAGAGGAGCTGGCCATGCAGCTGGAGGTGGACGTCGCTTTGGGGTGTTGCCACCACCACCACCAGGAGGTCCACCTCGACCGCAGGGGACATGAGGACATGGGGGAGCTCAGCTTCAGGCAGATCAGTCCTATGATCATGGACCTCTGGGAGCAGGTGGATAGGAGTAGGACTAGCTCCAGACCTGGAGACTTTTGTTCATGTTGCTTTTATATTTGTTGTTGTATGTTTTTAGATGCTTTGTGTCTTTGTACTTGAGCTGCAGTAATAAAAGACACCTTTTTTGTAGCATTTACTTTCCTGTCCTCTCTTGTGTTGTTTCTAAGAGGTTCCAGTTTAGACTTTTGACTTGACCCTCACTTGAGAGATACCTACTGGAGGAGACCCAGTTACCACACGCTGATGCCGACAGTGTGACTCAACCCTTGGAGGCGAGAGTAACGGTTGGATCTCTTGGTAGTAGCGTCGAGGCCTTACGACGTCATCCTTGGTGTGGGTTAGTATCATACATGTCGGGATTGAATGTATTAGGCAAAGTAAGTGGTTAATCCATGGGATGAGACCAGATTTTTCTTATCGGGAAAGAAGAAATCACAGCAGCTCTTGTAGGACCAGAAATGTCCAAGTCATCCAGGAGCGGAAGAGAACAGCTCAGAGCCGGCAGAAGTCTTATGCTGATAGATGGCGGAGGCCACTAGAGTTCGAGGATGGAGACCACATCTTCTTGCGTGTCCCACCTCGACGTGGAATACAGAGATTTCACCGAGGTGGAAAGTTGTCTCCACACTTCATCGGACCATTCCAGGTCCTCAGTAGGATTGGCGAGGTGGCCTATCGCCTGCCTCTACCACCTCAGTTGCACCGGGTGCGCGACGTCTTCCATGTATCTCAGCTGAGGAGATACGTGCACGACCCGACGCACATCATTGACCATGGGGAGCTAGACGTTGATGATGGGGAGACTTTTGCGGAGGACCAAGTGGAGATAGAGGATCGACAGGAGTGGGTCCTATGTGGATGGTCAATTCCTCTAGTGCGCATCAGATGGCATCACGAGAACCTCCAGGAGAGCACTTGGGAGCAGGAGGTTCAAATGCGTGCTCAGTACCCAGACTTGTTCCCATATTTTATGATGTATCTTTACAGGGACGAAAATCCCTGAGGTGGGAGTGATATAAGACCCGTAAATTTCAAGGAAATTTTTTTCTTAATTTTCTTTCGAATTTTAAAAGAACGCAGTTTCTGACGGCACCTGATTCCAAGGCCCGGTGTGCCTAGAATAAATATTTGAAGTTTGGATCAGGTACGTCCAGTGAACGAACAAGCGGGTTTTTATAACTTTTGACCAGTGCTCGGAATCGAATTCCGAGGGCACCAATCGAATCGCAGCGCCGGTGTTTTCTTAGAAACGCCTCTTCTGGAGATGTGTTTGCTCAGGTGTGGTTTTTTTTTAAATTTTGGGGTTATGTTAAGAAATAAAATAAAGTGGCGCGAAAAACTTTATATTATTTCACTTAAGATCACTTAAAGACCACTTTAAGCTGCTTAAGATCAGTTGAAATGGACTGGGTGCAATCCAAAAATATCCTACCCACTTGGTAGGATATTTGTGAGGTGGGGCCCGCACGAGCCCCACCATTTCATTCCCCTAAGTAACACACCCACGAAAACCCTTTTAAATTGAAATTCAACTGACGCTTGTCATAAATTCTTAATTCCTCATTAATTGGGCTGTAATTTTGTTACAATTAATTCATTGAATTAATGGTTCGTTTCTCTTCTTTTTAATTTCAAACATGTCGTGTGCGTTAATAAAATAAGATAACTCTTATTTTATTTCTCTTAGAGCTTGTGGCGTTGAGAGGATTGGGAGGAGCTTGAGGAACATCAACATCTTTCACGAAGAACGCCAGCCTCCGATGAAGAACACGAAGAACGCGAACAACGCTGAACCCGCGGATATCGACGACGCGAAGCCGTGTACCGCGACGCCGACGAATCTCCCTCCGCGATGCTTCATCCGTGACGATCTAACCCCGCGAAAACCTTCGATCGACAATGACAAGTTCGTCAACGCGACTCCAAGTACCGCGCGACATCGACGCTCTTCCGCGACGCAACGATTCTTTTCTTCCGCGATGATCAATTCCGAAAAAAACGAACATATGACGAGGTAGGGGTTTGATTCTTTAAATATTTGTGATTAAATCCCCGATCGTTTAAATATTGTTGGGTGAATATCTTTAAGACTGCTAACGCAGTGGGTGCAGACTAACGAACAAGTCCGAACCCACCCCACCTTTTCGTTCCTAGTGCACGAAACAGAGGATGACGAAAAACAGGGCCTCAAGGGCGATTTGAGGGCTTGGCAGTGAAGATCGGGTCCCGGGAGGACCACTGGCGAAGACCGCATGCAAAACGGTCCACCGGAGCACGTCTGGTGGCCCGCGGAAGCTCCCACCGGCAAAACCCGCTGCAGCTGAAGCCACGGCGGGGAGCCGGTTCCGTGGCCACACGGAACCGGGAGAAGGGACGCGGCCCGGCCGCCGCGTCTACTGGTGAGGCGGCCCCACCCGGGGCCACAACGTTTCTTCACGCGGGGGAAGCAAGCCCCCCCGCGGCTTCCCCTCGCTCGACCGTTTGGACGAACCGAGCCGGGTCGGGCCGGGTCGGGTCGAACCCGGACCCGGGTCGGGTCGACCTGGTTCGGGCCGACCCAGGGGGGTTGGGTCGGGTCGGTCCGGGCCCAGACCCCCCGTTTCCGGACCTTTTCGGTCTTTTTCTCATAACATGAGCTACGTTACTCCGAACGACCCGCCATCAGCGGCGATGCGATCCTTGGATCGAGATGGTCATTTCGGTATATCGTACTCAAGGTTTTGGATTACTTTGATTTCGGCCGGGTTGGTTCATACATGAAACCAACTGGGCCCTCGAAGCGGAAACGCTCATATCTTGAGCTCCGGACGTCCGATTGACCTGTCGTTGACTTTAGTGGATTCCTCTAAGTGAGACGGATCTTTTGGCATACTCCGCCCGAGGTTTGGACACAGGTGGAGTATGGTTGGGTTGGTTTTTCCTTAAAAACCAACCGGGCCCCTGGGACGAAAAAGCCAATAACTCTCAGACCGGGCGTCCGATTGACGCGCCGTCTGCGACGTTGAGTTCTGTTGACGATACGAAACTTTTGGATACATCAACTCTGGACATTGTGTCAGTGGATGTACCAACCTCTCAGCTCGTGGAGCGAAGCCTCCCGGACAAGCTTGCTATGTGCGGGAACCCCAGAGCTGGCTGCGAATACTACTGTGATGAAGACTATCGTACTGGAATCCTACGTGGGTTCGACGATGAAGACTATCGTACTGGAATCCTATGTGGGTTCGACGATGAAGACTATCGTACTGGAATCTTACGTGGGTTCGACGATGAAGACTATGGTATTGGAATCCTATGTGGGTTCGACGATGAAGACTATCGTACTGGAATCCTATGTGGGTTCGACGATTAAGACTATCGTACTGGAATCCTATGTGTGGTCGACGATGAAGACTATCGTACTGGATTTCTATGTGGGTTTGATGATGAAGACTATCGTACTGGAATCCTATGTGGGTTCGATGATGAAGACTATCGTACTGGAATCCTATGTGGGTTCGACGATGAAAACTATAGTACTGGAATCCTAGGTGGGTTTGACGATGAAGACTATCGTACTGGAATCCTACATGGGTTCGACGATGAAAACTATCGTACAGGAATCCTATGTGGGTTCAACGATGAAGTCTATCGTACTGGAATCCTACGTGGGTACGACGATGAAGACATTTGTACTGGAATCCTACATGGGTTCGACGATGAAGAATATCGTACTGGAATCCTATGTGGGTTCGACGATGAAGACAATTGATCCGGAATCCTCTGTGGGTTCGATGACGATGACTACAGTGCTTGTATCCTACGCGGGTCCCAGAAGATGAATCAGTGATTACATCTAATAATCTCTCTTACTTTGCAAATGATGTGTACCTGTGTGAGCTGAATCCTGTGTTGCTTCCTTTGTGGAATGTGTTATGCTATCCTGTGTGGGTTTACGTTTTTCTTTCCTGTGTGGACTGGGTTGTAATTGGGCTCGGATGTTGGAGCCGAACGAGAATTGATGACTTAGGTATATGTATGGGCATATAGCTAAGAAGTGTCGGATGTTACTTCGTGATTGTATATTTCCTTTGTGTATTATCCTTTGTGGATTCTGGGAGACCTTCGCGGGTCTCGGGGTCCCTACTGTTTAGCTTATACTCACCCCTGGACGGGCTATTCCCGCACTACGTTGTGTTGGTTGCAGACGACGGACAGCGCTGATCGTGGTGGAGGCTTGCGGAGTAGGACGGTACCTGGAGTTGGACCACTGGGCAGAACGTACTCGGAGCGGTCGGCTGGACCCGGGGAACAGTGGAGGTTATCTATACCCACCCTTCAGGTGGGACTTCCAATGGACGGCTCGACGTTGAAGCTTTTCCTTTCAGTTACTGTTTTCCCTTTCGAGTTGTACTTTACTTTCAGTTTGGGTTTGTATTCTGGCCCACTTACTTTTCCGCACTTACTATTGTACCAGTTTTTACTTAGTGTTTACCTTTTCTGCTTACTTACTCTGTGGTGTTTGTTGTTTATTTTACAAAGTCAATGCCTTCCTTTACCGGGATTTACGCCTTGGTGCCAGTAGCCAGCCCCAGGACTATGGAAGGCGGGCTTGGGGTAGTCATGGCACGGGCCCCAAGGACGGGTCGTGACAGAAACATCCTGAATTACCATAAAACCTTATTGATTGCATTAATGATCCCTTATTCTTTAAAGAATAATTGTTATACTCCTCCAATCGAAAAATGTTTTAAACCCCAAAAATGATGGAATATACAAATCATTAATCAGTTTCAAGGTAGTCATGAATATCCAATATAATGTATCCAAATCAATCATGTATTATTCCAAAATCACTATCTCAGAATCAGAACTATATTATGGTTTATCATTCTCTCAACCATATATTTTCCAAAAAAATTATCCTGTTATTGAGTCACTTTTCTTTGTTCCACACAATCCCATGTCCTTAATGAAATAGTATTGTAGTACAATCCTTATATACTCCAAAATTATTATAACAAGTATATTGTTGATACAATACTCAAATGAAATAATCAACATAAGAACTCTAATCATTCCTCTTCATCTGTGGTAGTATCATAACTTTATTATTATCCAATAGCATCATTTGCGACATAGTCTGATGACTGGGACATAGGTTCACATAGTGTCCAAACTCCTTGAAAATGAAGCATTGTACATTTGAAACCATTTTCTTACCATTTCAGTCACGTACTTTGTGCCCTTTTCCTCCACACTTATAAGAAACTCCCATTCCTTTCAGGCAAGTTCCAGGGTGTTTTTTTTCCACAATTATCACATATGGGAAAATTCTTCTTTTCCCTCTACCCTTTATCCATCTTTCTCTCTTCTATCTTTTTCTTCTCTTGCTTCCCTTCAAAACCAAAGGACTCAGTAAACTCTTTACTTATCTTATCAACACATGATATTATTTCTTCATATGATGATAATACATGGGAGACTATTTCTCTTATAAATTCTGGCTTAAGAACATGAAAGATATGATCCTACTTTCTCTTTGGATCATGTGCATTGTTGGAGTTCTCATTCCTTCCACTGGGTGCCATTTCTAAAAAATGGAACACACTAGATTAGTTTATGAATAACAATACCTAATCCCAAACATGTAAGACACATAACATAAATTAAATAGTTTAAGGATATAATCCATAATCATAAAAATTTCTCCTTTGAGGAAGTATATACTCATAAACCCTTCATATGGTTTGTAAAAAAAATAAGAATTATCCTAATAATATCCCTCGGAGGTGTCGTAACCAAGAGTGAAGCAAGGCCCAATGTCGTGCACCAGTTCCTGTTCGAGTCTAGCTCAAAGTGGTGTTTTCGGGTATTACCCATAGGTACATCTGTGCTAGAGCCGCCTCTACCTGCTCGTATCCAGACAGGGATGTATTTCTCGGAAAACTCACAAAATCTCTACAATACCAAAATTCTAGGAAGTTCTTCTATACTAATCCTCAAAGTCTATCTTAGGGCTATGTGCTCTAATCAGTGTTTATCTAAATCTAGTTTCCACAGTTATTGCTAAACTTCCTCTGATACCAACTATAACGCCCTGACCCCAGTTACCTAGAGTCGGTGCATTATTACAAGACATTTTCCTAATCACATGAAAGATCAAATCTCGAAAGACCGATTGGTTTAGTAGCCTTGGAAACACTAGATATATTCATAAGTCTTACATTACATCATAAAGTGAAAAACTACTACAACAACATATTATCTCTATATTCCACACTCATATCCCCACATAATATCCCTGCAGGTCATTCATAATTTACTTCTTCACTTCCTGGGAAAAATAAAACATAGAAAAAGGGTGAGCTCAAATTCCCAGTAAGTATAACAATATAGGAGAAACTTTCATAAATAAGAATAAACATTTAAGGAAATGTATAACTAAAACAAAATCCTGTTAAACTTGAACTTGAACATAGTATGGAAAAAGTAAAATAAAATAATGCCATTTACTTATTCATATGGAAATTCTACTAATCGAATAATCACATGCACTATCAATAACCACATTCATAATGATGGAATGCATAATGCCAGACTATCATAACCACATAGCGAAGGCCTCATGCCAAGACTACAAATAAGATTTTTCCATGGCCTTGTGCCAAGACACTAGTTTATCTCATGAGACCTACCGATGCATCGAGGAGCTATATCCGGCTCCGCCCGTCACATATTAAGTCCAATGCATTCCCATATGAAAAGGTTTAAACATAACATAAACATTTGTATTAAAACTAGCATATGAAATGTCAATATTTTCACCATAAACCATGAATGGTATGAAAATAGCACATCCACAGTCAAACATATCACAGAAACTTTAATACAATATATAAGTTTTGTATCATAATAAATCAACTTCGAATAAGCTTAAAATCCATCAAAGGATGTTGACATAAATGAAATCATAACTATTTGAGAGAAATATCTCTTTTCTCTAAATAACTGAAAAGTCACACATTTATAAAGGAAGTAATTTAAAAGAGATTTTTGAATCAAAGTGTCCCATACCACTTTGAAACTATTGAAAAGAAATATCATTTCAAAACCTTCATGTCCATATAAATAAATTCTTAAAATCATTTTGAAAACATGGACATTAATTAAAAAAATATTTAGAAGGATAAATCTTTAAAACATTTAAAATTATGATCTTGATAAAGAGTACCTTTAAAAAATTCTTAAAATATTCATTTTGAAATCATTTAAAAGTCACATAATTATAAAATAAAACATTTACTTTGAAAATATTCTTGTAAGTTTGTATGGGAAGCTTTGACGATTTTATAACGGCGGTAAATAGCCGCACCCGCCGTATAAGTTAAAAAAACCATTCTTACCATAAATTTGTCGAAAGGTAAAAAGTGCCTTGTTTGGAAAATGACGGAAAGATTCCTTTAAAAACACATAAGGGTATAAATGACTTTAACCCATAGTCTTTTTAAATAGTAAAAATGTTTTGAAATACATTTCGAAGAAACATGGATGTGGATGATAAAGAAATCCCAGTAGATTATTACGTATAAACAACCTCGGATAATGAAGAGATTGCGAAATAAACCCTTACCTTGTACTTTTCATTGGTTGAGGTAGGTTAAACTCCTGTATAATAGTGAAATAATTGTTATTAAATTATAAAAGAATAATATACATTCATATGATATCATATATGATCTTTTAACATTGTTTTGCTAATAATGTCTTAGTATTATCGTCGTTTCAGGTGTTAACTTACTCGTTTTCTTTTACGTGTTTTGTTACATAAGACATGTTTGTCATGGATAGGATGTATATTATTCATATACAGAATGATATAAAGTCCTTAAAAATTATTTTTAAATCATGAAATGATAATTATACTTGAATGGATAAGATGGAGAATGAATCTCATCGCGTTCGTGGAGACGGTAGTCCGTACGTACGCACGAGCGACAATATCATTTTTTTGATATTAAAATAATATATAAATTGATGGTATATCATATATACCGAATTATTAACATATTATACTTATTATTTACATGAGTTACACATGTTTATTATACCCATCCAAATAATAATATATTTAATAACAATTACACCACGACGTGGAGACGGTAAGCCGTACGTACGCACGTATGGTGACATGTTATTCAAAGGGTGGATAGAATACTGAATATGGTTGTACCATATTTATAATAAAATCACAGTATATATATGATACTGGAGTTATTATTTTCTAATGGTAATAACAAAGGAAGAAGAAGTGGAAGAAGAAAGGAACTTAGAAAAGGGTTGTGAAATCATTACCTCTTCTTCGGGTTCTTCCTTTTGATTTGATCAAAATGGATTCTTAGGTTGGCTTTCTGATCAATATAAGGCCTCTAGGTTGTAGTGAGGGAAGTTTAGAGAGTATTTGGGCTGGGTTTGGCCTAACCAAAAGGCTTTGACAGTGTGAAGAAATGAGGAGTGCCCTTTTATAACAGGGGTGAGGGGCACCTTTGGAAAAGTTAGAAATATTAACATATAATAAATTCATATTCGGTTTCTAATGGCTATGAAGTATATTATTTAAATTTTTTGGTGGGGATAGGTCGAAAACCATTCAACCAATAGAATTTAGACAGGTTTGGGTTACTATATTAGCCTTATCATTAAGTATTAACTCTAAGTTAATTAGTTTCACTTTTACAATGTCTATTTGTAATTTTATATTATATGGTTAATAAACATACTATATACATCCAAGAAACCCCCAAGTGGTCCATTAATGATAAAATTATCATGATATAAGTCTCTTGGCCGAACCTTAGATTTTTAGGAATTTAATATCAGTTAATAATATATTATTTGTTTTAAAAACTCTTTTATGTCAATTTTGACACTATTCAATAGTTGATATTTTTGAAACTTATAACAGACTGATTACTTCGAAAAGGGTCAATTAAATAAATCCTAATATGTCATATTATCCTAGAAAATTTGTTTAATTCATTAAAAGTCTCAGATTATATTTATTTAGGTATTTATAATATCAATTATTTTAATTTTTCACTATTATGGTAATTACTGCATCATCATTGTGTCAGACATAATGTAACTTATTTAATTTCTAAAATTATAAATAAAATATCATTATGTAGTAAATCTTTTTATCTTTCTAATGAATATTTATAGTCAAAAATCCAACATATATAACCCTATGTAAAAACTATTTTTCTAAAAGACTTATGCTTATGTCGTTTTTTTAATTATTTTAACTTAATTAAAATAAAGTGTCCCTATCACTTACAAGTGGATACATGGGGTCCCAAAATCGACTCAAATATGACCATGGTCGACCATGTATCAACCAATATGTTTAAGACATGTTTTAGGGGTAATTTAGTATTATTATAATATTATTTTTTTAATCCTTATTTACCGGATTTACCCTTAACCATGGTAAATAAAATATTTACCGAAGTAATTTTTCAAAATGTCTAAAAATAAAAGTTACCTATTTAAAAACTTGGACATCCTGATTCCAAATATGGAATCCATTTTTCCAAATTCATAACACAGAAGTGGAAGAAATTAATTTAAAATTAATTCTCGTTGTTAAAACAAAAAAGCGTGTTTTTAAGAGATAATAACTATCAAAAAATCGACACTTGTTTATGTCCGGTTTAATTGTAAAATTATGTCCAATGACCAAAATTATATTAAATGGTAAAAATATATTCTAAATATACTTTAAAACCACTCAAATTCATAATTTATCACTATAAATTTTTTGATTAAAAAAGTTGTTTTTAATTAAAATTTAGTAATTTTCACTATTCATCAAAATATTAAATTTATTCGAAAAGTACCAAAATTTCACCTTAGGATAAATTTGATATTCAGAATCCAAAAATGAATTCCATTTTAAAAAATAAAATATATATAATTTCAAAAGGCATGTATTACTATTCATAATGGGTAGTTTGATTGGTTATGGTGTGTTAGAACTTGGTGCTGCGTGTAGTGCAAGTTATAGAATTATTTTGAAGAAATAACACACTATGAAATCATGGGGTGTTACAATATTAAACATATAGTTATACATATATATAAATGTGTACACATATATATTGGTATACGTGATATAAATTTAATTATAAATATATTTATTCAAATATATATCATTTATATGTGGTTTTATAGAAAATATACATTCATATTAAGATTTATATTATATATATTATATTATATATATGTTTATTATATATTTATGTGTAAATATCATTATATAATATTATGTATAAAAATTTATATAATAAAAAAATAAATATAAATATAAATATAAATATAAATATAAATATATATATATATATAATATTTTATTCTATATAAATTCATATAAATTTATATATATATTATGTATTTCATTGTATACCATATTTATTATCAATTAATTTAGTAAATAAATATATTCATTTAATTATATTATATATTTCCAATTATATGAATGTGTTTATATATATAATTAATACACTATTTATACAAGTATTTAAATACATTATATAAAAATATAATATAAGATATTTATCATAAATTATTTAATTATATTTATATGAATACATAAATAGAATTATATAATATTAGGTAAAATAATATATATCTATTTTAATCAATTTCATTTCATAAAATATTAATTATATACAATATATAATAATAGATATATTTTATAAATACATACATAAATATAATTTACATAATTAATATATCATATTAAAAATCTAGATGATAGTCTTTATTTTTTAAATAATATATTTATAAATCTAAATATTATGTTAATGCTTCAATATTATATATAATTACTATTATATGAAATATAATTTATTCAAATAAATAAATATTAATTCTTCAATATTATATCTAATTATTATTATATGAATATATTATATAAATTTTTTATATAAATAAATCTAATAAATTCAAATACATATAAAAACATATATGTAAGTATATAAAACGAAATATATATATATATATATATATATTATAATATTACATATATGTATTATATATGCTATTATTTAATATAAAAATACATCATCTATGTATTTTTATGAGATAAATAAACTTATATTAATATACTAATAGGTATTCAGATTGATATATTAAATATATATGTGTATACTTGATAAAAATATGTAAATATAAATAGAAATATACGTTGGGATGTATAAGTATAATATAATATAATATATATTTTATATAAGTATAATATATATATATATAATATTTTCATATATATAAATTCATTTATAAAATATATAATATATTGTATTCATAAAAATGGGAAATATATATACATATATACGTCCAAATGTATTAACCTTTTTTATTGTAAACTTATAAATGATATATTTATATATTTATATATTCAAAAAAATTAGGGTAAAATATAAATATATTTATGTGTATGAAAATAATTATAAATAATTATAAATATATACATAAATACACTTTTGTTTTTTCTTGTGTATTTGATATAAATGTATTTATAAATACATACATGCATCATTTTATTTAAATACTTAAAAATATATAATTTATATATATGTACATAATATATATATACATATATATATTTCTATATTTATGAATATAAATATATGTATGAAAATATATTGGTTAATAAAAGTGTAGACATATAATTTTTATAAATGTATATATATGTTATATATTTAATTTATTTCATTATATCATTCTAATAATATTTTTTTGATAATCTTAGAAATATATACAAACACAATGAAAAACATACTATAAAAAATGACCCAACATAATGGAATGAACTTAGGATGTGCGTCGAAGTGAAATGTAGATCGAATTCTCCCAAAATAATAATTTAGAAAAAATCTGTGTTGTGATTTATTGTTATGGAATGATTAATGGTTAGGCTGGGGAAGCACATTTGGGTAGGATTACTAGATAAATCTTCATTTGGAGGGGGATGATTCACTTTAATGCAACACACCACAACTGGGAGGAATGAGATGAGACTGGGTAAGAGGGGAGTTGTTTGTGGGGGGAACCAGAGGAGATGGGCAAAAGAGTGGGGAGATTATGGTTCAAGGAACAAGAGGAGATATGGATGAAGTGATAATGGTTTGGGATAGAGGGTTTTTGGGGTACCAGATAGATGGTTGGATGTGTTTTTAAAAATATAGGTATAAGTTAAGTGGTGTTTCCACAACTGTCTCAAATTTTTTCAATGTTAGGAGTATTTAAAAATGCCCCAAGGTTTTCTCTTGGTACTCTATTAAAGGTGGATAGAAACTAAATATAGTTTCTTACACATATTAAGGGAGGTTAAAACTACCTTTAATTGAATAATATTATGAAATCTAGAATAAATGAAGAAGGGTTTATAACCCCTTCTAATATGACCACTACAAAATTATGAAATACATTACTATTGGTTCTTGAAAACCACCTCCAAAAAGAGTAGGTGGGAACATTAGTGGTGTTTCTTCATAACCACAAGTAATGTATTTACAGTTTTTTATAACCCCTTCTAAACTAAAAAATTACCCCAATTATCAGGTCCATTTTTGATAATGTATCTTCCTTTATAATTTCAGAATATCATTTTTAATCTTGATAACTACAATATAGGTAATGAAATTTCCTAATATTTATTCTTTATATTTAATATTAGGCTTATATACATATTTGAAAGTGTTATCTCCCTGATGTTGTAATGATAATAAGTTTTCTACTGGAACTGGTAGGAACAATGTAAACTTGGAAGGTTCGTTTGTTTTGTTGGTCGATTCATTGTATTTTCGTGATTCAACCTTCCATTTACCAATAACATTATCAATAATTAATAGCATAACTCAATTAGAATAATTTTTCATCAAATGTAACATGATTTTCATTTAATTTTTTAAAGACACTCTTCACATATATTTATATGATTGGAAGAACAGGATACTAAGGCTCTAATATTATCAATAACCATTGTTATATATAGACCCTCAAGTGAAAGAGTCAAATTAGTGATCAGTCCAAGAGAAAACACAATACCTACTCTCATGTGATCTTATGTTATATCTTAATTGTCTATATTTTCTCACATGATATTATACATCATACCCCTCAGAAAAAGGATGTGAGTGGGTGTTTACAAGTAGAAACCACATGAATCTTTACCTTATTGAATTTAAGTAATATAATATTGACAAATATTTTGAGATTCACATTTTGTATAAAGATTAATTAAAATATTTATTACATAGAGTAAGGTATGTGGTTTATGATAATGACTAGGATCAATGATAGTAGAGTCCTTTGGTTGTTCATGTGTGGATATTTATTCCACCACCGGTTCTCTTTGACCCTTTCAGATATATTGGTCTACCATACTAGTCTATTAAATAATATAATTTTTAGCATCTATATGTGTCTATAATCTTTTAATATTCTTATATTTTTCTTAATATGGTTATTTATTCTCTAAAAATGTTCTAGGATACACTACAAAATCATCACCTCAAACGTGGCCAAATTGTTTCAGTCAATTCAATGATAATAAAAGCTGTTATTATTTTTGTATGGTCACTGCCAATTCCTATGTTAAAAACATATAATATAAATATAGAGATAAATAGATATTTAAATGTAAAATTGTTATAAATCATAATGAATTCCTATTATGCCTGGCCTAAAAATGTTTCCCATATTATTTTGTGTTTTTATCAAACTATGTTTCCCTCTTAGTCTATGAAAGTCTCCTTATATAGAACATAATTTGGGAGGAAGTGGTTTTGCATTTTTATTCATCAATCCACATATAAATAAATGATTATATTTTTATTCCTATAACATAAAACATTTATTTTTGATTTAAAATATATTATAATTTTACAACTAGTGAAGTTTATCCCATGTTATTCTGGTAGGGGTAGATGAGTTTTGATGCACAATCTTTATTTTCATCACTCCTTTTCTATTTTATTGTTTATTAGTTTTGTATCAAATTGGCTAAAATAAGTAATGTCAAATAATAAATAATTGGATAAAAACCCCAAAATGATATAACAGCATGATGACTAAAGAAATCATTCCATGTTTTCTATATTATAATGTGTTCATAATTATTTGGCACGCGAGGATGTACTTACCCCTCATTATCCTTAATATGAAACATGGTAAGAAGTGTCCATAAGACATTAAGAGATTTTTTAGCAATCACTAAGACATAATTCATAAAAAAATCTTCGAAAAAAAATTATTTTTCAAGGAATAATGAAAATTCAGTCGACATTTCATTATATGTATTTTAATTTAAATAGAGGAAGATTATTATAAAATTATATCTACATATACCAAGGGGGTTTCTTTTATTACTTGTTATACATTGCAGCATGACCCTATACCCATCAAAACATTCATCTTCATTATGACCCCAACATAACAAATTAAATTTTACCTATTGGGGTCAGATGTTTTCCGCATTGATTTATTCTAACCAAAAGTTTTATATGATTAATTCTTTCCTTTATAATTTTAGTAAACACTATGACACAACAAAATAATTTTGTTTTCATCAACATAAAATTGATACCCTAATTATCCAGTTGTTACTACATTAATCACATTTTTTCCCTAGTATTAGTAACATCACCATGTGTTAAGACATTGTCATTATAAGAAGTCAAACATTTAGTTTAGATTATGTTAATAATATAGAGAACACAAAATATTATGATGAAAATAATATTATATTAAGAATAAATTTATCCTTCTTATTAAAATATATTAATTTTTCTAATGGTTGAAAGGGTCTTCCTCATATATCAAAAATCCAATACCCTATTGTGGTCCCAAATAAAACAAATGACATTGTAAACATTAGTAACACCAAGAATTGATTGAGATATCCCAATGAAAGGGTTATTCTACATTGAAATTTCATCTCATCCAATAGTTGTTTAGTCACCAGGAGGAAAATCGACCAATTCTTGATTTCAATATTTTTCCTATAAAAATACATGTACTACTTGTGACTAAATTATTAATGGATCATCTATTTCCCCATCAAAACTGAAATTTGCCATAAAATATCCATGTTCATTAAGTTTCACTACACACCTATTATCAACCTCTTTGAAATTGAGAATTGACACTTGAAATGTTACATATTAACAAATTCTTATCACTTTGATAATGCTGAAATATGTCAAATTCACATATATTGGGTTTCTATCCTTAAAAGCGAATATGTGAATAACATCCTCCAAATGTATACATCCACAATATTTCATCGTACTACAACCGTAATTTTATTTTTTATAGAATGTATAACCATTGATTAAAAAACCATTATAATATATAAAATTTTTATTTGTTCCCCAATATATTTCTCTAAGTCGTTCAATAATTCAATTCAAACATTCTGATAAATACGTAAAAATATGATCTTAGAACCATCCTATAGAATATTGATCATGTGTATTAGATATCCACACTACAACATTTGATGGATTCATATATCTTATAATTTATTTTTGAAAATCAACAAATGGATCAACATCTTTACTATTACATAAATTTAAATGGGTTTTTTGGTCCTACACTATGATTTTACCTGAAAAACATATCTCCTAGAAATAACATCTCACATAAATCGTCCCATATGATGAGACATTTAGATATTGATCCTATCAACAAATGATAGGTACTCATTATAGAATTCAATAGCCTTTTCAATAATATTCCATTTAAAAAAAACTATAAGCTAACTTCCATTCTTGATATACCCTTTCACAACCATCATATATCATTCAATTGTGTACATCCATTTATAATGGATAAGAAAAAAAAGTTTCATCTATCTAATGAATTGAATAATTAAGTGGACAATTATATCAAATAATGATGGTGGGAATAACATCTCCAATTCAAATAATATGATTTAATTCTCTTTATTCATTACTAGAAACATCACTGGGTTTATAACATTCTACATATAGATATGAAAAAATAGGTTTTGGTTAATGTATGTTATAAAATTTTAGGTTGAATTCAATGTAAAGAGAAAAACATCAAATATTTCATCAAAACATGAAATTCTAGGGATTTTAATCCCTATAATATTGAATTACTTATTGAAATAACTTTATTGATATTTCATGAACACCCACTATAACTTTTAAAACATTTGGGAAAAGTTAAAATTGAATGTTTTTCTATCAGGATAGATTGTATGCATCTAAGGGGAGAAAAGTCCACCCAATACTATTTTCCTGTGCCAACTCTTCCATTTTCCCCATGTTAATCATGTCCAACCTAGCCTTGATTCCATATTTCTATCCTGGAGCATTTAGTAATCTTACAAAACCACTATAAAATTCAAAATTCCCTCCATGCTTGACATTAAGAAAATGTTTGACATACAAATAATTCCTATATGGTACTTCACTGAAAATTGATCTCTTTTTTCCATCACGACTTCACATGGGTTTTCAATATTGAATTACATAAAAGAGTGTCCATATATTTTACCTTATCGATAAGTTGACAAATTCTTCGTAGGGATAATGTTGTACCATGTATTTTATTCCCATATAATGCTCTCACCCATGATCGATATTTGTACCATCGAGATTAAAATTACCATTGACAAATAAATACATTATTTGAAAATAGTTTTAACTAATATGATTGTGTACTTTCATCAGAAATGGGACACCACAACACTCATTTAATGTTGTATATTTTCAAATTTCTATAAGAAAGAAATTCATTTACTATCCCATACATAATGGACCTCAATATAAACTCTTCACTTCTGTGAGCATCATAAATTGTAACAATTTTATCATACATAAATTTCAGATCATTGATCAACGGATAAAAATATCCATTAATATCTTTACTAGGTTTCTTTAGTCTAGATATAAGTAGAGACAACATCATGTATTTTCACATAATTTATAACTGTGGAGGAATTTTATAATTCTCCAACATGATAGACCATATATTCTAGGTACATATCTATACAAAAAATGATTTATTCTATATGTAGATAATGTAATATAGATGTTTTTTATTGCATTTACAAATTTAGGATACTCAAATTCAATTTTCATCCACTAAGGATAATCTTTTGGAAGGCATATTTTCCCATTTTTAGGTTATATATATACCTGCCATTTCAAATTAATTTTAGTTTCCTAACATCTATATAGTCTTATAAAACATGTAATGATAGGAAAATTCCATTAAAAATCACAAGATTTGATTAAAATTTATTGTATCAATACATACAATAATTGTTACCTTTTATGATTGATTTACAGTTATTAACAAAAATTTAATATTTTTGACATGTATGTATTTTAATAGAGATCCCGACCATTAAACATAGAATTTATTTTGAATCCTATGTTTGAAAATGATATTCATTTTCTTCTAGTATCATATCATTCTTTATTATATGTAATTATTTAAATTGGTCATCACTCCATCAACTAGAAACATTTAAATTATTTTAATTCAGTACAATTGAATTTTGTTTTGTATTTAGTACAAATGGTATACAATGCTCAGTTAGAAAAACCATTGAACATATAAAAAAAGATGGAAAACAATGAAGGTAAACCAAAATTTCATGTTCATTTCTTTCATGAAATATCAATCATCATTGAGACTGATATTCATATAAAATTACCAATAAACTAAAATATCATCTCAATCTCTATTCAAATTTTATTTTCCCCCATGGTTAATCCAACATTTATAGATTTAGTTTATTATGAGTCAAATAAAATGCACTTCCAACATTTCTAAAGTAATTTTTCTTGAATAACAAAAATGTAAACACACACAAAAGTATTTGAGTTGAGTTGTATGAATTCTATATTGAAATAATTATAAATACTTTAACTTTGTATTTATATATATTTATCATAAAATTATCTAGGATCCATTTTCAATTCAGATACATATTATTATGTTCAAAAAAGTACTCTTATTATTAAATAAATATATAAATACACTTATTTTATTCATAATAAAATGAGAAATTGAAAAAAATATAATAATAGGAACCCATAATTTTATTGTTTCAAATATTTTTAATATGATATGACGGTAGTGGGTAATTGAATTTAAGAAAATAAATTTTATACTGGTGTAAGGTGTTATCCTACTAATTTTCCAAAATGAAAACCTATACCCAGTATAAAAGACTATTTCACAAATTAGTTCATGAAACATAACTGCACATTCAAAAGAGATAGTGGTTATTCTCATGTATAAAATTTCATTATTAAATGTTTGGGAGATAAAGACAACGAGCATAAAAACAGTGTCTAGAAATCTAAATGTTTCAAGGATGGGATTTTGGAAAATCACTGATTTGTTTTCCAAAATATAAATAAAGATCTACCAATAATTTGATTCTTATAAGTGGCCCCTTGATTGGTGTGATAGTGTGAAGGCTCAACAGTCTAGTTGAGGTAGCATCTCATTGATTTAAGAGTTGAGTTTAATAAAGATATAATGTTCACTCAATAAATATATTTTTATCAATATATTAATTAGTACCCATTTTATAACATTAATATAACTATATTTTACATAAAATTATTTTGAATTTGAATCTATGATAAAATTTTGAATGATTAATCAGTATGTATTGCAATACAAGAATAAAAAATTTAGAAAAAAAGCCATATGAGGAATGGAAAAGAAATTAAACACCGATTTCTCTATATATAAATTATGACACAATAAAAAAAGAAAATCATAGTATAAATCCATTCCAAAATAAAATTAAAACAAACTGAATCTTAATACTGAGGAAAAATTAAGTGTAATTAGAGTATATCCAAATAAGATCTTAGATAACCTCTATTATCTCATACTTTTATGTAGGAACTGATCCATTTTAACTAAAAAATATAAATCACCATATAAAGTGATCATATAGTTATTATTATCCCATTGTACATGATAGGTTGTATTCAACCTGAGGAGTCCATGTAGTGTTTGAAAATAACAGTAGGAAACAAAAAATAGTCTCTCAAAAATGTTGATAAAAATGTTGGGATAATAAAAACAGGTACTACTATAAAAAGATATTGAGTAAAATAGCTTTAAGAGTTAATCATGATAATTATAGTGGTAGTCCACATGATGAAATGAAAAAGAAAAAAAATAAAAACAATGTTATATGTTTAAAATATTCTATCATTATTAATTTTTTATATTTGTATTGGTTTAACGTTACACTTATTAACTCAACAATCAGAAATGGGAATATAATAGTCCTTATATATAAACAAATTTCATTGGAGTGTCCATGTTTTAGAGGGGAAATGATAGTAGTAATTGAAAAAGATTGTATAAACCCATTTTATGAAGAATTAAATATGGAAATGAGATAACATATAAATCATTTACCAAGATAATCCATATGTAGAATAAGGTTTTCAAAAAAATCAACACATTAACTCACCTAAAAAATTATAGTTTTCAAGTGTGATGTTGGTGTATACGTATATTTTTTTTGTATTTTATATAAAATCATTTGGTCTAGGGTATTAATCCTTTCATCCTAATAAACATTGAATCACTATTTACTATATAATAAGTGTGGTTTTTTGTCTGTTAGTTTATTAAATTTCATGTTTGAATAAGTGATTCTAATCATAGAACTTTCTTGTGGTTATTAAAAGACCACTATTAGAATATAAAAATTATCCTAAATGATAAGTCATATGGAGGCCCTTATCTATAATATTTTTATAAATTATAATTAATTAGAAATATATCCATGGATTCTATTTCACTGTAAGTATAATTCAATAGAATGAGTGTTACACTATAATAGTATAGGATAATGTGACAAGATCTAATAAGGGTACTAGATTTGAATTTCAAAAAATAGTCTAAAACATTATGATATAGGATTATGGGGGATCTCAAAATATGAACTTGTAATTTATGGTTAACATAAAATAAGCATGAGAGATTGATGATATCAACATAAAACCCTATAGAGTGATTGAAAAAATTTAATCATGATGATAAAAATATAATTGGAAATCGTCTGCCAATATTTTTAAAATATAGAATGATTTTCAGAAAAATGGTTTCAAAAAAGATAGTAAACAAGATATTTTCATTTCCTCATAATCAAATTTTGAGTTGAAACAATCTACCAATATTAATAAGGATATTTAAAAATTATAAATGATCATCAGAATCCCCTAAAACCATAGACCATCAATTTCAAAAATGAAAGAAAAAATTCACAAACACCACTATAATTGATGAAAAAAATACAATTGAAACTAGATCCGAAATAATCGAATTGTAACCACATTTCCAATATGTAACTAAAAACACACCATGAAGTATCCCTCAAATCCTTAATCATATTTCTACTTCACAACACCTAGAACTGACAAAATTTAATAAATACCACAGAATATTGAAATCTATAACTATCCAATTAAAATGAAACCTAATTTTAGAATATATAACTATAAAACAATAATAAATACCAATAAAAAACTACATACCAATACCAATGAATAATAAATATCCACAAATATAACAAAAAAACCCTATAGATCAAGACATTTAAAATATTGAACCAGAATCCAAATAGGTTTCAAACAATATAATGATGTATTGAGTGGTGGAGAAAGAAGAACATAGATGTTGGATAAAATGAAGGAGAGTGAAACCAGAAAAACCATGTGAGCAATAGGGAAAGATAATGCAGCTCTATAATGCCTCATGGAATTCAAACTAGTAATAAACGAGAGAGGAGGTTAAAAAATTAACATACATTAGGTATAAGGATTCATTTGTCTAAGTGAAGGCCCAGAGGAAAAAATGACAAAAATGTACTTTCGTGAGATATATAGAGGTGCAACTAAAATCTGTTCGCTTATGGTTCTTTCAAATTGATCATAGAGGGACTTATCAGCAGTATTATAAAACAACTGAATAATAGGTCACTTAGCAGCACTAACATAATATGTGCTTATAAAATCCTTCTTTAAGTGTGCTCAAACATGAGATAAAATAAATATGGATTTTACAAATTAATAATTATATTTATAAATAATCATACTTATAAATATTTGAATATAATTTTAAATAAATTTATATCATTATTTATATTAATATAATAATATATTTATTTAATAAATAAATATAAATATAAATACAAATAAATAAAATATATTCCTTCAACCGTGGAAACTACAAACATGAAATACCATTTCTATTTTTTTCACAAAAGAAAACTTATAGTTTATATTTTATAGCTCATGGATCATTCTTTATAACACCTATGAAGAAAATCATCACCTTATTTTAATAGTACTTTGTAACAAAAAAAAATTCATCCACCAAATAAGAAGATTGTTGGATGTCAGAGTGTTATTTTTATCATAAACTTCTTCTCCACTTTATTACTTTCACAATAAAATACAAGTAACTCTTTGTCTTTATCTTCATCACCTAAGATTTCAATATTATATGTCTTGTTATTCTAATTCATTCAATTGAATCCCAAAATTAATTTTTTATTATTGAAATAATTAATGTTTAACTCAACATCATCATAATTACCCTATATTATTCTCTCTTTCATCTGTAGTCATAATTGCATGAATATTACAATGGAATGAAACATCAGAATTCAGCATCAACATAAAAGATAATTATTGGTTGTTAACTCAGTCACCCACTCTTCTTCTATCATTGATCTTTTACATAGGAAATATGGAATATTGGTCGATTGTATATTCTAATTTAGTCAAGTACTCAAGCAGGTTGTTCTTTCTTCATCCAATGAAATCTAGACCTCACATAATGATCATGAAATCAACATTACTTTTAATGTAATATTCATGAATTTTTGTAAGAAAATATCATTAAAAAACTAACACCTAGACAATATAAATATTTAATTATTTAAATATTTCATGTTTTTAACATTATCGTATTCTTATGTTACTGTTATGAGAGATATTATATTTATATTTATAGTTCCTAAAATGGTTTTGGTATATCAAACTAAATCTGTTTCATGGACCTAATATTAATGTATATATATATATATTCAATAATTACCTAAATTATCACACTATATCACATATTTTATAGGAATAACTTTCAATTACTTATTCAAGATCATTGTCTATTCATTTAAGGATACATGCATGAAATATAATAGTTCCTTACACTACTTATGCATTCACATAAGTGTATTTATTTCATCGTATCAAGGTATCTTAATGAAAACATCTATTATTTTCAAAACACAATCCCAATTTTATTTATATAAAAATGTTGGAGTATATTTCACAATCACTATCCCAAATAACCATTATCCATGAACCATGTTCATTGTGTTTTAACATAATTGAAATGTCTATAGTATTTTTTTCCATAAAAAATGCACGGTACCATATTCACACTGTGTACAAAAATAGAACTCCCATTTTCTGGTAGATGATAGTCTCACATTACCACCTACTTATTAATATAAAATTCAGCTACATATATTTTTAGTCTATAGAAAGAAAGTGCCCCCAAAAATAATTTGAATAGAAGATAAATATACTTGGTACAATGTTATGGTATTTATAATTGAGTTGGAACTCTTTCTCATTATTTATCATCATTATTATAATCCCATTATTTATTCAATATCAGTCACAAAAAATTAATACATTTGAATCTTTCAATATTAATTTTTTAATATTCCCATAATATAATATATCATGGTTTCTCCACTTACACAAGAAGAGTATCTCTACTCACATTTAGAATCAAACATTCATGCAATAAAAACTACATGTATCATCATTTCAAAAAAATATCCATAAATATCCGTACAATCAAATTCCTTTGTTAAATTCATTTTCATTATAAATTTTCATATTCCTCTTGTTCGTGAATTGAAGCATGTATTATAGGTTGGTCAAACATGTTACTTATCATCTCTGTTGTCTAATATATTATCCATAATTGGTGTATCCCGATCAGTGTCAATGGATAATGGTAATAAATCATTATTTTGGTTACACATGGGAAGTGATAGTTTATTGAAAACAGTCTATGTGAATCAGATCTCCTAAATTAATCTCATTTGATGACTCTTCTTCTATCCCTATGTTATTCATACGGAAAACCAATGTTTTGTGTGAACCCATACAACATCAATTCTCCACATGGTTGGGAATCACTTTATCAATAAAGAAAATTCATCTACATTATAGTTTCTACACTAGGGTTCACAACTAGAGCACATCACACACATACTTTGAGTGTGAACAAAATTCGTTCCCACCATACACACTAATGTATGAACCCAATGGCTATTATAATACTACTCATACCCACACGCTATCATGTGGTGGATATATATCAACTCACACACTCATATACTTCCATGTTGGATTCTAGTATAGCAACCCTATCCTTTTAAAAAATTTATTACTCAATTTCTATGTATAAATATCCAACCGGTATAATATCAATGATTATAAGGCCTAGTGTATTTAGAATACTTGGTTCATAACATAATAAAGGAAACTAAAACATGGAATCCTTATTTGTTCCATTGTTACATATTAAATATTTTTGCGCTCATAAAATGTTATTGGATAACTAGGGGAATACATAATTGAATCTTATGAGATAAAATCCCACTAGGGAAACAAACATGATAAGTAAACATAACATTTGGGTCAAAAGTATATCATGATATCATAAATGAGGATGAAAATAAGTAATCACATGGAATAATGACATAAATAACATTGTATTATATGATCATTTTAGGAGAGGAAATGTGACAGTAATATATAACTTGATAAAAACATGAGTCCAGCCTAACATCCCTGATAATATCACATGGTTTAAAAATTTCTATTCTGGATTTGGTTTAATCCAAAATACCATTCATGATTCCTCATGTGACTATATATATAACCAATTCATTTTATTGGCATCTAGGATCACCCATAATAACATGTTCTTGATATGTGTCTTCCACATAGTGAAAATAAATCCTAAGGAATAACATAAGGAGTACACAAGGAATGAAAATGTGTTAAGTAATCTTCTATCATATCATAATCAAATGAATTTCATGATGGTATTATTTTTTAAATGATCATGATATATTAATTACCCTATAAATTAAATGACATATATACATAATTGTGAATAAAGTTATAACATAAAATGTTATCTTCATTGATGAGAATTGTTTTTTAAAAGATTAAAATAATTCATGAGAAAAATATAATTTTCACTTTTAGAAACATAAAAGAATATCATCATAGATGTAAAATGATTTTGAAATGAACACATTGATAATTTAATATAGAATATAGAAGTTATTGGAAAATTAATTTTTAAAAATGAAACTTTATATATTATTTGGGAAATCATTTTCATTGAAAATAATCATTGAAAAATTAGAAATAAATATACAAAAAACATTGTAGGCATTCTTTGAGGTAAAAAACAATTCAAATAAGAGCACACTTTTTTAAAAAATAGATCATTATAAAAATTCATTTATTTGAAAATAATCATGGAAAAATATAAATCACGGTTTTAAACACAAATTATTCCTGATATTGGAATTTACCATTCATGTTATACAATTTAAAACAATGGTTTCCTTCAAATTTGTAGTAAAACCCAAACAAGGATAGTTTAGAAAATGACATGAAGATTCCATTCAAGAAATTTTGTAAAAAAAGTAAATCATGGGTAAAAATGTATTTAATAAATCAGTTTTATAATGTGAAAAAATTGTTTCAAAGCATCTTTAGATACCATTATTTTTTATGAGAAAGGAATTTCATTCAAAAAGAGAAATAATGACAGATTTCTGTATAAACATTCTTTTAGAATCTTGAGTATATAAAGGGATGAAAATGAAAGAATAACATGTATTCTCATGACATAAATAATGGAGAAGAATATTTATGAGTTTTATAACAGTTGAATTATAAGATATCATCATCAAAATCATAAACATTTTCAAACGTGATAAAAATTTTCAATGTATAATAAAACCATTACCACTTTGGTAACATTGAATCTTAATCCTCATGAAAGAATGAAGTTAAATAAAAATATAATACCATGAGAATAAATAAATTAATGATATTAAATGTAAAAGAGTCTATAAATAAATGTCACAACATGAACCAATGGGTTTGGAGTCGTAACCACTCCAAGCCTACATCTATAGGCTAGGGGTGGAAATGAGTGCTGAAGGCATAACTAATATGGGTGTTCGTTGACTAATGTACCATGACACACACCCAGCCATATCCATGTAGATGTGAATATGAATAATAAGAAAATATGTTTTATAATGAGTATAAACAAGGCATGTAAATCCTCTTGGGAGTATAATATTATAATAAGGTAAACTAAAATGTAATAGGGGAAAAATGCAAACCCAACCAGAAAGATGTCCCAATATGAAAAAACGAGAAATATAAATGCTATGAGAGCTCAAATCAGAATATCCAAGCTCTGGACACCATACAAGGTCAAATTCACAATGTATATATTATATCCTATATAATATCCATTGACATGTTCGTTATCTACATAAGAAAAGACATGTGTGGGTAATGATCATGTAGGGGTGAGTATATACAAAATCATTAGGATTCCTATAAAGATGAAAATGGTGTAGTAAGAGATACTATAGGAATAGATAGTTAAACCCAAATAAAGAGAGTCACAAAAACCAATGAAATAGATATATATATATATATATATTATCAAATGAATGTAGCCTAAATGAGAGAGAAAGTGGATCTCCATCTCATATACCAACCTAGCAAAGAGTACTATAATATCCAAAGGCCCATCAATGATTTACATCATCTCATAAGGATTTGTGGAGATAAATTCAAGTAAAACCATAACTCTCCACTATATCATAAAATCGAGGGGAACAACCTCTATATAGAGAAACCATGCCTTGGTAAAAAAGAAGGCTTCCAATCAGGTAGTCGATAGAGGAACCATGACCCAAATCCATAGAAGGGTGCCAATATAATATTCGATAGAGAACCCATGACCTACCCAGCAAGATGGTTCTACTATGATAGCTATTGACCTATGACTTGTATATATTGGATGGTGACACTCAATAGTCCAAATATGACCCCTGACATGACTAGTAATAGGGTTCCACTCTAGTAATCAGCACCAGACCCATTCCATGTCTCTTCATGAGGGTTGAACTCTAGTATTGAAGTAATCATGACCTGATATCACAGAAGGGTTCCAATAAAATAGTATATCTAATACCCATTCCCTCCCGAGTAGGAGGATGATACACTAATAGGTGTGGTCACAGACCATTATACTGTAGCGGTGACACTCAGATAGAATATAGAGCACCCATGCCTTTCTCTATTGGAGGGTTCAACTCTAATGGTCGATTGAGGAACCATTCCATACACAGTAGAAGGGATCTTCTCTAATGAAAGGTAGAGGACCCATTTACTATCATAAATTGTGGGTTTCCCTCTAGTTTTAATGGTGATTTTTCCTAATTTCATCAATCGTCTATCATTTCTTAAAGAAGAATCTCACTAATAACATTCTGTAGTATCACAATTATCAATATAATGTGCATCATCACTTTCTATTCGTACTCATAGGTTAATATAAGAGTCTAAATTAAGGGGAATTAAGAGATACAAGTTTCCTCAAAAGTAAAGTAAGGGTATATGAAGTGTGAGGGGAGCTAAATTGTGTTCAATCCCAATCTGCTGTCTGGACATGACCTGAAGGGAATATGGATCACCCCCAATGTAGCTCTACATTATGTGTAAGTGGAATACACAGCATGACCCAACCACCTAGGATTCATCTCGTGCACATTCCAATTTCCACATATCGTTCCCATATCTCTGTATATCATTACATGGTTTATTCTTCCACATGGTGTTCTACCAATGATCAATTTCCCTTAAATAATCATCTATTATAGGTTAAAACAATATGTGGCCTAGCCACATGGTGTATGATCCTTATGTTTTCCAAAGCCATAGTTCTATATCCAAAGGGGAACTACACAATGTGTGTTCATCAAAGTATATACTGTTTAGTAATGGTTTTCTTAGAATGTTAGTTTTGTTACCATCATTTCAAATACGACCTCCCTTCATTATATATCTCTTATATTCTACCCAATATTAGTGAGAATGTCCTATTATCATTATTTCTTAACATCCAATAGACAAAAAAATGATTCTAATTTATCGATGGGGGTTTACCATACACCCTGTGTGCTTAGAATTCCTCTCATTCCGCACCTTATAGTCTTAGATCATGGATCCACAAAATAATAAACAACATACAAATATTAATCCCTTTTAGTCCTTTATTCTCTAAATAATTAACTGCATTTGAATACCCCATGATTATCGGGGTTATTGTAATGCCCCAACCTAAGTTACCAAGAGTCCGTGCATAATTTAAATACTTTGGAATGATTTCATGGAATCCAATCATGAAGGACCAATCAGTTTAGTCGTATAGGAATATATATTACATACATGAACGTTACATTACATTATAAAATAAAATCAACTACAACATTGTATCCATTGACCAAAATCAAATCCCTTAGATTATCTATACAGTTATGTCATAATATACTTCTTTGTATCATGGGAAAAATAAAGAAAAAATGAATGGGGTGAGATCATATGCTCAATAAGGGTAAATAATTTAGTGAAAGATAATATAAACAATAGACATGGTGAATAACTGAAAACACATGCCATTACAAATAATAAACATGAACACTTTATGAATAAAACATGAGATGTGAAAATAATTCCATAATAAAAAACTGTCATTGGTATTCTTAAAGTCTAATAACCACATGAACCATAAATATTATTATCATAATGATGCAATATATAATTCCAGACAATCCGAAACATTTTGTCAAGGAATCGACAAAGATGTCTAAAAATGACTAAGGGCTCGGCCAAAACCATAAATCAATTTGGCAAAGGCCGTGACCAATTACACAGTTAATTTACTCATGAGACCTTATGATTCATCAATGAGCTATATTGGTCTACACCAATCACTTACTTTTTCCAATACATTCCACATATGAAAAGTTTGAAACATAACATAAACATTCATAGTTATACTAGAATACTAAATGTCAATAATTTAACCCTAAACCATGAATGGTATAAAAATAACACATCCACAGTCAAATATATCACAAAAAACCAGTAAAATATGGAATATTTGTGTTATAATAAATCTACCTCAATAAAGAATAATATCCCATAATGGATGTTGGCATAGTTGAAAATGATCAGAAAAAATCATTGAGAAAATATCCCTTTTCCATGAAATCATTTGAAAGATAAATAAATAATAAAGAAAGTAATTTTAAATATTGTTTTGAAATATAGTTTCCCATACCATGTTGAATCTTTTGAATATAATTAACATTTTAAAACATTCATGTCCCTATAAATTAATACATAAAAACATTTTGAAAATATGGACATTAATGAGAAAGGATTAAAAAGATATATATTTAAAACATTTAAAATAATTTTTTAGTAAAAAACACCATTGAAATTTTTCTCTTTGAAAAATATTTTATAAAACATGGACATTTATAATAAATTTTTCCCAGTAGATAATTATGTAAAAACAACCTCGGATAATAAATAGATTATGGAATTAACTCTTACCTTGCACTTTCCTTTGGTCGAGGGTACTTTTAACCTCTTGTATAATGACCATAGTATGTTATTAAATTATACCAGAACCACATTAATATTTATTATATCATACATGGTACATTTATGACTTTATACTACCAATTTTATAATGATATCAATGTTAAATTAACATTTTGGATAATAATCTCTTTCTTTATCATACATGTTTTAACTTGTTATTCTAGATCATATCATTTAGATAGTCATTTAAATAAATCCAGAATATAAACATTGATTTATATATCATATATATCTATAATATATATATTTATAATATATATATATATGAAATGTAAGGCACCATTTATGAAGACTGTAGGTTGTACGTACGCAGAAACGATGTTTCTGTTTTCATATCGTATTGAATAGAAGTAAGTGAATAAGATATATGAATTTACAAAAACACATAGACACATAGATATATATATTAATTAGAATTATTATGTCCTATATTATATACATAATAATAATATATATTTTTATAATCATAGTTGAATGAAGAATGTGGAAATGAATTGCATCGCGTCGTGGAGACCGCAATCCGTACGTTCGCACGAGTGACAATATCATTATATTGATGGTGAAATATTATTTAATTTGATATTATTTCATATATAAAGAATCATTAACATGTGATATTTGTTATTTACATCAGTTATAATCATTATTATACCCATCCAAATAATGAAGTGTTTGAATAACAAATTACACCACGATGTGGAGATGGTAAGCTGTACGTACACTAGTAATGTGAAATTTTCATTTATAGTATGGATAAAATAATTAATATTGTTTTAAAATATTTATAAAAACATAACAACATGTATATGGAAATGGAATGATTTTTTTTATGGAAACAACAAAGAAAGAGTAAGTGGAATAAGAAATGAACATGAAAAAGGGTTGAGAAATTATTACATCTTCTATGGGGTTTTCTGTTTGAGTTGATCAAAATGTCTCCAAAGGATGACATTCAGATCAATGTAAGGCATCATGGATTAAGGGAGGATATTTGAATGGATGTTCGGTCAGGTTTTGGTAGATCCAAATGGCTATGGAGGTGTGAAATTAAGAGAAGGGGAAGTACCCTTTTTTAAGAGATGTGAGGGTCACTTTAGGAAAATATTGAAATATTATTTTATAATAAACTCATTTTCGGTTTGTAATGGCTCAAAAATTATTTATATGGAGTCCAAGGTGGGGATGGGTGGAAAAATGTTCAAAAAATATGTTTTAGATAGGTTTAGGTCACCATATTAACCTTATCTTCTAGATTTAACTATTAGTTAAATAGTTTGACATTTACCATGTCACTTTGTATTTTTATATTATATTGTTAATAAGCCTACAATAACAAGCCAAGAGAACCCCATGTGATTCATTATTAATATACCTATCATTATATAAGTTTTTTTAATATCCTTACATTTTTAGGAATATTATATAATTTAATAACATAATATTTGTTTTAAAAACTCATTTTTGTCAATTTGAACACTATTTAGTATTTGGTTTTCTGGAAAGTCATAAAAACATTACGACTTAAAACCGAAAACATTTAATAAATATTAACATGTCATATATGCCTAGAAAACTCGAGGATTGCATCCAAACTTTCAAATTATTTCTATTTTAGTTTTTCCAATACCATTTATTGGATTTTTTCATTAATATGGTAATTACTGCATCATCATTGCGTGATAAATAAATTATATTATTTATTTTCTAAAAAATATAAATAAAATATCATAATATTTGAAATATTTTAAGATTTATAATAATTATTTATAGTCCAAAATATAACTTATATAATCCCATTTAATTTTTTTACTAAAATATATTTGTTTATTTCATTTTTGTATATACATTAAATTAATTAATATATAGTGTCATTATCACTCTAATTTAGTTCCATGGTGTCCCAAAATAGAACCAAAGATGCCCAAGGTCGTACATGTGTCTAAAAATAAAAATAGGAAACATTTTATGGTAATTTAATGTTATTATAATACTATTTATTTACACTAATTTAACGGATTTACCCTTTAACTTTGGTAAACAAAATATTTACTAAAGTAAATATTCATAAATACTAGATATAAAAGATACCTATTTACAAAGTTTATGCATCATGATTCCAGATATGGATTTAGTTTTTCCGAATTCATAACACATAAGTGGATGAAATTAATTTAAAATTAATTCATATTGTTTAATCAAAAAGCGTGTTTTTAAGAAATAATAACTATCAAAAGATTGAAACTTGTTAATGTTTAGTTTAAATGTGATATTACATAAAATTACATAATTATATTAAATTATAAATATATATCCTAATGATACTATAAAACTACTCAACTGTACTATTTAACAATATAAATTATATTGATTAAAAAAGTTGTTTTTAGTTAAAATTTAGTATTCTTCACTATTCATCCAAATATGAAAGTAATTAGAAAAGTACCAAAAATTTATCCCAACTAAAATTTTATGTATCTATTCTAAATAAAAGTTTAATTTCACTAAATTGAATATATAAAAGTGTCAAATTTTGGATTTAAAAATGGTTTTCTTTTAAAAGGCATAAAAACTGAATTTTTTTAAAAAATAGATCTTTTATCTAAAAAATTGAATTTTTATTATATTATGTATATGGAACAAAAAATATAAATGTTAAAATTGTATAAGATATAAAAAATTTATAATGAGGTTAATACTATTCATAACTACTTTTTTGAATGGCTAGTTTGGTAAGTCGTGGTGCGCTAAAACTCGGGGTTGCATTTAGTGCTAGTTATTGAAATACATTGAAATGATAACATACTGAAAAAATCATTGGCTGTTACATTCTCCACTCTTTAAATAATTTTTGGGCTCTCAATTTTAAATTTTTCATCAAAAATACATGTTTAAAAATAGAAACATAACTTTGTGGAAACCCCACATCAGAAATTGGGTTAATAAAATTTATTCTTAATATGAGTGAAAGGGAAATTAAAAAGTCACCAAAAATTTATGATCTCGATTAGGAGAACATTAGAGGAAATTATAGAAACATAGTTTGAGGAAAACAGAAATATTTATTGGAAGTGATTGAGGTCACCAATCATAAACAAGAGTAAAATTGGGGGCCTCAAAGACATCAATTTAAGATGATGTAAAATACCATCCGTTCAACAAAAAATATGGTATTAAGATAACACATTTTTTGTTTTAAGATAAATTCTCCAATGTTTATGAATTAATTTATTTATCTAATAAGATGAAATATATATATATATATATATATATACATATATATATATACATTATAAGTAAAGTTTCATCCTTCATCTAATTTCTACCCCAAACTAATCATTCAATCAGAAAGATAATAGAATTCAGAAATATTCTATTTATCCCAATCGTATAGGGTTCCAAAAATAAATAATTTATAAATAATTTGTCCAATTATTAAAAAAATACATAATATAAACAATGAAATCCCATATGTTAGTGGTAGGTGATCCACCATTATCGCCCTTTGGTTGCGGGTTCAAGTCTCACGACCTTTCCGAACGCGAGTAGTTCTCATCCGACCACTGTGTTGTCGTTTTTATGACAATCCAAAAACAATATCAAGAAATAATTTAACCATAAAAATATTATCCAATGTCAATATTAATCAATTCCAACCTTTAGACTAATCCAAAAGACTTCTGTCCAAACTCACAGTCCAAAATTTATATGGAAGTTAAACAGAATGAAGATCATTTTTCCAAATAATAACATGTGAATATTGTTATCATGTATTCATTTAAAACACGTTAACACCCTAAATAACCATAAAACATTATTTATTACATTAATGCTCTCTTATTCCTTACAAAATACTAGATATACTCCATGAATCCAAAAATGTTGTAATCTCCAACAATGATTGAATATACAAATAATTAATCAATTTCAAGGTGTTCAAGAATATCCAATATAATTTTTCTAAATCAATCATATAATATTTCAAAATCACTATCTCAAAATAAAGACCATATTTTGGTTTTCCATTCCTTGAACCATGTATTTTTCAAAAACTTTAACCTGAAACCGTGTCACTTTACTTGGAAACATACAATCTCAAATCCTTATTGAAATAGTACCGCAATACAATCATTATTTATTTCCATAATTAATTTAACCAATAAATCATTGATACAACACTCAAATGAAATAATTATTTAATAACAACATAATAACACAAGTCATTCCTCTTCATTTTTGGTTGTATCATAACGTGATTATTATCCAATAGATTCATTTGGGGAATTCTCTGATGATTTAGACAATATTTCGCATAGTGTCCCAACTCATTATAGGTAAATAATTGTATATTTGAAACCATTTTCATACCCTTTAATTCATGTAATTGGTGTCCTATTTCTCAATACTTATAACAAAATCTCATTTCCTTAATGCATTTACCAAGGTTATTCTTTGCACAGTTATCACTTATGGGAAACTCCTTATTCCCCCTTACCATTATCCATCTTTTTCTCTACCATATTTTTATTCTCATTATTCTATTCAAATCCATAGGACACATGGGATTAATTACATATCTTATTGACAAATGATATTGTTTATTCAAATGATGACAATATGTGGGAGACTATTTCCCTTTTATATTTTGGCATAATACAATGAACGATATGATCCTTCTTAATCATTCGATCTTGTGTATTGCAAGAATTTTCATTCATTCTATTAGGCTCCATTTCTAAACAATGGAATAAACTAGGTTAGTTTATGAATCACAATTCATAATTCAAAACTAGTAAAATAACTAAAGTAAATTTAATTGATTATGAAAATAATCTATAACCAAGACTGCAGTAAGGCCGGTTGTTGTGTACCAGGATACCACGGGTCAATCCTGAAACTCATTTTCAATGTTTTCACTCCTACGCACATCAGTTCAAGAGCGGACTTTACCTACTCGTGTCCAAAAAAATCATGTATTTTCTTGGAAAATAAACAAAATATATACATTATAAAAATTCTAGGAAGTTATTGTACACTAATCTTATAAGTATGTCTTATGGAAACATTATCTAATCAGAGTTAATATAAATCTAGTTTCCAAGGATTGTACTAAACATCCTATGAAAAAAACTGTAACCCCTCGACCCTAGATACCTCGAGTCAATGCATTATTTTAATAAATTGGCGTGATTACAAGGAATCATGTCCAGAATGACCGATCAGTTTAGAAGTTTTTCAAAATAGATTACAAACATGAATGTCACATTACATTATAAAATGAAAAACAACAACAACATTGTCTCCATTGATTACAATAATATTCCTTATATTATCCCAGAAGGTCTGTGATTATATACTTTTCACATTTTGGAAAAATTGAACAAAAATAGAATGGGGTGAGATCAGATGCTCAGTAAGGGTAAACAATTTAGCGGATGATAACATAAACAATAGGCATGTAGAATAATTTAAAACACATGTCTTTACAATTAATAAACATGAACAGTTTATGGAAGAAATATGAGATGACTAAATAATACCATAAAAAACAATGTGATGGGTATTCTACTAGTGGAATAACCACATGAACTCTCAATATTATTTTCATAATGAGAGAATGTATAATAGCAGAGATTCTGAAACATTTTTTCATGGCCTCGACCAAGATGTCTAAAAATGATTATATCCTTGGTAAAAACCATATATCAAATTGGGAATGGCCTTGACCAATTCCACATCTAATTTTCTCATTATACCTTTCATTGCGTCGAGGAGCTATAACAGGATCTACCTGTAACATACTATGTCCAACACATTTTACATATGAAATGGTTGAAACATAACATAAACATTCATATTATACCTAGCATAAGAAATGTATATAAAATAAAAATATAACATGAATGGTATAAAAATAACACATCCATAGTCAAATACATCACAAAACCTTCAATACAATATGGAATTTTTGAATCATAATAAATCCACCTTGATTAATAAAAATAAAGGACGTTGGCATAGTTGAAAATGTTCTGTAAAAATCATTGAAAGAAATATCAATTTTTCATGAATTCATGTTAAAGTCACATAATTTATAAAGTATGTCATTTAAAATATGGGTTTTAATCAAAGTGTCCCATAACAATTTTAATATTTTGAATGAAATTAACAATTTAAAATATTCATGTCCATATAAATGAATCCTTTAATCTATTTTGATAACATAGACATTAATGAGAATGGTTTAGAAGATTAAAACATTAAAGAATTTAATATGATGTTATAGTAATAAATTACTATAAAATTAATCCCTATGAAATCTATTTTATGAAACATGTAAATGGATAAAAAATATTTCTCAGTAGACACTTACATTAAAACAACCTCAGATAATAATTAGATTGTAAAATTATCCCATACCTTGCACTTTTCTTTGACTGAGGGTACATTTAACCTCTTTTATAATGAGTATAGTATGTTATTAAATTATACTAGAACCATAATATTATATATTATATAATACAAGACTCATTTATTTCTTTCTACTACCTATTCAATAATGATTTCCTTGTTAAATTAACATTTCGGGTAATACTCTCTTTCATTATCATATTTGTTTTATCATGATATTCTTGATCAAATAATTTAGATCATGATTTAAATATATCCATAATATAAACCTTGATATATATATCCATTATATTTAGAATTAAAATATTTATAATATATGGAAATATGAAATTTAAGGCACCGTTTATGGAGACTGTATGTCTTACGTATGCATAAACATTTTTTCAATTTTCATATTGTATTGAATGGAAGTATTGGAAAAAGATATATTTATGTACACACACACACACACATATATATATATATATCTAATAAGTAAAATTATTATATCTAATATTACATACTTATTAATAGTATATATTTTTACAATCATCGTTGATTGGTGAACGTGGAAATGAATCTCATCGAGTCGTGGAGATGGTAATCTGTAGATATGCACGAGCAAAAATATCATTATATTAATGGTTAAATCGTATTTAATTGGGTGGTATATAATATATAACAAATAATTATCATGTTATATTTATTATTTACTTCATTTATACTCATTATTATACACATCCAAATAATGAATTGTTGGAATAACAAACTACACCACGATGTGGATACGGTAATCGGTATGTACGCATGTATGGTGACTTTTTCATTTATAAGATGGATAAAATAGTCAATATGGTAGTACCATATTTATAATAACATTAATTTTTTTATAAGTTAATGGAGTTATTTTATTTATGGAAACAACAAATAATGAGGATGCGGTTGAAGAAAACAACTTGAAAGAGGGTGGTGATATTATTAACTCTTCTTCAGGTGTTTCTTTTTTAGTTGATCAAAATAGGTCCTTATATTGAATTTATGATCAAATTATTTCCTCTATTATAATGGAGGATTGTTTATATGTTACTTTGGAAGTGTTTTTTTGAACCAAATGGCTATGGAGGTGTGAAATTAAGAGAAGGGAAAGTGCCCTTTTATAAGATAGGTGAGGGTCCCTTTAGGAAATTCTTGAAATATTATATTATAAAAAAATAATTTTAGTTTTATAATGCCTTAAAAATTATTTATTTCTACGATAAGGAGGTTATAGGTCAAAAAACTCTCATCAAATAGGTTTTATAGAGTATAGGTCAGAATATTAACCTTATCATTTATATTTAACTCTTAGTTAAATAGTTTGAAATCTACCATGTCTCTTTGTATTTTTATATTATGTGGTTATTAAACATAATATAACAAGTAAAACTAACCCCATGTGGTTATTTATAAATATTAATATCATTATATAACTTATTTTTAGGATCCTTATATTTTTAGGACTATTATATTATTTAAAAAAAATATTTTTTTTAAAAACTCATTTATGTGAATTTTAACACTATTTAGTATTTGATTTTTTTTAAAATAATAAAAACATGATTACATCGAAAAATATACATTGCATAAATCCTAAAATTTCATATTAACCTATTAAATTCGTGGATGGCATTAAAACTGTCAAATAATATTTTTTTAAAAAGTTACAAAACCATTTATTTGATTCTATCATTAATATGTTAATTACTCCAACATCATTGTATCATAAATAAATTTAGTTATATAATGTCTAAAAATTATAAATAAAATAAAATTATTTAATAAATCTCTTTATATTTTTAATGAGTATTTATAGTCAAAAATATTACTTATATAACCGCATGTAAAAATTATTTTACTAAAAATATATGCTTATATCATTTTTTGTCTTTATTTTAAATTAATTAATATAATTTTTCATTATCACTATCATGTGGATCCATGGGGTCCAAAAATTGAGCCAAGTATTACCATGTTCGTACGTTCATTAACCAATATCAATAGGATGCATGTTAGGGTAACTTAATATTATTATAATACTATTTTTAACCATAATTTACTGGATTTACTCTTTATCCATGGTAAATAAAATATTTACTGAAGTAAATATTTCTAATGTATAAATATAAATGTTAACTATATACAAAATTTTTACCTCATTGTTACAAAATATGGAAACTATTTTCCCAAATTAGAAAAATAGAAGTTGTAGAAATTAATTTAAAATTAATTCCTATTGTTAAAATAAAAAGTCGGTTTTTAGGAAATAATAACTATCAAAATATTGACACATGTTTATGTACAGTTTAAATGTTATATTAAATACAATGAACTAAATTATATTAAATGATAAAAATATAGTCTAATGATACTTTAAACCACTCAAATGTATAATTTAACAATATAAATTATTTTGATTAAAAAGTAATTTTTTTATAAAATTTAGTATTTTTCACTAATCATCAAAATATGAATGTTCTCAAAAATGTACCAATAATTTATCCAAAATATATAATTATGTCACTAGTCAAAATAAAAATTTAATTTCACTAAATTTAATATATAAAAGGGTAAAATATCATATTTAAAAATGATTCTCCATTAAAAGGCTGATAAAATACATTTTTATAAAATTACCTCTTTTATCTTAAAAAATAAAATTTTAATATATTATGTCTAAGAAACACAAAATATGAATGTTAAAATTATATAGGATGTATAAAATTTAAAATATGGTTAATACTATTCAAAAACACTTTTTTAAACAGCTAGTTTGGTATGTCATGGTGTATTCGAACTTGTTGTTGCATGTTGTAAAATTTATTGAAATACTTTGAATAGATAACATACTATAAAATTCTGGGGTGTTACAGTCATATTAGTCTTGATCTCACTGAAAATGTGGAGCCATGGCCCCATTGTATAATGGTGAAGAACACCATTAAAGGGAGAGAAAAAATCAATGAAATTTTTTTAGTGATTGTTGAACAAGAGTTGGTCTTCAATAAATAAAAACTACAGATATTGGTAGATAAATTTATTTCAATGAATATAGAATGAATAAAAAAATAAATTTCAGTTCTCAGGTGCATGAAATGGTTTTCAAATTGACATATAAAATTGAAAAATAATGAGCATGATAAAAAATTATTATAATGCAGGAAAAAATCCTAAAATTAACATTTCTACATGGATTTGGATCACTTGATGATAAATAGTGTTCTCTCAAATGAATGAGAGATGTTTTCTATTTCCATGCACCATGATCTTCATGGATTAAAAAGTTCATCATCGTCTTATTTTTATTCTCTAGTGAGAGGGTAAAAGAATATCACATCAACTATTTTTGTATGATTATAATAATCTTAGTGTTTTTCAATAATGAATAATATATAGGAAAATTTGATTTTACATCATTTAATAAAATAAATAAATAAATAAATCATTAATTCTAAATGCCCCCACCAACTATTATTTTATCATAAAATCCTTCTCTAATATACTTTATGTCACTACAATGGTAATCCTCACATTTTATTCAAAAATTGTATAATATTTTTTATCAAATACATAATTTAAAATTTATCCAATTTAATTTAACAAATAATGTATCTATCAAATAAATTTTTTAAATATTTTGATAAAATTATTTTTGGGAACATCAGCCTTTGGAATCCCACAACATCTCTACTCTTGGATACAAAAACATTACTAGATATATTATGAAGTATTAAAATGAAAAATGGTATATACATAATTGAATATTCATCATTTAAATCTAAGAAAAGAAATAATTATATAAATTATATATTGGAATTGAGCCATCTTCTGGATCTCCCGCTCTGAGGATTTCTATAGCATTTTCTTGTGCTTCCACAACACACATACCAAGGGGATGGTTAATCCACATCAGGTCATTTTCCATGGATTCTTGATCACCATAGGGTGATAAAAAACAGTGGATCCATCCTCGATGTCAAGATCTCCCCAGTCAATAACATGTGTGGGGTCACGCATATGTATCTTCAACTATGAAACATAGATGAAATTATTCACCCACTCTAAATATGGGGGTTTAGAGAGATGGTAATATACCTCCCCAAACACTGGAATGATATCAATTGGAATGAGGAATGTCTAGGATAACATTCCTCCCCATATAAATCATGGAAATCCTTGTCATGGGGAGAATCTCAAGAAAACATGGTCTCGTAGCTCATACTCCAAGGGCCTATGATATCGATCTTTGAATGACTTATACCCATGATGGTATATCCTTATCTGCTAATAGATGACCTTTTTATTATCCAAAATTGCTTTCACGATGTTGGATTGAACCATAGATGCCTTTCCAATCTCTATCCAGCACAAGGTGACCTATAGGTTATCCCATACATTGCCTCAAAAGATTCTACACTAATAGTATAATTGAATCTATTTTTGTAGACAAAAAAAAATGGAAAGTGAACCATTTACCTCTAGAGAAAGTCAAGTATTCAATCCCTTAGAATATCCTCCAACATTTGTATAGTGTGCTCTATGTACACATTTTTATGGGGGTGGAATGTTGTACTCTTCTACATATGGGTCCCCAAGTGACTCATTTAGGCCTATCCACAATTGGAAAGTTAACCACACATCACAATGTGATAAAATAGTCTAGCGAACCTATGAATGAGAACAATATATGATATATAAAACTACCCCCAAATCTCAATTTAAATATCCCCCCTGATAGACAAGAACTTTGGTGACTTCTTTGGTTGGTCAACTATCACCCAGATGGTGTCATCACCTCCCGCTATAAGTGGAATCCATATTACGAAAAATGTGGATATTTCATCATTTTTACACTCAATGATCTCAAGAGACTACAACAATACTACTAGAACATGATGTTCAACATTAACATACTTAACGATGAAACTTAATTAGATGAAATCTAGGCCACCCCCTATCATGTCATCAAACCAAAACATCCATTAAATATCTTAATAATATTTCCATATACTGTGATGTATATCGAAAGGATAATTGTGAAAATCTCTCAAAACCTCCTCCCACATCCTGACTATGACCACCATCCATCCAAAGAAAAAGGATTATATAATTCCTTCCAGAAAATCTATTGTGTGATTATATTAAGGATATCAATTAACAAAATACCGCACTGTCAATGTATCATAACACATTATATCTCACATACTAGATAAGAAGAGTCCAAACCATTGAATGAAGAAACATTTCACCATCCTAATTATCCAGGGTCAGTTGTAGTGAATGAAACTTCTCTGGTGCCTCATGAATGAAATGAGCTTGGTACTTCTTACTATGGGCATCTTCATCCACATTTCCAATCCCTAGAGTATATAATATATCAATGTAATATTCCTTTAGGAACTCAAACTTGTGACTATGCCTCATGTTCAAGACACACAACAAGAAAACAAACCCGAGACTCTGATTTCTTTATTAAATAACCAATCTATCTCCTAGAATATTTTTCCTCCACATACTCAGATAAAGGACTACTACTTCTAGCTAAAGGTCATGAGTTAGATTATTCTACTCATGGGGTCTCAATTTCCTTAAACTATATATGATAACTTATAGTATTTTTATCAACACGTAGTTGTGCCCATATTCTAAGAAATCACATTACACTAAATATTTCACACCCTCATTCAATAGTCAAAAAATAGTATAAATCATCAACCACAACTAAAATACCCAATCGTCCTCTGGTAGTGCTCAGTATAGGTAAATGGATACCCTTTCAAAATTAGGGTTGTAAAAGGGGAATCAATCATATATATGTCTTCCAAAAAACATGGATATTACCCCAAAATTCCATGAACACTCTACACCTATGACATGATCTTGGATGGATCCCATGAAAGAACTACGTAAAACATTTTTGGATCCATAGATAATCAATTATCCTAAATAACATTCCCCAAAAAGTCTACTTCATGTTTCCAAGTATGGAACATTATGAGTTTACCATAAAGCTGGTTATCTCAAAGAAAATATAAGACTATACTTATATACGATATATGATTCTCCTCTATCATAGAGTATATAAGTATGTTTTTAAATAAGGAAACCAACAGTTGGTACATGTAAGGATAGAAATCCAGTTCATTAAATCCAAAAACATAGCAGGGGAATTTTTTACACAGAATGGAATCCCTTGGAAATCATAGTTTTCATAGAAACATCAGAATTCCATCTTTAAAATATAATCCTCACAAACTATATACTTGTGGTATTCGAATAATAGATCGATCTTCCAGAACCCTCTCATGCCTTACAACTGATCAAATCGATCATAAATCCTCAAAGGGGTAAATGTTATTTATCATGGTCTAGTTCATGCAATGATAATATACACGTTCCATAATCCCATATCCTTACATTAACAAAAAAAGATGCCATAAATACCAAAATGGGACACAATGGGTTGGATAAAACCTTCTCTCAATAGTTCTCCAATTGCAGTTGCATATCAAAGAGTAAATTAGGGGCCATCTAATTTTCTGAATAATATATCAAAGTGTAATTGGGGTGAACATCAATGTAAATATTCCTCTCTCGCCTCAAAGGTAGTATAAATACTTTTTCAAGGAAGGAGTACACAAAATCATCCAATACTGAAGGAATCCAGATACATGAGGAACCTACTATAGCACATGATACACTTTCTAACTAATGGGTGATGGGATACAACATCATACTCAAAAAACTATAACACATCATGTTTTTATAAACATGTGTTTTTAGAATAAATTTTATTTTTAATTTATATTATAAAATGAACTAAGTCATATATTTATATCACATAGAACTGAATTGGAATATGATAGATGTAAAAAAATCATTATGTATGTTCTACACAATACAGACATGGTATACGATGTATACAACACTGAGTTAGTAAACGATACATGGAACATTGAATTTCATTGAAATATATTTTATTATTATTATTTTAATGAGTTAAATAACTTAATTATAACATTGAACATAAACATATAGCTTTAAATATTAATAAATAATTTTAAAATATTGTTTATAATTATATTTTTAAAAAATATAGATAAAAATATATATTATTTCTATAGTCCATTTTATGTTTAATAACATTGTTTTCTTGAATGAACTGCTTCTAATAATGAATGTAATTTTAGACATATCTTGAAATCAAATTTCATAAAATAAATATAATTTTGAATTACATACATCTTAATTATCTTAGTGTTAAATTTTGGGTTTTTTTTAACAAACATCTTTTTTTCTGATCAACAATGAAAAATTATACTTATTATTTAAAAAATACCTATTTTGTAATTAATTAATAATGTTAAATTATATTATAAATTCATTTATTTATAAAATTACATAAATATTACATCCACTAGTTTCTTATAATCAATTTCATTTTGATACTAAATATAAAATACTAAAAACATTTGAACTTTTCTTACATTAAAACAATGTTATTTAATCCCATATACGAGATTAGCACCAATCTGAATTTTGCTACTTCTGTTATTGGAATTTCAAAAATGTGAGTCACACCATTGTATTCAGTATAATATAAATAATTTCATAACAATATATTAATATTTTACCAAATTGATTATTAAATGTTATTAAAATTAATCATAACCATTATAGCCAAATTTGTCATAATTAGGTACTAAACCTTACAAATAAGATCCCAAATGACTAGAAACATGTATAAAACCCATCGAAAGTCCATATTGAAGCCACTAACTATCTATTATAGAGTTAATTTGGTTTGGTAAGCCTTTTTCGATATGAAAATGTGCACACCTAATTTGTTTCTTAAAATTCCATGTCAGTCATTTTTTATCCCTATAAAAGGCTACTATCTATAACTATTCCTCACACATATTAAAACTATTTATATCATCCAATATATGAATATTTAGACTCCAAAAAATTTTAAATTTGACCTTGAAGACATCCTTTTGGTATAATCCCTCTCAAGGAAGCCTTTTGGACCAAATCAAAAGGAGTTACCAGATTTAGAGGCTGAATCTTCATTCAAGCCCCATTCCTTTATTTTACTTCTCCACCCCATCCATTCTATTTATTCTATTATTTAATGAAAAACCCATTATACCACATATACTATTATGTTTTATTAAATAGGTATGTTTTAAACATACACACACCTCCATCTAATAGATTTTGAAAATATTGTTTTAGTGTACGACAAACTACTACCTCAAAAAATGACGACTGTTCATTTCTCATTTACCACCAATCATGGTTGAAATTAAAATGTATAATATATTTATATATTTAATTTATTATATTTATTATCCATTTGATCCTTTTTATTTCTTTTATTACACACATATTTTTACCTTCGAGATGGTGTTAATAAGATAATGTTATTTGAGATAGCATGGAATATTGCCCGCTCAAAGGGATGTGATTCGTTCAAACATCACATAGAATGTATTCAGGAAGAGTTTAATGAACTTATATGATATATATGATATATTCATGCTATTATAATAATTATATATATATATTTCATTTACATACATTACTTCAATTCGAAAATAAAAATAGAAACAACATTTATGCATACATACGGCTTACCGCCTCCCAGAACGGTCTATTCCATTTCTTACTTATATATCTGATAAATTATCATAAAATTAATATAATTGATATAAATAATATTTATATCATTAAATATATTCTGTAATAATTATAAATCTATAAATAAAAACAACATTACAAATTAAGACACACATGAAGAACGAAGTGAATATTACCAAAAGATAAACATCACCATAATATAGATAATAAGCTGGTATTATAAATTTATAATAAAATAATACTCAGTAAAATATAAAATAATATTATTCAGAAATAGATCTATAATAAACATATATTTATTATATAGGAAGGTTGTACGAGTACAGAGAGACTCAGGAAACAGGGTAAGGGATATTTCATCTCACTTTTAATTTATGTGAGATTCATGTTATGATCAACACTCATTCATTTTATGGAGAGGATTTACTAGAAATGATTTAATTATATTTATATATAATGTCCTAGGAAAAGTATCATTATCTAGTTTTCCAAAAACCCAGTTCCATAAATGGTTCCACTGAAACGATGGCACTGGTCTTGGTCTCACACCAAAACGGTGGCACCGGTCATGGTGGAACTATGATGGTGGAACCGTAAAGGTCGCACTGTCATGGTTAAACAAAAAAGTGATGGAGCCCTGATGGTGGAACTATGATAGTGGAACTGTGACCATGGGACCGCTTACAATGTCTCACCAAATGGTGTCCCACCCTTGTTCCTTTTTCTAGTTTGGCATCCACGATGTATCTTTTGACATAAGTTCATTTTAGAACACCATTAAAGAAAATTTAAAGCACATAAATGTATGAAAAATTCCACAATAGTTAGGAAAACCTTGACATACAAAATTGTTTTGATTTCCCATAGTGATAAACCTTTTCTCTTACTTTCTATTTCCACCTCTGTTACTCATTTTCCTCAGTTTAAAAGAAAAAGTTTACTGCAAAACTGTTATGGTCACCTCTCTAATGATGATTATTAAATAAAAATTAATCTAATCGTGTCTTATCATCCAAATGCATGGTTAAACCCGTATCCTCTTTTAAATTCATTCGATATTCATATCTCAGAACTCCATGATCTCACCTTTTTATCACAGTAGGATTCCTTACTTCTTCTTCATACTTGATTTCCTTATTCTTCTAGGGGATATTGGATACCCCCTTCCTCAGGAAAGTGGTTCACCTATGTTGGATATTTTATACTCACTCTTGGAGTCCAATGAGTGCCTCCCCTATAATTTGAGCATCCCCAATACATGGAACGTGTATAGAAACATTGATAATTGATCATCCAAGTAGGGTTATTCCTTCATCTAACTTTATTGTGTATCATGCGGGGTGGGAATAAAAATTTATTAATGGGGATGGATGAAACCAAACCATAGTGAATATAATACATGGACATTTAATGAATCTATGGGTGTGTTTGAGGATGTTGTTGAACTATTTCTCCCTTGTCTTCTGTGATGATTGAATGGTTGTTTGTTGGAAATTGTTTAATCACAAAAACTCAGTTGATTAAATGAATATCCAATGAACAAGAATCCTATTTTGAACACCCCAATTAAACAAACAAAAAGAAGAAACTCAATGAATGGTGTGATATAATTTGTAATATCTATTGCTCTATCTTGGTAATATGTGTTGTTGTTCTACTTGATTATTGTGGGGTGACATGGATGGGGATGTGATCTGCTATTGTGGTTCTATTGTTTGGTTTTGAATATTAGGCCATGTGGTTCCATATGGTGGGGCCTTGTTTGGTTCTAGTACTTTATGGAATCTCATAGATCCCTTTTTTTGTTGTGACTTTACTAGAGAACCAGTTTAAAATGATAAATCAGAAGTTTGGTTGTTTTTCTTTCCATGGATTGTGGCAATGACTGTTAGTTTCCCAGAAGTGAAGAATTTTTTAATATAGAACCAGTCAAATGTGATAATAAGAACGGGATCAATGGGGGATTGTTTTCAGGGAATGAGTTATCACTAGGTTGTGGGTGGTGTTCATTTTATGAATAAATATTAACGAGGGTTCTTGTGTATGGGATGGTTTTGGAACCCCTAGGTTTGTATTAGTACTTTTTTTTCCTATATTAATAACTTAGTACTTATTTTCCTTATTCACACCCCACCCAAGTTGGGCACTTCGGGTTGAACACCAACATTTCAATGGGGGATGGTGTTTTCCCCAAAACTCCAATGAGTGGTTAGTTATTATCTTTTTCAACTCCAATTACCTAGTATCCCAAGACACTTCAGGTAGGCTGTGATGGTCTAAGGTCTATTATAGCACATGTTTATTCAAGAAGGTTTGTTGTGGTGGTTGGCCCATGTATGTGTGCGGGCAGGTTATTTCCAAAGTGTCTTTAGGATGAGTCTCTTCTATCTTCGGCAATGGAAGTAGTTGTTTGGTCATATATTTTTTGGGTGTGGTGGTAGACGTTCTGGCCCTGGTGTCTTCAGGTGTGGTTATGTGTGGTTGTTGTGGCCCTGGTGTTTGCGGGCAAGATGTGTGGTTACAGTAGCCTAGGTGTGTGAGTGTGGGGTATGGAAATGGGACCGCAGTGAGAGTGACGATAGATGTCTAATGAATAGGATGAAATAAATAACCAGTGTCAAAGTGGTGTGGGGTACCCAAATATTTTAGTATAATTACTATTACTTTTCTTCACTCGTGTTATTTGGATAGTGTGGCTTGGTGACATTTGGTGGACAATTTCCATTCTATGTCCTTCAGTTAACTCATTTTTCTTTGAGGGAATTAGAATGCCTTCCAGCATTTGCATGAGAACGTTCTATTTTCCCTACTGAGTATACCTGTATGCTAAAACTACGTATATAAAACTAATTTTAGGTTAGCAAGAGGACTTGGAGGACCATGTGGGACTATACTAGTTCGGACGTTGGGACAATTTTTATGGCTTTATTTTTCCTTCCTTTGTATTTAACATTGTTTTTTTCTTGTATTATAAAACATATTAATGGAACATGAATATAGGAATGTATTTTTTGCGACTTACTTTTACTTTTAATTTTGGTGTTGTTTGGGATTTACTGTTTTATCTTTCAATCCTACTAAATAAAAGGGTAATGACTTCCATTTTCATGTGATTCAATACCCTTGGTGCTAGTCACCACACGAGGACATATTGATGGAGGATATTGAGGGGTGATTATCTCTTCTTCAACTTGAAGAAGGAATGGTTTAGGAACCCTTTGTCACTTCCCTCATCATGGTTACGGCGGGTCGTGACAGAATGGTATCAGAGGCAGGATGTTGAGAGATAGGATAGAGCTCATGGTTATTCAAAGTGAGGATTGAATAGAATGGTAATGAAACATTGTAAGGAAATTGTTCTACATGAAATAGGCATGGTAGGACTGGCTAGGACATAGGATTTTAGGCCCCCCTGTGATACGATGAAAGTACTCTAGGCCTACCTAACGATCAAGTGATGCTATATTTTTTGCCGGGTAGAGACCACAAGAAATGAACATGGATCAAAATAAATAGTGTTATTGTGTGTCTCGGGTATTTTGGTGATCTAAAAATGAATTATAATTCTATGATATAATTAAAATCAACCTTATACACAACTCGTTCTTAGGCATTGATTTTTTACCTTTCAGCTATGGTACTTGATGACGACAATGAGTAATGCGGGCGATCGAGGACTAGGTGGTTGATTTGGCTGATCAGAAGAGGGATGACTGAGAGGATAAGGATGATCATTGGTATAGGGTGCATCATGACTTTTAGTGGCATAACCTCGGGATGTATGGGGGTAGTGTCTTGAATAGGGAGATAGAGAGCTAGCTCGAGGAACTGGTGATATCTTTCAGCATGATCAGGGCTCTGAAAAAGTACTGGGTTCCTATGGCAGAATTCCAGATGTGGGAAGAAATGCATTAGTGGTGGAAGATCTTTAATAGGGAGAAGAGGGAGGCTGAGGTTAGGTGGAATAACATTGAGAGGGATTTTCATGAGGAATTGATATCTTCCATGTTGAAGGTTGAGAGGAGGTAAGAGAAACTCTCACTTCAGTAGGTGAGTTTGTTAGTGAGAGAGATAGGGATCAACTTCAGGGATCTCCTTCACATTGCTTCAGACCTCGTTCCGGATGACGAGTCTCAAGATCGACATTTATAGGATGCCCTCTAACAATCTCTCAAGTATTTTGTTACTCCCTTCATTGTACAGACATACAAGGAGGTCTAGAAGAAGGCAGAAGTGGTAGAGAGGATTCACACAAAAGGAGGTGTGATGTGATAGGGGAGCGATTTGGGATTGTAAAAGGGAAAGGTCTTCAACAGCAGGTCCCCAACATTAGGTCTATCAAGGTTTCAACATGAGGGGACTAGGACCGAATAGTTCCAGTTTTGATCTCTCAGACCTCGCCCTTTCCTTTCCTGACCAAGACTGAGATTATTCATTTGTTGTAGTTGTGGGCTCCTTCGAAATTTGTTCCCAGATCGAGTGCAGTAATGTGGGTGTGGTCCAGTTTAGCACCCACCTCAGCAGCAAAAATTTCCAACCAGGTCTTTTTAGCAGCAAACGTAGGGACAACGAGCTCCAATTTTTTAGAGAGTAGAAATTGCAGGAGGAGGCCAACCTCAGGGAGCTCCTTAAGAACTTATACCAGGTCATGGTCGGGGAGGCGTCCGACATCCCAGGGGAAGTGGAGATGGGTGTGGGAAGTTGAAATCTATAGAGGTAGCCGTTCTAGCAGGGCCAGTAGTCTTCTAAGGTATGATCAACATGTTTAGTACTCTTCCCTGTTCCTTATTTGATTTAGAAGATTCAAAATTCTTTTGTTGCACCGAGTCTTTCCCATGCCATGGGTCTAGACACAGATACACTTTTTGTACCCCTGGTTTTGAGTACACTAGCTAGAGGTAATAACAACATATCTCATGTTTTCTGAGAATGAATTAGATGTAGCCATATGTTGTCATTATAGACATCAATTGGTTGTTCTCTATATTTTCTGTTATTGACTACTTTTGATGAATGATCGTGTTTTCAGATGTTGGAAGATAACCTGTGACCTTCATCGGTGATTAGGGTTTCTAGGATGGTAGCCTGTGAGTGGAGCCCCTTCTTTCATTTTTTTCCAAGATGTTAGTAGAGTCAGAAGATACAAAGATAGAGCATATCACAGGTATTGTCAGTGAGTTCACATACATCTTCCTTGAGGAGTTGATGACTCTACCCCCTCGACATGATGTTGTATTCAAATAGACATTCAACCTGGTGCGGATCCAATTTTGATGGCTCCCTATTAGATGATTCCTTCTGAGCTACACGATTTATGGAATCAGATTGATGATCTGATGAAGAAGGGTTTCTTTTGAACAAGCGTGCCACCGTGGGGTGCTCTGGTATTGTTAGAGAAGAAGGTAGATGGTGGTATCAGGTTGTGCATTGAGTACTGAAGACTGGATATGGTAATGTCCATGAACCATTACCCTCTCTCAGGGATAGAAGACCTCTTTGACCCATTGAATGTTGTTGGATGATTCTACAAGATAGAATCGCAGTCGGGATATCACCAGTTTAGGGTGAAAGAGGGTGACAACTCGAAGACTTCCTTTAGGTGTAGGCATGGCAGCATTATAATCGTAGTCATGCTATTCAGTGTTACGAATTCAACAAACGAGTTAATGGATCTCACGAACTCCTTCTTCGAGGAATATATGGACCAGTTCCTAGTTGTATTTATTGACATCATCTTGATCTACTCAAAATTAGAGGAGGATCATATTGAGAATATGAGGAATGTTTTAGATGTCCTTCGACAACACCAGCTCTACTAGAAATTTTCCAAGTGCATGTTCTAGATGAATGAATTACTCTTCCTTGTACACGTGGTGTCTGTGGAGGGAATAACAGTGGACCCATCAAAGGTCGAGGCGATTTTTTCATGGGAGTAACCCAAGAATGTGATGGAGGTTCATAGTTTCTAGGGACTAGTAGATTACTACTAGAGATTCATGCACAACTTCTCTTGAGTTTCATCACCATTAACAGCCTTGACTAAGAAGGACCAGTCATTCATGTGGAATGATTAGTGTGAGGCAACCTTCTGTTATCTAAATTGGATGTTCGTTAGTTCCCCAGTGATGTGTTTTTTAGAGGAAGGAGTGACGTTTATGGTATTTTGGGATGCTTCAAGCCAAGGATTGGTGTGTGTGCTGATGAGATAACATGGAATTATCTCTCATGGGTCTAGGCAGTTACGTCCCCATGAGCATAACTATGCCACCCACGATCTGGATCATGGAGTAGCCATTTTCTCACTAATTCTTTGGCGACATTACCTCATTGTGGAGCACTTCATGGTCATCATTAATCACAAGAGCATGTGGAATATCTTCTCCCAGTGGCACCTGGACATGTGGCATTGGAGGTGGATGGAGTTTATTCAGTACTATGAATTCAAAATATCTTATAATAAATGTTTGGGGGAATGTAGTGGTTGATGCCTTCAGCAGGAAGATATAGAAGGATTCTGTTCGAGAGTTGGTAGATGTTTGGAAGGATATTGAGGTATTGTTTTTCCTACACCTATATGTAAAGGTGGATGGTGGAAGAGGTTGTCTATTCTAGAAGAATGTGTAGTAATTTATGTTACAACAGGTGGAAGAGTCTCTGTGGGGGGACTTAGAGGTTGATGTGATGCATGATCGTGTTATCCAGGGTGATTCTCTAGGAGGATGGTCCGAAGATGGGAAGAATCAGATGATGTTCCTTGGGAAGTTGTTCGTCATGATAGAAATTCAGAAGAGAGTTACTGGTGAGTTACACAACTCACCCCTCGCAGTGCACCATTGAGTTTCGAAGATGTATCGGTGCTTGGGGGGAAAATTTTGGTGGCCTTGGGTGAAGCAGACAATGGAAGAGATTTTGGCAATGTGCCTCATATGTTAGTAGGTGAAGGCTAACCACCATGTCCTAGGGGGTGAGTTACAACCAATAGATGTCCCCGAGTGGAAGTTGGATGACATCTTGATGGATTTTTTCATATGACTACCTAGTTTTCAAGAGTTTTGTGATGCCATCTAGGTAGTGGTGGACCGACTTCCAAAATTAGCTAACATCATAGAAATCAAGGAGTCGAGTGCAGCGGATGCCCCAGAACAAAGGTGCATAGACGATGTGGTGTGGTTTCATGGAGTATTGAGGTCCGTAATCTATGATCGGGATACTCGGTTTACCTCCTAGTTTTGGAATGGTTTTTAAAATGATTTTGGATCCCAGATATGCCTCAACACAACTATCCACCCCCAGACCGATGGGCAGATAATGCGCTCCATCCAGACATTGGAGGATATACTACAAGCATGTGTTTTGGACTTTGGAGGATCGTGGGTATGAAATTTTCCTAAGGTAGAGTTTTCCTACAATAATAGCTATAACTCTACTATTTGAATGACTCCATTCGATAATTTTTATAGGAGGATGTGTTTCTCACTCATTTGATGAGCCGATGTTCGGGAAGTAGGTATTGATAATATGTAAGTGGTGTCAAGCATAATGAAAAAGGTTCAGATTATACAAGATAGGATCAAGGTGGCCAAGGAATGGTATAAGTCATATGCTGATAATATTAGGAAAGCCATGGAGTTCTGGGTTGGGGACCGCATGTTCTTCAATGTCTCCCCTCGGCGTGGACAATAGTGGTTCTACAGGGGAGTAAGATTTCTCCCAGGTTTGTTGGACCCTTTGAGATGTTACCGTGGGTTGATGAAGTTGCTTATCAGATAGCACTACCACCACCACTTGTGAGAGTCCATGATGTCTTCCATGTGTCTCAGCTACGTTCGTATCTAATTGATGATTCACATGTCCTCGATTGGGGAAAGGTGGAAATTGTGGTTAATGAGACATTTGTTGAGCAACTAGAGATGATCTAAAGTCATGAGGATAAGGTGCTCTGTGGATGAACAATTTTCTTGGTTCGTGTGTTTTGGATGCATGGTGGCCTTGAAGAGAATACCTGGGAACATAAGGAACATATGCAATCCCATTACCCATATCTGTTTAGATTTTTGTCTTGTTTTGTTTCATAGTAATTTTTCAAGTAGTTTTAACCTTGTTAACTATGAAATATGTGGTTTTACCTTTTATGTGAATGTGTGTGATGAGTCTTGACTATGGGGAAGGGAGGAACTGATCCTTAATCAAGACACATTATAATGGATGTGATTAAACTAGGGTGGGTGAGTCAGTGCGACTGAAAGTGGATAGTATCATGACATAAAGAAAAGGACTCCCTAATCCATATGGCTGGACCATGGATCCTTTATATGTTGTGTGGTTACTTGAGGGAGAGTTGATCCCTGATATTGAATATGTTTTCTCCTGAGGGGTATCTTTCAAGGTGTTTGTTTTGTCCCCTCTATTTTCTTCAGGTCTATTTGGATTCTCGTTGACAAGGAAAATTTGAGATGAATTTGATGTAATGGCCTTGGAAATGACTAATTAATGAGTTTTCCAAAAACACAGTTCCACCAAATAACTCCACATAAATGGTGGTACTGGTCATGGTCTCACACCATAATGGTGGAACTTTGAGGGTGGCACCGTGATGATGGCATTGTAATGGTCGTGCATCGAAGTAGTGGGACCACTGATAGTTGCACAAGCATGGTCATACAGTAATGGTCCCACACCCAAACGGTGGCACTACATATGGTGGCACTGTGAGGGAGGCACTGTGATGGTTGAATAGTGATGTTGGCACCGTGATCATGGCACCACTTATAATTTCTCCAGAAATGGTGTCCCATCTTTGTTTCTTTTTCTAGTTCCACTACTGAAAAATATCTTTTGATGTAAGAGCATTTAAATATGCATTTTAAATCCATTTAAATCCCATTATTGATATCTAAAATTATACAAGATCTGGGAAACACTTGACTTACAAAAACATGTGGCTTTTCGTTGGTGTCACCCTTTTCCCGTAATTTTCGATTCTACCCATGTTGAGAATTTTCATATATTTAAAGGAAATTGTTTAATATACAATCGTTATTGATAGCTATCTGATGAGAATTATTATGTAAAAATTAATTTCATCATGTGTAACTGTCCATCGGCATGGTTAAACAACGATCCACCTTTTATGTTGTTCAAAATTCATATCCCGTAAATCCGTGATCTCACCTTTTTTATCGCATTAGGATTCTTTATTTCTTCTTCTTAAATGGTTTACTTCTTCTCCTTAGGGAATTTGGAGTCCCCCTTCCCATGGAAAGTGGTGCTCCTGTACTTGAGCCTTTCTACTCACTCATGGATTCCTTGATGTTCTTCCCCTACAAGACATGCATCCCCAATTCATGGAACATATAGAAAAACATCGATAATTGATCATCCATGTAATGTTCTTCCTTAGTCTCTTTATAATGTGTATCATGCGGGGCAGTTATGCTAATATTTATATTGGAATGGATAAAATAAATCCTTAATGAAGAAAATAAAAGGACTTTTAATGAATTAATGGGTGTGTTTGATGATGTTGTTGTACTCTTATACCCTCTATTATATGTTGCAAACTGTGTTGGATTTTCCCCTGAAAATCATGGTCGTTGGGGGTATTTACTTTCACACTAATAGGCCCCTATCTTATGTATTGATTTAATGGATTTAACATGGAAATTGGTTAATCATGTAAACTCAGTTTATTAAATGAATATCCAGTGAACAAGAATCCACGTGTGAACACCCTGGATAACCAAATGAAAAGAAGAAACTCAATGAATTGTGTGACTGAGTCTAGAAACTCCCTTTATCTGTCATGGTAATATGTGTGGTTGTTCTGCTTGATTCTTGCATGGTGACATGGATGGGGATGAGATCCCTTGTTGTGGTGTTGTTGTTGGTTTGTGGATCTAACATTGTGTGGGGCCGTATGGTCTGGCTTGGTTTGGTTCTAGTACTATAGGGATCTTCGGGATCCCTTTTGATGTTCTGACTTTTCAAGAGAATCTGCTGTGAATGCATAATCTATTGTTTGTTAGTTTTTCCTTCCTTAGATTGTGGCTATGTATGTAAGTTTCCTAGTAGTGATGAATTATTTAAAATATAACCACTATAATGTGATAATTAGAATGAGTTCAATGCGGAATTGATTCTAGGAATGAGGTGTGACTTGGCTATATGCGGTTTTCTTTTTATAAATGAATAGTAACAATGGTGTTTGTGTATATGATGGTCTTGGAACACCTAGGTTGGGATGGGTGCTTGTTAACCTATATGAATAATTTAGTTCTTATTTTTCATATTCGTGCCCCACCCATGTTGAGTACTTCGTGTTGAACACCCCCATTTCAATGAGAGAGGGTGTTTTTTCCAACACTCCTATGAGTGGCTGGTTGTTAGCTACTTTTCTCCACTCTTTCCTGAGTCACCCATGACTCTTCGGGCATTCTATGATGCCTGAGGCCCATTATTTCCAAAGACTCTTTTGGAAGGGTAGTTGTAGTGGTGGTACCAGATGTGTGTGTGGGGAGGTTCTTTCCCTAGTGTCTTTGTGGTGAGGACCATGTATCTTCAGGTCTGGCAGTAGTTGTTTGGGCCCAGGTGTCTTCGGGCATGGTGGTAGTTGTTCTGGCCCATGTGTCTATGAGTGTGGTTACATGGATTGGTTATTGAAAATGTATTTATGGATAGTATGTGTGGTTATGGCAGCACATGTGTGTGCGGGTGGGGTATGGTAGTGGGACGGTGGTGAAAAAGGAGGGAGAGGTCTGACGTGTAGGATGACATTAATAACCTATGGGAACATTGTGTATGGAACCCAAATACCAATTTTCTATTACTATTACTTTACTTTACTTGTTTTATTTGGGGAGTGGTCCTTAGTGAGTTTTGGTGGATAATTTACTGGCTTGTTGCTTCCGTTATTTCTTTTCTTCTCAAAGGAAAATAGAATGCCTCCCCACTTGTGCACAAGAGGTTTTGGTTTTCTCTACTGAATATACCTATATACTTAACCTATGTATATAAAACCACTTTCAAGTTTTTATGAGGTCAACTAAGACCATGTGGTACCTTACTAGTTTAGACGTTGGGATATTTTTTCTTTTTTTATTTCATTGGTATGTACCACTGGTGGTGTCTGGTATTGTAGAAATTATTATTGGAACATGAATATAGGAATGGATTTTTTGGGATTTACATTTACTTCCACTTTTGGTGTTGTTTGGGATTTAGTATCTTATCTCAATATCATATTAAAAAGGTTAATTCCTTCCATTTTTCATGTGATTCTATACCCTTGGAGCTAGTCGCCACTCACCAATTGAAGTCGGGTCTTGGGGGTCATTATGTCCCCTTCAACTTAGAGAAGGAAGGGTCTGGAAATCTTTTGTCCCTTCCCTCATCTTAGTGAAGGTGGGTCAAGAAATTATCGTATACCTAAATCTATAGTTATTCACATATCCATTCTATGATCCTACTTTTATGGGGATTAACATTCAAAAAAATACCAAATTGGTAAAATAGTTGGGTCTCAATTTTCATTCTTTGAGACTAATGTTATGTTATAAACCTAAAGACTTTTTCAAGGTGTATATACATTCATTGTAAATGTAATATCATGATTCTAAATATTTTAGTTATATATTAAACATCATGTAATTTAAATTTCTTACATAGAGAGTATGATCCCAAGTAACCAAGTTATATGAGTTTATTGAGACAATCATTTCATTTTTCGAGATTATTTATGTTTTTCCTTATTTTGATGAAATATATCAAGAATTTTAATGAGTATTCTTCTAATTTATTTATTAAAAAAATCCTCATTTTTAGAACAATTTTCCCCTCTGTTTGATACTCAACATCATAATTTTAATAAAAAGAAGATCATCACTCTCTTCTGTTTGAAATCCATTGTATTCAAAAACCATGTTTAAAAAAAAATGAAAAATGTATTCAAATTATGATTGAATATTATTTTCATGGAAGAATGGATTAATTTTTTTATTGTTTTCAAACAATACATTATCTTTTTTATAGCTATTTTCATATAATTTTTTTTTCAAATGGTTTTTGTTATAAAAATCATTTTTTCCAAGAAGAATGGATATTTTACCCAAGAAGAGTTTTTATAAAAGATAATTACAAATTATATCCCATATATGAAAACATCCATTTGGGATTATAATTATTTTATATGGAAATTATTTAATATTTCAATTCATATTATTCCATTGAATGGATTATGTTTTGATGGAACGATGTAATGAAACTCATTTCCCATTCACAGGTTATATGCTTTTGAAACCCTCTTATTTTCATGGGTTGTGATTATGATGAAATGAGTATGAAACGTTCATTTTTTACACTAGATATGATATTTTTAAATTTTTATAATACCCATTTCATTTTATGGGTTAGTATATATTCGTTTATGATATTGTGGAACATGTATGCATGATTTCATTATGTGATGAGTGGGACCTATATATCCCTTCAATGCATTGGTAAAATATTTATATATCATGATATAGACATGGATGTAATAATGGTTTTCTAGGTTCAGTAATATAGGTTAGAAATGAGGACTTACATGGTTAGGTAAAAAAGGGATGGAACGATGGTCTACGCAGTTTAGTAATAGTGCTGGAAAGATGGGTTATATGGTTCAATAATACAGGGATGTGATATGGGTTCATCCGGTTTAGAATGGTCTTTTTACACTATGATGGTCTTAGCATTGATTTCTTAGATATAATAAAAATATGTATATGCTTATGTGTATCCAAAAATCTATAAATTACTCCTATTTTATGATTTTGTTTATTATGTTCTTTATATCCTTTTTATTCATGTCTTTTCAACTACCAATATTTATACCATGTTTCAAGTATATTATCTTTGATATGCAGGGTATTATTTTCTAATTTTTATGATCATGTTCTCATAACCGTATGATAATGTTTATGCTCACATGTATCCATTAATTACCCTTACTGAACTTTTGAGCTCACCGCTTTTTATATTTACTTCCCTAGGTTATGAATATATATATTATGTTTGATGTTTCTAAGAAAGGTGATAGTCACGAAGATCCTAATGGGAGATAATGTAGCTCCCTTATGTACCAGTGTTTTTGTTTCCATGTTTCCAAATGCGTTATTGTAACACCCCGAGCTTCCACGATACGCTTCTCATTCAATAATGCAATAGCTTGCATTGTACGCAACTTCGAATTCTAAAACATCGCGACTAATCAATGTAGCCGTTATTAATAGTAATAAACACTTTTTAAAATTATATAAATTTTATATTTCAAAATGGACTTCATTTTTGGATTCAGAATATCGAAATTAGCCTATGTTGAAATCATGGTATTTTTCTGAGAACTTCTAATTTATTATGAATAGTGAAAAATACTTAAAAACAAATTTTTTAATCAAAATAATTTATAGTGATAAATTATAATATTTAGTGGTTTTAAAGTATAATTAGAATATATTTTTACCATTTTATCCAATGGTGGTCATTAGAATTAATTTAACATTGAAATTGGACATAAACAATTGCCAATCTTTTGATATAAATTGTTTCTTAAAAACACGCTATTTGTTGTAACAATAGGAATTAATTATAAAATTAATTAATAAAACTTATATGTTTGGAATTTTTTAAAATATAAATCATTTTTGAATTCGGAATATCAATTATAGCTTAGGGTGAAATTTTGGCCTTATTCTGAAAAACTTCAATTTTTGATGAATAGTGAAACCACTAAGTGGTTGTTAAAAACTGATTTTTTGTTAAAATAAAATATTACCACTTCTGTGATTTGATTTTCAAAAATCCGACATACATGGTTTTCATTAAGAAGTAAAATGTGGTTCAATGAGATTAAAATAATTTTTTGGTGAATAGTAACTTTTAAGTTCTTAATCGCGATTAGAGGTAATTAGTGTAGTTTAAGGTAAAAATAATGTTTTAATAATATAAGATGAGCTTGACACTTATCCTACTCCTATAGGATGAGTCATGGCCGACCAAGACAACCCATGGGTCAACATGGGTACCCCATGGAGCCACTTTGGTTGGAAAATGACATTAATATATATTTATTTAATGTTAAAATTAAATTGACACAAACATGAGTTGTTTTACTAAAATAGTTTTTAAGTGGGGTTACACAAGTCCATATTTTGACTATAAATATTCATTAGAAAGCTAAAAAGATTTCCTACATCATAGTATTTTTTTTATAATTTTTAGACATTAAATAAATTAAATTATTTATGACATCATTATGATGCAGCGATGACCTCATTATTTGACGATTTAAATAAAATGAGAAGATAATGCAAAATCCAAGGCATAAACTTGTCCAAAGCCTATTGGATGAAGATATTTCGAACCCTTATCACCTTATCCACGAATTATATAAGTTTTGGACCTTTAGAATCCGAAAATCACTGTATAATAATGTAACATTTCAATCTTTCCAAAAGAGCCCCTCCTCTCCACTTATAAAAGGCCCCCACCTCTCCCACCTCATTTACAGTTTCAAGCCATTTGGCTCGGCCAACCTCTGCCCAAATACTCTCCCAACTTCCCTCTATTACTCCTAGAAGCCTCACTTTGGGCAGAACTCTTCCCAAGGAAGCCTTTGGCTCAAATCAAAAAGAGTTACCCGATTTTGAGGTAATGTCTTCTCTAATTTTGTTTTGTTTTATTTATCTTCTCCAACCCCCTAAAATCATTTTATTAATTTCTTTTGTAACAAAAACAGTATTCTCAATATACTAGGATGTTGTTATAAGAAGGATTCGAGCTACACTTACACACACCTACATCTAATGGTTAAAGAACATACAGTTTCTGTGGATGGCGAATTTCTGCCTCATTAAACGATGATTGTTCAACACTCATATAACACCTCCAAAGGTGGCCATTAAGATGTCACTATTTTTATATATGATATATAATATGTTTATGTTTTACTTATTCTTCTGTATTTCTCATTTATGGCATACTTTATGATTTCCATTATGGGTAAAACGCGATAATTTCATTTTAGGAAGTGCGGACTACCGCCCCCTCAAAGTGATTTGAATCGTTAATGCCATATGTGGGATGTATAAAGGATGGAGTAAATGGTATTATACACTATATTATACTGTAATTATATTATACATTTATATCATTATGATTTCTTTCCATTAAATATGAAATTGAAATGAAAGTAGCGTTCATGCGTACGTACGGCTTACCGTCTCCATGAACGGTGCATTTCATTTCTTACCTCTAAATGTTACGTAATATTATAAATGAATGTATATACTGGATATATAAGATATATATGACATCTAAATCATGAATATAATTCTGGAGAAAATGGATATTCTACCACATAAACAACTTGTAATTATAAGAAGTTTATTGTTGACTCAAGTACCAAAGATCGACAAAACGACCGTTATTAACTTAAATAATTACATAATGTTCATATCATTGTAATAAGTGATATAATAAGGATAATGAAATTGAAAATGGTTCTTAATAGGGTATATATTAACTCTAGTTTATCATTCAGGAGGTTAAATAACGGTTGAGTCAAGTCAGACACGAGGTAAGGAAACTTCTTAACCCAATTTCTATTCTTTGGGTTAATCTCCTACATTCAAATTATGTCATGATATTATTATATCCTATCTTGTATTTGTAATTTCATTATGTGTACTTATAGTGAATACACATAATAGATCTATTTTATTTAAAAAAATGACCTTTGTAAGGGTCTTAATCTCAATCTCCTTTCATTGTGGAATATTTTGTTTTATACACAACTTTCTTTTATACGGTGTATAAACCCCTTTGACTTTTACATTTATTCAAAAGGTTTTATTGTATAATTATGTTATTTATAAATGAATTAAAAAATAGATATTTCCCTCAAATATATGAAATTCTAGTGCAAATGTATACGTATTTAACGCAAGCTTAAAAATGTTTTCAGAAAACCTGACTCTCGAGTGTGGTAGACAGGAAGGGATTGGGCGTGGACCCATGATGGCCTGTAATTAGTCGAGCAGTCTTAGAATTAGTTATTTTGTTTTTAGAAGCTTGCATAATGGTTTCAAAAAAACACTGGAGTATATTTAAGCAATTTTAAATGTAAGTATCTTCTAAAAAAAACTGCATCGGTAGGTCTCATGAGATAACTAGATGTGGAATTGGCCGAGGCCCTTTCCCAATTTGATTTATGGTTTTGGCCGAGGCCTTAATCATTTTAGACGTCTTGGCTGAGGCCTTGACAAAATGTTTCAGAATGTCCGGCATTATACATTCCCTCATTATGAAAGTGGTTATTGATATTTCATGTGATTATTCGACCAGTAGAATATCCATGTGAAGAAGTGAATGGCATTATCTCATTTTACTTTTGCCATATTATGTTGATGGTCAAGTTTAAAAGGCTTTTGTTTTAGTTATACATTGCCTTAAATTTTTATGTTTATTTATGAAAGCTTCCGCAATATTGTTATCCTTACTGAGCATCTGAGCTCACCCCTTTCAATGTTTTAATATTTTACAGGATGTGAAGAAGTATTTTATGAATGACCTGCAGGGATAGTCCGAAGAGGATAGTAGTGTGGACTATGATGACCATGTTATTGTAGTTTGTTTACTTTTTGATGTAATGAAAGACTTATGAATGTATCTAGTGTTTCCAAGGCTACTAAAATAATCGGTATTTCGAGACTTGATCGTTTGTCATCATGCCAATGTTACGAAGTAATGCACCGGCTCTGGGTAGCTGGGGTCGGGGTGTTACAGTTGGTATCAGAGGCAGTTTAGTACTAACATTGGAAGCTAGATTTATATAAACTCTGATTAGAGCACATATCCCGAAGATAGACTTTGAGGATTAGTATAGAAGAACTTCATAGAATTTTGTTATTGTAGAGATTTTGTGAGTCTTCCGAGCAATACATCCCTGTCTGGAAATGAGAAAGTAGAGGCAGCTCTGGCACAGATGTACCTAGGGGTAAAACCTGAAAACACAGCTTTGAGCTAGACTCGAACGGGAACTGGTGCACGACAACGGGCCTTGCTGCACTCTTGGTTACGACACTCCCGAGGGATATGCTTTGGATAATTCTCATTTTCTTTATAAACCACTATGAAGGGTTATGAATAGATACTTCCTCAAAGAAAACATTTTTATGGACTATATCCATAAATAGTTCAATTTATGTTAAGTATCTTACAAGTATGGAATTATGTATTTTGATTTATAAACTAATATAGTTTATGCCATTGTTTAGAAATGGCTCCTAGTGGAAGGAATGGAAACCGTATCAATGCACGCACTCCGTGTAGGGATTTCCCTCCTGCTCAAGATAATTATTGTGGAGCTGGAGATACAACTGGTGCTGATCAAATTATTACCATACTGGGAAAACTCACTCAGGTTATGAATAATAACCTTACTCGTATGGAGCACCCTGATCCGCAACGTGGAGGATCAATGTTAGACCGCTTCATGAGGCAACAACCACCAACCTTCAATGGGAGTAAAAATCCTATAGTAGCTGAGCAATGGATAAATTCCTTAGAGAAAATATTCCATGCCTTGGGGAGTAGTGAAATGGAGAAGGTTGTCATGGCAGTTTACCGCCTCACTGGAGATGCCGATCAGTGGTGGTCGCTGATTCAAAACACAAAGGAAGATGATGACGTATCGAATATGGAATGGATGGAGTTCAAAGAGCTTTTCTTAGAAAAATATTTTCCTCGTGACCATCGAGCAGATATGGAAAGGCAATTTCTGAGTTTGAGGCAGAAGGAGGATGAGAATGTCGCAAATTATGAGGCTAACTTTACAAGGTTAGCGAGGCATGCTTCCGATTATATACGTAACCCAAGGAGTAAGATTGATCATTTCTTTGATGGGTTAAAACCATTTCCCCGTCGAGCTTTAGTATCACAATCCTTCTCATCATACGAAGATATTGTCTCGTGTGCTATCAAGACAGAAAAGGAATTATCTAAGTCTTATGACAAAAAAGTAAAGAAAGAGAAGAAGAGAATGGTGGAACAAGAGACAGATAAAGGGAAAAGGGGAAAGAAGGATTTTCCATTATGTGATAATTGTGGGAAGAATCACCCTGGTACTTGCCTAAAAGGAATGGGAGTTTGTTATAAATGTGGAGAAAAGGGTCACCAGGCTCGTGATTGCAAGGGAAAGAAAGAGGCTATCAAAGTTTAATGCTATAATTGTAGAGAAATGGGTCATTATGCAAATGAATGTCCTAAGCATCAGGGAAACTTACCTCAGAAAAGGCCAAGGGATCAAGGACAATCTTATGCTGTTACTACAGTTGAAGCAGAATAACTAATGTATTGGTGCTTTTGGACTGGTAGATTATATTTCGGTTATTAGAATAATGTGATATATATATATAAGTATTTTACTGCAGTACTTGTTGATTTCAGTAAGGTTTTAATATGATGAAGGTAATCATATTTTTAGTATGTGACAATAAGAGAAACTTTACTTTGTTTGGGGAATCTGATAAATTGATTTTGGAATTAAGAAACCTTTTAGAGAAAGTCTGGACAGAGGTATTTTGGATAAATATAAAGGTTGGAGTGGATTAAGTTGATCTTTGGATAGTATTGTTTAATGTTAAAACATTTATGAAGATTATTTTTGGAATAGTATAGTACAATATTTTTAGGATAAGGACAACCTGCAGGGTGGGGCATAACCGTCGCATCGGACAAAGCTGCAGGAATCGAACCCACAACCATAGTGCGACATGCCTTTATTTCCTACCACTAGCCTACAGGAAGTCCCTGGTTATTACAAAATAATTTTACTATTCTAAATGTTATGTGTTAACATTTGGAACCTTATACAATTAGGATAAGTACAATATTTTTGAGTTCTATTATCTTTTTGAGTGAAATATGAGTTGAAGGTTGAAACTCTAATTTTCAAGCATAAATATATAACTATCTCTTATTCAATGATAAATTAATTCTTAAACTTTATTAAAGGGATATTAAAACAAAAAAATGTGTTATCCTAATATATTATGTCTTGTTGAACTGATGATATTTTAAATCAACATAGATTGAAGACTTTGAGGCCCTCAATTTGACAGTTGATTGTGATTGATGACCTCAATCTCTCCCTATGAATATTTACGTTTTTCCTCCAATTATATGTCTCTAATTTCCACCAATGTTCTCCTAATCGAGATCATAATTGGGTGGTGACATTTTCATTTCCCTTTCACTCTTATTAAGGCTAAATTTTATTAATCTTATTTCCGATGTGGGTTTTCCACAAAGGTATTTTCTCTTATCAACCTTTTATTTTCAAAGAAAAAAATTTTCAAATTGCGAGGACGCAATTTATTGAAGGAGGGGAGAATGTAACACCCTGAGCTTCCACGATACGCTTATCATTCAATAATGCAATAGCTTTCATTGTACGCAACTTCGAATTCTAAAACACCGCGACTAATCAAAGTAGCCATTATGAATAGTAATAACCACTTTTTAAAATTATAGAAATTTTATATTTCATAATGGACTTCATTTTTGGATTCGGAATATCGAAATTAGCCTATGTTGAAATTTTGGTATTTTTCTGAGAACTTCTAATTTTTTATGAATAGTGAAAAATAATTAAAAACAACTTTTTTAATCAAAATAATTTATAGTGATAAATTATAATATTTAGTGGTTTTAAAGTATAATTAGAATATATTTTTACCATTTTATCCAATGGTGGTCATTAGAATTAATTTAACATTGAAATTGGACATAAACAATTGCCAATCTTTTGATATAAATTGTTTCTTAAAAACACGCTATTTGTTGTAACAGCGGGAATTAATTATAAAATTAATTAATACAACTTATATTTTTGGAATTATTTAAAATAGACATCATTTTTGAATTCGGAATATCAATTATAGCTTAGGGTGAAATTTTGGCCTTATTCTGAAAAACTTCAATTTTTGATGAATAGTGAAACCACTAAGTGGTTGTTAAGAACTGATTTTTCATTAAAATAAAATATTACCACTTCTATGATTTGATTTTCAAAAATCCGTCATACATTGTTGTCATTAAGAAGTAAAATGTGGTTCAATGAGATTAAAATAATTTTTTGGTGAATAGTAACTTTTAAGTTCGTAATCACGATTAGAGGTAATTAGTGTAGTTTAAGGTAAAAATAATGTTTTAATAATATAAGATGAGCTTGACACTTGTCCTACACCTATTGGATGAGTCATGGCCGACCATGAAAACCCATGGGTCAACTTGGAGACCCCATGGAGCCACTTTGGTTGGAAAATGACATTAATATATATTTATTTAATGTTAAAATTAAATTGACACAAACATGAGTTGTTTTACTAAAACAGTTATTATGTGGGGTTACACAAGTCCAAATTTTGACTATAAATATTAATTAGAAAGATAAAAAGATTTCCTACAACATAGTATTTTTTTTATAATTTTTAGACATTAAATAAATTAAATGATTTATGACATCATTATGATGCAGTGATGACCTCATTATTTGACGATTTAAATTAAATGAGAAGATAATGAAAACTCCAAGGCTTACACTTGTCAAAAGCCTATTGGATGAATATATTTCGAACCCTAATCACCTTATCCACGAATTATATAAGTGTGGGACCTTTAGAATCCGAAAATCATTGTATAATAATGTAACATTTCAATCTTTCCAAAAGATCCCCTCCTCTCCACTTATAAAAGGCCCCCACCTATCCCACCTCATTTACACTTTGAAGCCATTTGGCTCGGCCAACCTCTGCCCAAATACTCTCCCAACTTCCCTCTCTTACTCCTAGAAGCCTCACTTTGGGCAGAACTCTTCCCAAGGAAGCCTTTGGCTCAAATCAAAAAGAGTTACCCGATTTTGAGGTAATGTCTTCTCTAATGTTGTTTTGTTTTATTTATCTTCTCCAACCCCCTAAAATCTTTTTATTAATTTCTTTTGTAACAAAACCTGTATCCTCAATATACTAGGATGTTGTTATAAGATGGATTCGAGCTACACTTACACACACCTACATCTAATGGTTAAAGAACATACTGTTTCTGTGGATGGAGAATTTCTGCCTCACGAAACGATGATTGTTCAACACTCATATAACACCTCCAAAGGTGGCCATTAAGATTTAACTATTTTTATATATGATATATAATATGTTTATATTTTACTTATGCTTCTGTATTTCTCATTTATGGCATACTTTATGATTTCCATTATGGGTAAAACGCGATAATTTCATTTTAGGAAGTGCGGACTACCGCCCCCTCAAAGTGATTTGAATCGTTAATGCCATATGTGGGATGTATAAAGGATGGAGTAAATGGTATTATACACTATATTATACTGTAATTAGATTATACATTTATATAATTATTATTTCTTTCCATTAAATATGAAATTTAAATGAAAGTAGCGTTCATGCGTACGTACGACTTACCGTCTCCATGAACGGTGCATTTCATTTCTTACCTCTAAATGTTACGTAATATTATAAATGAATGTATATACTGGATATATAAGATATATATGACATCTAAATAATGAATATAATTCTGGAGATAATGGATATTCTACCACATAAACAACTTGTAATTATAAGAAGTTTATTGTTGACTCAAGTACCAAAGATCGACAAAACGACCGTTATTAACTTAAATAATTACATAATGTTCATATCATTGTAATAAGTGATATAATAAGGATAATAAAATTGAAAATGGTTCTTAATAAGGTATATATTAACTCTAGTTTATCATTCAGGAGGTTAAAGAACGGTTGAGTCAAGTCAGACACGAGGTAAGGAAACTTCTTAACCCAATTTCTATTCTTTGGGTTAATCTTCTACTTTCAAATTATGTCATGATATTATTATATCCTATCTTGTATTTTTAATTTCATTATGTGTACTTATAGTGAATACACATAATAGATCTATTTTATTTAAAAAAAATGACCTTTGTAAGGGTCTTATTCTCAATCTCCTTTCATTGTGGAAGATTTTGTTTTATACACAACTTTCTTTTATACGGTGTATAAACCCCTTTGAATTTTACATTTATTCAAAAGGTTTTATTTTATAATTATTTTATTTATATATGATTTAAAAAAATAGATATTTCTCTCAAATATATGAAAATCCAGTGCAAATGTATACGTATTTAACGCAAGATTAAAAATGTTTTCAGAAAACCTGACTCTCGAGTGTGGTAGACAGGAAGGGATTGGGCGTGGACCCATCATGGCCTGTAATTAGTCGAGCAGTCTCAGAATTAGTTATTTTGTTTTTAGAAGATTGCATAATGGTTTCAGAAAAACACTGGAGTATATTTAAGCAATTTTGAATGTAAGTATCTTCTAAAAAAACTGCATCGGTAGGTCTCATGAGACAACTAGACATGGAATTGGCCGAGGCCCTTTCCCAATTTGATTTATGGTTTTGGCCGAGCCCTTAATCATTTTAGACGTCTTGGCCGAGGCCTTGATAAAATGTTTCAGAATGTCCGGCATTATACAATCCCTCTTTATGAAAGTGGTTATTGATATTTCATGTGATTATTCGTCCAGTAGAATATCCACGTGAAGAAGTGAATGGCATTATCTCATTTTACTTTTTCCATATTATGTTGATGTTCATGTTTAAAAGGATTTTGTTTTAGTTATACATTGCCTTAAATTTTTATGTTTATTTATGAAATCTTCCGCAATATTGTTATCCTTATTGAGCATTTGAGCTCACCCCTTTCAATGTTTTAATATTTTCCAGGATGTGAAGAAGTATTTTATGAATGACCTGCAGGGATAGTCCGAAGAGGATAGAAGTGTGGACTTTGAAGACCATGTTATTGTAGTTTGTTTACTTTTTGATGTAATGAAAGACATATGAATGTATCTAGTGTTTCCAAGGCTACTAAACTAATCGGTCTTTCGAGACTTGATCTTTTGTGATCATGCCAATGTTACGAAGTAATGCACCGGCTCTGGGTAGCTGGGGTCGGGGCGTTACAGTTATACCAACTATGATATTTGGGCATCTGTTTTTATTATGTTTATGTATTATAAAATTTTATGTAATGGTTATTTATGTAAATATAGGGTCACTTTAGTTGGTATCAGAGAAAAGTTATTGTTAACAGTTTGAAGCAATGATGAGAAAACCTTATTGATAACCCAAAGGAAATTTTCTATGGATAAGTCTTAGGATGAATAATTTTTTTTAAAATTGTCCATGAACTTTTGTGAAGGATATAGTGATTGGTTTTCTAGAAATACATCTATTTCTGGATACTATAATGGTATGGGGCTCTATCACAGATGTACCTAGGGTGACAAATCTAACTAGATGTTATGGTCTTAACTCGAGGTAATAGGGTATACGACAACATGCCTTGATACAAACTTGATTTTACACAAACGTGGGATATTCATTGGGAATTCATCTAATATTCACTAACCATTATATAGGATATAACCATAAGATGAATATGAATAACCATAGATAAACATATGGTGTCATAGTTAAGGGAAGGTATCATAATTTAGAAATCGTATAAATTATTTTTCATGATTATGGGGATCCTTGTTATGATAACTATTTATTACTATATGCATTTGTTTTTTTCAATGGATGGAAGTAGAATATACCATGTTAATGGAGATTACGAAAGAAATTGCAACCATTTTCCTCCTAAGAAACCAAATGCTATGGGATCTAAAATGAAAAACATCATATCAATGCTCACCCAACATTATCAGGCAATGAATTATAGTGTACATCCAAATGAGTAATGGAGGGGAAAAATTTTGTTGAGTATTTCATGAGGTAACATCAACATTCTTTCATAGGGTCTTCTAATCAAGATATTATAGAATAATGGATTAGTACCACTGAAAATATATTCTCCATTATTCAATGTTTGGAAATTGAGAAAATAATTCAGGATGATTATCTCTTTGAAGGTGAAGTAGATCAGTGGTGGAATCTATTCATGAATACTAGGTAGCATGATGATACCGAATCCATGGTTTGGGATGTGTCCAAGAACATATTTTTCAATAAGTAAATTCCTCAAATTCTTTTTACCAAGACAGGGAAAGAGTACCTTGAGTTTGATAAAAGGTATGATGAGTCTATGGGAATATACAAAGAAACTTTAATGAGATTTATGAGGTATGGATCAAGGTTTATCATCCAACATGAATATAATGTTGATAGGTTCTTTTGTGGTTTAAATAAATTTCTCAAAAGGGAGTTTTCCATTTGATAAATTATAGTTACGAAGAGATTTTGAACTATGAAATAAAGGATAAAATGGATGTTGAAGTCATGTATCAATATCACCCTATTTATAAGAACATGATGATGGATTTCAAATGAATCTCTAAAAACCATGAAAAAATGGACGAACTTTCCTATATGCTCAATGTGTGGGAAAAAGAAATGAGGAAGTTGACTAAAGGGGTCTAATAAATTTTTTCTGTGTAGAATGGATGTCCATTAGTAAATTTATTTCTAGAGTGATGGGAAGAAATTTTCTCAAAATGATATTGTAGAAAAGTTCATACATAATGCTTTTCCCATGATTCAATTCATCAAGTGTATGGATAATAGACATTATGCTAACAATTTCCCAAACCTGAGGATTAGTGATGATGATCGATGTCAGCATCCTCATAAGCTTAGTAATAATGGGAAATATTATGAAATCACTATCTATGATGAGGTGTATGATAATGACAAGATGAAATGTAGAATTTCCATCAACACTAGAACTGTTAATTTTATATTTGATTCTCGATCTACCACCCTTTCATATCTAAATAATTTTCAAAAGGTGTTACGAATCCACCAAAATTGTTAGATGTGGAATTAGCAGTGAAATACCTTAAAGGTATGATGATTGCATATCATTTTTAGGATTCTTATATAGTTGAAGGTTGTGGGAAAGTGATTCATACAAATCTTTTCATTCTTCATTTGGTCTAATTTGATGACATATTATTCTTGTATTGGAATTCTCTACATAATTCCCAAATCTATTTTCAAAGAGGAGAGTTATGTTTGAGATTTCAAACCCTCGTATGATCATTCATCAATGCAATGATAAGTCTGAACATCCTGTGAATATTTCATCTACTGAATGGGTATTAATTCCCATTTAGATGCGTATTCTATCTCAAAATGTTTGGGTGAAGATAAAAATTGATGATATGCCTATTGATCATGATTTTGTGGATGTATTTAAATAATATTTGCCTAGTCTTCCACCAGAATGTGATTTTGAGTTATCAATAGAACTTGTAACTGGTTCCACAACAATTTCAAACACTCCTTATAGAATGGCCTGATTGAGTTGTAGGAATTAAATAAGAAACAACCCATGACAATTTATTCATTTGGCCAAGTGTAACACATTTAGGTGAACCAATTATTTTTATGTAGAAGAATGATGGACCAATGAAAGTCTGCATTGATTATCTGGAGTTGAAACGGATCAAAATCAAGAACAAGTATCATCTTCCATGTATTGATGATGTGTTTTATGTACTTCGTATAGATCAATAAATATCAATGATTCAAAATAATTCTAGATGTCATAAATTGAGGTTAATAAATGAGGATATGAATAATATGTCATTCTGTACAAGGAATGGAAACTATGAATATTTGGAGATTCCTTTTGGCCTCACTAATTTTCCTACTATCATTATAGATTTAATGAATAGTGTCTTTAAAGATTACCTTGATATGTTATTTCATTCTTTATAAATGATATTCTTATCTATTTAAAGGGTAAGGAAGAGAATGAACATCACATGAGAATTGTATTTAAGACCGTATTGAAAGGAAATTGATATAAAAAATTATAAAATATTAATTTTTGCTACAAAAGGTTTCTTTTTTGGGTCACATAATCTCAAGATATGGTAAAGTAGTAGACCCATACGGAAGCTATTGCAAGTAGGTATAGACAAATCAAGGTGATTCTGATATGTATATTTCTTGGTTTAGCTGGATATTATCAATGGTTTATAAAAAATGTCTTATGACTATTATATAATCAGATCTAGTAAACTCAAAACGGTGTTATGTTCTTCTAGATTGGTGAATGTGAGGAAAATTTCAAGGAACTAAAGATATGTTTGGTCAGTGAACCAGTTCTTACATTACCCTATATTGGTTAAGGGTTATTAATCTATGTTGATGCATAAACGAATGGATAGTGATGTTTCCTATGAAAAATAACATGGAATTATCTAATTCCTTTAGAGAGTTCATGATTTGTGAGCACAATTACCCAAAACATGGTTTGGAGTTAACAGTGGTAATTTTTGTATTATATATATTTGGGCATTATCTATATAGGTAATTAGTTGGACATGCACTAGAGAAGATGCTTAGAGATCATAATGGACTACAAAAACTCAATACAATACCACATTGGGAAAGTGAAAACGGAGTCCAATGCTTTCAGTCAGAAATATCAAGCAATCTTATCCATGATGGGGATAAAAAAAGATTCAATTTTTCTATTTTTTAAAAGGATAGATCGTGAAATCTACTAGGAAGGGGGAAATCGTTTCTCTCTCAAATGAATTTTCAACCCTCTATCCAAGTGATGATGAAGGAGGTGAAAAAGGAATATGAAGATCTGCAAAAGAAGGTTTGAAATGTTCTTGATTTTAACCGTGATGTGGATGAAAAGATAAGGGTCATAAACCGTGTATGTGTTACTTCGATACAAGATTTGAAGAATGAGCTTAAAGAGGAATCTTATAGTCCTTCATTTTATATTCCCCAACAATTTACAAGGATGTATAGGGACTTGAAGGAATACATCTGGTAGTATGGCATGAAGAGGGATATCATATAGTTTTTATCTTAGTGTTTGGTATGCCATCATGTTATGGTTGAATGAAAAATGTGTAAAGGGATATTGTATCTATTACCCATACTAGAATGTAAATGGTATCACATAACTGTGGATTTCATCATTGGAATATCCAAAAATTATAAAGGGTTTAATTATATATGGTTATTTATTCATTACCTAACTAATTCATCACACTTCATTCATATTAGAGAAGATTTGTCTTATTATCAGGTTCGTAGATAATACATTGAGGAAGTGGTAAGGTTTCCTGAAGTATAACATTATATTGTTTTAGATCAGGATTTGAGGTTTACCTCAATGTTCTAGAGAATTCTTATGAAATCACTTGATACATATATGAGTTTGATCACTGCTTATCATACTCAAATATATGGGCTGTCAAAAAGAATAATTCAAATCCTGGAGAATATGTTGGGATCTTGTTCTCTTGATTTAAATGGCAATTGGGATCAACACCTTCCTCCCATTGAGTTTTTTTACAACAATAACTATCACTAAAGGATTCATATTGAACCTTATGAATCCCTACATGGTATGAAATGTAGAAATCCAACATGCTGGGATGAGGTTGGATAAATAAAGAAATTTGGGCCTGATATCACTAAGAAATAGTTTAGAATATTTGAACCATTTAGCATCGTAAGAAGGCATCTTAATGCCACCTAAATATTATACTACTACCTATCGGTGTGATCTGGAATTTGATGTTTGTTAAAATGTGTTTTTATAATTCTCACCTTGGAGTAATGTTATGAGATTCAGGAAGAAGGGGTATATAAGACCTAGGTATGTCAGACCCTTATAAATTATTGATCATATCAGGATAGTAGAATATCACATGGAACTTCTTACAAATATCTACTATGTCCATTATGTGTAAAATTTATCAATCATTAGGATGTAAATACATGACCATTCATAAGTATTGAATTTATTGGTCTTGCTTTTGGAGTAAGTTCATTCTTTTGAGGAGAAACCTGTTGAAATTATGGACAGATCGGAGAAAGTTCTACAAAACAAGACCACTCACCTGGTAAATGTTTTGTGTAGAAATCACCAGTTAGAGGAAACTACATGGGAACATAAGGATATGATGATGTTGAATTATCCTCACATTTTTCACATGAGTTATGAATTTCTTGGAATAAATTCCTCTTAAGATGGGTAAAATGTGACACCCTATGTTTTTATAGACCTTTTTTTAATAAATTTATATTTTAATTTATTTCTCGAAATGAACTAATTCAATGATTTCTCTCACACAGAACTAAATCAACATATATTACATGAAATAATGACTTGGCATACATTTGACACAATACATAAATAAAGTATGACAGACACACCCCTGAGTTGGCATTTGACTCACGAAACACTGAGTATCTATGAAATGTATCTTTTTATTGTATTAATTATTTAAATAAGATAATTATAACATAGTTGTTAAACATTTTAATATTACTAGTAATAAATAATTTTAAAATATTGTTATGGTTGTTTTATACAAAAAAAACATATTGAAAATAAAATATATGATTTTTGGTAAATTCTTGTTTATGTTTAAAAACATTGTTTTCTCAAAAGAAATACGTTTAATAATTAATCTAATTTGAGAAACAATTAAAATTTTTATTTTCTAATATAACATCATTTTTTATTTCAGATTGTCAAAATTATATTATGGTTATTTTTTGGTATTTTTATAACAATGAACATTTTATGAACAATTGTTAAAAATACTATTTTTAGTCAAAAATTTTGTTCTGTATAATTAATTATTAATTATAAATTATAGTATATATTTTTTTAATATAAAATTAGACAAATATTACATATAATAATTTATTATAATCAATTACACTTTGATACAGAATAAAAAATATTAACAAAAAAATTAAATTTTATATTTTCTTAAAACCTTGTTCTTTCATCTTATCTGCGAGATTGGCACTAATCATAACTTTTCATCTTCTGTGATTTTAATTTAAAAAAAATTGACATAATAAATTTTATTTAGTATTATATTTATAGCCTAATTATACCATGTTAATTTCTTACCAATGTAATCATTAAATGTGATTAAAATTAATTAAAATAATTATCGCAAAATTAATCTTAATTATTGACTAAACCATAAAATTAAGTTCCCTAATTATTTTGAAACATGTATAAAAGAATTTAGGTGTAAATATTTAATCCATAAAACTTCCATTAATGATTATTTATGGGTAGGTATGTTTTATTTGTGGTAATTACATGTGGACACTTAATTTGTTTCTAAATATTCTATTGGTGTCCTTTTCCTTCTCTATAAAAGGACACCACATATACCCATTCCTCGGACCACTAAAACATTTTTAGTTAGACCAAAACCTTCCCATGTATCCTCTCAGAAATACTATCTTTGACCATGAAGCTTTTATTTGGTCAAAATTCTTCTCAATTATTCTTTTTGACAGAATCCAAAAAGAGTTATTATATTTAGAGGTAACATATTCTTTCATGATCTTTTCCATTATTTTCTTTCTCCACCCATTATACTATATTTGTTAAATTAGTATTTAACAAAACCAGTATCATATATATATTATGATGTTTTTATGCAAATGGAATGAATTAAAATTACCCAAACCTTCATCTAATGGATTTTGTACATACCATTTCTGTGAACGGTGAACTATCATCTCACAAAATGATGATTGTTCATTTATCCATTACAACCAATGAAAGGGCCATTATGATGGAAAATAAATTTTGGAATGTAGTATACTATATATATATATATATATATTATGTCTTTATGATTCTATATTCCTTTTACAACACACATCTTTTTTCATTATACTAGGTTTTAATATGACAATCTCATTTGAGGAAGTGTGGACTACCGCCCCCTCAAAGGGATGTGATTCATTCACACACCTTATGGAATGAATTAAGGATGTGTTTAATAAAATTATATGATATATATGATATATATTAATGATATTGGGAAAATTATATATATATACATATAACTACATATTTCATTTATATACTCTATTTCAATACGACAATAAATATGGAAACAACATTCATGCGTACGTATGATTTTCCATCACTATGAATGTGGTATTAAATTTCATAATTTTATATGATCAAAATTATTATAACATGCATATAATATATATAACTTGTATTTATCTCATTATCTATATTCTGGAATCCTGATATAAGTATAAGGATGCCATGAAAAAATAAGACACATGTGATGAAGAAAGCGAATATTACCTGAAGTGAAACTTGAACATAGGATCTTTAACAATGGAGTAATCTAAATTTTTAATAATATAATTTATGGTAATAGTTATAAAAATATTTTTCTATAATATATCTATAGAAAAAATATATTTATTATACATTAAACTTCTTTTTAGTTTGTAGAGGGTCAAGGCATAAGGTACGGGGAATTTCATCTCACATTTAATTTCTGTGAGATTTATGTTATGATCACCAATCATTCCTTTTTTGGGTGTATATACTTACCATGATTGAAATATATATAAATTATAAAAAAAATTATGTGTATTAACATATTATATCGATAATCCTTCTTTCACATGGTTTAACTTGGAAAAGTTACCAAATAAGTTAATCAGTTTTCTCTCAATTTTTCTTCATTGAGAGTCATGTTTTGTTATGAATTTAAACACTTTTCCAAGATGTATATACTTCTATTTAAAATTTAATTTAATCAATATTATTCTTTTAATAATATAATAAGATTAATCAATTTTCATTTTCTTACGTGTATAATATGATCATATTTAACCACACTATATGAGTTTATTGAAACAATATTATTATTTCATGAGATTGTTTGTGTTTATTTTTTTACTTTGATAAAATATCTCAAGAATATTAATGAGTTTACTTATAATATGTTAATTAAATGTATCATCATTTGTAGTATCATTTTTATATACTTTTGTAATTAATTCAGTTTAGTTAATAAAATAGGATCATCTCTCTCTTCGGGCAGAAATCCATTGTATTAAAAAACAAGGTTATAAAAAATGATTTCAAAAATGATTTCCAAAATGATTTCCAAATATATAAGATGATAATTTTCAAGTAAAAAGTATTTTTGATTTTTTTATTGTTTACAATAATTTATTTATTTGTTTTCAAGTCTATTTTTAATGAAAAAAAGTTTTCAAATAGTTTATTAATTTGAAAATAATTTTTTCAATGAATAAATTATATTTTACTTAAGAAGTGTTTTCAAAAAGACCATTAAAATTAATTTTCGATCGAAGATAACATCCATTTGTGTTTCTCATGCCTTTATGGGTAGATTATTCAATGTTTCTATTCATATTAATTCATTTAAAGGATATGATTTGATGGCATGATGTTATGATACTCATTTCTCTTTCAGGGGTTACATGCTTATGAAACACTATTCTTTTCATAGGTTATTTTTATGATGAAATGATTATTAAATCATTATATTTTTATAGGATATTATATGTTTACGTTTTTATGACACCCATTATATTTCATGGGTTATGATATTTTCATTGATGATCTTGTAGAACATGCATGTATTAATTCATTATGTGATCGGTATGACTTATATTTCCTTCCAACACATTGGGTAAGGATTTTACATATTATGAGATAGACAAGACATTAACGATGGCTTAATCAATTCGGTAAAATAGTTTCAGAATGATGGTTTACTTAGTTCAGTAATATAGGGATAGAACAATTGTTTACATGGTTCAGTAATACATAGAATGAGGGATAACTTAGTTCAGTAATAAAGGGTAGGAATATGGATTCACCTAGTTCGGCAAGGGACTTTGTCCACTAAGATGGTGTTGGAAATGATGACTTGGATATTACAGAAATCAGTATATACTTATTTTTTTCAATAAATCCATGTCTTAAACCCATGTTATAATTTCAATTCTTATGTGATTTATTTCCTTTTAATTCATGTCATAATAACTACAAAGATAAATTCCATGATTCATGTATGTGATATTTGATATGAATAATATGAACTTATATTTTCATGATCATGTTCTCATTCCTTTTTTCTCAAGTTTATGCTTGCATGTCTTCCCTTTTAAACATTATTGATCATTTTATACAGCCAATTTTTATGTTTCCTTCCCCAGTTTATGAAGATATTTATTATGTAAGATGTGTCTAAGTATGATTCTAGTCATGAAGAAACTAGTTGGAGATAATGTAGAACACTTATGTATGAGTTTTTATGTTTCCATACTTCTAATGGAACTATACCCACTATGGTCTTTGAGAATATATTTTTTTAATTTTAAAGTATTACACAAATATTATGTAATTATTATGTTTATAATACGATGGTTTCATTAATATCCCACTCACCATTCCATGAGATATTTATCATATATAAATGAGATTCTAATTCCACTATTGCAATGGAATCTAACTTTTGTATGGTGATAGTCTATGTAGGATCAAACCATGAAGAACCATTCCACATAGAAGATGTTGTTAAAGGGTTCTGTGATGATGAGTAAAATGTCACATAATAACCTATATCCCCCAAGCGATATCATGCATAGTTGGCCGATAAAATATATAGAAGAAGAGTTACCCATATGAACATCAAGTAAACGATGCTAAGAAAGAAGATCAATTTGGTGATATTGTTCGCGGACAATGAGTAAATATATAAATGAATATATTAAAACATAATCTACAAATACTATAGAAATATTACAATAAACAAAAATCATTCCATTATTCATCTCACACACTGCTTGGTCATACACATTAATTGTATATAGTTGTATCTGGTCTCGACCACCAACTCCGTGATCTTGAAGTGGGAAATCTGGTGCTGGTTGTGGAAAGATATTATATCATCATCCACCACCCATATATCATCATCCTTGTTCCCCAACATCCTCTCTACTAGCTCATCCACCTTGGGGGGCCTCCCTTCCCTCACATGGGAGATCCCCGATCATGGCATTGCCTCTATTGTTGCATTCCATCTACTATCTTCCTATGCTCCTTGGCTTGTATGGACGAGAAATCACATTCTATGTGACCTCAAACATAAAATAAATTTATCCTCCCATATTTAGGCTTCCCTAGTCCGCTATACTATCCTTGAAAACATTCTTGAGTATGATCATAGGTAAATCTCATATGGAGAAATCGTATCGACTAGTACCTGTTAGCTGTTGCAGATAGGTCATCCCTATAACACCAAATATCATATCCATCTTCCAATAGCCCCTCTAATAGGAATATCTATATCACCAGTGCATGTTCTAATACCCTTATATATGTATGAATTCAGAAGGGTACTACATAGACACAAATAACACTATGATGACTCCATTCAAACATTCACACCTAGAATTATAAATCACAAATCATGTCGAGTGAGTACCATGTATGTTCTATAAACATCAAAATATACTCAACCATTATCATCCCTAAATTAATCAACATTAGAATATCAGTAATATATATTAGGAACAACAAAATGGGTGGTACTCCTCATAGAAAAACTTTTGAATGTCGGCCCATGAGAGTGTCAACTCATCATCCATCTATGTAACTCGACTCAACTAGTACCCAACTAATCCTTGGAAAATGATATATTCTAGTTCAACAATGTTAATATATAGTGTCAGGATAAACCTAAATACATTATTCAACAACTCTAGTACAAATATACCATCATGGGATCCGAATCCCCACACAAAGTCAGTAGACATTTGCATTGGATATCATGGAGTACACTATTCTTTCTTGAATCCATTGTATGCTATGTTGGTATGATATACATATTAACAGGAGGGGCTGCTTCTACATATTCACCTTGAAGAATACCCCCAAATGATTCTCCCAAAAGGAGACCTTACAACACATCATATCATCTTTATGTTATAGATTTAGTAACCCGGTTTTCCTTCTTCATAGTGGAATAATGAATATTTAATCAAGAGATACCTTGTCATATGAAAATATATATATATATATATATAAGGATCTTAATCAAGAAGGATAATAAAAGATCTAATATTATAGGATGCATGTACAATTGATCCCTCAAATAAATATCTTATTATTCCTTGTCAACAAGATAGTAGTCCGAGACCTGGTGGATGGATAAATTATCCATCACACAATCAATGGGTTCCCTATCCTGATAGCCACCCTTGAAACACATTGACGTTGTTTCCCTAAATTAAAATCAATTTCTCTTAGTTGGACTAAGTCACAAACCATCCTAATAAATGAAATACTTTTATCCCAATCTTCCATGATCTGACCTAATGAGGCTCTATCTATAGCGTCCCCAAAACCAGACTCCATATGCTAGTGGGTGTTACATCTACCATATAGAATAACTACTATTGGATGAAATTTCCTAAAATTTCGACAAACACACCCAACAATCCCCATAAATAAAAAAATAGGAATAATAATAAAATATCAAAAATCAAGATAATTAACCATGAATGTAAAACCTATATGGTGTATAAGACTATGAAATATTAAACTAAATATTAAAATGGTCAAAATATATTCTCAACCAAAATGATATCATATGCTGACAAATTAGAAGTGTAAATATTGATAGAATACAACATTGAATCTCCAAGATCTATCCACTGTACATGGAAAAATGTACCATGTATCCGTATTATCCTCTGTTATAACCTCCGAGAAGTTTTTCACCTACAGAAGACATATAAATTTCAAGAAAATCCAATGCAGGGAGAGTATATATATACTGAATAGGATTATATGAAATTAGAATATGGAGTAGTGAGACACAAAAAATGAATAAGCAAGTCTACCCAAATAAAGAGAGACACAAATACCAAATGCATGAATAGAATATATATATATATATATATTCCAACAAAATAATCCCAAATAAGAGATAAATTTGATCTTCATCTCACATCTAATACTAAGAAAGAGTTCCATTAATCACCCATGACTATCAATGATTCCCAACATCTCATGCATATATATAAAGAAATCTCAATGTAAAGACACCCCTCGACTATATGCCATAGATAGTTATGGGAAAATGTATCTAGTTAGATGGCCAATTTCCTTGTACAATAGAATGGTGATACATTTTTAGTGGAAAAGGGAAACATGCCCAGACTCTAAATGATTTCTCAAATATGATAGTAAATAGTGGAATCATGCCATGAACAAAATGAATCTGTCACTATGATATATATGGACTCATTCCATGACTCTGTAGGTGGGTTCCACTCAATAGTTGATAGAGGACCCATTCCTGATAACAATGGGAGGGTTCCAATATAGTCATTGGTAGAGGTCACATGCCTTGTCACAATAAGAGTGTGTCACACTAGTATTTGAGGAACCATTCCTTGATACTATAGGAGGGTACCAATCATATAATAGATAGATTACCCAATACCTTCCCAGATGGAGGATTTTACTATAAAAAAGGAGACTAATTACATGATACCATAGGAGGGTGCTAATCAGATTGTAGATTGAGGAACAATTCCCTTCTTTGTAGAAGGGTTCCACTCTAATGGTCGATCTATGAATCATGACTTACCTTGACAGGGTGTGACACTCAATAGATTGGTAGAGGACCCAAGCCCAAACCCAGTAGAAGTGTTCAGTATAATGTCTTTGGAAATCCTGATTTATCATTTCCATCATCGATCATCTCATAAATAATCATCACACTCAAAACACCTCATAGTGTATTTAAAAATACTATAGAGATTCCACCATCATGTTTTATGTTGAATAAAACATAGGACTCAACAATCACATGCCAAAATTTGAGTCCAAATAATGGAGATATGAGAGCTTGACATTTCCTAAAATGTAATGCGGGGTTCATTTCATGTAAGGGGCCCACATGATGTGTTTTACCACTCCATTTCTTGTCTAAGTCATTGAATTTATATGGATCATTACTCGTGAAGATCTATATAAAGTGCCTCATCTATCTGGGGTCCTGACCATACCCATGGACATGTATGTGTATCTTCTCCCATATCTATGTACATCAGTATATGGTCTGAAAATCCACACAAGATACTTCCCAAGTGCTCCATCACAAATTAAATCTAAACAGGGAGGGTGATAATACATGGGTCCCCACCCCATGAAATGTGATCTTTATCATTTCCAAATCACTAGCATCATAGCCAATGGGGCATCACACTAATATGTTCATCACAATAAACACACTACATTTGGAATATTTTTAATAGAAAGTTATATCTACATACAATGTTCATGATCTAGACTCAAATCATCAGATATCACCACTAGGATGCCTAAATTTAATGGGGCATGCCTTTAGTCATCATTTTTTCCCATTCAGTGGTAGGATAATAGATTCCAATTTATCCATGGGGGTTCACCATATTCCCCATACTTCTATCATGCCTCCTATTTATTACATTTAATTTCTCAGATCTGATATCCATATAATGATTAGTCACATCCCATTATTCATCCCCATTCATCATTGAATCAATAAATATTAAATACACGTGAATCTACCATCATTCTGTGGGTTCGGTCAGGAACCATCCTATCTGGAAAGTTTGATAAATGGCCCCATCACCTAATGATGAAGAACACAAAGAGAAAGTGGGGGAAATAGAAAAAATGTGTAATAATAATTATACAAGAACTCAAGGGAAATGGCTAAAAATTGGGGATATTTTTCTGAAAAACATAGTGTAATGAATATATATTTAATGAAAAATTCAATGTCAGTACTAGGGCACAAGAAATTATTTAAAAGTTGATGTAAATAAATGGAAAATGATGATAATTCTCAATGTAATATATATTTTTGGATGAATCTAAAAATTCAAAAGTCCTATATATATTAGGTTGATTTTTAAATGAATAATGTTATCACCAATGAATTATACATGTCATTACATTCAATGTGCATGGATCTTCCTAGATCCGAATGTTCATCATCGCCTTATTTTGGATCACCAATGAGAGGGTTGAAGAAGATCTTTTTAATGATACATGGGTAATGTGTATAAACCTATCTATCCAACTTAATGGGTAATTTATAGAAAAATCATATTTTAAATCATTTAATAAAATAAATAAATTATTTATTTATTTTAATTAATGGTACCCACCGAGTGTCATTTTATCTGAACACCCTATGATGGCCAACTGTAGTTCATGGATATGGTTATAATAATGTTTTGTATTCAATAAAGATATCATAATTTCAATCTGTAACTCCATTTAAGAGTTATCCCATTTTTTAATTCATCCACGCATAATATAAAAAATATTTTATATTTTTATAAAATTTATTTTCATCACACCGGTACTTGAAATCACACTCTATCATAGTGTTTGGTTCCAAAAATATTTTCAGATATATTTCATAGTATTACAAGGAAAAGGGGTCTCTATAATACACCCCATAAAATAATATAGGTGTGTAACATTATATATGTACCAATATAAGTAATTTGAGACAAAGATTCCTTACTGGTTTAGTAATTTTTTAATGTATATCACATTAAAGAAAAATCATAAAAAGGATATATAAATAAATTTAATTTGAATAAGAGGAATCATATTTTATATTCACTGGTAGAATATACACCACATAAAATAAACATGTGGTGGATATGGCAAGCGTCTCATAGAAAATTAAATTGCAACACAAATCCCTTTGAAACATCATAACATTGTGGGTATAGTTAATAGATTGGGTGATTATTTATAAAAAATGTAGATCCACAGAAACAAATGAGTAATTTAAACAAAATGAAATAAAAAATATATTCACACAATTTTTTTTCATAAATAATTTAGTGAAGAATATATATAAACCAACAAATAGAAATTTAGCTAAAAAATCACTTACCTCAAACTTCTCTTTAGTTGAAATCTCATTAAAGTCATGTATATGAGGTTGTTATCATGTTATTAAATATTAAGATAACTATATTAATTTTTAGAAAATAATATATGATCCTTTTATAACATAATATTACCCGTTTTTTAATAATCCTTTAGTGTCACTATTGTTTTGGGTGTAAAATGCCTTGTTTTATCATGCCTGACATATTATGAATATCCCAGATCCTAAACCCTAGTTTTATATTGATAATCTATAAAATTATATTAATGTTATAAATATAATTAATTTAACTAGATAGATATTTGGAATCATTATTTAATTTTAAATATGGATAACGAATTACATAACATTGTGGAGATACCAGGGCATACATATGCATGAGCAACTTTATCATTAACTTAATAAGTGAAAGGGTAAGTAAGTGGATTGTATAATATTTTAAAAGAATCAGTATAATTTCATATATATTATATATATTCATTAAATTTATACATTATTACCTTCAATGTAATTTGTTAGTGAGAAAAAAATCACATCGCTTCATGAGGGTGTAGTACGTCATATAAATGAACGACGTTATCATTAATTTAATGGATGTTAATGAAAGTAAGTATATGATATATTTATATATTCGTAATGATTAATATTTAATGAATGTCAAATGTTACCATAAAATAATCTTATTTTATATTCCATGTAAATCCTTGGTGAAAAATGAATCGCATTGCTTCAAGATGTGGTAGTTCACCATATACACGAACGACATTATCATATTATCTATAGAATGGAAAGTAAGAAGATATATGTGATATTATAATTATAGAATTTTCATTATATCATAAATATCATATATGAAGATTATATGGACAATGATATCCTTTCCTCGGAATTGGTTATAGAAACTGATTTTCATCGGTTTGTAAGATGGTCCAATCTCATACACACTATAAACTAGTTTGTTTCCCATTTAATGGAGGAAGAGGTGGTTTATTGTCATGAATATAAGACAAAAAATTATTATAATATGGATGATATTGAGATTAATATATCATAATCTTTTAATAACATTTTAATGAGTTTTAATAATAAATAAAATTGAGTGGTCGGTTAAGGATATGACTTCCTCTTTAGACAACTTCTTTTAGCATACATCAAAATACTTCCTAGGATGGGTTTTTTAAGAAGCACAGATTATAGGATGTAGTTATGGATTTAAGGGACTGATTTTGGTTGGTATTGGTTGATCTAACAAGTTTTGGAATCATATTTTTGAGAGATAGGGTGTGGCCTTTTATACGTAGGGGAGAGCACACAAATGGATTTTATGAAAATAAAACAATTTTGCCATATTTTTCTTATGTAAAAGGTTCAAAAATTAAAAAATTTCAAAACATTGAATATATAATGACAATATATTACTATATAATTTGAATAATACATTTTGGGTAATTTTTAACCATTATTGTTTTATTTTTAACAATTGATAAAACCATTTTTACCTTTACCGTAATAAATAAATTTTACAGATTTCACTATTCTTTATGGTATAACATTATGTTGAACAAATTATATACTATAAATTTGGATGATTATAAATATATAATATGTTTTTACAAATGAAACTCACATATGTGAAAATATTTAATTTCAAATTATACCCATATATGTATTGAAAAAAAACACTTTTCAAAGAAAAATCCTCAAAAAGCTTGAAAATATTTTTATGTAAGCATTAAAAATTAAATTAATTAAAATGAATTAATTTGGATTGATTAATATATATTTCAACAAATTTTACATTTAAAACAAAATTAAATTAAATTTGTGTATATAAGTTATTTATATAAAATGGAATTGTATAATAATAAATATATATATTTTTCAAGATTCATTGAAAAATGAAACATTTTAGAAAAATAAAAAAAACTACTATAATTTTCAATTTTATAATTAAAAAATAATATTTTTCTTTAAATAAATATTTTAAATTTAGATACAAATAATTTAAAATTATGTGTTCAAATCATGGCTAAAGTGCCTTATAGAAAAATTTATATTTTTTCAGAAAACATTTTATTTTATTTTAATTATTTTTTAGTTTATTTCAAATCAATTTTAAAACAATTAATTTATTATAAAAAACTATAAACCGTATAAATTTAAAAATATAGTTACTCCTATTAATATATTCCAACAAACCAACTAGGTTATAATGGTCGTATTTAAATAATTATATTTTAATAGAGTATTATTTATCACGGAAACATGATATTCCATGCATCACACACAAACAATGATATTAAATTGATTTAAAAAGTAATATATCATAAGTATTATGGTGTTATATATTCTTCTATTCTTTTTTTCGTATAATAAATTCTATAAAACTCTATGTTCCGATTATAGAATCTCACGATGTTACATTACACCATCTTAAATAAATTTCACCATCATAATTTAATCATGATCATAGAAATCAAGGGATAGACACTTTTTTGAAAAAACCCAAATCAAATATTCGTTTAATAAAAATTTCACTAAAATAGGTCATGAAACTTATTATGGTAATCTATAATAATAAGTAACAACAGTTCAAAGTTGGATACCATTGGTAAGAAGTAAAATTATAGACATGGAGGAAAAATGTAAATAATTTTGAATAGTTTTAGGGATCATTGATCACAATAATGTGACTCAAAATTATATTGTCAATAACCACCAAACGATAAAATAATAATGAAATGAAATATCATTGATTCCTCATATATGTGTTATTATTGTGTCATCTTTGTTCTACGTATCTTTACTTATACATGGAGATGATATCACTATTAAGATAGAGACCAATAAAAAATACCCTTACCTTCTATCTTTTTATATCATAATCATAATTCTATCATTTAGTTTTGATTCAATAAATTTATTCTTCATTGTGTTCCATAACATAAATCTTAAAGGGGTATTAATACATTTAATCACATGATCAATGTTATGCTTATCAAAACTCAAAACATATGTTTTAACCTATTTATTCCATGAATATAATCTATTAATGTTCATACTTATGATTCACAATTAGTATGTGAATCTCCAAAATAAATTCACCATGATTTTTAAACTAGAAGCATAGCGTGTCTCATTGTTTTGTGCCATGCAACACTCGAGTCAATCATGATATTTTTTTCATGTTTTAACCACATGTAGAATCTATTCCCAAACCACGTCCCATTGTAGTATCTATAAAAAGATTAAATTTCTAGATAACTAATCACATCAAAAATATAAAATATTATAGGACATTTTCCATACATATACTTATTTGAATATTTATCTTTAGACTTATCCATTGAATTATTCCTAGGATGATCAAAAAAGTTTTCTAATTATATTTTCTGAATTCCTATTAGAACTAATATATGATATCAACTATTGAAACCAAAGTAGTTTATAGATATAATTACATTTTTTATAATAAATATCACATAATTATAATTCCAAAGATCATTAGGCCTAATTTATTTATATGTATATGATTATAATAGATTTTGAGATTGAATCATAAAACCATTTCCACTTTTTTAAAAGTAAATATTAAGATACATAGAATAATACAATTAATTTAAACATAAAATATCATTGTAATAAATAATTTCCAGATATTCATTGTCAAAGGGGATATAAAGACACCTCATTAATGAAAATTGGTGTAAATCATGACATATGTCTCAAACAAGGAAAATCGGGAAAAATTCCCTTACCGATTTAGTAAATTTTCAAATGTAAAACCACTGAAATAGAGATATTCAATTATATATATGAATAAAAATAATTTTCAGGATAATAATCATAAAATACATTCATGTGTATTATATACACCAAATAAATAAACACATGGTGAATATGGCTTGATTCTCAAGGAAAATAAAAGTGAAGTGAAAATCTATTAAAAAGATAATATCGATGAGTTATGAGTTAATATTTGGAGTCACAATTTATAAAAATGTATATGTCGAAAAATATAAGTTTAGATAAAAAATAATGAAATAAAAATTCATTATATATTTATTTCGGAATTATATTATCGATGATGTTGAAATATAAGCCATTGAATAAAAATTGAGTTAAGAAACCCCTTACCTCACACTTTTACTTAATTGAGATCTCTTTATCATAATTAATAGTTATTTTAATATAGTTATTAGATTATAAATGAACCATATTAAATATTCAATATCATATATGATTCTTTTTTGACATCATATAACTCATTCATTAATAATATTTCATTATTTCTATTATTTTCGGTGTTAATTGACATGTTCGTTCATGCGTGTTTGTCATTAATTTTCTAGATCACAAACATATTATTGAGATAAATAATATGATGAAATATTTTAATTTAATAAATATAATTTATTCATTATATTTTTTTTAATTATTATTTAGTTCTAAACATGGAGAAATAATTACATCACATTGTGAGGATGGTTAGGTGTTCGTTTAAAGAAGTGACATTATCATTTCATTAAAGGTGGAAATGCTTTGGAATTGGATTATATATTAATTATATATAATCAAAATATTTATATTTATAATATTCATTAAATTTATACAATATTAACTTATATTAATTTTTTTTTTGTGAAAAATGAATCACATCCAATTGTGAGGTAGTATTCCACCATACACATGAATGAATAATCGTTTATTCAATGGATGGAAAGGTACAAAATTATGTGAAATATTTATTTTCAGTAATTATTGATATTTAGTGAATATTATGTATCATAATAAATATAATCAGTATTTATTTATATGTAAAGAGTATGTGAAAAATGAATCACATTGATTTACAAGTTGATAGTCTATTATTAACATAAACATCGTAATTGTATTCTCTTTAGAATGAAATATAAGATGGTGTAAATATAATTATATATTAAAAATTATTTTTATATAATAAATATAATATATTAAAATTAGATAAATCATTATATTCATCCAAGATAATTTGTGATGGAAAATAATTATCCTCAATTCATGAGGTCGTAGTCATCCATTCACATGATAAATGGTTTTGTTTCCATTTTGATGGAGCAGATGATGATTGTAGGTAATTTACTTATCATAAAAAAAATATCATAATATTTAAAATAATGAGGTTATTTTATCATCAAGTTTTAATAATATTAAAATTTGGTGGAAGAAGAAATAAAAAATAAAAATATTGGTTTGGGACATAACCTCTTCTTCGGAAAAATTGTTTTTGTTTAAACCAAAATCATTCATAGGTTGGATTTATGTAAAAACTAATTTTATAAAGAGGTGAGAGAATTTATAAATTTTATGGGTATATTATTTATTATATATTAGGTTTTTTATTTTTTGATAGGATATGATAGGTGGTGTCCTCTCATAAGTGCGAGAGAGGATACAATTAGTTTTTTTGAAAATAATTCATCCCATTTTTGTATCGTACCAATTGTCTTAAAAAATAATATTATCAACCATAATTAGAGAAAAGGTCAATATATGACTATAAAATGATAATTATATAAGTATTTCATCATTTTTAACACCAATTGTTTTTGTTTAACCCCCATTAATCTCATTTTTAAATTAGCTACGATAAATGAATTCTATTATTTTCACTATTCATTATGGGAAAAAATTATTTTCCAATTATAAATTAATAGATTATATTATGAATCCAAATAAGAATTAAAATTTTAAAAATTAAACACATTAAAGTATAATAATATAATTTAAAATTAAACTTGTAGAACTATCGAAAAAAAGTTTTTAATAATAAAAACATTAATAAGTGGGAAATGATTTTCTTATAAAATATCAATATGAAATAGATTACAATGAAATAATTTTGATTAATTAATATACAATTAAAAAAATATTACTTTTAAAAATAAATTAAAATAAAATAGAAAATTTAATTTATTTATACAAAAATGAAGTTATTAATTAAAATATGTATTTTTTACTATTCATCGAAAAAAGAATCTTTTCAGGAAAATATATAACATGTACCCTATGTTTATTTTTAAATTTAGATTAAAAAAATGTATTTTTTTCATATATTAATTTAATAATAATTAAAAATTAATTTTAAATTAAATATTCAATGAATGATTGAAATGTATTTTAGAAAGAAGTGATTTTTTAGAAATTTTTTTTTTCTTTCAAATGGTTCTTATTTTTGAATAATTAATAAAAAATGGAAATTTTAAAATATATGTGAAATATAAATAATTTTTTTAATATATATAGTCATTTTCATTCCCAAAAACATATAATCTAGGTTATAATTCTCATGTTTAAATAACAATATTTTTATTGAGTGTCCTGTTTCATTTAAACCATGAGTTTCATGCATTGAAATTTATCAAAGAGATTTAATTTATTTAAAAAATACAATAATTTATTATGTATCTATATTTTATTCTAATATTTGGTTTTAATGAAATATATGATACCAAAAATGGTATCCCTTTTTTAAAATATTTTAAATTTATATTATACCCCATAAATAAATTCTGTCCCCACAATTTAATATTGGTATTGGAAATCAAGTTTCTAAAATCTTAATTTTAGAATACTAGAAATCATAGAAAAGAATAATAAAAATTAAATTTTAAAATATGTAATTAAGATAATTAATATCATATTCAATAACTCATAACATGTGTTCTTAGATAGAAAATAATACTGGTAATATAAAAATAATCCTAAGGAAGAAAAGTATAAGTAATTATGGTGAGTGGTAGAGATCGTTGATCATAATAAATTGAATGATAATAATAATTTTAAAAACTGAAAAACCGAAAAAGTATTGATGAATTATAATTCAATTGATTCATTTGATATGAGGTTAATATGATAATATTTTTTGTTTTATGTTCTTTTCCCTAGAATTATGGGAATATTTTTCTATTAAAATTGAGAAAACTAGAAAATAAACATACCTGAAATATTTTTATATTATAAACATAATTTCATAATTTAATTGTGATTAGATAAATTTACACTTCAGATATTACTCCATGGTATAAATATCGAATATAATTTTTTTCATGAATCACTGAAATTAACTTTAATCATATGCCCTGATCTTTATAAGATAAAGCACTTATTTATCTAGTATCTATCAAAACCAAAATTCTATAAAGAAAATAAGATAAAACCCAAATGGAAATGAATTTTATAATAAAAAAAATTCAATAATAAAAAACAAAGCTTTTTCATATATGATTTTTGAAATAAATAACCCTATATCGCAAATAACATCAACAACCATAACATGGAAAAAGTTTTTAAACCAAATGGTTATCTCTTACCCTTTATGTTACCTCTTCCAAAAAAAAATATTTAATTCAAAACATCATTTATGTTATAACTATTATATATATATATATATATATATATCTCAAACCGATTAAAATGACCAATATATTATTATCAATATCGTCAAAACTACATTGGTTGTTAAATCGTCTTATAACCACGAAGGGTTTTTATACAATTTATTTTTGTTATAAAATAAAATAATATTTATAGGATGAATCATAACATTTATCATCACCATTAATTTTATTACTATAAAATATTAATATATCCTTCTCTAAATAAATTTATTTTACTTAGACCCATATTAAAAACAAGAATTATAGGACCATAAATATCTCTTAAAAATAAACATAATAAATTTTATCATCCATAACTAAAAATCTATAAATCGGTATTTATGCCTTTAATGTTATGTTCAACCTTAGTCATATTAATAAAATTTTGTTTTAACATAGGAAATATTTGATTATCATCTATTCACAACCATTATGATTGTTCATAAAGAGACTACAGATTTCACTAACAAATACCCTACAAGTGTCATACCCATTGTGAATTATTCCCCATTGAATGGTACCATATATCACTTGATTGAATATGGATATAGATTTTTTAGAGTTATTAACATTATGATCATATTTTCCAAAAAACACTCCCACATGTAGTATACTGATATGATGGTAATATCATAAAATCACTAACTCCAATCCTCTCAAAAGTTCCAGGATACTTTCCTATAAATAATTTAATACATGTACTTATACATAGATTTATCCTTGGAATTGTACCTAGGGGTCTCACTGATGTTTTCTCATTTTAGTTTCCAAAGCTTAACTATATCCACTATATGGAGCCAGTACTTTTTCATTAAATTATATTATTTTTAAACATAATTACTGAATAAGTAAAATCCCAAATATCATGAGTCCTATTGTTTTTGGAAGACTTATATTATAAATAAATAATGAAACTAATACAAGAAATAATTATTTTCTTTTCATAATGACCTCTTGAATCCATTTGAGATCATAATATTACATAAGATTCCTTGGGAAATAAATAAAATAAATGGGGATATAAAATTACATTATGGAATTACCTTTGTAAATAAACAAATCATTCAAGTCGAAGGAATAACATGATATCATAAAATAGGAGGCACATGAGATATCTCCTGGAATAATAACATATATAACATGTTATCAAAATGAACATGGTAGAATATGGAATGTGGCAGAATCATATAACATGAGTAAAACATGAGTTAGGAATAACTATAAAAAATATCATGTGGGGGAAAAGTTCCATAATTGATTTTATTTACTCCATAATATAATACATGATGCCTCTTGAGGTTAAATCATTACCAAATGAATTAGATCACATTGTATGTGCACCCATAAAAACATATTTATGACATATTAATACCACTAAAAGTAAATAAATCGTACAGAATAACAAAAGGACTACGCACAGATTGTAAATAACTATGATAATCTTTGTTAATATTATACTGAAATGAAATTTCATAATGAAGGAATGTGAGAAACATTCACAAGACTCATATTACCCACATCAAATGAATAATAAGAAACTATTTATATATATGATAGACATGTACAAATAATTTATAATAAATCCATAACATCAAAGTTTCTTTCAAACGAAGAAAATAATTTTAAAATATTAAAAACAGTTTTTAGATAAATAAACTTTTCCACTTGAGTAATATCATTTTTTGTCATCATTGATTGAAAATGACTACGAAAAAAACATTGAAAACATCATTAGTAAAACGTCCTTTCAATGAAAATAACTTTTTGTAACCAAAACATCATATAATCTTTTGGAAACTTTTTTTTAAAATAAAATTTGAAAATTAATCAATAAATATTGAAACATCATTTAATACATTTCTCGAAAAAATATCCTTTCAACATATAACATTTTATTGTAAAACATAAAAAAATTTAATTTTTTTTTTGTTTTGAAATAACCTATATATATATATCATGGATTATTTAAAAAAATTATTTTTCATGATCATGGATTATTCCATTAACATGAATAATTTTAAAACAAATACTATTTTCCTATATTTTCGAATTCCAAATAGGCTTTATTTTGGAATAAAATATGAAGATTTCTTTCAGAAAAGTATAAAAAAAGAAAAAAATTGGTAAAAATGGTTTTATGAATTCAATTATATGAGATTGAAAACATTATATTGAAACACATTTATAAAAAAGGATTTTAGAAGACAACAGAATTTCGATCCTAAAGTGAAAAAATGTATTTTTTCTTCAAAAATACTCTTTTCAAATATTGATTACATAAGAAGATAAAAAATTGTTGGAAAACATTTATTATCATGAAATAATTAGATTATTAGAAAATGTATGCGTCTATTCTGATATTAATCAAAATATTTCATTATCAAAACCATAAATATAGAAAATCCTGATAATTGTTCAGATTCAATCATAAGCCATTACAACTTTGGTACCATTAAATTGTACGCACCGTGAAAGAATATGATTAATTGACACTTAAAATATAATGAAAATAAACATATTCATGTCATTATAGGAGCGCTTTTTTTAGTGGTAGACCCATGGTACTCGATAGAAGGAGTACCTCTTTAGGCTATGAGGGTGAGAACTTGGTTGTAGCAGAAAACCCATTGTGAAAAGAGCTTGGTTATAGCATCATGTCCACAGTACTCGACAGGTGGAGTACTTCAGCAGTCCAAGGTTAGTGGGAAGCACTTGGTTATAGTGGCAGACCCACTGTACTTGATAGACGATGAGTTCTCCCGGAGTCGTGGTTTCAACATCGTGTATAAAAATCTCATTTGAGATGAGTTAGTGACCTTTGTGTTTTCCTCATGATTGAGATGGGTTACTTGATAACTTAGGTATATGTATGAGCATATAACTAAGTAAAAGTTATATATTGAAATCATACTATGTGGTTTATCCTTGTTGTATTTTTTGAGACCTTGAGGGTCTCGGGGTACCCATTCAGTATTGTTATACTTACCCTTGCATGAGATATGCCCGCACTACATTGTGTTGGATGCAGACGATGGAAAACACTGATCCAGATGGAGACTTGTGGAGTTGGATGGTACCCAGAGGTGGACCACTTAGTGCGACGTACACGGAGAAGACAGTCATACCTAAGGTGTTGTGGTGGCCATCAGTACCCACCCTTCATGTGGGATTCACGGGGGAAGACTCAGTGGTTTCTGTTTACTTTACTGCAGTTGTACTAGCTTTTCGGTTGTACTATATTTACTCTTGGGCTTGTATTTATGGCCTGTTTCCTTTTATCACTTACTTATGTATTCATTTTTAGTTAGTTTTTTCTTTTGTTGCATACTCTGTTGTGTTTTTTTACTTTTATAAAGTCAATTCCTTCCCTTTTTATTGAGATTTACGCCTCTGGTGATAGTTTCCAGCCCCTGGCCTATGGAAGGCAGGATTGGAGTAGTCACGACATGGGCCCCGAGGATGGGTTGTGAAAAGGTGGATGATAAAGTTATGTAGTTTTTTCACATTATATTTCAAAAACACCATGAAAAATGGGTGAGATTATCACTACCATGAAAAAAAATCATTCAAATATAGAATTTTACACTTTTTATTTGATAAAGAATATATTTTTTCAAATGATTAACAGAAATTATGGTTCTTTTTGTATGATCATGTTTAATTTTTTTTATTCATGAAATATTGGAAAATATGTACTTATAATATAAAAATAAATACGGGAAATAATATACTCTAAAAAGATATATCAAGTGATGTAAATCATTGTGATTAGAATATTTCTATTCACAAACAATTTTTTAGCCAAAAATTATCCCAAGAAAAATAAAAAGAAATTAAAATTCTTAATAGTGAAAATATTCAAAAACAGTATAGAGATTTGATGAATATAAGTATTCTCGGTGAATATAGATTCTCCTCCTTCAACCCTATCTTCTACTAGATCCACATTGCGGATCCCCATATATGTCTAGAAATTTATCATCGTATCTCAATAAATTTCATTATTTTTTCTATTTAAGGTAGTATCCCAATTTATATAGTTACATAGCCTTATATTATAAAAATTTAAGAAATACCACTTCTTACACATTTAATTATTTTGAAATAGAATAATATTACTCTTGTCCTATATCCTTTTCAATAATTCTTTCAATCTCTCACCATTCATTAATACTAAATATAATTAATTTAATATTAAATATTTCGATTATATAATAATAGTAAAATACAAATGGAACAAAATATTATTTACTTCAACTTGAATATAAACATCAACATATTCCATTATACACTTAGATAAATCTCTCTCAAATAAAATAAAAACATTACTAAATCTGTAATCCTATGCTTGAAAATAATGACTACAAATATTTCTTTAATTGAAAGACTCATACTTTATGTAATACTAAGAACTGGATATTTAGAACCACAGGTCTAAACAAAAAAGCATCTTCAAATGGAATTTCATCTTCTATCATGCTCGACCCCTCATGTTTTCCACCAATATAATTACATCATTCCCAGTGTGTTTAACACGACATTATAAATCTCAAATAATTTTTAGGGTATTTTAGTCTCACAATAGAATTTCATTAAATACATTGTTTTCAAACAAATGTTTCTTCGATCTATAACTCCCATTTCTAGTGAAACATCACGAAATGTGAAAATTTTTAAGTAAAAGGTATCTGAATTTTTTTATTCAAATAGTATCTCTAGGACTTGTAACATATCCCTAGTAAAACTACAAATCTAAATTACCAAAGACCCTGTGTTGTGGCTCCCTATAGTAGAATGGACCGTCGATAATAAAAATAGAACCTCAATAATTATTATTCAATATACAATAATATTTTTAGTTTTTCTCAAATCAGTGGAATATTTGGACCATAAATCTCAAAATAGTTTTTATTACTATGTTTTAATGATCATAACGCACCTAAAATTTCATAATGTAGTTTCATTTACTATTATTATAGTGAGATCAACATCTTGAATTTTTCATTATTGATAATATCTGTATTATTTAGACCATTAGATCATATATTTGTTCTATAATCCATTTATAACTTAATTAAAACCTATTACACCATGACATGATATTATATATTTCATATCAAAGAAAATTTCTTCTATATCTTGTGATAAATAAAACACTGAGTCTAAATGAAAAATAATATAGTAAACTATTATAACCTTGGAAGATGATTGGGGGTTATAAATATTACTATTTTAATTATGAAATATATATAGTTTTAATAATATTCATTACATATCAAATGATTATAATAAAAAATTGAATCATTTGAAAGTAAATGTGAAATTTTTCCAAAAAAAAGTCTTTTTATGTGCACAATGTATTTTTATTTTAACAAATTAAAATAATCATTATGGGTTACTAATGATATTTAAAAATATACATATAAAATTTATTTTTTATACAATTTTTAACAATCATTTAATTTTTTTAGGAATGAGTTAACAATATATATCCCATTTAACACGTAAAAATGTATATTTCTAAAAAAAGTTCTCATCAAATTTGGCACACTTTTTTTAAATTAAAATTCAACATATTATAGATATTGATTCCAGAAAAATGGATTATATATTTTGATCTAGGATGATGAATGTTGGTAAATATATATATTTAATCTCAATATGAGTATTACGAATTATAAATTTTGTGAATTTGGTATGGGTATAATGTGTAAAATGAAGTTAAAAATTTTTTATGAAAATTATAGTTTTTTATATTTTCATAATAGACACATTATGGTTGTGAGGTATCAAAAAAACTCAGATGGAATTAAAAACTTATAGTATCCTAAAATTTAAAATTCAAAAACATAATCAAACATTAAACCCTAGGATTCCTTGATCTAGGAGTCACTAACTTTATCTAGTGCCACACCACCTACCATCTTCCACCATCATCATGGTTACACCACTATCATCATCATCACAATATCACGACCAGTAATGGTGATGGGAGAAAAAAACATAGAATATGATTTTAATCATTAAAACATACCATTAACTCTTCACCATAATTGTGTTCATATCTCCATTGTAAAACACCATTTATTCTATTATAAATGAATTATAATAGACCAATATAGACTTCAGGACCATCATAAAATTTAGATAATAAAACAAAATTCTCCCACTAGAGACTATAAAATTTTCTAAAGATACATCTCAAAACCTCTAGCAAGACCACAACACTAGACTGACATGAAATGATTTTTAAGACTACGATTTCAATTTAGAGTTGAATGGATGTAGGGATCAAATCAAGACAATAAAGGAGAACACATCGTCATCATCAAGGGGATACATATATCAAACTTTTATAACAAACTATAAACATTAACAAACAATCAAATAACCCAACATCGTAAATCACTGCTCTTTCTGTAAGAAAAAGACCTAAAACACTTCCCAAGTCCAATCAACATTTTACAGAAAAATAAAACCAAAACCAAGGAAGTTATATTAAAATATACAATGATTTGAACATATACATAGAAAAAAGCACCAAACCCATAAAATAATTAAGGATCCAAGTAACAAAGATGAAGAATCAAATTCTAAAATATATAGTAAAAACAGCTGGATAAGTATTTAAAATTTCTATAACACCATTATTTATACTAAATGTTCACATGGTTTTATATATAATTGATTACAACCATTATATTAATTTAATAAAAGAATAAATACAAAATGACCCACTCTTAACATTATTATCTATAAAATATTTTCATATGAATATAAAAATATGTTATGCTTTAAATGTCTATATTATATATAATGTAATATTTTTTCATATAGATTTATATAAATTTTTTAGTAATTCAATTATTTTTATTAATTATTACATCACAAGGGTATCATATTTTTTCAATTAATATAAAAATTAAATAATTGATTTTTAAAATATAAAAAAGTTATTAAATTAAGGTTAATTATTGTGTTTCAAAAATAATATATATTAATTTAAAATTTTATATTGTTTTAATAGACTTATATTTGAATTCAGTTAATATATAGTTATCTTTAATGTCTAATAAAATTAATAGTCTCAAAAATGACATTAATAATATTTTAAATATTTTTATTAACTTATTGAATAATCATGAAAATATTAAAAGAGGAAAATGTTTAGAACATATGGTTTAAATTCCATAAAATATTTATTTGTGAACCAAATTTTACCTTATTTGAAAGATTATAACACTTTAATATAAATAATGTTGTTATAATAACTATGGTTAAAATTTGTTTTCCAATGGGTAAATAAAATAGATAAGGTTTAAAATGAAACCAAAAACTATATAAATATTATTGGATGGAAATATATAAAACATATAATATTTTACTATTAATATATATTCATTTGGAATCATTTTTCATGATAATGGATCAATTAGATTTCAAACGTTTTTGTAATTTCAATAGTTCCCCTACTATCACTCATAAATGGGAAACTGTTATCCTTTATTAAATTTTTTTGAGCCTTATGGTCTATCCATGGCATGAAAAATCATTTTTTATCTTCCTAAAACACATGCAAGATCATTTGGGATTTGTCAAAGACCATCCTATCAAGGATTAAGGTGACTGGAAAACGTGGATTCTCAGTGATGAGGTATCACTATAAACCAATAATTTTAATTTTTTTTATTATTAAAAAACTTTTAAATATACTTAATAAATTATATATATGAATTTTTTCTCATAAATTTAATATATTTTTATTATTATAATATAGAAAACATTTTCAAACTTCTTTTCATTCTATGGAAATCAAAAACATATCTTTTGTGTTTGTAAGACATAAAATCATCACATAATAGTGTCAATTTTTTATAAAAACATTATTTATATGCTTATAATTATGGGATATGATATTATGAAATGTTTTCGAAATATGTCACAGTTATAATTTTTATATTATAATTAATTATTTGTGATATTTAGGTACATATATGAATTGTTTTTATTATGGTATTGAATGGTCAAAAATTATTTAGGTCTCTACTAAATTAGATAAAAATGAATATCTCATGATATATATAAGAATGGAATTGGGAGTCAACCCAGTTCAGTAAGAGACTCTATCCACTATAATAGTCTTGGGAGTAATCCTTGACTACCATGATGGAATTCAGAGTTAATATAAAACTCTGTGATATTATTGGATATGATCCTTGACTATTCAGGAAATGATTCTTTGTGCTCATGAGTATTCCCTAAGAATTTGTCTTATAGAAGTGTTATGATATGATGGATTATTTTATTTGATTACATTATTATTATTATCTTATTAATATCCTTGATTTTTACCATAACTGATGATCACAATAAATGTTATGTAGGGTATGGTTTTAAATTGTAATGATCATGTTTTGATACCCTTATAACCATGTTATGATTAAATGATCATTGTTGTCTCACTAAATTACCATTACAAGATTCTCAACTCACCCTCTATTATGTTTCATTTTACCTATATTGTTATTAATTATTTTGTGTATTATATTTCAAAGAATGTTTATAAATATGAAGAACACAATGCAATTTTATTTAAATCTCAAATGAACAATTTTTTTATGTATCCTTGTTTAATAAGACTCTTGACCAATATGACTCTTGTGTTAATCATTATATAATTCTATGAATATTAATCTAAAAATATGAAATATAATTTTATTAAATTTATGGTTCACTATATTTTATATCAAATACTAGATTAGTACACTGGAAAATATAATGAGAAAAATTTATTGAGAATCCTGGGGATATGTCTAATTATCGGATAACATCCTAATGTTTTCTAAATGATAAAGGATGAATGAGGTTTAATATAAGGTTTCATATATTTAAAATAATTAGAATTTATTTATACATTTAGTAAAAGATTTTTATTGATTATGATGTTTACCACTATTGTTATTTTTTCTCAAATTTTTTTTAGTCAATGTCTAGTTATGGAATGAATCATGTTAATATTGAATGTAATTGAAAATGAAAATTTTTCCTTATTGGGAAAAAATGTGATGGGACGTGGAATAAAAAATATAATTTACATTTTTACAAACGTTATCTAGATATAAATAATTCATATCCTTTAAATGAGAAGGGTATTGAACAATTTACTATTGATTTTTTCATGAGGAAACAACAACATTATTTTAGTGGGTATTCTGAACGGCTAGTTGTTGAGAGATGTATCAAAACCAATGAAAATATATTTTCCATTATCCAGTAACTATATGATGATGATGTTATTGTATATATGTTTACTTTGTAAGTAGAATAATATATATGGTGTAATCTTATAAGGAAACCATGGTAATAAAAAGAAATTAACTTCATAGAGTGGAATGGATTCCAGTGTTTATTTTTTAAAAAGTAATTACATCATATTGTTCATATAAAATGGTGAAATATTTCCTAGAGTAGATGTAGAAGGACGATGAATCCTTTAGTAACTATGTGATAAATATTAAACCAATTTTGCGGTAAAATTCTAGTATTATCATCCAACTTGATTGTAATTTTGGTAGATTCATTAGTGTATTAAAAAAATTCACTAAAGGGTGTTATCTTTTAGATACATTAGTTTCTATGAAGAAACTTTTCATCATTATATCATGATGGAAATTTATATTTTAGTTACATTTCTGTATCATACTTTATATATGAAATGAAAAAATGAATTAAATTGGAATTCTAAAAATACTTGATAAATGAAGTTGAAGATTCCATTGTTCTTGATGTGGGGAAAGAAAACATATTGGATTTTTTATTAAGAGGATTAGTAAATTTTTTATATCTATAAATGAATATCATAAGACAATCCAATGTTATAGGGATGGGACTATATTATCCAATGATAGATAGAAATCACCACCAAATGCACTTCCCAAAATATAATATTTCAAATCAATGATGTATTCACATTATCCTAAATAGTTATCAAACCTGAAGGCTAAAGAAGAAGATCAATTTAAAAAATATACAGAACATAGGCAAAGGTAAATCACATGAAATCACTACATCCAATGATGAGTATGATATTGATGTGAAAAAATTTACACATACCATATACTCTATAACATCTAATATATTATTTGAATTAGGATCTATACAATATTTTATATCAGAAGATTTTTATACTGGTATACATGTACCACCTCAATTATTATATAATGAATTAGTAGTGAGAACCCAAAATGGTATGTTGATCACATCAAAAATCATTGAATCTCCTATATTTTAATATTATGGAAATTATCTTCCTAAAAATCTCATTATTCACCATATTTTTGAAATTGGTGTTTTTAAGAATTATTAGAATTGTTTTAAAATTAATTACACATCAATTTTCATTGAATGGAATTAAAATTTTATAATCCTTATAGAATTATGGTCATCTATCAGTTATATGATAAATACAAACAACCAATTGGAATTTAATCTATTTAATGGGTCATGAATCCTAATAAAAACGGTTTTATATATTATGTGGTTGTGGAAATACTTAGAAATGATTATATTTTTATTGTGTGGGATTTTTTTGAAGTATTTATAGAAATTTGATCTATTATTCATCCAAATATTGATGATGATTTCCCAAGAGAACTCATTCCATGTTCGAAACCTCTTTCAATGACACTGTATACATTGGCCCCGATAGAGATGAAGGAATTGAATAAGTAATTCTAAGAGAGTCTTGGAAAGGAATTTATTTTGTAATTTTCATCATCCTGGTGTGAACCAATTATTTTACAAGAAGGATGATTGATCAATGTGGAAATACATTGCTAATTCGGAACCTAACCATATCACAATCAAGAAAAAGTATCCTCTTCCTCATATTAAATACATGCTCTATCAACTGTGTGGAGACCAATACTATTACAAGATGAATTTTATTTTTGTATATCATTAATTGACGGTTTCGTAATGTCATATAACCTTTATAGTTTGAATTACATAGAATTTAATCTATGAATATATTGTAATTCAGTTTGGTATTTCTAATTCCCATGGTATTGTTATGAATTTAATGAATATGGTATTTTGAGGTTACTATGATTAGTTTATGGTAGTCTTTATAGATGATATAATTATATATTCAAGGATTATGGAGGACCATCATAATCAATTTAATATGGTTTTGAAGACCCTTTAGAAGGAAATTTTTATGGAAACATTTAAAAATTATGAATTTTGGATACAAAAATATTCATTTTGGGTCATATAAACGCAGTAATGGGTATATTAGTGGATCCATCAGAATGGAAGTTTCTAAACAACGTCCTAGACTAACCACATCGATTGATATATATTGATATATATTTTTTTATTTATATTATATATAAACTGTGAAGAATTTATCAAGACTATATAATCCACTAAACATGTTGTCCTCAAAGGAAGACAAGCCCTATTGGATAAGGGAAAATGTGAAAAAATTCAGGTAAATGATGATTATGTTAGTCTATAAATCAATACATAAATTACCCTACAATAGATAATGTATTTTAATTTATTATGAAGTATATAATAATGTAATATGATATTTTTTTAATTAATAATGATATGGTTATGGAATATGCTTCATGAAAATGTAATTTTAATGAGAAAAATTACCCAACTCAATGATTTGGATTTAATTGTTTTAATTTTTGAATTAAAATTATTGATTTCTTATCATTATGGGGAATTATGTGATATTCATACCAAAAATACATTTTATATTATATATTCTCTCAAAAAGAGATTAATATTGACCATATATGATGGTTGATGTTGATTAATGATTATGACTACACAATAGATTACTACAATGAGAAAATGAACAAGGTGATAGATAGTCAATGTTAAAAGAATCATACTACCTTATCAATGATGAGGATTACAAAAGATCTAATATTTATTGATTTGTAAAGGCTGGAATAAGAAATATTAATAGACATTGATAAATACAATCTTTCTGAAATGATGATTTAACCATCTATATATGTGAGTATTAAATATGTGTATATTGATGATGTGGAAATCCAGTTGAAGGAACATAATGTTCCTATGATTAATAATGATTGTGATGGAATGATAAGGATTAGTAAATTAGGATGTGTTCCATCAATTGAATATTTGAATAAGGATATATCTAACGTGGGTCATAATTAAGTTTTCATTGTTCATCATGGTAATGAAATTATGTAAAGAGTTCTGAAAGATTAATTTTGGCGGGAAAAACTGAAGGGAGATATTGTTGAGTAAGTATCTTGGTTTTCAGTATTTCAACAAGATAAGGTATAGAGATCAAATTCTATTTGGATGTTATAACCATTAACAATTCTATAATTAGAATGGGAATACATACCAATTGATTTTTTTCATTAGACTACCCAAAATAATTTAATGTCTGTAATTGTATTTGGGATTTTGTTGATCCCCTTACAAATTCATCAAATTTTATTTCTCTCCATGAATATTTTAACCTAGATCATCTGGGTAGAATATACATAATAGAAGTGGAAATGTTTCACGGAGTACCATATTCTATTATATATGATTAGGATCCAATATTTATTTCATTGTTCTAGGAAGTCTCCCAAAGGATATGGATATCAATTTTTGTTTTATTAATTCTTGTCAAGATAAAAAAATATTATTAGTATAATATATACAATCATAACATAGAAGAAATTTTTGGGTCTTGTTATACAGATTTAAATGGTAGTTGTAATCAACAGCTTCTTCTATTTGAGTATACTAATAATAATATCTGCAAATCGAGCATTTAGATGGATCCTTACAAAGACATATATATAAATTAGAGGTAATATCCAATGTACTAGGATGAATTTTGGGAAACAAATTTATTGTGAATTTTGTTTTATAAAGATGTGGAGGAGAATGTTATATTTATTATGTAGTATATCAATGATGCTCAAACATGATATAAAATTTATGTTGAAAATCATTGGAGAAAAATGAAACTCAAAGTTGTTGAAAATTAATTTATATAGATTTATCCTTGGAATGACATTATAATATTTTTAAATAATTAAATTATTATCCCTATTTATATTATACCTATTTATATTCTTGATCATGTAAGGATAAGATTTCATCTTGTGGGGAATCCACCTAATATCTCTCACATTCATGATGTATTCTGTATATATGTCCTATGGTGGTATATATATGATTTTTCACAATTAAAAAATAAGAGGTTGTAGCAAAATATCATGATTTATCAAAGTACGAATAATTTATATAATGATTTTTTCAAAATGATAAATTACTACAGTACATGACTACTCACCTATTTATTGTTTTCTGGGGAATTATAAATTCAATAAAGCTCTATTAGAACACAATTAATTGATGAAATAGATATATCATTATTTTATTTTATTTAAGTGATGAAATTTTGATGAAAATTCACTCTATGTGGGTATAATGTAACTCTCAGGGATTTAATGAAACATTTCTCTTCAATTGAAACTTCATCAAAATCTTGTGATACACCCAATCTTGTGTCAAAGTGATGTTTAAAATAATACAATATATAAATTATACATTCAACTAGAATGTATATAAATTAATAACAAATTTTTTAATTTTTATTATTTATAATAAATTAATTGGTTATACATTGATTGAAAATAAAAATAAAATCATTTCAAATAAAAAGATATGTTATTTAAAAGAAAATTTATACTTGTAATGTGTTTTTATATAAATAATTTAAATTAATAGCTCTTGGGAAATTATTTTTATGAAATTTCCAAACTATATATTCAATAAAAAAATTTACATTCATCTAATGTTTTTTCTAGGCTAGAGATAATAATATATATCTAGTTTTATGAATAATTTGTTTTTATAAAATGGTTTTCAGCGCATTTTTTGCACATATTTAAAAATAAATATCTTTGAACTTATATAAAATGAAAAATGAAAAATAGACACTATTTTTTGAAATTGGAGGATCTTATTTGGTAAATTGAACAGTTTTAATATTTGTTAATATGAATAGTAACCATAGTAAGGTTTTATCACTTTGGTAATGGTACCATTGGTAAATTATGGTTAAATAATTGGGGCAAGGCTTCACACATTCTCTAAAAAATTACATTATCTTATTAACAGAGTTTATTTTTAAAATTTACATGCAATTATTTAATATATTTTTATATAGTGAAATATTTCTTTTATTGTGACATTTGTTTTAATTTTAGAAAATAATAACCACAAATTCTTAATCTATTTAAATCAATACATCTAAATTTTTTACCAAAGAATAATAGATGGATATGTTAGAATATATATATGAATATATAAAGGATAAATTATTATTTTATAATAATAATTTATTTCAATTTTAAATGAATTAAATAGTTAAATTAAATTATTATGCAACACAATCATAGTATTTATATAATTAAATGAAAAATAAAATAAATTCTTATAAATATAATAAAAGTAATACAATTTGGGTGAAGGAATATGTTCTATAAATTTTATAAATTAAAATAACATTATATAGTAATCTGATTATTTTATATTCTAGTTACAATATTTCCATTATATCTTTCCTGAGAAGTTAAATGAATTGTCTGAAAATGATAGTAATGATATTTTAAAAAAATTAATATTTAAAAAGATTAAATAAAAATAATAAAAATGATTTTATATGACAAGGTGTATAATATATTGTTGAAGATTTATCACTTATCAATTTATGGAAAAACATTCACATTCTAAATAAAATTATTACCTTTTAATATTGCACATGTCAGTACTATAGTTATGGTTTATTTTAGTTATACTAGGAGATAATTGAAATGATAAGGTTTACAATTATATAAAAAATGTATAAATTTCACTTGTTGATGATATTTCAATGATAGATATTTTTATTAAAATATAGTCTCATTAAGATTAATTTTGAAGAAGAATGAATAAATTTAATTTAATTTTATTGTAGTTCCAAGAGTTCCCCTCCCATATGTTATAATAGAGAACATATTCTCCTCTATTCCTCACACCTTTTGAACCTTATATCTTATCCAATAACGACTATAGTACCAATAGTGCTTCCAAAAATATATCATGAGGATTTTAATTCTATCAAAAGGTCATCTCTTTAAGAATTATGGTGTAAGAAATAAAATGATTCTTAATGAAGTGGTATATGTTATGACTTGTTATAGAGGGGACCATGACATGACTACCTAATGCCCGCCTCTAATAGGCTAGGGGATGGTGGCTAGAACCTATTAGGAATTTCTCATAAATAGGACGCATTATCCTTATGTTTATGTATGCACACACACATCATCATGACCAAATGATAAAATGTATAAAAGTAAGTAAAAAATTATTTCAATCAACTATATCCCATATCTAGAGTATGAAAATAAGCAAATACAAGTAAAAATTAAAATACAAAAGGGCACTAAAAAGAGTCTTCACGCAAGAGTAACCGAAAATGTTTAGAGTCCAACATTCTCCATGGGAAAATACTACATCAATGGTTCGGTCAAGAAAGTATCCTCAATCTACCCAAATACATCTATGCTCCACCCACTCCTGGTCCACCCAGGACTCTTCCGAATGTTCTCTCGTCATTGTAAGACAAAACATGTATAGGAAACCCCTATTGAGGGATTAGTATAACAATAATAAAAAATAAACCCAAAAAAACACAATGAACAAAGAACCAATTATAGTTACAACAATAAATTATGTAAAAATATATAATAGATATAGGATGTAAAGAAAAAGAACCCAGATATACTTTGGTGTGACACAACGCCATCCGAAAGTCATAACCATCTACCAGCCACAAGATTCTGGTCGAAGCATGATCTTTTCAGGAGAACTCACTACTTCTTCTATGATAATGTCAAAGTCACTCAATGAGGTGTTACAGCTCATTTATAAACTTCCTTAAGATAATGAATTGGTCAATGAAGATTGTGATACACATAGAGGCGATCCAACCTACACATACTAGGAGATACCACATACCCAACCGATGTGGTCTGCTAGATGGAGGATCAACACCCCTCTAAGAGAGGTCATGAAATATCATTAACTACACTAGGGGAGATAATAAATTTCACACCAATCATAGGGAGGGATACCATACACTATTTGACAATCAACATCTAGAGGGGATTACAATTTGATGATGTGGATGTAATGTCGTAATGGACCCTCCCTGAAAAAGGACCAGGGGAACACAATAAACCTATACTGGTACACAATAAAAACCAATCATTTATCTCAAAATGACTATCTCAACATTAGTGTGTCAACACCATGGACAGATAATTGATTGGACACCCCGTTTTGAGTAATGATTTTTTGAACGAAACCACCCACATACCTAATAGTGCCCTATAGACCTACCCAGAATATTAGCCAAAATACCACACGGACCTGATGTATTATCATTTCACCCACATTTGACCATTGTAGTTGATAGTTGCAGTAGTTGAACTCATTGCAACTTGAGATATCATGATCGTGAAGTCGATTATTTGGTGGAACATTGTGGTCGTCCACCACCAGACTCCACCCAGGTTGCCCTAGACGTGACTCAGACCCGGACCATCCCACCGACATGACCTGACCCACAAACACAACTTGACCTGTTTTCCCTAACTCAGCAAGCTATTTTATCCCAATCTATATCTTTTGAAACTCTATGTCCACTACTGCATATGATGCCTCATCTATCACCACCACCGCATCTATCCCCATCGCATCTCATTTCCTTGTCACTCCCACGCCGATGACTCCTACTACCATTTCCACATCTCTTGACCCCACCTCCCAAATATGGTTTAAAACCACATGCCATAGCCATCCACTTTTCACCGCCATTGTTCATATATCCCCTTGTGTGGACCACCACTCCTACTCTAACATCCAAAAAACAAAAATGGTCACATATTCTAGGTCATTAGGTCCCAATATAGAGAAATATATATGTCGTTATTTATTCAACTCGAATATGGGGGTTTGATCTTGTTTTAAACCACTTGAAAATGTTGATACATGAACCATAATGTTCCATATAAATTAATGTGCATACTAGGAGAGAAAACCTCAATGATAAACCCTGAGGAATGAACCTCGACCATTGTTTTTGTCTTCATCAAATCATTCTCATTAAAAAGATAAATAATGAGCCATAAATCATCAATCCAAAAATAAATCTATCAATTTTAAATCTAACAACAGTATGTGTTTCAATTATTTTTCAATGAATTTATCTGTGTTCATCCAGGATTTTGAACAGGGTGAAAATTAAAAGAGAACACATCCTACATTGATTTGGATCAGTCGCTGAAGAAGTACAACAAATGTATCATTGTTGATCCTCACTCTCTCATCTTTCATTTAAAAGGATTCACATTTATCTCTCAAAGGACACTCTATAGGTTCTAGGGTTATATGGATAACCCTATAATTTTAACATAAAGATACTTTCAATTTTTATGAAGAAACTACATAAAAAATGATTTTTATTAAAGTATTTTATTTTTATACGTCTTGAAACAACACTTTTAAAAATGATTTAATACAATTAATGTTAGGTCACACCTAGGGTAAAGACACTATTCTGAAATCAATGACCCCATTATATTTCTGATCATGAAACCCATTTATGAGTAATCCCAAATTTTCTAGAAAACCATGTACCTATTCTATTAAATATATTAATATTTTTCAAACTTTTAGTCTGGGCACTCTAGGCCTCAGAATCACATGACTTCTTAGCACCTAGTCTCAATATCAATCAATATAAAACCCCAAAATAGGAAATGTTCAATTTGAGACATTAAATTCTCCCCACCTTATAAATTTATGTCTCCAAAAATCCAAAATAAGGTAAACTCAAATACATGAGGGTATTGAGCATGAATATTAGCCTCCAACATCCATGTGAAATCTTTGAGATTCTCAGTCTTCAAAAAACATGTACTATAAAAATCTATCACCCTAGAAAGATCATCTCCTTCTAATCCTCGATCTCTGTTGGGTACTCAACAAAGTTCTCTCTATCATCTATTTCCATCTCACCCTACTCAATGGCATGTGATGAGTCATGCACGTATCTCCCTAGATGAGAAACATGGAAGACATCATGTAATAAATCTAAATTTTGTGGTAGATCTAAGCAGTATGCCACCTAGACAACTCGTCATAGCAGCTGGAAGGGGCCAATATATCTCAGAGGGAGCTTCCTACCCTAGACAGATATCTTTAATCCTCATCAAGGTTAAACAAGAAAGAACATGTGGAATTTTTGCTCAAAATACAATGGCATGCATTTCATGTCTATATAAGACTTCTGATAGCTCTATGTAGCCTTCATCCACTGCAAGATGTTCTTCACCTTCTATGTAGAATCTCACAAAAACTTTTATCCCATTAGTAATGACACTTTTAGGTCATTCAAAAAAAGTGGCATCCTATAGGGTCACCCATACAAATCCTATAATGGATCTTTACGAATGTGAGAGTGGTAGCTGTAGTTGTATGAAATCTCCACTAGTAGTAGGTTATCCTTCCAACAATGGATGAAGTCTAACACGAATTCCTGTAACATGTCCTTTAGAACATGGATGGTCCATTTATTCTATGCATTTTTCTAGGGTTGAAATGCTATTCCCAAGCATAGCTTGGTCCTAAATGCCTCATGCCATCACACACACAACTAGGACGTATAGAAAGAATCACATTCAGATATTATCATTAATGGGACTCAATTGAAACAAATTATCTCATACATATAGAGGCAACACAATTTCTCTACTGAACTCTACTATCAGATAGCATGTAAGTGGGATGACTCGGTGAGTTGGTCAATGATCACCCAAATGGAATCGTGCCCCCTATTCGTACATGTTAAAACCACCATAATGTCCATCTACTTCCTATCCCACTTATATTCTAGAACCTAAATTAGTTGATCTAATCGTTCTAGAACTTGGTTCTTATCCTTCATGTAAATATGAGTAATATATTAAAAAACAAACTCTAAAACTTATTTCTTCTTCCCGGTCCACAAAAACTATCCTCAAAGGTCATGGTACACCTTATTAATACTAGGATTTACCACCAAATGGGATGTATCAAAAACCCATAGAACCACCTCCTACAAAACACGAGCACTACTATGAATCCTCTAAAAATAATGATGTGCACCTCAACATTTGAATATCAATAAAGAGTATTCCATGTAGATATCAGAGAATGTATGGTCTCCTATTTGGTATCACCAATCGTTTCCTCTATGACTCTTTGTAAGCGTGGAGGGGTGACAACTGTCGAATGCATGTAAGACTCTCCATCTCAATCCACAAAGGATAACTGCCACAAGGTCAACTACATAGATTCCTCCTTTTAGAAATACTTACTAGATCTCCAACAAAGAGAATCAACAATTACATTCCCCTTACAAGGATTATTGGTAATCAAAAAGTTATTATCCTTTAGTAACTCTAACCAATTCCCATATCTAATCATTATATCCTTCTAGGAGATGATATACATGAGAATCAAATGATCAGAGTAGATTATAAACTTCTCACCCATCAGGTAGTGTTTCTGAATTTTCAATGTGATGAAAACCACAACTAATTAAAGATCATGGGTTGCATACTTCTTCTTGTGTGGTGCAAATTGTCAGGATCCATAGGCAGTCACCACATTCGAATACATAAGGACACAACCATGCTTGGTTCCTAATGAATTTTAGAACACCACATACTCGTTTCATTCCTCCAGTAACATTGGGATTGGAGTTCCTATAAACCATTTTCTCAGCAATTGGATGCACTACTGGCACTTTTATAAACACATGAATGTTTTCCCAATTCATGTCAAAGATAAAATGGGTACCACCACTATAGATAATTAAGGTAAAAAACACCAACAATAACAATCCAATCTTGAGAAACTCTGCACCTTGATAACAAAATTTAATGGATCCAATGACAGCACTTCCTCAACCTTAATTGGATCCACATCAAATCCATCATTTGATATGACATGTCCTTCTAAATAGAACTCTGGAATCTAAAACAAGATCTTTGGTATCATCCCAGAAATTAGGTTCCATCATAGTGTGTCCATGACAATCCTTATGTATTTCACATGATCCTCCTCATATTTCGAATATACTAGGATTTATTAAATGAAGACCACTGTGATATGTTTGTAATAAGAAAAAATGATCCAGTTCATGATTCCCATGAACTCTGCATGAGAATTCTTAATGATAAATGGAATAACCTAGTACTCATAGTGACTGTAACATCATTTGAAGGTTTTATTTAGTATATCATCATCTCGTACTCATATATGGTGATAGAATGATCTTATGCCACTCTTCTAGAACCACCACACCACTTTCAACTGATGAAATAGGCCCTCCGTCGTTAGTAGTGGATAATTTTTCATCACAGCCATTTTTTTAAGCAACGATAATCCAGATATAACCTCAATATCCCGTTTTCCTTCATTGAAAACAAAACAATGTATTTCAATGGGGAAAACTAGGTCTCATAAATCTCATTCACTACAAGTTGTCAAAATACACCCTCATATCATTAAGTTCTATAAGATATATCTAATATGTAGGTGTGGATATTGGTGCTTCATTATGGTCTAGTTCAATGTATAGGTCTATCTATATGCTATGAGTTAAACATGGAACATCTACAGGAAAGACATTTTAATACTCCAATACCCCTGTAGGAAATCGAGGACTCATATCATCTACTACACCACAGGTAATCATAACCAATTAATGATTATTCAGCTACACCCTCTTATGTTTGAGTTCATCATATGATGCCCATGTTACTTTTTCAACAAAAGAGTAATCCTAGTTCCATCACAATGGACACACCAAACCCTTCACCTAAAATATTTAATTTGACCATCAACTGCGGATAACCAGTCCATACCATGAATTGTGTTGTAAGGTCACAACACCAATATCAAGAGATATCATATCTAACTCTATCATCTAAGAGGCATGAAACACTATCAGAAATTGTGTGTGATCAACGACTATCCTACAGTAAGACTCCACAAGAATAAGGGTCATGATAATGGTTCATCCAAAATATCCAAGTCCCAAACAAGATTCATGGGAATAAAATAATGACTAGCAATATTGTCTCTAAAAAATGAAGTTACGTTGTAAATGACATATATCACACCCCATATAATCATATGATCCCCATGGTCATTATCTTCCTTCACATGTAGCTAGACTCAACTATTCCCACTAGCCTTATGAGTCTGGAGTGGACAACTTGGTGGAGGCGGTGGTAAAAGGATTAACATCCAAACACATCATGCTACCCTGCCTACTTATTTAACATGTCTGCATCCATATAGACCACCCTGATCACATGTCTGCATCAACATCGGTGGTCCCTTCACACTCTCCTGATCATTTATATGCTAGGTTTGGAAATCAATTACCAAATGTGCATGACTACTTCATCAGTAACATCATCTATTACTTTTCTGATTTGATCCATCTTGGGAGATCAGGATCACTTATCTTGAGTACTGGGATCACCCCCTGAATCATATAACCTTCATGTATCCTTGTTACTCTCATTATCTACCTTCTTCCGAGATCTCAACTACTTGGTTCCCACTACTATCTCTAACTACCAATGTCTGCTCAGCCAGAAAACACTTCAGTAATAGGGCTCACTCATGTACCCTAGCATAACTACAAATTCTAAGGGACACCATTAATTCCCTGATATCCAAATGTAATCCCTGATCGATGGTTCGATCAATGAATAAATTGTTTTGTTCCATATCCTAACGTATCATAAAAGATCTATAAACCCCACTGAATAATTAATCATAGTAATATTTCCCTAATATTGATGTAGGAGCTCATGTATGCATACCAATCATAATTTGGAAAGATATAAGTAATCTCAAAAGAGATTCTAAAATTCTATCTAGGACAAAGTGGTCCATAATGAGTATATGTCTATGAGATCCACCATATACAAATATATCCCTAAAGAAGACTCTTGGGAAGTACTACCATCTAGTTGGTAGGCGTCCTCACAAGGAGAAAGAATCAAATAACTTACTCTGGTCAATCCTCTACCATATGGGGGAATGGCTCACTCCATTTCCTGGGAGGTCACTACCTCTGAAACTTGATTAACAAACATAGCCTGCATGAATCCATAGCTTGTAGTGATGGATGTAGTTGCTACATGATAGGTGGTGGTATAGCTTGTAAACCACACGATGGTTCTATCTCTAGTAGATGACCCTATACAGATGCCTCATCACTAGGTGGGTCATCATTATGATCACGTAGAGGAATCTTGGATGGCTATCTATGTAGAGGAATCCTGAAATTATACAAGATATACCATGGTAAATAGAGTATATCAAGATATATTATTCAATAAGGACATGTATAGAAAAACCATTCCCATATGATGCATGTTCTAATGCTTTTCCCTACAACCTGAGGTCTCATTGACCATGTCCAAAAGTAGGTCATCAGAGTCCGAGTGTATGGATATGTCGGCCGATTCACCAACACTGGAGACCCAGGAATTAAATCCAAACATGATACACTTATCACTATTTAACCAAACCAATATCATAGACTCCCAATACATACATATAACTAACTTCTCTAATACCACTCTGTCAATACCCATACTAGAGGCTCATGTGTGGTGAATACCCTAAATCAACATTTAATTGGACATGGGATGGTGACTAGTACTGACTAGTCATAGACCATAAAAAGGGTGGTAGTTGCCTAAAGTTTTTTTTACACACGAACACATCTCCAAGAAATATATTCAGAAATTTAAATATACTAAGTAAAAAATGCTTGAAATCAAATATATCCAACAAATAGCATATGACATGAATAAAAGTAATGGTAAAGAAAACATGGGAAAACAAAAATACCACCACAAACACTCAGTACACAAGACTTACTACTTTAGTAAATATTAAAACCTTCTCCAAGGGTGAGGTCTACGTTAATGGTACACTTTAGGGAAATACCCAATTCTTTTCAACTCCATCTATATTTCTCTTACCCCTGGTCCTCCCAGGACTTCGCTGAATGGTCGATGATTTGTATAAGACTTGACATGAGTGGGCAAAGAATGTGCATGGGTGAGTATAACAATACTCATTAGGACACCCCAAAAACACAAACCATGATGAAAAATTTATATTCAGCTCAATTAAAGATATAACACTCTATAAAAGATACAATAAGTATTGAAAAAGAACCCTAATATACATATTAGTGACATGATCCAATTAGATGATCATAACAAACAACCATCCACATGATTCTGCTAGAATCCTTCTCGTTTTGGAAGACCACAATCCATGGGACATTATACCATCAGAGACCCTCGATGAAGAGTTATATCTCATTTGGGCCGAACCAAAAGAGACCGCAATAGTCAATGAAATCTAGAATACATAGAGAGGTTATAATTACCAGAATCACATGGGATTCCACAAACACAATCTAGATCAACCATTTTTGTAGGTGAACATGCCCAGACACACTTTGAGATTCCATGGACCCTACCGATGTGGACCTATATATGTGGGATCAGCACCCTGATCATGGAGGTCACGTGACTACACATACTCTACTAGGGGTGATAGTGGAATAAACTCTATTTAGTGGAGGGATATAAAACACTATATGAGAATCAACATATAATATAGAATATATTCAAGGGATGTGGATGTAATTTTGTTTTGATCTATCATGGAAAAGGACTAAGGGAACACTTTAAACTTATAATAGTTCAAACTAAATAATTATAATTTGTGTCAAAATGACCTTCTCATTACTAGGGTCTCAACACCTATGATGACTCATCGACATGACTCTATGTTTAGAAGTTATTATTGTTTGAAAGAAAATCAACATAGGCCTGCCAGGGGCCTGTGGACCTACAGATGTGGTAGGTCCACCTACTGTAACAATCGACTACCATCATCCGTCGCCGCAGAAATGCGGCCACAACACCCATGGTCGACCGTCAGAGTCAACCTTTTTGGCCACTACACATAGGGAATGTCGAGATGTTGTGGAACCATGTTCCACCATCACGGTTAACCATCAATGTAATCCATAAACAAACTCCACCCATGTTTACCTGGATCTATCCAATCCCGACTTTTCCCACTGAACTGACCCAACCTACAGATCCAACCCAACCTGTCTTCCCTCACCTGACCCAATAGCTCGGCATACTATCCATCCACCATTGTGTCCACCACCAAATCATCCACATCGCCCCACTTCCACTAACATATCATCGTTTCTCACATGTTCTCCGCCTCTATATGTCTCCTCTTATAACTGCATACCGCCGCCAGACTGATGGTCCCTTCTATAGACCACTATGCCTCCTGCAATTCCAAAAAGGTGATCATATATTAGAGGTCATTGGTTCCTTATCTACACAGTTCCATCTTCAGTTTTTGATTATCATCAAATATGAGAGTCCAATAATGTTTTGATGGTCTTAAAAATGTCAATCCACAAACAACAAGGATATAATGTTGTTGATCATGGAGGACATGGGTAAGGACTAAGAGAAAAATTTTGTATGAAACCTCTTCTTTTTTTCTTGTTATCCTCGATTCATTTTTATTAGACTTATAAATGAAGAAGGATAAATAAAAAACAATAAATACATCAATTTTAAATCTACTAATGAAGTGCATAAAAATTATTGTTCATTGAACTGATCCATCTTCTCCCAGTATTAAGAACGAGATAGAAATCACATGACAAGTCATACTACGTCTATTTAGATTGGTAGTAAATAAATAATGGGTTCTGTGTCATTCTATATCAAAAAGTGTTCATCATTCATCAAAATGGATTCCAAGAGTTTCCTCTAATGTCCCTCTTGTGGGTATAGGGTTATGCAACTAACATTGGAATTCTGACATAAGGATACATTTAAATTATGTAAATATTCAACATCAAAAATAATTTTTATCAGATCATTTTATTCCTTTTATTCCCAAGAATACTTTTTCACAAATTATCTAACTTTAATAATATTATGTCATACCAATGGTAAAGACAATATTATGAACTCAATGGCCCAATCAGATTTCTAATTTGGGAAACTATTTAAGATCTATCCCAAAATTTTTAGAAAACCACACCTGTGTGGTATTGAATATTTTAATATTGGTCAAACATTTATTCTATGAACACTAGTAATTAGAATAAGTATCCATCACATCACCTATTATCAAAATCCATACATATAATATAAAAAATTATATATAAATAACTTAAGATGTTACAATATAACTCTTAACATATTGTTTTAAATTTTATTTCGTAATCGTTCTCTACTAAATATTTGGTAACCATTATAAATTAATGAATTTTTTATCTTAAATTTACATAATTTTAATTATGATGATGGTTGAACCATTATACACCTTCTTTTTATCCTACATAAAGAAAAAACATCACTCGTGCGCATGCATGACTTTCTATATCAACATAGCATTTTAATTTGTTTTTCATCACCAATTTACTAAGATTGTTATATATCAATGTAATTGGATAGGAAATAATAAAATAAAATGATCATGAGAAATGTAAAAGTCAACCACCAAAAATAATTATTTTCATTTTCAGTTATTAAAAAATGAATTTTCAAAGGTCAAAGGTGGATCATATGTGATATTATATTTAATTAAATTATTATGGTATAGATTTATAAAAAATGTTAATTTATTATACAGGAGGTTAGAGTGATTTTTATGAATGTGGAACTCGAGGTAAGAGATTTAAATTACATGCTCATTTCATATAGAGAGTGTTTAGGTTTATGTTTATAATGATGAAATTTCTTGAACATCCTCTAAATAAATCCATAAATATTATTATCCTCAAAATATTTATATAGAATTATAGTTTTTCATTTAATTTTCTATCTTTACGTATTAAAAATATATTATGAATATTTTTAAGGAAAGTTTGCCTTCATTCTCTCTTCAGTAAAAAATTCATTTTCTTCCATATCACTGATTTCAAAATATACTTTCAAGAATTTTTTTAATATTATCTTAATATATTTTAAATTATTTTTTACCCATGATTGATTTTTTTATTTTTTTATCTATATTCTTTTTATATTCTAAATGAGGTAATTTTTAATTATTTTATAAAAGTATGAATGAAATGTTTTGGTTAATGTTATATGACATTAATAGAAATTACCACTTTTGTGACCACTATATTTTTTTGAATATTAGTTTATTATTTTACTAGATAATTATTAAATTTTATTTTCAGTAACATATGCTATTTTTTAGAATTTAAATAGATGATTTCAAATTGAGATGGTAATTTTCCTCACGAAATATTTCCAGTGACCATTTGAGGCATTTTTCATCTGTGATGACATCATTTAATGTGACTTATATTTTATGAGGGATATGATCTAATGATACCATAATTATTATTTCTTTATATGGTTTATGATTATATTGAACCCATATATATGAAAACCACTTACATTCCATAGGTTATGTTATGTTAAAATGATGAAATGTTAATGAACCCTATTTCTTTTACATGTAATTTGATATAATAAAATTCTTATAAATCAATTTTTATATCCATTGGTTATAATATGATGATTTTTTTGATTTTATGCTACATATATATATGATTTTCATTATTTGATGGGTGGGTCCAAAATTATACATCCCTCCAATGAATTCTATAAAAATGGATATATTAGTAGGTAAATAAATATGTAATGGAGAGTGAACCTAATCCACTGTAATAGTATTGGTAGGGAGTCTTGCCTAATTAAGAAATATTTTTATATTCGTATGTGTATGCCAAAAATCTATGTCATATGACATTTTTATTCTATCATAGATTATGTTCTTTGATTTCTTTATAATTCATGTCTAATGAACGTCAATGGTTTTTCTATAACTAAGATTATTATCTATGATACGCATGTTATGGATTAAAAATATCAAGAATATGTTTTCATACTCATATTCTCAGGTTATGCTTATGTGATTGTTGATATATCTATTTGTTATAATTACTACCAATTTTAGCTTACCATTTGTTATTTTTCCATTCCCTGATGTTATAATGAAATATTCAAATTATGATATGTCTATGAAATATTACATTTATTATGAATATATAGAGTGATTATGTCGAGCTCATATAACACTGTAATATATCTACCCAGGATTCCAAAGACCCAAGAAATATATTACACATTCATAGATCATTATGATATATGAAGAATATTCCTCTAAGAAGAGATAATATCTATGTATAAAAGGTATGGATTTTTATAAATCATAATGTACCTAAAAAAATTTTCCTTAGTGTTTATGAGACAAAAATTGAATCTATATGTTAATGATTCAATATTCATGAGCCTTGACTTATATTTGATGAATTTATGTCGATGCATGAATTAAATTAACCAAAAATCAATAACCTCATATGATTTTCAAATATGGAAATAAAAATAGGTTGCCCATACAAAATGTAAAAGAATATTATAAATGGGTAAAATACCCTTTACTGATTTCCAATGGCCCGTATAAAATTAGAGCTCATAAAAGTTTAACATTTATACAATGAAATATAATCCATACACCTTTCGTCTTTAAAATTATAAAAATAATACTCTGTTAAATTTTTCATCATATAGGTGAAAATATCCCTTAAAATGGGTTTATCCTCTGGAATTTGCTAATTTTTATTGTCATTAAAATATGAATGACCCTTATAATTTTATGTATTATAAAACAAATTAAAGAATTTCCAAAATCCTATATTCTTAAATAATAATCATGATTCATAGGATAAAATTATTATTGGATCCAGAATTTAGTATTAATAATTAAATGTTTGAACATTTAAAATATCCATATTATAATATAAAACCATTGAAACTATTATATGAGAAAATTTAAATTAACATTACACAAGAATGAGGAAAATATTTGTTTATAAAACAAATGAAAAGTAAAAAAAATAATATTAGTTAATTAAGAACTAAACAATAAATTTTCAAACATATATTCAAATGAAGCACATTTTCACCAAAAATGGAAAAAATGATATTTTTTGTAAATTAAAGCACATTTTGACATAAAAAACATAGATTTTGTATAAATAATATTTAATTTTTTTTATTAAAATAAATACGCAATAGATTTGGATCCATGGATTTGGCTATGAAAAATTATATATGGTTAAACAATTATTCAAATAGCATGGTTTGTTTCCCATTTTTTTTAAATTTGAATGACTAAAAATAGGACCAAATTAGGGAATGAAAGAAGAAAAATATTTTAATTAATTAATGTTATATACCAACACCTCAAGAAATACTACTATGATGTATATTCTATCCATGGTTCTGATGAATGAATGTGAGTTATCTATATAATTTTCTTGAATGGTATCCATATATATTATATGTTAAAATATTAGATATTTTTTTTGAGAGCTTATGAGCTCAAAATATAAATTTACCATGTAACCATTTTATTAAATATTATTAAAAATATTAAAAGGATTTAATGAATAATTTTGTTTTATACATAATTTTTTTGGATGGATAAAAAAAATTGAGGGCAAGGGTTTGAGGAGAAAACTTCATGCACATAAGATGCATCTCATAGAGAAAAATCATGAGGATATAAAAAGATCAATCATTGTTTGTTACAATAATTGGTCATAACATTAACTTTTATTTATAAATATACACTCATATAATATCATAAAAATACTCTTACTCTAGATCCTCAATTAATTTTTTATAAAAAAACAACAACATATGAAGTTACATTTCCTTAGCTATGAACCACTAATTTATGGACTATATAAAAAAGGGTTGATGATCTATTTAAAATATCTTGTTTCAGGTGATATTCTATTAATCACTATCTATATGTTATTAATAGTATTATTTTATCATTTTCCACAATATATTATCCAAAAATAAGAATTTCAATTCATTTCTGTGAAGGTTTTGGGATGTATTCTTCCTCAAATTGTATCATCCCAAGAAAGTAATGAATAATAGATATTTTTATCTATGTATATTAATGAATTAGACAGTGTTTTAGAGGCTTAAAATGAAAATAAATCCAATCTTAAGCATGGAATACACTAATATTTTTAAAAAATTGTTTTACTGCCTTTTGATGGAAAATAAATTTTAAATCTATCTGTTGTCAATTTTATAAGCTATGTCTGTCAAAATAATCTTATTCTTTATTATTGGGACATCAGAATTTACTTTGTGTGAATTTTTGGTATTTTTATGACAATGTTCATTTTTTAATGAATAGTGAAAAATACTGAATTTTACATAAAAATTACTTCAATTTATATGATTAGATTATATTTTGAATTGGTTTTAAAGTGAAATTATAATATATTTTTACCATTTAATCCAATATTGGTCATTGGAATTAATTTAACTTTGAAATTGGACTTAAACTAGTGTCAATCTTTTGATACTTATTGTTTCATATAAACACTCTATTTGCTACGACAGTGGGAATTAATTATTAAATTAATTAATGAAACATATAGGTTTTTAATTTTTTAAAAAAGAAAACATTTTTTAATTCAGAATATCAAATATATCTTGTGGTGAAGTTTTGGTATTTTTCTGAAAAACATCAATTTTTGATAAATAGTGAAACCCCTAAGTGGTACTTAAAAATTAATTTTTTGTTTAAATGAATTTTTACCACCACTGTGTTTTGAATTTCAAAAATCCAACAGAAATGGTTGTCATTAAGAAGTAAAATGTTTTTTAATGAGATTAAAATAATTTTTTTGGTGAATAGTAACTTTTTTGTTTTTAACCACGATTAGTGGTAATTAGTGTAGTTTAAGTTAAAAATAATATTTTAATAATATGAAATGACCTAGACACATGTCCTACCCTTAATGGATGTGTCATGGCCGACAAAGAATATCCATGGGTAAACATGGGGACCCCATGGAGCCACTTTGGTAGGAAAATGACATTAATATCTTTTTATTTAATGTAAAAGTAAAAACGACACAAACGTGAGATGTTTTACAAAAACAATTTTTAAATGGGGTTATACAAGTAAGATTTTTGATTATAAATAGTAATTAGAAAGCTAAAACGATTTCCTACATCATAGTATTTTATTTATAATCATTATACTTTAAATAAATTAAATTATTTATGTCATCATGATGATGCAGTGATTACCTCATTAATAATGGATTTAAATAAAATGAAATGATAATGTAAAATCTATGACCTACACATGTCAAAAACCTATTGTATGGGTGGATTTCTAACCCTTATCACCTTACCCTTGAATTATATCAATGTGGGACCTTTTTAATCTGAAAATCATTTTAAAATAAAGTAACATTTCTTTACTTTCCAAGAGTGCCCCTCCTCTCCTCTTATAAAAGGCCTCCACCTCTCCTCCATACCCACACTTCCAAAGCCTTTGGATCGGCCAACCCCTGCCCATTTTGTCTTTCCACTTCCCTCTCTTAATCCTGGAAGCCTCACTTTGGGCAGAAGTATTCCCAAGGAAGCCTTTGAGCTCAAACCAATGAGTGTTACCCGATTTTAAGGTAATGTCTTCACTTGAGTCCTTTTGTTTTATTTTTCTTGTCCAACCCCCTAAACTCTTTTTATAAATTTATTTTGTAACAAATCCAGTATCAAAAATATACTAGGATGTTTTTATAAGAAGTATTAGAGCTACACTTACACACAACTACATCTAATGGTTAAAAACATACTTTTTCGGTGGATGGTTAATTTATGGCTCCCGAAACGATGATTGTTCAACATTCTTTTAACACCTTAAAAGGTGGACATTAAGATGACACTATATTTATATATGATATATAATATGTTTATTTTTTCCTTAAGCTTCTGTATTTTTCATTTTGGGAATACCTTTATGGTTTCCATTATGGGTAAACGCGATATCTTGATTTAAGGAAGTGCGGACTACCGCCCCCTCAAAGTGATTTGATTCGTTGAATACCATATGTGGGACGTATAAAGGATAGAGTTATGATATTATATATGATATTAAACTGGAATTATAATCTACCTTTATATCATTATGATTCCATTCTATAAAATACGAAATAGAAATGAAAGTAGCGTTCATGCGTACGTACGACTTATCGTCTCCATGAACGGTGCATTTCATTTCTTACCTCTAAATGTTATATAATATTATAAATGCATGCATGTACTGGATATATATGATATCTAAGTTATCTACATCCTGAATAACATTCTTTATATAATGGATACATTAACAACTTGTAATTATAAAGGGTTTATTTTTGACTCAAGTACCAATGATCGTTAAAATGACCATTATTAACTAAAATAGTTACATAGTGTTCATGACATGGTAATAAGTGATATAAAAGGAATAATGAACTTGAAGAAGGTTCTTAAGAAAGTAGAAATTAACTCAAGTTTATTATTTTGGACATTATAAAACGATCGAGTCAAGTCGGACCTGAGGTATGGGACTTCGTCTCAATCTCCTTTCATTGAGGCATATTTTATTTTATACACAACTTTTTTTATACGGTGTATAAACACCTTTTACTTTTATGTTTATTGAAAAGGAATATTTTTTATACGAAGCGTTTACTAAATGACAAATGGGAATGTTTTTGTCGTACGTGTGCGGAGACAATGACTTCTCTGCCGTCGTGACCATTATTTGAGTTTCGGCTTCCTCAACAAGCCATACCTTCTTTTTAAAAGAAAAATAAATACCAAGTTTTACTTTACTTTTATTTTGGTATTGAAAATGGGTTTCATAATGTTTTTATTATATCAATGTGTTGTATTTATATCTTGTGATTGAAATGTGGAAATGTTTTGTTTCTTTTATGCATGTTTTATGTGCTACGATTGTGTTATGGTTCATGGGAATTTTTATGAAGACAAGTGGTTTCGTGATAAACTAAGGGCGGGTGAGCCCGATATAGATCTCCAATGAACTGGGTAACGCGAAGGAGTGAAATGTTAAGGTTTCTCCGAAGAGATTTAGGGAATATACTGTGGTGGGTATTCCAAACGTAACCAAGAGGGTTACTCCCTACGTAAGAATGTTATGAATGCCTCAAGTTACCTTTATGTCTTATGATTTCTATGATTTATTCATGATTTTATGAGGTATGTTAAAGTGCTTATGTTTTATGGGTAAAGTATGATTTCATTCTTATTTATATATTTACCCATGTTTCCTTTTCATATTTTTATATACCTTACTGAGCTTTTTATGCTCATCCCAAGTTTTTGAAAGGTTATTCACATGTCAAGGGAATGGTACATGATATGATGATAGTTTCAAGGAAGTGTCAAGAATGAATCCATGTTTTATTTTAAATATGTTCCTATTGATGGGAAAAAATAATACTATCTTTATGTAACCACTTTGTTTATATGTGGAATGTAATGCATGTTTTATGATCTAATTTTCTAAAACACTAAACCCGAAAAGATCCTCAATGTGTAATCTTGTAATAACTCAAGATTATGTAAGGTTTATGGCTGGGGGCTTATAAAAATTCTTCAATAATTCCTTTCTTAGTAACATCATTATTCATTTAAAATGTTATAATATTTTATCAAAATTGTTTATACAGTAATTTAGGATACACATGGTAGAAATATAATACTTTTACCATATTATGAATTATATATTAATTAAAACCTAAATTTTTTATAATAAGTAGCCCAAACAAATTCAAAGGGATCAAAAGATATAATATTTTATTGATCAATTTATGAAGGATTATTTAACTTGTTTCATTTCTTATAAAAGTAATCACATAAATTAATAAGTAAAAAATTTCAATATTAGTAAAATATTTTATACACAATAATTTGTGTAATAGCCACTAACATCAAAAACATTGTGAAATACTAAAATCAAATATCATATAAAGGCTTTTAACTTATTGATTACGAACTTCCATATGTTAAAGTATTAGTCCCCAAGGTTCTAAAAATATAAATTAATTGTCAAGAAATATATAAATTCATGTAAAATAAATTTTTATATTTTGATTTAATATTCAATAATCATCCATTAAATTCAAAGAGATAGATAAAAAACCTAATCTTTTGTTAAAAACAGGCTTCACATGAGGAACCAATAGTTATTTATGTTGAAAAAATTATATTAAACTAATATATATAACTTATGAATTAGTTTATACAACTTTTTATTAATTTAAATTTAATATCAATGTTATGTAGCATCTAAAAATATATATAAATGAGAAAAATATGACAAAAAATACAAAATTAGAAAATTTCAACTTTTTTTGAATTATTCTATATCTCCAATTTTTTAAATTATCTAAAAAATGATTCAAATTTAATTCTATAATTATTTTCGACACATAAAGAATATCAATGATTAATTGTTTTTCAATGTAATTAAAATAGGTTATAAAGGATCCACATGAATCAACAAATAATAAGATAGAAAATGAAAATAAATTTCATATTTTATCAAACAGAAATTTATTCAAACTTTTTTAATAATAAATTCTTGGAAAAGATAGATTATTTAAAATTAATTGATCCCAATAATTCACCTTACCATATCCTTGGATTAAATGTCTATTTATGTAGTGTACTCTGATCATAGTCTACATAAAAAATGACGAGGTAGGGATAAAAAACCTTCAAACATTCATCACTACAAACATGATATTTTTGACTTGTAGTGAAGGTGTATTGGTAAAACCATGCGACTTTACTCTCTATTAGATAAAAAAAATATAATAAATAATTGAAAACTATAGTCCATCTTTTAATGAACAATTATTCACATTGTGGAGAAAATACAATCTAAACTATATTTCAAAATATATATATAAATGAGATCAAACCAAATGTCATACTATTATAAAAAAAACGAGATATCCTATTGTGTTGTTAATAAACAACACATTACTAACAGTCAAAATAAGTGATATATAAAATTAATTTTGTTATAAGGATCTATCCTATCATTTCATAATGTACATACAATACTTCATTATTAACCATATTGCATATACACCTTTCACTTACCTATATATTGGAATATAAATACAACACAACCACTATATTACACTTATAGTGTGTCAATAATATAGTAAAACAATGTCAATCAGTTACATATTGAATCATGGTAGTTTTCTTAAACAATAAATAGTTTAATATATATGAAAATTTAATTCAATAAATTTATATAATAATAATAGTATTTTAATTTCCTTAAATAGTTATAAAATGTATGATACCTATAAATATTTTAATGAAAGTTGAAATTGATTAAATAAAATAAGGGAATATTTATTCATAATTTGCGAACTTAATTAATTATGATGTTAATGTTATTTATGATAAATGTCAAATTGTTTTGATGGTTGGGATGTACATAATTAAAAAAACAAAATAATTATCCCATATAAGGAATTATTTAAGTATATGTATGAAATTAGTAAGATAATTTTTATAGAAAAACTATCTAAGAGTGGACCAAAAACGACATTTATAATGATTTATATTCCATAAATATTTTTTAAATTAAAAAAATATATATGTATAATAATATTATAAAAGATAAAAAATTAGTGAAGTAAATTTTTATTATTGATTTTTAAATTCTAAATTTTTGTATTTTAAATTAATTTGAAGGAGATATATTCTCCAATAAGAATTAGCTTATGTACTTTTTGTATGGTCATGAAATGATAAAAATATAAGATAAACATTTCAATGTTTATTTGATAGATGACATATTTATGTTATAAAATTAAAATATTCAATGATGTTGTTTGGAAGAAGACCTATTCAACTATCATGTACATAAGATGATTGGTAAATGAATTATTTATAGTAATCATTTTTTGCTTTTTTTTAAAATAACTAACTATATATCTATGACTATAATAATTTAATGGATCATTATTGTGAAGAACCCAAACCCAATAACATAGAGAAAGTATACAATTTATTAAATTTGTTATAGATAGAAGTAATTGAATCCCAATGGACCATATAGTTTAGTTGTCTTAGTAAAATTGATAAATACATATCTCCCATATTACTTGTCAATACACAAACTAGAACATTATTTTTTTCTATAATTTCATTATTCCCTTTATCATATCAATTCAAATCATTCATAGAAACCATCATAGTTTTATAAAAAATGATAAAATAAGGGTGAGATCAAATGATCAATAAGTGTTATGTATATCCAAAAATATCCTGAATCAATAATATTAATAAAAAGTTCAATGTAAATAACTAAAGACATATTCTATTATGATAATTTTACTACCTCGATTATATATGGATTAAATAATATATAATGATAAAAAAATGAATACAGATTATATTTAAATAATTTGACTATGATTTTTTGAAGTAAAATATTATATGTGGTAATATAGATAAATAAAAAACATTTAATTTAAATAATTTTATTTTTTGGATTAGATAATTTATAATAAATATAAAAAATTAAATAACTAAAAACAAAATCAATTTAATAAATGAACTATGGATTAAATGTATCTGAGAAAATATAACTAAAAAAATATCATGGAAAATATAAAATTAATTCTTGATGACAGAAACTATTAATTTTTAGATTTCATTATATCAGCAATCGTGATTCATTCACTATCAATAAGAATCAAACTATATTTCAAATCTGATGTGTAGTTATACCCTAATAACACATTTAACCCAAACTAGCCATCTAATTCAACTTATATGTACACTAGTGCATTGATGGGGAACAATGAACAGGAAACACCAGTAAATGCAAGTAAAAATATTTCTACAAATAGTATATAAATAATTAAATTAATTAATCAGTATTCGTTATGAATAAATATCTATATTATGTAAGGATTTTTTATTTCAAAATTTTCATAGTAAATAAAATCAAATTCAATGTAAAAACCATACGTAAATAATAGTTTATGATTTACAAAATAATAATATCAATCATAGAATAATATTTATATTTATAAAAAATTTATTTTACGATGAAAAATTATTTTAAGATATCTTTTGTTTCAAGAGAATTTTAACAATAAAAAAACTGATATTGTACAATATATTTATTAAAACATTGGTACCATTTAAATTAAATCCCCTTGAAGAATAAAAATAAATAAAAAATTATTCTTATTTAATAAATATTTATTAATGTTAAATACATCATTTTTTAGAATATAATCCACAAAATGGTGAATAAGTGTATATTAAAAAATATGTAACAATGAAATGTAAATTGAGATGAAATCACAGACCTCATGCCTCCGATTGGTTAAATGTTATTTAACCTTATATATAATGGTTTTAATAATGTTTTTAATTTATAAAATAACCATATAAATTTTTATAATATCATAAATGATCATATTATAAAATTCACCTGCCATATATTATTAATATTTTATTATTTTCATTATTTTCGGTATCAATTACCTTGTTTTATCATTCTTATATTGTCATGAAATTTATTGTTCCTAAGTATAGGTATATATTAATAAAATAAATAATTGTATTGTTGTTTTAAATATAATATTTTCTCATTATATTCATTTTTAGATTCATTCTTTTTGTTTGGGCATGAATAATAAATTTCATCACATGGTGGATATGGTTTGTCATATGTGTGCAAGAGAAACAATATCATTCCATTAATGAGTGAAAGGGTTAAAAAGTGGGTTATATTTTCATTTTCCAGAAAAAATATATATTTATATTTATCAAACTTATTCCATAAATATATCCTTATGAGTTTCCATGTAAAGTGTATGTGAAAAAAAATCACATAACTTAGACATTTGGAAGACCAAACTATTCAAATGTGAAATTATCATATATTAAACGATAGAGAATGTAATAAGGTATATGTAATGTTATAATTATATAATTATAATAATATAATAAATATTTCATTTAATATGTCATTATATTCTATAGTGATATGTGATGATGGAAAATGAATCCCATCAGTTAGCGAGGTTGTAGTATGCTATACACATGATGAACAATTTTGTTTCACATTTTATGGAGAATGAGATAAATAAATATTATTCCCTAAATATATAAAAATATTATTATATTTTATATACATGTGTTATTATATTTTATTTTTAATACATAATTTAGGATTCAATAATATGAGATTAAATGAAAGAGCTTCGTTAAGGCAATTACCATGTCTTAAAGAGACTTCATTTGTATCTCCTCTTAAGGACCCTTAGGGTTGGTATTTTGGGAATAAAAGTATCTCTATAAAGTATATACATATTTTACTGTTAGGTTTTCTCAATGTTTGGTTCATCAATTTGGGTATTAGAAGGGTGGAGAAATTAAGGGAGAGTGTGTATATTTATAAGTGTAGGATAGGACACACATAGCATTTTTGAAAAGAAAATGTGATACCCACATTATTCTAACTAAAAATTACACTCTAATTTTTAATTATAAAATATTAGATATTTTTATTTCATAATATGGTAATAAAATGTGTATTTAAATGTTTTATAAAATTTATATACCTTATCATTTTAGTTTAACCACCAGGTAAATTGGTTTTACCTTAACCATGGTAAATATTTTTTTTACTGATTTTACTATTACTAATGTTCATAAATTATGATTAAATAATTATATTATAATGATTAACATGATTTCAAAAATGTAATACATTCCATATAAATAAAATAGATTTTGAATGATACAACTTAAATTTATAACCATATATGAGATTAAAGTGGGGTTACAATTAGAATCTTCACATAAATATAGATTATTTTAATATCAATATAGAACAAGTGATTTAGATGAAATATATTTTATTTATAATAACATAATATAAATATTTTTCCATTATAAATGAGTAATATAATTTATATTTCGAAATACGTTTTTTTGAAACTCAGTTTTTTATAAAATTATTATTTGTCAATATTCATAAAAAATGAAAATGTTCATAAAAATAAAAATAGTTCATCCAATTATAATTTCAATATTATGATTAAAAATTTTAATTTAATTTTATACAATAAATTTTATAGAATTGGTAATAATTAATTTTCAATTACGTGCACAAAGAATGACAAAACCGTCATTTAGAAAAATTTAATTTTTAGAAATTTTTCATTAAAATTATTTTTATTTTATGTCTAATCAATCTATAACCATATTTTTCATAATTTACATATCTAAATTTTCACTCTCCAACATAACTACATAGTTATAACAGTCACATTACAAATAATAATATTATAATAGTTTATTATCTTTCATTTAAACCATGTTTTTCATGCATTGTAAGCTATCAAGGGGATTAAATTTATTGAGAAAATAAATATATATTATTGTATTAGGGTGTTATATTGTATTATAATAATGGAGAATCAATTTATATAATCTATAAAAAATGACGATCTTCTTTTAAATTGTGCGATTTTAATGTTAGTTTAGTTAATCATTAATTTTTTCCACAATGATATTTATATGGTATCTATAAACATCTATATTTATGGATAAAAATTTAGAAATTTCTAAAAGGGTATATTAATGCTCTAAAATCGTAATTGAAATTGAAATGGTAATTCATACTGACATATTAAATGTTAAAATTTGACGAAATTAAATTGAATGTTTACATGTATTGAATCCAGAAAGAGGTGTTAAAAATACATCCTTATTCAAAGAATGAGTGGAAATTGGAAGAGAAACACCATAAAATATATTTAGGATCCTAGAAAATCTATAGTAATGATAATTATGTAATAAATATTTATATTATAAATGTAAATTAAACTAAATCCACCTTTTTTTTGTTTGATATCCGTTGTTTATCTAATAATCAGAAAAATATGAAATAATTAAAAGTAGATATAATTTGACTAATGGAGTGTGTGATCATCACATTAGTAATTTTGAAAATCAAATATTAATATAATTTTGGTATGTAATGCATCCATTTCATTAAATAAAATATCATTATATGGATCAAAACATAAGATCTTATAACGGTTTTTATGAAAATTGGATGTATAATACAAAAGAAAACATAGAAAACTCAAATAATACATGTGAAATGATTCTTAATTGGTTTAATTAAAGATAATTTTACTAAAAATAATATATATGGGAAACATATCATTGTAAATGGGTGAGCATGACCCTAGTAACAGAATAATAAATGGAATCATTCTTTATGTGATCATGAACCATAAGAATAAGTAGAAGAGAAATAACAATTTAAGAAGAACATGAGAACATGATGAATATCATAACAAAAATAATGTGTATCATGGAATGAATATATGTAGAGAACCAAAAAATGATCCATTAATAAACATGTCACCATGGTTTGTAACCATGGTGTCATAAATGAAAATCAATAAGGCTATTCACATTTTCGTCATAAAACAAGTCATCTATCGAGATTATTTTTTTTACATAATTCATTGTAGTGATATAAAGAGACAATATGTGTATTAATTTATCAAAAACTACCTTTATCATAGAAAATAATTTTTTTAATAACCTAGGTAGAATTAATTACAGGTTTTATATAAAATCAATGAGTATGTAAATGCATTTAATCCATTACCATAAGATCATTTTTACTCCACATAATGGGAATTTTTGTTTAATATATGTAAATAACAAAATCAATAAATTTTATTGACATATAGGTTATTTACCATTTTTAATGAAATGGTGTGGTTATTCAGAAAATCATAATTTCAAATGTAAATGAGATAAATTTGGGAAGTTAATTCGAAAACTTGTTGGTTAAAAAAACTGGATTTTAATAAGGGAAATATGAAAGAGAAAAATGGTATCCCATTAATTAAACGTTATGTTAATTTTAATTATATGGTCATAATAATAATATTAAGAGGTAAAATACTATATAGAATACTTACACAATCAAAATTAGAAAAATTGAAATGATGATGATGGCAATTCCAATACCATTAAGAGTTTCTACTAAATATTGAGAATGAAACCATGGCTGATTATAGACATCTTGGGGGAATCGTTGGGAGGAAAAATGACCATATATTTATAGATTATGGATGGGGAGTTAAGGATGCAAGGTAAATGGGTTGGTATTTAATGAAAAAGTTGAAGAATTGATTAATAGTTTCTAAATATTTCTCTTTGAAATCTAGTTTGTGGAAAATGAATAACCATCAGTGTAAACATGGTTTTTGAACATGGATATAGATTTTTGAGTAATATCTTATGATATCTTAATCAATAATAACTTATCAAAATTTTTTAATCTTTTTTGGGGATGGAAAATTTAATTTTCTACAGAATAATGTTTATAAATAAAATTTTCAATATTTGACATTGTAATGTCACTTATAGGTTGGAAATGGATTAAAATACATGAAATTATTAATATTAATAAATTATTATATTTTTGGTTGTGTATTTCAGTTATTTTAATATTACATAATTATGAAAATATATGAAGTCATAAAACATAATGAAACACCAAAACTAAATTTTTAACTATATAAAAAATGAATCAATTTTAAAAATTCTTTAAAATTTACTCAAACATAATATTTTCATGATAATTTCCAGTATAACATTTATTTTCAATAATTATTCCCAAAATATGTAAATTTTAACTATTTAATAAAATATCCTTAATCATTGGTAAATAACAATTTTTTAGACATAGTCAATTTTCTGACACATATAAAAATTTCCATGGACATTATAATTATTTAATAATTTCTTTTTAAATAAGAGTGTTTTATAATAACATATCATTAAAAAATTTAATCGATAATAATTATGTTTATTAACATATTGTATGTATTTTATAAAAATACAATTTTGTTTTTTTCTAATAAATAATTTTTCAAATTGGTCGTACATAAACATATATTTTATTTAAAAAATATTCTCATAATGAGATTGATGGAATAAGTATTTTATTAAAACCAATGAAAATAAACTTTATGCAACTATAACCGGAACATTTAAACCCAAATTACACTATCATACACCATATGGGTTTGGTGTGCGATGGTGGTATATTTATGGTGTGGCTCCGATATCATTGACTAAGTGGGAATATAATCCAATTTAAAAATATACAATATGAATGTTTCTTCAATCCTAAATCTTTGAATCTTGAATTTGATTTTTTCAAGGGGAAACCCTTAAAGCAATATTCCGGCCAGGTTTTGGTAATTAGGATTTAAACAACACGACTCCTTTGGTTGAGGTCTTTGTTTATCCATTTTAAATTCATAATCCTCTTTTATTAATAGTTTTAAAAAATAATTATAAGAGTAAAATCATTAGAAATGTGTATTGTTCAAAATGGATTGACTGACAAACATATTAATATTTCAATAGTCATATTTCTCCCTATCAATACCAATCTGTTAATTATATCAATATTCTATATAATTCATCAATTGGTTAAATAATTGTTATTTATTATGTTTTTTGGGTTAATAATACTTTATTTCATTTCTATAGTGTTTCCCATGAGTGTGATAATTATAGAATATTGGTGATAAATACATTTTCCCATATTATCATTTTCTTTTTTATTTTTTCGAATTGTAATGTTTGGAATTTTCATTGGTTTTCTAGCTACCTATTGTAATGATTTTTATTGTTGAGATTATGTTTTTTGGTTGCTCTATATTTTATATGTGTATAATATTATATAACATATTACTTGTTTACTCATGATAGTCAGATCATTTAAAAATGATTTATTGTTACATTATTTCCCCATTTATATTTTTTTACTTGAAATATCATCTCAAATTATCAGTATAAAATATGTTTGTGTACACTTATATCATTGTTCCATTTTGATACATTGTCACCCCATTATACATATGGTTCCTCCCCAATACATTGATAAAGTTATTTTTCTTGTTGCGTAGAAATTTGTCCTTACATTCAAAGATCTCTAATGGATGCTCATCACAAGAGATATCATCTACAAATAATATCACTTATAAATATAGTACATCTAAAGGATCAGGTATGTACATACTCAATATGTATATTTTGAATACAACATATACATGAGAAATATTTTTTAGAATTACTAGATGGTATTCTATAACTCCTTTGGGATCAGGGATTTCAAAGGGACATTATACCTAGTTCTAAGATTCCCATTCTTAAAAAATTGTATGACTCTCTTATATAGTGATATCAAAAGAATTTTTTTCTCTCCAAAATCCAACTCCAATTCCCTTAAATTTATATAAAAATAAATCCTAAAAAAACACTGAGTATTTTTTATTTGTTGTTTTATGTAATGAATGTTTCATATCATCTCTTTCAAAAGATCATGCCCAAGTATCTTTGCCTCACCAACTTCATCCCAACAAGTAGAAAATCAACATCTTTTCCCATATAAGGATTCATATGATTAGATTTTAAAACTTATTTAGAAGATATTGTTATATTATAACTCAAAAAATATTATTTTTTATCCCATTAGCCTTTAAATTCCATTGAGCTTGATTAATGATTGTCCTAAAGTTCCTTAATAGTCCATTCAGATTGACCATCATTTTGGGGATAATTGTTCATACTAAAATTTAATTTATTATTCAATGAATTCTGAATACTTATCCAAAATTTTTATATTAATCAGGGATCATGATAAAAAAGTATTGGAAGTGGCACCCCATCCATATTTACAAATTCCTTTACATATATAATGGAATGTCGGTTAAGAGATAAATCATCCTAAATAGCAATGAAATGTGAAGTATAGGAGTGTCGATATACTATAACAAACATCACATTGTTTCCTTTTTTATTGCTAGAATAGTGATGATGTTTATAGTAATATTTTCCCACATTCATGTTGGAATGGGTTGTGGGTTCAATATCCCTTTTTGAAGTTGTCATTCCACATTCACATTTTGACACACTAAGCCCCTTGTAGTGCAGACAGTAATATCCATTTCCATATTAACCTTAAAATATTGATGATGAAGGTCCTTATAAATTTTTGTTCTTACTGGATGTATTTTTATTATAGAGGTATGAGATTTTTAAATCAAACCATTCTTTATCTCAAGGAATTATGAGACACATAGACGTTTGTGAAAACTTAGTATAAAATCATGATCAATATTGAACTATGTAAATTTCACATTCATCAATGCCTCTATATTAATCTATATTAATGGTTCTATTCATTGATTTCTCATCTTCGTATCTAAAAGGATTGGTTGAAAAATAATTGGGGATTAGATGGATATTGTCTCTTCCCTTATGATTCTCATTCCCTATATACTAGGAACATGGTCAATGGATCTTCATGAATCCTAATGATTTACACCATAGCAGGATCATTCCTTCTTAATGAAAAATCAACTTTGTTTTCACTTTAGTGGAGATAATGAAATGAATAATCATAGTCTTTGTGAAGTTATAACCATCTCCTATGTCTCATGCTAAATTTCTTTTTTCATGAATAAAATCTTCAAACTATAGTGGTATGTGTATATAAAACATTTCAACTCAAAATTATAGATACACTATATATTTAGATGAAAATTGACAACATCTAACTATGGGTCATGCGTTGGATATTTTTTATCATGAGTCATTAAATGTTGATATTTGTAAATGATTTCCTTGCCATTTTTCATGAGGGTGAATCCAATACCTTTTAAATTTACATAACACTTAATAAAAACATATTTATCTTTTGAGTGGTAGAGTAAACATAGGTGTAATAACTAATATACTCTTCAGTTGTTCAAAAAAAATTCATAGTCCCTTATTTATATGAAATTATTTTCTTTTTGTGCCATCTTGTTTAATAGATTAGAAAGCAGTGATTTTTTCCCAAAATCCTTAAGTAATAGAATTATAATGCAAGGAAACAATGAATATAAATTAATTTTTTTTGATGATTCCAATCCTATTCATAATTTTTATTGGAATTTTTAAATAGTATTCCTTATTTTATATCATTGTTATAAATGAATATAACTTATTAGAAAACAAATTTCAAATTTCAAAATTTTATGATTAGATTATCTTGCCTCTCTGTTTCCAATATAATCCATCAAGGATCATCATGTTACTAATGAATTTGGAAAATATCATAATATCATTGTTTAAAACTACAAATAATTAATCATGTTTTTCCTTAAAGCCTTTTTTTAACAAATACTTAAATTTAATACGATATTTATTTAATATAACAGGAATAAAAATAAAATCATAATGAACATATCCCATTAGAATGGAAGTTCTTGGAATATCATATTTTTTTCACCAAAAATTTATGAAACCTACATCCTAAGAAAATCATAGAGAAGAATCGTGCCCCTTGAATCTTGTAAAATAGAAAATAAATCTTTCATAGATTTTACTTTTTATTCATATTACTGTTGTTATGTTCTCCATTGTCAATGCATACCTTCATTAATCCACCCCTATACATTACAATGACTACTTGTGTTCCCCAAGGAGACACAAATTCTTGGATAAATACATTATCCCATGTATCATTAGTTATTTATTTAATTCCAATAACTTCATAGTTTACATTCTACATGGTATGTTTTATATTATATTGAATCCAAGTATGAGTTAGAGGGAGAACTCTACCAATCATTCAATGGATTTTCTATTTAAATATTAATGAAATACCAAAATGTATTACTAAATTATTTGGATATGTTTTTCTTCATATTCATTGTTTATATTCATAAATATTTCTATGATATATAGTTAATGATAAGTTCTAGATTGATATATATCTCCTTCTAAAACAACACTAGGTTTTCTACTCAAGACTATTAAACATTAATCTCCCCAAAAGTTCATATTAGAATTATATGTTGAGAGCCATAAAATCCCGAGTATAATGTGAAATTATACCATGGGGATGACTACAATATTTTCCATAATATTAAATTAGAAAATTTTAATACTAGAGTTTTTAAACATTGTTGAAGCTAGAATATTATTTCAAAGAGTATTTACTGATAACTCAACATATTGAAGCATTGGTATTGATTCTATTTTCTTCAAAAACATGTATAAAATAAAGAAATTTGTAGAACCATAATAAACCAAAGTGATTTATATCATTGAAATTATAATTAGTTCACCTACCACCTAATCATCTATAGCATATCTACTTCAGTCTTCCTGATAGATAATGTAAGGACCCGACCGTAAACATTATATATTCTAGTTTCTATTAACTATAATTATATTTCATTGATACCTAATGAACATTTATGTTTTAAGATTTAATGAATTGGAAAAAATATTATATAATAACTATATAAATTACTTATTGAAACATCTATACATTATTCATTCTCTAATAATATGGTTGTAAATATAATTAAATGTAAATTTTTTATGAAACAAATTATCAACATTAAGCATAGTTTCTTCTTTTCTCTTACATATACTTAAATCTTGTGAAAAAAATTTAAAACATGGTGTGAGAATAAAAATTTCAATAAGGGAGATAAAAATATGGAAAGAAACCACTAGTCCATGAATACTTATAAATACATGAAGTCATTTTCAAAAAGGTTTACTTCTCACCCTTAAAAGTAACATATACTTATTTTCTGAAAATGTGAGGTTTCTATAAATCCTTGAAAGATTATGTAAACCATTTAGGTATCTTGGGGATTATATTTCATATCATACATTCTTATTATTGTAACACATGCGTCTACCATATGATTTATAATTCTCATGAATTATATAAAATAACCACTATAGTTATACATGGATGTGACCATCATAGTAACTCATGGAATAACCATTAAAGATATATTCTTACATAGAAATTCTCAATACAGTGACGGGATAACATGTAACCACCTATATTTGGTTTATAAAAAAACCACATAAAATCATAAACGATTCCCATGAACTACAACATAATAAAAAAATGAGAATACATGCATCATAAAAACATTTATTGAGGGAAATAACATATTTTAAATGAATATTGTGCACATACAAAAGAGTAAATTTTCATTGGAAATTAACATGTAATCAGGTAAATATGTCTTAAAAATCGAGGATTTATAAAATCACAAAACAAAATTCAAGTCTTATAAGTTAAAAAATATTATTTTTGAATTTTGTAAAAAAGAAATTAAAGATTATTTTTAGGGGAACATTCCTTACCTTATTTTCAAATGTTTTCTATACATAAAATATATTTACATTGATAAGAAATTTGTATTCATTAATTACTTAATACATATCCTATACCACATATATATTACTTATTATAATTTTATTATGTTCATTTATGTCCATTTTGATGAGTTATTAATATCAAGTTCTCCATTTCCGAAGCATTCATTTCATGGTTACATGGTTTTGTTGACCTGTGTAAAATTATGTATATTCATTTCAAATGAGAATATTTCTATAGAAGGGAAATTATATATTACTCTTAAACCATTATAACTTTTAATGGTCCCATATATCATATTGATTCCTAATTAGATAAAACATTCAAGATAATTGTATATTTTATTATGGTGGGTTTTCCAACCATCACATATTTTTTTAATTTTATTTAATATCATTAGAATGTATTAGATTCATAACCTATTATATGATATTATATACTAATTTAAATCTTATTTAACGATAATTATATATTTTTGACCATCCATGAAGGTGGTATTTGAAAAATTAAAACTAATTATCCACAATGATAGTTACCCAAAACAATTTGGAAAATATTTTTATTCCATTAAATAAGAGGATATAAGAAAAAGGGTGATTATGAGATATTAAATTAGAAATATAAAATTATACTATATTCATGATAATAAATTTATTTTTAATTTATGGATGAATGATTAAATTATATGATATAAAAAGAAAGGATATTAAGAGTGGGTTTTTATGAATTTTACCTGTTGAATATCTATTAATTAAAGGATCCCTTATAGAACATGAAATGATATTTTTGGTAAGCCAAAAACCTATAAAAAATTTATATTCATTTTTAGATTAGAATTTATACAATAATGATCAAGATAGAAGTCTAAGAGTGGTAAAATTATGTGACGTAAGGGTTTCTCTTTTATAACAGAGGTGAGGGGTACTTTATGAATTTCTTATACTGTTAAAATATAATAAGGCCATTCTATAGCCAATGACCTCCAAACAGATAATGAATTATTAGGGAATGAAATATTATACCAAATATTATCCCTATATACCTTATTTAATATTTTTATTATTTGATAAATATTTTTATGAAATATTATATGCGTGAAATACCATTATTTGAAAATATAATATTATTCATTACTATGATATTAAGACATCAAAATAGTGTAGAATTCAGAAGAAAAAATATCTTATATACAAAAATATCATATTTATCTATAAAATTTATAACATATCCTAAATATTTCATAATATATTTATATTTATATTTTTAATATCAATTATTTGTTGTTTCTATTAATTTAGAAATTACAACATCCTTATTGTGCATGCATTTAGGGTAATTATTTTTTCACTAAAAATGTAAAATAAATTACCATTAATAATATAAATATATTATATTTCCATATAGTGTTTATGGTTGAACATATTATCTAGAAAAATGTATATTAAATTGTTATACTAATTGAAACCATATTGTGATCAATTTTAGTTTCTCTTAAATAAAATACTATAAGGGTCTTAATGTCAACAAATTTGATTCATAAGTTCCTAAATTAGACACATAAGAAATTATATTCTACAAATACACATCCTAAAACATTTATTGAAATTCATGGGCCATTTATTGTCCTTTTCATTCTAATTAAAATCATTTTATTGATTTTTATTTAGCTTACAAATGCACCACATCAGTGTTGCATGAAAATTAATGGTAATTATTTCGTATAGATAAATTAAAAATCAATTAAATCAATATAAATTAATTAATTAGGGTCATTATAATCTATTATATTCATTCATTGTGTCTATGTTCTCATATGAAATTCATGAGAAATTTTTTAATTTATTAAATTTACTTCTCTTGCCTTACCCAAGCATTGCAAAATCATTTGGATAATGTTCATGTTATATAACTCTAAAATTAAAAAATATCAGAAAAAATAATAATCATTAAATAATATTTTTATGTTTTTTAATAAAATAGTTTCTATCTATGAGAAACTATTTATAAGTTACCTAATTTGATTTTTTTCTAACACTGTGTAGGAACTACATCACCAATAAAAAAAATTTCTTAATTTTCATGAATTAATATTTTTTAAAATGTTATTATGTATTTTTGTAAATTATTTATATTATAATATCATAATTTATCCATTCCATAATTTTAATAAACGTTATATTGTATTTATGGTTTAATGATATCAGAATTGGTATTTTATTTTAAAAACTATATTTTTATTATTAAACAAAATTTTACTTTATTGGGAAAATTATCAAACATTCATAGTATGATAATTTTAACATTATGAATTCAAAAATGAATTTTGAATTTTCTATTTATAATATTATAATATAAAAATTAAATATTTTAAAAATAACCATATTTGAAATTTGTTTAATAAAAATATATTTCTAGAAATATATAAAATATATATAATGAATTTAATATTTAATTCTATAATATTCAAAAACAGAAAAGAATTTCGTTCAGTACCTATGTTGAAACATTCTTGTGATTTTGGAAATATAATCCTCATTATTAATTCACTTTTAATAAAATGGAGGAACCTTTCAATCATAGCATACTATATTCTGAAGTTGCATAGTCAAACATATGGATTGTTCAAAAAACCATAACATCATAAGTTAACTTGTTCCATGATACATATTATTGATAATCAAGAATATGAAAAACATTTTTACTATATAAATTTTTTTCTTATAACATTACTACATTATGTCTCAAAAAATTATATGAATCTAAATCATACATTATTGAAATAAAAACATGATAAATATTCAATACCTACGATAAAATTGAATGGGAGGCTACTCAGTTGAAAAACAGTCCAAATTTCTCTTGGATTTCATATGGTCCAACTAACATTTGACTAAAATTCCCTATCCTACCAAAACACATAACACTTTTACAATGATAAAGTTTAATAAAAGCATGATCTCCTACCTCAAAATAATAGTATGTCCTCCTTTTATCCACATAGATTTGAAGCATACTCAGAGCTTCCCAGATTAGTTTTTGAAACGTTTACAATTTTTTAGAAATATCCGCTACCAATTATGGTTTCATTAACTTCATTTCACTCAATTTATCCCCAAATTCTAGATTTTGAAACCACATTCCATATAATTGTTTAAAATGTTCCATCTGTATATAGGAATGAAAACATATATTATAAGAAAACGAAACTAATGAAATTTGATGATTTTAACTTCTCTGTTAATAAATTGAACAATCACATACTATGTCATCCAATGTATGAATTGTTCATTCTGACTGACTCTTATACTAAGGATGAATAGAATTTTTGGAAATTTTATTTAGTTCCCAACTACTTCTAAAGGCCTTTTCAAAATCTAGAAGTGAACCCTAGATCACAGTCAAATACAATGGAGATAGTAACTCCATATAACCTAACTATGTCCTTAAGAAACTATTGATAATATTGATATTATGAGATAATATAATTAATAATATAGGACTATTTACAATTAAATATTCAATAAAAATAAGAAAAATTTCATCATTACATCAAGATGTACTTGGATTTACAACGATTAATTCAATTGATATGTTTTCCAATATCAACTCTCGAACTGGAAAAGGGAAATTCATACCCATTAATAATTGTCATTATCATTTAATGTGTTGACAAGTCCAAAATTTCATATTGAATTATGAAATATATATTTTCAATCCATCCCACCAATAATACTCCCGATGTTCTTTATAAATCATACTTCATCCAAGATGAACAAAAAATGGGGAACAATGAGCTTCATAAAATAATTTCTTATTCAGCTTAGAATAATAAGGCAAACATAATCTCTTTCAAAATCTCAAGATATATTTTTTGTTGACATTAAATTCATGAAACACACACTTCTTAAATAATTCTACATATTTCTATAAATTATATTCTTAATTTAAATCATTCATAATTCCATTGGACAAAGATCATTACTCTAAAACCTGAAAACAAGAAATTGCATACCCCAATAACATTGTGGATAAAACTAATTGAATCATCACTCAATGGGTCATGTTATACACATAACATGGTTAATGATGCATGATCTTTTCGATTAATGTCAGCTTCCATATTTTTATCTATTACATGATGTTAATTGATTAAGAAATCACAATAACTTAGCTCCTATAGTAATCTTATCTAACTCATTTTCAATTCCATATGTGTGAATATATACTTAAAATATTTTTTATCATTATATATTTCACACTTTTCTCTGTATAGAGAATGACTTAAAAATTTTAAAGAAAAAACCATAGTATCTAATTAAAAATAAATTATTTTATAATTTATCCCCTGATGTTTTAGTTTCCTTGAAGCATAATCAATTACATGATAAGTCTACATCAGAATAAAACCACATCCATTCAATGAAGAATCACATTAGATAAAAAATTATTATTTCTTAAGGGAAAAAGAAAAACTTGATCATTCAATAACATTATTTTAAATTCCCAAAACAATCATTAAAATCTTATTTCTAGTTTAACATAACTTATTTTCTAGTTAACTATATTAATGGAAAGGATAAACATTTAAATTTTTCAACAATCTACAAGTAATTTCCTATTAATCCAAGAAACACCAAATATCAATTAAATTTATATATCTTGGCCTATCATTAACCACTTATAGTTTGGAGGGATCAACTATTACAACATAATTTTTTACTGTGATCCCATGTAAAGAAATACCTTTTATTCAAAAATCAAAATTTTAATTTTTTTATATAACATATTTTCATTGATGGTGTAGGAAAAATCAGTTGATTTTTTTCATAATCATTAAAAATTTTTGAAAAAAAATATAATCTATAAATATAAAAACAAAATTTAATGGACAAATGATTTATAAATGGGAATTAAATTCCTATAAATATTTCATAAAATCACTACATAATGAACTACTAAGTACTATGTGACATTTAAATAGAATTTCATCACCTCTGTGTTTGGAATTTTGAAAATCTGACACACACGATTGAAATCAGTTACTTATTTGGATTCTAATAAGAAAAATTTATTTATTTTTGAACAGTAACCTAAACTAATAAATATTTACAATCCCTTATATATAGTGATATACACTAATGAATAGTCACCTTACCTATGATAATATATAAATAATATTCAAGTTGAAAGTACTATATATATATATTTTTGAATAAGTAAATGAATGTGTTAAAACAGGGTTTTAATAGTAAATTATGGTTTTAATTAAACATTAAATTTATCATATTTGGAAAATTATTGTTAAAAAATGGATTTAATTTTTTGATTCTACATGTCACAAAATATTTATGGTGAGTTTTTTATTTTTCTAAAATACAAGAATTTTTTATGAATAATAAAATATGATAATTTACGAAAAAATGATAACTACATGAATTATGATGTCATCAGGTGATATATGGCTAATGTAAGGCCATTTTCTCTATCCCACATGTACAGATTACTATTTTTGGTGATCTAATAGGCATTATTGATTTTCTTGAGGGAAATTAATAAACTAATGAATAAAAATGTATGAACACCCTCCTCTCCTCCCCTATAGCCCCCTCACTCCCTCTTCCCTTTACTCCACTCAAGCCTTGTGATATGCTAATATTCATCCCAAACCACTCTCCATGATCCATCCCCACGTCCAACACCCCCTTGAATCTTGAAAATACCAAAACCTCTCCCACTAAGAGGTTATCAAAGGAGATAAATTCAAGAGGTAAATTCCTCTTTCTAATTCATTTATTTATTTTACGTTCTTTTATTTTTTGGATTCGTTTCCCACCGCCCTTCAACCATATAGTATGATATCTCCAGGAACGTACATGTACAAGAAATTTTTTAATTCTAATAGGATATTTTATTATGATATCACCTTTCCCTATAATATATTTTAATGAAATGAAAACACCGTTTGAGATGTGTTAATTTATCACATTCAAGGACAACATTTTATCAATTTCTATTATCATCATTAAATTTTTCATGAAACCATTTGTATTATTTTTGAACCAGATTATTATATATTTAATTTATCTTACTTATGGTTTTTTAAATCTTTTGAACAAATGGTATTCAATTATAAGTCAAAACATGTTCATTTTAATCAAAATCACAGATTAACGAAAACAAATATCACTACATTTTTATATAGTACTTAGATATCAATATAAGCTACCAAATTAAATATAAACCATGTAATCTCTTGGATTTTCACTAATATCATATAACTTCCATTCTGGACAACCAATTCCATCTTTCATGTTCATCCAAACATGAATATAACCAAAATAGTCATTAAAACCCCATGTAAGAAAACAAGCCTGAACAATGAAATTGAACCATATAACGAATCAAAACGGTCATGAATTAACAAAATGGCTTATATTAAATAAATTACATATTGAATTGGTTTCGGAATTGTTTATTAATAAAACTAATTTTTTTATTCATCTCATTAATATCAAGTGGAGAACTCCACTGAAATTAAGGTAAGGGATCCTCTCTATTTCTCTCTTAATCAAGATGTCCTCTATGCTATGAAATTTTATGTGTAATCCCTAACAATGGGTTATGATTACACTCCTCCCCATACTTACCAAATGATTTATAAGTGATTATAAACCACTTTTCTCTATCACAAAGCCCACTAAAGTATACCTGACACCATGCTGATAAACCGTAACAAATTTTACATGAATAATCATTATTTCTCTAGGTTGCATTATAATTATTTATTTCTTAATGGAGATATCATATATATTTATGTAAATATATTTAAATTATGTTTAGTATTAAATAATTCATTTAGTAATACCCTTTAATCACTCTCTTTTTGGTGATATACATTTTTTGAAAGATTCCATCCAAAGACCTTTTTTATAAGAAAACATGTTTTAAGGGAACTTCGTGAATTTTTACCCGATTTCAAGTGCACTACATTCTCTATTTTAAGCCAATATTGTCTTAATAAAATTAGAATTTTTTTAATTAAAAACTTCTTGGATAAAATCTAGAATATATATAAAATATTTTTCCCATTTCTATTTTAAATGATCTATAGTACATTCCTTAAAACCGCATAAAATGTTTTAATGAAAATGTTCATAAATTACATTTATTATATTTTTTCACATCTGTTTTGAAATAACTCACCATTCTATAAAACTATATTACCATATGAACTCCCATGTATGTTATAATCCCTTTCTTTCATGGACACTTTCATTATATGACTATTAGTTATGCTTTATGTCTTGATTGTGCAACCCAATTTAATATATGGTTACCAATATGTTTATGTATGTTTGATTATATATGATTTTAATGTTGAATGAATAATAATGAAAATGATAAGATGGTTGCACCCAAATAGTGCTCAAATGAATTTGATAATGTTAGGTCTCATATGATGTGATGTGAAATAGGATTGGCAGTTACCCTTAAACAATACTAAAATGGGAAACATGATTGGCAGTTAGCGTTGACCCATATTAAATATATTTTTAATGAATCATCATCATTTTTATTATTACAATTTTTTATGAACCCATGCTTATATTAAATGATTTCATATGATTCATGCTTTGGATATCACTATGTCATGCCTTCTATCTCATGTGGTTAAGATGTATCTATATGTTCATTACTTTTATTGGCATTTTTTTCTCATCCCTCTGTTTATATGTTGCCCAGGGTACCTTTCGAAAATGTATGGGCCCAAAATAAGTTAGTATCTCTTTGTGAACATTAAATAAAGAAATGGTTTTCCCCATGTTTTATGTTTTATATACCTAGTATTCCCAGAAACCATACTTAATTATCATTGTTTTGCAATCTGATGTATATGTATTCCTAAAATCATGTAATGTTATGTATAAAAGGATAGGGATGCTGTAGTTGGTATCAAAAGATGATCTATTTATTTTTGTAGATTCGGAATTGAGAATCTAAATAAGATCCTTTAGGATCAGACTATTTATAAGAAAACATTCCTAAATTTTGGTGTGTATAGAGTAAGTGGTTTATCATACAAATACATCCTGGTCTCAATTTGAGATGGTCTAGGAGACTCTGGAATTGATGTATTTAGGTGTAAAACCAAAAAACACTACTTTGATCTAGACTCGAATGAGATCTGGTGAGCAATAAAAAGCCTTCTTATAGTCTTGGTTATGACTCTCCTGGGGGATAGGATTTGGAAAATTCATGATCATGGTACAAACCATTATTAAGGGACAAAATATTCCCATAAGAATATATGTTTTGAAATAGGGCATGGAAAACAAATATTTAAACATAAATAATCACAAGTTAGGATATAATCCTCTTTTACAATTTTATACATTTATTCTCAATGTTTACTTTTTATAATTAGATGCTAAATCTTCGAAAAATCTAAATATATGTTTTTTACATAGCTAATGGAGGGATATATAATAACATGTTCTATTAAAAATGTGATAGTAAATTTGAATATTGTCCTAATGATATTCTTGATTTGACATGAGATGTTTCTCAAAACATCCTGTAAGTAATTTCTCAGCTGGATCAAGCTTTGAATAATAACATGAATCAAGACTAACTCACTCCTCCTCCTCCAAGGAAAGAGAAATTTTCCATATAATCATTCAGGTAGAAACTGCCTCACATGTTTAGCGGATCTTCTGATCCCATACTCACTGAAAAATGGATTAACTCCATTTAAATTATATTCTCTGTCCTCCAGTTCATAGATGAAGATAATGTTGTTTTGGTGATCTATCATTTTGATGGGGAAGCGGATCAGTGGTGTACACTGATCAAGAATACAATTTTCCTAGTTGAAATTGATTCCCTGGATTGTGGGGAATTGAAGACGATGTTTATACAAAATTATTTTCCTTGAACCCACTATCTCAAGATGTAATGAGAGTTTCTCAGACTCAAGAAGAAGGAAGTTGAGTCCATAAATGGGTATAAAGAAAACGTTACAAGGATTTCATGGAACACCTCTAGATTTGTCATGAACACCGAATGCATGGTGGATTTTTTCTTCACCAGACTAAAGTCGAGTCTATGAAAAGCGTTTTCAATTCAAGACTTCGACAGTTATTGGGAGCTTTTCTATTATGCCCTCAAAAGCATGATTATTTTTCGACTATAAAAAGTATGAGTTTTTTTGGATCAATTGCCTTAATCCATGGGTTGATGGAGGCAGTCCAAAATAACCTCCAAGGGAACAAGGAATGGATTATTATATCACTACTACTGAGGTGTATAAGGAAAATGATGGGATGACATGTATTCTTGTTTTTCATTCAAGATTAGTGGTTGTACTATTTTATTCTGGTTCTATGCATTCAATCAAATCATGAATATTTAGTAGAACTATTCAAACACCACCTCATAATATGGAGGTAGTGTTATCTGTGAGAGCCGTGAATGGGGATATTATTATATCCATGCTTTAAAACTCCTCCCCTGTTAATGTTTTTGGACTGAACCTCCCGAAAAATCTCGTCATACTTCCTTTAGAGGAGTTTGAAGCTATCGTTGGCATGGATGGTCTATCATTAAACTAAACAAACATCAACTATTGGTAAAGTTGGATTAATTTTTTCATCCTAGAGGATCCTCTAGTTCTTTACAACTATATTGAAGAATATGAATCTCCTTTTGAATCATCATCTCTTGTGTGGATATTTTTTTCTTATGACAGATCATTTCTATCTCAAGTGATTGATACTAAAAGGTGAATAATGCATGATGTATTTTCGATAAATAAGGATTACAATGATGTATTCTATAAATAGTTTCCTTTTCTTCCTCATGACCAAGAGGTTTTTTAATACATTTTACTGATCCATTTATCTCTTCTTATATGAATTACAACTTACATAGTGGCCACCATAGTTCTAGAGGAGATTAAGAAGAAGTAGTATGAGAATATATAGAGGGGTTTTATTTTCCCGGGTTCATCACCATGGGGTGCACCCATACTCGTCTTCAAGAATAAGGAAGGATAAGTGTTCCTCTATATTGATTATCAAGAACTAAATAAAATCAAGATAATGAACAAGTATCCCCTTCCACGGACATTTGACTTGTTTGATCAACTTCGTGGGGCCTGTTATTTCTATATGGTGGACCATAAATCGAAATATCACTATCTAAAGGTGTGGAATAACGATATTCCCAATAATGCCTATCGAAGGAGGAATAGAATCTAAGACTTCATAGTGATTCCCTACAGACCCACTAATGCTCCAAAATTTTTCATGGATTTATTGAATAGAGTCTTTAGAGATTACCTCAAAAAATTTATGGTAGTATTTTTTGATGATATGTAAATATAATCAAAGAGTAAAGAGGAACATGAAGATCATTTTAATAATTTGTTAACGATATAATGAAGGAAAAAGTTATATGAATAGTGTATTAAATGTGAGTTTCAGATGGTGGTTGTTTCATTCATAGTGCATGTAATCATAAGTAAAGGGATATATGTGAACCCATTGATGAAAAATGCAGTTTTAGAGTTGCCAAGACCGACATCCGTAATAGATATTCATATCTTTTTGCATCTATATGGGTATTATCGCTAATTTGTGAAGATATTTTCATGATTTTTGATCCCAATAACCAATAGGAAATATTAGGGAGTAATGTTTTCTTGGAATCAAGAATTTAATGACGATTTTGAGGAGTTGAAAAGAGGATTATCACTACACCGGTACTCACAATCCAAATATGTGGAGAAATCTTTGTGTTGTTTATTGATTTTTCAAATAAGGGATTAGTTTTTGTGATAATGAAAAATGTGAATGTTATAGACTACGCCTCATGGTAGCTAAAAATACATGATTAAAACTATCCCATTCTTGATCTACATTTGGTGGCTGCGACCATTGGGTTGAAAATCCGGAGGCATTATCTCTATGGGGAGAAGTGTGAGATATATAATGACCAAAATAGTATAATATATAAATTCACATAGAAATAGCATAATATGAACGAGCAACAATGGATAGAACTTATCAAGGATTATGTCTGCTCCATTCACTACAATCCTGGTAAGGAAAATATGTTGGAAAATTCTCTAAGTAGAATGGATCTTGGAACATTATCAATTATTTGAATTGAAAAGGAACTGATCTTCATATATTTTCAATTTATGCACATGTGAACGATTAAGGGATGAATAGAATCAATACATTGTCAAATTATTTTTCAACCATATCTTATGGATAAAATAAAGGATTTTTAATGAAAATATGTAGTAGTTCTGAAAATGGTGGAAGCTATCAGAAATGGGAAATCCTCAGAGTTCATAATTAATGTGGAAGAAATTATATGATTTGGGACAAGATAATTTGTATCATTTGATCCATAGATATCAAATGATCTTATGAAATCCATAGATATCCGAACCTTCTCTATCCACCAATGGAGAACAACGATGAATCGAGATATCTGAGATAAATTTAGATCTGACAATATGAAAAGGGTGATTTCTGATTATAAATCAAAGTACCTATTTTTTCAACAAGTGAAGGATGAGAGGAAAAGTATAAGGGGTTTATGAAACCACTACCAATACCAATGTGTAAGTGGGAGAAAATTACCATGGACTTTATCACTGGACATCCAAGGGAATCTTAAAGAAACAATGCTATATGGGTTATTATAGACCATCTTGTAATGAAATCTCAAATTATCATGATTCCAGTGGACTTATCATTGAATCAAATTTCAATAATATATATCAATGAGATGGTAAGGATTCATGGAGTTCCAATATCTATTTATCTGATCATGATCTAAGATTCACCTTGATGTTTTGGAAAAGTCTCCAAAATGATTTAAGCAATGAAATGAACATCAGTAAGGCCTATCATCCTCCAACTGAAGGCCAATCTGAGTGAATTATTCAGACACTAGATTATATGTTGAGAGCATGGTAGATGGACATGAATGGAGGATCGTACCAACATCTTCCAATAGTTGAATTATCCTATAACAATAGTTTCCTCTCAAGAATTTGAGTGGAACCATATGACGCCCTTTCTAAGAAATACTGGAAAACACAGGCATTTTGGGATGAATTTTGTGAGCATATGCTTCTTGGACCTGAAATGGTCAAAAAAATGGTTGTGAAGGAGAAAACAATTCAACAACATATCATGGAATTCAAGATTTGAAAGAAGAGTTTTGTAGATAAAATTCAATGAGACCTTGAGTCTGAAGATTGAGACATAGTATTCTTATGCATATATCCATGAAACATAGTGATTATATTTGGGAATAAAGGAATGATATGTCACATGTAAATTGGTCACTTAGAGATCCTTGATCTTGTTTGAGCTATGGTCAATCGACTGACACTTCCACTTGCCATGTCAGAAGTACCTAATGTCTTTCATTTGTCCCTGTTAGAGACGTACATACCAGAACCTCCACATGTACTTTCTTTAATGGTGGTACAGTCGGAGGATAAACTTTCCTCTGAGGAAAATCTAGTGACGATATTGGATTTCATAGATAAATTTCTACGTAACAAGAATACCCACCAGGTCATATTACTGTGGTGGAACCACAAGTATAAAGAGGCAACATGGGAACTACAGTAGTAAATGAAGGAAAATTACATAAACCTATTTTTGGATTAGAATTTATAATGGCTTTTTGAGGAATAAATATTATAAGGGGGGAGAATTGAATGACTAAATGATGAAAAAATGTACATTTCTTTCTTGTAAATAAGTGATGAAATCACAACATAATGAACTACTATGTGATATGTGACCATTAAACATAACTTAGTCACCTCTATGTATGGAATTTCAAAAATCTTATATATGTTGTTTCCATTAGTTAGTTATTTGGAATTTGATAAGAACAAATTATTTTTTAGTGAATTGTATAATACCCTTATGAATACTAACATACCCTTATGAATAGTGATATAACATAATGAATAGTATCATTACTTATGAAAATATATAATATTAAAGTTTAATTTTGGATATACCAATATTTTAGAATAATTAAATGAATATTTTAGAACTAGTTTTTTATATTAAATTATGTAATTAATGAATCAATAAATTAATCATATTTAGAAAAATATTTTTGAAAAATTCAATTAACTTTTGGATTCTGCAAATAAAAAATGGTTACGGTGATTTTTTATTTTTCTAAAATAATGGAATTTTTTATTAATAGTAAAATATGTTAATTTACAATAACTGATATATACATGAATTATGTGGTCATCAGCTAATATATGGCTGATGTAAGTCCATTATCTCAAACTCGCATGCCCACAATAATGTTTTTGGTCATGGAATCATCACTATTGTTGGTCTTGAAAAAAATTAATATACTAATGATTAACTAATTATGAAAACCATGCTCTCCTCCACTATACCCCCTCCCACTCCCTCTTCCCTTAACACTTATCAAGCCTTATGTCTTGCTATTATTCTACCCAAATATCTCTCAATGCTCCTCCACCATATCCAACAACCTCTAGCCTCTTAAAAATACCAAATCTTCTCCCCATTAAGAGGATTTCAAATGAGATAAACTCAAGAGGAAAATTTTGCTTTCAAATAATTTTATTTCTTTATTGTTCTTTTCATTTCATGTTTCATTTCTTGCCTCCCATCAACCAAATAGTATGATAACTCCAGTAAAATACATGTAATGGAATGTAATATTTTTCTAATTGGATATTTCATTTTCATCTATCCTTTACATGCATTTTATTTTAAATAAATGAAAACACCATTAGAGGTGTTAATTTATCACATTAAAGGACAAGAGTTTATCAATTTCTATTATCATCTTTATTACTGACCGTAAACCCATTCAAGTTATAGTTGAAACATATTATTATATATATAATATATCCATGTTATGGTAATGTAATACTTTTTTACATATGTAATTAAGTTATAAATCAAAACATGTTCGTTGTAATCAAACCTACCGAATTACCCAAATGGTAATCACTAAGGTTTTATATAATAATTCTACTTCACACTATGTAAAAAAATTAAATTTGACACCATGTAATATCCTGGGTGTTCAATAATAACATATAACTTCAATTTTGGGCATCTACAATAATATTTCACATGCATCTAAACATGAATTTATTGAACCGATCATTAAAAAATCACGTAAGCAAATGAACTCGAACAATGAAATCGAACCTTATGGACAATCAAAAAGGACTTTAATGAACCAAAATGGTTAAAAAAATAAAAAAAATATAGAAGTTGTTTTTGATTTGTTAATTAATACTCCTAATTTATTTATTCATGTCATTAATAACATGTTGAGAACACCACCAAATTTAAGGTAAGGGATCCTCTCCATTTCACTCTTAATCAATATGTCCTCTATGCTATTCCATTTTATTTGTAATCCCAAATGACGGGGTATGATTAAAACCCCCCCATAATTTCCTAATTATTTGTTATGATAAACCCATTAATTTTCTCTTCAATACCTCTTAGTTATACATGGCATAATGACGACAAACCCTAAAGAATTCTACCCAAACCCTCATTGTTCTTTCAGGTTGACATATCTTTGATTATATGAAAATAGAGATATCATATTTGTTTATGTATATATTATAAGTTATATTTTAAAAAAATCATTTATGAAGACCATTTCATCACTCTCTTATGGTGATATACTTGTTTTTGAATGATCCCCCCTTATAACTTTTGAAGAAGAAAACCAATTTTAATAGAATTTCACAAATTTTAATGCAATTTCAAGTGAACTATATCGTAGTTTTTAAGCCACAATTTTCATTATAAAATAAGTATTTTTGTAAATAAATAATTCTTGGTTAAATTCTGTTTTTATGTAAAATATTTTCCTATTTTCTATTTTAAATGATCTTTAATATTTTCCTTAATGCGCACAAAAATATTTTAATGCTAATGTATCTCAGATAAAATGATTATATTATTCACTTCTATTTGACATAAACTACCATTTTATATAACTATATTACCCTATGAACGTCCATATATGTTATAATCCCATTCTTTCATGGAAACTTCCATGATAATCCCATTGGTTATCCTTTATATCTTGATTGCGGTACCCAATTCATTCCATGGGTACCCATATGTTTATGTAAGGTTGATTATGAATGATTATTTGTATAGAAAGAATATTCATGAAAATGTTGAGATGGGTTCTCCAAGATGGTGCTCAAATGCCTTGGGTAAAGTTATATCTCCAGATATTTGATGTGAAATTGGATTAGAGGTTAGACTAGACCTGTAATAAAATGGAAAACAAGATTGGTAGTTATCCATGACTTGTAAAAAATGGGAAATAGGATTGGTAGGTTATCCTTGACCATACTAATGATATGTTTTTATGTTTTTTCCAAATTTTTATGATTCAATTTTTATATTACTCCATTCTTATATGATATGATTTTATATGTTAAATTCTTTGGATATAATTATGTCCTTCCACCTAAATCTCTTAAGATGTATCCTTATGTTCATTCCCTTTTTGGGATTTTTAGCTCATCCCACAATTCATGTGTTCCCCAGGGTACCCTATTCAAATTTAAGGGCACAAAAGATGTTAGGATATCTTTATGGATATTAAATAAAGAATTTATTTCCCAGGTTTTATGTTTTATATACCTAGTCTTCCAAGCTTATAGAATTAACGTTAATTTTCATGTACTCTATAGTATATCTATAATAAAAATCATGTAATGTTTTGTTTAAATGGCTAGAGAAGCAATACAAAATTATCCAAATATTCACGAGATACTTTATTTATAAGATTCATAAATTAAATTGCTACATTTTTTAATCCAATGTCCATAACTATAATATTATAATTATTATATCCATTACATAATTCTATTTTCAATATTTTATTCTGCATCACCATTAATTGATGATACTCAGATCTTCGACAAAAACATGGAAAATAGATGAGATCACTGGAGTAGATCAAAAAAATAATTGATATGTGGAACCATATACATATAATTAATAGTAATGTTATACAATGATCTTGAATCAATGAAAAGCCTCATAGAACAATCATTCATTTTAAGACACAAAATAGGTGCACCATGGGGTGAAGTGCTAGATTTAATGAAACCTTTATAAAGAACCTCCTACAACAACTATATGAAGTCTATAAGTTCTATTAGAGCTATTCTATAAATAAGTATTGAAATTAGACCCCAATTAATTACAATGTCAATAGTAAATTCAACCTCTTGATATAGTATGAAATTGGTAAACTCATCAAGAAAAAAAGTGATCCTTTATTTTCCACCGACACATCATTAATCTGACCATTTCACTTATTTTCAACAATATGTGAAAGATAACATTCATTTCCATTTTTAACAGCATGTCATACTTTTGACATGTTATCAATGTTATTCTTTATTTCATGTTTAGAAACCAAAAATAATTATAAAAATACAACAAATATTTCTCTACAGTCTACCATAGAAAGGTCAACAATAGTCCAGTTCATTCTAGGACTAACATCATACTCTACTGAGTAAAAATAATACGACTTCCATGTTTTGAGTTTCTACAAAAATCAATAAGAAAATTCTTATAATTCCTTTTTACCTTAATATTTATTAACTCCTTTTATCTATAAGTTGTGGTTCCATTTGATGAGGTGAAATTTCCAATTTATCAAAAAAAATTACAATAAATGAAGGAATGAGTAGACCTCATATAAAATAGGACATTAGCATAATCCTAGTGAAAAAATAATATACCCGCTAAAAATATATTGGATATATAAACATCTTCTCATGTAGTTGTAAAAGATTCCACAAGAACTCTATGCATATTGTTTGGATGCTCTCTATCATTCATATCTTTATTTACGTAGGTACGTGCATTATTCCACATCTCACCACATATAAATACATTATATTTTTCTTATCATAATAAAACATAAGAAATATATGATAATTTATATTCTAATCACTGGAAATATTTTCAAACAAACAACATCATAAGAACATTTGGGTTTTATTACGTCATTACCCAGGGGGATTTCTTCCACGTATTCCACTAACATAAAACATTATTTTCATACCATCATTTTTATTTGATTTTTGATCACCCATTTCCTACCATATATACCTTTTTTATTATTGTTTTCATGATATAATTTGTCATTGTAAAACTACCCTTCTACCTTATTCACACATCGAACAAGATTCATATAATATTTAGATCTATAAGAAGCAAATCCCTTTCATTTTCATTGATTTATTCATGAGTAAAAATTGATGATTTTACTATAAAAACATGAATAAAATTTAATGAGTAACATTCCAATTGGGTGAAAATTTCTTCTTCAACCACCACTAAATTTTCCAAAAAAAATTTAATTGCAGAAATTTTTTTTCATCCTGTGATGAACCACATAAGAAAAATAAATTAAAGGAATGATTTATTAAATTCATCACATTCCAATGCATCAATCAATTCTATTTAACTGATATTATTTTCCATTAAAGAGCCCTGGCCATCTTCACATTCATAGCCATAAATGGAAATACCAACCTTTTGATTATTTAAAAACCCCATGAAATATAATGTTTGTTAATGGGATTTATGCAACGAATTATTTTCTCCAAGGTATGACGATCTACTAAATGATAGAGAGTAGTGCCTCATAAAATGACCTATAATAGTAATGTTCTTTTTAGGTAGATATTTATTTTATATAGCATATATTTAACTACTATTTAAATTATCCATAATCTAAGAGGTTACTATCAAAACTACTTTGTTATTATTCTCACTATTCCAGGTTGTGGATTTGGAAGGATGTCATCCTCTTGATGCGTTCCAAAATTAGAATCCTTATTTCATATGTTGAAAACCATTATAAACAGTCACAATTTAGCCAAACCAATATGGTAATCTTCAAATTTTATATCACATCAACTAAACCATATATTAAAAATCATTTACACTATTCTAATAACATTATCCTGACCCCAAAAAATTATGTAAAATATTCTATGATAACAACTTCCAGGACCCGACCATAAAAATTATATATTCAAAAGACTATATACTTTAATTAGCTATATTTGATTCCCAATGATCTTTTAGGCTTGGAGTATAAAGTAATTATGAAAAAATATTACATATTAAATCCCTACATAAAATGTATAATTTTCTATACATTATTCATTTTCCCATAATAAAAAAGTATTTAAAATAAAACATAATTTATATTCAAGAAAAATATTAAAAAAATTCATATTGGATGTTTATTTTCTCTTACCAATCATTAAACCATGTGAAAAAATGTCTAAAACCTTATATTAGGAAAAAAACCTATTTAATATAGATAAAATGATATCAATAAACCAATAGTTCATGTATAATTATTAACACATGGTGTTATTTTTAAAAATATATACTTCTATTCTGTTGAAGTAATATATACATTGAAAAATCATGTGGTTTCTATAAATCAAAAAAAGAATAAATATACCATTTTAGAAACTTGGTGTATCATTTTCTTATAATACATGCTTATTATTATAACTATCATAACTACTTTATGATTTTTAACCGTCTATAATGTTATAATATAACCCTTACTATTAAATTATGATGTAACCATTGAATTTACACATTGAACAACCATTATGATCAACATACAACATAATCATACCCAATTAATTTTTGTTATATCACATACCCACCAAAAAATGGTTTATAATTTAACCACACTTCATCATAAACAATTCCCATGAACCAAAATATTATTATATTAATACCTTTGTTGTTACATCCATCTAATTTATGAAATTGAATCATCATAATATATTCACATATAAAAAAAATTGGGATGCCATTCTATCATATCATTTAAGATTAACATGATTCCTATTGAACCATATTGGTTGTCCACAAAACCATAACATGATATATTACCTTGTTTTGCAATAATTTCTATCTATAATAAATAATATAAAAAATATTTTCCATATATTAATGTTTACATTATAAATGAACAACCTTATGTCTCAAAACATTATAAAAATCTAGAACATTATTTTGTAACACTAGAACATGACAAATATTGTGTACCTAGGATAAACTATGATGATATGATAGTCAGTATGAAACTGGTCCAACATTCACTAGGATTTTATATGATATAATGAATATTAGAATTAAATATCCCTTATAACCAAAAATCCAAACAACTTTCCCTGGATATATTGTAAGAAAAGCATAATCTTTAACATTGAATGGAAAGTATTTCTTACAATTATCTACACTAATTTTATGCTTACTCTGAGATTCCATGATATATTGTTGAATAATTTTCAATTTATTATCTATAACCTCTAATAATATTGTTCCCATTAACATCATTTCACCCAATTCATTCAAACAATTCTGGTGTTCAACCCCACTTTATATATAATGTATTAAAAGCCTCGACCTGGACACTAGAATGGAAACATCTATAATACAAATACTAAACTAAAGATCATTATTGATCCAAAAAAATCTAGAAATATATTCAATAAGCACTTATCCATTCTTCCAGTGTATGAATTTCTCATTTAGTCTATCTAATATAATGAGGATGAATGTCTATGCTGAAATTTAATTCAGCTCCCAACAGCTTATGATGGCCATTCCAAAAGTCATAAGTAAAATTAATATATTCTTCAAAGAAAATGTATTGCGGAACTCAATATAACCTCACTCTCTTATTAAGATACTGTCGATAATGTTGATATAATGGCATTGTAAATTTATTAGTATTTAAATGTAATGAATCAGTTATTCAATCAATATTAATGAAAATTTAATTATTACCTCATAATGTATTTTGTAGTCCCACAATGAAATCAATGGATAAATTTTCCCAAATTGACTCTGGAAATTGAAAAGGATTAAGCATCCAATTAATTAATTATCATTCACATTTAACTAGTCATAATTTCAAAAATATCATGGTGAAGTCAAAAATATATCATTTTACTCCACCGGATAGGTAATACTCCCAAATATCACCATACATATTAATAGAACTAGGATGAACGAAAAATGAAAAACCAATGTTTTCAAAAAACAAATTTCATATTTAGATGATATTTACAAGACACACATAATCTATTTACAATTCTCAAGATCAATTCATTATAAACCTCACTTTCTTGAAAATTTCCCTTCTTAAATAATTATACACTTTTAATAACTCACATTCATCATTTTAATCTGGCTAAATTTTGACAGAGAGAGATGGTTATAGTAACACCCAAAAAATATAATAATTTCATACACCTATATTTATTTGGATAAAATTCATAAAATCATCAATCAATGGGTAATGTTCTAAATAAATCATGGTTAATGATGCATGATTTTTCCCACTTGATTAAACTTAAACATTTCATTATTTTACAAGATGGTAATTGATCAAATAATCACAATCCTATAACATTTCATGTAATAATCCCCCTATAATGTTCAATTTATTTTTTGTGAATATATATTTCAAATTTTTATGATCTCTATATACATCAAATGTTTATCCATATTGATAATTTTTACACATTTTTAGATAAAAACAACTGATGTAAATTATATTTCTTTTGTAGGATAATTTAACTCAAGATGTTTCAGTTGTCTTGAAGTATAAGCAATTTATTGATAATTATTCATCATAATAAAACCAATTCCTTTCAATGAACCATTGCATAAGATAAAAAATTACAATTTTTCAAGGGAAAGGATAAAACTGGAGATTTTGTTAATATTATTTTTTTATTCTGGAAAACAATCATCATGAACTTTTTTCTAGAATGATTTAATGTCTTTTAAAGTTACCTATATTAGTAGCATAAATAACTGGTCAAATATTTCTACAAACTACCAGTAATAGCCTTCTAATCCATGAAAAAAATAAAATCACAATGAATCTTGTATGCCATGGCCGTTCATTAACCACTAATGCTTATAGGGGTCAACTATTATTTTATATTTATTGACAATGTTTCCATGGAATGAAATATGTTTTAACCGAAAATAACATTTTTATATTTTTTTGTACAACTTATTTTCATTGCGGGTTTATAGAAAAAAATTAATTTTTTTCATAATGATTATAAATTTTAAAAAAAATGAAAATATCATCTGTAAAAGTAAACACAATAATATCTAAATATTATTGAGATTATTTATTCATAATGTACATAAATACAATAGGTTAATTTTTCAAAAAAATGTACATAACAACAAAGTCATTAAACCCAAGACTTATATACAATTATATATTTGTAATTTCATCCTCCTTCACCTTCATTTTATGGTAGCTGTATCTCAATACAATCATGAAAAAATAATGAGATCCCTAGAGAAGATCAAATGAGTAATATATATGAGGAAAAATATACTTATTTTTAATAGTAATGTTATTCAATTATCTTGAATCAATGAAATGTTTCATGGTACCATCATAATTTTTAACTAACAAAATCAGTGAACAATGGGGTCATTTACTAGGATAAGTGAAATCATTATAAAAAACTCATTCAACTTTTTTATCAATTCTATAAGTTCCACGTAGTCTATTGGGAAATTGGTATTAATATTGGATTAGATTTTGTAATTAACACATTGTTAAATTTATTTTCTCATTCTGGTATAACATTGGTAAAATCAACAAGAAAATATATAGGGATTCATTTAACACACACACAACATTTATCTAAATAGTTCCATTGTTTTTCAAAAATATTTAAAAGATTACATCCATTTTTAATCTTTTAAATTTTTCTCAGATTCCGGATATGTTATCAACGATATGGGTTCATTCTTTTTTAAAAACAAAACTCTTTCTAAAAAACAAATTCATTATTTATACAATCTTTATTAGCATGGAAATCAAAAATCCAATTCCATACCCAGAAAAACTACATACTCTACTAGGTTAAACACAACAAGTTTTGAAATTAGTGAATTTCATCAAAATAAAATAGTAATATTATTATAAATCCTATTTCATTAATATTTCCTTGTTATTTTAAATCATAATGGTTGATTCCATTTCATGTGGTGAAATATCTATTTTACTAAAAAAATTATTATAAATATATAAATGTTTAGACACCATATAAAATAAGACAATAATGTAAACTGAGTAAACAACCAAGGTTATTGATACCAATTAATTGGATGTCCCAACATATAATGATGTAGATGCACATGATTTTACTACAACATTCTTCTTATAGTTTTGATTATTTCTATCATTCAGATCCTTCTTTGGGTAGAAATGCACATTATGGCATATCTCACCACATTTAATACTTTTTATAATTATCTTATAAGAAATAAATATACCAACACGAATATAATTTCAATTTCAAAAAATGTAAATATGTCCAAAAATAAAACATTATAAGAAATTCATATATTTGTTATTGTATTACCCAAGGTTTTTTACCATAGATTTCACATACATGATACTTGATTTTCTTTCCTTTATTTTTATTTAATTATTGCTTACCATTTTACTATAATATATAGTTTTTTTTCTTGTTTTCATGAAATTAATGATCATTTTAAACTCTATTTCTACAATCACAACACATAGAATATGTTTCTGCTAACTTTTTAATCCATTAGAATCTAATTCCCTTAAGTTTATTTACCTTAATACCAACTAAAAATGATTGATTTTACTCTCAAGATCCCAAATAATATTTAGATCATACCATGGTACTCGATTGAAATTTTATTCTTACATCACCATTGAAAAATCATATTTTTTAATTCATTCAGTTTTTTCCATTTTATGTATGACAACCTTTAAATTTTTTAAATGGAAATTATTTTTAAATTCATCCCATCTTAATGAATCAATATCATATCATTACATGAATTTATTGACCATTGAACACCACATTCCAGATTCACCTTCAAAAAATAACTTGAAAGACTAACCTATTTATTATATAAACAACGAATAAAATCTAATATTTTTTAAGTGATTTAATCCAGCATTTATCTGACCCTAGGTTATATGATTCACTAAATGCAGGAGAGTGGATCCTTATAAAGTGTTCCAATATAGTCAAGTTCTTTTGTGGTAGTGCAAGTTGTTCTCATTAATATATTCCATCACTATTTATCACATCCATTAAATAAGACATTACTATAGAAAATCTACTCAGTTATAAGTCATCTTATTATAAGTTGTATATTTGGAAGGATATCATCCACTCAATGCCTTTTTACATTAGAATCAATGTTTCATCAATAGAAAACGATTCCAAAAAGACATAATGTAGACAAAGAAAATATACTAGTATTCATATTATATATCACTTCAACTAAACCATAAATTAATAATCATTTATAACAATATATTAAAATTATACTAACCACAATATTTTTTCTACACCATGATTTGATACAAAATATAAGGAACCAACTATAACCATTACATATTATAGTATCTTTTGACTAAAATTCACATTATTTAATTCCAAAATATATTTTAATATTAAATTTCAAGAGAAATGGGGAAAAATATTTAATATTACATTGATAAATTACAATTTGAAAATTATATACAGGATCCATTTTCCCATAATAAAAAATTCATTAAAAAACATAATTTCTTTTCATGATAAAGATTTTGAATATTTATCTTGTATTATTTTTTTCTCTTACCCATCTATTATCCCTTTAAAAAAGAATTTAAAGCCTAAAATTAAGAAACATATATCAATATGGTACATAAAAATAATGAGGCAAACATTTATTTCCTTTAATAATTACAAACACATTAATTCCTATTCACAAATATATACTTCCGACACTAAAAAGTAACATATACATTATTTAAGAAAACATGAGGTTTCTATAAAACATTTAAATTATTAACATGCCATTTAAGAAACATGAGGTATATATTCATTATCATACACACCTATTATTGCAACCATCATGGCAACAATTTTTTTTAGTCATCATGACTAGCATTAGATAACCACTATAGTTATTCTAGGATGTAATGATCAAAATTAAACACTAAACGACCATTGTGATCAACATACAACATAAAAACACACAATTAATTCGTGTCATATCACCTACCAGCCCATAATTGGTTTATAATGGAATCCCCTACATCATAATCAATTATAATAAACAAATACATAATAAAAAACATTAATACTTGCATCACAAAAACATTTTTTATGTAAAATTTCTTATTAAAAAAAATATTCACATGTACAAAGGAAAACATTTTCTTTGAGAATAACAGTTAATATTGTAATGTAGTTTTGAGAAAAATAATGCATCATGAAATTGGGAATATCCTCTCATGTTAAAAAATATTAATAACTATTCATTTTTAATTTTTTAACTAGACACATTAACAAAGCTTTTTAATTGAAGTCACTTACCTTATGTTCGAAAATGTTCTTCACTTGAACTTAATGGAATAGATAATAATATTAGATTGATTAATATTAAAATTATTATCCTCTAAAAAAATATTATATATGGTTATATAATTATCTTTATTTCATTACATATTAGTGAGTTATTAAGATAAATTTCTCCATTTTGGGAGCATTCATTTCTGGATTCAATGGTTGATTAACTTTTGAATATGTATGGATGTTATTTTATATTAGTATTAGAAACCTAGGAGTAAAATTATACAGTATTAATAATCATATATAATTTTAAATGTTCACATATATCAGGAGGATGATTCATTTGATAAAACATTAATGATATATGTTTAGTTTATTATGACGGTTTTTCTAACCATCTTGAATATGTTTCATTTTGATTTATATCCTTAAAATTTATTAGTTCCAGAACATGGAATTAGTTTTAATATAACTACTAAATTCATATTTATCCATGATAATAGTTTTTTGACTAGACAAGAAGGAATTAGTAGAGAAAATAAAACTCATCATACTTGGATACAGTTTACCACAATAATTTGGTCAATAAATATGTTTCATTGAATAAGAGGATATGAGAAAAATGAAGGATAAAAAATATTACGTTAGAAATATAAAATTATATTATGTACATGATACTAAAATTATTATTACATGATAGATTAATTAGGTTAGGAGATGATAGAAGATGAAAATAAATTAAGATAGTTTGTTTAAAAATGTAAGATCTTGAATGTCACATCATGAAGGATATGTTATGAAAAATGATATTAGTGCTTTGGAAAGACCATATAGTATATAATTTCTCTAGTAATGTTGATAAGATAAATATATAAAGGATGGTGGAGCTAGATGTATAATGGAGGTAAATATTATTAATCAATCTGGGACTTCAAGCCTTGAACATGAGTTTGCACCTGCACTTTGTTACTATTTTTGATAGTGTTGATTAGTTGAGGCTTCACCTCATCAAGAAAGTTCTAATCTACATGAATATCTTTTATGAACATGTAACACATTACAATACCATAAAATTAGTTCCCCTAATACTTATTTCTAAAATTGTTTCATGTGGAAAGTGACACCTTATTTCATCCTAATTCTTCATGAAAATTTCTTCTTATGTTTGGATCCATTACTAAATTATTTTCATTTCAACTATGTGACTCATTCATCTCTACAAACATAAATTAACCCTTTATATAACCCCATGCTATCTACTCACATATTTCATGTTCATTATTTTTACAATTCCACCATATATGGGTTCTAAATCCACAGAATAATTTATCAACCTTTCCCTTAGAATCCATAACCAAGAAAGCGGTGTTTTGAGAAATTCATCTAGAGTTCATTTCATAAATTCTTAGTAATTTTTATCATTATTCATAATCTCTTGGAATTACTTCTATATTTTCTATTTTTTCAAATAGGGAGAACATTTTTTGAGAAACATTCCCCTAAAAGCTTCTCAATCCATATCAACAATATATCTTCTTGGATTAATGTTTTATGATAGTGTACAACAATGATATTATTCTCCTTCTAAGTGGTATAATCCATTGGTTGACTTCTCTATATATGAATATTATAATTAAAAATGAATATTTTATATGGATGAAATCCATTATTTAGAAATAAATGGGTTAGTAGATCACCTAAAAGAAGGTGGCCATTTAAGCATAATGTAATCAATGAAAACATTCCATTTAAGGTGAATCCTGTTTATCAAACTGAATCATGTAATTATTCATAACTAGATATAGTTAATTCAACTTTTTCATGATGTTTTTCATTCCAGATCCAACCATTTTTGGAATCCCATCAGAGCATTTTTTTCTCGTACTCATCATTTCACAATTCCTCATATTTTTTTTATTTTTCTAACAAAATTAATCCTAAAAGTGAAATATGTTAATTTTAGGTATATTAAAATTATAAAAGTCTTATATATTTTAAAAAACTATTGGTAATTATGATATTCACTAATAACCTCTTTTGAAATTTTAATTTTTTATATATCCCTCATAATGGTACGTGAGAAGCATCTGATTAACTAAACATATACCACAAAAGTGTCAAAGTAGTTTCCATGCAAGTCCAATTATCATTCACCAATTATTTATAATGATTATATCAATTAAATTTTATTAGGGTTGTTTAACCAAGGTAAATTTGTTCCAGTTATATATACACTTGTAGTATCCATACAAGGATTTTATTTCTGGAAACCACTCGCTTAATATGTTACAAAAAATCAAGTATTTTTTTATAAATTTATAATTATCCATAAGGATAGTAAAAAGGTTATTAAGTAATAATTTCTATAAATAACTAAATTTTCCAATGATACCATCTATGGAATCGTATATTTTTATTAAAAAATATATTAATTCTATGGAATTAAACAGATGATATTTTAAAGAAACATTCATTGAAATTTGGAGAATAATACATGAAAATATGGAGCCCTATTATAATCCACATGAAAATATTTGTCATTACTTCACCCAAAATTACTATTTATAAATCTCATATCCTAGGGATATAAATTAAAGGAAATGGGTGATCGTGAGCCACATAAGGGAATAATAATGGGTTACATTTACCATGTGATCATGTGACATAAAAATAAGAAAATGAGGAATAACAATATAGCATGAAAAAATTAACATGGGTCATATAATAAAAAAATATAATGTGTCATGATATGGAAATGTGTCTACAATAAAAAAACAAGGAATTAATTATCATATCTCAATTTTTTATCTCTACTATGTTGTAAATGAACTTGACAAAGGTTATTCACCAAGGAGTCACAAAAAGATGTCATACATAGAGATTAAATTATTTAGAATAATAATTTGAGTAATATTAGTGTGAAAACATAACATCTAATAATTTTATGTGATCAAAATTGATCATAAGAAAACTTTTTTTCAATAACATGAGAACGATAAATTATATGTTTAATATTACTTAATTGAGAAGATATGTTCATAAAAACTTGACCATAACATCATTTTAACCGATATAAAAGAAATGTGTGTTTCTTATATATAAAAACCCAAATAAATAATTTATGTTAACATATATGTGAATGAAAATGGATAAATAAATGGTTTGGTTATTCACAATAATATAATTTCCAAAAGTAAAATAGAGAAAATATATATGTAAATTTCGATAGCCTGTTGGGTATATAATGTTGATTTAGAAAAGGGTAAAATAAGAGAGATAAAATTTATCCTATTACTAAAAATTATTTTAATAGGAATGGTATTGTAAAAATCCTATTAAAATAAGTTAACAAACACATATGAATATATACATGAAAATAATTACTTGAAAAAAATAGAATGTGATGAAAATTCCATTACATTGTAGAGTTTCTCCAAAATCATGATGATGACACCAAGGGGGGATAAGGAAACATTTTGGGGAATATTTGTAAGTAAAAGTGTTCAAATATTAGTGGTGGATTTTTTTGGGATTTAATGGAAAAGGTGAAATGGGTGGATATTTATATCAATGAGGTATAATTTATTTAATAATATTAAAATATATATGCTAGAAATATTGTTTGTTTAAAATGAAAATATATTAGACTACCAATGTTTTTTGCTAATTTTTTCGGAAACATGGGTAAAATTTTATGATATTTTAATAGATTAAATCCGAAAAAAAATTATTTATACATCTTTATTTATGAAAATTTAGATTTTCAATAAAATATTTTTTTTAAAATAAATATTTTATTTTTGACTTTTAAAAGTTAATTATAGGATTTTAAATGGGATGAAATTTAAATATATACTTAAAATTATTAAATTAACATATCAAAGTTCTTGGATTGTGGTTAATAAATTATTACATTAACATGAAATAAAAATGATGTCATAAAACATACCAATAACCCAAAACTATATTTATTTACAATTCATTAAAAAATAAAATATTTTATAATATTATAAAAAATAATCCCCCACCTAATTTCAATTTAATTATTTAAAATATAAAATTATTTATATTATAATAGTTATTTAAATACGATAATTTTATCTTTTAAATATAAAAATACTTATTTATTAAAAAATAGAATATTTTAAGAAAGTTAATTTTCTGCCACTTATAAAAACATCATAGGACATTATAAATATTTAATAAATTATATTCAAATAGAAGTGCTTTCGAATATTATTTCATTAAAAATTATTATTTACAATACCTGATTTGATTATAAAACTATAAACATTATCTATGAATAGAATTATGTTTATTTGTGTCCAAAAATCAATTTTTCAATTATTCGTATATAAAAATTTAATTTATTAAACAAAATTTGATCTCAACGTTGTATTGATGGAACAAAAATTGTAACTATGAAAAGTAAATAACACTTTATTTAACTTATTATTTGACAAAACACCTTATTACACAATCATAAGACCTATGATTAATGTGTGAGATGGTTCTAGTATCATAAGGTGGCTCAATTAACATTAACATATTGGTAAAATCCACTAAATTGAATTTATTATATAAGATATTTTTTCAACAATAAATTTTTGTAGAAGGGATTGGTAAATGGAAAGACCATATTTAACAACCTCCCTCTCGTGTTTTGTGATATGTGATTCAAATTATATGAATGAATTGTTTGAGGCGACTGCTTCTCTTTTCTAAATCAGTTCTCCTTTTTCATAAATACTTATAATCACAAATTATAAATATGAATTTATTACCAATGGGTATATTTCCAAGTAGGAGAATAAACCTACGATTATTTTGAATAATTTTTATATTTTACCAATGGCCATATTTCTATTCAAATAGTCACATTACTCCCTAAAAATTACAATTCATCAATTTCCTCAGTATTCCCTATAATTACTCATAAGGTTATATTTTCATGTTATTATATTTTGATAATGGTGTTTTGGAGAACATGAAATGTATAAAAATGAAAATTATGGAATACTCAATTGGAAAGGATAATGGGAAAAAATAATGAATCCTAGGATTCTTTATTGCTATAGAAAAACTAGACAAACCCTATACTCCATCATAAATTCCCTAATATAATCATTAGTTATATCCTTATATTTATAACACCATTAAGGAAAAAATTAGGTTCTAATAAGGGAGTCACAAATGAAAATATGAATTTTGAGGGAAACTTTATCTGAAACTAGGGATGAACATCATTAGGATGCACCAAACACTAATACGAGGGTTATGTAGAGAATGAAATCTATGGGTAACATAAAATTATCATTAAGTTTTATGTAAAATAATAAGAAAAAAATATCCATAGGAAAAATTAATAGTGAATTTTTTTATGGCCCACCCCTATTGAATCCTCTCTTAGTCTATGAAAGGAGATACAAGTGACCTCATAAGTCCATATCTAATAGGCCATGGTTTGGATATTGACCTCAATGGAAATCTTACACATATATGGGATAAATTACCCTACTAAATTCATGTAAAATAATATATAAATATCAAAAAACATACAAACTATATTTATATATATAAATACTAAAATTATAACAATTATAATTTCTAATAATTTTTTAATTTGTTAATAAATACTAAAAACCATGTACAATTTCAAAATGATCTCTCAGACTCTATTCTTGTTACCCAAATAGTAGTATTCCTAATATACATTGAATTTTGATATAAAAAATTATAGAAAAATATAGACGGATGAGGACTAGGAAGAACGTACTTTGGTCATATTTTAAACCATTAATCATAATTGTAAATTAAATGTGTCAGGGTAGAAATAAAAGAGCTCAATAGAGCAGTAATATTGGATTGAAAAGGATATAGATAAAGGGATTATGAAATTATGAAATAGAATATATTAACATAGAATAAAATAACCATTATATTTGTCTACATTACCTATATTCATGACATTTTATTAGTAAGACACTAATATATAACCATTTCTGTGATGTGATTATTTTTCAGAGTAATAAAAAAGGTAAACTGTAAGGATAAGTAACAAATAACGACTTCCCTAGTAATCAAAATAAATCCTCTACATCAACATCATCCCAAATTAATCAAATTTATATCATAATAAAAACACAACATTTTCCATATGAACATATCCCCCACCCTATAAAAACATCATCTAAACCATCACAGTAACTCCACTGTCACATCAACCTATCACTATCTCATTGACTCATGCCTTATTTGGGACCCATAAAAACTTAATAAATCTTATAACCTTAATCCATCACATGATAAGGGATATATATATATATATAATACTATTGAGCCATTGTAGAATGTAAGTGGTGTATGTATCGAAACCAAGGTATAATATATCCATCATAAATATATATATATATACACTTTCCCTCACAGATTGTTCCGAAATACATCACATACTATATATATATATCATAACCAAAATGTATTGTAGCCTATAAATTCTACACATACAATATCCTTTATCCATTATATCTTGATTGTAGATTAACTATGTCACAATCCATTATAATTATTACAAGTAAACAATCAATTGAAATCTATTAAACACTATATGTATAGTAACAGAAGATCAAACACAAAAAAAATAGATAGACAATCAATAATTAGTCAAATAGAAAAAAATATATAATAATAATAATAGTAGTAAATGAAACATCAAAACATATCATATAGTGAAAACATCACACCTGTCTCGACCCATCCCAGTGGGGCCCGCACCGTGACTCCCCAAGCCTGCCTCTAATAGGCCAGGGGCTAGTGACTAGCACCGAGTAGGCATGTCACTAACATGGGAGGAATTGCCTAAGTACCTATACACACACAAACATCTCCAAGCCCACAAATTCTAAAACGTAAAACACTAAGGAACAAAAATTCATGCATACAAGTAAACCCAATCAACAGAGTATGACGAAAGGTACAATACTGTAAAAGTAATCTAGGCCAGAATACAAGCCCACCGAAAGCAAGAGTCTGAAAAACTGCAAAGTCCAACTTGTAAGCACAAAGGTTCTAGGACTGCTGCTCATAGCCATAGGAACGCCTTAGCCTGTAGGAAACTCAATAAGATCGGTCTTGTCCTAGTCCGCCCTGGACTCTCTCAAAAGTTTGCTCGTCTGCACAAGACACCACACGTGCGGGCAAACCCCGTGCAGGGGTGAGTATAACAGTACTCAGTAGAGGACCCCGAAAACCACAAAGCAGTACACAAAGTAAATGTACAGTAATCTATTCATAATATATTTTTACAGAACATATAAAACAATCCAGATATACTGAAAACCCAGACCCGCGGTTTAGAGACAAGTCATGCAATTGCATACCCCTGCAAGGGATTCCATCCGAAGATTCCGTGATGCGCTCGTTCTAGGAGACCACACTCCACGAGTCTTATAGTACTGATGACATCCGTCTGAGGATTGATGTTCTCCAGGAAGCATCACGAGATATAGTTACACTCATTACGGGAGACACAATCCTGAGTGGAAGGGGTACGATAGATAGAAACACTCATTATGGGAGACACACTCCTGAGTGGGAAAGATCTTGATACACAGATAAGGATCACTTCCAGGGCCATGGAGGATACCGCGACTCATCCGAAATTCACCTTCTAGGTAGAGGAGCAACGCCCGGTAAAGTTGGTCATGTCGATGCCTGACTCTAACAGGGGTCTAGAATGGATAGAGGATCTCAATCCGGGCCTCTCGGATGGATGCCTAACTCTATCACAGAAAAGTCCTACTGAAGGGATCATAATTCGGCGTGAGGTAATGATGCATGACCTTTAGGGGAAAATATGATGGGGAACTAACCCAAACGATAGATGTTCAAGTCACGATGAACAAAAGGACCAAGACGTTCTCCAAAAAGTACACGACATGTAGAAATGATACAGACCGTGTTGTCTGACCCCAGGTACTTCCCATGTACAACGTCCCGTGTGGTGAGGTTGTTCATGTAGAAAAATTTATACACGACATGTAGTACGGAGTACACGCCATGTCTGGGTCACTGGAACTGGCTCCGTGTACTCTGGCCATGTGCCTGTACATGGTCACCAACCCGTGTACTCCAACCCGACAAATATTCACATGGGGTGACCTGCGCTGGTGAACTCGCCTGGCCGGGTGAGAGAGTACACGGTCGTGTACTCCATCCCGTGTCGGTGTATCCCTGGGATACACGCTGAACTCCGCGTAGCCACCTCTGCCGAGCTGTATACACCGTGCCTCCTGAAGCTATGTAGAGCATCTCGTGTCCGTGTACCACCCAAAGTACACGCCAAGCTTCAGGGAAGGTCCAACACGTTGTGTCGTCATGATCCTTCAAGGCCAGCGCAATGATCCTTGGTTTCTATCTGTTGTCGTTCGTCATCGAGAATTCCTCCAATGCCTCGCAGATTCAGTAGATGTTCTTCTCAAGCGTTGCCAACGATCAACAATTGGTTAACCCATTAAAAAGGGAAACAAGTTGACATTTAATTACACAGCAACAATAATGACATTGAATTTATATTATGAAGTTATTATGCTGCATCATTTATTTAGGAAACAGTTGCACAGTCTCCATGCTGCAATGGATTTTTCCTTAAAATAAATAAAATAAACTGGTTAATTTATTTTGTTTTATTATACTTAAGACGTCCGAAAAGTAACCTTTTTCTCTCGACCCACGTCGGTTGAGGTTAGCCTCATTCTCAGGTAAAGTCATCATACCGGATGCAATGGTGCTCTCAGATATTTAATCCAGGCATCTGTTTGGAAACTGCCACAACTGCACACAAGTGCCGACTCACTTAACTAAAAAGTTCAAACCACCATTCTGGGATCATTGGACCTCGGAATGATGTGACTTCTTCGCGCCCAGTCTCAGAATAATTCCATATAATATTTCAAAATAATATACCGAAAATCCGAGACATTACATTCTCCCCACCTTAGGGCTTTACGTCCCCGAAAAGCTAAAACAAAGGCTTCTCAAAATGATGATGGTACTGGGAACGGATGTGGGCCTCCCGCTCCCACGTGCTCTCCTGAAGATTCCCATGCTGCCACCGGACGCGCACTAAGGGAATCGATCGGCCTTGAAGGATTCTCTCCTTCCGATCCTCGATCTCCACTGGGTACTCAGTAAAGGTCACTCCATCCTCAATGTCCAGCTCACCCCTGTCGATGACGTGTGATGGGTCATGCACGTACCTCTTCAGCTACAACATGTAGAGGACATCATGTACCCAATGAAACTGTGGCGGTAGATCTAGGCGGTACACCACCTCGCTATCTCTTCCTTGGATCTATAATGGTCCGATGAATCTCAGAGATAGCATACCACCTCATCCAAATATCGGCAACCCACGTTGAGGTGAGACCCAATGAAAAATGTGGTCTCCCTCATCGAAATCCATAGGCCTCCGTTGTCTATCAGCATAAGACTTCTATCGGATCTGTGCAGTCTTCATTCACTCCCGGATGATCTGCACCTTCTCTGTGGTAGCTCGCTCTAACTCTGGACCCATGAGTGCTGACTCTCCTGGGTTGGTCTAGCAAAGCGGTGACCGGCAGGGTCTCCAATACAAAGCCTCGAACGGTGCCATGCCAATGGTGGAGTGGTAGTTGTTGTTGTACGCAAACTCCACCAGTGGTAGGTGGTCCTCCCAGCTGTGACCAATGTCCATGATACAGGCCCGCAACATATCTTCCAGAACCTGAATGCTCCTCTCTGTCTGACCATCTGTCTCGGGATGAAATGATGTGCTCAAGTGTAGCTGAGTCCCAAAATCCTTCTGCATTCCCTTCTACAACAACATGAAGCCGAGCTATCTCCTGTACGTAGAGGCGTCACAAGCTCTCTATGTAACTCTGCTCCCTGATAGCGAGGAAGTGGGCAGACTCGGTGAGTCGTTCAACGACCACACAGAAGGAATCGTGCACCTTGGATGTCCGTGGTAAGCCTATCACGAAGTCCATCACTATTCCATCCCACTTCCACTCTGGAACATCCATGGGGTTAGCTAACCCTGCTAGAACCTGGTGCTCAACCTTCACCTGCTGGCATGTGAGGCATCGAGAAACGAACTCTGCTACTGCCTTCTTCATGCCTCACCACCAGAACTATCGTCGGAGATCCTGGTACATTTTTTCCACTCCATGATGTACCGCCAAAGGGGATGTATGAAACTCCCATCAGGACCTCTCCTAGAATGCCACTAGTACAATAGTGCGTCCTCTGAAAAGATGTATGTGCTCCCCACCTTGCGAAAATCCATCAGGAGCATGTCCTGTGGTAAACTGAGCACGTAAAGCCACACAGTCGACATCCCCAAGCTGTGCCTCCCTAACTCGCTGTAAGAGTGGAGGGGTGAAAACCATCGACTATAGGTAGGCTGTGACCTCACCATCCACTAAGGATAACTGTAATGCAGATAATTGTTGTGTCGCCTCACACAACAGTTGTGAGCTCGACCTTCTTCTAAGTGAGTTCACCACCTTGTTCCCCTTCCAAGGATTATAGATTATCTCGAAATCATAGTCATGGAGAAACTCTAGCCAATGCATCTGCCTCAGATTCATATCATTCTGTGAGAATATGTACATGAGGCTCTTGTGGTCAGAGTAGACAATGAACCGCTCTCCCATAAGGCAGTGTCTCCATATCATTAGTGCGAAGACTACCGCTACTAACTCGAGATCATGGGTCGTATAGTTCTGATCATTCGGCCTAAGCAGGCGCGAACCATAAGAAATCACTGCGTGCTGCTGCATCAGGACATAGCCGAGCCTGGTCCCTGATGTGTCGCCAAAACCTATGTACTCGACACCCTCCACTGGAAACCTCAAGACTGGGGTGCTCATCAAAATATGTCTCAGCTACTCAAAAGCATGCTGGCACTTTTCGGTCCACACGTAGGGTTTCCCATTCCTGGTCAAGGCATTCATCGGTGCTGATATCCTGGAGAAATCAGGGATGAATCTCCGGTAATATCCTGTCAACCCATGGATGCATGGCACCTCTGTCGCGTTCCGAGGTGGATCCCATGATAACACAGCCTCCACCTTGGCTGGGTCCACAGCTACTCCATCTGCTGAGATGACATGTCCCAGAAAGTGGACATCCTGAATCCAGAACTGACACTTTGAGAGCTTTCCATAAAGCTGGTGATCTTAGAGTACGTCCAGAACCCTCCGCATGTGTCTTGTGTGCTCCTCCTCTGACGCCGAGTACACAAGGATGTCATCGATGAAGACCACTATGAATCGGTCCAAGTATGGCTGGAAGATCCGGTTCATCAACCCCATGAACACTGTGGGGGCGTTCGTAATGCCAAAGGGCATCACCAAGTACTCATAGTGACCGTGGCGACATCTGAAAGTCGTCTTCGGTATATCCTCATCCCGCACTCGTAGCTGGTGATAGCCTGATCGAAGATCAATCTTCGAGAACCACTGAGCCTCTATTAGCTGATCGAAGAGGTAATCATTTCTCGGTAGTGGATATATGTTCTTCACCGACACCTGGTTCAGGCGCCGGTAATCCATGCACATCCTCATAATCCCATCTTCCTTCTTGGAAAACAACACCAGGGCCACCCATGGTGAAACGTTGGGGCACACGAAACCCTTGGTCTGCAAATCCTTCAAATGCACCCTCAGTTCGCGAAGCTCTGCGGGAGCCATCCGATAAGCTGATGAAGAAATCGGTGTCATCCCGGGGTGTAATTCGATGCAAAAGTCAATTTCCCGGCGGGGAGGTAACCCTGAAACAACTTCTGGAAAGACTTCCTCATACTCTGCCACCACTGTTGGGTACTGAGAGATCATAAAATCTACTGCTCCGAGGGTAAGGCTATACAACTCATGAGTGATTGGATGCACCGTCCTATGCATGAGCCCAATTTGTGCTTCCTGGGTTTCCTTTTCTCCGAAAAAGGAAAACCTTGTTCCATCACGGAGGACACCCCACACTCTTCACCTAAAACAGTCAATCTGGGCATGGACCGAGGATAACCAATCCATACCGAGAATGACGTTGTAAGGCCTCGACGCTACCACCAAGAGGTTCCAACCGAAACTCTCGCCTCCAAGGGTAATATAACACTGTCTGTAGAGGTGCGTGATTGTCGAGTCTCCTCCCGTAAGTGTCTCCAAGCATAAGGATCTAGTCAATGGTTCTACATGAATATAGAGGTTTTGTACAAGACTTGTGGCTATAAGGGAATGACTGGCACCTGTGTCTATGAGTACGGCAGCTAAGGTAGAAAAGACACAGATAATAATTCTAATCATCCCTGGAGCCCCTGTTTCGTATGCCTCGACCACATGCAGTTATCCCCATCCCTTTCCCCCCATTTCCTTTATCCTGGTGCGGACCTCCTAGGGGTGGTGCTTGAAGTAAGTCAAAGTGTCTACCACCACCTGCAGCTCTCCCTGCTCCTCTGCCATGTCTGCCGCCTGGCAGATATGCCCACTCTGTTCTCTGCCTCTGTCTCGGTGCCCATCCACCACTTCCCTATCAGCAGCCTGACGTGTCGGGAAATCTCTAACGAGATACCCCCGACCGTCCCATGCGTAGCATCGCTTCTCTCTAGGCTGACTGGATCCATCCTGAGAGCCCTGGACTGTCGATCCCCTGTCATGGGTCCTCCTATGACATCTCCCACGTCCAGATCCCTACGTCTGATGTCAGCTCCCTACTGCCGGTGTCCCCGCACCTGTCTGCCTGCTGCTGACTGCTGACGACTGTCTCTGCTCCGCCAATAAGCTCTCGATCACCAAGGCCGGATCGATCACTCTAGCATAGGCCGATATGCATAGAGGCACAACACTAGCTCGGATGTCTCGCTGTAGACCTCTCTCAAAAGTTCGAGCCCTGAAGTACTGATCCCTAATCATATCCATCCAGTACCTGGCGAGGTTGGTGAACCCCGATGAATAGTCAGCCACTGTCATACTGCCCTGCTGGAGCTGAAGAAGCTCCTAGATGCGCACAGCTCTCACCTTAACTAGAGAGAAATCCTCCCTGATGAGTCACTCAAACTCCCTCCACGAAAGAGTCTCCTCGCCATGAGTTTGCGTGGTCAGACTCCACCATCGTCTGGCCGAACCTTGAAGAAGGCTCGCTCCTAGGATCACCATCATTTCTGTTGGTGTCCTCACTATACGGAAAACTATGGTCACCGCCTCAATCCAGTCCTCAACCACCGGAGGGTCGGGCTCACCTCAGAACCTGCGGGGCCTCTGTCTCTGAAACTCATGGAGCGCGCTAAGCCTGCACTCCTCGCCAGCCATTACTGTAGGTACCAGTGGCTCCTCCACCGGTGGTGGTATAGCGAGTACACCACCCGGTGGCAATGCCTGGGGAACTGGTCCCAGTAACGAAGCCTCATCACTGAGGGGGTCAACCCCATGATTGTGCTGCTGAATCCTAGCGGGTACGCGTCGCAGAGGCATCCTGTAAAAAAACAAGATGTATCACGGTCAATGAGTATATATGGATAGCTGGCACCAAGTATATGGATGACACAACCCATTCCTATATGATGCATGTACCTTTTATTTCCCCGCAACCAGTGTTTTCGTGAACCGGGTCGAAAAACAGGCTATCAGAGTCCTGGTGTATGGATACGTCAGCCACCACACCAACACTAGAGTCTCTGGCCTGAAACCCAAACTCGAAAAACTCGACACTTGTTTCCCCAACCAAACTCATAGACTCTTGGTCCTAAGGTAGATCCGACCACCAGTGATACCACTCGGTCACGACCTGTCCTGGTGGGGCATGCGCCGTGACTCCCCAAGCCCGCCTCCAATAGGCTAGGGGCTAGTGACTAGCACCGTGTAGGCATGTTACTAACATGGGAAGCATTGCCTAAGTACCTGTACACACACACACAACTCCATGCCCAAAAATGCTTAAATGTAAAACACTAAGGCACAAAAATTCATGCATTCAAGTAAACCCAACCAACAGAGTACGACGAAAGGTAGATTACTGTAAAAGTAAACTGGGCCATAATACAAGCCCACCAAAAGCAAGAGTCTGAAAAACTCCAATGTCCAACATGTAAGCACAAAGATACTGGGACTGCTGCTCGTAGCAGTACGAACGCCTCTTCCTGTAGGAAATTCAGAAAGCTCGGTCTTCTCCTGGTCCGCCCTGGACTCTGTCAAAAGGCTAGTCATCTGCACAAGACACCAGACGTGCAGGCAAAGCCCGTGCAGGGGTGAGTATAACAATACTCAGTAGAGGACCCCGAAAACCACAAAGAAGTACACAATGTAAAGGTACAGTCAGCTATGCATAATATATGTTTACAGATCATATAAAAAACATGATATACTCAAAACCTAGACCCATGGTCTAGAGAAAAGTCACGCAACCGCATACCACTACAAGGGATTCCGTCCGAAGATTTCATGATGCGCTCGTTCTGGGAGAACACACTCCACAAGTCTTATAGTTCTGATGAAGTCCGTCCGAGAAGTGATGTTCATCGGGAACCGTCACGAGATATAGCTACACTCATTATGGGAGACACACTCTTGAGTGGAAGGGTTACGATAGATAGAAACACTCATTACGGGAGACACAATCCTGTGTGGGAAAGATCTCGATACATAGTTGAGGATCACTGCTAGGGCCATGGTGGATACCACGACTCATCCGAAATTCACCTTCTAGGTAGAGGATCAACGCCCAGTAAAGTTGTTCATGCTGATGCCTGACTCTACTTAGGATCTGGAATGGATAGAGGATCTCAATCCAGGCCTCTCGGATGGATGCCTGACTCTATCACAAAAAAAATCCTTCTGAAGGGATCATAATTCAGCGTAAGGGAATGATGCCTGACGTTTAGGGGAATAGAAGAAGGGGCACTCACCCAAACGAAAGATGTTCAAGGCATGGTGAACAAAAGGACCATGCCATTCTCCAAAAAGTACACGACGTGTAGAAATGATACACGTCGTGTTGTCTGACCCCGAGTAATGCCCGTGTACAACGACCCGTTTCATGAGGCTGGACATGTAGAAAACGTTATACACGGCGTGTAGTACGAAGTACACACCGTGTCTGGGTCACTGGGGCTGGCTCCGTGTACTATGGCCAAGTGCCTGTACACGGTCACCAACCCGTGTCCTCCAACCTGTGAAATATGCAAACGGGGTGACCTATGCTGGTGACCTCGCCTGGCCGGGTGAGGGAGTACACGATCGTGTACTCTATCCCGTGTCTGTGTATCCCCAGTATACACGCCGAGCTCTGCATAGCCGCCTCTGCCGATCTGTACATGTCGTGCCACCTGAAGCCGTGTAGAGCATCCGGGGTCTGTGTACCACCCAAAGTACACTCCATGCTTCGGGGAAGGTCCAACACGCCGTGTGACCAGGGTCACACACCGTGTGACCCTTCTCTAACCCCGAAACCCTAGCTGCCACCATCAGAACTACACAACGTGTTCTTCGGAAGTACACACCGTGTATTCGGGAAATTTCCAGAAACGTGGACCTCCGCCGTTGCTCCTCCCGTGGTGCTCCAATCATTGATCCGACCGTCTGATCGCCACGAAACATTCAGGTCTTTATCACCCCAATGCCATGAAGCTGTTTCTGTCATTTTCGTGCCTCCAATCGGCTCCGAAAACATGATTGATCTTCCCACGCGAAGAATGGTCGAAGAATTCCCTTTTCGATCTGGTCCGATTTGTCGACCGCCATCGTCGCCGCACCTCCACGAGAACGTTGTAATGTCGAACCTTCGGTTTGGAATCGTTGCGTCGTAGAATGGATGCGAAATAATCCGTTGATCATCGCCCCACGAAGAACATGAAGAATGCGTGGGGAAAAGGAGGAAGAGATCCAAATAAACAAATTGAGGAACGAACCTCCGCCGTCTTTCGTCACGAAATTGATTTGCTCCCATTAATAGGTCTAAATGGAGCAGAGATCAACATGAATATAAAGCATGGATTAATTCCCCAAAATAATCCCAAATAAAACCCTCCCACAAGAACGTATGAATTCGTGGATTAACTTGTTCGTGGTTGATCCGTGTTCGTCGTTTAAATTCAAATACGGGGAAAAGAAAAATCAAAACAAAAACCCCTACCTTTTGAAAGGATCGATCATTGACGAAGGCGTCGTGCTGCCATTGTCTTCGGGATCCTTCAATGCCAGTGCAACGATCCTTGGTTTCGATCCATTGTCATTCATCGTCGAGAATTGTTCCAAAGCCTCACGGATTCGGCCGAGGTTCTTCTCAACCGTTGCCAACAATCAACAATTGGTTAACCCATTAAATAGGGAAACAAATTAACATTTAATTACGCAGTAGAATTAATGACGTTGACTTTCCATTTTGAAGTTATTATGACGCATCATTAATTTAGGAAACAGCAGCACCATCTACACGCTGCAACGGATGTTTCCTTAAAAGAAATAAAATAAACTGGTTATTTTATTTTATTTTATTTTACTTAAGACGTCTGAAAATTAACCTTTTTCCGTCGACCCGCAATGGTTGAGGTTAGCCTCATTCTCAGGTAAATTCATCATCCTGGAAGCAACAGTGCTCTCAAATTTTTAATTCGGGCATCCGTTTGGAAACATCCACAACCACATACAAGTGCCAACTCACTTAACTAAAAAGTTCAAACCACCTTTCGAGGCTCACTTGACTTCGGAATGATGTGCCGTCTTCACGCCCTTTCTCAAAATAATTCCATATAATATTTAAAAATACTAAACGGAAAATCCGAGACATTACAACACCCTATTCAATAATATAACAAATTATATTCATGATATAATAATTATCAAAAATTAATAAATGGTTTCTCTAGAATTTTTTTTATTAAAACCATGTTAATATTTTTTTCTTAACCACAAATTATACATTTACTCCATTCTAATTAATTATTTAGTTAACATAACATAAAAATATTGTTATGATAACAAGGATGAAACCATAACCTATGAATAAAATTTCTCACACCAATTCCCTGAGAAGAATCTATCTAGATACTAACCGCCACCCAACACCTAAAATCAATATTCTAAAAAATAGTTGTAATGTATCGTAAATTCTATAACAATGAAATCACATTACAATAATAAATAAAACCATAAAAACACTTAACAACCCTACAACCCTTAACATGAAATCCATCTAATGACATTAACCTAAGAAGTAAAACCCATAACCTCTTATTTCATTTATGTTTTCACTATTCAACCTCAAATATAGAGACTTCATTCTATGAAATGGAAAAATTAATTGTGAAATAACTACTATCCTGAGGTCAAATACAGACTTTTTGTAACCAAAACATTATAACGAATCATTACAGATAATAACTTTCCAGAAACAATGGATAAAACCATCACTCTATTTTTGAAATACCCCATAATTGTATCTCAAGATGAGAACCCATAATGAATATATATAAACAAATACATTAATGTATCTCCCTTAAATCCAAAAATACTTATGTTACAATACTTTAATCATTTCCATGTTCATGAATCTTTAGTTATGTTATTATTTTTTGTTATTTCCATTATATTACATTTCATAAATCCCTTATCTTTTACACATATAATTCAGAATAATACCATCTACACAATAAATAATAATATATTCAATATATAGTAAATAATGTTATCATAATGAAGAATCCATCTAAATATGTTTATCGATCCTTATTGTTATATTTCACTCTAGATTCTATTTTTTAATTTCATTACAAAAAACACATCCCATATTCTAGGGGATATAATTACAAAAAATATATCTTAATAATCATAGTATCATGGAATTATTATAATAATTAAATAAAATATTAATGACTTAAATAATCAACATAAAAAATTCCATTCCCTTATACAAAAACTCAAAATAATTAGTAGGAGAGTATGAAGTAATTCTTGGAATAAAATAGTGCATAATAAAACCCTTTCATTCAGTTGAAAAAATCAACACCAATTCAAGTGTAATGTTATAGAATTACAATGTAAGAGAATAAATGTAGATGTTATGAGTGAAGGAAGATATTCATTCACTAAAGATGTATTAAAATTAGTTCTTATACTATAGAATCCAAATCGTGTTTTCAAATCAAATAGTATGATCATATAATGGATTAAGGGCACATAAAATATGTAATCCAATTACTAACAATATAGGGGTTAAAAAATATAATTCTCATTTTTTCTAAAAAGATTTTTATTTGATTCCATAGCATGAATAATGACATAATTTTGTAGAAGTAATAATAATGTACTATAAATCACATACATTATTTTATTAAATAAATTCAACATCAAGAGAACCAGAGTAGAACCCTATAGAATCCATTAAAAACTTCCACCAACATACATTATATCAATAGACATAAAAAATCAACCAACAATGAAATAATAATTTCTAAATAATCATTTAAGGAAGAAATATAATGAATTAAGGAAGAAATGCAGAGACATCTCACATTTAATGATAAAATCTAGATTCATGAAATCATAAGGTTACCTAATGTGTCCAAATTAATTTAGTCAGTTTAAAACATCCATCCAAGGATCATTATGCTATACTCCTTTATGATATAAATTATTGAATTAATCAACTATATTAAATTTTAAATGTCCAAGAGAGGTCATAGTGCATTGGAAATAACCATGTCATGACTATCAAATAACATAAAATCTTTTCATGGACAATAAATATTTCTCTTACATGAAACAATTTTTTTAACACCCTAGATTTCCAGTGATAACAACAATATCATTCATAAAACAGTATTAAATAGAAAAGTTAGGTTTTTTAATTCTATGAAAAATTTATTTTCTCTTATGTATTAGGATATTAATTTAATATATGCTATAATTAAAATTATATAATGGATAAACTAATCTTACATATTAAATAATATAATCTTAATTATTTGAAAAATAATTTTTTTGTATTAATTTTTTCATTTTTACATATTATAATTATAAATTAAAATATTACAACCAAGGCCCTTATAAAATAAAAATTTGGAAATGTAACGAGTTTCACTATGATATGTATGATTTGTTTCACTGGAATAGTGTGATACGTTAATTTACATGAAAAAATTGTAAATGTGTAAGGACTATTTCCATGATAAATGAAGATAGGGTCGTTTCTGAAATAAAGGGGTAATAAATAAGGCTCATTTATTTGAATATGGGTAATACAAAAGGTTAATTTCCCTGAAAATGGTTACTCATAAGGGCCATTTCATAAGAAAGAGTATGTACAATATTTTCTAAACAACCATATTGGAGTCCCCTCTTCTCGATGTTACACCTATGACCATGTTGCGACCAATAAAATAGATAATAAACAAGAAAACTATTATTACTTTTACGTCGTACCATATTACACCATCCCAACCAATCCAATCATAATGATGTGATAAAACTCATAGATGGAATATTAGCTAGAAATAATTTCTTATTACTCCAAACAACCACTAACACAGTTGAATACATTCCACAACAATAAAATAATAATTAGTGTCCCAATAATTCATGTCCCTTACCTCAGATACATTTCAAATGATTTTAATCCCCAAAAAAACCAAAACAATCTATGAAATCCAAAATATTAATAGTCATGGAGAGATAACTTTCAAATGAGATAGAAATAATGGTAACACTTTCTTATAAGAGTTGGGATATGATAAAAATAACATCTAACAAAAATAAATCCATAAATTTCAAAAAATTGTCAAATAATTCTCAAAAATTGTCCTCACCAATAAGGGAATGAAAACACAGCAGGGAATACAACACCAATACACTAGAATCGTAACTAATTAGTTACTAACTACTCCATTATCCTTAAATAGACTCATTTTTAATTAATTAAAACATTTAAATAATCCAAAATTCCCCTTAAATTTCTCTATTTTTAGTATATATTGAATAAAAAATATTAGATTATTGTTTACAAATTTTAGTATGTGAAAAATTAATTTATTTTATCATAAAGAAGGGAAAACCTTATTTAATAATATGATTTTTGAATCAGTATGAAAGTTATATAAAAGTTTTAAAAATGAAGGAGGAGAGTTACCAAACTATGAAAAAAATCACTTCTTAATCCCTGTCTATCTATACACAAAATATTGATACACAAAATATCCTAATAGAATTCATACTAATAGATCATTATTTTATATAAATTGATAAAAAAAATAGTTATACATCAGAAGGATACATTGTATGGATCATTTGAAAGGCCTAGATTCTCAAACTAACATGATTGGATCTCCAAAAACATCAATTTGAAGACAAATGAGATTCATAATCCAAGGAATTTGTCTCACCCTCTTATGGTCATCATTAACATATTATTTAAGATAAAAATTTACATATGTTAAAAGAATATATTTATAAAAAATTATAAGAAATTTAAGATAGGGAACCTTATCTAAGTATCCATGTTTCATTTTCTATGTTCTACATGTCACATATTATTAAAATAATAGATTTATCATATATTAATTTATTTACATCAACAAAATAGAGAAAATAATACTATATTATGACATATAAATATTTATTAACATAACATATCATTCACCATCAACATATAATTGGATTTCTATTTTACTCCATATAAAGTAATTAGTATTCTTGAATACATGGGATAAAAATCACAACATAGGTGATAATGAATTATAATAAAAAAAATTACATCATCTCAATTATATAAGAATTAATCAAAATCAGAACCAATTAAAAAAACACAAGATCAGCATACAATGATATTACACAAGTATTATGTTAACATTCATCACATTAACAATGTACATTCCTGAGGACCATAATAGTTAATTTTATTTGGAATCATGGAACCAAATATTCCAATTTGGTGAGAAATATACATTTTCCCCAGAAACTATCTTCTAATTTAGTTATCTAACATAAAATTATACTTCAAAATCTAGGTAAATCAAACATAACAAATGGAGGTCCTAGATTCTCAATAACGGAAAATAATGGAGATTTGTAAGCATAACATTAAGATATTGTTTTTAGAACATGAACAAAACATTTTTAGATCATAACCTATATATCAAATAATATATGGACAATTCATTGTATAATGATTAGCAGATCATAAGACATTAATCAAAATATAAACAATGAACGTGGTTTTTGAGATAATAACATTTTATGAAGACAAATAATTTTGTAATAAACATTATATAATAACATTGTGAACATTTCTAAATATAAACAGGGTTACTTATTATGTTAGGGAAATGAAATTAGGACCCAACACAATCTTATGTACATGAAACTTGATTTATTCATATCCCAGTGGACAACAGTGACAGACCCACACATAACATTGTGAACATGTAATTAGGATTAAACTTATAATTTTTAAAATTTAATTAGGTTTACACATAAAATTATGGACATAAAATCAGTTAAACAGATAAAGTTGTAAACTCGTAATACGGTTTAATAAAAGCATTATGAACATGTAATCAGGTTCATACCTAAAATTATTAACATGTAATCCAGTTCACACATAACATTGTGAAAAATTAATAATGTTCACTCATATCATTGTGAACATGTAATAAATTTCTCATATAGTATATATTCTTCCTTGTTATCAATCATTGTAAAATGTATTGGAGGGAGAAATATGTCCCACGAGTCCCATAATGAAATCATTCATATGTGTTCTTAAAGAACATAAAAGTTAACAATATCATAACCCATTAAATGAAATTGGAAATATAAATACTTATTCATATCAATACCTATTAAAAGATATAGGTTTGTTAATCTATTATCAGAGAATACCCAGTGAAAAGAATTAAGATTTAAAAGAATTTTAACATGTCAAAGCCCATGGAAGATAAATAAATCAATAATTATCATGTCTTTGGAAAAATAAACCATTCGTATAAAGAATAATAATTTTTTACTCCAATAATATCCCAATTAAATAATAAACTACATAAAATGATTTAATCATAGATGTATTAGAATCATGAAATATCAGTTGGAGCATTTCATATGAAAAATAACCATTCATTAAAAATAAAATTTTAAGGAATAAAATATTTTAAAATTAATTTTATCTAAAAATTTATTTGAAAACAAATTAATTAATAATTTAAAATAATTTAAAATAGTTCATTGGGAAGATATCCTTTTACATTAAAAATTATTTTTAAATCACAACACTATTGGAAAAAATTAATTTGAAAATAAACATGAAAACAAATAAATAAATCCTATAAAATAATTGAAAAAACACTTATTGAAACCTATATGTTATTGAAATTACAATTAAATTAAATTTATCTTCCAATATCATTTAAAAAAGTCTTTTGAAAATAATCGTATAAAATTTGGTTGTTGAGTAAAATTTATTTCCAACTGAAGAGAGAAATAAATAAAATTTTTACTAAATCCATATTATTAACTATATTGACTGAAAAAGAGTCTAAATTTGGTACCAATACATGAATATATCAATAATAAAGATAGTGGAATTCAATTCAGTATAGTTCATTAGATATAGATCATAATAAATCATATGTGGAATAATAATCATAAATAATCATGATAAAGGATGAGATTGTAGAAATAAACACATACCACCTTGGTAACATTGAATCACGATCCCTACAAAATAAAAACATTAAATTAAGGTTAAAATATTTTTAAAATAATTATATTCTTTATAAAACATTCCCAATGGTAGTATATACACATCATAAAATAATATAGGTTCATAATATAACATTTGTCTCAAATAAGGAATATTTGGAGAAAATTAATTTGCCCTTTTGGAAAATTTGAACAAAAAATACAACGAAATAGATTCCATAATGTTTATATTTAAATAACCATAAATTTATGAATGAAAATCATAAAATACATTCACGGTATGTATATACACTACCCAAAATAAAGAGTGGTGAATATGGAATAAGTCTCAGAGAAATAAAAGTAAGACTTGAGATCCCCTTATTACTTGAGTGGCTTCTGAATAATTGGATATGTTAAGTAATATAATAAATTTAAACTTCTAATATCATGAAATAAATAATATATATGAAAATTAATAGGGAGTTTTAATCACCAAATATAAAAAATAAATGTAGAATATAGCATAAGCCACATAGATATAAAAGGGAGATGAGAAATCCACTTACTACCTAAGTAACATTTTAATCATTATATCCATGAATGAATAACATAAATTGAAACTTTTAATACAATAAAATAAATAAAATTGAATATATAACAATTCATATGGATTTTTATAAACCACATAATATAAATGAATGATGAATATGGAATAAGTTTTGTAGAAATAAAAGTGAGACGAGGAATCTCCTTACTAGAAAGATATATGAAAAAAATAATTTGAATCATTTAATATCATTAAATAAATGAAATAAAATATAAAAAGTCCCATATAGAGGTATATGAAATAAATAATTGAATAATATGTTAATATATAATATATCTCATAGGAATATAAGTGTTATGTGAAAACTCTTACATTAAGTACTTACTGCCATCGTAGAAAATCAAACCCACTGAATAATAAATAAATGTTAATAATTAATATATTATAGATCCATATTCATATATATATATATAATACCATATATGGGTTCTCCATGATGTTATATCAACTGTTTATTAACAATTCTATATTAATGTTACTTTTCAGGTAATAACCGTTATGTTGTTTATAAATATTTTGACTTGTTATTTTTGATACTCTTACATAGATCATGATTTAATTATTCATATAATTTAAAACATGATATTAATATCACATATTTTTATAATATATTAATTTATATTTATCTATACATTATATAAATTTGAAATTAAATACATTTTCCATGGAGATAGTTACCAGTACATACGCATGAATGTTATTTCATTTCATTGTTGTATTGAATGAAATAAAATTAAATGATATATATATAAATATATATTTTCATTAAATTATAATTATTAATTAATATATATCAAATACTTCTATTAAAACCATTCTTAATACATTCTTTTTAAAGCGTGAAGGATTAACCTCGCTTTTAGGATGCTATAGTCCACACATAAAAAATTGATGTTTTTATATTTAAAAAAATGGAAATCATGATGTATGTGTTATATAAAACTTCATTGAGAATAATTAAATTAATAAAATCATAAATATTATATATATATATATTAATACGATCATTATTTCCAACTATTGTAGTAGATAATGGAAGAAAAAATGAATTCAATTCCCAAGGCGGTAGGCAGTTGTACACACCAACAATGATTGTGTATCCTATATGATTGAAGTGTTTTATGGTGTATGTTTAAAATAATACTGAAAAAATATTTGTATTTTTAGGATACTTATTAAATTATATATAAATTATATAATAATAATTTATGGATTTTGATAATGGAAGTAATCTAAAATGCACTTTGATGAACATTTTCTATTCTTCTCGTAACAACTTTTGGTTTGCACCAAATGGATACTATGGATGGATTTATGTGTGACATTAAGATTATAGGTTTAATTAATGGTGGTTTTAAAATTATTTGGGTAGTTCTTATGAATCAAAATTTCAGTATAGGTGTGATAAAGTTAGGGTGGTGAGTGTCCTCGTATACTGTAGGATGAGTGACGTTCTTACAGTTACTAAAAGGAATAACATATTGAGAGATTTACCAAAAATAATGAGCCACCAATAATGGATAATATATTTAATATTAGGGTATAAATTTAATATTTCCAAAATATCAATATTGAAAAATTTTCTAGGTCATCTCCCCCCTTAAGATTAATATTTAACTAGAATGTAATCTGATTTTTACCTTAATTGCTATAATTAATTTTAAATTTTTTTACTAATAATATAGGTAGAGAACTTTTTTGACCATTATATTCTTTATAAAATGTTATCATTAAAAATATTTATTCCAATTTTCAAATTCAATTATTATATTTGGTAGAAATTTATTTTAAATTAATCTCCCATACGGGTCGAGAAAAATTGTATTTAAACTAGAAAATGTTCAAAAGTTTTCAATGACTTATTATAAAATTGTAATTTAAAAATGGATCCGATGAAATAGGTTGGATTAATTAATGTAAATTTTATCTAATTTTACATTAATACAAATTAAATATATATTTTTACTAAATAAAAATATTAAATGGAAATGTAGATTTCAATTCTAACATAGTGTTTATAAATATTCATCAAAAAATTAAAACTTCTCAATAAAACATCAAACATTCACCCAAAGTAAATTTGTAAATTATTAGTTTAAAAATTATGTTCAAAATTTAAAATAAAAATTAGACATGCTTCAAATTTCAAATTTTAAACAATTCTTCCATTAAAAGGTGGTAAAATCGCCTTTTTGAAAAATACAAGTTTTTTCCCCTAAAATTTGATTTCTTTTATTTATTTTCTATAATTATTTTTTTAATAAAGTAAAATTATTTGTTTGAATTAATAATATATAAGTTAAATTATAATCTCTCACTAATGGTGATTATTTATCATTATTAACATAAAATGTCTTCGTGGGAATAATAATTTTTTTTCATAAAAAACACATAATTAATATTCAGTTGGTATTTTTATTTCTAATTAGTTGACATCCAAATAAATAATTTTATAAACAAGTGTTAAACATAGTTTCAAAAAAATGTAATATTTTTCTTATCTACTAATCCAATATATTGGTGATATCAATTTTTTTATAATAACATTAAAAACATATGGTAATTTGGTAAAACATTGTCTTATATATAGAAAATTGTGATTGAAGGAACTCGACATTCGGTGTAACACATGAGAAATATACGGTTTTATTTACCCCAAATCTAATATAGGTATTTTGTATAGTGTAATAAAAAATTTGGGTTTTTTATAATGAAATCATAATGCCATGTAGCATTCAATGAAATCCATCAATGAAAATATATTTATTGAAAAAATTAATTCATAATAAATAGGTGGTGTTACACAAATCATTATAAGATACAATTATTAGTTCAACCAACATAAAAATTATTATAATTTATTACTATAAAATTATATAATAACATATATCAATAACTTCAATCTCATTCAGACCATAAAAAATATTCCCCAACAAATATTCATATCAATGACACCTTCTTACCATACATCAAAAGCATAATAGAATATCATATAAATTATTAACAAATTTCGTGATAATAAAATGATAACACTTCATTTCATAAAACATTACTTTGGAATTTTAAATCCATAACCACTATGACCAAACTCAATTATATAAAAAATATATTCACAATATGGAATTCAAACATTATTCAATCATGAAATGGATTAATAACACAAAACATATCATATATTATCATTAATATAAACATTTTTGTGGGTTTACATGGAATATTCATTTCGAATGAAGTTATAATATCAATTTTATTATAATATTCTAAATATAATTCATTCCTCATACATATTTTTTTAACATCTCATCTATTTTTAATTCATCACTAAATTCCACTTCTTTTTTTATTAGTATTAATACATTATCAAAAAAATTCATAAATAATGTATAAAACCATATTTTATGAATTTTATATCATCGTTATCAACATGGAATAAAAAAGTAATATTTCACAAAATTTATCAGGCTATAATAAAAAAATTATTATTGTATTTACCAGTCTTATATATGATATCAATAATAATCAATTCATGTGTACCACAATTCTTTTATTTCAAAATCAAATTTCATTAATTTAATCCAAATATGTAATGTATTAGTCATGCATCTCAACATTTTATTTAGTTATACATGTTAAAAAAATGAATTCTGAACTCTATAATTCACTTCAATTAAATGTACCCATACTTATTTAATTCTATAAAAAGTATCAAATATTTTTTTATTAACACTTGGAAAAAAAATTCATATTGGAATCTAATATAAGATACTAAAACATTTCATTTTAATTATTTCATCTTAATAATGAATTAATCAATAACAGTATTCTTAATCATGAAATATTGTAGGAAAACTACTTATAGTAATATTGAGCTTTTAAATGTTCCTCACTATGAATGGAAAAATATTAGAATACCACATAGATTAATTCAAAAAAACTCGTAACACTAGAAAACAATTACATTTTATTAATCTATATATAGTATGCTCAAAATTTGAAAAATCTATGTGTCATCTTTTAAAGGTAAATCAAACATCATATAATATTTGGGTTTTATAAAAATACATGTTTAAACTACAATGAATCAATTAATTATAATTAAAGCCACATATTAAAAAGATTTACAATATATCCATATAGGTTAGAATATATACACACAAGAAACATTGTCCAAAATCTTCATTTTTACTCAAATTCACCCCATGATAATGATTCATACAATCATCCAAAATTTACTAACATTAAATTAATGCATTTTCTCCTAAACACAAATACATGTATTTCATGGTCCTTTCATCAAAATATATATGTATATGAATATTGTTCTTTAGAATATTTATATTTAAATTAATGGATCTTCTATCATCCAATGGGGGTCTAAAATATAGTTGGTCTAACTCCCCCACACCCTTTATAATAGGTTATAGAAAAATGGAACTACTTTTATGTTGAACCCAAGTAAGATTAACTTATCCCAAACTCCAAAATCCATTTCATATATCACTAAAAACATTTGATAACAGTTTTCTATGACCCTACCACACAAAATATAATCTTGAGCCAGTAGTGGAGATGAGGTGTGCCCTCAAATCCTAAATACAACTTTCCATGTGTTGACTACTAGCATCAAGGGTATATTTCACTCATATGGGACACATTTCCATCATGAATTCTAGTAAAATGATTCCAATCCACCAATCAAATACACACATAGGTAAATATACATAATGAAAAAAATAATAATTACCATATCATAACCATATCTATGCATTCGTGAATATAATGGAAAAAAGAATAATGTAAATATGACATCTCAAACTCCACTCTAGCAACTAAAACAACAATATCTCCAATCTCTATCAAACAATCATAAAAAACTATTCCAAAAAATATAGATGGGTGAGAACATGTTAGTGGTAAGTATGATCATATTCTAAAAATTAGACATTTATGTGAAATAAATGTTTCAGAATATGTATACATAAGATGAACTATATATATATATCGGATAAATGATGATTTTATCTATATATGTAATAAAAAACAATAAAAAACTATATTATAATATAATTACATAAAGATTATATTTATTTGTATCAACTAATTCTCATTATATTATATAAATAATCTACTAGTATTAAAAATAATGGTGATATCAACATTTCTAGAAACATCTAGGAGTAAAAGAGTATTGTCTATAAACCAATCACCACTTTTATAGCCATTATAATCAATAAATAATATTCAAAATCAAAATTAATTAATCACATTGACATCATAATCAAAACACATCCATCACCACTTTAAAATAACCATAACACCCCCACCTATTCATTATAAAAATTATATCACCATCATTATCACATCACCATGTAATCAACTCATCCAAAAATTGTGTAATTGAGATCCATTACATCCCAATATATGACATAACCATAAAACATAAATTTTTGGGGATATATGTACATGTTAAAAATATATTCCCTTATTTACCAAGGGTTGGTGCACTTTTCCTAGCTTAGAGATATTACAGACTGAATATATATATATATATTGTATCATAATCTATTATAACATATGCATATATATAAATGTATATTATAATCATAATCCATTACAACCTATAAAGTCTATACATGGGATAAAGTTGATCCATTGTATCTTAAATGTACAATTTCATAAGATAAGAAAAAAACAGTCATAAACACAATCAATATTCAATAAGATGGAAGATATCATATAATAATAGTAAATAATACCAAAAAACATGTTTTTATTAGTGGAAAAATCATAAAATAGATAACAAAATTACCACATAAATCCATGATCAAATAATTTTCAATACAACATACATGATATCACTATAACACATTTTTATAAACACTGTGCTAAATTTTTGGCTAAACAATAAATTATAAATTTACTCTATTGAAATTATTTTTTTAATTAATTTAGCTCAACCACATTGTTAAGATAACTTGGATGATTCCCTAGTCTAACCATAAAACATTATACACCACATCCCTAAAAACAATATCCATATACCAACCACATTCTAATACCTCAAATACATTTACTAAAACATAACCGTAATGTACCATGCCCCCAGTTACAATAACTATATATATCATTGAACAATAAACCCACACATCCTCTTATAAAACCAACACTTATTAACCGAGAACAAAACTAATTAAATTACCGTAAGAATGATTACTTGGACTATACTCATACATCTATCTTCTCACATTGAAACTCAAAATCTAGATACAACATCATAAGATCCATGAAAAACTATAATGTAAGAAACAACTATCAAGAGGTTAACAACATGACCTATATCACCTAATCATTATAACAAGGATATACCTAAAACATACTATAAATGGAAGGAAGGAACCACCACACTATTTATAAACCAAACACTAAATCTATTTCAATTTGACAACCCTTACTAACACATTAATCCCATTCTAAAAAATTATCATACCTAAATCCATGGATACCCTATGTACACAACTATAATATTATATATGTTAAATAATTTTAGATTTAATATTACTTTATATTACCATCATATAAACATTAATAAATAAAGTTCTAATATACACATATTTTTTATTATTGTATCCATAATTTAGTGTAAACTATTATTTTATTATTTGATGAAATGGTTAATGTTTTTTATTTGTTTCCAAAATTATTAATGAGTTTATCATAGGTGGTTGGGTTTATTGAGATGTTTTTGAGTAACTTGGATTGAATTTGAGAATTACATGAGGTAGTTTGATAATGTTCTGAAGCTATACAAAAAATACAGAGATTCTATCCAACCTGTGAAATTGATAACGTATAGAGAGTAATTATATAGATACTAAGTGTATTTATATGACAACTAAGCATAAGAATTCATGTAAATGAATAATTATTTATTCATGACTATACATACTCATCATAATACTATTTTCCATCATATAACAAGATTGTAAATATTTGAGATTATATTCCTCTGGATTGGGTGTAGGACTACTTTTACTAAATGTATGAATTTTTTAACAAATGGATTTTACCTCTAAAGTGTAATACGTCCATATTCTATGATTTTACCATTTATACTATGTGAATTCAAATATTTTGGAATAATAGTATTCTTAATAGAACAAACATGATGATTCTATAGATGATCTTAATGGTGTCAAAACATCACATATAAAATGTTATCCAATGATTTTTTGTATAATATTTCATGAGTAATTAATTAAAAAGTATATTTTTAATATTTTAAATGGTCAATTGAAAATAAAGTTTTGAGTGAATCTAAATCTATTCTTGATTTATCTCGCAATTTTAGATTTAAAATATCAATGTAATGATGCATTGGTATTCATAATAATTAATAATAATTGGAATTCTATTATGTAGTGATTCTAACTGAATAATTCATTAATGAATATTAATGATGAATAAATAATTTTTATTATACTGAGATACATGTTTTAATGTCATGAACTATATGAGGATTAATGAGTTAAATATATATTCTGTAGGGAAGAAGACATATGTATTTATTGAAATAAAAAAAGTTTTATTTGTTAATATTTAAAAATGTTAAAAAGGATGGAGATGGTTATAATAATAGTTTACAAATATTTTTTATAAATATATAAGGGTAAAAATGGTTTTTTATTTCTGATATATAGTTATTAATGGTGAATAATATTAAAGACATCATAATTCATGTTTTTGATCCTAAATCTATGTAGAAATAAATCTGGATCTTATTGTATGATCTTGAAATGAAATTAACTGAGAATTATATGATATAAAATGTTTAATTTTAGTTAAATAAATATGTAAAATATTTATTATCTCTAATATTTTGGGTTTTCATCAATGGAATTGAGGCACTTCCAATATGTCCAAAAATAATGGAGATAAAAATATTGAGTTTGAGATAGATATTTTTTTGAGATGAAGATTCTTGATTTTTATCTTCCTTTAGAGGATATATAGAATATTATTATATCAAATTTTATTGATAATTAGTTCATTATTGTATCAATAATAGATTAGTAATTTTTTTTGAAAATATAGGAATCATCATTGAGGTATATCTAAATCCAATATAGTTCAGGAAACATGGTTCATAAGAATATATTTGTAATATCTATATTCTTGGATGAGAATGTTATCATTAATGTATTGGGTTTAATTATTTTTTGGTTAATAATGATCTTAACCAAGTTCAAAAGGTGGAATTGGGTGTTCAGATGGTTTGGGACACAAAAAACAGAGAAAATAGTATTTTTCTGGGTTGGGTGCACAGCTTGCGTACAATTAGTGCTAACCGTTCAGAGAGCCCAAGAAACCATTCATGAGGTGGGATTTTTTACAATAGACTCCCCACAGGTTCAGAATGGTTTAGAAAACCATGCAGGTAAACCGGGTGGCCTAGAAACTTATAAAAAATACAACACTTCCACTTTGGTGTTTTAATGCCCAATACAACATTTCCACTTTGGGTAAGGAAATCCCAATCTTTCTTGTCTTTTGAGTTTAATGATTTTTTATTATTCTAATCTCCTTCTGATGTTCTAAAACTGTACTCTTTGGGTTACTTTTAGGTTGAAGGTTCAAAGGATTAATAAAATTGAATCTAAGGGATCTATTAAGAGTGTGTTCACAAGTGTAATTATGGTATATGGTATTCAATTTATACCCCATCGTTTATTTGTGAATTTTTGCATGTGAAGTTTTGTTCTTCAGGGTATCTTGGAATATTTTTATCCCCTTTTCATTTTTAGCTAAAATGGTTGTTAATAAGGTAAATGGAAACCCTTATGATCCCCATGGACTATGTCGAGGGCGATGAAGCTAATCGTGGGCCACCCATGGGGTGTTCCCACTCTCCCGGACCTAGGGAATTTTAGAGAACATGTGTTATTTTTTGTGTATTTATATAGAGCCTTGAAAAACATGTTGATGTGTTTTATTATATTTATGTAAAAACTTGGTGAGGATCCTAGGCTTAGTAATAACCTATGGGATATTAGGTTAACATGTTAATGATTAAAGACCAAAATGATATGGATTATGTGGTCGGTAATGAAGCCTGGTGAGTTAGACATAATGAACGACGCCTAGTGACATATTCACAATTAATGAATGATTAGTGAGATAATAATAATAAAGGTCGAATGTGTATAAGTAGATAATGTATGGGAAATGTGGTAAATGTGTCAATGTGTTATGGGATGGTATTAACTGTCATATGTTTGTTATGATTTATGATTACCTTGGGAAATGGTGGTGATGTTGTCTGAATTGTGGATGGATATAAATATATATAGAATGTGGAAATAGCATGGTATTTTGGTGTATTTAATTGAGGTTCTACACTGATGGTTCGAGTTAGGGTGAGGCTCTAAACTCCACCCCAAATGCATGGGGTAGGGAAGTGGACTGAGGCGCTATTCCCCAAAGACATTAATACATCAGGACTGAGGCTTCATTATAAGGATATGGTTTACATGAAGAATATAGTCCTAGTGATATTGGAAAATAGTTTTATTTCAATATGCATGTGATTGTGCACATTAGTCCCATGTAACTTGTTGGTCTTGATGAGCCCATGTTAAAGGTGATGGAAAAGGTAAGTAATTGGAAATGGGATGAAATGGTCTGATATGGAAATGGTGGTAAATGATTGTAATAGACCTAAAGAGGATTAGGGAAATTAATCATTTCCTTTTATTTTATTATTTATTTCCACATTTCATGCACAATTTTTTATACTTGATATTTTGTAGACACCTTTGGGGGTGGCATACTAAGTTGTAATCACACCCTGCTCTGGCTAGTGTTGGGTAATCAAGAAGCCTTCTTGTTTTATAGATAGGATAAGGGAAAAGCCCCTTGCTAGTCAGTTGGGTTTGCATGGGTGTGTGTAGAGGAGTATAGGTACTTGGTTTTAAGACCATTATGGGGATTTTTTATTTTGTCTCCATTTGGGGTTTTGATCACATTTTCATTATAGAATGGCATGTCATATTTACTGATGGACACAATAGTAACCTATTTGGAGAATTATTGTTTATGCATGGCCATGTATTATTATTTATTATTCATCTATTTTGTTATTCTTATATTGTGGATTACTCTGAAAAAAGGGGGTATAGCCTCACATGTTGACTATATGGACCCCAAATACCAGTCTGCATCTTTTCGTGTATGGGTAGCTATGATTAAGGTCATGTAACCATCAGGCTCAGAGAACCGATTTTGGGCATCCGTGTTTGGGAAGTTTCAAAGTCATATTAGAGGATATATTTCTTCTAATTCTCTTTAATCTTGTTATTTGGTATGGTAGATATGAGTTATTATGTGTTAGACATTGGTTATCAGCATGTTCGTGGGGGTTTCAATCCCATTTACGGCATAAAACCCAAGTCACCCAGGTTGGGAATTGTGTTTCTCAATTACGTGATGTTACATTTGATGATGTTTCAACATTAGTTTATTCACATGTTGAGTGATGTGATTTATTTGTAATATTTTTCTTGTTGCCTCAATGTCACGAGGTTGTTCATTCAACTATAGTTTTAGGCACATAGAGATATAGGTGGCATGCATCTTGGTAGGCACACACATGTTGGGTGTGTGAGGAATGAATGATAAAATTCACCTCGCATATTAATAATTTAAAATGGATTATGTCTTAAATGAAAAAATTCAAGTGGTGAAGATAAAATAGGGATAAGGTATGATTCATGAAATATGTGTAATTAACAGTTTTTAATGAATTCAAAATGTTGTTTGTAACATGCTGTGTGAGCCTTGTGTTGGTGTATGATTGTTTATGTAACATCCCAGCTAAATAAAGAATAATAGATTTTCATATTTATTAATATTTGAGAATTAAATATTAATTTTACTTTAATGGGGTTTCTATGTTCGTTAACATACCCGATACGCAACAGTGAATATCTTTGAAATCTTATGTCGCATACTAGTAATATAATAATATTATTTTAAATAGTAGTTAACACGTAGCCATTGTATTGGCAGGAATAAATATAAATAACCAAAATATGACTATATATGTTTTTCAAATATTTTTACATTAATCCAATAAAATATAAAGGCTTAAAATAAGAAAAGAATTCAATTTTAGGCATAAATACTCTAATATTCACTAAAAGGTCGACTTATCGCCTTTTGATAGTGAACGCTCTTTAAATATAGTTTTGGTCACTCTTATAAATTATTTTGGATCAAATAAAATTCTTCTTTATAATCAGAAAATCAAATTTTACATTGTGTAAATTTTTCGTATTTTTCCGATAAAGTTCAATTTTTAATGAAAAGTGAAAAAGATGAATTTTAATACAAAACCTCTTTTTAATATAATTTATTTATTTTATTATATTATGTTTTTAATTGGTTTTAGAGTGAAATTATAATATATTTTTACCATTTAATCCAATAGTTGTCATTGGAATTAATTTCACTTTGAAATTGGACTTAAACTAGTGTCAATTGTTTGATATATATTGTTTCATAAAAACACGCTATTTGTTTTGACAGTGGGAATTAAGTATTAAATTAATTAATGAAACTTATATGTTTTTTATTTTGTAAAATGGACATTATTTTTGAATTCAGAAAATCAAATATAGTTTGGGGTGAATTTTTGGTATTTTTCTAAAAAGCTTTAATTTTTGATGAATAGTGAAACCACTAAGTGGTAGTTAAAAAACTGATATTTTGTTTAAATGATACATTACCACATTTTTGAATTTAATTTAAAAAATATGACATACATGGTTTCCATTAGGATATAAAATATGGTTCAATGGGATTAAAATAATTTTTTGGTGAATAGTAACTTTTATGTTATATTAATCGCAATTAGAGTTAATTAGTGTAATTTAAGGTACAAATTTTTTTTTAATAATATGAAATGACATTGAAACATGCCATACCATTATTGGATGTGTCATGTCAGACCAAGAAAATCCATGTGTCAACTTGGGGACCGCATGGATCCACTTGGGTAAGAAAATGACATCAACAACTTTTTATTTAAAGTTAAAATAAAAATGTCACAAATATGTATTGTTTTACTAAAACAATTTTTACATGGGGTTATACAAGTAATATTTTTGACTATAAATATTCATTAGAAAGATAAAAATATTTAATACATCATGATATTTTTTTTATAATTTTTAGACATTAAATAAGTTAAATTCTTTATGACACCATGATGATGCAGCGATTACCTCATTATTTAACGATTTAAATAAAATGAAAAGATAATGTAAAATATAAGACCTAAAATTGTCAAAAACCTATTGGATGTGTATATTTATAACTCTTATCACCTTATCGTTGAAATATAAATTGTGGGACCTTTGAAATACGAAACTCATTATATAATAATGTAACATTTTATAACTTTCCAAGAGTGCCCCTCATCTCCTCTTATAAAAGGCCCCCACCTCTATATCCTTACCCACACCTCTCAAGCCTTTGGTTCGGCCACGATCTACTTATTTTATATCTCAACATCCCTCTATTAATCCTTGAATCCTTAACTTAGTCATAAAGCACTTCAAGAAACCCTTTTTGTTCAAACCAAGAGGAGTTACCCGATTTAAAGGTAATGTCTTCACTTGTGTTCATTTGTTTTATTTTTCTCCTAAAACCCCTTAAACTCTTCTTATTCAATTCATTTGTAACAACACAAGTATATTCAATATACTAGGATGTTTTTATGAGAAGTATTAGAGCTACACTTACACACACCTTTGTCTAATGGTTAAAGAACATATTGTTTCTGTGGTTGGCGAATTTCTACCTCACAAAATGATGATTGTTCAATCTCCTTTTAACACCTTTCAAGGTTTCCATTAAGATGAAACTCTATTTATATATTATATATAATATGTTTATGTTTTACTTATGCTTATGTATTTTTAATTTATGGAATACCAATATGGTTTCCATTATGGGTTAACGCAATATCTTCATTTTAGGAAGTACGGACTACCGCCCCCTCAAAGTGATTTGATTTGTTAAAGCCATATGTGGGACTTATAAATTATGGAGTTAATGATATTATATATTATATTATACTAGAATTATAATAAACCTTTATATCAATATGATTTCACTCCATTAAATATGAAATAGAAATGAAAGTAGCGTTCATGGGTACGTACGGCTTACCGTCTCCATGAACGGTGCATTTCATTTCTTACCTCTAAATGTTATGTACTATTAAAATACATGTATATGCTGGATATATATGATATATATGATAACAAAATCATGAATATTATTCTGGATATAATTAACCTTTTACCACAGGAACGACATGTAATTGTAAGAAGTCCATTTTTGACTCAAGAACCAAATATCGACAAAACGAACATTATTAACATAAATGATTACATAATGTTTATAACAAGGAAATAAGTGATAAAAAAATAATAGTAATATTTAAAATGGTTCTTAAGAAATTATAAATTAACACTTGTATATTATTCAGGAGATTAAAGAGTGATCGAGTCAAGTTGGACACGAGGTAAGGGACTTTGTCTCAAACTCCTTTCAATGAGGCATATTTTGTTCTAATGCAAGACTTTATTTTATACATTTTATAAAAAACCTTTGAATTTTAATTTCAATCAAAGATAATATTTTTCTACTAAGCGTTTCACTAAACAAAAAAAAGGAATGTTTCTTTTAATGTACGCAGTGACAACGACCTTTTCTGCCACCACGAGTATTATTTGGTCTTTGGCTTCTCAACAAGTTATAATGTTTTTGAAATGAAATAAATACCATATACTCTTTTATGTATTTTGGTATTGAAAATGGTTTTTAAAATGGATTTTTATGTCATTATATTTAAGTGATATATTGTGATCGAAATGTGGAAATGTTTTCTTTCCATTATATTTGTTTTATGTCTTATAATTTTATATGGTACTTGAAAATTTGACGGGTGGTTACGTGATAAACCATATGACGGGTGGTGCCGTGAATACTAGGATGGGTGGTTACATTATAAACTCCAATGCATTGGTTATGGAAGTCAGCCGTATATCTATTCCATTAAGTGATATGTGTGGAAGTCGACCGTATGGTTATTCCATTTAAGTATGTTTATGTCCCAAGTTACCTTTATAAGTAATGTGTTCATTATATGGGTTTTATGGTAGTATTTTGGTTACAAAAGGTTAAGTAATGATATTATATTCAGTGAAGAGTATTTAGTACTTCTTAAAGGTGAATACTATTATTTTGATAAAGTATTCATGGTTTACTTGATGTTTGAAAAAACTAACAGTTTTGCATCTTTGTCTATCCCTTTCTGAGATTTTTATGCTCACCCCAAGTTTTTTTGAAATGTTTATCACATGACATAATGTGGAATAGGGTCAAGGATGTGATCACGGAAAATTCATGTTGTCTTAATCATGGAACTAGACATGACTCTTTTTTTAAGAGTTCATGTTTTGTAAAAAAAAGGGGGAAGCGTTGAAGAAGTGTCTACATTGTAATCTTTTATGATGTAATAATTATGATCTAATTCTCTAAAACTCTAAACCTAAAAATATCCTCAATGTGAATTATTCATATCATTCAATATTAAGTAATGTTTAAGGCTGATGCCTTATAGTTGGTAACAAAGGTCAGTTTAGACAACATAATGAGATATAATTCTATTAAATAATTATCCAAAAATATTTTTTTAATGGTCAAATTGAAATGATATAGAATTTGAAGATTACAATGTTGCTTTATCTAAGACATATTTGTTTATAATGGTTTTCTGCAATGGAAACAAGGCAGCTATGTTGGGACGACATCAGGAGGAAGACAAATTTCCAAATAAAAAACCTGAGATGGTCGGAATTGGAATTGGGCAGTTTTTTACAGTGATGGCACAGTTGACTCAGGCTATAAATGGTGGTGGTATCCATGCACATGATCATCTAGATCAACCGTAGAGGAACATGTCAGTGGTGGAACATTTCATGAGGAAACATCCCCCCATCATTTAGATGATCATATGGCCCTATGATAGTAGAAGGGTGGATTAAAGCATTGGAGAAGATTTTTTATGTCATGGGGTATTCAAAAAATCAAAAGGTTAGTCTTTTTGTTTACCGTTTTGAAGGTGAAGATGATCAGTGGTGGTCGATGATGAAAAATATCCGGGATAGTGATGATATTGATGATATTCACTGGGACAAATTCAAAGGTACGTTTCTTGACAAATATTTTTCTAAGGTGGTTCGTCTTAGTATGGATAAACAATTCCTAGAATTGAGGCAGGAGGATAACTCAGTGGCTTCTTATGAAAAAAGTTCGCTCGACTAGCAAGGTATGCACCAAATTTCATACGAGATCTTGATAGTAAAATCAACCGTTTTTACCCAGGTTTAAAGCCAAAGTATCGAACGGCTTTAGCTTCTCGGGAGTTCATAAGTGATGAAAAACAATTTCGATGTGCGAAGAAGGTGGAAATGAAGTCTGTCGATGATCAGGTGTTCTTTGACAAACAACAGAATAAGAGGTCCAGTTGGCAGGAAAAGGGGAATAATTCATCAAAGAAGCAAGGAGGTAAGAAAACCAAATATCTATCCTATGAGAAGTGTGGGAAAATGAATCCTGGAGAATGTTTATCCATGTCTGGAAAGTGCTTTCGGTGTGGTAAGATTGGTCATATTGCTCGTAACTGTAAGGAAGATGATCAAGTAGGCAATGAAAAGATAACGGTAATATGTTTTATGTGTAATGAAATAGGTCATTATGCAAATTAGTGTCTAACGTGGAACTCAATGGGGGGAAAGCAGCCCGACTACATGCAGAAAGGGGTGGTGAAATCCTTTGCAATTACTTCAGCAGTTGTTGGGCCATTGAATGAAGTAGTATCAGGTACACTGTTTGTTTGTTCAGATTATGCCAATGTATTGTTTGATTCAGGGTCTACACATTCTTTAATTTATGAAAATTTTTCTATTAAATTGGGAATTCTGTCTCAAGATATGATTCCTGAAATTGTGGTAAAAACTCCCAGAGGAAATGCGGAGACAAAAAGAAATTATAAGAACCATCTTATCCTTGTGTGTGGAAAGAATCTACCTTTAAACCTTATTTTTTTCCTCTAGTAGAGTTTTATGTTATATTGGGAATGGATTGGATTTCTTTTTATCATTCTAAGATTTACTGCAGAGCTAAAGAGGTTTCTTTTTAGAAATATTTTCAGTTTTTGTACAAGAATGAAACCTTATTTTTGATAACATATCAGGAAGTTGAGAAATTAGTAAATGATGGAAATGAATGTTACCTTGCACATATTTTTGAAAATAAAGGAACTATTCAAATTAATTATGTGCCAGTCATAAAGGGTTATCTTGATGTTTTTTCTGATGAGTTGCCTGGTATTATTCATGATCGGAATCTTGAATTTACTCTTGACTTAGTTCCTGATTCTAAGCCAATTTCGAAACCCCCTTATTGAATGGCTCAACTTGAACTTATAGAGTTAAAGAAGCAATTACATGAGTTATTAGATAAAGGTTTCATTCGACCTAGCACATCACTATGGGGTTCTCCTATCTTGTTTGTTAAAAAGAAAGATTGTTCAATGAGACTTTGCATTGATTATAGAGCCTTAAATAACATCACTATTAAGAATAAATATCTTTTGCCTCATATCGATGATTTGTTTGATCAAATCTAGGGAGCTCAATATTTTTCGAAGATTGACTTGAGGTCAGGGTACCATCAATTGAAAGTAAAAGAAGCAGACATTCCGAGGACTGTGTTTCTTACTAGATATGGCCATTATGAATTTGTAGTTATGCATTTTGGTTTAACCAATGCACCCGATATATTCATGGACATTATGAATAGAATTTTCCATGAGTTATTAGATAAGTTTGAGGTTGTTTTCATTGATGATATTTTGGTGTTTTCTAAAAGAAATGAGGAGCATGAAAGCAATTTAAGGGTTATCTTGAAAACCATAAAATAAAATAAACTATATGTAATATTCAGCAAGTGTGTGTTTTGGTTACAAAAAATTTCTTTCCTTGGTAACATTATTTCAAAAAATGGAATAACTGTTGATCTTGCTAAAACAAAAGTTGTTGATGAATGGCCAAGACACACAAATATAACCGAGATCTGTGTTTTTCTTCGTTTGGTAGGTTACTACTGAAGTTTTTTTGAATAATTTTCACGGTTATCTAGTACAATGACTAAGATAACTTGGAAGGGTGTTATGTTTATCTGGAAAAATGAATGTGATGATTGTTTTCAGGAGTTGAAAAGAAGATTGGTGAATGCTCCAGTTTTGGAAATTCCTTCCAAGAATGGTGAGTTTGTTATTTACAGTGATGCTTCATTGAAGGGACATGGTTGTGTTCTTATACAGAATGATCAGGTAATTGATTATGTGTCACGTCAGTTGAAAATTCATGAGGTAAATTATCCTACACACGATTTGGAATTAGCTACTGTTGTTTTTGCTATAAAAACTTGGAGTCATCATTTGTATGGAGTAAAGTGTGAAATATATACTGATCAAAAAAGTTTAAAGTATATATTCACTATGAATGAATTGAACATGAGACAAAGGAGGCAGATGGAATTAATCAAGGATTATTATTGTACAATTAATTACAATCCGGGAAAAGAAAATAAAGTGGTCGATGCTTTGAGTAGAAGAAGAAATGATTCATTAACCATGCTACGTTTGGAACAAGATCCTTTGGTTTTTGATGTGATGAACTTTGGAATAGAAGTTGTTGGTACAAGAAGTTATTCTGTTTTGATTCAGGTGTCAGTGAGATCATCTTTATCAGACAGAATTGTGCAAGCGTAGAAGAAAGACAATGGGTTGCAGAAAAAAGGTAGATCTGGTTCTGAAGAGTATGTTTACTGAATTTAACATTGATAATGATAGTGTTTTGAGGTTTGGGAAGAGATTGTGTGTGCCTTGTGATTCACAGTTAAAGAATGATTTATTATGTGAGGCTCATAGTTCCCCATTTTCAGTTCAACCGGGTAGTACTAAGATGTACAGAGATATGTGGGAGTATTAGTGGTGGGATGGAATGAAAAAAGATATTTCCGATTTTACTATGAAGTGTTTGACATGTCAGCAGGTTAAAGGAGACTGACAGTTACCAAAAGGGTTGCTGCAGTCATTACCGGTGATGGAGTGGAAATGGGAAAATATATGAATGGACTTCATTGTGGGATTATCAAAGATATCTCAAGATAATAATGAAATATGGGTTATAGTTGATCGATTGACTAGATCTTCTCATTTCCTTCATATTCGAGATATTTGGTCTCTAGATCAACTTGGTCAGTTGTATGTTAAAGAGATATTCAGGTTGCATAGAGTTCCCCACTCTATTGTATCTAATCATGACCCCAGGTTCACTTCTAACTTTTGGAAAGGCCTTCAGAAGTTGTTGGGTACTGAATTAAATTTTAGTACATCTTTTAATCCTCAATCAGATGGGCAGTCAGAACGAACAATTTTGACCATAGAGTATATGCTACGTGCTAGCTTGACGGTTATCAGGGAAGTTGGGACCAACATCTATCATTGGTTGAATTTTCATATAATAACAGTTTTCATTACATTATATAGATGGCTCCATTTGAGACATTATATGGGAAGCGCTGTAGAACTCAAGGTTTTTGGGATGAAGTGGGTGAAAGGAAGATGATGGGACCAGAAATGGTAGAATAGATGGCAGAAAAAGATCAGTTGATTCAGAAACACATGAGAACAGCTCAAAGTAGGTAGAAAAGTCATGCGGATAACAGGTGGAAGGATCTATCATTCAAGGTAGGTGATCATTTTTTTCTCATAGTTTCACCATGGAAATGTATGATGCGATTTGGTAAGAAAGGAAAGTTGAGTCCAAGGTTCATTGGACCATATCAATTCTGCTAAGAGTTGGATCAGTTGCTTACCAAGTGTCTTTACCTCCACATTTTTCCCAGGTACACAATTTTTTTCATGTTTTGAGGTTGAGAAAGTATATGCCAGATCCATCGCATGTTTTGAGCCTAGAGGTAGTTTAGTTGGAAGAGAATCTCTCTTATGAAGAACAAACCGTCCAGATTCTTGACCGTAGAGAGAATGTGTTGGGAAATAAGGTAATTCACCAGGTAAAGGATTAATGGAAAAACCAGATGGTAGATGAGGAATCGTGGGAATATGTAAATTCTATGAGGGATAAATGCCCCCACTTATTTTGACAAGTGAATAAAATTGCGAGGACACAATTCCCAAAAAGGGGGAAGGATGTTACATCCCAGGATATAAAGAATAATACATATTCATATTTATTAATATGTGGAAATTAAATATTAATTTTACTTTAAAGAGTTTCTATATTCGATAGCTTACTCGGTATGCAACAATGAGTTTCATTGAAATCTTACGTTGCACACTAGTAATATAATAATTTTATTTTAAATGGTAGTTAAAATGTAGCCGTTGTATTGGAGGAATGAATAGAAATAACTAAAATATGATAATATATGTTTGTTAAATGTTTTTACATTTATCCAATAAAAGATAAAGGCTTAAAATAAGAAAAGAATTCAATTTTAGGCATAGATACTCTAATATTAACTAAAAGGTCGACGTATCGCCTATAGATGGAGAACCCTCTTTAAATATAGTTTTGATCACTCTTATACTTTCTTTTGGACCAAATAAAATTATTCATCAGAATTGGGACATCAAAATTTACTTTGAGTAAATTTTTGGTATTTTTCTGATAAAGTTCACTTTTTAATAAATAGTGAAAAATGTTGTATTTTAATTCAAAAACTATTTTTAATCTAATTTATTTATATGATAAGATTATATTTTGAATTTGTTTTAGAGTGAAATTATAATATATTTTTACCATTTAATCCAATAGTGGTCAGTGAATTAATTTCACTTTGAAATTGGACCTAAACTAGTGTCTATCTTTTGATATATATTGTTTCATAAAAACACGCAATTTGTTTTGACAGCGGAAATTAATTATTAAATTAATTAATTCAACATAAATGTTTTGAATTTTGTAAAATAGACATAATTTTTGAATTTGGAATATCAAATATATCTTAGGGTGAATTTTTGGTATTTTTCTAAAAAGCTTTAATTTTTGATGAATATTGAAACCACTAAGTGGTAGTTAAAAAACTTATTTTTCGTTTAAATGAATCTTTTCCACTTTTTTGAATTGAATATAAAAAATAAAACATACATGGTTGTCATTAGAATGTAAAATATGGTTCAATGGGATTATAATAATTTTTTGGTGAATAATAACTTTTATGTTTTATTAATCGCAATTAGAGGTAATTAGTGTAATTTAAGGTAAAAAAATGTTTTAATAATATTAAATGACCTTTACTCATGTCCTACCCTTATTGTATGTGTCATTTCCGACCAAGAAAATCCATGGGTCAACTTGGGGACCCCATGGATCCACTTGGGTAAGAAAATGACTTTAATAACTTTTTATTTAAGGTTAAAATAAAAATATCACAAACATGTATTTTTTTACTAAAAAATATTTACATGTTGTTATAAAAGTCATATTTTTTACAATAAATATTCCTTAGAAATATAAAGATATTTACTACATCATGATATTTTTTTTATAATTTTTAGACATTAAATAAATTAAATTATTTATGACACCATGATGATGCATCGATTACCTCATTATTTAATGATTTAAATAAAATGAAAAGATAATGTAAAATCTACGACATACACCTGTCAAAAACCAATTGGATGTGTGTATTTCGAAATTTTATCACCATATCCTAGAAATAAATAATTTTGGGTTTTTGAAAATCCAAAACTCATTATATAATAATGTAACCTTTTATAACTTTCCAAGAGTGCCCCTCCTCTCCTCTTATAAAAGGCCCCTGCCTCTACCTCTTTACCCACACCTCTCAAGCCATTGGTTCGGCCAATATATGCCCATTTTATCTCTCCACATCCCTCTATTAATCCTAGAATCCTTACCTTATGCATAAAGATCTTCAAGAAACACTTTTGGTTCAAACCAAGAGGAGTTACCCGATTTAAAGGTAATGTCTTCACTTGTGTTCTTTTGTTTTATTTTGCATCTCCAACCACCTAAATTTTTTTTATTCCATTATTTTGTAAAAAAAACAGTATCTTCAATATACTAGGATGTTTTATGTGATTTATTAGAGCTACAATTACACACACCTTCATCTAATGGTTATAGAATATATTGTTTCTGTGGTTGGCAAATTTCTGCCTCACGAAACGATGATTGTTCAATCTTATTTTAACACCTTTCATTATTTCCAATAAGATGAAACTATATTTATATATTATATATATTATATTTATGTTTTCCTTATGCTTCTTTATTTTTAATTTATGGCATACCTTTATGTTTTCCATTATGGGTAAACAAAATATCTTCATTTTACGAAGTGCGGACTACCGCCCCCTCAAAGTGATTTGATTCGTTAATGCCATATATAGGATGTATAAATGATGGAGTTAATAATTTTATATGTTATATTATACTGGAATTATAATATACCTTTATATAATTATGATTTCACTCCATTAAATATGAAATAGAAATGAAAGTAGCGTTCATTTGTACGTACATCTTACCGTCTCCATGAACGGTGCATTTCATTTATTACCTCTAAATGTAATGTACTAATATAAATACATGAATATTCTAGATATATATGATATATATGATATCCAAATAATGAATATCATTCTCAATATAATGAACCTTTGACCACATGAACATCATGTAATTGTAAGAAGTCCATTTTTGACTTAAGAACCAAATATTGAAAAAACAAACATTATTAACTTAATTGATTACATAATGTTTATAACACAGAAATTAGTGATATGAAAGGAATAGTAAGCTTGAAAAAGGTTCTTAAGAAAGTAGAAATTAACAGTAGTTTATTATTCAGGAGATTAAAGAGCGATCAAGTCACATCGGACACGAGGTAAGGTACTTAGTCTCAATCTCCTTTCATTGAGGCATATTTTCTTCTAATACAAGACTTTCTTTTATACGCTATATAAAACACCATTGAATTTTAATTACATTGAAAGGGAATCTTTTTCTATGAATCATTTTACTAAATGACAATAAGTAATGTTTCTTTTTAATGTAAATGGTTTCAACGACCTTTTCCGCCGCCGTGAGTCTTATTTGGTCTTTGGCTTCCTCAACAAGTCGTAATGTTTTTAAAATGAAATAAATACCATATACTCTTTTATGTATTTTGGTATTTAAAATGGAATTTAAAATGTATTTGTTATGTCAATATATTTAATTCATATATTGTGATCGAAATGTGGAAATGTTTTCATTCCATTATATTTGTTTTATGTCTTATGCTTTTATAATGGTACTTGGACATTTGACGGGTGGTTACGTGATAAGCCATTTGATGGGTGGTGCCATGAATACAAATATTGGTGGTTATTTTATAACCTCCAATGCATTTGGTATGAAAGTTGGCTATATGGGTATTCAATTAAGTGATATGTGTGGAAGTCAACTATATGGTTATTCTATTCAAGTATGTTTATGTCCCAAGTTACCTTTATAAGTTATGTGTTCTTTATATGGGTTTTATGGTAATATTTTGGTTAAAAAAGGGTAAGTAATGATATTTTATTACGTGAAGAGTATTTACTACTTCTTAAAGGATAAGAGAATTACTTTGATAAAGTATTCATGGTTTACTTGATGTTTTGAAAAACTAACAGTTTTCTTTCTTTGTGTATCCCTTACTGAGCTTTTTATGCTCACCCCAAGTTTTTTTTGAAATTTTTTTCACAGGACATAATGTGGAATAGGGTCATGTATGGGATCAAAGAAAAGTCATGTTGTCTTAAACATGGAACTAGACATGACCCTTTTTTAGAGTTCTTGTTTTGTAAAAAAGGGGGGAATCATTGAAGAATTGTCTATTGTGTAATATTTTGTGAAGTAATAGTAATGATCTAATTCTCTAAAAATCTAAACTTGAAAAGATCCTCAATGTGAATTATACATTTAATTCAATATTAAGTAATTTTTGAGGTCGGGGCCTTATTGTTTACCCTGTGTCGACCATAAACCATTGTAGGGATGGTCGGGGTGGCATTTCATAATGTTAAGGTTTGTTGGGATGGGTATGTATAGTCGGCTTTTGTGGGTGGTGATAAAGATACTTGTTATGGTGTTGTAAAAGTTTTATTATATGTGTTCTAATCCTCTTGTTTAGAAACATAGAGAAATGAATTCATAACATCGATCACCTATAGAAAAACAAGAGGATGTTACATCGAAAACTCCTAAAATAGATGAGAATCAGAATGTGGTGATCCAGGAAAGGGGAGAAGGGAAGTTCAGAGAGAACATGGTTCTTTTTATAAAAATGATGGATCAAGACCCAGGGCAGGATGAATTGTGTATGTTTAATACTGACTTGGGGATCAATGTAAATATTAGATTATACTGGATGCTTCACTGAGCTGAGACGCTTTGTTACAACAATTTTTTGGGATGAGGCAGTAGTTACGAGTCATTTCTAGGATGGGATGAGAGACAAGATAAGGTCTCAGGTGAATATCATTCACTTGAAGATGTTTTTAGAGTTTGTGGATCAATAGATGATCTCATAAGGTAACCTGAAGGGAGCTTCAAGTGGTAGGATTGATTCAGATACTAGGAAGACACATTGTGTAGCTTTTGAGGGTCAGATGCGTAATTTTGGAAGATATCAGTAGCACTGAAGTGTGAAAGGTGAAAAAGATATTGGGTCAGCCTCTCGTGGTGGGGATCAGGTGTTCTGCTATTAGTGTGGTAGGTTAGGGAACATGTGTGGATACTATCCTCAACCTCCTTTTGAGTGTCATTCGTGTGGTAGATTGGAACACTTGCAGAGGTTTTGTATGAACTCTCAACATGTGAGCATGGATGTTGGTGTTAGGATGACACCAAATTGGAGAAATGGATTAGTTTCTCCATATCTAGCTTGCATTTAGAGCTCCACATGCCATACTGGTAGGGGCATTGGACGTGGAACTCCATGGCAAGATCGACCACGTCATCAGGGCAGTGTAGTGAAGGGATGAAAGGTTGGAGCCTAGTGTAAAGAGGCAGGATAGCTTCATGTAGTTCAATATACACCTGGTGATGGTGAGGATGGGCCATCGACTATTTGAGGTATGATCCTTATAGATTCTACGCTTTGTATTGAGTTGATAGACACTAGTTCCACAAAATCATTTTTCATTGCTCATTTTTTTTAGCATTGTGGTTTTTAGTGGAGAGTTTGTCTGAGGTTACATCGATTGACAATCTATTGGGGGTGCCAAAGGAAGATATCAGCCAGTGTAATGGATATGATATAGATGTTAGTGTGTATCGTTTCCAGTGGGACATTTTAATTCTTGAGATATTTGGATATGACCTAATCAAGGGTATAGAATGGTTGGTGTTGTATCAGGCACACATAGACTGTTACCATCATTGGGTATCATTCAGCTCACTTTAGGGTAACACTTGTGTCCATCATGGAGACTGGGATGTTCGAGCAGGTCGTGCGGGACTATTTTTCCAGTAGTTGGGTAGGCGCACGTCTCAGGGAGCTTGTCTTGATCATGTTGATGAAGAAGGGAAAAATATGTCTTCCCTTCAGTAGTGGACCGATTTCATGAATATTTTCCTATGTTTTGTTTAGGGATTCCATCATAAGGGATGTGGAGTTCAGGATTGGGTTGGTGCTGGGAGTGGACCTAGTTTCAATTCCACTGCACCGAATGGAAGCATTAGAACTCTTGGAGTTTAAGGTTATTCTTGCTGAGTTGGAGCATATGGGGTTCATATATCCTAGTACATATCCTTGGGGTTTTCATGTTCTTTTTACATAGTAGTATGACAAGTCGTTAAGGTTGTGTAATGATTATCGGAAGTTAAATCAAGTGACGGTAAAAAATCAGAACAATCTTCCTAGAATTAATTAACAGATTGACCAGCTAAGGCATGAATTAGTGTTTTATAAGAATGATTTGAGGTTGGTTTTTCACCAGTTTAGGGTGAGTCCATATGAAGTACCGATGACAACAGTGGTGTTCACGAATTTGATGAACCGAATCTTTCGCCCTTGTCGGGATCGTCTTGTGGATGTCTTTTTTGTTGACATTTTGGTATACTTGAAAACTCATGATGATCATGCCCAGCATTTTGACATTGTTATGATTACAGTCATGGAGCATCGACTATAATTCCCTGAACCTAGTTACCCAGAGTAAGTTCTTTATTACATAACATTATCAGGATACAAGGAATCATGTCCCCAAAGTCCGACTATTTTAGTATTATTGGAATCAATATATATACATATATTCAACACTACATCTAGAAAATAATACAACACTAATTTATTACATTACAAATGTCTAAGTCTCTTTCATTATGCATGTAAGTCACCCATAAAAACTACTTCATATCCTAGGAAAATTAATCATTTGAAAGGGGTGAGCTCAAATTACAATTAAGGGTACGAAATACAGATGGAGATAACATAAACATGAGAATGGTGAATAATTAAAAACAGAAGCCTTTACAAAAAATAAACATGAACAATTCATTGCAGGAATATGATCTGAGTAAAAAATTCCATAATATAACATAGACATAGGTCTTCTACTAGTCGAATAACTGCATGAACCATCATTATTATTTTCATACTGAGGGAATGTATAATGTCGGACTTTCCGAAACATCTGTTCAAGGCGTCGACCAAGACATCTAGAAATGATTTAGGCCTTGGCCAAAACCATATATCAAATTGGGAAATGCCTCGTCCAATTCCATGTTTAATTATCTCATGATACCAACCGATGCACCAAAGATCTATAGCAGGCTCCACCCATCAAATACTAAGTCCAATATATTCCTCATATGAAAAAGTTGAAACATAATATAAATATTCATATTAAAACTAGCCTATTCATTGTCACTAATTTAAACATAAACCATGAATCGTATAAAAATAACACATCCACAGTCGAACATATCACAAAACCTTAAAAACAATATGGAATATTTGTATCATAATGATTCAACTTCAAACAAGTAAAATTTTTGTCAAAGGATGTTGAAATCGACGAAATCAAAAAAAAATAGATAAATATATATTTATTTTTGGAAATAATTTAAGAGTCCAATAATTATAAATGAAAATATTTACTTTGAAAATATACTAATATTATTATATGGGAAGCTTTGAAGATGTTATAAAGGATAAAAATTGTTGCACCCAATGTGTTTGTTAAAAAACATTCTTACCTTAATTATGTCAAAATGGTCATAAAGTACCTATTTTTGAAAATGATGGAATGATTCATTTCAAACCATTTTATAAAAATACAAAAAAATGTATAAATGAATTTAACTCGTAGCCTAATAAATAGTAAAAAAAATTTGAAATACATTTTTAAGAATCATGGTTGGGGATGATAAAGAGGTACCCGTAGATACTTATGTAAATACAACATCGTATAATAAAGAGGTTGTAAAAATAACCCAAACCTTGTACATTTCCTTAGTATATGGTATGTTAACGTTCTATATAATGGATAAAACATTTTTATTAAATTATAGAATAATAATATACATATATATTATATCATATATGATCTTATAATATTACTTTGCTAATAATATTTTTGTAGTATCGTCATTTCTGGTGTTAATTGATTCATTTTCTTTTATGTGCTAGGTTACCTAAGTCATATTTATTATTGATATAATGTATTTTATTCATATAAAGAATGATATTATGTTCATAAACATTATTTTTAATCCTAAAATGAAAATTATTCTTGAATTAATACGATGGATAATGAATCACATCACATTCGTGGAGATGATAATTCGTACGTACGCACAGGCGACAATATCATTATATTTATGGTGATATCATATATAATTGGATGTTATATCATGTATAAATAATCATTAAAATTTTATATTTATTATTTAAATTAGTTATTCTCATTATTATACCCATCCAATTAATGAAATGTTTGAATAGAAAACTACACCACACCATGGAGACGGTATGCCGTACGTACGCACTTATGGTGACTTTGACATTCATATGATGGATGAATAATGAACATGTTTTTACAATTTTTAAAATAAAATAACATTATATATAATATACTGGAGTTATTATTTTATAATGGGATCAACAAATAATGAGGATGTGGAAGAAGAAAAGAACTGGAAAGAGATGAGGAAATATTTACCTCTTCTTCGGGTTTTGTATTTTGATTTGATCATAAGGGATCTCTATGTTGGAATTATGACCAATTTCAGGACACTAGTATGAAGGTAGGAATGTTTGGAGTATATTTGGGTAGGTTTTTTCTGAGCCAATTGGACTTGGAGGTGTGAAATTAATAGAAGGGGCAGTACTCTTTTTTAACAGAGGTGAGGGTCACTTTAGGAAAATCATGAAATATTATTTAATAATAAAATCATTTTCGATTTCTAATGGCTCTAAAATTATTTATTTATAGGATAAGGTGAGGATGGGTCGAAAAACTCGAAACCAATATTTTTTGGAGAGGTTTATGTTACCATATTAACATTATCGTTTAGATTTAACTCTTAGTTAAATAGTTTTATATTTACAATGTCTCTTTGTATTTTTATATTATATGGTTAATAAACATACAATAAAAATACAATAGAACCCCATGATGATCATTATTAATATATATATCATTATCTAATTTCTTTTTTATGAACCTTATATTTTTAGAAATATTGTATCAGATAATAATATTGTATTTTTTTAAGAACTCAATTATGTCAATTTTGACATTATTTAGTATTTGATTTTTTTAAAGCCATAAAAACTGTATCGCATTGAATAAAATTTATTTAATCAACCCTAAAATGTAATATTAACCTATAAAATTAGTTTAATTTATCATATGTCTAAATTTAAATTTATTCGGATATTTATAATATCAATTATTTTATTATTTAATTATTTATTTAATTACGGGATCATCGTTGTGTCATAAATAAATTGAATTATATCATATCTAAAATTTATATATATAATATAATTATGTAGGAAATATTTTTGGCTTTCTAAAGAATATTTATAGTCCAATTTATATTTTGTGTTACCCAATATTAAAAATGGTTTTGTTATTAAACTTTGAATTTATCTCTTTTAAATATTCTTTAAATAAAATAATAATAAATTTCCTAATCTAATCAAAGTGGACCAAATAGGATCATATTTTATTAATATGGTTGTTTTGGGTCTAATTAAATTTATTAAATATAATTAATACATGTGTTTGGGTAATTATAATATAATTTTAACCATTAATTACCAAATTTACTTGTAACTGTTGTAAATAAATGGAAAAAGTTACTATTTACAAAAAATCATTTTCATCTCATTAGACCACATATTACATGTTAATGTCAACCATGTTTCATGTACTTTTTAAATTCAACCCACAAAAGCAGTAAAAATAATTTTTAGTCAAATTTGTTAATGCTCCAAGAAGGTCGGAAAAAGACTCTAAAAAGATCAATAAAATTTTATATATCTAAACATATTATAAAATGACAACAATTAATTACATTGAACATATATATTTATTATGTATATATTTTGACCTAAAATAAATTAAAATAATATATCTAATTATTTAAATAAAATTTCGGTTTTAAATAATAACGTAGTGTTTTAAACTATTCATAAAAAATATAAATTTTTCATAAAAATACCAAAAATTTACCCTAAGTTATTTTTGATATTAAAAATTACAAAATGAAGAACATTTTGATAAATAAAATTTATAATATTTCAAAAAGTGAGTTTTACTACTCATAGTGGCTAGTTTGATTGGTCATGGAGTGTTAAAACTTGAAGTTGTGTACAATGAAAACTACTACATTATTCAAAGGTAAACTTACCATGGATGCTTGGGGTGTTACATTCACTCCTCCATAAATTAATTTCATCATAGAAATTTCTAGAATATCACTAAATAAATAGATTCAGGTGGTTCTTCATCATAAGATTCTCAGGTTCCCACGTTGCATCTCAATCTTATGGTTTCTCCAAAGAAAATTAACCTGGCGAGTCGTCCAGTTTCTCATCACTTATTATTCGGTATCATAAATCTTGAAAGAATCTTCACAATAAGACTGGTCATGTTCGAGTTCATTTTCCTCATAGGTGAGAACAAGCTTTGGGTCAAGAATATATTTTTCCAATAGTTGTACAAGGAACTCATCATGAACATTAGAGAGACATTTGAGGCAATGCCAAACAATAAGCCACAACTTTATTTTGTTCTAGAATTTCAAAAGGTCTGACATACCTGGGACTCAATTTAAACTTCTTTCTGAATCTTATAACACCTTTTCGGGGAGATAACTTCAAGAAAACATGATCTCCTACTTGAAATTCAAAATCCCTTCTCCAATTATCCGCATTTCTCTTTTGCCTATGTTGAGCTATTTTGATGTGGGTTTGGATAACCTTAACATTTTATATTGTTTCCTCAACATGTTCTAGGCCTACAAGTTTTCATTCACAAATATCATCCCAAAAAGTTGGTGTGTGACATATCTTTCCATATAAAGCTTCATATAGTTCCATCTGAATACTTGAATGGAAGCTACTATTATAGGAATATTCTACCATTGGTAAATATTGATCCCATATACCTTGAATGTGAAGTGAGAATGTTCTCAACATGTGTTATGAGGTTTGAATAGACCGTTCTGATTGTCAATCTGTTTAAGGGTGGTAGGAAGTGCTCAAACAAAGTTCTGTATCCATGTCCTTCTGATGAATTTTCAAAAATCATGATGTAAAATGGGGATTACGATCAGATAAAATTTATAGGGGTACACCATGGAGTCATTCCACTTGACTAATATACAGTCTTTCTAGACGTTCAATTGGTAAATCATCTCTTATAGAATGAAAATGTGCTAAGATGGTAAGACGGTCAACAATGATCCATATTGCATCATTCCTTCCCATATTCCTTGGTTGCCCCATGACATAGTCCATCATAATACTGTCCCATTTCCACTCAGGTATGGGAATAGGTTGAATGACTCCTCCAGTCTGTTTCCTTCCCGCTTTCACTTGTTGACAAACCATATATCATGACAAAAAATCAGCAATCTCCCACTTCATGTTTTCCCAACAAAAATCTTCCTTCAAATCCCTATACATCTAAGTGCTCCCAGGGTGTATAGAGAAATTGGAGCTATGGGCATCATCCAAAAATTCCCTTTTTAGATCAAGTATTTTAGGAACATGAAGTCTCTTATGAAATTTCAAAATTCAATCTTCATATATGAAGTCACTCAATCTACCCTCATTCATAGAATTTATCTTCTTTTTAAAGTCCTTATAATCAGAATGAGACCACTTTATCCTTTATAGTAAGGATGTGTTGTCAACCATTTGAAAAATTATTAATTTTTCACCTTAAATGGTTATTGCCATATCTATATTTACTAGATCAATGAATATAAAATCTCTTTCAACTTTCATCTTGATCAAATCTCCATGATCCTTTCTACTCAAATCATCATCCACATTATTTTCCTTCCTCGAGTGGTAGTGTATAGTGAAATAAAAATACATGAGTATTTCAATCCATCTCTTTGGCCTCGTGATGAGTTCTTTCTGTGGGAAAATATATTTCACACTCTTGTGATCTGTATAAATCACACATTTTTTTACAATTGAGATAGTGTCTCCAAATCATCAAGGAAAAGATAATAGATGATAACTCAAAATCTTGAGTGGTATAATTCGGCACATTGTTTTCTAGCCGTCGTGATTCATAGGCAATAAATCTATCATTCTGCATAAGGACAAAACCAAGAACTTTCTTTGAATCACTTCTATAAAAAACAAACCCTTCGTTCACTAGTTTTATAGTCAAGATAAGAGGAGTGACTAATATTCTCTTTATTTCTTCAAAAAATTATTCACACTATTTTTTCCTAAAAATTTAACCCATTTACGTGTGATCTTGGTAAATGGGTTACCCATATGGGAAAAATTATGAACGAAACGTCGATAATAACTTGTTAAACCAATAAAAATGTGTACATTAGTTATAATCATCATTGTTGACCATATGTGGATTTCCATGGTCTTTAAAGGATCAACAATGATTCTATCCATACATTATATATGTCCCAAAAAAGAAATATCATGAAGACATAACTCACACTTTCTAAACATACCATATAATTCATTTCATCTAAGGGTTTTCAGAATAGTGCGCAAGTGATTTTAATGATCATTGTTTCTTTTTGAGTATACCAAGATATCATCAATAAATACCTCTAAGTATTCATCAATATATTCCTTAAAAACTATATCCATTAAATCGATGAAGATAGAGGTTTCATTAGTCAAGCTAAAAGACATTAATGTAAACTCGTAATTCTCATACTAGGTTCAAAATGTTGTTTTCAGAATGAATTCCATCTTCACACACAACTGATGATATCCTGATCAAAGGTCAATCATTGAAACATATTGAGATACATGAAGATGGTCTAATAAATCCTCAATGTTAGGTAGGGGATACGTGTTATTTATGGTTATAGCATTGATCTCCCTATAGTCAATCTAGAACCTCATAGATTCATCATTATTCATAACAAAAAGTACAGGGCCTCCCCATGGAGGAACACTACGCTGAGTAAATCCCTTATTACTGAATTACATAAGTTTTTTATTTAGTTCCACTAATTCTACAGTGTCAATTCTATAAGGGTTCTTCGATATGGGCAATGAACAAAGAATTAAATCAATAGAAAACTCAATTTCTCATTCTGGAGGATTGCCAGGTAAATCCTCTGGAAGCACATCAACATATTCATGAACAATAGTTACATCCTCTATTTAAACATTATTTTCCTCTCCCATAATTATTTCATTCTCTCCATCCCCAATAATTGAATTTAGAAGTGCTACTAGGGATGGATCAGCATAAGAATCAGGTGGTGATGTTTCTTCTATAAAGATATGGTACTCTTTATCATCTCCAAAAATTGTAACCTCCTTTTCTTAAAATAAAGTTTCGTATCATTGTCTAAAATCCAATACTTTATGAAGATGATATTAAATTCAATCATGGGTATTTTTATGAGATCAGAAGATACAAACCATTTATATATCCTAATGGGAACTGATTCAGAAAACATTTTTGTGATGATACTTCCCTTAAGTGTTTTTACAGATTACTACCTTGTTATGTCAAATTGAAAATATCTAATTTTATTAAAAAAATTGGAAGATCTGAAACAATACAACAATCCAGAATCAAATAAAGCATTGCCGAAACACGATGAACCCGTTAAATTACCCACCACCACATCTTTCAAAACATTAACTTCAGCAGTACTGATCACATAAGCTTGGACATGGTCCCTTGGCCTTTTCTGGGATAAGTTTCCCTGACGCTTAGGACATTCATATGAATAATGTCCCATCTCATTGAAATTGATAATTGAACATTGGTAGATTCTTTATTCCCCATACAATCACCAGAAATATGTCCTTTCTATCCACATTTTTTGCATACTCCTTTCCCATTTAGATCAGTTCCAAGGTGCTTCCTTCCACAATTATCACAAGGTGGAAATTAAACTCTTCCATTCTTCCCTGTTTTAATATTTTCTTTACCATATTGTTCAGCAGATCTCTCTATCTATTTCATATTTTCAAAGTCACAAGACATAAATAATTCTCGTTATGTTTTTATAGAACATGAGACAATATCATCATATGATGAGATGGATTGTGTGACTAATGGTTGATAGATAAATGGATTCAACCCTTAAAGCAACGATCATTATTAATTCTTTGGTTACATATATAATTTGTGGCATGCCTTTCTTACCTTCTAAAGATAGCTTCATTCTTTGAGACATTCTCATTCTTTTTTGTCCCAGACTCAGAAATCACCTTTCCATATTCGCTCAATGGCCACGAGGAATGTATTTTTCTATAAAAATATCTTTAAACTCCCTCCATTACATGTTCGATAATTCTTCATATTATGTTCTGCTTGGGATTAATTAACACCGTTGAATAGAATCTCCCACAAGGAAATAAACTTCCCTAACAAAATTTTCCCTTTATCTAATCCCCAAATCATGAAATATTTGTTCTAATCAATTTAACCATTGTTATGTTACTAATGGATTTTTACTCCCATTGAAGGATGGTGGATGTTTCCTCATGAAGCAGTATAACATTGATCCTTCGCATTATGGATCCGTGTGCTCCATATGGGTAATGTTATTATTAATAACCTGAGTGATTTTTCCCAGTATGGTAATAAGATAAACAACACCAGTTGCATCACAAGATCAACTATAATTATATTGGGTGGGATTGAAATGCCAACAAAGATTACGTGTGTTGATACCATTTCCACTCCTTCCACTAGGCACAATTTCTAAACAATGGAATACACTATATTAGTTTAGGAATCAAAATACATAATTCAAAACTTGTAACCAACATTAAATAAATTAAACTATTTATGGATATAATCCAAAATCATTAAAAAAATATTTTTATTGAGGAGGTATATACTCTTAAATACTTAATAATGGGTTATAAAGAAAATGTGAATTATCCTAATAATATACCTCGGGATTGTCATATCCAAGAGTTCACCAAGGCACATTTTTGTGTACCAGGATACCCCAGGTCAAGCCCAAAACTCCTTGTAAGAGTTTTCACTCCTAGGTACATATGTGCCAGAGCTGCCTCTAGTTGCTCGTATCGAGACAGAGATTTAATTGTTGAAAAATACACAAAATATCAATATTATCATGATTATAAGAGGTTCTTATATACAAATCCTAAATGTCTATCTTAGGATAATGTGATCTAATCAGAGTTTATCTAAATCTAGTTTCCAAGGGTTGTACTAAAATTCTTCTGATACCAACTGTAACTCCCCGGCCCCAATTTCCCATAGTCGGTGCTTTATTACATAACATCAGAATGATACAAGAATTTTGTCCCAATAGACCGATCAGTTTAGTATTATAGGAAATAAGATAAATACATAATATAAACATTACAACTTTGAAATAAATACAACACGAATTTATTCCATTAGAGACATCCAATATTCCTGGATTATGCCTGAATGTCACTCATAAATAACTTTTTAATATCCTAGAAAACTGAAACATAAAAAAGGGGTGTGATCAAGTTCTCAGTATAGATAAACAATACATCAAAATATAACATAAACATTATGCATGGGAATAATTAAAAACAAATTCATTTACAAATAATAAACATGAACACTTCATGGAAGGAATATGAGCCGAGTAAATAATTCCATAATAAAACATAGTCATGGGTATTTTAATAGTCTAATAATCACACGATCGATTATTATTACTTTTATAATGAGGGAATGTATAATTTCAGACATTCTAAAACATCTCGTCAAGTCCATGGCCAAGAAGTATAAAAATGATTTAGGCCTCATCCAAAACCATATATCACATTGGGAAAGGCCTTGAAAAATTCCATGCTTAATAGTCTCATGATACCTACAAATGCACCAAGGAGCTATAGAGGGCCCCACCATTCACATACCAAGTCCAATAAATTCCTCGTATGAAAAAGATGAAACACAACTTAAAAATTCTTATTAAAACTAGCATACAAAATGCCAATACCTTAACCATAAACCATAAATGGTAAAATAATAACACATCCACAGTCAAACATATTACAATACATTAAATACAATAAAGAATATTTTTATCATATTGAATCAACTTCGAACATGTTTAAATTTTATCAAAGGATATTGACATAGATGAAATCAAAACTTTTTGAGAAAAATATCTCTTTCTATTTTCAAATAATTTAAGAGTCACAGAATTATGAATGAAAGCATTTATTTTGAAAATATAATAATATTCCTGTAATGGATGCATCAAGGATGTTATAACGGTAGAAAATATCCACACCTTCCCTATAAGTTAAAAAACATTCTTATCATAATTTTTTCAAAATGGTAATAAAGTACCTTATTGGGAAAATGACGTAAAGATTCCATTCAAACCATTTTATAAAATTTTATAAAAATGGTATAAATTATGTTAAACCATATTCTAGTAAACATTAATAATGTTTTAAAATACATTTTTAGGAAACATGGATGTGGATGGTAAAGAGGGCATAGTAGATACTTACATAAAAACTACCTTGGATAATAAACAGATTGTAGAATTAACAGTTACCTTGTACTTTTCCATAGACAATGGTATGTTAAATTGCTATATAATAGTTAAAATATTGTTTTTAAATTATACATGAATCATATTGATAAATATGATATCGTATATGATCTTATCATGTTGCTTTGTTAATAATATTTTAGTAGTATCGTCATTTTGGGTGTTAACTGATTCGTGTTCCTTTATATGCTTGGTTACATAAGTCATGTTTGTAAGTGATGGGATGTATTTAATTCATATAAATAATGATATTATGTTCATAAACATTATTTCTAATCACAAAATGAAAATTAATCTTGAATTATTGCCATGGGGAATTAAACTCATCGCGTTTGTGGTGACAGTAATCGGTACGTATGCACTAGTGAAAATATCATTATATTGACGGTAAAATCGTATGTAATTGGATGAAATATTACATATAAAGAAACAATAAAATGTTATATTTATTATTTATTTTCTTTATACACATTTTTATAACCATCCAAATAATGTAGTGTTTGATGAACACACTTCACTATGACGTGGAGATGGTAAGTCGTACGTTTTCACATATGGTGACTTTGTCATTCATATGATGGATATAATAATGATTATGGATGCACAATTTTAATAACAACATAACAGTATATATATGATTCAAGATTTATTATTTTAGAATTAGACAACTAAAAAAGAGGATGCGGAAGAATAAAAGAACATGAAAGAGATGATGAAATATTTACCTCTTTTTTGGGTTCTTAATTATGATTTTATCTAAACGGCTACATAGGATGGATTTCTGACCAATGGATGGCCTCTATGATGAAGGGAGAAATGTTGGTGGGATATTTTGGCAGGGTTTGTCTGAGTAAAATGGCTTTGGATGTGTGAAATTAAGAGAAGGGGAAGTTCCCTTTTATAAGAGAGGTGAGAGTCACTTCTGGAAAATTTAAAATATTATTTTATAATAAAATCATTTTTGGTTTATAATGTATTTGAAATGATTTATCTATAGTCTAAGGTGGGTATTGGTTTAAAACCTCATAACCAATAGGTTTCGGATAGGTTTATGTCACCAAATTAACATTATCTTTTAGATTTTAATCTTACTTATATAGATTGATATTTACCGTGACTCTTTGTATTTTTATATTACATGGTAAATAAACATACACTAAAAATCCAAGAGAACCTCGTGTGATTCATTATTAGTATACATAACCTTATATATTTCCTTTTGACGAAACTAATATTTTTAAAAATATTATATCTATTAATAATACATTATTTCTTTTAAAAACTCAATTAAGTCAATTTTGACATTATTTAGTATTTGATTTTTTTGAAAGCTATAATAACATTATCACTTAAAATAAAATTTATTTAATCAACCCTAAAATTTCATATTAACATAGATTATTACGGCAATTTTGAAGAAGTCTCTATTTAAATTTATTTGGATATTTATAATATCAATTATATTAATAATTATTAATAAGATAAATACTGCATCATCATTATGTCATACATATATTAAATTACATAATATCTAAAAATTGAAAAATAAAAAACAATTATGTATGAATTCATTTTAGCTTTATAATGAATATTTATAGTCGAATTTAAATTGTATGTATCTCTATATTAAAAATGGTTTAGTTATTTTACATTGAATTTAACAATTTTAACACTACATTAAATAAAATAATAATAAATGTCCTAATATAATCCATGTGGATCAAAGAGGATCAAATTTTTTCCTAAGGTTGTTTTTTGTAAAATTACATTTATCCAATAGAATTAGTACATGTGATAGGGTAATTACAATATCATTTTAACCCTTAATATCCCTATTTAATTTTAATCGTGGTTAATAAAAGTTATAAGTTAGTATTCCCAAAAAATTATTTTCATCTTATTGAAACACATTTGAATTACTGATGCAACCGTGTCTCTCGAAATTTTAAAATTTAACCCTTAGAAGTGGTAAAATTATGTTTTATGGAAATTTGTAAATGCTTCTAAAAGGTGGGTAAAGGATAGTAAAAAGTTCAATACAATTTTATATATCTAAACTTATTATAAAATGACCCCAAGGAATTCAATTGAACATATATAGTTATTATTTATATACTTCAACCTAAAATAAATTAAAATACTATAAATATTTATTTAAATAAAAAGGCATTTTTAAATTAAAATGCAGTGTTATCCACTATTAATAAAAAATTGTTGGTTTTCGGAAAAATACAAAAAATTCACCCTATGCTAATTTTGATATTACGAATTCAAAAATGAAGCCCATTTTGAAATATAAAAATATTAAAATTTCAAAAAATTGGGTATTAATATTCATAATAGCTAGTTTGATTGATTGTGGTGTGTTAAAACTCCATCTTGCGTACAATGAAAGCTACTACATTATTCAACTAAAAATAAAACATGAAGCCTTGGGGTGTTACATCGGCAATAAGACAAGTTGTCAATGTGATAGTTCTAGATTGGTGAATTTCATTATTTTGGTCACATACTATTTTAGGATGGTGTGTCGGTGGATCCAGAGAATGTGGAGGTTATTATGTATTGAGAGTATCCCAAGAGTGTTTTAGGTTAATAAAGATTTCTAGGTTAGGCCTGGTATTACCAGAGTTTCATCATGGATTTATCTTACATGGAAGCACCATTGTCGGGCATTACTAAGATGGTAATCAGGTTTGAGTGGTCTGAGGCCTATGAGAATGCATTTCAAGAGGTGAAAATGTGATTGACAACCACATTGATCATGATCTTACCTGAGCTAGGTATGGGGTATGCTCTATTTTGTGATGCATTGGTATCGGGCATGGGGTGTGTTGATGCATGATGAAAAGTTTGTGGCTAGTAGGTCGAGGAAATTAATACCCCTTGATAAAAATTACACAACTAAAGATCATGATATAGCGGTAGATGTATATCCCTTATCATTCTTGAGGTACAATTTATTTTGATAAGAGTTTATAGTAGTCATGAATAGAACATTGTTTGTATGAATTCTAGAACCAAACCTAGCCCATGGCAAGGTCCTATGGGCATTCCCTATCCTCATGATCTAGTACAAGTTCCCCTGTTTCAAACAATTAGGTCTGTGAACGATTTACCTAAGTATGAAAATATAAAATCATAAAAACAATCCATAATATAAATTAAAAAATTTCCACAAAAAATGTCTTATGAAAAAACCATAATTGAATACTTGTATTTTAATATAGTAAAATATTTCCAAATACAAATATACAAAGAAACAAGACTTCAACATGGACTCCAAATGACAAGGATTCATAACCCACAAGTCAACTCTACAACTCTACCCCGAAGATGGGAACTAACGCCTCAAATAAATCATGAATAAAAAGACAAAAATACACTTACACCTGAATTTTAAACATCCATAAATGAATGTGGGTTTCGAATAAGTCTTAGGAGGTCACGTAGTAACTATAATGGGAGAAAAATAGTAAAAATATAAGGGGTTATGAAAGAATAATTTTACATCATCAAATTTGGGCAATCTGTGAAATATTTAGAAGTCTCACCAAAAGTCATGATGAAAATGAGATCCAAAGTATGAGAGGAGTGCATGGGTGTGCGCCAATGGTATGTGGATGGGGTAAGAGTTAAAATCCTAAAAAAATTATAAATTTAATGAGATATTAAATAATTAATAGAATATTTTAATGTAGAAAATGGGCTTTGGGCTGGCCCAACACCTTCATAAAATACTCAAATCAATCATTATTATGGTTTCCTATGGGGTAAAAATTGATATGGTGGTTTTAATATAATATCATATGCCAATTATTATGTTAAATGGGTGTGAAATGATGAAAAGTTAAAGACTTATAAATGAATAAAAATTCATTTTTAAATCTAGAAATTGTGTCACAGTTTGGCCCAAATTTTGAAAAATCACCATTTCTACCAAAATGATTGGGAAACTCCCCTAACAAATAAATAATTAAAATTAAATTTGAAATATTATTAAACTATATCATTTTTTTGAGAATTATCTCCACCATAAAACTCTCAGCCTTTGGAAACCCATAGTAAGGCCAATGGCAAAAACCAAACTCAACCAAAATGCCAAAATGGACTCCTCCCCCATGTCCCCCACCCCCAAAAGTCTAAATATACTCCAATTGTTAAATAAAATAAGGAATACCATCAACAAACAAAACAAACACCACTTCATGAAATGAACACTAATATTCAGATTTTATCCCAAATGGAAACTCCTCAAACACTATCCAAACAGGATTTCAGAAATTCAACCAAACGAACAACAATAATGATCAAGGTTACACTTAAAATTCTTTAAACAAACCATTAGGTGTTCTCCACAACCAAAATTTACCCAAGAAAGTTTTAGGTAGTTCGATAGCTCTGAACTAGAATACCTACAACCAAGACAGGACTATGGACCAATCTGCGTTACTAGTATGGGGAGATTCTAATGGGATCCCCACAATAAGAGACAACTCATAATTTACCGAGACAGAATCAGAACACTAATATGGAGAGGCCCGAAAAGACTCCTTGTACAAGGGGTATACAGTCATTAAACATTTCTAAAATACAACATATTAGACTCATAGTGGGTCTCCCCACCATAAGAACCAACCATCTTAACAACCATCATGGTCCAACACAAAAAGACCCCAAAATTTAAAAAATTTGGGTCAGTTGCATAGTTAGTCCACACTATTATGAAAACTATGCACTAACTATGGGGATCATTCTTTTTTCATAGCATCCTAACACAATGTCACTACTAATCGTGTAGAAACTATGTTCTCAACCATGACGACACCAATGGTTCAAACTATTCCCATATTTCATCCTAAGGATAAGAATTTGTACATGATTTTAAATGACCAGGGGATATTCCATTACTATGTGCCAGATTATCTCCAGGACCTATGGGTGGTGCTCAAAGTATTTAAATATTTTCGGCCTCATAGATAGGACATGGGCATCCCTAAATAAAAATTCTTCTTCCGGTGATACAAAAAACCATGCCACGAACCTGAATGGGTTTACCAAGAAAAAACACAATCCAAAACTCATTTTACTATAACTAAACATTTTGGTAAAATAAGGGCTTAGAGGATGCACACACATCAAACATTTTTTCATCGGGTGAGAAACAATAGATGAAAATGGAAAATATAACCACCTTCCATTAAATGGTGGATTTTGATATTTTTCCACAAGATACATACTCGCAACATAACATAGACTCTCAGAGGATTGAACAAATTCAACTTTATAATTAAATGAGCATGCGACTTCACAATGCATCACCGAACATGACCAATTTGACTGATTGAAACAACACATGGATAGGGACCTTATAAAATTTCCCCTAACAACAATGAATTACATAAAGTGTCTATAACGACCCGAAATTTTGAATAAATCTTGTTTCCTAATTTTTTCTGTTATTTTATTATTTTTTATATACTCAAAAAAACTGTTTCATTAGATAACATGAGTATAATTAAAATGAGACAGTTGGGTTTTGACTGTTATAGGACCATTGGTCAATATTATCGTTGGACACTAAACATTTCGATATTTGTCTCTAAATAAAAGAAATCTTGGTTAATTAACATAGAAAGAATATTTTATGTCCTCACCCAGTAGTCTTGGACCGATCAAAGCCCATATAACAGAACTTGGGAAGGAGTTAGCACCACTGGGCATTGCTCTAGACCAAACCCAAGCCGAACTTCATCGTGTGAAGCTAGAATAAAATTGCCTTCGTGAGAAGTTCAAACTGATAGAAATTCCTACTCGTGTGATGTTGACAGAGCCTCCCTCAGATTCTCTCACCTTAGCACACATTACACCTAGATCTTATGCTGGTGTGATAAGGGGCTATGTAAGGAGACCGTAACTGCCTTGTGTAATCTTTTGTTTTAAATAAAAATTGGGATTTTTTTTCTTATGATGAATTTTATGAATTTTCAAATTACCGGATAAATATAGTATGCATATTTTTGATGAATTTTAGAGAAATGATATTTTAAAAATGTTTATGTAAAACTTAAATAATTAAAAAATGTGTAATGATTTTCAAAAAATAGTATTCTACAATTATGTTCAGTACGAAATTTAGAGTCTAATAAGATCAACTTGATTTTTCATGAATAGTAAATTATGATTAGTGATTTTATGCTTAGGATTAGTAATGTGACCAAATTGATTAGTAATTTCACTTTAAAAAGTATTAATATAATCTAGGCACCTTGATTAAGTAATGAGATTCAATAGAATTGTCAAATAACGGTTTCATAAATTATTAGTCAAGTATTAGTTTTTTCAAGTGAAAAGTGTTCTTTAATTAAAAATTAAATTACAAATATTTAGAAAATTATTTTTATAAAATGGATTTCATTTTTGAACTCAGAGCATCGATATTTTGTTAAGGTAATTTAGGGGGATTTTTCGGAAAAAATGAATTTTCGGTGAATAGTGTATTTATATAAAAATTAAATTAGAAATATTTAGAAAATTATTTTTATAAAATGGAGTTCATTTTTTAAATCATAGCATCAATATTTGGTTATGATGAAATTTTGGGATTTTTCTGAGTAAGATGAATTTTCGATGAATAGTGAAAATATAGTTTTTAAGTTACGAGTGTTTAATGACATCATTAAATGATGTATTAAGTATGTAATCAATATGGTCGACTTATGAATAGTAATATAAGGTATGAGGGGACCCAAGTGGCCAATACCATGGGAGAATACCATGGGCAAGCCCATGGTTTTTCCAAAACCACCAGTGAGGTGTCCCTTGGCCATTAATGCCTTGTCCCCTCATTTTCCCTATAAATACCAAGCTATCCTATCATCCATTCGACTCCCAACTCTCCCCCAACGAAGCTCTGGTCTCATTACCTCCCAATGAGTCCTCCCAAGGTTCCCCCATGCCCTCAAGGTCCCAACCGTTGAGTTTTAAGTGTTACGTTTTAAGGTAAGGGATCCAACATCTCTCTTTCTTTTCAAGTAATCTCTTTTATGTCATTTCTTTAATGATCCATGTTAATATGTTGGATGATGTTCTTTTATATTAATATCACTTCCCTTTTCATGTTAATATGATGATAGACCCCCTCTTACTCTCATCATTTAGTTTTATGAATGTTTAAGTGGCGCCGTTAGGCTGCAGAATTTTTAGGGGATTCATTCACCTTTCACATTTTTCAAAGTTCTACTTTCATGTCAAGTATTTCAAGTTACTTTTTATGTTGGGTTATGATCTCTATATATATCATACTGAAATTTTATTTTCATTTGATGAGAGACCCCATTTGATCTCTTCAATTGATTTCTTTTTTAATTTTAAGTGGCGCCGTTAGGCTGCCGAATTTTTAAGGGATTCTTTCACCCTTCTCATTTTCATGTTCTATTTTCTGGTCAATTATTTCAGGTTCCTCTTTATTATGTATGGGTATGATCACTATATCTATAATACTGATCATTTATGTCCATATTATTAGAGACCCTATTTTATCTCATCAATTCATTTTTGTTGATGTTTACGTGACACCGTTAGGCTACCGAATTTTTAAGGGATTCTTTCACCTTTCTCATTTTTCAAAGTTCTACTTCCATGTAAAGTATTTCAAGTTCCTTTTTATTATGTTGGGTTATGTTCTCTAAATCTATCATACTGAAATTTTATGTTCATATGATGAGATACCCTATTTTATCTCGTAAATTCATTTTTTTTATGTTTAAGTGACGTTGTTAGGCTGACGAATTTTCAGAAGAGAAATCTTATTTTTGTCTTCCTTTCATGTTCTTCATTTCTTATGGTCTATCTTTACAATCTCATTACCATGTTCTCAAATCCTTTATATTCTGTCCCCCTACTGTTTTATGGATCATTTATCAATGTTTGACCCATGTCCCCTCTCTTTTCAATATTTTCTAAAACCTCGAAACATAGCTATTATGCTGCAGAATTTCCGTCTCAAAATGTCTCTCTCTTTTTCTAAAGTTATTTTATTTTATTAAGTGAATACTCAAAGCTCTATCTTCTATAGGGGTATTCAAAAATATACCATAATATTCTATTTTAAATTATAGGATTTACATATATGAAACCCGTTATCACTTTCCATGGGTTTAAAGTGACATAAAGAGCATGTCTTTAAAGTAGTTTTAAAACATTATGATTATGAAATGAAACCCATTTCTTTTATGATATATGGGTTGTTTATGAAATGATTGATGATGATATATGTGGCTCACATGATAATAAAGACATGTCAATGGTGCGCCCAGATAGCGCTCCAATGCATTGCGTAAAGACTTAATCTCTAGAGATGTCCTTTTAGGCTGATACCTTGGTGAATAACGTTGGTAATTTTTAATGACACCTTGGGGATAGACCTAGGTGAAATGAAATGATTTTCAATATTAAATGTTGTATCCACACCCTCATGTTATGAAAAATGTTATTTTTATTATGATATGACTCGCGATTTCTTTCTCATGACTTAAGGTTTTTTTATGACTTTATTGATGTATCTCATGTTCAAATGTTAAATGTTTCCCCGTATTTCCCATACTGGGCCTCCTGCTCACCCTTTCTTTTGATGTATGTCCCCATGTTATGAGATATAGTAATTAACCTAGGATGAACTTGAGAAAAAGCCTTTCAAGTGTTTAAGAAGAATGTTGTATGTTTTCATGTTTTACGTTCCTGGTTTCCAAGACAATAAACCTTAAAGATCCTCAGTTTTGTAAAATGTAATGAATGTTTATGTGATAAAAAGGCGGGATTCTATAGTTGGTATAAAAGGATGGTTTAGTTATTTGTGGAAATCAGGATATGAAAACACTAGGAAGAACCTAATAGAAAAGTTTAAATATAGGAAATCTTCCTATTATTTTGGTGAGTATTGAGTAAGTGGTTGCCAAATAAATACATCCCTCTCTAGATACGAGTAGGTAGAGGTGGCTTTGGTACAGATGTACATAGGGGTACAACCTGAAACACCGCTTTGAGCTAGACTCGAACGGGAACTGGTATACGACAACGGGCCTTGCTGCACTCTTGGTTACGACACTCCCGGGGGATATTCTCTGGTTAATTCATAAGCTTAGTATGAACCATTATTAAAGGAACAAAGATAAAATAAAATAAAGATTCACATAAGAATATATGATCATGGATAACCATGTTTAAAACCTAGGGGATCAAATGTTAGGGTATACTTCTCATCTACAAGTTATCTTTATATGCTTGAAGTTTCTTTTCATGATTATTGGCTAAGTATTTAAGCCCCTAATTATACATTCTATTCTTAATTAATAGTGGGAAATGGAAGAACATGTCCCAACAACCAATGTTATAGGAAATGAAACGATTTCCGTATTAATATGATTGAGATGATTAGGGGTTTAAAAGATGATTATTATTTTGGAAGACGTTCACTATTTTGGGAACCCTATTTGATCAAGTTAAATATATTACTACGGTATTTTCGTTGAGGAGTAAAGGTTGAATTATATTTTGAAGAATCGATGAATGTAAGGTTCTCTTATAGTAATTTAGGTTACTTATGGAAATTATTCACCTATCTTGGGGAAAATATGTTTAGGTTAGTTACTTTTGTTATAAGATTTTAGGAATGGTTGATGTTGTTTGGAGATGAACGATAATGTTTATCTTGGAAGACTATTTTATCAAGTCTTTATTGTATTTGTGTTTCAATCTTATTTGGGTTATTTGAGGAATTTTAAGGGAAGCTATTTACGGAATGGTCTATGATGAACTTTGGGTAGTACCGTGGAACTTTGAAGATTTAAAAGTAGTTTCTCTTCCTATGGGATTCTTTATTTTGATGAGTTGTTTTATCTTACCCATTCTGTTTTTGGGATAAATGTTTAAAGATAGATTGTTTTTCTATTGAGGAATACATGATTCTCAAGAAGATTATTCTTGTGCTTTTGATGAGACCAAGTGTTTTTGAATCATATGGAGAAAAGATTAGTTTTAATAGATACTTATTAAAAGATGAAACTCCACTTGAATGTATGTATATTTCCTTATGTTTTTGTTCTATGTAGTAAATGAATTCCTCCAAATTATGAAAAGGAACATAAAACAAAAACGTTGTTGGTTTATGTTTCCTACTAGGTAATCAATGACCTCTTACACACATCATAATTTTGGGATTTTCTCATTGTTAAATTTCTCCTAATCATGTTTTCTATCACTCTCCCTTAGAACGTGACCCATTGTTTTTTCCTCCATGTCCATGTTTTCCTACATGGGATCCTAGTATGGGTTTACTTAGGTGACCTTTTTACATCCCTTACTTCCTTTTAAAGTAAGAGTTTTACTGACTCCTTTTCCAATGTGGTACATTCAATGAAATTTCAAAACCAAGTTTTAAAAATTTCGAGCATGCAATTTCGTAAGGGGGGAAGATTGTAACGACCCAATTTTTTGAATAAATCTTGTTTCCTAATTTTGTGTGTTATTTTATTATTATTTATATACTCAAAAAAACTGTTTAATTGGATAACATGAGTATAATTAAAATGAGATTGTTGGGTTTTGACTGTTATATGACCCTTGGTCAATATGACCGATGGAAACTAAACATTTCGATATTTTTATCTAAATACAAGTGATATTGGTTATTTAACATAGAAAGAAGATTTGATGTCCTCACCTAGTAGTCTTGAACCGATCGAAGCCCATCTAACCGAACTTGGGAAGGAGGTAGCACCACTGGGCTTTTCCTTGGACCAAACCCAAGTCGAACATAATCGTGTGAAGCTAGAATGGAATCGCCTTTGTGAGAAGTTCAAACTGATAGAAATTACTACTCGTGTGATGTTGGCCGAGCCTCCCTCGGATTCACTCACCTTAGCACATCTTACACTTAGGTCTTATGCTGGTGTGATAAGGGGCTATGTTAGGAGACCATAACTACCTTGTGTAATCCATTGTTTAAAAAAAAATTTGGATTTCTTTTTATGATGAAGTTTATGAATTTTCAAATGGTCGGATAAATATAGTATGCATATTTATGATGAATTTTAGAGAAAAGATATTATAAAAATGTTTATGTAAACCTTAAATAATTAAAAAATGTTTAATGATTTTCAAAAAATGGTCTTCTACAATTATGTTAAGTACAAAATTTAGAGTCTAATAAGATCAAATTAATTTTTGATGAATAGTAAATTATGAATAGTGATTTTATTCTTAGGATTAGTAATGTGACCTAATGGATTATTAATTTCACTTAAAGAATGTAATAATATAATCTAGGAACGTTGATTAAGTAATGAGATTCAATAAAATGGTTAAATAACGGTTTCATAAATTATTAGTCAAGTATTAGTTTTTTCGAGTGAATAGTGTTTTTAATTAAAAATTAAATTTAAAATATTTAAAAAATTATTTTTATAAAATGGATTTCATTTTCGAACTCAGAGCATTGATATTATGTTAAGGTAATTTTGGGGGATTTTTCTGAAAAATATAAATTTTCAGTGAATAGTGTATTTATTTAAAAATTAAATTAAAAATATTTAAAAAATTAGTTTCATAAAATGGAGTTCATTTTTGAAATCAGAGCATCTATATTTGGTTAAGGTGAAATTCTGGGATTTTTCTGAGAAAGTTGAATTTTTGATGAATAGTGAAAATACAGTTTTTAAGTTATGAGTGTTTAATGACAACATTAAATGATGTATTAAGTATGTAATAAATATGTTCGACTTATGAATAGTAATATAAGGTATTAGGTTTACCAAGTGGCCAATACCATGGGAAAATACAATGGCCAAGCCCATGGTTTTGCCAAAACCACCAATGAGGTGTCCCTTGGCCATTAATGCCTTGTCCCCTCACTTTCCCTATAAATAACAAGACATCCTCTCATCCATTCGACTCCCAACTCTCCCCCAACGAATATTTGGTTTCATTACCTCCCAATGAGTCCTCCCAAGGTGCCCCCAATACCTCAAGGTCCCAACCTCTGAGTTTTAAGAGTTACGTTTTAATGTAAGGGATCCGACATCTCTCTTTCTTTTCAAGTAATCTCTTTTATGTCATTTCTTTTATTCTCCATGTTATTATGTTAGAGGATGTTCTTTTATATTCATCGTACTTCTCTTTTCATGTTAATATAATGAGAGACCCCCTCTTACTCTCATCATTTCTTTTTATGAATGTTTATGTGGCGCCGTTGGGCTGTCAAATATTTAAGGGATTCTTTCATCTTTCTCATTTTTCAAAGTTCTACATTCATGTCAAGTCTTTCATGTTCCTTTTTTATGTTGGGGTATGATATATATATCTATCATACTGATATTTTATGTTCATATAATGAGAGACCCTATTTGATCTCATTAATTGATTTGTTTTAAGATTAAGTGACGCCGTTAAGCTGTCAGATTTTTAAGGGATTCGTTCACCCTTCTCAATTTCAAGTTCTATTTTCTGGTCAAGCCTTTCAGGTTCCTTTTTAATATTTTGGGGTATGATATCTATATATATCATACATATCTTTTATGTTCATATGATGAGATACCCTATTTGATCTCGTCAATTCATTTTTGTTTAATTTTAAGTGACGTCGTTAGGCTGCCGAATTTTTAAGAGATTCTTTCACCTTTCTCATTTTTCAAAGTTCTACTTCCATGTCAAGTCATTCAAGTTATATTTATTATGTTGGGGTATGATATCTATATCTATAATACTGAACTTTTATATTAATATTATGAGATACCCTATTCGACCTAGTCAATTCATTTTTGTTGATGTTTAAGTGACGCTGTTAGGCTGCCGAATTTTCATAAGAGAAATATTATTTTTGTCTTCCTTTCATGTTCTTCATTTCATATGGTATATATTTAAAATTTCATTACCATGTTCTCAAATCCTTTATATTAAATCCCCCTACTGTTTTATGGATCATTTATGAATTTTTGACCCATTTCACCTCTCTTTTCAATGTATTCTAAAACCCTGAAACATAGCCGTTATGCTGCAGAATTTCCCTCTCAAAATGTCTCTCTATTTTTCTAAAGTTCATTTATTTTATTAAGTGAATACTCAAAGCTCTCTCTTATATAGGGGTATTAAAAAATATACCAAACTATTCTTTTTTAAATTATGGGATTTACATACATGAAACCCTCTTTCCCTTTCTGTGGGTTTAAAGTGACGAAAATATCATGTCTTTAAAGCCGTTATAAAACGTTATGATTATGAAATTAAACCCATTTCATTTATGCTATATGGGTTTTTATGATATTATTGGTGATGATTTATATGGATTACATGATAATAAATAAATTTCAATGGTGTGACCAGATAGTGCTCCAATGCATTGGGTAACGACTTAATCTCTAGAGATAACCTTTTAGACTGATACCTTGGTGAATAACCTTGGTAATTTTTAAGGACACCTTGGGGATGGACCTTGGTGAAACAAAATGATTTTTAATATTAAATGTTGTAGCCACATCTTCAAGTTATGAAAAAAAAATTTTTATTATTATAATCCTCACGATTTCTTTCTCATGCCTTAAAGTTCTTTTTCATGACTTTATTGATGTATCTCATGTTCACCTGTTAAATGTTTCCCCTTGTTTCCATTACTGGGCTTTCTGCTCACCCTTTCTTTTGATGTATGTCCCCAGGTTATGAGATGAATTAATGAACCTAGGATGAACTTGAGGAGAGTCCTTTCATGTTTTTAAGAAGAATGTTTTATGTTTTCATGTTTTAAGTTCCTGGTTTCCAAGACACTAAACCTTAAATATCCTTGGTTTTGTAAAATGTAATGAATGTTTATGTGATAAAAAGGTGGGATACTATATTGGCCATAACAACATATCATGACACTATTTTCCATGCTGGTTTTTTACATGAACTACTACTTCAATGATACTACCAATGATCCAGAGGGCCTCTTAGACACCTTCCATACACTCATCCACACTAATAACCGCAGACCACTTCCACCTTCGACCAATCCGGCAACATAAGAATCTAAGGTCTCTTTCAATCTTCATTGAGAATTCTACCACTATATTAGGATCCAAAAAACCATTAAAGGAAATGTTGTAGACTCAAATGAAAAATCTTGAAAAAAATATTTCTTATATTTATCATCTGGGGGATTTTAGAACGGCGAAACAATCAGGGATTCACTTCAGTCATGCAATAACACATAATTGGGGCATTCCTTATCTAACAAGAAAACCCAAGGACCCAACCAATCTGGTACATTGGTAAAAACATTCCACAAACCGTATCTAAACACATGAAGGGAAACACCTTAAAGGCTTCTCAAACCATTCTTAGAAGAGACTACTAACCAGTCCTTATACCCATTTTACCAACCAAAAATTCCCCAAAATACGGTTCAAAAGGAGTTGTTCTTGGACTCAAAACAACCCACATATTTTACATTTTACAAAAACAAATAATATGAACCATATCAATATACTCATCAAGAAATCATGATTCCCATTAAACACTATTCTTTAAAAACAAACGGTATAGCAGTTAGTGTATCCTCCATTTGTAACCCGTAGGCCTCACACATGCATGTTTTCCATGCCACACTAGCCACCCTCCTCATTTCCATCTCATCACTCATCCATCCATGCCATTATCCATCCATCTTCTAGATAACCTCATGCATGTGTTCGATCACAGAAATACTAAAGGTAAAATAAATTCATTCCACTTTTCAAAACCAAAACAATCAACCAATATATGGTTTTTCTCAAGACCTCTAAGAAAGAAAAAAATCTCAATCTTTCAAATGAATACTCACTTTCATTTCATATACATCAATTTCAAAACAACCAAACCCATTAAAACACATTTTAATTGTTTAATAATCTTAATTGGGAATACTTTTTCAAAACCAACATTAATATAATTTACTACATACAAAAGTGGTGTAAACCATCAATTTTCCATTTCAAAACAATTATGTAAAATCAGTTCCACAATTTCACAAATCCAAAACATTAAATATTTTTTAGAAAATAATTTCACAATAAAATTACATTTCTTAAAAATAAGTAAGTTTTCATTTAAATCAATGTTCTATGATTAAAAAACTAAAGAACACAAAACAACGAGAGGGGAAACTAGCTTCATTGGTTGACATTGAAATAAGGTTAGTGGCCATATTCCTATAACTTCAGGGTCATAGAGAGTGTTATAGCTAATATACCAATCTCTACATTGCTTGATAGGCCCTATGAGCTCACTGAGACCATTAACCCAACTACTTATTCATTTCCCATAATCATCATCAAACCATGAAAACCAATGGAATTAGGTATGTCCCAAATAACCCTAGAAACTGGAATCCTATCCTAAGGTTTGGTGATCATGAACACTGCCCATATCCCGAATAACTTGTCCTTCCAATCCTAACTCCAGACTATCCCGATTGTTCCCCAAATAACATGACTGAAAGAGTTAACTTGAACCTCCTTTGATTCCATTTTACCATGATCCAAATCTGGTCGCAACTAATATCGAAACATAACCAGGCTCGTTGAAAGGACCAAAGTATTTTACCTATCCTCGTGGTCTGGTACAAGTGATTGGGAATCAGACAATTATGTTTAGTAATGATTTACCTGATTATGAAATCATAAAACATTAAAAACAATCCATAATATACATATGAAATTTTCAGCCAATCAAATATTAAGAAAAACCCATAATTGAATACATGTCAATGAATATAGTACAATATGTCCAAATACAAATAAAAAAATCATAAAAACATCCCCAAGGAGTCCAAATGACAAGGGTTCATCAACCACAAGTCATCTCCACAACTTCGCCCCATGGGTGGGAGCTAACAACTTGAATAAATACCGATAATATCCACAAAACTACAATAGTAGATGAATTTCAAAACATTAATAAATTAATTTGAGGTTCCAAAAAGGTTTTGGAGGAAATTTCGGAACGTGAATGGGTGAAATGAGTATAAATATAGGGAGTTATTAAAGAATCAATTTACCTCTTCAAATCTGGGAGTTTTGTGAAATCCAGAGTAGTATCACCGCAATTCGTGATGAAAATTTTCACTAAAGAAGGGGATGAGAGCTTAGAGGAACGCCTTGTGTAAGAGGTCTCATGAGAGAGTTTGAATCACTAAAAAACTTAAAAATCGATTTAGATATTAAATAATTAAAAAATAATTTAATGTCTAAAATGGGCTTTCGGGCTGCCCAATACCTAAATAAAAATCCAAAATTCATAATTATTATGGATTCATATGGGGTCCAAATGTATATGGTGGTTTTAATATACCCATATATTCTAATTGGGATGTGTAGTGGGTTTATATTTTTGAAAAATGAAAGAGTTAAAAATGAAACAAATTTTATTTTTAAATCTAGAAATGGGATCATGGTTTAGCCCAAATTTTGAAAACTCCCCATTTCCACCATAATGAATTGGAAACGACCAAAACCAAGCAATAATTTAAATTTAATGAAAATTATTTTTAAAATAAGTCATGGATGTGAGAACAATGTTTACCGATCACAAGTGTCAAATGTATATCATTTCAGAGTAGGATTTGAATCTTTGGTAGGAAAGATGTGGCAAGTTACTCTTGTATTTCGACTATGAAATGGAATATACACTGGGGAAATGGAATAATTATTATGATGATTGGAGAAGGATGGGTCAGAACCAGGTGGTTTAGGAATACAATATCTAGTGGAAGCTGTTTTATTTCTTCACATTGATGCATATACAGGTGTTGGATGAAAATAGTAAGGTGTCTCTTCCATCCATGGCAGTTGAGTCGATGATATTGATTAGATTTAGGGAAATTCAGATTAATGATACTAAATGTTTGGCCATAAGGGAAACAAGTAAAGGTTAGGATTCTCCATCTTGTTTGGCTGTAGCTGTGGACGGGGTTGTTTGGGTCCATAGTTGTGTGGTTGTTATGGTATGTATGTTGGACTATTTGATGTGTGAGTTCCTTAAATCTAATTGGGCAGTGCCTCCCAGTTTGAAAAAGATATATCATGATCTATGTAGATATTTTTAGTGGACATGAACCTGAAAAGAAGTTGCATGATTTGTGGCACAGTGCCTTACATGTTAGATGGTGAAGGTCGGCCATCAAAGCCTATGTGGTCTTTTAAATGCATTACCAATGATGGAAAGGAAGTGGGATGATGTGATGATGGATTTTCTGGAGGGTCTCATGAGGATGCCTCAGAATAATGATGAAATCAGTGTGGTGTTTGACAGTCTAATGAATTTTTTTCTTTTCATACATATTCCAGAGACTTAAAAAATTGACAAGTTGGGTGAGTCGTATGTTAGAGAAATAGTACGGTTTCATAGTTTTCCACAGCCAATAGTTTTGGATCATGATCCTCATATCACATCATGCTTCTAGAATGTTATGAAGAAGGGGATTCGTACTCAAGTTCATTAGAGGACAACATTCCATCTGTAGAAGGATGCAATGTCAGAGCGTACAATCCATTTGTTGGAAGTTATGTTTTTGGGATTTTGTGTTGGATATTGGTGGTTTATGGGGGAAGTACATGTATCTTGTTGAATATTCCTACAAAAATAGTTTTCAGGATACAGTTCATATGGAAAAATTTGAGGCTCTCTATAAGAGGACATGTTGATCTCCACTGTGTTGGTTGGAAACTGGTGAAACTAAGCTATTGTGACCGGGAATCATGGATGTGACTTTATAGAAAGGTGATTTAATTTGGAAGTCGATGGAAATAGCATAGAGTAGTCAGAAGTTGTATGCATATCAGAGGTATGGACCTCTTGTGTTTATATTGGTGATAGTGTGTTCTTTCAGGGATTTCCATGGGTGTGTCACTAGGGGACACATAAGAATGGAATGTTGGTGCCCATGTTTGTGGGTCATTTGAGATTGTGAAGAGGATATGGCCGGTGGTGTACCGACTGGCTCTTCCACTGTAGTATTGAAAAATCCATGATGTATTTCATGCGTCAGAGCTTCATTAGTATCATACAAACCCAAAGAACATGGTGGATGTTGATAATGTTGAGCTTCAGGATGATGCGTCCTTTAAGGATCATGCAGTGTATGACATGGATCGTAGTGAGAAAGCCTTGAGGTCAAGGTTGTTCCATTAGTGTGTATCAAATGGAATCCTTGGAATGTTCATCAAGAATATTGGGAGTGGAAATAAGATATTTGGGCTCTATGGTATGATCAATTTTCCTTGTAAGTGAAATAAATAATACATTATAGCTCAAGGAAGAGGTTTGTCACAACCATATTCCCACTCCAAAGATTCTCCCAAGTTCCCCGTGAGATTGATCTCCCTTGTTACTATGGAATTTTTGGTGATCTTTGGTGCGGATCGAAGATCTAATTAAGGCTAATCTCATCCTTCCGTCTCTTTTTTAGTGTAGGGTTTGTATCTTATTCTCCTCTCATATTGAAGCTCTAAAACCCTACTCTTTGTCTGTGTTTTTGGTTATAGATTCAAAGGATGGTTGATGCGGAAACTAAATGATTGATTATGAGCATGTTCACCCTCAAAATCTATGTAGGAGTTCTGCATGTTATATCTGATGGTTTAATGTTGGATTTTTTCATGTAAGGCTTTTTCATGGGTTTCTATTGGTACGTTTCGATCAACCATGGCAGGGTTTGGAAAAATTGTTATTAAGAAAATATATGGAAACCCTCTTGAACCTTATGGGATGAGTTGAGGATGATGAGGCTAATCTAGGGCCACCCATGGAGTGTGCCAACTCTCCCAGACATAAGTATTTGTAAAGAATAAGGGAGACTATTGATTAGATATGTAGATCCTTGATAAACATATTGAAGTGTTTAATTGTATTGAATAAGATTCTAGGTGATTTACCTAGGTGTAGTAATAACCTAAGGTATATTGGGTTAACAAGGAAATTATTAAAGACCATAATGAAATGTATAACGATCCCGGTAATGAAGCCTAGTGATTTTGGCATGATGAATGAAGACAAGTGAGATATGCACAATGAATGAATTCATAGTGAGATAAACATAATAAAAGTGGAATCATGTTAAGTGTCTAAATGTTGGAAAATATGGTAAATGTGTTAATGGGTGAGTCATGGTATTAACTTTCAGATTATTTATATGATATATGTATTCATTGGGAGATGGTTGTGATATTATGTGAATGGTTTATTGATATACATATATTATAGACATTAGGTTCAATGCTACAGTTCAATTTGAACAAAGGCTCTAAACTCTACCCCTATGGCATGAGTTATGGAAGAAGACTAAGGCTCTATTCCCCTAAAATTTGAATCCACCTATACTAATGCTTCGAGGGGAGGATATGGTTGACATGTGGTTTTTAGTTCTAGTGAAATAGGATAACAATGTGTTTTCTTCATGAATGTGATTGTGTACATTAAGCCCATGTATCTTGGTGTGCTTGATAACCCTTGTTCAATGTGTTAGAAATGGTATGTAATGGGAAATGAGATAAAATATTTAGATATGGAAATTTTAATAAATGTTTGTAATGGATCTAAATAGACTAAAATAAATCAATACTTTCCATGTCATTTATTTTTCATTTCCCTTTGTGTGTGCACAATTGTTTATACCATATATTTTTTAAACATCGTTTGTGGTTGCCAACTGAGTTGTACTCACACCATGCTCTGGTCGCCATTGGGTACCGGAGTAAATTACAAGATTGTGGGTACGGATAATGGAAAAGATTCTTGTTAGGATGTTGGGTTGGCATGGGTGTGTGTGGAGGTAGACCAAAATATTGTGTTGGGTCCATTTTGGAAATTTTGTACTTTGTCTTCATTTTGGGTTTTGTTCATTTTTTAACATAAAGCATGGAATGTCATATTTACTTTTGGACATGGTTGTACCCCATTTAAGGAATGGATGTTTATACATCATCTAGTATTATTAGTTATTATTATGCTATTTTGATAATCATCTTTAGTGGTTTACTTTGATAAAAAGTGGGTATAGTCTCCCCAATTTACAATATGGATCCAAACTACTAGTTGGAATCCTTTCGTGTATGGGGATACGTGCTTAAGGTCATGCAACCACTTAGCTCGGTGCACTGATTTTGCGGCATCCAGGTTTGGTATGTTACATTAGGTCTCCTCTTGCTTTTATATTGTAAATAAAGATTTATTTTCTGGTGTGACCCTACAAAAAACTATAATATTTTGATATATTATTCATTATAGTGAATACTCTGTGGTTGGGGAAACTATCCAACCATGATAAGTAGTAAGATATCGACAAAGGCACCAATCATTATTAAAATTCCCATTTTCATTGTATCTTTATTTACTATATAAATTAGTGAGTTTGAGACTGTTATTTTGGGATAACAAACCATAATATGTAACATGTGATTATTTTATTAGGAAAAAAATTATTAAAACATGTCCAAACATATTGATCCCCCATTGTTCTGGGAATAATTCATTCATAAAAAATTCATATTATATTATATCTAGGCCATTTATTTGAATAAATAATGAGATTTGAAGGGATAATCTGAATTTTATGACTACTAGGGACTAATTAATTCTTATATAAACAATTACCATATTTTTAAGAACATAAGCATTCAATATTTTATATACGATTTATTGGATGTTAGATATACTTATATACTTGGAATGAAACCCATTAAAGAATATTCTTGAACTAATATAGAAGAATAATGAAATATGGATATTGATTGTGTAAGATCAAAATTCTAACCTTACAAACATATCAAAAAATTCCAACAATAAGTGATGGGTATTATATTAGCTGAGGAATCCTAAGATAGGTTGATGACTAACTAAAAAGGTTATGTGCATGTCATGGAGGCTAAAATATATATATTTAAAATTATGTTTTATGAAATTTATATGGATGAAGAAGATATTATTGATGATTAGTTCAGTTATGTAATTTAAATTTTGTATAATATTTTGGGTTTTGGTAAAAAAAATTATGACTCTAATTAAATATAAATTCATGAGAAAACTTGTTGATTGGTTTTATCCTAATATCCAATCTATATCAGAAAAAAAGGATATTTTCATGGTTGAATTTCATAAAAATATCATAACATATGAAATTATAAAATGTAATGATATAAAAAATTGTGACAAAACATAAGGATATTTAGGAAATGAGAATGTTGAAAGTTAGAAAACATGTTTGTTATATAGATTCATGTGACTCAGAAATTAAAGAGCTCGATGGATACTATCAATGAATAGTGGTTTATATATAAAAGGGATTCAAAAAGTTAAATAAAAAGGTGAATGGAAAGTTCCATCTTATATACAACAAATTCAATGGCATTGGGAACATTTCCATTGACTTTTCTAAAAATAAGTTACCAATATATGAATATGAATATGATGATAAAACATATAAAATAATGTAGAATTCATTTTTTAAATATTTATAAAAAATGGAAAATGAAAGAATAAATTTTCAAGAGAAAGAGAATAAATATAATGATTAAATAAAAAATAACTACCCACTCATCTATTAGTAAATCTAAATATGAGAATGGTGATAAATTTAAAAATTTCATGGCTCATGTGGAAATAATTTTTGACACTCCATGAAGTGATTAATATGATTCAAAACAAAAATTGATTGATAAAATGATAAATAATGTAATTTAGTCATGCATTGCGTATAATACCATGTTAAAAATAAAATAACATTCTAGTAAAATATATAAATAAAAATGTTGATGTAATAATGATATTAAAATGGAATAAAAAACACATGTTGAAGAGGTCAAAAAAATTATATTTAATTTTATTGAACCTGATAATATGATATATTATCTTAAGGAAATGCACTTATACAGTGAATAATAACTATATATTTCATGGTCTAGATTGATTATAGATATAAATTAGATAATGAAGTTAATATAGGAATTAAAAAATTCTATTGGTGTCAAACATGAATCCTTTAAAATTTATAGAATTCTTTCATAAGATATTATTTTATATATGAACCAAATAAATATATTTTTAATTATTTTTACACTAAAAATATAGCCTATATCTCAAAATATATTCAAGATTATCATAAAAAAAAATGAGGAAATTATGAAATTTTACTATAAGAAAAGAGGATCATGGGAATCTGTTAATCTGTAAAATAAATGAAAATACACATTTAAAGTGTATACTAAGATTAAAATTTTGTAAAATAGAAGTAATGTCTTAGATTTTATATGTATTATTTTATAATTTTATATGGAATTATACCGAGACCGGACTCTATGATGTTGTGAGATTATAAGGCCTAGAGTTCCCAAAATATGTTTTTAAAATGAAATAAATTTAGAAATATCACGCAATAGTTTTTTCTAGAAAAAGTGGACTAACATTTAAATGGGTTCCCAAATCAAAAATCTGAGTTAGTCAGATAATTCATAGGATAGACATTACCTTCGGCAGGGCCTAACATAGAATGATGAGGGTCAGCTGCAAAAGTAAATTTTTTGATTTTTTAGAAAATAATGAAAATTTAATATTTTATTTTATTTTAGAGTTTCCATGATGTAGCAATGCGTCTTGTGGTTTTAAATAACTTGGAGACCACTGTTAGGCTAATAATATTGGAAACCATTTCCTTGGATTCTTCATATCATTATATAGATGCGATCATTGGAACAATCTTGATGAACGATGATGATCAGTGATGTTTGGATCATAGCATGTCAAGATAGAATCCTAACTAATGACCTATCTCCCTTTTTGTTGATGATCGTGTTAAGGGTTGTTTCTTTGATTTCATTTTCCCCATTCATTCACTAAATGATTAACATGTATAAACATACGAATTGGTTTAAACGTGGATTTTTCGTTCATGAAGGATGGTTTTTTATTGGGTTAATTTTGAGGAATTGATTGATGTTTAATTTTATTTATATTTTATTTTCTCCATTTGATCCTTATTATGGGAGCAGATCAATGCTATTAGAAATGATGGGGGAGGATCATTTCACAATACATTATTTGTATTTTTCACCCTTTTTTACAGTGTTCTTCGACTTCATCCCTTTGTTTTGAAAAATGTATCATTTTACATCCATTTCAAAGTGAAACAATCCCAAATTAGAGATCTAACATCAAGAAAACCTAGTAGAGGTGTGATTTGGATGGCCTATGATGAATCAACTCATTTTGATAGAAATCATTCTTCGATTATTCTTCTCACAGATGATCAAAATGAATTCGAGGCGTCAAACGATGTTCAGAGACCTTCTGTTTTGGTGTTATCAAGTCAGTAAGACCATAAATTTTAACATTTTATTAGATCATATTTACGGATCAATGGTTGGAGAATCACCTAAGGCCAAACATCGAATAACTAGATTTCAGTAAATTTTCAAAGAATGCGATGTGTTCTCTGAAGATCATGTCATGTGGGGTGGACAACATCATCTAGGGTTTCACGATGAAAGAAGCAATGAAATGGTGTGTCAAAACTATCAAACATCTTGTGGGTTCTAATGTTGGAGTCCATGGTTATATCAGACGATACAAAAACATAGGGTGGAGTACACAACATGTACTCCACCACATGGCCAGACCATGCTAGTTACATGGGTTACCATGTGTACCTGTTCATAGGATGGTATACATGGGTAAAAGCCCTGTATGAGAACATGGATATTGTACAGTGAGAGGTCCCCAGATAAACATCCATGGTGTGTGATTATAAATACATTCCATTTTTAAACTTTCTACATGACATGTATGCTGACTGTGGTTATTGAACATTGGCAGTTCATGAAGATAATGGAAACGACATGTGACCATTCTACACATCCTGTACATTCTTGTACATGTCTTGATATCCTAGTCCACCATTCCATGTACCTGTTTTATTTGGGTTAGTTCCTCATTGATCGATCCCTTTATAGTGAGGTATCATTTCCATCCACTGGAGTATGATCCCTTAATAAGGAAATTTTGTATAAGGTTAGAATCCCTCCAAGAATCTCGTAGCGAGAAATTCAACACATTCCTGACCTAAAGAAGTGTGTCGTATCGACGTGAAAAATCCTATAGGACCCCAATACTCTACATATCATGTAAATCCCAAAGGATTGTTTCATATGTTGAGTCTTTGGCACTGATCCTCATATGTGTATTAGGATCATTCCCCCACTCACGAGTGAGTTCTCCCAGAATGAGTGTATCTGTTCCCTCATTAGATGTATCAGGGATTCTATATCTTTCATAACTCTTTTGATTGAATGTAGTTATCAGATGGATGTCACTAAATCTATCAAACTCATGGATTGATTTTTCATAGATGAGTGATTCGTGAAATCATCGAAATGAATCCCTAGTGTTGGAATGCAGCCATTGTAATTTACCTCTAAACTATGGATTATGGTTTTGTATATATATCAATATCTTTCTCTTGATATATTATTGATAGACATATAATGTATGAAAGTGAAAGTTCCATTAATTTTTGTATTTCTTTGTGGTTATTGGGGTCCTCTATGTACTACTGTTATAATCACTCCCCTGTAGACATTTCCCGCACATGTCATGTCTTGTGAAGACGATAAACCTTTTTATAGAATCTAGGGAGGAATAGGACGAGACTATGCTTTGTGAGATTCTTTATAGGACAATGTATTCCTACAACTATGAGCACCAGTCCTGGTACCTATTTCATGCTTACGGGATATAATTTATAGATTGTGGACTCATTCATTGGTGGGCTTGTATTCTCGTCTAGTTTATTTTCATACATTACTTTTCATTGTACTCTATTGGTTAGGTTTAGTTGTATAAATGAATTTTTTATTCTTTTTTTGTTTTTGTTTTAAATTTTATAATTTCTGATATTGGACATGTGTGTGTCTATATATGTACTTAGTCAATGCCTTCTATTTTAGTAATATACCTACTTGGTCCTATTGATAGGCCCCTGGCCCATTATAGGTGGGCTTGGGGAGCTGCAGAACATTCCCCACTCGGATAGTTCATGACAGAGTGGTATCAAAGGTGGTCGGCTATACCGTAGGACCAAAGGTTTGTGATATTTGATTGGGGAAATAGTTTTATGTGCTTCGATCTTGGATTTCAAGATAGAGACTTTGTGTTGGTGTGGGAGACCGACATATCCATACACTAAGACTATGAAAACAATCTTCTTGATGTGGTACATGAATACACTAGTATAATGATACAAAATAACTGTAAAAGAACCATATATGAATGGGTTGTGTTTTCCATGTATTTTGGTGTCACTTATCTGGATAATCTATTTGACCATGGATCATATCTTTTCTTATAGTAGGACTCCATGATGCATACTTACATGGATTCTGTGACTCGATCATGATGATGATACCCTTAGTGATGAGGAATCATTTCGTGGACTAGTTACCCAAGATACCTCTATGTGGTGCACCTACTATACCACCACTAGTAGAGCAACAGATGGTACCAGCAGTACTAGCATACAAGGAGTGTAGGCTAGGTTTGATCCAAGTGTTTTAGAGATAGATACCCCACAGGTTTTGTGGTGATCCCAAACCTCAGGGGGTTGAAGAATATCTTTAGGTGGTTTCTAGATTTTTTTCATCTAGAAAGGACACCATCATACTATATGGTGATCCTAAGAATGATCCTTTATTAGGGTTTGGAGGCATCGTTCATGGATGGAGTTTAGCGACCCTTCTGGGGTGTGTTATCTCCAGTTCCAATGGGAGAAATGCTTCTCCAGGAGCTTCTTCACCTTTATCAGGATATTTTAACAATGGATAAATTCTCATTGAGGTTTAACAACCTTTCCTGGTACACGATGGATATGGTAAGGGGTCAATACATCAGAGCTCTGACCTTCGTTCAATGTCTATGATGCGACTTATGTTCTTGTGTTTTTCCTCTATGAATTTTGACTTGTACATTAGTTCTCGAGTGAAAATTGGTGGTCGAGAGATTATTAGTTCAGCAGAGACAACGAGTGGTAGTTAGTAGCTGGATGACATGTACAAATACCCAATTAGTAGGGAACAAACATCTGGCACAGTGATAGAGACATGTGAGACTTTAATGGACGACCTAAGGCAAATGATCTACAGTCTAGGGATGTCAGGAATGATCCAGTCAGACGAGGGAGAGGATATACTACACATACTATTATAGGAGACCTCTCTATAGAGATTTACCAACCCACCAAGCTACTGACAGGGAGTCAGTGGATGCACCACTGATATAGAGGTAAAAAGTGGAGCTGGAATACTCTCTAGGTGGAGGAAGTCATAGAGGAAGATGGGGAGATGCAGGAGGTGTAATACGCTTCAACTTACTTCAACCACCACCCTAATAATGTCTGCACTAGGATAAGGGAGTTGGGGGTAGGGAGGGGGAATCTTCATGCAATCAAGGAGTATAAACTAGGGAATCTTGGGATCATCCATGGTATGCACTGTGTCCTTCGTACCTTTGTTACCATAATTATAGACACATATTAAAATCATTATTTCCCCTCCACATGTCTTGTGTGAACCCCTGAGATTCCAGTTGATCCATTGACTCAACCCTTATGCATGGAGATACCTATGAAAGGAGACTCTGTGATCACACAACTTTGCTGTTATTTTGATCTTAATCATGGAGGAAGGATTTTCAGTTGGAACCTATTGGTGGTATCTATTTGGCCCTATAGTGTCATTCATTTTATGGATTGGTTATATTTGGCCCATGCCTAGGCTGACTGATTTATGCGAAGAGTGTGTTGTGTCCATACTGATACAACGTGGTTTTCTGTTGATGTTGAAAATGAAACCATTACATCACAGAATAGGCTCATGCCTTAGAGGATGCAGTTGAGCACTCATGAGTTGTCTAACCTTACCCTCAGAGCTCCTGATATTATGATCCTCCAATTCCCCTCAGTGGTAGATGAGTATGAGGATGGTATTCTAGTGGATGTTCCAGGATTACCTTTCCACTGTGAAATCAAATTCTATTTCAACATAAACCTTCAAATGACAGTGATATCCTCACATGAATATCGGATGGCTATCATACAGCTACTAGATATGAGGGTGTATCTAGATGATTTTAATTGTTAGGGCTTTGTATTACCCAGTGTTTCACCTTGGGCTAGATTAGTTTAGTTTTCTAATAAGGAAGACAGGTGTTTGAGGATGTGTGTGGATTACCAATGCCTAAATCAGGTAACAGTGAAGAACATGTGTCAAATGCTAGGTATAGATGACCTCTTCGATCATCTAATAGGGGAACAATAGTTCATGAAGGATGAAATTAGTTCGGGTTAGCATCAGTTATGAGTACGATATGAGGATATATATAAAACATCTTTCAGATGTTGGTACGGTCACTATAAGTACTTGGTGATATATATTGACATTAAAAAACCCCCTCCAATGTTCATGGGACTTATGAACCATATCATCCCGCCATACATAGATAGGTTTTTAGTGGTATTCATCCATGACATCATTGTGTACTCGGCATCAGAGGATATGAACACGAGACACCAGCAGATGGTTCTAAAATAGAATTGAGAGAATCACCATTATGGGATGCTCTCAAAGAAACAATTGTGGATACATGAGGTCTAAATTCGTGGACATGTTATCTTGGTATATGTAGTAGTGTACCCAATGAAGGTTGAGGTGATGTTCGCTTGGGAGCCACCCCATAGTGTGGAAGAGGATCAAACCTTCCTTTGGTTGGTAGGATACTATAAGAGATTAATCCATTATTTCCCATGGATATCGTCTTTAATGAAATTATTTACATAGAAGGTGTATCCTTTGGTACGTATGGAGAAGTTATAGTTTGATTTCATTCCGTTGATGTAGAATTTCACAAGAACACCGATCATGAGATTTCCAAAAGAGGGTGTTGAGTACGTAGCTTTCTATGACGTATCATGGATTGGGCTTAGCTTTTTCTTGATACAGGGAAAGGATGTGATTTCTTGTAGTTAATTCCATATAATTATACATGATCAGAACATAGTGACCCATGATCTTGAGTTGTCAGTTGTAGTCTTCGCATTGAATATGAAATGACACTACCTAATTGTTGATAGATTTATCATCTAATATAACAATAAGAACCTAATGAAAATATTCTCACAGAAGGATGTGAATCTGAGGTAGAGGTGATGGATGGAATTCCTCTTAGATAATGACTTTGAGATTATCTATACTCATGGGAAGGGGAACAATGTGGATGATGCTCTTTGTAGATGATCAATTTCATAGCTACTGAGTGAGGCATTAGAGTAGTTTTCCTCAGTACAGTTATCCTTCATGAATAAGGAAGATGTAGCTAATATATTTTCAATGTTTTCCACCCCTCTACTCATGTAATGAGTTAGGGAGGCACATGTAGGGGATGTCAACTGTGAGACCTTACATGCTTAGTTATCCATAGTACATGATTTCAATAGATATTATTTATGGTGGGGAGAATGTAGTTATTTTCAGAGGGCACATGATTGTACCAGTAGAGTTGTGGGATATGGTTATGAGGGAGTTTCATACATCCCATTTGGAGGTACATCCTTTTGGGGGAAAATGATACAGGACCACTGACATCAATTCCGGTGGAGATGTATGAAAATTGAAGTAGTAGAGTTATTTTCCCAATTCCTGACATGATAATATGTGAAAGCTAGACACCGGGTTTTAGTGGGGATAGCTCACTGCATGGAGGTTCCTAAGTGGAAGTGGGATGGAATATCGATGGACACTGTGAGAAGCTTACCATGAATGTCCATGTGAAAGGATTCTATCTGGGTGATCTTTGTCTAACACCCCAAGTCATCCCACTTCCTAGATATTTGGGAGCATATATACCTATAGAGAATGGGTCTTCGATACATGAATAAGATAGTTCTGTTTCATGGATTCTATTCGATGATAGTGCCAAATCACCATGCATGTTTAACAACCTAGTTTTGGAAGGCATTGCATGAGTTAATTGGGACTCAGCTACATTTGAGCACAATGTTCAATCTCTAGAACAATGGTCAAACTAAGTGAACCATTCTAGTTTTGGTGGATATGTTGTGAGCCAATATCATGGAATTTTGGCCATTATGGGGAGGACCAAATACCATTGGTGAAGTTTTCATACTATAATAGATTCAACACTACTACCGGTATGGAACTATTTGAGACTTTATAAAGGCGACCCTTCCAGTCACCACTATGATGGAATGACCACATAGAGTCAACACTATCGGATCTAGAGTTGGTGTGAGCAACCACTTTGAAGATTTTGATCAACCATGCGGGGAAGAAGTCTACACAGAGCTATTATAAATTTTAGGCAGTAAATCAGAAGAGACCTCTGGAGTTCTAATCGGGTGACCATGTCTTTATTCGGGTTTCACAAAAATGAGGTTTTCATTGATTTGGCAGGGGCGAAAATTTTTATATGAGATTCATCAGCACATTTTAGATATTGTGCAGAGTTGGCGAGGTGGTGTGAAACCTAGCTCTACTAACACAGTTTCACCGGGTATATGAAGTCTTCCATGTTTCACAACTGTAGAGGTACATGCATGACCCATTGCATGTCATCAGTTTGGGATAGATGGATGTTGATGATGGAGTGACCATCATAGAGTGCCAAGATAAGATTGAGGATCGACAAAATATTATCATTCATAGGCATGTGATTCCATTAGTTTTTGTCTAGTGACTGCAGGAGAACCATAATCAGACCACGTCTGGGTGGGTGGCTCAAATTCATGAGTAGTAAACACATCATTTCGTGTTTCCTTTTTTCCATTTAGGGGATGTAAAATCCCAAATGTTATGAGAATGTAATTTCTTGGATTTATAGTGTATTAATTTTATATTTATATGGAATTATTTAGAGACCAGTAATTGAGACAATGTGCGATTCTGAAGCAAATATTTACCAAATGATATCCTTGATATAAATTAAACATTTTGATTAAGATTGACCAGTTTTCTAGATAATTAGGAATAAAATTTTGTTGGGTGCCCGAATATGAAATCCCAGGGGCCCATTACGTTCAGAGAAATTTATTTAACATAGGTGAGGCCTAAAAATGAACCATGTAGGTCAGTTGAAAAAGATAGATTTTGGGAATTTTTTAGGATGTAAAATAAATTTATTATTTTTATTTTAGAATTTCAATGATGCAGTGATTAGTTTTGAGGTTTTCAATAACCAAGATCCTAGGGATAGGATCATAACCCTAGAAAACCATTCAATTTATACTTTGGAACTTTAAAGATTATCCATCCTAAAAGAAATATTAAAGAAAAATGACTAGTGATGATGGGTGGATCGATGCGTGGTGAGATCAAATCTTGGACGATGACTGCTCTTCCCCTTCATTGACAAACAATGTAGTGTTTTTATGTTTTCTCTATTATTTCACAAAATGAATAATGCAGCTCAACGCAGGAACTGGTTGACTCAAAGATCATTCATTCTTGTGGGATAGACTTTTATCAGGTTGGTTTTGGGAAATTTTTCCATGACTTATTTGATTTATATTATATTTTATCTTTTTGATCTTTCTAATGGGATCAGATCAAACCCATGAGAAATAAAGGTGGAGGTTCGTTCCTCAATTCTATATTTGGATATATTCTCCCTTTTTGACATGATGTTCTTATTGTTCTTCATGGGATTATGTAAAATGGATCATTGCTCATTAGTTTGACAATTCGATGATCCCAAAATGGACAACCGACAACTAGAGAACATAGTGGAGGTCTGACAACAATTACGACCACTGAATTGACTCTATTTTAGAGAAATATTTCCTCGGCCATTATACACATCATTGATCGAAACACATTCTTGGAGCCAATGGATGGATTCAATCCTACAGTTTCACTATTATACTAGAATGATGACTGTAGATATTTTCTATTATGGTGATCGGATAGCTGGGTCAATGATTTAAGAATCACTTGGGGCACGCCGATGGGGAATATGTTTTTTCTTGAAATTTACAAATTACACGGAGTCTGGAGTTGGATCATCAACGGCTAGGGTTTTATGATGTAGGAATAGATGAATGAATGTGTGAAAATTGTCACATGACATGTGGGTCATTACGTGTGATTGGACATGAATCTCAGAAGATACACAAACATGGGATGGATTATATGACATTTACTCCACTATATGACCAGAAAAATCCATTAGGTTTGTTACCTCATCTACCAGTTCTTGTGTTGTTATACACGGGTCAAAGCCAAGTATGGTAACATGGAAAACATACATGAAATAAACCCCTGATAATAGGACACGACATATTACTGTCACTACACATTGTGTATACAAATTCTACACAAATAAGAATTTTGACTCATTTTGTTGCCCAGGGGTAGTACCCAAAGTAATGGGACACGATGTGTGACCTTTCTACATTTCGTGTACTTTCATGTACATGACCTAATATCCTCTACCACTATTTTTTAGACATTTTTATTTTGTTATTGATCCCCCTTTTCTTTTCCCCTTTAAGGATAGAAATCATTTCCATCTTCAAGAGTATGATCCCTTTTGTTGGGATTTCTATATAGAGTCAGAATCCCTCTGAGAGGCCCGGAGCGAGAACCTTAACCCATTCACGACCCCAGGTTGTTTTAGTTATTGACATGAAAATTCTTAAAGGAAGATGATCCTCTACATAGTAGGTGATTCCATTTGAGTAATTGTATAAACCAAGGATCCGGAAGTTATCCTTATGCTTATATCATAACTTTTCCCCTCTAAGTTGTGAGTTCTAAAAGAATGAGTGTATTTGTCCTCAAATTAGACCCATCAGTGCATCTATCTCTCTCATGACACATTAAGACGAATGTAGTTCCCAGAAAGATATTATCTGTGCTGTCAGACTCGTGGAGTGAGCTCTCCTAGATGTGTGCTTTGTGGAATCTTCAAACTAAATCCCTATCATTGGTACACAGAAATTGTGATTTAACCATATACTATGTGTCTTGGTTTTTGTTATATCTGGATATGAATATATTGGTATATATTTTGTAGAAATATATTATGTAGATTTGGATGTACCATTGCATTTCATATTTCATTTTTGTTTTTGGGGTCCTCTGTTGAGTATTATTATACTCACCCCTATATGGGTTTTTCCCAATGTTTCATGTCTTGTGCAGACAATAAGATTTTTAAGAGAGTCCTGGGTGGAACAGGACGAGACCGAGCATTGTGAGCTTCCTTACAGACCTAGGTGTTCCTACGACTGTGAGCATTAGTCCCATTTCCTATTTCTTACATACATGCAAGACATTACTGATTGAAAATTCATTCTTTTTGGGGGAATTTATTCTAGACATGTTTACATTATGAAAAAAACTTTTTGTTATACTCTAATGGTTGGGATTAGTGGTTAGAAAAAATTTTGTTCCTTGGTTGTTTTTTAAATTTTAGCATTTGTGGGCCTAGATATGTGTCCATGTGTACATGTACACAAGATATTCCTCCCAATTTGGTGTTATGACTACTCGGATCTAGTCACCATCCTCTATCCAATTAGATACCAGATTGAGGAGTTATGGCATGAGCCCTTCTGGGATTAGTGGTGAAAATAATACAATCATAATTATTATAATCCAAGAAGATAATGGTTCTAAGGTTAATACTGGATAAATGATGTGTTTTGGTGTAATTTCTAGATATTCTGGTTTAACATGTCATTTCATGCAATGATACATGATATAAGGGGTTGTTATCCAAATGATCATAAACTAGATTTTAGATAAGACAAGATAAAAAGTAAATTATTTAATGATTGATATATCAAAATGGATTCTATTACCTAAAGAAATTATGCAGTAGTTGTGAATGAAAGGTCCACTATGAAAAGAATGGTTTTTACAATATTACCTATATAAGAAAGTTATTATAGGAAAAGAGATGGAATTAATAAACCAGTGGAAGATATGACATGAATGGATGAAGTTGCATTGAAGGCCAATAGAAAACAAACTGTGGATTATTGAAAATGGTTGCTCCACCGACCTGACTAGTGATAAAAATAGTTCAAGGAATATCAAAAACTATGAAGGTATATTAGTAACATTGGGTGATGATTACAATGTAAAAAGAATGGGTATTGTCTTGGATGATAGTGAACTTCCAAAACTGAAATCAAGTAAGTTTTTTAGGTATAAGGGAAGAAGAATACTAATTGTAATATTTTTCAAAAATGTCACAATGTCTATAAAATTACCTTTAAGAACAATACTTATGTCATTAAAATATTATTGTGTTGGAGTTTCATTTCCCCAGGAATGATAACCAATGGAAATTTATATTTGATAATTTACACCACTAATTCCTACAATATTAGTAAAAAGATTAATGTTTTTTTGGAGAATAAATGTTTTATCTATCTACAATATATGAGTTTAAATAAAAACCTGAAGAATATTTTTACGATAAGTCTTCACATGAAAACTAGGGAACAATATTATATGTGTGAAACATGAATAAAATGGAGAGATGACTTGGAAAACGTTTAACAAGTTATAAATTACCTCTATCGAGCCACTAGTACTTATATAATTTGGTGTTTATGGTTCGATAAGAAAAAATTCATCCAGAGGGGATTTATATTTCAAAATATACATTTATGATTTCACCCTAATGAATAATGTGATATTTATTAATAGTAAATTATATACATCTTATATTTTCAATTATTTCAGAATACACAATGAAAAAGAGTTGGGTATTTATATTTTGAACATGAGATTAGATCATGGGAAAGAGTAAAAAAGAGGTGTATGTGACTTTAAAATTTTTTAAACATGGAATAAAATATCAATTTAGCACACTATACACTCCATAACACTATAGGGTTTCAAAGATAATGAATATATGTGTTTTAGGGATGGATATGACACCACTTTCTAAAAATGAAATTTATAAGTATTTTTAATGGGAGGCTGTGTGTACTTCCCGACACATACAAAATATATATAATTTGAGACATAAAAATCAATTCAATCCTAATAAAATCATATATACAAATAAAAATACAACATTGTGATTTAATGTTCTTAGATATTTTGGATTTATAAATATCCAAGGTAAAAATTTGAGAATTTTTAATAATAAAGCAAGTGAAGGAATATTTATGGGGTATTTATGTAATTAATGTGGGGGCATGTGTTAGAAGAGTCATCTAAAAACAATTATATTGATCAGATGTCAGGATTTTTTAAAAATAATGAAAAATAGTTCAATTAGTTCAATAGGATGTTTACATTTCAGTTGGTATCGATATGAAAATTATATATTAGTATGTTGTTTAAGAAGTGGATATTAGAAAACCAATTTATAAAATTGATTCAATATATAATGATGGTGAAAAAGCTACTAAGGGGTGTTAAAGGATGTTGTTATAGAGATTAAAAATATATATACATACAAGAAATACTATTTTAAAAATTAATCCCATTATTAAATAACAAGAAGGAGAATAATGAAAATCACAAAACACTCACATCACATGATGAAACAAAAACAATAGCTAATGATGTATACTACCTTTAGTTGGTGTTTTGATGAAAAAAATTTGTATCTAATGATTAATTTTAGATTCATTGATTTTGTGCAATCACTAATTTTGGGTACACCATCTTCAAAATAAATCCAATGGGTTTTGTTAGCGGAGAAATAAATACCCAAAGACTCTCAGATACATGAACACCCATGGACCTAGTTTCCCAAACAATTATTTTATGGAAAATATTTAACAATGGTTAAGAATGAAAAATGGATTAAGGGATGTGAAGTTAGGATAATTACAATATTTTGGGGGAACTATTTTATATTATAGGACTCTCTTATAGATTTATTATGTCTTTGAATCCTTGGATCATTCCCATGAATTTATACATTGATCAAACCAAGATAATGATATATTACAATCATTATCAGTTTCAGAATCATGAGAATTTATCCAAGGATCTCCATGAATGAACAGTTCTGTATGTATCTACGAGCTCTAAAAATGGTCCCCTTTTCAAATACGGATCAAATATTCATTTTTTCATTCATTAGGATGATGTTTATTTTAATCCATCAAATGTGGTGCTCTTGATTTTTTCCTCATCCAGGGATACGTAGGTTTTTTTGTTTGGATCAAACCCATGATATGGGATTCCTATATATTCATATTATAGGAATCATAACCCAAATATATTGGTGCAGCTTAACCAGACACTTCACCTTTTAATATCATCTGATAATGACCCAACCATGTTGTTTTACATCTTTAGTTAAGCATGTCAAGGTGGTAGGTTACTGTTAAGGATAGTGTGGGACTTATAAATAGGTTGATGATGGTACATGGAAGAGATGTGGTCACATAGGTGGAAATAGTAATAGTGGGAATGATTCATTGATAAATTTAGGGTGATTATAAGTGTTGGATGTAATGTTCTGGGATCTTCCTATATATCCATGTTGGATGGGGATCAAATCCCACATAGTTATTAAGGATTATTCCTACACATGTAAAGGAGGACCATTTGAGGGGACATGATTATGGATTACAATTATTGGATTCCCAATTGAATTTTTGGAACACATATATGTCGTGATCCCCATAAACCTATAATCCCACTCAAGTCTTGGTCGATTTGAGAAACATGAGGTAGTAATAAATCTAATGATCCCATGATCCATCATTTTTCACTGATGGATGGATAATCGATCCAGAATTGAGAGAGAGAGGTATTTAAATTTTCATTTCACATATTTTGTCTTAATGGAAAGAATATTCACATCTTCTGACCCATACATCTCAATCATGGGCTCGAGAAGAGGACAACGAGTGATGCCTCCCACACGAATGGATAATGGTTTAATCCAAAAGGGATTCCCTATAATGATTGTGACGTATTAGACGGAGGATACCATCATGAACATTTAGAAATTATCTTATGATCATTTAATGAGGAATCATATAATTCATGGATAAGGAATCTCATTTTTGTTATAAGAGGCATCCTATTTTGGTCACAGAATGTATAAAAAAAATTTATGTGATATAGATTAGAAAATGGTAGAATAGTTCAAGTTCATACTGTGAGGACTTTTAATGAATATTTTAACATCATGTTTTGTGGATAAAGGATGAGAACATTAACATTATGTTTCAGGGATATGGGCATCACCGTTTAAGACCATGCTTTATGGACAAAGATAGTACAGTTTAACATCATGTTTTGGGGATAGTAAGAAGAATATTTATAGAAATTGCTGGTGTGGGAATTATTCAAGAGATTCCCATACTAGTTAAATTTTTATAGGGGTATGGAGATGTTATTTTAGGAGGTTCATAATGTAGGATTCGACTCATGTAATTATTTGGGTTTAACATTTAGTTCATATTAGAAAAACGCAAAATTTCTTCAACCCATCTAAAACAATTTGTGGTGTGACCCTATATTTTTCATAGGGGTTCAGTGGTTGAATAAAAATGATATTCATAGAGGGATGTTACCGCATCCAAGAAATGATCCCAATCAGGGGTGGGGGCTTTCCCCCACGCCATGGTCTATCAGACAAGAATGATTTTGATAATGGGCCTGTAGGAATGATTGTAAAGTGTCTTTAGGAATGAACACCAGAAAAGGGATTTTGAAATGTCTTCATTTACAAAATAACATGTATGAATATTCATCCATGATGCATCATCTACTAATCAACAACTATAAATCATCATATCAAAAGGGTCTCCCATGAATAATCATCCATGAATAATCATTCAGGATTAATTATCCAAAAATGTCATCTGTAATGGGTTGGCCACCAAGCGTACATAATCAATGATTTTCCAAAATGGGGCAACCTCAAAGGTTCCATAGAAAATTTTATTTTATTTTTCAATTTTTTGGTAATAAAATGATACCTCATGTCTCTAATGACACTACCTTCATAGAGAATACTCTACAAAGGGACATCAATATATGGTTCATGAGATGGTTGCTTCACTATATAGAAGAGGTAATCCATAATGGATTTTGGGTATTTTGGATGTATAGGTGTTTTTAATATTTATAATAATTTGTCCATCACCTTCCCTTGAATTTTCGTAAATCCAATACTTGGTTCCCCTATTGGTTTTTATAGAGGATTGGCACAACAGACTACTAGGTTGGTACGTCATGGTGTGCCATAGGGCCACTATTTGTGGTATCCCAGGATGAATTCTCAGACACATGAATCTTTTCATCACATGTTATGGAAAAGATTACTCTCTACTTTAAAGTATTTTTAATTCTTCAGGGAGATTGTTCAAAGAGGTATAAATTAACACAAAACCCCCTCAAATGACTTTATTTCACTTACATGAACCGGCTGGTCACGAGATGTCTCTAGATATGGAGGAACTCCATGAGGAGGTGTGGTCTTCATATAATTTTTTACTTAACTAGAACATGCCTTTCTCCATGATGTTCTTTCCTTTGTACATTATATTCAAAATCATCTTTGACTTCATTATTTTTCCCTCTTCCAAATTCATGGAACTCTTTTATTCTTCTATTTCAGGATTTCTTGAAAAAACAATGGGAATAAGAAATTATAGAAAAATTTTATTGAACTTGGAAAACATAACCTTGAGATATTTTCCAAGACCAATATATATTTTTTTTTTGGAAAAAAATCGGTGTTTAGCATATAATATAATGATAAATAGAAAGTGGAAAGGAACACATCTTGGATAGAATGCTATGTATATTCACAAAATGATGAAATTTTCATCAAAGAAGATAATGATCTAGTTGAGAAGATTAAAAAATATAAGATATTTTTATCTATAGAAGAGTTAAATATCCAAAAATTTAATTAAATTGATTTGAAATCAAATTTTTCATTAATGAATTTTAGGAAGAAAAAATGTATTGAAAAAATGTTTTTATTCATTATGATTATAGAATAATGGTGTACAAACTAAATAATATATCACATGGATTAAAATCATATCATACAAACTAGTACTAAAAACATCATGTCTTCTAAATGTAAATGTTCTTCACCAATTTAAAATTTGATAGTCATTTTTGAAATCAAATACCTCTATATAGGTACACTACTTGTCAAAATGTCTGTTTATGATATAATTTTTTCTAGTGGCTTAGAGTTCCTTTGTGAGTAATGTTATAAGAAAATTAAACAATTGTTTTTTATATCCATGTTGATAAAAAAATGTAATTTTAAATAATTACAAATTGAGAAAAATCCTAATTTTATATTTTTTCAAGAAGAAAAATATTACAGAGGGTTTTTGAAATAGTTTGGAATTCATGAATGAAAATATGTTTCAACACCAAAATTATTGAAACAAAATTTTGTAAATATGGGAATAAAATAATCATTTAAAAATTGAATTTAGTTGAATGATTATATATTTTTTGTATTTTATAGAAACATGACCGGTTAAAGAATTTTATATGAAAATTTCTTCTATATTTTTGATAAACCGTTGAGAGTCACACTTCCTTACTACAAAGAGGATTTTGAGATAAGAGAAAAGAACTCTAATTTATTTACTAGTTTAATATTATGTATATATTTTACACAACGTTGAAAAACTCATGTATACTGGGAATGAGATTGTGGATGTAGAAAATCTACATTAGGTGGGGCCTTTTTCATTTTTGAGGGTGATATGATATCGTACAGTAAGAAAATAAAGTTATATACACATTAAAGAGTAATTTAAGAATATTTTGAAACCACTCATTTATGTAAACATGTATTACAGTATATTTGTAGCACTGTAAGACATGAATGTAGAAATTAAAAATCTATTGAGTATTTTTTGTGGCAATTAGAGTGTCCTAAATATATGAAAAAACACTATAACAATTATATATCAAAATATATAAACACCATGTATCTTTTAATATAAAAATAATGATCATAAGGGATATCAATATTGAATATATTTATATGTATAATCATATGGAATATATCTTATCAATGTTCTTTCAAAAATATAAGTTCTCTAAACTAAATATGAAACCCCATGTTCACTCTCATATTATTTTAGTAAGTTTGGACCTATATTCCACAAATGGTGTATGTATTTTGTTTCCAATATTGGAGAAATAGATATATAATTCTATGTCAAAGACGAATGTAATTATTTATAATTGTTGGAATAATTACCTATATGTCATTTTATGCTACGAGTAATGTAGAATGGATGAGTTCCATATAACTAATTCATGAATTATCGAATAGTTAATTCATGTAACTTATCAAAATTACATTAACACAAAGGTATGGAGTTTTATAAAAAAATAATTTTATGGTGTTTAGTAGTTTATGGAATTTCTCACATAAGACAATGAAATATTAATATATGATTATTTTTAAATTTGACAATGTGTTGGATAACATACATCAAACATCAATACATACTAAAATAGTCCCATGAAATATTATAATAAAATAAAAATATTAATAATAAACATTAATAAATATCCATTTAAATAGAAGTATTTAATATTAATATCCACATGATGAAATATTTATATACACAAAAAAATTATATGCATTTAATATGAATAAAATTCAATTAATATAGCCAAAACATGAATGAAAATAATTTTATATATAAAAATATATTTTTGGTAAACTGGATTTTTATTTATAGAAACTAAATATATTATAGATACATAATAATAAATTACAATTTAAATATAACCAATATTTTACAATAAAATGAAATTCTAATTGACAATAAATTTGAAGAAATAAATTTTTATATTCAAAAATATTTTCTCTAATATGAAAATTTTTCTTCCAAATTTATTTTATTTTATTTACTTATTGAGTTATAAAAAGTTAAAAAAATGCAAATAATTTATGTTATAAACATAATAACAAATTCCTAAGATTAATATTTGTGATTTTTATAAAAAAATGAATTATTAATCGAGATTACTATTTTTAAAAAGAACATGAATTTTATGAAATTATTAGTATATACGTATGAATTAAATGTTCTAGAATCATTTTAACAATAAGCCATATTTATTTTATAAGTGTCTTAAAATTAATAAATTCACAGATTTTTATAACACCATATTTTATATTTTGAAAGATAAGTAATATTTTCCAAAATATGGTTTTCAATAAATTGTACATTTTTATATTAAAATTAATATTAATCCTATTTAAAAATTGAATTAAATTATATAATATAAGAATTTAGAATAATTGGGTAAAAATTATCTAATGAAGACCAGTTTATTATTGGTTATATATTTTACATTACCCTAGAGAAAAACTTGTCACCAAATAAAAATATAAAACAATTAAATTATTAATTTAATTTATAATGGGATTCAAACATGATAAATATATATATATATATATTTGAGAGTGTTATGTATGGATAAAACATATCTCTTCCCTACACAGTTATTGTGTATTTTTTTGATATGATCATCTTGTTTAACATGTGCTCATTTTATATTAAGTGTAAATATTTAAAAATATTACATTCAAACATCCATATTTTAGAATCTTCATTATACAACTACATTCCCACCCCTTATTTGTGTTTTTCTATTTTTATAAGTTTTTAAGAGGATCTATGAGTGTGAATCATGGATTAGTGTAAGGTTGGTCCATGTTTTTTATCTTGAATATCTAGAAAAGGTCCATCAACTATCTTATGAGGACCCTTGCCCAGCATGTATGCTACGTTGTTGTGCAATAATTGTGATGCACCCACTGGCTTACTAGTGGGATGGAAAGAGCATTTATTATATCCTCTATATATAATAAGTAGATACTAGTGGACACTAGGTAGCCAGTGTCATTTCTTGACATAGGAAAACATATATGCTAATATGTGTATTTCACTAAAATCATTGATTTATTCTTTTAAAATCATCCCTCGGCCTTGTCTGAACCCCATAAACATTGGAGACTCTCCATGGAGAGATTTTGGTTTCCCTAACCCTGAATCATGGTTTATCTATGTACCATTCATTGGGATAGTCTATGATAGAAATTTATTTCTCTATTTTATTCTTGAATCATCTTAATCTTCCTGTCATTTCGATCATATCGATATTGAAACCATTGTTGTTCTATCTATCCATGTTTTACATATTAGGATTATGATTCCTAGGATCCCCATTTATATTCTTGAGCTACTCCTCTATTATACGTGTAGATTCAATATATTGATTGAAATATCAATTGATTCAGATGTTGTTTTCAAATCATAACCCTTTATAATTTAATATATTATTACTTTTGACTTCATCTAGTGATATAACATGATTTGTTTGTTTAAACTTATATATTTCATCTATATCTAAAATTTATAAATTCAATACATTTTTATAAATTTTTAATATGGGATTTTACACTATTTGATGTTAAAATTATAAAAATGTAATTTTGAACTCATTTTAGAAATTGGTATTCTTAGTTCGATCTGGATGAGTTTTCTTGATGAGGTTTTACAAGTAAAATAAAATCACATGTTTTTTTAAATCTTGGGTTCATAGAAAACTTTTTAATATATATATATATTTGAAATAAGATATTATTAAATATCGATGATTTTAAAATTTTCTTTATAAAATTCATTCATTGAATTTTATGTCCTAATATACTAATTTATATATATATAAGAATATTTGGAATATTAAATTATTTCATGAAAAATAGAAAACCCATTGTACAATCCCATTTCAATGTAATTTTAATAATATATTCTGGAAGAAATGAAATAAAATATCCATTATAAATGTCATGAATTAAATTAAAATTGAATTGATTTGATATATATAATAAAGGGGAATATTTTAATGGTGTACTCATGGTTGTGAGAAACAAATTTGATTCAGTTAGAAGAAATGATAATGTGTTCAGATATATGAAATAATACTATCATTGGAATGATATGCTCCATTTTAATGTCATGGGAGTGCCATATTTTCTAAGTGTGAGGTCAATGTGAACATGTGAATTAGTTTAGTATTATTCTCTAGCATGCGTAATTTTTGTGACTTTGGCCTGATTTAGATATTTTTCCCTTCGTTTGGATACTATAGTGTAAGACTAGGTGTTTGGGTGTGTTTTAATAAATGTGTTTATTAAATACTAATTCCCATAAGTTTCATCATCGTCAACCATGTTGAATTTGATAGGGACTAATTCCCTATATCACTTTAAGATTCATTATGATTTTTTTAAATTGTATTCCAAGGTATAATGATATGGAATATTATGATAATATATGTTGTTTTCATCAATGTCCCTTTAAAACTATTTTATTCTATAATTAATGAAATATTTTATATGATAAAAAAAATTGTATTTTAATTTTGAAAAGCCTGGTTTTGTGAAAAGGGTTGTTTGGATGGAAAATGTTTAAAATTGTTTTATTGAATGAATCCACTTTAAAATTTTTTATTTAAATTTTTATATTGTTACTTAGTGATGTGGATATTATTATATTTTATTTTCTGAGAAATGATAATGGTGAATGTAGTATTGGTTAAATATCACAGATATATTATGGTGGTTTGGTATATTTTTACATAGTGAATGTAATATTAGCCACCATCCATATTATTGAGTTTTTTTTTCTTTTATTAGAAGATATATGTTTATGCCTTCTTGGATTTTATTTCGTTTATATGTATTTTGTGTTGTTTTTGGGTGCGAAATTTTTCACATATCTTTTTTATTGACGATCATATCTTATCTTCATCCTTTATGAATTGGAAAATCCCTTCGTGTGACTTGGGGGGTCCATTTGGGTGATTGCTCAAGTGGAAACATATGATGTTTCGTTATACTTAGAATCAATGGTGGTTTTGACATATTCCTCTTGGTTATATTATAATTTGGAGGTAGGAGTATAAGAAAAAATGTCATTATACATAAAAGGGTGATTGATCAACACCCATCTTTGGAAATACTTAGGTTATCATGGTTGTCAATGATGACATTTCCCATGTTTGAGATCAATACTCAAATTATTTTACGAGTTTTAGGATTTTTTTGAGTAGCTCTATATTTTGTAGGTGGTTTTGGAGGGAAATCCAAGGGATCATTCCAAATAAATATGGATTTATGATCCATTGAAAATCTGTGAAATATAATCTAGTTGACCCACAATGGACATACATTAATTGGATCATAGTGATCAAATTTTTTTGTCTAGGTCATGTGAAATTGATACTTCTTGGAAAATTAAGGTTTACTTAGATCATGTATTGCATTACATTCCCCTATTGTTTTGGGATGTTTATGATCTTTAGAAATCCCTATATAAGATTATTATTGGGTTCTTGTTTTCCATGTGATCTTAAAATTGTCATGGGATATTTGAAAAGAGTTTTTAATTTCATGGGGTGATAAAAAAAAATTTAAATCGAAAATTGTGTTTAGATTATGGTGGTTCTAAAATATTTCATATTTAAAATGATAAATGTTTCTTGGGAAACACAACTGTATTTTGGGGGGAACTGTTTAGAGTTTACACTGCTTCCAAAATATGCATATTATATAAATAAATATTAATTATAAAATTTAATTAATTTATTAGTTAAATGTTTCAAATTCGATTTTAAAACATTCCATTGATAAAACCATTTTCATTAAAAGTTTGTATGTAGGTTTAAACATAAAATTAATTAATATAAATACATTTTGAAATTAATTTTGGTAAAACCCTATTTGGATTAATATGTTAAATTATTTTATAAATAATATAATATAAGGGTTTTTTGGTTTGGATTTTTTAGTGTGGGATTATGAGTTTGTAAAATATTGTGTCAATGAATTTTTATATTTTGTGTTCTATCATATGTATCATGACATTTGATATTTTTTCCATGGGTTTATTGTTCTTATTTTCATATCCTCATCATATTGACATAGATAAATCTGTTATGGAATTATGTTTTTTAATAATTCCATTGTCTTGGTATTCCACGTGTTTTGTTTCTTATTTAATTTAGTTATTATTGTATGTTTTTATTATCATTTTTATCAAAGGGAGTTTGAAATTTGGATCCTTTTAATCTATTAGATTTAATGGTGTATCTTGATAATTCATATATCGTTAATGTTGAGTAACAAATTTCCTTTAATCTTTATAGGTGATGAAATCGTTATAGTGTGTATAGATGTAACATCAAAAAAATTTCCTCTTATTTGGTATTTTTCCCACCCTTTTCATTCTGGTTTTTATATTTTTCTTTGTTTATAAATGTAGTCAAGGAGGAAAATCACTGAGGGGGATAAGGGAAGACCATTGGCTACAGATAGAGTAGCGAAAAAAGATCCACCTGATAGATGGATTAGAAAAATGACTCGATTATGGGTAATGTAGTGGTAAAAAAAGTATACTAAACAAACTACAATGGTGACAAGTCTCTACTGGTCCACTTGTGGGATATCCAAAGGAAATAATGGATCTTATGTATCCACATAGTAGCTGGTAGAATATATGGAAGTGGGAAAACATCATGGAAGTTTTATTTTATTATTTTAATCAATATTTTATTCTTTTACCCTCCTACCCAACCATTTCATGGTCCCTAAATTTTGGTAGATATCCTAGGATGGATTTTTTCTCCAATAATGAATTTCAGATAATATTATTTTCATTCATTACAAAGTTCTATGATCAGTATGACTTTCTCCTCTTTTCTCATGAATCCACTTATTATTCATGTTCTTATTTTCCTAAGGCTATAGAAGGAATATTATTTCAATAGATCAATGGTTTCTAATTTAAAATTATTTTTTTAGAGGTAATATTCTATATTCATCAATTTTCTTATCACTTAATTTTTTCGATTCATTACTGTAATTGTGGTATATATTAATTCTAAGATAGTTATCCCAATCAACCTCATTTGGAAATTAATTTATGATTTATAGGGGTTTCACCATGATTTCACAATATCTAGGATTATTTATACCTTTATCTAGTATCTATTTTATGATTTTATTATTTCATAATATTTCCATAAAAGTGTAAAAGGGGGGTTTGATATGATTTTATGTGAATTTTTTTAAAAAAAATTATGAAATTTTGTATGAAAATTAATTTGAACAGTTTTCTCAAGATGATTTTCTTGTGATGTTTGTGATGATGCATTAAAAGGTGAAGATTATAGTGTGAGTTTTAAATAATTGGTTATTTGGAACCTTTTTCTATAAATTTTTTTAAATATAGTACTTATTATATATTTTTTTACTGTTTTTTAATGGAATTTGATGACTTGAATGTCTCTTTTTATCGAGTGAAATATTGAAAGAATTGTTTTTTATATTAAAATATCTGTCAAAAATTGGAAAAGACTTAAATAATGTACCTTTTTATATAAAAGACGTGATGTATATTTAAAAAATGACATTAAATAGCACTTTTAATCGTAATGAGTTGAATTTAAAATTAATTGAATGTATATGCTTCATAATGGTGGATTTTCTTATATGGCGTTCGGAGGTGTGAGAATGTTTTTGATTCATTTTGAAAAAATAAGGAAATTATTAGATATCTGATATGATACTAAATATTAAATATTTACATATATTTTCATGTAATTGGATGACATGGGTTTATCGGTTGGATATCACGGTACACATGCGCACTATTTTTGTATCAGACTTTGGATTCTGTCATTAGGAAGGACATAGGATAACCTAATAGATTTTCTATTCTATTAGAGAAGTATATTTGAAGAAGATGAATTTTAAATAAGGTCGATTAATGAAATTATTGAATAAAAACATGCAAAAAAAATCATTGAGGACCATGTTAAGTCTATTCTATACCGATATCCTTTAATACATATGGTCTCTATGATGATGTTTTATAAATATCATATAAGGATTGATCATTTTTAAAATTTGAAAAATTATATTAAATTTATTTAATGATAGCATAATTTTTTTAAACTATAATTTATGAGTGATATATGGTATAAAAAAATTATTGTTTTATTAGGAAAATACATGGTTTTGTGAAAATGGGTATTTTCATGGAAAATGATGATACCTATTTCATTGAATAAAAACCTCTAAAACCAAATTTTTATTACTTATTTTTAATCCTATAAGATAATTATTTTATTTTCATGTGATATTATATGGTTTTTTGGGTGATTGCTTATTTGTCTTTTTAGCATAAACCTATATATTACAAGTTTATAATGTTTCTCGACATATTACATATTATTATATCATTGGGATTGTGTATTGATCGAGGCATGTATGGAATTTATATATTCTCATGAAAAGATATTTGCGGTTCCATATCATTGTTTTTTAATATAGTTTTATTAGTCATAAATTTCTTTGGTCTTGTATATTGTTCTTTTACTAGTGGATATCTCAGTAAATGCTTTATTGGGTTATATTTTCACAGTTTATATTTTATTGTGATATATTTTTTTAATAATTAATTACCATTTAATTATTTACAATGTGTAGATAAATTTAACCATACCATGCGGATTGATAATATTCAATGGGCTAGGGGAAGATCTATTTGAGTGCAAATTTATTTGGTATTTTAGAACAATTCATTCCAATTACCAACACATATAAAACCAGCCCCTTACCACCCATCCATGGAACTCCAAAACATTAAGCTTCCTAAATATATTTTTTAAATATCCTAGAATATTCTTTCAATATATTATTCTTATTGACATAATATATTATTATATTCTATCAATTCTCAAGGAAACTTCAATGAAAATATAAATGTACTCAAAGTGAGAAATTATTTCATCTTTTGTTTTCTATTTTTTTCCTATTTTAAAATTATAATTTATGAATTCCTATTTGATAATATAATTATATCATATATACTAAATTTTATTATTCATTTATAGTTACTATTAATCATCTTTTTTATTTTTACTTAATAAAAATAAAACAGGTAATTGTTTTTTATATAGAGTACCACGTCCATGATGGAACACATTTCAATTTACATCACTACCTTATATGGATAGTATAAAAGGGGAATTAAATAAATAATTATGATATATATATATATCTGTTTTATGATTATGAAACATTAGTCTATATTTCTATTTTCTCTCATTATTTGGAAAATGAAATCTGCAACCACGCATATGTGAGTATTACCTCTTCCATGGAATGATGGATTTCCATTTTCAATTTCATAACAAACATATATGGATGGTCATGGGTATTAGATTAATGTTATATATTATGTCTTTTATATCATTATGGTTATGTTATGACATGTTTAATAATATTTTAACTATATTATAAAAAACATTTATTTCTAATTCAATAATTTAAAGCAAGTGATCTATGATGAAAGTGATCTCTATTATATAATTAGGTGATTTATATAAATTATATTATCTTTATATTTATTTATAACTCATATAATTTATATTAAAAATAAGAAAAAATGATTATTATTCTTTTATTAGAATTATATTACTAATGTACTACCTTATAACCATCTATTAATCATTTTAGGATGGAGATCATGTAAGAATTATGACCTATTTAAAAAATTCATAAAATTTATATCATGGATGATTATGAGAAAAAATTTAACATTATATTATGTCTTTAATTTTTAAATAATGTATTGTTTTTGGTTTGGGTAAGGTTATAATTTCATTTACTCATGAATTACAAAAACACATTTTATTACTTAAGAAGCACCAAAACAAGATCAATACCAATTCAATCTTCATTATTTTTAGCGAAAATGTTGTAGAAAGAAATTATAAACTCTATAAATATAATGAAAAATTTATTTTTTTGTCTCTAAATAACTTTTAATTTTTTTAATTTGTAAAAATAATGAATACCAACATCATTTTTATGAAATTAGTTCAAAGTGATAAAAATGACTTACACCCGATGTTGAAAATGGGTAAAAACAACTAATATATATATATATATTGATGTAATATTATAAGAATAAATTTTTTTCCTTGATAATGAGGTTATTGGGTATGTATTTATCAAAAAATTTAATTATTTTGGGTGTTTAGATCATCTGAAGAATGAATCTGGAATAAGGTAAGGGTCCTCATCTCAAATTCATCTCTTTGAGACATGGTTGGTATTATGCACCTAATTTCAATTATTTATTTCATATAACTCAAATTTTTGAAGTTATATCATAGATTTTTTATATAATATAATTTTATTTTTTTTACAAGCACTTTATATTACATTTTTTTTATTAGTGGGTTACTTTAGTCATTAGGGTTTTTTTGGCCTCTAATATGATTCTTTGATAAATAATGCATTTTATGCACCATATTTTCTTTATATGATTTGTTATTCATTTCGTATCCCATGAATGTTCTATATATTATTTACATTTAATATAATGAATTATAAATAGACTATTTCCTTGTAATTAATGGGATAAACAAATAAGAAACATGCTATTTTTTTCAAATATATTTTCACTAACGTGTTTCCCCAATCATATGTGTTTTTGAAAACTAAAATTTCATTCACTAGTTTTTCATCATTTAATAGAACTTATTTGACTTAATTTGGGTCTATCACTCCAATTTATTTTTATATCTACTGTTATATAATTTTATATATTTTTATATATAACAACTTTTTGAAATGTTGATGATTTATGTTGTATGTTTCCTATTAACGTAATTGGTCAATCAAATCACATTTCATTGAGATATATGATTCATCATGATATATTACTTACCATGACTGGGTTGTATCACCCTAATACCTTATTATATTTTATTTTATAATCCATTTTCAGAAAATTAATTTTTAATAAAAATTGATGTTTTTATACCCTTTTTACTACATTATTTATAAATAATGGTATTTTGAATTAATAAAAGGGTATTTAAATTCATTTTCATTTCCTTCAAAATCCATTTTTTCCAAATAAAATTTATTCCTTTTCTGGGATTCAATATTTGATAATTTTTTAATGTAAATCTTGTCATAATATTTCTTGTCAAATTTTGAAAACTTTTAACAAATACGACATGAAAAATTATATTTTAAATCAATGTAACGAATTATTTCTAAAATATCTTTTAATTCTTATATTCTATTTAAATTATCATTTTAAATGGATTGAAACCAATTAGTTTTATGTATCACGGTTTTTCATTTAATATATATATATATAATCATTTTGGGTATTTAACTCATTATATAAAACAAATCGATTCTTGATCCCTTATATAGTGATGTGATTTAATGAACTCCATTGCGAGGTTATTATTTAATTTAATAAACAACCTCTTATAATTCCTTTATTGCACTAGGTATTTGTTATTTTAAGAACAATTTTTTATGGATTTATAATATTCATGTTTTTATAGAATTAACTTAACCATACAATAATATCTCTATATAGTGTAAATATATTATTTTACTAATTTATATTGGAGGATGTTCACTTAGAAATATAATTTATATATTGGGATGGGAAAGATTACTATAATTTTGTATATTGTTGTTTTAATATGGATGATTATTTATAATTTTGGAATGTATATTTTAAACATAAAATTTTTTTCTTTTAAGGAGTTATGATCATCTTATATAGTTTATTGACTTGGGAAAAAAATCTTATATTCCTTATAATAACAAAACACTAATAGTAGTTGATAATTTATTAAAATTTCATTTTTTTAATTATATGACTTTTTTTTGGGAAGAGGTACATTAGAGAATTTTATGAAATTTTAAGATGATTCTAATTATGATGTTATTTGATTTTATCTGGTAATAGAAGGGACAAAAAATTATACATCCCCTGGAAACATCAACTTGTCAAATGTAAAAAATCAATTAGGTTTTTGATGCATTAAATACAAATTATTGGATATTATAATGGAATAATTACTTTAAAACATGTTATTTATGCCCAAAATTTATAATTCCATCAGTTTAAAATTAGTATTATTGATATACATGTTTTGTTTTTTTATCATGGTTATAGCATGATATAAATTTTTGTTGATTTTTATTTCATGATGTGTACATATTTATACCATAGTATTTATGCCATTTTTTCCATGTTATCCTAAATTATATGTTTCCCCGCATTGATAATTTTTACTCACATCTTCTTGTATTCCCTTCTGGGTAGGTTATGATGAAATTTACTGCACATGATATGCCATACATGATAGATTGTGTGGATAACTTGTTGAATAATTTGAAGAGTCATTATGGACTAAAAAAACTCTTATATATCTGAAAACTGAATATCCATTAGTTGAGAAAGAAATGTGATTTATTATTTTATGCTTTATAATAATTATATAAATATCTATACATAAATAGATCTTTTAGATGTATGAGAAATATTAATTATTATATATTTGTTAAATTAATTGTCTTTGTATACATCATTTTATATATGGAATAAAAGAGAGTCTATAACGTATATTTTTATGAAACCAAATCTTGTAGCTTGGTTATGAGGTGTCACATTTGGTATCACATGATGTCTTAGAAAAAATTGGTGGTTGTGATTTTTGTGTGGATAAATTAAGGTATGTTATTTATTATTGATCAATATTTCAAAGGTAATGATAACTCATTGTGATTTTATATGAATTAAAATTAAGGTGATAGTAAAAAATTTATTTCAGTATTGTGAGGAAAGAATATAGTGAAAACCATATAGATAAGTCAATGTGTTAATCCTATGTTTACAATAATAGTATGAAATTTTATTAAAAATGTGATTTTATAGACATACTTGTAATGAAATACATATATTGAAACGACAAGTGGGTGAAGTCACTAGAATCGATCTACCTATGAGTGATAACCCTTAATATTGGGAATTGTGTATTAACTCCATCATATACATTTACAAGAATAACTAGCATAACTGTAAACCAAGTATGAAACTCCCAGGGGATATTTGATTGTTCATTATGTTTAACTATAAGAAACCATAAGGAAATATTTTCATATGATGCAGACTTAGTAGGCTAGATAAAAAAAATTTAGATTGGTTGTGGATAAAATAGATTGAAATGTAGAAATCCATTAGTTAAGGTGTATATTAATTATATGTTCTTTCCTATATAATGGATATGTTGTATTTTGATATAAAATAATTTAATTATTATGGGGTTTAGTATATTTTCATATTGCCCATTTTAATTTAGGATTTTAATTTTAAGGTTTAGGAAAAAAGTATAAGAGAAAACAACTCAAACTAAACATGGTGCAACTAATAATGATATTGGTCGAACAGATAAATATATATGGTTCATATAGTCTTGTAAAAGGTGAGATTAATGAAATAGAGCATAACATGATATTATTATAATTTCATACATCTTGAAGAATAAAAATTCAATGGTTATTTATAGTATTCTTTTTATAAATATAGTAACTCATATGAACTCTTTTGGTTTTAGAATAGACTGAAACTAGAAGGAATCATTACCTCAATAGAAAATCCTTAAAAATTTATGGTAGTGGGAGAAACACCATTTTTATAAAAAATAATATATCATTATATGTTATTAAAATTGTGAACATTGTTTAAATACCATATAAAAAAAGAAAATAAGTATTTAAGATCATAGAAATTTATGTTATAATGAAGGTGAAGGGAAAAAATTAATTTTCCATCATGTTAATAATATGGGAGGAAACATACGAGAAATTTACAAAAAAGAAAATTAATATTATATATGTGTTGCAATTATGTTCACCAAATTCACAAGCTGAAGGTAATGAGATAAGATACAAAACTATGTTTCTCTAGTTATATTAATGTTTGGCATTATGATACATAACATCCCAGTCAATAAAAAATGAGGGAAATGGTCACTAATAACAATGAGAATGAGGAATACTCCATGAAACCACACCTAATTTATCATAATGTGAGTTTTTACTCCATATTTCATAGTTTCTTTTTCAAGTATGTTCTCACTAGTTGTTGGATATAGTGTAACAAATAAAAAAAACATAGTGATATGATTATGATATAAATAATTATCGTGGTTTGTGGGAAGTGAATTTTTATGGATAAAGATTATATTCTTTTATAAAATTTAATATTAAATTTTAAATTTGTTATCATTGTCTATAAATTTATTAAAATATTTTTTATATAAAAATATCTCAGTCCACATTATAAAAAAACACATATACATACAACAATTGATGATTTATTATGTGTGCCCTAAAGAAAATATTATGATCTTATTAATAAAATGAAATGATGTTATATATATAATGGGGTGGGGGAGAAATAAATTCTATATAATTTGAAAATATGATTACCTTTAAATAATCTAGTGTGTTTGATAGCTTCCTCTACAGGTAACACGAGAAAGAAATGAGACCAAAATATATTTTCATAAAAAATTATTATTAATTATAACCTCTATGACTTTTCTTTTTAATTAGATTGAATAAATAGTAATAATATATTTATGAAATATTTATACAAATAAAATAATGAATAATTATCATATGAATAAATTCAATTAGTATAACTAAAACAATAATGAAAATCATTTTATGCATAAAAATGTATTTTTCTGAAATTCATGATTGATTTCACGAAACTATGTATAAAATTATTATATAATAATAAAATATATTTATAATATAAATAATATATTATACATTAATTAATATTTAATTTATAGGTAATAAGAATAAAAAATAGGTTAACATTTTAAAAAATATTTTATGATATGAGCAGTTTTGCACTATATTTTGGGATTTTATTTAAATATTAAATTATCTAAAATTATAAGAAAAATTTAGAAAAGATAAAATAATTTTTGATTATGAATAATTAAATTATAATAATATTAATTTTTTGGATGATATAAAATATTTTCAGTGAAATTATTACTTTTACAAATAATACGTATTTAATGACATTATTATTATATAAGTATGAAACAGAAAATATTGAAATATTTTTCTAGAAGATTATATTTATTTTTGAAGTGAAATATAATTTATAAAGTTTTCAATTTATTTTACAAAAAAATATATTATATTTATTAAAAAGTGATATTTTGTAAAAAAGTATTCAAAATAAATTAGAAATATTATTAAATAAAATTTAATCACATGAATAAACTAAAAGAAATAAAATATATTAAAATTTTTGAATCATTGGAGAAAATTTATCTAATTATGGTTAATATATTTCTAAACATAAAGATATTGTTATCATAGTGGAAAAACCATTTACTGTGGTAAAAGCTAAGATAAGATAAAAAACTAATTCAAGGGGAAAATAATTGAAATATGATAAAATAAAATTTATGACATACTGTATAAGTTTTAGATCAATATATTATATTACTCAATCCATTATTGTATATTTTTTGTCAAACATGACATGTTTAACATGTTCTCCCTTTATTTCAATGTAAAATATTAACAAAAATGCCAATCTCTCTACATGTAAATAGGGTTTGTTATGATCCCATCCTGGAACTCCTAAAAATAATTTTTACATATAAAAACCTGAACTTTTAACTTCCTCTATAACATTTTTTCACTATATTGAAATTATGATCAAAATATATAATATTATGCAATCCATTTATAAGGTATCTTCAAATGAAATATCATTGTCCTCAAAATTGGTAATCATATTTATTTTACTTATTTATTTTGTAAATTTATATTTAAATTATAAATCTAAAGACCTATTTAATAACATCATTTTTTTACATAATAAATTTTATTTTACTATGGGAATAACCATTAATCTCTTTTACCAACTATTATTATGATAAGAGAAACCCACATTATGGCATTGTGCGGACTACTACATCCACAATGTAACATCTTTCGTTTTACATCACCACGTTAACATGTTGTACTAAAAGAGTAATTTAATAAAAAAATTAATATTTTTATTATTTTTATTATTTTTAAACATAAAATCATATTAATACGTACTACCAACCTTTGGAAAATAAAATCATTATCCTTGTATTTTATGTGGACTGTAACTTCAATAAATAGATTAGTTTCCATTTTCCCTTTCATAAAACACATAAATTTATAGTAATTATGATGGGATTAATAAATAAGTAATTATTTTTATAATATCATTATAGTTGTTATGGAGTATTCTAGGACTTATTAATGGTATGATTTTGAATCAATTGTGATTAATTCAATATTTCAAAAAGAGTGAACTAATACAAAAATGATATATTATTTCAAAGTAACATATTTATTTAAATTATATTATCATCTTAAATATATAAATTCTTATAAATTACTCTAATAAGAACCAAATAATATCATTATTCTTCTACTATAATGATATTATAGCTAAACCACTGTATAATCTATAATTAATCATGTTTGTTTCAGGATTTGGTAAGTTAAACCACTTTCTTGAAAAATATGTTGAACTTATATTATGAATTACTATGAGTAATAATTTATATTTATAATATTATATAAATATTTAATAAAATTATTTGGTTTCATTAGCTATATAAAAACATATAACTCAATAATTAAGAAAAAACCATTTATTCATTAAGAATCACCTAAACAAGATCACTGTTAATTTAATCATCATGGGATTAAACCCAAAAAACAATGATTGAAATTGTTACATTAATAAATATAACATAAAATTTATTATTATACCATTAAATATATTGTATGATTGAACATTGAAATAATAATGAAGACAAACACTGTTTTTACGAATCTACTTCAAATCAATAAAAATTACTTACACTGATGATAACATTAAGTAAAAACGAAATAATATTTGTATGTGTAGAATTAATATAATTATTGAGTATAAATGGTTATATATATGAAAATATTGTTAGGTATGTATTTAACATACCTATGTTAATTAATCATGATTATTTTTAAATGTAAAAAATAAATTAGGATCCCGGTAAGGGTTTTCATCTAAAATTTTTATATTTGAGATAATTTTGTTATTCTGCACCTAATTTAATTAATTTGGATCATATAATGAAAATAAAATATATCATATAATTTATTAAATTTTAATAATTGATTTTTAATTTCAAATATAATGCCTATATTTTATGGGTTTTTTATGAAATAGTTACTCAATGATTAAGGGTTTTCTTTGTCTCAATTATAATTCATTATGTCATGAAAAACATAATTCACATTGTATCCATTGTATGATTTTGCATTGATATAATATTACCTTAATATTCTGTTAATAATTTCTTTTTAATTCATGGGAAAAATAACCAAATCAATTTATATTATTCAAATGTATTTTGACACTAGTGTTACCCCAATAGTAAGTGTTTTTCGTAACTCAGTTTTCAATCAGTTGGTTATGATTTTTCACTAGAACTTATTTCAAATAAGTTGGGAAAACTAGATGATTTTACTATATTATTTTATTCATTTTACCAAATAAGATCCTTTTCAAATAATTCATTCTTTGTAAAGTATGGTTCTCATATGGGATATTGTTAATTCAAATCTCAATTCAGTGAGTTATTCTATTTTTCCTAAAATTTTAATTAACATCCATTTATAATTATATAATATTATTTTATTATATTTCATCTTATAATCCTCCATTTTAAAATGATTTCCTATAAGAAATTAATGTATTTTATGAATTTTACAATTTGATTTTTGAACAAAAAAATTTGTACTTAAAAAAATGGTATTTTATTTCATTTTTGATTGTATGTTATTTATTTCCACATTCCCCCATGGTATAATATATTTTATTTAAGTTCTCATTTAGATGATATTATTTTAAAATTAATGATTTTCAAAATAGTTCTCATCACATTTTCAAAAGTATCCATTGAATATTAAATATAAATTTTTATTTTATATAAATGAATTTTTTTTTGTAAAAGATGATTTATGTTTTAGATTACATTTACCTTATTATTTTCAAAATGATTTACAGTAAAAATTATTATGTTTAATTATTTTTTACTCTAATATATATATATACATATATATAAATATAATCATATATATTATAGAACTTGTGATATAAAACAATTTTTTTTAATGATCCTCCATTTTGTTATGCTATTCGAAGAATTATATTGTTACAGTTTCCATATTTATATCAATATGTTCATAGTCTTTCATTGTCGTAATATGATATTTTAATTCGAAACAATCCAATTTCTTTCTTTATATGTATTATGATCACGTTATTATAGTATTGACATATCCATATTCTCTTTTCCCTATACATCCTAAAATTTCATTCAAAAAATATATATTAGAGGATTATAACATTGAATTAATATTTTTTTATAATCATGGGAAAGAGTACTGGTGTTTAATATGTTTTAATTCCAATGTAGATGGTTCTTCAAAATTTAATAATGTATTGTTTAACAAAGACCTTCATTCCCTTGATGGGTTATGATCAAGTTATCCCCTACATTGACTTGGTGAATAGTATTGATATCCTTGTTGATTATCAAACGGTAATGTAGGTTGATTTTTTTTTGACATTATTCAACTTTATTTATATGGGTATAAATGTTTTTATTTGGGTTTTATATAAATTAGGTACTTTTTTTAAAATTCATTAATAATATTATAGTGAATTCATTAGATTTATTTGGAGACATATAGTCTTAGATATATATAGTCTGTCAATGTATCGATATAACTCGTAAGAAAAAACATTGTGAGTTTTATTGTATACCTCTACCCATAATAGGATAGTGTCATGTAAAAAGGCATTGACTACATATTTTTAACATCTGATATTATGATTTCCATCAGTATGATATCAATATTATTGATATCCATGTTTCACTTATTTTCATTGATATAGTATGATCTAAATTTTAGATGATTATATCTTCTTATTGTTCAATTATTCCTACATTAATATTTACTCCATGATTTTTTCATCATTAACTCTATTTTATTTTTTCCCTTATTGAGAATTTCAGCTCACCCCGTCCTAGGTTTTAATTTCACCATATTGTGGAAAAAAGTTTGAAACATTGTATGCCAAAGATGATAGATTTTGTAGGTAATTAGTAGGATATGTTTAAGAATCCTTATGAATTATGTAGTTAATTATATAGTTGAAAACAAAAATCCATATATTAATAATTACAATAGTTTTAATAGATTAGGCTTTTTTATAATTCATTAAATATGTTATCCTAAAATGAACTATAAAATTAATTAGATATAATGATTAATATAAATTTTTTAATTATGGGTGGTTTTATATGGAATTTCATATATTTAATCAAAGTGATTATTAAAATAATGTGTTTATTACATAAAATCTAAGAGTGAATGACTGGGGTGTCACTTCTCATATAAGATTGTCTGGATGGGATGATTTTTATATATCTTATGGAGTTGTGAAGAAATCTATTTTTTGAAATTCAATAGTTGGATGATATTTTAAAAATGTTATTTGTGTGGGACTAAAGTACATTTGGAATTGTATGTGAAAGTATTTATTGTTTGCATTTTTGTAAATATCCTTAAAAAAATTCATATAATAGTTTATGTATATTAAGATGATTTTGATACTTTTAGAATTTGTTTTAGAATAGACTGACCTAGTTTGAAATTTTTTTGAAGATGTTATAAAAATTAATATATTTTTTGACTTGATATTTTAAAGAATTATTAACTATAAGGATTTGGGAGAATTCCAAAAGTCATTGAGTGATGAATATAAGACTTCATGTCTATGAATAAGGCTTCAAGCATAACTGAATGTTATTATCATAACAAGTTTCCATCATATGAATATATTATATGTCCTTCAGTGTGAAATATTTTCCCCTTAAGGTCATATATATTGTACTAAATGTATAATTTTTATGAGCATATGGATTTGATATCCAAAAAATAATACTTCTTTGTATTGAGTTTTTTTTCATTTTGACTATTTAAAAGTTTTACATTTTAGAATTCCAATATTCTAAATAAAATTAACATCATGATGATGAATATGATATTTAGGGTGTAAAACATGACATCTAAAATATGATATAATCATGTTCAACTAGGATTTCATTAATAATAATTAATTTCAAAATTTTAATTATTTTCATAGATGGTTTACTTAAAATCTAGTGTTGCTCAATGTAGAAGCTATCAATGAAAAATACATAGATATTTAATTTATAATTTTATTATGAAAATGTGGTAATAATCTCAATAGAAAATAATCAATGGAATTAGATCATGAAGTGATTCTAACTATGACCTTTTCGAATTGATGACATTAATAATGATTAATTTTCATTTATTTGTAGATAAAATTATTCTCATTGGAAACTGTATAGAGAATATAGATGTGTTTATTGATTTTGTAAGGATGAATGCATGAGAACTTGTGGAAATAAAGAATTCCCTAATTTATAATTATTTTTAATATTAAGTGAGGATATATAAGAATAATAAAATGGTTTTCATTAATCCATTGACAAATAAGAATAGTATAACCGAGATTCTTCTTTAGACATGCAATTATTAATGGTGAAGGAAATTCATAATATTAAGCTGTAGGTTTATTATCTTAACCATATAAAGAGATTATTTACGATACTATTTATGAAAATATTGTGAGATAAATATTTAATTATATGATGGAAATTGTATTATAATATTTAAATTAAATCTTATAAATCTACACAGCTGTAAAATTTGTGATTTTTAATGAAAGGATAAATGATATTCCTACATATAAAAATAAAATGAAATAAAACATAGGTATATTGATAGAGATATGATAAATTCATATAATTACTGTCATAATTTTGATCTAGTTGATCTTGAGTGTTCAGTGACATGTATACAATAGATAAGTAGTTCTACATCCAATCTTCATGAAATTAGTAGTTATATTTAAATATATTTGAATTAAAATCAAGGGATACATACAAATTATTTTTCAGAATTAACTAAATTCCCGAAAAGATTTTTATAATCTAGGTTACGTATTTTTATGATGTTAGATTATTTAGTGTGACTTTGGACTCGAATAGTGTGAATATATATTGACACTACAGTCTTGTGATATATTATTTCTCATAGTAAATAATTTTTTTTGAGGCTACTAACCAATGATGAAAATTACTAGGCTACCCACGATGGCACTGAACATTGTAAAATAAATCATGATCATTATCTGATTATTAATTATAGACATGAGTGATGTTTTGACTATTTATTATAATTAATTAAACATTTAAAGGTTATATGGGATTATTTAATTAAGACTATTTTTTATAAAATAATCTCTAATGTTCAATATCCATCTATAAATGAAAAAATCACACATATTCACATCAAAATGCAACAAAATATATAAAATAAATAATCAAAAATTGCATTTTAGTAAACAAACCATATACATATTTTCATTATTTCATATTATACATTGTAATGTTTTATTCACATTATTAATTCCATTTCCAAATTACTTCCCATGTCACATGGGATATAGAATCAACAATCTGTAAATATCGATTAATGTCTATAATATTATAGTGTAATGATAATACAAACCTAAATAAAAAATTTAATAATGTATCATCAAAAGATACCCCCTTACCATGACAAAAAACCAAACTATGATATAGAGAATGGAGTAATATATCGTATAAAAAGATATATAATAAATCCTCATCTGTTAAGTCATAAAATCTTCATGGTGATTAAGGAAAAATTAAACACATACCATATTTGAGAGTAATATAGGTGTTTGAAAAAAAAATTATATTAACAATGATTGAATTGGTTCAACAAGGGATTCAGAATATATGAAGATCAATAAAAGGGTACCAAGAAGGGAATGATGATAATAAATATTAATGGGACTAATAAAGAAAAATACATTGATTGGTTTTGAAGGGGTATAAAATAAAAAATATTATTCATAAATATTGTTTTTTAATGATTTCACAATATATCAACAAACATAATACTATAGAATATATAATAAAGGTAAATAAATCCTTTAAATCAATAGATCATAGATATAATATATCATGATTGTCATGACCCGTCCCCTGGGGCCCGTGTCGTGACTATCCCAAGCCCGCCTTCAATATCTCAGGGGCTGCCGACTAGCACCAAAGGTGTAAATACCTAAAAATAGAAAGGCATTACCTTTATAAATTGTGAACCCACCCAAAAGAATATGATCAAGAAGTAAAACAGTAAGAAAAACTATATACAATGGAGTTTAGAAAAGTAAAAGGGGACGGAAATACAAGCCCAACAGAAAGTGAAATTACAATTGAAGAAAAGGTAAAGCAGCTACTCGGTCAGCCTCTAGGGATTACTACCTGAAGGGTAGGTACTAATAGCCTCCTCAGCACTCCATGTCTGTCAGTCTCCTCAGTGTACCGACTCGTCGTAAGGTCCACCTTCGGGTACTGTTCAGTCCTGTTACTCTGATCCTCAGTCAGTGTTGTCTGTTGTCTAAAACCAACACAATGAGTTGTGGGAATAGCCCAGGGAGGGGTGAGTATAACGATACTTAGTAGGGACCCAGAGATTCTCATGGTCTCACAAAATCCAACAAGGATAAACCACAATGTAATAAATTAACAGACAACCTCCCTTAGGTATATGCCCATGCATATACCGATGTTACCAAGTAATCCATCATAATCATGAGATATACACAATAGTTACTCACTCAGTTCAACTAGGATTTTATTCTAGGGAATGTATCAATCTGAATCATTGGTTGTTATAGAAATCCTCCTCTATCAAGTACAATGGGTTTTCCACTTCACACAGATGTGCTTCCCACTAACCTTGGACTGCGGAGGTACTCCTCCTATCGAGTACCGTGGGCCTACTGCGCTCACACAACGACACTCCCCACCATGGGTCTGTCTCACTCACACAAAATCCCCCCCCTGAAGCCTACTGAGGTACTACTCTTATTGAGTATTGTGGGTATTCTGCGCAAATAATGATCTCCCCACTACGGGTCTGACGTGACACCATGGCGCTCTCCCCCTAGGCTAGTAAAATCACTCCAAATCAAATGGTCAGTAGTCATCCTGTCTCTTCCATCTACTACATTTCTCCACAAATACTCCCTCATTCTCGGTAGATCCGATCCACAAGCTACTGGTCGATAATCCAACTTCCACGAAGTCCCATGTGTAAGTAACTCAATGATCCTCCATGTCATAGAGGTCTCAATGCAACTGACGATGCGTCAATCAGATGCCCGGTCTGTGAGTTATTAGCATTTTAGTACCTGGGGCCCAGTTGGATTCAACCATGAACCAACCTGACCATATATCAACATTACCCTAAACTCTAGTGGGGTATACACCAAGGTACTGTCTTGCATCAAGAAAACTAGTGTCGCTGACAGTTCGTCAAACGGTCATCTGGTTCTCAATATTTTGACAAAAGAAACTAAAGGGTCATGGTGGGCTCGGGTCCGGTCTGACCTGATTGAACCAACCCAGCCCAACCCAGTCTGGGCCGACCTGGTTTGGGTCGACATGGTCAGACTTGTTGGGTTTGGCCCAACCCATTTAGTAGGCAAGCATGTTAGGTTCAGCCTGGCCCGGTGGGCCCAGCCCAGCAGGCCGTCAGGGCAGTTCGGGCTGGACCGTCACGTGGGTGTGGCTCGTCCCGGAGGGCGTGGCCGGACCGGTTCAGCCAGGGTGCCGCGAGGGGGAAAGGACACCGGCTCGACCAGAAGTCTGTGAGGGGGCTGGGACACTGGCTTGACTGGGTGGCTGTGAGGGTGCCAGGACACCTGCTCGGTCGGGAGGTCGCGAGGAGGCCGGGACAGCGGCTCGACCGGGTGGGTGTGAGGGAGCCTGGACGCCGGCTCGGCCGGTAGGCCACAAGGGGAGTTGGCTAGGGGAGGCGCCCAGGACGCACGAAGGCTGGAAGGCGGGCCAATTCGGGGTGGTGCATGGGGCGCACGCAGAGGCCGGCCGGTGGGCCGACAGCTTTATGGTGGGTAGGGCGCGACCAGGTGGGCTATTTGCCAGGAGGCGGCTGGGCTGGTCGGTTCGACGAGGAACAGACCGGCACTAGCCGAAGGTGTTCGGCTGGAAGCTCTGAAGCATCTCATGGGGGGCGCGGTTCGCGGAAGCCCTGAGTAGCGCGACGTTTGTTCTCGCCACCTTCTTCTTTCCATTTCCTCATCGTCATGTTGAGGTTCTTCATAACCAAGATTAGTGGAGGGGACGGTACATGTGGGTTTGGCTCGCTCCCTCCGCATTTAGGGTTGTATCATTTGGTTCATCAAAGAAGTACGATGAACAACAATTATTTTACAATATCTGCATTAGTTCCATTCCAAAAGAAGATGAAAAAAAGAAAAAGATTAATTCACAATAAAACTCCCTACCATTAGTTGTCGGTTGTCGACATTGATGTCGCGGGAACCAAATGAAGGAGTTGTTCATTCATTTTTTCCACTGCATGCTTCCAATCCCATGCTGTGTCGGTTGTGGAAGACGCTCCACTTCAGTAGGATCTAAAGGAGGAAGTTGAAGAAAGATCATAGCCGAAATTCTTCATTTGAAGAATGTTTTTTTGTTCTTCTTTCTTCTTTGGGAGAATTCTAATACTCCCAAGCTCTCTCCTTCCCCAACAACCTCCAAATACCAAAGTTCTGACAAATAATAGATTTGAGTATCTATTATTTCATTGGTAAGAATTCATAAAGAATGAATTAATTACTTGGCGCCACCTAATTAATGTGAAGGGTTGGCATAAATTAATTAGGGGAGTTGGAATAATTTAATTAAAGTGAAGTTCAAGAGGCTCTCCCCCATTAATGTGGGAGAGTTGAGAGGTTTTAATCTCTTACCTCAATAGTGGGGTTATTCCCCATGTGTTCCCCATGTCGTAACCTCTTGTGGGAGGTTATGTTCTGTTGGGCCTCACCACCATAATCTCTAATGGGAGGTTAAGGTGTGGTGGTCCCACCTTTAACATCCATGAGGATGTTTTCACCACTAATCACCCACAGGGCAGGTCAAATAAAATAATGTGAAGCTCACTTTATTTTATTACTTTCCACGATAACCCAAAAAAATCATTTATTCTTGACTGAATGCTGTCGAAGTGAATGTCTTATTAATCAAATAATGGTATTGCGAGTTTAGAGGTGCCCTCAGATTTCAATTCCAAGCACCGTTTCAGATGTTATAAATACTTTCCCATACGTTTACTGAAAATACCGGAACAATAATCAGAATTTGATTTCGGGCACACTGAGCCTCGGAATCATTCATCGTCAATTTTCGCGCACTCATTAAAATTTCCATGTATTTTTTTTTAAAAACAATTATGAAATTTATAGGTCATTACATTCTACCCACCTCAGGTCTTTACGTCCACATAATCTACAATTCGAACTAGGGGAAGAAGTGGGGTTACTTGGAATGCATCTGAGCCTCCTACACCCTTGTTCTCCCCTGGAGGATCTCGTGCTGCCAGCAAACGTGCACCAAAGGTATCGAATGTCAACATGGGACTCACTCCTATCGATCCTCAATCTCCAATGGAACCTTCGTAAGAGTCACCCCATTGTCGTCGTCTAGCTCTCCATGGTCGATGACGTGAGAAGGGTCATGCATGTATCTCCTTAGTTAAGATACATGATAGACGTCATGCACCCAGTGCAACTGAGGTGAAAGAGCTAAGTGGTAAGCCACGTCGCCAAATCTGCTGAGGACCTGAAAAGGTCCAATTAATATTGAGGATAACTTTTTGGCTCGGCCAAATCTCTGTAGACCTCATCGATGTGAGACCCGTAGAAAGACGTGGTCACCATCCTCAAAATCTAGAGGTCTCTATCTCCTGTCAGCATATGTCTTCTGCCTGCTCGATGTAGTCTTCATCTACTCCTGCATAATCTGAACGGTCTCTATGGTACCTCATACTATCTCTGGTTTCATTAGTGCTGACTCCCCAGGGTCTGTCCAGCACATGGCTGATCTACAAGGTCACCCATATAACACCTCAGAAAGATGCCATCCTTATTAGGGAGTGATATCTGTTGTTGTATGAAAACTCCACCAAATGTAAATAGTCCTCCCATATTTGACCAAAGTCGATGAAACAAGAACACAACATGTCCCCGAGGGTCTGAATGGTCCACTTGGTCAAACAATCCTTCTGAGGATGGAAGACGGTGCTCAAATGAAGCTACGTCCTGAAAGCCTCCGGCAACCCCTTCCATAGCAGGGAAGTAAACCTTGTGTCATGATTAGAGACAATAGATTAAAATACTCCATATAGCCACATAATATCTAGTACATAGAGGTTCCTGATGACCTCTACTAAAAACTGCTCTCTGATTGGTAAGAAGTGGGCCAACTTGGTGAGTCGGTCAACAATCACCCAAATCGAGTCATGACCCGGGGATGTATGTGGATGTCCTATCACGAAGTCCATGGATATCCCATCCCAATTATACTCTAGGACCTCTAAAGGCTTAACCAAGATTTCTGGTATTTGGTGTTGTGACTTCACTTGCAGACAAGTGATGCATTGAGAGACAAACTCCACTACTTCCTTCTTCATACCTGGACACCAGTGCTGTCTTCGACGGTCCTGGAGCATCTTCGCCACTCCTAGATGTACCACTAGAGGGGATGTGTGGAACTCCCTCAAAACATTCTCCTGATGTGACACTGCTATCATTTTACGTCCTCTAAAGAGGATTACATGCTCCCCACCTTTAGAAAATTGATTAGGTGCATGTCCTGTGGATATCTAAGCATGTCGTGTCTCACAGTCAGCATCCCCATGTTGTGCCACCCTGACTTGTTGAAGAAGTGGGGGAGTGACTGTAAGAGATTGTAGAAAGTCTTCTTCGTCTCTATCCATAAAGGACATCTGTATGGCAGCCAACTGCTCGGTCACCTCTCTTAGCAGATGTATACCAAATCTCCTTCTGAGGGAATCTTATGCAACGTTCCCATTCCCAGGAGTATATACTATCTCGAAGTCATAGACCTAGAGGAAATCAATCTATTGCCACAGTCTTAGGTTCATGTCCTTCTGAGAGAATATATACCTAAGACTCTTGTGATAAGAGTACATGGTAAAATGCTTTCCCATCAGATAGTGTCACCACATCTTCACGGAAAAGACCACTGCTGCTAACTCTAGGTAATGGGTAGCGTAGTTCTGCACATGTTATCATTGTTGCTAAGAACCATAAGCGATAACTGCTCGCTCCTGCATCAAGACACACCCGAGTCTGGTCCCTGATGCGTCGTTGTAGACTATTTACCTTACACATTCCTCTTGATGGGTCAATATGGGGGCACTACTCAGCCTCTATCTCAGCTTTTTAAATCTCTGTTGGAATCTCTCCGACCACACGAAGGGTTTCCCATTCTTCATTAAGTATTATAGCGGTGTTGCAACACTAAAAATTTCTGGCACAAATCTCTTGTAGTAACCAGCCAAACCCAGGAATCTACGTACCTCCATCACACTTCTGGGTGGATCCCAAGAAAGTACCACCTCAATATTCACTAGATCCACTCCAACTCTAGCCTTCGAGATGACATGTCCAAAAAATTTAATCTCTCAGATCCAAAACTGGCATTTCGAGAGCTTACCACAAAGCTAGTACTCTCAGAGTGTGTCTTGTACTACCCGCAAATGGTAGGCATGCTCCTCCTCAGAAGTCAGTTAGATCTGAATGTCATCGATGAAGATTACGACAAAACAATCGATTTATGGCTGGAATATCCAATTCATGAGTCCCATTAACACTATTGGGGCATTGGTTACACTGAAAGGCATAACCAGGAACTCGTAGTGGCCATACCAACATCTGAAAGCCTTCTTCTGCACATCCTCACCTCGAACTCAGAGGTGTTGATAGGCTAATTTGAGGTCTATCTTCGAGAACCACCGTGCTCCCTTCATCTAATCAGAAGTGGTCTTCGATCTTCGACAGTGGGTACATTTTCTTCACAGTCATGTAGTTTAGGCAACAGTAGTCAACACAAAGCCTCAATCTCCCATCTGCCTTCTTTGTGAATAGAATTGTGGCTCCCTAGGGAGAAACACTAGGCCAGATTTATCCTTTCCCCTGCAAGTCCTCTAGCTATACATGCAGATCAGGAAGCTAAGTGGGAGGCATCCGATATTCTGGTGTAGATATCGGTGTCTTCCTGGTGTACCAGTCAATGTATAAGTCCACGTCTCTATGAGGTGGTAGTCCGGGAACATTATTCGGGAAAACATCTGCATACTGGTCCACCACTACAGAATAGCTCAGACACTCCACATCAACTGCTACGAGGGTAAAGAAGGCCAGCTGATTCGTGATTGGTTGCACCCTCCTCCGAGTATGTTTGTCCTGTGTTGTAAAGGCTCCCTTCTCGCTGGTGAAGGTAGACCCAATGACATCCATGAAGACACACCACACATTTCACCAAATACAGTTGATTTGATCATGTATTGTAGATAACTGGTCGATAACCAAGTTGATGTCATAAGGCCTCGACGCCACTACAAGGATATCCAAACCGTAGCTCTTGCCTCCTTGAGTTGGATGACATTGACAGCACCAGTGAATAATCTTCGAGTCTGCTCTCGTAGGTTTCTCTGGCTGTAATGATCAAGACAACATCTCCGTCAGAATCTATGAGCTCTGAACGAGGGTAGTGGAAATGAAAGAGTGAATGGAACCTATGTTTATAAGATCAATAGCTAAGGTGGTGTAGAAATAGATCGTACCTCGAATCATCTCAGGAGCACCATGATCATAAGCCTCAGTTGCCTGGAGTTGCGCTCTCTCATGTCCACCTGCTCCCTACAGTCGGGGTGGACCTCCTGGTGGTGGTGGCTGTAACACCTCGAAATATCACCCACTGTCAGCTACACAAACAACTCCTCTTCCACATATTCCCGATCCCTGTGGACCGCCTTGATCTAATCTCTGTCTCTTCCTAGGAAGTCCTTTGACCATCTGTTGATGATCTGAATTTCAGGTCGCACTGTCACACGCCATGTGACCTTGCCCGCCACATGATTAACATTGCCCACTCCTAGAAAGTGTGTCTCTACCCCAGGTTCCCTGTACTACCGATCCTGAGTCATGCAGTCATCCACCAATGTGTCTGGTCCTTTTGGACCTCTACGATATCTAACTACTACCAGCTGAAAAAGACTCCACTGCATGTCGGCTAATGGTGGGTCTCGCTGCTTGAGACTACTCAGCAAGAAAACTCTCAACCAAGAGAGCTCCCTCCAACACCCCTCATACATCAAGATGCTGAGAGAGATCATTGAAGCCATGATATCTCACCGGATCCCCTTCTCGAAGGTCTGCACCCTAAAGAATGGGTCCTGCACCATATCTGTGGAGTAGCGCAAGAGGTCAGTGAACCTCGCTATGTACTGTGCAACCACCATGCTATCCTGATGTAGATGAAGTGTCTCAGGTATCCCTAAATCATGTAGGGTGTCTGGGACAGACTCCACCTGAAACGGGCTCTTAAAATCTGCCCAGAGTAGTGTTGCCTAATCATGGACATGGAGCATCGGGATCCACAACCTTCCTGATGCTGCATGTAGAAGGATGGCCGCAAGAATCGCCATAATTTCTATTGGTGTCCCTACCAGTCGGAAGACTCTCACAACAGATTCCAGCCAATCCTCAACCATCTGTGGGTCCGTATCTCCCCTGATCCTAGGTGGCCTTTTGTGCTGGAACATGTGAAATGCGTTCAAGTGGCAGGAATCTTCTATTGTTGGGGCTAGTGGCATCTATGGCCCAACGGGGAGAGGTACATTTGGTGACTCAACCATAATAGGGCCCTGCACTGAGGCCTCGTTGCTTGGTAGGCTATCTGTGCATGTAACTCTCGAGCCTCTAGATGATCATCCACAGGGAGGCATCCTGAAAGAAACAGATGTGACATGACCAAATATTATACCTAGTGAGCTTACCTGGTAGAGCTGAATTAAGGAAAAACTTTTGAAAACACTCATGGAATCAGTGTTTTCATGCACTAAGTGGGAAATCAATAGTAAGGGTCCTGTTATATGGATATGTCAGCCACCACACCAACAATGGACTCCCTGAACTGAAAACCACATCTGGTACTCTTAACATGATTGCTTCACAGCAAATAAAGATCAGAGTCCTATGTTCTGAGGTGTAACCGACTCCTCTGATACCAATTTTTCATGATCCGTCCCCCGGGGCCCATTCCGTGACTACCACAAGCCCACCTACCATAAACCAGGGGTTGGAGACTAGCACTAAAGTTGTAAATCCCTAAAAATGGGAAGGAATTTTCTTTTATGAAGTGTATACACACAAAACAGAGAATGAGATGGAATTAAAACACTAAACAAAACTGTATAAAATAGAGTGATGAAAAGCAAAAGGGGTCGGAAATAAAAGCCCAATAGGAAAGTGCTAGTGCAACTGAAGAAAATGTAATGCAGCTACTGGCTCTTCCTTTGGGGATTTCGACCTGAAGGGTAGGTACAGATAGCCTCCTCTGTACTCTACGTCCGTCAGTATCGTCTGTGTACTGACTCGCCATAAGGTCTACCTCCGGGTATCGCCCATCATACTACTCTTATTCTCAGTCAGCGTTGTCTGTCATCTGCAACCAACACAATGTTGTACGAGTATAGCCCGTGCAGGGGTGAGTATAACAATACTCAGTTGGGACCCTGAGACCCTCAATTTCACACAAAATCCAACAATCATAAACAAAAATGTATGAAATCAACAGATAACCTCCCATAGGTATATGACCATACATATAACTAAGTTTCCAAGTAATCCATCTCAATAATGAGGTAAACACAAAAGTTATTGACTCATCTCAACCCGGATTTTATTTAGGGATAATATCAATCTAAACCCTCGGCTGCTGGAGAACTCCTACTCTATAGAGTACAGTGGGTCTTCCGCATCACAAAGAGGTGATTAACTCTATCCTTGTACTTCTAAGGTACTCCTCCTATCTAGTATCATGGGTCTGCTGCGCTCACACAGAGGCTCTCCCCACCGTGGGTCTGCCGCGCTCACATAGAGGTGCTCCCCCTTATCGTCTGCCAAGGTACTCCTCTTGTCGAGTACCGTGGGTCTGCTGCGACACCAAGGCATTCCGCACTACAGGTCTACCAAGACACCATTGCGCTACCCACTGGGCTAGTATAATCACTCCGAGTCATTCGTTCAGCAGTCGTTATGTCTAAACCAGCTACAAGGTTCCTGCACAAATTCACGCTCATTCCATGTAGATCTGCTTCACAAGTTACTCGTTGATGATATAACTACCACAAAGTCCCATGAAGAAGTAACTCAAAGGACATCCATTTCATAGAGGTCTCAATGAAACTGATGGCATGTCAATCAAACACCCAGCCTATGAGTTATTATCCTTTTTGTTCTGGATGCACGGTTGGAGTCATGAATGATCCAACCTGACCCTATCTCAACATTACCCCAAAATCAAGTGGGGTATACTCAAAGGGACCATCGTGCTTCATGAAAACCAGCACCGCTGATGGTTCACCAAATAGTCATCTGGTACCAAAGATATGTCCAAAAGAAAGTAAAGGGTCATGGTGGGCCTGAGACCGCTCCGACCCAGTCAGACTGACCCACCCCAACATAGTATTGGTGGACCCGGTCTGGGTAGACCCGGTCGGGGTCGACCTGGTCAGGGTCGACCTGGTCATACCAGTTGGGTCTGTCCTGACCCATTTACTATGCTAGCCTGTTAGGTTCTGCCCTGCCCGTTGGGCCCAACCCAACTGGCCCCGAGGACTGTATGGCCTGGGTTCAGGGCTAGTTCATCCTAGAGCGTCGTGAGGACACGGACTGTCCCTGCTCAGCCCTGAGGGAACTTCCAAACTAGTTAGTCTAGTGCATTGTGAGGTGGGATGGGACAAATGATCTTCTGAAAGGCCGTGAGGGGGCAGAGACATTGGCTCAACCGTGTGGCCGCAAGAGAGCCAGGACGCCAGCTCAGCCGGGAGGCCATGAAGAGGCGGGGACACCAGCTCGGCTGGGTGGTCGTGAGGGAGCCAGGACACCGTCTCAGCTATGAGGCTGGGAGGGGGACCGGAACAGGGAGGCGTGCGGGGTGCGCGGAGGCAGGAATGAGAGCCAGTTTGGGGAGGTGCGCGGGGCACATGTAGAGGCCAGCAGGCGGTCCAGTGGCGGTCGGCCGGGGAGGGTGCGACCAGGCGGGCCGGCGGCCGAGAGGTGGTTGAGATGGCAGGGTCGGCACAGCCTAGGCCAGCGAGGGACGACAGTGGTCATCCGGAAGTATCGGAGCACCGTAGGGGCGGCGCGGTTCGCGGAGGATATAGGTAGCGCGACCTTTGTCATCACCACCTTCATCGTTCTGTCGCCTCATCGCCATAACGAATTTTATCATGATAAATATAGGCGAAGGGGTAATTTAATGTTGGTTTGGCCCGAACCCTCCATGATTAGGGTGTTATCATTTGGTTTATCAAAATATTATGGTGAATAACACTTATTTTAGAATCTCCGCATTGGTTCTTTTCCATCCTAAGATAAAATAATTAAAAAGATTAATTAAAAAATAAAACCCCCTACCATTGATTGTCGGTCGTCGACGTTGATGTTGCGGGAAGACGGCGAGGAAGTTCATGGTTCTTTTCATCTACCGCATGCTTCCAATCCCATGTTTTATTGGGTGTTGATGCCACTCCACGTCTATAGGATCTAAAGGAGGAAGTTGATGAAGTATAATAACCAGCATTCTTCATTGGAAGAACGTGTTCTTCGTTCTCCATTCCTCGTTTGGAGAATTCAAATCCTCGCATTCTCTCCTCTTCCCCAACTTCCTCTAAATTAAAATGTTGTACCAAAATAATATATTTGTGTATCTATTAATTCATGGGAAACAATTCAAAAATAATGACTTAATTACATGGCTCTACCTAATTAATGTGAAGGGTTGGCACAAATTAATTAGGGGAATTGGGATAATTCAATTAAATGGAAGGTTAAGAGGCTCTCCCTCATCAATGAGGGAGTGTTCAAGGGTATTAATCTCTTCCATAAAAAGTGGGGTTAAGCTCTCTATGGTCCTTAAGTCGTAACCTCTCCCTGGAGGTTATGTTCGGGTGGGCCCCACCATCATAACCTCTAATGTGTGGTTAAGGTGTGGTGGTCCCACCTTCAACTTCTATGAGGTTGTTTTAACCACCAATCACTCACATGGAATCTCAAATAAAATAAATTGAATCTCACTTTATTTTATTACATTCCATGAAAACCCAAAAAAAAATATTTTATACACGAATGACTGCTGTCGAAGTGAATGTTTTCTTAAGTGAATACTGGCACTGTGAGTTCAACAGTGTCCTCAAATTTTAGTTCTGAGAACCAGTTCAAAAGATATAAAAAAATTCGTGTATGTTTACTGAACGTTCCCGAACCGAACTTATGAATTTGATTCCAGGCACACCGGGCCTCGAAATCACGCGCCGTAAATTTTTGTGGACTCTTAAGTTTCCCATGTATTTTAAAAAAATTCCGCGGAAATTCTATGTCTTAAAAAAGAGAACAGATTCTGATCACCAATAAATCTTTGTTAAACATTCACCATTGGGATTCATATTAATAAACATTAAACAATATTACAATGATTAATATATTTTCTACAACAACTATCCATGGATTAAAAACAATAAGAAATGAATGAGATGATAAAAAGAAAATTATATTATAAAAAATGATCTCTGAAATGCAGAAGTTACCTAATGAGTCATGGTAATATTTCTCTATTTTAAACAACATTTCAATGATTATAGTGAAATATTCATTGGTTCTCCAAATTTCAATACTCAACTAATTCTCAAAAATTTAAAATGACCAATGGATGTCAAGGAATAATAGTAAGAAATATGCAAATATATCTGAATTACCAAAAATTATATTGAAACACCTAGGGATTTATCTCATGATCCATACTTTTCAAAACATTATATCTTACAATGGATAAAAAACTATCAATTGTAAAATAAGAATAAATATAAAAGGTTTTTTTCCCTTTTGAAACAAATGTATTTACTCAAACATATATGGAACTGACTCTTACTTATGTGGGAAATAAGTTTACATATTGAAAAAATTACTCTTATATATATAATAAATTACTATTACATATTAGGAAATTACACTTATCTATCAATGGTTTTATAATTATGAATACCATTTTTAATTTTATATAATATACTGTTGGCTCTCACATAAAAAAAGGAAATTTATGGTGTTGCTTTGTGATATGTAATGGTCAATTCTATAGCAAATAGTAGACACAAATGGGTAATTTACATGTCCAATGGTGATAGATATGGTCCATTACAATGGAAAATAGGTGCTCTGTGGGTGTCATTTCTTCAAATAAGGGTGGCATACAATTTTATTTCCTATAATGAATTGTGAAACATAAATACAAATTCATAAGTGAGTATAATTATGGAATACAAAAAATTTATCTTTTTAGGAAACTCTCTTCAGTGTGACACCAATCGACACACTCTGAATAGTCGATATCTAACTATATTGGGAAACCCTTAAATCTCAAAATTTTAACCCCAAACAATATAAAAACCCCATTCCCCAATCTAATATTCATGGTATGATAAAACCTATAGTTAGAATATCAGATAAAACTCAACCAATTTTCCTACAAAATCCGACACCCACACACCTATAATGACTACAAATCAATAAAGGGTCTAGTAATATCCTTGCCTTCAAACCTTTATAATGCAGATTTAATGATAAAAATAACATTATGTTAATATAATAATATATATTTCATCAAAAAACATAATATAATAAGAATTAGGTCCCAAAGTTACTGACTATCAAAAGGGGAAGAAATATTTATTTAAAATATAGAGTTAATTTGAGATTTAAAATAATAAAAGATTTGTGAAATGTTATCTAATAGGGATATTGTTTTAAATGGGGTAAGATATATATGAAAATAAGGATGAAAATTACAATTTAAGAAATAATAGTGGGACTTATTGGAAAGTATATTCTAATAAGAGTGACCTGATGCAACTAAGAATTATGTTGATGATCACAATGTCCATTGCGTAAAATAGTTTAGATTCCAAAAGGAATATTTAAATTTCTAAAATAATATATTTCATAAAATTAATTTAATGGAAATATGTAATGAGGAATAAATGATTGCATATTAGAGAAAATAATTTCACCTAGAGATGGAATGACTATTTTCTTATGAAGGGTAGTGAGACCACTATAAATTAATATATAATCCACATTTATATTTGTAATATATTTGAAAAAATTATGCATGATAAAATTTTTATATTTTTCTACCATAACAACCTAATACATAACATAAATATAAAAAATAAATAAATATTAATTCTAATTGTACACACCATTCTGATTATCACCTTGAAAATATAATCATAGATTTAATTATAATTACTCCAAAAGGATAGAATATTTTATATCACGTTATTATGAGTCAATAGAAATATGTTATACTTTTTAATAATAATTTTTTAATATATTTTTATTTGGAAATTATAAAGAGCTAATGAATATTAAAATCTCAAATATTTATATATGTAAATCCAATGTGAATTATATCACAATGTAGTAATTGATCATTACTATAATAATTTTTTATTTTAGTAGATGTATTTATTTATTTTAAATCCATTCAAATTTATAATTTATTCATTATAATTTTTATACTGCATTTATAAACATATATTAAAAATAATTAATCCAATCATGTTGGTGAATATGATGGATTATAATTTTAATAAAGTATTAGAATACATGGTATAGTATTAAAACTCCCCCAATTTAAAACAAAACAGTAAACTAGTTTATTCCATAGTTGTAATATTGGTTTTTGTATTTAATTTTATAAATATTGACTCTTTTTTAAAAAACTAAATTCAAATATGGTTATACAGTATATATTTTTATAGTCAATCAACATCAAATTCTATATATGGATAAAAAGAAAAATTCATATATTTATATTGTGAGAAGTGTTATTATGTATACATTATGAAGGCCTTCAGTTGAGAATATTATGTGACTCAATCAAATTCTATAAAACATTGATCTATGTGGAATAAACTTATTATTTTTAGTTACCCCTCATAATCAATAAGTTATTATTTCTATTAACCGTAAAAGGAAATATGTATTTTTTTCATTGTATTAACATATTATAGGGAATTAATTAATGTATATATATTATATTATGGGAAATTTTTATGGATTACAAATTATAAATATAAAATCAAATTGTTCCTGACTTATAACATGGTTTAGTCCAATAATATATGATTGAGAAATCACCAAAATATGACAAAAATGAATTTTTATGATGTGATAGGATTTACCACGAGTCATGGGGAAATAGATTTATTGAGTTAAATTATAATGATTTAATGTTATTAATAATAAACCTACCATAGATCAAGATTTTATCATTAATTACAAAAAGTTGAAATTTATAAAATTTATGAAATAAATGCTGAAATCATTGTAAACAAGCTAATTTTTGAACCTTATTGAAAAACCAAAAGGGATGAATCTGATATAGTGAATTTGGGTTTTAAAATCAAAAAATTGATTTTCAAACAAACATTCACCTAGAATGGTTAATAGTAAAATGTTATGAACATATTAATGGTATATATAATTATACAATGATTCCATTATTATTAATAAATACATTTATATTATTTTGTAATGAAAACATTCAGTTATTATGAAATTTTTTTCTTGGAAAATTATTTTTAATAAATAATAATTTTTTAACATGTTTATATATGATAAAACATAGATGATTTTTTAAATTTATAAATTTAAAAAAAAATATGAGATTTCCAGGACAAGAAATAGTGCAATGGAGAGGATTTTCATTTAAATAATGGGTTTATATCTCCAATATGGTATATATGATATTATACCAAGGTGTGGGTCATGAGAATTTCTATGACATGGAATGATTATTGTAATGGATTTAGAGATATTTATATTGGGATGAGCTTTGTTTTGTGAGAATAGGATATGATGTGAGAAATCGAAGATGATGTGACCATCCATTTTAATGTTAGGGTTGGGAAGATACTTCAAGATATAATAATAGTGTAGTTTTATTTTAATATATTATCTATACTGAAAAAAGTATTATATGGGAATTTGAGGTCCAATAGATGTCAACTTTGTTTTTGAGAAGTCATGTTATGGTTTGAGTTACTAGATTCATAATAAGAGTTGGAAAGCATATGGAATGGGTTTCAAGCCATGATTATTTGTATGCATCTTCCCAATTATGAATTATTGTATTTTGGTGGATAAAATTCCCATTCAATGATCACATCATCCATGAATTTTTTTTCCCATCCCGGAGAGGGAAATGGATGTGATCTTCTAGTGTAGCCTCGGATGATAAAGGGATGGGAATTTTATATTTTTAGTTGAACCAATCTTATAAAGTAGCATGATTTACATTTTTTTCACCCATAACTAATGAAAGGGGAGGGATAAGACAAAATCAGTGTTCCAACTCATTTAATAGTTGTGAGATTAAGTATTTTTTTCCCTTCCCTGACAATCAAATTAGTTCTGATCGATATAGAGATTCCATACCCATGGGAAGTTAGAATGGATACATTTTAATGCACTCATTCCTGGGTATTAATTTGATTGGATATATTTATAGTTTTCTTGAATAATTTTTTGACATGGGTCCCGGACCTTTTTCAAACAATGTGTCTTCAGGTATGGGATGGTACTTGGGGCATAAGGAGAATGGTTTCTGGAAATAGAAGAAGTGGGTCTTGTTGAGTGTCATAGAGTTCTGGTTAGCACACAACAACCTAAAATGAATATTTATTTTGTTACATTTAATTCCCATATAAATAAACATAAAAATTGATGATTTTTTATGGATACATGGTGAGACCATTATGAGATATACTTCTCATTATTTTTATTGGAACTATGTTGTTTATATAGACCTTATATCTATTTTAGATGTTAATAATAGTTTTTTTGGGGATAAAACTATATAATATCAATAGTTATATTATATTGAGATTGATGTGGGACTATAGGATTATAGAAGAACCTGATTATATTATTTTTTCACTATTTTTTTTGAATTTTTCATTATCACTGTGGGATATAAGGGATTCATGCTTATATTCTTCTATAATCATTTATTATAAAATGATTTTTTATTGGTTTCTATATAGATTGATGTTTGATTTTTATGAGTTTTCATTAATTAAATTTCATTTTATATTGAATCAATGTAATAGTCTCACCAATGCATGATTCTTTTCCATGACACTATTTAATATCCACTAGAATATAAGAAGGTTTTTATGATTCCCCATTACTCTCTAGATCAAACACATTATCTTCAAATTGGTGTTTCAAATTTTACTAGAACAAATATTATATTATATTAATATATGGGATATGGTATCTAGGGAATATGGATGTGTCATAGATTACGATATACCTAAAACTAGAGTGTTACAAGAACATTTTTTAGAGGGAACACCTAGTTACTGGAATTATGATATTTTTTTTCATTATAATTCATTTTTTTGGTTGATAATTTTATCTAATTTGAAATGTTTAATAGAGGTTGTTATTTTTTGTTCTTTTCCTATCCCATTGGATTGAATCCTACATTCATAAATTATTTTTAATATAAAAAATTTCAAAAATGATGTTTTTTTTGTATTAAGTTTTTCTAAAAATATGGGTTCATTTGTTTAATTTTTCCACAATAACTTATATTTTTCCCACTTAATGTTTTGGTGAAATTTTACTTAGTGGGACCATGATTTTCAAACAAAAGTATTTGTATGGTGAATGTTCATGTAGATCAAAAAAATATACATTATATGAGGATGAAAATATTTCACAATTGTGAGATGGTTGTATAATGAAAATTTATGTGTCAATATAGGTTTTGAATTCCCTAATGAAGGATCATGGTGGGTTGGATACATGTGAGGTATTACATGGAGATGATCTGAGGACGATAATATTTTTCCATGGGGATATGTGTAACACCCCAAGATTTAATGCGATCGTTTCCTTTTAGATTCATTTATGTCTTGTCTTTACAATACACAATGATTAGATTTCATTATATGCAACACCGAATTAGCCTGTAGTATATGCATTACTATTCTTGGCTTGTGTTGCAAAAGATTTCAGGTTCTATTGATAGAATTTATTTCATTCAACAATTATTATATATTTTGTTCAATTTATAAATGAACTATTATCAGATTATGTTATACACAAAACCAAAGGAATATTTCGAAACACACAACACTGAAATGGATTACATTACATGCAAGATAGGCTTTCTTCGATTGATTTCCTGTATGTGATACCATGTTTCACTAAATAATGTTATATTATTAAATTATTATTATTTAATGGGATATAATATAGCCATAATGAATACTATTAACAAAAAATTTAATTTTAAATAACATTATCATTCATCTTACACATTTTATAGAACATGATATGATAAATTAATTAATTTTTTGGATAAATAAAATATTTTTCAAAAAATGCATTTTTGCAGCCTTTTGATGACAAACTAATTTTAAATATATTTTTTCACAAATTGATAAGCTAAATTTGACAAAATAATCTACTTATTTGACTGTGGGATAAAAAAAATTACTTTTGTTGATTTTGATTTACTTTTTTGATAAATTTAAAATTTTGATGAATATTGTAAAATAGTGTATTTTAATTCAAAACTATATTTTTGAAAAATTTAATAATATAGTTATACTATATAATTAATTTGTTTTTAAAGTGTAATATGATTATATTTTTATAATTTAATCCAATTTTGGTCATTTAATATAATTTCACATTTAATGTGGACATAAAATCATTTCAATATTTTGATAGTGATTACTTATAAAAAACTCTCTTTTTAGTTTTGACAATAGAAATAAATTTTAAATTAATTATATTAACTTATGCATTTATAATTACTAAAAATGGATTCCATATTTGTAATATTTTGATTCATATTTTGTTAATAGGTACCTTTTATTTTTTGGACATCTTGAATAGAATCTTCAGTAATTACATTATTTACAATGGATAATGGTTAAATATGGTAAATAAGTGTAATAAATAATAATATAATAGTATTAAAATACCATAAAACATGTCATAATGATATTTTAAGAGAAATTTACAACCATTGAAATCCTTGTGTTTATTTTGGGACCCCATGGATTCAATGGGACGTGAGAATGACATTTTATAATAATTTTTTTTAAAAGGTTGGGGCTGAAGCCTCATTTTTTCATTAATAAAGCAAAGCAAAGACCTCCTTTAACTGGGTAGAGGGAGACCCATTACATAGCCCGAAGGCCCAGTGGGCTTGTAGCCCATTACATAGCCCGTAGGCCCAATTTTTTGGCCAAATTCCTATTCTGTGAATAGTAACTCGGCTGCTACAGTACTCGCACAGTACCGCCACCGCTATAGTGCCCTGCCGCCGCTACAGTACCCGCCGATCAACAGTATCGCCGCTGCTACAGTACCTGGTACAGTACTACTACAGTAGCCTGCGCCCAATGGGTTTTGAACCCCCATTTTTCATGTAGTATTACAGGGTGCTTACCACTAAGCCAAGCCCCAACTACGAATATATCTTTTACGAAAATGATTATAATCCCATTTATATAATTAATTTAAAGTAATTATAATTAAAACCTATGAATATATCTTTTACGAAAATTATTCTAACTTAGGGTTAAATAATTGATATATATGTATATAGATATTCATTATAATTATAATAATATTTTCTACATCATGGTATTTTATTAATAATTTTTAGAGACCAAATATATAAATTAATTTATGACCCAATGATGATGTGTTGATTACGTTATTAATTAATTAATTATATAAATGGGATTATAAATATTAAAATAAATTTATATTGAACATTTTATTACATCCAATAAATTTATGGATGAATATGACTAGTAATATTTTAAATAATTTAGTTTTTTAAAGAATCATGTTGTTATGATTTTTTAAAATGTAATGATATGAATAGTATAAAAATTGACATAAATTAGTATTTAAAAGAAATAGTATTTTATTAAATAATATAATACTCCTAAATTTATAATATTCATCAAAATTGATTAGATAATGTTTCAAATGTCTTTAATGAACCACTTGAGGTTCTATATTCTTTTTATATTCAATATATCAACCATATAGTGTGAATATATACGAAGACATGGTAAGCGATAAATTAGTTAACTATGGGTTAAAGATAAAACATAAGACTAAATTTGAGACATAAACATGTATAAAACCAATTTTATGAGATAAATTCAAAAAATACTCATATTACCTCCCAAATAAATGATATTAATAACTTTTTGAACTGAATGTTATTAAAAAGTTAATATTTTGAGGGTTCCTAAAGTTCCCCTCAGCTATCTTATAAATGTGCACCTCCTCCTACTCCTCTTAACTCCATTATTAGAATTCATGCACTTCCAAACCATGACCATTTTTTATAGACATCTATATTTAAATTATAGTGGTTCAGGTATTCTCAAAAAACCAACTCTAGTGGCATTTATAGAAATTTAAAGGAGGCACGTCGAGGAAAAGGTAATCTCTTCAACCAATACATTTAAAATTATTTATTATTATAATTTCGCATAATTTTTTGTTTAATTATTATTTAATAAAATAAGTAACATCAATATTCTGATATGTTATTTTCAATATGAAATAATACTTTTTCACAATCTATACATTCTACTAAAAACAAAATCAACGATTGTGCGTATGTACGACTTACCATATCTACGTTGTGGTGTAATATATTTTTCACCCCCACCCTACTTGTATGGGTATAATATTGTAAATAATAACTATATATGGTTATTATTACATTATACTATGTTTTATATAATATACATCATCAATTTCAATACCATTTAACAATTATGGGAATGATATCATCGCCTATACGTACGTAGGACTTACTATCTCCACAATTCAACGAGATTCATTCCAATGTTAACCATTCAGGAATGATTATAATGACTATATAATAAATAATCATGTAATATATGGCATAATTATTCATTAATATTTATGCATATATATATATATATGACATTGACATACTTAAATTAAATTTAATAAGAAAACTAAAACACCGTTCATGCGTATGTATGACCTACCGTCTCCATGAACAGTGTATTCCATTTATTTTATTTATCATTTTTATATATTTATATATTTATTGAATATAAATAATATATAAATCATGTATTATATTCTTGAAGTATATATATCATGATATATGTAATAATATCAATATTAATAATTCTAAACAGTAATGATAAATAAAATGAATATTACTCCAAAAGTTACAATAACAAAAAATTGTCCAAAGATAAGTAATATAATGTTTTAAGTAATTAATATATGATATAATAAATATTATTATAGTTCTATTAAAAGTTAAGAAAATTATTAAACCCACTATTCCAGATTTTCAGACACATACTGATGAAATAAGACCTAACGTAAGGGATAATTTTTTAATCTTATTTCAATCCATGATTGTTTATTGATAAGTATTTTATGTCGTAATATTTATCAACATTTTCAATGTTATCTAGTAATTTTTTCATAAAATTTTTAATATTCTTCTATGTATGTTTAAATTAATTTTTTCCAATTTTATACTTTTACTACATGGTATGGAATGAATCTTTCTTTTGCTTACCAGACAAGGTACTTTTGAAGTTTCTAGAAAAAGTACAAGGAGAGGGTGTTTTTAACTTATATTCCATTAATAGAATTTTTTATGGTTTAATGACTCCATGTATCCAGGAATCTTACATTACACAATTTCCTGTTTATTTTCAACTACATTCATTTCATTTGAAATTAAGCGGCATTTTGAGAAAAGAACATTTTTCTGAAGAAGAAATGATATTTTCCTAAAGAAGTAAACTAAGTTCAGGTATTTTATCCAAATTATTTTCCATCTAAAATGACATGGGGTTATATTTGTATCACTATTATTAATTTTATTTTGTTGTGTTTATGATGGATTTATTTTCACGAAATCTATTTATTTTATATGAATTTTGATATAATGATGTTTAAGAAACCCTTTTTATTTCTGGGGTAATGCAATGAAGAAAGATTTATCTTTTTGTGGAACATGTAAGAATGATTTCATTATGAGATTGGTGGTATATATATATATATATAATTCCAATAAATTGTGTAATGATTTATATCTCATGAGATAGACATGACCGGAGGGAAGAGTAAATCTAGTTCAGTAATATAGGAATGGAATTACATGTAAATAAAGTTCAATAATACATGGCTAGAGTGACATGTAAACCTATTTCAGTAATGAACCATGTCAACAATGATTGTCTTTAAAACAATGCCTTCGATACAATGGAAATAATATTATCTATTTAATAGTTTTACACAATTACATGTTTTATTACAATACTATTCTATAATGGTTAATGTTCATTTATGATCCATGCCCTATGTACTGCCATGATTTATTTCATGACTCAATATTTTTATATTTAAACATTATGTTGATTTTTTTATGTTCCAATTTTTATGGTTTGTTTTATGTACCCTATTTTTACCCTTACTGAGAATTTTAGGTTAATCTTTTTATATTTTTTTCCATGGGATATAAATAATGGTTTTATGTATGAATAAAAGTGGGAAGATCGTTATGGGATAGGTTGAAGATCATTCACCTTGTTAGAAGATGTTGTTCCATGTTTTCAAATACACTAAACTAAAATGGTCATTAGGCATCTATTTGTGTCATGTATTAATTATTTTTCAAAATAATTGTAACTTTCAAGAACATCATGCTTGGTTCACTGCAATTTTTATCAGAGTGATGGTTTAGTCATCCTTTTGAAGAAAGGATACAAAAAATGTAGTAATATCCCTATAGATATTTCTAAAGTATGTCTATGTATATCTATCATTGTATTTATAACAGTATAGTATAGTCCAAAATAATGGTAATGATGATGAAAAACCTAGTATTAATCTTAAGATGTTATACATTGAAAGAACACCACTGAGATATTTTTGTTTTCCTTTTAGGATTTTTTCCTCTCACACTATTATTTTTTGGTTTTATAAAATGGAAGGAACACAAAGGACCATGTTAATGATCAATGAAACGATCAATTAAATGATTTTCCACCTGAACAACGAAAAAATATGAGGGTGGAATAGAAAATTTTATTACTATACATAAAAGAGTTATAAATCATAATGGACTTTCAAAAGAGAAAAAAAGGGAACACCATTATATTGATTCCATCATGAGAAAACATCCACCTTACTTCAGTGGGTCCTCTAATCTACTTTTTTCTGATCATTGGATCAATACCATTTAAATAATATTTTTTATCATTTATTTTTTACAACATGAAAAGTTCTTTTTGTATATCTATCGTTTAGATGGTGAAAGAGTCCAGCGGTGGACTAAAAGTAAGAATATAATGTAGTAAGATAAAATTGAACCCATGGAATTGGATAGGTTCAAGAACATGTTTTTCTATAATTTCTTCCCTTGTAATCTTCTAATAATTATTAAAAATGTGTTCCTTGTCATTAATAAAAATGTTGTTCAATCTGTAGGTACATACGAGGAGAATTTTACAATGCATGTAGGGTATGGTTCTGGATTTATCATTCAACATGAATGAAATATTAATCAATTCATCAGTGTCATAATACCCAATCTTCAATGGGAATTAGCTATTTGAGAATTTATTTTCAATGAATAGATTTTGTTTTTTACTATTATGGTAGAACTAGAAGTTGGTGATACATATCTGTCTCATGGTTTTGAAAAGAAAGAAATGATGGAGTTCGAGAAAAAATCACAAAATACTGGTGAAATGAATATGAATGTATCATTATGCTCACTGTGTGGACAAAATCATTTTGGAGATTTTATTAAAGGTATTTGAAAATTTTTCAAGCATGGAAAAGATAGTCATCGTGCATTTGAGTATTGAAGTAATGGGAAAAGGGTTTCTAGTGATGTGAAAAGTGAAAAGACATTAGAGATTACACCACCAACTCTTCAATGTTACAATTGCAATGAAATGGGGAATTATTCTAACCCATTCTGAAATTAAAGGATTAATGAAGAAAATTGACTTCAACATCCTATTAAATCCAAAGACAATGAAAAATAACATTAAATTACTATAGGTGACGTAGAGTTTGACAAAAAAGTCATGGAAGGATTAAGTGATTATGTAATGGGATACCAAAATAGTGTTAGAGAATCTTATTTATATTATCATGGAATATTGGAATGTGTTTTTATTGGTTCATTGTAGTTTTTAAATATTATATTGTACTGTTAAACATGAAAAGTGATTTAAATTTTTTTGAAATGAACATGAAATGTAAATAATGATGGGATAAAGAAATTATGAGATGTTTGATATTATTTTTAATGTCTTAGAAATTCTGTGAAATTTTTTATGTCAAATAAAATTATAATGAGATCACATGATCTAACATAACATGATTCTGAGGCCCAGAGATCCTAAAATTTAATTTTTAATCTTTTTTAATGTATGTTTAGTAAATAGGTGATTGGGTTTTCTATCTTTTGAACTGGTTTATTGATAGAATATGAATGGAAAAATATGAATTTTTACTGTCCGGATTATCTAATAATGGAAATAACATTAGCCATCAAGAGTATTATAGAATAGTTTATTTTCATACATTTCGAGATAAAGTATAAAATAACTTAAAAAAGTTATTTTATATCCATTCTCATCCATTGAGTGGTAGACGATGGCGGTGTGGTGTTGTGATGCGGTGGAGATGAGGTGCATTACTGAGACTCATAATTGGCCCATATCACGAATCATAAAAATTAAATAAAGGAATCATAACAATGAAATGTTTTCTAAAATAAAATAGTTTAATGATGTGACGCCATGTCATAACTAATTTTTTTTTGACATAATATCCTCTTTACTGTCTAGAGTGTCAGTGGATGGAATATTAAACATTAATGATTCTCTGATGATCCTACTATAAACTTACTCCCAAATTAATAATTATGAACACCAACAAGACTTCACCTACTTCAATGAAACATAAAGAATGGATACATAAGTGATGTCGTCGACACCTTGAACTCTTGAGGACAAATGATTCGGCATTGAAATTAAAATGGATGTACAGGGCTGACACAAATGATGATCGAGAGCCTCATCTCGTGAATTCTTGGTGTTCACATTCTCGAAGTGGTGAAAATTTTATTCTGGGCCCCGAGCAAGGATGGAAGCGACCGGAGAGGCCCGTAAGCATAGATGGAATAGAAAATGGACAACCGGAGAAACACAAGTGGCCCACGAAATGTGTTGCTAGAGCATCACCACCACTATAGCGGCACCAGAAAATATTAGCAGCATCCATCCCATGCCATCCCCATGAAGGGGGCAGTGCCAACCGTCACTGCGACAATACAGTTGGCGGACGGCCCACACCGGCCACACTGAATGACAACAATGTTCCTGTCAGCATGCCACGATGGCATGATGCCGCAGAAAATCGGCCGCGATAGTGGGTTCGCAGTGCAAGGAAGGTGTCGCATGAATTGGTGGCCAAAGTCTAGGCCACCCGAGAACCTAGCGAGCCACAGTCCATCGACCATAGCATGATGAAGCCCCATGTCTATGGGACCAGTGGATTCAAGACATGGCCGGTTGTCGCATCCCAATCGGGTGGTGCACCACTGTTCTACCCGAGAGGCGACTGGGATTTGTTGAGCATGCCATGCCCCCGGCCTGGAAAGAGTGGTCGGTCCACACCTAGCTGGCCGAACACACGATGGTAGGATTGAACCGTATAGGTGGGATAGAACCATAGCCCAGTGGGCCGGTCTCGCACAGGCGGGCCAAATCCACACCAAGTGGGACAGACCTATTCCGGTAGGCCAGACCCTCACCCTTCAATTTGTTCTTGATTAGACTAGGTCCTCGAGTAACTTGACCGGCTAGACCCTCGACCAAACAGAGTCGGGTCCAATAAGTCTTATTGGGCCTAGCCCACTAGCGAGTCTGAACCATTCCAATCCCAACGCGAAAAATGTCTAGTCAAGCTTGTCTAATTTAACTAGTGTATGTCGGACCCTCAGACTAGGTTTCTCAGGTCTGTCTGACCGGGTTGGACCAGGCCCCATAGTAACCAGCCACCATTTTACTAAAACCCTAGTATCATGGAAATTGTGAATTCGATTGATGGGACGTTTGGGGCGTTAGAACCCTAATGAATATGTGTATCGTCATTCATGAGTTTTGGTGACTTTAATGGATTTCATTATGAGAATAATGTATTGAGGAGTGATTCTCTCAAGCATGGAACGTACAAAACCCTGCAGTTGGCTGATACCTGACGACTACTTGATGACGACCTAGTGGGAAGCAGATCTATGTGACGTTGTAGGCCCATTAGTGGGATAAGATCTGTGTGACTAGAAAGTCCCATGGAACTCGACAGGAGGAGTACTATAGTTCATCAAATGTGGAAATTAGTTCTGTGTGACCCGGCAGGCCCAAGGTGGAGAGAATCAAATTGTGACCCAGCTTACCCATGGTACAAATCGTGGATGAGTACCAGAATAGTCAGTGGTTAGTGGGATGTGGTTTTGTGTGACCCAGTATGGGCATTATACTAGATTGAGGAGTTGTTATCTAGTAGCTTATGTGTTCAATGATATGACTGATGATTCTACTATAAATATCCTCGAATAAACCTGCTGTTTGTTTTTTTGTGTATCATGCTCTAATTTGTGGATTCTGGTGAGGTCTTTCCTTATTCTCTCGGGTCCATAGTGAGTATTTTTTTACTCACCCACGCATGGGATTCATCCACACATGATGTGTCTAGTGCATACGATCGACGTTTCGACAGAGGTGACCAGGGGGGACGAGACTAATTGACAATACAAAAGTGGGTATGGTGGACTAGGAGAAGGTGGGGCCCAGTAAAACTAAGAAAACGAGACATACTACTTTCAGCTTCCAGTAGATTTATTACACTTATGATCTAGTGGCATTTTCCATGGATGGCCATGAGAGATCCATTTTTTGAATTGATGTTCCAGTTCTTTTGTTGGGTTTGTATATAGGCCCACTAGTTATCAGCTGTACTTTTACTCATTCTTATTTTAGAATAATTTTTCCCTTTTACTATGTTGGGAGGTGGATGTGTCTATTGTTTTGTACAAGTACTCAGAAAAAATCCTCCCATTTGTAGTTTGAACCTTTCAGTACTAGTATCCCTCCCCTTCCCTTTAGATGGATGGCTTGGGGTAGTCATGGAACGGGCTTCAGGGGACTGGTTTTGACAATGTGGTATCAATGTGATTTTTCTCATATCACAAACACCGTGAGTATTTGTTTTGTTTCTGATCAATAGTGTTAGGTGTTACGGGTCTGACATTCAGATTCGAGGAGTCCAGTGTTGGTGCGGCAACTGACATGTCCTTACAGCAGGATCTTGAATTATTCATTTCTTCTCAACACATGAAATCAATTGTAGCATTGGTGTCTCCTTATTTGGAATAAAAGTCAGCTCACCAGGAATAGCCTTTTTCCCATGGTTCATTTTGATCTATCTCTGGATGCCTCTTCGTCGATGACAAGCTAGGATCCTGATATGAAGTCGTGAGGACAGCTTTGCTAGCTACGAGGCATCTGTTCATGGACCATTTCTAGAGATGGCCTCACAAGGTGGTGCACCAGTGCTACCACCGCCCGATGGTAAGAATATACAACTTGAGGTTATGGTAGAGGACATGTGTATACTCAGTTCCTGTCATGGGTTTCACAGAGAGAGACATCACAGGTTCATGGGAGAGAAAGATCCTCACCTGGCTGAGGACATGCCAGAGGCTTTGTCACGAGTCTTTCACATAGTGAGGGAACTGCATGATTATTTAGAAATCATGGAAGAAATACATTATGTAGGGATTAGTTGGGAGATTTTGGATCTTAAAAACGTAGTCACACAATGAGGTGACCCTCACCTGGTTAGACCTCAAGAAGCTTTTCTGGGAGGAGTTTCTTCAATGACCTTACACTCTGGGCACATTCAGATGCTGCTTCACCTTCAACAGTGCAACATAACGGTAGCTGAGTACTCAGCGATGTTAACTTATCTATCTTACTACTCCATAGACATGGTGAATCCCCATTTTTTCCAGGCATGAGACTTTGTGCAGTGACTGTGTTGGGATATGAGGGCATCAATGATGTCTCTCAGCATTCCTAACTAGAACGAGGTGCTAGAGTGAGTCCTTCTTGTAGATATATTTATGGCAGATCAAGTAGTGACAACTACATCTGCTAGCATACTACTAGAAATAGTGTCTTCGATAGGTAGCAGACAAAAAATTCATGGACCAATGTGGTTTAGGAGTTTTAGAGGTTTACCCCATGATTTATGTTCGGTAGTGAGGGGTTCACAAACTAGGGGGAGCTAGTAGGGATCCTGGTAGTGCATCGCGTGTAGAGGGAAAGGACACATGCCACATAAAATCCCAACCCACCTTATGGATGACCATAAGATTGTCGAGTGTCCATCGATGAAGTGACAACAGTTCGAGTGGGGAGGTTCATAGGGTGGCATACATAATAGGGGAGCTGGATGAGTGGTGGGTGGTGGGTATGGTTTGGGGAGTTACTGCCACCACCCCAAGGTGGTCTACCCTGACCTCAAGGAGAAGGTAGGTAGGGGAAATCACAGCTCTAGGATGTAGAGTCTTATAGCCACAGTGCTCCAATGATGATCTGAGGTAGAATATGGGTTTTCTCCACCCATGATGCAGTTCTTATAGACCCCAGTTCTAGTCACCCCTTACATCAAATGACTGTCGTTTGGAGCTCTATGATTCCGGTAGAGCCGTTGGCTTGATAATTTTAGCTATAGTCTCTTATGGGATTGTATTCAATGATTACACACTACTTACATTAGTGTGATGTTACTTTAAGATCCAAGTTATTTTTTGGGGATTTCTGAGTAGTGGAATAGAGTATATACAATGTCATCTTGGATATGAAATACTTATCCATACACCATGTTCAGAAAAACTATTTTAGTCATAGAGTGTGGTGTGTCTGTGGAGATGGGACACGGTTTTATTTCAATGGTGAAAAGTAATCCAATACAACAACAAAAATACTCTCTTGGAAGAGGATGCTGGAAATCAATCACCAGTTGGATAGCCTTAGCCTTAGTGATGTGGATGAAAGGAGTCTAACCTTCCCTATAATGGTGGACGAGTATGATGATGTTTTCTTCCTAAGGATCTTCTAAGACTAACTATTCAATGAGAGGTAGACATTTCATTAACATGTAACCTAGGAAATTACCAATATCTAAAATGGTATATCAGATTGCTTCTGAGGGGCTTCTTGAGCTGAGGGTACAACATGATGACATGTAGGAGAAGTGGCTAGTAAGGCTACACATTTCACTATGGGCATCCCCTCTTCTTTTTTCTACGAAGGAATACATGATTTAAGGTTGCGTGTTGACTTCTGGTGCCTACAACTAATGACTGTAATGAACATGTATCCTCTACTAATAATGGATGACTTATTTAGTTAGATTATCGGAGCAAAGTGGTTCTCTAAGAGTGACCTCAGATTAGGTTATCACCATCTTCAAGTATAGGATGAGGATGTAATGAAGACATTCATCTGATGATTTTATGGGGTGTATGAGTTCTTAGTGATGCCTTTCAACATGAAATATTCCCCCATAGTTTTCATGGGCCCCATGAAAATGATCTTTTAGCCTTACCTTGACCGGTTCATCTTGGCCATTGTTGATGCGATCTTGGTGTAGTCAGCATCATAGGTGGAGCATGCTACATACCTTGGGATAGTCCTGGATAAATTCTGAGAGTAGAAACATTATTTAAGCTCTCGAAGTTCCAGTTTTTGGATTTTGGAGGTCCAATTATTGGGACACATGATCTCGTAGGCTAGTGTTTATTTTGATACGGTGAAGAGAGTTGCAATGATATCATGGGAGTCACCTCAGAGTGTGACTGAGGTGAGAATTTTCCCAGGGTTTGTGGGGTAATACTACAGATTCATACCCAAATCATCCAATGTAGTAACACCATTTTTATCTTTTTCAAATAAGGGGAATCCCTATGTATAGACCAAGAGATGCCTGTATAGTTTTGAGGATCAGAGGTGGAGACTGAATAGTGACCCCAACTTGAGACCACCAAAGGAGGGTGTTGGGTATGTATTTTACTACGACGCATCAGGGACTAGACTGTGTTGTGTCTAGCTACTAGATTAAGAAGTGATCATCGAAGGCTCACTCTAGTTAAGGTGGAATGACAAGATCTACAAGTGCCCTGACCTGTAGTTAGTAGTAGTATTCTTTTCCTTGAATATGTGGCAGTACTACATGATGGGTGATCATGTTACATTTTGATCGGACCACAAGATTCACACATATATCTTCTCCAAAAATGACATGAACCTAAGACAATGTTAATGGATACAGTTCTACCTAGACTATAACATTGATTTAGTATATACTCCAAGGAAGTGGAACATGTTGGAAAATGAGATCAACAGGAAGGACGATTTGCAGCTACTAAGTGAGGTGATAGAATATCTAGCCAAGATATAGAAATCCTTTGTTAATAGTGATGGTGCATCTTACCTCAGGTATATGACTATCACTCCACCACTATTACAGTGACTTAGGGAGGCACAGATTGTGGATAATGAATGCGAGGACCGATGTTCTCATTTTTCCTCAGGACATGCTCTTTATAGATTTTCGATTGGTGGGGATAACATCATCATTTTTAGAGGGCACAATGTAGTACCTGTGATATTGTAGGAGGAGGTGTTGAGGGGGTTCCATACATCCACATTAGCAGCACATCTTGGAGTGGAGAAGATGTTCTATGACCTATGATGTTTGTATTGGTGGTTAGAAATGAATAAAGTAATGGTCATGTTTGTTTCACGATGCCTCACATGTCATCAAGTGAAGGCCGATCATCAGGTTTCTATAGGCTCAACCCATCCACTCATGGTACTGGTGTGGAAATGGGACAATATCACAATGGACACCATGATAGGGTTAACACGTAACACCATGGGCCATGATTCCATATGGGCGATCGTTGACCGACACACAAAGTCAACTCACTTTCTACCAATCTGGATGTAGGGACCAATAGGGGACTTGGGATGACACTACACTCAAGAGATCAATAAGCTCCATTGGGTTAGTTTGAAAATATTCTTGGAACATCATGCATTCCTTAAATCCCATTTCTGTAAGTGTTTTTAAGAGGAATTCAGGACTCAGCTACACTTGAGCATAATTTTTCACCCCTAGATAGATGATCAGACAGAGAAGACTATAAAAAACATGGAAGAAATTCTTTGCGATTGTGTCCAAGTATTTGGTTGTAGTTTGGAGGAACACCAAACACTGGTGGAATTTTTATAAAATAACAGCTCTCACACCAATATTGGCATGGCATTGTTTGAGGCCTTGTAGGGTCATCCTTGCAGATTACCCCTATTCTAGTGAAACCGAGGGTAGATGACTCTCTTTGGTCTAGAGTTGTTATGAGCTACCACTGATAAGGTGATGATCATCCAAGTGTTGATAAAGACTTCACAGAGAAGGTATATGTCTTATGATGAAAGAAGATGTAGACTCTTAGAGTATAAGGAGGGCGATCATGTTTTCCTCCGGGTCACACCCCGAAGAGGATTAAAAATATTTTCCCATGAGTGAAAGCTAGATCTGAGGTTCATCATACCTTTTTAGATCCTGAGAAGAGTTGAAAAGTTGGAATAACACCTATATCTTCACCCATAGATGCACTGGTGCATGATTTTTTTCACGTGTCGCAGCTGAGGAGATACGTGCATGATACATCAAACATTATCAACTGGGGAGAGATGGAAATTGACGATGAGGTGTTGTCAGCGGAGTTCCTGGTGGAAACAAAAGATCAATAGGATTAGGTCCAATGTGGGTGGATGATTCCTCTAGTGTGAGTTTATTGCAGCATGAGAATCATTAGAAGAGAACATGGGAGCTGGAGGCCCATATTCATGCTCAGTACCCACATATGTTTCTTTATAATTGTTTTAGATTTCAAGGATTTACCACCTGATGGGGGGGTTAGAATGTAATGTCTTAGAAATTCTAGGTATTTTCATTAATTCTGTAAAATTATTCTACAGACTATACGCTCTGATGTCTAGTCATTCTGAGGCCGGGAGATCCCAGAACAAAATTTTGTGCATTTTTATAGTACATTATGTAAATGTGGGTGCAAATTTTTTTAAATTTTGAATTGGTGCATGGATTGAAATAAAAATAAATTCATTTGATTAATAATTTTTGGATTCACCTAGAATGGTCATTACTTCAGGTAGCATGGGCGGAAGAAATTTTTTTTGGACATTTCCAGAAAAATAGTAAAATAACATGAAAAAGTTATATTATATTATTTCTCATCAGTTGAGTGGAGGATGAAGATGCTATAGCGAGGTGAAGAGGAGGAAAAGGGGTGCATTAATGAGACTCATTAATAGACCATATCATGCATTTATCAATGAAATAAATTAGACATAACAGCATGACGATGCAAAATCATAGCATAACTGAAACATGGTGATGTGATCTAATTTTTATTTTCTAATGCATAGGTGGATGAAAATTTAATCTTGTAGGATTATCCGATGAATATATTCTGAAAATCCTCCCAAACGAAGAACGACGACCACCTCTGAGACTTCACTAACATCAATAAACCATGAAGAATGATTCTAGAAGTGACGACGTTGACACCTTGAACTATTGAGGATGAATTCATTGGCATAAAATATCAAAGATGTAGGGGTTTGATTTTTTATTTAAATATTCTTTATTCATTCTTATTTTTCTATAATGGAAAAACAAAAATCCAGCCTTGAACAAGTTGATATTTTATTCATGCATTTTTTAGGGAGGGATAATTTTCTTGGGGATTTATTATTCAGGATTCAAACCTTTCATGAAATGATTGAACATCAATCCCCAAACCACACTTGATTTAATCCTCTAACGTTGAGGGACTAGGTTGACACGAATAAGTAATGAGCACCTATGCATGTGCGTTCTTGGTGGTTGCATTTTGGAATTTGGTGGAATTTGATTATATGGCATGGGTAGGGATGATGGTGACCAGAGAGGCTCATAGGTGTAGAAGGATAAGAAAACGGACCCAAGGAGAATCTCACGTAGCCAACAAAATGTGTGGTCGGCTCGCAACAACCATCACATTGGTGTAACAAACCCGCAGCAGTGGCCAACCCATGCCTGCTGCGTGGAAGGGGTAGTGAAAATTGGCATTGTGGCATTAAGGTTTTTGGTTTTTCCCCACCAACTGTGCTATAGGACTATGGCATGCTTGTCAGGCTCTTTGGCGGCCAGAGTCCATGACGGTGGCAGTCACCAAACCAGGTATCCACCACATGGATAGACGGAGCATGTGCAGGGACTAACTTTGTCAGGGCCATTTGGGCACCAAATCACTTCAATTCATTCAACCGTGGCTGAAGGAGGACCTGCATCTGCATGTTCAACGGAGGAAGGACGCAGCTAGTTGCTGTATCCCAATTGGGAGGTGCACCACTGGTCTTCCCCTATTAGAACATGCTAGGGCTAGTGGACTACACCCCCAACCCAGTGGGTCATGCATGTCTCATGACCTAGTCAGTGGGACCCGCACCAGTGGGTTGAACCCACACCCAGTGGGCAGAACCTACGACATCAAATGACATGCACCCTTCGAGCCAAACAAGACAAGGCCGAGACACCGAGCGACGTAGCGGGCTAGACAGTAGGCCAAACCATGCTGGGTCCACTAGCTAGGATCGACCATACTGACACTGACCCAAACCTAGTTAGGTTGAGTCCATCTAATTATACTAGGGTATGTGGGATCCCATGAATCGGGTTGGTCGGGCCAGTATGTCTAAGTGTGATCAGGCCACATCCCAACAGGACCACTGTATAATAAAAGACTGGTATCTTGAAAACCAGACGTCTAATTGAAAAGACTTTTTTTGGTGTTAGGAACCACTTGATAAAGAGAATCCATCAGTAAGAATTTTGGTGACTTTCATAGACGTCAAGATGAAAATGATTTCTTAAGGAGAGGTTCTCCCTTGTGATCCATGTACTGAACCTCTCAGTTTGATCAAACCTAAAGACTACTCGACCGTGATCTAGTAGGATGTGGCTCTGTACAACCCAACATCCCAATAACGGGGAGTGGCTCTGTGCGACCTGCCTAACCCATAGTACTCGATTGGAGGAGTACCTTAGTTCATCCATGGTGGGATGTGGCTCTTTTTGACCTAGCAGTCCCACAGTGGGGATTTTCTCTTTGTAACCCAGCATACCCACCATCCTAATCAGTGATGAGTACCACAACAGTCCAAGGATAGTGGGAATCAACTCTATGTGACACGGTATTCCCATTGTACTCCATTGAGGAGGAGTTATCATAGAATCTGAGGACTTCGATGATATTATAGATGATGATACTACCACTATCGTAGAATATACTGGGTGTGAGATATCTTGTGCATAGGGAATTAAATTGTGGATTGTTTTGTGGTATTCCCATTTTTTCTCTAGGTCCCTACTTAGTATTTGTTTACTCACCCCTTCACGGACATCACCCATATGTGTTGTGTCTGGTGCAGATGGTCGACGTTTCGACATTAGTGCCCAGGGGGATGAGACTAACGGATGATACAATGGTGGAATTAGTGGTGTATTACCTTTTTGGGAATTATAGGACCATGCAGACATGAAATAATAATTCAGAAAATAATAGATCCATTAATCTTACGATTGGATGGGGTTTTACGTGGATGTTTGTCATAGATCCTTTTTGTACATTGTTGATTGAGTTATTTTATTAGGTTTGTATTCTTGCAACATTCATTCAGTTTTACTTGCACTCATTCTTATTTTAGTATACTTTTTTCTCCTTCTGGGGTCTTAGGATGTGGTTGGGCGTGTGTGTGTATGTACATGTACTCTGGAAAATGCCTCCCACATGTAGGTTGATTACTTCGACACTTGTCGGCATCCCCTAGCCTTCAAGTAGATGGCTTGGTGTAGTAACTACATGGGACGTGGGGGATGGGTTGAGATAGTATTCATGATCTCATGACAGATATAATGAAAAAAGTTATATCGCGGTTTGAATATATTGAATTAGTTGTCGGTGGAAAGAGTTAATTTTTATAGAATGTCCGTTTTAACTATGATTTTGTAGTAATTAATTCCATTATCATGTTTCAAGAGAATACATGATTAATGTATTCCCATGTTTAGAATATGACAACCAAAAACTACCTTATGAGATACGAGGGATAACTATTATGGTGTATCATTTCGCCTCTTTTTAAAGTTTATATTTTTAGGTTTTGGATCGATTATAAAATTATCTATTTATGGATTGTATATGTTATATTCCAGATTATTTTTGATAGATTTTTTTATCTCAATGTAAGTGGACTTATGAATATTTTATTACTTGTGCTAAAATTTTTATTTAGGTAGATGGAATAAAATTGCATTCAATCACATGGTCTAATAACTAATTAGTAATTAAAAATTCAACTTCAATTCATTAAATAATAGATGAAGTGGAAATTGCTAATGGCATCAAATGTTGTGATATTGTACCAAAGTCAAGTAACTATTTATTCTCATGAATAAATATTCAACTTTTGAAAAAGGACCATGAAAAATAATTATTCCCAATACCTTTTTATCTAAAGAATCAGATGGTCCCATAAATCATGGCTGGTTTCTGGATTTCTGGTTGTTAACATTATTTAAACCTTTTTTTAATCACTATATGATTGAACTTGATTGTTATATTTCAATTTCATATCCATTTTTTCATATATATTTAATGTTATCATTTGTGGAAACCCAATAATGATTTAATATGGGTAACCATTATGTTTCTAACATTCTTGTTCAAAATGAAGTTTTAGTATTCGGTTTAACAATGTCGGTTTCCCAGAAATAACCATTAACGTAGTACACCATATATAACCCCAACAAATTTCGAGGGTGAAATTAAATTTTTGGGGGGTAAAGGTAACAACAATAGATTTTATGAGATATAATCTTTTTAATTTCATCAATTTCATGTGATTATGCAACACCATGATTATCTTGCACTATATGAAACACCGCATTAGCTTTCAGTTTACACAACACTATTCTTGGCATTTATTGCACACAATTTCACGTTCTTTTGATAGAATTAATTTCACACAAATAATGAGTATATTGTTTTTTCAATGTATAAATTAACTATGTTTGGATTACATTATACACAACAATAATGGAACATTTCACTACACAAAATATTAACATGCTTGTGTTACATGAAAGAGAGACCTTCCACGATAGCTTCTATTGTACACAATACCATGTTTCACAAAACAATGATATATTATTAAAATTTTATTATTTAATGGGATACAAACATGACATTATAAATATTATAAACCAATTTTTAAATTTTATATAACATTATAATTAATATTACTCATTTTATAGAACATGTAATGGGAATAATCAATTTTTCAGATAAAATAAGTACATTTAGAAAAATGCAGTTTTACCACCAATTGACAAAAAAAACATTTTAAATCTAGTTTTTGACACTTATAATAAAACTTTGCCTGACTAAACTTTTTATTTGGTAGAGGGTTATAAAAATTTATTTTTCTTTAGTTTTTTCTATTTTTTTAATAAAATTCAAATTTTTAATGAATATACAATTTATTTGGAAACTACCTTTTTATCGAATTTATTTATATATTATGTTTACCTTTTGGATTAGTTTTAAATGGTAATTGGATTAATTTTTATAATTAAATACATTTTTTTCATTTTAGGAAATTTTACTTTTAAATTGGACATAAACACATGTCAATCTTTTGACAGTTTTTACTTCTCAAAACCATATTTTTTGGCTTTAACAATAAGAATTAATTTTATATTAATTACTGAAAACATTGAATTTTGAATTTGGAAAAATGGATTCCATATTTTGAATCAAGATATTCAAATTTTGTAAATAGTTACCAATAATTTTTTGGACATTATTAATAGTTATTTTTGTAATTATTTTATGTATCAAGGTTAAAGGGTAAATATGTTGAATAGGTGTAAAAAATATAATTATAATATTAGAGGACCCTAACACATGTACTAATCATATTTTATGAGATATTTATTACCACATTCATCATTTGGTAGATTTTGGGACCCCATGGATTCACTTGGATGTGAAAATAAAATATTATAAGAATTAATTTAAAGTAAAGATAAATAATACCCAAACATAAATATTTTACTAAAGAGATTTTAATATAGGGTTATACACCTGATATATATTTCTATAGATTGTTAATATAAATCAAATAATATTTCAAACATAATTTTCATTTATTTATAAATTTTAGACACAAAATAATGAAAATTATTAATTACCCAGTGATAAAGTTATGATTACCTTATCAATGAATGATTTACATAAATGTGATTATAAAAATTAAAATAAATATTATTTGAACCTTTTTTGACCATCATCGAATTTAATGGATGATTATGACTTTTTATATTTTATTCAATGATGTTTTTTAAAAACAGCCATGTTTTATGGATTTTTAAAAATTTATGATATGAATCGTATAAAAATTGACATAAATGAGTTTTTAAAAGATAAAATATATTTTTATATAATATAATAGTTATAAAAAACTATGATTCTACAAAATTACATAGATAATGTTATATATGTCAATAATTTACAGTTGAGGTTCAATTGAAATTTTATAGTAATGATATTAACCATAGAATGAATATAGAGGACGAAATGGTAAGTGTCAAATTAGATAACTATGGGTTAAATCTAAAATATAAGGTTATATTTATGAACTAAAAATTTCTAAAACTTATTAGTTTAGTTTATTTAAACCAAGAATTATCTTAATATCTAATTTAATGATATTTTGATCTTTTTAAACCAGAAATAATTTTCTAATAAATTAAAATTAATAGGGTTTCATAAAGTATCCATATATTCTCTTATAAAAATGAAACATGTTCCATGTCTACTTCACTCTATTTTGAGCCTTCAATATTTGTCAAAAACTTCCCATTTCACTTATCAGCTTCCCTAGTTAAATTTTAGAGGTTCTGTTCTTCACAAAAGGCCAACTATGGTGCCTTATGATTAAATTTATAGGAGACATGTTAATGAATAGGTCATATCTTCTACCGATTATTTCAAATTTATTTAAATTCTATATACTATTCATTATTTGTTAAATTTTAAATTAATAACATAAGTAACAATCATATAAAAATATGTTATTATAAATATGAATGTACAATATTTCATCTTATATCCTTCCTATATAAAACAAAATCACACCGCGTGTGTATGTACGAATAACAGTCAGCAAGACGTGGTGTAATCTATTTTTCACCACCACATTACATAGATGAGTATAATGGTGGAAATAATAACTATATATTATTATTATAACATGACACTAATTCTGAGATATTATACTCTATCCTCTTTAATACCAGTCAACAATTATGGGAATGATATCATTGCTATGGTGTACATATGACTTGCCATTTCAATGATGAGATGAGAATCATTCTCCACGTTAACCATTCAAGACTATTTACAATATATATATAATAAATAATCATGAAGTATATTAAATAATAATGATATTATATTTAGGTATATATATATATATCATTTATTTATATCCATTTAATTAATTAAGTAAATGACATCAACTTTCATGCGTACGTAGGGCTTACCGTCTCCATGAACATTGTATTGCATTTCTTTTACCTATCTATTATATATATATATATATTCATATACGAAATATATATAATATATAAATAATTTTTTACTGCTATAATGTATTTAAATAAATATATAAGTTAAAATATCAAGATTAACAATTCAAAACATATACTATAAATAAAACAATAATCACCTAAAAAGTTGAAATAATATGGATTTGTTAAATGAATGAATATGATAAAGTCATATGTGAATATTATATGATATAGTAAATATTATTATAGTTCTATTGCAAGTTAATAATTTCTTGAAACACACTATATAGGATATTCAGACACATACAAATGAAATATTACTAAAGTTAATGTATAATTTTTCAATCTAATTTTTATTTGAGATTTTTTATACTAATGTATTTAATGGGGTTTTATTTATCATCCATGTCAATGCTTTCAAAAAAAAATTATTAAATGTTTAATATTATTATATGTATATTTAATTTCATTTTTACCCATTTTATACTTTTACAACATTTTTTGGAACAAATCTTTCATTTATTTACCATACGATGTACTGTTGATTTTTATGGAAAATGTATGAGGATAATGTCGTTTTAACTTATATGACATGAATGTATTGTTTTATAGTGTAATGATGCCTTTTTTCCCTGAATCATCATCTATACTATTTCATTTTTATTTTCTACAAAATTATTTTCTTTTAAAATAGCATGACATATTGGGAAAAGAAAGTATGTTTTAAAATGAAAATATACTTCCTTCAAGAAGTGAGTTCAAGAGTTTAATCAAAAATATTTTACATATAATATAAAATTGGTTTATATTTATATCACAATTATTACATTGAATTTCTTATTTAAATGATGTATTTATTTTTATAAAATCAATTTATTTTTTATGGATTTAGATGGAATGATGTTTATGAAACCAATTTTATTTCATGGGTTTTTCTATGGTGACTGATTTATGTTTTTGTGGAACATGTAAGAATTATTTCATTATTATATGAATGTAACCTATATAAACCACAAATTAATTTGTTATAGAATTATATATCATGATATTGACATGATTGTTACTGAAAGTAAATTTGGTTCGGTAATATATGCCTAGAAAGATATGTAAATCTAGTTAAGTAATACATGGATGGAACATCTAGTAATCCACGTATAGAAATTGAACTTTTCCAGTATAATGGTCTTGGAAGGAATAACTTGTATAGTATAGAAATAATTTATTGTTTTTTTAGTTTACTCCAATTACATGTTTTATGCCAAAACTATTCAATCATGGTTAATATAGCTTTATGATCCATGGAATATGTGCTACCAAGATTAATTTCAGGACTCATGATTCTGATGTATAAACATTATGTTTAGGTTTTTACTTTCCAATGATTATGTTTTGTTTTATGTTCTTCATTTTTATCATGATTAAGCATTTGAGCTCCTCCTTTTTATGTTTCCTTTTCCCCATGAAATAAAGAAAGGTTTTTTGTAAGAAAAAGTGGACAATCTTTAGGAGATAAGATGAAGATATTTCCCAAAGTTAAAATTTTATATTTCAGGATTCCAATGAAATTAAAATAATACGGTCTTTAGGTCTCTGTTTGGGTCATTTATTAGTTATTCTTCGAAATAATATTAATCCTCATGTATGTCAATCACGGGTCATTAAAATATGTATACCTTTGATAGGGGTAAGTAATTGAATGATTAAAATCAATGAGTTCATGGGATGATAAGAACATTGAGTGATTTTATTTTCAAAGTTGTCTTTAAATGGAAAGATTAGTTGTCCTCTAAGACCTATTGATACAAGATGCATTTCTGAGTTGTGTATAAAAAGTGTGGATTAACACATAATTAAATTACAATTAACCACATGTGGTTGATGATAATTCTGTAACACATGGAATGAATATGAAAAATAAAACCTGTTTGGAATAATCCATTGAGATGATTTCATTTAGATGATATTTTCCAATGAGAGGAGAGTGATCAGTGGTTTAAGAATGTGATACTTTATATTTATTAGATTTGATTTAGGGTAGTGTGAGTCTGATTTTTTTATAAGAAATTTGAAGATAGTTCTCTAATTTGGTTTGGATTAAATCGATTTAGATAGGGGTGAAAAACAATGATAATGTTCTATATTGATTTAACATTCATTTGGAAGAGAATAGAGAGTTTTGGTGAGGCTTTATGAGAAAATACTCAATGAATGAGGGGATGTTCTTTTTCATTATGCATAACTACTTTTCTATTTTGGGATAAGAGAGAAACCATGTATTGTTAGTTGAATGAATAATTAAGTGATTTTTTTGGAATGTATTACCACAATTTCATTTAGGATGGGAGGTGTGTCTTTTATAGTGTATAGTAGCAGGGGTTGTTATGATTGGTGAGAATGTTTTAGTGGATTTACATGAATGTGGTAAGTTACTCCATAGGTTTGGGGATAAATTTGAGGTGAGAAGAAAAATTTCCGGCGGTGGGGAAACTAATTAATTTTAGAGGGGTTGGGACTCAATTAATACATAATTATATGAGTGTAAAGAATGAAATCACTAGTAATATAAGAATATATAGTGTATGTTTTTTGTATTGGTTATCAGGAATGAAAAAATAATATTGTCAAATTAATATATTTGGTATCATATTGGACAAGGGATATATATTTTGATTTTTTTTTATCTGGGTGATGGTAATGATATACCCCTAGTGGGGAGCATCATATCAACTATTGTGGTTTGAACCTTATGTTTGTAAGGTCATTTATGTTGTCTGACAAATTTTTGTATGGTCAATACGTATCAATGATTCTAGTTTTTCGTTAGATCATATTTTTTACATTTCACTAGTAAATATTATATTTTACCTTTAGATGCAGCACATGTATAATATCAGATATTCGCATTGGGATTGAACTGGAATTTCCCATGATTTGACGGTGTGTGATATCAGATATGTGCCAGGGCTTATAGGGAGACAATGATAGCTGGTTTGGTTTGTCAATGATACAAAGATATAATCTATTTGGGTATCAATTTCAAACATATATGTGGGAATTTAGATGATCTCATGGTTACTTTTGGAGTAAGAGCACCATGATCGAGTAATCTGATAGCTCATAAGTGGGAATAACAATGAATTTTTACTGAGGTTATCCAAAAGAGGACCGACCAATGTTTTTACATGAAATTTAATTTAGTGTGGTTGAAATCATATTGTGATTTTTTATGAAACATTAGATGTAAATTCTTAATATATGATTTCTAGGTTGGGGAAAACTATTTATCAATATATACCTTTTCAACTGATTCGAACGGCTAGGAGCCCCACATGTTGGATGATAAAATTGATGAGGATTCATTACTACCTAAATATTAATTTGTGTGTTTATGTTCAATCTTGGTGTTGGGGATTAGGATTTCATGATCTGTGTTAGGATGGTGTGATAATAATTAGGGAAAATTCTAATTCTTTATATCTGGTGTTGTTTGAGGGGAAAATGGGTATTTCACTAGTCATGATATCTTGGATAATTTTTACAAACACTGTAATGGTTTTTTTAATAATGTGGTAAAACTTGTATTAGATTTCAATCTAATTATTAGACATTTTAATTTTTGTGGAATATTTAATATAAAATTAGATAAATTTTATTTAATTATAGATGTTCATTTGGAGATATATTCTGTTTGGTGTGTCAAATTAAAATTAAAAATTCAAGGTTGAGTAGGGGAATAGGTGTCTTTCCTAGGTGAGGTGTACCCATACGTTGGGAAATGAGGTGGGCCATAATTTTAATTTTCTTTTTCTTTTCATTTTCCTCATTTTATTTTTCCTCTTTTCATTAATCATTGTACCCTTTCACCAATGTATTTTTAGTCACAACAATTTGTTCTCTCCCCTTTGGGCTATTTTGAGGTATGATAAGAGGGAGGGAGAGGTAGAGGGAGGGAGGGAGTTGGAGGTGTTTCTGTAGATATCTGGTGGAGATAGATCATTGCCCGATAGCTGTGATGTATGGGTCAGAACATATTCATTGTGGATTTTACCCACATGTAAGAACCTTTTATTTTTTTCACAATAATTTTTTATATTGTAGTTTTGTAAATTTTATTTCTATTTTGGGTTTATTGAGGACCTTTATAGGTCAAATAAATTGGGTTTCTTGTGAAATCAGTTATTTTTTTTGGTTCAAGTTTATTTCCATTCATAAATCCCAATCACAATGTCAATGGTTTTATCAGAACATTCAATGGGTTTTTACTATTTAGGTAAGAAAATGCTTTAGAAGTCTATGATGTGTATTTTTTATACACATCATACAGTAGTAAATTTCCATGTGGATATGTACATGGGAATGAAATGACTTTATGACTATAAATCTTTCACTTAGAGTACACCCCAAGTGGTAGTACATGGCTATGATTATAAGAAGACGCGAAGACAATCATTCTAGAACATCACTCTATGTATTGGGAGTATACTTCATGTAGTATACATGGACTTTTAGTTGGGTACTTGGGAAGACACCCCATGTGTGGGGGGAATGGCCTTGTACTATTACATGGTAATACCTCATGCATTCCCCAACCATGTAACACTATATGGGATGGCCTGAGTTTTTGCTTTATAATATTGAATTACATGCCCAATTTCACCATTTAATGTATAAACCATGTACTTAGAAATAGATGTCATATATATTTTATAGCAATAGGTGATGGGGTTCTTTTTTCCCGAATGATATGATTGGACATAATACGAGTCCATTATGAGCCTTTTCCATGTATATCATGTTTGAATAATACTTTAAAAATTATGTGTCCATATAGACTGTTTCGGCCTCAAGTAGATGGTGGCATCTTTCGAAGTGCTCAAATTCGTCACGCTAGCAGTGTGTGCACCCACATCCATTGGAGACTTCGGGGATTCATGGGTGACCAACAGTTCATCATTACTCTGATATTCATAACCTATCTTCCAAATTGGATAGGGATTCCATAGTGGCGTGGTGAAGTTCTAGAGGTCGTGTTCTGATACTAAGATATGAGGGTTGTAGACTTGTTTCCGCATCAGCTGTGGGATTGAATGGAAGGTCATTTTCGGCAATGAGTGCGTTTGTAAATGCGGCAACAAGAGAAATTCTGGCATTCGGTAGGTTCTTTCTTCCAACGTGTGTTTGGATTTATGGATTTTTTGGGATGGTTTTCATTTTATTATTATTTATTTGCTTCATGTTTGGTAGCAATTTGCTATGTGTTTCTAGTCATTTGATGAGGATTTGCATTTTATGGATCTGTGGAGGTGTGTGAATGAAAAATCATTCAGTGTTGGACTCTTCCTACTTCTTTTAATGTGATAGTCTTGATCATCATGGATTCAGATATTAGTGATCAGTTTTTGGTTGATTCTGCCTTGTTATTGGGTCAATCTAGATTTTTCATTGCTGTTAAATATGAGTTTGATCGGTTTTGGTGGATTGGATTTGGTGGAGGAGAAAATTAAGGTACATTGGTAAAGGAGTTATTGACATATGATTATGATTTGAAATTGTGGAATTGTTTTTAGAAATGATGATTTAGAGGGTTTTGAGAAAGAATCACATATTGAATTATGCATTCAAAGGGCTCTGGGGTTGCTTCTTTCAAACATTCTACAATGAAATTCTTTGGCAGAGGATCAGAGGAGGTTTTGTTCACCATGTATGGCTATTCAGATTTGGATTTATGAGAGGGTATGGTGTTGTCGTCAGTACCAGGACCATGCATTGCGGCACGAGACATCATACAGAGTAGTCATGCAATGGTGGAGGCTTTCTATAATGATGTCGATGTAGGGGTGGGGTATTCTTTAGTAGGCTTGTTATGGGATTATTGCAGCCATTTTGAACTTAGGTTTTTTATATCTATGTCTTTATGTCTATGAAATTTTTATTGTTTTCCATAAATGGGGATTTATCCAAAAACGAATATGTTCTTTTATCCCCTTTTCATCAAATCTGTTTCAGGTATAACAATTTAGAACCGCATTTAACATGAATTTGGAATAAATATTTTATTTTTATGAATAAACTTAATTCTATAATACCATATCACATGGTGTAGATCAATGATAACATTAAGTAAAATATTCTTAACATTTTAAAAACATTCAATTTTTTCACATCTCTTTAGTTGAGATTGGAGGGAGTCAAGAATCAAACATCTACAGTAAAATATTTATAGAGTGTGGATCCAAAGTCAATAATATTTGGAACCAGAAAGAAAAATATGGTAGCTTTTTCTCTATGTTGGTTGTAGATTCTACATTTAGATTGGAGTAGGTTTTCATATGTCAGAATGCATCTATCTGTGGGGTGTCTATTGTGAGCAATATGCCAAATGAGATTGAATCTTAAAATCTTGATCCAGGGATTATTAACATATTTTATCCAAGAAATAATTATCATAATTTGAAAAATATTAAGTAAAAAAGTTATTTAAGTTAAGAATACCATTGTGATAAGGCTCAAAAATTAAAAAATTATCAGTGACTATGAATTGGTAGTTGTCAATGGCACATTAAATGGATTTTGGGAAATGATCATGATGAGTTTTTATCAAATATCTAATTGAGTAGTTGTTATTATCAGGGGTTTGATCAGGAGGTGTCAATTAAATTAAGGGTGTTCCAATCCAATTATATAACTGTAAATTCGTGGAGGATTGCCTATAAACTATCCATCCCGAATTCTTCATTATACTAGAAAAATATCTTATTTCTTTGTCTTATGAATTTATTGGATTTATTCTTTATTATCCATTACCTATATCCAAACATATATTATTCTGAGTATTTTTGTTCCATTAATAATGGATTGTTATCATCTCATAAATTTATCAAATTATATCCTCCAAGAGTTTCAAACTTGGGGTGCATCAAGACCCATTACTGTGCACTAGTTCTTGTTCATGTGTAGACTAAAAAGGTGTCTTTGGTAATTACACCTATACACATCGGTGCCACATGCATATCGACTTATACTATCTTGATAGAAGTTTATTTTTTTATAACCCATTTACTATATACTTACCAAAATTTAGATATTTGTTTATACATAGTATTTTCTGTTTGGATTTTTATTTTTTTTATTAATCTAAATCCCAAAAATAATTAAATTATTCTTCGGATAACAACTATTAAAACCACGTCATCTATTTAACATTAAAAATGATTTATCACAAACAATTACAGTTAATAAAATCTAGAATATTGATAAATCATGTGTCTTGGGAAATAAGTACATTACATAACATCCACAAATATTACATACAACATCTTTATTGAATGCATATTTAACATGCTCATACATTAATCCAAATAGGATAACCTGTGGATATACAAAAGAATATGGTGAGATGTAAATCACAGTAAGGGAATAAACATGGAATAACATAGAGAAATAAATAGATTATAAAAAATTACCCACATTAATGTGGTATAATGGTGGTGAGAATCAGAAACATGAACAACAATACGTGATAGAGCATGATAATATAATTGCAAAATGGGAAATGTGGAAAAAACATAAAAAACATCATTGTAATCATTTATCAATGATAATTACCAATAAAACATGATGCAAAAAGTACCATAATATATTTATGTTTAATCCCCATCCCAAAATGATGTCTCTTGAGACTAATCATTACCCAATGAATTGGGTCACTATATATTTCTGGGTGCACCCGTCACGTTCATTTGATTCTCATTCTTAAGTGTTCCATATAGATCATACCACATGGATTAATTAATCATCAAATTTTATTCCAATATCAATGAATGTGGATTACAATATATTTATGTCCCCAATAAATGAATTATAAACTAATTAAAGTAAACAACTAGGATAGGAAATGAGGATGAGTATTCACAACATAACTGTTTGGCATGGAAAATAATGGTGAAATTTAGATAGCATAATGGGGGTGTATAAAAATTCATGGAATGCCTTGATTAGATATAAAGAAGTATATAATCAATTAAGCATAATAGAGGATTATAGGTGATATGTAAAACTACATCCCATCATTTAGAATTTGTGGTAACGTGACTGAGATAGAGAAGATAACAGAATAAAGAGGTGAATGAATAGAACCCACAATTGAGTGTATGAATCCAAATGCATGGGAGGTGATTCATGAGTGATTTGAAGAATCACTGGAGGACCCTAGAGAGGGTAGGGTAGGAAGTCCTATAATGAGTTTTATTGAAGATAAATGGGAGAATGGGTGGGTTTATATTAAAAATGTGTTGATATTTCATTATTAATTCAAAAACCTAGGTTTTGGAAACTATATAATAAAACAACCAAATACAAAAACCATACAGAGGGTTTTCCCAAGGTTTTTTCAATTTTGTGTGGTTATGATTATTTTATAAGCCTAATTTCCAATATAATTTAAATAATACCCTTTTTGATGTAGAGGTTATTCATACTTTTGATGAAAAGATTTTATATCCTTAATTTATATTAATGGTTCGGTCATATTAATAAAGGCATTATAAAACAAATTATGTTATCATAAAATCAAATTATATGAAATTTTAAACATATATTTGGTCATGAATATAATTTATTGTATTTATAACATCACTTCAGGGTCATTATTATAACATAATGCACACAATATATTTATAAAGCATTAAAATTTTACCCAAATATTAATTTATCACAAGTAATTTATAAACAATTTACAATTGGATAATTTAAAAAATAATATTCAAAAAATAATTTTAATTTATCAAAATAATTTTGAAAATAAGTTAATTTTCACTTCTTATATGATAATTCATTTTTATAAATAATACTTTGTTTTTTTGACAATATCCATTTTCAAACCCTTAGAAAAATAAAATTTGAATCCATAATAATAATATCATAATTTATATTTATTAATAATTAATTAATACTAATATTTTATTAAAATAATAATTTTTTAAATAATCAATTTATTCATAAAAATAAATTCATTAATTGAATATTAATATTATCAAAAATACAATAAATATTTTTATTATATAAAAATAAATAAGAATTATAAAGTAATAATAATTATATGAAAACATATTCATTATTCTATAAAAATAATGTGCACACTAATATTTATATAGCCTTGTTTCATATTCAGTGAATTCACCAACAAGTTTTCTAAGTGTAAGGTTCTTGATAATGATGCATTCAAGGGGTAGTTCATTAAACATGGCATGGGTTGTGAACTCGATCAGAATCTAATTCTCTAATAAAAAGTTTCAATAATGATTTAGTTATTGGATGACATCAGGAAATTGGTCAAGATAAAATCCAAATTTTATGATCTCCCTCATATGCTTCAATAAATGGGATTTATAAGGTATGATCATACTTGTTGATATCATCACTTATTTTTCCAATTTCTATTAGATTGGTTAAAACCAAATATTTAAAAAAATCATATGAAAATTATTCAATGACTATATTGTCAATGTTAATAATACATAATAGTGTTTTAAATCTGACAGGATTTAATTAAACAAAAGAATTACATGTTTTATCTATAAACATAATAAATAATATATCATTAAATTAAATCACTATGGGAATTTTATATAAAACGTTTTGGGTCATTACACTATTGGGGTTGGGTTCTATGTTGTGGGAATTAGGGAGGGTGTTCACTTTTCAATCTCCTTGGTTTAGGATTGTTAGTGAGTTTAGATGAATTTGTCCAGACATATTCTTGATGTTGGGATGAAGTGACTTCTTTGATGAGATTCACATGTTTGTTTCATGAGGTGTAGTTCATTATGAAAGTTTATGTTTGGATGACATAAAAAGATGTCTGGTCTAGATGGGTGTTATTGCGAGACTTTGAGATATGTTTTAGGGTCCTATTATAGGAATCATCTGCCACTGATGTTGTTGCATTAGGCTTCCCTTCTTTTCATGGTATTTTGTAGGGATTCCATTTAGGGTATATTGCGACATAAGGACTCCCTTTTGGGTTGTGTGTCTTGAGGATTCAATTTTGGATGAGAAATCATTGTGATTTGAGCTGTGAGACAGGTTGGGACTTCTTTTGGTTGAATTATCCTTTTGATTTTTAGAAAGGATCAACTAGTAGGGTTTCCTTATTGAGTTGTGGTTTAGGGGACTGTGGTGGGTGCCAAGTGGGTTTTCTTCAGTGAGATAGTTAATGCCTGTTTTAGTACCTCCAATTAGTGGGTTTAGAAGGAGCAAATCCCAGTTCTTAAGCTCATGGGATTGATCAGTTCAGTAGTGCAGAAAATTTTTTTTACATTGATCATATTATATTTTTAACATCGGTGTTTGGATGACATTATAAATATTGTTTTTTATGTTGGTTATTTTATTACATATTTATAAAACATAAATCCAAAAAAAATTTCAAATATGTTCCTAAAAAAATATGTGGAAAATGCATTAGGGTTGTGATTTATTACGTCGGTTTTTTATCAACTAAGGTGGTATATCCTTAATTATGACGATTATATAATAAAAAATGTAATAAACTGAGTGTCCGATGCATTTTACTCATTAGATTTTTTATAACTGATGTGATAAACCAGTATGCAAATCGGTTTTTCACATCAGTTATTATTTAACCGATGGTGAAAAAAATATACTACATTTGTCATTAAATAACCGACATAGAAAAAAATTTTGATTCATTTATTACGTCATTTATAAATAACCGATGTAAAAAACTATCTGCGAAGCATTATTCACATTTTTATTGATTAATTGATTTGAAATCAAATATACTACATCAGTTATTAAATAACCGGTGAAAAACTATTCCCATGCATTTATTAAGTCGGTAATAAAATAACCGACGTAAAAAACTATTATTTTTAAAAAAATTATCCCACAATTACTATGGTCTGGCATAGAATGCCCGAAACATGTAGAAAATAGACCAAAACCAGTCCAAAACAAGGCAAAAATAAAGACAAGAAAACTAAAATACTACACCAAAATAGGAAGAAACAAAGAAAAATTATACATTCACATACATAACATTAAAAATATACAATTTAAACTAAAAACCTGAAAAACATAGGACAACCACTACCCCATGGTCATCCTCCACCCCCCATGACACCCTCCCACCCCCTTTGACATCCTCCCTCCCTCGACAGCCCCCACACAAAGGACACCCACACCCCCTGGACACCCTCCCAATCCTCTGGTGAACCCCAACCCCGTAGACACACTCCCACCCACTGCACACCACCCCGTCCCACTGGAAAACCCCACCATCTGGTCACCCATCCACCCCTAGAAACCCTCACCTCCTTGTCAACCCCCACCACCAGGACACCACACACCCTGCGCAACCCCCACCCCAGGACTACTCCACCCCATCGACAACCCCCATCACCTTGACACCCAACCCCTTGGATAGCCCCTAACCACTGGACAACACCACCCCATGGACATCCCTAAATCCCCCAAGAAATGGTCTGCCCCTGGACCACCCCAGACACCCCCCCCCCTCAATAGCCCCTCTACCCCAAGAAAGTTCCCACCCCATGGACACCCGCCCTCCCCCTAGAAACCACCATCCCCAAACCCTTGGACAACCCCCACCACATGGACACCCTCCCACCCAATGGAAACCGCCCCACATAACATTATATCCCCCTGTACACTCACCCACCTCTTGGAAACCCCCACCCCACTAAAAATCCCCCACCCCCTGGATAGCCCCCACCCCTAGACACTCTCCCACACCCCTAGAACCCCAACCCCTGAATAGCCTCCCATCCCCTAGATAGCCCACCACCCAGGACATCCCCCTACCCACTTGTACATCATCTCATCCTTGGACACCCACACCCTATGTACACCCACACCCTTGGACACCCTCCCTCCCCCCCCCCCAGACAGGCGCCCACACCTTTGCACAGCCCCCACCTCACCGAATAGCCACCACCCAAGACACCCCAACCCCCAGACTCCCACCCACCCCCATGGATAGACCCCCACCCCTAGATAGGCCCCCACCCCCTTGGAAATCCACCACCCATGGACACTCCCCCACTTAGACTCCCCCACCACCATTTACTCCCTCCCACCCCCTAGACACCCCCACCCCAGGACAACCCCGACACCCCTAGACAACCCCCACCCCATCAACACCACCCCACCCTACTAGACATCCCCCACCCCTCGACACCCTCGCACATCCTAGACACCACCCTCACCCCACTGAACAACCCCTACCCCCAAGACACCCCCACCACAAAGACACCTCTTCGCCACCCCCTCCCCTAGGCAGCTGCAACCCCTAGACACCCACTCCACCCTCTTGGACACCCCTCACCCCTAGACACCCTCCCACCCCCTGGAAACCACCCCCACCCCCATGGATAACCCCCACCCCCTAACCACCCTCCCACCCCCTGTACAGCCCTAGACCCTCTAGACTGGCCCCACCCCCATGGACATCCTCCCTCCCCCTGGACACCCCCGCTACTTGAATACCCCCACAACCCTTGATGTCCTCCCACCTCCTAGATAGGACCCCACCCCTAGATATCCCCCACCCTTGGACATCCCCCACCCCTGGACACCTTCACCCCTTGAACACACTCCCACTCCTTGGATAGCCACCATCCCCCCTAGATATGCCCTCCCCCATGGAAATCCTACTTTCCCTGGACATCCCCACCACCTAGACACCCCACCCCCTAGACACCCTCTTTCAGCCTAGAAATCCCCCACCCCCTAGACAACCCCCACCCACTATACACCACCCCACCACAATGGACAACCCCCAACCACTAGACACCCTCCCACCACTTAGACACCACCCCACCCCACTGTACTTACCCATACCCAAATGGATAAGCCCCACCCCCTAGACACCCACCCACCCCATAGACACCCCACCCCCTTGGACAACCCCTCCACCACCTGTACATCCCCCACCACCTGGACATCGTACCACCCTCTAGACACCCCCACCTCCCTGGTTAACCCCACACTACCCTGGAAACTCTCCAACCCACAAGAAACCACCCAATTGGACACCCCATTGACACCTGCACACCCCATGGACATCCCCACAGCCTTAGACACCACCCCACCCCACTAGACAGCCCCCTGGACACCCTCCCAACCCTACTCTCTTGGACACTATCCCACCCCTGAAGACAACCCCCACCCCCATAGACTTTCACCCCACCGCCTAGACACCCCCACCCACTGGACGCCCCCACCCCTGGACACCCATACTCCTTGGGCAGCCCCCTCCCCAACAGCCTATACACCCCCACCACCCATGGAACCATTACTATGCTCTGCCAAACTATGAAACATGCAGAGACCATAACAAAAGTAGACCATAACCTAACTAGAATCCATACAAGAAAAACATCATAACTATAATAAAACCAGAAGGACTAGTGAAAAATAAAACCTTCACATATATAAAATTCATAACATTCAATTTCAACTACGAAACCTAATTACAAACAAAACAACTACCAAATACACTTTTATAGTTACAATATTCACAATTACATTTTACACTACAAACAAACTAAAATGAAATCAATCCTGTAAAATAGTTTGATCATTCCACATGTAAGTGTTTGACCATTTGAGAACTCTAGTGTTTAGGGTCATAAAATAGATACAAATAAAACTATAGTAGTTATAATATAAAATGAATAATTCAAATTAAATATTTTGGAAATTTTTATAAGGAAATATTACCAGGACAAACATCACAAGTGTTCCGGTTGTTATTATTACATACATTAATCATAACATATAATATATGTATTCAATGATGCCCTATTGTTCATGAATATTCTGTTTAAATGAGTTTCAATTGAAAATATCTTTTTTATGTAATACATAGAAACGTAAAAATTATAAAGGCATATTTACCTTTAATTTTATATATTTGATATTAGCACTCATTTTAATTATGTTATTTCAAATGTAGACCCATCCCCCATTAGAAAATAACATGAATGTGTGAAATCTAAAATTCATTTTAATATAAACAACTATTAATAAATTGAATCTTACTTTTCCAAAATTTTCTTAAAACTTACATGTAGATCCCCATGGACAGAGCATATACAATAATGTATTTTATCCTTTAAACAAAAAACTCCTAATAACCAATGATCACTGATATAAAAATAATTTATGGTTAGTAGTTTTTATGATAAATTATAATGAGCAATTTTCCAGATATATTTTTCATACCTCTCACAAAAGGCGTTATCCAACACTGTGTTATTATATTTTGTTATAATGATTCATTAATATATTGTGTTCTCTTTTCCTCATCCAATGCATGTGCTACAGGGGAAATCAAATACGGCTCCATGAATCCATATACATTTTCCCACTAATTCTTCTAAAACATGTTATAAAGATACATAATAAAAAATTGTCATAAGAATAAATTTTTTAAAAATATAACACATAGAAACGTGTTATTAATTACATGGAATAAATCATCCCCAGGTTTATGCCCAACTTATCTCCAGTAACATGTTCCTTAATATCATTTTTCCCAATCCCCACTTTTATTTCACATCCAAAAACATGAGATTCCATTTGAAACTCATAATGATCTGCCAACACATCTGAATATCCTCAAAATCTATCAAGACTACTATAATATATATTTGATGTCATAGCCATTTGTATTTGTTTCTGTCTATAATGTAATTCGTTACCTATGAAGTATACCTATAAAAATTAAAAAAATATTTTTTTTCCAAATGTTAAAAAAAATTAATATAAAATAAAATAAATGATATAACATACACACATATATGGTAATGAGTTGTAGAAGTATGGACGACCAAATTAAAAAGTGGCTGATACTATGTCAAACTGTCTTCTCCTTATGGTACTAGAGATAATCTATCTGTAATAAACTATATAATGACCCTATATTGTTTTACATATAATATTTTATGATAAATTGTCCCTCTTATACAATATACAAGCACATATGAAACTATATGATGATGAGGATCATCAACATACAACTCACAATAAATAGGAATTTGTGGCAAAGGAGTAGGACATAAAACATGGTCCGCAAGAATATTTGTGGGAGTGGGAGATGCTGGTGTAGATGGAGGATAAATAGTGGGATCATCTGGTGGAGGTGGAAGAGTGAGAGATGCATTCAGAAATTGTCTATTCATGTCAGCAAACATAGACTACATAAAAGCTATAATAATTTCCTCCATCATCGCATTAATATTTTGAACATCATCCTATAATGATATTTTTTGATAAAACCCCTCAATTTAATATATTGATGAACATGGAAACTCTTTTCTTACTGATAAAACCATCATATATCATCATTCAAGACTGGGGTGTTTGGGATTTCCTAATGCTATAGATAAAATATCATGCCTCGTAGTAGCTGTAAATACCACCTAGGCTCCTCTAGAGAATCCTGTATTAATTAATTGAACATTTCTATAATTATTTAAATTATAAAAAGAATATAATTAACATAAATAAATAAATAATATATGTTACAATCTCTCAGCTATGATTCTCTTTTTTTATGAATGATATTTCTCATTTTTTCTCATTCGAGCTATGTTCCATGTTTCTTGTCTAGATGGAGGGGATAGAGGTACAACCTCTCCAGATCTTGTAGAATCATCTATAATTTTTTTTAATCCACCATCAATTGTCCTTCCAATAATTTATAACCTAATAGAGATAAACTACTAGGTTATATATTTTTTGATTGGATTTCCTAATGAAATGTCCTTGTTTGTTATAAATTAAGAAAAAGAAATAATTAATAGAACACTAATAAGTTAATTTAAATAAGAAATATTATAAAATTTTACATTTCCCTTACCATAAATGAATCATTTCTTATTCATTCAAAATATTATCTCCGTATTTCATAATCAATGAAAGGATATATATGAAAGGGATTTTCATGATTCCTAAGAACGTAAATGAAATTAAATGTGAGGGTGGATTTGAAATCCCTCAATATCATTGGATCCATTGTTAAACATTCCTCTTCACGCCTCTAGTTCCAGAAATATCGAATTTCATATAATAAATAACAGGTAAATCGTATTATACTAGTAACATTTAATGATTAGTCAAATAATAGAAAAATATCATGGAAAAATCATCTCCCACAACTGAGATATTATTTAATTATCCACACTACTCCAATCATCATACAAAATGATTCGTTTTCTTTTACCCTAAGTCGATAAAAAACTCTTAATACATTTTTAATTTGGAACTCTTATAATATCATCCTCATCAAACTTAATGAGTATCCTATGGTCCTGGTTATGGGCACATGATAATGTTGGTAAATGTGTCAAACCACATTTACTATCTCTTGAACTCTTCTTTATCGTTATGGGATCACATGAGGAAGATGGTGAACATGAAAAACATTGTAGTGTAATTTTAATTCCCAAAAATAAGAAATATATATGTTATGAAATGTTAAACTATGGTAAACTATTGTAATCATGGTAAACATGGTAAATACGGTAAGCATGTTAAAAAATGGTAAATATGGTAATCATGGTAAATATGACAGTGTAATTGTCAATCAAAAAATCAATAAATATATATGTTGCATAATTCTAAAATGTGGTAAACATGGTAAAAATGGTAATCATTGTAATGTAACTATCATTTAACCAAATAAAATGATAAATTATTTACATAATGGAATACATTGTTACACCCCTGGTAAAAAAGAATATGGCATTTTTATATTTATCCATATTTGTGAATGAAATGTTAATATTAATTTAAAGGGAATTCTATGTTCGATGGCTTACCCAATACGCAACAACGAGTTTCTTTGAAATCTTACGTTGCACTCTAATAATAAAATAATATTATTTTAAATGGTAGTTAATGCCTAGTCGTTGTAATGGCGAGAATGAAGGTAACTAACTACAAAATTATTATATATGTTTTTCAAATATTTTTACTTTTATCCAATAAATGTTAGAGGCTTAAAAGGCAAATGAATCAAATTTTAAGCATAAATATTCTAATATTATTTAAAAGGTCGATTAACCACCTTTTCATGGAGAACCCTATTTAAATATAATTTTGACAATTTAATATGTTTAATTTGAAAAAATAAAAACCTTCTTTTGAATCTGGACATCAAAATTTACTTTGTGTAAATTTTTGTTATTTTTCTGATAAAGATCATTTTTATTGAAAATAATGCATTTTAATTCAAAACCTCTTTTTAATCTGATTTATTTATATAGATAGATTATATTTTTAATTGATATTAAAGTTTATTTAGAATATATTTTTACCATTTAATCCAATGGTGGTCATTGGAATTAATTTCACTTTGAAATGGGACTTAAACTAGTGTCAATCTTTTAATAGATATTATTTCTTAAAAACGCGCTATTTGTTCTGACAGTAGGAATTAATTATTAAATCAATTAATTTAACTTATATGTTTTTTATTTTGAAAAATAGACATCATTTTTGAATTCGGAATATCAAATATAGCTTAGGATGAATTATTGGTATTTTTCTGAAAAACATCAATTTTTGATAAATATTGAAACCACTAAGTGGTAGTTAAAGAAACTGATTTTTTGTTAAAATGAAACCTTGACACTTCTGTGATTTGATTTTTAAAAATCTGACATACATGGTTGTCATTAAAAAGAAAATGTTGTTCAATGAGATTAAAATAATTTTTGGTGAATAGTAACTTTTAAGTTTGATTATTCACGATTAAAGGTAATTAGTGTAATTTAACGTAAAAATAATGTTTTAATAATATTAAATGACCTAAACACATGTCCTACCCTCATTGGATGTTATATGTCAGACCAAGACAATCCATGGGTCAACATGGGGACCACATGGAGCCACTTTGGTAGGAAAATGACATAAATAACTTTTTATTTAAAGTCAAAATAAAAATGTCACAAACATGAGTTGTTTTACTAAAACAATTTTTAAATGGGGTTATATAAGTCATATTTTTTACTATAAATATTCATTAGAAATATAGAAAGATTTACTACATCATCATATTTGTTTTATAATTTTTAGACATTAAATAAATTAAATTATTTATGACAACATGATGATGCAACGATTACCTCATTGTTTAACGATTTAAATAAAATGAAAAGGTTATGTAAAATATAAGAACTACACATGTCAAAAACCTATTTTATGGGTTTATTTCGAACTTTAATCACCTTATCCTTGAAATATATAATATTTGGACCTTTAAAATCTGAAAAACATTTTATAATATAGTAACCTTTTATAGCTTTCCAAGAGTGCCTCTCCTCTCCTCTTATAAAAGGAATCCACCTCTACCACCTTACCCACACCTATCAAGCCTTTTTCTCGTCCAAAACCTACCCATTAATTCTCTAAACATCCCTCTCTTACTCCAAGAAGCCTCACTTTGGGCAGAAGTCTTCCCAAGGAAGCCTTTGAGCTCAAATAAAAAAGAGTTACCCATTCTAAAGGTAATGTCTTCCCTAGTGTTCTTTTGTTTTATTTTTCTTCTCCAAACCCCTTAACTCTTTTTATATTAATTCTTTTGTAACAACACAAGTATCATAAATATACTAGGATTTTTTTATGTGGAGTATTCGAGATACACTAACACACACCTCCGTCGCATGGTTAATGAACAGACTGTTTTTGTGGACGGCGAATTACTACCTCACAAAATGATGATTGTTCTATCTTCTCATACCACCTCTCATGGTGTACATTATGATGGAAATATATTTATTTATGACATATATTATATTTATTTCCTCTCTATACTTCTGTATTTTATATTTAATACATACCTTTATGCTTTTCATGTTGTGCAAATGCGATAATTTCATTTGAGGAAGTGTGGACTACCGCCCACTCTAGTGATGTGACTCTTTCATGCAATACATGGAGTGTATAAAGAATGAAATAGATGAAATTATGTGATATATATAAAATATATATTATACTGGAATTATAATATATATATATATATATATTTATCTCATCTAGTTTTAATTCCATTAATGTGCCAAAGAAATTAAAGTAGCGTTCATGCGTACGTACGGCTTACCGTCTCCATGAAGGGTACATTTCATTTCTTATCTCCAAATGTTATTTACTATTATAAGTACATATATATAATGGATATATATTTCATATATTTAATCTAAATTATGTATATCATTCTGGAATTATAATATATATCTCTCTCTTTTAACATTAATTCCATTAATATGACAAAAAAATGAAAGTAGCGTTCATGCGTATGTACGGCCTACCGTCTACATGAATGGTGATTTTAATTTTTTTATCTCCAAATGTTATGGAATAGTAGAAAATGAATATATAATAGATATATATGATATTTAAAACATTAATACTATTATAGAGATGATGTACCTATAACTACATGGAAAATTATTTCCAAAGAAGTCCAATTTTTACTCATGTACCGAACATCGACAAAAACCTCTTATATGAACTAAATTTTTTAACCAATTATTATAACATTATAATATGGGATATTAACTGAATAATTATATTTAAAGTAGGTCCTTAAGAAATTATAAATTGACCAAAATTAATTATTCAGGAGATTAAATAATGATCGAGTCATGTTGGACACGAGGTAAGGGATCCAACCTCTCTTGTTCTTTTTAAGTACATTGTTTTATGTCTTTTATTATAAGCTCATAATTCTTATGTTTTGGGATGTTCTTTTATATTCATCATACTGTAATCTTTTTGTTCATATTATGAGAGACCCTATTTGATCTCATAAATCCATTTTTGGATGTTTTAAGTGGTGGCGTTAGGCTGCCGAGTTTTCGTAAGAGATTTTTCATCTCACATTTATTCCCGTGACATTTAAGCTATGTTTATAACTATTTCCATTGAGTGGTGTTTGTACTTCCCATTATTATACATTTTTTGTAGTATAATTTCATTTATGGGTATTTACATCTTAATTGTATGACCCTTCTTCCATTGGGTGTACGTTTCGAAAGTTACCCAACTTAGTAAGGGGACCTTTCACCCTCCTCTTCTTTAAAGAGACTTCTTTTGTTATGTCTTTTAATTCAAATACTATTATGTTGGTATATGTTCTTCTATATCCTTATTTATGTAAATTTTATGTCCAAGTGATGAGATACCATTTTCTCTCTCATCAACTCATTTTCGTAATTTTAAAGTGACGACGTTAGGCTGTTGGATTTCTATAAGGGAACTTCTTAAACCACTTTCAATTCTTTGGGTTAAACCTCCAATTCTTGATTTTATTATGAAAAGATTATGTGTGGAATCTCTATGTTTTAATTTCCACAAACCGTTGTGTGGATATACTTTTTCTACACATAATCATCTCATTGATAAATTCTTATGAACTTGTATGGGAAATCATAACTCAATCTCATTTCATTGAGATAAATATCTATGTCATTAGTTTTGTTTTTCCAAGATTATGTGTGAATGACCTCTGATTTTTTCACACTTAATATCCACATAAATTCGGTGTATTTATATTTCTCACACATAAATTATGTGATAGATTTATCCTTAATTTATGGATACCATCTTTATAATGGATTTCATCTCAATTTACATTTCCATTGAGACTTCATTGTTGTTATGCACCAATTCACTCTTATATGGTGTGTATACTGTCCTTTGGCATATTATATCATGAATCCCTTTATTCTCATTATATTATAATGTTCGGATTAAATGTTATTCCACAATTATTTGTATTCAAGAGTCTCTCATTTTGTTAACAACTCTTTAACAAACATATCGTTTTAAATGTTTTGAAGATTCTTTATTCTAAATATGTATCATTAATGTACATGTTTTCAATATGGATTTATGTATTTATTTATATGGACATTATTGTTTTAAAATTATAATTCCATTAAAATATTCAAAGTGGTATGGGACCCTTTGATTTAAAAATATCTTTTAAATGATTTTTGAAAATGGATTGATTAATTCAATATCTTGGAATTACATATTGTGATTTCAAATGAAATTTTGTTACTGAAATGTTTATGTTTTCAATATATTATGTGTAGTGATGGTACTTGGACATTTTACGGGTGGTTACGTGATAAACCATATGACGGGTGGTGCCGTGAATACCAGGATGGGTGGTTACGTTATAAATTCTAATGCATTGGGTATAGAAGTCAGCAATATGGCTATTCCATTAAGTGATATGTGTGGAAGTCAACCATATGGTAATTACATTTAAGTATGTTTATGTCCCAAGTTACCTTTATATGTTATGTGTTCTTTATATGGGTTTTTATGGTAATATTTTGGTTACAATAGGGGTTAGTAATGATCTTTTATTCAGTGAAGAGTTTTTTTACTACTTTATAAAGGTGAAAAGTATTACTTTGATAATGTATTCTTGGATTACTTGTTGTTTTGAAAAAATAACAGTTTTCCTTCTTTGTGTATCCTTTACAGTCTTTTTATGATCATCTCAGGTTTTTAAAATTTTTTCCCCAGGACTTAAAAGATGAATCAGGTCAAGGATGGGATCAAGGAAAGACATGCTATCTAAAACATGGAACTGGACATGTTTCTTTTTAATAGTTTTTATGGAAACTTAGTGGAAGTGTATACTTTGTAATCTTTGAGATGTAATAGTTATGTCCTAATTCTCTAAAACTCTAAATGTGAAAAGATCCTCAATGTTAATTATTCATTTAATTCAATAATAATTAATGTTTAAGGTTGGGTGCTTATAGTTGGTATCAGGGGTCGGTTTAGATAACTTTAGAGGTTAGGGTATTCTATAAGTATAAGTGACATTACCATAATGGATAGGATTTCAGAAAAATTCATAGTTTTTAGATAAAGTTAATGAGTAAGTATATCATAGTGTTTATCTTCCTCATTAGTACATGAGATTTTGTTGATATATGCACACTGAAATTTCTGTTTTTAGTAAATGGTTGGATCTAGCAGGTTCCAATGTGACAATGGGTTTGATGGAAACATTGGTGGTTCTCTGATTAAGAGACTGGATGAAATGGGGGATTCAATGAGGAATCTGGTGGTTGTGCTAAGCCAATTATCAAGGAGTCGTGATCAACCACTTGAACCTTAGTGAGTTCTCAAATGCATCATGTATGAGATGACCAACTCGATGTGGAAGGTCAAGTAATAATTATAAAGGTAACCATTAGGGTTTATATGATCTTTACTTTTTAGGTAATTATGGGTTACTCTATGATATGATGGAAAATGAAAGGCATGTGATAAACTTGAGGTTAAAATATGTTATGAACATTTTTGAGGATTTTATCTCGTTTTGGGAAATGTTTTGAGAATTATGTAGTTTTGTAAAAAGGACGACACACCGACCCTGTGACAACCCTTCGCATCGAGCAATGTTATGGGAATCAAACCCACAACCAATGTGTGACTGGTATTTTTCACCTACCACTGGACTACGTGAATTCCCTGGTTAGTTTGACCACTACTTTTTTATTTAGATGATTTTAGGAATCAAGAGTATGTTTATTTTGGGTTATCTATGGAAATGATTAACCTATCATGGAGGATATGTGATTAGGTTAATTACTTTACCATATGAGACTTTAAGAGAAACTAATGTTATTTGGAGATAAATGTTAATTTTTAACTTGAAAGACTATGTGAATAAATCCTTCAAATAGTTGGGTTTCAATCTTAGTTTGGTTTACTTTAAATAATTTTATGGACAAATTGTTTATTGAATGGTCTTTGTTGAACTTTGGGTATTGTTTGATATATTTTGGAGACTAAGAATATATTTTTTTTATAAAGGATTATCCTTTTTTGGGTATTATGTGATCTCATACTAACCTTTTTGGTTTTATTTTTGGTTATGGTCTAAAGACCTGGGAAGTATATAGTTCTCTTTTGTAGATTAGGTGATTCTCTAGAAGTTGGTTATAATAATCTTAATGTGAACAAGTATACCTAAATACTCATCATTTGGGGAAAGTATGAGTTTGTGTAAGAAATATAGTAAAATTTGAAAGTGAACATGACAAGTAATTATGTTTCCATAAGATCAAAAATAAATTCCTCAATGAAAAATAACTTAAAACAAAAATGTTGTCTATTAACTTTTCTTACCAGGAAATCGAATACTTTTTAACCCACCACATGTTTGTGATTTTCTTGTGGTAAACTTTCTCCTAAACATGTTTTCTATCACTCTCCCTCAGAACATGAACCTTTTCTTTTTCTTCCATAATCATGTTTTCCTAAATGGAATCCTAGTATGGGTTAAATCGGGTGACCTATGTACTTCTCTTTCTTTCCTTTAATGTGATTGTTTTACCGACTCTTGTTCCGATATGGGACATTCAATGATGTTTCTAGGCCCAATTTTAAAATTGCGAGGTCGCAATTCTCCAAAAGGCGGAAGGATGTAAAAACCCAGGTAAATAAAGAATATGACATTTTTATATTTATCCCTATTTTTTAATGAAATGTTAATATTAATTTAAAGGGAATGCTATGCTCAATGTCTTACCCAATACACAACAACGAGTTTCTTTGAAATCGTACGTTGCACTCTAATAATAAAATAATATTATTTTAAATGGTAGTTAACACCTAGCCGTTGTAATGGCGGAAATGAAGGGAAGTAACTACAAAATGATTATATATTGTTTTCAAATATTTTAACTTTTATCCAATAAATGTTAGAGGCATAAAATGCAAATTAATCCAATTTTAAGCATAAATCTTCAAATATTCTTTAAAAGGTCTATTAACCGCCTTTTGATGGAGAACCCTTTTTAAATATAATTTTGACAATTTTATATGTTGTATTTGACAAAATAAAATCCTTCTATAGAATCTGGACATCAAAATTTACTCTGTGTAAATTTTTGTTATTTTTCAGATAAAGATCATTTTTATTGAAAATGATGCATTTTAATTCAAAACCTCCTTTTAATCTGATTTATTTATATGGATAGATTATATTTTTAATTGATATTAAAGTGTATTTAGAATATAATTTTACCATTTAAACTAATGGTGGTCACTGTAATTAATTTCACTTTGAAATTGGACTTAAACCAGTGTAAATCTTTTAATGGATATTGTTTCTTAAAAACACGCTATTTGTTCTGACAGTGGGAATTAATTATTAAATTAATTAATGAAACTTATATGTTTTTAATTTTGTAAAATAGATATTATTTTGGAATTCAGAATATCAAATATAGGTTAGGATGAATTTTTGGTATTTTTCTGAAAAACATAAATTTTTTATGAATAGTGAAACCACTAAGTGGTAGTTAAAGAAACTAATTTTTCGTTTAAATGAAACTTTGACACTTATGTGATTTGATTTTCAAAAATTCGACATACATGGTTGTCATTAAGAAGAAAAATGTGGTTCAATGAGATTAAAATAATTTTTGGTGAATAGTAACTTTTATGTTTTATTAATCGCTATTAAAGGTAATTAGTGTAATTTAAGGTAAAAATAATGTTTTAATAATATTAAATGACGTATACACATGTCCTACACTCATTGGATGTGTCATGGCCGACCAAGACAATCCATGGGTCAACTTGGGGATCCCATGGAGCGACTTTGGAAAGAAAATGACATAAATAACGTTTTATTTAAATTTAAAATAAAAATGTCACAAACATGAGTTGTTTTACTAAAAAACATTTTAAATGGGGTTTTTCAGGTCATATTTTTTACTATATATATTCACTAGAAAGCCAAAAATATTTCCTACATCATGATATTTTATTTATAATTTTTAGACATTAAATAAATTAAAGTATTTATGACACCATGATGATGCAACAACTACATCATTATTTAACGATTTAAATAAAATGAAAAGAAATGTAAAATAAAAGAACTAAACATGTCAAAAACCTATTGGATGGGTGGATTCCGAACTCTTATCACCTTATCCTCGAAATATATAATTTTGGGACCTTTAAAATCCGAAAATAATATCATAATAAAGTACCTTTTTATAACTTTCCAAGAGTTCCCCTCTTCTCCTCTTATAAAAGGCCCCCACCTCTACCACCTTACCCACACCTCTCAATCCTTTGGCTCAACCAAAACCAACCAATTTTGTCTCTCCACATCCTCTATTATTCCTAGAAGCCTAAATGTGGGCATAAGTCTTCCCAAGGAAGCCTCTGAGCTCAAATCAAAAAGAGTTACCCGTTTTAAAGGTAATGTATTCCCTAGTGTTATTTTGTCTTATTTTTCATCTCCAACCCCCCTAAAATCATTTAATTTATTTATTTTGTAAAAGAAACAGTATCTTCAATATAGTAGGATGTTTTTATGAAGTGTATTCGAGCTACACTAACACACAGCTCCGTCTAATTGTTAATGAACATACTATTTCTGTGGATGATGAATTACCGCCTCACGAAATGATGATTGTTCTATCATCTCATACCACCTCTCATGGTGGTCATTATGATGGAACTATATTTATTTATGATATATATTATATTTATTTCTTCTTCATACTTCTTTATTTTATATTTAATACATACATTTATGCTTTGCATGTTGTGCGAATGTGATAATTTCATTTGAGGAAGTGTGGACTACCGTCCCCTCAAGTGATGTGACTCGTTCATGCAATACATGGAATGTATAAAGAATGAAATAGATGAAATTATGTGATATATATATAAAATATATTATACTGGAATTATAATATATATATATATATATATCTCATCTCGTTTTGATTCCATTAATGTGCCAAAGAAATGAAAGTAGCGTTCATGCGTACGTACGACTTACCGTCTCCATGAACGATACATTTCATTTCTTATATCCGAATGTTATGTACTATTATAAGTACATATATATAATGGATATATATTTCATATATTGCATCTACATGATGTATATAATTCTGGAATTATAATATATATATCTCTCTTTTAACTTTAATTCCATTAATATGACAAAAAAATGAAAGTAGCGTTCCTGCGTACGTACGGCCTACCGTCTCCATGAACGATGCATTTAATTTTTTATCTCCAAATTTTTGGAATAGTAAAAAATGAATATATACTGGATATATATGATATTTAAAACATTAATACTATTCTGGAGATGATGTACCTATAACTACATGGAAAATTCTTTTCTAACAAGTTCAATTTTTACTCATGTACTAAACATCGACAAAAACGTATGTTATGAACTCACATTATAGACCAATTATTATAACATTATAATATGGTATATAAACTGAATAAAATTATTTAGAGGAGGTACTTATGAAATTATAAATTGGCCAAATTTTATTATTCAAGAGATTAAATAATGATCGAGTCGTGTCGAACACGTGGTAAGGGATCCAACCTCTTTTGTTCTTTTTAAGTACTTTCTTTTATGTCATTTCTTATAAGCTCATCATTCTTATGTTTGGGGATGTTATTTTATATTAATCATACTGTAATTTTTTTGTTCATATTGTGAGAGACCCTATTTGATCTCATAAATCCATTTTTGGATGTTTTAAGTGGCGTTGTTAGGCTGCCGAGTTTTCGTAAGGGATTTTTCATGTCACTTTTATTCCCGTGACATTTAAGCTATGTTTTCCACTATTTCATTTGAGTGGTGTTATTACTTCCCATTGTTATACACTTTGTGTAGTATAATTTCATTTATGGGTATTTACATCTTCGTTGTATGACCCTTCTTCCTTGGGGTGTACGTTTCCAATGCTACCGAACTCGGTAAGGGGACCTTTCACCTTTCTCTCTTTTAAAGAGGCTTCTTTTGTTATGTATTTTAATTCAAATACTATTATGTTGGGATATGTTCTTCTATATCCTTATTTATGTAAATTTTATGTCCAAGTGATGAGATAACATTTTTTCTCTCATCAACTCATTTTCGAAATTTTAAAGTGATGACGTTAGGCTATTGGATTTCTGTAAGGGAACTTCTTAAACAACTTTCAATTCTTTGGGTTAAACCTCTACTTTTTGATTTTATTATGCCAATATTATTTGTGGAATATATATGTTGTAATTTACACAAACCATTGTGTTGATATACTTTTTCTACACATAATAATCTCATTGATAAATTCTTAAGAACATGTATGGGAAATCATAACTCAATCTCATTTCATTGAGATAAATATCTATGGCATTGGTTTTGTTTTTCCAAGATTATGTGTGAATTACCTCTGATTGTTTCACACATAATATCCACTTATATTGGGTGTATTTATATTTCTCACACATAAATTATGTGATTGATTTATCCTTAAATTAAGGATACCATCTTTATAATGGATTTCATCTCAATTTACATTTCTATTGAGACTTTATTATTGTTATGCACCAATTAACTCTTATATTGTGTGTATATGGTCCTTTGGAATATTATGTCATGAATCCCTTTATTCTCATGATATTATAAAGTTCTGATTAAATGTTATCCCACAATTATTTGTATTCAAGAGTCTCTCATTTTGTTAAAAACTCTTTAACAAAAATATCGTTTTAAATGTTTTAAAGATTCATTATTCTAAATATTTATCTTTAATATGTCCATGATTTCAAAATGGTTTTAAGTATTTATTTATATGGACATTAATGTTTTAAAATTATAATTCCATTAAAAGTTTCAATGTGGTATGGGACACTTTGATTCAAAATTCTCTTTGAAATGATTTTTGGAAATGGATTGATTAATTCAATATCTTGGAATTACATATTGTGATGGAAAATAAAATTTTGTTATTGAAATGTTTATATTTTCAATATTTTATGTGTAATTATGGTACTTGGAATTTTACGGGTGGAAACGTGATAAAACATATGATGGGTGGTGCCGTGAATACCAGGATGGGTGGTTACGTTATAACCTCTAATGCATTGGGTATGGAAGTCAGCCATATGGCGATTCCATTAAGTGATATGTGTGGAATTCAACCATGTGGTTATTACATTTAAGTATATTTATGTCTCAAGTTACCTTTATATGTTATGTGTTTATTATATGGGTTTTTATGGTAATATTTTGGTGACAAAAGGGTTATGTAATGATCTTTTATTCAGTGAAGAGTTTTTTTACTACTTCATAAAGGTGAAAAGTATTACATTGATAATGTATTCTTGTTTTACTTGTTGTTTTGAAAAAATTACAGTTTTCCATCATTGTGTATCCTTTACTGTGTTTTTATGCTCATCCCATGTTTTTGAAATGTTTTCCACAGGACTTAAAGATGAATAGGGTCAAGGATGGTATCAAGGAAAGACATGCTATCTAAAACATGGAACTGGACATGTTTCTTTTTAAGAGTTTTTTTATTGAAACTTAGTAGAAGTGTATACTTTGTAATATTTGAGATTTAATAGTTATGTCCTAATTCTCTAAAACAGTAAACCTGAAAAGATCCTCAATGTGAATTATTCCTTTAATTCAATAATAAGTAATGTTTAAGTTTGGGTCCTTATATACAAGATAATATAAACTAAGCATTATTAAAATAATCAATAAAATTTTATATTTTATAAAACTAATAAATGAAAAAATGAAATAAAAATATGTAACCTGTAAAATTAAATATTGAAAATCGATTACTTTCCCAAATTTTAGATTCATGATCATTCCATATAGCACAAACCATGTCTTCAACATTATAATCATTATGTTTTTCTAATCTTTCTATGGAAGTAGGGATCTCAAATAAATTAGCATCTTCATCAAGTTGATCATTACCATCACATTTTTCCCATTAAAACAAAAGACCAATGAATATTTAATTGATCAACTACATAGATAATATTTTTTTCATGTGTTTCAATTACAAAATAATTTCTTGTGTCTTCCATTCTATTTAGATTAATAGCTATCATTCCAAATGCGTCATGTCTGACACTGTTGTTACCGATAAATCATTTACAGTTAATAATATGAACAATAATTTAATGTAATGAACCTCCCATATTTTTTCAAGGACTCCATAATATGAAATTGGTATAGAAATTGGGTTTTTTTCATTAGAACTCAGAAAATGCATTTCTTCTGCAAACACTAATATTACACTATTCTGAACTACACTTCTATTGTCCTAAGATTTTGTATCAAATCTATTGACTTTAACACCATACCCAGACCATATTATCACATTTAAATGTTGAATACCCAATAACCCTCATAATGTCGATGATACATCTGAATTACTAACAAAGGTCTTTTTAAACCACGAAAAAAAAGATATTTTTGTTCTCATTCAAAATACACATTTTTTTCTTCTTTGGATGAAATTTTTTCCACTCATTAAAATGAATTTTGATATATGGTTCAACATCAGCTATGTTATTCAATATTTATAATTCTACATTCATCAACTTTTTAGCTGGAAACGATTTGAATTCCATGCCATGATTCCACTTTCCCTCATTATTAACTCGTTTATAGCAGGATAGAGGAAAACCCATGTTCTCCGCTGCAACCATGTAACTTGTAGATAACTCCCCAACCTCATAAGAAATATACATCTCGATAATGGAGGAATTAGGTTGATACAGATTCTTAAAATACCCATTAAATTTTTTTATATTCCTTTCAAAAGGATACTTCTAACAATGTTATAGACGTCCACAAATCATTATTTCTTGAACCAGATAAACTATTAAATGCACCAATATATCGAAATTATTTTGGTGAAAAATTAATTTCCAATTTAAAAGTTACTGAAATTGAATTTGTTTCCAATATGTTCAAAGAATTCACATCAATCACCTTATTACGAATTGAATTGAAAAAATAACACAAATTCACTATAGGCTTTTTTATAGTGATGGGAAATATTCCACACAATATAACTTCTAAATGTTTTTTCATCATGACATGAGAATCTTGATATTTCATACCTATCAATATAAAATCCTTCAAAGAGATAGTTTTTTTGCATATTAATAATAACCTTGTGGCACTTTGATATCATAAAGACACTAAAGAAAGCTAATTTTCTCCCTCTTAAATAATGAATGACAATGCGGGGGAAAATTTTTTTCCTTCACTAAGAGTGTGTGATTACTCCAAATGCATTCCCATCTCTAGTATGTCTAATCTTGCATTCAACCCATATTTTATATTTCCATTAATATCTAACAATGATCCAATAAAACTATCAAAGATATTTTTTTTCATGTGCATAACTTCAATATAGATTTTCACTTCATGATATCCCCAATATGGTAGCTCATAAATGTTGATATTTTCTTCAAAATATGTCAATCAATACCGGATTTATGTTTCTTTCTCAACGTCACATCAAGGTTTTTCACCCTCTCAAAATAAACATTAAGGAATTATGGTTTTGGAGAAATATCAAATTCATGTGAGCCATTTAACTCCTTTTATATTCTTTTATATGATTTTTCCACAGGCAAAATCATTTTATGACTCATATATAATGTTTTCCACCAAAGATGAAATTGAAAATATGAAGTCTGTTTTTTGAAAACTGGACATTGTTTATACTCCTTAACATTATATCCAGACAGATTTCCATATATTAGGAAGTAATTTTCATTGAATATAATCACTACATAAAGTTTAAAATATACCTTTTTATAATAATGATACACCCTAAAACCATCCTCCCATAAAAGTTTCAAATCATCAATACATGGTGATAAGAAAACATCGATAAATTTTTTTGGTTTCATGGGAGTTGAGATCATTATACACAACAAGAATTATTTGCGCTTGAAAAAAAATTCATAAGAGAGGTTGTAAATTACCAATAAAATAGGCCATGAACTATACGGGGTACTAATGGTTCGGTATGGATTAATTCCATTTGTGTACAACCCAAGTCTGATATTTCTAATTTCATTTCCAAATGTAGGATACTGCTCATAAATTTTCTTCCATTGTGGAAAATCCACAAGATGCCGAATTTTTCCATCACATATCTACATATCATCATACCATATTATTCATTTACATCATTTGAATTAGAAAATAACCGTTTCAAATAATAAGTTATAGCATGATACCAAAATACCTTGTTTGGGATCTCAGTAATATCTATATTAGCCTTTGATTTTTATTTCAATTTATACCATGATGTCCCACATTTTGGAAACTGTGACAGAAATTCTTATTCATTCCTTACTGTCATACAATCATTTTGACTTGCATATATTTTCTTGAATCCCAAACCCATTAATAATAATATTTTTTGGCCTTATAATGTTAATCAGGAGTATTATAGTCTTTTTGAATAATGAATTTCAATAATTATTTAGCTCTGTAAATAATTATTCAATCGATCCATGTTTTTTCTTCAGGTTAATCAATCATAACACCACTGAGAGAACTGTAAATTGTGTGCAAATAGGAATAATATGTTTTTCAGCGTCACTATATATATTTTAAACTTTTAGTTCTATCTCAATTTGTTTTGCTGTAATATAAAAAATCATTTCTTCAATGCCATGGGAGTTACCATCTTAGAAATCATTATCATCAGTAGACCTTACAATATGTGCAATTTAATTATGGAAAATCAAAGGTCTTTAATAAGGATTAATTCTATGAAAAATCATATGATCATCGATCTCTCTACTTTTCTACTTCTTCATATTCAAACATTTCAGGCATAATTAGAAAAATATTTTGCTTCTTGGAACAATTCATTTAGAGAATTTCGAAAAGGCATTAACACCTTCGTTATATTAATTACTCATTCGATGTTCCATAAACCAACATCGATTAATTATTACCTAGAACAAATATCAAAGTATACATCCTATTAATATAATCTAAATTTATATTTATATGAAAATTATCATAATTTTAATGTAAAACAATTTTGAAATATAAAACAAATATATGCATAGTTGAAAAAGAAATGCATGAAAATGATTTTAAAAAGAAAATATAGTTAGATATAACAGATTTAAGTTCATCATGGATCCTTTCTTAATAAGGTACACAAAGAATACATCCAGGTGTAACAAGATAACATATTCACCCTTATGTGAACAAAAAATATAGAGTATATATATTAAAATATGTATACATTCAAAACTAAAAATTACACATTTCCCAACTAATTGGAACCATTGAGATATCCCCTGAAACTGTTGGGATTTAATTTCCCTACAGTTTCACAAATTGTTGGTATGATGGACGCTGTAATAAACTTATACGAAAGGTTCTATAGGAACCATTGGTGTAGACTCTCTGATGTTATCTTGAATATAATCTATTGAAATGGGTGGTGGGGTGATGTCTTGGGGGTCTCCTTGCGGGAGGGGGGGGGGTCTAGGGGTGTCAGGGGGGGTTGTCCGGATGGTGGAGGATTCCATGGGGGGTGTCTAGGGTTTGGGGTGTCCATGTGGGTGGGTGTGTTATGTTGGTGGGGGTGTCCATGGTGGTGGGGGTGGTGTCTAGGGGTGTGAAGTGGTGGTTCAAGTGGGTAGGGTTGTCTAGGCGGTGTGGGTGGTGTCCAGGGGGGAACTCTCTAAGGGGGTGAGGGTATCCAGGGGTGTCCAAGGGGGTAGGGGTGGTGTCTATGGGGTGAGGGGGATCTCCAAGGGGGTAGATGTGTCTAAGTGGTGGCATGGTGTCCTATGTGAGGGGTTTTCCATCCGACAACACCCTTGGATATCCACCCACCCCCTGGAAACCCTTGCCCTTGGACACCCCCACCCCTAGGGACATCCCCCCAACCCACTGGACATCCCCCCCAACACACCCAAAACCATTAAACCCCACCCTTATGGATATACCCTACCCCCATACAACCACCCCAACCCCCACAGCCACACCCACCCCCCATACACCCCCACCCCATGGACACCCCCGACCCCTTTCGATAGCCCCCTCACCCCTTAGAAACCACACCAACCCCTGGGCACCCCAACACCTTGGACGTCCCCCTCCCCCTAAACACCCCCACCCCCTAGAAACCCCTATACATCCCCACCCCCATGGACAACCACCACACCATAGAAAAACCCACTGTAACACCCCATGATTTCATAGTACGTTATCTCTTCAAAGTAATTCAATAACTTTCACTACACACAACACTGATTTTAAGTGCACCACAAATTACCAAACGAGCCGTTCAAAAGTGGTTATGAATATTATTAACTAAATTTTGGACATAATGTAATCCTCATAATTTTATAATCCATATTCTAAGAATCTTGGATATAATGTAAGAACAAATTAATTTTTTTTCAGATAAAAGAAGTATATTTAAAAAAATAAAATTTTTCTACCTTTTAACAGAGAACCCTTTTTAAATCCTATATTTGAAAATTTTATATATTAAATTTGAAAAAATAAACTTCTATTTTAAAATCAGGACATAATTATTTAGTTTCAATTATTTTTTGGTGTTTTTGATAACTTTCATATTTGAGTTAATAGTAAAAAATACTATATTTTAACTGAAAATAACTTTTTTAATAAAAATAATTTATATTGTTGATTTATACATCTTAATGGTTTTGATGTATAAATAGATTTTATTTTTACCATTTAATCCAATTATGGTCATTGTAAGCAATTTCACTATGAAATTGTTTATAAACAAGTGTCAATCTATTGATAGTTATTATTTCATAAAAATACGCCTTTTGGTATTCACAACGGGAATTAATTTTAAATTAATTAATTAAACTTCTATGTTTTTAAATTTGTAAAATATAATACATTTTTGAATTCAGAATATCAAAATTAGCTTAGGGTGAATTTTTGGTATTTTTCTGAAAATATTCATTTTTTGATGAATAGTGAAAAACATTGAGTTATAGTTTAAAAAGCAATTTTTATTTAAATAATTATTAATTTTATTTAAATTTATTTTAGGTCAAAATAGATACATAAAATCTATATAAGTTCAATTTAATTCATTGGAGTCATTTTATAATATCTTTATATATATAAAAATTTTATTTTACTTTTTACTGCTTCTGTGAGTTGATTTCCAAAAATTAAAGCGACATGGTTTATATAAATAATTATAATGTTCTTCAATAAGATGAACATAAATTTTGGTTAATAGTACCTTTTTACATTTATTTACGATTGCTAAAATTAAATAGGGTAATTTGGGGAAAAAATGATATTATTATTACCCTAACACATGTTCTAATTATATTGGATAAGTGTAATTCTACCAAAAACAACCTTAGATATAAAATATTAACCTTTAGGTCCACTTGAATTATATTAGGAGACTTATTATTATTTTATTTAAAGAAGAGTTAAAAGAGTTAACATAAAAGTTTAATAACTAAATAAATTTTAATATAGATTTATACGTAAGATAAATTCGACTATAAATATTAATTAGAAATATAAAAACATTTCTTACATAATTTAATTATATTTATATTTTTTAGAAATTAAATAATTATATTTATTTGTGACACAATGATGATGCACTAATAACCGTATTAATGAATGATTAAAATAACTGATATTATAAATATCCAAATAAATGTAATTTGAGAATTTTTATGAATTCCAAAAAATTTATAGGATAATATGACATATTAGGGTTGGTTAGATTAATTTTTTTCTAAGTAATAATGCTGTTGTGAATTTAGCAATAAAAAAATACCCAATAGTGTCAAAATTAAAATAAAAGAGTTTTTAAAACAAATAATATATTATTAATTGATATTCTATTCATAAAAATATAAGGTTTGGCCAAAAGACTTATATAAGGATAGGTGTATCATTAATTAACCACTTGGGGTTCTCTTGGAAGTACATAGTTTTTTTATTAACTATATAATATAAAAATACAATGAGATATGATAAATGTCAAACTATTTAACTAAGTGTTATCTCTAAAAGAGAAATTTAATATTGTGACCCAAACCTGTATAAAACCTTTTTGTTGAGTGTTTTTCGACCCATCCCCATGTTATACATTAAATAATTCATTATTGATCCACTAGAAATCGAAAATGATTTTACAATAAAATATTATTTTTGTCTTTTCCTACGGTACCCCTCACCCCTCTTATAAAAGGGAACCCCCCCCCCCCTACACTCTTATTCACACCTTCAAAGCCATTTGGATCAGACAACATCTACCCAAATAACCTCTAAACTGTCTTCCCTTCATCCTATAGGCCTTAATTTAGTCATAAAGACAACTTTAGGAGAACTTTTGATCAAATGAAAAGGAAGAACCCGAAGAAGAGGTAAATATTTCATAACCACTTTCAGGTTCCTTTCTTCTTCCACTTCCTTTTTCTTGGTTGTTTCCATTCCAAAATAATATCTCCAGTATCTTCTATATAATGTGATGATATTATAAATATTTTACAACCAAATTCATATTCATATCCATCCATTGAATTAAATGTCACCATACGTGCGTACGTACGACTTACCGTCTCCACGTCGTGGTGTGATTGTTATTCAATACAATATTTTTTTTATGGGGATAATAATGATGTATAATTGATGTAAATAATAAGTACAACATGATAATGACTCTTTATATATAATATTCCATCCAATTATATATTATTTTAATATGAAAATAATGATATTGTCGCTTGTGCGTACTTACAGATTACGTCTCCACGAACACGATGAGATTCATTCCCCATCTTATCCATTCCAGAAAAATTTTCATTAGATTATTAAAAATAATTTTTAATGACTTGAGATAATTCTGGATATGAAATTGGTACATCCCATCTATAAAAAATATTACTCACATTACAATGAATATAAAGGAAGACAAATCTGTTAACACCCGAAACAAAGATAATACTAAGATAATATTGTCAAAGAAATGTTAAAAGATCATATATGATATCATATTAATGTATATGATTACTGTATAATTTAAGAACAATTATTTCACAATTGAAAAAGAGTTTAACCTACCCTCGAATGAGGAAAAGTACATGAAAATTATTAATTTAACTGTCTCTTTATTATCTGAAGTTGTTTTTACATAATTATCCAATGGGACCTCTTTATCATCCACATCCATGTTTCATAAAATTGTATTTCAAAACATTTTTACTATTTACTAGACAATGGTTTAATTTCATTTATACCATTATTTGAACTAATATGTTTTGGAAAGAATCTTTCTGTCATTTTCCAAACAAGTTATTTTATGATATTTTTTGACAATCTTATGGTAAGAATGTTTTTTAACTTATACGGTGGGTGTGATAATTATCCACTATTATAACATAATGAAAGCATCCCTTACAATATTACAAGAATATTTTCAAATATAAATGTTTTATTTTATAATTTTGTTACTTTTAAATGATTTCAAAATAGAACGAGATATTTCATTAAAAATGTTTTGATTTCTTTTATGTCAACATCATTCGATGTATTTTAAGTATGCTTGAAGTTGAATAATTATGATACACAACATCCATATTGAATTGAAGGTTTGGTGATATGTTTGACTGTGGATGTGTTATTTCACACCATTCATGTTTTATGGATAAAGTATTGACATTTCATATGCCAGTTTTAATATGAATGTTTATGTTATGCTTAAACCTTTTCATATGAGGAATTCATTGGACTTAGTAAGTGACAGGTGGTGCCCGCTATAGCTTCTTGATGCATCGGTATGTCTTATGAGACAAACTAGTGTCTTAGCACAAGGCCTTGACAAAATATTATTTGTAGTCATGGAACAAGGCCTTGACAATGTGGTTATGAAAGTATGAAATTATGCATTCCATCATAATAAATGTGGCTATTGATATTTCATTTGATAATTCGACTATAAGATTATCTATCTGAGTAAGTAAATTTCATTATTTAGTTGTATATTTTCCATATTATGGTTATGTTCAAATTTAAAAGGATTTTTTATATTCATAAACATTTCCTTAAATGATTATGATTATTTATTAATGTTTCTGCTATATTGTTATCCTTACTGAGCATCTGAGCTCACCCCTTTTTATGTTTTATTTTTTTGAGGATGGAATGATGTATTTTCTGACTAACCTGCAGGGATAGTCTGAGGTGATATGAGTGTGGTATATAGAAACAATTTTGTAATATTTTTTTTAATTTTTTATTTAATGTAAACTTTATGAATGTATACAGTACTTCAAAGGATACAAAACTAATTGGTCATTCGAGACATGATCTTTTGTGATCATGCCAATGTTATTTAATAAAGCACGGACCATGGGTGACTGGGGTCAGGGTGTTACAGTTGGTATCAGAGGATGTTTATTACAATCCTTGGAAACTAGATTTAAAGAAACTATGATTAGAGCACATATCCCTAAGATAAACATTGAGGATTAGTATAGAATAACTTCATAGAATTTTGGTTTTGTAGAGAATTTTTGAGTTTTCCAAAAATACATCCTTTTATGGATATTAGTAGGTAAAGGTGGATTTGGGATAGATGTACATAGTATTGGAACCCAAAAACACCACTTCGAGCTATACTAGAAATGGAATTGGTGCACGACAACGAGCCTTGCTGCACTCTTGGTTACGACAAACCTAGAGGATATGCTTAGGATAATTTTCATTTTCATTACAAACCATTAGAAACGGTTTGTGAGTATATACTTCCTCAAGGAAAATCTTTTTTATTAACATGGATTGTATTAATAAACCCTTCAATTTATGTAAGGTATTTTAAATGTTTGGAATTTTTCATTTCAATTCATAAGCTGACCTAGTGTATTCCATTGTATAGAAATGGAGTCCAGTAGAAGGAATGTGAACTCCAGCAATACATATGATCCAAAGAGTAAGAAGGATCATATCTTTCACGGTGTTAAGATAACCTTTATAAGGGAAATATTCTCCCATGAATTCTCAACATATGAATAAATAATATCATCTGTTAATAAGATAAGTAATGAATTCTATGAATCCTTTGAATTTGAAGGGAAGCAAGAGAAGAAAAATATGGAAGTGAGAAATATGGATAAAGGGAAGAGGGAAAAGAAGGATTTTACCATATGTGATAACTGCTGAAAGAATCAGCTTAGTAAATTCTTGAAGGGAATGTGAGTTTGTTATAAGTGTGGAGAAAAAGGAAACCAAGTTTGTGATTGCAAGGGTAAGAAAAAAGTTTACAATGTACAATTCTTCGTCTGCAAAGAGTTGGGACACTATGCAAATCAATGTCCCCGTCATTAGAGTATACGTTAAATGATGCTATTGGATAATAATCAGGTTTTGATACCACTCATACGAAGAAGAATGACTAGTGTTCTTATGTTTTTATCATGTAATTATTTCATTTGGGTGTTGTATCAACAATATACGGGATATATGAGTTATGAAGATAAATAAGGAATATACTACGGTACTATTTTATTGAGGATTTGAGATTATATGGTTCTAAGAAAAGTGACTTAATAGTAAGAATCACTTTTTGGAAAAATACATAGTTGAAGGAAATGTAATTCATAATATCCTACTGATAATGAGGTAGTAATTTTGGAATAAGAGATTGTAGATTTGGATAAATTATATTGGATATTATTGACTTCTTTGGAATTAATTAATAGTTTATTTATTTCATCATTGTTGGAATATTCAATATTTTTGATATAAAGAATATATCCAGTATTATATAAGTAATAAGGGATCATGAATATAATCAGTATGGTTTTATGGTAATTCAGGGTATTTAAGTAGTTTAAAAGAATACATGATGAAGGTGTTCATATGTTATTACTTGGAAAAAAGGATCTTCATTGTGTTTACCTTCCTTATAAATTTTTCTACTGTGAGTTTGGACAGAAGTATTTTGGATAAGTTTTTTTGAGATAATTTTTGGATTTCCATAAAAATGACAATTTTGAGGTCGGGCGACAACCTGTCACATCTAGCAAGGCTACGAGACGTAAAACCGCAATCGAAGGTCGGCAAAGGTGTATCAGCTACCAATGGCTCACATGATTTCCTTGATTGAATAATGTAGTTTTTTAAAAAAGGACAGGTAGATGAATAATAAATTCATTTTTTGGAACCCTATACGAATAGGATAAATAGAATATATTTTTTATGTTCTATTATATTTTAGAGTGAATGATGATATTGAGGTATAAACTATTTAAATGTTGGAACTCTACTTTTCAAGTATTTGTATATTTTTTCTTCTCGTATTCTATAAAGAAATTAATTTTTAATCTTTATATAAGGAATATTAAAACTAAACACATGTTATCCTAATACCTTTTGATATGTTGAACAGATGTTATTTTAAATCATCATAAATTGATGGTTTTTAGGCCCTCAATTCTATAATTGTTTGTGACTGATGACCTCAATCACTCCATATAAATATTTATGTTTCACCTCCAATTATGTATCTCTAATTTCCACCAATGTTATCCTAATCAAGATCATAATTTGGTAGTTACTTTTTCATTCTTATATTCCTCTTAATAAGACTAAATTTTATTAACCCAATTTCTGATGTGGGGTTTCCCACAAATGTATTTTCTATTTTCAACATTTTAATTTCAAAGAACATTTTTCAATTGTGAGGATGAAATTTATTAATGTATGGAACAATGTAACACTCTATGATTTCAAAGTATACTATTTCTTCAATGTAATTCAATAAATTTCACTACAAGCAACACTGAGTTCAAGCACCCCACGACTTACAAAACTAACCGTTCAAAAGTGTTTATGAATAATATTATCAAAAATTTGTACCGTATATAATCCTTATAATTTTAGAATCCATATTATTGGTTTCTAGGACATAATGTAAGAACAAATTCATTTTTTTCAGATAAAGGAAGTATTTTATATAAAATGAAATTTTACCACCTTTTAATGTGAACAATTTTTAAATACAATATTTGAAACTTTTATATATTCAATTTGACAAAATAAACATTTTCTTTAGAATCAAGACATAAGAATTTAGTTTCAATATTTTTTTTTGTTTTTCTGATAACATTCATATTTGGCTCAATAGTGGAAAATACTATAATTTAATTGAAAATAACCTTTTTAATAAAAATAATTTAAAGTGTTTAATTATACATTTTAATGTATTGGAAGAATAATTAGATTTTATTTTTACCATTTAATAGAAATAATTGTTATTGTATGTAATTTCACTTTAAAATTGGATATATATAAGTGACAATCCTTTTATAGTTATTATTTCTTAAAAATACACTTTTTTCCTTTTGAAAATGCTAATTAAATTTAAATTAATTAATCCAACATCTATGTTTTTAAATTGGTAAAATTGAATTCATTTTTTAATTTGGAATATCAAAATTATCTTAGGTGAATTATTGGTAATTTTCTGAAAACATTAATTTTTTGATGAATAGTGAAAACACTAAGTTATAGTTTAAAACCAGATTTTTATTTAAATAATTATTTATTTTATTTAAATTTAATTTAGGTCAAAATAGATACATAAAATCTATATATGTTCAATTTAATTCATTGGGGTCAGTTTATAATAACTTTAGATATATAAAAATTTTATTGTACTTCTTACCGTCTTTACACATCTCCTATGAGCATTTAGAAATTTACATACAAACTAATTTTACCACTTCTGTGAGTTGAATTTAAAAAATATAACAGACACAGTTGATATCAGTATGTAAAATGTGGTTCAGTATGTTGAAAATAATTTTTGGTGAAAAGTAACTTTTTACTTTTATTTAACACGATTATAAGTAAATAGGGTAATCTTGGGTAAAAGTGATATTATTATTACCCTAACACATGTCCTAATTCTATTGGATAAGTGTAATTAAACCTAAAACAACCTTAAGAATAAAATATGATCCTTTAGGTACACTTGTATAAGATTAGGAAACTTATTATTTTTTTATTTAATGAAGAGTTAAAACAGTTTAAATCATAGTTTAATAATTAAAACATTTTTAATAGTGGGTTATATATAAGATAAATTTGGCTATAAATATTTAAAAAAAATATAAAAATATTAATTAAATAATTGTATTTTATTTATATTTTTTGTATATTAAATAATAAAATTTATTTATGACACAATGATGATGCAGTAATTATCGTATAGATGAATGATTAAAATAATTGACATTATAAATATCTATATAAATGTAATTTGAGAATTTTTATGAATTACAGAAATTTTAAAGGATAATATGACATATTAGGGTTGGTTAGATTAATTTTTTCGAAGTAATAATGCTGTTTTGAATTTAGAAATAACAAAATACCAAATAGTGTCAAAATTGAAATAAATGTGTTTTTAAAAAAAATAATATATTATTCATTGATATTCTATTCATAAAAATCTAAATATTGGACAAAAGACATATATAATGATACGTGTATCATAAATTAACCACATGGGTTTCTCTTGAATGTATATAGTTTTTTTATTAACTGTATAATATAAAAATACAAAGAGACATGATAAATGAAAAACTATTTAACAAAGAGTTAAATTTAAAAGAGAAAGTTAATATAGTTACCCAAACCTATCTAAAACCTATTTTTTGAGTGGTTTTCGACCCATCCCCATCTTAGACATTATATAATTCATTTTTGATCCATTAGAAACCGAAAATGATTTTACTATAAAATAATATATCTAGCTTTTCCTAAGGTGCCCCTCACCCCTCTTATAAAAGGGCACTCCCCCTCCACTCTAATTCACATCTTCAAAGAAATTGGACTCGGCCAAACTCTACCCAAATACCCTCTAAACTAACTTCCCTTAATTCTATAGGCCTTTTTAGTCATAAAGACAACTTAAGGAGGACTTTTGATCTCATCAAAATGAAGAACCCGAAGAAGAGGTAAATATTTCATAACTTTTTTCGTGTTCCGTTCTTCTTCCACTTCCTTTTTATTTGTTGTTTCCATTCCAAAATAATATCTCAATTATCTTCTATATAATGTGATGTTGTTATAAATATTTTACAACCAAATAAATTTTCATATCTATCTTTTGAATGACATGTCACCATACGTGCGTAAGTAAGGCCTACCGTCTCCACGTCTTGGTGTAATTGTTATTCAATACATTATTTTTTGGATGTGTATAATAATGATGTTTAATTGATTTAAATAACAAGTAAAACATGATAATTATTCTATATATATGATATTCCATACAATTATATATTATCTTAATATGAAAATAATGCTATTGTCGCTCGTGCGTACTTACGGATTTTCATCTCCACAAACACGATGAGATTCATTCCCCATCGTATCCATTCAAGACAAATTTTCATTAGATGGTTAAAATTAATGATTATTGACTTGATATAATTCTAGATATGAATATGATACATCCCATCTATAACATATATTACTCACATAAAAAATAATATAATGGAAAAGGAATCTGATAACACCCGAAACAAAGATAATACAAAGATAATATTAACAAAGAAATGTTAAAAGATCATATATGATATCATATTAATTTATATGATTTTTTTATAATTTATGAAAAATTATTTAACCATTAAACAAGAGTTTAACCTAACCTTGACGACGGAAAAAGTACAAGAAAATGGTTAATTTAACTATCTCTTTATTATCCAAGGTTGTTTTTACGTAATTATCTACTGGGACCTCTTTGTCATCAACATCCATGATTTATAAAATTTTATTTGAAAACATTTTTACTATTTACTGGACAATGGTTTAATGTCATTTATACCCTTATTTGACCTGATATGTTCTCTAAAGAAACTTTCTGTCGTTTTCCAAACAATGTACTTTATTATCTTTTTTCGACAAAATTATGATAAGAATGTTTCTAACTTATACGGAGGGTGTAACAATTTTCCACTGTTATAACATCTTCAAAGCATCCCGTTTAATATTATAAAAATATTTTCAAATATAAATGTTTTATTTTATAATTTTTTTACTTTTAAATGATTTCAAAATAGAAAGATATATTTATTTAAAAAGGATTTTATTTCATCTGTGTCAACATCCTTTGATATAATTTATGTTTTCTTGAAGTTCAATTATTATGATACACAACATCCATAATGAATTGAAGGTTTGGTGATATGATTGATCGTGGATGTTTTATTTCATACCATTCATGTTTTATGGATAATGTATTGACATATCATATGCCAATTTTAATATGAATGTTTATGTTATGCTTAAACCTTTTCAAATGAGGAATGCATTGGACTTAGTAAGTGATGGGTGGAGCCCGCTATAGCTTATCGATGAATCGGTAGGTCTTATGAGACAAAAAAGTGTCTTAGCATAAGGCCATGACACGATCTTATTTGTAGTCATGGCACAAGGATTTGACTCCATGGTTATGAAAGTATGAAATTATGCATTCTATCATTATAAATGTGGCTATTGATATTGCATGTGATTATTCGACTAGTAAAGTATCTATGTGAGTAAGTAAATTTCATTATTTAATTGTATATTTGCCATATTATGCTGATGTTCAAATTTTAAAGTCTTTTTTTTGTCTTATTCATTTCTATAAATTTTTATGATTATTTATGAATGTTTCCGCTATATTATTATCCTTACCGAGAATCTGATATCACCGCTTTGTATGTTTTATTTTTCATAGGATGCGAAGAAGTATTTTCTGACTGACCTGCAGGGATAGTCTGAGGGGATATGAGTGTGGTATATGGAAATAATTTTATTGTATTTTTTTCATTTTATGATGTAATGTAAACCTTATTAATGTATCTAGTACATCAAAGGCTACTAAACTAATTTGTCATTCAAGACATGATATTTTGTGATCATGCCAATGTTATTTAATAATATACGGACCCTGGGTAACTGGGGTCGGGGAGTTACAGTTGGTATCAGAGTATGTTTATTACAATCACTGGAAACTAGATTTAGATAAACTATTATTAGAGCACATATCCCAAAGATAAACATTGAGGATTAATATAGAATAACTTCTTAGAATTTTGGTTTTGTAGAGAAGTTTTTAGTTTTCCAAGAAATACATCTCAGTCTGGATACGAGCAGGTAAAGGTGGATCTGAGGCAGATGTAACTAGGATTAAAACCCAGAATCAATACTTCAAGTTATACTCGAATGGGAATTGGTGCATGACAACGATCCTTGTTGCACTCTTGGTTACGACACTCCCTGGGGATATTCTTAAGATAATTCTAATTTTCATTAAAAAAAATTATGAAGGGTTTATGAGTATATACTTACTGAATGAAATTTTTTATTATTATTTTTGTTTATATCCATAAACTGTTCAATTTACGTTAGGTATTTTACAAGAGTGGAAGTATTCATTTCAATTCATAAGCTGACCTAGCGTATGTCATTGTATAGAAATGGAGTCATGTAGAAGGGATGCGAACTCCAGCAATACGTACGATCCAAAGAGTATGAAGGATCATATCATTCACAGTATTAAGACAATATTTATAAGGGAAATATTCTCCCATGCATTCTGAACATATGAAGAAATAATATAATCTATTAATAAGATATGTAATGAATTCTATGAATCCTATGGATTTTAAGGGAAGCAAGAGAAGAAAAGGATGGAAGTGAGAAAGATGGATAAATGGAAAAGGGAAAAGAAGGACTTTCCCATATGTGATAACTGATGAATGAATCAGTTTGGTAAACTCTTGAAGGGAATGATAGTTTGTTATAAGTGTGGAGAAAAAGGAAACTAAGTATGTGATTGCAAGGGTAAGAAAAAAGATTAAAATGTACAATGATTCGTCTGCAAGAAGTTGGGACACTATACGAATCAACGTCCGAGTCATCAGAGTATACCGTAAATGATGCTATTGGATAACAATCATGTTATGATACTATCGTATATGAAGAGGAATTACTAGTGTTATTATATTGTTATCATAGATTTTTTTCATTTGGGTGTTGTATCAACAATATACGGGTTTTATGAGTTATGGAGATAAATAAGGATTGTACTGCAGTACTATTTTATTGAGGATTTGAGATTATATCGTTCTATGAAAAGTGACTTCATAGTAAGAATCGATTTTTGGAAAAATACCTGGTTGAAGGAAATGTAATTTCTAATATCCTAGTGATAATGAGGTAGTAATTTTGGAATTAGAGATGGTATATTTGGATAAATTGTATTGGATATTCTTGAATTACTTGGAATTGATTAATAGTTTGTTTTTTTCATCATTGTTGGAATATTCAATATTTTTGATATAATAAATATATCTAGTATTATATTAGTAATAAAGGATCATGAATATAATCAAAATGGTTTTATGGTAATTAAGGATGTTGAAGTATTTTAAATGAATACGTGATGAAGGTGTTCAAATGTTATTACGTGGAAAAAAGAATATTCATTGTGTTTACCTTCCTTATAAATTTTTTATTGTGATTTTGGACAGAAGTATTTTGGATACGTTTTGTTTGAGATTATTTTTGGATTTCCATATAAATGACAAGTCGGAGGTCGGGTGACAACCCATCACGTCTAGAAAGGCCACAAGACATAAACCCGGAACCAAAGTGCGACAAGGGTGTATCACCTACCACTGGCCCATGTGATGTCCTAGATTGAATAATGTAGTTTTTTAAAAAGGACTGGTAGATGAATTATAAATTCATTTATTTGGAACCCTATACTAATAGGATAAATATAATATATTTTTAAGTTCTATTATCTTTTAGAGTGAAAGATTAGATTGCGGTATAAATGAGTTAAATGATGGAACACTACTTGTCAAGTATTTATATATTTTTTCATCTCGTATTCTATTTAGAAATTAATTTTTAATCTTTATGTAAGGAATCATAAAACTAAAAACATGTTATCCTAATACCTTATGATATGTTAAAATTATGATATTTTAAATCATCATAAATTGATGGCTTTTGGGCCCTCAATTCTACAATTTTTTGTGATTGATGATCTGAATCACTCCATATAAATATTTATGATTCACCTCCAATTATATATCTCTAATCCCACAAATTTTCTCCTAATCGAGATCATAATTTGGTGGTGACTTTTTCATTCTCATATTCCTCTTATTAAGACAAAATTTTATTAACCCAATTTCTGATGTCGGTTTTCCCACAAATTTATTTTCTATTTTCAACAATTTAATTTCAAAGAACAATTTCCAATTGTTAGGACACAATTTATTGAAGTATGGAATAATGTAACACTCAATGATTTCATAGTACGTTATTTCTTCAAATTAATTCAATAACGTTCGCTACATGCAACACTGAGTTCAAGCACCCCATGAATTACCAAACTAGCCATTCAAAAGCAGTTATGAATAATATTATAAAAAATTTCAACTTTATTTAATCATTATAATTTTAGAATCCATATTATGATTTTCTTGGACAAAATTTAAGAACAAATTCTATTTTTAGATAAAGGAAGTATTTATAAAAAATGAAAATTTACCACCTTTTAATGCGAACCATTTTTAAATCCAATATTTGAAACTTTTATATATTCAATTTGAAAAAATTAACATTTTCTTTATAATCAGGACATAATAATTTATTTTCAATAAATTTTTTGTGTTTTTCTGATAACTTTTATATTTTGGTCAATTGTGAAAAATACTATATTTTAACAGAAAATAACTTCTTTAATAAAAATAATTTAATGTGTTGAATTATAAATTTTATTGGTTTGGAATTATAAATAGATTTTATTTTTACCACTTAATCCAATGATGGTTATTGTAAGTAATTTTACTTTGAAATTGGATATAAACAAGTGTCAATCTTTTGATAGTTATTATTTCTTAAAAAAAATGTTTTTTGTTTTGACAATGCGAATTAAATTAAAATTAATTAATGTAACTTCTATGTTTTGAAATTGGTAAAATAGAAATCATTTTTGAATTCTAAATATCAATATTATCTTAGGTTAATTTTTAGTATTTTTCTGAAAACTTTAATTTTTTGATGAATAGTGAAAAACACAAAGTTATAGTTTAAAACCTGATTTTTATTTAAATATTTATTTATTTTATTTAAATATAATTTATGTCAAAATAGATACATAATATATATATAAGTTTAATGTAATTCATTAGATTCAGTTTATAATAACTTTAGATATATAAATATTTTATTTTACTTTTTATCGTCTTTACCCACCTCCTAAGAGCATTTGGATGTTTACATAAAACCAAAATTTACCACTTATGTGAGTTGAATTTAAAAAATTCGAGAGACAAAGTTGATATCAGTAACTAATATTTGGTTTAATAAGATTAAAATAATTTTTGGTGAATAGTAACTTTTTAATTTTATTTAACACGGTTATGAGTAAATAGGGTAATCTTTGGTAAAAGTGATATTATTATTACCCTAACACATGTTCTAATTCTATTGGATAAGTGTAATTAAACCTAAAAAACCTGTAGGAATAAAATATGATCCTTTAGGTACACTTGGATTTGATTAGGACACTTATTATTAATTTTATTTAATGAAGAGTTAAAAGAGTTTAAATCAAAGTTTAATAAGTAAAATATTTTTAATATAGGGTTATACATAAGATAAATATTACTATAAAAATTTATTATAAAGATAAAGATATTTCTTACATAATGGTATTCTATTTATGTTTTTAGACATTAAATAATAAAATTTATTTATGACACAGTGATGATGCAATAATTATTGTATAGATGAATGATTAAAATAATTGACATTATAAATATCCAAATAAATGTAATTTGAGATTTTTTATGAATTACAGAAAATTTAAAGGATAATATGACATATTATGGTTGGTTATATTTTTTTTACGTAATAATGTTGTTGTGAATTTAGCAATAACAAAATACCAAATAGTGTAAAAATTGAAATAAAAGTGTTTTTAAAACAAATAATATATTATTAATTTATATTCTATTCATAAAAATATATGGTTTGTCCAAAATACATATATAATGATAGTTGTATCATTAATTAAAAACATGGGGTTCTCTTGGATGTATATAGTTTTTCATTAACTGTATAATATAAAAATACAAAGAGATATGATAAATGTCAAACTATTTAACTAAGAGCTAAATTTAAAACAGAAAGTTAATATAGTGACCCTAACCTATATAAAACCAATTAGTTGAGTGTTTTTAGACCCATCACCACCATAGACATTAAATAATTAATTTTTGATCCATTAGAAACCAAAAATGATTTTACTATAAAATAATATTTATGGATTTTCCAAAGGTGCCCCTCACCCCTCTTATGAAAGGGCACTCCCCCTCCACTTTAATTCACATCTTCAAAACCATTTTCCTCTGCCAAACTATACCCAAATATCCTCTAAACTGTCTTCCCTTCATTTTATAGGCCTTCTTTTAGTCATAAAGTCAACTTAAGGATCACTTTTGATCAAATCAAAAGGAAGAATCTGAAGAAGAGGTAAATATTTCATAACTTCTTTCAAGATCATTTATTCTTCTTCCACTTCCTATTTATTTGTTGTTTCCATTCCAAAATAATATATCTAGTATCTTATATATAATTTGATGTTATTATAAATAATTTTAAAAAGAAATTCATTTTCATATCCATCCTTTGAATGACATGTCACCATACATGCATACGTAAAACTTATTATCTCCACGTCATGGTGTAATTGTTTTTCAATACATTATTTTTTGGATGGGTATACTAATGATGTGTAATTGATGTAAATAATAAGTACAACATGATAATAATTCTATATATATATATATGATATTCTATATAATTATATATTATTTTAATATGAAAATAATGATATTGTCGCTCGTGCGTACTTACGGATTACCGTCTCCACGAACACGATGAGATTCATTCCCCATCATATCCATTCAAGAAAAATTTTCATTAGATGATTAAAAATAATATTTATTCACTTGATATAATTATGGATATGAATATTATACATCCCATCTATAAAAAATATTACTCACATAACTAATAATATAAAGGAAAATGAATCTGTTAACACCCGAAACAAAGATAATACAAAGATAATATTAACCAATCTATGTTAAAAGATCATAAATGATATCATATTAATGTTTTTTTTTATAATTTAAGAACAATTATTTCACCATTAAACCAGAGTTTAACCTACCCAATAGCAAGGAAAAGTACAGGAAAATGGTAAATTTAACAATCTCTTTATTATCCGAGGTTATTTTTATGTAATTATCTACTGGGACCTCTTTATCATCTACATCCATGTTTCATAAAATTTTATTTCTAAACTTTTTTACTATTTACTGAACAATGGGTTAATTTCATTTATACACATATATGACCTTCTATGTTTTGGAAATAATCTTTTTGTCATTTTCCAAACAAGGTACTTTATGATATTTTTCGACAAAATTAAGGTAAGAATTTTTTTGAACTTATACGGAGGGTGTGACAATTTTATACTATTATAACATCCTCAAAACATTCATTACATGATTATAAGAATATTTTAAATATAAATGTTTTATTTTATAATTTAATTACTTTTAAATGATTTCAAAATAGAAAGAGATTTTTCATTAAAAATGTATTGATTTCATCTATGTCAACATCCATTGAAGGATTTTATGTTTTCTAGAAGATGAATTATTATGATACACAACATCCATATTGAATTAATGGTTTGGTGATATGTTTTACTGTGGATGTGTTATTTCATACCATTCAGGTTTTATGGATAATGTATTGACATTTTATATGTGGGTATTAATATGAATGTTTATGTTATGCTTAAATCTTTTCATATGAGGAATGTATTGGACTTAGTAAGTGACGGGTGGAGCCCATTATAGCTTCTCGATGCATCGGTTGGTCTTATGAGACTAACTAGTGTCTCGGGACAAGGACTTGACAAAATCTTATTTGTAGTCATGGAACAAGGACTTGACTATGTGGTTATGAAAGTATGTCATTATGCATTCCATCAGTATGAATGTGGCTATTGATATTGCATGTGATTATTAGACTAGTAGAATATCCATGTGAGTTAGTCAACCTCATTATTTGATTTTATATTTTCCATATTATGATGATGTTCAAATATAAAAGGTATTTGTTTTAGTATTATACATTTCCTTAAATGTTTATGATTATTTATGAATGTATCCAATATATTGTTATCCTTACTGAGAATCTGAGCTCGCCCCTTTCTATGATTCATTTTTCCCAGGATGCGAAGAAGTATTTTCTGACTGACCTGCAGGGATAGTCTGAGGGGATTTGAGTGTGGTATATGGAAACAATGTTGTTGTATTTTTTTTATTTTATGATATAATGTAAACCTTCTGAATGTATCTAGTACTTCAAAGGATATTAAACTAATCGGTCATTCGAGACATGATTTTTTGTGATCATTCCAATGTTATTTAATAATGCACGGACCATGGGTGACAGAGGTCACAGTGTTATAGTTGGTATCATAGGATGTTTATTACTTTCCTTGGAAACTAGATTTAAATAAACTATGATTAGATAACATATCCCTAAGATAGACTTTGAGGATTAGTATAGAATAACTTCCTAGAATTTTGGTTTTGTAGAGCATTTTTGAGTTTTCCAAAAATACATCCCTATCAGGATATGAGTAGGTAAAGGAGGCTCTGTGATAGATGTACATATGGTTAAAACCCAAAAACAACACTTCGAGCTATACTAGAAATGGAATTGGTGCACGACAACGAGCCTTGCTACACTCTTGGTTACGACACTCCCATGGGATATGCTTAGGATAGTTCTCATTTTCATTACTAACCATTATAAAGTGTTTATGAGAATATAATTCCTCAAGGAAAATCTTTTTTCTTAATATGGCTTATATAAATAAAACCTTGAATTTTTGTAAGGTATTTTAAATGTTTGGAATTATTCATTTCAATTGGTATCAAAGGTTGTTTATTAGAATCCTTGGATCTAGATTTAGAAAAACTCTGATTAGAGCACATAACCCTAAAATAAACATTGAGGATTTGTATAGAATAACATTCTAGAATTTTGGTTTTGTAGAGAATTTTTTAGTTTTCCAAGCAATACATCCCTGTCTAGATACAAGCAGGTAATGGTGGATTTGGGACAAATGTACCTAGGGTTCAAACCCTAAAACACCGCTTCGAGCTATACTCCAATGGGAAATGGTGCACGACAGCGAGCCTTGCTACACTCTTGGTTATGATACTCCCGGGGGATATGCTTAGGATAATTCTCATTTTCATTACAAACCATTAAGAAGGGTTTATGTGTATATGCTTCCTCAATGTGATTTTTATTATTATGACGGATTATATCCATAAACTGTTCAATTTAAATTAGGTATTTTACATGTTTGGAATTATTAATTGTAATTCATAAGATGACCTAGTGTATGCCATTGTATATAAATGGCGTCCAGTAGAAGGAATGTGAACTCCAGCAATACGTATGATCCAAAGAGTAAGAAGGATCATATCTTTCACGGTATTAAGACAACATTTATAAGGGAAATATTCTCCAATGCATTCTCAACAAATGAAGAAATAATATCATCAATTAATAAGATAAGTAATGAATTCTATAAATCCAATGGATTTGAAGGGAAGCAAGAGAAGAAATAGATGGAAGTGAGAAAGATGGATAAAGGGAAGAGGGAAAAGAAAGATTTTTCCATATGTGATAACTTTTGAAAGAATCAGCTTGGTATATTCTTGAAGGGAATTGGAGTTTGTTATAAGTGTGGAGAAAAAGGAAATGATGTATGTGATTTCAAGGGTAAGAAAAAAGTTTAAAATGTACAATGCTTCGTCTGTAAGGAGTTGGGACACTATGTGAATAAATTTCCCAGTCATCAGAGTATACCATAAATGATGCTATTGGATAATAATCATGTTATGATTCTACCTCATATGAAGTGGAATTACTAGTGTCCTTATGTTGTTATAATAGAATTATTTCATTTGGGTGTTCTATAAAAAATATTTGGGTTATATGAGTTATGGAGATAAATATGGATTGTATTTCAGTTCTATTTTATTGAGGATTTGAAATTATATGGTTCTAAGAAATGTGACTTAATAGTAAGCATCGCTTTTTAGAAAAATACATGGTTGAAGGAAATTTAATTCCTAATATCCTACAGATAATGAGGTAGTAATTTTGGAATCAGAGATGGTAGATTTCGATAAATTATATTGGATATTACTGAATTCCTTGGAACTGATTACTAGTTTGTTTATTCCATCATTGTTGGAATATTCAATATTTTTGATATAAGGAATATATCCAGATTTATATAAGTAATAAGGGATCATGAATATAATCAATAATTTTTTATGGTAATTCAGGATGTTGATGTATTTTAAAAGAATACATGATGAAGGTGTTAACATGTTATTACGTGGAAAAAAGGATCTTCATTGTGTTTACCTACGACTGGCCCACGTGATGTCCAGGATTGAATAATTTAGTTTTAAAAAAAATGGACTGGTAGATTAATTATAAAATTCCTTTTTTGGAACCCTATATGAATATGATAAATATAATATATATTTTATGTTCTATTATCATTTAGAGTGAAAGATGAGATTGCGGTATAAATTAGTTAAATGATGGAACTCTACTTGTCACGTGTTTGTATATTTTTTCATCTCGTATTATATGATGAAATAAATTTTTAATCTGTATGTAAGGAATCCTAAGACTAAAAACCTGTTATCTTAATACCTTATGATATGTTGAACATATGATAATTTAAATCATCATAAATTAATGGCTTTGAGGCCCTAAATTCTATAATTGTTTGTGACTGATGACCCCAGTCACTCCATATAAATATTTAATTTTCACCTCCAATTATGTATCTCTAATTCCCACCAATGTTTTCCTAATCGATATCATATTTTTGTGGTGCCTTTTTCATTCCCATATTCCTCTTATTAAGACTAAATTTTATTAACCCAATTTCTGATGTGGGTTTTCCCACAAATGTATTTTCTATTTTCATCATTTTAATTTCAAATAATAATTTTCAATTGTGAGGAAACAATTTATTTATGTAGGGATGAATGTAACACTCCAAGATTTCATAGTACATTATTTCTTCAATGTAATTCAATAACATTCACTACATGAAACACTGAGTTCAAGCGCCCCACGAATTGCCAATCTAGTCGTTCAAAAGCGGCTAGGAATATTATTTTCAAAAATTTGAACTTTAAATAATCTTTATAATTTTATAATCTATATTTAGAGTTTCTTGGACATAATGTAAGAATAAATTCATTTTTTTCAAATAAAGGAAGTATTTTTTTAAAAATGAAATTTTACTACCTTTTAATGCGAACCATTTTTAAATCCATTATTTGAAACTTTTATATATTCAATATGTCAATATAAACATTTTCTTTAGAATCAGGAAATAATAATTTATATTCAATACATTTTTTTGTGTTTTTCTGAAAACATTCATATTTGGGTCAATAGTGAAAAAAACTATATTTTAACTGAAAATAACATTTTTAATAAAAATAATTTAAAGTATTGAATTATACATTTTAATGGTTTGGAAGTATAATTATATTATATTTTTACCATTTAATCCAATTATGGTTATTGTAAGTAATTTCACATTGAAATTGGATATAATCAAGTGTCAATATTTTGAGAGTTATTATTTATTAAACACACAATTTTTTGTTTGGCAATGAAAATTAAATTTATATTAATTAATTCAACTTCTATGTTTTGAAATTTGTAAAATAGAATTCATTTTTGAATTCAGAATATCAAAATTAGTTTAGGTAAATTTTTTGTATTTTTCTGAAAACATTAATTTTTTGATGAATAGTGAAAAACAATAAGTTATAGTTTAAAACTTGATTTTTATTTAAATAATTATTTATTTTATTTAAATTTAATTTAGGTCAAGATAGATTCATAATATATATATTTTTTCAATGTAATTCATTTGATTCAGTTTATAATAACTTTAGATATATAAAAATTATATTGAACTTTTAACCGTCTTAACCCACTTCTTAAGAGTATTTGGAAATTTATATAAAACCTAATTTTACCACTTCTGTGAGTTGACTTTAAAACATCCAAGAGACACCGTTGATATCAGTAAGTAAAATGTGGTTCAAAAAGAAGAAAATAATTTTTTGGTGAATAGTAACTTTTTTCTTTTATTTAACAGCGTTATAAGTAAATAGGGTAATCTAGGGTAAAAGTGATATTATTATTATCTTAACACATGTCTTAATTCTATTGGATTAGTTTAATTAAACCAAAAACAACCTTTGGAATACAATATGATCCTGTAGAAAAACATGGATTAGATTAGGACACTTATTATTTTTTTATTTAAAGAAGAGTTAAAAGAGTTAAAATCAATGTTTAATAACTAAAAACTTTTTAATATAGGGTTATACATAAGATAAATTCGACTATAATTATTTATTATAAATATTAAAATATTTCTTATATAATGGTATTTTATTTATATTTTTATATGTTAAAAAATAAAATTTATTTTTGACACAATGATGATGTAATAATTATCATATAGATGAATGATTAAAATAATTGAAATTATAAATATCCAAATAAATTTAATTTGAGAATTTTTATGAATACCAAAAATTTTAAAGTATAATATGACATATTATGGTCGGTTATATTTTTTTTCTAAGTGGTAATGCTGTGGTGAATTTAGCAATATCAAAATACCAAATAGTGTCAAAATTGAAATAAAAGAGTCTTTAAAACAAGTAATATATTATTAACTGATATTATATTATTAAAAATATATGGATTGGACAAAATACATATATAATGATATTTGTATCATTAATTAACTACTTGGGGTTCTCTTGGAATTATATAGTTTTTTTATTAACTATATAATATAAAAATACAAAGAGACATGATAAATGTCAAACTATTTAACTAAGAGAGAAATCTAAAAGTGAAGTTTAATATATTGACACAAAACTGTCTAAAACCTATTTATTGAGTGATTTTTGACCCATCACCACCTTATAAATTAAATAATTCAATTTTGATCCATTAGAAACCGAATCTGATTTTATTATAAAATAATATTTATGTCTTTTCCTAAGGTGCCCCTCACCACTTTTATAAAAGGGAACTCCCCCTCCACTCTAATTCACACCATCAAAGCCATTTTTCTTGGCCAAACTCTACCAAAATACCCTCTAAATTTATTCCCTTTATCCTATAGGCCTTATTATAGTCATATAGGCAACTTAAGGATCACTTTTGATCAAATCAAAAGGAAGAACCCGAAGAAAAGGTAACTATTTCATAACCTCTTTCAAGTTCTTATATTCTTCCACTTCTTTTTTATTTGTTGTATCTATTCCAAAATAATATCTCTAGAATCTTCTATATAATTATATGTTATTATAAATTTTTCACAATCAAATTTAATTTCATATCCATCCTTTGAATGAAAATTCACCATACGTGCATACGTACGGCTTACCGTCTCCACGTCCTGGTGTAATTGTTATTCAATACATTATTTTTTGGATGGGTATAATAATGATGTGTAATTGATTTAAATAATAAGTTAAACATGATAATGATTCTGTATATATGATATTCCATCCAATTATATATTATTTTAATATGAAAATAATGATATTGTCGCTCCTACGTACTTACGAATTACCATATCCACGAACACGATGAGATTCATTCCCCATCGTATCCATTCAAGAAAAATCTTCATTAGATTATTAAAAATAATTTTTAATGACTTGATATAATTATGTATATGAATATGATACATCACATCTATAACACATATTACTCATATAACAAAGAATATAAAGGAATAAGAATCTGTTAACACCTGAAACAAAGATAATACTAAGATACTATTAACAAATAAATGATAAAAAATCATATATGATATCATATTAATGTTTATGATATTTTTATAATTTAAGGAAAATTATTTTATCATTAAACAAGATTTTAACATAACCTCGTCCAAGGAAAAGTACAAGAAAATGGTTAATATAACTATCTCTTTATTATCCGAGGTTGTTTTTACGTAATTATCTACTAGGACCTCTTTATTGTCCACATACATTTTTCATAAAATTATATTTCAAATTTTTTTAATATTTACTTGACAATGGGTTAATGTCATTTATACCCTTATTTTACCTTATAGGTTTTGGAAATAATCTTTCTGCTGTTTTCCAAACAAGGTACTTTAAGATCTTTTTCATTAAAATTCAGGTAAGAATGTTTTTTAACTTATACGATGGGTGTGACAATATTCCACTATTATAACATAATCAAAGAATCCCTTACAAGATTATAATAATATTTTCAAACATAAATGTTTTATTTCATAATTTCATTACTTTTAAATGATTTCAAAATAAAAAGTGATATTTCTTTAAAAAATGATTTGATTTCATCTATGTCAACATCTTTTGATGGATTTTAAGTTTTCTTGAAGTTGAATTATTATGATACACAACATCCATATTGAATTGATGGTTTGGTGATATGCTTGATTGTGGATGTGTTATTTCATACCATTCATGTTTTATAGATAATGTATTGAAACTTCATATGCCAGTTTTAATATGAATGTTTATGTTATGCTAAAACCATTTCATATGAGGAATGAATTGGACTTAGTAAGTGATGGGTGGAGCCTGCTATAGCTTCTTGATGCATCGGTAGATCTTATGAGACAAACTAGTGTCTTGGCTCAAGGCCATGACTAAATCTTATTTGTAGTCATAGCACACGACGTTGACTATGTGGTTATGAAAGTATGACATTATGCATTCCATCATTATGAATTTGGCTATTGATATTTCATGTGATTATTCGACTAGTACAATATCCATGTGAGAAAGTAAATTTCATTATTTGATTTTATATTTACCATATTATGCTGATATTTAAATTTAAAATGCTTTTGTTTTAGTATTATACATTTCCTTAAATGTTTATGATTATTTATGAATTTTTCCACTATATTGTTATCCTTACTCAGCATCTTAGCTCACTCCTTTCTATGTTTTATTTTTCCCTAGATGCGAAGAAGTATTTTCTGACTGACCTACATGGATAATCTGATGAGATATGAGTGTTGTATATGGAAACAATGTTGTTGTATTTTTTTATTTTATGGTGTAATGTAAAACTTATGAATGTATCTAGTACTTCAAAGGCTACTAAACTAATCGGTTATTAGAGACATGATCTTTTGTGATCATGCCAATGTTATTTAATAATACAATGACCCGGGGTGACTAGGGTCAAGAAGTTACATTTGGTATCAGAGGATGTTTATTACAATCCTTGGAAACTAGATTTATATAATATATGATTAGAGAACATATCCCTAAGATAAACTTTGAGGATTAGTATAGAATAACTTCCTTGTATTTTGGTTTTGTAGAGAATATTTGAGTTTTCCAAGAAATAAATCCCTGTCTGGATACGAGCAGGTAAAGGTGGCTCTGGGATAGATGTACCTAGGGTTAAAACCCACAAACACTGCTTCGAGCTATACTCAGATTGGAACTGGTGCACGACAATGAGCCTTGTTGCACTCTTGGTTACAACACTCCTGGGGGATATACTTAGGATAATTATAATTTTCATTACAATCAATTATGAAGGGTTTATGAGTATATACTTCCTCAAGGAATTTTATTAATATTATTATGGATAATATCCATAAACTGTTCAATTTATGTTAGGTATTTTACATGTTTGGAATTATTCACTGCAATTCATAAGCTGACCTACTGTATTCCATTGTATAGAAATTGCGTCCAATAGAAGGAATGTGAACTCCAGCAAATTTATGATCCAAAGAGTAAGAAGGATCATATCTATCATGGTATTAAGACCACATTTATAAGGGAAATAGTCTCCCATGCATTCTCAACATATGAAGAAATAATATCATCTGTTAATAAGATAAGTAATGAATTCTATGTATCATATGGATTTGAAGGTAAGCAAGAGAAGAATAGGATGGAAGTGAGAAAGATTGATAAAGGGAAGAGGGAAAAGAAATATTTTCTTATATGTGATAACTGTTGAATGAATCAGATTGGTAAACTCTTGAAATGAATGGGAGTTTGTTATAAGTGTAGAGAAAAAGGAAACCAAGTATGTGATTTCAAGGGTAAGAAAAAAGTTTAAAATGTACAATTCTTCATCTGTAAGGAGTTGGGAGAATATGTGAATCAATGTCCCAGTCATCAGTGTATACATTAAATGATTCTATTAGATAATAATCATGTTATGATACTACCTCATATGAAGAGGAATGACTAGTGTTCTTATGTTGTTATCATATAATTATTTCATTTGGGTGTTTTATCAACAATATACAGGTTATATGAGTTATGGAGATAAATAAGGATTGTACTACAGTTCTATTTTATAGAGGATTTGAAATTATATGGTTTTAAGAAAAGTGACTTAATAGTAAGCATCACTTTTTGAATAAATACATGGTTGAAGGAAATTTAATTCCTAATATCCTACTGATAATGAGGTAGTAATTTTGGAATAATATATGGTAGATTTGGATAAATTATTATAGATATTCTTGACTTCCTTGGAACTGATTAATAGATTTTTTATTTCATCATTGTTGGAATATTCAATATTTTTTCTATAAGGAATATATACAGTATTATATAAGTAATAATGGATCATGAATATAATCAATTATGGTTTATGATAATTCATGATGTTGAATAATTTTAAAAGAATACATGATGAAGGTGTTCACAAGTTATTATGTGTAAAAAAGGATCTTCCTGGTGTTTACCTTCCTTATAAATTTTTGACTGTGAGTTTGGACCAAATTATTTTGTATAAGTTTTTTTTGAGATTATTTTTTGATTGTCATAAAAAGGATAAGTTGGAGGTCAGGTGACAAGTTATCACGTCTAGCAAGGTCGTGAGACTTAAACCCACAACCGAAGGGAAACAAGAGTGTATCACTTACCACTGGCCCACGTGATGTCCTGGATTGAATAATGTAGTTTTTTTTAAAGGAATGGGTGCATGAATTATATATTCATTTTTTGGAACCTCATACGAATAGGATAAATATAATATATTTTTTATGTTCTATTATATTTTAGAGTGAAACATGAGATTGTGGTATAAATTAGTTAAATAATGGAACTGTACTTGTCAAGTATTTATATATTTTTTCTTCTTGTATTCTAGGAAGAAATTAATTTTTAATCATTATGTAATTAATCTTAAAACTATAAATGTGTTATCCTAATACTTTATGATATGTTGAACAGATAATATTTTAAATCATCATAAATTGATGGCTTTGAGGCCCTCAATTCTACAATTGGTTGTGACTAATGACCTCAATCACTCCATATAAATATTTCCGTTTCACCTCCAATTATGTATCTATAATTCCTAAAAATTTCCACCAAATCTAGATCATAATTTGGTGGTGAGTTTTTCATTCACATATTCCTCTTATTAAGTCTAAATTTTATTATCCCAATTTCCAATGTGGGTTTTCCCATAAATATATTTTCTATTTTCTTCCTTTTAATTTCAAAGAACAAATTCCAATTGTGTGTATGCAATTTATTAAAGTAGGGAATAAATGTAACACTCCAAGATTTCATAGTATGTTATTTTTCAAAGTAATTCAATAACTTTCACAACACACAACACTGAGTTCAAGTACCCCACGAATTACTAAACTAGCCGTTCAAAAGCGGTTATGAATAGTATTATCAAAAATTTGAACTTTATATAATCCATATAATTTTATAATCTATATTATGAGTTTCTTGGACATAATGTAAGAAAAAATTCATTTTTTCAGATAACGGAATAATTTTTAAAAAAAACTAATTTTATCATCTTTTAATGCGAACCCTTTTTAAATTAAATATTTGAAACTTTTACATATTAAATTTTACAAAATAAACATTTTATTTAGAATCAGGACATAATAATTTTGTTTCAATAAATTTTTTGCGTTTTAATGTAACTTTCATATTTGGGTCAATAGTGAAAATACTATATTTTAATTGAAAATAACTTTTTTTAAAAATAATTTAAAGTGTTGAATTGTAAATTTTAATGGTTTGTAAGTATAAATAGATTATATTTCTACCATTTAATCCAATGATGGTTATTATAAGTATTTTCACTTTGAAATTGGATATAAACAAGTGTCAATATTTTGATAGTTATTATTTCATAAAAATACACTTTTTCGTTTTGACAATGTGAATTAAATTTAAATTAATTAATGAAACTTCTATGTTTTGAAATTGGTAAAATAGATTTTATTTTTGAATTCAGAATATCAAAATTATATTAGGTATATATCTTGTATTTTTCTGAAAACTATAATTTTTTGATGAATAGTGAAAACACTAAGTTATAGTTTAAAAGTAGATTTTTATTTAAAAAATTATTTGTTTTAATTAAATTAAATTTAGGTCAAAATATATACATAATAACTATTATGTTCAATGTAATTAATTGGATTCAGTTTATAATGACTTTAGATATAAGAAACTTTTATTGAACTTTTTACCGTCTTTACCCACCTCCTAGGAGCATTTGGAAATTTACATAAAACCTAATTTTACCACTTCTGTGAGTTGAATTTAAAAGATCATAGAGACACATATGATATAAGAAAGAAAAATGTTGTTCAATAAGATGAATATAATTTTTGGTGAATAGTAACTATTTACTTTTACTTAACACTGTTATAAGTAAATAGGGTAATCTTAGGTAAATGTGATATTATTATTACCTTAACACATGTCATAATTCTATTGGATAAGTGTAATTCAACCGAAAAATACCTTAGTAAGAAAATATAATCTTTTAGGTACACTTGGATTAGATTAGGACACTTTTTATTTTTTTATTTAAAGAGAATTTAAAAGAGTTAATATCAAAGTTTAAAAAATTAAACATATTTAATATAGGGTTATAGATAAGATAAATTATTCTATAAATATTTATTATAAAGATAAAAATATTTCTTATATAATAGTATTTTATTTATATTTTTTAGACATGAGATAATAAAATTTATTTATGACACAATGATGATGTAGTAATTATCTAATAGATGAATGATTTAAATAATTGACATTATAAATATCTAAATAAATTTAATTTGAGACTTTTTATGAATTAAACATATTTTATAGGTTAATATGGCATATTATGGTTAGTTAGATGAATTTTTTTCGAATTAATAATTCTGTTATGAATTTAGAAAAGAGAAAATACCAAATAGTGTGAAAATTGACATAAAAGAGTTCTTAAAACAAATATTATATTATTAATTGATATTATATTCCTAAAATTATAAAGTTCAGAAATAAGACTTATATAATTATAGGTGTGTAATTAATGAACCACTTGGTGTTCAATTGGAAGTATATAGTATGTTTTTTAACCATATAATATAAAAATACAAAGAGGCAAGGAAAATTTCAAACTATTTGACTAAGAGTTCAATCTATAAGATAAAGTTAATATAGTGACCCAAACCAGACTAAAACATATTGTTTGAGTGGTTTTGGACCCATATCCACCTTATACTTTAAACAATTCATTTTGGTTCCATTAGAAACTGAAAATTATTTTATTACATAATAATATTTCTATATTTTTCTTTAAGTTCATCTCACCCATCTCATCAAAGGGAACTCCACCTTCTAACTAATTCACAATTTAAAAGCCATTTGGATGAGCCAAAATATTACCAAATAGCCTCTCAACTGTCCAGCCTTCATCCCAGAGGCCTTGCATTTGTCATAAATACAACCTATGGAGCTATTTTAATGAAATCAAATTGAAGAACCCAAAGAAGAGGTAAATATTTCATCACCTCTTTCAAGTTCCTTTCTTCTTCCACTTCCATTTTCTTTATTGTTTCTTTTATAAAATAGTATCTATAGTATATTCTATATAATGTGATATTATTATAAATATGGTACAACAAAATTCATTATTATATGCATCCTTTGATGACATGTCAACATATGTGGATACGTACGGCTTACCGTCTCCACGTCGTGGTGTAATCATTATTCAATGCATTATTAATTGGATGGGTATAATAATGATGTGTAGTTTATGTAAATAATAAATATAACATGATAATGATTATGTATATATGATATACCATCCAATTATATATTATTTTAATGTCAAAAGAATGATATTGTCGCTCGTGCGTACATTTGGATTACCGTCTCCATGAACGCGATGCGATTAATTCCCCATAGTATCCATTCAAAAATAATTTTCATTATATTATTAAAAGTAATTTTCAAAGACTTGTTATCATTCTGGATATTAATAAGATACATCCCATCCGTAACAAATATAACTCACATTACAACAAATATAAAGGAAAACAAATCCTTTAACACCCAAAAAAACTATAATACTAAGATATTCTTAACAAAGCAATGATAAAAGATCATATATGATATCATATTAATGTATATAATTATTTTATAATTTAATAAAAATTATTTAACCATTATATAGGATGTTAACCCACCATCGACAATGGAAAAGTATAAGGTAATTGTTAATTTCACAATCTCTTTGTTATCCAACGTTGTTTTTATGTAAATATCTAATGAGTCCTCTTTATCATCCACATCCATGTTTCTTAAAAATGTATTTCAAAACATTTTTACTATTTACTAGACAGTGGGTTAAAGTCACTCATACCCTTATTTTACCTTATATGTTTTGGAAGGAATAATTCTGTCGTTTTCCAAACAAGGTACTTTAGGACTTTTTCGACAAAATTAAGGTAATAAGGTTTTTTTAACTTCTTCGGTGGGTGCATATATTTATCTATATTATAACTTCATCAAAGATTCCCTTACAATCTTATAAGAATATTCTCAAATATAAATACATTTTTTATATTTTCTTAACTTTTAAACAATTTCAAAATAGACAGAGATAATTATCTAAAAAGGTTTTGATTTCATCTATGTCAACCTCCTTTGATGGATTTTAAGTTTGTTTGAAGTTAATTTATTGTGATACAAAACTTCTATAATGTATGGATGGTTTTTTGAAATGTCAAAATGTGGATGTGTTATTTTATACCATTCATGGTTTATGGATAAACTATTTACATTTCATATTCCTATTTTAATACGAATGATTATGTTATGTTTAAACCTTTTCATATGAGGAATGCATTGGACTTAGTAAGTGATTGGTGGAGCCCACTATAGCTCCTCAATGCATTGGTAGGTATCATGAGACAAACTATTGTCTTGGTAGAAGGACTTGACAAAATATTATTTGTAGTCTTGGCACAAGGTCTTGACTATGTGGTTATGAAATTCTGGTAGTATGCATTCCATCAGTATGAAAGTGGATACTGATATTGCATGTGATTATTCGACAAGTAGAATATCCATGTGAGTAAGTAAATGGAATTATTTGATTTTATATTTTCCATATTATGTTTATGTTCATGTTTAAAAGGCTTTTTTCAGTCCTATACATTGCCTTAAATGTTTATGCTTATTTATGAATGTTTCCACTATATTGTTATCCCTACTGAGCATCTAAGATGACCCCTTTCTTTGTCTTATTTTTTCCAATATGAGAAGAATTATTTTATGATGGACCTGTAGGGATTGTCTGATTGGATATGAGTGTGTTCTATTGAAACAATGTTGGTGTTGTTTTTTTTTCATTTTATGAGATAATGTAAACTTTATGAATGTATCTAGTACTTCCAAGGCTATTAAACTAATCGTTCTTTTGAGACTTGATCTTTTGAGACTATGAAATTGTTATGTAATAATGCACCAAATTTGGGTAACTATGGTCAGGGCGTTACACCCAACCCCATGGACAACACCACCCCCATGGACACCCCCATCCCTTGGACACCCCTAAACCCCTCGCTAGCCCCCTCACCTCTTAGACACCACCTCACCCCCCTTGGACCGCCCCCGGGCAACCCCACCCACATGGACATCTCCCACCCCCTAGACACTTACACCCCTGTAATTCCCCCACCCCTAGATGTCCACCACCCCTAGACACCCCCACCCCAATGGAACCCACCAACCCCCTTGACACCACCCTCACTTCGGACACCCCCACCCATGGACACCCCCTACCCACATGGAAAACCCCTCACCCCATGGAATCCCCCAATCCCCATAGAAATTCCCCTCAACCTCCTCGACACCACCCCACCATATTGGACACCACCACCCCCTTGGACTTCCCCCACCCCCTGGAGAGCCTCCCACCCCCTCGACACCCCCATCACTCCTGGACACCCCCACCCCCGAGACACCACCCCTTCCCCTAGACTCCCCTACACACATGGATATCCTCCACACCCACATGTACACCAACCCACCCATTGGAATTCCTCCACCCCTAGACACCCCCCGCCCATACACATAAGAATGTACATGCAGAAACACATGATTGAACACACAAAAAATCCTAAACCTACATGATATCACTTCCATGGATTATTTTACCAAAAAATAATTTAGGATGGTATGAAAAAATAGTATGACACATACCATGATATCATGAACAAAGATTAAAAAATAACATCTCAAAACATATGTTTAGGGCCTCTTGAAAAAATAAAAAATGAAACTAAGGTTTTTGATGATTTATTTTGTGATGTGATTCAACCAGATTTATTTCATGATAGTAAAATTGATGAATGATGTTTTTAAAATGAGGTTATAGGGAAAGACTTTGATGAATACTTTCTAGGTTGTCCCCCATGAGAGAGACATGTCACGAGTTTCCCAATAAGAAAAAAAGACTGAATACGGGGCACGATTAACTATTTAAAAGAATTGTGACATCTTTTATTCAATAACTGATGTGATTATTTTTTTTATAATTTCAGTTATTTAATAACTAATGTAGAAAATATTTTATCACGTCCATCATTTTAAAACCTACATGAAAAATCACTGAGAATTGATTCATCATGTTGGTTATAAAATAACTGACTTGATAAAGCCCCTGTATTAGATATTTCACACCAGTTATAAAATAATAGACATGATAGATCCAATATTAGAGATTTATCACATTGGTAATTTTATAACTGATGTAAAAAATCGATTCTTAGGATTTATAATGTCAATTATAAAATAACCAACGTGATAATCCCATTTTCCATCATTGTACGTCGGTTATATAGAACCAATGTGAAAGACACAGACGTTATATGTTTTTTGCACTAGTGGTTAAGGTTATTCATGGTTAGTACTGGGTGAGAGGGAAGGAATTTTAAAAATTATTGGACAAGGTGTTAGCAATGTTATTTACATAGATTCTCTCAATTCCATGTTGATTATTGTGAGGTAGGAGAAGGTAGCTAATTGACGATCTATATGACTATAACAACCTTTATTTATTATATCATCCAAGAATAGAATAGAAGATGTTAGACTCTATTTCACTTCTAGGTATTAGTTTGTGAAATAGTGGAATTTTTAAGTAGTCAAAAAATGGGATGATTGGTTAATTAATCTAGTTTATTCTACAAGACTTCAATAACCTATTAGTATACTAATGCAGATGAAATGTGGTCCAAATCACTAGTATATATCATTCTACAAAAGTCATATAACACATTAGATGATACTAAATGTTTTATATACCGTGGATGTGATCATAATGTCTTGAAATTGTGTATATCTCTACGTTGAACATTGTATCTCCTTCATGATTAGGTTTAATTTCTTGATATTGTGGATGTGTGATACATATTTCATAATTCCACTAGATTAGGATTGAATTGGGTATAATTACATTGGGATAGTAGATAGATACCTATGTTCAATATTATCCTCTTTTGATTATCCCATTCCATTTATTTTATATCTTTTGATTTTTTTTCCAGTGGTCTCATTTGACATGGATGGGCATATCACATGTTGTGTAAACATATTTTGAATGTTGATATTAAATCTACTATGAGGGGTGGCCTTTTACATTTCATTTCATACCCCATGAAGGTTTACATCAGTGTATGTGTAAACCTTATGTATACATTTTGGTTGAAAATGGAATGTTGTGTCATGTAGAGTCCGAGTATTTCATGATTTTGTGGGATTTCACATTTGCAGTTGGCAGTTCATATAAGTGTTTTTCAGTAGTCATTTTGATCAGATACGTGGTTCTGATTGGAGTAGTAGTAAATCCATTTGAATTGATATTAATTTAACATTATTCATTAAATATGGCCATCATAGTGGGAGACCAATGTAAATTGGTTTTATACTTTCAAAGTATTGTATACTACATTTCATTTATTATGTCATGCTTATTTTTGTTCAATAATTTTTTCAAATGGTAATGTTAATTGTTGTGTATGTGTTTAGTTTATCTCTATTGTAATTATGATCTGATCTTAGAATATTGTTTCCCCATAGTATCATTGTTGGTCCTCAATGCTAGTCAACAGCCTCGGGCATACATGGAGGTGCACTCCATTCCTTATTGCGAGTTGTATCAGGTTACCAGTTAGGATGAAGTTATCCAGTACCTAAAAAATGGAATAACATGATTATTTTCTTTTTATTATTATTTGAAGAGTGTCTTGATGTGTGATCTAGTATTGTGTTTAAGAATGCGATTGATATTTATCTAGATCATCATGAATACCTATCCTGGTTGAAAGTATATGTTTCCAAGGTTATTGGATCACAATTCAAGGTTTTCCCAATTATGGATGTTTTATTTTCTCCTTGAGTGAAACATTTGGTTTTTTTAAATTTTATGATTTATTTTTTATAATATGCTAGACTGATATAATTATTCTGTTTTGAAACATCATGATAAGCATGCATGATTCCTATTTTATTTTCCCAACTCTGTGTCTTTTTTGACGATGTAGGTCTAGTTGTTTTAAGTATTGGGAAAACAATCTGAAATTGTCACATAGGTCTTCTAGGGAGAATTACAATCAACTAATCCATGAGAATCATTATTTTGATGACATTTCATATAGATCTCATGAATAGGTTATATCTGATGTCAGAGATATAGTCCCTTCATTGCGAGAAGCATGGAAAACCAATAAAGTTGGTGTAGGTGTCAGGTTTCATTGATATTGTTGTTGTATCAATGAAGTCAAGTATACTAAAGAGATATTTTATCAATCCTCTTTTTTTGTGAGGTTTCGGTAAACCTAAATAATTTAGTTGTTATAATGTGGTTTCCCTAGGAAAGCGAGGTGGATTTTTATACATCCTCATGGATTTCTACAAGGTTTGAAAGGGTTGGTTGGGTTTGATTCTCATCCTTTTTTTCAGATGTACATTAGGTTGCATGTTTAGTCCACGTTTAGGTGCTTATTATTTCATATAGACACCTGAGTGGATGGTGGTAATGTAGTTGATCATGAGTTAAGGGAGAAGAATTTTCATAAGAGGACTAAATATTTTGATAATGTTTATTGAAATGGTATTGTGTGATATGTTTTGTATCATAGTTTAGGCACATTATATACGTCTTATTATTCCATGGTTCGTTTGAGTGTGGAATCATGTGAGTGGTTTTTGGACGAATCACTTTTGTTTGAGGAGATGAGTTGTGGCTGATGTGGTTTCTAGAGTAATGCCTTGTAGATTTGGGGAATACGTATGTTGGTTGTGTGTAGTGCTAATTGAGTAGTGTATATGTCCAATGAATGTTTTTGGGCCTTAAGGAATACCAGGTGGTATATTCATCATGGAAATATTGAGGTTGGGGCTAATAGTGCACCGTAAAAGAATCCTTATTGTAGGGAGTGTACTATAGGCTGCCTGAGTTTGTGATTTTTCTATTAAGAGTTTCAATCAGTGTTGGGGATATCATTTTGATGGGCCTAGTATGTGTGATGGTTAGTGATAAGTTCTCATACCCTGGGGTGATAGTTATATATATATATCCATTACGTTCGATAGTGCATGAAGTGTCGGCATTGTGGTATGGTTTTTGGATGAGAATTGATTATAAAGACACTCTTATTGAGGGGATCATTAGATAAATTTGAGATGAATGAACCTATTGTTATGAAATTCATTGGATCATTAACATTGGTCAATGGATGATCATGGAAGCAATATAATCATTTATGTTCATGGTGCATTTTGTTAGCCAGTTGTCTGCTAAGGCTTCTTAGGAGAATTAAAATATATGGTGGGGATAATATCATGAATTTCATCCAAATTGTTTGGTAAATATCACTAAAAAGTTACATTTTTTAACTATGTTGGTGTTTGAGTTTCAAAATAGAAATTAACCCTCTCCAATTATCATAGATATATTTTTTAACCTATATATTAGTCCCAATATAGCTGTCTTACACTAGGTTATTAGTTCGGTATAATTCTAATCCATATTAATATATACTATATTAATTAATATATATTTAATTAAATATTATCTAATCAATAATTTTCATTTCTTTATATGTTATATTTTATGTATTGGAATAAAATATTGTCATTGCGGTTAGTTTCAGAATTGTGGGGTTATTCTCTATGAGAAGTAACCTAGGATTAGGTGATGTGTTAATTCCTACTCCCCTTCTCCTGTTCTTTTCCATTTATGATTTTTATATTTACTATTCTATTTTATCCTTTTTTCCTTCTAACTTGGATTATTATACATTCTCATTGGTATTTCCCCTTTTGGCTAGTTAGTTGAATGGGATAACGTATGGTGAGGGAGAGAGATAGATGGATAAGGTGCATCATTGAAGACCTCCAGAGGAGTCAGACCATTGTGAAATACCATGAGAGATTAAATTTCATAAAATATTTGGTGTTATCTACTAGGAGGTAATACCATATTAATTTATTCACTATAAATGAGCATGTTTTAGATTTTTTATTTTTTTATATTTTTTATTTGTTTTTTGGGGACCATTAGAAGGACAATCTAGTGAGTTTTAAGAGAAATAGGAGGGTTTGTATTGTTTTTATGGGTTTTCCATTCAGAAATCATAATCACAGAACATTTGGTATTGCTATCAAATATCACGTGTTCATCCTATTCATGGATGATTAAAATTTAGATGTATAAAATGTATACATTTGGTGCACAGTGTGTAGTATTATTGGTCCTCATTGTTGATTTCTTATGAATGTGGAGGTTTGAGGACAACACATCACATACCATGTGTACAACCTATTAACCGGTACATGTACATGAAGATAAATTAAACATAGGAAGACATTTTTGGAAAAAAAAGACGTGTACTAGGAGAACATTTTGTGTAGTAGTACATGGGCATGTGGCTGGGTGATTAGGAAGACACCTCTTGTTAGGGGGATATAGCAATGTAATAGTACACTGGTATACCCCATGTATTTTATTGTTAATAAATAGTATTATTAAAGAACAAGAATGTTCCTTGGAAGCATAGAAGTACATGGTTAGGTCTCACAATGAGTGTACACATCATTTAGTCAGATGTACACACCATTTACTTTTTCCATCAAGGGATTTTGGGTGCCATTGGGAGGTAGAGTTAGAATTAGACATAAAAGTTGTCCATTATATTTATTTTTACACATAAATCCCTATGTATGAATCCATTCATCATTTAGAGTACATAAGTATAATGATTTGACTAAGAGAGTGTGAAGAGAGGATTACTATGAGTTTGTGGTTCTATAATACTCTTAGGGATTGGGTTTTCAATTGTCTGGCTAACGTAAGGGTGTTCACTTATTTATCACCTTGGTATATTATAAAAGGTTAGATTATTTGAGGTTATTTTGATAGATTTTAGATGGGGAGATTTAATTGATTGTTGGATGATATCTTCATGTTTGTTTTTTGAGGTTATTTCATTACAATCCTTCAGATTTGGATGAAATCCTTGTATGTTAGGTACATCTTGTTGTTATTTGGTGATTCTGAGATACCTCAAAGAGGCCAATTATTGGAATCCCCATGCGGGTTCAGTATATCTTTGGGTTTTCATTATGGGTAAGGTGTTTCTTGGGATTTCTGTTTATGGCGTGTTTTGGATGAGGTTTTCCATACGAGTTATGTTTCTTGAGTTCTCCATTTTCATCAGATGATTTTTGGGTTGTGATATATGGGACTAGTGGTGGGTACTCTTAGAGGTATTTCATATAGTATTAGTTCAACTATATCAGCCACTTATAGCATTTTTACATGAATGGAGGGTTTGGTGATTGTATAGTATTTTCTATTCTTTTTGGCATTCAATAACGTCGACTACACTATCAATATATCTAGTTGTTGGTTTGAGGTCAATCAATCCATGGTGCTTGATATTGTGGCATGTGAGGTCTGAGAATTTTCTTATTCTTGGATATATGGGAGTGGTTTCCATTAAGAATATTTTGGAACATATTTTTCCCAAATATTATTTTATTTACTCTTCTATAATGGATGGTTCTTGTGATGTAGGACTAGGGAGATATTAGATGATCTGGATGAGTGAAACCCCCATCGTTTAGATAATTTACCTATATCATGTTAGTGGAGTATAGAGGATATTGCTATCCCAAAAAAAATTCTTGTGCATACGGTTGATTCAGTAATATTGGAGATTAAATGACAGGTCCATTCACCAAGTTGGTTATGTAGGTCAACTGAGACTTTTTTAGTATCATCATGAGGTTGAAAGGGAGTCTCTACAACTAGTTTAGATTATGAAATCATATACATAGAGCCTAATTTATGTGTTTCAATATTTTAGATTCCAATAATGGGATATTCATCCTTTCCGTTCATTCCAATCATTTTATTGGCCATTGGGGAGCCTTCCCGATTGATATGACATGATTGATTTTGCGCTAACATGAGCCATGTATTATAATTTCTATATATTAGTGTAGAGTGAGGGTAGATTTGACATGAGTGTAAGGAATGAACTCAATGTCAAATTTTTTTTCCTATCCCAATGCTTTTATTTTTTTTGAATTTTTTTATTTAATTCGACTTTTTTTGTTGGTAATGTCAAATAATTCTTGTACATGGTGTGAAAATATATGTTAGGTTAGTCATTGGGAGGGGGTACATACTAAGATTTTTTTCACCCCATACACATGAAACATATTGTAAGAGATAAAATTATGACATACTTCATTAATTTCAAAAGAATATGTATTGTTAAGAGGATCAATATTTCATTATTTAGTGGGAATGATAACATGTAGTCTATGTTTCTTCTTAGAAATGATTAAGAGTCTTGAAAATTCGTTATGTGGTTTATATAGATGAATTAGTAGAAAAACTTGTGCCTTTCCCATTAATTTTATTTGGTATAGGTGGTCAGCCTCATGGGTAACTTGATTTATATGTTTTCTTTTGACTGATTTTATGTAATAAATATCATTTATTATAGAATTATTATATTCATTAATTTATTTATCCAGACACTCTTGATTATTGATGTGTGTGTGTTTATGTTATACCCACTATTATTACACTCTAATATAAGGTAATAGTTTCAACATTTTATACACTTTTTACATTACATGTATTAGGCCACCAATAGAATACTGGTGGGCACACTTGAGGCATTTTCTTGAGATAGATGAGGTGAATGTTTGGGCCGACCCATGTCGGTTCATGACATCTGAATAGTAGCACTCTCTATTGTTTTGGAAATTATAATCCCTTGTTGGTTAGAGTTCAACAACTGAAGCTCATTTTTAATATGGAGATTTAAAATTGTGATATAGTAGTGAAATAATAACCATGGTAGGTTGATATTGATGTTTGTTGGTCCACACTAGCTTATTGAAGATGATAATCAATATGGCTGGGAGTTTCTAATGACCCATAGATTTTATGGGACATTATGTTTAAGAAAATGTTATTTTTTAGTCTATGAGTTGTTAAATATCTATGAATTGGATATCTAATAGGGATTAAATTGTTTCTAAAATCTCTAGAGGATTTTTCTAGAAGAAGTTCAAGGCCCAGATGTGTTTTTATTAATCATGTGTACATGAAAACAAGGTTTGGGAAACCCTTTACTAATTTTTGATGCAAGAGACACACCTCCCCAACCCTAGGTGTTTTTATGGCTGTAGAGTGTTATATAGTGTTTATTGGAACTTTTAGAGAGGTTTTTCATTAGGTAAATCACATATTTACAGAGGAAATCCTTGAGGTGGGTGATTCTGGAAATGCTGCCATGAGTGTTTTTCCAAGGAGGGCGCATGGGTAAATGGGACATGAATATAAAATCATAGGTAATTTGTGATATAGATCAATAATGTATACTACAATTGCATATTTTTTATGGTACATTATTCCCTTACCTTGTTTGGTGGGCCCCAAGGCGCCCCATATGACATTTATTTCATTATAGTCCATATAGACTCAGAATAAGGGGCTTTCAACCAAAATTTTAAAGAGTATCATTATAGTCAATTATGAATATACCTTCTTTTAATTATCTGGTGAGATAAGTATGAACATAGGAGTATTTATTGTCATTCCTCTACTTCTTAACTCATATAATCCCCTTTGAATAATGAAGATTCTTGTTGATTTTCCATAGATGACTTTAGTTACTGTCTCTTTCTCCCTCTTAGTTTATTTTAGATCACATTTATATCTCTCTAATTTTGTGAGATTTATACTATTGTTTTACTGATGATTCCACCATATCATGGTGAAATTATCCTAATTAAATGTTGATTATCTCATTTTGACTATATGATACCCTTTAAGGATGAACACATGAGGATTCATTGGGTTTAAGGGATTTGGTGATTCTAATTTTATGTTTCGGTCAATATTCCACATTGGTTTAAATTTATTAATTAATTTTAATTTTTAATAATTAAATTTCTAATTTTATGGACTGAGATAAGGTCTCGGGAGTTGATCTGATCGGGCATGGGTGTACATGATCTATTATGTAATAAAAATCATGATTATGGTAACTCTATGACTAGGAGATATGGTACATCAAAAAAATAATATTAATGTTCATAAATGACAATGCATGTTCACATGATTAAATGGAAACTGATTAATGGTTTGGCACTGATATATCCATTCATTATAGTAATAGGATAAAATTTATCCTCCTTGACTGGGAGTTAGAAATCCATATAACCTTGGTTAATTGGAATTTTTAGTGACCATGTTTCCAAGGGGATAATGTTCCAATGGTGTTTTGGAGATGTTTATTATGTTGGTCATGGATTATGAGAGGAAGTATAGTTTTCCATGGGTAATTTGGGTAGGAATTACATGTTTATTCCAAGTGATTAAGGGGGAGAAGACCATATGCCTCTTTTATTAGGATTGACACCCTATGGTGGGTGGAGAAGAGACTTGAAATGTTATATGTGTCACATGAGTCTTTCTTACAAAAATATCATAAAATAAATGGGTTTCTTCCTGGATTTGTCTTTGGAACTTTCATAATAAATATGTTTGACATGACCCAAATGTGGTTGGTGGAATTATGATTATATTTCATTGTGATTTAGAGTGAGTTAGCATTGGAGTGACCTATTATTTTTATATAATGTTCTATCATTAGAATAAAAATAGGACGAGCCAAACATTTTATGAATGGATTGGGGAGATCCTTAAGGATGTGGTAACACCATTTGATTTTAAATGTAGCATTTTTCGATTGATTATAGGCTGATAAGGGCTTGTGAGGCCAAATGAATTATGAAGAAAATTGTGGGATGTGAGTCTAGGTTCTGATTGGCTATCCCCCTAGTATGACCTAGTGAGCTTATGGAATGTAAAACAGGTATTTTGTTATTTTAAATGTGTTTTGGGTTATATGATTTTATATGTGGATGGAAACCTCCTTTTATGTCTTTTATATATCATGATTCTTGAATAATTGACATGTGACTTTTACACATTTTCAATATTGACATTTATTTAATTCCATTACTCCCATTCAATATCATTATTCATATATTTTCAATAATTTGGAACCTATCCATAAACATTAGAACTTTATCCAACGTCAAATCCTCCCATCACCACTAAATCATTATTTCAGATATCTTGGTTTCAAGGGAACATGCACCATATAAATCATATTGAATATTAAATTCTCAAAAGTTAATACTTCTGGATAATATCAACAGTTATCTAGAAAAAAACATCTCACACCAATTATTAAAAATATACCAAATGAGATTCATTTTCAAGTATTCATAAGTAGGTCCTCCTTGATACAAGTAAAAAATTCTATAAAACAATTCTGCAATTTAGTTCATCATATTTGTTACAGATTCCAAGATCTTAATACATCCATGTTATCTATTCCCACTGATGAATAAATGTACTACAGACACACCTAAGCTATAATAATAGTTAAAATATCAATAAGATTCTAATTCTATTAAACTATCTATAAATCTATCACCCAATCCCTGAAATGATTACAAATTATGTGGTATTTCATTTGAATATTCTTCCCCAGTTAGTGAAAAGTATGATTAATGGAATAAGAACTCATTTTATTGAAATCACAATACAACACAACGATATCATTATAACATTAATTCTTCAATAATAAACCCCTTAACCAAACCATATCATTCCCTTCCACCATTATTCCAACATACTCAGATATAATTGATGATAATCAAGCTTCCCACTATAACCATTATATCTATATAATAGTAGTACATCAGATCATAAAATCAAAACCGATGACACTATATTAATAATCATTATCTCTTATAATGTCACCATATACAAACAATTTAATGGGATCATCTATTCTGAAATTGGTTTAATGATAAACTAATGGATTAATATATGGGAATATACATGTGATGAACTCATCTTATTCCTTCTATATACTAACTATGAATATGTTAAGAAAACCTAATATGCATGTGAAATAAATCATAGTATAGACTATGGAATACATGAAAAGTACCAATGTTAATGCATATATAACATTGACTATCTACTTAGCCTCCATATCCATCTTTAATATATTCTCATTTGAATGATTGTAATTTTAGATAGGGAAGGTTCAATAGTATTTGAAACATTTACCTTGAATATCTCGAGTACAATCAAAATTTACTATTATTGAGAAAGGAACAATGTTCCAGCACTCATGTCACTTATGATCCTTATCTCCATCATCTTTATTATAGAACCATTATTTTTTATATGTAATCATATAGATAATTTAGAAATTAAATCTTATACTTAATCAATATTTGGTCCGACCAAGAGTAATAATCAACATAAAAAAGAAAAATAATGACACACCCATTTTTATATACCATATACAAAAAAATGATCTCTATTACCTGAGACAAACATCCATTTTTAGAATATTTCCAATCATCTGATTCCACAGTCATGGTAACTACTTGAGTATTTATAGAATTCTAAGGATCTTCCACCCCAGGACAATGTCCCATTCAATAAAAAATGTTTTGTTTTCTCCATATAGATTTTTTCCTAAAAATATATATTTTGTAACATTTTCATGGAATCCTATAATTAACTAAATAAATCGTCCCTTGAAACAACTGTGAGAACCATTTGTATCATTTTTTGTATCATAAAAGTGGAAAATATGTCACCATAATCCAATACATCTTATTATTGAAAACCCATCAGAATTATCCATAACCTGTATCAAAATCATTAATCTTCTTCTACCTATAAAATATAAACCAAACTTTTTTTAGTTCCATATTACCTTTTAAAAGATACATTAACTATATTGTATTGAAATCATGAAATTAATCCAATAATCATTCATTTTTAACTACAACTATATTTATACACAATGAGATATCTACTAAGAAATTATTTTTGTGTTCCCCATTATATTTTATATGTAGACATACCATTCTAGAATAAATCTTCATTACGGAATATATATCTTTGGTATACCACATAAACTCTTGATGTTTAGATTATTCCCTACATCGTACTTATAAAACACTACCTATATTTTTCGTTGTTCTTGAGAATTATAGTACATCAATCCTCAGTACTTATATAATATGGATCAACACATTACATTATATAATTAGTTTGTACCTCTCTATCTCCACCATCTTCTAGGATTAGTGAGAATCCTGATTCAACCAAATCACTGGCCATTCCAACATTAGCATAATCTATTGCTATTGGGTTTTTAAGATCATATTCCACCTAGTTATGATCATTCCAGAAGATTGATTATTAAAATAGAATGTTATGGACTCTAATAAACATTTGTTAACTACTATTAAATTGTTTGAAATTGATATTTTTATCTCCATAGTTAATAATGAAATTTTCTTTGAACATATATCATACATTATCCCTATCAATGTCATCCCATGAGTATATGAGAAACATATGAATTCTACCCATTAATTAAATTACACCTTCCAGTTAAAACATAGTTCATATAAAATAGTATTTTAAAATTATTTGAAATGGATTTGATTGATGAGATTATATTCATAGTTAAATGCCTCAACCTAGGATCCCTATGAGAAACTATAAATTATCCTCATACTCCATGGTCCTTAATTAAGCCTCCAAATCATCTGATTTACAAAAAATCATATTTGGTGTCTTAGTACCATCATATATGTCTTTATTCTACTAATGTATCAGATTTTTGACATTCCCACAACCATACTGACATAAATTATCAAAATTTATGAATTTTAGATTCATTTCAATCATAAATTACACCATTGATTTTTATATGATGAAATTCTAAAATACCATAGAATATTTTTTTTCTAAAAATGCTACAAATTATATATATAATCCCCATTGATGATAATGTAATTTAATGATCCCTTCAGCAAATTCATTGGTGGAGGTCCACGTACATTCATGAGAACTAGATCAAACATGGTATTAATTAGTGTGATTTCATAGAAATATAACAATTCCTTCTGATACATATTTAGGATGAAATATTAGAACATTTCTACATCATGAGATCATGATTAATCAATACAATCATATCCATGGTCCATATAACATTCTATTCAATGTAACAATGGTAATAATGCGACAACATTTCAATTTATGATAATTTTTCTCCAACATTTATGATACATCTTGATACCAAGGTGACTTATAGTGTTCATTAATTATAAACATGGGATACCACTATGTAACTTCATTCGATCATCCTCACAGTATTTAATCATGCTATTAAATCACTCATCAACAAGTTTAGGAATGAAAATAGATTCAGCTATTTTATTAGGTTGTGTTAGATTTCATGAAAAATATATGTACAACTATTCTTCCTTAAAATTAGTTCATCTCTTATTCTATAATCAACAAGCACAATCCATACATAATGTGAACACTTACAATACCTTATAGACATATAATTACCCATTCATCTAATATAATATGTTGACAAGATAAATCATTGATATAAATATATATATCCTTCAAACATAAGAAACATAGAATCAAGGTACTACCACCGATCAATTTTTTGAATTTTCAATTAAAAATATTGCACATGTTTTATATTTTATACATATCTCTTTTAAATAAATTTATATGTGACATTTGTTTTAATAGTTCTAGAAGTTATAGTTAGTAGGACCTGCTAGCATTCCTTGTATTTGACCTCTTTTTTTTCTCATCATGTCAATAGAATTATTAAGGTCAAGAATCTGTATTCTTCTATAAGACACAACTTCACCAAAAGATGAATCCTACCTCTTATAGATGTCATCATTTAATATTATACCATTGATCTATATAAATTAAAATTTAGTTATTTTTTATGAATAAATCATAGTTCTGACCATTCTATCCCAGGATTCCCAGAGTATATTCTAAAGAAGAAATTCTTATAATCCACCAATGAAAATAATTCCTACAGACCCTAGATCAGGTGGAATGTATTCATATATTTATTAAGCATGCTTTATTTTGAAATCATCATGTAAAAAATTCCAAATAATAAGAACACTTTCATTAATAAGGTTTTCTTGTCATATATTCATGAAATAATAGACATTAAAATGTAATATTTATTGTCCATGTAGATATTGAAGGCCCAATTCTTGGACAACATCATCTTGATGACACCCAATACAATCCTATCAAACCATTCCCACTATTAATTTTCCAATTATTCATAATTATTCATATCTAATGAAATATTAATATCATTTCGGTATATTAAATATCTTACCATCATCGTTAAGAATTAAATTTATCCATCAATCGTCTCCATCCTCAGAATTCACTCATCAAATGAAATCATAAAAAACAAAACACTCACTCTAAATGAATATCTAGTAAATGAAAAAAGTGATTATTAATTTACAGAATTCCCCATTTGATATACCATTAATAACTCTAATTTATGAATTAGTACTAATCACTAAACTATAAGTTTTATTTTCAACACCATTAGACCTATGAGGTATAAAGTGAAATACAAGTTCACTAGAAGGTCAATTTTTTTTCATCTTCAGAAAAATATATATCTAGTATTAAAAATATATGGTTCCAAGCCCCATACTTCCATAAAATCAGAAACAATCCAAATAAAAACCCAAATTTCGATCATAAAATTATCCAAAAGAAATAAAAAAAATTATGACACGATATATTTCATGTGTTAAATGATGTCTCAATACATAAGAGTCAAAAAAAATTCTATAAGAGTGAATAAAAGATTAAAATTGAATATTGTCTATAAATAACAAGATTAGAAAATATTTATATCAATCAATCACCAGAATATTTGTATTTATAATAAAGCAAACCCCATACCCAATATATATAGAAGATCACATCAAATAATATTAGTTCATCCACCATGTAATCATCATGGAGAGAAAGACTCATCATTTCAATCAACATGAATAACTAGTAATTCAATAGAAGATAATTTTACCCTCAATTTGATCTCCTAGTGAAAAATTGGTGATTTAAGAGGACCTATAATGTAAAATTTACATATTTTTTTTGATAAATATTAAGTAATTACTTTTTTCATCAAATAAATCTGTTCTCACCTTAGTGATAAATTCCAAAAGATATCATCTATATCTAAAAATTTTAGTATATTCCCATCTAACTATCACCCTTAATAATATTTTTTTGTTACATGGGTCATGGGTAATTTTTAACTATAATCGGGAATAATTACCAGATATCAAAAGTGAATCCTTTTAGGTAACATCATTACTTGACTAGAAAATATCTTCTTACACCCAATACTAATAGGTATCCCTTTGACCACATCATCCAATGTGATACGAGGTCCACTAAATGATCCAATGGGTAGATCAATCCACAATTAGTACTATTATCAAAGGGGAATGGGTCCCCTATTTGAGATATGGTGTCTTGTTTACCCTAATGTGTCATATTCCTTGATATGGGAAAATCACTAATTGGTGGTGTTAGGAATCACCATAAATAATACCATTTCTATATTATGGTGTGTATAATTCCTCATGATATTATTATTTGGATAATAATACATCCATTTAAAATTGATAGATTATTATTATTTGTTATTATTTATGGTTAAGGGAATATTTAGTTTTGGGGTCTTCACTATACACACACACACATATATATATATATATATATATATCTGTGATAATTTTTTCATTTAGAAAAAATTTATGTAGTGAGGGTTGGAATGGTGTTATCTATAAATATTTACTTACGATCAAATAATTACATAATTATTGGATTATATTGACTTATATTTATCATTTTTAAAGAATTTATGATTAATATAACCTTTTAGTTTGAGTATTTCTGAAATAACCTCTGTTTTTCTAAGTGGTGTAACCATGAATATGTGTTATGAATTAATGTTATTTGTTTATTATACATTAATGAGCACAATTTTGGTATCACATCATACTTGGGGTATCTAAATGTGTTGTTGTACACCCAACAACATAGGTACTCGTGTTGTGAAATAGTCATAAGTGTAAAAACACATACCATTTAGAATAGAGCATGGTGACATAGAGTAGGTAATTTTGGCCTGTCTATGTTGTACACGTACCAATCATTGGATGTGTTTAGTTAAGGTGTATTCATGTAATTTTTTCTGTGTTTTTTTTAATTGAATTTTTTTTATCAATTACAGAGTATTAAATTATATTAATATAGTATATTATAGATTAATTATTTAATATTATTGATTCAACACCTGAAAATCATATATTTATGAATTTAAATTAAATTTCAGATATTATGTACATTTTTTATTCTAGTGTAGTGTTTGAAATATTTCATTACTAGTTTTTTTTTTGATTTATTTCCACTTAATTAATATATCCTCTTGTTCTAGTAATAGCACCAAAACCTTAATAATGAAGTATAATAGTGGCATGCAAAAAATAATCAAATAATTGAGTGGATCCACTATGGTAAATGTAAAATTAGAGTGGTATTATAGTGGCTATATTTTAGAGAAGTAGTTTGGAGCTAGACACATGTTGGGTATTTTATTACGAAACTAAGAAACAATACTATATATATATATGAGTTTAAGTTTATTAGAATTTGAAATTCAAATATAGTGTATATTGGTCAATTAATTATAATAAAATGTTTTTGAACATTTTTTGAAACAATCAAGTACATATGATACGTTTTGCAACACCTGAAGCTTCTACGGTACGATTCTCTTTGAATAATATAGTAGCGTGTGTTGTGCGCAACTTTGAGTTTCTAACACACCGCGACCAATCAAAGTAGAGGTTATGAATAGTAATACCCACATTTAGAAATTTTATAAATTTTATCTCTCAAAATGGAGTTCATTTATGGATTCAGAATATCGAAATTAGCCCCAGGTGAAATTTTGGTAATTTTCGGATAACTTTTATATTTTGATGGATAGTGAAAATTACTATTTTTTAATTAAAAACAGCTTTTTTAATAGAAATAATTAATAGTGATAAATTATGAATTTTAGTGGTTTAAAAGTATATTTAGAATATATTTTTACCATTTAATACCATGTTTACCATTGGACAAAATTTCAGAATTAAACCAGACATAAACAATTGTCAATCTTTTGATAGTTATTATCTCTTAAAAACATGCTTTTTGTTTTAACAACAGGAATTTGTTTTCAATTAATTTCTTCCACTTCCGTCTTTTGAATTTGAAAAATGGATTCCATATTTGGAATCAATATTTCCAAATTGTGTAAATAGGTAACTTTTTTTAAGGCATTTTGAATAATTACTTTGGTAAATATTTTATTTACCTTGGTTAAAAGGTAAATCCGGTAAATAAGGGTAAAAAATAACATTATAACAATAATAAATTACCCTAAAATGTAAGAACCTGGTTCTTAGTTTTGAGGTATGGAATTATTCTTTTCTCTTTTCCTTATGTGTTGTCGATAAAATATGGAATTTGTGGAAAAATCCCATATTTTGGAAGTACACGTCGTGTACTTTTCCACATGCTGTGTATTTTTGGCCGTGTGGGAAGAGTACACAGGGTGTGTAGCCACGTCGACAACGAAGAGTATAGAGACCGACTATATGTCGTGTAGTCAGTCAGTACTCAAGGACACACAAAGTGTAGTCATGTCAGCATATGAACAGTGCCACGCTGGTGGGAAGCCTCCAGAGGAACAATTTAAAAATGGGATGTACATGCCATGTACATGGAAATACATGCCATGTACTTTGTTTTTTTTCTAAAAATTGGCATTATCCTCCTCTGTTCACCATGAAGTCTTTGAATGGGAAGAGTGATCGGAAGGGGAAGGCCAGAGCTTTGAGGATCCGCCGAGTGCACGTCGGGAATCTGATTCCACCTCCGTTTATCTCGTTGGAACCGCATGAGTTAGAGCTTCCTCATACTGGTGTGTTTCTTTCCAATTCGTCCTCTATTGCATGTTGTTTACGTTTAAATTGAGTTTATTCTTCTTCAGATCTACGTCGTTCTAGGGAATTTCTGGAATCGACGTTCAAGTATATCATTCGTTGGCATTAAAGTTAGGTGGCTTGGTGTTTATTTCAAACTGTCATGCATTTTGTGTGTTTTTAGCTACGAACCCATATTTGGGGTGTCGTGTGGCTGAGGTCATGGCTATTTTAAATACCTAGAATTGTATAGGTAATTAAATATGATATCAAAACGCTGTTTGGGATCGTTACTTGGATCCAGGACCACCCCGGGGGTACGTTCCTCTGTTTAGCTCTGTGGCCTGAACACCCAAGGGTATGCCATGTTTATATTATGCATTACTATTTCCATGAGATGAATTCTATGTAAATTTCATGTTTATATGTTGGGCATGGCCCGATTACTTATGCCTGAGGGCGGTGCTTTATTATAGCCTGAGGGCGTGACTGTATTAGTCTGAGAGAAACATATTATTTCTCTTAACGGTAACCATTCATGCCTTAGGGCTTGACTTCTGTTCCAGAGGGTGACACTTCGTACGCTTGAGGGAAATTTCTGTTACACCTGAGGGAAATACCTATGGGTTGGATTCTGATTACCCGAGGGTGAGATTTGTTTGTCTAAGGACGCTGTCTATTTACATAGAAATTCACTGTGGTGTTTTCTTAAATTCAATGGATTAAATGAATAATTATATGGAAATATAAATGTAAAGTTAGTTAATTTTGATTACTGATTATATTATTTCATTCACTACTGCACACTTTTGTTGCATTTTTACACCCAGTTGGGCACCGACCTTTGGTGGGTGTATACTGAGATATATTTCTCACACCCTATTTGGGCCATGTTTTTCAGCACAAATAGAATAGGTTTCTGCAGGTGTAGATAAGGGAAAGTGTCCCTATACAGGTACTTGATTACTGATGGGGTTTAAGAGAGCATGGGACCAAGAAATTGGCACGAGATTCCGCAAGCTATTCTGTTTTTCTTTTCTGTACCTGTACTTCAGTTGTATTGTATTAATCGTGTAACATGTTCTTGTTGTTTTATAGGATATTGAGATGATGAATCTTCACATATATATGACTGCTGGTTTCTTTTATTTTTTCATCAGTTATCCATTTCAGTTATATATACTTTTGCATCTTCCGCTGTTGTTGTATGTTTATATTATATTTTTCTGCACTACACTTTGACAAATGAAGGCATAGTTTCCCCACTATCGGACCTGGGCCCTAGCAGCTAGTTGGCATCCTCTGGCCTTTGGGGAAATGTGCTTCAGGTCACGTGGCAAACATGGTTCGTGGCACCCGTGGAGTGGCACCCGGATCCGGGACGTTAGAAAGTGGTATCAGAGGTGGTGATTTTCTTTGACTTACTATTTGGAGCCTTTGTCAGGGATAGGAAAGACTGGTAGTTGGTAATAAGCTGGGCCCGACATTAGCTAACCCATGTACATGGAAAAGCCAATTTACCTCGTATTGTAATTTAAATTATTTAGCAATTTACATTTGATATGATTTCACTGTTGGGTGATGCACTTGGGATTGTTCTATTTATATTTTATCTATGGGTTCTATATTGTTACAACTCGATGAGATGAGGGTATACCATCTCATTCATCATTTAGGGACATGATAGAAATCACATTCCATGCATAGTTTCATGCCATGTAGGTGCATTAGAACTTTCAGGTTGTTTTGATAGTTGTGGTGCTAGAAAATCATGTTGTTGTGATAGCTACTTGAGAAATACCTGATAAGTGATAGGGTATTGTTGTATAAACATGTTAAATGAAAGGATTACAAACTATGGTTTTTGGGGAGTATGGGCCCCCATTTACTAGAATTTGGTGGATCATTTACTGTTTATTTCATTATAACACGGATAATATGTCAATCTTTGATTCGTGGGGAGTATGGGCCCTTCACGGATCAGAATTTGGCACTTAGGTGTTGTTTTTCAGGGTTTTCTGGGTTCCGGGGAAGTTTCTGAGGCATACTGTCTGGAATGTCCTCTATAAACTTCATCTAGTACCTTCAACACGCCGTTTATGGTCTTCTGTTTGGGATGAAAAATAATCTTTTTTATTCACACACTGTGTACCCTGAAGTACTCACCGTGTAGTCACTTCTCGTGTAACAAACCATGTGGGTGGCGACACAGGGAAGGGAATTTCTTTGGGTGAACACGTCGTGTACTGGATGTACACGCCATGTATTGTTGACCCAGAGTTTTCCCGTGTAACTAACAAACATGGACGAGGGATACCTTAAGACATACACGCCGTGTCCACTATGGAACATGCCGTGTAGTCTGGCCTGGGGACCTGGCCATGTAACTAACAACATGGGTCGGTGTTATACTTTTTAGTACATGTCATTTCAATGATAAACAAACTGTGTGGTGTGACCTAGGGACTCGTCCATGTAACTAACAACACGGGTCGGTGTCACCTCTCCTTGAACATGTCGTGTACCTGTCAGACACGCCGTTTAGTCTTCTCCAAGGACAGACCATTTGGACTTAGCCGTGTGACTGGGAAACATGGTTGTTGATACGCCATGTGCGGGTTTAACATGCCGTGTAGTGTCAAGACGAGTAGTCAGCCGTGTCACAAGCGACACAGGAAGTTGGAAAAAACACCATACACGTCGTGTAGATGATATACACGCCGTGTAGTTTTGTTCAAACAGGAGCTGTGTGGCTCAGTCGTGTAGAAGAACTCGGGCAGGGAAGGGAATTAAAGTACGTGTCGTGTAGTCAGTATACACGCCATGTAGTCTTTTTTTTCCACATTTTGAATGCTTTCATCCTCCTTTTCCCCTTTGGGTTTCTTTGTTTTCGGTGTTGTTAATGTTATTCTAAGGCGTGCATTTGACCTTGTAGTGTCATGCCACTAAGACGACCACGCGTTGTTCTCTAAGAGAGAAGCAACATGTATACACCAGAGATGGTGGGACATGGGCTACCAGTGGATCCTCTAGTAAATACAGATGCGGTGCTAGCTGTTATACCGGACATAGGTGCAGAGGCGCAGTTCCGTGAAGGCTTTATGTGGTTCATGCAGACCTTTCATGGAGTACCACCAGCTGCCACATCTATGGCTGAGCTGACTCATTTATTCCAGCAGCAGCATCCGCCAACATTTTTAGGGGATGGAAGACCACAATCTGATGAGTCTGGGCTATGTTCAATGCAGACTATTATCGAGCATCTTGAGACGCCTCTAGGGTGGAGGGTCAAGCTCGTGACATATATGCTGAGTGTTCTTGTTAAGAGGTGGTGGGATGTTACCACCTAGTCAGAGAATCATAGAGACATGGCGTGGGGAGATTTTCTTGAAGTCTTCTATGAATTCTTCTTTCCAGAGATGCTGAGGGCAGACAGAGCTCGAGAGTTCATGAATCTTCCACAGGGTTCTATGTCGGTGATGGACTATTCTACTCATTTCACTGAGCGTCAGTGTTTTTCACCCGTACCCGTGGGTTATGAGATGTTCAGAGCCAGTCGCTTTGAGGATGGTCTTCGATATGACATCTGAGTGCTGGTTAATGTTTTCAGGTTTCCATCAGTACATGATATTTTGAATTTGGCACTAATTACAGAGAGGAACCTACATGAAGCTAGTGATCTGGGCCATAGTGGTCCAGCACGAGTTACTTGTACTGTTTCAGCTGGTAAGAGGAAGAAATTGAAGGACTTCTCTCAGGATGGTCGTACCAGCCAGGTATTTTCTTCATGTGGCCCGATTAGGTGCTACAAGTGTCGTAAAGAGGGGAAAAAGAGACCATAGCGTCCATGAGACCCAGTAAAGTGCTGAGATTGCGGGAAGATGGGTCATCTACAGCGCCTTTTCAAGGCGTTTGTACCAGTGGCTAGTGAGAGGGGTTCTGTGTAGACTCTGTGTGCGGGAGCAGGACCAGCAGCATCTTACCAGTCGGGAAACTGGAATATGTCAGGGCGTGCAGGAAGAGATGGTGTTCATGGCCCTGGAATCCAGACACCAGGATCTCAGAAGAACCAGGGAAGGACAACATAGGGTATCCAGGCTGTGTCACAGGGTCGTGGCACATGGCATGCATATGCAGTGCAACAGACCCAGCAAGAGCAGGATCCCGGACCCTCTACAGTCAGAGGTACTATTCTAGAAGCTTTTTTGTTATCTTACATACTTTTTGATATGGGTGTGAAACATAGTTTTGTATCTATTCCCATTGTGGAGAGCCTTGGGCTCTGGGTTTCTACTTTTTCTGATATCATGAATCTAGAAACTCTGTTGGGGACTAGAACGGATTGTGTGCGTCAGTGCAAGGAGTGCCCCCTTGAGGTTGTTGGGTGTCACTTTCTTCGGGACCTCAATGTCTTAGAGATGACACCTTACGACGTCATTCTCGGGATAGACTGGTTGGTTCCCTTTCAAGCCTTGGTAGACTTCTATCGTCGTTGGGTGATTTTCACATCACCAGAGGGCGAAAAGTTTATATACAAGGGATAATGGGATGTTCAGGCGAGTCGAGATGGACCAGAGCATCTTGGGCAAGGTGGAGTCACAGACCAGATTGCGAGTTTATATCTAGGTGACCAGGGGACTTGTCAGAAATAATTCCCTCCAGTGGTTGATCTTTTTAGGGATGTTTTTTCAGAAGACTTTTTAGGTTTAACTTCCGAACGAGAGGTGGTTTTTTCTATTGAGCTTGTGCTAGAAGAAGTGTCGGTGTCCATTCCTCCTTATATGATGGATTCACCTGAGTTGCAGGAGCTCAAGAGGCAGTTAGAGGAGTTACAGGATAGGGGTTTCATCCAACCAAATACATATCCTTGGGGTTCTCCGGTCCTCTTTGCGATGAAGGCGGACGATACCCTCAGAGTCTGTGTGGATTATAGAAAGCTAAAATAGTTGATTGTTAAGAACTGATCTCATTTGCCAAGGACTGATGATCTTTTTTATCAACTTTTTGGAGCATGAGTGTTCTCGAAGATTGATTTGAGATCATGATATCATCATCTGCGTGTTAGACCATCTGATATATCTATCACGGCTTTCAGGAGCAGATATAGTCTATATGAGTATACGGTTATTCCGTTTGGACTCACGAACGCGCCGGCAATTTTCATGGATCTGATAAATCGTCTGTTCCATCCTTGTCTAGATTATTTTTTGGTAGTATTCATTGAAGACATCTTGGTGTACTCTCACACTTGACACGACCATGCCACCCATCTTGAGATCGTATTGAGTACACTAAGAGAGCATCAGCTATATGTTATGATCTCAAAGTGACACTATTTGATAGACCATATTCACTTCCTAGGTCATATCATCTCTGAGGCAGGAGTTTCTGTGGACCCAGAGAAGGTGAGAGCAGTAGTTTCCTGGGAGTATCCCAAGAATGTGTTTGAGATACAGAGTTTCTTGGGGCTGGCTCGTTACTACAAATGTTTGATCCAGGACTTCTCCTATATAGCAGTGTCGTTGACGGGTTTGAATAAGAAGGGTGTGAAGTTCGTTTGGTCAGAAGCTTGTGAGACAGCCTTTCAAGACCTGAAAGGATTGTTGACATCACCATCGATCCTGATACTCCTAGAATAAGGGAAAATCTATACACTTTACTATGATGCATAAGGTATTGGGCTGGGAGCAGTGTTGATGCAGGGTGATCAAGTAGTTGCGTACTGGTCTCAGCAGTTGTGGTCAAATGAGAGGAATTACCCGATGCATGATCTCGAGTTGGCTGCAGTTGATCATGCGTTGCGTTGTTGAAGAAAATACCTATTAGGAGAACGTTTTGTGGTTTTCACTGACCAAAAAAGTCTCAAGTATATCTTTACTCACAGTGACATGAATCTGAGGTAGCGAAGGTGGGTCGAATACCTTCAGTCCTTCGATTTTGAGCTTGCCTATACACCTGGTAAAGGTAATGCAATAGCTGATGTACTGAGCAAGAAGACTCAGATACAGGCTGTGCAGGAGGCCAGTGGCGAGTGGCAGCTTATGGATTTGTTCTATGAGATGAATTTTAGATGTTCATGACAGTCTGGGGAAAACTTATCTTTCATCCTTAGTTGTGACTTCTTCCCTCCTGGATAGAGTGAGGATGAGGCAGCTGTCTGATCCAGAAGGCCTAGTTCTATGGGAGTCGGTGGCAAGCGAGTACCCACTAGCTGGGTGGATGATAGACAATGATGAATTTTTTTGATTCCATGGACAAGTGTGGGTTCCAGGGGATATACACGAGGAGATTATGCGGGGTTTTCATGCTTCGGCTTGGGCTATTCATCCCGTGGTTACCAAGATGTACAGAGACTTGATAGATCTGTACTGGTGGCCGGGTATGAAGAGAGAAGTAGCTGGTTTTGTTATGAGGTGTTCCACGTGTCAGCAGGTGAAGGCGAATCATCAGAGGCCAGCCGAACTATTACAAACGTTACATATCCCATAGTAGGAATGGGATGATTTCGCGATGGATTTCATGGCTGGGTTGTCGAGGTCTCCTCGAGGGAATAATGTCATGTGGGTTGTTATGGACAGACTCACAAATGTGGTTCACTATTTTCTGATAAAGGGGACCTTTGGTGTTGACGAGCTGGGGAAGTTATATATCCGAGAGGTCATACGTATTCTTGGGGTCCCACGTTCTATCATTTCAGATAGGGATTACCACTTTAAGTCTCTTTTTTGGCAGAGTTTTCAAAGGGCACCGGGTACACAGGTGCTTCTGAGCATAGCTTACCACCCTTAGACCGATGGCCAATCAGACTGTACGATACAGGTGCTTGACGACATGATGTCTGCATACGTCATAGACTTTGGGGGCCCTTGGGAGAAGCATATACCCCTATATGAGTTTTCCAATAATAATAGTTTTCAGGAAACTATCGAGACGACACCATACGAGGCATTATGTGGTAGGACAAGCCGATCACCCTTGTGCTGGTTAGAGGCAGGTGAGGAAGCATTATTGGGACCACATCTCATGCATGGGACTTCTGAGCATGTCTAGTTGATTCGGAAGAGGATGGATACCACATAGTCTCATCAGAAATCTTATGGTGATCACCGTAGATGTCCTTTGGAGTTTGTGGTCAAGGATCAGGTTTTCTTGCGTGTTTCGCCGAGGTTGGGACACAAGCGGATCAGGAGACAAGGTAAACATTCACCGAGGTATGTGGGACCATTTGAGATTCTAGGGAGAGTCGGGCCGGTTTCCTATCGGTTGGAGTTACCATAGAGGTATCGGGCCATGCACGATGTCTTCCATGTATCTCAGTTGCGCCGCTATCATTATGAATCATCTCACGTCTTTCAGCCAGAGGAGGTTGAGCTTCAATTAGATGCGTCCTTTGAGGATAATTTTATTCGTATCATTGACAGGAGCACGGTGGTTCTCTGAGGCCGGTCAATTCCTCTTGTACGAGAGCTATGTCAGCCTGGCCGAGTGTAGGATGAAACCTGGGAGCGAGAGACTGACGTTCGTGCTCATGGGCCAGAGTTATTCTCAGCTTTATCTTCGCCACCCTTGGAAGGGAAATTCAGGGACGAATTGATTTAAGGGGTGAAGTTTGTAAGAACCCAGTTCTTAGTTTTGAGGTACGAGATTATTCTTTTCTCTTTTCCTTAAGTGTTTTTTAGAAAATATGGAAAATGGGGAAAATATCAAGCTTTGGAATTACACGTTGTGTACTTTTCCACACACCGTGTATTTTTGGCTGTGTCGGAAGAGTACATAGGGTGTGTAGCCATGTCTGTAACGAAGGGTGTAAAGACTAACTACACGCAGTGTAGTGGTCCCTTTAATGCCGTGCAGTCAGTCGGTAGGCGAATAGTAAGGCGGAGGCCAGCTATGCGATAGAACACACCATGTACTCAAGGAGACATGTCGTGTAATCTTGTCGTTAGATGAACAGTTCCACGCTGGTGGGATGCCACCTGAGGAACAGTTTAAAAATGGGAAGTACGCGCCGTGTACTTGGAAATACATGCCGTGTAATTTTTTTCACATAAAATTGGTAGTAGCCTCCACTGTTCATAGGGATGGCTTAAGATGGGAAGAGAGATCAGGAGAGGAAGGCCAGAGCTTCAAGGATCCACCGAGTGCACGTCGGGAATCTGATTCCGCCTCCGTCTATCTCGTTGGAACCCCACGAGTAAGATCTTCCTCCTCATGCTGTGTCTCTTGCCAATTCTTCCTCTAATGGAAGTGTCTTTAAGTTTAAACAGGGTTTCTTCATCTTCATATATACATCGTTCTTGGGTGTTTCTGGAATCGACGTTCACGTATACCTTTTGTTGGTGTTAAAGGTAGGTGGATTGGTGTTTATTTCCAACTGTCATGTGTTTTGTGTGTTTTTTAGCTACCAATCCATATTTGGGGTGTCGTGTGGCTAATTCCATGGCTATTTTAAATACCTAAACTTTTATAGGTAATTAAATATGATATAAAAACACTGTTTGGGATCGTTTCTTGGATCTAGGACCACCCCTAGGGTGTATTCCTCTATTTCGTCATTTGGCCAGGATACCTGATGCTATTCCATATTTAAATTATGCATTACATTTTCATTGAGAGGAATTGTATGTAAATTGCATGTTTTTATGTTGGGCATGGCCTGGTTACTTATTCCTGAGGGCAGTGCTTTATTATAGCCCGAGGGAATGACTTTATTAGCCTGAGGGAAACGTACTATTTCGCTTTAGGGAAACCATTCGTGCCTGAGGGCTTGACTTTTTTTCCTGAATGCGACACTTCGTACGCCTGAGGGGAATTTCTGTTATGCCTGAGGGAAACACCTGTGGGTGGGATTCTGATTACCTAAGGGTGAGGTTTGTTTGTCTAATGACGCTGACTATTTACATAGAAATTCACTGTGGTGTTTTCTTATATTAAATGGATTAAATGAATAATTAAATGTAAATATAACTGTTAACATAGTTACTTTTGAGTACTTTTTAGTTTATTGCATTCACTAATGCACACTGTTGTTGAATTTTTGAACCCCAATTGGGCACAAGCCTTTGGTGTGTTCCTACTGAGATATATTTCTCACACCCTGTTTGGGCCATGTTTTTCGGCCCAAACGGATTATGTTTCTGCTGGTGTAGATAAGGGAAAGGTTCTCTATACATGTACTTGATTGTTGGTTGAGTGTAGGAGAGCATGGGACCGAGCAATTGGCTCGCGATGCTGTGGGTTGTTCTGTTTTTATTTTATGTACTTGTACATCAGTTTTATTGTATTAATCATGTTACATGTTCTAGATTTTTTATAGTATAGTGTCATGCTGCATCTTTATATACATATATATGACTACTGGTTTCTTTTCTTTTGTCATCAGTTATCCATTTCAGTTATATATACTTTTGCTACTTCTCCTATTGTTGTTTTTTATATTATATTCCTCTGAAATACACTTTCAAAAATGAGTGCATAGTTTCCCCACTATCAGACCTAGACCCTTGCTGCTAGTCGGAAGCCTCCGGCGTTTTGGGAAATGTGCTTGAGGTCACGTGGCGAACCGGGTTTGGGGAACCCATGGAGTGGTACTTGGATCCGGGACGTTACATAAAACATATCCTAACCTTTTTGGTTGATACATGTCCAACCGTGGGCATATTTGGTTCGATTTCGTGACCCCATGGAGCCACTTGTAGGTGATAAGGACTCTTTATATTAATTAAGTTTAATTAAATACAAAAATGACAAAAGCATTTATCATTTAGAGAAAAAAATTTAACACAGGGTTATACATGTTATATTTTCTACTATATATATTCATTAGGAAGATAAAAATATTTCCTACATAATTGTATTTTATTTATAATTTTTATACATTAAATAGTTTAATTTATTTATGACACAATAATGATGAAGTATTTTCCTATTTAAAAAAAATAAAATAATTGGTATTATAAAAGTTAAAATAAATATAATTTGAAAGTTTTGATGCTATCCACGAATTTTATTAGTTAATATTACATGTTAGAATTTCTTAAATTAATTTTATTATAATTAATAATGTTTCTAAGACTACAAAAAAAAATCAATTATTGAATAGTGTCAAAATTGACATAAATGAGTTTTTAAAACAAATATTATATTATTAATTGATATTCTATTCCTAAAAATATATGGTTCATCAAAATGACTTATATAATGATAGGTGTAACATTAATGGACCACTTGGGGGTCTCATGGAGTTATATAGTATGTTTATTAACTATATAATATAAAAATATAAAGAGACACGGTAATGTCAATCTATTTAACTAAGAGTTAATTCTAAATGATAAGGTTACTATACTGACCCAAAACTATCTAAAATCATTTGTTTGAGTGTTATTAGACCCATATCGACCTTATATTTTGAATAATCCACTTTGTATCTATTGGAAAATGAATATTAATTTATTGTAAAATAATACTATATGTTTTTTCTAAAGAGCCTCTCCTCCGCCTTATAAAATGACACCAGTTCTAACCAATCCTTCACACATTAAAAGCCTTTTTGTTTGGCCAAACCCATCCCAATTATTCTCTCAACATCCCTCAATTCATCCTAGATTCCATAGTTTGATCAGAAATCCAACCTAAGGATCCCTTTTGATCAAATTAAAAGGAAGAACCCGAAGCGGAGGTAATGTTTTCACCACCCTCTTTCATGTTCATTTCTTCTTCACCTTCTTATTTCTTTGTTATTTCTATTATAAAATAATAACTCCAGTATATTCTATATATTTTTATGTTATTATAAATATGGTACAACCATATTCAGTATTATATCCATTCTTTGAATGACATGTCACCATACTTGCATACGTACGGCCTACCGTCTCCACATCATGGTGTAATTGATATTCAATACATTATTATTTGGATGGGTATAATAATGATGTGTAATTAATTTAAATAATAAATATAACATGATAATGATTTTTATATATGATATACCATCCAATTATATATTATTTTAATATTAAAAGAATGATATTGTTGCTCGTGCGTACGTACGGACTACCATCTCCACAAATGTGATGAGATTCATTCCACATCGTATCCATGAAAGTATAATTCATATTTGATGATTAAAAATAATTTTTAAGGACATGATATCATTCTGGATATGAATAAGATACAAACTATCCATAACAAACACGGCTTATGTAACAAATCATATAAAAGAAAATGAGTATGTTAACACCCAGAACGACGATAATACTAAGATATTATTAACAAGGTAATTTTAAAATATCATATATGATATCATATTAAAGTATATTATTATTGTATAATTTAATAAAAATTATTTCACCATTATACAGGAGGTTAACCTACTCTCAACCAAGTAAAATTACAAGGTAATATGTTTTTTATCTCACTTTTAATTCCGCGAGATTTCTATTATTCACCACTTATTTATTGCATGTGGTGTGTGTAGTACCCATGTTTGTATTAATTGTTTAAAATACCATAATTCATGGAAATTTACATCATCATTTTATGATCCTACTTTCATTGGTGTATGTTTCGTACGTTACCAAATCAATAATGAAATTTGAAATTTCAATTTCCACTCATTCGACTTTACGATACTTCATTGATTATTTTACACCAAGATTATGCGTAGAATAACTATTCATTTTCTTATGTCATAATTTACACTCAGATCTCTGTTGATATACGTTTGATACAAATAATCACACCATTTATAAATTCTCTTGTCATCGGTGTGAACTTGATAAGTGTAATTTTTACTCAGTCTCCATTTGTTGAGATCAACGTCCAATTCATTGGTGTTGTTTTTACTTGAATATGTGTGAATTTTCATTGATTATTTTACAGTAAATAACCAATCATATTGAGTGTATTTATATTTTTCACCCATAATTATGTCATTGATTTATCCTTAACCTATGGATATGGCCTTTATGAGATATTTCATCTCAATTTACATTCTATTGAGACTCCTTTGTTGTTATACTGAAAATCACTTTTATATGGTGTATATCATGTACTATGACATAATATATAATGAATCCCTTTATTCTCATGATATTAAAAAGTTTTTATTACCTCAATTATTTTTATTCAAGTGTCTCTCATTTGGTTAGGAACTTAAACTAAAATATCATTTTAAAAATGTTTTAATGATTTATTATTCTAAATCATTCCCATTAATTTCCATGTTTTAAAAATGGATTTAAAGATTTATTTATATGGACATTAAAGTTATAAAATTAAAACTCGTTTTAAACGTTTCAATGTGGTATGGGACACTTTGATTAAAAAATAAATTTTTAAATGGATTCATTAGAAATAGTGTGACTTTTAAAGGTTTTCAAGAAATAGAGGGACATTTCTCTCAAATAGTTTTGATAATTATTTTCATCTATGTCAATATCCTTAATTATTATTTATTGAGGTTAATATGTTACTATAAGATCATTCTTATTGTATTGAATGAGTTGTGTTTGACTGTGGATGTTCTATTTTTATACCATTCAGGGTTTGTGGATTAAGTATTGACATTTTGTATGCTAGTTTTAATACAGATTTTTATGTTATGCATCAAAATATTCATATGAAGAATTTATTGGAATTAGTATGTGATGGGTTGACCCTACTACAGCTCCTTGATGCATTAGTAGGTCTCATGAGACAAACTAGTTTCTTTGCTCAAGGCCTTGGCAAAATCTTATTTGTAGTCTTGGCACGAGGAGTTGACTATGTGGTTTTGATAGTCTGGAATTATGAATTCCATCATTATGAAAGTGGTTAATGATATTGCATGTGATTATTCGACTAGTAGAATATCCAAATGAATATGTAAATGGAATTACTTAATTTTATTTTTTCCATATTATGTTGATGTTCAAGTTTAAAAGGCTTTTGTTTTAGTTATACATTTCTTTAAATGGTTATGCTTATTTATGAATGTTTCCTTTATATTGTTATCCATACTAGGCATCTGAGCTGACCCCTTTCTATATTTTATTTTTCCTAGGATGTGGAGAAGTATTTTATGAATGACCTACAAGGATAGTATATGGGGATATAAATGTGGAGACAATGTGTTGTTGTAATTTTTCATTTTATGTTGTAATATAAACATTATGAATGTATCTAGTGATTCCAAGTATACTAAACTAATCAGTCATTTGAGACTTGATCTTTTGTGATCATGCCAATGTTATGTAATAATACACCAACTCTAGGTAATAGGGGTCGGGGCATTAAAGTTTGTATCAGAGGATGTTTAGTACAAACCTGGGAAGCTAGATTTAGATAAAATCTGATTAGAGCACATAAACCTAAGATAATCTTTGAGGATTAGTATTGAAGAACTTCTTAGAATTTTGGTATTATAGAGATTTTGTGTGTTTTCCAAGAAATACATCCCTGTCTGGATACGAACAGGTAGAGGCGGCTCTGGCACAAATATACCTAGGGGTAAAACCTGAAAACACCGCTTTGAACTAGACTCAAATGGGAATTGGTGCACGAAAACGAGCCTTGCAGCACTCTTGGTTACGACACTCTTGGGGGATATTATTTCGATAATTCTCATTTTCATTACAAACCATTATGAAGGGTTTTTGAGTATATCCATCCTTAAAGAAAACAATTTTATGAATATGGGTTATATCCATAAATTGTTTAATTTTTGTTAAGTGTTTTATAGGTTTGGGATTATGTATTTCTATTCATGAATTAATCAAGTTTATGTCATTATTTAGAAATGGCTCAAGTAGAAGGAATGAGAACTCCATCAATACGCATGATCCAAAGAGTAAAAAGGATCATATCATTCATGGTCTTAATCCAGAATTTAAAAGTGAAATATTCTCCCACATATTATCATCATATGAAGAAATAGTATCATGTGTTGATTAGATAAGTAAAGAATTCTAGGAGTCCTATGTCTTTGAAGGGAAGACAGAGAAGGAAAGGATGGTAGAGAGATGGGGAAATAATGGGAAGAAGGTAAAGAAGGATTTTCCCATATATGATAACTGTGGAAGGAATCACCTTGGAAAATTCTTGAAGGGAGTGGGAGTATGTTATAAGTGTGGAGAAAAGGGACACCATGTATGTGAATTCTAGGGTAAGAAAAAGGTTTCAAATGTACAATGCTTCATCTGTAAGGAGTTTAGACACTTTGTGAACCAATGTCTTAGTCATCGGACTATGCTGTAAATGATAATATTGGATAATAATCATGTTATGATAGTACCACAAATGAAGAGTAATGATTAGTCTTCTTCTGTTGTTATTTTGGAATTATTTCATTGAAGTGTTGTATCAATGATGTACTGGAAACAAATAAAGACTGTACTGAAGTACTATTTCATTGGGGATTTGAGATTTTATGGTATTAAGAAAATTGACCTTACAGTAAGTTATACTTTTTTGAAATTACATGGATGAAGGAATGATAAACCTTAATATGGTCCTAATATTGAGGAACTTATTTTGGAATAATATATGGTTGATTTGGTAAATTATATTGGATATTCTTGACTACCTTGAAATTGATTAAATATTTTTATATTCCATCATTGTTGGAGTTTAAAATATTTTAGGTTGGATGAAGTACATCCAGTATTCTATAAGGATTGATGGAGCATGAATGTAATCAATATGGTTTTATGGTAATTCAGGATGTTTTACTGTTTTAAAAGAATACATGATGAAGGTATTCACATGCTATTATGGGGTAAAAAGGATCTTCATTGTGTTTACCTTCCTTATAAATTTTGGAATGTGAGTTTAGACAGAAGTATTTTGGATAATTCTAGTTTGAGATTATTTTTTGGATTTCCATAAAAGGACAACCCGGAGGTCGGGTGGCAACCCGGCACGGCCATCAAGGCCGTGAGACTTGAACCCGCAACAAAAGGGCCACAAGGGTGTATCAGCTACCACTAGCCCACATGATGTCCTGGATTTAATAACATTGTTTTAAAAAAAATTCTAGTAGATGAATTTTAAATTGATTTTTTTTGAATCCTATACGAATAGGATAAATAGAATATTATTTTTATGTTCTATTATCTTTTAGAGTGAAATGTGAGTTTGTGTTAGAAATTAGTTTGAAGATGGGACTCTAATTTTCAAGTATATATTGTTCTACTTCTATTATTCTATGAATAAAATAATTATGATACTTCAGTAAAGGTATCTTAAAACAAAAATTTTTTTATCTTAATACCATATGTTTTTTTGAACCGATGGTATTTTAAAGCATCATAGATTGATGAATTCAAGGCCATCAATTTTACACTTGTTTGGGATTGATGACCTCAATAACTACCTATAAATATTTAAGTTTTCCTCCAATTATATGTCTCTAATTTCCACCAATATTCTCCTAATCGAGATCATAATTTGGTGGCGACCCTTTCATTTCCATTTTCTTCTTATTAAGATAAAATTTTATTAACCTAATTTCCAATGTGGGGTTTCCCAAAGGTATTTTCTATTTTTAACCTTTTATTGTTGAAAAATAATTTCAAATTGAGAGGATGCAATTTATTTAAGGAGGGAAGAATTTATCACCCCACGAATCAACAGTACGAATCTCTTTGAATAATACAATAGTGTGTGTTGTATGCTACTTCGAGATTCTAACACACCACGACCAATCAAAGTAGTCTTTATGAATAGTAATACCCCATTTTTTATATTTTATGAATTTCATCTCTCAAAATGGACTTCATTTTTTGATTTGGAATGTCAAAATTAGCATAGGGTGAAATTTTGGTACTTTTCGGATAACTTTTATATTTTGATGAATATTGAAAATTACTAAATTTTAATTAAAAACAGATTTTTTTAATAGAAATAATTAATAGTGATAAATTTTGAATATGAGTGGTTTTAAAGTATATTTAGAATATATATTTACAATTTAATACAATGTTGGTCTTTTGGAATAATATCACAATTAAACCAAACCTAAACAAGTGTCAATCTTATGATATTTATTATCTCTTCAAAACACGCTTTTTTGTTTTAACAACGGGAATAAATTTTAAAATAATTTCTGCCACTTCTGTGTTTTGAATTTTGAAAAATGGATTCCATATTTTGAATCAGTATTTCCAAATTGTGTAAATGGTTAACTTTTATTTTTAGAAATTTTGAATAATTGTTTCGGAAATTATTTTATTTACCATGGTTAAAGGGTAATTTCGGTAAATAAGGGTAAAAAAATAACATTATAATAATAATAAATTACCCTAAAACGTGTCTTAACCTTATTTTGTTATACATGTTTGAAAATGGACATCTTTGGGTAGATTTTTGGAACCCATGGAGCCACTTGTAGGTGATAAGGACACATTATATTAATTATGTTAAATTAAATACAAAAAAGGCATAAGAATATATCTTTTAGAAAAACAAGTTTTACATAGGGTTATACAAGTTATAGTATCTACTATAAATATTTATTAGATAGATAAAATGATTTACTAAATAATGGAAATTTATTTATAATTTTTGGACATTTAATAACTAAATTTATTTATGACACAATAATGATGCAGTATTTTCCCTATTAATAAAATAATCCAATAATTGGTATTATAAAAGATAAAATAAATATATTTTTAATGTTTTGATGCCATCCACGAATTTTATTTTATAATATTATGTGTTATTATTTCTAAAAAAATTTCATTCGAAATAATAAATTTGTTAAGACTTTAACAAAATTAAATTATTGAATAGTATCAAAATTGACATAAATGAGTTTTGAAAACAAATATTATTTATTAATTGATATTCTATTCCTAAAAATCTACGGTTCGGACAAAAAACTTATAACATGATAGGTGTATCATTAATGGACCACTTTGGGGTCTTTTTGAGGTATATAGTAAGTTTATTAACTATATAATATAAAAATACAAAGAGATATGGTAAATGTTAATCTATTTAACTAAGAGTTAAATCTACAAGATAAGGTTACTATAGTGACCCAAACCTGCCTAAAATCTTTTGGATGACTGTTTTTTGACTCATACCCACCTTAGAATTTGTATAATCCACTTTGGATCCATTATAAACTGAATATGAATTTATAATATAATAATACTTTATGTTTTTCCAAAACAGCCCATCCACCCCCTTATAAAATGACAAAAATTCTAACCAATAATTCACACATTCAAATCCTTTTGGTTTGGCCAAACCCTTCCCAATTATTCTCTAAACTTCAATCACATAATCCTAGAGGCCATAGTTTGATCATAAATCCAACCTAAGGATCCCTTTTGATCAAATCCAAAGAAAGAACCCGAAGAAGAGGTAATGTTTTCACCACCCTCTTTCAATTTCATTTCTTCTTCAACATGTTATTTCTTTGTTATTTACATTATAAAATAATAAATCTAGTATCTTCTATATAATATTATGTTATTATAAATATGGTACCACAATATTCAGTATTCTGCCCATCCTTTTAATGATATGTCACCATACGTGCGTACGTACGACCTACCGTCTCCACGTAATTGTGTAATTGTTATTCAATACATTATTATTTGTATAGGTATAATAATGATGTTTAATTAATGTTAATAATAAATATATCATTATAATGATTCTTTATATATGATATAACATCCAATTATATATTATTTTAATGTCAAAAGAATGATATTGTCGCTCTTACGTACGTACGGACTACCATCTCCACGAACGTGATGAGATTCATTCTACATCATATCCAAGCAGGAATAATTATCATTTTATGATTAAAAATATTTTTAAGGAATTGATATAATTTTGGATATGAATAATATACAACCTATCCATAACAAACACGGCTTATGTAACAAAACATATAAAATAAGACGAGTAAGTTAACACCCGGAACGATGATAATACTAAGATATTATTAACAAAGAAATGTTAAATGATCAAATAATATATCATATTAATGTACATGATTCTTGAATAATTTAATAAAAAATGTTTCACCATTATAAAAGAGGTTAACCTAACCTCAACAAAGGAAATGTATAGGGTAAGGGTTTTCTTATCTCACTTTTAATTCCATGTGATTTCCATTGTTCACCACTTATTTATTGCATGTGGTGTGTGTACTGCCCATGTTTATATTGATTGTATAATGTACTTTAATTAATGGAAATTTACATAATCATTTTATGATCCTTTTTTCATTTTTGTATGTTTCGTTAATTACCAGATCAATAAGGTAATTTGAAATTTCAATTTCCACTTATTCGGCTTTACACATACTTTATTGTTTATTTTACCCCCAGATTATGTGTGGAATCACTATTCATTTTCTTATGTCATAATTTCCGCTCCCTTATATGTGGATATAATTTTGATACACATAATCACTCTATTGATAAATTCTCATGTCATCGGTATGAACCTGATTAGAGTAATTTTTAATCAATCTTCATTTGTTGAGTTAAACATCCAATTCATTGGTGTTGTTTTTACAAGAATATGTGTGAATGTACGTTGAATGTTTTACACTAAATATCAAATCATATTGAGTGTATTTATATATGTCACACATAATTATGTCTTTTATTTATCCATAACTTAAGGATACAACCTTTATTAGAGATTTCATCTCAATTTACATTCTGTTGAGACTCTTTTGTTGTTATACACCAAATCACTTTTATATGGTGTATATAAGGTACTTTTAAATAGTATATCATGAATCCCTTTATTATCATGATATTAAAAATTAGTTTTTACATCAAATATTTGTATTCAAGTGTCTCTCTTTTGGTTAGGAATGCTAACTAAAATATCATTTTAAAAATGTTTTAATGATTTATTATTATAAATAATTCTCATTAATGTCAATGTTTTAAAAATGGTTTTAAAGATTTATTTATATGGAAATTAATGTTTTAAACATAAAACTAATTTTAAAATTTTCAAGGTGTTTTGTTACACTTTGATTCAAAAATCAATTTTTAAATGGCTTCTTGACAAATAGTATGACTTTTAAATGTTTTCACGAAAAAGGGGGATATTTCTCTCAAATAGTTTTGATGATTATTTTCATTTATGTAAATATCCTTCATTATAATTGATTGAGGTTAATATGTTACAATAAATTTTTTCTAATTTTATTGAATGAGTAAAGTTTTACTGTGGATGTGCTATTTTTATACCATTCATGGTTTGTGGATAACATATTGACATTTCGTATGCTAGTTTTAATACGAATGATTATGTTATGTTTCAAACATTTCATATTAGGAATGCATTGGACTTAGTAAGTGACTGGTGGAGCCCGTTATAGCTTCCTGATGCATTGATATTTCTCATTAGTCAATCTAGTGTCTTGGCACAAGGTTTTGACAAAATCTTATTTGTAGTTTTGGCACGAGGCCTTGACTATGTGGTTATGATAGTCTAGCATTATGCATTCCATCATTAAGAAAGTCATTATTGATATTGCATGTGACTATTTGACTAGTAGAATATCCATGTGAATATGTAAATGGCATTACATCATTTTATTTTTTCCATATTATGCTGAAGATCAATTTAAAAGGATTTTGTTTTAGTTATACATTGCCTTAAATGTTTAATCTTATTTATAAATGTTTCTGCTATATTGTTATCCTTACTGGGCATCTGATCTCACCCCTTTCTATGTTTTATTTTTTCCAGGATGTGAATAAGTATTTTATGAATCACCTGCACGGATAGTATAAGAGGATATAAGCGTGGAGACAAGTTGATGTTGTAGTTTTTCATTTTATGATGTAATATAAACTTTATGAATGTATCTAGTGATTATATGGCTACTAAAACAATAGTTCTTTCAAGACTTAATATTTTCTGATCATGCCAATGTTACGTAATAATGCACCGATATTGGGGAACTAGGGTCGAGACGTTACACTTTTTATTAGTTACTAATAGTTTAATTTAATGCTCAAATAATTGTTAGAAGGTAATTGAATTACATTTTTTATTTTGGTAGGGGTTCTATTATAGGATGGAAAATTTGAAAAAATTTATCAAATTTTCAAATATTCTATCTTTATTTCAACAAAAAATATTTTATAATTTTTAATTCTTTGTTAATACAATATCTCACTATATAATTTTTTTTATGTCATGGGTTAAGGAAATTTAGATATGGATCAATTATATAAAAATCCTTGGATGATTGCGATAATGATGAGTAGATCAACATAGGAATTATGTATAGTGAATCTTTATATTCATTCAAATAAATGTTTAATTTTAGTTTGGATGTACCAAAATCTTATTTTGATGAAAAATTATTTGAGTTTTAAAGTTTGATACTATACATATGATTTGGTGTGACTAATTGAATACAGAAAATCCTATTGAATATTATATTGACATAATGATTCCACCATGCGATGATAATCTTATGTTATAGATTTAGTTTGAAAATTGTCTTCTATTTTAACGAGTTAATGTAAGATAGTATTATTTATCCTTAATATATGATCACGTTTTCCTCAAGATAATGATATATATTTTCCATAGGTTTTGGTTGTAAATTTTTATAATGTCTATTTTTTCTTATAAATAATATTTATTATATTGACTAATTTAATTTCGTGACTTTATAACAATTAATTCCATTTTTAAAACACGTTATGTGATAATTTTATGATGAATTATTTATAAGAATACACATTTTTATGATATTTCAAGTAATGAGATATTCAGTTTACCATTTATAATGTTTTTGGATGAGTAATATGGATTGAGAACACAATATTATAGTAAAAAATTATACTATAAATATTTCCATATTACTATGTTACTGATTAATTTATATTTTATAAACCTAAACATCATCATCAATTTTGATATTGGGAAACAAACCAAAATATGGAGATATAATATAACTATTGCTGGAGTGCCACATGTAAAACATCATCCACTGAGAAGATTTTATTTTCTTATATTTTGAGGATGTTATTTTAGATTGTGATGGTATCAAATCGATAAAATAACTAGAGATATCAAGAGTAAGTTTAGTAGTTAATGACTCAAATATGGATAACCATATAAATCATGTTATAAATTATTGATGGATATGATATTTTAGTATTAAATGCTCATTATCTTATATGTCAAATTCATATATATATGAAATTGTTTTGGATATCATTGACATTTACCCTATATTATGGTGGTAATGATTTGAAATATAAAGTTATGTAAACCCTTATAAGTCCTAAATCAAGGAAAATATGAATATCTAATGTAAATGGAGACCAAATTATGGTTTCTTTCATATTTATGTGATGTTGTTATATAATGAATCAATTTTCTAGAGAATTAATATTTTTTGAGGATTAGACACTCTTGAATCAAATATGAGTATCTAGGTTTGGGTATTGAGATCTTATATTAGGTAAAAATGAGTCAATAATTTTCATAATAATTTATCTTATTAAATGTACAAATGAGTTAATTATTATTGATTAAGAGTGGTTACATGATGTTGTACTTTTAATTTGGGTTCAAATATTCATGGAATGACATACGTAATAATTGGGTATGTTATAGAAAAATATGGTCATATTTTTGTAACTAGGACTAACGACTTCATACATGGTCACATACATCACTAGTAGTGTACATACAATCTATGTATGATACATAGAGGAGGTGAGAATATCGTATTCTAGTAGATAATTCATTTTTTAGTTAAATGAGCACCTTCCACATTAACATCAATGATATTAGTGAATATGACCAAAAATATATGAGGTTCATACTAATGATAAATTGATTCACAATCGAGGATAGTATATTTAGAACTGTAATATCATAATGATTAATAAAAATTTGTGGGATGGTAACCAACATTATAATTAGTAGTGAGATAGTGATCATTAAAATCATTGTGTAGTGTTTTTAAATATGATGATAAATATGAATAGTATAGAGTATTAAATTTAATAATAATGTAAAAATATTTTAATGGTCATTAAATTGATTTTTACATAGAAAAATTGGTATAAAGGCTCATTTATGATAATGTAATTATTTAACAATCATTAGAAAAGAATAAATTTATTCAGTATGTATTAAAACTATTTAAAAATATATATGTGTAAAATTTTTATAATAAAAATATATAATTTACTTGAATTACCCTTTGGGTGATGAAGAAAACGTAATAGGAGAGATATTCATTATGATCATTATATGGACCACATTTTCTGAATAAATAAATATTTTTCATCCATGATTCTCATCATGATAGATGATTGAGATTTTAATTATATAAACTCAATATATGTGATTTTTTACACCCATACATTTATTTTAGTGAAATTAACTAAAATTATTGATATTTACTTCACATGTTATATAATTTTTGTATATGATACACCAAATAGTTATATTCAAAATGTTATTGATATTTATTTACATCGTTGGAACTATATAATGATATTCATCAATCAAGGTTGTATTTTTTGATTGAGTTTCACACATCCATATTTGTGACACATGAAATTATGTTTGAAATCACAAAGAATGATTATGGTAGATGAAGGTGATCTTTATCATTTAAAATTGATGTTAGTAAACTTATATCATTTTAATAGAGTGAAATGAATGAAACATATGGTTAATAATTGTATTTTATAATGTGATAATATAATTTCACAAATCATTCCTTAATGTTTCTTTTAATAATATGGGAGAACGACATCTTCCCATATATATTGTATAAATTTAGTTGATATATGGAATAAAATGAATTATTCCAACTATTAATTTTAAAGTTAGTGGAACCAAAAAATTATGAGGTTGGATCAAGAGTTCTGGTAAAAATTGTATTGAAATTCATTTTCGTGTGTTAAAAAATTAGTAGTTAAATCCATTTATCATACTATGTGATGGATATTTAATGATATTATCTAGAGTTTATTATTTAGTTGTTAATTTTTTATAAAATAATTTATATGATAGTGTAATGTGTTTCAGGAAATATGGTCATTGAAATTTGGAATGGTCGTGAGAATACTGATCTAACATTTGGTAAATGACATAGACATTGAATTATTAGATAATTGATGAGATGGTATAAATAGAATATTCGATACAATTTTATGTATCTGTGAATATTTATTTACATGTGTAACATTCCATTAATGTCTTTTAGGTATTCTCCCTATATTTACCCATTTTCCACATTATGTGGGTGCATCATGGGGATCCTAAGGATGAGGAGAATTTGACGGGTAAAAAACCTAATATTCATGTATGTTTGTTTGTTTTAATTATTGGAGTCCAAGTATAAATGTGTAATGTATTTTTCGATTCCACTTGAGTCAAAATAAAGCTTATGTTGTTATTGAAAATTTTTACTACAAATTAGACTTTTCACATTTTGAAGAAGAAACACAAGCTGAGTAATGGGATTATATTCCCTTGTATGTCTATCGAGGAAATTCCATAAACTTGGTTTGCATTGTTAAAATAACTACATGTTGTGTAATTTTTACATGCCATGAAAATGGTAAAGTAATGATTTTAAGATAAGAGAGACAAGTTTTATGGCATTCAATAGTTTCCTACAATACACAACGTTTAATGTTATTACACACCTTGTAATAACCACATTTTTGGATTTTTGTTTGATAATGAAAATATGGGTTTGAGTTGTTTTATCCTTGTAAATATTTTATTTACCTAATTATGAAATATAGTATGTGCACCGAGGTCAATATCTCAAGGAGGCCACTTATAAAAAACATATTTATATTTTCAATATTATTATCAATAAAATATAAAACTAACTTTTATAATATAGGGTATTTAAAATATATGAAATATAAATAAAATTAAAATATATAAAAAAAGTAAAGTAAAAAACACCAATAAAATAAAAAAACACCAAGATGTAAGTGGTATAAAATCTATTTTCTCCATGATTCAAGTTGGCGTTAAAAATTTTATTCAAAATTTTATCTCATTATTTAACTCCCAGAATAGATCTAAACCTTTAGCTATACACCCTCTCATTAGGTTGGTATTATCCTACACTAATACCTCTACATGTAGGAGTAATATCTACCTCATAAAATTCTATAAAAAACTACTCCTTTTGAATGAAATTGATTTCAATGAGATGGAAAATGATCAAATAAGGAGGAGGAAATAAATAGTAGTGAAAATGGGGATACCATCAACAAAATAATTTTATCAACTATTGAATACTTTGAATAAAAAATGATAAATAATTTACTCATAAAAAACACTAATACCACCACTTCCTCTCTTGAACAAAAACGTCTTTCAGTTATTTGTAAACATGATGTTAAGAAAAAGTAGGATTGGGAAAAACATAAAATAAAATAAATGGGAGAAGAAGTGAAAAAGAAAAAATGAATAAATAATGAATAAATAATATATATATTAAAAATTAGAAGAACAATTACATAAAAAATACTCCACCTTATCCCATCAAAATGGATAAATTTTGAAATAGTAGAAGAGATAGATATTTATAGGGATATGGGGTGAAATAATTCACCCAAAAATATCATTTAAATGACTCCAAGTGATTTTCAAATTAAATTTCCAAATTTTTAATAGTTATCTCAATGGAATTTTTTATATAATGATTCTTTAACTCACTATCCCGACCCGTCCTCAGGGCCCGTTCCGTGACTATCCCAAGCCTGCCATCAATAGGCCAGGGGCTGGCGACTAACACCAATGGCATAAATCCAGATAAAATGGGAATCTATTACCTTTATAAAATTAAACAACACAATAGAGTATGAAACAGAAAGAAAGCACTAAGTAATACTGAATACAAAAGTAAGTGCTGAACGAAAAGGTGCCCGAATATAAGACCTACATCAAGTATACTACAACTGAAAATCTAGTACGACTGCATTAATGTAAAACAACAACCACTGAATCATCCTCTCGGTTTCCCGCGTGAATGATGGGTACAGATGGCCTCCTCAACACCTTAGGCCCGACCGTCTGCTCCGTGTACATCCCGCCAAGTGGACCACCTCCGGGTACTGTCTAGCTCTACAAGCCTCTACCTCGACCAATGATGTATGTCGTCTGAATACAACACAACGTAGTGCAGGCATAGCTCATGCAAGGGTGAGTATACAATACTCATTAGGGACCCTGGGACTCATGATGGTCACCCAGAATCCACAAAGTATAAACCACATAAGAAATATACAATCTCAAAGTATCGACCAACTCTACTTAGGTATATGGCCATACATATACTTAAGTCATCAATCCCAGTTCAACTCCAACTCTCGATCCAAAGCACAACCTAGTTCACAAAGGAAAGAAGATAATAACTAAGATGATAATGATTGAAAGTCAAGACTCAGATCACAGAGGTACACATATTTAATTTAATGATAGAGTTGATCATATGTAGTCACTGATTCATCTAAGATGTCTGGCCCACGTAGGATACTAGAACATCTAAGCTGTCGGACCCACGTAGGATAGTAGAACAGCTACTCTATCAGACCCACTCAGGATACTAGTATATATGTCAAACTGTTGGACCCATATAGGATAAAAATACAGTAATAATTGTTGTCGAAGCCATGGAGGATTTCTGTACAGTCGTCGTCACTACCGAAACCACGGAGGATTCCAGTATAGTAGCTGTTGCAGTCGCAGCCAGCTCTAGGGCTCCCACACACAACATGTCCAATTCCGGGAGGGACCGCTTCTCGAGATAGGGGGGTCGATACATAAACTATCAGGATGTCTATAGAATATGTATCCCGAAGTTCCTTCTCATCAAAAGGAACCCAACACAATAGACTGCGCATCAATTAGATGCCCGATCTGTTAGATATTGGCTTTTCTGTTCCAGGGGCATGGTTGGAATTACGCTAGTTCGAAACCCAGCCGTTTTCATAATTCGTCCAAAACATACATAGATTATTTCAAAAGGACCATCTCGTCATGAGGATCCTTGTTCCGCAGACAGCAGTTCGATCAGACGTGCGGTCTTAAAGTTATTCACGTTTAAGTGAATCGGGTCTGGCCCGTCAATCCTAGTGGGCTGGTGGGTCGGCCCGACCCAATTTGGCGGGTCTGACCCAGTAGGGGGGTCGACCCAGCCAAGGGGGGCATGGACTAGACCGGATGGAGCGGCCCGGCATGTCGCGGCCCGGCGTGGCCGCGGCTCGGCCCAGCTGCCCTAGTGGTGCGGGGCGGCCGACCCCCCGATATCACGAACCGGCGGCACCGAGCAGTGCCACCCTCCTTTCCGGCCATTCGAAGCCGGATGGTCTTCCGCTGAAGCAGCCTGTAGAGCATGGGCTGAGGTCCTCCGTAGCGTGTCTCCCCTTGTGCCGCCATGGTCTTCCCATCCATTCGGCCACAGCCGGCCGATTCTTCCGCAACTTGGCGCCCTCATGGCGTCACGGTTCATTCGGCCCGACCAGCTTCAACATGCCGGTTCTTCTTCTGCCGTGCTTCCTGTGGATGTGTGCAGCGGTTCTTCTCTAAACGGCCAGCACACGACTGCCGCTTCCACCAGTCTCCATCGCCTTCGATTTTTGTCTCTTAAAAAAATATTCAGTTATCATCAGATGGTCATCAGGTCGTGTTCGTTCGGCACCCGCCCTCCGCGTTAGGCGATATCAATTGGATGAATAAAAAACAAACACTAACCAAGGACGAGATATAATTTCATTCACCTCAAATTATATCGAACCCCCTACATTGTAATTGATGTCTGTTCATCGATATGCTGCGGAAAACGAGCATTGTGGCAGTCTAGCATTGCGGAAGACGGCGTCGTGGAAAATGTCATCGTTGCGTCAACGTTGGAAGTCATTGTCATAGACGGCATTCCTCGTGAGAAGTTTCTTATCCCATAATGCAGAGGAAGAAGAAAGGATGGAGGCATTACTCACGACCATGTTCCGGTCATTGAGAGGATATCATTCCTCGCATTCTATATTGGTGAGGGATAAATCTCTCCTCCAATTCTCCAAAGGCTCCACCACCAATATTTTCCAAGAAAATATTTTAGAATGGCTTTCCCCAATAAAATAGAATTTCAATGCAATTCAAAACAATTCAAAAGAATTTTTTACCCACAAATTAATTAATGAAGTCATTATTTAATTGTGTTGGAAAACATAATGAGAGGGAGGTGGAGAGTCTACAAATTAATAAATGAGGGGTGTTGTCAGAAATAAATAAAGGGGAGTTTAAGGGAGTTGAGGGGGGTGAAATGGTTTGGGTTCGTGTGTTCGCCACCACACTAAATCCTCACCTGGGAGGTTATGTGGGGTGTCGGCCCTACCCCTATCTTCTTAAAGGTGGAATTAATCACCTATTCAAAAGAAATTGTGTATCAACCCAATTTTATTTAATTTAAAGTATATCCTCATATTATAACTTTCAACTCGCATAAAACGAAACTGTAGTAAAGGTCCCCTTAAGCGAATATCGATGCTGCGAGTTCATCGGTGTCCACGGATTTCAATTCTGAGCACCGGTTCAAAATATAGAAAAACCCACTCATAAATTTATAGAATGTACCCGAAAAATATTCCAAAATTCATTTTGGGCACACCGGGCCACAGAATCAGGTGCCGTCAGAAAGTGCAGACTCATAAAATTCCAAAGTCGAAAAGAATAAAACTTCCTTAAAATTTCCAGGTCTTTACATTACCCCCACCTTAGGGATTTACATCCCTATAAAGCTACAACACACCCAGGGGAAAAAATGGGGGTACTGAGCTCGCATCTTAGCCTCCTTATCCCAGGTGCCCTATTAGAGGTCCCCCTGCTGCCAGCGAATGTGCACCAGATGAATCGACCGTCCACGTAGGACCCGCTTCTGTCGATCCTCAATCTCCACTGGAACCTCTGTGAATGTCACCCCACCAACGATGTCCAGCTCCCCGTGATCGATGTTTTGGGATGGGTGATGAACATATATCCTCAACTGAGATACCTAGAAGACGTCATGCACACGGTGCAACTGAGGTGGAAGAACCGCTGCCCGCATCCGCGGGCCGCATGATCCAAGAAGAAAAGGCCGGCTAAAACCGGCTGGGCCGAAGGAACTTCGGAGCCACGAGGGTGCCGCGCTACAGAAGAACTAGACGGTTATGGTCGGCCTGATAGGAAGACTATGGCGCCACAAGGGGCACTGCACTGCAGAGGACCTCAGCCCGCACTTCGCGGGCCGCTTCTGCGAAAGACCATCCGACATCGGCCGACCTGACAGGACGGCGGTGCCACTCAGCACCGCCGTTTCGGAAAGTTGGGGGCCTCCCCCCCCCCCCCCCGCACCGCTCAGGGGGGCGGGCCGAGAATCATCCATTCCAAGCCGAGCCGTGCCCCTCCGTACCAGGCCGACCCCTCTGCCAGGTCGGACCCGCCAAATTGGGTCGGACCATCCCGCCTGCCCACATGGCTTGATGGGGCCGACCTGATTCACTAATACGTGATTATCTTTAAAACCACGTGTCTGATCGACGCACCGTCTGCGGCACTGTGATCCTTGTGATGAGACGGTCCTTTTGGTATATTCTCTGTAAGTTATGGATGACTTTGGAAAACATCCAGGTTTGGAACTAGTGTAATTTCAACTGGGCCCCTGGAATGGAAAAGCCAATATCTCACAAACGGGGTGTCCGATTGATGCTCCATCTATTGCGTTGGGTTCCTTTTGATGAGACAAAACATCAAGATACATCAACTCTGGACTTCGAGATAGTTGATTTATTGACCTTTGGGCTCGAGGAGTGGACCCTCCTAGAATCGAGCATGCTGTGTGCGGGAACCCAAGAGATGGCTGCGACTACAACAACTACTATACTAGAATCCTCCGTGGGTTCGGCAGCGATAATAAATGTACAAAAATATTACATGGGATTGACAGATATGATAATTGTACTATCCTAAGTGGGTCTGATGGTTTGAATTCTGTACTAGTATCCTGAGTGGGTCGAACAGACTAGCTGGTCTAGTATCCTACGTGGGTTCGATAGCTTAGCTGGTCTAGTATCATACTTGGTTCCAACAGCTTAGATGAATCAGTGACTACATATGATCACCTCTATCACTAAACGAAAGATGTATACCTGTGTGAGCTGAGTCTTGACTTTTGATCTTTATCATTGATGTGATTGACTTCTATCCTATGTGGACTGGGTTGGGCTTGGGCTCGAGTGTTGGAGTCGAACTGGGATTGATGACTTAGGTATATGTATGGGCATATACCTAAGTGAAGTTGGTTGATACATCACGATTGTATATTTCTTATTTGGTTTATCCTTCAGGTATTATAGGAGTCCTTCAAGAGTCTCGGGGTCCCTACTGAGTATAGTATACTCATCCCTACATGGGCTATGCCCGCACTACGTTGTGTTGGATGAAAACAAAGGACAACACCGATCGAGGTGGAGTCTTGTGGAGCTGGATGGTACTCAGAGGTGGACCACTTGGCGAGACAAAAAAGGATCAGACAACCAAAACCGAGGTGCTGAGGAGGCCATATGTACCCACCCTTTAGGTGTCAACCCAAGAGGACAACTCAGTGGTTGCTGTTTTACATTACTGCAGTTGTACTAGCTTTCCAGTTGAACTGTACTTACTATTGGGCTTGTATTTTCGACCCCTTTCCATTCAACACATATTTTTGTATTCAGTATTACTTAGTTCTTTCTTCTATTGCATACTCCGTTGTTTTGTTTACCTTTATAAAGGCAATACCTTCCCTTTTAGTTGGGATTTATGAGTTTGGTGCTAGTCGCTAGCCCCCGGCCTATAGAAGCCAGGCTTGGGGTAGTGACAGCACGGGCCTCGAGGACGGGTCATGACACTCACACTAAGATGTTTATATTTATTTTCCATAGTATATAGAAATTATGGATTATTTACTCTGATAAATTAATTATTAATATGTGCCTCATCAGATTCCACAACAATATATTTTCATGAAATTGTGACCTTGAAACCTGTCAACATAGTCATTATAACTTTAATTAATGTTTTTCTATACATTCTTGGGTGTTCATGTACAATAATTGGTGAATTTTGGACATGTGAATCGGATGATATTATATTTATTACTAAATGAACATGTTTCTTCTGGATGAGACCTTTCAAAATCCACATGTTTTAGCTATTAAATAATTCCTTAATGAGAATATTTTAAATCGATAAAATTCAAAGAAGAACGTACTAGAATCCTATTTCATCTCAAGATATAATTAATGAATTCAAATTTTTTTAAAAATATTAACACCTCAATTATAGTGGTGGGGTCCACTCTTCATGATTGAACAACTTTCCATAATGAATGTATTTTTTGGGACTCCAGATATCTGAATAAAGTCATGGTCCCATTGAAAAATATAGAGCCAACAATCATGGTTATCATAAGAAAATTATCTCTTTATTTTCATAAATTTTTGAATATATATTCTCAAAATTTAAAAGTGATTAAAAATAGTTAAAATACAAGAAATGTCAATTTTTTTCATTTAATCTCAAAATACCAATAAAAACATGAAAATTTCTCATAAAACAAAAATATAGTGGGATTAAAAATTTAATTAAAGAATACATTATATTAATGTTTTATATTCATTATAAACATATACTATTTCACTTTTAATTCAGATATAACCACTTTTCTCTTGACATAGGTTCCATCCTATGTGATTTTTGAGACCTTTACTCTATCTCAATCACTTCGTTCAATAATTGATCTCCATTTCTGTTCGGTTCAATCACATAATGTTTGTAAAAATTTATTTTTACACTGTTTTTTGATCTCAGTATTGCATTTTCATTTTTCTAATGAACCCATTATTCAGAGATGGTTATTCTTATAGTATCAATCTATATTAGTCCTTTTAGCTTCTTCTAGAGGCTAACACTTCTGTCAGTTTTGGTGCATCTTCCAATATTCATAATATATGTTTTATTTACTCCTATATGATATAATTATTTTAAATTAGAAAAAATTACCCGTTTTTTATATTGAATGAGGGTTAACATTGTCTTCATTACATTCTTCTTTGTTGGTAGGTGTCTACTACGGTCATGTGAGACCAGAGTTTTGAGGTTAGTGGTTGGGTGTCTATCCAATTTTGGATTACCTTCATTTGTTTTGATGTGATAAACTATTTTAAAAATAAAATTTCTTGGTTGAATTATATTAATTATTTGAGTGTAAAATTGGTTTTGAAAATTTATGGTTTTACATATTTTTGTTAAATTAAAATTATTTTTCAATGCATTGTGATATGTTTCTAAAATCATGGTTCGAAGAAATGGATTGATGATTTTTTGGAAAATAGAGCACATGGGAAGCCTTGGGTACTTTGGTAGATGGTGTAGTAATATTTACCTTCTGTTGATAGTGTTTAAGTGTTTACTCAGGGGGTTTACCCATATTCAGTATTCCTTTTCCCAATGAACATGGTATAAACTATTTAAATGACCTCTTTCTATGGTTTTCCACTCTTACAAAGATTAAATTCATATGTATAGGGGATTTATTCTCTCATGATTATAAATTATAGGGGTAAGGGTTTCCTAACTATCATGATCGAGTGTGATCCTTGGAGTGATGAGACATGTGTAATTTTATTGTACTTTTTTGTTTCACTATCATTAATTTTATATTCTATGTTATTTATGACATGTTTTGATTTGATATATCTATTTTTTTATCTTTATATGAAATTATTTGGAAACTATTTCACTAAATTATATATAATATATGGGGAAAATAAAATATTGAATTCATTTCCATTATTTCGATATAATAACCGCAAAATTTTATATCATGCATTTTTTATATAATGTTGAGCATTATTTATAATATTTATGTGTGACTTGTTTTGGAAAAACTGGGTGGGATCCAACTATGCCTTTTATATCACATCCTACACACCCATTTGGAGGTGCATCTACCATTGTAAGTCTTTTATAATATGGGAAGAAATGGATCCACAGTGAGTAGGTTATGTTCTTTGTTATCTATGATTGGGTATTTGGTAGTGGGAATGTCATGATTTTTCTATGTTGTCACATAGAGACTATTGGAGTAGCTATTGGGGATTTGTTTTCAATTTAAATTATAAATATCTATTATTTATTTGCTTTCTACCCTTTTTAATTTATCACATCCATTTTTCTCAATGTATTGTGATATATATATACATACATTAATGTTTTCTTCTGGTGTTTCATTCTATGTATGTATATATGAAATATTATCTGCTTCAGGTTGGTAGAATTTTTTTCTTTGTTTTGATGTTGATTAGTGGTTAATGGATGCAATCCCTTGTGGATTGGGAATTTTCTACAAGTATGTGGAAATTTGGTTCGGGTTCGTCTATTGATAGGGTATTTGGGATAGATTATTCAATGTTTTCTATTATAGGTATGGATTTCCTAAAGATTTATTATCGTAGGAAAATTTTTAGAGTGAATATAGGACTTCCAGGACCTGAGAGGTAGGATGTGGTGAGATCCATGAATGTTCTTGCTGTTACATGACTCAATTTTCCATGGGATTTTGGGATGTTTTCCTCATGTTTTTTATTTCATATTATAAATCTTAATTATTTCTTGTTCTTTTTTATTCGAACTAGGACAATTCATTTCATGATTAATTTTTCTATTTTTGTGTGAAATACTATGCTCATATATGTAATCCATGGATTCAATATGAGTTTGAAAATGATGGTCCTCCATTGAATTATCATATAGATCATTATTTTTCATGGATATCATGAGCATAGTAACTTCTCTCAACCAACCTGTAATGCAAGTCTAGAGTGTCATCCTTGAGGTTTAACCAGGAGCTGAGGGAGAATAGGGTCTATCACAGGAGTTCATCCATGAAAAGACACATTCAATTTATTGTACAAATGAACCTCAGGATGTATAGTAATAGAGTTACAAGTTCAATTATATATTTGACAACATAGAAACACAAGAGACTGTTAAGGGGACTTGTGCTTTGTTCATTCATAATTTCCTAGACCAGCGATTGGGGGATTCCATGGTTCATGTAGATAACTATGTGGGATTTGACTAAAAGAATTTCAAAAATAACTTCTTCTCGTGTTTTTTTCAGGATTCACTAATGATGTTTAATTGAATAAATTTTCTCTCTTTCCACTAGGAAGTGCATTTTGGGTCTTCATAAACCAATCTATATTTCAGGATATTTTTTTACTATCTATTAATATGAATCTCTAGATAAATAATCAAAAGTAACTACAATGTCTTCATATAGAGAACATATCATATTTATTTAGGGTGAATCATTCAAATTATAAAAATTAAATAGAATGAGATAGGATTGTCGGGAAGTATTTTGTATGTAGGGATTGATATTCTTCCCCTTCTCATAAACATAGTGGAAAAATTAGCGGAGTTCAAATAAAAATGTGAAGTATATAGATCATCGTATGAGTGTTGGAGGTGGTTCTTAGCATAATACATCCTATTTAACATTATATAGATATATTAGTGTTCCCCTAAATTTATATTAGTTTGGAATGGATTGAAACACCCAGAGCTATTGTCATGAACCTAAAAATTTGTGTTACGGTTTTTAATTCTATAGCCTTCTGTAGAATTTGTACTAGCCTTTTTATATGTCTCGTTGTGGTTAGGAATCATCGACTCCATAGGCTATTATGGCGTAGTCTTATAAATCAAATAAAATTGTGATCTATCTACAACCCTCAAGACTGAACAACCATTCTTTAGAATATGAGTTTATAGGTGGATTATATGGTGGTCTTGTGATAGGGATAGGTACTGTGTTTATATCTTGTTTAGTGGAGATTTTTAATTTTATATTGGTCTACCCCACACATTTATATATGATAGTTTTATTATAATGCTGAACATCAAAAAATAAATATTTCCTTTGTTATGGACATATAATAACTTATTGGTATGAGTAAAAGGATGGGGTTTGAATGTCCATCTTATGTGTTATTGATAGTTTATGAAATTTTAGTATGGGATTTCCACATTCTATATTTGGATCCATTTGAAATCATCATTTGAATGGATTTTCTTTTTTACTCATCATTATAAGGTTTATTAAAATCATTGGAGTGATTCATTTATTACGGAAAATGGGATCTCACATTTTTTTCATGGAGTTTGATATATGATTTTTGTTCATGAAGGAAATGTTAATATAGACCTCATGGTTTTTCTTCTGCTGTAGGAGTTATGCAAAATGGTGTTTATTATATTGTTGATATTATGAGTATTGTTTTGGATTTTCATGTTGTTTTACTAGAATATTTATCTAATATTATTCTAGAGATGGAGGTATAGTTTATGATTGATCTATTTATATCTTCATATCCTATTTTATTACCATCCTACTGTATGGAACCAGTGGAGTTAAAGAGAAAATGATTTAGTTTTACATTCTGGTGGTAAAGAGTTTTGTTCTCCCTAGGTTATCACCTTTGGTATCCCTGGTTATCTTTTCAATGACGGTAGCTGTTTTGAATTGACAGTGTGTAGACTATCATATATTAAACTGGTTAACACTAAAAATAATTATTATTTTCGTCATATGTATTATATTTTTGATTAGTTGTATGGGGAAAAGTTGTTTTCAATGATAGATCATCACTAGATTTCTGATCAACTCATATCATTGGAGTCTTATATACCATTGTAAAAATTTATGACTAGGTATGAAATTTTAGAATATCTACTTTTTTATTCAGTTATATTAGGACTATGAGATGTTTTATGTATTTAATAAATAAAATATTCCATTTCTATGGTGATACTATTTTTGTAGTGTTCCTGAAATATATTATTATTTATTCACGATTTGAGATTGAGGATGAGAACCATTTGGTTTTGGTTTTGGAAGTCCTAAGGATCCACCATTTTTATGAAATGATTTCGAAATTATGCTTATATATCCAAGAATTGATGTTATTTGAGAACATAAATTCTATGCATCGATTATTAGTTTTTTCATGAAAAGTTTAAGGTTGTCTTTATTAAGAAAAATAAAAAAAAATTATTTTATATTAGGAAAATCCTTGGTCATTTTGGAAACTACTGATAGTTTTTCAATGATTTTTCATAGTTAGTGTTATCCTAGACATTCTTACAATGAATGTGGTAAGAAATTTATTTTATTAAATGTTTCATTCTTGTTTTTATGAGTTGAAAAGACTCCAAAAAATTGGCTCCTATTCTAATCACCGCCTATCCTAGTAACTGATATATTATTTTTTGTGAAGCTTTTAGTTCAATTATGGTTTGTTGGAATATGTAGGAATTCCTTGCAGTGAATTTAAGTACACATTATCTTTGAACACATGATAATTATTACCACACTTATAATTTAAATCCTTCCATAGTTATGAATTAGCTTAACTGTTGGAAACACTAACTTTTTGGTAGAGAATCATAGTATTTTCTTTCCATGAAAAATATATATATATATATATATATATATTATCATATATATGTTAATCCTATATAGAAATGATGGGTGGAATACATTTATTAATTGGATGCTAAAATTTCCTAAACCCAGGTGAAGGTGGGTGTCATTACAGACACTCTTAGTCGGATGGGGTAGTCACATGATATTTTGTAATCAAATGTGGAGTCGAATCATTTAATGATTTTCACTCAATTTCATATGGATTATTAGAAGGAATTGAATATATGGTTTTGGTTTGTTTTTAGTTAATATCATATATTGTGGAATCTAATAATTTGTATCAGTATCATAATGTTGAGTTTAATAGAAGTTGAGAAACATGGTATGGCATTGAGGGTGATTCTAGTTTTTCTTTCTCGTCTGATAATATACATTATTTTTAGGATCAGTTATCCATATTATAATTAGTGAGAAGATTTGTTTTTTAGTAACAAAGTTATTCATGGACTATTCATTTGTGTACTATGAAGATGTATTATGACATGAGACTATGATACTGATAGTTAGGTATGAAGGATGACATTGAAAATTTTCTATCCTATTGTTACACTATCAAACTGATAATTTCATATCATCTAAACTCATATGGTTTTCTCTATACTATTATGGTGGTAGTTTGTAAATGGGATAAGGTTTCCATTATTTTTTTATCAAATTACAATAAATACCCTGATGGAGAATTCTATCGGGATGGTGATTGATCGATTGTAAATTTTATCACATTTTATAATGATTCAGCACCCAAAAAAATGTTTATGATATTATTAATCTATTTGTGATGGATTTTGTGTGGTTATAAGGGGTTCCATTTATAATTATATTATATGGGGATCCAATGTTTACAATAATATTATATTGGAGTCTCAATGACATGATGGGTACTGTGAAAAGGTTGAGTACAACATATTATCCACAGATATATGGTCAGATTGATTGTTTAATACAGAACCTAGTGGATGTGATAAGTTACATTTTATAGGATTATGGAAGATCAATGGATAGCCATTTGTGATTGGTTGATTTGTATTGTAATAATGGTTATCATTCATCGTTGAAAATAGATAATTTTGATGAATTGTATGGTTGACAATACAGATGAACTCTTTGTTGGAAAGAGGAATGTGATGTATCTATGGTTATACAATGTCTTGTTTATGAGAATTATTTGAGGCTTAATGATATATATTTATGTCTAGTTGAAATATATAATAGAATGAAATATTTTTAATATCAAAATTATCATCCTTTGGAGTATTCTATAGGTGATGTGGTTTCCATGAAAATTTCTCCTCAGTTAGGTTACTTTCATCATAGAAATAATGGAATGTTATCTCTATGACACATTGGCCCATTTGTCATTAGTGAGTTTCTGGGATAGGTTTCCTATTGATGAGCCAATAAGGTTTCATTATGAATTTTCCATTCATTCATATTTAGGGAGATTGTTGTGTCAACAAGGATTCATTATAACTTTACCATTCCTTTATATTTTGAAAATCAAAAAATAAGTATCTTAAGGAAAATTTCACTATCCCTAATATTTTACTTGATAAGAAATATTTACATTCCCCATGGAAAATTTATCCTTACCAGTTTTCATTGTTAATATTATAACCTAATTCATTTTCATTATATGTATAAAATTATTTTTCACATCCAAAACCTCAAAATCTTATAAATACTTAGATATAGGGCATTCTATTTTTAGTATCTTAATTCTGGTTCCAAATTCTCTAAATTTGGAATCCATACATTCTATGTTTGGACTCCGATCTCTCTGAATTCAGATTATGAACTTTCTATGTTCAGACTCCGAATTCCTCAGAATTCAGAATCTGAATTTCTCAGAATTAAGACTTCAAAGTCTATATCATTCCTATTTCGTATTCCTAAGAAACAAAATCTGAATATCTTTGTAATATAGACTTTGAATGTTAATGAGTTTAGACTCCGAATTATATTTTTTTTTTGTAAATTCCAAAAAATGGTTTTAGCTAAGAAACCGTATTACTCAGGTTTGAGTTATAAAACGATGTTGTGGATTCTGTTATTTACTAACTGATGTTTATGTGACACGTATACAGGTCCCTCCAAAATTCAAGGAAAAATATGACCGTTGAAGGAGGGAGCTGACCGTTGAAGATGTATCTATAAATAGGAGATCATTTAAACTAGCTCAACAATTTTGAAAAACAAATATACAGTTCTATGACTTTAGATATTATATGTTGTTGAAGTGTTTTCTAGAGAGAGAGAGGCTCTTTCAACTCTCAGTTCTTCATGAGGATGTTGTGAAAAACTTCTTCGGGATTGAATAATGTCATGAACCACCTTCACCAAAATGAGGGAAGGGTCAGCAGATTGCCCGGCCCTTACTTCTTTATGTTGAATGAGAGATAATTACCCCCGAGACCCCCCTTAAATAGGTCTCGGAGTGGCGAATAGCACCAAGGGTATAGAAATTTCTCAAAAATGGAAGGCATTACCCTTTTTTGTTTTATAAGATCGATAGATGAGATGATGAAACTCAACAATACCAAGGTAAAAGAAAAGTAAAGCCAAAAATAAACCATTCCCACATGCATGTTCCAAAAGAAAAGCCACAAGGTACAAAAGGTGACTACAAATGTATGTACCAAAGAGGAAAAGCAACAACTGCAACTACCCCAACGATCTGAGCTAGTAAGGTCCTACGTGATCCCCGAAGTCCTCCTGGAAACCTGAAAGCAGTTTTATATACATAGGGTGATCATACAAGTGCACCCAGTAGGGAAAACCAAACACTCTCGTGCACAAGAGGGGGAACGTACTAATGTCCCATGAGAAAAGAGTAAACCAAACACCTATCAAGGTAAACTATCCACCCCAGGCCTCACCAAGGCACACTCCCCAAATAACACAAGTCAAGTAATATATATAATCAGAGCACATCGATGTTTGGGTACCCCGCGCTACTTTGCCACTGGTTATTGAGGCATCCTACGCATCGGACCAATCCCGCCATTCCCACCGCAGTCCCACTGCCACACCCGCCCGCACACACCTAGGCAACAACCACACGTAGTCCCACTACCGAATTCCCGCCCGCACACACCTAGGCCACAAATGTCACGTAGTCCCAATGCCGAATTCCCTCCCACACACATCTGGGCCACAACGATCACACGTAACCACGCCTGCAAACACCTAGGCCAGAACAACCACCACCACGCCCGAAGACACCATGGCTAGAGAAAATCCTCTGCCACGCCTAAAGACACCTGGGCCTCATCCCGAAGACACTTGGGAAACCACCAGCCGCACACACCTGGCCACCCACCACACTGCCCCGCCCGAAGGTTCTTGGGCTAATAATGGACCTCAGACCATCACAGCCTGCCCGAAGATACTTGGGCTATCCGGGAAAGGGAGCAGAAAAGGAGCTAATAACCAGCCACCAAGAATAGTGTTGGGAAAACACCCTCCCCCATGAAATGGGGGTGTTCGGCACTTAATTGCTCAACTAGGGTGGGGTGTGAATAAGAAACACAAAACTACATGTATAGATATAGGTAACAAGCACTCACCCAAAGTCTAGGCTTTTCTAACCAACCTACAGAACACAACACCACTACATCCAAGTCACAAGTCACGACTCTCTCCAACAAAACCCATTTTTCCCATTCTTGTTTCATGTTCAGTAATAATGTTTAAGTTTAAGCACTACTGGGCAACTAGTAGGCATAGGCATAAGTCCAGGAAAGAAAACAGTCATAAATCAACCAAAACGCCCACACTCGGTTCTCAACAACAGAGGATCCCACCCCAATTCGTGATATAAACAAGTACCCACCCGGTCTTAAAACTCACAACCACCGAATCCATACCAACATGGGATCCCATCAACAATTTCACACAACCACCATGGGTATAAAGACAGGGGATCCCATCCCCTCCCACGTCTCCAGCAATCGGCCCGAAAGGAAAACAACCAACTACCACCACCAACACATGTCAGGGACATGCCAGTATTTTCAGATTTAAATGACTTAACACCCTCCATGATTTCAAATTCTGTGTGTCCTAACCGGGAGTTATCACAGAAGGGTTGATCCTGGTGCTTTCAATTTATTCAGCCGGATATACTTGATTAACCAATTTACTTTTCATAGTAGGATTTTAAAACCACAAACAAGCCATTTAAAACATTAGCAAGGTTCATTAGTTCACAAACAATGACCACCAACGACCTCGATTTTCAGAAGGCATAAGCTAGCACAACTGAAAAAGATGGTCATAGAAGAAACAACATTAGAAAATATAAGACATCATCAACGATCACAAACCCCCCTCATTTCTTTATAGAATTCGTTCATTATCTTTAACTAGGTATGGTTTATCCAATCCTATAGAATCAAAACCACGCCCACCACACATGATACACAAAAGAGAGAGGCAAAGGAGAAATTACCTACTTGTTGATAGATTATCGGTGTCTAGGCCGGGCGTGGAACTTTACGGATAACGATGCGGCATGCCCGATGCACCAGAATCTGTTTGTGAAAATCCACGATTGAGGGAAGAGAAACAACGACTAACCATTAGTTTATAAGAGTCGGGGACATTTGAGTTGAAAATGCGAAACTGCATAGGGCACGGGGTTCGTGGGTTGACCACGCAGCTCCACTCGTCATAAAAGGTGGTCGGTGGTTTAAGCTGACTCATGAATTGATTAAGTATTTAATTAAAACTCTTATGCGCATTACGGGTCTTTAAAACACGCTTAAACGAGTCAGAATAGGGTTTAAAACCCTTTTTGTGCAAAAAGGAGCGCTACTGGAAACAACTCGACTGGGCCGGGTGACGCCGATTGGTTTCACTGATTTGTCGAGTCAGATACCTCTCAAACTATTCTCGTCCTCGAGAATTTCAACAACCGAGAAGGAAAGGGCGGGTCCGAACAACCACCCCGAAAGATACCTCTCAATATTGAACCTCGGTGTTTAACTAATAACACCTTCTTGTCACGAACCAAGCTACATACCATGACCAACTTCCCGGGCATGTGGGTTGGGGAGTCTCCTCCCCCATGTCAAGATATTATCCGCTTTGGGCGGCACTGACTCGCCCACACATGTCTAATTACATCCACCTTAATGTGTCTTGACTAGGGGTCAGGTTCTCTCCTTCCCCATAGCCGAGGATTTTCACACACAAACAGAGGAATGAAAACCAGTACATTTCATAGCCAAATGACAAAACGTTCTACCACAACAGGTGCAACAAGGAACACAACTCAAAAAAACTCTGGGAACTGGGTACACATCTATGCTTCCCTCTCCCACGTACTCTCCTCAAGCCCACCATGTCTCCACAACACACGAACCAAGGGGATGGTTCACCCACGGAGCACCATCTCCTTGCGATCCTCGTGATTTTGTGATCCGTGATTACCACAAAGCGTTCCCCGATGAGGTAGTGCATCCATAACTTTACAGCAAAAATGACCGCTGTAAGCTCCATGTCGTGGGTGGCGTAATTACGCTCATGGGAATGCAGCTGCCTGGACCCATAAGAGATCACCCCTTGTCGCTGCTTCAGCACGCATCCCCGGACCTGTCCTAAAGCATCACAGAACACCTCATAAGACACCATTTCTTCTAGTAACCTCAGCACTGGGGCACTGACTAACTTCTCCTTCAGATAGCTGAATGCTGACTAGCATTGCTCACTCCATACAAAAGCCTGGTCCTTCTTGGTTAGAGCCGTCAAAGGGGCTGCTACTCGGGAGAATTTGGGTACGAATCTCCGGTAGTAACCTGACAGCCCGAGGAAACTTCATACTTCCACCACATTCTTGGGTGCTGCCCAAGAAACAACTGCCTCAACCTTTGATGGGTCGACCGCTACCCCCTGCTCGGACACAACGTGCCCGAGGAAGTGCACTTATCGTGTCCAGAACTTGCATTTTGACAACTTCCCATAGATCTGGTGCTGTCGGAGGACCTCCAAAACTGTCCTCAGGTGCTCTGCATAGTCCTCTTCTGACCTCGAATAGATTAGGATATCGTCGATGAACAAAACCACGAACCGATCCAATTACTCCCGGAAGATGGAGTTCATAATCCCCATGAACACAGCCGAGGCATTCGTAACACCGAAGGGTATGACTACGAAATCGAAGTGTCCATAACTGCACCTGAACGCTGTCTTTGGGATGTCGCTCTCTTTCAACCTCAGCTGGTGGTACCCAGACCGCAGGTCGATCTTCGAGAACCATCCTGCCGCTTTCAGCTGGTCAAAAAGATCATCTATTCTTAGAAGAGGGTAGCGATTCTTGATCGTTACCTGATTCAGCCTCCTGTAGTTTATGCACAATCTGAGGCCACCATTTGCCTTCTTTGTGAATAGGACTAGAGTGCCCCATGTTGACGTGCTCGAACGAACATAACCCCTCTTCATCAGATCATCAATATGTATCCGCAACTCCCGTAACTCCGAAGGTGCCATCCGGTAAGGAGCCATCGATATTGGAAGAGCAACGGGCTGCAGGTCTATCCCGAACTCGATATCAAGTCGAGGGGGTAGAGTTATCACCTCCTCAGGAAAGATGTCCCTAAACTCACGGATGATCTCTGGCACTTCCACCATTTCATCATCTACTGTTTCCACTATCAGCTCGGTCAACACAGAGAGGAGAGGTTCCTCTCTCCTGTTCCCTTCAGACTGCTCCACTCGCTGGTGAAGGTAACACGCCGGCCGTCCAAGTTTGAGAACACCACCCTTCCCTGAAAATAGTCGATGATGGAGCACACAGAAAATATCCAGTCGATTCCTAGGATGACATCGTATGGCTGAATCTGTAGCAGAAGAAGAACCCTAACCGACTGATGTGGCCCTAACATCAGTCTACATCCCCAACAAACAAACAACAAGTCAGTCTGACCTCTGACTGGTGTGCTCAACACTAGGGGAACTGGAAGTCTCTCAACATCTAGACCCAAGGAACGGGCTATAATGTGTGCAACAAAGGAGTGCGAAGCTCCGGTATCGAACAAAGCATAAGAAAAAGTGCTAAACAGACTAATTGTAACTCGAACAACCTCTGGCCCGGCTGGAACTGCTGCCTCTGCGGCGTGTAACTATCCTCGCCCAGCTCCCCTGCCCCTCGGCTGTCGGCCACCTCCCCGACCACGCCCTGGTCGAGGTCCCTGTTGTGCACCCTGAGGTCGGCCTCCTCCTCCTACGTCTGCCCTCGGAGGAGCGGGAGCTCGCTGTCCTAGCTGCTGCTGCTGGAAAGGTATGGCTAGAAGCTGCTACTGGGGTGGGTGCTGGGGATGAATGCCACTACTGTATTGCACCCGGTTGGGGCACTGACTCTGGAGATGCCCAGGGCTCCCACAGATGAAGCACCGTAGTCCCGTGCCCGAAGGAAAAGGGCGAGGGCCAGGGGATCAAAACTAAAACTGCTGCGGCCTGCTCCCTGCGGGTCGGAATCTAGAGGGTCCTAACACTGGAGGCCTGGTGCTGACGGCCTTCCCCTTTGATGGTCTTTGCTAGATCCCCACTCAAGACACTCCTCCTAGATCATGCATACTCTCCACCACTTCAGTCTTCTTTTGGACTTCCAAGTACGTCGGTAGGGTAAAGGGGGTAACAACATACTAGAGTAAGGGTCGGAGTGCCTCCTCTAAACATCTTGCCTGAGACTCCTCATCGGGAAAGAGGTTCCGGAGCAAAGCGTAGGAGGTCCTTAAACTTGATCCCTAGCTCTATCACAGACATACTCCCCTGTTGGAGGGAGAGTAGTTCCTACCTCTTTTCTGCCTTCATCGTCGAGGAGTGGAATTCCGCCCGGAACACCCTCTCGAAATCCGCCCAAGGCACCTCAAATCACTCCTCTCCCCCAGGTAATGCATCCACCACTGACGTGCCGATCCCCACATCTGGATAATGGCCAGAGGATCCCAGTACTCGGTCAGGGCCCGAATCAGGCCGAAGGCTATAAGTAGTTCCTCTACCCAGCCTTCCGTCTTCATATCGAAGGTGCTTCCCTCATACTTCACGAGCACCTGTCGCTGGAAGGCCCGAAGAGTCTTCTGGCACTGGTCATCCTTTTCCTCTCGATCAGCTCTCTGCCGATCGACCAAAGTAGTCTACGGGGCCTTGATCGCCTGTACCACACGTGGTCGCCTTCCAGGTGCCATATCTGCATGGTAAACAAGGAATTCCTAATCCCAAGTAGTGTAGAATATCGTCTTAAAAACTTCTTAAAATTTAATTTATTATTAATTCCCAAGACATCCCAGAAACACAAGAACACAAGTCATTATGATGCATGTACCTTTCCTAGGGTCTCTACCCTGGAATCAGTGTGGTCTCACATGGCTATTCGGTAGGTCCAGAGTCCTTGCATCAGATCACGGGGGGCCCTAAAATCCCATGTCCTAACCGGTCTTCCCTGACCTAATTCCCGCGCCAAGGTCACCCAACACGGTTTCCTTACCATCCCATGCAATCCTCACTGTGCCTAACTCCAAACTCCATCCTATCTCTCAACCATCAACTCTGATACCATTCTGTCACGACCCTCCTTCACCAAAAGGAGGGAAGGGTCAGCAGATTTCCAGACCCTTCCTTCTTGAAGTTGAAGAGGAGATAATGACCCCCGAGACACTCCTTCAATAGGTCCCGGAGTGGCGACTAGCACCAAGGGTATAGAAATTTCTCACAAATGGAAGGGATTACCCCTTTTTGTTTTTTTATGATCAAGAGATGAGATGATGAAACTCAACAATACCAAGGTAAAGGAAAATTAAATCCAAAAATAAACCATTCCCACATGCATGTTCCAAAAGTAAAGCCACAAGGTAAAAAATGTGACTACAAAGGTAAGTACCAAAGAGGAAAAGCAACAACTGCAACTGCCCCAAAGGTCCGAGATAGTAAGGGCCTGCGTGATCCCCGAAGTCCTCCTGGAAACCTGAAAGCAGTTTTATATACGTAGGGTGAGCATACAAGTATACTCAGTAGGGAAAACCAAAGACTCTCATGCACAAGTGGGGGAACGTATTAAATCCTGTGAGAAAAGAGTAAACCAAACACCTATCAAGGTAAACTATCCACCCCAGGCCTAACCAAGGCACACTCCCCAAATAACGCAAGTCAAGTAATATATATAATCATAGCACATCGATGTTTGGGTACCCCATGCCACTTTCCCACTGGTTATTGAGACATCCTATGCATCATACCAATCCCTCCATTCTCACCGCAGTTCCACAGCCACACCCACCCGCACACACCTGGGCCACAACCACATGCAGACCCACTGCCGAAATCCCACCCGCACACACCTGAGCCACAACTGTCACACAGTCCCACTGCCGAATTCCCGCCCGCACACACCTGGGCCACAACTGTCACACGTAACCATGCCTGCAAACACCTAGGCCAGAACAACCACCACCACAACCGAAGACACATGGGATAGAGAAAATCCACTGCCACGCCCGAAGACACCTGAGCCTCATCTCGAAGACACATGGGAAACCACCTGCCGCACACACCTGGACAACCAGAACACTACCCCGCCCGAAGGTTCTTGGGCTAATAATGGACCTCAATCCTGATGTGATAACCCAGACTCCCTTGGTCCTTCCCTTTTCCAAAATCTGGGTCTTAAAGGAGTGTCGTCTCAGTGAGACCAATCGGCGCGACGAATCGGCGTGACAGATCGGCGCGACCGATCCGTGAGACCGATCGGCGTCACCCGGCCTTGCCGAGTTGTTTCCAGTAGTGCTTCTTTTTGCGCAAATAGGATTTTAAACCCTATTAGTACTCGTTTAAGCGTGTTTTAAAGACCCGTAACGCACACAAGAGTTTTAATTAAATACTTAATAAATTCATGAGTCAGTTTAAACCACCAGACCCCATTTTATGACAAGTGGAGCCGCGTGGTCAACCCATGAACCCCGCGCCTTACGTGGTTTCGCATTTTCACCTCGACTGTCCCTGACTCTTATAAACTAAGGGTCAGTCGTGGTTTCTCTTCCCTCAATCGTGGCTTTTCACAAACAACTTCTGGTCCATCGGGCGCGCCGCATCATTATCTGTAAAGTTCCGCGCCAAGCCTAGATACCGATCATCTATCAACAAGTAGGGAATTTATCTTTTGCCTCTCTCTTTTGTGTATCATGCTTGGTGGGCATGATTTTGATTCTGTATAATTGGATAAACCAGACCTAATTAAAGATAATGAACGAATTCTATTATGAACGGAGGGGGGATGTGATTGTTGATGTTGTCTTATATTTTTTATGTTGTTTCTTCTGTGACCATCTTGTTGAGTTGTGCTGGCTTATGCGTTCTGAAAATCAAGGCTGCTGGTGGTCGTTGTTTATGCACTAATGAAACCTACTGATGTTTTAAATGGCTTGTTTGTGGTTGTAAACTCCTCATATGAAAAGTAAATTGGTTAATCACGTATATCCGGCTGAATAAATTGAAAGCACCCGAATCAACCCTTTTGTGATAACTCCCGGTTAGATCACACGGAATTTGAAATCATGGAGTGTGTTAAGCCGTTTAAATCTGAAAATCACGGCATGGCCCTGACATTTGGTGGTGGTGGTAGTTGGTTGTTTTCCTTTCGGGCCGATTTCTAGAGACGTGGGAGGGTATGGGATCCACTGTCTTTATACCCTCGGTGGTTGGGTGAAATTGGGGATGGGATCCCCTGTTGGTATGGATTTGGTGGTTGTGTGTTTTAAGACCGGGTGGGTACTTGTTTATATCACGAATTGGGGTGGGATCCTCTGTTGTTGAGAACTGGGTGTGGGTGTTTTGGTTGATTTTTGATTTTTTTATTTCCTGGAATTATGCCTATGCCTACTAGTTTCCCAGTAGTGCTTAAACATAAACATTATTACTGAACATGAAACAAGAATGGGAAAATTGGGGTTTCTCGGCAACAGTCGTGACTTGTGACTTGGATGTAGTGGTGTTGTGTTCTGTAGGTTGGTTAGAAAAACCTAGACTTTGGGTGAGTGCTTGTTAACTATATCTATACTTGTAGTTTTGTTTTTCTTATCCGCGCCCCACCCAAGTTGAGAAATTAAGTGCTGAACACCCCCATCTCATGGGGGAGGGTATTTTTCCCAACACTATTCTTGGTGGCTGGTTATTAGATCATTTTATGCTCCCTTTCCCGGATATCCCAAGTATCTTCGGGCAGGCTGTGATGGCCTGAGGTCCATTATTTGCCCAAAAACCTTCGGGCGGGGTCGTGTGGTGGTTGGCTAGGTGTGTGCGGCAGGTGGTTTCCCAAGTGTCTTCGGGATGAGGCCCAGGTTTCTTCTGGTGTGGCATTGGATTTTCTCTAGCCCATGTGTCTTCGGTCGTGGTGGTGGTTGTTTGGGCCTAGGTGTTTGCAGGCATGGTTACGTGTGACAGTTGTTGCCCAGGTGTGTGCGGGCGGGAATTCAGCAGTGGGACTGCGTGATAGTTGTGGCCCAGGTGTGTGTGGGTGGGATTTCGGCAGTGGGACTGTGTGTGGTTGTGTTCCTGGTGTGTGCGGGCGGGTGTGGCAGTGGGACTGCGGTGAGAATGGCAGGATTGGTCTGATGCGTAGGATGTCTCAATAACTAGTGGGAACGTGGCGCGGGGTACCCAAACATAGATTGCTCTGATTGTATATATTACTTGACTTGTGTTATTTGGGGAGTGTGCCTTGGTGCAGCCTGGGGTGGATAGTTTACCTTGATAGGTGTTTGGTTTACTCTTTTCTCACGGGACTTTAGTATGTCCCCCCACTTGTGCACGAGAGTATTTGGTTTTCCCTACTGAGTGTACTTGTATTCTCACCCTACGTATATAAAACTACTTTCAAGTTTCCAGGAGGACTTCGAGGATCACGCAAGACCTTATTAGCTCGGACCTTTGGGGCAGTTGCAGTTGATGTTTTTCCTCTTTGGTATTTACCTTTGTAGTCACCTTTTGTACCTTGTGGATTTACTTTTGGAACATTCATGTGGGATGGTTTATTTTTGGCTTTACTTTTCTTTAACCTTGGTATTGTTGTGTGTCATCATCTCATCTCTCGATTTTATAAATCAGAAAGGGGTAATGCCTTCCATTTGTGAGAAATTTCTATACCCTTGGTGCTAGTCGCCACTCTGGGACCTAGTGAAGGCGGGTCTCGGGGGTCATTTTCTCTCCTTCAACTTAAAGAAGGAAGGGCCTGGCAATCTGCTGACCCTTCCCTCTTTTTGGTGAAGGCGGGTCATGACAAACAATATGTTCTCACATGCTTTGTGCAGACTCCGATCATAAAGATTGTGGGCTTCCAGGTTTGGAAGACAGAGGTTCTGATTTCCTACTAAATCAAGGACATGCGGGGATAACAAGATAGATACTGATCATCAGAATGAGGGCCTACTTGGGTTTTGGTAATACATGAGTTTATTAAAGTATAAATCAAGGCACCCATATCCAAGGTTGTAGGATTCCGTACTTATTGGGTTAAAATACTTCTATACTTTTTTCTTATAATGTTTAAAGTTTGTTTTCCCATTTATTTTGGTTGTTGAGGAATGTATAACTATATTATATTTTTTAATACAAGAAATCTAATTAAATAGTATTCTATACGCTTTAATGTATAATATTTGTTTTGTAAACTTTGGTTAAGTTTCATTTTCAGAACCACGTTTCTGGAATCACATTTCCAGAACTACATTTTCAGAATCAATCAAGTTTGTAGAACATAGTGGTTTTGTTAATTTACCTAGTTTAACTTTGTTAAAAAATAAAAACGTTTCTAACCCACTTTAAAAGTTCATAAAGAATTTTTGTAATGTAAAATATTCACCCCTCTGGTATATTGAGCATCTACATCATTATTATGATACTACAATAAGTATCATTCAAATCCTACAATTGGTATCAAAGTTTGGTCTCTGAAATACTTATACTGACATATATGTTTTCTTGATCAAGTTTTTCATTGTTCTATATTTTCTGTGCATGAGATATATTCATCCTTTTTTACAAACCTTTATTACTGACACATTTTTAAGGAATGATTTTCATTAATATGGCAATAATAAATGATGGTTCAATTAATAACCTTAATCTTACTAGAACACCTTTTTTTTGGGAATGATTATGAATATTGGAGAGATCATATAAAGACTTTTTTTATAATCACTGGAGTGGAAAACTTTATATGCTTACTGGAGATTACAAGATTCCTGATAAGGATGTCAAAAATTATACTAATCAAGAGAAGTCTGAATATCAACATAACAATAAGATATGTAATACTTAGTTATGTTCCATAACTAGGAATATATATATATATAGCCGGATTTCTTCTTGTGAAGCTGAGAATTGTATCCGGAAGAAGCTTGAAGGTACACATTTTTCTACTTCTAATGTTATTGAAACCAGAAGATATATTTTTAGAGTTGAGTACCATGGTTTTTGATTTCATTATTGAGAACCTATATATAAGGTACAATAGAGATTAATGACTATCATCAACAACTTACAATCCGTGGTTGAAAAAGGTTTGCATGATGAGGCACTTGTAGACAAGATTATAGACATCATCCCAAATGAGTGGGAATCAAAGAGAATAGCTATAGATGAAAATAGTAATGTCTCACAGATCACTCTTGATGATATTTTTGTAACACTTATTCTACATGAAACTAGAATGAAGAGAGATGTTGATAATGTTAAAAAAAATAATGGGAGTGGAGGTGTTGCTTTTAAAACTACTTAAAAATATATAGAAGCCAAGTCTCCTGAGAGAGTTACTAGTTCTAAACCCAAGAAAGTTATTGTTCAATTTGAATCAAGTGAATGTCAAAATTCCGAGAATGAACTAGCTAATCGTGCTTGAAGGATGAACAGTATAGTTGGGAAGAAGAACTTTCAATGTAGATATAATAAGAAAGACGGAAAATATAAGAAAGATAGAGATGTGACATGTTATGAATGTAGAAGAACTGGTAATATCAGACCTGGTTGTCCCTTACATAAGAAAAGACACAAGAAGGACAAGAATATTGAGATAAACAAGAAGATGTTATACAGTTCAAAACCAAAAAATGTCCTAAAAGACAATGACTCTTAGGGTTCCAGTGGTGGAGATTCTTCTTACGATTCTTCAGATTATGAATCTTCTGAGAAAATGAATATAGGATTAATAGCACGTGCTCGATTTCAAAATTATTGTTTTTTGGCTAAGGAATGAACTGATGAATCCTTAACCAAAATATATTTGAGTGAAAATTTTCTTAAAAAATATTTTTCTTTTGATGAACAATATTCTTCATAAGATAATGATAATGATTATCCATCCTCTGAAAGAAGTTTATAGGTTTACAAAGTTGCTAGAAATAATAAATCGCAATGTTTCAAAGAAACTCGAAAAAGGAAATTCTAAAGAATTTATTTTAACAAATGAAATTTCAGATCATACCAAAGATGTCGATAAGATAAAGGATGTTTTAGAAATTCATTCTAAGAAAATTGAGGAAGAAAATTCTGAGATGGATAAGCTTTATAATGATCTTAAAAAACTATTTTTTGAAAAGGATGTTTTGGAGGATAAAATTAACTCTCAGTGTATTATTCCAGAGTATATGAATATATTCCTTAGACTAAAGTCTGAAATTTTTTCATTGAAGATACTTCTTGTAAATTTTACTTCTGGTAAAGAAAATTTCAACAATATGTATTCTCAGATCTAACCTCATGGTAATAATCAATGGTTAGGTTATTCTCTTGAAAAACCTGTTTTTAGAAACACTAATTTTGATCCTCCTAGAGCGCCTTTTTATACTAAATTTCAAAGTGGTGGGAATTAGAAGAATAATTTTTCTTTAATTAATGTTAAATCCCTTGGGTATCATAAAGCATATTTTTCTACACAAAAGTGGATACCCAAAATTATGTTCTCTGACAATTTCGGATCCAAGTATGTTTGATTTTTGAAAGTATAACCCTCTTATTTTTAAGAAAATAAAGATAATACATATATAAATACATTGTACAAGGGTAGTGGATGTTCCCAACATATGACTGGTAACAAAAACTTCTTTGAAAATATTATCAAGACGAAAGGAGGAAAAGTAACTTCGAGAGATAATGCTAAGGGACAAATTATAACTATAGGTAACATTTCTCTTCTTGGAAATACATTAATTTAAATGTTTTATTTGTTATGGGTGTTAATACAACTTCATTACCACAATTAAATTATGTGATGAAGGTTACATTGTGAATTTTAGGAATGATAAGTCCTTAGTTCACAATTCCAAGGAAGAGTTTATTCATTCTGCCATTAGGAAAGAGAACGTATTCACAATAAACATAGAAGACATTAAGATCCATGATCTACCTTGCCTTAGTGAAATGGAAGATCATTCGTGGTTTTGTTAGATAAGGTTATGACATTGTAAACTTAGAAACCTATGCAAACTCTCTAAGAAAAGAATAGTTAAGGATATAAAAGAGCATAAATTTGCTTCATCAAAAGTTTTTTATCCTTGTCAATATGGAAAGAAACATAAATCATGTTTTAAATTAATTGGTGAAGTCTCAACCAAAGATGCATTACAATTTGTGTATATGGATTTTTTTGGTGCAACACTAACATGAAGCATTGGGGGAAAATATTATGTATTTCTATTAGATGATGATTACACTAGATTTATTTGGGAGTATTTTCGAGAAAATAAATATTAATATTTTTTTTAATATAAAATTTTTAGAGCCAACGTTAAAAATGATAAAAACCTTTAATTGATAACAATTCATAGTGATCAATGAGAAGAATTTCAAAATTCTAATTTTGAATACTTTTTTAGTAGAAACAAAATTACTCATAACTTAGCAGCACAAAGAACAGGTCAAAAAAATGCTGTTTTTGAAAGAAAATATAGCATTCTTTAGGAGATAAAAATATCCATGTTGATTGAATATTCAGTTTCGAATCATTTTTTGGATGAAGCTATAAACACTACATGTTATACTATAAATCATGTTTTGATTAGAAGTTTTGTTAATAATACTCTTTACAAGTTAAATAATGGTTGAAAACATAGACCTTTCTACATCAAGGATTTTGGTTGCAAGGTATTCACGATAAATACTAAAGGCCACTTACACAAATTCAAACCAAAATCATTGGAAGATATTTTTTAGGATACTCCACAACTTCTATGGCTTATAGAGTTTTCAATTAAAACACTTATACTATTGAAGAAATAGTACATGTCAAATTTGAATAAACTGCTTGTGACGAACCGCCCTCGGGACCCGTGCCGTGACTACCCCACGCCTGCCTTCCATAGGCCAGGGGCTAGCGACTAGCACAAAACGCACAAACCCCGATAACTGGGAAGGAATTGCCTTTATAAAAGTAAACAAAACACAACAGACTACAATTGGAAGTAAAACACTAAGTACAAAAGAATGTGCTGAAAGTAAATGTTCCAGAATACAAACCCAACTGAAAGTACAGCTACAACTGATCGAAAGTACAACAAAACAAACTGCTGGAAGAAAGGAAGCAGCTCCTGGGTCATCCTTGTCGGATCCTACCTGAAGGGTAGGTACAGATAGCACAGCTCCTGGATTGTCCACCACAGATCCTACCTAAAGGGTAGGTACAAATAGCATAGCTCCTGGGTCGTCCACCAAAGATCCTACCTGAACGGTAGGTACAGATAGCACAGCTCCTCAACGTTATCACCCGTCAACCCCCTCCGAGAGTCGTCTTGCCATGAAGTCCACCTCCGGATACTGACTCGTCGTGTGGTCCACCTCCGGGTACCATCCAGTCCTCGAACACTCGGCCTCCGTCAGCACTGCATGTCATCTGCAACCAACACAACGAGGTGTGGGCATAGCCCGTGCTAGGGTGAGTATAACGATACTCCGTAGGGACCCCGAGACCCTCAAGGCCTCTCTAAAACCAAAAAGGATAACCACCAAGAAGATCTCAACAAATAACCTCTACTTCGGTATATGCCCGTACATATACCTAAGATATCAACTATCCCATCTCAGTCATGAGGAAACACAAAGATCATAGACTCAGATCAACTAGGATATTATTCATGACGTCGAAGCCACGGTTGTTGGAGAACTCCTCCTCCGTCGAGTACAGTGGGTCCGCCGCTACAACCACGCACGCTGAACTCCTGCTCTACAGAGTATAGATGGCCTGCCGCTACAACCAAGCGCACCAAACACCTTGGAATGCTGTAGTACTCCACCTTTAGAGTATGATGGGCCTGATGCTACAACCAAGCACTTCCCACCATGGGTCTGCTGCTACAACCAAGCTCTCCCCCTCATAAGTTACAGAGGTACTCCTTCTGTTGAGTACCGCATGTCTGCCGCTACAACCAAGCGCCTCTCTACTGCGGGTCTGCCGCTACAACCAAGCGCTTCCCCTCATAGCCTCAAGAGGTACTCTTGTTGAGTACCGCGGGTCTGCCGCTACAACCAGGCGCTCCTCAGCCGTGGTTCTGCCGCTACAACCAAGCGCTCCCCCTCATAGCCTCCAGAGGTACTCCTTATGTTGAGTACTGCAGGTCTGCAACTACAACCAAGCACTCCTTCGCCATGGGTCTGCTGCTACAACCAAGCGCTCCCCACCGAGCTATCCGAAACACACCTAGTCGATAGATCAAAAGTCGTCAAGTCTCAACAAGATACTAGTTATCTGCACTTTGCTTGCTCGTCACTAGGAGGGTCTGATCCACAAGCTACATGTCGATACTCCAAGTATCACCAGGTTCCCCAAATAAGTATCTAAAAGTACCGCCTCGTCATATGGGTCCCAACACAACAGACGGTGTGTCAATCGGACGCCCAGTCTGTGTGTTATTAGCCTTGTCATCCTAGGGGCCCGGTTGGTTTCGTATGCGAACCAACCCGGACATATCTCCACAGTACCCCGAACTCTCATAAGGTATGGTCATAGGAACCATTTCTCAACGTGATCACCAACGCTGCTGACTCTTCGTCAAACGGACGCCTGGTCTGAAAGTTATCAGCCTTTCCGTTCCAGGGGAACGGTTGGATTTCGGGTACAATACAACCTGGAAATTATCCAACTATATCCATACCTCAGGAAAAGTATGCCAAAAGTTCCGTCTCATCAAGAGAAATTCAATTAGATAGATCGTGCGTCAATCGAACGCCCGGTCTGTGAGTTATTGGCTTTTTCGTTCCAGGGGCCCAGTTGGTTTCGTGAGCGAACCAACCTGACCGCACTCCGACAGTGTCCAATCCTCGAGCGGAGTAAGACAAAAGTTATGTATCATCATGAGAAATTCAACGTAGTCGACGGAATGTCAATCGGACGTCCGGAGCTCAAGATATAGGTGTTTCCGCTCCGAGGGCCCGGTTGGTTTTATATCCGAACCAACCTGGCTGAATCCAAAGTTCTCCGAAACCTTGAGTGTAATATACCAAAACGACTGTCTCGATCCAAGGATCGCTACTCATCTGATGGTGCGTCGATCGTAGGTTCGTACCCCATGATATGGTCAAAGGACCGAAAGTGATCTAAAAATGGGGGGTCTGGGCCCGGTCTGACCCGACCCAACCCCCCCTGGGTCGACCCGACCCGGGTTTGGGTCCGACCCGGCAGGGCGCGGCTGGGCCCGGCCAGGCGCGGCCCGACCCGATTGGGCGCCGCCCGGACCGATTGGGCGCGGCCCGGCCCGGTCCACCCAGACCTGCCCGGTCCGCCCAACCCGGCCCGGCTCAGCCGGGTGGCTCGCTGGCTCAGCCAGCGAGCTGGCGCTCCGTGGACGCGGCGCGCGCCGTGTCCCCTTGGATCCCGTGAGACCGCGGGATCCACAAGCTCGCCGCCGTGGATTCACCCGCGGTGGTTTCTCCAGGAGGTGCGCCGGGGTGCCGCCGCCTCCGGCAGCCGGCGCCGCCATGCCGGCGACCCGCACTGCCGGGGGTGTCTGCGGGACACCGGAGTTTCTCCGGTGGTACGTATTCAATTCCGGCTGCGCCAAAACACATCCCGGTTCCCATTCTTCACTGCAGAATCAACAAATAGTCTCTGCGGCCCGTTCAATCAATGCCTGTCGATCCGCACGTCAAAAGAACAAACTGCAGAGTTTTCGGTTCACCTTCGCGGCCCCGACTTCCACCACACATTCGTTCGGCCTCAACGGCGTGGCACGACGACACCACGCATCCTTGCCACATCCCTCCAGGTTCCCGCGCGGTGTCGTCACACCGTGCCACCATCTTCCGAACCGTAAAAACACAACAACGAAGGGGGAGGAGGGTCGGCCGTGTTCGTGCCGTCCGACCTCCTCCCGTTAAGTTGATAACAAGCGACCCAAGAAAAGACGAGGAACGATAACGAATGTTTCACGAACAAGGAGTAATAAACCCAGTAACGCCCCGACCCCAGCTACCCAGAGTCGGTGCATTACTTCGTATCATTGGCATGATCACAGAAGATCAAGTCTCGAAAGACCGATTAGTTTAGTAGCCTTGGAAACACTAGATACATTCGTAAACGTTACATTACATCATAAAGTGAAAAACTACAATAACAAAGTCTCCATAGTCCACAATCATATCCTCTTCTGAGAATCCCTGCAGTTCATTCATAAAATACTTCCTTATATCCTGGAAAATATTAAAACATTGAAAGGGGTGAGCTTAGATGCTCAGTAAGGATAACAATATTGCGGAAGCTTTCATAAATAAACATTAACATTTAAGGCAATGTATAACTAAAACAAAAGCCTTTTTAAACATGAACTTCAGCATAATATGGAAAAAATAAAATTAAATAATTCCATTTACTTACTCACATGGATATTCTACTAGTCGAATAATCACATTCAATATCAATAACCACTTTCATAATGAGGGAATGTATAATGCCAGACATTCTGAAACATTTTGTCAAGGCCTCGGCCAAGACGTCTAAAATGATTAAGGCCTCAGCCAAAACCATAAATCAAATTGGGAAAGGGCCTCGTCCAATTCCACGTCTAGTTGTCTCATGAGACCTACCGATGCATCGAGGAGCTATAGCGGGCTCCACCCGTCACTTACTAAGTCCAATACATTCCTCATATGAATAGGTTTAAACATATCATAAACCATAACATAATCGTATCACATAAAACATGCATAAAGGAAACATAACATTTCCACATTTCAATCAAAAGATATCAATACAACACATTGATATAATAAAAAATCTTTCAAAAACATTTTCAATACCAAAATAAAAGAAAGTTAAAACTTTGTATTTATTTTTCTTTAAAAAAAGTGATGGCTTGTAGAGGAAGCCGAAACTCAAATAATGGTCACGGTGGCGGAGAAGTCGTTGTCGCTGCATATGTACGGAAAGAAAAACATTCCATTTTTGTCGTTTAGTAAAACGCTTCGTATAAAAAAAATATTCCTTTTGAATAAACGTAAAAGTCAAAGGGGTTTATACACCGTATAAAAGAAAGTTGTTTATAAAACCAAATATGCCTCAATGAAAGGATATTGAGACGAAGTCCTTAAAAAGATCATTTTTAAAATAAAAGAGATATATTATGTGTATTCACTATAGGTACACATATATAACGTAAATACACAAAATAGGACATAATAATATCATGACATAATTTGAAAGTAGGAGATTAACCCAAAGAAAGGAAGTTGGGTTATGAAATTCCCTTACCTCGTGTCTGACTTGACTCAACCATTATTTAACCTCTTGAATAATAAACTAGAGTTAATATATACCTCATTAAGAACCATTTTTAATTTTATTATCCTTTTTATATCTCTTATTACAATGTTATGAACATTATGTAATTATTTAAGTTAATAACGGTCGTTTTGTCGATCTTTGGTACTTGAGTCAACAATAAACTTCTTATAATTACAAGTTGTTTATGTGGTAGAATATCCATTATCTCCAGAATTATATTCATGATTTAGATGTCATATATATCATATATATCCAGTATATACATTCATTTATAATATTACGTAACATTTAGAGGTAAGAAATGAAATGCACCGTTCCTGGAGACGGTAAGCCGTATGTACGCATGAACGCTACTTTCATTTCTATTTCGTATTTAATGGAATGAAATCATAATGATATAAATGTATAATATAATTCCATATAATATAGTTTATAATACCATTTACTCCATCCTTTATACATCCCACATATGGCATTAACGATTCAAATCACTTTGAGGGGGTGGTAGTCCGCACTTCCTAAAATGAATTTATCGCGTTTACCCATAATGGAAATCATAAAGTATTCCATAAATGAGAAATACAGAAGCATATGTAAAACTTAAACATATTTTATATCATATATAAATATAGTGACATATTAATGGCCACCTTTGAAGGTGTTATATGAGTGTTGAACACTCATCGTTTCGTGAGGCAGAAATTCGCCATCCACAGAAACCGTATGTTATTTAACCATTAGATGTTGGTGTGTGTAAGTGTAGCTCGAATAATTCTTATAACAACACCCTAGTATATTTAGGATACTGGTGTTGTTACAAAAGAAATGAATAAAAAGAGTTTAGGGGGTTGGAGAAGAAAAATAAAACAAAATAACATTAGAGAAGACATTACATCAAAATCGGGTAACTCTTTTTGATTTGAGCCAAAGGCTTCCTTGGGAAGAGTTCTGCCCAAAGTGAGGCTTCTAGGAGTAAGAGGGGGAAGTTGGGAGACTATTTGGGCAGAGTTTGTCCGAGCCAAATGGCTTGAATGTGTGAATGAAGTGGTAGAGGTGGGGTCCTTTTATAAGAGGAGAGGAGGGGCACTATTGGAAAGTAAGGAAAGTTTGCAATATTATACAATGCTTTTCGGATTATAAAGGTCCCAAACATATATAATTCGTGGATAAGGTGATAAGGGTTCGAAATCTCCTCATCCAATAGGTTTTGGACATGTGTAGGTCTTAGATATTACATTATCTTTCAATTTTATTTAAATCGTTAAATAATGAGGTCATCGCTCCATCATCATGATGTCATAAATAATTTAATTTATTTAATGTCTAAAAATTATAAAAAAAATACTATGATGTATTAAATATTTTTAGATTTCTAATGAATATTTATAGTCAAATGTTTGACTTGTGTAACCCCACTTAAGAACTATTTTAGTAGAACAACTCATGTTTGTGTCAATTTAATTTTATCATTAAATAAATATATATTAATGTCATTTTCCAACCAAAGTGGCTCCATGGGGTCCCCAAGTTGACCCATGGGTTGTCTTGGTCGGCCATTACTCATCCAATAGGAGTAGTAAAAGTTTCAATCTCATCTCATATTATTAAAACATTATTTTTACCATAAACTACAATAATTACCTCTAATCGCGATTAAGAACTTAAAAGTTACTATTCACCAAAAAATTATTTTAATCTCATTGAACCAGATTTTACTTCTTAATGACAACCATGTATGTCGGATTTTTGAAAATCAAATCACAAAAGTGGTAATATTTCATTTAATCGAAAAATCAGTTATTTAACTACCACTTAGTGGTTTCACTATTCATCTAAAATTGAAGTTTTTCAGAACAATGCCAAAATTTCAACCTAAGCTATAATTGATATTATGATTTCAAAAATTATGTCTATTTTAAAAAATTCCAAACATATAAGTTGCATTAATTAATTTTATAATTAATTCCTGCTGTCACAGCAAATAGCGTGTTTTTAAGAAACAATTTATATCAAAAGATTGGCAATTGTTTATGTCCAATTTCAATGTTAAATTAATTCTAATGACCACCCTTGGATAAAATGGTAAAAATATATTCTAATTATACTTTAAAACCACTAAATAGTATATTTTATCACTATAATTTATTTTAATTAAAAAGTTGTTTTTAAGTAATTATCACTATTCATAAAAAATTGGAAGTTCTCAGAAAATTACAAAAAATTCAACTTTCGATAATTTCGATATTACGAATAAAAAAATGAAGTACATTTTGAAATATAAAATTTCTATAATTTTAAAAAGTGGTTATTACTATTCATAACGGCTACTTTGATTAGTCGCGGTGTTTTAGAACTTGTAGTTGCGTACAATGCAAGCTATTGCATTATTGAATGAGAAGCGTATCATGGAAGCTCGGGGTGTTACATTCTCCCCTCCTTCAATAAATTGCATCCTCGGATTTGGAATTTTTTTTTTGAAAATAAAAGGTTGAAAAGAGAAAATACCTTTGTGGAAAACCCACATCAGAAATAAGATTAATAAAATTTATCCTTAATAAGAGGGAAATGGAAATAAGAAAGTCACCACCAAATTATGATCTCGATAAGGAGAACATTGGTGGCAATTAGAGACATATAATTGGAGGAAAAACGTAAATATTTGTAGGGAGTGATTGAGGTCATCAATCACAATCAACGGTCAAATTGAGGGCCTCAAAGCCTTCAATCTATGTTGATTTAAAATATCATCAGTTCAACAAGACATAAGTTATTAGGATAACACATTTTTTGTTTTAATATCCCTTTACTAAAGTTTACGAATTAAGTTATTCATTGAATAAGAGATATGTATATATATATTTATGCTTGACAATTATAGTTTCAACATTCAACTCATCTTTCACTCAAAAAGATAATAGAACTCAAAAATATTATACTTATCCTAATTGTATAAGGTTCCAAATGTTAACACATTCCATTTAGATTGGTAAAATTATTTTGTAATAACCAGGGACTTCCTGTAGGCTAGTGGTAGGAAATAAAGGCTTGTCTCACTATGATTGTGGGTTCGATTCCTGCAGCTTTTCCCGACGCGATGGGTTATGCCCCACCCTACAGGTTGTACTTTTCCTAAAACTATAGTATTATAATATTCCAAAAATAATCTTCATAAATTTTTTAACCTTAAACAATACTATCCAAAGATCAACTTAATCCACTCCAACCTTTATAGTTATCCAAAATACCTTTGTCCAGACTTTCTCTAAAAGGTCTCTTAATTCCAAAATCAATTTATCAGATTCCCCAAACAAAGTAAAGTTTCTCTTATTGTCACATACTAAAAATATAATTACCTTCATCATATTAAAACCTTACTGAAATCAACAAGTACTTCAGTACAATCCTTATATATATATCACATTATTCTAATAACCAGAATATAATTCATGATTCCAAAAGCACCAATACATTAGTTATTCTGCTTCAACTGTAGTAACAGCATAAGATTGTCCTTGATCCCTTGGCTTTTTCTGAGGTAAGTTTCCATGACGCTTAGGACATTCATTTTCATAATGACCCATTTCTCTACAATTGTAGCATTCAACTTTGATAGAATCTTTCTTTCCCTTGCAATCACGAGCTTGGTGACCCTTTTCTCCACATTTATAACAAACTCCCATTCCTTTTAGGCAAGTACCAGGGTGATTCTTCCCACAATTATCACATAATGGAAAATCCTTCTTTCCTTTTTTCCCTTTATCTGTCTCTTGTTCCACCATTCTCTTCTTCTCTTGTTTTACTTTGTTGTCATAAGACTTAGAGAATTCCTTTTCTGTCTTGATAGCACACAAGACAATATCTTCGTATGATGAGAAGGATTGTGATACTAAAGCTCGACGGAGAAATGGTTTTAACCCATCAACGAAACGATCAATCTTACTCCTTGGTTTACGTATATAATCGTCAGCATGTCTCGCTAACCTTGTAAAGTTAGACTCATACTTTGCGACATTCTCATCCTCCTTCTACCTCAGACTCAGAAATTGCCTTTCCATATCTGCTCGATGGTCACGAGGAAAGTATTTTTCTAAGAAAATATCTTGAACTGTCTCCATTCCATATTTGATACTTCTTCATCTTCCTTTGTGTTTTGAATCAGCGACCACCATTGATCGGCATCTCCAGTGAGGCGGTAGACTGCCATGACAACCTTCTCCCTTTCGCTACTCCCCAAGGCATGAAATATTTTCTCTACGGAGTTTATCCATTTCTCATCTACTAACGGATTTGTACCCCCATTAAATGTTGGTGGTTGTTGCCTCATGAAGTGGTCTAACATTGATCCTCCACGTTGTGGATCAGGGTGATCCATACAAGTATGGTTATTATTCATAACTCGAGTGAGTTGTCCCAGTATGGTAATTAGTTGATAAGCACCAGTTGTATCTCTAGATCCACAATAATTATCTTGAGAAGGAGGGAAATCACTACATGGAGTGCGTGCATTGATACGGTTTCCATTCCTTCCACTAGTCGCCATTTCTAAACAATGGCATAAATTAGATTAGTTTATGAATCAAAATACATAATTCCATACTTGTAAAATACTTAACTTAAATTGAAATATTTATGGATATAATCCATAATCAAAATAAGGTTTTATTTGAGGAAGTATATACTCATAACCGTTCATAGTGGTTTGTAAAGAAAATGAGAATTATCCTAAGCATATCCCCCGGGAGTGTCGTAACCAAGAGTGCAGCAAGGCCCATTGTCGTGCACCAGTTCCCGTTCGAGTCTAGCTCAAAGTGGTGTTTTCGGGTTTTACCCCTAGGTACATCTGTGCCAGAGCCACCTCTACCTGCTCATATCCAGACAGGGATGTATTGCTCAGAAAACTCACAAAATCTCTATAATACCAAAATTCTAGGAAGTTCATCTATACTAATCCTCAAAGTCTATCTTTGGGCTATGTGCTCTAATCAGAGTTTATCTAAATCTAGCTTCCAAGGTTAGTACTAAACTGCCTCTGATACCAACTGTAACGCCCCGACCCCAGCTACCCAGAGTCGGTGCATTACTTTGTAACATTGGCATGATCACAAAAGATCAAGTCTTGAAAGACCTATTAGTTTAGTATCCTTGGAAACACTAGATATATTTGTAAACGTTACATCACATCATAAAGTGAAAAACTACAATAGCAAAGTCTCCATAGTCCACACTCATATCCGCTTCTGAGAATACCTGCAGGTCATTCATAAAATACTTCTTCACATCCTGGAAAATATTAAAACATTGAAAGGGGTGAGCTCAGATGCTCAGTACGGATAGCAATATTGCGAAATCCTTCATTTATAAACATTAACCTTTAAGGCAATGTATAACTAAAAAAATCCTTTTTAAACTTGAACTTCATCATAATATGGCAAAAATAAAATTAAATAATTCCATTTACTTACTCACATGGATATTCTACTAGTCGAATAATCACATGCAATATCAATAACCACTTTCATAATGAGGGAATGTATAATGCCAGACATTCTGAAACATTTTTTCAAGGCCTCGACCAAGACGTCTAAAATGATTAAGGCCTCGGCCAAAACCATAAATCAAATTGGGAAAGGGCCTCGGCTAATTCCACATCTAGTTGTCTCATGAGACCTAACGATGCATCGAGGAGCTATAGCGGGCTCCACCCGTCACTTATTAAGTCCAATACATTTCTCATAGGAATAGGTTTAAACATATCATAAACAATAACATAATCGTATCACATAAAACATGCATAAAAAAAACATAACATTTCCACATTTCAATCACAAGATATCAATAAAATACATTGATATAATAAAAACGCTTTCAAAAACATTTTCAATACCAAAATAAAAGAAAGTTAAAACTTTGTATTTATTTTTCTTTAAAAAAAAGTGATGGCTTGTAGAGGAAGCCAAAACTCAAATAATAGTCACGGCGGCAGAGAAGTCGTTGTCGCCGCATATGTATGGAAAGAAAAACATTCCCTTTTTGTCGTTTAGTAAAATTCTTCGTATAAAAAAAGATTCCTTTTGAATAAACTTAAATGTCAAAGGGGTTTATACACCGTATAAAAGAAAGTTGTGTATAAAACCAAATATGCCTCAATGAAAGGAGATTGAGACGAAGTCCTTAAAAAGATAATTTTTAAAATAAAAGAGATCTATTATGTGTATTCACTATAGGTACACATATATAATGTAAATATACAAAATAGGACATAATAATATCATGACATAATTTGAAAGTAGAAGATTAACCCAAAGAATGGAAGTTGGGTTAAGAAATTCCCTTAACTCGTGTCTGACTTGACTCAACCGTTCTTTAACCTACTGAATAATAAACTAGAGTTAATATATACCTCATTAAGAACCATTTTTTATTTTATTATCCTTTTTATATCACTTATTAAAATGTTATGAACATTATGTAATTATTTAAGTTAATAACGGTCGTTTTGTCGATCTTTGGTACTTGAGTCAACAGTAAACTTCTTATAATTACAAGTTGTTTATGTGGTAGAATATCCATTATCTCCAGAATTATATTCATGATTTAGATGTAATATATATCATATATATCCAGTATATACATTCATTTATAATATTACGTAATATTTAGAGGTAAGAAATGAAATGCACCGTTCATGGAGACGGTAAGCCGTACGTACGCATGAACGCTACTTTCATTTCTATTTCGTATTTAATGGAATGAAATCATAATTATATAAATTTATAATATAATTCCAGTATAATATAGTGTATAATACCATTTACTCCATCATTTATACATCCCACATATGGCATTAACGATTCAAATCACTTTGAGGGGGCGGTAGTCCGCACTTCCTAAAATAAAATTATCGCGTTTACCCATAATGGAAATCATAAAGTATGACATAAATGAAAAATACAGAAGCATAAGTAAAACATAAACATATTATATATCATATATAAATATAGTGACATCTTAATGGCCACCATTGAAGGTGTTACATGAGTTTTGAACAATCATCGTTTCGTGAGGCAGAAATTCGCCATCCACAGAAACCGTATGTTCTTTAACCATTAGATGTAGGTGTGTGTAAGTGTAGCTCGAATACTTCTTATAACAACATCCTAGTATATTGAGGATACTGGTTTTGTTACAAAAGAAATGAATAAAAAGAGTTTATGGGGTTGGAGAAGAAAAATAAAACAAAACAACATTAGAAAAGACATTACCTCAAAATCGGGTAACTCTTTTTGATTTGAGCCAAAGGCTTCCTTGGGAAGAGTTCTTCCCAAAGTGAGGCTTCTAGGAGTAATAGGGGGATGTTGGGAGAGTATTTGGGAAGAGTTTGGCCGATCCAAATGGCTTGAAAGTGTGAATGAAGTGGTAGAGGTGGGGGCCTTTTATAAGAGGAGAGGAGGGGCACTATTGGAAAGTAAGGAAATTTTACATTATTATACAATTCTTTTCGGATTATAAAGGTCCCACACTTATATAATTCGTGGATAAGGTTATAAGGGTTCGAAATATCCTCATCCAATAGGTTTTGGACATTATTAGGACTTAGATATTACATTATCTTTTCATTTTATTTAAATCGTTAAATAATGAGGTCATCGCTTCATCATCATGATGTCATAAATAATTTAATTTATATAATGTCTAAAAATTATAAAAAAACTACTATGATGTAGGAAATCTTTTTATCTTTCTAATGAATATTTATAGTCAGAATTTGGACTTGTGTAACCCCACTTAAAAACTGTTTTAGTAGAACAACTCATGTTTGTGTCAATTTAATTTTAACATTAAATAAATATATATTAATGTCATTTTCCAAACAAAGTGGCTCCATGGGGTCCCCAAGTTGACCCATGGGTTGTCTTGGTCGGCCATGACTCATCCAATAGTAGTAGGACAAGTGTCAAGCTCATCTCATATTATTAAAACATTATTTTTACCATAAACTACACATATTACCTCTAATCGCGATTAAGAACTTAAAAGTTACTATACACCAAAAAATTATTTTAGTCACATTGAACCACATTTTACTTCTTAATGACAACCATGTATGAAGTATTTTTGAAAATAAAATCACAAAAGTGGTAATATTTCATTTAATCGAAAAATCAGTTATTTAACTACCACTTAGTGGTTTCACTATTCATCCAAAATTGAAGTTTTTCAGAACAATGCCAAAATTTCACCCTAAGCTATAATTGATATTCCGAATTCAAAAATTATGTATATTTTACAAAATTCCGAACATTTAATTTGAATTAATTAATTTTATAATTAATTCCCGCCGTCACAACAAATAGCGTGTTTTTAAGAAACAATTTATATCAAAAGATTGGTAATTGTTTATGTCCAATTTCAATGTTAAATTAATTCTAATGACCACCATTGGATAAAATGGTAAAAATATATTCTAATTATACTTTAAAACCACTAAATAGTATAATTTATCACTATAAATTATTTTAATTAAAAAAGTTGTTTTTGAGTAATTTTCACTATTCATAAAAAATTGGAAGTTCTCAGAAAATTACAAAAAATTCAACTTTGGATAATTTCGATATTACGAATACAAAAATGAAGTCCATTTTGAAATACAAAATTCCTATAATTCTAAAAAGTGGTTATTACTATTCATAACGACTACTTTGTTTAGTCGCGGTGTTTTAGAACTCGAAGTTGGTACAATGCAAGCTATTGCATTATTGAATGAGAAGCGTATCGTGGAAGATCGGGGTGTTACAAACCCCTACCTCAATGTTGTCGTCGAAAGAGAGTTCGTCATGGAAATAACCGTCGCGGAAGAACAGGATCATCGCGTCACGGAAGCGGCGTCGCGGAAGAAGCGTCGTTGTCGTCGCGGAACACGGCGTTGCGTAGACAACCTCTGAGGATTTGGAATTCTTCATCGGAGATCGATGCGTTCTTCGCATTCTTCGCGTTCTTCATGTTCTTCGTCGAAGAAGGTTGCTTTCCTCCAAATTCTCTCCACGCAACAAGTTCCAACAGAAAATAAAATAAGAGTAGTATTATTTTATTAACACACGAGCCAACCTTTGAAATTCAAAAAGAAAAGAAACCATCAATTAATTCAATGAAATAATTGTAACGATTTAACCGCCCAATTTAATGAGGCGTTTATTAACCAAAATAAACGCACAGTTGACTTTATTAAAGGGGGGGAGGTGTGGGTGCGTTACTTAGAGGGAAAGAAATGGTGGGATCGTGCGGGACCCACCTAACAAATATCCTACCAAGTGGGTAGGATATTGTGGGTCCCATATTATCTGCTTAACATAGGTTAAGCTTGCTTTAAGTAAAATAAAATAAAAATGTCACACCACTTTTTTTTATTCTTTAACTTAACCCCAAAAATTAAAAACCACACCCAAGAAAACACACCTCCGGAAAAGGTGTTTCTAAGAAATTACCAGCACTGCGATTCCATTGGTACCCTCAGAATTAGATTCGGAGCACCGATTCAAAAGTTAGAAAAACCTGCTCATCCGTTCACTGAACGTACCTGAGCCGAAATTCGGAAAATGATTCCGGGCACACCGGGCCTCGGAATCAAGTGCCGTCAGTAACCGCGCTCTTGTAAAATTCCAAAAAAAAATTTAAGAAAAAAAATTTCCTTGAATTTTATGGGTCTTTACATCACTCCCACCTCAGGGCTTTACGTCCCCGTAAAGATACATCATAAATTAGGGAAACAAAAGTGGGTACTGAGCATGCATCTGAGCCTTCCACTCCCCTATGCTCTCTTGAAGGTTCCTGTGCTTCCAACGAAAGCGCACAAGAGGAATCGACTGTCCATGTAGGACCCACTCCTGTCATTCCTCAACCTCTACCAGAACCTCCACGAAAGTCGCCCCATTGATAGAGTAAAAATCCCCATGGTCAATGACATGCGTCGGGTCATGCTCGTATCTCCTCATCTGGGATACGTGGAAGACGTCAAGTACCCGATGCAACTGAGGTGGATGGGTCATGCGGTGAACAACCCCGCCTGCCCCGTTGAGGACCTATAAGGGTCCAATTGAAGCGTAGAGACCACTTGCCGCCCCGGCCAAAACTCCATAACTCGTGTAGAGGTGAGACCCGTAGGAAAAACGTGGTCACCATCCTCGAACTCTAGTGACCTCCGCCTCCTAACAACATAAGTTATTTTTTGGCTCTGAGCTGTCATCATCCACTCCTGGGTGACTTGGACGTATGCTGGTTCTACAAGAGCTGCTAAGATTTATTCATTTCCGATAAGAGAAATCTGGTCTCATCCCCTGGATGAACCACGTTCTTTGCCTAATACAGTCAATCCCGTCATGGATGATACTAATCCATACCAAGGATGACGTCTTAAGGCCTCGACACTACTACTAAGAGATCTGACTGTTACACTCACCTCCAAGGGTCGAGTCAAACTGTCGGCATTAGTGTTTGGTAACTGGGTCTCCTCCAGTAGGTATCACAAAAGTGAGGGTCAAGTCAAAGGTTTTTTTTAAACTGGAACCTCTTAGTAACAAAAAAAGGAGAGGACATGAAAGTAAATGCCACAAGGAAAAATGTCATTTTATTATTTCAGCTCATAGTACAAAGACACGAAGAATCTATAAACCAACATCAACAAAGCTAGAAGCAACATGAACAAAAGTCTCCACGTCTGGAGGTAGTCCTGCTCCTGTCCATCTGCTCCCAGAGCTCCATGATCCTAGGCCTCAACTGCCTGAAGCTGAGCTCTTCCCTGTCCACATGTTCCCTACGGTCGGGGTGGTCTCCAAGGTGGTGGTGGTGACAAGGCCTCAAAGCATCGTCCACCTCCAGCTGCACGACCAGATCCTTTGCCACGGTCTAATGTTCCATGCGGTCCACCTCGATCAAAACTCTGCCTCCGGCCGGGAGGTCCTTCGTTTATCCGCTGGTCATTTTTATGGCGGGTCGGACAGTCACAAGCCATGTGACCGACCCCACCGCAGGAGTAACACTTTCCGTGCATGGTAAGTCATTCTCCACCCCGGGTGCCTCGCACAAACGATCATGTGTCATGCGGTTGACCCCCTGTAGGTCTAGTCCTCTTGGACCTCTGCGTCATCTGTCTACTTCCTGCTGCAAAAGACTCTGGCGCATGCCATCTAGTGGTGGATCCTGCTGCTGGAGACTGCTCAACAAGGAATCTCTCCAATAAGAGGGCTCGCTCCAACACCCCCGTATGTGTCGGAAAGTTGTGAGAAACAACTGAATCTCAGATCTCTCGCCTAAGCCCCTGCTCGAAGGTTCGGGCCCTGAAGAATGGGTCTCGTACCATGTCCGTGGAATAGTGCGAGAGATCGGTAAACCTCACCGCATACTGGTGTACTGTCATGCTGCCCTACCGCAGCGGTAGTAGCTCCTGTATGGACACCGTTCGGAGGGTGGCTGGAATGAACACTGAGCGAAAAAGGCTCTAAAAGTCTGTCTGAAGGAGAGATGCCTCGTCGTGCACCTAGAACATCAAGATCCACCATCTTCTTGCTGCTACGTGCCAGAGGCTCGCTGCAAGGACCACCATAAGGTCAGATGGTGTCCCTATCAAAAGAAAAACTCATACAACTGCCTCCAACCAATCCTCGGCTACCTGAGGGTCCATCTCCCCACAGATCCTGGGTGGTCGCTAATTATGAAACATGTGTAGTGTACTAAGACAAGGTGCACCGTCAGCGGCTGGGGCTAGTAGCATCGGTGGCTCAGTGGGTAGAGGTACCTCCGGTGCCTCGGCTGTCAAAGGGCCATGTACCGAGGCCTTGTCGCTCAGTGGGCTGTCGTCTTGCACAACGCTCGGAACCCTAGTAGGCTGCCGTCGTGGGGCCATCCTGAAAGAGACAGGTGTCCCACGGTCAGAATAGTATACCTGGTGAGCTGACACAAATTAATCACAAAGAAAACTTGAAACACACATGCAATCAATGTTTTCGTGCATTAAGTCGGAAATCAGATGTCAGGGTCCTGGTGTACGGATACGTCGGACGCCGCACCAACACTGGACTCCCTGGACAGATAACCATACTCAATACTCTTAACACTATTTATTAACATAGAAAAAGATCAGAGAACAGAGTTCTGCAGTAGAACCGAACTCCTATGATACCAATTTGTCACGACCCGCCCTTGGGGCCCGTTTCATGACTACCCCAAGCCCACCTTCCATAGGCCAGGGGCTGGAGAATAGCACCAAAGGTGTAAATCCCGATAAATGGGAATGAATTGCCTTTATAAAAGTAAACCAAACACCCCAGAGTACAAGAGGAAGTAAAACACTAAGTATAATAGAAAGTGATGAATGTAAATGGTCCAGAATACAAACCGAACTGAAAGTACAGCTACAACTGAATGAAAGTACAACAGAAAAAAAACAAACAACTGGAAGAAAGGAAGCAGCTCCTGGGTCGTTCTCCTCGGATCCTACCTGAAGGGTAGGTACATATAGCTCATCTCCTGGATCGCCCACCATGGATCCTACCTGAAGGGCAGGCACAGATAGCGCAGCTCCTGGGTCATCCACCTCAGATCCTACCTGAAGGGTAGGTACAGATAGCGCAGATCCTCAATGTTATCTCACGTTAACCCCCTCCGAGTGTCGTCTTGCCGTGAAGTCCACCTCCAGATACTGACTCGTCATGTGGTCCACATCCAGTTACCGTCCTGTCCTCGAACACTCAGCCTATGTCAGCACTGCTCATTGTCTACAACCAACACAACGACGTGCAGGCATAGCCCGTGCAGGGGTGAGTATAACGATACTCAGTAGGGACCCGAGACCCTCAAGGTCTCACTAAAACCAACAGGGATATCCACCATGAAGATCTCAATAGATAACCTCTACTTAAATATATTACCATATATATACCTATGTTATCAAATAACCCATCTAAATCACGAGGAAACACAAAGATCATAGGCTCAGCTCAATCAGGATCTTATTCATGACGTCGAAACCACGGCTGTTGGAGAACTCCTCCTCCGCCGAGTACAGTGGGCCCGCCACTACAACCAAGCGTGCCGAACTCCTCCTCTTCCAAGTGTAGAGGGCCTGTCGCTACAACCAAGCATGCCAAACTCCTCCGTTTTCGAGTACAGAGGGATTGCCACTAAAATGGAGCGCGCCGAACTCCTTGGAATGATGTATTACTCCACCTATCGAGTACTGTGGACCTGCTGCTACAACCATGCGCTTCCCACCATGGGTCTACAGCTACAACCAAGTTCTCCCCCTCATATGTTCCCGAGGTAATCCTTCTGGTGAGTAACACGGGTTTTCCACTACAACCAAGCGCTCCTCCACCATGGGTCCGCCGCTACAACCAAGCGCTCCCTCTCAAAGCCTCCAGAGGTACTTCTTCTGTTGAGTATCGTGGGTCTTCCACTACAACCAAGCGCTCCTCTACCGTGGGTCTACCGCTACAACCAAGCGATCCCCCTCATAGCCTCTAGAGGTACTCTTTCTGTTGAGTACTGCAGGTATGCCACTACAACCAAGCGCTCCTCCACCGTGGGTCTGCTGCTACAACCAAGATCTCCCCACTTGGATATCTGAAACACACCGAGTTGATAGATCAACAGTCGTCAAGTCTCAGCTAGCTACTAGGTCTCTACACTCTGCTAGCTCGTCACCAGGAGGGTCTGCTCCACGAGCTACAGGTCTATACTCTAAGTATCACCAGGTTCCTCAAATAAGTATCTAAAAGTACCGCCACGTCATAGGGGTCTCAACACAACAGACGGCGCGTCAATCAGACGCCCGATCTGTGTGTTATTAGCCTTTTCGTCCCAGGGGCCCAGTTGGTTTCGTGTGCGAAGCATTCCGACCGTATCTCTACTGTACCCCGAACTCTCATAGGGTATGTTCATAGGAACCGTTACTCAAAGTGATCACCAACGCCCCTAACGGTTCATTAAACGGATGTCTGGTCAGAAAGTTATCATTCGTTCCGTTCCAGGGGCCCGATTGGATTTTGCGTACAATCCAACCCGGCCATTATCCAACTACATCCAAACCTCAGGCTAAGAACGCCAAAAGTTCCTTCTCATCAAGAAGGAATTCAACGAGACAGAAGACGCGTCAATCGGATGCTCAGTCTGTGAGTTATTGGCATTTTCGTTCCACGGGCCCGGTTAGTTTCGTGAGCGAACCAACCCGACCGCACTCCGACGGCATCCAAAACCCAAGTAGAGTAATCCAAAAGTTCCATCTCATCAATAGGAATTCAACAAAGTCGACGGAATGTCAATCGGACATCCGGAGATCAAGATATAGGCCTTTCTGCTCAGAGGGCTCAGTTGGATTCGTATCCGAACCAACCCGGACGAACCCAAAGTTCTTCGAAACCTTGAGTGTAATAAACCAAAACAACCGTCTCGATGCAAGAATCTCTACGCAACTGAAGGTGCATCGATCGGAGGTCTGTATCCTATGATATGGGCAAAAGACCGAAAGTGATTCGAAAATGGGGGGTATGATCCCGGTCTGACCCAGCCCAACCCCCCTGGGTCGGCCCGAACAGGGTCGACCCGACCCGGCCGGGCGTGGCCCGGGCCGGCTCGGTCCACCGAAGCCGGCCCGTTCCGTCAATGCCCGTCCATCCGCACATCAAAAGAACAAACTGCAGAGTCTTCGGTTCGCCTTCGCAGCCCCGACTACCACCACACTTTCGTTCGGCCTCAACGGTGTCACACATCCTTGCCGCATCCCTCCAGGTTCTCGCGCGGTGCCGTCGCACCGTGCCGCCATCTTCCGAACCGTAACTACACAACAAAAAAGGGGGAGGAGGGTCGGCCATGTTCGTGCGGTCTGACCTCCAACCGTTAAGTTGATAACAAGCGGCCCAAAAAAAAGACGGGGACCGACAAAGGATGTATCACGAAAAAGGAGCAATAAACCCCAACCTCAATGTTGTCGTCGAACGAGAGTTCATCGCGGAAATAATTGTCACGGAAGAACAGGATCGTCGCGTCGTGGAAGGGGTGTCGTGGAAGAAGTGTCGTTGTAGTTTCAAAACATGGAGTTGCATAGTCAACCTCTGAGGATTTGGCATTCTTCGTCGAAGATCGGTGCGTTCTTCACGTTCTTCGCGTGTTTCTTCGAAGTAGGACGCTTTCCTCCAAATTCTCTCCACGCAAAAAGTTCCACCAGAAAATAAAATAAGAGTAGTCTTATTTTATTAACGCACGAGCCAACCTTTTAAATTCAAAAAGAAAAGAAACGATCAATTAATTCAATGAATTAATTGTAACGATTTAACCACCCAATTGAAGGAGGCATTTCTTAACATATGTTAAGCATGCTTTAAGTAAAATAAAATAAAAATGTCGCACCACTTTTATTTTATTATTTAACTTATCCCCAAAAATTAAAAACCACACCCAAGAAAACGCAACTCCGGAAAAGGTGTTTCTAAGCAATTACCAGCGTTGCGATTCCATCGGTGCCCTCAGAATTCGATTCCGAGCACTGGTTCAAACGTTAGAAAAACCGGCTCGTCCGTTCACTGAATGTACCCGATCCAAACTTCGGAAAATGATTCCAGGAACACTGGGCCTCGAAATCATGTGCCTTTAGAAACCACGCTCTTGTAAAATTACAAAGAAAAATTAAGAAAAAAAAAATTCCCTTGAATTTTACGGGTCTTTACACTGCTCCTTTTATTTTTAAAAAACCTCAACCTAAATCTTTATATGAGTTTTAAAAATATGATTATCAACCCTTTCCAGAAGATCCATCATACATCCTAACTATGTTGATGAACATATTTTACAAAACCCATGTCTGTTGTTTCTTAAGAATCATCCCAGTGTTTGTATCATTGGGGATGTAAATCAACTTATAAGGACTATATGTTCATTATGAAATGAAGTATAACATCTAGAATTCTTTTCCCCATTAGATCCAAAAAGCACTGACGAGGCTTTTGGTGATGATTATTGGATAAATCTCTACAAGATGAGCTAAGTGAATTCAAAAGGAATAAATTCTAGACCTTGGATGAAAGACCAAATAAACTTATGTTATTGGAGTAAAATGGATATTAAGGAAATATATGTGAAAAAATGTAATCATTGTTAGAAATAAAGCTAGATTGGTTGCTAAAGACTATAATCAATAAGATGGAATAGACTAAGAAGAAACTTATTCTCCAGTAGCATGATTTTAATCTATTCATATTCTTCTTTCCCTTGCAACATTCTTCAATTTCATACTTTTTCAAATAGATGTGAAATGTGCTTTCCTTAATGGTTTTGATCAAGATGAAGTTTTTTTTGAACAACCTCCTAGTTTTGAAGATACAAAACATCCTGAACATGTTTTCAAACATACCAAAGCATTTTATGGACTTATGAAATCCCCTCAATCTTGGTATGATAGAATAAATAGATTTTTGATTCAAAATAATTATGTAAATAGAAATGTTGATCCAAATATTTTTATAAATAATGATACAAATTTTTTTTTTATTTTTCAAATTTATGTTGATTAGATTATATTTGGTTCAACTCACCAATATCCAACTGATTTCATTACGGATCTTATGAAATTTGAGTTTGAAATGAGTATTATGGGTGAGTTAAAAATTAACTTTTCTTTAAAATTTCTCAAAAACTAAAAGGAATCTATATATCCCAAAAAATTATATAAAAGATCATCTTAGAAAGAATAGATATGACAACACTAATAGTATAAGTACTCTCATTGGTACCTCAAATTCACTTGATTTTGATGAAGCTGGGAAACTAGTAGATCAAACATCATTTAGAGGTATGATAGGAAGTCTACTTTTCTTGACAGCTAGTCGTCCAAACATAATGATTTTATTATGCTTATTTGCATGATATGAATCCAATCATGTGTGATCTCATTTAATGGTAGTGAAAATAATGTTTCACTACTTAAATGGAACCATGGATCTTGGAGTCTTTTACACTTCTAGAAACTATTTTGTTTTAAAATGTTTTTTGGATGCTGATTTAGGTGGATATAGAATGGATATGAAAAGATCCTTTGGTACTTGTCATTTCTTAGGAGATTCATTAGTTTCTTGTTCATGAAAAGAGAAACACTCAGTAGCACTTTCCACTACTATAGCTGAATATATAGCAATGGGAAGTTGTTGTGCTCAAGTGTTGTGGATGCAACACACACCCACAGGCAATGGTTTGAGTTTTACCAAAACACAATTTCTATGTTATAATACTAGTGAAATTGCCTTATGTAAAAACCCTTCACATCTTTATCATGCAAAACACAGATATATTAGGCATCAATTTCTTAGGGATCACACACAAAAAATAGATATGATTCTTCAATTTATCGGAACACTATATCAACATACTGATATTATCAAAAAATCTATACCCTCTGATAGATTTGAATACATTAAACAGAAGTTAGGAATGATAACCATAAGGTAATATTCTATGATAACTTTCTATTAAAACCTATCTCTTTATATTAAAAAACTCGTTTTCATAGGGAAATTACATTTTCTTATTAGGTAATAAGTTTTTCTTTCCTAAAATCTTTTCGTAGTATAATTTTTTTTAGTAAAAAATAATTTTTTGTAGTTTTAAAAATTTTCAAAGTGATGCTTTTCTTACTTAAAATTTTCATAGTGAAGATTATCATACATAAAATTTTTGTAATGAAAATTTTCGTACTTAAAATTTTCATAATGGAGATTTTCATATTGAAAAATGTCGTAATCAAATTTTCGGAATCTAATGTTCGTCAAGAATAAATTTCCCCATTACGAATAATATTTATAGGAATCCAAAATGTATGTTTCATTTCATAAATTTTCATAATCATCCTTTACTTGTTAGTATTTTCATCTTTTTTAAAATTCTCAAATTTACTTTTTATTTATTCTAAATTTTTCTCTTAAATAACCTCAAAAGATAAGATTCTATCAAAATTTTCATCCAGTTATTATATCAACCGTAAGATCTGATCAGAAGTGTTTCCAACCATTGGATTGAGTATGGAAGTTGAACAATCACATCAATTTCCTATATAAAGGACCCCGATGGTTGTACCCCATAGAAACTCAAGCCTTATCATCCTGAAGCTCTTCCCTTTAACATAAGAACGTACTGAACTTCTTAGACCTTTCATTCTTCTGAATATGAATCAATGTTTCCTCTTTAAAACATATTTCAACTTTCAAACCAATATTTTAATGGCAGATATATAGAGAAAGGATAGTTGATCTGATGTTTTTCACAAAGTATAATTCTATTATCTCCAAGAATATAAAGATGAATGGATGGGAATGTGTTTTCTTTTCAAAACCAAAAACCCAAGATTTTGAATATCTGGATTTGATAATAGAATTCCGTGACTCAGTAATATTATTCATGGTATAATGGAGGAGTATGTTTTCATACATGTTTTATGGATAGAAATATTCAATTTCTTATAAAAAGGATGCAATCTTGGTTGGTATTCTATATGAAGGTGAAGTTGAGTTTTGTTCTCATAAGATTTCTGATGTTCACGAATTTTTTGATAAGGTGAAGGTCATGGATTGCCTTGGTCTTTTAGAAGTAAAGACTCTGAAAATTCTTCACCTGACTACAAATTATTGGATTCTTGAATTGCGGGTTCAATTATTTATCATATCGAGAAAAGGAGACAAAGATACTTTGAAGAAGAGTGATATGTACATTATAGATTTTTGGTAAACCAATGGAATATATACATGGTAAATCATATTTTGGTTATGATTGAGAACATAATGAATGGAAATCAGAAGGCTCAGATTATTATATTTTCATCCATTCTTTCCAAGATGATTGTTCAGTGTCTAGAATCCTTCAAAATTCCATGCAGATCTAAGTCGAGGAATTTCAATGTTATGTTGTTACATGATGATACATTGAGAAGAATAAAAGTCATTTTTCCATAGAATCTGAAGATTTGAAAGATTTTCTCGTAGAGGAAGTTGAAGAGATTTTAAAGAAACAGAAGGTGGTTGGGACCTCTAAGAAGGGAGGGAGGAAGTGATAGGTAAAGGATGTGAAAGAGAAAGAAAAATGTCATATAGATAAGGAATCCTGATCCACACCTCTAATTCCAAAGAAAAAAAGTTTATCCTGATGAATTTTTTGCAAAGTGGAGAGAAGCCAAGAAAAATAAAAAAGAAGGGGAGATGAAGTTTGTCCTAGACCCTGTAGAGGAAAATGTTTTCAATGAAAATGCAGTCGTGGAGCATGAGAAACAAGAAAAATAAAAGAAGAAAATGAAGAAGTTGTCTAAGGATGAAATAATAAAATCCATTTTGAAGGCTGATGGGAAGGCCTATGAGAATATTCAGGTATTAGAGTCATTTCTTCAAGAACCTCATCTTGAGACTCTGGAAAAAAGGTATGTAAATCTAGAAAAACATCAAGAAGAATTTGTAAAAGAATAAGAAGTAAAAGAAGTTGATGAAAAAGGCAGTGGTAAAACTGAAAATGTGTTAATGATGGTAGAGGAATATCATGAGAAGGAATGTCCTTCAGTGAAATTATCATTCCAAACCTCTCAAGCAGAATCATAAAATCTTGCTACTATTGGGAAAGATGAATAAAAGGGTGACTATGAAGAAAATAAGTTTTCTGAAAAAGAAATCATCAATAAAGATATTATTCACCTAGAGGATGCTGAGGCAACAACTAAAAAAGAAGAGATAGATGAAGATGAAATCGTTCAGCTATCTGATAGTGAGGAAGAATCACCTGATCAAGAGGGAGTCATTCTAAACATTGATAAGGGAGAACAGGAAGTAATTGATACACCTACCAAGGCTATTTTAAAGAAGAATGATGTTGGTGGATCTTCAAAGAGAAAAGATGCTAAGATAAAAAAAGAATCCTCACCAAGAAAAATATCTGGTTCGGAATCATCCTCTCTAGGACATGATTTTGTAGTTTAGTCCTTGAAAAATCTTGTTGGCACTATTCCAACATTTCCTAGTATAGAATCTAGATTCTAGATGCATCAAAATTTTTTATATCAGAATTTAGATTCAATATCCCTGGTGATGGATACGCGTGTAAAGATTGAGGTAGATTTTAAAACCTTTTCCATAAATTACAACACCCACAAAAGATCATGCAATAAAATGACCATATGGTCAATGAAAAGTACAGAGGAATTGAGAATTGTTGATGAATTTCAAGAAAGTGTCAAGGATGCACTTGATAATGAATATTCGAACCTCAAGGATATCACAATGATTTTTTAGGAAAAGATAACTCTGGAATAGAATTCTTGTATTCAAGATATGAAAGATATGAATGGGAATTTGTATTAATTTTCTCAAAGCTGGAACAGATAATGGGATCTCAGGATGGAGTTAGATGAGAAGCTTTTTATGCAGGAAGAATCCTTAAAGGCTCAGATAGAGGTTTTTAAGGCTCTGGAAGAATGAATCAAATCTATAGAAAAGAAAATAGAAGATCAGGATTATTTTCATAAATGAGAAGAGGAAGACCAAAGGATCTTAAGTAGCTAAAAACCATAATAAAGAAGTTGGAGTTGAAGGAGAATGAAGGATAATGTTATACAATTTTGATCATTTTTTGTATTCCTTAATTGTATAAATTCTTTCAATCATAATGACATTTTGGGTTTCTATTTATACTTTTGGTTGTTTAGGACTGATATTTCTGGTAGCATATTTTATTTTCCATTCACTATATTCTTTTTTGAAAATAACAAATATGGAGAAAGGAATGATAAAAAATAATACAAAGTAAAATAAGAAATTTTCCTTAGTAAGGGGTAGTTCATCTAAGGGGGAGTTTATATCCAAGAAGATTTCCATATGAAATAAAATTATATTTCTCAATCTGAAAATCATGAATATGATCTTTAGTATTTAAAAATCCTATGGGGGAGTTAGTGGTATTAATAATTTCCCATGTATTAAGGGAGACAAGTTTTATTTACAAGTTTATAAGATTTCTATATCCTAATATTATTTTTGTAAGGATGATTCTACTTTCCAAAAAGGGGTAGATTCTTGAGTCAATAAGGATTCATTATGACTTTTTCATTCCTTCATGATTGTGGATAATTTTGAGTCAAAAATGTTTCCTTTTGAAATTACCATTACTTTATGTTTTGAAAATCACAAACACCCCATGTTAAGGCAAATTACATTTTCCCAAAGATTTTACTTCATATGGAATCTATTCCTTCCCCAAGGAAAATTTATCCTTACCTATTTTTTGTTGATCATATTATAACCTAACTAATTTTATTTCAAAGTATAAAATTAGGTTTCACATCCAAAACCTCAGTATCATATATATACATAGATATATTGAATTTTGTTTTCAAGATATGAATTTTGGTTCTAAATTCTTTGAACTCAAACTCTGAACAATCTATGTTCAGACTCTGAAATCTAGGAATTCAGATTCCGAAGATTCTATGTTCAGACTCCAAATGTCTCAGAATTCAGATTCCAATGTCTATAGAATTATGATTCCAATATCCCGAGAAACAAAATCCAAATATTTTTGTAATATATAATCTGAAGGTTAACCTGTTTAGACTTCATATTCTATTTTTCTTTACATTCCAAAAAAGTGTTTTTGTTAAGCATCCACATTACTCTTGTTTGAGTTATAAAATGATGTAGTGCATTCTGTTATTTACAAATAATTATTTAAGTGACATGTATACAGGTATATCCAAAATTCCAAGAAAAATATGACCATTAGAGGAGGGAGCTAAGAATTGAATATGTGCCTATAAATAGGAGCTCATATGAACAAGTTCATTTCTTTTGGAAAACTGAAATATGGTTCTATGACTCTAGAGATTATATGTTGCCGAAGTGTTTTATAGAGATAGAGGCTCTTTCAACTTTAAGTGCTTTGCAAAGATGTTGTGAACAACTTGTTTAGGTGTGAACAAATTTTTCAGACTTTCTTTGTGAAGACTACTATCATGCCGATCATGGGATTCTGGGTTTGGAAGACAAAAGTTCCGATTTTATTCTAAATCGAGGTCATGAGGGGATAATAGGATAGATAACGATCTTTGGATTGAGGACTTACAAGGGCTTGGATAATATATACTTTCTTGAAATTATAAACCAAAGGTCCTTTATCCAAGGTTGTTGGATACCCTACTCTTTGGGTTAAAAGATTTATATACTTGTTTCTTATAATATTTCTAGTTTGTTTTCCGCAATATTTTGGTTGTTGAGGAAAGTGTAACTATCTTATAATTTCTTATAATTGTACTATGATTTAATAGGATTCGATATGATTTAAGGTAGAATGATTGTTTTGTAAAAATTTGTTATGTTTCTTTTTCGGAACTACATATCGTGAATCTCATTTTCAAAACTACATTTTCGGAATCAAGCGTGTTTGTTGAACATTGAGGCTTTGTGAATTAACCTTTTAGAACTTTGTTAAAAAATAGAATGGATTATAACCAACATTAAAATTTCCTAGAGAAATATTTTAATGTATTCAATTCACCCCCATTTGTATATTGAGAATCTACATCATTATTCTGATACTAAAATTAGTATCCTTTCAATCCTACACTTATTAGTTAGAGTCTCAATTTTTATTAATGAGAATCCATGAAGTTTTCTTCAAATAACATCTCATAAAATATAATCTTAATTCCTCTCACATTCTAAAATGTGATGAGATCAAGTTAAATCTATATGTTTTTGTTTGAGGGTAACAATTAGATATTGTTGACTCTAATGTACTTTCAAGGGAATTTCATTCTGTTGGTTAAAATTTTATTGTCGCAGATATCAGATTCATACTAGTCATGAGAGTGTGAGTTATAGATGATGATGAAGTGGCCACACCTCTTTACTAGACATCATTATTCCACAAGACATCTATGTGGCGTAAATTCTAATAGTAGGGAGTTTGTGAAATCCCATAACAATATTTAAGTAATTTCCCTTTTTAATATTTGTCTTACTCTTTAAATGGGTATGTCTTGGGCATTGGGGATAGATAAAATTTTCAAATAAAAATATCCAATTGTAATAGGATGAATGATTATCTAAATTAATTAATATTGGTAAAAATGTGTAATTATATTTTGGGATCTACCATGTTTAGAGATTTTCAATTGTGGATTAGGTTATTTCAACCAGAAACTAGTATTTTCAAAGTATGTGATAGATATAAAAACCATAAAAAGGGGTTATATTCCATTTAAGGACTTCTAAGTATATTATGTGAAATATTTACGTAGCATGAATGGAGTAGACTCCATGTAAGGGGTAAATTCTATGTAAATGTTTCAATAATGTTTTTAATAAAATAGAAAAGGGGGTTTTAGTGTACTTGAGAATCCAATATTGATTGATGTGTAATGGGATTAAACTATAAATAATCTTCATGATTTCTTCTATTATGGTGTAGAAGAGTTGATTTCTCATTTCAATGACCACTACCACTTTTCCCATGACATAAGAGTTATCCCAGGGGATTTTTGTGACTTTTTCACTTTCCAAATTATTTTATTTAGTGATTGGTCTCCACTTTATTTGAGTTTGGAACAATTGGTCATTAATCCCTTCTTTTAAAATTTTCACTTTGATCATGGTAGTACTACTACATAGTGCTATTTTATTCATTTAAATGAGATGAATATTATTCTTATTTACATAAGTAACTATCAAGTGATATTCCTTGATAAGATGACCCATATGTCGAATGTGGTACTGGGTGCATGTTTCATGAGTTGTGTCTTTTTTCTTCCTCTATGATGTCCTATTTTATATATAGAATGAATTATAAGTTGTGAATATTGATTCTAGGGCCTCTATTATCACAATTGTGTTCTTCCTTATAGAAGTATTTCCATTATAGGTGAAAAATACATGAGTTTTGCATTAGGTTGTAATGTATTTGTCCTATGTTGGATGGACCAAATTACAATCATTTTGATACACATTTGTATAAATGAAATTGTGTGATTGACATATTTTGTTTGAGTTTGTGGAAATTGGTATTTGATAAATATGGGTTATCTATTATTTTTTATAATTAAAAAGGATTTTAAATTTATTTTTAAATTGTTTTCTAGATTTGTTTTTAGATCATTGTTTAATGAATGGATTGTAATTCCATTCCCAAGGAAAGCCTTGAGATATTTTGTGGAAGGTCTGTAATATTAATAAGTTAATAATATTGTTGAGAGGTTCACTCATGTAGTGTTCCTAATATCTCTAGGTCTATTTCATTAAATATTTGTTAAAATTTATTAAAAGGATCACCTTTTGGGGTGTTCCTCTTAGGAATATATTTAATGCACATATATATGGTTTGGATGAATAGGAAATTGGCTATATTTGTTACACAAATATCCAAGATATTCGAACCTAGTGGAATACTTGTCATAAAGTGACCTATACTTTTGGTTTGTTTTATTTGGTTATACTACAATAAATTTTATATGATATGGTATACATAATTTCATTTGATTAAATATATTTGTTTTGATATGCGAATATTAAATCTTTTGGAAATTTTTTTTAATATATTATATTGGAAATGTATAAATAGTTAATTTTGAATGTGTTCCATGATTTTTATATAAAAACTCCTAATATTTATATCAATCCTTAGTTTCATTATTGTTGACCATTATATAGATTTTTGTATTGGGACATTTTGTAAAACACCTGGTTGTGATCGTACTATGACTATTTTCCCACACCATGAACAACCCTTTAATGGTGTATAAAACATTGTATATATTTCTAAATATGGAATGTTAAGAAACTATAATGAGGAATGGATGTTCATACTATACTAACTTTTGGAGGATGGTGGTGAGATAGTGGGAGTTTTAAAATTCTAAAACATGGTAACTCGTAGAGTAGATATTTTAGTTTTTCTATCCTTTCTAGTTAAAGATATCTTATAATGATTTTTCCTTTACCATTTTATTTATATAAGATCCATTTTTCTATATCTTCTACGAGAAATATATGGATTTTTTCTTCAACTATAACATTATTTATAAGTATATATATCCTGTTTTTGGTTTCAGGTTTTATGAAATCATTCCCTTTATTTATCATTGATGTCTGGGTTCTAGAGACCTATCTGTGAGTATAAAGAACATTCTTAAAGAAAGTCTCGCCTCATGGTAGGTACCTGTATTGAAAAGGAATATCAATTTAGTTAATCAAATTATTTGATACTACAACCATTTTTCCCTTGTTAATATTAATTTTAAAAAATTAAACATGTGTTCATGGGAATATTTTCTATTTTTGAATATTATATTCTACTATCTAGTACATGAGAAGATTAACATGATATTTATAGTGTTTTGAAAATTATGAATGTTTTTATATGAAACTGAGATGACCATGTGATCTATTTCTATCATAGATTGATATGATGTTATTTGAATTATGAACTCTCCCAAATATACATTCAATGATTATATGTTTTGGAAGTGTGGAGAAGGTAACCAACCCCTAGATATTATCATTTTGAGGTGATAAGTGTAAGATAATTTTTCTAGGAATTTTCATTAGATTTGAGTTTAAATATAAGAACATTATGAGATTTTATGATCTAGATGTGAAAATATTTACATATTATATTTGAATGCATGGTTAGGATATAGCACTAGATTTTGTAGGGTAATATAAACATTGTGGATATGAGTTCAATATATTCCCCTCCACATTTTTTTTATTTTTTGGACAAAATCAATAATGGTAGAATAAATTAAATATTGAAATTTTAAAACTAGAATAAATTTATTATTAAAATATTTTGGATTCCATTTCAGTATCATAATATTATTTGGAACTTTTATATAATAAATTTTTACTATAGTGAATTAAATATGTTGTGTTAAATGTTTGATGTGAAAATATGAATTGTTAATATTTTAATGAAAAAGGACCCCAATAGAATAAACAAAATATCTCAGATTGATAATATTTTAGCGTTGTTTTTACTAAGGTATAATCATTAATCTTAGGGGATGTTAGTTATTTATAGGTTTTGTGCCTTTACATGGAAGAATTTTATATAAATGGAAAAAATTATGTGATCGTCACCTTTAGTAAATCCAGATAATAAATTTAAAATATTCCATTTAAAGATCCAACTCCCCTCATTATTTTGAATTTTTAATTATCTATAATAATTTTTTTTATGAATTTAAATTAATATATAAAAAATGTATTATATAGATATAATATAAAACATTATTTTATTATAACATCCTGAAAATATATTTTTTATCAAATGGGAAATAATTGAAGATGGACTATACCATTAATAGTGATATTTCAAAATAAAGGGTTACAACATCTTATAATTGATGGCATGAAAGTGTGGTACCCCTCATGATACAAGGATACCAATATAATAGTTGTTTTTATATACAATTTTTCTCATAATGAAATTTTGGTTGATTCCCCATTCAAAATAAGAAGAAGTTTTGATTTTATTTAGTGCCCTTTAGTATTGGTAATGATATTTGTTAGATTTCATGGTAAGACTACGATCATATATATTCTATTAGGGATGTTTTCTAGTTGTGCCATGGAGTCCAATTGATATATATATTTTCTCACTTTTATTTACTGATAGGTTACGAAAATACTAAATGTTTTCAGGGATTAAAGTCACTTGACCATTAAAGCATCTGAGATAGAAGAAACCAGGAACTTTTAATAGATGGGTCATTAAGAATAGATCATACATAGTGGAAATGTAGGGATAGGTTAGCACAATATGGGTTGGAAGATTTAGAATGAGGATTGAAAATATTAAAATGGGGTAGTAAATATAGGGGGAATATCAATAAGATAATGTTCACCTCACCCTATATAATTTACATTAATTTTTTTATTATTCATTAAAAATTAAGAAAAATATTTATTTTCTCAATAATTTTAGTTTTTGTAAAATCAATTATCGATCATTCTCATTTTCCAAAATATAATGTTATGGTAATGTATTAAATTTCATTTTAGAATATTGAAGGAAATTTTTAGAGTTTCAAATAATTGGATATATAAATTGATGATGAAATTGGCCAAAAAAATTTATAGACTACTCATTTTCATATTTTATTAATATAAACAAAAATACATCCTTCTATTGGCATGTTTGGATGTACTATTAAAAATTTGTTAATTGAAGAATATTTTGGATTGTTCTAATATTCTGGTAGTTGAATGTTTTATTAGGACCATGGAAACAAATGAACATTTATTTTGGATCAAAATCTTGTATATGAGTATTAGTATTCCTACAAATTTTATATTTTGGATGAAAATAATTTTTTGTGGAAATTCATGATAATAATGAACTACAAACAACATTTTCTGGAATTTACTTAATGTTTTATCATGAATTTTATCATCATTTCTACTTATAGAAATGATTTTTATCAACAATTATTTAATGATCTAAAATCATATAAGTATTAATAATTTATGGGACCAATTTCTGCCACAGTATATATTTATCTACTTATTATTTCACTTCCCTTATTATTTCTATTTTCATTCTTTTTGTAATTTCTCCATTTTTTAGAAAAAAGCTGGTCTTTTTAATGACTTATAAATGTTGGATTTCTGATTCACCCATAACGTAATTACCTTATTATTATCAGTTCATAGGTTGTTAAATATATCATTTCCCAAATTTCATTCATATTATTTTTGGGTTCTACATAAATACATTCCCATAGAATTATTTATATCTAGAAATGGTTAATGGTTCTAAAATTCCTATCAAATTTTATTTCATTGTCAATTAGTAGTGTGGATTCCATCCTTTGGGGAAATTTATGGGTCCATTTCAACCACTTTACTTCTTATAGTGATTCCAATTTTCTACGGTGTATGATATTGAAAACTAATTCGACATTGTATTCCATACCTTATCCAAGATGTATTATTCATTCTAAAAATATTCACCTTGTTTGTTGTGTTAGTAAAAATGGGGTCAATTTTTATAATTTGTTTTGACAATATTAGATACTAATGGTTGGATAAAACTTTTAGGTTGTATTATTCTCCACTTATATGATCATAATTCTCTATGGATTCACCATTAATGACAATGCTATGGTTTTTTGGATTCATCCTTCGTCATAAGGGATCATTTTTACATCAACTATGTTTAGTGGTTCTTTGTTAACAATATTTTTTTAAACCAAATAATTATTAGTCATAGCTTTAGTGGTTTGACAACGGAGATAGGTCATAAGGGTAGAATTTTATTCCGTGTTTATGGCTATGGTGTTTTTTTTTGTTTTAAGCCCCTATTATTGTTTCTTCATATGAATGTTTTCCAAGGACGATTTTATTATTATTATTTATGATAATTAGTTTATTGGAATCTTTTTCCGTGTTGTTGAAATCATGATATGTTATTTTTTCCAACTCTAATAACCATAAAAGAGTTTTTTTATGAATGTTATGAGCTAAATAACAATGATTTATTTATCATTGATTTAAAATATTTTTTTCATTCGATGATTTTAATATCATATTTTGAATTGTTGTAATAGTGATGGGTGTTATACTTGTGTCTTCCTTTGACCATTATATAAATGGTTTTTTAGAACTAGCGTAACTACCTTATGTGATGAATATCAATAATTTATCTATACGCAATGATGAGAAAAATTATACTTTAATGATAAGAATTGAAATTTTATTCCATTGATTGACATAACAAATAATTGGTGGTTACCCATCATGTATGATCAATAGAAACTTTGATATTGATAAATAGTTTGTAAAATTTTCAAATAGATGATCTATGTCATGATACTTTTGGAATATTCTTTTAGATTATGGGAATTTCAGTGAGGTAATTTACTCCATAATGATATATATGATGATGGTTACATGAAATTTTTATATATAATAATTGATTTTGGAATGTACTGATGAGAAATCATTGATGTTTCATGTTATTTTTTTAATTTCATTAGAATGAAACACCAAATGAGATCTATCTGGGAATTGAATTAATAATGATTTGGTTGTAGCAATGAAGATGTTTTGAGACATTAGTAAACATAACGCATCAGTATGACCTAAGGGGATATCTTCAACAATTCGTCTCAAGTCTCATATAATATTTACTTTGATGTTATCACTCTATTTAGAACAATTGCTAGGAGAGAAACAGATACCTTCATGACACATATGTAAAGACCCTCAAATTTCAAGGAAATGTTTTTCTTAATTTTCTTTGAATTTTACAAGAGCGCAGCTTCAGACGGCACCTGATTCCGAGGCCCGGTGTGCCCGGAATCAATTTCCGAAGTTTGGCTCGGGTACGTTCAGTGAACGGACGAGCGGGTTTTTCTATATTTTGAACCGGTGCCCGGAATCGAATTCTGAGGGCACCGATGAAATCGCAGCGCCGGTATTTGCATAGAAATGCCTCTTCCGGAGTTGCGTTTTCTCAGACGTGGTTTTTAAATTTTGGGGCTTTAAGTCAGAAATAAAATAAAGTTTGTGCGACAACTTTATTTTATTTCACTTAAGCTTCTTGGAAGTCACTTGGAAGCCACTTGAACTGAGTTAAAGCGGACAGGGTGCTATCCGGAAATATCCTACCCCTTGTTAGGATATTTGTGAGGTGGGGCCTGCACGAGCCCCGCCGTTTCTTTCGCTAAGTAACGCACCCGCGAAAACCCGTCAAAGTAACTGAAAAGTCAGCCGACGCGTTTTCTTTAATTTCTTAACAGACCATTTAATTGGGCGGTTTATTTCGTGAATTAAATGGGTTGTTTCATTCGTTGAATTAATTCAACGAATTTAATGGGTCGTTACTTACGCGTTTTACGTTTGTTAGCAAAATAATAAAATAGACAAACTTGTCTATTTTGGAGGATTGCTTTTGTTGTGCAATTTCTCTGAGCCTCCACCCTCTCCGCGAAGAACGCGAAGAACGTGAAGAACGCGAAGAACGCGAAGAACGCCGGCGACCGGAATTCGACGACGCACACCGTGATCTGCGACGTCGACGAACTCTACCCGTGACGTTCTTCGGCGACGCCTCTTCTTCCGCGGCCGATCCTCGTTCGTCAACTAAGGTGAGAATCAGATCGTTTATTTCTCCTTTTTTTAATTTCAATAACAACGGATTTAATTAATTAAATCCGTTTGTTCTAGATCCGGAGATCGTCGGCGCGACGTTTTTCCCGCGGTGCGACGAACGTCTCTTCCGCGACGACGCGACGATCCCCTCCTTCCGCGACGAGCGATTCCGCGACGACCTCTCGTCCGACGACGACGACAAGGTAGGGGTTTATTTTTTCTCGATGATTCTTTCCCGTGTTTATTCTTTTAATGTAAAGAACCTGATCTCCGAACAATTTTAATTTATTTAAAATTGTTGTTGATTATTTTCTTTTCCTCCCGTTGAGTTTATGACTAACGCGGAGGGTGTGGGTCTAACGAACAAGACCCGACAACCCTCTGCCGATCTTTTTGTTGTGCGGATTTGGCGGACGACGACGAACCGCGCGGCAGGGGCGATCTGTTGATCCCGCAGTGAAGATCGGCCCCCGGGAGGAGCAACGGCGCAGACGGGAGGCAAAACGGGCCACCGGAGCAACTCCGGGGGCCCGCGGAAGGCGGCGGCGGCGCCCGGCGCGCCGCCGTGGAGGAGATCCGCCGCGGATGAAGCCGCGGCGGCGGCGGCCGGTTCCGCGGCTGCGTGGAACCGGGGAGGGACGCGGCGGCCCAGCCGCGTCCGCGTAACAGGCGGCCCCCCGCGGGGCCGCGTTCCACCTAAGCCGCGGGTCAAACCCGCGGCGCCCCTTCGGCCGCTCGGCCGAAGCCGAGCCGGCCGGTCCGGTCGGCCGGGCCGCGCCCAGGCCTGACCGGACCCGGCCTAGCCGGGTCGGGCCGGGTCGGGCCGACCCAGTTCGGGTCGACCCGGTCCGGCCGACCCAGGGGTGGTTCGGGCCGGGTCGCCCCGGGCCCAGAACCCCCGTTTTCGGGCCCTCTTCGGTCTTTTGCCCATATCTTGGGCCTGGTACCTCCGAATGACGAACCGTCAGCGGATACGCGATCCTTGGATCGATACGGTCGTTTCGTTATATTATACTCAAGGTTTCGGAAGACTTTGGGTTCGGCCGGGTTGGTTCGTACACGAAACCAACCGGGCCCTCGGAGCGGAAACGCTCATAACTTGAGCTACGGACGTCCGATCGACGTACGGTCAGCTGTGGTAGTTTCTTCTAAGTGAGACGGAACTTTTGGCATACTCCGCCCGAGGATCGGATACAGGCGGAGTACGATCGGGTTGGCTTTGCCCTAAAAACCAACCGGGCCCCTGGGACGAAAATGCCAATAACTCTCAGACCGGGCGTCCGATTGACGCGCCGTCTCTTGCGTTGAGATCCTGTTGTCGATACGGAACTTTTGGATACATCAACTTCGGACTACGTGTCAGTTGATGTATCAGCCTCTCGGCTCGTGGAGCGGACCCTCCTAAACGAGCTCGCTATGTGAGGGAACCCTAGCGCTGGCTGTGACTTCGACGACAGAGCAGAGATCCTCCGTGGACTGCGACGACGACAGAGCAGAGATCCTCCGTGGACTGCGACGACGGCAGAGCAGAGATCCTTCGTGGACTGCGGCGACGACTGTGCAGAGATCCTCAGTGGACTGCGTCGACTACTGCACTCAGCGATCCTACGTGGATCAGTGCTACAGGTTCTGTGTGAGCCCGATCCTATGTGGGTCCTTACTACCGGTTCTGTGTGAGCCACTGCCTACAGGTTTTGTGTGAGCCCGATCCTGTGTGGATCTTTTGCGGGGGTTAGTACCTATCGATCCTTCGTGGGTCCGACGACTTAGATGGATCAGTGATCATCTTTGACGTCATCTGAAAAAGTATACTTGGTTGAGCTGAATCTTATATTACTCTCCTTTGTGGATTGTGTTGAACTATCCTATGTGGATTTACTGTTTACTCTCCTTGTGGATTTGAGTCTTGCTTTCCGGCGTGGATTGAGTTGTTCTTGAGCTCGTGAGCAGAGCTGGAATTGGGGACTTAGGTATATGTATGGGCATATACCTAAGTCGAGTCAGATGTTACTTCGTGATTGCATCTTTCTTTTGTGCTATATCCTTTGTGGATTTCGGGAGACCTTCGGGGGTCTCGGGGTCCTTACTGAGTAGCTTTTACTCACCCCTGCACGGGCTATGCCAGCACCTTGTTGTGTTGGTAGCAGACGACGGACAGCGCTGATCACGGTTGGGGCATGGAGCAGGACGGTACCTGGAGGTGGACCACTGGGCGGGACGTGCTCCGAGCGGACGTGGGACCCGAGGAGCCTGGAGGCTATCTGTACCCAACCTTCAGGTGGGATTGCCAGTGGACGACACGAGGCCGCCGTCTTTTCTTCAGTTGCTGTACTTTACTTTTTTTTAGTTGTACTTTCAGTTGGGCTTGTATTCCGGCCCCCTTTACTTTTCTGCACTTTGTAGTTACTCTCCGCTTGTTGACTCTGTGGTGGTTGTTACTTATAAAGGCAATACCTTCCCTGTTTACCGGGATTTTACGCCTTGGTGCTAGTCGCCAGCCCCTGGCCTATGGAAGGCGGGCTTGGGGTAGTCACGGCATGGGCCCCGAGGTCGGGTCGTGACAAATTGGTATCAGAGGTGGTCGGTTCTACCGCAGACTCTGATTGTCTTTTTTTTCTATATGAAGCAATAGTGTTTAGTGTATTGAGTGTGGTTATCAGTTCAGGGAGCCCAGTGTTGGTGCGGCGGCCGACGTATCCGTACACCAGGACCCTGACTCCTGATTTCTGACTTAATGCATGAAAACATTGATTGCGTGTGTGTTTCAAGTTTCTTTGTGATTACTTGTGTCAGCTCACCGGGTATACTGATCTGCTTCATGAAAGTCTCAAGTTTTCCTTGTGATTACTTGTGCCAGCTCACCAGGTATACTGTTCTGACTGTAGTGCTCTTTTTCTCCTTTTCAGGATGGCCCCGCGACGACAGCCAGCTAGGGTTCCGAGTGTAGGGCGCGACGGCAGCCCACCGAGCGACGAGGCCTCGGTGCAGGGCCCTTTTCCAGCAGTGGCACCGGCGGTAGCTTTACCCGCCGAGCCACCGATGCTACCAGTACCAGACGCTGACGATGCACGTCGCCTCAGGGCACTGCATGAGTTTCAGAGCCAGCGACCGCCCAGGTTTCGCGGTGAGGCGGACCCCCAGGCCGCCGAGGACTGGCTAGAGGCGGTGGTATGGATCTTTAGGCTAGTGAGGACACCAGCGGATCTCAGGGTGATTCTCGCGGCGAGCCTCCTGCAGGCGGCAGAAGGACGATGGTGGAGCTTGATGCTCCAGGTTCACGATGAGGCATCCTTGCTCTGGACGGACTTCGAGAGCCTCTTCCGCTCTGAGTACGTCCCGTCCACCCTCCGAGCGGTGCGCATCCAGGAGCTTCTCCAGCTGCGCCAGGGCAGCATGACGGTCGCTCAGTACGCGGCAAGGTTCACTGACCTATCTCGCTACTCGACCGACATGGTACGGGACCCCTTCTTCCGGGCCCGGATCTTCGAGCAGGGCTTGCGACAGGAGATCCGGGCGTCGCTGATCTCCCTCAGCATTCCGACCCAGGCGGGAGTGCTGGAGCGAGCCCTCCTGATCGAGAGCTTCCTGGCAGAGCCTTATTCAGCGGCGAGACCTAGCGCAGGGCGGCAGGTAGCTGAGTCTTCGGAATCAGGTAGCCGACGGATGACTCTCGGGTCCAAGCAGACCAGACCCCCACGCAGACGGCCTCAGGACACCTGCTCAGTAGTGCGGGGCACACAGCGGAGTGCCAGCCTTCCGAGAGGCAGGCTGTGCTACTCCTGCGGTGGGCAGGGTCACATGGCTCGTGACTGCCCGACTCGCCAACTAGAGGTGCAGCAGATGGTGGAGGGGCCACCCAGGCAGAGGCAGAGGGTCGACCGCGGCGGTCCGCAGGGAGGAGGCGGACGAGGCAGAGGAGCTGGCCGAGCAGCGGGTGGTGGGCGACGCTTCTAGGCTCTACCCCCACCACCACCAGGAGGGCCACCTCGACCACAGGGAGATGGCTGGCAGGGATAGGCCCAACTCCAGGCAGTGGAGGCCTACGACCCCGACATGCCAGAGATGATTCAAGGTATGATCTGTGTCTATTCCACCCTTGCTGCAGTACTTATAGACACAGGAGCGAGTCACTCTTTCATAGCCTCTGCCCTTGTTCGGAGCTTGGAGATTCCGACTGAGCCGTTGGCTCGATCCTTACGGCTAGAGACTCCTACGGGAGCAGACTCGACGATTACGCACTGGTGCCGGCAGTGTGAGGTTACTCTAGGAGGTGAGAGCTTCGGCTGGGATCTCCTTGTAGCGGCGTCGAGGCCTTACGACGTCATCTTGGGCATGGATTGGCTATCCACGGTTCACGCCCAGATCGACTGTTTTAGGCGCAAGGTGCGATGTGTTCGCACCGACGGGAGCAGGTTTACCTTCACCGGCGAGAAGGGAACCTTTGCAGCACAAGATGGACTTCCGCGGAGGAGAGTGCAGCCCATCTCTCATCAGTTGGCTAGCCTCATCCTAGGAGCAGTGGACGTGCGGAGTCCAGCTTTTCCTGCAGTGGTGGACCAGTACGTGGACGTCTTTCCCGACAACGTTCCAGGGCTACCTCCTCGTAGAGAGGTAGACTTTTACATCGACATGTACCCCGGGACATCCCCGATATCTACTCCAGCATATCGGATGGCCCCCGCCGAGCTTCGAGAGCTGCTGGTACAGTTGGAGGACTTGCAGAGCAAGGGGTTTATCCGACCCAGTGTTTCACCCTGGGCTTCCCCGATTTTGTTCGCCAAGAAGGAGGACGGGAGCATGCGACTGTGTGTCGACTATCGTCGCCTGAACCAGGTGACAGTAAGGAACAAGTATCCGCTGCCACGGATTGATGACCTCTTCGATCAGCTCAAGGGAGCGCGGTGGTTCTCGAAGATAGACCTCCGGTTAGGCTATCATCAGCTCAGAGTTCGAGACGAGGACGTGTAGAAGACGACCTTCAGGTGTCGGTATGGCCATTATGAGTTCTTGGTTATGCCGTTCGGCGTAACCAATGCTCCAGCAGTGTTCATGGGCCTCATGAACAGGATCTTCCAGCCATACCTCGACCGATTTGTCGTGGTCTTCATTGACGACATTTTGGTATACTCGACGACTGAGGAGGAGCATGCCTACCACCTGCGAGTTGTGCTAGACACGCTCTGAGAGCACCAGCTTTATGACAAGCTCTCAAAGTGCCAGTTCTGGTTACGTGAGGTCCATTTCTTGGGGTACGTCATTTCTGAGGCGGGAGTTGCAGTGGACCCCACGAAGATCGAGGCAGTGCTAGCTTGGGAGCCACCCAAGAGCGTGACATAGGTGCGGAGCTTCTTGGGCCTAGCCGGATACTATCGGAGATTTGTGCCGGACTTCTCCAGAGTTGCGGCACCACTCTCAGCTTTGACGAAGAAGGGGAAACCCTTCGTGTGGTCAGACAGATGTCAGCAGAGCTTCCAGGAGCTGAGGCAGAGGTTGACCAGAGCACCTATCTTGAGGTTGCCTGAGGAGGGAGTTGGATACGTAGTTTACTGCGATGCATCAGGGACTGGACTCGGGTGCGTCCTGATGCAGGAGCGGGCCGTGATCGCCTACGGATCACGTCAGTTGAGGCCGCATGAGCAGAACTACGCCACTCATGACCTGGAGTTAGCAGCAGTGGTCTTCGCTCTGAAGACTTGGCGGCACTATCTGATGGGCGAGCGCTTCACAGTCTTTTCTGACCACCAGAGTCTCAGGTATATCTTCTCTCAGAAGGACCTGAACCTGAGACAGCGGAGATGGCTTGAGTTCCTCCAGGACTACGATTTTGAGATAGTCTATACTCCTGGGAAGGGGAACGTGGTAGCCGATTCCCTCAGCAGGAGGACGGACATTCAGCTACTTGAGGAGGCGACGGAGCAGCTAGACTCCTTACAGATATCATTCGTGGATAGAGACGGAGCAGCCTTTCTTTAGTCTCTCACAGTCTCTCCTCCACTTCTACAGCGGGTCAGAGAGGCTAAGCATGGGGACGCTGACTGTGAGACCCGGCGTGCACTGATATCCTCAGGTCAGGCGCCTGATGGCTTCTCCCTTGGAGCAGAGCACGACATCCTTTTCAGAGGACGTACCTTCGTACCAGTCGCTTTACGAGAGGAGGTGCTGAGAGAGTTTCACACTTCTCCCTTGGGGGTGCATCCCGGAGTGGCGAAGATGTACCAGGATCTCAGACGACAGCACTGGTGGCCGGGCATGAAGAAAGCTGTGGGAGAGTTCGTTTCACGATGCCTCACCTGCCAGCAGGTGACGGCAGAGCATCAAGTTCCAGCAGGCTTGGTACAACCCTTGGAGGTCCCGGAGTGGAAGTGGGACGGCATATCTATGGACTTCGTGACTGGACTTCCACGCACTTCCAGAGGTCACGACTCCATTTGGGTGATTGTCGACCGACTCACCAAGTCGGCACACTTCTTACACATCAGAGAGCAGGGCTCAGTGGGGAGCTTGGGACGTCTTTACGTCCAGGAGATCGTACGGCTTCACGGTGTTCCATCGTCTATCGTCTCCGATCGAGATTCTCGTTTCACTTCCCGGCTTTGGAAGGGGTTGCAGGAGGCGTTCGGGACGCGACTCCATCTGAGCACAGCCTTCCACCCTCAGACGGATGGTCAGACTAAGAGGACCATACAGACACTCGAGGACATGCTCCGTGCATGTGTTCTCGAATTTGGTCGCAGCTGGGAGGACCACCTACCCTTGGTGGAGTTCGCGTACAACAACAGCTACCACTCCACCATCGGGATGGCACCATACGAGGCGTTGTACGGCAGACCCTGCAGATCACCGTTGTGCTGGACAGACCCTGGGGAGTCAGCACTCGTGGGACCAGAGATGGTCCGAGCCACGACAGAGAAGGTCCAGATCATCCAGGAGAGGATGAGGACAGCTCAGAGCCGGCAGAAGTCATATGCTGACAGGAGGCGAAGGCCACTGGATTTCGAGGATGGCGACCACGTCTTTTTGCGTGTCTCACCTCGACGTGGTTTACGGAGATTTGGCCAAGGCGGCAAGTTGTCTCCACGCTTCATCGGGCCTTTCCAGGTCCTCAGCAGGATAGGAGAGGTGGCTTATCGCCTGGCTCTACCACCTCAGTTGCACCGGGTGCACGACATCTTTCACGTGTCTCAGCTGAGGAGATACGTGCACGACCCGACGCACATCATCGACTTTGGGGAGCTGGACGTGGACGATGGGGCGACTTTTGCGGAGGTCCCAGTGGAGATCGAAGATCAACAGGAGCGGGTCCTACATGGGCGGTCGATTCCTCTTGTGCGCGTCAGATGGCAGCATGGGAACCTCCAGGAGAGCACTTGGGAGCAGGAGGCTCAGATGCGTGCTCAGTACCCCCATTTGTTCCCCTAGTTTTTGATGTATCTTTACGGGGACGTAAAGCCCTGAGGTGGGAGTAATGTAAATACCCTCAAATTTCAAGGAAATTTTTTTCTTAATTTTCTTTGGAATTTTACAAGAGCGCAGCTTCAGACGGCACCTGATTCCGAGGCCCGGTGTGCCCGGAAACAATTTCCGAAGTTTGGCTCGGGTACGTTCAGTGAACGGACGAGCGGGTTTTTCTATCTTTTGAACCGGTGCCCGGAATCGAATTCTGAGGGCACCGATGAAATCGCAGCGCCGATATTTGCTTAGAAACGCCTCTTCCGGAGTTGCGTTTTCTCAGACGTGGTTTTTAAATTTTGGGGCTTTAAGTCAGAAATAAAATAAAGTATGTGCGACAACTTTTTTTTATTTCACTTAAGCTGCTTGGAAGTCACTTGGAAGCCACTTGAACTGAGTTAAAGCGGATATGGTGCTATCCGGAAATATCCTACCCCTTGTTAGGATATTTGTGAGGTGGGGCCCGCACGAGCCCCGCCGTTTCTTTCGCTAAGTAACGCACCCGCGAAAACCCGTCAAAGTAACTGAAAAGTCAACCGATGCGTTTTCATTAATTTCTTAACAGACCATTTAATTGGGCGGTTTATTTCGTGAATTAAATGGGCTGTTTCATTCGTTGAATTAATTCAACGAATTTAATGGGTCGTTACTTACGCGTTTTGCGTTTGTTAGCAAAATAATAAAATAGACAAACTTGTCTATTTTGTAGGATTGCTTTTGTTGTGCAATTCCTCTGAGCCTCCGCCCTCTCCGCGAAGAACGCGAAGAACGCGAAGAACGCCGACGACCGGAATTCGACGACGCACACCGTGATCTGCGACGTCGACGAGCTCTACCCGCGACGTTCTTCGGCGACGCCTCTTCTTCCGCGGCCGATCCTCGTTCGGCAACTAAGGTGAGAATCGGATCGTTTATTTCTCCTTTTTTTTAATTTCAATAACAACGGATTTAATTAATTAAATCCGTTTGTTCTAGATCCGGAGATCGTCGGTGCAACGTTTTTCCCGCGGTGCGACGAACGTCTCTTCCGCGACGACGCGACGATCCCCTCCTTCCGCGACGAGCGATTCCGCGACGACCACTCGTCCGACGACGACGACAAGGTAGGGGTTTATTTTTCTCGATGATTCTTTCCCATGTTTATTCTTTTAAAGTAAAGAACCTGATCTCTGAACAATTTTAATTTATTTAAATTTTGTTGTTGATTATTTTCTTTTCCTCCCGTTGAGTTTATGACTAACGCGGAGTGTGCGGGTCTAACGAACAAGACCCGGCAACCCTCCGCCGATCTTTTTGTTGTGCGGATTTGGCGGACGATGACGAACCGCGCGGCAGGGGCGATCTGTTGATCCCGCAGTGAAGATCGGCCCCCGGGAGGAGCAAAAGCGCAGACGGGAGGCAAAACGGGCCACCGGAGCAACTCCGGCGGCCGGAGGCGGCGGCGCCCGGCGCGCCGCCATGGAGGAGATCCTCCGCGGCTGAAGCCGCGGCGGCGGCGGCTGGTTCCGCGGCCGCGCGGAACCGGGGAGCGACGCGGTGGCCCGGCCGCGTCCGCGTAACAGGCGGCCCCCCGCGGGGCCGCGTTCCACCTAAGCCGCGGGTCAAACCCGCGGCGCCCCTTCGGCCGCGTGGCCGAAGCCGAGCCGGCCGGTCCGGTCGGCCGGGCCGTGCCCAGGCTGGACTGGACCCGGCCTAGCCGGGTTGGGCCGGGTCGGGCCGACCCTGTTCGGCCGACCCAGGGGGGGTTCGGGCCGTGTCGCCCCTGGCACAGAACCCCCGTTTTCGGGCCCTCTTCGATCTTTTGCCCATATCGAGGGCCTGGGACCTCCGAATGACGAACCGTCAGCGGCTACGCGATCCTTGGATCGATACGGTCGTTTCGGTATATTATACTCAAGGTTTTGGAAGACTTTGGGTTCGGCCGAGTTGGTTCGTACACGAAACCAATCGGGCCCTCGGAGCGGAAACGCTCATAACTTGAGCTACGGACGTCCGATCGACGTACCGTCAGCTGTGGTAGTTTCCTCTAAGTGAGACGGAACTTTTGGCATACTCCGCCCGAGGATCGGATACAGGCGGAGTACGGTCGGGTTGGTTTTGCCCTAAAAACCAACCAGGCCCCTAGGACGAAAATGCCAATAACTCTCAGACCGGTCGTCCGATTGACGCGCCGTCTGTTGCGTTGAGATCCTGTTGTCGATACGGAACTTTTGGATACATCAACTTCGGACTACGTGTCAGTTGATGTATCAGCCTCTCGGCTCGTGGAGCGGACCCTCCTAAACGAGCTCGCTATGTGCGGGAACCCTAGCGCTGGCTGTGACTTCGACGGCAGAGCAGAGATCCTCCGTGGACTGCGACGACGACAGAGCAGAGATCCTCCGTGGACTGCGACGACGGCAGAGCAGAGATCCTTCGTGGACTGCGGCGACGACTGTGCAGAGATCCTCAGTGGACTGCGTCGACTACTGCACTCAGCGATCCTACGTGGATCAGTGCTACAGGTTCTGTGTGAGCCCGATCCTATGTGGGTCCTTACTACCGGTTCTGTGTGAGCCACTGCCTACAGGTTCTGTGTGAGCCCGATCCTGTGTGGGTCTTTTTCGGGGGTTAGTACCTATCGATCCTTCGTGGGTCCGACGACTTAGATGGATCAGTGATCATCTTTGACGTCATCTGAAAAAGTATACCTGGTTGAGCTGAATCTTATGTTACTCTCCTTTGTGGATTGTGTTGAACTATCCTTTGTGGATTTACTGTTTACTCTCCTTGTGGATTTGAGTCTTGCTTTCCTGCGTGGATTGAGTTGTTCTTGAGCTCGTGAGCAGAGCTGGAATTGGGGACTTAGGTATATGTATGGGCATATACCTAAGTCGAGTCAGATGTTACTTCGTGATTGCATCTTTCTTTTGTGCTATATCCTTTGTGGATTTCGGGAGACCTTCGGGGGTCTCGGGGTCCTTACTGAGTAGCTTATACTCACCCCTGCACGGGCTATGCCCGCACCTTGTTGTGTTGGTTGCAGACGACGGACAACGCTGATCACGGTTGGGGCGTGGAGCATGACGGTACCTGGAGGTGGACCACTGGGCGGGACGTGCTCGGAGCGGACGTGGGACCCGAGGAGCCTGGAGGCTATCTGTACCCACCCTTCAGGTGGGATTTAGAGTGGACGACACGAGGCCACCGTCTTTTCTTCAGTTGTTGTACTTTACTTTTTTTTAGTTGTACTTTCAGTTGGGCTTGTATTCCGGCCCCCCTTACTTTTCTGCACTTTGTAGTTACTTTCCGCTTGCTGACTCTGTGGTGGTTGTTACTTATAAAGGCAATGCCTTCCCTGTTTACCGGGATTTTATGCCTTGGTGCTAGTCGCCAGCCCCTGGCCTATGGAAGGCGGGCTTGGGGTAGTCACGGCACGGGCCCCGAGGTCGGGTTGTGACAACATAGTACAAGATATCTCATTAAAAAATAATATAAATTGATGATGTGTGGGTCATACATTACATGGTATACAAATTCACATAACCAATATTTTTACTTTATAGGGGCGTGGGTGCTCCACTATGGAATTGGTATCATGATGTGATTATGTTCACTTTCTAATGATTGATTCTTACTCACATTTAAGGGTGAAATTAGTTTCTGGGTGGAGTTTTTTATTGTTAATATTTTTTAAAATTTTTATTTAGAGATATATACAAGTAGTGACAATGATATAAAAAATAATTATTGAAATATATATATATATATAATGGATAATAAACTTTCTATGATCATCAAAACTCATATGTGACATCTTGTATAAAATATGGGTAGTTATTATCTCCCAACTAATGTTGAACTAGGATTAACTATAGTTGGTACCAATATATGATGTCATGAATACTTTGAAATCATAATCATTTATTTATTATTTAGGTACATACATGGGTCTATAATGATTCACCACATATGTCATAGTGGATAATCTTACTCACCCATAAATGAGAGTTTTGTTGTTAAAGACTCACTATTGTGTATATGATCAACATTTTACAATATATAATATTGATAAGAGGCTGGTGGTATAGGTATCTCAAGGTAGACTAATTTTTAACCACAAATTTTGTCATTTTAGGGGAATACACATTTTTTTGATGGCTATTCTTTTTTTCATGTATGGAAAAGTTTATGTCATGTTTGGTGAATTTTATTATACAAATTAATGGATATTAAAATTAATTATTAAATTAATTATTTATTAAGGGTTTAACATACATTTTGATATGTATTATTTTTGATTTCATAATATGTTTCATGGATGAATGACTAACATTTTTTGTGTTCAATATTACTATTAGTCATGTAAACTTATCTAAATATAGGTGGGCTTGGAGAGGAAGGATGAACTGTGTAACTAACTTAAGGAAGGTCTTGATTGATTGGTTCAATTCATGTCCAATATTCTTATGGTAATATTATTTGGTAATGAGTTCTTTATAGAAATTTTGGTTTAAAAGCCCTAACAAGGACATTTTTATATAAATTAGAATATTCCCACACCTTAAAATCAAAGATGATCACTAATATTTAATCCATTTTCAACAAATTATAAAATAAGAATAATTTTAAATAACATTTGGGTTGTATTATTTTTTAACAGTGGTTTAATTGATTATTAATACTATATCAATCTATTTATATAAATAATATATAGGTTTTTATAAAATTATATAGTTTTAATTGATGATAATATTATTTAATTATTACACTTACAAAAAATCGGTGATGGTTGATAAACAAGATAAAAATTAATCAGATGTTCCACAAAATAAATTTCCTCCATTTGAAACTCTATCCCAAAAGGTTGTGACACATTAAACCTTACCCTCTGTGAAGTGAAATACTACCATCATATAGGTGGATGTTGATTCTTGCTGGAAAATAAACAAAATGAAAAAAGAATCATTTATGTGAGGTTTTCATTAACATTTGATACCACCATCAAATTTTCATTGAGAAAGTAATTTTTTTAAACAAGATTTTATAAGTTGTTAAAGGGATTATGAGGGCCATGAATGGACATTTATGTGTTCAGTGATGTTAGTATACATCAAAAAATGACTTTATGATTAATTTTCCCCACATGAAAACCCCTATATTATTCTTCACTATGAACTATCATAATGTGGGATAATATAATGTGTTCATTTGAATGAAACGATACCCAAATTGTAGTATTGAATTCGTAGGGAGGTTTACTACAACATTTTATATAGATTAATGATACTATATCTATATCCAACTGGTCATAGTTGAGAAAACAAATGAGTTATGTATAGTTAAGCAAATTTCATTTTATTGGTATGAGGCATTGAAATCTTCTACATAGTCTAGCTGGGTTGAGGTATATAAACTTGGTTGTGGAAAGCATAAAGAATCAAATAGATGTGTTCCTCAATAAATACAGGATTTACAAATAATTTGTGACATAGTGATCATGTTGAATTGTGTTAGGGAACCATTTTGAATACCCATTCGTCACCAAGTCTCACTTAACTATCTACCAATTAATTTTTAATTATTATTTTTACATGCTATTATTTTAGTGACATTAATAGATCATTTTACATGATTATATATATATATATATAAATAATGATATTATGAAATCCATTTGAGACCATGTGTATGGTTTTTATAAAAATTTAATGATTTATAAAATTCATTATTGATAAAATGATATAAGAATACTTTGAGATTAACATTATGTTTATATTACTTATTTGACCACAAAGGTGTAAATATTTGTGCTATATAGAAAACCTTATTTAGTTTTCTCAATTTTTTAAGGTAAATATGTTCGAGTATAGGTGGGCAATAAATTATGATGTTTTTAAAATAGAAGGATCTCCCAGTAGAGCACCATAATTAGAGGTATGAATTGATGTATCTTTGACATCAATGATTCGATATGATATGATAAGTTTATGATTGTCATGGTGGTGATTCAAAAAAAACAAATTATAATGGTTTTAATGCATTATTATTTTTTTTTCAGATATTTAGGGGATTAAATAATTATTTAATACAAATATTATTGATTTTATTTGAAAGCATCACATTAATTATTTGTAGTGTTTATATTATGTCAAGATTAATAATATTTAGAAGATGTATATAGGAATTTTCTGATAATTATTATGGGATAAATTTTTCAAAAGTGATGATAAGTTGATGTTTTATTTGATTTACCAATTGATTTTATATAACTTATTATATAGTTTTCCATATCTCACCAATAATATATGAAGATGATTGTTTGGATTGTTTAATTTCCTATGATACAAAAATGATAAAATTATGGATTTATCTCGTATGTATGATGTGATTGTTGAAGTGTTGTCATGTTATGATGAAATGAAAAATTTATTGACTTTTTATAGACCTATCCATTTGAATATGAATTTGTGGATAGTTTAATGCATAACCCAATAAAATATTCATGGAATTTTAGTTACTATAATGCATGGAACAACTATATTGGGTTATTTTTGGAGAGACCCTAAAATGGGTATGTGATTACAAATAGCTATCAATGAAGATTTTATAGTTATTGATTTTGGGAATCCATTTCCAAAATAGTGTATTATATCATATGTGATGCTCCAAATATTATTTTGAAGATTTATTGAATTAAAATATTCAACCCAATGTTTAGTGCTACCTGATCCACTATAAATTAATAAAATGATATTTGGATTTAAATTTCATTCCATTACACCATTAACTATATGATCCCACATGATGGGTTACATATTTCCTTAAATTGATATTTTATAGGAATTTCATTACCACAATGTTGTTTAATGACATTATTTGTTAGTTAAGGTTGTAGTAATTTTTTCCATACTTTTATTTTTTCTTTAATTATATTTATATTTGTTATAGATAGAGTAATTATTTATTGTGTTCTTGGGAGTATATTACATATTTAAAATTTACTCATGCATGGTGAGTTGTAGGACTCCTAGGAAGAGACAATCTCTTAGTTTAAGGTTTGACCAATATAAATAATATGATGAATTTAATAACAAGGTTTTGAATTCATGTAATTATTTCTTATTCATTAGTTACAATTCATATTTGATCTAATATTTAGTACATATCATTACTTACTGTATACTTTTAGGCTATCAGAATATCCCCTTTATATCCTCATATGTGGTGAAATAATCATATATTACAATAGACATAAAAAAATCAATCATGTTGATCATGGATCTTATGGTGTTTGTTTGTAAAGTTAACACAATGGTGAAAATTTAGGGTAACATGATAGATGATTCCATCCCTACCATTAATGAAGATACATTCGGTTTAAATTTGTAAACATGTTTTATATTTTGTTTGGAATGTTCAACAAAAAAAAGGATTTTATGTGGAAATGGATATAATTTTTTTTATATAAAAATGGATTCAATATCATACATGTATGTATTTAATATAATAAAATTTAAATTTTAGTTTAATTTGTTATTTTTTTTTCAATCTGGTGATTTGATTTGTGGGTTTCATTTTTGGCCACTGACTATTATAGGTTGGAATGGATTGGATCTCTCATCCTTTATTATTTACCTAGATAGTGACTTATAACAATCATGTCATGTCAAAGAATTTTTATATCATGGCCTATCATAAAAATAATGCATGTAATAAGAACATCAGAAGAATTTTTCTTTGACATTACTGAATTAGTGGAAAATACATTTGAGATTAATCAATAATGCAGGGGAAATGAACAATATTGTTTGTAGGATAATGAATATTTGGAAAAGGCTTTAATATAATTTTGAATAAATCAAAAAATTAATGAATTATTTATAGGTTAATAGTTATTATACATGTTTGTTTTTATAAATTAATAATTTATAGATTTTGAGATCTTCATGATTTATAATTTTTTTATCTTTTATGGGAATATATTCTAATCCAAATACTTATAATATTTCTCTCTCACCAAATAGAATAATGAAATTTTAAGGTATTTTAAAATAAAATAAAAGATATATGAAGATATGTATATTTACATTGTATCTCTTGATAACTTTAGTTACCTTGATATGATATCACATTCTACAATGGATAAGATCATCTGAAGATATAATATAATGGCATCCACATAAAATTAATTAATAATTAATTAATATTTATACCGTATTCTAATTGTCAATTATTTATATATTGGAAATTGATATTTATGAAAGCATACAAAACATTATTTTCTAGGGAATCACATTTAGTGTATTAGTGAAAGGATTATAGAAATATACGATTCTATGTTTTAGTTACATTCTATATATGAGCAATAAAATTCAATAGTTGAAATAGATTTAGGTATGTTTTTTATTATTCAATAATGTAAAAAATGTTTTATCAATATTGGTAAAAATTTTAATCATTTAAAAAGATGGATGATCGGGTGAGAGTGGAATTTAGATTTTTGGTGAGTTAGGTTTATAATAAACATGATGAAATAATATTATAATTAATAACAAAATAATGGTGGGTTTAAATTATTGATTTAATATTTCATAGATGATGGATTGTTAATTTAGTTTTGAGGAACATGGTCTAAAATAATAATGTCATCATTGTATGTAATTCTATTTGTTCTCTAAAATCCAAAAAATCATATGATATAATTTTTTTTATTTCATACCAAAATCTCCCAATAAGTTAAAAAAAATTAGTAGAAGGGGTTTCAAATCATAAAGTGGTCATAAATATATTTAATTATACATGGAAAGAGGATTTAGTATAGAAAAGGGTTATCATTGATATTAGGGAAGTCATATCAGGGTATTATTATTATAGTTATTATTGTATACTTCATTTTTGGTGATATGGATTCTAAGAAAGCTATTTGATATTCTTCCACCATGGTTAAGGGATATTGCATTGTGATTTGATAGTGTGTCATTCTACCTACAATTCATGAGATATTCTCTACAAAAGTATCAATAATGACCACACAATTGTACATGATTCAATACTTATTTATGAATAATTTTTAAATTATAATATAATGGATATTCAAAATTCATTGATGTATCATGTTGATTTTAAAAAGCATTGGTTTTTATAGTTATTTAATATATGTAATTGTTAGAGATGATAATGGAGGGGTATATTTTGTTCTTTCTAAGTGTTTGACACCATTATTCTGATACCCAATATCATAATTAATGTAATGTAAAATGAGTAATGATAGATTTTATAATATATTTTCTAGAAAATATTATATTATTTTCTTAATGTCATTATTGATTGGAAAAATCATGAATGGCTATTTCAAGTCACATAGAGGATAAATATTTCCTTATTATAAATGATATAATTTTATTTTTAATGAATTTCCATTTTAAATTTGATGAGCATATAGGAAAAAATGAATCTACCTTCCCATTTATGATAGAAGATGGATAAACAATGTTTTTTTATTTTGATATTTATGCCTTTTATTATACCTATAGATAAAATAATTGACTACGATAAATTTATTTTTATATTTATTATTTATTGAAATTATCATGAGTTTCATTGAATAATTTTCCAAAAAAAAGAAGAATGGTATTCCCCTTATAAATCATGTTGTGATAGAAACTATACATAAATTTAATTTATAGAGTATGGTATACTTTTTCAGGAACAATGGTATACCATGGATTGGTGAGGAAGTCAGATTATAATATACCAGGGTCATGGTTAATGGATATAGAAGGACTGTTTGTAAATTCAGAGCAGTGTGGACAACCTATAATCAGTTAATGGAAGAAATAATGATCTTAATGGTTTTATTTTAATCATTGAGAATACCATCTAATATTGGATATGATTTGGTAATTATTAGCATGATACATATTCCCTATTTTTAAATGGTTTGGATACCATTGAGGGGATTATGTATTGTTGGTGTAATATTCTTATTTTTGATTATTTAGAATCCATGACCGATATAATTTCATGGATACATACATGTAGTATAAATGTTTTTTAAATGATCTTCTCTCAATAATTATTTATTACTATGATTCTTAAATTTTATTTTCAATATAATATACATGCTATAGTTATTTGAGGCTCATACATGTTTCATTATTATGTAATAATATTTGAAATTCACTTGTGGATATTAAATGTTATTGAATGTATAATTTTTAGAAGATGATAAAATTTTATGGTTAGTATACATATTTTGAACAAGACATAACACCAGTAACATTATAAAATTATGAGGTTCTATAGATGATTTAATATTAAAATTACGAAGGATAATGAAAACTAACACCCCAAGTTTTCAAGGATATTTTTTTTGAAAAAAAAATTTATATTCATTCATATATTGAAATTCACTATGTAGAAAACTCCTTTCAAAAGGAACTGATTTGTCATATGATACATGAAAGACTTACTTGGCATACAAAACATGCTACACTGAGTTGGCGTACATTACAAGCAACACCTATGTTTCCACGAAACGTTATTTTATTATTATAATTATTTAAGTGATACAATTATAAAAAAGATATTTAACAGAGTTATATGAATATTAATAACTAATATTCATATATATTCTATAAATTTTTTATATAAATATTATATATTGAAAATATAAGACAACATTTTTGGTATGTTCCTTATATTATTAATGATACTATTTTCTCAAATGAATGGATTTTAATTTGCTTATATGAAAACTAATTAAATTTATTTTATACAAATTTATAAATTTTATTTTATGAAATAATTTTATATTTTTAATTTATAATGTTGAATTTATCATAGTCTGTTTTTTTTATTTTTCTAGTAATGATTATTTTTGGATGAGTAGTGAAAAATATCAGATATTAACTCAAAATTGCATTTTAATTTAATTTATTTATAACTATAAATTAATATTTTCCTCGGTTAAATTGTTAAATTATAAAATATTTTTTTTCAATTACTCCAATTTTGACAATTTATCCAATTTTTCATGGAATTTGATATAAAAAGATAGCAATCTTGTGATCATTTTAACATTAAAACCCACATTCTTGACATAACTAAAAGATTAATTTTAAATAAATTTCTAAAAATAATGAGATTATAAATTGTAAAAATGGTTTCTCTATTTTTAATAATCATAATTTAATATTTCTTTAAAATTAAAAAATGTTTTTGAAAAAAATGATTAGTGAATGTGATGAATATTAACTACACCAGTTAAGAGAAAAATGAGTCTAATAAACTACTAAACCATAAATATAAAATTCAAAAAACCTAGAATAATCTCCAAAAAATCCTTTCTAACCATTATTTGTATAGAAACCTTAAATTGTTGAGTTTTTTTTCATTTTTATGACTTTTTTTGGGTAACATCTTTGGTACACCAAACTTGTTCTCAAAAATTCCAAGTGTGTATGTTCGATTCTATATAAAAGACTACCACATGGTACCACTTCCTCAAAAATCCAAAGACCCAAGGCTCAGAAAATAACAATTAAATTAAGCTCTAAAATTACCTCTCTACCACTTATATTCATTCCAATATAATTAAAGAATCTCAAGGAATAATTTTTGAACAAAAAAGTAGTTACCCAATAATGTGGTAACGTCTTCTCTTAAGATCCATTGTTTTATTTTCCTTCTCCAACCCTCACCTAGATTTATTCCATTTTTTTGAAAAAAATTATCCTCAATATAACAATATTTTTTTATAATACTTTTTCTTCCTACACTTACTTACACCTCAATCTAACAAATATTGAAGATATTGCTTACGTTTACAGTGGACGTCCTCCCCCTTAAACGATGATTGTTCATTTCTACATTACTACATATTATGGTAGATGTTATGATGTAAACTATATTTATATATATAATAGATATTATATCTATAATTTTTTCAATCTTATTTAATAATTTTACAACACAATTCGTTTTTATCGTCAATTTTATGTAATTTTGATAATTTCTTTTGAGGAAGTGTGGACTACTACCCCCTAAAATCGATTTATTCGTTAACACACTACATAAAATGTATTAAGTATGCGTTTAGTGAAAAACATGATATATATCTATTAAAATTAATCTTTAATGATATGATATAAATATATACTTTTATGTCATTTTCATTCTATATCTCAATAGGAAAATTAAAATGGAGACAACATTGATGAATACATATGACTTATTATATCCTTGAGTGGTATATTCTATTTCAAATGTATTTATTCTATAGATTGATATAATATACATATAATGGATATTTAGGAGATTTATTGCATGATTTACATTATGTAATCATAATGTATTTATAATTATAAAATATATAACAAATTAAGACACATGAAAAGAACCAAGAGATTATTATATAAATGGAATCATTAACATATGATTGATAACAAGAGGGTGATTATGGTCATAATAAAAAAATTTATGGTAATATTTATAAAAATATTATATTGTAAAATATTTATAATAAATTTATATTTATTATAACTAATGTTTGTATGAGTACAAAGAGATTCAAGAGACAATAGAATGGGGTTTTATCTCACTTTTTATTCCAATCAGATACATCCTATGATTTCCCATCATTCCTTTTGTGTGATGTATGTAAGATCCTTGATTTTATTATATATATCATATATATAAATTTATGTGCATAAAAATATCAATTTTATATGATTTCATTTAATGGTATTAATCTTTCAATGTATTCAAATCATTCACATTGTTTTTTCTCAAATTTCCTTCTTTGAGACTCATGTTTTTTATGCACCTAAACACATTTTTATGGTGCATATAATTACATTTTACATGTTATTTCATTAATATAATAAATTTTATGATATTTTATACTTCAAAAAATATGATTTTATTACATGGAGTGCATGACACCATGTTAAAATGTTATAAGATTTTATTGAGAAAATCTCATCACATATCAAGATTGTTTACATGTATACATCAAATTATTTATTATTTTGATCCATCTATCAGGTATACTCATTATTTTACACATCCATTTTTTTAAGGATATTTTCATGTGTTGTTTCACTTTTCCCACTCTCTTGTACATATGGTAAGATTTTATGTAAAATCTAACTATCATTCCCTATTCTGTCATAATTATATTGGTTTAAAAAACTAATGCATTCAAAATTTCTATCAAAAATGTTTTCAAAAGATACATGGGGATTATTTTCATGGAAAATTAATTTTAGAAATGTTTTATTGTTTTTTATTATTTATTTGTAAAATTTAAAGAGATTTTCATACAAATTTTTATCAAATGATTTTTGGATATAAAATGTATTTTTCGAAGAAGATTGGCATTTCCCACATTAAATATTATTAAAGATCCTACAAAATTATTTCCCATTTATGATAACATATATTGTGTTACTCATGAACGTATTGGGAAATTATTTAATGTTACCAATCAAATTACTTCATTGATTTTTTTTTTTTGATTTAATGTTGTTTATAAATCACATTTCAATTTCCTGGGTTATATGATTTTGAATCACACTTTTTTTAGAGGTTTGTGTTTATGATTAAAAGATTAGTAATCCAATACCATTCCATACTTTATTATATGATTACAATTTTATAATGGACATTTCCTTCATTGATCTATGATATGACTAGTTATGAACATGTGGAACATGTATACATGTTTTCACTATGATATGGGTGGGACCTACGTCTCCATCCAATGCATTGGGTAAAGATTATATCTCATGAGATTGAAAATAATAGTCTTTGGAATGATATTTGACTACTAATATGGACATGAGAGTTAACTATAAAAACCAATACAGTAGGAGGAGTGAACTCAGTATACTAATATGACTATGGGAGAGAACCAGGACTACCATGACGATAAGTGGAGTGAAAATATACTACAAAGATGGTCTTGGAAACAATGTCTTGGATACTAGTGAATAAAATTAATATATTTATGTTTCTATCACAATTCCATGTTTTATACCTATGTAATGATTTCACAGATTATTCTCTTTATTTCAATGGGATTCATGTCTTATGAAATTTTAATTTCTTTAGCATGATTCTTATTATGATCATACATACCAGGGGTATAATCTTGTATTTCCATGATCATGTTATCATACCCATATGATCATGTTTATGATTAGATGTATCCCTTGTTTAACCTTATTGAGAATCTGATATCACCACTTTTTTGTTTCCTTTTCCCAGGTTATAATGATTTGTAATAAGTTTTTTGTTTCTAAGAAGGGTTACAATATTGATGAACCTATTGGGATATGATTTATCTCATTTATGAACTAATGTTTATGTTTCTATATTTCTAAATAGACTATAAAAATTATTTTCATTGGGCATCTATTTGTATAATGATTAAGTAATTTGATAAAATTACCGAAACATTATTTTTGAAAAGTGATGGTCCCTATAGTTAGTTTTATTAGAAAATGTATTTTCAAACATTGGAATCAAGGATGAGAAAACCTAAGGGAGAACTCTAAAAACATATCTATATATAATTATAAGGATAATGAAAATATGGGAAAATTTCTATGCCTTTAGGTGAAGGATATAATATTTTGTTTCCTAGAAATACATCCATATCTAAAAAATACAAGTGGATATGGATATGAAACAAATTGACTATAGGGAATAACTCTGACAAGATGTTTCAACCCTAACTCAAGGTAATTATCTACACAACAAAAGGACTTAATGCACACTGGGTTTGAAAATGCTTAGGGAAATTCTTCTCTAATTCACAAAAACATTGTGAACCATTATGATGGATTTAAATATAATTTTTCAATGAATTACCTTGGGTAGTCCTATGGTTTCATAGATTAAATAATTTTTCAAATGTTAGAAATCGTAAATGTGGGTTTTCAAGATTACGATAAATATTTCATACATTATTATTTTAGTTATAATATTTGGTTGGAACCCAAGGGAACCATGTTAATGGTGATTACGAACGAAAATGCAATGATTTTCCACATCAGTAATTGAATACTATTAGAGACAAAATAAAAAACAATATTTCTATGATCACATATCATTCTCAAGATATGAATCATGGTGGACTTACAAATTAGAAAAATATGGAAAAATATTCTATCGAGTCTGTCATGAGGAAACATCCACCATATTACAATGGGTATTCTGATCTACATGTTTTTCAACAATGGATCAGTACTACTAAAAATATATTTTCTTTTAATCAGTTTTGGGGACTGGGAAAGTCATTCTAGTGGTTTATTAGTTAGAAGGAGAATCATATCATTGGTGGTCTCTAATAAATAATACGATGTAGAAAGATGAGATTAAATCCATGGATTGTGAAGAGTTTATAAACGTATTTTTTACGAATTAAATTCAAAGAATTATTAATACTCCTATGTAGAATGTGTTCTTTTAGTAGATGAGAAGGGATAATGAATCTAACGATTCTTACGTGGCTATTTTCATGATTCTTCTGATGTATGAATCATGAATTATCTTCTAACACATTTGTAAAGATGATAGGTTCTTTAGTGGCCTGAATCCATGCATTTTAAGATAGTTGGCCATAAGAGACTTTAGTCGCTATGAATAGATTATGTTTTGTGCAATAAATACTTGAAAATAGGTTTCAGTCATGTATTAATCTCATGGGTTTGACAAGAATATGATGATGGAGTATATATAGAAATCTAAAAACCATGATGAAAAAGATGATATTTCATTTATGATCTATGTTTGTGATTAATCGGGGATAAAATGTCCTCAAGTGGTCTAATAAATGTTTTACTTGAGGAAAATATAGTCATCAGGAAATTGATTTCCAATTATATGGGTAGTATCAATCTAAAATCTAGAATGTTGAAAAGGCATCACAGAATGCACCTCCCATGACTTTGTTCTATAAGTGTAAGGAGTATGGGAATTATGTTTACCACTACGAAAACGTAAGGTATGATGATGATGATCGATGTAAACAACCACCTAAGTAATGGGAAAATGGAAACCTCAAGAAATCACTATTTATGATGAGGGGTTCGATAACATCATGATGAAATGTAAAATTACAATCCACTCGAGAACATATAATGTCATCTTTGATTTTTTATCTACTAGCTATTTAAAATCTAAAAAATTTGGTAAGGGTTTTATGATTTCACCAAAATAAGTAGATTTGGAATTAGTAGTGAAACCCACTAATGGTGTTTTGATTGCATCTGATGTCATTGATTCATCCCCTTGTGAATATTTAAGGAATTTGATTCCTAAAGATCATTTCATTCTACTTTTGGTAGAATTTGAGGTCATACGAGGCATGGTTTGGATTTATCTTCAAAAAACCACATCAATTGTAAATGAAGAGATATTACATTTGATATTTCAAATCCTTATATAGTCATCTATCAATGTGATGATATGAATGAACTTCTGGTTGATATTACATCCATTATATGGGTCAAAATTACTTTTTATAGGGAATTTTATCTCAATTAAATTAGGATACAATCGATATCAATGATAATTTGACAGTTTCGAATTTTTTGGATGTATTTCTGGAAGAAATTTCTTGCCTTCCACCAAAATTTGAAGTTGATTTCGCAATAGAACTCATACCTGGTTCCACAACAATTTCAAAAACTCATTATAGAATGGCCATGATTGGGTTGTAGAAATTGAAGATGAAACTCCAAGAGAACCTTTTAAATGGATTCATTCGGCCATGTGAGTAACCTTGAGGTTCACCAATTATTTTTGTGAAAAAAAGATAAATCACTATGAATCTGGTTTGATTCTATGAAGTTGAACAATATCACAATCTAGAAAAAGTAATCTCATACCCATATTGATGATTAGTATGATCAACTACATAGAGCTCATTACTTTTCGAATATTGAACATATTTCTAGATATCAATAATTGATGTTCATGATATATAATACACAAAATATGACACTCTGTATTTGGTATGGTAAATATTAATATATAGTGATGCCTTTGTTTTACTAATTCCCCTTCTATATTCATAGATTTAATTAATATAGTCTTTAGTGATTACCTTGATCAGTTTGTGGTAGTCTTTATAGAAGATATTATTATCCATTCAAAGAGAATGGAATACCGTTAATATCACATTAAATTATACTAAGGTCCCTAAGGAAGAAGAATCTATAAGATAAATATAAATTTTTTGAATTTTCGTTACAAAGTATTTCATCATGTGGTTATATAATCTTATGATATTGCGTAGAAGTTTATCCATAAATGATGGAGGCTATTGAATGTTGTCCTAGAGAAACCATGATGGCCTAAATCCATAGATTTATTGGTTTAAGAGGATATTATTGAAGGTTTGTGGTGATTTTATCATGAATATCTAATCCTATGGCAACATTAACTCAGAAGGGTGTGTAGTTCCTCTTGACAGATGTATATAAGAAAACAATCCTCGAACAAATGAGATGGAGTTTCAGTGCACATGTTATTACATTACCCTATAGTAAATAAGGTTTTGTAATCTATAGTGATGCATCCATGTAGTTCTGGGAATGTGTTTTAATTAATAATAACAAGGTTAATTCCAATTCCACATGATTAGTGAATATTCATGAAAAATATTACCCAACTCATTATTTAGAGTAAGCAATGGTAATTTTTTTATTAAATATATGGATGAATATATGTTAATTTGAAAAAGGATATATATATAATGATCATAAATGTATAAAATATAATTCACATAATAGGAGTTGAACATGAACCATAGAATATAGTTATATTTGATAAAATATTATTGTTTCTCAATACATTACCACCTTGTGAATGAGGGAATGGTGTATAATTCTTTGAGTTGGAAGGAAGAAGCTAGAATATCCATGATGAGGATCATAAAAGATCTAATATTTATGGATTTTCAAAGGATGTATCTATAAATATTGATGTATGGGGAAAATATTATATTTCAAAAATTAATTTTTAACCCAGTATATATATTGATAATTAGGAGGCACAAATGGAAGATGAAGAGCTAAAAAAACTTTTAAAAATGTCCTTATGTTTAGTCTTGACTAGGATGAAATGATTAGGTTCTTGAACACTATATGTTTTTTTTTCAAAATAGTTTTGATAAAGGATATATAATTATATGTTTATAGTTATTAAATCTCTATTCATCCAGGAACTACAAATATCTATAATGAATTGAAATAATACTTATGGTCGAATGGCATAAAGAGTGATACCACAGAGAATGTATCCTGATATTTTTAATGCTAGAAAGTCAAGGCTAAACGAAAAATGACTAAAGGGGTTTTTCATCCATTAAAAATACCATAATGGAAATTGGAGACAGTCATTATGGATATTTTCATTGGAATACCTAATAAATCTAATGGGTTTAATTACATATTGTTAGTAATCGACCACCTTAATATGTCAACACTCATTATTTATAACACATAATATTACTCATTCGAGACCATATTTCTAAGATTTACATCCAAAAAGTGGTATGGTTTCATGGAGTTCCATATTCTATTGAATCATATTAGGATATGATGATTACCTTAATGATTGGGAAATGTATTCACAAATAACATGATATATAATTAAGTTTTAGCATTTCATATCATCCTTATATAGATGGTAAGTCTAATATAATAATTTAAATCCTAGATGATATGTTGAGATATTGTTTATTATATTTCAAATGTTGTTTGAACAAACAACTTCCCCTAGTTTAGTTTTCTTAAAAATATGTCTTTCCCCCCTGAATTCAAATGGAACTGTATGAATCCATCTATGGGATGAAATTTTGATCTCCAAAGTGACGGGATGGGGTTTTATAAAGAAATATATTAGGACCTGAGATCACTAATAAAATGGATGAGAAGGTTTGAATCATTCAGCAACATGTCAAGGTAGCTCAATAATGATGGAAAATTTATTCTAATAACCATCATCGTGATCTAGAATTTCATGTAGGTGAAAAGGTGTTTCTATGACTCTCACCCTAGAATAATGTTATGAGATTCCAAAAGAAAGGGAAACTAATTTCTATGTATATTGGACACATAGAGATTCATGATCATATTTTAAAATTACCCACCCACTTGAAATTTCATAAAAATCTCTCCCACTTGCATAATTTTTCCATGTATCTTTATAAAGAATGTACATACCTAACTAGTCATGGTTACTAAACATAGAGGTTATACCACTGGAGTAGGATCATTTTTTGGGGGAACAACCTATCGAAATTCTAGACCAATCACATAAATTTCTATAATGCATGACCACTAAACTAGTCATATTTTAGTTGACAAATGACCCGATAGAGGAAGCAAAGTGGGAAACTTAGGATACGATGAAGCATAATTATCCCCAATTTTACTTGAGTGATGAATTTACAGGGTGAAATTTATATTATGGTGTGTAGAATATAACACCCTAATTTTTTATGGACCTTTTTTTGATAAATTAATTTTTAATTTATATCTTGAAATTTAATAAAAAAACCATTAAAAATTATCTTCTTGTACATTACACGCAACACCGACTTGGCAAATGCTACAGACAACATTTAGTTGGAATATGTTATATGAAACACTGATGTTTGTGTAAATCATAATTTTATTGTTATATTAATTTTGATTTGATAATTATAACATAGAAATTAAACTATGTTATATAAATACTAATAACTACTTTTCAAATATTTTTTTAATTTTTTATATAAATAAAACATATGGATAATAATTGATATAATTTTTTGTAATGTCCTTCTTTGTTTAAAAATACCATTTTCACGAACGAATCGTTTTAAAAGACATTATGAAAAAAATAATAAAAATATTTTTTGACACATTAAGAAATTGCAATTTATAAATTATACTTCTTTTTTGAATTTCTAATGCTAAAATTATCTTATGGGGAATGTTTCGTATTTTAATGACCAGGATCAATTTTTTTGAATGGTGAAAAATACAAGATTTTAGTTCCAAACTACTTTTTAGTTTTTTTATATAAGTGGATATAATATATATTTAATATGTCCAATAGTCTATTTATATAATATTTTTATCAATTAATCCTTTTTTTTCATTGTAACAAATTTTATATTGAAATTGGTTATAATAACTTAGCAATCATTTGATTATTTTACATTAAAAAAAGTATTTTCAACCCGACTATAGGATTAATATTAAATTAATTTCGACAACATATATGATTAGAATTTGGAAAAAAGTGATTCATTAATTTGAATTGTGTAATTTTTTATTTTTTAATAATTTTTTTTACATGAATCCCATGTAAAGGTGATTGAAATTAATTTCATTAGTTAAGGGAAAATATAATATAATAATGCACTAAACCATAAATATAAGTGCCAAAATGACCAATAAATATATACATCTCCAATTTTATGGACATTAATCGGTAATTTACATTCATTTATTTAGTTTTATTGTTTTGACATGAATTTTATATTTTAAAACGTGGTTACACCTAATATGTTTTCGATAATGTGAAGTGTGTCATTTCTTTCGTTATAAAATCCCACCAGCTCTACATACATTATTACACATCTCAAGCCCCATGGCTCACCATTAATAAATTAAAATAATTTCCCAATATCTAACCCTTCCCCCTGAGAAGAATTACCTTGTGAATAAGGCATCTCAATGCTTCCTTTTGGCACAAACCAAAAGAATTTACCTTAATAAAAGATAACATATTCTCTCAATATCCTTTCCATTTTTTATTCTTCTCACATCCACTCTATTTATTCCATTTTTGTATCAAAAAAAAATCCTAAATATACTAGTATTTTGTTATGATAATATTTAGATCTAAACTTAACCACACCTCCATCTAGTGGATATCGAACATACTGTTTACATGTATGGTGAACTACCGCATCACGAAATGAGGAATGTTTAGTTCTCATTTACCACCTCTCATGGTGGAAAGTGTGATGAATACATTGTTTAAATATGTCATATATTACATTTATTATTTATTTTATATTATTTATTATTTTTACTACTCACAAATTTTTAACTTTCCATTCATTATAATAACAATAATTGTTTTTGAGGAATTATGGACTACTGCCCCCTCTAAGCGATGTGTTTCGTTTACACAATACATGATGTGTATTATGAATAGGATTTATGTCATTTTAAGTTGTATATATAAGTATGATTATATTTAAATGATATAATATACATATAAAATTTTATTTTATTTTAATTCTTTCTTTAAATAAAATAATTAAAATATAAACAATGTTCATACGTACATACGACTTACTATCTTCACAAATAGTGTATTCCAATTCATATTTCATTCTGAAATAGAATATTATAATATAAATATAATGGATATTAATTATATATATATAACCTTATTTAAATTCTATAATCATGATATAACTATAAGGAACTATGATATTATAAATTAAGACGTACATGAAGAACAAAGATAATATTGCCTGAAGTGAAACATTAATATAGATTTATAGACCAGAGGGAAATATAATATCATAATTAAACCATGTATGTAATTATGTTTATGAACATAATTATATATAATATTTATTATATAAAAATATTCTATGAGTAAAATGAAAGTCAAAACACAAGGTAATTGGATTTCATATCACTTTGCATTCCTATGGGAAACATGATATGTTTTCCACTCAATACTTTTGTGTAGTGTATGTACATACCATGATTTTATTATATTTATATTATACCTAAATGTATGGATATCATAATATCTATTTCCTGGATAGTAATTCATAGGGTTTAAGTTTCAAAAATTTACCAAATTAGAAAATTTTTTTCTCAATTTTCTTTCTTTGAGATACATGTTTTGTTATTCCCCTAAACTATTTTACAAGGATTATATACATAAATGTTAAATTTTATATCATTAATACAGTTATTTTATTGATATTTTATGCTTCATATAATTTACTTTTCCCACCTGGGTAGTATGTTCCCATGTTACCATGTTATAATGGTATATTGAGATATTCTCATCTCTTTTCTAGATTATATACATTTACGCATCCTTTGATGTAATATTTTGATTCATATATCAATAATACTCATGATTTTCCTTTTAATATAATTATTCTAGATATCATCTTATTTTAGTACAACTTTTCAACCCTTTGGTACTTAAGATAAAAAATTATGTAAAATATGACCTTTTCTGTCTCATTGTTCAGAATTCCATTGTATTAAAAAACAAATATTTTTGGAAATGATTTAAAAATATCATTTAAGTTAATTTTCAAGGAAAATTAATTTTATAAATGTATTATTATTTTCAATTTCTACTTTATATGCTACCAAAATATATATTGAAAAACATATTTTTATGTTATAATTTTTTTTCAAAGATGAAAGTATATTTTCCTCAAGAAATGTTTTAAAAGAACTTTAAAAAATATTTCCCATATAACCATGAATACATTGGTGTTAGTCATTAATTTATGGGTAAATTATTAAATGGTTCTATTGATATAATTTATCTAAATGGATATTTTTTGTTGGCATCATTTTTATGAAACTCATATCTATTTCACAATTTATTGGCTTTTGAAACTGGCCTATTTTCACAATATATTTTTATGATGCAATGATTATGAAATCTATCTATTTTTATTGGTTATAAAATGAATTCATGTTTATAATAACTATTTTATTTCATGGGATATGATATGACTATTTATGACCTTTGGGAACATGTTTGAATGAATTCACTATTAGATTGGTGGGACATATATCTCTCTTCAATGTTTTGGGTAATGATGTATATGTAATCAGGTATAATAATATGGTATTTAAAATGACCCCTAACTACTGAGATGGCCATGGGAGTGAACCATGAATACTAATATGGTGAGATGAGTGAAATTATGCTACTAAGAGGGCCATGTGAGTAAATGATGAATACCAAGATGGAATGTGATGTGAACCCATACAAAAAAGATAGTTTTATAAATAATGCCTTTACTACTATGGAATTGATATTATTTAGTTATGTGTGTGCCCGAATTCCATGATTCATCCCCATTTTATGATCTTGTGGATTATTCAATTTATTTCTTTATGATTTTCTCTAATAAACAACAATTATTTATAACATGATTCCTGTACTGATCATTGATATGTAGGGAATGATCATCTATTTTCATGATAACATTCTCATACAATTTAGATGGTGTTTATTATAATAGGTCTCCCTTGTTTAACTTTACCGTGTATCTGATCTAAACCATTTTATGTTTCCATTTTCATAGTTTATGGTGATATGTATTGTGTTTGGGGTGTCTATCAATGGTGATAGTCATGAAGAACCATGTGAGAGATGATATAGTTAATTTATGTACTAGTGTTTATGGTTTCATGTTTCCAAATTCACTACAAGGATTACAATATTTGGGTGTCTATTATCATAATGATTGTCTATTCCATAAATCTTATGTAATGATTGTCTTTGAAAAGAAAGGGTCTCCATATGTGAGATACCATTTATTATACAAATTTAGATGAAAATAATGTTTTAAATCATTTCATTCATGGATAAGATCTTATATAATAATTCGAATTTCCTCAGATGAATATAAATAAGAATATAAGATAATACATGTATTCAATTACAAAATAATGTATCTAGAAGAGAGAAATGATAATAGTTTTTGTTGAGTGAATGTTTTTTCCTTCGATGAGAACTATTAATGTATTTATAACATTAATTATAATATTTAGAAGAAATAAATTTATATATTAACTTAGTGGATTTTAATTTCTGATAGTGTATTCAAATTTAAATATGATATCTATTAATAGTGGTGATAGTGTTCCATCTCATACTTTTTATTAATATTTTATTTTCATTATTATATTATTAAACACTCATTTTTATTCTATAATCATTATAGGTTCTCATAGTAATTTAATAAAAATCATAATGTATTAAAATGGGTTGTATGTAATTTGAATAATTAATATATATAAATTTTAATTTTTATTAACAATGACCCCTTGTGGAAAAATGAATGGCTTTAAAAAATTATTCATCACATTGAAAATCCATCAGCGTAGTATATATTTGGCAATGGGTTTTATTATGGGTATAGATTTTAGAGTTCTATTATTTCATGACCACAACAGTTTCAATTTTTCTTATAATATTTAGAATATTACCTTTTATTTATAATATTAACATGTTAATCATAAATTTTTTTATAGAATATAGAATATTGGAATGAGAAAAAACAACCTAAATGTGGGTTTTCTCTTCGACATTAATTATTTTTATTATATAGAGTAGATCCAGGAATTTTATTGTTAATATAAATATAAATAAATATATATATATATATATATATATATGAAATTATATTTCTCGAATATATTTTTGATAATATTTTACTATCATTATTTAATTTATTAATTGTTGGGAAATAAGTTTTCCACCCAATATTCTCCCTTTCATTCGTAGAGTGTCCACCTTTATTCACAATAGTCAATTAGTTCATGAACTAGTTCGACATATTATATTAAAAGAAAATAATATTCCACTATATGGGAGGTTTTCAATTATGGATATTAAATGTGGAAATATGAAGGGGGATTGAAAGCCATATATGACCAGCTAAATTCAATTTTTCATGAATGTTTTATATATAAACATTCGTATAAAGGGACAAAATGTCAAGGAATGGAGGAAAGAGGATATTTTTATATAAGAGGTCACTAAATGTAGAATGGAATGATAAAACACAATTCCATGGTGCAACAAACATACCATGGTTAGCTCCTTAATCAACATGTGATCCATCTTTCAACTGACTGGAGTGGAGTTCCTAACCCCCTTAGGAATGAAACATGAAGTATGGAATTAGATTAAAATAATTGGTATAGTTTATCTTTTAAATCAGAGTCAAATAATAATGGTAATTTTAATGGAAAATCCATAATAAACATTCATCAATTTGGATGTCTATACCAATTCAATTAAATAGAAATGGATTGACAATGATAAATATTTTAAAAATTTTAATTTTAAGAAAATCCTTCCCCCCACCCACAACTACTACCATAGAAACAAGGACATCCTATCACACCTTGATCATCCCATTTATATTGTTCCACAAATAACTATATCTAAACGTATAAAAGGTATTCCTATTTTATGAAAAAAATATAAAGTAAATTAAATAATATATTACTCATCACATCTTTACCATAGTTCACTATATCATCCCAACACAATCAATTTTAATTGAGATGTCAAGAGCCAAACCAAATTCCTGAATCTAAAAGTAATACAATAATAAAAATAAAACATATCATTATGTCACCAAATACCCTCCCACATTCCAAAATTTTTATTTTAAAAAATCTCGAGCTATTTTTAAATAAAATATGAAAAAATTGTTTTTTATTCTTAATTACATTCAAAACCGTGAAAATATTGAAGTGGTTTTATAAACATTCCTCTTGGTTTTTATTCAATTAAAAAATAACAATTTAAACATTTAAAGAATAACATATTCCATATCAGTAAACCAATTCCTTCTAAAATAGAATTTTCAATAAAACAATATTATCCAAAAAATATCCAAAAATGTTTTAAAAACACCCCACTAACACAACCTAAATAAAGATCAATGGGAATGGATATTGTTCATTAATGTACAAAATATGTGAAAGAAAAAAAATAAAGAGTTCCACACAAATGATCTAACTATGTTATATATAATAATAAGAAATAAAACCCTATATCAATCTTACTAAGAAGTAATATTCATCATGGGTTGTATACTAATTTTTAAGTAGAGAAATTCCAAGAAATTACAAAAAAGGGCTAAATAATCCACATACATTTTATTCAAATAAAACCAGTCCAACTAGATTTCATGTAGCCAACACCATAATGAAATTATCAATCTAGATTTTTCACTGATTAGAGTGGACACATGATACATCAAACTATGTAGTGAAAAATTATTTTAAATCCTCACATATCAACCTTGGTTCGCATGAAAAAATATATTGATGTTGTGTAAAATAATAATCAGTGATACATTGAGGAAACATAATGAATAATAATAAGTAAACCTCACCCAAAAAACCATTATAAGAAAAAACCATAATGTCCTTTAACCAATCAACACAAACATCAATCACCACCCATTAACATTAAATAATTAAATTTTCTTGATAAGGGTTCCATGCACCTATATAATCTGAATATTTGTATGGTGGAAAATAATATTTTACTAAAAAATTAGTTTAATTCTCATGTTTTTCGTAAAAATTCAAATTGAAATTGATAATAATTCAATAAATTCGTTAATTATAAATTACCATTAATACATATTTATTTAACCAAATCAATTTTATAAGAATAACACAAAAATTATAATAAAACTTTTTAATTCGAACCATAACCGAAACAATATTAAATTATATTAAAATCATTCATTATATATTTAAAAAAACAATATATTAATAATTTTCATCTCTTGTATCACTTGAAATTACCTGAAAATCCTTAAGGAAATTTATAATCCTCTGGAAAACCATTTTGGAAATTCAATTTAGAAGCCAACTTTTTTATTAACATCAATATAATTTTTTCTACACTATTTGAGAAGAATAATAAAAAGTGGTGTAAGTAGTTGAAAGAAATAAAATTTGAAAATTATTTTGAATTAGAGAATACCTTTTATTATTTTGAAAACAATGATGAAAAATAATTTTCATAATTGAAAACCAATAAAAATGTTTAATATTATTAGAATAAAATTAAAACATATATTTAGTACAATAAGAAATCAATGATTTGAATATTCAGAACTAGGGAATGGGAAGACCAACCATTAATCAATGGTGAGTGTTTTAGGACATTATGTTCATGAGGAATATAGATCTAAAAACAAATTGCATAAAAATAGAGTTCATTCAATGAATCACTTAGAAACCAGTTGGAATCATCATGTTTGAAGACGAATCAGTGGATGAAAAATAATGTGAGAGAGGGAGTAGTGTGTGACTAGGTTTTATTTAAACATGATAGATGAGAGGGAAATTTATTAAAATTACGTAATATTAAACATGTGAAAGATTTGATCTTATGAAAAAATTAAACATGGTAGTGTTCATGGATTCCATATGTTCTGGTGTTAATTGTCACCAATATCCAAAAAATAATAATTTCCCCCATAAATCCATTGATAAATGATTGCAGACCAAAAGAAAAAAAATATATACCAATTGAAGTGGTATATAGAAGGTAAAAAAATATAATATATATTATATAGAGAAAACACTAACAGAAAGTATTACTTAAAAAGTAATGGAAATCATCATTGTGTTATATTTAACATCCCTAAGAAAAAATCACCAAAAAAGGGACACAAGGTGCTACGAGAACCGATATCGATTAATATCTACAAACCTTTTTAACAATTTTTAAAATGATTTTTTAATGACATGAACACTAAAATAAAATAACTTCAACTGAACACCTAAATAATATCATAAATTATAAACCAACCACATCAACTATCCAATGATGCAAGATCCAAAAACTAACTGATTAGAAAGGTGCATAAATAATTAACATTGATTTTATATCCAGGAGACCAAATATCACATGGTAAAACTATGACCTATATAATATGATATGTGGTCATGGGAAACCCAAAAATAATCATCACCATCATTATATCATTAATGAAACAATATATTTAACTAACATAGCATTATTTCCAAGGTATCCCTTGTTCCATCTACTATGAAATGATCCCCCAAAATAATATTTCACAATAGTTTGTCACTCCCACCTAAATAAACCATATTCAAACATAAAACCTAATAGGATGAAACTCAAATCCGTATGGGACACTCAAACCCATAATACCAAATGCATCCATGAAATTTTTTTATAAAACCTAAATTGGATCAATGATATCTTGATAACTCTAATCAAAACCCTATCTATTAAATATAAAATCCCAAAATCAATGAACAACATCAATAAAAAATATCCAATGATTTATATGTCACTAAACATGGTTCATACCACTCAATCATTCTGAAATAGTCCCACCATAAAAATGTAGAGGATAGTAGTTCGAGGAAACATGAACCATATCCAAGATAAATAAATATTCAGGAAATGCAAGTCAATTCTATTTTTTAGATGGGAAACCATATAGAGTAATTAAAACTATATCATATAGTGAATCACTCAAAGGATCATCCATTTAGAAAAAGTATTCATATTTTTTCTATGAGAATAGTTGGAGGATAAATTATAATAACATTAACCCTGGAATTCACTAGTATATTCCACCCATATCAACCTAAATAGTTCCATATTCAATTGGGTGGAAAAACCAATAACACCACTCACCTAAAAAAAATATGATTCCTTAAAAATGAAACCCCTTTCCTTAAAACATCCCATTTAACAAAAGATTTTCTAAACTAATTTTCACTAGGACAATCCATTAAAAACATGACACTCCTCAATATAATTTTATTATTTTTGAAAGGTTTCTAAAAATTAAAATTCGTAATCAATTTTTAAATATTATTACATTAAAATAATTATATTATAGATTATTTATAACAAACATGTTAATATTAACGTTATTTTAAATAATTCTATGTTCCAATACATAAACAATTCATAAAAGATATTTTTAAAATTAAAAATATCATTAAATATTTACGTTTAACAAAAAAACATAAAATAAATTTAAAAAAAATTAATCATATCTCAATATAACATCATAAAAAATAAAAAGTACCCCAATGTATAATCCTAAAATGATATATTAACACCATAAAAAACAAATTTTGATCCTAGTTGTTCAGAAAATTAGACCAAAAGAGTGGTAAACCATAAATAACATGGTAATATAATTTGGATTTCCATGCACCAATTACATATTGTCCAATATAAAAATACTAGAACCGTGTTTCAAGGGACACTACATGTTCATATAAACTAAGTTGGAAACCCAAAAAAACATTTTTGGTTCTTTTAATTTACACCCCAAATGTCATAATAATATGAAAACATACGGTAGAACGATAAAATATCCATTAAATTATCCCAAAAATCTAACTCCCAAATTAAAATCCTAAAAACCTAAGGAAACCCAATATTCATCACAATATGTTTTGATGAAATACCAGCCAATGATTTAACTATAAATTACCAAAAAGGTTCTAATCTCATTTATACATCACAATCACCAAATAAAGTGAATATCTTTCAAGATCCAAGGCTCCAATTGAAGCACCTAAGACCAAATAAAGTTTTTAATTATCCAAAATGAGGTCCCAAATGAACTAGAATATGACCCATAATGACACATACATTAGGGAAATTTCTAATATCCATAGGTTGGTTAAAATTTAATGGTTATCATAATTAAATAATTGGAATTTTTTGTACCATAATTTAGAGTCAAAAAACAATGGGATGTTCACCAGGAAATTCAACATGACATATTTGTATGTTAGACGTCCATTACTTATCATATAAATAGTTACAATCTAGTAAATGTAAATAATTTAAACAATTTAATGTATATGTAATATATAATCTCACCCCAATTAAGGCAAAGGAAACATCCAAAAATATCCATAATCAGATCATTATGTGTATAGTGTGCCACCAATTATCATAATTGAAAGAATGGGATTACTTCTTATATTACACAAAAAAAGTAATCTAAATAAAAAACCTATTAACTCCAATGATACCATATGTTACTAAATAATTTAAATACTACCAATTACCTAAGGGAATTCGAAACCTAAACCAAAGGCCTGGAACTCAAAGTAATATCAAAGTGTGAATAAACAAACTCAATAGGTCATTACAATCTATGTCATTTTCCAAAATTTCTTTTATAAATTAATTTCAATATTATTTGAAATGTAATAATAAAAATAATTTTTCATTATTTATTATTTTTAAAAACAACAACACTTTTAAATATTTTTATACAATTTATTACATCATTCATAAATGAAAAAAATCACATTAAATACATTTATAAAATTAGAAACTCTATATCAGTGACCCATATTTATCTAAAATACCCTTTTTAAAAATGTTTTTTAAAATGAAACCATAATCATTTAGTTAACCCCACTCACAAAATAAAATTAAAAGGAGTAGTCAGAAATGACTATATTAACAAATGAAACAAAATGTGTGATAAAATCATTCATAGGTCACATTAAAATATTATAACTAGAGAAAGTATTATAAATTAAATAAAATATCATAAATCAATCCTTTGACAGATGTATAGTTATCATGGGCTCTAACATAGGGCCAAAAGAGAGGTAGTTCAACAATTAACCAAACACATAAATGTCTACTAGAAAAGGTTGTGTCCTAACATAATCCTTTAGCCTAGCCAACACCTATCTTCATCATAATGTAACACCCCATATATCTCTATCTATAAATATAAGGGACACTCATAGAATTTGAAAATGTAATGACACATAACTCTAGGGTACTCTCTTCATGACATTGGTTTTTCTAACTAAATATATGGATGCTGAGATAAAAAAACCATGGATCAATACCATCCTTGCAATGAATAATACTATCTCACCATAAATTCTAAGACCCTCATATGATATATCCCCTAAGACACATCTCGTAACCACCACATACATCAAACGACACCTAATCAAATAACATATGAAAAGGGTGTTGATGATGGTTTCGTGTTCCCATGACATTTAAAAATCATATAAAATATCAAATAATAATTTTACTAAACTAAATGTCTAGTCATATAAATGTATCAACCGGAATAAACTATATGATGCAAATTATTCAAGTTATTTCACATTCATGAGATATTTATTTTGATCAACTTTATGTAGTGTGGTTTCAAACTAAGTGTTGATACCTATGACTAAGTTTGAAATGGAACATGAGGAGATCATATTCCAAAATATAGCTGTTGTTATGGGTGTGGAAAAAGTTCACAAAATGTATCCCTAAGGATCCCCTCAATGATCATGTTGAAGAACTGCATTATCTCTATTAAATATGCATCACACTGGGTTTTTGTTAGAACGACTACCACAATGTTTACGAAAATGTGGAGGAGGTGATTTGTACTTGAGAAAATACCATCACAACTATTTCAAATAATTTAAATGTAGTATTCTCATTCATTTTTACAAATATATCTACTCACGGAATCTAGAACACCTATCTACATAATGTTGTTTCTACTACGAGAAAACATATAGATTTTTAAGATAGGAACATGTTGGATTATATTCACAATGTTCAATAATGAATTCAAATAGAGTTTAAAATTATATAAAATTCAATAAAGGAAATTTAATGGTAGGATGGGGAGTTAGGAAATGTGTGGATGTATGTGAATGATAGGGTAAATGCACTCTAGATCAATGCAGAGGTCAAAATTTAATTTTAGAAGAATATATACAAGGATTTTTTCAAATCATATTATTTAATGGTGAATATTTTGGATTCAATTAAAAATTATTTTTATTGATAATATCATTATATTCAGGATAATGTTTTTTATTTGTTTATGTTCTTTACGTTTTTTAAGAATATGTGAAAAATAGTTTTCTTAGTATTTTTTTTCTCTATCCACATTTATTCTGATTTGATTATTATATTATAATAATCTAAACCAATATTTAATGTTACAATAAAATTAGAACCATTTTAACTATAAATCTCTATCCTTAAAACTTACATAATCTTGAGTTATTACCAGATTACACATTGAGGATCTTTTTAGGATTAGAGTTTTAGAGAATTTGATCACAAAACTTGCATTACATTCCATATTTAAACAATGTGGTTACATAAAACATAATATTCACTTTTCCCATCAACGGAATCATATTTAAAATAAAACATGGATTATTTCTTGACAATTCCTTGACACTATCATCATATCATCTACCATACCCTCGACCTGTGAAAAAAACATTTCAAAAACATGGGATAAGCATAAGAAGCTCAGTAAGGGTTATAAAAAAAATATGAAATGAAAAAATTAGTACATGCATGAAATCATACTTTACTCATAAAACATAATCATATACCTCATCAGGTCACGAATAAATCATAGAAATCATAAGAAATAAAGGTAACTTGAGGCATTCATAACATTCTTACTTAGGGAGTAACCCTCTTGGTTACATTTGGAATACCTATAACTGTATATTCCCTAAATCTCTTCAGAGAAACCTTATCCTTTAACTCCTTCGTGTTACCCAATGTACTGGAGAGCTATATCGGGCTCACCCGCCCTTAGTTTATCACGGAACCACTCGTCTTCATAACATTTTCCAAGAACCATAACATAATCGTATCACATAAAACATGTATAAAGAAAACATAACATTTCCACTTTTCAATCACAAGATATCAATACAACACATTTCTATAAAAAAAATATGAAAACTATTTTCAATACCAAAATAAAAGAAATGTAAAAAATGGTATTTATTTTGCATTCAAAAAAGTTATGGCTTGTAGAGTAAGATGAAACTCAAATTATCATCACATCAGAGGAGAAGTCGTTGTCACCGCATACATATGACAAAAAAAACATTCCCTTTTGTCGGTTATTAAACAATTTGTATAAAAATATTTCTTTTGAATAAACATAAAAGTCAAAGAGGATTATACACCTTATAAAAGAAATTTGGGTATAAAACAAAATATGCCTCAATGAAAGGAGATAGAGACGAAATACCTTACAAAAATCAGTTTTTAAATAAAAGTGATCTTTTATGTGTATTCACTATAAGTACACATAAATAAAGTAAAAATAAAATATAGGACATAATAATATCATGACATAATTTGAAAGTAAGAGATTAACCCAAAGAACAAAAATTGGGATAAGAAGTTCCCTTACCTCGGGTCCGAGTTGACTCGATCATTCTGTAATGTCCTGAATAATAAACTTGAGTTAATTTCTACTTGGTTAAGAACCTTTTTCAAGTTCATTATTCCTTTTATATCACTTGTTACCATGTTATGAACATTATGTAATCCTTTAAGTTAATAACGGTCATTTTGTCGATATTTGGTACATGAATCAAAAGTGATCTTCTTATATTTACTAGTTGTTCACATAGTCAAATATCCATTATCTCAAGAATGATATTCATGATGTAGATTCTATATATATAATATATATCCAGTATAAACATGCATTTATAATATTACATAATCATTTAGAGGTAAGAAATGAAATGCATCGTTCATGGAGACGGTAAGCTGTACGTACGCATGAACCCTACTTTCATTTCTATTTTATATTAATGGAATTAAAACAAAATGAGAGATATGTATATTTTAATTCCAGAATTATATTCATCATTTAGATGTAACATACATCATATATATCGATTATATATATGTACCTATAATAGTGCATTACATTTGGGGATAAGAAATTAAATGCACCGTTCATGGAGACAGTAAGCCGTACGTACGCATGAACACTACTTTCATTTCTATATCATATTTAATGGAAACAAATAATAATTATATAAAGGTATATTATAATTCCAGTATAATATCATATATAATATCATTAAATCTTTCCTTTATACGTACCACATATGGTATTAACAAATCAAATCACTTTGAGGGGGCAGTAGTCCGCACTTCTTAAAATAAATATATCGCGTTTACTCATAATGGAAACCATAATGGTATGCCATAAAGGAAAAATATAGAATCTTATAGAAAAAATAAACATATTATATATCATATATAAATATAGTGACATCTTAATGGATACCTTTTAAGGTGTTAGATGAATATTGAACAATCATCGTTTCGTGAGGCACAAATTCGCCATCCACAGAAACAGTATGTTCTTTAACCATTATATGTAGGTGTGTGTAAGTGTAGATATAATAATTCTTATAAAAAAACCTAATATATGGAAGATATTGGTTTTGTTACAAAAAAAATGAATAAAAAGAGTTTAGGGGGTTGGAGAAGCAAAATAAAACATAAGAACACAAGAGAAGACACTACCTTTAATTCAGGTAACTCTTTTTGATTTGAGCTCAAAGGATTCCATGGGAAGACTTCTTCCCAATGTGAGGCTTCTAAGAGTTATATAGGTATGTGGAGAGACAAAATGGGTAGGGGTTGGCCGAGCCAATGGCTTTGGATGTGTGGGCAAGGTGGTAGAGGTGGGGTCCTTTTATAAGAGGAGAGGAGGGGCACTCTTGGAAAGTTATAAAAGGTTACTTTATCATAAAATGCTTTTCAGATTTAAAAGGTCCCGAAATTATATTTTTCGAGGATAAGGTGATATGAGTTAGAAATATACTCATACAATAGGTTTTTTACATGTGTAGGTCTTAGATTTTACATTATCTTTTCATTTTATTTAAATCGTTAAATAATGAGGTAATCACTGCATCATTATGATGACATAAATAATTTAATTTATTTACTGTCTAAAAATTATAAAACAAATATCATGATGTGGGAAATATTTTTAACTTTCTAATAAATATTTATAGTCAAAAATATGACTTTTATATCCTCATTTAAAAATTGTTTTAGTAAAACAACTCATGTTTCTGACATTTTTACTTTAACATTAAATAAAAAGATATTAATGTCATTTTCCTTCCAAAGTGGATCCATGGGGTCCCCAAGTTGACCCATGGATTTTCATGGTCTTCCATGACACATCCAATAAGGGTATGACATGTGTCAATTTCATTTCATATTATTAAAATATTATTCTTACTAAAATTACACTAATTACCTCTAATAGCGATTAAAAACTTAAAAGTTACTATTCACCAAAAAAATATTTTAATCCCATTGAACCACATTTTAATTATTAATGACAACCATGTATGTCGGATTTTTCAAATTCAAAACACTAAGGTGGTAAAATTTCATTTAAACAAAAAATCAGTTTTTAAGTACCACTTAGTGGTTTCACTATTCATCAAAAATTGAAGTTTTTTAGAAAAATACCAAAAAATCACCATAAGATATATTTGATATTCCAAATTAAAAAATGATTTCTATTTTACTAAATTCATAACATATAAGTCGCATTAATTAATTTAATAATTAATTCCCGCTGTAAAAACAAATAGCATGTTTTTATGAAACAAAAAGTATCAAAAGATTGCCACTAGTTTAAGTCCAATTTCAAAGTGAAATTAATTCCACAACCACTATTGTATGAAATGGTAAAAATATATTCTAATTTCAATTTAAAACCAATTTAAAAGATAATATAATCATATAAATAAATTAGAATAAAATGAGGTTTTGAATTAAAATACAACACTTTTCACTATTCGTTAAAAAATGAACTTTGTCGGAAAAATACCAAAAATTTACCCAAAGTAAATTTCAATGTACCAATCATAAATAATAAGTTTATTTTAAGAAAGAGAGATTAAAAAATTGTCAAAATTTAGATTTAAAAATTGTATTCCATCAAAAGGCATTAAAACAGTATGTTAAATATATTAGTGTATTACATGCTTAAGATTGGATTTATTCTCATTTTATGCCTCTAAAACACTATCTAATTAATTAATAAACATAGATAAAAATTTCTATTATTCATTACTTACTTGGGATGTTACATTCTTCCCCCTTTTGAAAATTGCATCCCCGCAATTTATTTACTTATCAAATAAGTGGGGGTATTTAGCCCTCATTTCATTTTCAGATTCCCATGTTGCCTCTTCGATCATATGGTTTTTAAACAAAACCATTACCCGATGAATCACATTTTTTCGTAACACCTGATCCCTGTCGTCAAGAATCTTGACTGGTTGTTCCTCATAAGATATGTTCTCTTCCAACTGAACTACCTCTAGACTCAAAACATGAGATGTATCTGGAATGTACTTCTTTAACATTGAAACATGAAAAACAATGTGTACCTGAGATAAACTCGGAGGTAAAGCCACTCGGTAAGAAACTGATCCAACTCTCTCCAGAATTTCATATGGTCCAACGCACCTTGGACGTAGCTTTCCTTTCTTACCAAATCGCATCACACTATTCCATTGTGAGACCTTGAGAAAAACATGATCACCTACCTCGAAAGATAGATCCTTCCTCCTTTTGTCTACATAACTCTTCTGTCTTCTCGGAGCTGTTCTCATGTGTTTATGTATCAGCTGAACATTTTGTGCCAACTCTTCTACCAATTCTGGTCCTATTAGATTCCTTTCACCCACTTCATCCAAGAAAGCTGGAGTTCGACATCGTTTACCATATAATTCCTCAAATAGAGCCATCTGTATACTGGAATATAAATTGTTATTATAAGAAAACTCGACCAAAGAAAGATGTTGGTCCCAACTTCCCTGATAATCCATCGAACATGCACGTAGCATATCATTCAAAGTCTGAATCGTTTTTTCTGACTGCCCATCAGATTGAGGATAAAAAGCTGTACTAAAATTTAATTCAGTACCCAACGTCTTCTGATGGCCCTTCCAAAAGTTAGAAGTAAACCTGGGATCACGATCAGATACAATGGAGAGAGTAACTCCATGTAACCTGACTATCACTTTAAGATATAAACGGGAAAGTTGATCTAGGGAAAAATTATCTCATATAGCAAGGAAATGAGCTGATTTAGTCAACCAATCAACAATAAACCAGATTTCATTATTACCTCGAGGTGTCTTTGTAATCCCACAACGAAGTCCATGGATATATTCTCTCATTTCCATTCTGGTACTGGTAAAGGATGAAGCATCCCTTTTGGTAACTGCTTCTCTAATTTAACCTGTGGAAAAGTCAAAAACATCACTGTAAAATCAAAAATATCTATTTTCATTCCATCCTACCAGTAATACTCCCGCAGATCTCTGTACATCTTAGTTCTTCTAGGATGAACTTAAAACGGAGAACTATGAGCTTCACATAACAACTCTCTCTTCAACTGTGAATCACAAGGCACAGAAAATGTCTTCCCAAATCTCAAAACAAAATCATTATCAATGTTGAATTCAGGAAACTTATCCTTCTAAACCATCTCTACCTTTTTCTGCAACTCACTGTCTTGCTTCTGTGCTTGCTTAATTTTGTCTGATAGAGAAGATTTCACTGATACCAGAAACAAAACAGAAGAACATCCTGCACCAACAAATTCTATGTCAATGTTCATCAAATCCTTTTACAAAGGATCAAGTTTCATATGCAACATTGTTAATGAAGAATTACTTTTTCGACTCAAAGCATGAGCCACTTTATTTGCTTTTCCTCGATGGTAATGAATTGTACAATCATAATCCTTGATTAATTATAGACATCTCCTCTGTCTCATGTTCAATTATTTCTGAGTGAATATATACTTTAAACTTTTGTGATCGGTATATATTTCACACTTTACTCCATTCAAATGATTCCTCCAAATTTTTAAAGAGAAAAAAACAGCACCTAATTCCAAATCATGTGTAGGGTAATTTACCTCATTTTTTTTCAACTATCGTGAAGCATAAGAAATTACCTGATCATTCTGCATAAGGACACAAGCAAGTCCCTTCAACTAAGCATCACTATATATAACAAACTCACCATTCTTGGAAGGTAGTGCCAAAACTGGAGCATTCACCAATCTTCTTTTCAACTCTTGAAAACAATCATCACATTCTTTTGTCTAGATAAACATAACAACCTTTCGAGTTAGATTAGTCATTGGACTAGATAACTGCGAAAAGTATTCAACAAACCATCGGCAGTAACCTGCCAAACCAAGGAAGCTATGAATCTCAGCTACATTAGTGGGTCTTGGACATTCTTCAACAACCATTGTTTTTCCAAGATCAATAGTTATCCAATCTTTAGAAACAATGTGACCAAGGAAAGAAATTTGTTTCAACCAAAACTCATACATGCTGAATTTACCATACAATTTATTTTCTTTTAAGGTGTGCAAAATAAACCTTAACTGTATTTCATGCTCCTCTTTACTTTTAGAAAACACCAAAATGCCATCAATAAAAACAACCAACATATTTCACCTGAGTCGACTGAGCCATCACTGCAATAAACTATTTTGTTATGATTCTGACCATCTCATGATAGTGATTTGAAATGTCATTTCCCTTTGTATGCCTTACCAGAAAATCTGTTATGTTTCCTCTACGACAAACCATTCATAACAAAAAAAATATCTTAGGAGAACCAACATGGTAAACATAAAATGCTATAGCATTTCAATTTGACCATTAAAAAATATTTTTGGATAATCATTTAATAAAATTCTATCTCTTAATGTTATCTAAACCGACCTCTGATACCAACTATAAGGCCCCAGCCTTAAAACTTACTTAATCTTGAGTTATTACAAGATTACACATTCAGGATCTTTTCAGGTTTAGTGTTTTAGAGAATTAGATCATAAAACATGCATTATATTCCACATTTAAACAAAGTGGTTATATAAAAGATAGTATTCATTTTTCCCATCAACAGAAACATGTTTAAAATAAAACATGGATTCTTTCGTTACACATCCTTTACATTATCGTCATATCATGTACCATTCCCTTGACCTATGAAAAATAACATTTCAAAAACTTGGGATGAGCATAATAAGATCAGTAAGGGTTACAAAAAAATTTGAACTGAAATCATTAGTCCATGCATGAAATCATACATTACTCATAAAACATAATCACATACCTCATCAGGTCATGAATAAATCATAGAAATCAGAAGACATAAAGGTAAATTGAGGCATTCATAACATTGTTACCTAGGGAGTAACCCTCTTGGTTACGTTTGGAATACCCATCACAGTATATTTCCTAAATCTTTTCAGAGAAACCTTAACATTTAACTCCTTCATGTTACGCAATGCATTGGAGATCTCTATCGGGCTCACCTGCCCTCATTTTATCATGGAACCACCCATCTTCTTAATAATGCCCAAGAACCATAACATAATCGTATCACATAAAACATGCATAAAGGAAACATAACATTTCCACTTTTCAATCACAAGATATCAATAAAAAACATTGATATAAAAACATTATGAAAACCATTTTCAATACCAAAATAAAAGAAAAGTAAAACATGGTATTTATTTTTCATTCAAAAAAGTTATGTCTTGTAGAGGAAACCGAAACTCAAATAATCATCACGACCGTAGAGAAGTCATTGTCGCCGCATACGTACGACAAAAAAAACATTCCCTTTTTTGTTTATTAAAGGATTCATATAAAAATATTTCTTTTTAATAAATGTAAAATTTAAAGTGGTTTATACACCGTATAAAAGAATGTTGTGTATAAAAAAAATATGCCTCAATGAAAGGAGATTGAGACGAAATCCCTTACAAAGATCATTTTTTAAATAAAATAGGTCTATTATGTGTATTCACTATAATTACACATAATTAAAGTAAAAATACATGATAGTACATAATAATATCATGACATAATTTTAATGTAGGAGATTAACCCAAAGAACGAAAATTGTGTTAAGAAGTTCCCTTACCTCGGGTCCGACTGGACTGGATCATTCTTTAATGTCCTGAATAATAAACTTGAGTTAATTTATACATGCTTAAGAACATTTTCCAAGTTCATTATTCTTTTTATATAACTTATTACCATGTTATTAACATTATGTAATCATTTAAGTTTATAATGGTCGTTTTGTCAATATTTCGTACATGAATCAAAAGTGAACTTCTAATATTTACAAGTTGTTCACGTAGTAAAATATCCATTATCTCAAGAATGACATTCATGATGTATATTGCATATATATCATATATATCTAGTATATACATGCATATATATTAATACATAATCATTTAGAGGTAATAAATGAAATGCACCTTTCATGGAGATGGTAAGCCGTACGTACGAATGAACACTACTTTCATTTCTATGTCATATTAATGGAATTAAAACTAAATTTGAGATATGTATATTTTAATTCCATAATTTTATTGATGATTTATATGTAACATACATCATATATATCCAATATATATATGTACTTATAATAGTAAATTACATTTGGGGATAAGAAATGAAATGCACTGTACATGGAGATGGTAAGCCCTACGTACGCATGAACGCTACTTTCATTTCTATGTCATACTTTAATGGAACGAAATAATGATTATATAAAGATATATTAAAATTCCAGTATAATATGATATATAATATCATTAAATCTATCCTTTATACGTACAACATATGGTATTAACGAATCAAATCACTTTGATGGGGCGGTAGTCCGCACTTCATAAAATGAAGATATCGCGTTACCCATAATGGAAACCATAAAGGTATGCCATAAATGAAAAATACAGAAGCTTAAGGAAAACATAAAAATATTATATATCATATATAAGTATAGTGACATCTTAATGGATACCTTTGAAGGTGTTAGAAGAATATTGAACAATCATCGTTTCGTGAGGCAGAAATTCTCCATCCACAGAAACAAAATGTTCTTTAACCATTATATGTAGGTGTGTGTAAGTGTAGCTCGAATACTTCTTATAAAAACATTCTAGTATATGGAAGATAATTTTTTTGTTACAAAAGAAATGAATAAAAAGAGTTTAGGGGGTTGGAGAAGAAAAATAAAACCTAAGAACACAAGAGAAGACACTACCTTTAAATCGGGTAACTCTTTTTGATTTGAGCTCAAAGGCTTCCTTGGGAAGCCTTCTGAAAAATGTGATGCTTGTAAGAGTTATAGAGGGATGTGGAGAGACAAAATGGGCAGAGTTTGGCCTAGCCAAAGGATTTGTATGTCTGGGTAAGGTGGTAGAGGTACGAGATTTTATAAGAGGAGAGGAGGGGCACTCTTTGAAAGTTATAAAAGGTTACTTTATCATAAAATGAATTTAGGATTTAAAAGGTCCCAAATTTATATACTTCGAGTATAAGGTGATAGGAGTTCTAAATATAATCATCCAATCAGTTTTTTACATGTTTTGGTCTAATATTTTACATTATCATTTCATTTTATTTAAATCATTAAATAATGAGGTAATCGATGCATCATCATGATGTCATAAATAATTTAATGTATTTAATTTCTAAAAATTATAAAACAAATATCATTATGTATGAAATATTTTTATCTTTCTAATGAAAATTTATAGTAAAAAATATGACCTGTATAACCCCATATAAAAATTGTTTTAGTATAACAACTCAAGTTTGTGACATTTTTACATTAACATTAAATAAGAAGATATTAATGTCATTTTCCTTCCAAAGTGGATCCATGGGGTCCCCAAGCTTACCCATAGATTTTCTTGGTCGTCCATGACACATTAAATAAGGGTAGGACATGTGTCAAGTTTATTTCATATTATTTAAACATTAATCTTACCTTAAATTACACTAATTACCTCTACTCGCGATTAAAAACTTAAAAATTACTATTCACCAAAAAATATTTTAATCCCATTGAACCACATTTCACTTTTTAATGACAACCATGTATGCCGGATTTTTAAAATTCAAAACACAGAGGTGGTAAAATTTGATTTAAACGAAAAATCAGTCATTAAGTACCACTTTGTAGTTTCACTATTCATCAAAAATTGAAGTTTTTCAGAGAAATACCAAAAATTCACCCTAATCTATATTTGATATTCTGAATTAAAAAATGATGTCTATTTTACCAAATTCAAAACATATAAGTTGAATTAATTAATTTAATAATTAATTCCCACTTTCAAAACAAATAGTGTGTTTTTATGAAACAAAAACTATCAAAAGATTGACACTAGTTTAAGTCCGATTTCAAAGTGAAATTAATTCCACGACCATTATCGGATTAAATGGTAAAAATATATTCTAATTTCACTTTAAAAATAATTCATAAGATAAAATAATCATATAAATAAATTAGACTAAAAAGAGGTTTTGAATTAAAATAAAACACTTTTAATTATTCATTAAAAAATGAACTTTATCGGAAAAATACCAAAAATTTACCCAAAGTAAATTTCAATGTCCCAATCATAAAGAATAAGTTTATATTGAAAAATAGAGCATATAAAATTTTCAAAAGTTTGATTTAAAAATGGTTTTCCATCAAAAGGCTGTAAAATAATCTTTTAAAAATATTAGTGTATTCCATGCTTAAGATAGGACTTATTCTCATTTTAAGCCTCTAAAACACTATCTAATTAATTAATAGACATAGAAAAAAATATCTATTATTCATTACTTACTCGGGATGTTACATTAACAATGAATATGAAATAAACAAATTCAACTGTGGCTCCCAAATACTAAATTCTAATTTATTTCCTTCTATGTGAATCACATGGATGAGAATAGTAACACATACTATAACTGGAAGACAAAAGATTGTCAATTTAGATAAAATTTTTTCACCAAGGTATGTCTCAATAATGGGTATATGTAAAAATTAAATTACTTACCCCAAGAGTTAGTCTATTTGAATGAGTTATTCCATCTTGGGCATGGCTCGTATAGGGGCAGAATAAAACCACGGGTGAATTACTTGAGTAAATGTGGTGGGGATGATGCGGGATTTAGAATGGGGAATCCCTTTTTCCCATGGGATATATACCTTGATGTTACATCATTATTATTTTTTCATGGATCATCTAGATTGATATAATGTGGATTCAAGGACAGATGTGTACTCTAAAATATACATACGAAAAAAGATATAGCAAGAATATATTGACTTATAATGGGGTCATATTGGGGTCTCAACAATACTTGGGCCTTAATTTCCCCTTAAAATTTTCTTAATATTCACATGGGTGAGCTTATGGGATAGAGATTTGTATTTTTATTAACGTCACCTTTTCTAATTTTATGCAAAATATATTTTGTGACCTTTTAATTTATAACAATCAATTTTTTCATAAATCACATTTTCTCGAGGTCTAGTAAGACATTATTTGAAATTTTTCTTTAGCCACCATTTTTTTATTTCAAACTGCTGAAATATATGTATTTTTTCATTCTTTAGTTTGCAGTTATACATGTTAGACCAACATTGTTGGTGTTTTATATTAAATAACATTAACCATATGTAATGTGGTTTCCAATATAATATGGATTAAAAATATAATAATGTGACCAATTAAATGAATTATATGGAATATTTCCTCTGTGAGAGTGTTAAAGGGATCAGTTATGTGATATTTGGGGAAGAAATGATATAATGATTTTTGATGGAGAAGGTTATGTAATGATATTACCCTATTTGATTACATTCTATGGTTCAAGGATGAGACATCAGAACATTTATTATAAAACAGAAAAGAATCATGATGTTGTAACATTAATAATATCAAATCCATGTGAATGGTGATTGGAAAAATCATAACTCGTGTATATTGAATTATGGGTAATGATATGGGATCATATCATAGGGATGTCCATTAGCAATATTAAATTAATGGGTTCTGTTTAAATGGTTTATTGGAGTACCATGATTAGAGAACCTTCTCTATAGGATGAAAATATGAATATAGTTGGTAAGATGTATTTATGGTGTACACACACAACCATTTGAGAAAAATTCATTTATAGACAATCATAAATGCAACATGTAGTTTAATACACTCATTATAAATCAGAATGAATGATTTTGTAGGATTTAAAGATATGTAAAAAGATATATCTCATGTTTCTATGTGTGAATGACATTGGATAAATGAAAATTCAAGTTAATTTTAAAATATGGGTATTATCAGATGGTTTCCTTTTAACATTGTTTTTGGCTAATAAAAATAGAATCCATATAACATTATTTATTTTAGATATTTTCCTCTCATTTATGTGATTCATTATATGCGAGCTATGCTGTTTGGAGTAGTTTACAGACATACTAAGTGGATAAAATTATATGAATTTTAGCATCATTCTGAAAAGCTGACACATATAGTTTAAAATTATGTTAAAAATAAGGAATTACATATAGTTTGATGTATTTGGGCCGTTACTTTGGGAAATACCTAATGGGGGTTATCGTTGTGAGATGTAACTTTTCCCTAATCAAAATTAGAAGAGTTAGGGTCACCCAAAACATATTCCTATCCAAATTGTATTAGTATCAGGGAAAACAAATGATAGTATCTAGGATAGATGATCTAAGATATCAATAGCTTTCATAATGGTATATTAATAATATGACAACTTGTTCTTGATGTGATATTCTCAATATAGATGTAGATTATATAAATGGGAATTGGGGGAGGGGGTTCCTATGAATATGTTTATAAATGATGAATTCCATATAGAAGGATTCACAATAGATCTAGACAATACACGTTAGAAGTGAATTAAAATTCTTTGGTAACACACACCAAGATTGATCAATAACATAAGGTGTTTACCCATTTCGGATTTGATTATTGTGAAATTATATTTGGTCATTAGGTAATGAGCTTTGGTATCACTATATATCATGTGGGAACTTGAATCAAGTGATATATATTTTTTGAGAGAAACATTTACACGATGCAAGTTTTTATAGGTTTATATCAACTAAAATCGGGGTGATGGACATATAATATAACTTTATGAGGTTTGAATGGGAGGGAAGAAGTATGTATTTTATCATCCTTCTAATTAGTCTATATATTATAGATTTGTGTTTTACGAATAAGACTTTTTATTTATTTTGACAATATATTTTGTAGAATATATTCATAAAATTGAAAATCATGAACAGAAATGAGATTATTCATAAAATTTATTTGTAAATCAAGAATTGGTTGGGGTTTTGATGTGCTCCTACTCAATCTTGGCCAACTAGTAGGCTTTGTTTAATTACTCCATATTCATGGAATACGTTTCTTCACAATTTGGTACATTCTTTAGTGTATTTGTCCAAGATATAATGGTAGTTCTATGTACTGATACAAAATATCCCAAGACAAATTTTTCCAAGAATACATTATAACAGATCTTTTGTTTTTTATGATTTTAATGTAATTCTAGTTCATGCAGTGTTCATGGACTTTTTCATCAATCCAATATAACTAATCATGTTTCTTCTAGGATTTATCTTCTTCAATGCATAGAGTATATATAGTAAAAAAAGTGAGAGATGATGAATGTAAATGGGTATTACTACCATTATACCATAGTAAAGTGAATATGGGGGTTTTTGAATAGAAATACGATTTACGGTTTGAAAAGGCTCTATGTAATGTATGAGATTCACCTGACATGACATCTTGTTATTTTACCAAATTTTATAGAGGATATTTGATAGTGTCTTTTTAAAAGTCATATATCTATATATTAATCAATATTTGGTAGCATGATGTATTCTTTTATTGGATTTTATTTTCTTGATAAAATATTTTTAACTCATAATAAAAAATATCAGTGTTGTTTTAATTCAATATTGTGCAGGGATAAAAAATTTGGTGGTGATATAAGACTTCTTAAAGTAGATTTAATAATTTTTTACAACTTCCATGAGTGGTATAACCAGATTCCATAGAGAGAATATGATGGGTATTTAATAGTATACAACAACTCTGAGGGATGATTCATTAAACTGTTATGTATTTTCAAATCACAGAATGTCATAGTGAATGCTGTGTAATCCTATAAAATCATATTCTAGAAATAACAATGTATCCTAATTTGATGGGTGATAATAGCCCCTGAGTGATGAGTACTACATATATTTCTAATATTATAGGTAGAATTTATATTTATTTAATACATATGTGGAGGACTGCATAAAATCACCATTTGGAGAGGAATATCTTTTCATTTATACCATTATAAAAGATGAAAAAGGTTGAATGAAATTAGATCGGTTACTTATTATCTCTTTCTGATATAAGGATCTGACATTAGAGGTAATTTATTATAGATTAAATCCTTATAATAGATATATCACATGATTAGGATATTTGATTTTCATATTCAATGAGAGCACTAATTTTACTAATTTACTCAATGGAGTTGATATAGAAAAATAAATAACAATATAAGATGTGTGATGTAGAAAATTATCACTTAAGGGTCAAGGTGAGATAGTGCTATCAGGGAATTAGCTGGAGAATCTTCATAGGAATTATATAATTGTTGGATATGGGCCAACATTGACTCATGATGTCATTCTCCCATAGAACCTCTTACGTAATAATGGAGGGTATCCAACTCATCCTTATTAATTACACATTCAACATTATTTTTCTTGACTACTAATTCTTTGTCACCCATAATATAAAAAAGGGATAACATTATCAGTATTTATAACATTAAGAAAACAATTTGGGATTATTTCTCTTTCTCATAGTTTGTATGAACTATAGATATTTGGAATGAATAAACTAGATCCACCCCAGCCTTGGAGATAAAGAAAATCCACATTAAAACACTTAAGTGCTCTAGGTTTTCCATTATTTTCCATGTCGAGTATTGTATTGAATCATTAATGTACAACTTTAAAATTGTGGGGATTCATTGACAGAGATATACTCTTCATATTGGAGACAATAATTCATAGGTATACATTAAGGGGTGGGGTGTTCTGTTAGAAATTTATCTAGTGCTTACCCTTTTATTTCAATTTATGATATAAATTGAGTAATAAAGTTCATAAAGATGTACTTTAATCATGAAAAGTGTGTAGTAAACATTAGGTTATTGAAAAGGCACCTGAGATGTTTATTGAATGATATTAAAAAGACCTGGTAATACTATAAGTATTTAATCATATTTTTTAAAATAAAAATAATTGCAATGATATTTCTATCAATTTTGGAATATCAATTTTTATACCAAGAACTGTAATGGTGAGATTGTAGTGACTATTATCATTCATTGTTTTATTATATAAATAATAATATTACTAAGAAATAACTATATGGTTAAAATATATATAATGTGTTCTTTTTCATTATTCGATGATATTAGGAAAACTAGGTTTTGTGGTGTTTAAAAACTGTTTTTAAATGCATCTTGATAATCATTGTACTATTGTTAGGTGAACTATTTTTTCCTTTTAATTTTAATGGGGACACACCTAATAAAATGATTGGTTATAAAATTACAAATTTAATTGATATGTCAATTGATCTCCCATAATTACTTGAGTATTCATGGATATGTCATGTTTATGATATATTTTGTGTTCTAGGGTATGACATCAATGCCTTAGTGGTGCACCAAAAAGATAAGGAATATTATTCATGTCCCCAAAAACACACATTATTGGATTCATATTCATGATATACAAAATCATTTTATTGATTTATAAATAATTTCTAAAAATATGATAAAAATTGTATTTGAAAACCAAATTTTCAAAATAACAATCAATAATCTTCCTAAATATGGGTCTGAAGATGTGGGGCATGGGGAGTTGATTGTTGGAACTAGAATTTTTCAAAACAAATGGTCTATATTAATAGTATAATATCTATTAGGTTTCATTAAATGTGGTTTATTATTTTTCCATAGAGGATATTGAGATAAAATTTTATAGTAAGTACCCATTAATAATGGATAGGCTAGGGAATCCTACAATTATATCTATTAGTTGTTCTGTAATTTGAATAGGGAAATAATCTTTTAGGGAATTATAGTTATGATCCATATTAGTTAATATAACACTTGTTTTATCATTATTTTTCTTTACTATGATCATTTTCATGAACAATTTTGGGTAATGAAACACCTAAATGAATCTGGTCGTAATAAAATTTTCAACATTGGTGTCGACATTAGCAACATGGGATGAATTCATCCTTTAGAATACCTGGTTGAAACCATAATAATCCTCTAGAAGGAAATGAAAATGGGTGTCAACATCAGGATCTAATCTTGTACTTCGTATATAATTCCACGTGAAAATATATTTTTTCTATTTCAATATAGATTTATATGTTTCATTCTATTTAAGAGGCATGGACGAACAAAAAAAGATGGGCTGAAATCCTTCATTTGTATCTAGATTTGTTTTTCTATTCTCATTGATCAGGATAAAAAAATAATCCGTAAATAATGGAGGGAAATCCCTAAGATCTTATTCATCAATTTATTCCATATCACTATCATCAGAAGTAAGATACAAGGAAATTTTCATTTATTGTGAGATATGATGAGATTTATATAGGTTCTAGAGATATTGGTGTAGATTCCTTCTTAATAGAAGAATCCTAATCAATTTTACCCTCTAAATACTATCATCGGGATTAGAGTCTAAACTAATATATTGAAATTCATGGAATTAAATTAGGTTATTTTTATCTCTTGGTGATAATGGAAGAATGCCTTTATCTCCCCCAAAATATTATGTGATGAAAACTCTAAAATCCAAAAATAAAGGAGGGGAACCTTCATTTAGGGCATTGAAATTATTTTTAGAATAAAACCACAATTTAATCTGGAGATGTCTGTTTGGAATAGTTGATATTATGAGGTTTGTGATATATTAAATATACTATTATATATCTATATATGAAATCATCTGTTCAACCTGATTAATGTGTAATATATAATCCACACTAAGCTCATTTGTTAGGCATGTAAGAGCTTTTTATAACCAATTTGGTGTATTGGTCCAAATATAATTTCTATAAATGGATACATCCAATCAACTTTATAGATTCTGATATATGTATAATATGATTCATGAGATTCAAATGTTTAATTGAAGTATAAAACATTAATACATATCAATTGATACAATACATGAGGCAGTAATGTTAAGAGAAAGGCACTATTGTATTTCAATGAGGCCATTGGTATCCTAGTGTATTATTGATAGTAATGTATTAAATAATAACTATGTATTTAGATTCATATACAATGTTTAAAAACTGGGTTTTTAATTTTATTTTTCTAATATGTTTTTTCTTACAATGATAGTATCATTTCCTTTTCATTTTCAATTGATAAATGCCAATGTCACCTTATCCCAAATATTGGACGGTTCAGAATGGTATGATTTTGATCAAAAATCCATTAACCGTAATGAATTAATGAATATCATTGTTTTCAATATTTTTAGAAATATACAAGGGATTGATCATTACTTCTACCAAAATATCCATTTCATTCTCTATAAGAGAGATAACCGATTGAAAATACATGGGATCAGTCTCTATATGGTAGACCACCGTTTCTACTATCATATCCTTAAAATCATTAGGTATCAGTTGGGAAATAATGAGTTCTTATCTATTATTGGCTAAAATATTAAGGTATGATAAAAAAATATATTTCAAGGAATCCAACTATTATACAAAGGTAAATTGTTTTTTATAATGATTATATTACCAATTCTTGGGACCATAGGTCAATACAGGTTCTGAAGATTATCCTTTCTGTTGAAATTATTTAGAGGTATTTCCATTATTCATGAATTAGATTTATTTTCCCTTCATATATTCTAATGACGATTTAATTATAGTACACCCTCCATTCGGTCCAATAATGTCACTGGGCATTTTTCTATGGATGAATCTAGAGTGGATCAATTATCTTATTTATACCCCTAATGTTACTCCTTATATGATTGAAATGTATATATATTTTTCGATAATATATGTACTAGATTTATATATTCATCTATAAATTTCTATCGGCCACTTCATCCTTGACTACCATGAACTATAAAACCTCATGCTCACTGACCATATTTTTAGTTAGTCATTTCAGGTTTATATGGGAATACATCATTAGTGATTTTGTCTACAACATGGATGGATTTGACCAATTCATAATACAAATATTAATTTGACTGAGAATCAATTTTGTGATTCATTTCCAAAAATTTCAATTATAGCCATAAAATGTATCGATGAGTTTGGACAGTCTTGTGAAGTAGTATAAATTCATTCTCCTATACTATTTCCTTCCAATAGTAAAAATTAAAACTATTAAATGAATGTAATGATTAATGGAATGAAATATCTATTATAGAGGGTATTAGGGACACAAGTGATTGCTTTAACTATTATATAATGATTTCATATATTTGGATGAAATTTTTATGATTATGGACTATATCCATAAATATTTCAATTTATGATAAGTGTTTTATAAGTATGGAATTAGTTATTTTGGTTCATAAATTGATCTAGTTTATGCCATTTTTTAGAAATGGTGCCTAGTGGATGAAATGGAAACCATATTAATGCACGTAATCCATTTAGGGATTGCCCTCCTACTCAGGATAATTATAGTAGAGCTGGTGATGCAACTGTTGCTGATCAGCTAATCACCATACTTGGACAACTCACTTAGGTTATGAATAATAACCATACCCGTATGGAGCACCCTGATCCACAGTGTGGAGGATCAATGTTAGATCGCTTCATGAGGCAGCAACCACCATCATTCAATGGGAGTACAAATCCATTAGTAGCTGAGAAATGGATAAGTTCCCTAGAGAAAATATTTCAGGCTTTGGGGAGTAGTGAAAGGGAAAAAGTTGTCATTGGTGTTTATCACCTCACTGGAGATGTTGATCAATGGTGGTCATTGATTCAAAACATGAAGCAAGATGATAAAGTATCAAAAATTGAATGGAGGGAGTTCAAAGATCTGTTTTTAGAAAAATATTTTCCTCGTGACCATCATCTTGATATGGAAAGGCAATTTCTGAGTCTAAGACAAAAGGAGGATGAGAATGTTGCAAAGTATGAGGATAACTTTTTGAGGTTACCAAGGTATTCTATGGATTATATACATAACCCAAGAAGTAAGATTCATCACATCATTTATGGGTTAAAACCATTTCTCCATCGAGCATTAGTCTCACAATCCTTCTCGTCGTACGAAGTCATTGTCTCATGTGCTATCAGGACAGAAAAGGAATTCTCTAAGTCTTATGAATTTAAAGAAAAGCAAGAGAAAAAGTGATCTTCTGATCAATCTGGGAATGGATATAAGGGGAAGAAGTGAAAAGTTTAATATCCATCCAATAGTAAATATGGGAAGAAAAACCCTGGTATTTTCTTAAAAGGAATGGGTGTCTATTACACGTGTTTTGAAATTGGCCACCAAACACATGATTGCAGGGGGAAGAAGGAAGCTACCGATGTCCAATGCTATAATTTCAGGGAGATGGGACATTATGAAAATGAATGTCCTAAGCATCAGGGGAACTTATCTCAGAAAAGGCCAAGGGATCAAGGCCATGCTTATGCTATCACTACTACTGAGGTAGAAGCTCGTAAAGAGGTGGTGGTAGGTAATTTAATGGTTTCCTCAAGTTTAGAAAATGCATTATTTGATTCTGGATCATCGTATTGTTTCATATCTTCCCAGTTTTCTAAGAAAATTAGATATTTCCAATTTGATTTAACAAGGGATTTTTCAGTTAAAACTGTTAAGGGAAGTATCATTGCAATAAAGTTTTGTGAATAAGTCCCCATTAGAGAACATAAATGTTCTTTATCCACTGATCTCATCGTCACACCTACGATTGAGTTTGATATAATCCTCGGTATGGATTGTCTTTTATACTATGATGTGAAGATTTATTATAAGAAGAAGGAGGTTACAATTTTTGATGATGATGATAAAGAACACCTTATCTTTAGAGATGAATCGTCACCACCTAATTCTTATCTAGATCCTCCCCCAGTAGCTCAACTAAATTAAATTATTGGGGAGGAAGAGAATGAAATGACTATAGTTGAGGAAAGGAATGTTCAAATAGAGGATGTACCTATTGTGAAAGAATATGTAGATGTGTTTCGGGAAGATTTACATGGACATCCTCCAAAACGAGAAGTTGAGTTTTCAATTGATTTAATTCCTGGGTAAAGGCCTATATTGGATACCCCTAATAGAATGGCCACTATAGAATTAGTTGACCTAAAGAAACAATTAGAGGAATTGAGTAATAAGGGATTTATTCTCCCTAGTGTTTCTCCATGGGGAGCCCCTGTACATTTTGTTAAAAAGAAAGATGGATCTATGAGGTTACGTATCAACTACAGGGAGATCAATGATATAACAATAAAGAATAAGTATCCTCTACCTCTCATTGATGATTTAATTGAACAAATTCATGGAGCTCAATACTTCTCAAAGATTGACCATCGGTCTAGTTACCATTAGTTGTGGGTGAAGAAGGAAGACATTCTGAAGACATCATTTCGAACCAGGTACGAGCTTTATGAGATAACAGTAATGCCTTTTGGGCTGACTAATGCACCCTCTGTATTCATGGATCTAATGAATAGATTGTTCAAGGAATACCTTGATGATTTTGTGGTGGAATTTATTGATGATATCTTGGTATACTCTGAGATCTATGATGATTATTAAAATCACTTGCGCATTATCATGAAGACTCTAAGAAGACATGAATTATATAGGAATTTTAGCAAGTGTGAATTCTAGCTTCAGGATATTTCTTTTCTTGGCCATATTGTCTCTAAAGATGGAATCTTTGTTTATCCTTCTATGACCAAGGCAATCCAAGAATGTCCAGCACCTACGAGTATAATCGAGGTACGTAGTTTTATTGGTTTACCAGGTTATTATCGACGTTTCGTCCAGAATTTTTCCCGATTGGCTAACCCATTAACAAGATCACATGTAAGGGGGTTATATTTGTTTGGACAAAAGAATGTAAAGGATGGTTTGAAGAATTAAAGATAAGTTTAGTCAATTCTCCTATATTGAAACTACCATCGGGGAATGATGGGTTCGTTATTTATAGTGATGCATCGAAGAAAGGACTTGGTTGTGTCCTTATGTAGAGTGATAGGGTTATTGCCTATGCATCACGACATATGAAAATTCATGAGAAAAACTATCCTACTCATGATCTCGAGTTAGCAGCTGTGATATTTTCTTTGAAGATATGGAGGCACTACCTCTATGGTAAAAAATGTCAGATTTATGCTGATCACATGAGTTTGAAGTATATTTTCTCACAAATATAACTCAACATGAGGAAAAGTAGATGGATTGAATTACTCAAGAATTATGATTGTACGATACACTACCACCCGGGGAAGGCAAATAAGGAGGCATATGCTTTGAGCAAAAAAGATCATGGAGTTTTGAACAATATGAGAACTGAAAGGGATCCAATTTTCATGGATCTAGTGAAGATGAACACAAGAATAACCATGGAAGGTGAAACATCAGTGCTTTTTCAAATGGTTGACAGACCATCATTACTAGAAAAGATTTAGAGTTCTCATACTGATGATAATGAATTTACAATGAAGATTAAAGCTGTGAATGATGGGAGATTGACTGACTTTGGGTATGAAGATGGAATTTTGAAATTTGGGAAGAGGCATTGTGTTCCGAATATACCTGATCTAAAAAGGGAATTGTTGGATGATACTCATAGTTTCAATTTCTCTATACACCATGGGAGCACTAAAATGTATATAGACTTGATGGAACATTCTTGGTGGGACAAGATGAAGAGGGAGATTGCTGATATTGTATCAAGATGTATGGTTTGTTAAGTGAAAGTTGGAAGGAAACAGCCTAGAAGAAGTCATGCAATCTCTTCCCATACCAGAGTGGAATTGGGAAAATATTATGATAGACTTTGTCATGGGGATACCAAAGACTTCTAGAAATAATGGTGCAATATGGGTTATTTTTTATCATCTTACCAAGTCAGCACATTTTTTTTGCTATAAGACAAGATCTACTAGTGTAATGTCAATCAAGACTATATATTAATGAAGTGGTGATACATCATGGAACACCCCTATCGATTGTTTCTGATCCGGATCCCCATTTTACTTCAATATTATGGAAGAGTCTTCAGAAATCCCAGGATAATGAAATTCAATTGAGCACTACCTACCACCCTCAAACAGATGGACAATCAGAACGGGTTATTCAAACATTAGAAGAAATTTTTAGATCCTGCTCGCATGACTTTCAGGGTATGTGGGATCAATATTTACCTCTGGTAGAATTTTCCTATAATAATATCTTCCATTTGAGTATTTAGATGGAACCATATGAAGCGTTATATAGAAAGACATGTTGCACACCAACCTGTTGGGATGACGTTGCTGAACAAAAACATAAAGGCCCAGAACTGGTGGAGGAAACAATGGAAAAGTTAAAGGTAATCCAAAACCACATCAAAGATGCTCAAAGCAGGTAGAAGATCTATGCCGATAACTGAAGGAAGGATTTGGAATTTCCAGTAGGAGATCATGTTTTCATGAAGGTATCTCCATGGAAGGGAGTTATACGTTTCAGTAAGAAGGGTAAATTGAGTCCTCGGTATATCGGACCTTTCGAAATTCTAGAATAAATTGGGGTTGTGGATTACCGTTTGGCAATGCCACCATGTCTCTCCAAATTTCACGATGTCTTCCCTGTATTACTGGTGAGGAAATACATGCCTTAACCAACGCATGTAATCAAATATGATGGATTTGAACTGGAACCTAATTTTTCTTATTGCGAAGAGCCTGTCAGGATTCTTGATATGAGAGAACAAATACTGTGAAACCGGAAAACTCATTTGGTAAAATTTTGGTGGAGAAACCATAAGATGGAAGAGGCAACGTGGGATCCTGAGGAAATTATGATGAAGAAGAACCCGGGTCTTTTCATGTGGTAGTATTCTGGAAATTTCAAGAATGAAATTATTTGAAGGAGGGGATAATGTAACACCCCAAGATTCCACGGTACGCTTTCCTTTGAATAATACAGTAGCATGTTTTGTAAACAACATCGAGTTCTAACACACACACCACAACCAATCAAACTAGCCATTATGAATAGTAATACCCAATTTTTTAAAATTTTATAAATTTTATCTTTCAAAATGGAATTTATTTTTGGATTCGGAATATCGAAATTAGCCTAGGGTGAAATTTTGGTATTTTTTTGAAAATGTTCAGTTTTTGATGAACACTGAAAAAACACTAAGTTATAGTTTAAAACCAAATATTTATTAAAATAATTATTTATTTTACTTAAATTTCAATAAGGTCCTACTAGATACATAATACCTTTATTAGTTCAAAGTAATTCATTGGAGTTAGTTTAGAATAATTTTAGATATATAAAAATTTTATTGAACTTTTCACCGACTTTTACCCACCTCCTAGGAGAATTTGGAAATTCACATAAAACATAATTTGCCACTTATGTTAGTGGAATTTCGAAAATCCAAGAGACACAGTTAATATCAAGGAGTAAAATGTGGTTAAATGAGATGAAAATGATTTTTTGTGAATAGAAACTTTTTACCATTATTTACCACGGTTAAAAGTAAATAGGATAATTAAGGGTAAAAATGATATTAATATTACCCTAACACATGTCCTAATTCTATTGGACAAGTTTATCTCGACCAAAACAACCTTAGGAATAATATATTATCATTTAGGTTCACTTGGATTAGATTATGACATTTATTATTATTTAATTCATTGAAAAGTTAAAAGTGTTGAAATCAAAGTTTATTTACTAAAACATTTTTAATATAGGGATATACATAACATAAATTTGATTGTAAATATTAATTAGAAATATAAAACTATTTCCTACATAATGGTATTTTATTTATAATTTTTATACATTAAATAATTTAATTTATTTACGATACAATGGTGGTACAGTAATTACCTAATTAATGAAATATTAAAATAATTGATATTATAAATATAAAAAAAATTTAATTTGAGGTTTTTTATGAATTAAACTAATTATATAAGTCAATATGACATATAATTATTGGTTATATAAATTTATTTCGAAGTAATAATACTGTTATAAAATTATCAAAAACAAAATACCCAATAGTGTCAAAATTGACATAAAAGAGTTTTTAAAATAAATATTATATTTTTAATTTATATTATATTCCTAAAAAAATAAGGTTCGGCCAAGATACTTATATTATGATAAGTGTATCATTAATGTACAACTTGGGGGTATCTTGGAGGTATATAGTATGTTTATTAAATATATAATTTAAAAATACAAAGTGACATGGTAAGTGTCAAACTAATTAACTAATAGTTAAAACTAAAAGATAAGGTTAATATAATTACCCAAACCAGTCTAAATTCTATTTGTTGAGTGGTTTTAGACCCATACCACGATAAAATTTAAATAATCCACTTTTTAGCCATTAAAAACCTAATATGAATTTATTATAAAATAATATTTCTACCTTTTCCAAAGGTTCCCCTCACCCCTCCTATAAAATGGCACTCCCCTTCTCACTAATTCACACATTCAAAACCTTTTGGATCGGCCATAACCTACCCAAATACTCTATCAAATTCCCTCACTTAAACATAAAGCCCTTAGTTTGATCAGAAAGCCAACCTAAGGATCCCTTTTGATCAAATCAAAAGGAAGAACCCGAAGAAGAGGTAATGTTTTCACCACCCTCTTTCAAGTTCCTTTCTTCTTCTACTTCTTCATTCATAGTTATTCCCATTCTAAAATACTAAATCCAGTATATTATGTATATTGTGATGTTATTATAAATAGGGTACAACCCTATTCAGTATTCTATCCTTCTTTTGAATAACATGTCACCATACGTGCGTACGTACGGCTTACAGTCTCCACGTCGTGGTGTAATTGGTATTCAATAAATTATTATTTGGATTGGTATAATAATGATATGTAATTCATGTAAATAATAAATATAACATGATAATTATTTTGTATATGTGATATAACATCCAATTATATATTATTTTAATATCAAAAGAATGATATTGTCGCTCATGCGTACTTACGGACTACCGTCTCCACGAACGCGATAAGATTCATTCCCCATCGTATCCATTCAAGACTTATTCTCATTTAATGATTAAAAATATTGTTTAAAGACTTGATATCATTCTGGATATGAATAAGATACAACCTATCCATGAAAAACCCGGCTTACATAACAATCCATATAAAAGAAAACGAGTATGTTAACACTCGAAACAACAATAATACTAAGATATTATTTACAAATAAATGTTAAAAGATCATATATGATATCATATGTATATGATTCTTGTGTAATTTAATAACAATTATTTCACCATTATACAAGAGGTTAACTTACCCTCAACAAAGGAAAAGTACAAGGTAAGGGTTTATTTCACAATCTCTTCATTATCTAAGGTTGTTTATACGTAATTATCTACTGAAACCTCCTTATCATCCCCATCCATGTTTCTTAAAAATGTATTAAAAATAATTCTTACTTTTTTAAAGACTATGGGATAAAGTCATTTATAACCTTTTTGTCTTATTAAAAGGAGATTATTTTGGAATCTTTTTGTCGTTCTCTAAACAAGGCCATTTTAAACCTTTTTGACAGAGTTAAGGTAAAAATGTTTTTTTAACTTATACGGCGAGTACGGCTATTTTCCGCATTTATAAAATAGTCAAAGCTTCACTTAAAAGCTTATAAGAAAATTTTCAATGAAAATGTTTTATGTTTTATTTATGTGACTTTAAAATGATTTAAAAAAAGAGATATTTCTCTCAAATTGTTTTGATTTCATCTATGTCAACATCCTTTGATGGATTTTAAGCTTATTTGAAGTTGATTTATCTTAATACAAAACATTAATATTGTATTGAAGTTATTGTGATATGTTTGAATATGGATGTGGTATTTTTATACCATTCATCGTGTATGGAAAAATTATTGACATTTCGTATGCTAGTTTTAATACGAATATTTATGTTATGTTTAAACCTGTTCATATGAGGAATGCATTGGACATAATATTTGACTGGTGGGGCCTGCTATAGCTCCTCGATGCATCGGTAGGTCTCATGAGACAAAACAGTGTCTTCTCACAAGGCCTTGAAAAAAACTTATTTGTTGTCTTGGCATGAGGCCTTGACTATGTGGTTATGACAGTCTAGCATTATGCATTCCATCATTATGAAAGTGGTTATTGATATTGCTTGTGATTATTTGACTTGTAGAATATCTTTGTGAAGAAGTATATGGAATTATTTAATTTTATTTCTTCCATATTATGCTGATGTTCGAGTTTTAAAATGCTTTTGATTTAGTTATACATTGCCTTAAATGTTTATGCTTATTTATGAATGTTTCTGCTATATTGTTATCCTTACTGGGAATTTGAGCTCACCCATTTCTATGTTTATTTTTCCAAGATGTGAAGATGTATTTTATGAATGAATTTTAGGGATAGTATGAGGGGATAAGAGTGTGGAATATTGAGACTATATTTTTGTAGTTTTCATTTTATGATGTAATGTAAAAATTCGGAATGTATCTCGTTATTCTAAGGCTACTAAAATAATCCGTCTTTTGAGACTTGATATTTCTCGTGATCATTCCAATGTTATGTAATAATGCACTGAATCTGGGTAAATGGGGTCGGGGCGTTACATCCCATGTTTTTTAATTGGTAATATTGGACAATTTGAAAAAAGGAAAGAAGAAATAATGGAGAAAAAATGAAATATACTAGCAATTAGTGATATTGGATATCATGTGTAAACATGAGTTAAGTAAATGAAATATTTGAAAGGGGAGCTACCAGATTAATTTATTCCGAGGAAAAATAGATGAATATTTGGTTACTACACTGAAATGTTTAAGGTGACAATGAAGGATATTAAAAGATATTAATTCACTAAAAATGGGTATAAATTGATAAAATGTGTTACAAAATTATAGGATACTTTATTATTTACATTTTTAATGAAATATATCATGAATGAAAGAGCATGGAGAACAAATTTTTTAAGGAGAGAAACAACTACTTCAAAGTTGATATATGAAGTGGGGATAAATGTTCAGTTCATCTAATCCACTTTTTAATAACAATGAATGTAATGAACATAGTATCTTAGGTGAATCAGTACACTTCCAATTTCATACTGTATATGTTATACAATTTTATTTAAAAAAAATATAAATATATACAACCATTTTAATTCATTATTTAATCAAGATAGATAATGTGGGAGAGTTGAAAATGTTCCCATATAAGTGAGAGAAAAATACCAATAGTGATTAATGTTTTATATATATAGTATCTCGATTGACCCCCCACCTCAGTGTATGATCCATGTTTGGGACCAAAATGTTGCGTCATTGCATGGTTTCTAGGGTGTTGTATTTTTCCTCTCAAAATTCTAAAAGTAATAGTCATGCTCACAGACAAGCATTTTTTTGGAGTTGATAATTTTATTTCTAGAAGAGAATGATGTTATAATTATTTATTTCATAGTGAATGGATTTATATATACAATCAATTCATGGAATCGCATCAAGTATAGGATTTGAAAACAAGGCTCATAAAATTCATTATAAATTGAATGAATAATGAATGGGTATTAGTGTTCTGTGAAGAGCTTTTCTAAACACATTTTATGCCAAAATTATTTCTATAATCACTTATCATATAACATTGGATATGATTTTTGATATTTGTAAAGGATATTTTACAGTTAGAGACGAAAATATGAATCTTTAATATAATAAATATAATGAATTTTGAATGATCCCAAATAAAATTATTGATGAATTTTTAATTTACTTGACATCTTTGTGTGAGATATCTATGGTATTAAATAAAAAATTCATACTGTTATAATTGTAAAAATAATTAGTAAAATGTTACCTTTTCATTTTATCATAATTGTATTGATGCTCAAAGAGAATGATATAAATGTGAAATATTTAGATTATCTACACAATATGATTGTTAAATATGAAAATAGAAATAAAATAAAGGGGAAGAACAAAACATAGGTTGATTACTTTAATGAAACAAGGTAAGTGTATGAAGAGGAGGATGTAAAAAAATAAAAATCCAATTATAGGATTTTTAATACTCGAATCTGAAAAATTCTAAATTATAATTCATTGAAAAACTTTAGCTTTCTTTCATCAGATGTAGGAATGATGGGAATCTTGTGGACATACTTTATATGAACATCAAATATGGTGATTAAGGTTATTCTTCTATTAGAACATTATGAAAATTGGTGAGTAGTAAGAAGTGTTTACTATGGAGAATTTTCCTAATGAAATATTTATATTCATAGAAAGATAGAGTAACTTTGGAATATTAAGTGGAGGATGTAAAATATTGAAGAATATTTACTTGATAAGTGATAATGGAGTTTGTAGAAAGTCCCCATTTTTGGGATAACAATAGGGAAAAAATTAGAATAGGGTTTATATTATGGAAAGGGTGATTCAAATCAATTTTACTAGTATGAGAATTTGCGACACGCTCTGCGCATGGAGGGGAAACCTGTGGGAGGTGAGCATTACACTACACCGATATTAAGACCATGGGGTGTTAGCCTAGTGGTACCCTCTTGTAGTACCCCTCACTCCCTATGGTAACTGGCCTTATATTGAGTCCAGCCAAACTCAGAGACTGTGCATATTATGAACATGGGTATTCAAAGCTATTTTCCAATTCCAAGGTATGTGAGGTGTGCTCTAGGCATAGCAGGGCCCCCTAATGGGAGGTGAGCATTAACAAACACACATTTTTCAACTAGCTTGTAACCATGTGGTATATGACCCTTATTGAAAACTAAAAGACCCAGGATCAAATCCGAGCAGTGGTGAATTTCTGGGTACTATAGCAGTACTATGACTGTAAACAATATGAGTGGTAGAACTATAGCTGTGATAAAACAATAGTGGTGGATTCATAGTTGTAGTTACTATAGAGGCAACAGTACTGTAGCTGGAATGGTAGTGGTGCAGGGGACTATATCAATGTGGTTACTATTATAGTAATTTTAACTGAGGGGTCCTTTGGGAAAAAAAATGGGCTTTCAAGCCTTCTATTCAGGTAACTTGGCATTGGGCCTTCGGGATAGGTAATGGGTCTCCCTCTACCGAGTCCTAAAGAGATATTTTTTTATATAATAAATTTAGTCATGGGCCCTATCCTAATAAAATTACATAGTTGGGTTTGAATAAATTATTTATATGATAAAATATGAAAAACAGATTGAATGAACAAATGGGAAGGATATGATCTATATATTACGGTATATCATAGAATAATGTTTAAATAAAACTCAATATTATTCATAAAGGTCAGATTATAAATGACATGGCCAATTCTTTGAGACACGAAGTTAAAATAATTTAGTAGGTTAAAGAAAAGGATATGATTTGATGATAGAAACATGGGGATCATGAAATTTATGATTGAAATTGATAATTTTTATTAATCAATAATTTAAAAAAGAAAACGATGATCAAAGGAATTCACAGTAATATTTAAGGATTTACGACATTCATAGTAGGTTTGGGATAATGATATGTTTGTTTTGAAGACTTATCATAACAGTAATGTATTTAAGGTTGATACTAAACATCATGAATTAATATCTAGAAAGAAAATTTATCTACAAAAAATGAAAAACAATAATAGTTCAATAAGAAAAATTGTGAAAGAGAAAACTAGAAATCTGGTGTTTTTTCATTCTGAATTTGGGTCATAGCTAATGCAAATTATATATTTTAAAAGCATATTTCTGGGTGTAATAACCATAAAAATAAGAAATTAAATTTCACTATTTATATAATTCTTTTAATAAATAATTATTTTACTATGAATGGTTCTTGAACACTGAGATAAATTGTGACTCAATTGTAAAAATGAATTTTCCCAATTAGTCCTTTAATGAAGAAATATAACTACAATAAAAATCTATAAAAAATTAAAATTTGAAAAAAAAACTATGCCTCATAGAATGAAAATGAATTCATTGAATGTGAGGATGATCAAGATCATCCACAATAATATAAAGTGTATTAGTGTTCATTTGTGAAAAAAATAAATCATGAAATTATAAATCTTTTTTTATTTTATTAAAATAAAAAAATAGTTCTAGAACAGGGATTCTAGAAATTCGATTCAAATACTATATATTCAAAAAAACACCTCATCATAGACAATAAATATTGAATTTTTGGAATGATTTATTTCCAAAAAATGATGGTGGGTAAATATTATTTCTTCTAGGAAATCCTATGTTGTTAGAAGATTATTAGGGGGAGTATATGTTCTTTTTTATAATGGAATAAATAATTAATTTTGTAGTGTAGGAATATTTTTTGAGATAGAATATATATATTCTTTTTATAAATGTCATGAATTGTAAAAGGAATAACTAGATATATTTCATTGAAAGGTTGATGAACCCAACATAATCATTATATTACAATGAAATAAAATAGATGCATGAGTTACAAAAAAATAAATAAAATTGAACTATAACAAAATAATCATTACCATTTGTGCAAGAATCCTCAGGTAAATTTGGAAATGAATTAATGTTCATGGTATATCCTCATACTCACATGTGATCCACCTAATACAGGGAATTATTTGATAAAGGGGGAGATTAAAAAAAGTTTTACAAGTTGAAATTTTTTAAATTATCCTAGTTAGTCATGAATGTTAATATAGAAGAGTGTGGGACAATGACAATAAAATCATTGGATAAAATGTTTTCATACAATATTTTTAAATTATTTAAAATTTATATGAATTTGGTTTTGTGTTAGATTAGTGAAGGCATAATATTAATATGTTATGTAAATGGATTGAAGAATTTTATCTTTATTTCTATGGTGTTTATTGAGAATAAATATTGAATAAGGTCTAATTGTATATGATTTATATATTTTCAATTTTTTTACTCTATATTAATCATATTAAAAGTCATGTTTGGAAGGGAAATCCAACATTTCTGAGTGTTTGAAATTTTTTATAATTCATTCTAAAGTGGTCAGAACAAATCTAGATTTTTTCCAAATTTTACATGAAATTTGATTCCAATAATAAATTGTGTAAAATATCAATATTTTGACAATTTTTTTATCACTTCACACGACTTTAAACCTGGCATAATATGAATTTGATCTTTTCATAAAACATCCAAAACATTGAATGACTTCAAAATAGATTGTGTATGATTTGTAATTTCATATTAATTCACATGTAATATAATACAGATTATAATTTATATCATTTGAGTTCAATAAAAACAGTATTTATTCAATAATTTTTAATAATTTGAGAACTCATATAAAATATAATTTTCCTGATTTTCTGGAAGAGGAAATAATTTTGACTATATTTCAATATAAATTTTGGAATGATAATAAGATAAATTTAATGATTTATATTAAATTATATACATTAAAATAATCATCAATCTTGGTTAGATGATTGAATTTTTTTGTGATCTTTTTCGGGATAAACATCACATTCAAGGATTTTCATTAAGGAATTTTTAATGAGATATGAAAGACAAATGAAATGGGTTGTGTTGTAAAGATATATAAAGATATACTTATATATATTCCATTATATTAAATCATTCATTAATTAAAATATTTATATTAATATAAATTTTCACAGACACTATACATAAAAGGAAGATAATTACCCCGATTTGTAAAGAAGTAGGACAATAACTACTATGCTGATTTGGATTCACTTTTGAATATTTGAGATATAAATACATGATTTTTTTGAATATATTTTCGTTACTTGAAATAAAATTTAAATAATCTATAACAATATTATTATAATGGGGAGATTATAAAATAAGGGAATGTGATGGAATATTATTTCTACTCTATTTATTAATTAAATATTAATTGTAGAAGGAAAAATTGGTACTAATGTATGGACGAATAAAATAAGACCATGTCAGTTTTCCCTCAAGATCACATTATTGATAGAGAGAGAGAGAATAATAATGTTTATGTTGTAATATACATTGAATAACAATTCTCATGAGGATGTATCAGGAATCAATCATTATATGAAATTTTACATAAAAAGTGATGTGGTTTTTTATTATCAAACTAAAATCAAAATTAAAGAAGAATTAAATTCACTAGAAGAAATTATTTATATAAAACTATTATTTTTATAGAATATTCCTCCATAAATAATTTGAATTCTTTGATAGGTTGCATTACATAAGATAATGTGTGTAGATAAACCGTGTTACATTATTAATATAATAACGCATATCCAATGGATAGGTGGATATGCATATAAATAACTAAATTATAAATAATATATGGTCTACACATTTATTAAATGAATACATTTTTTATAAGATTATTATAATTCAAAATAAAACTTATTTTAAATTACATGTAATTCTGATTTTTGAGAAATTATTTTATACATGCAATGTATATTAAATTAATAAAATAAATTTATCTCTATTTGTTGATGATTTTAATGAATTTTATTTATAATTTAATAAAAAAAATTTGGAAAATTTATTAATTTTTTGTCAAAAAACAATAATAAAAACACACTTTTAAGAATAATTTTTTTCAAAAATCCATTTTCATAAAATATACATTACTTAAATTAATATTATTTTTCATATTAATATTTGATGAATGATATTAAATTAAGTAAATATTTATATAAAATAGGATTAAGGATCATATATATGGCCCTTTTAATTTTAGTAAATATGAATCGTAACTATGCAAAAATTTATCACCTCAGAAATGGAAAGTCTTCTCAATCAAGATTTTAAAAAATTATAAGGCTATAAATTTTCATTGTAATTATTATTTCATTAATGTAATCTTATCCTCATAAAATTATCATATAATTTTATTAGTATAGTAGAAACCATTCCTTTAATATTACTTATTTATTATTTATATCAAAGAACAATAAAAAAATTATATTGTCATTGTTTTAAATAAATAATAAATTTACACATGGGAAAAATTTGTTATGAATGAAAATTTGTATTTATTATGATATTAATATAATTATATTCATTATATAAATTTATTATTAATTTTTTGTAATTTTAATATTATGTTTATTATTTTTGGAACACTGATGAAATATTTTTCAATATAATATTTAAATATATTGAATATATTTAAAAAATACAATTTGGGTTAGTTAATTTGTGAAACGTTTTTTTTTGATTAATATATTTTATTTTATTTTATTTTATTTTATTATAACTAGAACATTGTCTTTATTTATTTTATGTTAAATTATTCTAATAGAGTCTAAATTGAAAATAATGATATTTTATGATAGTAATATATATTATATTATATAACAATAATGTAAATATTATAAGTTATGAATTATGATAATATATGTTAAAAAATTAATTACATTTTCATTTATTGGTATTTGGGAACCATTTTAATTGAGGTTGACTTAATTATATTTTTATATTTTATGAAATTCCATTACTACCCCTCCCTTCACTTCAAAAATGGTACATGTCCTATCTATTATTCACATAATATATAGTATTATATCTTGTTAATCCTCCACTATATTACATGATTACATTCCATAGCTAAATTAATGATGTTATTTTCAACCCAATAGACCATCTATAAATTTCCAAGAAGAGGCAATGGCCTCAACCAATCAATATAATTAATACTCTTATTTAACACCTCAAATTATATATTATTTTATATAAAATAATTTATTTAATTTTTATAATTTTTACAAAATATTATTATCATTATTATTAAAACACCCTTATTCACCCTCTTTTCCAACAAATGAGAAGTGGGCATATCTCATGTTCCAACATATGGCTTACCATCTCCCTTAACCACAACAATTAAATTTTCATAACTATATATTATGGATTGGTATTTTGATGTTTTTTATGTTAATATTTATTACTACTGAAATTATTATACTTCAGTAATGATATTTTCATTTATACGTTCTTAACAACCAATCCTTTGGGAAATGATAACATTGTTCGAGTGTATATGTTGAAAACCACCTACATGAAGAGATATGATTTTTTTTATATTTATATATTACATGTATAGTAATAAGGATTAATTTTATTTATATATATGATATATATGAAATAATAATTATTCTATAATGGAGAATTATTATTTAAATTTCATTCATCCAATCAGTTGGAAAATTTGAATAGTGTTTATTTCGTACATACAACCTACTATCTCCATAAACACTTTTATTAATTTTTATATATTTAAAAATTATTGTTATATATTTATATATTGAATAAATATTTTATTAATATTATAATTAATATTAGGTAGGTTATAGAAATGTGATAAATGTACATGTATTAGAACTAATGAATCAAAATAATCATGATAAACAAAAAAACTAACACCATAAAATAATGATTTAAATTAAGAAATATTGGAAAAAGGGATGTTGAAAATTTATAAAGCGTTTATATATGATGTTATATGTAAAATAATTAATATTTTATAGATGTATAATAACATATTATATCATATATAAGATGTTTGAGTTTTTTTAGAATATATAACTCGATGTATCTGTTTTTTATGAAATGTCCTAAATATTCATTAATTTTTACATTTAAGTATTTATCAGGATAATTATATGATATCTATATTCAATATAAATGATTTATAAAAAATATAAAATATATTTTTAATATTCCATAATAATTTTTAAATTCATTTTTACTGATGTCTTACTTTATACAATAAGGTTTTAAATGAGCCCTTTGGATTTTTCCAAATGAGGTACATTGTGACTTTTCTGGAAAAAAGTTTAAAAAATATTTTTAAACATTAAAAATAAATTTACTTTCCCACCATAATAAAAAATAAAATATTTAAAACCTCTATTTAAATATTATATGGTTATTTTAAATGAAAATGACTGTTTTTTGTTTTAGCATTTTAATATTTTATAACATGTTTTTAAAATTTGACTCTGTATTTTCCCCAATAAGGTTTTAATGATCCCTCAATGGTATATTCATTGATCTATAATATATAACCTGATTAGAATTACAATTTACTGGTGTTATGATCCATATATATAATCTTTATTCATTCTCTGGATGGTCTATATTAACGATCAAAATGTGAAATGTTTAAGAAACCAGTTTTATTTCCATGAGTTATACTATTTTGAAATGTTTATCAATCCCAGTTAATCTCATGTATTATGATATAAAGAATTATTTTATATATTGAAGAAAACACACCATCACATATATATTTATATATATATATATATTATTATATAATGGGTGAGACTTGAAACTCTATCTAAGTAATTTGGTAAAGCATTTCATATCTTGAGATAGTTGTGGAAATCAAGTTGATGTGCTTGATTGGATATTAGAAAAAGAAAAATTTCATGACCTATTATGATTAACAAGTTTATGTTCTTGATATAATATGGGAAAGTATTCGATGTGCTTGATACACTATGAGAATCTATTATTGAATCTTGAGCCTATGGTTTTGTTAATTAACAGTGACATTTGAAATAGTTTCAATACATATGATGATTATATACACATTTATGACATGAACATATGCATCATGATTAAATTATTATGTGATGTCATTATAATGATTCCAAAATTTTTAAATTGTACTGTATTATTCAATATCTCATGTTTATTATCAATTTTAGATTGGGTTATAAAATTGGATTTTATGTTCATGATCTTATATACTTATTCTTATCTTATGTTTTAATATGATCATAAATTGATATCTCTCATGTTTACACTTCTTGAGTATCTGATACGACATATTTCTTATGTTTTATTTCAGTAGGGTATGGATAATTTTTTTAGTACGATATGTTTAGAAAGAATAATATGAGGGAAGATCTTTTTGGGAGATATTTAAGGTCATTCATAAAATAACAAATTTTATATGTAGTTTAAAAAGAATCTACAAAATTATGGTTATCATGTTGATCATATTACTATGTATTTAATATTAATTTAAATATATATAATATATATTTATGAAAAACATGGGTTATAATAGTTGGTAGCACAATAAGGTTAGTAAATATTTGGATAATATGGTTGTAAAACATTTGTGAAAACTGTAGATATTATTTATGTATATTATAATATACTAATGTTTTGTTAATTATAACAAATGATTTAGATTTATCCTAAGGTTTCATTGAACATTGTTTCATTATTTATATATTTTATAAAATATTTCTCCTAATGTTTTCGGTTTTCACTCAGAATAATTTTTCATATAATATGTTTTTTATCCAATGGATGGAACTAGATGAAATCATAATAATGATGAATGTAATAGGAAATGTAATGAATGTACACCTAATAAAAAAATTGATATTTGAGTTGGAATTTAGAATCATTCTTTTATGAATTGTGAAATATTATGGAGCTATGAATGAGGACAAGTTTCAAAATGATCAAATAAAGAAAAAATGTAATAATGAATCATTCATGTGGAAACATCGATATTCATTTAGTATATATTATGATATTGTAGTGAATCAGTGATGAATTATTACAATTGAGAATTTTTTTAATATTATTAAATCCTAAAGACATGAATGTGTTTTCCAAACTATTTATCATTTGGAATGTGAAGTTGAAAATGAAAGAACCATATCAGGAATACAAGGAAAGTGTAAATAATATAATCTATAACGAACCATACTTTACATACATTGTTATTACATCAAAATTTAAGCACACTTATTACAACATATAACAAAACAATGAAAGGACTGTATAGGTATAGTGTCTTTAGAAACTGGGAAACATAAACAATTGCTTCATAAATCATCTACACTGTCTCCTTTTTATTTTATCATATCTACAGTCCCTTTGGCATATCTTACTTAATACCTTTCTTCCTGATCTAGGGAAAAGAAAACATACAAAACGGTGAGCTCAAATGCTCAGTAAAGGTAAACCAAAAAAATATCAATCACAATATATCCATAAGAACATAACATTTTGGAAATCTTAACCTGCAAAAGAGATAATAATTTCATAACATGGGATAAATCATATTAGTGAAATGAAATCCTAATAATCATAACATAAGACATGAAACATTGTGGAATACACATTTAATCATAGAAAATAATTTCTTTTTATTCAAGACTCATTGCCAAGACTATCTTAGGGGAAAAGACCATTTCTAAACCGAGTTCACTCCTCCTTCCAATCCTGTATCACTGAACCGGTTTAACTTACAGTTCCAGCCATGTCTATCTCATGAGATATAAATTTTTACCCAATGCATTGAAGGGAGATATAGGTCCCACACATATCTTAATGATACCATTCTTATGTGTGCCACAATATCATAAATCATACATTATAGCATAACCCATGTAATAAAAATGAGATTCTTAAAAATCATGCCATCATAACATAATCCAGATAAATGGACATCATAAAAATAATTCCATCATAGAATAATAATATCTATATAAAAATAGGGATAGAAACAGAAACCTAAATTATCTTATATGGAAAATAATTTTGATAAAACACTCGATCTTCATTCTTGAGGAAAATGTCCTTTCTACTTCAAAAACATTTTATCTTTCATAACATGTCATACAATTTTTAACTAAAATAAGTTGATTAAAAATAAACATGAAAACTTTTAAAGTATGCTTCATGTAAATAATGTTCTAAAAATCCATTCATGCCATATATGTTAATGACAAACATTCTTCTCGTACTTGGGCTGGAAAAGTTAAAAAAGTACCTCATACTAAAACGATATGAGATTCCTTTCATATATTTTACTAAAAAATTCCAATGGGTAAAATTGGATTGAAACAATTTTAGGAGGATATATGTAATTTTAAATATTGACGAAACATGGATGTGGATGATAAATATGCCCCAGTAATTACCATAGTATAAACAATCTCAGATAAAATTTAAGATTGCGTGATTTTCCCTTACCTTATATCTGATTTGCTTTGTACGTATCCGAACCTCCAGTATAATGATTTAAATAACGTTATTTACTTATTCCAGAATCATATTAATTGGTATGATATCATATATGGTCATATAATTATCTTCTTATTAGTAATATTTCATTTCTACTTGTTATTCGGGTGTTCATTGCTTTATGTTATTATGCATGTTTTATCGAATAAATTCTTGTTATTATTTTTATGTTATAGTTACCTCATTTAAAGAATTTTATTAGTGTAATATATATCATATTTATTCATTAAATTCGTTTATATAATCATTATTCAATGAATATCATGGAGAACAAGTCGCATCACATTGTGAAGACGGTAGGTCGTACGTACGCATGAGCGATGATATTGTTCCCATTATCATTGAATTTTATTGAAGTGTATGTATACTATTTCAGAATAAATATCACTTTACAATAATAATATATAGTTATTCCTTACACCATTATACCTATCCATGTAAGGTGGTGGTGGAAAACATATTACACCACGGCGTGCCGACGGTATTCCGTACGTACGCACGTGCAGTGATTTTGTTTTCCATAAGATTGATATAATGTGAAATAGGGTTGTTTCATACTTATAATAACGTATCGGTATATGAGTGATACTGATGTTATTACTTCATAATTAAACAACTAAATAAGAAGAAGTAGAAGAATAAATAATGTTCAAAGAATTGGTAACAGACATTACCTCTTCTTTGAAGCGCCTCTTCTTAACCTCTTCTTAGGGCACTAATGATGGCCTTTGAAGAATACCGGGACCTCTAGGATGTTTCTATAGAAGTTCAAAAAGGAAATTTTCAGGGGTTTTCTGACCTTGAATTCTCAAAATGGTGTGAAGAGGATAGGGAGGAGGTGCCCTTTTATAAGGGAGGAGAGGGGCACCTTAGAAAAAACTTAAAATATTATTTTCTTAATTAAGACATATTCTGTTTTTAATAGATCCAAATTGATTTATTTTGAAGCTAAGGTGAGTATGGGTCAATATAATCTCATCCAATATATTTTATACATGTTCATTTTATTATTGTAATCTTATAATTTAGATTAAACTTTAAGATAAATAGTTTTAATTTTACCATGTCTTCTTGTTTTCTTACAGTATATGGTTTATAAACTTACTAAAACAAGACAAAAAAACCCCAAGTAGTTAATTATTAATATATATAACTTTATCTAAGTCATTTGTCTGAACCATATATTTTTTGGAATAAAATAAAAATAAATAATATAATATTTGTTTTAAAAAATATTTTATGTCAATTTTGACACTATTTGGTACGTGATTTTTGTGAACATCATAACAGCATGATTAGTTTGAACAAAGTTAATAAAATTAATAATAAAATTACCTTTAACCAATAAAATTAGTGGAATTCATAAAAACTCTAACATTACATTTATTTTGATATTTATAACATCAATTATATTAATATTTAATTAATACGGTAATTACTGCATCATCATTGGATCATAAATAAATTAAATGATTTAACGTTTAAAAATTATAAATAAAATACCATTATATAATAAATATTTTTACCTTTCTAATGAATATTTATAGTTTAATTTATCTTATGTATAACCTAATATTAAAAATGTTTTAGTTATTAAAAATTGATTTTAACTATTTTAATTCTTCATTAACTAAAATAAAAATAAATGTCCTAATCTAAAACAAGTAGATCTAAATTGTAATATTTTATCCCTATGGTTTTTTTGGTCGAATTACACTTTTCTAAAACAATTAGGACATGTGTTAGGATAAAAACAACATCATGTTTACCCTTAATTACCCTATTTTCTTTTAACCGTGTTAAAAAAAGTAAAAAGTTAATATTCACCAAAAATATTATCTTATTGAACCACATTTTACTCCATGATATTAACCATGTCTCTCGGATTTTCAAAATTCCTCTCACGTATGTGGTAAAATTATTTTTTATGTCAATTTTCAAATTCTCCTAGGAGGTGGGTAAAAGATGGTGAAAAGTTCAATAAAATTTTTATATTTCTAAAATTATTTTAAAATGTCTCCAATGAATTACACTAAACTTATATAGGTATTAAGTTTCAAATTTAACATAAAATAAATTTAAATAAAATAAATAATTATTTATATAAAAAGTCGGTTTTAAATAGTATCCTAGTGATTTCACTATTGGTCAAAAATTGAATGTTTTCAGAAAAATACCAAAATTTCACCCTAGGATAATTTCGATATTCCGAATCCAAAAATGAAGTCCATTTTGAAAAATAAAATTTCTAAAAGGGGGTATTAATATTCATAATGTCTAGTTTATATAAAATATATTTGTTTAGTGAAACTCGGTATTGCGTACAACATATGCTCTCGTGGATGGCCACATTTTCATGTAATGCAAGACAATTCAGGAAAGCGTGTAGTGCAAGATCCTTTTGGTGTAGCATACAACACAGGACATCGATGAAATTAAAAAATAATTTTTTCATAAAATATCATGGTGTTACATTTTACCCCCCATAAAATGAATTTCACCCCCGAAATTTATCACTTTGTAACAAACAGATGAGGATACCTCTCCTTCATCATATCCTCATGCTCCCATGTGGCTTCTTATAATTTGTTGTTCCTCCATAAAACATTCACCAAGCGAGTTGTCTTCTTGCATAGAACTTTTTCGCTATGATCTAGAATCTCTATCGGTTGTTCTTCATAAGAAATATCTTGCTCCAGCAGTACAAATTCTGTGTTGAGTACATGTGATTGATCAGGTATGTACATTCTCAGGAGAGATACATGGAACACATCATGAACTTGAGAGAGATTCGGTGGAAGCGCCAATTGGTAAGCTACATTCCCAACACGATCCAGTACTTATAAAGGACTGATATATCTAGGGATCAACATTCTCTTCTTTCCAAATCTCATTACACTCTTCCAAGGAGATTTTTGTAAGAACAATTTATCACCCACTTCAAACTCTAGGTCTTATTTTTGATTATCGGCATAACTTTTTTGTCGACATTGAGCTGCTTTTATGTGTTGTTGAATAGATCGTTCCTTTTCTGCCATCTCATCAACAAGATCATGTCCTAATAGCTTTCTTCACCAACTTCATCCTAACATGATGGAGTTCGGTATTTCATTATATTGAGAGCTTCATAAGGATCCATCTTAATACTTGAGTGAAAACTATTATTATAAAAAAAACACCAATGGTAGGTGTTGATCCCAACCAACATTGAAATCCATAGAGAAAGCTCTTAACATATCTTCTAGAGTTTGAATTCTCCTCTTAGACTGACCATCTATCTAGGGATGATAAGGAGTGCTGAAACTCAAATCTGTATCCAGAGTATGATGAAGACTTCACCATAACATTGAGTTAAAACTCATATCCTGGTCAGATATAATGGAAAGTGGTACCCCATGCAATCTTACCACTTCTATTACATATATCTTGGAAAACTGATCAAGATAGAAATCCTCTCTTATAACAATGAAGTGTGCCTATTTTTTAAGAGGATCAACTATGACCAAGATATCATTTTTGCCTTTGGATGTTTTAGGAACTATAGGGACAAAGTACATTGTGATATTTTCCCATTTCCATTTGGGTATGGGTAATGGTTGTAACAACCCCTTAGACTTCTATCTCTCAGGTTAAAACTTGCTGAAAAACCAAACATCGAGAGACAAATTCAACAACATCTCTTTTCATGCCATCCCACAAGAAGTACTCTTTCAATTCCCTATACATCTTCGTGCTTCCAGGATGAATAGAGAATGAGGAAGTATGAGCCTCATCCAGCAGCTCCTTCTTTAATTATAGTATGGGAGGAACACAAACACGATTCTTGAACTTTTTATCCCATCACAATCAAGGCTGAATTCAGGGACATTTATCACCTTATTTTGTAACTCTACATCTTCTTTCTGCGCCTCATTAATCTTCCCATGTATAGATGTATGAACAATCTTTTGATAAAGATATTACTTTCCCCTTCCATTATAATTCCAAGATCCATCCTTTGTAAATCCATAAATATTGGATCTTTTGTGATCCTCATCATGGAACAGCTAGCATGGTCTTGTCAACCTAATGCGTCTGCTACTTTGTTTTCTTTCCCAGGGTGGTAATGAATTGAGTAGTCTTAATCCTTAATCAACTCCAAACATCTTCTTTGATGCATATTAAACTCCTTTTGTGTGAAAATATACTTTAAACATTTATGATCAGTATAAATATCACACCTTTCACCATAAAGATAATGCCTCCAATTATTTAATGCAAATATTACCGCAGCTAACTCCAAATCATGAGTTGGGTAATTTTGCTCATGTATTTTCAACTGTCGTGAGGCATAAGCTATCACTATATCATTTTTCATGAGAACACACTCCAATCCCTTCTTAGATGAATCGATGTAGATCACAAACCTTTCTCCACTATAAGGCAGCATGAGCAGAGGTGCACTAGATAACCTTCTTTTCAACTCCTTGAAATTCATTTCACATTCCTCCGTCCACACGAACATAACACCTTTTTGAGTCATCCTAGTGAGTGGATTAGATAATCGTGAAAAATCATTCAGAAAACGTTGATAATAACCAGCCAAACATAGAAAACTTCAGATCTCAGTTATTGTTGTTGGTCTCGACCATCTTTTGATAACCTCTGTTTTTGTTGGATCAACATATATCCCCACTTTTGAGATTAGGTTACCCAAAAATGCAACTTTTTGAAGCCAAAATTCACAATTGGTAAATTTGGAATAATGCTTCTCCTTTATCACGGTCTTCAATATAATTCTCAAGTGATATTCATGTTCTTCCTTTCTCTTTGAATATAAAAGAATTTCGTCTATCAAGAGTACCACAAACTAATCATGATAGTCTCTAAAGACTATATTCATTATATCCATGAAGATATAATGGGAATTAGTAAGACCAAATGTCAACAATATAAATTCATAGTGTCCATACATTGTACAGAAAGCCGTCTTTGGAATATCCTCCCTTTTGACCCTTAATTGATGATGCCCTATATGATGTTCAATCTTGGAAATGTATTGAGCACCACGTAGTTGGTCAAATAAGTCATCAATGCGTGGGGGAGGGTATTTGTTCTGGATATTTATTTTGTTAAGTTCTCGATAATCAATGCAGAGTCTCATCGATCCATCATTCTTCTTAACAAACAGAACAGGTTCTCCCCAAGGTGATGCACTAGGGTGTATGAATCCCTTATCAAGGATCTCTTGGAGTTTCTTCTTCAATTCATGCAACTCAATTGGGTTCATTCTATAAGGTGTATTTAAAATAGGTAAAGCACCCGGTATAAGTTCAATTGAAAACTCAACTTCAAAATTTGGTTGAAGACCCTGAAATTCCTCCGTAAATAGATCATCAAACTCTCATACAATTGGCATATTCTTAATTATGGTCTTGTCACAAAACATTTGGGATAAATAACATTAATTATGTGGAATCAAGACCCATAAGATAGAAGCAATTTCCACTATAAGGTTATGTTCATACTTGCATCGATAGACAATCATAGATTGATCTAGAATATGAAATGTGACTTCCCTTCGTTGGAAATTGATATGAGAACCATATAAAGAAATCCAATCCATGCTAATAATCACATCAAATTCCAATATAGGAAGGATCACAAGATTTGCAGGAAGCACTTTCCCACAAACTTCAATCGGAGAAGAATTATAAACTTTTGATGCGACTATTGTGCCATTAGGGGTTGTCACAGCTGACTCAACATCTAATTGTTGAGGTAATACTATGATATCCTTAGAAACTTCTTCAGAAATAAAAGAGTGGGTGGATCCAGAATCAAATAAAACATTTTCTACTTTGGAGTGGATAGTAAGGGTACCTTTTATCACTTTGTTATCATACTCCACATCGCTAATAGAAATTTCATGTGACTTTCATTTGTATTTATCCTTATGAGTTTGTTGACGTCGATCATCATCAACAACCATTGGATTAGGCCATTCATTAGCATAATTACCCATTTCCTTTCACTTGTAGCATTGAAGTGTAGGAGGTGAACTCAGTGTATCCCTTTCTTTGTTCTCATCACTAGAAATCTTATTCCCAATATTGCATCATTAAAATGCCCGATGACCTTCCTTTCCACATTTGAAGCATTTACATGTCCCTTTAAGACAACTCCCTCCATGTTTCTTTCTAGACATTGAGCATATAGGAAAACTCGTCTTCTATTCATTAATGTCTTTAGATTTCCTTTTGAATTCCATTTTCCTCTTCTTATCCAATGCATATGACTGATGTGTTACTCCAAACCCCATCTCAACCTTGATAGCACATCAAACCATTTCCTCATAGCAATTTACATCCCTTGTGGCTAACACCCTTCAAAGGCTTGGTTTTAACCCACTAAAGAATCGATCGATCTTACTCTCATGATAGATAATAATCCCAGAAGCGTACCTTTCAAGTCTTGTAAAATTTGTTTCGTAGGTACCAACAGATTCATCATCCTTTTTCTATAGTTCAAGAAACTCTTTCTCCATCTTTGTTCGAACAATACAAGGGATGTACTTAATGAAAAATAAGTTCTCCAACTCGTCCCATTCCATGGACTCAATTTAATCTATTGGCCTAATATTTTTTTATTAGATTCCACCATTGATCATTTTCACATTCCAAACGATGTACTACTAAGATGAATTTATCATGTTCAGAACAATGAAGAACTAGAAATATCTTTTGAGTTGTACTGATTCACTGTTCATCCACTAATGGATTAGTAGACCCACTGAATGAGGGTGGATGCTGCCTCATGAATGATTCAATAGAATTTTTCTCTTTTTTTTGCTCATTTGGAATTCATGCATGATTCATAGCTTGATAACGTTGTGTAAGCATGGATACAATAATTTTCATTCTAGCCCCCATAACTTTTGGTCTCTTAGTGGGACAATCATTTCATTTCCCATCACATTCTTCTTTAACACGGTTCCTTCAGGTTCCAACCATTATCTAAAACCAAGAATAATAGTGCGAGAAACCTTAATTATAACAGGAAAACCACATAATCAAGAAAAAAATTTCACACTTAAGGTCTTATCATAGGTTATTCATGGCCATTTCTAAAACACTAAGATTGTGGTCTATTCTTAGACTTATCCTTAGGGTTCTTACTAAGGCTTTCACATCCTAGTTTGAAATGGTTGACTATAACTTTCCTCTGATACCAACTATAATGACCCATACTTTACATACATTGTTATTACATAAAAATTGAAGCACACATATTACAACATATAACAAAACCCTGAAAGGGAAGTATACGTATAGTGTCTTTAGAAACTGGGAAACATAAACAACTGGTTCATAAATCATCTACACTGTCTCCCTTTTATTTTATCATATCTAGATGTCCTTTTGTCATATCTTACTTAATACCCTTTTTCCTAGCCTGGGGAAAGGAAAACAAACAAAATGGTGAGCTCAAATGCTCAGTAAGGGTAAACAAAAGAAATATCAATCACCACATATTCATAAGAACAAAACATTTTGGAAATCTTAACCTGTAAAAGAGATCATAATTTCATAACATGGGATAAATCATAGAAGTAAAATGCAATCCCAATGATCATAACATAAAAAATGAAACATTGTGGTATACACACATAATCATAGAAAATCATTTCTTTTTATTCAGGACTCATTTCTAAGACTATCTTAGTGGACAAAGTCCATTTCTGAACAAAGTTCACTCCTCTTTCCAGTCGTGTATCACTGAACCGGTTTAACTTGTCGTTCGAGCCATGTATATCTCATGAGATATAAATATTAACCCAATGAATTAGAGGGAGATATAGGTCCCACCCATCTCGTAATGATACCATTCTTATTTGTGCCACAATATCATAAATCATACATCATAGCATATCTCGTGTAATAAAAATGGGATTCTTAAACATCATGCCATCATAACATAATCCAGAAAAAAGGACATCATAAAAATAATTCCATCATATCATAATAAAATCAATGTAAAAATAGGGATAGAAACAGAACACTGTATTATCTTAGATCGAAAATAATTTTTATAAAACTCTTGAACATCATTCTTGAGGAAAATATCCTTTCTACTTCAAAAACATTTTTCCTTTTTTATCATGTCATACAATTTAAAAAAAATAAGTTGATTAAAAATAAACATGAAAACTTGTAAAGGAATCATCATGTAAATAATTTTCAAAAAATCCATTCAAGTCGTATATGTTAAAGAGAAACAATCTTCTCGTACTTTGGCTGGAGAAGTCAAAAAAGTAACTCACACTAAAAACGACAAAAGATTCATTTCATATCTATTAATAAAAACTCAACAATGCGTAATATTGGATTTAAAAAATTGCAGGAGGATAAAAATAATATTACTTATTGAAAAAACATGGATGTGAATGAAAAATATGCCCCTGTAATTACCGATGTATAAACAATCTCGGATAAAATTTGAGATTGTGAGATTTTCCCTTACCTTAGGTCCTATTTTTTTGTACGTATCTGAATATCCCGTATAATGATTTAAATAATGTAATTTAATTATTCCAGAATCTTATTCATTGTTATTATATCATATATTGTCATATTCTTATCTTCATATTAGTAACCTTTCATTGCTACTTGTAATTCGGGTGTTCATTGCATTATGTTCTTATGCGTGTTCTCTCTAGTAAATTCTTATTATTATTTTTAGTTTATAGATACATCATTTCCATAATGGTGTTATTGTAATATATATAATATTTATTCATTCAATTCATTTATATAATAAGTATGCAATGAAGATCATGTAGAACGAGACGCATCACATCATAGTGATAGTAGGTCGTACGTACGCACGAGCGATGATATCATTCCCATGATCATGGAATTTTATTGAAGTGAATGTATACTATTTCATAATAAATATCACTTTAAAATAATCATATATAGTAATTATTTACACCATTATACCTATCCAAGTAAGGTGGTGGTGGAAAACATATTACACCACGTTGTGGATACGGTATTCCTTATGTATGCACACACGGTGATTTTGTTTTCAGTAGGATGGATAGAAGGTGAGATAGGATTGTATCAAAATTATAATAAAATATCATTATATTAGTGATACCAATGTCATAAATTCATAATGAAACAACTAAATAAGAAGAAGTAGAAGAAGAAATAAAGTTGAAATAATCGATAACGGTCATTACCTCTTCTTTGAAGCGCCTCTTCTTAACCTCCTCTTAGGGAACTCAATTTGGTATTTGAAAAAGACCAGGACCTCTAGGATGTTTCTATGGAAGTTGATAAGGATAATCAGCAGGTTTTTGCTGAGCTTGAAGGCTCAAAGTTGTGTTAGGAGGAGAGGGAGGAGGTGCCGTTTTATAAGGGGGGAGAGGGGAACCTTAGGAAAAACAAAAAATATTATTTTTATAATTAAGTCGTATTATTTTTTTAATAGCTCCAAATTAATTTATTTCAAAGGTAAGGTCTATATGGTTCTAAATCCTCTCATCAAATATATTTTAGACATGTTTAGTTTACTATTTTAACATTATCATTTAGATATAACTTTATGAAAAATAATTTTACTTTTACCGTGTTTTCTTGTTTTCGTAGACTATATGGTTAATAAACATACTATAACAAGCAAAAAGAACCCCAAGTGGTTCATTATCAATATATATATCCTTATCTAAGTCATTATTCCGAACCTAATATTTTTTGGAATAAAATAACAATTAATAATATAATATTTGTTTTTAAAACTATTTTATGTCAATTTTGACACTATTTGGAACGTGATTTTTTTTTGAAAATCATAACAGAATGATTAGTTCGAAAAAAGTTATTTAAATCAATACTAACATGTAATATTAACATATAAAATTATTGGAAATCATAAAAAGTATAAAATTATATTTATTTGATTATTTATAACATCAATTATGTTAATATTTCATTAATAAGGTAATTATAACATCATCATTGTGTCATACAAAAATTAATTTATTTAATGTCTAAAATTTATAAATAAAATAAAATTATGTATGAAATCGTTTTATCTTTCTAATGATTATTTTTAGTCAAATTAATCTTATGTATAACCCTATATTAAAAATGTTTTAGTTATTAAACTTTTATTTTAACTACTTTAATTTTTCTTTAAATATAATAATAATAAATGTCCTAATCTAATCCAAGTGGGCCTAAAGGGTGATATTTTATCACAATGTTTGTTTTTGGTCGAACTACACTTATCCAATAGAATTAGGACATGTGTTAGGTTAATAATAATATCATTTTTACCATTAATTACCCTATTTACTTTTAACCGTGGTAAAAAAATTAAAAAGTTATTATTCACAAAAAATTATTTTTATCTTATTGAACCACATTTTACACCTTTATATTAACCGTGTCTCTCGGATTTTTGAAATTCCACTCACAGAAGCAGTACAATTATGTTTTATGTAAATTTTCAAATTCTTCTAGGATGTGGGTAAAAGACGGTGAAAAGTTCAATAAAATTTTTATATGTATAAAATTATTATAAAATTAATCAAATGAATTAAATTGAACTTATATAGGTATTACGTATCAATTTTGACCTAAAATAAATTTAAAATAAATAAATATTTATTTATATAAAATGTCGTTTTTAAATAGTAACCCAGTGTTTTCACTATTCATCAAAAATTGAAAGATTTCAAAAAAATACCAAAATTTCACGCTAGGCTAATTTCGATATTCCGAAACCAAAAATTAACTCCATTTTGAAAAATAAAACTTCAAAAAGTGGGTATTTCTATTCCTAATGGCTTGTTTAGATAACATATTTTTGCTTAGTGAAATTTGGTATTGCGTAAAACATATGCTATCGTGGACGGTCACGATTGCGTGTAATGCAAGCCAAGTCACGAACGCGTGTAGTGAAAGCTTCTTTTGGTGTAGCATACAACACAGAACATCGATGAAATTAAAAAGATATTTTTTCATAAAATCATAGGGTGTTACAGAATCTATGGAATATGATGTTTTTAATGGGAAATTATGTTGTTATCAATTTACTCATATTCTATAAAAATATATAGGGATAGAATTTCATGGACTGAATCAAAAGAATAGAGAATCGATTTGTGTATTTGTGAATATTTTTATAGTGAATTGCAGGAATTACTCTAGTTTAATTATTGACGTTAAATATAAAATTGTTCGATTACTTGGTGATTCCATAAAATTATTTTTAATGAATTAAGTATTATAGAATTCATTATATATGATAAAATCATTTTTTACTCAAAGTATAAATGAAAATTACATATTCATATTATATCAATTATTTTGTTATGAAAATAATGTTCTAGACTCATGAAAATATCTACTAATCCCATGTGGGAAAGAAGTTATAGCCCTCCACATTCCAAAAATATGGGGAGAACATTGAGGGGAGTGTTTAAATGGATCTTATTTGTTCATTAAATATAGAAAGGTAGGTCAGAATTCCCATGAATGTTGATTGTAAATGAATAATATCGTTAATGAAATTGATGATCAGAAGATTCCAAATATTACATAAACCATCCTCAAATGATTCAAATATAATAAATATTAGCATTATTCAATCTAGTCCAAGATTTGAAAACATTTTTAAGATAAAGATCAAAAAACTATTACCCCCAAAGATAAATAGATATGTTAGGTGATCATGATTATCGAAGTGGGTTACAAGAATAATGTCATATTTAATAAACTTATCATAGTCTATAAAAAAGAAATATCTTATTATATTTTTGTATCTACCAAATGTCATATTTCCAATGTAATTTCTATGTGTGTCACTATATCACCTCAGTGATGAGATGTTGTATTTTCAATGAATCCTCTTAATGGAACAATAGTCAATTATCGATTATATAGTTCCCCACCGAATGAGGATCGTAAGAAATTTAAACGTAAAAATATTTGAATTATTCTATTAGTTGAATTTTTTGTCATTATTGGCATGGATTGAATTTCTAAATATTGAATAAAAATATATTTCCAAAGGGAAGTCTCGTTTAAATTTTTCAATGACACTATAATTGTTTATTGATTCGAGGATCAATATGAACTTATAGTGAAATATTATTCCATATTTTCTATCTTAATTATTATACATGAAGGATATCATTCACTTATTATTGGGTAGAAAGTTGAAATTTATGATACATCATTTATATTAGAGTTTTTTACCATTTTTCGGATGAATTTATTTTTCTAACATCGAATTATGAGGATGAGTGTTCACTACAACACATATATGGAACTATATTTCAATGAGACACTGAAAATGGACCCAATTTATGAACCTGAATAAACTAAAAACCCTAGAATAATCTTGAACAAGGATTAATTTTTCCATTTGTGTCACCCTGGGCTTCACATATTAATTTTTATTTAAAATAAATATCGATCAATGAAACTCTACACTAATTATCATGAAAAAATAAAGATCACTATCAATAACAAGTATCACAAAACATTGATTTATGAATTATTTGATCAACTATGTGAATATAAATAAATTTTAAGGACTGAATTTCATTATTTATATCATCAATTTATGTTCAATATAGGGAGTATGACAATTATTAAATTCCATACAAGGTATGAAAACAATGAATTTATAAGGTATTTTGTTTGTCTCAGTAGTGAACCTACTATCATTATTGATTTAATTAATAGCATCTTTAGAAAATTAATTTGATAGATTATTTGTAGTCCTAATACTTTCTATTCATGTATATTCAATGAGAATGGATGATCATATAGGGATTTTTCTAATGACTGTAAGGATAGTGAATCATTTGAAAAAATTTAACATGTTTGAATATTGGATTTGGACTATTTAATTACCATGCCATATAATCTTAAGTGAGGGTATATTCATAGATCCTTCAATGATATAATATTTTAAGAAAGTGACTAGTACAACCAGTGTAACTAAAATCTACAGTTTTCATGGATTAGATAGATATTATCTATGATTTTCTTATATTTGTTCTCAAATATATAATCAAATCGCCTAGTTAACTCGTAAGGGAGTGATGTTCCATTTTAATGATGAGTTTGTGGATTTTTTTATAAAAATAAAGTGAATGTTAGTCCTCAATCCTATGATTATAGTACCCAAAAGTAAGGGAGGTTTTATAATCTATGGTTATGAATAGAAGAATTGATAGTGATATATCCTCATGAAATAGGATATTGTAATAGCATATGACTCATGAAAATTTAAGGTTTATAAAAATCATTACCCAACTTATGATACGTATGTAGCTGCAAAAATTTTCATATTAAATATAATGTGTCATTATCACTATAGGGGAATGCATGTCAAATATAATGATCAAAAAAGTGTTATTTATTTTTTAAATTATAAAGAGATGATAACTCTCCAATGAATATAGTCATAAAAAATTAAATAGTATGACTAAAATACATTATGACCCTAGAAAAGAGAATAAGGTTGAAGCTGCGTTGAGTAAAAATGAACATCCAAGCATATCTATGATGGGGATCATAAGATATCAAATAGTTTGAGATTTATAATTGACGGATATTGATATATTGATGGAAGAGTTTAAATATTTTATTTTTCCAATGAATGGTCAACCACCTATCAATGTTAATATTAAAGAGGATAAAAAAGAGAGTGTGAATGTGTACAAGAAGGTGAAATATGTTCATAATTACAACCTTAATTGTGTAAGAATCACAATGATTATGGAAAACAAAATTTTCCTCTCCTTAATATTTAAAAATATAGATATTGGTTTAGGATAATTTTCCATATTTTCATGTATAACCTCAAATCATAATGATGTATAAGAAACTAAAATATTATTTATGTTGGGATGATATGAAGATATATACTATAGAGTATGATTCTCAGTGGCGGGTATGAAAAAAAGTTAATTCCATGGTACCATAGTCTAAGGGGATGTTGAATCCATTTTAAATATAATTTTATAAATTAGATAACAATATCATGGACTCAGTTATCGGACACTAAAATACATCTAAACTCTATAATTATATATTGGTTTCAGTATATCTCTTTTTGAATATGGAAAACATAATTTCTGTTATATAATATATCTATATTGACCAATTTACTCCGTAATACATTTATAAAGTGGTAATGTCTAATGGTGTAACACTATGAGTTGTATATTATCAAGATCAAAGGGTGTCCTTGATGTTTTGAAAAATTATTTTGAAATAATTAGATATAGAGTAACTTTATAGAACTTAATAGAATCCTAATAGTTTTTCAGGATAATATAATCATTTAAAATTTATAATATCTATTCATATCTACTACAATAGATTTCAAATGTGGTTAGTTTCAAAATAATATTTTAGTGTAATATTCTTTTTATAATACATTTCACTTAGGTATTTAAATGGATTTTCTTTTAATATAACTATGGTAAGAAGTGAAATTTTATTTTAGTAATTTAATAATATTTGAGAAATAAAAATAATGAGAAATAATCAAGAAGAGTAAATTTTAGAGAATGATAGGGCCATTCAAAAACACAAAAGAGAATCATAGATTTTATATAATATTTATATGTACAATATTCAGTTAGATCTTCTATTTGATGTCAGTGAGAACGTTTTAAGATGAATATCCCCATATAAGAAGGTTTAGATATTTGGTAAGAAGGAAGCTTAAACCCTACTTATATAATTCCATTTGAAAATCCTGATTACATGAAGATGATATATTTTCAAATTGTGTTTCCACTAAATCTCACTTATGTGCATAATTTTTTCCATGTATCTCTCCCATGGATGTGAAAGACATATCCTTAACCTATACTAATCATATATTTCATACAATTTCAAAGACATCATTCTTATGAAGAATAACCAGTATATTTTATTTATCATAGAGATTATGTATTATAAAACCAGACAACTCACTATGCCAAAATTTTATGGTCAAATTACTAATTTAAATAATCTATGTGGAAACCTATAAATATTATTAGGATTATGTATCCTAACCTAGATATTTTAAACTGAGTAATTTTGAGGGAGAAATCATTTTACGGGGGTAGAATGAAACACACTCTGATTTTTATGAAATATTTCTTAGTAATGAATTTGATTTATTTGATTCCATGTGTTTCAAACAAAGAGTTTAAAAAAAATTCATACCATTTTTAAAAATATTATCTCCAGGCCATTAGATTTGTGGATATGAATATCAAATAATAGATTATGAAAAATCTATTGTTTAAATATTTATAAATTTAATTCATTATTTTTAAAATTATTAGAATTAAAATCAAAAATATTTTGAAAATAAAAGGATTGTTTTTTCTGAAACAATATTTTTAAACATAATTTATATTATATCAGTAAATTAAATTGATACCTTTTGGTGAATTATTTTAATAGATATTATATATTATTTATTGATTAATTATTTTAAATATTGAAAAAATAGTTCTCATTGAATTAGATATGAATAAATATAATTGTATAATAAAAATATAAAAAAAATTTAAAATTTTTTTTTTACATATTTTGAGAAACTAAAATAAAATCAATTTATTTAATTTATAGTTATTTATTTATATGTATTTAATTAAATATTAATAATCATGATTTTGAAATTTTGTATGTAGGCCCCTTTCATTTTTGTTAAATTTGAATATCAAACATTGTTTAATTTATCACCTTGGTAAATGTTAAATTTGAATAATTTAGCTTGTAAATAATTTATAAGAATATTAATTTTCATCTTAATTATTTTCTATGTGTTAAATTTTACCTTTATATATTTAGGATTAAATTTTCTTATTTTAGTGGACACTTGTCTATAAAATTAACATAAATATTTTTTAATTCTAATAAAGTTACAAATTATCAAACTCTTTGTTTTTAATATATCTCATCTGTACACATAGGAACACCAATTTGTTATCGATGAATAAAATATATTACATTTATATTTAAAAAATTATATTTATGATATTTTTTTATTAATTTTATAATGATCACAATTCTTTATACAACTCTGATGTCGTATTTCTCCTATTAATACAAAAATATAATAAATGATTTTAGTGATTTTAGAAGAAGTGTATTTAGAGTTAATTTATAAATGTAAATGATTTTATTGTTTAATATAAAACATACGTATTATTTTCTAATATTATATTTGAATAAAAAAATTAATTTCTACTTTTAAGTGATATTTTATGAAATGTGTCTAAATTGATAATAATAATACTTAATGAGAATAATATTCCCTTAATTCCCAGAAAAATCATAAAATTATTAAGGAGGTATAATGGAATAATATATGTTTTAAAATAGTATCTTTCTTCAATTTATTTGGTGTTGAAACGAATTTTTATTGATATTATATGGAATATATATTAATCTTTTATGAAAAATAATGGGTTCTCTTCACCTATCTTAGAAAATGGAACCTATAATTTATATTATTCACATCATATTGATCTTTCTAGTTAAATAATCCTCTGAACATTACTTTATATAATTCAATATCTAAAATGTAGAGTTGGTTTTCTTTTAAAAATGGAAACTAAAGGGTCTTTAACAGGATAACAAAATTAGTTTTTCTAAAGAAGAGGTAATGGATTTAACTGGTCTCATTCATTTATACTCTTACTTATCTCATCAAAATCAATAATATTTATCACAAAATAATAACATAATTTTCTTTAGAACTATTAAATGTTATTAAAATTTTGAAAAAACCATTATACATTCACATTTCCACCGAATGATAAGAGAATATAGCCCTCATGCATACATATGGCTTACGGTCTACACATAGTGATACTCTTCATTTTCATTATTATATTTTATGGATGGGAATTATGAAATTTATTAATTTATTTTATATATCCTGTAATTATATTTCTTTAATTATGATACAATTTGTATCTTATTATAATCATAATCTATTGGGTAATGATAATGTCAGTCATGCGTACATCTGGACCACCACCTCCAAAAAGGGATGTGATTTTATTTTCATTTAAATTTTACATAGAATATAATGTGAATGATTTTAAAAATTATATATTAAATGTATGAAATAATACCTATTCTATAAATGAGAATTATTATTTATATTTCTTTCATTCCATTAATTGGAAAATTGAAACAATGTTTGAGCACTATATACCCTCCACATGAAAGGTGGCATTAATTTTAATGTATTTAACATTTGAGGATGAATCTAAATATTTATAACATTATATATATATATATATATATAATTATTAATATTATTTAGATTATTTCTTCAAGACATATGTAATAGTAACAAAAATAAATAATCTCATGATAAATCAAATAATTAACATCCAAAAAATTTTATTTCAGTAATGAATTACAAATAATAGGGGATTTAAAATTTTATAAAATAATTTCATAAGATTTTATATATAAAAAATATATTCTTTTATGTAATTATAATAATTTTAAATTCTTTCTAAATGACATTAGAGTGATTTTCATGGAATTTCAACTTGATGTAAGGGTTTCATTTCACAAACTCATTAATATTTGAGATTTTTTACAACTAAGTCTCTATTAAGAGAAATGTTTTCTATTTTATCATTCAAGTAATTTATTTTATTATATTTTTAATATATTTTAGTATGATACTATGGTTTTTTAAATTCTATTTTATCCTAGTTTTATTTTTTACAAAATTATAAGAAAAAGAATCTTTTTTTTTTCATTTTCCAATCGAGTTACACTATGACATTTCCAAAAAAAGAATGAGATAACTGGTTTTTATATTATATAGAATAAATTTGATTTACCACCAAGATGATTCCTCTATGATTTAAATATCCCCTTAAAAAATTTTAATGTTCTTTTCAACCAAAATTATTTCAATATTTGATGTACAATTTTATATTTTCATATGTCAATATTAAATTAAAAATTATATTTTTATTAAAATTATTTTAAGGATATTATAATGGAATATATATTAATAATAAAATATGATTATACTAATTATTTTATGGTGTTATTATCCATGGATACCATGACTATTATTTCTCCAGAGGATTTACTTTTATGATGAAATTATGAAATGATTATGAAATCCATTTCTTTTCAAAGGGGGTTTCTATAATAAAATGTTTATGAAAGATGATTATTTTCATAGATTAAGATGTGATATTTTTTATGATCTTATTGAATAAATATGTGTTATTTTAATTATGAGATTGGTGGGACCTATATCCCTCTAATTAATTATGTAATTTACTCTATTTTATTTGAAATTCATGAAAAGCAAGTAGGTGAGCTAGATTAGTTAATGGAAACAAGTAAAAGTGGTTGATAAATTATAGGAAACCAGTCAAATGCATGTTATGTTGTTGTAAACTATTTTATGTGATTTCTATATTATGTGAATTATGTGTTGATTCCAGATTAGATTGTATTCGTAATTAATCTTGACATATGAAATTTTTTCCATACAAATTACTATTCCACACAAATTTGTGACATGAAATAATGGTTTATGAATGAGTAATGATGAGTTCGCATTATTATAATACAAGTCATTCAAAATTATAATGTTTGATCACATAACTGTTTTTTTAACTTTTTAAGGATTAGTATAAAAATTGTATGTTATGGTCATGATATCATACCATTTTGATTATATTACGCTTTCTATGATCATTTATTAAAATCTTCCATGTTTAGAATTACTATATATATGATATCATATTTTTATTATGTTTCCTTTCCCCTATATATAGAGTTTTTTATGTATTTTTTTATACAATTAGTAGTATCATGGAATATATTTATGGGAGATGTTGAATATCAAAACGGTACAGTCATAGGTTGTGGAAAAATCAATTAGATATTCTAAAAATAATTCAAAGGATGACTAGGGTCATCTCACTTATGGAGTGTGGTGATCAGGTCAATCATAATGTTCTAATTCACATTGAATAACAATTTTTTGGTTTTTTCATTATTAATGGAAATTATTGTTTTTGGTTTTAAAAAATTCGGAAATAATAGAATGCAATAAATAATTGAAATCTAAATGATGATGCAGACAAAATGAAAATAGAGAATAATGGTCAAGATAATAATGTAGGATAAAATTATTTCATTCATTATTTAATTTTTTGTTTAAATTCAATTTGATGATTCATTCAGTGAATAATTATTAATTAATTAAATTTCATTTATTTCTTCAGTGTTTTATTTTAGCATTCCCCCAGTACAAAAAACCACACCACCTCAAATAGTCAAGTTAGATAACACCTCAACTATGAATGTTATTTCTAAATAACCAATCTCCAACATATGTCATTTAAAATTGTTGGGAAACACCAACTAAACAATATATTGGGTTTTCCTAAGATAATATAAGGTAAAATAACTAATCAATTAAATAGAATGTACCCAAAAATTATAATGCGTTTGATGAACTCCCCACTTATGAAATACTATTCAATCCACTATGAATAAAATAAAAACAGTTAGAATTGATGTAAAATAACAAATCATGATGTAAACCTACCTGTGGGTCGACCCTATTTTTAATCTGTACCTAAAATAGGGAATAGAAAAATAATTAAATTATCCTAATGTAGCACATAGGCTGTATATGGTCCTCTCAATTGAGGATAATGACATTTGGTTCATTTACTAAATAAAATTCAACGAATCAAAATGTATATTTGGTATTTTCTTATTTTTGAAAATGATAGAATTTTGGATATCATAGAAAATGTGATATTAAAATAATTAAATATAGAATAGAATTTTAAATAAAAATGAATAATGAATGAAATTAGTGAATAATGGTCTTGATCCTTTGGTCGGATAACATGAGTTCATTCATTATTTATTTTTTCTTTAAATTTAATTTGATAATTCATTTGGTGAAACCTACTTAATGAATTAATATTCATGGATTTATTGTGTTTGTAATTTCTTCAGGCCTCTAAACACGAAACCACAACTATTCCAGAAGTAAAATTGGATAACACCTCAATTGAAAATATTTTTCCAAAATGACCCATCTCCACCGTATGTCATTTGATCTCATTGAAGAACCCATAAAATACTTTTTAAATAGATTTACTAAGAGGACGGAGAAAAAACTATCTGATAAATGAAAATGAATGGAATTAAATATAATTTTATGGTGGATTACTACATAACCCTTGAAATAATATTTCATAGAATATAAATATAATAGAAACATGTTGAATTGAATAACAATAACAAAGAACTCTAGGAACCCTCCCCAAGTTCCAAGCCTTTGGTTAATAACATTCCAATATAAAGGAAAAATATATCGCATTTTTATATGGTAGAGGTAAATATTCATATTAGTATTTTAAAAGAATATATTATGGATTATGAAAAATGGATTACATTAATAAAAAATATTAATGCATTATATGGGAAAATAAGAAGGAAATAACATGAAAATAATAAAAAATAATAAAAAAATTATTTCATCCAATTATTACCTATCTAATTGATATCCTCTTCATTCCACGACTATCCTCTTATTTATTGGTATTTATGTGGCTCTCATGTTTCATAATGGACAATTAAAGACTTATGCGTCATAATGGGTCTTCAACTGTTGAAATTTCAATTACCGAATATTACATCAAAAGTATCTGAATATTACCCCCATAAAATGGAATAATTTGGGATAAATGGACTCCTTAAATATTCTAAAATATATTTCTGTGAACTTTCCATCATAATTTCACAATGATTTTACATGTCTATTGGATGTTATGGTGAATCACTACGAATGACATTTTCAGTATGAGAATTTCAAAATTTATTCGTCGGTTCAAGACGTCCAATGTACCACTAAATGAGTTAAATATCATGTAAAATTAATTTGAGAAATTATTATATTTGTCCTATTTGAAATCAAATTTGAATCACCTGAATTGGATGTGTGAATCTCCATTTATAACTCATTTCCTAAGGTGGGGTCCACTATGCATTCCAAAACAATATGGTTTGATTGATTTTTTTGGGGATAACTTTTTTGAGTAATATCTTTATCTAGGTTTCAAAGATGATGATCATAAATCAATGAATTTTTAAAAAAGAATCACTCAAATTGGAATAATAAATTTAGTGGTATGCCCAAAATAAATAATAAATTAAAATATACTATAATTCTTAAATTAGCGAAATTTTTGGGTGTTTAGTACTTAATAGATATGACCATCTAAATTTTAAAAGTATGTGATAGAAAGGGTATTTTTGAAATCAATTCAATGATTGAACATGAGTTACAATGTGTGGTAAAGAAATTTAGAATGTGTGAGATTTGGAGCTTTGGATCATTTGAATACATTTTATGAATAATTTTTTTATTTCTATTGTGATAAATAGACATTGAATATGAAAAGATCAATTCAAAATATTTTATTGAAATATATGAGATGTGATCTATAGTGGAATCTTCTAGTTGATACTCCTTTAGTAGAAACTATAATCCACACAATTTAGACTCTGTGTCAAGTGGGTTTTGGGAAATTATTATGTATGGGGGAACATGTATTTGAGTTCACTAGCATGTATCTACTCATTTTCCACGGTGAAAATTGACCAAAAGAATATGAGATATTGACTGAGTGGATGTAGATGATATTTAACATCTTACAGACTCCTAAACACTCAATGTTTGGTTTTTGAACATATGTACTCAAGTGACTAGGAAGAGATAATGGACCTCTGTTTCACATGCTATGTTTCACATGAATATCCCTTGGATTAACTACAAGAAAATAAATAATAATTATTTTTCCATGATAAAATAAATTCAGCAAAATCCAGGGAGTTTCTGAACATGATTATTTAATAGTGTACCACTCAACTGGATTTTAGCCATTTTTCATAATTGGGGTATCTATAATCAGAACATTTCAAAATTAAGTAACTAAAGACATAAAGGATTGATATGGCACTGAGGCCTCTTATTCATCCAATGATGATTTTGATTCTCCTTCCATCATTTTTGGTGGTATTTGAAAAAGACGAATTCAATATAAAATCCATATCATAAATTATGTGTTTCGGTGGAATGTTAGTTGTGGTAATCGTTAGCCAGGGTGTATCTACTGACTAGGAAAATAAAATTAAAGTTTTTGAGTTTTCTTGAGGACCAAATTTTGTGGATTTTATGTAACACCAATATAGAGACACCCATATTTCATAAATATACATTACATAAATTATTTGGAATTCAAAAAAACATTTTAAAAAATAACATTCCACAACTGTGCTAGTATAGTGCCATTGGAATCATGGAAATTTAAATAATAATATATAAAAAAGATAAATTTTCTCCCACTATGATCTACAAGAGTATCAACCCTTTTATACCAATCATGCGTGAAATATATCATCATTTATAGGGGAATTATGTATAAAAGAGGTGATCATAGGTTCAAATTAAGGGTAAACAATGGAGACATCTAAGCATAAACATGAACATAAGGATATGATGAACTTTATCACAACAATTGAAGATCATACTCTGCATACCAAAGATCATAAACATGAGATTTGGGATACATATTTGTTTTTCATAATACATGATTAATAATAAAATAAACATCATGATCCATGAAATAATAACTGGGGAATAAGTCACTGAATAAGTGTCATACATATAAGATTATAAATTCAAATGTTAAATCACACAATAAAGACATTTTTAACATGTTTGGATTGGGAAATGAGCTATGTACAGGCTTTAGTATTGGGTGAACAACTCAGGTACCCTCTTACATTTCGCCATGGGGCACTTCCCATGCACCTTATTGTTTTTGGGCTTTCTTACAACCCATGAACCTTCTTTTTCCAGGCTTGGGATATAACCCGTGTACCATAAAGATCATATACAACTTATCCTTACATAATAAAATGGAGGGAGATATAGGTCCCACCAATAACATAATAAAATCATTCATAAATGTGTTATAAGATAATAAAAATGTAACCATATCATTACACAAAAAAAGAGAGATGCTTTATAAAAATAAAACCATAACACCTGAAATTACCTTTAACATTTCATCACATCATAACCTTTGAAAATAAATCGGTTTTATAATCACTTCATGAGTGTATAACTCATGAAAATATGATGGTTTTCAAACGCATAAAACTCATGTAAGTGAAACCGGTGTCATAAGAATCATTTCATAAAAATATAATCCTTTCAATAAATAGTATGAATAATGACTTTGGATTATTTTTTTAAGGGAATGAGTAACATCAGAAGATGTTATATTATATTGAAAATAACTTGGAATGATATTTTTAAATCATTTATTAAGTTACATAATTTTACTTCATTGAAAAGATCATTTATAATTGAAAACATTTTGAAAACCATTATCATTAAAATATTATAAAACAATAATGGAAAACTTTTTGAAAGCCTTGTCCATGGAATATTTTTTTTAAATAATTCTTATAAATTATCATTTCAAACATGAAATGAAATATTCATTGATTTCATAGTTGGTTAATCCATACATGACGTATGAGGTAAACAGTACATTCCTCTTAAATGGTAATAATAGTAGAAAATTCTCTCATTTTTTAAAAGACAAGAGGGTTCATTTAAAAACATTTTTAAAAGATAAAATGGATAAAAATTTATTTTATGTATTTTGGGTGAATAGTAGAATATTCTTGGAAACCCTTCTTATAAAATATCATTTTGACGGAACACATATTTATGACCAAATAGAGGGTAAAAGCTGCTTTTGTAGATATAATGTCTTTTCTTTATTATATACTGAATATTGGAAAAATTTTACCAATACATTAATATATCACTAATAACCAAAATATGTTGAAATTCATGTGTTTTCATGAGAGATAGATCAAAATATTTCATCAAAGGAGTCATAAACATAATCATTCTCGATAAGCGATGGGATTATTTCAATTAAGGCATTTCACGTGGTACCACATAGACATACTCCTCATATATGAAAATAAAATAAAATAAATCTTAAAATATCATTAAATGATTTATATTCTTGATATATAATTTCAAAAGAATTATATAAACCTCATGAAATAATATAGATTCACAAGAGGGCTTATGTCTCCATAAAGGAAAATTGTGATAAAATTACTTTACATATAGAGTTACATTTGAAACATAAACACCATTAGGGAAATATAATAAAATGGATATATAAATACCATTAAATTTAATAATAATAATTATATAATATAGTTTTTTTCTATATACAAACAAACCCAAAAAGAATTGATCATAAATATAGAATGTATCTCATAGAAAAAATAAATGAGATGATATTATTATATCTTGTGTCTTGACTCTCACAATTATCAGTCAAAACATTTGTATAAGAAATATAAATTTTTTATAAATATATCATAAAAAATATTTGTAATTTTAAAAAATATAGTATTTTATTTAGTATTATTTTCCAATTTTTAACAAATATATGTTAAGGTTTCACTTCGAGCAATATTTTATTTGTTATTCATATGTGTCTTGATTTGTTTTATCAATATTCTTAATAATTATATAATGATTTCCATATTGTAAAACAAGATTTTAATAAAATTTATACATATTATATTTGTTTTATAATAATGTATATAATATAGATTATTAAATCATAATACACCATTCAAGGAGATAGTAAGTCGTATGTACACATGAACCCTATTTTAGTTTAGTTTTCTTGTTGAAAGAATGAAATAAAAAAGAAAAATATATATAAATATAAATATAAAATTATATTTACTATATAATAGATATATAATATATATTATTTAAACCAATCCTTAATAGATTCCATTTAGTGTATGAATGAATGACATCTCTTTGACTGGGAAATAGTCCACACATCTTGAAACAAAAGTATCGTCTTAACACATAATGGAATATATAATGACATTATTTTTAAAGTAATTACATAATCTGAAAGGTAAAATAAAAATATTATATAAAATATAGAAATATATTTTTCAATCATTATTTCCTACATTATATGCGGTAATGGATAAATGAACAATCATAATTTCTTGAGGAGGGAGTTATCCGTACACGAAAACAGTATGTTCGTTACCCAATAAATGGATGTGAATATAAGTGTTTGTAAAAACATAAAATAAAAACGTCTTATAATTTTGAGGATGTATTTTTTGTTGAACAAATCATGGAAATAATATAGTTTATGGGTGGATAATTAAAATAATAGAAATGAGTGTGAGAGATGATGCTACCTCTTAATTAGGTAACACATTTTGGATTGCGACAAAATGATTCCTTGGATTGTTTTATTTCCAAAGGGGCATTTTAAGGAGGAATGGATGGATATTGGGATGTTTATTTGTTATAGATTTACTAAAAATAAGTGGTTTGAGTGGTGTGAATAAAAGGATAGGTGGATTCCGATTATAGGGAAGTGAAATTACACACTAGAAATTTTAAAATACAAGATAAGAATACCCACATTTTTACCTAACAAATTTCATAAAAAAACTACAAAATTGATTAAATGAAGTCTCATGGATGAATAATTTTATAAAAAATGATTTTTGAACAAGTTTATATGTATTTGTGGGAATTAAATTAATGATTTTTTAATTTGTTAACATGAATTTTGAATAATTGTTTTAATTAATTTAAATCACCTTCAGTAAACATTTATGGATAAAAATTAATCTTATTAGACATTATACATTATCCTTATTCACAATAAGGAATAATGTTTTCCAAATTGTAATCATTGATGTGGAATAAATTAATTTAAAATTAAATTCACTGCTGAGATGACACTACAGGGTTTTAATGTAAAAACAAAAAAAAGCTTTTTCTATATTTGCATATATAATTTTAAATTTAAATTGAATACAATCACTTAAATTGGATTCAATGATAAAAATATTAGATAATTTAAATTTGAAAGAAAATTGAAATATAATTTAACCATATAAATAAATTAGATGAAAGGGATGTTTTAAAATAAAATTTGGTATTTTTCTATTTTTATCCAAGAATGTAGATTCTTAGATAAATCCAAAAAATTATCCGTAAGATAATTTCAAAATTATAAATTCAGAAATAATATTAATTTTATAAAATTCTATTTCTATATGTTTATCATATTATTATTTTTTCAAAGAATTCCATGGGAGAAATTTATTTCAAAAAATTTTATTTTTAGACATATATTGACTTTTCCAAATCATATATCATGGATTATCAATTCATTATATAGTTATAACCATAAAAAATAATATTTAAAAAGTATTTATAACTATTCATATTACTATGCATAACGAATAGATTATAGTTATATAATTTATGTAATAATAATAATAAGACGTTTCATTGAAACTCAGTGTTTTATGTAACATATTCCAGGTCGGTGTTTCATGTTGAATATGAAGAGTCAGTTATGTGTGCAGTGTATTCCATGACTTAAGCTAAACTTTTGGTTCCATTTAGATCAACCTAAAATTTATTTTGTGTCTATTTCAAGATTAACTTGGTGCTTTGTGTAATGTAATCCAAACATAGTTCTTTAATACAAAATGACCTATATTATGTTTTATGTAAAATTAAGTATATAAAAAAGGTTAAATTAATTAAAATATAATTATTAAAAAAAATATGAGGGTATTACATTATAACCCCATTAAGTATATGTAGGTATTGATTGTGGTCATCAATCACAAACATGTGAATTATCACTTAAATGTTGAGGGCATAAAATTTATAAATAATTGACAATTTAAAAGTACTTCAGTTCAAAAAAATAGTTATTAGGAAAAAAAAATTTATTTTTATCATAATTATTACATTTAGTAAATCATTTATTGGCCCTGTATATATGTAATTGTTTATTCATGGTGTATTTCTATAAAAAGATTGATAATTTATTTGAGATTTTATCAATTTCTAATTCATATATTACTTCATGTAATGGATTTACAAATAATAAATTTGATGCCTGATGTGAAAAATTAAAATTTTAGATCTTCTTAAGGCCCAAAAGATAAATAAAATAAAAATTAATTATATATAACTATTCAAAAAAATTTATATAGTTCATACATTAATCTAGGATGATAAAAATTAACAATAACGTTTTATCCTAAATAATTATTCATAAAAAATAATTATACAGTAAATATGACATTACGTAGCCCAGTAGTAGGCATGAAACACTTATCATGCTTTAGTTATGTGATCAATACCTGAATCTTTGTGAGAAATGGTTGGTTGTCTCCAAATAGACAATATGTCCATTTATAAAATCATACTAATATAATTTCTAGAATACGATTGACGTCCTTGAAATAAGGTTAATAACTAAATACTTTTTAACCAAGGTCTCTAGTATAATATCACTACAAAAATACATCCTCTTATGTGAAAATTAATCTTTTCATAAGTAGTTAACCTTATAAAACTTTCCAAATATGAAAATCTAAAACATTAGAATGAAATTTATAAATTCCACATAACATTGATTCAATTATATATCACAATGTATCTACTGGTTTCACATTCCAAATATATGAATACCCTAATAATATATTCTCCTAGAACACGGTAATAACCTGAGTTACCATATATACATAATAAAAAATATATACATATTTATTCAAAGAATATTGGATTTATTATATAAATCCAATAATTTTGTAAACTTCATCAATGAAATCCAAAACCAGCAGTCATAAATTACATAATTATTTTCAATGTAGTCAATACCTTCTAATTTTCTTATTCATATACCACATATCTTTATCCAAAAAGGTATCATAACAATAAAATCATATTATGTTTTATCAATTTTCATAATCATGTTTTTTGAATAGAAGTCACATTTCCATTATATCGCTATTATATTCTATGAGAACTATTAAATGTGTTCTTCTATATCATTAGTGAAAAACATAAACTAAATAGACCTTATATATTTCAGCATTCATATAACATAATTATTGAATCCATATATATAAACACATTATTTTCCTACTTCATCCTTATTCTATTTGCACGACTACCTCATCATATTACACAATACATTTTACTTTTCACCTTTAATATTTAGTTTCTTCATCATTAGCAATGTACACATCACTCATCAAAACATATAGATTATCATTAGGCGTTTTCCCTTTATAAATTTAATTGAATAATGATTGTTTATTCCATACGTAAAACACTTAACCATTGATTATATCTTAGGGAAGAAAATATTGAAATCCATTTTGTTACCCACACTCTCAATTTTTCCCTTCAATCACTTGCTTTGTGGCCTTTTCCCTTAAATTCAAACCATTTTATTATTCCTCTATGGCATCCACATACGTGATTCATTCTACATTCTTGACATAAAGGAAACAGAATATTCAATCATACATGATCTCCATTACCTTGTCTTTTAGTGAAATCCTATCTATCACTCGGTGAGTCAAAGAGTAAGTTAAGATTCATGTGGTTAATCATGTTCTGTGTAAACTAATTAGGCATGGACATAATAACTTTCACTCCTGTGATCATCCCCCAAAATAACTCATCTGTAAATTTTCTATCACATTCAAGGTTAATCTGTTAGATTCTGGATCCTTCCGTTGACTTAAAGTAGAAAAATAATTTTATCACTACTTATCATTGTAGAGAAAACATATGCATGAAAATAATTACATATAAGATGTATAAATAATGATACATTCTTTAATTTGTGACACCCTTGTTTCATCATAGTTTATTTATTGCCAACATGTATTTAAATCCTTAATGATTGTTTATTATGTGTTTGTGAATTTCAAATGAATATCCTTTGGGACTGTCAAACTATGTTTATAGAAAGTCAAATTATCATGTACCCGAGTACACTGAGATAGGGAAAAAATATATTGGTAGTTATTACCCCAGGGTACATCTATTCCATAGTCACATCGACATTTATTATAACAACATTTATTTATTTATATGAAACTACTCTATACATTACCAAAATTCGAAGTCATTTTTCTATACATTTCCTTATCCTTATACTTTTCCCTAGACATGTACTTAGGTATCTCACTATGGTATTCTCATTCTAGCTTCTAAAGGATATCTAAAACTTTTCTCTGATTCAATCTCTAGAGGCCCTATTTTATCATACATATACATTACATAAATTTTTCAGAATTACAAAAAAAAATTCAAATGGATTCCCATTGACCATATTACATTAGTGGCACGGGAATGATGGAAATGTATACACTGGTACCAAATTTAGGTAATTTTTTCCTGTAGTTTCTCAAACAAAATCACCCCTCTTAGAATTATCAAACATGATATATATAACCAATACATGGGGATGTAAAAAAAGTTATGATCTCAGATGATAAGAAATGGTTAAAAGGAGAGACGAGTAATGATAAACAATAATATAGGGTTATGAGACTACATTCATAAAATTAAAAGATCAAACCTTTCATACCAAAGCTAATATCACTGATTAATGGGATAAAACATTGATGTTCATAAGATACGAATCATATGAAAATTAATAACCAGAACAATGAATTAATAACTGAGGAATAAGATATAGTACTTATGGCATAAAAATAATAATGTAAAATGTCATTTTAATGATACCTCCCACGAAAATTATAAAATGTTACTCTACGACCCATATATAAACTTTGGGAGTGGGATAACAACCCATGCACACTATTACGTTTAGTCATGGGCTAAAAACCATACAAATTTCATTTTTCGGAATAGAAAAATCCCCTAAAACATATTTTTTTAGGCTTGTGCTACAAACCATGTTCCCTTTGAGATCATATACAACCTATCATTACCCAATTAATTGGAGGTTCATATAGGTATAACCCCTCACATAATAAAATAATTCATAAATATTTGACATGATAATAAAACACTCTTATATTAATTACCCATAATTAAAGATAGATTTTATAATCATAAAAAATTAAACCATGAAATGAAATGTGTATCCTTATCATTTTAAAATAACATAACCTATGAAAATGGACTGGGAACATAATCATTTCATGAAATCATACCCCATAAAACAAATTGGGTTCCAAAATAATAAAACACATTTATGTGATGTGGGTTTCATAAGCGTCATCACATCAAAACATAAACCATTATCACAATAATATGAATGAATACTTCTTATCATTTCCTAGAAGGACTTATGTAACCTCAATGAAAGTTATATAAAATGTAAAATAACATGTTAACATATTTTGAAAACTTTTCTTGAGGTAAATATCATTTCTCCATTGAAAAGGGATCTTAAAAACCAAAAAAAAACTATTGAAGACCATTTTCTGTAAAAATTATAAAAGAAGCCTAAAAAAAATTTGAAAACCATTTACATGAAACTATATTAAAAAATTTGAAAATTTAAACATTTAATCATGAAAATAAATTTTCAATGAACCAAGATCATTTGAATCCATACATGTCATATTAGGTAAATAGAAAATTACTTTTTCATTGTAAAAACATTATAAAAATCCTATATTAAGAAAGTGAAAATATGATTAATTTGAAAGAAATGTTAAAATACTAAAATGGTAAATATGTCTTCTCGTTATTTTATTATACAAGTAGTATATTCTTACAATGCATTATGAGAAATAAAAATTTTGATCGATCACAGATTTTTTGTCCAAGAGAGAGTAATGTCGTTCTTTCATAAAAAAATTTCAACACTATATTATGTACCAATAATTGAAAAATTGTACGAATACATGAATATATAATTAATATACAAAAGTGAATATAATTACTGAGTGATTTTTATAGAATAATAATAATATTTCACCAATGTAAGCATAAACATAAACAATCTAAAAAAGTGACTAGATTATTTCAATAAAATATTACTACATGGTACCTTTGAGCCATACAAACCATTTATGAAAATTAAATTATATTAATATTAAACTATTATTAAAATAATAATACTTATTATATTTCATTTAAATGGATGTATATATATGTCAGGAATGTATATAGGTTCCTCACAAGGCAAATGTCTCAAGGAAGGAATACTGTGACAAAATTGCATTACCGATATGGTATCTTTTGGAACATAAACCCCATGAGTTAAAGATTATAATATTGATATTTAAATAAAAATAAATTATTTGTGTAATAATAATATAATCCATTGATATATATTATAAAAACCACCCAAAATGAATGAGTGGAGAATAAATCATGTATCACATAGAAATAAAAAGTGAGATGATATACACTTACCATATGTCTTGACTCTCATTATACACATTCAAACAACTTGTATGATAAATATAAATTTATTATAAATATATCCCAGAAACATATTATTTCATTATAATACTATATAGGGTATTGTTTTGTATTTCAATTACCCACTTTATTCAAATTATATATTAAGGGTTCACTTTGGGTAAAATACGATATTTTTTCAAATTTGTCTTAATGTGTTATATCTTTGGTCCTTGTAAAAATATCATGATTAACATTATTTAATACATAATTTATATTTAATTTCAACTTATTATATGTGTATTATAATAATACATATAATATATAAGTATGAAACAAAATTCCACATTCATGGAGATGATATGAAATTAGTACTCATAAATGCTATTTTAATTTAATTATAAGATTGAAAGAAATAAAGAAAAAGAAATATATATATAAATGTGTGTGTGTGTATGTGTGTGTGTATGTGTGTATATATATATATCATTTTTAAATTATCTTTATTATATCATAGATATGTCATATATTTTCACAGAACCCATCATTCGTACATTTAAGGTAGTGTATGAATGAATCATATTACTTTGAAGGGGTGGTAGTACACAATTCCACAAAAAAATCATATTAACACATAATGAAAATTATAAAGACATGTGTATTAAAATAATTAATTATTAAAGGTTACCAATAGAACTATTCACTGATGGAACTGTTCAATGAATTCGAAATTTAGAAAAGGAAAGATAGGTTATCGTTTGAGGTTACCGATAGAAATGTTCACCAATTGAACTGTTCATAGAAGGTTACCATTGCACTGTTCACAGCTTTCTACCGTTGGAAAACTTCATCGAACTGGAAAATTAGAAATGTGTCTGACACAAGTCACCATAACCTCATGAATTACCTCATATACCAGATTTTTTCAAAGGAATTGACCATTGATTTCTGGGCCATTACATCAGATACCTCTAAAACATTATCATCCTTGAGAATTCAAAACCCACCTAAAGGGAAAAATATATGAGGTCTTAACAACCTCCCATTGAGATACATCACAATAGAGAGGAAGCCAAAAATAAGAAACAAAATAAATCCAAACTATAAGCATGAAAGTTCTATAACCACAAAGGGTACATTGTTACATAAAAAGAGTTATACGTCAAAAAAAATTTGGTACTGAGCACATATCGGTGACTCACATTCCTCGGTAATTTTCTCCACGCCACCATGTTTCCAGAAGACCCGAACCAAGGGGAAAGAACTGCCATGCAACACCTTCTCATTGTAGTCTTGGACTCCATAGGTCGCTACTCGAAGGTTGCATCATCAACAATATCGTTCTCTCCAGAATCGATGATGTGAGAGTCATCATGAAGATAACGACAGAGTTGTGATACTTGGAAAACATCATGTATCTGACTCATCTATGGTGGAAGTGCAACCTGATATGCCACATCTCCAACACAAGATAAAACTTTGAAAGGCCCTACAAACTGGGGAGAAATCATAATCCCACGAACAAACCTTCACTGCCCGTGATAGGGTGTCACTTTCAGAAACACATGATCCCCAACATCAAACTCTATGGGTCTCCTCCTTTGATCGGAAACTGATTTCTAATGACCTAAGGTAGTCTTCATCCTCTAACATATCTCCTAAATCATCTATGTTATATTATGCACCAGTTCCTGTCTGAAAATTGTTGACTCTCCGACCCTAGTTCAGTACAACGGAGAACTGAAAGGTAGGCCATACAAGTATTCAAACGGAGCCATTCCGATGGTAGAGTTAAAACTATTGATTTAAGAAAACTACACCAAGGGTATGTTCCTCATCCATAAGCCTCCAAAATCTAGGACACAAGAGTGTAACAAGTCTTCAAGAGTCTGGATGGTTTGCTCTGTCTGAATGTCCGTTTGAGGATGAAAAGTAGTGATATGGCATAGATGAGAACCAAAGGCATGATGGAGACCTCTCCAGACCCTAGAGGTAAAACAAGTATCATGATTAGAAAAGGTCATCCTTAGGACTCTGTGAAGTCTCACTACCTCCAACATCTACTACCTCATCAAAACTTCTACTGATATTGACTACATGATTGATATGATGCCGGATTATTTTGTTAAACAATCCACTACCCCCCATATAGCATCATGTACTCCCTGAGATCAAGGTAAACCAGTAAAAATTTCTATTGAGATGTAATCCCACTACCACTAAGGAACATCCAATGGTTGGAGAAAACCACCGGGGACACGGTATATAGCCTTCATCTTCTGGAGGACCAATCATCGGGACAGAAACTCCGCAACTGTCTGCTTTAGCCCAGGCCACACAAACTACCTACCCAAGTCTTGAAACATCTTTTTCATGCCAGGATGCACCACTAAAGGAGAAATATGGAACTCTCTAAGAACCATCTCACACATCGTCAAAGAAAAAAATCCATCCATAATAATACACTTGATTTTGTTCATCCTCTGACCAAAAATTAGTGTCCTCACCACAAACAACTCAGTCTCTTCAGACCTAAACCACTAGATCCCTCAACTGGGACTCTTCCACCTTCTTCTCTAGAGATGAGTGTACCGTCATCTGAAAATGATAAGATATTTCATGAACATATACCATATCAAGATGTAATGCTGACAGTTCTTCCATTACTCTTCAGGAATCACTCGATTCACGAACAACATCACTACGTGATGTTTGACTCTTCTCATCAGCAACAATATTCCGCTTTCCAGGTGTATATGATATATCGATGTCATATTACTATTAGAACTCCATCCACTGATGTTGTCATAATTTCAAGTCATGCTGGGAGGAAACATACTTCAAACTCTTATGATCATTGAAAATCATAAAGCGCTCACCAAAGAGGTAATGTCTTAAAAACATCAGAGAAAACCCCACGGATGTCAACTCAAGATCGTGAGTGGAATAGTTCTGTTGATGGGTTCATAACTACCAAGACCCATAAGAAACAACTGATCAATTCTACATCCGAAAAATGATTAATAGAAAATGCAAAGCATCGAAGAAAACATCAAACTGAGCTCCCTCAGCTAGAAGACAAACAACTGGAGAACTTAGTATCTTCTCCATTACATACTAGATAGATCTCTGGCACAAATCAGACCATATGAATTCCATATCATTCCTAGTCAAAGTCTTCACAGGACTCGAAAATCATGAGAAATCGGCTACGATCCTTCAGTAGTAGCATGTGAGTCCAAGGAAATATCACACCTCTGACACTATCTTAAGGTCTACCCAAGTCAAAAATGCTTCTATCTTTGATGGATCAACAGCTAATGCATATTGGGACACAACTTGTAATTATAAATGGACTTATCAAGCCAAAAAGTCACACTTAAAAAAACATACCAAATAGATGATGTTGACAATGAACTCCCAAAATGGCGCGTAGATGTTCTGCATTCTCTTCCTCAGACGTGGAGTACACAAAAATATCGTTGATGAAAACCACAAAGAACTTGTCCAAGAAATCATAGAACACAGTGCTCATCTATCCCATTAACATGGCTAGAGCATTTTTTACACCGAATGACATTATAACAAACACATAATTCCCATGATGACTATGAAAAGTAGTCTTCGGGATATCCTCACCCTTCACAGTCATCTGATGATATCCTGACCATAAGTAGTTCTTTGAGAACCAGGTTTCACCCTTCAGTTGATCGAACAAATCATTAATACGTGGAAGAGGACAGTGATTCTTTACTATCATTTTGTTTAAGAGATGATTATCGACACACAACCACAAACTGCCCTCAGCCATATTTATGAACAAAAGTTGTACACCCCATGGCCGAACAAAAACACACTGTAACAGACCATCAAGATGTATACATAGCTCTCGTAACACGGAAGGGGCTATACTATATGGAGTCATTGAGATATGATTTTATCTTGTTTGTAACTTGATCACAAACTCGATCACATATCGAGGGGGTAATGCTACAACCTATTTTGAAAAAACAATAGGATACTCTTCTACGACCCTTGGAAACACCAACTATTGAGACTCTAAAGAACTCTACATCATCTTAGCCATCATAGATTATAAAGACGTAACACACCTCTGACCCATATGTGGGTCTCGCTCGCCAACAAAAACCACTGAATCTCTATCTTTATCAAAGAAAATGACATGTTCATGAAGAAATATATGATTGTATATATGTAATACAATTGATCCATACCGAGGATGACATAATATGGTTGTATTCATAAACATATGATATTTCCCCAATAGTGGTGCTTCACCAACACAAGCTCATAGTCTCTACATACTTCAATCAAGTCAGATCAACCATTAACTAACATACTTAATGCCAATGGCACTTGAAACCTCTCTAACTCATGTCCCAAATCATGGAGAAGGGTAGGAGATATGACGGAGTATGTTGATTATGAATCAAAGAAGGCATAAACCAAGGTAGAAAACATGCCAAAGGTACCTAGAATGACATCTTTATCACCTAGTGTTGGAAACCATGAAGCATGATGTTGACCACGACCACCTCCACGGACTCTATGACCCTGAGGATGACCACCACCATTGTCGTGCTATACTCTCTGAGGATGGGGAGCATCACAGGGTTGCACTTTGAGTGCCCCATATACCCTCTTCTGATCTATAGATGGTGCAAACTGCTATTACTGTCTCAGTTGGAACTGCTTAAATAAAGGATATTGGAGCCAAAAACTAGGTGCACGATGATTGATCTGAATGTTTGGGCACTCTCACTACTGATGACATCGACCACCACAAGAAAAACAAGCACTCGATCCCTTTGAATAGGCCTGAGAGTAGCTGCCTCCCGAGAAACAAGATGTGAAGTATTGGGACCTACCCCTATCTGAACAGAAACTCTTCTGCCCTGATAAATGGGAACCCCAGACCACAGATCTTCTTCATGAGCAATCATGATGACTCCACTCTCATGGTGATCTAGTTCTAGACAAAGTCCCCTCAACAACATGTTCATCTCCATCACCTCATGATATTTCTTTAGCATAAATGGTGTGATCGGGTGTTGGATCTCTGGACCCAAAGCCTACTCGAAATGCCTCACACTGGCCTCCTCATCCGGATATAGGTCTGAAGCATATCGTAAAAGGAACCTAAAATGGATTCCAAACTATCGCACACTAGAGATCCCTTGTCGAAGGGTAAGAAGCTTTTAGAGACTGGATGTCATCGCGGTCGAAGAAAGAAACATGAATCTAATCTTGTCTCAGAACTCCTCCCACGAGATCACTGCCTCCCCGCGATCCACATGGAACAAGAACCACCACTTCCTCGCTACTCCACACAACATCGTCACAACCAGAGACACCCAGTTCTCCTTCTAAGCACTAATTTAAGTGAAGCCGATCTCGAAATCCTCTAACTATTCTTATATGACTGCTTCTAAAACAGATCCCTCATTCTTCTATAGACTCTAGTGATGAAACTCTCTGAGTGTATTCCTCCAAGTGTCATCATCCTTATCCTCAACCATACGACAATCTGCTAGAACACCCTACTGGACATATTATATGTGATGCTGACGAGGATGTCAACCATGAGCCACACCTATAAAATAATAAAAAGTTAGGGCTCCTAATCCTGGAATAGGGAATACTAAACAATAATTAATTAATTGTTTTCTTTTATACATTTTATATTAACCTATCCATAGTATACCCATTCAAACACAGGCACAATGAAGAACGATGGATGATGCTTTCCTAGGTCTCTACCCTAAACAAGTATCAACTCATTTAGTTGTGATTTTAAACTTTAATGATTGAACATCAGATCATAGGGGGCCCTAAATGACTATGTCTCATCTGGTATCCAATGATTACACACCTTCTAAACCTGAATGACATTGTTTCCCTACCAAGCCATGGAACCTCACCTATGAATACCTACAACATCCATCCCATCCTTCAACCTAACCTCTAATACCACTCTGTCATGACCCCCTCCCCACAATATGTACCTCTCTTAGGAAGGCAATGTGAGAAGGGAGATAATGACCCCTGAGTCTTGCCTCCAGTAGGCCCCGAGTTGGCGACAAGCATCGAGGGTATAGTAAACACACAAATGGGAGGCATTACCCTCTATAAAAACACATGTTGATGAGAGATAATATAGAAACCAACCAAATATAACTCAACTAGTAAGATGAAATAAATCCCAAGTACACATATGAAATGTCATGAAAAACTACTACAACTGAAATGGGAAATGCTGCAAGTACCGCAAAAGGAAGTAAAACAGTAGTAAACACATGCTCGAACAGCTCCTACAACCGCAAGCTAGTAGTAACCAGCCTGATCTGAAACTTGATCCAAGTTACCTGAAAAAAATTATATATATATATATATATGGTGATTATAACAGTATTCTCAGCATGATCCTCCCTGATACCTCTTCTGAAAATGCAAAGAAAGAATGCAAAAGAACAGTGAAGAACAAGTGAAACAGACTCATCACCTAAGAAGGTATACTATAATCCAGCCTCACCATGGATACTCTCACCAATTAATCTATACAAGAAAGTATCATATAATAAATAATATCAAGGGTACCCCCATACTAATTCCCAACTAGTTTTTGGATTTTCCCCAATGTCGCATGTCCTGAGCATCTCTCTCCAAAAAGGATTTCCTGCCAAAACCTAGTCAAAGAACCACAACATGAACCTCGTGCAAAAAAAACCACCACGTCCATGTAAGCAAAGTAAACAGGTAGTTTTTGGGAGCCACCATAGCCCACATATCTTGTATCATACGCCAAGAATTATACCTCAAGCCCTTATAGCCAATACACGGAGTAAGGATACAAAATCCATCACATCCAATAAATATCACATCTATTGTAGTCCATAGGAAACTATATCCAGAATATATGTGTTTGAATAACAACATACCAGTATAGTCCTCTACACACATATATAGGGAAAACTAACCATTTCACCTACCAGTACTAGTAACTACCATGAAAAGCAGGTGTGGCCAAAGGGGGTAGCCAGACATTCATTATCCCACTAGAATGATGGGGAAAACACCCTCACAGGGCATAGAATCCCTAGGGTATTAGTTTTTCTTATTGGAATGGTGGAAGTAGCATATAGAAACACAAAAATTAAGGAATATACTATATCTCACAGCCACACTATGGGCATTACCTAGTTTTAGCATCAACTGCAGCTAATGTCTCTTGGACTCTGGGCTACCTCTTCTAAGACTAGGTATCTTATAAGCATAAGACCATTTAAAGATATTTAATACATAATTTCGTTCCCTTTTTATCATTTTTACATTACGTTAATCAATTATTTAAACATTAATTAACAAATAAAAATTCCATATCAAATTTCATTATCATCACACCCAATGTACAAGGTTCCATCAAATCAAAACCTCAACATTACGCCCCAGCAAGCTCCATACTCCATGGGTTAAGATCATTTATTAAATTATTTATTTATAACATTACATTCCCATTCTCATGCATTCTAGAAAAACATTCTATTCTATTAAACAAAAGGGGGCTTAACATAGTGAGTAGATGAACTACCCATCGAGACATTGCCGCCTATAAAAAGAGTGTAGACCAATTATCCATTGAGATGCTAAAAACGAAAAGCACGTGGCATACCTTGAAAGTCTTCTCCCCTTTTGGAATAAGTGTAAGTAAGACCAGTTTCCTTGATTAGTGGGGAGAAGTAAATCTCATAAACAACCAATAAGAATCAACAAGCATCCAAACATTCACATCCATCCTATTCCATCATCCCTTGTGTCCTCCCTGACACCCACATGAATAAATTGATGCATTTCACCACTCAAGGCACCAACTGATACCATAATCAATAGGCCTCCATGCCCCCACATATGAGAATAGTCATCCATGCTCACACCCCAACATAAGAAGTAGAAAAAACAAACAACATATCAAATGGTCTCTTGACCCTTAAACAACAATGATTGTAACTCTAAAACCTACAAAGGATCATCTTTTATCAAAAAACCATTTCATTAATCCATCTTGGATTAACCAATTTATTAATCATTGGTTCCAAAATTGGAAAACCTAAATAGAAAGCTATCACAAATAATTAAACATGCTTACTATTCCATTTTGATTAATATAAAATTACAACAAGAAGGACCAGATTCAATTAAATGCCTCATTATCTTTAACCAAACCATCATAAATTAATTCAATTTTATGTTCTTTACCAACTTACATCAATAAATAACATCTAGACTATGTAAGCATAGATATCACACTATCTAGAAAAATAAGAGGCAATAACATACGGTCAATATCAATTTTTTCCCGGTTCAAATCTTTTTTATGTAAATTCCATTGCCATCCAGTGGGATAACAAATGTTAACAATACAGTTTCATGTAAGTAAAATGAGAATTAATGAATCCCCTACCTCAAATGGTTCCTATCGTTCTTTATACAAGAATGATCCACACAAAGAATCAGGATCGCCTCCTCCTGTGAGAACTGTATCCACTAGAGGATTCTACGGAACGACAGTACCAACAGAAACCCAGTAATACTCTTCAGGATGTGTTCTGATGTAGAAAAGATCAATTTTTACTTAGAGGCCTTGGCAGTTATGTCCCCATGATTCTGAATGTGAAAAATAGGTTCTGTAAGATCTATTCACCAATGGAAATGTTCATAGAATTGGAAATTTGGAAAAGGAATATGAGGAAACTGTTAGAGGATACAAATAGAACCGTTCCCTAATGGAACTGTTCATAGAAGGTTTCTGTTGCACTATTCACAACTTTCTACCATTGGAACTATTCACCGAACTGGAAATCTGGAAAAGTGTTGGGAATATGTCACCATGACCTCCCGAATAACCTCATACACCTGATTTTCACCACGGAATGGACCAGAATGTTCTAGGCCATTATAGTCTATTAAGGATACTGGTTTTATTATTCTGTCCTTGAATAAAGAGAGTGGAGGGTCTATAGAATGAAAAAAATAGAGATTGAGAGAATTTGTTACCTCTATATTAGGTAACTCCTTTTGGTTTGTGAGAAAATACTCCATGAGATTTATTTATGAAAAAAGTGTGGATTAAAGGAGGAATGGATGTATTTTTGGATAATTAATTGATATATAGTTTTTGATACAATGTGGTTTGAGATTTATGAATTAGAGGAAGATGTGATGTCCTTTTATGGGGAAGGAAAATGACCCATATTGATGTTTTGAAAACATGTTTGGTGTATTAGAGATTTTACCTAAAAAAAGCCATAAAACAAGAAAAAAGAATAATTTATGGTTATTGGATTAATAATTTCCATAAGATGTGTGATGGATACGATTATATGTGATTTTTTCTTAAATATATGATTTTTTACATTATTATCATAATTTTTTCGCCAAGCCATTGTAGTTAATTTTATCAAATTTCACTAATATATTTGAATGAAATTTTGATATTATTTTAATTTATAAATTATTATTATATATAATATGGATTAAATTATTTTAATTATATATATAAGTGTTATAAATTAATTTAAAATTAATCTTGTTGATGGGTCGACAATGTAGGGTTGTAAAGTAGAAATTCCCAAAATATTGCATTGTTTTTTATACCAAATGTCACTGTGAAACTGATTCCATTAACCCAAATTTGATTAATTTATTTTAATTTGTTATAATTAAACATTAAAACCACCTTAAAATATAATTTAACCTTATTAATTGTCACATGTTTTATTTGAAAAGTCTATATTTCATGTAATGTACGCCACATCACAAGAAATCCTATTTATTATATGTACATAAATATAAAATTTATGTTGCATTTAGTGCATGATAAACATATTGTTTCGTATAACGTATTCCAATCATAGTGCTTTCAAATAAAATGAACTAATTTTAAGGATATGTGAGATTCAAAATATCACAATGGTTGAATTACGTCAAAAAAATTAAAAAAATATTAGGGTGTAATAACAAACATGTAGTTGTATATTAGTGTGAGAAGTCAAGTCATACTCAGAGGAATTGAATGAAGGATCCCAATACATGACATATTTAAAAACTATTTAGGAATATGAGAGTCTTTCATAACAATATATACTAGGTCAATAAATTAGTATCCACCTTCATGAAATGTTTTAAGTATCATGAAAATGCACTAAAGGTTGGTACATCCTATCCATATTCTATAAAGGATGTTTTTGTGGATATTAAAGAACATGAAGGAGATAATAATTGATATCTATTAGTAGTGGAGTATTCTCTAAAGGAATCATATGCAAGTCCACATTCCATTAGACACATGATTTTTATTTCCCCTTCTTTGATGCTAGATTTTTTATATATGTAATAATATGTATTTTATATCATCATAGTTAGTTGAAGAGTTGGGGTTCGTCTATGATCTTATTCTATACTTGTTGGATAATTCCATGCCTTTGGAAATATGTTGAGAACAAGGATATATGTGACCATCATATCGGGTGATTATTGATGACTTCAATGTGGTATGTTACTTTTTAGATCATGATATTAACATCATCTAAATTATTATTGTTATGGGATTATCAGTGATAAGAAATATGTATATTTTAATAACCATTGGGTAATATTATGATCCTCTAATGAGGTTACTAATGTAATTTTTGGGGTTTTGATACTCCAAATTGGGATGGAAAGAGCATTTTGTTCCTTATGATGGTGTAATATAATGAAAACGTTCGAGAATGTTTTTTCACTTAGTTGACACTTAATTTGGTTCTAGACTTACTATAGTTGTATATAGTATAAAGAGGTGTTTATAGATAAATTATTTTGTTCACCAACTGATATAGAAGTAGAGTTTACGTGTGACCTACACCCTGTTATGATGGACATTTATATACCATTTTATCAAACGACTCTTTCTGACATTTTGGATCTTAAGGTCCATCTTGAGGACCTTAAGAATAAATGATTTATTCATCCAAGAATGTCCCCAAGATCATTTCAATTCCTTTTATCTAAATAATTAGATAGGGGACACACAATATAAATTTTTTTATCAAATGGACAATCTATTGACTATTAATAATAATTAATCATCTCCATGGATTTATAATATTTTCGACCATCTTAGAGGATCATGTTGTTTTCAAAGATTAAACTTTTTTCGGTGTTTGACTAGATGAGGATCTTCTGATTTTACATACCTATAACATTATTTTGGAGTTATTATATGAATTTTGAGTTTCTAGTTATGTTATTTGGCCTATCAAACCCTCATGTCATGTTTACCGGTTTAAAGACCAATATATTTCTTCAGTTTTTAGTCACATCTATTTTTTGTTTTCATGGATTACATTATTGTGTAACGCATGTTAATGGGGGATCACATGAGGCATTTAAATACCATTCTACACAACTTTCAATAACATTATTTATATGGTAATCTTTCTAAATTTGAATTTTGGATTTGAGATGTGAAATTTTCATGGTATGTGATATCTATGATGGAAATCACAATGGATCTTGAAATGGTGTAGCTAGTTATGTCCTGGATGTATCCCATAAATGTGTTTGATATCATAAGATTCATAGGTTTGGCTAGTTACTATAGAAGGTTTTTTCTAGTTTTATTAAACCTTTCATATATATTGAAATATTTAACAAACAAATATTTAATGATTATGTTAAATGAAAATTGTAATATAATGTTTTCGGATCTGAAGATGAGGTTGAATTCAGTACCAGTTGTGATTATTTGGGAATTGAGTATGGATTAATATATTTTATTCTATGATTTTAGTACGGGTTTTGGATGTGTATCAATGAAGTGGAAATATACGGTGGCATATGGATCACTCTAGTTAATCCCATATGGGAATAAATACCCCACCCAATATATTGATTTGTATTTGGTTATGCATGAATACTAAATGTGTTAGAACTACCTCCTTGGGGAGAGGTTTACATGATATATAGGTCATAATATATTGAAATATAATGGTAGTCAATGGGACCTGAAATTTTAATAAAGATGTTGGGTTGAATACATTACAATTATTTATTCCAAATTTTCATAAATTCATGGGAATAAAAATGTGGCTTTTTATGGGTTGAGTACAAAATTACTCACATGATCTATGAACAAATTGATTGAGGAATGGTCTCTAATGAGTTTGTATGCAGAGATGATATTATTTGTTGAAGAGGTTTGTAGATATGTGTTAATATAATTGATTAAATTTCTATCATATTTTGATGAGTGTAATCTGCTGAAGAGGGATATAGAAACACTGTTCCAACTCATGGGTAAACTCCATTATGGCTGGGAGACCATATGTGAGTTGTCTTAGTCTCCTAGAAGTGCTATGTGCCTCTATAGTAGACTTGTTGTTCAATTTTCTCTTTGGTAGGAGTTTATTTATAGTGTACACAAATATTATAGGTCGGTTCACCCAATCGATACCATGAAGTATCCTAATTTGAGTCATTGTTACCAGAGGATGGGTAGGAGATGGTAAATTATGGTATTTTTTTTCAATTTCATTCTTGATAAGGAATTAAAGTGGAACACCAGACACTTCTAGGATTTTTGTGGCACATACACCTTCTAATATGGATGTTGGATGTAGTTTTTATGGATTTTATCATTTTTTATATGGGATCCTACTAGGAAAGATATTATTCTAGCAGTTAGTGATAGAATAATTATATTTTTTCATTTAATACCTATCTAGGAGGCGATGAATGTGGAACAACGTTGGGAGTTATTTGTCTGAGAGATCATGAGACATCATGGGGATCCCCCTGTTGTAATATCTGACATGGAACTAGTCTTCAAATCCAGGATCTGGAATGGTTTCTAGTTGGTTATGAGTTCTAAAATTATATTTATAATAACTTATTATCATTGAGAGTATGGAATGATATAGAGGGATATCCTGGTTTTTATGAATATGTGTTGGGCTTGTGTGATTTATTTTGGAGGTCTTGGGAAATTTATTTTCCCCTGGACTAATTTTATATTTACAATAGTTACCATGCTTTTATAATTAAGAAAACCATCTATTGGTCTTAGACCCATTTAAGAGATGATAGAGATTGTGTAATATATCAATATGAGATTGATCATGACATGTGTTAATAGAAATATAAGACAAACTATCATCGTTGACCGATTAATTTTGAGGTTGGTGCTCATGTTTATCATAGTGTTTCACCTCTCTTGGAAATTCATCAGTAGGGTATTTTCAATACACAGGTTTTAGGCCCCTTTGATATGACTGATAATCTATTAAATAGTGAATATAAATTATACTTTCCATCTGGTTGGACATATATCCATCAATAGTTTCATGTTTCCTACATGGGGATTTATTTAATGGACCCTTCACATTTTATTTAATGTGAGGATGATGATCTTGAGATTGACACAAAAATGGTCTAATAACCATTTTAAAATATATCTTTTTGATAGAAGGTACGACATGGTAGACAAATTCCTCTAGTCAAAGAACTATTGGTAGTACGGATGAGGCAGCCACACTGAGTGAGAGAGGGAATTGTTGATAAGGTAACATCGGCCATTTTTCATGATTTTTTTAATCATTGTTTGTGTGTCTCTATGTGTTTCAAGTAGTTGGGGAATCATTTTTAGGGAAAATGACCAAATAATTTTTTATATTTTTTTAATTAATGTATATTGGGTATAAATTTTTTAATAAGTATATTATTTTTTTCAACGAGTTTGGAGAATGAAAAAGGAGGAATCAAGATTTTGTGAAGAACTGACATATTTCATTTCTATTGGTGTATTACAATCAATGTATTGTAATTCTATATCTTGTAAATTTTTGTAATAAGAATTCATGATTCTGGTTCTAGGCCTAATTTCTACACATATTATATTTGGATTAATTATCAGAATATTTCTAGAATTAGTATTTTATAAAAGGGTGACATGTTTTAGACATTTTCAGCCATCTGGTAATTCACATATTCTAATAGGATTACATGTCTTTTTTGTCTCATGGATTATGATTTATGGTTGTTATGGTTGTTAATTCATCCTTTATGCATACTAAAACCTCCCTATATTGACATAGTTATCAATTGAGGTAATTTTGGAGTTATTTTTCGCCTTTTGGTTTGATTATTCTAAGATAGATAAATAGTGTTCTTGTAGTGTGACACTTCGGGTCTGTGTTTCTTTTTGTTCTTCAATACTTTGGTTTCAACTACTACATCTTCTGTATTTATAATTTGGATTATTATTGGATAGTTTTTTTAATCTATCATTTTTTATTTTAATATAATGCTTTCCCTTTTGATGGCTGGTCTCGTGGTCTCTATTAACTATTTTTGAAGGTGAATAAGTTTATACCATTTTGAGGAAGTTGTTTTTACACAACATGTTAATTGGTTGAACATCTAATCATTATTAATTTATTCATTTTGTTTATTCAATAAAGGTTTGTGATTTGTGGTTTCAATCTATTTATTGGAATGATAAAATAATTTGAAATTTTAATCCTATAAAATAAATTTTTTTTAATTTTAAAAGGTTTTTTCAAACATCAAAATAGTTTAGATTGGATTTGAAAAAAGTTATATAAAATTTGAGCAGAGTTTTAAAATTTAATTTTAAAATATTGGAACATTGGGGAACTTGGGATCACAAATAAATGGACATATGAAACCTTAATGTGTTTGGAACCACTAGTGGTTGTTTTGTTTATATCAAAATACTTTGGAAGGACTTAATATCAATTGGATACAACATTAGTACTTTTCTGGTCTCTTTTTTAATTCTAGTATGTATATTTACAGACCTAGATCCAAAATTATATTTTTCTTTTTTAATATATGTGTTTTTATTGGAATTTGGTATTTATCATGGGTTGTTGATCACATGTCTTTCTATAAGGTTATAAAAAATTGACTGAGATGATAGTATTCCCTATATAGGTCTCTTATATCATAACATATGATGCAAGGATATGATTTCATATTTTTTTTATTATACTATTCATATTTATATATTTGATAATATGAATGGATTTTATCAAAAACTAATATTAAATGATTCACAATTGGGTTTGGATTTATGGAAATAAATTGTAAATTGTATTTTGTTTTAAAAGATAGATCTATATATTTATTGATATTAAACCTTATATTGACACTATGAGGGTCTCCAACTAAGATTTATGTTGACACCCTTCATTTTATGTTATTATTTTGAAAATTTTTTATTTTAGTATCCATGTAATGTGATGGGAAGATTGTCACATTATAACTTCTCTTTTGGTTTCTCCATTTAGTTCTATTGGATTTGATGGTGAAAATCGATCACATGGTGGATTTTCTATTTGTGAGAATCATACTATAATCTATTAATCTATTTGATTAGTTTTTACGGATCTAGTTTAATATTAATTGATACATCTTTTTCATCTAATTTGTGTGTGTTTAGTTTTATATTCATGACATGATTCTGTTATCCTTGTTATAAATTAGTGTGACGGTACAACTCATGTGGTGTCTATAGTTAAACTAGTTTGGTAATTTGAATGATTCAAGTCATATAAGATAATGTTATAATAATAAAACATGAAAATAAATGTTATAATATTTAGAATAATTGGTTTTAAAAATGATGCATTAGAACAGAAAGAATCATTTTCATGATGTATAGGTGGAAAATGGAAATTATACTTCGACCAAGTGAGAGATCATCCAGGAAGATGCGAATAATCAAAATTCCATACGATGATGATTTTGTGTAATGAGTAATTTTTCCTTAAACTCTTAGATGATTGTAATATATTAATGCTCAAACTCTATAATATTTTTTGGATAAAATATCATACTTATAGTTTTTGTGGACATTCTTAATGGTAAAAATATTTATTCAAATACATTTCAATAAATATCTATTCATATATATATTTTTAAAAGATATTTTCCTATATCAAACAATTTAGGAAATCTATCTAAAAACTTTTTGTTAATATTATAATGTGGAGAAAAGTGAAAAAATCCAACTTGCAAAGAAGACATTGGGAGATTGTTTTCTGAGGGAAGGGAATAAATATATAAAGAATATATAATTGGTAATGTTAATAGATATATATGTTAGGAGGAGTAATTATTTCAAAAGATTAATTTTTCCCTTTAGAAATTCTTTTTTTCCATTTCCAATTATTTTTAATAGTTTTTAGTGAATGGCTACCAAAAAAAAATTCTAACCATGTTTTTGAAAATCACACCAACATAATTAAAGTATTTATTTTAATAACATTTATAATTGTATAGTTTTTTTGGAATTCCATATTTCTAGTTGTATAAACACATGGTTATTGGATGATGATTTTCTATAACCAAACATTCATATTTTAGCTTAATGATTGAAAAATATATATAATATTGTTTTATAAAAACAATGAATATATGTATTGTGAATTAGTTCATAAATATATATATGATAACTACCATACAATGGTCATCAGATAGAGGAATAAATAATTTTCGAATGAACATCCATAAAAATATTCAGACATATAATTACCCATTACTAAATAAAAAAGGTTCATCCAATTGGATTAAAATGTTAATTCCAACTAAAAAATGATGTTATTTATACATAATATAATTTTGATGAATTATAATGGTGTTATCCAAGAGATCATAAGATGATGCTACACAACCCATTTCAAGAGATGATTGGATTTATCAAAATCCATTGAATACAACTCTAAAGAAAATATGATAATACCATAGGAAAATACTAAAAAATGGAAGATAAATTCAAGGATGAGAAATAATTTTCATCACTGGTGATCTAAATGTTATTGTGATGATTATTGTAACAACTTGTTACATATATATAACATCATTGTAATTCATTAGTGGCAATTTTTCTTATGTAATACACTATGAGGTTATATTATGAATTCTATATTAATTTCTATGTTTCTAGATTCTATTTATGAGTATATGTGATTATGGGGTAATGATGAATAAGAAGATATAGATCATGATCTCACATATTTAGTGTTCCTAAGGATAATGAAATTGAGGATATTTGTTTTATAGTATCAAGAGAATTATTTTTGTAAGAAACACAAATATTAATTCTTACGTGAAAATAATTGATAACATAATTTAATTTTAATGAATTATTGAATGATATATATCCCCGAGTAGATAGTTTTATAAATTTTCCCATCAGTTTATATTAACTTCTTATATGTATTGTTTTTTTCATGTTTTTATAACTTTTTTACACATTGAGTGATAAGGAAACAATAAATTATTTATTATAAACATTTTTAAAAGACAAAAAATAGATAGATTATTTTCCTAATGATGAAGTAAAGGAGGTTAGTGAAAGTTCACTATTATATTTTATAAACACGTATTTCCCCTTCTTTTAGTAATATAATTACTCTTCAGATACAAAAATGAATATAAAATGAATGGATAATGATTTAGTTAATACAGTTTCACCTAAGGAATTAATATGAATGAGTCCATGGATCCCTTATAGTGGTTGTTCCCATCGCATGATAATATATTTATAACTAGTGGAGGATTTTGAATACTGTAATGGATGATTAGTTAGATTTGGAAATACTATGTCACTATAGGTTAATAGAGTTGGTTCATATAATATTGTTAAATAAAAGATAAAATTGTGAAACATTATTTCCTATTGATAAATTGATATATAGTTTTTATATTTTTTTATATTTGGGATTAGGAAAAATGCACAGTTATATGAAATAAAAGTTTTCCAATTGAGAAACTTAAATCATGAAAATTAAATATAAGAGGATGGTAAAATAGATGAAATTCAATTTATGTGGGTGGTAATTGAAATTCACATTACCAAATCATGAATAATGTGAATAAATGAAGACGTTAAAGGATTTCATATTTTATCCAATATAATATCAACATGATCACATATAAAGACTATATTTTTTATAATTCATTATTAAAAATAGAATGATACTATATACGATCAAATTTCAAGAAGGGTATGGTATATAACTATTCTCCAATTAATATTGATATTCAACCTATTCAACATTTTTACCTGATTAGTTTAGATGTGTATAATCCATTGTTTATGTAATAAACAAATATAGTTAAGTAAATTATTATTTTTCATTGTTTGATCACACAATTTACTTGTTTTATTTTGGTGAAACAAAATTATAATCCTTTGAAATATTATTTAATGGATTAATATATGTAATAAAAATTATTTAATTTTCTATCAAGATGATCAAAAATAAAATAAAACTATATTTAAAAACAAAATTTTTAAATCTTAGATAGAGATTCATTGAATTGTATATGATGTTAGTAAATTTTTCACATCATAAAAATAGTATGTCTATAGAGAAGAACAACTATTTCGTGGACATTGATCAGATAATGGTGGTCAAACATGTGGCTTCTTGATATTTTTAGAGGAATGATATTTTTGGAAGTTGCTGAAATTTAGATGTATTTTCTAAAATAGGAAAAATTAGTTATCTCACCATATATGATTTTTTAAACAATATTACAATTTTGGACTAGATATTTTTAACTTTTATTATCATTGTAAATTGTGATAATATATTAATGATTTAACAGAGTTGAGATGATGTGCTCTTTCAAATGTATCCATCAACATAAAGACTTTAACACTAATATAAATGGATAGTATAATAAAAAATTATAATTTCAATGTGATGTTACCTGAAATGTCAATCAAATAAACATTAGGTGATGAAGAATGATATAAAAGTGTTTTTCTTGGTATTTCTATCAAATAATTATAATAAAATTAATATAAAGAAGATATTTTTTATGATATACATGTCAGGGAAATGAATTTTCCATTTTAGGTGATGATTAATGACCTAATTTATCTCATCCATTTCATAAAAAAATGTTCATGTCCCTAATATCATTGTAAATTCAAATAATTGTGTTAAAAATAGGATTAAATTGGGGAAATCAACATATAATTCATTATCATGTCATATTAAACATTAAATTATTTTAGAATCATTTATGAATCCAGATTGGATTGATTATATAAATAAATAATTAAAAAAAATTGAGAATAATGAGACTTCTAAAGAAGTTCACAAACATGATGATAAGTATTTTCTTGAAATATAGTGGTTTTCAAAAAAACTTTTTAAATAAATAAATGGATATGGTGAGGAATAAAGAAATATTAGTTAGTGAAGGATATTAAAAAGTAGAAGGACTAGAATTTTATGTGTAGTTTATAATATTTTTATGGATGAAAAAATATTATATTTCTAGTTATAAAATCCTAAATATCACAATTAGTTTTTAACATGTCTGTCATCTCTAAATTACTCAATTTTAAGATATTTGTGATGGAATATATTAAATTAACATTTGATTTCATTATTATAGAATAATTCAGTCATTTTTTTGTTCATGAATTTATTATAAGGGCTCTAACAGTCCCAAATATCCAAGTATTCTATTCAGGTCAGTATTTTTATGAAACCAAATTTATAAAATATTATAGTGTATAATTACCTATATATCATTGATGGTGATTTCATCTCACTCATTCTTATTTTTATGAACATTATTACATATGTTATAGAAATGATGAGGTAGTTTGTTTATTGTTTTCCTTGGATATAAAGACTATTTTTTGAATCCCAATACTTATAAAGATATGAAAAATTATTGGATTATAAATATCATAAGAGATATATCAAAATTTTCTATCTCAACATAATTATTCTATATATTTTTTTAACAATATCGTCATATAGTACACCAAAAACAATTTTCACTTTAATCTCAGTGGGATGAAAACATTTTAATGATGAGCTAGGAAATGATGTAGATCCAAAAACGATCAAGAAGGTGTCTAGAAGTCTATTTTATCTAATATCATCAAGACCATATTTATTGTACGATGTTTAAAAATATAATATGTATTAATGTGTTCCAAAATAGTTCCACTATATTGTTGCAGAATGGATTCCAAAAGTACCAAAATGGAATAACAACATAAGTATTAATATAATATAATAATGGAATGTTGAATTTAGTGGTTCATACAAATGTATATTTGGTAAGTTTTATTGATGAAAATACATCCACTTTTGGTGGAGAATTTTCGGTGGAGGGATGTGTGTTTTATAGAAAATATATAATTATAATTAAGTAACATTTTCCACTACCGGGAATTACTATGTGGTTGATACACATGATATAAGAAAAATGACATGTATAAATACTTAGTTAGATGATATCGAGTATAATGTTGAGTTTACAGTACTATTGGGTTGTTATAATTAATGTGAAAATTATTTATGCAATAATACAGTCCATCATTCATGGTTCCATAAAAACATATAAATTTTAACAATAATAATGAGATTTTTGATAGAAATAAATTTGTGGTTAATTTTTTACTAAAAATAATAAAATGGTTGATGTCCTCACTAAACCATTTCCAGAAGATGAATTTCAAACTCTGAGGTTGATATTTTGAATTCATCCTCACCCATTCCAAGGATAAGGTATATTATTCTATAAAATGTATCAAATATTTTATTGATATTGTTTACAAATGGTGATATTTCCTATAATAAATCATTCATTGAATGTATTTGTAATGATTTGTTTTGTAAAGGGATGAATATATATTGGGGAACATCCATTTCTATGTGTATACCTTATGTGATAGAAAACATTTAGATATAATAATTAAATTGTCTAATTTGTGAATTTATGATGCGGTATATTGGAATTATTTATTTAAAGGCCAGGAATGATTTTTTTAGTGGTCAGATAGTTTTATATTTTGATTCATGTATTGGATTAATATTATGATGATAGTAATTATATATTATTGATTAAATAAGTGATTTTATAGATATGGTTTTGATGTATTTATTAATTAAATGATTAATTTATAAATTATTCTCATGTGGTATCATTTCATCAAAGGTAATCATAGAAGTCATGTTTGAAGGTATTTAAAAATCAGACACTATTTTTTTTGTATTACCATAATTTTTAGTTTATTAATATTGTTTCATACAATAATTTTTATGAATTTATCATTATATTTAGTGTGTGGTGATTCATTGATGATTTTCAAAATTTAGATTTTGTCTTATGTTCCTTGTTTGACAATAAAATACAATGAGGTAAATTTTTATGATAGAGTTTTTTTGTTGATGTATGTTATAGAAGAAGATGATATGTGGGGAAATTTTTTAAGACATGATTTCAATATGTTATATTAATGGATTGATTATATTAATCCATTTTTTTCAAGTGTTTAGAGATTATGTTTTCAATATGGCTGAATTGGATGTGATTGTTAAGTTTTCTTTTGTTCTCAAAAAATAAATCCTGTTCAAAATCAAATGACAAGGCTCAGTTAAACATTTTTTATAGTATAATGTTGATTGAAATTTTTTTATAAGTTCAAAAAATTGACATATTTTGTAATTATTATATAAATTTTATTTCATGAATATATATTAAAATGTATTGATATTTTTTATTATTTTGATCATTTTAAATGACATACAATGGGATTTCACTTGATATTAAATTTTTAAGATGACTCTGTCGATTTCAGGTTACATCAAAAAATAATTTATGTTACTTATGATTTATAAGGAATTTTTTTGGTTATATAGTATGAATTTTATGTCAATTGATATGAATTCATTTTGAAATGTATTTCATAAATATTTTTATATGTCTTCAGAATTAATTGAAAATTTAATATTGAGTTTTTTTGGAAAAGACATGAATTTTGAGAACATTTAAATTATTAGTTATAAAATTCTTTTAGATGTATTTAATGACCAATTTGTCCTTAAAAATTAATAAAATAACCATAAAATAAATGACATAATACTGTGAGATATTAAAATCATCTATGTGATATCTGGAATGCTCAGGGGTTGGTAAATCCTTGGATATCTATTCATGATACACTTCGTCGTCTAGTTTCTTGGGAAAAAGTCCTTCCCCAGACGGATAATGAATTTGATTGAGTCTTTAGGGTAATAGAAAGTTTGAATGTATGGTTGGAAGATGTTTTGGATGACCAATCCTTTGAGGACCTCTCTAGAAAAAAGAATCCCTGGCTGAATTGCTCCTTGCTCAGGAATGATAGGCAAGGGAATTCTCTAGGATTAAATGGCTCAGAGAAGGGGATAGAAAGACTGCCTTTTTTCATGCTTGCATCAACAAAATAAAGAGACCCATCAAGCCTAATATTTTGTGGCAAGATGGATCTCACATGGATGACCAGGATGTGGTGGGTGGTTTGGCCTACTCCTATTTCAAGGAATTATTGATGGGCCCTTATGATCATATGTCCAGTGGGTACCCTGGAGGAGACAATGATTTCTTTAATGTCGTTTTCAAATGTGTCTCCTCTCAAGAGAATGAGAGGTTGAGTGCTATTCTGGATGAAAAAGAAATTTTCTCATCCCTGATGAATCTTTATCCAAATAGTGCTCCATGCCCGGATGGTTTTCCGGGATCTTTCTACAGAGTCTCTTGGGAGGTGGTAAAGTCGGATATTATTGCAGGTATTCTGGACTTCTTTAGGGGTGGTAATCTGCCGAGGGTTTCCTATGCCACTAAAATGGTTCTGAATCCAATAAATTGGAGCCCCTCTACCATTTTGTAGTACAGACCAGTGAGCATGTGAAATTTCTTATATAAAATCCTTTCAAGTGTGATCAAAGCAATATTGTCTGCTTATCTTCCTCGATGGATTTATTTGGAGCGGCATGGTTTTGTGAGGTGTCATTCTATTCAATGGGCCATTTCTCTTGCTCATGAAATGATAAGGGATATCAAATTTAAAGCTTGGGGTTCTATCATTTCCCTCAATATGGGCATGAATGAATCCTACGACCATGTGGAGTAGGGCTTCATCAAAATTTTATTGGGTAATATAGGTTTTCCTCCTTGGAATATTGACATCTTTTCGGACGTTTCAGCTCTCCATGGATGAAGGTTTTCTTTTCTGGGGAAGTCATATGGGTTCTTTAAGGCTATTCGTGCCCTCCGCCAAGGAGACCCCATATCCCCTAGTATCTTCATACTCACCCAGGAAGTTTTGAGCAGGCTCATTTGTAGAAGTATCTAGAATGGAGAGGTTCTTTCATATCGGAGGTTCATGAGAGCTAAGGACATTTCTCATCTTATGTTTGCTGATGATACTCTTGTGTTTATTAATGTTGGGAAAAAGTCTATCGGTGGGTTTAATGGGATTCTGGAGGAGTATTTCTTATTGAGTGGTCAACTTATCAACAAAGATAAGAGTTATTTATTCATTTCTAACAAATTCTCTCAGAGTCTCATCTCTACTATTCAAAGCAACATTGCTATGCAACGAGGATATATTCCATTAGACTACCTTGGGGCTCCGATCTCTCCTTTCAGGCTTCAGATTTGGGATTTTGAATCTATTATATCCAAGCTTGCGGATATGATTCACAACTGGAAAAATAGGAACTTGTCCTTTGGAGGCCGTATAGAACTCATTAATTGTGTTCTTTCAGCTACGCCAATTCATGCACTTTCGGTGGCTATGGATCAAAAAGGTTTTATTTCTAGAATGGAAAAGCTTTTGTCCGGCTTCATTTGGGAACCTCAATCGGAAAATAAAAAACACTGGGCTGGCGGGAGTTGGGTGGAAAGGCCTACTAGGGAAGTCGGTATTAATGTGAGGAGTCTTGATGATACTCTCAGTGGACTTCAGGCAAAACTAGCATGGGAAATTGTGGAGCAGAGCACCCTTTGTGGACAAACGATGCATTTTTTGTATTACGGCCAGCCCACGGGGGGAGAAAGTGATCTTGTTTTATGGACTAACCTGCTGAATCTTGTTTATGAGATTCATGAGCACTCACAATGGATCATTGGGAGAGGTAATATTTCCTTTTGGCACCATAATTGGGTAGGGAATGTGCTAGGTTTTCCGAGCTATCCTGCTCCATCCATTTCCTTCCGGGAAGCAAGTTGTTAACTGAGCCTGATCAACACGGTGCTGGTTGAAGATCAAAAGGATATCTTTAATCTCATCACACTCTCCCAATCCCCTAATCAGTGTGTATTCAGTGCTTCTTCTTCAGGGTCCTTTTCCGCTCGGCAGTTTCGCGCTATTTAGAGCTCACCGGGGACAATAAATTGGGTGGAATGAGCTTCTGTGGACCAATGTGGTGCCATCGAAACTTAATTTTTTGTTATGAAGGATTCATCACTAAGACATTCCCACTAATGAAAATATCAAAAATTGAGGTATCCCGTTGGTTTCCAGGTGTTTTGGTTGTACAACTTCAAAGGAGGAATCAACTAATAATTTATTCTTCTCTGGTGAGTGGGAAGAAGTAGTCTGGGACTTCTTTGGGGAGTTCACATGTACTCATTATCCTTCATTGGAGGGTCTCTCATTCCTGGACAGATGGTTCCATGGGTCGGGGTATAGAGGGCCGAAGATAATAGCTCCTGTGATGATTTTATCTCTTGGATGTTGGGTGATCTGTCTTACCAGAAACAAATGAAAATTTGATGGGTAGTCTTCTTTAGGCCGGTCTATTATATGTAGGTTGAAATGTTTAATCTCGGATCTGGTCAGACTCTTTAGCACCTTGCATGATGCTCTTTTTCTCAGGTGTCTGGGTTCGTACTGCCGTGAGGCTTCGACTGGTGGACGTAGAGGATCCTGGGTTTGTTGGACACCTCCTGTGAGTGGTCACAAGCTCAACGTTGACGGGTCCTGCACAATGTGAGATCTGCGAGGAGGTGGTGTGGTGAGAGACCAGTGGGGTTCGGTTTTCATGGCCTTATCCTCTCGGTTAGAGTACGACTCCTCCCACCAAGATGAATACAAGTCCCTATACACTAGAATTTCCATCTGCCACCAACAGGAGGTGGATATCTCTGAGATTGAAACTGATTCGAAGATTCTGTATGATTCCCTTAATAATATTTATCTGTCTCCTTGGTCTATCTTCTATATTATAAACAAGTGCAAAGTTATCCTCTCTGAGGACATCAAAATCAGTCATTTTTGGCGCGAGGGAAATCAAGTGGCAGACCACCTTGCTTATATAGATGTTTGGGGTCATGATCTGGTTTGGATACATGTGTTTTCTTCTCTCAAACCTGATGGGGTTAACCTGATTAGAGGGGATGCCCTCGGGATGCACTATTTCAGACCCCCTTAGACTGTTTACTTCTGTGTTTTATATTGTGTTCTGTTTGTTTGTGTGTTTCATAATAAAAAAGTTATTATGATGAAACATGCATTCTAATATATATATGTATTGTGTAAAATTGTGTGGTTATTATTAGTAAAAGGTGGATGAATTCTATTGATTCTAATGAAATAATACCTTTATAGTTTATCTTGTCATCTTGTAGTTAAAATTAGTTAGGAGATAGAGTCATGATATATTATTGAATGTAGATTCATTAAAAAATTATTATTAAAAAATTATTCGAAAATAATTATATAGGATAGAGAGTTGAAATTTAGGAGAATGTGATTAAATATTATTCATAGGATGTATTTTGAATAAATATTTTACAAGGAAGAAGAAATTAAAATTAATTTACATACTATGAAAAAAATATCAAGGAATTTTGGAATGATGGTCACATTAATGGGATATATTGAAGTAATTGTTCTTCTATTATATACCATGATGTAATATTTTCATGTCGAAGATATTGAAAAATGTCATTTAATGTAGTGCTATACAAGAAAACATACATGGTTTCTAGCTATTTTACATTAGTAGAAAAGTAGATGACAACCTTGATAACATCAAAATAATATACATAGGGGATATATATTAGTTATAACTCAAAAAATTTATCATTTTAATGTGAGGGATAAACTGAATCATAATCTAGAGATATTAAAACACATATATCATGGTCATAGCCGTATTTTATAACTTACACGATGTTTATTGAGTGTTATTTGATCATAGAGGAATCCTTGACACACCAAGGACGTGAATTATGACATTGAGTGGTGGCACAAATATATAAACTACATTACATTTTTTGGTGTCTATTTTGGTGAGAGAAAAAAAATGACTACATGATAACATGTAGATAATGATATTTTTGGAAGACGCATATATAGAATATTGATAATTTATTCTCCCATCTTTTTGATATTTTTCGGTCTTATAGGTGGTTTTATAGAAATAAGTTTGTTAAATTTTTTATTAATGACTATAAATAGAAACCATGTATTTTGTTAAAAAATAAATAATCCATTATTTAAAATACACCACACAATACTAGAGTACCATTAAAATTTAGTTATCATTGAATTTAAAAATCTCCACACTACTAATGATATATGATGTAAGGAATAAAACAGAATGGAATTTCATGAAAAACATTGGATTCAACAACATGTTTTGATGGTGAGGATTAATCAATAAATATTTTTTTTAGAGAAGTAACCTGATCATAAATACCATTTCATAGGGTATAGTTATGAATAATAGTGTAATATATACATATTGTAAGGTAGTTATGCTCACCACAGTTTATATATTCAATAGGGAAATGTATAATCCTGAGAACACAAATAAAAATACTTCCAAATAATTACAGACTTGTATTAGATTAGAAAAAAATTCATTACAAACTAGATACTATACCAACAAATGTAACCTAAATCTAACGATGATAAAATTTAATATCAATAACCTTAATTGAGTCATTTACATTTATAATTTTTTTTAGAATTAGTGGAAAACAATTATGTTACAAAACCCATTACTTTCGATTAAATTTGGAATTTATTGATTAATTATTGATTTTGTTATCACATAAGTAAAATTCCACATTTTCTTAAAAGATATATACACATGATAAACTTATTGAAATTTATTATATAATATTTTTCTATATAAACTGGGAAAATGAAAACATATGAAATACTGATTTTAGATTCTTAATAAGAGTAATAATATATAATTTTAATAAATTATCATCTGTTTGAAAAATATAATATTGAGGTTTTGAGAAGATGATCAAAAAATATGAGTTAATATTCATCAATTCACATACCATATAACTTGTGTAATGGAATACAGCTTTACCATAATATAATATATGGTTCATAAAAGTTTTAAATCCTCAATAAATCATGATTCATGAGAAGATACAGAAAAATAATAGGATTAAAATAGATTTTTTTTTAATATTAATATGATTAAAACATAATTTCATTACATGTGGATCACTATCAATAACTTAATTACATATTTAAATAACCAAAAATTTCAAGTAAATTTTTTTCATAAATACTTTTGAATTTTATGAGTCTGTGGCTTCTGACGGCACTTGATTCTGAGGCGTGGTGTGCCCAGAATCAATTTCCAAAGCTTAGCTCTGCTACGTTCAGTGAACGAACGAGCGTGATTTTTCTATCTTTTGAACATGTGCTCAGAATTGAAATACAAGGGCACTGATGAACTCATAGCACCATTAACTTCTTAAGGGGATCTTTACCGCAGTTTTGTTTTATGTGGGTTTGAAGTTATAAATTGTTGTTTAATTAAAAAGATAAATAAAATTGTAAGAATAATTTTATGTATCTATAGAAGTTAATTCCTCCCATGGGAAGTTAATGGTGGGACTTACATCCACCCAACTTCGGATGTGTTAGCATTTGAGAGGTGGGGCCCACAAGATCCCCAACCTTTCATCTTCCCTAAACTCCCTTAAACCTCACCTCTCATTTATTTGTAACTCCTCTTAATTTGTGTAAACTCTCCACCTTCCCCTCCCTCCATTAATAATTTCCAACCCATCTCTTCATTAATTAAACAAATCTTCATTTAATTAATTATGTTATTTGAATTTTGAATTGGATGTGTTCATAAAATATTAGCTAAGACTAATATTTTATTTTGGGAGCTTCTTGTGTTGGAAAAGAATTCGGGGAGAGATCTTGAGAAAAGATAGAGAAGTATTCTTTTTCTCAACGAAAAATTGTGCACTTCTCCAAAGAAGACCACTCACCTTCGACAAATAACGACTCAGTGAAGAACGCTCCTCGTTTTTCCAATCATCTACTTCCACCGTATCACGGGAGGAAATACAATCGATGGGAAATCGCCAACGACAATGGTTCATTCCTAGTGTTGACGAAGCAACATCACTATCCGCATCTACAACGAACGAACCTTTTACGAGGTAGGTGTTTAATTTGAGTATGTTTATATTCCCATGTTCTTCCCTTCTAAAACAAAGAACGCAGATCAACTCATTATCAAGTTTACTATGGATGTTTTTTTGTAGGCTGGGATTAGTTATTTGTGGGGGAATTGTATGGTAGATTGCTTCAATTTTATTTGAGTAAAATAGGTATTCGATATACAGGAAATAATGATTATCTTTGTCCAATTGATAACACCTAACACAGAGGGCGCAGGCCGAAAAAACATGGCCTGACGACCCTCCTCTGGTTGTTCATTTGGGCATGGATTGAGGGCTGACGATGAACATGGACCCAACGGTAATTTTAAGATGTCACAGTGATGAGAGGGTACCGAGAGAGCTGCTGGGGTAGACAGTGGCCAAAACGGACCACCGGAGTGCATGTGGTGGTCTATGGAAGGCGGCAGCGGTGATCGATGGCAGTGTCGTGCCGCCGAAATAGACCTTCGTGGGTCATCCACAATGGTGGATGAAACTGGAATGGCTCAGCCATTCTGGATTTGGTGGGTGCGACATTGAGCCACACCAGCTGGCCGATGCCAGCGCCTCCCCCCGGCTAGGCCGTGGAGGGCCACGCTGGCCTGGTTGTGCCGGTATTGCCGTGCTGCGGCGGGTATTCCGGGATGTGCCCAACTGGTCCAAACCCAGGCCCGAGTCGGGCCAAACCGGTTCGGGCTGACCCAGGGTGGGTTGGGTCAGGCCCAGATCCCCTTTTTTCGGTCCAGATTCGTTTAAATTCATATAACATTAGCTACATACCTCTGATCGATGCACCGTCAGTTGCGTAGGAATCTTTGAATCGAGATGGTCGTTGAGGTATATTAAAATCTGGGTTTCAGAGATGTTTGTGTATGGTTGGGTAGGTTCGAACCCGAAACCAACCGAGCCCTCGGAGAAGAAACACTTATAACATTAGGACCGGACGTCCGATTGATGTGACATCAATTACTTTGGTTCCCTTTTGTTGAGACAGATCTTTTAGAATACTCTGCTCATGGTTTGGACATTGTTGGAGTACGGTCGGGTTGGTTTTATCTTAAAAAACAATCGAGCCCCTGGAACGATAATACTAATAACACACAGACCGGGCATCTGATTGAGGCGCCATCTGTTGCATTGAGATCCATATGTCATGAGAGATCGTTGTGATAACTTCTTTGTGGGACTTCGTGACACTTAGAGTGTCGACCTGTAGCCCATGGAGTGGATCCTCATGGAGACGATCTAACGGAGTACGGAGACCTAGTATCTGGATGAGACATGACAACTGCTGATCGATCGACTCATATTGATTCGGATGGCCCAATGGGGTGCACTTGGTTGTAGAAGAAGACCCACAATGGAGGAGCGCATGGTTGTAGCAGCATACCCGTAGTACTCGATAGAAGGAGTACCTCATTAGGCTATGAGGGGGTTCACTTTATTGTAGCTGCAACCCATGATGGGAAGCGCTTGGTTGTAGCAGCAGACCCACGGTACTCGGCAGGTGGAGTACTTCAGCAATCCAAGATTTGTGGGAAGTGCATGGTTGTAGTGGCATGCCCACTGTACTTGATAGAGGAGGAGTTCTCCAGCAGTCGTGGTTTCGACATCGTGAATAAAAATCCTGGTTTGAGCTGAGTCATTTACCTTTGTGTTTTCCTTATGATTCAGATGTGTTACTTGATAACATAGGTATATATATGGGCATATGCGAAAGTAATGGTTTTCCGTTGAGATATTTCTTTTTGGGTTATCCTTGTTGTGTTTATTGATAACTAGAGTGTCTTTGGTTCCCTAGTAACTATCATTATACTCACCCCTAAAAGAGCTATTCTCGCACCTCGTTGTGTTGGATGCAGTCAAAAGACAGTGCTGACCGAGGAAGAGTGTATGAGGACTGGACGATAACCGGAGGTGGACACTCAGCGTGACAGCACACAGAGTGGACCGAGAGACGTGGAGTGTTGAGGAGGACATATATACCTACCCTTCAGGAAGGAACCCATAGGATGATCCAGGAGCTGCTTCCATCTTACATCTTTTTTTCTTTTAGTTGTACTTCCATTCAGTTGTAGTTGTACCTTTCTGTTGGGCTTGTATTTCCAGCCCCATTGTACTTTCATAATTCTTGTTATATTGTTCTAATTAGTTTTTTCTTTCCCTTGTACTCTGGTTGTGTGTGTTTATGTTTTATAAAGGCAATGACTTCCCAGTTTTTAGGGAATTATGCCATTGGTTCTAGCCGACAGCCCCTAGCCTACGGAAGGCGTGCTTGGGGTAGTCACGATGGGCCCCGAGGGGTTGGGTTGTGACAAATTGGTATTAGAGGACATCGGTTCTACCACAGAACATAGGACTCTGATATTTCTTTTATGTGAAGCAATACTGTTAAGGGTACTATGTGTGGTCTTCAGTTCAGGGAGTCCAGTGTTTGTGCATGCGGCTGACGAATCCATACACCAGGATGTTGACTTCTGATTTCTGACTCATTGTATGAAGAAACTGATTGCGTGTGTGTTTTCAAAAGTTTTCCTTTAGGTCAGCTAAAACCATGTCAGCTAAATAGGTATAGTCTTTTGACCATGTTGCATCTATTTCATTCAAGATTCCACCCCACAGACGACCAGCTAGAGCCCCAAGATTTGTATGTACTGACAGCCTGCTGAGTGATGAGGCCTCAGTATAGGGTCCTATTCCAATTGAATCAACAGCGGAGGAACCAACAGTACTACCACATGTTGGGCCACCGATGCCACCAGATCTACCAGAAGAGAGTGCATGCTGCTTGAGTGCACTGCATGAGTTCCAGCGCCAGAGGCCACACAGGTTCTGGGGAGATACGGACCCACATGCAGTTGAGGATTATCTGTAGGCTATGGCGAGAGTCTTTAGACTGGTAGGGACACCAGCCGACTACATAGTGATCCTTGGTGCCAGCCTCCTACATGAAGAAACAGTAAGATGGTGGAGGATGATGCTCCAGATGCACGATGAGGATACAATTCTATGGGCAGACTTTGAGAGCCTATTCCAGGAGAAGTTTGTACCAGCCACCATTTGAGCGGTGCGTATACAGGAACTACTACATATATAATAGGGTAACATGATGGTGGTTTAGTACTCAGTGAGGTTCATAGAACTCTCATGCTACTCTAATGGTATAGTACGGGACCCATTCTTAAGGGCCCAGACATTCGATCAGGGGCACATGAGAGATGATAGTGCTTCAGTTGTTTCTCACAGCATCCCATCATAGATAGGGGTGTTAGAGAGTGCCCTCCTAGTGGAGAGTTTTTTTGCTGAGAAAACTCCAGCAGTGGGACCTACCACTAGTCGACATGTTGGAGAGACTTCTTCAACTGACAGTATATAGATGACGCAGAGGTCCAAGAGGACAAGACCCATAGGTGGTCGACCGCATGACTCAAGATCGTATGTGTGAGGTACCCGAGGTGGAGAACAACTTACCAGCTGAGGACAATGTTACTCCTATGGCAGTCTTGGTCACATGGCACGTGACTGTCTGACCAATCATACAGATGATCAGCAGATAGATGAAGGACCTCCCAGGAAGAGGCAAAGGTTCGATCAAGGTGGACCACATGGGGAAGGAGAGTGAGGCAGAGTAGCTAGCCGTGCATCAGGAGGTGGAAGGCGCTTCGAGGTGTTTCCACAACCACCACCAGGAGGTCCACCCGGATCATAGGGAAGGGGTGGACATGGGAGAGCACAGCTTCAGGCAGCTGAAGCATATGACTATGGATCTCCGCAAGCAGGTGGGTTAGAGCGGGAATAGTTCTAGGCATAGAGGCCATTGTTCATGATGGTTCTAGCCTCGTTAATGTCATTGTTGTGTTTTCTTTGTGTCTTTTTAAATCGACCTGCAATAATAAAAGATTCTTGGCCTTGTGACGATTACTTTCTTGTCCTTTTTATGGTTGATAGAAATAGGTTCCAGTTGAAACTGTAAACTTGACTCTCACTTTCAAAATTCCTACTGAAGGAGACCCAGTAACCACGAACATGTTCCAACAGTGTGACTCAGCCCTTAGAGGCGAGATTAATGGTTGGATCTCTTGGTAGTAGCGTCGAGGCCTTATGACGTCGACTATGGCATTAAATAGTACCGTTCGTGTCAGGATTGACTGTATTAGGCAATGAACGTGGTTCATCCAGGGGATGCGACCAGATTTCTCTTTTCTGTAGAGGAGAAATCTCAGCAGATCCTGTAGAATGTAGATGAAGTTGGGTGGAGATGAGTTTGTACAATTGGCTAGTCTCACCATTGTTCATTGAGCGAATGGTTCACAGTTTACTCTAAGCTCAATAGTCTCAGGTCTTTCTTCTCATAGAAGAACTTGAACCTGGTATAGAAGTGGTGTATTGAGTTCCTCCAGGACTATGAATTAGAGATAGTCTATACTCCTAGGAATGGGAACATGGTAGCATATTCTCTTAGTAGGATATAGGGCATTCAGCTATTGGGAGAGGCGAGATAGCAGTTGGCTGCATATCAGATATCATCTCTGGATAGTGATGGAGTCTATACGTGTAGAACAAGATATGGTTCAGGCTATGACAAAGAAGGTGTAGATCATCCATGAGTGGATGATAACTGCACAGAGAAGATAGAATTCCTATGCTTATAGGAGACGAGACCACTTGAGTTCGAGGGTGATGACCACATTTTCCTATGGGTATCACCCCGATGAGGTCCACAGAGATTTGGCAGGGGTGGCAAGTTTTCTCCACGATTCTTCGGACCATTCTAGGTCCTCATAAGAGTAGGCAAGGTTATATACTGCCTGGTACTTCCACCTCAATTGTACTAGGTGCGCGACGTCTTCCACGTATCTCAGCTGAGGATATGTGTGCATGATACGTCCCACATCATCAATAATGGGGAGCTGTTCATCGATGAAATGGAGACATTCGCAGAGTTCGCGGTGGAGATTGAGGATCGACAGGAGCAAGTCCTACATTGATGGTCGATTCATCCGGTGCGCATTCACTAGCAGCATGGGAATCTCAAAGAGAGAACATGGGAGTGGGAGGCTCAGATGTGTGCCCAGTACCCTCAATTGTTTTCGTAGTTTATGTTAATGCTTTATGGGGATGTAGAGCCCGAAGGTGGGAGTAATGTAACGAACCCGAAATTTGAAGGAATTTTTTTCATAAATACTTTGAAATGTTACGAGTCTGTGGTATGTGACATCACTTGATTCTAAGGCCCGGTGTGCCAAGAATAAATTTCTGATGTTTAGCTCAGGTTCGTTCGGTTAACGAACGTGCAGGTTTTTCTATCTTTTGAACCGGTGATCGGAATTGAAATCATAGGGCACTGATGAACTCACAGCGCCAGTAATTGCTTAAGGGGACCTTTACCACAGTTGTGTTTTATGTGGGTTTGAAGTTATAAATTGTCATTTAATTAATAAGATAAATGAAATTTTTAGAACAATTTTATGTATCTAAGTAGGATAATTCCTCCCATGGGAAGTTAATTGTGGGACTCAAATCCACCCAACTTCCCATGTGTGGATATTTGAAAGGTGCGGCCCACATGAGCCCTAACCTTTCATCTTCCCTAAACACTCTTAATCCTCCCCTCTCATTAATATGTAACTCCTCTTAATTTGGGTAAACACTCCACCTTCCCCTACCACCATTAATTCATTCCAACCCATCTCTTAATTAATTAAACAACTCTTCATTTAATTAATTTAGTGAATTGAATTTTGAATTGTATGTGTTAATAAAATATTATCCAAGCCTAATATGTTATTTTGGGAGCCTGTTGTGTTGGAAATGCTTTGGGGGAGAGATCTTGAGAAAAGAGAGAGAATTATTCTATTCCTCAATGAAGAATGGTTTTCTTCTCTGACGAAGAACACTCACCTTTGAAGAGGAACGACTCGGCGAAGAACGCTCAACGTTTCTCCATTCTTTTACATCCACTGAATCACGAGAGGAAATACAACTGTAGTAAAATCGCAAACGATGGTGGTTCTTTCTCGACATTGACGGTGTGACATCGCTTTCCGTGTTTACGGCGAATGAACCTTTTACGAGGTAGGTGTTTAATTTGAGTATATTTATATTCCCATATTATTCCCTTCTAAAACAAAGAACATGGATGAACACATTATCAAGTTGATTCTCAAATGTTTTCCTTTGCAGGTTGGGAATATTTATTTGTGGGAGAATTGTACGGTTGATTGCTTAAATTTTATTTGAATAAAATTTTTATTCATTCTACGTGAAATAGTGATTATCATTGGCCAATTGATAACGCCTAACATGTATGGTGTGGGATGAATAAACATGGCCCGATGAACCTCTATTAGTTGTTTGTTTGTGCGCGGATAGACGGGTGATGACGAAACAATCCCGCAATGGCGATTTGACACCATTGTAGTGAAGAGCGGGTCTCATGAGAGATGATGGTGCAGATGGTGGGAAAAAACAGACCACCGGAGCACGTCTGGTGGTCCGTGGAAGGCGGCGGCGGTGCGCCATAGGAACTGACCACCGTGGCTGAGCCGCGGCTACAGACGAAACCGGAATGGCTCAGCCGTTCCAGATTGGGGGGGGGGGGGGCATAGCATTGAGCCTCGCCAGCTGGCCGAAGCCGGTGCCTCCCCCCTGGCCAGGCCTGGGCGGGCCACACGGGCTGGACCGCGCCAGCAGGGCTAGACCTGGACCCTAGTCAGATTGACTTGGTTCGGGCCGACCCAAGGTGGGTTGGGATGGGTTGGACTGGGACCCCCCCCATTTGGTCTATATTCGTTTAAATGCCCATAACATCAGAAACAGACCTTCGATCGATGTACCATCAGTTGCATAGGAATCTTTGGATCGGGATGGTCGTTTCGGTATATTACAATCTGGGTTTCATCAATGTTTGGGTATAGCTGGTTGGTTTGGACCCGAAACCAACTGGGCCCTCGAAGTAGAAACACTTATAACTTAATGACTGGACGTCCAATGGACATGACTTCAATTACATTGGTTACCTTTTATTGAGACAGATATTTTGAAATACTCCTATCAAGGTTCAGACACAGTTGGAGTACGATCGGGTTGGTTTTTTCTTAAAAACCAACAGGGCCCCTAAAACAGTAATGCTAATAACTCATAGACTGGGCGTCCGATTGATGTGTCGTCTGTTGCGTTGAGATCTCTATGTTCAGACAGATCTTTGAGATAACTTGTTTTTGGGACATCGTGAGACATTAAGTGTCATCTAGTAGCTCGTGGAGTGGATCCTCTTGGAGACGAGCATAAGGATTATGGAGACCTAGTAGGTGGCTGAGACTTGACGACTGTTGATCGATCGACTCGGACCGATTGAGATGTCCTAGTGGGGTGCACATGGTTGTAGCAGAAGACCCGTGATGGAGGAGTGATTGGTTGTAGCTGAAGACCCACGGTAGTCGATAGAAGGAGTAGCTCTATAGGATATGGTGGGGTGCGCTTGGTAGTAGTGGCAGACCCCTGATGGGAAGTGCATGGTTGTAGCCGTAGGCCCACAGTACTCGAAAGGTGGAGTACATAAGCAGTCCAAGGTTAGTGGGAAGCGCTTGGTTGTAGCAGCAGGCCCACTGTACTCAACAGAGGAGGATATCTATAGCAGCCTTGGTTTCAACATTGTGAATAAAAATCCAGGTTTGATTCGAGTCATTGACCTTGGTGTTTTCCTTATGATTGAGATGGGTTACTTGATAACTTAGCTATATATTTGGGCATATACCAAAGTAAAGGTTATCTGTTGAGATCTTTCTTTTTGGTTTATCCTTTTTTTATTTAGTGATACCATGAGGGTCTCGGTCTACCTACTGAGTTTTGATATACTCACCCTTTCACGGGATACGTCTGCACCTCATTGTGTTGGATGCAGATGACGAACAATGCTGACAGAGGTAGAGTGTACGTGGACTGGACGATACCCAGAGGTGGAAACTTGGTGTGATGGCACACGAAGTAGACTTATTGATGCAGAGTGATTAGAAGGACATCTATACCTGCGCTTTAGGTCCGAACCCGGAGTACGATCCATGAGCTGCTTCCATCTTCTATCTGTTTGTCTTTCAGTTGTACATTCTTTCAGTTGTAGTTGTACCATTCTTCTGGGCTTGTATTTCTGGCCCCTTTGTACTTTAGAATGATTGTTATACAGCTTTACATAGTGTTTTCTTCTGGTTGTACTCAGGTTATGTGTGTTTATGTTTTATAAAGGAAATTCCTTCCCAGTTTTTAGGGAATTATGCATTTGGTGCTAGTCACCATCCCCTGGCCTATGGAAGGCGGGCTTGGGGTAGTCATGATACCAGCCCCGGGGGATGGGCCATGACAACATAGTGGAAAAATTTACATAATGTACATGTTTTTTATCCCAATATATTCTCATTATTAGAATGGGTTCTATCGTAATACCCTATCATATTATCTCTTGAGATATCAAATCATACCTAATGAATTTTATCATTATATATTTCAATTTCCACTATACATATAATTAAAACTATACCTTATCTTTCCATAAGATCATAAAAAATATTCATTATTACATCATAGCATAATTTACATAATGAAATGAAACATGGTTCATGAAATAATAAATAAATCATGATAACCATAAGACATTTTGAAATGTTAAATGGATAGAATCATAAGATCATATCCACTAGTAAATAATTAAAATCCAAACATTTTTATGACCTATATAATAATTAATTATATATAATAATTTAAAATATACCATGATGTCAATAGAAAGAAACATTTTATTTCTGGAATATTTTTAAAACTAAAATTCATTGAAATATGGTAAATTTATATCATTGTATAATTTTTAATCAGGTAGTTGAAGATTCATTATATAGGATGGTATTGAAAGTAATAAAATTCATTTATACCACAAAATGAAAAATAACATTCATGTCTCATTTTTATAATTAGTTAAAAATAACTTATTATAAATATTTTTAAAACAAAAATTTTTAAAAATTGGTTAGAAAATAAAAGGTAGTGTAAATTAACCTTTTAAAAAAATTTCACCTCCGTGATAAAAATTCTATAAAATAATTTGATGATTAAGCTTATAGAAGGAAAAATTATTGATCACAAGAAGAGAAATAAGGACATATTGACATAAAAACCTTTCAATCCCTTCTGATTTGAAATGATAGTAAAATGATACCGATACAAGAAAAATATATAAATTAAAAGGAATAAAAAAATATATATGTGGTTTTAAAGAGAAGGATCATTCTATTTACCTAATTCTTAATTTAACAGTGATAATCTCAAAAGGAAATGAAGTTGTAACAGAAATCATTAAAATAATTTTATCATTTGAATAATAAACCCCTTCCAATAAATTAGTTAAAATAGAACATTAATTTATGTTAATATGAATATTATTTTTATATAATACATTATAGAGGTACTATATACACTATATAGATAGAAATAGGTGAAAAAAACATGCCACAATTAAATAATATTTAGTTGATTAACCCTCAACTCACATATAGGATTTCATTATACATTTTCTAAAACATAAATAAAATAAATAAATATTTTTTATACATATAAAACATAACCATATGATACTTACCACATTATAATATCATATATACAATTTAAATTAAATTTTATAGTAAAAAATACATTTAGTTGATATTTATTATATTCTCATTAATGTCTTAGTTTAATTATTTTCGTACACTCGCATTGGTAACAGTTTCATCATCTATATTATCTTATTAATATAATTGGTGTAATATTTATTAATAATATCAAATTTTATAGAAATTTATATAAATGGGGGATTAAAAAATATTGACTTTACTTCTTGGAGATGATTGTCCGCTCATACAATTGAGCGGTGATTATTTTCCATAATAATTTAAATATACAATGAAATAATAATAATATATATTTATATATTAACTATAATGTCATATATATCATAAATATTCAGTATATATATATTTAATAATATCCTTGTTAATAAAAATTGAAAAATGTACCACATCAGTTCATGTTGATGGTATCACATCTGTACGCATGAGTAAAGTTAGTACTTTCCAAATGATATGTTGGTAAGATGATATAAAATATTTTATCAATAAAAAATCATATTAATTTCATTAAAATTTTATATATCTATTAAATACAAACATATATATATATATATAAACATCCATTATATACAATTATGAAAAATGAAACACATTATTTTGTTGTGGTTGTAGTCGACACATATACATAACAGATGTTTCATTACTAATTAGATGGAAAAGAGATGAATTTTTTTTAAATTAAAAATAAATAATTTTTATTACACAAGATATACACAAATATTTATAACATATTTTTTATAAAATTTTTTATGGTTATAGAAGAACAACTAATGTTTAAATAAATTCGTTAACAGTAATACATATTCTTCAAAAATCTGCCATTAACATACACCTATATCAATAAACGATTTTATTTTGGTTAGGAAAATTCTCTAGAAATTGGTATGAAATTTTAGAAGTTATTTAGGGAATAATTTTTTGTAATATAGTGATCAAATACGGTGTATCTGTGAGGACATGTAGAACCCTTTTATAATTAAGGGGAGTGACATAGTTGAAATTTTTTTTACTTTAAAATATTTTATAACTCTTACTCTAGGTCATGTTCCACTATAAGAATAAAATTTTTATTATAAGTTTATGAGGTTTGAAATAAACTCATCAAAATAATTAATATGAAATTTTTGGGTTATATATAAAATTTCTAACCATAAATAACCATTTATACCCTTTTACCATTATGGTAAATTTATTTACCCTGGGTTCTATTCATAATGTAAAATGATGAAATTGACATAGTTAATAATTTGTATCATATTAATTAAAATTATTAAATTAATATTTAATTATATAATTTTTTGAGTTGGTTAAAATTAATTGTAAAATACATGTAAAATATCAATGAATAATATTTTTTAGAAAAAAGGGGGTTTAATCATTAAAATGAACATATAAAAATCATATCATGTTCTTATTATATAATAATTATTTATATAATGATCTATAAAATGAATATTATGCCGCATTATACCCTAATATAAAAAACAGTGGGGCTCCTAAATTACATGATTTAGGGGAAACAAATGAATGTTTTGTAAAAATTAGTGTTGTCCCTATTCACTAAAAATTCAATATTATATTGAAAAACCACAAAAGTATTCCATAAGACAATTTTAAAATGATAATATAAAAAATTATGTACATTTTTTCAAATATAATTTCTATAAATTAGAGAAATTAATTATAATATCCGCACAGAAAATGTTATAATAACCAGTTTAAGAATTATGAATTATAAAATTATAAAATTATGTTATTCTCATTCCTTGAATAATGAATATTTCTAAATTAATGATAATTAATTTGACAAGATATAATATTAAAATTTAATTATAATGATTTATCAATATATATTAATTTAATATATTATGAGAAAAATGTATTTCCCATATAAATATGGTTTTATGTTACATGTATATTTTACCATTTACAGATTTTATATTCATTTCTAGAAAAATAATAATCAATTTATAGTTTGTTTGTTATTTTATGAATGAAAAAAATTTAGATATATATTTCCATAGTATAAATTTGAATTTCTTTTCTTTTTGATTCATGTTAAAAAATAAATCTTACATTATAAATTTAGAAAAATAGAAATATATGTTTTCAATTAATGAGGTGTTACATTCTGTTAGAGATTATATAATTTTGAACCAATATATTCCCTTACTATGATACAAACAAATGTTGTTTCCTCTACCTGATAACATATTTTGGTTCCCACAGAGATTCTTAATATTTATCATTTCCCCCTAAAACATCTATTATATGAGTGGTCATTTTTGTCAACATAATCTCTTTTAGATTAAAGATATATAGATGTTTTTAATTGTAATAAAGATAATGATCAAATTATAAATCTTATAAGGTTAGTATATCTTAATGATCAATTATTTTCGTCCTCAAAAGTGATAGATATAAATCATCATGAAATTAAGATATATAGGTTTCATCTTCCAAGAAATATGAATCCATACCAATAGGATTAAGTATTTTGAAGTGGCCAATATATCAAGAATTCAACAATAGCTTCATCCAAATTGTATAAAATTCATAAATAAAAAATTCACGGATATTATTTATCACTTGATTCAATATATTAATCTCTCTAATACCATCTAGTAAAATTGTTTTTTCGATTCTAAGATTCAATGATGTAATATTGAATGGATCTAAAATTCTCTATCATTTATTAGTCTCTCTCAAGTCCAAATATATTTCTTTCTCCAACCATTCCCTATAATGTTTTATTTATAATCCTCATTATATATAGTTATTCATTTGGATCTATTATAATACTTGATTGGAATCCATAAATGCAATAAAATTCAACTATAGGATGGTTTTGATCAAAAACATTGTTGAAATCCATTAAAAAAGGTCTCAATAAATAAATGATAGATTGAATGGTTCTCTAAAACTGTATATATGTCTAATTAAGATATATATGGATAAGGCTCATTATTATATTCAATTATTACATAATATCTATATAGAACATTGATGTTACCTTTGGATCTGGTATGATAAAAATGAATCTGGTTTTCCAAGAAACCATTATACTTATTTATTATATAATTATTAAGATGATCAAGGGAGAGAATTTATAATATAATAATAAATCATGATGAATTAATAATCTGAAAAACTATAAATAGAATTGAATATTGACCATTAATGGTTTTTAGGATTTTGATGATAAAATAAATGACGATGTTTTCCATTTCCATTATGTTATAAGTAATTATTTTAATATCCTTTAAAAAATTTGTCTCTCATCCTGCACTTTTTGACATAGTATTCCACTTGTTATATACTATGAAACATAATTTCTCTTGTTATACCACCAGAAATGATCATTGAGATCTATAATAATAATCATAATTCTAGTATGAATAATGACGGATAAAATATGAGCTTTGTCCATGATCTCTTTCATATATGGAATTAATGGAAACAAATAAGTTTACAAACTTTATATGATTATGTCATAATCATTGTTGTACTTCTGAATTTATAAACATTAATCTATAGATTTACATCAATGTTCAATACCTATTTAATATTTTGATTGAGGAATGGTGGAACATTCTTCAAAAAATGATATATCCTTTCATATTTACCAATGATTTTAAGGTATATTTTTTTTTAATTTTTTAAGTAGTAGATATCATTAAATATTTATCATTGATAGACTTGAATGGTATTTCTGAAAAAAAAAACACAAAGGCCATACATATTTGTATTTTTTTTGGATTGTACCCTTATTAATTACGTTTCTTGGGAACCTTACATGGCCCATAGGCATTTCATTCCCATGGGTTATGTACCTGAACCACAAATCTGTAACGATTGACAACTATAAAATAAAATAATAAAAATATTATATATAATTTTTGAAACTCCTCCAAACTATTCATGGTTGAACAACTATCATATCTCAGGAATATTTTAACAAATACTGGTTCAAATTGAAAATGTGGAATACACACTCGACAATCCCTTTTCGGTAGCACATTGATTAAGGTGTCCACATCGTGAAGCCTAATATAGGGTTGTTATTAATTTTTTGTTGCATTTTATATATATTTATTTATTAGGTTTCCTCTCCATCTTTGAAAACCCTCTATCAAATCACCTCCACCAATCACCGCTCATTCGCACAATAAACTATGTGAATCTAGTTCGTTAGTCATCACCCATCATAAAAAGACTACAAAAGATGAAATCCATATCTAAAAATTTTCTAACCATTTGAACATTATCATCCATCCATCTGAGAAAATTCCTCCCTCATTGGCTTCTACCACCAAATTTTGACCCACCAATTATAGATCACCACCATCCTAGGACTTCCAAGAATGATGAGAGATATACCTCCCATCAATTTCTATCCTAATGATAAAACGAAATCAATTACCCCAAATTTGATGGAGTTCATAACCAAACCATACATCTCCCACACCAATGTTCTTCTTGATGTCCTTTCCACCACTCATCCTTTCTATCAGGTTCTCCCATTTTAGATTAAAATACCCTCGAATTTTAGAACTGTTGGGACTAAATCATGATATTCTAATATAACATTACAGTTTTTAAATTCTACTAGGCAAGAAACACAAATACCTTGAATGATGCATCAATAACCAAGTATTATCCAGTATTTTTCCTTCCCAGGGTGGTAATATATTTGGTATTATTAATATTTAATCATGTCTATCTATCTCTATTGATTCATATTTAACTCATGTGACTATATAAATCAATATTTTTTATTATGAATATATATCAATATATTAACTAGATAAATAATTTCTCAACTTATTCAGTATAATGATTATACTCAACCATTTGAGATATGTACTCATCATGAATAGGTAATAAGACTCATATAATGGAATTAATGTATATTATAATTCCATGTTTATCCTTATACCTATAGATTATAATTTATCTATTAATATGATATAATTATACTTCTATTCAATAAAAATTTACATGTAATATTTATAAACAGAACAATAAATTCCCAATATCATATCAAATTCAACTAGAGGGAGAATATCATGGTTTTAAGGAATCACATTCTCAATAATTTCTATTAGATATGATATATAATCGTGAGATGCAATAATTATCTAAATCAAAAAAATTATTTATAAATTAATATAAGGTCTATTTTTTTATAAATTTATGTTCTTATATAAAATTTTATGTAAAAAATAATTAATTTAAAAGTACACCTCATACAATACAAAAAGATCTTCGGTAGATGATCAGTATATTTTACTCCACTTTTTTGAGTACCAAAAATAAGAGTTGTGAATTCATATACTTTACCTTATTCAAATGTTATTGAGATTAGTTGATAAATATCATTTTCATTCATTATATTGGGTAATTTGCATGGATAGATTCAACATTGACATCAATTTAAACATCGATCAGTTAATGGTAATATATGATGGAATCTTTTTTATACATTGTGTCAGCTAGATTATTTTATTTTCATATTTTATTTTTTTAATTTATTCCCTCCTTTTACACAAATAAAACATCATAAAATTACGATGATAAAAATACATGTCTCCATATTCCTACATTCAAGATACATTGGAAATTGAATATTATTTTTTTTGGTCTTTATCACCAGATGTTTTTTGAAATTCTATATTTATCTTTTTTTAATTTATATTTGGTTTATATTATTAATCATAAAATGTATAGTTGAATAGGAAGAAAAATAATATTTTTTCATCTTGGTTCCTATGAAATTTTGTTTCATAGGAGGATTATTATTTCAATAGCCATCACATTCATTTAATATTGAAATCATCCTAGTTTTATCCAATGACTAAAACCAAAGTGGATTATATGAATATTTCTCAAAATGAATAAGGTTAAGAGATCATATAAGCATAAAAATAATTCCCAATATATCATAATTAATGATACCATATAATCAACCAATAAAACATTAGGTTATCAATTTATAAATTTTAATTCGTTATTGGTTGTCATAGATTATTTTTTCTTGTTATTATTAATATTTTATAAAGATAATTTAAATTAACAATAACATATCCCTAATGTTCATCCAACTAGGTGTGTTGTTAGACATATTTTTCATGCCCTAGGGAAATATGGTGTTAAATCCCTTGTAGGCTCTTTAGAGATTAATACGTTATAGTACATCTAATTCGGATCCTACATCTATATTTTTATAAAAATTTGAATTTCATTTCTATGAAACAATATGATCTCATTCTTCGCAAAACATCATTACTATAACCAATAAATAATTTTATCTACATGGTTTTAGGTAATTTTTTTACTTATCTTAATCATAAATAAACACATCTTTTATACATTTCATGGAATTATAAGACATGTACACTAATATATGATAAAAAACACATTCCTTACATACATGATTTCAACAAAATGATGATAAATTTTTTTAACTATCTTTACTTACAATATCAACATCTAACATTGTGTCGCATAAATAAAATAGAACTTCTAGATTTATATTTTATGATATTTAATAAATAATAATTTATAGAAAAATCCCATAATTATCATCGAATAAATTGTTTTTTGTTTATACTAATTTTTTTTCTTTAAGAGGACATAAATAACCAACAAATAATACTCCATACCTAAAACCGTTCTAGATACATCCTATATAATATCATTCTTCCAAATCAATATAAATTAAAATATATGAATTAGTGAGAATATAATATCACTATGGTTAGAAAAGATATAAATTTATGATCATGTGAAAATATAAGTTAGGATTAATGGTATGAAAAAATGATTATAATCTATGAGGTTACACCAAATAATTCAATATAAATAAAATATTAGTCATAGTATAAGTATTTAAAAAAAGTACATGAATCAAAATAGTGTGAAATTAACATACATTAATAACATAATAATGAATTTATAACCACTACAACAATTTATATTAATGTGTGGAACAATTATAATCTTAAAAAACATTTCATTTGTTAATAACCATTGTGATGAAAAGCATAATAAAATGAAAAAATTATTATAGTTGATTGGGTTCACAGACAAACCTTTATTCATTTAAGTATTAGGTTCACTCAAAAACATATTTCAAATAATCTCATGAGATATAATTATATACCCAATTAATTTGAGAGATATCTAATTATAATCTAACCAATTTCATAATAAAAAATATGCATAATTTTTTAACAACATCTAAAAAATATTAATCATATCATCATTTAATCATTAATACATGTGAATGAAATCAGTTTCATGATATTACCCATAAAAACATAATTTTATAAGGAATATATATACCATTTTTTTAATGTATCACAATATTATATCATACTAAATTATATCATTCCAAAATAATATTGGTATTGATTATAACAAATTTTATAAGTGCATTCAAAATATGCATTGAAAAAACAGGGAAATTTTTTTTTCATCACATAATATATTAAATATAAAATTAAGATAATGTTATGATTTATATTTTCTATATAAATCAATTTAACCTTTTAATGGAATATTCATGATGATGAATTTTTTTGACTATGGGAAAATCCATTGATGTCTTAAAAGTTAAAAGGGAACAAACTTTTCACTAAATTGTAAAAAATAAAAAACATAATAAGTGAAAAACATTTTAAAGGATTCCTTTTAAATATTATATAGAAATTAATATGTAGTAAAAATTACCTTATTAAATATTTTTTTGTATATGTAAATAAATTTATATTATAATTTTTAAATCACGGATATGAAAGATAAGGATTCTTCCTAAGAGAAGAGAAACATGGTCATCTTTTCATAACTACATTCATTAAGTAATTTTTGATTACCAAATAGTGGGAGATAGTACCAAGAGTTGAAAATAATAGAAATAAAAAGATATAAGAAAATTTATTGTTTTTTAAGGGTAACTATAATATAATTTCTGACACATTAAATATAATTTATATAATCCCAAAAAGAAATGAGACTGTATCATAAACCATTACGACTTTTTTAACATTTGACAAAAAAACTCTTAGAATGAATTAGCATAAAATGTAACATAGAATAACATGAATATTAATATATTCAATATTAAAAATATAATATTTGGATATTTTTATAATATAAACTAATATTGGTGCACAATTTGAAACATGACTCAATAAACCATTATTGAGATAAAGAAACCATACCTCAATTCTAGACATTAACTGTTAATGTTATTATCCACCAAGATAATTAATATATATTTAATAATAATCCATAAAAAATACCCCATTTATCAAAAAATATATCATTCCCTTAAAATTTATTATTAATTATTTATTAATAATTTTTCATTAAAATTATCTTCTGGGTTTTAATTGTTTTTGTTTCAGATGCATGTTTTAGTTCAACAGTTATGGAACTCCCCCCTTGATCATGGTTTAATAATATAAATATTATTATGAATTTTATTACCATCATAATTATTAATAATATAATTTTTTTAATCATATTTATAAATATTTGATGAAAGATGAATTCCATTAATTTTTGGAGATAGTAGTCTGTAAATATGCATGAGTGATATTTTCATTTTATGATAAATAGTATTGAAAAAAATAATTACAATGCATTGCGGAGTTCATTGTCTATATGTTTTCACAAGCGATGCTATCATTTTACAATGGATTAAAGAATATAAGTGATGAAATTTTAAATTTATATAATAATAATAATTTAATAAAAATTATATATATTCATGAAATATTTTTATATTAAAATCCATGTGATATTTTGGTCAAAACCCAAACACATTACTTTATAGAGGTGATATAACCCATGTCTACATGGGTGATGATTTCAATTACAACAGGTTGTGAAAGTAGATGAAAAATGGATATAAAAAAATTATGTATATTTTAGATCATTATCTTATAATAAAAAATTGTTATATTAGTGTGTTTGGAGGTAGAAGAAGAAGTTAAAATGAAATTACTTGGTTATCAATTATACCTCTTATTTGAAAAACCTCTATTGGAATTGACATAAGGTTTTTGAGTTGTTATTCTGTTATGAAAAAAGCCTATTGTATATGGGGATAAAGTTTTGGAATTTATTTTTTCATAATAATGTTTTATCTATAGTTTTGATTTTCTATATAATGGTGAGGAGATGAGGTTCTATTTTATATTTTAATTGAGTGGCATTCTTATAATTATTCAAATCATATAAATATTATAAGATTTTATCTAAATGTAAAATTAAAATAAGAATTTTAAATTTTAAGTATTTGGGGAAAATGGAATCAATAAAATCATTCAAAAATAATTTTGAAGATATTATATGATAATTTCAAGATATTATAACCATAATTAACAAATTTTACCATTTTATATAGTGGTCATATCTTTACCTAGGTTACTTTTCATAATGGCGAAGAATTAAATAAAAATAATTAATAAATTTGAACAAAAGTATAAATATTAAATTTATTTTTAATATTCAATTGTTATAAATTCCATTATTTAATTAAAAAATAAGTGTCTGAAACATAATGAAAAAACATTTTTGAAAAAAAGGGTGTTTCTGAAAAAAATGATAATGTTATACAAAAATTAATTCAAATGATGAATAATTTGGAATTAAATAAATTTTAATTACTCATAGTGATATTATATTACATTAAAACAAAATCCAAAATATAATGGGACTTTAGGATTTCTAATTGATATAAAAAAAATATGCTTACAAAAAAGCAACATTTTTCACTATTCATTCAAAAAATCAATCATTTTAGAAAAATAAAAAAACACTAAAATGTAATTTTTACATTTAAATTTAAAGAATTATGTAAATGTTTTGAAATAAAAATTCCATTATCTGAAGAAAATTTTTATAAAATAAAATAATTCTTATTTAATTGAATAAAATGCAATTTTAAATAATTAAATGATGTTATTCTCATTCTTTTATTTATAAAAAAATTGAACACATTTTAATGCATTTTCTTCCATATAATATTAAAATTTAATTGTAAATTTATTATTAATTATTAATATAATCTATTAATATTAATATACATTCTTCAAAAAAAAAAATTTAATAAATATATAAATTTTTTATCAAATGATTTTAAAATAATTTATAACCAATTGATAAGAATGTATAATTAATTGTTCAATTTATTAATTTACATCATTATATATATAATTTAATATTATAAAATTGTTCATTGGATATTAGTTATGATTATAAATGAAACTAGAAATACATTAATTTTCAAAAAAAAAGAAATATATATTCTAAATTATCCAGTTGTTAAAAAACCACCCATGAAATTTTGTATGGTAAGAAAATGAGACTCAAATAGTATTGAGTATTTACGTGAAATTGATTCATTCTAAATATGTATAATGAAAAGTTATGACTTGAGATATGTATTAATTTTATTTATATATTCTTATAAGATAAATGAATACATTTTCATCAACTAAGGACTCTGAAAAATTATTGAAATCCAAGATGGGGTTGTTGTTAAAAACATGCCCTTTTTAAAATATAACGAATTAAATTCCTAAAATAATGAGAATATTTTTCTAATACAATCACTCATTTGGTATTATAAATCATGATAATTGTTCTATTAAAAAAACCAAACATGTCTATTAATGAAAAAGAATAATAAAATAATGATGGTGAAAATACTACAGGTCCAGCAACTTAAAACTAAAAATATAACATGGAACCAATCAGTAAAAAACAAATTGGATTATTAATAATCTTAGTTCAATGTATTAGGGTTAAGGCTCAACAAAAAAATCATATCTATTTTTTGTGGAACGTAAAAAATTTGAATACGATACAAATGATGGGAATTTTTTCAAGGATTTTCATAATGAACCTCACAAAATAGCGAAGATCCAAACTTGTGATGTTGTTACATGTAAATAAATTGGATAATTTATGGGGAATAATTAGTTTTTTAATAAAAAAAAATTATTAATATAATATTAAAATTAATGAAGTATGACTAGTGTGAAAGTGTAATTCCAAAATTAAAGGAATTGATATGGAAGAATCATTTACAATCATGTCCATAATTGAGATCTCATGGTTGTTTTTGGATAATTTAATACAATGTGGATTAAAAGTGTATAAATTTTTTTAAAATTATTATTATTTAATTTAGTTCATCAAGGGGAACTTCATATAATGAATATTATTGGTTTTCTCAGTTATAATGATGAGAAAATGGTTACTATGTTAATAAATGAATAGTAAATATTAAATGAATTACTATTAAATGAGTACTCATGAATGGATTAGTATTTGATGTGGATCAACTTAAAAATAGTAAGGTTTGATCAAACCCTCAATATCGATTAATAAAATAATTAGTGGTTTTTGGTTGTTATATATAAGGATTATATCATATTTGGAGGCTAAGATTTTTTCTAATTCATGCTATTTTTAGATTTAATGAGCTGCAAAATTGAAATAATTAAGTGGTGCATTGTAAAATCAATTTTCTTGGTATGTCATCCATGAAATGGAAGATAATTTTTTTTCAAAACATGTTATTAAAAGGTGTTTTATATATAGTTTCAGTTGGATTATTCATGAATAATAAAAAATATAGTGGTTCATATAGATAATTGGTCTAGTTAAGCCTAACATGTCACATGATCTAACTTGGAACAAGGTCGTAATCCTGCCTCCCCATATTCAAGAGGATGCTAAATATTTGAGAATGTTTAATAGATATGGTTGGGAGTCTATAAACTTTGTTCAAAGTAAAATAAAAGAATAAATGACCAAAATATACACATGGAAAACATTCGATTTCACATAATAAATTAACTAAAACAATATCTTATTATAATAAATGAAATTTTAGATAAAACCATATGGACATAAAGCATGAAAAAAATAGTTTTCCACCCACTAGGAAAAACACATATAAAAATAAACAAAAATAATAATAAATACATTAGTCCCCATTTCCAACTTCATCTTGAACCACATACTCTCTCTCTCTATAACACTTGAGTAGCACAAGTCAGATCCTTAAACTACACACGAGAAGACCCATTAAATCAGAAATATCCCATCCTCTTAATAATCTACTATAAATAATTCCCCTAGCTAAATCTAGGAAAAAATTTGTTACACCAACCGAGTTCCATGTAAATAGGGTGATAAATAAATCTATGTAAGCTAGCCATTAAGGTGAGTCTATAACATTTTATCATCCAAATTTTCATAAAGTGTGATATTCTTAGCAAAACCATAAATTATAAATTATTGGTATACAATAAAGAAAAACAAAACAAAATGGGGACAAAAAATACCAAACCATGGGTTCTAGCTTGACACATGAATAATGTCTAGCACCAATATAGCATTTAAAAATGATTAATTGTGTGAAGCTCACCCCTCTATATAGCATCTAGTGAATCCACAAAATCTAAATATGAGATCCATGATGTCTAAAATAAAATAAAAATATTCAATACCCAATAGTTTAACAAAGTTTTTCCACATTACAATACACAACTTCTGGGCTATAGGATGCTAATGAAAATATCCCAACAAAATACATGAATCTGTGAAAGACCATAAATTTCATATAATTTCTGGAAATTCATGACAATTTTATTAGGATCCAAAAGAGACCTACACTGTGTACACAACACTATTATACCTCCATACATGGGATCAATATATACACTACACAAGGGTCCCATACAAGTAAAAGAGCCCTCTCAATATCTATGATAGGTGACCAATATCAAGTGTATAACACTCAATTAGATGGGTTCACTATTCCATGTATACCATATTATTCATAAGACAATCTAAACCCCACAAACCAATAGAGGATAATAACAGATCATAACATAGAGACAATGATTTGTCAATGATATCCCATGGATGGCCTATTAAGACATTGTACTTAGTACCAACATCCTTATATATGATTTTCCAAGGACACTAGATCATGGGATGAAACATCAGAACAACCCATTGTCTCAAAAGATGCACTAGTAGAGGAAATAAAATCACAACAATGGATATAAAAATGATAGCTGATCTCAATTTTGAACCCATAATCCAAAAAAAGATATGTAGCATCAATGATAAACTCTAAAATCATAAAACATGTGGTTACCATAGTCCTAAGGGTCACAACATAAAGTGGAATCCTACTAAGGGCTCCCATTATTCATGCAATCTATTGGACCATACACGTCAAACAATCATCAATCAACAGAAAGGTATAAAGATTAGTATTCACAATGAGGGGGATCCTCTATCTCTTCCAAAACTTTTAGCCAATCAGTGTATAATAACATCTTCATGATTTATAGATTGAGGTAGATCCGATCCTTAATCAATAAATCAATTTACAGGGAATTCAAATTAAATATCATAACAATAAGGGATTTCTCAATATCACATCCTAACCACCTTAAATGTAATAAACTAGACATGGTATACACGCAATAGGTGAAAGATAAATGAAATGGATATTATATAAAAACCTCATCTGGAATCCCATATAAAAAACTCATCATCATGTACTATCAAACACATTAAGATCACTATACGGGTCCCTTAGATCTATATCAAAATTTCAACTATGGATCTCATCCATACCAAAAAACACATGGTGTCAGTCCTACATGATAGATCCGATAAAACCTATCCACAATCACCAGATCTAAAACCTCATGTGAGAGATATAGAACCTTTCCAAACAAACCTCACGATACATGGATGAAAAACTAAAATCCATGATATTTCTATATCATATCATTGGGAATTATCTAGATGAACTAAAAATACAATTCTCTGGAACACTAAATGCATTGGGGTCACTATGTTCTTAACCCTCACATGGGGCTCGAAGCTAACAACCAAACCCCTTAGTGGATTTTGAGACAAAACCCTAATCAAGTCCTCCAAAAAAATATCTCCAAATAAAAAATTATATCATGAGTTCCTGTAAATTCAAAAAGGATTCCACATACATGATCTATATGAAAAACTCAGAATGTATTACTCATTTGTCTAATTTTTACACTAAGAATATAAAACCATAAAAATCCTTGAAAACATTGAGGTACGCATTGTTTAAGACTTATTAAAGATATGTACCACCAACCAACAACCTATATTGGATACCTCTATAGAACCTGGAATGTATTTTCCAATGTATATGGTGTGTGACTTTGGTTTATATTGTGTACCCCAAAATGGGGTACCCGGTAATGTTCATGGTCTGGTAAATTACACATGGTCAAAACAACTATAGTATATTATCATCATCCATCCACCATACCCAAGCATTGACTATGTTCCTACTCATTCATGATAACTAATATGAGTTGTTTGGTTGGTCCTCTAGCCATTCATTGAGTTTCACATATAGGGTGTGTCCTTCTCGAATACATTAAATATAGTCCCTTCCTCCACACCTCACTCAAAAGGAAGAATACATTACATGTGTTTTCTATGAAAATACATCGACATGTGTTTCCTTGAACATAAAAAAACTGACCAAACCCACAGGATTATAATAAGAAACACATAGATCAACTCATTTGTGTCCCTAAAAACTTACAAATTATATAAATACAAACAATTATGAGACTAAATTTATTTTTTGAATAATAAATTAATATAGGAAAATATCTTGGTAGAAACCACCACAGTTTCACAACAGATCCATTCCACACACTCACTAATTGTTGACCAACAACCAAATGGGCACCCCAGTAGCGCTTAATCCTATGTCCCTATATTCTCTCCTTATCACTATTACATCATCATGGAGGATAATCACAATTGTTGTGTATATGAGAATACATGTTGAGATTTCACATTAAATAATTAATAAATGACAAATAATTAATATTTTATCAGTGTTTAAATAGATTTAGATAAATTAATAATTATGTAATAAATTGTTTAATATTCCCTGTAACTTTAATTTCTCAAATTTCAAAAAGAATTCCATCATAAGTTAAAAACAATATTATGGGGTAAAGTGAGTGGTTATAATTTTTTTGAGACCATATTTTCAGAGATAATATAATATTATACCTAGTAATATTTTTTGGAATAAGATGTTATCATTTATCCTACTTTTCTATAACTTTTAATATTGAAGGTCACAAATAGTAAAAAAAATCTAAATCATTTTCAACAAAAATAATCCTTTTTCAAATTGTTAAAATCACACTCAGTGAACTAGATTAACTGATGTTATAGTGATCATCCAACAACATTTCATTCAATATCTAGACCTTTCAACCAACATAATACATATTATATTATGGTAGGTCTGATTCCCACAACAAAATAGTATTCTTTTCTACTCCCCACTAATGAAAAAACACATCACACACTATATCCATCATTGGTCACAATATAAAATAATAGAAAAATTATCACAACTAATCACATACATGAATATCGAAAAAACCCATCTTCAAATGTGACTCACTAAGAATGTGTTTGTGAAGTAGTGTTCATGGAGTAATCACAGTCACATGGATAACTTTAGAGTGAAGGATTTTCCTGACACCTATTACATTTAATATTGGTTGTAATTGGGGTATCATACTTATATAATTTTTGGATGATTGTAGATTTCAAATGATACAAAATTAGTTTTTGGTCGTGTGGTTAATATAGGTAATATAGAGATTCCATGATTTTGATGAGGTGTTTCAAGGGTTCTTTAGTATGTTAAAAAAAATCTTTTTGAGGAGCATGATTAGTGTTTTTAGAAATGTTAGGAAAGATTTTTTATGGAATGGATCATTTGATCTTCAGTAATATTATGTGTTTAGGAGAAATTTAATGGAATATTTAGGGTTAGGAGTGAACCATAATCTATTGAGGTATTGTAATTACTGACCACACCTTCGAGATAATATTCCATGATACCCAAGGATCAAAAAAAATTCCCTCTAAAAACATCATTGATAGTAAGAACACATGCCCCACTATAGGACTAGACATACAATAAGAGTTAAGAGCAGCTCCAACCCAGGAAACAAAACCATGAACTATAGGATAACTAACACCTCTAGGAAGGTATATCATGATCCATACTTCTCATAAAAATACTTCACCACATTTTCCACTAACAGGGAACAATGAGCACACAATGAACCATAATGGTCACCATTACTCACATAATGTACTGAATTTATCTCAATCAAATTGGAAAATGTCACCAAAAGAATCGTATAAAATTTAATCAAAAGAGAATTTATACATGTATATTTTCTGTGTAAAATTCCTCCAAGGAAAATATTTTGACAAACTATATAGTCTATTTAATAAACATTAGACAATTTATAGTAAATCATCATTAAAATAAAAAATGGTAATATTTTATGTTAATATTATGGGCCTAGAATTATGCATGAAAAATATCCTTATTCCCATTTTACATGATATAAAATCAAGAATATACCATAAATACAAAATATCAACTGTAAAATAGTAGTTTGAGCCACACATCCTAAAAAATAGATAAAAACATAGCAACAACATGCCCTAGAATCCTTCATTTCATATCAAGAAGGGTGTTGACAACGCAGTGGTATGATATCCAACAAAGGTATAATAACATTCATAGACTTCCCATTTACCAATTCCTGAAATAAAAAAACATCCACCTATAATTAAATTTTTATAGTGAATTTTCCTTTGTTGATTAAACATGTCACTCGATTCGACCTATTGCAATTCATCAAACATGACTCCCCAAATTATAAAGAATAATAATTATTAGTGATTGTTTGAATTATATAGTTGGGAGATTATACCCTATGTAAATAGTGAAATTAAGGAATAAAAACAAAAAATATAAATGGATAAACAATAGAGTACATTGGGTTAATTAACTAAAACCACAACATTCTATAATAAATAATATATGATAAATAGTCAAATTATTAAAATATAGAGAAAGAAAAAAATTAATTTACCACCGGGGTGACCCTATATAAAAAATTGAAAAATTAAAATCATATATATTACGATAAAAATCTAACCCTGAGTACAATGAGATTCCATGTATCAATGAATCATGAGATATAATATCCTGACCTTAAGACTCCACATGTAACATCTCATATTTTTTAAAAAGTCACTATATTTGATAGCGTATATGATACTCCACATCGACATTAAGAGAAAAACAAATTATTATTATATAAAGGATTAGTTAAAATGGTGGGAATAAATATTACTAAATGAATTGGGAAAATATGGTTTAAACATTTTTGTAATAAATTATTTTTTGAATAAATAATTATAATTGAATGTAAATATATTATTAAATAAATGGAAATCATTTTTTAAAAAAATTATGAAAATAATTTTGTCCATAAAATATTAAAAACACATTTTTTTGAGTTTTATTTATCAATTAAGTTTTCAATATAATTGTTAATATTCATCTGATATGTTTTATAAACATGATATTAGAAAAATTCATGTTTATGAATAAAAGTAGTATTTTTCAAAAAAAAAATAATTTTACCACCATTGGTTGGAGAAATAATTTTAAATCAAGTCCATGAAAAATTTTTAACATTAATTTAAAAAAATAAAAAAATTTATTTTGAATTAGGACATAAAAATTTATTATGGATAAATATTTGTAATTGTTCAAATAAAATTCATATTTTAGTGAATTGTGAAAAATACTGCACTTTAATAGAAAAATAATTTTTGGTCAAATTTTTATATCATTATACAATAATTTTATTTTATTTTACTTATAAGTAGATTATATTTTTTTCATTTAATTTAATTTATGTCATTATATTTAATTTAAATTTAAAAATTTATATAAAAACATTTTAATCTATTGAATGTTTCTCTTTAAAACCCGACATATTTTTTGTTTGCAGATTTTATTATAAAAATTATTTTCCAAGTTATGTGAATTAAATTAGTTAAAATGGATTCCATATTTGGAATTTTATTTTTCAAATTAGGTTTTATGTTTAATTAAATTTTTAGATATAAAAAATTTACCATTGTTGAAAATTCACTAATCTTTTTTAGGTAAAATTATGGCAAGGGTAAAAGTAAAAAAGGTAAAAACTATAAATACCTAAAAAATAATCATTTAAAGGTATGTTGAGGTATTTATCCTACCAAAAATTCATAGAAACATTAATTTACTATTTATATCCTTTAAGTTAGTGCCAACTCAATGTGGCTTTCATTTAATAGAAAAATATCAATAAATTAATAACATAAACCCACCTCTCCTCATGTATAAATACCACCCATCACCAACCCATTTCTAATCACATAGAATTGTAGCCCTTAAAATGTCTTCCCATACCACTCATACTCACTATTACTCTATAAAATTGTTCATCATCTCAGAAAAATTGAAAATACATGGTCCTCGTGGTCTTTCTAATAGAGGAAATTCAAGAGGTAACTTTCTCAAAGTACATCTCTTAATTTCTTTTCTTTTTATAATTTCTGCTTACAAAATTCATCCAAAAATTAAACATAACTTTTGAATAATGTATATACTTGTGTAAATTTTTTTAATATAGTATCTCAAATCTATTTCATTTCTCACCACCTCTTATTCCCTGAAAGGAAATTTTTTTTCAAGTTGTGTTGGTTAATCACCTCCGCGAATAATGTTTTTAATCTTTTTTCCATTACTACATTCATGGATTTTAATAAAAATGATTTTATCAAAAATATTTATTAATAATTATATGGTAACCTATTAAATTTTTTCTAAATTTTATATTAATCATACCTTCATGCTTTTTGTATTATTGTTATACGATAATAATGTCTGGGGATGTGTGGACTATGACCTCCTCAAATATATTTGATTCTTTCACAAATCACATGGAATGATTTGAACATAGTTTTAGTAAAAATATCTGATATAAATTAAAAATTAGTTTTAATTTAATTATATTATATATTTATTCATATTAACATACATTTTCATTAATAACATTTTATCAAGATGACATGAAAAATTAGAATAGCGTTCATACGTACATGCAACATGCCGCCTCCATGAATAATGTTTTTAGTTTTTCTCGAATGATTAATATAAATATTTATATAATGAATATATATTATATTTATATTAGTTTTTATATTCTGGATATGATGGAATTATGACCACATGGACTATTGGCATCAAACCATGTTCATTTTAGACGGAAGTACCAAATATCGACAAAACATCTGAGATAAACTTAAATTATTATGTGACTGCTATAACATTATAAGAAGTGATATATAATAAATAATAAATATTGAAATTTAATAATGTTATATAAATTATGCTATGTTTAATAATCAGGATGATAAATAGGGTACACGATAATTCAAACATGATATAAGGTAATTTATTAGTCAATTTTCCATTATTTGGGTTAAAATTCGACATCATGATTATGATGTTCTATGATTATATGGGAAATTATTTTTTCATATATTATATTATATTTATATCTAATATATGTTTATTTAATTTTAATAAGAATAATTTAACTATTTGATTAACAAAAGTGATCATGACAAAAGACTCATTAACTAAAACATCGTTTAAAATTTTGTAATGATATATTCTTATTAATATTTATCATTCATGTCGATGTTTTAAAAATGAATTTGAAGATATTTATATATGGAAGTTAAGGATATAAAATTTTAATAATTTAAAATGTTTTAAACTTTTATAGGACACTTTGATAAAGAAATCATATTTTTAAATGTTTTGATTGTGTTTTAAAAATAGATTAATTATTACAGTAACATGGAATGTATTATCAACATATACCCCAGGAATGAAAATTATATATTCCATTTTCCAATTATGTATTTAAATTTAGTTTACAAGTTTTCTATTTTATTTTAAAACACTGTCTTTCCATTTTTGAGTGTGAAACTTGTAAAGGTGAAATGTTATTTCAATGTAGTAATGTTATTTCTTCCCTTTATACTTGTTTTATGTGTTATTATTATGTTATGGTTCATTGTAATTGTATATGTATAAGGTTGGTTCTATGATAAAATAATGTATGTTGAGTTCATTATTTCTCTCTGATGCACTGGTTAATGAAACATAGTAACATTTTATGGTTTCTACTAAGAGATTTATGGAATATATATATGGGTATTACAAATGTTTCCATGAGTTTTAGTACATATTTAACATTGAAATAAAAAATGTATATATGATATGGAATCTAGAATTTACCTTTATGATTTATTATTTCTAATAATTTTATCATGATTCATATGATTTACTGAGGTTTGTTAAAGTGCTTATGTTTTTTTTTGAAATTTATTATTTTATTAAAATTATTTCATTAGTTTAAAATAGTCATAAAATAATGGTTCCGTCATTATTTTGTATCCCTCTATTAGTTTTTTTATCATATCTTGTTTTGAAAAATTTTCCATAAGGTATAAGTATGGGAAACAAAAATGAATATTTCATGATTATTTTTTTCAAGAAAATAAATCATGTTTTATTTTAAAATGATTGTATTTTGAAAAAAATGATATCATTTTAGTAGTACAATATTATATGATAATGGAATTTTTTTTATTAATTATGGAATAATTATATAAAACATGAATTATAAAAAGATCATCAATTTGAATGAAATTAAATTCATTAGTATACTCAATATTTAGGTAATACATAAGGGTGAATCTATAAAGTTTGAATCATAGGTTGGTTTTGATAACTTCAGTTGTTAGGATGTTATCTGGGTACAAGTTATTTTTCCTTCATAATAAAGAGGGTTATCATCAATGTAAAAATATTGGATTGTTATGGTAGTTTAGTTATATTGGATAAAAACATAAATCATTTGAGTTATAATGAGGTGGATGAATTTGAGTATTTTAAAAAATTTATGTTATCATATTTAACCTATATTGTATTCTAGTTTTCATTTTTATGTCATGTTATTGTTTGAATATTAAGAATAATATTTAAATATGGAAGGAATGAGATCATTAAGAAACATCTTATCCCTCTATGGTGATTTGACCATTGATATTATCACAAAATTGTGTTTGAATGATTTCCATAGCATCTTGAGTATTCAAATCACCTGTAATAAATTTTTCAAGTTATCTAACACCTACTCATTTATAAAATAATATTATGGGTCATGGAATCTTTTTTATTTGATTTAATTATTTCAACTTGTCCAAATCCACCCTAACGTGAACATACATATGTGTAGTGAACTTTTTCTTTTTTAAATTTGGACAAAATGAAAAATGATAAATTTAACTTCATGAAGATCATGATATTAGGATACACAGTATGATTTATTTCCTAATACATAAATAATGAATAATTATTGGATTTATATTTACTAATTATGAGGGTATTTTATCTTCATGAATTAGGTATTAATAAATAATGTGGCAATGCGTCGTTAATGGAAAATGAAGAACATTGAATTATTAAGATGTCTCCTTATAATTTATTAAAGAGTTATGGTAGACTTAAAGAATATGAAATGATTAAATGTACTAGAACTACTTTTTTAGTGTGATTACATTGTTGATACTACATTTAATTTTGAGTTATCCTAATGTTTTCATAAAAAATTTACTTGAGAATAAATTAATTTTTTTGACATAATTATAAAATTAGGGATAACCATGATTGATTATATAGTTTTCTGTTAACTATGGGTTATTATATTTTGTGATTAAAATTGAATGGTTTGAGATAAACTTCAGGGATATAAGATATTATAGTTATTTTGGTGTATTTTATCCCATTTTGGTAATGTTACGAAATTATATAATTTTTACAAAGGACAACTCGTAATAAGGGAGACAACCCATCACATCAGACAGGGTTGTGGGAATCAAACCCACAACTGAAGTGTTTTAACTCTTTGTCACCTACCACTTGCATATGATATTCCCTTGGTTAGTATGAATTTTTATTATTAGTTAAATGAGAATATGGAATAATAATATGTTTATTTTGGGAAATAATTTTATATCAAATGGATAACCTTGGTACTCGAAAATGATTTTGGGATTAATAGATGCATGTAATTTTTGAAGTTGTTCACAATTTTGGGAACCCTATATGCCTTAGGTAAATTGAATAAAATAGATTTTTATTTTAAGATTAATGTTTAAATTTTATTTTTGGTGATTTTTTATAGACTTATAGTAAAACTATTTATTTATTAAAATAGTTAGCACATACAAAATATTATAATTAGTATTAGTTTTTCTATGAGACTTCAAGAGTAATAGATTATATTTGGAGATAAATGTCACCATTTATCATGGAAGACATTGTTATCAAATCCATCTTAATAAGGACCTCAAAATTGGTTTGGATTTTTTAAAATACTTTTAAGGGTAACTATTTAACGAATTGTCTTCGATGAGAAAGAGAATTACTTTTAAAATTTTATGATTAAATATAGTTTTCATCAAAAAATTGATTATTAAATTAGGGAATAAACCTATAAAGTACTACAAATTTTGGTTTTGGTTAATTTCAAAAAAAAATGATAAATATGTAGATCATATTTTGTAGATTATGTGATTATGGTGCTTCAGGTGTAACCAAGTACTCTTAAATACTCATCGTTTGGTAGAAAATGATTTTTGTGTTTAAAAAATTGACTAATGGATGAAACACTACTTGTTATGATATTTTCATATGTTCATTGTCTAGGAAGTAATAGAATACTTCAAATCTATGAAAATTATATTGATGAAAAAACATTATACACTTACATTTATAAACGATCATTTTCCCATTACATATTTATGGTATTGTGATGATTATCGTTCCATGATCATGTTATATATCACTCTATATTATTCTATAAGAGTTATTTTTTCTTCCAAGTAAATTTTTTCTTATGTTAAATTCATGTATTTATGTTATTGTGATGGTTAACCTCCCCTATACAGCATGCCTACTTAGACTAAATGCTTTATAGTCCATTATTCATCACCACATTAAGAAGGATGAGCATAAAACATATTTTATCTGTAATATTTGTTGTGTAAATAGTTTTTCTCAAACACAAAACCACCAAAATATCATAAAACATACAATTTAATGGAAAAACTAATATATAGAATCTCTAAGTGTCTCAAGAGAAATCCCAAAAATGATTAATGAAATAAAAATCCACTATTTTTTAAGGATTTGAGGCAAAATGATAAAATATGCCTACCTACATGTGAAAACAACAATAGGATCACATTTGATCCCAGCCACACACCCACAAACCCAGATTCTACCTCTGAGAGAGCTCCTCGGGTTGAACATCCTCTTATATCTCCCTCTTATATTTATATTCATCTTCTTTAAATGAGAAAAAGGATCCCTATGGTGGAGTATGGTGAGATATAAATGGATAAATGAAAACAAAAAAAATTTAAATATATATAAATGAAATGAGGGGTCCATCCCCATCACCACCACCCATGATTTTTTTTGACATTCATAGGAAGAACTCCTATTTCAGGGTCAAATTTAAAGAGTAAATCTCTATCAGATACTCCATTTAAAATATATCACTAAACTAACATGTTAGATTAATTAAATATTCAAATAATTAAATAATAAATATTAGATGAAATAAAAATGGATTAGATTTCCACCAAACTCATTCCATAGGGTAATCAACATATTCTTGGACTAATAATATGGTTATAAAAATTGTCTCAATTAATAATATATTATAAATTACAGTTTTTTGTGAAATAATTAATATAACAATAAAATGAAATTTTTCATTATTTTCTATAACCCGTTGTGATGATATTTTTTACAAATTCCCTGCTGAATTATAAAAATAATTACGATGAAATTGTTTTTCTTAAGACTCAATATAATAAAATCATTAATAATTATCTATAATTAACATTCCCAAAAAATTAATTTCTTTTTAATATATATCTAGAAACCTACTAAATTATTTTCACAAATATATTAATTTTATATTTATATGAAGGATACACTATTATATAAATGAAAAAAATTTATTTTTTAATATTTCATTAAAACAATTAATTGTAAAAGCACATTTTATATTCATATCTATATTAGTTAGGATTAGTAGATGACCAAATAATAACCTATTATTGTAATTTTCATCTTGATAGTTCTTCTAATTCTAGGATAAATATAAAACATTATTAAATATATTTTAAAAAAATTATTTTGGATATATAGTATCCAATCAAGATTATACATAGATTATATGGATGACATAATTGTTTTAAGACACTGGTTTTATAGTGTAATATCATATTCCTATAATGTGTGATTATTGGTATGAAATAAAAAATATAAAAATTTATATTGACCATCAGCGGATCAAAAAAAGAAATTAAAATAACATTTGACTAATAAATAAAGTGTGTAATAACTTCTAAAAGTTTAGTATTTGTATACATGATATCTGGTTGTTGTGATCATGAATATGTCAGTGTCCAGGTAAGAAATCAAAATGAATTTTCTCTCTCTTGGAGTATAACCATATACCTCCAAATAGATAGTTTTTAAATCCTCCCGAAATCCCTAAAAGAAATTTATATTTTTAGTATGGTATGATATCTACTGTGTATAAAATTCTCACCCTAAAATTCATTTTTTTATCGACATTCAAATAAGATCAAATCAATTTTGACAAATAATTGAGTGAATATTTTTGTGTTTATGAGGAGAAATGTTGTCTCGTAAGTGGATATGTACGAGAATTCCTACTTGGGTGGAGAAACATTTAACAGAGTTTTTGGAAAGATAATGAGAATAAATTCGGAGTTTTTTATAAGGATAATTTTACTAAATATTCATTATGAAAACAATATTTTACATTAATGTACATAGAGTTATTGATTAGTAAAAAATCAATGCACCCCATTAAGTAATAGGGATAATGTTTTTATTTATATTCAAATTTGTTTCCAGAAATTTTCATGTGGTTAATTGATAAATGAATCATTATTTTTTTATCATAACCAAATGATGATATTATTATAAAATATATAATTATTTATTTTCAGGATGTCATTGTTAATAATAAATAATAATAAATAATTAATTATTAATATTTAATTGTTTTATTTCATATATTTTATTGTAGGGGAGGATGAATGGTGACTACAACATTTTCATGAAAGATAGTTTTATTATAATTTAAAAACATGAATAATCCATTTTAGAATGATTCATCTATAAGAGAGCCACCTCATTTTTTAAGCATGAACTCTTATTTAAGAAAAGATCAACGATCTATGTATGGATTTTTCTTATATAAAAAATGTGTAATAATAATTTTGGATATTAAAATGTATCATTTTTCATATGTTTCATTCTATGAATGAATGGATTTTTTGTTATGGTGGGATTATATAGCTTCTTTGTAAATATGTATTGGCATAAAAATGTTTCAAATTTTTAAAAGGATGTTATTGATTAAATGAATGAAGAGAAATATATGAACGAATCATTCCTTTTTAATTTTTATATGAAAACAATATGAAATTATACTTAGGTCATATATTCATTAATCATAAAATATTATTAATAAATCATCAAATTATGTAAAAATAGAATTTAGTTGATATTAATGGTGGAATAATTCCATATTGTTTCAATATTTAAAACGAAAATTAATGATATTTTATAGAAACCGGATTTAACAACACAGACAACATCATAAATCGAGTATGTAGTGATGTGAAATTTTCAATTGTCAGACATGGGTGTATTTTTAATAAATGATTTTAATAATTATTTTGTATATCATTATATATAATAATTTGAGTTAATTTTATGATATTTAATATTAAAATGTCATTTTTTTGACAAATTATGATCCATGATAAGAAATTGGAAATACATTAATATGATAATACAAGAAAAATAAAAAAAATAGAAAATAAATAAATAAAAATATATGGGGTGGTCATGTGATCTAAGAATAAACATGAATATAATAACGCGGAGTTATTTCTAATCAGAATAAAAAATAAGATTACATAATGGTGGCATAATACAATCTTCGAGAAATTAGAGGAAATGAATATTATGCTAAATCACATGAAGGCTAATGGTGAAGAAGAAGGCTAGTCCATAAGATCAATTAAATTATAATGACGCTTATGTTGACCAAAATGGTTGCAAATTTATGGTGTAATTTTTCATTTAAAATTGTGAAGTTTAAGATCATTATAATATTAGATGGCGTCACATATTTCTAAAGAAGAGTATGAATTTAATTATTTTTCCAATGAGAGAGTTCATACAGTCATTGTAGCCTCTCCAATTTGAAATCAATATTTAAAAAGTGGGCAACGAATATATACTACATTAATACACAACGAATTCCAGGATTCCTAAGATATCCCATTATTTCTGAACCACGTAAAAATAATATTTTTTAATTTTACATTATTATTTTCTCAGGAGAGATAGATATGGAGAGACAAATAGGGAGATTATCTAGTGTGTATCACTCAAATATTTCATAGTAAGTTATTTTCCTTAATGTATGTAAATAGCATGCGCTACAAATAACATCTTGTTCGATCGCACCAGGACATACCAAACTAGCCATTCAAAAGTTTTTAAGAATAGTATGAATTGTATTATAAATTTTATGTACTATATAAAATTTTAGAATTTATATTATGTGTTTTGTAGAGAAAAAATAAGAACAAATTGAATTTTTAGATAGTAGAAATATTTTTTAAAAAATGCCATTTAATCCCCTTTAAAAGGAGAACCATTATTAAATCCAATATATGACACTTTTATATATTAAATTTGAAGAAATAAACTTTATATTTAGAATAGGGACATAAAAATGTTCTTTGGATAAATTTTCGGTGCTTTTCAGATTATATTCATATTTTGATGACTACTGAAAATAATAAATTTTAATAAAAAAAACTATAATCAAAATAATTTTTAGTGTTAAAATATATATTTTAACGGTTTTGGGGTATGATTATATTATATTTATATCATTTAATATAATGTTTTTCGTTGGATGTAATTTTACATTTAAATTGGACATAAACACATATGAATCTTTTGATTGTTTTTATTTCTAAAAAACACTCTTTCTGGTTTTGACAATGAGAATATTTTTAAAATTAATTAATAAAAAATATATGTTATTAATTTTTTGAAATAGATATAATTTTTAAATTTGAAAAATCAAAATTATCTAAGTGTCAATGTTGGGTATTTTTCTGGAAACATACAATTTCTGATGAATAGTGAAAAACATTGCGTTATTGTTTAAAAATGAATTTTTATCTAAATAAATATTTATATTATTTATATTTATTTTAAATCACAATATATGTATATTACTTATATATATTTCATTTAATTTATTTGTGTCATTTTATAATAAAATTTTATTTATTAAATTTTATTTAACTTTTTATCATCCTTTACCCACCTTCTAGGCACATTTGAAAATATGCATAAAACGAAATTTACCGCTTAAGTATATTGAATTTCAGAAATACGAGAGTCACAATATACATCAGTAATTAAAATTGGGTTCAATAATATGAATAAATTTTTTGATGAATAGAACATTTTGAATTTTATTTTCCATCGTTAAATGTAAATAAGGTAATTAAGGGTAAAATGATATTATAATTACCATAACACATGTGATAATTCTGTTGGATAAGTGTATTTTGAACAAAATATATCTTAGGTCTAAAATATGACCCTTTTTTTTTCTTGGATTTGATTAAGATATTTATTATTATTTTATTTAAAAAAGAGTTAAAACAGTTGTAATCAATAATTAATAACTAAAAAATTTTAATATAGGGTTATACATGAGATAAATTCAACTATAAATATAAATTAAAAAGAAAAACTATATTTCTAACATAATTTTACATAATTTATAATTTATAGACATTAATAATTAAATTTATTTATGAACCAATAGTGATGTTGTAATTACATTATTAACTAATGATTAAAATAATTCATATTATAAATATCCAAATAAATTTAAATTCAGACTTATAAGGAATTACACTGATTTTAAAGGTTAATATGACATGTAAGGGATTATTAAAAAAAAAGTTCTAAGAGATAAGGTTTATTTGGGTTTCACAAAAACAAAATACAAAATAGTGACCAAATTGACATAAATGATGTTATAAAACAAATACTATATTATAATTTTATATTATACCGGTAAAAATTGAAGGTTATGACAAACGTCTTATATAAGGACAGATATATCAGTATTGACCCACTAGGGGTTCTATTGGGTTTTTAGTATGTTTATTAACCATTTATTTTAAAAATATATGAATACATAGTAAAAGATCAACTATTTATCTAAAAAATAAATCTACAAGATAAGGTTAATATGGTGACATAAAATGATATTATACCTATTTGTTGATAGTTTTTAGACCCAAACAAAAATTATCATAGAAATTAATTCATTGATATCCATTAGAAACCAAAAATGAATTTATAATAAAATAATATTTTATGTTGTTCCTAAAGTGACCCTCACTTCATTTATAAAAGGTCACATCCCCTTCAATTAATTTCACCCCTGAAAATCCATTTGGATCATCCAACCCATTCTATAATATCCTCCAAACAACTATAACTAGATTCTAGATGTCTTCCTCTAGTCAGAAAGTGAACCTATGGACCCCATTTGATCAAAATAAAAGGAAGCACCCGAAAAAGAGGTATTAATTTCCCCACCTCTTTAAAAGTTATCTTGTTCTTCCAATTCCACTTTTATTGTTTTTTCTAAACCAAAATAATAACGTCAGTGTATTTGAAACACTATGATATTGATATAAATATGGTACGACCATACTTTATATCCAATCCATCCAGTGAAGGACAAAGTCACCTTATGTGTGTACGTAGAACATACCGTTTCCACACTATAGTGTAATTGTTATTCAACACTTCATTATATAGATGGGTATAATAATGTTTTATAATTGAGGTAATTAATAAATATATCATTTCAATGATTCTGTATATATAATATAAAATCCAATTATATATGATCTCACCCTTAATTGAATGATATTGTTACTCGTGCATACAAAAAGAAAAATATATCCATGAACGCAATGCGATTCATTCCCATCGTAACCATTCATGAATAATTTTTATTTAATGATAAAAAATAATTATTGAGATATTAATATTGTCATGTATATGAATAAAATACAACATATCCATAACAAAAAGTAATTACATAACAAAACATATAAATGAAAATGAATTAGTTGACCCCTGAAACAACGGTACAGCTAAAATATTATTAACAAAATAATATTAGACGATTATATGTGGTATTATATTTATTTATGTGGTTCTTTTATAATTTCATAACAGTTATTTAACTATTATATAAGTGGATAATGTACCCTTGACTAAGGAAACATACCAGGTAAGGAGTTTCTTATCACACATTTAATTTTGTGTGATTTCCATTATTCACAATTTATTTATTACATGTGGTGTATAGTGTACATCCATTTGATATATATTATCAGGATTATATTTATATAAATTGTATTCTTTGATTTATTATATTTTTATTAACATTTGGTATTACGAAATGATTGATTACATCGTGGTAAGGGTTTTCATCTCACATTATTCCCATGAAATTCCAGCTATATTTCCATTATTTCATTTTGTGTGGTTTATGTACTCCCCATGATTGTATTATTTGTATATTATTCCATAATTTATGGGTATTTACATCTTCATTGTGAGATCCTTCTTTCATGGAGTGTATGATTTGTAAGTTACCAAATCGGTAAGGGATCATCTAATTTCAATTTCATCTCATTGGGTTTTACGAAACTTCATTGAATATTTTTCTCCATGATTATGTGTGAAATCACTATTTATTTTTTTATTTATTAATTTTCACTACCCTATGTTTGGATATAATTTTTATTTACATTATCACTCCATTGGAAAATTTCCAAGACATTGCTATGAACTTGATAAGAGTAATCTTAACTTAATTTCCATTTATTGAGTTAAACATCCAGGTCATTGGTGTTTTTATTAGTATAATTTTGTTGAATTTCCTCTGATTGATTTAATTTGAATATCCAATCATATTTAGTGTATTTTTATTTTTTCAAACATAATTAGGTCATTGATTTATCCTTAACCTATGGATATAGACATTATAAGGAATTTCATCTCAAATTATAATCAATTGAGACTTCATGGTTGTAATCCACCAATTCACTTTTATATGGTGTATATTCTATACATTGAAATAATATATCATGAATCCCATTATTCACATGAGATTATAAATTTCTAATTACATCAATTGTTTTTTTAAATGACTCCTGTTTGTTTAGGAACTCAAATTAAAATAACATTTTAAATGATTTAAAAATTTATTCTTCTAAATAATTCTCATTAATGTCTATGTTTTAAATATGGTTTTATAGATTGATTTATATCTAAATGAATGTTTTAAAATGGAAATTTATTTTAAAAGAAACAATGTTGTATGTGAAACTTTGATTCAAAATTCAATTTTTAACTATATCGTAATAAATAGTGGGCTTTTACATTTTTTCAAGAAAAAGGGGATATTTTTGTCAAATAGTTTTACTGATTTTTCTTATCTTATTCTTTATTCATAATTATTCTTGATTGAGGTTGATAAAATATTCCCTATTGTATTTAATGAGTTATGTTTGTTAGTTGATGTGCTACTTTTATTCAATTAATGGTTTTTGGTTAAAATATGAACATTTTCCATGTTAGTTCTAATAATAATGTTTAGATTATGTTTCTCTTGGGACAAATGTGTGTGTGTAGATGGTATTTTTTGTCAAAATTTGAGAATTCTAGTCAAAATAAAGAATTAGAAAGAGAAGTACTCAAAAGTGAATGGAGGTTTATTGAAGTGAATGTGTTTGGATAATTATTATAGATTCATAGCATTGGATTCCATGCATGGACAATTCTATATGTTGTTACAAATCAGATGATTGATTCACTGATCTTCAAAATATCAAAGTTATTGTATCATGAGTGACACAATTTTTACAACATTAATGTAGCATTTTATTGTATTATTGTAGTAATTTGCATTTAATAATCCAAAAAGTATAGGAAGAAAAAAGGGGAGTGGCTTGAGCTTTGGAACATGACGGTGGAAGCCATGCATGTGCATTATGTTTTATGATGGGATTGTATTTTTGTATACTTTGTTCTATACGAAGTATTTATTATATGGATTATGAAAAATTGGGGCCATTCCATGAGCTAGATACCCCAGCCTTAGCCCGAGAGAGATGATGGAGCACTGGGGGTTGATCGCGCCCATGGGGAAGTCTAGGTAGAGCAATCTAACAAGAGGCATCTTTAGGCTATGTATAAGCCCAAAGGAGTGCATACATGATGATAAACCTGTGCGCAGAGATGCATTAGGGGCATTAAGAGCGTTCCCCCAGGAGGCATGGGTGGGTGCAGAGGTGCGCCCACATTAAACCGGTGCGGGGCCGCACAGGAGGGGGGAGAGGAGAATTCTGAGCAGTTTTCGGGGGGAGTTGATTGATAAAATGTGCTCCTGCATGTATGTTCCAATGTGGGACATCATTTTATCAACGCAGATGGAATCTCAACCACTCATCTCATACCTCATCTTGGTTGACCTTCCAATTAGCCATGACATCTGATCATTCGATCTCCGCCGCTCATCTGATTTGGTGCCCTGCACGTTTGAATTCAAGTCTTCTTATCCTCCCGTGGATTTGAAGCAGCTGCGCTATTTTATTCAACCTCCATCGCTTACCACCTATACTGTAACTCACCAGAGAAGAATATCGATCATCATGGATGACCTCTGACTATCGTCGAAGGGTTATTTCTACACCCTAAAGTCTACAGGATCAAACTGAGCCCATGCATGCAATCTATGTCTATCATGCATGATATCTTGAAGGAGGATAAAACAAACCGAGTTGCGAGTACTTAATTATTTCACGAGATACATGGATTATCCGTGAGAGATTCATGCACATGAATTTTTCTTGTGATCTGGACTATGTGCATGAAGATAGGATCCCATGTTGAAGTGGAAACAAATCTATGATCTTGGTATATCTTCACCCTCTGGTATAAAGATATAAAATCACAGAAAATTATGAGCATTCAACCCATTATCCCCACATCCTCTCACACAGTTTGTAAATGCGGAAGAGTTTCTCCCCTAGCCTATGAAAGGAGGAGCCCAAGATGAAGAATGTTACTACTCTCCTATACCTGAGAGCATCTGTTTCAAAAAACAGAGCATCTCTCTGTGCACCACTTTGCAAAGAGCTACCAGGAGTCCTGTGAGCCTTCTTCTCTACAAAGAAGAGTACCTACAGGCCTTAGACAGCTGCTACACACCCTCAAATAGCTTCATGAAGAACCAACACCCGAACACGCAATAGTTTTTGTAAAAACCCTCATTGTGCTTCGCCAAATCCAAGCCATCATGAGCTGGTTCTTGAGATACTATCTCACTGAGATTTAGAAAGAGGAAGAATCATCCACATCATGCAAAAAAGAAGATATGTTCATCCTTGCGTGAACAAAGTGACCTATGGTGATCTTTTTTTCAATAATAAAGGTAAGAACACACTATTGTTTTCATATTTGTATTCTACTATTTGTATGGGTTCATTGTTGTAGAAGTAAGAGATCACAAGTGGTGAATTTCATAAAAGGGTGTGATTGATTTGAAGAAAACTGAGGGATCGGGTGTTTTCAAGAGAAAAAGGAGAATACATGCATGTATGAATGTTCTATGGTTTATGGAACCCGAGGTCATGGTCACATGTGTGATGAATAAGATCTCACAAAGAAGGGGATTAACACATTTTTGGTTGAAGAAAAATATCACCCCTAATGAAACACCTTAACTATGTGATCGTGGATGAATGAAATGATAGAGAAGGAATAAGCCGAGTGTGTGTGTGTTTAAAGAAACATATTCATTAAGGATTTTCAATGAATAAGGAGAGTATGAGAATGCATTTTTTTAATGCATGCACAATCACACGTGAAGTGACAAAAATAAAGAATAAAAATAAATTGTTTGAAAGTGTATAAATAAGAAGAAATAATGAATTGAATGAAAAGGATCAACCTAATTTCATATTCATGATCACTTGCATACATGAACAAGAAGAAAAGTATTGATTTAGATGAATACACGTGAACCTATCTTTACTACCTAGATAATCAAATCAGTATATGTGATTTTATCCAACAAGAGTGAAGATGTTTCAGTGTAGCTGGTTGTTTTACTATGAAGTTGAAATAAAGAGTCTAGTGAAGTGGTTGTTTCACTCTAAAAGAAAAAAGGAAACAAGGAAGAATTTATTTCCTACTGCTTTTCAAGTAATCAAGTGAAGAGTAATAATGAAGAGGAAGAGCAGAACCTGCCTTTTGAAGAATGAAGAGGAATGTATCCATAGGTAGTATGAAGAACTAGCTAGAGGTAGTAAGTTGGACTAGGCTATCACCTGTCCAGGGAAGAGGATTGTTTCCCTCCACCTCTAACATGTCAGGACTCACATAGGATATAAGATTGTTTTCCTTTCCACCCCACTGTAATAGCTAATCACATCATAGTGGAGAATCCCTGCACTGGTCATATCCATTCATGGAAAGGACGTAGCTCATCTTATTGAGTGTTGAACCTTGTAAAAATATCGTGTGCATGTTTTTACTATTGTCTATTATTGCATGTGACAGGGAAAAGAGAATAAGAGAATCATGATCCTACCAGGTCAAGAGGTAAAGTGATAAATTTTGTAATTGGTATAAAAATTCCCCAACACTGATTCCCCCCCCTCATTGTATTAGGTATATCCCTATCTGGTCCCCTCAATTAGTATCAGTGGGACATGGTCAAATTTGTTGGATTCACTACAGTGATGTTATTCCCTTTTTAAGTCCTGAGTTTCTTTCCAAAGTTATCAATGGAGTGAAATTTCAGTGAAGATTCTTTTATCACTTAGTGGAAGGCCATATCATCCTAAACCATGTTGAACGGGAAATAGTAAGTGAAAATAATTTTAAAGAAGATGTCCCTCTTATATAAAGGAGAGGAAGGATCTGGTTGTCCATATCTGGCTGACATTGAAGAGACACTAGACATTGATTGTTATGAGAAGGTGGATAAAGTATCCACCAAGAAGATTGATACCCTTTCTATATCAAAATATAAAGAGGTATGTGTTGGTAAATTTGGAAATTATTCTCATGATGAAAATGTTAGCACATGTGGTGATGATCAATCTACAACATCTCATGAAATATCAGTTGATAGATTAATAATGAATCTGGAAGGTATTCCTGAAGAGAAAAAATCCCTAGTTTGTATAGAATTTCAATACATGGAGGAAAATATCACTCAACTAAAAGAATAAACTGATGTTTAGGAGAAAGGCTTACAAGAAAAAATTGATGAATGTATAAAGCTCTACATATAGGGTAGATCCATTGAAGTAACAAAGATGGAATTTGAATTATGTTCTTCAAAATTTCTCAATGATGTTGAAGAAAGAGAGGGAGTCCATAAGACACTTGTAGAGAAGATCCATGCACCTGAATATGAGCTGAAAAAATGATGTCAAGGAGTTATATTTGGAATAAGTCTCCAAGAAGATTGAAGAATCTGACTCTTTGTTACAAAAAAATGTAAGGATTCAAGAAGATGGATTTGAAAGATTAAATAATGTTTGTGAAGAGAATATGACTATGATTGAATACTAGGAAGTCTTCTTCAATATGAGTTGTCTAGAATTTAAAGATCATTTGACCAATCATGAGAAGACAAATATTTAGTCTCCACAAAATAAGGAAACAATTTCTGCTAGTACTCAATGTTCAATGGAGAATTATACTCTATAAAGACTACCAACATGTGACAAGAAGACAATGGCTTCACTCATTGATCTATCACAATTAATTGAGAATGTAAAGGTACCATCCATACCATCTTTAACTAATGTTTCTAAAATTTCTTCTACAATAAGTGTAAGATAGAAGATTAATTCAAAATAATTATGGATGATGAAAAGTGATATGAAACCTACCACCAATGTTATGGTGGATAGGTTAAAGAGTGTGGAAGATAGCTCTCAACAGAAAGAACAACAATTCAACAAGAAGATTAAGCAACCTTATTAAAATGATGAGATAAATTCATGGCTTCTTGTTCAATGTTGGTGCTGTAAAAGATTTGGGAATTATGCACTATATTGTTGGTACAACCCCTTATATTTAAAAGAATATAAAATTCCCATCTCAAGGGGTAGATTCAAGAGAAGAATATGCAACATCCATAGAACCAGAAACATATGTATACTAATAACATATTTGGAATTTTAGATTACATATGTGATGTATGAAATGGGAGTGGTCATATGAATGGTGCTTTTTGATTTCAACAGGTACCCAAAACTGATAAGTAAAGAAGACCACATATGTTAGGTATGAATGAAGAAGCATCCTTGGGAATAAATGAGATGAATAATGCGAAATCAAATTATCCAAAGTTAATTTCAACAAAGAATGATTAGAAGTCCTTGGATTCTAAATCCATGAAGGTGAAGGGTGGTTCATCCAAATGAAATACTAAGAAGGAAGCCATTCAGAATAATCCATGTAGAAGATCCAATAATGATTCCTCAGTACCTAAAGATATTTTTGGGGCTTGGATAGAAGAATTGGAATGAATAAAAAATAGGGATGATGCACATGCTATTACTTTAAAAAAATCAAAAAAATATTCTACATGACGAAAATTATGTAATGTGTGTGAGTTGAAACAAGGCTAGCTAGAATTTTAAAATATGATTTGAATTTACTCCATCCTAAAAAGAATTCCTCCAGAATATGAATATTGCACCAATATATTCTAGTGCTTTGAAATCCCTTGAAGAAAAATGATTCAAACACAATGTAATGGAAGAAATATTAAGGTCCACACAACCACAATCATTATTAAGGATTAGTTGTGATTGTGTGATGAATGGAGTATCTGGGTTGAGAAGATTATCTCAACATTATTGTTCATAATGATGGAGCAAGGAGGATCCACCTTACTCCATTAAATCTTTTTCTTTTTTATTCTTTTTTATCAAACAGGGAATTGAAGGTGTGGAAAGATGTCAGGTGGTGTACCTGAGATTCGTTAACGAGAAGTGGTCCCTTTAGGGGGAGATAAATGAAGAAGCTTCCAGCGTCATTATCTCAATCTGTATCTACATTAGTTTGTATAAAACATAATTACTCTAAATATTGTCTGAATATAAAGACAATGGAAAAGGTGTGTTATTTCTAAATATCTCACCCTTGGTTACTCAAAATAATTATCATTATACCAAGGGAGAGTAACAAAGTTAATCGGTGACATAAGAAGAATGAATGTTCCCGAGGGAAACTTATCCTGTCAATTGCACTTGAATGTTTTTGTTCTGTTTGTTGATGTGTGTGTAGGAATTTTAGGTTGATTATTTCATATCACACATACTATCCTAATCTAGTAATGGAAGTGGAAACCCCTTGATGAAATGTTCATGAATTCTCATCTCATGAGGTATCATGATTAAGTGGATAATGGATAACTCTGTTGTCTAAATCAAATCCTCTAGTTTTCTACACCGAGCATTGATCAAGTAGACATAGAGTAAAATTATTGATGTCACATTGCTTCAAAATGTACTGATACCCTCCCCACTAATAACTTTGTATTTCTTGACAATAAGGGGGAGAAAAGTGAAATTAACGATGTATGGGGAGAGAATAGATCATTTTGAGAAGAGATCGTTTTGACATTGTCACATTAATTTCAGGAGAAGACTTATGGTATTGAGAACAAAATACAATGTGGGAGATTTGTTGGACCACTTTGTGTATAAAGATTGTATTTTTTGTCAACAACTTTCAATGTTGGTCAAAATGAAGAAGGATATGAAGAAGGGTTCCAATGTGAATGGAGATTTATTGAAGTGAAGGTGTCTGGAGAATTGTTTTGGATTCATAGCATTGGATTACATGCTTAGGAAATTATCTATGTTGTTACAAATCAGACGATTGATGAACTGATATTAAAATGTTCAATGAACTTGTATCATGTGTCACATAATTTTTATGAAATTAAAGTCACATTTCTTTTATGATTATTGAATTACTTTGGATTTAATAATCATTAAGGGAAGTAAGAAAAAAAGGAAGTGGATTGAGCATGGCACTTGAAGGTGGTAGCCATTCATGTGCATTATGTTTTAAGGCGGCCTTTCATTATTGCATACTCGGTTTTTTACCGAGTATTAATTATATGGAATAATAAAAATTGGGGAAATCCCATGTGCTAGCTACCCCATCCTCAACCCGAGGCACATGAGGGACCACAGGGGGTCGACCTTACCTTAGGGGAAGCCTAGGTATGACCAACTCACAAGAGGTGTGTGCGGGCCATGTATAACCCCACAGGAGTGCGATCATGGTGATCATACCGTGTGTAGGGATTCATTATGGGAGTTATGAGCGCACCTATAAGAGGTATGGGTGGGTGTAGAGGACCGCCCGTAGAGAACCACTGTGGGGCGACACCGAAGTGGGGAGAGGAAAATTCTGAGCAGTGGATGGGAGTAGTTGAGTGATAAAATGTGCCTTTCCCGCATGTAAATTTCGATGTGGGGACAAATTTTAACAACACAGATGGAATATCAGATGATAATATCATCCCACATCTCGGTAGACTATCTGATCTTCTGTGACATCTAATCATTTTTCCTCCAATGATCATCTAATCGGGCGGCCTGTGCATTTGAACCTGAGTCGTCTGATCCTCCTTTGGAATTGAATTTGTTGCGCCATTGTCTTCATCCACATGCACTTTCCACCACCACTGTAACTCACTGTAGAAGAAGCTTGATCACTATAGAAGACCTATTACTATCAATGAAGTGTCATTTCGGCACCATGAAGGCTACTAGATTGAACCATGTCTATGCATGTAATATTCATCTAGCATGCCTGAAATCTCAAAGGAGGACGAAGCGAACAGAACTTTGAGGCCTTAATACATTCCTGAGATACATGGAGGATCCATGAAAGATTCATACATTAGAATTGTGCATGTAGTCTTGACTCGATGCATGAATATATGATCCTGCATTGAAGTGGAAACAAACTGAGGATCTCTGCATATCTTCACCCGTGAGATTGAATATTTCAAAACACCAAAAATTCCCAGCATTCATACTATTATCCTTACGTCCTCTCACACATTTTGTAAATATGGAAGAGGTGATCCCCTTGTCTATAAAAGCTGGAGCCCGAGACGAAGAATGGTTCTGCTCTCTCATACCGAAGATCTTTTGTTTCAAAATATAGATCATCTTTCAATGCGCCACATTGCATAGAGAAACCAGGAGTCATGCAAGCCTTCTACTCTCTGAAGAAGAGTTACCTCAAGCCTTTGATAGGTTCTAGACACCCATGAATATCTTCCTAATGAACCGACACCTGAACACATGACAAATTGGGTAAAACCTTCGTTCTGCTTCGCAAAATCCTTTCCATCATGAGCAAGTTCTTGAGATACTCTCTCACTAAGATTTACGAAGAGGCAGAATTGTTCAATTCACGCACAACGAAGATCCACAAATCCTTTAATGAAGAAAGTGGAATGTGGCCATCATGGTTTCATGAAGTAAGGTAAGAACACCCTCCTGTTTTCATATTTGTATTATACTGTGTGCATGGATTCATTTTTGAATAAAGAGGAGATCGACTGTGGCGAATTGCATAAAAGTGTGTGTTTGATTTTAAGAAACCCTAGGTATTGGGTGTTTGCATAAGAAAAATAATAATACATGAATGTACGCTTGTTCTATGGTTTAAGGATCCTGAGTGCATGTACAATTGTGTGAAAAAGATGCTCTCTCAAAGAAATGGCTTCACCCATTCACATTTCACAAAAAATAGGACACCTAATGAATCATCATAACTAAGTGCAAGTGGATGAAAACAAATAGAAGGAATATTCTATGTGTGTTTGTGATAAAGAACCATATTCATTAATGTTTTTCTGACAAGAAGAATAAGAGGAGAATACATGCATGAATAAATGAACATGCACACGTGAAGTGACTTAAATAAAGAATTAAAATCTAGTGTGTGCACGTGTATAAAGAAGAAGAAAAAAAGAAATGGAAGAAATGGTTCAACCTAATGTCATATGCATGATCACATGAATACACGAACAAGAAGAAATGAATTGATTTAGATGATTCCAAGTGAACCAATCATCACTTCCTGAACAATCACATTAGTATATCTGATTCTTTCCAAGAAGAGAGAAGCGGTTTTAGTGCAGTTGGTTGTTGCACTAAAAAGAAGAATGAAGAAATCTAATGCAGTTGGAGTTGCACAAGAAATGAAGATAAGGAAAGATATACGAATTTCTTTCCTAATTCTATGTAAGTAATCAATTTATGAGTACTAAATAAGAACATGGGTAGAACATAACATTTATGAAGGAAGAATATATTCTCTACATATAGTATAATGAACTATATAGAGGTTGCAAGTTGGACTAGAATATCACCAGTCTAGGGAAGTGGATTGTTTCCCTCCACCCTCAAAATAGTAGGGACTCACATTGGATAGATGATTGTTTTCCTTGCCACTCCATTGTAATAGAAGATCACACCATAATATAGAATCCATGAACTGGTCAAATCCATATATGGAAAGGGCGTAGCTATTCATATTGAGTGGTTAACCATGTAAAAATAATGTGTCATATTTTTACGACATTCTATTATTTCATGCAACAGGGAAAACAGAATAAGAGAATCAAGATCCTAGTAGGTCAAGAGGTATAGAGATAACAATTAGAATTGGTTTAAAAAGTCTCCAACACTGATTCACCCCACCTCATAGTGTTCGGTATATCCCAAAATATTCCTCTCATATTTAACCTTTTCCTAAATGTAATGTATTTGACTTATTAAGTGATGGGTGGAGCCCGCTATAACTCTTTGATACATCAGTAGTTGTAATGAGACAAACTAGTTACATAGAACAAGGCCTAGATGAATTTTTATTTGTAGTCTGGACACGAGGTCTTGAGTATGCGGTTATAATGTTTGGAATTATGCATTCCACCATTATAAAATTATCTATTCATATTATATGTGATTATTCGACTAGTAGAATATCCATGTGAATATGTAATTGGAATTATTTGATTTGTATTTTCCATATTATGCTGATGTTTCTATTTTAAAGGCTTTTGTTTTATTCATATACATTCACTTAAAAATTTATGATTATTTATGAGAGTTTCTTTTATACTGTTATCCTTACTGAGAATCTAATCTAACCCCTTTCTAATGTATTCTTTTTCCTCGGATGTGAAGAATTATATTATGACTGCCCTGATGGAATAGGTTGTGGGATAGAAGAGTGTACAAAGGAGATACAATATTATTGTTTTTCATCTGATAATGTAATGTAAAACTAATTTATTTATCTAGTACTTCCAAGGCTACTAATCTAATCATTCTCTCGATACTATATTTATTGTGATCATAAAAATGTTCAGTAATTATGCACCGACACTATGTAACGAGGATCAAGGCGTGACAATTTATATCAGAGGATTCTTACTACAATACATGGAAGATAGATTTAGAAAAAAATTTGATTAAAAATAACTACCCTTATATTGACTTTTATGATTAGTATAGAAGATTATCCAAAAAAATTCGTAATGTAAATATTATGTGGGTTTTCCCAGAAATATATCCCTTTCTGTATACGAGCAGGTAGAGGTGGCTCTGGAATAAATTTACCAAGGAGTAAAAACACCGACAAGGAGTTTTGGGATTCACCCAGGGTATCGTAGTACAAGACAACATGCCTTTCTCCACACTTGGATAAGAAACTATGGAGAGATATGATATATATAATTCACATTTTAATTACAAACTGATTTGAAAGATATTAATATAAGATGAGAATAAATAACCTTGGTTAATCTAAGGTTGTTTTAGATTGAAAATATGGTGTCATGGTATTCTTTTATTGATTTTATAAATCACACTATGCTTTCTTGTGTTATTCAATGGATGGATTCCAAGGATTTAGTAACATTTAACATGATTTAAAAGGTGGGAATAATGATGGAAATGAGAAAATAAATGGAATTTTGATAGGTATAAAAGATATCATATCATGCTAAATAAGGATTCAAAAATATAATCAACACTATATACATTAACCAACTCCAAAACTATACAAATAATATAAAGGTAGTTAATGATAAGAACTCCAGTAGTAGAAACCGTGGAGAATAGAAAGATCAATTTGCATCATGTCGGAAATGTGTAAGGAGACAACCATGAAAGTGTCACTAAGAAAAAAAGAAATGAATTATTTATGGGAAGGAAGGAAAAAAAGTAACGAATTGCTGAGGAAAAATAAAGAGTGTTATAGAAGAAAATAAAAATGATCCAAAAAATCCTATTACAGTCATTTTATGTAAATGTAATGGACCTTGGCATTACCTGAGTCAATGACCTATTCTATTGGATAACATCTATGTTATGGAAGTACCTAGGAGGAAATAAATAGATGGATAAATTTTTAAATGTATGGGATTACATAGGATGAAAATTCTCTTTTATGTGTTACCATGTAGTCTATTATGTGAAAATTCTATTTCAGGAAAAATCATCATTTCTTTTTTGGATAAATATATATAACGAACCATTTGGGTTTATATGATACTTTAATTCGACGAAATTACAAGATATTACTTTTTTGATGAAAATATGAGGTATGAGATAACTTTTGTGGAGAAATTATGTTATGGTTATTTTGATGAATTTACCTCATTTTCGGAATGTTATAAAATTTGGTTTTTGAAAAAGGACAACATGCAGACCGTGTGACTACCCATCACGTCAGACAGAGCTACATGAATCTAACCCCCAACAAGTGTGTGATTGGGATTTTTCACATACCACTAGACTACATGATGTCCCGGGTTAGTGTGAATAATTATTTTTAGATAATTCATTTTATTGATCAATAATATGTTTATTTGGGATTTTATTTCTTATCGAGTGTATATCATTAGTTTTGGAAAATGATTTGGTGATTAAGTGATAAATGTTATTTTGGAAGATGCACACTCTATTGGGAACACTATATGACTATGTAAAATAGAATAATATGGAATTTTATTTGAGGTGTAAGTATTTGTTTTATTATTTTGTTATAATCTATGTTTTTTATAGAGATTCAGGTTATAAATAGAAATGATTATCCTATCATAGAGAAGATTTGATTTGGTTATTGGCAATTATATATGAGAATTTAAGAGTAGATGATGTTATTTGTAGATAAAAGTTATGATATACTAGTAAATACTATGTGATTAAATTCTACTAAGTTTAGGGTTTGAGTCATTGATTGGATTATATTGAAGGATTTTATGAGTAATTATTTATTGAACGATCTTTATTGAACATTGGGTATTGTTTTTTCAATTTTAGAAATTAAAAAAGTTTTTAATTCTTTAAAGGGTTATCCATTTTGGGGGTCATGTGATTTTGTACTTACCATTTGGTTTTGGTTAATCTCAAAAGACAGGGGAAATAAAATGTTCATCATCTATGTATTATGTGATTATCTAAAAGTAGATTCTAGTGATTTAGGTTTGACCAAGTCATCTTGAATACTCATTTTTTGGAGAAAATATGAGTTAGTGGTAGAAATTTATTAAAGGTTGAAACTATAATTAAAATGAAATTATATCACTTTTTGTTTTTAATCAATATCAAACATAAATTCCACAACATTATGAATTTAAACATAAAACTGAAAAGGTTTTTTGTTTACTTTTCCTACTAGGAAACTAATGACAGATTAAACCATCACAAGTTTGTGGTTTTCTTGATATTAACGTTATCCTGATCGTGTTTCCAATCACTCTTTATTAGAACATTACACTTATTTTATCTTCCATATAAATTTTTTTCAACATGAAATCCATGTTTGGGTTATCTCGGGTGATCTTTGTACTTTTCTTTCATTCTTTTAAAGTTATACTTTTATTGACACTTTTTTTGATGTGGGACATTCAATGAATTTCCTATGACCAATTATAATATTTTGAGGGCAAAATTTCCAAAATATGGGAAGAATTTAACACCCCATTATTTCATAGTATGTAATTTTCTATAAAGCAATTCATTCTCTTGCACAACATGCAATATTGACTTCGAGTGCAACCTGACTTACCAAACTAGCCACTCAAATAGAGGTTTTGAATAGCATTAAATAAATTTTGATTTTTATATACTCTATATAATTTTATCATACATATTATGTATTTATTAGACATTATATAAGAACAAATTCAATTTTTTAGACAAAAAAAATATTTTTTCAATAACGCAATTTATCTCTTTTTAATGGAAAATTATTTTAAAATCCAATATTTGAAACATTTATATTCTAAATTTGATGAAATACACATATTAATTAGAATATAGTTATAAAAATTTAGTTTGGATATGTTTTTGTTGATTTTCTGATAACTTTCATATTTTGATGAATAATGAAAAATTCAAAATTTTTATTAAAAAAACATTTTTATTAAAAATAATATATATTTTTAAATAACATATTTGAATGGTTTTGAGATATAATTATATTACATTTTTTTCATTTTATCAAACATTGTTTATTGGAAGTATTTTTACATTTAAATTGGACATAAAAATATGTCAATATATTACTACTTTTTATTACTCAAAAACCCGCTTTCTAGTTGTGAAAACAAGAATATTTTTTAAATTAAAGAATAAAAATTCTATGTTTTTAATTTGGTTAAATAGACAGTATTTTTTAATCTAGAATATCAAAATTATTATGTAATGAATTTTTGGTATTTTTCTAAAAACTTTCAAATTTTGATGAATAGTGAAAAACAATGCGTTATTGTTTAAAACCGACTTTTTTTAAATAAATATTAATTTTATTTAAATTTATTTTAAGTAAAAATAGAAAAATAATAACTATTTAAATTCAATTTAATTCCTTTGAGTCATTTAATAATAATATTTTATGTATAAAATTTTATTGAACTTTTCACCATCCTTTATCCACCTTCAAGGCACATTTGAAAATTTGCATAAAATGTAATTTTCCCATTTCTGTTGATTTAATTTCAAAAAACATAGAGAAAAAATTTTCATTATTACGTAAAATTTTTTTCATTAAAGTGAAATTAATTTTTGGTGAATTTTAACTTTTGAATTTTATTTACCATGGATTAATGTAAATAGATTAATTAATAGAAAAAATGGTAGTATTATTAAATAAAACATGTAATAATTCTATTAGATATGTGTATTTTGTCCAAAATAAACCTTAAGAATAAAATATTATTCCTTTTTTCTACTTAGATTATATTATGAAATTAATTAATATTTTATTTTAAGAAGAGTTAAAAGTGTTAAATTCAAAGTTTAATAACTAAATTTTTTTAATATAGGTTTATTCATAAGATATATCTTAATATAAACAATAATTATATAAATAAAATGATTTACTAAATAATGGTATACTATTTATAATATTTAGACATTAAATAATTATATATATTTATGATACAATGATGATTTATGAGTTAACTTATTAAAAAATAATCAAAATAATTGATATTATAAATATCTAAATAAATGTAAATTGAAACATCTGATGAATTAATCTAATTTTATTGGATAATATGTCATGCACGGGTTTAAAAAAAATAGAATTGATAACTTTTTTATTATTGTCACCAAATCAATATACCAAATATTGTAAAAATTGACATAAATGTGATTTAAAAAAAATACTATATTATTAATTGATATAGTAATTCTAAAAATATATGGTCCATCCCAAGAACATAGATATGTTTTGATGTATCCATAATTAACAACATGGGGTTCTCATGACTTTTTTTGTTTGTTTACTAAGCATTTTTTATAATAAAACTAGAATACATGGTAAAAGTTAAACTATTTAACTATGAGTTAATTTTAAAACATAATGTAAATATGGTCACCAAAACCAGTATAGAACATTATTGGTTTAATGGTTTTAGACACATACCCACCATATCCTAAATATAAATCCATTTGGGGCTATTATAAAACAAAAATAGATTTATTATAAAATAATATTTCAAGCTCTTCCTAAAGTGACCATCACCACTCTTATAAAGGGGTACATTCCCTTATCATAATTTCAAATCTCCAAATCCTTTTTTATTAGCCAATCCACGCCCAAATATCCTCTAAACAACATTCACTACATCTTAGAGTCTTTCCTTCGATCAGAACACCAACCTAAGGTTCCCTTTTGATCAAATAAAAAAGAAGTACCCGTAGAAGAGGTAATAATTTCATCACCTCTCTCAATGTTATCTTCTTTATCCAGATCATCATTGTTTTTTGCATCCATAAAAAAATAACTTCATTAACTTATAAATACTTTGATGTTATTTTAAATATGGAATAACCATATTCATTATTCTATCCATCCTATGATTGACAAAGTCACCATACGTGCGTACGTACAGCTTACCATCTCCACATCATTGTGTAGTTGTTATTCAACACTTCATTATTTGGATGGGTATAGTAATGATGTATAATTGATGTAAATAACTAATATAACAGTTTAATGATTCTATTTATGTTATATAAAATAAAATTATATACGATCTCACCTTCAATTAAATGATATTGTCACTCGTGCGTAGGTACGGAAAAACAACTCCATGAACGCGATGAGATTCGTTCCCCGTCATAACCATTAATAAATAATTTATATTTTATGATTAAAAATTATGTTTAAAAACTAAATATAGTTCTGGATATCAAGAAAATACATCCTATAAATAAAAAACATGACTTCCCTAACAAAATATATAACGGAAAATGAATCAGTTAACACCCGAAACAATGATAACAATAAAATAATATTAACAAAGAAATATTAGAAGAATATATATGATATCATATTTATTTATGTGGTTCTTTTATAATTGAATAAAAATGATTTTACTATTATATTGGCGGTTAATGTACCATTTTATATGGAATAGTACTAGGTAAGGGGTTTCTTACCTAACTTTAAATTTCATGAGATTTCCATTGTTCTCCACTTATATATTGCATATAATGTGTTGTGTACTAACAGTTGATATATATTATCATTATTCAATTTATATTATTGGTATTCTATGATTAATTTTGTGGTTATTAACTTTTTGTCTTACGACATGATTGATTACAACATGGTAAGGTGTTTTCATCTCACTTTTTATTCCCATGAAATTCATGCAATATTTTATACAATTTCCCTTTGGGTGGTGTATGTACTATCCATGATTGAATTATTTTTGTAATATACCACAATTTATGGGTATTTATATCTTCATTGTACGATCCTTCTTTCATGGTGTGTCTGTTTCGTATGTTACCAAATCTGTAAGGGAACTTGTAATTTCGATTTCAATTAATTGGGTATTACACAACATCATTGATTGTTTTACTCAAATATGATGTGAAAAATAAGTATTTATTTATTTATTTAGTACTTTTTTCTCCCCTTTCTGTGGATATACTTTTTATACACATAATTGCTCCATTTATAAATTCTCAAGTCATCGATATGAATTTGATAAGAATAATCTTAACTCATTTTCCATTAATTGAGTTAAACATCCAAGTCATTGGTGTTGTAATTATAAGAATTTTTGTGAATGTCCTCTGATTGATTTATAATAAATATCCAATCATACATATTTTATTTATTTTTGTCACAAATAATTATGTCATTGATTTATCCTTACCCAAAGGATAGAGTGTTTATAAGGAATTTTATCTCAATTTACACTATATTGAGACTTATTTATTGTTATGCACCAATTCAATTTTATATGGTGTATATACTGTACTATTGTAAAGAACTGTAAAATTCAAGGAAATTTTTTTTCTTAAATTTTCGTTGGAATTTTACAAGAGCGCGGTTTCTGACGGCACCTGATTCTGAGGCCCGATGTGCCCGGAATCATTTTCTGATGTTTGGCTCGGGTACGTTCAATGAACGGACGAGCGGGTTTTTCTAACATTTGAACCGGTGCTCAGAATCGAATTCTGAGGGCACATATGGAATCGCAGCGCCGGTAATTTCTTAGAAACACCTTTTCCGGAGTTGCGTTTTCTCAGGTGTGGTTTTTAATTTTTGGGGTTAAGTTAAAGAATAAAATAAAAGTGGTGCGACATTTTTATTTTATTTTACTTAAAGCATGATTAACCTATTTTAAGTGGATAATATGGGACCCAAAATATCCTGCCTACTTTGTAGGATATTTGTGAGGTGGGGCCCGCACAAGCCCCACCGGTTCTTTCAAACTATGTAACGCACCTGCACCCCCCTTTTTTAATGAAGTCAACCATGCATTTTTTGGGGTTAAGAAACGCCTCATTAATTTGGGCGGTTAAATCTTTACAATTAATTCATAGAATTAATTGTTCATTTGATTTGCTTTTTTAATTTTAATGGGATGGCTTGTGCATCAATAAAATGAGACAACTCTTATTTTATTTTCTATTGGAACTTGTTGCGTGGAGAGAATTTGGAGGAAGGTGTTCTTCTTCGACGAAGAATGCGAAGAACACGATGAACAAGAAGAGTGCACCGATCTCCGACGAAGAATGCGAAATCCTCTGAGGTTGACTACACAACGCCATGTTCCGAGACGACAACAACGCTTCTTCCGCGACATGACGATCCTGTTCTTCCACGACGGTTATTTCCGCGACGAACTCTCGTTCGACGACAACATTGAGGTAGGGGTTTATTGCTTCTTGTTCGTGAAACATCATTTTTTGTTTCTCCTCATTTCTTTTTTTGGGCCGCTTTTTATCAACTTAAGGGGAGGAGGTCGGACAGCACGAACACGGCCGATCCTCCTCCCCCATTGTTGTTGTGTTGTTGCGGTTTAGAAGATAGTGGCACCGTGCGACGGCACCGCGCAGGAACCTGGAGGGATACGGCATGGATACGCGGAGCTGTTGAGGCCGAACTAATGTGTGGTGGTAGTCGGGGCCGCGAAGGCAAACCGAAGACTCCGTAGTTTGTTCTTTTGACGTGCGGATCGATGGTCATTGATAGAACGGGCCGCAAAGATGATTTGTTAATTCCGCAGTGAAGAATGGGACCCGGGATGAGTTTCAGCGCAGACGGAATTGAAAATGGACCACCAGAGAAACTCCGGTGGCCTGCAGACACCACCGGTGGTGCGGGTCGCCGGCGTGGCAGACGGAGACGGTGGCGCCCCGGCGCACCGCCCGGAGAAACCGCCGCGGCTGAAGCCTCGGCGACGAGCGTGTGGATCCCGCCGCCGCGCGGGGTCCAGGGGGACGCGGCGCGCTCCGCATCCGCGAAGCGCCAGCTCGCTGGCCGAGCCCAGCCGCGCCGGGCCGCGCCCTTCCGGTTCGGACCCGGACACGGGTCAGGTCACCCCGGTTCGGGCCGACCCAGGGGAGTAGGGTCGGGTCAGACCGGGCCCAGACCCCCCATTTTTGGATCAATTTCGGTCTTTTTCCCATATCATGGGCTTCGGACCACCGATCGAAATGCTTCAGTTGCGTAGAGATCCTTAGATCGATACGGTCGTTTCGGTATATTACACTCAAGGTTTCAGAGTACATTGGGTTCGGCCAGGTTGGTTCGGATACGAAACCAACCGGGCCTCTCGGAGCAGAAACGCCAATATCATGAGCTCCGGACATCCGATTGACGTGCCATCGACTTCGTTGAATTCATATTAATTAGATAGAACTTTTGGCTTACTCCTCTTGAGGGTTGGATGCCATCGGAGTGCGGTCGGGTTGGTTCACTCACGAAACCAACCGGGCCCCTGGAACGAAAAGGCCAATAACTCACAGACCGAGCATCCGATTGACACATCGTCTGTCTCGTTGAATTCCTTTTGATGAGACTGAACTTTTGGAATACTTCACCTGAGGTTTGGATGTAGTTGGATAATGGCTGGGATGGATTGTACCCGAAATCCAACGAGGCCCCTAGAACGGAAATGCTGATAACTTTCAGACCAGACGTCCATTTAACGAACCGTCAGCGGCGTTGGTGAGCATGTTGAGAAACAGTTCTTATGAGCATACCCTATGAGAGTTCAGGGTACAGTAGAGATAAGGCCGGTTTGGTTCGCACACGAAACAAACCGGGCCCCTCGGACGAAACGGCTAATAACACACAGACCGAGCATCCGATTGACGCACCATCTGTTGTGTTGAAACCCCTATGACGAGGCGGTACTTTTAGATACTTATTTGAGGAACCTTGTGATACTTGGAGTAGTGAACTATAGCTCGTGGAGCAGACCCTCCCGGTGACGAGCTAGCAGAGTGCAGAGACCTAGTATCTGGCTGAGACTTGACGACTGTTGATCTATCGACTCGGTGTGTTTCGGATAGCCCAGTGGGGAGCGCGTGGTTGTAGCAGCAGATCCATGGAGGAGGATCGCTTGGTTGTAGCGGCAGACCCGCGGTACTCAATAGAAGGAGTACCTCCGGAGGATATGAGGGGGAGCGCTTGGTTGTAGCGACAGACCCACGGCGGAGGAGCGCTTGGTTGTAGCTGCAGACCCGCGGTACTCAACATAAGGAGTACCTCTGGAGGCTATGAGGGGGAGCGCTTGGTTGCAGCGGCAGACCCACGGTGGAGGAGCGCTTGGTTGTAGAGGCAGACTCGCGGTACTCAAAAGAAGGAGTACCTCAGGAACTTATGAGGGGGAGCACTTGGTAGAAGCGATAGACCCATGGTGGGAAGCGCTTGGTTGTAGCAGCAGGCCCACAGTACTCGACAGGTGGAGTACTACAGCATTCCATGGAGTTCTCAGCGCTTGGTTTTAGTATCAGGCCATCTGTACTCGACATAGGAGGAGTTCGACGTGCTTGGTTGTAGCGGCGGACCCTCTGTACTCAGCAGAGGAGGAGTTCAGCGCGCTTGGTTGTAGCGGCGGACCCACTGTACTCGACGAAGGAGGAGTTCTCCAATAGCTGTGGTTTCGACGTCATGAATAAGATCTTGGTTGAGCTGAGCCTATGACCGTTGTAATTACCTCATGATTGAGATGGGTCACTTGATAACTCAGGTGTATGTATGGGCATATACCTGGTAGCGGTTATCCATTGATTTTATAAATCTATATGTTTCCTCATGATTGAGATGAGTTACTTGATAACTTGGGTATAATAATGAGCTTATACCTAAGTAGAGGTTTTCTATTGGGATCTTCTTGTGGTTATCCTTGTTGGATTTAGTGAGACCTTGAGGGTCTCGGGGTCCCTACTGAGTATAGTTATACTCACCCTTGCACGGGTTATGCCCGCACCTCGTTGTGTTGGTTGTAGATGACAGACAACGCAGACAGAGGCCGAGTGTTCGATGACTGGACGGTACTCAGTGGTGGACCTCACGACGAGACAGTACCCGGTGGTGGACATCATGACAAGGTGATTCTTGGAGGATTTTGACAGGCGAGAACATTGTAGAGGCTATCTGTACCTACCCTTCAGGTAGGATACGTGGTGGACGATCCAGGAGCTGCGCTATTTGTACCTACCCTTCAGGTGGGATCCGAGGAGGGCGAACCAGGAGCTATTTCCTTTCTTGTAGTTGTTCTTTCGTTTGGGTTTGTATTCTAGCCCATTTACTTTTCAACACTTCTTTTTTTTGTACATGGTTTTTTACTTCCTCTTGTACTATGTGGTGTTTTGTTACTTTTATAAAGGCAATGCCTTCCCAGTTTTCGGGATTTACGCCTTTGGTGCTAGTCCCCAGCCCATGGCCTATGGAAGGCGGGCTTGGGGTAGTCACGACACGGGCCTCGAGGATGGTTTGTGACAAATTGGTATAAGAGGAGTTTGGTTCTACAGCAGAACTCAGGACTTTAATAATTTTCTATGTTAAGCAATAGTGTTATGAGTATTGAGTATGGTTATTAGTCCAGGGAGTCCAGTGATGGTGTGGCGCCGACGTATCCATACACCAGGACCATGACTTCTTATTTCCGACTTAATGCACAAAAACATTGATTTCATGTGTGTTTCATGTTTTCTTGGTGATTACTTTGTGTTAGCTCACCAGGTATACTGTTCTGACCGTGGCGCACCTGTCTCTTTTAGGATGGCCCCACGACGACAACCTGCTAGTGTTCTGAGCATTGTGTGGGACGAAAGCCCACCGAGCGACGAGGCCTCGGTACATGGCCCTTTGACAGTAGAGACCTCGGTGGTACCTCTACCCGTCGAGCCACCGATGCTACTAGCTCCAGCCGCTGACGGTGCACGTCGCCTTAGTGCACTGCACGAGTTTCAGCATCAGCGACCGCCCAGGTTCCATGGGAAGATGGACCCTCAGGTATCCGAGGATTGGTTGGAGGCAGTTGTACGAGTTTTCCATTTGGTAGGGACACCAGCTGACCTTATGGTGGCCCTTGTAGCGAGCCTCCTATATGCGGAAACAGGCAAATGGTGGAGCTTGATTCTCCAGGTGCACAACGAGGAATCTCTCATTTGGACGGACATTGAGAGCCTTTTTTGCTCAGAGTTCGTCCCAGCCACCCTCCGAGCGGTTCACATCCAAGAGATATTATAGAAGTGGCAGGGTAGCATGACAGTAGCCCAGTACGCGGCGAGGTTCACCGATCTGTCGCGCTATTCCACGGACATGGTACGAGTCCCATTCTTTAGGGCCTGAACATTCGTGATGGGGCTCAGGCGAGAGATCAGAGCGTCATTAGTTTCTCACAACTTTCCGACACAGACGAGGGTGTTGGAGCGATCCCTCTTAGTGGAGAGTTTCATTGCTGAGCAGTCTCCAGCAGCAGGACCCACCACTAGCCGACATGCACCAGAGTCTTCTGCAGTAGATAGTAGACAGATGACACAAAGGTCCAAGAGTAATAGACCTATAGGTGGTCAATATCATGACAGAGGATCGGTTGGATGAGGAACCCGGGGTGGAGAACGACTTACCACGAACGGAAAATGTTACTCCTACGGCGGGGTTGGTCACATGGCTCGTGACTGTCCGACCCGCCATACAAATGACCAGCAGATAAACGAAGGACCTCCCGGGCAAAGGAAGATGTTCGATAGAGGCGGACCGCATGAAACAAGAGACCGTGGAAACGGAGAAGGCGATGTAGCTATAGGTGGACGACGCTTTGAGGCCTTGCCACCACCACCACCTGGGAGACAACCTCGACCGTAGGGAATGGGTTGACAGGGAAGATCTCAGCTTCATGCAGCTGAGGCCTATGATCATGGAGCTCTGGGAGTAGATGGACAGGAGCGGGACATGCTCCATACGTGGAGACTTTTGTTCATGTTGCTTCTAGCTTTGTTGATGTTTGTTTGTAGATTCTTTGTGTCTTTTTTACTTAAGCTACAGTAATAAAAGACATTTTTCCTTGTGGAATTTAATTTCATATCCTCTCTTTTTGTTGTTACTAAGAGGTTTCGGTTTAAAAACCATTTACTTGACCCTCACTTTTGTGATACCTACTGAAGGAGACCTAGTTACCACACACTGATGTCGACAGTGTGACTCAACCCTTGGAGGTGATAGTAATAGTCAGATCTCTTGGTAGTAGGGTCGAGGCCTTACGACGTCATCCTTGGTATGGATTAGTATCATCCATGACGGGATTGAATGTATTAGGCAAAGAATGTGGTTCATCCAGGGGATGAGACTGGATTTCTCTTATCGGCAAAGAAGAAATCTTAGCAGCTCTTATAGAACCAAAATAGGTCCAAGTCACCCAGGAGTGGATGATGACAGCTCAGATCCAACAAAGGACTTATGCTGTCAGGAGGCGGAGGCCACTAGAGTTCGAGGATGGAGACCACATTTTTCCTATAGGTCTCACCTCTATGAAAGTTATGGAGTTTTGGCTAGGGCGGCAAGTGGTCTCCGCACTTAAATTGGACCCTTCTAGGTCCTCAACGGGGTAGGCGGGGTGGTTTACCGCTTGAACCATCCACCTCAGTTGCACCGGGTGCACGACGTCTTCCACGTATCCCAACTGAGGACATACGAGCATGACCGGGCGCATGTAATCGACCATGGGGAGTCGGACTATGACGATAGGCCGACTTTTGTAGAGGTTCTGGTAGAGGTTGAGGAACGACAGGAGAGGGTCCTATGGGGATAGTCAATTCCTCTTGTGCGCTTTTTGTGGCAGCACGGGAACCTCCAAGAAAGCACAGGGGAGCAGAAGGCTCAGATGTGTGGTCAGTACCCACTTTTGTTTCCCAAGTTTATGATGTATCTTTACGGGGATGTAAAGACCTTAGGTGGGAGTGATGTAAAGATCAGTAAAATTCATGGAATTTTTTTCTTAAATTTTCTTTGGAATTTTACAAGAGCGCGGTTTCTGACGGCACCTGATTCCGAGTCCCGATGTTCCCGGAATCATTTTCCGAAGTTTGGCTTGGGTATGTTTAGTGAACGGATGAGTGGGATTTTCTAACATTTTAATAGGTGCTCGGAATCGAATTTTGAGGGCACCAATGGAATCACAGTGCTGGTAATTTCTTAGAAACACCTTTTCCGGAGTTGCGTTTTCTCGGGTGTGGTTTTTTAATTTTGGGGGTTAAGTTAATGAATAAAATAAAAGTGGTGTGATATTTTTATTTTATTTTACTTAAAAGAATGTGTAACCTATGTTAAGGGAATAAGATGGGACACACAATATCCTACCCACATGGAAGGATATTTGTGAGGTGGGGCCAGTACGAGCCCCACCGTTTCTTTCCCTCTAAGTAACGCACCCGCACCCCCCTTTTTTAATGAAGTCAATCGAGCATTTTTTTTGGGTTAAGAAACACCTAATTAATTTGGGCGGTTAAATCGTTATAATTAATTCCTCTAATTAATTGTTTGTTTTGTTTACTTTTTGAATTTTAAAGGGTTGGCTTATGCGTCAATAAAATGAGACTACTATTATTTTATTTTCTGTTGGAACTTGTTGCGTGGAGAGAATTTGGAGGAAAGCGTTTTTCTTCGACAAAGAACGTGAAGAACGCAAAGAATGTGAAGAACCCGAAGAATTCGAAGAACACACCAATCTATGACGAAGAATGAAAAATACTTAGAGGTTGACTATGCAATGTCGTGTTCCGCGCCGACAACAACGCTTCTTCCACGACGCCCCTTTCGCGAGGCGACGATCATGTTCTTCCGTGACAGTTATTTCGGCGACAAACTCGCGTTCGATGACAACGTTGAGGTAGGGGTTTATTGCTTCTTGTACGTGAAACATCCTTTGTCGTTCCTCATTTTTTCTTTTTTTTTTGGGCCGATTGTTATCAACTTAACGGGAGGAGGTCGGACCGCACGAACACGACCGACCCTCCTCTCCCTTTTTTGTTGTGTTGTTGTGGTTCGGAAGATGGCGGCACGGTTCGATGGCACCGTGCGGCAACCTGGAGGGATGCGGCAAGGATTGGCGGCGCCGTTGTGCCACGCCGTTGAGGCCGAACGAAATTGTGGTGGTAGTTAGGGCCGCCAAGGTGAACCGAAGACTCCGCAGTTTGTTCTTTTGACGTGTGGATCGACGGGGATTGACGGAACGGGCCGAAGAGACGATTTTTAATTCCACAGTGAAGAATGGGACCCGGGATGAGTTTCGGCGCAGACAGAATTGAAAACGGACCACCAGAGCAACTCTGGTGGCCCGCGAACACCGCTGGCGGCGTGGGTCACGGGCGCGGCGGCGCCCCGGCACGCCGCCTGGAGAAACCGTCGCGGCTTCAGCTGCGGCGGCGAGCGTCTGGATCCCTCGTCCGCACGGGATCCAGGGGGACGCGGTGCGCGCCGCGTCCACGGAGCACTGACTCGCTGGCCGAGCCAGGTCACCTTGGGCGGACTGGGGCGGGCCGCGCCCTGCCAGGTCGGACCCGGGTCGGGTCGACCCGGTTCGGGCAGACCCCGGGGGTGTTGGGCCGGGTCAGACCGGGCCCAAGCCCCCATTTTCGGATCATTATCGGTCTTTTTCCAATATATTGGGCTACGGACCACCGATCGACACAAAGTCAGTTGCTTAGTGATCCTTGGATCAAGACGGTCGTTTTGGTATATTACATTCAAGGTTTCGGAGAACTTCGGGTTTCACCGAGTTGGTTCGGATACGAAACTAACCGGGCCCTCGGAGCGGAAACGCCTATATCTTGAGCTCCAGACGTCCGATTGACATGCCGTCGACTTCATTGAATTTCTCTTGATGAGACGGAACTTTTGGCTTACATAGCTCGAGGTTTGGACGCCATCAGAGTGCAGTTGGGTTGGTTCGCTCATGAAACCAATCGTGCCCCTGGAACAAAAAAGCCAATAACTCACAGATCGAGCGTCCAATTGATGCGCCATCTGTCTAGTTGAATTCCTCTTGATGAGACGGAACTTTTGGTATACTTCGCATGAGGTTTGGATGTTGTTGGATAATGGTCGGGTTGGATTGTACCCGAAATCCAACCGGGCCCCTAGAATGGAAAGGCTGATAACTTTCAGACCAGACGTCGGTTTAACGAACCATCAGCGGCATTGGTGATCACATTGAAAAACGGTTCCTATGAGAATACCCTATGAGAGTTCCGGGTAAAGTAGAGATACAGCCGGGTTGGTTCGTACACGAAACCAACCGGGGCCCTGGGATGAAAAGGCTAATAACACACAGACCGGGCACCCGATTGAAGTGTCGTCTGTTGTGTTGAGACCCTTATGAGGAGGCGGTAGTTATAGATACGTCTTCTAGGAACCTTGTGATACTTGGAGTATTGACCTATAGCTCGTGGAGCAAACCCTCCTGGTGACGAGCTAGCAGAGTGCATAGACCTAGTGGCTGGATGAGACTTGATGATTGTTGATCTATCGACTTGGTGTGTTTCGGATAGCCCAATGGTGAGCGCTTGGTTGTAGAAGCAGATCCACACTGGAGGAGCGCTTGGTTATAGCGGCAGACCCGCGATACTCAACTGAAGGAGTAACTCTGGAGGCTATGAGGGGGAGTTCTTGGTTGTAGTGGTAGACCCACGACATAGGAGCACTTGGTTGTAGCGGTAGACCCGCGGTACTCAACAGAAGGAGTACCTCTAGAGGCTATGAGGGGGAGCGCTTGGTTGTAGCGGCAGACCCATGTCGGAGGAGTGCTTGGTTGTAGCGGCAGACCTGCGGTACTCAATAGAAGGAGTACCTCTGGAACTTATGAGGGAGAGCGCTTGGTTGTAGCGGCAGACCCATGGTGGGAAGCACTTGGTTGTAGCAGCAGGCCCACAATACTCGACAGGTGGAGTACTACAACATTCCAAGGTGTTCGGTGCGCTTGGTTGTAGTGGAAGGCCCTCTGTACGCGACAGAGGAGGATTTCGACACACTTGGTTGTAGCTGTAGGCCCTATGTACTCGGTAGAGGAGGAGTTCAGCGTGCTTGGTTGTAGCGGCGGGCCCACTATACTCGACGGGGGAGGAGTTCTCCCATAGCCGTGGTTTCGACATCATGAATAAGATCTTGGTTGAGCTAAGCCTATGACCTTTGTAATTACCTCATGATTGAAATGGGTCACTTGATAACTCAGGTATATGTATAGGCATATACCTAGTAGCGGTTATCCGTTGATTTCATAAATCTATATGTTTCCTCATGATTAAGATGGGTTACATGATAACTTGGGTATAAGTATAAGCTTATACATAAGTAGAAGTTATCTGTTGGGATCTTCTTGTGGTTATCCTTGTTGGATTTAGTGAGTCCTTCAGGGTCTCGGGGTCCCTACTGAGTATCGTTATACTCACCCCTGCACAGGCTATGCCCGCACCTCGTTATGTTGGTTGCAGATGACGGACAGTGTAGACAGAGGTTGAGTGTTAGAGGACTGGACGGTACTCGAAGGTGGACCACACGATGAGACAGTACTCGGTGGTGGACATAACGAAGAGGCGATGCTCAAAGGAGGTTGACGGGCGAGAGCATGGTAGAGGCTATCTGTACCTACCCTTCAGGTAGGATCCATGGTACAAAATCTATAAGCTGCGCTATCTATACCTACACTTCAGGTAGGATCCAAGGATGGCGACCCAGGAGCTGCTTCCTTTCTTGTAGCTATTCTTTCATTTGGGTTTGTAATCTGGCCCATTTACTTTTTAGCACTTTTTTTTGTACTTGGTGTTTTACTTACGCTTGTACTATGTGGTGTTTTGTTACTTTTATAAAGAAAATACCTTCCCAGTTATCAGAATTTATGCCTTTGGTGCTAGCTGCCAGCCCCTGGCCTATGGAAGGCTGGCTAGGGGTAGTCATGAAACGGGCCCCGAGGACGGGTTGTGAAATCTATGACATCGAATATCTTGAATCACTTTATTCACATGATATTATAACATTTTTATTACATTAATTATTTTTATTCAAACGTCATTCATTTTGTTAGGAACTCTAATTAAAATATCATTTTTAATGTTTTTATGATTTATTCTTCTTAATCACTGCCACTAATGTCCATTTTCTAAAAATGGTTTTAAAGATTTTTTAGTTGGACATGAATGTCTTGAAACTAAAGTTTCATTTAAAGGTAATAGAGTGGTATGGGACACTATGATTAATAAATATATTTATAATTACATCATGATATATAGTGAATCATTTAAATGATTTCAAGAAAAAGTCGATATTTATCTCAAATAGTTTTACTGATTATTTTCATCTATGTCAATATCCATTATTATTCTTGATTGAAGTTGATACAATCTTCCCTACTATATTTGATGAGTTATGTTTGACTATAGATGTTCTATTTTTATACCATTCATGGTTTTGGTTTAAAATATTGGCATTTCGTATGCTAGTTCAAATACAAATGTTTAGATTATGTTTCAGCCTATTCGTATATGGAATGAATTGGAAATAGTTTGTGATGGGTGGTGCCCGATGTAGCTCCTAGATTCATTGGTTAGTCACTTGAGACAAACTAGTGTCTTGGAATAATGCCTTTACAAAATTTTATTGGTAGTCATGGCATGAGGCCTTGACCATGAGGTGATGACGTCTGGCATTATGCATGCCATCATTATGAAATTAAATATAGATATTACATGTTATTATTATACTTGTAGAATTTCCATGTGAATAATTAAATTTCATTATTTGATTTATATTTGTCAAATTATACAGAAGTTTATGTTTAAAAGTCTTGTGTTTTAGTCTTATAAATTCCCTTACACTTTAATGATTATTTATGATAGTTTCTTCTATATTGTAATCTATTCTAATAATCTGATCTCACCACAATCTTATGTTTTATTTTTCCATGGATACAGAGATGTATATTATAAATGACTAACAACAAGATTCTAAGGGATATATGAGTGTTCAAAGGAGACACACTTTTTTAGTTTTTCATTTGAAAATATTATGTAAAACTTATATATATGTATATAGTACTTCCATGGCTACTAAACTAAAAGGATTTTTGAGAAGTGATATATTGTGATCATGTCAATGTTATGTAATAAGGCACCTACTCTAGGTAACTAGGGTCAGGGCATTATAGTTGGTATTAGTGAAATTTTAGTAAAAAGATTGGAAGCTATATTTAGAAAAATATTGATTACTTAACACTACACTACGAAAGAATTTGAGGATTATTATAGAAAAAAATATAAAAAAATTAGTAATGTAAATATTGTGTGGGTTTTCCAAACAATAAATCTATTTCTATATACGATATGGTAGATGCGGCTCTCAAACAGATGTATCCAGGAGTGAAAACTCCGACAAGGAGTTTGGGGCTTGACCTGGGGTTTCCTCATACATTATAATGATTCTTGCTGAACTATTGGTAATTACACTCCTAGGAGATATGTTTAGGATAATTAATTTTTTCATTACATACTGATTTGAAGGATTTTAATATAATATGAGAAATAAATTATTTTGTTTAATCATATGTGTTTCATAATGAAAATAAGGTGTCATGATATTCTTTAAATGATTTTATGACTCACACTATGCTTTATTGTGCTATTCAATTGATGGATTTCATGGAAGTCATAATATCATTGAACATGACATATATAGTGGGCACCATGATGTAAATGAGAATCTAAATGTAATGTTGATAGGTGTGAAATATATTGTGTTTATAAGGCCCCAGCCTTAAACCTTACTCAATCTTGAGTTATTACAAGATTACACATTGAGGATCTTTTCGGGTTTAGAGTTTTAGAGAATTAGATCATAAAACTTGCATTAAATTCCACATATAAACAAAGTGGTTACATAAAGATAGTATTCTTCATTCCCATCACTGGAAACACATTTAAAATAAAACATGGAATATTTCTTGACACATCCTTGACTCAATCATCTTATCATGTACCTTTCCCTTGACCTGTGAAAAACATTTCAAAAACTTGGGATGAGCATAAAAACTCAGTATGGGTTATAAAAAAAACATGTAAAGGAAACATGAGTTCATATATACATAAGAATGAAATCATACTTTACCCATAAAACATAGGCACTTTAACATACCTCATAAAATCATGAATAAATCATAAAAATCATAATACGTAAAGGTAACTTGAGGCATTCATAACTTTCTTACGTAGGGAGTAACCCTCTTGGTTACGTTTGGATTACCCATCACAGTATATTCCCTAAAATCTCTTCGGAGAAACCTTAACGTTTCACTCTATCGCGTTACCCAATGCATTGGAGAGCTATAACGGGCTCACCCGCCCTTAGTTTATCACGGAACCACCCGTCTTCATAAATAATGCCCACGAACCATAACATTATCATATCACATAAAACATGCATAAAGGAAACATAAAATTTCCACATTTCAATATCGAGGTATCAATACAACACATTGATATAATAAAAACATTATGAAAACAATTTTCAATACCAAATTAAAACATGGTATTTATTTTTCTTTTAAAAAAAGAAGGTATGTCTTGTAGAGGAAGCCGAAACTTAAATAACGGTTACGATGGCGGAGAAGTCGTTGTCGCCGCATACGTACGACAAAAACATTCCCTTTTGTTGTTTTGTAAACGCTTCGTATAAAAAAGATTCCTTTTGAATAAACGTAAAAGTCAAAGGGGTTTATACACCGTATAAAAGAAAGTTGTGTATAAAATAAAATATGCCTCAATGAAAGGAGATTGAGACGAAGTCCCATACCTCGTATCCGACTTGACCCGACCGTTCTTTAATCTCCTGAATAATAAACTTGACTTAATCTATACTTTCTTATGAATCTTTTTCAAGTTCATTATTCCTTTTATACCATGTTATGAACATCATGTAATCAGTTAAGTTAATAATGTTCATTTTGTCGGTATTTGGTTCTTAAGTCAAAAATAGACTTCTTACACTTACATGTTGCTAATTTGGTCAAATTTTCATTATATCCAGAATGGTATTCATGATTTAGATATCATATATGTCATATATATCCAGTACATACATGCATTTATAATATTACATAACATTTAGAGGTAAGAAATGAAATGCACCGTTCATGGAGACGGTAAGCCGTACGTACGCATGAACGCTACTTCCATTTCTATTTCATATTTTCTGGAATGGAATCATAATTATATAAGAGTATATTATAATTCCAGTATAATAAAATATATAATATCATTAACTTTATCCTTTACACATCCCACATATGGTATTAACGAATCAAATCACTTTTAGGGGGCGGTAGTCAGCACTTCCTAAAATGAAGAAATCGTGTTTTACCCATAATGGAAACCATAAAGGTATGCCCAAAATGAAAAAAACAGAAGCTTAAGGAAAACATAAACATATTATATATCATATATAAAAATAGTGACATCATAATGGCCACCTTTGAAGGTGTTAAATGAGTGTTGAACAATCATCGTTTCGGGAGGCGGAATTTCGCCATCCACGGAAACTGTATGTTCTTTAACCATTTGATGTAGTTGTGTGAGAGTGTAGCTCAAATAAATCTTATAACAACATCCTAGTATATTGAAGATACTGGTGTTGTTACAAAGGAAGTAAATAAAAAGAGTTTAGGGGGTTGGAGAAGCAAAATAAAACAATTGAACATGAGAGAATGAATTACCTTTAAAAGTGTAACTCTTTTTGAGTTGAGCCTAAAGGCTTCCTTTGAAAGGCTTCTGCCAAAAGGGAATCCACTAGGATTAGTATAGGGATGTGGAGAGAGCATATGGGAAGGGTTTGGTCGAGCCAAAGGCTTGAGAAGTGTGTGAAATGAGGTAGAGGTGGGGGCCTTTTATAAGAGGAGAGGAGGGGTACTTTTGGAAAGTAAAGAAATATTACTTTATTTGAAAATGTTTTTCGGTTTCAAAAGGTCCCACATTGATATAATTAGTGGATAAGGTGATAAGGGTTCGAAATCCACTCATCCAATTGGTTTTGGACATGTGTAGTTAATAGATTTTACATTATCTTTCTATTTTATTTAAATCATCAAATAATGATGTCATCGCTGCATCATTATTATGACATAAATAATTAAATTTATTTAATGTCTAAAAATTATAAAAAAAATACTATGATATAGGAAATCGTTTTAGCTTTCCAATTACTTTTTATAATCAAAATTTGGACTTGTATAACCCCACTTAAAATTTTTTTTTGTAAAAAATATTATGTTTGTGTCATTTTCACTTTAACATTAAATAAAAAGTAATTTATGTCATTTCCCAACACAAGTGGATACATGGGGTCCCCAAGTTGACCCATGGCATTTAATGGTCGGCCATGACACAACCAATGAGGTTGGGACATGTTTCTAGGTCATTTCATTTTATTAAAGTATTATTTATACCTTAAACTACCCTAATTACCACTAATCGTGATTAAGAACATAATAAGTTACTATTCACCAAAAAAATTATTATAATCTCATTGAACCACATTTTACATACTAATGACAACCATGTATGTCATATTTTCAAAATTCAATACACATTAGTGGTAAACTTTCATTTAACTGAAAAAATCAGTTTGCTTGATTATCACTTAGTGGTTTCACTATTCATAAAAAATTGGAGTTTTTCAGAAACTTACCAAAAATTCACCCTAAGATATATTTGATATTCCAAATTCAAAAATGAAGTCTATTTTACAAAATTAAAATCATATAAGTCACATTAATTAATTTAATAATTAATTCCCGCTGCTAGAGCAAATAGCGTGTGTTTACAAAACAATAAGTATCAAAAGATTGACACCAGTTTAAGTCTAATTTCAAAGTGAAATTGATTCCAATGACCAGAATTGGATAAAATGGTAAAAATATATTCTAATTTCACTTCAAAACAAATTCAAAACATAATCTAATCATATAAATAAATTAGATTAAAAAGCAGTTTTGATGTAAAATGCAGTAATTTTCACTATTCATTAAAAAAATGAACATTGTCAGAAAAATACCACAAATTCACAAAAAGTAAATTTTGATGTCCCAATCATAAAGGATATGTTTATTTTGACAAACATAGTTTATAAAATTATCAAAATATAGATTCAAAAATGGTTTTCCATCAAAAGGCAGTAAAACAATCTTTTAAGAATATTAGTGTATTCCATGCATAAGATTGTATTTATTTTCATTTTAAGCCTCTATAATACTATCTTAATCATTAATAGACATAGATAAAAATATATATTATTCATTACTTACTTGGGATGTTACATCCTTCCCCCCTTTAGAAAATTGCTTCCCCGCAATTTATTTACTTATCGAACACCCTGAGCAGGTTGATCAGCAAAGGTGTTTGTGAAGGAGCCATTAGTCCATATCGGAGGAAGTTCAGAGCCCCCCCCGGTGTCGCATTTGATGTTCGCGGATTATTCCATTGTGTTCATGAATGCCGAGTGGAGGTCTCTTCAAGCGCTGAACCGGATCCTTGAGGAGTACAGTGAGTGGAGTGGCCAACTCATTAACAGGGAAAAGAGAAATTTCTATGTTCCTGTATCATGCAATCCGAGCAGGGTGGCCAGGATGGAGAACGTGCTTGGAATGCGGAGAGGATCATTTCCCATGGACTACCTTGGTGTTCCTTTATCGGCAGATCGGGTGCGGAACAGGGACTTCGACAAAGTGGTGAGCAGGATTTCAGATCGCATCCTGAACTGGAAAAACCACTTTCTTTCCTTCGGAGGCCGGATAACCCTGGTCAATAGTGTTCTTTCTGCTATCCCGATGCATGCCTTGGCTTCCACGAGTGTGCTGAAGGGAGTCATAAGGGCTATTGACAGGATTCTCGCGCGCTTTATATGGGATGCGTCAGGCGGGGGCAAGAGACGCTGGGTGTCGTGGAGTAAGATGGCTCGTCCCATCTGTGAAGGGGGGATCAATGTCCGGAGTATGGAGGAGTTGATTCCATCCATGCATGCAAAGCTTGCATGGGAGTCCATTGAAGCCCGATCCTTGTGGGGAACGCAGATGGCTCAGCGATATAAGGATGATACGATGTACGGTTCAGCTAGGGGGACGACTCTTTGGTCCTCGGTTTTTAATATCATTCCGATCCTCCTTCCTCTCTCTCGATGGATTTTTGGGGAAGGGAGCATTCTGTTTTGGCAACATAACTGGGCGGGTGAAGTACTAGGATACCCAGGATGCCCGGCCCCTCTAATCTCCTTTAGGGAGGCAAGCTCATATCCCATGTTTTACAAATCGGTTCTCGACGCCCGCCTGCAGGAGATTTTCGACTCTGTGGTCATGAGCTCGGAGCAGGACACCTGCGTCTTCACTCCGTCCATGTCGGGGAGGTTCAACGCCAAGGATTTTCGCAGGATGAGCGGTATACAGGGGCAGAACGATAGGTGGAACAATGTGGCCTGGTGCAACTCGATCCCAGCCAAACTCAACTTTCTTACCTGGAGGATACGCAACAAAGCGATACCCTCTGATGACCACATCAAACGGCTGGGGATCAGCCTTGCGTCGTGCTGTCATTGCTGCGGGAACAAAAGCGAAGAAACCATGAACCATATATTTTTTGAGGGTGATTGGGCCCGGCATTTCTGGAAGTTCTTTGGTGTCTGCTCAGGCTTCCTTGAGCAAGGAGGCAGTGTGGAGATGTTTATGGAGCAATGGTTTCAGGGGGCTAGTGTGTCAGGGGAGGAGTCTAAGGTACGTGCGACTATTTTCAATGCGGCATGTTGGCACTTATGGCAAGCCAGGAACAGGGCAAGATATGAGGGGAGAAGCACCTCTGGTCGTTCTGTGGTGGCTAACATCCGATGCATGCTGATTGACCTGATTGGCGCAGCGGGAATCGGAGGGGGATGGTTACCCTTGCGGGTGCAGCAGGCGCTTCCAAGGAGCGCCACCGGGGAAGGTGGGGTGGCGCGGGGTAGATGGGTTCACTGGATTCCCCCTAGCGAAGGGCTTAATCTTAACACAGATGGTTCCTGTGTTCTGGGTGACATGAGGGGAGGAGGAGTTCTCCGGGACTCCAAAGGGAGTCTGGTGGTGGCTTTCTCAGCTCACTTTGGTAGTGGTTCTTCTATTCGGGCAGAAGCATTGGCGGTTCTGACAGGCTTATCCCTATGTAGACACAGGGGTATCTGCATTACCCATTTGGAGACGGACTCTATGATTACCCACGACGCCCTCCATGGTAGAGGCAGTACACCCTGGGCTATCACCTACACTATTAGAATGTGCAAGGCTCTCCTGAATGACAGAGTTAGAATTTATCACACGTGGCGAGAGGGGAACAAAGTGGCTGATTATATGGCTTCTATTGCAGTTCCTGGTATGCGGGTGACGTGTCTTACCAATGTGTCCAGTATGAAACCGGAGGGGGTGAACCTTGTACGGGGCGATGCCCTTGGGCTACATTATTTCCGTCCCACATGATCCTGTATCCCCCTTCCCTTCTCATGAATAAAAATTTTAATGTTGGATGGGGGTACTTATCCCTCATTGCATTTTCAGATTCCCATGTTGCCTCTTCAATCATGTGGTTTTTCCACAAAACCTTTACCTGCTTAATCACCTTATTCCGTAACACTTGCTCCCTGTGGTCAAGAATCTGGACCGGTTGTTCCTCATAAGATAGGTTCTCTTCCAGCTGAACTACCTCTGGACTCAAAACATGAGATGGATCTGGCATATACTTTCTCAACATCGAAACGTGAAAAACATTGTGTACCTGAGATAAACTCGGAGGTAAAGCCACTCGGTATGCAACTGATCCAATTCTCTCCAGAATTTCGTATGGTCCAACAAACCTTGGACTCAACTTTCCTTTCTTACCAAATCTCATCACACTTTTCCAAGGAGAAACCTTGAGAAAAACATGATCACTTACCTCGAAAGATAGATCCTTCCTCCGGTTATCCGCATAACTCTTCTGCCTGCTCTGAGCTGTTCTCATGTGTTTCTGAATCAGCTGAACTTTTTCTACCATCTCTTCTACCAATTCTGGTCCCATCAACTTCCGTTCACCCACTTCATCCCAGAAAGCTGGAGTTCGACACCGCTTCCCATATAATGCCTGAAATGGTGCCATCTGTATACTGGAATGAAAACTGTTATTATATGAGAATTCAACTAAAGAAAGATGTTGGTCCCAACTTCCCTGATAATCCATAGAACAAGCTCGTAGCATATCCTCCAATGTCTGGATAGTTCGTTCTGACTGCCCATCTGATTGAGGATGAAAAGCTATACTAAAATTTAATTCAGTACCCAACGACTTCTGAAGGCCTTTCCAAAAGTTAGAAGTAATCCTGGGATCACGATCCGATACAATGGAGAGAGGAACTCCATGTAACCTGACTATCTCTTTAAGATACAAACGGGAAAGTTGATCAAGAGAGAAAGTATCTCGTATAGCTAGGAAATGAGCATATTTGGTCAAGCGATCAACAATAACCCAGATTGCATTATTACCTCGAGATGTCTTTGGTAATCCAACAACAAAGTCCATGGATATATTCTCCCATTTCCACTCTGGCACTGGTAAATGCTGAAGCATCCCTTTCGGTAACTGCCGCTCTGCTTTAACCTGCTGACAAGTCAAACACTTCACAGTAAAATCAGCAATATCTCTTTTCATTCCATCCCACCAGTAATACTCCCGCAGATCTCTATACATCTTAGTACTGCCCGGATGAACTGAAAACGGAGAACTATGAGCTTCACATAACAACTCTCTCTTCAACTGTGAATCACAAGGCACACACAATCTCTTCCCAAATCTCAAAACACAATCATTATCAATGTTGAATTCAGGCAACTTACCTTTCTGAACCAGCTCTACCTTTTTCTGCAACTAACTGTCTTGCTTCTGTGCTTGCTTGATTCTATCTGATAGAGATGATCTCACTGATACCTGAAACAAAACAGAAGGACTTCCTGCACCAACAACTTCTATGCCAAAGTTCATCAAATCGTTAACCAAAGTATCACGTTCCAACTGCAACATTGTTAATGATGCATTACTTTTTCGACTCAAATCATCAGCCAGTTTATTTGCTTTTCCCAGATGGTAATGAATTGTACAATCATAATCCTTGATTAATTCTATCCATCTCCTCTGTCTCATGTTTAACTCTTTCTGAGTGAATATATACTTTAAACTTTTTTGATCGGTATATATTTCACACTTTACTCTATAAAAATGATGCCTCCAAATTTTTAAAGCAAAAACAACAGCAGCTAATTCCAAATCATGTGTAGGGTAATTTACCTCATGAGTTTTCAACTGTCGTGAAGCTTAAGCAATTACCTGATCATTCTGCATTAGGACGCAACCAAGTCCTTTCAATGAAGCATCACTGTATATAACAGACTCACCATTCCTGGAAGGTGGTGCCAAAACTGGAGCATTCACCAATCTTCTTTTCAATTCCTTAAAACAATCATCACATTCTTTTGTCCAGATAAACTTAACACCCTTCCGAGTTAGCTTAGTCATTGGACTAGATAACCGTGAAAAATTTCTAACAAACCTTCGGTAATAGCCTGCCAAACCAAGGAATATACGAATCTCGGTTACATTTGTGGGTCTTGGCCATTCTTCCACAACTTTTGTTTTTGCAGGATCAACAGTTATTCCATCTTTAGAAACAATGTGACCAAGGAAAGAAATTTGTTGCAACCAAAACTCACACTTGCTGAATTTTCCATACAATTTCTTTTCTTTTAAGGTTTGCAAGATAACCTTTAAATTTTTTTCATGCTCCTCTTTACTTTTAGAAAACACCAAAATATCATCAATGAAAACCACCACAAACTTATCCAAGAACTCATGGAAAATTCTATTCATTATGTCCATGAATACAGCAGGTGCATTGGTTAGCCCAAAAGGCATTACTACAAATTCATAATGGCCATATCTCGTACGTAACGTGGTCTTCGGAATATCTGCCTCCTTTACCTTCAGCTGATGGTACCCCGATCTCAAGTCAATCTTTGAAAAAAACTGAGCCCCCTGGAGCTGATCAAACAAATCATCGATATGAGGCAAAGGGTATTTGTTCTTAATAGTGGTATTATTCAAGGCTCTATAGTCAATGCAAAGTCTCATAGAACCATCTTTCTTTTTAATAAATAAAATAGGAGCACCCCATGGTGATGTGCTAGGTCTAATGAAACCTTTCTCTAATAAATCTTGCAATTGCTCCTTCAACTCTAAAAGTTCATTTTGTGCCATTCGATAAGGGGGTTTTGAAATTGGCTTAGCATCAGGAACTAAGTCAATAGTAAACTCAACTTCCCGATCTGGTATTATTCCAGGCAACTCATCAGGAAAAACATCAGGATACTCATTTACCACTGGCACATCATTAATCTGAACAGTTCCTTTATTTTCAACGACGTGTGCAAGGTAACATTCATTTCCATCTTTTATAAGTTTCTCGGCCTCTTGATATGTTATCAAAAGTAAGGGTTCATTCTTGTAAACAAACTGAAAGTCTTTCTGAAAAGAAACTTCTTTAGCTCTACAGTCAATCTTAGCATGGTAACTAGAGAGCCAATCTATACCCAGGATAACATCAAACTCTACTAGAGGTAGAACAATAAGGTTTGCAAGTAGGTTCTTTCCACAAATAAGGATATGAAGATTCTTATAAATTCTTTTTGCCTCGACACTTCCCCCAGGTGTTTTTACCAAAAGTTCAGGAGTCATTTCTTGAGATGGTATTCCCATTTTACTAGAAAAGGTTTCAGAGATGAAAGAATGTGTAGACCCCGAATCAAACAACACACTGGCATAATCTGAAAAAACAAACAAAGTACCTGATACAACTTCATTTGATGGCCCGACATCTGCTGAAGTAGTTGTAAAGGATTTCACCACCCCTTTCTGCTTGTAGTCTAGCTGCTTCCCATCACTCAAGCACCTTGTCGGACACTCGTTTGCATAGTGACCCATCTCATTGCACTTATAACATTTCACTAACTGTAAATCAAATTTGTTCTTACCTTCACCTTGATCCTTTTCAGTGCAATAACGAGCCTTATGTCCCATCTTACCACATCGGTAGCACTTCCCAGAATTCAGAAGACATTCCCCAACATGCCTTTTGCCACATATATCACAAACTGGAAACTTAGTTCTCTTACCATCAGACTTTTTTGAAGAAATCTTACCTTTCTCCTGCCACCTCGGTCTCTTCTTCTGATGGTTGTTATAGAAAACTTGGTCATCGGAAAACTCCATTTCCACCTTCTCAGCACATCGAACAAGCTTTTCATAACGTTTAAACTCACGAGAAGCTAATGCCCTTCGATATTTTGGCTTTAATCCTGAGTAAAAATGATTGATTTTACTATCAAGGTCCCGGATAAAATTTGGAGCATACCTTGCCAATCGAGTGAACCTTTCTTCATAGGCAGCCACTGAGTCTTCCTCTTGCCTCAATTCCAAGAATTACTTTTCCATCCTAAGTCGAACATCCTTAGGAAAATACATCTCAAGAAACATACCTTTGAATTCATCCCAGTCAAGAGCATCAATCTCATCGGCGTCCCTGATATTTTTAACCATAGACCACCACTGATCTGCTTCACCCTCCAAACGGTAAATAGAAAGACTAACCTTTTGATTGTCTGAACACCCCATGACATCAAAAATCTTCTCTAGTGCTTTAATCCACCCTTCAGCTAGAACAGGGTCAGATGATCCTCTGAATGATGGTGGATGTTGCCTCATGAAATGTTCCACCACTGATATGTTCCTCTGCGGTTGATCTGGCTGATCTCGTGCATGGATACCACCGCCATTTATCGCTTGAGTCAACTGCGCCATTACTGCAACAAACTGTTCAGTTCCAATTCCGACCATCTCAGTATGCTGATTCGGAAGGTTATTTCCTTCTGTATGCCTTCCTAGCACTGCTTCCCTGTTTCCTCTGCGGAAAACCATTCTGAACAAACATGTCTTAGATGAAGCAACATGGTAATCTTTAAATGCTATATCATTTCGAAAAAAAAATTGGATAATCATTTAATAGAATTCTAACTCCTAAAGTTATCTAAACCGACCTTTGATACCAACTATAAGGCCCCAGCCTTAAACCTTACTCAATCTTGAGTTATTACAAGATTACACATTAAGGATCTTTTCGGGTTTAGAGTTTTAGAGAATTAGATCATAAAACTTGCATTACATTCCACATATAAACAAAGTGGTTACATAAAGATAGTATTCTTCATTCCCATAAATGGAAACACATTTAAAATAAAATATGGAATATTTCTTGACACATCCTTGACTCTATCATCTTATCATGTACCTTTCCCTTGACCTGTGAAAAACATTTCAAAAACTTGGGATGAGCATAAAAACTATGTATGGGTTATAAAAAAAACATGGAAAGGAAACATGAGTTCATATATACATAAGAATGAAAACATACTTTACCCATAAAACATAGGCACTTTAACATACCTCATAAAATCATGAATAAATCATAGAAATCATAATACGTAAAGGTAACTTGAGGCATTCATAACTTTCTTACGTAGGGAGTAACCCTATTGGTTACGTTTGGAATACCCATCACAGTATATTCCCTAAAATCTCTTTGGAGAAACCTTAAAATTTCACTCCTTCGCGTTACCCAATGCATTGGTGAGCTATAACGGGCTCACCCGCCCTTAGTTTATCACGGAACCACCCATCTTCATAAATAATGCCCAAGAACCATAACATAATCATATCACATAAAACATGCATAAAGGAAACATAACATTTCCACATTTCAATCACGAGGTATCAATACAACACATTGATATAATAAAAACATTATGAAAACCATTTTCAATACCAATGTAAAACATGGTATTTATTTTTCTTTTAAAAAAAGAAGGTATGGCTTGTAGAGGAAGCCGAAACTCAAATAACGGTTACGATGGCGGAGAAGTCGTTGTCGCCGCATACGTACGACAAAAACATTCCCTTTTGTCGTTTAGTAAACTCTTCGTATAAAAAAGATTCCTTTTGAATAAATGTAAAAGTCAAAGGGGTTTATACACCGTATAAAAGAATGTCGTGTATAAAATAAAATATGCCTCAATGAAAGGAGATTGAGACGAAGTCCCATACCTCGTATCCGACTTGACTCGACCATTCTTTAATCTCCTGAATAATAAACATGAGTTAATCTATACTTGCTTATGAATCTTTTTCAAGTTCATTATTCCTTTTATACCATGTTATGAACATCATGTAATCAGTTAAGTTAATAATGTTCATTTTGTCGGTATTTGGTTCTTAAGTCAAAAATAGACTTCTTACACTTACATGTTGCTAATTTGGTCAAAGGTTCATTATATACAGAATGGTATTCATGATGTAGATATCATAATTGTCATATATATCCATTACATACATGCATTTATAATATTACATAACATTTATAGGTAAGAAATGAAATGCACCGTTCATGGAGACGGTAAGCCGTACGTACGCATGAACGCTACTTCCATTTCTATTTCATATTTTCTGGAATGGAATCATAATGATATAAGAGTATATTATAATTCCAGTATAATAACATATATAATATCATTAACTTTATCCTTTACACATCCCACATATGGTATTAACGAATCAAATCACTTTTAGGGGGCGGTAGTCCGCACTTCCTAAAATGAAGATATCGTGTTTTACCCATAATGGAAACCAAAAAGGTATGCCCAAAATAAAAAAAACAGAAGCTTAAGGAAAACATACAAATATTATATATCATATATAAAAATAGTGACATCATAATGGCCACCTTTGAAGGTGTTAAATGAGTGTTGAACAATCATCGTTTCGGGAGGCAGAATTTCGCCATCCACGGAAACCGTATTTTCTTTAACCATTTGATGTAGTTGTGTGAGAGTGTAGCTCAAATAAATATTATAACAACATCCTAGTATATTGAAGATACTGGTGTTGTTACAAAGGATGTAAATAAAAAGAGTTTAGGGGGATGGAGAAGCAAAATAAAACAAATGAACATGAGAGAATGAATTACCTTTAAATGTGTAACTCCTTTTGAGTTGAGCCTAAAGGCTTCCTTTGAAAGGATTGTGCCCAAAGGGAATCCTCTAGGATGAGTAGAGGGATGTGGAGAGAGCAAATGGGCAGGGGTTGGTCGAGCCAAAGGCTTGATAAGTGTGTGAAATGAGGTAGAGGTGGGGGCCTTTTATAAGAGGAGAGGAGGGGCACTTTTGAAAAGTAAAGAAATATTACTTTATTTGAAAATGTGTTTAGGTTTCAAAAGGAACCACATTGATATAATTCGTGGATAAGGTGATAAGGGTTCTAAATCCACTCATACAATTGGTTTTGGACATGTGTAGTTCATAGATTTTACATTATCTTTCTATTTTATTTATATCATCAAATAATGATGTCATCGCTGCATCATTATTATGTCATAAATAATTAAATTTATTTAATTTCGAAAAATTATAAAAAAACTACTATGATATAGGAAATATTTTTAGCGTTCCAATGACTATTTATAATCAAAATTTGGACTTGTATAACCCCACTTAAAAATTGTTTTTGTAAAACATATTATGTTTGTGTCATTTTCACTTTAACATTAAATAAAAAGTAATTTATGTCATTTCCCAACAAAAGTGGATCCATGGGGTCCCCAAGTTGACCCATGGCATTTCATGGTCGGCCATGACACAACCAATGAGGTTGGGACATGTGTCTAGGTCATTTCATTTTATTAAAGTATTATTTATACCTTAAACTACCCTAATTACCACTAATCGTGATTAAGAACTTAATAAGTTACTATTCACCAAAAAATTATTATAATCTCATTGAACCACATATTACATATGAATGACAACCATGTATGTCGGATTTTCAAAATTCAATACACATTAGTGGTAAACTTTCATTTAACTGAAAAAATCAGTTTGCTTGATTATCACTTAGTGATTTCACTATTCATCAAAAATTGGAGTTTTTCAGAAACTTACCAAAAATTCACCCTAAGCTATATTTGATATTCCGAATTCAAAAATGAAGTCTATTTTACAAAAATCAAATCATATAAGTCACATTATGTAATTTAATAATTAATTCCCGCTGCCAGAGCAAATAGCGTGTTTTTACAAAACAATAAGTATCAAAAGATTGACACCAGTTTAAGTCCAATTTCAAAGTGAAATTGATTCCAATGACCACAATTGGATAAAATGGTAAAAATATATTATAATTTCACCTAAAAACCAATTCAAAACATAATCTAATCATATAAATAAATTAGATTAAAAAGCAGTTTTGATGTAAAATGCTGTATTTTTCACTATTCATTACAAAAATGAACATTGTCAGAAAAATACCAAAAATTCACAAAAAGTAAATTTTGATGTCCCAGTCATAAAGGATAAGTTTATTTTGACAAAAATAGTTTATAAAATTGTCAAAATATAGATTCAAAAATGGTTTGCCATCAAAAGGCAGTAAACCAATCTTTTAAGAATATTAGTGTATTCCATGCATAAGATTGTATTTATTTTCATTTTAAGCCTCTATAACACTATCTTAATCATTAATAGACATAGATAAAAATATCTATTATTCATTACTTACTTGGGATGTTACAGTGTTCATACTAAAGTAGTTTTCCTAAAATATAATAAAAAATATATACATTAACCAACTCCAAAACTCAACAAAGAACAGAAAGGTAGAGAATAATAAGAGCTCCAATAGTGAAAACCGTGGAGAAAATAAAACTCAATTTCCATCATGCCAGAAATGTCGAACGAGACATCAAGTAAAGTGTATCAATGGAACAATGAAATTCTTCATGTGTGGGAAAAAGAATGAAAGGTAATGAGTTTCCTAGGAAAAATGAAGAGTTCTATGGAAAAAATTAAAAATGATCCAAATAATATAATTACAGTTATATTCCATAAATGTAATGGAAAATGGAACTACCTGAGTCAATAACATATTTTATAGGATATTCCTTATATAAAAGAAGAACATTTTTGTAATTAAATGGATTGATAAATGTTTAAAAGTATGCGACTATATTGGAAGAATATTCTCTTGTACGTGTAACCATGCAGTTTGTTAGGTTAAAATGCTATTTGAGGAAGAATTAACATTTCTTTTGTGGATATAGATATAAAGAACCATGTGGGTATATATGATACTTGTATTCATTTCAATTATTTGTTATTAAATTTATGGATAAAAATGAGAGGTATGAGATAAAAATTGATGCAAAAATATGATATGGTTATTTAGTGTAATTAATCTCATTTTTTGAATATTATAAAATATAGTTTCTGAAAAAGGAAAACACATAGACCGTGTGACAACCCATCATGTGATACAAAGCTATAGGAATCAAACCCACATCCAGAGTGTGATTGGTATTTATCACCAACAACTGGACTACATGAATTCCATGGTTATTTTGAATAATTTTTTGAATAATATGAATTTTTTATCAATAATAAATAGATTTTGGATCTTATATCTTATTAAATGGAAATCCATAGTATAGGAAAATGATTTTATGATTAAGTGATAAATTTTATTTTGGAAGACACACACTTCATTGTGAACAATATACTTCTATGGAAAATAAAATAATATGGAATTTCATTTGAGGTATAATGATGGATTTTTTTGGAAGATTATATTTTTTATAGAGATTAAAGAAATTAATTGAAATGATTTTCTTATCCTAGAAAATATTTGATTTTGTTAATTACACTTATCTGTGAGACTCTAAAAGTAGTTGATGTTATTTGAAGATAAATGTTAATATTTACAATGAAACAATGTGTTATTAAATTCATCTGTGTTTTGGTTTTTGATCTTAGTTAGTATTATATTGAAGTATTTTAAGAACAGTTGTATATTGAATTGCCTTTATTAATATTTTGGAATTATTTGTTCAATTTTACAAATTGCGTTTAGTATTTCATTCTATAAAGGATTATTTATTTTAGGGATCTTCTAATTTTGTACTAACCATTGGGTTTTGGTTATTCTCTAAAGATAAGGGAAATATATAGTTCATACATTATAGATTTTGTGATTATCAAGATTTTGATTCTAGCGCTTCAGGTGTGAAAATTTCATCTTGAATACTCATAGTTTAAAGAAAATACTAGTTAGTGGTAGAAATTTAATAATGGATCAAACTCTACTTAAAATGTATGTATATATCTTTATGATCATTGTCAATCCCATCAATAAATTCCTCAATATTATGAAATGGAACTTAAAACATTAACATTATCCATTTACTTTTCCTACTAGTAAACTAATGACTATATAAACCATAACAAGTTTATGGTATTCTTGATGTTAACTTTCTCATAATCATGTTTTCAATCACTCTCCATCATAATTTGACACTTAGTTTATCTTCCATATCTTTATTTCCCTACATGGAATCCAAGTAGGGGTTATCTCGGTTGACCATAGTACTTCTATTTTGTTCTTTTAATATGATAGTTTTATTGACTCTTTTTTTTGATGTGGGATATTCAATTATGTTCCCAATACTAAATTTAAAATTTCTAGGGGTTAATTTTCAATATGGGGGAAGAATGTAACACACCAAGATTTCATAGTAAGTTATTTTATTTAATGTAATTCAATATTTTGTGCTACAAGTAACACCGAGTTTGAGTGCACCACTACTTACCAAAGTAGCAATTCAAAGTAAATTTATGAATAATATTTACTTTATAATGAATTTTATATACTCCATATAATTTTAACATCCATATTATGCATTTGTTAGATATAATATAAGAAAAAACTAAATTTTTTATATAAAAGAATAATTTTTTCAAAACAATTAAATTTTACCGCCTTTTGACGGTGAACCTTTATTAAACCTAATATTTGACACTTTTATATTTTAAATTTGATGAAATAATATTCTTATTTAGTAGAGGGACATTAATATTTAGTTTGGAAATGTTTTTTTTTGCATTTCGGACTACATTCATATTTTGATGCATAATGAAATGATCTAAATTTCAATTAAAAACAAAATTTTAATTCAAAATAATTTATATTGTTAAATTACATATTTTATTAGATTGAGGTATAATTAGATTATATTTTTATCATTTAATCCAATATTGAACATTGGAAGTAATTTTACATTTTAATTGGACATAAACTCATATCTATCTTTTGATAGTTACCAATTTTCAAACACCCGCATTCTGGTTTTGACAAAGAGAATATTTTTTAAATTAATTAATAAAACTTATATGTTATTAATTTTTTGAAACATATATAATTTTAGAATTTAAAATGTCAAAATTATTTTAGAGTTTAGTTTTGTTATTTTTCTGAAAACATTCGATTTTCGATGAATTAGGAAAAACACTGTGTTTTTATGTAAAACTTACTTTATATTTAAATAATTATTGATTTGTAAAAAATTAATTTTAGTCAAAATAGATATATAATACCTATATAAATAAAATTTTATTCATTGGTGCCATTTTATAATATGATTAGATGTATAAAATGTTATTGAACTCTTTACCTTCATTTAACCACTTTCTAGGCACATTTTCAAATTTGAATAAAATGTAATTTTACAACATTTGAGGATTGAATTTAATAAATTTGGAAGACATAGATGACATCAGAAAGTAAAACGTGGTTCAATACGATGAAAATTATTTTTTTGTGAATAATAAATTTTAAATTTTTTTTACCATGGATAAAAGTAAATAAGGTAATTAACGAAAATAATTATATTATAATTTCCCTAAAACATTTATTAATTCTATTTGATATGTGTATTTCGCCCAAAATATTGCATTGAAGTAAAATATGATCCTTTTTCCAGATAGATTATATTAAAACATTTATTATTTTTTAATATTAAGAGGATTTTAAATAGTTAATTTCAAAGTTTATTAAATAAAACTTTTTTAATATATGTTTTTACATAAATATATTAAACTATAAATATTAATTATAATGATAAAACAATTTTCTGTTTAATATTATTTTATTTATAGTTTTTAGACATTAAATAATTAAATTTCATTACGACACAATGATGATGTAGTAATTACCTTATTAATGACCGATTAAAATAATTGATTTTATAAATATCCAAATAAATGTAAACTGAGGCTTTTGGTGAATTGCATTTAATTTATAGGTTAATATGACATTCTAGGGTTTATTAAATAAATTGTTTCAAAGTGATAGAGTTTTTATAACTTTCAAAAAAAAATACAAAATACTGTCAAAATTAACATAAATGAGTTTTTAAAACAAATACTATATTATTAATGGATATAATATTCTTAATAATATAAGGATCACAAATGAAATTATATAAGGTTAGATATATCAATAATAAACCACTTGGTCTTCTCTTGGTTTTTATTATATATATATTCATCATTTATTATAATAATACAAGAATACATGGTAAATTCTAAACTACTTAACTAAGAGTTAAACCTAAAATTTATGGTTAATATAGTGTCCTAAAACTGTTTAAAAATATTGGTTGAGAGGTTTTCAACCCATCTCCATCATAGACTTTAATTCAATCAATTTGGAGCCATTAAAAACTGAAAATGAATTTAGAATAAAATAATATTCACTATAACAAAACTACCATGTAGCGGCGGTTTTTTGTTTGTTTAGTAGAGGTTTACAGAAACCGCTGATAACATTAGAATCGGAAAACTATTAGTGGCGGTTTTTTCCATTTGGTGGCAGTTTAAAAAAAGCATCGTAGCTGCAGCATTCCGCGGCTATGCAATCCACATGAGCGGCGGTTCTTATGAAACAGCTGCTGAAGTCCTGATAGCCGCCGTGGAATACAGGCGGGGATGCAGCTCTGTAGCAGTGGTTAAAACCACAACAAAATTTAAGTATTTTATGTATAGAAGTGGTTAAAACCGCCACAATAATTTTTCCTGTATACTACTCGTGGCGGTTAAAACTGCCGCAAAAAGATGACCAGAAAAAAAATTAAATTTGCTGCTTCCTTTGCACCACTTCCCTTAAAAACAAATGAAACCAGACAAACCAGACACAATCTCACAAAATAATATCAACTAAATGATGTGTTTTACCTTTCAAGGATATCATATTGGAATAAGTGGTTGTTTATCAAAACTTTTATGGTTAAATGGGTTGTCAGATAACTAAGGGGATAAATAATGAATGGAAAATGTGGGAATATCCATGTTATAACATGGAATTAAAATTACATACAATGTTTTTTGTTATGAATGAATGGTAAAATATAATAGTTATGAAATTAAATTAAGTGTAGTGAAATTGACAAACGATGTGAATCTTGGTGAATTGAAATTGGTTCACCCTTGATATTGTAATTTGTTAAAAATGTCATGTGTTTTTTACCTTGTGGAATGTGTACTGATGGATTAGTAAATGATGAGGGACATAGTATATCCCACCCATGGGAATGAATTTTTTACAAGGAATTCCTTATCTTTGATGTGGGATGTCTAGACCAGAAATTTTAGATAATGGACTTGATATGATGTATATGGAGTTTCTTATGCTTGGATAGTGTATTGACATGGCTTTCCGAGAACTAAATCCTATGTGTATGATATGAGTGAACTGATTAGTTCACCACAATATATGAATTTGAAATGATTAATGAATTACCATTGTTGTTAATGAAAATGTAAAACCCATTTATATTAATGGAATATAATTTTGACATGGATGAATATGTTTTGGTGGGATTTGAAGTCATCATAAAACCGAAGGATATAGAGGGTTAAATGTTTGATATTTAATTATGGAACTTGTTTACCTTTTCATCCTTTTTCATTTTTAATTGTACTTATGTATATATTATTATTGTTATTATTATATTTATTTGTTTAGACATTATTGGTGGTGTCCTATTAACCTATACTCACACCCTTTTTAGGATTCCATTGATACCAGAGTAGATCTCATTGTTATAGGGAAGTATAAGGGTAAAATCCTTTTGATAGATGGTTGTTTTAGGATATGGTATAGAGAATATATGCGGGAATTGGATGGACATCGAGACCCATTTTAGGATTTTTATTGGGATTTTTATTTTGTTTTTTCCATAACACTTTCCACTTCTATGTGCTAACATGTTTACTATATTAGTTGCGGGGATTTACCCAAATTTTGGAATTGAATACATAATTCATGATTATTCATATAATATACTTGGTTATCATTTAAATTGATTTATACTATTGTTTTACAATGGTAAAAATGGTATATTATCCCGACATTCCACATTGGTACCTCAATACTAGTAGGAAGCCTCTTGTATATGAGGAGGAATTCCTATTGTCACGTGGCACATTTGTTTGGGGAACTAGTTTGGTGGAACCTAGGTAATGACATCACAATGTTGTATCAATGAAATTTTATTTTCTATTGAATAATTTTATTAATATTTTTATATGATATTAAGGTGTTTCAGTCCTTGGTAGTTTGTTTTTTTGTGGCATTATATAACCCATATATTGGGGAATACCCAGGTTCACGGTGTGGGATTGTTTCTCTTGTTGTTTGATGTTATATTTGGATGTCATTTCACCTTGGGTGATAAGATAGCTATGAGATATTATTGTTTTATAAGGTTTTATTGATGGAACGACATGTAATTTTTTATATATTCATGAATGAATTTTATAAATTAGGATTTATAAAACATGAATCATATTATGTTCAAATAGAAAATAGGGTTATGTTTGTGTTATAGAAAATGAAATATATTTTTATTGGTTTCATAGAAAATAGTTCCTAATAAAGAGGTTTCAATCCACATGTTTCTGTGATTCACGGTATCATAAGATACCAATGCCAGAAGGGTTTACATTCTTGGATGATGATATATAATAATTATATATTATAATATTAAGCATCGAGAATTTATTCAACGCATCAACAATGGGTTTAACTCATAGTCATCCAAAATCTCGACTACCAATTCAAACACAGGCCAAACTGGAATGATGTATAGTACACTTGGGAAATCAAGACGTAAAAGGAAATATAAAAAATGAATAAAATTCATAAAATGAAACATGAGAAATCAAGAAAATATTTGGACATGAAAAACTGTGGTGGAATCTATGTGCCACACATGGTACATATATAAACCAATTGTTCCCATATTTGTTCAACACATCAAAAATACAACTATACTCATGGTCTGATGATGCATTATCACCCTCTTCACCTCCATCTCCACTTTCCACTATCACCTGTAGAACATTATATTGAAAAATAAATATTGTTGCATATTTATAATAAAAATTAAAACAAATGAAAGTTTTCAATGGAAATGATTTTTATTTTTTGTGATTTTCCTGCCGACCACCAATACATGCCCTAACATCGAGGGGATATCTTCTCATCTACTAATGTATAACAGTCCTCCCTTACTGCAAAGTGGATATATGAGGCCCCTGATCATGAACTGTGCTTCATAGAGAAGCAATCTCCCTCTGAGCATCTTTGGGTATGGACTAACTATAACCAGGTGTAGATGCAATTGGAATCCCCGGAGACATGCCAAAGACCTCTGATGGTATGTGTCTGAAACCCATCCCGCGCACTCTACCAGGATGCTCCTTCCCAGGGACATTAGAAACTAGTTCATCCTGGGAGACTGAGTAGGACTACCCAGTATTGGAATCCCATAGTTCTCTAATTTTTTACTATAAATAAAATATCAATATATATTAACACATTAAAAACTGATAGTATGTTATTATAATAAAAATTTTACTTCATACCCCAACTTCTTTGGCAGGATCATTAACAACACTTCCACTTGATTTTTTGTGAACATCCAACCACAGTTCAATTTGGGATGATTCATTCCCAAAACTCAGTTTCTTCATTAAGAAAAGAGAAATCAACAATTTAATATATTAAATATATAATATTTTCATACAAATATTTAAAATAATTAAAATATTACCAATTTCATTCGACTTCTAGAAAAACATTTTGAGCCCGCTGTGTGAGGGATGACTTGCTTAGCCCGGTTTGATGCATTCTGTCTTGAGAGATCCAGAAATAAAGAAAATGCAATTTAACATTAAATTATTCAAAGTCATCTCCTCTACATATACATGTATAAATGTAAAATAAGGATAATATAACTATATATATTTCAATACCATCCTCTTCTCATCCCGATGTCTGTCAACAAAAACATTCCACTATTCTTTCGGTACCCCACTAGGTACCTTCTCATACATTTGTTTCACAGTGAACAAAGTATCATTAGCATTACACCACAACCTCAATTCGAAATATTTCCATTTCTTACCAAGTTTTTTCAACGTCCACATTCATGATATCACATCTGCAACTACAAATTGGAAGTACATCTGTATACAGAAATTCATTTTGAACATATTGGTAACATGACATTCAATTAAACCATAATGTAATAAAATTACCTTTATTTGGGAATCAAAAACATCATTTTTCTAGCTTGGAGGAATATGTCTCCAATCATCATAAAAAATTGGAAGGGAAATGGGCTTTGCTGCCAGCTGGCCTAGAATCGGGCCAAGTAACCCCACAATGTCATCCGTAGGAACTCTATAAGAATATAATGGCATGACTATCTTCTCACCATTAATATTCCAAGCATCTGAAAATTTTAATTTTTTCTTCATTGTTGAATTTTTTTCATCTTCAATGAGCAAAAAAATAGTATAAACAAAATATAATAAATTTGATTAATTAAAATTGGTAACTATGATAGTGACACTCAAGTATGTCTGTGATGAACTGGAAGGGACGTGTTGCCGCCCCACTGCTGAGGCTTCTTAAGGGGGAGTCGAAAACTCAGCCTCAAATGGGACACCCACAGATGGTGTGAGAGATGGTGCAGGTGGGAGATGGTCTAGGGGTGTTGGCAGTTGGTGCCTCAGATTCCATGGGGATGGAGCTAGATGGATCATCATCTGTCGTTGAACTAGATGAAATAGTGTACCACTTTTTCCTTGGAATTCATATCATTTAATCAAATAAAATTTAGTTCAGAATATATATTTCAAAAAAACTATGTAGAAAAAAAAATTAAAAATGATAATAGATGCCCAGTACTAATAGACAGAATATATATAACAATGATAACAAATGAATGTAGAAATGAAACATGTGGTTGCTGAATGAATAAATAATTGTACATACAATAATTTTCCCATTCAATCATGTCGGTTTTTAGCTCCATTGCTTCATCCACTTCATTCATCCTTGCTAGACTAATATTTTTAATATCATGATAGACAAATAATTCTTTTTCTTGTTGTTGATAAAATTGAATTTCAGAGGTCAAATCTTCCACTTCATCACACATATCATACAAATCACTTTGTATTATGTGAACAACTACACTACACCCATCATCCACAATATCATTCACATAATATACTATTTTTTCTAACGATTCTAAGATAAATGGATCATGCAGTTCATGATCACCAACATTCATCAAGCGAGATAAGTTCACAGATATAAATTGAAAGGAATCTCTTTTAACACCTATGATAATATCAACCCATTTTAATTCGAATAAAATATCAAAAAATGTTTGTGGTAGTATAATTCAATAATATCATGAAGCTTTCCATAGTATCCCACTTTAGTAAAAGTAAATATACCACTATTCTGTGTTTTCAAACCCACTTCTCGATTGACAGTACGAAATCTAAAGTCATTCACATTATAAACATCAAACTTTCAAACTTGTTTTATAAGACCTCTAGTAAGAAACTTCAAATCATCTGACAAGTCTTCTCATGTATCATTATTCATGATCTGAAATAAAAATATAATTTTTTATATTTACAAAATCTCTGTGTCAATCTAATATTCGAATTTATTACAATATTTATGAATATACACGTCGTAAAAACCATTCTACAAGCTCTTTATTCACAACATTTGTTATATCATTCTCATTTAGTGTTCGGTTTCTCATTCATCTCTCCGTTTTTATCGTCAACTCTTCAATAAATGGATCTGCAATTTCACTATTCAGCATCACATATATATGTGCCTGTAATAATTTCAATTCTGTTAGTATAACATTTGAGGTCCTCCCAACTGATTGGCCAATAGAAGGAAATATTTCTGATTTCTGAAGAATTTGAGATTGAGTTGATGTGTCGTCAACACGTCCAACTCGATTAAATCTTTTCTCAATATCATCCAACTATCTAGAACAAAAGGTAAGACTCTTCTCATCCAAATACCCTTCAGTAATAGAGCCTTCTGGTTGAGCTTTATTTCTCACGTATGCATTCAAATTCCCATGATTTCTGTGAAATAAAATAATAATAATTTTCATTTATTTAAATGCCAATTTTTTTTAACTTAAATGAAAAACATATAAATAAAATACCTCTCAATTGAATGAATCCATTGATAATGAATGGGACCTTCTAATTTAGCTTCCTCAACCAAATTCACAGTTAAATGCATCATGACAGTAAAAATTGATGGAGGAAAGATCATCTCCATTGCATAAAGGTTTAATACAAACCTGTCCTAAAGGTTGTCAAGCTGAAATGTATGTTGAGAATTCTCACATAATTGCCCGAGAAATGTGTAGTATTGGATTACCACAATAGTAACATTTTAAGGTAATAATGTACGCAATGTAAATTATAGTAACTATTTTAATAAAATAAGTGAATTGTGACTTTTCAATCCGTGTAACTATCGATTCTTCAAGTCAACATAACAAGATATGTTACCCGAATACCCATCAGATACCTTCAAATTATTTAATATTGGAAGGAATGTATCTTTATCCCTGTTTTTCATTGCAAAAATGGTTGGAGCATAATTTTCATTCTCATCTGGCCAGAGATCACGTTTGATGTTCATTACTTGTAAGTCTTTGTGGGCATTGAGATGATCCATTGGCTTTCCATGCTCATTAAGTAATGTAAAAATCAAATTATCATAGAAATTGTTCTAAATATTCATCACATCAAGATTTTCCTACAACAAATTATATTCCCAATATAGGATTTTGAAGAATATACTTTTTTTCTTCCAATGTTGCATTATGATTTCACCTGATGATGCACTTCAGACCTTTTTTCTGCTATCATTAAAATGATGAACCTCCCCAAAATCTTTTTCAACATTTTCAAGCTGTTTCAAGATTTCAGAACTAGTTAACAACTTTGGAGGTGGTATACAATCAATGTAACCATTAAATTTTGATCTGTTCAGCCGAATTATATGAGATGCATCGAGAAATCTTCGATGGCACAAGAAGCACCATTTTCTTCTGTGAGGTAGCTGTTTGGGATCAAAATAAAATTTACAAATGGGATAATCCAAACCCATTTATGTGTTCTAAACAGATGAATTCACAATTCCAGGGAAGTCACTAATGGTCCACATTAATGCAGCATGCATTTTGGACATTGTTTTAGAAGAAGCTTCAAATTTCTAAACACGGTTGATCCATAACTCCAGCAATTAGTCAGTCAAAAGCTGGAAGTATACATCAATATCATTTCCAGTAATTGTTTTTCTAGGAATAATCATTGAAATGATAAAATATGTTTATTGCATAAACGTCCACGGAGGTAGATTATAAGGGATCAAAACAACTGGCCAAATGCTATAATTGGTATTAAATGTCCCAAATGGATTGAATCCATCGATAGAAAATCCCAATCAAACATTCCTAACACATGCTAGGAAAACTAGATGTAATGACTCAAATGTCTTCCACGATTGGGAATCTTGTGGATGTATCAATATCCCATAATTGTTTTTATCTACAGAATGCCACTTCAGGTGTTCGGCAATTTTCGATGACAATAATAATCATTGCAAAAAAGTAATAAAGGTAAAGTAATTCAATACCTTTTCATGTGTGTTGTTTTTCTTCTTCTCCATGAAATTATTTTCATTTAGACTTCCATCATCACCCTTTGACTTCCATCTAGAAGAAGAACATTTCATTAAATTCTGTCTACATGAATCATCTCCCCAATAATGCATATAATCATTGGGACATGCAAGTATTTTTGAATAATTAAGACCAAGCTTGTTAACAACTTTTTTTTATATCATAAAAAGATTCTGGGATTTTTGTTTTAGGAAATGCATAACGAATCAATTCCAATATCATGGACATTTCCTTATTTGTAATTATACATAGACATTTGATAATGAATAACTTCAGTAGAAATGAATGATTTGAATATTTCAAACACCCACTATATAACTCTTGATTTCAATCGTCAACTAAATCCTGAAACACATTTTTATCAGTGAGGTTTTCTCTTAAATTTGGCTCCACATAATAAATAGGAGGATCAAATGATATGTTACAATCTTAATCTTCTTGTGTTACAGTCTCAAAAACATCACTTTTCACGTTGCAATTTGTACCAACCTCTTCTAGTTGTTCTGATATGTTTTGATTCAGATAGTGGTGTCTTGTAGTGTCGAATTCATCAATTATGAGGCTTTTAATTTCATTTTCCATTGTCGATGAACATGAGACCTCATTCTGTGGATTAACATCAGTACTTAGTCTTTCTATGACATTCAATTCACTATTCCAAACCCAACACAAATATTGACCTGGGAATCACTTAACTATTAAATGTTCAAAAACGTCATCTCTCTTCAACCATGTTTTAAATTTACATTTAGGACATGTAGATCTTATTATCCCATAAACGGATCAATTAGATATTGCAAAATCTAAATACTCATTCAAACCCTTAACATACTGAAGGTTGTTCCTAGGTAATGTGATCCAACATTTATCCTTGTTTATCACAATGCCCCTACACAATAATAAAAAAATTATAACTAATAGTAACTACTAAATAGAGAATGATATTCATATATACGATAGTGTAAGATTACAGAAACATAATATAATATTGATGAGCCCCTGAGTTAGATATGAACCCTATCGTGTTTGGGATTGGGGATGTTTCTTTGTTAAAGAGAAAAAGGGTGCTAACAATACCATATTACTCAATTACCACAATGTTAATACTAAACATTATGTTAAACAGTATTCATATCATGTTTCTCCCAAATCTACAAATTTTCAACAATTGAGTTTTGAAAACCATTATAGCATCAAAATACAATATTAGATTACAAAAAAGTAACATAAGCCTAACATGGTTGGAATCATAGTTCATGAGGAACAGAATAAAGCATCCAATCTTGATGAACAAAAATAGAAATAGCAGGATGTAACCCTTAATTGGTCCTGATTGTGTGACTCTAAATCACAACACAAATGGTATAGGCTTTATGACCATAAAATAAATGAACCCTATTCCAATACTGTTTCTACACATTCATTTTTTTTGGAATTAATGGGAAATTTCAACTATTTTCCTCTTTTTATAAAAATTATTTTTTGATTATTAGGGAATTATTAAATTAAAATGGGAATAATACTATTATTTTACAGTGAAATATTATTGAACCCCTAGGTGAGATCCTACATATTCTAGTATCTAACACCCTATTCCCCTCTTATGTGGTCATTATGATTAGTTTTATTGCATTATAATTAATTATGAGATCATCTATATTCATGATATCATATTTTACCAATTCATATCATGTTAACTTGAAATATATCTTCATGTAGGCTAACCCAGCTTATGGTCCACACATGATAAACTTAAATAATGTGCACCAATTGTAAAGATAAACCTTAAACATCATCTATATTGGTACAACATGCATGAACTAAAAATATATAAGTAAATAGACACATGAATCATCATGGTGAACAATTGTAAAGAGAAACCTAGGTAAAAATTGAGTCTCCACTAACTAGATATGACACTAACCTAATCTATGTTAAGCATTAGGAATTGAATAATTTAAGAAATCATGTTAGGTTGAAAATACATAATGGGAACCCTAATAATAAGATAATTCCTTGTGAACTTGGCCTCCCCGATATGAGGATCAAGAAAAATTTAAGGTGATAAAATAAATAACATAAAGCTTGTGGGGTTCATAATATTAATCTACAAGAAGTCAGGTTATACTCGATTGGCCCCTTTGACTATGAAATATTTTAAGCATTCACTTGTTCTCTCATCCCTAGTTTATCAGTCCAAAGGTATATTGAATAAGAGAAGTCTATATTATTGGACAACCTACTCCTCTCAGGAGGTGAGAAAATGATGGATAAGAGCATATAAGTTCCATTAATTGAACCCAATTATACCCAATCCATAAAATAGTTGGAGAAGAAACTCCACTTTATCAATATTCTCCAATATCCCTATGATGATAGAAAAAATTTTTCACCAAACTCATTTTATCACAACATAGTTTTTTACAGTGATATTGGGATCCTAAAACAATTTACTTGATTCGGTAAGTAAGAAGATAATGATACTGTAGAAGACTCTCTATTTTATCTCCCAATGAAGCCACTATAACCAAACGATAGAGAAACTAAGAATGAAGATGCTATAGGACAACAAGTAAACTAGGATATTGTTTAGAGTGTAGAACATGATTTTGTGGAAGTTGTTAAGGTACTTGTAAATGTGGAATTTTATTTAGGTAAATCATTTATAGAACTTCTAAAATATAATCCACTGAAACTTTAAGGGGATTTTAGACCCAATTAATAAGATTTGTTTTCGTATAGGAGGTCCAATAAATTTAACATTGATGGAAAACTAGATGAGATAAACGTCAAAGTTGGAATGAATATTCTTGAGTACCCGATGCTAGAATGATTAGACATACTTGTTTTTGATATGTTGTTTAAATACCACACATAGAAAGTATTTGTATACATGTAATGTAATATAATTATTCTTGAAAACGATTTTTGTAATAAATATAGATTAATTTGTTATATTTGAACATGTCTGTGTATAAGAGATTAAATGTACTTCAAAATTCACTCACTTTTTTCACTGTTCATGAGAGGAAACACCTAGAAAAAGAATGAATGAATAGATCATTATTTAAGGTATCCAAACTAAGGATCTATCAATATTTTTATCGTTCTATATTACATCCCACCTAGAAATTGATAATAAAGAGTTGATTGGAGGAAGATACTTTTGATGGAATATTAGTGTAGGAGACACCATTGTTCGACTATGTGAAACTAGGAGCATCAACATAGGACTTAAACACAATAAGTGGAGTCAGTCCTATGATAGTAATGTAAGAGAAAAATCAATCAATGGGATGAGTTTCTTATAATCCATATCACATCAATTGACCATGTTTTTTACAGTGCATCTTGAATTTACACATGAATAATTATTTCATATCACTACTATAGAAGTTACACCATTGTTCCATGAATGATAATCTTAAAAAACATTTTCATAAAATTCTATGACTAGTTGGTGCAACAAGATCAACTCTACCTCTGGGTTTTTATGCTCAGATGGAATAGTTTTATTAGACTAGTTCTTGAAAAAAGACATTCAGAAACTAAGAGGCATCTATGAAAAATTAATTTTATTATGATGGGCCTCATTAGAGATGCAATAACTATATTGTGACATTTGAGAAGTAGTTTTATACATAAGTGAAGGATATCATGAACAAGAAACATAATTCCTATATGGTTTGGGGTACCATATTTTTAAATATGGAAATTATGGAAATCATATATGATATTTTTGTAATGGTCACATTCATCATTCTTCTATTGTTAATCACCATGTGGAAACTATTCCTCATACCATATTTGTCAACACACCTCATAGATAGTGGTAGTGAGGAGGATTGAAATGGATAGAATTATACCTGACTATTATTATAGTATAATTTATCTAGTTTATTCAGATGACATACATGTATTTCATTGATTTAATCTTTTTTATGAACTACATGGTGGGATTTAAAGCTGGTATAGTCCACCAAGATTATTATGGAGTGTTCACATATCTATACATAGATCTTCTTGAATTCACTTGGGATTTAGTTCTAAATATAGTTAGAATTAAAGATATAATAATTGTGGTCAGAAAGATTAAAGAATAGTGAGTTTTAAAAAATTTGATTGCTGCTAATGATACATGGAATGTAATTCTTCTTATCATAGTGGATTGACACACCAAAATATTTCCAAATGATATATCTAGGTTACCATCAAAGAATGAAATATTATGTTATATCAATATATTTAAATGATCATTCCCATAACTGACTATTTATATCCCATTTATAATTAATAACCCATTGACATATATTCCATTTACAATCCCAACTCATATATCACATATATCAATTCCATACCATAACCTAGTTAACACAATAACATTACATAAAATGCCCCTTTTGTTATTTCATCAACAAAACACATTTATCACTTATTTAATTTAATAAAACAAGTTTACATGCCAACCTAATTGTAGGGGGTTCTACCTCACTAACCCATATATCATTTAAATGACTATGTTCTCATCATATCTTTAAAATAAAATCATGGAATACAACACAATTCAATATACTCAATTGAAATAATCTTGAATACACCCTTTAAAAAATGATTCTTCCTCTTTTAAAAACTGAAAATGTCCCAAGAGTTTCATTTCTATTTACAACCATAAAAAGATATTTTAATTAATCTTCAAAAAAGGGTAACCATACCCTCATTTTTTATCACCATTTGAAATCTATTAAGATAACCACTTTTTCCTATAACATTGAGGTCAACAACTCCTTTTCAAAACAATACCCACTTTTAAATCATTGTTGTCCTTCATAGACACCATAACCAAATAAAAGTGAAAAAATATTATTTTAATCAATTTCAGAAACCAACTAGCCATTTCAAAAAAATAAAAATTCCATATTTCAAATAACCCATTAACCTTGACTACATTCCAACTTACAATTCTCCACCCATTCACTTTCATAATTATATTATTGAAACATTTTAAAAAATATTTCACCAATCTTAAAGGGTTTTCAAATCCAAAGGGTAGACCTAGGTACGATCTCAAACGTCAATGGTCCAAACAATGTCCTTTGAGCGTTTAATACATCAACTTAAGTCATAATCTCACTTTTCTAACCCAGGAACATAAAACATAGTAAAGAATTAAATTGTAACAACCAGATATGCATATAATACATATATTTTATGAGAAAAATATTCAATACCAATTGGGGTCATGGTGTCATTGGTGTCGCGGGGATCCGACGTCGTCGGGGTCGCATTATAGCCGGCATCGCGGGGTCGCTGGGGTAAAGGGGGGCCGAGGTCATGGGGGAAGCGGGGACAACGGGGAGAAGTGGGGTCAGGGGGGTGGGGGAAAGGTGTTCTGCATGAAAATAACAAAATATTTTTCCTAGTGGTTCAAATTAAACTGTCGTGAAACCATTTAAAAAAACCTTTAGCGTCAGTTACCAGAACCTCCACTAAAACTAATTTTTGTTGTAGTGATTTCTAGATTTTCTGAATGTGAACCTCACGACTATTATAAAACAGAACTTTTTGTTCTCATAATTTCACACCTCCAAATCCATATGTATTAGCCAACCCCTACAAAAATACCCTCCCAACAACATTAAATACATCCTAGAGTCCTTTCATTGTTCAGAAATTCAACCTCAGGAGCCATTTTGATGAAATCAAAATAAAGAACTCGAAGAAGAGGTAAGAATTTCATAACCTCATTCAAAGTTATATTGTTCTTCCACATATTATTTATTTTTTGTTTCCATAAAAAATAATATCTTTAAAACATTCTAAATATATTTATGTTAAAATTAATATGGTACAGTCATATTCATTATTCTATCCCCCCTATGAATGACCATGTCACCAAACGTGCGTACGTATGACTTACCGTCTCAACGTCGTAGTGTAGTAGTTATTAAACACTTCATTATTTGGATGGGTATTATAATGATGTATAATTTATGTAAATATTAAATATTAAATATTAAATATTCTGTATATATAATATAAAATCCAATTATAAATGATCTCACCTTCAATTGAATGATATTGTCGCTCGTGCGTACGTACGGAAAACCATCTCCACGAAAATGATGAGATTCATCCCCCATCATAAAAATTTAGGAATAATTTTCAATTAATGATAAAAAATAACTTTTAAGAACATAATATATTTTTGGATATGAATCAATTACATCATATACAAAACTAACATGACATACGTATGAAAACATATAATGGAAAACAAATCAGTTAATTACCAAAACAATGATACAACTAAAATATTATTTTAAAAAGCAATATTAAATGATCATATATGATATCATATTTATGTATGTAGTTTTTAATAATTTAATGAAAATTATTTAAATATTATATACAAGGTTAACTTACCCATGACTAATGAAAATTATAAGGTATGGTGTTTCTTATCTCATTTTTTATTTCATGAGATTTCCACTATTCACAGCTTATTTATTGCATGTGGTGTATTGTGTACTGCAATTTCATATATTTTACCATGATTATATTTATATTCATGGTATTTTTAATTCATTTGGTGGTTTATAAATTTGTTTCTTACGACTCGATTTATTACAACGTGGTATAGGGGTTTCATCTCACTTTATTATTCCACTGAGATTCATGCTATATTTGCCACTATTTTTTGTGTGGTGTATGTACGTCTCATGATTGAGTTATTTATATAATATACCTTAATATAGGGGGATTTATATCTTCATTGTTTGATCCTTATTTCAGGGATTTTATTTTTCTTAAGTGACCATATCAGTAAAAGAAATTATAATTTCAATTTCAACTCATTTGGTTATACACAACATCAATGATTATTTTACACCATCATTACGTGTCAAATAAAAATATATTTATTTATGTAGTAATTTACACTCCCCTTTGTATGTATAGAAATTTTATACTGATAATCACTCCTTTGATAAATTCTCATGTCATCAATATGAACATGATAAGAGTAATCTTAACTCAATTTACATTTATTTAGTTAAACATCCAAGAAATTGGTGTTGTTTTTACCAGAATATGAGTGAATGTACTCTTATTGAATTACAATGAATATCTAACGATATTGGGTGTATATATATTTTTACAAATTAATTATTTCATTTATTTGTCCTTAATCTAAGGATATAGTCTTTCAAAATAATTTCATCACAATTTACATTCTATTTAGACTTGTTTGTTATTATGCACCATTTCAAATTTATATGGTGTTTATACTTTAAATTTATAAATAATATCATTAATTCCTTTATTCGCATGACATTATAATGATTTTAATACCTCAATTATGTGTATTCAAACACATCTCCTTTGGTTTGGAACTCTATTTAATATATCATTATAATGTTATAATGATTTATTTTTCTAAATTTTTTTATTAATGTCCATGTTTTAAAAATAATTTTAAAAAATTATTTAGTAGGAAATGAAGGTATTAAAATTAAAATTTCATTAATAATATCTAATGTTTTTGGACACTTTGATTAATAAATATAATTTTAACTACTTTCTATTAAATATTGGGACATGTAAATGTTTTCATGAAAAAAAGGGATATTTCTATAAAATATTATTTCTGATTATTTTCATCATTATCATTATCATTAATTATTTGTTATTGAATTTGATACAATATTTTAAATTTTATTTAATTAGTTATGTTTGACTGTGGATGTGTTATATTTATAAAATTTATGGTTTTTGGTTAAAATATTGACATTTTGTATGCTAGTTCTAGTACAAATGTTTAGACTGTGTTTCAACAATTTCATATGAGGAATTCATTGGACATAGTAACCAATGGGTGGAGCCCGTTATAACTCCTCGATGGATTGGTAGATCTCCTGAGACAAACTTATGTCTTGGCACAAGGCCTAGAAAAAATCTTATTTGTAGTATTGGCATGAGGCCTTGACTATGGGGTTATGATGTATGGAATTATGCATTCCTTAATTATGAAATTAGCTATTGATATTACATATTTTTATTTTACATATAGAATATCCTATTGAATATTGAAATGGCATTATTTATTATATATTTTCCATATTATGCTGATGGTTATGTTTAATAAGCTTTTATTTTAGTCTTATACATTCCCTTAAACATTTATGAATATTTATGATAGTTTTAGCTATATTTTAATCCTTAATGAGTATCTTAGCCCAACACTTTCTTATATATTATTTTTCGTGGATTTGAAGAAGAATATATTGACTGAAGTGTAGGAGTAGTCTAAGGGATATAAGAGTGTTCAAAGGAGGAACAATATTGTTTCTTTTAATTTGATAATGTAATGTACAAGTTATGTATGTATCTAGTAATTCCAAGGAAACTAAACTAATATGTTTTTCAAGACTTGATCTATTATTATAATTCCAGTGTTATGTAATAATGCACCAACTCTGGGTAACTAGGTTCGGGGCCTTACATAGTGTCTCTCTATAAGAGGGAATAATATCGTATCATGTATTTTTTTTAAAATTTTTAGTGCCCATTTTTATTTGAAACTTATGGTGTATTCCCTGATTGGGAAAAAATTTATTGTAATATTATCAATTCACATGTTCAATAACACTAATATTTTGTTATGTATGATGTTTTTTTTCTAACTCACCTAATTATTCATTTATCTTTTGAATTGTTTATGTTTTTTACTTTTCTTGGTTGTTTGTTGTAAAATAATTTTTCCCTTTCTGTATTTATATCATAGTAACCTTTTATAATTATAGTGATTTCATCTAATAAATTATAAAACCATTTATCATATTAATACTATGTTTAATTTTTTTTAATAATACATTTAATAAATAATTACTAATTAAATAGATTACAACATTGGAATGTAGTGATGTACCTTAGTGACCCATGTGTGTGGACAAAATATTTTTTTAGTCTATTCATTGGAATACTTTTTATGGAATTAGTGTAACACCTCATGATTTTGAGGATTATTTATTTCCAAATTTTTTAAATTTTTAAATTTTTTTATTTAACATAACACTGGAAAACATTCAATATATACACACACACACACACACACATATATATATATATATTAAAACTCTATGCCAATCATTCATTTCACACACAAAAGAATCATGGATTCTAGTACATGCAGTACTAACTTGGTTTTCAATACAATTGACACTGACATGGCATACGATGCATGCAACACTAAGTTTCTACAATCCATCTCTTTTTTTATTTATTAATTTAAATAATATAATTAAAACCTATAGGTTAAACATAGTAAAATAAATATAAATAACTATATTTCATATATTGTTTATAATTTTTTAAATGAATAAGACATATTGATAACAGAAGGTATGATTTTTGGTAATGTAATTTTTTATGTTTCAAAAAATTATTTTGTTAAATGAAAATTTTAAAATAAAGAATATAATTTTAGTAAACTTTTCATTTTGAAATTGATAAATCAAAATCCATTTTTTAATTCATAACCTCAAAATTATATTAGGGTGATTTGTTGGTATTTTTTTAAGATACTATATTTTTGATGAATGATGAAAAATACTAGTTTTTAGTTAATAATATACCTTTTTCAATAATTATTTATTATTGTTAAATGATATTAAAAAATATTCCATTTTTGGATCAATTTCAAATCAAAAAAAAATGTAAAATATCAATAACGTTTTGAACATTTTGCAATAATAAAACCTCATTATTTCAAATTTTATATGGGATTATAACATATATTAATTTTTCTGCTTTAGTAATGTGATTAAAAAAATATGAAATAAACCATTTTATTTTCTCTAATATTTAGCAAGTAATGAGAAAATTTTAGTTTCTAACCGATTTATTTCAAAATTTGATCGAAATCAATCACATCATTTAAGGCCAAATTTAGTGTAATTAGGGACAAACCATTTAAATTTAGGGCCCAAACGAACTATAATCATTTCCAAAACCCATAATAATTACATTGTTCATACATAAACCATAATATCTTGAGTATTTTTGTTTTGTTATGTCTTTTTTAGGTAATAACATGCACTTAATAAATGGTTTTCTATAATTTCCCTACGAGTCCATTTCATTCACTATAAATAGGCACCACTTCTACCCTATCGTCACACCTATAATGTCGATTATGATCATAACATTCCTTCCCAAATTGCATCCCATGAAAAATAACATAGTCCTTGAATCAGACCATTTGGAATAAGACAACTCAAGGAATCCTTTTGGTCCTAATAAAAAGAAGTTACCTGATTTAGAAGTAATTCTTTTTTTCATGTTCTTTACCTCTATTTCCATTATTAACCCCTACACTTTTTTTATTAATTTATTATATGAAAAAATTAGTATCATAAATATAATAGGATGTTTTTTCGTAAATATTATGACATACACTGACATAAAACATCATCTTATAGATGTTGAACTTACTGTTTTTGTGTACGACCAACTATGGCCTCATAAAATGATGATTGATCACTTCTCTATTACCAACAATCCTGGTATCCAATATATGGGTCAATAGATTTATAAATTTAAAATATTGTATTTAATATTTCATTAATATCATTTAATACTTTTTTAACACACATTATTATTCCATTAGTTTGATCTTAATACGATAATCCTGATTGAGGAAGTACTAGCTATCACCCTCTAAAAGTTAGGTGATTCAATCACACACCACATGTAGTGTATTAAGGATGGGTTTAAATAAATTATATGATATATTAATTATAATATAATAAATATATATATACATAATAATATACATATATATATCATTGATATAATTTCTTTCAATATGATAATAAAAACCAAAACAACATTCGTACGATTGAATAACTTACCATCTACCTGAATGGTGTATTAAATCTCATAAATAATTAATATATAAAATATTTTAATCTATATATAATGGATATAAATTATATTTATTTCAGGTTCTACCTCTTTTAATCATCATATAATTATAAGGACCAATGATATAACATTTATGACACATGCGATGAACAAATCGAATGATTACCCAAAGTGAAACATTAACATAGGATCATTAAAAATAGGTTAATCAAAGATCCTAATAAAAATATGTAAGGTATTATATATAATAATATTATTATTTAAAATATATATATATATATATTATATATTTATTTTATAGGAATCTTGTACGAGTTCGAATATTTTCATGACATAAGGTAAGAGGATGTCACCTCACATTTAAATCCATGGAGATTCATGATATGTACACCACTCTATATTTTTGTGTGGTTTTTGTAAATAACAAGATCATATTATCTGTATTAGTACATAAATTAATTGGTATTCACATTCACATTCATTTATCCTTATTTCATGGGGTTTGTGTCTCAAATGTTGCAAAATTTATAAAAATATTGTTCTATCAATTTGGCTTCATTGAGACTCATGTTTTATTAGACACGTAAACTCTTTTTTGGGGTGAATATAATTACATTTTTCATGAGATATCATGAATATAAATATTTTCATGATATTATATTGTAAATTTAATTTCCATTCCTTAAAGGGATAACACGATCTTAATATACCATGTTATATGAGTTCATTGATAAAATCTATTTTTTTTAGATATTGTTTGTATTTATGATCCCTATAATAAATTTTTATGATCATTATTTCAAATAAAATTCATGATTTTAATTATCCTATATTATTTCCGAACATAATCGTGTATTGGTACATTTTTATACTATTTGGTACATAAGTTATTTACGAAAGTGTATTTACTAAACCAAACTATACACTCTCTATGATTGGGAATATATACGTTCTAAAAAAGGTTTCCAAGAAAAATATACCATTAACATATTATATTAAATATAAATTTTTACCCATTATTTCTTTTACTAGTATATTCTTGGGAATATTCTTGTCACTTTCTAAGCAATACACTTTTATATCCTTTTTACTTTGAAAATGGAATGTTCTTGTGACCTCGTATGACATGTAGGAAATTAATTGTTGTATTTTATTGTAATATACCTTCACATTGTTATAAAGGTTAATATATTTGAATATTTTCATAAAATAATGGTTCATATATTTTTTTTGAAAATATTTTTATACTTATTTTATATTTTTTCATAGATAATTATTTTCAATATTTTCTCCAGTCTTTTTAAAAAAAATTAATGTGTTTTCCAATAAAAAAATATTTTCAAAACATTATCAATAATTATTTATTTATTTTCAAATTATTTTTAATGAAATCAGCTTCAAAACATTTACAAACATTCTTTGAAATTTTTATTCGGTTTTAAAATAAAAATTATTGTCAATTTTTTTTAAGCTTATTGTAATATATTTCATGGAAAATGTTTTTGGAAATTATTTCACGTCATATTTATACATTTTCAAGGTATTTTATATAAAAATTAATTTTAATCTGATTTCTGTATTAAATAACCTTTTTCAAATAAGAAAGAATATTTACATAATGAAATGTTTTTATAGTGTACTTAAAAATTAGTTTCTATCTAAGAGGAAATCTATTAATGTATGTCATGAAATTATTTGAAATTATCAAAAGGTTCCATCCATAACCTTTCTATGAATGACATATTATTAATTCCATGGTATTTCTGAATCCCACTTCACATTCATGGGTAAAATTTTATAAATCCTATTTATCTTTCATGGGTTATATGATTTTGAAACCTACATATTTTAATAGGTTATGTTTATGATGATATGATTATGAAACATTATCTTTCCATAGTTTATGATATGATCACATTTTTATGAAACCAATTTCATTTCATGGGTAATGATATATTATTTACAATCATGTGGAACATGTATGAATGATTTAATTATGTGAGAGGAAGGACTATATCTCCCTCATATAAAATGGGAAATAATTTATATCTATTGAGATAATATAGGGATGAAACAAGGGTTACTGAATTCAGTAATATAGGGATGAATTGAGTGTTACTCAATTTGGTAATACAATGTTGTAATGATGGCCACTTAGTTGAGTAATATAGTGTTATAATGGGGGTTACCTGGTCTATTAATGGACATTATTCACTAAGATTTTCTTAAAATTGTTTCCTAGGCTACTATTGAAATTAGTATATTCTTATGTGTTTCCACAATTCCATGTATTGATATTATGTTTTTCATTCATGGATTATGTACATTTGATCAATTTTATTCATGTGTTATTAACTACGATGTTTTTTCCAAGATTTGTGTATATGGTCATTTATATGTAGAGTAAGATCTTATATTGAAATTATCATTTTCTCATACACATGTTATATTGTTTATATTTACATGTCTACATTGTTTATACTTACTGATCATTTCGTTCCACCACTTTTTTTATTTCCTTCACCTGGTCAGGATAATATGTATTATTTTTTATATGTCTAAGAAGGGTCCTAGTTTTGATGAACCTAGTGGGAGATAATGTATCACAATAATGTTCAAATTTTTATGTTTCCGTGTCTATAATGGCATTGTAAAAACTATGGTATTTGAGTTTTTTTGTATGATTTTTAGGTATTCGGCAAAAGTTATGTAAATATATATATTTGTAAATATAGGGTTGCAATAGTTGGTATCTGAGCTATGGTATAGTTACCCCGTGAAAACTAGGTTGAGAAAAACATATTGAGATCACTGATTTTATTTCTAAATTTATGTGTAGGGATTTATGTAGGGATAAGTATAAGGATGAGTTAACGTTTAGGAAAATGTCATGAAGTATTTGTAAATTTTAGAGTGATTTGTTTCCATGAAATGTATCTCTTCCTGGATACTATAATTGGATCAGGATTTATCATAGTTTTACATAGGGGTAACAACTCCAAAAATATGGTTCAGGCTAGAATTGGGCTAATCTCGTACATGACAATGGACCTTGCTACACACCTAGTTTGACACTCATACGAGATATTCTTTGTGAATTCACAAACTCATTGGGGTTTCATAGATAATGAAATTATCTATGACTTAGAATTCATGTAAGTAATTCATTTCATGACTATTCTGTTTTCTGCAATGATAAGTAATTCTCGAACAATTCATCATGTTCTAGTCAATGGCAGAAACTAGATGTAATTGGATTAATATTGAATGTGATGTATTATTTTTTGATGAGCATTCAAGTGTTATGATCACTAGAGTGAATGATTTTATTATCATGACCAATTATTTTTCAGGGAACATTAATTGGAAAGTTTAACTTAACCAACTCTCAGAATCACCATAGAAGAGAATGAAATAGTTATATGGGAGGTCAGGTAATAGATACCATGGAGTAAAGAAGTTTATTTTTCTATTGTCTCAATAATGTTGAAAGAATAACCCCAGTGAATGAATTAGATATGGAAAGTGTATTTTGATGATGAAAAAGAAAGATACAAAGAATGTGACTATAAGAGAAAAATAAATAGATCAGTTAAAAAATGGTTGGAAATTTTGGACTCCCTAGGTCTTCATTAAAATTTTGCTATTTTATATGTGGATAAAATGGTCATTATACAACACAATTCCCCAAGTGGAATGATCCTCAGGATAATCAGATGTGTTGTATGTATAATTGTTAATTTTTTTGATAATTATAAGACTACGGATTAAATGTGAAAATAAATATGTATTAGTGTTAATTGATTATGTAATAAGTAATAAAAGTATTTATGTATTTGGATTCAAATGTTATAAATGTTGAAATATTTATGGAATTTTCTACTTCTGTTTTAACACTGTAATTATATGTTTATGTAGAATGATCTCTGCTAACTCGTGAAGTGATATAATGAGAAGGTTATATTTTTTTCTAAGGGAATGTAACAGTTAATATGCTATTTATGATAATATAAGGTTGTATGGGAAATGATACAATGGATATGAATTAGTAAATTGCATGTATTGATTACCTTCTAACTAAGTAAGGACATGTTTATAAGTTTATTTTCAACAATTAATGAATTTTACCACATTTTGGGATTTAAGGATTAAATCCAATATACTTTGGATTGAATAAGAATGCTTTTTTTTAAAAAATGATTCATGGTAATTATGAATTTTTCAGTGTTTAAAGAGAATATACGATAAAGTTATTCAATTTTTTGGAATGTGTCAATGAAGGGATATATTGTGTTATACAATGTAATCAATGTTAAACTAATTTTGTGACTCTCTTTCTGCGGATGTGGATTTTCATCTTTCTGAAGCGATATAAGTTTAACCATTCTTGAAATTTTATTGTCAAAATTCAGTAGAATTGTTTTTTCCCGGAGTTTGTACTAAACCCCGATGTTAAAAGGATAATAAGTTATAAAAATTATTTACAATATTTTCATATTATATATTATATTATTATGGTTTTAAAAAAGGACATCATGTAAGTAGGGTAAAAACCAATCAATTCTAGCTAGGTTGTGGGTCTTGAACCCATGACTAAAGGAAGATAAGGGTTTCAGACTTACCATTGGGCATAAAGAAGTCCATTTTAATGTATATTTATTTGTAATTTATATATAATTATTATAATTATTAGTGTCACTTTTTATATATTAATATATGATGTTTTTAAAGAGATATAAAATAGGACTTGTTATTGTTTTATGGGTCTTACAATCCACTAAAATCATATTTTAGTGCATTATAAATCAATATTAATTTCAAAAAAATCATTCAATGAGGTAATTTACGTATTAAAAAATTTTCAAATCATTACCCATTAATGAATTTCTGTTTATAGAAATCTATCATTAATTACTGATCATTCTGATAGTGATACAAAAAATTGTAGTAATAATACCCTAAATTAAGTTGATCCAAAGAGTCCCTGAACTTTAATTTGATCTATCACATGTTTTTGATTGATGACCTCAATAACTCCCTATAAATATTTACGTATTTCATTCATTTCCAATATTCATTCCAATCATACTTTTTATTATGTGTAAACCCATTCATATGTTATATTGATTAATCATTATGGTTCCAAATTTCCATTTTTAAGGAAAGAATTATTATTAATTATTATGATGTAGATTGATATGATTGAAACATTAAAATATTAAATCTTTGATAGGCTATATAAATTTCAAGGATTAAATTCATTTTATGGGTGGTAGAATGTAACAACTAGAGATTTGAAGTTTTTTTCAAACTAATTTATGTTTTCTGTAGTTTTTATTTCACAAGAAATTGGAAATAAATAAATAAATATATATATATATATATATATATATATTAAATACTTTGTAAATTTTTTCACAACACAATACCATACTTCCAAACACTACACGCAATACCAACTTGTCATGCACTACAAGCAGCATTTACTTGGAGTATGATACATGCAACATTGAGTTTATACGAATGTTCTATTATTTTTAAAACATCTAAATAAGATAATTATTATGTAGAAGTTAAAAATAGTAATATGAATAGTAATAAGTAATTTTCAAATTCTTTTTAATATATTTTTATATAAATAAATAATATTGATAATGAAATGTATGATTTTTGGTAAAGTCATTTTTCTGTTTGAAGATGTTATTTTTTTAAATGAAATTATTTTAATAATGAGTGTAATTTTTGAATAATTGTTAAATTTAATTTGATATAATAAACATCATTTTAACATTCTGATTGCATAAATTAGATTAGGGTGATTGTTTGGGATTTTTTGAGATAATTTCATTTTTGATAAATAGAAAAAAATGTGCATGTTAATTAAAAAACACCTTTTTTTATAATTAATTATTAATGATAAATGATATTATATAACTCCCTGACCCCAGTTACCCAGAGTCGGTGAATTTTTAAATAACATTTGCATTATCACAAAAGATCAATCCTCAAAAGACCGATTAGTTTAGTAGTCTTGGAAACACTAGATTTATTCATAAGTCTTACATTACATCATAATGTAAAAAACATCATCGAAATATTGTCTTAATATCCCCTCATTATGTCCCTATAGGTCATTCATAAATTATTTCTTCACATCCTGGAAAAAATAAATCATTGAAAGGGGTGCTCTCAGATGCTCAAAAAGGATAACAATATAGCGTAAACATTCATAAATAAGCATAAAAATTTAAGGCAATTTATAACTAAAACAAAAGCCTTTTAACCTTGAAAATCATAATAATATGGAAAATATAAAATGAAATAATTCCATTTACCTAATTACATAGATATTCTACTAGTCTAATAATCACTTGAAATATCAAGAACCACTTCCATAATGATGGAATGCGTAATGCTAGACTATCAAAACCACATAGTCAATGCCTTGTGCCAAGACTACAAATAAGATTTTATCAAGTCCTTGTTCCAAGAGACTAGTTTGTCTCATGAGACCAATCAATTCATCAAGGAGATATATCTAGATCCACCCATCACTTATTAAGTCCAATTCATTCCTCGTATGAATAGGTTTAAACATAACATAATTTTTTTTATTAAAACTATAATATGAAATTTCAATAATTTCTCTATAAATCATGAATGGTATAAAAATAACACATCCACAGTCAAACATATCATAAAAAGTTCAATACAATATGGATGTTTTGTATCATAATAATCATCATCAAATAAGATTAAAATCCATCAAAGAATGTTTACATAGATGAAATCAAAACTATTTGAGAGAAATATCTCTTTTTTGAAATCATTTAAAAGTCACATAATTATAAAATAAAACATTTACATTTAAAATATTCTTATGATATTTTAAGGTAAGCTTCGACGATTTTATAATGGCGGAAAATAGCCACAACCACCGTATAAGTTAAAAAAGACATCCTTACCATAATTCTGTCGAAAATGTTAAAAATGACCTTGTTTGCAAAAATATGGAAATATTCCCTTATAAAAATCTTATAAAAAGTAAAGAAGGGTATTAATGACTTTAAATAATAGTAATAATGATTTTTAATACATTTTTATGAAACATGGATGTGGATGATAAAGAGGTCCCAGTAGATAATTACGTATAAACACCCTCAGATTATGAAGAGATAGTAAAATAAACCATTACCTTGTAATTTTTCTTTTTCGATGGTATGTTAGCCTCATGTATAATAGTGGAATAATTGTTATTAAATTACACAAGAATCATATACATTAATATGATATCATATATGATCTTTTAACATTGCTTTGTTAATAATATCTTAGTATTATCATCGTTTCATGTGTTAAAGGATTCATTTTCCTTTATATTATTTGTTATGTGAGCCATATTTGTTATGGATGGGATGTATATTAATCATATCCAGAATTATATCATGTTTTTAAGGATTATTTTTAATCATCAATTGAAATTTAGTATTGAATGGATACGATGGGAAATGAATCACATCACATTCGTGGAGACGGTAGTCCGTACGTATGCAAGAGCGACAATATCATTATTTTGATATTAAAATAATATATAATTGGTTGTTATATCATATATACAGAATAATTATAATGTTATACACACTATTTTATTCAATGACACATCATTATCATACCCATCCAAATAATAATGTTTTCAATAAAAATTACACCACGACGTGGAAAAAGTAAGCCCTATGTAAGCACATATGGTGACATGTTATTAAAAGGATGGATAGAACACTGAATATGGTTGTAAAATATTTATAGTAACATCAAAATGTATATAATATTCCGGAGTTATTATTTTATAATGGAAATAACAAAGAAAGAAGAAGTTGAAGAAGAATGGAACTTGAAAGAGGGTGGTGAAAACATTACATTTTCTTCGGGTTATTCCTTTTGATTTGATCAAAAGGGATCCTTAGGTTGGATTTATGATAAATATAAGGCATATAAGTTGATGTGAGGGACGTTGGGAGGATATTTGGGATGGGTTTTGTCCAAACCAAAAGGCTATGAAGGTGTAAATTATAGAGAAAGGGGAGTGCCCCTTTATAAGAGGGGTGAGGGGAAACTTTTGAAAACCTAGAAATATTATTTTATAATAAATTCATATTCAGTTTCTAATGGATCCAAACTGGATTATTTAAAGATTATGGTCGGTATGGGTCTAAATCCTTTCAACCAATAGATTTTAGATAGGTTTGGGTCACTATATTAACCTTATCACTTATATTTAACTCTTAGTTAAATAGTTTGACATTTATCGTGTCTCTTTGTATTTTTATATTATATATTTAATAAACATACTCTAAACTTCCAAAAGACACCCAAGTGGTCCATTAGCGATACAAATATCATTATATAATTCCTTTGGCTGATCCTTATATTTTTAGCAACAGAATACCGATTAATAATATAATATTTGTTCTAAAAGCTCTTTTATGTCAATTTTGACACTATTGGGTATTTTGTTTTTTCTAAATTCATAACAACATTATTACTTAGAAAATATTTTATCTAAACAACCCTAATTTGTTATATTAAACTGGAAAATTATTATAATTCAAAAAAAGTATCAAATTACATTTATTTTGATATTTATAATATCAATTATATTATTAATTTATTAATTAGGTAATTACTGGATCACCATTGTTTCAAAAATAAAAAAAATTATTTAATGTCTAAAAATTATAAATAAAATACCATTATGTATGAAATATGTTTAGATTTCTAATGAATATTTATAATCGAATTTTTATTATGTATAACCCTATATTTGAAGTGTTTTTAGTTATTAAACACTGATTTTAACTCTTTTAACTCTTCTTTGAATTAAATAATAATAAATGTCCTAATCTAATCCAAGTGGACCTAAATGATAATTTTTTATTCTTAAGGTTTTTTTTGGTAAGGATACACTTGTCTAATAGAATTAGGACATGTGTTAGGGTAATATTAATATCATTTTTACCCTTAATTACTCTATTTATTTTATCCGTGGTAAATAAAAGTAAAAAGGTACTGTTCAACAAAAATTATTTTTATCATATTGAACCACATTTAAATTCTTGATATTTACTGTGGCACTTGGATTTTCTAAATTCCACTCACAAAAGCGGTAAAATTATGTTTTATGTAAATTTCCAAATTCTCCTAGGAGGTGGTTAAAAGATGGTGAAAAGTTCAATAAAATTTTTATATATATGAAATTATTCTAAACTAACTCAAATGAATTACAATGAACATAAATAGGTATTATATATCTATTTGGATCTTAATTAAATTTAAATAAAATAAATAATATTTAAAAAAAATTTGGTTTTAAACTATAACTCAGTGTTTTTTCAATATTCATCAAAAATTGAAAGTTTTTAGAAAAATACCAAAATTTCACCGTACTCTAATTTCAATATTTTGAATCCAAAAATTAAGTCCATTTTGAATGATAAAATGTTTTAAAATTCAAAAAGTGGGTATTACTATTCATTGTAGTTAGTTTGATTGGTTGTGGTGTGTTAGAACTCGAAGATGCATAAAACACATGATACTGTATTATTCAAAGAGAAGCGTATGGTGGATTCTTGGGGTGTTATATTCTCACCTACTTCAAATAATTTTGTACTCAAAATTTCTATAATATTACTGCATAAAAAGACTCAGTGGTTCTTTATCATTAGTTACTCGGGTTCCCATATTGCATCTTCTATATTATGTTTTCTCCATAGAACTTTTACCAGATGAGTCATCCGGTTTCTCAGCACTTGTTCTCTGGTATCAAGAATCCCGACGGGATCTTCACAATAAGACAGATTAGGTTCTAGTTCTAATTCTGTGTAAGTGAGTACATGCTTTGGGTCCGGTATGTATTTTCTCGACATTGATACGTGGAACACATCATGACCTTTGGAGAGATTTGGCGGCAATACCAAACAATAAGCTACAGCCCCAATTCATTTTAGAATTTCAAAGGGTCCTATGTACCTTGGACTCAAATTACCCTTCTTACCGAAATGTATAACTCCCTTCCATGGAGACACATTCAAGAAAACATGATCAACTACCTTTAATTCCAAATCCTTACTTCAGTTGTCAGCGTAGCTCTTTTGCCTACTTTGAGCTGCTCTGATGTGGTTTTGGATTACCTTCACATTTTCCATCGTTTCCTCCACCAGTTCTGGTCCTACAAGTTTTCTTTCACCAATATCATCCTAACAGGTTAGGGTGCGACATCTCTTTTTCTATAACACTTAATATAGTGCCATCTTAATACTCAAATGGATGCTATTGTTATATGAAAATTCTACCATAGGTAAATATTGACCCCATATAACCTAAAAGTTAAGTGAGCATGATCTCATCATGTCTTCTAAGGTTTTAATAGTCCGTTCTGATTGTCCATCTATTTGAGTGTGTTAGGCAGTGCTCAATAGATGTTCAGTATCCACGTCTTTCTGAAGACGTTTCCAGAATCATGATGTAAAACAGGGATCACGATCAGAAACAATCGAAAGGGGTACTCCATGAAGTCTCACAACTTCATAAATTTATAGTCTTTCTAGATGTTTCAGTGGTAGATCTTCTCTTATATCATGAAAATGTGCTGACTTGGTAAGACGATCAAAAATGACCAATATTGCATCATTGCTTCTAGAAGTCATTGGTAGCCCCATGACAAAGTTCTTTGTAATATTAACCAATTTCCACTTAGGTATTAGAAGTGGTTTCATGACTCATCCAGGATGTTGCCTTCCAGCTTTTACTTGTTGACTAACCATACATCTGGACACAAAATCTGCAATCTCCCTCTTCATGTTGTCCCACCAAAAAAATTTCCTTCAAATCCCCATACATTTTGGTGATCCTTTGGTGTATAGAGAAATTGGAATTATGAGTATCGTCCAAAAATTCAATTTTAGATTAGTTACATCGATAACACAAATCTGCCTCCCAAGTTTCAAAATACCATCTTCATACAAAAAGTCACTCAATATCCCATCATTCACAGCCTTAATATTCTTTTGAAACTCATCATCATCTGTTTGAGAACTCTTTATCCTTTCTAGTAAATATGGTTTGGCAACCGTGTTAAAATTCATTAATTTTCACCTTCCATGGTTATTCCCATATCCAACTTTACTAGATCCATGAAAATATGATCTCTCTCAACATACATCTTGGTAAAAACTCTATGATCTTTTCTACTCAAAGAATTTGCCACCTTATTTTCCTTCCCCGGGTAGAAGTGTATCATGCAATCATAATCTTTGAGTATTTCAAGCCATCTCCTTTGCCTCATGTTGAGTTCGTTCTATGAGAAAATATACATCAAACACTTGTGATCAATATAAATCTCAATTTTGTCACCATAGAGATAATGTCTCCATATCTTCCAATCAAAGATTATAGCAGCTAACTCAAGATCGTGATTAGGATAATTTTTCTCATTAATTTTCAGCTGTCATGATGCATAGGCAAAAACTCTATCATTCTGTATAAGGACACAACCAAATCCTTTCTTCGATGCACCACTAAAAATAACAAACCTATCATCCCCCGATGGTAGATTCAATATAAGAACATTGACTAATCATCTTTTCAGTTCTTCAAAAAATCCTTCACACTCTTTTGTCCAAACAAATTTAACCCCTTTACGTGTGAACTTCGTTAATGGGATATCCAATCGGGAAAAATTATGGATGAAATGCCGATAATAACCTGATAAACAAATAAAATTTTATACATCAGTTATACTCATCGGGGCTGTCCATTCTTGTATTTACACGGTCTTAGAAGGATCAATATAGATTCCATCCTTAGAGACAATATGGCCAAGAAAAGAGATCTCCTGAAGCCATAATTCACACTTTCTAAACTTCCCATATAATTCATGATTTCTAAGAGTCTTAAGGATAATGCGCATGTGTTTTTCATGATCTTTTTATCTCTTAAGATATAACATGTTATCATCAATAAATACCACCACAAAATAATCTAGATATTCCTTGGAAACTATGTTCATTAGATCCATTAAAACCAAGGGTGCATTACTCATCCCAAAAGGCATTTCTGTAAACTCATAATTCTTGTACCTAGTACGAAATGCTATTTTTGGAATGTATTCATTCTACACCCAAAACTGATGGAATCTAGATCTATGGTCAATCTTTGAAAATTATTGATCTCCATGCAGTTGGTCAAATAAATCATCAATGCGAGGTAGGGGATACTTGTTATTTATTATTATAGCATTGATTTCCCTGTAGTCGATACATAACCTCATTGATCCATCATTCTTCATAACAGAAAGTACAGGGTCTCCCCATGGAGAAAAAATAGGGTGAATAAATCCCTTATTACTCAATTACTCTTGTTGTTTCTTTAGTTCAACTAATTTCATTGGGGCTATTCTATATGGGGACTTTGATATGGGCCTTGAACCAGGAATTAAATCAATGTAAACTAAATTTCTCATTCTGGAGGATGTCCAGGTAAATCATCTGGAAACACATCTACATATTATTTCACAATATGTACATCCTCTATTTGAACATTATTTTCACTACCCACAGTTATTTCATTCCATTTCTCCCAAATAATTGAACTTAGTTGAGCTACTGGGGGTGGATCTAGGTAAGAATCAGGTGGTGATGATTCTGCTCTAAAGATAAGGTGTTCCTTATCATCATCATCAAAAATAGTTACATCCTTTTTTTACAATAAATATTCACATTATGGTCCGAAAAAAAATCCATATCGAGGATTATATCAAATTCAATCATGGGTATAACAATGAGATCAACAGATAAAGAACATTTATGTGATCTAATGGGGACTGATTCAAAAAACATTGGTGCAATGATTCTTCCCTTAAGAGTTTTAACTGAAAACTCCCTTGTTAAATCAAATTGGAAATATCTAATTTTCCTAGCAAGCTGGGAAGATATGAATCAATGCGATGATCCAGAATCAAACAATGCATTGGATAAACTTGAGGAAACCTTTAAATTAACTGTCACAACCTCTTTCGGATCTTCTAACTCAGCTGTAGTGATATCATAATCTTGACATTGATCCCTTGGCCTTTTCTGAGGTGAGTTCCCCTGACGCATAGGAAATTAATTTTCAAAATTTCCCATCTCCCTGTAGTTGTAACATGGAACATCGGTAGCTTCTTTCTTCCCCTTGCAATCAAGAGATTGGTAGCCCTTTTCACCACACTTATAACAGGCTCCCATTCCTTTCAAACAAGTACCAAGGTGTTTATTTTTACCTTTACTATAGGATGGATATTCAACCTTTCCCTTCTTCCCCTTACTTCCATTCCCACTGTGGTTAGCAGATCTCTTCTTCTCTTGCTTTTCTTTAAATTCATAAGACTTATAGAACTTTTTTTTTCTCTTGATAGCACATGAGACCATATCTTCGTACGATGAGAAGGATTGTGAGACTAATTATAAATGGAGAAACAGTTTTAACCCATCAAAGAAATGATAAATATTACTTCTTTGGTTACATATATAATCTTCAGCATACCTTGTTTACCTTGTAATGTTAGCCTCATACTTTTCAACATTCTCATCCTTCTTTTTTCTCAGACTCAGAAATTGCCTTTCCATATCTGCTCGATGGTCACGAGGAAAGTATTTTTCTAATAAAAGATCTTTGCTCTCCCTCCATTCCATATTTGATAATTCATCATCTTCCTTTTTGTTTTGAATAAATGACCACAATTTGTCATCATCTCCAGGGAGGTGGTAAACTGACATGATAACTTTTTCCCTTTCACTACTCCCCAAGGCATAGAATATTTTCTCTAAGGAATTTATCCATTTCAGAGCTACTATGGTATTTGTACTACCATTTAATATTGGTGGTTTTTTTCCTCATGAAGAAATCAAATATTGATCCTCCATGTTGAGGATCAGGGTTCTCCATACGGGTACAATTATTATTCAGAACCTGAGTGAGTTCTCCCAGTATGGTGATTAGCTAATCAGCACCAGTTGCATCACCAGCTCCACTATAATTATCTTGAACAGGAGGGAAATCCCTAAATGGAGTCAATGCATTGATACAGTTTCAATATTTCCACTAGGAACCATTTATAAACAATGGTATACACTAGATTAGTTTATGAATCTGAATAAATTAATCCAACTTGTAAAACACTTAACATAAATTGAATAGTTTATGGATATAATCCATAATCATAAAAATGTTTTCTTTGAGGATGTATATATTCATAAACCCTTCATATTGTTTTTGTAAATAAAATCATAATTATAATAATAATATCCTCCTGGAGTGTTGTAACCAAGAGTGCAATAAGGCTTATTGTCATGCACCAGTTCCCATTCGAGTCTAGCTCAAAGTGGTGTTTTCGGGTTTTACCCCTAGGTACATCTGTTCCAGAGCCACCTCTACTTGATCGTATCCAGACAAGGATGTATTTCTTCGAAAAATAACTAAATCCTTACAATACCAAAAATCTAGGAAGTACTTCTATACTAATCCTCAAATTCAATCTTAGGTCTATGTGCTCTAATAAGAGTTTATCGAAATCTAGTTTCCATGGTTTGTACTAATCATCCTCTGATACCAACTATAACACCCCGACCCCAGTTACCCAGAGTTGGTGCATTATTACATAACATTGAAATGGTCACAAAATATCAAGTCTCAAAAGGCCGATTAGTTTAGTAGTCTTGGAAACACTAGATATATTTATAAGTCTTACATTACATCATAAGGTAAAATAAACAACAATAACATATTATCTTCATATCATCTCATTCTATCATTGTAAATCATTCATAAATTACTCCTTCACACCCAGAGAAAATTAAATTATTGAAAGGGGTGAGCTCAGATGCTCAGTAAGGATAACTATATAACAAAAACTTTCATAAATAAGCATAAACATTTAAGGCAATGTATAACTAAAGAAAAAGCCTTTTAAACATGAACATCAACATAATATGGAAAAGATAAAATGAAATAATTCTATTTAAATAATAACATGTATATTATACTAGTAGAATTACCACATTCTATAAGGCCCCATCCTTAAACCATACTTAATCTTGAGTTATTACAAGATTACACATTGAGGATCTTTTCAGGTTTAGAGTTTTGGAGAATTAGGACATGACTATTACATCTCAAAAGATTACGAAGTAGAAACTTCTACTATGTTTCCATTAAATAAAAACTCTTAAAAAGAAATATGTCGAGTTCCATGTTTCAGGTATCATGAATTTCCCTTGATCCCATCCTTGACCCTATTCCTTCCATGTTTTAGGTAGCATGACTTTCCCTTGATCCCATCCTTGACCATATTCCGTGATATGTCATGTAAAAAAATATTTCAAAAACTTGGGATGAGCATAAAAATCTCAGTAAGGGATACACAAAGAATGAAAACTGTTAGTTTTTCAAAACAACACGTAAACCATCTATACTTTATCAAAGTAATACAGTTCTCCTTTTCGAAGTAGTAAAAAAAATATTCAATGAATAAATGATCATTACTTACCCTTTTGTAACCAAAAGATTACCATAAAACCCATATAAAGAACACATAACATAAAAAGGTAACTTGGGACATAAACATACATAAATGGAATAACCATACGGTCGACTTCCATGCATACTTAATGGAATATCCATAAGGCCAACTTCCATACATACTTAATGGAATAGCCATATGGCAAACTTTCATACCCAATGCATTGGAGGTTATAACGTAACCACCCGTCCTGGTATTCATGGCACCACCCATCATATGGTATATCACGTAACCACCCATAAAATGTCCAAGAACCATAATTACACATAAAATATTGAAAATATAATCATTTCAATAACAAAATTTCATTTTCAATCACAATAAGTAATTCCAAGATATTGAATTAAGCAATCCATTTTCAAAAACAATTTAAAAGTTATTTTTGAATCAATGTGTCCCATACCACATTGAAGATTTTAATGGAATTATAATTTTAAAACATTAATTTCCATACAAATAAATACTGAAAACCATTTTAAAAACATGGACATTAAAGATAAAGGCTTACAATAATGAATCTTTAAAACAATTAAAATGATATTTTTGTTAAAGAGTTTTTAACAAAATGAGAGACTCTTGAATACAAATAATTGCGGAATAACATTTAATCCGAGATTTATAATATCATGCGAATAAAGGGATTCATGATATAATTTTTCAACGGACAGTATACACACCATATAAGAGTGAATTGGTGCATAACAACAATAAAGTCTCAATAGAAATGTAAATTGAGATGAAATCCATTATAAAGAGGGTATCCTTAAATTAAGGATAAATCTATCACATAATTATGTGTGAGAAATAAAAATACACCCAATATAAGTGGATATTAAGTGTAAAAAAATCATAGTTAATTCACAAATATTCATAGGATGACATTTTCAAGAAGTACAAGTTGAACCCAAAGAAATCGAAATTGTGTTAAGATGTTCCCTTGTAAAAATTTGACAGCCTAATGGCGTCACTTAAAAATTCAGAAAATTAGTCGATAAGAGAGTGAATGGTATATAATCACTTGGAAATAAACTTTAAATCAATAAGGATATAGAATAACATATCCCAACATAATAAGATGTAAATTAAAAGCCATAACAAAAGAAGTCTTTTAAAAAGAGGAGGGTGAAAGTTCCCTATACCGAGTTGGGTAACTTTTGAAACGTACACCCCATGGAAGAAGGGTCATAAAATGAAGATGTAAATACCCATAAATGAAATCATACTACACAAAGTTTATAATATTGGTAATTACATACACCACTCAAAGGAAATAGTGTCAAATGAAGCATAAATGTCACGGGAATAAAAGTGAGATGAACAATCCCTTAAGAAAACTCGGAAGCCAAACGGCGCCACTTAAAACTTCCAAAAATGGATTTATGAGATCAAATAGTGTCTCTCATAATATGAATATAAAAATTAAAGTATGAAGAATATAACATAACATCCCCAAACATAAGAAAAATGAGCTTAAAAGAAATTACACCAAAGAGTGTAGTTAAAAAGAAAGAGAGGAGTAGGATCTCTTACCTCGTGTCCGACATGACTCGATCGTTCTTTAATCTCATGAATAATAAAATTTAGTCAATTTATAATTTCTTAAGTACCTCCTTTAAATATTATTATTCATTTCATATCACATATTATAATTTTATTATAATTGGTTAATTTAGTGAGTTCATATCAGACGTTTTTGTCGATGTTCAGTAGATGAGTAAAAATTGAACTTGTTGGACAATAATTTTCCATGTAGTTATAGGTAAATAATCTCCAGAATAGTATTTATGTTTTAAATATCATATATATCCAGTATATATTCATTTTATACTATTCCATAGCATTTGGAGATAAAAAATTACAATCACTATTCATGGAGACGGTAGGCCGTACGTACGCAAGAACACTACTTTCATTTTTTTCCATATTAATGGAATTAAAACAAAATGAGATATATATATATATATATGTTATAATTCCGTAATTATATCCATAATTTATATGTAATGTATTACATATATATCCATTATATATATGTACTTATAATATTATATAAAATTTTGAGATATGAAATGAAATGTACCGTTCAGGGAGACAGTAAGCCGTACGTACGCATGGATGATACTTCCATTTCTATTTCATATTTAATGGAATTAAAACATAATTATACATAATAGTATTTTAATTCCAGTATGGAATCTTATATAATATCATTAAATATATCCTTTATACGTACCACATATGGTATTAAAGAATCAAATCATTTTGAGGGGGCGATAGTCCGCACTTCCTTACATGAAGATATCACGTTGACCCATAATGGAAATCATAAAGGTATTCCATAAATGAAAAATAAAAAAGCTAAAGTAAACATAATCATATTATATATTATATATAAATATAGTGTCATCTTAATGTTCACCTTTGAAGGTGTTAGAAGAATTTTGAACAATCATTGTTTCGTGAGGCAGAAATTCGTCATCCACAGAAACAGTATGTTCTTTAACCATTAGATGTAGGTGTGTGTATTTTTAGCTCGAATACTTCTTATAACAACATTCTAGTATATTGAAGATACTGGATTGGTTAAAAAATAAATGAATAAAAATATTTTAGGGGGTTGGACAAGAAAAATAAAATAAAAGGACACAAGTGAAGACATTACCTTAAAATCGGGTAACTCTATTTGGTTTGAGCTCAAAGGCTTCATTGGGAAGACTTCTGCCCAAAGAGAGGCTTAAAGGAGTTAGAGAGGGATTTTTAGAGACAAAATGGTCAGGTTTTGGCTGAGCCAAAGGCTTTGGAAGTGTGGGTAAGGAAGTAGAGGTGGGGGCCTTTTATAAGAGGAGAGGAGGGGCACTCTTGGAAAGTAAAGAAATGTTACTTTATTTTAGAATGAATTTCGGATTTTAATGGTCCCAAATTGATGTGATTAGAGGATAAGGTGAGAAGGGTTCCAAATCTCCCCATCCAATAGGTTTTGGACATGTTTAGGTCTTATATTTTACATTATCATTCCTTTTTATTTAAATCGTTAAATAATGAGGTCATTGCTGCATCATCATTATGCCATAAATAATTTAATATATTTAATGTCTAAAAATTTTAAAAAAAATACTATGATGTAGGAAATAATTTTTCTTTCAAATTAATATTTATAGTCAAAACATTGACTTGTATAACCCCATGTAAAAATTGTTTTAGTAAAACATCTCATGTTTGTGCTATTTTTACTTTAACATTAAATAAAAAGGTATTTATGTCATTTTCCAACCAAAGTGGCTCCATGGGGTCCCCATGTTGACCCATGTATTGTATTGGTCTGAAATTACTCATAAAATGAGGGTAGGACATGTTTCTAGGTCATTTCATATTATTAAAACATTATTTTTACCTTAAACTACACTAATTACCTCTAATCACGATTAAAAACATAAAAGTTACTATTCACCAATAAAATTTAATTCCATTGAACCACATTTTACTTCTTAATGACAACCATGTATGTCAGATTTTTGAAATTCAAAACACAAAGGTGGTAAATTTTCATTTAAACGGTAAATCATTTTTTTATAAGTACCACATAGTGGTTTCACTATTCATCAAAAATTGAAGTTCATCAGAAAAATACCAAAACTTCACCCAAAGCTATATTTGATATTCCAAATTAAAAAATGAATTCTATTTTACAAAATTAAAAACATATAAGTTGAATTAATTAATTTAATAATTAATTTCCACTGTCAGAGAAAATAACGTGTTTTTATGAAACAATAAGTATCAAAAGATTGACACTAGTTTAAGTCCGATTTCAAAGTGAAATTAATTCCAACGACCACTATTATATTAAATGGTAAAAATATATTCTAATATTATTTTAAAAACAATTCAAAAGATAATCTAATCATATAAATAGATTATATTAAAAAGAGGTTTTGAATTAAAATACCACATTTTTCACTATTCATTAAAAAATGAACTTTTTCGGGATGATACCAAAAATTTACACAAAGTAAATTTTGATGTCTCGATTCTAAAGAAGAATTTTATTTTGTCAAATATAACACATAAAATTGTTAAAAAGTTTATTTAATAGAGGTTCGCCATCCAATGGCGGTTAATCGACCTTTTAATGAATATTAGAATTTTTATGCTTAAAAAGTGGATTCATTCACATTTTTAATCCTCTAAAATTTATTGTAAAGAGTAAAAATATTTGACAAACATATATAATCATTTTTTATTTAGTTTTGTTCATTCCCACCATTACAATGGCTAGGCGTTAACTATCATTTAAAATAATATTATTTTATTATTAGAGTGCAACATAAGATTACCAAGAAACTCGTTGTTGCGTATTGGGTACGCCATCGAGCATAGCGTTACCTTCAAAGTAACATTAATATTTTATTCACAAATATGGATAAATATAAAAATGTCATATTCTTTATTTACCTGGGGTGTTACATTCTTCCCCATTTTAGAAATTGCGTCCTCACAATTTCAAAATTGGGCTTGGAAACATCCTTGAAAGTCCCACATCGGAACAAGAGTCGGTAAAACAATCACTTTAAAAGAATGGGAGAGAAGTACAAATGTCACCCGAATTAACCCATACTAGGATTCCATGTATGAAAATATGGATATGGAGGAGAAAAAAGGGTCATGTTCTGATAGAGAGTGATAGTAAACATGTCTAGGAGAAATTTAACCACAAGAAAATCACAAACTTGTGATGGGTTAAACGGTATTCGATTCCCCAGTAGGAAAAGATAACAGAAAACATTTTTGTTTTAAGTTACTCTTCATTGAGGAATTTATTTTTTTGAGCTTAACTAAATCATAATGAAAAATACTTACTTGTCACGTAGACTTTCAACTATTACTAGATTCCTTAATCAAACTCATATTTTCTACAAAAGACGAGTTTTTAGGAAGACTTGTTCACATTAAGAGTACTATAATCAACTTCTAGAGAATCACCAAATCCACAAAAGAGAACTATATACTTCCCATATGTTTAGACTTTAACCAAAACCAAAACCAAAAAGGTTAGTACAAGATCAGATAATCCAGAAAAGGATAACCCTTTATAAAAAGAAAATATATTCTTAATCTCCAAAATATGTCCAACAAAACCCAAAGTTCAACGAGGACCATTTGATAAACAATTTTTCCATAAAATTATTCAAAGTAAACAAAACTATGATTGAAACCCAAATAATTTAAATACATAATCACATAGTCTTCCAAGGTACAAATTAACTTTTATCTCCTAATAACATCAGTTACTCTTAAATTCTCATATTGAAAAGTAATTAACCTCATCACATATCCTCAATGATAGGTTAATCATTTCCATAGATAACCCACAATAAAATTACTCTTGATTCCTAAAATCATCTAACTAAAAAGAATTAGTCAAACTAACCAGGGACTTCACGTAGTCCAGTGGTAGGCGATAAATACCAGTCACACATTGGCTGTGGGTTCGATTCCCATATATTTGTCCGACGTGACAGGTTGTCACACTGTCTGCATGTTGTCCTTTTTCCAAAAATACATAATTCTTAAAAAATTCCCCAAAACGAGATAAAATCTTCAAAAATAATCATAACATATTTTAACCACATGTTTATATCATGCCTTTCATTTTCCATCATAACATATAATAACCCATAATTACCTCAAAAGTAAGGATCATATAAACTCTAATGTTTACCTTTGTAATTATTACCTAAACTTCCACATCGACTGGTCATCTTGTACATGATGCATTAGAGATCATACCAAGGTTCATGTTGTTGATCATGACTCCTTGATAGTTGGTTTAGAACAACCACGAGTTTCCTCATTGAATCCCCCATTTTATCTAGTATCTTAATCAGAGAACCACCACAGTTTCCTTCAAACATGTTGTCTCTTTGGTGCCTACTAGATCCATCCATTCACTAAAAACAGAAATGTCAGTGTGAGTATATCAACAAAACCATCATGTACTAATGAGGAAGGTAAACACTAAGATATACTTACTCATTCACTTTATCTAAAACCAGGACTATTTCTGAAATCCTAACCATTATGGTAATGTCACTTATGCTTAGAGGATACCCTAACCTATAAAGTTATCTAATCGGACCATTGATACCAACTATAAGGCCCTGGCCTTAAACCTTACTTAATCTTGAGTTATTACAAGATTACACATTGAGGATCTTTTCAGGTTTAGCGTTTTAGAGAATTAGGACATGACTATTACATCTCAAAAGATTACAAAGTAGAAACTTCTACTATGTTTCCATAAAATAAAAACTCTTAAAAAGAAACATGTCTAGTTCCATGTTTTTGGTAGAAAGACTTTCCCTTGATCCCATCCTTTACCCTATTCTGCATTAAGTCATGTGAAAAAATATTTCAAAAACATGGGATGACCATAAAAAGCTCAGTAAGGGATACACAAAGAATGAAAACTGTTATTTTTTCAAAACAACAAGTAAACCATGTATAATTTATCAAAGTAATACCTTTCACTTTTTTGAAGTAGTAAAAAAATCTTCAGGGAATAAATGATCATTACTTACCATTTTGTAACCAAAAGATTACCATAAAACCCATATAAAGAACACATAACATAAAAAGGTAACTTGGGACATAAACATTGTTAAATGGAATAACCATACGGGAAACTTCCACACATAATTAATGGAATAGCCATAAGGCCGACTTCCATACATACTTATTGGAATAGCCATACGGCCGACTTCCATACCCAATGCATTGGAGGTTATAACGTAACCACCCGTCCTGGTATTCACAGCACCACCGGTCATATGGTTTATCACGTAACCAACCGTAAAATGTCCAAGTACCATCATTACACATAAAATATTGAAAATATAATCATTTCAATAAAAACATTTCATTTTCAATCACAATAAGTATTTTCAAGATATTTAATTAAGCAATCCATTTTCAAAAACCATTTAAAAGTGATTTTGGAATCAAAGTGTCCCATAACACATTGAAGCTTTTAATGGAATTATAATTTTAAAGCATTAATGTACATATAAATAAATACTGAAAACCATTTTGAAAACATGGACATTAAAGATAAATATTTACAATAATTAATCTTTAAAACATTTAAAACAATATTTTTTTTAAAGAGTTTTTAACAAAATGAGAGACTCTTGAATACAAATAATTGCGGAATAACATTTAATCCGAGCTTTATAATATCGTGATAATAAAGGGATTCAAGATATAATATGTCAAAGCATAGTATACACACCATATAAGATTGAATTGGTTCATAACAACAATGAAGTCTACATGGAAATGTAAATTGAGATGAAATCCATTATAAAGAGGGTATCCTAAAATTAAGGATAAATCTATCACATAATTATGTGTGAGAAATAAAAATACACCCAATATAAGTGGATATTAAGTGTAAAACAATAATAGTTCATTCAAACATATTTATAGGATGACATGTTCAAGAAGAACAAGTTGAAGCCAAAGAAATCGAAATTGTGTTAAGATGTTCCCTTGTAAAAATTCGACAGACTAACGACGTCACTTAAAAATTCAGAAAATTAGTCGTTGAGAGAGTGAATGATATATCATCACTTGGACATAAAATTTTCATCAATAATTATATAGAAGAACATATCCCAACATAATAATATGTAAATTAAAATACATAACAAAAGATGTCTTTTAAAAACAGGATGGTGAAAGGTCCCCGTACCGAGTTGGGTAAATTTCAAAACGTACACCCCATGGAAGAAGGGTCATATAATGAATATGTAAATAACCATAAATTAAATTATAATAAAAAAATTGTATAATATTGGGAAGTACATTCACCACTCAAAGTAAATAGTGGCAAACGTAGTATAAATGTCACGAGAATACAAGTGACATGAAAAATCCCTTATGAAAACTCGGCAGCCTAACGACGCCACATAAAACTTTAAAAAATGGATTTATGAGATCAAATAAGGACTCTAATAACATGAAAATAAAAAGTATAGTATGTGGAATATAAAATAACATCCCCAAACATAAGAAAAATTAGCTTAAAAGGAATTACATCAAAGAGTGTAGTTAAAAAGAAAGAGAGGAGTATGATCCCTTACCTCGTATCCGACATGACTCGATCATTCTTTAATCTCCTGAATAATAAAATTTTGTCAATTTATAATTGAATAAAGACCTCCGTTAAATATTATTATTCAGTTAATATCACATATTATAATGTTATAATAATTTGTTTATAAAGTGATCTCATATCAGACGTTTTTTTCGATGTTCAGTACATGAGTAAAAATTGAACTTGTTAGAAATGAATTTTCCATGTAGTTATAGGTACATCATCTCCAGAATAGTATTTATGTTTTAAATATCATATATATACAGTATATATTCATTTTATACTATTCCATATTATTTGGAGATAAAAAAGTAAAAGCACCGTTCATGGAGACAGTAGGTCGTACGTACGCATGAACGCTACTTTCATTTTTTTCCATATTAATGGAATTAAAACAAAATGAGAGAGTGATATATATATATATATATGTTTTAAGTCCATAATGATATCCATAATTTAGATGTAATATATTACATATATATCCATTATATATATGGACTTATAATAGTACATAACATTTTGAGATAAGAAATGAAATGTACCGTTCCTGGAGACGGTAAGCCGTACGTACACATGAACGCTACTTGCATTTCTATTTCATATTTAATGGTATTAAAACACAATGATACATAATTGTATTTTAATTCCTGTATAGTATAATATATAATATCATTAAATATATCCTTTATACATACCACATATGGTATTGACGAATCAAATCACTTTGAGGGGGCGGTAGTCCGCACTTCTTTAAATGAGGATATCACATTGACACATAATAGAAACCATAAAGGTAGGACATAAATTAAAAATACAGAAGCTTAATTAAAACATAAACATATTATATGTAATATATAAATATATTTCCATCTTAATTTCCACCTTTGAAGGTGTTAGAAGAATGTTGAACGATCATTGTTTCGTGAGGCAGAAATTCGTCATCCACAGAAACAATATGTTCATTAACCATTAGATGTAGGTGTGTGTAAGTGTAGCTAGAATAATTCTTATAACAACATCCTAGTATATTTAATATACTGGATTTGTTACAAAATAAATGAATAAATGGAGTTTAGGGGGTTGGAGAAGAAATATAAAACAAAAGGTCACAAGTGAAGACCTTACCTTAAAATCGGGTAACTCCCTTTGGTTTGAGATCAAAGGCTTCCTTGGAAAGACTTATGCCCGAATTGAGGCTTCAAGGAGTTATATAGGGATGTTTAGAGACAAAAGGTGTAGGGGTTGGCCAAGACAAAGGCTTTGGAAGCGTGGGTAAGGAGGTAGAGGTGGGGGCCTTTTATAAGAGGAAATGATGGGTACTCATGGAAAGTAAAGAAATGTTACTTTATTTTAGAATGCGTTTCAGGTTTTAATGGTCCCAAATTGATTTTTTTCGAGTATAAGGTGATAAGGGTTAGCAATAACCCCATAAAATAGGTTTTTTACATGTGTAGGTCTTATATTTTACAATATCTTTCCATTTTATTTAAATCGTTAAATAATGAGGTCATCACTGCATCATCATGATGTCATAAATAATTTAATTTATTTAATGTCTAAAAATTATAAAACAAATACTATGATGTATGAAATCATTTTATCTTTCCAATGAATATTTATAGTCAAAATTCTGACTTGTATAACCCCATGTAAATTTTTTTTAGTAAAACATCTCATGTTTGTGCCATTTTTACTTTAACATTAAATAAAAAGGTATTTATTTCATTTTCCTACAAAAGTGGCTCCATGGGGTCCCCAAGATGACCCATGGATTGTCTTGGTCTGCCATGACTCATCCAATGACGGTAGGACATGTGTCTAGGTCATTTTATATTATTAAAACATTATTTTTACCTTAAACTACACTAATTACCTCTAATCGCGATTAAAAACTTTAAAGTTACTATTCACCAAAAAAAAATTAATTCCATTGAACCACATTTTACTTATTAATGAAAAACATGTATGTCGGATTTTTGAAATTCAAAACACAGAGGTGGTGAAATTTCATTTAAACGGAAAATCCGTTTTTTATAATTACCACTTAGAGGTTTCACTATTAATCAAAAATTGAAGTTCTTTAGAAAAATACCAAAACTTCACCCTAAGCTATATTTGATATTACAAATTCAAAAATGAACTTTATTTTACAAAATTCAAAACGTATATGTTGCATTAATTAATTTAATAATTAATTCCCACTGTCAGAGCAAATAGCGTGTTTTTATGAAACAATAAGTATCAAAAGATTGACACTAGATTAAGTCTGGTTTCAAAGTGAAATTAATTCCAATGACCACTATTGGATTAAATGGTAGAAATATATTCTAATTTTACTTTAAAAACAATTCAAAAGATAATATAATCATATAAATAAATTAGATTAAAAATTGGTTTTGAATTAAAATACAACATTTTTCACTATTCATTAAAAAAATGAACTTTTTCGGAATGATACCAAAAAATTTCACAAAGTAAATTTTGATGTCTCGATTCTAAAGAAGATTTTTATTTTGTAAAATATAACACATAAAATTGTTAAATAGTGGATTGAAAAGATGTTCTCCATCCAAAGGCGGTTAATCAACTTTTTAATGAATATTAGAATATTTATGCTTAAAAACTGGATTCATTCGCATTTTTAACCCTCTAACATTTATTGTAAAGAGTAAAAATATTTGACAAACATATATAATCATTTTTAGTTAGTTCTTTTCATTCCCTCAATTACAACGGCTAGGCGTTAACTACCATTTAAAATAATATTATTTTATTTTTAGTGTGCAACGTAAGATTCCCAAGAAACTCGTTGTTGCGTATTGGGTACGCCATCGAGCATAGCGTTCCTTTCAAAGTAACATTAATATTTTATTCACAAATATGGATAAATATAAAAATTTCATATTCTTTATTTTACATGGGGTGTTACACATGCATTATCAAAAACCACTTTCATAATGATGGAATGTATAATGCCAGACTATCATAACAACATATTCAAGGGCTTGTCCCAAGACTAAAAATAATATTTTGTCAAGGACATGTTCCAATACATTAGTTTGTCTCATGAGTCCTACTGATGAATCGAGTAGCTATAGCGGGCTCCACCCATCACTTATTAAGCCCAATTCAATCTTCATATGAATAGGTTTAGACATAACATAAACATTCATATTAAAACTAGCATACGAAATGTCAATATTTTCTCCATAAATCATTAATGGTATAAAAATAACACATCCACAGTCAATTATATCACAAAACTTTTAATAAAATATGGATGTTTTTTATCATAATCATCCGCACCAAATAAGCTTAAAATCCATTAATGTATGTTGACATAGATGAAATCAAAACTATTTGGGAGAAATATCTCTTTTTTTGAAATCAATTAAATGTCACATAATTATAAAATAAAACATTTAAATATAAAATATTATTATATTCTTTTATGGTTAGCATCTACTATTTTATAATGGTGGGAAATAGTTACACCCGCTCTATAACTTAAAAGAGACATTCTTACATTAATTCTGTCGAAAAGGTTAAAAAGGACCTTGTTTGGAAAACAACAAAAATGTTCCTTTATAAAAATCTTATAAAAAGTCAACAAGGATATAAATTACATCAAACCATAGTAATAATTATTTGAAATACATTTTTATGAAAAATTGATGTGGATGATAAAGAGGTCCCAGTAGATAATTACTGATAAACAACCTCAGATAATGAAGAGATTGTAAAATAAATCCTTACCTTGTAATTTTACTTAGTCGATGGTATGTTAACCTCCAATATAATAGTGAAATAATTTTTATTAAGTTATACAAGAATCATATACATTAATATGATATCATACATGATATTTTAACATTTCATTGTTAATAATATCATAGTATTATCATCGTTTTGGGTGTTAAATGAATCGTTTTCCTTTATATTCTTTCTTATGTGATCACTATTTTTTATGGATGGGATCTATATTATTAATATCCAGAATAATATCATGTCTCAAAATATTATTTTTAATCATCAAATGAAATTTAGTCTTAAATGGATACGATGGGGAATGAATCTAATCACATTCGTGGAGACGATAGTCCATACGTACGCACGGGCGACAATATCATTATTTTGATATTAAAATAATATATAAATGGATGGTATATCATATCTACAGAAGAATTATAATTTTATACATATTATTTACTTCAATTACACATCATTATCATACCCATACAAATAATATTTTTTTTAATAACAATTACACCACGATGTGGCGACGGTAATCCTTACGTACGCACGTATGGTGAAATGTCATTCAAAGGATGGGTAGAATAATGAATATGGTTGTAGAATATTTATAATAACATCAAAAAATATAGAAGATACTACAGTTATTATTTTAGAATGTAAATAACAAAGAAAAAAGAAGTAGATGAAGAACAGAACTTGAATGAGGGTGGTGAAAACATTACATTTTATTCAGGTTCTTCATTTCGATTTGATCAAAAGGGATCCATAGGTATAATTTATTATCAAACTAAGGCCACTAGGATGAAGTGAGGGAAGTTTGGAGGATATTTGGGTAGTGTTTTGGATGATCCAAAAGTCTTTGAAGGTTTAAATTAGAGAGAAGAGGGAATTATTTTTTATAAGAGGGGTGAGGGGCACCTTTGGAAAAGCTAGAAATATTTTTCTTATAATAAATTCATATACGTTTTCTAATGTATCAAAAGTTGATTATTTAATGTTTATGGTGGGTATGGATCTATATAATTTCAACCAATAGATTTTAGATAGGTTTGGGTCACTATATTAACCTTATCATTTATATTTAACTCTTAGTTAAATAGTTTGACATTTACCATGTCTCATTGTATTTGTTTATTATATTGTAAATAAACATACTATAAACTTCCAAGAGACCCCCAAGTGGTCCATTAATGATTCATCTATCATAATATAAGTCTTCATACTGAACCTTATTATTTTATGAGTATAATATCAATTAATAATATAATATTTTTTTAAAAAAATATTTTATGTCAATATTGACACTATTGGGTATTTTGTTTTTCCTAAATTAATAAAAACATTATTACATCGAAAAAATTAATCTAACCAACCCTAATATGTTATATTAACCACGAAAATTAATAGAATTCATAAAACGTCCCAAATTACATTTATTTCGATATTTATAATATCAAATATTTTAATATTTCATTAATAAGGTAATTACTGGATCACCATTGTGTCATAAATAAATTTAATGATTTAATGTATAAAAATTATAAATTAAATACCATTATATAGTAAATCTTTTTAGATTCTTAATTAAAATTAATAATAGAATTTATCTTATGTATAACACTATAGTAAAAATATTTTAGTTATTAAACTTTGATTTAAACTCTTTTAACTCTTCTTTGAATTAAATAATAATAAATGTCGTAATCTAATCCAAATGGATCTAAATGATAATATTTTATTCCAAAGGTTTTTTTGGTCACGATACACTTGTAAAATAGAATTTGTACATTTGTTAGGGTAATATTAATATCATTTTTACCTCTAATTACTCTATTTACTTGTAACCGTGGTAAATAAAAGTAAAAAGTTACTATTCACCAAAAAATAGTATTTTAACGTCCTAACCCTAGTTACAGAGAGTTAGTTCCTTATTAAATAACATTGGAATGATCACAAAAGATCAAGTCTCTAAGACTGATTAGTTTTGTAGTTTTGGAAACAGAAGATACATTCAAAAGTTTTACATTACATCATGAAATAAAAAAAACAACAACATATTGTCCCCTTTTGAACAGAAGTATTCCTTAAACTATCCCTGAAGGTCAATCATAACACACATCTTCACATCCCAGGAAACATAAAACATAGAATGGGGTGAGATTAGAAGATTTTTAAGGATAACAATTTAGAGAAAACGTTCATAAACAAGCATAAACATTTAATGAAATTGTATAACTAAAACAAAATCCTTTTAAACATGAACTTCAGAATAACATGGAAAAAATGAAATGAAATAATGTTATTTAATTATTCAAATGGATATTATACTAGTAAAGTATTCACATGCAATATCAATAACTGCTATCATAATGATTGAATGCATAATTACGGACTATCAAAACCATATAGTCAAGGCCTTGTGCCAAGACTACAAATAATATTTTGTCAAGGCCTTGTGCCAAGGCACTAGTTTTTCTCATAAGACATACCAATGAATCCAGGAGCTATAGCGGTCTCCACCTGTCACTTAATAATTCCAAATCATTCCTTATATTAAAATGTTTAAAACTATCATAAACAATGCCCAAGAACTATAACATAATCATATCACATAAAACATTCATAAAGGAAACATAACACTTCCACATTTCAATAACAAGATATAAATACATCACATTGATATAATGAAAACATTATTAAATCCATTTTCAATACCAAAATAAATGAAAAGTAAAACATGGTATTTTTTTTCATTTTTAAAATGTTATGGCTTGTAGAGGAAGCCGAAACTCAAATAATGGTCACGGCGGCAGAGATGTCTTTTCCGCCACATACGTAAGACAAAACATTTCTGTTATCCTTTAGTAAAAAAACTTTGTATAAAAAGATTGCTTTTAAATAAAAGTAAAATTCAATGGGGTTTATACACTGTATAAAATAATGTTGTGTATAAAAAAAATATGCCGTAATTAAAGGACATTGAGACGATGTCTCTTACCTCGTGTCCGACTTGACTCGATCATTCTTTAATCTCCTGAATAATAACCTATAGATAATTTATATTTTTTTAAGAAACTTATTAAAGTTCATTATTCTTTTTAAATCACTTATTTCCATGTTATGAACAGTACGTTAACATTTAATTTAATAACAGTCATTTTGTCGATCCTTGGTACTTGAGTCAAAAATATACTTCTTATAATTACATGTTGTTTATGTGGTAAAATATACATTATCTCTAGAATTATATCCATGATGTAGATATAATATAAATCATATATATCCAATATATACATGAATTTATTATATTAAATAAAATTTTGATGTATGAAATGAAATGCACCATTCATGGTGACGGTAAGCCGTACGTACACATGAACGCGAATTTCATTTCTATTTCATATTTAATGGAATGAAATCATAATAAAATAAATGTATATTATAATTCTAGTATAATATCATATATAATATAATTAACTCCATACTTTATACATCCCACATATGGAATTAACGATTCGACTCACTTTGAGGGGGCGGTAGTCCGCACTTCCTAAAATGAAATTATCACGTTTACCAATAATGGAAATCATAAAGGTATGCCATAAATGAAAAATACAGAAGAACAAGGAAAACATAAAAATAATATATATCATATATAAATATAGATTCATAATAATGTACACCATGATATTTGTTAAAAGAAGATTGAATAACCATCGTTTCGTAAGGCAGTAATTCACTACCCACAGAAATAGTCTGTTCATTAACCATTAGATGAAGGTGTGTGTATGTGTAAATAAAATACTTCTCATAACAACATATTAGTATATTTACGATACTAGTGTTGTTAAAAAATAAAGGAATAAAATATTTTAAGGGGTTGGAGAAGAAAAATAAAACAAAATAACATAAGAGAAGACATTTCCTTTAAATCGTGTAAGTCCCCTTTATTTGAACCAAAAGGGTTTCATTATGTGCCTTCTACCTAAGGTAAGGAATCTAGAACAAAGGGAGGAAATATGAGAGTGTATTTGGGTAGAGTTTGACTGAGCCAAATGGATTTGAAGATGTGAATAAGGTGGTAGAGGTGGGCGGGGGGTTTATAAGAGGAGAGGAGGGGCTCTTTTGGAAAGATTGAAAATATTATTTTATTATAAAATGGTTTTTGTATTATAAAGTAGAAAAAATGATATATTTCGAAGATAAGATGATAAGGGTTCAAAACACACCCATAAAATGGTTTTTTACAAGTTTATGTTTTTGATTTTACCTTATCTTTTCATTTTATTTAAATCGTTCATTAATAAGGTAATTGCTGCATCATCATGGTGTCACAAATAAATTTATTTATTTAGTGTCTTAAAATTATAAAAAAAACAATGATGTATGAAATATTTTTATAATTCCAATGAATATTTATAGTCTAAGATATAATTTATCTAGACAAAATTAAAATTGTTTTACATAGGTGTTACATACTTTTGTTATATTTTCCTTTATTTAAAAAATAAAATGATAAAATGTCACAATCCCACAAAAGTTATTCCATGGGGTCCCTAAGTCGAAAAAATGCATACCATGGTCGGAAATGAAACATATAATAGCATTAGGACACATGTTTGTGGTCATTTTATATTATTATGATATTATTTCATTACCCTTAACTACCCGATTACTAAATAATCATGATAATTAAAGATAATTGTTTTCGTTACTATTCATAATGTCCAAAAACAAAAGAGCCTTAATTAATTAATTTGAACCTTATGATTACAAATATGGAATCCATTTTACCAAATTTTAAATATAGAAATTACAGTAATTAATTTAAATTGCTTCACGTTGTCAAAACAAATAGCATGTTTTTAAGAAACAATATCTATCAAAAGTTTGAAATTTGTTTAAGTCCAATTTCAAAGTGAAATTAATTATAACGACCACCATTGGAATGAATGGTAAAAATATATTATAAGTATACTTTAAAACCACTCAATAGTATAATTTATTACTATAAATTATTTTGAAAAAAAGAGTTGTTTTAAAATATTTTTTACTATTCATTAACAATTGGATGTTCTTAGCAAAATACCAAAAATCCATCTTAGGATAATTTTCATATTCCAATTAGAAAAATGGAGTCCAATTTTATTAATATAATTTATAGAATTTCAAAAAGTGGGTATTACTATTTATAACAGCTACTTTGAATGGTCACGGTGTGTTATAATCTCAAACTTGCGTAAAATGCAAGCTATTTAATTATTGAAAGAGAAGCGTACTGTGGAAGATTAGGGTGTTAAATTCTCCGCTCATTCAAAAAAAAATTCCTTGTAATTTGAAATTGTTCTTCGGAAAAAAAGTTGAAAATAAAAAATACCTTTGTGGAAAACCCACATCAGAAATAAGGTTAATACAATTTAGCCTCAATAATAGGGAAATGGAAATGGAAAAATCACCACCAAATTATTATTTCGATTAAGAAAATATAGGTGGAAATTAGAGAAAAATAATTGGGGGAAAAACATAAATACTTGTAGAGTATGATTGAGGTTATCAATCACAAACAAGTATATAATTGAGGTCCTCAAAGCCTTCAATCTATGGTGATTTAAAATATCATCTGTTAAACAAAACATAAGGTATTAGGATAACACATTTTTTGTTTTAATATCCTTTTCCTAATGTTTAAGAATTAAATTATTCATAGAATAATAGAGTGGTATATATATATATACTTGACAAGTAGAGTTTCAACCTTTAACTAATTTCTACCACAAACTCATCTTTCACTCAAAAAGATAATAGAACTCAATAATATTTTATTTAACCTAATTGTACAAGGTAGAAATATTAACACATACCATTTAGATTAGGAAAAATATTTTGAAATAACTAGGGACTTCTTGTTGGCTAGTTGTAGGTAATAAAGGCTTGTCACACTATGGTTGTGGGTTCGATTCCTGCAACTTTGTCTGGCGCGACAGGTTATCCCCCGACCTAGAAGTTTTATTTTTTCTAAAACTATAGTATTATAATATTCCAAAAATAATCTTCAAAAATGTTTTATCCTTAAACAATACTATCCAAAGTTCAACTTAATCCATTCGAACCTTTATATTTAACAAAAATACCTCTGTCCAGACATTCTCTAAAAGGTCTATAAATTTCAAAATCAATTATAACATCAGATTCCCCAAACAAAGTTATGTTTCTCATATTTTCACATACTAAAAATCCTATTACCTTCATCATATTAAAACCATAATGAAAACTAAAAGTACTGGAGTGCAATCCTTATATATATATATATCACATTATTCTTATAACCATAATATAGTTCTTGAGTCCAAAAACACAAAGACAATAATTATTCAACTTCATCAGTAGTAACAACATAATCTTGGGCTTTCTCCCTTGGCCTTTTATAGGGTAATTTTCCTTGGAGTTTAGTGAATTCATTTTCATAATTCCCCATTTCTCTACAATTGTAGCATTCAACATTGATAGCCTTTTTCATTCCCTTGCAATCACATGTCTTGTGACCTTTTTATCCACATTTGTAACATAATCCCATTACTTTTAGGCAAGTATCAGGGTGTTTCTTACCACAATTATCATATAATGGAAAATAATTATTTCCCTTTTTCCCTTTATCCATCTCTTGCTCCACCGTTCTCTTCTTCTCTTTCTTTACATTGTTGTCAAAAGACTTAGAGAATTCCTTTTTTATCTTGATAGCACATGAGAATGTATATTCGTACGATGGGAAGGATTGTGATACTAAAGCTCGACAGAGAAATGGTTTTAACCCATCAAAGAAATGATCAATATTACATCATGGGTTACGTATATAATCTGCATCATACCTTTCTATCCTTGTAAAGTTAGCCTCATACTTTCCGACATTGGCATCCTCCTTTTGTCTCAGACTCAGAAATTGTCTTTCCATATCAGCTCGATGGTCACGAGGAATGTATTTTTCTAATAAAATCTCTTTGAACTCCCTCCATTCCATATTTGATACTTAATCATCTTCCTTTGGGTTTTGAATCAATGACCATCATTGATCATCATCTCAAGTGAGGCGGTAAACTGCCATGATAACCTTTTCCCTTTAACTACTCCCTAAGGCATGGAATATTTTCTCTAAGTAATTTATCGATTGCTCTGCTATTAAGGGATTTGTACTCCAATTGAATGTTTGTGGTTGTTTCCCCATGAAGCGATCTAACATTGATCTTCCATTTTGCAGATCAGGGTGCTCCATACGAGTAAGGTTATTATTCATATCCTTAGTGAGTTGTCCCTCTATGATGGTTAGCTGATCAACACCAGTTGTATCACCAGCACCACTATAAATATCTTGAGTAGGAGGTAAATCCCTACATGGAGTGCGTGCATTGATACAGTTTCCATTCCTTCCACTAGGCTCCATTTCTAAACAATGTCATAAACTAGATCAGTTTATGAATCAAAATACACAATTCCATAATTGTAAAACACATAACATAAATTTAACTATTCCTGGATATAATCCATAATCACAAAAAAATGTTTTCTTTGAGGAAGTATATATACTCCTAAACACTTCATAATGATTTTTAAAGAAAATGAGAATTATACTAAGCATATATTTTGGGAGTGTCGTAACCAAGAGTGCAGTAAGGCCCGTTGTCGTGCACAAGTTCATGTTCGAGTCTAGCTCCAAGAGGTGTTTTCACGTTTTACCCCTAGGTACATCTGTTCCAGAGCCGCATCTACCTACTCGTAAGTAGAAAAGGATGTATTTTTCAAAAAACTCACAAAATCTATACAATACCAAAATTCTAGAAATTCCTTCCGTACTAATCTTCAAAGTCCATCTTAAGGCTATGTCCTCTAATCAGAGTTTATCTAAATATAGCTACAAAGGTTAGTACTAAACTGCCTCTGATACCAACTGTAACACCCCGACCATAGTTACCTAGAGTCGGTGCACTATTACATAACATTGGCATGATCACAAAAGATCATGTCTCAAAAGACCGATTAGTTTAGTGGCCTTGGAAACAGTAGATACCTTCATAAGTTTTACATTGCTTCAGGAAACAAAAACAATGACAACATCTTGTCCCCTTTTGAACACACTTACCCATTAGAATATCCCTGCAACTCAATCATAATGCACTTCTTCACATCCTGGGAATGATATAACATAGAAAGGGGTGAGATCAGATGCTCAGTAAGGACAAAAATATAGAGGAAATGTTCATAAGCAAGCATAAAAATTTAAAGAAATTCTATATCTAAATCAAAATCTTTTTAAACATGAAATTCAGAACAACATGGAAAAAATAAAATGAAATAATTACATTTACATATTCATATGGATATTATACTAGTCAGGTATTCAAATGCAATATCAATAACCACTTTCATAATGATTAAATGTATAATGCCAGACTATCATAACCACATAGTCAAGGCCTTGTGCCAGGAATACAAATAAGATTTTGTCAAGGCCTTGTGCCAAGACACTAGTTTGTCTCATGAGACCTACCGATCCATCAAGGAGATATAGCAGGCTCTACCCGTCACTTAATAATTCCAATGCATTCCTTATATGAAAATGTTTAAACACATCATAATCAATTCCCAAGAACCATGACATAATCGTATCACAAAAAACATGCATAAAAGAAACATAAATTTTCCACATTTCAATCACAAGATATCAATACAACACATTTATATAATCAAAACATTATCAAAACCATTTTCAATACCAAAATAAAAGAAAAGTAAAACATGGTATTTATTTTTCATTTTAAAAAATTTATGGATTTTAGAGGAAGCCAAAACTCAAATATTTGTCACGGCGGTGGATAAGTCGTTGCCTCCGCATACGTAAGACAAAAAATTCATTTTGTATTTTAGTAAAAACACATAGTATAAAAATAATCCTTTTGAATAAAAGTATAATTGAAAGGGGTGTATACACTGTATAAAAGAAAGTTGTGTATTAAACAAAATATGACTCAATGAAAGGAGATTGAGACGAAGTCCCTTACATCGTGTCTGACTTGACTCGATTGTTCATTAATCTCTTGAATACTAAACTATAGTTAATTAATATTTTCTTAAGAACCTTTTTAAAGTTCATTATTACTTTTACATTACTTATTACCATTTTATGAAAATCATGTAATCATTTCATTTAATAACAGTCATTTTGTCGGTCCTTGGTACATGAGTTAATAATAAACTTCTTATATTTAAAATTTGTTTATGTTGTAAAATATCCATTATCTCCAAAATTATATTCATGATTTATATATCATATATATCATAAATAACCATTATATACATTCATTTATTATATTAAATAACATTTATAGATAAGAAATGAAATGTGCCGTTCATTGAGACGGTAAGCCGTACGTACGGATGGAAACAACTTTAATTTATATTTCATGTTTAATGGAATAAAATAATAATTATATAAAGGTATATAATAATTATAGTATAACATAATATATAATATTATTAACTCCATCCTTTATACATCCCACATATTTCATTAATGATTCAAATCACTTTGAAGGGGCGGTAGTCCACACTTCCTAAAATGAAATTGTCACATTTACACATAATGGAAATCCTAATGGTATGCCATAAATGAAAAATATAGAATCATAAGGAAAACAAAAAAATAATATATATCATATATAAATATAGTGTCATCATAATGGACACCATTATAGGTGTTAAAATAAGATTGAACAATCATCGTTTCGTGAGGCAGTAATTCACCACCCACAGAAACAATATGTTATTTAACCATTAGACGATAGTGTGTGTAAGTGTAAATCAAATAATTCTTATAAAAACATCATAGTATATTGAAGATACTAGTGTTTTTACAAAAGAAAGAAATAAAAGTGTTTTAGGGATTGTATAAACAAAATAAAACATAAGAACATAAGAGAAGACATTACCTTTATATCAGTTAACTCCCCTTAGTTTGATCCAAAAGGGATTCTTGAAGTGGATTATGCCTAAGGTAAGGCCTCTAGGACAAAGGGAGAAAAGTTGAGAGGGTATTTGGTCATATTTTAGACGAGAAAAATGGATTTGATGGTGTGAATAATGTGGTATATGTGGGGGCCTTTTAAAGATGAGAGGAGGGGCTCTTTTGGAATGATTGAAAATATTATTTTATTATAAAATGGTTTTCAGATTATAAAGGACCCACAATGATATATTTATTAGATAAGGTTATAAGGGTTTTAAATCCACCCACACAATAGGTTTTTGACAAGTGTAACCCTTATATTTTACCTTATATATTCATATTATTTAAATCGTTCATTAATGAGGTAATCACTGCATTATCATAGTGTCATAAATAAATTTATCTATATAGGGTCAAAAAATTGTAAAAAAAATACCATGATGTAGGAAATATTATTATATTTCCAATGACTAATTATAGTCTAAGAGATCATTTTTGTAAAAAAAAAATAAAATTGCTTTACTTAGGTCTTACATACTTATGTTATATTTTCCTTTCTTTAAAAAATAAAATGATAAAATGTCACTATCACACAAAAGTGATTCCATGGGGTCCCTAAGTTGAAAAAAGGCATACCAGGGTCTCCCATGACACAACCAATATTATTAGGACACATTTCGGGGTCATTTTATATTATTTGGACGTTATTTCATTACCCTTAACTACCCGATTACTAATTAATCATGATAATTAAATATAACTGTCGTCTTTACTATTCATAATGTCCATAAACAAGAGTCTTAATTACATAATTTGGACCTTCTGATTCCAAATATGGAATCAATTTTACCAAATTCTAATCACAAAAATTGTATTAAATAATTTAACAATTATTCCCGTTGTCAAAACAAATAGCATGTTTTTAAGAAACAATATATATAAAAAGATTGACAAATGTTTATGTCCAATTTCAAAGTGAAATTAATTCTAATGGAAACCATTAGAATAAAAGGTAAAAATATATTATAAGTATACTTGAAACCCACTGAATGGTATAATTTATCACTATAAATTATTTTGATTAAAAAACCATTTTTTAAGTATTTTTTACTATTCATCGAAAATTGGAAGTTCTCAGAAAAATACCAAAAATTCAACTTAGGATAATTTTGATATTATGATTCCAAAAATGGAGTCCAATTGGAATAATAAAATTTTTAGAATTTCAAAAAGTGGGTATTACTATTTATAATGTCTACTTTGATTGGTCGTGGTGTGTTAGAATCTCGAACTTGCGTACAATGCAAGCTATTGCATTATTGAAAGAAAAGCGTACAATGGAAGTTTGGGGTGTTATAATTTTTATATTATAAGACCACTTTTTACTTCTTGATATTAATTGTGTCTCTCGAATTTTCAAAATTCCTCTCACAAAAGTGGTAAAATTAGGTTTTATGTGAATTTCCAAATTCTCTTAGGAGGTGGGTAAAGGACGGTGAAAAGTTCAATAAAAGATTTATATATCTAAAATTATTCTAAACTAACTCCAATGAATTAAATTAAAAGTATATAGGTATTATATATATATTATGAACATAATTAAATTTAAATAAAAATAATAATTATTTAAATTAAAATTCGGTTTTAAACTATAATTTAGTGTTTTTTACTATTCATAAAAAATTGAATGTTTTCAGAAAAATACCAAAATTTCACCCTAGGATAATTTTGATATTATGTATCAAAAAATGACTTCCAATTTGAATGATAAAATGTATAAAAGATTAAAAAGTAGTCATTACTATTCATAACTGCTAGATTGATTGGTTGTAGTGTGTTAGAACTTGAAGTTGCGTACAACACACGCTACTCTATTATTCAAAGAGAAGTGTACAATGGAAAATTGGGGTGTTACATATTATAAATATGTATTAATGAAAAAATATATTATTATTACATTTATTAATACAATTTAATTAATTATGATCTAATTCACATTGAAATTTAATATAAAATCTTAACAAATATTTGAATATTTTTGTACATTAAAACCCCGATATTTCATCATGTCAGCAGGATTGGAATTAATAATAAAATTTTCACTTTTGTGAAGTTATATTCAAATATATTACATTAAATGTTTATTTAGTCTTATAGTTATGGTCTAATTAGGGTAGGTTATTTTTTGAAAATAAGGATTTGTAAAAGTGATAAGAATTAATCACAACAGTTAAGGAAAAATTAAGCATAATTAGGGACAAAACCATAGAATTAAAGGCACAAACGCCCTATATACATTTTAAACACCCATTGGATGTCCGTAACACTACCATAAAACTTCCATTATTAATTTTTTAGTTTTGATAAGACTTTTTTTCTATGACCATGTGCACAACTAATTTGTTTTAAAAATTCTATGTTATATTATTTCCTTCACTATAAAAGGGCACCACATCTACCCATTCCTCACACATCTCTATCCTCATATGTAAAGACATACATACCCAAAATTTTCTCCCATAAATCCCCCCTTTTCTATCATGTCCTAGAATTTATCAGAAACCTTCTTGAGGGATCCTTTTTGGAACAATCCAAAAGGAGTTACCCGATTTAATGGTATCATTTTCCTTCAATATCCTCCCCTTCATTTCCCATATTCATCCCTCCACTCCCTTTATTTACATATTTTGTGTAAAATATATTATAATCCATATTATAGGATTTTTCCTGAAAATATAATATCCCACACAAACACGCAACTTTATGTAATCGATGTTGAACATACTATTTCTATGTACGACGAACTGCTACCTCACAAAACAATGATTGTTCATTTCTTATATACCACCGGTCATGTGGGCCTTTATTATGGATAATAAATTTATATTTTCAATATATTATATTTAATACATATTTAATCGTATATATTAGTTTTTTTAACAAAATGTATTTTTACCTTTTATTTGGAGTTAATACAATAACCTAGTTTGAGGATGTTTAGACTACCACACCCTCAAAGCGATGCCATTCATTCACACACCACATAAAATGTATTTTGGATTGGTTAAATGAACATATATGATATATAAGAAATATTAATTATAATAGAATAAGTATATATATACAAATTTCCTTAATATAGTCTATTTTAATACGATAGTAAAAACAGAAATAGTGTTTATGTGTAAGAACGACTTAGCATCTCTATGAACTATGTCTTCAATTTCATACTTAATTATGGTACAAAATACAATAATGACCATATAATGCATAAAAATGATATTTATATATTTTTCTACTTGTTGTAATCATTATACATGTATATAGGACCAACACAATAACAAATTAATACACATGTGAAGAATAAAGAAAATTATTACCCGAAGTGAAACATTAACATAGGATCATTGAAAATTTGTTTATATAAGGTCATAATCACAAAAAAAGCGTTTTATGTATAATAATAATAATATTTATATGTTTTAAAGTAAACGGTCACGACCCCCTCCCACCAAAGATGCCCCTCCTGAGCTGGAAATGGTGAAAGGGAGATAATGACCCCCGAGTCCCGCCTCCAGTAGGCCCCGGGTTGGCGACTAGCACCAAGGGTATGAGTTTTCACAAATATGGGAAGCATTACCCTTTTTATTATTTTGGATCGGGAAATAGGACAAGTCAACCACCAAAAAGGGAAAAGAACAAGTGTATATAAATAAACCCAAACCAAGCCCACATGCATGTTTAAACAATTTTTATAACAAGGTACAAGTACAAGGAAGCTCAAAAGTACAATTCCAAAGAAAACAAGAGAACAACAACTGCAACAACTCCAACTGCCCGACTAGTAGGGTCCCGCACGACCCTGGTAGTCCTCCTGGAAACCTGAAAGTAAACGTAGGGTGAGCATACAAGTATACTCAGTAGGGAAACCTAAAGCTCTCGTGCACAACTGGGGAGACACCCTAAGGTCCCGTGAGAAAACAGAAGAACCAGAAACTAACAAGGAAAAACTATCCACCCAGCCTCACTGGTCACACTCACCAAGTAACACAAACAAGTTTAGTATATATATATAGAACAAAAGTATTGGGTACCCCGCACCATTTCCCACTTAATTAGATGCTACTCTTCCTAACGGCAAATGTCCTGACGCTACCACACTCTTCCCACCCGCACACACCTGGGCCAAACCACGCATCTCTCCCGCACACACCTGGGCCTCACAACCACGCATCTCTCCCGCACACACCTGGGCCACAACCACTAACCCGCCCGCAGACACCTGGGCCTCATCCCGAAGGTTCTTGGGAATGGTAAGCCTTCCCGAAGAGTCTTGGGATAAAGGTCACCTCAAGCCATCACAGCCTCCGAGACCTACCCGAAGAGTCTTGGGTGTAAGGTCACCTCAAGCCATCATAGCCTATGGAAGAAGGAGCAGGAAGGAGCTAGTAACTACGGGGGAACACCCTCTCCCATAAAATGGGAGTGTTCGGCACTAGGTGCTTAACATGGGTGTGGTGCGACAAAACACAAAGATACAATTATATATATACATATACCAAACACACAGCCCAACCTATGGCTTCTTAAAAAGAGAAATTGAGCATGTGCCTCGGCACTGCTACCACGAAGCATGTATCAACAACCAAACAATCATCCCCCAACCCCATTTAGGTTTTCATGTTTCATGCAATGGTTTAACAAATTATTACTACTGGGCAACTATCATCCAGACAAAACCTTTCACAAACATATCCCTGCCATCCACAACCATGGTTAGGTAAAACGCAAGCAACCACATGCCATTTCATTTACAAAAGATTATCACAACCATACAACATTCCATCATTCATTTATTTCAAAGTTCCACACATAAAACCCTTTCCACACAAAAAAAATTTCCACATTTGAAAACACCTTTTACTTTAAAACAATTTTCATAATCAAAACAGTTTTCATAATAAAATCATTTCCCACAAAACAACCAAACCACCAACATGTTCATTATTCCAATTTTGTTCAACCGTGGTGATCACACAAGGTTTTCATTCTCATTTAATCAGCCAGTCTTTATGTGCTTATCCATTTTCCATGTTTTAACAAAACCAACCACAAACAATTCAGATATCAATTGCGCACGCAAAGGCCACAAACGGCCTTGATTTTCAGTAGTCAAAGGCCTTTCAATCCAAAATCACAATCAGAAGATAAAGAAACTGGAAGGCAATAGAAACAGCACAAAACCCCAAACCCTTCTTTATCCAGTTATTATCTTTATTTAAAGTTCAACTACATCCCATGGAACAAACGAAAAATATCGCACCCCGCATGTTGCACCAAAAAGAGAGACGAAGGTAAACCCCTACCTCAAAAGGTCCTGATCACGTCACATCTGACGACGTCCTTCGGTGTCCTCCGCCTTCTCCAAACCCGACAAACGCCTCCTAGGATGGAAGATGGAGAAGGAAGGCCGGAAGGAAAGGTGACAAGTCCAGGCTTAGAAGCTTCGTCTCGTCGCTATGATCATGTGGCCGCTGACGGATCGTAATTCGGAGCTCGGACAAAGAAGTTAGAGGAGGAAGACTTCTTGATCATCCAAGAGTGTCGTCGTGCGAAGAAGAAGCGATTGGTCTGGAAATAATCCGCGACCCTTTCATATATAGGAAACTAATAGGTAAAACAGTATGCAGCGTTTATTGATGAATACACGGTGTGACCTTACACCCGTTACGCATTTTGGCTGGTCAACACACGACACGTCACGCGGTTTCCACGCGTTTTAATAATAACGTCAATTTTATTAATATGTGTGTTTCGTTGACCCGAGACATAACTCATAAAAAGGTATCTATCACTAGTCTTAAAATGACCGTCTTAATTACAGGATTACACTGCCGCTGACGGTTCGTCATTCCGACACCATATGAAGAAGTTATAGACCTTTTAAGTTTTGATCACCCAAAATAATAATAATATTATTATATTTATTTAAAAATAAGAGGATATATTTCTCTCTCCAATCAAAATTTTCAATTCACTCACGCCCAACACATTCACTTCCCATGCGCCTCACATGGGATTTTGATTATTTTGTTTATTTATTCATTTTAATTTATTATCTCATTTAATCTTTTTTATCTTATTCTTTTTTTTTCTTTCTCTCTCCAATCTCCTTTCTTCTCAAAATTTCATCACGCACCAAACAAAAGTGGCGCCTCATTATTTTTCATTTATTATTATTTATTAAACTATTAATAGAATAATATATAAAATGTATAATTATAAAAGGGGAAAGTGTAATTAACGCATCCCCTCCCCATGCATTTCATTAGCATTCATTTTATTTCTTTTCATTTATCATTATTATAATATATTAATTATTATATAAATTATGTAAAGATACATGGGGCCATGTGCCTCATCCTTATGCCCATAATATATCATTTATTATAGAAATTTTATTTTACATTATATAAAAGTTACAATTAATATCACCACAATATAGGGGTGGAAAGATACTTTTACGGTAACGCAATCACGCTGCAAGATTTGTGTTCCCCCATTTAATTCCAATTAATTTAAAAAGGTTTACTTTATTAAATTAAAACCATTTAATTTAATTATCCCGATATATATACATATACATATATATATACATATTTACGTCATTGTTATTATTATTATCTTACATAATAATAACTCACATTTAATATTATTATTGATGCCCATTATTTTCATATAATTACTCCATATATCCCATAACATTATATTCACGCATGGTTGGGAACCCCATTCACGTGCCTCTTCACATTATTATTATTATGACAAATTAATATATAATAATACCCTTTTAATGTTATTAACACAATTCCAACTTTAATTGTGGAGAACCGCACAACGCCTCCTGTACAAGGTCACACACATGCACCCCATGCATTTCATTCCTTTATAATTTATTACATGAGCCTCATTTATTGTAATTTATTCCTTTATAACTTATTCCATGCGCCTCCCATCATTTTATTAAATATATTCGATTTTATTATATTTTACAATGATTAAATTTAAACCATTTTATCTAATTAAAACCAAATATTTTCATGCCACCATTATCAATTATTATTATAAAAAAATTATTATTACAACACGTGTCGTGTTTGACCACATCAAATTTTTTACAAAGAAATGGACCGGGGAGGTCCGGGCCATTACACCAGATACCTCTCAAAACATTCTCGTCCTCGAGAATTAAAACCAACCCAGAAAAAGAATGGATCCGAACAACCACCCCGCAAGATACCTCTCAGGGATCTTGTCATAACAGGAAACAACCGACAACCCTAATTATATGAGTTAGGAATTCCTTCTCCCATACCGAGATATTATCCACTTTAGGCGTCACTGACTCGCCTTCACGGGTTTAATTGCATCCACATTAATGCGTCTCGATTAGGAATTAGGTCTTCCGACTTCCATATATTAGGATTTTCCAAACATACACTACCCCCAACACCATACACAACAACAATAAATTGCCCGAACACATGGCTTGAGGAATTCCTTCTCCCATGTCGAGATATTATCCGCTTTAGGCGGCACTGACTCTCCTGCACGGGTTTAATCGCATCCACATTAATGCGTCTTGATTAGGGATCATGTCCTCCTGTCCCCACATGTAAGGACTCTTCACACACATTTAAAGGAAAGAGGGAAATAACATAGCATTATAGACTCATGGAAAAAAAGGTCCAGGCCCAAAGCATGGGCGAGAATGAGTTTCAACAATTGAGTGTGATGCTCCTGGATTTATACAAAACATAAACGAGAGCATTTAAGTAAATCATGAAACATCTCTCTCAATCTTTCTCCTTGCTGGGGTTTCCACTTCTGTTGCGTGAAAATTGTCCGCGTCCCACTCCTCTGCATTTCTGTTAACGTCCAAGTGCCATAGATGTACGGTAAACAAGGATCGCATAAGCCCAAGTAGTAAGGAAAAACTCAAAGTTTTAATTATCATTTTATTTCAATTTTTTTCCCAGAACACCCAAATCAAGTAAAACACAAACATGATGATGCATGTACCTTCCCTAGGGTCTCTACCCTGCAATCAATATAGTCTCACTTGGTCGTTCGGTAGGCTTAGAGTCCTTGCATCGGATCACGGGGGGCCCTAAAATCCCGTGTCCTAGCCGGTCTTCCCTGGCCTATGTCACGCACCAAGATTAACGAACAATGTTGCCCTACCATCCCATGCAATCCTCATTGTGCCTAACTCCAGACTCCATCCTATCTCCCAACCATCAGCCTCTGATACCATTCTGTCACGACCCCCTCCCACCAAAGATGCCCCTCCTGAGCTGGCAATGGTGAAAGGGAGATAATGACCCCCAAGTCCCGCCTCCAGTAGGCCCCGGGTTGGAGACTAGCACCAAGGGTATGAGTTTTCACAAATATGAGAGGCATTACCCTTTTTATTATTTTGGATCGGGAAATAGGACAAGTCAACCACCAAAAAGGGAAAAGAACAAGTGTATATAAATAAACCCAAACCAAGCCCACATGCATGTTTAAACAATTTTTATAACAAGGTACAAGTACAAGGAATCTCAAAAGTACAATGACATAGAAAACAAGAGAACAACAACTGCAACAACTCCAACTGCCCGACTAGTAGGGTCCCGCACGGCCCTGGTAGTCCTCCTGGAAACCTGAAAGTAAACGTAGGGTGAGCATAAAAGTATACTCAGTAGGGAAACCTAAAGCTCTCGTGCACAAGTGGGGAGACACCCTAAGGTCCCGTGAGAAAAAAGAAGAACCAGAAACTAACAAGGAAAAACTATCCACCCAGCCTCATTGGTCACACTCACCAAGTAACACAAACAAGTTTAGTATATATATATAGAACAAAATTATTGGGTACCCCGCACCATTTCCCACTTAATTAGATGCTGCTCTTCCTAACGGCAAACGTCCTGACGCTACCACACTCTTCCCGCCCGCACACACCTGGGCCAAACCACACATCCCGCCCGCACACACCTGGGCCTCACAACCACGCATCTCACCCGCACACACCTGGCCCACAACCACTAACCCGCCCGCAGACACCTGGGCCTCATCCCGAAGGTTCTTGGGAACGGTAAGCCTGCCCGAAGAGTATTGGGCTAAAGGTCGCCTCAAGCCATCACAGCCTCCGAGTCCTACCCGAAGAGTCTTGGGTGTAAGGTCACCTCATGCCATCATAGCTTATGGAAGAAGGAGCAGGAAGGAGCTAGTAACTAAGGGGGAACACCCTCTCCCATAAAATGGGAGTGTTCGGCACTAGGTGCTTGACATGGGTGTGGTGTGACAAAATACAAAGATACAATTATATATATACATATACTAAACACACAGCCCAACCTATGGCTTCTTAAAAAGAGAAACTGAGCATGTGCCTCGGCACTGCTACCACGAAGCATGTATCAACAACCAAACAATCATCCCCCAACCCCATTTAGGATTTCATGTTTCATGCAATGGTTTAACAAATTATTACTACTGGGCAACTATAATCCAGACAAAACCTTTCACAAACATATCCCTGCAATCCACAACCAAGGTTAGGTAAAACGCAAGCAACCACATGCCATTTCATTTACAAAAGATTATCACAACCATACAACATTCCATCATTCATTTATTTCAAAGTTCCACACATAAAACCCTTTCCACACAAAAAACAATTCCGCATTTGAAAACACCTTTTACTTCAAAACACTTTTCATAATCAAAACACTTTTCATAATGAAAACATTTCCAACAAAACAACCAAACCACCAACATGTTCATTATTCCAATTTTGTTCAACTGGGGTGATCACACAAGGTTTTCATTCTCATTTAATCAGCCAGTCTTTACGTGCTTATCCATTTTCCATGTTTTAATAAAACCAACCACAAACAATTCAGATATCAATTGTGCATGAAAAGGCCACCAACGACCTTGATTTTCAGTAGGCAAAGGCCTTTCAATCCAAAATCACAATCAGAAGATAAAGAAACTGGAAGGCAATAGAAACAGCACAAAACCCCAAACACTTATTTATCTGGTTATTATCTTTAATTAAAGTTCAACTGCATCCCATGGAACAAAAGAAAAATATCCCACCCAGAATGTTTCACCAAAAAGAGAGACGAAGGTAAACCCCTACCTCAAAAGGTCCCGATCACGTCGCATCCGACAACGTCCTTCGGTGTCCTCCGCCTTCGCCAAACCCCGACAAACGCCTCCTAGGATGGAAGCTGGAGAAGGAAGGCCGGAAGGAAAGGTGACAAGTCCAGGCTTAGAAGCTTCGTCTCGTCGCTACGATCCTGTGGCCGCTGACGGATCGTAATTCGGATCTCGGACAAAGAAGTTAGAGGAGGAAGACTTCTTGATCATCCAAGAGTGTCGTTGTGCGAAGAAGAAGCGATTGGTCTGGAAATAATCCGTGACCCTTTATTATATAGGCAACGAATAGGTAAAACAGTATGCAGTGTGTATTGATGAATACACGGTGTGACCGTACACCCGTTACGCATTTTGACTGGTCAACACACGACACGTCACACGGTTTCCACACATTTTAATAATAACGTCAATTTTATTAATATGTGTGTTTCGTTGACCTGAGACATAACTCATAAAAAGGTATCTATCACTGGTCTTAAAATGACCGTCTTAATTATAGGATTACACTGCTGCTGACGGTTCGTCATTCCGACACCATATGAAGAAGTTATAGACTTTTTATGTTTTGATCACCCAAAATAATAATATTACTATTATATTTATTTTAAAAAAAGAGGATACATGTCTCTCTCCAATCAAAATTTTCAATTCACTCACGCCCAACACATTCACTTCCCATGCGCCTCACATGGGATTTTGATTATTTTGTTTATTTATTCATTTTCATTTATTATCTCATTTAATCTTTTTTATCTTATTCTTTTTTTTTCTTTCTCTCTCCAATCTCCTTTCTGCTCAAAATTTCATCACGCACCAAACAAAAGTGGCGCCTCATTATTTTTCATTTATTATTATTTATTAAACTATTAATAGAATAATATATAAAATGTATAATTATAAAAGGGGAAAGAGTAATTAACGCATCCCCTCCCCATGCATTTCATTAGCATTCATTTTATTTCTTTTCATTTATCATCATTATAATATATTAATTATTATAAAAATTATGTAAAGATACATGGGGCCATGTGCCTCATCCTTATGCCCATAACATATCATTTATTATAGAAATTTTATTTTACATTATATAAAACATACAATTAATATCACCACAATATAGGGGTGGAAAGATACTTTTACGGTAACGCAATCACGCTGCAAGATTTGTGTTCCCCCATTTAATTCCAATTAATTTAAAAAGGTTTACTTTATTAAATTAAAACCATTTAATTTAATTATCCCGATATATATACATATACATATATATATATATATATACATATTTACGTCATCGTTATTATTATTATCTTACATAATAATAACTCACATTTAATATTATTATTGACGCCCATTATTTTCATATAATTACTCCATATATCCCATAACATTATATTAACGCATGGTTGGGAACCCCATTCACGTGCCTCTTCACGTTATTATTATTATAACAAATTATTATATAATAATACCCTTTTAATGTTATTAACACAATTCCAACTTTAATTGTGGATAACCGCACAACTTCTCCTGTACAAGGTCACAGCCATGCACCCCATGCATTTCATTGCTTTATAATTTATTACATGAGCCTAATTTATTGTAATTTATTCCTTTATAACTTATTCCATGCGCCTCCCATCATTTTATTAAATATATTAGATTTTATTATATTTTACAATGATTAAATTAAAACCATTTTATCTAATTAACACCAAATATTTTCACGCCACCATTATCAATTATTATTATAAAAAAATTATTATTACAACACGTGTCGTTTTTGACCACATCAAATTTTTTACAAAGAAATGGACCGGGGAGGTCCGGGCCATTACATAAACATATATTTATTATATATTAAGCATGTATTTTCACTGAGAGATTACAAACACAAGGTAAGAGGATTTAATCTTATTTTTATTTTCTGTGAGATATAGGAAATGTACGCCAATCATTCCTTTTATGTGAATAATTTACTTCCTTTTATTGTATTCTATATATATTTTACCCATATTTATGATTATTAACATTCTCATATGACGATCCTTCTACCATAAGGTTTATTTCTTAAATGTTACCAAATTTTTTAAAATGTTTTTATCTTAATTTTCATTCATTTTGACTCATGTTTTGTTATCAACCTAATCACTTTTTTGGGGTGCATGTTCTTTTTTTACATGACATATCATGAATAAAAATATTTTCGTGATATTATATTCTTCAATAAATTAACATTCCTTATGTAACATCCCAAGTAAATAAAGAATATGAAATTTTAATATTTATTAATATTCGTGGATAAAATGTTAATTTAACATTTAATGGAATTCTAGGTTTGATGGCGTACATAATTAACAACAATGAGTTTCATTGAAATCATACGTTGCACACTAATAATATAATAATATTATTTTAAATGGTAGTTAACGCCTAGCCATTGTAATGGAGGGAACGAACAGAAAGAACTATAAAATTATTATATATGTTTGTTAAATTTTTTAACAATTACTCAATAAATGATAAAGGCATAAAATGAGAATGAATCCAATTTTAGGTATAAATACTCAAATATTAAAAAAAAAATTATTTATCACATTTTGATGGGGAACCCTCTTTAAAAATAGTTTTGGTCACTCTTATACAATATTTTGGACCAAATAAAATCCTTCTTTAGAATTGGGACATCAATATTTACTTTGTGTATGGTTTTGTTATTTTTCTGATAAAGTTCAATTTTAATGAATAGTGAAAAATGTTGTATTTTAATTCAAAACCTCATTTTAATATAATTTATTTACATGGTTAGATTATCTTTTTAATTGGGTTTAAAGTGTAATTAAAATATATTTTCACCATTTAATCAAACGGTGGTCATTTTAATTAATCTCACTTTGAAATTGGACATAAAAAATTTCCAATCTTTTGATAGATATTGTTTCTTAAAAACACGCTATTTGTTTTGAAAATGGGAATTAATTATAAAATTAATTATTGCAACATATATGTTTTTTAATTTTTTAAAATGCATATAATCTTTGAATTCAGTATATCAAATTTGGATCAGTGTGATAAATGGTTGTCATTAGTATGTAAAATTTGGTTCAATGGGATGAAAACAATTTTCGGTGAATAATAACTTTTATGTTTTATTAATCATGATTACATGTAATTAATGTAAATTATGGTAAATATAATATTAAAGTAATATGAAATTACCTTTACACATGTCCTACACTTATTGGTTAAGTGATGGACGACCAGGGCAATACATGGGTCAATTAGTGGGACAAATGGAGCCACATGGGTAAGATAATGACATTAATACCTTTTATTTTAAGTAAAAATAAAAATGTCACAAACATGTATTATTTTACCATAACAAATTTATAAAAGAAGTTATACATGTTATATTTTCAACTATAAATATTCTTTAGAATTCCAAAAGTATTTCCTACAACATTGACATTTTCTTATAAATTTTAGACATCATATACATAAAAAATTTTATGACACAATGATGATGCAGTGTTTACGTCATTAATGAATAAGTTAAATAAATAAGAAGATAATGTTTAAAATAATATCCAACAATTGTCCAATCCTTATTGGATGATCTTATTTCAAACATGGGCCACATTATTGTAAACATTAATGATTTTGGGACCATTAGAGATAGAAAATAAATATATAATTAAATAATAGTTTCATGCTTTCTAAAAGAGCCCCTCCTCTCGATTATAAAAATGCCCCACTTCCTACCCATATCTCACACTTCTCAAGACCTTTGGCTCATCCAACCTCTACTCAAATAATTTTCCAACATTCCTCTCTTCATCCAAGAAGCCATACCTTTAGCAAAAATCTCTTCAAGAAACCCTTTTGATTCAAACAAGGGGAGTTACCCAATTTAAAAAAATATAAAGAAACGAACAAGACATGTGAGACTTCAGGTAAGGGATCATACCTCTCTCTTTCTTTTTATGTACTCTCTTTTATGTAATTTATTTTAAGCTCAATGTTCATAAGATGAGGATGTTATTTTATGTTCATCCTAATATACTTTTCATGTTGATAAGATGAGAGACCCCCTCTTTCTCTCATCAATTAATTTTAAGAATGTTTGAGTGGCGCCATTAGGCTGCCGAGTTTTTGTAAGGGGATTTCTTATCTCACTTTTATTTCCATGATATTTCCACTGTTCTCCACTTATTTGTTGCATGTGGTGCATTTTTTACTAACATTAAATATATATTATCATTATTCTATTTATATTCATGGTATTATGTGATTCATTTGGTGTTTATTATCTTTTGGCCATACGACTCGATTGATTACAACGAGGTAAGGGGTTTTTATCTCACATTTTATTCCCATGAGATTCATGCAACATTTGCCACTATGTCCATTTTTTTGGTGTATGTACTTCCCATTATTGTATTATTTGAGTAATATAATTCAATTTATGGGTATTTACATATTCATTGTATGACCCTTCTTTCATGGGGTGTATGTCTCGAAAGTTACCCAAATCGGTAAGGGAACCTTTCACCCACCTATTTTCAAAAGACTTCTTTTTGTTAGGTATTTTAATTTACATATGCTTATTTTGGGATATGTTCTTATATATCTTTATTGGTGTAAATTTTATTTCCACATTATGAGATACCTTTTTTATCTCTCATCAACTCATTTTCTGAATTTCAACGTGACGCTGTTAGGCTGTCAAATTTCTGTAAGGGAACTTCTTAACCCAATTTCAATTCATTGGGTTAAACCTCTACTTCTTGATTATTTCGTGCTATGAATATGTTTGGATGACCTCTTATTGTTTTACACTTAATATCCACTTATATATAGTGTATTTATATTGTTTCAAATAATTATGTAATTGATTTATCCTTAATCTAAGGATACCATCTTTATAAGGGACTTCATCTCAATCTCCTTTTATAGAGGCATACTTTGATATACAGACGACATTATTTTATATGGTGTATAAAACCCGTTTTAATTTTCATTTCATTCAAAGAGATTCTTTTCTCTATGAAGTGTTTTTCTAAACGACAAAAAAGGAATGTTCCTTTTTTTTACGTATGCGGTGACAACGACAATTTCTGCCACTGTGTGTATTATTTGATCTTTTCCGTCCTTAGAAAGCCTCAATGTTTTTAAAATGAAAATAAATACCATATAATATTTTTGCATATTTTGGTATTGAAAATGGTTTTTAGAATGGATTTACTATTTCAATATATTAAAAATTTATATTGTTATTACAATGTGGGAATGTTATCTTTCCTTTATGATTAAGTTATGTGTTATGTTTATGTTACAGTTCTTGGGCATTGTTTATTAATTCAGGTGGTTCCACGAAAAAATATGGGTGGGTGAGCCCAGGATTGCACTCCAATGCATTGGGTAACACGAAGGAGTTAATGCAAAGGTTTCTCTGAAGATATTTATGGAATATACTGTGATGGGTATTCCAAACGTAACCATGATGGTTGATCCCTATATAAGAATGTTATGAATTCCTCAAGTTACCTTTACGCATAATTATTTTTATGAGTTATTCCTAAATCTTATGATTTCATGAGGTATGTTAAAGTGATTACGTTTTATGAGTAAAGTATGATATAATTGATTCTTTTGTATACATGGACTAATTTTTTCTTTCCGTATTTTTATGTCCCTTACTAAGCTTTTTATGCTCATCTCATGTTTTTGAAATATTTTCCACAGTACTTAAAGATGAATATGGTAAAGGATTGTATCAAGGAAATACATGATATATAAAACATGGAACTAGACATGTTTCTTTTTTAGAGTTTTTATTTTATGATAAAATTGAAACTGAGAAAAAGTGTCTACTTTGTAATCTTGTGAGATGTAATAGTTATGTCATAATTCTATAAAACTCTAAACCTGAAAAGATCCTCAATGTGAATTATTCATTTAATTCAATATTTTATACTTTTTTAAGGATGGGGGCTTATAGTTGGCATTAAGGATCGGTTTATATAACATTAGAGGTTAGAGTGTTGTTTAATCTTAAGTGAAAAGTTTTTTATAACCCCAATGGTTAGTATATTAGTTAGATTCATTGGGATTATTGAAAGTTGGAATGAGTTTGAGATAACTTGGATAATTATATATTACTGTTTATCTTCCTAATTAATATATCATGATTTTGTTGGTATACTCACATTGACATTTTTGATTTTAGTAAATGGATGGATCTAGCAGGCACCAAAGTGACAATGGGATTGAAGGAAACTGAGGTGGTTCTCTGATTAAGAGATTGGATGAAATGGGGGATTCAATGATAAATCTCGTGGTTATTCTAAACCAATTGTATAGGGTCATGAATTACCAATTGAACCTTGGCGAGTTCTCTAATGAATCATGTACGAGAGAACCAACTCGATGTGGATGTTTATGTAATAATTATAAAGGTAACCATTATGGTTTACATGATCCTTACATGTGAGGTAATTATGGGTTAGTATATGTTAGGATGAAAAATGAAAGGTATGAGATAAACATGAGGTTAAACTATGTTATGGTTATTTTTGAGTATTTTATCTCTTTTGGGGGAATGTTTTAAGAATTATATAGTTTTTGAAAAAGAAAAACATGCAGAACGTGTGACAACCCGTCGCATGGGATGGAGCTGTGGGAATCAAATCCACATCCAAAGTGCGACTAGTATTTATCAACTACCACTGGGATATGTGAAGTCTCTAGTTACTTTGACTAATTATTTTTAGTTATATGATCTTATGAATTAGGAATAAGTTGATTTTGGGTTATCTATTTAAATGAATAACCTATCGTGGAGGATATGTGATTAGGTTAAATACTTTTCAATATGAGACTTTAAGAGTAAATGATGTTATTTGGAGATAAATTTTAAGATTTAACTTGGTGGACTATGTGACTAAATCCTTAAAAGATTTTGGTTTCAATCTTATTTTGGATTACCTTGATTAATTTTATGGATAGATATTTATTGAATGGTCTATGATGAACTTTGGGTTTTCTTTGACAAATTTTGGAGATTAAAATTAGTATTTATTTTTATAAAAGATTATCCTTTTTAGAGATTATCTGATATTGTACTAACCTTTTTGGTTTTGGTTAGTGTCTAAAGACATGAAAAATATATAGTTCTCTTTTTTGGATTAGGTGATTCTCAAGATGTTTTTATAGAATTCTTAATGTGAACGATTCATACAAATACTCATTTTTTTGAGAAAATATGAGTTTGTGTTAGAAATATAGTAATAGTTGATAGTCTAAATTACATGTAAGTATGTTTCTTTATGTTTTAGTTAAGCTCATAAATAAATTCTTCAATTAAATGTAACTTAAAACAGAGATATTGTTTGTTATCTTTTCATACTGGGGAATCAAATATTGTTTAACCGATCACAATTTTGTGATTTTCTGGTGGTTAACTTTCTCCTAATCATGTTTTTTATCACTCTCCATCAGACCTTGATGGTTTGTTTTCTCCTCCATATCCTTGTCTTCATGTAATTCTAGTATCTGTTGTCTTGGGTGACCTTTTTTCTTCTCTTTATTTCTTTTAATGTTATTTTTTTATTGACTTATTTTCTGATGTGGGGCTTTTAATGAAGATTCTGAGCCCAATTTTAAAATTGCGAGGATGCAATTACCAAAAGGGGGGAAGGATGTAACATCCCAGGTAAATATAGAATATTACCTTTTCATATTTATTAATATTTTTGGATAAAATGTTAATATTACTTTAAAAGGAATGCTATGTTCGATGAGGTACCCAATATGCAACAACGAGTTTCATTGAAATCTTACGTCGCACACTAATAATATAATAATATTATTTTAAATGGTAGTTAATGCCTTTCCAATGTAATTGAGGGAATGAAAAGAACTAACTAAAAAATAATTATATATGTTGGTTAAATATTTTAACAATTACCCAATAAATGATATAGGCTTAAAATGCGGATGAATCCAATTTTAGGCATAAATACTCTAATATTCACTAAAAGATCTATTTATCGCCTTTTGATGGAGAACCCTCTTTAAATATAGTTTTGGTCACTCTTAGTCATTCTTTTGGACCAAATAAATTCTTTTTTTAGAATCGGGACATCAAAATTTACTTTGTGTACGTTTTTGTTATTTTTCCAATAATGTATTTTTTTAATGAATAGTGAAAAATGTTTTATTTTAATTTAAAACAATTTTTTAATAAATATTATTTATATGGTTAGACTAACATTTTAATTTTTTTAATGTTTGATTAGAATATATTTTATCCATTTAATCAAATGGTGGTCATTTGAATTAATTTCACTTTGAAATTGGACATAAACAATTGCCAATCATTTGATAAATATTGTTTCTTAAAAACATGCTAATTGTTTTGACAATGGGAATTAATTATAAAATTTATTAATGAAACTTAACTGTTTTTAATTTTGTAAACTAGACATCATTTTTTAATCTGTAATATCAAATATATCTTAGGTTTAAAGTTTTGGTATTTTTTTAAAAAATTTCAATTTTTGATGAATAGCGAAACCACTAAGTGGTAGTTATAAAATTGAATTTTCCATTAAACAAAACATTATCGCTTCTGTGAATTGAATTTCCAAAATCCAACATACATGGTTGTCATTACTATATAAAATTTAGTTCAATGGGATGAAAATAATGTTTGGTGAATAGTAACTTTTATGTTTTATTAATTGCGATTAAAGGTAATTAATGTTATTTAAGGTAAATATAATGTTAAATAATATTAAATTATCATTACACATGTACAAACATTATTGGTTGAGTCATGACAAACCAATAAAATCCATGTGTCAATTTTTTGGACCCCATGAAGCCACATGAGTAAGATAAATACATTAATACCTTTTATTTAAAGTAAAAAAAAATGTCACAAACACGTATTGTTTTACTAAAAAAAATTTCAAGGGGTTATTCATGTTATATTTTCGATTTAAGTATTCAATAGAAAGGAAAATTTTTTTTCCTAAAACATGGTAATTTTTTATAATTTTTAAACATCAAATAAATAACATTATTTATTACACAATGATGATGCAATGTTTATGTCATTAATGATTGATTTAAATAAATAAGAATATAATGTTTAAAATAATATAAAACACTTTTCAAATACTTAATGGATGATTTTATTTCGAACATGGGCCACCTTATATTTGATATTAATGGATTTAGGACCTTTAGAAACCGAAAAGATATTTATAATAAAATAATAGTTTCATGATTTCCAAAAGAGCCCATCCTCTCCCTTATAAAAAAACCCCACTTCCTACCCATCTCTCACACTTCTCAAGCCCTTAGCTCGTCCACCCTCTACTAAAATAAGCTCCCAATATCCCTCTCTTTATCCTAGAAGCCTTAACATAGGTAGAAATATATTCAAGAAACCATTTTCTTTCAAACCAAGGGGAGTTACCTGATTTAAATAAATATAAAGAAACAAACAAGACAAGTCAGACATGAGGTAAGGGATCCTACCTCTCTCTTTACTTATGTACTCTATTTTATGTTATATATTTTAAGCTATATGGGGATGTTATTTTATATACATCATACTGTCCTTTACACATTCATATGATTAGAGACCCCCACTTTCTCTCATCAATTCATTTTAACAATGTTTGAGTGGCATTGTTAGGTTGCCGAATTTTTATAAGGGGATTTCTTATCTCACTTTTAATTCTAGGATATTTCCATTTTTCTCCACTTAGTAGTTGCATGTGGTGCATTGTGTACACACATTTCATATATATTATCTTGATTCTATTTATATTCATGCTATTATGTGAATCATATGGTGTTTATTATCTTTTGGTCATACGACTCGATTCATTACAACGAGGTGAGGGGTTTTTATCTCACTTTTTATTCCCATGATATTCATTCTAAATTTTCCACTATTTCCTTTTGTTTGGTGTATTTACTTTCCATGATTGTATTCATTGTGTAATATACATTAATTTATGGGTATTTATAACTTCATTGTATGACCCTTCTTTCATGGGGTGTATGTCTTGAAGGTTACCCAAATCAGCAAGGGAACTTTCACCTGGCTCTTTTTAAAATACTTCTTTTTTAGGTCTTTTAATTTACATCTTATTATGTTAGAATATGTTCTTATATATCCTTATTGCTGTAAATTTTATGTTCAAGTTATGATATACCCTTTTTATCTTTCATCAACTAATTTTCTGAAATTTAAAGTGATGTCGTTAGGCTGTCGAATTTCTATAAGGGAACTTCTTAACCCAATTTCAATTATTTGGGTTAAACCTCTACTTCATGATTATGTTGTTCTATGAATATGTGTGGATTACATCTGATTATTTTACACTTAATATCCACTTATATTTAGTGTATTTATATTTGGCACACATAAATATATAATTGATTTATCCTAAATCAAAGGATACCATCTTTATAAGGGACTTCGGCTAAATCTCCATTTATTGAGGAATTCTTTGATTTATACATGAATTTCATTTATATTGTGTATAAAACCGTTTTTACATTTCATTTTATTCAAAGGTAATATTTTTTCTATGAATCATTTTAATAAACAAAAAATGGAATGATTCTTTTTTAGGTAAGTGGTGACAACGAACATTTCCACCGCCGCGAGAATTATTTGATCTTTTACTTCCTTAAAAATACTTAATGTTTTAAAAGGAAAATAAATACCATATACTCCATTTGATTATTTTTGTATTGAAAATGCTTTATATAATGGATTTTTATTTCAATATCATAAAAATTTATATTGTTATTGAAATGTGGGAATGTTATCATTCCTTTATGCTTAAGTTATGTGTTATGTTTACGTTATGTTTCATCGGAATTTTTTATGAAGTAGGGCGGTTCCATGATAAACTAAGGGCGGGTGAGCACAAGATATCTCTCCAATTCATTGGGTAACATGAAGGAGTTAAACTCTATGGTTTCTTTAAATTGATTTAGGGAATATACTGTGAAGGGTATTTCAAACATAACCATGAGGGTTCCTCCCTACGTAAGAATGTTATGAATGCCTCATGTTACCTTAAATATTATGATTTCTAGGAGTTATTCATAAATCTTATGATTTCATGAGGTATGTTAAAGTGATTATGATTAATGAGTAAAGTATGATTTCATTTATTCTTATGTATACATGGACTATTGTTTTCTTTCCGTATGTTTATGTCCCTTACTGAGCTTTTAATGCTCATACCAAGTTTTTGAAATGTTTTCCACAGTACATAAAGATGAATAGGGTCAAGGATGGGATCAAGGAAAGACATGCTATTGAAAACATGGAACTAGAGATGTTTCTTTTTAAGAGTTTTTATTTTATGGAAAAAATGGAAACTGAGAAGAATTGTCTACTTTGTTATCTTGTGAGATATAATAGTTATTTCCAAATTCTCTAAAACTCTAAACCTGAAAAGATCCTCAATGTGAATTATTCATTTAATTCAATATTATGTAATGTTTTAAGGCTGGGGCCTTATACCTTACAAGTAGAGCATGATCCCAAGATGTCAATTTATAAGAGTTTAGTGAGACAATATCCTTATTGTTCTAATGATTGTTTATATTTATGAATAACTGGATAAAATAATATAATCCATCCCCAAAATAATATTCATGACATTCATTATTATATTTTATTTCATGATATAATCTTGCATTGGTAAAATTTTCTATTTTTTGGTACAAAATTTAGTTAAGAAAGTGTTTTTAGGAAAACCCAACATTACCCTCTCTTCATCCAGAAATTGATATATTACAAAAGATGATTTGAAGAATATTATATGATTCTTATTTAACATATATAATAAATTATTATTATATATTTATTTTAATAATATATTTAAAGATATATTTTTGTTAATTTATGAACATGTAAATTTTTAATCCTTTTTACCATTCAAAACAAATATTCTTTTGATATCGTATGACATGTACAAATTTTCCAACTATTATTTAATTAAATCTCTCTTCACATTTTAAAAATGGTAAATCCTTATGAGAGTAATTTTAATAAAATTATATATGAAAAATTATTTCAAAATAGTTTTAGTCATCTTATATATGTTTTCATGGTAAAATATTTTCAAAATGTTCACATGTATTATTTACTAGTTATCAATGTGCATTCCAAAAAATGATATTCAAAATTTTCCAAGATATAGTTATATGTTTTGAATAAAATTTATTTTTTTTCAAAAAGTTTTCAAGAATTTGTTTTTTGTTTTTAATGTATTTTTAATGAAATGGTTTTGAAAACATTTTCAATATTTCTATATTAGTTTTCAAGTGTTTTCAAAGAAAAATAATTAATTTTTTGAAGTTTATTTTAAATGTTTTAAAGGAAAAAGTTATTGAAAATGATTTCATGAATTATTTATATGTTTTCACGGTATTTTATATAAAAATATTTTTTGATGGATTTATGTATTAAAAATTATTTTTCAAACAATAACTTTTAATTTCCTCTAGAAATGTATTGAGATTATATTTTGATATTGTTTTTCATCAAATATGACTTCTATTAATGTTACTAATTCATTTCTCAGAAACGATCTGAAGATTAAATTCATATCATTTCTATGAAAGAGTTTTGAATAATTCAATGGTATTTATGAAACTCATTTCTCCTTCATGGGTAAAATGTTTATGAACCCCAATTCGCTTTCACATGTAATTTTATTTGGATCCTCCTTCTTCGGACGAGTTAGGTTTATGATGAAATGGTCATGAAACCTATATAATTCCAAATGTTATCATAATTTTTCCAGTTTATGAAACCCATTTCATTTTACGAGAAATGATATTTTATTTATCATATTGTAGCACATGTAAGTTTTATTTAATTATGTAATGGTAGTATCAAATATATCCCTCCAATACATCGGGTGAATATTAATATATCATGAGATAATACAGGGTTGATATGAGGTTTACCCGATTCAGCAATAAAGGATTGGAATGGGCTTTAATCAATTAAATAATATTGGGCTGGAAAGAGGGTCACTCGGTTTGGTAATATAAGGATGGAATGGGGGTTACTCGCTCTAGTAAAAGACTTTATTACATTACGATTTTCATTCCTTTGATCTATTCAATACTATGAAAATCAATATATGATTTCATGATTCATGTATTTGATATGTGATATGTTGGGAATGATCTTTTATATTCAGGACCATGTAATCATACACTAATGAACATGTTTATGGTTACAAGTCTCACTTTTTTACCCTTACTGAGAATTTTATATAACCCTTTCTATTTTTACTTCCCTTTGTTATGAAGATATGAATTATTTTTGATGTGACTATAATGGGTTCTAGTCATGGAGAACATTTTAGAAGATAGTATAGCTAACTAATGTACTAGTATTTATATTTCCATACATCCAACGACACTATACCCAGTGTGGTCATTGGGTTTCTTTATTTATAATATTTTAGTATTAATAAAACATTATTTAATGTCTATATTTGTAAACTTATGTTCTCTATACTGAGTCAAGAAGTCCAATTCATAAACTATAAGATGATGGTTAAATTATTTGACTAAAGTTGGAATGACTAGATTTATATGAAACATAATTTATATTTTTAACTAGAATATATAAGGTGGTGATTTCTATTACTAATTTTCCATGATTGTATGAAGAAGTGGTAAGATTATTCAAACATGGAATGAAATAATAATCATGAAAAATGTTTTTTGAAGCTCATACTAATCCATTAATGGTGGTGTTATATGGTATTTTAATTTAACAAAGTGAATACATTTCAAGGATTATTTGATTTAATTGGAATAATGTTTATGAATATTTGAATATAAAAAAAACTGATAACCATACGGTATCTCCCATGACAAAAGTATCCCAGATCCTATGTCTACTTTATTACATTGGTAGAAGTCACTTTTAATATCATCCTAATGTACCAAATTGTTTAGTATTCTTCTTTATATAGACATATGCATGACATTATTATTAATAATTAAAACATAAAATTCCCAATAATTTTCTAGGAGAACTCCATTATACTCATTGGAATATATAATGATATAAATCACAAAAACATATTAGTATATTGGAAAAAATTAAAAAAAACAATTATGTGTGATCAGATGATAAATAAATGTAAGTTATAATAGATTCTAATAATAAATAATGTAAAATACATTTGTTAATGTAAATAACTACAACAAATTCTATTTAATCCATAGCATGATCAAAACATTATTGGAATAAATGATGAAGAAATAAAAATATATAAATAATAACAAGAGCATAAAATAATGACCATGTAATTTCTAAATAATTTAATAATGATGTGGAATTTCAGTAAATAATTTCATAAATATGCTATTGAAAATTTTTGATACCTAAAACATACCATCCTGGACATGTACCAAGAAATATAATTCCAACAAGGCCTTTTTCCAATACATCTATATAAATAGGTAAAACCTCATCTAAAACCCAACCTATTTTGTCACATGAGACCTAATGATTCATCAGGGGGTATAGTGGGACCTTTACATCACTAAATAAGTCCATTTAATTCCTTATTTGTAATTGTTAATATATATTAAACATTAAAATTATTATTAAAAAACTAGAATACAAATGTTTATAAATACGCTAATCAATAGAGGAAATTATAAACCATCTACAATAATAAGAATGATATAAAACAAGAACATCCCCATTAAAAATAATTATAAGGTATAATAAGTATAAGTATAAAATATATAAATATAATATATCTCTAGTGGATTATATGTACATGGAATTAATGAATTCATTTATGTATAAAATTATGAAAAAAGATAGTTAAAATCGGTTTAATGAGAACATCTATTTTATTTTGACCAAAAACATTTAAAATACAAAAAAAATCAAATTATTTTATTTTAAATCCAACATGAAATTTTTTCAAATAATTTGTAAAACATTGAGTGGTCATTAAAAAAAATTGATTCATGTCATACATGTTAATGAAAATATTTCTATAACATATTCAATAAAAGCTAAATGGGCATTTTTTTCAAAATTATAGGAAACATAAATTATTTTATTTAAATTAAAAATAATTAAAATTTCATTCATAAATCATTTTTAAAAATATTATAACAATTTTTTAAAACATATTTTTTAATGAAATATGATTTCTCATTGAATAGAGAAATATATTGAGCTTTTCTTTAAAATAAACTTGAAATCATTTTAAGTAACAAAATATGGATTTTATTACAATTTATACAAAGGTTATTAAATAAATAGAGTAAAATAAAATATATTTATTTCAAAAAATATATAAAATAATTTCCTATTGGAGACATATATATAAGACTTCATTAATAATGACGGCATTATGAAATAATCCATTACCTCTTTCGTAACATCAAAATCATAATCCCAATAAAAAACACATTAAAATAAACTATAAATACCATTATGATAAATATATTCATCATATAACATATACAAGTGGAATTATATACACAAAATATAGGAAATAATAGGTGAATATGGCGAATATAACGTAGAAGTAATAAAGAGATGAGAAACCCTTACCATATGTCCGACTCATTACATAAAAACTTTATCAATCAAAATATTAGACTTCCATTAATTATTTAACTGATTTGAAAATTTTATAATTTTATTATTGCTTTTATTTCACTAGTTAACTTATTTTTTACGAATACATAGTCATCAATGAAATCATTGTATTCTTCAATGGTATTTGGATGATATGTAAAAAATGAATTTGGTAGGTTGAGTGTGGACAAAGTGACCATCATTTAAACATATAATTAACAATAATCAGGAAATAATTATAATATTTATATGTCATTTTAATATTTCAGACCAATAATGAAATATGGTCATGTGAATGTAAATGGGTTACAATCATAGAGAATGTTAGCTGTATATACACATGAGTAATGTTTCCATTTTTTAATGATCATTATTAAAATAATGTTACTAATATTTTGTATTAATATAATGATAATAATATAATATATAAATAATATTTATTTCAATATTATTATATATATCATTTATTTTTAGTTTTAATGAAAAGGGAGTCGCATCACTTCTGGAAGGAGGTAGTCCACACATACCCGGACGACGTTATCATTTTTCATTGTATGATAGAAACTGATATATTATATACTAATAATGATAAATATTAGATGATAATAATAATTATTTAATTTATATAACATATATTCTAATACCTTATGATTATTATCTTCCATATAATTATTTACTAAAAAATGAATCACATCACTTTGTGAGGCTGTACTCCACCGTACACACGTCCAAAGTTATCTTAACTATTATAAAATATAATGTAGAAATATATATATATATATATATATATATGATATATGATATTATTAATATATAAGTATAATTACATCATAAATATCATATATATATATATATATATACTTTCTATCCATCACCATACCCAACCTTGAGAGGTATTTATGGAAAACTTTCCTCATCAGTATAGGAGGCATCAGTCCACTATACACACGAGAAGCGCTATACATTCACTTTTGAGGGTATAAAAGATGAATATAGGATATAAAATAAACAAAACAAAACATATTTATATTAGAGATTCTATTTTTTGAATAAACATAAATAAATAAACATTAAAAGAGTTCAAAGAAGAAATAAAATAAAAATGTGCATTTAAAAATATTACCTCTTCTTATACATCCTTTTAATGATTATGCCTAAAGTATTAATAGAATTATTTTTTTCCAAAAAAATGCTTATATTACGAGGATAATAAATTTGGAATATTATTTTTTTAGTTCAGGGAATAAATAAAATAGAATGAAGTTGTAAATAGGAGGGCATATTGGGTTTTATTTTAGAAGTGAGGATAGTGGTACACTTCTAATTTTTTGAATAATAAAGTGTAGCCACATTTTTCACATTAAAAAGTGTCAGTAATCGAGTATTTTATATAATTATACAGGTTATGTTTTTTATATGTGCATAAAATATATTTTAGAATTGTTTTTATGTCATTTTTGTCCTTATCATTATAGTCTAACACCTAGTAAAACCATTTTTTCCATAAAAAAATAATTTTTTTTTTCATTATTCATTATAGATGAGATGCAAAAGTAGTTTTTGAAGAAATATGTTTTAAATGTTGTAAATGTTTTTATATAAAAAATAAAATTTAATGTGATTAAAATAGAAAAAATTGAATTGAATGATATAAAATTGATTTAATTTTACTTTAAATCCAATATAAATAACAATTTAACTTTTTAAATATTTTGAAAGAAAATATTGTTTTCAATTAAAAGTCAGTATTTTCTAAAATTCATCAAAAAATATAGTCTATCTAAAAAAATCAATAAAATTCATCACACAAAGAATATATATTTTAGATTTATGAAATAATGTTTATATTATTTTTAAAAAATATTATAATATTTAAAAAAATTAATAATAAAATATGCGTATAAAGTGCGATTAAACATTATTTTTGTAAAATGTGAATTTTTCCAAGAAAAATAATTTTTTTTAATAGTTGTTTTTTCTATGAAATGGTTTCAAATATATATCCCATTTATATCAATTTTATTTATTTTCTATAAGTTCTGACCTTTTAATTTTCAAAATTTAGTAATTTCTATTAATAACCTCAAATATAACATATCGTTTATAGAGGTAAATTTTAGATGAGGATATTATTATTGAGTATCACATTTCGTTTACACCCCATAATTCATGAATATTATGTTATAAAAGATATCCAATGAACATAAAAAATAAATATATCATTAAGTATTAGGATGTTTTATTCCCTTCAATTCGTGTTGTTACATGTTATACACATGATCTATTATGAAGTTAATATTTTATAATATACAGATGGCACATTATATCCCCTTAAATAATTTGAATCCCATTATTTTAATCTTGATATAGATAATCTAGAGATATTCATTTTAAGGGTCCCGTATTGAAATCACCAATCATTAGAATGATTGATAAAACAACCACTTCATAAGAGAGAAATGAAAATATTATGTCATATGAAATAATAAAAAATATCATTTCTCTGATGAAGTAAATTATTTGAAAATGAATATATAGAAATGGAATAAAATTGTAAATTATAATAGGGAGTGACAGAGGTTAGTGATCACAAAAAAGTTAATGATCAATGGAATAGTAAAGAGATCAAAATAATAAATCTATGGTGATTTTAATTGCCATCCATTCAATAGAAATTAATGTATTATGAAAAAAACTTATTTAAATATCCTTTTCATAGATATATTGAATTCCATCACCATGTGGTTAAAGAATATTTTAAAATATAATTACTTGGAATATTTTCATTTTAGAGGAAGATTTTTATATTTGTTCCCTTAGGTTACTTTACACTTTGATTATTATGACATGAAATGATAATCCTATATAATATCTTCATTATTTAAGAAATGATGATTAAATTTGACACATTATAAGATCCATACAAGAGTGAAAATAATATTAATCTATTTATAAGTGTTTTAAAAACCCAATAGGTTATCTTATATTATAAAATATTATATATTAATATGTAAACCTGAAAAGTAACATCTCTAGTTCAACATCATTATTTAATTGTAATTTTTTTTTCTAAAACAAGTACATATTTACCAAGACATAAGATATGAATTTGGTCAGTTTTAATCCTATTTCATAATTTAGTTGTGGGTTGGTGGCATATGTAATTTTTTAATAATATGGGTTATCGAAAAACATATTGGTTTTTCTTTTTATAAAAATATATTAATATAATTACTATTAGGAAAAAAAATTAATAAACCACAATTAAATCCATATCAAATACTAGAAAAAATAAAATGGTTACCAATATATTCATATAAACATCATTATCATTATTATCTAAACATTGATCATGTAATAATAATTTTCCTCTTTTTATAATGTGATTTCCATGAGGATTAACTTACGTCAGAATCACATTTCATAGTACCATTCAACACATGATACGAAATAATTAAATTATTATTTCAATTATATAATCCATATGCATTTAGTAATTCAGAAAACTTGAATATCACTGATTAAAAAACTCCAATCACATAATTATTGAATCCAATGTCAAGAACATTAATCAATTCACATCATCTATAGCAAAATATTAATCCTGACATTGATCTCTTAAATTATTTTTAGTTATATTGTTTGATTCTTGGTTAATTAATTTTGGGTAGTTCCCCATTTTCTTATTGTGGAAACATTTGACATTGAATGAATATTGATTACCTTCAATCATGAGATTGGTGGAATTTTTCTCCACACTTGAATAAAATAACTCCACCTTTTAATAATGTTCCATTGTGTTCCCTTCCTATGTATCACTTCTTACAAAATACATATGTCCCTTTTTCCCTTTTTCAATTTCTTCAATTCCATCCTATTCATATCTTTATTCTCTTAAAATAAATAACACTTGGATAATTATTTATCTACCATTATTCAACAGGATTCTATTTCCTCATATGATTATAATGTTTAATAGAATAGTTCCATATGAAGGATTGAAAAAAATCCAATACAAGAAATGGTCAATATTTCCCTTTGAAACATGTATGTAGTTTATAACAAGGCTTTAAAACATTATATTTTTTGATTCATACTTCACAATAATTTTCCCTTATTTCTATCTTATACCCCAAAATATTCTATCCATATCTTCTCGTTGCTAATGTGGATAATATTTTTCTAGCATGAAAACCTAGAAACCATGAAACTCTTTGATTTATATTTCCTCTGTCCATGATGTTTTGAATTATTGACAACCAATAATATTCAACTAAAAATATAAGATAATATACTATCATTTTTATAACATTCACTACAAAATGAATAGAGATATTAATTCACTAAAGAAATTATCCATTAATTTTATTAAAATATATTTTTTGTCCCATTTAATAATAATGGTTGTTTTTTCTTTATGTAGTCTATGATCGTTACACAACATGGTTGATCAACAATATACTATATATGGAAATATGATAACATCGAACACTATTTAACCTTCCCAATGTAGTAATAATTTGATAAATTCTATCCAAAAATTTATATATAGCTTGATTATCTTGTACAAAAAAGAATACCAACATGGATTATATGTATTGATATAGTTTCTGTTGCTTCAATTATACTCTATTTATTTTAAATGGATTATAATATAATAGATCAAAAATTTATTTATTAATTATGTAATACCAAAACATGGGAAATATATTGAATAAATTGAAGAATTTATCTATATTTTATATCATAATCATATAAATGGTTTATTTAGTGATATAATTATTCTCAAATTATTCATAATGTTTTATAAAAAAATGGGATTTATCTTATGAATATCTCCTAGGTGTGTTGAACCAAGACCATAGTAATCCATGTAGTCATTCACTAGGTGATTATTAGGTCAATCCCAATATACCATTTTTTGGAGTTATTTCACCTAGTTTAATCTCCATTAACAACATCAGCATGTAGTTTCATGATATAGATGCATTTTTATCAAAAATGAAATATTTTCACCATTACAGAATCATTTGTATGTTTATCAATAATTATAATTCAAATCAATCATAAGATTGTCTTCCCTCATTTATGTTTTCATAAAAATATTTTCAATGGATTCTATAAAAATTCCTTGGATATGAACTATAATTCCAATAAACTCCATGACACCTGAAGCCTATATTTGGTGAATTATTTTAATACATTGGCATGAGTACAAGGAATCAATCCCCAAAAGGCCAATCAGTTTAGCAGTCTTTGAAATTATATTACATACATGAATGTTATATTACGCATTAGAAAATAAGACACAACATAAATCATCCTCTAAGAACACCATTAATCCCATAGATTAACCCTTCTTATCAATCATGAAACACTTCTTGAATACTGGGAAAAAAATATAAGAACGGGGTGAGCTGAAACGCTCAACAAGGATAACAATATAACAGAAACATTCTTAAATAAGAATAAACATTTAATTAAATGTATAAAACTAAAACAAAAGACCTATAAACAAAAATTTAGAATAATATGGAAATAATAAATCAAATAATTCCATTTATGTATTCACGTGGATATTCTACTTTTCAAATAATAACATGAAATATCCATAGCTAATTACATAATGATGGAATTCATAATGCCAGATATCATAACCACATAGTCACGCACTTGTTCCAAGACTGTAAAAAATATTTCTTCAAGGCCTTGTGCCAAGAAAAATGTTATTATAATGTGACCTAATGATGAATCAATGACCTATATAGGGCTCAAGCCATCACTTACTATTCCCAATTCATTCTTAATATGAAAAGGATTAAACATAACATAAACATTCATATTGAAATTAGCATAAGAGATGTCAATAATTTATCCATAAAAAAAATTGAATAAAAATAATACATACACAGAAAAAAAATATATCAAACCCATTAATTCAATATTGAATTTTTTTCTTAATAAATCAACCTCAATCGTGAGTAATATCCATTAAAGATGTTGACATAGTTCAAAATGATCAGTAAAATTATTTGAGGGAAATATATCTATTTCGTGAAATAATTTTAAAAGTCACACAATTTATAGATAAATTACTTTAAAATATATTTTATAATTAATGTTTCCCATAACACTTTCATACTATTGAATGGAATTATCATTTTAAAACATGTATTCCTATATAAACAAATCCTTAAAATAATTTTGAAAACATGGACATTAATGAGAAAGGATTAGAATAATAAATCTTAAAACCATTTAAAATGATTTTTTAGTCAAAGTGTCAGATAAAAATAATCCTTTTGAAAACTATTTTATGAAATGTGGACATGGATAATAAATATGTCTCAGTAAAATATTAAACCTAAATAGTCTCAGATAATAATGAGATTGAGGAATTAACCCTTACCTTGCACTTTCCATTGGTCGAGGTTACGTTTAAACTATTGTATAATTACCATAGTATGTTATTAAATTATAAAAATCCATATTCATATTTATTATATCATACATGAATCATTTATGATTTTATACTACAAATTTAATAATTTTTTCATTGTTAAATTAACATTTCAGGTAATAATCACTTTTTTATCGTATATGTTTTAACTTATTATTCTTGATCGTATCATTTAGATCAATATTTAAATACTTCCATAATATAAAACATAATTTATATATAATATATATTTAAAATATAAATATTTATAATAGATAGATATAATAAATTTAAGACACTTTTATGGAGACAGTAGGTTGCACGTACGCATAAACGTTGTTTCTATTTTCTTATTGTTATGGATGTAAGTAAGTGAATAAGATATAAGTAAGTATATACATACATGCATATATTTATATATATATATAGTAGAATTATTATGTCATATAGTAAAAACTTTTTAATAATAAATATTTTTATAGTCTATAATGAATGGTGAATGTGGAAATGAATTTCATCGCGTCGTGAAGACGGTAATCCGTACGTACATAAGAGCGAAAATATCATTATATTCATGGTGAAATAGTATGTAATTGGATGGTATATCATATTTAAAGAATCATTAACATTATATATTTTTTATTTACATTATTTATACTCATTATTATACCCATCCAAATAATGAAGTGTTTGATTAACAAACTACACAATGACGTGTAGACGGTAAGCCGTACGTACACACATATTTGGTTTTTTCGTTTATAGGTTTGATATAATAACGAATATGGTTGTACCATATTTATAATAACATCAAATAATATATAAGGTACTTTATTTTTTATTTTCATATGTAATCAACAAAGAAGGAGTAACTGTAAGGGGAATAGAACTTGAAAGAGGGTGGGGAAATTATTACCTCTTCTTCGGGTGTTTCATTTTGACATTATCAAAAGGTATTTTTAGGTTTTCCTTTAGATAAAAGTAACACCTCTTGGTCAAGGGGAGGATATTTTAGAGGATAATTGGGTAGGGTTTGGATGATCCAAATTGCATTGGAGGTGTGATTTTGAGAGAATGGATAATACCCTTTTATAAGAGAGGTGAGGGTCACTTTAGGAAAAGATTGAAAATTATTTTAGAATAAAATAATTTATAGTTTATAATGGATTAAAAATTATTTATTTCTAGGATAAGGTGGGTATGGTCATGAAACCTCTCAACCAATAAGTTTTATAAAATTTTAGGTTATTTTTTTAACCATATATTTTCGATTTAACTCTTATATAAATAGTTTAACTTTTAACGTGTCTTCTTGTATTATCACACTATATGGTTAATAAACATACTGTAAAAATCCAAGAGAACCTCAACTGATTCATTAATGACATTAAAATATTATTTATGCCCTTCGGACTGAACTTATATTTATAAGAATATTATATATACAAATAATATAGTATTTGTTTTAAAAATTAATTTATGTCAATTTTTTCAGTATTTATTATTTTGTTTTTTTTAAAGTCGTAAGAAACATACAAGTTCTAAATAAAATTATAAAACCAATGATATCATTTCATATTTACCTAGGAAATTATTTTAATTCATAAGAACTCTCAATTTAAATTTATTTAGATATTTATATTATCAATTATTTTGTTATTTCATTTATAAAGTAATAACTCATTATCATTGTGTCAGAAATAAGTTTAATTATTTAATGTCTAAAAATTATAAATAAAATAAAATTATGTTTTAATTATTTCTATCTTTCTAATGAATATTTTTTGTCCAATTTATATTGTATGTAAACATATATTAAAAAAATTAGTTATTAACATTTTAATTTAACACTTTTAACTCTTCTTTAAATAATATAATAATAAATGTCCTAATCTAATCCAATTTGACCAAAGAGGTTCATATTTTATTACTATGGTTTTTGGTCGAATTACACTTATGCAATAGAATTTGGACATGTGTTATGGTAATTATAATTTTAATTTACCCATAATTACCCTATTTACTTTAAACCATGGTAAATAAAAGTCAACATTACTATTCACCAAAAATTATTTTCATCATATTGAACTACATTTTTCATACAAATATAAATCCTGTATCTTGGAATTATGAAACACAACTCACAGAAGTGGTAAAATTTCGTTTTATGGAAATTTGCAAATGACTCTAGAAGGTGGGTAAAAACGATAATATGTTCAATAAAAATTTATACATCTAATTTTATTATAAAATGACACCAATGAATTAAATTGAACATATTGAGGTATTATAAATATATTTTCACTTAAAATAAATTTAAATTAAATAAATAAATTTTTTAAAAAAGACTTTTTTAAACAATAATTTAGCATTTTACAATATTCATCAAAATATTAATGTTTTCGGAAAAATACAAATAATTGACCCTAAGATAATTTTAATATTAATAATTACAAAATTATTTTTATTATTACAAATTACAAAAAAATAAACTCTTCATTTTTATAATTTAAAATTAATTCTCGTTCTCAAATCCAAAAAGTAGGTTTTTAAAAAGTTAAACTATCAAAAGATTGAAATGTGTTTATGTCATCATTAAATATGAAATAACATATAATGACCTAAATTATATTAAATGTTAAATATATAATTTAATTATACTTCAAAACAATTCCAATGAATAATTTATCACTATATGTAATTTGTTTAAAAATGATGTTTTCAATTAAAACATAGTAATTTTTATTATTCATTAAAATATGAATGTTTTTGAAAAGTTAAAAAATTTACCCAAACTAAAATTTTTATGTAATACTTCTTAAGAAGAATTTAATTTAATTAAAGTGAATATATAAAAGTGTCAAATATTTTTTTGAAATATGGTTCTCCATTAAAATGCCGAAAAATTTCATTTTATTGAAAAATGATTATTTTATCTACAAAAAATAATTTGTTCATATATTATGTCTATGAAACACAAACATTGGATGTAAAAAATATCTAGAGTATATAAGATTTAAATTTTAGTTAAAAATATTTGAAACTGTTTTGTGAATGACTAATTTTGTAAGTTGTGGTGCGCTTGAACTCGGTGTCACGTGTAGTGTAAGCCATTTAATTACTTTAATGGTATAACATACAATCAAATCTTCAAGTGTTACATTATACCCTTGTTTAATAAATTTTTTTCTCACAATTTGAAATTTCTCTTCAAAAATAAAAGGATAAAAATTGAAAACTTATTTGTGGAAAACCCACAACAAAAATTGGGTTAATTTTTTTTGTCTTAATCAGAGGGAAAAGGGAAATTAAAAATTCACCCCAAAATTATGATCTCATTTAAAAAAAATTGTGAAAATTGGAGACACATAATTGAGAAAAAATAAAAATATTTATAGGGAGTTATTGAGGACATGAATCACTAACAAATATAAAATTGAGGGACTCAAAGCCGTCAGACTATGATGATTTAAAATATCGTCGGTTCCACAAAACATAATGTATTAGGATAACACATTTTTAGTTTTAAGATCCCATAACTAAAATTTAAGAATTAATTTATTCATAGAATAAAAAGGAAACAAATATACTTGATAAGTGAGTTTTATCCTTAAACTATTTCCAATAACAAACTCATCCTTCACACAAACAGATAATAGAATTCAAAAATATTCTATTTATCCAAATCGTATATGGTTAAAAAATTAATAAATTTTTAATTCATTTTTTAGAATATAAATAAAACAACATTACACATACTAGGAAATCATGTATTTTAGTAGTTGGGGATCCACCCTTGTCTCCCTTTGGTTGTGTGTTCTAGTCTCACGACATTTCCAGACGCGACCGTTTGTCGCCCGACCTTTGGGTTTCCGTTTTTATGACAATTCAAAAATAATCTCAAAAATTATTTAACATTAAAAATAGCATAATAATGTCTAACTAAATCAATTCCAGCCATTAGACTTATCCAAATTACATTTTTCCAAACACGCAGTCCAAAAATTATATATAAGGTAAACCTAATGAAGACCTTTTTCCACGTAATAACATGTGAATACCTTCATCATGTATTCTTTTAAAACAATATAACACATGGAATTTACATTAAACATTATTGATTACATTAATTCTCCCATATTCCTTATAGAAAGATGAATATAATACTTCTATACAAAAATGTAGTCACCTCCAACAATGATGGAATATACAAATCATTAATCAGTTTCAAGATAGTCATTAATATCCAATATAACTTATCCAGTTCAATATTATATTATTCCAAAATAATAGCCTCAGTACCAAAAAAATATTATGAATTATCTTTCTCTCAACCATATATTTTCCAAAAATAAATTAACATGTTATTGAGTTATTTCTATTGGTTCCATAAAATTTCAAGTCCTTAATTAAATAGTAATATAGTACAATCCTTATATACCCCATAATTATTATAACCAGTACATCATCGATACAATATTCAAATGAAATGAATCTTTAATTTCAATATAAGAACAGTAGTCATTACTCTTCATCTATGGTAATATCATTACATTATTCTTATCCAGCAACATCATTTTTGGTATTCTCATAAGATTAGAACATTGATTCGTGTATTGTCATAACTCTTTGTAAATGAAGTATTGTGCATTTGAATCTATTTTCATACCCTTAAAATAAAATACTTGGTTTCATTTTTCATCACACTTTTAACAAATTCCCATTACCATCTAGCATTTACCTAGGTGATTCTTACAATAGTTATCACATTTGGGAAAATCCTTCTTTCACCTCTTTTCGTTATCCACCATTATCTCCTCCATCATTTCATATCTTGCTTCTCTTTAATGCCATAGGACTCAGAGAATTAATTACATTTCTTATTAACACATGATACTATTTCTTCATAATATGATAATATGTGGGATACTATTTCCCATTTAAAAGTTTTCTTAATACCCTGAATGATATGATAATTAATAATTTTGTAATCATGCATTTTTCTGGAATTATCAATCCATCTACTAGGAACCATTACTATATAATGGCATACACTATGTTAGTTTATGAATTGTGATTCATAATTACAAACATGTAAAATACATTATGTAAATTGAAGAGAATATCCATATAATATATAATAAAAAAATGTTTTATTTGAGGAAGTATTTACTCATAAATCCTTAAAAATAGATTGTAATGAAAATATGAATTATCGATACCATATCCCCTAAGAGTGTTGTAATCTAGAGTGTAGCTTGGCTCGTTGTCATGTACTAGGATACCCCAAGTTAAGCCTAAAACTCCTTGTCAGATTTTTAATTTTAGGTAAATATGTTCTTAAGCCACATCTTCCTGCTCATATCTATATAGGGATGCATATCTTGTAAAATACAAAAAAATATCCACATTACCAAAATTCTAGGAAGTTATTCTATAATATTCCTCAATTTCTATGTTAGGGTAATGTTCTCTAATAAGAGATTATTTAAATCTATTTACAAGGTTGTTGCTAACCCTCCCTATGATACACACTATAATGCCCCGACCCTAGAAGCCCATATTTGAAGAATTATTTTAATACATTCGCATGATTATGATGAATTATGTCCCAAAAGACCAATCAGTTTAGCTGTCTTGGAAAATATATTATATATATGAATGCCACATTACACATTATATAATAAAACACAATATAAATGATTCATTGAGAACCTCATTAATCCCTTTTCTTAACCTATCTTATTAATAAATAAATACTTTTGGAATCCTGGTAAAATATAACAAAAGAGATGGGTGAGATAATATTCTCAGTAAGGATAATAATATAGCGGAAAATTTCACAGATAAGCATAAACATTTAAGAAATGTATTAAACTAAAACAAAATTCTTTTTAAACATAAACGTAAGAATAATATATAAAAGTTAAATAATATAATACCATTTACTTATTCCCATGGATGTTCTTCTAGTAGAATAATGACACATAATATCAATATCTAATTTTATAATGATGGTATGCATCATGCCCTAATTCATAACCGCATAGTCATGGTCTTCATCCAACACTGCAAATAAGATTTTTGTCAAGACCTTGTTCCTAGAAACTAGATTTTCTCTTGAGATCTACCAATGCATCGAGGAACATTAGCGGGCTCCACCTGTCACTTACTATGTCCAATGTATTCCTCATATGAAAAGGATTCAACATAACATAAACATTCATATTAAAACTAGCATATGAAAATTCAATACATTATCAATAAACAATGAATAGTCCCAAAATCAAACATATCTCAAAACCTTCCATACAATATGGAATATTTTTATCATAATAAATAAATCTCAGTCAAGAATAATATCCAGTAATGGAAGACGATATAGTTGAAAATGATCAGTAAAAATCATTGAAAAAAATAACCCTTTTTCAAGAAATTATTTTAAAAGTCACACAATTTATAAAGAAAGTCAATTAAAATATATTTTTGAATCAATGTTTCCCATAACACTTTGAATATTTTGAATGGAATTAACATTTTAACGCATTCATGTCCATTTAAATAAATCCTTAAAATCATTTTGAAAACATGGACATTAATTAAAAAGGTTTAGAAGAATAAATAATTAAGACATTTAAAATTATTTTGTAGTTAAATTTTCCCTTAAAAATAATCCTTTTGAAAACTATTTTATGAAACATGTACATGGATAATAAATATGTCCCAATAAAAACTTATACATAAAAAATCTCAGATAATAATGTTATTATGGAATTAGCCCTTACATAACACTTTATTTATGCCGAGGGTATGCTTATCCTCATGTATAATGACCAATAGTAAGTTATTAAATTATACCAGAACCATAATCATATTTACTATATCATACATTGTTCATTTATGACGTTATTTTACCCATTTATTAATGATTTCATTGTTGAATAATCATTTCGTGTAATAATCCCTTTCTTTATCATATGTGTTTTAACTTGTTATTCGTGATCATGTAATTTAGATCATGATTTAAATATTTCGATAATATATAACATGAATTATATATAATATATATTTAGAATATAAATATTTATAATATAAATATATATGAATTGGAAAACACCGTTTATGGAGACAGTAGGATGTACGTTTCTATAAACACTACTTCCGTTGTCAAATCATATTGAAAAGAAGTAATTGAATAAGATATATGTAAGTATATACAGACACACACACACATAAAAAACAAATATATATCTCCATTAACATTATTATTTAATATAATACATAATTATTATGAATATATATTTTTATATTCATCCTTGAATGGTGAACGTGGAAATGAATCTCATCGCATCATGGAGACGGTAATACATACTTACGTACAAGAGACTATATCATTATATTGATGGTTAAATAATATGTAATTGGATATAACATCAAATATACATAGTCATTAACATGTTATATTATTTATTTAAATCAGTTATCCTCATTATTATTCCCATCCAAATAATTATATCTTTGAATAAAAAACTACACCACATCGTGGAGATGGAAAGTCGAACGGACGCACGTGTGTGACATTGTCATTTATAGGATGGATAGAATAAAGAATATGGTTGTACCATATTTATAATAACATAATAGTTTTTATATGGTACTAGGGTTATTATTATTTTTATTTAAACAACAAAGAAAGAGGAAGTGTAAGAAGAAAAGAACATGAAAGAGGGTGGTGAAATTATTACCTCTTCTTCGGGTGTTTCCTTTTTACTTGATCTAAAGTGATCCATAGGATGGATTTATAATCTATGTAAGGCCTCTAGGTATATAGATGGAAAGTTGATAGAAGATTTTTTCCAGGGATGGCTGAGCCAAATGTCTTTGCAGGTGTGATTTTAAGAGAGAAGGGGAAGTGCCCTTTTAAAATAGAGGTGATGGTCATTTTAGTAAAAAGAATGAAATGTTATTTTATAATAAAATAATTTTCGATTTTTAATGGACCCAATATGATTTATTTCTAGGATACTATTTGGATGGGTCGAAATCCTCCCATACAATAGGGTTTAGACTAGTTTAGTTTACCATTTTAACATTATATTTTTTATTTAACTCTTAGTTAAATAGATTAACTTTTACCGTGTCTTTTTGTATTAATACAATATATGGTTAATAAACATGATGTAAACATCCATGAGAACCCAAATTGGTTCACTAATGAAATATATAGAATTATATAAGCTATTTGGTCGATCCTTATATTTTTAAGAATATTATATCAACTAATAATATAGTATTTTTTAAAAACAAATTAATTTATGTCAATTTTGAAACTATTTGGTATTTTTTTGTAAAGTCATAAAAACTTATCACATTGAGAAAAAATTTGTCAAATCAACCATAATTTGTCATAATATCCTATAAAATTAGTTGAATCTATTAGAAGTATCAATTTACATTTATTTAGATATTTATAATATCAATTATTTTAATATTTCATTAATAAGGTAATTACTTCATCATCATTGTGTCATAAATAAAATTAATTATTTAATGTCCAAAAATTATAAATAAAAAATTATTATGAAAGAAATATTTTTATATTTATATTGAATTTTTTTGTCAAATTTATATAGTTTTTAACATTATATTAAAATGGTTCAGTTATTAAACATTGAATTTAACACTTTTAACTATTCTTTAAATAAAATAATAATAATTTCCCTAATATAATAAATGTGGACCAAAGAGGATCAAATATTATTTATAGTGTTGTTTGTTTTCTTATTACACTTATCCAATAGAATTAGGACATGTGATAGGGTAATTATAATATCAATTTTCCCTTAATTATCTTATTTACTTTTAACTGTGGTAAATTAAAGACAAAAGTTACTACTCACCAAAATTTATATTCATATTATTAAATCACATTTAAAAAAATGATATCTACCATGTCACTCAAATTTTTGAAATTCATCTCATAGAAGTGGTAAAATTACATTTTATGCAAATTTTCAAATGCCTCTAGAAGGTGGGTAAAAGTAAAAAAAAGTTCAATAAAAATTTATACATCTAATTTTATTATAAAATGAATCCAATGAATTACATTAAACATAAATATATATTACAAATATATTTCGATTTAAATTAAATTTCAATTAAATAAATATTATTTAAATAAAAAGCCAGTTTAAAATAATAATACAATTCTTTTCACAATTCCTCAAAAATTGTATACTTTTAAAAAAATTCTAAAAAATTACCCTAAGATAAATTTGACATTCCTAATTCAAAAAATAATTCTATTTTACAAAATTCAAAACATATAATTTTCATTAATTAATTTAAAACTAATTCCCATTATCATATCCAAAAAGTGGGTTTTTGATAAGTAAAAACTATCAAAACATTGACTTATTTTATGTAAAATTTTAATGTGAAACTACATATAAGGACCTACATTGTATTAAATTATAAAAATTAAAATTAATTATATATTAAAAAAATTGAAATACAAAATTTAACACTATAAATTATTTTGATTAAAAAGGTTGTTGCCAATTAAAAAATAATATTTTTCATTATTCATCAACATTTTAATGCTATAAAAAAAGTAAAAAAACTTCCAAAATAATTTTTTATGTTCTACTTCTAAAGAAAAATTAAATTTCATTTAATTTAATATATAAAATTATCCAATGATGGTTTTAAAATGTGGTCTCCTTTAATCGGCGGTAAAATGGAATTTTTTTTAAATTACTTATTTATCTGAAAAAATGAATTTGATCTTATATTATATCAAGGAAACAAATAATATGGATGTTAAAATTATATAGAGTATATAATATTTAAAATAAAGAAAATACTATTCATAACCATTTTTTGAATGTTTAGTTTTGTAAGTTATGGGGTGCTCGAACTCAGTGTAGCGTCTAGAGAAAACTATTGATTTACTTTAATGAGGTAACATACTCTGAAATAATAGGGAGTTACATCCAAAACACTAGTTTCATAGAGACAATTTCTTCTATATTATATTATAATATGATACAAGTATTATCATTCCAAACTACAAAATAGTTTAATAGTCATTGTAAACTAGAAACATGCACGCAATTATTATTATAATCAAAATCATAAAATATAGAATGTATTTAATTTGAAAATTCCACTATTAATCATAGAATGTCTCTACATATAAACAAAAAACCACGTGTTTGTATTCTTAGGAAAAAAAACTTATGAAAGGGGTGAGCAAAAATATTCAGTAAGTGTTAATATACAATAAAATCATTTAATATATAATGTATAATTAAAATGGAATTTTTATTAAATGAAAAAATTTACAATTAATCAATAACATGATTATAATATGTTAGGAATAAACCATGATCAAAATTCCATATAAATAATCACACGAGGTCGAAAAAATAATTATCAATTTTATACAAAATTCAATTAAAACATGGAATATTGGTAACTAAAATCACAATGACGAAATAAAAAATGAAATTTATTTAAAACATAACATCGAGGCATTGTTTCACAATATCTAATATGGTTTAGTACATGTGCTAATACATCTATATAAATGGATAAGGGTTTCCCCATAACCTATTACAGTTTGTTTAATAAGACCTACAAATTCATCGAGAGGATATTGAGGACCCCACATATCACAAACTACATTCAATTCATTATTGAAAATAAAGCGTTGAAATATAATAGAAATTAAAATGTGTATTGAAAAACTATCTTATATAATATTAACAATTACCCCCATCAATAAATGTAAACATATACCATAAAGAGTAATATTAATGGTATAAAAATCGTACCTCACTATTCAATCAAATAATAAAACATCCAAAGAAATAAAAAAGATTATATAAATATTAAATATCTAAAGTGTATCATATTTAAAATTAGGTGATGTTATCATTCATAAAAATAATTAAAATATAAGATAAATAAAAATAATTTTGATGAAAATAATCACCGAATTTTGAAAATCATTATATAAAAAAATATTTTCAGAAAAAAATGTAAATACTTTTCATCAAAAATAAACTTTAATTAATGTAAAATATGTTATTAAAAATGGATTTGTTATGATGGTGGAAAATTTCATTGATGTCATACATGATAAAACGAAGTTTCCTTTAACATTTTTATTAAATTCTAAATGGGAATTATTTTTAAAATTACATGATGATTCCATTACATAAATTTTATAAAAATAGAATGATGGTAGAATTTAATAATAAATCATTTTTAATATTTTAAATGAAATTTATAAAACATTTTTATAAAACATTGGGTTTGATAAAAATTTATTTCCTACGAAAGAGAGAAATAAATATGAATTCTCACAAAAAAACCTCATTCACTTTATGAACAAATTGAAGAAAAATCTTTAATATTTATTCATGAGATCATGAATGACTATATAATAATAAAAAATATTTAATTTAATACATAATTATATATTAATTCCATTATAGGTGATATTTTGATAAAGAAACCTAAATAATGATGATATTCTACAATAAAACCTTACTAATTTTTTAACTTCTAAATCATTAGAACCATAAAATAAATGACATAAAATTTAAATTTATAAACCATGAAGATAAATAAAATCATGATATAAATTAAAATAGGTATAATATATAAACCAGAAAAAGAAAATACGAGGTTACTATGGAGTATATTATATTGAAGTAAAAGTGAGACCAGAAACCCTTACCATGAATTTTACTCGTCACACACACTAATTATCATTATGAATAATAAAATTATGTTAATTATTTAAATTATAATGATTAATATTCATTTTTGTTATTTATTTTATTTATATTATCACCAGGTATGTAATTATGGCTTATTCATTTATGTTTACATGGTATTCTTCAACGATATTTGGCTTATGAATCAAAAATGACTTCTGTTGGTCGACTATGGTAAAAGATGTTTATATTTAAAAATATAAATAATTTTTATAAATAAATTATTGATAAATTTATAAACTAATTATAAATTTATATCTAATTAATAAATATTATCAATAAAAATAATATAAATGACAATCATAGAAATGGTTGGTCGTTAGTACACATGAGTAACGTTTCAATTTTTTAATTGACATTAAGGAAATAAGGTGTGTACTATATTATATTTCTAGATTGATCCTAATATATTACATACTATAATATTTCATTAATTATAGTGGTATTATTAATCTATTTGGTGTTTTTATGATAATAGGGTCACATTACATCATGAATGCGACAGTCCAAATGTATAAAAATGATGTAAACATTTATATATATATAAATGGAAATTATATATTATCTGTTATGTATGATAATTTTTTCAAGAATATCATAATTATTTTATTTATATCAAATAATTAAATTTAACAATTCAGTACTACCATCAATTTAATGATTTAGTAAAAAATTAATTACATATCTTCATTAGGCGTTAGTCCTACATATAAATGAAGGAGGTTGTATTATCCCCTATAAAAAGGAAATTAAAAAAGGAATCTATATAATATAATTAATGTAGAGGTACATTTATATGATGAATATAATTTATATATATATATATACTTTAGATCAACCATTATTCCCATTATGTGATTGGTGTTCTTGGAAAATGTGTCACATTAGTTTGTGAGGCAGTAGTCTAACTTACATAAAGATGAAGATTTCATTTACCAATTGATAGAAGGAGAGACGTATGTAGGCCATAAAAATAAGTTGATAATTTCTAATTATATTCTAGATACAATTTTCATTATAATAGAATAAATACTTAATTTTTCAATGATGCTTAAGTGGAAATAAAACCAAAATAGATAGTTTTTAATTTCCCCTCTTCTTAGAAAACATATTTGGTATTCTATCTAATGTTTTCCTAGAATATATTTTTAACCAACCAAAGGATTATATCATGAGATGATGAAGTTTGGTATCTTATTTGATCATGTATTATATGAACCAATATGTTTTGAATGTGCGAAAAAGTGAGTAGAGGGGGAGACCATTTATATGTTGTATGAGTGGAATAATTTTATTTTCTCAAAAGAAAAAGATATAACCACATTTTTCACAAGAAATAATATTTATAATTGATTATTCAACACACTAATAGATGATATAGTCTAAATAATTCTATAAAATATATTTATAGACAATATTTATGTTTATTTAACCGATATCTTATTATTTTATCCCATAGTAAACCAATATTTTTAACATAACCACCATCATTAGTTTTTATTGTTTTCATTATTCAATAATGTAAAAATATTTGTTGATATTGTTATAAAATATTAATTACGATGATTCAAAATCATGAATCCATTTTTGTTAATTCTACAAGCAGAATTAGAAAATTGAATTTAAAATGAATCTCGTAGACGATATGGGAAAGAGGGTCTTCAAAGAGAAAATTATCAAAAGATTTCAATGTTTGTTAAAAAGAATTATAAAAAATTTCCTAAATTATAATAATATGTGTATATATTATTTAATTATTTTAACATTAAAATAATTTTTAAATATAATTTATCTTTTTATATAACTAAAATTAAAATTCAATTTTAAATGAATTTTCAGTCATTGTACCTATACATAAATAATGTACAATTTTTTTTAAAAAAAATTAACAAAAGTTAAAATTTAAATATATATAACAACAAATAAAATAATTTTTCAAAATCAATTTTCTAAAATTAGTCAATATTTATTATTAATTCTCCAAAATTACTGTGAATAAATTACCTTTTTGAGAAGATTAATTTTCAAAAAGGATTAATTTTTCATTCCAAGCATATTAATTTGTCATTAACATATATTTATTTTATTTATTTTTAACATTTGTAGACCATAAATTTTTAAGAATTTAGTTTTTTGTTTTCATAAATTGCAAATTTAACGTCTAGGTTTTAATGAAATGACTGAATAATATTAATTTAATAGAGTATCCCATTTCATTAAAACCTGAGGTTGCGTGCATTGAAGAATATCAATGAGATTCAATTTATTTTAAAATAAATATTTTATGAAGTTAAATGATGTTATATTACACTATATGAATATTTTTTACTATCACACATTCTACAAATTTGATGTTAATATTTAAAAACAACTTGGTGTAACAAATACGGTTTTTATAGGACTTAATAATATTTCTTATAGATACTTTCATTTTTTAATAAGAATTTTCATATTTAAATAGTCTTAAATTCCTAATGAAATACTTTAAATAATACCCCCATGGGGTAGAACTTTTATTGAACCATGTAAAATACTTGTTTCTTTTTATCAATTGTATTCTTGAAAATATTACTTATTTTTAATGTGATTAATATGGGTTTTGAGTATGAAATTTATTTTCAAAATTATTGATTTTTTTTAATATTGTTTAATTTTTAATTTCCGGTCTGGAATTCTTTCTTATCAGTGGATTCTCATTAACATGGTTTTTGATTGAGTTGTTCTAGAACCAAATCAAAGATACATATTTCACTATAAAATGGGTTTTATATCATGTTAAAATCTCCATGATGTTATTTATGTAAGATATTATTTATCTTAATATCATTTCTACATCTTAGATTGTAGATAGAATAACTCTGTAGTCTAATATCTTAAATGGAAAATAATTTTTTTTACTCTTGTATCTTATCTTATAGGAATGGCATGTTATATTTGATCCAAATATCACAACATGATTTGTTAACATAACCATTAAAGTTATATATTAACACCATTCCTTAAATTATATAATCAACAGTGTCACGACCCATCCCCTGAGGCGCGTGCCGAGATTATCCCAAGCCCACCTTCCAATGTACAGGGGCTGGCGACTAGCACCAAAGGAGTAATTCCCTAAAACGGGGGAATAATTGTCTTTAAAACCCAAAACGCACACAACAGGACACACAACTGCTTACAAAACACTATGTAAACTGTATAAAAAAAGAGTGATGATAAGTAAAGGGGCCATAAATACAAGCCAAACTGTAAAGTACAAGGATCTGGAAATACAAGTACAATTGAAGAAACGAAAAATAACTGCTAGGTCGTTCTCCGGGACTCCTACCTGAATGGTAGGTACAAATAGCCTTTTCAGCACTCCACATCTATCAGTCTCTTCCATGTACCGACTTGTCGTATGTTCCACCTCTGGGTACCATCCAGTCCTGGTACTCTCAGATATAGTAAGTGCTGTCAGTCGTTAGAAACCAACAAAATGATATGTGGGAAAGCCCATCTAGGGGTGAGTATAATGATACATAGTAGGGACCCCAAGACCCTCAATGTGTCATAAAATCCAACAAGGATAAACCAAAAAGGTATGAAATCAATATATAAACCCACTTAGGGATATTCCCATACATATATTTGAGTTACCAAGTAATCCATCTCATTCATGAGGTAACACAAAAGTTATTGACTCTGCTCAACTAATATTTTTATTCACATTATTTAAACCAAGACTACATGATAACTCCTCCTATATCGAGTACAATGGGCATTCCACGACACCAAGGTGCTTTCTGCTAACCATGGACTGCTGAGGTACTCCTTCTGTCAAGTACCATGGGTCTGCTGCATCACCAAGACACTCCCCACTGTGGTTCTGAGGCCATAACAAGGCGGTCCCCCTAATAGCCTGTAGAGGTAATACTTCTGTCGAGTACCAATGGTCTTCCTCCATTACCAGACGGACCTCCGTCATGGGTCTTCCATGACACCATTATTCTCCCTATTAGTCCAGTTGAGTAACTCCGAGTCAATCTGTTAGAAGTCTTTAAGTATCATCCAACTACTAGGTCACCACACTCTTCTCGCTCATAACCGGAAGGATCTGCTCCATTAGCTAATGATAAAAACTCCAAGTGTCACAAATTCCACGAAGAGGTATCTCAAAGGTCCTCCACTTCATAGAGGTATCAATTCAATAGACGAAACGTCAATCAGACGCCCGTTCTTTGAGTTATTAGCCTTTTAGTTCCAAGGGCCCAGTTTGATACATGCATGATCCAACCTGATTATATCTCAAATATACCCCAATCTCAAGTGGGGTATACTAAAAGAGACCACCATGCTCCGTGATTATCAGTGCCACTGACGGTTCTTCAAACGGACGTCTGGTGCCAAAGATATGGCCAACAGAAAGTAAAGGGTTGGTAGTAGTCCCAGGTTTGGTCCGACCGTGTAGGACCGACCATGCACGTATTAGTCTATGCCGACCTGGTTCAGGTTGATCCAGCATGACCGGTTGGGTTAGGCCCAGCAAGCCGGGCCCAGCCTAGTAGGCCACGAGGGCGGTTCAGCCCAGAGGGGGGTCGCATAGGCGGCTCAGCCTGTTGGCGTGGAGCCTGTTCGGCCCAATACACTGTGAGGGGAGCAGAAGGCTGACTCAAAAAAGGCACCATGAGGGGCGCGACTTGGGAGGCTTGACCAAGAAAGTCGTCTCGGTCGGATGCTGGGAGTGGTGCGGCTCGGGCGTCTCTGGCCAAGAGCCAGGAGGTCGGTGGGCGGTCGGGAGCTGGGAGGTCGGCGGGCAGCCGGGAATCGGGGAGGCCAGCGGGCTTCCTGGAGCGGGGAGGCCGACGGGTGGCCCGGAGGCCGGTTCGTCTAATGTACCGTGAGGGCGGCATCAGTTGTAGAGATTGTGGGTTTCACGGTCATTTCATGTTGCCTTCGTCGCCTTGTTGTTTCGTCACCATGCTGAAAAAAAATCCAAAAATAGATAGAAGAAGGTAGACGTGCCATGTTAGTTTGGCTCGGACCCTCCATGTTTGGGGTTATAGCAATCAGTTCGTAATAATGAAGCACAACATCCCACCGTCAAAAGAAAAAAAATCCTAATTCTCTGTTTTGAAAGAAAGGAAGAACATGTCACATAAATGAAATTAAACACCTACATGATCGTTGTTCGTCGGCGAAGTCATGGGGATGAAGACTAATCGTCAGGAATAAAAGAAAAACGTTTACATTTTCTGCGATCGTCCATTTGTGTGACAACTCATCGTAGTCGAAGATCTCCTACGTTGATGGAGGTTTTGAAGAAGAAAGTTGAAGACGATCCTCCCCAGCGTTCTTCGTTGGAAGAATTATTTCTTCGTTCTTTGTTGGCTAGAGCCTTTCTCCCTTTGCTCTCTCCTCTCCAAACTTCCTCCAATATGATTATGCCAAGCCAATATAATAGATTATGTTTATGTATTGTTTAATTTTTGGCAGAAAATAAAAATGGGTTAAACAATTAATTGAAATTGTTGGATCAAATAATTAATGATGAAGATTTGTCATAAGTAAGCATCAGGGGAGTTTATGAGGCTCCGCTACACTTAACTGAAGTTTGAGGGTTTCTCCCCATTAATGTGGATTTTCAAGGGGGTTAAAAACCCTAGTGGTCCCCACCCTAAAAAACATGAAGAGAAGGTTAGTTTCAGGTGGGCCCCACCACCATAACCTCTCGTGAGAGGTTATGGTGTGGTGGACCCCACATCCAACATCCACATATAGGCTTTAACCAACAAAATAAAAATAAAGCTACAAAATTTTATTTTTATTTAATTCTTTCTCTAAAACCCCAAAACTATATTTTATTCCTAAGCCACTACTATCGAGGTGAAAGTCTTCATAAGCGAATAGCAGTGCAGCGAGTTCAACGGTTCCCTCTGATTTCAATTCCAAGCGCTGGTTCAAAAGTTATAAAACCCCACTCATGCATTTACAGAATGTACAGGGAAAAAACATTAGAAATTTATTTCAGGCACACTGTGCCTCAGAAACACGTGATGTCAATTTTCACAGACTCGCAAAATTCCCATTTATTTAAGGAAAAAAATTCCAGTGAAATTTCGGGACATTACATTCTCACCACCTTGGGGATTTACGTCCTCGTAAGATACAACTCGAACTAAGGGAACATATGGGGGTACTAAACTTGCATCTGATCCTCCGAATACCATGTACTCTCATAATGATTCTCATGCTACCAGCGAACATGCACCAAATGTATCAAGCATCCAAATAGGACCCACTCCTGTTGATCCTCAATCTCAAATGGAACCTATGTAATAGTCACCCCATCATCAATGTCTATATCACCCTGATCGATGTTGTGATAAGGGTTGTGCATGTATCTCTTCAGCTAGGATACATGGAAGACTTCGTACACTTGGTGCATCTGAGCTAGAAGAGCTAAGCGGTTAGCCTCCTCTCCAACACTACTGAGGAACTGAAAAGATACGATTAATCACATAGAGAACTTGCCACCTTGGCCAAATCTCTATAGACCTCGTCGAGGCGAGACCCATAGAATGACATGGTCACCATCCTTGCACCCCAGAGGTCTCCATATTTTATAATCATATGACTTATGCATACTATGTGAAGTCTGCATCCACTCCTGGATGATCTGCACCTTCTCCGTGGTATCCCATACCATCTCTTGTCCAACTAGTGCTGACTCCCCTCTGTCAGTCCAGCACAACGGTGAACTGCAAGGTCGCCCGTATAATGCCTCAAAAGATACCATCCCAATGGTGGTGTTAAAGCTATTGTGGTAAGAAACCTCCACCAATGGTAATTGATCTTCCTAGTTCTGACCGAAGTCAAGAACATAAGAACAATGAATGTCCTCGAGGGTCTGAAAGGTCCGCTCAGTCTGGCCATCCGTCTGAGGATGGAAGGCAGTGCTCAAATGATGCTATGTCCTGAATTCGTTCTACTTACCCTTCCATAGAATGGATGTAAACGTGTGTCATGATCAGAGACAATTATCCATGTTACTCTATGTAGACACACAATCTCCAATATGTAGAGGCGTCCCATGCTCTATAACGAACCCTAATATTTGATCGGTAGGATGTAGGCCGACTTGGTTAGTCGGTCATTGATTACCCAAATAGAGTCATGACCTCTGGATGTGCATGGATGTCATGTCACGAAATCCATGTATATATTATCCCACTTCCACTATGGGTCCTCTAAAGGCTAAACCAAGCCTACTGGTACCTGATGATCCACCATCACATGCTGACAAGTGAGGCACCAAGAAACAAACTCTGAAACTTATTTCTTTATTTCAGGCCACCAATGTTGTCTTCGGAGATCCTGGTACATCTTTTCCACCCCTTTATGTACTACTAGAGGGTATATGTGGAACTCCCTCGTCATGTCCACCAGAAGATACATTGTAACTATAGCACATCCTTGGAAGATGATGGCATGCTCCCCACCTTTTGAAAAACTATCAGGTGGATACCCTATGGATATCTAAGAACGTTGTGCCTCACAGTCAGCGTCCCCATGCTTCACCTCCCTAAATCATTGAAGAAGTGGGGGAGTTAACATTAGAGACTGAAGAAAGGATTCATCATATCTATCAATACAGGATATCTGTAAAGAAGCCAGCTGCTCTATCGGCTCACCTAGCAGCTATATACTAGATCTCTTGTTGAGCGCATCTGAAACAATGTTCCACTTGTCAAGAGTATAGAGTATATCGAATTCATTGTCCTAGAGGAACTCCATCAAATGTCATTGTCTCTGATTTATGTCTTTCTAATAGAAGATATATTAGAGACTCTTGTAATCCAAGTAAATGATAAAACACTCTCCCATTAGATAGTGTCACCACATCATCAAGGCTAAGACCACTGCTGCTAACTCCAAGTCTAAGGTAGCATAGTTCTTCTCATGCTGTCTTAGCTATCGTGAACCACAAGTGATCACTACTCACTCCTGCATCTAGAAACTTCTGTTTCTGGTCCCTGATGCATCATAATCTGCTACGCACCATACGACTTCCTCTGGAAGCCTCAAGATGGGGGGCACTGGCCAACCTCTACCTCAGCACCTGAAAACTGTACTGGCATCTCTCTGACCACAAAAATATTTTTCACTTTTTTTTCAATTCTAATAGTGGCGCAACAACTCTGGAGAAATCTCACACAAGTCTCCAGTAATATCCAGCTAACACCAGGAATATATGTACCTCCATCATACATCTGGGTGGCTCCCATGCAAGTACCGCCACAATCTTCACTGGATCAACTGCAACTCCAGCCTATGATAGGAAATGTCCCAAAAAGTGAACCTCTAGGATCCAAAACTGGCACTTTGGGAGCTTTCCATAAAGTTGGTTCTCTCGGAGTGTGTCTAGTACTACCTGCAAATTGTAGGAATGCTCCTCTTTAGTAGTCGAGTAGATCAAAATTCCATTGATGAAGACTATGATAAAGTGATCACGGTATGGAAGAAATATCCTATTTAGCAGTCCCATGAACATTTCTAGAGAATTGATTACACTTAATGTCATAACTAAGAACACGTAGTGGCAAAAACAACATCTAAAGGTTGTCTTCTGCACATCCTTGTCACGAATTCTGAGCTGGTGATAGCCAGATCTGAGGTCTATCTTCAGGCACCACCATGCTACCTTTAGCAGATCATAGAGGTCTTCAATACTCAGGAGTGGGTACTTGTTCTACATAGTGACCTGGTTCAAGTGCTGATAGTCAACATAATACCTCAAGCTCCCATCTTCCTCCTATGAGAACAGAATCAGGGCTGCCCAAGGAGAAACAGTGGGCCTAATGAACACATTCCCCTAAAAGTTCTCAAGCTATACCCACATCTCGCGAAGCTCTGCAGAGACATTTGATACACTGTTTTAGATATCCGTGCGGTCCTGGGGTACTTGTCAATGTAAAATTCCACCTCTCAGTGAGGAGGTAGACCTTGAACATCATCAGGGAAAACATCTGCATACTGGTCCACCACTACAAGATATCTCGGAATCACCACATAAACTACTCTTAGGGTAATGCATGCCAACTGATGAGTGATCGGCTGCACCCTCCTCCAGGTAAGTATGTCTTGTGCTTCAAAGGCTCCCTTCTCACCGGTGAAGGCATAACTGGTCCCATATGTTTATCCACACCACACTTTCTACCAAATACATTCAATCTAAGCATGGACTATAGATAACATGTCCATACACAAGATGACGTCGTAATGCCTCAACGCTGCTACTAGGAGATCCCTGCTCAAGCTCTTGACTCATTGAGTATTATCACACTGCCGACTCCAGGGCCTAGTCATCATGTCTTCTCTCTTAAGAGTATCTAGACATTAAGACTGAGGAAACGGCTCCCTCAGAATCTCCGACTTTCTAATTAGGGTATTGGAAATGAAAGAATGATTTTCACATGTGTCTATAAGTACTGCAGCTATGGTGGAGTAAACATATATCGTACCTTGAATTATCTCCAGAGTGTCGTGATCATAATACTCAGCTGCCAAGTGCTGAGCTCTCAGATGTCCACCAGCTCCCTGTGATATGTGTGGACCTCCTTCTGGTGGTGGTGGTAACAACTCGTAATGTTTTCCACCGCTAGATGCACGAACAGATCCAATGCCTCGTCTGCCTGCGCCCTGCAGATCGCCTCGATTAAATCTCTTTCTATTCATGGGTGGTCCATTGGCTGCCTGCAGATCATCGAAATTGTGGGTCTGAGAGTCACGTGCCATGTGACCCTGCCTGCGGCATGTGAAACACTACCCACTCAAGGCATGTCTGTATCTGCTCCGGGTGCACTGCAGAACTGATCCTTATTCATTCGGTCATCCACCTATAGTTATGGTTCTTTTGACCTCTGCGGCATCTGTCTGATACTAGCTACAGAAGACTCCACAACATGATGACTGGTGTTGGATCACACTATTGGAGACTGCTCACCATGGAAACATGCCACATGGAGGGCTCTCTCTAACACCCCATCCTGCATTGGGATGCTGAGTGAGATCACTGAAGCTCTAATCTCCCACCCGAGTCCCTACTCGAATGTCTGATCCCTAAAAAAAGGGTCTTGAACAATATTGGTGGAGTATCGTGAGTGGTCTGTGAACCTTGCTGAGTACTATGATAAAATCATGGTTCCCTTATACAGACAATGTAGCTCTTGTATGCGCACTGCCAGATAAGTCGATGGGACAAACTCTGCCCGAAACATGCCTTCGAAGTCTTCCCGAAGGAGTGTCATCTCGTCGTGAACATGGTGCATCAAGATCCACCATCTGCCCGCTGATTCCTATAGAAGGCTGACAACGAGGATCACCAAGTGGTCTATTAGTGTCCCTACTAGTCGGAAATCTCTCACCATAGCCTCCATCCAATCCGCAGCTGCATGTGGGTCCATCTCTCCCCAGAACCTGAGTGTCCTTTAGCATTGGAACTTGTGCACCATTCTCAAGCGATGTGAATCGTCTGCTGCTAGGGATTGTGGCATCAGTGGCCCAGCATAAAGTGGTACCACTAGTGCCTCCACTGGAAAATTTCCATGCACTGAGGCCTCATCGCTCGATGAGATATCTGTGGTACAATTCTCAGGACTCTAGCTAGTTATCCATGGGGCGACATCATGAACAAAACAGATATGACACGGTAAAATGAATAAACCTGGTGAGATGACCTGGTTGAGCTGTCATAAAGAAAACTTTTGAAAAAACACATGCAATCAGTGTTTTGATGCACTGAGTTAAAAATCAGAAGTTAGGGTCTGGGTGTATCGATACGTCAGCCGCCACAGCAACACTAGAATCACTAATTGAAAACCGCACTCACTACACTTAAAACTATTGCTTAATTGAGAAAAAAAGATCAGGGTCTTATGTTATGCTTTAGAACCGACTCCTTTGATACCAATTTGTAACGCCCCGACCCCAGCTACCCAGAGCCGGTGCATTACTTCGTAACATTGGCATGATCACAAAAGATCAAGTCTCGAAAGACCGATTAGTTTAGTAGCCTTGGAAACACTAGATACATTCATAAGTCTTACATTACATCATAAAGTGAAAAACTAAAAACAAAGTCTTCATAGTCCACACTTATATCCTCTTCTGACTATCCCTGCAGGTCATTCATAAAATACTTCTTCACATCCTGGAAAATATTAAAACATTGAAAGGGGTGAGCTCAGATGCTCAGTAAGGATAACAAAAATGCGGAAGCTTTCATAAATAAACATTAACATTTAAGGCAATGTATAACTAAAACAAAAGCCTTTTAAACATGAACTTCAACATAATATGGCAAAAGTAAAATGAGATAATGCCATTTACTTCTTCACATGGATATTCTACTGGTCGAATAATCACATGCAATATCAATAACCACTTTCATAATGATGGAATGCATAATGCCAGACTATCATAACCACGTAGTCAAGGCCTCGTGCCAAGACCACAAATAAGATTTTGTCAAGGCCTCGTGCCAAGACACTAGTTTGTCTCATGAGACCTGCCGATGCATCGAGGAGCTATAGCGGGCTCCACCCGTCACTTATTAAGTCCAATGCATTCCTCATATGAATAGGTTTAAACATATCATAAACCATAACATAATCGTATCTCATAAAACAGGCATAAAGGAAACATAACATTTCCACATTTCAATCACAAGATATAAATACAACACATTGATATAATAAAAATGCTTTCAAAACCATTTTCAATACCAAAATAAAAGAGAGTTAAAACTTTGTATTTATTTTTCATTAAAAAAAATGATGGCTTGAAGAGGAAGCCGGATCTCAAATAATGGTCACGGCGGCGGAGAAGTCGTTGTCGCCGCATAAGTACGGAAAGAAAAACATTCCCTTTTGTCGTTTAGTAAAACGCTTCGTATAAAAAAGATTCCTTTTGAATAAATGCAAAAGTCAAAGGGTTTTATACACCGTATAAAAGGAAAGTTGTGTATAAAGCCAAAATATGCCTCAATGAAAGGGGATAGAGACGAAGTCCTTAAAAAGATCATTTTTAAAAATAAAATAGATCTATTATGTGTATTCACTATAGGTACACATAAAGAATGTAAAAATACAAACTAGGACATAATAATATCGACATAATTTGAAAGTAGGAGATTAACCCAAAGAATGGAAGTTGGGTTAAGAAGTTCCCTTACCTCGTGTCTGACTTGACTCAACCGTTCTTTAACCTCCTGAATAATAAACTAGAGTTAATATATACCTTATTAAGAACCATTTTCAACTTCATTATCCTTATTATATCACTTATTACAATGATATGAACATTATGTAATTATTTAAGTTAATAATGTTCATTTTGTCGGTATTTGGTTCTTAAGTCAAAAATAGGCTTCTTACACTTACATGTTGTTAATTTGGTCAAAGGTTCATTATATCCAGAATGGTATTCATGATGTAGATATCATATATGTCATATATATCCAGTACATACATTCATTTATAATATTACATCACATTTAGAGGTAAGAAATGAAATGCACCGTTCATGGAGACGGTAAGCCGTACGTACGCATGAACGCTACTTCCATTTCTATTTCATATTTTCTGGAACTAAATCATAATGATATAAATGTATAATATAATTCCAGTATAATATAGTGTATAATACCATTTACTCCATCCTTTATACATCCCACATATGGCATTAACGATTCAAATCACTTTGAGGGGGCGGTAGTCCGCACTTCCTAAAATGAAATTATCACGTTTTACCCATAATGGAAATCATAAAGTATGCCATAAATGAGAAATACAGAAGCATAAGTAAAACATAAACATATTATATATCATATATAAAAATAGTGACATCATAATGGCCACCTTTGAAGGTGTTAAATGAGTGTTGAACAATCATCGTTTCGGGAGGCAGAATTTCGCCATCCACGGAAACCTTATGTTCTTTAACCATTTGATGTATTTGTGTGGAAGTGTAGCTCAAATAAATCTTATAACAACATCCTAGTATATTTAAGATACTGGTGTTGTTACAAAAGAAGTAAATAAAAAGAGTTTAGGGGGTTGGAGAAGCAAAATAAAACAAAAGAACATGAGAGAATGAATTACCTTAAAAAGTGTAACTCCTTTTGAGTTGAGCCTAAAGGCTTCCTTTGAAAGGATTCTGCCCAAAGGGAATCCTCTAGGATGAGGAGAGGGATGTGGAGAGAGCAAATGGGCAGGGGTTGGCCGAGCCAATGGCTTGAAGAGTGTGTGAAATGAGGTAGAGGTGGGGGCCTTTTATAAGAGGAGAGGAGGGGCACTTTTGGAAAGTAAAGGAACATTACATTATTTGAAAATGTGTTTCGGTTTTAAAAGGTCCCACATTGATAGAATTCGTGGATAAGGTGATAAGGCATCGAAATCCACTCATCCAATTGGTTTTGGCCATGTGTAGTTCATAGATTTTATATTATCTTTCCATTTTATTTAAATCGTCAAATAATGATGTCATCGCTGCATCATTATTATGTCATAAATAATTAAATTTATTTAATGTCTAAAAATTATAAAAAAAATACTATGATATAGGAAATCTTTTTATCTTTCCAATGACTATTTATAATCAAAATTTGGACTTGTGTAACCCTACTTAAAAATTGTTTTAGTAAAACACTTTATGTTAGTGTCATTTTCACTTTAACATTAAATAAAAAGTAATTTATGTTATTTCCCAACAAAAGTGGATCCATGGGGTCCCCAAGTTAGGCCATGGCTTGTCTTGGTCGGCCATGACACAACCAATGAGGTTGGGACATGTGTCTAGGTCATTTAATATTATTAAAGTATTATTTATACCTTAAACTACCCTAATTACCACTAATCGCGATTAAAACTTAATAAGTTACTATTCACCAAAAAATTATTTTTATCCCATTGAACCACATTTTACTTCTTAATGACAACCATGTATGTCGGATTTTTGAAAATCAAATCACAGAAGTGGTAATATTTCATTTAAACGAAAAATCAGTTATTTAACTACCACTTAGTGGTTTCACTATTCATCAAAAATTGAAGTTTTTCAGAACAATGCCAAAATTTCACCCTAAGCTATAATTGATATTCCGAATTGAAAAATGATGTCTATTTTACAAAATTCCAAACATATTAGTTGCATTAATTAATTTTATAATTAATTCCCGCTGTCACAACAAATAGCGTGTTTTTAAGAAACAATTTATATCAAAAGATTGGCAATTGTTTATGTCCAATTTCAATGTTAAATTATTTCTAATGACCACCATTGGATAAAATGGTAAAAATATATTCTAATTATACCTTAAAACCACTAAATAGTATAATTTATCACAATAAATTATTTTGATTAAAAAAGTTGTTTTAAAGTATTTTTCACTATTCATAAAAATTAGAAGTTCTCAGAAAAATACCAAAAATTCAACATAGGCTAATTTCGATATTACGAATACAAAAATGAAGTCCATTTTGAAATATAAAATTTCTATAATTTTAAAAAGTGGTTATTACTATTCATAACGGCTAGTTTGATTTGTCGCGATGTTTTAGAACTCGAAGTTGCGTACAATGCAAGCTATTGTATTATTGAATGAGAAGCGTATCGTGGAAGCTCGGGGTGTTACATTCTCCCCTCCTTCAATAAATTGCGTCCTCGCAATTTGAAATTTTTCTTGGAAAATAAAAGGTTGAAAAGGGAAAATACCTTTGTGGAAAACCCACATCGGAAATAAGATTAATAAAATTTAGCCTTAATAAGAGGTAAATGGAAATAAGAAAGTCACCACCAAATTATAATCTCGATAAGGAGAACATTGGTGGCAATTAGAGACATATAATTGGAGGAAAAACGTAAATATTTGTAGGGAGTGATTGAGGTCATCAATAACAATCAACTGTCAAATTGAGGGCCTCAAAGCCTTCAATCTATATTGATTTAAAATATCATCAGTTCAACAAGACATAAGGTATTAGGATAACACATTTTTTTGTTTTAATATCCCTTTACTAAAGTTTAAGAATTAATTTATTCATTGAATAAGAGATAGGTATATATATATTTATGCTTGACAATTAGAGTTTCAACCTTCAACTCATCTTTCACTCAAAAAGATAATAGAACTCAAAAATATCATACTTATCCTAATTGTATAAGGTTCAAAATGTTAAAACATACCATTTAGATTAGTAAAATTATTTTGTAATAACCAGGGACTTCCTGTAGGCTAGTGGTAGGAAATAAAGGCCTGTCGCACTTTGATTGTGGGTTCGATTCCTACAGCTTTGTCCGACGCGACGGTTTATGCCCCACCCTACAGGTTGTCCTTTTCCTAAAACTATAGTGTTATAATATTCCAAAAATAATCTTCATAAATTTTTTAACCTTAAACCATACTATCCAAAGATCAACTTAATCCACTCCAACCATTATAGTTATCCAAAATACCTCTGTCCAGACTTTCTCTAAAAGGTCTCTTAATTCCAAAATCAATTTATCAGATTCCCCAAACAAAGAAATGTTTCTCTTATTGTCACATACCAAAAATATAATTACCTTCATCATATTAAAACCATACTGAAACCAACAAGTACTGCAGTACAATCCTTATATAGATCACATTATTCTAATAACCAGAATATAATCCATGAGTCCGAAAGCATCAATACATTAGTTATTCTGCTTCAACTGTAGTAATAGCATAATATTGTCCTTGATCCCTTGGCCTTTTCTGAGGTAAGATTCCTTGACGCTTAGGACATTCATTTGCGTAATGACCCATTTCTCTACAATTGTAGCATTCAACTTTGACAGCCTCTTTCTTTCCCTTGCAATCACGTGCCTGGTGACCTTTTTCTCCACATTTATAACAGACTCCCATTCCTTTTAGGCAAGTACCAGGGTGATTCTTCCCACAATTATCACATAATGGAAAATCCTTCTTTCCCTTTTTCCCTTTATCTGTCTCTTGTTCCACCGTTCTCTTCTTCTCTTGCTTTACTTTGTTGTCATAAGACTTAGAGAATTCCTTTTCTGTCTTGATAGCACATGAGACTATATCTTCGTATGATGAGAAGGATTGTGATACTAAAGCTCGACGGAGAAATGGTTTTAACCCATCAAAGAAACGATCAATCTTACTCCTTGGGTTACGTATATAATCGGCAGCATGCCTCGCTAACCTTGTAAAGTTAGCCTCATACTTTGCGACATTCTCATCCTCCTTCTGCCTTAGACTCAGAAATTGCCTTTCCATATCTGCTCGATGGTCACGAGGAAAGTATTTTTCTAAGAAAAGCTCTTTGAACTCCCTCCATTCCATATTCGATACTTCATCATCTTCCTTTGTGTTTTGAATCAGCGACCACCACTGATCGGCATCTCCAGTGAGGCGGTAAACTACCATGACAACCTTCTCCCTTTCACTACTCCCCAAGGCATGGAATATTTTCTCTAAGGAATTTATCCATTGCTCAGCTACTATAGGATTTGTACTCCCATTGAAGGTTGGCGGTTGTTGCCTCATGAAACGGTCTAGCATTGATCCTCCACGTTGCGGATCAGGGTGCTCCATACGAGTAAGGTTGTTATTCATAACCTGCGTGAGTTGTCCCAGTATGGTGAGAAGCTGATCAGCACCAGTTGTATCACTAGCTCCACCATAATTATCCTGAGCAGGAGGGAAATCCCTACACGGAGTTCGTGCATTGATACAGTTTCCATTCCTTCTACTAGGCGCCATTTCTAAACAATGGCATAAACTAGATTAGTTTATGAATCAAAATACATAATTCCATACTTGTAAAACACTTAACATAAATTGAACTAATTATGGATATAATCCATAATTATAAAAATGTATTCTTTGAGGAAGTATATACTCGTAACCCTTCATAGTGGTTTGTAAAGAAAATGGGAATTATCCAAAGCATATCCCCCGGGAGTGTCGTAACCAAGAGTGCAGCAAGGCCCGTTGTCGTGCACCATTTCCCGTTCGAGTCTAGCTCAAAGCGGTGTTTTCGGGTTTTACCCCTAGGTACATCTGTGCCAGAGCCGCCTCTACCTGCTCGTATCCAGACAGGAATGTATTGCTTGGAAAACTCACAAAATCTCTACAATACCAATATTCTAAGATGTTCTTTTATACTAATCCTCAAAGTCTATCTTCGGGCTATGTGCTCTAATCAGAGTTTATCTAAATCTAGCTTCCAAGGTTAGTACTAAACTGCCTCTGATACCAACTGTAACGCCCCGACCCCAGCTACCCAGAGCCGGTGCATTACTTCGTAACATTGGCATGATCACAAAAGATCAAGTCTCGAAAGACCGATTAGTTTAGTAGCCTTGGAAACACTAGATACATTCATAAGTCCTACATTACATCATAAAGTGAAAAACTAAAAACAAAGTCTTCATAGTCCACACTTATATCCTCTTCTGACTATCCCTGCAGGTCATTCATAAAATACTTCTTCACATCCTGGAAAATATTAAAACATTGAAAGGGGTGAGCTCAGATGCTCAGTAAGGATAACAAAAATGCGGAAGCTTTCATAAATAAACATTAACATTTAAGGCAATGTATAACTAAAACAAAAGCCTTTTAAACATGAACTTCAACATAATATGGCAAAAGTAAAATGAGATAATGCCATTTACTTCTTCACATGGATATTCTACTGGTCGAATAATCACATGCAATATCAATAACCACTTTCATAATGATGGAATGCATAATGCCAGACTATCATAACCACGTAGTCAAGGCCTCGTGCCAAGACCACAAATAAGATTTTGTCAAGGCCTCGTGCCAAGACACTAGTTTGTCTCATGAGACCTGCCGATGCATCGAGGAGCTATAGCGGGCTCCACCCGTCACTTATTAAGTCCAATGCATTCCTCATATGAATAGGTTTAAACATATCATAAACCATAACATAATCGTATCTCATAAAACAGGCATAAAGGAAACATAACATTTCCACATTTCAATCACAAGATATAAATACAACACATTGATATAATAAAAATTCTTTCAAAACCATTTTCAATACCAAAATAAAAGAGAGTTAAAACTTTGTATTTATTTTTCATTAAAAAAAATGATGGCTTGAAGAGGAAGCCGGATCTCAAATAATGGTCACGGCGGCGGAGAAGTCGTTGTCGCCGCATAAGTACGGAAAGAAAAACATTCCCTTTTGTCGTTTAGTAAAACGCTTCGTATAAAAAAGATTCCTTTTGAATAAATGCAAAAGTCAAAGGGTTTTATACACCGTATAAAAGGAAAGTTGTGTATAAAGCCAAAATATGCCTCAATGAAAGGGGATAGAGACGAAGTCCTTAAAAAGATCATTTTTAAAAATAAAATAGATCTATTATGTGTATTCACTATAGGTACACATAAAGAATGTAAAAATACAAACTAGGACATAATAATATCGACATAATTTGAAAGTAGGAGATTAACCCAAAGAATGGAAGTTGGGTTAAGAAGTTCCCTTACCTCGTGTCTGACTTGACTCAACCGTTCTTTAACCTCCTGAATAATAAACTAGAGTTAATATATACCTTATTAAGAACCATTTTCAACTTCATTATCCTTATTATATCACTTATTACAATGATATGAACATTATGTAATTATTTAAGTTAATAATGTTCATTTTGTCGGTATTTGGTTCTTAAGTCAAAAATAGGCTTCTTACACTTACATGTTGTTAATTTGGTCAAAGGTTCATTATATCCAGAATGGTATTCATGATGTAGATATCATATATGTCATATATATCCAGTACATACATTCATTTATAATATTACATCACATTTAGAGGTAAGAAATGAAATGCACCGTTCATGGAGACGGTAAGCCGTACGTACGCATGAACGCTACTTCCATTTCTATTTCATATTTTCTGGAACTAAATCATAATGATATAAATGTATAATATAATTCCAGTATAATATAGTGTATAATACCATTTACTCCATCCTTTATACATCCCACATATGGCATTAACGATTCAAATCACTTTGAGGGGGCGGTAGTCCGCACTTCCTAAAATGAAATTATCACGTTTTACCCATAATGGAAATCATAAAGTATGCCATAAATGAGAAATACAGAAGCATAAGTAAAACATAAACATATTATATATCATATATAAAAATAGTGACATCATAATGGCCACCTTTGAAGGTGTTAAATGAGTGTTGAACAATCATCGTTTCGGGAGGCAGAATTTCACCATCCACGGAAACCTTATGTTCTTTAACCATTTGATGTAGTTGTGTGGAAGTGTAGCTCAAATAAATCTTATAACAACATCCTAGTATATTTAAGATACTGGTGTTGTTACAAAAGAAGTAAATAAAAAGAGTTTAGGGGGTTGGAGAAGCAAAATAAAACAAAAGAACATGAGAGAATGAATTACCTTAAAAAGTGTAACTCCTTTTGAGTTGAGCCTAAAGGCTTCCTTTGAAAGGATTCTGCCCAAAGGGAATCCTCTAGGATGAGGAGAGGGATGTGGAGAGAGCAAATGGGCAGGGGTTGGCCGAGCCAATGGCTTGAAGAGTGTGTGAAATGAGGTAGAGGTGGGGGCCTTTTATAAGAGGAGAGGAGGGGCACTTTTGGAAAGTAAAGGAACATTACATTATTTGAAAATGTGTTTCGGTTTTAAAAGGTCCCACATTGATAGAATTCGTGGATAAGGTGATAAGGCATCGAAATCCACTCATCCAATTGGTTTTGGCCATGTGTAGTTCATAGATTTTATATTATCTTTCCATTTTATTTAAATCGTCAAATAATGATGTCATCGCTGCATCATTATTATGTAATAAATAATTAAATTTATTTAATGTCTAAAAATTATAAAAAAAATACTATGATATAGGAAATCTTTTTATCTTTCCAATGACTATTTATAATCAAAATTTGGACTTGTGTAACCCTACTTAAAAATTGTTTTAGTAAAACACTTTATGTTAGTGTCATTTTCACTTTAACATTAAATAAAAAGTAATTTATGTTATTTCCCAACAAAAGTGGATCCATGGGGTCCCCAAGTTAGGCCATGGCTTGTCTTGGTCGGCCATGACACAACCAATGAGGTTGGGACATGTGTCTAGGTCATTTAATATTATTAAAGTATTATTTATACCTTAAACTACCCTAATTACCACTAATCGCGATTAAAACTTAATAAGTTACTATTCACCAAAAAATTATTTTTATCCCATTGAACCACATTTTACTTCTTAATGACAACCATGTATGTCGGATTTTTGAAAATCAAATCACAGAAGTGGTAATATTTCATTTAAACGAAAAATCAGTTATTTAACTACCACTTAGTGGTTTCACTATTCATCAAAAATTGAAGTTTTTCAGAACAATGCCAAAATTTCACCCTAAGCTATAATTGATATTCCGAATTGAAAAATGATGTCTATTTTACAAAATTCCAAACATATTAGTTGCATTAATTAATTTTATAATTAATTCCCGCTGTCACAACAAATAGCGTGTTTTTAAGAAACAATTTATATCAAAAGATTGGCAATTGTTTATGTCCAATTTCAATGTTAAATTATTTCTAATGACCACCATTGGATAAAATGGTAAAAATATATTCTAATTATACCTTAAAACCACTAAATAGTATAATTTATCACAATAAATTATTTTTATTAAAAAAGTTGTTTTAAAGTATTTTTCACTATTCATAAAAATTAGAAGTTCTCAGAAAAATACCAAAAATTCAACATAGGCTAATTTCGATATTACGAATACAAAAATGAAGTCCATTTTGAAATATAAAATTTCTATAATTTTAAAAAGTGGTTATTACTATTCATAACGGCTAGTTTGATTTGTCGCGATGTTTTAGAACTCGAAGTTGCGTACAATGCAAGCTATTGTATTATTGAATGAGAAGCGTATCGTGGAAGCTCGGGGTGTTACAAATTTGTCACGACCCATACCCCGGGGCCCATTCCGTGACTACCCCATGCCCCCCTTCCATAGGGCAGGGGCTGGAGACTAGCACAAAAGCCATAATTCCCTAAAACTGGGAAGGCATTGCCTTTATAATCTGAAACGCACACAACAGATCACACAGATGGTTACAATACACTATGTAATCTGTATACCAAAAATGTGATGAAATTTTATTGGGACCGGAAATACAATCCCAACTTTAATGTCCAAGAAACTGGAAATACAAGTATAACTGAAGAAAGGAAAAACAGCTGTAGGGTCATCCTCTAGGATTCCTATATGAAGGGTAGGTATACATAGACACCTAAACACTCCATGTCTGTCAGTCTCTTCCATGTATCGACTCGTCGTATGGTCCACCATTGGGTACCGTCCAGTCCTGGTACTCTCAGCCTCAGTCAGCACTCTCTATTGTCTACAACCAACACAACAAGGTGCAGGCTTAGATCATGTTGGGGTGAGTATAACGATACTCAGTAGGGACCCCGAGACCTTCAAGGTCTCACAAAATACAACAAGGATAAACGACAAGGGATGAAATAAACAGATTACCCCACATAGGTATATTCTCATACATATACCTGATTTATCATGTAATCAATCAAAATCATGAGGTTAACACCAAAGTTACTGACTCATCTCAAACAAGATTTTTATTCACATTTTCGAAAATACAACTACTAGAGAACTCCTCCTCTGTCGACTACAGTGGTACTTACATTACACCAATGTGCTTTCCACTATCCATGGACTGCTGAGGTACACTCCTGTCGAGTACCGTGGGTCTACTGCGTCACCAAGGCGCTCCCCACCGTGGGTCTGCCGCTACAACCAGTAACACACCCTAATAGCCTACATAGGTACTCCTCCTATCATGTACAACGATTCTGCCACCATAATTAGGCTCCCCTCCACCTTGGGAATTCCATAACACCAAGGCGCTCCCCACTAGGCTATTCGAGTCACTCTGAGTCAATCAGTTAGCAGTTGTCAAGTCTCAGCCAACTACTATGTCTCCGCACTATGCTTTCTCGTTACTAAAAGGATTCACTCCACGAGATACTGGTCAAAACTCCATCTGTCATGAAGTCCCGTGATGATGTATATCAGATTTCATCCTTTTCATAGAGGTCTCAACTCAACAGACGGTGCATAAATTGGATGTCTGGTATGTGAGTTATTAGCATCTTAGTCCCAGGGGCCCGTTTGGATTCGTGCATGATACAACATGACCATATCATAACTATACCCCAAAATATAGTGGGATATACTAAAAAAACACCATTCTCCATGATTAAATGCACCGCTGACGGTTCATCAAACGGACATCCGGTGCCAAATATATGGCCAAAAAAATATAAAGGGTTTGTAGTAGGCCCGGGCCTGGTCTGACCTGGTCGGACTAATCCGACCCTCTTAGTCTGGGTCATCCGGATTCAGGTTGACCTGGCCTGACCTATTGGGTCCATCCAAGCCCGTTGGGTTTGGCCCAGCCTGCTCGACCCAGCCCAGCAGGCCGTGAGGACGGTTTGGTTTGGAGGGGGCCGTGTAGGCGACAAAACCCATAGGCACGAGGCTGGTTCGGTCCAGAGCGTCACGAGGGGCATAGAAGGATGACTTGGTAAGAGGGCCATGAAGGGAGTGGCTCAGGCAGCACATCCTGGAAGTCCAGATCAGTCAGATGTCGCAAGGGGCACTACTCAGGAGGCTCGGCCCAGGAGCCCGGTAGCTGGGTGGCCGGCGGGCGGTCGTGATATGGGAGGCCTGCTGGCCTTCGGGGGGTTCTTTTGGCGGAAGTGCCGAGAGAGCGGCGTAGGTTGCAGAGAACGTGGGTAGCACGGTCATTGCCTATCACCTTAGTCCCCTCGTCGTTTTTTCTCCATTCCACAGATCATCACAAAAGAGAACGACGGAGGGGGATGGGCCATGTTAGTTTGGCCCACACCTTTCGTGTTTAGGGTGATAGCAATCAGTTCATATGAACGAATCACAAAAACCCACCCGGGAAAAGAAAACATCCCCTTTCTTCATTTTGAATCAAAAGAATAACATGACACTTAAATGAAATTAAAACCCTAGATGATCGTTGTTCGTCGACAGAGTATCAGGGATGAAAATGGACCGTTGGAAAAAAAATGATGGAAGTCGGTGTTTTCCTCGATAATCGGTTTGTGTGATGGCTAGTCATAATTGATGACATCCTACATCGTAGGAGGGTTCGATGAGGAAATTTGAAGAAGCTCCTTGCAAGTGTTCTCCGTTGGATGAACACGTTCTTCATTTTTAGTTGGCGAGAGCTTTTCTACCTAAGCTCTCTTCTCTCTAGAGTTCCACCAAGATGAATATGCCAATACAAAATAATAGATTAATTTTATCTCATATTTAATTGTTGGCCCAAAATTCAAAGGGTTAAGCAATTAATTGAAAGTGTTGTCTGAATTAATTAATAAAGAGGATTTGGAAAAATTAAGTGTTAGGGGAGTTGAAGAGCCTCCCATACACTTAATCGAAGTTTGAGGGTTTCTCCCCATTATTTAGGAGTTTCAAGGGGGTTTAAAACCCAGGTGGTCCCCACCATAATAATAATGAATAGAAGGTTATTTTTGAATGGGCCCATGTACCATAACCTCTCATGAGAGGTTATGTTGTGGTGGTACCCAACTCCAACTTCCACATGTAGGATTTAACCAACAAAATAAAAATAAGGCTACACAACATTACTTTTATTTAAATCATTCACTGAAAACCCTAAAAATATATTTTATTCTCAACCCACTACCGTCGAGGTGAATTTCTCCTTAAATGAATACTGGCGTTGCGAGTTCAATAGTTCTGTCGGATTTCTATTCCGAGCACGGGTTCAAATGACATAAAAACTTGCTCATACATTTACTGAATAAACCCCATCAAAACATCAGAAATTGATTCTAGGCACACTGGGCCTCAGAATCGTGCACTATCAATTTTCACAGACTCACACAATTTCCATGAATTTTAGAAAAAAAAAATTTCCCCGAAAATTATGGGTCTTTACATACGGGCATGAATTATTGGAATGAATCTAATAAGATAGATGATTGATGTCATGAAATTTGTTCACATTGGAAGTAATAAAAACATTTTATTATTTATGGGTTTTAATATTATATTATCATATATTATTTCTAGCATTTGAATATATTCTTGAATCTATTTATTTTTTTATAATCATTATTTATCCCACAACATCATTTTTTCAAACTATATTGATGTGTAACTCATTAGAAAACTCTTAACATGTGTTTTACTCCCAAATTAATAGAAAACTATATTCAAAAATATCCATATGAATATTATGCTTAATGTATGTTAAACCATTTTTTCTAAAAGATTTCAATTACATGAAAATAATAATCCATCAATGAAAAAGCATTGATAAACATTAATCTTACAATAAATTCTCTTGAAAAAAAACTAATCTCCCAATACAATGACTAGTTTTAACAAATATATATCAACCCAAGGTTCCATAATAAATATAGAACACAATTAAATCATATTTATAAAAAAATAATTAGAATAATCAATAATATAAATCATAATTTAAGCATTTAACCTAGTAGAACATAATTTCTAATTATTTGAAAATAAATTAAATATCACATATGGCATATAAATACCTAAATACATGTATGAAAATTTATAGAAAAAGGTTACCTCCTTAAATATAAACATACATCAATTAATAATGTTAATAAATTATATATATGAATTAATCAGTTAATAAACAAAATAAAAGAACATGAACTTAATTTATTTATTAGATTAACATTTTAAAATAATTAATAATCATGGAAATTATAAACCATTTATAATTTATCCTGACATCATATATAATATTGTAATATAAAAAACTATTTTTAATTATAATATAAACACATTAATTTCCTCCTTTCATTAGTATTTATTTAAATATTTAAAATTTGAAATATAAAAATATTATATTTAATTCCTTTTATATGAAAAGTTTACACAAACCAAATATCTAGTAATTGTTATAACTGAAATTTGATATTATCAATAAAAAAATCTTTTGACATGGTTCAAATTATTTCTCAAATATTTCCATTAATTGGATCATTTGGAATTATCAATTATAAATAATTTGTAATTCAATATAAAGTGGTTTATATATTTCAGTTTTTTTTAATTTTAAATCATTTTATAAATTACCTTATATGATCAATATAAAAAACTAAAATATAATTTATACACAACTCCATATATGTTAAATATAATATCATAATATTGAAAAATATTATAAGGATAAATTTTTATGAAATTCTTCATCAACATTTAATAATTAAATATAAACACATTATAATTAATTAATTTATAAATACATTATAAAACATATCAATAGGCCAAAATACCATCTCTATTAATTAAAAAAATATTATATTTTATATAAATAACATAATTATATAGAAATAGAAAATTTAAATTTAGATATATCATATTTAATGATATGATTTATATTATAATCCATGAAACCATGTTGCATTTTATGAATTTGGAGTCATTGAATGTTATTGATATTGTGATGCTATAAATTGCATTATATTATTTAACCTATATTATATTGGTGACACAATTATATATTTTATGGGATAAAAATATTATAAATCATAACTAACTTTTCCTAGTGTTGGAATAATAGTTATACTATAATATGGCGAAATTGATAGATTTTTATTATATTACATACTTTGAAAACCTAAATCCCACTATGCAATAATATTTATTATTATGATATCTTATATTAAATGGTATGCCATATAAAACATTATTTTATTGATTATGATATTCAATCATGTAAATTAATCCATAATTCAATATCCATAGCTTATTCAATGATATAAAATATGATAAAATTGATATCCAGTTATACATCCATTTGGAAATTATTTAAAGTTTATTTTAAAGCATCGAAATAACTATTAATATTTATGATTATATAACAAAAAAAAATTCTTGTAGTGGAAGTAATCAATAAGCCCCATACAAAGATCTATATTCTATGTTAATGTATCCATATATAATCTAAAATAATGAAAATTGTGTACATTAAAACATATTTTATTATTGATCTTTTATTCAACAATATATTTAATAGAGGTCCCTGATATGTTGCCAAAGGACTCAATTCCTTTGGGTATATCAGAGGTCTTACCTAAATAAGAAAATTATTCTATGTCATTTCCTGTGAACAATATATTACAATTAATATATATAATAAAATTATAATACATCCATGTCATTTACTATGTATATTCAAGAAAGTAAAATGATATCCAACTTTCATGCCTAATGGTATTATTATAAAAAGTAATATTATATTTCTTGATTTTCCATATGTCATGCCATATTCCATAACCATATCATAGTATATGAAATATCAAAACACATCAAATTATTTTCATTTTATTTAGGGAACTAAAGCAACAGTCATGTGGAATTCACATGTTGGAGTGGCTTTTGATTTCTTGTTATAGTTTCTTATTATATTATTGAATTGGTATGTGGTAGTGGTTATGTGGATACATATTGTATGAGAGTGTAATTACATAATTGTTTACGATGTGAGTGTGACTATTTTAGTGCATAAGTGGATGTATCATTCCATTTCATTTATAATTTCTCTTTATTAATATGTTGATTTCTTCTATATAGAATTATTGAGTTATATGTAGTGATATTGTATGGTATATGGAATGTTATATGAAATGAGTTTGTCTCAATGTTTATTAATGTTTTTGTTAGTATGATTATTCCACATTTAAATTACAAGGATATGGGAGAATCCTATAGAATATATATGTAATATATCCGATTTACAAATATAACCTATTTTTATATTTAATAGGAGAACTAATGATTTGGCTGTAATATAGTAGATTTTTTTATTCATGAACATTGTTGGAGTCACTATTGTATGTGTTCTTTTAGTTATATTCATTTTTGAGAAATATTATAATATATAAAATTACAAACATTATATAATTGGTTAGAAATATATTAATTGAGTTTTTTGGTGGTTATATTTTTTATTTTGGGGATTCTAGAGTGTAATGTCTCCAAAACATATGTTTTATACCCTCAATGATACATATCAAAATATTATTTAATATAGTTGGGATTTTGGGGGTCACCAATAACATTTATAGTAGCATTAGAGGAGTTTAATAGAAGATGATCATGATAAAGATGTATCATATATTTTTTTTGATAGTAAAAATTAACTTTTCAGTTATAAATTAGTGATTGACACATGGTTATGGTTGATAAATCATATTTTCCTTCAATTTTTTATAACATAGGAACAGATTATTCAAAATGGAACATTGATTTGTGGTGCCATTTGATCCCATACAATGTCATTAATTTTATCTAATATATTAAGTGAAATGAATAAAAATTTTTTATAGTTACTTTGTACAGTAAATGTAACATCACTAACTCACATTATTCCTTTTTTTTAAATCCACAACACAATTCACAAAATTTATATTTAACATGAGTTTTCTGTTATTTCATTCTCTTTTTGAAGAATTATTCATTGGTAACTGAATTACCAGAGAACATATTAAGGTTTTTGAAATAAACTCAATAAATAAATTTATAATCTAATGAGATAAATTTAAAATGATAATTATTAGAAAAATTGATTAATGTGTTCTATCTTCAATTTTAAAATACTTGGATTTTTTAAACATGTTATTTTTTGTTTTCATAAAAATATTTTTGATATATTACAATCATTATAAATTATTATTTCTGAGTGTTTTATTAAATCTACCTTAATAAGGGTTTCACTATAAATTTTATAGAAATTTATATATAAATTTTCTATTTACTGATCATGTATGATCAAGGTATTATGTAAGATTTCATGTAGAACATTTTTCTTACACACAAGATATGTTAAGGGATTATTGGGATATGAAGTTGGATAATCTCCTGACATTTTTAAGAAAATGGATTTCCAAGATAGAAAGATAAAAAGAAACAATATTTCTAATATAATGATATATGTTTCAATTTATATTAAATATGTTTTTTAAAATATCATTTAATGTTGTATTTAATTTTTTAAACAATACATGGATTTATGTTTTAATTTTATGTTCTGTTCATATTTAACTTTCCATTTATGTATTTTTATAAAGTCAATAAAATTATTACTATTCATAATATATTTAATATTTTTTATATTTTTTATATAACAATAGTTTTGTTTCCTAATATTTTATTAGATCAGTATTTCAAAAATACCATAAACCAAAAACACAATAATAAAAAATAGTACATTATATTTTTAACTATAACTCACAACGCTAAATTAGTTTCCATCAATTTGTATTAAGAAAAAACATGTTTTCATAGTGATTCTCCATATGATCCTAATTTCATTATTTAATTACAATTTCAATTTATAAAATTTTTCATAGTTTTTTAAACTAAAAATGTTGGTAGAGAAAAAATGGTTTTGTAATTGTAGGTATTCATATTGGAACACATGAAATTTAAAATAAGAAAAGAACTCCTATTTTTCATGGAGTATATTTATAATATTATTATTATCAAATGATTTCATATATAATTATTATTGGATTGAGAAAAGTTATCGAGGATACTAAAAATTATAAATTCCATGTGAAAGAACATTCTAATGTTTCTCATATAGAATATCTAAAATATTTGTTACGTCTTAATGTTCATAATACATTGTAATGTTTTATGAACAAGAATATTTATATTAATCTACCATTACAAGAAATAGTAAATGGTTATTGAAATAATCTATATATTATATAATTTTGGAAACAATAATGTTTTCATAACTCATTGAGATATTTTAATAGAGACCTATAAATCCATTGATTTTATTCATCATGAAATCATTGGAAAAACGAAAAAACCATTGATGTATTCAATGAATATGTGACTATATTTGGGAGAGAATTTATTATTAGATAGTAAACATATTGAAAATATGTTATATATTATGATAAAATAATGCGAATCAAATTGGATAAAATTTATGATTCTATGATTTTGACTACGTATAGTCTGGATTACATGATATGTGTGTAATTAAAAAATAAATCAAACTGAGAAGATATTCATTAAAAGATAAGAGGAATAATTTAGTAGAACTTGAATCTACTTATGAAAATCTAAATTTTCTTAATATTTATTTTTTTTAATAATTTTTCTAAATATTATATTTCAAGGAGAAATTAAAGCAATAGTTTCTAATCATTGTATTTTATGTTATATTGAAAATAATTTTTTGGATAGTTCTAGAATAATTGATCAATTATTTTGATATAATAATTTTTATTATAATTATTGGACATACATGATGGATTTTTATGATTACATGGGGTCATAAGATATTATTTGTAATTTATTTAAGGAGAAGGGGAATATTACACAATCCTATAAAAAGTTGATAAAAAAAAGATATATTCAAAATGTAAACGGAATAAGAGTTTTAATACATTGGGAAATTTGAGCATAAATGGAGGGATAAGTGATTAATATTTGGATATTTTATCAAAATATATTGGAAATGAATGTTAAAAAATTATTGGATTTTAAACACATCCCTTAAAATTAAAAGCACAATATTGAAACTGTAACCTATTAAACTATTTAATATTTATTTCAATATTATGAATTTTCATATAATTATATATATTTTTTTCTAGATTCATAAGATAATAAAAATTATAATTCATTAGAAAATTAAAATTATAAAATTAACTGACAGTTAGTTTTCATTACATAATTTTTTAAAAAAATATAGATTTTTAATTCTCATTGTAGAAATAAATAATCGGTTGAAAACAAAATTTGGGTTTCTAAAATAATTATATACAATTATAATAACGAATTTAATATTTATCACCAAATGTTTTATAACATTCATAATAATATGTTTATAAATAATGTATAGAATCAAATTGAAATTAATAGAATTTAATTATTATAAAAAAATAAAAAGATATATTTTCAAAAATATTATATATAAAATATAATCTTTTATTGTATTTTATAAGATGTATAAAATAGTAGACCCTCTATAACATCAAATAGAAATAGGTCTAATATATATTAATAAAATTTTAGTCAAATTATTTTATACCTTAATGTACACCTTTTTTCCATAAATATAAAAGTGGATGTCACTGATATATAGTTTATTCTTTAAATTGGAATTTATATTTGTTTTACTAAAAAATTAAATTCCAATGTAGTAGACGATATTCGATATTTAATGTTTTGGAAGAGGTTGGTTAATGAATTATTATTTTATAATAGAATTGGTCCAATGAATGTTTTGATTCCATGATCATATATTTTATATATTTAGGAAAATAGAATGATTACGAATATCAGGAATAAGTGGTTCATTGATATTGATTTTACTCATTACATCATTAATCTAAATTCCAATATCTAAAAAGTGAAAATTATCAATGGAAGAAAATAAAATTCTATTGAAAATTATAATGGTTATTTAATTTGAATCAAGAATGTGTCTTTTATGTAATGAACAATAATTTCAAATGATATACTTCTTTAGTTTATATGGAAATTATTATCCTCATTATTAATTTTTAATATGGGGGTTGTCTTATGAACTTCAATAATGATAAATGTACATTTCAAAATTCATAAGGTTCATTAATTATATTTTCTAATTGGAATGAGAATATATACCCACTTGGCTTAGAAGTCACAAGTCATTAAAATTAATTTTTTCCGTGAAACTAATGATTTTTCTTGATTGGGGAATAATACATTAAGACACATTATCTTTTTTAAATTAAATAAAAAATATAGAACATGAAATGTCTGGGATAAACCAAAAGAAAAAATTAATTCAACCAAAAACTGTGATCCTAATCAGTTTGAAAAGAAAAATAACTCATGTATTATATATAAATGTGAATTATTCCTTTTAGATATTTATATTCAGTGAACATGTATTTTTCTAGTCAAAAAATATAAGATATTTGGAATAAAAAACAATATTTATTAATTGGTTGATGATGCCACTATATTTAATTGGGATTATATTCTATCATAAATAAAAAAATGTATTAATTAATTTTTTATTTATTCTTATATTATGAATGTGAAAATCATGTTATTGATTAATATCCAGAGTGATTAGGGTGATGATTTTGTAGACTCGTATTTTAAATCCATATGTATTTATAAGTACATTCCATAATGTTTATAAGCATATAGAACCACACTAAATTGGAGTAGTTAAATAATTAAATAGTTTTCTTTATAATATAATTTAGCTTTTCATAGGTGAGTATTGTGTTTATGTTCTTTTTTTGATACAGTTTTGATTACTGGTAACTACTATAAATTGGGGATTAGACAAACCCTTTCTTAATGAAACTACTTATCTATTGTGGACAAACTGAATACCAAAAATTATAAATTTGGAGTATTTTTGTTCAATATTGTCATTTTTAAAACTTTATAAAATCTTCATAAAATTTATACCTATGATAAATGATGAAATTTTATTGTCTATTCTATAACTGTTAAGGCTTATAAGGTTTATTGTAAAAAATGTTATGTAGGAAACAATAATTTAATTTTTGAGGAATTTAATCCTTTTATTTTTTCAAAAAATAGTAATTTCATCATCTATGTGATTTTTTTGAAAAAATATTTTATTAGTTTTTCAAAAGTATATTCCCATGTACACTTATTAAATAAACAAGAGGTATGAAAATCATATTTTCATTATCCAAAATTCAACTTAATTAAATCTTTATATCTATTAGTTAAAGATCAACATACGTTTTTTACTTAAGTACTAATAAATTTCATAGAGTCTTTATTACATTAATATTATTGGTGAAGTTAGATAACATATTGAAACTAGATGTTTGTAAATAAATCAATTATTGATTATTCATTCATAAATCAATTTGAATGAAAAAATTTAGATGACACCTTATCTGATAAAATTTGGATAAGTGATATGAAATTAGATCTCATTTAACTTGATAAGAATCCTATTTGGATATTCATTAAGTTAAAAACATATATATTTGTAATTAGTGTAAAATATATATTTAGAAATAAATGTGATGAAAATAGAACTATGATTATGAATAATGAAATGAATGTTGTTATGGGTTATTTTCATGAAAATGTAATTGATTATGGTGGAACATTTTCATTAGTATTAAAATTAGAAACTATCTAAATATTATTATACATTATAGAACATATTATTTTCATGTTATTTCATGTTGTACTTAAATGTGGTTTTCGTAGTGGATATTTTCATGGTCTAGGGTATATCAACAAACTCTTTGGATTTGAAAATAATAAATTTTAAAAAAAATATCAATTTTTCCAAATAACATTAAGACCATACAAAGTCACAAGATCTCAATAGGATAAACCCAAATGATATTTACATAAAAATATCTTTCATAAAATATTTTAGGATCCCAATTTTTCTTTATTTAATTTTTCAATGACATAAATTTTTAAGAATTATATCGATGAAAATATTTTTCACTTAACTATAAAATAAATTTTCAAATGTTTTAATGAAATTTTCAATAATGAGATTGAAATGTCGATAATGGGTGAACATAACATTATCGTGATCTTTATATATTTTCCAAAAATAGAAATAAATATTCTCTCTCATAAAAAATAATGTTGGGACCTACTAAAATGTTTTAGTTTGGAAAATTCATTAAGTGTAATATATATGATATACATTTAAAATAACTTAATTAAAATAATTTTTTTGAACAAATAGTTCAAAAAAGTTATTAAATTTTTGTTTCATCATAACTACATCTTTCAAAAATTTGACCTTACATTATGATTCCAATATATTTTTGTGATATTTCTCAATAAAAACTAGTGGAATCACATTTAAATGTGTTAGGAGACATTTTATTTAATCATAAAAGTAAATCTTTTCATATTTAATTGTATTATTTCATATAGGAGTTATTTATTTAAATTTAGTTATATGATGAAATTTAATCTTATATATTATGCATAAATTTTTTCATTAATAAATCATTTTTTAAGAGAAGATCCAGATTCAATGAATGGTGGAAAACAACATTCTTTGAAAATCACTAATACTAATTCTGAATCTATGACAACAAGTTGTTATTTCACTCAACTTTTATGGATGTACCACACACTCAAGTATTTAAGAAATTTTTTAATTTAAATATTATTTTTATGATAATACTAGTATCATATCATTGTTTAGGAAACTATGACATTGATCTTGAACAATGCATGTTTATTTTAGAATCAAAATCAGTAGGGTTCACACATAAATTTTAGATATTATTCTTAAATATATTGAAATATAAAATCCCCTTGTTGATTTTCAATAAAACATTTCCAATACAATATTTTAGATGACAATAAAAATATTTTTTAATGATATAAAAATTTTATTTGGATATAAGGAATTATTTATCTTATATCATAATATTGATTAACTCTATGAGATAGAGGACAAAATTTTTTTCATTATTACTCTATATGTATTACATAATTATTTAATTATCATTTCATTCATATTTTATATTTATTTCCTAAAAATATAACTTTAATATATTGTTTATTTCAACTTTATTTCATTAATTTTTTAATTTATTTCATACATATTCAATTTATTTTTCATTTGTAATTAAAATTTACTACATTACTATTTCATCATTATTTCATGTGAATTTTGACTTTATGTCTTTTGTATTTCATTGTTCATTAATCATTTTTCAATCTTATGTTATTTGTTTTTCACCCTTATATTTTCAATTTCTCATAAATGATTCATGACTTCACTTAAATTTTTTATCTTTTTAAAATCATATATTGCGGATGATTATAAATTTTAATATGAGAATATTCCATGGAGCATCAACAACTTATAATCATCATCTGTTCGAATGGGAGGAAAACTTTTGTGATGTTTCTTTTCATGATATAAAAATAAAATTATTTAGTTTCGATATATGTATATATATATTAATAGTGGATATTAATATATTTGTATTAGTGTTTTTTAAGAAAGTTAATGTTAAATAATATTCAGAAAGTGTGAATTTTCAATATTTTTTATGAAAATAAAAAAAAATAAAAAAAAATAATTAAAAAATAAAAAAAATTACATTAATTTTATAGTTAATTTTATAACAGGTAAAAATTATATATCATTTTATAGATAAAATAATAAAAAATTTATTTATTTTTGTGGAATGTATTTATTATTACCAATAACTAAATTTATTTATACTTCACAAAGAAGATAAAATTCATGAAAATTATATTTACACATATGTTTCAAAATATTATTTATGTTTAATGATTTTTCATTTATGTTTTATGAGGATTGTAAAAAAAATTATAATACTATAACTTAGGGAGAATTTTTAATTGAAATCCAGTTAAACCATTACAATTATCTTTATGACTTCCAAAAAATCAAGAGGTTATTATGTGAATGAATCATTTTAATCTTTTAATTTGAATAACACATTATAATTATGAATTTAACAAAAAAAATTTATCTTTTTATTTTTTTTAAAAATACATTTCTGTAAGGAAAATACTAGATAACATAATTTGGGTTGAAAAAACTATTGTTTTTAATTTAATGAAATCAAACATTCAGTAATCATTTAAAGCACCATACCGATCATAGATAAAATAATTATTATATTAATGGAAATGATATGTTTATCGTTAGATGATAAAACTACAACCAATGATGTTACAAATGAAATATTATAATATCTAATTACACCATTAATGATTATTACAACTCTGAATATAAATTAAGAAACACATTTCGCATTAGAAATAATAATGTAAGAATATTTCTAAAATATTCGTATCAATTTAATGTTGTGAAACTTCTAGTTTTTTATTTTCTTTATAATCATTTTATCATTATCTTTCTGAGTTTTTAGAGGGCTTCCATATTAAGTATTTATTTTAATATATATTATAAATTAATATTATAAATGTTTATTTATAGATCTTGTATGATCATGATTTTTTGGGATAAAATGGTAGAGTGTTTCGGGTAAAAAATATACCTACCGAAATGTTAACTTGGTTTATTTTTGGGATAGGAATAGAGAGAAAGAGCTTCTTAGTTTATGTCAATGGACTCTAGTTATAATTAGACCTATATACATTATACCATGTATAATTACCAACCATTCACATTAGTATAAAAATTTTGTTTTTATATCATTTAATATATTTATTATTTTATTATCCAATATTATAATATCAATTGTAAACATCTACTATTTTTATTTTTTATTTTAGGATGTTTTTATTTCCACTATTACATATTTATAAAGAAAAATAAAATAAATTTACATTTTCATATATTATTTTCAGTAGATCATATTTCTAATATTATATATATTTTATGTTGATAATTGAATTTATGGACATTTTAAATATTCATGTAAATTTATAACCTGATGGGGTAGACAATAAATTCCATATTATCTTGTATAATACAATTCACCTTCATCTTTTAATATTTCCCCATTAATCCATAGAAAAAAATTATGCATCGTGTTTTTATGTTGATGTTTTTATTTAATGAAATAACTATTAAAATAATTTGAATTAAATTATGTTATCATTAATGATTTCAATATTACTAAGATTATGGGTTAAATTATTCTATGGATTTATATATAATAGTTATCTATCTTCCTATTATGGTTCATATTTGGGTGGTGGTAAATGAGCCATCTAATCATCCACAATATGGTTGTCATAGATGAGGATGATTTACAGAGGAATAATAAATATTAAATTTACTGTTATATCCTCTGATGTTTGAGGGGAAAATATCTAATATTGAGAGTTATAGGTGGTTAAAGGATCATTAGATTTTATTATGTTTGATCCATGTTAACATTGATCATTGGATTAATTTTTCATTAAAACTATTAAATGTATTTCAGAAATATTGATGGGTTATATAGTTTTGAAGATTATCTTATTATTTATAAATCATTATCATTAATCTATTTATGACATTAATATTTAATATCCATGGGTAAAATAATCTTAGTATATGTTGTGTAAAGAGATTTAGGTTCAAGTCACCTATATAAGTTTTTAAAATATATTCTATTGGTGGATATAGATTAAAAGATTCCTTAATATATTTTTGTCTGGAAAGATGGATGTTATTATAAATTCATATGTAGAAGGGTTTTGGATTGAGTTTCTATGTTATATGGGAAGTCAATGCTTTAATATATTATTGTTTCATCATGGGATTTTTTTCTCTTACAGGTGTATGTATTTCATAGTATTTTTATAGGATGTGTAGTATGGTTTTATTTTGTTTCATAATTTTTTCCAATTTATAGTTAAACATCCCAACAAATCCAAGTGGTCTATCTGAGTTATTTGGATTGTTTCCTTTGTAGCCTCTATAATAGTTTCATTCATGTCCCTATTAAATTACATATGGTTTAACATGAATTTTCATTTTAGAGAGCTAGTGTACCAAAATATGTAAAACCTCGAGTTGTTCCTCACACTTAGAGAATTGGGGCAAGTGTGTTCATGAATATGATAAATATAAAACCCCGAACATTTTATGGTATGTTTCTCAAAAATACTTTCTATTCATTGGATATCATATTCTATATTAATCATTGTGTCTTCATACGAAAACACATGGTTTTTTATTGGTTAAATTTGTTAACTAGCCATTAAAAATAAAATATCCACTTCTTTGTTTTGAACATTAATAAAATGGACATACCCATTTTGGATTAGGTTCATATTTAAAGTATGATATAATCAAGATAATTTTTGACGAATAGTTTCTTACCTTTATTAATAGTAACATACCCTTATAAATAATAACCTACACTTATGAATAATAATACCACCATTATGAATTGTAACCTTACACATGATTGTGTTAATAAAATTTATGAATAAACCTCTCCATTGGATTTTTATCTAGAGCCACCACCAGTTGCTCTACTGAATGCAATTCATGGATGGGATGAGAATAAAATACCTATAGGCGATGAAATAAATTATCAAATCGAAGACTTTTTTTATGAAAAAAAACATTGATGTATTTCTAGATAATTTACCTTGAAATCCTCCTAAGTAGAAAGTTGAGTTATCTATTGATTTAATTCTTGGTGAAAGACCTAAATCAATGACTTCCTATAGAATGGACACTACTAAATTTGTGGAGATAACGAAACCACTAGAGGAATTGAGTGACACATGATGTATTTGACATAGTGTTTCATGATGGGGATCCCATAATCTCTTTTTAAATAAGATAGAGGGTTTCATGTGTCAATATATTGATAATAGTGAAATCAATACAATTACCATAAAGATCAAGTATCATATTCGATGAATTGAGGATTTATTTGATAAAATACATGGTGAACAATATTTTCTTAAAGATTCACCTTTGATCTTGATATCATCAGATATGTGTTAATAAGTAAGATATTCCAATGAAAATATTCTGAACTTGGTATGAGCATTATGAGTTTAATGTAATACCTTTTTGACTGATTAATGCACCCTCTATCTGTGTGGAACAAATGTATTATGTGTTCAAGCGATATCATTATGACTTTTTTGTGGAATTTATTGATGATATGCTGGTATTCTCTAAAATATAACATGACCAAGAGAATAACTCTTGAATTATTCTGAAAAAACTTATAAGAAATGAATTATATAAGTTGTTTAGAAAGTGTGAATTTTTTCTTCAATCTATTTCTTTTCATTGCCATATTTTCTATAAAGAATCATAGGTAATCCTGTAAAGACAATAGAAATCCAAGAATAGGCCACACCAAAAAATATAACAAAGGTACATAATTTTATTGGCATAGTAGGTTACTATCAACATTTCATTCAGAATTTCACCTGATTGGCTAACTCCATAACAAAGCTCACACATAAAGGGTTTATGTTTTTATGTACAATAGAATTTCAATAATGCTTGGAATAATTTAAATGATGATTGTTCAATGTTCCAATTTTGAATCATCCATCTGAAATTTAAGGACTTGTGATATACATTTGACGCATTAAATAATCGAATGGATTAAACCCTTATGAAAAATATTTAAGCAATTACTTATGTATCAAGGTAGTTGAAGACTCATTAGCGAAATTACCAAACCCTTGACCCTGAGATAGAAACCATAATCTTTTCTCTAAAAACATATATACATTATCTCAACAGTGAAATATATGAGTTATTTAATTATTATAAGAGTTGGACATACATTTTTACCTATAAATAACACAACATGAGGTAGAGGAGATGTCCTGAGCTACTCACTGAATATTATTGCTAAATAAACTACCACATAGGAAAGGAAAATAAGGTTTTAGTTATATTAAGTAGAAAATATCATGGACTTCAATCCTAAATAAGGATTGAGAGTGATCTTATATTCATGGATATACTAATGATGTAATTGGGAATTGTAATGGAAGGGGTAAAATCATTCCTCTATCAAATTATTGCTGAACCATATTTACTACAGAAGATAATAAGATCTCAATCTGATGATTTGATTATAAAAATTAAAATTAAATCGATTATGGATGGAATATTGGATGACATTGTGCATGTAGATGGAGTTATAAAATTTAGGAAGAGGCTATGTGTTCCTACATTATGTAATCTAAAAAGAAAACTATAAGAAAATTCTCATATATCAAATTTCTCTATACAACATGGTAGCACATAGATATATATATATCTGAAGGAACTTTTTCCCTCGTAACATGACGTGACAAACATCTAACTTTTTGTCAAGTTGTCCAGTTTTTCAACAAGGGAAGGTCGAGATACAACATCCAAGTGGGGTCATGAAACCTGTAGTTATTCTTATAGTAATGTGGGATGAAATTATTATGCACTGTTTCATAAGAATACGAAAGAATCCAAGAAGGAATGATTTCGTATGGATAATTGTTGATTGTCTCAAAAAATCACAACATTTCTTTACTATAGGAGAATATTTAACACATTTTTTCTTTGACATACATTATTTTAATGATGTTGTAAGACATCATGGTGAACCTCTATAAATTTTTCCCAATTGAGATCCCTGGTTTACAATAAAATTATACAAGTGTATCTAGTAGTCTTTGGATACTATGCTTCATGTGATTACTAAATTACATCCCCAAACTGGCGGACACTCTGAAAAGGCATCTCAAACACCTACTGTTATTTTGAGATCGTGAATTATTGACTGTATTTTATGTGGTATCAAGACTTGACTTTGGGTGAATTTAAATAAAAAAATAGTTACCATTATAGGATTCAAGTGGTACCTATGAATCATTATATGTTAAGAGGTATCTTTCTCTAAATTGAAGGAATGAGGTGGCCGAGAGAAAAATTATAGGCCCCAATATTATAGAAGGGAAAACATCTAATGAAATGAAAATTCTGGCCCATATTAAAGCAGCCCAAAGTAGAAAAATGATTCATGGTAACAACAAGAGGAAGGATTTTTTATTTCATGTAAGAGAAAATGTCTTTCTGAACGTCTTTACGAGGAATGGTGTCATTAGGCTCTGTATGAATTGGAAACTGATCCCCTGGTACATTGGACTGTTTTATATTTTGGAATGAATCAGAGCTGTAGATTACTATTTATCAATTCCACCGGGTCTCACCAAACTTCAAATGTGTTCAATATTTTATTGTTCAATAATAACATTTCATTCCCAAGGAATGTACCAATTTATAAAGAAATGGTGTTGGAAACTGATTTTATAAATTGTGAACCACATATTGAGATTCTTGACATAAGGGAGCAGTTATTAAGAAGCCAGACAACTCAACTAGTAATGATTGTTTTGAAAAACCATAAAATTGAATAAGATATGTGGGAACTGGAGTACATTACAGAGAGGAACCACCAACATGTTTTTTGGGTTAAATATACATGCAAAATTTTTAGGATGAAATTTATAAAGGAGGGAAGAATATAACACAAGAAAAATTTAATGGTATATTTCTCTTAAAAATAATCTATTCATAAGGTAGACTATATTGCGTGAATCTGTGATGACCCAGACCCCCCTTGGTCCCTTCCTTTGCCAAAAATCCGGTTTCCTTGCGGGGTACCGATCGGTGAGACCGATCGGTGACACCGACCGGTGACACCGATCAGTGAGACCGACCGGTGAGACCGATCGGTGAGACCGACCGGTGAGACCGTTCGGTACCACCGATCGGTGACACCGATCGGTGAGACTGATCGGTGAGACCGACCGGTGAGACCGACCGGTGAGACGGATCGGTGAGACCGATCGGTGAGACCGATCGGTGGGACCGATCGGTGCGACCGATCGGTGAGACGGATCGGTGAGACCGGCCGACGTCGCTCGGCCTCGCCAAGTTGTTCCAGTAACGTTCGTTTTCCGCAAATAGGGTTTTAAACCCTATTCTGCTTTGTTAAAAAAATATATTGGGAATCCGAAACGCGCACAAAGGTTTTAATTAAATGCTTCATTAATTCATGGGTCGGTTAAAACCACCCAGTGCCATTAATGATGAGTCAAGCCACGTGGTCAACCCACGACTCCCTCGTCTTCCGTGGTTTTTTGTTTCATCTCAACCGTCCCCAGCTCTTATAATTAAGGGTTAGGCCGTGGTTTCCCCCCTTCTTCGATCGTGGCTCTTCTGGTGCATTGGGACCACCGCGTCGTTATCCGTAAAGTTCCGCGCCCCCGGCCTAAACGTCGATCATCTAACAACAAGTAGGGAATTTCTCTCGTCTCTCACTTTTGTGTATCATGCGGGGTGGGCGTTACTTTTGTTCCTATGGAATTGGTTGAACCAAACCCTAATGAAGATAATAAACGATGTTCTAAAGGAAGAAGGGGAAGGGGTTGTGATCGTTGTTATGCTTTATCTTGTGATCATCCCTTTTGTTGTACTGGTTTATGTTTTCTGAAAATTGAGGCCGTTGGTGGTCGTGTGTGTGCACTTGAATCCCCTCATGATGTTTTAAATGGGTTGCTGAAATTGTGAACTCCTGCTGTGAAATTGGTTAACCACGTATATCCGGCTGAATAATTGAAAGCACCAGGATCGGCCCTTCTGTGATAACTCCCGGTTAGAACACACGGAATTTGAAATCATGGAGTGTGTTAAATCGTTTAAATCTGAAAATCCCTGACTTGTGTTGGTAGTGGTTAGTGGTTGATTTCCCTTCGGCCATTTGCTGGAAATGTGGGAGGGGATGGGATCCCCTGTTCTTTTTATACCCTCGGTGGCTGTGTGAATTTGGGGGATGGGATCTCCTGTTGGCATGGTTCCAGTGGTTGTGAGTTTTTATCACAAATTGGGGAGAGATCCTCTGTTGGCAGAACCGGGTGTGAGTGTTTTGGTTGATCTATGCTTTGACGTTTTCCTTGGTTATGCTTATGGTAGTTGCCCAGTAGTGCTTAAAATTAATTGAACATTTTGACTGAACGTGAAACAAGAATGGGACAAATGGTTTTGTGGGCAAGGGTCGTGAATTGTGACTCGGACGCTGTGGTATTGTGTTCTGTAGGTTGGCTAGGAAAACCTAAGTTTTGGGTGAGTGTTTGTTACCTATATCTATACTTGTAGCTTTGTGTTTCTTATTTGCGCCCCACCCAAGTTGAGCACTTAGTGCCGAACACCCCCATTTATGGGGGAAGGGTGTTTTTCCCAACACTATAATTAGTGGCTGGTTATTAGCTCCTTTTCTTTTCCCTTTCCCGGATAGCCCAAGTACCTTCGGGCAGGCTGTGATGGCCTGAAGTCCATTATTAGCCCAAGAACCATCGGGCAGGGTGTTGTGGTGGTTGGCCAGGTGTGTGCGGAAGGTGGTTTCCCAAGTGTCTTCGGGATGTGGCCCAGGTGTTTTCGGGCGTGGCAGTGGATCCTTTAGCCCAGGTGTCTTCGGGCGTAGCGGTGGTTGTTCTGGCCTAGGTGTTTGCAGGCATGGTTACTTGTGACAGTTGAGGCCCAGGTGTGTGCGGGCGGGATTTGGCAGTGGGACTGCGTGTGGTTGTGGCCCAGGTGTGTGCGGGCGGGTGTGGCAGTGGGACTGCGGTGAGAATGGCGGGATTGGTCCGATGCGTAGGATGTCTCAATAACCAGTGGGGAAGTGGCGCGGGGTACCCAAACATCGATGTGCTCTTATTATATATATTACTTGACTTGCGTTATTTGGGGAGTGAGCCTTGGTGAGGCCTGGGATGGATAGTTTGCCTTGTTAGTTGTTTGGTTCACTCTTTTCTCACGGGACTTTAGTACATTCCCCCACTTGTGCACGAGAGTCTTGGTTTTCCCTACTTAGTGTACTTGTATGATCACCCTACGTTTACTTTCAGGTTTCCAGGAGGACTACCAGGGCTGCGCGGGACCCTATTAGTCGGACAGTTGGAGTTGTCGCTGTTGTCGTATCATTGTTTTCTTTTGGTATTGTACTTGAGAGCTTTCTTTTTCTTTTGTACTTGTACCTTGTTGTAAAATGTTTAAACATGCATGGGGTCTTTATTTGGGTTCATTTATATAAACTTGTTTCTTTTCCTTTTTGGGAGGTCGACTTGTCCTTTTTCCCGATCCTAAATAATAAAAAGGGTAATGCCTTCCATTTGTGAGAATTTTCTATACCCTTGGTGCTAGTCGCCACTCCGGGACCTATTGAAGGCGGGTTTCGGGGGTCATTATCTCTCCTTCAACTTAAAGAAGGAAGGGCCTGGCAATCCGCTGACTCTTCCCTCCTTTTGGTGAAGGTGGGTCGTGACAGAATGGTATCAAAGGCTGAGGTTGAGAGATAGGACGGAGTCTGAAGTTAGGCACAGTAAGGATTGCATGGGATGGTGAGGCAATAGCGTTGGGTGACCTTGGTGCGTGAATTAGGCCAGGGAGGACCGGCTAGGACACGAGATTTTAGGGCCCCCCGTGATCCGATGCAAGGACTCTGGACCTACCGAACGACCAAGTGAGGCCACACTGATTGCAGGGTAGAGACCCTAGGAAAGGTACATGCATCATAAATGACTTGTGTTTTTGTGTTTCTGGGATGTCTTGGGAAATTAAGAATAAATTAAATCTTAATAAGTTTTGAGAACGGTTTTCTTTGCACTACTGGGCTTAGGCATTCCTTGTTTACCTTGCAGCTATGGCACCTGAAAGGCGACCACGTGTGGTACAGGCGATCGAGACTCCTGAGACTACTTTGGCCAATCGGCAGAGAGCTGGTCAGGAGGAAGAGGACGACCAGTGGCAGAAGACTCTTCGAGCCTTTCAGCGACATGCACTCGAGAAATATGAGGGCAGCACCTCCGACATGAAGACGGAAGGCTGGCTGGAGGAGCTAGTCATAGCCTTCGGCCTGATTCGGGCCCCGACGGAGTACTGGGTTCCTCTGGCTGTTAGCCAGATGCGAGGAGCGGCACGTCAGTGGTGGATGCTTCACCTGGGGAGTAGGAAAGAGTCTGAGGTTACTTGGGCGGACTTCGAGAGGGAGTTCCGGGCGGAGTTCCTCTCCTCGACAATGAAGGCGGAGAAGAGGCAGGAGCTACTCTCCCTCCAACAGGGGAGCATGTCCGTGAGGGAACTTGGAATCAAGTTCAAGGACCTCCTGCGTTTTGCTCCGGACCTCTTTCCCGATGAGGAGTCTCGGGCAAGACGTTTGGAGGAGGCGCTCCGACCCTCCCTCCAGTATGATGTTACCCCCTTTACCCTTCCGACATACTTAGAGGTTCAGAAGAAGGCCGAAGTGGTGGAAAGGATGCACGCTCTAGGCGGACTGTCACGAGAGGGGATCCAGCTGGGACCATCGAAGGGGAAGGCCGTCAGCACCAGGCCTCCGGCATCGGGACCCTCCAGGTTCCGACCCGCAGGGAGCAGGCCGTAGCAGTTTCAGTTTCGATCCCCTGGCCCACGTTCTTTTCCTTCAGGTTCGGGACCACGGTGCTTCATCTGCGGGAGCCCTGGACATCTTCGGAGTCAGTGCCCCGATCGGGTGCGGTACAGCAGTGGCAGTCATCCCCAGCGTCCGCCGCAGCAGCAGTTCCCAGCCAGACCCTTCCAGCAGTAGCAGCAGGGACAGCGAGCTCCCACTCCTCCGCAGACAGACATAGGAGGGGGAGGCCGACCTCAGGGCGCTCCCCATGGACCTCGACCAGGGCGTGGTCGGGGAGGTGGCCGACAGCCGAGGGGCAGGGGAGCTGGGCGTGGACAATTACACGCCGCAGAAGCAACAGTTCCAGCCGGGCCAGAGGTTGTTCGAGGTACGATCAGTGTGTTTAGCACTCTTGCTTATGCTTTGTTCGATACCGGAGCTTCGCACTCCTTTGTTGCACCCAGTCTAGCCCGCGCCTTGGGTCTAGATGCCGAGAGACTTCCAGTGCCCCTGGTGTTGAGCACACAAGTTGGAGGTTAGACCGACTTGCTGTTCGTTTTTCGGGGATGTAGACTGATGTTGGGGCCACATCAGTCGGTTAAGGATCTCCTTCTACTACAGATTCGGCCGTACAATGTCATCCTAGGCATCGACTGGCTATTTTCTGTGTGCGCCGTCATCGACTATTTCCAAGGGAGGGTGGTGTTCTCCGGTTTGGACGGCCAGCGTGTTACTTTCACCGGCGAGCGGGGCTGTCCGAAGGGAAACAGGAGGGAGGAACCTCTCCTCTCCTTGTTGACCGAACTGACGATAGAATCAACAGATGAGGAAATGGTGGAAGTACAAGAGATCGTTCGTGAATTTATGGACGTCTTTCCTGAGGAGGTGACGACTCTACCCCCTCGACGTGACATCGAGTTCGGGATAGACCTGCAGCCCGGCTCTCGACCAATCTCGATGGCTCCTTACCGGATGGCACCTTCGGAGCTACGGGAGTTGCGGATACAGATTGATGATCTGATGAAGAGGGGTTATGTTCGTCCAAGTGCATCACCGTGGGGTTCCCCAGTCTTGTTCGCAAAGAAGGCAGATGGTGGCCTCAGGTTGTGCATCGATTACAGGAGGCTGAATCAGGTAACGATCAAGAACCGCTACCCTCTTTCGAGGATAGATGATCTTTTCGACCAACTGAAGGGGACATGATGGTTCTCGAAGATCGACCTGCGATCCGGGTACCACCAGCTGAGGGTGAAGGATAGCGACGTCCCGAAGACGGCGTTCAGGTGCAGGTATGGGCACTTCGAGTTCGTGGTCATGCCCTTTGGTGTTACGAACGCCCCGGCCGTGTTCATGGGGCTTATGAACTCCATCTTTCGGGAGTACCTGGATCGGTTTGTGGTGGTGTTCATCGACGATATCCTGATCTATTCAAAGTCAAAAGAGGACCATGCAGAGCACCTGAGGACGGTTTTGGAGGTCCTCCGACAGCACCAGCTCTATGGGAAGTTGTCAAAGTGCAAGTTCTGGGCACGAGAAGTGCACTTCCTCGGACATGTAGTGTCTGAGCAGGGAGTAGAAGTCGACCTATCAAAGGTTGAGGCAATTGTTTCTTGGGCAGCACCCAAGAATGTGGCGGAAGTTCGGAGTTTCCTCGGACTGGAAGGCTACTACCGGAGATTCGTACCCAACTTCTCCCGGGTAGCAGCCCCTTTGACGGCTTTGACCAAGAAGGACCAGGTTTTCATGTGGAGCGAGCAGTGTGAGTCGTCCTTCCGCTACCTAAAAGAAAAACTAGTTAGTGCCCCAGTGTTGAGATTGCCAGAAGAAGGGATGTCCTATGAGGTATTTTGTGATGCTTTAGGACAGGGCCTGGGGTGCGTATTGATGCAGCGACAAGGGGTGATCTCTTACGGGTCCACGAAGCTACGCCCCCATGAGCGGAACTATGCCACCCATGACCTGGAGCTTGCAGCAGTAGTGTTCGCATTAAAGCTGTGGCGACATTACCTCTTTGGGGAGCGCTTTGTGGTCTTCACCGATCACGAAAGCTTGCGCTATATCTTCTCCCAGTGTGACTTGAACTTGCGACAGCGGAGGTGAGTCGATTTTCTCCAGGACTACGACTTCGAGATCTCATACACTGAAGGTAAGGGAAACGTTGTGGCTGATGCCCTGAGCAGGAAGCCACATCAGGAGGTGGTTCGGGAATCTGCTGATGGTTGGAAGGCGATGGGGGAGTTGGCTGCCTTGCACTTGGATGCAAGGGTGGAAGGTACTAGAGGCTGTTTGTTTCAGATGACGGTACAGTCCTCCTTGTTGCAGCAAGTGGAAGAGTCTCAGTGGGGAGATCCTGAGGTGGAAGTGTTGCGGGATCGTATCGATCAGGGGAACGCCCCGGAAGGATGGTCGGAGGACAGCCGACGTCGGATGCTCTTTCATCGGAGGTTGTTTGTTCCAGAGGTGATGCGTGATGAAGTCCTTCGTGAGTTCCATAGCTCAGCCTTGGCAGTACATCCGGGTGTTTCGAAAATGTACCAAGGCCTGAGGGGACAGTTTTGGTGGCCTGGGGTGAAACGGGCAGTGGCAGAGTTCGTGGCTAAATGCCTGGTGTGTCAGCAGGTGAAGGCTGAACACCGTGTTCCTGGTGGTCTGTTGCATCTTCTAGATGTTCCCGAGTGGAAGTGGGACGACGTCTTGATGGACTTCGTCACGGGACTACCCAGAGCTCAGGGCGGGCATGATGCTATCTGGGTAGTGGTGGATCGATTGACAAAATCTGCTCACTTCTTGGCTATCAAGGAGTCAGGACCCGTGAGTACCTTAGCACAGAGGTACGTGGATGAGGTGGTGCGTTTGCATGGAGTTCCGAAAACGATCGTCTCAGATCGGGACACTCGATTCACCTCACGAGTCTGGAAGGGGTTACAGCATGCTTTTGGCACCAAACTATGCCTTAGCACTGCTTTTCACCCTCAGACTGATGGGCAGACAGAGCGGACTATCCAGACCTTGGAGGACATGCTGCGAGCATGTGTTCTGGATTTCGGAGGATCATGGGTACGACACTTGCCTTTAGTAGAGTTTGCCTACAACAAAAGTTTTCAATCTACTATCGGCATGGCTCCTTTTGAGGCTTTTTATGGAAGACCATGTCGTTCACCCTTATGCTGGGCAGAGGTTGGTGAGACTGGTACTCTTGGACCAGAAGTAGTGCAGAGCACCACGGAGAAAGTCCAGCTAGTGCGGGAGAGGATGAAAGCAGCTCAGGATCGGCAGAAATCTTATGCTGATCGTTGGAGGAGGACCCTGAAGTTCGAGGTGGGAGATCATGTGTTTTTGAAGGTTTCCCCTCGACGGGGGCAGCGGAGGTTCGGAAAGGGGAGTAAGCTCTCCCCTAGGTTCATCGGACCTTTCGAGGTGCTGAGGCGAGTTGGCGAGGTAGCATATCAGCTGGCCCTACCACCTCAGTTGGAGAGGGTCCATGACGTCTTCCATGTCTCCCAGCTTCGTCAGTACTTACATGATGACTCTCATGTCATCAACTGGGGAGAGATAGATGTGGGAGGAGACGCGACCTTCGAGGAACGGCCAGTCAGAATCAAGGATCGCAAGGAGAAAGTGCTCCGTGGACGAACCGTCGGCCTGGTTCGTGTGTTGTGGAGACATGGCGGCCTCGAAGAGAGTACGTGGGAGAGGGAAGCACAGATGCGTGCCCAATACCCCGAGTTGTTCTGAGCTTTGAACCTTTGGTGCCTGTTGTGACAGAACGTTTGACCTTTTTGTCTATTAAATGTGCTAGTTCCTTTCCTCTGTTATGTGTGGAAAGCCCTGGCTAAAGGGAAGGGGAAACCCGACCCCTAATCAGGACGCATTAAGGTGGATGCGATTAAACCCGTGTGGGCGAGTCAGTGCCGCGCAAAGCGGATAATATCTTGACATGGGGGAGGGGAACTCCCCAAACCCACATGACCGGGCGGTTTGGCGTGGTATGTTGCTTGGTTCTTGACAGGGAGTGTTTTCAATTAGCGGGGGTCCACTCCTAAGAGGTATCTTCGAAGATGGTTGTTCGGATCCTCTCTTTCCTTCTGGTTTGTTTTGATTCTCGGGGACGAGAATCGTTTAAGAGGTATCTGATGTGATGACCCAGACCCCCCTTGGTCCCTTCCTTTGCCAAAAATCCGGTTTCCTTGTGGGGTACCGATCGGTGAGACCGATCGGTGAGACCGATCGGTGACACCGATCGGAGAGACCGATCGGTGAGACGGATCGGTGAGACCGGCCGACGTCGCCCGGCCTCGCCAAGTTGTTCCAGTAACGTTCCTTTTCCGCAAATAGGGTTTTAAACCCTATTCTGCTTTGTTAAAAAAAATATCTTGGGAATCCGAAACGCGCACAAAGGTTTTAATTAAATGCTTCATTAATTCATGGGTCGGTTAAAACCACCCACTGCCATTAATGATGAGTCAAGCCACATGGTCAACCCACGACTCCCTCGTCTTCCGTGGTTTTGTGTTTCATCTCAACCGTCCCCAGCTCTTATAATTAAGGGTTAGGTCGTGGTTTCCCCCCTTCTTCGATCGTGGATCTTCTGGTGCATCGGGACCGCCGCGTCGTTATCCGTAAAGTTCCGCGCCCCCGGCCTAAACGTCGATCATCTAACAACAAGTAGGGAATTTCTCTCGTCTCTCACTTTTGTGTATCATGCGGGGTGGGCGTTACTTTTGTTCCTATGGAATTGGTTGAACCAAACCCTAATGAAGATAATAAACGAAGTTCTAAAGGAAGAAGGGGAAGGGGTTGTGATCGTTGTTATGCTTTATCTTGTGATCATCCCTTTTGTTGTACTGGTTTATGTTTTCTGAAAATTGAGGCCGTTGGTGGTCGTGTGTGTGCACTTGAATCCCCTCATGATGTTTTAAATGGGTTGCTGAAATTGTGAACTCCTGCTGTGAAATTGGTTAACCACGTATATCCGGCTGAATAATTGAAAGCACCAGGATCGGCCCTTCTGTGATAACTCCCGGTTAGAACACACGGAATTTGAAATCATGGAGTGTGTTAAATCGTTTAAATCTGAAAATCCCTGACTTGTGTTGGTAGTGGTTAGTGGTTGTTTTCCCTTCGGCCGTTTGCTGGAAATGTGGGAGGGGATGGGATCCCCTGTTCTTTTTATACCCTCGGTGGCTGTTTGAATTTGGGGGATGGGATCTCCTGTTGGCATGGTTCCAGTGGTTGTGAGTTTTTATCACAAATTGGGGAGAGATCCTCTGTTGGCAGAACCGGGTGTGAGTGTTTTGGTTGATCTATTCTTTGACGTTTTCCTTGGTTATGCTTATGGTAGTTGCCCAGTAGTGCTTAAAATTAATTGAACATTTTGACTGAACGTGAAACAAGAATGGGACAAATGGTTTTGTGGGCAAGGGTCGTGAATTGTGACTCGGACGCTGTGGTATTGTGTTCTGTAGGTTGGCTAGGAAAACCTAAGTTTTGGGTGAGTGTTTGTTACCTATATCTATACTTGTAGCTTTGTGTTTCTTATTCGCGCCCCACCCAAGTTGAGCACTTAGTGCCGAACACCCCAATTTATGGGGGAAGGGTGTTTTTCCCAACACTATACTTAGTGGATGGTTATTAGCTCCTTTTCTGCTCCCTTTCCCGGATAGCCCAAGTACCTTCGGGCAGGCTGTGATGGCCTGAAGTCCATTATTATCCCAAAAACCATCGGGCAGGGTGTTGTGGTGGTTGGCCAGGTGTGTGCGGCAGTTGGTTTCCCAAGTGTCTTCGGGATGAGGCCCAGGTGTTTTCGGGCGTGGCAGTGGATCCTTTAGCCCAGGTGTCTTCGGGCGTAGCGGTGGTTGTTCTAGCCTAGGTGTTTGCAGGCATGGTTACTTGTGACAGTTGAGGCCCAGGTGTGTGCGGGCGGGATTTGGCAGTGGGACTGCGTGTGGTTGTGTCCCAGGTGTGTGCGGGCGGGTGTGGCAGTGGGACTGCGGTGAGAATGGCGGGATTGGTCTGATGCGTAGGATGTCTCAATAACCAGTGGGGAAGTGGCGCGGGGTACCCAAACATCTATATGCTCTTATTATATATATTACTTGACTTGCGTTATTTGGGGAGTGAGCCTTGGTGAGGCCTGGGATGGATAGTTTGCCTTGTTAGTTGTTTGGTTCACTCTTTTCTCACGAGACTTTAGTACGTTCCCCCACTTGTGCACGAGAGTCTTGGTTTTCCCTACTGAGTGTACTTGTATGCTCACCCTACGTTTACTTTCAGGTTTCCAGGAGGACTACCAGGGCTGCGCGGGACCCTATTAGTCGGACAGTTGGAGTTGTCGCTATTGTCGTATCTTTGTTTTCTTTTGGTATTGTACTTGAGAGCTTTCTTTTTCTTTTGTACTTGTACCTTGTTGTAAACTGTTTAAACATGCATGGGGTCTTTATTTGGGTTCATTTATATAAACTTGTTTCTGTTCCTTTTTGGGAGGTCGACTTGTCCTTTTTCCCGATCCTAAATAATAAAAAGGGTAATGCCTTCCATTTGCGAGAATTTTCTATACCCTTGGTGCTAGTCGCCACTCCGGGACCTATTGAAGGCGGGTTTCGGGGGTCATTATCTCTCCTTCAACTTAAAGAAGGAAGGGCCTGGCAATCCGCTGACTCTTCCCTCCTTTTGGTGAAGGCGGGTCGTGACAGAATCACTGATTCATTGTGAAACAAAAATAATTATTTATAGGTGAAAGTAAAAACCTATCCAATAAACATAAATTTTACACTTATGTGGTTTGAATTTCATAAAACTGACAAAAACAGTTTCATTTAGGGTGATATTTGAAGTTTGATAAAATTAATTAATTTTCAATTAATAGAAACATACACGTATGAATAGTAATATACCCTTTTTAATAGAATCATACCCTTATTAATATTAAAATGACCCTTATGAATTATAACATTACCCATGAATGTTTAATTAAAATGTTGGAAACTTAAAAATGAAGATAGATATTTTAAGTGTTGGTATTTTTCAATTAAATAATAAATTTCATTAAAAAATAAAATTATTATATTAAGAATCGTATTTTTGAAAAATTGAGTACATTTTGGGATTCTACACATTGAAAAATGGTTAGGGTGATATTTTGACATTTTTCTGAAATACCCGATTTGTTTTGTGAATTGTAAAATACATTAATCTATAATATAGATACATTATGATTTCAATACACTATTCATAGCATGATGAGTTATTTAATCACCCTAATATTGAACTCACATGAATATATTAATATTATATTTCATGTAATCCTCGCTATATCATGTTTTAGTATAAAATGATAAACTAGTGATTAAAATATTAAGAAATCCTTCCTCCACTACACTATATAAACCACCCATCAACCCATCTTCCTCCCACTCCACTAAATATTTGAGCCTTGCTTATGTTTTGAATAATTAACATCCCAAGCCTCTCCCCCCACATCCAATACATTCTGGTCCCACAAATTGACCAAAATCAATGTCAATAAATATATTCTCAAGGAGGAGTATTTAAGAGGTAAACATATCTTCCTTTAGATTTCATCTTCATTTACAATTTCCATTCCATTTTTCACTCTCCTCACCTCCCCAAATCCAAATTATTGATAATTACATTACAATACATGAACTAGAATTTTATTATTCTAATGTAATATTTCATCATCATCTCTCTTTTCACCCACTTACACTAAAATGAAAATACTATTCGAGATCTGTTAATTTATCATATTCAAGGATGAAATATTTTTAATTTCTATTAATATCATAAATTATGGAAATAAAACCTATTTAATGGTTGGAAGAAATAATAATATTTTTATTTTACCTTATTCAATGTTTTTTAAAACTTACACATGAATAATATTAAATTATAATACATACCAAGTTAACTATGCACAAAACCGCCATGTGAATCCCAGTGTTTATCATTGACATTTATCTAATGAGTAAAACTCATTTTATATAAGAAAATAATTATATGATCATTAAATATATTTAATTTCACTAACAATATATGATAAAAATTATGGATGGTTTACCACATTTCAAATGAACCTTTTTTCATGAATAAACGTAAACCGATCATTAAAGCCAAGGAAGAATATGATTCCAAAAAAATAATGTTTAACATATTAAACCTATAAAAGTCCATGAATGTACCTAATAATGTTAAAAGAAATATATCAAAAGTATAATATGTTCTTGAATTATTTTTAATGAATCTAAATTTGATTATTCTGGCCATTAAAATCAAACAACGAACTCATTCAGACCTAATGTAAGGGGTTCCTCGTCTCACTTTTATTTCCATGAGATTTCCATTTATCGTCACTTATCTCTTATATTTAGTATATGTTTACTAATATTTGATATATAATATAATGAATATATTTATATTCATGGTATGTTGTGATTCCCTTGATGATTATTAACTAGATTGATTACCAAGTCGTAAGGTTCATTATTTCAATTTCCGTTTCATTTTTATTTACTTCACATTGTGCCCCTACTCATTCTTATGCGGTGAGCCTAAATCCCCCTTGAGATTATTTTTCAGTTGAAATTTTAAATATATTATATATCCACATTATGATTTCATGGATATGATTATTTTCTTATGTCGTATACACTTTTAAATAATGTGTTTATTTGAAATATTGTTATAACTATGGAAATATTGATGAAAATGTATCCTCTAATCTATAGTGATATTGAGAAGGAATATTTTAATTGTACTAAATATATATATTAATAATTATTAAGACATGAAGTGATGGTAAGGTATCATTATATCCCCTCGATGCATTGACTGGTCTTAGGAGAAAAATATTTTTTGGAAAAACCCTTTATGTATGTTTGAAAAATAGAATCATACGAGTATTTACCCACAAAATTAAACCATTTCAATGATATAGTGGAATCATATGATATATAAATTACATCAAATTATTAATAATTATCTATAGTCATTTCCAATTACTATTATCCATTAGTTTTTCCATCTGAAATTTTTTTTAGAAGTATATTCATTCTCAGATTATTAATGGCATCTGTTTATCATTTATTCACCATTCCATAATGACTATGACAATTCAATTATGATTCAATTATTTTTGTTTCATACTCCCAAATTTTTTTACCCTTTCAATTATTTTTATCTCATGACAAATATTTTTTCCTTCATCATGTTATAAAGAGGAGACCATTTATTTAGTTCTTGTGGATACTGTTTATAAGTTTTTTTTATGTATTGTATTTTGATACCTTTCACTACTATAAATCATACCTATACCAATGAATCCATACCAATGTTTTATATAAATATTTGGTATAGTTCACCACTACAAATTTATTTGTTCAAAAATGTTTGGAAATGGTACATTAAAAACACATTTTCAAATGGTTTTCCCAAACCATTGGTAAAGGGACTATGTTTCCCAATGTTTTTGAGCAAACTATTGGGAGAGTGTACGTTGAGACAACATTTACCAACATTTTTTCAAAACCACTTTTAAAGGGTCCAATAATCTCAATTGTTTTGGAAAACCATTGGGAATGGTCATTTTGAGGCCATTTTTATAAATGGTTTAGGAAAAAAGTTGGGAAAGGGACCATATTTCCCAATAGTTTTTCCACAACCTCTAGGTAAAGGTAAATTGAAACATCATTTCCCAATGGTATTAAGAAACCATTGGTAATTTTTTCAATTTTCCCAATATATTTTTAAAACACTTGAGAAAGTGTACATCAAGACAACATTTCTCAATGGTTTGGGAAAACAGTTTAAAAAGGGTGGGTACCTATCCCAACGGTTCTAAAAACCATTTGAAAAGACTTATTCAATCAATTTTGAGAACCGTTGATATAGGTGCCGTTATTTAAAATTAATATTTTTTTCAAATATCATCAAATAAATCAGTATATAAATTAAATATAAATAAATATATATATAAATAAAATTATATTCAAAAAGTTAACTGTAGGATAGTTGTAAAGTAATTGATATATAACTTGTAGGTTGTTGGTTCAGACCTACGAGGATACTTTTTTTTAGATTTACATATCCTAACTGTTTGGGAAAACCTTTGGGATAGGTCTTTTGCAATGGTTTTCACCAAACCATTATGATAGGTATTTCCTAAAACCAAATAACACAATATCTTCCCAAACAGTTGGTATAGGATATAACCATGGTTTGGGGACCTATAAAAATGGTTAGAAACCATTGTTATAATCAATTTTTCAATTAGGGTTTCTCAATGGAATATGGGTTGCATGAATGTGTCTAGTTTATTCAAGAAAACTAAAATGATCATTCCATTTGTATTTCATTCTTCATAATCATTCCAATGTACTATATAACGAACCAGTTATGAGATTCTTTGGTTGGGGTGTTACAATATATTTTTGGGGACTCAATGTAGCATGGATAATGGTGATTATATGGTTATTATGGGTTTATGAATTTCTGGTTGACCATAGATTATATCATGTATCATATTTTTATATTCCACCATGGCCCATGATATTTATTCATGAGCCTCAATATTGACCAAATCATTGAAAAAAATATTAAATCTAATAAAAATAGTTGAGATACATATTTTTCGCCTGGTGTTGGATATTATAATTAGAGGTCAATATACTTTTCGTAAGATCATTCAATGATGTTTGATGATGATCAGGCATAATTAGCAATTAATGGATTGTTTTCATATTATTGATTCAATCATAAAATTTAATATTTATAATATATTAGTTGTATTATATATAGGAAATGATAAAATGTTTCTCGAGGAGGTTTTTATTAGAAGGGTATGGTCATTTTATAGTGTTAATTAACGTGCATTATGATCAAAGTGGTAAAAAAAGTTTATGTGGCCTCAATCTTCTATACTAGAGGAGTTGACATTGAGTATAGTGAATATTTAGGTTTTGGTGTTTTTTATTGTTGTTTAAAAGATCTCATCTCTTTTCCCTAAATAGTTATTATAGATACAACCATAAATAGATATAGGTATTGGGATATATTTTTTCCAATAAACATTAATGAACTCAATAACCCATTATCAGATATAGACGTTGGAGATACATGATTTTAAATTTAAATCGATAAATTATAATAGATGTTAAAGGGACCATGTATATTTTATGATGATAATATAAATTTATATTCATCAAGTTATGTGGAAGTAAATGGATTCATGGATACAATTGGTCAATATATTTTAATATACCCTCATTGCATAATGAATTCCCTTCTTTTGAAAAGTCGGAAATAAAGGTTGATGTGGTTTGCAATAGAGTTACAAGGGAACTGTCACATGTTGGAAATGGATTATGGAAATATTCAATAATGAATAAAATAATCACATTAAAAAAATGAGTAACATAATTTATATCATATTATTATATCAACTAATAATGAGGGATGAATAATAAATGTAATTAATGAAGATTTACATTACTTAAATAAGCTTTTTTGAATAGTGGATGTAAAACCTCAGAATGTTGAAGGGTTAAAATGAAAAATGTAATTGACCATGTTAATAAGTTTTGAATTTTATTAGGGGGCCACCAGGTTTAGAACACTATAGCTATGAATTCCCAAATATGAGTAACGATCATGATGGGAGAACTCCTAGGATTTTTTAATGGTGTGTGTTGTTTAGGATAAAAAAGACAAAAAGGATAAGAGTTGAACTCTACTTTAATACATTAGTCTGATGATTTGTTTAGTTATGTGGGAAATATTTGAGTAGGGGTGATCATTATACAAGGAATATTTTGGTAATTAGTAGTCCATGAAATTATGTACAAGTTAACATTGAGTGTTTATACTATCAAAATGACCCAATTATTATATTGGTATCATTTTAGGAAATAATCAAGAAGTTCAGTGGCACTACATCAGTTGAGATTTAGGGTCCACAATTAATAAGTTGTTCTCCATAGGTGGTGAATGTGACACCTAAAAAATTTTAATGTTTAAAAGAAAAAATTAATACCTAAGTAAAAGAAGTGATAATTTATTTTCTACAGCCTACAAGATTACAAATCCGATTATTAGTGTCAAGGGAATGAATTTGTTATCAAGATGGTTGACTTCACGGTATGTTTACCAAGGTGGGTGTGAGTGAAGAAAGATACATTAGATATCACATGTTTTATATTTTGGGGATAATAATTAGTATGATGAAAAAATAAGGCTTTGGGTGGAGCCATTATTAGGTGAACATGTGGCTACATATAATCATATAGTTCTGGGATACCCTGTTAATGTGGGGTGTTTGGGTTGTTGGTGTGTGGCACATTTATATATCTTCAATTGACATAGATTTAAGAAGTAATATCCTCCCCCAGAAATATTGAACCATATTAACTCATTTATTAGTGTTCAAAACATATGTATAATCACATCAAATTTCCCTTAACTGAGTCCATGATGAGTGTTAAGAAATAATTCATTATTGAAACCATTTATGGGAGAATTTCATTCTAATCAATATCATTATCCCAACATTGTTCATCGAACTACCTCAAGAATGTATCACAATAACACACCTTACCATTAGGGTATACAATGATTTAATAGGTTGTTATTCATAAAGAACATAACAAAATGAATCTGTATATTATTAGTTTTAGTTAAATAATAATTATATTTATCATTATTATTAATACTTGATAAATGATTAAATAATTAAATTTTTAAAAATTATATTTGTGTATGATGATTTTTTTGGAAACAATGTAGTTTCTAGAAGGATACTTTTGTTTTTTAGTGAATTGATTTTTTAAATACATTTTATTATATAGAAATACTAGTATTATGTACAGTTTTTTCGATATAAATGATAGTATAATTTTATTATCTAAAATTAAAATTTTATATAATTATAAAACTCATATCATCATAAAAACCATATATTTTTATTAACATTTACTTCAATTTTAAATAATATTTTTTCATTATTGATGATTTTTTTGATAATATATATCTTAATTTTTAAATCAATAAATCTAAATTATCTAATGGATAATTTTTCATAATGTCTTGAGCTAGTCGAATATTTATGTAACAAATAAATACTGTATAAGTATTCAATATGCATTATGATATTATAAATGACAAAAAGTGATGTGGAAAACACTATAATGAGTTTCCATCTCAATAAATATGATTCTATATTCCAAAAATAAATATGATTTTGATGTTATTTTATTATTTATATAAACATAATAAATCCTCTAAAATTATAATTATGTTTTACTATTCTTAAAATTAATTCTCTATGATCTTGACTCACTTCACCATCAGCATGGGTAATATATTACAGTGTTTTTTTATAATCATTGAAAAAAATTTAGTGAATCTATGGTTCAATATAATACATGGGAAAAATTTTATGTGTTTTGGAATCGTTTATTTAATTAAATATAATCAAAAGGAAATGTTTTAAAATTAATAAATAATTCTCCACTATATTTATATAAAAACATCTAAACATCCCATCACTCTTCATTAAAACCCAATGGAGAAATACATTAATCATATTTTTATAAAATATATAAATCCAAATATTCTCTGATAGTCTTAATAATCTCATCGAGTGATTTTTTAACCATCTATCAAGTTAAGGAATCCACTCATTCACATATTTATTTGAGAAACTTTTTTTTCTATTATCTCTTTTGATTTTTATTTTCTCATGTGGGGGTATGTTTTCATACATACTAGTTACTACTACTATGATGTTCAAGTGTTTATATACCACCTTTACTCTCATTTGACCATTCTATGAATCTTTTTGTAATTATATTATGTTATCAAAATTATTTTGTGAATTTCAATACAATGCAATAGTATTGTGAAAAGCCATCCCCATTTCCACTCAATGGTATTCAAATATATGTATCTATTTTTCATTTATTTTGGGAATTCCATGCATGTAAATGACAACCATTAATTTTTGGGTTAATTAGTCTTGAAATACATGTCTATATTGTATAGTCTATGCGGAACACTTATGCATGGACATGTTATGAATTTGATGGAATGAATAGAAATTATATAGCCCAATGATGAGTTGGCTAATGTAATTATCTCATGGGAAACCAAGTGGGTGATTTGAATAACTTCCAATAAAACTTTTGTGAATTAACCCTAAATGAAAATTTTAAGGTTATTATTTTCAGGTTTTCTTTTTGTAACATGTTATAAACTATACAACTATATAAAATATGATCACCAAACAATTGAGATTTAACCACCAAATTTACTACATAAAATTAAATGGTATAACCTTGATTGATCTTAATAATATGGTTCATATAAAGTTTATATGGGTGATAGTGTCATTTAGGCCAAAGTTAAACACCATTATGGTTCCTTGAAAATATTTTTCTTATTATATTTAAGAACCTTAAGGATTTGATTATGTCGTGAATATCTATCTGTCAATGGGAAGGCATGATTTCATGTAAATTAATTGAAAATGTGTTATTTATAAAATATAATAAAATCAAAATTCATGAAATATTGGTTACGACAGCTAAAATCAATGTTGTACCTGATATGACTTTTTTCATCTTGAGCAGGATAATATTTTCAAAGAACTTTTTACATTGGAAGTCACATATAATATTTGAATTTGATAATATTGAATAATTCATCTTTAACCATGGAATTATCATTCTAATTAGTTATACTAGATGATTTCCTTTAACCATGATATTCCTTGAGTGTGTCTATTATTTAATTGAAATGTTGAGATAATTTATAATTGTTTATATATATTTCTAGTAGAACTAATCATGATGATTCCTATAAATTAAGATATATATCTCATGATATTTATAATACATTGAAATATTAATTATCTATATTCATGAGTCTTTCTCTATATAGGGAATTACCTCTTTTAACCCATTAATGGTAATAGAGATTCCATCCTAAATTGTTGGAGTGGTGTCATCGAGGTCTTCTTCTTATTATTCTAACACATCAATACTAGTTTATACAGATTCGGTAGGAATAGTTTTAGCATAGGAAAAAAAATGTGGGATCATATTATTTCTCTATAAATAATATGGAGGGATTTGTGGGTAATATAAGTAATTATGTATTAGAATTATGGTCTGAGTTAATCTATAAATTCTCTCTTTTCTCCCCATCAAGAATATACATAATATAATTAGGAAGTCAGGAGATAATTATGGGAAAATAAGATTATATAATAAATTTTTTATCATGTGATAACATTTATCAGATATCTCTAATCCCCAGAAGATGTAATTCATAGTAATTATCGTGGAAAAAAATTTATATAATGCCTTGATTTTCCACTATATATGGGTGTAGATGAAATACAGACAATATGGGATTTGGAATGTATATAAGAGAAATTTATATTTTCTACCCATTAATTTCAGAAATATTTATTGCATGGATAATGATGGATGGGTGTCATTATATTTTTTTGATAATGTTTGATAAAATAATTTTCAAGATCCATCATTATTATTGGGATGAAATCCTTGTCTTGGATGGATCGATTTAGATGCGATGGTTAAAATCATGATGATATGAGTAAATGTTCCTAGAAAACATGTTTGTCACCATACCTTGAGGGGTGAGGATGAACTGATAAAAATAATTAGATTTTTCGTGCAAATATTGTTGATACATCCCTCAAATAAATCTGTTAAGGAGAAATATTAATTTTCATTGGCATCATGTTTATGTCTCCCTCGATTAGTGGTACATTCTCTAATATGATAGATTATATTCATTATATATCATGAATGTGATATGATACTATATTACTTCATTTGTTCTTTTTATACAAGGATGCCTACATATATCTGGATAGATCACCTCAATATGATAAATGTGAAGTACATAATATTCCTTGAGTTCATGTAATGGGATATTTGGGGATATATCAATACTATTTAGAGCAATGAATCGAGTGATTTTTTATAACATGGGTTTCATTCCATCTAAAATGTAGAATATTTTATCAATTTATTAAGATTAATGTGAGTCAAAATGACATGTTTCAATATATAATATCCTTTTGATAACACAATAGAGTTTTCAATACACTGATTATATGATGATTGAGTTTCCTTGTGCTAATACAACTACAATATTCTGAATAAGAAATTAAAATCTGTGACTTGTTTTAAAAATCATAAATTTTGAAATAGGGATGAGATATTAGAATTCAGATATATTCTTGATTCAGATATGAGTATTTTATTAACTCTTTTCATACATAGGGATCATCATTATAGATTGGGATAAATTGGACTCAGGGTGAACCAATTGTCACTGTGTCCAAATTGGTCAGAGATTGACTCAATAACCATTATCATTGAAACCATGATAAATTTTAATATCCTAAAATTTATTATTTACATATAAAATACTATGATGTGTAATTTTATAATTTTAATTGTATCATGTTTTATATAGGAGAAAATTATATAAAATTTAGTGGAATTAGTCTCTACACATTACATTTCAGTAGTGCTGACCATAGATTTAGATTGTTGATGTCTTAAAAGGGCATTTATATGTGTTTCAAATATAAATATAGATAATATAATGGAATCCCATAATGATATAATTTACGTAATAATAACCATTTTTTTAGATTATTAATTTCTGATCCTTAGGCCTTATGTTCTCTCATTGAAGAAGATAATTTTATTGAAGCATGTGATGACTATTTTCATATGATCATAACTATTTAATTTGGTTATAATTATTATATATTTCCATCAAATAAAAATTACATAGATCCTTCACTCCAATGATCTAACAGAAAGAGGGAAACTATTTATTCCAGTCAGTTTTTGAACATGATAAGATTGGATTGAGCTCTTGATGAATCAAATTTAGATTAGTGCTCCTGTTGAGCAATCCAATGTTCTAATCAATGGGATTGAGTAAAATATATTGTTTTAATAAGGATATATAATGAATGTCAATCTTGGTTTAACAATATATTCCTCAATCCCACCAGCCTTGAAAAATTAACCACTATTTCATAATTTTGATCAGGAAATGATATTTACATGATTCTTTTTCATAAAAAATTTATCTTCAATGTGAATAACATTGTAAATGATATGGATATACTTTTTCTATAATATTGGTTCTGTTTTGTGGGATATTTAAATTTTTACCACCATATAGGGTGGTGTACAAATTCTTAGTATTGAAACAATTGAATCCCATAGTGTACAAACCATTTAAGAATCAATATGAGTTTATTTTTCTATAAGTTTTGCATTTATATTCAGATATTTTATATTTGAGAGTGCCTATTATTATTAAATTATAGTTCTAATGAATATGGATACGCCATTAAAGGAAGAATGTTCGGACTCAATAAGTTGGTTCATCTATTCCATGAGGATGATGTTTGATGAGTTTTCTATATATGTACTAATCAAATAATGAATATTATAAATTCCACTATATGGGACTTCATTAAACCACCATTATTATTTTTAAAAGATATAAAAAATAAAAGACATGTGTCTTAGTGGATGGACTAACATAACATTTCCAAAGTCTTTAATTTTATTATCTGTGTATATAAAATAATACATATATATATGTTGTGTAAAAAAAATTATTTTTATAGCTAATATTTCACAATTTCTTTAAGGACAAGTTGATTATAATTTCTATGTTATGATAGATTTTATGAAAATTCAATCAATGTAATGAAATATCTAGGGGCGTTCTAATGTTTTTGAGAGTAAAAATAATTATACAATTCTTCATATTGTACACACCTATACTCTATAATCTGATTATAATAATTTTATTCATATATTTATTTATACTATTCAAGATGGACAACAAAATGATTTTTGATAATATTATGAATTGGGGACAATTTTAGTTCTAGTGTACGTATAATAGTTCCAATTTTTCCGTCGATCTTCTTTCTAGTAGGTGATAGAACTATCCATATCTTGGGTTTTTTTGTCGAATGTAGTCTTCTTGACCTATATATGATTTTAGGAATCTCAAAGAAACATTATTGACAATTTAATCGGATTAATTAAGTTTGTAACTCATCACAAATATTTTCATTTAATATTCATAATGACTCTTCCTGAGAGGTATTTATATTCAAGGAATAGGTAATAACAAAACTCATAGAGATAAATTATAAGGCTCACTCATTTTCATGCTTCTTGTTATCTGAGTGGTCACATGATTTTATATTCATGAACCATGATATATATTGCAATATAAACTATAGATGAAGGTCTTCTAGTCATATGATTTAGTTTTATATATGATCATGATACAAGATAAATGTTGTTCTATACAAGGTCTACATTAAGCACATGTCCTTAAATTCCTACTAATGTTTGATGTTTCCTATTATTTGAAAACATATATATATATATAATTAATTAAATTATTATCGAGGTTCCTAGTTCTTGTAAATTTTTTGAATGTTGGGTTTCCAAATTTCAAGGGAGGAGGAGTGACATCCAACAATTTAGGATATATTTCTTCCATAATTTTATATTTTTACACCCCCTAACAATGGATGTAATTGGTAAGATAATTTCCTTGATATTTTTAATAAGTCATAATATAATTATTTTTTGGACATATATTTGAGTAGAAGAATTGATGGTAAGATCCATACATGGATTTGGAAGGTATGTTTTCTTCTAGTAAGCATTTTTGGTCGGCCTGGTGTAGCTCACATGACATTGTTTTAACTACTTTAATAATGTATGGAATTCAATAGAATATTATTCCATTATATATAGATTAATTTATTTTTTCTCTTATATTACATTGATTAATTTATTTTTATCTTACTGGCATGGTAGTATATTATTTTTTGTGGAGATCTAGGGAAATAGTATGGTGAGATTATTTATAGAGAAAAGGTACGGTAGAGATATTTCTATAATGAACTCATTTTATGAGTCTTCTGAACTCAATCTGTACAACATACTAAGTGAATAATTCCTAAATTATATAGTGTTTAATTTATTATTGTCATGGTTTTTTTATAACCACAACATTTTACATTTCATCATTTAAAGTCCATTAGTATAGTTATAACTGATAATTTTTGGGAGATCGTAAAATAAGAGATTTCTATGGGTTTTTTCATATTGAAACATTCTTAAACAGTTTTAGTGTGGTCTGTATTCTTTGTTTAAAATTACACATCCTAATATTTTACTATTTCCTCATAATCTAAATCATCTAAAGTGATAGTTATAGTAAAATATATCAACACCTAATGGGATACCAATATAAATTTATCATCAGGGGGATAAGGTAACTTGTATCTATTGAAAATTTAATTAGGATGTAATTTACCACATCTTCATGTAGTAATCAATTTGATGGGATGTTTTATTTTAATACCTCTATGAGTTGTAACTATTCTCCATTAATTACCCTCCAGAAATTTAATTTTGGAGGGTTTTCGAGGGGAACGACCCTGAATTATTTTTCGTACATATCCTCATAGAGAACTATCGGTCCTGGAATTGGGGAGAATATTAATTATTTTATGTTCATGTTATATCTAGTCTAAAAATTGAAAAACATTGTGGGATGGAGGTTGAGTTAAAATTTTACCTTTCCTTATTGGATGTAGTTTACCTTGTTTCATCTCTATAATATTATATTCTTTCTAGAGATATTATGTCCCAGGGGATGATAATAATGGTAGAGATTATCCATCCATACTAACCATGTTTACAATAAGAAATATTTTATGGCTACGACCATCAATAACCTATTGATCTTACAATACATTATCTAAGAAAGAACATGGTGAGGTGTATGATCTAACTAAATGTTTCTCACTAATTTTGGATACACTACCATTTATGGATGAAAAATTATCCTGTTAAATTCTTGTTCAACTATTTTATAATCATGATTCATTATTCATTAAATAACTCACAGTCATTAGGTTTAATGTGGCTATAATTTGGACACTGATAAAAATTATTTATTATAAAAGATATCATGTGTCATGGCTAACCCAAAAATAATTATTAAATAAAACATATTTCATATAATATTTTTTTGGATAGACATATGAAATGTAATTCTCTATGTTTTTCACATCCAATGATTTGTATATTGGACAAAGTGAAAAAATCAACTGTTACAAATTCCTCACTAAATTATGGTACAAATTCCTCACTAAATTATGGTATTCATGTTATATATTCTACCCACCTTATCTAAACTCTAAAACTGGGACAATGAATGGGTTACTAAATTTATTTTTTTGTGAGATCTAAATATTTCTGTTATATGGTTTTTGTATTCTATAATCGGAATAATATTTTCTTTTTAATGAAAAATAGACATCCATAGTTTTAAAGGTTGATGGTGTATATATTCCTCTGTCAATATTTTTAGAATGATATATTGGTAGGTTTCTATGGGATATTGAATGAATTTTTTTTATATTGATATTTCTTAACTTATAACCAAGGTTTTCACATCATAATTTTTTTTGTGTGGGAATACTCTATATGTTCCTACTAATGCAGTTATTTACCATATACCTTATTTTAGAGAGTTTTATTTATATGAATCTTCCCTATTATAGTAGATAATAAGAGATCTGATGGTGGTTCAATATGTTACCATTAAATCAAACTATTATCCATTTGTGTAATATTATCATTAATTAAAGATATTCTATATAATATAGCTATAAGTGATCACAAATGTGCATCAGAATATGAGGGATTTCCCAATATTTATTAAACAATGGGAGGTCCATGCCATTAATTTAATATGTTAGTAGTTAGAAGACCATTGATAAGTAAAATTTCTAGGGCTGAATTATCATTATATTCTTTACCCTACATAGTATGTTAGTTTTTAGTGTTTATTATTATGTTAATATTTCATATGATTGACCAAAATATTTCCATTGTAAGGACCTTCATTGTGGGTGCTCTATCAAGGGCCATCATTGTTGCTAGTAATAATTTTTTTTTGAATGAACATAAAAATTTATTATATGTCTTATATCTATAAATGTGTAACAACCTGAGTTTTATGATATATTTGTTTTCTAATAAATTTTATGCCTTTGATATCATGTATAATACACAACAACATGTTTAAACATACAATGACATTCTATTGAAATATTATTCTACAATGTGACAATTAATTCAAAGAAATTATACTAGAATATAGGAATATGAATTTTAAAATTATTAAAAAAAATTATTTACACATATATAAAATTAATTCATTGTCCATAAACAATATAAAAAAGGAAATTAAATCATTTTAATATAAAGAAGAGTTCTGTTTCTAAAATAAATTATGTTTATATCCTAATAAATTAAATAAAAAATAATTAATTGATTTTTTAATAAAATGTTTAGATAATGTTTTATATAAATTTTTTATCAATCTTGTATGGGTTTTTATTACTAGATGAAAAAAATTAATTTTAATTTTAACATCAAAAATTAACTTTTCAACAAACTGTTATGTTCCACATTTTTCAAAATTATAGTAAAAGTTATATCAACAACAGATATTTATTGAATATTTTAAAAATATTCGATTATTGAATTATCATAATTTTTTATAATTTGTAATTTCATATACATTTTTTCCCTTAATAAAATGTAACTAGGAAAAAATATTGTTACTATGGAAAAGGAAATTAGTTTTAACAAGTGGTTATATTAAAGCAATAAAGTTTGAAATGTCCTTCATTTTTACTAAATCCAAATATAAAAAATAATTTGATACTATTTTATAGTATCTCTAGTTTTTATCCAATTTTGATCCCAATTATCATGCATGTTACTATATAATATTATAAAATTCTTAATAATTACCAGTGTACCAATAACCTCCCTTATAAAAGGGAAACTCCCATACTCTATTCATCACACCAACTAAACCATTTATTTTAACAATGTTCTTCCTAGAAACAATCCAAAAATATATATCCATGGTCTTTTGGTTTTTTTCTCCCCATAATTCCCATCCTAGAAGCAGTATATTTCTTTTCAATGAAAGGTACCTAAACTATAGTTATATGATATTATTGATACTTTTTTGATTAATTCTTCTTATAAAATCCCAAAATGGTATATAACCTTCCAAATATGAAGGAAAATGTATATTAACTTTAATAATACCTTTTTATAAAAATTATTTATCCTTTTCTTATCTCATTACAGTTTTCTAGAATATGATAACAGTTCTCATGATAACATGTGGACTACAACTTCATTGAAGTGATGTAAATTTTTTTCATTTCTTATTTATATGGAGGGTAAAAACAATTATTGAATATACATGATATTTAAAATATATTTTTAATTATTTAAATATTAATTATAATATGCCATTGTTTTATTCCATCCATCAATATGTCAATACACCACCCATGGATATGTGTGAATTAACACCTCTAGAAAGTGTTGTAATTTAGTTTTCATCATGGCTGTTTTTAAAGGTTATAACCCATAATATAATGTATAAATATGATAATTATTTCTTTTATAATATTTTTTATATATTTAAATAATGATTGTGGATGGGTCTATAACCATGGAATGAAAAACTACACATAAATCATTTCATTCTTAACCCGAATGTTCATTTTATGGAATATTTATAAAGAATATTATAATAATAAATTATTAAGGATTGAAACGTAGTATTTTATGTATCATTTTGGTTTTTAATATATTTATAATAAATATTTACTTATTATGTTGTATTTTTTAATATGAACGATGAAATATGGTAAAAGAGTTAAGGATTTATGTGGTAGTCTAATTTATTTTCAGGATTATCAATTATAAATTTATATTGCAATATATTATAGTGAAATTATCAATTAGACCCCTTATTTTTCCCTTTAAAATTATTTTTATATTACCTTTAATTAAATAACATATCTTTCAAAAATTTGTTACCAAAAATAGGAAAAAATGTTTTTATAGGAATGTTGAATTTATTTCCTTTTTGGTCGATTATCCCTTTTCCATGTCAATACTCTTAAAAATTAGTAATTTAATTTCCTAGCTAAACAATAAATGATTTTAAATTGACAATTTTTAAAAAAATTGATTATTTTTATAATTTTTTCAAATGTACTATTTTAATTTCATTATTTACAAACTAGTCATGTTTTACATTTTACAAAAGTGTGATATAATTGTTTACTTTTAAGATATAAAACATAATAATAAATTTATCACAATTATGGATGTTAATTTCATAAAATATTATTTTAATGTTTCCGGTGTTATTTTTAATTAAAAAGATTTTATTTTTACTCTAGGTTTTTTAGTTATAATGTTATCAAATGAAATGTATATTTTCATTAAGTTTCAAAGAAATGTTCAAATGAAATATTAAAGGTATTTTTCATCCATGTAAAAACCATAATTGAATTATATTTACCATTGGTGATATGATATTATGATGTCCTAGAAATTATTTCTCTATATATATTATAATGACGATGAGTGAATGATGATACTATAAAACCAAATAAATCCGCATCGGATAATTATGTAATGAGTAAATAATTACCTAACCCATTAAATTTACATGATTTATGAAATGATGAAATGGTAAATTTTATACAATACTAGTTTCTTTTCAATGGATTATTCTATAATTAAATGATGAATGTTCTTATGAGCTAATTGAACACCTATTTATTTTTTTCATTATTTGAAAGATGGGAACAAAATTATATAACCCTAAAATACAGTATGTAATGTTTGATATATTAAGGGAATGTAGACGTGAATGATAAGTAATCCTAGTTAATTAGGGACTTATTCCAATATGGTACTCTTGATATTAAACATTTCCTAAGAAAATAATGGAATGAGAAGTGAAACCAGTCCACAAAATAGTATTGGTTGTAATACATGACTAATACTATAATTTTATATATATATATATATATATATATCTGTGTGTGTATTTCACTGACATATTTCTTATTATTATGAAATATTTTCTTGTCTCATCATTTATTATTGTTGATTTCATAGTCCTATGACTAAAGTATTTTTTTATAATAAAACGTTGTTCCATGATTAGTGATTTAAGATAATTTAATGATTTCGTCTAAATTTTTTAGGTTAGGATAATAATATTATATAGTTTTTATTATCATATTTTCTCTTTTTTATAGTTTATTAGTAATTATTATGTTGAATAATAATCATATAAGATCATTATTATTATATTTCCATTTTATATGTTATGAATAATTTTTTAGTTAGGTATTTATATAAAATAAAATATTTGTGTTTAATGGAATGAATGATATTGAAGATCATTTAGAAAATAATATGGTTATATATATACTTTCTATATGGATTGAACATTTATTTTTACATGTTATTTATTGTAATTTTATTTATTTAATATTTATCTTAAATCATATAATATTTATGTATGAAATTCTTTAGTTGACTTAGTTAGAATGACAACATTGTCTATATATTTTTTAATAGTAGGATAATATATATTTTTTGGGAAAATTCATGGGATAATTCTAGGTATAGGATAACATTGTTAAGCTTTTGTAAATAATGGATTTTTTATTTTTTTAGGGGTGAAGTATCTATATTAATACTGTATTGTGGATGTTGAAGGGGAAAATACTCTCTTAGGGGTATAAAAACTCACTAAAGCTTAAATTGGTATTTTATTTTTCATCACATAGTGCATGATGAGTGAGAATATGTCTTTACACAAGAAATAAACCCTTTAAGGGGTATTCATTAGATAATTCATTTCATCATATTAATAAATATTTATTTTTAGAGGATAAAATAAATTAAAATCAATGATAATCTATTTTTATATTTGATAAGTATAAAGATTCGTTGTTTTAAGGATGGTTTTCTAGTTCAAGACCACATATGAAATATTTTCCTAATCACATTCAAATATAATATAATTATTAACTTCTAATACTCATGATAACTTTATTTGTTTTTAATTAATGTATAAAACCATGAATAATCCTATGACGAATAATTTTAGAATCCAATGAAATAATTATCATCATGAGAAACAAACTGAAATTAGAGAAGGGTGTAATGTATTTTTTTATTTTCATCCCTAACATTCTCATGTTATTAATGGTAACCTGAATCATGTTGAACAAAAAAAATGAAGTAACAAAAAACAAACAAGTCAATCGGGTGGAAATTCACATAATGGATTAATATTTCCACTAATCCTTATTATATTTAGGGAATGGATCAATGAATTATAAAATATATTACATGGTCTCTAACAATTATACCGTGAAGCATTAATTATGTATCTGTATTATTTTGAAGGATAATTTTATCAATTGTTGACACATATAATGAGAATGAGTAAAGATGTAAAAATTGAATCCCTGACACGGGATGAGTTTTAAAAGGTTATTTCAATAGGTATGTTCCCCAAAAATAATCACATTAAAATATAAAGGGAATATCAAGTGGTAATGAAAAATAATGAGGTATACATTAGTACATAAGATGTATATATCACAAGACACCCAATGTATCATTTAAGTATTATTATCCCATATGAAACATAAGTTTACTTTTCTATAAATCCTTACAACTTATTCTCAAAAAGACAATAAATATATGTTTTATTAGTTTATAATACTAAATATTGTGATGCATTGTAAGGGTAGAAATGGTGATTAGAGACTATAATTATTATCATGGTTTTGGGTACAAAAATAAAAATATATAATTTCAATGAACTTATATTAATAACCAAGGATGAAACAAAATAAATTTTACATAATTTTAAATATTAAGAATTAATCACATAGGGAATTTCCATATAGTGTATAAAAAATATTGTATGTATATAAAATAATAACATTGTGTAAAATTATTTTAATGTGATGAGAAGGGAGTGGTGAATGGTTGTGAGAAATCATAATTTATTTTTCAAGCCACAATTCTATACCATAATATCGTAGATTTTTCAAATTATGTTAATTGTTGATGTATATGATGGGTTGTGAGTAAAACTAGCATAAAAACTACATAATAAAATAGATAAGGGTAATGGACACATGATCACATCTTCTAATGTTTGCAAAAATTATGATGTGTTTAAATGTATACATATTATCCACTTTTGAGAATAAATTGACTTATTTGATTCTAGATATAACTAATAATTTATTCATTAGTAATTATTTAATGTTATCCCATCCCAGCCTCAATGATTAAATTTTCTTTTATTTTAAAAAAATTGTAATGTCATGTTAATCCAATCTCATGCCTTAATCTAATATTTGATAGAATTTTTTGGTAATGTGAATCTTGAAAATATTTTTATTGTCCCAATAAGTGAATTTTTAACATTGTTAATGGAATTGATGTATTTATAATGATCCCGTATAAATTTTATTGGATATAATACCACATTTTATATTTAGAATCATTATATAATTTTTTTTGTAGTATGATGATTACTGTTATAAAAAAATGGAAATTAAATCCACTATCTAATTCTTAATACCTATTAATGATGTATATTAATGGAAAATGTCTTGGGATTAACTTGGAATTGAATATATACAATTTTTTAGGTATATGTTGATGTATTTCCTGAATAATTTTGTATTCGTTCCTTCAATCATGAATTTGAGTTTTTATTAGTACTCAAAGTTATTGATAAAAATATTTCAAATAAACCATGTGGAATAATACAGATTTATTTGTAATAATTGAATAAAAAACTATAGGAAATTCTTGGTATGGTACTAATAATACATATTGTTCAAATGATGGATAAAACTGATTTTTTATTATAAAATATGTATAAATGTATCTTTTTATTGATTATCAATAACATAATATGATCTTTATTAATAACAAGAATGCCTTACTTAGTATTGATAACTTGTTTCATTAACTGTGTCGATCTCAATATGTTTGAGATATTTATCTTCACTCTGAATGTAATCAATTGAAGGTTAATAATGAGGATATACACAGGAAAACATAATTAGCAAGGCCTAGTCATTATTAAATTAAATCTATTCCATTTTCCGGGAAAAATTACACCACTATCATCATGGATATAATGAATATTGTCTGTAGATATTACATTGATCGGCTTGTGGTAGTGTATATATATATATATATATATGATATTATCATATATGAAAATAAAAAATAATGGTATACAGATCATATAATTAATTTATTGATGTCCTCAAGTTGATGAAATTGTATACCAATTTTAGAATGTGTCAAATTACATTAGAGATATTTTCATTACTGGGTAGTATAATCTCAAGATAGGTTGTATTGTTAGATCATCAGAATGTAGATATTATTGAATAATAGTCTAAGCCTATAAAGATGAGCATGATCTATAATTATATATGGATGATTTATAATACTTATGCATTGTGAGATATTTCTCATTGATACATAATCTTATAATAATGTTGAACCAGATGGGATATAAGTTCATTTAGACCAGAAAATCTATGTAAATTTTTTTTGGACTGAAGAGAAGAATATTTAGTGAAATTATGCTCACAAGTTATTATTCTATTTAATGAGTTGTGATCTATTGAGATTAATCAAAGAAGTTAATCATATGAAACCTCTTGAAAATTGATATGCTGATATATTAGGTCTCAAGATATTTTATGCACAATTAGAAACATTATTAGGGTTCAGATATGAATTTTGAAACCACAATTTTTAATTTGAAAATTTTTAGGAATTATCTTGGAAGATAAATAAGTGATTCATAAACTCATAACAAAATATTGATGTATACATTCACATATAAATAATTTAACATGCATCACTATATATGGTTAGTGTCAATTATTGATAATTATTTATCTATACATTACGAGCCTATAAAGAATAATAAGGTAAATGCTTCTATGAATCAGAAAGGAATTTCTAGATTTTATATGATTAGGATTTAATGTGATCCAACACTAATTTATTTAAAGAATATGGATCTTAAAATCATGACAAAAGGGATCTGATATTATCATTCTCTGACTAATCTTCAACTATAAATACATGTGATACTTAAATTGCTGAGAAATGAAATTTCGGAATAATATAAGTTAGTGATAAAGTTTCCAAAGCATAAAAATGATTATTATGTATTAATATTGTTCTTGAAGTGAGGTTCATTACCATAAGCACTAAATTTAAAGAGCCCTTAGAATATGTTCTTAGATTATCATTATCAAATCATCTTTGATATATGAATATTTATATTATTTAATATAGATATTTTACTAGGACAACATGTAAAATGAATATTTAATACTAAACAACATGATTCCCAATATTTTAGTAATTTATGGATGAGAGATAGATGTGTGTTCTATTTTTAGAAAATATACACATACTATAACAGAGATGGGAATAGAATAACCTTGATTTGTTTATCAGACTCCCTAAAACATCTAAAGTCCATACTTCTATTTAAGATATAGTCAATCACCTGAAAAAATCATTTAATTTCGTTCAAATAATATAAAATTAATCTTTGTATAATATATTTGAGATATAAATTAAGGATATTGTAAGCATTCAAGGATTACCACATTTTATTATTTCATATTTGGATCCACATTTTATAGTTATATTGTTGATGAATTAAAACAATATTATATTATGATATTGATTTTTAGCCGCAAATGTAATGCTCCGATAGAAGGTCTATTTAAGTGAACCTTTCATACCCTAATGTCTATTTAAATAGAACAGTATATGAAAGTAAAAATAAAGACTCCATCTGCACCTTCCTATAGATTTTTTTTTCTAAAAACAATATCATTCCCAAAATTATTAATATTCCTCTTTATTTGTCCCTCTCTAGTAGGAATTTCTGAACATAGTTGTGTTTTTATAAATTCAGAGAAAAAAATCAAATTGGAACAGAATATAACTATTTAAATGTCTTGGAAGGTTACATCTATTTAGAATTACTTCATGTAATATTATAGGTGATAAAAAAGTTTCTTATAAATTTTTAATGATATAATGACTTTAATGTTTGAGACATTGTATTTATATTAATATATATTGGTAAAAAGGATATGATATTTTGAAATAATTTAATGGAGATCCTTAGAAATAATAGTCATTTTTAATTTTTTTACCACATTATAATAGATTCTTATCTCATTGTGCGTCCATAGAATCTCTCTCAAGTATACAATGTGTTCTATGTATATCTCATAAGTCAGTACTTACCAAATCATTCATATGTATTAAAATAAATAGTCATACCATTGAGGAATGGTCTCTATTATTATTAATAATCAATAAAAATTATATAATAAATGGAAAATATATATTTCATGTAATGTAGTTAGTTATTCAAAGTATTTTAGAAAAAGTAAATTTGAGGAAGCTATGTGGGAAACTAATATTGTGATGAATGAGAAGTATCATAAGTTATTTTATTAGAGTAATGAAATTTTAAAGGAGAGATATATATAATGGGGTATAATGTTATATCCCTATATTCTATTATATAATTATTGTGAAATAATTTTTTGGTTTGCTTTATATTTTTTTACACACATCACAATTTTTAATGATATCACTATTTACAATTGATATGTTATTATTTAATGTGGTAGTTATCACCCATAATTTGGAATATAATGTATGAGTATGTCTAACGAAACTATGATTTTTTTAAAAACGCATATATATATATATAAATACATAAATAGATATATATATATATATATATATATAATATTTATTTTTTATAGAATTACTAAAAAATTAAATTATACCATTTCAATTAAAAAAGATATGATTTTATGATTCAAAAATTGTTTTATGTTCTTAATGTGATTTAAATATTAGTAACCTAAATTAATCACCATTGGTTAATGATTATAATTTTGTATTAAGAGAATATATTCAAAAATTAAGATAAAAATAATCTAGTAGTTTTTAAAAGAATTTATTAAGAATAAATTCACTTTTTAGCTTGAAATTAATATTTTCTATTAATTGTTTTTGTTGCATTTACAATCTTATATTAAATTGTTTTTTACAAATTTTAGAATATGAATCCTATAAAATGAATTTCAAAATTTTAATCAAAATGATTTTATTATTATGTTGTAAGTTAATATAATTTTTTATCATTGTCAATAAAATATATGGTAAAAATAATTTTTCCATATTAAGGGTAAGAAGGGTTAATGAGGGTTAAAACATAAGATATTGTGGTTGAAAATAGCTAATTATTTTTAAAAAAATTACTTTTTTTATTTTATTAATATTATACCATATCCAATAATTGAATATTAGAATATCTTGAGAAGATTAAACAAGATAGTCACATTATTATATAATATTATTCTAAATAAGTACAATTATGATAATACACTCACTTATATATGATAACTCTTTATAATTTTGTACCTTCCCAACATTATCCATTTACATTGACCATGATATCCCAAAATACACTCTAAAACCAATTATCCAAGTCCTTAAGGATATTTTTTTCCAAAAATTCCAAATATAATAATCTATTCAATGTTTTTTAAGGAGGATAATTGAAGAAGAAAATTTATTATTACAAATGTTTTTCATTCTTTATATACTAATATATCTCAAATACATTTTTAACCATAAAAATTAGATTAAATTATAATAAAAATCACAATAAGATGTTTTTATTTTAATGATATATTAATTTTCCACCATTATCCCATTAACTGAAAAATGATCTTATCATTCATGCGTACATGTGGTCTACCGCCTCCACAAATAATGTGATTCATTTTTATTTCACATTCACATTGATGGTAAAAGGGATATAGTTATCAAATATATATGATATTTATTATACAATTATGGTATTTTAATTTTGAATTATAGTATACCATTATTTTTTATCCATTGAATTATGAAAACATCACTCATTCATATGTATGGACTACAATCTATATGAAGTGAAGAAAATAATTTATTCACTACTTAATATAAATTATGTAAAAGTATATTTGATGAAATAATATTACAAGTATTTAATTATTAGGGTAATATATATATTTTTACCATGACCAAGGTTTAGGGCACAATATTATCAAACTGAATCATGGAATTAAAATTGAAAACATTTCACATGAATATTCAATTTCAAGATAAATTTTAATTTAAATAAAAATTTCAGGTTATAATGTAATGAAATATATTATATTATATATGAAGATTATTTTTTGGAATTGATTTATCATAAATCTATATTTATTATAAAACATGTTTTATAAATATAATTAAAGATGAGAATTATGGTATGGGTTTTGTTATAATGTTATTTTATTGGAGGAATATTTATTTTAAATTTATATTGAGGGAATTAAATTTATAATATATTATTAAACACTTTTATTCTATTCCCATATATTTATTACAATAATTTTTATACAATATATCTTTTTTCTTTATTTTTTACTAAAACTGATAGAGAAAATATTTTTAATTAAAATTTTCTAGAATTTTTCCTTTGTTGGAGAACAATTTCTTCCTTTCCAATCATCTTAAAAAATATTTTGTTATATATTTTAAATATAAATAAAATAAATTGAAAATTTAACATCCATAAACATAGAATTTATTGTAAATGGTTTAAAAAGAATTATTTTAAAAAATATAAACAAGTCATTTATGAATTTTTAAAAAATATTGAATTGCCTACACCATTTAAATGTGTAATACATGAACTAATTTTCCCACCAACATATAGTATCATTAATTTTAATCATAATATAATAATTTACATTCGTATTTTGAAATAGTTTTTTCTCAATGTTCTAGAAATTTTTGTTTAAAATGTTTACAAATAATAAAATGTCATTATCATGATTTCAAATGTAAGATTGAATTATATTTTACTTTATTATATAATCCTTTATGGAATGTTACTCTTTACTATGGATATGATGTTATTATAACATTCAAATCATTTCTATGTAATGATAATGGTTTAATAATTTATGAATACATCCATAAAACCCATTTTCTACATTTATGCTGGTTATGTTATGAAGAGATATTTATCAATATGATTTCATTTACAAGATTTATGATATGATGAGATGATAAATACAATAGGAAACTGATTTCCCTTCCATTTTTTATGGAATTTTGTTATGATTAATGTTTTTTTGATATCATGGATACCAAATATATGGTTTTTATTACGTGATTGGTGGATTTGAAATTATAAACTCACCCTTTTCATTATGTAATGAATTATATAGAATGAGTAGATATGGTATAGAATAAGGAGTTAATATTGATTACTAAAAGAATCTATCTAATATTATTGTATTGGGAGTGAACCTTGACTAAAAAAATAATGAAATAGAGCTATAACCCAACCTAATATAAGGGTATTGTAAGTGGGTCTTGATTAAGGAAATCATTTTTTTTGAATTTGATTATTAAAAAAACATCGGTCATATACATATTATATGTTCTTAGAGATCATGATTTATTGTCCGTTATTCCAAAATTTTATGAATTAAATATATGTTTACGGAAAATAATATTTTATGACATCTGATTAAAGATAATAAAACAATTGGGTTTGAATTTTTTTATTTTGATAATTTTTTCATTAATGTATAGTTATATTATTCTCACTTATGATCATTTTTTGATATCAACTATGTTTTTATTTACTACGAATCTGATATCACCATTTTATAGGTTTTCTTCCCCATTTTTTTATAAATTTATTTATTTCATGTATGTTAAAGAAGTGCACATTGGAATAAAAATATTGTGGTAGTTATTGAAGATCATTCATGAAAAAAGTTGATTACAATTTTTTATGAATGTGGAAGCATGAATTAGTCTCCCAATTCATTCCCTAAAAGAATTTATAAAAAAAGGAAAGTAACAATACGATCATGAGGTGTAAAGAGCTTACACTAGTAAAGAAAATATGGAGATATAGAGAGATAAGTCAAGAAGCCCAAATACTACTAATAGAGCCAGTAGTACCTTCATTATTTCAAGGTAAGAAGATCCTAAAAAGTCCAGCCAACTAAAATTTCAGATCTCGATGGTAGAGCATAAATTTCATTGTTTAGGCACTTCCATGATAGCTCCTTAGCATGGCAGAGCCACAACCAAAGAATCAGTTGAATGATGAAGCAGAATAGTATCAGAATCAAGCTCATCTACAATCAACAGAGTTGGATCTGGACCACTTAAGTTGGTACAACGTGAACATGATACAACCAAACATAGTCCTGGAAGAGAAGCAGAAATTCGCAGTTTCTAGATAATAAATAGCAATATCATTTCAAAAAAATTGCCAAAGATGAGACAAGATCAAGATAGTAATCAAATCCCATAATCAAGGTCTTCTAGCTTCCAGCTGACCAATAATATTAGTTAGGAATTTTTTTGAAACTCCTTCATTATTTCATTGAATATATCTGATTTGATTTCTAATTAAGAATCCTTTGAAATATCTCCTCTTCTAAAATATTGATATAGGATTTCATCTCGAAGCTACTCTATAGATTTATAATCTTCAAAACAAGGCACATTATGAGAATTATCCCCTTTAGCATGTTTTTCGGATTCTACATACTAAGTTGTGTCCATGGTATAGACATATTTTCTTGAGATGTCCAATTAACGTGTGACTATGGTTTTTCAAGTTTAGAGTAGTCTATATGTTTCCTCTTTTTTTTGGGTTAGGGGTGATGAACCCATCAACATGTACTATTTGTTTTTCTCCTTCCTAGCCATTGCTCGCAAATAATCATCCTCAATATGGGTAGTTTTATCTTCTTCTTCATGAGGTGAATCACAATTTTTAGATGGGTCACACCCTTCAGTTTCATCTTCTTGAGTATCATCTTGTATTTTAACAGCCTACACATCCTCAAGAGAAGGGGGTTAACTGTAATGTTTATTTGATTCCACAATTGGAGGTGGAACCTCATTGGTAAAGGTCTGAGCCCCATCTCACAATCTTCTAGGTGTAGATATTGAAGGAAGTGGTTGATTTGTATTTCCATTCTCAATCCAAATATTATTTTTAGTTTCATGACAAGCATCTTTTATTCCACATTCCTTTGAGGCATGTCCTAGTTTAAGGAAACATTGTCAGTAAGAAAGTACTTTTTCATAAACAACATCCTAAAGAAAACTGATTCCACCATTCTCTATCGAGATTTGAGAAGGAAATTCCGTAGAATCCTTAGTCTCAATATAGATTTGTGAAATTAAAGGCATTGAGAGATTCCTAGTGGCTGAGTCCATCTTTAATGGGGTTCCAATGAGATTGGAAATTAGGAATAGGGTAGGTTTTTTGAAAAAGTACAGGGGTAGGCCAGGGAGACCAACCTAGAGTGGAACAATTGGGGATTCCGTTAATGGGTCAAAATTCGGGGTCCATTTTAGTACATTCATGGGGTATCCTCTTAAAAAACCAAGATTTTCTAGACCATAGTCTATAATAGTAATCCTTAGTAGAAAATTGGATGATAGTTAGGTTCGAGCTAACCAGACTGATGCTAAAATCTAAAATTCTAATCCCTTCTAATGATATTCTATGAAATCTCAGAGAAGGTCTAAAGACATGAAATTTACCAACCAAAACAAGGTGTAAATCCGAGGCAAGAGAACTCACCTCCAATTCTGAAATGGAAATAACAGGCTGTCGGCGGTGTCGAAAATAATTTGGATAATCTTCAAGGTCTGGAACCGAGTTGTCTTTATGGCCAGCAACATTTACCTCTGATGATCTTCTGGTGATAACATCAGTGAACGAGCGCGACTATGGGCTAGGATTTTCCAACGAGGGGTTCGTCTACGTGCAGGTCATGAGTTGACTCCCAATGATGGAATTAACTATTTGGATCCTCAATATACAAGATGATTACATATATATTAATCAAATACACTAAATATTAATGGTTTTTTGGAAAGTATTTTTATGTACTATATTGAATATTCATCAATAGTGTTGTAATATTTATGTTTGAAATTATAGTGTCTCCTAAAATTCAATCACAATGAAGTTATGCACCCATTGAAAAAAAATCAATTGAATCAAGAATTTTTTATCAATTATAATAGGAGTATAATTCCACTCATGGTTTTTTGGATTCCCATAGAGAGTATTAATTATGAACAATAGCCATTGGGAAGTTGAATCCATGTGTTTCATATAAGGGAATTAATATTTGGGTATCACCATGGGTAACTCCAACGATTTTGTTGGATTGGTATGATAGGTGTCTTCATAATTTGTTGGATTATTCACATACATCATGGATTCCATCATTATATTATGATAACATTCCAAAAATTGAATGTTAGTAGAAATATATAAGAACCCTAGTTTGATAATTGAATATACATACAAGTATTTGATGTTTTCTAATGAATATGTTACTACGATTCAGTGGTATTTTAAATTAGTAATTTATCACCAATAGGTACAAAAATATGTTCAATATCTTATCATTAATTCCTCATTTTGACAGACAGACAACCCTCAAGAACAACTTTACAAATGTGTGGCTACTTCTGCGAAGCTCATTATATTTGTGGATGAACATCATTATTAGTGTGTATAATATTATTTTCCAATCATCTGTGATATTTTGGGTCATTCATAAATCGATTTATAATTCTTTTAAAATGAAATATTGATATCACTTATGAATTTTTCTATAGTTACAATTCTTCCCATCTATTATTTTTTTTATATTTGTTTTTAGCAACAATGGGAATATATTCCAATCCCTTAGTGGGTGCAAAGATATGAGTATGATATAATACTAGAGTTGATACTAGATGATATAAATGGAATTGATATGAAGGGAAATGGATTTTTACCTACCCCTTATCGCAATTAGGGTGTGCCCATATTATTATCCTAATATTTTCAGAGAATTTTAGAAAGATTATTAGTGTGGGTAGGGGTAAACATGTCCACTGGTTTCCACCATGAATTGTTAGTAATATTTGGTGCAATAGTGTACATTGTAATACTAGATACAGTTGGAATATCTATACACAAGGTCATAAATCTTGGGTTCTCAATTAATTAATGACTGTATAAGGTGTTTATTAGAAATTTTTTAATTTTTTTAAGGGGTAGGTGTCATATATCCATAATAGTGACAGTTAAAAAGATCCCTAACATGAGGATCTATAATAGGGATAATGACATAGTCGATATAAAGATCATATTTCTTAAGATAATGGAGGTATATGTTTTTATGTTTTATTGAAATCGTCTTAAATTTATTTGAGGTAGTGGCTGGTTCCACATTATCCATATAAATTAGTCATTATGTAGACAGTCATTTAAGATTAATTTTTGTGTAGAAATTCACTTCTAACCTATAATTTTGTAATTATATTATCCATATAGTCCTCTAAGATTATAAAATTCTCCAACCATCAATGAAAGAATATAATATTTTATAGATTCCACTAATTCGATAATGACCAAACTTGTCATGTTACAGAGGAAATATTTTTTAATGAATTATAGTTTGATTGTGGGGAGTTATGTTGATGGTGGTCATGTGAGGGTATATCAAACAAATTCCAAAGAACCCATCAACCCATCATCACATGTTACAAATCAAGAATTACAAATTTGATATGTATAAATTAATAATTTTTTAATGAATTATTCACATATGGTTTACCATTTTGGATTGGGTATAATACATGATTAAAAAAAGTCAAACATATTTGGTATCCCATTTTATTTTTGGTTAATACAAGATTCATTTTAGGTTCACCATTTTTTGGATAGAAAACACATAATGAAACGGACTAACATAAAATGTAATCCCATTTCTATATTAGTTATAAAATCATACACCATGGGATTACTGTTTTGGATTACATATAATAAATAATTAAAAATTGACCAATGTTTTGGAAAAAATTATTTTTATTGGATAAAAATTGATTATTATCAGGTGTACCTTTTTATATCTTGAGAAAGGGTGGAATGTCACATTCTTGTGAGGGAAAATGTATGGTTGCACAATCATAAAATCATGTAATTAAACTCATTATATATTGATTCTATATGGGTTTACTCATGGAAACAAAAAAACCCACTGACTAACACATTAATGATGTTCTACATATCTACATTACAAAAAGATGATCTAAATGGTGATTCTTAACAATGATATAAAATAATTCAATTTTTTTAGTACGATGGGTGGTCTTGGTCATATCACTATATAGAGTGTAGAAATTATTTCATATTCCCATAATGACATATAGATTTAAGCAATGTTCATGAATTTTCCAAAATCCCAATGTTGGATTTGTTATTATAACAATAACTATCAATTACTACCATATAAATATGGAAATTTCTATATATATTTGAAGTATTACATAGATGTGTACATAATAATATAACATAGGTTCTCCATTAATGAAATCATATATATGTATTAAATGTTCTTTATATATTACATGGTGACATTTCTTTGTAAGTCACATTGTTTGAAATACCCTCATATGCGAATTATTTAGTTTATCGATAACTTTGAAAGTGGTGTATGTTATTTATATTAGAAATGATCAAAAAAATGTGGCTTCATATATATATACTTATAACAAGATTTATAACCCACATACTTTGGTGCCAACTGATGTGGGGCTTTTTTTATTCTATTGAAGTGTTATAAGGATTGATCTATAATGATCAATGAAATGGGGTAAACATTCTAATCATAATATTACAATAAATGGTTGGTTTGGTACATGTGCATGAGTAGACCTTTTTGGATGTACTTGAAGGAAAAATAAAAAATGAAAATACATTGGTTAAATAATGATGATGGAAAAATAAATATTGGTCTCACAAATAATATATATCAATGTGAATAATTTTATGACAACCGATGGAATATGGCTTTATATGTAGGATCATGATTTTATTATGAATTTGGACAGATATAGGGATGATCCACCCCAACATTGGACTCACTATAGTCCAATAAAATATTTATTGGTTGGGTTTGAATCGTGTATAATTATCCTACATATCCAATTAAAATAGTAATTAAATCCAAAATTGTTCTAGTGGGATAATTTATGGTAAAATGATAAGACTACACCTTGCAGTTTAACATCACATTGTAATGACTTTTTTTAACATTTTATGTACGGATAATAGGATGTTAAACATGAAAATTAATATTTTTAGTAGAGATATGGATTTACATAATGGACTATGATATATGAAATATTAGGAGAGTTGACTATTCTATATGTGGCTCAAATCATAGAAAGTCATCCTACATATATTTTGAACATCAGAATCAAAGTACACATAGATAAACATTTGATATTACTACGTCTTAAAAGTTGTGAAAATAAATAGTTGAATAGGTAAAATTCATATGGTGATACCCTAAAAGTATTTATATGGAATAGTTATCTATTGGGAGAAGATAATAATGTTTTTTTTGAATTAAACATTGGGAGGATTCCCAAAGAAGAATTATATGAATTTGAATTACATGTTAATCCTATACTTCAATTCAAACATGTGTCATGATAGGTGTGATAAACAATGGATAAATACATATCATCAGAATTATATGATACCTTGATAGTAGTGGTCAATTTCTCTTATATATTTAGACATCTTAACACTAGGTATGAATATGTATTATACACTAAGGATACCCAATAATGTTATTTAATAGGGAATATTCATTGAGAATAAAAATGGACGATTCTCTCTCTTAACAAGTTTATAATTTAGAATTGATGAAATTATTATTGAGAAACTCTTGGGTATCATGTCACATGTGAAAACAAATCATTTATCCTTCTTAACTATTTTTATTACATGAAAATATTCTAATTATAAGGCTAGTACGAGTATAATAGATAGAAATAAAATAATCGATTAGTATATGATGGATACCATATCTAGATCGGCTCATATAAAGAGACAATAAATACCAAATAAAAAATTGTAGTGGATACTACAATATATTCCACATAAGTATCAATTTTACAAATGAAATTCATGGTTATGGTTTTTTCAAGCATTCTAACAATCCGAGATGAAGACTTGAAGCCACATTTTTACAAGGAAATCCATGATAAGATAGGTATATATTACTATTCACTCAAATAAATATTTATCTTGTGGATTTATAAGAGTTATATATTAGAAATCATTGTGAGTTTAGGAATCATAAACCTTTTCACATGGCTTAGGTAACGTCCACGACATAAGAGAGACATACCATTATATGTAACAGAGGTCAAATTATTAAAATCTATGTTTTATTCAATTCAATATTTCTATAATATGTTTTTTACCACATGTTATTTACCTAGTTCAATGGGAAATTTACCAGGTAGAATGAAAAATATTGTATTAGAATCATAATTTTTCATGTAGAATTACTAATTAATTTGTAATATCTAAATTAACTATGGAATGGATAATATTCCTAATATAAGAATAATCCACATTATACCATTTAAAGAGGAATATGGCTTAGATTCAAAGAAACCTATAAGGGGGACGAGTAACTAATGTTGGTGTGGAAACCATATTGTGCGTAAGAATCATACACATGGCGATATCTACTTATGGTGAATATTTTAATCGAGGTCACCAAATACCATTTTAATTATATCATTCTCCAAATATATAAATCTTCCAATGGTTAACTTTATAAGGATAAAATTGTTGTTGTAGTTATTTCAATTATTTTTTGTTATTAATCTACCCCTGATCATATAGAGAATAATAAAAGAGTAATTCATGCAATCATGATTTATATTTTTTCATTAGAGTTAGTTGATACACAAGGAATTGGTAGTTGTCATCCATTAAGAGGGACTAGATTAAAATATTTCATACATTTTTTTTAAAATATTTTATATTGGTAGAGTCTTTAAATTTAGTAGGAAAATAAATTCAGAAGAAGGAGAAGTAAAATAACATGTTTATTCTGTAAATCATGCAAGGGATTGATATATAACACATGAATCATTAAACATATAACATTACTTTCCTAGGTAAATCACATAAAATATATGGTAAGTGAGAGCACTAGGAAGCCTTAGTGATCCTTTAAGATCGGTAATAGATAATAAAATTTATTCTATATTATATATAGTAGGATCTAATGACAAACACATATCGATGTTGTTTGTGGTTATCATTCATGATCACTTGTGATTCCATATGAACAACACTAGTGTCATCAACTAGATGTTCCTATGTGGTTTCTAAATGATCATCCTAGTAGTACTATTTTAACATATTTCTCTTTAGGAATCCTCTTAGTATTATATCACATGTTTTACATTGATTAATTTCTAATTACATTCCCACAATTATATTTATTTTTTTGATTTATATAAATCAACATGATCTTATGAATACTTAATTTATTTTCAGTTTTATTTAACTTGTTCAAGAGTGGCTTAGCATGGAATGAGTTGAGTTGAAGAAAAATTATTGAATGTTTTAAAAATTATACAATAATGGAAAAGATTATAAAATAATATATAATAATAATTAATTGTGTAAATTAAAATCAGACTAGAATATTTTTTTTATCCCATATGAGAATATATGTGTTTAAGAGGATTTTAGGTGTCATGGGCGACAATTTACATGGTTTATTAATGAATATATGTTAAAGGGTATCTACATACATGTGATGTCATTGGTGAAACTGTTTAATTGGAATGTGAGTAAGCTTGAAACCACTCAATGATAATTTCTTTGTTATAACCTCATATAAATCACTTTTTATTCTATTTATTTGTGTTTAAAAATTAGTATTATTCAAATCACTTTTTAGGTCATTCAGCTTATAACCACTAATTTTATTGTAGTATAATTGTATTGGACAATGATCCTTATTCATATAATCCATATTGTATAAATTTATCGTGGTTTTTTATCCAAATAATTTAATAACAAATTAATTTCAATAGCACCTCAAATTGTTTCCAGTCAAATAATCATCATTAATAAGTCGAGTATTGTTGTTTAAAAATAAAAATTATTTTATACATTATATGTTATTGTTAAAATAGATATTATAATATTATATAATCATCATATTTAAATTAATTGAATATTTTAATTTTTATTCATTCATTCAATTTTGTATAATATCTATGAAATATTTATGTGTGTGAAAATATCATCGTTCACCTAGGTAGAGTTAAACCACAACATCAACTATTATTTTATAATAATAAATTAAGAGAATGATAAATTCCATTAATTATTTTGATTTATTAAAAAAATTATAAATAATATAACATTTTAGGGTATAATTTTAACATTTCCCATGATTTATTAAAAAATAATATTAGATTTTAAATGATGAAAATAATTTTACATAAATCTTAATTTTCATGAAATATAAATTTAATAAAAGAGTTACTTGATAGGTTATGGATATTATTAAATATATTATGATTCAAAATTATCAGAATTCAATTATATAGAAATATTTTTGGGAATATAAGATTTTTTTAAAGTGATCTTTACTGTAATACATCACAATTAATGAATAAGAAATAGGCTTTGGAACCATAAAACATTCCCTTCGAATCAACTCATTCAGATTGAGTCTAAAGCCTACAGATAATGGATATATGGAAAATAAAGAGGTTTATGAACGTGGAAATAATTTTTTTTAAATTATTTCCGAGTAATATGAATAGTAAACCATACATTGTATGTGTTTCATAAATAATAATCCTTTTATAATCAAGATTTGATGGTCTTTTAGAAAATTTCCAATCTTCAAATGTAAAAAATGTACATTAAAATTGAATGTGGAAACAAACTAAAAATGGATGATATTATAGACCATTAAAAATTCCCCAGTTATTCAAGATACTGTTAATTTAATATTTACAATGAATCAGTCATTTTTATCATTAAAACTATGTAAAGTAATTTTCAAGTATATGTTCATAACATAACATAACATAATATATATATATATATAATAATGTAATTGAAATTTAAAAACGTATATCATCCCCTATCATTTATATACCTAAAAATGATTAAATTCCATAATTCATCCCAACAATACCATTTTTAAAATTTTAAAGACAATTTACTTTGAGTTCTCTCTATCTTAAACTAGCATTGTATCATTTTTACATAGTTTTTTTAATAATTATTTTATTGTAAAATATTTTAAATATGTTAATAAGATAAATAAATTTTATTATTAATTATTATCAAATTATTTTTAAATTAATAGTGTATTGAAATTCATATCATTATCATGGAAACATATTAATGTTATTATTTCAAATTATTATAAGTTGCACAATCACTAGGTAATCAATTTTACCATTATATTTTTATCTAATTATATTATTCATTATTATATATTAATATAATTCATTTTTAATCATATTTATTTATTAATATTTTTATTTTACTTATCATTCCTAAATAATATATTCAATTCATAAATCATGAAATTTCTAATGCTGTAGAGGTAGTATGTCATGACCAATAAATGTTTTTATAATTTTCATGACATAATAATGAATTTTTATTAAAATAATAATATTTACTTTTTTATAAATTTTCATTTAAGGGATCTTATATATTTTAAAAAAATTATTTGTCATTAATATCATTATGATGTCATAAAATTTATGGTATTTAAAAAACCATTTTTTTTAACTTTTCACAAAAAACCCATATAAAGTCAAATAAAAAAATTGATTCTAAGGAACATTAAAAATTATGAAACAAATAATATATTTCAAATAATATTATTAATAGATTCAACATTTAAATATAATCATATAATACATTGAAAACTATTTATTTTGAATACAAACTTTTTATTTTTGAAATGAGTGAAACCATATTCATTCCACATAAAATGATATATTTATTTATATGATTTTAGTAATTCATAATATAAAAATTAGTTTATATAATTTTAATGAATATATATGTTAAAAATATATTATAATGAAATAAATATATGATTTTTGTAAAGTAAAAAATTATGTTATGAATATTTCAATAACCATTATATTAAATATATCATATATGATGAAGTAAATGTCATAAATAAAAATATAAAATGAGTATATAGTTGATTGTATAACATTAATTGAGACATGATATAAACAAATATATTTGTATATTATAAACATATAAATTCATATTAGTGAATATTAATAATCCGTAAAAGTGATTCCTTATTAAAATTAACATCATCGTCACATTCTCCTCCATATAGAGAAAGAATATTTCTGTTTTTTATTTATTCTATCCAATATTAATTTATCATATTATAGACATGAAAACACAGACACACACACACACACACTTATATATATGTTATTAAGATCAAAACATTCATTGTTAATTCTTGGATAATGGTAATTTATTAAATAAATAAATACTAAATTTATTATGAATCTTTAAAAGCCACATACTAGTGAATGAGTTTAGAAAGGATTACCATGATAGCAAGGTGATGAGTTCCACATAAAACATTACATATTTACCACTGTTTATTATTTTTTAGATGAATTACCACACAAAATTTAATATAAATATGTGAAAATATAGTTAATTGATTCATATCCATTCTATAAGTGAAATTTTGTCACTATATCTTCTGTAAAAAATATTGTAATTATAGATTTACATCATATTATATATGGTGAAAGGGAAAGATATATTTTCATGCTTGATATTGAAAAATAAAAAATTAATGGATAATGAGACACACTAAATTATAATGTTAATAAGAGTGTTAATGTTTCCTGAAGAAGTTATTCCTCAGGTATCTATCTATTGAATCAAAATGGTTTTTGTGAGTAATGGTAATACCCAAAAAAGATCTATAATTCTTTATTGATAAAATGTATCAATATAAAAAACATAACTAGATAATTTTTTTTGGTTTTTCTACTAATTCCTCATTGTTTATATTCAAATAATAACTAGACCAACGTATCTTGAAAAAATATATCCATTGTTTCTTAATAATCATTTTAACTATTTACCTAAAAAAGAGAAATAAAATAACACAAATCATATTCCACAATTTTTTTAAGACATAATATATTCATCTTTTTTAAAAAATATGTTAATCGTCATGTCATCAATCCCGGAAAAAAATTACTCCATATTTAATCAATAGTTTATAAAATCACATAATTCCCAATAATAAATTATTCTTTTAATGATCAAAAAAATATATTGAGATTCCACAAAGATGACTTTAATAACATTTCCATTAAATAAATTTACAATCCCTAATGATATATATATCAATAAAATTATACTCTAAATAAAAACTAACAGTTGGTTCATATGACCATAATTTTCTCAATATGATGTTGGATTCCAACCATAATGTTTGTTTATAACATTAAAAAAATTTCCCAAATAATTAAATATAATTATCCAAAATAACCCCTAAAACACTATCACTATAGAAAATATCAAAAATAAGTGTTATATTAATATGAAAATATATTTTTAAAAAACTCAATAAATATCTCACAATATACCATTAATAAAATTAAAATATACTCACAAAAGGAATCAAAAATGAAATTTATAACTTTTATTTTATTACCTCCCTCAAAATAATCAGATGTATTGGTATATACCATTTAAATTATTTAAAATTTTATAAACTAATAACCAATAATGAAATTTAAACCAAAATTTATACATACTATAATTTCATAAAAAATCTAAAAAAATTATATGATTTATAAAAACTACTTCATCAACTACACATCGAAGAACATTTTTGTATAGATAAAGTTAATTTTAAAAATCACATAAATAAAAAAATCAATACATTCATCAAATGGAAATTCTTTCCATGAAAACAACCAAACAAAATAGACACCTTCTTATTTAATGGCTATTCTATTGCACATTATTTTTTACACAGTATATAATTCATTTAAATCATCATGGATTATTTATAAAAAATATATTAGAGTGAGATCATATAGACTAATAAAAGAAATAATAATATTTTTGGAAATAAAATCATCAAATAATCCAATATAAATAATAACACGTCATTAAAATATATCCTCAGATAACATAAAAACAAAAATAATCTCATGTTAAATGATAATTTATTTCATTGTGATCGAATTGTTAACATTAAACATATAATTATAATTATCAATGCATCATGGAAAAAAATATTTTATATAGTCCATATCATCATGGATTTATTCCATGATATCATATATAATGTGTTAAGGGATACACAAAATACCCAAAATATTTTATCTCATGAAATCTACTGACACATCAATGATATATAATTTTTACCCCACACATAACTAAATATGTAAACCAAAGTCATCATATAAATAGAATTTGATAATTGTGCAATATATAAAATACTTATTTTGGAAATCAATACATATCTGTCTTAACATAAAATGTATAAATAATGAAAATATTTCAACTTAAAATTATTGGATTGATATCCCAAGATTACATATATTTATATAAAATTTAAAATTAACCATAAAAATGTTGGTCACATGAATATGACAAAATTCAAAATTCAAGATAAATTAATTCATGATAAATAAAAAGGTTCCTGAAGAATTTTAAAAACATGATCATAATGTATCTCAAGAAAGATGGTGTATAATATAATTATAAAATATCTACATTGATATATAATGTCACTAAATTTTTATTGGAATATATTAGATAAACGTTTACTATAATATTTGTAAATATCAATGATGTATAAGTCAAATTATACTTTTTTATGACGTTTGTTTGAAAAAAATATTATAAAACACTAATAATTAGAATTAAATAGTTGTAATAATGAAAATTAGAAGGGGTGGATTTGTTCACCAATTTATTATTACTAAAAATTGAAAAAATGGTTGTATTATTTCTAATAAATTAATTTTTATGGAAGTTAAATATTTATCATGGAATTTTGAGAAATTACAAATATATGTTAATTAACACAATGAAAATTTATTTATATAGTCAACCCTAAATATACATTATCATCCCTTAGTCATAAAGAGTGATAATGTTTCTATGTTTTAAATATATCATAAGGATAACTGTTTAGTCCCATGAAGTATTCAATCAAATGAATGCAGTGTTTGAAATTTTTTATGATTAATGAAAAATGTTTGTTGTATCAACATGAAATAACTTTAGACCGAATTCTAATATGATCGACCTTGTTATGTTTATTTTTTACTCCTTAGTCGACAATATGAGTAACCAATTGATCAAAATTTTATTAACAAGAATTTATATCATAATGATGGTCTATCACATTACATTACAAGTGTTGATGCTACCAGACGAGTACAGGATAGTAGAAAATGATGTTGACCAACTTTACGAAATATCATAATGTTATAACATTTTATTCTATGTATGTATGATACCATATGTTTCCACTAAACAGCTGCATGATAAATTCAAGTTACTGTGTGAAATATTATTATTTTTTACTATATAATGAGGCGATAGAATGAACATTGAGTGACTTGATGCATAATTGAAGTGGAATTATGTTAGATGGATCAGCCGTATATCCTCTAATGTTTTTTATTTCATTATATTCACTATGTGTTAAAGCTTCCATGAAATATATGATATCAAATAATTAAATATAAGTTTTATAAAATGAAATTTATTTTTTTATATTTTCCCCCTAAAACCTTACAAGGATAATTAAATACATGGTTGGATTAATTTAAAACTCATATATATCATAACATGTATTAAGATTACAAATGATTCTTTTAACATAGATTTTATTATTTAGAATAATTCTTTTAGATTGAATTTTTATGTTAGGGGAAAATAATAATTGATTTGTTAGTGTGTGAAATACAACCATGTAATTTTTTGATACAAAAGTGAAATTTTTTTTTCAAGGAAACTTCATCATGGGATCCACGAACTCCAATACATCATTGTATATCATAACAAAAATAATTTAATACATTTATTAGAGATTATCAATCTATATACCATATAATTTTGTTTTGTTTTATTGTATCAGATATTTCTATCTCTCTCTATTAAATTTGTGTAATTCCATATCTTTTTTTAAATCAATTAATGTACCTAAATTTATATATCATAGAATCATACTCATACAATCTTGCATTATTTCATTTATATTTATTCACATATAAGATCCATGGTCATGGTTTTGTGAAAATCATTAATATCCTTTTGTGCTTATCTACATTGAAGGTCTAATCAAGGTTGTGGATATGTTTATTGTTTAATATACAAACAAAACATTAGGTAACATACATGTTGAGTGGATTGGGTCCTAAATTGTGATTAATCTACATGAAATTGATTTTCATTTCACAATTCATGTCTTTCCATCAAATATTTTTTAAACAATATTATAATATTTTTTTTCAAAACAACAATATGATAGCTAGCTTTTACAAGTGACATATATAATATTATGTATTAGTAAAATAATAAAAACATATTATAATAACCACAAGTTATCAAATGATGTTATTATCAAGATTCATAGAAGTTTATTCAAAAAATTAAATTATACAATCATATTTTATTGTTTAACTTGTATGTTTTATCGAACTGGTGGATTTTTTTTAAATAGTTTTTAAGTTAGGTTTTTAGTAGATACTCAATTCCAAACCTCTTTAATAGTGTACTCTGATCAACATTTGATAATAAAGGATCTATGGTTTTTTAATTTTTATCATGTTTTAACTATGAATATATTTTTACCAAATGATATAAATTTATTTTTATTTAAATTTTTTTATCACGGTATATTACTAAAACTGAGTGGAATTATACTAAAAAACCTTCTTATTATAATGATTAATATTATTCAAAATCGAGTATTAAAATAAAATTAATTTATTAATGTAATTTTTTTGATATATGGACCTTAATAGAAAACCATTATGAAAAACCTAAATATTAATGAGATGATCGTATTAATATCAATAAGAAAACATATGAATGTAAATGTATGTATATGAATACATTATGTTATGCATATGGAGAATATAAATTTAATTGAAAATATACTAGTCCAATGGATTTTGAAATTAATGATAACTTATTGATGTATCATGATGGAACACCTATTGTTAATGAAATGATTTTAAATTCCTATATTGTTATGTACGAGACATTTAAGAAGATTCACGATGAGTAAATTTCTCAAATTTATCTCATATTTAATGAAATTACTAATATAGTGCATGGATTAGAATAAATTATAAGTCAAAGTATCATCTCCTATGGATTTTATGATTCTTACATGACAAATCTAGAGGAATTATTGTATCCAATAATGAATCATATGTTGTGATGAAATTAAAATAATTGTTTATTATTAATAGAATAATATTGAAAATGATAATTTTTTGAGATAATGAATTCAATTTAAAATAATGTATCTAAGACAAAATCCAATGGTAGAATGAATGCTATTATAAATGTGAGAATAGATAGTCACTATTATAATATTGTTGATATGACTCTTTTCGAATGGAAATTAAAGAAATAATATAGAAATAAACTGATATTAACAATTTTATCTTCAAATGTAAATATGAAAAAAAAATTATATTTTTGGATTACTTTAAACATTATTTAAGCTACTATTTTTGTAAAATAAATAGGCAATCAATGATGAATTTCAGTTATTAAAATACAAGAAAATATATTGTAATAATTTAAAAAATTATAAAAATAATGAAAATCCACTATTAGTGATTCTATGGATAGCTCTGGTGACATAAATAGTAGTGGATAAGATTTAAATTAAAATGAAAATTTATTCCTTATGGATATTGATCTAGAGGTATAACATAAATTTTTTTCTTATTTTTATAATCACTTTTTTCAATAAAATAAGGGTAAAAAATCAATATACAATTTAGATATATTTGAATATTTTTAGCGTTTATTAATAAATAATAATAAACTAAAGGATAAATATCATTATTTAACCAAACAACATTCTTTTTATGCTATTTTTAAATATGATCATGTAATTGAAAAATAGAAGAAAAATATTTCATCTCAAATATTTTAACAACCTAAAATAATTGAATCAGAAACTAAATAGAATTATAAATGATTTTTAAAATAACTGAATATGTTAATAAAATTTTATTTATTCATAGTATTCATAAACCATGGTCATGTTTTTATGGTCAATTTATATTGATAAAAAACATAGATAAATTATTTTACTCTTTGTCCCAGTGATGTAAATAAACCATTAGTAAAAATTATCATTAAAACATAAAAATATGGAATAATCCATCTGGAAAGAAATAAATTTTTAAAAAATATCTTGAGTTTTTTCATAAATATAGTAATAATTATATAAAATAGATCTGGCTTCCTAAATAAATAACTACAATAATTATTTTAACAAAACAAATCTGAGTACAAAAATCAAATCGTGTTTGATTTATTATAAAAAAACTTCTTGATAAGTTACCATAATAATGTATGGTATTTGGATAGTGGGTGTTGTATACATTATAAAATGAACATATCAAGGTTCCAAAATTTGATCAGAGTAGATGATGGACATGTGATAATTTGTGACAATTCAAATAATAAATTATTATTCATGTTCATGATGGTAATAATACAAAGTATTTAATTTTTAATTTTTTATTTATTTCTCATTTAAAATATATTCTATAAATTATATATCTATTATATGATGAAGGTTTTCATGTAATGTTTAATAATTAATATTATAATATTTATTATTTATTTTTTACTTTTTTGTGGAATGAAAATGTTTTTTTTAGTTTATTTATGTTTCCAATTTTATCAAAATAACCGCGGTTTAAATTCCTTTCATCATGAATCTATCTTGTGGATTAAAAAATTGGACCACATTAGTATATAATATATTATAAATCAATAAAAAAATAGATTAGTTAAGTATCTACCAAAAATATATATCTCAAATGGAAAATCTCAAATACCCATCAAAATGAAATGAAAGATAAATCTATTTCAACTACAGTAATGATGCTTCTACAAAAAAAGAACTAGGACTTCATCATATGTACTTTGAGAAAAATATGCAGTTTCAATTTTAGCTGGTAGTCACTATTATAATGTAATTTTTTTAATTATTCAATATTCACATGTATATATTTCATAGCACCCAAATTTATGGCTTAATGATGTTTCCAAAAGAAATAAACCTTTACTGTGATCAATATGGGAATTATTATTATGAGTAGGAGATGTGATGATTGATTTGAGTTTCAAAATAAATATTGTTAATCCTTATTATAATTTCATGCCAATAATAATAATAAATATAATATTTGAACCCCTCAAAAATGGCATGGATAAAAGAATAAATATTACAATTTATAAGATACTTTGACCTTGTTTAGTGAAAATAATACACCTTTCTATTTTAGTGCTAAAGCTATGATTAAAAATTGATATTTAACTAATACGGTATACATATTATTAAATTTATTGAGGTATCCATTTTAATTAATTAATTATATTAATCCTAAGGTATCTTATTTCACTATTTTTGGATGTAAATATTATATTCTATATATGATGGAAAACTTAAATAATTATTCGTCTAAGAGAAATGGTGTATTTTTCCTTGGTTATTCTCAATCCCATTAAACCTATAGAATCTTTAATACAATAAAATTTATTGTGGAATAATATATTCATATCTCATTATACAATATATATCCAAACAACCCAAAAAATTTCTTTGACAAGATGGAGGATGATATTTTCTAATGTTAATATAAATAACACCTCCAAGAATAATGAACCTAAATAATATTAACTTGGAAAATATCACATAATGTTATATTAGTTGAAATACAACATTAGGATAAACTAGAAAAAATAGTAATACTAGAACCATATGAAACCCTAGAGATCATCCATTAAATTTTATTATTGGATATCTAAATTGAATATCTCAAACTGAATAATCACAATGAAATTTCGTTGGCCATTAATCATACTTTTCAAAGAATATACCCATGAATATTATTGATGCTACTAGTGATGTATATTGGGCGATGGATAAGAATGAATAATTGTGTCATTTTGAATGATGTTGATTATGGAATCTTTTTGGGTGACCCAACTACAGTGTGAAAATATGATCAAAATGAAAAATTAAAAAAATGGATAATGAATATAAAAATAGTAATTGGAATAAATCAATATTGGTAGTATAATTACTTCATATAGAATAAGGTAATAAATATGAGTAAACCATTTCTCTTGATTATTGACATAAATCAATTATAGTACATGTTTATTATGAATAATATCTAAATTTCAATAAATATAAAATTTGATCAATTTTTTTTACTAAAATGGTTATATTATTTAGATTTTTTTTTGAACCCTGACAATTTTAAAAACTCATTTTAAAAATATTTTATAAAAACATAACATCTATATATGGTTTAAAATAGGTTCATAAATATTGATTTGATATGATTGGAAATATTTTCATTATAAATATATTTTCAAAGTGCATTACTGATCCTACATAATTTCTAATTTTTTTTGGAAAATATATTTGGTTTCTAAAATCTTATGTTGATAATAAATTTTTTTCTTCTTCCAGATACTCATTATGTAATAAATTTTCAAACATAATGAAAATGATTTTGAAATGTGTATCAAGTGTGTAATAAAATTACTTTATGTATTTTAAATCATTATTAAAAATTATTTATTTTCAATGAAATTATACTAATTATATTATCAATTATTTTGGAATGGATATCTCTAAAGTATGTTATATTCCAATAATCACCTCCTAGAAATTTGTTCTGGATAAAACTATGAAACTAGCTGACCAAACAGTTTAAAGTATTTTTTATTGGGAGTTTAATTTAAATAGTAGCTAGGAGGCCTGAAATTATATTTACATTGTAAATGTGTCATCATTTTCAGAAAAAATCATGGAATTACATTTTACAAATTTCAAAATTATTTTCAAATACTGCAATTGTATATATAATTTTGAACTATTTCAATTCTAGAGGACATGAAATTGATAAAATTTTATATTCAAACTCTAAATTTAGTGTTTTTATGTTAGATAGAAAACAACTTAAGAAGGATGTAACTTTTAATAATAGTTTATAGCATCTTTTTAAGAAAATTAATAACCTATTTAAAATTTATCCTATTAAATTTCAGTACATAGTGGCAAGAAGATTGTGTATGCAGATTCAATGAATGATATAAACATCACAATACTATGAATATATTTATATATATATATTCTAACATGTAACTAAAATTTATTACAATACAAGGTCTATTAACATTTCTAATAATCCTTTATCTTAATCTAGGACTATACACATTGATATAAAATATCACTTTTTGAGAGATCATTATCATTAAGAGGATATAACTCTTTAATTCATTGAATAAAACATAATCTTATTGAAATTTATTTGAGACCACTTTATTTTATGAAATATAATTATATCATACATTAATTGGAAATTAATACCAACAAAAATTTCTTTTATTATTCATTATATATTCCTAATTTTAATACACTCATTTGAAATATATTATATTTTTATATATTAATGATACTCTAATTTTGATAGTATTGTCATTAATCAAAATATGTGTATGGTATATTGGGATTTATTTATTAATTTATATAGAAGTTTGTCACACCTAATTTATTACGAAAAATGTGAGTATTTCTAATTATTTTAGGAATATTTTATCTTGTTCACACACTATATTATTTATTTATCCCTAAATGATCATAAAATAATTATATTAGAATATAAATAATTATGATATATTCTATCATAATTCAAGTCCTCTTTTGGAACTAGCATTTCAAAAAACATATCATTACAACCCTAAAATCTCTCATAATATGATGTTACTATTGTACAGGATGTTCTAGCAGTTTTGAGTGATTTTATAATGTTAAAATATAGATCATGTAGAACCATGAATCTATTTATGCCCTATATTTTTCATGATAAGTATCTCTAGAGAAGGAATTTGAGTCAAGTATTATTAAGTCTAATTTTTTCTTGTGTATATAATTGTACTGAGCCAATGACTTTTTAGGTGGTTTACGAAAAATTATTGACCCTTCTTCGCACATTAGGTAAAATAGTTTTATATAAATATAATAATTATACTTGGTGAATGGTAGAACCATATCAAAAAAATTATTAGTTGTAAAAATAGATTTGTTTCATCCAGTTAATGGGAAATGAGTAATAAGGTACCTCCAAAAAGGTACATTGAGAAAGCTCAAATCGGAAATCCATTGTACAATACTAATTTTAGATTTCAACCAGACATGGAAATGTTGAAAATAAATAAAACCCCTAGAAGGAAGAATGAAATTTAATATTTTATTTTATTTAATTTGATTCACATTTTTATGTAACATGATATTTGTCCTAGAAATGGGGAATTTAATATTTTTAGGAATTATGATCTATATATTATCTATAAAATGGTGTATGTAGTGTATAAAAATATTCCCAAATTTCCAATAAGGCACATTTATGATCATAATATGATTTCATGTTAGTTTAATTATTTTTCCTACCATTTATTATTTCATCCTTACTGGAACATAAGCATCTTTTTTAATGTGATGAAATTTCCACTAACTGAAATGATGTTTTCTAAAAAAACATTTAATTGGATTAAAGTAATAGGAAATCCTATAGAAAAATGTTTGTTACTAATAAGGAGAAATTTTATGAAATCATTATTCATCAAAATATATCTATCAGAACTAATGACTCAATTCAACAAAGTATAAATCAAGATTTAGGTTGTCATTGATATCATCTCAATAGAAGATAGTTGCAATTTTGTATATATAAATCTATAATTGTATTCATTTAAGGTTTATGAGGTGTTTTTAATCAATAAATAATGGTTTAAGGACTGTAGTCCCAATTGAACGTGGCGAATGTTATGAATGTGGAGAGGAATCTTGGATATATTCTTGTTATAATGTTTTTTATTAAATCAATGTTTGATAAATATGAGGTTCTAGATCAATAAAATCCTCCCATGTTTGATTTTGGGGTGCACCTATAATTGATTCTACACCTCAAAGATAAGGAATTTCTACTGAAAAATCATGTTTAGATATATTTCAATTTAAATTAGATTGATATAAATGGGAGGGTGAAGATAATGGTGATGATAATGATGAAAGTCCACCTAACCTATAATAATTTTCCAAATTAACTAATTATTTCATCACTAAACCTATTATGAGAAAACAATCCTATACTATTCATGATGATAAAGGAAGACATGTCATTTATATTGATGATGACATACCAAATGTATTTTTACACAAACCCTATAGAACTAGATAAAAATTATTCTCTAATAAATGATTCATATTAACTTTTTCAATGGGATAAAATATTTTACTCATCACCAAATATAAATGTTTTTGTTTTTTAAGAATTACATTATGGAATTCAAGAGATTGTGAAGCTAGGGTATGACCCCAATGATAATGAAGGATAAACATTGCGAATAAGAATGTTGGACTTCAGTGAATCAACTATTATGCCACACAATAATCCACCTCATCTTGTCATTAATACCTATTATATATTATCATTCATTACATCATCAAATTATTATCAATAGAACAATGATATATTATTAATTATAATTGAATTATTTTTTTATTATAAGTGCTAATTAATATTATGTAAAGGATGACAGTTACATTAATATTTAGTATCTAGTTTCTCATACACAGCCTATGTTAATTATGAAATTCTGTCATATAACATATGGTAATAAATGTCAGAGAAAAAGTATAAAAATTTCATTAATATATAATAGATCTTCATGAAAATTTTACATATATAATTTTTTAATATTGGTATGAGATATATATTTTTTAAACATTTAATTTCTCTCTACCACATATTCATCCTCTAATCCAACACATGTTTCAATAAATTACGATGTTACTAGAAGAGTTTTTCATGAGAAATATTGAGTCCTCAAGACAATGTAAACTAAATTAGAAATAAATAATTTATTAGTGTTTATACCGATGGAGAAAATATTTTGGACTTTCTTAAGTGATATATAGTGTATACATCCGAGGATAATGATGTAATTGAGTTTTTTATTTGATGTTATCTAAACATAATTTTTACTAAGGCCAATTTAACGTATAATTTTTGACCCACAAAATATGATCAAAAAATTCACCCCAGAGCTATGTTCATAATATATGTTGTAAAATAGATCTGAATATGGATCCTTTATTGGATCTATTTGTGTTAAAGATGGATGAGTTATATGAATGTATATAACATGGATCTATAGCTCTGATTGAAATTACATTAATCATGGAGACATATATATTTTACAAATTGTCTACTTATAACACCTCTCTCTTTTCATAAACCCTCCATATCCCCTTCTCATGATACATATTCATTTAGAAGCTATAGTTATAAATCATGCATTATAGACACAAATTCTATAAAAAATCTTCTAATAGGACCACTCAATAACAAAAGTCCTCAATAACTTCATTATACCAGGCCTATGGGAAATTTAAATTTGTTTGTATGAATTTATTATTCTCATTACCACACACATTCTCCAATAACTTTTGATGGTAATGGAAAATAACATTTGGATACTTCTACCATTCAGGTCTATAATGAATCTGATTCGAGTGAGGGTATCTCATAAGGCCTAATATATATCAATTTTAAATGAAATTCATTCTATTTATATATAGTCTCTTTATATTTTAAACTTTTTTAAAATATCATTATATAAACAATATCTGATAATTTATCATATATTTTTTATTTACCATTTTCATAGCTTTTTGATAATCCTAAAAGAGGTAAAACTGATCTATGAATATATTTTTTATTACATTATTTTAATATGAATACCATGATTTTTTATTATCAATATGAGTATATTGTTGGATAATTCTTGAAATTCCATATTTTAATAAAAAAAATTAATTTTATTTTTAATAATTATCATTTTTAATTAATGTTTAATATCAAATTAATTATTTATGAAACATTATATCATTATATAATAAATAAAAAGGAAAGATGAGAAAAATAATTGACTTTGATGTCATAATATCGATCATTATTCTGAATGAGTGAATGTTTCTATAACATCTCAAGAAACCATAACAGTACTTGACCAACTAAAATACATATTTTTTCAGCTACATGAGGATTCTTAAAACTATAAAAAAATAAAATGTGTTTATCAAACCATAGAATAACTAGATTTATTTTTTTCCTATCTAATTTATAGTTCTATATTTCATACTAGATCCAGAAATGACACAATAGAAACTATCTGACAATAAGACTATTCAAACTAACCACGCATTATATCATAGTGATAGTCCATAAGCATTATCTCCAAATTTTTGGAATAATATTTGAATATGATATTTCATATGTTAAACTGGAATGGCATCATGGTATATCCTTCAGTAAAAAATTAATTTTTATTTATAGAGTGATAATAAGATACATACAATGGACTTAATTATGAAATTAAATGATAGCTTAATAAGGTTATATTTTTCCCATGTATTGAAGTCAAAATGTGGATTTTATGAGTCCACATGTTTATTTTAGGTGATTCTATATTCAATGGATCAACCACATGACCAATAGTACAGATGAGTTCATAATATTCCCTATATATAAAATATTACATGGAAAATAAAACCTAGATAACTTAATGTGACCCCATCAAATATGGGTATTGTATTATAAGAGTTTATATTCCAAAAAACTATTATATATAATTAAATTCACACTCAGTTTTATGTAATTATATTGTTTTTAATTTCATCTATGAGGAGTTTTATTTTTTCCTTTCAAATGGATCTATTTAAAAGACGATATCTTTTTAAATAATTTATTTTTTCCAGGAAAACCATAGAGGGATTATTAGTGTAGAAAATTGAGAACTATTAATATATTATAAAAAATATGATGCTCTTATTTCATTTAATAGTCTATAATGAATTTGATAACACATTTTTTTCCTCTCATCTATTCTCTAAACTAAACAAAGTGATTGGGGATAGAAGTACTATCAATAGAAAAACTAAAAATACATATTTAGATATACCAAACATTCATTTTCCCATCTATCATAATAATAATTATAATAAATTTTTAATGTACATTAAATATAAAAATTTTACATAATGTACTCTTTTATATCACATAATAGTGGATAAATACATTTACATTATTTATTTTATCCTTATTACACTATAAAAATTGATCATGTGGTTTTGTGTTAAGAAAGGAATCCTTGCGCGTTATCGTAATATGCATACCAAATCCATGTAGTGAATTGGTTAAATTTTAAATATATTTTCAATATGATAGTAAATAGTTACATAGAGAAGACCATGTCTCAACATGAGACTAACCCTCTTGTATTAATTTCCACATTACGCATTAATTCATTTGTTTACAATTTTATTTATACTATATTAGAGATAAGTGATCCAAACCGTAAAATGATAGTTATCTTTAAATTGTAATATTTTTACTATATTATTATAATATATTAATTTACAAATAATTTATAAACAATAATTAATGAAAAAAATATTTTTTTAAGAATTTTAATTGTTATTTCAAAACAATAAATTTGATACACCTACTCTATTAGTTAACAATCATATTTTATGAAATTGGTGGAATAATTTATAAAAATATCTTTTTATTGGATACTCAATCCACCCTTATTTAGTAGTTAAGTTTTACCAAAATAAATAAATATTAATTATGAAAAAATGATTCAATGGAATGAAATCGTGATTATGTGGAACATTGTTTTAAAATTTATTCTAATAACAATTTTGTAAAGAATGTAAAAATGTCCCATGAGGAAAAAAAAATTCTGATTCCATTAAATAATTTGTAAATAAAAAAGAAATTAAAATTTTTATCATCATTTTTTAAAATATAGTCATGAATATAAATAAATTGAATATAATGAATATGTAAAAAGAAGTGATAAATAATATTAAGATTATATTAAACTATTTAGATGAATTTTTAAACAAAGGAGAACTGAAATTGTGTGATGAAATTTAGAATATGTATTTTACTATTGGTTAAAAAGTATAATTTGTTTAATAGAGATATAATATAGGGGTTTAACAGATAATAATTTAGACATACAAAATATCGAATTAAAATTGAAACTATAAAAGAAACTCATACAAATATCATAATATTTTAGTTGTGTATATATCAATGTGAGTGTCATGTTAAATAAACATGATTTAATATAAAATAAATAAAAAAATACTAATACAATAATTTTTTACAATTCACATAATCCTAAAATAACATAGTCTATAAAGAAGAGAGATAACTCAATTTAATTAATTGAGATACAAATCCCCTAACCGCAATCTCAACTCGAATCCTACTTCATTCTATATCCTAAATAAATAAAAAATATTAATTATTTTCATGATATCTAACCTTTTTAATGTTAATTTCATTGTTATATTCTCATTCAAATCCCATATTATCATATTTAATTCCATTACTATATTTATAAATTTTACATCAGTCATTTTTAGGTACTTTAATTCATAATAACCATGATTGTTGTAGTATAATTATAATGATCAGAGTTGCTTTTGGAATGATGTTATAATCTATATAATATAATCTCATATTTTATCCTTATAATTCAATAATAATGGATGATAAATTGGTCTTTAAATTGTTATCATTCATAGAAGCTTCCTCAATATACTCATTTTGTGATTAAAAATGACTCTGATTGTTTATATTTAATATCATAATTATGATGGAGACTATATAATTATAGAACCAGAATATATTTAATTAAATAACTAAAAATATATATTGGGTCATGAAAATAGTTTTTATGAATATATACGAAAAGTGTTGGTTTTTCTAAACAACTATTAACAATACAGGTAGTGTAAATCCTCTTTAATGAGAGTTGTTTCTAAAAAAGGATTAAATAATGGGAAAACATATAATATTTTAAAAAACATATTAATATAAATATAAAATTATTTTATTGTTACATTTAATGAATATATATTTTATTAAAAATGTCTATAATAGGATTGAAACGAAAACACCCATTTCTAAAAAAAACTAATTTATTCTGACAATGTAATGATTATAAAAATAGTTTTGAGATGGGTTATGATTGTTTTCCATTATTTATTAGATATATAAATAAGTATAGAAAGAGTATTGTGAAACTATTAAATATATCTTTGAATTTCCTCTCTCATATTGAGTCTAAATCATTTAGAGATATGAATTTTGGAAGTTCCAGAGGACTATAAACATAGTAAGGGATGTTCATAGAATAATTTGTGTATAATATAGAGGGCAAATTATTGTTTAGAATTTTTTATATTTTCAATATTAATATCAATTTATAAGAATAATTCAATGCCATTTTAAATAATATTAAAATTTTATAGGCATCTCATGTGACATAGTGGATAGTGTCACATAAATGTATAATAAATGATATCATCAACCATTGTCCATTAAAACCTGTATCAATATAGTGTTAATTATTTTTTTTTCAGTGATAAATGTTTTTAAAAATAAAAACCATACATTTTCTTTTCTATGTTTTTTTACATAATTTAAAATTTAAAATATATTGTAATCATTGAATTTGAATATAAGAACATAAATCATAAATCATTATTTTTTATCGCTAAAAATCATGAAACACCCTAATTCATACCAATATTTTCATTTTAATTATTTTTAAAAGCATGAACCTTTCTATTTCTCCTAATAAGATAATAATTGTATCAACACAACACACTCATTTTACAAAATTTTCATTTTAATAAATATTTAAAATTAATTAATTATAAAATTATATTTTATTATTAATAAATAATAAATTCTAGAACAATTTTCAGTGTATTTATATTTATCATCATCATGGAACCACATTTAAGTTATTAGTTTTAATTTTCATATACTTTTAATGCATTGGGCATGAATTTGAAAATATATATTCAAACATTGATTATAAAATAACTTTATATATTTCAGTATCACTGATTACTCATCTTATGTATCTTTAATTATCGATAATATACATATTGCATTGAAATATTATCACTAACCCATCTATATTGAATTTTACAATGATTTGTATTCACCTGATTAGAACTAATATATGATTTAATATTTACGTCGAAAAAATATAATATAAAATAAATGTTTTTCTAAACTATATATTTAATATATAATTATGTAAGAGATGATGAATCATTTACGACAATTTTTTTTCATATTTATATTTTTTTAAAATCATAAAATATATTATACTCATAAAACATTATTTCTTAACTAATCACCAAAACATATACCAATATAAAATTACATAAGATAATTTATACATGATGATAGAATATATACATTCCATTTTATCGAATTCACATTCTAAAAATTAGAAATTTCACTATAAAAAATCATAAAATGTTGAAATAGTAGGGTCCATAGACCCAACAATGTAGTAATTGGATTAACATATCAAATATATAGTTAATATATATATGATGTTTCCATAACATTATGGTGTATATTTTTTGAGTCCAATAATTATTTGTAATGTACATAAATGAATTGTCACATCAAAATGATAATGCAGATCTCCGTTTGTAATGAGAAACTAGAGATACTTTGAAATTAATATTAAACCACAGATCATTGGTATAGGTGAACCAAAATGACCAGTCATAGTTGTTGACAAAATATCAGGTGATGTGAGATAATAAGGATTGATACTAATTCTCATGATGTTCTCCCATGGTGATGTCCAGTTGTGAGGTCATGATGGACGACCTCCTAATAGGAACACTAGATGCTTTTTGTTGTCATTTTTTGTTCGTATCTATTGATTTCAATATTAGTATTATTACATTACATCATAACTACTGTGTTACACTTTATTGTGTACATTGATTCAAGGAAAAAAACATTATAATGAAATAATGGTGAGGTAGCATGTGTTGGGTGTGTCGTTGGTAGTATGAAATTTATTAAACGGTCAAGAAAGGATTTTTGGGATCCTTGTTAGTGTATTTATATATATCTGGAATAGTTGATTAGGATGGGGAAAACATTATAATTCATGGGCTTAATAAGATGAAATTTATATACATTCAGTTAGATAAACAAACAATAAAGTAAAAAAGGGAGATGACACAATTGTGCATATTGCTTTATGAGACATTTAAAGACAAAGAGATAAGTTACACAATACATGTTCATAGGTTGGTTTTCATTTCTATGAAAATAATTATCTCTTAAAGGGACTTGATGGTTTTATATACTCCTCTCTTGGTGTATGGATTTTTTCACTACTTTTGAGAAAATGTCTTCTAAGGTCACACACAATAGTGTATTCATGAATCATCCACATTCAGATAAATAAGAATATTGGACATGGTGGGCCCAACCACAGAGTTTGAGTGTTTGACTAGGTATCAATCACCATGTGGATAAATCAATTTTTTATTATCAATGATATGAATAAATAGGTTTAAATTATTAAAATAATTAAATTAAGTAAATATGAGAAATTATTAACTGAATGAATATTATTTTAAATATTCTAGGATTGTTTAATAATACTCCCGAATGGAGTGTCAAGTGATATTAATCGGTTTTATCTTTTAATATATTTTATATATTTTAAACTTATATGATGATATAATGAATTATGTTGACCTAGTTTACTTCCTCCATATTATTTATTCAATGGATGTTAAATATTTGGTGTCTATTGAACACTACTTAGTATTTAGAACCTCCACTATAAATAGAAAGACAGACTACCACAAATCTAATAGTACATACATTCATGAAAGATAGATTCTCTCTCCTCACACATTCTAGATAGAGAAACTCTCTCTTAAGTGACAATCCATGAATTCCTTCCACCATCAAAGGAAATGGATCACAGTGATCGTTGGACATCAAAGAAATCGTCGGATCACCAAGCTAGCACCTAGAAATTGATGATAGATTCACCCACGTATTATGGAAACTATAATTATATGTTATAAATTATTATTATTTTCATCTTATATTATATTTAAAAATAATATAAATTATTGGAAATATTTAGTTATGATTAATATTTTAGACATCCTCAAAAATGTAATATTTTTTTGTGGAAATGAATTATTTGTATGTATATGGATATTTCCATTGAACAAAAAGAAGTGGGGTATATTTTTAAAAATGTTTTTAAAGAAAATAAAAAAAATCTATTTAAAAAAGAAGGTGTCCTGTAGGCCCCACCTGTCCTCATATTTATCAAAATTATCTCCCAGGCATAGCACTAAGGACCACCCCGGCCTTCCTTCGACGATCTGAAGCACCCCACCTCATACAACCCTACAACCTCACATCATTTGTACCACCCACCCATTTTGACAATGCCATTGTTCCTTCACAAATTCACAAGTACCCATGAGGAATCCATCATAACCATGGAATCCCCATAGGCCACCTGCGCACCTCCTACTGGGATCCATCAGCTCGATTGTGAACCTCCACGGCTCCCTCCTCCCCTTTGCGTAGCTCCACCAGAACCGGATGGTATCCCTTTATTCTCACAGGACCAAGGAATGATAGCTATATTTGGCCTCCCTTATGTGTCCCCCTCATTCAAGCAACCCATCCTCTCTATACCATTCACAACAAGTGATCTGGTCTGACTAACACATTCCACAACTCTCTAAATGCCTCATCGCCCCGAAATCAATGACCAAAAAAATAGGAAATCTTATTCACCTGCCCTTTTGCAGTCCCAACTCCTACTAGATATGGGGGGATCACCCTTTCTAGCCTTAGCATCAATACAATGAGCCCAAGGTACCCATGCCAAACTATTATTGGGTTCTACTAGGACCAAATCGTTATTGTAGTGGCACGATAAGGACTTCCCAAAATGGAACATGATTGTGTAGACATTACTAGCCAATAATAGAATAGCATAGGCTTTACCCACCCATTTATAAGTTTATGGAGATTCAAAGTGACATGAAATGGTCCAAAATAGTTTTTCGGGTCCCTCATAACCAGAGTTAATTTAAATAATTAATTTAACATCGCATTTATATTAATTTTATAAAATTATTAATTTTGGTTTATTTTCATAGTTCTAATACAATAAGATTAAAAATTAATTTAAATTTGGAATTAAATAAAAATAAGTCAGGGAACATAAAATTATTAAATTATTTCAATGTTAATTCATTTAACATAATTAAAACCCTTATACTTGAAAAATGTAAATTAAGTTATCATTCAATATATATTCCAATCGATCGTTGGTAGATAAGCCAACTAATATATGATTTAAAGATTTACTTATTTATTTATTTATTTATCACTTTTCATATATTTTTTAAACATGTGTTCTAGTTTTACAAATCAATTCTTCAAGGTGGTTTCCATTATATTTATTCCTTGAACCGGAAACATTCAACAGTTCCTTACCATAAATGGACTTGATTTCCAAAGGTAGTAATTTTTTATGATTTTACATTACGATACATAGGAACATGCATAGGTTTTGATGATGGTATGTTGGACTCATCACCCTCATCGGGGGTAATTATTGTTTACTCGAGACTCACTTTGTAAATTTTTGATGATATCATGAATCCCCATTAATTCACTAAGAAAACCATATGTTTCTATTTTAATTTTAAATCAGTTATTAACATGTGTGAAATTTAGAATCATTAGTATGTATTCAAGGTTATACGTTAATAGATATATATCAATGTATTAGTGGTTCTATATAAATGATATTCTATCATATACTATTTAAATTTTATTTTAATATTAATTAAGATGATATTGGTTTTTAAGACACTCTATGGGGAACTCCGGAATTTACTGTTATATTGTGAGAAAAATGTTTTTTTAAAATTGGGATCATACCCATGAAATGGCTTACCTCTGTATCCTTGTGAGTGTAATCAGAATTCTCATAGTTCATTTCTACATAATGGGACACATCATACCATTTATGGTCATGTGATATAGATCTAGACATACAGTTTTGTGTCATGTAGTAAGAATATCTATGAAAAATTTACATAGTTAATGTTTGTTGTGGGACATATACCTATGCGGTGCAAGGAACATTTAAGGAATATGGATTTCTAAGATAGATTATACCCTATTAGGAATCTGGACCAAGGAGAACATGTTGGATTTTATGTGTTTGTTCTGAAATACTTGGAGGATTACTACGATTCCCATGTGGATGTGAATCAATGCCCATGTAGTTCGATAAATCACATAGAATAATATAGTCATTTGAGAGATATAAGTAAGGACTTATTTATTGAAAATTATTCCTTTTTGATTGTGGGGGTTAATTTTGGGGTTTATTCCTAAGAAAGATGCCCATATTAAGATAATTCTTGTTGGATTCTTGATGAAAATATCCAGTGATCTTGGGCCCTAAGAAGGCTTCCAAAGTATAATTGGTGGAATAAAAATCATATTTATTGTTGTTGCATCTATTTGAGTGTTTGTGCACATGTTTTAATCATCAAAAATATCTATGTCCACATGGGTCATCATCAGTGTGAGAAACTAGAAGATTTGAATGATTTAACAATGAAAAATAGTCTTTTCCTCCATTGCAGGTGGAATAAAGTGTGCCTACGTTGGCACGGGTGAATGAGGGTGAGGTGACAAGACATCCCTATTATAACATTATACTGGAAAAGGGTCTAATGTAAGGAATAAGGGATGAAGGATATGGTCTTACACCATTATAGAAGCCTGAAAATTTATCCTGGTATGGAAGGGAGATTTTTCGTTAGCTTGAATGGAAATGAAATTGTGATCATTACCTTTCCTAACAAAGATCTGAGGTTCTGTCTAATTGTGAAGGGAAATGTTTAGAACAAAACCCTAATTCTCAAAAGTGGGGACTTCTCAACACTATACCTGAGAGAATGATCCATGAGACTATGGATATACCAACCCAAAGACACATCGTGGATCTAAATCATATTGTGAAACAAACATGGGAAATCTCTACTTGTGGATATACAAACCTAAATTAGATACATGCTGATGTGCCATTCCTAATGATTTGATGAGTCAATCGATTTTGAGGGAGGTATCAATAGAAACCCTTTCATACAAGAGAGATAATGAACACGAATCCTTGACATGAAGGAATTTTAGGATGGTGTGATAGATTGTAGACTAAGGAATGATAGTGAATAAAAGAAGGGTGCCTATGTATGTAAAGGCTTTCAATTATGGGTAAAGAAGTTGTATTTGGTGACTTGATGTTCACTTATGTGATGAAAAAACTATATAGTAATAATTAAGTAAGACCTGGCTAAAGAATTCAAGAGTATTCATAGGTGATTCCTGATGCGGGGTTCTCCAGTTCCTATGAATGGAATATGTGGGATGCAGGTGTTACATATTTTGAATGGTGGGGTGCTTTAGGTGCACAAGTGTTATGGATTTCAAACACTAAAACTACTTTGGTCCTACGATCCTCCTTCAATTCATCATATTTATGTGTTAATGAACTACCTTAAATGTTTTAGAGGACATGGGTGAATCACTTCTGAGAGGAGAGTAGAAAAATGGCTTCAGGGAAATTCATCCTTCCAAATGATTTCCCCAAGTGACTTTTTATAGGAAAAAATAAGTCTTTGGGTGAATGAAGATAGGGTACACAGTACCTTGTGTGAAAATAGTTGTTTTCCTAGATTAGGGATACATTTTGAGGACTTAATCAATAATATTACTTCATTCTTCTCTAGTAGGGTGGTGTGCATGTGTTTTTGAATAGGTATATTGGGTTCCTCATTGGGTACATAACCAAAATAATTGATTAATACCATGGGGGTTGTGCCCCATCACCCCTTCTTGAGATTAGTGCTAGGTTGTGGTCTCGTCCCCTCAGTATGGTCCCTTCACTACCATCACTAACCCTCATAAAAAATGAATTTTCATACAATTAAAATTTCAAGCCCAGTTGAGGAATATTAATATGTGTATTGATGTGAAATGATACATTTATTTTTTCATATATAGTACCAATAAGTCTCAAATAGTTATACCATGTAATTATAACTAAGTCCATCTAAATTTTAATTGTCATAAATAATTTTTATGATCATTATATTAAGAATTCAGTGTTAGGACCATCATTCATAGAACATATATATATGAAAAAAACAGAAAGAGATGGTAATTTGACATAATGCTAATATAGGTTGCATGTTAATGAAATGTGCCTTAGTATTAATGTAAAAAACAATATCTTAGAGCATTCATTTAGAAGGAATCCTTGGGGTGTGTCAACCAAATGTTAAGAAGATCATCAATTTTTTCTTGGGTAATATGATCGAAAACATTTGAAAAACACATATTGCTATAACTATTAAGAGTAGGGTGAATTATTTAATTAGTAATTGAACTTATGTAGAAACATATGTTCTAGAGAACATGATCTACTGGTGTAGATTTGACAGTTTCTTGGGAAAAGTCAATCGTACATAAAATTACATTATATTGAAAAATAATAACATTAAAATTTCAAGAGTAGAATTGATTCCTATGTTACATGCAATGTGTTTATTTGTGAACACATGCATATAAATAGTAAAAGATGAATTGGAGATTTGTGTTACATATGCTACATCGATGGATCAATAACATATGACAAGATTTGTATATGTTATGGTGGGACACAATAAAGTCTTCCATCGATATATTTGATCGAGTATCACAGTTATGATACGGTGTTAAGAAAGACTATCCTACATGAGCTAGTGGTATCCATATGAACAAATACATAGTATGTTATAGAATTTAATGAAACTAATAAAAAGATATTAAATAAAACAATTTTTTTCTAGTTCTTGTAATCACACCTACTAGGTAACTGTTTCAACATAATGTAAATATAGTTACTAGTGATATATATGACATCATGTTTTGAAAGTGGAAAAATTCTATATACATGGGGATACCTTCTCATGAAAAGATTAACACATGGATATGTGGTTACATATAGTTTAATATCCATTCATCAGAATCATGGAAGACCAAGAAGCTAAAGTCAATACTCAACAAGAATATGATATTGTCACAAACTGAACCGGGTCGTCATACGACTCGGCACCCAACCCAGTCTGTGGAAAGGCCCGATTGGAATTCCCTATCCCCACGGGCTAGCACAAGTTCCCGGGAATCATTTATCATGATTTGGGAACGATTTACCCAAATATGTATACATAAAACACCAAATATTTTTGATAAAATGAATCTGAAAAATTCATACCAGTAAGGTTTATACAAAAATTCAGAACATAATTAATAAGTTAAAATGAAATAAAAAATGATAAAAGACACAATGAAACAACAACAAAACATACCCTTAGACTCCACATGACAAGGGTCCATCGCACCGATGTCGTCTCCACAACTCTGCCCCAAGGTTGGGTACTAACACCCTGAACCGCCATCATCCTTAGCCATTCCATTACCTGAGTCCAATAAATCCAAGTCTACTTACACCCAAGGGTTTTAAGTAGGGCGTGATCTTTATCCCAATAGGATACCACCCAATGATTCCAAATATTATGCAATACAATGTGAAAAAAAAGTTTTTATACGCAAATAAAAGCAGTGATAAAAACCCGAGAAATGGAACTTTCAATTGAAAACATTTTTCAAGCTAAGGTTTTCAGATTGATCACACATTTAAATATACATGTTATATAATATAATTTTATTCCAAAAAAACCCAAATAAAATGGATAATACCATAAGCATAGTGAGAAACAAAATCGGGAACACCCATAGGCACTAGATAGTCTCGGACCCCATGTACCGCATACCTCGGTGTGAAGTAACCATAGTAAAATCTGTTATCATGCACAAGACACTAGTAGGGAACATAACCATAACCTAGTTGTCCCCAAACATCATCCACATAGTTTAGTTATATTTGTATTTATCTGAATGCTAGGTGAAACATAGACAAAACCCATCCGGTCCACTACCAGTACTAGTACACATCTGCCCCACCTAGGTACCCGTGTTTCCCCCTTTATGATCAAACAAATTCAGATGATACATGCATCCATTTTCATTTTAAAACACCAATAATTGTCACTTACAAACAATAAAGTAGCTATAAAAAATTTATACCATTTAAAATAGACAACAAAACACATTGATTTTCAATAAAACAATTTCTCAAAAAAACTGCATTGTTTTGCACCCAACACTCCCTAAAAACCCCACATTTCGCACTATATGCACACTTATAAGTTACCAAAACATAAAATTAATCCTTATAAATTTTAATTAAACCAAAAAATCAATTTTAGGGAAACCCCATGTGAACAATGAAATGTAATCTTTGTAAAACAACCATTTTTAAACAAACATGACACTTAAAGTTCACCAGTTCCACAACACCATTAAAACCAAATTTTGCAGCAACAAAAAAAAGGGATAAACATTCAAAACAGTGTTTACATCCATATTACATCCCAATAAAATAAAATAAGTAGTGATAGGTCATCCCCAAAAGAACCAACCAGAGGCGTCCATGGAAAACACCAAATTTCACCTAAAATTGGAAGTAAAAAATAATTTGCATTACAAAAACCACTAAAACTATTTCTTTGCAGCAAACATTAAATTAAATGTTCATGATAATATCTTAAAAACAGAAATTAAACTCATAGATATTTCATACATATGTAATCACCTACAAAATTAATGAAACCTTAAATCCTTTGTGTGAAAATCAAATCGCACCACCGCCTCACCAAGAGAGATCTAGATCAAACCTAGAACCACAATAAAAGACCATGAAAAAAAAGGTTAAACCCAAGTTTCTAAACCCTACCCCTGGTCATTTGTCACTTCATATCAAATGGAACAAAACCCTATACAAATATAATGAAACCCTAAAAAATTTGAATGTGGAATGAAATGGACTATCATACATGAGAAATATTGAATGAATCTCCCCAAAACACAATTATCTAAAATTGCAAACATCCACAATTCAGGGGTTTTTCGAACAAGAATGTGGAGGTAATTTAGGAACTAGAATTGTGGGAATATAGTTATAATTAAGAGAGTTATGATGGAATGAACTAACCTCCTCAAATCTGCATGATTATCGAAACCATAAGAAGTTCATCACTCAATCGTGATGAAGAAGAAATCCAAAAAGGTAGTGAGTGATCGGGCACCTGGATGGGTTCCATGGGCATGTTTGAGGCTTGGAATCACTGAAAATACTTAATATTTAATATATAATTAATTAATCAAATTTGATTTTTGAAAGTAGAGTTGGGATTTCGGGATGACCCAATCCCTTAAATAAAAACACATATACACCTTTGTTGTGGATATCTAAAGGCTCAAAACTACAATGGTGGTGTCAAAATGTCAAGGGAGACCGCTTATGAATTTTAATGGGTGAAAAATATTAAAAAAATGAAAAAGAGATAAAACAATGAAAATTTATTTTTAAATCTGGAATTGGGCTCATGGTTTGGCCCAATTCACGAAAACTCACCCATTCCACCATAAAAGTTTGAGAAACCCCAAAAACAAAGTATAAGTGAAAAATAAATGAAATGTATCTTTAAAATAAGTATTTTATGTGACAATTATCCCCACCATAAAAATTTTTCATCCCCAAAAAGCTACAACAATGCTAGATAAGAATTCGAAACTCAACCAATAAACCAAGATGTACTTCTTTTCTAAGCTTCAACCCAAAGGCCAAATCACCTCTAGGGATCAATTGAGGAATGATTAATTTCACAAGACAAACTTATACCACATTACTGAAATGATCAACCACATTCATACTTTATCCCAAAATAAAACTTCTCAAACACTATCTGAACATGTCTCAATCAATTCACCCAAAGGGAGAACAACTTCGAACAATGTTAAACATACCTTACATTAACTAAAACATTGGGAGCTCACCAATCCCAACGTTTACTCGAGGAATATTTAGGTATCTAGAAAGTTCCAAATGAGACTACCTACCAACTAGCCAAGACCATGGATAAATATGAGTTGTTGGTATGGGGTAATACAAATAGGCACCCCACCATAAGAGGCCACCTATATTATTTTCCGAGACAAAATCAAGACACTAACAGAGGGTGGCCTGAACAAACTCCATTGTTAAAAGGGTATAATTACATTCACAGTTTACAAAGAACGTACATGAGAATCATAGTGGGTCTCCCCACCATAAGAACCAACCATTTAACCGACCAGCATGGGCCAACACATAAAGACCCATTTTTTACAATGATTTGGGAAGGGCACGTGGTCAATCCGCACGGTTTGGGAAATTAAGCAATAACTGTGCATATCAATCTTTTTTCATAGCTTCCTAGAACATGGTCACTACTAATCATACAAAAATTGTGTCCTCAGAACCTCTATCCAAATTTCCAACCATTCTTTAATTACTCAATGGATACCAAAGGGGGAGGGAATGACATTATCTGATGACATGGGTACAAGGCCGTCAACCTATTTCCACCAAATGGGAACAATATAAGAAAGTTGATGACACTAGAGGTTTAACTCATACTATCTTTCATAATGAGGATAAGACATTGTACATGGGTTTAAACAACCATGGTATTTCCCCTGACTGTGAGTTAGTTTCTCTCTAAGATCTATGGCTGAAGCTCAAATTATTGAACCATATTGAACCTCGCAGAAAGGATTTGGAAACCCCCCTAAATGAGAAATATTCTTTTGGCACCACCAAAAACTATACTTAAATCCCCGATAAGATTCCCAGGACATAAGACACTCCATACTCACATTACCCTAACTCGATAATTCACTGATATAAGGACATAGAAAATAAACACACATCACACCTAGTTTCTTTGAGTGAGAAACTATACAAGTAAATAACATCTATAATCACCTTCCTCTAAAATGGAATATTTTAATGTATTTTCAAGGGAGACATTCTCCCAACATAAAGAGACTCTCAGAGGATTCCATGAATTTCACCTTTATTGTCAATCGAGTGCATGAAATCACAAGGTTTCACCGAACATGACCATTGAGATTGATATAAACAATCCATGGAGTGAGACCTTACACAACATCCAGAAACAAAAAAAATTCTAAAAAGTGGCCACAATAGCCTCTCATGACCAGATTTCCCACACTGGTTGTTTATTGTGAACTCATTCTTTTAAGAGACTATGATGGACAGAGAGGACCTCTTAGACACCATCCAGATACTCATCTATGCTAAAAATCCTAGACCACTTCCACCTTCGGCAAACAAGGAACCATAAGAGGCTATGGTTTATTTCAACCTTCCATGATCACTCTCCAACTACAAGATGATACACAAAACCAAGAAAGGAAATTGTGTAGACTCAATCTAAAAATTTCAAGAAATAGATAATTTATATTGATCAACTAGAGGGTCCTCAAATGACGAAGAAATCAGGGTTGCACATTGGTTGTGCAATAAGCCTTAATGGGGAATAACATATCCAACAATTGAACCCAAGAACCCAATCAGGACAGTCCATTGGTCATGATATACCACAAACCATATACAAACACATGAAGGGAACCACCATAAAGGTATCCCAAATATTTTTTTAAATGAGACCACTAACCATCCCTACAACTTAGCTTACCGACCAAACACAAATCCAAAACATATTTCAAAAAAGAGGGGTTCTTATACTCAAAACATCCCACAACATCAACATTTTTAGAAACCCATAACAGAAGCTATCCCAAATTATTCCTCAAGACATAATTTTTTCATTAATACCACATCTTTGAAAAATAATGGTTCAGCTGTAAGCACAGCCACCAATGGTACCCCATGGGCCTCACACAAGCATGTTTTTGTGCCACACTGGGCACCCACCTCATATCCTTCCCGGAACTCATCCAGTCATGTCATCAACCATCCATTATTCCATATAATCCAATGAATGTGGTTTCTCAAGGAAATAAAAAAGGTTAAAACAACGATTTTTTCCACTTTTCAAAACAAAAATGGTCAACCAACACATCTTATATATCAAAACCGGTAACCAGAATTTCGAACCCAAATTACTACATTAAAAGAACATTTTATAAAAGCACAATCATTCCAATTTAAAATCACTATCATGTTATTTACATCGATTTCAAAACTTATCATCCAATTAAAACTCCATTCAATCAAATAAATAACTCTATTGGAAACACTTTTTTTAAACCAACATCAATATAGTTTTTGCATTCAAAAGTGGTGTGAGAACATGATTTTCCATTTCAAAATAATATTAAATATTTAGTTCCACCATTTCATAAATCAAACCATTCTATCTTTATTTGAAAATTATTTCACAAAAACATTACACTTCTTAAAACCAAGTCACTTTAAAACCAAAGTTCCAATATTTAAAACTAAAGAACAAAAGACAATACGAGAAGAAACTAGTTTCAGTAGGTCACTTGAAAATATGGTTGGCGGCCATATTATAATGACTTCACTATCATATATAGTGTTCTAGGGAATATCCCCTACTTCACAAGGCCCTCCAGACCCTGTGATCTCACCGAGACCATTACCCCAACTCTCTTTTCATTTCCCCTCGTCATTATTAAAGCAAGAAAAAAAAGGACTCTGAAAGGTCTCGACTTACCCTGGAGACCTGAATCCTGTAATGAGGTGATTTGATCAGCCACACTACTCATAACCGAAATTCCATGTCCCGAAAATCCTAACTTCAGACTATCCTGACTATTCCCCAAATAACATGACTTAAAGAGAGAGAACCTCCTATGATACCATTTTGTCACGAACTGAGCCGGGTCGCCATCCCACCCGGCTCCCGACCCGGTCGACGGCAAGACCCGAAGAGATTGTTCTATCCCCCTGGGCTGGAAGAAGTGTCCGGGTATTATATATCTTGGTTTGGGAATGATTTACCCAAATACGTATGCATAAAACACCAAAAATATTTGATAAAATGGATCTAAAAAATTCAAACCAACAAGGTTTATACAAAAATCCTGAACTCAATACGTAAGTTCAAATGAAATACAAAAATTTCAAAGACATAATGAAAAAACAACAAAACATCCCCATGGACTCCACATGACAATGGGTCATCACCCCCAAGCCGTCTCCATAACTCCTACCCATGGATGGGGACTAAGAACCTGAACCGCCATCACCCTTAGCCTTTCCTTTAACTGATTCAAATAAAACCAAGTCTACTTACACACAAGGGGTGTAAGTAGGGTGTGATCCTAAGACCAATAGGATACAATCCATTTATTCCATATAGAATGCAATACAATGTGAAAAAGTAAGCAGTTTTAATATGCACTTAAAAGCAGTGATAAAAATCCATGAAATGCCACTTTCAATTGAAAACATTTTTCAAGCTAATGTTTTCAGAATTTTCACAAATTTAAATAAAGATGTTAGATACTGTAAATTACTTCCAAAAACACCCAAATACAATGGAAGATACCATAAACACAATTAACAACAAAATCAGGAACACCCCTTGGCACTAGATAGTCTCAGGCCCTATGTACCTCATTCCTCAGTGTAAAGTAACCATAGAAAAATCCGTTTTCGTGCACAAGACAATAGTAGAGAACATACCCATAACCTATTGGTTCCCAATAATCATCCAAATAGTTTAGTTAGAGTTGTCTTTATCCAAATTATAGGTGATACAAGGGCAAAACCCATCCGGTCCACTAGCCATTCGAGTACACATCTGCCCCACCTAGGTACCTGTGCTTCCCCCTTTTTGCTCAGAAAAATTCAGCATGATAAATGCATACATTTTTATATAAAAACACAAATAATATTCACTTAAAAAAAATATAGTAGCTATAAACACTTTCTACCATTTAAAACACCCAACAAAACACTTTGATTTTCCATAAAACAATTTCTCAAAAACCCGCATTTGTTTGCACCCAACACTCCCTAAAAACCCCACATTTCACACTATATGCACACCTATAAGTTACCAAAATAGAAAATGAATCCTTATACATTTCAATTACACCAAAAAATATTTTTTATGGAAACTCCATGTCAAGCAAGAAATGTAATCATTGAAAACATCCATTTTTAAACAAACATCACACTTAAAGTTCACAAGTTTTACAACACCATTAAAACCAAATTTCGCAGCAACAAACAAAAGGGATAAAAATTCAAAATAGTGTTTGAAGACCTATTACAAATCCCATAAAATAAAATAGGTAGTGATAGAGAACCCCCATTGGATCCTACAAGAGACTTCCTTAAAAAACACAGAATTTCACCTAAAATTGGCAATAAAAATTCATTTGCATTACAAAAACCACTAAAACTATTTTTTATAGAAACCGTAAAATTAAATGAGAATGAAAATGTCATAGAATAACAAGTCAAATCATAGATATTTAATACATATTGAATCACCTACCAAATTAATTAAAACCTTGAATACTTTGTGCGAAAATCAAATCCCATAATAGCTGCACCAAGAGGGACCTAGATCAAACCTAAAACCACAATAAAAGACCATGAAACCCAATGGATAAGCCCTAGGTTTGAAGTCATAACCCTTGGCCATTTTTTACTTAACGAAAAAGGGAACAAAACCGTAATCAAATAGAATGAAACTGTAAAAAATTTGAAAGGGGAATGAAATGGACTAACTTACTTGAGAAATCATGAATGAATCTCCCAAAAACACCAGTATCAAATATTGAAAACGGTCACAATTCATGAGTTCTTAGAAAAATAATGAGGAGTTTATTTTGGAATGGTAATAGAGGGAAAAGAGTATGAAATGAGATATTTTTTATGGAATGAACTTACCTCCTCAAATCTACCCGATTTTCAATACCTTAAGAAGTTAATCACCCAATCGTGATGAAGAAGAGATCCAAAGACGGTAGAGAGATGTTGGGCGTCTGATTGGGTTCCATGGTCGTGTTTGAGAATTGTAATCACTAAAAAATACTTAATATTGAATTAATTATTAATTAATCAAATATGATTTTTAAAACGTGAATTGGGCTTTCGGGCATGCCCAATCCCTCAAATAAAAACCCAGATACACATTGGTTATGGATTTCTAAAGTCACCAAAATACAATTATGTTGTTAATATGTCAAGTTATACCTCCATGGAATAGTAATGGGTGAAAAATATTTAAAAATGACAAAGTTATATGAGAAACAAAATTTATTTTTAAATCTGGAATTGGGCAGACGGTTTGGCCCAATTCAAGATAGCTCACCCATTCCACCATAAAAGCTTGAGAAACACCAACAAAAAGAATAAATAGAAAATAAATGAAATTTCACTTTAAAATAAGTCATGTATGGGACATATATCAATCATGTGATTATTTGAAAAGTGTGTTTAGAATCTTGGCTCTACTACAAATGAGATTGTTGAACTAGTTGGTTAACTAGACCCAAATTTAGAGTACATTGGAATACCATATCAATAATATAGTGAAATTATAAATATTTTTCATTACCATTTTAGTGTACATATTTTTGTGTCCAATATTCTATGGTATCTTCAATAGGTTAATTCTCTTTTAAGAAGTGTATTTAAGTTCAATTAAATTATCAGAACCATAAGATAATATGACAATAAAAATACAAAAATGGTGTTATTGTCTAGATACATCATAAAAAATTAAAATAGTTTATATTAGATAATCAAGTGATAGGGGCTCATTAGCACTAAGACATATTCTCACAATTTTATCACTTGGTGATTTCTAGTAGTGAGATCATGATTTAAGACCTGACAATGGGAACACCACACATTTTCGGTGTCAATGTTTGTTCTTATCTACAAACAAGTCTATTGTTCTCATAATATTATACGATCATTTATATATGAAAAATATTAACTTAATAATAATAATGATTTTCTATTAAAATGTTATTAAATTAAAAAATCCATTAATTTATCATAATATATTTCTTAATTGAATATTAACTAAAAATAATATTTGTGCTTTAAAAACTATTTACAAGGTAATAATACTAAAATTAAAGTATATTCAATAATATATAAAAAAATAATTTACATAACCATTATGCTATGGTATTTTTACATAAACCTTTATAACACCCCCACAAGACTGATGAGAAAGGTGTGCCATGGTGACAAACTCTTGGGGTGGCTCAGAAAGCATTACTCGGGTGGTACTCTTTATCAACTTACAAATCCCTCACAGGAAGTCCTAATCGAGCTTAACATATTCAATATCGGATTGTGCTTGGTCAGGAGAGAAGCCAAAAGACAAAACCTCCATTCCGAGCTTTGACAAATGGGTTTTGTATTGGGCACATCTACTAGATGAGTCCACCACTTCCTTTTTAATGTAAATTGGATTTCTTAAATCCTTATGTTTATACTAATCATGTGATCACTGTACAATAGCTATATTAGAAAAAATCAAAACTCTAAACATAAAACTAAAGAAGATGACATATTATAAAAAATGTTTACATAAAGAGACATTTATTTAGATCAAGAGGGATTTCCATTAATGAAAGTTTGGGTCGTTATAATCTTACCCCCATAAGAAATTTCTTTCTCGAAAATTCCTTTTCCCACACTAAAATAAATGTGGGTAACTTTGATAATCATTTCCTCTTATTCCCACATCGCTTCTTCAAACATTTGGTTTCACCACAACACCTTAACGAGGGGCATTGTCTTATTTTAATGAACTTTTTCTCTACGATCTAAGATCTTCACTGGTCTCTCCTCATAAGAATGGTCATCATCTAACTGTACCACTTCTGATGAGAGTGCATGTAAAGGGTCCGGAATGTACTTCCTTATGAGGGATACATTAAAGACATCATGTACATTGGCTATGGTAGTTGGAAGTGCTAGTCGATAAGCCACATCCCTGACATGATCAAGAATTTCGAAGGGGTCGATGTAACTTGGACTTTACATCCCTTTATTTCCAAACCTCATGAAATTATTTCATGGAGATATGCGTAGAAATACTATTTCTCCAACATTATACTCAAGGTCTCAATGGCATTTATCTTCATAACTCTTTTGTCGACTCTGGCATGCATTCATATGATGCTGAATGGTTTTCACCTTCTCTAACATTTCTTCGACCATTTCTGGTCCAAGCTTCTTACACTCACCGACCTCATCCCAATTGGTCAGTGTTTTGCACCATTTACCATATAGGACATTATATGGTTCCATTTAAATGTTCAATTGGAAACTATTATTATATGATAACTCACCCAAAGGAAGATATTTCTCCAATCCTCCTTTAAAGTCCATTGAGCACTCTCTCAACATGTACTCGATTGTTTGGATAGTCCGTATGGATTGAATATCAGTTTGAGGATAATATGACATATGAATGTTCATTTCAGTATTTATATTATTTTATTACATCACTATTGGGTCATTATGATGTTATAAAACACATTGTATATTAAAAATGTATTTAATTTTTACCAAAAAATTAGACTGTCTCAAAAAATTATAAAAAAGTCACCATTGGATACTTTTGACGACCTGATTGTAGAAATAATATTCATTTTATCTAAATTATCTTCTAAATATGTTATTTTTCACTTTAAAAATAAAAACCTACATTTATCGAAAATTAATGGGTTTTGATAAAAATCGCTTTCAAACCACAATAAAAATTACAATTGCCTTCATAAAATTATACGATCATTTCTATTTAATACAAATTAATTTTATAATAATAATTTTATTTTATTAAAATATTATTTAAATCAAAAATCCATTAATTCATCAAAATAGATCTTTTAGTAGAATATTAATTAAAAATACTATTTGTTCTTTAAAAACAATTTACAAGGTAACAATAATAAAAAGAATGTATATTCATTATTATATAAATAAATAATGTAAATAATAATAGTTCTAATGCCTTGTTAAATAACCCTTTACACACCCGCATGAGACCGAAGAGTATAGTTTGAGATGGAGATAGACTCTTGGGGTGGTTCAGATAACATTACTTAGGTGGTAATCACTGTCAACTTCCACTTCTCTCATAGGTGGTTCCACTTGAGCATAACACATTCAATCTAGGCTTGGTCTTGGTCAAGATCGAAGCCCATAGACACAACCTCCTTTCCGAGCTCTGAAAAATGATATTTGTATGGGGCACGTCTATTGGATTTGGCCATCTCTTCATTTTTCTAAGTAAATTGGATTTGTTAAAGCCATATGTTTATACTAATAATGTGATCATTGTTCAACAAATATATTAGAAACGGTCCAAAATCATAACTTAAAACCAACGAAGTTGACATTTTATATAAAAATTTTACATAAAGAGACATTTAATTATATTTTTAGGGATTTTCATTAATGAATGTTTGGGTCGTTACATGAAGGATGGTGGGAATTGAATCTTCACACCATGCTGTAGAGGATCATAGTGTTATGGGTTTCCTATATATTATTAGAGTGATTTAATTATTATAACAATTAATTGATAAATATCACATCAGAGCTCTTATGGTAGAGGTTTTTCCTAATCACATTTTCTAGGGATATACACTTAACAATTTTTCAAGGAATAATTGTCATTTGGTTTTCATCCATATGAATTTATTAGAATTATTATAAAGTCATGTGTTTTATCTTTATGATTTCATCAACTAATATTTAATAAGGAATCCTGGTATATAATAAAATAATCATTTAAGGACCCTTTTTGGTGTCCAGGGATGAAGTGATTAATGTCGAAACAACATTCACTATGTATAGTTTTATTGAATGCGAATGTTATAAAGCTTGTTTTTAGTTGTTTTAAATGTCTATTGAAATTTAATTGATATAAATATAAGGGTTATATATGTTTCATAACTAGTTTTCCTATATCACAATTAGAATGTGATTATATATAGGTGATTGTGGATTTAATGATTTGATAAGATCATTTATCAATTTCCATAGAGTCAAGTGTGGTGGATGCCTTATAAAGGATATAATTCATGGAGATTGAAAATATTCAGGGGGTTTTAAGAATACTAATAATAGATAATGATCTCATATTTTTCATCAGAGTATTTAAAGGGGTAATATATGATTTCAGTGGCATGATAAGCCATAACATGTATTATAATTCACTAATATACATGATGAAGGGGTATATTATATTCATATTAGAGTACATGTTATGTAAATAAGTTATATATGGATTATTTACTATTATATGAGTTTAAATTTAATAACATGCACCACACTTCCATTGATATGAATATATTCAATGGATTTTATGTGTGAATATGATTATCTTTTTTGTGATGAGATTTGGTTGGGGAGTCAATTATTGATAGATTCATGTTGGTATATAGAACAAATATTAATCCATTATTGATTAATGATTATATTATGGTGGAACAAGACTATTATATTTCATATTGTAATTAGTAAGGATACCATTTGAGTTTCAGGTTTGTGATCATATATTACATAAGGTTTCTCTTAATCATTCATATTAGAGGTTCTATTGTGTATACAATTTATTTATTTAGTTTTATAGTCTTTTCATAACATTGTGGAATTTGAAAAATGTTTAATATCATTTACAGATTACCCCATAGTTGGAAGGATTCCTTTGTTTTTCCACATTCTATAGATCTGAGAAAAACTCACGATAACTATAATTTATTTCATGTGGGTCATATTGATTTTAATGAGTAATCAAAATAAGTATTGTAAAAAAAATATTAAGAACTGAAAGACTAGGTTATATGAAGAGATTTTGCTCTTTTAGTTCACTTAATATGTTGTCATGATGTATTTAAAGAGTATATGTGGGAGAATTTGATCTATATGTGTTATTTGTTTCATGAGTTATTTTCAGCCCTATTTTATATATTTTTTGAGATATTTGATTATATATTTTTATAACATGAGTATTTTATCTTTCATGACATGTTAATTCTTTTAAAAATGATGTGATTAGTATTTTATATGTACCTTAATGTGCCTTTTTATGTGGACACATTGATATATTTTTGGATTTTTTATATGAAATAATAACAAAAATCATTAAAGGTTTATCTAACATAATATATGAAATTTATTCTAGTTTATTAGTTATTGTATTCGAGTTATTGAGTGTGTTTAGAGGAAGATCAAAGTATAATATTTGAATAGAATTAGAGTGTTAGTTAAAATTTTAACATGAATGTTTTTTTCTGTATCATTTGTAGTGTTTTTCAATGATGAATAGTTTGGTGGATAAGTGGCGTTATTTTTTGGCCTTTTTCTATATGAATATAATGTTTTCTATATAAGTTCATATAATAAATCATTGTTGTATTTAAATTATTAGTGTAGATTTATATAGTTAATTATTGGAATTAAATAGTTCATGATGTGTATATTTTAATCATTAATAATTGTTTTTCGTCATTTAGATGTCATCTTTTGGTTTTCATGAATTCTCTCTTTTGGGAGGTTTCTACATGGTGGTGGTCATGAGAACAATATCATTTTGATCTTCTTCACCACCTCACAAATTTAAAAAAATCCTTATAATGGGGAAGAAATCCCAAATGATATTTAAATAATCCTTGGAAAACCCTTATCCATACGGGGGACTCAAAATGTTGTCTCACAGTGTGCCATGTTAAGGTTTTGAAATGATGCCTGATAATAATATAGGAAGGAAGTTAATCCAATTCTACGAATCATAGGGATCATTATATATCTAGGGATCCATAAAATAACACCCATAGAATTACATCAATTACATAGACCTAAATTATATTTTCAATTACCAAATAACGATACATTCACCCTTAAGACTAGAATACTATATTCTTTAAATTAATGCCTCATGGATTTGGACAATGAATTATAATGAAGAAGATTTAATATATGGTATTTATAAGAATTATATAAGCCCCCCATCCTCATATAATGAATGAATCGGATTAAATAATCACGGTGTAACCTATTAGGGTCATAATGAAATAACTAGAATCTAGAAAATAAGGCTTTTAATCTAATTTCAAAATCTAATAGGTGCATAAGTGAATCATAGATACATCAATATTATAAAATAATTAAAAAATAGTATATTTTTATTGAAACATTATTAAAAACATCTCATGATAAAAAAAAATTATTATTTCATCACAATATATACTACATTTAAAACAATAAATAATTTTCCAATTATTCATTACAAACATGTTACCCGTGATGTAATCTAAAACATTATATGATACTATCATTGATGACATTATCAAAAGTATATCCAAATTGAATAGTTTTTCCTAAATTAGGATTATCATTTTATAAGATTTGTAAACAAATTAAATAATCATAAATAATATGACTAAATGTTTTTCACAGAAAAGAATATTTTCCTGAATTTTTTTATAAGATAAAACACATTCACCATTAAAAAATACAATAATAACATTAATTTATAAAATAGAATGGGACCCACTTATTGATAAATAAATTAAAAATAAAATCAACGTAAAATAGGAATATATAAATTTTAGGAAATGGTAATCAATAAGAATGAATATTGTTAGTCCATGAATCCTACAAAAAATCATAATGTTAAATATAGTTTATGTTAATTAGTATGTGTGATGCAATGAATTTGTCTACAAAAATACACTTATTCAATCCTAAATAGAACATGATAATATATTCTTCACTCATGTCAGTTTAATACAAAGTAAATTATTAATATAACTCTTATTCAGGTATGATGGTAGTATAATAACAAAATGATTCATGAAGCGTCATATTCATATTATCCAAAATCACATTTAATCAGATATAATAGATTAAACAATCATGTTAATCCTAATGTAATTTCTAATGAGAATTAATAATTAATCAAAATATTAATGATCTATATCTCTATCAAACCCATAATAATCTATAATTCTTATTAACCAAAATACAAATAATGAAAATATAATATTATATATATAAATAATTATAAATACACATCGTTAATTGTCCTAAAAATCCAAATGAATTAAATAAAACATGATAATTGATTCCCCATTTAAAATAATTTGACCTATAATCATATCATGAAGATTAATAAATGTATTATATTAGTGAAAAAATTATAAATTTGATAATTTATAAAATTTTGTACAACATATATTGAAGGATAGAAATATGTTATTGCAATTTATTAAGAAAACATATATTTCCTTCAAAAATAATTCCATGTAACTTTTCCTATAAAAAATAAAATATGATGTTTTATAATTACTCATAACCTGAAAACAAGTTTATAATCAAATAATACATTATTATTTTATGTTTTAAAATAAAATATTTGAATCTAAATATTAAGTTTCATGACCACTCTGTTCATAGTTATTGATTGTTGATAATCACTATAGTTCAGAATTTCTTCTTTTAATAATATTTTGTCAACATATCTTAATAGTTAAATGATGGATTTGGAATTAATTTTATGGAATTTTACTGCCAATAGGTAAGAATTGTTTTCTTTTAAATTTCATCATCAAAACATTATTTAGTATATTATTTATATTTTTGTCAATTATATATTTAAAATATTAAAAATTATTGTATTTTAAGCATTAATTGTGAAGATAATTACCCGTAATCATAATAAAAATACTATAAAATATAACAGTCCATTGTATAGATATATTTTACACTAATATGGAACTATTTAGTTAAAAAATAAAATGTATACAAATTAAATTATTCAATAAAATTATCAGGTGAATACATAATAGATCAACAATTAAATATTTGTAGAAAAGAAAATATAAAAAAAATCGAATAATTAATTTTTATTTTATCTAAAAATATATGTAAATAAATTGATACCATATCTATAATAGCAGTATCCTTTCTTAATGTAGACAATAAAAATAAATTATAATAAAATAGATGAAATTAGTAAAAAAATATAAGGGAAAATAAAACATAAATAAAATTTGTGTTTAATGTTGTTATTATTTATTTTTTGTATCTCTTAATTGATTAAAACGAAGGATTTGAACTGATATTTGGATATCATTGAAATTAAAAATAAATTTAATTATTACTGAAATAAAATTATAGAAGGAAAAATAAAATAAAAAAATACAGCTAAATCATACCTTCAATGATTATTAAAATATAATTACTTTGGTAGGGTTATAATTTTGAGAAATGAATTTAGAATAGTATTGAAAATGAAAATAATGTAAATTTTGTAGCATTAAAAGATATTTAATGAGATTAAATATCGAATCATTTTGATTTAATGATAATGGGTAGTAATCCCTTTATTTATAGTGTTTTTAATGTTAATTATATATTTGGATTTTGAAAATAACTCTATAATTTTGGGATTCATTTTATGAAGTTTATATTTTTATGACTCTTATTTTTTTAAAGTATTTATATAATTATCAAATCTAATAATCAATTAGAAACACACTAATATTTTTTACCACACCTATGATTCACAATAATTGAAACTTCAATAATAATGTATCTAGAAAATTATATTGGAAAATAAATTAATTTCTTATTTGTTTATATATATTTTGATATTTTCAGCATCACATATTCTAAAAAAATTCAATGTGTTTCAAACGTTTTTCATCATTTTAGTGATATAAATGTAATAATATGTGTTAGAATTTATTTTTAACTCATAGATCAATTTTTGAATGATGTTCCAATGTGCTATATAACCTATCACTACTTAAACTTTTCTTTTTAAATAAATGATAAACATTATATAAATATATATACAAACATGATATAATATAAAATTTTACATACCCACCTAATGAAATAAATAAAATTCCTGAGGATTATTTAATTATATGACTTCCTATTCAATTTTAATTTTAATTTTTAATTTTTAACGGAATTCGAAATCATATATATCACTCGACTTATAAATCTAATGAATTTGAAATTTTACATTCAATATAAATGTTTTAAGGTCTTAAAAATTCAATTTCAAATAAAATTATTGTTTATAAAATTTTTATATCATTTATATTTTCAAAAGAGATTATAAATCACTTTAATTATTTACTATCACATGTTAATTTAATTAAATTTATTTAAATATTATTCCTAGATAATATATAAATGGTTATTCAAAATATTTAAATTTTTTACAACAAAATATAAATTTTAAAATAAATATTTTTAATATAAGAACTTATTACAACAAAAGAATACTATTCAAATAGAATAAATCATTTTCATTTCCTATAATGAAATAATTGTTAATATGTTTATCAAAATAATTAATATAATTATTAATCCATGAAAAAGATATAAATATCAAACTATAAAATATATTTTCAATAAATAAATTCATTAAATTGAAAAAATAAAAAACATCACATAAAATTGAAATAATTTATTTTTATATAGTAGTTATATATATATATATTATTTTCACTAATTATTTTAAAATGTTAAATATATAAAATCTATATTCATATAAAATAAATTTCAAAAAGAGTTTTTTTTAAAATATTTGGTTTCTATACTTATCATTCCATAATTTTATATAATGTGGAGATACGTTAAAAATACAACATATTGATTCATGATGAAATAGAAATTAATTAATTACTGCATCTACTGGAATTAGTTTTTTTAGAGTCTTTTTTATGATATCTGATAATTATATATAATGATAAAAAATTACATATTATTGAAATAACTTCATCTCTAGTATTGATAAAGTGAAATTTGATGTCTATGGTCTTTTATATTGTGTGTTGTAATGGATTCTTTGAATATATAATGGTACGTTTAGTATAGAATATTTACATCAATATATAGGTAATTTTAAAAATATTTTCTCCTTATTCAGACTTCATCCATTTTATTTATGCGATGTCAGGGGGATATATAATATATTTAACCACAACTATACTCAAATTGATATATATATTTTTGTGTTATGGGTAACATATATTTTTCTAATGAATAAAAAAACAACTAAAATTTTTCTATAATCATTAATCTATAATGAAAATTTTATATCATAATAAAAAGAAAAAGAAGTTATGATAATATTTTATATACAAAACCTTATATTTTTATTACCTTAAAATATTTTGTTTCAGTATTTGTTATTATATGATAAGATTCCATTGAATTTATTTAGAATATAGAACATTAATTCACTACATAGAAACTAACATTATGTAATGCTCTCATGTATGTGACGATATCAATAACTGTTATGAAATAGTTTTCATTTTATAATTTTTTCTAATAACCCTTTTTATAATTAGTTACCAAAAATATAAGATTTTACATCCCCTTTGATTCATTCATTCCAATACAATTTAGTATCTAACATGCATACATTTCATGAATGATAAACAAAATACTTACAGATTGGTGAAAATATATGCCCAATTAAAAAATTATCATTTAATTTACCATTTTATTTTTTATTTAAACAATGACACCATGATATTTCATGATATATTTCTCTATAAGAAAATTTTATTTCAATGATTTTTAAATATAACCATAACAATGAGTTTAAATGAAATAAGATATAATATCATAAACATAATATATAATTTGAGAGTTAATGAATAGATTTTGGATTATTAATCTTGAGTAGGGAAAACTGAATTATTAAATATTATTTATTTGAAATTTATAAAATTATGTTATTTTTTATCATTCAGTTATAATTGAAAATAAATTCATTTTATGGTAAGAATATATGTTTTTCTTAAAAACTATTATTTGTTAAGTAATGTTTTTTATATATATAAACTATGTTTATATCTATTGATTAGTAATTTTAATGAAATATGTAGATAATATATTTAATAATTTACTTTGAAAATCATTCAATGGTTACTACTAGTAATGAAATAATAATAAATCATATTTATGACAAAAAATTATTTTGTTCTAAAAACATTTTCATGGATTTAGTGCACTTATTTTAAAACACATATCTTACACTTATTTGAATTTAATTTTTTAAAATAATTAAAAACTTTTATATAGAAGTAATTGATATAATTTAATACATTCAACTTAATATTTTACATATTGAATATTTACCATAGTAAAAAATATGGTTCCATTTTAAGGGTTAAATAGTTAAAATATGGGTTAAACTTAGAGTTAATGTTTAAAATATCAAAATAAAAATGTATCTAATTTAAATATTAAGTATTTTTTATTATAAATACTATATCTTATAATTCGTTTGAATTTTGAAGCTAAATTACTTGATTATGGTATATATTATATAATAATGATAAGTATTAACATGTTTTTGACCCACCTCATGTTTAAATATGAACCACCTCTACAGTCATTTCCGCACCAAATAGGCACATCATCTAAATTAATATATACCTAAATAATTTTTTGATATCCTTATACACGAAATTGATCATATGGTCTTCCAAAAACACACATCCAAAAAGACATAAACAATATATCAATAGATGATACTCGATTAATATGTATATGTTCATGGTGATATTTTTTATTTTTCTATGTTTTGAAAAATATTGAACGGTTTTATAACCAAATTATCAATATTTAAAAGGTATATCCAATTTAATAATATTTTTTTTATAATGATATAGTTATTTTATATATCGTCCCTTCTCATGAGAAATTGATAACTTTTCTTGTTTATAAGTGTGGACTACCACCTCCACAAAGCTGTGAGATTGGTATTACATTTTATCATATCATGGATTGTTGTAAGGATATATTTAATGAATATATATCATATAGTAATTATATAGTAAATTTTATTAATTACATAATTATTTATCATTCAATCAATACGAAAGTGAAAACATCACATATACATACGTGTGGACTACCACATCCCCAAAGTGATGTAATTCATTTTTCCCCATCACTATTTATAATTGGTAATTGATTATTATAAAACAAATAAATATTATAATTATTTCATCCTTTATTTTCTCTATATGAGAAACCACTACCATATTGTCATGAGAATAACCATCAATTGAAATAAGCAAGAAAAATGATCCAACTTTCACCCGAAAATGATTTTAATGAAGAATTTTTAATGAAAACGAAATTAAAAATTATAGTGGTATAGTATGTAATTTTAATATAGGGAATCAAGCTTGGGGTAAATGGATATTAAATTAATTTTTTTGTAATACTTAATAGATTAAACAGAAATACACCAAAAGACGGTATTAGTTTTCTGTCATTATTAAATGCGAAATCATTCTACTAAGATGTTGGAAGATCTTCAACATATATAATAATGACCTTACCCCTTATTTTTCCTACCTAAAACATCTCACTATATATTAGAGAAAATTAAAGATATAAAAAGGGTGATCCCAAATGTTTCGTAAGTGAATGAATGGAAAATATCATACAAAAAATAAAAATATGTATGTAAAAACATGAACATAAATTTTGAAAATCATACAATATAAAAAATATATTAAAAACCTGTGCCATGAAATAAATCACATACTTTCATAAGTCATTAATAATAATGGAACATGAACAATTATAAAATATCACTAACATAAAACAAGGAATTATAGAAAACCCATAAGTATAGAAAATATTTTCAATAATTTAGCATCCACATTTCCTGGAAAATCATAGTGGAAAAACTGAATTACTAAACTAGATTTACATTCCATTCCAACCCTATATCACTGAAAAAAATTTATTTGTAGTTCTAGCCCCTTAATATGGAACATGATTTACATGTTGTTCCATCCTTGTATTTCTGAACCGAATTTACATGTCTTTCTAGAAATGTATTTCTCATGTGATGTAAATTATTACCCAATGCATTAAATGGATTTATTGGACTCACCCATCACATAATTTAACCTATACATATATTTTCCAAAAAAACATAAATCATTCATCATAACATTGCCCAAGGAATACTATTGGTTTCTCAAACATCGATCCATCATAACATAATCAATGTAAAAGAAAATGTATTTCATAAATAGAAATCCATCATAAACATAATCAAACATAAGAATAATATTGGTAGTATACATGAAAAATATCTTTAATCATAGATGGAATATAATTTTGATAAAACACTTGAAATTAATTCATTAGGAAAATATCATTTATTCATCAAAAACATTTTGGTCTCTTAAATTGACACCAAATTTTAAAATAAATGAATTTATTTGAATATAGTATTGAAATATATTGAAGACATATTCAATGAAATATGATTTTATGAACGCGTAAAAATACATTCATGTTTTATACGTTAAAAGAAAACATTCTACTCATACTGTTTCTAAAATTCAAAAACTACCTCGTATCAAAAATGATAATAGATTCCTATCATACTAGTTAAGAAAAAATAAAAAATGGGTAAAATTAAATATAATAAATTATTTAAGGATAGAAAGAATATATTTTAATACATATTAATGAAACATGGACGTTTATGATAAATATACACTTTTAAATACATTTTAATAAACAATCTCGAATAGTAAGGACTTTGCAAAATTATTCTTGCACAATTTAGAACAAGTCAAATTATATGATTCATAAGACAAATAAAATTTTATTCACATGTCAATATCATATTCATCATAAATAAAATCATAAATTCATTCATGGAAACATAAAAACCACAAAAAAGAAATTGATGGAGTTCAAGGTTTATGTCCAATAGAAATAAAAGTTAGAAAGAATAATCCCTTAAATTATTCCCACTATCAATTTTATGTATCTGAACATCATTAATAATGACTTATATAATTTAATGGAAATATTATACAACCATATTCATTTTTATGATATCATATACAAACATATTATCATCTCTTGTGTAATAATATTTCATTATTACTTGATATTTGGGTATTAACTACTTTAGTTTCATATGCATGTTTTGTCGAATAAGTTATGATTCTCTTACATAGGTCAAATTTATATTATTAAAAATTTATATTAATATAATATATATAATATATAATCATTCAATTATTTTATATAATCATTCATTAGTGTATATATGTATAATTATTCACATTTCATCATGGAGATGGTAGGTTGTACGTATGCATGAGCGACGATATCATTACAATAATTTAGATATTGTGTGAAATTGGATGGCATATATAATTTATTGACTAAAAATAATTTTATAATATTAATATATAAATATAATTATCATCATTTTATACTTCCATGTTTGATGCTTCTGAAAAAACCGAATAAACAACAACATGGAGAAGTTAATCTGTACGTACGCACATGTGTTAATTTCATTTTTCGTATGATATATAGAAAGTAAAATATGGTTCTGCCACAATATTAATAACATATTATAATATAAATGATACTTCATTTATTAATTTAGAATGGAAATAAGTCACAAAGAATATGTATAAGAATAAATAATATGAAATAATCAGTAGAGTTGATTACCTCTTCTTCGATGATCTCCCACTAGATATCATCATAAATTAACTAGAATTGATCTTTTGAGGAGGCCAAAACCTATATAATGTGGATAATGTATTTGATAATTGAAATGTTCAGGTTATTTTTGAAAATGAAGGAGTAATTGTTTATGAATAAATGATGGAGTAGGTCTGCATTTATAATTGAGGTGAGAGGCACATTTGGAATATCGAAAAAAAATTATTCATAATAAAATCAAAAACCATAAAAAATCAATGAAAATGTATTATATGCTAAAATTAAATTACATAAGGTAGGGATATAATTACCTAATGATTTTTAAGATGTTTTTATATAAATTTAGAACTTATGAATTCAATTATCCCTTAGTTATTCAATTTTAATTTTAACTAAGGTAACATGTTGTTCAATAATAAAGTAGTTAAATTTATACTCATTTTATTTCAATTAGACCGTATATGAAAATTTAGGAAATTTTATTTCATATAATATTTGTTATATATTTTTATAAAGGGTTTATCATTTTTAAATACATTACATAAAAAATTATTTTGCATGGTAATTAATAGTGTAAATTTTTAAACAATTTAATTCGTGGATATAAAAATATCAAGATAATATTTTATCCCCAAACCAAATTTTTTATTATATCTGTCTGGTTTCAAAAAAAATTAGAAAATTCATTTGAATTATTAATTAATCGAAATATATTTATTCTAATATTTTTAGAATCATTTTTTTGATATTTTTATTAATAAATTAATTACTACATTAGTTTTATGTAATTATCAAGGATATATATTTATTTAGTAAAATTTATAATAAAAAATACGACGAAGATAAATGTAAAAGATTCCAAAAGAATACTGATATTGGAATATAGATTCTGTAAAGTTCTACATTAAAATGTTATATTTATTAAAACATGAATACATTATCTCTTACTTTAATTTAGATAAAATATTATAAAAGTCATAACATATTCTATGTGACTCAAATGGGTCATTAATTTTTCCCTTGGAAGATTATGGTTGATATATACTATATCGTTAAAAATGGATAAAGGATTTTTTTGTTTTATTATTTATTATAATTTTAATAAAAATTATTTAACTAATTTTTCATCAATAAAATAATTTTGTTATCATCAATGTATATTCCATTTCATTAATTATTTATTTCTCTATAATTTCAAATAAATTTATATGATAATAAAAAATATTTTGTATTCATAATGAGTATTTATAGTTTAATTTAACTTCTCTAAAATAATGAAATAAAAATTATATGATTATTTCCACAAGAATGATATATCTTAATATTTATAATAAATAAAATAATACAGAAATCATAATTCCTCCCCAGTGGCCCAAAATTTTAAAAATAATTTTTTTTAAATAAATATATGGTTCGTAGGATTAATAATTGTATTCATATACATTCATTATAGAATTTGATTCGCTTGTAGACACATAATTGATATTAAAGTTATAGATAATGACACCTTGTGACTTTCTTTGATTTAAATGTTTTTTAAGTTATATTCATGGAAAATCGTTAGTTAAATAACATAATTTAGAATCTCATTTGTTAAGGTTCTATTTAAATTTATAAAATATAATATTACGATTTGTTATGGTCAATCTATAAACATTGTAATTTTCTTTTTAACCTAAATTACATAATTTACCAATTATCGTGGTAACAAAATTTATCATAGTTACTATTCATATTGGACAAATATAAAAGAGACCTACATTACAAATTTAAACACCATGAATCCAAATTTGACTTTAATTTTCCAAATTCAATACACATACGTTGTAGAATATATTTAAATTAAAACTAGTAAAATGACATGAAAAACTATTTTTTGGAAAATTGTCCATTAATAAACGAAATAGATTTTATTTAACATTTTGGAATAAAATCCATTTTCGAAAACCATTATTTTATAAAAATTATTTAACAAAATTTGAGCATGTAAATAAATAAATAGAAAATAAAATTTTTAATAATAATCTTCATATCACTATTTATGAAAAATAATTATTATAAAAATCCAAAAATTTCAAGGATAGAAAATTTTAATACATCACATAAAAATATTATGTTTATTTTATAAAATATAATATAAAAATGTTTCCAAAACAAGATTTTAAATGGTTGTTCCATCGATATGCATAAACACCTCTTTTTTTAATGCTTCATTTATATGAAAAAATAAATTTTTTCTTATATCTTATATAGAATAAATACAAGATGAATTTTAGACAGTATATTAAATATATTAATCGAATATTTAATTATTAAAATCCAAAAAGTATAATTTTATTTTTTGATAAACTCACTTATTTTCTTTTAAATAGTTGTTTTGGAAGAATTTTAATATTGTATATTCCTTCCACTATAATTACACAATTATATGGAAAGATAATAATATTTTGTTTTTCACATATACAAGGTTTTCTGTATAATGAATTATATCAAAAAAATATTAAATTTTATATAATTCACGCCCGACATAGTATTGCATATACTCAAGATATTTCAATATTTTGTATTGTGCAAGGTTATCCTGTTGTGGAACATAACAAAAGTCCTCACAGAAATTAAAAAACAATTGATGGCATTAAAATATCTAGAGTAACATTAAACCTCCTTAACATTTATTTCGTCATAAAAATTTTTCATGGTTATAAACAGTTTATGACTTAAATGTGTATTTAAATGAAACCCACATCATATATATTAATACTAAAACATTGTTTTAAAACTAGAATTTTAGATACATAATAGTTAATGAATCTAACTCCTCACTGCATTTTAACATAGAATAAAATTTGAGGGAATCAACAACATGAATATAGATGAAAAATAAAACAATATGTTTTGATGAAGATTGAAAGAGAAAAATTTCCAGAATCTGTTAATAATCAGAAATCCATAAAATCTATAATGATTTAAGGGGCCGTTTGATTCATTAGAAATAAAGGTAATACAGTAACGTTTTTTGTTTTAATTCCACTTTCCTATAGTTTATAATGAGAAGAAATACATAATTGGTTATGTATAATCTCATCATTTCCTTGTTCCATTATCATTTTAGACTTTATATCTTGTTCCAATAACTAATGTTGAAATTTTTATTCCTGAAGCATTGATTGATCATGATATCCATTAATAGAATGATAGATCATTCCATTTGTCTCTATCACAACAACATGGTTAGAATACGAAATAAAATATTCATATGTCTGCCTATAGTGAGATAATATTTTAATTTTACAAACTCCATACATGGTTCAACATAAACTTTATATAATTGGATAACCCTATAATCCTTACGAAAAATCAAAATACCAAACACTAGTAAGAGGAGAACTAAATTTCCACATTATCTCTAATATATAACAACATATCCCGTGTTGGAAACATTCCATACATGTGAATGGATTCCTTATGTATACTATGTGTAATAATCCAAATTACTATATATATATATATATTGAAAACATATATGTTTCATTGTTATTAATGCTAATAATCTATAAACATCATCCAAGATAGCATAAACAAATTTTAAACAAATCCTTAATTAGTTCCAATGAAATAATTAGCATCCAATTTACGTATTCAAAACCTAAATATCATTATCACATCATCATTATATTATTAAGGGATATCCTTCATTTATTCATGTTCATTTCAACTTTTTATGCCAATCACATTTCTTTTTACCCGTACCATTCAACAAATAATTTCAAATAACAATTTGAAAAACAATAGTGTAGCCATCATTATAGGTTACTTTATTCATTTATGAAATAAAATTCATATAAGACATTATTCATGACAAAGATGCAGTCATTCCACTATACTCTAAAACCATTAACCATGCTTAACCATTTTATTCATTAACAATTCTTTTATCTTATATGTTATTTGTAGTCTCTACATAATCAGTTGCATAAATACCACTCATACGACCATACTAATTCACCTAGGCTATCAACTTTAACAATTAATATAAATTCAATTTTTAAAAACATTATCCCCAATTGATGCAAAAGAAATACCATTATACATGATAGAACTGTTTCTTTTGCAATTATTTGATTGGTGTAATTTTATCTACACACAAATCATCTTTAATTTCCTATTAAACGACCACGTTGATTTTAGTTCCCACCTGATTTACATGAGGAAAATTGATCCTTATTTTCTCTGTTGTCACCCTGAAAATCCATATTTCTCTAATTATATGGGTCATTAAACATAACAATGATGATATTTTTTATTATAATATGATATTTATAATTCTCCATCAAAATAACGTTTCACCTTCCATTCTCATTTCATTTGGTAGATCATGAGGAATATTATTTCACTATAAATCATTTTCTCCATTAAAATTAATCTTCTTATTCCCAGCCATTTTCTATGTCCCCAAAATAAAAATTTCAACAACATTAATCATACTTTAAAAACCACATAATCATGGGAAAGTACATGCATTCTCTAATATCGTAGGTTTAGTCCAAGGTTATTAATTATTGCTACCATTAATCTAAGAAGAAAACCTATAATTTTACATTCCATTTAGGATATACCTAGACATTACATAGAAATTACTATTGGGATCTCAATAAAGTTTCCATATCCTAGTATCAAAGGATGACTAATAATTTTCACAGATATTAGCTATAGAGACCCGCAATTGATGTATGTGGATATTAACTATCATTTGAGAATTACTAAATACATTACATAGAAATATTCTCAAACACAATATTATTTTGTCTCATTGATAATAGGGAACACATTATTCTAACAAGGTTAACAATATTCAACATCTGCCAAAAAGACCTTCCCATTTAGTTTTTCTACCTAAATCCATTCTTTATATACTAGGGAAAACAAACCATATAAAAAGAGTGATCATAAATAATTAGTAAGGCTAATAATGAATAATATCATACAAAATATATTGATATGAATGTTAAAACATGGCCATTAATTTATGAAAATCATACCATCTATAAAAAATAACAAAATCATCATTCATGAAAAAAAATGTTTTCAGTTTATAAGGAGTAAATAATATAACAAAAAAACCATTATAAAATATAATTATCCTTAATCATAGAATTTTTGAAAAAACATAAGTAATGAAAATATTGTCTATAATATCCAAGTCTCATTACCAAGAACATAATAGCATAAAAATTCCATTACTGAATTGAGTTTACTTATAATTCTACCCCTGTATTACTGAATGAGGATTACATGCCATTCTAGCCTTGTATTACTAAACTGGATTTACTTTTCGTTCTAAGCATGTATTACTAAACCATATTTACATACAATTCCATCCATGTCTATCTCATAAGATATAAATAATTTTCAAATTTATTGGATGATGATATATGTCCCACCCATCACATAATGTAAACCAAACTTATGTGTTCCACAAAAACATGTAACAATCATCATAACATAATGATAGAATAAAATTGATTTATTAAACATTATTCCATAATAACATAATTCATTTAATAAAAACAGATTTTAAAAAATATAATTTCATCATAAATATAGAAAACCATAAAAATAATATGGGTATTATATTTAAAAAATATACATAATAATACATGGAAAATAATATTCATAAACCACTTGAAATTAAATCGTGAGGAAAATATTTTTTCTTGTTCTATAAAATTTTCATTTTTGAAAATTCCATTAAAATAAATAATTTTTTTTGAAAATAATAGTGGAATTGTGTAATGGAAGATACATAGAAATAAGTATTTAAAAAATCATAAAAATCAATTCATTCCATATAAATAAAATAGAACATTATTCATGTATTTTTGACAAGAAGTCAAAAAGCCAAAAAATACCTCATAAAAAAGGAAACATATTTCTTTCATACTATTTATGAGAAATACAACAATTTGTAAAATTATATTTTAAAAATTTTAGAATGATATAAATAATATTTTGGAATACATATATAGGAATCATGGACGTGGATGATAAATATACCCTAGTAAATACTTATGGATAAGGATTCTTTGATAATAATGATATTGTAAAATTAGCCCTTCTAAATTTATAGTCATTTTGTTTGTATGCCTCATAAAATAAAAAAAATTATGCATATGTTAATATAATGACATGTAATAACAATATAAAAATATTTATAGGAGACATAAACACTGCACAAATTAATATAAGGTGTATAAGGCATATATCCCACAAAAATAAAAGTGAGACAATTTAATACCTTACCATAGGCCCGCTATACATTGTATGTATCTGAACCTCCTGAATAATGATTTAAATTGTGTAATTTAATAATAAAAAATCATATTAATTTTTCTTATATCATATAGTATTATGTTATCATACATTTTTAATAATATTTCAATATTACATGTTATTTGGGTTTTTACAACCTCATTTTCATAGACATATTTTGTCAAATTAGTTCAGGATCTCCTTATTTGGTCATATTTATATCATTCAATAATGATATTGAAAAAAATTATATTATATTTATTCATTTAAATTATTTTTATAATCATTAATTAATGAATATTATTTATAATAAATCACATCACATCATGGAGACGGTAGGTCATACGTGCACACGAGCGACGATATCATTCCCATAATTTTGAAATTGTAAGAAAGTGGATGGTATATATTTTTTTCTATAATCTATATAATGTTATTATATATATATATATATATATATTATTTACATCATTATAACCATCCATGTATGATAGTGGTGAAACAATAGACTACAACATGGCCTAAAGACGATAAGCAGTACATTCTCACGCGTAATGATTTTTTTCTTAGGATGGATAAGAGATGGAATAATTTTGTTCCATAATATTAAACACATTTAATTATATAAGTGATACTAGTTTTATTTGTTTTAAATTTAATGTATTATCAATGTGGAATTAGAAGAAGAAATAATTTGAATGAATCAGCAGAGGAGATTACCTCTTCTTTGACGAGCTACCTCTTGATCTCCTCTAAAAGGCACCATAGTTGGTCTTTTGAGAAGCCCAAAACCTATAGAATGTGACTAATGTTGTTGATAAGTATAATTTCAAGGGTATGGATGATCCCTATGTCTTATAATGTTATGAATAAATTTTGTAGAAGGTTCTATTTTATAATTGAGAGGATGGGCATATTTGGAACCTCCAAAAATAAATAATTTATAATTTAAAAAAACCCATCCAAAAACCTCATAAATGATTCAGTAATTATTAATATATGATTTAAGATTATAATATAATTTTAAAATTATTTTTATTCATGATTTTAGGTCAATTTAAATCTCATCATATCAATTAACCAATAATTATTTGAATTTAATTTTTTCTTTGTTAACAAATTATTCAACATTAATGTTTGGTAATTTGTACTTAGTTGATGTTAATTAGACCATAAAGAATATATTATAACATTTTAAATTATATAATTATTATTATAAATTTTATAAAATTTTATAAATTTTAATCAATTTTCTAGAAAATAATTTTTATAAACAAACAATAATGTCAGTTTTGACACTATTTAATTCTTGAATTTAGAAATCCCAAGATAAGATTTTCTCAAAAAGACAATATTTTATTATCTGTCAATGGGGTCATGAAATTAATTAATACTAATTGAATGTTGTAATTATCCAAAATTTTATTTCTTTATTTTTTTGTATCATTAATTTCAAATTTTTATTAATAAAATAATTAATAAATCGGTTTGTGTAATAATTTTGTATACATATTTGATGGATAAAAAATATAACTAAAATAATATGTTTAAAGTAAAAATATATTATATTTTATAAATATATTTATATTTTAATATTTATTCTATAAAATCCCACATTAGAAATTTTATATTTATTAAAACATAAATATGATAACAATATAATTACATCACATAAAATATTATAAATGACATAATTGATTCCATGTGTCTCCAAATGGTTAATAATTTAACCCATTGATGATTATGAACAATATATAATTTTCCAATAATATTTGGAAATGTGTTTTTACTTTTTATATTTATTATCAATTTAATATATATTGTTTTATTGATTTTACATCAATTAAATAATTTCGTCATCATAAATGTATATGACATTATAGTAATTATTTATTTCTCAAAATTTAAGAATAAAATAAATTGGTAAATAAAAACATTTTAGCTTTAAAATTTTTATTTATCATCGAATATATCTTCATTATTACCACATATTAAAAATTATATAGTCATTATTACATGAATGTGACATTATCCAAATTTTAATAAATAAAACAATATAAATATCATAACCCCAACAAAGTGTCCCAAAACAAAAAAAAAATTATTAAATTAAATATATGATTATTAAGTGAAAAATGTGCATTTATATTCATTTATATAAGAAATTTGTCCACTTGTGGACACATAATGGATATTAAAGACAATAAAAATGACAGATTAAGTCCTTTTTTATTTAAATATTATTTAAGTAATTTTCATGTAAAATTGTCCATTAAATAACATTGTTTTAAAACCTATATTTTTAAATGTAGTGTTTAATTCATAAAATACAATTTTACCTTATTTTATAGTCATTTTATAGACATTATAATTTTATTTTAAAAAAAAATTTCCAATATTAACTTTACTCTGGTAATACAATTACCATGGTTACTATTCATATTAACCCAAAATAAAAGGGACCTACATAAAAAAATTATTTCTCAAAAATCAAAATATAACAACCACTTCTAAAAAATCAACACATAGATGTTGTAGAATTAAATTTAAAATAAAACAAGTAAAATGTAATGAAAAAATTCTATTTGAAAATTTTACATAAAAAACATTAAATGTTTTTATACTAAAATCGTGTATAAAATAATTTTTCAATTCAATAACTGTATCAAAATGAACTAACATAATTTTACTCTATAAATACCATAACAGAAAATACATTTTAAAAAAAATTATGTATTTTACTATTTATCAAAAAATATATAAAATAATACTTGTCATAAAAATACCAAAAAAAGAAAAAAATTACATTTTGATACTTTATTTTAGAATAAGAATATTCATTTTTAAAATATAACATAAAAAGTGTAGAAAACTAGATTCTAAAAGGATGTTCCAACAAAATGTGGAAAATATGAATTTTTTTTAAAATAAATATTTCATTAATAAATATTTTATTTTTTCTTATATCAAGTCTAGAATAAATATAAGATGAATTATAACCATAATATTAATTATTTAAAACATATATTTAACAAAAAAATCACTTATGATTGATTTTATTATTTTATAAACTCAATTATTTTGATTTATATAGTCTTTTCAAAAGAATGCTAATATTGTTAATAGAATCCATTATAATGACTAGAACATATTGTAAAATAATAATTTTTTTTATTTATACTCAGTCATCCCTGGAATGAATGATTTCAAATGAACATATAATTTTTTGTAACCTATGCCAAGCATATTGTTGAATATTGCACAAGCTTATTTTGGTGTAGTGTATAAAACAAGAAATCAATAAAATTAAAAAAAACATTATCTCATAAAAATCTCTGGTTGATAAAATTATTTATATGAATATGGTTAATGAATATAAATATAAAAAATATATATTTTTTATATGAGGTTTGAATTTATACATTTTTTATGGGACTTAGTGTATGTTCTCTTCATATCAATATTGTTTCATTTAGATATGTTTCATAGTTAGCACTTATAATTGTATATATAGTGTTTATAATTCCACATTGATATATTACGTCATTAATATCATTATTTCCATGTTAATTAAAATTTAATTCTATTTTATTTACTTTAAGGGGGTTATGATTCAAATGTTACTAAGTCATAAAGGGTTTTTGGTATATTCTCAATTATTTTTGCAATTTTAATAATAATTTTAAATTAAGGGTAAAAATATATAATCATTTATTTTAAGAACCATTTTTTATTCACGTTTTTCTTTAATTATTCACCTAATTATACATTTTTCATCTATCTGGTATTGAAAATGATTGATAAATTTTTTTAAATACAAGAAAACCTTTTTTTCTCTTTGGTCAGAAGATTGTTTCCAATGTATATACTCCTAAAATAAAATATAATAAAATATTTTACATATAATATAATTTTTTAAAAATATTATTTTAAATAAATTTTATATTCTTATCAAAGGATTAATATAATAATAATTTTAAATTATTTCGGAAAAATAATTTTTTTTACATTTGACAATTTTGTTGATATAGAGCTCTGTTTAATTATGTATAAAAGTTATGAATATTACCACCATTATATACCATTATATTCATTTTAGATTCCTTCAAAATTATCAATTTATATATATTTTTTAAAATTATTTAATCATTAATGTTAGATATTTTTCTTGAAATTTTATCAATATAAAAGTATATTTATATTATATTTTATTGAATGTTAAAATGATCATTTAAATTAATTTTAAAAAATTGAAATAATCTTTTTTGGACTTTTATGCTTCACTAGGGACACGATTTTATGATACTATCCTCTTTTTTATCAATTTAACTTATCATGATGTTAATTTGATGATGATTCTATAAAACCAATTTATTTTCCATGGATTAAAAATGTTATGCTTAAATATATATAAAACCAAATTATTTTCCATAGGCCATTCAATGATAAAATTATGGAACATTTATGTAACCCATTTCATATGCATGGTTTCTGATTTAATAAGATGATGAATTTTTTATAATCATATAGAATAGATATATATATATATATATATATATATGTTATTGATTAGACAATAATTATATAACCCTATAATTCATTGGTTAATGGTTGATATCTCATGAGATAATATAATCTTGAATGAGATTTGAACTAAATTTATTAGTAGAATCAGTCTATTATGATAGTCATGGGAGTGATCTATGAGTATATAAATTATGGTATGAGACGTGAACTCAATATACATCGATAGTCTTTATACAGATCATTAACTACTAAATGAAATTTCTATTATTTTGCATATACCAAAATACTATATCTAAATATTATGATATATTCTATTGTATCGTGATTGATTATTGATGATTCAACACTCTTATGACTTATGATTTTTTAGGAAAATGATTTACGTCCTAATTAATGATTAAATATTTTTTATGATTTTGTATATCTTTTATAAGTTATGATCATTTTCTAAAACCACTATAAGTATACTCTATTATGAAAATTGATTAATATATCCCATGGTTACCATGACTAGGAATTGATGTCACCATTTCTTAATTAATCATTTCCCTCGGTTATTAGGATTGATTTTAAATTGTGCATATATACTAAGTTTATTATATGAGAATAAAGGTATTGGTTGAGTAGATTATATTTAGTTAAATAAATACATTTTTTTAAAAAAATAACCATTTTTGGTTTTATCTAATTTATTATTCAGATATGTATTGAGTAGTCATCATAAATAACATTTTATTTATGAATGAAATTTTTGGGTCACCATAGTTTTTGTCAAACAACTGAGCTGTTTTCATAAGATATAAATATTTTAGATGTTTTGTTAAAAATAATGGCATGAGTTTTAGTATAAAATAAAGTCATGATTATTTGGTAATGTATATATATTTTGGTTTCCTAATAATTAATTCCATTCTGGTCTCAAGAGATTAGGTGTGTTGGAAGAAGATATTAACCTTGTGGTAAAATACTTGAAAATGGATAGTTAAGTATAAAATTAATCTTCACATGATACATGATTACTATCCTTTAGACTACACACCAAGTAAAACACTCAAAGTGAATATATTTTGGTTAATTAAATTTTCTTTTATAAAAACCAATTATGAATGAAAAAATATAATATTTGGAAGATTATGATAATATGTAGTGATATAAGATGAATTTAAATTTTCTATAGTTGAAGGAAGGTGTCATAATTTATTTCATCCAAATACCTATTTTCATAATCATATGATTTCATAACCTATTTATTAATATTTGATAATGGCACTTAGTTTTTTGTTTTTCTCAATCATTAGAAAAAATAAGAATCGGTTGAACAATGAATGTAATAACCAATAGACTGAACATCATCATGAGAAACTAAATTATATAGGATATATAATAAGAAAATATTATTTTCATGCCTATTTAACTATCTCATATTATGGATGATAATCTGAAAAATGTGTAAATCTGAAATGAAAATAAGGGAGAAAATATTTATTCACGAATGAACCATTAAAAATGTCCATGGAGGGATGGTGACTTACAACTTACCTTCTTAAATTTAGTGAATATGGGATGAAAATACATAGGTATGGTAGTAATGGAAAGTGGAATAGTTTTATTTATAGAATATAAGGTAATAGATCCTATAAAAATATATTGAAAATGATGAATTCTATTGATTGAAATAATGTATATATTAATGTACAACTAATATATCATTTTCTTATATGTGTGGAATATGGGAAAAATCCATATAAATTTCTTAATAGATGAGAAAAAATACTAATATGATTAGTGAACTATGTTATATCTAACACTGAATTAGATCATTGTAATTAAAGAACACATATTCACCACATGTGATTTTGTGATATTTTGTTAATGCTTGTACAAATGTATAGTTTAGAAGTATTATTATTTATCCATTTTTGGAATTTAATGTGATTTTATGCAATTATTAACTTTCAAAAAATATATTCTATATAGATTTATATAATAATAAAAAAACACAATATATTTTGTATCAACCCATTATTTTCTATTAGTTAGTGGATGAATGTTAAACACCAATGGAAACTACATTAATTATTCGATACATGTGACCTATTAATGTGGGATTGTTATGTAATATTGCCATGGGGTAAACAATATTGTTGATATTACTACTAAATGGGAATAATACAATGCATATCTTTAATAGTTTTAATGTATTTCCCCGAATCATGAATTATACATAGCAATAGAACTTATACATAATGCTTCTCCTCTTTCAGATAACACATATAGAATACCACAAATAGAGTAACATGATTTGATAAATTACATCTAAGATAATCATGATATAGGAATCAAATACTAGAGTTCACAACCATTTTATCACTATCATTGTTCTAAATAGCATGATGATCGATATCATGCAGAACAGACAACACAGAGATCAAAAAACAATTATATAACATTACAATATTATTAATTAATATAACATTTATCACTTATCTATTGAATTGTTGGGCTTGAATATTGTTATAAAAATTAGGAAATATATTTAAATATCCTACTAAATAAGAAATAATTTGGAATTAATTAATCAATTTTTAGGAAAGTAATATTATACATCAAAATTTGTTCAATTTTGATTTTTAATTATAACTAAAATTATATATATTATATTTTAAATAATCTAATTAGGATTAATGGAATCAGTTTCATGATTTAATTTAGAATTTAAAAAAATTATACAGAATTTGAAATTATCCAAAAAAATTGTTTTCTGTCTCATTTATGAATGTTTATTTTAATAATAATATATAATAATTAATTAAATTTAATTATATAAAATGGATTCCATATTTTGATTTATGATGATTCAATTTGGAATTATTCCCATTATTTTTAAACATAAATAGTAACTTTTTTAAAACATATCCCCCCTAAAAAAGAATAAATCATGTTAATAAATGAAAAAACCAAGGGATATTGTCATACAATTTAATAATAATTCTTAATGGATGAAGGGTATTTTTTCCTTACCGAATTATCCTCAATGTGTTTTATATAATGACCAAATCTCCCTAACAATGTCTTATGTGACATTTTATTCACTGAAAAATACAAAATGTCACTCTATTATTTTTATGAATAATTAAAATATATTAATTATGATAATTTGATTTTAATTTTTTTAATATAATAATAGACTAAATGCATGTGAAACAAAAATTAAATATTCATTCAATTAATATAACAAATGATATTAAAAATATTAAATGTGATATAATTTGAGATATTTAAAGTGTTCCTATAAATTTATGTTTTATTAAAAACTATTAGTGATGTTAAAATAAATTAAACATGAAATAAGTGATTTTCTTAATGTATATAAAGTCAGTTGAGATGAATACTGTCGAAATTGACATTAATGATTATTTAACAAAATAATAAATTATTAAATTATTTAAAAATGTTTAAAATATGTAAACATGACCAGTGGAAATATATGGAAGAATAATTCATCCCTATTGTATATCTATGATTAAATAATTTCATTATATATAAAATTATAACCCTTTTAGAGTGAATGATATCATACCCTTATTAGTGTTAAAATAGGTTATGTAAGGGGTTAAACAAAATGATATAGTTTAAAAAACATATTAACCTATTCAAATTTTATTTATTGATTATATTTTAATAATATCACACATATGGTTCAAATATCTGTATAATTTGATTCATTATGTTTGAGAATGAATATATTATAATTTTATCTTTTAATAAATCTGAAACATGCCCCTCAACTCAATTAATAGAGGTCATATCCTCTCCCAATTTCCTTCTAATCATTAGGCCTTACAGATTGACCAACCAATAACATTTATCTTTTTAATATCCGAAGACACATTATAGTGGAAATTAAATTCATAAAAGTACAATTATATGGTCAGTTAGAGGAGATCCAAAGGAGTTATTCCAAAGAAGATCTAATCTTTTTTTGAAGACATTCATTATACCTATTCCTTTACAACTTATTATTTAATTTAATTTATAATAAAATCGTAATATATTAAAGATAAATATACAAAAAATGTATCATGATTATATAACAACCATTAGACAACATATGTCCTATAAAATGGGATGTGAAGGTTTGACTCACGCATACATATGGCTTACCATCACCACATAGAGATACAATTAATTTCCACAAAAATATTTCAAGGATTGTAATTATAATTAATTTTTTTAAATATGATAGTTATTAAATAATTATATCCATTGAATTATAAAATCATATGAACCTTCTTAGCTTACAATCATTTGTAATATAATAACTTTCTCAACGAAGCAATGTGATTTGTTTTTTATTTACATTTTACATGGAAAATATTATGGATATATTTTATGAATATATAAGACAAATATGATATGATAATGATTCTAGATATTATACTTTTTATTGAAACTTCTTTTTTTAATTATTTAAAAATAAAATATAAAATCATTCAAACATGCAGGCTACATTCTCCATGAACGGTGTAAAACATTTTCTATCAATAACATTGAAAAACGACTATATATATATGATTAAAATAAAATACAATTTTTTATTATAAGTATTATAGGTTTTATATAACGTTTATAAATATACATGGTCCAAACTACAAAACCGTTACATACATGAAAAAAAAGAAGTTATCAGCTAGAACAATGATTTTAATAATGAATTATTATTAAATTGGTAATAAAATGTCATAATTAATTATTTATGGTATGATATATGTGAATATGGTTCTTTATTGTTTTTATAACAAACATATAATTATCATATTTTTTAGACACATATAAATTAATTTGAATCATATGTTAGGGGTTTCTCATAACACTTTTATTTCATTGATAAAAATGATGTATTCTCCAGTTTCTTAATTTATGTTGTTTATATACATAAACATTTATATTATAAATCGATAATATATTTAGATTCATTTTATTTGAAATTTTAATTTAATGTTAATTATTTTATGGGGCCTATGATTGTAATATTACCAAGGTTGTAGGGGTAAATTTCACAATCTCATTACTGTATAGGATTGACTCTTCCTTGTGAGTAATTATTACCAGGTGAAAATATCTTAAAAAAATTGAAATAATATTTTTACAACAATTCAAATAGTTATTAATGAAACTTTTATTTACATTTGGCCTGTTTAAATTTTTTTTAATATAATAATTCTATCATTCTCCAAATTAAGTATTTGTTGGATTTTACCGAACGTGTAAGAGGATTTTTTAACATATATTTCACAAATGGAATTTTAGACCAAACTAACCACTGAATGATTTTAATATTTTTTTCATTTTTTTCTAAGATTATTTTAAAATTTCATATTTTTTATTAATATTTTTTTATTTTTGTACATTAAAAACTTATTTTAAAATTGAAAAGGCTATTTTTCTGAATAAATATTTCATAAACCTCTTTAATGTATTTTCATATATGTCAAAATCATTTGGTGAATCTTTTATTGAGGATTTATTCTAATTATACATTCCAATTTATTTATATAGATGGTTTATTATCTACTTTTCTAGTGTTATTATTGTCACTATGTATGATATTTCTTTAGATATGTAATTTTATTGATTTTTAAGGTATACTGATTAAAGTTTATAGTTTATTCATATGATGAATGAATTAGACATATTAATTGATGGGAGAGGACTACTATATACCCTATATGAATTAGTTGGTATCATCAGACTGACTTGATATGGATTTCTCTATGGTCATGACCATTTATTTTCATTTGTCTTAGAACATGAAATCAATGAAGTTTTAATATGTATTAGGCATGGCCTCGATTGTATGTTTTAGATGTCTGGAAATACAAATGCCATCATTTTATACTCAATTATTAATTTCCATCTGAATATTAAATTCTTTTATATACATGAATGATTTTATAGTCCATTTTATTATTTATATTTCATTATTTTTTAGAATCAATTAAAATTTCTATATTATTCATGTCTTATTAGATATCCGTTTTATGAATTCTCTTTATGAGCATATATGTTCAAATTTAAATTTTCCCTTTATTCTATGATATGAAGAATTTTATTTCAATCAACTTATTCACTATAACAAATATTTTATACTATTGTTTTTATATTTCTTAATGCAATATAGAGTTCATGTTTTTATTTTTTTTCATCAATACTACTAAAATATTCTTTTCTTTCGTATATGAATCCACGTATCTATTTCCAACGTAATAAAGTATCAACTAAATCTAGGAATCTAGGGTCATGGTATATATATTTATAATTTTTGTAAATAAACTAGGATTTTTGTGAACAGTATTTAGGCTAAAATATCTCAAAAAATGAGAACTTATATTTACATTGGAAATCGTCATAATTAAACTAGGATTATGAATTAGATATTGGATTCATAATATTTCTAAAAAAATGATATGTTTTTCACTAGATTGGAAATTATACATTCTCATTCCTAATGTTATGAGGTATTATATTATATGGAATTATTTAAAAATGGATCATTGTGGATTATATATAAATAATATCAATGTATATAATCTATGTTGGTATTTCCCGTAATTTCATGATAATGAAGTTGGTGTTGGTGGTCCGAATGGAGTTGAAAAATTTTCAAATATATTATAAAATTTGACATTGATTTTTTCTAATAAACGTAATAATATGGACAATCCTTATGATCTTAAATGCAATTTTATAATTTTAGAGGACTTTATGCATTTGAATCCTTAGTCATTCAATGGGACTAAAACCCCATTTATTGTATTGTAAATTATAAGACCCCTATATGAAATATTGATCACTTTGGTATGTTGTGAAGGAGAGATTGTTTTTTTCATTTTAATTTATCAACCCTCGAAGAATACTGATCCATATGGGTAATTAATTCAAAACACCAAGGATGAGGAATAAATATCAATGACGGAATGTAAGGATTTTAAATTTCTTTTCAATGTAAAATATTATCCTCACAAACCATAAGAAGATATGTAGAAAATATTTTTGAATCAGATAAAAAAAATATAAAAATGTCCTTAATTATGAAGATAAATTTACTTACAATTCATGAAAAACCACCAAATACATACTTAATACAAAGATTATTATTTATCATTTCATTAATATATTGAATCTAATCCATAAAAAAACTAGTATTCATATTAATATCATCATATAATGATATAGTATTTTCTTATATAAATATTGAAAACAAATTATTCAATTCATATAAGATAGAAATAAAAATGATAAGAAAATGATGGAATAGAAAAAATTGATAATGGAAAGTATTTTCATACATCTTATTAGTTTGGAAAGAAACACCTTCATAATTTAATGAAAAAAATAGGTTCTTCTATATGTATGGTGATAAATGACATTGTGAACATGATTTTAAGTTAAAGGAAAAAGATTCAAATGTGTAATGATTCATGTGTATGAAAATGAAGATTAACAAAAATAAACACCAAACAAATCAAGGTAATATACGATATATTAATAAAAAGGATCTTGTTTTACCTTAAGATATTATTATAGTTGATGTGGAATTATTAATTTAATATTATATTTTTAATTCAATTATTAAGATGTAGAATTATTTTTATCAATAGTATTATAGTTAAAAGAATATTGAAAAAATATAGGATTTTTCTCTATAATTAATTCATTGTGACTTTAAAATAACAATTTTAATAATACCAATAATGAAGAAAATATATTTAATATTATGCTGATGTTTTATAGAAAAAAATGTTTTAGGGAATTATAAAACTCAATATGTTAATGATATTGAAATAATAATATATATTTGAGATAAAGACATTATTTACTACTACAATAGGATAGTAATGATATCTTTAGTACTTATTTTTTAATTGATTCATGATGTATTTTAATAGAATTTTTTTATATAATAACTAGAATTTTATATTTTATTTAATGAATTTGAATAGAGAAATTTATTGGAACAATTCCCATTTTCATTATTGATTCATGGCGATTTATTTTATTATCATGTTTTATTATAATATGTTATGATGTTATTTATATATGACATTAAGATACACCTTATTGGGGATATATTATAAATACCCAAGGATTTAATAGGAAATATATTTCATATATTTTTGTCTTATAATAACAATAAATCACAAAAAAATGAAATACTATGTGCCATGTGACCTTTAATCATAACTTTGTCACTTCTATGATTTGAATGTAGAAAATCATATATACACGATTATGATCATTATGTTATTTGGAGTCTAATATAACCATTGTAATTTTTTTTTCAAATAGTAGCATTCCCCTATGAATAGTATTGTTACACTTATTAATAGTGATAACACAAAATGAATAGTACCCAAAAATATAATAGTATAAAAATATTATCCATGTTGATGTATAATGTACATATATTTGGGAATAAGAAAATAAATGTTTTAAAAGTGTTTTATTTCATTTAAATGGTGGTTTTAATTAAAAATTAAATTCATCATGTTTAGAATTTATTTTTGAAAAATTAAGAACATTTTTTTTATTCTTCATATCAAATAATGGTTAGGGTTATATTTTGGGATTTTGCTGATGTACATGGAATTTTTAGTGAATAGTAAAATATATTAATTTACAGTAGAAATACATGGTAATTTAAATCCACTATTCCTTACATCATAAGTGATTTATGCACCTAAATATAGAACTCACAAGAACGTATGACTATTAATGGTCTTGTGATAATCACTATTTCTTGTCATATGGGAATATAATAAAATAGTGATTAAAATATTATGAAAACCCTCCTCTCATCCACTTTAGAGACCATACTTATTTACCTCTACTCTTAACTCTTATCATGCCTGGTGACATATCAAGGGTCTTTTTAAAACACTCCCTAATATCCTCCCCTGTATAAAAAATCACATGGTCTCCCCAAAAGACCATATCATATCTTTTTATGAGTCTCATAAGGAATATTGAATCAAGAGGTAAATTCTTCTTTTCTATTATTTGTTTTTTCCATTCAAGTTCATTTGTTTTCATTTCTATCTCTACCTGTCCGCTTCAAAATTTTATAAAAACACCATTACCTTAAATGTATTATAATTTTGTTCTAATAATGGAATAATATATTATAATATCTCATTTACTCTTATTTTATCATAGCAGTAATGACACCATCTAAGATGTGTTAATTTACCACATTCAAGGGAGATGGATTTTTAATTTCAATTATCATCTTCAATTATAGTGATAAAAACATTTTCATGGAAGGACTAGAACACAATAGATGTATTATTCCTCATTTATGGATCTGGAATCTTTTTTAAATATTGTTTTATTTTATAAAAAAACAAGTTATTTTTGGTAAAAACCCGCCAATTAACCCAAAAGGATGTCACTAAAGTTTAATATAGTGATTCAACATCACATAGAGAATCCAAATTAAATTTTAAACCATGTTATATTTTGGATATTGAATAATAATATATATCTTCAATTAGAAACAGAGACATTCATCATGCATCTTTATCCAAACATGAACTGATCCTTAAAACCTAGATAGCAATTAAACTCGATCAATTAAATTGAACTTCATGGACAATCAAAATTATTATAAATGAACAAACAAGTTATAATTGATATTTTAAATATATAATATGATTTTTAATTAATAATTAATGAACAAAATTTTATTATTCAGGTCATTATGTTCAAGTAAATATCACCATTTTATTTAAGGTAACGGATCATCTCCATTTCACTTTTATTCGACAAAGACATCTATGATATGGCAATTTTGTGTTATACAAAATGATGGGGAATGATTTAAAACCTCCCCCTTACACCCCACATTATTTATAAGATATTAAAAACCTCGTTCTCTCTTATTTTTCCCTCTTAAGTACACATGATACAATGCAAATAATCAGTAAAGAATTCTACCGGAACAACATTTACTCATTCTAGTAACCCAATATTTCATTATAACCAAATGAATTTGTCTTTTATTTTTATATTAAAATTTTAAATTATGATAATATTCTCCAAAATCATGTTTTAAGATCCATCCCTAATTCTCTTTTACGGATATTCATTATTTTATATGATTCAATCCTCGATACATCCCAATTAGAATACTCATTTTAAGGTAACATCCTAAATTTTTACACTATTTCAAGTGAAGTATTTCATATTTTTTATTCCACTGGTGTCTTTATAAAATAAAACCATTTATAATGAAGTCCATCTTGGTTATCTTCTGGTTTTATATAATTTTTTTCCAGTTTCTATTATAAATCATCTATAGTATTTTCCTAAAGATTGAAAATTTGTTTAAATGCAAAAATTTAACAAATATATTTTTCTTAAATATTATCACTTCTTTTTTGAAATCACTTACCATGATATATGACTATTTTATTATGATCTAATATGTATGTACTAATTCCATTTGTTCATGGATACATTCATGATGCACCCATTGGTTATGCTTTATGTCCTCTTTGTGGTGCCCAATTCATTCCATGTGTAAAATTTATGTTAATGTAAGATTGATAATGTTTAATTATTTATATAGAAAATAAATTCATGGAGTGTCAAATGGGTGTGAATATATAGTGATCTGATTAATTGGTAAAAGATGAGTCTCTTAAGGAGTTATGTGCATCCTTATTGGTTGTTAGCAATGTCTTGTACTAATATGTGCAATAGTCATAGTTGTTAGCCATGGCTTGTGATACTATAGGAAAGGGTCGAGACAATTATCCTTGACTCGTAATAAAATCAGTGTTTTTTTCTGCCACATTTCAATGCTTGCATGTTTATATGATCCCATGTTTATATGATATGATTCGAAATCATACCCTTTGTTTTATGTCACCATATCGTGTATTTATCCAACGTTCTAATGCATTGTTCATATGGTTATTCCCTTACTAGGATTTTAGCTCATCCCTTTGTTCATGTTATCCCCCTGTTATCCTATGATGATGTATAGGCACAATGTAATATAGTATATCATTTTGGAGTATATATTGAAAGTTGTTTTAATAATTTTTTTAGACCTAGGCTTCCAAGACACTAGACTTTATGATCGTTGGATTGTAATTTAATGTATAATTATTCTTAAAATCATGCAATGATATATGTAAAAGTCTTGGGTCATAATAGATTATTTTAGAGGATGGTTTAGTTATTTTAGGGGATTAGGAATAGATAACATTAGTAATAACCTTATGGATGAGATGAACTATAAGAAAACATCCCAAAATTTTTGTAAATATAGATTATGTTGTTTGTCAAGAAAATATGTCCATGTCTGGATACATGTAGGTAGAGGTGGATCTATCAAAGATGTACCAAGGAGAAATAACTATGAAAATTATTTTTTGGATTGACTCTTGGTATCCTGGTACATGACAATGGGTCTTGTTATACTCTTGGTTTGACACTGCTAGGGGATACGTTTTTTTGAATTAATGATCGTAGTGCAAACCATTATTATGGGAATTAAAAAATCCCTTACAAATTTATGTTATGATATTTATTGTGGATAACATATATTTAAACCTATGGAATATCAACTTAGTATATACATATCATATACATGTTTATCCTTTTATATTAAAATGTTTTTTTTATGTTCAATATGTAATTATTGAAGCCCTCTTATTGTATTTTCTCGTTCTATGATAATGGAGGGAAATATAATAACATTTTCCAACAACCAATGAGATAGTAAATGTGAATATATCCTTATTTAAATTATTGATATGATGGTAATGGGTGATTAAAAAATAATGAAAATAAATTCTCTACTTCCCCACGTTATTATTCATAACTTGAATCATGTGGAAAAACATCATGCTCTATGAAAATTGCACGTTTTTATTGAATCCTTCATGCTGGGAAGGCCTCCAACTATTAGATGATCTTCTAATCACCTCATCGCAAAACAGTGGATTAACTCTATTAAAAACATTCTTCTTCCACTAGTGCTAGGGAGAATAGAATGTTTTGCTGGTGGTCTATTTTTTTGATGGGGAAGATGATTCGTGGTGGATAGTAATCAATAATAAATTATCCAAAGAGGAAATTGATTCCATGGATTGGGATGAATTCAAGTGAATGTTTGTTAATAAATATTTTTCTTGAACACTCTATCTAAATATGGAAATAGAGTTCTTAGGATTCATACAAAATCAATATGATTCCATTGGGTCATATAATAAAAACATTACAAGGATTTCGAGGTAAGCCTCTGCCTTTGTCATGAAAAATGAATTATATGTGAATCGCTTATTTAGTAGACTAAAGATGATTCTATTAAATGTGTTGGATATTTTAGCCATCAATAGTTATGAAGATATTGTATGTTCTTACTTCATGGTTGAAATGAGTATTAGAGACACTCATTGGTCTCGTGGGTCTAGTGAAAAGAAGAAGAAAATGGAGAACAACATGGGCTGTACAACAACAAAATTCCCATGAAGGAATGAAGATATACTATCCAACATTTAATTTTTTTTAGAAGAAGCATCATGGGAGCTATCTAAATGTATCCAAGAATACATTAAAATGTGCAATGTTGGGAAATTTGGCTAAAATATACCAATGATATATGAAGAATCCAATTAATTTGGAAGAACAAGGGAGTGTTCAGATCAACACTCATCCTATTTGGTAGTTTTAAAACTTCAAGGCTCATGGGCATTATACGAAAAATTTCATTAAACCAGGGGTTGTTAGAGGAAATCAAAAACATCCTCTAAGGAAACAAATAAGGTCTAATGATATCACTACTACTGAGGTGGAGCCAAAAAATTTTATAACATTCATGTTTAGTAGAATGATTCAAATGCCACATCTAAATTTAGAGGATATGTTATCAGAAAATACAACAAAAGAGGAAATTATTGCATCCATGGTTTATAACTGCTCCCTAGTTATGCTTTGTGGACTAATCCTCCAAAAAATCTCATCATACTACCATTAGTGGAGTTTCTGGCCATCTTGGACATTGAATGAATATCTTTATAAAAATCCAACATCAACTATTCAGAAAGGGTGTTCACTCTTAACATCCTATTGAATCCCCCAATTATTTACATGATTAGCGAGGAAGATGAATCTATTTTGGAATCTCTATATCATGTTTAGATATTGATTATAAATGGTGAAGTATTTATAGATCAAAATTGTTAGAAAATAAAGATAATCATGCATGAAGACTTTCCCACCATGAGGGATTACAATAATGTATTCCACAAAGAGAAGATGGGTCATCCTCCTGAACGAGATATTGAGTTCTCAGTTTAATATATTCCTATATATCTACATATATCAAGTAATCTATTTAGAATGGCCATTTTAGAGCTGGATGAACTGATGAAGCGATTACAGGAGAATCTGGATATGGTTTTTATATGTCCAAGTACTTCACAGTGGGTTTCCCTAGTTCTCTTCATAAAGAATAATGATGGATCAATGCACCTCTACATTGATTATCAAGAGCTCAATAAAATCGTGATAAATAACAAGTACCCCATTCAAATGATATATTGATTTACTGATTAGCATTGGGGGTCCATTAATTTCTCTAATGCATACCTTTAGTCAGGATATCACCAATTAAATATGAGAAGGAGCATATTCCCAATTCTGTCTTTTGAAAGATTTATATAGACATAAAGTTTATATTGATTCACTAATTACATGATAAAGATTCATAAATTTTTATGGAATTAATTAATAGAGTCATTAGAGACTACCACAACAAATATTTGGTATTCTTTATTGACGATATTTTAAAATACTCCATGAGAAAGGAGGAACATGAAGATAATTTTAATACTGTGTAAATGACTTTTCTAAAGAAGAAGCTAAATGAAATGTACATTAAATTTGACTTAAGGATGAAATAAGTATCATTATTTAGGAATGTTGACAACAAAAAAGGGATATTTTTCGACAATTCCAAGACAATTGTGGTTGAAGAGTGGTCGTTGACATAATATGTATTGGAGAATCCCAACATTATAGGTTTAGATGAGTATTATCAAATATTTGTGATGAACTATTCACGATATTCAAACCTAATGTCCAATCTGACACAAAAGGAACTAATGCTTGTATGGACTGAATAATGTGAAGACTGTTTTAAGGAGTTGAAAAAGAGTCTTATCACTGTGCTAGTACTCACACTCCCAACAAGTGGAGAACTCATTGTGGTGTATGGTTATGATTACAAGAAGTTTTTATGATGTGTGATGATGAAAATGATACAATTATAGACTAGACCACAACGAATTTAAAATCCATGAGTAAAAATATCCCACACATGATCTTGAGTTGTCTGTTATGAAATTTGTATTTAAAATCTTGTAGCATTATCTCTATGGGGGAAAGATTGAGATTGATATTGATCACGAGAGTCTCAAATATATATTAACACCAACAAATATTTATATCAAAAAATGAATATTGATAGAGACCCTCATGGATTATGACTTCTAAATCCACTACCATCCCATTAAGTAAACTATGGTGGAAGATTATCTAATTAGAAAGAATCATGCGTCTCTATTAATGATGATAATTAAAAAGGCTACGATCTTATGATATTTACAAATGATAGAAATGGGAATCATCAAGGGACGAATATCCTCAATAATTTCCCAAATGATTACTCAATCATCCCTCTTGGATAAAATAATGGATGATCAAAAATGATATGTGGAAATTATGAATTTGGTGGGAGCTATCAGAAATGGGAAACCCTCTTAGTTCAAGATATATGAGGATGAAGTTGTACGATTTGATCCATGATTATTTGTACCATAAAATCCATCGATAAAGTGGGAGATTATGAATGAAACACAAATCTCAACCATCTTTATCCACCTTTGGGAGCACAAAGATGAGTTGAGATCTCCAAAATATCATTTGGTGGGATAATTGGTAATGTGAGATTGCTGAATATACATCATTGTTCCTAGTATGTCAACAAGTGATGGCATAGAGGAGAAAGACTAAAGGGACGATAAAACCACTACCCATACCAACATGGAAGTGAGAGAACATTACCTAGGACATGGTCACAGGACATCTATGAAAATCTTGAGGAAAAAATTCTACATGGGTTTTTGTGGATCGTTTTTGAAATACAGCTCAATTTATCAAAATTTGAGGGGACATTCCTCGAATCAACAAGTAGAGATTTACATCAATGATGTGGTAAGGATTTATTTAGTACCACTACATATTGTTTCCAATCATGACCCTAGATTCACCTTGATGTTATAGAAAATAAAAAAATATTCTCTATGAACTGAACTAAACCTCATTACGCCCAATCATCCTCCAACTTATGGACAATATGAGTGAACTATTCTAACACTGTAAGATATTTTGAGATCATGTTCTATGGACTTAATGGAAGATGTGACACACATCTTACAATGGTTGAATAATCCTACAATATAAGATTCCTCTGAAGAATCTGAATGCCACCATATGAATACCCTTATGGTAAAAGGTGTAGAACACCACCGTGTTGGGACAAAGTTGGTGAGCATAACATACTAGGACCTTGAATGTATGAATAAATGGTGAATAAGGTGAAACCACTTAAGAAGCTAATAAAGGTATCCCAATATTGAAAAATGAGTTATACAGATAATCTTTGAAGAGACATTGAGTTCAAAATTGGAGATATTAAATTGTTCAACATATATTTTAGTAAGAATATAATGAGATTTGGAATGAAAGGGATTTATGTCCCAAGTATATCACCCCCTTCAAGATTCATTGTCATGTCTACGCTATGGATTATCGACTAGAACATCCTCATACTATGACTAATGTATATGATTTCTCTCATGTATCATTATTAATAAAGTACATTCTAGACCCTACACATGTACTATCTTCAGAGGTGGTACAGTTAGAGGAATATATTTGTTATGAGGAGCATCCAGGGAAGATAGTGGATTGTAAATATAATGTCCTACTTATCAAGACTAGTCAGTTGGTCAAGGTACTATGGATGAACAATATGTTTGATGAGGAAACATGGGATATGTATAAGGTAATGATGGAAGATTATTCACACCTATATATGGAACAGAAATTTAAAAGTAATAGTGATGAAAAAATTTATAAAGGGTGGATGAATGTGATGATCCAAATTTTTCAATGGACGTTTTCTTCTTTTAAATAAGTCATATAATTAAATGAAGTCACAAAATAATGATCAACTAACTTCTATGTGAAATTTTAACATAATATTTTCACTCATGATATTTGAATTTCAAAAATCCAACACACATAGTTGCGATCAGAATGTTATGTGGAGTCTAATATGATTGACATAATTTATTTCAAATAGTAATATACCCTTATGAATTTTAATTTTACCCTAATAAATTGTGTCATACCAAAATTAATAGTAACATTAAATATTATAGTATATAAATAAGATTCATGTGTAAGTATGAAATACCTATATCTTGGAATAAAAAAATAAATGTATCAAAATTGTTGTTTTTGGACTAAATTTTGATTTTAATTAAAAATTATATTAATCAAATATAGAAAATTATTATTCAAAAATTGAGTTCATTTATAGATTCAACATGTCATAAAATAGTGATGGATAATCTATTGGATTTTTCGGAAATACTTGAATTCGTGGTGAATAGTAAATACATTAATTTAAATTATAAATACATTATAAAATAAATCCACTATTCCTGACATCATAATTGAGGTAAGAACCCAAATCTATAAATCACATAACCATATGTCTATTATTGGTCTGGGAATAATCAATTTTTATTATCTTATGGGAAAATAATAATCTAATGATTATAATATTATGAAGAACCTTCTATATGCCGCTATTAATACCACCCCTCCTTACCTCTCCTATTCACTTCTCTCAAGATTTTTGTATTATCTATATTCTACCAAAATCACTCCCCAAGAACATTCCATACATCCAACAACCCTTTTTCTCCTCAAAACACTAAATCCTCTCTCTTTAAGAAGCTCTCAACGAATATTGACTCAAGATGGAAATTCCTCTTTTCTTTTCTTTTATTTTATGTTCACGCTCATTTTTTTCTTTTCCATCCTTAACACGCATCATCTGAATGTTATGAAACCAGAAGAAAAATTTGTGTACTATAATATATTTTTGTAATGGATTATTTTATGATAATATCTCATTTACTCTTCTTTTATTTTTGTATTAAAGACATCATCATGGATGTGTTAATTCACTACATTCAAAGACGGCCGTTTTTTAATTTCCATTACTGTCTTCAATTATTGTCATGAAAACATATTAATGGTTAAAAAATACAATAATACAAGTATTATACTTCATCTATGGTTCTTCAAACAATATATAATAATGGTTTTGGTTTATAAAACAAAAGGAGTTTTTTGTGGTCAAAGGCATCAAATTAACCCAAACGATTGTCACTAATATTTTATATAATGATTCCACTTTACAAAAATTAACCAAATTAAAAAATAAACCATTTAACCTTATAGATAAGAAATAATATAATTTAACATCAATTATGTACAATCACCTTCATCGTGATTGTTTATCCGAACATTAACCAATCATTAAAACCAAACACACAAAAGATCCGATCAATGAAATTGAACCTCATAAAAAATCAAAAGGGTTATAAATGAAAATAAAAAGGATATAATAAATATATTAAATATGTAATATGATCATGAATTATTAAGTGATTACAAACCTCTTTATCTTTCATGAATCCTTCTTATGTACATCTGAAACCATGTCGTTAAACTGTATGGAATTCTACCCGAACCGACTTTTTTTCCTTCAGGTTTCTCTATCATTCTTTTTAACCAAATTAAGGTGTTTTTTCATTTTTAAATAAAATTTATATATGAAATTTATATGATCTATAGTAATTTATCAATATCCATCCCTTATTATCTATTGTGGATATATAATTTTTTATGTGATTCCCTCCTCAATACTTCCCAATAAGAAAACTCGTTTTAAGGGAACTTCCAAAATTTTTACTCTATTTCAAGTGCACTATGTCCTATATTTTAGTATACCAATTTTTATATAAAATGAGACTGTTTAATATAAAAACCATACTGGTTCACTTATGGTTCTATATAAATGGTTGTTCATTTTTATATTTTAATAGATCTATAGTATTTTCCATAAAACCAGAAAGAAAAAATTATTTAATGATAAAATTTATGATATACATTTCATACATGTTATAACTTAAATATGATATTTCATAACACGATATATTCCTATTTTTCATATTTAATTTTCATTTAGGTTCTAATTATTTTCTTCTAAGGACACTTTCATGATACTCTGATTGGTTAAGCATTATGTCATGATTATGGTACATAATTATTTCAAGGGGTAACCCTTGTATTTATATCATATAGATTATGTATCATTATTTATGTGGAAAAATATTCATGAAATTTATGATGGGGGTGCCCAGATAATGCTCTAATGAATTGGGTAATGTTGAGTCTCAGGAGGTGTTATGTCTGATAGTCTTGGCGGTTAGCCTTGTCTCGTTCTAAATTCATTTTTGTATATTTCTTTCCAATTTCAAGGATTCCATGATTTAATGAAGCAATGATATTATCTTATTAATCTATATGTTATATGAATTTTTAAATCATCATTTCATGCCTTATATACCATGTGCTAATGCTTTGTTCTAATGGTTATTCCCTTAGTATGATTTTATCCCATCCCTTTGTTCATATTATCCTTAGGTGATCCTATGAATATGTATGATAAAATTGAATGATATGATCTCATTATAGTGTTTAAATAATAATTTGTTTTTATAATTTATGTCTAAGTACCTAGTCTTCCAAGACACTAGACATTACAATCATAGGATCGTACAATGTCGTATAATTATGCTTAAAATCATGAAATGTAATTTGTAATTTAATAGAGTCACTATATTAATAAAATTTTATTTAGGTAAATTTAGTGTCCACAGTTTGGGCTATTTAAAATTGGTGATACACATTTTTGAGAATCATTATGGTTAATTACTTAATGTAAATATTGTATTTAATAGTTGATATTATTATTTCAGGTTAAACTATGAATTATCATATTGGATAACCTATTATTACCATGTCGGTTCGGGTATATATTTTGAATATAAACAAATCAATTATGTAATCATATTACCCTTTATGAATGAAAATTATATTACAACAGTTAATATTACAAGAGGTGGAATAAATTGATGGACCAACTAATAAGGATTAAAAAACACATTAACCGATCCAAATTTTATTAGATGATGATATTTCATTAAGTATTATACCCTAGGTTCTATTATCTATCCAATTTTTGAATTATTTTTCTATATAATGACTTTAATATAGTTTAATGTTTTAAGAAATTATTAAAGTGAACCTCACCTTTATTATAAAAGAAAACTACATTTCTCAATACATAGCACCACATTTTTCCATTAATATGGAAACTTCCCTCTTTATATTTTATATATTTATCATAAGGCTCAATTTATATATACATTTATTGAAAAAAGACCAACCATAGTGGCCATAAGAGGTCATACAAAAGAGTTATTCAAATGAATAGTTAATTATCTTAACAAATCACTTTATTCTATATTGGTTATTTCTTATCCTCTAAATCAATGGTAATTATCATTATATGTTATCATAACAACCATAATTATATTGAAAAGTTATCATGATTATGAAGAAAAAATTAATCTCCCTGTTTCTTAATAAAATTGGAAGTGAATGTATTTCTCATACATACATACAACATAATGTTTCCACATAGTGATACAATCCATTTTCCATAACCATATTTTATTTATGGTTAATATCATGTAATTTATATTTATATATAATATTTATGAATTAATTATACATATTTTAATAAAATATTACAACTACCTTCATATCTTTTAATATGTTTGAATAAAATAACAGAACTCCATGATACGTTGGACTACCCCTATACCTAATGTTATGATTTGTTTTTCATTTCCATTTTATATGGATTATAACAAGGTTATAAGTTTTAATAGATATGATATATAAGATATATTAGTTATTATATAAATCATAATTATTATTCATCTTTCTTTCTTTCCAACTATTGGAATATGAAAACAAATTTCATGTGTACATACGACATACCATATCCATGAACGATGTACTTTTTTATCTATAACTTTTATAGACTAAAATTTATATATATATATACTGAATATATATTATAATTATATAATGATTGATGTTATTTATATGATATCACCATGATAAAATTACAAGGAGAAAAGTAGAGAAACCAATCCAATATGAAAAATTGAATATTTAATTACCATGTTCAGTGATTTTCATAAAGAACTATTAATAAATTTCTAATAAAAAGTAAAAAGTAAATAATATATGGTATTTTAGAAATTAATATTTTTCTAGAGTATGTTTATAATAAATATATATTCATTTAGAGGAGAATTGGATGCATAAGAATGAAGTAAAACCTACGGTAATGGTTTTTTTCATCTCACTTTTCATTTCCATAGACATATGAAATAATAACCAATTTATTAATTTAGGTTGTGTATATGCCAAAATGTTTATATGATATATCATAAATTAATTTTTTCATTATATTATTTTAAATTTTTTTTGGATTTAATTTCTTCCATGTGGATTATTATACAAATTATTCCAATGTGGTGTGGGTTTATTTCACAGTCTCCTCTCTATTTTAGATTGTGTATACATTGGAATTCATTTATTCTATTTCGATATTTTATAAAACCGGTTTAATTTTTTTTTAAATCTACACAAACGGAATAATTAGTAAATTTTACTTATGTTAATACATTTTACTAAATAATTGTTAATATAACCTTCTTTCTATATTCAATAATGAGGTATTACTAAAAATATTCATAATGTGTAAAAGGATTTTTTTGAATCATATAACATGAAAATAATTTCCATATATCATGACTAGACAATGATTTTAAAATTACTTTATACCTTTAGAATTTTATTTTCCATTGTAATTTTTTCTATAATATATTTATGATTATATATTTTAATAAAATTACATTCAACGTCAAATGTGTATTTTTTATTGAAATATTCTAGTAATATATTTAATGTATTTTCATCTACTTTAACAAAATTATTGGAAAATTATGTTAAGTATTTACTATAATTATACAATTAAAAATAATTATCTATATGCTTTCTGATTATCTTTGACTATAAAAATTATTTTTATTAATTATAAAAGTTCTCCCATTATGAAAATTTATAATTTCATTTTCATTTTCATTATGATATATTTTCTATTTATATAAGGAAATTACTAGACTTAGTATGTGAAGGATGTGGTTGTTATAGCCCCTTAATTCATCAATTGGTCCCATGAGATAAACATTATTGTGTTTTGTTGGAGGCCTTACCAATTTATTTTTACAATTCATGGCATGTGGTCTCAATGTAGTTTTCATATCTCTTAGAAAATGAATCGACATTTTGTCTCATATGGATGAAATTATATGTCACAAACCAAGCCAGGTCGACCTTGAAATGGTCACCCGAATTGATTCGCGGCAAGACCCGGAGGGCTTTCCCGATCCCCACGGGCTAGCACATGTGCCCGGGTATCATATGAGTTGCCTTGGTAACGATTTACCCAAATTTATCTTATGAAAATACCTAATAAAACCCAAAAAAACAGAATTGAAAAGTTTAATAAAAAACACCAAAATTAAATCCAAAAATATAAATTTTACAAGTAAACAAATACTAGAAAGAACACTGACACAAACAGAAACTAAAACAACACCTCAAAACTCCATAAAACAAGAGGAGAAACCTCCTAAAGCCATCGACACCAACCTGTACAAGAAGACCATTGACAAAACGAACCACCACCATTAAGCACGATGCCTCAACCTGGGATACACAAGATACAAAAACTAAATTCACCCAAAGGTTCATGTAAGGTGTGAGCCAAGAGCCTAGTTGGATATCACCGAATAAAAGCGTTCATGCCACGACATCAAAGAGATAATTTAATATACTTATTCAAAAATATACTTTTAGAGAAAAATCACTATTAAGGAAAACATTTACATGATAAAAGTTAAAATTAAAACTTTAAGAAAACCCATTTTTTCAAACATTATTCTAAAGCAGAAGGGAAAATTTATAAAGATCACTCACGCACACACCCGAGTGGTCCTCCGCATGCCGACGGAAGGCACCATGTCATGAATAGTAGAGCACCATGGGTAAATCCCCCAAGGTTCATCTAACTCATGTGGGTCCCTAGAACCACGTACCATGGTGAAAAGTAACCATGACAAATATCTGTTCTTTTGCACAAGCCACTAGTAGGGAGCATACCCATAACCAAGTGGTCCCCAATCATCTCCAATATAGTTTTTTAGTGTTGTCACGTCAAACATGCTAACTGAAACATGGTCAAAACCCCTCTCTTCACTAGCGTACTAGTTTCGGTCCTCCCACCTAGATACCCAGGGTTTCCCTTATGCTTAAACAAGTACCATATGTGAAAAAATACTAATTGTACATAAACATGATGTTTGCACTAATAATTCTCATTTTTAAATAATACGCACACCAATGTTTTCTTCAGACATCATTTTCAGCACTTAAAATTTCAATAAACCATTTGCTCAATTAAAAAACCATTTTCACCATTAAATAAATTACTAAGAACATTTATAAAATAATTTTTATAAGTCACACATGACTTCTCAAACACAAAAAGTCACCCGCACCCCACACATAAAACATACAACATGTCAAACCCTTCGAAAATTTATTTCACATTACTCACGCAACTTAATATACCATATACATAATTTTTGAAACACTTTTAAGAAGCGCAACATGACTATACACCAAAACACACTCGAAAATCACCTCTTTCATCCAAACACACACAAAAACCTTTTCACATCATAATTCACACCACAATCATGACCTGTTAAATTAATTAAACAATTAACAGAATATTTATAAATAGCACACTATGGGATTGCACATGTAGAATGCCTAATTTTTACATAATAATGCCACTTTAAAAATGTAACACATATTTAACGCTATCAAACACTAGTTTCACACATCACATTTAAAAAAATAAATCCAATCAAACAGTTCATCAAACACTCCAAATATGCAGACGAGAGTTTACACAAAAAAATGCACTTGATTTCACATAAAAACATCACATTAATACCAAATACGCAAAATAACCATATTAAGAAATGTTTTCAATTACTCAATCAACTTGCAATTTAATTTCAATGATGTGTAATAAATCTAACACAGCAAAATAATTCATTATTCAATTGAACGCATACCAAACAATTCGAAAATATATTTTTGTGACACCAAAATAGATCAGAAAAAATATTTATAAAATCAAATAAAAATATTAAATTAATCAAATGACGCAAAGGAATGGAACCACCTACCTGAAATAATTGGCTAAGACAATTCTTTCAAACTCACGACCACCTATTCACATACACGCACTCGCACAAAGGCGCACACACTAGAAAAAAAACATCGCCACACCTAAACAACGCATTCGACACCCAATGTTAGTCCAGATATGACCAACACACAAACAATTAAATACCAGGGACTCAAATAAATCATAAGACCCTAATTTTTGATGATGTGAGGAAAAATAGTGGGTGCATTAACCTTACACAAAACATTGGAAACAAGGCAAAACGAGTCCATCCGACTCACCCTTGGCGGCGAATGCCAGAATATGGTCCAACATGTCCCAATACTCCATTCGCATTCCCTTTTGAAGGAAGAACACAACAATCGGGTATTAACCCAAACTTAGGGTTTTAGCGGGATCCTAATCAGGTATCGAAATAGAAACAAAATTCCAAATCAATAAAGGAAAAGGGGTCCAAGGACCTTACCTTGACGATTGTTGGATAAACACAAAGAATTCAAAATAAATCTCAATGGACGTGGGAGATCTCGAGAAAGGGGGGTCACGCGCCATCACGACATTGATGAGGGTGCAACTGCGCCTGCTGCAGGTTGCGATCAAGAGGAGGTTGTGGTCGAGGGAGCTCCATCCATGGATGCGGTAAAGGGAGCTTGGTCGTGGAGACTGCCACACCAAAAAAAGTGTACAAGTGGTGGGTTGTGATGCTTCAATGAAGGGGTGTGGGGGGGAAGGGGAGAGTTGGGAAAGAGAATAAAAAATTAGTGGAGAAAGTTGAGGGTGCGTGAGAGGAAAAAAATTGAAAGGGGAGTGAGAAGGTAAGGAAAATATGGGGAAAACAAAATATAAAAATAAAGAAAAAGGGATGGGGGGTGCACCAGGTGCATGTGTAGATTAGGGATTTCAATTTTTTTAAACCATCATATCTTAATAAAAAAATAACTTTAATAATAATAATAATAATGACAGTAAAATTTATAATAATTAAAATCGTAATTTTATTCATCTTATTTTAAATAATAACCATATTAGTAACAACTAAATAATAATTATATCTATAATAATTTCAATGAACATAATCTTATTAACAATTTTTAATAATAAAAAATATTTTTATCTACACAAAAATATCAGGATTTTTACAATATAAACCATTAACTTATTATATTTACATGAAAATTTATTTATTTTAAACGTTTCATATTTGCGAGGGTACTTGGGCCAATCGCGCTGTCACCACCAACAATGCGATGTCTGCACACTGGTCCGACACCAACCAAAACTATTAAATGATAAAATTTTAGACCATATTTTAACTTGCGCCTTGAAAAAGTTAAGCGAGGTTGAGAAATAATAAAATAAAATAATAGTAAAAAGGGTTAGGGTGTGATAATTCTCCCCACCACAAAACAGTCTTCCCCCAGAAAGTCACCAAGCTGAACATTGGTCAATAATTGAGTCCATGCCCGTACACAGCCAAAAGAATTGAAGAAAACTGAGAATCTCGAGATGACCTTACTCTCCACAGGTCACACGCGACCGATGCAAGGGAAAACCGAAGCCCAAGGATTAGGGGATAACACAGGTGAGTTCTCCCAACCACAATAATTCACTAACATAGAAACATTGAAACCTGATCACACCACCCCCGAGGGGGGCCAATGTGGGAACTCCAAAACTGAACCAATTTAATTTCTCAACATGGAGTGAATAACACCCATAGACTTAAAATGGAAGCTTGCTACGAAAAAACCCAACAAACCGAGGAAAAGAAATGAACTCAACACCTCTCACACCGACCGAATGAAATATGCACTGCAACCAGAGACTAGGGAATCTCTAGTTGGACCATAGAAAGGTCCCCGAAACACCACTCATTAATTTCAAAAAACCAAAAACCCCCTAACGAATACAGTTTAGACCAAACTCAAAATTAGAATGACCCATTTATTCGTGGGCCCATCACTATTCAAGGAAATCCAAACAATTTAGAAACCACACTGAGCACAGATAATACCGCTTATACTACGGTAGAACAAGTTCAACACACTGCCACATCAAAAATTAGCTTACAATGGTGATAAGAAGAAAACAAGGAAACTTGGGATATTTCCATCCCAAATCTGAAAACACGATTCGGACAGAGAGGTTTCACATACCCTTGGAAACTCATGACTATGCGCGAGCTTCACCCCGAGACCTGTGGTTGGGGCCCTGATGGCAGAAGAATCTTCTGCCTCACATTCAGACATTTGCATCCTATATACCCCAACTCCCTCCCAAACATCGCTCCTTTCTGAACTCTCCCTACTACCACGAATAGTCGTACGGTAGTAAGACTTTGGATTAATGCGAGAAAGCGGCTTAGAATTCCTGAACTAGCTACACTAGTGGCATGCAAGAGAACGGCCCAACAAATTTGGATCCGGTACCGACGAGTATTGTTTCTTGGTGATGGGTTCCACCGGCCCACACTCCTTTCTAGGTGGGGAACATTCACGGAAGTCAACCACCATTAATCACACCTAAAACTCCAACGATGCTGAGACATCTCATCTTTACTAGTCAAAAATTGAACCCTTAAATAACTCTAGGGCGGTACGAAACTTAACTATCCTGGGAGTTCCCAACAACCTGAAGACACACTATCTTTTAGAACAATACAACTACCTCTAACAGAATTAAATTATCTCAAAAAGAAAGAAACATGCAAAAGGAATGGATAACTGAACATATCTCATTGACAACTTTTGGAGGCTTTCTGTGCGGCATACTCATGACAAAACGAGAAACACCATCGAAACCGGCATCAATCCAAAACTCAATCAAAGCAACAACACAAGTCAAGGACAATAGGCCCATAATCCAAACATATACAACACAAGGAGAAATCACTTTTCCAAAACCATTATTTTGTTAAAATTGTTTTTAAACAAAACTCACCTATGGCACCTTATGAATCGTCATAGGTGTGTTTATTCAATCCCGCTCACCTAATCTATGAAAAAGTTCCCCCCACACACTTTCTATACATACCCACTCACGTGTGACCCTCCATAAAGAGTTCCAAGGTTCAAACACTTATTTTTTCCTCACTAAATCCAAACCTATACCTTGTTTTTCCAAACCGATACAACTTCTCTTTAAATGCCCAGTTTAGTAAATTCAAAAACAATTTGGAAGAAACACTTTTCCATTTAAAAACCATTATCACTTTTATCACACACTCAAATAAACTGAGACTAAATCAAAACAAAAGCAGTAATAACCCAATGGAATGAAGAACTAGTGCATTTTTCTGAACCAGAGACATGGTGGTGAGTCATGCCCCGAGTAAAGCATAACACTAAGAGGACCTTAAACTGGACACTTGGCCTCCACATGGGTAACCACCCCATGTGATGCCGTAAAGTGAACCGATTCAACTCTATTTTCATCCCTCAATCTGAAACGACCAAGGATAAGTGACTCAAATCCCGAACTAACCATGGTAACTCAGGTCTTGTCACGAGCGGTGGTGATCAGGCACCGACCTGTAACCTACCTTTTGAGCCCGATAGTCCAAATCTTTACATGTTCGACATCCCAAATATCAAAAGGGTGCTCTTAAAAGAAATGTTGGCTAAGGGCCAAGCTCCCTCTGATACCATTTTGTCACAAACCAAGTCGGGTTGACCCTGAAGAGGTCACCCAAATTGATTCGCAGCAAGGCCCAAAGGGCGTTCCCGATCTCCACGGGCTGGCACAAGTGCCTGAGAATCACATGAGATGCCTTGGGAATTATTTACCCAAATTTATCTTAATAAAATAACTAAAAAAACCCAAAAAAAGAGATCAAAAAAGTTTAATCAAAACCACCTATAATAAATCCAAAAATATAAATTTTACAACTAAATAAATACTAGAAAGAATGCTGACACAACGAGAAACTAAAACAACACCTCAAAACTCCATACAAAAAGAGGAGAAACCTCCTCAAGCTATCGGCACCGACTAGCACAAGTAGACCATCGACAAAACGAACCACCATCACCAAGCATGATGCCTCAACCTGGGATACACAAGATACAAAAACTATATGGACCCAATGGTGCATGTAGGGTGTGAGCCAATAGCCTAGTTGGATATCTCCGAATAAAATATTACATGCTGCAACATCAAAGAGATAATTTAACATGATTATTCAAAAATATACATTTATACAAAAACACTTTTAAGGAAAACATTTACATGTTGAAAGTGAAAATGAACGCTTTAAGAAAAGCCATTTTTTTCAAACATTATTATAAAGTGGAAGGTAGAATTTATAAAGATCACTCACGCACACAGCCGAGTGGTCCTCCGTATCTCGATGGAAGGCAGCATGTCATGAATAGTAGAGCACCATGGGTAAATCCCCTAAGGGTCATCTAACTCATGTGGGTCCCTAGAACCACATACCTTGGTGAAAAGTAACCATGATGAATATATGTTCTCGTGGACGAGCCACTAGTAGGGAGCATAACCATAACCTAGTGGTCCCCAATCATCTCCAATATAGTTTTGTTAGTGTTGTCAGGTCAAACATGCTAAGTGAACCATGGTCAAAACCCCTCCGTTCACTAGCGTACTAGTTCCGGTCCTCCCACCTAGTACACAGGGTTTCCCTTGTGCTCAAACAAGTCCCATATGTTATAAAAAACTAATTGTACTTAAAAATAATATTTTCACTAATAATTCACATTATGAAATAATATGCACACCAACGTTTTCCCAAAACATCATTTTCAGCACTTAAAAAATCAATAAACCATTTTCGCAATTAAACAATCATTTTTTCCATTAAATAAAGTACTAAGAAAAATTATAAAATAATTTTAAGAAGTCACAATCTCCTTTAATTGAGGAATATTTTGTTCTAATACAAGAATTTCTTTTATACGGTGTATAAACACCTTTGAATTTTAATTTTATAAAAAATGGATCTTTTTCTTCGAATCGTTTTACAAAATTACAAAAAGGAATGTTTTTTTAACATACGCGGTGACAACGACCTTTTCGGCCACTACGAGTTTTATTTGGTATTCGGATTCCTCAACAAGCCGTAATGTTTTTAAAAATGAAATAAATACCATATACTCTTTTATGTGTTTTGGTATTGAAATTTCTTTTATAATGGATTTTTTATGTCAATATATTTAAGTGATATACTGTGATTGAAATGTGGAAAAGTTTTCTTCCCATTATATTTGTTTTATGTCTTCTGATGTTATAATGGTACTTGGACATTTGACAGGTGGTTACGTGATAAACCATGTAATGAGTGGTGATGTGAATACCAGGACGGGTGGTTATGTTATAACCTTCAAGGCATTGGGTATGGAAGATGGCCATATGGCTATTCCATTTAGTGATACGTGTGGAAGTCAACCATATGGTTATTCAATTTATGTATGTTAAAGTCCCTAGTTAACTTTATAAGTTATGTGTTATTTATAAGGGTTTTATGGTAGTCTTTTGGTTACAAAAGGGTAAGTAATGATCTTTTATTTAGTGAAGAGTATTTACTACTTCGTAAATGGGAAAAGTGTTACTTTGATAAAGTATTCATGGTTTACTTGATATTTTGAAAAAGTAACAGTTTTCTTTCTTTGTGTATCCCTTACTGAGCTTTTTATGCTCACCCCAAGTTTTTTTTGAAATGTTTTTCACAGGACATAATGTGGAATAGGGTCAAGGATGGGATCAAGGAAAAGTCGGGTTGTCTTAAACATGGAACTACAGATGACTCTTTTTTAAGAGTTCATGTTTTGTAAAGAAGGGGGAAACTTTGTAGAAGTGTCTACTGTGTAATCTTTTGAGATGTAATAGTTATGATCTAATTATCTAAAACTCTAAACATGAAAATATCCTCAATTTGAATTATTCATTAAATACATTATTATGTAATTTTTAAGGACGGGGAATTATAGGAATAATTTTAGGATATTTATCATTTGTTAAATAATGTTATTTTGAACAATACCGCTCACGTGGACATAGTTTTATTGAGAAATCCCAATTTTTTTTAAAATATTATGGGAACCTTTTTATATGATGAATAAAAAGAATCCAAAGCTATCCATATTAGTGTTATGTATTTGTGAGAGAATTAATATAATGATCTCTTTATAAATTCCTTATTATTTATGATATGTTTTATATTAATATTTTTTATTCATTATATAACCTACATAACACACAATACTAAGTTTGAACAAAACATGATATACTATTTAAAAATATATATAATATCTTGGATTTGTATTAAAAATTTGTTGAAGCATTAAATTTGAAAAAATATATATTGTAATATATAAAACATGAATTAAATGATTTCATTGGTTATAAATATTTTTGATATTAAAATCAATGCATTTAATGTTAAAAAGAGTTTTTTTAGGAAATTATAATTATTTTCACAATATGATTTTATCCTAAAAACGAAAATATATATTTACTGATTTTTATATTAAAAAAGTTGTACATGTTATATTAAAATAAATATTAAAATATTAATTTTAATTATTTACATTGTATGGATGGTGAATAAATATAGTCTATCAATAAAATGCAATTTTCTAAAAAAATATTTTTTTCAATTTTTTAGATTTATTTTAATATGATTTTAATCTAATTCTAGTAATTGAATATTATAAAAAGGATTCCATATTTTAAATATTTATAATTAATATATTATAATATTGTTAAATTTGTTTTTTATTATAATTAATACTCACTATGGTAAACACTACATTATCATAGTAACAATTAAAAATAATAAAAGATAGTTAAATCTAATAGATAAGATTTAATATACTACAAAAATTTCGATAATATAATTACGATTTATTATTTATAATGTATTCTTTTATATTCTAATATTTATCATTTTGGACCACTTAACATTAGTAATTCATATATTTCTTAATATTATTTCAATTTTTTCAATTTTTTCACTCACCACACTTATTAAGGATAACCTTATCTCTGACATTGTTCACAAAAAAATGATCCATTTATGATTATTATTCTAGTTAGTTAAACAATCATACTTCCATGTTATTATCTTGGTGCATTTGTCTTTCGAGAAGACCCATTTAGGATTTCTTAGGGTTCTATTCATTAGCATATACGTGATGAAAATGTATATGTTCTTAACAATCATTATCATGTTTTTTATTTTTTTATGCCTTATAAAAATATTATATAGCCATATAAAAATGATTTAACATATATAATTACTACACTGAGATATTTTTTCATTAAATATATATCTATTTTCTATTTAAACTTTATCTATTGGAATATTATTAAATTCAACATGCGTACATGTGATCTATCACCTTAATTAAGTGATGTGATTCTTTTTTAATGTCTTATTTACTTGGATGGTAAAGACGATTTATTTAATGAATATTTATTTTAGAAACTAATATAATAATAAATTTATTTTACTCGATATTGAATCCAATGCTTTGAAATATTTTGGTTGTGAGGGAATTTAAAAGATATTAGAAAGATATCTGTTGTCTTAAAAATGATGAGCTGGAATATTTTGAATCTAATAAACATTATGATGATCAAAATAAAAATCATTTAGGATAAGTGGAACTGTGGAAATGTGAAATAATATAATATCAATGTCAAAAATGTTGTCCACATCTTGTATTATGTGTGGTTAAAACAAACCTAGTGATTTTATTTTAGATGAAATAGATGTCTTACAGATGTGGAATGTCTTTTTATATGGACTATGATGAAAATATAATGTTTCATGAGGAATAAGAAATATGTTAAATGTTTTCTATTCAATGATAAGATGTTTTAGCTATAATGAAATGGGTAATTATGATAATTCATGTTTGATGTTAGTTGTGTAGTATGGTAATACTCTTGATCAAAAATAGAAACATGCAATGAAGTCATTTACTAATAAATAAGATGCTGGTCCATCAAATAAAGTGGGGAATTATTTGTAACATGGGTATCTGAATTAATAAAATACTTTGTTTAAGTGTAATTATTCACATTATTTCAATTATAAGAAATATTCTTGTAATGCTGGAATATGATGTAATAAATGTATGATAGATATTTTGGTAAGAAAATCAAGTCAATGTTTAAATAAAACAAATATTTAATAGAATTTTCTTATTTTCTTTAGTGGGATTGAAATTCTCTCAAATATTGTTGAACATGATATAATATATTTTGATATCAATCTTCGTATGGATGATAATTTTGTTTATCATTATTATATGGATTTTAGTGCGATGAAAATTGTGTTCAATTATTTCATGCTTTTGATAACGTACCAAAAATTTAATGAACTGATTATATAAGGAAATAGAAATTACAAACCTCATATTTTTTGAAATAAATAAACCATTCATATTAGATAGGTTCAATAATTAAATGAATACATTGATTTTTTTCCTGATAATTTTCCTAGGGTTACTATTTATCAAGAGAATGAGTTTATTTTGACTTTGTTCACAATTGTATGACTATTTATAAACATTTTTTTGAATGGATCAAGTGGATCTTTTAATGTTAAATACAAATTTACATGGATTTTTAAATAAGGGTTTAATATTACAAAACACATCACCGTAGAGTACTTTAGTATTGGTGGTTAAAATTAAATATGGATCACTAAATGGTTTCAATGATTATATAGCCTTGAGTAACATATCTTTTAAAGATCATGTATTATTTTCCTCATATCAATTATATGTTGGATCAGCTCCAAGGAGGATATAATTTTTCAAAGGATATCCTATGTTCATTTTCGGATCAGTTGAAATTGATGAATTTTATCATTTAGAAGACTAAGTGTTGATTGACATATGGACACTATGAAATTAAAGTAATGTCGCTCAGTTTATTTAATTCACCTGCTTTTTTCACTGATTTTATGAATAAAATATTTTAATGGGTTCTTGGGAAATTTTATGATTGTTTTTATTGATTATTTTTTATTGAAGTCTATAAAAACCTTAAAAGAATCTATGGGTTGTTTTAAAAACATTAAATGAAAGTAAATTGGATGGGAAATTTAGAATGTGTGAATTTTAGTTGAAGAATATATAATTTTTTGATCAAATTGTTTCTATATATTTCAAAACTATAGACCCTTATAAATAAAAATTTATTGAAGAAGTGAATAAAACCCTAAATTATCACGATGAATTTTTTTTGTCTTGGATTATTGTGTTACTATAAGTGGTTTATAGAAAACATTTCTCGGTTTCCTATCCTAATTATTAAGTTCACAAGAAATTCATTTATGTTTATCTAGAAAAAACATTTTGATTATTATTTTCATGAACATAAATGATGACCAGTTAATGCACCAATTCTGGCCTCTCTTTTATAAATAGTGAATTTCAGATATAATGATTCTTCATTAAAGGGACTATGTTGTATCCTAATATAGAATGGTCAGATAATTTCTTATTGTTCATGTAAGTGGAAACCTTCTGAGTTTAATTAATCTTCACATGATTTTCAATTAAATATGTTTTCAAATAAAAATTTGGAGGAATCATTTTATTGATTAAAGTGAGAAATATATAAATATCTTAAAAATTGAATTATATATTCACTAATAAATAATTATTCTTTAGAAGAAGATGATATATGGAAGTAATCATGGATTATGATTGCATGATTCATTATCACTCTGGAAAAGCAATCATGATGGGTTATGATTTCAGTTGAAAATTAAATAGTCTATTAAAAATGTCACATTTGGAAAATAAATCATTGGTTAATAATATTATTAATTTTTTTCCTCTAATTAGAAGGTATAGAGACATCATCTATTTATTTATGTTTTGATAATGTCGAATTTTACTATACGAATTAAAAAGGAATAAACGTTAGATAAATCATTTCTATAAAAGTTAGAATCCATTAATAACGATAGCTTACTAGATTTTAATATTGATGAAAAAAGGTGTTTTCAATTTGGAAAAGTTTTTGAATTCCTTATGATTCAAAATTGGGGAAAGGGTTGTTGACGAAACTCTTAGATATTTATGTTAATTTCATCTAGCTAGTGAAAAGTTGTATAGAGGATTTTAGAAGTATAACTAGTTTGATGGAATGAAAAAGATATTGTTTTTTTATAAGGATGTTTTTACTTTTCCAAAGGATAATGTAGAATAATAGTTAATTTAAAGGATTCTCTATCCATTTACAGTGCTGGAGATGAATTGGGAAAATATATAAATGGATTTTGTTGTCAGATTTCAATGTAATTCTAAAGAAAATAATTCATCATAAGTTATTATTGTTCAATTAGAAAAATTTACACATTACCTTCACATTTGAGATATAATAATACTTGATTATCTATTACCACTATATTTATATTAGTTTCTACAAAATACATCGAAATCATTATTCCATTATATTAGATTGTGGTCCATGGTTCATGTCTATTTTTTAAAGTACTTTAGATGTAATTTTTTACTAAATTAAATTTCAGTAATGATTTTCAACCTCAATCTGATGGACACTAATAGTGGATCAATCAAACTTCGATCAATATGCATTGTTCTTTATAAATAGAGTACCATGGGTGTTTGGATGTTCCTATTTCTTTGGATTAGTTTTCAAATAATTATAATATTCATTATAAAATAATGATGAATCCATTTGAGGCAATATATGGAAATTTATTTTTAAATACGTGATTTTTTGGATGATGTCATTGAGTGGATGTAGATGAGACCTGATTTGTAGAATAAACATTATATAATGATCATTGGATTTAACGAAACATGATAGAGTATCAATGATAAATAAATTTATATAGATAAATATTGGACATATATTTATGTAGATGTAAGGGATCATGAATTTCTCAATGATTATACGTGTAAAAGTTTAATGAATTTTGGTATGAAGGTGAATTTGTGTCCACAAATCATTAGACAATAATGAATCGTTAAAACGAAGGATCAGTTTACTACAATTGTGATTTATAATGGAGTGTATACCAATTATACAATGAATTTCACTATTCTATCTTATATATGTATATACCATATTCATATCATGTTTTGAGCCCTAGATTAGTTCAGTTAGAAGATAGTCTTTCTTTTGAGGAATAACCAGTTCATGTTCTTGACCGTATATGGAATATATTGTAAATAATGGTAATTTGTCAGGATAGGGTTCTATGAAATACCCATTTAGTTGAACTGGATACATGAGAATCAGAATATTCTATGAGGGAAAAAATTTCATATATATATTTGATAAATGAATATATTTACAAAAATGAAATTCCCAAAAGGGTAAAACATATACCATTCTAGGTAATAATAGAATTATATTTTTTATATATGTTAATATTTATGCATTATATATCAATTTTACTATAAAAGGGATGCTTAATACAATTAGACACATGACATGAAATAATTTATATCTAAAAAATCATATGTTGCAAGCAATACTGAGTTATACAGAACAATAATCTATCATTGTTATTATTATTTAATATGGTTCATTCCCTCTATTTAATTTTATTGATTAATTAAAATTAAATTTTAATAGTTTATTATTTTTAATAATTTTTTTAAATCAAAATTTTAATTTTTTATTTAGGAGGATTTTTCTATTTTTTTAGTACATTCAGTTTTTTGAATATTGAATAATACAGATATTTATATCAAAATTGAATTTTCAGTTGAATATATTTATATTGGTAAATTAGGTTTTTATTTTGTATCAAAGTGTAATTATAACAATGTTATGTTTCTTAAATCTATATAAGTCTTTAAAAAAAATTTTACATTGAATGTATACATAAAGTCATACCAGACGTTTTTAATATTTTTACTCTAAAACCAGTCATTATTATCCCTTTTGGTGGGATTAATTGTAAATCTATTTCTTCAAATTATGACCGTTGAATTAAAAAAATTGATTCCTAATTAGTAGTAACCATAATTTATAATTTATAATAAGTTAAAATATTATTTTTACAAAATTTATTAGTGAACATGATTAAAATTATTAATAGAGATGATGGAAAAAAATATGGTCATATCATGGTTAATCATTAATAATATGAGTAAAAATGAGCTAGAAACATTTCTAAAACCCATTATATGAAATTATAATCCCATATAACATCTTTACATTAATTTTTATCATTATTGAAGAAAACACATGTAAGGTACGCCTCTCAACTATGTTTCCCAATTTATATTTACATGAATGCCCTTCCCCACCAATATAAAATGCATTCAACTGACCCATTTTATCACAGATATAAATACAATTTTCTAATAAAACCCAGAAAAAATAAGCTCCAAATTTTAACACCCCACTGTAAGTTTACCAATTTGGGAAATAATCCAACCAAGAAATCATTTTGGTGTAAACCAAAAAGAGATCCACAAATAGTTGTAACAACCTTCAATGTGAATTTATTTTTTATTTCATCCCCTACCATTTTACTTGTTATTATTACATGATTATATAGTAAAATATTTATAATAAAAAACATATATTTTTTCTGTTATGTCCTTTAACAACACCTACACTCACTTTTGTAAAATGTTGCATTAAATTATTGTTTGTGTATGATGAATTACTACCCCACATGATGATGTCATTAATTTTTATTATACCATCTATATTATTTGGAAAATTTAAGGGACAAAAAAATTTAAATTATATTTATGTTGTATTATTTATTGTTTAATTTTTATATATGAAATACCTAAATGAATTCCATTTTCTGTAAAATGATTACATTCTTTGTGGATGTGTGGATTAAAACCACCTTAAAGTGATGACATACATTAACAAATTATATATAATTTAAAAGGGATGGATTTAATTCAAAATATGTTACATACATTATATATGTTTTATATTCATGAAAAATTACTAAAATTGAAATATAATATATTATTATCTTTATTACCCTTTCAAAAATAGAATAAAAGATAACATCATTTGTCGATTTCTCATTGTCACATCCTTGACGTGAGGTGATATATTTTACCTCACAATACTATATATATAAGAAAATATGAATAAATAATACTATATTTATGATATTATGATCATTCTGTAAAGATAAAATTTACTTATCTTCATTACACAATGATCGATGAAAAAATGGATAGTTGCACCAGCCTACGTATGGACAACTACCTCCATGATTTTAACATTGGATAATTTTTTAAAATAATATTTAATGATATTTTTAAAATAGTAAATTATTTATATATATGATAAAATTTTTAGGATTATTATTATAAATATATTTTTATAATGTCATCTTTATCCATAGTAATCCATCTTCATTTGATTGGACATAGAAATCAAATATTCCCAAATCATCCTATATTGTATTTGTTGTTTAAATTGTTATACATAATATTTTAATTAGTGACGTTAAAGGAATTATAATAATTAAATTTTTTTTTATAGAATTTAAAAAATAAAAATAATTATATTTTTTCGTAAGATAAAGATAGATTTGACATGCCCGACACAAGGTAAGGGATTTTATCAAAGACTCCTTTCATTGAGGAATTTCATACTGACAAGAACATTTATACACTTATATAGTGTATATGAACAATATTTTAATTTATATATCTAAATACAATCCATTTTCATTTTACTTCATTATTTTCAATTTATTGACATGTATTATGATTCAAATGTTCATTGGGGTCTAGGAACTGTCAATATTAAAGGATTTACTTTTCAAAATATTTTATCTATGTCAATATTATTGATATAATTTTATATTTTATCTTTATTAATGGAATAAAAAATAAAATTTTATTTATATTTTTAATTTATTTACAATTTTATAAAAATGAATATTTTTATGTGTTTTATTTGGAACATTTTGACAAATGATAAAAGGAACATTCAATTATCAACATACGAGAGGATAATTAATTTTTCCATTATTATGGGTATTATTTTAATTTTGTATTCCTTTGGAAGATTTTTTTAAATTAAAACTTGTATTTCATTTTGTGGGTATTTTGTTATCGGAAATGGTTTTTCCAATGAATGGTGAACTTTGAACTGAAAATGGGAATTTTCAATAATTTTTTTAATATCTTAATGTGATTTTTAGATGAGTTTATATGATATTTTCAAATGATAAAATGATTTATTTTATTTTATGGTCTTATAAATTATAAATGTGTTGTTCACCTTGAGATAATTGTGTGATCCCATAACATCTTAAACGATGGGTGCAACTAGGTAACTATCCAATGCATTTGGTGTTGATTATAATACTAGAGGAATTATATTAGAAGTTTGTCTTATGGATATTTCAATATATAAGGGTTATGTGAGGGTTAAATAGGATTATTTTCCAAGGTACCTATATGATTTTTAAATTATTTATTTTTATTTTTACGGGAAATCATTTTTTCAAAAGGTTAACAAAATATAATTTATTATATAACAATATTTTCATTTTAAGGTTAAATGTTATGTTTTAAATATTGGGGTTTTTATGAGGTTATTTTTATCAATATACTAATGTTTTCATTATTTATTTATCACTTATTAATATATTTATTCTTATCCCATGTTTAAAAATATTCATTACATATCTTAATGATGAGTAAGGGTTTCGAAGTGGTCAAGACAAAATTTGTGATGATTTTTCAAAAAATGGATCATGATGTAATTTTAAAAGTTTAATATTCTGGAAAAAATGTATGCTAATAAGAAGATTATAGTTTCAATTTTTTTTATTTATGACTTATGTTCAAATATTATAAAACTATAAACCCCATAATATCATTAATGTGATAGAATGTAATTTCTTGAGTAAAAAAGATGATTATGTAATGTTCAAGGTCAGTTCATTATACTAGATAACTATAATCCATCTATAAATATAATAAATATTGAGTCAATAAAACATATAAACAGTTGATCAAATGTATAATACACAAATTATGCCTTTATTTAATTCAAATTTCTTAACAATTTAATTAAGAACAAATTTGATGAAAATAACATTTCAATGATAAACATAATTCTAAATTGAATGTTCACCAAAAAATTCAAAAATATTTTTCACTCAAAATCACATTTGAAACATATATTTTATGAATTAAAACATTTATTTGACCCAATAGATTAAAAATTCATTAATTCATTAAATTTTCAAATATAATTTTATTATAATTTTTAAAAAAATATAAATGGATCATGATTGGAAAATTACATGATGATTACAATATTTTTATTATAAAATAAAAAAAATGTGTAAATATTTATTTAATAAATTATTTTTAGAACGTTGAAAGCATTTTGAAATAAATTTTTTGAAAAAAATTTATTTATATTAAAAAAGATTATTAATAGAAGTTGGAAATAAAGAATGGTTTTATTAAAATACATTCACAATGATTTTATATACTGAAGAGAAAAAAATGGTACTATTATTAAAAAATTTCTGGAATAAATAATGTATAATAAAATTAAGTGGTTTTATTATAATTTCATCAAATAATTCCATTCAATAATATATATCGATAAATAATATCAATTAAAATGAGGTGGTGAAATAAATCCTGAAAATGATTAGAGTGGAGAATTAAGAAATAATAAATATAAAAAATAATTTTTATATAATTTAAATCTATATAAAAAAGTAAAAATAAAGAATAAGTATTTCAATATTCTTTAAACACATAATTTTATAATTTAAAAAACAAAAATGATGTTATATAACCCAAAAAAATAAATTGGGTTATCAAATTATTTATAACTAGGTGATTTTCAATTCATTTCCCATTAGATTAAATAATTTAAATTTAATCATAAAATTCCATGAATTTTGAATTGTAAATTATATATCAAGAGAAATGTGTAATTTTATCCTCAAATTAAACAAATTCGATGCCTAAAAATTCATCTCCTCATTGATGGGATATTGAGATGAAGTCCTAGACTTCCTCATTATTTTTAGCTAAACTAAATTTAAATTCATCTATAATGGTTTTAAAGATCCTATAAAATTTGACAAAAAACATATAAACATTTTTAGTACTATATATGATCATTTTTTTACATATTATCAACTGTTAATTAATAATCTTTTGTTATTACTATTATTTTGGGTTATAACTACATACTTTACTCCTAAAATAATTAAAAATAAACCTCTAATTGTTGATTATATTGTATAGTTCCATCACTAACATAATTATATTAATGTTAGGAATTATATTTTTACTCATTATAACATAATTTAGAATTTTTTTCATATTTGAACATGGGGATATGATCACCTTGCTTCATGGAGATGGTAGGTAATACATATGAACATGATATGATATAATTTTATTAATTAGTGAACGGCTTATGACGTATATGATGTTACATATATCAAATTAATTCATTAATGTTATCTCTATTACATTCCATGTAATGTATATGTGAAAAACGAATCACATTTCTTAGTGAGGCGTTAGTCCTCCATACACATGTGTGACATTGAAAAAATATAAATTAAATTGATAGTATGATGTTAATTGAGATATTATAATTAAATACATATAATAGTATTAAAAATAATATATATATATATATATTAAATCCATCATTATTTACAGTTGTGTGTTGTGCTGATCGAAACCGAGTTATATTCGTTTATGTTGCGATAGTCTGTCATGCACAAGAAGGATGATATTTTTTTCTATATGATAGAGGAGGAAAAAAATAAAGGTTATTATATTATGATAATAACATATGAGAATATGGTATATAAATTTTTTATTATATTATCATGGTTGAATAATTAAATTATTATGTGGAAATGATAAAAAATATCATTGGATAATTTTACCTAATGTTCCAAAATATTCTATTACTTTAAACTAAAACCCTTATTATAATATATTTATTATCAAAACAATTATTCTACTATGTTGTTAGAGAGAAAATTATATTATTTGGGTTGGTATTTTAGAATAAATAAGGATTTCATGTGCATATAAGGGAAGAGAGGGGTGGCATTTTCTATGTAGGGGTGCTGATAAGTTTGGTAGTGATTGACACATTTTTCTCTTAAAAAATGTCTATAAAATGGGTTATTTTAGAAAATTGTATATGATTTGATTTATATAAGTGCAATAAATCTGTTTTGGGAATGTTTTAGGGGCTTTTATCTAGTATGTTCTTTTTTTATCCCCTTGTAAAAAATATTTTCTTCTTAACCATTTGATCTAATTTTAACTTCTTTTAATAGTTATATTCTTATATAATTAGTTTAAGATTATAAGATAATATAAATTTTTCTAATTCAAAATATGGAATATATTTTTTAAAAATCATTCTGCAGATATTATAAAATTCTATTTAAAATTTTCCGCATATGCCTGTAAAAAACAAATTTTCAAGGAAAAATAATGAAAATATGAACATGTTTTTATATATGAATTAGATATAGAATTAAAATAAATTAAATAAATGATTTAAATTTTAATATAATATTATTAATTTGGGAATGAAATCCAATTTTGAATAAAAAATACAATTAAAAGTAATTTAAATGATAATGTAGTTTTCCTTAAAAATAAGTATTTATCACTATTTATAAAAAAATTATTATTCTTAAAAAAATTAAAAAAAGTTATCAAAATAAAATATTTACCATAATATTTAAAAAAACAAAATTTATTTTTTCAAAATAAAAATTATTAAATTTCAAATTAAAAATGAATTTATGTATGATATGCACGAATAAACCATGTTTCAGAAAAAAAAATTCTTACAAAAAACATTTGTGTCTCGTTTAAATGAGCTTTATTTTTATTTAAAATTAAAATATAACCTTTGACCTTCTGTAAGAATTATAATTTAATATATTATTTAGTCCATCTTAGTTCATCCATCATAAGGAGTAGGTTATAATGTTTGTGTTTGAACTAATAATATTTTATTAGAGAATCATGTTTCAGTAAAACCCAATGATGTTTACATCGCAGGAAATCATAGAAGGTGTATTTATTTACAAATAAATACATTTTCATCAATAAATATACTAAATTCTCATATAATATTTGTATTTTTCTCGTATACATTATAAAAAAATATGTTCTTATTTGAACATCTCGTGGTGTTATATTCACCCCAAGTATAAAAAATTACACCCTCAAAACATTATCTTTAAATCAGAAGTTAGCTGATTTATGTTTGAAAATTACTATATGAAATACTCATTTTGTAAAAATGGCTAAAATAAATTCCTTTTAAATTATAAAAATATAAATTATATTTTTCATTCTGTAATAATAAATAACATGGTATACCAATAGGGGAACATAGTTGGGATGTCGAGCTATGGATTATGAGGAAAAGTGTACTTCCTAAATAATGATAGAATTTAATTGAGTTCATGGTTAAAAATCTTGTGATAGAATATTAAAAATTAAACTCATACAAGCCAATAAATATATAACAAATCATATTACAATTGATTTATTAGATATGAATTTAATTTGGTAACATTTTTATTTCATAGTCTATTTTTGAATTTTGGGAAATTCTTTTAAAATCTATGAATATAATGAAATATTATTACATGAAATATTCCAATTTTATAAGAAAAAAATAATCCTTTAGATTTTTGTAAATAAATTTCAACTTTATTCTATCTCCCTGAAATTAATATCCAAAAATAGTTTTTCTAGGAAAAAGTAATATTACCTTTTAACATATCATAATATCCAGACCCAGGGGACATCTTATTCTACATATATCCTAATACATTCCATATCCAATATGGCTATATCACAAGATACTAATCCCTAAATCATGTATTTAAATCCATTATCTTGTTATTAATATTATCAATCAAAATTTCTAGGTAAATAATATATAATATTAAAATGATCATAATATATGCTACTTCTAAGCAATTGAACCTTATATTTTTTTAGTTGTATTTTCAGTACCAATGTCCTTTCTAGATTCAATGAGTTTTCACACAACATGTTGCTTCATATTTTTATAAAACTATTTTTAAAATAATTCCTATAATGATCCAAAAATGTGATGACACATAATTACTATAATGTCAACGATTAGATAAATCATAAATTCAATATATACTATAAATCATAATTCCAAAATATGTAAAGTCATTATTACATCAAAAAATATTTCATAATAATTTTTAAAATATTTTTTCCCATTTATATTTTCCCAAAATATCATTAGTCATATAACATTCCTATAATTTTTTTCAAAAAGTGGTGTGTAATTCGTTGTAATTGAGATCAATCATAAACTCATTGACCCATGATTATATCCATAACACATAATTTAATAAATAAATACATACATAAAATCTATTTTGGAATCCATATATATTCCACGATTAATATAACCAATAAGCAATGACTTGGAAATACTTCTACAATTTAGTTTTTAAATAAAAATGCAAAAATACTTCATCTATTTTATTTAAATATAGGACCTCCCTTATTCATGGGGATTACCATTAAATGATTTATTTGATTCATATAGTTTCTAGGTTTTACATATTTATGAAAAATATATATAAATGGATAACTGGGATGATCTTTATAACCTTCCATTATACTCTTCATTTTTACATATTAATTTATTTCTTTATTATATCATTTTTAACACACACAAAAATTCATGAACTTTTGAGATAGTTTATTGGGATACTATTTTCACATTTATTACAAGATGTAATCTGATACTTCATTCATTCGTAGTCTTTATGAAATTATATCTTAGTGAAATCCACCATTCTTTATAGAAATGATTCTGAGAGTTCAATATAGTTTTTTTATTAATTATATTTTAAGATAATTGATATAGAATAATTAAGATATCATTCAATCAATCCTTAATCCAATTTGGATTCTCATTTTAATATACTTTTTCTTTATATTTAATGTTAATACGATTAGGTTCCATACATTGAAAAAATCCAAAATGCATTGTGTGAGAAACAATTTTCTTAATATGAAAACCATTTAATCATTTATATTATTTTTAAATCCAGAAGAAAATATTTTCATACATAGATATATTCTAATTAACCTAGGTTAATCAATTTCATCATCTATTAAAATTATTAAAAAAAATTAAATGAAAATTTGGTTTATTTGAATAATACCATTCAAGAGTTTATATAAAATTACAACGTAATGTGTGTTAACAAGTACTAGGTAAAAGTCATGTCAATCCCAATAATAATTCTATAGAGTTATTCCCTATAGGTAAATAATTTTTCAACAACATTCAATTGTATTATCCAAAAAAGGATCGATTTCCATTTAAAACCAAAAATCCAATACCTTACAAAAAATTAGGATGTTATCATGTACTAATAATCATAGTCTTTTATAGGGGAATAGAAGTTATTACATGTTTCCTAGAATCTAGTTCCTAAGGGTTCTTGAATCCTTCATCTGATACAAACTATAAAAACAATGAACCTAGAAAACTAGTGCTATATATTATATATTATATTTTCATAATATACAAGGAATCTAACCCCAAATAACAGAATAAATTAGTACTCTTGTAAACTACATAAATAAATGATTCCCATATTACATTTTAATACAAACATTAAAACATATTTTTTCATGCATATAATTATTAAATATTAAATATCCATTTATATCAATTATTGTTCACTTCATAGAATCTTGGAAAATAATAAAACATGAGTGATCTCAAATTCCATGTCTGTTTTTTGTAATGTGTGAGCTATCATGAATTAATGAAAAATAATCCACAACGAATAAAAAAATATAGAAATTAAAATAAAAAAACATTAATTAAATTGAATTAATATCATTAATATCATTTTTAAATAATCTATAATCAATATTTAATTATAAATAATTTATTATACATTCCATGTTAATACCATTAATATCATAAATAAAAAATGTTAATTAATATCTAATGGTAAATAACTAAAAATACATATCGTTTAATTTATAAATTATGAATGTAAATTTATCCAAAGATAATATCATTTTAGAAATATAATTGATGATATTAATAAATGATGTCATAAATAATGAAATGGTTATCTATTAGATTTTATCTTCTCTTTCATCACAATAACTATAATGCCAGATGATTACACAAGAATATATAAAACAGATTGGAAGGTATACAATGAAATCTTATTTTACTAATGCTACCCAACAGATTCATATCATGAGAATATTGATGCATCAAGGTGATATCTATTACAAACATTAATATATATTTTTTGGTTAAATTCAATCCCCATTAATCGAATTATTAGTTTAATTAATGGATAATATGTCTTATTTTAAAATTTACTTATCCAAAAAGAAATAAATATTAACAATCTATTCCCGGGAAAAATTATATTATTCTTAAAGTATATGTACTATATACAAATCATATACTATTTTATAAATCATTATATCAATTATAATTAATTTTAATAGTTATGGAAAATTTAATGTCTAATGGTATTAAGAAAGTGAATATTTAATTTGAGAGTTAATGATTACAATAATTAATTAGGAATGAAATTGTTAATTCTTTGCTTAGTCAATCTAATAATAATCCATGAAAATAAATAATATGCATATTATTAAAAGAGACATATACACATTTGATATTAATTATATTAAAGGGTAGATGTCATTTATGAATAAAAAAACCAAAAAATTCATAAATTTTTTTAGGAATATAACCTCTTCACTATAAATATATTTTTAAAACAAAAATATCAGAATTTTTTTCAGAAATATTTTTTAAATAACCTTTGAATCATATAATTTATGTTTTAGAAAAATTATCTCACATAAAGATGGGAAATTATATTCCTTTAATACATATATAATATTAACTTCATTCACTTTAATAGAAATTTCCACACATACCATTTTTTGGAAGAAGTCATTATTTTTAATTTCTAAACCACTAATAAATAATGAAATAGTAGTTAAAAATTTATTTAAATAATAATTTATGTAATGTTAAAACAATTTGGAAAATATTTTTTGAAGATATCAATTTCGTTGAAAATGTATTTTCAAAAAAAGAGGGAAATAAATTTTGATTTTCCAAAAGGTAATCTCTATAATTTTAACAAAAAAATCTAGGAAAATTTAATATTAGTTGATTATATCTGAAATAATTTGAATATATTTAAATAAATGTTTTTATTATAAAATTATAAAATAATATTTTTCAATTAAAATTAGTTCATAATTATTCCTAATAAAATTGATATTCTAAAATAAACCCTTAAAAATATCATATTGTAGAAGTGGGAATTAATCAAGGAATAAATTGTTTGTATAAAATTAAAATAAAAATATAAAATTTTAATTAATTGTATAAGATATTCATAATACATTTAACACATAATATAATAATAATAAAGACAATAAACAATGTATTTAAGCTGATGAAATGAAATTGAGTAATAAAATTCGTAACCACATGGTAATTATCATGTCATATCCGCATAGTTGAAATAATTAAAACTAAAACACACAATATCAGGATGTAATATTTATTAATTACATTACATTAATAAGTGAAATTATGTGAATAATATAAAATAATTTTGTTGTATAAAGTTGTGGTATGCCTCAATAAAAGAAAAATGATTAAAGACCCTTAACACATGATTCTTTTTAGTTTAACATTTTTTAATATTATGTAATATTAATTCACAAATGATATTAAATTATAATAGAACCTTATTAGTATTTATAATATCATATATTATTATTTTATAACATATCAGCACTCGTTCGTTATAATCATTTATTATTACAATGGTTTTCAGTTACAAATGCAATGTTTTCTCAATAAAGTTTTAACAAATATGTTATAGTTCACGAGCCTATTAAATAGTTAAACCATCTAGAAAATTAATTTAATTTTATAAATATAATTTTTTAGTATTTAAAATTATATAATCATTATTGAAATTTGCAAATGTGGAATGGATCACCTCGCTTTGTGGAGAAGGTTTGTCATATGTATACATGAGTGAATTATTATAAGCATAATGAGTGAAAGTGTAAAGACCTGTATTTTTTCATATAATTTATTAATTATAAAAAATTATTATAGGTCTGTTAAAATTGATGGTATGTGATAACGATGACTAGTGTACACAGAATTAATTTTTGCACTTTTTCTTAAGATACATTCACTAAATGCGCGATCGACATTTTATATCTTTTGAAGTGTTGCACAAATTAAAAATATGATGTCATTGTTGAATCCAAATTTCCGGGATTCTATAAAGGGAGGATTTTAATGACCATAGTTTCTCTATAAATAATGATATGTTTTGGAAATTTTTAGAAAAATAAAAAAATTAACTTATTTATTTTTTTAGTTTCAAAAACTTATCCTCTAACAAAGAGACGTAGGTGGGACCAGTAATGTGTTTAGATATTGAATGGCTTGGGCCTCCAATCTATGTAACAGAAATATAGTGGAAATTAGGGTCCTTTCTCATTAATGATATACCATTATTTCATAATGGTGTTACTTATCCTCCCAATACGATTTATATGGATCTTGGGGAAGTTATCGATACAGCTTCTCCATGAAATGAAGTGCGGATGGAGTGCCAAGATTCCATGCCCTTGGAAAAAGGAAAAGGTTCTCTCCAGCGATGGAAAGCAACACTGAAACCCCGAACTAAATAATTATTTATGAGCAACGTCGTGGGAAACCTGTTGCGGGAATGATGAACATTGAGACTTCTACAAGCATGGACGATCTTCATCCCATTTACAAGGTAGGGGTGGTGTTAATTATTTTTTTCCCCATATTTTTTTCTAAGATGATAATAATGGATCAAATCATGTACATGTTGATCCTTTATTTGATATATATGTGGGAGACTGTGTTTTTTTATTGAGATCGGGATTGAAATTAAGGTATGAATCCTAGTTGAAAAATATTTCCACGAAAACTGCGGATTAATCTGAAACGTAGAGGGAACGGGCCGACATGAATGAGGTCCAGGCCACTCCACTTGTGTGTTGATTATGATCTTCCAATTTTATATAGAAGTCAAGCCAAATCAGGGCCCACTACTGTGGATAACGCTATCCCAAGAGGTCATAGGCATAGATGGTGCATGAAATAGACATCTAGGGTGAGGTGGCACCACTCGGTGGCGTCAACCGTATTCCCGGAACAAGATCTGGTCGCAGCCTGAGGCGGCAACAAAATAGGGATGGGCCATGCCACTGGTGGTGCACCCAAGTGGTTGTAGGTCCGCAGCCAGTGTCGTCCTTTGTATAGGTAGGTGCCACCAGTTCGACAGACGGTTGGAAGATGGGGCGCACGCCAACAGGGTGCCAAACGGTGAAGCCTTGTCCTGTCAACCGCGACACAGACGAACCCATGGTGCCACATGGGACTATGTTGGGTAAAACCTCCCACAGGTTTCCCCAATGATGTGGCTCTACATCATGTCAACCATAACAGGATGTTACGTGTTTGGGAGTCCGTAGCAGCCCACGCTGCTTTGCGGGTGGAACAACTGAGCAAACCCCGTAGACCGCCCTCCACCCGGGGGGCGACCCGTGGACCATCCGGGTCAGTCCTGACCCATCGGGAAGGGTTGAACAAAGTCAAATCGGACCATAGTTTGTTTAGGTCAACCCACATCGATCCGGGTTGGCCCATGCCAAATCGGGTTAGGTCGTTCTGACCAGGGGTGGCACAGACCTAAACCGAGTATCAACTAGTTACAAAAAATGGGCCCTAACATTTAAAGAGGATTTCCATTTGACAAACCGTCTACGAATTTGGGGTCCTTTGGACAATGAAGTATTTTTGAGATACTCCACATGTGTTTTGGAGAATGTTGGGGTACAACCAGTTTGGATAAAACACGAATTTATCCAAGCCCTTGGTAATAAAACTCCTATATCTTGAAAACATTGCATCTGATTTACGAGACATTTGCGTCATTGGGACGCTCTTGAGGAGAAATAAATTTTGTAATAATATTTTATGACTTTCATGGACACCAAAATTCATCTCGTGGATTGTGGAATGGTTTTCCCATGCCGACCATATTAAATACCCTACGACTAACTGAGACAAGGAAACAGTTTACCATGGACTACTTGAAACATGAAAAATGGCCCATTGGGAAGTAGCGTTCTGTGAAATATAAAGCCCATGGTACACATTAGTGATAAGTACCTTTGTCCAGCCATGATGGGAAGCATCTCTATGTGACATACCAGGCCCAAGGTGTGAAGTAGCTTTGTGTGACCCAACATGCCCACGATACCCATCAGGGATGAGTACTAAAACATTCCATGGTTAGTGGGAAGAGGCTCTGTGTGACTCAAAAAACCCACAGTACCCATCTGGGATGAGTACAACAGTAGAACAAGGTTATTAGGAAGGAACTCTATGAGACCCAATTGTCCCATTGTTGTAAGTGGCTCTGTGTGACCCAACATTCCCACGGTTCCATTACAGATGACTACCACAGTAGTCCAAGGTTAGTGGGAAGTGGCTCTATTTGTCCAAGTAGGCCAGCGATGCTCATCAGAGGAAAATTTCTCCAGTAGCTATGTATTTTGATGATATTATTGATGAACCTTCTATCCTTGACCGAAAGTGATACCTGGTGTGAGGTAAATTAGGTTGTGTTCTTTTTCTTCAAACTATAATCCCATATTGTTGTGTTGTCTTAAATTGATGATTTTGGGTTCCCTATTATGTTTAGTGTCACTCACCCCCTACATGGGCCATTCCAATGAGTGTGTCTTGTCCCGTGCTGATGATAGATGCTTTGAAAACAGACTTGGTCATGTAGGATCAGGCATGCCAATGTGAGATCCGATAGATGAGATGTATTCTGTTGGCTTCAAGTAGCTACACTACTCCGACTATCAAGCGTTGTTTTCTACAAATGTACATAAGAGAACTCTGGTACTTTACTGCATTATGTACTTTTTATTGGGGTTTTCATTCGAGCCCACTAACTTTTAGCTATGACCATACTTAGTTTCCACTCCGTGCTATATTATCTATTATTTTTTGAGTTGGTACTTTTTTGTGTTTTGCGTGTGAATACAGGTATCTGGGTGAATGCCTCCCATATTTGAATTTTTTCTTTTGGTTCAATTAGCCACCCCTTTGCCTTCGAGAGGTGGGCTTGTGTTAGTCACGACATGGGCCCAGGGGGATGGGTTGTGACAAAGTGATACAGAGGTGGTCAGTTCTACCTCAGATACCAAGAGTATGTGTTTTTGTTTTAATACAATTGTGTTAATATTATTGAGTATGGCCATCATATTCAGGGAGAAAAGGGTTAGTTTGTAAGCCGACATATCAATACACTCGTACCTTTGGTCCTGATTTTAAGTTCAATGAATAAAAATACTGATTTTTTTTGTTATTGTGATTTCAAATTAATATCATCTCCCCAGGAATAATGTGTTAACTATGTGCACATCATCATTTTTCTCAGGATGCCTCAATGAGGTTTACTAGCCTTGATCCAGAAGCATGATGATTTCCCTCCTTGCAAGGAGGCGTTTTTCTAGGGTCCAGTGTTTGAGATTTCCCCACATGATAGTGCCCTAGTGCTACCACCACCCGATGGATAGACCCTACTACCTGTAGTTCTTATAGACGATGTTCATATATATAGTTCCATATATGAGTTTAAGAGGAATATTTCTCACATGTTTAGGGGGAGAATGATCCTCGAGTTGCTGAGTACTGGCTAGAGGAAGTGATGTAGGTCTTCCTCTTAAGGAAGACACTGCCCGACCATATTATGATCCTGGTGGTGAGTCATCTATTGGGATATAATGGGAGATGGTGGAGTTTAACCTTCTAGGATAACAATGAGGTTACCCTCAAATGGGTTGAATTCGAGAGGATTTTTAGGGGGGAGTTTTCCCTGCGATGTAGAGCTCTGTGCACATTCAGAATATTCATCACATTCTATAGAGCAGCATGATAGTGTTCGAGTACTCGGAAAGGTTAACAGAAGATTCACTCTACAACAAGGATATTGTGAGAGACCCTTTCATCAGGGATCGATCATTTTATTATTAGTTAAATTGGGAGATCAAGGCTTTAGTGATAGACCTCTATATCCCCACTCAGGCTGGGGTGATATAGTAGGCCTTAATGTGGAGAACATTACGACAGAGCAGACACTAATATCTAGAGCTTCCAGAAGACCCCAAGCAGTAGCGTATTAGGCAGGTAGCAAGAACGTGGACCCAGGAGATATAGGTCTTTTTAAGGGTGACCCTTGGACTCTGGGTCTTCATTACGAGGATACCAGTCCAGAGGGAGTTAGCATAGATCCAAACAGTGCTACTCATGTGGAGGGCATGGCCACATGGCTCAAAACATCCCAACCCACTCTACTGTAGATCAGGAGACTGTTGAGGTACTTCTAATGTAGAGGATGTGATTAGATCAGGGAGGTCTAGAGGAAGTAGGTGGACATGGTATTGTAGTCAGTCAATTATCTGGTTGTGGGTGGTTATTTGAAGTTCTACCACCACCACCTTCATGAGGTCCACCCCGACCACATGGAGTTTCTGGATAGGGGTGAGCTCCGCTCTGGGTAGCTGAGTCCTATGACCACAACTCTATGGAAATTATTAGAGGTATGATCTATTTCTACTCCATTATAGTTGATGTACTTAAAAAAATGGTGTCAGACATAGTTTTATTACCATGACCTTTATTCAGAGCTCAAAGATTTTGTTGGAGTCAGTGAATAAACCATTGTGGGGAGAGACACCCACAAAAGAGGATTTGACAATTACAAACTGTTTCTGGTAGTGTGAGACTACTCTAGGAGGTGAGAGAATATAATGAGATCTTCTAGAAGCGGTGTCGAGTCCTTACGACATCATTCGGTGTATGGACTAGTTATCCCCAGTCCATGATTAAATTGACTATATTAGGTGAAAAGTGTGATATGTCCGCACTGATGGGACCAATTTTTCCTTCACCGGTGAGAATGAAACCTTTTCAACGTTGAATGGACTTACCTAGATTAGGGTGAATCCAATCACACATCAGTGGGAAAGCCTTTCCCTTGGGGCAGGTGATATTGATAGTATGAGTTATAGCATGGTGTTGGAAAAATATTCTGATGTTTTTCTGGATATTGTTTATAGACTACCTCCACACAGAGAGGTAGCCTTTTACATCAACCTATACCCTAATATGAATATGATATCTACTCCATCATATCAGATTTATCTCAAGGAACATCGGGAGATACATGTATAGTTGAAATAATTTCATGGGAAGGGGTTTATAAGGCCCAATGTTTCTTCGTGGGAAGCCCTGATTTTGTTGACCAAGAAGCAGACGGGGGTTCAAGAATCTGTGTGGACTATCAGCACCTGAACAAGGTGACTGTGAAGAACATGTATTTAATTCATAAAAATTATGATCTTTTTGATCATTTTAAGGGAGCTTGTTGGTTTTCGAAGACAGACCTAAGATCAGGCTATCATCAGCTGAAAGTATTATATGAGGATTTACTGAAGAAGAACATCATATGTCAGTATGGATACTATGAGTTCTTGATTATTTCATTCGGCATGACCAACATCTCAGTAGTATTAATAGTACTCATGAACAATATCTTCCATCAATACCTCGATTTTGTTGTAATACTCTTCATGGATGACATCCTGATATGCTCAGTAATGGAGGAGGAGCAATCCCATCTTCTGCAGATAGTTTTGGATAAACTCAAAGAGAACCATATTTATGTTATGCTCTCAATGTTCTAGATCTGAATATGAGAGATCCACATTCTGGGACACATTATCTTGGAGGCTGGAGTTGTGGTGGATCCTCCAATAATATATGTTTTTCTTACTTGGGATCCACCCAAGTGTTCGACCAAGGTTTAGTGTTCCCTGGGGATTTCCATATACTACAAGAGACCCATAACCGACTTCTCCAGAGTTATGGAACTCTTTTCAACATTGACAAAGATGGTACGACCCTTCTTATGGAATGAGATATGTTAGCAGAGTTTTTAGGATTTGATGTAGATACTAAAAAATGATCTCATCCTGAGGCTACCTGAAGAGGTAATTGGGTAGGTAGTCTACTACGACGCATTAGGGACCATCCCTATATGTTCCAAAATACGTGAGTGAGTAGTGATCGCATATGGATCATGACAGCTAAGACAACATGAAAATAACTACGCTACTCATGACCTAGATTTTGTTGCTGTGGTTTTCCCCTTGAAGTTGTGGCGACATTTTTTGATGGGTGATCATTTTATAGTCTACTCTGATCACTAGAGTCTCAGTTATATCTTCTATCTTAAGAAACTAATACTGAGACAACGAATATGGTTAGAGTTCCTCTAGGACAATGACTTTGAGATAATATATACTCATACGAAGGGGAACGTCGAAGCATATGCACATAGTAAGCTGTTTGCCCTATAGTTACTACGAGAGGTGACAGAGTAGCAAGCCACGATGCAGATATCCTTTGGGATCAAGATGGACCAGCCTACCTCTAGTCTTGGACAGTCACTCCCCCACTCATTCTGCAAGTCAGGGAGGAGAATTTTAGGGACATTGACTATGAGGCTCAACATGCCAGGATATCCTCAGGGTACGAACCTTATGGGTTTTATGAAGGTGGGGAGCATGTCATCCTTTTTAGAGGTCGTACCATGAAACATGTGGAACAATGGGAGGTGGTGTTTAATGAGTTCCATACATCCTCTTTTGCAGTACATAAATTAGTGGAAAAGATGTTCGAAGACCTCCGGCGTCAGTACTGGTGGCTAGGGATGAAAACATAAGTGGCAGAGTTTGTTTCCTGATTCCACACAAGTCATCATATAAAGGCCGAGCACCAGGATCTGGCAAGCTTAACTCTTCCACTATAAGGTCCAGATTGGAAGTGGGATGGAATCTCAAAGCACATTGTGAAATATATTCCACGTATGTCCAGGGGATATGATTCTATCTAGGTGAGTGTTGACCGACTCACCAACTCAACCCCCTTCCTTCCTATTAGAGAGAAGGGGTCAGTATAGGGCTTGGGACACCCCTACATACAAGATATTGTGCGACTCCATTTGGTGAAAGCAATTATCCTCTATGATCATGACACACGTGTTACTTCCTGATTGTGGAGTGGATTACAAGAGGTGTTCGAGACTCTACTACGTTTGATAATCGCCATTCATCATTAGACCGATGGTTAGACAGAGCTGTTCATTCAGACACTGGAGGACATGGTTTGTTCTTGCGTCCTACATTTTTCCCATAGTTGGGAGGATCCCATGCCCATGATGGAGTCTTCATAAAACAATATTTATCAATCCAACATCAGTATGGAACCATTTTATGCCTTGTATGGTCGAACTTGCAGATCATCTCTCTATTGGACCGACCTAGTGGAGTTAGCACTCATGGGTTAGGAGTTTGTACGGGATACCAATGAGAAGGTTATGATCATACATGAGTCGATAATGACATCATAGATCATACATAATTATTATGATGATAGGATATGGGGACCTTTGGAGTTCTCAGAAGGGGGCCACATATTCTTTCATGTATCCCCTTGATGGGGACTACATAGTTTTGGCCGAGGTGGAATGTTATCACTAAGGATTATTAGACCATTTTATAATACATCTAAGGATTGTCAAGGTGTATTAATTCTTTGAAAAAACACTATAGTTGTAGAGGGTGAATGACATATTCCACATATCCCAGCTGATGAGGTAAGTTAATGACCCATCTCAAATCATCGACCAAGACAATCTGGACATCAATAATGAGGAAACATTTAATGAGTTTCCAGTGGATATTGGGGATTGATAGTAGCGATAACATCATGGGTGAATGATTCCTCTGGTGCACATTTTCCGGCATCACAGGAAACTCCATTAAATAACATGGCTGTAGGAGGCTCAGATTCATGCTCAATACCCCGATTTGTTTTGTAGTCTATGTTGTGTCATTAAAGGATGAAAATCCATAAGGTTGAGAGAATGTAATGACCCAAATTTTGTAGTTAAATTTTATTAATTATAAGAAATTATAAAGAGTCTGTCAAAATTAATAGCACATGATTCTGAGTTATGGTGTGCCCTGAATTAAATTTTAAACATTTTTTATGATCATTTATTATACGCGCGAGTGGTGTTTTTTAACTTTTGAATTGGTGCTCGGATTGAAAAATAAGAGGGCACCATTGATTTTGAAGTGCGGGAATTATCTTATTGAAATATTTTATTTGACCCTAATAGTTCTAGAGAAAATTATATCTTTTGGTATTTTTTAATGAAATGAAATAAAATAAATTTGTTATTTTATTTTATTTCTAACATTTCTTCCAAAGGATATGGGATGATCGGAACAGTGATGTATCAAGCCATCGAATGTCACGAACCTCCAATATATGTAACAGATATGTTGGGGAAATTATGAAGCATCCTAATTAATGTGCTCCCATTAATTCTCAACATCGATAATACTATCCCCTCTAATATTTATATCAAATTTGGGGGAACGAATTGACATAGCTTTTCCATTGCAGTGAAGTGTTAAAGGAGTGCTAAGACAGCAAGCCCATGGTGGAGGGAGACGGTTTCGTCGAGCGATGATGACATACACTAAAACCCATAACCAAAGAAATTAGTATGAGAGGTGTCATTGGAATCTTTTCATGGAAATGATAGAACATCACAACTTCTTCAATTATAGTCGATATCAATATGTTTTACAAGGTAGATGTGGTGTTGATTATTTTCTCCCTCATAAAAAATTTCTAACATTATATGAATGATTCAACTAAAGAACAAGATGATCTGATATTAAATATATATGTGGTAGGGTGTGTTATTTTGGATTGGGATTGAAATTATGTAATGAAATCTAGTTGACCAACTTTTCCATGAAACCCCCATATTTATCTCTAATGTGGTGGCTGTGAGCCGACATGAATAAGGGCATAGACCCTCAGCTTCTATGTTGATTGTGATTTCAAAATTTAAAGTTTATGTCAAGATTTATTGGGGCCAACCGTAGTATAGAACGCCTTCCCTGGAGGCCATAGGAATATACGACATAGGAAATGGGCCACCGGTGCACGACCAGCTGCCCGACAAACATCCTTCCATCGGTGACTACAGTAGATGTGTGGGGCGCTCCCCTGGCGGCATGCCCACGTGGTAGTCGGGCCATGGCCTACATAATCCGTGGTAGAGCCAGGGAGAAAAGGTTCAACTAGCGGCCAAAGGATGGGGCACACACCGACAGAGGACCCAACGATGAAGACGCGGCCCGTTGGCCATAGGATGGAGGGAACCCTAGTGCCACATGGCATGGTGTTGTGTCGAAAACCCCCATGGAATATCTGCTAACACGACTACGTGCCACATCATCCCTAACCAGATGCACCGCATCTGGGCGTCCTGAGCTGCCCGCACTACCAGGATAGGGGAACCACTGGGCCAGTCCTTCAGACCAACTTGCCACCTCGCGGGTTGACTTGCAGCCATGATGGGTTGGGTCAGGCCTAGCAGGCCGGGTTGACCAAGTTCGGGTCAGACCCAAGTGGGTCTGTATTGAACTAGATCAATCTGTGTCAGACCATGCTTAACCGGGTTAGATATTACCAAACGGGGTGGCCCAAACCTGGACTCGGTACCGACCATTTACACAAAACAGTCCCTAGAATCTAAACCAGACATCCGTTTGATGAACTGTCTGTAGGGTGACGATCCATAGAACAATGTATTCCATTTGAGATACTCTACTTGGGCATCATAGAATGTTGGGGTAGGCTCAGGATGGATCAATCTTGAATCCAGCTGATCCATCAATACTAAAATTCATGTATCTTGCAAACCATGTATCCGATTGACAAGACCTTTATGGAATTGGCACTATTTTTAGGAGAAAAATATATTGGAAGAATTTTAGTGTCTTAAATGGATACCATGATATGGAGAGTTTCTTGAGGAGCAGTTCTCCCAAGAAGAATATATTCAAAACCTTGCGGCTGACTGAGACCTGTAGACTAATGACCTAGGACTCCTTACGACTAAACGGCTTTCCCAGTGGGAAGCAACACGGTGTGACCCAGCGTTCCCATGGTACCCATAAGGGATGCATACCTTAGTCCAGACATGGTAGGAAGTGGCTATGTGTGACCAAGAAGGCCCACAGTGGGAAACCACTCTATGTTACCTTGTAAGAGCACAATACCCATCAAGGATGAGTACCACATCATTCTACGATTAGTGGAATGAGAATTTGTGTGACAAGAAACCCATAGTAAGAATCAGAGATGAGTACTATAGCTATTCATGTTTATTGTTAAGTGGATCTATGTGACCCTGCAGGGCCCCAGTGGGAAGTGGATCTATGTGACCCAACATGCCCACAACACCATCAGAGATGAGTACCATAATAGTCCACGGTTAGTGAGAAGAGGCTCTATGAGACTCAGCTGGCCTGTGATGCTCGTCAAAGGAGGATTCATCCAATATTCAAGGATTTTGATGATATGTATGATGTTCCTTCTATCCTAGACGTATTCTGATACCTAGTGTGAGATGTCGTGTTTAATTTATCTCTGTGTTATACTTACCTCTTGTTGTGTGGTAATCACTTTTTATTTTAGGGCTCCCTACATAGATTAGTGTTACTCACCCCCACCATGGGCCTTACCCATGTGTGTGCCATGTCATGTGCAGCCAATCGATGCATCGATGGTGGACTTGGTGTCATTGGACCAGGTAGGCCACACTATGATCTTACAACGAAATGAACTCACTCTGCTTCTAGTAGATACAATACTCATACAATCAGGTGGGGTTTTCTACGAATGGCCAATAGAGAACTCTGGTAATTTACTTCTTTCAGTACTTTCTTTTGGGGTTTTTATTCTAGCCCACTTACTTTTATCTTTAACCGTACTGAGTTTCCTCTCAATGGTATACTATCTCTTATTTTTGTGAGTTTTATTTAGTTGTGTTTTTTTGTTCTTATAGGTATCCCAGATAATTCATCCCAACTATTTTTTATGCATTCGGCACTATTCACCAGCCCCTGACCATTTGAAGGTAGTCTTGGGGTAGTCACAACATGGGCCCCAGAGGACGGGTTATGACAGAAAGGTTAAAGAAGAAGATGATATATTAATTTAACATAATATATATAATTTTATTTATATCATTGATACTAATAGAATAAATCTTTATTAATTCTATGTAAATTATATCTAAAAAACAAATCACAGTGCTTCACAAGGTAGTTGTCCACTTTAAACGTGAGCGACATTTCCATTTTTGAAATGGAATGGAATGTTACATGAAATCTGAGGTATTATAATTAAATAAGTATAATAATATCATAAATATTTTTTGGATAAATTATATCCATCTTTATATACAGTAATGTTATTTTATATTTAAAATGAGTTACATTGGTTCACAAGGTTGTAGTCCATTTACACACGATTGATGAATTCATTTCCCACATGTTGGATGAGGATATTGAGAAATTTAATTAAAAAACATATCAAAATATTAGTATTTTTTATATAATTTTGTTATTATAAAATAAGTATTTATTAAAATATGAATGAATTTATCGAAGAATGAAAATAAAAACACTTATTTAAAATGATGTGTTATATTTTGAAAACATCTATTGGATAGCCCCAAAGTTCTTTCTTAAGATGAATTTTAAAAAAACAATTACTCTATGATGCTGTTAGAGTAGTAAGAATGTGATTTGGTAATGTTTCGCCCAAAATAATTTTTTTTACACGTGTAAAGAGGAATAAAGAGTTGGTATCTTTTTATAAGTGACGTGGGGAGGACACACGCTGTAATTTTGAAAAAACATTGATAACCACATTTTTTTCATAGTTAAATCCTTCAAAATGAGTAAATAATAAATATATTAGGTGATAATGTCTATATATGGTCAAAAAATAGGTTTTAAAAATATTTAGGCCATTTTAACACTTCCCTTAAATGATTATTATCTAGATAGACCGGTTTTTACAATAGATGTGATATTTACTTTTCTTATTCTTCTACTGTTAATAATCATCGTGAAAAATATGTTGAAATTAATATATAATATATATTAATTATTCAAATAAATAAATAATCTTTTTAAAAAATAAATTCATTGAAGGTGTTGATGTTAATTTATAATTAATCCCATTGTGGCATCGAAAATGTAAATTTTACAAGAAATACATTCAAAAGATCAAAACTATATATATTATAATTAAATATAATATTGAGTATAATGATATAACTAGTTAAATTTTAATATAATTATACAAATACTAAATTTAATGTTATAATTGTAATTATATAATCCCATTCATTTAGTAGAATATTTATTTTTTAATGAAAATTTTAATTTTTCACTATTGATCCAAAAATATAATTCTTTCCAAAAAATTTAATAAAAATAAAAAAATATATATATTTCAAAAATTAATTTTAATTTTCAACTAAATTTTATATATTTTCATGAAATTATCATTAAATTATATCTACAATGATTGATTAAACTACTTTTTAGTAAAAATACAATTTTTTTACAAAACATTTATTTTTCATTCAAATGATTTATAATTTTATATATAATACATAGATTACAATTTATCATGGGTATCACACAATTTTTCATAAATTAGGTACAAATATTCCCACCCTCTATAATAATAGAATGTTTTAAATGGTTACATTAAATTTAATAACATTTTCTTGCAGTATTTTGTTTCTTTTAAACCCTTTGATGCATGCATCATAAGCCATCTAAGAGATTGAACTTAAATTAAATTAAACATATTTTAATCTATTGAAGTGTTGTATTATCTTCTAATACTGGTGTTAAGATTCATATTATCTATCAAACATGGTGTTGGTCTCTTAAAATCGTGCAGTTTTTACACACCAGATATCATTTTGTATATAATATAAGTCTATAAGTTACCAAATGATTCCTATAATATTTTACCTTAATATTTATTTTATCCTCTAAAAAAATATAACTTTATAAAAAATATAATATAAACCCAAAAAAAGAAACAAAATTTAAATTAATTTATGTTGGATAACAAAATATTAAATTTTAAGGCCACCTAAAACTCCACACTATAAATATTGTTGTCTCTGAGATGATTTAGTTTTCATTATGAGGGAACATGTCCTACCACTGAATTTTAATTTCAACATCACATTTCCATGATTCATAAAAAATCTTACCATTTCTATAACTAACTAGAAAATAAGAATAAATTTAAACTATATAAATATTTCTCCCTTATGAGTGATACAATCTGGTATCTCTATAGAGGATGCATTTACATCTATTTTAATATCATTAAAAAATAGATTTATTATAACCACGTATATACATCCTTAGCAAGGAATCATTGAATTTAATAAATATGAAACTAATATTGGGATAATGATAATGTTTATAAAAAATCTCTCTATATTTTTATAAATTTTCGAATAGCCCAAAAATTCACAGAGGTCACTTTGATTATTTTCTCATATACTGGTTACCTAATATCAACTAAACCAAAAGAAAAATATCATCACCAAACATGATATCTAAATATAACATTGGATGAATATCATATAAATTTTTTAATATGATTTTTTATAATATTGTTCTATATTTGATTCACTTTTTTGGTCATCTCCTAAAAAATGTATGGACCAATAAAAAACAATTTTCCTAATTCATACTAGTAGAGAAGATAGATAACTTCATAATGATACATCATTATTGAATAATAATAAATGATATTATAGAATTCATAAACTAATTATTGATTCTCCGAGTTTGAAAAACCAATGTTAAAAAAATATTACAATAAAAATATTCTAGAATATAAATGTGTCTTCTCAGATAGGTTAGTAGTGACAGTGTGAAATGATTTACACAACATTACCTGAGAATATAGTTCACATTACAACCACATAAAAATAGTTAAATAAACCATTTATCCATATCATATATATTATTATATAATAAACCATAGTTATTTATGATCTCTTGGATATAAATTTGTTTAATCTCATCAACAAAATATAATTATTTGATAAGAATCAATTGTGATATACATTTTAGATTATATAAAATAACCACAAATATATCATAGATTTTAAAATATTAATGAATGGATCTTATTATGACTCTAAAATTTACAAACCATAAGAGTAAGTGGTTATATTCTCTAGTAAGTCAATAAATATCTTTAATTACTTATTAACATGTTAAATATATAAATAAAATCTTGAAATCCTATTTTCAATCAAAATCATCCAATTTTAAAATGAATATCATGATTATTTTTCATGAATCAACGATATATAACTGAACTGTGATCATGATAATATTTATTTATATCCTACCTCATACTATTATAGAGTATAAAAATATTATATAAAGATTGAAATGAATATAAATATTGTGATGATCCATCCACGATTCCCTCACCATTGAGTGTGCCTTGATCGATGATATACAAGGGAGAGATACCTTGGAATCATTATAGATATCTAAATTTGATTATCTAATGACAATTTAGTTTAAATATGTCACAATCCAATGCACAATTTTATTAACCTTGAATGAATACATTAAAGACATTATCCTTAATTTTTCTTTTACTCTATTCACTCATTAGGGTGAACTATATTATTATGTACATTTGCATAAACATTTACATTTTTTGTAAAATATTTGGTATCGATTTTAAATGATTTAAAAGAATACAACCATTGAAGCATCCTTTTATTTATTATATATTACAATGTCTATATTTAATGATTTTTTTATAAAATACAATAAATCACTATCCAAGGATATACTATGAAAAATATTTTAAGAATGAAAAAAGAATATTCTCTATATTGAGAATTGATGCTTTATTAATAATGTTGAAATTTTACAAATACTCCTACCACATTCCAACGGTTTTATGTAGTCACCTTATATTTTTTGAATAATTTTTTCGAAATAATTTAATCAATTTGACATTTTTCATTTATTGAAAAACTAAAAATAATATATTTTATATGTTTGAATTTATTATACGCAACACCAAGTTTATCATGAACTATATGAAATATAAATTTAATCATTTTCTAAACGAAACACTAAGGTTACCTTGTACAACAACCAATAAATGACTTTCCTTGATGGCCTAAAAAACATTTTGGATCTATTTTTTCTGTATAATATTATATCCTTAAAATGTAATTAATTAAAATAATAAGATATAAAATTTCTATCAAATTATAGGTAATGAGTTGTATTAAATAATTTATTAAAATATCATGTTTATAAAAATATAATAAGAATATTGTTTTACCAATTAATTTTAAATGAACATGAAAACCGATTAAATATAATGAAAAATGTTATTATTTTTATAGTCGCATTGTTTTTTAACCTAATAAATTAAATTAAATAAAATTACTAGGTGATTATTCTGTAATATATATATATATATATTATTCAGTTAATATATTTCTTATATTCATCCAACACATTTTATAGATATATGATTAGAACAATCCCAATTTCATGCATTAAAACATATTTTTTATAAATGTAGTTTTGCATACTTTTAATGGTGAACCCATTTTAAATTCAAATTTTATAATTTATATAAAAATAATCTTTAGAAATTAATTTTATAATATAATTACATTTATTAAAATTATGTTATGATTTTTTTTTGTAATTTTGTATACGGTTTCATTTTTTAATGAATAAATTAAAATACTTTATTTTTGTTCAAAACTGTATTTTCATTTAATTTATAGCAATGATAAATAATATTATTAATTGGATTACATGTTTCATATTTAATATATTTATTAAATAATATAATGTAGTTCATTGAGATGAATTTAAATTTGAAATTTATTATAAAAACGTAGCAATCGTTTCAATTTTTTTAAAATTAAAAACATGCATTTTCGAATCCACTACGCGATTAATAAAAAATTAATTTGTGAAACTTATGTGACTAGAATTTTTATATATGGATTAAATATTTATAATCTAATTAATTTTAATATTATAAGGAATTCATCGTAGTTTGGACCAAAAATATTAGTGGAGGTTGTTAAACCTAATTAATCTATTATGGTAAAATTAATCTTTACTAAGGACTAATACTTAAATATAAGACTGAAAAAAGAAATAAAATCACGTCCAAACATCATTTAATAGAAATCAATTTACATTACATTATTATGTTTATTTATTTATTTTAGTTTTAGGTAAAAAACGTTGCTACACATAAATTGTTTTCAAAAATATCAAGTGAGTCATTTCCCATATTTATAAAATTCCCCCACCCTTCCTCTTCATTACACGTCTAAAACATATTATATTCGGCCATGATCTACCCAATACACTTCTCTACATAACTACCTTCCTCAATGAAAAATTCCATGGCTCAGAAAGAAATCCATATAAGCCTTTTGGCACAATCTAAAAGAAGTTAACCAATTAAAAGGAAACATCTTCTTTATTGATCATTTCATTTATTATCTTTCTCCACCCATGCAATATATTTCATCAATGATTTTATAAAAAATTAGTATCCTAAATCTAATATTAAGTGTTTATAATAGTTTTTTAACTATAGTTACACACCTCCATCTATTAGGTAACAAATATATTATTTATGTGTACAACAAAATACCACCTCACTAAACGAGGATTGTTTATTCTTCCGATAATGCTTTTCATATTAAAAATTATTTTGTAAATATTGTTTATATATTTTATATTTAATATTGATTAATAATTTAATCTATTTTAATTATTTTACAACCCATATGTTTAGACCTTCCATTTTGTGTTAAAATGATAATTTTGTTTCATAAAGTGAGGACTATCACCCCCAAAAAGTGATGAGATTCATTAATACACTACATGGAACGTATTAAGAGTATATATAAAGGATAAATATTATATTATAATTCTTGTTTAATAATTATATATATATACATGTCCTTAAAATTCATTCTTTCAAAATGAAAATTAATGTAATAGCGTTCACGTGTATGTTCGTCTTACCATATCCATGAACCATATTTATCGTTTAATAAATAAATGAATTATTATAATAAATATATAAATTATATAAATTATATATAAATAATTTTTTAAAATCTCTAAATCATGATATAAATACAAGTTCCAAATATATAAAAAATATAGGCTTATAGGAAAAACAAAGAGAATATTACACAATGTGAAACCATAATATAGAATTGCTATCAAGAGGGTAATATAAAGCCATAATAAAAACATATATGGTATTTCCAGAAATAATATAGTTATATAATAGATTTATAGAAAATTTATATCTATTATACCTTATGTTTGAACAAGTACAATGAGATTCAAGACTAAAGTTATGGAGATTTCATCTAAATTTTTATTTCCATGAGATATATGGTATTTCTCCACCCATTCATTTTCTATAGTTCATGTAATTCCTGTGATTCTGATCTATGTATCATATAAATCTATTTATTATTATTAACATATTCATTTTATGATTTTTCATACATTGGGAATGTTTTCTAAATGATACCAAATTAGTGAAGTAGTTTCGTCTCAATTTGTATTCATTAAGACTCTTGTTTTGTAACGCAATGAAATTATAATTCGAGTTTTATATACATACATATTAATTTTTATATCAGGAATTTAATTATTTTAAGGATATTTTATGTTTCATGAAATTTAAATTTCCTACATGGAGAGTATGATCCCATGTTACCATGTTATAAGAGTTTATATAGAGTTTATTTATTCCCCTCTTTGGAACATCACATATTGATGCATGATCATTCAAAAAATCTCAAAATTATCTTATATTCAGTAATAAATATATGTTACTTCATATCCATTTTTTTAAAATGGTTTTCCAAGATAACTTCACCCATCTCTTTTAATCATTAAAAATACATTTTTACAATCTCTTCTTTTTACAAATCTCTTTAATGGAATCTTATTGTCTATTTCTGATCATGTATTTTTTTAATCATTTATAATAAAAATGGAATGTTCTTTTTACATAATACGACTTGTATGTAATTATTACCCATCATTTCATTTCAGCTTCCTTTGATTTTTTAAATAGTAAATTTTTAATAAAATGTTTATAAAACTTAGGTTCACAGAATTTTTTAAAAAAAATTAAAAGAATTTTTTATATTTTTTCAAAGTATATTCAATTTATTGGTTATAAAAACAATTTAATTCTCTATTAATATGTTATAAAGTAAAAATATTTTGAAATCATTTTCATACAATCAATATAAGTTTTAAATGTGCAATCATATAAAAATGTTTCTAAAATGATTTGTTTATTATTTTCTGTGTATTAAAGGAAAATGGTTTTCAAAATTCTTTCAAGTATATATTATATGTTTTAAAGGTATTGTTTATAAAAATTATTTTAAATTTTTTCATGTACTTAATATACTTTCTTCCATGAGAAAAGGATATTTCCCTCAAGAAATTGTTTTGAGTGATATTTCAAAATTATCTTCCATCTATGCTATTATATATTGAAATTACTCATTTACATATTGGAAAATATCCCATGGATAAATTAATATAACAACTTGAATGGTTTATTTTTACATTAAATAAATTATATGTCACCAGTTTTACATCCATGGGTCTTATGCTTTTGAATCCTTCTTCTTTTCACAGATTATTCCTTACTAGAGTTATTATGAAACATTACTCTATTTATAGAGTATAATGTGATGAATTATTAATTATACCCAAATCATTTCATTGATTATGTTTTGATATTTATAAAAACAATAATTTTAATGAGTCATGCTATGATGAAATCCATATATCTTGTTTTATATATATGAATGATTTTACTAAAATATTGGTGGGACCTATATATCCATCCAATTAATTGGGTAATGATAAGTGGTATATGTGTTGAAAGGGTTCACGGGTTGTATCCCAATACCAAAAAACAAGAATGTACATTTTTTGTAGCCCATTCCATAGAACAATAAGTTGCATGGGATATAGACCAAAAAGAAAAGAAATAGGGTACAAAGGTGGTAGTCCTTCTACAAAAAAAGAAGGTGCATTGGTTGTAGCCCAATCATAAAAGATTGAGTGTTTACGCGGTGTTAACGAATTCGGAAAACAAGAAGGAACAAGGGTTGTATCCCAAATATAATCATATGAGGGTACACTAGTTGTTTTCCCATGCCTGAAGTAGATACATGGTTCATTGGACAATCCTAAAAAGCTGTGAATGTCTTAGAAGGTAGCTTTAGCATAAAACTTTCTATTCTTTTATGTATTCCAAAAATTAAATTTTATATTCCAATGATGATCCATAATGACTTATGATATTAATTATATTATGATCTATGTCATTTTTATTTTCAGTCTTTAGTATGAATGCTAATATACAAGTTATGATTTTCAAATCTTATGCTCAAGTTCCATACCCATTGTTCATGTTATGTCTACACATTATCTTTATTTACCCTTACTGAATATTTTATCCCACCTATTCTTATGTTTCCTTTACCAAGGTTTTAAATAAAGAATTTAGGTAGAACTAGTAAAGGTGGTGATATTTATAAGAGATGTTGACGATATTTCAAGAGGATAAATGGGTTTGATTCCATTATTCCAATTAAACTAAACTATTATGGTCCACAAGTATGTATTATTTAAATGTATTGAATATTCATCTCAATTGTGTAATATCCATATATTTTCATATTGGGTCACTATAGTTGGTATCAAAGTAATGTTTCAGTTATCCATTGGAATCTAGGAGGAGATAAAAATTGACATCGCTAAGTATATTTCTAATCATATGTCTATCGATGTCACTATTGATAATTATATGGATGAGTTAATTTTTAGGAAAATTTCCAAGAATTTTGGAAATGGATTGAGTGAGTGGATTCTATGGAATACATCTCTATTTGGATATTACCAGGGGTTTTGTCTTAAGTAGAGATTTATCTAGGAGTAAAAAAACAAAGGAGAAGTTTCGGTTCTTAATCGTGGTAATATATTAGACGAAAGTATGCCTTGATGCCCAATTGGTTTGAAACTCCAGCAGGATAGAATTTGGTAATTCAAAAACTCTTCATAAACCATTAAGAAGGATTTGAATAGAATATATATATTAGTATCATATATTAAACCTAAGGATTGAATTATAAAGGAAGGTGACATAATTTAGACATCCTCTATGTGATTTTTCATGTTTATAGAGTTTCTCTTTGAGATAATTGTTTCTTACACTATTATTTTTGGATTCATTAATAATCGTCATAAAATATTTTTTTACTTAATTGGTCATTATATTCTATTATTATTTCAAATATGGAATAAATTTTTTCCATTTCCAATATTATAAGTATAAAAAGTAATTTAATCTTAATAATATTAATGGGATGACAATGCATGGTTATAATGTAATACTGATCAAAATTTTATATCTTTTTATATCAAATTAGAATGTGGAATTGGTTATAATGAACTAATTTGGATTTATTAATTAAAATTTAATCTAATTATACTTTTAAAACAATTAAAAATGGAATTTATCCTAATAAATAATTTAAATTAGAACACTTTTTGGTACTAAATTTAAGTATTTTTCCCTATTATTTTAACATTAAATAATCTAAAAAATACCAAAAAATTACCCTACACAAATTAAAATATTTATCATTAAATAATTATTTTTATTTTTGACTTATTAAATCAAAAAATTGTTCCAAAAATTTTTATTTAATGTTGTTTCCCCATTAAAATACATATTAAAATCATAAATATAAATATAGAGTTTTAAGAATAAAATTGGGGTTATTCATATCTTATTTTTAGGAAATATATTTGATGAATATAAAAAATATTTTATATAATATAAAAATTATATCATACATTTATATCACTCATTAATTGTAATTAAATTAATTTATTAGGGTGTAATTGTTTTTTCATATAATAATATTTTATTTTTATATTAAATTCATTTTTATATTCATTTATAATTAATTTTTAAATAATGCATTCTTTTTTATATTTTTTAAACCACATATTTTTATAAATAATATCACACCATTAAAAACCTCTAATTTTACATCTAGGTTGTATTTTATTTTATTAAATAATAATTTTGGGTAATATATAATTTTTTCATAATCCTCAATCTTGCGTGTTATGTAAGCCATTGGGAAAATCATTTTTGTTTATAATGCGGGCTTAACATAGTGTTTCATATATGGAATGATAAATTTTATGTTGCATGTTGTGAATGATTAACTTGGCATTGTATATAAATAAAGTTAAACATACTGATTTAATCTGAAATAAACTATTTTAACTATCACAAGAAATTCAAAATATAAAAAAGAGAAATTTAATTTGAAGAAATAAAAATTCCTAAAATTTCAGGGTGTTACATTATACCCACCTAAAATGAAATAACTCTTTTAATTTAATATATATTGAAAATGTTTGAATACATGAATTTTAAATTCATATGAATCCACATTTTTAAAATCAATATGAAAAATTCTGATAAAAGGGGAGAGTTGGATACATCATGAATAAAAAATGTTCAATATAAATAGGATTCCACATAGCAGAATAGGGGTGGGATGTGAAAAAATAGTTGTGGAAGATAAATATAACTATCATGTTATGATTAAGATTGATTAATATATTTGATTAATGACTGTTAATAATAATAATTCCATAAATCTTTGTTTATTCTTAGGTGCAGTTATAGGACGTCCCAACCCTAGATTCTACTTATGTGGTGCACTGAGCATGGTGGACCACATGGACTCACCAAAATCTCCATGAATTCCATAGGGTATTAAATAGCGTTGAGATCCTAGGGTGTGTCCATTGAGAGATTATCCCTCTTTACCATATTTTATCATAATATTTAGATATATAATAGGAATTTAGGGGAATCAATATATGTAAATAGGTAAATAAGGATTAAAATAAATTTATATACAAGAATAGCTAATGATGACATTTCACGTAACTAGAAAAATGGACAATGTGGATACAATAAAACATGCATGACATGTTCCTAAATAGTATAAGTGAAACCAAACAACTATCCCAACCATCTCATGCTTTGGCTCGGTCATCTACAATCATGATCCATCATAAGAAGTAATTAATCATGTATTCAAGTACATATGATTCCATATTTCAAAAAATACATTCATGTATTCTACCCTTGGTACCAAATGACACCTAGAGATGGTGTGAGATAAATCTTAGTTAGACACCAAAAATTATTTCTATAATACATATCTTGTGTAATGGAAATGTAACAGTGTGAATTATCACATATATATATTAATGAAGTGAAATGTAACTAAATTAAAAAGTAGATTCTTCATCCCATGATAGTTGTGTAATCATATAACCAAGTCATTATTTTATTATACCAATTTATAAATAATTCACACAGTATTAATAATGAAGTTTCGTAGAAGAAACAAGTAATCAAAAATTAAAAGTTAATAAGAAGTGGTTTCATGGTATTCACTAAATCAACCTTGTCATTAGGGTTTACCAACTCTCTTGTAAATGGGTCTAGTTAATTGTAAGAGTGTGCTCCATGGAGCATATTCCCATGATTTCCACTATAATAATCCTATTGAATCTATTGTGATCATCAAGGGTAAAACAGGGCTATGTAGTGGTTGGGGCATATGGTTATTAACCAAATAACGTACTTATCCTTGCTGGATCCAAGTTGTGTATCCACAAAGTCCATTTATACTAGGTGAGGGATCATACTATGTCACACCGAGAATTCATGAATAATCCATGATTGAGATCTATGTGGGTCTCAATCAAGTAAATCAATGTCCTTGAAACAAAATGGAATTCACGGGTTTGGGAACTACTATATAAGGTGTGCAAAAATCTTGAATCTTATAATTTATTTACATTTAATCCAACAAATTCATATACTTATTATACATTCCAATTCCCATTTCACATTTATTTATCTATTGATGCACTTAACATAGGTGGGTCACATGGTGAGAATACATGATACTATTAAAAAGTCAATTAAAAATATAAATCAAGACATTAACAACTTTCTATTAGAAGGATCAATCCGTGTCACAATCGAATGGGGACTCAAATGTGTCAAATAATAAAAACACAATAATGAAATAACATCTTATATACAATGGATGGATATGTGGATGTAACAGCAAGAAAATAATCACAGATTTGGAAAAATCATAACCATACAATTCTAATGAATATTTTAATGGAATATAAATTCAATAAACCTCTCCCAATAAAATCAGTGTGTCCCACACGCCAACTCTAAACTCAAATAACATGATATATGAGTTATAGACCACCCAACATAGGTTCCTACGACTTTTTATTTTCAGTATCATCTCGTAGATTCACTCAGATCAGAGATGATTTTGAAAAGTGTAAAAAATCTCATTCCTCAATAAGTAGGTCAAGATAAAGAGAGAAGTGGAACAGAAAAAAATACTCTAGTACTTACTGTTGTGCATCCAACATGATGAACATAAACTCGATTGAATCCCTGATGAAGGAGATCTATTGATCACTACATTATGAAATAAAAAAATATTCAAAATGAGATTAATGGGGTCTAATCCCTCTTAAAATTAGATTATTAGGAATGAGCGGGATTAATTTGATGATTAAGTAAAAAAGGTAAAATAACCCATATTTTAGCCTATGTATGGTTTTTCGGCATAGTTTTCCAAACCATGTGAAAAGTATTAACATGTATCATGGGATAGGGGACCAAGAATTCTTAGGACTCATTATTATAGAAATAATGCACCAATCATGCATGATGTTTCTATCCCAAAATATGACCATCCTCACAGTTAGATATAACTGTGCATCCCACCCTCATGGGTTTCTCAAACCCAACGACTTAGCCATTTTCCCTAAAAATAGGGGTTTCTTGATCCAAAAAATCAATAAACACCATTAAGACATCTGATAACTCATTAGAAATCCGTATTAGGTTTACAATTAGTAGTTATATAGAAATTTAATGAACTCATACATGATTAAAAAATAGGGTTCTTTATAGTCTTCCCCCCCCCAAAAGAAATCATACCCAAGTTCTCCCTGCGTGGGTGGAGAAATAATGTCTGATAAAAACTCATTAAATTGGGAATGTAAGTAGACCTCCAAATCCCATGTATCTCCTTGAACACAGTCAATTTTACAATACACCAATACCATTGGGACAGAAATTCCTCAGAGATCCTTCGGGCTCCATTCAATGATGAATACTGAACACTCTATAATGGAAACATCAACATCTAACTATACATCATCAGTATCAAATGTATAAAATGGGTGAGCATGATTCTAAAAAATATATTAAAAATGGAAGATTTCATGAATTGAATAATATCAATAAGGTAATATCAATTGATAGGATACCGGTTTGACTCTCACTATGATCTCAAATGGCCATACATAATGAGTCAATATCATCCCTTTCTTATATAACCATTTATCCCCAAGATATGTTGACACTTGACTGACAAAATGATCTCTAACCTCATACCATAGAGGTCATATATGGTGATCAGAATATGAGTTTTATCTATCAAGAGTAATAGTCATACATTTTATGATTAGCTAAAAAAATTTGAAGTCTCTTGAACAATATGTTGATATATTGGCATACCCTCTCCTTAATCTATCCAGCTCATGGGGGCACATCACAGCCTACCATACAAGGTTTCAAATTGACCCATTATAATATTCACCTAAAAGATATTATTATAGTTTATCTAAATTAAAGGAATATGCTTATCCCATGAACCATTGATATAATATACACGTTCTCAGATCATATCCTCTAGAACCTATATTTAAGATTCCAATTTTCCATTGTTCTAAGTGTGAATAGTTCTTCTTAGAAGTACATGTGTTCACATAGCCATATAGAATAATTTCTAGGAAATTGAATTAAAATGAGAATATCTATTGGAAATGATATTACATGGGAACACATATAGTTATATGATCTCACAGATATAAAATATCCATAGCTCATCAACTGAGAAAGTCTCCCTAATAGTAAAGAAGCGGTCTTCAATCATCAGTCTATCGATGAAAAACCATATAGCATCGGTAAATCAGGGGGACCTAGGTAATCTAAATTTAATGTACATATTAAGATCATCTCATTTATATTCGGGGACTAGAAGTGGCTATAACCATCCTGTAGGACTCTGGTGGTATGCCTTCACCTGATGATAGGTGGAACACAATGTTATAAAGCCTGTTATCTGATGTTTCATCCTAGTCCACTAATATATGAATCACATGTATCGATACATCATTGAGATTCCTGGATAAACTAACCACTGAAATGTGTGAGTATATTAACATTATTAAAAAAAAGTAGGAGCATAACATGGCATGTTTCTCGAATAAGGGAAATTGAGACAAAATCAATTTTCTGATTTAGTATAATTTTAAAAATTACCCCACCAATGAAATATAATAAAATAGTTATGTAAAAACTGATAAATATTAGTATAATAATAATAGTTTAAATCCATTTTCATTTTACACACCACATAAAATTAATTTCTGTTGAATAAATCATGTATCTCATTGAAATAAAAATTGAGATACAATCATATTTCCTCGTGTCTTGACTCTTGTTATACTCATTAAATCATACTATATAATAAATATAAATTTATTATAAATCTATCACAAAATAATATTTTTAAATATAATGTAATATATATTTTTATTATGACTTTATATTACCCTCTTATTAAAAATTTTATGTTATGATTTTACTTTGTGTATTATCAGAATTGTTTTTGGAAAGGGCCTTAATTTTTAATATCATTCATCCATTGATTTATATAATGATTTAAATAATTTAAAACATTATTTTAATATAATTAATCTTCAGTATATGTGTATCATAATAATATATATAATATAAACATATTAATTGAAATACACTTTTTAAGGAGATGGTAAGCTATAAACATGAATAAATATTACTTACATTTAATTATCATGTTAAAATAATGAATGTAATATATATATATATATATAATTAATAAAAAAACTTTTTTATATCATAGATATATAATATATATTCACTAAACCCAAAATTAATACATTCCATGTAGTTAATGGACAAATCACATCACTTTGAAGATTCGATAGTACACACTTCCTCAAAAACAATTATCTTACTAACACATAATGGAAATTACAATGACATTGTTTGTAAACGAAAAAAATAATAATAATGACATAAAAAATATAATATATACCATATATAAATATAGGTCCCATCGTAGTGTCCCCCAGGATTGGTGGTAAAGGGAAAAATTAAAATTCATCATTTTGTGAGATTGTAGTTCTCCATACACGTAAACAATATTTTTGTTACCCTTTAAATGGAGGTGTGTGTAAGTGTAAGTAAAAACCATAGAATAAAAATTTCTAGTATATTGATTATAATATTTTTTTTATACAATTATGGTATAAATAGACTGGAGGGTGTTGATAAATAAAATTAAATAAAGGATCTTGAGAAAATATGTTACATCTTAATCAGTTAACTATTTTTGGATTGTGCGAGAAGGCTTACCTGGGTTTCTATAAATACTAGTAGTGGATTATAAGAATATGGGATGGATTTTGTGATACTATTATAGAAATTTTTATTAAATAATAGTCATTAGAGGTGTGAGAAAGTGGGATTGGTGGATTCTTTCTATATTAGAGAAGGAGTGGCACACCTTTAATATTTTGAAAAAATAATTCCATAGACGTTTTCCACATCTCAAGTGGAATAAATAATGGAAAAAATTAATCACAGGGAAGGAAAAGTCTAAATATAGACATCCAATGGATCTCGAACATGTTTATAAGTTATTTAGTTCTTAATTTTATAGTTTAGTCCTTAGTTAATCTTAATGTTAACTTTAACAATATAATTAATTTTAATTACAATCATTAAAAATTTTCATAATTTTTTTTACCTTATTGGATATTTTATACTATTATTATTCCTAATATGGAAACCATTTTTTTATATTCCAATTATATAAATGGAAAAAACTAATTTAATCTTAATCACACTAAGGGGACAACACTGTGGGGTTATAATGTAATAATGATCAAAATGATTTTTTGTTTTTATATTAAATTAAAAATTGAAATTAGTTCCAATGAAATAACATGGACTATATTATAAAAATTTAACCTAATTTTACTTTAAATATAATTAAAAATTTATTTTATGCACATTAATAAAATAAATTAATATGTTGTTTTTATCTAAATTTTATTCTTTTCCACTTTTAATTGAAAAATAAAATATTAGAGAAAAAATAGAAAACTTTTACCTTAACCAAATTATTATATTTATCAATAAATTATGATGTTTATTTTTGACTTATTAAATCAATATATTTTTCAAAAATTTGATTTAAAATTGTTTCCCAATTAAAACACGACATAAAATCATTAATATAAATATATGTTTTTTAGCATAAAATTGGGGTTTTTCATATCTTCTATCTGTAAAATCTATTAGATCAATATTATAAATATTTTAGGGAATATAATATATATATATATATATTTTAAAATTATATCACTCAACAATCGTAAATAAATTAATTTAAGTGTGTATAATTTTTTTTTTCATATAATAATATTTTCTTTTATATTAAATTGGTCTTCATTTTCATTTATAATTAATTTTTAACTAATTCATTCAGTATATGATTTTTAACCCATATATTTTTATAAATTATTTATTACCATTCATAACAACTAATATAATGTCTAGGATTTATCTAATTTTATGATATAATAATATTTAAAAATATATTCTTTTTTGGTAAACCTCGGTCATGAGTGTTATTCAAGCCATCGAGAAAATCATTGTTGTGTGTAATTCAAGATTTAAATAGTGTTCTATGAAGAGAAAGATAAAGGTTTTGTTTTTTTGTGCATGATTAATTTGGTGTTTCATATAAATCAAGCCAAACATATAGATTTAATATAAAATAAAATATTTTTAGTATTGCATGAAATGCAAAATCTCAAAAAGATAATTATAATGTGATGAAATAATAAATCCCAAAATATCAAGGGGTTATATTATACCCCCTTAAAATTAAATTAATATTTTAAATTAATCTAGGTTGTATATGGTTGAATACTTGAAAGATTTATTCATTTACATAAAGAACATAAAAATGAATATGATAAATTCCCATAAAAAGGAAGAGTTGGTACAATAATTATTATCCAAAGAAACAACTAAATAAGTTTTCACTTAGTATCATGGATGTGAAAACATGGATGTGAAAGATAAATATAACTATCATGTTATGAAGGAGAGTGATAGATATTTTTTTGGTGAAAGTAAATATTAATAAATCTATAAAACACTGTTTTTTAGGGGACAATTTCTTTGATATCCTGGTCCCAGATTCCACTTATGGTTTACCCTGAGCCTGGTGGACCACATGGACTCCAATGAGTCTCCTCGAGTACCAGCAGTTGTTGACAATCATTGAGTGCCTAGGGTGTTTCCATGGAGATAAAAATAACACTTCAAGATAGTATATCGTAAAATATAGATATAAAAAATGAAATTAGAGGAATAAATATAAGTAAACAGATAAGCACGAATTACAATAATTATATCAACAGGAATAACAGATGATGATATTTCATGTTACTAGAATAATGGAAAACATGGAAACAATACAATAGTCATAACATGTTCCTCAATAATATAACTGTAACCAAAAAGCTATCCCAACAATCTCGTGCTTCAGCTAGGTCATCTTATTTAGATTTATCCTAAACAGTGTGTAATCAACTATTCAAATACATATGCTTACCTTAATCAAAAACCACGTTCATGTATTCTCTCTCAGGTACAAAATGATATTTATAGATGGTGTGAGATAAATATCGGTGGGCCACCACAAACAATTTCTATAACATCTATACCATGTAATGGAAATGTAATATTGTGTAGTCATTCATATATAATGTAATGAATTGAAATGTAACTACACTCCCAAGTAGATTCTTCATCCCTCAGCAAGTGTCTCAAAAAATAACCAATTCATTATTTGATTGTATCAATTTATAAATAAGTCACACATTATGAATTGTGATGTTTCTAATATGTAACAAGTAATCCATAATTAATTTTTTAAGTAGAAGTGGTTCCATGGTATTCATCAATAAAAACTAGACCATAAGAGTTTCTAACTCAGTAGTAACTTTGTCTTGCTAAGGGTAACAGTGTACTCCAAGGTGCATATTCCATGGACTTCCAAAATAGAGTTCCAACTGAATTTGATGTGGTCATCAAGGGTAAAAAAGATCTATATAGTTACTGGGACCTATGGTTATTAACCACAGAACCTACTAATCAATGGTGTATCCAAGCTGTTTATCCACGACATCATTTAATTCTATGTGAGATATCATACTATGAGACAATGGGCATCCAAGAATAGAAAAGGATTTATATATAAGAGGGTATAAACCAAATAATGGAACATCCTTGAATCAAAATGGGGTTCCTGAGTTAGGACACTACTATATAAGTTGTTCTATAGACATGAATCTAATTATCTATTTACATTTTTTGGAATAAAGATGTATACTTTGTATCCAGTAAAATTTCCATTCCACATTTAATTATCAATTGAAGAACATAATATATGTGGTTCAGGTGGTGAGAATACATCGTACTTAAAATAATTCAAATCAAAATATAAATCAGGTCATTTAATATAGAAAATATTACCATTATAATGATAAATCTATGTCAACACCAAGCAACGACTCAAATGTGTCAAATACTAAAAACCCAACAATGGAGTAACATTTATAGGGAATGGATAGTGTATTTCACATAAAATCCATCAATTAATCACATATTAGGAAAGAGAATAACCATATGGTTCTAATCCATACACTTATGGTATATAAATTCAATAAACAATACCTGATGAAATTAGTGCATCCCACACAACAATTCCAAATCAACTAACATTAGAGATGAGTTATAGATCACCTAACATAGGTTATTATGACTCTCCTCCTTAAGTATCATCTCTTGATTTCACTCATATCATAGTAGATCTATGAGAGGTTTTGATGAATCTCATACAATGATAACTACGTTGAGAGAAATTGATATGTGGAAAAGATAAAAAGACACGAGTACTTGTTGTTGTGCATCCGACATCATGAACATAAACTATATCAAATCCATGATGAAGGAGATCTCATGATCCCAAAATTATACAATCAAAAAACTGCAATATGTTATTAATGGGTTATAATACCTCTATAAATTTAATTATGTGACAAGTGGTGGATTAATTAGATAATTGCGGCAAAAAAGTTAAAATAACCTAGAATTTAGCTTATGCATGATTTGTATGAATGGTTTTCCAAACCATATGAAAACAATGAACATGTAATTAGCATTGGGGAATTGGCATGGTTTGGCTTGATTATTATTGAAATCATGCACCAATATCGAAAGATGGTTCTGGTCAAAAATTTGACCATTCTCACAATTAGATCAAACCGTGCACCCTACCTGCATTTTTTGCTCTAACCATGAGACAAACAATGATTGCACAATAATATGGGTTTCAGGTTCCAAAAAATCACTACATACCCTAAATACATCTTTTAAATCAATGGAAATCCATATTAGGGCTAAAATATATAATTATACCAAAATTTAAAGCTCTCATATCTATGTAATAATAGGGTTCTGGCAGTCTTCCACCCTTAAAAGAAGTCATCCCCATGATAGCCCTATGGGGGTGGAGAAATACTGTCTAAAAACAACTCCTTCAATTGGGAATATATGTCAGCCTCCCAATCCCAAGTATCGACTTTCACACAGTCATGCTACCATAGCACCTGTACCAGAGGGATATAAATGCCAGAGAGAGCCCTTATGCTCCAATCAACATCGCATACTGGATACTCATCAAATGTAGAATCCTCATATAAGTCTACTACCTTGGGATCCAATATATATGATAGATCAGCCTGATACTAGAGATGTTTTTAAAAATGGAAGTTCACGTGCATTTAATGGTACCTATGAGGTAATAGGAACTGATTGGCCACCAGTTCGACACATTCTAGGATATCAAATGGCCCTACATAATTAGTCAATAACTTCCCTTTCTTAAATTACCCTCTATTCCCAAGCCTTGTTGATAATCAAAGAACAACATGATCCCTATCCTCAAACTGTTGAGGTCATCTATGGTTATTATCATAAAATTTCATTCTAACGATTGTAATTGAAAAACATTTTCTTATTATCTAAAGAAAATTTGAAGTCTCCTGAACAATAAGTGTCCATATTGGTGCTTCCTCTCCTAACTCTTTCTAGAAAATGGGTGAACATCATGACCGATGACACAATGTATCTAATTTATCAAACTTAATTGTCATCTATAAACTTACAGTATTGTTTTACTCAATGATAGTAATATGACTCTCCCAAGAACCACTAAAATTAAATACACATTCTCTGATCATATCATGTAGATCCTATATTTTCCATTTCCCTTGTCCATTATTCTGAGGGTGAATAGTTTTTCTTAGAAGCACATGTGTTCCCATAGCCTTCTAAAATTCATTCAAGATCTGTGAAGTGAAATGACAATCTATATCGAAAAATATAGTATATGAGAACACATGTAGTCATATGATCTCACATAAATAAAATATGCATATATCATTAACTGAGAATGACATCCTCATAGGAAAGAAGTGGTCTTTTTTTGTCAGTCTATCAATGAAAGCCCATATAGTTTAGATAACTCTATGAGACCTATGTAATCTAACTATAAATTCCATAGTAGTATCATATCATTTCCATTTGGGGACTGAAAGCAACTATAACAAGACTGCAGGACACGGGAGCAACACCTTCACCTGTTGATAGGTGAAACACCTAGTTATAAAGATGATTATCTTATGTATCATCTCAGTGCACCAATACTACCATCTCATATCACGATACATCTCCAAGATTCCTATTTGAAATTCCCAATGAATGGTGTGGGACTCTTTCATCAACTTTTATCTCATACATTTAATGACTTAGACATGTCCAGAAATATGTAGGAAGTTTTCTCAGTCCACAGAACAATCTAACAGAGGGTTATATCTTTTAATACTCTCACAGAGTACCGAACCATTAGGATCGAAAAATTTCAACTCTTCACCTACTCAACGAGGGAGTGATAATAGTAAAATATTAGAGGCATGGCTTCTTGTGACTGTTATGAAACTCTATATGTAGCTCAGAGAAGCGGTTCATCAATTTCCATTCATCACTAGCTTCTTGTAATGCGAATTATTATGTTTTTCAACTCAAGGCATCTAAAACCACATTTACCATCAGAAAAATATAGTTAATCTCAATTTCAATGTATTATATATCTTATACCAATGTCCACGGTCAGTGGCTGAAGGAACACATTGAAAATTTTTATTTTTTGATCTTGTGATTTGTCTTCAACTCAAAGAAATCAACAAATAGATAATTTATCTAGAAATATAGGGCATGAACAACTGCTAGTGTTTTCACTCATGAGGCCTCAAATTCCGAGATCAATACACAAAATTTCATGCATAAGGAATTATCATTTCTCCTAGTCCAGTGCCTGATGCATCACAGAAGATGTTATAACCTCTTCCAGCGTCTAAAAACATTTAGAATAGGTGCAGAGACAGATATCTATTTCAGCTCCTGAATAGAAATATAAAATGATTCTAACCAAAGGAACTTAACACCAATCTTGGTAAGACTATTAATATGTTAATAAAGACATGTGAAGTATTATATTAAATGCATTTAGTATCCAGTTATCCCCATGAATCATCAGATATCAAATTCCTTCTTCAGCTGCTCTAATGAATCTACAACACCATTCTATTTTGGGTTGATATATACTCTTAGTTATAATATTATACAACCTCAGAAGTAAATTATTTCAATATATAAGTGGATCTTTGAAATCATCACATATAGTTTATTCTCTCTCAGTTTACTCAAAACAATATTACGTTGTTTATTATAGATGTTACAATTATGAGAATACACCAAGATGTCTCCCACAAATACCTCAAAAAAATATTCAAGATACCGATAAAAAACCATAATAATCATATCCTCGAAAACAATAGGAACATTAGTATGAAAAAATGACATAAAAATGTAATAATATTGACCATTCCTTTTACGAAAAGATATATATTGTATATAAGACTGCCTAACATTCAACTGATGATAACCCGATCTCTGGTAAATGTTTCACATTATTATATATCTTTATAGTAGGTTGAATTCATCATATATTTGAGACAATGGGTTTTTATTTCTTGACCATAATCAGGTTAAACCTTCTGTAATCCATGAATGGACATATGGTTCCATCATCCTTCTTAAAGAAAAGAACGGGTGAACCTCGAGAGGATGTACTTGGACATATAATACCTTTAGACTCTAAATCCTTTAATTGTCACATGAACTCCTAAATCTATTTGAGTGTCAAAATTTAAGGATGAATGGAAACTATAGATGCTCTTGATATAGTCATTATCATAAAATCCATCCCCCTTTAAGGAGGTAATCCAAAAAAATCATCAGTAAAGATGTCCCTAAAATGACCCGCTACTAGTATAAAATAATTGTGACATAAAACATAGTCCTCCATGAGGTCTTTTGTAATTTGGGTTGTCAATAATCCTATCCCATTAATTTATGATCCTTTTCTACATGCCTGGACCTTCCACTCAACCTTCTGTATATAACTACTACCCTTGGGTAATGAAAACAATACGGTAAAGGAATGGCGGTATACATAATCATGATATAGAACCAACCAATCCATCCTAAGAATGTCATCGAATCCCATACTATTGAAAACAAAGAGGTTCAATAATAAAGGGTAACTTCTTACCATTGGGTTTTATCCATTACTTTGGCTTAATACATCTAGTCATACCTATAAAAGAATTTCTAAGATCATTACAACATAGTAATATAGTATATTTATTCATATAAATTCCATAATAGATACATAGATAACTAGTTAAAACAACCTATATAAAATAAAAAGATATTATATTTGATTCTAATAGAATAGTACCTCTTACTATAGAAGGTCCACCAACTGATACTAATGTATCTGTTGAAGTGCATGAAAATGACTTCATCAATAGCCATATGCAATAGCTAGACACCATTGATCATAACATCTCTATAGTTTCTTTTGTGGATCAAGGGTCTGGAAAGCATCTATGTGACATCCACCTCATCCAGTCCTACAAGTGATACTCTAAATATCCTCTTAATTCACAAGAAAATAACTCGCACAAGAAGGTGGAGCCTGCATGGATCCGTTTCAACTCATGGTTGGTGGATGTTCCAACAGAAACACTAAAGATTCCCCATATGTCTGCAAGAATGACTCCCAATTGGGTCTCTATCACAATGTGCCTTTATGTTACCCTATCATCCACAATGATGACACAATATCGAGCAATCAAATTGGAAATTTTAGTTTTCAGTTATATGATGAGAAACCTCGAGGGGAAATTTCCTTAAAATGGGAGATGTACTGGCCTACGGTTAAACTAATCCTCTGTGGTTGATATTATTGTCACCCCTTATGATAAAATTATTGATAAGAGCATGATTGAGTATTGTTGAAAAATTATATAGGTGAAAAGTGTTCACATTATTACTAATTGCATTATAGAGGCCATCCTTGAAGCATCTAACAAATGAAATCACATCACCAGATAGAGGTAGTTAAATGTGATAAAAATATATTAAATACACTAAATATTCTATAAATGACATAAAAACTAGCTTGATATGTATAAACTATTTTTATCTATCAGCTTTAAGTGTCTGACAAAAGAACAGATCATAAAAGGAATTATTAATATCAACCCATAACAGTCCTTGATGAAGATAAGAATGGGTAATCAAATTCCACCAATGCTTCACTGAATCCTATAGCATGTATGTGGAAAGAATGATCCTTCACTCTGGAGGCATCTCTTGATGCTCAATTATAGATATCTCTTCTTCTAACAATGAATTTTCTACATGTGAACTATCATTCTAAGAGAATGATGGAGGCTCCTACTACTATAACTCACAAACCAAATCATACATCATAGGTGCAACTCATGGAGCACCATGATTGGAATCCATCAAATATACTAAAATATCATGATCATTGACATCAATTCCCAAATTAGGTATAATAGGCAGTTCCTCAATTTCCACTCCTATAGGTATGGCTGGTGGCTCAAAGCCCACTCTTTATGGATAATGTTCAACGCCTTCTTCCATTCGTACAATCTGATGAATACACTGGGGCATTTGAGAAAAAATTCCAAGCACCCTCATCAAAATAATATTTAAGATGAATGATAGCATCACTAGTGGAATATTAATTTTGGAAAACTCACTACCCATGGAATACTACCCCATCTACCTACATTGACATGTAGAGATTAGTATGTTCACATGTATAAGTTTCATTTAAATTTAAATTTTATTTCCGGTTTCACTACTTTTCCATTCATGAACATGACATGGTGAGATAAGGATGTGAAACCATTTCATATTATAAGTCATGTTTAACTTTATAATGGATATTAATTCCCATTGAATATGTTCCTGTACTCTTTATCAATGAAAATGACACCAACTTATTTATATCATAATTTCTCGACATGATAAATTACTCACCCCAAACATGAGGGACCATACAACTCATGAATTTAGTCACTCAAACAATAACAAGAGTTATAAAAGAATAAGATAACTATAATAGCACCACTCAATAAACATATCCATATCACAGTGTGGAAATGAGTGACATGAATCCATATGGAATGAAAATATTCATTTTATGTGAATTCAAGGATCCTATAATGTTTCATAAAACAATGCTCTATCATCTAATCACTTCAGGTGAAGGATAATATACAATCTCAAATAGAGTAATAATAAAACACACCACACAATGTGTACGTCACACAATGGTTATATAATATCAACTATAATTGTAAAAATAGATCAACAATTATAGTTTGGTTAACTAGATCATTACCCCAAACATTGATTTGTGACATCAAATATTTTCTTATCAACATGTCCTATGCATTCCAAATCTCCTATATATTTTCATTAAATATTAAATTATGAATGGAATAGCCCCATGATACCACTTTGTGACAACCCAGACCAGGGTGCCACTTACTGGGTGCCATGATCCCGGTGGGACACGTTCCCACAAGTGAATCGTTCTGAATTCCAATGTCTACCATCTAGTAGTGAGGGACAAGGGTGTGTCTTTGGGAGACTATTTCATCATTACCAGATTGTAAGAAAATGTATAGATATAAACAATGGTAAATATAATAATAAATATAATTACAAAGATAAACAAGGATAACAAAAACTAAATAAATTATATAACTGATGATGATATGTAATTTTACTAGAAATTTTTAAAACATGGAAACAAGATAGTTAACAAAACATGTTCCAAAACATTTATAAAAAAATAAATTAAACATCATAGGAATCAAAAGATATAGATCAATCATCTATTATCAAGATCCATTCTAAATAGTGAGCACACATGTGATTAATTCTATATGATTAGCTTTATCAAAAACTACATTCATGTAATCTTTACAAGGTACCGGACAATTCCTGTAGATTGTGTTAGATAAATCATACTGGGGGCACCAAAAACAGTGTATATAACACCAATACAATGAAATTGAAATTTAACTGTGTGCATTCATACATATATAATGTAATAAAGTACAATGTAACTAAATACCCAAGTACCTAAATCATCCCTCTGTAAGTTTCTAAACATTTAAACAAGTCATTATTTGGTTGTACAGAATTAAAAATATTTCACACATTTTCAATCGTAATTGTTCCATGATTCAATAAAGAAACCATAATTAATTGTTAATAAAAAGTGGTTATATGGTATTCACAAAGTCAACCTAGAACTCAGGGGTCTCTATCTCAGTGTTAACTGGTAATTGCAAAGTGTATGGGTGTAATCAAAAGAGAAATGTATAAGGATTTACACAATAGTAGACCCTTCAAATCCAATGTTGTCATGGAAGGTAAAATAGAACTATTTAGAGACTATGGCCAATGGTCTTTAACCATGGAACCTATTTGTCAATGTTGGATCCAAAAATTTTATCCATGGCATCCATTAATTCATTGTGAGGGATCCTATAGGATCATACAAAGAATCAAAAATAAAAAAGGATTTGGATCTCAGTGGGTCTCAACCTAAGAAATCCACATACATGAATTGGAATGGGGTTCTTGAGCGCACATGTCCATCCAATATAAGATTCCTAGGAGATTTCATGTTATTCCACGCTTATTTAATAATGTAGTATTTTATAATATCAATTTGGTCAATAATTTCTTTTCATTTGTGTGAATAGGAACAGAAGCATTCAACCATTATTAAATCCTTTTGGCCATATTCAATAATTAAAGACTATTACACTAGTATCCATTGACGTGGTATGGGGTGATACGATCATAAAACATATAATTTATTTATATTTATTTAGTTAAAGTCATATTCTATATATACTCTCCATCATCCAATTCACATTTAATTTCCAATTGACGCACTTCACATAGGTGGGTCAAGTGGTGAGAAAACATAGTACATACCATTATGTATTTAAAAATATGAATCAAGTCATTCATTATAGAAAATATTAACCTTATGAGGGTCAAGACAAGTCACACTCGAACGACAGCTCAAACATGTCATGTACAAAAAACCCAATTATGGAATAACATTATCCATATGATGGATGAAGTTGTGGGCATATACACTAAAAATTATTAACATATTTGGAAATATCTTGATGATATGGTTCTAATAAATACAATCATGGATTACAAATTCAACATATGTAACACCATGAATTTGGTGGGCACCACAGTACAATTCTAAAATAAATAAACTTGAGGGATGAATTATAAACAACACACTATAGGGACGTACATCTCTTCTACTATGGTATTGGCCCTTAATTTTTCTCACATCTGAGAAGATCTAAAAAATTATTATTAATTTACATACCTTGATAACTAGGATGAGATAAACAAAAAATCAGAATGTATAAAAATGACTTGAGTACATACCGATGCACATCCCACATGATGAATGATATCTTGATCAGATCTGATAAGAGGGGATATCTATTATTCCCTAAAGTATGCCTTTCAAAATATCCAAAGTGAGTGTAATGGGGTCGAATACTACTAGAAATTATATTTGGAGGATGGAGGGATTGATTAGATCATTATGGGAAAAATGTAATGTTGCCCAAAATTTTACCTATGGATAGTTTTTTCATACATTATTCCTAATTGTTCTCAATCCATGTACATGTACATATGGAAGCGGGGAACTAGCATGTTTAGGACACAATGTTAGGGAAACTATTCACCAACCATGCAAGATGTATCTTCCTGAAAGTGATTTCATCTATACAGTTAGATCTAATCATTCCCCCTACCTTCATGGTTATTTGTAACCATACAATAGGGATAGATTCCTTAAAAGGACGGGTTTCAGGCTCTAATCAAGCCCCGTATTCCCCTAATATCACTACTAACTCATTTTGAATCTATTTTAGGTCCAAAATAAAGAATTATAAAACACATTAATGGATTCATACCTATGTGAAAACCTATTTCATGCAATTAAATTCAACAAAAACAAAGGTACTATGATTTATTTTGATTTAAGATTCTTTTTCTGAAATTTGAATAATATATGGGATAATATATACATCCATTATTTTATTAAGTTATAACACATTATTATTCATTGACCATCATCAATTATTTCTCTAAAAAGAAATTTTCCTTTTTCATTCCTTAGGATCTAACATATCATGAGATTCATAATATGTCATTCAATTTTTCATCACTTATCATCAACTCAATGTAGACTATACAAGCTATCCTATATGCATAAATTCTAATATAGAGAGATAACACATTAATCGTACTAGCTTCATTAGATGATTAAATAAACATTTATATAAATGGATAACCTTATAAGCCATCTAATAGTTGAATATTCAATTATTTTGAGAAAATATAATGAGACATGCTTAATATTGAACCCCCATGTATCACAAAGTACAAATTTTATGTCACAATACAAATATGTGAATACCCTTATAATATAGTTCCATTAAAAATTGTAATTACTTTAATAACTATAACTTCTTTTTCAAAACATGAATTATTCTTTATTCGAATAAATATTTATTATAATTTTTTAAATCCATGGAGTTGTAAACTACATCAATGATGACATAGAATAGTTTGTTAGTTTTCAGTTTGAGGGAAATATGTAGTGTCCAATTTACTTATTCATATACAACATATCATTATCCAAGATCAATTTCATGAAATTGTTGAGGGTTAACTTTCCATAATTAGTATATCACATTTCCTTGAAATCATCTTTCTATGACATCATCACTATCCATCATGTCCTTTTAAATACATGATAAATACTTATGCTGAAAATAATTTTTTATCTCATGATTCTACAATCATAGTCATTGAATTCCAAAATATAAATACTTCATTCATTCAATGTTATTTATAAACTATCACTATGAAATCACCAAAATATATATTAATTCAATTTATTAAAATATGAAATATGAATACTTTTATGGTTCCTAAACCTCAATATAATCATTATTCTTGTGATTATGTTTAAAAATACCAGTAGAACATAATGTTCCTTTCATAAGTCGTTTGAGGACTCACTATCTTCATATGTATAAACACTACTAATACCACCTTCCACATTATATTAACGAGGTTTCAAATTAGGAAACATATTTTTATAATTCCCATAATTTCCACATATGAAACATTCAATGTTAACAGTGTTATTTCTAGTTATCTCTATTGAATTGAATATTAAATCAAGTGTTGAGAAGAAAATATTGTAAAAGATATACACATAATCATAAAAACATTATATATAGAAAATTTTATTCATGAAACCTACATTTTAATTGATGACACCTTATGTTTATCATAGGTTATTAATAATCATATTCTATTCAAATACATTATAATATTTCCCAATGACTTAGTAAATTTTCAAAGCATATCCCTTGGGAGTGTCAATCCACGTGTCTAGTAAGGCCCATTATCATGTACAAGAGTACCCCAAGTGAGGCCCAAGGGATCTTGTCAAATATGATACCACTAATAACATATGTTCCAGATATATATACACTTGTTATATCTATATTGTGATTTATTTCCAGGAAACCACTAACTCTATCTTTTTACAAAATTCTAAGACATTTTCCTAAATGTTGACTCCACTTTGTACTCATCCTTAGAGAAATTCATAGACTTATCCTTAGAATTATACCATTGGATGTAACTAATTTTATTTATATTCAATTCAAAAGGATGACTAAACCATTCTTATTTACCAACAATAATGACCCAGGATTAACATACATGGATATTACATAATTTTAGATGATTATTCGGTATCTTACTAAAATTCATGCCCGAGTACCGTAACAGTTTCATGTCTTTGGAAACATGAAAAAAAAATGTTTTTTCCTATTGAAATATCTTCCACATATCCCGTAAATATCTCCATCATCTGTACATATACATAAATATTTTATTAATAACCTAGGTAATGGAATCATAAAAAATAGGCAATCTTATATGTTCAGTAATAGTAAATAATTTAAATGAATTAGAATAACAAAAAAAAATTGTATAGAACATTTGAATAACATTTTATTTTCATAACAAACATATGAGAGAATATAATAATGATTTGTTGTTAATATTACATATATCACAGTATAATTAAATTCTTCTGTCATAAAATCATAATATAGGAATATCAAATTGAATTTCTGGAATGCACATAAATATAGAAATCTTCTTTCAATGATACCTACCGTGACCATTATAACATTATAGGATTGGACAACCACCCAAGTAAATTCTTTAGAATAGGGATAACAAATCGTGTTCCCTATTAATTTTAGTATTTTGAAATAAAATAAATACATTCTTGTTTATTGACCATGGGATACAACCCATGTACTCTCTTACTTTTTGGCTTCTGTTAAAACCCACATGCCTTCTTTTTTTAGGCATGGGTTATAACCCATGAACCCTTTTGAGAGCATATACAACTAATCATTACCCAATGCCTTGGAAGGTGATATCAAACCCACCCATATCATAATAAAATAATTCTTAGATATTCTACAAGATAATAAATTATTCATCATATAATGACCTATAAAAAGTGATATATTTTATAAACACTAATTAATAATCCATGAAATGAAATGTTTATTATTAAAATTTCAACAGAATATAACCTATTAAAAGAGATAGGTTTCAAAATAACTTCATAAAATGATAACCTATGAAAATAAGTGGGTCTCTAAAGCGTAAAACCCATGGAATAAACTGTGGGTCTGAAGAATTATCCCATCAAAACATAATCCATAGAATAAATAATATGAATGGACCCATTAGATAATTTATTATAAGGGAATGAGTAGAATTGAAAATTTTTATCTTTTATAGAAAATAACTTTGATGTATATTTTTAAAATAATTCATGAGGTAAATATATAATATTCTTTGAAAAATTAATTTTAAAGCATAAATATATTTGAAAATACATTTCATTAAAAATATATTTTAAAAAATATATTTTAAAAATTAACCTATTAAACATTATAATAAATCATCAATTAATTGATGGTTGGTAAATTTTTACTTGCCGTATGAGGTAAAATGACATTATTTTTACATAATAAAAATTTATGAAAAATTCCTCATTCAGAAAAATATAAGAATATACCTTTTAAAAAATTGGTTAGAAATGGTAAAAAAAATTTTTTAAATGAGTTTAGAAGAATAATATAATTTTCTTAGAAACCAATTTTTAACAAAATTGTTTTTTATGGATCACAGATTTTTGGCCAAAGAGAGAGTAATGTCGGACTTCCATAAAAACACATTCCCAACCATCTTATGTACCAAATATTGGAGAAATAGTTATAATATATGAATATATAATGAATTAATATTGGATAAGAAAATTTTCTAATGATATTGAGAGAAGGATCATAATATTTCAAAAAAGGAACCATAATAATAAACAATCTCAAAAATCAATGAAATTATTTCAAGAAACTCTAACCACTTGGTAGCATTGAACTATTCTTCACATTAATGAAAATGAAATTACAATAATATTAAAATATTTTTAATATAAATATACTCATGTTATGAAATTTCAATGAATATATATACACTTCATTGAAAAATATAGCTGTATGAAATAGAATCTCACTACAAAAAGAATAATTGAGACAAAATTATTTTTGTAATGTTGTAAATTTTTAATCATAGTCACCATGAAAAAAATATAATCAAATAGATATATTAATATACAATAATTTAGGTATAATAATAATAGTATACATCCATATAATGTATACTCACCACTCAAAATAAAAGTGTTGTGAATAAATCATGTATCTCATAGAAATAAAAAGTCCGATGAAATCCCATTACCTTCTATCTTGAATCTCGACATACTCATTAAAACCTAATGTATAATAAATATAAATATATTATAAATATATAAAATAACATGTTAATTCTTCTAGTACCCTATTGGGTTAAATTATGACATTATATTTCACACTTGTTAACATTTCTATGTTAAGGATTCACCACAGCTATTATCAATTTTCTTTTTCGCATGTGTATTAATTTTTTATATCATTGGTCCATATATTCATATCATGATTTCCAAAATGTTAACCCTGATTTATTATATCATATATTCAATATATGTGAATTATAATAATCCAAATAATATATATGTATGAGACATAATACACTATCTAAATATATAATAATTCGTATGTATAAATGAACAATATTTCATTGTAATTGTCTTCTTAAATGAATGAATCAAAAATGAAATATATGTATATATATAATTATTAATTTATCATGATTATAACATATATATGTATATATATAATATATTAAAAAATCTCATCCTTAATATATTATATGTAGTTTTTTAATGAATGACATTTCTTTGAGGGGGGAGTTAGTTCATTCTACCAAAAATAAAATTATTATATTTATAAAAATTGGATTGTTCAAAAAATTATGTTGTAAAATAATTATAAATTTTTAAAAATTACTAAATATAATTTATTTAACATTTATAGACAATTTTACAGTTATATTTTCATCAATGATAGGATATGAAGGAAAAATGAAGAATCATAGTTTTTTTAGATTATAGTTCCTTTTTCATGTAAACAATATGTTTTTTACACATTATATAGAGGTGTGTGCATGTTTAGGTCAAAACGATAGAATAAAAACAATCTAGTATATTTATGATAAATTTATAGTTATAAAATCATTGATTAATGAGAGTGGAGGGGTTAGAGAAAGAAAATAAATTAAATTAACTTAAGAGAAGACGTTACCTATTAATCGAGTAACTATATTTGGATTGGGCCAAATAATTTATTGGGTTTCTCTCTATTGAAGGCGAGACTTCTAATAGGAAAACATATTTTGGGAGGTTATTTTAGTATATTTTAGGTTATCCAATGGACCTGAGTGGTTTTAGTATATGGTATGAAGAGTCTATTGGGTCTTAAATACAAGTCTTAGTCCTTAGATATCCTTAATTTTACCTTAATCAATGCAAATAATATTAATTACAATAACTAATAACTTTGGTCAAAAAATAAAATTAACAGACTAGAAATTATAAATTATTTTGACTCAAAATATTGAATACTTTTTTTTCCAAATTCCAATCATATAAGGGGAATAAATTATATAAATTTAATCACACTTATGGGATGACACAAAGATTATTAATTAAAAAATGGCAAAATTTACTTTTATTTTTTATAAAATTTGAATTATAAGTTATTTCAAATGACCACATTTTTTTATATTGAATAAAATATAATATAAATAATCTTTAAAAAAATTTAAAATGTAACTTTTTTTAAAAAATAAATTATATGAAAAAAAACATGAAATCAAATTCATTAGTTTTTACTATTCATTAAAAATGATATTTCAGAGAAAAATAACAATAATACCGTAACCTAATTATTTTGTACTAAATTAATGTATGAAGTTAGTTTTGAAATATTAAATCTATATAATTTCCAATATTTTAATTTAAAATTGGGTCACCATTAAAAAGCAATTATATTTGCCTATATATGGGTTTATGTATAAAATTGGGCGTATTTTTATCTTATGTCTATAAAATATATTGGCTGAATAAAAAAAATTTCAATAGATATATAAAATGTATAATACTATAATATCACTCACCAATTATAATTAACATTATTTATTTCTATAAAACAATTTAGTGTATATAAAAATATTTTTCATTATATTCAATCAGTTTTTATATTCATTTAATATTTATTTGTATCCAATAAAATCATTTTATATTTTTGTAAACCATATATTTTGATATATTAGATAATAATATTCGTGACTATAACTTTAATATATATGTTATATCGTTTTAAATTAAATAATGGTATTTTAATAATATATTATTTTTTGGAAAACCTTGGTCATGTGTGTTATGCATGTCATTGGGTAATAACATTGTTATGTCTTACACAATCTAACCATGTTGTTTCGTATAGAGCAAAGTAAAAGTTATGTTGAATTTACTATATTATTAACATGATGTTGCATATAATTAAATCCAAATATATTTCTTTAATATAAAATAATGTATTTTTAATGTTGCGTGGAGTGAAAATTTTCACAAATATAAAATTAATTTGAATAAAATAATTCAAATATTGTCGGGGTCTTAAAATATTTATCATGGAAATGAAGTAAACTGTTGATATTTATCCAATGGGCTGTTATGAATTAAAGAAATTATTTTTAATAAATTATATTTTTTATTAATCATATAAATATGGAATAGTTACATGAGATAAATAAAAAGGACGCCGATTACATCAGTACATAAGAGAAATTTTATTTTTAACATAAATTGAATGTTTCCAGAATAATCATCTGTAACACCCCAATATTTCATAGTGTGTTATTTCATCAAAATAATTCAATAACTTGCACTACACGAAACACTGAGTTCAATCACACCATGACATACAAAAAAAAATCCATTCAAAAGAGGTTATGAATAGTATTATCTAAATTTTAAACTTTATATAATCCTTATAATTTTAGAATCCATATTATGAGTTTCTTAGTCATAATGCAAGAACAGATTCATTTTCAGTATTGCACTTTTATCAACTTTTGATAGTGAAACCTTTTTAAATACAATATTTTAAACTTTTTGAATAAATGGAGACATCAAAAAATTTAAAATGAAACATCCCAAGCTTCCACGGTACGCTTTCCTTTGAATAAAACAGTAGCGTGTGTTGTACGCAAGTTCGAGTTCTAACACACCGTAACCAATCAAACTAGCTGTTATGAATAGTAATACCTAATTTTTGAAGTTATATAGATTTTATATTTTAAAATGGACTTCATTTTTGGATTCGGAATATCAAATTTAGCCTAAAGTGAAATTTTGGTACTTTTCGGATAACTTTCATATTTTGATGAATAGTGAAAATTACTAAATTTTAATTAAAAACAACTTTTTTAATCAAAATAATTAATAGTGATAAATTATGAATTTGAGTGGTTTTAATGTATATTTAGAATATATTTTTACTATTTAATATAATGTTGGTCATTGGACATAATTTTACAATTAAACCGAACATAAACAAGTGTCAATCTTTTGATAGTTATTATCTCTTAAAAACACGCTTTTTGTTTTGACAGCGGGAATTAATTTTAAATTAATTTCTGCCACTTCTGTGTTTTGAATTTAGGAAAATGGATTCCATATTTGGAATCAGGATGTTAAAATTGTGTAAATAGGTAACTTTTATTTTTAGGCATTTTGAATAATTACTGCGGTAAATATTTTATTTACCATGGTTAAGGGTAAATCCGGTAAATAAGGGTTAAAAAATAATATTATAATAATACTAAATTACCCTAAAACGTATCTTAACCCTATTGGTTGATACATGGTCGACCATGGGCATCTTTGTGTCAATTTTGGGACCCCATGGATCCACTTGTAAGTGATAATGACACTTTATTTTAATTAAGTTAAAATGAATACAAAAATGACACAAGCATATATCTTTTAGAACAACAATTGTTACATAGGGATATATATGTTGGATTTTAGATTATAAATATTAATTAGAAAGATAAAAAGATTTCCTACATAATGATATTTTATTTATAATTTTTAGACATTATATAATTTATTTTATTTATGACACAATGATGATGCAGTAATTACTATAATAGTGAAAAATTTAAATAATTGATATTATAAATACCCAAATAAATATAATATGAAACTTTTAATGAATTAAACTAATTTTCTAGGATAATATGATATATTAGTATTGATTTAATTGAATTTTTTATAAGTAATCAATCTGTTATGAGATTCAAAAAAATCAACTATTGAATAGTGTCAAAATTGACATAAAAGAGTTCTTAAAACAAATATTATATAATTAATTGATATTAAATTCCTAAAAATCTAAGGTTCGTCCAAGAGACTTATATCATGATAGGTTCATCATTAATGTACCACTTGGGGGTCTCTTGGATGTATATAGTAAGTTTATTAACCATATTATATAAAAATACAAAGAGACATTGTAAAAGTGAAACTAATTAACTTAGAGTTAATACTTAAAGATAAGGTTAATATAAGTACCCAAACCTATCTAAATTCTATTGGTTGAGTGTTTTTCGACCTATCCCCACCTTAACCTTTGAATAATCAACTTTGGAGCCATTATAAACCGAATATGAATTTATTATAAATTAATATTTCTAGCTTTTCCAAAGATGCCCCTCACCCCTCTTATAAAAGGGCACTCCTCCTTCTCATTTCTTCACACCTTAAAATCCTTTTGGTTCGGCCAAACTCTGCCCAAATACTCTCCCAACATCCCTCACTACAACCTAGAGGCCTTAGTTTGATGAGAAAGCCAATATAAGGAGCCCTTTTGATCAAATCAAAAGGAAGAACCCGAAGAAGAGGTAATGATTTCACCACCCTTCTCCAAGTTCATTTCTTCTTCCACTTCTTATTCCTTTGTTCTTACCATTCTAAAATAATAACTCCAGTATCTCACATATACTGTGATGTTATTATAAATATGGTGCAATCATATTCAGTATTCTATCCACCCTTTGAATAACATGTCACCATACGTGCGTACGTACGGCTTACCGTCTCCACGTCGTGGTGTAATTGTTATTCAATATAATATTATTTGGATGGGTATAATAATGATGTGTAACTCATGTAAATAATAAATATAACATGTTAATGATTCTGTATATATGATATACCATCCATTTATATATTATTTTAATATCAAAAGATTGATATTTTCGCTCGTGCGTACGTACGGACTACCGTCTCCACGAACGCGATGAGATTCATTCTCCATCGTATCCATTCAAGTATAATTATCATTTGATGATTTAAAAATGATGTTTAAGGACTGGATATCATTCTGGATATGAATAAGATACAACAACCATGGCTTATGTAACAAAACATATAAAAGAAAATGAGTAAGTTAACTCCCGAAAAAACGATAATTCTAAGATATTATTAACAAATCAATGTTAAAAGATCATATATGATATCATATTAATATATATGATTCTTGTATAATTTAATAACAACTATTTCACCATTATAAAGGAGGTTAACCTACCCCAACCAAGGAAAAGTACAAGGTAAGGGTTTACTTTACAACCTCTTCATTATCCAAGGTTGTTTATAAGTAATAATCTACTGGGATCTCTTTATCATCCACATCCATGTTTCTTAAAAATTCATTTCAAAACATTTTTACTATTTACTAGAATATGAGTTAAAGTCATTTATACCCTTTTTGACTTTTATAAGTGGTTTATAAAGGAATCTTTCGGTCATTTTCAAAACAAGGTCCTTTTTAACCTTTTCTACAGAATTAAGGTAAGAATGTTTTTTTTAACTTATACGGCGGGTGCGGCTATTTTCCGCCGTTATAAAATCTTCAAAGTTTCCCTTACAAGATTATAAGAATATTTTCAAAGAAAATGTTTTATTTTATATGGATCTTAAATTATTTCAAAATAAAAGGAGATATTTCGTTAAAAAGAATTTTGATTTCATCTATTTCAACATCCTTTGATGGATTTTAAGATTATTTGAAGTTGATTTATTATGATACAAAACTTCTATATTGTATTGAAGGTTTTGTGATATGTTTGACTATGGATGTGCTATTTTTATACCATTCATAGTTTATGGTGAAAGTATTGACATTTCGTATGCTAGTTTTAATACGAATGTTTATGTTATGTTTAAACCTTTTCATATGTGAATGCATTGGACTTAATATGTGACGGGTGGAGCCCGCTATAGCTCCTCGATGCATCGGTAGGTCTCATGAGACAAACTAGTGTCTTGGCACAAGGCCTTGACAAAATATTATTTGTAGTCTTGGCACGAGGCCTTGGCTATGTGGTTATGATAGTCTGGCATTATGCATTCCAACATTATGAAAGTGGTTATTGATTTTTGCATGTGATTATTCGATTAGTAGAATATCCATGTGAATAAGTAAATGGAATTATTTCATTTTACTTTTGCCATACTATGTTGATGTTCAAGTTTAAAAGGCTTTTGTTTTAGTAATGCATTGCCTTAAATGTTTATTATTATTTATGAAAGTTTCCGCTATATTGTTATCCTTACTGGGCATTTGAGCTCACCCATTTTCTATGTTTTATTTTTCCTAGGAAGTGAAGAAGTAAATTATGAATGACCTGCAGGGATATTATGTGGGGATATGAGTGTGGATTATGGAGACATTATGTTATTGTAGTAGTTTTTCATTTTATGATGTAATGTAAAACTTATGAATATATCTAGTGTTTCCAAGGCTACTAAACCAATCGGTCTTTCGAGATTTGATCTTTCTTGTGATCATGCCAATGTTATGTAATAATGCACCGACTCTGGGTAGCTGGGGTCGGGGCGTTACAGTTGGTATCAGAGGAAGTTTAGTACAAACCTTGGAAGCTAGATTTAGATAAACTCTAATTAGAGCACGTAGACCTAAGATGAACTTTGAGGATTAGTATAGAAGAACTTCCTAGAATTTTGGTATTGTAGAAATTTTGTGAGTTTTCCGAGCAATACATCCCTGTCTGGATACGAGTAGGTAGAGGCAACTCTGGCACAGATTTACCTAGGGGTAAAACCCGAAAACACCGCTTTGAGCTAGACTCGAACGGGAACTGGTGCACGACAACGGGCCTTGCTGCACTCTTGGTTACGACACTCCCGGGGGATATGCTTAGGATAACTCTCATTTTCTTTACAAATCATTATGAAGGGTTTATGATTATATAATTCCTCAAAGAAAACATTTTTATGATTATAGATTATATCCATAAATAGTTCAATTTATGTTATGTGTTTTATAAGTATGGGATTATGTATTTTGATTCATAAACTGATCTAGTTTATGCCATGGTATAGAAATGGCGCCCAGTAGAAGGAATGAGAACTCCAGAAATACACATGATTAAAAGAGAAGGATGGATCATATCTTTCATGGTCTTAAGCTAGAATTTATAAGAGAAATAGTCTCCCATGTATTATCATCATATGAAGAAATAATATCATGTGTTGATAAGATATGTAAAGAGTTTACTGAGTCTTATGGCTTTGAAGGGAAGCAAGAGAAGAAAAGGATGGAAGAGAGAACGATGGATAAAGGGAAGAGGGAAAAGAAAAATTTTCCCATATGTGGTAACTGTGGAAAGAAACACCCTGGAACTTGCCTGAAAGGAATGTGAGTTTGTTATAAGTGTGGAGGAAAAGGGCACAAAGTACGTGACTGCAAGGGTGAGAAAATGGTTTCAAATGTACAATGCTTCATTTTCAAGGAGTTTGGACACTACGCGAACCTATGCCCCAGTCATCAGACTATGCCGCAAATGATACTATTGGATAATAATCAAGTTATGATACTACCACAGATGAAGAGTAATGATTAGAGTTCTTATGTTGATTATGTCAATTGAGTGTTGTATCAACAATGTACTTGTTATAATAATTATGGAGTATATAAGGATTGTACTGCAGTACTATTTCACTAAGGACTTGAGATTGTGTGGAACAAAGAAAAGTGACTCAATAGCAGGATAAATTTTTGGAAAATATATGTTTGAGAGAATGATAAACCATAATATAGTTCTGATACCGAAGTAGTGATTTTGGAATAATACATGATTGTTTGGATAAATTATATTGGATATTCTTGACTACCTTGGAACTAATTAATGTTTTTTATATTCCATCATTGTTGGCGTTTAAAACGTTTTTGTATTAATGAAGTATATCCAGCATTCTATATGGAATAGGGGAGCATGAATGTAATCAATAAGGAATATGGTAATTCAAGATGTTTCAGTTTATTAAAAGAATACAAGATGAAGGTATTCATATACTATTGCGGGGTAAAAAGGATCTATATTATGCTTAACTTCCTTATAAATGTTGGACTGTGAGTTTGGACAGAAGTATTTTGGATAGTTCTAGTTTGGATTATTTTGGATTACCATAAAAGGAAAACCCGGAGGTTGGGCGGCAACCCGTCGCGTCCGGCAAGGCTGCGAGACTTGAACCCGCAACCGAAGGGCGACAAGGGTGTATCACCTACCACTGGCCCACGAGATGTCCTGGATTAAATAATGTAGTTTTTATTAAATGATCTTTTAGATGAATTATAAATTCGTTTATTTTGGAACCCTATACGAATAGTGTAAATAGAAATTTTTTTTTACCTTCTATTATCTTTTAGAGTGAAAGATGAGTTTGTGGTAGAAATTTATTAATGGATAAAACTCTAATTATAAAGTAATTATATCTCCATATGATCTTTTCCAATCTCATAAAAAAATTCCTCAATATTAAGAAAAGAAAATTAGAACAAAAATGTTTTCCTAGATGGTACCTTAAATCATCACTAATTTATAGCTTTGGGATTGTTAGCCTTTTCATAGCCATGTTCTCTACCACTCTCCATCAGATAAATGATGGTTAGATTTTTCTTCCATATCCATATTTTACTACATGGAACCCTATTATGTGTTCTTTTCTGTAATCTTCATACTTTCCACTCTTTATTTTAAATAGAGGCCTCGTTAATTCATTTTTCGATGTGGGATTTCAACTAAGATATTTTGAAACGTCAAAAATGTGTTATCCTAATACCCTATGTTTTGTTGAACCGATGGTATTTCAAATCATCATAGATTGATGAATTTAAGGACCTCAATTATACACTTGTTTGTGATTGATGACCTCAATCACTACCTATAAATATTTACGTTTTTCCTCCAATTATATGTCTCTAATTGCCACCAATGTTCTCCTAATCAAGATCATAATTTGGTGGTGACCCTTTAATTTCTCTTTTCCTCATTTTAAGACTAAATTTTAGTAACCCAATTTCTGATGTGGGTTTTCCCACAAATATATTTTCTATTTTCAACATTTTATTTTCGAAGAACAATTTCAAATCGCGAGGACGCAATTTATTGAAGGAGGGGAGAATGTAACACCCCAAGATTTCATAGTGTGTTATTTCTTCAAAATAATTCAATAAATTGCACTACACGCAACACTGAGTTCAATCACACCATGACTTACAAAAAAAAAGCCATTCAAAAGAGGTTATGAATAGTATTATCTAAATTTTAAACTTCATATAATCCTTATAATTTTAGAATCCATATTATGAGTTTCTTAGTCATAATGCAAGAACAGATTCATTTTCAGTATTGCACTTTTATCAACTTTTGATAGTGAAACCTTTTTAAATACAATATTTTAAACTTTTTGACTAAATGGAGACATCAAAAAATTTAAAATGAAACATCCCAAGCTTCCACGGTACGCTTTCCTTTGAATAAAACAGTAGCGTGTGTTGTACGCAACTTCGAGTTCTAACACACCGTAACCAATCAAACTAGCTGTTATTAATAGTAATACCTACTTTTTGAAGTTATATATATTTTATATTTTAAAATGGACTTCATTTTTGGATTCGGAATATCAAATTTAGCCTAAGGTGAAATTTTGGTACTTTTCGGATAACTTTCATATTTTGATGAATAGTGAAAATTACTAAATTTTAATTAAAAACAACTTTTTTAATCAAAATAATTAATAGTGATAAATTATGAATTTGAGTGGTTTTAAAGTATATTTAGAATATATTTTTACTATTTAATATAATGTTGGTCATTGGACATAATTTTACAATTAAACCGAACATAAACAAGTGTCAATCTTTTGATAGTTATTATCTCTTAAAAACACGCTTTTTGTTTTGACAGCGGGAATTAATTTTAAATTAATTTCTGCCACTTATGTGTTTTGAATTTAGGAAAATGTATTCCATATTTGGAATCAGGATGTTCAAATTGTGTAAATAGGTAACTTTTATTTTTAGAAATTTTGAATAATTACTGCGGTAAATATTTTATTTACCATGGTTAAGGGTAAATCCGGTAAATAAGTGTTAAAAAATAATATTATAATAATACTAAATTACCCTAAAACGTGTCTTAACCCTATTGGTTGATACATGGTCGACCATGGGCATCTTTGTGTCAATTTTGGGACCCCATGGATCCACTTGTAAGTGATAATGACACTTTATTTTAATTAAGTTAAAATGAATACAAAAATGACACAAGCATATATCTTTTAGAAAAACAATTGTTACATAGGGTAATATATGTTGGATTTTAGATTATAAATATTAATTAGAAAGCTAAAACTATTTCCTACATAATGATATTTTATTTATAATTTTTAGACATTAAATAATTTATTTTATTTATGACACAATGATGATGCAGTAATTACTATAATAGTGAAAAATTAAAATAATTGATATTATAAATAACCAAATAAATATAATATGAAACTTTTAATGAATTAAACTAATTTTCTAGGATAATATGATATATTAGGATTTATTTAATTGACTTTGTTCGAAGTAATCAATCTGTTATGAGTTTCACAAAAATCAACTATTGAATAGTGTCAAAATTGACATAAAAGAGATCTTAAAACAAATATTATATTATTAATTGATATTAAATTCCTAAAAATCTAAGGTTCGTCCAAGAGACTTATATCATGATAGGTCCATCATTAATGTACCACTTGGGGGTCTCTTGGATGTATATAGTAAGTTTATTAACCATATTATATAAAAATACAAAGAGACATTGTAAAAGTGAAACTAATTAACTTTGAGTTAATACTTAAAGATAAGGTTAATATAATTACCCAAACCTGTCTAAATTCTATTGGTTGAGTGGTTTTCGACCTATCCCCACGTTAACCTTTGAATAATCAACTTATGAGCCATTCGAAACCGAATATGAATTTATTATAAATTAATATTTCTAGCTTTTCCAAAGGTGCCCCTCACCCCTCTTATAAAAGGGAACTCCGCCTTCTCATTTCTTCACACCTTAAAAGTCTTTTGGTTCTGCCAAACTCTACCCAAATACTCTCCCAACATCCCTCACTACAACCTAGAGGCATTAGTTTTATCAGAAAGACAACCTAAGGAGCCCTTTTGATCAAATCAAAAGGAAGAACTCGAAGAAGAGGTAATGATTTCACCACCCTTCTCCAAGTTCATTTCTTCTTCCACTTCTTCTTCCTTTGTTCTCACCATTATAAAATAATAACTCCAGTATCTCACATATACTGTGATGTTATTATAAATATGGTACAATCATATTCAGTATTCTATCCACCCGTTGAATAACATGTCACCATACGTGCGTACGTACGGCTTACCGTCTCCACGTCGTGGTGTAATTGTTATTCAATATAATATTATTTGGATGGGTATAATAATGATGTGTAACTCATGTAAATAATAAATATAACATGTTAATTATTCTTTATATATGATATACCATCCATTTATATATTATTTTAATATCAAAAGAATGATATTGTCGCTCGTGCGTACGTACGGACTACCGTCTCCACGAACGCGATGAGATTCATTCTCCATCGTATCCATTCAAGTATAATTATCATTTGATGATTTAAAAATGATGTTTAAGGACTGGATATCATTCTGGATATGAATAAGATACAACAACCATGGCTTATGTAACAAAACATATAAAATAAAATGAGTAAGTTAACTCCCGAAACAACGATAATTCTAAGATATTATTAACAAATCAATGTTAAAAGATCATATATGATATCATATTAATATATATGATTCTTGTATAATTTAATAACAACTATTTCACCATTATACAGGAGGTTAACCTACCCCAACAAAGGAAAAGTACAAGTTAAGGGTTTACTTTACAGCCTCTTCATTATCCAAGGTTGTTTATACGTAATAATCTACTTGGATCTCTTTATCATCCACATCCATGTTTCTTAAAAATGCATTTCAAAACATTTTTAATATTTACTAGAATATGAGTTAAAGTCATTTATACCCTTTTTGACTTTTATAAGTGGTTTATAAAGGAATATTTCGGTTGTTTTCAAAACAAGGTCCTTTTTAACCTTTTCGACAGAATTAAGGTAAGAATGTTTTTTTTAACTTATACGGCGGGTGCGGCTATTTTCCGCCGTTATAAAATCTTCAAAGTTTCCCTTACAAGCTTATAAGAATATTTTCAAAGAAAATGTTTTATTTTATATGGATCTTAAATTATTTCAAAATAAAAGGAGATATTTCTTTAAAAATAATTTTGATTTCATCTATGTCAACATCCTTTGATGGATTTTAAGATTATTTGAAGTTGATTTATTATGATACAAAACTTCTATATTTTATTGAAGGTTTTGTGATATGTTTGACTATGGATGTGCTATTTTTATACCATTCATAGTTTATGGTGAAATTATTGACATTTTGTATGCTAGTTTTAATACGAATGTTTATGTTATGTTTAAACCTTTTCACATGGGAATGCATTGGACTTAATATGTGACGGGTGGAGCCCGCTATAGCTCCTCGATGCATCGGTAGGTCTCATGAGACAAACTAGTGTCTTGGCATAAGGCCTTGACAAAATCTTATTTGTAGTCTTGGCACGAGGCCTTGGCTATGTGGTTATGATAGTCTGGCATTATGCATTCCAACATTATGAAAGTGGTTATTGATTTTTTCATGTGATTATTCGATTAGTAGAATATCCATGAGAATAAGTAAATGGCATTATTTCATTTTACTTTTGCCATACTATGTTGAAGTTCAAGTTTAAAAGGCTTTTGTTTTAGTAATGCATTGCCTTAAATGTTTATTCTTATTTATGAATGTTTCCGCTATATTGTTATCCTTACTGGGAATTTGAGCTCACCCCTTTTCTATGTTTTATTTTTCCTAGGAAGTGAAGAAGTAAATTATGAATGACCTACAGGGATATTATGTGGGGATATGAGTGTGGATTATGGAGACATTATGTTATTGTAGTAGTTTTTCATTTTATGATGTAATGTAAAACTTATGAATATATCTAGTGTTTCCAAGGCTACTAAACCAATCGGTCTTTCGAGATTTGATCTTTCTTGTGATCATGCCAATGTTATGTAATAATGCACCAACTCTGGGTAGCTGGGGTCGGGGCGTTACATCATCTATCCAGAAGGCCTATTGGATATTTTTATCAGTTCAATAATACTAATTCTTATAAAGAAACTATACTTATTAACCAATAGTAGCTATGAGAATATTTTTTCTTTTATTAAGGAGGAAATTGATGTTTGAGTTATATATTTTCCACATGGTTTTTTTATTTAGAAAAATGTGGATTTCCAATCAAATCATAAGAACTCTTCCAAGAAGAATATGGTATTTCAATTATGACCATGGTGATGGAATAATAATGGAAAAAATTTACTTAATGAGTATACTATGTGTTTAATATGTTTAAAGTTTGTTCACTTAGAAGATGAGTGGTGAAGTGATTGGAGGATATTTGATAATGATCCTAATAATGAGAATCATCTACATAATGGATCTCCAACACATAATAGTTTCAATTAAAAAGCAATTGGGAATTAATCTAACAAGTTCCAAAATATATGGAATAATTATGATGATCTTTTAAAAAATATATAAGGATAAATGAAAAAATAAAAATATTATTTAATCATGATGTTTTAGTTGAATCATGATAATTGTGGCATATTAATCCTCCCTTCCATTTTTAGGAATTCATGATTGATATTTTTATGAATGATCAATATGAAAATATTATATTTCATACTTTTGTGAAATTTTATCTAATTATCTCCATCTACCAGAATTATTGAATAAAAATACCAAAATTTTATGTTACATTTTTAAATGTTTTAACATGAGCTTCTAATATATTTATTTTTGAAATATATATTTGATAATTTAAGAAAAATTATTTGAGTTTACTTTTGGATGAATTTTTTCTTCTAGGAAAGAATAACTTTTGTGTTATGTATACAATTATGGGACAATGAGTTTTAGATTTATCATAAGTTAAAATTAATTTAATATCATTTATAGTTTTATATGATAGGAGATTATTACTATTAATGATTTTTTAGGAGACATGTTGGGAAATGCTTCCCTCTTGGGTTTGTATATTATGAAAATTTTATTTGATGAAATATGCCTTAACAATTTTTTGACATATGAATAAATTAATTTGTATCTTTTAAGATATATTTTATCTCTAATTTTGAGATAATTATTGGTTATAATGGATCCAAATAAGTTTCCATCGCACTTCATAGATATCATTGAAGATTTTAATTTTGATCCTCTTGCTTGAATATTAATTATTGAAGTTGTAAGGTTTCATGGATTACCATAATCAAATGAATTTTATCAAAATATGGAGTTTTGAATTAATTATTTCTCGATTTATTCTATGTTTTCTTGATTCATTTTTGAGTTTCATCATTACATATCATCCTTAGATAGATGGTTAATTTGATTGAATAATTCAAACTCTATATGATGTTTTATGATCATGTAATATGAATATCAATAGTGGTTGTTATGTAAGAAATACTAAAGATTATTTTTCTGGAAAAAATTAATTTCAATTGATCATTCATATAGATCCTTATGAATTTACATTATGTAATGAAATGTATAACACCGACATACTAGAATAATGTTTTTTAAATAATACTATTGAGACATTAGAAACTTCATGAGATAGAATAGTATATTAGATCCAGTGAGTAACATATATGAAATAGAAAAATATAATCGAAATTTTATACTAAAAATCATCAAAGTTTTCTAGAGGATAAAGTTGGTATGATGGCCTTTTAAAAAACTTTTATATATAACAAATAATAGAAAATGGATACACAAATATATCATAACCATTAAAATAAATGATCATATCCTGATATTACCATATCATTTATTTCTTTAATTGATTTTCTCTCATGTTAAGGATGTGTTCCATTTATCACTCCAAATAAATACATAAATGATCTATCACATGTACAAATTTCATAGGTCATACCACTTGGGAATGATATTTTTTATATGCAACAACCTGTATTGATTTTGGATTTAATATAGATAGTTCTATAGAATAATAACATTCACCTAGTAAGTTTGTTTCGTGAGACCACCATCATGCAGAAGCTATGAGGGAACTCAAGGATAAAATGAGGCAGAAGTATCCCTAGTTTATGTTACTAATGTGATGAATTTAAAGAGATAAATTAACTTTAAGTGTGGTATAATGTAACACAACAAGTCATATAAATTATTTATTATTTAAATTAAATTTATTTGGTATAATTAATTACACACAAATCAATGTTCATATTCGACTGCATAAAACATTGGGTTAGCTTGCATTACACATGAAACTGAGTTTTAAAAAGAACACAATATTATATTAATAGAGTAATTTATGCATGGTCATTATAACATTCTAATTTATCATTATTATATAAATAATATTTTATAGCTTTCATATATTTTTATTACATTTGTTTTATATAATAAAACATATTGAGAATAAAATAAATAATTTTCCATAATGTCATTGTTGGTTTCAAAAAAACCTTTTCATAAAAATAGATTTATATGTATTTTTGTGAAAAATAATAAAATAAAATTTAAATTCATCTTAAAAAATAAATTAGATAATGTATTTTTTATTTGGTCATGGTAATTTCAAAATTAACTTTAAATGAAAAATTGGGATTTTCAAAAATGTTTCTTTATAAAATAATAGGGAAAATAATGAATATTAAGTTAAAAAAATATTTTCATTTTAATTATAAATTATATTTTTAATGTAAAATTAGATAAATTATTAATCCAATAATTCACTTTATTTGAATGGAATAAATTTTAAATTTAATTTTGATATAAAAAAGTTGTAGTTTTATGAACATTTGCACCTAAAAACTACACATTCCCATAACATTTATGTGATTAATTTAAAATTAAAATTTTGAAATCATATGAATGGAATTAGTGAAAATATAATTTATATTTGGAATAATAAAAATTAAAATTATCTACTATCTTCAACAATTTGTTTACAGAATAATTATTAAAAAAAATAAATACTATTTACCATAGTTAATTTAAAAACATTATTTGATATAGGGTTAAAGTAAAATGATAAGGGTAAAAAATGAAAGTAAACATAGATGAAACCAATTTTATACGCATAATTTGAAATAACTCTTGAATTTATTTATGATTTTATAATTTTTATCCTTGTTAAATGAAGGAAAAATTTGATGGAAATCAATCTTTTCACAAAAAATTATGTGATACACTCACCTCAATTATAAAATTCTACCCTTAATTAACTCTTGTATAAACAATAAAATAAATTTTATTTGGAAATTAAATGTCTAAATCACTTCCCAAATACTTTCCTATCATCATTGAATAATTATTATTGTTATTAATCTATCCTTGGATGCATTTTGCTAAAAAACTAAGGAGAATTCCAGAAGAATATATATAGTTGATCAAAAATAGTTTTTCCTTTATTTAGACCTCCACATAATTAAATTATTATTCAATTATTATGATATAATATTCTATGTATATCCCAGATAATGTAATGTTTTTATGTTATGTTAGAGACATTCAACTATCTCCACATCCATCAAATCGGTTGAAAAATCATCATTCATTTCTGTGGCTGGCTATCAACTCACAAACTGATGTTATTAATTATTCCATTGCTACCTATAATGGTTGAAAATAATTTATTTATTTATTATTAATGTAATAAATTTATGATATTATTATTATTATTTAATTATTATATCACCCATAACATCAATATTTATGTTTTTTAGAATATAGTAACTACAGTCATGTGCACGACTGACTAGTCACTTGTAAAGCAATGTGATTCGTTAACACTTTAAATAGATGGTAATAATGATGGTATTAATGAAAATATATCATATATATGAACATTAAATAATTATTTAGTTTCAATAAACCATTTTGCATTATTTATATTGAACTAAGAAGAAAATGGACAGAGCGTTTATGTATATTTATGGTTTACCATTTCCATGAATGGTGTATCTAATTATCAATACCATTATAGTATGGATTAATCTACATAAATATATAATGAACATATATGTCATTTATTCCTTATTAAAAACTTTTTATATGATGAAATCCTGATCAAAATAATATTACAGAAAACAAAAATTGAAAATATATTTTAAACAGTAATTATTACATGAAACGGAACATTAACAGTGAATTCATAATAACCGAGTAATGAAAGGTCATAAAAAATAATATATCATTTGATATTTGAATAAAAAACTATTTAATATATATATATCATTTGAATATTTTTATTATAAATTAGTTTTGAAATTTTATTATGGAAGTCATGGATTAATATAATGCATTATTTCAAACTGGTTATTTTAATTGAGACTAATTAGTTATTCACTGGGTTTTTATTTTATGTGGTGTATATACTTCTCATGATTGTTTTTATGATAATAATAAAAAAATTAAGGTGATATATATGTATAAATTTTAGTATCCCACTATAATATTCATTATAATTTTAATGTTACCAATTCTGCAACACATTTTTGGATTAATTTTCCCCATTTGACACATTAGTTATATTATGAGCCTATCTCCATTTATGAGTTATATATAATATGCGTTTGAAATGTTAATTCATTGAAATATTTCTTTTAATGATATTATATTATTCTATTAATTTTATTCCTTCAAGGTTGTAATGACAATGAGTTACCAAATTATTAAAAAAATTATATTAAAATATCATTTTTAATCATGATAAATTGTGATTTAGTTTCTGATGATAATAAATATTGATACACGCATAAATAAAATAATAAATTTTATTCTCATGTGTCTAATCATTACATATTTATGTAATTGGAAAATTTTCTACTCTTTCTAAATTAAACCAATTGACAAACGTTTTACGAATATTTGACATTATTTCTATGTTATATCTAAACTCCATTTTCTTCCAAAACCTTGGTCTCTATATTTTTTTTCTAAAATATTTTATTAGTATCTTATAATATTTAAATATAATTTTTACCCACATATTGGTGTTTGTAAGAATTATTTTAATTGAATCTTCATTTTATTTTCCAAATAATTCATTTTTGGATATTAGAAAAAAAGTGAATGTTATTTTTTTAACATGTACTTGAGGAGTGAAACATCATGTCATTGTAACCATTATTTTCAATGAATATACATTTATAATTTTAAAAATATATTTCTAAAATAATGGGATATTCAATGATTTTTATATTCTAAACTGTTATTTTCATTCAAGAAAGGATATTATCCTCCATAAATGTTTTATTTTATTTTAAAAACATACTTAATATGATTTGAAGGTTATATTCAAATACAATGACATTAAATAAGATTTTATGTTTCTCAAAAATAAACTTTAATGAAAATGTATATTTTCCATTTATTTATTTGAATTATCATTCAAAATAATGTTTCATATAAGATAAAATAATTTTAAGTTGCATATGCTTTACTTGGGATGTAAACCAATGATACAATATTAATTTATAATCTAAATAATTTATAATTAAAATGGGTTATTTTATCCATTTCTCTTAAACAATTTATATCGTTAAAGAAGTATTATGAAAACCTATTACCGGATAAGGGTTACTCTTTAATTACATAAGGAAATGATTATGAAACATGTCTCTTTTTAAATTTTATTATATGATGAAATTCAATTGACACCCATTTCATTTCATGGTTACTGATATGATAATGGTTTTATGATCTAGTGAAAATAATATTTGTGATATCAAATTTTTGATGGGATTTATTTGCATATCCCTCTAATTCATTGTGTATTGATAATTGTTCTACAATTACATAGGGTACACGAGTGGATATACAAGGAAAAATATTAATGGTAAATTGGTAGTTTTCCTAAAATTGAAAATGAGGGTACATGAGTGGTTATCCTAATCAATAATAATATGGTACATGGGGGGTTTTCCCAAGCCTAAACCATGTACATGGGTTGTTATCATAAACCTATATACTTATTAATTTCATGGTTGGTATCATTGATATGATGCTTTTTATTACTCTGTGTGTGTCAAAATCTATGTCTTGTGCCAATTATATGCCCTCATGACTAGTTTTCTATGATTTATTATTTATTAATTTATTATAAAAGAACATTATTTGATTCATGAATCTATATTATGATCTTTGACATGATTTGTATGGATTTCAATGGATATGTTCATGTTCTCTTTCTTTTTTGTTCATGTATTGCTTACAGATCTCCTCTACCAACCCTTACTGATCATATAATCAAACACATTAATTTTTTTATTTTCCCATGACACAATGACATATTTCAGGAAGAGTGTCACTATGTAGAGTACATAATGGTAATATATTTATGAGTGATATTAAAGATCATTCATGATTTGAGAAGATTGTGATCCACATTTCCTAAGGTATTGTACTCTTACAGTCCTCATGTGAGTGTTTTTTTTAATTTAATGATTTTTTTATTAAAAAAATCTGTGATATACATGTATTAAAAAACTATATTTTTATAATGTATATTTCATGAAAAAACATACATTAATTGAATATAAATGGATAAATATCACATTCATCAAGGCTGTGAGCAGAGTATCATAATTTGATAGGCCACTGAAAATTATGCATTATTCAAAATGAATAAACCAAATATAGAAATCAACAACAGGAATATAATATCACCTAAAATGAATCTTATAGTTACTCTATGATAGTTCTATATTGGAAAAACATATATCCCCAATAAATTGATCAAATAGATCATTCATTTTGTGTAGATGGTTGTGTTTTTTAATCAGGGACTAGTTGGGTTATTAATAATAAATATATTTTTTTTTTCCCTTGTATTTTTTTTATTATAAGAGAAAAAAACAATATATAGACATTCTAAAATGAACAAAACCTTTATATTCATTACCCTAAATATGGTTTCATATATTTCTTATCATGGTTAAATAAATATAACCTATATTTATTGATATTTATTTTATTTCATGTATTAATTTGCTGGTAGACCCCATATCACACTAAGATAAATTTATTTATAATTATTAATGGAACTATATAGTATATGAGTCTTCCGTAAGAGTTTAAACATACACCTCAATTGAAATATCTTCTGAAAGTACAAGAAAATATCTATCTATAGTAATCTCTCATACATGTCCAAAATGAGGTCATTCTTGACCATCCGAGAGATCCAAATATCCATTAGGATTGTATTTAACATGAATAAGAGATGACAATGAGTTAATATATTTATAAAATTTAATATAATAGAAAAAGTAATTTTGTTATTTCATTATCAAAAAAAATATCAAATGATTCTATATTGAGGACTATAAGATCCCAAATATGACCCATGCATTCCCCTACTAGACCAACAGATATAGAAAAACTACTCTAATTTAAAATTTACCACAATGTTCTATCAAGGATAATATATATATATATTCAGATTCATCTTGGACAATAATGGGAATTCACAATTTGGTACAAATAAAGGAATTTGAATTACCTTTCTCATAATGTTCATGAAATAATGTATACATTGTAGGGATGGTAACTCGAAATGATGAAATATCTACTCCAATATTATTGGAAAGATTCAACATTATATATATATATCCTCAAACTAGTTATCATATAAAATAAATTCCTTTTCTTGGACATAACTCTAACCAATTGTCTTTAAACAAAATTTAATTCCACACCATCAAGACAATCATTATGGTGGTATTCATCAACCAATATTATGTATGGATAACTAACCCTAGAAATCCTTGGTATTTTGTTTGGTTTTACATACAGTTTTAGATATAAATCACTATAAAACCCTCCTATGATAGTCGTACTGATTAATAAATCTACACTACTTAGCCAAAACAATATTGTTTATCTTGATGTGAATTATCCATTCACTATAATAGAACCAATCAAATGATCTTTATGAGTTATTTGATTAAGGTAAACTGCCACAATGATATCCTTGGTGAGAACCTCTTCTGTTTTCCTCTTAATAGGAAATCATTCAACTACCTATAGATTTTTCATCTTTGGTTAAACTTGGAAATGGATCTAATACTCTTGATCCTCCTTTTGGACTAGCCTCTTTGAAAAAAAAACCATCTTGAACACTTTCAATTATTTCGAAACATTAAATATAGAAACTATTGTTTATAGAGGATCCTTAAGAACATTCTCAAAAAAACATTTCGTATACTCGATCTCTCTATTCAGATATGGGGTTCAATTCATATCTTCATTATGTTATTGATGTAATATATTATTGTAATAAAACAATTTTGAATGTTCATAAACACATTCAATTTCACTTATGTAAGATATATTGATAAAATTATCCATATAAGTTCTCTTCAAACCCTACCTATATAATGATTTTGCCTTTCCAGGCCTCTTTCATCATATTAAACTAGTAATATGACTCCCCATCTAATAAAAATTTGGAATGATGAACTCAATATTTCTTGGGTTCTTCAATTTTTATTAATATATATTGGATATTGTTAAACAACATATCAGCTTCTGGGTTAGATACATCACCCCAACATATCAAATAATTCTAAAACAAAAATTCCCAATGATCTTTGAGGGTATATGTTGTTTTAATGGATCTTTATGATTAGAATCCTAGATTATTTAGTGGAGTTTCACTATGAACTATGGGCTATTGACATGTTGAGATAATTTCATACTCTAAACTTAGGACTCATGCTCATCTACTCAAAAATGATTAAATTTTAGTGGTCATATAAGTGGTAATTTTTATCATTTTTAGAAAATATAGTTAATTAATTCGTTCTAAATAAACACCCCATGATTTCATAACATCATATAATCATTTTACTACCTCTTCAATATCTCCATTTTGTTCATTTATCAACGAAAATTTAAATATAAAAACTTTTTAAAACTATTTCAAATAAATTTATAATCATAATGAATAATTTAAAGTAAAATTGAAACAGGCTTCAATTATAATAACAAATTAGATAAATATCATTAACATATAATGAATATATTAATACAAGGAATAAAATTACAATTCATTTTATCATTATCGTAAAAAATAAACACATGGAAAAATATTTTTTTATTATCAATAATATAATCAATATGATTAGTTATAATGATAATTTTGTTTATATTTTCAATTATAATATTTTAAATAATGTTCAAATTATTATGTATATCTAGATTTTTCCTTCACCAAATTTTCTTGTACTAGATTTGGGTTGGAACAAAACCTTCATACTACCATGTTTTCCCATTTGGATTCTCATTGAATTTTTATTGACATGTTTTAAAGTAGTTTTGATTGTAAATTTGATTTAGTACTTAAGCGGATAGAATTTCATGTTAATGGTGCTGCAATCATAAAACAATAACATTGACCTAGTCAATTGAAAATGAAATCACATGGTCTGATGAAATTTCTTCATTAAAAAATTTAATTCCATGGTTTATTTCCTGGGCAGGGATTGAAAATTCCATATCATACCCCAATGTCAGCTCAAGTACAATGAATATAATCCCAAGACGCACTATACTCTCAAGTGATTCAAACTTACTCTCAAACATCATTTTAATTTCAAGAACAAATAATTGATTCTCAATCAATACTATGCACCAAAAAAATAATCTTCTCTTTATATGTGGGAAATAAAATTAATTTTAGTAATGGTAATTTAATTACACATTGTGGGTGTTTATGAAATCTGATGGATTAATTTCCTATGTGTAATATTGGAGAAAATTTTAGTAAAAACGTTTTCGTCCAAATTGGGAAAGCAGTTCGAAGGATTCCAATTTGAATGTATCCCTCGAATGTTAATTATATAGGGGATTCCATTAAATATAATAATATCATTATGAGTTATAAAAATTATAATTTGTAATGTTATAGATAAAATCCAATTTCAGTTTTCTCATGGAAATCATTTATTAATTACATTGACTCTCTTAGTTCAAAGCCATCCATACTTGATAACCCAAAATTAACCATATACCCTCCATTAATTACATATCTTCTACTAAAAATTGTTTCTCTCCATTTGGATAGGGTATCTCTAATATTCTACATTTCATTGTTGGGTATAATCATTCTATATATCTATTCATGATTATCTAGAATACAAAAACTCTAAATCCATACTTGAAAACCCAAATTTGGATTCTAAAATCATCCAAAAAATCAATAAACAACTATTTGTAATGAGGAGAAATATATGGGCATATAAGGTAGTATTAGGTTAAGTAACACTTTAAAAGGTGGATTTGAAATCTCTTTATCATTATTGTATTTTTTTCATGACCTGTCCCCTGGGACCCGTATCATGACTACCCTAAACCCACCTTTTATAGTCTAGGGGCTGGCGACTAGCACCAAAGGCGTAATTCCCTAAAACTAGGAAGGCATTTCTTTTATAAATCGTAAACACAAACAACCGGACTACAAGGGGAAGAAAACAGTAAGTAAAAATTGTATGAAAAGTACTGAATGTAATGGGGGTACATAATTGAACCCCAACTATAAAGTATAAATAAAATTGATAACAAGTACAACTAAAGAAGTGAAAAATACCTGAAAGGTGAAAGCAGATCCTGGATAGTTCTATAGGGTTTCTACCAGAAGGGTAGGTGTAACGTCCCAGGTAAATAAAGAATAATACATTTTCATATTTATTAATATTTTTGAATTAAATATTAATTTTACTTTAAAGGGTTTGCTATGTTCCATAGCATACTCGATACACAATAACGAGTTTCTTTCAAATCATACGTTGCACACAAGTCATATAATAATATTATTTTAAATAGTAGTTAACACATATCCATTGTATTGGAAGGAATGAAAATAGAAAACTAACATATTATTATATATGTTTGTTAAATGTTTTTACATTTATCTATGAAAAGATAGAGTCTTAAAATAAGAAAAGAATTCAATTTTAGTCATAAATACTCTAATTTTCACTCAAAGGTAGACTTGTTGACTTTTGATGAAAAAAACCTCTTTAAATAGAGTTTGGGTCACTCTTATATATTCTATTAGACCAAATAAAATTCTTTTTTAGAATCAGGACATCAAAATTTACTTTGTGTAGATTTTTGGTATTTTCCCGATATTGTTCATTTTTTAATGAATAGTGAAAAATGTTGTATTTTAATTCAAAACCTCATTTTAATATAATTTATTTATATGATTAGATCATATTTTTAATTGGTATTAAATTTAAATTAGAATATATTTTTACCATTTAATCATATGGTTTTCATTGGAATTAATTTCAATTTGAATTTGGATTTAAACTAGTGTGAATCATTTAATAGATATTGTTTCTTAAAAACATGTTATTTGTTTTGACAGCAGGAATAAATTTTTTAATTAATAATTTCATCTTATATGTTTTTAATTTTTTAAAATAGAAATCATTTTTGAACTTAGAATATCAAATATAGCTTAGTGTTATTTTTTGGTATGTTTCTGAAAAACATCAATTTTTGATGAATAGTGAAACCACTATGTGGTAGTTAAAATACTAATTTTTCATTTAAATGAAACATTAACCCATTTGTGATTTGATTTTCATAAACTCGACATACATGGTTGTCATTAGGGTGTAAAATTTGGTTCAATGGGATGAAAATAATTTTTTGGTGAATATTAACTTATATGTTTTATTAATCATGATTAAAGGTAATTAGTGTAATTTAATGTAAAGACAATGTTATAATAATATGAAATGAACGTGAAACATGTCCTACCATTATTGTATGTGTCATGAACGACCAAGAAAATCCAAGGGTCATCTTTTGGACCCCATGGATCCACTTGGGGAAAGAAAATGACATTAATAACTTTTTATTTAAAGTTAAAATAAAAATGTCACAAACATGTATTTTTTTATTAAAAAAAATTTTACATGGAGTTATACAAGTCATATTTTTGACTATAAATATTCATTATAAATAAAAAAATATTTTATACATCATGATATTTTTCTTATAATTTTTAGACAATAAATAATTTAAATTATTTAGGACACCATGATGATGCAGCGAATACCTCATTATTTAACCATTTAACGAAAATGAAAATATAATGATAAATATAATAAATAAACTTGTCAAAAACATATTTTATGGGTGTATTTCGAACTCTTATCACCTTATCCTAGAAATATATAATTTTGGGACCTTTAAAATCAGAAACTCCTTATATAATAAAGTTTCATTTTATAACTTTCCAAGAGTGCCCCTCCCCCCTCTTATAAAAGGCCCCCACCTCTACCACCTTACCCACACCTCTCAAGCCATTGGTTAGACCATTATCAGCTCCTTTTGTCTCTCCAAATCCCTATATTAATCCTAGAATCATTGCCTTAGGTAGAAAGCTCTTCAAGAATACCCTTTTGTTCAAACCAAGAGGAGTTACCCGATTTAAAGGTAATGTCTTCACTTGGGTTCTTTTGTTTTATTTTGCTTCTCCATCCCCATAAACTCTTATTATTCATTCCTTTTGTAACAAAAACAGTATCATAAATATATTAGGATATTTTTATGAGAAGGATTTTATTTACACATACACACACCTCCGTCGAATGGTTAATGAACATATTGTTTCGGTGGTTGGTGAATTTCTGCCTCACAAAACGATGATTATTCAATATTCTTTTAAAACCATTCATGGTGGCCATTAAGATGTAACTATTTTAATATATGATATATATTATTTATATGTTTTCCTTATGCTTCTATATTTTTCATTTATGGCATACCTTTATGGTTTCCATTAAAGGTAAACACAATAATTTCATTTTAGGAAGTGTGGACTACCACCCCCTCAAAGTGAATTGATTCGTTAATGCCATATGTGGGATGTATAAAGGATGCAGTTAATGATATTATATATGATATTATACTGGAATTATAATATACCATTAAATAATTATGATTTCACTCCATTAAATACGAAATAGAAATGAAAGTAGTGTTCATGCGTATGTACGGTTTCCCGTCTCCATGTACGGTGAAATTCATTTCATACCTCTAAATGTTATGTACTATTATAAATACATGTATATGCTGGATATTGTTGATATATATGATATCAAAATCAGTAATATCACTCTGGATATAATGAACCGTTGACCACATGAACAACACGTAAATATAAGATGTCAATTTTTGACTTAAGAAACAAATATCGACAAAACAAACATTATTAACATAAATGATTACATAATGTTTATAACATGGACATAAGTGATATAATAGGAATAATAAGCTTGAAAATATTTCTTATTAAAGTAGAAATTAACATTAGTTTATTATTAAGGATATTAAAGAGTGATCGAGTCACGTCGGAAACGAGGTAAGGGACTTCGTCTCAATCTCCTTTCATTGAGGCATATTTTGTTCTAATACAAGACTTTCTTTTATAAGATGTATAAAACACATTTTACTTTTCATTTCATTCAAAGGGAATCATTTTCTATGAATAGTTTTACTAAATGACAAAATGGAATGATTATTTTAACTCGCGTGATGACAACGACCTTTCCACCACAGAAAGTATTATTTGGCCTTTGGCATCCTCAACAAACTGTTCAGTTCCTCTGGAAGTATTATTTGGTCTTTGGCATCCTCAACATAATGGATTTATTATGTCAATATATTTAAGTGATATATTGTGATTGAAATGTGGAAAGTTTTCTATCCATCATATTTGTTTTGTATCTTGTGAATTTATAATGGTACTTGGACATTTGACGGGTGGTTACGTGATAAACCATATGACGGGTGGTTCCGTGAATACCAGGATGGGTGGTTACATTATAACCTACAATACATTGGGTATGGAAGTCGACCGTATGGCTATTCCATTATGTGATATTTGTGGAAGTCGACCCGTTGGTTATTCCATTTAAGTATGTTTATGTCCCAAGTTACCTTTATATGTTATGTGTTTTTATATGGGTTTTATGGTAATATTTTGGTTAAAAAAGGGTAAGTAATGATCTTTTATTTAGTGATGAGTATTTACTACTTCCTAATAGAGAAAAGTAATAATTCGATAAAGTATTCATGGTTTACTTATTGTTTTTAAAAACTAACAGTTTTCCTTCTTTATGTATCCCTTACTGAGATTGTTATGCTCATCCCATGTTTTTTTTTTGAAATTTTTTCACAGAACATAATGTGGAATAGGGACAAGGATGGGATCAAGGAAAATTCATGCTGTCTTAAACATGGAACTAGACACGACTCTTTTTTTTAAGAGTTCATGTTTTTTTTAAAAAAGGGAACATTGTGGAAGTGGTGAATGTGTAATATTTTAAGATGTAATAGTTATGATCTAATTCTCTAAAACTATAAACCAGAAAAAATCCCCAATATGAATTATTCATTTAATTCAATATTAAGTGAGGAATAAGGCCAAGGCCTTATAGTTGGTATCATAGGTCGGTTTAGACAACTTTTGGAGATAGAAAATTGTTAAATTATAAATTAATTTGTTGTTCGATTGAAATGGTATAGCATTTAAAAATTACCATGTTGTTTCGCCTAAGATATTTTTGTGTTCAGAATGGTTTTCCACAGAGGAAGCAAGGCAGCTATATTGGGACGACATCAGGAGGAAGAAAACCTTCCAAATCAACAACCTGAGATGGTCGGAAAAGAGAACTGAACAGTTTTTTGCAGTGATGGCACAGTTGACTCATGCTATAAATGGTGGTGGTATCCATGCACGAGATCAGCCAGATCGACCAAAGAGGAACATTTTAGTGGTGGAACATTTCATGTGGAAACATCCACCATCATTCATAGGATCATATGACCCTGTTCTAGAAGAGGGGTGGATTAAAGAACTGGAGAAGATTTTTTATATAATGGGGTGTTCAGGACATCAAAAGGTCAGGCTTGTTGTTTACCGTTTTGATGGTGAAGCTGATTAGTGGTGGTTCATGATAAAAAACATCAGGTATAGTGATGATATTGATGATCTTAACTGAGACGAATTCAAAGGTATGTTTCTTGAGAAATATTTTCCTAAGGTGGTTCATCTAATGATGGAAAAACAATTCCTATAATTGAGGCAGGAGGATGACTCAGTGGCTGCTTATGAAGCAATGTTTACTCGACTGGAAATGTATGATCCAAATTTCATACGAGATCTTGATAAGAAAGTAAATCGTTCTTACTCAAGGTTAAATCCAATGTATCAAAGGTATTTATCTTCTCGTGAGTTAAAAAATTATGAAAAACGTTTTCGATGTGCGGAGAAGGTGGAAATGGAGTTTGCCGAGGATTAGGTGTTCTTTGAAAAACAATAGAACAAGAGGTCCAATTTGCAGGAAAATTTAATGAATTCATCAAAGAAAAAAGGAGGTAAGAAAACCAAATATCCATCATATGATAAGTGTGGTAAAATTCATCCTGGAGAATGTTTATCAATGTTTGGAAAGTGATTTTGGTGTGGTAAGTCTGGTCATATTGCTCGTAACTGTAATGAATATGATCAAGCAGGTAAGGAAAAGCCATAAGTAAGATGTTACAAGTTTAATGAAATGGGTCATAATGAAAATGAGTGTCTAACGAAGAACTCAACTAGGGGAAAGTAGCCATACTACAAGTCTAAAGGGGTGGTGAAATCCTTTTCAACTAATTCAGTAGATGTTGGGCCATCGAATGAAGTAGTATCAGGTACACTATTTATTAGTTCATATTATGTCAATGAGTTTTTTGATTCAGGGTCTACAAATTCTGTCATTTCTGAGAAGTTTTCTATTATATTTTTAATTCCATATCAAGATATGAGTCTTGAACTTATGGTAAAAACACTTGGAGGAAACGTTGAGACAAAAAGAAATTATAAGAACCGTCATATCCTTGTGTGGAGAATGAATCTACCTGCAAACCTTATTGTTTTTCCTCTAGTATGGTTTGATGAAATTTTGGGCATGGAGTGGCTTTCTATTTATAATGTTAAGATTGACTGCAGAGCTAAAATGGATTTTTTTAAGAAAGATTTTCAGTTTGTGTACATTAATGAACCCTTGCTTTTGATAACATATCTGGAAGTTGAGAAAATAGTAAAAGACTGAAATTAATGTTACCTTGCACATATTGTTAAAAATCATGGAACTGTTCAGATTAATGATGTTCCAATGGTAAATTAGTATCTCGATTTTTTTCTTAATGAGTTGCCTGGAATTATTCATGATCGAGAAGTTGAATTTACGGTTGACTTAGTTACTGATTCAAAGCCAATTTCAAAACTCCCTTATCAAATGGCTCAATTTGAACTTTTAGAGTTAAAGAAGAAATTGCAAGAGTTATTAGATAAAGGTTTCATTGGAACTAGCACATCACTATGGGGTGCACTTGTCTTGTTTGTTAAAAATAAATATGGTTCAATGAGACTTTTCATTAATTATAGAGAATTGAATAACATAATTGTTAAGAAAAAGTATCATTTGCCTCATATCGATGATTTGTTTGATCAGCTCCAGGGAGATCAGTATTTTTCGAATATTGACTTCAGGTCAGGGTACCATCAGTTGAAAGTAAAATAAGCAGATGTTCTGAAGACTTTGTTTCGTACTAGATATGGCCATTATGAATTTGTAGTTATACCTTTTGGGATAACCAATGCACCTACTGTATTCATGGACCTTATGAATAGAATTTTCCATGTGTTCTTGGATAAGTTTTTGGTTGTTTTCATTACTTATATTTTGGTGTTTTATAAAAGTTAAGAGGAGCATGATATTCATTTAAGGGTTATCTTGAATACCTTAAATGAAAATAATATGTATGGAAAATTCATCAAGTGTGATTTTTGGTTACATCAAATTTCATTCCTTGGTCACTTTGTTTCAAAAAAATGGCTTAACTTTTGATCATCCTAAAACAAAATTTGTTGACGAATGGCCAAGACCCACAAATGTAACTATGATTCGTAGTATTCTTGGATTGTCATGTTACTACAGAAGGATTGTTGAAATTTTTTTGGGGTTATCTATTCCAATGTCTAAGCTAACTCGGAAGTTTTTAATGTTTTTCTAGAAAAAATAATGTGATGATTGTTTTCATGAGTTGAAAAGATCATTGGTGAAGGCTCCAGTTTTGGCACTTCCGCCCAGTAATGGTGAGTTTGTTATCTACAATGATGCTTCGATGAAGGGAATTGGTTGTGTATTTATGCAGAATGATCATGTAATTTCTTATGCTTTACGTCAGATGATAACTCATGAGTTAAATTAACCTACACATGATTTGGAATTACATGTGGTGGTTTTAGCTTTAAAAATTTGGTGGCATCATTTGTATTGTGTAAAGTGTGAAATATATACTGATCAAAAAAGTTTAAAGTATATATTCAGTCAGAAAGAATTGAACATGAAACATAAGAGATGGATAGAATTAATCATGGATTATGATTGTACAATTCATTACCATCTGGGAAAAGAAAATAAAGTGGCTAATGCATTGAGTCAAAAAAGTAATGCTTTATTAACAAAGTTACTTTTGGAGCGTGATCCTTTGGTTAAAGATTTGATGAACCTCGACATAGAAGTTGTTGGTTCGGGATGTTCTTATATTTTGTTTTAGGTGTCAATGATATCATCTCTATTAGACATAATTATGCAAGTGTAGAAGATAGAAAATGGGTTACAGAAAAATGTAGAGTTCGTTCAGAAGGGTATGTTGCCTGAATTTAACATTGACAATGATTGTGTTTTGAGGTTTGGGAAGAGATTATGTGTGCGTTGTGATTCACAGTTGAAGAATGAGTTGTTATGTGAGGGTCATTGTTCCCCATTTTCAGTTCATCTAGGATGTACTATGATGTACAGAGATCTGCAGGAGTATTACTGGTGGGATGGAATGAAAATAGATATTGCTGATTTTACTATGAAGTGTTTTACTTGTTAGAAGGCTAAAGCAGTGCAGATGTTACTGAAAGGGAAGATGCAGTCAATAGCGGTGAAAAAGTGGAAATGGAAAAATATATCCATGGACTTCATTGTGGTATTACCAAAGACATCTCAAGGTAATAATGAAATCTGGATTATTATTGATCGATAGACTAAATCTTCTCATTTCCTTCCTATTCGATGTCTATTCTATCTAGAACATCTTTCTCGATTGTATCTTAAAGAGATAGTCAGGTTTTTAATGGAGTTCCCCTCTCCATTGTATCTGATCATGATCCCAGGTTTACATCTAACTTTTGGAAGGTCCTTAAGACGTTGTTGGGTATTGAATTAAATTTTAGTACAGCTTTTCATTCTCAATTAGATGTCAAGTCAGAATGAACAATTCATACCTTGGAGGATATGCTACCTATTTGCTCGGTAGATTATCAGGGAATTTGGGACCAACATCATTCTTTGGTTGAGTTTTCATATAAAAACATTTTTCATTCCAGTATACAGATGGCTCCATTTGAGGAATTATATAGGTAGCGGTGTCAAACTCAATCTTTTTGGGATGATGTAGGGGAAAGGAAGAAGATGTGACCAGAATTGGTAAAAGATATGACAGAAAAAGATCAGTTGATTTAGAAACACATTACAAGTGCTCCGAGCCGGCAGAAAAGTTATGCGGATAACTGGAGGAAGGATCTATCTTTCGAGGTTGGTGATCATGTTATTCACAATGTTTACCAAAGAAAAGTGTGATGTGATTTGGTATGAAAGGAATGTTGAGTCCAAGGTTTATTAGACCATTTGAAATTTTGGAGAGAGCTGGATCAGTTTATTACCAAGTGGATTTACCTCTGAGTTTATCTCAGGTAGAAAATGTTTTTCATGTTTAGATGTTGAGAAAGTATATGCCAAATCCATCTCATGTTTTGAGCCCATAGGTAGTTCAGTTGGAAGTGAATCTCTATTATTAAGAACAACCACTCCAGATTCTTGACCGAAGAGAGCATGTGTTGCAGAATAAGGAAATTCAGCAGGTAAATGTTTTGTGGAAAAACCCATATGGTTGAAGAGGGAACGTGGGAATCGGAAAATTCTATGAGGGATAAATACCCCTACTTATTTTGATACGTAAATAAAATTATGAGGACGTAATTCCCAAAAGGGGGGAAGGGTGTAACATCCTAGGTAAATAAAGAATAATACATTTTCAAATTTATTAATATACATTAATTAAATATTAATTATTCTTTAAAGGAGTTGCTTTGTTCCTTACCGTACCAGATACGCAACAACAATTTTCTTTGAAATCATACGTTGCACACTTGTAAAATAATAATATTATTTTAAATGGTAGTTAACAAATAGCCATTGTATTGGTATGAATGAAATAAAATAACTAAAATATTATTATATATGTTTGTTATATGTTTTTACATTAAACAAATAAAATATAAAGGCTTAAAAAAAGAAAATAATTCAATTTTAGGCATGTATACTCTAATATTCACTAAATGGTCAACCAACTGCCTTTTGATGGTGAACCCTCTTTAAATATATTTTGGGTCCCTCTTAAGAATTATATTATAAAAAATTAAATTCTTTTTTATAATCGGGACATCAAAATTTACTCTGTGTAAATTTTTGGAATTTTTCCGAAAAAGATCATTTTTAATGAATAGTAACAAATGTTGTATTATAATTTAAAACCACTTTTTAATCTTATTTATTTATATGATTATATCATATTTTGAATTGTTTTTAAAGTGAAATTAGAATATATTTTTACCATTTAATCAAATGGTAGTCATTGAAATTAATTTCAGTTTGAAATTGAAATAAAACTAGTGTCAATCTTTTAATAGATATTGTTTCTTAAAAACACGCTATTTGTTTTGACAGTGGGAATTAATTTTTAAATTAATTAATTCAACTAATATGTTTTTAATTTTGTAAAATAGACATTATTTTTTTATTGAGAATATCAAATATAACATTGGGTTAATTTTTGGTATTTTTATAAAAAACATCAATTTTTGATGAATATTGAAACCACTAAGAAGTAGTTAAAAAATTAATTTTTCATTTAAATGAAACATTACCACTTATGTGATTTGATTTTAAAAAATCCTACAAACATGGTTTTCATTAGGATGTAAAATATGGTTCAATAGGAAGAAAATAATTTTTTAGTGAATAGTAACTTATAAGTTTTATTAATCGCGATTAAAAGTAATTAATGTAATTTAAGGTAAAGATAATATTATAATAATTTTAAATGACCTTGAAACATGTCCTACCATTATTGGATGTTTAATGGTCGACCAAGACAATCCATGGGTAAACTTGGGGACCCCATGGATCCACTTCGGTAAGAAACTGACATTAATAAATTTTTATTTAAAGTTAAAATAAAAATATCACAAACATGTACTGTTTTACTAAAACAATTTTTACATGGGGTTATACAAGTCATATTTTTTACTATAAATAATCATTAGAAATCTAAAACGATTTTATAAATCATGATATTTTTCATATTATTTTTAGACTTTAAATAGTTTAAATTAATAAGGACCCCATGATGATGAAGCGATTACCTCATTATTTAACAATTTAAATAAAATGAAAAGATAATATCAAATCTAAGACCTAAAGTTGTCAAAAACCTATTGGATGGGTGGATTTTGAACTCTTATCACCTTATCCTCGAAATATATAATTTTGGGACCTTTAAAATCTGATACACTTTATATAATAAAGTAATATTTTTTAACCTTCCAAGAGTGACCCTCCTCCCTCTTATAAAAGGCCCCCACCTATACCACTATAACCACACCTCTCAAGCCATTGGATCGGACAGTATCTGCAAATTTTATCTCTCCACATCCCTCTTTTCATCCTAGAAGCCTTTCCTTAGGAAAAAATCTCTTCAAGAAATCACTTTTGTTCAAACTAATAAGAGTTACCCGATTTAAAGGTAATGTCTTCACTTGTGTTCTTTTATTTTATTTTTCTTCTCAATCCCCATAAACTCTTCTTATTCATTAATTTTGTGACAAAACCAGTATATTAAATATTCTAGGATTTTTTATGAGGTTTATTTTATTTACACATACACAAACCTCTGTCTAATGGTAAAAGAACCTATTGTTTCTGTGGTTGCTGAATTTCTAACTCACGAAATGATGATTGGTCAATCTTTTTTTAACACCTTTAATGGTGGCCATTATGATTTAACTCTTTCTATATATGATATAAATTATGTTAATGTTTTCCTTATGCTTCTGTATTTTTAATTTATGGCATACCTTTATGGTTTCCATTATGGGTAAACACGATAATTTCATTTTAGGAAGTGCGGACTACCGCCCCCTCAATGTGATTTGATTTGTTAATGACATATGTGGGACTTATAAAGGATGTATTTAAAGATAATATATATGATATTATACTGGATTTTATAATATACCTTTATATCATTATGATTTCACTCCATTAAATACAAAATAGAAATGAAAGTGGCATTCATGCATGTGTATGGCTTACCGTCTCCATGAACGATGCAATTAATTTCTTACCTCTAAATGTTATGTACTATTATAAATACATGTATATTCTGAAGATATATGATATATATGATATCCAAATCAGGAATATCACTCTGGATATAATGAACCATTGTCCACATGAACAACATGTAATTGTAAGAGGTCCATTTTTGACTGAAGAACCAAATATCGACAAAATGAACATTATTAACTTAAATGATTACATAATGTTTAATAATGGAAATAAGTGATATAAAAGGAATAATAAGTTTTAAAAGGATCTTAAACATGTAGAAATTAACACTAGTTTATTATTTAGGATATTAAAGAGCGATCAAGTCAAGTCGGACACTAGGTAGGGCACTTCATCTCAATCTCCTTTCATTGAGGCATATTTTGTTCTAATACAAGACATTCTTTTATACACTGTATAAAACCCCTTTGAATTTTCGTTTCATTCAATGGGAATATTTTTCTATGATGCATTTTACTAAATGACAAAAAATAATTTTTTTTAACGTACGTGGTGACAACGACCTTTCCACTACCGCGAGTATTATTTGGTCTTTGACTTCCTCAACAAGCCGCAATATTTTTAAAATGAAATAAATACAATATACTATTTTATGTATTTTGTTATTGAAAATTGTTTAAATAATCGTTCTTTATGTCAATATATTTATTTGATATATTGTGATTGAAATGTGGAAATGTTTTCTCTCCATTCTATTTGCTTTGTGTCTTATGACTTTATAATGGAACATGGGCATTTGATGGGTGGTTATGTGATAAACCATATAACGGGTGCTGCCGTGAATACCAGGACGGGTGGGTATGTTATAACCTCAATGAATTTGGTATGGAATTTTTCCATATGGCTATTCCATTATGTGATATCTGTAGAAGTTGACCATATGGTTATTCCATTTAAGTATGTTTATGTCCCAAGTTACCTTTATATGTTAGGTGTACTTTATATAGGTTTTTTGGTAATGTTTTGGTTAAAAAAAGGGTATGTAATGATCTTTTATTTAGTGAATAGTTTTTACTACTTCAAAAAGGTTAAAATTATTAATTTGATAAAGTATTCTTGGTTTACTTGTTGTTTTGAAAAACTAACAGTTTTCCTTCTTTCTGTATCCCTTACTGAGCATTTTATTCTCATCCGATGTTTTTTTAAATGTTTCTCACCGGACAAATTTTGGAATAGGGTCAAGGATGGTATCATGGAAAAGTAATGTTGTCTTAATCATGGAACTATAAATGACTCTTTTTTAAGAGTTCATGTTTTGAAAAAAGGGAACTTTGTAGAAGTGTCTAATGTGTAATATTTTGAGATGTAATAGTTATGATCTAATTCTCTAAAACTCTAAACCTGAAAAGATACTCAATGTGAATTATTCATTTAATTCAATATTAATTGAGTTTTAAGTCCAGGTCCTTATAGTAGGTACCTATGGCCTCCTCACCACTCCACGTCTGGCAGACTCCACCGTGTACCGATACATCGTAAGGTCCTCCTCCGGGTACCGTCCAGTCCCGGTGCTCTCAGCTTCCATCAGCGTTTTCTGTCGTCTTCATCCAATCCAATGAGCTGCGGGCATAACTCATTGAGGGGTGAGTATAACGATACACAATAGGGTTCCAGAAACCCTCAATGTCTTAGCAAATAAAACAAGGATAAAACACAATGTATGATTCTAACGGATTAACATTACTTAGGTATATGACCATACATATACCAATGTTATCATGTAACCCATCTCAATCATTAGGAAAACCCAAAGGTCATTGACTTTTCTCAATCACAGATTTTCTTAATCTAAACCATGGTAGCTGGAGAAATCCTCCTCTGCCGAGTACAGTGGGCATGTCATTACATTGAGGTGCTTCTCACTAACATTGGACTGCTGAGGTACTCCTCTGATTGAGTAGGGTCTGCTACCAACAACCAGGCGCTCTTTCCATTGTGGGTCTACCACCAAATACCGGGTGATCCCTTTAATACACTACAGAGGTACTCCTCCTTAAGAGTACCACAGGTCTGCTGCCAACTACGAGGTTCCCCTTCAGCCATGGGTCTGCTTCCAAATACCTGGCGCTCCCCACTGGGCTAGTCAAGTTACTCCGAGTCGAATCGGTCATGTAGTCGCCAGGTCTACATCTACTAGGTCTCCGCACTCTGTATGCTCATCACCGGAAGGATCCTCTCCACGAGCTACTGGTCTATACTCCAAGTGCCATGAAGCCTCAAGTATAAGTATCTTAATGGTCTTCCACATCATAGGGGTCTCAACGTAATAGACGACGTGTCAATTGGATGCCTGGTCTATGAATTATTAGAATATTAGTCTCGGGGGACTGGTTGGATTCATGTACGAACCAACCTGACCGTGACTCAACTATACCACCAAACAACAGTGGGGTATACTCAAAGGTACAACTATTACCCAAGATTTACCGCACTACTGACGGTTCATCAAACAGACGTTCGGTGCCAAAGATATTGCCCAAGAAGTAAATGGGTTAGTAATGGGCCTTGGTTCGGTCCGACCCGGTCAGACCAACTCAGCCCAAGGGGAAGCGTTCAATGATGAAAAATGACATTTATAAAAAAAAATTAAAATAACACATAACTCCCTACCTAATATTCAGTGATCGACAATGGATTCGGGGCTGGCAGTCGTCGTTCCGTCAATGTCAGAGGAAGATGTTCATGAAGAAGACAAGTTGAGATGACATCATCGGCATTCTTCGTGGGTAGGAGTGATACCCATTCTTCCCCCAGATGAAGAAGGATGAGGATGGAGTTTATAAGGCCATGGCTTTAAACCTTACTTAATAATGAATTAAATGAATAATTTACACTGAGGATCTTTTCAGGTTTAGAGTTTTAGATAATTAGGCCATAACTATTACATCTCAAATGATTACAAAGTAGACACTTCTACTATGTTTCCATAAAATAAAAACTCTTAAAAAGAAACATGTCTAGTTCCATGTTTTGGATAGCATGACTTTTCCTTGATCCCGTCCTTTACCCTATTCCACATTAAGTCTTGTGAAAAACAATTCAAAAACATGGGATGAGCATAAAAAGCTCCGTAAGGGATATAAAAGTACGAAATGAAAGCATTAGTCCATGTATGAAATTATACTTTACTCAAAAAACATAATCATTTTAACATACCTCGTCAAATCAAGAATAAATAATAGAAATCAGAAGACATAAAGCTAACATGAGGCATTCAAAACATTTTTACATAGGGAGTAAACCTCATGGTTATGTTTTGAATACCCATCACAGTATATTCCCTAAATATCATCGGAGAAACCTTAACGTTTAACTCCTTCGCGTTACCCAATGCATTGAAGAGCTATATCGGGCTCACCCGCCCTTAGTTTATCACGGAACCACCCATCTTCTTAACAATTCCCATGAACAATAACATCATCGTATCACATAAAACATGCATAAAGGAAACATAACATTTCACTATTCAATCATAAGATATCAATACAACACATTGATATAAAAACATTTTGAAACCCATTTTAAATACCAAAATAAAAGAAAAGTAAAACATGGTATTTATTTTTCATTTAAAAAAAAGTATGGCTTGTAGAGGATGTCGAAGCTCGGATAATGGTAATGGCGGCGGAGAAGTCATTGTCGTTGCATATGTACGACAAATAAAACATTCCCTTTTCTCGTTTAGTAAACACATCTTATAAAAAGATTCATTTTGAGTAAATGTAAATGTCAAAGGGGTTTATACACCATATAAACTAATGTTGTGTATAAAACATAATATGCCTCAATGAAAGAAGATTGAGATGAAGTCCCTTACCTCGTGTCTAATGTGACTCGATTGCTATTTAATCTCCTGAATATTAAACTTGAGTTAATTTCTACATGCTTAAAAACCTTTTTCAAGTTCATTATTCCTTTTATATCACTTATTACGATGTCATGAACACTATGTAATTATTTCAGTTAATAACGGTCGTTTTAACGATCATTGGTACTTGAGTAAAAAATAAACGCTTTATAATTACAAGTTGTTCATGTATCCATTATATCCAGAGTTCTGTTCATTATGTAGATATAATATATATCATATATATCAGTATATAAATGAATTTATAATATTACATAACATTTAGTGGTAATAAATGAAATGCACTGTTTATGGAGCCGGTAAGCCTTACGTATGCATGAACGCTACTTTCATTTCTATTTCATATTTCATGGAATGGAATCATAATGACATAAAGGTATATTATAATTCCAGTATAATTTCATATATAATATCACTAACTCCATCCTTTATACATCCCACATATGGTATTAATTAATCAAATCACTTTGAGGGGGCGGTAGTCCGCACTTCCTAAATTGAAGATATCGTGTATACCCATAATGGAAGCCATAAATGTATGCCATAAATGAAAATACATAATCTTAAGGAAAAACTAAACATATTATATATCATATATAAATATAGTGTCATCTTAATGGCCACCTTTAATGGTGTTAGAAGAATATTGAACAATCATCATTTCGTGAGGTAGAAATTCGCCATCCACCGAAACAGTATGCTCTTTATCCATTAGATGAAGGTGTGTGTAAGTGTAGCTCTAATAATTACCATAAAAACATCCTAGTATATTTAATATACAGGTGTTGTTACAAATTAAATGAATAATAAGAATTTAGGGTGTTGGAGAAGGAAAATAAAATATAAGAACACAAGAGAAGACACTACCTTTAAAACGGGTAACTCTTTTTGGTTTGAGCTCAAAGGCTTCCTTGGGAAGACTTCTTCCCAAAGTGAGGCTTCAAGGAGTAATAGAGGGATGTGGAGAGACAAAATGGGTCGGGTTTGGTAGATCCAAAGGATTGAGTCGTGTGGGTAAGGTGGTAGAGGTGGGGTCCTTTTATAAGAGGAGAGGAGGGGAACTCTTGGAAACTTATAAAAGGTTACTTTATTATAAAATTATATTCAGATTTTAAAGGTCCCAAAATTATATATTTTGATGATAAGTTGATAAGAGTTATAAATACGCCTTTACAATAGCTTTTTGACAAGATTAGGTGTTTGATTTCACATTATCTTTTCATTTTATTTAAATCGTTAAATAATGATGTAATTGCTGCATCATCATGGTGTCATAAATAATTTAATTTATTTAATGTATAAATATTATAAAACAAAAATCATGATGTAGGAAATCATTTTATATTTCTAATGAATATTTATAGTCAAAATTATGACTTGTATAACTCCATTTAAAAATTGTTTTAGTAAAACAACACATGTGATGTGACATTTTTTTATCATTAAATAAAAAGTTATTAATGTCATTTTCCTACTAAAGTGGCTCCATGGGGTCCCCAAGTTGCCCATGGATTTTCATGGTCGGCCTTGACACATACAATAGGGGTAGGACTTATTTCAAGGTAATTAAATATTATTAAAACATTATTTTTACCATAAATTATACCAATTACCTCTAATCACGGTTAAAACCTTAAAAGTTACTATTCACCAAAAAACTTATTTTAATCCCATTGAACCACGTTTTAGTTCCTAATGACAATAATGAATGTCGGATTTTTGAAATTAAAAACACAGAGGAGGTAAAATTTCATTTAAATGAAAAATCTGTTTTTTAAGTACCACTTAGTGGTTTCACTATTCATCAAAAATTGAAGTTTTTTCAGGAAAAAACCCAAACATCACCCTAAGATATATTTGATATTACGAATTCAAAAATGATGTCTATTTTAAAAAAAATCATAAAATATATGTTAAATTAATTAATTTAATAATTAATTCCCGTTGTCAGGAAAAATAGCGTGTTTTTAGGAAACAATATATATCAAAAGATTGACACTAGTTTAAGTCCAATTTCAAAGTGAAATTAATTCCATTGACCACTATTGGATTAAATTGTAAAAATATATTCTAATTTAATTTTAAAACCAATTCAAAAGATAATCTAATCATATAAATAAATTTGATTAAAATTTGGTTTTGAATTAATATACAACATTTTCACTATTCATTAAAAAATTAACATTATCTGAAAAATAACAAAAATTTACACAAAGTATATTTTGATATCCTGATTATAAAAAAGAATTTTATTTTGTCCAAATGAATGTATAAGAGTGACCAAAACTATATTTAATAACGGTTCACCTTCAAAAGGCGATAAGTGGACCTTTAGTGAAAATTAGAGTATCTATTCCTAAAATTGGATTCTTTTTGTATTTTAAGCCTTTATCCTTTATTGGATAAATGTAAAAACATTTAACAAACATATATAATCATAATTTAGTTATTTCTATTCATTACTTCAAATACAATGGCTACGTGTTAACTACCATTTACAATAATATTATTTTATTACTATTGTGCAACGTATGATTTCAAAGAAACTCTTTGTTGCGTATCGGGTACGCTATCGAACATAGAAACGACATTAAAGTAAAATTAATATTTAATTCGTAAATGTTAATAAATATGAAAATGTTTTATTCTTTATTTACCTGGGATGTTACATCCTTCCCCTCTTTTGGGAATTGCGTTCTCGCAATTTTATTCACTTGTCAAATTAAGTGGGGGTATTTATCCCTCATATCTTTTTCTGATTCCCACATTGACTCTTCAACCATATGGTTTTTTCAAAAATATTTACCTGGTGAATTACCTTATTTTGCAACACTTGCTCTCTTCGGTCATGAATCTGGACAGGTTGTTTTTCATAAGAGTGATTCTCTTCCAACTGAACTACCTCTGTGCTCAAAACATGAGATGGATCTGGCATATACTTTCTCAACATCAAAACATGAAAAACATTGTGTACCTGAGAGAAAATAAGATGTAAAGACACTCGGTAAGCAACTGATCCAAATTTCTCTAGAATTTCATATGGTCCAATGAACCTTGGACTCAGCTTTAATTTCTTACCAAATCACATCACACTTTGCCATGGTGAAACTCCGAGAAAAACATGATCACCTACATTAAAAGATAGATCCTTCCTCCTGTTGTCTGCATAAATTTTCTCTCTCTTCTAAGCTGTTCTCATGTGTTTCTGAATCAACTGATCTTTTTCTGCCATCTCTTCTAGAAATTCTGGTCCCATCAGCAAGAAAATTTCTATTATATGAAAATTCAACCAAAGAAATATGTTGGTCCCAACGTCCCTGATAATCCATCGAATAAGCACGTAGCATATCCTCCAAAGTCTGAATTGTTCGTTCTGACTGCCTATCTGATTGAGGATGATAAGCTGTACTAAAATTTAATTCAGTACCCAACGACTTGTGAAGGCCTTTCCAAAAGTTATAAGTAAACCTAGGATCACGATCAGATACAATGGATAAGGGAAATCCAATCAACCTAACTATCTCTTTAAGATACAATCGATAAATTTGATCTGTAGAGAAAGTATCTCGAATAGGAAGGAAATGAGCATATTTAGTCAAGCAATCAACGATAACCCAGATTACCTTATTACCACGAGATGACTTCAGTAATCCCACCACAAAGTCCATGGATATATTTTCCCATTTCCACTCTGGCACCGGTAAAGGCTGAAGCATCCATTTCGGTAACTGCCGCTCTACTTTAACCTGCTGACATGTCAAACACTTCACAGTAAAATCAGCAATATCTCTTTTTATTCCATCCCACCAGTAACACTTTCGCAGATCTGTGTACATCTTAGTACTGCCATGATGAACTGAAAACTGAGAAATATGAGCTTCACATAAAATCTATCTCTTCAACTGTGAATCACAAGGCACACACAATCCCTTCCCAAATCTCAAAACACAATCATTATCAATGTTCAATTCAGGAAACGTACACTTCTGAACCAGCTCTACATTCTCCTACAACTCACTATCTTACTTCTGTTCTTTCTTGATTCTGTCTGATAGACAATATTTCAATGATACCCGAAACAAAACAGAAGGACATCCTACACTAAAAATTTTTATGCCAAAGTTTATCAAATCCTTAACCAACAGAACACATTTCAAATGCAACATTGTTAATTAAGAATTACTATTTCAACTCAAAGCATCAACCACTTTATTAGCTTTTCCCGGATGGTAATGAATTGTACAATCATAATACTTGATTTATTCTAGCCGTCTCCTCAGTCTCATGTTCAATTATTTCTGAGTGAATATATACTTTAAATTTTTTGATTAGTATATATTTCACACTTTACTCCATACAGTAGATGACTCCATATTTTTAAAGAGAAAACAATAGCAGCAAATTCCAAATCTTGTGTAGGGTAATTTACCTCATGAGTTTTCAACTGACATGAAGCATATGCAATTACCTGATAATTCTGCATAAGGAAACATCCAAGTCCCATCAACGAAGCATCACTGTATAGAACAAACTCACCATTCCTGGAAGGAAGTTCCAAAATAGGAGCATTCACCAATCTTCTTTTCTACTCCTGAAAAAAATCATCACATTATTTTGTCCAGATAAACATAACACCCTTCCGAGTTAGCTTAGTCATTAGACTAGATAACCGTGTAAAATTTGAACAAACATTCGGTAGTAAAATACCAAACCAATAAAACTACAGATCTCGATTACATTTTTGGGTCTTGGACATTATTCATCAACTTTTTTTTGTAGGATCCATAGTTATTCCATCTTTAGAAACAATATGACCAAGAAACGAAATTTGTTGCAACCAAAACTCACACTTTCTGAATTTCCCATAAAATTTGTTTTCTTTTAATGTTTGCAAAATAACCCTTAAATGTCTTTCATGCTCGTATTTACTTTTAGAAAACACCAAAATATCATCAATGAAAACAACCAAAAACATATCCTATAACTCATGGAAAATTCTATTCATAAGGTCCACGAATACAGTAGGTTCATTGGTTAACCCAAAAGGAATAACTAAAAATTCATAATGGGAATATCTAGTACAAAACGTTGTCTTTGGAACGTCTTCTTCTTTTACATTCAACTGATGGTACCCCGACCTCAAGTCAATCTTTAAAAAAAACTGAGCTCCATGGAGCTGATCAAACAAATCATCGATATGAGGCAAATGATATTTTTTCTTAATAGTGATGTTATTCAAGGCTCTATAATCAATGCAAAGTCTCATTGAACCATTTTTCTTTTTAACAAATAAAATAGGAGCACCCCATGGTGATGTTCTAGGTCGTATGAAACCTTTCTCTAATAAATCTTGAAATTGCTCCTTCAACTCTAAAAGTTTATTTTGAGCCATTCGATAAGGGAGTTTTGAAATTGGCTTAGCATCAAAAACTAAGTCAATAGTAAATTCAACTTCCCGATCTGGTATTATTTCAGGGAACTCATCATGAGAAAACAATAGGATACTCATTTACCACTGGCACATCATTAATCTGAACAGTTCCCTTGGTTTCAATTATATGTGCAAGGTAACATTCAATTCCATATTTTACAAGTTTTTCAGCCTCTTGATATGTTATCAACAGTAAGGGTTCATTCATGTACACAAACTGAATGTCTTTCTGAAAAGAACCTTCTTTAGCTCTACAATCAATCTTAGCACGATAAATAGAGAGCCAATCCATACCCAGGATAACATCAAAATCTACTTGAGGTAAAACAATAAGGTTTGCAAGTAGGTTCTTTCCACAAATAAGGATAAAAAGATTCTTATAAATTCTTTTTGCCTAAACATTTCCCCGAATCAAACAACACACTGGCATAATCTAAAAAAACAAACAATTTAATTGAAACAACTTCATTTGATGGCCCGACATCTTCTGAAGTAGTTTCAAAGGATTTCACCACCCCTTTCTGTTTGTAGTCTAACTGCTTTCCATCACTCAAGATCTTTGTCGGACACTCATTTTCACAGTGACCCATCTCATTGCACTTAAAACATTTCACTATCTGTAAATCAAATTTGGACTTACCATCACCTTGATATTTTTTAGTGCAATCACGAGCCATATGTCCCATCTTACCACATCGGTAACACATTCCAAAATTCATAAGACATTCTCCAGCATGCCTTTTACCAAATTTATCACAAACTGGAAACATAGTTTTCTTACCATCAGACCTTTTTGAAGAATTATTTCCTTTCTCCTGCCACCTCGGTCTCTTCTTCTGTTGGTTGTTATAGAACATTTGATCATCGGTAAACTCCATTTCCACCTTCTTGCCACATCGAACAAGCTTTTCATTACTTTTTAACTCATGAGAAGCTAAATCCCTTTGATATATTGGCTTTAATACTGAGTAAAAGCGATTGATTTTACTATCAAGGTATCAAATAAAATTTGGAAAATAACATGCCAATCGAGTGAACCTTTCTTCATAGGCATCCACTAAGTCTTCCTCTTGCCTCAATTCCAGGAATTTTTTTCCATCCTAAGTCGAACATCCATAGGAAAATACTTCTCAAGAAACATACCTTTCAATTCATCCCAGTTGAGAGAATCAATCACATCAGCATCCCTGATATTTTTAACCATCGACCACCACTGATCTGCTTCACCCTCTAAATGGTAAATAGCAAGACTAACCTTTTGATTGTCTGAACACCACCATGACATCGAAAATCTTCTGCAGTGCTTTAATCCACTCTTGAGCTAGCACAGGGTCAGATGATCCTCTGAATGACAGGGAATGTTGTATCATGAAATGATCCACCATTAACATGTTCCTCTACAGTTGATATGGATAATCTCGTGCATGGATACCACCACCATTTATCTCTTGAGTCAACTGCGCCATTACTGCAACAAACTATTCAGTTCCAATTCCGACCATCTCAGGATGATGATTCGGAAGGTTATTTCCTTCGGTATGACTTCCTAGCACAGCTTCCCTGTTTCCTCTGCGGAAAACCATTATGAACAAACATGTCTTAGAGAAGCAACATGGTAATATTAAAATTCTATATCATTTAAATTTTTCCATAAAAAAGTGTTTTTGGATTATAATTTAATAGAATTATAACTCTAAAAGTTATCTAAACCGACCTCGGATACCAACTATAAGGTTGTGGCCTTAAAACTTACTTAATAATGAATTAAATGAATAATTCACACTGAGGATCTTTTCAGGTTTAGAGTTTTAGAGAATTAGGACATAACTATTACATCTCAAAAGATTAAAAAGTAGACACTTCTATTAAGTGTCTATAAAATAAAAACACATAAAAAGAAACATGTCTAGTTCCATTTTTTCGATAGCATGACTTTTCGTTGATCCCATCCTTGACCCTATTCCATATTATGTCCAATGAAAAACATTTCAAAAACATGGGATGAGTCTAAAAAGCTCTGTAAGGGAAATAAAAGTACGAAATAAAAACATTAGTCCACGTATGAAATCATAATTTACTCATAAAACATAATAATTTTAACATAACTCATCAAATCATGAATAAATCATAGAAATAATAAGACAAAAAGGTATCTTTATGCATTCAAAACATTCTTACGTAGGGAGTAACCATCATGGTTACATTTGGAATACCTATCACAGTGTATTACCTAAATCCTTTCAGAGAAACCTTAACGTTTAACTCCTTCATGTTACCCAATGCATTGGAGAGCTATATTGGGATCACCCGCCCTTAGTTTATCATGGAACCACCGGTCTTCATAATAATGCCCAAGAACCATAACATACTCGTATCACATAAAACATGCATAAAGAAAACATAACATTTCCACTTTCCAATCACAAGATATAAATACAACACATTGATATAAAAACATTATGAAAACCATTTTCAATACCAAAAAAAATAAAACATGGTATTTATTTTTCATTTTTTAAAAAAGTTTATGGCTTGTAGAGGAAGACGAAGCTCAAATAATGGTCCCGGCGGCGGAGAAGTCATTGGAGCCGCATAAGTACGACAAAAAAAAAAATCCCTTCTGTATTTTAGTAATCACTTCATATAAAAATATTCCTTTTGAGTAAACATAAATTTCAAAGCTGTTTATACACCGTATAAAATAATGTTGTGTATAAAACATAATATGCCTCCATGAAAGGAGATTGAGATGAAGTCTCTTACCTCGTGTTTGATGTGACTCGATTTCTCTATAATCTCCTGAATAATAAAGTTAAGTTAATTTATAATTTCTTAAGAACCTTTTTCAAGTTCATTATTCCTATTATATCACTTATTACCATGTCATGAACACTATGTAATTATTTATGTTAATAACGGTCATTTTAATGATCATTGGTACTTCAGTCAAAAATAAACTCTTTATAATTACAAGTTGTTCATGTATCCATTATATCCAGATTTATATTCAATATGTTGATATAATATATATCATATATATCCAGTATATACATTAATTTTTAATATTACATAAAATTTAGAGGTTTGAAATGAAATGCACCATTCATGGAGACGGTCAGTCGTACGTACGCATGAACGCTCCTTTCATTTGTATTTCATATTTTATGGAATGGAATCATAATGACATAAAAGTATATTATAATTTCATTATAATTTCATATATAATATCATTAACTCCATCCTTTATATGTCCCACATATGGCATTAACGAATCAACTCACTTTGAGGGGGCGGTAGTCCGCACTTCCTAAAATGAAGATATCACATATACCCATAATGGAAACCATAAAGGTATGCCATAAATTAAAAATACAGAAGCTTAAGGAAAAACTAAACAAATTATATATCATATAAAAATAGAGTTTCATCTTAATGGCCACCTTTGAATGTTTTAGATGAATATTGAACAATCATCGTTTCGTGAGGCTGAAATTCGCCATCCACAGAAATAGTATGCTCTTTAACCATTAGATGATGGTGTGTGTAAGTGTAGCTATAATCCTTCTAATAAAAATATCCTAGTATATTGAAGATACTTGTTTTGTTACAAAATAATGGAATAAAAAGATTTTAGAGTGTTGGAGAAGTAATATAAAACATAAGAACACAAGAGAAGACACTACATTTAAAACGGGTAACTCTTTTTGATTTGAGCTCAAAGGCATCCTTGGGAAGAATTGTGCCCAAAGGGAGGCTAATAAGAGTAATAGAATGATGTGGAGAGGAAAAATGGGCAGGGGTTGGCTGAGCCAAAGGCTTGAGAGGTGTGGGTATGGTGGTATAGTTGGGGGCCTTTTATAAGAGGAGAGGATGGGAACTCTTGGAAAGTTATAAAAGGTTTCTTTATTAGAAAATTATTTTCAGATTTTAAAGGTCCCAAAATTACATATATCGAGGATAAGGTGATAAGAGTTCAAAATCCACCTGTCCAATAGGTTTTTGAAAAGTGTAGGTCTTATATTTTACATTCTCTTTTAATTTTATTTAAATCGTTAAATAATGAGGTAATCGCTGCATCATCAAGGTGTCATAAATAATTTAATTTATTTAAAGTTTAAAAATTATGAAAAAATATCATGATGTAGGAACTATTATTAATTTTTTAATGAATATTTATAGTCCAAATTATGTCTTGTATAACCCCATTTAAAAATTGTTTGAGTAAAACAACACATGTTTTGTGACATTTTTATTTTATCATTAAATAAAAAGTTATTAATGTCATTTTCCTACCAAAGTGTCTCCATGGTGTCCCCACGTTGACCCATGGATTTTCATGGTCATCCATGATGCATAAAATAAGGGTAGTACATGTGTCACGGTTATTTCATATTATTAAAACAGTATTTTTACCTTAAATTATACTAATCACCTCTAATCGCATTTAAAAACATAAAAGTACTATTCACCAAAAAAATAATTTTAATCCCATTGAACCACATTTACATCCTAATGTCAACAATTAATGTCAAATTTTTTATATTCAAAACACAGAGGTGGTAAAATTTCATTTAAATGAAAAATCAGTTTTGTAAATACCACTTAGTGGTTTCACTATTCATCAAAAATTAAAGTTTTTCAAAAAAAAACCAAAACTTCACCCTAAGCTATATTTGATATTGTGAAATAAAAAATGAAGACTATTTTAAAAAATTCAAAACAAATAATTTAAATTAATTAATTTAATAATTAATTCCCACTGTCAGGACAAATAGCGTGTTTTTATGAAACAATATATATCAAAAGATTGACACTAGTTTAAGTCAAATTTCAAAGTGAAATTAATTTCAATGACCACTATTGAATTAAATGGTGAAATTATATTCTAATTTCACTTTAAATCCAATTCAAAAGATAATCTAATCATATAAATAAATTAGACTAAAAAGAGGTTTTGAATTAAAATACAACATTTTCACTATTCATTAAAAAAATGAACTTTATCAGAAAAATACCAAAAATTTTCACAAAGTAAATTATGATGTCCCGATTCTAAAGTAGAATTTTATTTGGTCCAAAAGATTTTATAAGAGTGACCGAAACTATATTTAATAACGGTTCTCCATCAAAAGGCGATAAGTGGACCTTTAGTGAAAATTAGAGTATCTATGCCTACAATTGAATTCTTTTCGTATTTTAAGAATTTATCATTTATTGGATAAAAGTAAAAACATTTAACAAATATATATAATCATATTTTAGTTATCTCTATTCATTCCCGCCAATACAACAACTACGTGTTAACTACCATTTAAAATAATATTATTTTATTACTAGTGTGTAACATAAGATTTCAAAGAAACTCTTTGTTGCGTATCAGGTACACTATCAAAAATAGAAACCCCATTAAAGTAAAATTAATATTTAATTCGTAAATATTAATAAATATCAAAATATTTTATTATTTATTTACCTGGTATGTTACGGCATTTGTCATTATTCGTTCTTCGTGGGTGACAGATCTTCTTTAGAGGAATAATTTTCCAAGGGTTGGGCATCGTGTCTCTTTCCCAGCATTTCACCTCTTGATGAAGCCATACCAAAACCTTCCCCCATGATTCCTTTATATATGATAGTGATGGTTTGTTTAAAAATTATGTTGGCACGTAATTCAAATTTGGAGAAATAAAATAGTGGGCCCCACCTAATTTATTTCTTTATAGATATCACATTTAATTAAGTACATTGGCAAGAGGTTCTCCCTCATTAAAAATGGAGATGTGTGAGGTTTTATCCTCTACCATTAATAGGGGTCAGGTGTTCCACACCTCTATCATTTAATAGAGAGGTTATGGGTCTTGAGTGGTCCCCATGTCATAACCTCTCACGGGAGGTAATGTGCAGGTGGGAACGACTACCAAAACCTTCCATGTGAGGTTAGGGTGTGGTGGGACCCACCTCCAACCTCCCCTTGGTGGTTTTAGCTACAAAAATAAAATAAATTTATAACATTATTTTATTCAATTTAATTAATCCCCCCCCCAACTAACTTCCAAACTCATTAGAACACAACTGTGGTGAAGGTCTCACTATGCAGTTACCGACGCTGTGAGTTCAACGATGCCCTTAGATTTCAATTCCGAGAACCAGATCATAAGTTATAAAAACCCACTCGTACAATTAATTAACATACCTGAATAAAACATTATAAATTGATTTCGGATACACAAGGCCTCATAATCATGCTCCGTTAGAAACTGCAGACTCGTAAAATTCCCATGTATTTTAAAAAAAATTCACTGGAATTTTGGGTCTTTAAAATTACATTCAATTATATGAAATAATTCAGTTATATAAAAACTATTTATTGTTTTTGGAAAATTTAAAATAGTGTCTTATAATTATTTATTCACTTGTTCTTAATTATTAAAAATAATTAAAAATTTATTTTATGATAATATCGAGATGGTGAGGTAATGTGATATATAACCCAAACCGTTGACTAGTCACTTGGTCATTATATTATACTGTATGATTAAATGCTTGGTGTGGTGGAAAAATAATTTTGGAAAATGAATTATGACCAATAATGATATAAGATGAGTGGAACCATACCAGTTAATATATTATTCAAGAGTATGATCAATGGCTACCATAATAGTCTAGATCATGGAATTGAGGATGTTTACAGTTAGTATCCATTAAATTTTTTATTTTTCATTACACATTAAAATAATAACAATTCATAATCACCAAAACTTCTAAGATTCAATAAACGAATAATCTTCCTCATTGATTCCTTCTCCCTCTTCCTATATCACAAATAGACACGCATACTATTAAAAAATAATGTAATAAAAGAATTTATATTCATATGTGATTATACACAAAACTAAATTCAATTGTAATTATACTATAGTTGAAAAATATATTATGATTACTATATCCACCACCAATACTGATGTTGATGACATGGTTTCATTGATCAAATTTTCTACAACAAAAAAATAAAGAATGATTATAGGATATGTGAAATTATTTCATGTATTATCATTCCAATTTATAGATAAAAATTTTAATTCATTCTCAAATCTATAATTTGGTAAATTTCACTTTAGATGAAATTTATAGCATCTACAGGCCTCGATTCTTCAATTGTGTACCCTGGAATTTCAGGTATGCTGAAAAAAATAAATTGGGGAAAAGAAGAAGAAATTAATTGGAATCTAAATATGTAATTAAATTAAACATATTTTTTTTGGAATAAGTAAGAAGTAAATTTTAATATAACATGATTAGATAATAATGTAACCATGATTTACTAAAGATGATGGGACTAGAATCACCCCTGGAGAATCATAATTATATTATCATGAAGATATCAGAAAATTTAATGGGATATCATCTGAAGAACAATCATGGTGACATGATAAAATCATTTAATGGTTCTAAATGAGAATTCCCTTTAATGTTGAACACAGAGTTTGGGAAAACATTCCAATAATTCCCTCTAATGTAATTTTTGTTGGATGAATAGAGACATTGTTTATTCCAATATTTATTGACATAAGAGGAATAAAAATTTTCACCTGATAATGAAGAGGATTAATTTCGTTCTTACGACGATTTAAATGGATACATTTATGTTAGTATTACTCATCGTATAAATTAAGACCACATGAAATGGAATCATTCATCATTTGGAAAATGAGATCACGTATATTAAAAATATGAAGGTTTAACAGTTATTTATAATAATAACCAACCCAAAAAATCTCCAAAATTTATAATGGAAATAATAAATGATGAATTGTCATGTGAAATCTGGTTTCGGTGGACATTTCTGCTATAAGATGTTTCATATAAAAGAGTACCATAGAGATAAATAGAATTTTAAACCATTAATATTTTATATTAGTGGATAAGGCAATGAGGGGAAGAAAATATTTGATTTATGAGTGAATTTCCTCTTAATGGATTTATATTAATTTATTCTTCAATATTAATCATAATAATTGATTGATAATACCAAAAAAATTGTGGGAATTATAAAAATTTTGAGAGCATGAATATAACTCAAAGTTGAATGGGTGGTTTAGAATCAAAATTGAACATCTACCATTCTAAAATGCAATTAATACAAGTGGGATATATAAAAATAATCTTAAATTTATAGATATGTTCCCACATAATAAATTATGAGGGGGTTATTTTTTCATTTTTTGAGTCATTAATCTAAAATATAGAATGTAGTAATTCATGAAAAAATATAAAAATCATCACATCACATATGATATTTCAAAAAAAAATACAATATTTTGATACAATATCTAAAATTTATATAAACATCTTAATGTCATATTGAAATATGAAATCAATGTATATTTTTTGGAAAATATCTATTGGATAATAAATAATCCATGATAATAATTCTCTCTATATAGATTTTAATTTTATAAATTTTATAAATAAATTTATCATTATGATAAGTGATTAAATTGGTATGTAAGAAACTAAATGTTCTTGTGTAATAGTGTAATTAGAGCATTCTAATTGTGGAATTTATGAGTAGAAAACATTAAATTAAAAATATAAATATTATTTTATAGAATTTATTTTAATGAATTTTGATTAAATATAATCATATACTTTGAGAAATTAAAAAAAATAATTGGGGATATCATCTAAATATCTGAGTACTATATCATGTATTCTGACATAAATATTTCAAAAATCGATAAATTAATTATAAAGATATTATAAAACAATAAATAATTATTTCAATATTATGAATTTTTATATGTTTAGGTGAGCTGAATAATTATAGTGGGAAGAAATAATAATTTATGATAACCCAAAATTTTGGTCAATAAATATAGTGTTATATGAAAATAAAATTAAATCCAATATGGTATTTATCGAATATCTATCCACAGAAAGGCCATTATGAGATATTATGTAACGCCCCGACCCCAGTTACCCAGAGTCGGTGCCTTATTACATAACATTGGCATGATCATAAGAAAGATCAAATCTCGAAAGACCGATTGGTTTAGTAGCCTTGGAAAATGCCAGATATATTCATAAGTTTTACATTACATTATAATTTGAAAAACTACTACAACAACATAATGTCTCAATAGACCACACTATTATCCCCTCATAAAATCCCTGCAGGTCATTCATAACTTACTTCTTCACATCCTGGGAAAAATAAAACATAGAAAAGGGGTGAGCTCAAATGCCCAGTAAGGATAACAATATAGAGGAAATAATAAACATTTAAGGCAATGTATAACTAAAACAAAAGACTTTTAAATATGAACTTTCAACATGGTATGGCATAAATAAAATGAAATAATGCCATTTAATTATTCACATGGATATTCTACTAATCGAATAATCACATGCAAAAATCAATAACCACTTTCATAATGTTGGAATGCATAATGCCAGACTATCATAACCACATAGCCAAGGCCTCGTGCCAAGACTACAAATAAGATTTTGTCAAGGCCTTGTGCCAAGACAATAGTTTGTCTCATGAGACCTACCGATGCAATTTTTTAGAAGATACTTACGTTTAAAATTGCTAAAATACACTCCAGTGTTTTTCTGAAAACATTATGCAAGCTTCTGAAAACAAAATAACTAATTCTGAGACTGCTCGACTAATTACAGGCCATGATGGGTCCACTCACAATCCCTTCCTGTCTACCAAACTCGAGAGTCGGGTTTTCTGAAAACATTTTTAAGCTTGCGTTAAATACATATACATTTGCACTGGATTTTCATATATTTGAGAGAAATATCTCTTTTTTTGAAATCATTTAAAAATCACATATTTATAAAATAAAACATTTACTTTGAAAATATTCTTATAAGATTGTAAGGAAAGCTCTGAAGATTTTATAACGGCGTAAAATAACCGCACCCTCCGTATAAGTTAAAAAAAACATTCTTACCTCAATTCTGTCGAAAAGGTTAAAAAGGACCTTGTTTTGAAAACGACGGAAAGATTCCTTTATAAACCTCTTATAAAAATTCAAACAAGGGTATAAATGACTTTAACCCATATTCTTGTAAATAGTAAAAATGTTTTGAAATACATTTTTAAGAAACTTGGATGTGGATGATAAAGATATCCCAGTAGATTATTACGTATAAACAACCTCGGATAATGAAGAGATTGTGAAATAACCCTTACCTTGTACTTTTCCTTGGTTGGGGTAGGTTAACCTCCTGTATAATAGTGAAATAATTGTTACTAAATTATACAAGAATCATATACATTAATATGATATCATATATGATCTTTTAATATTGATTTGATAATAATATCTTAGTATTATCGCTGTTTCGGGTGTGAACTTACTTGTTTGCTTTTGTATGTTTTGTTACGTAAGACATGTTTGTAAAGGATAAGTTGTATATTATTCAAATCCAGAATGGTATCAAGTCCTTAAACATCATTTTTAAATCATCAAATGATAATTATACTTGAATGGATACGATGGAAAATGAATCTCATCGCGTTCGTGGAGACGGTAGTCCGTACGTACGCACGAACGCTACTTCCATTTAATTTTTATTTTAAAAGAATCGAATACAAATGATACATAGGTATATTACTATTCCAGTATAATATAATATTTTATATATGTTACTTAAGTTCATTAACACCATCCTTTATACGTTCCATGTGTGGTATGAACGAGTCATATCATTTTAAGGGGGCTGTAGTCCGCACTTCCTCAAATGAAATTATCGTATGTATATACAACATGAAACGAATAATGGTATGAAATAAAATGGAATTACAGAAGCTTATATATAAAATATATATCATTAACATCATATTTAATTACAGTGCCATCATAATGGCCACCATGAGAGGCGGTAAGATGTATTTGAACAATCATCGTTTCGTGAGGCGTTAGTTTGCCATCCACAGAAACATTATGTTCATCATCCATTAGATGGAGTTGTGTGTATGTGTAGTTTTAATCCTTCTTATAACAACATCCTAGTATATTGAGGATACTGGTGTTGTTACAAAAGAAAGGAAATAATGGAGTTTGGGGGTTGAAGAAGAAAAATAAATGAAAATAATTTAAGAGAAATCGTTACCTTTAATTTAGGTAACTCACTTTGGTTGGAACCAAAGGACTTGTTGAAATGCTTTATGCCTAAGGTAAAGCTTCAAGGAGGAGGAGAGGGATGTGGGGAGCTTAGTTGGGCAGAGTTTGGACGAGCCAAGTGGCTTTAGAGGTGTGAGGAATGAGTAGAAGTGGTCTCCTTTTATAAGGGGGAGGAGGGGCTCTTTAGGAAATAGTGAAAGTATTACTTTATAATATAATTATATTCGGATTATAATGGTCCAAAAATCATTGAGGTCGAAGATAAGATGACTCATATCAACCAATAAGAATTGGACAGGTTTTAGATAATATTTTAATTATTATAATCTTATTTATTTAAATGATTTATTAATGAGGTAAACATTGCATCAATATTTTGTCATTAATAATTTAAATTATATGAAGTCTAAAAATTATAAATAAAATATCATTATGTAGGAAATCGTTTTAGCTTTCTAATGAATATTTATAATTGAAAATCCAACATGTATAACCCTATGTAAAAATTGTTCTTCTAAAAGATGTAAGCTTATGCCATTTTTATTTTTATTTTAACTTTATTAATATAATGTGTCCCTACCACATACAAGTGGCTCCAAGGGGTCCCCAAATTGACCCAAGGATGCCCATGGTCGGGTATGTGTCCACCAATAAGGTTAGGACATGTTTTAGGGTAATTTTTTATTATTATAATATTATTTGTTAACCCTTATTTACCGGATTTACCCTTTAACCATGGTAAATAAAATATTTATCACAGTAACTATTCAAAATGTCTAAAAATAAAAGTTACCTATTTACACAATTTGAACATCCTGATTCCAAATATGGAATCCATTTTCCTAAATTCAAAACACAGAAGTGGCAGAAATTAATTTAAAATTAATTCCCGCTGTCAAAACAAAAAGCGTGTTTTTAAGAGGTAATAACTATCAAAAGATTGACACTTGTTTATGTTCGGTTTAATTGTAAAATTATGTCCAATGACCAACATTATATTAAATGGTAAAAATATATTCTAAATATACTTTAAAACAACTCAAATTCACAATTTATCACTATTAATTATTTTGATTAAAAAAGTTGTTTTTAATTAAAATTTAGTAATTTTCACTATTCATCAAAATATAAAAGTTATCCGAAAAGTACCAAAATTTCACCCTAGGCTAATTTTGATATTCCGAATCTAAAAATGAAGTCCATTTTGAAATATAAAATATATATGATTTCAAAAAGTAGGTATTACTATTCACAACGGCTGGTTTAATTAGTTGTGGTGTGTGTTAGAACTCGAGGTTGCGTACAACACACACTATCACATTATTCGAAGGGAAACGTACCGTAGAAGCTTGGGGTGTTACATTCTCACCTCCTTCAAATAATTGTGTCCTCGCAATTTCTAGGGTATTACTGCATAAAAAGACTCGGGTGGTTCTTCATCATAAGTTCCTCGGGTTCCCACGTTGCCTCTTCCATCTTATGATTTCTCCACAAAACATTTACCAGACGCGTCGTCCGGTTTCTCAGTACTTGTTCTCTCGTATCAAGAATCTTGACGGGCTCTTCGCAATAAGACAGATCGGGTTCCAGTTCTAATTCCTCATAGTTGAGTACATGCGTTGGGTCAGGCATGTATTTTCTCAACAGAGATACGTGGAACACATCGTGAATTTTGGAGAGACTTGGCGGCATTGCCAATCGGTAAGCTACAACCCCAATTCGTTCTAGAATTTCGAAAGGTCCGATGTACCTGGGACTCAATTTACCTTTCTTACCAAAACGTATGACTCCCTTCCATGGAGATACCTTTAGGAAAACATGATCACCAACTTGAAATTCTAAATCCTTCCTTCGATTATCGGCATAGCTCTTCTGCCTACTTTGAGCTGCTTTGATGTGATTTTGGATTACTTTCACCTTTTCCACCGTTTCCTCCACCAGTTCTGGGCCTACAAGTTTTCTTTCACCAACGTCATCCCAACAGGTTGGTGTACGACATCTCTTTCCGTATAACGCTGCATATGGTGCCATCTGAATACTCGAATGGAATCTATTGTTATAAGAAAATTCTACCAGAGGTAAATATTGATCCCACATACCCTGAAAGTCAAGTGAGCAAGATCTCAACATGTCTTCTAAGGTTTGAATAGTCCGTTCTGATTGTCCGTCTGTCTGAGGGTGGTAAGCAGTGCTCAAATGAAGTTCAGTATCCAGGGATTTCTGAAGACTTTTCCAAAATCTTGAAGTAAAACGGGGGTCACGATCAGAAACAATCGATAGGGGTACTCCATGAAGTCTCACAACTTCATTAATATATAGTCTTGCTAGACGTTCCAGGGGTAGATCTTCTCTTATAGCAAGAAAATGTGCTGACTTGGTAAGACGATCAACAATCACCCATATTGCATCATTCCTTCTAGGAGTCTTTGGTAGCCCCATGACAAAGTCCGTCGTAACATTGTCCCATTTCCACTCTGGTATGGGAAGAGGTTGCATGACTCCTCCAGGCTGTTGCCTTCCAGCTTTCACTTGTTGACAAACCATACATCTTGACACAAAATCAGCAATCTCCCTCTTCATGTTGTCCCACCAAAAATGTTCCTTCAAATCTCTATACATTTTGGTGCTCCCAGGGTGTATAGAGAAATTGGAACTATGAGCATCATCCAGCAATTCCCTTTTTAGATCAGGTATATTGGGAACACAAAGTCTCTTCCTGAATTTCAAAATTCCATCTTCATACACAAAGTCTCTCAATCTCCCATCATTCACAGCTTTAATCTTCTTCTGAAATTCCTCATCATCATTCTGAGAACTCTTAATCCTTTCTAGTAAAGATGGTTTGGAAACCATTTGAAAAAGCATTGATGTTTCACCTTCCCTGGTTATTCCCATGTCCATCTTCACTAGATCCATGAAAATTGGATCCCTTTCAATTCTCATCATGTTCAGAACTCCATGGTCTTTTTTGCTCAAAGCATCTGCTACTTTGTTTGCTTTCCCCGGGTGGTAGTGTATCGTGCAATCATAATACTTGAGTAATTCAAGCCATCTCCATTGCCTCATGTTGAGTTCTTTTTGTGAGAAAATATACTTCAAACTCTTGTGATCAGTATAAATCTCACATTTTTCACCATAGAGGTAGTGCCTCCATATCATCAAAGCAAAGATCACTGCTGCTAACTCGAGATCATGAGTAGGATAGTTTTGTTCATGAATTTTCAACTGTCGTGATGCATAGGCAATAACTCTATCATTTTGCATAAGGACACAGCCACGTCCTTTCTTCGATGCATCACTATAAATAACGAACCCATCATTCCCCGATGGTAAAGTCAATATAGGAGCATTGACTAATCTTCTCTTCAGTTCTTCGAAACATTCTTCACACTCTTTTGTCCAAACAAATTTAACCCCTTTACGTGTGAGCTTCGTTAATGGGTTAGCCAATCGGGCAAAATTCTGGACGAAACGTCGATAATAACCTGCCAAACCAATAAAACTACGTACCTCAGTTATACTCGTAGGTGCTGGCCATTCTTGGATTGCCTTGGTCTTAGAAGGATCAACAGAGATTCCATCTTTAGAGACAATATGGCCAAGAAAAGAAATCTCCTGAAGCCAGAATTCACACTTGCTAAACTTCCCATATATTTCATGCCTCCTCAGAGTCTTCAAGATAATGCGCAAGTGATTTTCATGATCTTCGTAGGTTTTGGAGTATACCAAGATATCATCAATAAATACCACCACAAATTCATCGAGATACTCATTGAAAACTATATTCATCAGATCCATGAATACAGAGGGTGCATTAGTCAATCCAAACGGCATTACAGTAAACTCGTAATGCCCGTACCTGGTTCGAAATGCTGTCTTCGGAATGTCTTCCTTCTTCACACACAACTGATGGTATCCAGATCGAAGGTCAATCTTTGAAAAGTATTGAGCTCCATGCAGTTGGTCAAATAAATCATCAATACGAGGTAGGGGATACTTGTTCTTATTGTTATAGCATTGATCTCCATGTAGTCGATACATAACCTCATAGATCCATCTTTCTTTTTAACAAAAAGAACAGGGGCTCCCCATGGAGAAACACTAGGGCAAATAAATCCCTTATTACTCAATTCCTCTAGTTGTTTCTTTAGTTCGACTAACTCTACAATGACCATTCTATAAGGGGTCTTCGATATAGGCCTTGATCCAGGAATCAAATCAATAGAAAACTCAACTTCTCGTTCTGGAGGATGTCCAGGTAAATCTTCCGGAAATACATCTACAAATTCTTTCACAACAGGTACATCCTCTATTTGAACATTCCTTTCCTCACCGACAGTTATTTCATTCTCTTCCTCCCCAATAATTGAATTATGTTGAGCTGTTGGGGGTGGATCTAAATAAGAATTAGGTGGTGACGATTCTGCTCTAAAAATAAGGCGCTCCTTATCATTATCATCAAGAATCGTAACCTCTTTCTTCTTACAATAAATCTTCGCATCATAGTCCGAAAGCCAGTCCATACCGAGGATTATATCAAACTCAATCATAGGTATGACGATGAAATCAGCAGATAAAGAAAATTTATGTGCTCTAATGGGGACTGATTCACAAAACATTGTTGCAACGATACTTCCCTTAGGAGTTTTAACAGACAACTCCCTTATTAAATCAAATTGGAAATATCTAATTTTCTTAGGAAACTGGGAAGATATGAAACAATGCGATGAGCCAGAATCAAATAATGCATTTGCTAAACTTGAGGAAACCATTAAATTACCTGCCACCACGTCTTTCGGAGCTTCTACCTCAGCAGTAGTGATAGCATAAGCCTGGCCTTGATCCCTTGGCCTTTTCTGAGGTATGTTCTCCTAACGCTTAGGGCATGCATTTGCATAATGCCCTATCTCCCTGCAATTGTAGCACTGAACGTTGGTAGCTTCCTTCTTCCCCTTACAATCATGAGCTTGGTGGCCTTTTTCCCCACACTTGTAACAGACTCCCATTCCCTTCAAGCAAGTACCAGGATGTTTCTTCCCGCATTTACCACAAGATGGATATTCTACCTTTCCCTTCTTCCCCATATTTCCATTCCCAGATTGATCAGCCGGTCTCTTCTTCTCTTGCTTTGCTTTAAAGTCATAAGACTTAGAGAATTCCTTTTCGGTCTTGATAGAACATGAGACAATGTCTTCGTACGATGAAAAGGATTGTGAGACTAATGCTCGACGGAGAAATGGTTTTAACCCATCAAAGAAACGATCAATCTTACTTCTTGGGTTGCGAATATAATCTCCAGCATACCTCGCTAACCTTGTAAAGTTAGCCTCATACTTTGTGACATTATCATCCTCCTTTTGTCTCAGACTCAGAAATTGCCTTTCCATATCTGCTCGATGGTCGCGAGGAATGTATTTTTCTAAAAACATATCTTTGAACTCCCTCCATTCCATATTTGATACTTCATCATCTTCCTTCGTATTTTGAATCAATGACCACCATTGATCAGCATCTCCAGTGAGGCGGTAAACTGCCATGATAACTTTTTCCCTTTCACTGCTCCCCAACGCCTGAAATATTTTCTCTAGGGAAAATATCCATTGCTCAGCTACTGAGGGATTTGTATTCCCATTGAACGTTGGTGGTTGTTGCCTCATAAATCGATCTAACATTGATCCTCCACGTTGCGGATCAGGGTGCTCTATACGGGTAAGGTTATTATTCATAACCTGAGTAAGTTGTCCCAGTATGGTGATTAGCTGATCAGCACCAGTTGCATCACCAGCCCCACTATAATTATCTTGAGAAGGAGGGCAATCCCTACATGGAGTGCGTGCATTGATACGGTTTCAATTTCTTCCACTAGGCGCCATTTCTAAACAATGGCATAAACTAGATCAGTTTATAAATCAAAATACATAATCCCATACTTATAAAACACATAGCATAAATTGAACTTTTATGGATATAATCCATAATCATAAAAATGTTTTCTTTGAGGAAGTATATACTCATAAACCCTTCATAATGATTTGTAAAGATAGTGAGAGTTATCCTAAGAATATCCCCCGGGAGTGTCGTAACCAAGAGTGCAGCAAGGCCCGTTGTCGTGCACCAGTTCCCGTTCGAGTCTAGCTCAAAGCGGTGTTTTCGGGTTTTACCCCTAGGTACATCTGTGCCAGAGCCGCCTCTACCTGCTCGTATCCAGACAGGGATGTATTGCTCGGAAAACTCACAAAATCTCTACAATACCAAAATTCTAGGACGTTCTTCTACACTAATCCTCAAAGTTCATCTTAGGTCTACGTGCTCTAATCAGAGTTTATCTAAATCTAGCTTCCAAGGTTTGTACTAAACTTCCTCTGATACCAACTGTAACGCCCCGACCCCAGTTACCCAGAGTCGGTGCATTATTACATAACATTGGCATGATCATAATAAAGATCAAATCTCGAAAGACCGATTGGTTTAGTAGCCTTGGAAAATGCCAGATATATTCATAAGTTTTACATTACATTATAAAATGAAAAACTACTACAACAACATAATGTCTCAATAGACCACACTATTATCCCCTCATAAAATCCCTGCAGGTCATTCATAACTTACTTCTTCACATCCTGGGAAAAATAAAACATAGAAAAGGGGTGAGCTCAAATGCCCAGTAAGGATAACAATATAGCGGAAATAATAAACATTTAAGGCAATGTATAACTAAAACAAAAGACTTTTAAATATGAACTTTCAACATGGTATGGCATAAATAAAATGAAATAATGCCATTTAATTATTCACATGGATATTCTACTAATCGAATAATCACATGCAAAAATCAATAACCACTTTCATAATGTTGGAATGCATAATGCCAGACTATCATAACCACATAGCCAAGGCCTCGTGCCAAGACTACAAATAAGATTTTGTCAAGGCCTTGTGCCAAGACACTAGTTTGTCTCATGAGACCTACCGATGCAATTTTTTAGAAGATACTTACGTTTAAAATTGCTAAAATACACTCCAGTGTTTTTCTGAAAACATTATGCAAGCTTCTGAAAACAAAATAACTAATTCTGAGACTGCTCGACTAATTACAGGCCATGATGGGTCCACTCCCAATCCCTTCCTGTCTACCAAACTCGAGAGTCGGGTTTTCTGAAAACATTTTTAAGCTTGCGTTAAATACGTATACATTTGCACTGGATTTTCATATATTTGAGAGAAATATCTCTTTTTTTGAAATCATTTAAAAATCACATATTTATAAAATAAAACATTTACTTTGGAAATATTCTTATAAGATTGTAAGGAAAGCTCTGAAGATTTTATAACGGCGTAAAATAACCGCACCCGCCGTATAAGTTAAAAAAAACATTCTTACCTCAATTCTGTCGAAAAGGTTAAAATGGACCTTGTTTTGAAAACGACGGAACTATTACTTTATAAACCTCTTATAAAAAGTCAAACAAGGGTATAAATGACTTTAACCCATATTCTTGTAAATAGTAAAAATGTTTTGAAATACATTTTTAAGAAACATGGATGTGGATGATAAAGATATCCCAGTAGATTATTACGTATAAACAACCTCGGATAATGAAGATATTGTGAAATAACCCTTACCTTGTACATTTCCTTGGTTGGGGTAGGTTAACCTCCTGTATAATAGTGAAAAAATTGTTACTAAATTATACAAGAATCATATACATTAATATGATATCATATATGATCTTTTAATATTGATTTGATAATAATATCTTAGTATTATCGCTGTTTCGGGTGTGAACTTACTTGTTTGCTTTTGTATGTTTTGTTACGTAAGACATGTTTGTAAAGGATAAGTTGTATATTATTCAAATCCAGAATGGTATCAAGTCCTTAAACATCATTTTTAAATCATCAAATGATAATTATACTTGAATGGATACGATGGAAAATGAATCTCATCGCGTTCGTGGAGACGGTAGTCCGTACGTACGCACGAACGCTACTTCCATTTAATTTTTATTTTAAATGAATCGAATACAAATGATACATAGGTATATTACTATTCCAGTATAATATAATATTTTATATATGTTACTTAAGTTCATTAACACCATCCTTTATACGTTCCATGTGTGGTATGAACGAGTCATATCATTTTAAGGGGGCGGTAGTCCGCACTTCCTCAAATGAAATTATTGTATGTATATACAACATGAAACGAATAATGGTATGAAATAAAATGGAATTACAGAAGCTTATATATAAAATATATATCATTAACATCATATTTAATTACAGTTCCATCATAATGGCCACCATGAGAGGCGGTAAGATGTATTTGAACAATCATCGTTTCGTGAGGCGTTAGTTTGCCATCCACAGAAACATTATGTTCATCATCCATTAGATGGAGTTGTGTGTATGTGTAGTTTTAATCCTTCTTATAACAACATCCTAGTATATTGAGGATACAGGTGTTGTTACAAAAGAAAGGAAATAAAAGAGTTTGGGGGTTGAAGAAGCAAAATAAATGAAAATAATTTAAGAGAAATCGTTACCTTTAATTTAGGTAACTCACTTTGGTTGGAACCAAAGGACTTGTTGAAATGCTTTCTGCCTAAGGGGAAGCTTCAAGGAGGAGGAGAGGGATGTTGGGAGCTTAGTTGGGCAGAGTTTGGACGATCCAAGTGGCTTTAGAGGTGTGAGGAATGAGTAGAAGTGGTCTCCTTTTATAAGGGGGAGAAGGGGCTCTTTAGGAAAGAGTGAAAGTATTACTTTATAATATAATTATATTCGGTTTATAATGGTCCAAAAATCATTGAGGTCGAAGATAAGATGACTCATATCAACCAATAATAATTAGACAGGTTTTAGATAATATTTTAATTATTATAATCTTATTTATTTAAATGATTTATTAATGAGGTAAACATTGCATCATTATTGTGTCATTAATAATTTAAATTATTTGATGTCTAAAAATTATAAATAAAATATCATTATGTAGGAAATCTTTTTAGCTTTCTAATGATTATTTATAATCGAAAATCCAACATGTATAACCCTATGTAAAAAGTTTTCTTCTAAAAGAGGTAAGCTTATGCCATTTTTATTTTTATTTTAACTTTATTAATATAATGTGTCCCTACCACATACAAGTGGCTCCAAGGGGTCCCCAAATTGACCCAAGGATGACCATGGTCGGGTATGTGTCCACCAATAAGGTTAGGACACGTTTTAGGGTAATTTTGTATTATTATAATATTATTTTTTAACCCTTATTTACCGGATTTACCCTTTAACCATGGTAAATAAAATATTTACCACAGTAACTATTCCAAATGTCTAAAAATAAAAGTTACCTATTTACACAATTTGAACATCCTGATTCCAAATATGGAATCCATTTTCCTAAATTCAAAACACAGAAGTGGCAGAAATTAATTTAATATTAATTCCCGCTGTCAAAACAAAAAGCGTGTTTTTAAGAGGTAATAACTATCAAAAGATTGACACTTGTTTATGTTCGGTTTAATTGTAAAATTATGTCCAATGACCAACATTATATTAAATGGTAAAAATATATTCTAAATATACTTTAAAACCACTCAAATTCACAATTTATCACTATTAATTATTTTGATTAAAAAAGTTGTTTTTAATTAAAATTTAGTAATTTTCACTATTCATCAAAATATAAAAGTTATCCGAAAAGTACCAAAATTTCACCCTAGGCTAATTTTGAAATTCCGAATCTAAAAATGAAGTCCATTTTGAAATATAAAATATATATGATTTCAAAAAGTAGGTATTACTATTCACAACGGCTAGTTTAATTAGTTGTGGTGTGTGTTAGAACTCGAGGTTGCGTACAACACACGCTATCGCATTATTCGAAGGGAAACGTACCGTAGAAGCTTGGGGTGTTACATATTAATAGAATAATAATATAATAAAATTTTTAATTTTACTGATCCCAACATTTAATTAGTAAATATAAAATATATCCACTGAAAGGTGTGTTTAGATTGTGTATAAAAAAAATTAAATATTTAAATTTCATCCTTATTATATGAAAACATCAATGAAGAAAATAAGGATAAATATAATGAAATATTAGAGGTGGTGAAAAATAATCATGGAAAGGAAAATTTACCTAAATCCATTGAATTTATTAAATTGTTGAAATTTGATCATGATAAATTAAATAAATATATATTTTATTACAATTTGGAAAATTAAATAAGGATAGTATAGTATAAATGAAAACTAATGATTACTCCAAATTTAAATGAAAATGTGAGGATATTCATGTTGAAATTTTCAATTTGGAACTATAAATATTTTTGTCCATTATACCTTCACATGTAAATATATTACATGTGAATTAAGGAGTGTCAAATGGCTTTACGAAGAATATAATAATTTTTGAAATATATTTTAATGTATTAGAAAATTATGAATTATTATACACAAAATAGAAAGATAATAAGGGGATTGAACCACTAAAATGGTTAAAAGTCTAATTTGATTGAAGACATTTTCATAGATGAAAATATCAACATAAATTAGGGGAAACATATTGAATTATTTATAAAAATGTGATCTAGTTGATATATTGGAATGAATCATTAGTAGATAAAAGGATAAAGCATCCACCTTGAATTAGACATTCCTAAATCAATATTAATGGATTAAAATTTATGATCTTGATATTATAATCCTTAATAAAATTATGATAGAAGAACCAAATTGGGACCTTCCTAGGAAGATCCAAAAACCTTGGGGTATTATATGTGACTGAAAATAAATTAGTGTATGTGTGATAAAATAAAAAAATAACATCTTGGGAGATAACCCAAGATATATAATTTTTCTTGTTCTCATTGTGTTCGATTTTAGTTTCATAAATTAAATATACTCTCCCACATTATCATTTTAAATTTTATGTTATTAGATAGATAATAGAATAAGGGAAGATGATTGATGAGTAGAAAATAATTACGATTATTGTGATATGATTAATATTATTTAAATGATGAAATCATGAACAATGTGTGAGGGCCAAAATAATATAATCACAACTTTTATAGAAAACTAACTACTTTTCTCATGACTGATGATATTAATAATGAATTTTTAGAAAAAGTATAGTTAGATATTATAGAGGAATGATAGATAATATATTATATATAAATATTTTTTCGAGAATATATTTCATAAATATATATTTATTTTGAATGCATATAATTAAAGATTAGTCCTTAGGAATGGTTTTAAGTAACAATCTCATATAATAACACCATTGTCAATTTTAAATTTATGTTTAAAAAATCATTTTTATCTTATGTTTTAAACCCCATATAATTTATTATAATAATTTTATTATATGTTATTTATGTAATATTAAGGTTAGAATAAATTTGGTACTTAAAATGAATGAGGTTTTTGTTAAATAGAAGATAACATTATTTCCTTTTTGGTCGATGAAATTTTTATTCCATGTGATTTCTCTTCAAAATTGATTTTTGGATTTTTGTAACAATAATATATGTTTTTGAAAAATGGTAATTTTCAACAACATTGTATTTATTTAAAAATGAATTAAATTAATATTAAAAAATATATAATGAATTTTTTTTACATATTTAAATAGTGTTAAGTGAATCTTCTCTTTATACATACATGTCATAAATGTATATTCTAGCAATCATGGGATTTCTTTTTCTTTTCCAAATCGTTTAATTGATTTCTTACTTATTTTTTGTGAAAATAATTTTCTCATTATTATAGTAATTTTTAGTTAAAATGTTTTCAATAGAATAGTTTTAATGATATATTAAGTTATTTTTCATCAATCAAAATTTTCATTATGAATGATTATACCATATTAAGGATTTGATCTTATAATATAATCCAATTTATTAATTTATTTTACATATTACGGTTATTATTTAATACAAAATATTTGATACAAATTAATTTCCCTTTATTAAATTACATTATAATGAAATCGTTATGAAATATTTTTTTCAATGGATTGTGTTTTGTTTACAAGATTATTTTTTTATAATACATGGTAACATTCCAGTGGTTATTTTATTAGGAAATGGTGGTTTTTATGATAATATAGGACACATATGTGTGGTTTCCATTACATAATAGGTGGGAATATAATTATATTACTCTCAAATTTATATACTATTTAATAAAACTCAAGAATATAAATGGGATTGAATAGAGAGAAAATATAGTTTAGTAATGGAATATATCTAATATGATAGTTTTGGGAGTGAATCATGAATTTTTATATGATGGAATGGGGAGTGATCCCAATCAAATTTGATATCTCTAATGTTATAGTTGAATAATGAAATGATATTCATTAATTATGTGTATGTCATAAACCAATGTATAAAACTTATGATATGATATCACTACCCATAATTTATAATGATGATATATCATCATTATGACTTATTAATCTTTATAATCAATTATTATTCAATTATTATAAATTAAAACTTATTTTCTAATTGGGTTTGACCCTCAAATGTTTTTTTCCTATTATAATACCTTTATTCTTATATTATATTTAGTTATGTTAATTTATTAATATCTGTTATGAATAAACTTACTGAGTATAGGATATTCTTTTTTTTGTGTTTCCTTTATCCATGTTATAGATAATGGATTAATATTGATAATGTATATTAATTTTATATTTTTAGTTGATATATATGTCAGATATTTAAGGACATTTTTTAAAATAAGATATCTATGTATATATTCTCCAAATACAATAAACCATTTTGGATCATGGGGGTGTATTGTTTTGGGATGTATTTAATTTTCATTAATAATGAATATATATTAATGCATTAAATGATATGGTAACATTTTCGTGAATAATATATGCGTTTAGTTGAATTTTTTATATTTGGAAAATATATCTTTATTGAGAATCCTTGGATGAGGTCAATGTATATGGTAAAACCCTAATGTGTTGGTAATGTGGATGTTGGGTATTCTCATAAAAAAAACATTTCTATCGGGATAACAAAAAGTTAATGTGGTTCCTATATATTTGAACCTATAGGTAAACACCGAAAATATAAACTTGTTGATTATCAAAAGGATCTAAACTCTGTGAATGATGAGTGGGCCTAATACTAATCTCATATACTGGAACTCCTATGTTATATTATTTGGATCATTCACACTCTATTTATAAACCATTATTTCAATGAGATGATAAAACTTATGAAAATCTATGATAATACAAAGTGAAATGGGATAAACTTGAAGTTTCATGGGTTGATAAATATATTAATAATTTATTAAAACTTAATATTTATTTCCATAATTTTTTTTATTACTTTAAATATTCCTTTTCCATTTTTTCATTACAGTTTTTAGAATTAGATAATGGATAGATGTAGGAGGAATCATGTGAATAATGAATTTTATTGATAATTAAATGACTCTCCTTGTGATTGGTCTAATAAAATAAAAGTTTGGATATGAAATATTATGTTTATTCATAGACATTTCATTCAAACGATTAATGATTACTAGAATTATAGTAATATTCCAAATGGAAAATTGATGTAAAGTCTCACTATTGAGTCATTTATGTTGAAACATACACTATATTTACGTTTATAATGTAATCCACTTTTTATTGATAAATTAATAATTAAATATTAAATTAATTATCTGTTCTCCAAGGATTGGGCCATTAGAAGGAAATTTTTCTTAAGGATCATTTGGATGGCTAAGATGATGAATTTAAGAAACATATAAAATATAAAATGAAATAAGAGGAAGTTGGTTCCATTAAGGGGTATGTTCCTAGTATGGTATTTTTAAATAATTATCTTCCATGATCTATTCATAAGAAAATGGATAGTTATTCTTTTGGAACTAAAGTAGATAGATGGAGAATCAATTATTTCATCTGAGACAATTCTATAAAATTGTTTAAGGTATGATTAAACATTATTCATTAAACTAGAAAAAAAGTTTACATACTCTTTAATAACATTAGAACTATTATCTAAAATTAATTGAATAAAATATATCTTGATTAATATAATGAAATACATCACGTTGCTCTTTGTCTAGAAATAGAGATTTTAAACTCTAATTATTCAAATGGATTGAAAAAATATAAATTTTTTCATTTTTAATAATTTTTAACAATTACTGACCTGTTGGAAAGAAAGTAATTCTTCAATAATGTCAGAAATATTGAAGTAATCAATGATTAAATTTCCTAAATAGTTAAGGTAATTTTTTTTTCATAGAAAATTAAAATGATGAAAAATAATTTAAAAGTGATGTGATGTTACAAAATACTGTTAGTGAGAGAGATAAACTTAATTTTTCAACCACACTCTTACGATATAAATTTCATTGATTATTAAAATTATTCTATATAGTTTACAAATAATATGGTCAATGGTGACATTTAGAAACTAAAACATCTTCTCTAAAAAGTTAATTAGAAATATCATGTAACCAAAACTACAATATCGTGTAACAATAATTATATGTGGAAAGGTGCACTTACCATCCGTTATAGAATTAAAAATATATTATTTGACTCAATAACATCCCATTATTCTATATTTTGGAATTTTTTTGAGTATAACATTACAACCCAAACTACTTTATATTTAGTAATTATAGAAAAAATTAATTGTATAATGATCGTATTTTAGCTATTTATATCCTGTTAAATAGATGTTTATGAGACTATTATCCCCCTAAATGTTTTGATACCGTATTTATTTGTATTTGATATTATTTTGGGAATGGATTTAAATTTTTTTCATAGGTACATATCAATTTTAATGGAATGCAAATCAAATTTATTATTCTAAATCAACCAATGATTTTCATTCGGTGTGTGGATCAATAAGAACATTGAATAGAAATTTATTCCATTGTATATTTTTACTAACTATTTGGGATGGAAATATTCTCTCATGTGTAGGGAGAACCAAAATATTAATGATGTTCCTTTTTTAATGAGTCTTATTATTTATTCCACAAAATCGTTTCAAATTCTCACATTAAATATGATGTTAAATTTTTTAAAGATCTAATACATGGTGATATACATATTCTAATGAATATGTATAGAATATACTAATTAGAGTAAGAGGGACAGAACAAAAAAACATGCATTGATTCTTAATAAGGGATTCATACAACCTAGTGTATAACCCAAGGGTGATACAGAACTTTTTATTGAGAATAAATTTTACACTGCCACAGTACAGGGCAAGGGAAGTGCATCCCGTTATCATCACAAAAAATATAGCACTAATAATGGGGTTTTCCATTATCAGCACTAGATAAAAGTGCTAATAAAGGGTACATTTATCAGTGCTATTATTATCCCTGATAAATGTTTTTATTATTTATATATATAAAATTATTTTATTTATATTCAAAAAAATTTGTATACATTACCAATTATATACCAATTTTTATAAATATATACTATTTATAGTTATAATGATTAAAATATAAATATATATTTATTCTATTTATCATTTTAAATAAATATATATGAATATAACTAAATTAAGAAAATTATACTTTTATAAAATTTGTATTTATCATTGTTATAGATTTAGTGCTGATAAATAGATGTTTTATCAACGTTTTTATTTTAGCACTAATAAAATATACCATTATTAGCACATTTAATCAGCACTGATAATGTATCCAACAGTTTTAATACAAGAACCCTAGATAACCCATCCCATCTTGTACGCATTCAAACCTTCACGGTTTGTGAACCCAACACCGCCACAGCCGCAACCCCTTGTCCTCGTCCTCCTCTGCCTCCTCCCCCACTACTGCATTTTAATCCTCATGTGTCGCGTCTGTCCTCCTCTACCGTCGATGCCTTCACCACTACCTCCACCACCACTACCACCACCGCTATTGCCTTGCCGCCTCATCCTCCTCTTCTGATAACTCGCCGCCACTGCATCATCCACCGCTGCCTCCAACACCACTGCCTCTGCCACCACTGCCTCTGCCGCCACTACCTTCACCGCCGCTGCCTTCACTACCTCTACCTCAGCCACCACGATCTCCATCGTAGAGGTATACCTATAGTTTGTTTCATGTATTATGAATGAAATTAAATGAGTTTTATGAAGATAAAATATGTCAGGTTTTAGACCATTCTTGTGAGTTCATTATAAACATGAATCAAAGTTATATGTTTTGAGTTGTGATTATAATAAGTGGTGCCATACCATGTATGGGATATATTCATGGTGATGCCTTAGAAATTGAGAATGAGTAAGGTATGTGTAATTTCCTTTATTTGATATTGTATATGCATTGATATTCTTTGGGATATTTTTGAGAAGGGCGCATTGAGTGTCGATATTTTTGGTATCATAGTTTGTATTGTGGGTAAGATTAGTGTGATTCCTAGACTTGTGTCTTTTTTTTGTTTCAGTGGGGAGTAGCTATTAGATTTTTTATGGGAAACCTCTGATTTTGAGCCAAAACTGATTGAAAGGCATTAGTGTTGTTTTCATGAAATTTTAACAATTTTAATCTTATTGGAAAGAATCCCAAATTATCTTTATATTGATGATTTACAAAACATATAGAATGATAATGTGTTTTGGCATGTTATCCTAATATATATGAGATAATAATTCTGTTATTCCATGTTGGTTGATAATTTTGGGTTTTACAGAGATTTACACCTGTCTAGACATGAATTATTTCGATAACGAGGGTTATTGATCACTATTCTGGAGACTAGATCATGTAGTTGTGTGGGGTGTACATCGGAAAGATTATAGATCTGGTTAATTAGTGTTTCACAAGGATATATTATTTTAGTATAACAAAATTGTGTTATACATGTGGGATAATGAGTCATGTAATATGCTCAGGTGGTACAATATTTTACACCCATTATATTGGGTGAGGAGATGGTACATGCCAGTTATTCGTGGTACCCAATTAAATTTAAAGTCAGTGAAATTTATAGTGTGATTCGAGGACTAATGTCGTGGAAGAAATTATTTTAGTCTCAATTTCATTTGGTTTTGTATGAAATATAAAATTTCAATATATGATGGAGTATACATCCTGAATATTTCAAATATAGTATCATGTTTGATCTGAGAGTTAATCCCATACATGTGTTTGGTTAGATAAATGAACAAGGATTAGGAGAATAAACACATATTTGGGGATAGAACAAGTTGAGGTGATTATCTATAGGTGGTATAAGATAAAAATGTATCGGGGAGTGAAACAATGGTTGTTGATAGTGTGACTTACATTTCAGATGGATTTCAACGGGTGAGGGGTATAATATTTTTGTGATTAGGGAATACGCGACACTTGATATTTAATGGTAGTGATTAGGTATTTTAAATATGATTATATATATTAAATATCTATGAAAATAGATGGACCATTCACTATGGAGGTATGACCCTCATGTTACAATGGTCTTCAGTATAATGGGACTGGTTATTGAATTGTTGATATGTGATTTGTATGCGTTGTGTTGGTAAATATAATTTATTTGGTCCCACATAAATTAAATATTTAGATTTTAAATGATATAATGGATAAATTTTATATTCTTACCCAATGATCAGGATAATTTTGATGTGATCCAATAGTTATTCATGAGGTAATTCCTGATTCATCAAGCGATTTTGGGGGTCAGCACATTCATTGTATTATTTAGTGGGTGGACCTATTTCTTCACATGATTCAAGGATTGAATCATGTGTAGATTTGTAGTGGTAGTGTTTTACTAATGATTAGATGTTGTAGAAAATAGAGGGAAATGGTTACTTCAAATTGGGTATGATAGGTTAATTTTGAGGTATGACTAGGTGTTTTTGAGGGAAAGTTATCAAGTTAGGGCCTTGTTCATAAGAAGTAGAGACTTGTTTGATTATCTATGAAATAAAATATGAAAATTTTTACTATATTTTGGATGGTTTTTTCATATGTGTTTTTAATTGGTTATTTGTAAACCACACCAAGTGGGTTGTTGGACTACTGTATGATGTGTTACAATATGCATTTATGATGGTGGCGAATACTTTGGATATGGATCGTGGTGGGTATCACCAAGATCCTGAGGATGTTTTTAGTGAAAAACATGAGACCATTAAGGTATGGGTTTCATGAATCATCATATATAGGTATCAATGTTGTTTAACTAGACATTTAACATTCCTAAACCTCATTGGACCGATTTTGGATTGGTATAACCTATGAGTTCTCATTTAAGGATTTCTTTTCAGTTGGAAATCTCTTCCATTGCATGTCTCTCATCTTACCCGAATAAACCTCTGCAATGCACTAAACAGCACCTTTGCATTGAGTTTTATCCTATTGCTCAATGGATTCATTTTGTTTTCATGTTATTGTTGTTTTATATTGATGGTAATAATGTGATTTGTATGGGCTAAATTCCCCCTCTAAAAATTGTGGTTATTGGTGTTCCTTGTTTGAACACTAAATGAATTTATTATAGGTTGATTAATTTCAAACATTTGAATATAAAAATTAGTAATTTAAGAATACTTGACTTATGAATGAATTCCACAGGATGATAAAATATTTGTGATAACACTAGAATTAACATATAAAATTTAATAAAACATGCTTTGTAAAATCTAAAATTATGATTGTTTATATTGTTTGGTGTTGCGATTGTGAGCATGAATGATTGTTTGTATTGTGTTTTGGTAATTGGAATGATTGGTATGCCATTTGTTTTCCACGGTTCTATTCATCCACCATTGACTATCAATCAAATATTAAACCATTTCTATAGAACCACCACTTTTTTACTATTCTAATTCCATTTAATCCTAGAAAAACACTATACTAGAGGACACTATGATACATTTTATGGACACACTAGTCAAATAAAAATAACAAAACATTTAGTAAATACTTCCACCTACACTAAATATATTGAAAATACTATAATATATTATTAGCTTAGTACCGTAGTTCTTGAATAGAGACACTATGTCTCTAGAGGAATACAAAAAAACTGGTTGACAATAATGAATATAGATCAGATGTGGGATTCTAAAACATTATACTGAAATGTCTTCTCATATATTTTTGAACATTTCTCTCTAATTATTTTGTTATATAAAAATATTACATAATAAAATTGGATTTATATTAATGAATAATGGATGAATGTAAATAGTATGATAAAAGAGTATGGAGATGGAAATAAATTGTTTATCATGTTTGAAAAAGATCATGCATGTGATCCTTCTCAAATACATTGTTCTTGTTTACGCTGTTGTTACTCTAGAAAAATTATACTAGATGAGTTATAATAACACCTCATCTATCAAATAATTGATCGTAGTTATACATGTCGGAATAAACAAGGAAAAATGGATATAGGTAGTGGTTCAGATAACACGGTGTTTTATGGATCATATGATTTTATTAAAAGCATGAAAAATGAATACAATCATGTGGAGGATGTTATTATAGATGTGAATGATGATTAAGATTTTATTGAGAAATTGAAAAGGAAAATAGAAGATGATATTTTTGACTGGACAAATTATTTGATAAGTTAAAGAGTGGTGCAAAAACGCCATTGTATGCAGGTTGCACTAAACATACAACATTATAAGCCATATTAATGTTGATTAAATTGATAGCGGGAAATGGGTTGAGTGACTCCATTTTTATGGAACTACTATCTCTCCTAAATGAGATCCTCCAAAGAAGATAATGAGCTTCAATACAAACATATGATGTCAAACTAATGGTATGCTCGATGGGTACAATCTCTAAAGGAATACACACATGCCCGAATAATGGTATATTTGTTCTCAAGGACCACACATCACAATATCAATGCCCAATGTGTGGTGCTTCTCGATAAAAGAATGATTATTTTATTACTACAAAAGTGTTCTGGTGCGTTTCAATCATTAAATGGTTTAGGCACCTATATATAATTGAGAATATTACAAGACAATTGACATGGCATGCAGATACAATAATTAATGTTGGTAAACTACGTCACCTGATAGACTCTCCTCAGAAGAAGATAATTGATATTGAGTATCCTGAATTTGGAAATGAGTTGAGAAACCTTCGTCATGTGTTATCTATAGATGTGAAGAATACTTTTTTTTCAAAGAAATGGTCATAGTATATGGCCGGTTATTATTGTAAATTATATAATACCATCGTGGTTATGCATGAAATGAATTTACATAATGTTATCTATTCCTATATTAGGACCCAAACAACTGTGTAATGATATAGTTTTTTATTTGGATCCAATGATTGCGGATTTGAAATTATTGTGGGATTCAGTTGTAATGTAGTATGATGCTTACAATAATGAAGATTTCACATTGAAATCCATGTTTCATTAGAGGATAGATGACATTAGTACATATAGAAATTTGTGAGGATATATCATTAAATGTACTCAAGGGTGTCAACTTTTTGAACTAGGAACACAGTCAATTTGGATTATACATTCATCAAAAACCGTGTTTCTAAGACATAACAGATTTCTACCCCAACAGCATATGTACCAATCATGGATGATATCATTTGACGGATGTTAATAAGAACATAAAACACCATATCCAATAATTTGTGATCAATTTTTTGATAATGTTAATGATGTAGACACTAATTTTGGTAAACTATTTTCAAAAAACCATATGAAAACCGATTGATAAAATTGATAATTTTTTTGAATTACCATACTAGAAATGTATATATAACAGAGCTTTTATAGATATTATAAATGTTGAAAAAAAGTATGTGATAGTGTCATTGGCCCATTTCTAAATGAATCTGACAAAATAATGGATGGAATTAATGCATGATTGGACAAGGATTATAAGGAAATACGAGAAGAATTTTCACCAGTGAAGGGTGAAAAATGAACATTTCTTCCTCATTCTACTCTCACATTTTCTAGGTAGGAGTGATATCATTTTTGAAACTTCTTGAATGATGTAAAGGTTCCATATGGGTATTATTAAAATATCAAGAATATCATTTCAATTAATGAGTTAAAATTAAAGGGAATAAAATCACATGACTGTCATTTTTTGATGGAAGATCTAATTCCAGTAGATTTATGTTGGATTTTTCCCATAAATATACTCCATAAATTAACAAAGCTTTGTTTCTCTAGGAAAATTATATGCAACAATGTTATAAACTATGTGAAATTACAAACTATGGAAAGTGAAATTATTGTTATATTATGTGAATTGGAAATGTTATTCTCATATACATTTTTCGAGGGTTTCTGTCTAGGGGGGCTGTCTCAGGGAGGGGAGGGAGGGGTGGGTCAAGATAATAACACAATAGAACTATACGGGAGGGGGTGTTTGGGAAGGAGGGGTTTTCCAGGTGGGAGGATGGGTAGGGGTGTCCAGGAATGAGGGGGTTTCCAAGAGGGAGGGGGTGTCTAGGAATGTGGGTGTCCTTTAGTTGGGGGAGGGGTGTCTAGGATGGGTGGGGTTGTCCAAGGGTGGGAGGGGGTAGTACAATGTGTGAGAAGGGGAATTCCTATGGAATGGTAGGGGTTTGCAGGGGGGATGGAGGGGTAGTCTAGTAGGAGGGAGGGGTAGTAGGTGGAGTGGTGGGGAGGGGGGGTCTGTCCAAGGGTAGGTTGGGGCTATCGTGGGGTAGGGAGGGGGATGTCCAGGGGTAGGGGGTGTCTATTAGTGGGGGGTGTTTATCAGGGGATGGGGGGATGTCCCGGGGGTGGTAAGGGGGAAGTCCATGATGTGTGAAGGGGGTTGTCTAGGGAAAGGGAGGGGGATGCGTGGGGAGGGAGGGGGTGTCCAACGATATGGAGGGGGCTATCTAGGGGTTGGGGTGTCCTGGGGGGATATCTCGAGGAGGGGAGGGAGGGGTGTCTAGATCATCACACTAAAGTACTTGAAGATCGATATAAAAGTGATCCAATGTAATCTTATCCTATCTAATTATGTAGGTTCTCTTTAGTACCTTTCTAAAAATGTGAAGTACATTCCTTCCATACCTTCAAAGGGACCTTATATATTTTTTTGGGGTCCTTGGAAAGGCATAAGTGGTTAGGGTCCAAGCATGTTTGGACCCAACGTCTAAAGTTGACGTGCTAGCACTCATTTTCATTAACCTATAATGGGAGAGTACACTCTTAGAGTATCCTTAAATATAAAACTATTAGGTTTGTAACAAATATATTATGGTTGTATAACTATGAAAATGTTAGAATTTATTCAAAAATTGGATACTCCTGTGAAATTGTATACACCATCATATATGTGTCATATTGTAAAATGTGTGGAGATTCCTTCCTTTTTTAATTGTCAATAAATTAACCCATTTGGATTCCATGATTTATTTGACATTTTTTCCTCTTATTTTCTCATCCATGTAATCATAAAAAAAAATTTATATTTTAATGAATTAGGTTCAGCCTCATCTAAAATATTAATTCATTCCAAGAAAATATGTACATGTAAAGGTTGTAACATGTAACAATTGACATTTTAATAATGTATTATTTCATATTAATTATTAATTTATTATATAATTTTATTAAAAAATAATTATTCTTTTTTTTATATAGTTGAAATTTTTCTCCGGGGTTTGAATACGTTGTTTGGAAACAAATATCACGGACTGCAATTTTTTAGAGCAGATCATAGATGTAAAAAAGGGATGAAACATTAATGTTTTAAACTGTTTGTTCGATAATTTTAATTGTATCTATATTAAACATTGTATGAATTGTATACAGTGCTTTTTATTCATTATTTCATGTATATATATATATATATCAATTTTATTTATTTTGTGCTTTGTGTGTAATTATTGATTGTGATGTGTGTGCAGGTGTTGTCTCAAGTGTACAGGTGTTGTGGAAGTGCTGGGTTTTGTCAGGACACATGGAATTTATCAGCACTAATTAAGCACTGATAATTGTCTAATATATAAGCACTTGCTAAGGACTGATAAAGTTGGACTATATTAGTGCTATTTTGTGCACTTAAATATTACACATTTATCCGCACTCAAAATATCATTGATAAAAGGAAAATTTATCAGCGCTCAAAATAGTGCTGATAAAGACAACCTTTATCAGTTATTTTTTTGCACGCCTAATGGTGACCCTTTATCAGTTCTATTTTTATCTCTAATAATGTGGACTCTCTTTTATCTCTGTTGTGATTAACAGTGCTTTCTAGCCTAGTTAAAGGCCATTTTATCTCTATTAAACGCACTATTTTTAGGCAGTAGTTTTAGTTAATGACTATCATGAACATAATAGTATCACTATTATGAAAAAGTATTATCTTCCCCTTGATCATGAAATTTATGATCAACTATGAAGAGATTAAGAAATTTAAAATAATGAAATTAACTGTATAAAATATCAATATAATGTTAAGGATGATATACCAATGAAAACATTCAAAATGGGTTATAGTCATTATGAGTTTATAGTAATTCAATTTGGGAATTATAATTCCTCCAGTATATTAATAGATATAATAAAGAGTTTATTTAAAAAGTATATTGATTTCATTGAGTTATTATTTAATATTATATTATTAGAAATTCAAGTAGTAATAAATAACCAAAATATCATTTGAATATTTTGTTGAACACCCAATGGAAAGAGATGATGTAACCTATTTTTTTCAATTTTGAATTATTGTTACATAATATTCCCGTCATGGGTCATATAATATCTAGTGAGGGTATATTAGTGGATCTATCAATGATATGATTTTATAGAATAATGGTGTACACCAACCATGATTACAAGGATTTCTATTTTCCAGTGTTTAATGAATAAAACTATAATAAATTACCTGAATCATGACATTGAGTTGGATATAACGAATTTTCATTGAAAATATGGGTACATTATATCTATGGATAGATATTAGATATATATTATAATTATATATTGTTATAATTATATATTCACATAGAAAGAGTTAAATATTTACCAATATATATGGTTGGTGTTGATTAAATATTACGATTAATCAATACATCCCTATAATGATTAACATAGTAGTTAATGCTATGAGGTAGAAAGACATTGAATGTTTGTCCATGATAACGATTGAAAGATATCCAATACATATATATTTATGGAAGATATATTTCTATATTATGAATAAATCATGAAATATTATCATTCATTGATGAATGTTCAAATATATATCCATATGAAGATTAAACATGCACAATAAGAGGATATCAAACAATAATATAAGTTAAGAAATGTTACTAAGTTCAAACATGATCTTAATAGATTGATAAGGTTCAAAATTAACATATGTTCCATATAAATTCCATAATATAGGATGAATCTATTGTATGAATATCATATTTCATCATTCTTTATTAATTATGGAATTATGAAGATTTTTTGTTATATGAATGTGTAATTATGGTACGAAAAAAGAAAAATGGATATTCCATATTATATATATCATAACCATATATTCTCAAATGATAAGTGTAACACCCCAGATAAATAAATAATATGACATTTCTATATTTATCCATATTTGTGAATAAAATATTAATATTACTTTAAAGGGGATTCTATGCTCGATGGCGTACCCAATACGCAACAACGAGTTTCTTGGGAATCTTACGCTGCACTCTAACAATAAAATAATATTATTTTAAATGGTAGTTAATGCCTATCCATTGTAATGAAGGGAATGAAAAGAACTAACTACAAAATCATTATATATGTTTTTCAAATATTATTACTCTTTACAATAAATGTTAGAGGATTAAAAATGTGAATGAATCCAATTTTAAGCGTAGATTGTCTAATATTCTTTAAAAGGTCGATTAACCGCCTTTTCATGGGGAACCTCTTTTAAATCTACTTTTTACAATTGTATGTTTTATATTTGACAAAATAAAAGTCTTCTTTATAATCGGGAAATCAAAATTTACTTTGTGTAAATTTTTGGTATTTTTCCGAAAAAGTTCAATTTTTAATGAATAGTGAAAAATGTTGTATTTTAATTCAAATACTCTTTTTGATCTAATTTATTTATATGATTACATTATCTTTTTAATTGGTTTTAAAGTGTAAATAGAATATATTTTTACCATTTAATCCAATGGTGGTCATTTTCATTAATATCAATTTAATATTAGACATAAACGAGTGTCAATCTTTTGAAATATATTGTTTCATAAAAGCACGCTATTTGTTTTAACAGTGGGATTTAATTATAAAATTAAATAATGAAGTTTCTATGTTATTAATTTGGTAAAATAGACATCATTTTTGAGTTCGGAATATCAAATATAGCTTAGGGTGATTTTTTGGTATTTTTCTGAAAAACTTTAATTTTTGATGAATAGTGAAACCCCAAAGTGGTGGTTACAAAAATTTGATTTTTCGTTTAAATGGGACTTTACCACTTCTGTGATTTGAATTTTAAAAATACAATTTAAATGATTTTAATTGTTTAGTAAAATGTGGTTCAATGGGATGAAAATAATTTTTGATGAAAAGTAACTTTTAAGTTTTATTAATTGCGATTAAAGGTAATTAGTGTGATTTAAGGTAAAAATTATATTATAATAAAATGAAAATATCTTGACACTTGTCCTAACACTATTGTATGTGTTATGGTGGACCAAGACAACCCATGGGTAGATTTTAGGTACCCCATGGAGCCACTTGGGTATGATAATGACATTTATGCCTTTTATTTAAAGTAAAAATAAAAATATCACAAACATGAGTTGTTTTACTAAAAAAAATTACATGTGGTTATACAAGTCATAGTTTTTACTATAAAAATAAATTGGAAAGATAAAAATATTTCCTACATCATAGTATTTTTTTATAATTTTTATACATTACATAAATTAAATTCTTTATGACATCATGATGATGCAACGATGACCTCATTATTTAACGATTTAAATAAAATGGAAAGATAATGCAAATTGTAGGACCTACACATGTCAAATAACTATTGGATGGGTGGATTTAGAACCCTTATCACCTTATCCTCGAAACAAATCAATGTGGGGGCATTAAAATCCGAAAACCATTTGAACATAAATTATTATTTTATACTTTTCCAAGAGTGCCCCTCCTCTCCTCTTTTAAAAGGCCCCCACCTATACCTCTTTACCCACACTTCAAATGCCTTTGGCTCGTCCAACCCCTGCCCATTTTGTATCTCCACATCCCTCTCTAACTCCTTTAAGCTTCACATTGGGCATAAGGCTTCCCAAGAAAGCTTTTGATCTCAAACCAAAGGGAGTTACCCGATTTTAAGGTAATGTCTTCACTTGATTCCTTTTGTTTTATTTTGCTTCTCCAACCCCCTAAACTCTTTTTATTCCTTTCATTTGTAACAACTACAGTATATTAAATATACTAGTATGTTTTTATAATATGAATTCGAGCTACACATACAGTCACCTTCATCTAATGGTTAAAAAACCTACTGTTTCTATGGGTGGTGAATTTCTGCCTCACGAAATGATGATTGTTCAACACTCATATAACACCTTCAAAGGTGGACATTAATATGTCACTATATTTATATATGATATATAATATGTTTATTTTTTACTTAATCTTCTGTATTTTTCATTTATGTAATACCTTTATGGTTTCCATTATGGGTAAACACGATATCTTCATTTTAGGAAGTGCGGACTACCACCCCCTCAAAGTGATTTGATTTGTTAATTCCATATGTGGGACGTATAAAGAATATATTTAAAGTTATTATATATGATGTTATACTGGAATTTTAATATACCTTGATATCATTATTATTTTCATTCCATTAAATTATGAGATAGAAATGAAAGTAGCGTTCATGCGTACGTACGGCTCACCGTCTCCATGAACGGTGCATTTCATTTCTTATCTCCAAATGTTATGTACTATTATAATAACATATATATAATGGATATATATTTAATATATTACATATAAATTATGGATATAATTCTGGAATTATAATATATATATCTCTCATTTTGTTTTAATTCCATTAATATGACAAAAAATGAAAGTAGCATTCATGCGTACGTACGGCCTACCGTCTCCATGAACAGTGCTTTTTATTTTTAATCTCCAAATGATATGGAATGGTATAAAATGAATATATAATGGATAGATATGATATTTAGAACATCCATGCTATTCTGGAGATGGTGTACCTATAACTACATGGAAAATTCGTTTCCAACAAGTTCAATTTTTATTCATGTACTGAACATCGACAAAAACGTCTGATATGAACTCACTTTATTAACCAATTATTATAACATTATAATATGTGATATGAAATGAATAATAATATTTAAAGGAGGTCCTTAATCAATTATAAGTTGACCAAATTTTATTATTCAGGAGATTAATGAACGATCGAGTCATGTCAGACACGAGGTAAGAGATCCTACTCCTCTCTTTCATTTTAAGTACACTCTTTATGTCATTCCTTTTAAAGCTCATCTTTCTTGTTATTGGGATTTTCTTTTATATTATTCTTACTGTAATTTTTATCTTCATATGATGAGAGACCCTATTCTCTCTCATCAATCCATTTTGTAAGTTTTGAGTGGCGTCGTTAGGCTGCCGAATTTTCGTAAGAGATCCAACCTCTCTATTTCTTTTTAAGAACTCTCATTTATGTAATTTCTTTTAAGCCCAACATTATTATGTTTGGGGATGTTATTTTATATTTCTCATACATTAATTTTTATGTTAATATTATGGTAGACCCTATTTGATCTCATAAATCCATTTTGGGAAGTTTTAAGTGGCGCCATTAGACTGCTGAGTTTTCGTAAGGGATTTTTCATCTCACTTTTATTCCCGTGACATTTATGCTACGTTGTCACTATTTCCTTTCAGTGGTGTATGTAATTCCCATTATTATACACTTTGTGTAGTATAATATCATTTTTGGTTATTTACATCTTCATTGTATGACCCTTCTTCCTTGGGGTGTACTTTTCGAAAGTTACCCAACTCGGTAAGAGGACCTTTCACCATCCTTTTTTTAAAAGACTTCTTTTGTTATGTCTTTTAATTCACATGCTATTATGATGGGATATGTTCTTCTATATCCTTAATTATGTAAATTTTATGTCCAAGTGATGAGATCCTCTTTATCTCTCTCATCAACCCTTTTTGTAAAATTTTATGTGACGCCATTAGGCTGTCGAATTTTACCAATGGAACTTCATAACCCAATTTCGATTTCTTTGGGTTCATCATGTAGTTATTGAATATGTCATCCTTTGAATATGTGTGAATAAAATTTTATTGTTTTACACTTAATATACACTTATATTGGGGGTATTTATATTTTTCACACATAATTATGAGATTGATTTATCCTTAATTTAAGGATACCTTATTTATAATGGATTTCATCTCATTTTACATTTATTTTGAGACTTCATTGTTGTTATGCACCAATTCACTCTTATATGATGTGTATACTATCCTTTGACATATTATATCATTAATAAATATATTCTCATGATATAATAAATATCGGATTAAATTTTATTCCGCTATTATTTGTATTCAAGAGTCTCTCATTTTGTTAAAAACTATTTAACAAAAATATCATTTTAAATGTTTTAATGATTTATTATTATAAATATTTATCTTTAATATACATGTTTTTAAAATGGTTTTTAGTATTTATTTATATGGACATTGATGTTTTAAAATTATAATTCCATTAAAATCTTCAATGTGGTATGGGACACTTTGATTCAAAAATCACTTTAAAATGGTTTTTGAAAATGGATAGATTATTTCAATATATGGGAATTACTTATTGTGATTGCAAGTTAAATTTTGTTGTTGAAATGTTTATATTTTCAATATTTTATGTGTAATGATGGTACTTGAACATTTTATGGGTGGTTACGTGATAAACCATATGACAGGTGGTTCCGTGAATAACAGGACATGTGGTTACGTTATAACCTCCAATGCATTGGGTATGGAAGTCGGTCGTATGGCTATTCCATTAAGTATGTATAGAAGTTGGCCGAATGGCTATTCCATTAAGTGATATGTGTGGAAGTTGACCTTATGGGTATTCCACTTAAGTATGTTTATGTCCCAAGTTACCTTGATATGTTATGTGATCTTTATATGGGTTTTCTGGTAATCTTTTGGTTAGAGAAGGGTATGTAATGAACTTTTATTCAGTGAAGAGTTTTTACTACATTGAAAAGATGAATATTATTACTTTTATAAAGTATACATGGTTTACTTGTTGTTTTAAAAAACTAACAGTTTTCATTCTTTGTGTATCCCTTACTGAGCTTTTTATGCTCATCCCATGTTTTTGAAATGTTTTTCACAGGGCTTAACGTGGAATAGGGTCAAGGATGGGATCAAGGGAAAGTCATTCAACCTAAAACATGGAACTAGACATGTTTCTTTTTAAGAGTTTTTTATTTTATGGAAACTTAGTAGAAGTGTCTACTTTGTAATCTTTTGAGATGTAATAGTTATGTCCTATTTTCGAAAACTCTAAACCTGAAAAGATCCTCAATGTGAATTATTCATTTAATTCCATATTAAGTAAGGTTTAAGGTCGGGGCCCCTAGTTGGTATCAAAGGTCGATTTAGATAACTTTAGAGGTTAGGGTACTCTCTAAGCAAAAGTAACAGTACCATAATGGTTAGGATTTCAGAAGGAGTCCATGTTTTATATAAAGTGAAGGAGTAAGTATATCTTAGTGTTTACCTTCCTCATTAGTACATGATGGTTTTGTTTATATACTCACACTGACATTTTTTTTGTTTTTAGTGAATGGATGGATCTAGCAGGCACCAAAGAGACAACATGTTTGAAGGAAAATGTGGTGGTTCTCTGATTAAGATACATGATAAAATGGGGGATTCAATGAAGAAACTCATGGTTGTTTAAATCCAACTATCAAGGAGTCATGATCAACCACTTGAACCTTGGTATGTTCTGTAATGCATCATGTAGGAGATGACCAATCGATGTGGACGTTCAGGTAATAATTATAATGGTAACCATTAGAGTTTATACGATCCTTACTTTTGATTTAATTATGGGTTATTATATGTTATGATGGAAAATTTAAGGTATGAGATAAAATTGAGGCTAAAATATATTATGATTATTTTTGAAGATTTTATCTCGTTTTGGGGAATGTTTTAATAATTATATAGTTTTGGAAAAAGGACAACACGCAGACCGTGTGACAACCCGTCGCGTCAGGAAAAGCTGCGTGAATCGAACCCACAACCAAAGTGCGGCTGGTATTTATCTCCTACCATTGGACTACGTGAAGTCCCTGGTTAGTTGGACTAATTCTTTTTAGATAGATGATTTTATGAATCAAGAGTAAGTTTATTTATGTATTATCTATGGAAATGATTAACTTATCATGGAGGATATGTGATTAGGTAAATTACTTTTCAATATGATAATTTAAGAGCAACTGATATTATTTGGAGATAAAAGTTAATTTGTAACTTGGAAGACTATGTGAATATATCCTTAAAATATTTGGGTTTCACTCTTAGTTTGGTTTACTTTGAAGAATTTTATGGACAAATTGTTTATCAAATGGTCCTCGTTGAACTTTGGGTTTTGTTGGACAAATTTTGGAGCTTAAGAATAGATATTCTTTTTATAAAGGGTTATCCTTTTCTGGATTATCTGATCTTGTACTAACCTTTTTGGTTTTGGTTTTGGTTAAAGTCGAAAGACATGTGATGTATATAGTTCTCTTTTGCAGATTAGGTGATTCTCTAGATGTTGATTATAGTACTCTTAATGTGAACAAGTCTTCCTAAATACTCATCTTTTGGAGAAAATATGAGTTTGTGTAAGGAATATAATAAAAGATGAAAGTCAACATGATAAGTGATTATGTTTCCTTATGAATAAATTCCACAATAATAATTATCTTAAAACAAAAATGTTTTCTATTAACTTTTACTACTGGGGAATCGAATACCGTTTAACCCATATCATGTTTGTGATTATCTTATGGTTAACTTTATCCTAAACATGTTTTTTATCAATCTCCATCAGAACATGACCCTATGTTTTCTCCTCCATGTCCATGTTTTCCTACATGGAATCCTAGTATGGGTTAACTCGGGTGACCTCTGTACTTATCTTTCTTTATTTTAAAGTGATTGTTTTACCAACTCTTGTTCCAATGTGGGACTTTCAAGGATGTTTCCAAGCTCAATTTTAAAATTGCGAGGACGCAATTACCAAAAGGGGGGAAGGATGTAACACCCCAGGTAAATAAAGAATATGAAATTTTTATATGTATCCATATTTGTGAATAAAATATTAATATTACTTTAAAGGGGATGCTATGCTCGATGGCGTACCCAATACGCAACAACGAGTTTCTTGGGAATATTACGTTGCACTCTAATAATAAAATAATATTATTTTAAATTATAGTTAATGCCTTGCCATTGTAATGGCGGGAATGATCATAACTTACTACAAAATGATTATATATGTTTGTCAAATATTTTTACTCTTTACAATAAATGTTAGAGGATTAAAAATGCGAATGAATCCAATTTTTAGCGTAGACAGTCTAATATTCTTTAAAAGGTCGATTAACCACCTTTTGATGGCGAACCTCTTTTAAATCCAGTTTTTGATAATTTTATGTGTTATATTTGACAAAATAAAATTCTTCTTTATAATCCGGGTATCAAAATTTACTTTGTGTAAATTTTTGGTATTTTTCCGGAAAACTTCAATTTTTAATGAATACTGAAAAATGTTGTATTTTACATCAAAACCCATTTTTGATCTCATTTATTTATATGATTAGATTATATTTTTAATTGGTTTTAATGTGAAAATGGAATATATTTTTACCATTTAATCCAATGGTGGTCATTGTAATTAATATCACTTTAAGATTGGACATAAACGAGTGTCAATCTTTTGAAATATATTGTTTCATATAAACATGCTATTTGTTTTAACATCGGGATTTAATTATAAAATTAATTTGTGCCACTTCTATGTTATGAGTTTTTTAAAATAGAAATCATTTTTTAATTCGAAATATCAAATATATCTTAGGGTGAATTTTTGGTATTTTTCTGGAAGACATTAATTTTTGATGAATAGTGAAACCACAAAGTGGTGGTTACAAATATTTGATTTTTTGTTTAAATGGGACTTTACCACTTATGTGATTTTAATTTCAAAAATCCAATTTAAATGATTTTATTTGTTAAGTATAATTTTGTTTAATGGGATGAAAATAATTTTTGATGATAAGTAACTTTTAAGTTATATTAATCGCGATTAAAGGTAATTAGTGTGATTTAAGGTAAAAATGATAATATAATAGAATGAAAATATCATGAATCTTGTCCTAACCCTATTGGATGAGTTATGTCCGACCAATAAAAACCATGGGAAGATTTTTGGTACCCTATTAAAGAACGTAATGTTTCTGTGGATGGTGAATTTCTGCCTCACGAAACGATGATTGCTGAACACTCATATAACACCTTAAAAGGTGGCCATTAAGATTTCACTATATTTATATATGATATATAATATTTTTATGTTGTACTTAAGCTTCTTTATTTTTCATTTATGGCATACCTTTATGGTTTCCATTATGGGTAAATGCGATATCTTCATTTTAGGAAGTGCGGACTACCGCCCCCTCAAAGTGATTTGATTCGTTAATGCCATATGTGGGATGTATAAAGGATGTATTTAAATTTATTATATATGATGTTATACTGGAATTATAATATACCTTTATATCATTATTATTTTCTTTCCATTAAAGTATGAGATTGAAATGAAAGTAGCGTTCATGCGTACGTACGGCTTACCGTCTCCATGAACAATGCATTTCATTTCTTATCTCCAAATGTTATGTATTATTATAAGTACATATATATAATCGATTTATATGTAATATATTACATCTACATGATGTATATAATACTGGAATTATAATATATATATATCTCATTTTGTTTTAATTCCATTAATATGACAAAAAATGAAAGTAGCGTTCATGCGTACGTACGGCCTATCGTCTCCATGAACGGTGCTTTTAATTTTTAATATCCATATGCTATGTAATGGAAGAAAATGAATATATAATGGATATATATAATATTTAGAACATCAATGCTATTCTTGATATAATGTCCTTATAACTACATGGAAAATGCTTTTCCAACAAGTTCAATTTTTATTCATGTACTGAACATTGACAAAAACGTCTGATATGAACTCACTTTATTAACCAATTATTATAACATTATAATATGTGATATGAAATGAATAATAATATTTAAAGGAGGTCCTTAAGAAATTATAATTTGACCAAATTTTATTATTCAGTAGATTAATGAATGATCGAGTCATGTCGGACACGAGGTAAGGGATCATACTCCTCTCTTTATTTCTAAGTACACTATTTTATGTCATTACTTTTAAAGCTCATATTTCTTGTTATTGGGATGTTATTTTATATTACTCTTACTGGAATTTTTATGTTCATATGATGAGAGACCCTATTCTCTCTCATCAATCCATTTTTCAAGTTTTGAGTGGCGTCGTTAGGCAGCCGAATTATCGTAAGAGATCCAACCTCTCTATTTCTTTTTAAGTACTCTCATTTATGTCAATTTTTTAAGCCCATATTTCTTATGTTTGGGGATGTTATTTTATATTCCTCATACATTACTTTTTATGATAATATTATGGGAGACTCTATTTTATCTCATAAATCCATTTTTGGATTTTTTACGTGGCGTCGTTAGGCTGTCGAGTTTTCGTAAGGGATTTATCATCTCACTTTTTTCCAGTGACATTTATGCTACTTTTTCCACTATTTACTTTGAGTGGTGTATGTACTGAAAATTATTATACACTTTGTGTAGTATAATTTCATTTATGGGTATTTACATCTTCATTTTATGACCCTTCTTCCATGGGGTGTACTTTTCGAATGTTACCCAACTCGGTAAGGGGACCTTTCACCATCCTTTTTTAAAACACTTATTTTGTTGTGTCTTTTAATTCACATACTATTATGTTGGGATATGTTCTTCTATATCCTTATTTATGTAAATTTTATGTCCAAGTGATGAGATCCCCTTTATCTCTCTCATCAACCCTTTTTGTAAAATTTTATGTGACGCCATTAGGCGGTCGAATTTTACCAAGGGAACTTCATAACCCAATTTCGATTTCTTTGGGTTCAACATGTAGTTGTTGAATATGTCATCCTTTGAATATGTGTGAATAACCATTTATTTTTTTACAATTAATATCCACTTATATTGGGTGTATTTATATTTGACACACATAATTATGAGATTGATTTATCCTTAATTTAAGGATACCTTCTTTATAATGGATTGCATCTCATTTTACATTTCTTTTGAGACTTCATTGTTGTTATGCACCAATTCACTCTTATATGGTGTGTATACTATTCTTTGACATATTATATCATGAATCCATTTATTCTCATGTTATAATAATGTTCGGATTAAATGTTATTCCGATAATATTTGAATTCAAGAGTCTCTCATTTTGTTAAATATCATTTTAACAAAAATATAATTTTAAATCTTTTAATGGTTTATTATTCTAAATATTTATCTTCAATGTCCATGTTTTCAAAATGGTTTTCAGTATTTATTTATATGGACATTAATGTTTTAAAATTATAATTCAATTAAAATCTTCAAAGTTGTATGTGACACTTTGATTCAAAAATCTCTTTTAATTGGTTTTTGAAAATGGATTGATTAATTCAATATCTGGGAATTACTTATTGTGATTTAAAATGAAATTTTGTTATTGAAATCCTTATATTTTAAATATTTTATGTGTAATGATGCTACTTGGACATTTTACTAGTGGTTACATGATAATCTATATGATGAGTGGTGCCGTGAATACCAGGACGGGTGGTTACGTTATACCTCCAATGCATTGGGTATGGAAGTTGGTCGTATGGCTATTCCATTAAGTATGTATGGAAGTTGGCCGAATGGATATTCCATTAAGTGATATGTGTGGAAGTCGACCTTATGGTTATTCCACTTAAGTATGTTTATGACCCAAGTTACCTTTATATGTTATGTGATCTTTATATGGGTTTTCTGGTAATCTTTTGGTTAGAGAAGGGTAAGTAATGAAATTTTAATCAGTGAAGAGTTTTTACTACTTCGAAAAGGTGAAAAGTATGGTTTACTTGTTATTTTGAAAAACTAACAGTTTTCATTTTTTATGTATCCCTTACTGAGATTTTTATGCTCATCCCAAGTTTTTGAAATGTTTTCCACATGACTTAATGTGGAATAGGGTCAAGGATGGGATCAAGGGAAAGTCATGCAACCTAAAAGATAGAACTAGACATGTTTCTTTTTAAGAGTTTTTTATTTTATGGAAACTTAGTAGAATTGTCGACTTTGTAATCTTTTGTGATGTAATAGTTATGTCCTAATTCTCTAAAACTCTAAACCTGAAAAGATCCTCAAAGTGAATTATCCATTTAATTCAATATTAAGTAAGGTTTAAGGCTGGGGTATTATAATAAGTATGATATGTATATGTGTAATGGTATTTTATAACCTTCACCCTTAATAGACTAGAAATTTGTTCAAATCGTCATTTATTTCACCCTTAGACACCAAAAAATTATTTATTAACCATATGGTTATTATTGTTTTTGTTGATCACCCTAAAAATTCATTACATTTTGTTATAATAAGATATGATTTAGTCCCTTATAATATTTCTAGTATAGAATTTATGAAATTTTTATGGTTTCATTGATGACCACATTCCATTAAATCTGAAAATGAACTTATTCATAATTTATTGTTTGGGAGATATCTTAATTAAGAACTGAATACAAAGATGAAATTTAGAATCACATATAATATTCAGATATATTTTTATTCTAAAAGAAACATTATAACCCATTAATATATTTCTAGATCACGTTCTATGAATTTCAATGGAGTTTGGGAATTAAAACATCATCTATTTCAGTTTCCTCACACCAATAACAATCTGTCAAACTTTTAGATAACTTCTTATGAATAAATCTGTAATAGTTAGTGTATATTTGTAATGTTTATGATATAAAGATAATGAAAAAAATATTTTGGTACTTGATAATTATAAATAAATTGAATATAATGCTGGAGCATTTAATCAAAATATTAAAGAAGATAAGAGTTGACCTGAAAGCTATGAAGAAAAATAATAGAGAGATCTAGAGTTTTATGTTAGTGACATCATATTTCAACGAATATGAAATATGAATAAGATTATGTGATTTGAAACAAAGTTATATATGAGGCCCAAATATACTGGTCCCATTGAATTTCATGATCATATTGTGATGGATTATTTTTTTTTTAATTACACGGATTCTATATTAAGAACACATTATGTTTCATGAATTTCTCTAAATGAGTTACATACATAATCCTTTTAAATTAAGTAAACTGAGATATCAAACCACTACAATTAGAACTACCATATGAGGAATAATAGATGGAGATTCTAGATCCAAGATATAAGGTTTTATGAAAAAACGAAACTCACTGGGTTAATGTTTTGTGGATAAACCATACATTTGAAGAAGATATGTTTGTACATAAGAATTTGGTGGGGATAAAGTATCATTAGTTGTTTCTTTCAAAATAATATAAATTTTATTATCAAAATTCATATATGGGGGGTGTAATGTAATAGTCATATATTTTATGATATATTTTTTTGAAAATTAATTTTATTCCTTTGATATTATTCTATACACAAAACACTATGTTTAAACAAACTATGTTATATTATGGAAATAATATAATTTAATTAAAAATTTAATGAATAGACGTTTTATTTTAGGTTATGAATATAACAAACTAAAAAATGAACTATTATTTTTTAAACATGTATAAAATCAATTCATCAGTTATCAACTAGAAGATTATTTAAATGAAATAATTTGAAATTAAAAAAGTGTTGTTTTCTTAAAAACTATTTTTATATGAGGAATGTTTTTTTCTTTTAGTGTTTTAATTTTATAAATATTGAAAAATGATTTTATTGATGAATAAATTTAATATATTACATTAGTGATATAAAAATTATCCTACAGATTTAATTAAGAATTAAATAAATATATATAATATATTAAATATATATATTTTTTATATAAATTTGATCACAGTTTGTACACATAATGTTAAATGAATTTATTCCACTTATTAAAATTTAATATTATATAATGGAATGAATTTTTCAATGAAAAATTAATATTAAATTATTTTTTCCATGAATGTTAGCCATAGTTAAAACCTTTCTATCACATAAATTTTTAAAAGAAAATAGGAGGTTAAACATAATAGTAAAGGGATAAAATGACTACAAAATAACTATAAATACTATTTAATGCATGTATGGAGAAAATGAATTATCTCATGATTGATCATGATACACTTTGGTGGAACATTCTAATGAGGGAGACTTTATTATACTATATTATTCTATATAATTACAGTTATTCCACTAGCCCCAAGTATAAATAGATCATCATGTACACTTTTATAAACCTCAATTAATCCTATTAACATGACCATTTTCTACCCATATACTGTACTATAATCAATATCCATGACATTTATTATTTGGCCATCCCAATAGACTCATCCAATATCTAATAAGGTTTCCTTCAAATGTGATTGCACAAAGACAATGTATATTCTCTTACTAGAAATTTCATGTTGATTTCGACATAATCCTACTAAAAGTCTTCTATATCCAATAAAAAGTTATTGGATAATTCTTGAAACAACTATACTATTTTTTCAAAATATTTTTTTAAATTTCGTCCATTAAAAATGATAATGTTTCACATGCATGCATGTACAATACCACCTCTAAAAATAAATGTTATAATTTTCCATTTACACGTAACATGTATTTCAATAAAGTCATATATAATGCATATATATCATATTTTTGATATAATTATCAATTTATAATTGTATTTTATAATTTAACATTCATTAATTTAGTCAATGTAAAATTGCAAACTATTTCATTGCACATTAGTGTACGAAGACTTCTTTGAAGTGATCAAAATAATTTTTTATTTTTTATATATATGAATGTATATAAAATTTTAAATTATGATTAATTATCTTAATTATTTTATGATTTATATTTTCGAGATGAAAATACTCAGAATAATGTAAATGGATAGAAACCATAGAACCAAAACAAATATGGATAATGGACATGTTTCCACGAGAAGGTTATTTTTAACATATAATTATTAATAAAATGGTAATTTTAAATTATAGAGTTGTTATAAATATAAGGATAACTATGAATATTATTTTACAATATATATATATATTATAGATGATTTGAATATTTATGATTTTTGTTGTGACTTGAGGTAAGGGATTTTGTTATAATTTAATTTTCGTTGGGGGTTCCTATAATAAATTTCCATTCAGGTAAATTATATGGATATTACCTTTACAAATAATAAATTTTATTATTTTATTATTTTCAAATAACTTTTAGTTAATAATTTTTCTCTTATTTGTACTAAAATTGATAAATAAATTATTTTTACAGAAAATTAATCACTATATTCTATGTAGTAAAATAACATTATCATGTTCCCTAATAATTCAAAATCATTATATGGATGTTTTTACCAATATATTAAATATTTGAAAAAAATTATAATAACCATGAATCTTATTTAGAATTTTTTATAAATTTTCTGTAATAAAATTTTTCCAAAAAACTCATTTTTGAATTTTTACAAAATTATAAAAATGATATTATTTTTTAATGCATATGAAATAAATGGATTATCCCACCAACATATACATTATGTTCATTGATGATTCCATTAAGAGTTCCCATGAATATTTTGAAATGAAAATGTTTCCTCAATATTATAGGAATTTATAGTTAGGATTTTATAAAAAGGGATAATTTTCACATTTTTCAAAGAGATTATAAAATGATATGTCAGGGAAATTTTTCTTCTATGTAATTATCCATTTTTTATTATTATTCTACAAAGAGTATAAGAAATTATTGTACCATCCACTTTATTTTTCATAATTGATTATAGTGATGGTAATTAAAATATTATTCTATGAAACCATTTTCATTACAATTGGATTATTATGTTATGATGAAATTGTTATCCAATCGATTTATTCAATAGAAGATATTCATGGATAAAATAGTGAATTATTTATGAATCAAATTTTCCTTATGAGGTTTGTGATTTGATAATATGAATAACGTATTTGTTGACTGATGGTGCACATCTGTATGGTTCTTTTAATGTGATTGGTGGGCCCACATTTATATATCCCACTAATAGATTTCATAATAAATGAAATATTATATTAAAATATGTACTATAGTGGGATGTTAAACTAGTTCCATATGGTATTATCCAATATAAAATTCTTGGTGGGTGATCCTATACTATATAAATTATCGAATGGGTTGTGAACCTAATCCACAATGATAGTCTCAGAAGATGGGCACAATAGAGGAAATGGTTTTTATGGATATCTGTAATCCAAAAAACCTATTTATTAAAAATACGATATGTTATCAGGGTTTATAATATGATTTTTATGATTTGAATCAATATGGAATTATTATTTACTATGAATGAACCCTTATTTCATGATACATGATTAATGATATTTGACTTATTATTGTTAATTTTATATTTTATGATCATATTATCATACCCATAGGCTTATCCATTTCTCACATATTATTATTAAATGATATCTCTAATGTTAACACTTACAAAGAATATAACAACAACATTTGAAATGTTTTCATTCCATTAATTATAAATTTTTTTAAGAATTTTATTTTAACTAATATGACTATTTTAAAGGAAAATTGGTGGATATGTTGAATATAATTCGTGAAAAAATAGGTTTATATATCATGAAAACAACGATACTAATAATTTACAGTTATAGGTTGTTTATTCAAATACTATGGAGACTGTACTCATCAAAAATGAATTAATATTTTCTTTAAAATTATGATCTTTTCCTAAAATTAATAAGTAGGATCTAGAGACTATGTTTAAAATTTTTCAAGGGTCTAATGAATTACTTAATCATGTGGACCAAGGATATGGTAGCATTTCATGGATATTTGGTACCCCGGTGATATTTCTTCAAGTACAATCTCATTTAGATAAATGAATTCATGTTTTTTTTCATACCAACATTTATATATTGCATGATACTTGTCTAACTGCATTGTATCACATGGACTGGGAAGTTATGATTCCTCATAATGATAATGGATATAATCCATTCTTTGGTTTTAAATCCAGATATAATATTGAAATTTAATGATCTATTTATGAGTAGGAATATATTCCTCTATTTAGGAAACTACACTAATATTCCATAAATTATTTGATGATTTAGTGTCAATATTTTTCATCTCCGATAGAGATGTGGATATTGAACATTGATCTATAGTTGAAATGTGAATGTGTTTAGTATTCCATTTTTCATTCTTTCATATGATACACTGATGAATGTTTTAAACAAGAGAAAAATGTATACATGTGCACAAGTAACCCTAGAGATATGATAAATAGATACTGTGGTGATATGTATTAATGTATGTGAATACCATCTGAAAGATTATAGTGTATTTTGAAATCCAATTATTACTATTATTATTCTGAAATCAATTTAATACTTTTGTGGTATGATGTTTTTTTGGAATCCGAGTATAATGTATGTGGAAATATGTGTATAATCATCCATTGATGAATTTTTTATAGTCCTATATGTAAAAAACGGGGGTATTTTCCCATTGAATTATTTGTGTGGGGATATAATTATATAATTTTTATCTGTATTTCTAATAAATATATCAATAAAATTATATAGGAGTTTATAAATATTTTCCTACCCACAAATTTCTTCAAAGATATGTCAAAATATTACATTCGATGATTTAAAATTGTAATTTCATATATTCAAGGAGTGAATTAGGGGTGTTACTATTCTATTTTTATATCACAATATTTTTGTGGGATTATTTGATGGAATAGGGGATATGGTATCATTTCATATAGATGGTATCTCAATGTTCATGATGAGTTTTTTTGGATATTTGTGTCCGGGTGACCCATGTAGGTATTTTGTGGATGGTGTTCTCAGTATTGTGATGCACTTTATGTGACATAAAATAGTAATTGTGATGGATTATAGGAGTGCTCATAGGTGATTTTATTTTCATTGAAGTTTTATTTGACTTCTTGACCATCCTCCCTATGATAATAGAGGTTATTGAATATATACTATTGGGAATGACTCAAGTTATTTTTTATGGTGGTGTAATGTTTAACATACACCATCATGAAACACAATTTTATAAAATATTATTTATTCTTTAAGTCACAGAGTAATTAATAGACAACCAATAATGTTGGAAATGTATACCTCCTATAGTACTCATGGATATATATATTTTCATCCTATCAATGAAACTATTTTGTGGGTTTTGGAGTCCTATTATTCGATGATTAATTATATTTCGTAATTTATAAGGATTAAATATATCATTGAAAGGATGAATTTAGAATGATTGTTGATCAGTTGATGTTGTTAACATTATGGAAACAAATTTCAATAAATAAATCCCTCAATGAATAATCAGAATAAGGAAATGATACTTACATAATTTTGTTAGAGAAACACAATTTTTCAGCTCTAGAGATGGTGTATCCCAAAGAATATTTTTTAAAGTCTATTTAAGATATACCAATCTCAATTTCAATTTATTTCTCTCATTTCAAATACTTTCCATTGTGGTTATTCATTGAAATCAAAACACCCAATGAATCCCACATCAATTTCAATATATACACCTTTTCTTCAAAAAAAACAAACATTAGGGTTTCTAACAATGAAAATTAAGTACAAGATTTGATCAAGAGGATAGTAGGATACACCTTTCAAATTGACATGGTAAGGGGTTTGTTTTCTACTATGGGATTCTGTTATAGTTTTTAGAAATTTTTATGTATATTTCATGAGTCACATTATGGTACTGGGTATCCTAATAAAATAAATTGGTTATCAACATTTTTTATATTGATTTCTTTGATATATTAGACTATTTTTTGGTTCAATGGTAAGTAATTGTAAGAGTTTATCCCTCTATAAAATAATAGGTATATATCATTGGATATCTATAATGTTAGATAACATTATTTACGTAATCCTTGTTTTAAAGCCTTCTAGCTTGTAACTCAATAGTTTATCACCATCCAAGAAGGTAGTTGATGTTTCATTTGTTTGGATAATGTTGATGAATGAGATTAATATGAATCCTTCTGAAAGAAATCAGACTCATGTAACTTCATTCAAAATAATTTTTCACATCCGAAAATTTATGTTCCTATAAAAAGGATTTATCGATTGAGTTTATCATCAAAAATTAAGGTGGATAAAGAGACAGATTCATAGAAATTTTTAGTGAGGGAATTGAAAATATAGGGTGATTTCAATTTGAACATAATGTGAATATTCCCCATGTAGTAATGGATTGTCTCATAAATAATAATTCCATGTGATGAAATTTCCCACCAAGATTACAGTTTTCCAAGAATAATTTTATATTACACACGAAAATATAGGACTCTATTTGCGAGAATGAATTTATCAAAAATATTCCCCAATTTTGTGATGATCCACCTATAATAAGACTATAGTAGAGGAGTAAATAATATTAATGGTGTTGTAATTTAGTCATATAGAGGTTTCTTATATGTATAATCCAAAAATATTGATATTCCACATAGATTAAATGACATAGTTTAAGGTAATGCAATAAGACCATACCGTGTAGAAAAATATAATGTGGTAAGCATGTAAATGTGTTGTTTAAAATTATGGGCTTAGTAATTTTTGAACATAGATTAGTTTTATTGTAATGGAGAAGATAGTTTTTACAAGTTCTTCAAATCTATATAATATATGGGATATTTGATACAAGATATTAATATTAATCCATTGAAAATGATTATATATATATTATGATGAAATGAACCAATGTCCACATAGTTTGAATATAATGATATTCTATGTTATAAATGGTTTCATGTTATATAATTTAGTGAGGCTTAAATATATAATGATGTTGTGGATAGATTCATCTAGACTATATAGATTTGGGTAAAATTCATTTTTTCCCTTGGGGTTTACACCATGGAAAGAGGACCAATGAGTCATTGTTGTTATGTTAATGGATTTTACATCGCATATATCTAGTCTCGCATAAATCAACCTTATTGATACAAGTATGAGATAATGAAGTATTCAAACATTATATGATATCCTAAAACTATTTTTGAATGTGTAATATACATTAAGTCTTACACACAGTTAATTTGATTGAAACATTCCCAATATGGATACTCAGTGTTTGGTTTTTAAATGGCTTAAACAATGAGGATGCATAAGAAATCATTGTGTCCATAAATAATTTATTATTAATGATTTATGAATCCATGAATGAGAACCTCTTATTTAAAATGGATAATTAAAATACCCAAAATTATATTTCCCTGTATATATTTTGGGTAATATTGAGTATAAAATATCAAGGGGGGAAATATTATATATAGTAATAATGAACTGATGCATAATCAAGGAAACATTCTATATCTATCTTATCTCACGAGACAAAAAAATAAATAATCTATCAATAATAGTGATACTTCATTGGTTTTTTCCAAAATAGGGATACCCAACTTCATGGTAATCCATGATATTTTTTCTCGGGGGGGGGGGGGGGGGTGGTTACACCTATCTGGTATTATAACCCTAAGACAAAACTTATCTAGGTAATTATAAATATAATAAGAGGATGCTGATGTGGATACTGAAACCATGTTTGTTTGGAGGATTAATAAAGGTCTTAATTGAGCATATATGGGATTCCAAGATTCTTAATCTATTATTTATGCATATATAAAAGTAAATAATGTTATAGAGAATAAAAATCACATGTGATTGATGTCATGTAATTCCATTATTAGAGGACATCCATTCATTCATACTAATCTAATTTTTTCAATCATAATGAATTTTAATGGTCGAGAGGGAATTACACCTAATAGAATAATAATTCATATAGGAGAACAATTATATTCTTAGTATAAATAGAAATCACATAGTAAGTTAGTAAATTTCTTAGTACATCTAAAAAAACTAGTTCAAGATTAATTTTTTTTGAATTAAATGAGGAAAGTGGCAGATTTTGAAGGAAAAATATTGGATATAATTGTGGTTGAGGTAGGAAAAAAACCATGTAGTGAATTAATTTCATGGGGTTGGTGATATCATTGTTTTTCCAATATCGTAATATAGTTTATAAAATACATTAACGTAGAATTTGTAGTCTCCAAAATCAAAAATCGGTATATCTAAAATATTATAATTTTAGGAGAACATTTCTCCTTTTATACGTTACTGATCATCTCCACATATATCTTATCTATGATTGAAAATAATTATTTATGGACATTAGAAGGATATTTTATTATTGGAGTGGGAATATACACTATCTATTGTATTTTTCAAACCCTCTATCTTGTGGTATCCCGTTATTAGGGTGACTATATATATTTCATAGCCTATAATCGTTAGAAGAGGATTCTAACATTCTTGGTGGATGAATTTACAGATGAGTGGAATTAATTAATATATAATTTTCCTGGTGATCGTGTAGTGTAAGAATCAATAATATGTTTATTACTTAATTTATTTAGTTTTCATATAGTATTAAAGACATGGAATTTATGATAGGTGGGAGAGTTGGCCATTATTAGTGATCCCATAAGAAGGATTAAGAGTGTGAATTTCTAAACCAAAAATATGCATACTAAGATCCAATAAAATAAATGTATTAGTGTTTCATGTGGTTAATCATTTCATTTTCTTGAGATTGATTATGAACAATGCTTGTTTCATCAAATATTAATTTCCATGCAGTTACTTAAAGAATCACATGGTAAAATTATCATTACCTAATTGTCGTCAGCAGTCATTCTCATATCATATTGGGTAATATCTTTTTCCAAATTTCATATTTGTTACCAATTTTTATTCTTACATTTAATTTTTAGGGTAAAATTGTGTTTAATAAGATTTGTTAAATTTTTATTGGTTAGTTATGATGTTCATGAGTAGTTTAGAATGGCATAGATTGGGTTGAATAATTTATGAAGTTTATTAATAAAAATTTAGGGAAATGAAAAATTATAGAATGCGTATGTGTCAACTAGTACATGTTTTAATTCCAACAATACATTAAGAATAATAATTAATGCAATAAAATAATCATTCAAGATTTTGATAGTTTATATTTCAAAAAATCTATGTTTCAATATAGACAACATATTTTTTTACTGGATCTATATTTGTGTGTTGCATTTGGAGAAATTTTGGAGTAAACTAGAGAATATGTGTGAGACCATTCAATGTAGATTTGGTGAGTTCTTAGTGTAACTATCATTCCACTCATTGAGTTAAAATAGTGAATTCAAAACATTGATAAGTTCATTTATTTTCTATTTTAATTCCAAAAGAGATAATTCAATTTATAAGGTTTTAAATCATTTACTCAGTGATTAAAAAATCATAACAACATAAATGAATATTTGATTGAAGCATAAAATCCAACAGAGATGACATCCAAATCTATGGGAAGGAAGATCATATTGAAATAAATTTTATATTTTGTTAAATAATTTTAAATATGATGATTGTATTTAATAAAAAATAATCAAGTCATAATATGCATTAATTTTTCTTAATTTGTGTCAACATCAAATAAAAATGTAGTTGAATAATCTATTCATCATCTTATTCTAAGAAATTTCGTTATATGATGGATTATTAATATAGTATTATATTTTTTTAAATGGTAATATTTAATAATCATTATCAGAGATCAAAATAAATATTACAGAACAGATTCTAGTTTTTAGATTTATTACCTAAAATATAACACAGAAGAATGTGATTCAAGCTGAGGTAATATAAATTTATGATATAGATGTGTTATTATAAAAATGTTTACCAAGATTAAAAATATATTAGTGATAATGAATATCTCAATATTATTAAGATATTAATTTTACATTTTCATTAAAGAGATGTTCTTCAGGTCATAATCTACAATAACTATTTGTGTGTAAAATTGAAGTGAAGAATCTCACGCTATAATAATATTGATTTTTATATATATGGGAATAATATTTTACATTTTTTTTATAGAAATATTAGTAAATCCATCTCAATTCCATTTTAAGAAGAAAATTCTAAAACAACATTATGTATAAAAAAGACAAAAAAGGAAAAGTAAATTATGGAATTTTCTTGGAGATAACTTTTGAGAGGTAATTAAAATATAGATATATTGGGAACACCTAGATATTAATATAATTTAGATGAATAGTTAATAATGGGAACTAATATATTTTATGTTATATTATGAGTTTAATTTAGTGAAATATAATTGAAAAATGATATGGAGATAGTTCAAAAATCCGGAACAGAGGTATTTTTTATTCTAGTGAATATTGAAAAACAATAATAAAGAAAAATTATAACATTATTATAATCATAAAATAAATATTATCAAGTATAAAAACTATTTGAAATTAATTAATTGGATAGAATTTAATGATTAGTTATATATGGTAATTTTAGGAAGAAGATGAAGAATATTCAAAAAGATGAGTGCGAGAGTCACTAGGAATTCAGTAATATCTTTTGTATGAATATTTTAAATTAGTAGGTATATTGTTTATAATAATAATAATTAGAGATAATAAATTTTTTAGGAAAACCAAGTTAGTATATTTTGTAGAATTATAAGTAGTTGAGATATATTGGTGACTGAGTTCTATGTATTGTTTCTAAGTATCTTTTGGAATTAAAGAGAATATTATATTTAGTAGAAGATGACCAGATTATGTGGATGTGATTACATTTTGTTTTCACTAAAAATTTGTATTAAATTTATATATTTAATAAAATTAATTAATATATATGGCGGTATGATATATCACAAGTTTGACAGAAGCTGTGTTGGGACTGCACAATTCTTCCTTGTGATAACAATATAATGCTGCAGAGATAAATCATGTGTGACACATTAAATACCTATCATGTGGTGGGTAATAAATTATATATTTTTTGTGATATAGTGATGGTATATTATTGATAATTATAATTATTAATCATTTTTATATAGTGTAAAAATTTTTATTGGAGTAAAATACAATCCTAGAATGTAGAAGGGGCTTGAGTCGAATAATGGAAAAAAAATTCCACACATTTTATCACCCTTAGATTTATTAATGTGTTAGAAATTTGGTTGAAAAATTAGGATATATAAATATAAACTAATAGAAATAATTATTTAAATTCCAAATGAGTTATAAGTTTGTATAGTAATTATTAATTTTTCAAAAATAAGTTACACCAGATTCTCCGCCTCTCTTAGGAATACGCAACAACCCTAATGATAATTTTGACACCATAAACATTTGTAAAATATATTTTAATAATTTTCATCAACGTATTATTTAATTAACAACCCAATATCTTATATTTTATTAGTTTTATAGGATTTTGAAATCCCCTTACATATCAAAACCCAGAATTTTATCTATTGAAAAAATATTTAATAAAAAACTCTAAATAAAAAATATACATATATAAAACCATTTAAAATTTTATATTACTTACATGTTACCTTAGAAAAATGGCTATTGAAAAAATTAATAGTCTAAAATTATATGTAATGTGTAACATATAATAAAATATATGAAAAATAAACATGTTATGAATGATATAGTAAGAATAAATTATAATCCAATAATAACATGTAGTTAAGACATGAGAATGATATATATTCTTGGATTATATAATAACATAAATAATCTCATGGAACATAATAATTTATTTTTTATGGATGAAAAAGATAATTTGTTCCTTATAATCCAATCAATCGTAGCATCATACCCTGAAATATTAAACAATTCAAAATGGCATGGCCTTGTTCCAGGACATTATACCTAAAATGGTAAGGTATATAATAGAAACCAAAAGATGATTTTCTTAGGAGACCAAAAAAATAATTGGGTGAATATATAATTTAGGGTCCCACATTTCACTAATAATTCCCACACAATCATCATATTAATAGAATAAATGAGCAACAAAATAGATAACAGACGTACCTTGGTAAACACTATACATCCATATTGTTATAATGAGTAATTTATTTTCAATATTTCAGTAGTTAATAAATGTAGTAACATACCCTTACCAATAGTTATTACCAATAATTTATTAGGACAATAACTAAGTTTGTCAAATAAAAATGAAAACATTTATAATTGAAGAATAATTAATCAATGAAAAGAAAATTGTTTTCTTAATGATTATCCCAAATCAAGATAATAATAAATTAAGAGTAAGAAAAGGGCTGATATAATTTTATATTAGCCCTAAAAAATTTATTAATATCAAAGGATACTAACACATATAAAAACACTTTTATATAAATATTACAAAATCATTTTGAAAAATTAAATGAAATTTCCTTTACATTCAATAAAATTATTTACTAGTAAATATTTGATAATGATAAGTGGAACAAGAATTAGTTTGTAAAAGCATGAAATCATGAAAATGATTTTTTATTAAGAATAAAAATTATTATTGGAAAAAATCATGTTCATGAAGAAAATATTTAGAGTGATTTTATTTTGAAATATTTATATTTAATGTCCAAAATATACCATTCACTAAATATTACCAATATTTATTTTAATATGCTTAAAAAAATTAAATAATAATATAAAATAGACATAATTTTTCAATGAAAAAAAATATGATAATCCATAAAACATTATTATGAACATTTAAATGGATAAAAATATATTTGGGTATAAGAATTGAGGATTTCAACTTATACTTATTAGATATATTTCAAGTGAATAGTAAAACAATAGTGAAGTAAAATTATAATAATTTCATTAAAAATAACTGTAAAAAAATAAAATATATTATTTATAATATATAAATGATATATAATTTCCAAAAATTTTAATTTTTGTATAAATTATATCAAATACATTGTTATATTAACAATGGAACCCTTATAATGAACATAAAATTTGAGGTAAAAATATATCAAGGAAACCATTTTGTGAAATAATTTAGATATCAATGAAAACATGTATTGATATTATGGAAAGAATAATTATTTGTTATTATCATAATATAAAAATAACATTTCCAGTTAGAAAAAATAATTACTCAATAATATTTAATTGATGGTTGTTTGTCATTAATTTGGGGAGGTGAGGTGGTGGTTTTTTTGAAATGATTTTGGCATAGCGAGGTGCTGGTAGTTAGGGTATGGTGGTCTTATTGTAATGTACTGTTACATTTATCTAGATGCCTATGGAATGATGGAATAATAATTTAATAATGATTCTAATAGAAATGGTTTTGTGTAGTTAATTGGTTATAAATAATGAATGAAAAATTAAATGATGGGCTTCGTGTTTAAATTTCCCTATCAGTGAAAAATGAAATGAATGTGGTAGATAATGTAATTTTTTGTTTTAATGAGATGTGACTTGGGGTTTTGTTTGTGTTAAGCATTTACATGTTCCATTAAATGTGGAAATGTTTTTAGATAGATAGGATTTTGTTTTCAACCCATAGATAGGAATTGTGTGTGGCTATATGTATTTACTTGTATAATCCATTGGATTTCTATACACACCACACCTACAATAAGAACTACGTCCAGACACTATATTTTTTACACATTTGTGTTTTTTTGTAAATATCTTGATGATTAGTATGCACTTCTCTCCACTCGCTTTTTATTTATCCCACTTATTGCGGAGTATATATGCATTATATGAGACAATTGAATGTATATTTGTGTAATAGGTGATGACCCTTGTGTTTTCAAGAACAATGTGTCACAAAAATTCAATAGGGAAGAGTCCTATGTGTGTTTAAAAATATTTGATATGATTGTTCATCAGCGTGCTTTCCCAAGATTTTCAAGGTGGGAATTGATATGATCATGCAGATATGAGGCCTATTTTATGAGTTGTCCGTGGTATGAGGATGAAATTTGGTTGATGACCATCATGTTAACGATACCCTACTACTATTTTTATGGTAGTGGTTGCGATGTGATGCCCCATTAGGTTATGGTAGTGATGAGAAGTGTTTATGTTGTGGAGAGGTGGTAAATATTAATTGGACGATATGGGAGTACCGGGACATACAATGTTTTTTTTGTGAGAAAAATAAGTTAAAAATATGTGAGGTGTTACCTTTATTGATATGATTCCCAAAATCATATTATACATGGATTTCATTAATTGGTGAGAGTTCCTTGGTGAGGTTTTTATGGATAGATGGACTATTTAGGTATTTCTTATTTTATTTCACCATGGGTGCATTAGTATTCTTACTTAACATGTCCATTAGAGACATTGGTTTTCCTACCGATTATAATTTTTTGGTCACTCTATATATATAAACATATTTACAATTTTCCATGAGGATTATAATGACTATGAGGGAAATTAGAATCTTAGACCATTTTAGATAGTTTATGTCTCACTACATTCATTTTTCATTTGGGAATTTACTTTTGGAAACAATTATATGTATCCGATTTATTTTAAAATTTATTCTATGATGGTTTTTATTTATTTTATTTAATGACATGGAGTTTCTTATGGTTTATTAATTTTTTTAATCACAGTAAAATTAATTTATATATAGATATTCTTCACATTTAAGGATAAATTTATACTCTCAAGGCTAGACACCAAACTGGCACCTACTGTATATGGGACAAAAGGAGGCCATTAACTTCCTACCCTCATTTCATTTTCTATAATAAGAGGGGGATGGGAAATCATGTGATGTTTTCCTAATAAGCCTCAATATATTTAATTTTTTTATCTTTTTTATGTAATTATATAACTAAAGATAAATAAAATGTATGAAAAAAATACTTATATTATTTATCCCCATTTTATAAGAATAATATAATCCTTTTATTTAATTTTTAAATTTGATTGACCTCATGATTTACTTTATATTTTATATGGTGAATGGAAAATAGAATTTTTTTACAAGATTCAAAAAAATAACTAGTAAGAGAATACAAGATCCACTTTAGGATAGTATTATTATTTGTATAATGGTATCAATGATCCGATAATCACCCTATTTCTAGTCATAAAATATAAATAAATTGTACGTTGATTAAAAAAGCACAAAAACAAATTCATTAATACTATAACCATCAAAATCCTCATCATAAACAATACAAATTCTTGAATGATGATTACAATATGGTATATCAACTAATTATTCATTTCCTAGTCTCTAAAAACAATTATTCCAAAAAAATTCACGAAAATATGGACCACTTGTTCCTCAATAATTAAAATAACTATTATGATAAAATCCAAAGGCCTAAAATATCAAAATAAATATTCATTAATATTTCATAATAAAAAATATAATAATGTCTTCCCAAACATACATGAATTACAATTCTGTATATCCTTATGAAAAATATCAGAATCATTAATCCTCAATTCAATCCCTGATTTTATCAATATAACTCAAACATTATTCTTATAATAAAATAACTTTTTCCTCATATAACCATAATTATTCAAACATCAAGTTACATGCATACACTTATGGTCATCTATACATTTAAGATTATATATCCTAAAAAATAATATATTTTTCTCAACTAACCCAAAAAACTGAACAATATACTAATAATTAGGTTTATGTATTCCAAATGTATATATTCTTTATAAAACACAAAAATATATAATAAAATATCATTAATTAGATTAAAATATATTCACATAAGACAATAAATGGGTACTACTACCATAAAATTTATAACTATACATATAATTAGAAATCTATTGTGGTTTTTTGGTATTAATTTATAGTATTTAAATACCATTTTAAACTATATGATAATCTAAAAAAATATTTCATAATAAATCTATTATATACAACATAACCAATGAAAATTTACATTTTTAATAACAAAAATTTCATTTTCTATACATGCTAGACATTTTACAATTTCAGTGTTAGTGTAATTATTAAATATCTTGCATAAATAACGGATACAATCATGAAAAATATATTTTTTCCAGTTAAAAGAATTCCAAACAAATTAATCTTTATTCATTTCATACGATTGTATTATTCCTAAATTTATTCACATGAAACCATTTATATGAATATTCTTGGAACCCTTATGAATTGATTACAAAATAATGGATTGAGCATCGATTATAAATTAGAAGTTATATTTAAAAGAGCTATCATGGATTAAACAACCAATGTATGATATGTTTGGAAAATATAATAATAATAAATTTCCATATAACTAATAAGATATGTCCAAAATATATCCTTGTATACCATATTTATGTAAATAATAACATTGTAAAGATTAATTGCTTTCATGGGGAAAACATTTGTGTTGTTGATAATCTAATTTAAATCCTGAGGTACTCATTCAAAAACATTTTAGATAACTCAAACCATTAATACCTCATTCAAAGAAATAATATATACTTTGGTCCATCTATGATTTTTGATTGAGTATGGATGTTAGTTTATCACTTAACTCTTCAACTGAATCACTATTATATTCATGATGTGTTCCTTATACCTATTATTGGAAAGTACATAACTGATCATTCAAATGTACTAATCCTAGTGGTTATACCACTGGATTGTGATTGTACCTATGGGGAACCTCCCATATAAATATTATATTGTCGTGATAGTTTGCAACATAATAAGACTCTATTCTTTGTTATTTTTCCTTTGAAAACCACACTGTTAAATAAGCTACATCGGAAACTAAATATGTGATGAAATATAAATATCATTATTTTATAACAGAGTGATTAATTTTGAGGTAAAATTCATTTTAAGGGGGGATAACATAACCCCGGAAAATATTATAAAACATTTCATTTCAAAAACATGATTTATTAAATATCATATCATATTTTGAACCACAAGTTTAGATGAACCTAATAACATAATTAAAATATTATGTTTCAGTTGTTACATTGCAATTACATTAGTGTGTATTAATAGTGATAATTTTTTTTTGAAAAATGATATTCTCTATACATTAAAAAATGAATTCACTTCTTATCAAATAAGAAGATTAAAAATATATAAAAAAATGTGTATTTGTTCTAATCATTTTAATTTAAGGAAAGTATTTTTAATAATAAATTGAATTTATTTCTATTTGTTGAATTATTTTATTAATATTTATATATTATTTAAAATATTTGTTATTTTAATTGTTCACCTAATATGATCAAAGAATAAGATTAACATAAATCTAGTTGTGTTATTAAAAATTTTATTTTTTAAAAAAATTAATTGGTCTTCCATTTTACACAAATACATTAATATAAATTTTATCTATTTATTACAATATAGTTATATGAAATTATTTATATATTCAAAATTATTACATTCAAATTTGATAAAATGTCATTTTTTTATATAAATATGATTGTTTATATGGTAAAATTTATAAACATAAAAGATGGAAAATATAGTTATTCTAAGATATAAATAGGTGAGAAGACCATAATTACTTATCAAAATTTTTATAAGTTAAAGGAAACTATTTCCATATAACCAGCAAAAAAAATTATTTATTTAATTATAACATGACCATGAAGATGACATATATAATTTATATTAAGTATATTTGGAAATAATTTAAAATAATCACCAACACATACACCACATGTAATTTATGAAAATGTAGGTCATACCCCCAGACATCATGTCTTAATGTATATCCAACTTATAGAATATTTAATTCAAAAAATGTTCTAAATCTAACAATATTAGTTATATATATCCCATATGTGTCCATAGGAGAAGAAAAAAAATTGATTAAACAATCAAAAGGTCTATTATTCTAATAATGAAATTATTTTTAATATATAAACTTATTAATGATTTTTAATAATTATATAATTAACATAAATTCATTTGAATCACTAATGAAACATTCTAAAATTAATTGAAAATTAATATATGATTTTTAAAAAATTGAATGAAACATAATTCTAGAGAGTTAATGTGTTCCAAAAAATTATAGTTGAATGTGACCTAATAGTGTTTTTTAAGAATATATTATTTGAATTAAATGTTTTTATTTCTTTATTTCACATAAAATAATGTTAAAAAAGTGTCAATTATTCATAATTATATATTAATTGAATAATATATTACTAAAATCAACAAATAAAATAAATTTTAAAAAAAGATATTTGTGATGATATATAGTCGATAATTTCACTTATTCCCCATTTATTAGACATTTAGATAAATTTTTATTAATATTGAAGTAAATATATTTTAAACATTTATGAAATTTAATGAGTTCCAATCCCCTTTATTATGAATGGAAACCTCTACTTTGTCTTATTAAAATCAAATTGTTCCTTTTATATCATCTACAAGATTTTAAATTATATCCTCTAATTCCCTAGAAACATTTTATAGGTAATGGTATTCTAAAATGACCATTTATTGGGACTTTAAGAGATGATCTAAGGGAGATCATTCCATGAAGAAGTAATCACCGTAAAAGATCAAATTATTTTATACTTTTATTTACCTTGTATAAGTATATGGTGTTTAACTTAAAATAATAACATTAATACCCTAAATATTCTAAAATGTTATTATAAATACGAAAACAACCTTATAAACACCCTTTATAAAAAAATATGAGAACTAAAAGTATCACCCATGTGAACATAGTACATATCGTCTCTACGAAGTAATAAAAGTTATTTTTCATCACCACATTTTTTGGATAGGTATTATGATGGGTTTCGTATTTAAATTTAATATTTATAAAATTATTATACTTATAGAATCATAACATCTAGTCTAAACTCTTTCCATTAAATCGTTTGGGAATTGATAATGTCCCTCATACGTATGTGTGGGCTACCGCCTCTAGGAAGCGAAGTGATATTTTCATGTATAATTAACACAGATGATAATGTGTAACAAACACAAACTTAGTATCCTAGATATAGTTCCTTAAAGTATTATATTTTCATAGATACAATTGGTGATATCATATTCTTAGTAAGGGTAATCATAAAAAGGATGCTATTATGAATTAATAATCATAAACCATAAGTAAATGTGTTTATCTGAAAAGCAATCCCTTTAAACATAATATTGAGAATAATATTGAATGAATAAATAATACCGCATAAATTAATCAAATTGTATAGAACGAATAGAAATTTATAATATATAATTTAAATAATCACATGGAATATAAACAAATAATCTCATAACTTGGGAATTTATAATGCGAGATATCATAAACATAAACTTAAGGATTTTTCCATGACACTATATAAATGGGTATTATTTTTGAAAATACCCATAATATTATTTATCATAAGACTGGCCATTTAATTGAGTGGCTATATATGGCCACACACGCCACATACTAATTTTAATGCCTACCTCATATGTAAAGGGTGACAAATAAACAACACAAAAATTTATCTTAATACTTGAAAATGAAATATTAATTCATTTACCATAAATAATAAATTATATAAAAATAGCACATCCATAGTCAAAAACTTCATAAACTCTTCAATTTAATGTGATAGATTGTAGGATAATATATGAACTTAAATTAAATATAATTTCCAATAAAATATGTTGATAAAGATGAAATTAATCTAAAAAAATAATTAAAAACATCTAGAGACAAATATCTATTTTATATTTATTTTTTTTAAAACAGGAACAAAATTTTAAAGGAAATAATTTTCTATTAAATAAATATTGAACATTAGTAAATTATTATTTTCTCATGAAATATATATTTAATAAAATTACATATATTACATATATTGTTTTTTAAATCTCATTTTTCCATCAATTGGAAAATGAGAAAATGATTCCTTTAGAAACATTTTATAAAAATTCAAAAATGGTAAAAATTACATTATGAAAATTTAAATTTATACTAAGTAAATTTTCCATATTTATTTTTTAAAAAATTTACATGGATGATAAATAAGTCCCACCAAATATTTCTATATAAACAATATTTTATGATAACAATATTGTGAAAATAATTGTAACCTTGTATTTTACTTTAGATGAGTGTTAATTGAACACCAATATAATAGTTAAATCATGTTATAAAATTAAATCATATTTATATCTATATTAATGATATCATATATGATCATTTTATATCAATTTAACCATAATATTTTATTATTTTGAGTTTTTTGGGTGTTCAGTACTTCAATTTATTATAATATTTAAATCAATTAAGTCATGTTTATCATTCATAAGAAATATATTCTTCATATATAGAATGGTACTATGCTCTTAAATATTATATTCACCAATCATATATATCTTTTATAGTAATTATTCAAAGGTTAACAGGGAGATTGAATCTCATCATGTCACGAAGTAAGCAGCTAATACGTATAAACTATAGATGATATCATTCCATTACTAGTATGTTGGTAGTTTATTGGATGTAATAATAATAATACATAATCAACATCAGGTAATATAAATTATTTTATACATTATATTCATCATTATACCCATTCATATATACTAGAGATGAAAAGAAATTATACCACATCATAGAGATGGTAATTTTTTCTTATGCACGCTATGTGATATTGTTTTTCGTATGATAGATAAAATTAGGAATATTATATAACACATTATAACAATAAATTATAATCATATAGATTATACAAGAGTTTTTAGGTTGGTATGGATACAACATAAGAATATGAATAAAAGTATGAAATGATCTTAAATGCATTGGTAAATTAATTAACACTACATTAGTGGAATTTATTTGGATATACATTAATGGGAAACAGAGTTGGTCAAGCTTGAATGATTGTTGTAATGTTAGAAAGTAAGTGAGGAGAAGCATTTTTATAAGATACCTATGGTGATGTTTTGGAAATTATTAAGATATTATAATATACTAAAGTTATTATGGAGAAAAAACATCCACATGAGTAATAAATTAATGGGGGATGACATTGTTGACCACATATTATTCCCTTTGTTACAACATATCATTTTTTGACTTTTAATTAATTTAATAACTTATTTATTTAATATAATATCAATATTTTCAAATTTGGCTTTATTAATTAAATTGGACATTAAATAATTCATGATTAAAGTTGGACACTGAATATAATAAATTAAAAAAATTCTAATATATCATATAGATATATAAAATTAGTTATAAACATTAATTAATCCAAAATATATCAAAAATAATATTATTCATATAATTTTTATCTATTTATTAAAAAATATAATTTGATTAACGAAGAAACATTTAATAAAATTATATAATTATGAAAATGAAAATAGAATTCCATAATTAAATAAATTTCATTATGTTAAAAATAATCAATTATATTCATCCATATCATTATATCTTATATTGAGGAGATATAAAATATATTAAATAAATTAGATTGAAATTTTGTAACTATTTTTGACATTAAATAATATATATGTTATTTTAATTATCATGTTTACATTAAGAAAATACAATTTGATATTAAGGTGATTTGGGTCAAATCCATTTAATCAAATAATTATTAGACATCATTTTGTTATGTTTATAATCCATACCTTTCTTTATCCATATTTAACCCTTTTAACTCATATGATTGTATCATTTTTACATTAAGAAAATACAATTTGATATTAAGGTGATTTTCTGTTTTTTAGATATTTTATATCCTTTAATACAATATTATTCAATATAAAATATCTAAAACATCACTTTTGAAACTATTTAATATTTTGTCTTATACAAAAACCTAAAAACCCATATGAATACTAAAAAAGGAATCTAAAATGTTAATGACATGTCAAATTCATAAATAAACATATATTATGAAATAATCTCTCAATTTATATATATTTTAATATTTTTAATATCATTTATTCGATACATCTATTATAAAAATAATTATTGTTCAATCATTATGTCACCATTTATGTTAATTAAATTACCATAAAAATTTAAAAATAATTAATCATTATGGAAGTAAATGTTTTATATTTTAAATTAATACTTATAGTTGAAATTATCATATATATAACCCTATATTTAAATGGTATAGTTATTAAAAATATATGCATTCCATTTTATCATACTTTTGAATAAAATATAATAAAGCTAACATTATATCAGCAAGTGTCTTAAAAAGGTTATACTTTTTTTCATAAGGAATATTTTATTTGAGACACATTAATAAATTTAAATTATGAAAAAGGGTTTGTGTAATTTTAAAAAAATTATATTATAATTTTTAAATTTAATTAACATATTTTTCATTAACTATGTTATTAAAAATATTAATATTTTTAATATTCATATGAACAAAAATAAAAGAAAATATATTTAATAATTTGTACCCATTGACTAAAAATAGGGAATATATTTTAAAAAATTCATAATGCCTATGTTTTAATAGTTAATTTAAAATTAATCTATTTGATAGGGTAAAAAATGTGTTTTTATAGTTTTAGCATGAAAGTTTTTTAATAATTTTATACCGACAATCAATGTAAAATTGATATGAATGACCTATTTGGATTAAACAACAGGAAAATTATAGATATGAACATTAAAATAGATAAAAAATATAATTTAACACTATAAAATATTTTGATTGAAGATTTTATTTTCTGTTAAAAATTTGTATATTTCATTATTAATCAAAACACGAAACTTATGTCCAAAATACCAATAATTTAAGAAAAATAAATTATTATATCATTTATTAAATTAATATTATTGTTTCTAGAAATAAATTTTATAAAATTCCAAAATATTATATTCCAAATTGGTTCTTAATTAAATGACAGTAAGACCATTTTTATAAAAAGGAGTACTCACCCATGTATTCGCAGAACAATACCGTTCAGTGATTGTTTTAAAGAGGAAAAAAATATAATTCAATATTTATAAAGAACATGAATATTGAATATATTGAAATTAAAATATAGTGATACTTAATATTGGAATAAAATTGGAAAAAATATAGAGACATCATTACGATAGTAGATAACAATTTGGATAAATACATTTGAAAACATCTAAGAGAATATATATGAAATAAATAATTACCTTCAAAATGGAGAATTGAAATACATGAATGGAATGAACATTCAAAATGGATAATTGATATTCAAAATATTTAGCATATGTATTAAGTGTATCAATCATTGAAAGTAAGTTTATTTTGTAGGATGTCATTCAAAAAATTTTAATGTCGTTGTACTCAATATAATTTTTAGAATAAAATGATGATAATGAAGTGAATAGGGTGCCTATGACATGAGGACATGATGTGAATACTAATTGTGATAAACATTGAACACGATGGAATGGAAGAGTAACATATAAGAGACTAGATAAAACAAAAGGTGGAGGTGAATGTGAAGTTTGAGGAATGATGCGAGATTGGGATAAATGGTAGAAGGCATCCTAGAGAGAGTTTCAAGGTTTCCGGATTTTGAACACAATTGATGGGCTTCAGAAGATGTTGGGTTGAGGATTAGTAGGAATCATGATTTCATTCAGTTTGGTATCATTGAAAGGTAATGTATTTTGGAGTTCATTTTTTTAACCTATCATCATTATAAATAAATTTCATAAATAAATTTCACGTTATTATGCCAATATTATAACACACCCTGATTTAATTTCATAAGTATTTTTAATATTATATATATATATATGTCATTATGTCCAGAAGAATACCAAAATAGTCCAATTATAGGATTATTAGTTAGTACTGGAATCATGATATAATCCATGAAAAACCAAGTCTGTATAATACATTGATAAGTTGGATAACTCATGAGTTCTTCTCTAGGAATACAAACTAATACATACAAAAAGAAATAGAAAAACCTATAGAAGCAAAAATAATTTTGAAAAATGATTCTGTGACTATATGAAAAAAATTTTGATACATAGAAACAAAACAAATATGTTATAAATTTAGTAAATTAATATTCAATGATAATAAAAATGATATTGAAAAATGATACAGTTCAAACATCACTAACTATAGATTCGTCCATGTCGACTTCCTTCAATGTATTGCTTCCATTGAATTACATGAAGTATTTAAAATCCCTATATGTAAGCTCTAATTCAACACATGCTTGAAGATAAATCTCATTGTAATATTTATTGACTAGGGATAAAATTAGAAATAAGGATAATGAAATCAAAAAGTAATAATGTGAATGGAAAATATTAATTATAACTATTAACATTAGAGCATTAAGATTTCAGACATTTGGGGAAAACAAATACTAGTTTTTAAAAAAATATAATCAGTAAAAAATTTCCATATTTATTATATATAATATACCAATATGTAATGCACTTATCTTATTGATAAAATATTAAGTAAAATCTATATGTTTATTTTTCAAAATATATACAATATTATGTATTTTATAAAAGGTTCTACAATATATAATCATTATGAAATATACTCTTTTAACTGGAAAATGTCCTAATTATTGATTTGATTTATGATTAATCCTCATCTATATACATTTATACTCATTATGTTGATGAAATATATCTAGTAAAAAAAATATATAACATCTCACTATTCAAATATATGCATTGTGTTTCTACGCTATATACATTAAAATTATGCTTCTATCATTATGGTTTTGATCTGGAAATGTATTACAATAGAAAATAAAAAATACTACATTTTAATGTGAAGCTAACCAAGAATATAGAAATCTATATAGATTAATTCAAATTATTTTTCTCAAAGATATTTATTATATGTTCTATAATTCTAGTAGATATTACTAAAAAATTTCAACTCATTATTCAAATGCATTATTATATTTGTACATGAATTAAAGTATAGAAAATAAAAAATAGATTCCTATAATGCAGAATTGTAATCCAACAACTATAAATGATAAATTTTAAAATAAACCTAATTTAGAATATGCAACTGTAATAGAAAAAACAAATTTCAAGGATAAAACCTTACACGGTATAATATTTTTATGATCCATTTTCATAAATAAACTTCGAAAAAAATCTGGGTGAACAATATTTTTTCTATGGATGTGAAATACATATGGAAAACTATAAAACTATTAAAAAATGATGAAATAAAATACGAGTAAACTGAAATGTATATTTCTGTGCCTAATAAAAAACAAACCCAATTGCTTCTAATCCCATAAAATGATTCCTCGGTTTAGAAAAACAAATTTAATTGACATACAAATTACAACATCTAAAATAGAAAATATGACTATTTAACAGCATTAGGAATCTAGAATTCATTGAATGGATCAACTGAACAGTTCCCATATGAATCCATTGCGTATCTTCATGAGCTATCTTGAGATTATCCCTTATCTCGCTTTGAATTTTATTTGATCAATTCTTTTCTACCAAGAATTTTACAGGCATTAAAGCCATATATCCTCTAAATCTAGTGTACCTATCAACAAATGGAAGAGGGATTGATCATGGGATGAGATATGAAGCAATAAACTGAAGATAAAAAATTTTATGAAAATTTTCTCAAATAATGAACATGCAATATTATGAATATACCAACCACTCCAGGACTTTTTTAGCAGAAAAGGTTATAACCTATATGTGTGGAATATTAAACATAGTAGAAATTAGACACCCAAGACACATTAGAAACCATCCACTCCAGGTCATAGTTTATGAAACATTTCTCAACTCACGATCGTGAATGATTATGAACATAACAGCCAATCCAGACATAGTTTAGAGGTAAGGGTTGTAACCTATGTTTCTAAAATATTAAGCACAGTAGAATATACCACACTCTCTAGGAAAAATTTAAAATGTAAGGGTTGTAACATATATTTGTGGGATAATAAAAGAGTAGAAACCAGCCAGTCCAGGACATTGTAGAAACCATGCACTCCAGTAGGAACCATAAACTCTCGGACATAGCCTGTGAAATTTTTCTCAACTCACCAACATGCAATATTATGAACATAAGAGCCAATATAGGACATATTTTAGAGGTAAGGTTTGAAACCTATTTTTGTGGAATATTAAACATAGTAGATGCCAGCCACTCCACGACAGAATAGAAACCAGCCATTCCAGGACATAGTAGAAACCATCCACTCTAGTAGAAACTAGTAATTTGACTCAAAAGTAGATTGACAATTTAGAAAAACTGTCTATGAACTTATCATCACATAAACACGTTACTCCAAATACAAAGATACCTTCTCATAGATTAATATAATATTTCAAACTGAGACTTGAAGATAATCTGAGATAGGCTCCTCAATATATTAGATTTTTCACAACAATACCCCTTCCATGATAGGTCCAATTAAATTTTCATCGCATCACCCATGAAAAAAATAGAAAATATGTGTTAAGGCTTGTTTTTTGTTATGTCTCAAAAAATAGCACAAATTCAAGCGAAATTGGTTGCTTGAAGATGATTTTTTTGGCTTTTTAAATGAAATTCCAGAGAAATACAAAAGGCCAAATAGTGATGAATGGAAACACATATCCTACAAAAAAAATATAATATTCATTGCATATTTGTCCTTGAATAAAAAACTCCACGAAAAAATAAGACATTTATTTTTCTCCAACTGTAGTTGATGTGATAATGTAGCACGGTTTAGTTCGACAATGTTTGATATGGATTTATAATGATAAGTGAAAAAAGGATACATAGGAACTATTCAATTTCTTTAAAAATTTCAATGATTGATCATATAAAAAATTACCTTTTTCTGGACTCCCAATAAAATATCTATTGAAATGGTTCTAACCTGGGCCTCATCCACCATAATTAAACTAACCGGATCATGTCCAAAAAAATTAATGTAATGACACATATAATATTTCTGTCAATGGAATCCTGGATAAAAAAATAGAATGCATAAAAAAGGATAATATAACACCTGTAGTTTCTCAAAAGAGGATCATCCATCATATCTCGCAGTAATACCTCACCTGTGAGAAAGTTTATCACGGTCACATCTTGTGTTTACAGACACAAAATATTTCAGTATAAAAAATAATATAAATGTCAAAAAAATACACACACATGAAGTTAAACACATATATATACTGTTGAGTGAATACTACAAATGAAAACAAATATACACACATGAATATATATATATATATATAACAATATGGAAAATTAATATGGTACTGAATAATCAATTTCACCCTTCCCCGTAAGAGTTATCATATTTCTCTTTTCCAACTAGGGAAACCTACATTCTGGAAAATACTGTGGATGATCCAAATTGTGGATGGATGATCCTACAAAAATAAATAAAAGGAGAAATATGAAAATATGAGTTTCAATAAAACATAACCCATTAAAATAAAACCCAAAAGACATTTTTCATAGTCAAATGGCTCCAAAGAGATTCAAATTAGTGAAGCATACCTTTAGGAATGAAAAGTTCACTGCAATTTAATACCTATAACCCAACTGAAAATAACATTGTTTAGTGCATGAAAACACATATAAGTGCATGAAATTTCTTAAAAATCAATACAAAATGAAAACACATTGTTTACTGCATAAAAACAGACATAAGTCCATTAATAAGTGCATATATAATATAAAAACACATATAAGTGAATAAAAATTTTGAAAACCAAAAATATTCATACTATAGAATCACCATCATCAATGCTTGTGTCTAATTGGTGATCTTCAGTGCTGAGGCCATGTGTGTGAAGAATGAAATGAAATATTTAGTCGATCAAGGTTCCACAATGAGTGGAAACATTATATTACTTAATGAATGATAAATCATTAAGGGAAAACAAGAAATAACTAAAATAAACTAATAACTAAAATAAAAGAAAAATTATCCACTAATCCAACAAAATGCCAACTAATATTTAGTTTAACTAATATAATTATCCCTTGCTCTAAAACATTATTAGCTGCTCTTAAATACATGATATTTTTCTCTAAAATACTTGACCTGATCCTTTTAAAACTGGACAATTGATCTAATGAAACACATGTCCCACTAATCTAGCAAAACACATGGTACACTACTATAATGAATGACATGATCCACTGCCGAAAAAAATGCATGGAACACATGCTCAACGAAAAAAATTGTTCCTCTACCATAAAAAATAGTTCATTACCGATATTTAATACATGATTCACTAATCAATGAAAATATAAGTTCTGTTACTTCTATGGTTCACCTTAAAGTTGTTTATTTACTACAATTAGAAGAAGGTAAATGCTAAAAACAAATAATAATTATACTATTGAAATAGGATAAAGTTTTATGACTATTTAATTACTTTGTGTGAACATGCGAGTAATTTAAAAAATGACAGTTGATCTAATTAAACACTTGATCCACTAATATAATGAAACACATATTCCACTACACTAATGAATTACAGGATCCATTATTACCCAAACAAAATGCTTGTCCCACATGCTCAAAGAAAAAAATGTTCCACTACCCTAAAAAGTAGTTCATTTCTGAAATATAATACTTGATATACTAATCAATGAAAATATAATATTAGTTCCTGCTATGGTTCGGTGTCAAGTTATTTTTTTACTGTAATCAGAAGAAGGTAAATATTGAATACAAATAAGAATTGGTCTATTGAAATATGATAATGTATTATGAGTTTTTCATTACCTATTTTAAAAATGAAAATAATATAAATAAGAACAGAATGGATAAGTATTGAAATCTATTAGGATAATATAATTGTTACGGAAGGGATGATCGGAGCCGAACCAAAAAGAACATGACATAATTGGCAGAGTAGAATAGTACATATTTTAGAGAAAAATAGATGATAAGTTGTTGGGGGATGATTTTAGAGTTACCGTATCAGAGGTGCATGAAGGAATTGAATGTGGTCGATGACAATGGAGAAATGGTAGATAAGTACGAAGAACATTAAACCCTAGATTTAATAGACCAAAGGGAGTAGCTTACAAAACCCCAGATTTTAGATATCTGAATAGGTGATGAAGGAGTTCCAACAAAAAGTGCTAACCTTTGATTTTGGAGAACTGTCTTGGTGAAATATTCGGATGAAGAAGGAAGCGGCGGAGGACTCGTCAAATAAAGAAGGAGGTGGCAGAGGGGTTTCAGTAGGTTGAGGTGTAGAGGTAAATCATGATTCGGGTGTATGGAAATTAGGTCGTGGGAATGAACTTGGGTAATTAGGTGAGGAGCAATGTGTTGTGTGAGTAACACGGGTCTGAAAAAAAACTTTATTTAGTGTGTATATAGATATATATGTATGATCTGAAAACATGAGATCTAGAAAAACGTATGTTTAACTGAAAAGAACAAAAAAAATCACTAAATGCAAATGAAAACCATTCATAAGATAAATCATTAATAAAAAATGAAATATCCACTGTACATGGGGTTGAGATTCATGTGGAAGGTTGGCTGGCCATATTGATTTTTTGAAGACAAATAGGGGATTGAGACTTGATGAAATGAAAAAAAAGATATTATATAGCAATAGTTGAACTATCAAAATATTTATAGAATTCTGTAAAATAAATGACAAATGCAGCAGAAGACATACTTCCATTATTTTGAGCATTTCACTTAGCAACTATACTGAAACATCAATATCAAGTTTTCTTATAAGAAATACAAAAACATCACCCATGAGATATTAAACAATAATATGGGAAATAAATATTCAAGATTACATTTATTAAGACAAATTATTTAAATTTGATCTAAAACTATGAGAATTTTTTATCTGAAACTATGTGATCCACCATGAGGAAAGTAATTGTAACTAAAAAGCACAAAAAATAGTTCAATAAATTCAAATGAAACCATTTTAATGATAAATCCTTTATATGAAAATGATATAGGAACTGTATAGGGGGGTTGAGGTACCTATGGAATAGTGGATAGCTTTCAATGATTTCTTGAAGACAAGTAGGTGGTTGAGACCTAATTATACCCGATGAAACCCAATGAAAAATAAGAGAGTATGTACCAAGAGTTGACCTATAACAATATTTCTAGAATTTTTTAAAATATATTAAAAATGAACATCAAGACTTACTTCCATTGTTAATAGTTTTTTTACATAGAAACTGGACTGCGACATCAATATCATATTTCCTTATAAGAAATAAAAAACATCTCCCTTGGCCTTCTAGGTTATCATATAGGAAATAAATATGCAAGATTTTATTTTTTTACATCTACTTATATTTGATCTAAAAGCATGAGAATTTTTGATCTGAAACTATTATATCTACTATAAAGAAACAAAACTATAACTAAAAAACACAAAAGAAATATAAATAAATTCAAATGAAAACTATTTGAATGGTTAATCATTGATAAGAAAATTAAATAGGAACTATATAGGGGGTAATAGAATCAGTCAATAAAATTAAGAGTTATTATAGCTCTATAATTCATTTTAAAAAATCTTAATTTCTGTATATCACTACAAATTTACATGAGACTCATAGCTCAAAATATTTTAACATGAAATCCCTTTCTATGAAAATGAATTTACCATAATGATTCCGAAGAATTATCTTCACAAACAGTGGTTGCAATGTACAAAATTGATCATAAAAAACCTCAAAAAACAAGAAGAAGTCAACTTAATACCTTTGTAGTGAAATGAAATCATTAAAAACACCAAGTTAAAATCCTAAAAAGTCTGGAAAATTGAAATAATGGAATGGATCATGAAATACTAAATTAAAGAGGATGTAGTTAAAATCTCACAAATAATATAAAAATGGAATAAAGGAATATATCTAGGGTTATTTTAGAAGCAAGTATATAGAGTCAAAGAAATCCGTAGTAGAGTAGGTGGATGTGCCGGAGTCGGAGCCGACAGAGCCCAAGTAGGCGGTAGCGATGTCGTGGGGGATGGAGGCGTGGGGTGGATGTGTATGAGCTAGAGGTGGAGAAGTAGGGCATGTAGAATCTAGATGTTTCAGATTCGGATGCGTAGGATAATGATTTGTTGGATCCAGGGTTGATTGAGGTAGATCAATCATAGGAGGATCTATTATAGGCTGAGAAGGCAGAGGGAGGCAGAGGTTCGGAGCAGCGGTGGGGAGGCATAAAGCGAACCTAGAGAAATAAAATGTCATAGAGTCATTAACATTTTAAGTCACATATATATTTTGAGGAAAATAAAATACACATGGATTGTGTTCTAGTTGTTGGGTGACTATTATTGTAGAGCTGGGAAAACCAAGGGGTTTCAAAAAACCATTGAAGCTGGTATATTGAAAATTCATAGATAAACTAATAAAAATAGAAAAATGTTCATTAAATGACCAACATAAATCAATATTCACAATTATTACCAAATTGTGAAAAAAAAATTCACAAAGAAAACAAATTATAGATTTTTTTTTGAATGGACCATTATATGTTGGGAAACTAACCTTGATAAAACTAACCTTTATTGTACATACTAAAAACTATCGAAATTACCCAAAATGTCATTGCGCACAGACATAAGGCCCGATTCTGAGATGAATGTCTAGACCTGATTACTTATCTAGCGTGACAAAACTGACCAAATAATATCTCCTTTAAAAATAGTATTTCATGCAATGAAAAAAAAACAACAGTTGAAACAAATATACATATCAAAAGGTACATGAAACACTAATTTCCTAGAAGATGCAGAATAATGTATCAAACAAATATTGATGTCAAACTACAAAAACAAAAATGAAACATTATGAAAATGGAAAAAGAAATAACAGTTAGATTCAATTACATTGAATCTTTAACACCATTACATTGTAAAAAACGAGATTGTGATAAAGATACCTGAATCAAAGTAGACATGTAAATTCATTCAACAATGTTTCAATTGTCATGTAACATAGATTAAAGGTAAAGAACAGGAAAAATATTTCATTTGGCAGATTGTGCATGAACTAATCCGAAGGTACTTACTTCATGCAGATTTTTGTAGGATAAAAAGATGTTAGCAATAAATAATGGTCGGTTATATGCACATGCTGAGAGGGAATGAATGCAACAGGCCACATGTGTGTCGGGACAAATAACTGATGTTGCAGAAAACATTTCTACGAAAAAAAATAAAAGGATCAATCAGAGTGGCTAGATAATAGGCATTGATATTTCCACAGCACAAACATCAGTTAAATATTAACGAATCAAACAATATAACACCTAATATATAATATTCCAAAATATCAAAACCTCAATTTGAACGAAATTATCTTCTAATGTGGCATTATTTGTTCGGAGACTCAACTTGATTTGTGGCCTTAACATTGGCTATATCAAAATCTTTTCATGAACGAAAACCAAAATCATTAATGATGATAGTAAATAAAAGGCATTTAGAAAACTAAAATTCTGAATGAATATAGAATAATAAAAATATTCGTAATTTGGGTAGGTTGAAGAAGATGAAAACAAAACTACCACAGTGAAATATGAATTACTGGTGATGAGAAACCAAGGATAAAATGCAAATGGTAGGACAATAAGTTGTTGTGATTAAGTAATAACAGAAATATAAAACAAGGGTAAATAATTTTTGTAATGGATGTAGGACGCGGGGATAGTAGTAGATAAGATAAAGTGTATTTTTTAGTTAGAGTCCAAATTAATATGTAAACAGATGTTGTTTTGTAGTGTGTCTAGGTTAGTAAAGCGTAAATGTTAGGTTACCTCAAATACAGCTAACCCTATTTGCAACCTGATGCTGTCTCCAAGGAATGGAATGATGTTGTGTGAAATCTTCAGTTGTTGAAGTGAAACGTTCGGAGTAGATATTGGGTGCTCTATGATGGCCTATAATTGTAAGAACCTCTTGACGGTATCAGTAAAATGGTGAGGATCTCCCACAGAACTTGAGGACTGAAATGATGACCAAAATTATAGCGGTTCATTGTTGGAGGATAATCATACAGTGGGAACAATATGCAAGGAAGATCGTACAGAGAGGAGTAGAAGAAAATAAGATCCATTGGTGAGTAAAATCATCGAAAGGATTATTATAATATAAATATTAAGAGATATCCAGATGCGAGTTACGTCACGATGTATTTTGTAGGACAATTAGCTGAAACAGAAACCCTACCTTGGATGGAATGGTGGAGGCTGCGTGGGTCGGTGGGATGGATTGTGAAAATGGAGGGAGGGTAATCACGAATACGGAGAGAGAATGATATTGGTGGAAACCATATATGATGGGGATAGAGTAGTAGGTATAGGTGGATGAGTGGTAGGTAGAGGCAGAGTAGATGGAGGAGGAGCGGGCGTAGTTGGAGAAGGTTCTGGAATTCTTATGGAACTTTAATTCTTATGGAGGAAAATCCCGAGCGTTGGACGAGATTGAAGGATGGAATGAAGTAAAGAAAAGGGAGAGGGGTGACATGAAGGGCTGTGGCGGTGACACATATGTGGAAAGAATCCTTCTTTAGTATATATATATATATATAGAGTTTTTTATGTGTAATATTGGGGTTGTTATTATCTCGTGAAAATAAAATCTATTGGAATAATACAAAAAACTGATATAATATATAACATATATATTTCATTAATATCATTCACTAATAGTAGTTAATATAGTATATTTCGTTAAAATTACTTTTTTAGAATAAAAATAAATCATTATGAAAAAAATAATATATTCAGTTGGTTCTTATATTCATTTCTAATTAAATTGTATCCTAATAACTCATCCATATATTTCCATATTTTTTTTAAAACAATTCATAAAAATAAAATTTATATCTAGTTTATATCTTATTATATTAAATAATATTATTTTAATAATATATTTTTTTTGGGTAACAATCATCCTTCAATGTAATGCAAGACAATTTATTGTTGAATGTAGTGTAAACTAAACATGGTTTTTCCTATCAATAATTATAGTTTAAAAATGAAATTTATTCTAAAAAAAATATTTGAAATGTATTGGGGTGTTAAATTATCTCACGCATCAATAAAATGATTCCTTACAAAATAAACTAAGGATAAAAAACTAGGGGATTTACTTTTAAAAAGATCATTTTTAGAATCCCACATTGTAAAAAAAGATTATTGTGACACCGATTTTAAAATAAATATAGATAAGTATGAAGGTCATAGGAGATAACACATACTACGACACTATGTAGGAAAATATAAACATGGATCATAAATAAATCCATCATTTTTTGATAGAGGGTGATTGAGAATATAGTATCGATAAAGATAAAAAAACACAAATTAATTAATCAATGATGATCTAAGGGTGGATATTATTTTTTAGAAAAGAATGTTATAAGATTACATTTTCCTCTCAAAATCATTTTCTTATAGTGGATGAATTCATTCACTGTATAATAATATGAGTAAATATAAATTTCTATAAACCCAATAATATCTTTCCTTGCCCTTTCAACTATTTCTACTGCTTTTTATTTCACATGTTTCATCACATTTTGAAGTAATATGAAAATTTCAAAAAATGTGACCAAAGATCATCTTAAACCATTTTATGAACGATTTATTCTTCCAAAATATTATGATCCAATACTTATTATGGATGTTGACCGAATTTTCAAAATCAACATAAGATCATATTTTCCCAATACAACTCAATGTATATCCATTTGTAATATACCAAATATATTAATACCTTGATCAACATTAATGATTAATTTATAAATTGGGTTTTTAAAAAATTTTAAAGAAAAATTTATTTGGTATAATCATTTCATATAACCGTATTATTCTATCTAAAATATAATGAAATAATTATTTAATTAACTAATATAAATGAATTAATTATTCAAAATTTATTATAGTAAAAACATAAGATTGATGCTGATTAATTAAATTTTTTAGAGCTCTATTTTTTGACGTCTAGTGCATTCAGTTGTGTAGTTCCCAATATCCTTCATATTGATATGTTTAACATTGATTGATTCATTATTCCCTTAATATAATGAGCCCAGTGAATTTTCACTCCACACATGTAACAAAATCACATTACCTTATAGTAAGTGTCATTGTGTTTTTTCTAATAATTATCACATGTGGTAGAATATTTATTTCCATTTTTCCATTATTTGTATGTTACTATACCATTCTCTTATTCACATCCATTCACATATTACAGGAAGACATAAATAATTATTTAATGGTTTTGATCGCACATGGGATTATATATTCATATGAAAAGACGATTTGGGATTCCAATTAAATTTGGAGAAATGAATTTAACCTTTTAATGAAACGATCAATCAATATAAATGGGTAACATATTTAGTCATTGTAATGTCTTGATAACCTTGTAATGATGGATTCATATTTAGTAACATTATCTTCTTCATTTTTCCTCATACAAATAAATTTACTCTCTATATACGCTCAATTTTGGTGAGGGGAGTAAATTTCCATGAGAATTTCTTTAAAATAATTTTATTCAATACATTCAATTACCCTATCCTCCATAGTGTATTGAATCAATGGCCATAATTGATCCACATCATCATAAAGATGATTACTTCCAACGTAAATTTCTATCTTTTCTATCATTCCATAGAGTGAATTATCTTATCGAAGGAATATTCCCATTCCTTAAGCTCAAATGGATTTTTATTCCCATGTAATTATTTATGCCTTTATCTCACAAAGCGTTCAAATAGTTTTTTCTACATTGTGGATTGGTCTACTCCATACAAGTAAGGTAATTATTCATAACTTGAGTCAATTATCCCAATATGATTATAAGTAGTTTAACACCTATTTCAACTCCTTCTAAAATATTATTATATTTCATGTGAGGAAATCTCAAAATGGATTACATGGGTTTATACATTTTCCATTCCTTATACTAGGATCCATTTCCCAATAGTGTCATACACGAGATTATGTCATAATATTATGAAACATAATGCATAATCATAGAACTAGTGAATAACATAACCTAAATTAAATAATTAGGAATTACTAAATTTTAAATTATAAACATTGAATCTATGGGTACATATCTACATTTAAATCTTTCATAATTATTTTTATATAAAATTTGAAATATATTAAGAATATCCCCCAGAGTGTAAAATAAGGTGCACTATAAGATCAGTTTTCATGTACCAGGTTTAGGTGAGTTAGGACCAAAACACCCTCTAAGATTTTCCCTAGGTACATCTGTTCCATAACCATTCTCACTTGTAGTATCCAGATTATGTTGTGTTGCTATGAGAACCGAAATTATCAATATCTTACAAAGATTATAGGTTTTTCTGCTATTATTATCCTTAAATTCTATCATAAGTAAATGTTCATAAATAATTTTTTTATAAATCTAGTTTCCAATTAGCCTCTAATCTTCTTACTAATACTAACTATAATAACCCCAACAATAGTACCGCATATTTGGGGCCTTACTATACAATATTGACATTGATACTAATGCTGAATCTAAAAGGTCTGATTATTTAAGCATCCATAGAAAATTGATTTCATACAAGAACCATACCTTAAAATTTAAAACATTCAATACAACATAGATAATCCATTTATAATTCCATTAATCTTATATCATAACCATATTTATCAGTCATAATAGACATCATAGAATTATGGGAAAATAAAAAAAAGATACCCATGAACTGAGATTCTCATTAAGTTTAAACGTATGACTGAATATATTATGAATAAATAACATTAAATGAAATCATGGTTTAAAACCGAAATATATGCCCTCTAAACAAAATAATGAGCATAATACGGAAAAATAAAACAATTTCATTTAAAAAAATCACATGATCTAGAAAATATAACCATGGAAATTGTACGTGTCAAATAATCACATGAAATTTCAATATCTAATCTCATAATGATGTATTTCATAATTATAGACATCATAATTATACCATAAAGGGTGCATCATAGATACCTTACATAAATACGTGACATGTTAGCCAATCACTAAACTAGTTTTTATCTAGATATATATTAAGGCATCGAGCTACATTAGAGGTCCCCACCCATCACATACTAAGTAAAACGCATTTCTCAATCGGAAAGGGTAAAATATAACCAACATAAACAATCATATTAAAAATAACATGAAATTTTTTAAAAAATTAACCATAAAAATGAATGAAATAAAAAGAGCACATTCATAGTCAAGAATCTCATAAAACATATAAATCAATATGATATATTTTATATAAATAAATAAACATCAATTAAACAAACAATATAATAGAGGATGTTGACATATATGAAAATAATTTAATAAATCATTAAAAACTTATTGATATACATGTACCTTTTATATTTACAATATTTTAAAAGTAAGAAAAAATTTTCAAACAAAATTTGAGTGAATATAATCTTGGAATCATTTAATGGATTCTTTTATCATGTTGTATATGTTAAAAACATTCCTTCTTTATATTATCAAAATGGTCACATTTCCCCTCATTTGAAAAAAAAACAGTCCTTTCAAAATGTTTTATAAAAATTCAAAAATTAAAAAAAAAGAATTAAATAAATTGTATATAAATAGTTTGAATAAATGTAAATATATTAATTAGAAACATTTTCCTAGATGATAAATATGTACAAGTAAATACTTACATATAAAAAATCCCATGTAAGGATGAGATTATGAAATTATTCATTACCTTATTCTTTCAGTTAGTTGAGGGTGTGTTAACCTACTATATAATGTTCAAAGAATGTTAATAAATTATTCCATAATATATATATGTTTAAAATATCATATATGATCCTCTTGTATCATTTTGATAATAATATTTCATTATTACCACTATTTTGGGTGTTAAAGACTTCATTTTAATTTTTTTGGAAAAAAAGTGCTAATTTATATGAATATAATATATTTTTTTATCCATAATATTACTAAATGTATTAATATTATAATCAATCATCGTATATATTTCTCATATTCATTCTTTAATGGTTAACATAGGGAATCAATCTCATTATGTCATGGAGATGGTAGGCCATACATATGCATGAGTGATGATATCATTCCATTTAAGGAAAATCCATCATTATATTGATGAAATATTAAATATATATAATCAATGTCACGTAGTATTTATTATTTTATACATTATATTTACCATTATTCCTATCCCAATAACGTGGTGATGAAAAAAATTACACCGCAGTGTGGAAATTGTATGTTGTATATATACACACATGATGATATTGTTTTTCATATGATAGGTAAAAATGAGGATATATTTTTTCCATAATAATAATATCATTATACAATATATATGATACTATATTTATTAAATTATTTTAATAAATACATATCAAAAGGTAATATAACAATAAAATATCTTAAATTGATTTGTAAAACAATTACCTCTACTTCGGTGGAAATCAATTTGATCTCCTCATAGGGAAACTAGTGATGAATGGTTTTGTAGACCTTGACCTCCATAACATATAAATAAATTTTGGGTGAATAAATGTGTCGGATTTGGTCAAGAAATAATGCTCAATTTTTCATGAGGAATTGATTGAGAAGTTTACTTTTTATATGAGAGGTGACATGTAATTCTTGAAATTGTCAAAATATGAAAATATTGATTGGTAATAATTGTTCCCAATACATCCCAATGATAGATAAATAAATGGGGGGATATTTTTATACCATATGAATTATTTTTTCCTTATTTTACTATTTTGTGACATCTGAATAATTTAATAATATATAAATTCAATAACATATCATTATTGTCAAATTAAATACTAATAATATTATTTGACATTAAATGCATCATGAAAAAATGGTAACTCGAATATAATCGATTATACAACTGTAATATATCATATAAATATATAATATTAATTAAAAATTCTTATTCATTCTAAATATATCATGATTAATATTATAAAATTCAATTAATTTATATTTCTATTCATTAATTAAATATTGTTTGAACATTGAATAAATATTTAAGGTAAATATATAATTTATAAAAATTAAATAAAATATATAATGAAATTGATATCATTTTGATAAAAATATAAATTTATATTCATTTGTATGTTTATTTTGTCACAATGTGGACACAAAAAAAATATATTAAATACAAGAGGGTGGTATTTTGAAATTATATTAAAATATATAAAATATATAAGTTATTTTCACTAAAAAAATTTACAATAAAACACTCCAATTCAATATATAGGTGATATTTGTGGAATACCTGTCATCCCCTAATTTTAGGGCAGGTTTTTATTATGTTTTTAATGCTTAAAGTTTTTGTCTTATCACTTATTGAACATCTTTTCCTCATACCGTGATATCGTATAATTTATATATTAAATGTTAATATTATTAAAATTAAATGATAAATGACCACTAAAGGATCCATTTATGAAAATTTTAAACATATAACAATTTGTTGGAAAGAATCTATATTTTTAAATATTTTATATCATTTAATACAATATTATTTTTTAAAAATATCTATAATGTAACTTTTGACACTATTCATTATTTTATCTTATACAAAAATCGAATAAAAAGATTATTTATGTCACGACCCACCATCACCAAAAGGAGGGAAGGGTCAGCAGATTGCTAGGTCCTTCCTTATTTAAGTTGAAGGAGAGATAATGACCCCCAAGACCCACCTTCAATAGGTCTCTAAGTGGAGACTAGCACCATGGGTATTGAGTCACACACCAAATGGAAGGAATTACCCTTTCCCTTTTAATAGGATCGGGAGATAAGATAGAAAATCCTAACAACATAAAAAGTGGAAAGTAAAAGTAAATCCAAGAACCATTCCCAATGCATGTTACAAAAGTAAAAATGCACAAAGTACAGAGTGACTATAAGGGTAAAGTACCAAAGTAATAAAAACAAAAACAGTAACTGCCCCAAAGGTCTGAACTAGTATGGTCTCGTGTGATCGCTGAAGTCCTTCCTGGAAACCTGAAAGTAGTTTTATATACATAGGTTGAGAATACATGTATAATCAGTAGGGAAAACCAAAGACTCTCATGCACAAGTGGTGGAACGTATTAATGTCCCGTGAGAAAAAGAGTAAACCAATCACCTAACAAGGTAAACTATCCACCCAAGCCTCAACAAGGCACACTCCCTAAATAACTCAAGTCAAGTAATGTATAGTAATAAGAGCACATCGATGTTTGGGTACCTCATGCCACATTCCCTCTGGATATTGAAGACTTCCTATGTATTGAACCAATCCCGCCATTCTCACCGCAGTCCCACTGCCAGACCCCACCCGCATGAGCCTGGGCCACAACCTCACGCAGTCCCACTGCCAAACTTCGCCCGCATAGACCTGGGCCACAACCTCACGCAGTCCCACTGCCAAACCCCACCTGCACACAACGAGTCCACAACTATCATACATAACCATGCCTGCAACACCTAAGCTAGAAAAACCACCTCCACACCCGAAGAATCCTGGGCTAGAGGTTCACCTGCCATGCCCGAAGACACCTGGGCCTCATCACGAAGAAACATAGCAAACCACCTTCCCGCACACACCTGGGCAAACCACCACACTACCCCACCCGAAGGTTCATGGGCTAATAACGGACTTCAGGCCATCACAGCCCACCCAATTATAATTGGGTTATCTGTGAAAGGGAGCAGAAAGGAGATAATAACCAGCCACTAATAATAATGTTGGAAAAAACACCCTCCCCCTTGAAATGGGGGTGTTCGGAACTAAGGGTTCAACTTTGGTGGGGCGCGAATAAGAAACACAAAACTACAAGTATATATATAGGTAACAAGCACTCTCCCATGTTAAGGTTTTTCAGCCCGCATATGCAACACTAACAGCACTCGAGTCCGAGTCACAACTCTTGCCAAAAAAACCCATTTTTCCCATTCGTTTTCATGTTCAGTAGTGATGTTTAAATAAGATTCCTGCACTTACATGGGAAAATAGTAAACATAGGCATAGGTCCAGGAAAGCAAACAATCAGGAATTAATTAAAACATACACACCCAATTCTCTCGTAAATCCACAAAAAATAAAGAAAACCCCAAGATACTTCCCCATGTCCAACATAAAGGAGCCAAAAGGGTTTCTCAACAACAAAGGATCCCACACCAATTCATGATATAAACAAGGTAAACACCCGGTTTTAAAATTCACAACCACTGAAATCATAACACATGGGATCCCATCCCCAATTTCACAACCACCGAGAGTATAAAAACAAGGGATCCCATCCCCTCCCAGGTCTCCCAATAACCGTCCTGTGAAAGAAGAAAATTCAAACCACTACCACCAATCAAATAAGGAACATGCCAGTATTTTTAGATTTATAATATTTAACAAACTACATGATTAAAATTTCGTGTGTTTTAACCGGGGTTATCACAGAAAAAGGATTGATCCTGGTGTTTTCAATTTATCTAGCAGAATATAGTAATTAACCAAATTTCTTTACAGAGAATGTTTTCAAAACAACAATAAAATCAATTTAAAACATCACCAGGGGTTCATTACTGCATATTGAAAGTCCACCAATTGCCATGATTTTTAGTAGGAGTCAGCCCCCACAATTCAGAAAAGAGGATCATAAAACAAAGAAGCATCATCAATCATAGCCCCTCTAGTTGTTTATAGAATCCATTAATTATCTTTATTTAGGTTTGGTTCATCTAATTATAAAAAATCAAAAGCATTCCCACCTCGAATGATACACAAAAGGGAGAGATGAAAGGGAAATTCCCAACTTGTTGATCAACGATCGATACTAAGGTCGGGCGCGGAACATCATAGATAGCGATGCGGCTCGTCCGAACGAAAAGCTTCTCGTCTAAACGAAGGGTACTACTAGGTCAGGGTGATCAAGAAAAGGATCCTAGGGAGAACCCTTTAAGTTTATAAAGGTTAGAGATGGTTGAGATAACAATGTGGAATCATGTAAGGAGTGATGGTCGTGGGTTGACCACGCGGCCCCACATGTTATTAAAGGGTCGGGCAGTTTAAACCTACGCACACACCAGGATAATTCATTAAATATTTAATTAAAACATTTATGGCTTCGACTGGGATTTAAAACAAGCATAAAGGGGTCAAAATAGTGTATAAACCCAATTTAAGCACAACACTGGAAAAACCCTAACAAGTCTGGGTGACACCAATCGGTCGCGTCGATCGGTCTAACGTCGAGACGCTACCCCTTTAGTATTCGCTATTTTGGAAAAGGAATGGACCCTGAGAGTCTGGGTCATCACATCAGATACCTATCAAACTATTCTCACCCTCCAGAATTTAAACAACCCAGAAGGAAAGTGCAGGTCCGAACAACCTCCTTGAAAGATGCCTCTCAGGAGTGAACCTCATTGTTAAATAAGAACGTCTTTCTGTCAAAAACCAAGCAACATACCATGTCAAACTACCCAGCCATGTGGGTTGGGGAGTCTCCTTCCCCATGTGAAGATACTATCTGCATTGGGCAACACTGACTTGCCCGCACGGGTTTAATCGCATCCACCTTAATGCGTCTTGATTAGGGGTCGGGTCCTCCCCTCCCCATAGCCAGGACCTTTCACACACATTGAGATGAAGGAAAACTAGTATTTTATAGCCAACAATGTAAAACGTTCTACCACAATAGCTATAAACCAAATAGTATAAAACTCAAAAAAAATCTGGGTACTGGGCACGCGTCTATGCTTCCCACTCCCACGTACTCTCCTCAATCCCACCATGTCTCCATAACAAGCAAACCAAGGGAATGGTTTGACCATGAAGCAGATTCTCCTTGTGATCCTTGATCATCACTAGTATCTCCACAAAATTCACGTCGTCCTCGATGTCCATCTCTCCCCAGCCGAGGATGTGTGAATCGCCGTGCAGATACAGAAGGAGCTGGGACAAATGGAATACATCATGTATCCTCAGTAGCGGTGGTGGTAACACTAGCTGATAATCCACTTCTCCAACCGTCCGCAACACTTCGAAGGGCCTGATGAACTTGGGAATAAGATTACTCCCCTTTCTGAACCTCCGTTGTCCACGCCGACGGGAGACCATCAAGAACACATGGTCTCTAACCTCAAACTCCAAGGGACTCCTCATATTATCAGCATATGACTTCTGTCGGTCTTGGGACACCTTCACCCTTTCCCGTAGAAGCTGAAACTTCTCAGTCGTGCTCTGCACCACCTCCGGGCCAAGGATGCCTGCCTCTCCAACTTCGGTCCAACACATAGGTGAGAGGAATGGCCACCTGTACAAGGCATCAAACGGGGCCCTACCAATGGTAGATTGATAGCTATTATTGTAGGCGAACTCTACTAGAAGAAAGTGTCGCACCCATGATCCTCCTGAGTCCAGAACACATGCCCGCAACATATCCTCCAACGTATGGATGGCGTGCTCTGTCTTCCCATCTGTCTCGAGGTGGAATGTAGTGCTAAGGCATAGATGGATGTCAAAAGCATGTTGAAAACCCCTCCAGACATGTGAGGTAAAACGTGCATCCCTATCCGAGACTATGGACCTCAGAAATCCATTCAACCACACCACCTCATCCACGTACCTTCGTGCTAGGGAATCCACTGCACTTAACTCTTTAATCACCAGAAAGTGATCCGATTTTGTCAACCGGTCCTCTACTACCCAGTTGGCGTCGTATTCCCCTTGTACCATGGGTAGTCCCATGACGAAATCCATCGAGATGTCATCCCACTTCCACTCGGGGACATCTAGAGACTACAGTTGGCCACCTGGAACTCGGTGTTCAGCCTTCACATACTGACACACTATGGACTTGGCCACAAACTCTGCCACTGCTCGCTTCACTCCGGGACACCAAAACTGGCTCTTCAGTCCCTGGTACATCTTGGAAACTCCTAGGTGTACCACTAGGGGTGAGTTGCGGAACTCACTGAGAACCTTGTCGCGCATCACTTCTGGAACAAACCACCTTCCCTAGAAAAGCATCTAGTTCTAACCATCCTCCGTCCACCCTTCTGGAACATTCCTCTGTTCATCTCGGTCACGCATCACTTCGCACTCTGGGACTCCCCACTGAGACTCCTTGACTTTCTGAAATAGAGATAATTGTACTGTCATCTGATATAGGTATCCTCTACCGCTATCCAACCTCGCATCCAAGTGCAAGGTAGCCAACTCCTCCATCGCCTTCAAGGCATCTGCCGACTCTCGGACTGCATCCTTCTGTGTAATGCTGCTCAAGGCATCAGCCACTACATTCCCCTTCCCGGAGGGTAGGAAAAATCAAAGTCGTATTCCTGGAGGAACTACATCCACCTCCGCTGCCACAAGTTTAGGTCCTGCTGGGAGAAGATATACCTCAAGTTTTTTTATCTGTGAAGACCACAAAATGTTCTCCGATGTGGTAGTGTCGTCATAACCATAGTTCAAAAACGACCGCTGCAAGATCTAGGACATGGGTGGCATAATTACGCTCATGAGGGTGTAGCTACTGAGACACATAAGAGATCACCCCTTGTTTCTGCATCAACACAAATATCCGGCCTTCTCCTGAAGCATTACAGAACACCTCATACGCCGCCCCTTATTTTGGTAAACACAGCACTGGGGCACTAACCAACTTCTCATTCAGATAGCTGATGGCTGACTCGCACTGCTCACTCCACACGGAAACCGGGTCTTTAATGGTCAGGGCTGTCAAAGGGGCTGAAACTCAAGAAAATTTGGGTACGAACCTCCGATAGTAACCTGCAAACCCAAGGAAACTGTGAAACTCTTCCACATTCATTGGTAATGACCAAGAAGCAACCTCCTCAACCTTTTATGGGTCCACCGCTACCCCTCGCTCGGACACTACGTTCCCAAGGAAGTGAACTTATCGCGTCCAGAACATGAATTTCGACAACTTACCATAGAGCTGGTACTGTCGGAGGACCTCCAAAACCATCCATAGGTTTTCCGCGTGATCCTCCCCTGATCTTGAATAGATCAGGATATCATCAATGAACATGACTATGAACCGATCCAGGTACTCCTGGAATATGGAGTTCATAATCCCCATGAACACAGCCAGGGTGTTTGTTGCACCAAAAGGCATGGCTATGAACTCAAAGTGTTCTTATCTACACCTGGATGTCGTCTTCAGGATGTCGCCCTCTTTTATTCTCAACTGGTGATACCCAGACCGCAGTTCGATCTTCGATAACCACCCTGCCCCTATCAGCTGGTCAAAAAGATCGTCCATCCTCTGAAGAGGGTATATATTCATGATTGTTAACTGATTCAGCCTCCTGTAGTCAATGCACAGCCTGAGACCATCATCTTCCTTATATGAAATCATGACAAGAGCACCCCACGGTGACACACTCAGTCGAACATAACCCCTCTTAATCAAATAATCAATCTAAATCCGCAACTCTCGTAGATGCGAAGGTGCCATCCGGTAAAAAGCCATCGAGATCGGCCGAGCATCAGGCTGCATGTCTATCCCAAACCCGATATCCCGTCGAGGGGGTAGAGTCGTCACCTCCTCAGGAAATACGTCCATAAACTCATGGACAATATCTAGAACCTCCACCATTTCAGCATCTACTGACTCTACTGACTGCTTAGCTAACAAGGTGAGGAGGGATTCATCTCGCCTACTACCCTTCTGACTGCTCCGCTCGCCGGTGAAGGTAACATACCGACCACACAAGTCTGAGAACACAATCCTTCCTCTGAAACAGTCAATGACGGAACACACAAAGAATAACCAGTCAATGAATAGGATGACATCGTATGGCTGTATCTGTATCAGAAGAAGATCCCTCACCGACTGATGTGGCCCTATCATCTGTCTGCATCCCCGATAAAGATATAAGAAGTCAGTCTGACCGCTGAATGGTGTGCTCAGCACCAGGGTCACTTGAAAAATCTCAGCATCTATACTCAAATCACAGCCTAGACTAGGTGTGACGAAGGAGTGCGAAGCTCTGGTATCGAACAAGGCATAAGAAAGGGTTCTAAATAAACTGATCGTACCTCGAACACCCTCCGACCCAGCAGAAACGGCTACCTCCGCGACGTGTAACTATCCATGCCCAGCTCCTCTACCCCTCAGCTGTCGTCCACCTACCTGACCACGCCCCAGTCGAGGTCCCTGAGGAGCACCCTGAGGTCATCCTCCTCCTATAACGTCTGCCCTCGGAGGAGCAGGAGCTCGCTGTCCCTGCTGCTGCGGGAATGGCCTAGCTGGAAGCTACTGCTGGGGCAGGTGATGGGGCTGTCTGACACCGCTGTACTATACCCAGTCTGGGCGCTGACTCCGGAGATTCCCATGGCTCCCACAGATGAAGCACCTTGGTCCTGGGCCAGGAGCAAAAGGGCAAGGACCAGGGGACTTGAACATAAACTGTTGTGGCTTGCTCCCTGTTGGTCGGAACCTGGACAGTCCTGATGCTGGAGGCCTCGTGCTGACGGCCTTCCCCTTCGATGGTCCCAGCTGGATCCCCTCTCATGGAACACCTCCTAGAGCATGCATCCTCTCCACCACTTCAGCCTTCTTTTGGACCTCAAAGTATGTCGGGAGGGTAAAGGGGGTAACAAAATACTGGAGGGAGGATCAGAGTGCCTCCTCTAAATGTCTTGCCCGAGACTCTTCCCCATAAAAAGATGTTCTGAGAAAAATGTAGGAGGTCCTTGAACATAATTCCTATCTCCCTCACTGACATACTCCCCTGCTGAAGGGAGAGTAGCTGCTGTCTCTTTTCCGCTTTCATCGTCGAAGAGAGGAATTCCGCCTGGAACTCCCTCTCCAAATCAGCCCATGCCACCTCAGCCTCTCTCCTCTCCCCCAGGTAAAGCGTCCACCACTGACGCACCGCTCCCCGAATATAGCTGATGACCAGAGGAACCCATTACTCAGTCAGAGCCCAGATCAAGCCGAAGGCTATCACTAGCTCCTCTAGCCTTCCCTCCGTCTTCGTATCAGAGGTTCTGCCCTCATAAATCTCAAGGGTCTGTCGCTGGAAGGCTTGAAGTGTCTTTTTCCACTGGTCTTCCTCCTCCTCTTGATCACCTCTCTGCCGATCAACCAAGGTAGTCTCTGGGGCCTCGATCGCCCGCACCAAACGTGGTCACCTTCCAGGTGCCATAGCTGCAAGGTAATATGGAATGCCTAAGCCCATGTAGTGTAGAATATTGTTCGTAAAACTTCGTAAACTTTTTATTTATTATTAATTACCAAGACACCCCAGAAACATGAGAACACAAATCATTTTGATGCATGTACCTTTCCTAGGGTCTCTACCCTGCAATCAGCGTGTCCTCACTTGGTTTTGTTCGGTAGGTCCAGAGTCCTTGCATCGGATCACGGGGGGCCCTAAAATCCCATGTCCTAGCCAGTCTTCCCTGGCCTAATTCACGCACCAAGGTCACCCAACATTGTCACCCTACCATCCCATGAAATCCTCACTGTCCCTAACTCCAGACTCCATCCTATCTCTCAACCACAGCTCTGATACCATTCGGTCATGAACTACCTTCACCAAAAGGAGGGAAGGGTCAGCAGATTGTCAGGTCCTTCCTTCTTTAAGTTGAAGGATAGACAATGACCCCCGAGACCCGCCTTCAATAGGTCCCGGATTGGAGACTAGCACCAAGGGTATAGAATCACACACTAAATGGAAGGCATTACCCTTTTTCGTTTAATAGGATCAGGAGATAAGATGGTAAATCCCAATAACACCAAAAGTGGAAAGTAAAAGTAAAGCCAAGAACCATTCCCAATGCATGTTACACAAGTAAAAATCCACAATGTACAGAGTGACTACAAGGGTAAAGTACGAAAGAAAGAAAAATATCAACAGCAACTACCCCAATGGTCCGAGCTAGTATAGTCCTGCGCGATCCCTGAAGTCCTCCTGGAAACCTAAAAGCTGTTTTATATACGTAGGGTGAGCATTCAAGTATACTCAGTAGGGAAAACCAAAGACTCTCATGAAAAAGTGGGGGAACGTACTAAAGTACTGTGAGAATAAGAGTAAACCAAACACCTAACAAGGTAAACTATCCACCCAAGCCTCACCAAGGCACACTCCACAAATAACGCAAGTCAAGTAATGTATAATTATAAGAGCACATCGATGTTTGGGTACCCCGCGCCACTTTCCCTCTGGTTATTGAAGATATCCTAAGCATCGAACCAATCCCACCATTCTCACCACAGTCCCACTGCCACACCCCGCCCGCACACATCTGGGCCACAACCTCATGCAATCCCACTACCAAACCCCGCTCGCACACACCTGAGCCACAACCTCACGCAGTCCCACTGCCAAACCCCGACCTCACACACCTGGGCCACAACTGTCACAAGTAACCATGCCTGCAACACCGAGGCCAGAACAACCACCACCACGCCCGAAGACACATGGGCTAGAATATCCACTACCATGCCCGAATACACCTGGGCCTCATCCCGAAGACACTTGGGAAACCTCCTTCCTGCACACACCTGGGCCAACCACCACACTACCCTGCCCGAAGGTTCTTGGGATAATAATGGACTTCATGCCATCTCATCCCACCCAAAGATACTTGGGATATCCAGGAATGGGAGAAAAACGAGCTAATAACCAGCCACTAATAATAGTGTTGGGAAAAACACCCTCCCCCATGAAATGGGGGTGTTCGGCACTAAGTCCTCTACTTGGGTGGGGAGAGAATAAGAAACACAAAACTAAAATTATATATATACGTAACAAGAACTCTCCAAAGATATGTTTTTTTAGACACCATAAGTAATACAAACATCACTCGAGTTCGAGTCAGAACTCTTTCCAACAAAACCCATTTTTTCCCATTCGTTTTAATGTTCAGTAATGATGTTTAAATAAGTTTTCTACACCTACATGGGAAACTATTAAGCATATGCACATGTCCGGGAAAGCAAACAAACAAGAATTAACAACAACATCTACACCTGTTTCTATCGCAAATCCTCAACAACCAAACAAAACCCCATGATACAGCCCCATGTCCAACATCCAGGATCCAAAAGGGTTTCTCAAAAATAGAGGACCCCACCCCAATTCGTGATATAAACAACATAAACACCTGGTCTCGATATTCACAACCACTTAAAGCATAACAAAGGGTATCTCATCCCCAATTTCAAAACCACTGAGATTATAACAACAGGGGATCCCATCCCCTCCCACATCTCCCAATAACCGGCCCGTGAAAGAAGAACAATCAAACCACTACCACCAAGGAAAGTAGGCCCATGCCGGTATTTTCAGATTTATATGATTTAACACACTCCATGATTACAATTTTGTGTGCTTTAACTAGGGTTATCACAGAAAAAGGATTGATCCTGGTGATTTCAATTTATCTATCAGAATGTAGTAATTTACCAAATTCCATTACACAAAAAGGGTTCAAAACCACAATAAAAGTGATTTAAACATCACCAGGGGTTCATTACTGCCAAGAAAAAGTCCACCAATGGCCATGATTTTGTTATTCAGAAGCCCCCATAATTAAAAAAAAGAAGATCATAAAACAGGGCAGTATCATCAATCCCAGCCCCCCCAGTTCTTTATAGAATCTATTCATTATCTTTATTTAGTCTTGGTTCATCCAATTCTATAGAGTAAAAAGCATGCCCTCCACACATGATACACCAAAGGGAGAGACGAATGACAAATTCCCTACTTATTGATCAACAATCAATGCTAATGCCAGGCGCGGAACTTCACAGATAGTGATGTGGCTCGTCCGAATGAAAAGCTGCTCGTCTGAACGAAGGGTACTATGAGCACAGGGTGATAGAGAAAAGGAACCTAGGGAGAACCCTTTTATTTTATAAAGGCTGGGGACAGTTGAGATAACAACGTGGAACCGCGTAAGGAGCACGGGTCGTGGGTTGACCATGCGGCCCCACACGTTATTAAAGGGTCGGGTGGTTTAAACCTACACACACACAAGGTTAATTCATTAAATATTTAATTAAATAATTTATGGGTGCTACCAGAAATTAAATCAATCTTAAAGGTGTCAAAATAGGGTTTAAAACCCAATTGCGCACGTCACTGGAAAAACCCCGACAAGGCTAGGTGACACCGATCGGTCTCACGCTGAGACGCTACCCCTTTAAGATCCGGATTTTTCTCAAAGGAAAGGACCCTGAGAGTCTGGGTCATCACAATTTCAAAATAAGACTTCTGAAAATTTAATAAAATTGAAAAATCCTCAACAATAATAAATTATGAAATTAAATCATTCAAAATCTTATTATTTTTTTAATTTTTAATATGATTTATTTGATTTTACTTTTATTAAAATCATTATTGATTCATAATTGTTAAAATATTTACGTTTATTATATTATCATTAATAATGATAAATAAATTAACATGATATATATATTTCATTTTTAATTTTCAAAATACTACTTATAGATGAATTTATATTTTATATATATATATTTTAAAATGGTATCGTTATTAAAAATAAGAGTATGTCATTTTTACCTTATCATTAAATTAAATATAATAATTGTCACATTATCTCATAAGTGGCTTAAAATTTTTTATAATTATGTCCATATTATTATTTTAGTAAAACTACACTCATATAATGATATTAAGAAAAGTTTTAGGGAGTTTTTATTATATTTATAATATAATTTTTACTAATAATTACATGATTTTCAATTAAATGTTGTAGAAAAATTTATTACTAAAGATACTATTTGTATTTTGAAAAATAAAATATACCTACTTAAATAATTAGTACCCCTTAATTTAAACCATTTAATATATTTTTCAAAAATAAAAACATATAAGATTCAGAAATTAATTTAAAATTAATCCGATTAATGGGCTTAGAAAATGACTTTTTAATGTGTAAACATGCAAAATATTTAAATAATTTAATATCTCAATTATGTTTAAATTTGATAAAAGTTAGTTAAATTGGATTAAATGACATAATAATAATCTTTTTATACCTTATAAAAAAAATATATATTAACACTATAAATAATTTATATCAAAAATTTAGTTTTCAATTAAAAATTAATATTTTTCATTTTTCATCAAAACATGAATCTTATTAAAAATTACAATTTATTCCCCAATGAATATTTTCATATCCCACTCTAAAATAAAAATTTTTATTTTTTCAAAAAATTTATATAAATTTTAAAAAATGGATTTCAAATAGTTTCTCCATTGAAAGATGATAAAAGTGCATTTATAAAAATATAGATTTTTATGTGTAATATTGTGTTTATTATTATCATATGCCTATCAAATATATAGGATGATTATAATTTCTTTAATTAGTATTTATCATGTACATTTAATTAATATCATTCACTAATATTAATTAATTTCATTTATTAGGGTAAAATGGCTTTTTGATCATAAAATAGTTATTTAAAAAACATACCCTATATATTTAGTTGGTTCCTATATTAATATATAATTAATTTGTAACCAATGAATTCATCCATATATATTATTAAGTTACTTAATACTGTACCTAAATTCATAATTAATGGATATATTAGGGAATAAGGTGAATCTTGATACATACATGCTTCGAGACACTGCCAATAGATTGTGGGATGTGATCTTATAGTAGGGAATCTAGAAGCTTATGGGATGGGATGAGTTCTAGTGTATCTCTTTTGATTAATTCTACCTAGAGACCTTAAGGGTCGATCGATCCTAAGATTTCATCACTCTAGAGCAGGATACACTCTTAATCATGGAGTACTCTTCTAGTTTCATTAATCTGTAGTGCTTCACCCCCATTCTTAGAGGTGATGAATTATTCATGGAATAGAAGATTTATGATGGTCTCAAGAATGTCATATGATCTCAGGGGAACATCTTCACATTGACATCCATCATCTCTATTGTAAACAAGGCGTTGATGACAGGGTGAAATCTGGGGGATTTTTGAGCTTTGAGCTTGGGAGGAATGACATCCGGAGTTGGTACCCATCTTATTTATAGTAGGATGCGCCCATGGGTGTCTATGTGTGGAGATCATAGTAGGTGTTATTTTTATTTTGGAAGCATGGTTATTTGATACTAGTGCGGGATGACTGGGAAAACAAGGCCACAATGCCTAATAGACCCAGTCATGTGCGAATCTTGTAGAAGAATGTCCCATCACCAATGATATTGTCAGTTCATATCACCAAATGATGGTGATAGGTGTTCTTTAATGACTCCACTTTCATGAGAAACACCACCAGTTTCTTATCAGTCATGAAACTACAATTTATCCGACCATTCATGCTGCTGTGGTGGTGGAAACTGTGGTACCAGTCTCAAGTCGTTCAGTGGCAGTATGGTGATTCAAATCAGGGTGGACAGGAAGGCGCCTTGGGTCATGGTGTTAGTAGGCATTTTTAGTGGAGCAGACCATACATGAACAGGTTCCCAGACCCCCAATAGTTTGATGTACGATCCTAGTTGTAATTGTTTTTGTGTATTCTCTTCTTGAAATAGGGTCTTCCCATAGCTTTATATTTTATTCTATTGTTAAGAGTCATGGTTTTGTATATTTCCTCTTGATGATATCATGATTCTTGGCACTCCGTTGGGGACTAGAAGGGATAGTGTACATAATTTCAAAGATTCTCCTATTGAGGTTGGTGGGTATCACTTATTATGGGATATATATGTATTAGAGATGAAATGATATGATGTCATTCTTAGAATAGACTGGTGATTTCCTTTCTAGGATGTTGTTGTATGTATCCTCGAAGTGATTGTGTCATATCACCATAAGGCTGATCATTTCTTCATAAGAGATAATGGTATTTTTAGATGAACAGAGAGGGACACTAGCATCATGGGTTGGGTGGATTTATAACACAGATTATGAGTCTATATATGGATGATGTAGGGAATTTACATATGGTCTTTTTCTACTGGTGGACCATTTCATAGATATCATTATAGATGGATTTTTCGGTTTTCCTCTTGAGATATTGGTTAAATTTTCTATTAATATCATTCAAAGAGTTTCCCTAGTGCCAATTCCTCTTTATAGGATTGCTACAATAGAGTTTCCAGAGATCAAGAAGTATTTAGAGGTGTTTCGTGAAAAGGGTTTCATCTAACCCAGTACATCTCTCTGGGATTCACCTATCCATTTTGTGTATAAGGTGGAAAGTACCTTCAGACATTGTTTGGATTATCAGAATTTGAACTAGTTGTCGGTCAAGAACCAATATACCTTTCCAAGGATGGATGTCCCCCTTGACCAGCTTTTTGGATCCAAGGTGTTCTTAAATATTGTCTTAAGGTCTGGTTATTATCATTTTCATGTTAGACAATCAGATATAGCTATGAAAATATTTTGGATCATGGATAGTCTCTATGATTATGTGGTTATTCCATTCGGCCTCATTAACAAGCCTGCAATCTTCATTTAATTGAGGAAATGAGTGTTCCATCCATACATTAGATTCATTCCTCATAGTATTCATGGATGATATACATATGCACTCTCACACTTGAAAAAACCATTCCACACATCTTGAGATCATTTCGAGTACCCTGAGAGAGAATATTTTTTATGCTATGCTCTCAAAATGCCAATTTTTTATGGACTAAATTCACTTCATGGGTCATGTTATCTCAGATACATGAGTATTGGTGGTACTAGAGATTGTGAGAGTTGTTTTTTTGGAGCATCTGATGAACATCATATAGTTACATAGTTTTCATGGGATTTATAGATATTAAAGACATTTCATAATGACATCTCATGCTTAGGAGTTCAACTGACGTGCCTAAAAAGGAAGGTTATGAAGTAATTTGGGTCTGATTCTTTTGATTCAGTCGTTCATGAGCTAAAAGGGTGGGTGACATTAGCACTAAAAGTATAATTTTTGGAGTCGGGCAAGAGCTATACTGTATACTCGGATGCATCAGGTATTGGGTTGGGAGCAGTGCTTATGCAGGGAGAAGGAGTCATTGCGTACAGGTCTTGGCAGTTGAGGCGAAATGAGAGGAGCTACCCGACACATAATCTCAAGTTGGTTGTATATTTTCATGCATTACTCTTTTGGATAAACTAATTATTGAGATATAATTAGGTACTTTTATCCAACCACCAAAGTCTCATGTATATCTCACTCAGTGCAATCTGGACCTGAGGCATCAATGGTGGGTCGAGTATCTTCAGTCCTTCGATTTTTAGATTGCCTATATGCATAGTAAAGGAAATCCACAGGATAATTCATTGAGTAGGATGACTCATATACAGATAGTTTAGGAGGCCAGTAGTGAGTGGCCGCCTATGTGTATGTTCTCTGAGATAAATTTGGAAGTGCACGACAGACAATGGATGATATTTTATTCTTCTATAGTTGTAACCTCTACTCTACATGGTCGACTGCCAATGAGCCAGATGTCAGATTTAGAAGGCCTAATCAAGTGGTAATGTGTATTTGGAGAGGGCCCTACTCATATATGGACCATATAAAAGGATGATATCTTGGGTTTCTATGGGCACATATGGGTGTTAGAAGACATACGCGAGGAGGTGATGGAGGACTTTCATTCCCTAGTTAGGGATCTTTATCCTGGTTTCACCAAGATGTATCGTGTTCGGCACTATCAAAATTTGTGTCCCAGTACTAAGGGAGATGTTGCTGGTTTCATCATTATGTTTCCCACCTGTCAGCTGGTGAAGGTAGAGTATTAGTGACCAGTAGGGTTTTTGCTGCAATTACCCATTATCTAGTGGAAGTGGAATGATGTTACTATAGACATCATAATTGGTTTTCCGAGATCACCACGAGGTAATGATGCAGTTTGGGTAGTCAGTGAAATACTGATGATGATTTTCTACATATTGTAGATCCTGAATACCATTAGTGTTGATGAGATGGGAAGGTTGTACATTCGAATTATTGTACATTCACATGGAGTACAACACTCTATTGTTTTATATAGGGATCCATGTTTTACTTCTTGAGTATGGAAGGGACTTCAAAGGGATTTGGGAACACATGTACACTTGAGAATAGCTAACCATCCCTAGAAAGTTCTCCATTCCGAGTATATGATTTAGATGCTTGAGGACATGTTTCAAGAAAGAATCCCGAATTTTAGAGGTTTGTGGGGGAATAAAATACATCTTGTAGAGTTTTCATATTATAATATTTTTCATGAAACTATTCAATTGGAACCGTATGAGGCATTGAAATGTTGGACATACCAATCACCCTTATGCTGGCTAGAGGTAGAAGAGGCTGCTATACTGGGACTACGTCTTGTCCTATAGTCCACAGACCAAATAGAGTTGTTTCAGAAGATGGTGGCTACTGCATAGTCATGACATAATTCTTATGCTAATCGACAGAGACGACCTATAGAGTTAATGGTCGAAGATTAGGTTTTCCTATGTGTCACATCATGGTTGGGGCATAGGAGGATTATGAGATTGAGTATGTTTTCACTGAGGTATGTCGGGCCGTTTGAGGTTTTGGAGTGAGTTAGGGCAATTTCCTATCAATTATAGTTACCTAAGAGGTATCAGGATATGCATGATGTATTCTACATTTCTCAGCTCCAATGTTACTTCTGAGACCCATATCACATTTTCCATCTCAAGGAGGTTGAGTTATTGGTGGAAGCATCATTTAATAAGCATCCTATCTGGATTGTTGATTGCAGTGTGATGGTTCTCCATCAAAGGTTTGTTCCTCTGGTACAATTGATATAGAAGCACGAGTGAGTAAATTATATGACATGGGAAAGGGAGGCCGATGTAAGATCCCAGTGGACAAAACTATTTTAGAATTCTTCATCTATGCTTCCTTGGTAGGGAAATTTTGGAAATAATTCTTTTAAGAGTGGGCGTTTTTATCATCCATGATCTTCTTTTCTGGTACGTTTTTCGTTTCTTGTTGTTTTCGAGGAATAAATGTGTTTTTTGAAATTTCAGGAGTACATGCCGTGTACATAAATTACACATGGTCTAACCAATTTCTACAGGAGACCGTGTATTGGGTGTTTAACGGTTGAGTACATGGTCGTGTGTGTTGTCCTGGAGACCTCCTAATGCGGAAGCCAAAAAAGTAAAGTAAATGCTGTGTACTTTTACAGAACATGTTGTGTACTTTTTTTTCAATAAACGGATTGGGGTCACGTCTAATCATCTGAACACACTTCTTTGTTACCTGTATCTTACAGTAGAGTCCATAAGACATGAATCTTCTCCTAGCCCCGACTCCCCATATATTATCTAATCCAAACTCCATCATTTGTGTTGGAATCACATCGATGAGTTATTCCTTCTTCTAAAACCTTGTTTCCTGATTTCTCCTCTTTCACAAGTTATCCTGGGTTGAAAATTTTTATTTTTTGTCGATCTATGATTTTATAAGGAAATTATAAGCGTGAGGATCATGTATATCAATCTCATGATTCCGAGGTAGGTGGTTTGTGACATTCTGTAAACAGTCATTGATTTTTTTGGGCAAAAGTGCCCAATACCCATGAAATGGGTATTGCATATTTATGGGTTTTCGGTGTGTTTTTTCTTCTATTCCTTTTCTATTTGGATAGAGGTATATTTTTTATTAAAAGGGTTAGTTTTTCCATGGTATGGAGGTTTTGACACTGTTTTATTGTTTTACCACTTGTTCTATCTTGCATGTTAGTCTACTTTGCTTTTCATGCCTAGTTTTCTTAAGACGGAGTGATTATTATCTGACATGTTATGATATGATTTAGATTTATTATCCAAGTAATTATTTAGGATTAATTTTTCTGAAACGTATCGTTCGTTCATGACTGACTTACATAGGGATATTGGAACCTATTGTAGAAGACCATAGGGAGAATAAACATTGAGGGCTTCTCTAGAGTGTGTTTAATTTTATGTTGTGAGACCATAGTGGGGATTTATGTTTGTTCTCCCCCAGTGTCTCTGTATTTACCTCGATATGGGAATAGATGGAATTGTACATTTAGTGATTCCTCATACTATATATATGTTACAGTTCGAGACCACATGGGGGATTTACGGTGAGTGCATCCTCAGAGAGTCTTTGTTAAAGCTGAACCAGGGGGGTTAGACTGTGAGTACATCTCATAGGGTTTCCTATGTTATTTTTTTTGAACCAAAGGGGATAAGATGTGAGTTCATTCTATAGGGTTACCTATTTGTGATTATAATCTGAATTGATATGTGAAATTGAATACTATTGAAATGCAAGATTGTATACTTTTATGTACTTCCATGTTTAATGCTTCATTATTTTTATTGCCTCCCATATATATTCAATGACTATTATACACAGATAATTTGGTGGTTTTATACTTGGATTAGTCTCACACATTTTTTGGGACATTCCTTTAGGTCCAAATAGATCATATAGTTGTACGTATTAATAAGGGAAAGCACCCTTCTACTTCAGGTAATTGATTGATATGGATCTGGGGAGTATGTGATCAAGCTGAGTCTTGAGATGTAGTAGGAGTTTGTTTTATTTCATTGTATATCGGATTAGTACTGTATCCCATCATTATGAATTTTTGGATGCTTTCCTAGTCATATGTATCATGAATCATTTATATATATCCGTGATGTATTCATTTATTCAGTATTTCAAAATTTTATTGTTGTCTGGTATTAATACTACTTCCACTAATGCTATCTATTATTTTTCGCTACGTTACTCTACCAATGAGGGAATATTTTATCCTTTATCACATACAATTCCCTCACTACTAGTCGACATCCACTAGCATTTGGGGAAATGGATTGAGGTCATGTGACCAACCATGATCGGGGCACCTCTGGGAAGCTTCCCTGAACTGGGATGTTACACTGACTATATCAATAATGATATTATTGAACTATTGAAACTATATCCCAAGGATATTTCAACATCCACATAAATCTATTTGATATTATATACTTATATAAATTACCATCTACCAATGTCTAATATCAAGGGATTCCTCTACTAGCACTAACTATGAAAAATACTCTTCCACAAATCTCTCCACCACAAAATCTCTTTAGAAAAATCATACATAAGTACGAATGAAAAGTGAAATAAATGCCTCCTTAATATCTTTATAAATCCAAAATTTTATGGTTTCTGATCATAAGAACACATGTTGAACAATATCTATGGAGTATCATGATATATTAGTAAACCTGATTGAATGCTCAACATCAAAAAAGTACACTTATAGTTTTTTAGATTTTCATTAATACATACTAGGCTAAAAACATATTAGTAGAACTCCTCTTTGAAGATATTATTTATCCAAATCCCAGATAGAGGGTCCACATCATGTGTATTAGTCACAAGACTCTACCATCACCCAATATATCCCTGATGAATATCCACCAATAAGTACACCATCTAATAGGGTGATGTTCTAAAAGGTTATAAAACTAATACAACTACATAAAACCTATAATTCCCATCCTATGAATATGGATCAAATTGAATCCTAAGGTGTGTATTATTAATATAATCATAATTATATCTTATCCTCTATACAACAGCTTCTGATACATCTAGTGAAACCTAATCTTAAGCGGGTGATGACAATAATGGAAAGACTCCTTGACGATCCACCTTCTAAAAAGGTCCCTTAACAAATGTCTCATCACTAAAGAAGGTAATAATAATTATCTAGATATCGAATCATAGATAGATTTCAATATGGATTAATAAGATGAATGACATGTCATGTCATGGAAAAATTCTAAATCATTGGAGAAGACTCAGGTAGAAAATGGATACAACATAATATTAATAAATGGTGCATGTCCTGATGATTTCATAGAAACCAAATTCTACATATACCAAGTCATCAATTATTTTATGAGTCTTCTATAGAATGGATAAATTTCATCTACATCAAAATTGGTTTCCCTAGCTTGAGAGTTGACCTCATATCACTTATCACTATTATTGTTGTTTTGAATCCTAAGTGCGTAGCAAGACAATCTCTATAATACGATAGTTAGATGAACCAGTCATTTGATACTAATATAAAATATCATGACACACATATTCCTATCGATCTAGTGAAAAACATTGAGTGACACCCAATACCACCTCCAATAGGACAAGGTTTGGAGAAAAATATTGAGTAGGCATAACACAAACATGAAGGGTCTAATCTTAATGTTCTTACACACTAATATCTCAGCATATAAAAACATGATATAAATTAATCATTCAACTAAAATATAATAAATGAATTCATATATATAAATAATTAGAGTATGAAAAATAATTTTGATGAATAAATGGATAAATAAATTCCAACCAATATATATAAAATAGTCATACATATTAAATAAGGTTGGGACTTAACATAAATGAAACTCTCGAAACCAACTAGCCAATCTAAGTAAAATATGATAAACATTCAATTGGCCATCCTTGTAATCTCATTTAAGGATTATCATCTATATAATTGGTGAATTTTGTTAGAATATACAGTGTTTGATTGAGTGTAACAATACCAAGTATGATACCCAGAAATCAACAAATATAAATCATCATGGGAAAGCCCATACCATCATCACAGATGTATACTAATTATATTATGAATAATTATAATAATAAACCCAATGAAAAACCCAAATATACTCATTATAGAAAATTATTCTCAATATAAGTGATAGCTATACTACCAGACTATAATTCTCCTTGAGGATTCAATATAACACATATCTGGTAGAAATCTATCCTTGTGTTCAATAAAACAGATTACAATCAACCAGGTGGTTATTATCATTGGGTCTTAACATAATGAAATAGTCATTAGAGTATTAATTAACATGAAATTATGATATTATTTTAGAATCAGTCATTTGGAATAATCATAAACATTTCTATATTATCCATAATGATAGGGTATCAAATACATATTAATATAGGTCACATGATTCTTGAACCCTTCCTAGGGAGAAATATAAGTGTGAGGATATAAAAAAAGGACTCGTGGTGGGATACCAAATCAAATACACCAATGTGACATATTTCCTAAAATCTAGAAAATAATGTGCACTAAATCCTAATAGAACATGATTGATGACACTTGTCTTAGAATAAGGGAACACACCCACAGTAAACAAGGAAGAGAGAAACCACCCAACTGAGATTCACCTAGAAAAAAAATAATAAGTGTCTAAAAGATCCTTATTAAATGTAAATGGATCTTACATGGAGTAATAGACATGACTTAGATAGATTAAGTCAACCTCTATCCTTTGTCTTGTTCACATGTATTCTATGAATATACCTATATAATATGGCCATTCCCTTGAACATTGGTGTCATGTATTTATACTATTTATAAGCTCTTAGAATGGTATTTACCTATGCATTTGTACAAAGAAACATGGTTCATGTTATTTTTCATTGAACATAAATACTAGTTCCATAGATGTGGTAAAAAAAGATTTTTGTCATTTTAATTACACACCACGTAAACTAAAATTTCACTAAAACAATAGAATGGTTATGATATTTCACCCACACCATTACCACCTCTTATTCTCGCTTTTTTTCTCCAATAAGAATATATCTATACTTGAATATTATTGAACATTACTGGTGTCAAGATTATGATCATGAATTTTCATGTAAATAGATCCCTTTCATCATTTCATCAATGAAACTCCAAAATCGTGAACTAGAATATTTAAATCCATCAATAGAACTTCCATAAATGATTTCATAGCTCATTACTTCCCTCAATATCAAAACAAAACCAAGGAAATAATCTATTTTATAAAGGATATAATGTTCATTGAGCATATTTAGGGTAATGGTCAAACCACCAGACAATAAAAATTCTTGAGATTAATTCTTGAAGATTATGGAGAGAAATGAAAAAATAATCCAAATTAGATAATGAAAATTGTAAATTATTATATTTGTAATATGTTAATTAAAGTGGAAAATGAAAAAAGTTCAAGGATAAATTTTGTTCAACTAGTAAATAATATTTTTTTATTGTCGGATTTAAAATACATCAAAGAAATCAACCCTTAATTCACTTGTGAAATTTTATTGTTTAATTGATTCAAATTACATATGGGGAAAATAGTATTAATACATATAAATAACACCCTAAATCAATTTTGTAAGACTCTATTATTACTATATGTTCTATTTCATATTCATCTGAGATATCAATAGAATCATTATTGAAGGGGAACTTAACCGCACACTAATTTTTGATCCACGATATGGTCATAATTCATCAATGATCCCATGTTAAATGTCTCTCAAAACCCTAGGTTTTTTATGATAACCACACGGTTTTGAAAAAATCCAGATAATATAAAGATATTTTGGTCATTTCTATTAATTAAAAAATTATTTATGTATGGATTATAATAACATGATTTTAGTAAAATAAACCATCTAATAGTTATTGGGATTATGTCATAGCTAGGAGAAAAAGAAAATTTTGGATTTAATAGATATATTATATATCCCATATTAGAAATAGTTCAGGTTTCATATTATTATTCGTGAAAAACATTTCATGTTTGATATAAAATATTTAATATTTTATGAATATCAACAATAATGCTATCCAAGCCCTATAATCTCATGTTGACTCATTGCGTGACTCTAATAATATTGCCAAAAAATATTATAATGTTTTTAAAAAGTAATCTATTTAAATTTAATTATAACAACATAAAAAACACATAAATATATATAATTTCATATTTGATACATTACTAACATCTTAACAACCATTCATTAACAGACATTTATTATTATCAATGGTTTTGTTGTGAAGCGATTCATTTTTCATAATGATTGTAGTTATTTTGTTCTTTTTAATTTATATTTATTTATTTTAAATAATATAACGATGTATTATCATGATATAAATATAATATTATATATATATATATATATTCAAGAATTAGAGGTATATATAGATAAGTGAATTACACAGTTCAAGGAGATATTAGGCTTTTCATACACACGAATTCTCAATTTGAAATTATGGAATGAAATAAAGATAAATAATAATGCACCATTATATAAATAGTATTCTATCATATATATCATATATTTTAATTAACTATTTATATATATATATCAATTCATTTTAATCATAAATGAAAATAACATTACATCGCTTCGTGGTGATGGTATTCCATATGTACGCACAAGTGATATTATTGTTTTCTAATGCATTGGATGGAAAGAAGTATATATGATATTATAATTATATAATAATATCTATTTAATATAAATCATATATATTTATTGTTTCTATATTTTATATATCGAAATAAATTATTGATGAAAAACTAATAACCCTTCTATGGGGTTGTTGTATGTCGTATGCATGCAAATGATATGTTTTCACTTTTCATGAGATATAAATTTTATTGGAAATAATTTTACCAAAATAATAAGAAAATATTAATATATTTATTATAGATGATTTATTATTTTAGTATGTTTATAATATTTTTTTTAATTTTAATAAAAATGATATATAATGTATACCGTAAGGGGGATTCAATCATCATTGGTAGAACTCCTTTATATTCCCCCATTAGGACCATTGGGAATGAATATATAGAATACCAAAAAACAAAATTTCAATATAGTTAATCAAATAGTATAAACATTTAAGATTTCATAAAGCTATATTTCTAAATTTTTTGTAATGAAAATATTGATGGGGTTTCCTTTTATATGTGAGAGTATGTGGACTATTTTATGTTCATATAAAGTTAAAATAAAATATGTGTTCTGTTCTAAAAATGGATCAAACTGTAATATATTAATATATAAAGAGTATATTTTCTTAATATAATCATCCAATCACATTTTTAGAGGTTTAGAAGTAATTTGAATCCTTATTCATCATATTAATGCCTTGGTTGAGGAATTATATCCATTACCATCGTATGTAGTTTATATATATTAATGGGTTATAATTTTATGCACATGTTAAAAATTATATCCTTAATTTAAAAGGTTGGAATTTTCAGCCACATGGTGTAACTCTTATTCTATTTAAAAATTTATATTATATTAAACCATTTAAAAAATTTACTACCAGAAAATATCATTAATATTATTCTTAACACTTTAATAAATTCAACATTTAATACATCATGGAAAATATTGAATTAAAATATACACCATTATAACAACCCCTATATGTAATTTTTATCTATAGAATTCAGGGGGATGTATAAGTCACCTAGATAATATTACTTTAAAAATTTTAGAATCTTTTTAAAAAATTATATTACTTACAAAAGAATTGTGTTATCATTTTGTATGCTTTTATAAAAATAATATGTCTACTTAATTAAATAAACTGAAAAAATATATATCATTATCTCAAATAAAGATTTATAATAGTTCATTTTTGATCTATTTCATAAAATGATATATATATATATATATACATTACAATTATGAGGATGACAATTTATACCTTATTCTTGACATAATATTATAATATTAAAAATCAGTTATGAAGCTAAAAATATGATATATTCATATTTTTGAAAATTATGGATGAAATAATATCAAATAATGAAATTTATAAAATTATTTGAATGATTTTCAATCCATATAACCTTAAATTTTAAACATAATCACCTGGTTTACCCAATAGTGAGGGGATAAATTTAACAAGTATTAATACTCCTAATGTCTAAAAAATAAAATGGGCCTAATTTGAAAATATAAACCTAATGATTTCAAATTGTTGAATACATTTTATAATATTAAATGGAAATATTTTTCACAAATTAATTTAAATATAAACACTCAAAATGTTATAAAAATGGTTTTTTGAGAAAAATGGGATTTAAGAAAAAATAATTACTTATATCAATGTAATTTAAAATGTTGAAATTACTAACATTAATTAGATAATTTAAAATAAAACTGATATTATATAAAATAAATTACACATCTGTTATAGAAAGGTACATTGAGTTTTCTTAAATTATAATAAACTTAGTTACATTTTTTAAAAAACATTATATTTTTAATTAATTACTATATAATTAAGATTTTCTAGAATAATATAATCTAAGATAATTTCTGAATGATTAATTGAAGAAAGGCATAATTTTCACATAATAATACCAAAATAAGTTTTCATGGATTGAAAAATTTTATTGGTTCATATATTATAAGATATAAAAAATATTTAAATTGAATTATGTAATAAAATATTGTGTTGATACATTTTAACACCTTCTAAGAATGTCAACCCCAAAATTTCAACATAATGATACAAAAAAATGAGGATTATTTTGCCTCATCATAACCAATGTTTCTCATATAACCTCCTCAATATTAATATTACCACTGAAGACATTAACTAGAGGTTTCAGATTGTTTTATAGAAATTTCACTCAATGATCTAGAATCTCCACCTATTGATTACCATAAGATACATCGTGATCTAATGGTATGACCAATGAGTTTAGATTAGGTGTAAGATCAAATATTTAATTTTTCAAGAGAGATAAATGGAACACATTTTTTGTATGGGATATGTTTGGTAGATTTTACATGATATAATATAAAATTTTGATATGATTAAGAATCTCAAAGGGTTCAATATATCTTGTACACACATTTAAATTTATTATAAATCAAATAACATTATTCCAATTTGGTATTAAAATGAATTCCTTCTCAATATAATTGAACTCTTGAGCTATCTGATTCTTTTTTGAAAATTTATTTTCTCAACATTGAGTTAATCTTATATGATATTGAATGGATCAAACCTCCTCTCCCTTTTCCTTAACTATATCATGTTTAATTATATTTCATTCACCAAATTTACCCAATTTTTTTGGATTGATGATATTCATTATATATATATATATTTTTTTAAGGAGGAAAAATAATTCTAGAATAAAAGATATTACTTGATGAATATAATATCAATTTAATGGTTTTATCCCACAAACCATTATAAAATATTGAATACGCTCTCAAAATGTTTTCTTCAGTTTGAATAGTCTTCTTAGACAGACCTTCGCTTTGATGATGATAAGTAGTACCAGAAATCAACAGTATATCTATAAAATCATTATGGTCTTACTAGATGTTTACCTCTTAATAATAACATACATACACTCTAGATATTAGGATATATAATAATAAATATCTGTTTTCATGTTTTCCCACTAGTATTACTCTTTCAAGTAAATATATATATTTCTACATCTAGAATTAATATAGTGTTACGATTTTTTTTATTTATTTTAACATATCCATATTATTGTATTGTATTTATAGAACACCTATTTTGTTTCCAAACAATATCATTATAACATAATCATTGATAAACACATAAAAATTACTCACGTTCTTATGTAGTTCTACATCTTTCTTACATACCTTAATAATCTTATCATGGATTAGTGGTTGAAATTTCATCAAATAATTATATTGTTCTCCCATTTTCTACATATATAATGATATATATTTTATAAATCCATCAATATTGGATATCATTCAATCCTCATTATAGAAAAATTGGCATAATATTTCTAACATAGATCATCAGACACCTTGTTCGCCTTTTGTGGGTGGTAATGTATTATGCTGTAATAATATTTGATCAAATCCAACTATATTCTATGGTACAAATTTAGATGTTTTTATTTAAATATAAATATATCTATTTATTTAATATTTTATATATCACACCATTCATCTTACATATAATACATACATATATTCGTTGGAAAAATTTCGCATCTAGATCCAAATCTTGTTTGAGGTAATATTTCAATCCCATTGTTAATTTCCTAGAGGAATAATCAATCACCATATCATTATACTTTTGGGAACATCAATGTTTAGTTTTTTAAATTACTATATATTAAAAACCTGGATCCAATATAGGTAAGTGTATGAATTTTTACACTAGAAAACCATCCTTATAATTCTTTGAAATTATCCTCACATTCATCGATCAATAATTAAATAATCCTTTTATGAGTAAACATAGATAGTGGGAAAGGTAGCTATAATGAATCTCCTAAAAATAATTTGGTCGTACGAAGAAAAACCAAGATAACTATAGATCATGGTGACCATAGTTAGTCTAGATAATTTCTCAATAACATTTTCCTTTAAATGATCCATCTCTATACTAACAAGTGAGATTATATTTCACAATACTGATTCTTTTTGAATCCAAAATCCAAACATGGTATTTTTTCTATTGATTATCCTTCCCCATATTCATAAACATTGTCCTCAAATGTTCATCATGTTGTTCCATTCTATTAAAATATATAACAACATTTTATATAATAAATACAAAAAACTAATCATGGTAATATCAAAAGACACTATTCATTCAATCCATGATAATTATAAGGTCATTTGATTGTCAAAATGGGATTAATATAAATTTCTAATGACTATACGACATAAAAAATAACCAATATAAATACTCCTAGTTTTTTCTTAATAATTATTATAGCTTAATCTGGGAAATTATATAGAGAGTCTTTCAAATAGATTCCTCACCATGTATGAGGTATTCTAATAAAAATCACCATGATATAGTGTAATACTAGGAAACACTTTTGAAAATACATCAGTAAAACCCAAATTTTATTACATCTGAAATGTTTCTTTTCTCTATATCCATATGAGAGAAATATCTCTTATCCAAACACCGTATTACATATATTAGGGATGTACTTTAAATTGGGATTATATGTTCATTTTCACACCAAAATTCTATCATAGGTTGATTATGCATATCAAATGTAACATCCCTTAATTAAATCATAGGTTGATTATGGGAATAATTCTGGTAAACCTATTGAGTACCTGATATTATTATATTAGTAACCTAGTGGAGTTTCCTAGGATACATGTAATTCTACTGTCCTGTAGGTTACTCATTACAAAGATACAATTTTCTCAGTTCTTTGTGTAAATAATGTCCTCCCAGTTAATCTCTAACTCTTCTTGAAACCACTAACACCCAAAAAAACTCCATTAATCACAATTTCACTAAAAGGGAATGAATTTAATAGATTTTTGATATCTTTAAAACATCCCCACCATCACGAATATTATTTCTATAAAAATTGAAATAGATTATTTATAAAATATATCTATCCACCACACTTTTATTCATTCATATGGCTCCAAGGATTCATCTTATAGCTACCCATAGTGAAAAATAATTTAATCTAGAGGAATTACATTATGCTCTATATCATTCTAAATATATTAAAAAATGAATATTGGATGTATCTTATTGGAATCATTGGAATATATATCAATTTTAGGATACATAATCACATGTGAATGTGTAGGGTTATGAAAACATAACAATGAATAATTAATAATGTTATGAATACCACATAATTTAAGTTGTTGTGAAAGTTGATAATCCACCTCTCCATCTTCGTTAAATACCTCTAACGACCCAAATACCAAGGATCAATCTTCCCATGTTTTATCATAAACATTTGACCCATCCATAGTAAAACAAAATATAGACATGTGAACCTAAAACAAATTATAATGTCCACCACTAATGATAAATATATCTACATCAATAATTATGAGTTATTATTATATTCCTCTATATTTAATTTATCTATTTCATACTATCAGGGATAATTCTATGACTAATCATATAGGATTCACCAATCTTTATCTAGAAAAAGGGAATTTGATATTGACTTTCTACAAATAATCTAAGTGGACTATTTAGAATTATAACTGATATGCAATTTTGTATGGAATTCTCATTATAGAGAGATAATTCTGCCAAAATATATTGAAGTCTTGAATTAAAATGTGATGTATATCTTCCAAAATATTTGTGGTCCACTGATGTTCTCTATCATCCAATTGGTAAAATGAAATTTCATAATTTTACTATAAACCTAGTTTTGATTATAGTCCTTATGAAAACCTAAAAATGAATCTTGTGTCCTTGTATGATATAATTCCTTCTATATTTCCTTATCGATTCATAATGTCTCTAACATAAATGTTTTATCCTATATTTTTCTAGGTACATCTTCCTCAAAGGTTTCTTAAAAAAATTTGTTGAGTTTTTCCTCATCATTTAACATTGGTGGTCAAGTTTTTTAATGATTGTTTTTTATTGTATAATCATAGAATTTTCATGTGAGGAAACATGAGAAAACCAGTGATGACCCATATGGGGAGTAGTTCAGGGATTATGTTTGATTTAATTATGCTTAGGTATAAATGGTTCATGTTTTACTTGGAGTTCTTGGTTTGTTGGAAATCATGAAGGGGGGTTTAGGTTTTTATCTATAAAATGGGAAGAAAAATTTCTATGGAACGTTTATATTATATGTAAATGGAATACATGATGTGTAAAATCTATAAGAATCATGTTGTGAACTCATTTATTATGCGAGGTTGATACCTGTCAAGAACCAGTCAGGCAACATGTACTATTATGGTGGATTAATTATCCTATTTTTGTGATGATTATTTTCATAGAATGACAAAAAAATACATGATTTTTAAATGAATTCACACAATAAAATTTTCAATGCCCCAATATTAATGTTATAGTGTGGTTGAATTCTAATTCATGTCACATGCATCCTTCTTCATTCCAAACTGGGTCATTTTTCAGTGATATTTGAGTATCTTTCTCCACTAATGGTATCCAATTTTATTATTGATCCCAGGTTAGTGGGTTTTCATAGTTTTCATTTCAATACAATGTTCTATGATTATTATAGTGTAATCTATTTACCATGGGTGTTGTTGGGTTTCATCATGATTGGTTTTGATCTTGGTTTTCCTTGGGATCTTGTTCACCATAATCAATGATTGTGTTTGTTGTGTGAGGCATTGTCTTCACCAACAGTCAAATGCATGGGGTATAAATATTTACCCTCTAGTATTATTTTCAATTTTAATTTATATTAAATATTCTGATTATGCTAATACATGTGTTCCATATTTATTTAATAACTATAATGATTATAATCTCTTATAGGACTCTTTGTTTGATCTCCCTGGATTCAATTGATGATCTTATATTTCTTATGGCTACAATTTTTATGACAAAACCATTTAAAATAATTAACTAGAAATAGGTTACATATGATTTTATAATGACTTTGGATTAAGAATATTTCATGATATATATTCATTTTGGAATGTAATTAATTGATTAATTAAAATAATTCATAAATTGAATAGAAAATGGTAATTAAGAAAATGAACCATTGGTTGTTTTGTGGTCATATAGTGATATACATTCTTTTGTGATATGAAATTGTTAAATATGAGGATATCCCAAAATATCATGTTGTTCACTAACACATATTGATCTGCTTATATACCATGCTATTCCCTAACCCATGCTGAGATTATTATATAACAATCTATTCCATTGCAAATGATCATATTTTTATATAATGATATATTATTTGACACATTTTTTAGATTCTTATATATCAGGCTAAACTTAAATACATGTACAGATGATTATATATTGGGAATTTCATAGAAACCGATTGTGATGCATATATACCAATCATAGACATGGGATTTATTATACTATGGGTATAATATAGTGGTTCCCATGGTTGTGAGACATTAAAATAGACATTACAACATAGAGACAATCGAGGCTATCATTTACCATTATTATATGGTTATGGTTTTCTTGACTGTGGGACATGCTCAAGTTATTATGGCATTGTTTTGATGTAGTTTTATGTGTATTTTCATAAATGTTGAATTAATTAATACACATGTTTATCAAATTGTTTAATGCACTTATTATATTACATGTCTTTTAGATGTTTTTTGTTGAAGTAATGAGTATTACACAAACACCATTTGGGATTTTGTTTGGTACTCACAAATATTTCATGGATGTAGGTTTAAATAAGAGTTAGGGGACTTGTTTTTTTGACTCATTTCTAACTAGATAGGGTAAATTTAGGATATTGTTCTAGAATATTGTTTAGTATCACCATTTTTATTTTTATAACGTCAGGTGACATTCATTGTAATGTTTCCAGTTTGACATTTAGATACATGTCATCATGTCATAACTTGATATCACCTTTTCCGTATATTGGTTTCTTCGTTATTATCTGAGTTTTGTTATTTGATTCCACCATGTCATTTAATCTAATTGATTTTTCCTATATTGAATATTTCTACTACTATGAAAGATCACATTAGGGGTATAGTCTCCCACTACTCATAAAACAACACTAATTCATATCATTAACCATTGGTGTATGGGTATGCGTGTTTGAGGTCACATAACTATCTTTTTTGGCCACATAATAGAGTGTCGCATCAGGAGATGTTACAAAGTGATATTAGATGAATTGATTGTATTTTGATGTTCATTATTATTTTGGAAATGTATAAATGTGACTAGAATGTTTTGAGATAAGTTAATGAGTTTTTTCATGGTATTTGTAAAGCCATGTACGAGTGGAAACCAAAGTTCCATGGGTTGGGATTGTTGTTCATGAAGATCCCCTGATTTGGATTCATGATATTTCACCTCGGGTGATTCACATACTATGTGATGTTATTTTTTCTTGAGATATTATATTCATTTACTAGTATTGGATGAGATGATTATACATCTATCAAGGTAGGGACATAGGGATATATAATAACATGCATTGTTCATGAAAGGGAAACACTTATATGTATGTGCTTTATTTCTTATATAGACAATGGTCCGAGATAAATATTATACCTAACAAATGAGACAAATTAATTATTAGGTCATGTTAAATCACTAGGTCATATGAAATTAGATAGACCAAAATTCTATGGTTTACATCATTTGTCACCTATTGAGGTTGATGTTATAGTTACCCCATTTTTTACAGAATTTGTTTTCCTTCTAGAGGAAATGATTCCACTGTATATTTTTATTGAGAATCATGAGGGAAAAAATCATCAAGATCCTAATTCAGTTGAGTCGGATTTATTTTATAGTTCCTCAAGATTATATTGATGTTCAGTATTGTGAGAAGTTTTTTGAAGGTCATGAGGTCCATGGAGATGGATATTACTTATATAATATCTTCAACGTTTGAGATGATGAGAGACTATAAACTATAGAATCTGCATAAATTCATTAGAGAGGGAGGAAACCGTGTTTTCGATTTCTGGATCAAGTTAGTGCATACATTCATTGAGTACCTTGAGAAACCTATAGATAGGATGGTGAATTTTTCTATAAATATGCAATGTGGATCAATAATATGATATTGGGAAATCTACAGACATCCCGGTGTTAATAGAAATTATCTTGGAAGGAATTCAAGATGAACATACTGAGACACTTCAATCTAAAAATTTTTGTAGATTAGAAGGTTCATGAGTTTCTGAATCTAGAAAAGGAGGGGATGTTAGTGCAGGATAACATTGGGCATTTCACCAACCTAAGAGGATGTGCAAAATCCTTAGTTGATGTTGAGATATCATGGTTGTATAATTATCATGGTGGGATTCAATAATAGATCAGGTCATAGGTGAATGTAATTTCTATAAATATGATTGATAAAATATGAGTTATGCACTCTTTGTGGAAGGTAATCTATGAGTGTCCTCTAATAGTGGGCATGAATATTGAGTAGGGAGAATTTAGAGATATTCTTCATTTAGAAAGAACTGATGTAGGGAAAATTTACTCCGAAGTTGTTTTGGGAAGAGCAGACATGGAAGTAAAAATCCATATAATGGTTGTGCTCCATTATTGTGATATTAGTGTAGCATGTTTTCCACTACTGCATTTTGTGTCATTACAGTACATCATAGTAACATTATTTCAATAGACTAGGTCATATTATGATGTTTCGTGAGAAAATTATATCATAGACTAGTGGTATGGAATTTTAATAGTAAAATATTTATATAATTAGTGCATCAAATCCTCAAAAGGTTGGTAGGTAAAGTTATATAGGTCTTTAATTCCAATGAATGGGATGTGGTAACCTTCTGAAACATACATAGTACCACTCATAGGGAACATCATATATGAGTAAGACTAGATACAATCATAGAGGAGCAATTAAATTGTATTCTATTTTTTCTTCTCTGGATATTTTTTTAGGAACTTCTTCCTTAATATGTATGATTCTTGTATCATCTATCATAGCTTGTGTTTTCTTGATAAATAACCGCGAAACTAGTTATTATTATATATTTTTGAAATCTGATTGATTTTGATTTGGAATTATTTAAGGGTTCTTTGAACATCCATAAATCATTGGGCGAGTGGTAAGATGGTATCAAATATTGCAATATTTTATTGTTAGATATTTATCTTACCTTTTATTTTGGGAATTGTATTTTTCTTAAATGTTATGTTTTTTTATTACTCCATGAATGGATTTTATATGCATTTACAATTATTATATTGACTATTATATGATTAAATATATTTTTTAATCAATAAAATGATAAATATATTCTTACTAATGTGTGTCCAATCATAAGGCTAGTCCTGGATGACCTATTTAGTGTGTATTTCATTGTCTTGTGGATCAAATAGACATTCTATCTCTAGATGATAGTGGACTACATCATGATTCTTTTTCCCTATTGGTAGATCATTTTCTGGACTTCCTTAATAATTCATTGGATTTCCTCATGATAGTGTGATAATTTTCATGATCGAGTTGCTGTTAGGAGAAGAGAAAGTTTCTATTCCACCATAAGGAATGAAACCTGTAGAACATCAGGAGTTGAAATTCCGGTTAGATTATTTTCAAGGTAAATGTTTCATATGATCTTGTACATAACCTTGGGGATCTCCAATTATCTTAACAAATTAAGGAAAACCATAAATTTCACTAATGTGTGGACTAAAAAATATTTAATAGGTTGATGTTCAATAAAATATCTCGTATTCTATGCATCGATAATTACTTCGATTAGCTAAGAGGTGATTGGATATTCCCCAAAATCGACTTGTTTTGGGATAAAACATGAAAAGGGTGAAACCATTTGACATACCTCATACTAATTTTGGTGGATTTTTGACATGTATGAGTACATATTGATGATATTATGGTGGACTAATACACCAACTATATTCATGGTCTTAATTAATAAAACAATTCAACCTTTTCTATACTAGTTTTTTGGGGTTTTTTCGATGATAACTTAGCGTCCTCCTAGTAATTATACAATCATGCCCAAAATCCTGAAATATTCGATGGTTAATTGTGATAACATAGTATTTAAATGATGTTAAAAAAATTAGTTTTAGGATTGATAATGTGAACATATTTTTCTATGACATATAAGAGGCATGAGTGTGAGGGGACCAATAGAATCATTAAAATGTGGTATTAGGGGAGAATCCTAATAAAGTATTAAAAATATGAAAATTTTGAGGGTTTAAAATTTATTATTCTTGATTTATCTAGGACTTCTTCTGTCTGGAGGTACAAGGTCTAGACTGACCAAGAAGATAGTTGATTTTATTTCGTCGAAGAACGGTGAGATATATTTTTAGGAGCTGAATGGTATGGTGACCACAACAGCTATCCTTGACATACTTATTTTGGGTAATGAATACACCATGTATTAATAATTATCTTTAATTGGAATCAGAGAAAATATGATTCATGTGGATCAAATCATTACTTATGGATCTATGTAACTATGACCACATGAGAGGAATTATCCAACTCATTATCTATATTTAGTGGTGGTGGTAAATGAAATGAGTTGTTGTAGACATTATCTTATTGGGGGGTGTTTTTTGTATACATTTACCACAGGATACTCTTTTACATATTTTCTCTGTAGGAACTAATAATTTTTTAAAATGAGGTGGGTTGAGTATTTTTATTCTTTTAACATTATGTTTTCTTATAAACCATGACAGGGAAATGACATTTCAAATTTATTGAGTTGAAGTATGTATAAATAGGTATTGTGGGAGTGAAGTGATTATTGGTAGATGGTGACCATCATTGTAGATATACATATAGATGTTCCTATCATTCATAAAATATTAGAACATAATTAAAAATCTAATATACATGTTCATTTGGAAAAAATCAAGGCCATTGAGGTATCTAATCTAGAGAACTAGTTATGAGTGTCAACTTATATTGTCAGATACAATATTAGGATGATAACTTGGATGGGTCAATTCTATTCTTTTCTATTCTTGACTTTGGGTTCCTCCAAGAACACATAAGGAGATGGCGTGGGAGTTTTGTTATACTAGATTGGTGCTTCATCCATTTTGAATAATATGTATCATGATATACATTTAATATACAGGAGATAAAAAATGAATAAGGAATTATAAATACTTTCAGAAATATATTTCTCTTTTCCACTGGTGCATGAAAATCATCCAAGGATAGCTATTATTTTGTAGACTTTTCCTATTCTGAAGTGGAAGTGGTATGATTTAATTAAATGGTTGGGGGTCAAGACCCGATTAGTAATCATGAAAAAAATACCTCTCTTTTCACTAGGAAAGGGGAACCCATTACAATACGAGAAAAAACCCTTAAAACCATGGTCAAGTGGATCCAACATGTTCAAAAGAAAAAAAAATCCAAGCAGGCACTAGAAAATCTCATCGCCCCCCTCGCCAGATAGTGCACCAGTGAGATCAGTCAAAAAATGAATCACCCCCTCTATCAAGATGTTACACCATTCTAGAGGCACAACGTGACCGATCATCTCTCCAACCAACGTATAATGCTATGGAGAGTCGGATGAATGGTGCCAGAAAACATTTTGCTCTTTCGAGCCTCCCACCCGACAAAGCATGAGAAGAATCTCCACAAAGTCAACCTGATGTAACTCAAGAAGATACTGAAAATAATGAGAAAAGGTCACATAAAAGAACCAATGTTTCCATCAAAATATAATGCATGGTTGATTATGGGTGTCATCACACCCATCCCACATTTGAGGTCGCCCACCCAATTGTGCCGGTAAAATGCTGCACCATCCAAATGAAATAGGAGAAACAAATTCCCATGAAGAAAACTATTTTAGAAGAACACATAGTACCAAAAAAGCCAAAGAAAAACATGTTGAATTCAAGAGAATCACTCCTGAGTAGTGAAACTAGAAGGATGACCTAAAAAATCATCAGAACAATGAAAGCCATAGCCCCCTCTTCTCAAATCGAAGAATCAGATCCAGATCCATAAGAAAAAATGGAGGAAAGCCATAGAAGATGAACGAGAAACTCCCTCAACATGTCGAGCCAAGGTAGGCCCAATCATTGAGCCCTTCATGTCCTAAAAACATCTATTTGATGCATCCACCCTATGAAATATCCTTCTCTTCATCCCGTGGATGCTGACTCACAACCATGAACCCAACACCGGAAAATATCGTAGCAGGTGTTGAATCTGCAAAGGCGGGGAGAGGGAGTAGCCCACCATCCACCACCTGAGATCCCACCAGCACTTTCATCCCACTAGACTCCACCACATAATCCTAATCGCCAGATTCATATGGTCACAATCTGATCCAATATCCCAATATGATTGACACAAACCACCTCCAAAAAATCAAGGACCACCGATGTCTCCATCCTCACCATTCACCGCTCAAACGAGTGGAAACCATGTAGAGAAGACCAGATACAAGGGGATCTGGTGGAGGGGGATTGCGGAACAGAAAAAGGGGGCTGTTGGAAATTCCAAGACCACTATATGTGGGAGATTAAGTTCAAGATCGAAAGAGGAATGACCCAAATAAAAACTAGGAATGAGGGAGATGAATCCAGCTGAAAATGAAGAATCAATCCTGATCAGAGACATGGAACAAAAAATCTGCAGTGAAACTCCAAGAATGGAGTTAGTGAAAAACTCGCGAAGCCCATTTTTAGTGATAGAAGTCACCGATCAAGCAAGAAACAAGAAGTTGGGAAATCACCAAAGTGGGGAGGAAACCCAATCATAATAATGATGAATTATGGGTTATTTTTTATTTACTAATGATGGTATCCCACTTATTTCCTATCTAGAAAACTATCAAAATTGATGATATGGTATTCTTTACATGTGTGTGGTTGTTAAGTATCATGTTGTTTTGAGGAGAATCATTTATAAGAGAGTATTTAATTTCATGTTGCTTTTCTGGAATCTTCGATATAATTATTTGAGATCATCAGTCCTTTTGAGAATATCTTGCCATCCTTAGACTAATGGTCAACAAATGAGTATTATTCAGTTTCTATAGGATGAGTTATGATGTTTTGTTTTGGATTTTGTTAGATCATGGGAGAAATATATCGAAGTTTTTTATTTTGTATTTAGTTATAGATTATAGGGATGGATCCATATAGATCTTTCAAAGTCTATTCATGAAATGCATTTTTCACCAATTTTTAGTTTTAGGCATGTGATTCAATTATTTTCGGACATAATCTCATACGTGAGTCATTGGAGAAGTATCTTTTGACTAGGCGGTGGTTGATGACCATGTATAAAATATAGAAATTGTACTATAACCATCAATGATGACATCATGAAATTAGGTTTCATCATCATGTCTTACATTATTTGATGCTTATATTATGGAAATGTCATAATAGGAAATAGAGAAATATAGAACTTATGATTGTTGGACCATTTGAGATTTTGGAAAGGATCAGTCTGGTGGTGTACCAATTAGCCTTCTAAAGCGCTAGAGATCCACGCATGACATGTCTCAGATATAAAAAATTATTAGATAAAATTCCTAAATATCTCATGTTATTGTCATTTTAGTCATCAAGCCCGATATTGACATGTAATGTTAAGATATTAAAATATGGATAATGAAAAACAGTGGGAGGTATCCCTAGTGTAGGACTGTATAGTAGGGATGATCGCATTGTCATCATGGGAGAGTTTAGAAGGATAACTGGGAGAGGGAATCTTATATATGATTATAGTGTACAAAGTTTTTCATCGAGACCCCACAATAGATAGGGATGAGATATTATATTCTTGGGAGGTTGAAAGGACACATATTTTGATAGATAAGTATAGTTTTTATATTTTATTAAACTTTTAAATGTTGAGTTTTTCATCATATTTAATCCTAATTGGTTGTGTTCTTTAGGGATGTTTATTTTATTTCTCAATAAATTCAAATATGGATTGTGAGAAATCCTCTAAAATTGTGATAGTATTCATGAGGGGAGTTTTATGGAGATTTTTTTTGAATTAATGGATTCTAGGTATAAATAAATCAAGTGTTACCATGAGTTATTGGAATGTTGTGAATACAAAAAAGGGGTTCTCGTTTTTATAAGTAAACTAGGATATAAAATACCTACAAAACATCTATATGTTGTGTAAATAGTTTTCCCAATATGTAAAATCTACCATACTATTGTCATGATTTTACTCATGATGTGAAGTGGTTACATGTCATAATAGAATCACAAGATCTATAATGTTTGAGATAATTTAATATTCTTTAAACGTAGTGTGTTTTTTCATGTATCATTCAAAAAAGAAACACACAATATCTAAATTATTTACACACTGTATAACTCCTCATGGAAAATTTTTAATCAATGTTTTATTGCACATTTTTCATTTATATCATTTAAATACTCCTCTTCTCACCCATAGGGTAGATTCATCCTGATTTTTGAGTACCTCTATCTATTTTTAATATCTTATTTGTTCGATTGATCCCTGATAAGTGGTTATCCTATATGTTCCTTTCTCTTGTGTCATTCTCTAACTATTGCAGTGTAATCCCTTGATTGTTTTGATTAATGGTTTTCATCTAGATCAGTTTTGATCTAGGTTATCCTTTATATTTTCTTCAAATTCATATTTATTGATGTTTTTCATTGAAATCATTTAATTAATTCATGTTTAAAGGTAGGGGTCTAAATCATAACCCGAGGGTTTTATTTTCAATTGAAATGTATATGAAATATTGTTTTCTTGATAATGAATATGCATAATAATTTAATAATTTAATATAATATGGATAATCTTATTTTTTATTCTTAATTGGATCTCGTTGGATTCAATAGAGGTTGTGACCAAAACTATGGCTACTTGTTGAGTGAGTGAGCCTTTGAAAATAATGAACTGGAAATGGATTACCATTGATTTTTCTATGATATTTGATTTAGGTAATTCCTTGATATAGATTCCCCAAGGAAAAATGACTAATTGATTAATTTCAGAATAGAAAAATTGAAATAAACCGCTAATTAATATAATTAACCCTTTGGATTTATGAGGTCATATTATGAAATTCTTTGTGTTGAAATTTTTACATGTGACACATGTTGAGACACTTATATACCATTATGTTCCCAAACACATGTTGAGATGCTTATATATTGGGATTTCTCTCACACATTTTTTAGATGAATATAAACTGAAGTAATTCTTGACACATGTTGAAATTTTTATATACCGATATATACCCTGACACATGATGTCACACTCAGACATTATAAATTATTTATATTTTATTATTTCCTTGCTTCGGGTCATAGCGCCAAGGTCTGGACTGGGTCTGACATAAAATTTTCATCTTTTAATATTATTAGTGGGTTTTGGAATCATGTGCGGTCACCGCACTGTGGGCAGTTGCCATGTTGTTATCTCGGTTTCCCCCTCAACTGTCTAACAACTGAAATAAATAAATTTTATGTAAATAATGTGAGGTGAATATCTAATTTGTAATAATAATAATGTTTTTATGTAATTAATAATATTATTATTAATGAGTTGTTATTATTAATATTTTGTTTATTATTATTTTTATTTGTATTTATTTTTATTAATATATCTTTTATTATTATTGTCTTTATCATCGTTATTTCAGTTATTATTGTTATACTTATTATTTTTATTGTTATTAATTATTATTTCTATTATTATCTTAATTATTGTAATTTTTATTCGTATTATTTTTTTTGTTTTATTATTATTATTATTATTATTACGATTGTAATAATATCATTATTTCTATAGAAAAAAAGAGGATTCCCTAATTCCTGGCCACCCCCCCTTTTCCTGGTCTGCCACGGGCCTCACCCCCTTCTCTGTTCCCTATGCAAACTGGCCTCCCCTCTGCCTTCCTCACAGACCTTACTAGTGCCGCGGTCATGCTCTCCGCCCTCAGCTTGGGACTCCAGCCCATCCCAACTACTCCACCCCCAGTTCTCTGTGCATCGCCACCCCCATGACCTCACGCATGCAACCCCCTCTCTGTTCCCTCTGCAAACCAACCTCCCCTCCAGGCCTTGCCTCACCCTCACACACCAGCCACCTCTGTCCTTCTCTGCATGACCCGGCCACCTGCCTCTCTGCCCCAGCCTCCCACTCGGCAACTACACCGCTCTCCAACCTACGTTTCCTCACCCTCGTCTCATCCCGGAATTCCTCTCCCAACACCTCACCCCTTGTACGCTTTCCCTTCGAGCAGACCCACTGCACGCCCTCCTCCTGTCTGCCCGGCTACCGTTGCACACCCGCCGAGGCCCACTCGCCTCTTTCACACATCACACCTCTTCCCAAACCCATGTACAACAAACCTTCAAACCCCCCAGTGGTAGTATTTCGTTATTTTGGGTGTTAAATATCATTAGGGTTAATTTTTTAGGTGTTAATCTTATTTTAGTCAGTTATATTTTAATTGTGTATGGTGTTTTTGGATTCCCACAGGTGCGGTAGCACTGCGAACGAGGTTTCACACAATTTTCGGGTGGTCTGCCAATGTCTGAGATAGGTGTTTCCAGGTTAGATATTTTTTGACGAATTAATTTGTGAGTTTTATTATTTTAGCATGTTTATTTATTAATTTTCATGCTGTGAATCTGGTTTTATTTTATATTTAATATAAATTTTATTTTTTAGTATCATTTTTATGCGTTATGCGTGTAATTTCCTATAAAAACCCTTGTTCTTATTTTTATTAGTGTTTTATAAACCCTGAAAATAGTTTGTTAGAACGTGAAAAGGTTGAAATTAGTTTTTTTGGATGTGTTTCATATGTAAACTCTTGTTCCGCCACTAAATATTATTTTATATGTTATTTATTTGGTTTATTAAATTATTTAGAGGTTGCAAATCATGTTTTAATTTGGTGTTTGTGTATGGATGGTTTTAAAAGAGGATGTTAGTTGTGTTTTTGGTGTAAAATTTTTGTGGAACATCTTGAATTTTTTTAGAAATTATTTTCATTTTTTATTAAATTGTGTATGAAATTAGAATCATGTTTGGGGTAGGGTTTTTGGTGTGTTTGTTTTAAAAAGATGACTTGAGTGTTTTGGTATAACACCATGTGGTATTTCATGGAAGTGTTTTGTAAAATTTTAAATGATTTATTAAATAATGTGGATACTATGAATTTGTTCTAGAAATCATGTTTAGGCGTACATGCTTTTAAATGATAATTTCATCATTTCATGAAATTTTTTCTGGGTTTTCACTTTAGTATTTTCTGGAAATGGCCCAGTGGCTCATTAAAATAATTAGTGAGTTATTTTGGCATTTTGTGGTTTTTGTAAACACATTGTGGATTTTAAAGGGTTTTAATAAATAGTGTTGATGGTGTGACTTGTGTGTTGAAAACATATCAAGGTAGTGTTTGTGTAGTTTGTTCGTTTGAATTGTTAATTCTATGTTTATGTATTTTAGATACCTTTGCGGTTGCAGCGTGTTAACAAGATTCTTCCATGGTCCTTCTATGGTCAGAGTGCACGTGTTTATACATCTGTGTGAGGCGTGACGTGCCATTGTGTTTGGTCAGCGAGTCGAGGTAGGTCCCCCCATTGTACACTCAATTAAATTTAGAAATTATTATTTGCTTGATATTTTATTAATTTTAATAAGTTGGAAATAATATAAGATAATTAATTTTTATATGATTATTAGTTGTAAAAAGAGCCGTTTATTTTATACACGACACTTGAAACATTTTCTTGATGAGATGACACCCAGTACTGAAATAATTCCAATTTTTACTTTAAACATAATTCACAAAATTTTAAATGTAGTTATTGTTTATTGATAAATGATTTATTTTGAAGCTTGAAAACGTTTTTTGGTTCACTCGAGAAATGATGATTTTCCTTAAAATTGGGGAAGGCCCATTTAGCACTTTTAAAAAATAACATATTTTGAAAAAATCAATTTGGAGTGACTCAGATGTGATATTTGGTGTACGTTTACTGCATGATTTGTGAGTGATGTTTATAATGATTTATTTACCTTGTTGAATCTCCCCTTTCTTGTTTATTATATGTGTTAACATTTGAACTTGGCATAGTAACTGAATATTCTGAGAATGATTACTGCAATAGTTTAGATCATGCACTGTCTAGTGGCCCCTAGTATGAATGACACTCTGATTGGGGATTGGGCCCCACGTTTAGGACATGTAGAGAAATACCAGGCGTTAGGGCGTTATTACGTCATCATGAGTAGACATTCCTTCAGGATGAGTCACATATATAGTACGTTCTGTATTGTTCAAGAGCTCCTAGGTTCTAGACATGTTTTCTTTAGATTTTATTTTTATGTGACAGATGATTGAGAGGTCTTATTTGGTTGATGGTCCCTGTGTGGCACTTCATTTCCAATGCCCTTAGTGTTTTTTGTGTATTTTTGTGGTTTTCCCTTTTAATAACAACTGAAATTTGAATTTATAAATATCTCGAAAAAATATTTTAAAATGAAAAACACATGTTCCTTTCAAACATTAAACTTGTTTTAAATTATAAAGGTAACTGGACTATTACGTTTCATAGAAATGGAAGTGTGTGTGTGAAAACACATATTTTGTATAACATAGTTCAAACCTGGAATTAGTAAATATATTTATTTTAAGGTATTGCATTGGGAATAGTTTGTTGGGAATGCCTAATGAGTTTTAATATTCAAGCCTATAGTTTTTTCCTATTTTTTTTTGTTACAGGTTTGACTTGAGCTTTCTCGCCATGGGTGAGAGTAGGTTGTGGACTAGTGAGTGACTCTCGGAGTCGCAAGGAGTTTTGGTCATGGTCATGTTAGTTTTCTGTTGTTATTTTTATCATCCTTTTTCATGTCATTTATTTTCATGGTGTTATTATATTTATTCCACTGCATTACTAGTCTTTCATTTATGGGCCCAATCGTTCCCTCTTGTTTAGTTTTGATGCCCATCACTATTTTCCAGCTCGTGGGGATCGATAAAGCTCCTCCATCCATGTCTTGTGCCGGCTTGAGTGACCAGTTCATGGTTGACCTAGGTTGGTTCATGACATAATGGTATCGGAGGGGGCCCTTGTTATTTGGGACGTTTGGTATATGGAGATTTGGACTATCAGGACTCGAGAGGTAGGTACGAGAATGACGTCATGAACCCTCGCCCATTCCGAATGTTTTGTCGCTAGGGGTAATCTGGGAATTGAGTTCTAGTCTTGATCTGATTTTTTTGGATTGAGGGACGAAAATGGAGGAAAACAGATGTAACATTGTGATTTTACAAGTAGTAGTGACCCATGTGGAGTCTGTGTACACATTTTATGTTCTTTTTTGTCATTGAAACTTACTTTGGGTATGGCCCACTTCCATGTCACTAGGTCAAGCATGACTACTAGTCCCTCTATTCGTTGATTTGATGGAATTTGTGTATTGTGTTGGTTCTTGTGGGTGTGAGTGCACTTTTTGAAATTAAAGAGGGTTTTTGAAATGAGAACGTTTTCTTTAAAATGGCTTTAAATTTGTGAAAGGGATTTTAATAATTGAAAGCTCTAGGACTGAAAAAATGTTGGTTGCTTGGATCTGGTATAGATATGGTTTGGGTGCAACCTCAGGTACTCTTAATTAATGATTTCACATTCGAGTGAATACATTAGAATTGTGTGTTAATGCATATGGATGAAAGAGGATGAAGACCTGTGCACAAATTTATGGGATTACTAGGGTGTGCACTTTGAATTAAAGGCATGACCTTTTTATTCTAAAGAAATTTTAATAAAGGGAAAATGATTTTTGAGAAAATTAAATTGTTTTGAAAAGTGGGTTTAGTATTTGTGAAATGACCTTCAATGAAGGCAGTTTTGAAATCTAAAATATAATGGTTTTTTTTTTGAGATGTGTTGGTATTTGTTTTGGTTTTTGTAGTTTGATGTTTTTGGATGAAAACGCTTTCAATGATGTTGCTTTGGCTTTATATTAGTAATGGATCTATGTTTTGTATTTTGTTCAGAAAATACCACCCAAGAAGGTCCCCAAAGTTTCATGATAAGTCATGCCCATATTTTGGGCCTTCTCGGACATTTTCTTTAATTAAAAGTGACCAGGGTCCGTTAAAAGTAGTTATGTGGTTGTCTAGCTTCCTTTTTGGATGTTGGGAACTACCAAAGATATCAGAGTGTGTGTCGTTTTGGGCATGTTCGAAGGTCTATCCTGAAACGAACAAGAGTTGCTCACCCCCTCATCAATGCCTGATGGGATGATGTGGGATGTCTTTAAATACTTATTCATCTGATGGTCTATACCTAAAGAAGTGAAAATTAGAAAAGGGAGGAGCTCGTGCATATTCAACAAGTCAACGGATGGTAGAGGCATATGTTGACCATTTCACGGAACTTGTGTACTTTTCTTCGGAGGTAGTGTAATAGGATTTCATGATGTCTTCTCTCATAATTGGGGGGTCTTCGTCTAGAGATCATGGATCTGGTCCCCCCCTTCTGGGGACAGTCGTTTCGAGAGGTTGTCGGATGATACGTTCATAGCTGAATTGATCTCTGGAGCAAAGATGCTTGGTAATCCAGTGTATCCATTCGCTCATGAAGGTTCCCCATCAAGCTAACAGGGTGAGCTATAAGTACTAGTTTGTAAAGATTCATCTTCATTGGTTCGGGATTCCTGTTCATGGGACCGTTCAGTGGTGTGCCACCAGTGTGGCTTGATCAGGAACGTCAAGTCGTCATGTCGCATCCCTCCGAAGACGTGTTGTCATTGTAGATGTCTGAGTCACATTGGGAAATTCTGCAGGGAGTGTCGCCTGATGAAGACACTATGACTGGAGATATTTTAGTGTCGTACTATAAAGAAGGTGATTATTCAACAATAAGAGCCCCAACCACAAGCCAGGGGTGAAGCTCATGCATGGTCATGAGTTGCCGGGGGTGTGAAGCCTCATCTCGGGTTTCTTGTTCTGTGTTGGTGGTGGAACATTTAAAGTCATTTTGTTCATATTTTTCTACTGTTATTTTTTGGACGTTGTTGAAATTTAATTGTTTTGTTGTAGAGTTATGATGAAAATGCTCTCTTGTAATCTATAATGTTTTTTTCGGATAGGGTTTTCTGCATTGCCTTTTTTTCATAGGAGTGTGATTGACCCTTGTGTGTGTCAAACATGGTTTAGCGGTGTTCATTTGGAGATGTAAGTGCCTACAGAGGAGTCCAGACTTGCAGTTATGCTCAGTATTACTACATGGGTTATGTTATGCTCCGAGGTTTTTCTCTAGTGTTCAAGCTTACATTGTTCTAAGTCGAGAGTTCCATGTTTGAAAGGTGGTGTTGTTTTGCTCATGCTATAGAGGTTTATCTGAATCGGTTGGGAGTTCTCATGTCACCCCCTCCTAGGGTGGTATGTTTGGGTGTTTATATTTACACACTAGTTGAGTTCATGTGGTGGGGAGACCCTCTCATGTTTTCCCATTCTCTTATGTTGTGGTTTCTTCTGGTTTTATTTGGTATGAATTCTTGTTTGGTCCATTATTCGGCTTGACGACATTCTGGGGGCATAAAGTGTTTGTGGTGGGGAGAATTGTCACAATCAGACATATTGAATTATTTATATTTTATTATTTCATGGCATCAGGTCATCGTTCCAAGGTCCGGGATGGGTCCCGACTTAAAATTTTTGTCTTTTAATATTTGTAGTGGGTTTCCGAACAGTGCGTTGTCACCGCACTGTGGGCAGTAGCTGCGTCGTTAGTCTAGTTGCCCATGCAACTATCTAATGACAGAAATAAATAAATTTTATGTAAATAAAGTGTTGTTAATGTATAATATGTAATAATAATAATGTTATTATGTAATTAATAATAATATTATTAATGAGGTGTTGTTATTAATATTGTGATTATTATTATTATTTTTATTTATTTTTATTTTTATATCGTTTATTATTATTATCTTTATCATTGGTATTTTAAATATTATTGTTATACATATTATTTTTATTTTTATTAATTATTATTACTATTATTATCTTATTTATTGCGATTTTTGTTAATATTATTTTATGGTTTTATTAATATTAATTTTATTATTATTATGATTGTAATAATATCATTATTTTTAATGAAAAAAATAGGAAACCCTATTTCCCAGCTGGCCCCTCACCCATTTTTTCCCTATTCTTCCATGGGTCATACCCCCCTTCTATGTTCCCTACAAAAACTGGCCTCCCCACTACCTTCATCACCGACCTTTCCAGAGCCGCAGTTGTGCTCTCCGCCCTCAGCACAAGCCTCCCGCCCATCTCAACTACTCCACCCCTCAGTTCTCTACGCATCTCCACCCCCAGGACCTCATGCCCACGGCCCCCTCTTTGTTCCCTATCCGAACCGGCCTCCCCTCCAGGCCTCGCCTCACCCTCATGCACCTCCCACCTTTGGCCCTCTCGATAAGTCCCAGCCACTAACATATCTTCCCCGTACTCCCACTCGCCAACCCCACCACGCCCCAACCTACATTTCATCAGCCTCATCATGTCCATGCCTACCTCGCCCAGCACCTCACCACCCTTTCAATAGTCCCTTCAAGTAGATACACTGCACACCCTCCTCATGCATGTCCGGATGCCGTCACACGCCCGGCCAGACCCTCTCGCCTCTTGTGGACATTTCCCCTTTGCCCAAACCCCTAGACATCCAACTCTAAACTCCCCCCCTTCATTGTATTATTTCATTTTTTTGGTGTTAAATATCATTAGGGTTTATTTTTTAGGGGTTAATATGGTTTTAGTTTGTTTAATTTTAATTGTGTATGGTGGTTTTGGCTTCCCGTAGGTGCAGTTGCAGTGCGAATGAGGTTTCACACCATTTTCGGGTGGTCCGTCAACGTCCACGGTAGGTGTTTCTGCGTATAACATTTTTTTGACGACTTAATTTGTGAGTTTAATAATTTTAGTATGTTTATTTAATACTTTTTGTGCTGAGAATCTAGTTTTCTTTGATATTTAATATAAATTTTATTTTCTAGAAGCATGTTTATGTGTTATGCATGCAATTTCCTGTGAAAAAACTTGTTGAGCTTTCTATTAGTGTTTTATAAATGATGAAAATAGTTAATTAGAATGTGAAAAGGGTGCATTTTCTATTTTTGAATGTGTTTCATATCTAAACTCTTTTTGTCCCACTAAATATTATTTTTTATGTTGTGCAGTTGGTTTATTAAATTACATAGGGTTTGCGAATCATGTTTTAATTTTGTGTTTGTGTACGTTTGGTTTAAAAAGCGGATGTTGGGTGTGTTTTTGGTGTGAAAACCTTTTAGAACTTCTTGAATTTGTTTTATAAATTATTTTAATGGTTTATTAAATTCTGTATTATATTAGAAACATGTTTTGGGTAGGGTTTTGTGTGTGTTTGGTTTAAATGGATGATTTGACTGTTTTGGTATAACACCTTGTGGAATTTCATGGAAGTGTTTTATAAAATTTAAAATGATTTATTAAATAACAGGGATACTGAGAATTTGGTCTTGAAAACTTGTTTAGGCGCACGTGATTTTAAATGTAAATTTTATCATGTCATGGAATTTTTTCTAGTTTTTCACTCTAGTGTTTTCTTCAAATGGCTCAATGGATCTTTAAAATAATTTGTGGGTTATTTTTGGAATTGTGTGGATTTTGTAAAAATTTTGTGGATTATAAAGGGTTTTAAAAAATATTCTACATGGTGTGACTAGTGTGTTGAAATCATATCGAGGTGGTGTTTTCATTGTATAGTCGTTTGAATTCATTTAATTATGTGTTTATGTATTTTAGTTACCTTCGTAGTTACAACGAATTGACAGTATTCTTCTATAGTCCTACGATGGTCGGAGTGTGCATGTTTGTGCGTCTATGCGAGGCGTGTTGTGCCATTGTGTTTGGAAAGGGAGTCGAGGTAGGTCCCCCCACTGCACTCACCTTTATATACAGAATTTATTCAATACATGATATTTTATTAATTTTAAAAATATTGAAATAATATAAGATAATTAATTTATAAATAATTTTTTGGTGTAATAAATCCATTTTTTTATAAACAACACTTGAAACATTTTCTTGATGATCGGACACCCATTAGTGAAATAATACCATTTTTCCATTAATCACAATGCACAAAAATTTAAATATTGTTCTGGTTTACTGACAGATGATTTATTTTGAAGCGTGATCTAGTGTTTTGGTTCACTCGAGAAATGAGGATTTACATTAAAATTGGTGAACGCCCATTTGGGACTTTAATAAAATAAAATATTTTGGAAAACTCTATTTGGAGTGACTCAGAAGTGATATTTGGTGTACGTTAACTGCATTATTTGTGTGTGGTGTTTTTAATTCTTGAATGACCTTGTTGACTCACCCCTTTCTTGTTTATTATATGTGTTAACATGGGAACTTGGAATAGTAAGTGAATCTTCTAAGAATGATTGTTGCACTAGTTTTGATTACACACTAGCTAGTGGCCCTTAGTATGGATGACACATATCTAAGGTATTGGGCCCTTCGGTTAGGAAATGTAGGGAAACACCAGGCATTAGGCTGTCATGACGTCATCGAGAGTAGGCATTCCTTCAGAATGAGTACATGTATACTATGTTCTACGTTGATCACGAGTTCCTACGTTCGACCCATGATGTCATTAGTGTTTATTTTTATGTGGAATATTGAGAGGTCTAGTTCGATTGATGTCCCATGTGTGCCACTTCATTTCCATTTCCCTTAGAGTGTGTTGTGTGTTGTGTGTGGTTTTAACTTTGACTAACAACAAAAATTTGAATTTCTAAATTTCTCGCAGAAATGTTTTAAAATGCAATACACTTTTTTCTTTCAAACATTAATCTTTTTTTAAATTAAAAATTTCAATGGACTATTACTTATCTTAGAAATGAATGTGTGTGTGTGAAACCCCATATTTTGTATAACTTAGTTCAATCCTGGAATTTGTAAATTTCTCTATTTAAAGGTAGTGCATTGGGAATAGTTTGCTAGGAATGCCTACTAAGTTTTAATACTAACACATATAGTTTATTCATATTTTTTAGTTTTTTTCCAGGTTTGACTTGATCTTGCTCGCCCTGGGTGAGAGTTGGTTGTGGACTAGTGAGTGACTCTCGGAGTCGCGGGGAGTTTTGGACATGGTCATGTTAGTTTGCTGTTTTTGGTTGTTCTTTGTTTTTCATGTCTTTTATTTTCCTTTCATTATTATTCTTCTTCTACTGCTTTACCTGTATTTTATTAATGGGCCAAATCCTTCCCACTTTTTTTGAGGACCTGCACTTGTTGCCAGCCTGTGGGGATCAAGAATGCTCCTCGGGCCATGTCGCGAGACGGCTCGGGTGACAGGTTCATGGTCGAACTGGGTTGGTTCATAACAAATTCTTTGATACTTATTATCCAGGTTATGACATATAACATGCCATGATTCTAATATATTGGGTTAGGCATCGACAGATGTTTTTATTCTTATATATCCATCATGGATCAGTTATTTTTTGATACAATGGGTACATGGTGTGGTGGAAATGGTTTTGAGACATGCTAAGAGACAATCACACTTGGTACAATGGAAGGTTTGGTTTTACCATTGTTATATTATTATCATCAGAATCATTTTCTATCCTGATAAGAGATATTTCTGTAAGTTAATGATGATGTCATTTTCCATTATTATTTTTTTTGAATTAATGAGTATGCCTATGTATATCATTATTTCATGAAGTTATTATCAGACATCTGTTTTATAAATTATGGATTCAAACTACTATGTTATACTGGCACCCCATTCTGATGGTCATTTGGTAACGAATCATATTTTGTGGATGTAGGTTTTGATAAGGGAAATGATCATTTTTGTTTTCATGTTTCTTGCTAGATGGGATGGAGTTAGGAGATGGGTCAATCATGGGGTTTGGGACCGGTGTGATTTGGTTTTAAATTGTATCATATTAATTTTTATTGTAATTTTAATATTGTTAAATTATTATTATATATATATATATATCATCATTTCATTAAATATATGGACCTACCCTTATATATTTCATAATCTTGATTTATGTCATCAATTCACATTGATGATCTTTATAGGTTTCGAGTTTTAGAGAATTAGGACATAACACATACACAATAACTCAAATTTATGCAATGTGTACACCACCATAATAGTATCCATTTATTCCACAATATTGAACTTTTAAAAGTAAACATGATTTATTTTTTTGAATAAAAAACATATTGACTTATTCCTTTTTCTTACCCATCCATATAACATGTGAAAACATTTAAAAAAAGGATGCACACAAATAGTTTAGTAAAGGATATAATATATAGATATAAAAAAATTATTCCTTGAATATTTATATACTCAGGAAATCATAAGAATCCTGAAAAACTTTATATAAATTATAAATAAAAAATGTGACTTCTTGAATCTATATCAAACTTACATTGTAGCTTTCGCATCTACAGAGGGTGTAATTTTCATGGTTACATTTTGAATTGTTGTCATAGTATATTCCACAAATGTATTAGGAGTAACCTTATCATTTAACTCCATATACCTACAAAATAAATTGTTGAGTTATCAAGGGCTCTCCCACCCCTTGGTTATCATGGAACCACATGTTTATATAACTAATTCCCAAGATCCATAATATAATCAGAACTCATAAAAAATGCATAGAGGAAAAATAACACTTCCAGGTTGCAATAATAAGATATCATTTCAAGATATTGATTTAATCAATACATTCTCAATGATATTTTCAATACCGAAATACCTAAAATGGGAATATGTTATTTACATTTAAACAAATTATGTCTTGTTAAGGAATCCATATGCCAAATGATGGCTATGACAACATAAATTTAATTTTCACCACATTCAATAAAAAAATTTCTTCTTTCATTTAAACAAATGATTGATAAAAAATGATTCATTTTGATAAATATGGAATGAAATTAAATGTAAAAGGGTATTATTGTACACTGTATAAAATAAGGTGGTGTTTAAGTACAAAATATGCCTCAATGAAAGGAGATTGTGGTGAATTCCTTTACCCCAAGTCCGACCTATCACGTAAAATTTATAAGTTCCTGAATAAAAAACATTGGTTTATATATGTTTTCCATAGAACCTTTTTCATGTTTATTATTTATTTTGTATCACTTATTCCCATGTTATAATATTTATAAAATTATTTAATTTCATATTGTATGTAATGTCGATATTCAGTACTTGAGTCAAAAATAAATATGTATTAGATGTCAGTAGTATATGTGGTAATAACACCATTATCTAATGAATATTATTCATGAAATAATAAAATATTTTTCCAATTAATCATACTTTTAAAATCAAACCATTATTTATGGTTATGATGAATGAACAATGTTATAATCATTTAGACGGTAGGTCATACGTACGTTGTATTAATGTTTTAATTTTTCATTAATCATTATGGAAACAAGTTATTTAATATTTTATCATTATATAATGATCATTATATTATTATAAAAAATTATTTTAATATACTTTTATATATATTACAAGTGATGTTGTGAATAAAAAGGATTCATATCGCTTCGTGGAGGTGATACTCGACATGTACGCAGAAACAATGTTGTTGTTTTTATGTGCATGTAAGGAAATAAAATAATTGAAATATTATTCTATTAAAATGATAAATATGTCATGAATGTCACATATAATTATTAATTCAGTCATTATAACTTATCATGATGAAAGGTAATAGAAATGAAACTAAATCAGTTCATGGAGGTGATAATTCACATGTAAAGACAAATGATTAATTATTTTTCCATTTTATGGAAGTATATAATGATTTCGGGGAAGGTAAAAAAAACATTTCATCTAATTATTTTTAGGATACTTAATTTATTATTATATCAAGAAGGAATAATATATAAATTAGTTGGAAGAAAAATAAAATAGAATCTCTTTAAAATGAGAGATCTTTTTTAGTTAATCACCTTTGAATTTCCCATAACATATCTAAGAATGGTGCTTTTCCAAAAATATGGCCTCAAAAAATGTGAGTATGGATTCTCAGAAGTGGTTTGGCTTGATCATGTCTGAACCGAAATACATTTGAAGTGTTATTAAAATTAAACATATGGTACCTTTTTATAAGATAGTGGGGGAACCTTTAGAAATTATTTCATTATTAAATTAATGTAAGGTAATTTTCTAATCCAAAATATTCCAAATTGAATTATGTCAAAGATAAGAAGAGGATAATTTAAAATCCACCAATCCAATAATTTTTAGATTATTATTTATTTTATTTTAAAAATTATCTTTTCAGTGTATCATTAATTATTATCATTTAATCTTAATAGTTGTAACGAAATTTTAATTATTAAGAGGATATTAATTTAATATATTTGAGATAAATTAACAATAATTTGTCAAATAATGATATTTTAGAGATTATCGTAGTCACTTTGTGATTTTAAAAGATTTTTTGGATTTATAAATAATTCGATAAATTATTGTTTTTATAAAACATCAATTACATCAATTTGTAAACTATTCATTTTACTAAATTTATTAAAAATATAAAAATAGAGATAACATCAAACCAAACCATTGAATAGTCATATAATGTGTCATATTCTCCTATAAAAATATATTATGACATAAATTATGTCAAATAATATTTGTTTTAATATTTATAATATTATTTATTTGATTCCTTCCTTAATATAGAAATCACTACATAATAATTATATCATAACTAAATTTATTTATTTAATGTATAAAAATTATTAATAAAATACCAATATGTAAGAAACCTTTTTAGATTTATAATATCAAAATAAACTCAAATATATCACTTATATAAACACAAATTTTTTGTTTTTGTAAGAACATATATGTTTATAACATATTTTCCTTTACATTAAATTAAATGTTATATGTGTCTTAATCACAATCAAGTGGATTCCAATGACCACATTTTTATCCCATTGATTGTTTGGTTCTACCATATCTCATCAAATTGTATTAGGACAAGTGTTAGGGTAGTTTTATATTAATATAATATAATTTGTACCCTTATTTACATGATTATCCCCTTAATCTCAGTAAATAAAAATAATTACTAATGAAACTGTTTATAATGTCCAAAAATAAAAGAGAGAATCCATTTATTCAGATTCAAAACCAAAAAATTGAATTAATTAATTTAAAATTAATTCTCATTATCAATGCATGAAGACGAGTTTATAAGAGTAAAAACTATAAAATGATTTACATTGTTTATATCAAATTTCATTGTGAAATTACCTAAAATGAGAATGAAAATTTATTATTTATCACTATTCATAAAAATATGAATTCTACTAGAAAATTAAAAAAAATTGGACCAATGTAATTTAGATATGAGTCATCCAAATAAGAAGATTATTTTTTTCAAATTTAAATTAAAAAATAGAAAAATAATTATATTTTAAAAGTGTTCTCCATAAAAAGGTGGTAAGACTACCTTTTAAGTATTTCATTGTCAAAACTGTATTTATTCTCATTTTAAGCCTCTATGATTTATTATAATACATTAAAAACATTTAATAAAATTTTGGAACCATAATATAGTTAGTTATATTCATTTCCCTCCAATACAATGTCTTTGTATTAAATATTAATTAAAATAATAATATTAATAATGTATTATTTTTTATGTAACTATGTCTTTTGTTCAACGTAGAATTTTGGAGTAACTTGTATTTTCGTGTCATGTACACTATCAAACACTAAATACCCATTTAGGTATACTATATATAATTCATAAAATACAATATATATGAAAATTTATTATTTTATAATTACCTGGAATGTTACATACTACCCCCATTTTAGAAATTATGTCTTCAAAATTTTATTCACATATCAAATATCTAGGTAATTTCTCCTTCATTGAATTTTTAGATTCTAATGTTTCCTCTTAAACTATAAGTTATTTTCAATAAAAATTTATCCTAATTAATCAATTTATTCAAAAAAACCTTATATCTATGGTTAAAAATCAGGACTAGATATTTCTCATAAGAAATATTATCTTCCAACGGAACTACTTTTGTACTCAAAACAAGAGATGGATCGGAAAAATACGTTCTCAACATTGAATCATGAAAAACAGTGTGTACCTGGGATAAAATAAAAGGTAAATCCACTATATAGGCAAATGATCAAACTTTATATTGGATTTTATATGGGCTAATGCACATCAGACTTAGAATGGAATTCCTACCAAAACGCATCTCTATTCTCTATAATTAAACACTGAGAAAGACAAGATCACCTACTTCAAAAGAAAGATCATTCCCCTAGTTATCCACATAACTTTTTATGCCTCCTCTAAGCTGTCTTCAAGGGTATCTAAATTAACATAATATTTTCTACAATTTCTTATACCAATTATTGTCCCATAAATAAACATTAACCAACTTCACCCCCAAAATCAGTAGTTCAACAATACTTTCTATATAATGCCTCAAATGGTACCATCTGTATATTGGAATGAAAGCTCTTACTATAAGAAAAACCAACCAAAGAATGATGTTGGTTCTATCTTCCATAGAAATCCACTGTACTAGAACGTAGCCTATCATCTAATGTCTAAATTTATTATTATGTCTACTAATCGTATCGAGAAAGAAATCTATACTAAAATTTTATTCAAACCCCATCATCTATTAAAGGCCTTTCTAAAAGTTAGAAGTGATCCTGCGATCATGATTAGATACAATTGTTAGAGGAACTCAATGTAAATTGAATATCTATATATGATACAACTGATAATGTTTATCTAGAGACAATGTATAAAATATAAGAATAAAATAAGATGATTTATTCAAATTATCCATAATTACCCAAATCGAACTATTACATAGATAAGTATTTGGTAATCCCACTACGAAATCAATTGATATACTTTCTTATTTCCAGTCCAGTTCTGGAAAAGGCTGAGGAATCCCTTTTAGAAACATTCATTCTGCTTTCACCAACAGACTAGTTAATCAATTCATAGTAAAGTCAGCAATATCTATTTTTATTCCATCTCACCAACATAACTCTTGATAGTCTTTGTACATCATAGTACTTCCAGGATGAAATGAAATTGGAGGACATTGAGATTCACATAATATCTCTTTGTTAAATTTTGAATCATAATGAACCCATAACCTTTTCCCAATTCAAAAAACACCATCTTTATCAATAATAAATTTTGGAAACATACACTTATCAACCAATTCTACCATTTTCTGCAACTCACTATCATCATTCATAACATGCATAACTATATCTTGTAGAGATGATTTCACTGATACCAGAAAAAAATTGGTTCCATTCACACCCCAATAAAATCCAATCCTAAATTTACCTAATCAATAACTTAAAGATCACATTCCAAACATTAAATTGTTAATGTAGAATTAGTTTTCCTACTGATATCCTCTTCTACGTTGTATTCTTTTTAAGGATAGTAATGAATCATGATATCATGATACCTAATTATTTCCAAACATCTTCTTTGTCTCATGTTAAATTCTTTTTTATTGAATATATAATGAATATTAATTTGATCAGTATATATATCACAATTATTTCCATATAAATGATGCCTCCAAATATTTAAAGCAAAAACTACAACAACTACAAAAATCACGTGTGGGGTAATATAACTCAAGAGTTATCATCTGAAGAGAAGAATAATCAGTTAGTAGATAATTTTGAATTATGATACAAAAAATTCATTTCGATGAATCATAAATATAGATAAAAAATTAAAATTTCCTATATTTTAATGCCAAATTTTTTTTTAACTAATATTTTTTTCAATTCATGAAAACAATCATCAAATTAATTAATCTAGACGAACATAACACCTTTATGTGTAATGTTATACAATGGGCCATATTACTATGCATATTTTCTAAAAACCTCACCTAATAGCTAGATAAACCAATAAAAAACGAATCATAGTTATATTTGTGGGTCTTGGAAATTCATAAAAAACTTTTGTTTTAGTAGGATGAATAGTAATGCCATGTTTCTAAAAATTGTGGCGAAGGAAATAATTTTTTTGTAACAAAAATGAAAACATTATGAATATCCCAAAAAATTTCCTCTCTTTTAATGTTTGTAAGACAACCCTTAAATAAAATTCATATTCCTTGTTAATTTTATAATATACATAAATTTCAACATCAAACACAACCACAAAACTCTCCACGATGTTGGGAAATATTCTATTCATATGCTCCCTGAATAAAATAGGATAATTTGTTATCCCAAACAACATCACTACAAATTCAAAATTGTAATATCTAAAATGAAGCGCGGTATTTTTAATTCCATATTTATTTTCATTCAATAGATGATACCCCTAACCTCAGGTCAACCTTCCAAAAATACTGAGCGCCATGCAGATGATCAGCACAATCATTAATATGATGTAAAGGATACTTGTTCATAACATTGATGTTACTAAAGGCTCAATAATAAATGAAAAGTATCATTGAACAATAAATTTTTTAACAAAAAAGGATATAATAACCCCATGGTGATGTGTTAGGACAAATGAAACCAATATCTAATAACACATGCAATTTCATCATTTTCTATAAATTTTCAGTTTGAGAAACTTGATAAGGGGTTTTTGAAATTGTCTTATCATTATGAACTAATTCAGCAGTAAATTTAACTTTCACGTCATTTATAATAACAAGAAACACCTCAAGAAAATCATCAGGGTACTCATTTACCACTAGACGATCCTTAGAAAGAACACTTCATTTGTTATCATCAATATGTGAAAGGTAGCATTTTTTTCTATATATTAGTAGTTAATCAAATTCAAGATATGTTATCAGAGGTAATGGATCATTCTTATACACAAATCGAAAGTCATTCTGGAAATTAACTTCTTTAACTGTACAATAAATCATATAATGGTATACAGAAATTCATTTCATTCCTAGAATAACATCAAAATCTACTGGAAGAAAAAAATACGCTTTTTATGTATATTCTATACATAAAAAAGTATATGAATATTCTTATAATTTAACTTGGTTTTATTATTTACCGCATTTTTTTATCATTTGTTCTGGATTCATTTATTGAGATGGAATTCCCAATATACCAGAAAATTTCTCCAAAAATGAATGAACTTGTAGATCTAGAAACAAACAACACATTTTAATACTCTAAATAAAGAATAAATGTACCTGTTACCACTTCATTAGATATCCCAACATCTACTGAAGTAGATTGATAGGATTTTATGAAACTCTTCTACTTATAGTACTGTTTCTTCACTTAATTCGAGTTCTTAATCTGATACTGATTTTCATAATGAAATGTCTCATTGCACTTATAACGTTTAAATAAATATAAATAATGTTTTTTTGTAGCACTATTATTATCTTTATCAGTGAAATTATTGACCTTATGTCACTTTTTTTCATATATGAAGAACGTAATAATTTTAAAAAATGAACTCTATAGTGTTTTTTATCACAATTTTAACAAACTATAAACATAATATTTTTACCATCATAAATGTTTTATAAAATATTCCATTTCTCCTACCACTTCATCCACATATTCTTCTATTTTTCAATGAACACTGGATAATTAGTAAACTATATTTCCACCTTCTCTTAACATCCAAAAATATTTTCACAAAATTTTAACTCACAATAATCCCATGCCCCTCGATACATTTGCATTAATATTTAATAAACCTGATAGATTTTTTTATAAAAATATTAGTTAAAATTCATAGAATACATTTCCAGTCGAGGAAAATATTCATTATAAGGACCCACTGAGTCATCCTTCTACCTCAATCAATATAATTATTTTTCCATCCAAAGAGGAACCATCTTTAGAAAATATTTCTTAAGAAACATGTCTTCAAATTCATTACAATAAAGATAACTAATATCCTCATCTTCCATAATATTCTTTACCACATGCCAATAATGATCAAATCCACCATAAATATTGTAAACAAAAAGACTGTACTTTTTATTTTCAGAACACCTCTTGACATAAAAAATATTTTAAAGTGCTTTAATCCACCCATCAGCAGGCACAATGTCAAATGATCCTCAAAATGATGGAGGATGCTGCCTCATGAAATTATACACTTCTGACATGTCCCAAAATGGTTAATATTGATGATCAGATGCATGGATTCTACCGCAATTTATATCCTCGGTCAACTAAACAATTTGTACAACATACTATTCAGTTTCAATTAAGACCATCTTAGGTTGTTGATTTGAAAAGTTGTTTCCTCTAGAGGTCATCCCAGTATATATTTCTTGTGCCCACTATGGATATACATTTTTAACAAATATATTAATGAATAATAATCAAGTTAATAATGGAAATTTAAATCATTTCAATTTCACTATAAACTAAACATAATTTATTGATAGTCTAATAACAATATTCTAACCCTAAAATATATCGTTATCATCCTTTTTTATAAACTATAATGGACCATACATAAAGATTAAATAATACTGAGTTATGTCAACAAGTCACATTGAGGTACTTTTCTTGTTTTGAGTTTTACATAATTATAACATAAATGATACATAATATCTTAAATTTATACAAAGTGGAAACCACTACAATAGTATCCATTTTTTCCAAAATATAAAAAAATTTAATATAAAAATAATTTCTTTTCTTTTATAATAATATTCTTGACTTCTTCATTTCCGTTACTCACCCTTATACCGTATGAAAACATTTTAAAAACATGGTTGGACGACCATAATCATAGTAAGGTATATAAAATGAGGAATGAAAATGTTATTGCATTAATATTTATAAACCCGTGAAATCAAAATAATAATTATAAACATTATATCAATCATAAATGATAAAGGTAACATGTAGTATCCATATCATCCATACATTGTAGATTTTATAACTAAATAGGTAGTAACCTTCATGGTTTTTTTGGAATACTGATGACAGTATATTCCCAAAATCATTTAGTAAAAAAATTATCATTTAACTCTATATCATTACCCAATGTATTGGAGAGCTATCATAGGCTCACCAGCCCTTGATTTATCCCTGAATCACTCGTATACATAAAAAATACTCAAGAACTATAACATAAACATAACTCATAATAATACATGACGGAAAAATAACATTCCCCCATTTCAATTATAAGATATAGTTTCATGATATTGATATAATCAATACATTCACAAAACCATTTTCAATAAAAAAAATATCAAAAATGGGAATATGTTATTTAATTATGATTAAAAAAATTGTGTTTGTAGTGGAAGAACATAAACAAATAATAGTCATGACAGGGACAATGTCTTTGTCTGCAAATAAACAAATAATCATATCATATTTGTTTAATAAAACAGTTCACATTAAAATAATTGGTTTTGTACCTTGTTGAATAATCTTATAATTCAAATTGGTTGACTATACACCATATTAAAAAATAGGTTGTGTATATCCTCAAAATATGCCTCAATTAAAGGAGATTTTGTTGAAGTCCTTTACCTTTATACTGAATTATCACATAAAATATTTATGTTCCTGAATAATAAACTAATGTTAATTTGTAATTTCAAGAAAACATTTTCAGGATTATTATCTCTTTTATATAACTTATTACCAAGTTATAAAAATGATATAATTATTAAAATTCATATAAGATTTTTTCTGATATTTAGTACATGAGTCCAAAGTGAACAAGTATAAGATATCACTAGTCCATGTGGTCATAAGTCTAACATCTCTAGAATTTTATTCAAGATATAACAATAAATTTATACATTAATCATAATTTTTAAATAAAAACATTATTTATGTTATGAAAAATGAAAAACATTATATTCATGGAGTTTGTAGGTCATATGTACCAATAAGTGACATTGTCATTTTTCATTGATCATTATAGATATAATGTTTTTATTATATTAAATTTCCAGAATGATCGTAATATTATTATCCTAATAAAATTAAGTTAAATATAATTATATATATCATATAAATTATTTGGTTAATAAAAATGACTCACATCGCTTTGTGGAGGTGATGATTCACATGTACGCACGAAGAAACCTCTTAATAGAAGAAGATATTGATTTAGGGGTGATATTAAAAAAATATAATCTCAGAATATTTATCGTAATATAGTTATTATTACATCTATAAATAAATGATATAATGTAAGTGAAAGAAAAAATAAAATATAAACACTTAAAATACGATACCTATTTTTTTAGTTGATCATAGTTGAAGAACACATTATAACCTATAATATGTGAGTTTTGCCTAAAATAAAGACCATAGAATGTGGGGAGTGATTCTGGGAAAATTATTGGTCATATATCTGCCGAAACAAAATGCATTTTATGTTTGATTATTAGAGAAGAGAGATTTCATTTTTATAGGAGAGGATACAGTCACCATTGAAAATTCATAAAATATTAAATTATTATTAATAATTTTTTTAATTTAATGGATTTAAGATTCACATGTGTAGCATATAATATGAGTATAGTTCTATATAATTTCATCCAATAATTATTAAACTGTTAATTATATTATTTTAAATCATATCCTTTCAGTTTACCCTTAATTATTAAGTTTTAATTTTAAAAGTGGAATGGACATTTTCTCTTTTAATAGGCTATTAATTTTAATAATGATATAAGCTATTTACAATTGTTCACATGATATTCTTTTAGGCCGTATCATAGAAACTTTATTTTTTAATTTTTTTTTGTATTTTTAATATATTTAATAAATTAACATTTTTATAATACATTAATGATGTCAATTTTTATAGTATTCAATTGATTGATTTTAAATAAAATCAATACCGATAGATAACATAGAATATAACTATTGAATAGTCTTATATCATGACATATTCACATAGTAAAATTGTTGATGACATAAAATATCTCAAAAAAATTTTAACCTTTATAATGATATTTATTTTATTATTTCATTAAAAAATAAATTAGCACATCATTATTATATCTGAATTAAATTTAATTATTAAATATATAAATTGAATAAATAAATAAAAATGTATTAAATATTTTTTTATTTATATTTACAATTTATAAGTGAATATATTTCATATATAAACCCATGATAATTTTTTAACTAAAAGGATATATGTTTATAACATATTTTCCATTACTTTATATTAAAAGTTATAAGTTTTATAATCACACTCTCATGGATTCAAAAGGCCAAATTTTTAACCCAAATGTTTTATCGATCAACCATATCTCATACAATAGGATTATGACACGGTTTAGGGTAGATTAATAATATTAAAATATTATTTTTTCCCTTATTTTCATTATTTTCCCTTTAACTGTGGTAAATAAATTAATTTACTAAACATACAATTCATAATGTCAAAAAATATATGTAAAATATTTAAATAATTTAGACCCTATTATTCTATATATGGAATTTATTTTTCCAAATTAAAAATAAACAGGTTTTAAAAATTAATTTAAAATTAATTCTCATTTATCAAATGAGAAAAAGTGTTCTTTAAAAGTAAAAAACCTCAAAATATTGTCATTCGATTATATCTAATTTCAGTGTTAACTTTCACCCAATGACCAACATTTGATTAAATTATAAAAAACAAATCTAAATATACATTAAAACCAATTCAAGATATAATCTATCAATACAAATAAATTATATGAAAAGTTATTTTTTAATGAAAATGAATAATTATTCTCTATTAATTAAAATGATAATTTAACATAAATATACAAAAATTTAAAAAAAAATTATGGATTGCTTTCATAATTGAAGTACATTATGTCAAATAAAACATATAAAATAGAGAAAAATATATATTTAAAAATATATCACCATCAAAATGTGTTATAACTACATTTAAAAAATATCATAGAATTTTAGGCATAAAACTTGATTTATTCTCATTTTATGCCTCTACTATTATTTAGGTGAAAGTAAAGAACATTTAATAAACTTGTGTCAGTATAAGAAATATTGTTATGTTTATGTAGGCTCATAAAACTATTGTGAATTAACTACCATTTAAAATAACAGTATTAATAATGTAATATTTTTCATTATAATATAGTCTTGTGTGTGACGTATGATTTCAAAGACTTCAATTGATACATGTTGGGTACATTATCATTTATATATTCCCCTTATATGTAAATGAAATATATATTTCATTTATATTAACTGATATAAATACATTATTATTTTTTAATTACGTTGGATGTTAAATCTACTCCCCCAATTGGAAATTGCATCCTCGCAATTTTATTCTCTTTTCAAATAAGTGGAGGTATTCCTCCCTCATAGTGGTTTTGGATTCCAATTTTTCCTCTTAACCCATATGATTTTTTATAAATGAATATCCTAATTAATCACCTTATTCTGCAACACCTGCACTCTGTGGTCAAGAATCAAAACTTTTTATTCCCCATAAGAATGATTATCATCCAACTAAAGAACTTATAGATTCATAACATGAGATGGAAATGATAAATACTTTCTCAACATTGAAACATGAAAATAATTGTGAACATTGAATAAATTTGAGTTATGGTAAATATATAGTAAACTGATCCAACATTATCCATGATTTCATAAGGACTAACAAACAGTAGACTCAAATTTACCTTCTTAACAAAATGCATCACTCTTGTCCATGGTGAACTATTGGCAAAGGCTTGATTTTCAACCTCAAAATAATGATTCGTTGGTTATCTGTATAAGTTTTCTTCCTACATTAACCTTTCCTCATGTGTTTTTGAATCAACTAAAATTTTTCTGCCATCTCATCTACAAGTTCTAGTTCTATTGTCTTCTTTCAACTACTTCATCTAAAAAAGCTAGAATTCGACACTATTTTCCATATAATATCATAATTAGTTCCTTCAGTATTATAGAATGAAAACTGTTATTATATGAAAACTCAACCAAAGAAAGATGTATGTCCTTAAATCTTTTGTATTCCATTGATCATACACGTAGCATATCCTCCAATGTGTGAATTTTTAATTATGTTTGCAATACGATAATGGAAGAAAAGATGTATTATGTTTAATTCAGTACGACTCAAAATTTTAAGTACTTTCCCATAGCATGAAGTGAACATGGGATTAGGATCAGATTCAATAGACAGAAGAACATCATGTAAGCTGAATATCTCATTATTATACAACCCATAAATATGATATATATATATATATATAGTGCAACACCAATATAGATAAAATATGATGATTTAATAATTTTATAAACAATTTCTCAAATTGTATTGTTTCATAGAAACGTATTTGGTGATCCCACTATGAAATACATTGTTATATTTTCCCATTTACTGTCTCGAATAGAAGAGGTTGAAGCATCTCTTTTGGAAACATTCATTCTTATTTCACCTACTAACATGTGAAACAAATCATAGTAAAGTCTGCAATATCTCTTTCTATTCCATTACACCAGTAATACTTTTGAATAACTCTATACATCTTATTACTACTACGATGAAAAAAATGGAGACATTTGAGCTTCAAATAACAACTGATTAATCAATTTTTAATCAAAAGGCACATAGAACCACTTCCCAAATCTGGAAACACAATTATTATCGATTTAAAATTTAAGAAACATACACTTCTAAACCAATTATACATTTTTATACAATACACATTCTTTTTTATGCACTTTTATAATACTTTCTTATATAGATGATTTCAGTGACACATGAAACAAAAATGATTTTTTTTTGTACCAACAACATGAAAGACAAATTTCTCCAAATCATTTAACAGAGGATCATGTTCCAAGAATAGAATTTTAAATGTAGCATTACATTTCTGACTCAAATAATTAGCTATTTTGTTTTCTTTTATAGGATTGTAATTAATCATTGAAGAATAATAGTTGATTATTACCAACCATTCCTGCTGTATCATGTTAATTATTTATGAGTGAATATATAATTCAATATTTTATGATCAGAATATATTTATCATCTTACTCGATTAAACTAATTCCTCCAAATTTCTAAAGAAAAAACAAAAAATTACAAAACATTTATCAGGTAATTTAACTCCTGAGTTTTAAACTGACATAAAGAATAAGTAATTACATATTCATTCTACATTAAGACACAAAGAATTACATTCAGTGAATCATAATGGTAGATAAAAAATTCTTCATTCCAGGATGATAATACAATAACAAAAGCATTCACCAATCTTCTTTTCAATTTCGGAATACAATCAAAACATTTTTTTGTCTATATGAACATAACTCATTTTCATGAAGACATAGTTATGGGGAAGATAACAATGAATTTTATTTAAAAAACATATGGTAATAGTCTACTAAACAAAGAAAACTATGAATCTTGATTATATTTTTGGGTCTCAACTATTCTTCAATAACTTTTATTTTAGTAGGATCTACAGTTATTTTGTCTTAACAAATAATGTGATCATGGAATGAAATATTTGGTCACCAAAACACGAATTTCATGAATTTATTATAAAATTTCATTTCTTTAATGGTTTTCATGACAAACCATAATTGTCTTTCATGCTCCACATTACTTTTAGAATATACCAAAATGTCTTCAATAATCACCTCCAAAAACAAATCAAATAACTAAGAGAATATTTTATTCATAAGCTCCATGAATATTGTAGGTGAATTCGTTAACCCAAATGAAAACACTAAAAATTCACAATATCCATATCTAGTATAAAACAAATTCTTCAAAACGTATGATTTCTCAACTTTCAACTAATGGTACCCTGACCTAAAATCATCATTCAAAAAATATTTACCTCTTCATTGATGATCAATCAAATAATCTATATGAGGCAGGGGATACTTGTTCTTAATAGTGATGTTATTCAATGATATATAATCAATGAAATGTCTAATTTAACCATCATTATTTTTAAAAATCAATATAAGATCACCAAATGGTGATTAGCAAGGTAAAATAAATCTTTTATCAAATAACTCCTGCTCACTATTTTATAACTATATATCTTTAATTTATGACATTTGATAAAGGGGTTATGAAACCTTCTTACCATATAAAACTAAATTAACATTATATTCAACTTCCTAATCAGGTATAATTCCAGGTAACAAATCATAAAACACATCAAGATACTCAATTACCACTAGCAGATCATTAATCTGAAAAATTATTATTTTTTCAACAATATGACGAATGTATCATTAACTTCCATCTTATATTAGTTTTTCATTTTATTGAAATGTTATCATAGGTAAGGGTTCATTCTTATACCCAAACAGAAAAGTGTTAATATAAATAATATTCTTTATCTATATAGTCAATCATAGCATAATAAACATGAATCTAATCCATACAATCAATAAAATCAATCTACAATAGATAGAAAATAATATGGTTTCCATGAATATTTATTTTAATGACAATGACAGTAAGATTCATATAATTTATTTTCAAAAAACATTCCCCCAGGGTTTTTACCATATATTATAAATTCAAATATTGAGGTGAAATTCCCAATATCAGAGAAAATTTATCATATATTAATGAATGTGTAGATCCATAATGTAACAAAACATTGGAATGATCATAATAAACAATAATTGTACATGATGCCACTTCGTTAGATGGACCAATATCTTCTTAATTAGTTACAATCAATTTCATCTCACCGTTCTTCTATTAATATATTTGCTTCCCAACATTTAATTTCATAATTAGACACTCATTTAATTAATGACCCATATCATTACACTTAAAACATTTTACGTACTATAAATAAATTTTTTTACTAGTACCATTTTTTTATTGTAATTAAGAGCCTTGTGTCCCATTTTACCACATCCAATGATCTTTTGAGAATTATAATGGAATTCTACAGTGTGATTTTACCATATTTTCAGAATCTATAAACATAATTTTCTTATCATCAATCTTTTTTGATGAATTCATCCCTTTCATCACCAACCAAGAACACTTATTCTTATGATTTTTCCAAGAATAGATTGTTATCAGAAAACTCCAATTCCACCATCTTTGTTAATAAAATAAAATTGTCAAAACTTTTGATCTCATGAGAGGCCAATTCATATTGATACGTTGGATTTAATCTTGAGTAAAAAAATGGATTTTACTATTAAGATCTTGGTTCAAATTTACAGATTACCATTCCTGTTGATTTAATTTATCTTTATAAGCATACCATAAGTCATTCTCCAACCTCAATTAGAAAAATTGTTTTTCCATCCTAAGATGAACCACTTTAAGAAAATATATCTCAAAAAACCTGTCTTTGAAATCATCCCAATCATGAGAATCAATATCTTCAATATAACTGAAATTCATTGACGAAGACCACCACTTATTGGATTCACGGTCAAAATAGTAAACAAAAATATAAAACATTTTTTTTTCTGAACATTCTATGAAATCAAAAATATATTTATGTTATTTAGTCCACCCTTCATCTATCACATGGTTAGATGATCCTCTGAATGACAGAGGATGTTTCCCCTTAAAAGGCTTCACTACAAACATTTTTCTATGTGTTTTATCTTTCTAATCATGTTCATGGATACCACAGACATTTATATCATGATTCAACTACTCTATCATTGATAATACTATTAAGTTCAACTTTTGACCATCTTATCTTGTTTATTGGGATGTTTTTTCTTCTTAATGTTTTCCCAACCTAGCTATCAATTCTCCACGAGAGAAAACCACTCATAATAAACATATCATAGATGAAGGAAAAATATAGTCTTTAAATTCTATATCATTACAATATTACCATAACGTAAAAATCATTTATGGATATTCTCTTAAAATATCAGAACCCCTAATGTTACCTAAACATGCCTACGATTTAATCTATAAGTCCCATGGCTTAAATATTTCTTAATCTTGAGTTAAGTCATGATTTCACATCGAATATATTCTCAGATTAATTGTATTAGAGAATTATAACATGAACTATAAAAAATAACTCCAATTTATAAAATATTTATACCAATACCACAATATCCATTACTCTCATAATATAAAACATTAAAAAGAAAACACGATTTCTTTTTCATGATAATAATTTATTTGACATGTACCTTTCTCTTAACCATTTTTATACCCTATGAAAATGTTTTCAAAAATTGGGATGGGCACAAAAAGCTACGTAAGATATGTAAAATAAGGAAAGAACATGTTAGTCTATGAATATTTATAAACCCATGAAAGCATAAAATTCCTAAAAAATTTCATATAAATCATAAATCATAAAGGTAACTTATCGAATCCCAATCATCCATAAATTACAACATTCATAAATACATATGGAGTTACCTTTATGGTTACGTTGGAAATATCCCTCTCAGTATATTACATTAATCACATAGGAGAAACCATATTGTTTAATATTTTCTCATTACCATATTAATTAGAGAGCTATCACATACTCACCCACTCTCAGTTTATCCAGGAACCACCCATTTAAAAATTTCATTCCTAAGAGCCATAACATAATCACAAATCATAAAAAATGAAAAAAAAAACATTTTTTTAGTGTAATTATAAGATATAGTTTCAAGATATTGATATAATGTGTCCATTCTAAAAACGTTTTTCAATACCAAAAAAACATAAAATGGTAATACGATATTTTCATTTATTAAATAGAACATTTCAACATGTGGAGGAGTCCAAATACAAAATAATGTCAACAACGGAAGAAATTTCATTGTCGGTGAATATGTTACAAATTCATTTTTTCATTTATTAAAACACTTCATACAAAAACTATTCCTTTTGAAAACTGTTGTATGAAATTACGAGTCACAGAGGATGATTATACAACATATAAAAAGGTGGTGTATAACATCAATATATGCCTCAATGAAAAAAGATTGAAATTAAGTCCCTTACCACGAGTCTTACTCATCACATAAAATCATTATATTCTTGGATAATAAACATAGGTTAATTTAAAAAAATTTAAGAACATTTTTCATGTTTATTATTTCTTTTAAATCACTTTTTATCATGTTATTAAAATTATATAATTATTTGTGTTTATATTTTTTATTATGTCGGTATTCGGTACCTCATTCGAAAATGAACTTGGTTTTGATGTCACATGTCTGTGTCGTCATAACTATATCATCTATTTAATATTATTCACGGAATAATAATCAATTTTATACATTAATAATAATTTCTAAATTAAAAAATTAATTATGGTTATGAAAAATGAGTATTGTTATATTGATTGAGACTGAAGGTCATGCATAAGCATGGGTATGGTTTTCATTTTTCATTTACCATTATAAAAATAAGAGAAATATAATTTTTTCATTATGAAATTAAAATAATATTATAAAAAAAAATAATAATTAAAATAAGCTTATATATATCATACAAGGGATGTGGTGAATAATAATGATTTGCATCACTTCGTAGAGGTGATAGTTCACATGTACAAATGAACTACATTATTGTTTTTATGTGCATGGATGGTATGAACATAATTGAAGTATTATTAATTTAAAAGGTTTCATATTTCATTAATATCGCACACATAAATATTTATATATATATATAAATTAAAATATCATTATCTATGATCTTAATGGATTTTAATGTAAAACGAATGAAATTGGTTCGTAGAGGTGATAATTAATATGTATGCACAAACTATAAATTCATTTCCCATTTTATGGAAGTAAAGAAGGTTTTAGGGGATTATATTAACATAATAACTTTTAAATATATATAGGATATTCTATTTTTTATTACATCTTCTATTACGATGATTTAATGGACATACAAGAAGAAATAAAATAGAAACTCTAAAAATTGAGACCTCTTCTTCGGTTGATCACCTTCGAAGAATGCCTTAACACTTCTATGAATGGTTTTTTGGTTAAACTACGACCTTAATAATGTTGTGAAGGATTATAAGAATATTTTTTGGTTGATATTGTTCAAAAAATCGTTTTTAAATGTTTTTATTAGATAATAGATGGTACCTTTTTATTGGAGAGGGGTGGGGCACCCTTGTAAATTATATAAATATTAAATTTAATCAAAATAATTTTTAAATAATAAAGGCTTTCAATTGATATATTTAGAATTTAAAATGAGTACAGATAAAAATCTTCTCATATAATAAATTTTTTATGTATTTATATTAGTTTAAAACTTATCTTTTCTGTTTACCATTAATTATTCTCTTTTAATATTAAAATTTCATACAATAATTTAATTATTATGATACTATGAATTTTAGTAATATTAGATTAATTTTCCATAATAGAAAAAATATTAATAATTTATAACTTATCATATTCACTTATGTATTTTAAAATATTTTTTGAATATTAAAATAATTTAATAAATTACTATTGTTATAAAAGATCAATTTATTCATTTTTAAAACAATTCATTTCATGGAATTTAAATAAAATATAAAAACAGGGATACGTTATGAAAAACCGTTTAATATTATTATAATATGTCATATGCACATAGACAAATAGTTTATGAGATAAATTATTTCATATAATGTTTATTTTAATATTTATTTTAACATATATTTTATTACTTCGTTAATAAATAAATCACTACATCATCATTATGATAGAAATAAATTCATTTATTAATGTTTAAAAATGCGAAATAAAATACCATGATGCATTAAACATTTATTGATTTCTCATTAATATTTATATTCATATTAATAAATAACATATACAATTATTAGTATTTTTATAGTAAGAAGATATATTTGTAAACATATTTTTATATTAAATTAAATGTTACAAGTATCATAATCACACCCAAGTGTATTCCAAAGGACAAATTTTCATCTCAAGGGTTTTTGTGGTTAGAAATATATCATAAAATAGTAATAGGACAACTGTTAGGGTAGTTTGGTATAATTATACTATTATTTTTACCCTTATCTACCCAATTTACCCTTTAACAGAAGTAATAAAAATAATTACTAATGTTATTATTCATAATATCAAAAAATAAATAGGACACATTTATATAATTTATACCTTATTATTGAAAATATGTTATCAATTTATAAAAGTTTGAATCATAATTTTTTTAGTAATTAAATTAAGATTGATTCACATTTTCAAAACAAGAAAACATGTTTTTATAAATGTAAAAATATCAAAATATTGATATTTTTTATATCAAATTTCAATGTGAAATTACATAAAATGTACAAAATTAGATTAAACAATAATAAAAAAATATAAAAAAATTCCAAAAAAATCAAATGATATTCTCTCAATAAAAATAATTTTTATGAAAATGTTTTATAGAATAAAAATCCTGTATTATTCATTATTCATTAAAATATGAATATTATTAGAAAATTACGAAAATTTCCACCAAAGTACATTTTTATGTCCCTATTCCAAAGAAGAAGTTTATTTTATCAATTAGAACATATAAAATTGTAAAAAAATTATTTAAACATGGTTCTCAATTAAAATACAGACCACCACCTTTTAATAATAGTATATCATTTTATGCTTTAAATTAGATTTATTCACATTTTGAGCCTATAAGATTTATTAGTTGAAAGTAAAAACATTTAAAACCCATTGTAAAAATAATATAATTAGTTCTATTATTTCATGTCATTACAATGACTATGAATTAACTATCATATAAAATAATAATACTTATAATGTATTATTTTTAGGTATAACTCAGTCTTGTACGCAATGTCAGATTTTGTATAAACTCATTGTTTTGTGTTGAGTATGATATCATAAAAACAATACCATTTTATGAAAACATAATATATATTTTATAAATATTGATATATATGATAATGTATTGTTTTATAATTATGGAGTATGTTAGATTACAATATATCACATTTTTTATATATTAGTTTCCCTTTATATTCTATATTATGTTATTTTTATTTTTTCTTTGTCTGTTAGTCAGGTTATTCTTTTAATATGAATTGATTTCATGGTTATGTATCATTTTACAAGTGGTTATAGAATCCATACAATACACATCAAACCCCCACTACATGTTCGGAGCCTTTGGTGCATGTGGTGGCACACTTGAGGTCTCCAAACCAACACACTTTTACAACATGAGATAGGTTGAGATCAATGGATGTAACATATAACGTCATTATATGATTACAAAAATGGTATCTTTTAATGGTAGGAAATAACAATTCTATGTAACATGATCTACAGTCACCCAGAACATATCTCAGACTCATATGTATCATTATATATTATTCAATATATATACAGTGAATTTATCCCCTTTTTACACTACTAACAAGAAGTGTTGAATCCTTAAATATAGACAATGATTTTTGAATTATCCAATTGAACGGTGTAATATCTTGAAACAATCCCCATGATATAATTTTTAATACATGAACACCATTATTTATGATGAACATAAGGTTATTTCTTGGTGATTATTAGTTGTATAATCCATCACAAATAATGATACTTCATTAACCATATTTCCATCTCTCAAGTAGAACAAATTATATTATATTTCCAAAAAAATTAATAACGATGGGTCCTTGAATACTCCAATAAGTATCTCCCATCCATCAAGTATCTTTCTCTTGAATAATGACAGAATAAAAAAAATAACACCTATGAATATTTGAAATCTACCCTAAGATACAATGAATGGTAAATATATTATATATAAATGGAAATATAATCATAAAAATATATATGTATAGGATATCCATTGTAGACATAAATATTAACTCTTCCTTTCAACCATCATCATTTGTTGGTTAACCATTCTACTAAACCAATCTACAACATCACTTCCCTTTCTAGGTGTATATTGAATATATATGTCAAAATACTATAGGTGATCCTCCCAATAATATGGAATGAGACTCACGTACAATATAAAAAAGATATATTTGATGATCATTTTTTACAATAAACACATTTAATCAATTTCCAAATATGTTGTTAAAACAGTACTTTAAGGAATGAAAAACATCATCAAATTATAGATCATAGTTAGGGTAGTTTAATTATTATATTCGCGTCTAATAAGAACAAGAATAAACCATCCAATGATGCTGAATAACATTATAACCATAAAATAATTAATAATAAACACAATAAATCTCTAAGACCCCACATTGTGGAGTAATAATAATATCATAGGTAATATTTATCAGAATGCATAGATAATGATAGAATGATTCACAATGGTTTTCACATGTCATTTTATTTCTTTTCCAACATCATTTTATAGAAGGAATTATAATCATGGAAAATTATAATTATTTCCTTGTTAAAAAATTGTAAGAATAAAAATGATCCATCCCAAAAACTCATTCATCGATAATGTAAAATAAATACCCAAATCCCCTTTATAAAGATCTTAAAAAATTACCATTTTATATATAATACTATTATTTAACATTACATCATTAATCCATAAGGAGAAATTTTTAAATATATAATATATATAAATTACCATAAATGCACTCAACATTTTTATTTTATTTAAACAATGATTTGCATAAGACTTACAATATTTAGATATAATCAATCACACTTCCATGATAGTGTCTATAGATTGATGAAAGGTCATATATATCAATGAAATGAACACATAAGGATAATATCATTAAAAATAGGACATTATGGGGTCATAAAAATTTCATTATCAAATTTAGATTGATTTATTTTGAATATCATACATCTTGATTTAAAGCATATAGTAAATCAATTTCCATTAATTCATAGAAACCCATATGTCATTCTATAATAGATTAAAATGGTCATAAATTATGTTCAGAGGCTATTGATTTTTAATCATGAAAAAATAGGATTCTTATACTCTATATAATTTTTATATTTCAAATAAATTCCCTAGAGAAAATATCAAGGTCACGCCGTGGGGAAATGCTTGATTAAATAATCCCTTTATATTTATGACCCTCAAGCATGGTCTCTAACTAAATTAAAATGGATGGATCTATATGATATGAATGGATAAATATTGTATCTATTTTTATTTTTATGTTTATGGTAAATTAAATATCCCAAATAGGAATAACTCATTAAATGTATTCAAGGAATAATTTTGGATACTATTATTTCACCTAAGATAAAAATTCATTGTCAATGGAAACCAATACCCTATGAACTAGATAGAATAAATCTATATTGATTGATCCCACCAGTACTTGACCAATAACTCTATTACCATTTTGGAACTCCAACTATTCACTATTTAATACCAATAAATGATGAATATGAGCCTATTCTGTTATAAAACTCATTACAAGCTTTAGAATTAGTTTTCCAATCCAGTACCAAAATTATATTTAAGGATTATATATTAACATCGGCATGATCCCATTGATTCAAAAATTACTCAACCAATATTTCATAAGATTTATAATTCCTTTTATAGGTTATAATTTTCACAAAAAGTGTATTAAGGATCATATATGAGTTTTAAGCAACCAATTTGAGCCAAAACATCAATAATATTTTATTATTAACAAAATAAAGTTAATTAATTTTACTAAAAAAGTGTATCAGATAATATATAAGACATAGGGATGAAACCTATAATTATTTAAATATTGACTCTAATGGTAGTGATGACATACTTAATTGAATATATATAAAACTTTATCCTTATAATATCCAGAACAGATGATTTCAAACATAAATGGATATACTAAAAAAATCATCTTTTACTCCCATGTCTTTCACCTTGAATTGAACATTATGAATGTGATAATCATTCAAATATAAATTATACCTTTATTCAATTAGAATTTGCTTAGGTCTTTTGAGTGTGATTATTATTTTGTGTTCAATATTTCCCACTAGAAAAAGAAATTTTGATAAATAATGAATAGGACACCACCTAACATCAAAAAAAAATTCATTGACTCCTTTTAATATTTAATGTATAGTATAAAATTTATAATTTTAGTATATTTAGTGCAACATTCCATTATTGGAAATTTTATCTTCTAATGTCTTATAACCCCATTATTTTTCAATGGGTGTAGGTTGTATGGAATGTTTTTTCAAAGAAGAGATATTGAAACAATACCTGGGTATGAACTAGGTATTTATTTGACTCTACCATCATATAAAATCACTAATGTGATACCCATTATAACAGAATAATAGAAAAATGAACATAGAATAACTTGTGTGTTTTTGTGTATTATAATATTTGGTGGTGACAATTAACCTACACCATATCCTTTTATGAGTATATGTCACACTAAACATCAAATAATGATGAAACTAGAAATAAAACATGATCCTTGAGGCTATATGATCCATTCATAGTGATACTTGATTAGAGGCTGTAAAATTTCAGCTGATCCCCTCCATGACGTGAGGGTTGATAATGGGATGAGTTAGAGACATGATGACATGATTATGAAGAATTCTTAGAGAAACCATAATGGTTTTCTAGTGTTGGTCATTAGGATAATTTTTTTAATAATATTTAGTGACTAATATAAAAAATTCATTCTCAATGAACACCCCATGAATTCACACTATCGTATGGGCTTGGTACAAATCCATCACTCTCACCCTTAGCTTCTTTTACAATAGATCTTTCAAAAATGAAAACACAATACAATAATTTTTAAATCAATTAAAATTCATATTGAATAATACAATGTACACTAAAAAATACCATTTTTATAAAAATAAATAACATAGATATCATAATGTTATAAGGTGACTATTACTTGTAATAATAAATTTCCAATAATTATTAAATTTCTCTTTAATAATAAACTCATGAGAATCACCTATTTCTTTCTTTCAATTATTTTAGTTAATATGAAAATTCCAATAGTCTGCATCATTTTTATGATAATATCAATAATACGGGTTTCAAAAAAGTTTAAATAAATTTGGAAATATATATTTTCCCTTCACTGGTTTACATATCAATGATTTTGTTTGTGAAAATACATTCTTAAATTCTCATGTTCAAATTTTATTTCTAATTAGATGTTCATAGAATTATTTCAAGGTGGTATATTGTCAATATTTTATTTATCCTTATTATGAGATTATTTTCATGTTAAATTAGTAATGTGAAATCCATATCTAGTTTTTTATAAAAGTGGTGATAATTTATCTTCATGATCTAGTGAAATTTTATCCTACACTAATGCAATTATGTGGTTCAATTCCTTTTCAAGGATCCCAAATTTATTCTCATCTCCCAATTTCACCTAAAGAACATCCCATTGAATCCTAATATTCAACGTACTCTCATGGGTCTACAAGGGACCCAAACCTATAAAATAATTTCAAGATCATAAAAATGAACCAAATTTCATACTATGGGTCCAAATATATTATGTTCTCTTTGATGTAATTAATAAAATTAATTTCAATTATAGAAAGTCCCAATTGAATTGAACTCCATAATCAGATATGAAGCACATCTAGAATAATTTTCTGGATGGAGAATATATTTTTAAAATTATGTTTGAATGATTTAGAAAGGATTATGAAGAATATCACTCGAAATAATTACATTGGATTATAATAATTTGTTTTAAACACTATGAGCTATAAATTTCAGGTGATGTTAAAAAAATTATCATTCTAGAATATTTTTTCCTGAAGCCTTATTGAATATTCCTATATTAATCAACTATTCATCTCTGTTATTATCAAATTTTATAATAAATCATTCATATATGACCCATCAATTCACAAATCTAAATCCATTCACACCATTTAATACTCTATAAAATATGTTTTACAAATTTCAAAATGGTATTCCAAACATTTCATATTCTATTCCAATGAGCATACATCATTTCACTCCATTCTCTGTTATCATGAATACCAAAGTTCCCAATCCATTATATAATTTCCCAATCCAAATTTTGAACTCTTCCACATCAATTATCCATTATTAGTAGTAACAATAATAAAAAACATGAAATCTAGTGTAGAAGTAGTTTTGGTAGTACATTATGGGTTAGATCTAATATTTGTCTTGTTTGTATCAATGTATGGAATGCAAGTCTAAATATACTTTTTTAATTGAGCAACTATGACTTGTTTTTTATGTTTTCATAAAAATTTATTTATATTGATTAAGGTATTTTTTTTAATATTTCTATCATCTTGATTAAGGGTTTAATGATAATAAGGATATGGTGAGGTAACGAAAAATGTGTCTCGAATAATGAATTAATGAAATGAACATTATATTCAAATGAAAGAGAGTTTTATTGGAATGATGGTTATATAATCCAATAAAATGTTATACACCCATGGATAATAGATTATAAGGGATGAATATAGGTACTCGTGTCATTATTATTAATTCTATAGGCTACCATGGGAGTGGATTATATTAAAGTTTTTTTGTTTTCTGTTTAATTTCCTTTGGATAATTTCATATTCAAAGAACATTAAAATGATCATAAAACATAATCTACCACCCTTTTAAAATTAAAAGAAAATATCCTAGGATTTTTTACTCGGTATCCCATAGTCTATACCACACACAAAGTCATAACAAATTAAATTAAATAATAATTTGCATTAAAACCAGATCATACACACAACTAACTTCATTTATAATTAGTTCACATTCAACACACATAAGAATATTTTTGAATAAACGACCATTTTAAGTATATATGACTTGATATCTATTTTTAAACTTACTAAAACTAAAAAATAAAACGACTTTAATCGATATATTTTATTATTTTTCAAATTAGATGTTTATGTTATAGATAAAAACAAAATCACTTTATTGAATATTGATTTTGTGACATTAATTTATGGTATATTTTAGATATCTAGTGGACACAATTCAACCATTTTGACCTAATTATTACATTTGGTGAAAATAATAAATGGGTAAGGTAAGGTATGATAATGAAGGTATTGAAAAATAATTAAATCAATATGATTTTTGTTGCATTAAAACGAGAAATAAACAAACAAATACACCATGATTGTATAGACATGTAAGGTGTTTCACCATGGTTTATGGAAAAAGAATTCCCATAAGGTAGAGGGAAGCATTCATTTATTAATATACCACCAAAATTAAAGGTAATATAATATGAAGTTCTATATTGTTTAATTTCATCCAAACATTAACGATAATTAAGGTAATTATTCATTTATTTTTATAATGTAATTCACGAAAATTATAAATTCATTCAATATAAATGGAATAATTAATTGTTAATTCATATCATAATATTAATATAATTCATTATAGGAGAGGTAATGGGATGGTTCTAAAAAAATAAGATTAATTTGGATCTTGTAATTATTATAAATTTGATTTTTATGTGGTTGGTACCTAATGGATAAAATATATGGAATTATAATCAGAATTATAAACTTGTCATAAGGAAAAGTGGAACATATATGTAAAACATGAGGGATGATTAAGATATATGTTCAATAATTTATTACAGAATAACTACCTATTTCATTGGTAATTAAAGTAATTATTGATGTTTTATCATATGAAGCACATGTTATAGTAGATGCTTCAATAATTATGGTACTATGGTGTGAATGTGAAATTTCAACATTTTTTATCTTTGTTTGCAAAAAAAGTCCATATGAGGAAGAAAATATAATATTAATGAAGAAAATTTTAATAGAAAGATTTATTTAAAAATTTTTAATAATCAATACCAATACTAATAATATACTAAAGAGACCAAAGTTATTAGTCCTTCGTGTTACAAAATTAAAGAGATTGAATGTTGCTCAATTATATATGAAATATATAGAATCAAAATTGAATAATTACAATTTTATATAGAGAATAAAAAAATTTGAAAATATTAATATGATCTTATAAGAAACTATTTTATTCCACACCAATATCATAAATGGTAGAGTGGTTATTTGGGCATGGTTTTTAGTTATGCTTATGAATTACAGTAAGTAGTAACTCCTGAAAAAATAATAAAACTACTCATTAGTTCTGAGAATTTATCAAATAATTATCAACCACCATTGAGGAACAACCTCAGTGCATCAAAGATTAAACAAGTAATACTAAATAATTTTTTTTAACCAAATACTTTTGTGTAATATAGTGGTTTTATAATAATAAAATAATTAGTATAATATTACTTTTACAGATTAATAATTCTTATTTTTAATTGATCAATATAAAAAGCATAGAAGTGTAAAGTGGGTAGGTTATAGTATGATATTTCAAATCTATGAGTTAAAATATGGAATAATTTTCGTGGGATTTACGTGATTCAATATTACACATCTCCTTGGAAAAATTTTTTGATATAGATTATATTAATGAATCTTGAAAAAATCACATCAAAGAATTCATGAAGAGATGAAAGAATTAAGGATTTCATACAAACAACCATGATCATATCTTGTGCACAAAAACCAACAATAATAGAATGAATTAATGAATATAAAATCAATTATAATTCAGTAAATCCCACCTATATAAATTTGGAGAGTATGTATAGAGGATAACTGAATTAAATAGATAGAAAAACCACACATTATTACCAACAAAAACTGAAGTTCACACATAATTTTCATCACGGAATGTATCTAGAATCCCACGATTTTATTTATATGAATATTATTCAACATGACTATATTTTTGAATCACTAATAGATTAAATTCATAAAAATATATTATATTTTATTAAAATAATTATATATGAATTCAAGGTATATAATAATTAATTGGAATGAGTGATTTAGTAGATTTATATATGAAAATTTTAATTTAATTTCATATTTTTAATATTCTATAATAAAATTGGAAGGTGAGGATAAAGATTATGAAATTTCAAAGGAGGTGGAAATTTCTCTTTGGAAAGAAAATTAGACCATATCCATTAAATTTTTATAATTAATGAAATTTTACCTAATTTTGGGGAATGATGAAGAATAATTTTGAATTAAATTATTTAACAATGACAATTAAATTTAATTGATATAAATAAATATTAAAATTTAATGGGAAACATTGGTTTAGTCATGTATTAAATTATAAATTGGAACCGGAAATAATTGGACCACATAGTGTGTCACACGAAAAAGGATTAATAATGTTTCAATTAGTCAATAATGACTTTAAAAGATTTCTCAAAATTACTAAAATTGTATTCATATTATTATAGAATAGGAAATCCCCCCCTAAATGAGGAATATAAATAGGTGATAAAATCCTCTCAAATGGTATATATTCCTTTTTTATTGAAGTCATTTTCATTAATGAAAATATCTACCTAAATTTGGAAATTCATGGTGAAATTTTTATCTATTTACGGTCCCTGGGACATAATGACGTGTATAGATAGTGGATATTAATCATAGAAGTAGAAATACACAAAAACCTGAATATTGTGAAATATTTCTAATATATAGATTCATATAATCATAGGAAAAATACATGAATAAGAAAACATACGTTTTTAACTAAATAAAAACAATAAATATGGGATCATAGAGGAGCCTAAAATGTTTGAATAATTTGAATTTGTTAGTTAAATAAGAACCACTTGTGCGGAAATCTAAATTAAATAATTTTTTTATTTAGAATTTTGTTAATTTTTTGTCTTTTTATTTTATGTAAATAGTAGTACATTGAGTATTTTCCTTATATTTCTTATTATTTAAATAGAAATAATAGAAAAGTTAATTTTTAATGTATATACCAAAATATGTGGGAAAAAAGAAGAAATAATATATGGGGTTGTCAACAATCATACTCTTAGTTTAGTTTACATCATTATTGGATGTATTTTTAAATCATTTTTTGTATTTCCTAAATGCACCATCATTGAATTTACATTCGAAATAATGTATGGGTTGGGGGAAGATAAAATGTAGATCTGTGTGATAAATATAGAATTTAACATTTTATTTTTAAATCTCTATATAATAAATAATGGAGATACTATTATGTTAATAACATTTATTATCTTATATATAGATTATATTCATTGAGGATTAATAAGATAAGACATATGTTTATCAATAATTGCGATGATGAACCAAATATTGAGTGATTTTATTTTTTCTAAATAAAGAAATGCATCAACCAAAAAAACAACCACATTATAAATTTAATCTAGAGTAGTTTTATTAACTATGATCAAGGTTATATTTTTATAAAATTTCCTGGTAAAAAGGTGTGTTAGTGAAAAATCAAAATTCAACAAATAGATAAATGACTTCCTGAGAACTACATACCCTTACTTAGCTTCCATACCTAGACTATAAATCATTGATCTGAGTAATTCTAACTATAAAGGATGGTTTTGATATAGGATTATTCATATCATTTAATTAATAATTTTATAGAGCATCTGATGGATATAGAAATATGGGATAAATAAACCAATTTGTTGATAGGGATGAAGGTAATAGTAAATGTTAAACTAATATAAATAAAATAAATCTTCATTCATCTACTAAATTCATAGTTATTATAAGGCCCCAGCCTTAAACCTTACTTAATCTCGAGTTATTACAAGATTACACATTGAGGATCTTTTCAGGTTTAGAGTTTTAGAGAATTAGATAATGAAACTTGCATTACATTCCGCATTTAAACAAAGTGGTTACATAAAAGACAGTATTCATTCTTCCCATCAACGGAAACATATTTTAAATAAAACATGGATTCCTTATTGACACATCCTTGACACTATCATCACATCTTGTACCTTTCCCTTGACCTGTGAAAAACCTTTCAAAAAACATGGGATGAGAATAAAAAGCTCAGTAAGGGTTATAAAAATATGGAAAGGATACATGAGTTCATATACACATAAGAATGAAATCATACTTTACCCATAAAACATAGGCGCTTTAACATACCTCATCAAATCATGAATAAATCATAGAAATCATAAGACATAAAGGTAAATTGAGGCATTCATAACATTATTACGTAGGGAGTAACCCTCTTAGATACGTTTGGAATACCCATCAAAGTATATTCCCTAAATCTCTTCGGAGAAACCTTAACGGTACACTCCTTCGCGTTACCCAATGCATTGGAGAGCTATATCGGGCTCACCCGCCCTTAGTTTATCACAGAACCACCCGTTTTCATAACAATTCCCATGAACCATAACATAAATTTATCACAGAAAACATGCATAAAGGAAATATAACATTTCCAAATTTCAAACACAATATAACATTTTAGGATATTTAAATAATGAATCCATTAAAAAAACCATTTTCAAAACCATTTAAAACATTTAATAAAGAGATTTTTGAATCAAAGTGTCCCATACCACATTAATGATTTAAACATTTTAAACCATTAATATCCATATAAATTAATCCTTAAAACCATTTTGAAAACATGGATACTAATAAGAAGAAATCATTAAAACATTTAAAGTTATATTTTGGTGAAAGGGTTTTTACCAAAATTAGAGACACTTAAATACAATAATTGAGGAATAGCATTTAATCAGAACTTTATAATATCATGAGAATAAATGGATTCATGATATAATATTCCAAAAGACAGTATATACACCATGTAAGAGTGATTTGGTGCATAACAACAATGAAGTCTCAATAGAGATGTAAAATGTGATGAAATCCCTTATAAAAAAGTTGTCCTTAAATTAAGGATAAATCAATCTCAAAATTATGTGTGAAAAATATAAATAAACCCAATATAATTGGATATTAAGTGTAAAACAATAAAAGTTCATTCACACATATTCAAAGGATGACATCTTCAATAACTACATGTTGAACCCAAAGAAATCAAAATTCGGTTAAAAAGTTCCCTTGGTAAAATTCGACAGCCTAACGGTGTCACTTCAAAAATTCAGAAAATGAGTTGATGAGAGAAAAAAAGGGAATCTCATCACTTGGACATTAAATTTACGTCAATCAGGATATAGAATAACATATCCCAACATAATAGTATGTTAATTAAAATACATAACAAACAAAGTCTTTTAAAAAGAGGAGGGTGAAAGGTTCCCTTACCGACTTGGGTAACTTTCAAAAAGTACATCCCATTGAAGAAGATTCATACAATGAATTTGTAAATACCCCTAAATGGAATTATATTACCAAAGGAGTGTAATAATTGGCAGTACATAAACCACTAAAAGGAAATTGTGGAAAATATAGAATAAATCTCATGGAAATAAAAGTGAGATGAAAAATCTTTAACGAAAACTCGGCAGCCTAACGGCGCCACATAAAACTTTCAGAAATGGATTGATGAGATCAAATAGGGTCTCTCATCATATTAACATAATGTTTATAGAAAGAGGAATATAAAAGAACATCCCCCATCATAACAAAGTTGAGCTTAAAAGACGTGACATAAAGGAGAGTACTTTAAAAGAAAGGGAGACGTTAGATCTCTTACGAAAATTTGGCCGCCTAACGGCGCCACTCAAAACATCCAAAATGGATTGATGAGAGAGAATAGGGTCTATCATCATATGAAAAAAAAATTACAGTATGATTAATATAAAATAACATCCCAATAACAAGAAAGATGAGCTTTAGATGGAATGACATAAAAGAGTGCACTTAAAAAGAAAGAGAGGAGTAAGATCCCTTGCCTCAAGTCCAACTTGTCTTGTTCGTTTATTTATATTCCTGAATTATAAACATTGGTCAATTAATAATTGAATAAGTACCTCCTTTAGAGATTATTATTCAGTTCATGTCACATATTATAATGTTATAATAATTGTTTAATAAAGTTAGTTCATATCAGACGTTTTTGCCGATGTTTGGTACATGAGTCAAAAATGAACTTGTTTGAAAAAAGATTGTCCATGTAGTTATAAGTAAATAATTTCTAGAATAGTATTAATGATTAAAATATCATATATATCCTGTAAATATTCATTCCATACTATTCCATATCATTTGGAGATAAAAAACGAAAAGCACCGTTCATGGAGATGGTAGGTCGTACGTATGCATGAACGCTACTTTCATTTTTTGTCATATTAATGGAATTAAAAAAATGAGAGAGATATATATATGTTATAATTCCAGAATGATATCCATAATTTAGATGTAATATATTACATATATATCCATTATATATATGTACTTATAATATTACATATCATTTTGAGATAAGAAATGAAATGTACCGTTCATGGAGACGGTAAGCCATACGTACGCATGAACGCTACTTCCATTTCTATTTCATATTTAATAGAATTAAAACATAATGATACATAATATTATTTTAATTACAGAATTTTATCATATATAATATCATTAAATACATCCTTTACACGTACCACTTATGGTATTAACGAATCAAATCACTTTGAGGGGGCGGTAGTCCGCACTTCCTTAAATGAAGATATCATGTTTACCCATAATGGAAACCATAAAGGTAAGCCATAAATGAAAAATACAGAAGATAAAGTAAAACATAAACATATTATATATCATATATAATTATAGTGTCATCTTAACGGCCACCTTTGAAGGTGTTAGAAGAATGTTGAACAATCATCGTTTCGGGAGGCGAAATTCGCCACCCACGGAAACAATATGTTCTTTAACCATTAGATGTAGGTGTGTGTAAGTGTAGCTCGAATCCTTCTTATAACAACCTCCTAGTACATTTAATATACTGGATTTGTTACAAAATAAATGAATAAAATGAGTTTAGGGGTTTGGAGAAGCAAAATAAAACAAAAGGACACAAGTGAAGACATTACCTTAAAATCGGGTAACTCCCATTGGTTTGAGCTCAATGGCTTCCTTGGGAAGACTTATTCAAAAAGTGAGGCTTCAATGAGTAAGAGAGAGAAGTGGAGAGACAAAATGGGCAGGTTTTGGCCGAGCCAAAGGCTTTGGAAGTGTGGGTAAGGAGGTAGAGGTGGGGGCATTTTATAAGAGGAGAGGAGGGGCACTCTTGGAAGGTATAGAAAAGTCACATTATTTTAAAATGGTATTCAGATATAAGAGGTCCCACATTGATGTATTTCGATGATAAGGTGATAAGGGTTCGAAATCAACGCATAAAATAGGTTTTGGACATGTGTAGGTCTTAGATATTACATTATCTTTCCATTTTATTTAAATCATTAAATAATGTGGTCATCGCTGTATTATCATGATGTCATAAATAATTTAATTTATTTAATGTCTAAAAATTATAAAAAACATACTATGATGTAGGAAATCGTTTTAGCTTTCCAATTAAAATTTATAGTCAAAAATCCTATTTGTATAACCCCATGTAAAAATTGTTATAGTAAAACATTTAATGTTTGTCTCATTTTTACTTTAACTTTAAATAAAAAGATATTAATGTAATTTTCCAACCAAAGTGGCTTTATGGGGTCCCCAATTTGACCCATGGGTTTTCTTCATCGTCCATGACATATCCAATGAGGTTAGGACAAGTGTAAAGTTCATTTCATATTATTAAAACATTATTTTTACCTTAAACTACACTAATTACCTCTAATCGCGATTAAGAACTTAAAAGTTACTATTAACCAAAAAATTATTTTAATCTCATTGACTCACATTTTACTTCTTAATGACAACCATGTATGTCGGATTTTTTAAATTAAAAACACAGAAGTGGTAAAATTTCATTTAAACGAAAAATCATTTTTTATAAGTACCACTTAGTGGTTTCACAATTCATCAAAAATTGATGTTTTTCAGAAAAATCCCAAAAATTCACCCTAAGCTATATTTGATATTCCGAAATCAAAAATGAATTCCATTTTACAAAATTCAAAACAAATAAGTTGCATTAATTGATTTAATTATTAATTTCCACTTTCAAACCAAATAGCCTTTTTTTATGAAACAATAAGTATCAAAAGATTGACAGTAGTTTAAGTCCGATTTCAAAGTGAAATTAATTCCAACGACCACTATTGGATTTAATCGTAAAAATATTTTCTAATTTAAATTTAAAACCAATTCAAAAGACAATATAATCATATAAATAAATTAGATTAAAAAGAGGTTTTGAATTAAAATACAACATTTTTCACTATTCATTAAAAAAATGAACTTTATCAGAAAGATACCAAAAATTTACAGAAAGTAAATTTTTATATCCCTATTCATAAGAAGAGTTTTATTTGGTCCAATAGAATGTATAAGAGTGAAAAAAACTATATTTAATGATGGTTCGCCATCAAAAGGCGATAAGTGAACCTTTAGTGAAAACTATACGCCTAAAATTTAATTCATTCCGTATTTTAAGCCTTTATCTTTTATTGGATAAATGTAAAAACATTTAAATACATATATAATCATATTTTAGTTATTTATATCCATTCCCACCAATAAAAAGGCTACATGTTAACTACCATTTATAATAATATTATTTTATTATTAGAGTGCAACTTAAGATTTCCAAGAAACTCGTTGTTGCGTGTTGGGTACACCATATTAATATTTTATTCAAAAATTAGGATAAATATGAAAATGTCATATTCTTTATTTACCTGGGGTGTTACATCCTTCCCCCCTATTAGAAATTGCGTCCTCGTAATTTTTAAAATTGAGCATGGAAACATCCTTGAAATTCCCACATCGGAACATGAGTCGGTAAAACAATCACATTAAAATAAAGGAAGATAAGTATAGAGGTCACCCGAGTTAACCCATACTAGGATTCCATGTAGAAAAACATGGACATGGAAGACAAAGGAAAGGGTCATGTTCTTGAGGGAGAGTGATAGTAAACATGTCTTGGAGAAATTTAACCATAAGAAAATCGCAAACTTGTGATGGGTTAAACGGTATTCGATTCCCCAGTAGGAAAAGTTAATAGACAACATTTTTGTTTTAAGTTAATTTTTATTGAGAAATTTATTCCTAAGGAAACATAATCACTTATCATGTTGAATTTCAACTTTTACTAGATTCCTTAATCAGACTCATATTTTTTCCAAAAGATGAGTATTTAGGGAGACTTGTTCGCATTAAGAGTACTATAATCAACTTCTAGAGAATCACCTAATCCACCAAAGATAACTATATACTTCCCATGTCTTTAGTCTTTAACCAAAACCAAAACCAAAATGGTTATTACAAGGTAAGATAATCCAGAAAAGGATAACCCTTTAAAAATAAAATCTATGCTTAATCTCCAAAATTTGTCCAACAAAACCCAAAGTTCAAAGAGGACCATCCGATAAACAATTTTTCCATAAAATTATTCAAAGTAAACCAATCTAAGATTGAAACCCAAATATTTGAAGGATTTAGTCACTTAGTCTTCCAAGTTAAATCGAAACTTTTATCTCCAAACAACATCAGTTGCTCCTAAAGTCTCATATTGAAAAGTAATTAACCTAATCGCATATCCTCCATGATAGGTTAATCATTTTCATAAATAACCCAAAATCAAATTACTATTAATTCATCAAATCATATAAATAAAAAGAATCTGTCAAACTAACCAGGGACTTCACGTAGTCCAGTGGTAGGTGATAAATACCAGTCGCACTTTAATTGTGGGTTCGATTCCCGCAGCTTTGTCCGACGCGACGGGTAGTCACACGGTCTGCGTGTTGTCCTTTTTCCAAAACTATATAATTCTTAAATCATTCCCCAAAAAGGGATAAAATCATCAAAAATAACCATGAAATAATTTAACCTCAATTTTATCTCATGCCTTTCACTTCAATCATAACATATAGTAACCCATAATTACCTCAAAAGTAAGGATCATATAAACCCAAATGGTTCTTTTTAACTATGTCCACAAAAGAAAAGATAACTATTCCTTGAATAAAATTTGCATATATTAATCATCAGGGTTACACATAATATAAAAAGTCTTCTAATGTAACCCCATCATCAAAAGAGACTTAATACTCTTAAGAATTTCACCATAACTCTTGAAGCCCTTATATGTTGACATCTTACTCATTCAACATTCTTCATGATCCATTAACCATTCATTTCCAACATATTCCGAAATACCTCTTTCTTACAAACAAAATCATGAATCATATCCTAAGATTCCAAAATAGGAAAACAATTGTCATGAAATAATACATAACATTGATTGGTCATTGTCATTTTCTTCATCCTCAATCAGAATGGCATTAGGTATTGGTAAACGAACATTTGTAAGCTCTTGGTGATCCCATTCACGAAAATTCTTCATAGGACATGTGTTTTCATAATGACCATAAACACCACATTTAAAACATTAAATTGATCCCTTTGAAGGAACATCTTTCCCTTTCCTCGAGTCAACTGGATCCTTCTTTTTTCCATTGTAGGTTCATGCATTATGACCTTCATTTCCACATCTATAGCATATTTCTGTCCCTTTGAAACATTTTCCTAGGTGTTTCTTTCCAAAATCTTTGACACATATGTTTTTGAACAAACTTACCTTTACGATTATTAGATGTACTTCCGTAGGGATTTGTTTCTCGCATATATGACGCCTTAGAGAAATCACCAAGGTTTAGGTGGTCAATCACGACTCCAGATAGTTGTTTGAGGATAATCACAAGAGTTTTTATTGTAGCTCCCATATTATTCAGTTTTATGCTCAAAAAACTATCATAGATTCCTTCACATCCACTGTTACTTTGGTGCCTGCTAGATCCAGCCATTTACTAAAACCAAAAAGGTCAGTGTGAGTATATCAAAAAAACCATCATGTACTAATGAGGATGATAAACACTAAGACATACTTACTCATTTACTTTATCTAAATCTAGGACTCTTTCTGAAATCCTAACCATTATGGTAATTCCACTTATGCTTAAAGAATAACCTAACCTCTAAAGTTATCTAAACCGGCCATTGATACCAATTATAAGGCCCTAGCCTTAAACCGTACTAAATCTTGATTTATTACAAGATTACACATTGAGGATCTTTTCAGGTTTAGAGTTTTAGAGAATTAGATCATGAAACTTGCATTATATTCCACATTTAAACAAAGTGGTTACATAAAAGACAGTATTCATTCTTCCCATCAACGGAAACATATTTAAAATAAAACATGGATTCATTCTTGACACATCCTTGACACTATCATCACATCATGTACCTTTCCCTTGACCTATGAAAAACATTTCAAAAAACTTGGGATGAGCATAAAAAGCTCAGTAAAGGTTATAAAATTATGGAAAGGATACATGAGTTCATATATACATAAGAATGAAATCATACTTTACCCATAAAACATAGGCACATTAATATACCTCATCAAATCATGAATAGATCATAGAAATCATAAGACATAAAGGTAACTTGAGGCATTCATAACATTATTAAGTATGGAGTAACCCTCTTGGTTACGTTTGGAATACACATCATAGTATATTCCCTAAATTGCTTCGGAGAAACCTTAACGTTACACTCCTTCGCGTTACCCAATGCATTGGAGAGCTATATCGGGCTCACCCGCCCTTAGTTTATCATGGAACCACCCGTTTTCATAACAATTCCCATGAACCATAACATAAATGTATCACATAAAACATGCATAAAGGAAATATAACATTTCCAAATTTCAATCACAAAATAACATTTTAGGATATTGAAATAAGGAATCCATTAAAAAAACCATTTTCAAAACCATTTAAAACATTTAATAAAGATATTTTTGAATCAAAGTGTCTCATACCACCATAAAGATTTAAAAATTTTAGACCATTAATATCCATATAAATAAATCCTTAAAACCATTTTGAAAACATGGATATTAATAAGAAAAAATCATTAAAACATTTAAAGAGATATTTTGGTTAAAGGGTTTTTACCAAAATTAGAGACACATGAATACAATAATTGAGGAATAGCATTTAATCAGAACATTATAATATCATGAGAATAAATGGATTCATGATATAATATTCCAAAGGAATGTATATACACCATATAAGAGTGAATTGGTGCATAACAACAATGAAGTCTAAAAAGAGATGTAAAATGTGATGAAATCCCTTATAAAGAAGTTATCCTTAAATTAAGGATAAATCAAACTCTAAATTATGTGTGACAAATATAAATACACCCAATATAATTGGATATTAAGTGTAAAACAATAAAAGGTCAGTCACACATATTCAATGTATGACATATTCACTAACTACATGTTGAACCCAACGAAATCGAAATTTGGTTAAAAAGTTCCCTTGGTAAAATTCGACAGCCTAACGGCGTCACTTCAAAAATTCAGAAAATGAGAAGATGAGAGATAAAAAGGGAATCACATCACTTGGAAACAAAATTTACATCAATAAGGATATAGAATAACATATCCCAACATAATAGTATGTAAATTAAAAGACATAACAAATAAAGTATTTTAAAAAGAGGATGGTGAAAGGTTCCCTTACCGACTTGGGTAACTTTCGAAAAGTACACCCCCTTGAAGAAGTTTCATACAATGAATATGTAAATACCCCTAAATGGAATTATATTACAAAGGGAGTGTAATAATGGGAAGTAAATAAACCACTCAAAGGAAATTGTGGCAAATGTAGCATAAATCTCACGGAAATAAAAGTGAGATGAAAAATCTCTTACAAAAACTCAGCAGCCTAACGGTGCCACATAAAACTGACAGAAATGGATTGATGAAATCAAATAGGGTATCTGATCATATTAACATAAAGTTTAAAGAAAGATGAATATAAAAGAACATCCCCCAACATAACAAAGTGTTGGTTAAAAGAAGTGACATAAAGGAGAGTAATTTAAAAGAAAGAGAGAGGTTAGATCTCTTACAAAAATTCGGTAGCCTAACGGCGCCACTCAAATCTTCCAAAATGGATTGATGAGAGAGAATAGGGTCTCTAATTATATGAACATTAAAATGACAGTAAGATTAATATAAAAGAACATTCCAATAACAAAAAATACGAGCTTTAGAAGGAATTACATAAAAGAGTACACTTAAAAAGAAATAGAGGAGTAAGATCCCTTACCTCAAGTCTAACATGTATTCTTCGTTTCATTATATTCCTGAATAATAACCTTTGGTAACCTCCTTTATAGATTAGTATTCAGTTCATATCACATATTATAATGTTATAATAATTGTTTAATAATGTTAGTTCATATCACTCGTTTTTGCCGAAGTTTGGTACATGAGTCAAAAATGAACTTGTTTGAAAAAAGATTGCCCATGTAGTTATAAGTAAATAATTTCCATAATAGTATTAATGATTAAAATATCATATATATCCAGTAAATATTCATTTCATACTATTCCATATCATTTGGAGATAAAAAACGAAAATCACCATTCATGGAGACGGTAGGTCGTACGTAAACATGAACACTACTATCATTTTTTGTCATATTAATGGAATTAAAACAAAATGAGAGATATATATATATATATGTTATAAATAAAGAATTACATCCATAATTTAAATGTTATATATTACATATATATCCATTATATATATGTACTTATAATATTACATAACATTTTGAGATAAGAAATGAAATGTACCGTTCATGGAGATGGTAAGCCGTACGTAGGAATGAACGCTACTTCCATTTCTATTTCATATTTAATGGAATTAAAACATAATGATACATAATAGTATTTTAATTCCAGAATTATATCATATATAATATCATTAATTATATCCTTTATACGTACCACATATGGTATTAACGAATCAAATCACTTTGAGGAGGTTGTAGTCCGCACTTCCTTAAATGAAGATATCACATTTACCCATAATAGAAACCATAAAGGTATGCCATAAATGAAGAATACATAAGCTTAAGTAAAACATAAACATATTATATATCATATATAATTATAGTGTCATCTTAATGGCCACCTTTGAAAGTGTTAGATGAATGTTGAACAATCATCGTTTCGGGAGGCAGAAATTCACTATCCACGGAAACAGTATGTTATTTAACCATTAGATGTAGGTGTGTGTAAGTGTAGCTCTAATACATCTTATAAAAACATCCTAGTACATTTTATATACTGTATTTTTTACAAAATATATGAATAAAAAGATTTTAGGGGGTTGGAGAAGCAAAATAAAACAAAAGGACACAAGTGAAGACATTACCTTAAAATCGGGTAACTCCCTTTGATTTGATCTCAAAGGCTTCCTTGGGAAACTTTATGCCCATATTGATGATTCAAGGAGTAAGAGAGGGAAGTGGAGAGACAAAATGGGAAGGGTTTGGCGGAGACAAAGGCTTTGGGAGTGTGGGTAAGTAGGTAGAGGTGGAGGCCTTTTATAAGAGGAGAGGAGGGGCGCTCTTGGAAGGTAATGAAAAGTCACTTTATTTTAAAATGGTATTCGGATTTAAGAGGTCCACATTGATGTGTTTAGAGGATAAGGTGATAAGGGTTAGAAATACCCTCATCCAAGAGGTTTTGTACATGTTTAGCTCTTAGATATTACATTATCTTTCCATTTTATTTAAATCATTAAATAATGAGGTCATTGCTGCATCATCATGATGTCATAAATAATTTAATTTATTTAATGTATAAAAATTATAAATAAATACTATGATGTAGGAAATATTTTTAGCTTTCATATGAATATTTATAGTCAAAAATAAAATTTGTATAACCCCATGTAAAAATTGTTTTAGTAAAACATTTCATGTTTGTCTCATTTTAACTTTAACTTTAAATAAAAAGATATTAATGTCATTTTCCAACCAAATTGGCTTCATGGGGTCCCCAAGTTGACCCATGGGTTGTCTTGGTCGGCCAGGAAATTTCCAATGAGGTTAGGACAAGTGTAAAGTTCATTTCATATTATTAAAACATTATTTTTACCTTAAACTACACTAATTACCTCTAATCGCGATTAAGAACATAAAAGTTACTATTCACCATAAAATTATTTTAATCTCATTGAACCACATTTTACATATTAATGAAAACCAATTATGTTGGATTTTTGAAATTCAAAACACAGAATTTGTGAAATTTCATTTAAACGAAAAATCAGTTTTTATAAGTACCACTTAGTGGTTTCACTTTTCATCAAAAATTGAAGTTTTTCACAAAAATCCCAAAAATTCACCCTAAGATATATTTGATATTCTGAATTCAAAAATGAAGTCCATTTTAATAAATTCCAAAAATATAAGTTTCATTAATTAATTTAATAATTAATTCCCGCTGTCAGAGCAAATATTGTGTGTTTATGAAACAATAAGTATCAAAAGATTGACACTAGTTTAAGTCAGATTTCTATGTGAAATTTATTCCAATGACCACTATTGGATTTAATGGTAAAAATATTTTCTAAATTCACTTTAAAACAAATTCAAAAGATAATCTAATCATATAAATATATTAGATTCAAAAGAGGTTTTGAATTAAAATACAACATTTTACACTATTCATTAAAAAAATGAACTTTATCGGAAAGATACCAAAAACTTACACAAAGTAAATTTTGATGTCCCAATTCTTAAGAAGAGTTTTATTTGGTCCAATATAATTTATAAGAGTGAAAAAAACTATATTTAATGATGGTTCACAATCAAAAGGCGATAAGTGAACCTTTAGTGAAAACTAGGGCATATACGCCTAAAATTTAATTCGTTCTGTATTTTAAGACTTTATATTTTATTTGATAAATGTAAAAACATTTAAAAACATATATAATAATATTTTAGTTATTTCTATCCATTACCGCAAATACAACGGCTATATGTTAACTACCATTTAAAATAATATTATTTTATTATTAGAGTGCAACGTAAGATTCCCAAAAAACTCGTTGTTGCATGTTGGGTACGCCATATTAATATTTTATTCAAAAATATGGATAAATATGAAAATGTCATATTATTTATTTACCTGGGGTGTTACAGTTATGAATCATTGATTTGGTAAAATTATGATTTGAAATGATGGACTTGAGTGATGGGGAATATAAATAGTTCATTGTTTTTATATTTATATCAAAATCTATATTTGAAAATAAAAAAACAAATATTTTCTGAGAGAATTTTAGGGGATATGAATTTATGGTGAGGTTATTATTACAAAAAAATACATGATGAATTTTATATCTCATGTGTAAGGCATGTGGTTAGAGTTTTATCAATCATGAATTATTTAATTTTTCATTTTCTTTTTTTATTAAATAATATTAATATTAAATATTTATGTAATTTTAAAATAATAATTTTTTATTAAAATTTTATATCTTAGAAACATATTCATTACACCATTATTGAAAATATTATTTTTCATTTAAATAGGTTACACATTATAATATAATTTTGTGTTTTTTGGGTATGAATAGATACAATAGGACTTGGTATATGAAGTAATGTTAATTATATTTATTTGTTAAATAATAAATTTTTTAATTTCATGGAGTACAAATGGTTTTATCATATAAACCAAAAACCAAATGATGGAAGCCCCTATAATGTGAAGATTCAAAAAAATTCCAATTATTAAAATGGGTGATAAATGAGGCCCATAAGAAGAGCATGGACCGATATAGTCTGGATTTATTGAATCCCTTGAGTGTGTAATCTTTCAATGTTGGGTCATTTCATTTTGAAGTACTTTACCAGATAAGAACCAATGAATTTTTACAGCATTCCTCTGCATAGTAATACCATGTTATCCCCATCATATTACTTATTTTAAATAAAATATTATTATAGTAAGGAGGAACTTGTACTTGTGGTATTGATATATCCCTTTTCACTTCCACCAATACTATATCCTAACTCAAATCATGCAACCATCCATAGAAATATCTCTATTAATATTTATTAGTGTGCCTCAACATCCCATGAAACATAGAATCCAAATACCAAAAATTTATATCGTTAGTAACACTATAAAATGAATCTAAATAAAAAATATAAGAATTACCTGGTTTTTCTATCTTTGTTCTGGGAAGTGACAATCAATTTTCAATCCCTAGTTTTTATATTACATTTTTCATTTCCTATGTGTTGTTTTCTTTCAATGTTTTACTAATCTATTATTTAATTTTAATTACTAGTGGTTCATGTTAAAATATCATGAAATTACAAAAATTGGATGTTTATCATTTTCTTATACACATTACAGTCTATGGTCATGGCTAAATAAGAGGTGAATCATCAAAAATCCATGTTGTAGTCCAACAATATTATGATGTTCCTCAATTACAACATATATTTTAATGACACATCATACATACATTGTAAATATATTATATATCACATTAATAATGGAATCCAATTAAATATCAATAGTCAATGTTATTTTATTCCCTTTATGAAGATACTAAATACCGACTAGAAAAACAAATAGAACTTGTACACACTCAATATAGGTAAACAAAATCATTTTATTCGGGTATCTATATAATTGAATTATATTTCATGAACAAATAAGAAACACCTGTGGACTACATGGATTTTTTGTGGATATATTTCTATGAGTGTGTTTTTTCAAAAAAAAAAGGAAGTCACTGGGAGCGCATTTGCATTGCTACAATGTTAATCATCCCCTGAGTCCACCCACACTATATTTTCAGTCACTTATATCATGGTTGTACCACCCATAAATAAATATCCCTCCATTAACACGAAATCATCCCTTATAATAATTATCTGACCCATTCCTTAATATCTTCCAAAATATTTTATATTCCATTCCATGATATATAAAATACATAAAAAATTTATCTATTATCTTTAACAGATGAATTGTAAATAAATTATATAACCAAATAATGGAAAATTTTTACTCTTACACCATATAAATTCTCAAATGGTATAGAAGAGGAGTAGTAGATTGACATATATGATATGAGGAGGTTTTGTAGAAATTTATATGGGGTTCTATTATTATACTAATTTACTATATTTTATTTCAATCCTTTCTTTGAAAATTGTGGGGGAAATTGTGTATGTCACTTATTTTTTTATAATCATCCATTAAAAGGATTAATTTATCATAATTCGTGTGTTTTTTCATAATTATTATTAAAAAATTCTATTTATTAAATGATAATTGAAATTAGTTGTGGTAATGATAATTGAATCATAATATGTAAACTTATTTAATGATCATTTAAACCTTATGAATGTGTGTTTTAGGAGTGTATTGGTAACATATTTAGGAATAATGTGACAAGATATTTAATAAATGATGATGTGGGAGAATATATAGGGACTCTTGTATCTATTATTTAATTAAATGGGCTACTATAATAGTGGAGTTTAAATAATTGGTCATGATTCTAAAATATTTCTATGTTTCAATCCAATTTATTTTAAATATGAAAATTTTCACTTTCAAAAATATTACACAAATCTCAAGTTGAATATTTAAGAATTGGAATGGATTACATCTTTATGCAACTACATATCCCACATATACAATAAAAAAACATAAAATTCAGATTTTGAAGATAAAAGATTACATGATTTTATGTTTACAAAAGAACCTCACTTAATTTATAATTTGTTCTAATTCACTACAAATATATAGATTATTTTAAAACCACTTATCCCAATAGAGTATAACTGGTATTACATTGTATTTTTTTCTCACGTTTTATTCCACTATAAAATGGTTCCAATGGTAATAATATAATAAATGATATGAAAGATAATTTAATGGAATTATATTATTTATTTTTCTACCAAATTACATATAATATGACACATGATAATTGAGGATTAAATATTGAATCAAAAGAAATAATGTAAATGGAAATGAAATCCCATGGTATCCCTTATGACTTATATTTCCATCATAATTATACATGATAAAAATATATGTGGATTACCTATCAAGACACATGGTCAAATCTTATTCGAATTTAATGTCCCTTACTCAATATCCCTTAGTTTTTTCTGATAACAATGTGTAAAAATGTTATCCAGATTACATTAGAAGTACTAGTACCACATCACCACAACATCTCTATCAGGTCATCCAGTTTTAATTAGATGAATTATATGTTAGGTTTTAATTATTAGATGCATTAGAGGTAGTTTTGTACCTTTCAGATTTATAATAACAAGAATATGAATGTTTTTAAAAGTGGTATGACATATTTCCATCATTGTGGTTATATATATAATTAACTAAAAATGAAATATGGTGAGATAAAGAGGGATTATAGGTATGTATGGACTATATAAAATTTATATTAATAGAATGTAGTATTGGAACTAATATAAGCTTACAATATTCGATGGAAGTCATTCAATGTCAAAATAAAAAATATATATAAAATTATTGGACAAATATGGATTAATTAAACAAAAAATTTATCTTTGTTGTTATGTCATGAACCTAGCCGGGTCATCATCCGACCTGGCACCAGACCTGATCAGTGATAGAACTCGAAGGACATTATCGATCCCCATGGGAAAGTAACTAGTGCCAGGTATCAAAATAATCTTGTTGGGAATAATTTGGCACATCAAATAATTAATAAACATAAATATAATGAATAGATAAATAATTGAAAATAAACCGTAAAACTTGGAAACCGAAATGGAAATAAACAAAGAAACATGACTTACCTCATGTGACCTTGTGGGTCACCATGGAACATAAACTACACCCGTTCCAAGAGCGATCCAAAACTGAGGGACCTGAAACTGTAAAATAATGTTTGTGTGAGTACCATTATGCTCAGTAAGAATGCCAAAATATAACCACATCCTATGCCCATTCCTTATGTAAGAAATACATTCATTCTAGTCTGAAAATAAGATATAATAAAATAATGTTTTCCCTTCCTCTAAAATAAAATTACTGAGTTTTCATTTTCAAATAAATCATTTAACTCCCACTAAATTTTCAAAATAGGTTCCATGTATGCATTGATATTTCAAAATGAAATGAAAAATGTTTGGATTAAAATATGGTTTTCGCAAATCAGAAATCAAGAATGAAACAAACAGAAATAAAAATTGCATCACAAGCAGCATGTCACAAATGAGCACCATGGGTAATCCCTATAGGTATCTTGACTTGTGGGACCCTATATAACTCGTACTCAGAGAATCATGCCATAGAAACCACGACCCTTAGAAAACGTGGCTCTGTAGACCACGACCCTCAAAAAAGTGACTAAAAAGACTATGAGCCTTAATAATTCATATGTTTTGTTAGTTTTGTTACGTTAAACCGGCTAGATAAACCAAAATGAACCCCTGCCGTGTCATCTGGCATACTAGTCCTGGTCACCCACCTAGATAACCATGTTTTCTATTGTGCTCTATTTCAAAGGATAGTGAATTTTTATCAAGGCTCATTAGTGAACATAACATTTTCTTTATCTGAAATCCATTATTCCTCTCACCACTGTTCTCCCTCCTTATGCTCATTCCCATTTTTATGACATATAACATCACATAAGCCTTTTCATTAAGTACATATCACAAATCAAACATTTAACATACACATCATGTTTCTAAAATAATGGTGCATACCATAGAAGGGTTTTTCCCTTTCACACTTCATTTTTAGGGTGCCAAACTTGCCTCATTACTCCACAAGAAAGATTTTTCTTTAGAAAACATGTTCGTCCAAAACCCATTTTGGAGATAATTTTGGAACATCTTTGGAAAACAACGTGTCATTTCACTTTAACAACAAAATAGGCTGAAAAACCATGCATCTATCGAAATACTCTTTTTGTGTTCGAAACATTAAAAAAATCTCTTTTCATGAACCAAACCCATATATATATATATATATATATTGCATATTTATTTCATATAGAATCAAAAGATTCACTTTTAATAAATCACTAAGAAATTATGGAAATTCTAATTAACGATAAGGGTATAAGGGACCTACCTCAAACATGTTGCTATTTGTCGACGACCACTCGAACCGACATTTGGGGCGTACACCCAGATGCATTTTTACATACATGTATATATATATATACACCCCTAGTTGAATTGCACAAATTACCTATGCCATGTGGAAATATGTAAAAGTTGGTATATATATATATAGGCCTTACCCTATGCATGTACATGTATGATACCTCGATCACGCGCCCCATAACCATCATGGTGAGATCTAACACACTAAAAATATAATTTAATAATACAATTAAACAATTAAAAAAAAATATTAAACATTTCAAAATGACACCCAGGGTGTGCACCAATAACACACCAATTTATTAAAATAGAAGTTTCAATCCCATTAACCATAATGTTCATCTGAAATTGGATGGCTCCACAAGGGAAACCCAATAATTATTCACCTACAAGTATATAAATTTTCAAGTATATGTATATACATAGGTCCTTACAACCGATGACTCAAACCCCAAAAAAATGAAACACTAAATATTCATATAATTTTATAAAAGATTTTAAAACTTAAACAATTTATAAAATATTTAAAATATCACATAAAATGTTTACACCAATAACACACTCAAAACAATATTTTTAAAACAATGTGCACCATGATGCATCCAAAAAACACATACTGAAAAATTTATATAAAACAAATACTTGACAACTTCACATTTATATTCACTGAAAATAGAACACCTATTAAACCACAAGCTACTAACATGTCAAAAGTACATAAAATTTTGAACATAAAAATATTCAAAGCACGTGAAAAAAAATAAGAATGATGAATTTATTAAACACACAAATGAACTCATCAAAAAATGATTATATGCGGAATCACCTTCCTTGGTGTAGACCGACATCAAAATTTGGTGTGAAACTCCCGTCACATGATAAACACACCACAATCAAACACAAAAATACACAAAAACTAGAATTTGAACCAAAAACATTAAATAGAAAACAAAATTTTTCACTAAACCCAAAATTTATACACTACCAATAGATGAAACAACCAACCGAAGTAAAATTCACCTTAGTTGAGGGTTCATGAAGCTGAACAAGCACAAAAGAGATTATTCGGAGGTGTATAAAAAGATAGGGAGTCACTGAAGGGTTTGACTTTGGTGGTGGGGTGTAGAAAATGTTATCCGCTGAGGGGGGAGGGTGTCAGCCGACCTGGTTGGAAAGGGACCCGACCATGGGAGCAACGACTTGGGAAAAGAAGAGGCGTTTCGGGTCACCGACGGCATGCGAGGAACGCTGGGGAGGTGGGGCACACTGGTCTGGTTCGTTGGAGAGGAGTAGGTGGGCGACATAGAGTTCAGATAGAGGGGGGTACAAGCATGGGTGTCTATCCAGTAAGAAGAGTGGCGCACAAGGTTGACCATGAGGAACACACGTATCTGTCTAGAGGAATCAAAGGGAAGGGGGTTCAAGTGCTATGGTTCGGATAACGGGCATAGAAAAAACCAGAGGTGTGGGGTGAGGGTCATGCATGACAGAAAGAGTGGGTGAGAGAGGACAGAAAGAAGAAAAAAAAGAAAAAAACTGAAAATAAAATAGAATAAAATAAAACATAATACAAATCTAAACCAATTAAATTTATTAAAAAAATAATAATAATAACAACAACATCATAACATAATTACAATTATGGAAAATATTTAATTTTAACACATTAATTAAATTGTTAAACAAGATAATAATAATAAAAATAATAATAACATTATTCCTATTATAATTATTATATTGATTTTGGACAATTCTAAAATAATTTGCTTTTTAGGATTCATTTAATTTGTATCCAATCAAAAAAATTAATTACCCAAGAAGCGGTCATGAATATATTGTTCTAGCTCAGCCATAAGGCTTCACCTATTCCCTACCCAATAATCAGACACTACCAAGAAAAATGATGATTTATCAGCAAAACCAAAAATCACATTTCGGGTCTGGCCAGCACCTCCGCAATGAAAATTTTAAGACTAGATAAAAATATAAATTAAAATAAATGAAATTATTATTGATATTTTATTGTTACAATTCTCCCCACCAGTACACTTTTTTCCCCCAGAATGACACAAAAGGCTACGTCCGCCAAGGTTTTCATGAGAGACCACGCAGACACTTAAAATATTTCTCAGTTTCCCAAATACCTAGTATTCTAAAAACTCATAACCTAACACTCAAAAAATCTCAAAACCCTATCCACGAAGAAGAATATCCAATGGAAATGAATTCACCACCAGAAAAAACTATAGATTAGAGTACCCCAAATCCTATCCTAGGTATCACTAGGGTCGCTTGAGATCCCCAAGAATGCTTTTCAAACAACCCACTACCCATGCTAACCAGTTACCTAGTCAAGGTCGGGGGGAGTGGAAGTACGGGGTTGCCCAACCAAGTTCACATTAAAAACAATATTTTTCAAAAAGTTTGTCCAATGATGGTCTCCCAAATATAGTAGGGTTCTGGTCAAAAATTGATTCTTCAAATAGAAACAACTCACAAACCCAAAAAAACATCTAACATGGGTTTGACAATCCATTATACCTATGTTTAACCAACCAACATTAAATGGGACGATGGTGAGAACCATGGTGGGTCTCCCCACCATTTTAGAATTTCCCTAACACCACGAATCCCATGTGGCCTTTCCCAATTTTCTTTGGGCAATACATATTGATCTCTTCGTCATGAACACACCATCATGGTTCATCCTACATGGATGATTTCTACTCTGGCCAATACTTCACCACATGAGATAGTCTGGATAGTGAGAACCTTTAACCAGAAGTAAAACTGGACAGTTGGGCATCAATTCTACCAGACATGAGAATTTTCGAAAATGAGTACAATTTAAACACATAAGAGTCCCCAAAGAAGGATAAATGTGCTCGCCTTCTAGATTTACAAGAACATGGATTCTCCAAACATTTTTAAGGCCCACGAGAAACACCCATAAATTAAGATCATGACAATGACACAATGTATCCATTCCCCTTACAATAAGAATAAAGCTTTAAGAGGTGATATAACAATAGGGAAATTTAATCTTTCTCTATCCCGTCACTAGGGACATAAGTAAGATAAAGCATATCTCACATCTGACGAGTTTTTGACTATGTGCAAGCTTCACCCTGTGACCTATGGCTAGGGCCCTGATGTCTAATGCATCTACCGCCTCACAATCATAAGTTAACCACCTCTACCTAGAACTTCCTCCACTAGAGAAGCAACCATCATACTTCTCTTTGCGCCCAAAGTGGCCACTTTGTCACCTTATAGACTAATAATTGTAGTGAACGACTTAGAGTGTCTGATTAACCATATTAGTGATAATCCATTGAGTGGTCTGTCCAACACAAAACATGAACTGATGGAAGGATCACTACATCAAAATGTCTCATTTGTTCTTACTCCTCATCGGATGAGGAACATTCACTTAACAGGATATAAATAGGACCAACAACATGTATGAGTTTTAAACTGATGGTTCAAAACTACCTATTTGGATCATGGAACTATCTCATAGAAATGGTCAACGCACCTCCTTCGCCGCTTGTTGACTGGTAGAGCACCTATAAGATCAACCATTGTCCCTCCCCATCACTTCTTTAGGTGAAACCTCGTGATGATGGTAGTCTTGAGGATTTTTCAAGACAACCCCATTCCCAACAAAAATGGAACAATCCCTGTCTACAATTATATTCCCGCTCGACCAAACATACTCGAGACTTCATACACCCACACAACTTTAGGATTTCCTCAAAAACTGCAGACCATTACCACATTCCCAAATAATTCAACAATATCCAAAGGACATAAACATTTACGAACAATAGAAAACATAGTGAAGAAGCCAACTCCACCACTCCCTTGGGATTCTAGGTTGAGATAAGTACTGAGAGACGTCCTGGATACCCATGGGACATTTCTAGGGGGCATATCCCATACTTGAAACACAAAACAGCCTTCCACAAATCCATCCACATCACAAAAAAATACAACCACATAATTACTAACCACAAATCCAACAACATAATTACTACCACTAAGAAACTAGATTAAGAACTAGTTTTCGTTCTTAACCTAGACACATGGATTAGCACAACATACACTATGAATGAACCAACCACTATGAGTGTTGAACTGTATTCTAGGGAATTACATGGGTGACTACTCTATGATAGACCACACACAGTACCGGTTTACTCCTACGATTATCCCCCAACCACACAGAGCGATGGCAAAAACATAAATCTCTAACTACCCCTAGTTACTGAAGGATCAGAACGAGTAAGAGTTCACAATGATCTTCCCACACTTACAACTCAAGTATAGATAGTCCTATCTCCAATATACCTGATGTCGCAAATAACAACATCAAAACCGTCTCTGATACCATTTTATCACGAACCAAGTCGGATCATCATCTGACCCAGCTCCCAGCTCGGTCAATGACATGTACCAAAGGGTGTTCCTGAACCCCACAGGCTGGAAACAAGTGGCAGGCATTAAAATAAATCAGTTGGGAAAGATTTGTCCCATAGTAAAGATAAATAAACATAAACAGAATGAGCATATAAATATAGGAAAATAATCCAAACAATTCAATGGAAAGATAAATAAAAGATTCAACACGACATATCTTATGTGACCTCATGGGTCACCATGGAACACAAACTACACAAGATCTGAGATTTATCCACACTAGAGGGACCTGAAATTGATATGTAAAGTAGGTGTGAGCAATGAGATGATCAGTAGGAATGAAAAAATATAACCACGTCCTATGACCCTTCCATTTGTAAGAAATCCAATCACGCAAGTTTGAATATAAGATATAATAAGATAATGTTTTTTCCTCATTCTCAAATTCATGTAAGGAGTTTTCATTTTTGAGAAAAGAATTTCACTCCCTATACATTTTCAAAATATGTACCATGCATGATTTAACATTTCGAAAGAAAAAAATCCAGATTGGATTAAATTATTATTTTCACAAATAAGATATCATGAATGAAACAAATGAAATTAAAATTACATCACAAGAATAAAGTCAAAAATGAGGACCATGAGTAATTTATTTAGGTATCTTGCACTAGAGGGATCCTAGAGACCTCATACCTTGGTAAAACATGGCTTCGAAACCACAACCATTAGAAAACGTGGCATAGGAGACCACGACCATCAAAAAAACATTTCCTAGAAGACCACGATCATGAGTAATTAATATGTATATTCGGTGTTGTAACATCCATCCTACTAGAAGAACCGGGACGATCCCCTTCCATGTCATCTAGCGTAATAGTCCTGGCCAGCCACCTAAATACATTGGATTCCTGTTTTTCTCATTTTCAATGTGTGGTGAGGTTTTATCAAAGCACATTAGTGAACATTAAAATTTTTATCCAAAATCCATTCAACCTCTCACCACCGTTCTCCCACATTAAGATCATTCTACTTTTTATTTCATATAACATCGTATAAGCCTTTTCATTAGGTAAAATTCACAAATCACACATTTAACGTAAACATCATGTTTCTAAAATAATGGGGAATTCCTTAAGTTGTGTTTTTCAGTTTCAGTCTTCATATTCAAGGTGCCAAATGATCCTCATTACTCTTCAAGAATGATTATTCTTTAGAAAAAATGTTCACCGAATATCCATTTTGGAGATCATTTTTTAGGTTCTTTAGAAAACAATGTGTCATTCTACTTTTAAAAAAAATTGGCTGCAAGACCAGTCTTCTATGGAATTACCCGAATTATGTTCGAGCCATTAAAAAATCAAATTTCAAGAACCAATACAATTTACAGATATATATATATAAATATATCATATAAATTTCATGTAGAAGAAGAAGATTCACTTTTAATGATACACTAAGAAATTATGGAAATTTAAATTAATGATCAGGGAATATGGGACCTATCTCAAACAAGCTGCTATTTGTCAACGACCACTTGGATGGACATTTAGTGCCTACATTCAAATGAATTTTTACACACACACACACACAGATATATATATAATCACCCCTAGCTTAATTTCACATATTCCTTACTCTAGTAGGGAATATGTACAAAGAAGGAATATATAAATATATTCTTCTTACACAAAGAATGTACATGTAGGATACATCGATCTCGAGGCCCAAAACCATTGTCGAAAGATCCAATGCATGAAAAATATAATTTATTTAAACAAGTAAATACTAAATAAAATCTATAAAACATTTATAAATGACACAAAAATGGTATTTACCAATAATACTCCCATTTATAACTACACAAGAGTCAATCACATAATCCAAAATAATCATCTGCAATATGAGTGTTCAACAATGGAAACCTGAGACCGCTTCACCTACATGCATATACATTTTCATGTATATTTATATATATTGGTCCTTACGGTCGATGACTCAAACCCCTAAGTTTGGGACCACTCACTATACAAATAATTTAATAACGTAATTAGACACTGAAAAAATTTATTAAACATTTGAAATATCACATAAAAGGTTTACACCAATAACACACTCAAAACATATATTCTAAAACCAACCACACCATGACGCAACACAAAAACTGAAACTGCGGAATTTATATTAAAAAATAATCCAAAATCTCAACACGGATTTTCACCAAAAATTACACACATATTTCACCACATGTTACTAACATGTCATAATTACATTAAATATTAAACATAACCAAAATCAAATCATAGAATCTAATAAAAAAATGATTAATTAATTAAACTCCCAAAATAATTCATCAAAAAATGATTATCCGTGGAATCACCTACCTTGGTGTAGACTGACTTCAATATTTGGTGCGAAACTCCCACTACATGCCAAACACACCACAATCAAACAGAACAATATCCTAAAAACCAGAATTTGAACCCAAAACATCAAAACCAAGTCAAATTTTACACTAAACCATAACTCAATATAATAACAATAGATGAAACAACCAACCGATGTAAAACAAATATTCAGGGAGGGTTCGAAAAGCTGACCATGTATGATAGAGAGGTTTCAGAGGTGTGTCACACACTAGGGATGTTCTTGAAGGGTCTGGATATGAAGGTGGGGCACGACCAATGATTTCTAGATAAAAGGGATGTTGTTGACCGACCTTGCCAGAAAGGGGAACGACCATGGGAGAAGCGGCTAGGGATAGGAGGAGGCAGTGGGGGTCGCCAGCAGCCCGCGATCCAAGACAGCGAGGTGGGGCATGCTGGTCTGGTTTGTCGGAGAGGCAGAGGAGGGATTCATGGAATTCTGATGAAGGGGGGCTTTGATATTTTTTTCCGCCCAATAAGAATATGGGAGTGCACATCCGACTGGGAGGAAGGCAAGGCGCTGACGGAAGGAAGCTAGGGGAAGGGGGTGCATGTGCTATTGTTTGGAGTATTGGTGTTGGAAAAATTAGGGGGGTGGGGGGGAATTAGGGTTGAAAATTGAGGGTGAGAGAGGAGAGAAAGAATAAAAAAAGAAAATAAAACAAAGTAAAATAAAACCTAAATAAAAATCTAAAACAATTAAAATTGAAAAAAATAAAAATAAAAATAATAACCATAACATGCTAATAGTCTTATAATTATGGAAAATATTTAATTTTAACAACCTAATTAAATTTTTACCCAAGATAATAATAATAATAATAATAATAATAATAATTACCTTTATCCTATTATTACAATTATTATTATTATTATTATGGACACCTCTAAAATATGTTTCTTTTTAGCGTTCAATTAATTTTTTTCAGATAAAAGAAATAATTTGTCGTGAACGAGGAAAGAAAATATTGTTATGACGAATCCATATGACTTCACATGTTCCCCTCCCACCCATTTTACACTAACAATTTTTTTTTGATTTATAAACAAAACAAAAAATATCACGTCGGGTCTATCACGCACCTCAACAATGAAATTTTTAAAACCAGTTAAAATTAAAAAATAATATAAAATACATTTTATGGATTTTCGGGTGTGAAATGTTAATCTCCCAAAAAATGTTATATTTATAAAAACATTTAACCAATTAAAACACCTTATAAGAACCAAAAATAGATTTCTCCTACCATTGTGCTTCTCAAAAATCTCGACCCCATTAATGAGTGAAATTTCTTTATCAATATCTTCAATGTTAGGGTAGGAATGCATCAAAATAGGTTCATATTCTATGGTGAGTATATATACTCAATAGATTGTCAAGAAACCTATATAGTATAAAGATAAACATTCATAAGTTATAAATTGATATCATGATTTAATTAGAACATCTCATAAATTTTAATAATCTTCAAGGACTTATAGGTTTAGTGTCATGAATAATAGCTAACAAACAGTCTTATTTTTCTTTAATTGTTAAAATTTGTTCATAATTGTACTCCTATAGTAATTTTACATGATATCTCACTTGAAATAATCACAATAATTATGCTAGTTATTAGAAACATATGAAATGGGTGACCTCAAAAACATAGTAATGGAAAAACTTATCATAGAGTAATATATAATAAACATGGATTATAACAAGAATAATGGATTAGTATTATAATAAATTATCACAAGAACTTATTTGATAATAATTGACTTATTAGAGTAGGATATAATTATAAAATAGGGCATTAATATGTCATGAAAAATGATATGTCTAAAAATATAAATAATTATATAACAAATTATTTAGAAATGAAATTGAGGAATAATTTTAAAATATTTAACAATCATGAGAACATGAAATTTCATTGAAATAAAATGAATCCTGAAAATACTAAAAAAATTAATGAGAAACATGAAAATGTGGAACCACCATAAAAATATTAAGTTTATAATAAACAAAATCTGTGTACCATCATGGGCATGGGATAAAACTAGTGTGAAACCATTGGCATTGGATTAAACCTACCATGTAACCTTCTCTTTGGTTAAATTTTACAGTGTACCATTTCAATTTGAATTAATATTCCCTTGTACATCACATGCATAGAATAAATAAACATGTGTACTTTAATGGACTTGTGTAAATCCTCCAATGTAACACTTTTCATAGAATAAATCAACCAATTTACTTTTTATATAACATTAGACCAAAAATAAAATAATTAATATTATGGACATACAAAACATGATCCATCATCAACTATGCATATGTGTGCCGAAAAAAATAAATCATTAACACAACTAAATTTACCCATGAAAAAATAATATATTTATTTAACATCCAAATGAAAATAATTTACTTTTAATATGAAACCATGTAAATAATTAGGTTAATAAAAAAATTCAAAAACATAACATCATTAATTAAATATTTTGAAACCAAAATCATGATAACCCAAAATAATCACAAAACATGAACTAAATAAATCATAGGATAAATAAACTACAGTTTTAAATAATATATCATTTCAAAATAACACATAGATAGTGATAATAACATCACTAAATAAATGATAATATTTAGAGTGTAAATAGATATGAAAATATAATATTTTTCAAAAAAATCCTTTATAAAATTTATATACAAAATAAATAATAGTTATATTTTTTTAATGGAAAGGAAAATAATATTTTAAATAATAATAGAATTATTCCCAACTTTATTATCCTTGAAAATAAATAATGGTTTAAAAATAAGATTCTTGAAAATGATATACTTTCAAAAAAATCATTAAAAATTCAAAATCCAAATGGAAATAATTTTTTCAATAAAATGATGTGAAACTTATTTTAATGAATTTACATTTAAATTTTATATTTAAAAATGAAATTTTTTTAAAAAAAATACCTTTTTAATAAAAAAGATAATTATCATTGAAATTTTTTTGAAGAATTTTTATTAATTGAACCAAGGAAATGAAATAATAGTTACGAATAATTTTGTCAGATTTTCTAATAAAAATTTTATTTCCAAAAGGATATAATAATATTTTGATCACTTTGATAAAAACATGTAGAAAACCAACTTTGTTAAAGTAGTAATAATATATTTTTTGATAAATGATAATGAAATATGAAAATAAAATAAAATAATACTTATAATATTTTTGAAAAAAGAATATAATATTTGTTGGGAGGAAAATGTATTTATGGAATAATATATCTATTGGTAAAAATTTGAGTTATTCTTACCAACAATATACATTTTTTTTGGAAAAAAATTATCAAAAAACTATATATTAATGAAGATAACTAATTTACCTAGATAAAAAATAAATGATAAATAAAATATGGTCAATTTAAAGATTAAAATATCATGTAAATTTTAATATTGTATATAAGTGTCTAGCCCAATGAATAGAATTGACTAATGAATACCATTTCATTTTTTAAACATCTCAATCAAAAAGACCAACAATAATATTAATGTAAACAGAACATTAAAGATAATGAAAATTTAGTTGAAAAATATTAAAAATCAAAATATGTTATTATTCACACCATTGGAATGAAAATATTATTTATATCATAATCATTTTTATAAGGAATCTAATTTTGGACGAAGAAAACATTATGACCATGGTAAAAAAACAGTCAAATCACCCATAAAATAGAGATCATGGAATTAAATTTAAAATATAGAAAATAATATGAATTCCATTAAATTTTAATTCATTTTGTAAGTATAAATAACACATAAAATGAATGTGTGTATAAACATAAATCATGTCTCAATGAAGGGAAATTGTAGAAAAATCCATTACCTTGTATTATATTTATTATGAACAAGACCGTAAATTCTAAAATATACCAATGAAAAATATTATATATATTTTTAAGAAATATGTACACATATATTTAAATTTTTATTACAAATTTTTTATTATAATATATTTATTAGTTATATTATTTTTCCTAATGTTTATGTAAAATTCATTTTGGTGTCAGATTACATAGCAAATCATTGCGAATAACAATTCTACATTAAAAATATGGTAATTAACAAAAATATATTATGAATAACCACATAATAACCCTGATTTTACTAATCAATTCTAATAAAATTATTTTTTATGATTCCATAGTCATATATAATCTTATTCTAAAGATTTTCTCACATAAGTGGTTAAGTCAACAAAAACATCAAGGTTTCTTAACTCGATTAGGGAGTGTGGTATGATTTTGCTTCTATAATAATAAAATGATTAAAAAATGTTATTTTATTATTTATTTATATATCAAATATGATAATATTTAAATGTTTTTATATGGTCTATTTAATTCATGATGAAAAATGAAAAAAATTTCCCTATAAAGGTAGGAGTCATCATGTATTCATGTTTATTGTTCTCATTTATTAATGCATGATAGTGGAGATGGTGGATGGGGACTTGATATTTTAGATTCATAATTAAAATATATATATAATTTTTATTAATCATTATGTAAGTTGTTTCCATCTATGGAAAGAGGTAATAAAAAAACAAATGATATTCTTTGTTGAGGCGGTAGTCTGCAAGATGAAATAACAACGTTCATTTGTTTGTATAAGTTGATATAAATGAATTAATAAGGGTTTTATAATATATAAAAAATAATTATAAAAATGATAAGGATTTCATTATATCAATATTTTCATATTAAATATAGATGAGTATGATAAAAAACATAAAAAGGATATAACAAAAAATTAGATAACTGATCATTATATAGATGTTCTCTTGAAATTTAACGTCTTATGCGAAATAAGACTAATGAGAAGATTATTTTTGTGGGATTTCAATCAAGGGACATTAATTCATTATGTTTTCATTATATAATTAAAAGTATTGTTGTATCATTCAATGGGTAGAAGTGGTGTATTTTTATAAGATAATAAAAAGAAAATGTTGAATACAATAATCACTTTTCAATAATACCTTGACAATTTTCAAGGTTCAAAGGATTAAAAGTATAGAAATTAGAGTGAGATACATGATAAAGATAAAAAATCATCTGAACCACTCATTTGATATTTTTTTTACCATTTTATGAAATTTTACTCTTTATAATAGTATTTTTACCACATTACCGTAAACCAAGGTAATATCATTTTATAAAAATAAATAATTTTTTAATATAAAACATAAAATGGACTCATCTCCAAATTTGGACCAATAGATTTTAAATGTGATGATAATTTTAACATATATCATTTATGTACATGTGAAAAAGAAATTATTAAATTTACATATTAAATAACATAAAAAAAACTTTTAGAACAATGATGATTTATTTTTTAAAATTTATATATAAGATTATATTATAATTTTTATATATTTTATATAAATAATTTTTTTATTTAAAATGAATAAAATTTGTTAGGGTAACAAGGAAATAAAAAACTAATGATCATTTTTATAATACTTCATTCAATGAGAATTCTAAAAATATATTTTTGAATATAATAATATTTTAATTCAGTTTATAAAAAATGTTCAATGAATATACCAAAATTAATTATTCTATTCATTAAATAAATATTTTTTAAATTGAATTTTTTTTTATATTTTAATGAAAATAAAAAGGAATAATAAAATCGTAAAATTTATTATTTTTCTAAAAACTCATTTTCTACTTCAAATTGACATTTTCATGAAATAGATAAAAATAATTACATTGTTAATCTTGATGTGAAGAATTCACAATTGATTTTTAGTTCATAAATTTTAAATTCAAAACCATGTAAATAATTATTTAAAAAGAAAATACATTATCCAAAAAATAGATTTTATTGGAAATATAGAATTTCAATATTATTTCATATTAATTATTTTGATTTTGAATATTTAATGGAATATCATATTAGTACGTATTTAAGATTTATTAATAACTTTACATTACTAACATATAGAATAACTTTTTACAAATGTTTTATAATGTTGTATGTAATATTTATGATCCAATGTTTTGACACCTTGAGAGTTACATGTTTGTATAATTTCATGTTTTATAAATCATTTTTTGTGATCTTGGAGTACATGATATTATGGATTGATGCAATGAAATTTTTAGAAATCAAAAAAAATGTGCACAGTCAGAGAATTGTTTTCCTAGTAATGTGAATTGTAGTGAGAGGGAGACAATGTGTGTGAAAATTGGCTATTATAGGTTTGATCACATTTTTCAAACCATGTGACACCACAATAGAAACCTATGTGTCCCATTTTTGTGGATATCATAACTATGAGGCCATACCAAGAATTTAGATATCTAATTAAAAAAGTGTGTTTATACAAACTTCCCAAATAATTATTATGTTTTCCTCCATCTGTCTTTCCATCCTGAGAAGCACCTCTCCCTTGGATTAGATATTATTCCCCTCTTTTATAGTGGGATTTTTATGCAGACCATGATGTTTTTGAATGAGTCAAGATGATTTCTTAGTGGGTTATTCTTTTTTCATTTCCCTTCCCAAATCATTTTATACCATATTTATGGAAGTGTGGAACACTTGGGGTAGTGTTGGCCGAATGTAGTATATGTAATGGGAGGTTTTTCTTACTCATTTTATGGATTTGGTGTGCAAGGACTCTTTATACCTCTTATGAGTATTTTTCATTGTGTTTGACATGCTTTCCTAACTATAAAATGTGAAAATATTGAATTATCATTTTTTAGGGAAAAAAATCAATCATAATGTATTCTTTTATCTGTGGTACAAAATATGCTGATAAAGGGTAACATTTATGAGTTCTAAAGAACTGTGATAAAAGGTACCCCTTATTGGTGTTTTTTAGTGCTAATACTGGTTTACATTTATCAGTTCTTTTTTACTTCTTATAATGGATACATTAATTACTTTATTTTGTTTAGAGTCAGTAGGGATGAAATTTATCAGTTCATATTCTAGCACTAATAAATGTCCCAGTCATATAATTGAGTACCAGATCGAAATAGATGATGTTTGGACACTTCTTGATATTTTACTCTGTCGCATACCAACCTTAGAATCATTATATGGGTTTGTAATCCCATATAAAATCCACACACGGATATACACATAGACACACTCATATGGTCATATCATCCAATGGAGGCTTTGGCCTGCACATTACTTCTGGCTGGCTTTATCCCACCCACACACACATGGATGTGTCCAACATAACATGGCCCACCTACCTCACCATCATGGCAATTTCATGGAAAGACCCAACATCACATCAATTCAATGAACCACTTATATATATATATATCAATAAAAATTAAATAGAATAAAATTATCCAAATACAAAAAAAATTAAGAAAATTAAAAAAAAATTAAAAACGAATAATTTTAAAATTTTAAAAAACATTATAAACAATATAAATATTTTAAATTTATTACACATTTAATTAACAAATATTCATAAATGAAAAAATTAAATACAACTATATTAAATGAAAAAATAAAAATAATTAAACAAGTATTAATATAAAATTATTAAATATTAAAAAAATTAATTAAATTATGAATAAAATTTCTTTTAAAAAATTGAATAAGTTGAATATAAATATTTATAAATTATAAATATTAATATATATATATATATATATTAAATACATTTTTGGAATGTTAATTAATTATAATAATAAAAAATAAAATGAATAGATTTAAAATTAATTATTTTTTTAGTGAATCTATTATTAATAAAAATTTATAAATTTAATATATAAAATGATTACAACATAGTAATTAAAAAAATATTATTGTCTTAATCATTTTTAATGGGTTTTATACATAATTATATATTAAAATATTCAATATAATTAATATATAAATATATTCTAGAATATATCTTGTGTTATATATCCATAAATAATATGTTTTCTAAAATTAAATTTATATAAAAAAACCATATCATTGTACATATAATTTATAATATATTTAGTGCAAATAATTTGTAAGTAAAAATTGAATATTAATTTAATATTTTGACTAATTATATTGAGAATGAGACATTTTATTGAATGTCATTTTATATTTTAATTTAAAATATATAAAAAAATGTGTTAAATTTATTTCACACAAAAATATATATGTAATTATTATATTTTTAAATTCAACACACATACAAATTGTTTTGGAGAATGTGAGAATAATCATCCCCCTTATTAAATGGCAACCAAGTACATAGATGAACGAAACAAAACATTCATAGAATTAGAACAACAAATTACGAAGCTCAAGAATGAGTACTCATTCTATAGTATGTGGTGTGTCCCTTGTAACATCCATCTCACTTCTCTCTTTTTTTGACTAGGTAATGGAGGGTTATCTGGCGTTAAGAAACATCCCCAAGATGGAAAAGGGTTGCAATAAATGTCAGTCGCATTCAATAGAGTGGGAAATTAATAATTTTAGAATAAAAAAACAATCAAACAATCTATAACACAAAACCACCTTATGATTATAGATAATAATGAAATGGAACAAATAAATTCATTCATCCAAATCAAACTAAAACCATATACCACAGTGGAATACTATAATATCAAAGTTAAAAAGGAAGAAAAAACCCAAATACTACAATGAAAACGCCATTCTCCAAACATGAAACATTCTATAACTCCACTATACACCATGTATCAAGTAGTACTGCTGAAGATGTGTGATACTTCACATTTTCCCATGTATCGATAAACAACATCATCAAAACCACCAAATATCCAAAATATGTGTGAGTATTAAAACTCAATATATTTCCCCCATTGAAGTTTATTCTCACACCATGATAATATAACATTTTATCCCATTTTTATATAATATTAGATATAAAATATTCTAAAATAGAGTATATCAAAATATAAACATGTTCTAATGTAAATAACTTTTTTCAAACAACGATTTCCAAGGAATGAAACCAAAAAATGTTTCAAAAAAATTTCATTAATTCCACTTTGGCATACCCCATTCCCATCATCACATCCACACATAAAAAGATTCATTCATTGTCATTAATTTTTTATAATCAATTTTTTTCTCATTTATCTACCATGTTGTCATAATGAAATTAAATCCCATATTTCATTACCACAATAGCACAAAATAAAATGTCATATATTAACCAAGCCTCGTAATACATTTAACATCCCAAGTAAGTAATGAATAATGTATTTTAATATCTATGTCTATTTATTAATGAGATAGTGTTTTACGTGGCTTAAAATGAGAATAAATCCAATCTTAAGAATATAATTCCATAATATTTTTTAAGATATTGTTTTACCGCCTTTTGATGGAGAACCATTTTTAAATATATATTTTCAAAATTTTATAACCTCTATTTGTCAAAATAATCATATTAATTTTAATTCGGACATTGAAATTTACTTTGGATAAATTTTTTGTATTTTTCTGACAATGTTCCTTTTTTAATGAATAGTGAAAAATATGACATTTTACTTCAAAACTGCTTTTTCATCTAATTTAATTATATATATATATTGTACTTTTAAGTGGTTTTAAAGTTTAATTAGAATATATTTTTACCATTTAATCCAATGGTGGTCATTATTATTTATTTCACTTTGTAATTGGGCATAAACAAGTGCCAATCTTTTCATAGATATTGTTTCAAAAAAAACCAGCTATTTGTTTTGACAACGAGAATTATTTTTTAAATTAATTATTGCAATTTCAATGTTTAGAATTTGGTAAAATGGATTCCATATTTCGAATCATAATTTTCAAATTATTTAACCATGACTCTTATTTTTGGACATTATGAATAGTAACGACGGTAATTATCTTTAATTATCATGATTTATTAGCAATCTGGTAGTTAAGGATAATAAAATAAAATCATAATAATAAAAAATTACCCCAAAATTTGTCCTAATTCTACTTTCTGTGTCATTTCCGACAATGGGATACCTTTTGAAAAACTTAGGGACCCAATGGAATCAAATTTGGGTGATAGTGACACTTTATCATTTTATTTTTAAAGAAAGGAGAATATCACAAAAGTATGTAACACCTAAGAAAAAAAAATTAAATTTTGTCAATATAAATGACCTCTTGGACTATAAATATTCCTTGTAAAGATAAAGATATTTCCTACAACATAGTATTTTTTTTAATAATTTTTAGATATTATATAAATTAATTTTTTTATGACACCATGATGATGCAACGATTACCTCATTAATGAATGTTTTAAATAAAATGAAATGATAATGTAAACTCTAAGACATACACTTATCAAAAACCAATTCGATGAGTATATTTCGAACCCCTATCACCTTATCCTCGAAATATATCAATGTGGGACCTTTAAAATCCGAAACCCATTTTAATATAAAGTATCATTTCTTGACATTCCAAGAGTGCCCCTCCTCCCTCTTATAAAAGGTCCCCACCTCTACCACCTTACCCACAACTCTAAAGCCATTGTATAGGCAATTATCTTATCATTTTTTCTCTCCACATCCCTATATTTATCATATAAGCCTTAACTTTGGCATAAATATCATTAGGAAACCCTTTTGGTTCAAACCAAGAAGAGTAACCCGATTTAAATGTAATGTCTTCACTTGTGTTGTTCTGTTTTATTTGGCTACTCCAACCCCCTAAAATCTTTTTATTCCTTTATATTGTCACAAAAACAGTATCTTTAATATTATAGGATTTTGTTATGAGTAGTATTCGAGCTACACTTAAACAAACCTCTGTCTAATGGTTAATGAACATACTGTTTCTGTAGATGGTGAATTTCTGCATCCCGAAACGATGATTGTTCAATATTCTTTTAACACCGTTCATGGTGGAAATTAATATGTCACAATATTTATATATGATATATATTATGTTTATGTATTCCTTGTGCCTCTGTATTTCTCATTTATGGCATACCTTTATGGTTTCCATTATGTGTAAATGCGATAACTTCATTTTAGGAAGTGCAGACTACTGCCCCTCAAAGTGATTTGATTCGCTAATGCCATATGTGGGATGTATAAAGGATGGAGTTAATGGTATTTCATATGATATAATACTGGAATTCTAATATAACTTTATATCATTATGATTTCATTCCATTAAATACGAAATATAAATGAAAGTAGCTTTCATGTGTACGTACGACTTACCGTCTCCATGAACGGTGAATTTCATTTCATACCGCTAAATGTTATGTAATATTATAAATTCATGTATATACTGGATATATATGATATAAATGATATCTACATCATGAATATAATTATGGACATAATGGATATTTTAACGCATGAACAACAAGTAATTATAAGGAGTTTATTTTTGACTCAAGTACAAATGATCGACAAAACGATGATTATTAACTTAAATAATTACATAGTGTTCATAACATGGTAATTAGTGATATAAAAGGAATAATAAAATTTAAAAAGGTTCTTAAGAAAGTATAAATTAACTCATGTTTATTATTCAGGAGATTAACGAACGATCGAGTCAAGTCGAACAAGAGGTATGGGACTTTGTCTCAATATCCTTTCATTGAGGCATATTTTGTTTTATACACAACATTATTGTATATGGTGTATAAACCCCTTTTAATATTATGTTTATTCAAAATGAATTATTTTTATACAAAGAGTTTTACAAAACAAAAAAAGCGAATGTTTTTGTCGTATGTATGCGGCGAAAATGATTTCTCCGCTGTCGTGACCATTATTTGAGTTTCATATTCCTCTACAAGACATAACTTTTTTTTAATGAAAACTAAATACCATGTTTTACTTTAATTTTATTTTGGTATTGATAATTGTTTTGATAATGTTTTTATTATATCAATGTGTTTTTGATATCTTGTGATTGAAATGAGGAAATGTTATGTTTCCTTTATGCATGTTTTATGTGATACGATTATGTTATGGTTCTTGGGCATTGTTTATGAAGACGGGTGGTTTCATGTTAAACTAAGGGAAGGTGAGCCCGTGATAGCTCTCCAATGAAATGGGTAATCTGATGGGGTTAAATGCTAAGGTTTATCCAAAGAGAATTAAGGAATATACTGTGATGGGTATTCCAAACGTAACCATGAGGGTTACTCCATATGTAAGAATGTTATGAATGCATCAAGTTACCTTTATGTCTAATGATTTCTATGATTTATTCATGATGTGATGAGGTATGTTAAAATGGTTATGTTTTATGAGTAATTTATGATTTCATTAATTCTTATGTACACATGGACTAATGTTTTCATTTCTTACTTTTATATCCATTACTAAGCTTTTTATGCTCATCCCACGTTTTTGAAATGTTTTTCACAGGTCAAGGGAAAGGTACATGATGTGATGATAATGTGAGAAACCAGTTCTTATCATTGAGGTACAAGATTCTTCTTTTCTCTTTTCCTTAAGTGTTATTAATAAAATATGGAAAATGTGTTAAAATACTAAATTTTGGAATTACAGGGCTTTTACTTTTTCCACACGCCGTGTACATCTGGCCGTGTAGGGATGAGTACACGGGGCGGGTAGCCATGTCGACAAAAAAGGGTGTAGGAACCGACTACATGCAGTGTACTGGTACTATACACACTGTGTAGTCTGTCGGCATGCCAAAACAGTAATGCGGTGGAATAGACGCCAGATGGGTGACAGTACACACCGTGCACTCAGGAGTACATGTCGTGTACTCATGTAGATGGGTGAACAGTATGGCGGTGCCGCCAGAGGAACATTTAAATGAACGGAGTACACACCATGTACTTGGAAGAACACATTGTGTACATTTTTGTTTTCATATATAGGATAGTAGCCTCCCCTGTTCACAGAGAAGGCCTAGAACCGGAGGACGGAGCGGGAGCGGACGACCAAACCTTCGATGATCCGTCGGGTGTTCGTCTGGAATCCGATTCTACTTCGGACGATCTCGTTGGAACCGCACAGGTAAGCTCTTTCTTCTCCTAGTGTGTTTCTTACAAATTATTTCCCTAACAAAAGTTATTTGAGGTTAAGAGAGTTTCTTTCTTTCGTCTGATCTCCGTCGTTCTTGGGAGTTTCTTGGATCGACTTTCATGTATAGCGCTAGTTGGCATATAAGGTAGGTGGCTTTGTGTTAATTTTTCCAAATGTCATGTGTGTTGTGCATTTTTGTGCCACGAAACCATATTGGTGTGTCATGTGGCTGAGTCCATGGCTATATTAACTACCTATAACTGTAAAGGTAATTGAATAATTTGTAAAACTAATGTTTGGGATCGTTGCATGGATTTGGAACCACCCCGGGGGTGTGTTCTACTATTTAGTCATTTGGCTAGGATACCTGAGGGTATGCCTTAAAAGTAGTAAATATAGAATTCCCTCAAGAGGAATATCTTGTTTACTGCATATTTACATGTTGGGCATGGCCCGTTTACCTGTTAGCCTGAGGGAAGTGTTGTGATTAGCCTGTGGGAGTTATTCTACTTAGCGTTCATGCGTACCTACGGCTTACCGTCTCCATGAACGGTGCATTTCATTTCTTACCTCTAAATATTGTGTAATATTATAAATGAATATATATACTGGATATATATGATATATATGATATCTACATCATGAATATAATTCTGTATATAATGGATATTTTAGCACATGAACTAATTGTAATTATAAGGAGTTTGTTTTTGACTCATGTACCAATGATCGACAAAACGACTGTTATTAACTTAAATAATTACATAGTGTTAATAACACGGTAATAAGGGATATAAAAGGAATCATTAACTTGAAAACGGTTCTTAATAAAGTATAAATTAACTCATGTTTATTATTTAGGAAATTAATGAACGATCGAGTCAATTCGGACATGTGGTAAGGGACTTCATCCCAATCATCATTCATTCAGGCATATTTTGTTTTATAAACAACTTTATTTTTTATGGTGTATACACCCCTATGATATTTACTTTCATTCAAAAGGAATATTTTTTATACAAAATATTTTACTAAATGACAAAAGAGAATCTTTTTGTTGTATGAATGCGGCGACAACGACTTCTCCGCCGCCGTGACCACTATTTGAGTTTCGGCTTCCTCAACAAGCCATAACGATTTTTAATGAAAAATAAATACCATGTTTTCATTTTAATTTATTTTGGTATTGAAAATGGTTTTGAAAATGTTTTTATTATATCAATGTGTTTCTGATATCTTGTGATTGAAATGTGGAAATGTTATGTTTCCTTTATGCATGTTTTATGTGATACGATTATGTTATGGTTTATGGGCATTGTTTATGAAGATAGGTGGTTCCGTGATAAACTAAGGGTGGGTGATCCAGTGATAGCTCTCCATTGAATTGGGTAACGTGAAGGGGTTAAACGCTAAGGTTTCTATGAAGATATTTAGAGAATATACTATGATGGGTATTCCAAACATAACCATGAGGGTTACTCCCTACGTAAGAATGTTTTAAATGCATGATGTTACCTTTATGTCTTATGATTTCTATGATTTATTCATTATTTGACGAGGTATGTTAAAGTGTTTATGTTTTATGAGTATAGTATGATTTCATTAATTCTTATGTATAAATGGACTAATGTTTTCATTTCATAATTTTATATCCCTTACTGAGCATGTATGCTCATCCCATGTTTTTGAAATGTTTTCAGAGGTCAAGGGAAAGGTACATGATGTGAGGATACTGTCAAGGAAGTGTCATGAAAGAATCCATGTTTTGATTCAAATATGATTCCGTTGATGGGAAAAGTAAATATTGTCTTTTATGTGACAACCTTCTTCAAATGTGGAATGTAATGCTTGATTTATTATCTAATTCTCTAAAACTCTAAACCTAAAAAGATCATAAATGTGTAATCTTGTAATAACTCAAGATTAAGTAATGTTTAAGGCCGGGGCCTTATAATACAATTTGAATTCACACACCAAAGATGCCCAACAACCATACCAGTATAATCATGACAAAACCATTTCAATAAAACATCATTTTTATTGAAAAACATTTTTTATAAATCTAATCATGAAAATATTTTAAAATCAATTTTTTAAAATCAATTATCAAAACATGTTGCACAATCATTACATGACTTCACACAAATAATCCAAGAATCACTAAAATAGATTTCTACTATGATTTTCACACAAATTTTACATTTAAACATTAATAAAATAAATAAATTTGAAACATATACATAATGAACTAAATATTGTATTCAATTTTGAATCTACCAACCTCAGGTTTTATGATGAAAAATAATAATGACACTTATAATACAATGAAACAAGGATAAATATCCATGAACTCGCCTTAGATTTCTTCACATGTCCATAACAAGACCCAATATAAACATATTTTTCATCCACTACCTTAGAAATAACCATTACAGGTATAGATATAAGAATCTAAGAGAATTAATGATGAATATCTGACAGATCTTCCAAAAAGAACCAAGAATGATAAGATACCACAAGAATCAAGCCTAAATTACTCTAAGAATGGACTCTGATTGTTCTCCATTTTTTGGGAACTGGTTATCCAACCATAAAGAGTGAAACATTCCATGTTAGGATTATTTTTGGATTAAAAATGAAGTAGTAATAGGTGAAAACACATTAGATCCACAATTTGTGGATCTAACTTTTTGACACATGTATGGTTTAGTCACACTATTATGAATATTTTCTGCGAAATGTGATCATGTATTTGCATTAAGGGAAACTCAAATGGTCTACTATAATAGTTACCAAATTATGCACCAACCATGACAAATATCACAATCGAAGGTGTTATCAAAACAACACGGGTTCTTCTAATCTGTTGCATGATTTGGGGGAAACCATGAATAGCACATGAACCTTTCGTTCAGCATTTGATTAACTGTGCATGGATTTGTAGAGTTTTTTCATGGTTTAACTATATCATGATCCTATAATAAACCTATATATTAGACCCAATAAATATTCCAAATTATCTCCAAACATTACTGAACATTAACAACATACATTACATACATAAAATACAGAAATAAATAGTTACTTACTAGAAAATGGTCATTCTAGATTCTTCCCACCATTTGTCTTTATATCCCTAATATGTAGATAATCATTTTTCCCTTGAAAGAGTTTTGACTCATTCTCTTTCATTTCCATCTCACATTCCTAATCCTCTTATAGAATATAGCCATGTTTCCTAAAAAACCTACACTAGAACTACTCTTTTCAGGGGAAGACATTATCTACCATATCAACAAGTCTCTCCAGTATTTTTACCAATGTAGAATTTGTATCTTGATCAACATGATCCCATAAAATTACACGGTTATGATCATGTAGCTAAATTTTGAACAGAGATACATGGAACACATTATGCCCCACATTGAACCATGGTCGCAATGACAACTAAAATTCTATGTCACAAAACAATTACATTTCCTCAAAATGGAATGTGTATTAAGGAGTTAACATTAAATTCATACCAAATTGAAACATTAAATAACATGGGAAGGTCATCATAAACGCCTTAACACTCACTACGAATGACAATGAGCATCAATGATGATCTTTTTATGATTTATAATGACTCTGCACTATTTCTATCAGTTTCCTGATCATCTAAATTTTATCCATTCATTCTTTTAAAAGGTGTGGCCCAACTAATGTATTCCCAACTATTGTCACCAAAAAAAGTTGAGAATAATAATCATTCATAAAATTCTTCAAAATGAACCATATATATCAAGGATCGATATCTTTTGTTACATGATAACTTCACAAACAATTTGTGATGTTCTTCCGATCGACAAAAATCCATTAAAAAGTCTACATTGTGTCTTCCAATGTTTGTATCATCCATTCATATTGTCCATAATTTTAGGTATGATTATCTATACTCATAGATATATTAATCCTTGAGTCTTACTATAATGAATTCTAGAAATGAGAGGTAATCACCAGATATATTTCTTGTATGATAGAAACTAATATACCATGAATCTTTACCACTTCCAGAATATTGATTTGTTACATTTTATTTATCATACATATGGGTTATATTACAGTATCCATGGATATATTCACTGACATCCAAAGAGGGATTGTTTAAGAATGAAACATAACTATTGGTCATTGATGTGCTTAATTAAATTGATGAAAACATATGAATCTTGAAGCAAAATCTAACACATTTTATTTCATACATTCCACCAAAACCATGCATTAAATTATTTATAAATATTTTTTATTCCATGATTAATTACCCATTTTTAATAGTGGGATGAATGAAGAAGTTGTCCCTGACAAGACATAGGCACGAACTTCTAATTTCTGAACAATAAATCTAAACATCCATCCTGTTTACATCCATCAATGTTCTCTACACAAATGAGTTTTTAATTCATTTCAACGCATTTTAAATTATATATCTTTACCTATATAACCATTATTAAAAAATTAAGAATCACTAAAACTAAAATAAAAATAACACATCACCTTAGTCTTTTCATTCAATAGAAATGTTCTTGAGGACAAAAATCACCTACCAGTCAACTGAAGAATCTTTTTCCCAATGTGAATATGAATTTATAATTAATACATATACCTATGAATTCAATTTTGTTGGTGTATACATGATATCATAGTAAAATATTTAGAGATACTCCATCAATCTTCATTGTCTCATATGCAATTATTATTGTGATAAAACATTTCTCAATCTTTTATGATCCACGAAGATATTAAATTTATAACCCTAGAAATAAGTATTCCAAGTATTCATTACATGGAGTAAGGAAGATATGTCGAAATATTTTGTTGTGTAATTAGTTTCATTAACTTTTAACATACATGATCTATAAGAAACATCATGATCTTTAAGGAGTAGAACATATCTAAATCCTGATCATAATGTTCCACAACATACTACATAGCCTTGTCCTGATTTAAAAAATATAATGATATGAGATGATTTAATGTGAACATTCATCTCTTGGAATGAAATAAGTAATTCCTTTCCCTATTGGAATGGAACATTCTACTTGGTCAAATTTGTCACATGAGAAAATAGTCATGAAAATATCAAACAGAACGTCGATACTAACCATCATGTCCAAGAAAACTACACATCTCTAAGAAATTATTTTGAATTTTCCAGTACATTATAGACTATATATTTTTGAGATCAACATAAATTAATTTTTCATAAATTACATGGTCATGAAATCATACATATTTTGTAAAAAACAAACATTGAAAATATGGCATATAATTGATGATCCATCACGATTCCCAATATTTGTTAGAAATTGTTGCTCAATCTCTACCCATATCCTTGAAAACACCAATATAAAATCTATAAATAAAGCCACAAAACTGTAATGACATCTCTAAAATATCCAATTCATTAATTCCAAAAATACCAGAGGTATATTTATAAGACCTAAATTAATTATTATATATTCATAATGTCTATATATGATTTTACAAGTTATTTTAGTGTATCATCCTTATAAACATGAAACTGGTTGTATGGAGATTTCAATTTAGTCCTAGGGAACCACTATGATCTCGTTAATTTATGGAAAAGACAATCAATGTATGGAAGTGGATACCGATTATTTATTATATCATGGTTGATATTATGATAATCCACACATAACCCCAGAGTTACATCCTCCTTTTATAAAAATAATAAAAGTGATTCCCATAGAGATATGATATATCTAATGAACCATTTCTTTTCCAGCCCTTCTGACTCTAATTTCAATTCCCTTAAAACTATTGGATCCATTCTATAAGATGGAAGTGAAATGGGAATGGTCTTTATGAAGATATCAATCACATGCCTAACTTCTCCTAATAGTGGAAATCCAGATTAATTTTCAATAAAAATATCTACAATCTGATTCATGACTACTCGAAACTGGAAATATCAATATAATATATTTATTAGAAATACAATGACTCCAACTCGTACATGAAAATTTCTTCTCCTAATGCAAAAAAATCTCATGAATGTTGTCTTTAATGTTCTTTCTCCTCAAAAGCGTATCTCAATGACATCGTCAGTTGAGAAACTGACCATTCTAGTATAATAATTAATATGATCCTTGAATAATTTCAACAAATCCATAACAAAGATTATTTCCAATAAAGCCATATAAATCCCATATAAATACTATTTCAGCTAGGCTATATCCATAGTTATAGAACACACTCTACACACAATTTCCTGACACTCTCTTTGACCATGTGGAGTTTTAGTTTTTTCATAGAAGGCACCATTACATGTTTTAATCTCAAAAATTAAATATCCATATAAAACATTTTGGAATGGGATTCATCCATACCAAACAACACTTCATAAGTGTTGAATTGAAAATAATTGTACCTCTCACTGTAGATTTTCCATGATGATCATCCATAATACCCTATTATGCTCCATATATTTTCTTTTCTCAACACTTTTTTCCTTATTTCACTATTGAGAATTCACTTCCTGAGTAGTCATGTTATTCATTAAATATCCATGGATATCACTATTCTACTGATAATCTAATATCTACTATACTCTTTATGTCGAGACATGCAATGCCTGTGACACCTGATAAGTTTCCTGAACACCTATTCATGGAGAACTAAAATAATTGCACTGAATATTAAATATCTTGTTCCCATAGTGGAATTCCCTAAGTGGTTCTGTACCCTCTCACATCATGTCATCAAGTGAACCACATTAGAAACAAGAAAATCATACTGTGTGTCTTATAAGAAGATTCTCTGGTCCATCCATCTGATTATTGTACATACTCCCACAATGGAAATAGGTTACCCTATTCTAATTACTCCCACCAATATTGTTTCCACTAATTCCAATGCGTATTGACAAAATTTCTTATACCATAGAAATTGACATTTTCCTTTCACTTATTTGTTCTCTATTTACTTTCTTAATAAAATCCGAAATACGCATAATTGAAATAATATATTGAATATCATATCTTATCCCTAATAAAAAAATTCATTCCGTTAAAAAAGCATATGTAGAAACCTAGGGCAGAAGCTGTTCCAAATTTATGAATTTATCCAAATACTTAGTGAAAAATATATTTTCATGCTTCAATTTGAATAATTTAATCATTCATTAAATTATGATTTTGTTGGGATATAATTATATATTGATGAATTATTCAAAATACTCCCATACATATCCTTTGTCTGATTTATCCTAAACTTCTAAATCTCACTACTAACATGGATGATCATCCTACATATAAGATTCTAGTTTTAAATTATACTATACTAATGTGCCGAAGAAATCAAATATTTTATTTCCCATGTTCAGTAACACATCTTCCTTCAATGATTCGTAATCAAGCCAAATGATGGGGGATATTATTTCTGAAATTTGATGAAATGATCCACCTGCCTTTCCTTATACCACATATTCCCACCATCCATATCCTATAATTCTGGGACAGTACACTGAAACAACTATTGGTTCAATTATGGCTCTGGTGAGACAAAATTTTTATATCTTATTCTTGTTTGTTTCTAAAACACCTATCTGGTTACATTTTCATAAAACACAGCAACATCATAACTCTCAATGATTATTAACTGAAGGCTTAACAATTTTAATTTTTATCAATTCCTTTTAAATCAACAATGTTTTCCAAAATTATCCATTTAGTAAAAAATCCTTCATTGTTTTAGAAAAAATCATATTTGAAAAAATATCACAACCATTCTATTTATTAAAATAAAACATTTGAAAACCATTTCATTTTTTATTATATCCACACATTTTTACCAATTCATATATCTTTACACACAATGAAATATGTACTCCTAATGCATTGTCATTACTCTTATGCATGTAATTCTTCTCTCATTGGCTAAACCCATGACAATGAGATTCCAAATCCAATAAGTGCCTCCCAAAAAAATATTACCCAACTCCCTAGTAACATAATGATCAAAATAAAACGGTTAAGTACATATTTTAATTCTTTAAATTTCATGTCCTGAAAATCATATTACTTTATACGATCCAGACATAAGGAATTTACAACACTAAATTTAACTCCAATACCGAAATCCATTTCCATGTCAAAGAAAACTTGTTCAAAAAATATAACGTCCAATCTGAAATCACTTTCTTCAAACAAATTATCATTAGACCAAACAAAATTGATACCACATATAACATCACTCCCCCTTTTCATTGGCTTGCGATTTCATGGAAAGGATACTTGTTCTTAAGAAACATCCCCAAGATGCCAACTGGTGTATTTAATTGTTGAATGGATTTAATATAACTGGCTCATGAATTGTGATTTTTGAATACAATAACTGAAAAAACAAGACTTAATAGTAAAACCACGAAATTATGCATGATAACAATGATGGAAAACATAATATTTAATTTCATCAAATAAAACAAAAAAAATGTACTATGGTTGAAGAATACAATATCTATATAAATAGTGGAAGAAAAAACTCAAATTATCCAATAAAAACTCCAAGCTCTCAACATGGTATTTTCTCCAACTCTATAATATCCCAAATGTCATGAAGAACTTATAAAGTTGTGTGATATGTTACCTTTTCTCATGTCGTGATAAAAAACGTAAGAAAAAGCACCAATGATCCAAAGAAGGAGATAGTAATGAAACTCAGTAGATTTTCCCCCATAACATCCCTACTCACACCACTATGATATAACATGTTAGATAATTTATATAAAATAATTTATTTAATACAATTTATAAAATTGTTAATATTAAAATATAACATGTGTGAGTTTGGACATCTTTATCCAAACAACACCAAATTTAATGGAATCCAATCAAACTATGTTCCAAATATTTTTCATTTATTCTACATGGTCATAACCAATAGTTATCCATACATATATACATTTGAACATGCATTCTTTGTTATGATAGATCCACACTAATAAGTGGGTTCTCATTGATCTACCAATTCATCCCTAGGTAATTAATATCTTGTTCAATTACTCCTTTAGCACGGAGCAGAAGTTTATATTTAAACAAACATCATAATGAAATTTTAAAACACCCACCATGTATTCCTAATAATCAATCTAATAAACTCATTCCAATTACATGTCAATAAAACAACCTTTTTATTGAAATAATTTTTTACATAAACTAAATAAGGAATATATTTTAAAATCATAATTTAAAAAAATTAATCAATGAACCATAAATAATCATTCACTTTTTTCACAAATATCCCAAAACCATCACTAAATAAGATTTATAAAATGACTTGTCCATATATTTCACAATACAGTTCAATAAATTTTATAAATTTAAATCTTATCCACCATGTTATAAATAGAGGAGTCGATAATGAATCCAACTACATCGAGTCTTAATATAAAAGATGTATATAGCTCTCAAAATTCTATGAAACGATGTTAAATATATATGAACAATATTTTCATCTCTTTCCCTATAAAAAAAACATGAACATATTTTGCATCCAAAACTATAGATCTGACCACAGAAGATGTTGATATAAAAATCTAATAGGGAAAATGAAGTAGATCAAACAAAAGTACCAAGAACAACCAAGAATGATCACATACCACACAAACCCATCTTCATTATCTTAATATAACTGGATCACTTCTAATTTGACGAGGTGAGGTTCTTAGACCATTGAAATTGTAAATTAAAATGTTAGGAACATTTTGTGGTAATCTTGATGCATTTTGCTGTGAATGAGTTTTTGATCCACATTAAATGGATTGAAAATTTCACCAGAGAAGGGTTTAGATGAACAGTTAGGAAAATTATGCACTAATAATACACCTTCCACTTCCTTAAGAGACACCTTAAGCAATTTTCTCAAAAAATTACCCAATAGTTAACCAAAAATACTAAATCTCACATTTCAATATTTTCTCAACATAGTATGGTTTTACCTAGACTGTCATATAGTTTAGACTAACCATTCCCAAACGATACACCATCCCATTAGTCTCTTCCACACTATATATATTTTCCTTTAGGTGTGTCATATTTTTCCCTAACTATGCTCCGACCATGTGCCTATAGAAAATCCCCCAAAAATTTCCAAAGATCTCAATACTCTCCCAATGTTTACCCATAAACATAAAAAACATAAATGATATAAATAAAGGGTTCCATATTAAAAACAAATGTTTTTTATATGTACCCTAACATTGAAAATATTGATCTCTTCAACATTTTGATCTTCAACCATGTTCCTCATATATCAACTTGATGTCTCGCAATCATAAAAATAATTTTATGTTATACTCCAAAAACATAATAATTTCATTGGACTTCCTCCTATCATATTCTTAATGCAATAATCTAAAAGGAGTTTTTATTAATAACCATATGTTTATATTTACCCGACACAAGATGATCCAAATGAGATACCAGAGAAATAGATTTTGTATCCTTCCTCGAATTATCCAAATTAGAATCCTTAGGATCAACTCTATTAGTACCACATTCAATAAAAACATTTAAATAACTTAATAATGGCACAAATAATATAAAAACGCCTTTATAACATTATAATTTTGAATAATATACTTTTTATACAACATTATCTATTCTGTAAAATCAATTAATTGAAGATTAATGGTAATTATAAATATTTTATCATTAGGGGCTTGCATGCGACCAATTGTAGCCCCAACATATATGGACACAGATGTGAATTCCATATTTTAGGAATATGAATTAATAGTGTATTTTTTTGATTATACCTTCCCTATGAATTTCTATATACAACTCTAAAACTCAAATGGCCCATTTAGTCACTATATAAAGGATTCCAAGGAGTCTTCCCACCTTCAACCGGGTTTTTTCCATCTAGAATGGTAAAAGGTAGTTTTCCAATCCGATCCATTTTCTGATTTGAGGCATTGGATGAGAGGATGAAGAATATAAACCATCAATAAATAAATTTCTAATTGAAGATTCCATGTGGAAAATAATGGGTTTATGTTATTTGTACATTCAATGAGGATAAAAAACCTTTCCATTAGAAATCAAGAATTAATACTTATATTTATAATTTGAAATTTAGAAATGGGAATTTATGAATTGAATGTGGTTATATAAATATTGGACAATCCTTGGTGGATTTTAGGAGAATTTTTTTTAACCTTCGAAAGATTACAGTGAATATCCACCAACACAAATTCCTCAAGGATTTATTTCATATTATATAATTCCTCTCCATTATGGTCACCTATTAAATACCTAGTTAATTAATCCTTGAATGAAAATCCATCAACATACAAATAACTTTCCACTACTTGGTCCTCTTAATAATTCATGGGATTTTCAATAAACTGGAAAAATAAACAAATATAGTTTCATTAAAATGTGATGAAATAAGCATAATCATATTTTTTGATCGTCATTTTTCATAAGATTACATTTAGAAGGAAACACTCTAATTAACGTAGAAGTGTAATTAATACATTCAAGGGGTTTTCCATTTGTGGGATCCAAATTCATAGAAAGAAATGGTTTTGTAGAATCACTTGTGGAATGGTTTTAGCCTAATTTTCAATATCCTAGATAATTACAATATAGAAATTATTTCATCAATACTGAATCCATGAACATTAAATTTGAAATTAAATAACTAAAGACTCCCAATGAATTATAATTTGAATGACCAATCATTTGTCATTATTCAAAAAGAAATTTTTTTTTCAGGCACATTTATGATATTAATATCAATTAGATGTTTGGAGAAAAAAACCTTACCAATAATGGTTCTAAAAAATTCAACATCATCCCAAAAACATTCATAGTGACCAAAATTAACAATAATAATGGTAGAATAAAAACTCACTAGAGTGCCTACTACTTAAGAAATATCAAAAATATTGATGCCAGAAGACCTAGTTTAGACCACAAATTTTAACATAGGCCTTTGTGTAGTTATATTCATACTCATTACGGATGGTGTTTGTGCTCCAATAATGAACACATAAGATACCAAACATTACACTGACATATCTTGAACATCAATATCTAACATTATATTCTATATAAGTGAGTAAGATATAAAAAAATTAACATTAGCGTAAGACAAACATAAAATCAAAAAATTCTAAAATAGAGGCTATGCAATTAATTTTTTCTAAAACATTCTAGTGTTAACTGTTTTCAATAGTGATATACGAGTAATAAAAAAGTTAACACATAGTTGAATTATTTTAGAAATTTTTTTATGAGGTCGATACATGGCTAGTAGAACCCGTCATGATGATTCCTTGTAGAAACCAATTTTTTAGAAAGGTAAATGATGCTCCATTAAAACAAAATAAGGAAAAGAAACCTTTCACCTCAACTCGTTCATAATCCTTTTTTGAAGAAAACAACCATTATTGACCTAATACCCAATTCATAACATAGGTGAATTGATTCCTGGTCTTTCAATTTCCAATGTCACCGTGATCACCACAGATCGCCGAACTGAGCTTCTATAATTCCTACGTCCCAAACAATAATACATAAGTAATTTCTTTAATTTTTATATTTATTTTTTAATTATATTTATTTACATAATGTATTTAATTTATATTATATTTATCATCACTAAGATTTATCATTTTAATAAAACAATTAAAATATATAATATTAATTATTATGTATTATTTTCTTGAATTTATTAATTTTTAATATAATTTTCAAATTAATAATATAATCTTTTTGTAATATTTCTGTAATCTATTCATTTTACAATTTTCACAGTTCAATATGTTTATAATTTTACAAATTTTAAATATTTATTTATAATTTTTTCCTCTTAACATTTAATGTTTTAAATGTGTCTTTCATTTATATAATTAAATTATATTCATTTTCATTTATCATATTTAAATATTCATTTTTAATTATATTAAATTATCTATATAATTTATAATAGTTATTAATTTTTTAAATTTATTCATTTCTATTATTATTTATTTCATCAGTTGACTCTACCTATTAAATAATGTCATATTTCAATTTAACATATCTCAAATATTAATATATATATTTACATTAAGTCCAGAGACATAAGTTTTTACATAATTAATGAAATCTTTAATAGAAACCCATACATCGAATATTTATATAATTTATAAAAAATATAATATTCATTTTAGAAAATGGATTATTAACATAATATATTTCATATATAACATTTTATTCATTAAAAATTATATATTTATTTTAAATTTTTTTAAAATTAATATTATTATTTCCCATTTTCCATTTTTTTAATTTAATCATTTTTAAATATTTTTTAGAAATTTTATTTACTTTGTTTTAATATTTTCAATATTAGTTCATCAACATTTCAATGTATATTGATATTTTATTTTTAAATGGATTATATAAATAATTAAAATTATTCGTTTTTTAATATATATAATGTTTAATAATTTTTAATTATTTAATATAAATTAATTTTTTATAGTCATGAATTTTCAATTATGTATTCCTTAATAATGTTAAAAATATATTTGTAAAACTATATTTATAAATATAAATATTTTTATATGTATATCTATTGTAATTATAAAATTATATATTTTTAATTATAAATAAATACATTTTATTTTTTAAATTTCTTCATATACTTGTAAATAAATTTTTTATGTTTTAATAAATAAGAAATTATCAAAAATAATGTAAACCAATGTATATATTTTGTATATTATTATTTACATATATATATATATATATATAATATAAACATTTAATTATATAAATATATGTAATGATATAAATATATTTATAATTATAATCAAATAGTTATATTAAAAAATAATTAAATGAAAATGTATTTATATATTTTTAAATAAATAATTATATATTTGAATAATTATAAATTTAGAGTAAATAGTTTTAATAATTTAATATATTTAATAATTTATATTAATTTAATATATATATATATATATTTATATAAATATATATAGTCAAATAAATATATATATATATTTTCAAATATGTATAAATATATTGACAAATATAATTATTTATCAATTTAATTATGCCCCTTTTTAGTGTGTATTATTTTAAAGCATATCAGACCTCTCTTCATTTTCTATTTTTGGAAGCATAGATAAAACCTTCCATTATAATTTAAAAAGAACCTAAACCAAGCCAATTGTGGTCATTCCATTCAAGCTCTCATAAGAGTCTTGTCCCACAGCCACTCCCCCTTGACTATCTCTGAAAATAATAAAGAATCAAATATATTGATGTTCTTTTTTATCCTATAATCTCATAGATTGATTTATTAGATGTTAAATAGTGTTGTGCAGTCTTGGATTAGTGATTTTATAGTACCATGTATTGGAGGTTTGTTGATGATGTCTGGACCATCATTTATCTACCTCTAATGGTTCATTTTTTGTATGTCTATGTGTTCTAGATTTTACTCATTTATCACTCTCATAGATCATTCTTGATTAATTTTTTTTTGTTTTAGTTGTTTTGTTTCGTAGACACTCTACAACCATTTCATTTTAGCATAGAGTTATGGACACCCCTTTCAAGGAGCTCATTAAAACAAACTCTTACATGTTCTCCTCCACTTCACCACTACATAGGATTTCTGTGGTTGAGTGTGACCACAACCTTATTGTGGAACAATATATCTCATGTGAATTTCCAATGGTAGGAAAATATTTTATTAAAAATAAAATATATTCTATCTTAGACCATGTTTCAAAAAAGTTTTTATTCTTATCTATTAACATTAGAGTAGAAAAACATAATTTTTATTGTTCAAAATTATATTAATTTTATCTTTTAATCAAAATAACATCTCAAACATAAAAAATGTTCAACAAAATCTAAGTCACCATCAATAAAATAAATCCCTTAATTGTTATTACTATACACATATCAAATGTATTTTACAATATCGAACATAATATGGGGAGGGTTTCTTTCACCAATGTACCATAAAAAGTAGGCATTTTGATGACTCTAAAATAACCTCATAGTATATTGTCAAAAAATCAATTAAAAAATCCCTATTTCATCCAATAATAATTTAACATCAAATTCTTTTATATTTTAAGATACATTTATAAATGGAAATTATATAAAATAAAAGATGGTGATTTATTAAATATTAATTGATTAAATACATTAAATAAATAAAAAAATTAAAATGGATATATTGTAAACTAGTGACGAATTATCATTTCAATAGTATACAGACTCATGTATAGTGAAATGTCATTGGTAAATTGGCATTAAAATTGAATTTTTCATCATTGAAAATAATTATATAACATTAATGGGATATCTGGAAATATTGTAATTTAAATTATTATGTTTAGAGTGTCATCCAAAAAAATATACAACAAACATATCAAAGCCATGTATAGAGAAAAAAACTACCGAGGAGATGTAAGTTTTTATGTCTTTATAGATTTAGTCTAAAAGATAAACAAAACAATCTATGTATGATTTTATGATGTTATAATATATATATAAACAAAATGGATTTATAATATTAATATTATAATTTTACATTCGATTGAAACATCTGTACAGATAAAATGATTGTAATATTGTAGAACATATACAAGGAATAATATCCATCAAAAATAGATGTACAAGGAAATTGAATATCTATAAAAAATTTACTAGGATATTTGATCATTTATAACAAAAATTAACCAATTTGGTAATTAATTTTAATATAATGATGAAAATATTAACATTATTATTTTATAAAATTTTATAGAAATGTGTGAATGGAATTGAAAATTTTACTTCTCTAGAAATTAATGGTTTATTATAAGGGAAATATAATTATTATTTCTAGATGAATAATTATTATAAAACATGTTAACAATGAAAAAGGATATGAATTGAAATAATAACTATGGGTAAAATCAATATATGATTTTTTGGACCCTGATAAATAATTAGATGTTACACAAATATGATTGTTTTAATTCAAATTATAAAGATATTGTAAATAAACATTTTGAATATAATATAATTTCCATATTGAACGACTACAATATGTTATGATCAATACAATTGGTTATTTTAGAAAATCACAACAAAATTTAAAATCAATATTGATTTCATTATGGATATATTATATACTAATATTAAAATTGAAATTTTGTTATATAATATTTAAATTTGAAATAATTATATTATGTAAAAGGGAAAATGATTTCAAAATTATCATTCTAAATTTCCAAAACCTTATTATGGGGTGGGATTTCTAATGATATTATGATTTCAAAATTTATTTTTATATGTTTAAATAATATCAATTTATATAAAAAGTTAAAATATATCATGTTGTCCTTTCTGGTGAATTTTTTTAAACAATGTATTTAAAATATACCCTTTTGGTGGATTTTTTTGAATATTTTTTGTTTAAAGGGATTTAATAAAATACAAATGATGGTTATGTTTTTAATTTTTTTAAGAGGTTAATTATTCTATAAATATAGTTTTCATTTGAATATTTATATTTTCTCATATTCTGTATATTGATTTTTAAAACTATCACCTTTTAGTATAATAGAAACTTGGACTCATTGTTAATTTATTTTTATTCTATAATGAAATTTTTTCAATAAAGAGTCGAATTTGGATATTTATTTAGTGAAATACTAAATTTACTTTTTAATGTGAGGGAAACTAATTTTTTATGAATATAATATCATTTTTATATATTAAATTTATAATTATTTTCATTTATATATAATTTTTATCCTATGAGATATTTGAATGAGTTGTGATGTGTTTGTAAATTAAATTAATGGTTTCATTTATAGTTGTATATGTTTTATTCAGAATAAAATGTTTTTAATCTTTCTAATGTTGATTAATTCCTTGATTAATTAGATTCAATTTATTTTTTTTGTAAAATAAATTAGTAGATTTATATTTATCATTGTTAATTGTGTATATTATTTTTTGTTCCTTGATTATAATGATATTATAAAACAATGGAATGTGATTAGATGAGATTTATCCCCTGATAAATAACAATATTTTTTTAAATTTTCCAAAATGGTTTCAATAGAACACATTCAAGCGATCATATTTATCATCAATTTAAGTCTTCAATTATCAACCCAATCTCTTTTAACTCAATCCATTTTTTGGTTCACCCTCTCATGATCCTTTTTGATTATTTTCACTCATTTGTGATTATTTCTCTTTCTTATTATATGTAACACCTTGGTGAGTACAAATGAAACAACTGATCATTTATCATGTAAGGTAGTGACTAAGAGAAATAACACGACTATATTTTTACAGTGCATATATGGTTATCAGATACATTATTCATGTATCCCTCCTACAAAAATGGACTAAAAAAACAATTTAACCCATTTTTCTCAAATTATCACTCATACTCCAGTGGATTAAAACCGAAATTTCATTTTAAAACATTTCATTACCTTGATTATTTTATCTTATTGTTAATTTGTGATATTATTTTTAATATATTTTGATTTATTTGAAACTATAGAATAATTAATTATAGTTTCATTATGGAGAGAATTTTCTTATTATATTGGTGTGAAGTTTAATTTAGTTGGGTAAATTACAAATATATTAATTTTTATTTCATTAATACATAGTCATAAATAAACTACCAAAATATGGAGTGGCATGGAATTCAATTTCACTCCTATATTCTTTAATATTTTTGTCCATTTATTTCATGGAATCCCATGCACCAATATATAATGACAAAATATAGGTATTGTATAAAATTGTATAAATATAGGAATGAAATTTTTACATAAATTTAAAAATCCATGTCATAATTAAATAAAAATAAAGGAAAATAATTTCAAAGGGAATAATTTATTCAAACAATAAGTAATTTTTTTTAAAATATACTTTTTTTACCATCTTTATGGAACACACAACTTCAAATAGAGAACCTTAATTAAAAATCTTTAACATAGGATGTTTCTTTCCATGTATCCCCATTATAAAATGGGAACTTATCCAAATTCATAATTGAAAACAGTCAAATGATTGTTTTTCCTTATTATAATTATTTATCACCTTATCTAATGATCATGAATATATTATGTAATATTTTTAATAAAATTAATATTTCATTTCCTAATGGGAATAATAATAAAAATAATTATGGGAATTCTAATCCATAGACAAAATAGTGTGAATATGGAGTTAAATATAGAATCATGTTTTTAATGGATCATGCATACAAACTTTATCATATCATTTTTCTATGTGTAAATTTTTTATACCAGAAAAATTAGTCTATATGATTTGATAGATCATTTGGTTTGTCCCAGAATAGACCTGAGCAATAAAAGATTGATTAACCATGAAGTAATTATATTTGTTCCCACTAATAAGGATGAAACATTTATTTATGGATTATTTTATATTAGTAACATTATAAAATATTATAGATACATCATTTATGAAAAAAAAAGAAATTTTATAAGACCATAATGATTAAAAAATTAATAAGCTAAATAATAATACTAAGAAATCATTATATACTAGTATTTCGATTTTCTAGACACTGTCTTCATTAATGAATTCATTTAAATTGTTATTAGAATGTTGATGGATTGACACTAACTTTAAATAACTATTTAGTTTAATAAAGTATATTCTAAAAAAAGAAAATTAACACCCATTCCCAGCATTTGATTCTAAATAAACTCTACACTCAATGGGCAGAATCTCAAAAAATATAATAGTTTTTTCAAAATTATTTCATATTGATCCACAATGACAGTAAATCACTCATAAAAAATTTCTATTTTTTGGCACAAATTGATAATCAAAAGATGAAACAATTCCTTGGAATGTGGAATGGATATTCACTACCATTCCACAGTTTAAAAGACTAAATAGATTTCAGGATACCAAGAGACAATTTACATGCCATGTATATATAATAATTAATTTTGGGAAAAAGAAACATCTAGTTGACTCTACTTACTAGAATAAATATGAATATAGGTATCCTAAACATTGAAATGTGATGATAATATTAGGTCTTCTGTTATATATAGATTGAACAAACCCTTCTAGTGTGGAGAGTATTACACATAGTACATGGACTATTATGTTTCTATGTTTTAACTATTCCCTATTATTATACATGAATCGTCAATACATTATATATTATCTTCCTATATCTCGACCAAAACAACCATATAAGGATATTAATGTATATTTAGTTACCCTGACCAGGGATTTGAAATTTATGTGGGAAACATGTGTTATAATTGTTGATTCTGATTTATTTAAATAATTCAAATTGTGGGGTTTTTGTATTAGGAAATAAATAACCTTCATTATTATAGATATGTTTATGATATATCTATAATATAATGTAAGGGTGTACCTTTTTTGATGAAAGGACACACTCGTATTGGTTGAAACACATTTCAATTAATTTTTTTAATACCTACAAATTTATACCTCGATATCATAAATACAAATAATGGACTATAGAATTTTTTGAGAATTCCAAAAAAGGTAAAAAACCATATCTTCAATCTGGAGAATAGTTGTTTGATAACGTAAAATATAATAATATAATATTATGTAACAGTTTTCGAATTACTATACAAAATCATGTTCAAAAAAGTTTATATATTTTTTTAATTACCATACTGGAATTCTTTATATATCATTAAATTTATTTATGTTATGAATATTAAAAAATTGTATTTTAGAGCCTTATTATAAAATGATTAAATGTTCTTCTAAAAATAAAATATGGCATCATGGCTGGGATGAAAATGATTTACATGGGAATAATAGAAAAGTTGGAATTGGTGAAGGAAAAAACTCATACACTTCTTCCTCTAGTAGCTTACACCTATACAGAAAATACAAATTTCATCTTACACCTTACAATATAGTGTAAAATTAATGATGTGTATTATTGAATATCAATGACATCTTTTTAGTGACAATTTATGAGTTACAGGGATGAAAATCACATGACTACCATGTTTTGATGAAAGATTATTTTCTTTTCATTTTAGTTTGAATTATTCATAAAAATATAAAACATACATTAACCACACAATGCTTATTTTTTCAATGAATATACAAAAAATAATTGGGCCCATTTTAGTTTCAAATCTTGAAAAAGGTGGTTTTATTCATTTTATGTGAATTAGAGATATTCTTCCATCCAGTATTCAATTATTTAATAGTCTACATAATTCTTCTATTTGTATGAGAGTTTAGACTATGTGGCATTGTCCATTATTGATGATATACCCCATGGAATGGTATATGATGTTTATGAATGTGAATATCATGAATCATAGTTAGATAGATGTATTTTTTATAGAATTTTATAACATTGAAGAATTTATTGAATTTTGTAAAAATTATCTTTAAAATGTTTATGGAATGGGTCTCCCAAATTCTCATCATAGCAGACACCTTACGAGTTAAGGGACATCCAGAAGAGATGTTTTCACAATTACAATCATAGAGTGGGAGAAATATCACTGTAAAATTATATATAATAGTGAGGAAATGTATGAATATATTGAATCGTATAGAGATATTTTTATACATTCAATTTCATCAAGGGTGAAGTATGAATATCAAATAGATATAATATAAATTTATACGATAGCTATGATGTCTTACTTTTGAAGACTTTTCTAAAAATAAAAATTCTATTGTAGAAATGAATCAATTTATAGAGAAAGGACCAAATTAAAATTTTATATAATCAATTATTTTTTTAATTAATGGTTATACATTCTATAAAAAAACATGATGATAATAGTATAATGGAAAATAGTTTAGTTATTCTTGTGATGGAATTGATGCACATATACGGTTTCATGGATAAAATCGAATTAATGTTAATAAGTAATATTACATCATAATTTAATATATATATATATATACGTTGGATTATTAAATAACATCTGCTTATTTTTTTTCTAATATTTGATAACAATATATCCATTGGGAATATTGATGAAATGGGCCTTGAGAAGGAAAGTTTTAGTTTAGATGGGATAAATGACGAGACATTCATAATGCAATCGCAATTAGTGCATGAATATTATGTCTCATATCTAGAAAACAAGAATTGTTAAATTTTAATATTGGATACCAAAACAATTGTCTGATCAAATTAAAATTCAATAGAGGTTGACACATCCATTTGAATATCACAAACATTACATAACAGTTCCAATTTAGAAAATATCTTCTATATTAGAAGGGACCAGAAAGGCGGATTAGAATTCATTACAGTTGATCCATATAACATTATCCTCTAATAAAAATAACTATATCCCAATGACCATATTAAATTATATTATAATATTATTTTATTTTTATCATTATATGATGTTTTATCTACTATATTTATATTATATAAATTATATTATCAATAACACATGTAGAAAATGACTCAAGAACATGATGATGTTACTAATCTCGGGTATGAACAAGCAGTTTAATACAAAAATCCTAAATATTAGGGAATTAGAACAACATTGTTGAAAAACAAGAAGAAAAAACATACAATTTTGGACTAAAATTTTCAAGTAACGTATTATGTGTATAAAATTTGTGGTTGTCTAAAGTCAACACAACAAACCTATAAACTCGAATAAATCAATGTTCATTAACTGTTTTGGGGTCACAATGGGGATAGATGTTCCTGTTGTTATATATTAAGGGTTAAATATCCATACTATAATGAATTAATCCTATTTGTAGTACATTAACTTAATGTTTCAATATAATTTATATATTCTACATAAATATTATATATAATGAATTGTTTTTTACATTTCATTATCCTTTTAATTAATCATTTATTAGAGATGAATTCCACTTGAATTATCTCTGAATTGCTACCAGAAAATCCCATAGTGGAATTCAGATGCTTCATAACAAGTTTCATCGTAGGGAAGCTAAGGGAAAACTATGGACAACATGCCAGTTGCTAATGTACATTTTTTAAACCATACATGGAATGATTTCATTAGTCATCTTGATGTGAAATAATAATTTTTGTGTTAAAGTCCATAATAAATTATGTTATATTAACTATTTTATCAAATTTTATTATAGATTATTATTTTTCGCAAAAGTAATAAATTGCTAAAAAAATACATGAACAAATGTACCATAATCACCCTAGATTTATGGGTTAGTATTTACTAGAGAAGATAATGGATTGTATTGTAAATCCTAAAAAACTGTTTTCTATGATATCAAATATCATGTGTTACATTTTTATATGTTGTCTGATGAAACGGAATCAAAACCCACTTCCATCCATTGTTATGTGGATTTTAAGGAGGCCACATATATAATGGGTGCAAAGTAGTTTATGAAAACTCAAAATCAGTAATGAAGGTATTTTTTATTATAATATTTTGTTCAGTCATTAAGATTTTTAATAGTTTAAATATATATATATATATATATTCATATGTTTTTAATATGATTTATAAATAATTATTTGTAGTAATTATACTAAAATAAAAACAAGTATGATTATATTTGATGTGACCAAAACAATATGGTCATTTTAGAGGTTTAGTTTTTTGGAGTGTCACCTAGAACATCTTTTGTGAAGGAATATATGAGGGAAAATACATGTCATTTAATTAATTGATTTCATAAAAAATATATTCGTTTAAATATACTATTATTCGGTTTGAATCAAGATAATCAATATTTGATAATTGATCATAGTGAAATGGTAATGGAAAACATTTCATCACATGAACAACCATATGAACTTACTAGATTGTTTCTAGTAATTCCCATAAACCGTAACAAATTACCATGTTAAATTGTTGTCATTACACATTCAACTAAATTTGAAACAAACAACATCCAATTACATTATATTAATAAACATTTATAGGGTGCAGTTATATGTGTTTTATATCTGTTGACACCAATTCACTACATTATTGATAGATCCATGGTGTATAATTTAATGGGAGAGAACTTACATAACCATGACCTCCCAAAAGAACACATGAGAGTGGGCAGTGAAGTTTCTTAATTTTCAATTAATGTGTATCGTATTCTACCTAATGATCTTAATATTTAAATTGTAAAGGCATTTATTCGATCATTCGTAGAAAGGTATCGAATACATATAAAGATACATTTGTTATGTCCATCTTTTTTCAATTGAATAAAATATAAATTTTTTTGAAAATATATATTATGTGAGTTATAGTATTATAAAATGATAGAAAACATGGAAATGGATGGTTAGAAAAAGATAATCTAGAGAATCAACTTCAAAAATAAAAAAAAAAACCTTTCAAGAGTACCTTCCTCCTGCTAGTTCCAGTGTATAAAATATTTTCATTATAATGAAATAAATACACAGAATTCAACTATGTAGATGTTTCATAAATCAAATATAGAGAATAAGTATTTTGATTTATTGTTTTACTCATGGTTAGTATGAGGATTATAAATGAGATTCTTAGTTTTGAATTGTTGGAAGTCTCATTTTTTAATACATATATAAGGTACATTTTCTTAATGTATTTTCCAAAATAATAAACTAATAAATTCATCAATGATACTAACTATTAATATTTTTTCTTGGATTTTATATTAATACACTATAAAGTAAACCCCAATTAAGCATGTTTTAATTTGATTAATGCCTATATCATTTATACATGAAAATTTTAATTGGATTTCAAATAATTTAACTTGAAAATAGATGATATAAATGATTCATTTTATATGAAAGTAATAGAAAACTTGTTCATTTTGAATCCTACATTGTAGATGTAACACTTTGCAATAAAATTATATAAAATATAATTTTCTCAATACATTATTTGGGAGCACTGAATGATGATTAAAATCAATATGGATACCCTTTAATATTTATTTTTTGGGCCTAATACTTGTATTTCCATCAAACCAACCCCATCAGATCCTACATGGGTATTTTTTATCCAAAAAAATCAAAAAAAATTAGATAATATAAATATTATAGGTCTCAATTGTTGTTTTAACAATAATTTTTCAGTGATTGAGAGATAAAAAAATATATAATAAATCATGGTATGTGGTTTCTGTCTGAAAATAATAACCCTCCATGTTACATCAAATGAAAATTTATTAAGGTATATATAAAATATTGTATTTTCTATTATTTTTTGAAAAAAAATAAATTATTTCGATCAATGATTATTTAATGTTCAATGTTAGATAATAGTAGGGATTATGGGTATTATGTTTGAAAATTGATTTACGATATCATATAAAATATAGAGGCAAGAATCCCAAAACAGGTAATTTATAAAAATAAATAAATTTCCATAAAAATATATCTTAATCAATTTTTCTATATTTTTTTTATCCCAACAATGTTTTCTTCTAATACATATACACAAAAAGAAAACTAATATTTTTTAAAGATAAGTGGGAATTGTACATGATGTAATAATGTTTTTTGATATCAAATATAGGTGGTTACATAATATATTTTTAATATCAAATGTGAAATGAAATTATAAATATATTTGGTGCTTGAAGAATAAGTATAATAATTTTTATATATTATCCTTTATCTTATATTTAATGATATTAATAATGGGGAAATTGATTTTTTGTAAATGAATTACGATAATACATAATGTTAGAATGTATAGAGATATCTGGAACAGGTGACTGCCTAATAATTATTTATTTCATTTTATCATCATTTTATATACTTTTTTATTCAATTTTATTAACATATTTATTTGATAAATATATTATTTAATTTAAACATTAGTTTAAAACAAAAGTCACATGTTGAAAAAAAGAATCAAATTCAAGATTATAATGATACCTTATGAAATTAGTATATAATTCATTTTTAACAAGTATGAATTGAAGACATGGAAATAAAACAATAGATTTGGATTGTATAAAATGAAGTTATTGTTTTATATTTAAATATACATCTTAGAAAAATAAAATGTAAAAAAAGAAAACCAAGAATGAAAATTTTTATTTTTTATACACGAGGATAATAATTTATTAGTACTATTTTATGTGTATTAATCACTTGAATCTCAATATGATTCACAGTGAGAATGGTATTTCGCAAATAGATTTTTTTGAGTTTAAAATTATATTTTTAGTAAAATGGAAAAGATAAATAGATAAAACAAAGAAATTTAAATATAATTTTTTAATAATTTATGATAATGTTTCCTAAGAGATTTTTGAAATGTATGAATCACCATAAGGTTAATATGAATTATTGTAACAACCTGAGATTTTATGAGAATTATTTGTTTTAATTTCATTGATGTCTTTTGTTGTACACTACACTAAAATTAGCTTGTGATATACGCAACACCATATTTTTTTGGAGTATACGCAACACTATTCTTGCCTCGTGTTACACACAATTTCAAGTTCGTTTTTTAGAAACTATTCTATGCAACATTATGTATAGATTTTGTTTAATTTATAAATGAAATATGTTTAGATTATGTAATATTCAATACCAAACAGAGATTTAACTACATGCACCCCTGACTTGTCTTGAATTACATACAATAAAGACCTTCCTCGATAGCGTGTGTAGTACACAATACCGAGTTTCACTAAACGAGACATTATTATAATATTATTATGAACTAGCCGTTATGAATAGTAATACAAAGTTTATAAAATTTTATAAATTTTATATTTCGAAATGGACCTCATTTTTGGATTCGGAATATCGAAATTAGCCTAAGGTGATTTTTTGGTATTTTTCTGAAAACATTCAATTTTTTATGAATAGTGAATCCACTAGGTTACTATTTAATAACATATTTTTTATTTAAATAATTACTTATTTTATTTAAATTTATATTAGGTCAAAATTTATACATAATACCTATATAAGTTCTATGTAATTAATTGGAGTCATTTTAAAAAAATTATAGATATATAAATATATTATTGAACTTTTCACCGTCTTTTACCCACCTCCTAGGAGAATTTGTAAATTCACATAAAACTTAATTTTACCGCTTATGTGAGTGGAATTTTGAAAATCATAGAGAAATGGTTAATATCATGGACTAAAATGTGGTTCAATGAGATGAAAATAATTTTTCGTGAATAGTAATTTTTTTCTTTTATTTACCACAGTTAAAAGTAAATATGGTGATTAAGGGTAAAAATGATAATATTATTACCCTAAAACATGTCCTAATTCTATTTAATAAATGTAATTCGACCAAAATAAACCTTAGGAATAAATTATGACCATTTAGGTCCACGTGGATTACATTAGGACATTTATTAATAATATATTTAAAGAAGGGTTAAAATAGTTAAAATCAATGTTTAATAACTAAATAATTTTTAATATAGGGTTATACAAAACATAAATTCTACTATAAATATTAATTATAAAGATAAAAAGATATCCTAGATAAGGGTATTTTATTTATAATTTTTAGACACTAAATATTTTAATTTATTTATGACACAATGATGATGCGGTATTTATCTTATTAACGAAATATTGATATAATTGATATTTTAAATACCCAAATAAATTTAATTTGAGACTTTTTATAAATTCCACTAATTTTCTAGGTTAATATGACATCATATGATTGATTTAATTAACTTTTTTCGAACTAATAATTATGTTATGATTTTCAAAAAAATCAATTACCAAATAGTGTCAAAATTGACATCAAATAGGTTTTAAAAAAAATATTATATTATTAATTGTTATTTTATTCCAAAAAATATACGGTTCGGCCGAATGACTTAGATAAATATATATATATTAATAATGAACCACTTGGGGTTCTTTTTTCTTGTTATAGTATGTTTATTAACCATGTAGTGTAAGAAAACAAGAAGACACGGTAAAAGTTAAATTATTTAACTTAGTGTTAAATATAAATGATAAGGTTAAAATTGCAACCAAAACTTGTCTAAAATATTTTGGTTGAGGGTATTTCTACCCATACCTACTTTATCTTCTAAATAAATCAATTTTGAGATATTATAAACCGAATATGAATTTATTATAAAATATTATTTTGAGTTTTTCCAAAGGTGACCCTCTCCTCCCTTATAAAAAGGGCACAATTTCCATCTTCTATTCACACCCTTTTGAGCCTTGAATATTGGCCAACCCCTGCCCATTTCTCTTATACACATCTCTAAAAATATTCTGGAGGTTCTTTTCTTCTCAAAATACTAACTCTACTTCCTTAAGAGAAGGCTTAAAGGAGGTGCGTCGAAGAAGAGGTAATCTATTCTTTCGAATCTCTCATGTTTCTTTCTTCTTCAACTTATTCTTATTTAGTTGTTTCATTATAAAGTAATAAAATCCTTATCAATCATATACTTATATGTTATTATGAATATTAAACCACCATATTTCACCTTCTATCCATTCTACGGAAAATGAAATCACCAAGCGTGCGTACGTACGGAATATCGACTCCACATCGTGGTGTAATCAGTTTTCCACCACCACATTACATGGATGGGTATAATGGTGTAAATAAATAACTATATATAGTTATTGTAAAGTGATATTGATTCTATAATATTATAAATACATTTCAATACAATTCCACGATCATGGGAATGATATCATCGCTCGTGCGTACGTACGGACTACCGTCTCCACAAACACGATGAGATTCAATTTCAATGATTAACCATTGAAGAAATATTATAATGTATATATAATGAATATTAATTAAATAGATGGCATAATTAAGCAACTAGATTTATGTATACATATACATATATATATATTTCATATACTTACTTCCTTTCATGTCAATAAGGAAAAGAAAACAGTGTTCATGTGTACGTACGGCCTACCGTCTCCATAAATGGTGTATTTCATTTCATTTATCTATATTATTAATTCATATACTGAATATATATGACATATATATATCATGATTTACATTCTGGAAATAATTAAATCATGATATAAGTATTAATAATATCAAGAACAACAAGTCCAAACACGTACGATAAATAAAACGTTTTACACAAAACTCTCCTTTAACATGAAATTTACAAAAAACGGGTAATATAAAGTCATAAGTGAACCATATATGATATAATAACAATGAATATGATTCTTTAATATGTTAATGACATTATTTAAATCATTATGCAGGAGGTTTGGATACGTACGAAAAATATCGGACCTAAGGTAAGGGATAAATATTCCAATCTCATTCTTATACGAGATTGTTTATTTGTAAGTATTTACTGGGGTTATGTTTGTCATCCATGTCCATGTTTTCTAAACATTTTATCATAAAATTTTTAGTATTCTTCTATGTATGTTTAATGATAGTTTTACCCTTTTATGACTTTTACCTCATGGTTTGGAAGGAATCTTTCTTTTGTTTACCATATGAGGTTCTTTTTGACTTTTCCGGCCAATGTACGAGAAGAATGCTTTTTAACTTATACAGCATGAACAAATTTTTACAGTTTCATAATGCCTTGTTTTAATGAATCCTACTCCACCATATTTCATGACTATTTTTAACAAAATCAGTTTCTTTTAAAATTTTATGGAATTTTGTAAAAAGAAAATTATTTTTAAGAAGAAAGGATATTTTCATCAAGAATCCATTTCAAGTGTTTTATCGAAACTATTTTCCATCCAAGATGACATTATTTCATATGTAGAAGTATAATGTCTCTATGATTTATATAGTTCAACATTTCAGATGATTAAATGATATCTATTTTTTATATGGATTATTTTATGATGGGATGATGTTTATGAAACCCATTTTTATTCTTTGGGTTACGATGAATGGTTTATGTTTATGTTGTGGGACAAGTAAGAATTATTTCATTATGAGATGGGTGGGACCTATATCTCCCTCTAATTAATTGGGTAAATATTTATATATAATGAGATAAACATGACTATAATGGTATGTTAATCCGGTTTAGTGTTACAGGACTGGATCGGGGAGTGAACTCGATTCAGAATGGGAGTTTGTCCACAAAGATGTTCTTGGCAGCAATGCCTTGGCTTATATGGAAATCATAAAATGTGATTAATGGATTCCAAAATTATATGTTTTATTACCATGATATATTATCATGACTAATGTTCCTTTATGATCTATGCCTTGTGTACTTCCAAGATATATGTTGTTGCTCATGATTTTAATGTATAGATTTTTTTTCATGTTTTTGCATTCAAATGATTATCAATTATTTTATGTTCTCTATGATTACCCCTACTGAGTATTTGATCTCTCATTTTTTATGTTTTCTTTTCCCCATGATATAATGAAATTTTTTAGGAATGAAAATAAAAGGGGAAGATCTTTATGGGAGAATTTGAAGATTTTTCACCATGATTAAGAATCTAAATTGTGAGTTTCCAAAGACACTAAACTATTACAGTCCTTTGGTGTCTTTTTTTATGTATTAATTATTCTGAAAAAGTAATGTACTGTCAATGTACGTCATGTCTGTGGTCTCTATAGTTGTTATCAGAGGAATGGTTTCGTTAAACTTTGGAAACTAGGATGAAAAAACTTTAGTGAGATCCCTAGATATATTTCTAAGGTATGTCTAGGGATGTCCCTAAGGTTAAGTATATGTATAGGTTATAGTCCAAGAATTATGGTAACGATCTTAGAATTTAACCAAAGTTTTTATATATTAATGGTAATCCCCCTTTATTATCTTGTTTTACCTAGCATGATTTTTTCCTCTCACACCATTCTTTTTGGGTTTTAGAAAATGGCTAGAAGAAGGAAGATTCCCAATAATAGAGAATATGATGGACAATGGAATGATGTTATTCATGATCAAGAAAATGAAATGGGATTTGGAAGGTGATACATTGTTATTATCCCTAATCAGAAATATCATTATATGATCAATAATTTCAACTTTGGAATGTTTCCCGACTCAGATAATAAGAGAAAGATAGAGTTTCATGATGATCATAGAGGAATGAAAGTTTAATTTCCCTCATGTAAATCATGTGGGAAGAGGCAGCAGAGAGATTGTTTCAAAGGAACTGGATGATGCTTTGGGTGTGTAAAAGAAGGACATAAATCCTGTAAGTGCAAAGGAAAAGGTTCAGTTAACACCATGGACATGGATAATGGTATTGCTACGACATCAGCACTGATTAAATGTTTTCAATGTGTGGTGTATGGGCATTATTCAAACCAATTCCCTAAGGGAAAATATCATGAAGATAATCAGTATGGTCGTATAGGTAGTATTTATATTGATAATTATTAAGAGACTACAAATGATATATGGTATGAAAAAAGTGTTGAAGCTCAGTCAGTTGTTTAAGAAGGTATTTGAATGATTGTATGTTTATCAAGTGTTATGTTGTATAGTTAGTGGTACTATGGAATAAAGAATCATATGAGGATTTTTACACTATTGTTTTCCCAAATGATTTTGAAAGTAAATGTTGAATGGTACTGGTAACCATGAAAGGATATTCAGATATTTTTTGGAAAGTAGATGATATACACATAATTAAGGGATAAGGAGATAATGAGATGTTTGATAGTATTCATGAACTCATGATTGATATAAGTACTAAGTTATATCATGGTTTGAGTATATAGAATTTTTGGGATTTTGGTATGTGGAAAGAGTTAACTTTTGATAGCATTCATGTTTTCACTAAGGTTCAATGGGTATTCATTTTTCAAGAGAATACATGATTAAGGTATTCACATGATTGGAATGTGACCAACAATATATATGAGGGATAAATGATGGTATTCAGGTGCTTGTTATTTGAAATTTTTAGTAATCGTTCACTTTATACTATGAGTTTGGAAAGAAGTATTTTGGTAAGCCTAAATATTGGAATGGATTATGTGGGAAATCAGATAGTATTATTTAAAGATAGAACTTTTTTTATAATAGTATTGTTTTAGAAAAAGGATAACCAGCAGGACGGGCGAAAACCCGTCACGTTGGACAAGGTTGCAGGAATCGAACCAACAACCGAAGTGCGACAAGCCTTTATCCCCTACCACTGGTGTATAGGAAGTCCCTAGTTAGTATAATGTGATTTAATTTATTATGTGGTATGATATATGAAGTATACATCAATTTTGGAACCAAATATGATTAATGGACTTATGGATATTTATAATTATCACTAACCTTTTGTTTGAGACAGATGGAATGACCCATCATTCTATCACATGATCTACTAACACATCATGAATGACAAATTCAACTTCATTTCTTTAAGAGATGAAGTGGAAATTGACCAACGAAAGACCAATGATGAGATTGTACCAAAATCAAGTAACTATTTATTCTAAATCAAAGTTTTCAACTTTTGGGAAATGATATTGAAACCCACAAATGATATCCTAGTGCCCCTATATCTGATGAATCAAATGGTACCTTAGTTCATAAAAAATTTATGGTTTTGTGATTGTTGGATTTTTCATAGCCATGTTCTCTACCACTCTCTATCAGAACATTATTGTTAGATTTTTCTTCCATATCTATATTTCCACCTATGTTATCCTATTGGGAAACTCGGTGATGAGTTAATTTGGGTAACCGTTACATTTCTAACTTTAATTTTTAAAATGAAGTTTTAGTATTCCTTTTTATTATGTGGGTTTCTATGAATGAAACTTTCAAGTAGTAAACCATTTATAACCCCGACGAATTTTGAGGGTGAAATTTATTTTAAGGGGGGTAGAATGTACCAACACGAGATTTTATGAGAATTGTTATTTATAATTTCATTGATTTCTTGTGTTGTGTGCTACACCTAAATTATCTTGTGATATATGCAACACCGTAATTTCTTGCAGTATACGCAACACTATTCCTGGCCCGTGTTACACACAATTCCAAGTTCGTTTTGTAGAAACTATTCTACACAACATTATGTATAGATTTTATTTAATGTATAAATGAAATAAGTTTTGATTATGTTATACGCAACACCAAATAGAGTTTTCACTACACGCAGTCCAATCATGGCTTCCATTACATGAAATGAAGACCATCCTTGATAGCTTGTGTAGTACGCAATACCGAGTTTCACTAAATGAGATATTATTATAATATTATTATGAACTATCCGTTGTGAATAGTAATAAAAACTTTTTAAACTTTTATAAATTTTATCTTTTGAAATGGAATTAATTTTTGGATTTGTAATATCAGAATAAGCCTAAGGTGAATTTTTGGTATTTTTCTGAAAACATTCAATTTTTGATGAATAGTGAAAACACTGGGGTACTATTTAAAAACCGACTTTTTAATTAAATAATTATTTATTTTATTTAAATTTATTTTAGGTCAAAATTGATACATAATACTTATATAAGTTCAATGTAATTCATTGGAGTCTTTTTATAATAATTTTAAATATATAGAAAATTTTTATTGAACAATTCACCGTCTTTTACCCACCTCCTAGGAGAATTTATAAATTCACATAAAAATTATTTTTACCGCTTCTGTGAGTGGAATTGAGAAAATCCGAGAGACATGGTTAATATCAAGGACTAAAATGTTGTTCAATGATATGAAAATAATTTTTGGTGAATAGTAATGTTTTTCTTTTATTACCACGGTTAAAAGTAATTAGGGTAATTAAGGGTAAAAATGATATTATCATTACCCCAAAAAAAGTACAAATTCTATTAGATAAGTGTAATTCGACCAAAAACTATCTTAGGAATAAAATATGACCATTTATATCCACTTGGATTAGATTAGGACATTTATTATTTATTTATTTAAATAAGGGTTAAAATAGTTAAAATCAACATTTAATAACTAAATGATTTTTAATATAGGGTTTTACATAAGATAAATTAGACTATAAATATGAATAATAAATATAATAATATTTCATATATATGGTACTTTATAAAATAAATTTAGACATTAAATAATTTAATTTATTTATGACACAATGATGATCCATTAATTATCTTATTAATGAAATATTTACATATTTGATGTTATAAATACACAAATAAATGTAATTTGAGACTTTTAATGAATTACACTAATTTTATATGTTAATATTACATGTCATTATTTATTTAATGAATTTTATTCGAACTAATAATGTTGTTATGATTTTCACAAAATTCAATTACCAAATAGTTTCAAAATTGACATAATATAGTTTTTTAAAAAATTATTATATGATTAATAGTTATTTTATTCCTAAAAATCTATGGTTCAGAAAAATGACTTAGATAAGGATATATATATTAATAATGAACCACTTGGGGTGCGTTTTTCTTGTTGTAATATGTTTATTAACCATATAGTTAATAAAAACAAGAAGACACAGAAAAAGTTATGTTATTTAACTTAGAGTTAAATCTAAATGATAAGGTTAAAATTGTTACCTAAAATTGTCTAAAATCTATTGGTTTAGAGTATTTAGACCCATCCCAACATAAGTTTCTATGTAAATAAATTTGTAGCTATTATAAACCGAATATGACTTTATTATTAAATAATATTTTTAGTTTTTCGAAAGGTGCCCCTCTCCTCCCTTATAAATAGGGCACCCCTTCCGTCTTCTATTCACACCCTTTTGAACCTTGAAGCTCGGAGAAACCATGGCCATTTTACTTATACACATACCTAGAAACATTATGGAGGTTCTGTAATTCTCAATAGACCAACTGTACTTCCTTAAGGGAAGTCTGAAAGGAGGTGCGTCGAAGAAGAGGTAATCTCTTCTTTCGATTCTCTCAAGTTTCTTTCTTCTTAAACTTCTTCTTATTTAGTTGTTTCATAATAAAGTAATAACATCAGTATCACTAATATACTAATATTTTATTATAAATATGAAACAACCCTATTTTACCATCTATCCATCCTACAGAAAATGAAATCGCCACGCGTGCGTACGTACGGAATATCGTCTCCACATCGTGGTGTAATCAGTTTTTCCACCACCACCTTGCATGGATGAGTATAATGGTGTAAATAAATAACTATATAATGGTATATTAAAGTGATATTTATTCTATAATATTATAAATACACTTCAATATAATTCCATGATCATGGGAATGATATCATCACTCCTGCGTACATATGGACTACTGTCTCCACGAACGCGATGAGATTCATTTTCCATGATTAACCAATCAAGAATGATTATAACGTATATATAATGAATAATAATGAAATATATGACACAATGAACCTACTGTATTTATTTATACATATATATATATATATATATTTCATCTACTTACTTCTTTTCAAGTCAACAAGGAAAAGAAAACAACGTTCATGTGTACGTACGGCCTACTGTCTCCATGAACGGTGTATTTCATTTCATTTATCTATATTATATATATATATATACTGAATATATATGATATATATTTCATGATTTAAATTCTTGAAGTAATTAAATCATGATATAAGAAGTAATAATATCAAGAACAACAAGTCCAAACACATACGATAGATAAAACGTTTTACACGAAATGCTGCTTTAACATGAAATTTACGAAAGAACGGGTAATATAACGTTATAAGTGAACCATATATGATATCATAACAATGAATATGATTCTGTAATAATTCAATGACATTATTTAAATCATTATATAGGAGGTTTGGATACGTATGAAGCATATCAGACCTAAGGTAAGGGATAATTATTCTTATCTCATTCTTATCTGAGATTGTTTATTCGTAAGTATTTACTGGGGTTATGTTTATCATCCATGTCCATTTTTTCTAAAAAAAATTTCATAAAATGTTTTATATTCTTCCATGTACGTTTAAATTCATTTATACACTTTTATGACTTTTACAACAAGGTTTGGAAGGAATATTTCTTTTGTTTACCATTCAAGGTATTTTTTGACTTTTCCGGCCCAAGTATGAGAAGAATGTTTTTATAACTTATACGGCATGAATGGATTTTTATGGTTTCATAACGCCTTATTTTCATGAATCATACACCACAATATTTCACAACTATTTTCCACAAAATCCTTTTCTTTTAAAATTTTATGGAATTTTTTTAAAAGAAAATGATTTTGAAGAAGAAAGGATATTTTCCTCAAGAATCCATTTCAAGTGTTTTATCAAAACTATTTTTCCATCCAAGATTAAATTATTTCATATGTGTATGTATAATGTCTCTATGATTTAAATGGTTCTAATTTTCTTATGTTGAAAATGATATCAATTTTTTATATGGATTATGTTATGATGGGATGATGTTTATGAAACCCATTTTTATTCTTTGGGTTATGATGAATGGTTTATGTTTATATTGTGGCACAAGTAAGAATGATTTCATTATGAGATGGGTGGGAACTATATCTCTCTCCAATGCATTGGGTAAACATTTATATCTCATGAGATAAACATGGCTGGAATGGTATGTTAATTTGGTTCAGTGTTACAGGACTGGATCGAGCAGTGAACTCGATTCAGAATCAAACTTTTTCCACTAAGATGGTCGTGGCAAAAATTCCTTGGCTACTATGGAAATCATAACATGTGCTTAATGGATTCCACAATTATATGTTTTATTACCATGCTAGTTTATCATGACTAATGTTCCGTTATGATATTTTCCTTGTGTACTTATATGATTTATGTCGTTGCTCATGATTTTGATGTTTAGATTTTATGTTCAGGTTTTTGCATTTAAATGTTTATAGATTGTTTTATGTTTTCTATGCTTACCATTACTAAGCATTTGAGATCACCCTTTTTATGTTTTCTTTTCCCAGGATATAATGAAATGTTTTAGGTATGAAAAAAAGGGGAATATATTTATGGGAGAAGTTGATGAACTTTCTCATCGATTAGAAGATTAAATTCGGAGTTTCCAAAGACACTAAACTATTACGGTAGTTTGGTCTCTGTTTTTGTTATGTATTAAGTATTCTGCAGAAGTAATGTAATGTCGATGTGCATCAAGATTTAGGTCTCTACAATCATGTTGTGATTGGTATTACAAATATTGGAAGTATTTAGTTTAAAAATGAAGTTTTAGTTGAAAACAATCATCACATACTCTAAAAAAATTCTGATAGTTCTTATACATTATGAAAATTATTTTTATGTCATTTATGATATGAAAGAATTATCCAAACCTCAATCTAATAAAAAATGTTACCAGTCTGAGTTAATTTTTTTGAAATCATTTTAATTATGATAATTTAATATAAACCTTGTTCCACTCATTGAATAAACACATTCCTTTTAATTGATACATTAGAAAAATGATCCATATACCATTTCTGATCTGTAGAAATTCGATACACCTCAATTTGTTGTATGTTGTGACTATTATGACAAAATGTTTGTATTTATTATAAATTCAAATTTTAGTAAAAACCCAATTGTCACACTAAAAAACAATAAAAAACAATTAGTGTAATGAAATGGCCTTTCACATTACAACGTATAAAGAATCATCTTATCAAAAAACATTATCTTACCTTTTGATAATAATTGTACCTTTATAAAAAATACATAAGAATGAATATAAGATATATGGATGTTACTTGGGAAATTATTTTCCATATCAATCATACATAATCTATAGATATCATGGAAAATCATTGGATAATCATCATAGTTACGTTTGGAATATCTACCATTGTATTATTTAATTAATCTCTATGGAGAAACCATATCATTTAACTCTTTATCAGTACCCAATGAATTATAGATCTATAATAGGCTCACCCACATTTTTTTATAATATAAATAAACTCACAAAAAATTCTCTTGAACTATAACATAATAAAAACACTTAAAAATTGAATAAAAAAATCATTCATGAGGAAAATAAGTTTTCCATTTTGATATCATTTTCCATTTTAATATAATTACACACTAAAATATTAATACAATATATTTTAAAAAAATGTAAATATATAAATGAAACATTAATAAATCAATGAATTATGAAATAAAGAAATTATATTCATAAAAAATGTTATAAAAACAATCTCTTTAGATTTTGTAGAAATAGTTGAAAGAGTATCATTATAAGTGTTCTTAAAAATAAAGTACCTTACGTTGTGTTTGAATCACCATGAAGAATTTTTATCTTACTGAATAATAAAATCAAGATAATTATATAATTTCATGATAACATATTTAAATTATATTATTCCTTTTACATCACTTTTTATACAGTAAAAATAATCACACAATTATTTATGTTCTTATCACACATTTTGTTGATATTTTGTACTTGAGTGTAAATTGAATTTGGAATGATTTCAATAGTCCAAGTGGTCATTAGTCCATAAAATTGATAATAAAATTATTAAAAATATTATAAATTTTATACATCAATTATTCATAAAAAAATTAATTATTGTTATGAAAATTATACTACAATATAATCTTATAGAGGGTGGGCCATACATTCACATGACTAACACATTCATTTTTCAATAATCATTATGGAAAGAAGTTATGTTTTATATAAATTTTTCAAAATTATCATAATCTCACTAATATAATATTAAAAATTATATATATCACACTTTTTATTTGGTTATGTAAAATGAATTACATCGCTTCGTAGAGGTGATAGTTCACAAATATGAAAAAAGGATTTTATCATTTTTATGTTCATGAAAAGGATTGAAATAAAATGATATATTAATTTTTTAAAATATTAATATTAAATTCATATGATATATAAATATATATTCCATCATTATAAATATTCTATAGAGATAATGATGGAAAAAATTATATCGATTCCCAAGGTTGTAGTCTGCCGTATACACAAATGAAGAAATATTTTCCCATTTCAACGAAGTGGATTTTCCATCATGAGATGGTATTTATATTAAAATTTATATTTACATATATGATTATATATTTATTATTTAACAAATTTTAATTTTAATTTTTATTAGTGCGAATATGAAACAACATAAGAACTCTTATTTAAAAACGATACATTTTATTCATATAATCTTTTTTTCGTGACACCTTATGGCCACTAAGGATGGAATTTTTCATAAACTAATATATATATATATAATTTTGAGAGGTATTATAATAATTTTTTAGAGAGCATGGACGATTAAAATAGGATTCTATATGTGAAGTTATGTGAAGAAGAGGTTCTTTTTTATAAGATATTGGAAAATAACTCTTGAAAAACATAAAAATATTAAATTAATTATAAATAACTTCTTTTAAAAATAGACCCAAACTAATATATCTATAAGATATAATGGGTTTTCCTAAATAATTTCATCCAATGAAATTTTTTTAGTTTTTTTAATTTTTTTAAAACTTATATTTTTGTTTTGACTCTTATTTAACCTTATTAATTATTAGTTTGACATTAGGGTTTTTTAAAATTTATAGCTTAATATAGTGACTACGAAATTAAAAAAGAAGTATAAAGGAATAACTAATGAAATTTTAAACCAACACGATTTATATATATGATTTTTTATTTATAAAAAATTTATAGTATTTAATAAAATATTAATTATTTTACAATATCATAATTTCCAAATTTTATACTATTCATTACATCAATCCTTCAAAATACCATCAAAACTCGATATATTCTAAAAAACACTATTATAAAATCTAAAATATGTAATGGTCATCTATAAAATTAATGTATGTCCCTAATTATCTCAAATTATATCTGTATTAATATTTTTAATATGATTTATTTGATATTTCTATATATTATGTTATTATTGCATCATCCTTGTTTAATTATTTAAGGTAAATATTACATCACTAAAAATTTAAAAAAAATTCCACAATAAATAGAAATAATTTTTTATTTCAAAATTTTATTTATATTCAATGATATATTCCAAATAATCATATATATAAAATGATATAGTTATTAAAATATAAGTATGAAATCATTTATTTTTCATTAAAGTAAAATAATATAATGTTCCTATGGTTATCAAAGTGGATTCAAGGGGTTACAAAACTAGCCAATTATAATTTCAGTAAAAAAATCACTCATATAAAAAAAATTAGGAATAATGTTATGGTAATTTAATAATACTTATAAAATTTATAAACCATTAATTAAGTGATTTACAAATAATTTGGTAATAAAAATTATTAATTTCAATATTATTATTGTACAATAGTAAAAGGGTCCTCTTTACTAAATTTGGACGTCATGATCCCAAATATAGAAAAAAGATTTACAAAACTCTGGAATCATAATTTGTTAAATTTATTGTAATATAAGTCTCATTAATGAGGGTGATAAAACAATTTATTAATGTGGAAACATTTAATATATTGAAATATTTTTGAATCCAAATTAAATCTTAAATAGATTATAATGACATAAATTGGATAAAATGATATACAAATTTTCTCATTATAATTTAAAACTAATAGAAATATAATTTAATAATATAATTATTTCTAAAAATTTCAAATTTAAATTACATTAGTTTTGACTGATCATCAAAACATGAAACTTGTTCCAAAAAATAAAAAAATTAAGCCAAAGTAAATATTGATATTTTTTTTAAAAAATTATAAATTTATTTTGACAAATAGATTGAAAAAAACGTGTCATTATTTAGTTTAAATACTAGTCTCCCATTTACATATGGTAAAACTCTATTGAAAAGATATACCGGTTTTTATACGTAAAATTAAATTTCATACAATCTTGTAGAAATAAAAAATATTTTATCAATTTTAAAACATTTTAATAATTTAATACGTTAAAAAATTTAAATAATAAATTTGACTAATAGTTATTAATTTAATTTATTATTATAAAAGATCATTCTTATTATAAAATGTTTTTCCATAAAGAATAATTTATATTCAAATTTTTCCAATTATATTTAATTGGAAATAAATTACTTAATTTTTTCAATATGTTTAAAAAATATTATCGTAATTTGAAAAATCATGTTCACTGCCGAAACTCAAAAGGATATTTTATGATGGTAACATTTATTTAATAACATTCAGTTGTTCTATTTTTCTTGATGTGGCATATCATATTAGCAATCAAACCTAGTGTGTAAATAAAACTCATGATTTTACCTTCCCACCTACACCATTTAATAATTTTATTCTAAAAAATTTTAAATAAGTCTTCCTAACTAGTTTTCATAAATTCAAAATATCTTTATTAAAATCCCATATCGAAAAAAGGATTAATAAAACCTCCTCTTTAAAATATAGAAAAAAAATCAAAGGATAACTAATTTAACACATACCAGGGTCCCATGTTGAATAATGAGGACATGGGATAGAACAATAAATATCACGTTCTGATGAATATTGATAGGAAAAACGGTTATATAAATGTAAACAGTTATAAATTAATATTTTTTTGTTGAATTTAATGGACATTGATTTCTTAGTATGAAATGTATAAAATATATTTTTTAAGAAACTTTTATTAATGAATTATACTACTAAATAGACTAAGAACATTTAAAAGTATAATTACATGCCATGAATAGTTTCATTTTACAGTCAATTTCCCTCAAAAACATATATTTTTCTCTAATAAATTAGTATTTAAGATGAATTTTCCATCCGAAAAGCAGCAGAAAAAAAAATTTAGACACTCACAAAATCCATAAAATATTATTTTTATATTTATACTATCATTAGTAATTAATATAAAACAAAATTTCTATGATAAAATAATATAATTATCAAAAAATAATATATAATCATATAATTAAAAATTAATTATATCTCAAAATTTCAATAGTAATATCTAATGATAACCATAAACCATTGAACACATATTTATGTTTAAAATTTATTTTTAATATTATAGAATAATATTAGAACCCCAAAAATAGATGTATTTGATCATCTATACATCCATGATTATATTATTTCACTATATAATATCAACGAATCCTAGTGTCTCATAAAAAAATTATTTTCCAAAATAAAATATTTCCAAGTATATGCTAAGCATTTACATAAATAAAATGAATTAATAAAAATAAAAATAAAATCATATATTCATCAAAAATATAACTCATCCATTATTACTCAAATAAAATCCCATAGTAATATGTTAAGGTTGGTTATATATGGGTCATAAAATAATAAACATCATCTAAATAAACATTAAACCATTAATCACAAAATCGTTTTCCAATACTAATGATTTACAGTAGTTCAATCAGATATCATAAAAAATGATTTCATACAAACCAGGAATACATGTATGATAATATTATGTGATGTAAACTTTCCCCCCTTTATTTGTGGGTTCAATTCTCATAGATTTTCCTAGCACGATTGTTTTTCATGAATACGGTGGGTTATCCCAATTCTAAAAGTATATTAATATAATCCTTATATAAATTATATAAATGACTAACACCCAAAAAATAACATTAATATGTTTTAACCTATAATTTTATCTCATGCATTTAAAATTATTTACATAAATAAAAAAGATAATTAATCTTTGAATAATATTTTTCACACGACATACGTAACGTTTACATATAACTAAAACTAAATTAATGTTTATACATAGTATGCCCACAATAAATTGAGTATTATGATGTTACACAATTCAACATCCTTAAATCTACCATAACACTCGATTTCCTTATATTTGGACATCATAATCATTAAAAATATTTATAAAACATTGTATATATTTTTCAATCATATTCATTAATAATATATTTCTACAAATAATAACCTAAATCAATTACTAATATCAACTAATGTAAAAACTTGATGCAATAAATAATTCATACAATTCATATGTTATTTTTTGTTTCCTCAACTTCAATTGTAATGGCATTATGTATTTTCGATAATATATATATATGGTTCTACATATCCAATGCAATAGGCTTTATCCCAAGGCACCAATTATCAAAATAAGAATAATCCAAACAATTATAAGTTTCAAATGATAACTCATGAATTATTTATTTCCCATTTATGGAGTCAACATAACACGTAATTTTTCCTTGGAATATAATAGAATTATGATATTTTTTACCACATTTAAAATATATTCCCTCCACAAGAAGAAGTTTTCCTATGTGTGTCATTTCACATCCATGTAAAAGATTTCATTGAATATATTTAACTTTATTATAATTATTACTTGTACTTCTATAGGGATTTATTTTATTCAGACATGATGAATTAGAAAACTTGTAAAGCATAAAGTGGTTAAACATTACTCAAGATATATTCTTTTGAATAACCATACTAGTTCTCATTGTAGATATTTTTTAATTTGGTTTATTAATCTATCATCAAATTAATTTTCCTTCACATATATCATTATTTTGAATCATGGTGGATCAAAATATTTTCATAAAGTTAAATTTTTAGTGTGATTATATTAATAAAAACATCATATATATTCTTATGAGGGGCAAAAAAATTATGATTTCCTTATTCATGTAATCTAAAAATCATTTAATTTATTAAAAATATGAATCTCTCTACCATTATATACATTGTTGTTATATATAACATGTATAATATTATTAAATGACATCCTAGCATTTTAAGTCATCTAAAATATCCTTTAATACCAACATTAAGGACAAACCGTCAAAATTATTTATTATACTGTTTTTTAAATAAAATTAATATTTGAGGATATTTTAATGTTTTGAGTCTTGGATAATTTCAAAAATATATCAAAATGAAATCCCATATATTATATGGAGATTCTATAATCTGTATGCAATTCATTCTATCTATGTTGAGACATTTAAAATAAAACATTTGTTTTATTTATTGAAAATATTCACTATTATCCCCATGATCTCATGAATTTTTTCATTAAACCTTAGATCCAATGAAAAAAATTAAAACATTGGTATGGAAAAAATATTAGTAAGGAATGAAAAAAGGGAACTATTAGTTTATTAAAAACAAATGAAATTTTTTTCTTAAAAACATTTAATTTTAACTTGAAAAAAGATTCATCTATTCAAAAAGATCATTATATTACCTTTTTTTAATAAGAGGAATTTCATAAAAACACATAAGAATGAATATAATATATAAGTACGTAATATGGGACATTAATTTAAAAATCACTCTTTCAGATATTTTTTCTCTCTAGGATACATATTGGGTATCCATCATAGTTACATTTATAATAGGCACCACAATATATTATGTTAATATCTTATGTGAAAAACATCTAGGAAGTTATTTATCATTGTCCAATGCATTGTGTATCTATAATGGGATCACTCACATTTTGTTTATCACATAGAAACCCATACTATAAAAAATTATAATAACTATAACATAATCATGTCACATAAATCCTGTATTAAAGATACATTATTGATTAAAATAAAATTTCCATGTTGAAAAATCATTTCATTTTTATAGAGCCACACACTCTTAAATAAAAAAAATTAAATGAAATTAAAATTCTAAAGGAAACATAAAAACAATAATGCATCATGACATATGAATTTTTTTTATAAATTATATGTCAAAAAATTCCTTTTGGATTTTGTATAAATAATGAAGGATTAACTTAAAAACAGTGTTTTAATAGAAATGAACTTAACATGAGTTCAACTCTACATGTAAAATGTTCATCTTCTTGAATAAAAACCATAGGTTAACTATATAATTTATTTAGAACCTTTTTGTATTTTTTTCTTGTCTACATCCATTTTTCTCAGGTCATTGTAATTGTATATTTAGTGAAGTTCATATCAGTCATTTTAATGATATTCAGCACTAGATACCAGAAATTATTTAAAATGTTGTCAAAAGACAATGTGGTAATTATTTTTTAAAATTAAGAATAATAATAATGAAATTAATATTATTTTCAATTAAAAATTCTATATTAAAATAACACAATTAACAATTGTTATGAAAAATGATCAATGTTATAACCTTGGAGAAGTTAGGTCATTCATAAGCATGAGTATTTTTTTCATTTTTCACTTATCATTATGGAGTATTGTAAGAATAATTTTATATTTAAAAAATTATCATAATACAAATAAAAACATATTAATCACTTATATATTTCATCTATATGATCTGGTGATGAAAAAATGAATCACATGGCTTGGTGTGGATGATATTTCTCATGTATAGAAAAACATCATTATATTTTTTCTATTCATGTAATTTCATGATTAAAAAAAGATATATTAACTATTAATAATGATTAATATGTCATTATGATGATATATAAAAATTATTTCCTTCTTTATAAATAGTATCTATAGACGGTTATGGAAAATGAATTACATCGGTTTGTAAGGATATAGTATACTAAACATGTTGATGATGAATTATATTCCCATTTAGTAGAAGTTGATATGTATTTATGTTATAATATTAACATAATAAATTATCTGTATAATGTAGATACATTAGTTATTATTTAATCATGTTTTATGGAGGATTCAATGTTTTTTATGATGAAAAAAGACGAAATCCATAATTTAAAACAATATATTTTCCTCAGACAATTCCCATTTCATAAAATCATAATACTGATAACATTTGAGTTAAACCAAAAATAAGATATATAGAATGGTGGTAGGAATTATAGTATTGGATATTATTAAATATTGGATGAAATTATTTGTTTGTATGTATTCATTGAAGAGAATAAGATGTTCCCTTTTATAAGAGAGGGGAGGGGTTCCCATGGAATTCATCAAAATATTAAATGAATAAAAGTAATGATTTGAATTAAAATTAATAAAAAATAATTTATTTCAAATATATAATGTTATTATTATTATATAAAATATTCCAATGTAAATTATACATTTTTTAACATGGTTTTAATCATTATATATTTGTTTTAACTCGTATTTAACATCGTTAATTCTAACCATGAAAACATGTGTTTTTTACTCATTGACGGTTAATATAGTTTCAATAATATGAAAAAAAACATTAAATTAATAATTACTGAAATTTTATATCATATACCCTTTATATTAGAAAAAATTAATCATTTAAAATGTTTTATATCATTTAAAAAAATATTATTTATTTTAACACATCATTATATTCAATTTTGACACTATTCATTCCTTGATTTTAGAAATTTTCATAAATACAATATTTATTCATGAAATAATTTATCATTTCCCAAATAAGAATATTTCATCTATAAATTAATTGATGTCACTAATTATCAAATATAGTATTTATTTTATTATTTTTAACAATTTTTTAATATTTATGTTAATTATGAAATTACTAAAAAGACTTTGTGTAATTATTTAAGGAAATTATTTAATAACTAAAAATTTAAAAAAACTCATAATTTATCGATAAATATTTTATATTTCAAAAAACATATCATCTAAAATAACCTCAAAATAACCATTTGTTAAAAATCATTAATTACTAAGACATAAGAACTACATCAGTGACTTTTCATTAACATAATATATTATAAATAGATAAAATTAATAAATGTGGCGAAAATGGGTCATAAAACTGACCTAAATATTATTTTGGTGTGAAATAACTCATTTATTGAAAATATTAGATGATATATAGAAATTTGATAATATTTATAATATTATTTTTCACATAATTAGAAAATTTACCCTTAACGATGGAAATAAAAATTACAATGTTTTTTATTTTCGTTGTCCACAAATAAAATGATCCTATTTATTAAACTTTTCCCTTATTATTCAAAATAATGAATCAACTCTTTGAAATTCAATCTATATAATATTAAAAAATTAATTTAAACATAATCCCCTTGATGAGACGAGTGAAGAAGTTATCATGTGAAAATGTTCAAAAGATTGAAGTGTTATTATATAAATAATCAATGTAAAATTTATTCCAATTACCTAAATCGGATTCAATGAATAAAAATTAATCTAATTATACATTAAAAATTACAAATTTTAATGATAAATTATTTTGAAAAAATGTTTTCAATTAAAAACCCAATATTTTTTACTATACATCAAAAAATGATAATTGTTAAAAAAATACAAAAAATTGAACCCAAGTAAATTATGATATTCTCTATTCAAAGAATAAATTTATTTGTCAAATATATTTAATAAAAGTCTCAAAATTTATTTTCAAAATAATTCTTTCAATTTAATGTGGGTAAAACTGCCATTAAACAATATAAAACTTTTTATTCTTAAAATTGGATTTATTCATTTGTTTAGCCTATATAAATTATTGGAAGCAATTTAAAAATGTTATTCAATTCATAAAATTTAAATTTTATTAATATATTAGAGTAATTCTTATTAAATTAATATATTTATATAAAACATCACAATTGTCCTTAAAATCATTCTCCATAAAAAACACATCCTTGATATTCAATTAAATTTTTATTTTTATTTAAAATTAAATTTTAATCAATGAAATCATTATATAAACATTTTTACACCATATTTTCCTAATTTATTTAACCATGTTCGTAACCACCATTCCGATATAATGATTATAATGGTAACATTTATATAATGATATTCAATTTTCTTCATATGTTCGATGTGTCGTATCATGTACTTTATCGAACATAGTGTTTAAAAAATTTTGGATGTTACAATATTATTGTTTTGATACTTTATGAAAGTTATATATATGTAATTTTTTATATGTAGGAACCATCCACACTAAATTCTAATATATAATGTTCCCAGTATGAATCAATGTTTACATTAATAGTTCAAAATTATAATTTAGGTTCTAAACTTGTCTTATGAAAAAATGTGAAAGAATTTTTTCTCTTAATAACTCAATAAAATATCCATTAATTAATTTTCTACATGTATAATTTTACTTTATGTAAATTAGACACTTTATATAGTCTGTATGACTAGAATAGTGTGTTTTCAGTTTAAAATGTCATTGTAGTAAACAAAATTAAGATACCCAAAAATGTAAAAAAACAAAAAGATTATTTTTGTAGACTAGTAAAATGATTCTTAATACTTTATTATGTTTATTCATTAGACACACATAAATATTATTCATGATGTAATAATTATCTCTCAAATTGTGTAGTTTGTGTTTAAAATTTAATATTTTTATAAAAAACTGAAAGCGACGTACTCAAAAAAATAAGAAATCAAATTTTGGTTGTTTTAATAATTTAGGAAAATAATCCCTCAATCATTTGTGATGTATAAGAATCCTGAACACCTATGTTTATTATAGGATTTAACCAATATAACACAAACTCTCTTTTATCTATTTAAAATTGGAATTTCTGTTCATGTCATGTGATACTGATTGAAAAAATTAAAAGTTATCCTAGAATGTATTGATAATCTAAGAAACTGATTAAAAATTCATCTGAAAATTTATTGATTCATTATAAAATTACCCTGATAGGTAATTTTTTTATAATTAATTCAATAATTTGTTTCCAATTTAAAATAATACTATAGTGAAAAGAAGTGACATAATCAATTCCATGAAAATAGATAAGGAGTGTTTTAATACTTTTTAAAAGTAATCCACAAGTAATTTTTTTATTATTCCCCCAAACATATATTTGATGCACAGTTTGAATGGTATGAATGAAAATGAAATTTTTTAGTTTAGAATGGAATTTTAGTAAAAACAACATGTGGAATACTACAGATCGATAATATATATATATATATAGTTTGGATAAATTATAAAAATGATCCATAAGACATTTTTACATGTTAGAATTATCTAGACCATAATTCAATACAAAGTGTGATCACTATGACTCTATCATTCTATTTATATTTAGAATATAAATTTTAGCAAAAAAGGACAATTGACAAAGTCAAAACTATGAATTAAATTAGATAATTTTGGTACATTAGGAAAATGATCCATATAATATTTTTATCAGGTATAAATCAATCAAAACCAAATCCAGAACACATTGTTCCTAGCATGAAAAAATTCATCCATTATCATGTTAAAATTGAAATTTTTGTTCTGAACATGTTTCCCTAATAGAAAAGAGTGAAACCCCCCTTATATTTACCATAAATTTTTTGAAAGTGATTAATAATTAATTTTTTTTGTCTATGAATCAGCCTAAAGACAGTCCAATACATGGTATGACTGGTATAATTTAATGTGAATGTTTTTTGTTTCTAATGAAAATTTAGTAAAAAATATATTTTCGTACTAAAAATAGTAGAAACACATTAATATATTTTTGATACATTATAATAGGGATCCATAATCTATTTTTGAGGTGTTAAAATTATCTAGACATTAATATTATGTAAGGTATGACTTGTATAATGCATGTTGTGTGGTTTTAGTTTAAAGTTGGATTTTTTTTTTCAACACACACATCAAATACTAAAAACTAAGAAAACACGTTATGATAGATTTTATACTCTAGTAAAATGTTCCTTATGTTATTTGTGGTGTTAAATATTTATCATCACCTCAGTACAATACATGGTGTATCACATATGACCAATAAAGTCTATTATGAGATTAAAATTACTATTTTAAATAAAAAATGTGTCACTCAATGAAAACATAGATAAAACACTATGTTATTTTTATAATTTCAGAAAATAGTTCATATATCATTTTTTACATATATAAACTTACCACACATCAATCTGAGATAAGATGTGGTTGGAATCTCTCAATTTATGTGTTTTTAATTTATAAAATCATTTTTTATACACAAAACACAATTAAAAAAATGAATAAATTTGAAAATATTTTTTTCATTATATTATCCTCTATTATTAAATTACTTGTCTTATCTATTTAATCATATAATTATTTTTGTTAATTTTTAAAAGATTAATAATTGAGGAAAAACAATAAATTTATGTGACATTTGAAATATTATTTTCAAATGTAAATAAATATAAAAATATATCTCATATGTAAATTTTTTTATTACCAAACATTATATCTAATTTAACATGATCTAAATATATGGAAAAATATTTGAAGTGGAAAGTAATAATCATCTTCAAATGAATATGATACATGGTGTTCCTTTTATACCCAATATTTGTGTTTTAATTTTTAAATTGATACTTTCTATTTAATTTATTTCATTATATAATTATTAATATTTCAATATTTTTATATATATTTTCATTATTTGATTGAGATTTGGTGTATTGATCAACAAATTTAAGACAAAACAAAGGTCAAAGAATAATCAGAAAGGAAAATTGAAGTTTTTGAATGATAATAAATTTTTTTCTTTCATATGTAACATTACAAAATAATGTTTAAAATTAATATTTTTTATTTTTTTCCTTTATTTATATTTTAAATTTTATTTAAAAGAAATTCTTTATTTTCAAATTATATTTATCATTATTTCTACAATAGGGTTTCGTAATTTATATTTTGCACAAAAAAAGTATTCACCGTTATTACCACTTGAAAAAGTACCTAAAATGGATTAATTATTATGCCAATTTATTATTCATGTAAAAGACTACATTCTTATCAATTTTTCTAAAATGGATATGGGGTACCATTTTAAATTCATAAATAAGAATTGATAAAATATCATTTTATCACTTCTTTATGAATTGTTGATAACGATCCCCAATATCATCACTTTTATAGTAGAGAAAATATAATAGTATTTTACTAATGAGTAATTTTTTGTAATTTTTTTCTCAAGAAATTTTTTTTTCAGCAATCAAGAAAACCTTTTTTTATTGGGAATAAATTCTATTTCAGAGTCTCTATGTAATAGAATTGGCATATTTTAACATCAATTTTGTAGTAACTTTGATTTTTTTATTTAAATATCCATTAAAATTATCATTTCATGATTCATATTTGAGGTACGAGGTGTTTTAAGGATGGTTTTTAAATTGGATGTATTAGTTGGTGTTTTCTAATTAGTAGTGGATTTTATGAAAAAGTTATTATTTAAATAACCATTAAAATCATTAGTAAAATTTTTTAAATTTTATTATTCCATTTTTTTACTTATTACCATGTTATATAAAATTACGTGGCCAATTTTGTTTATATTCTTCGTTATGATGATGTTTTTCATATATGTCCATAAATGATTTCCATTGGTTGAATATAAAAAAATAGGTAATTATTTATACATATAATGAATTTTTATCATGATTTTATATAATAATAATTTTTCATTTATTTTTATTTTTAAAACCAGTCATGAATTATGGACATAAAAAATGAACTACTTTGCAATAAATGAGGTGGTAGGACATACGTACTCCAGAGTTATATTTACATATTTCAACAATCACATTAGAAAGAATGAATAAATTGTTTTATATTAAAATAAATATATTAAAATCTTATATACTATATTATTTCTTTAAATAAACTTATATGTCATCCATATTTTTTAATTTAAAAAACAGAGTCGTATCACTTCATAGAGGTGGTAGTTTACACTTATTCACGAAGAATGATATAATTTTCTTATGTAACACCAAAAATGATATAATAACTTTTCATAATGATAAATATTTCACAAATATTATAATTAATATAATTTAGATAACATATATTAATTAAATTTATTCATTACTTCCTTCTATGTAATGTGTTAGTGAAAAAGGAGTCACATCGCTTCCCGAGGTGGTAGTTTGTTGTACAGATGAGTTTTGTTGTTGTATCATCTATGGAAATTAGACTAATCAGTTATACATAATATAAAAACATAAAAATAAAAATTTGATGCAAATATAATAACAAATATTTCAATCCATCCTTATAACATTGCATGAGTTGCTACATGGAAAACAAATAAAATCATTTCACAAGGAAATAGATTATCATACACATGAGTAGTGATTTTGTATCCATTAGAATGAATAAGTAAAACATTATGGTAATATCATTAACATAATATCATATCAACATATTTTATTTACATTTGTTACTATATAATAATAATTAAATAATATTTTAATATTATGATGAAGAAATAAAATAAAGATGCTCTGTAAAAAACAATTCCTCTTCTCGAGAAAATATCTTTAACGAGGAACCCAAATGCATTACGAGAAATAATTGTGATAAAATTCAATTATCTAAGTTATTTTAAAAAAAAAAGTTGAAATTATTTATGTAGGTTATTCCTTATGAAGGTGATTTAATATGTCGGGGTAGTTGATATGGAATGGCCTTTTATAAGTGAGGTGAATTAATCATTAATAATTTTTATGAAGAAAAGTGTGAACCTACGATTTATTAATGAAAAGGGAAAAAATGGACCATTATACATATTTAGAAAATTTATGATTTAATTTATGTCATAATCTATATTTTAGATATGTTTAATGGTAATTTTAACCCTTATCATTTTAGTTTGACCGCATAATAAACTATTTTTTACTTTAACTATGTTAGTAAGGAATTAGTTTTTTCACTTATAATAATGGAAATAAATTAATATTAACATATAAGAAAATTTATATTATTATTTTCAAAATATTTATTCTATTTTCCAAAAATAATTAAATATTTTTCATAATATTTAATTTAAAAATAAACCATCATAGGTGACAAATTAACATGTTTTTGAGAATTATATTATTCATTAAAATATTAATTTTATATAAAATCTATGATTTATAATATTAATTGTATTAATATATAATTATATTTATTTCAATATAATATATAGTTTCAAAAAAATATAATTTTTGGATCATTTTAATTAACTAAATTGGGGAAACATTCTGCACTTAAAAATATTTTTGTGATATATCCTATTTTTAAACCCAAAAATATATATATAAAAAATCCAACATTAATTAAACTCTAAAGTAATCACATGGATTATGTATATCAAATAATAATTATTTTAATTTAAATAATATTGAATAAATAATATTACATTTAAATTAATTAATTTATTAGAAATAAATTTTAGTTTTATAAATATCGTTATTTTGAACTACCCACCGAAAAATTATTATTTATTAAAAAATATAAAAACATTATCCTATTTATATTTTTATATCTCAATTTAAAAAATATTTTAATTTATTAAATATAATTCCCATAATTTATATAATATTATTTTTAATAAAAATCTTATAAGAAAATATTTATCATAAAACTTTATTATTTTTGATACAAATACTATTTAATATATTTTTATAATTTATGTTATTATATAATTCAGATTATTAATTTTTAAAATTAATAATTATTTCCTGAAATGGTATTCTAAATTATTTCTCCTATTTAAAATTTCTTCATATAAATTTCATTCACTTATTAAACAATTTGTTATATTTTTTTACTGACTACTATTTTAGATTACAATGTTGAATATTCAACCATAGTGATTTATTATAAAATAATATCCTGATGAATTACAGTATTCCAAAAACCATTCCCTCTAATATCATTAATATGAATATGATTATTCTTATAATAATAATTCTTGACTAATTAATCAACTTATTTTATAATAAATTAAAAGGATCAGAAACCTGTTTGTATAACATTGAAATATGAAAAACATTATGAACCTATGATTATCATGTGGGAAAGAAAAATGAGTTGAAAAATAATATTATTTTCTCAAGGATTTTATATGATCTAATGATCTATTCCCCTAACATCAAATTAGAAAAAAAATAAAACAATGTTTAACAAATAGACTTTAATAAAAACATGACCACCTACCACAAAAGAAATATCTTTCCTACAGTTATCTGTAAATTGTTTCTAGTTTCAAAGAGACCTCCTAATATTTTGAAGAATAAGAATCACCTTAACAACAAATTCCTCTACCAGATATGTTTCTAATAAATTCCATTCCACTAATTCATCCTTGAAATATTTATTCAATAATGCTTTCTAAATAATGTTTCAAAATATTCCATATGTATACTAGATAAATAAATTTCTATATAAAAAAACTCATCCAAATAAATATGATGATCCAAAATTAATTGCAATCTAATTTAAAAGATTGGATAATATATTCCATACTCTGAATTGTTCACATAGATTATCCAAAGGATTCTGGATTAAAAGATGTGCTACAATTTTTCTTATTTACTAATGAATTCTAAATTATGTAACAAAAATTATATATCAAGAATTGATAAGGGTATGATTAAATATACATATATTCTCCTTTTATCATGATTATGTCTTTTTTTAACAATCAATAAAAATGCACCTGGTGTATAATGTTTTCCACTTTCCATAGTTGAGGAGGTACGTGCAAGATCCAGCGCACATTATCAACCGGAGAGAGAAAGATATTGATCATTGTGATACATTTGAGGATTTCCTATTGAAGATAGAGGATTTATAAGAGCATGTCTTTCATGGGTGGTCGATTCCTATTTTCTGATTTAGGTACCAGGATGGGAACCTCCAACAGAGAATGTTGGACCGGTAGGACCATATGTGTTCTCAGTACCCCAATTTGATTCCCAAGTTTTTTTATTGAATTTGGGACCAAAATCCCTATGGTGGGGATAATGTAAAGACCTGTAAATTCCAAATATTTATTTTAAAATGATTTGGAATTACTATGAGTATGCAAAAATTTACGATACTTGATTCCAAGCCCCGAAATTCTATGAATGTAATTTTGACCTTTTTTTAAGGTGTGTTCAGTACACGAGTGCGTGAGAGTTTTTATCTTTTGAATCGGGGCTCATAATTGAAATCCAATGCCACCATCAAACTCATAATATCAGGATTCACATAAGGGAGGCTTAACATAGATCACAAAAGGTCGGGTGAAAAGTCTTTTATGGAAATTTTTAAATAATTATAAAATAACATAATATGTTATTTATTTTTCTACCTCTTCATGAGTGATGGTGGTGGGGACCACAGAGGTGGTAGGACTTTTAATGAGGGAAGTTATATTTTGGTTAAAAATAAATTTTGTAACCACTCCACCTTTAATTAGTGTGGTTCATTAATTTCACAGATTAAAAATTATTTAATTGAAAATATAGTTAAACTCATGATTTATCGTTTTAATAAATAAAACGTAGGAAATTGGAGGATTGGTGGGATATTGTGGGAGAACACTGATAAATCGCCAGTGATAAACACTTCCAACAATGAATGTAGACTTGGACTACATTGTTGGGGAAAAAATCGAGGATCAAAAAATGTCGACAGCTTCAATGAATTTGTATTCTTCTCACACAACTATGACATCTCCTAGGATTTTTCAGATGGAGATATTTTTTAATATCCATGTTATTTTATTAATTCAAACCCTCGTTCTAGAAAAAAACATAACGAACGTTGATCAACAAAAATAGGATGATCATTTATCCGTATGAAACTATGAGTTGTTGTTGGGGAAATTGATTGAATGGGGTTATCCATTAACTATTGTATTTATTGTTTACAACCCACTTAATATTATGATATCATGGAGGGTGCAGAACAGACGATCACCGCCTGAACCCTCCACCGCTTCAGTTTTTGTTGGGTTCTTTGGGGGTGTATTTTAAACATGAAGAAATCATGAATCAGGTAGCCACATAGGTACGAGAACATCTCGGGAGTCCCATTGGCACAATAAGAAGGGTAAAAGGACCATCAAAGCTCACACGTTGGCTAACAGAATCCCCGTCGGTGACTGGCAGTGGCTGGCTCTTGCTGGTCGCAAGGGTCGGCAGTGCTCGATGGGGTTGGGGGAGTCCAATAGGGGCGGTGGGCCTTTTTCAATCCTTGTTGGATGTAGGTCTATGATCCATTGCATGATGTGCAGGAAGAACACGACTTCGAGCCACGACAGAGGGGGACCCGCACCCTGTGTGTCCACTGATATGAGGTGGTTCCACGTGGTGCCGTCGTTACAAACTGAATGGAAAAAATATATGTTCAAGGATGGAGAAACTACCCCACACGACCTAGATGGCTTGCCCAGTCACGGTGTTCTGGGCTAGTCTACTGCCTAGTAGGTTTGGGCTGGGCTAGGTCATGTCAGCCTGAATGAGTCGGACCAGACTCAGACCATTATTGGCTCAGATAAGCATAAATGTCTATATCTCACAAACCAGTTTTATGTTAGATGAACAATCTGCAGATCTAGAATCCTTATAACAAGATAGTCCTTTTGATATACACCATAATTGTTTTGGAGAAATTTAGAGTATGTATGGGTTCGATTATAAGTCAATCATACTAGGCTCTATGCACTAAAATGTTTATAATTCACAAAATGATCATTTGATTGTCGTGTCTTCTGTCATTTTAGAAACCTTACAAAATAGAAGTACATTGGGTTACTTTTATTTGGAATATATTGGATGGTTAAGAATGACTGACATCATGAGTAGAAGATTCACCAGAACTCAAGTGAACTGTGTGAGGGGAATCCTATGTATGACTATCAATTGAAGAGTGAACCTCTGTGGATCAGCATTATAGCTACCCTGTGTGGATCAGAATCATAGAGACCATGTGTGAATTAGTATCATAGGTACCATATATGGATCAGCATCATAGATACCCATTTTGGATCAACATTATAGAGACCCTCTGTGGATCATCATTCTAGAGACCATTTGTGTAATAATAATGCACAACCCGATGAGGACCGGTCTTTGAGTAGCCTGTCGTGGATCAGTGACATGTGGTCATGTGTTGATCTACAATGGAACAAGTCTTTTATGGTTCAGTTGTGAAAACTTATTAATAAAATAAAATTTTATACCTTATGATTAATCATCATTATTCTTGATATTTGAGTTGTATACTTGGTATGAGATAATCCCTTTTTATTCTTGTTATTGATTGGGATCTTGCCATATTGTTATTACATTGTGGAATTCTAAGAGACCATTGAGGGTCTCGGGTTCCCTACTGGGTATTGTTATACTCACACCTGAATGGGATTGTCCCACACCTTTACATGTCTGGTAAAGATAAGGTGTATCTTTGCAGAGACTTTAGTGATCTTGAACCAAGTCGTACATGGAGGTGACATGTTGTCATGGAGAGTTTCGGAGATTAGGTGTCTCTAACCTATAGGTCAGATCCTTTCCATGTGATCTTTGTATCTTTTTTCTATTATAGTAGTTTTTATTTTAGTTTGCATGTATTCTAGCATCTATACATCCACATATAATTATACTAAGTTTCTATGTTTTATGTTGTTTCTCTTTTGTCAGTTGGGACGTAGTTGGGTATGTGTGTGCATACAGGTATCCAATAAAATTCCTCACACTTGCAGGTTGACACCTTTATCCCTAGTCACCAGCAATTGGACTTTGGGAGGTGGGATTAGGGTAGTCACAACATGACCCCCAGGGGATGGGTCATGATAATATTATTATGGGTCATAAAAAGGAATAAAAATAATTATTCATGTTAAAATTATTATACCCCATAAAATGTTTTACCAATATCACAATTTTAATTTATGTAAATAAATAAATTATTTTACGTGAAAAAATTATTTCACCGGTAATCATTCATGTAGATGGATCCCAGTTAAATCTACAAATGAAACCCTTGGGTAAATATATTTTTCTTTCTTATTTAGAAATTAAAAATTAAAAAATGCATTAGAGAACTATATGAGTTCACCCATCAAATAAGCTATATCTGAATCACATGTTACTATATGGATGCACTAATTGTATAAGAATATTATAGATGACAATATTTTTTTACAATTCTCAGATTATATTTCATAAATAAAAAATTGTATTCATCTAATGGATCATAACAAATTTTAAAAACACTTTTAAACATACATGAAAATCAATTTTGTACATCAAAATACCATTTCCTTTGAAAATACTATTTACAATACCCAAAACAATTTCATTCAAAAACCAAATTTTAATAACTCAATACAATTAAAAGATGAATGCGTGATATTTATTTGAATAAAACATAAAAAATACAAAAGTAAATGACACTTCAAATAGTAATTATAATTTTAGAAAAAAAATCAGGGTGTTTGTTAAAATAGGACATTCCATTTGTCATTTTTAAAATATTCATTCTTTCTATACAATTTTGTTTAAAAAAAATAAATGAAAGAAAATATTTAAATATATAAATTTTTCAAGTCCATGTAATTTAATTAATAAAATAATTTTATAATAATATAAACGTAATAGAAAAAGATGTTTAGGTAAAACATAATGGAATATTTTTTTAATGAATATATCATTACCAAATTGGATTCATTGGAATCATAGGCCTATTGAAATAATAACATTACAAACTATGAATTATAATTATAATAGAAATATTCATGACATAAAATTTAATATGGGATGAATATATACCTTATATTCAAATATTTGTGCATTCATAAAAATATTCCACACTGAAATGAAATTGAGACGAAATCTATTACCTTATGATTAATTTTTCATGGTCATTATTTATATTCATCAATAATAATATTATATTATTTTTTAATATCTTAATAAAAATATTCCAAATTATGATAACTTTTATTTCATCAATTTCAATGTTATGTACAATTACATAATCAATTATTTTTATATCATATGTTTTAAATATATTTGGCTTCTATAACGAAACATGAATTTGTTAGGTTTATTATGATCAATGTGGTAATTATTTAACTTATAATGAATATTAATCATGAAATAATTATAAAATAATATTTAAAATATACTCATAAAATATATTCATGAATGGTTTTTATGATAAAAAACTAAATTACGATCATGGTGATGATAGATCGTACATACACATTGGTGATCTTTTCATTTTCCAACATTCACTATAGAACGAGTTAATTGATTATTTTATCAATAAATAATAAAAATAAATCATATGTTCAATATTATTTGTTTAAAAATAATTATATATGTCATAAATATGATTTAGATATGAAAAATGATTCACATCACATTGTGGAGGTGGAAGTCCACACTTTCCAAAGAACATCATTACCATTTCTCAATGTATGAATAAAAATGATGTATTATATTTTAACAATAATAAATATTTTATTTGTGTAATATTTTTATTAATTTATTTCATATATATTAATTTAAATTTTCATTATTACCATCCATGTAATTAATTTTTGAAAAATAAATCACATTTCTTTTTAGGTGGTATTATTCATTACAAACGAGCAATGCTACAATAGCCCCACATAATCGAAGGTCATAATCTAAATGTGATTTAATAACTTTAAATTGATAAATATGATAAAAATATCAAATATATATATATATATTTAATACATTATAATAATAGGTTGGGATAGGATATGGTGAAAATTAAATGAAAATAGTACACAATGTCGTGGTCCTCCACACACATGAATAATGATTTAATATCCCATTTGATAGATGACGAGAACTATTTTGGTTAATAAATTAACATAATTGAATATAATTGTATTTGATGATATTTTTTAATTATACAATCGAAAATTAATAATAAATTATTACGGTAAATGAATATATTGAATAAAGATTATTAGTAAAACCTGATAACTCTCCCTTGATCAACAACCTTAGGTAATCACCAATAGTGTTCTTCATGGGTATTTATGTTCCAAATAATTAATCTATTGCAAGGGTATGGAATTTATAAATGTATTTGAATAGGTCATGTAATTTATATTGGTATAATAATGTGTTATGATTATAGTAGAAGGGGTGGCCATTTATTTGTGAGGTTAGTAGAAGACATTCAATTTTTGAAATGAAAAAGTTATATACATGTATTTTACATAATAAAAGAATCCAAAATCTACCCTTTCAAATAATTATATACTATAGGTTTTAAATTTATCATTTAAATATATATTTTAAAAAATTTCTCATTTAAGAATATTTTTATTTTAGATTTACCCATGTTAAATACTTTTTTTCCTTAACTACATGCATTTATTAAAATTATTTATAATACAAAATTAATTTTTACATGTTATATGAAAGAAATAATTATGATTTAAAATATGGGATCCATTTTTCCCAAATTCATTACCCATAAGTATCATAATTTTTTTTAAAATTAGACCTGTAGATGCATTGTGAAATACCGTTTTCATGATGTTTATTTTTCAAGGAAAATATGATTTTATATCAATATTATGACCAGTAATAATATTTATATATATATAAACTAATATTTATTGATATAAAATATATAAATTTAATATAAAAATTTATACATTTTTAATTATTTAATTAATTTACATGTAAATGCAATATACAATTGTAATTTGTTTTAAAAAAATCTCATTTTAAACAACAAAAATATAAAAACAACGAAACATTAAAATTTTTAATAAGTAATTAATATGATTAAATATAACTAATTAATTATTAATATTATTTAAATTATATTTAAAAGATAACAATAATTTTAAAATAAATAATTTTTTGAAAATTAATGATATTTTTATATACATTGTTATATTTTATTATTCATTGAATAATAAATATATTTCAAAAAAATATGTCATTTTCCCTATGAAAATTTAGATATTATGATTTAGAAGGAGATATTAATTTTCTCAACATCAAATTCTAAATTAAAAAAATTTATTATTAAAATAAAATTATTAAAATAAATTATTTGATTTTAACCTATTTCATTTTTTATGAAAAAACTACATGTTATTTTTCAATATTGAATATAACAATATAATTCATATAAATAATAATGCAACTGATATATTATATAATTAATTCAGTTTTTATATTTTTGAAACTAATTTATTGTTTTTGATCGTTTTCTAATGGATTCCTTGGTATATCCCACTGGGCATTGTGCCTCACACCAAACATGGACCCTTTATGAATTTAGGAATTTCATTTTAAAGGACACATGTAAAAGAAATGGAATAATGTCTTATAGTGACTCTTTTTTATTACTAATCTCTATGTTTCTTAGTGATATGTTGTCTCAATTGGATTGGCTCATGTATAATCATTTTAGGTATTTTGTATCCATTATGATTATTTTGTAGCCCACATTCCCATTGTTATAGTAATTTTGAGTAGGTAATTTAAAACTTGATATACCATGATTGTGTTTATGTTTGGTCGGGTATTTTTTTTGTATTTTGTGTTGATATTATGATATCTTATATCTAATTATTTCATGTCCTAGATGTAATTCTTAATTAGAAACACTCAAATGACAATGGAATCACAATCTCATTTTTTGGATGGGTTATTCTAGTTTACCAGTTGAAAAAACCATTAACAAAATGATTTATGGTTATAATTGGTTCTTGTTTTTTACCATTGTAACTAAATAACAAACTTCCAGCTATGTAGTGACTCAATTCAAATGAAAAATTATTTTGAAAAAATATTTTTTTCATTAAAAATTTAATTAATGATGGTTTTCTTCATTTAGGAGTTAGTGTTATAGTAGAAATATGACCATCAGGACTTGAAATGTTAGAAAGATTAATGTATGGGAAGCACTTATTCTTTTTGAATCACTTGTTTCAATGTGTATTCCTAAATTATGGTTGTGTTTTTATCCATGTATTTGTTTTTAAATATTTTTATTCTCCATTTTCATGAAGTGATTTTCTACAATTGATTATATTTATTACTAATACCCATATATGTGTTTTCTTTTTGGATCTATTGAATTTTTTAAATTTGATTTATGTTTGATAAATCAAATTATTGGTGTCTTGTTGAAAATTTACCCAAAAATGCATCATCCTAGAATATTGGGGGTGCATTAGAGAATACCTTATAGGTGAACCCTAGTGTTGATATTTCATTAGTGGAGTGAGTGATTCGTATAATCCAAACCTGATGTCATGTGGGTATTCGTGAGAAGAAATGGATGGTGGGACATGTATTTCAGTTTCAAAAACAAAATCCACCAGAAATTCATTGGAATCAAATGACACATTGAACATGAATAGTGTTTGGATTATATCAAGATGATTATGGAGTTCATCAAAAACATTGATGCATATAAATATATTTTTTCTATGTATATGTTTAGAAAAATAATTAGAATGTGGTGGGAGGTGATTTTAAATTTTGTGATGAACAATGATATATCATGGACAATATTTAATGTGTAATTTAAATAACATTTATACCTTGGGATATTGATAGAAATAATTTTTATTGAGTTCTTGAAGATAGAATATGGGTATCATTCAGTGATGTAGAATGATGACAATTTTTTTGAGTAATTTATTTACCTAAAAAAATTTCACAAATGATTACCAAAATTCTTCGAATATTGAGATGGGATTGAGGGAATAGAGTAGGTCTATGATCATTCTAAATTGCCTATAAACCTATTAAGTGATTTTTGTTATGGTACTTATAGAAGATTAAGATTTATTTGAAATACATATCATAATATTAGTCCTTCACTGATCAGATGATAGCGGTCTTCAGCATGGTAGATGAAGAAATAAGATATGACATGCCGAGGTCTAGGTTAGATTTTTCATCATTTGATATATTCATCTTCCATGGATCATTTGAGGAATACAATAGTTGTCTTTAAATAGTGCAGACTGTATGACCCAAAAGAATGATTTTTCTAGTGACATTATGGATTTTCTAATAGAGTTGGATTTTAAGGAATATACAATGTGTCTTTTTATTTTCCTTGCATTTTATTAGTGTGGGATGTACATTCTACAAAGATTAATGTTTTAATCATATTATTTCTATTGTAAAGGACCTTTCCATTATTTAATTGGATATTTTCACTAGGGTATAAAGGTACCGAGTGGTTTTGTTCTGGTTTGTCTCCATATAATGGAGGTTATTCAAGAAGACTCGATTTATTTGGTATCCACCATTATTGGTATGGGTTTTATTTCATCTTCCTTAACCGTAGTTTTATTTAACAATGGATAATCCTAATATTTAATTTCACCTAATTTTATTTATTCAATATGTAATAATTTTGTCAATATAATATCAGGTATGGATTTTGTGACCCCATTGGGTAGGAAGAATAATAATGGTTCCCTGTCCAACATGTTTCTTGTTTTTGTATCTCATGCTGAAGTCATTTTAGAATTTCATGTTTTATATCATGATGTGTTATTCCACATTATTAATATAGATTAGTTGGAAATATTCATGTTTTTTATCAATAATTATCTTATTATATTCTAGAACCCAAAATTTAATTGGAAATTTCACATATTTAATAGAGAGGGGATCCACGTTCAAGGATGGAAGTATAATTTTATTTGGAGTTTTTGATGATCTGGTTTCATTTGTTGCAGTTTTTTAGGATTTTGATATGGACTCAATAGTAGAGAGTACCTTTTTCATGGAAAGGTATCTGGAGTTGATTCTAATGTATTATTTATAATTTCCTATTAATTAATATGTTGATTTCACTATTAACCTACCCCCTAGGATGTGACCTATTTTCTTATCTTGTGACTAGATGAATCCATCAGAGCTAAAGGTGATTAATCTTTAGTTATAGGATCTTTTAGGATAGGGTTTTACTCACCCCCAATATTATACCAAGGGATTCACCAGTGCTATTTATGAATATGAAATATGGTATCCTTCCAAATATCACAATCTATCATAGTTCTAACCATGTGAAAATAATGGATAAATTTATATTTCTAAAAAATGATGATCGATATGATTATTTGAGAGGCCCTATTGATATCCAATGATCAATATAAGATCCGGGTAACAATAATTTCAGGTCCATTATGTTGATGATCTAAATACTACATTTTATAACATGTGTTGATATTTTCAGCATTTGGTTATATCATTTGGTCTCAATAATAATCTATTAGTATTCATATAGTTAATGAAAATAATCATCCCTCACATTTTATAACCCTTCATTGTAATGATTGTAGATGACATTTTTTGTGTATTTTAAGATATTAGAGGAGAATTTCAATTATATTTTGGTTGTTTTTTTGAGTTTTGGGGGGAATTGTCTACAAATCAATTTTCTACATTTCGAATTTTGGATTTGATAATTAATCATTTTGGGAGACATGAATTAAGAGGAAGGAAATATAGTGGATCCCTAAAATATTTACCTATCACATTATGGGAGAAACCCACTAATTTATTCATAATTCGATGTTTTCTAGTTTTGAATTTGCATTATTGGTTTTTATTGAACAATTATAAATTATAGATTATCCCTTAATTCCCTTGAATAGTAAATGGTTGATGATTTAGTCAAAAGAAAAGTTTTTGGGTAATTTTGGGATGTTGAATAACTATCTGAAATTTGAACATATATTGATTCATCCAGATATGGTGATATAATAGGATGTATTTTTTTGTTATTCCAATGTTGTTTAATGGTGTGCTATAATTTATTATGTCCATTTGGTTACTACTGAATAACAATAGCTACACTAATTGTACATTTGGTATCCACTCATGACAAAGAATTGATAGCTTTAATTCATGTGATAAATAAACGATGACATTAACTCTACAGGGAGAATATGATAGAATATTCAATGAATATCCTCTTGGAATATTTTTTAGATGAAAGTTGTATACTTTTTAGGTTAATACATTGGTTTTAATACCTTAATTCTATTGATTTATATATTTTATATTCACACATAATGGGGTGTGGGGTGACTAATGTCTTGAGCATGAAGCTTCAAATGCAAGAAATTCAGGAATCAGTAGGTGTGTGGGTTTCGATGAGTTTTTTTGTTGGTATGAGGGTTTATGTGTAAAATTATGGGTACATGTATTATAGGTTAGGGTTCATAGAATATTTTTAAAAAAATTATAATATCTAATATTTAGTAACAACTCTTTCCACATATTTTTAAATTTTCTACAAAACCCTTGTTATTTGAATAAGTTATTAATCTCTAAAACTAAATAGTACAACCCCTTATTAATGATTTATATTTTTATTCAAATAATTTAGTTAAAATAAGTTCATATCAACTAAAACATCATGTTTTCTAGTGTTATGTTTTCAACCCTTATCGTCCACTAGTTGTGGGATCAAGAACCACAACCATCTTTCGATGCAATGTGTTTTCACCCTTCATAAAGGTTTTCATTTTTATAGAAACATATTTATATAATTCATATAATTTTCTCATAATGTGATTATCTATATTTTATTAAACATCATATTTACGATAATACATTTTTATTTCTAATAAATGTAATCTTCTCTCCCGAAATGTACTCGAATTCTCCCCCATGGAAATCATTCATATATTGTACTAAAAGGATGTATTCCCATAAATGTTATAAAAAATATCCTTATTCATTAAATATTCATACAAATAATTATTTCATAATTGATTTTTAATTAATTGAACATACGATAAAACATAAATTTGAAAACCCATAATTGTATCTATAACTCTTATGTTAATTAAAAAATATGACATTAAAAAATATGAAAGAATTCATTAATAGTTCACTATTCTTATAAACAAAATACAATTAGTAAAATAATTCTGAAATTTAAATCATGAATACCAATACCCATTTTCTTTATAAATTTTATTTAAAATTTATTCTTACCATAGGTTTGAGATTAATTATTAGAATTGGGAATTTACATGGATAATTTCTAGGATGAATTCAATTATTAAAATGACCTATAAATGGAATTCTAAGATGAAAGTAATTTACATCCACATTACACATCGTTTTTCCTCACTAATAAACTACATTCACACCTCCACCTCCAGATGTAATTTTTTTCCTAATCCATTGTAAAACATTACAGGTGTCTATTTCCATATTTATGTTTTAAATGAAACTAATCCTTATTAAATATTTTGTCTCTAACACCAGATATCTTAGTGAACTATGTCCTTATCTTAATTGGTGTGTCCCAAAGTTTGTTATGTTATGGGTTAATACTCATATATTAGGATGACTAGTTAGGACTTATTGTTCTATATTTCATCCCTGTCATCGCTCTATTTTTTCTCAAAATTAACAAATTTTCCTTCATTTCCATTATTAATACAATTTATTCTGGTTCTCACTATTTACATAACCCAAATATAGAATTAGAAAAAATAATCATAGAAGTAAAAAAACATAATTATGAAGAATAACCTATAAGATGTCTGAAATGTAAAACCATATTTTCATTCTATGAAAACATATTTTTATCATAGTTAATTAATTGTATTCTTCAATAAAAATTCTTCATAATGGTTTTTACTGAATATGTGAATTATCCAAATCATATCACATAGGTGTTTTAAACCATGTACATTGTAAGGCTCATAGTTTTATACCTGGTAATGCTCGAGTCAATCTGAACAGAACTTTTTTGGAGTTATTACGTTTAGGTACATCTATAATAGAAACATATCCACTTATAATATCCATAAATAGAAGTATTTCTATGAAAACCATGAAATAAATACCTTACCAAATCATTATGATGATTTTATATACATATCATAAAATTTTATCATAACTTTATGTACCATAATTTATAATTTCACAAATCATATTTGAAATATTTTTACCAAACCTTGCTTGATACCATATAAAATGGATAAAAACCTAGTACCTATTTTTGGTGTCTACTTTATTACATTGACAAATATACAGGGAATCACAGACTAGGGAACCAAATAACCCTGTAGTCTTTGTAAAAAATATTCATACATGATACACATATTAAATTTGAATCCACAAATTAATACATTAATTGTTTTAATAATATCATTAATACCTCTATAATAACCATTAATATCAATCATACTACACTTATAGGGTTACTAGGAAATGACAAAAATAAAGTTAAACTGAACCGATTAGTATTTGTAACATACTACGAATGCTATCATTAGTAAATAATAAATGATATGTCAATGCAGAAATGTAATTTTCTGAACACAAATTCCATTTCATCAAACATTGAAATCCTGATAATATAAGGAATTCTTAATATAGAATGATAAATAAGTAAAACACATTCCATTTAACATATAATTAAAGAATGAAATCCATCCAATGATAATTACTTTTAAATATATCATGGAAAATAATAAATAAATCACGAATAAATTAAATAAATTATATTCGATGTCTTGATCTCAAAAATCATGATACCTATACATTTAAGACATTGAACAATAATGATTAAAACTAATTGGTTGGTATACACCATAAACACAATTAAATAATTCATTCCGAAATATTTTTCTCATGAGACTATTGATACATTTCAGTCTAATCTATAACCAGGCCTCATTTGATTCTATGATTCCAAATAATTCTTCATATATAGAATAATTTATATAATTTAATAATAATATTAATTTTCATCAATTTACATATATTTTATATAATATAGATTTACAATGATTTCCAATTCAATAATATAAAATTTAAAGTAAAATACCAGATATTTAAATGGATTTTAGTTTGAGTAATAAATATATTCTTGATAAATAGTATATATATTTACAAGAAATTCAATGTCCCAAGTTTTAAAAAATGTAATATTTTAAGAAAAAGTAAATTACTACAATAACGAACTATGAAAGAGAATTACAATACTTTCCCTATAAAAATTGATTGTAAACCATCCACAAAATATTAATTATTGTATCAATAAAACATATATATATATATTGTGTCATATGTATAATAAATATTAGATGTTATTTATGAATAAAAATACAATAGACATTCCACTAAAATTTATAGGATGTGAATAAACTTTTAACATATAAATTACTTTTTAACAAAAATATCACAATTTTTTTTTTAAAAAAATATCAATGAATATAAACATTGAAACTGATAAATTAAACAATAAAAAATTAGTTCTTCTTGAGTAGTGAAATTCAATATATTTCAAACACATTTTAAAAATATTAATTTAAATTATTGCTAAAATCTATATGTGAAATGATTGGGAAATGACATAAAGATTTCCCTCATATATATTTTTTTTATTTAAAAAATGGTTAAAATTTATTAATTATATCCCTTACCGAACATTGAAATATTTATTGGAAACATTTTTAAAACACATTATTTTTAAAAGAAAAAATTAGTTTATTTTGAAGAGACAAATGATGTCCTATTTTATTGAAAGCATCTACTAAAAATATTTATGTTCCAAATTGAATAATGAGGTATTTTTTCTTGAAAAAATTCATTAATATACATAAAATATGAAATTTAAATAGGTTCATTCGAAATTTATAAAATTACTTCGTAAAATAAAATCATTTAAAAAAGAATATCAAAAAATGATTTTAAAATAAACCCTTAAAAATATCATATCGTTGAGATGACATTAAATAAATGAGACATTTATGTGTACAAAATTTAAATCAACATAAAAAAGTCTACATAAAATATAATATTATTAAATTTCTTCAATAAAATAATATTATAATGTCAATTACATTGAAAAAAAATATAACCCAATGGAGATAAATTTAGTTATGAAATTCTGTAAAACAAGATAATTTTAATATAATATAACCATAGATGAAATAATTGAAATTAAAACATAAAAAACATTTTTAATGATTATTTAATGATATTAATATTTTAAGGGTCAGTATATATATCACATAAAAAAATTAGATTCATAATGTTACAATATGACTTCGTGAAGGGAAATTTAGATGAAGTCCCTTAACAGACGCATTAGTTTAGTTGAACTGATTTTAGCATCATGTATAGTTGTTTTTAACAATATATAACCTTATTATAGAACCAAATTAATTTTTATAAAAACATATATGATCTTTTTAAAATATCATATCATCTTTTTATTAATAATATTTCTTTATTACTATTATTTTTAGTGATAATTACATTGTTTCTCATGCATGTTCAGTAATGAAATGATAACATCATCAGAAATTTATAAAGTTACGTCATATATGTAATTATTTAAATTTTATTTCTTATTTTCATTATAGTATAATCAATATTTAAATTGAACTTGTAGAATGGTCACATCGATTTGTGGAGATGATAGTTCATACACATATAGGAGAAAAAAATATCATTTTCATAACAAGTGCAAGGTTAAAGAAGTGGGTGATATATTAGTTTACCAAAATATTTATAATTCAATGTATATGTATATAAAATATTTTAATAAATATTAACTTAATACATTCCATTTGATGCATTATTCACAAAGTGAATCACATCAATTGACATGGCGGTAAACCTCAAAACACACGAGCAACATTGTAATTTTTTAAAATAAATGTGATGTAATATGTTATATGTGATATTAAAATTATATAAGTATAATAATTATATAAATATCCTATAAATATAATAAATCCAATCAATATATCCATCATTGAATTCTTGTGATGGAAAATAAATTACATTCTTTTATTAGGAGGTTGTCTATTGTATACACGATTAATGGTTTAATTTCCAATTTGATGGCAGAGGATATGAAAATGGGTCTCGAATGATTCATAATAAAAATATAATTGATTAAATATAGTATGATTATTAAATAATTTTGTTCTGAATATATTTTGAATTGGTGGAATGATAATGAAAATTAAATTGTTCTTTTAAGAATGTTGCATTTTTTTTGAATATCATCTGTAGTTTTCACCACAATACATCATTGGATATATTCGTTGTAGAAATACATTCATTTGGTTGTTTTTAGGGGAGTAAATAAGTTATTTTTCAAGGTATTTTCAGAAAAAAATCATTTGATGTATGAAGTGGGGAATAGTGGAGGAGGCCTTTTATTAGTGGCAGATATGAAATATATTTTTTTTAATATTCTATTACACCAATGATTGTATCATAAAAAAGACAAAAAATGATTTATTAAATACATTTTTAGGTTATATTGTTTAAATATGTTAATAAATTTGTTTATGTAACTGTTTTTATGACATTTAGATACTTTTATTATTAGTTTAACCATTGATAAATCAATTTTAACCACAATTTCCATATATAATTTTTCTTACAATTCATAATAAATAGAAAATAATATTATCTTATGATAAAAAATTGAAATTAAATATTAAATATATGGAATCCATTATTATGAATTCAATTAAAAAATTTGACAGAATGAAATTTAAGATTATACTCACAGATATGAAGAAAAAGAATGTTTCCAACTAGAAAATTATCATTAGTACCAAATGTTATAATATGAAATTTCAATACAAAAATGTCTCCAATTATATAATAGAGTTATATTTTAATATAATTGAACTAATATCACATTAGAAAACATAAAATATAATATACCCATTTAAATTATTTATTCAAAATGGCATTATTTGAGAACAATTAGTAATTTTTTCTATTCATCGAAAAAATGAAACTTTTTTTAAATACCATAAAAATATTCCAATAATTAACAAAAATTATTTATCCTAATAATTAATTTCCATTTGTAAAATAAATTTTATTAAAATTTTAAAAATTAATTTATAATCATTTTTGGAATGTGTGATTAAACAGACTTTTCGAAAATTAATATTACTTTTAAAATATTTCATTTTCATTAAAATGATTATTATTTTATTTATAATTTATAGCCATCTAATGAATATTTTAATACATGTGTTAAATAATTATTATCCATAATTTTCATCATGTTAATCTATCTCTATAATTTAATCGCTCGGTTATAATAGCATTCCACATTACGGTTCATTTGGAAATGATGTTACAAGTTCTATAAGCTATCAAAGGGATTGACCTGATTAAAAATGAAATATATCATATATTTTTGTTATATTAAATTCTCAATTACATTTAGTGTTTCTTTTAAAATATTTTATCAATCCCTAATTTATTTTTTAAAAATATCTGTATGTTATAGATTCCAACAAACCCAAATCATGTAAGAATCATATACTTCACATAAAATCATAAAACCATTCGAATGTATCACTAATAATTCCTCCTCTAGTCGTTTATAAAATTAATTGAAATTTATAGGGTATTTTCTTGTTAAAAATAAATTCCTATAGTTATGATCTATCATTTCATTTTTTCCACAACCTCAACCTCATCATTCATTCATCAAAACCATATTTTCCACTACCCCCTCCCCACAAAGTGTACCCCTCCTGGGCCGGCAATGTGAGAAGATAGATAATGACCCCCTGAGTCCCGCCTCCAGTAGGCCCCGGGTTGGTGACTAGCACCGAGGGTATAATAAACATACAAATGGGAGGCATTACCCTCTTAAAGAACACATGCAGAAGAGAGAGATAGAATAGACTCCAATCAACTCCAACTCAGAACTGAAATATAAAAGAAATCCAATTACATATATGAAATGTCATGCAAAAGTACTACAACTGAAAGGGAAAACTAAAAGTACCCAAAAGAATGTAAAACGGCAGCGGCCACAAGCCCGAACAGCTCCTCCTCCAACCACAAGATAGTAGTAACCAACTTGATCCCCAACCTACTCCAAGTGACCTAAAAATAGTTTATATATACATATTGTGAGTATAACAGTATAATCTGTAGGATCCTACCCAAGCCTATCGTGCAACAGTAAAGAAAGCATGCTAAAGCCTAGTGAACAACATGTGAAATAAACTCGTCACCTAAACATGTATACTAAGTTCCCAACCTCACCATGGGTACTCCCACCAAGTAACAAATAAAAGAATATAGCATATAGTAAGGATTATCAAGGGTACCTCTCTACTACTTCCCCACTGGTTTGCCGCTTTGCCCCAACGACATACATCCTGTGCATCTCTCTCCAAAGTCTTGCCTGCAGACACCTGGGCTAAGCTCCACAATCTGCACCTCATGCACCACAAAGGCTTTCCCGAAGACACCTGGGCAAAGCACCACCCCATCCTCACAACCAAAAGCAATCGGGTAAGTTCCAAGAGCCACCACAACCCGCATAACGTGTATCATACATCAGGGATTATACCTCTAGCCATTACATCCCATACAGCGAATAGGGATCCTCAGGCCATCACGGCCTATACACGTTACACCTATAGTAGTCCATAGGATACTATATTCAGAATATATGTGTGTGAAATAACCACATGCCATTACATCCATCTACACACATATATGGGTAAAACTAACCAATGTGCCAACCAGCAGAAGGATCTACCAAGAGAAGAGAGCGGGGTCAAAGGGGGTAGTCAGACATTCAACCTCCCATCAGAATGTTGGGGGAAACACCCCCCAGGGCTCAGAATCCTTAGGGTGTCAGTTTCCCTTACTGACAGGGTGGAGTAGCGTATAGAAACACAAAAAGTACAGAATATATATATAACTCACATCCACACTATGGGCATTACATAGTCTTAGATACAACTACAGCTAATGTCTCTCAGACTCCAAGCTGATACTTCTAAGACTAGGTATCCTATAAGCACACAAACATTTGAAGAGCTTTATTAGATTACTCCATTCGAATTTTATCAGTTCCACTGTACAATACTTAATTCTTTAAACATTAATTAAGCATGAACAATTTCACATTAAACTGAATTGGAATCACATTCAAAATCAACTGCTCCTTTTAGGATTCACATCAACTTTTAAATTCTAGTATCTCCATCCCTGTGTATTTTCACCATTTAATCAAAAATTCAATACATAATTACTTTTCTATATTCCCAGACAATCTCGAAAAGAATCCTATGTTTCTAAAAACAATGAGGCTCAACACGGTGAGTAGATATACTACCCGTCAAGTCTTTTCTGCCTATAGAAAGAGCATAGACACATTCTCCCTTAAGAGGCTAAACACGGAAAGCATGTGGCATACCCCACGTGTCTTCGCCTACATTGGAAGAAGGGTTTCAAGACCAGATTCCTTGAGTAGTGGGGAAAAGCAATTAAGATTAACATTCAAAGAAAACCACAAGCATCCAGCAGCGACATCCATCCAATTCCATCAACCCTGGTGTCCTCCCCGACACCCACATGCATAAAACGATGCATCTCGCCACTCTAGGAATCATCTGCTGCCACAACCACAAGGCCTCTATGCCTCCACATATCGCAACAGCCATACAGGCTCACATCACAGCACAAGCAGCATGAAAAAAATAGTCACAACCATGGGCTCTTGACCCTTTAACAAATAAGAGGGTAACTCAGAAACCTTTTAGAAATTCCCACACAGTCGGTTCTTTAATCCATATTGAATTAGCAGATTTGTTATGCGTAGGTTCAAATTACGGGATACCTAATCAGTAAACTATCACAATTAAATAACCATGCTTACTTCCCTAATTTGATTATCCTCAAATTAGAACAACTACAAAAACGGTAATAACCATATTAATTTACATGCCTCTTTATCTTTAGCGAATTAATTAACAATTAATTATGGATTTATGTTCATTATCAATTTAAATCATGAACGAACAAAAAATCTAAGAAATCATAGATATTGCTCTATCTAGAAAAACAAGAGGCAAACCGTTATCACGGTATAAAGCAACAACATGCGATCATCCAATTATTTTAATCCGGTTAAAGTATTTAATTATGTCAATTTCATTGTGATCCAAAGGACTAAATCATGCTAATTCTACGATTGCACATATACAATTAGAGATGTCATTAATCCCCTAACTGGAAGAGTTCTTGATGTCCTTCATCCACACAACGGGTCACAATCCTCCTCTCACGACAACTGCATCCACCGGAGGATACCACAATACGACAGTACCAACCAACCCCAAGAAAAACCCATTCGAATCTTGGATATTACATGGTATAATATGGAAGGGAGAAACAAGAGAAGATGATCCTCAAAGGAACGACAATAAAACATACCTTATTGGGAAGATTAACCGACACAGTTCTGTTGCATCCAAAATAGGGCAGAACCAATCCTAGGAGTAAAGATTGATTGTGAAACTCCTACGGGAATGATTGAAAGGTTCTAGAGTCTCTTAGTAGAGAACAAAGGGAAAGAACAAGGGAGAATGATATCTCGTCTCTTTTTATGATTTAATTGGGCGATGGTCTATGATCCAGTTAATTCTCCTTTAAAAATGGATCGCATTAACCCACGCGGTTTGACCAAGTAAATACATCCAGTCCATAAGAATAATTAATATAAGATTTATGGCATTTGAAACGGCCTTAAGAGCCCTTAAAATAATGCTTTAAAAGTATTTAACTTCAAAGGAAACGTCAAAAAGGGGCAAAACTGTAGGAATCAGGAAACACTGTTCACCCACTATTATTGCACATGAAACCGATTTTTGAAACCGATCTGTCAGAACGATCTATGAAACCGATCTGTGAAAATGATCTATCAGACCGATCTGTGAAACCGATCTGTCAGAACGATCTGTGATACCGATCTGTCAGACCGATCTGTCAAACCGATCTGTCAGAATGATCTGTGAGACTGATCTCTCAGACCGATCTGTGTGACCGATCTGTGAGACCGATCTGTGAGACCGATCTGTGACACCGATCTGTCAGACCGATCTGTGAAACCGATCTGTCAGACCGATCTATGAAACCGATCTGTCAGACCGATCTGTGAAACCCATATGTCAGACCGATCTGTGAGATCGATCTGTCAGACCGATCTGTGAGACCGATCTGTGAGACTGATCTGTGAGACCGCTCTGTCAGACTGCTCTGTGAGACCGATCTGTCAGACAGATCTGTGACACCGATCTGTCAGACCGATTTGTGAGACCGATCACTCATACCGATCTGTGAGACCGATCTGTTCGACCGATTTGTGAGACCGATATGTTAGAACGCTCTGTGAAACCGATCTGTTAGACTGATCTTTGAATCCAATCTGTCAGACCGATCCGTCAGACCGATCTGTGAGACCGATCTGTGAGACCGATCGGTGAGACCGATCTAGGGGACCGATCTGTTACTATTCATAAAACTGGAAACACTATTCACAGAACAAGAAATTTGGAAAAGTGTTGGGGATAAGTCACCTTGACCTCTCGGAACACTTCCAATACCACATTTCCACAAAGTAATGGACCTGAGAGGTCTTGGACATTACATTAGATACCTCTCAAAGCATTCTCATCCTCAAGAATTAAAAACCAACCCAGAAGAAAAGAGGGGTCTGAACAACCACCCCATTAGATACCTCTCAGGGGAAAAACACCATGAGTTGTTTGAAAGCTGAAAAAAAACTATGAAATCCGAGAGTATGGAAACAAACAATCCATATCCAAACAATTCAATCATAACATCACATCAAAGGTATATAAATAAAACATGAATGGTCCAACCATAATGAAAACATCATTACATGAAAGGAGTTAGACATTAAACTACTCTGGGTAATGAGAATGTATCTATGACTGATGCTCCCAAGTACTCTCCTCTATGACACCGTCTCTCCACAATACACGATCTAAGGGGATAGAACACCCACACAACACCTTCTCTTTGTGGTCTTGGATCTCTACAGGTCGCTCCTTGAAGGTTGCATCATCATCAATATCGATCTTTCCCCAATTGATAACAAGAGATTCATCATGAAGATAACGACGGAGCTGTGATACATGGAAAACACCATGTATCTGACTCATCTAAGGATGATGTGATACTCGATATGCCACTGCTTCAACACGAGCTAACACCTCGAAAGGCCCATCAAACCGGGGAGAAAGCTTACTTCCTTGACCAAACCTTCGCTGCCCATGACGGAGAGTCTCCTTTAGAAACACATGATCCCCAACATTAAACTCTAAGGGTCTCCTTCTTTGATCAGTATAGGATTTATGATGATCCTGTGCTGTCTTCATCCTCTCAGGAATCACCTGAACCATCTCTGTTGTATTCTTCACTAGTTCTGGTCCGAGAATTGCTGACTCTCCGACCCCAGTCCAGCACAATGGAGAATGGCATGGCCGGCCATATAAGGATTCAAACGGCTCCATACCGATGGTAGAGTGAAAACTATTATTGTAGGCGAACTCTACCAAGGGTAAGTGATTCATCCATGAACATCCAAAATCAAGAACATAAGGGCGCAAAATGTCTTCAAGAGTCTGGATGGTTCGCTCTATTTGAACATCCTTATGAGGATGAAATGCAGTGATAAGGAACAATTGAGAGCCAAAAGTATGCTGGAGACATCTCCACACCCTGGAGGTAAAATGAAGATCTTGATCAGAAATAATCGTCCTACGTACTCTATGAAGTCTCACCACCTCCTCTAGATACTGCCTCGACAAAACCTCCACTAATCTCGACTCTTTGATCACTATTAAGTGGGTCGACTTTGTTAAATGATCCACTACCACCCATATAGCATCATGTCCTCCTGTAGCATGAGGTAAACCTGTAATAAAGTCCATTGAGATTTCCTCCCACTTCCACTGAGGAATCTATAATTGTTGGAGAAGACCACCAGGAACACGGTGTTCGGCCTTCACCTTATGGCATACTAAACATCGAGACACACACTCTACAACCGTACGAATCAGGCCAGTCCACCAAAACTAACTCCTCATGGATCGATACATCTTCGTCACACCAGGATGTACTACCAAGGGAGAACTGTGGAACTCTCAGAGAACCGTCTCGCGCATCGCCAAGGGAACAAAAGGCCTTCCATGATACAACACTCGGTGTTGTTCATCCTCCGACCAACCATCAGGGGCCTCACCACAAACAACTCTGCCTCTCCAAACATCCACCTATAGATCACCCAAATGAGACTCTTCCACCTACTTCATTAGGGATGACTGCACCGTCATCTGGAAAAGACAACCTCTACCCCCAACTTCTCCCATATCAAGATGCAAATATGATAGTTCGTCCATCACTCTATAGGAATCACCATATTCATGCACAACATCATTACGTGACTTTAGGCTTAGTGCATCAGCTACAACATTACCTTTTCCAGGTGTATACGATATTTAAAAGTCGTATTCCTCCATGAACTCCATCCATCGACGCTGCCACAAGTTCATGTCATGTTGGGAGAAAACAAACCTCATACTCTTATGATCGGTGAAAACCATAAAGTGCTAACCAATGAGGTAATGTCTCCACAAATTCAGAGAAAACACCATGACTGCCAACTCATGATCATGGGTGGCATAGTTGCATTCGTGGGGATGCAACTGTCGAGACCCATAAGAAAAAACTGACCTCTTCTACATGAGAACACAACCTAGCCCCAAATTTGAAGCATCACAGAAAACATCAAACTGGACTACCTCCACTGGAAGACAAAGGACTAGAGCACTTACCAACTTCTCCTTTAGATACTCGAAAGCTGCCTGACACTGATCAGTCCATATGAACGCTTGATCCTTCCTGGTCAAAGCGGTCAGGGGAGTCGCAACTCTGGAGAAATTGGCTAAAAACCTCTTATAATAGCATGTGAGACCAAGGAAACCTCGCACCTCTGACATGGTCTTGGGGGCTGCCCAAGACACCACTGCTTCTATCTTCGACGGATCCATAGCTACTCCCTATTGGGACACAACATGCCCCAAGAAACGAACTTCTCGAGCCCAATACTCACACTTGAACAACATCCCAAACAACTGATGTTGGCTAAGAACTCCCAAAATAGCTCTTAGATTCTCTGAATTCTTTTCTTCAGATGTGGAGTACACAAGGATGTCGTCGATGAAAACCACAACAAATTTTTCCAGGAATTCACAGAACACAGCATTCATCAACCCCATGAAAACAGCTAGAGAATTCGTCACGCCGAATGGCATTACAGCAAACTCATAATGCCCATGACGACAACGGAAAGCAGTCTTCGGGATATCCTCATCCTTTACACGCAATTGATGATATCCTGACCGCAAGTCGATCTTTGAGAACCAACTTGCACCCTTCAGTTGATCGAATAGATCATCAATCTAGAGAAGAGGATATAGGTTCTTTATTGTCACATTTTTTAATCAACAATAATCGAAACACAACCGCAAACTGCCGTCAGCCTTTTTCACAAACAAAAATGGCGCTCCCCACGGTGACACACTTGGCCGAACAAAACTTCACTGCAAGAGACCATCAAGCTGAATATGTAGCTATTGTAACTCAGAAGGGGCCATCCTATACGGAGACATAGAGATAAGAGACGCTCCTAGCTGTAGCTCGATCACAAACTCGATCTCTCGTCAATGGGGTAAGGATATAACCTCTTCTGGAAAGACGTCAGGGTACTCTTCTACGACCCTAGGAAACTCCGACTGTTGAACCTATGAAGAACTCGGCATCATCCCATCCATCATGGATGATAAGTATGGAACTCTTCTATGACTCATCTGAGGATCTCTCTCACCAAAAAACACTACTTTATCTCCATTTGCATCAAAGAAAATGACCTTCTTCCAGTAGAAATCCACCATAGCCTGCACCGAATACAACCAATCCATGAAGAGTACGACATCATATGGTTGTATTCGTAAACATAGGAAATCTCCCCAAGATCGGTGATTCCCCAACACTAGCTCACAGTCTCTACATACTTCAAACAAGTCGGCTCGACCTCCAAATGGCGTAGTCAACGCCAAGGGCACTAGAATCCTCTATACCTCAAGTCTCAATGCATGGACAAGGGTAGGTGATATGAAGGATTGTGTTGCTCCTAAATCAAATAAGGAATACACTAATGTACAAAACAAGAAAATGGTACCTCGAACAACATCTGCCTCGCCTGGGGTTGGCAACGCTAGAGCATGAAGCTGACCACGACCTCCTCCACGGCCTCTATAACCCTGATGATGACCACCACCATGGCCGCGCTCTGCTCTCTGAGGACGGGGAGCGTCATGGGGCTGTCCTCTGCCTGCTCTATCTACCCTCTGGTGATCTAAAGCTGGTGAAACCTGCTGCTGCTGCCTCGGTTGGAACTGCCTCAACGGAGGAACCTGGAGCAGAGCGCCCGGTGCACGATGAATGCTCTAAAAATTCGGGCACTCCTACTGTTGATGACCATGACCACCACAATAAAAACAAGCGTCTGATCCCTTGGCATAGGTTTGAGAGTTGCTGCCTCCGGGGAAACGAGATGGGAAGGGCTGGGACCTACCCCCAGGTGAACGTAAACTCTACTTCCCTGAAAACCCGGATCCCCGGACCACAGCTTTGCTTCATGAGGAATCATGATGATTCTCCTCTCGTGAGGATCCGGTCCTAGCCAAAGACCTCTCAACAACCTCTACCCTCGCCAGCACCTCAATATAAGTCTTTAGCATAAATGGGGTGACCTGGAACAGGCTCTCGGGATGAAAAGCCTCCTCAAAATGCCTCACCCTAGCCTCCTCATCTGGTAACAAGTCTGAAGCATATCATAGAAGGTTCCTGAAATGGATTCCAAAATCTCGAACACTGGAGCTCCCCTGTCGAAGGGTAAGACGCTCCTGGTGACTGGACACCTTCGCAGTCGAAGAAAGAAACTCGACTCTAAACATGTCTCAAAACTCCTCCCATGAGATCACTGACTCCTCACGATCCCCGGGGAACAAGAACCACCACTGCGTCGCTGCTCCACACAGCATCGTCACAACCAAGGACACCCAATGTTCCTTCCGTGCACGAATCGAACTAAATCCTATCTCGACCTCCTCCAAGCATTCTTCTATGACTGCATTTGAAATGGAGGCCTCGTACTTCTGTAGTCTCTGGTGCCGAAACTCTCAGAGTCTCTTCCTCCAAGTGCCATCGTCGTCAACCTCTACCTGTCCGCGATCTGCTGAAACAGCCTGCTGGGCATCTTCTGCGCAAACCTGATGAGGACGTCGACCTGGAGCCATACCTGAAAAATAACAAATGTTAGAGCTCCTATACCTGGAATATAGAAGACTCAACATTAATTAATAAATTAATTATTTTTTTTATTACTTTTAGGTTACCTATCCCATGGTCTACCCATTCAAACACAGGAGCAAAGAATAATAACGCATTATCATTTCCTAGGTCTCTACCCTCCAACCAGTATCACTTTGTTTAGTAGCCATCATAAACTTAAAGGTCTGTGCAAAAGATCATATGGGGGCCTAAATGCATATGCCTCTACCGGTCTCCAGTGTTTACCCCACTTTCTAAACATGAATGACATGGTTTCCCTACCATCCCATGCATCCTCACCTGTGCCTAACTCCAAAATCCATTCTATGCCTCAACCAGACATCTAATAACACTCTTTCATGACCCCCTCCCCACAAAGTGTACCCCTTCTGGGCTGGCCATGTGAGAAGAGAGATAATGACCCCTGAGTCCTGCCTCCAGTAGGCCCCGGGTTGGTGACTAGCACCGAGGGTATAATAAACATAAAAATGGGAGGCATTACCCTCTAAGAGAACACATGTAGAAGAGAGAGATAGAATAGACTCCAATCAACTCCAACTCATAACTGAAATATAAAAGAAATGCAAGTACATATATGAAATTTCATGCAAACGTACTAAACCTGAAAGGGAAAACTAAAAGTACCCAAAAGAATGTAAAACGACAGCGACCACAAGACCGAACAGCTCCTCCTCCAACCACAAGCTATTAGTAACCAACATGATCCCCAACCTGCTCTATGTGACCTGAAAAATAGTTTATATATACAATGGGTGAGTATAACAGTATACTCAGTAGGATCCTCCCCATGCCTCTCATGCAACAGTAAAGAAATCATGTTAAAGCCTAGTGAACAGGATGTGAAACTAACACGTCACCTAAACAGGTATACTAAGTTGAGAACCTGCCCATGGCTACTCTCACCAAGTAACACATACAAGAAATATCATATAGTAAGGATTATCAAGGGTACCCTGCTACTACTTCCCCACGGGTTTTCCAGTTTTCCCCAATGACATACGTCATGTGCATCTCTCTCCAAAGGCTTTCCCACAGACACCTGGGCTAAGCTCCAAAATCTGCACCTCGTGGACCACAAAGGTTTGCCTGCAGACACATGGGCAAAGTACCACACCATCCTTAAAACAAAAAGCAACCAGGTAAGTTTCAGGAGCCACCACAGCCCGCATAACGTGTATCATACATCGGGTATTATACCTCAAGCCATTATATCCCATACACCGAATAGGGATCCTCAGGCCATCACAGCCTATACACGTTACACCTATAATATTCCATAGGATACTATATCCAGAATATATGTGTGTGAAATAACCACAAGCCATTACATCCCTCTACACACATATATGGGTAAAACTAACTAGTGTGCCATCCACACAAAGATCTACAAAGATAAGAGAGCGGGGTCAAAGGGGGTAGTCATCCATTCAACCTCCCATCAGAATGTTGGGGAAAACACCCCCCAGGGCTCAGAATCCCCGGGGTGTCAGTTTCCCTTACCGACAGGGTGGAGTAGCATATAGAAACACAAAAAGTACAAAATATATATATAATTCACATCCACACTATGGTCATTACCTAGTCTTAGATACAACTATAGCTAACGTCTCTCAGAGTCTAGGCTACAACTTCTAAGACTACATAACCTATAAGCACACAAACATTTGAAGAGTTTTATTAGATTACTCTGTTATCATTTTATCAGTTCCACTATACATTACATAATTATTTAAAAATTATATAAGAATGAAAAATTCCACATTAAACTGAATTGGTATCACATTTAAAATCAACAGCTCCTTTTAAGATTCACATCACCTTTTAAATTCTAGTATCTCTATCCCTGTGGATTTTTACCATTTAATCAAACATTCATTACAAAATTACTTTTCCATATTCCCAGGTATTCTAGAAAAGCATCCTCTACTTCTAAACACATAGGAGGCTCAATACGGTGAGTAGATACACTACCAGTCAAGTCTTTTCCACCTATAGAAAGAGCATAGACCCATTATCCCTCGAGAGGCTAAACACGGAAAGCACATGGCATACCCCGCGCGTCTTCGCCTCCTTTGGAAGAAGGGTAGAAAAGCAGATTAACATTCAAAGAAAACCACACGTATCCAGCAACCACATCCATCCAATTCCATCACCCCTGGTGTCCTCCCCGACACCCACATGCATAAACTGATGCATCTCGCCACTCTAGCCATCATCTGCTGCCACAACCCCAAGGCCTCCATGCCTCCACATATAACAACATCCATCCAGGCTCACATCACAGAACAAGAAGCATGAAAACAACAGTCACAACCATGGTCTCTTGACCCTTTAACAAACAAGAGTGTAACTCAGAACCCTTTTAGAAATTACCACACAGTCTGTTCTTTAATCATATTGAATTAGTAGATTTGTTTTTTGTAGGTTCCAATTACAGGAAACCTAATTAGTAAGAAATCCCAACTAAATAACCATGCTTACTTCCCTAATTAGATTATCCTCAAATTAGAACAACTACAACAACGAAAATAACCATATTAATTTACATGCCTCTTTATCTTTAGCCTATTAATTAACAATTAATTCCAGATTTACATTCAATGTCAATTTCTATCATGAACAAACAAAAAATCAAAGAAATCATAGATATCTCTCTATCTTGAAAGACATGAGGCAAACCTATATCATGGTATAAAACAGAAACTTGCGATCATCCAATTATTTTAATCCGGTTCAAGTATTTAATTAGGTCAATTTCATTGTGATCCAAAGGGCTAAATCATGCTAATTCTATGATTGCACATATACAATTTGAGAAGCCATGAATCCCCTACTTGGAAGAGTTCTTGACGTCCTTTATCCACACAACGGGTCACAATCCTCCTCTCACAACAACTGCACCCACCGGAGGATGCCACGGTACGACAGTACAAACCAACCCCAAGAAAAACACATTAGAATCGTGGAAATTACATGGTATAATATGGAAGGGAGAAACAAGAGAAGATGATCCCCAAAGAAACAACGATAAAACATACCTTATTGGGAAGATTGATCGACATAGTTTGGTTGCATCCAAAACAGGGCAGAACCAATCATATAAGTAAAGATTGATTGTTCAACTTCTACGGGAATGATTGAAAGGTTCTAGCGTCTCTTAGCTGAGAACAAGGGGAATGAACAAGGGAGAATGATATATTTTCCCTTTTTAATATTTAACGGGGCGACGGTCTAAGATCCGGTTAATTCTCCATAAAAAATGGATCGCATTAACCCACACGGTTTACCAAGTAAATACATCCCGGCTTTAGGAATAATTAATATAGGATTTATGGCATTTGAAACGGCCTTAGGATACCTTAAAATAAGGCGTTAAAATTATTTTACGTCAAAGGAAACGTCAAAAAGGGGCCAAACTGTAGGAATCTGGAAGCACTGTTCACCCACTTTTACTGTACATGAAACCGATCTGTGAAACCGATCTGTGACACCAATCTGTCAGACCGATCTGTGAAATCGATTTGTCATACAGATCTGTGAAACAGATCTGTCAGACCGATCTGTCAGACCGATCTGTGAGATGGATATGTGAGACCGATCTGTCAGACCGATCTGTGACACCGATCTGTCAGACCGATCTGTGAAACCGATCTGTCAGAACGATATGTCAGACCGATCTGTGAAACCGATCTCTCAGACCGATCTGTCAGACCGATCTGTCAGACTGCTCTCTGAGACCGATCTGTGAGACCGATCTGTGACACCAATCTGTCAGACTGATCTGTGAAACCGATCTGTCAGACCGATCTCTGAAACCGATCTGTCAGACCGATCTGTCAGACCGATCTCTGAAACCGACCTGTCAGACCGATCTGTGATACCGATCTATCAGACCGATCTCTTAGACCGATCTGTGAGACCGATCTGTTACTGTTTATAATACTGGAAACATGGTTCACAGAATTGGAAATTTGGAAAAGTGTTTGGGATAAGTCACCTTGACCTCCCAGAACACCTCCAACACCACATTTTCAGAAAGTAATGGACCAGAGAGGTCCGAGCCATTACAACATTATAACCCAATTGGTTTTCATGATCATCATAAATCATTAATGATTGTGAAAAATAATGAAACATCATTAATAGTATGTCTAAATATTGAAGCCATATGTTTAATAAATTAATCCTTGTTTTTTAGTGAGTTCATCAATGGTTGATATCCAAATAAATCTTTCATAATGACTCTTAACAAATTTTATTTTACCCGTGAATATTTTGTAGGAGTGTAAAAATAGGAACACAATTTAGGAACACTCACCATGCACATGAATGATGACTGGTATTTACTGAACCAATAATTTATCATGGTTATTTTTTAAACATTTATCTGACCCAAAAGAACATATACTATTGTTATATTAATAGTGATGTACTATTTTAAAAACTATATAATCTCTTCCTTACCAAATAATTAGTATACTATCAAATATACAGACTTATACCTATGGATTGTTTTTAAATTTATCCAATCATAATCACCAAATATTGACTAAAATCTTCATATACAATGAAATATAGTGACCAATAATTTTTATTAATAAAAATTAAATCGTATTAGAATAATGTATACTATAGGACTGTAAGATGCATTATATAATATTTTAGTTTAAGTGTGTATATAATCAATGATAAATAATGAACATTTTCATAATATATATTTATCATCTCAATAATTCTTCATCATAACATGTACACTTCATTGACACATCCTATTCTAAACATTATTTTATATCCTAGGGAATGGAATGAAAAGAATGTGAATGATCATATGAATTGTAATTGTGAGTATTTAATATATAATAGACCATATAAACATAAAATTTGAAAATGAAAATGAGAATATGATATTATCATTTTTATTTTTTTACTATCATATAATAGATCATAAGCATGATTCATTGAATAAATTCAAGGAATTCATAAGAAATAAATCACAAAGAGAACAATGTACACTAAAAATAAGTGTTGGGTATTTATATAAGGAATAAGTTTATGGCATAATAATATTCATAGAAAATAAATTACCTACTCAATGATCAATTTAAGGACAATCATAGATGATTGGATTTAATCCACATTTTGTAATACAACAAATAATAGTTTAGAACCCCGACTATCAATGCTTATATACTACCATTCTGTAACACCCCCGGTAAGTAAAAAATATTCCATTTTTATATTTATAATCATTTTGAATAAAATGTTAATATTAATTTAAAAAGATCTCTATGCTTGAGGGCGTACCCAATACATAATAACGAGTTTCCTGGAAATCATACATTTCACCCTAATAATAAAATAATATTATTTTAAATGGTAGTTAACGCCTAGCCGTTGTAATGAAGGGAATGAAAAGAACTAACTACAAAATGATTATATATGTTTTTCAAATACTTTTACTTTTATCCAATAAATTTTAGAGGCTTAAAAATATAATGAATCCAAGTTTAAGCGTAAATAATCTAATATTCTTTAAAAGGTCAATTACTCACCTTTTGATGAAGAACCCTTTTTAAATCCACTTGATGAAAATTTGATATTTTATAATGGTCTCTATGAAATCATTATTTATAATCGGGATAAAAAAATTTACATTGTGTAGGTTTTTGTTAATTTTTTGATAAAGTCCATTTTTAATGAATAAGTGAAAAATGTTGTATTTTAATTCAAAACCACTTTTTAATATAATTTATTTATATGATTGTATCTTATTTTGAATGAGTTTTAAAGTGAAATTAGAATATATTTTTACCATTTAATCCAATGGTGGTCATTGGAATTAATTTCACTTTGAAATTGGACTTCAACTAGTGTCAATATTTTAATATATATTGTTCATAAAAACATTCTATTTGTTTTGACAACGGGAATTAATTATTAAATTAATTAATGAAAATTATATTTTTTTTTATTTTGTAAAATAGACATCATTTTTAAATTTGTAATATCAAATATATCTTAGGGTGAATTTTTGGTATTTTTCTGGAAAACATTAATTTTTGATGAATAGTGAAACCACTAAGTGGTAGTTAAAAAACAAATTTTTTCGTTTAAATGAATCTTTACCACTTATTGATTTGAATTACAAAAATCTGACATACATGGTTTTCATTAGGATGTAAAATGTGGTTCAATGATATTAAAATAATTTTTTTGGTGAATAGTAACTTTTCTGTTCTATTATTCGTGATTAAACGTAATAAGTGTAATTTAAGGTAAAGATAATGTTACAATAATACGAAATGACCATAAAACATGTAATAACCTTATTGGATGATTCATGTCTGACATAGACAATCCATGGGTCAACATGGGGATCCCATGGAGGCACTTTGGTAGAAAAATGACATTAATAACATTTAATTTAAAGTTAAAATAAAAATGTCACAAACATGTATTGTTTTACTAAATAATTTTTACATGGGGTTATACAAGAAATATTTTTGACTATATATATTCATTAGAAAGATAAAAATATTTCTTACATCATTATGTACATTTTATAATTTTTATACATTAAGTAAATTAATTTATATATAACACCATGATGATGCAGCGATTAACTCATTAATGAACGATTTAAATAAAATGAAATGATCATGTAAAATCTAAGACTTACACTTTTCAAAAACCTATTGGATTGGTGGATTTATAACCATTTTCACATTTCCCCCGAAATATATAATTGTGGGACCTTTGATATCCAAAAATCATTTTATAACAATGCATCCTTTCAAGGCTTTCCAAGAGTTCCCCTCCTCCCCTCTTATAAAAGGACCCCACCTCTACCCTCCTTACCCACACCTCTCAAGACATTGGGATGATCAAAATCTGATAATTTTATCTCTCCAAATCCCTAACATCATCATAGAAGCCTTAACATTGGCAGAATGATCTTCAATAAACCCTTTTAGTACAAACCAAGGTGAGTCACCCGATTTGAAGGTAAAGTCCTCTCTAATGTTCTTTTGTTTTATTTTTCATCTCCAACTCCCTAAACTATTTTTAATCATTCTTTTTTAATAACACAAGTTTATATAATATATTAGGATTTTGTTATGATAATGATTATTTATAAACTTACACACACCTCTGTCTAATGGTTAAATAACATACAGTTTCTTTGGATGGAGAATTACTGCCTCTCGAAACCATGATTATTCTATCGTCTCCTACCACCTCTCATGGTGGCCATTATGATGGAACTATATTTAAATATGATATATATTATATTTATTTCCTATATATTCTTCTGTATTTTACATTTAAAACTTACCTTTATGCTTTTCATGTTGTGCAAATGTGATAATTTCATTTGAGGAAGTGGGGACTACCACCCCCTCAAGTGATGCGACCCGTTCATGCAATACATGGAATGTATAAAGAATGAAAATAATTAACTAATGTGCCTTATATAAAATATATTATACTTGTATTATAATATATATATATATATATCATTTAGTTTTAATTCCATTAATTGGACAATGAAATGAAAGTAGTGTTCATGCATACGTACATCCTACCATCTCCATGAACGGTGCATTTCAGTTTTTTATCTCCAAATGTTATGGAATAGTATAAAATGAATATATACCAGATATATATGATATTTAAATAATTAATACTATTTTGGAGATTGTTTAATTATAACTACATGGACAATTGTTTTCAAAAAAGTTCAATTTTGACTCATGTACTGAACATCGACAAAAAACGTCTGATATGAACTCACATAATTAAATAATTATTATAACATTATAATATGTGATAGGAATTTAATAATAAACATTAAAGGAGGTCCATAATAAATTATTAATTGACCAAAGTTTATTATCCATGAATACAAATAAATGAACAAGACAAGTCAGACTTGAGGTAAGGGATTCTACCTATCACTTTCTTTTAAAGTACTCTCTTTTGTGTCATTTATTTTAAGATCCTATTTATTATGTTGGGGTATGTTCTTTTATATTAAGATTACTGTAATTTTTATGTTCATATGATGAGATTCCCTATTTGTTTTCATCAATCCTTTTTGGGATGTTTTATGTTGGGCTGTTAGGTTGCCGAGTTTTCGTAAGGGATTTTTCATCTCACTTTTATTCCCGTGAGATTTATTCAACAATTTCCACTATTTCCATTGAGTTGTGTATGTACTGCCCATTATTCTAATCATTGTGTAAAATAATTTCTTTTATTGGTATTTAAATCAATGTTGTAAGGTCCTTCTTTCATGGGGTGAACGATTCAAAAGTTACCCAAATCAGTAAGGGAACCTTTCACCCACCTCTTTTTAAAAGACTTATTTTGTTTTGTCTTTTATTTGACATATTCTTATTTTGGGATGTGTTATTATATATCCTTATTGATGTATATTGTATGTCCAACTGATGGGATACCATTTTCTCTCTCATCAACTCATTTTCATAATTTTTATGTGACGTTGTTAGGCGTTCAAATTTTTGTAAGGGAACATCTTAACCCACTTTCAATTCTTTGGGTTAAACCTCTAATTCTTGATTATGTCATTCTATGAATATGTTTGGATGACATCTGATTTTTTTACAAAAATTATCCCCTTATATTTTGTGTATTTATATTTTTCACACATAATTATGTCATTTCATTATCCTTACTCTAAGGGCACGATCCTTGATTAGGATAACATCTCAATTTATTCTCATTGAGACATTTCTTAATGATAATAACTTTTATTCTATTATAAAGTGAATATACAGCCCCTTTGACATTCCATATCCATATTATGTCTATACTAAAGTCATTAAAATGTTTTAAAAATGGCCTACTTTCTTGGGGATTATAATTTAAATGTTCAAAATGGAAAAGGACTCATTTATTAAAACATTGTTTTAAATGGTTTTAAAGATTTATTCTTTTAAATATTTATCAGCCATCACCAGGTTTTAAAATTGGTTTTGAGGAATTATTTATAGGGACATGAATGTTTTAAAACCCTTTCAAAAGTTTTGAAGTGGTATGGGACACATTGATTCTAAAATCTCTTATAAATGTCTTCTTTTAATATTTTCAAAGTATAAATGGTTTTTTATCTGATAAAGTTCTAATGATTTTATTATATGTTTTTATTTATGATAATATCATGATGTGATCTCTTGTGATTTAATCGTGGAAATTTTATGCTTCTGTTATGCATGGTTTAAGAGTTATGATTATGTTAGGGTTATTGTGAAATGTTTATGAAATCGAGTGGTTCCATGATAAACTAAGGGTGGGTGAGACCGATATAGCTCTCCAGTGCAATGGGTAACGCGAATGAGATAAACGCTAAGGTTTCTCTGAAAATATTTAGGGAATATATTGTGAGGGGTATTCCAAACATAACCATGAGGGTTATACCCTACGTAAGAATGTTATGAATGCCTCAAGTTACCTTTACGTCTAACGATTTCTATGAGTTATTCATAAATCTAATGATTTAATGAGGTTTTTTAAAGTGATTATGTTTTAAGAGTAAAGTATTATTTCATTGATTCGTATGTATATATGGACTAGTGTTTTCATTCAAAAATTTTATATCCCTTACTGAGCCTTTTATGCTCATCCCATGTTTTTGAAATTTTTTCAACTGGACTTAAAGGTGAATAGGGTCAAGGATTGGATCAAGGAAAGACATGTTATATAAAGAATGGTACTAAAAATGTTTATTTTTTTATGATTTTTATTTATTTTATGGAAACCGGGTAGAAGTGTCTAGTTTGTAATCTTGTGAGATGTAATAGCTATGTCCTAATTCTCTAAAACTCTAAACCTGAAAAGATCCTCAATGTAAATTATTCACTTATTTCATGAGTACGTAATGTTTTAAGGCCGGGTCCTTATAGTTGGTATCAAAGGACTATTTAGATAAATTTAGAGGTTAGAGCGGTGTTTAAGCATAAGTGAAAAGTTGTGTATAACCACAATGGTTAGTATATTAGATCGATCCATTTTTATTTATGAAAGTTGTAATGATTTTGAGATAACATGGATAAGTATATCTTACTTTTTATCTTTCTCATTAGTATATGATGATTTTGTTAATATACTCACACTGACATTTTTGGTTTTACTAAATGGATAGATTTAGCAGGCACCAAAGTGAGAATGTGTTTGAAGGAAACTGTGGTGTTTCTATGATTAAGAGACTGGATGAAATGGGAGATTCAATGAGTAATCTCGTGGTTATTCTAAACCAACTATCAAAGATTCACGATTAACAAATTTAACCTTGGTGATTTCTCTGATGCATCATGTATGAGAGAACCAACTCGATATAGATGTTCAGGTAATAATTATAATGGTAACCATCAGGGTTTATATGATCCTTACATTTGAGGTAATTATGGGTTACTATATGATGGAAGATGAAAGGGATGAGGTAAAATTGAGGTTAAATTATGTTATGGTTATTTTGGAATATTTTATCTCTTTTTGGGGAATGTTTTAATAATTATTTAGTTTTGGAAAGAGGGGAAACACAAAGACCGTGTGACAACCCGTCGTGTCAGGCCAAGCTACGGGAATCAAACCCACAACCAAAGTGATGCTGGTATTTATCGCCTACCACTGGACTACGTGATGTCCCTGGTTAGTATGACAATTTTTTTGTTAGATGATTTTATGAATCAAGAATAATTTTATTTTGGGTTATCTATTGAAATGATGGACCTATCATGGAGGATATGTGATTAGGCAAATTACTTTTCAGTATGACACATTAAGAGTAACTGATGTTCTTTGGAGATAAATGTTAAGATTTACCTTGGATGACTATGTGATTAAATCCTTTAGATATTTGGGTTTCATTCCTAGGTTTGTTTATTTTTGATGAATTTTAAGGGAAATTTTGTATTGAATTGTCTTTGTTGAACTTTGGGTTATTTGAAAAACTTTGGGAGATTAAGAGTAGATTTTCTTCTTGTGAAAGATTAACTTTTTTTGGGATTATCTGATCATATACAAACAAATTTGGTTTCTGTTAAGGTCTAAAGACATTGGAAATATATAGTTCATCTTTTCTGAGTTATTTTATTCTCTCAATGTTTATTATAGTGCTCTTAATGTGAATAAGTCATCCTGAATACTCATTGTATTGAGAAAATATGAGTTTGTGATGGAAATATAATAAAAGATGAAGCCTACATGACAAGTATGTTTGTTTCTGTAAGTTTCAGTTAAGCTCATAAATAAATTCGTCAATGAAAAGTATTTTAAAAGAAATTATCTCAGTTAATTTTTCCTTCTGGAGAATCAAATACCGTTTCACTCATCACAAGTTTGTAATTTTTTGGTGGTTAAAATTCTCCTAAACATGTTTTCTATCACTATCCATCAGAACATGACCCTTTGTTTCTTCTTCTATATCCATGTTTTCATGTAATCCTAGTATGGGTTAACCCATGTGACCTTTTTACTTTTCTTTATTTATTTTAAAATGATAGTTTTTCTGACTCTTGTTCCAATGTGGGACTTTCAATGAAGTTTCCGTGCCCAATTTTAAAATTGCTAGAATGCAATTTCCAAAAGGGGGGAAGGAAGTAACAACCCAATTAAATAAAGAATATGTCATTTTTATATTTATCCATCTTTTTGAATAAAATGTTAATATTAATTTAAGGGGAACGCTATGCTTGATGACGTATCTAATAGGCAACAACGAGTTTCTTGTAAATCATACATTGCACTCTAATAATAAAATAATATTACTGTAAATGGTAGTTGACGCCTAGCCATTATAATGGTGAGAATGAACATAACTAACTACAAAATGATTATATATGTTTGTAAAATATTTTTACTTTTATCCAATAAATGATAGAGGCTTAAAATGTGAATGAATCAAATTTTAAGCGTAAATATTCTAATATTCATTAAAATGTCGATTAACCACATTTTGATGGGGAAACATTTTTAAATCCACTTGTAGAAAATTTTATATGTTATATTGGACAAAATAAAATCCTTCTTTAGAATCGGGATATCAAAATTAATATTGTGTAGGTTTTTGTTATTTTTTTGATAAAGTCCATTTTTAATGAATAAGTGAAAAATGTTGTATTTTAATTCAAAACCTATTGTTAATAAAATTTATTTATATGAATATATCATATTTTGAATTATTTTTAAAGATCAATTATAATATATTTTTACTATTTAATCCAATGGTGGTTATTGAAATTAATTTCACGTTGAAATTGGACATAACTAGTGTCAATCATTTAATTGATATTGTTTCATAAAAACACGGTATTTGTTTTTATAGCGGGAATTAATTATTAAATTAATTAATGAAACTTATATGTATTTAATATTTTAAAATAAAAATCATTTTTGAATTCGGAATATCAAATATAGCATAGGGTGAATTTTTGGTATTTTTCTGAAAAACTTCAATTTTGATGAATAGTAAAACCACTAAGTGGTAGTTAAAAAACTGATTTTTTCTTTAAATGAAACATTAACATGTCCATGATCTAAATTTCAAAAATCCGACATACATGGTTTTCATTAGGATGTAAAATGTGGTTCAATGTGATTAAAATAATTTTTTGCTGAATAGTAAATTTTAAGTTTTATTAATCGCGATTAAAGGTAATTAGTGTAATTTAAGGTAAAGAGTATGTTATAATAATATGAAATGACCATGACACATGTGCTAACCTTATTGGATGAGTCATGGCTGACCAGGAAAATCGATGGGTAAACTTGGGGACCTAATGGAGCCACATTGGTAGTAAAATTACATGAATAACGTTTTATTTAAAGTTAAAATAAAAATGTCACAAACATGTATTGTTTTACTAACAAAGTTTTACATGGGGTTATACAAGTCATATTTTTTAATATTTATATTTTTTAGAAATATAAAAATATTTCATACATCCTGATATTTTTTTGATAGTTTTTTGACATTAAATAGATTAATTTATTTATGACAGCATGATGATGCAGTGATTATCTCATTGATGAACGATTTAAATGAAATGAAATGATAATGTAAAATCTAAGACATAAACTCATCAAAACCCTATAGGATGGGTGGATTTAGAACACTTATCACCTTATCCTATAAATATATAATTGTGGAACCTTTGATATCTAAAAATAATATTATAATAAAGTATCATTTCAAGTCTTTCCAAGAATTCCCTTCCTCCCTCTTATAAATGGCCCCCGCATCTACCCTCCTTACCCAGACATCTCAAGCCATTGGATCGGACAAAATATGATAATTGTATCTCTCCAAATCCATACCTTCATCATAAAAGCCTTCCCTTAGGCAGAAATCGCTTCAAGAAACCCTTTTGGATCAAACCAAGGGGAGTTACCAGATTTAAAGGTAAAGTACTCTCTAATGTTATTTTGTTTTATTTTGCTTCTCCAACCCCCTAAAATATATTTAATACTTTATTTTTTAACAAAACCAGAATCTCCAATATACCTGTATGTTTTTATGAGAATCATTATAGCTACACTTACGCACATCTCCGCCTAATGGTTAATGAACAATCTGTTTCTGTGGATGGAGAATTACTACCTCACGAAACGATGATTTTTTTATCATCTCCTACCACCTCTCATGGTTTACATTATGATGGAAATATATTTATTTATGATATATATTATATTTATTTTATCTCTATGATTCATTATTTTACATTTAGAACATACCTTTATGCTTTTCATGTTGTGAAAAAGCGATAATTTCATTTGAGGAAGTGTGGACTACCGCCCCCGCAAGTGATGTGACTCGTTCATGCAATACATGAAATGCATAAAGAATGAAATTAATGAACTAATATGATATATATAACATATATATTATACTGTAATAATATATATATATATATATATCATTTAGTTTTAATTCCATTAATGGGACAAAGAAATGAAAGTAGCGTTCATGCGTACGTACGGCCTACCGTCTCCATGAACGGTGCATTTCATTTTTTATCTCAGAATGTTATGGAATATTATAAAATGAATATATACTGGATATATATGATATTTAAATCATTAATACTATTCTGGAGATGGTATAATTATAACTACATGGACAATTCTTTTCAAACAAGTTCATTTTTGACTCATGTACCGAACATCGACAAAAAACATCTAATATGAACTCACATAAATAACTAATTATTATACCATTATAATATGTGAAATGAATTTAATAATAAGATTTAAATGAGGTTCTTAAGAAATTAGTAATTGGCCAATGTTTATTATTCAGGAATATAATGAAATGAACAAGACAAGTCAGACATGAGGTAAGGGATCATACACATCTCTTTCTTTTTAAGTACTCCCTTTTATGTCGTTTCTTTTAAGGTACTATATATTATGATGGGAGGATGTTATTTTATATTCCTATTACTGTACTTTATATTTTCATATGATGATAGACCCTATTTGTTTTCATCAATATTTTTTTGGGTGTTTTATGTGGCCCCGTTAGGCTGCAGATGTTTCGTAAGGGGTTTTTCATCTCACTTTTAATCCTGTTAGATTTATGAAACATTTTCCACTATTTCCTTTGAGTGGTGAATGTACTTCCCATTATTCTATAATTTGTGTAATATAATTTTTTTATGGTTATTTACATCAATGTTGTACAGTCCTTCTTTCATTGAGTGAATGATTCGAAAGTGACCCAAATCGGTAAGGGAACCTTTCACCCACCTCTTTTTAAAAGACTTCTTTTGTTATGATTTTTAATTTACATGTTATTATGTTAGGATATGTTCTTCTATATCTTTATTGATGTAAATTTTATTTCCAACTGAGGGGATAGCATATTCTCTCTCATCAACTCATTTTTTGAATTTTGATGTGACGCTGTTAGGCTGTCGAATTTTTTTAAGGGAACATATTAACCCAATTTCAATTATTTTGGTTAAACATATAATTCTTGATTATGTCAGGATATGAAGATGTGTGGATGAAATCTGACTGTTTTACACTAATTATCCACTTATATTTGGTGTATTTATAATTTTCACACATAATTATGTCATTTATTTATCATTACTCTAATGGAATGTCCCTTGACTAGGATTACATCTAAATTTCATCTCATTAATACATTTCTTAATGATATTCATTTTTTTATTTTATAAAGAGTATATACAACCCCTTTGATATTCCATATCAATATTATATCTATAATAAAGTCAATTAAATGTTTTGAAATTGGTCTACTTTCTTGTGGCTTATAATTCAAATGTTCAAAATTGAAAAAGACTATTTTATTAAAACATTGATTTAAATTGTTTTAAATATATATTCATTTAAACATTTATCATCCATGTCCTTGTTTTAAAAATTGTTTTAAGGATTTATTTATGATAATATCATGATGTGATCTCTTGTGATTGGAATGTGGAAATTTTATGTTTCTTTTATACATGATTTAATTGTTATGATTATGTTTGGGTTCTTGGGAAATGTTTATGAAATTAGGTGGTTCTGTGATAAAATAAGGGCGGGTGAGCCCGATATAGCTCTCCAATGCATTGGGTAACACGATGGAGTTAAACGCTATGTATTCTACGAAGATATTTAGGGAATATATTGTGATGAGTATTCAAAATGTAACCGTGAGGGTTACTCCCTACCTAAGAATGTTATGAATGCCTCAAGTTACCTTTACATCTTATGATTTCTATGAGTTATTCATAAATCATATGATTTCATGAGGTTTTTTAAAGTTCTTATGTTTTAAGAGTAAAGTATGATTTCATTGATTCTTATGTATACATGGACTAGTGTTTTCTTTCCATATTTTTATATCCCTTACTGAGCCTTTTATGCTCATCCCAGGTTTTTGAAATTTTTACCACAAGACTTAAAGGTGAATAGGGACAAGGATGGGATCAAGTAAAGACATGATATCTAAAACATGGAACTAGAGATGTTTATTTTTTATGAATTTTTTATTTTATGGAAACTGAGTAAATGTGTCTACTTTGTAATCTTGTGAGATGTAATAGTTTTGACCAAATTTTCTAAAACTCTAAACCTGAAAAGATCCTCAATGTTAATTATTCATTTAATAAAAGATTATGTAATGTTCTAAGGTCGGGTCCTTATAGTTGTTATCAATGGTCGGTTTAGATAAATTTAGAGGTCAGAGTGTTGTTTAAGAATAACTGACAAGTTGTGTATAACCACAATGGTTAGTATATTAGATCGAGTCATTGTTATTTTTGAAAGGTGGAATGATTTTGAGATAACTTGAATAAGTATATCTTAGTGTTTATCTTATTCATTTGTACATGATGATTTTGTTAATATACTCACACTAGATGTTTTGGTTTTAGTAAATGGATGGATCTAGTAGGCACAAAAATGACAATGGGTTTGAAGGAAACTGTGGCAGTTCTCTGATTAAGAGACTAGATGAATCGGGGGATTCAATGAGGAATCTTGTGGTTATTCTAAACCAACTATCAAGGAGTTATGATTAACCACTTGAACCGTCGTGTGTTATCTGATGCATCATGTACGAGATAACCAACTCGATGTGGATGTTCAGGAAAAAATTATAATGGTAACCAATAGGGTTTATATGATCCTTACTTTTGAGGTAATTATGGTTTACTATATGATGGAAGATGAAAGGAATGAGGTAAAATTGAAGTTAAATTATGTTATGGTTATTTTTGAATATTTTATCTCTTTTTGGGGAATGTTTTAATAATTATATAGTTTTTCAAAAAGGGACATCACAGAGACCGTGTGACAACCCGTCACGTCAGACCATGCTGCGGGAATAGAACCCACAACCAAAGTGCGAGTGGTATTTACCACCTAACACTGGACTACGTGAAGTCCTTGGTTAGAATGACAAATTCTTTTTAGTTAGATGATTTTATGAATACAGAATAAGTTGATTTTAGGTTATCTATGGAAATGATTGACCTATCATGGATGATATGTGATTAGAAAAATTAATTTTTAGTATGAGACTTTAAGAGTAACTGATATTATTTGAGATAAATGGTAAGATTTAACTTGGATAACTATGCGATTAAATCCTTCAGATATTTGGGTTTCATTCTTAGGTTGGTTTATTTTTTATGAATTTTACGGGAAATTTTGTATTGAATAGTCTTTGTTGAACTTTGGGTTCTTTGACAAATTTTGTGAGATTAAGAGTAGTTTTTCTTCTTGTGAAAGATTAACTTTTTTGGGGATTATCTGAACTTATACAAACAAATTTTGTTTATTTTAGGGTGAAAAGACATGGGAAATATATAGTTCATCTTTTTTGAGTTATGTGATTATCTCAAAGTTTATTATAGTGCTCTTAATGTGAACAAGTCATCTTGAATACTAATTGTTTGGAGAAAATATGATTTTGTGTTGGAAATCTTGTAAAAGATGAAGCCTACATGACAAGTAAGTTTTTTTCCCTATGTTTCAGTTATGCTCGTAAATAAATTCCTCAATGAAAAGAAACTTCAAACAAAAATGTTGTATGTTCATTTTTTCAACTGTGGAATGAAATACCATTTAACCCATCACAAGTTTGTGATTTTTTGGTGGTTAACTTTCTCCTAAACTTGTTTTCTATCACTCTCCATCATAACATGACCCATTTATTTTTTCTTCCATATCCATTATTTCATGTAATCCTAGTATTGGTTAACTCGTGTGACCATTTTACTTTTCATTCTTTATATTAATGTGATAGTTTTACCGACTCTTGTTTCTAGGTGGGACTTTCAATGATGTTTCTGAGCCAAATTTTAAAATTGCGAGGACGCAATTCTCAAAAGGGGGGAAGGAAGTAACACCCTAGGTAAATAATGAATATGAAATTTTTATATTTATCCATATTTTTGAGTAAAATGTTAATATAAATTTAAAGGGAATGCTATGCTCGATGGCGTACCCAATACACAACAACGAGTTTCATGAATTTCTTACGTTGCACTCTAATAATAAAATAATATTATTTTAAATGGTAGTTAACTCCTAGCCATTATAATGGTGGGAATGAATATAACTAACTACAAAATTATTATATATGTTTGTCAAAATGTTTTACTTTTATCCAATAATTGTTAGAGTCTTAAAATGCGAATGAATCCAATTTTAAGCATAAATATATTCTAAAATTCTTTAAAAGGTCGATTAACCGCCTTTTGATGGAGAACCCATTTTAAATCCACTTATTGAAAATTTTATAAGTTATATTAGACCAAATAATATCCATATTTATAATTGGGATTTCAAAACTTACTTTTTGTAGGTTTTGTTATTCTTTTTATAAAGTCCATTTTTAATGAATAAGTGAAAAATGTTGTATTTTAATTCAAAACATATTGTTAATATAATTTATTTATATGATTATATCATCATTTGAATTGGTTTTAAAGTTCAATTAGAATAAATTTTTACCATTTAATACAATGGTGGTCATTGTAATTAATTTCTCTTTGAAATTGGACTTTAACTACTGTCAATCTTTTAATAGATATTGTTTCTTAAAAACACGCTATTTTTTTGACAACGGGAATTAATTATTAAATTAATTAATGAAACATATACGTTTTGAATTTTTTAAAATAGAACTCATTTTTAAATTTGGAATATCAAATATATATTAGGGTGAATTTTTGGTATTTTTCTGAAAAACTTCAATTTTTTATGAACAATGAAAACACTAAGTGGTAGTTAAAAAACTAATTTTTTGGTTAATTGAAACTTTACCAATTTTATTATTTGAATTTAAAAAATTCTACATACATGGTTGTCATTAGGATTTAAAATGTTGTTCAATTGGATTAAAATAATTTTTGGTTAATAGTAGCTTTTATGTTTTATTAATCGCGATTAAAGGTAATTAGTGTAGTTTATGGAATAGTTAATGTTATAATAATATTAAATGACACTAACATATGTCCTACCCTTATTGGATGAGTCATGGCCGACCATGAAAATCCATGGGTCAACTTGGGGGCCCCATAGATCCATTTTAGTAGGAAAATGACATTAATAACATTTTATTAAAAGTTAAAATAAAAATTTCACAAACATGTATTATTTTACAAAAATAATTTTACATGGGGATATTAAAGTCATATTTTTTACTATAAATATTCATTAGAAATATAAAATTTTTTCCTACTTCTTGATATTTTTTTTATAATTTTTAGATAATAAAGAAATTAATTTATTTATGATAGCATAATGATGCAGCGATTACCTCATTAATGAAAGATTTAAATAAAATGAGAAGATAATATAAAATCTAGGACATACAATTGCCAAAAACTTATTGTATGGGTGGATTTGTAATCCTTATCACCTTATCCTCTAAATATATAATTGTGGGACCTTTGATATCCAAAAATCATTTTATAATAAAGTATCATTTCATGTCCTTCCAACAGTGCCCCTCTTCCCTCTTATATAAGGTCCCCACCTTTACCCTCCTTACCCACTCCTCTCAAGCCATTTTCTAGGCCATAATATGATAATTTTATCTCTCCACATTCAAAACTTCATCATACAATCCTTCCCTTATGGAGAAATCTTTTCAACATACCCTTTTGGTTCAATCCAAGGGGAGTTACCCAATTTAAATGTAAAGTCCTCTCTAATGTTCTTTTATTTTATTTTGCTTCTCCAACCCCATAAACTATTTTTATTACTTTATATTGTAACAAAAAAAGAATCTCCAATATACTAGTATGTTTTTATGGGAATTATTCGAGCTACACTTATTCACACCTCCATCTAATGGTTAAAGAACATACTGTTTTTGTGGATAGCGAATTACTGCCTCACGAAACAATGATTGTTCTATTTTCTCCTACCACCTCTCATGGCTGCCATTGTGATGGAACTATATTTATTTATGATATATAAATATTTATTTCCTCTATATTATTCTTTATTTTACATTTAAAACATACCTTTATGCATTTCATGTCGTGAAAATGCGATAATTTCATTTGAGGAAATGTAAACTACCGCCCCCTCAAGAGATGCGACTCATTCGTGGAATACATAGAATTTATAAATAATGAAATTAATGAACTAATTTGACATATATAACATATAAATTATTCTGTAATTATAATATATATAAATATATATCTCATTTAGTTTTAATACCATTGTTGGGACAAAGAAATGAAAGTAGCGTTCATGCCTACGTAAGGCCTACCATCTCCATGAAGAGTGCATTTCATTATTTATCCCAAAATGTAATGGTATAGTATAAAATGAATATATACTGGATATATATGATATTTAAATCATTAATAATATTCTGGAGATGGTGTAATTTTAACTACATGGAAAATTCTTTTCAAACAAGTTCATTTTTAACTCATGTACCGAACATCGATAAAAAACTTATGATATCTACTAACATAATTAACTAATTATTATAAAATTATAATATGTGATATGAATTGAATAATAAAATTTAAAGGAGTTCCTTCAGAAATTAGTAATTGAACAATGTTTATTATTCTAGAATATAAATAAACAAACAAGACAAGTTAGACTTGAGGTACGAGATCCTACCTATCTCTTTCTTTTTAAGTACTCTCTTTTATGTCATTTATTTTAAGGTCCTCTTTATTATGTTGTGGGGATGTTCTTTTATATTCCTCTTAATGTAATTTCTATGTTCATATAATGAGAGACCCTATTTGTTTTCATCAATCCTTTTTTTGGATGTTTTATGTGGCACCGTTAGGCTGCCGAGTTTTCGTATCGGATTTTTCATCTCACTTTTATTCCCATGAGATTTATGCAACATTTTCTACTATTTCCTTTGATTGGTGTATGTACTGCCAATTATTCTAGTAATTGTGTAATATACTATATTTTATGGTTATTTACATCAACATTGTACAATATTTCTTTCATTGGGTGAACGATTCGAAAGCTACCCAAATCGGTAAGGGAACCTTTCACCCACCTCTTTTTAAAAGACTTCTTTTGTTATGCCTTTTATTTTACAAATTATTATGTTGGTATATTTTATTCTATATCATTATTGATGTAATTTTTTCTTTCCAAGTTATGGGATTCAATTTTCTCTCTCATCAACTCATTTTATGAATTTTTACGTGATGTCGTTAGGCTGTTGAATTTTTGTAAGGGAACATCTTAACCCAATTTCAATTCTTTGGGTTAAACCTCTAATTTTTTATTATGTCCTGCTATGAATATGTGTGGATGAAATATGATTGTTTTACACTGAGTATCCACTTATATTTGGTGTATTTATATTTGTCACACATAATTAGGTCATTTCTTTATCCTTACTCTAATGACATGTTCCTTGATTGGGATTACATCTCAATTTCTTCTTATTGATACATTTCTTAATGATATGCACTTTTATTACTTTATAAAGTGTATATACAACCCCTTTGACATTCCATATCCATATTATGTCTATACTAATGTCATTTATATGTTTTCAAAATGATCTACTTTCTTGTGGATTATAATTTAAATGTTCAAAATGGAAAAAACTCTTTTATTCATATATTGTTTTAAATGGTTTTAAAGATTTATTATTTTAAAAATTTATCTTCCATGTACTTGTTTTAAACATGGTTTTAAGTTTTTATTTATGGGGACATGAATACTTTAAAACCCATTCAAAATTTTCAAAGTGGTATGGGACACATTGATTCTAAAATCTTTTTAAAATGACTTCTTTTAATATTTGCAAAGTATAAAGGGATTTTTATTTCATAGTGTTTTAATGATTTTATTATATGTTTTTATTTATGATAATATCATGATGTGATCTCTTCTAATTGAAATGTTGAAATTTTATGTCTCTTTTGTGAATGTTTTAAGTGTTATGATTATGATAGAGTTATTGATAAATGTTTATGCAATCGGGTGGTTCTGTGATAAACATAGGGTGGGTGAGCCCGATATAACTCTCTGATGCATTGGGTAATGTGATGGAGTTAAACGCTAACATTTCTACGAAAGGATTTCGGGAATATAATGTTATGGGTATTCCAAACGTAACCATGAGGGTTACTCACTACATAATATTGTTATGAATGCCACAAGTTACCTTTACGTCACATTATTTCTATGAGTTATTCATAAATCTTATGATTTCATGAGGTTTGTTAAAGTGATTATGTTTTAAGAGTAAATTATGATTTCATTGATTCTTATGTATACATGGACTAGGGTTTTCTTTCCATATTTTTATATCCATTACTGAGCCTTTTATGGTCATCCCATGTTTTTGAAATGTTTTCCACCTGACTTAAAGGTGAATAGGGTCAAGGATAGGATCAAGGAAAGACATGTTATTTAAAACATGGAACTAGAAATGTTTATTTTTTTAATATAATTTTTATTTTATGGAAATTGAGTATAACTGTGTACTTTTTAATCTTGTGAGATGCATAGTTATGTCTTAATTCTCTAAAAATCTAAACCTGAAAAGATCATCAATGTGAATTAATCATTTAATTCAAGATTATGTAATGTTTTAAGGCCGGATCCTTATAGTTGGTGTCAAAGGTCAGTTTAGATAACTTTAGAGGTTAGAGTGTTGTTTAAGCATAAGTTACAAGTTATATATAACCACAATGGTTAGTATATTAGATGAAGTCATTGTTATTTTTGAAAGTATTAATGATTTTGAGATAAATTGGATAAGTATATCTTAGTGTTTAACTTCCTCATTAGTACATGATGATTTTTTTAATATACTCCCACTGACATTTTTGGTTTTAGTAAATGGATGGATCTAGCAGGCACCAATGTGACAATGGGTTTGAAGGAATCTGTGGCGGTTCTCTGATTAAGAGAGTAGATGAAATGTGGGATTGAATGAAGAATCTCATGGTTATTCTAAACCAACTATCATGGAGTCATGATTTACCACTTGAAACTTGGTGAGTTATTTGATTCATCATGTATTAGAGAACCAAGTTGATATGGAAGTTCATGTAATAATTATAATGGTAACCATTAGGGTTTATATGATCCTTACTTTTGAGGTAATTATGGGGTACTATTTGATAGAAGATGAAAGGCATGAGGTAAAATTGAGGTAATATTATGTTATTCTTATTTTTAAATATTTTATATCTTTTTGGGGAATCTTTTAAGAATTATATAGTTTTGGAAATAGGGACAACACACAGATCGTATGACAACCCATCGTGTCAGACCATGTTGTGGGAATCGAACCCCCAACCAAAGTGCGACTGGTATTTATCGCATAACACTGGACTACCTGAAGTCCCTGTTTAGTATGAAAAATTATTTTTAGTTAGATGATTTTATGAATCAAGAATAATTTGATGTTGGGTTATCTATGGAAACGATTGACCTATCATGGAGGATATGTGATTAGGATAATTACTTTCCAGTATGAGACTTTAATAGTAACTGATGTTCATTGGAGATAATTGTTATGATTTACCTTGGATGACTATGCAATTAAATCCTTCAGAGATTTGGGTTTCAATCTTAGGTTTCTTTATTTTTGATGAATTTTAAGGGAAATTTTGTATTGAATGGTGTTTGTTGAACTTTGGGTTCTTTGACAAATTTTGGGAGATTAAGAGTAGTTTTTGTTCTTATGAAAGATTAACTTTTTTGGGATTATATGATCTTATACAAAAAAAAATTTCATTATAAGGTCTAAAGACATGGGAAATATGTAGTTCATATTTTTTGATTTATGTGATTCTCTCTAAATTTATTATAGCGCTCTTAATGTGAACAAGTCATCCTAAATACTCACTGTTTAGAGAAAATATGAATTTGTGTTGTAAATCTAGTAAAAGATGAAGCCAACATGAAAAGTAAGTTTGTTTCATTAAGTTTCAGTTAAGCTCATAAATAAATTCCTCAATGAAATGTTACTTAAAACAAAAATGTTGTCTGATAATTTTTCCTTCTGGGGAATCAAATACAGTTTAACCCATCACAAGTTTGTGATTTTTTGGTGGTTAACTTTCTACTAAAAATGTTTTGTATCACTCTCCATCAGAACATGACCGATTTTTTTTTCATCCATATATTTTTTTTCATGTAATCCTAGTATGGGTTAACTCGTGTGACCTTTGTACTTTGAATTCATTATTTTAAAGTGATAGTTTTACAGACTCTTGTTCTGATGTGCGACTTTCAAAGAAGTTTCCAAGCCAAATTTTAAAATTGCGAGGACGCATTTCCCAAAAGGGGGGAAGGATGAAACACCCCATGTAAATAAATAATATGAAATTTATATATATATATCCATATTTGTGAATAAAATGTTAATATTTCTTTAATGGGAACACTATGCTCGATGGGGTACCCAATACGCAACAACGAGTTTCGTGGAAATCATATGATGCACTCTAATAATAAAATAATATAATTTTAAATGGTAGATAATGCCTTGCCGTTGTAATGGAGGGAATGAAGATAACTAACAAAAAAAATGATTATATATGTTTGTCAAATATTTTTACTTTTACCTAATAAATGTTATAGTCTTAAAATGCGAATGAATCCAATTTTAAGCGTAAATATTCTAATATTCTTTAAAAGTTCGATTGACCACCTTTTGATTGTGAAACCTTTTTAAATAAAATTTTTTACAATTTTATATGTTATATTGGACCAGATAAAATCCTTCTTTAGAATCATTATATCAAAATTTTCTTTGTGTATTTTTTTGTTAATTTGTTTTGGATAAAGACCATTTTTAAGGAGTAAGTGAAAAATGTTGTATTCTAATTCAAAACTGCTTTTTAATCTAATTTATTTATATTATTAGATCTCTTTATTAATTGTTTTTAAAGTTCAATTAAAATATAGATTTACCATTTAATCCAATGGTGATCATTGGAATTAATTTCACTTTGAAATTGGACTTAAACTAGTGTAAATCTTTTAATAGATATTGTAACTTAAAAACACGTTATTTGTTTTGACCGCGTGACTTAATTATTAAATTAATTAATGAAACATATATGTTTTGAATTTTTTAAAATAGACATAATTTTTGAATTCGGAATATCACATATATCTTAGGGTGATTTTTTGGTATTTTTCTGAAAAACTTCATTTTTTGATGAATAGTGAAACCACTAAGTGGTAGTTAAAAAACTGATTTTTTGTTTAAATGAATCTTTACAACTCTTGTGATATTATTTTCAAAAATCCAACATACATGGTTTTTATTAGTATGTATAATGTTGTTCAATGGGATTGAAATAATTTTTTGGTGAATAGTAACTTTTATGTTTTATTAATCGCGATTAAAGGTCATTAGTGTAATTTAAGGTAAAGATAATGTTATAATTATATGAAATGACCTTGACACATGTAATACCCTTATTGGATGAGTCATGTCCGACAAATATAATCCATGGGTCATCTTGGGTATCCCATGGAGCCACATTGGTAGGAAAATTAAATTAATAACATTTTATTTAAAGTTAAATTAAAAATATCACAAACATATATTGTTTTACTAAAACAATTTTTACATGTGGTTATACAAGTAATATTTTTTACTATAAATATTAATTATAAATCAAAAAATATTTCATACATCATTATATTTGTTTTATATTTTTAGACATTAAATAAAATAGTTTATTTATGACACCATGATGATGCAGCGATTACCTCATTAATGACCGATTTAAATAAAATGAAAAGATAATGTAAAATCAATGAAATAAACATGTAAAAAACCTATTGTATGGGTGGATTAAAAACCCCTATCACCTTATCCTATAAATATGTAATTTAGTGACCTTTGATATCCGAAAATAATTTTATAATAAAGTATCTTTTCAAGACTTTCCAAGAGTGCCCCTCCTCCATTTTATAAAAGGCCCCCAACTCTACCCTCCTTACCCACACCACTCAAGCCATTGTCACGGCCAAAATCTGATAATTTTATCTCTCCACATCCCTAAAATAATCATAGAAGCCTTCCCTTAGGCATAAAGTTCTTCAAGAGACTCTTTTGGATCAAACCAAGGGGAGTTACCCAATTTAACGGTAAAGTCCTCTCTATTGTTCTTTTGTTTTATTTTTCTTCTCCAACCCCTAAACTATTTTTATTCCTTTATTTTGTAAGAAAAACAGTATGTAAAATATATTAATATGTTTTTATGAGATTTATTTGAACTAAAATTACACACACCTCCATCTAACAGTTAAAGAACATACTATTTCTGTGGTTGGCGAATTACTGCCTCTTGAAACGATGATTGTTATATCTTCTCCTAACACCTCTCATGGTGGTCATTATGATGGAACTATATTTATTTATGATATATAATATATTTATTTACTCTATATGCTTCTTTATTTTACATTTAAAACATAAATTTATTCTATTCATGTTGTGAAAATACGATAATTTTATTTGAGGAAGTGTGGACTACCACCCCTCAAGTGATGCGACTCGTTCATTCAATACATGGAATGTATATAGAATGAAATTAATGAACTAATATGACCTATAGAAGATATATATTATACTGAAATTATAATATATATATATATATCTCATTTATTTTTAATTCCATTAATGGGAAAAAGAAATGAAAGTAGCGTTCATGCGTACGTACGGCCTACCGTCTCCATGAACGATGCATTTCATTTTTTATCTCATAATGTTATGGATATTATAAAATTAATATATACTGGATATATATGATATTTAAATAATTAATACTATTCTATAGATGGTTTAATTATAACTACATTGACAATTCTTTTGAAACATGTTCATTTTTGGGTCCTGTACCGAACATCGACAAAAAACGTCTGATTTAAACTCACATAATTAACTAATTATTATAACATTATAATATGTGATATGAATTGAATAATAAAATTTAAATGAGGTTATTAAGAAATTATTAATTTAACAAATTTTATTAATCAGGAATATAATGAAACAAGCAAGACATGTCGGACATGGGGTAAGGGATCCTACCTATCTCTTTCTTTTTAAGTACTCTCTTTTATGTCGTTTTTTAAGCTCCTCTTTCCTATGTTGGGGGATGTTATTTTATATTAATCTTACTATACGTTATATGTTCATATGATGAGAGACCCTATTTGTTTTCATCAATCCTTTTTTTGGATTTTTTAAATGGCGTCATTAGGCTGCTGAGTTTTCTTAAGGGATTTTTCATCTTACTTTTATTCCCGTGAGATTTATGCAACATATGCCACTATTTTTTTTGAGTGGTGTATGTACTTACCATTATTCTAATATTTGTGTAATATAATTTCTTTAATGGGTATTTACATCAATGTTTTATGGTCCTTCTTTCATGGGGTGAACGATTCGAATGTTACCCAAATCAGTAAGGGAACCTTTCACCCACCTCTTTTTAAAAGACTTCTTTTTGTTATGCCTTTTAATTTACATATTATTATTTTGGGATATGTTCTTATATATCCATATTGATGTAAATTTTATGTCTATGCGATGAGATATTATTTTCTATCTAATAAATTCATTTTTTTAATTTTGAAGTGACGTCGCTAGGATGTCGATGTTTTGTAAGGGAACATCTTAACCCTATTTTAATTCTTTGGGTTAAACCTCAACTTATAGATTATGTCATGCTATGAATATGTGTGGATGAAATATGATTGTTTTACACTGATTATCAACTTATATTAGGTTTATTTATATTTTTCACACATAATTATGTCATTTCGTTATCCTTACTCTAATGGCATGATCCTTGATTGGGATTACATCTCAATTTCTTCTCATTGAGACATCTCTTAATGATGTGCACTTTTATTCTTTTATAAAGTGAATATACAGCCCCTTTTACATTCCATATCCATATTATGTCTATAATAAATTCATTTAAATGTTTTTAAAATGGTCTACTTTCTTGTGGCTTATAATTTAAATGTTTAAAATGGAAAAAGACTCTTTTATTAAAACATTGTTTTAAATGGTTTTAAAGATTTATTCTTTTAAACATTTATCACCCATGTCAATGTTTTAATAATGTTTTTAAGGATTAATTTATAGGGAAATGAATCTTTTAAAACCCTTTCAGAAGTTTTGAGGTGGTATGGGAAACTTTGATTCTAAAATCTCTTTTAAATGCATTCTTTTAAAATTTTCAAAGTATAAAGAGATTTTTATCTCATAGAGTTTTAATGATTTTATTATATGTTTTTATTTATGATAATATCATGATGTGATATCGTTTGATTGAAATGTGGATATCTTATGTTTCTTTTATACATGTTTAACATGTTATGATTATGTTATGGTTCTTGTGTAATGTTTATGAAATCGGGTGGTTCCGTGATAAACTAAGGGCGGGTGAGCCTGATATAGCTCTCAAATGCATTGGGTAACGTGAAGGAGTTAAATGCTAAGGTTTCTCTGATGAATATTTGGGAATATACTGTGATGGGTATTCCAAACATAACCATGAGGGTTACTCCCTACGTACAAATGTTATGAATGCCTCATTTTAAATTTATGCCTTATGATTTCTATGAGTTATTCATAAATATTATGATTTCATGATGTTTGTTAATTTGAATATATTTTAAGAGTAATGTATGATTTCATTGACTCTTATGTATACATGGACTAGTGTTTTCTTTCTATATTTTTATATCCCTTACTGAAATTTTTATGCTCATACAATTTTTTTGAAATGTTTTCCACAGGACATAAAGGTGAATAGGGTCGAGGATGGGATCAAGGAATGAAATTCTATCTACAACATGGAACTACAAATGTTTATTTTTTTAAGATTTTTTTTTATTTTATGAAAATTGAGTAGAAGTGTCTACTTTTTAATCTTGTGAGATGTAATAGTTATTTCCAAATTCTCTAAAATGCTAAACCTGAAAAGATCCTTAATATGAATTATCCATTTAATTCAAGATTATGTAATGTTTTATGGCAGGGTCCTTATACATACTGAACATGGTTCACTATGAATTCCAATCCTCATTACCTCAAGAGATATTTATCATTACCAATGAATTGGAAGGACATATTATTTTTGTATTGTCCATAATATAAAAATAATTCATTCATATTTCTTATAAAATATCATAAATCATTCATCATGTATCATAAAATATGGAATGAAATAAGAATTCGTAAAAATTTCAACATTCATCCATAAAATACATAATGAAAAATTATAATTATTCATAAAAATATATTCATTATAATCCTAAAATATCCAAATAAAGATCAAAGAATGTATCATTAGATAATATTTCTAGTAAATAATAAGTAAAATCAAATTATTTTATAAAAAATAAAAAATATATTCAATTATCAATGGAATAATTATTGAAAATATTTTATTTCTCTTTTGGAAATAAATTATTTAAAATATGAAATTTCAAAAATACTATGGAAATATTTTCTTTGAAAATCACAATGATTTATTATAATGTAATTTTCAAATCATTGATTGGTATCAATGGTTCAAAATTCCTATCTTTCTACATTCATAAAAAAAATATTTATTTGATATCATTTAATAAAATTTTAAAAGTACATCATTCATATAAATAAAATAATATGATATTTTACTTATTTTATAAATGTAAAAATGTTATAAAAATGTAATTAATAATTTATTTAATAATAATAAAATCATTCTAAAATTTTATATGAAATTATGGATTTAGAATTAAAATTTTTTTCAATAGAAGAGAGAAATGAAGTCAGTTTTTTTAAAGATCATTATTCTAGATAATTGAATTATTTATGTGAGGAAAATGAATGTTAAACAAGTATTATTCATAAAAAAATAGAAGATTAAAATTATTCATATTATTGAAAATTATAACACGAAATCAAAACATCTGAAATTTAATCCTAAGAAATCTTGATAACCAATGTGATTATTACAGAAAACCATTACCACTTTGGTTAAATTAGAAACGAAACCCAATAAAAGATATAACCATATTTCGAAATTTATATCCCCACAATTTTAATTATAATTATACAAAAGTAATTTTATTTTAAACCAATAAATGACATAAAAAACTAGTGATAAATAAGGCTTTGTCTAACAAAATGGAAGACAAATATATCAAACCTCATGTTAGAATTGCATAGAATGTTCATTGATATATTATAAAAAAATTACAATTTGTCATAATACTATTAAAAACATTTAAATTATTATAATATCATGTATTATAATATTATAACATTAAAATAATAATTTTCTAAAAATTACTATTTCAAATCATTGTTTCTATATGTGACTCTTTCTTTTGTCATGAAAATCGTCATTTAGTAGTTATGGTAAATGAACTTTTATCATTGGTCCATAATTTGATGAATCATATTAATGTTATTAATAAGAAATATATTCGATATATACTTATTTATCGTCTTCTTTAAATTATGTATATATAAAATAAATTACATTGTTTATGGAGATGGTAGGTCGCACGTACATATGAATGCAGATCACAGTTTTCGACGAATGATATAAATAAAAATGACAATTCACCTTTATATTATATAATTTTATGAAATATATATCAAATATATCATTAAATGCATCAATATAAAAATCCATATAAATTGGAATCAATTTAATTAATGTAATATATATTGGTGTAATAAATTTGATTATGGAAAGATAATTTATCACATACCTTATAACGATTCTGTTTGATGGAAAATGGTTACATCCCATGTGTTTGTAGATAGAATACCACATTAATGATGTATTGGGGATATTTTCTATTACACCTTTAATTGTTGGTCAGTATGATTAAATTATTGAATGATAATCTAATTTTTATCATAGTTATGATTTTAACAAATTCAAATATTATATACATTATTTTTTTTCTAGATACTAGAATAATGAAAATTCAATTCTTGCACAAGTATATACTACCATATAAATGTTATTTAATGGGTTTCATAGTTATCTATAATTATAAACCTAAAAGGTCATAAATATGTATTAATATGCAAAACATTATACTAAACTATTAAATTTTGTCTATTAAAGTAATAATACGTTATAATTGGTATCAAATAAAAGGATTAGATAACTTCAGAGGGTATGATATTTTTATCTAGATATAAATATATGTTAATATATTTGTTTCTAATATTAAATTATAAGATTTACATTTATATTTTTTGTTATTATGTAAATTTAGATATATATTTATTTTATTGTATATTTTACGAAGTACAAGTAAATCAATTATAGTGTAATATAGGATGAACCTATGGTTAATAAATTTTTACTAGTTAATGGTAGGATCTCATATGGAAAGATTATCATAAGATAGACTAATAAAATTTATTCATTAGTGAAATAATTTTTTGCTTATTAAATTTATATTCTTTTATTGAAAAATTACCATCATTGTGATAAATATTTTTTAAATATAGATGGGCGGAACACAATTTAAAACTTTATATCCCTTCAATAGTATTTCGTGATAATTTTAATTTAATGCACAACGTAGTTATTTATTTAAAAATAGTCATTATTCCAGAAAAATAATTTACAAAATCTCTAAATTATCCACTATAATTTTTTATATTTTGGAATATTGAAATAAATATTATAGCTTTTTGGAAAACAACTATCACAATATTTTTATCCAGTAAAATACCATAACATTCATTGTTATGTTTTTACAATGTATTCATTAGATAAATTACATAATACAGTATATTCAACAAAAAATGATAGTGACCATCATGAAAATATGCCTTAATCTTAATATATTATTTTTTATTATTATAAGAACTAAAAATTAATCAATAAACTCCATAAAATATAAAATTCTATTATTAAAATCATGTTTCGAGTGAGGATTTAAAACTACACATTCAATACATAATATTATTTATAAAATTATAGTATCTATAAAAAATTTCCTTGATCATGATGTAACAATTATTCATGGATAAATGACGGGTTTGAACAAGTAATTGTCTAGATAAAATATGTTAATGTTAGTTCAAACCAGGTATGAACACTGTGAATTGATAATAAAATTTGGGATTGGAGTGAATACTAATGTATATATCAATTTTATGTGTCATTTTCATATTTTATTACATATAATGTATAGAAATAAATATATTCTAATAGATAAATATTATAAGGATATATAAATTTTGTATCATATGAACGATTTATTAGGGATTGAGATGAAGGATCATGGTTTATGGTTTATAAAGTATGTTGGATGATTGAATTGTCAAATTCTGGGACTTCAAGTGTTATGATATTGTTTTATTTAATTTAATGGTTGATAAATTTATGTTGATAAAATGTTTAATTTCTATTATATACATATTATGTTTTTTTAATGGATTTTATGATGACTACCTATGCATTGAAATATTTTTATTTGATTATAGTAGTTGATTATGGTATATATAACCAATAAATTTACAATTTAAATTAATAGATTTTTTATTTTGAATAAATTTCATTGTGGTACATATTATAATTTTATATTAAATATATAATTATGGCTAATATGATAATTTATATATAAGAATAAATATTGAGTAATGTTTATGAAGAATCTATAGTTTTATTAGGTCTTTATAATGATTGATTTTAGTTATGGAATTAATATCTCTTTTTTTAGAATATATGACTATGGAATATATATTTTTGATATGTGAATTTATATGTGATTGAGGTTTTATAATGAAAATATTTTTGGAATGTTTGGCCAAAAAATCATTCTAATCAATGGATATAAAATTTTGGGTTGAAATATTTTGAATAATTTACAGTGTGCTATTTATAGAACGTAATAAGTTAAACATTCGATATTATTGTTTAGGTCATAGAAATTAAATAATTATTTCTTCATATGATAGTTTATTAATGATGGATATTATCATAACATGTTCTAAAAAATATATTTTTGAATAGAAATTTAAAATATTTGTTTTCAACATTTTATAGATCATATAATCCTTTTAAATTTAATTATTTCTAGTTATAAATGAAAAATTAATTATTGACACATATCATTAGGAATATGAGATAAAGGTTAACATAATGAAATAAAAATAATGAATAATGAATTTTCAAAAGGAAATAATGTATATATAACTCCTCAATTTTTATATATATAAATACAAATTATTATTCAATAATTTAAATTTATATAAAAAAGAGTATGCCATTATTTTTGAAATCATTGCTAAGGAATTTATGGTATGTTCTCTATTTATAGAATATGATATTGTAGTTGAATATTTCATCCTTGATGAATTCCTTGTTTAATATAGATAATAATTAAGAAAAAATCATAGCCTCATTATCTATGGTTTATTTTCCATGTTTATATTTTTAATTCCAACCTTATTTAAAATTATTTGGTAATTGAAAATATGTCATTATAGCTAACATTTATATATTAATTTTCCTCATCTCAAAGAGAGTATTTATATCCACTTCATAATATTTGGTTTGATCAATGGTATTTTTAAATATTAAATTATTTTCCCATTTTATAATTATATATTTTTTATTTTTAAACAAATTACATCTACATAACAATAATATTTTTTCAAGGTATCATTTTTGTGTTTTTTTTATGGTTAGGATGATCAAATACAAATTTAAAATATAATATTAGAAATTTAAAATGGATTAATAAACATTTTAACATCAAAATCCATTTCATGATGAACATATAATAAAATTATGAGGAACACACTTCCTTAAATTAGATTGAATGTTACATCGTCCAAATTTCAATTCAATTTTCATTTAAATAAACACTATGTTTGATATAGTGTAACAAGAAAAATATAGAGACTTAAAGAACATGATATTCTATAGTAATAACATTATATAATAGTAATAAACAATCCATTAGTTTGGAGTTTGTGAATATGAGTAACTAAATTATGAAATATATGTACAAAACCTTCCGTAATATAAGTTTATATATTATAACCTATAAATTAAGTAATAAATTTTTATTACAATCATATATAATTAAAGGAGATATCCTTTCAATAACTGATTAATCTGAATGATTCATTTTCATACAATTCTATTATATAAAATCGCCATAGACTATTTATTTTAATGATACATTTAGATCAAGTAATTAATTAAATAAATTAAAACATGTCTAATGGGGTTACTAAATATCAGATGAATATATATTTATTTTATTATTCATATATGAATTTTTTGAAAATTAGTTTTATATTATTTTCTGGGTGATGACTATAATTATTTTAAACCTTCTTTTGAAATTATATTGTATATAATTAAAATAATTTCCCTAAATTGAAAATTAATCATAATGTAAATTTTTAAATTTTTCTAATAATATTTCCTTTTTGGTTAATAGTTATAAATAATTACTTTTAAAAATAGTTTCATTTATTTTCATGTATTAGAAATGGATCGTTATATATTTTATTTGTTTCAAATTACAATGATCCCCCTTTAACTAAAATTAATCTAACTAAATCAAAATAAAATAAATTATCATCTTTTTTGTATATATAAATTTGATTTCGTAAAAATTAAATTTCAAAAAAATGGTTATTCAATTCATTATATATTTTTATTTATTAAATAATTTATGATACTTGTCAAAAATTATTTAGAAAACATATATCTAATAATTGTAATGATGATATTCATATTTATTGATGAACATAGTCTCATTTTTTTCATAATGAATTGTAATCATGAAAATTATTATCAACATAGTAGAGGATAAAACAAGTTAATTAATGAAAAAATTGACAAAGATTTAAAATATAATGAAAATTCTTATTAGATATGGTGATTTAAACCATTTTCACAATATCTCCGGAATTGGATTGCCTTTTGGCACATTACGTTGAGTAAAATATTTATATTTATTATGATTTAAGGACATATATAATGGTGCCACTACCCTAACATATAAAATGAAATATACTCTCCTCATGTATTCAAAAAAATGAGTTCTCTTTGTTATAATATCCTAGGTCAAAATGTAGTTCCAACTCTCTTCCCATCATCCTATATTTATTGAAATATAAAAATGAACAATCAATAGTGAAAAATGTTTAATCCACAAGAGGTTATACAAAGAAAAGGCACAACATAAAAATTTCTTTCAGGTTTCGTTATTTTTATACCTACCCAAAATGAGTCCCAAGAATTATTGGATAATAATGATTATATCTATAATATAATAAAATTTTATTATATTTATCATATAACACTTTTTAATCTTTTTTTGATCCTATGGTAAATAAAATCATCAACCATGTGTATGTGTGGACTCCCACCTCTACAATGATATGTATCTCATTTTTCATCACCTCCACATATTTATAGTTTTAAATACTAAACTAGGTAACAAATATGATGTTTATATCATTATTGAAATTATGAAAAAGTGATATACGACATTCTATCATACACTTTCTATAAATTATAAAATGATTAAATTACTAGTGTTTGTACATGAGGACCACAATTTAAACAATGTTTTGTGATTTTTTACATGGCCATAATATGTGGATAGTCTTTCGTATATAAATATTGAATAAATATGACATTTATAAAATATTTTTTTTTTGTAAAACTAAATTTTTTTGTAATTTATTTATATTAAATGGAGAATTAGGATATATAACCATAATTATTACAGCTTTTTATTAATATTAAATATATATAATAATAATTTATTAACTAAAAAACTAATGGTTTAATGTCATTTGATACTAGATATGTAATTATCATATGTCATGAAATATGTTAAACATCCCCTAAAAATTTCCTATCATATAGTAAATGTTTTAGATATGAACTACATTAACCCATTCATAATAACCCGAGAAAACAATATATTAAACTGTGTGATTGTAGATGCTCATTAATGGTTAAAATATTATATAGAAGTAAATGATCATAATTGAGTGTAATATAATTATGACAGTATTATAAAATGATCATAACATAAAAAATTCAAACTAAAAATATAAAATATCCATAACCATTAATTCTAGTATAATGATTTATTTTAAAAAAGGTATTAGTTATAAAAGGGTGGAATAATCAAAAATAAATACTGAGGTATGTGAATAAATCATAATAATTATAAATCTATTTTATAATTAGTATGTATGTAGAAAATCATTTCCTTAGTCAAGGATCATAGCCAAGACTATCATAGTTGATTGTGTTCAAGCCAAATTTCATTGTTTCCTCAGTAAATATTTACTCACTTGACTATCATATTTGTAATTTTCTCTTATAAACTACATCCACTCCACATTATATTCCATATTATCTAATTAGATACAATTATTATCAAAATAAAATAAATATCTATATAACTCTGGGCCATAAATCATAAAATGAAAAATATACAAATGTGTGACATAATATCATATAATATTAATCATCTCATTATTTGATAACCTTTAATTTGGAAATGGGTTTAATAACAAATTAATATTTTAATTATATCAAACCCCATTTTAAATAAAATGAGTGTAATAAATATTTTTTATAATGAAATTAAACGATGTGGAATAAATGGGTTTCATTAAATCATAGTTAAATAATAATCATAAAAATCCATAAAGTTAATGAAATAATATTCTATCATAAGTTAATATACCTATAGAATCATATCATCCCTTAATCAATGTTGAAGTAGAAGGAAAATATTTTTGAAAATTTCTTTGAACCATTCTATGAAAAATTGGAAAAAATATTATTTTATTTTAATAATTTTTTACTGAAAAATATAATCAATATTGTGAAAATTATTTTATTTATAAATAACAATGAATCATGAAATGGATGATTAAATTTAATGAATGAATATTATATTGGTGAAATATATTTATTTATTTATGTTAAAAGTAAAAATCCTTTTTTAACGTTTGATAAAATTAAAAAAACATCATTTCATGATGTTTTTATAAAAACATATTCATTTTAATCCAATTTATATAATATCAAAGGCTATGAAAATTTCCATCATAAATAATTTTATCTACAGAAAAAAAACATCAAAAATAATTTATGATATATTATAGACAGAGAAAAAAAATGATCGACGACCAATAGAAAAATAAAGTTGACATACATTGAAAACCATTTATTAAACATTAATATATTTAGTGATAAAGTTAAAAGGTAATATTATATGATAATTCAGGTAATATCCTTGTAAGAATAAATATATTCTATTAAAAAGTAATATCAATATAATTTAGTTTTTTCTAAATATTGGATAATGTTTCAAAATAACAAATGAGATTGTAACATAAACTCCTACCTTAAGCCTCATATTTCATCATACACATTCAAACATACAATATAATAAATAATGATATTTTATTAATATATTCAGGAAAAATATTTCTACATATGAAATAATGTCTCATTATTGTATAATTTATATTTAACATTTGATAAACAATTTCATTCTTAATAGTAACATCTTGGTGAAAACTAGCTTCTTTTCCAAGCATGTTTCGGTATGATGGATCTAGTTATAAGAACCTGTATCTTCTTTTCAGGTATATTTTTCCTTTTCCTGGAATTTTTTAGAAAAGTAGTGTTTCTGGATTTTTTTTGAAGTACACATCGTGTACTTTGTTGCTGTAGGAGGAAGTTCGTGGGCTGTGTCCTAGCTACACACACAGTCAAGTGGGGTGACGTGGAGGCCGCCTAAAGTGGATTACAAAAATAGTATGTTCATGTCTTGTACTCCAAATGTACAAACAATGTATTTTTTTCATTAAATGGATTGGGTTCGTGTTTGATCACCAGAAGTGTCTTCTTCTAGTTCTCGTTCGACTGAGAGAAACTATATGACACCCAAACATCTCTAAGCTTCCGAGCCTACATCTATTCTCTGAGAATACCATCATCGATTGCGTTGGAACCACATTAGTAAGCTATCCCTTCTTATAGATCATAATTTTCCAATTCCTCCACTTTTCCATGTTATCATGGGTTTAACATTTTATGTGTCTTCCTTTATCTACATCATTATAAGATGATTCAAGCCTCGTGGTTCAATTATTTTGATCTCCTAACCCCAAGGCAGGTGGTTTGTGCCTTTTTGTTCGATGTCATTGAGTATTATGTGGAAATTCCACAAATACACCAGAACTTGGTGTTTTGTGTTTAACCGTTTTAACCACGTTGTTTTCCTTCCATGATTTTATTCTTGTGCAGAGGTTATTTGGATATGATTTGTCTTTATTTCTATACCTTGGATGTTCTACTCATTCTTTGTTCTATTTACGTCCATTTGGTCCTATTTAGCGTATTGGTTGTTTACCTGTAATCCTTGCCCTATGGTCGTAGGATGGAGTGTTGTTTTTTAAAATTCTTTAGATGATGTAGACCAGTTAGCTATGTAGTTTTGTATGTTTACATTGTCCTTATAGCATTATTATTTGTTGACTTATATGGGGATGTGAGAACCTAGTGATATAGAATAAAAAAAGGATACACAGACTTAGCTTTCCTAGAGAGTCATTGAACAGTGTAGACTATAAGAGGATAGACAGAGTGAGCTTCTTCAGAGAGTCTTTTAGATTTATAGACTACAAGGGGATAGACTGAGTGATATTATTTATAGAGTCTTTGTTTTACTTGAATTACATTGAACCACTCCAGGATATAAGAGATATTGATCGGTTGAGTATCCTTAGAGAGTCTGTGAATGACCTGGGGCTATAAGATAAATTGACCAAGTGAGCTTCCTCAGAGAGTATCTTGACATTGGGGCTATAAGGGGAATTCACTATGTGATCTTCCTCAAAGAGTCCCTGACTTCCTTAGACTGTAAGGCTAATTGACTGAGTGAGATTATTTAGAGAGTATTATAATTTTCATATGACCAATCTAGAGGAGTTAGGATGAGTTTACTGCCCAGAGGGTTGTTGGTACTCATTAGGTAGGACCATAGGGGATGACCGTGAGTACTTATTAGAGGATTACCTGTTTTTGATTAGCTTCTTATTAGTCATTTCTTGATATTGGAACTCAGGAATGTTTTTTGTTGAGTATTTTTTTCCAGTTTACTTCTTTTTGTACTTTACCTGCCATATACTCACTAACTGTTAGGCACAGATCTTTCAGTGGTTTCCTACTGGAATTTAGTCTCACACCCTGTTTGGGACATGTTTTTGGGCCCAAACAGATTATATTGTTCTAGGTATTGATAAGGGAAAGCGCCCTCCACTTCAGGTACTTGACTTGCTAAGGAGCTAGAAAGCATGGGACCAAGACTGGGCTTGTGATGCTGAGGCATTGTTTATATTTTCTTTTGTACTTTGGTTCAGTGCTATTGTATTCATCAAGGTCACTTATTTGGCTATTTCCCTAGAAATATGTATCAAGAATTATTTAATATGCAATGCTCCAGTTGTTTATTATTTATAGTCTTCCATCATTCACTTGTGTATGGAATATTATTAGTTCCGCTATTGTATATTGTTTCTCATCCACTCTGTAATCTGCCAATGAGTTTATAGTTTCCCCACTATCACACCAAAGGCCCTCACTTCTTGTTGACAACATCTGGCGTTTGGGGAAATTTTTTAAAGGCCATGTGACCAACCGGGTAAGGGTGCCTCTAGGTGGCTTCCAGAACCAGAACGTTAAAAATTTGTATCAGAAGAACTCTTTTATCTTGACTTAATGTTTGGAGCCTATAGCCAGGGATATAATGGAATATGTACTTGTTAATAAGTTGTTACTAGGAGTAGCTAACCCGTGTATAGGGAAAATCCAATCAACCTCGTTTATTGCAATTTCTTCTAGTTTTTCAAGTATACGATTGATCTTATTTTCACTAATGGATGACTCACATGTCTTTTGTTTTTACTGATGATATTATTGGGGTTTTATTCATGTCTTAGCCCGAATAGATGTGGGAATGACATCTCATTAATCATATAGACACTTTCTAGAAATCACATGTCATGCATTTTTTTCACTATGGATTACGGGCCCTCATGAATCCGAATTTGGTGAATCATTAACTTGTTTCCCTATTATATGACACATGTAATATTCCAATCTTTGATCCAGGGGGAGTATCGGACCTCCAATATCATTATTTTGCACCATAATGCTTATTTTATGTGTTTTTGGGATCTGGAGGAGTTCTTTAGGCTACTGTCTAAAAAAACAAAGAATACACTGTATGTAGTTTTTGAATAGACATCGTGATGTAAATAACCGTATCACTGACTATGTGGGAAGGGACACAAGGTTGTGAAAAATCAATCAGGAACACAATTTGTACTAAACGTACCTGTGCTATTGTAGTGACCATGTGTCTACCCATGTGACTAATGACACGGATGGATGAAACATCCACTATACACGTCGTGTCCTGATTTCACACGCCGTGCAGTGTAACCTAGGTACCCAGCTAGGTCACGAACAACACGGGTCCGGGAAATCCTTCATGTACATGTCGTGTGCATATGGAGCATGCCGTGTATAGTGAATCGTGTATCCAGCCGTGTAAGTTACATCAGGGGTGGTTGAAACGTGTCTAGTACATTTCATGTACTTCATGATTATAGTGTGTAGTCTATGATTAAGAGGACCGTGTGGGATAGCAGGGTAAGGAGATTTGGGCAGGGGAATAGAGTTCAAATACATAGTGTGTTTAGGGACCACATGTCATGGGGTTGGGGCGTTACACAACCTGTTGTGGAAGAAGTACAGACCCATGTGAATGGAATAAAAGAACGCGTTGTGTAGTGTTTATACATGTCGAGTAGTCATGTTTTGTTACACTTGAATGTTCCTCTCTCCTGTCCCATTTTTGAACTATTCTGTTATCAGTCCTTGATAATCCTGATCTAAGTTGTGCATTTGACTTTTTAGAATTATTCTACCGAGACATCCTTCGGTTGTGCGCCAGTAGTCAGACGATGATCAGACACCGAATATGGCTTACCAGGGACCTCCTGCAGATCCTCCGGCTATACGAACCATGGCACCAGCAGTTATACCAGTTACAGGTGCCGATGCAATGTTTAGGGATGGATTTATGAGGATGATTTAGACCATCTAGGGAGCGCCTCTTCCTGCCCCGTCGATGGAAAAGTTGATGCGTGTTTTCTAGCATCATCATCTGCTCACTTTATCCGGGGATGGAGGACCCAAGGCTGCATAATCATGGCTAGAGGCCACACATACAATCTTTGAGAATATGGAGATACCTCTAGAGAATATAGTGAAGATAACTACCTATAAACTACACGACTCCTCCATGTGGTGGTTGGAGGTGATCTCATAGTCAGGATGGTAGCAGAGTATGAACTGGGATGAGTTTTAGTGCATCATCTATGATTACATATACTCGGAGACCTTGAGGGACAATCGAGCCTGGGAGTTTAAGATCTGGAGTAGGGCACTCTATGTGTTCTAGAGTACTCATCTCACTTTACTGAGTTGATGCATTTTACCACTATTCCTGAAGGCGATAATCATTTCCTTGATCGAAAGATCAATGATGGTTTGAGGCAGGACATCTGATCGTAGGTGGACATCATCTAGTTGACTTTGATATACTTTATCGTCAACTAGGCGCTGATCACTGAGCTCGATATGAGGGATTATAGTGTAGTGAGATATTATGGTTCAATATCCAGTGTTAGTGTTCCTCCTACAGATAGCAGATAGTGTCGTAGGGAGTCTGCTCGAGGAGATCAGAGTAGGCGTGATGTATCTTCAGGAAGCCAGGTAGTATGCTACCAATGCGGAAGGATTGGGCATACTTGGACTGTAACATCCCAGGTAAATAAAGAATATGAAATTTTCATATTTATTAATATTTTTGGATAAAATATTAATATTACTTTAAAGGTAATTCTACGTTCGAGGGCGTACCCAATATGGAACAACTTGTTTCTTTGAAATCTTATGTTTCACACTAATAATATAATAATATTATTATAAATGTTAATTAATTCCTAGATATTGTAATGGAGGGAATGAACAAAACTAACTAAAAAAATTATTATATATGTTTGTTAAATACTTTAACAATTACCCAATAAATATTAGAGGCTAAAAATTCAAAGGAATACAATTTTACGCATAAATCTTCTAATATTCTTTAAACGGTCGATTATTTTCCTTTTGGTGGAGATCCCTTTTTAAAAATACCTGTTGAAAATTTAATATGTTATATTTGAAGAAATAAAATCCTTCTTTAAAATCAAGACATCAAAATTTACTTTGTGTAAATTTTTGTTATTTTACTTGTAAAGCTCATTTTTTAGTGAATAGTGAAAAGGTTGTATTTTAATTAAAAATCCCATTTTAATAAAATTTATTTATATGGATAGGAAATATTTTTAATTGGTTTCAAAGTGTAGATAAAATATATTTTTACCATTCAATCCAATGGTGGTCATTGGATATAATTTCACTTTCAAATTTGACATAAATAAGTGTCAATCTTTCGATAGATATTGTTTCTTAAAAAACGTCATTTGTTTTGAAAGTAAGAATTAATTATCAAAATAATTAATTAGTCCTATATGTTTTGAATTTTTTACAATAGACATCATTTTTGAATTCAGAATATCATGTATAGCTTAGGGTGAATTTTTTGTATTTTTCTAAAAAACGACATATTTTGATGAATAGTGATACCACTAAGTGGTAGTTAAAAAACTGAATTTTTCGTTAAATGAAACATTACCACTTATGTGAATTTAATTTGAAAATTCCAACATACATGGTTCTCATTATTAAGTAAAGTTTGGTTCAATGGGATGAAAATAGTTTTTGTTTAATAGTAACTTTTGAGTTTTATTAACCGCGATTAGAGGTAATTTGGATAAATTAAGGAAAAATTATATTATAAAAATATAAAAAAAATATTTAAACTTGCCCTACCCATATTGGATGAGTCATGGAAGTCCCAAAAAATCCATCGGTAAATTTTCAAGACCCCATGGAGCAATATGTGTAATATATTGACATTAATACCTTTTATTTAAAGTAGATAATAAAAATGTCACAAACATGTATTGTTTTAATAAAACAATTTTTACATGGGGTTATATAAGGTATATTTTTGTATATAAATATTAAATAGAAATATAAAAAAAATTCATACATCATGGTAATGTTTTTATAATTTTTAGACATCAAAAAATAAAATTATTTATGACGCAATGATGATGCCGTGTTTACATCATTAATGAATGATTTAAATAAAGAAGAAGATAATGTTTAGAATATATCAATAAATTGTCCAATTATTATTGGATGATTTTATTTCGAACCCGGGACACCTTATCTTTGACATTAATGATTTAGGGACCTTTAGAAACCGAAAAGAATTATATAATAAAATAATATTTTCATTCTTTCCGAAAGAGCTCCTCCTCTCCCTTATAAAAAGACCCCACTTCCTACCCTTCTCTCAAGCTTCTCAAGCCCTTTGGACCATCCAAACTCTACCAAAATATTCTCTAAATACCCCTCTATTCATTCTATATTCCTTACCTTAGGAAGAAATCTCTTCATGAAACCCTTTAGGTTCCAACAAAGGGGAGTTACCTAATTTAAATGTAATGTCTTATCTTATGTTCTTTTGTTTTATTTTTCTCCTCCAACCCCAAAAACTTTTTTTATTCCTATATTTTTTAACAAAACCAATAATAAAAATATAATAGGATGTTGTTACAAGAATTATTCGAGCTATACTTACCAACACCTCGATATAATGGGTAAAGAACGTACTATTTCTGTGGATGGTGAATTACTGCCTCACGAAACGATGATTGTTCAATCTTCTCCTACCACCTTTCATGGTTGGAATTAAGATGGAAATATATTTATATATGATATATATTATATTTTCTTCGTCTCTATTATTCTGTATTTTATATTTAAAACTTACCTTTATTCTTTTCATGTTGTGCAAATGCGATAATTTCATTTGAGGTATTGTGAACTACCACGTCCTCAAGTGATGTGACTTGTTCATACAATACATGGAACACATAAAGAATGAAATTAATTAAATTATGTTACCTATATAACATATATATTATACTTTAATTATAATATATATATCCTTATCATTAGGATTAATTCCATTAATATAACAAAGAAATGAAAGTTGTGTTCATGAGTACGTACGACCTACCGTATCCATGAATGATTCATTTCATTTTTTATCTCTACATGTTATGGAATAGAATAAAATAAATATATACTTAATATATATAGTATTTAAATCATTAATACGTTTCTGGAGATTATGTTCTTATAACTACAAGGACAATTCTTTTCAAACAAGTTCATTTTTTTGACTCATGTACCGATCATCGACAAAAACGTATGATATGAGCTCACATAATTAACTAATTATTATAACATTATAATATGTGATATTAATTGAATAATAAACATTAAATTAGGTACTTAATAAAGTATTAATTTAACAATTTTTATTATTCAGGAATATAAAAAAATAACAAGAAATGTCGGACTTGAGGTAATGGATCATACCTCTCTCTTTCTTTTTAAGTACTCTCTTTTTTGTCATTTATTTTATGCTCCATGTTCTTATGTTGGGGATGTTATTTTATATTAATACTACTTTACTTTTTATGTTAATATGATGAGATACCCCGGATTCCTCTCATCAATTCATTTTAATAATGTTTGAGTGGATCCATTAGGCTGCCGAATTTTTGTAAGGGGATTTCTTATCTCACTTTCAATTCCATGGGATTTCAATTTTTTCACCACTTATTTGTTGCATGTAGTGAATTTTGTAAAATAATTTCATATATATTATCATTATTCTTTTTATATTCTTGTTATTATGTTATTCATTTGGTTTTTATTATCTTTTGGTTATACGACTCGATTGGTTACAACGAGGTAAGGGGCTTTTATCTCAACTTTTATTCCCGTGAGATTCATAATACATTTGCAAATATTTCCATTTGTGTGGTGTGTGTACTAACCATTATTTTATTATTTGTGTAATATACTTTAATTTATATCTATTTACATCTTCATTTTATGACCCATCTTTCATGGGGTGTACATCTCGAAAGTTACCCAAATCGGTAATGGAACCTTTCACTCTCCACTTTTTAAAAGACTTTTTTTTGTTAGGCATTTTAATTTACATATTCTTTTGTTGGGATATGTTATTATATATCATTATTTCTGTAAATTGTATGTCCATGTGATGAGATAACCTTGTATTTTTCATCAACTCATTTTCTGAATTTTAATGTGACGCAGTTAGGCTGTTGAATTTCTGTAAGGGAACTTCTTAACCCAATTTCAATTCTTTGGGTCAATTCTATAATTCATGATTATGTCATGATATAAATATGTGTGGATTACATCTGATTTTTTTACACTTAATATCCACTTATATTGAGTGTATTTATATTTTTCACACATTATTATGTAATTGATTTATCCTTAATCTAATGATACCCTCTGTATAAGGGACTTCATCTCATTCTCCTTTTATCGTGGAATCCTTCGATTTATACACGAATTTATTTTATATTTTTTAGAAACCCCTTTTACTTTTACTTTTATTCAAAAGGAATATCTTCTCTATGAAGTGTTTTACTAAATAACAAAAACTGTGTTTTTTTAACGTACACGGTGTCAACGACCTTCCTGCCGCGGCGAGTATTATTTGATTATTGGATTCCATAACAAGCCATAATGTTTTTAAAAGTAAAATAAACACCATATACTCTTTTATGTATTTTGTTTTTGAAATTTTTTTTGAAAATGTTTAAATTATATAAATGTGTTGTATTGATATCTTGTTATTGAAATGTGGAAATGTTATCTTTCCATTATGCATGTTTTATGTGATACGATTATGTTATGGTTCTTGAGCATTGTTTATGATGACGGGTGGTTCCATGATAATCTAAGGGTGGTTGAGCCCAAGATAGATCTCCAATGCATTGGGTAATGCGAAGGAGTTAAATGCTAAGGTTTCTCCAAAGAGATTTAATGATATACTATTATGGGTATTCCAAACTTCACCATGATGGTTACTCCAAACGTATAAATGTTATAAATGACTCATGTTTACATTAAGACATATGTTTTAAATGATATATTTATAAATTTTATGAATTCATGAGGTATGTTGAAGCGCTTATGTTTTATGTGTAAAGTACGATTTCATTGATTCATATGTATACATGGACTATTTTATTCTTTACTTATTTTTTTATCCCTTACTGAGACTTTTATGCTCATCCAATATTTTTGAAATTTTTTCCACATGACATAATGATGAATTGGGTCAAATATGGGATCTAGGAAAGACATGCTATCTAAAACATGGAACTATACATGTTTCTTTTAAAGAGTTTTTATTTTGTGAAAAAAATTGAAAATTTGTAAGAGTGTCTAATTTGTAATCTTTTGAGATGTAATGTAATAGTTATGTCCTAACGCTCTAAAACAATAAACCTGAAATGATCCTCAATGTGAATTATTAATTTAATTCATGATTATGTAATGTCTTAAGTTAGGGTCATTATAGTTGGCATCAATGGGAGGTTTAGATAACTTTAGAGGTTAGAGTGTTGTTTAAGCATAAGTGACAAGTTGTATATAACCACAGTGGATACTATATTAGATGAGTTCATTGTTATATTTGAAAGTTATAATTATATTGAGATAACATGGATAAGTATATCTTGGTTTTTGTCTTCCTCATTAGTACATGATGATTTTGTTGATATCTAGAAAGCACTAAAGTGACAATGCATTTGAAGGAAAATCTGGTGGTTCTCAGATTAAGTGACTAGATGAAATGGGGGATTCAGTGAGAAATCTTGTGTTTATTCTAAATAAACTATCAAAAGTGATGATTAACCACTTGAACCTTGTTGAGTTCTCTGATTCATCATGTACGAGAGAACCAAGTCAATGAGAATGTTCAGGTAATAATTATAAATGTAACCATTAGGGTTTATATGATCCTTACTTTTGAAGTAATTATGGGTTACTATATGTTTTGATGGAAAATAAAAGGAATGATATAAACATGAATTTAAATTATGTTATGATTATTTTTGAAGATTTAATCTCTTTTGGGGGAATGTTTTAAGAATTATATATTTATGCAAAAAGGACAACACTCAGACCGTGTGACAACCCGTCTCGCCGGATGAAGCTGCAGGGATTGAACCCACAACCAAAGTGTGACTGGTATTTATCGCCTACCACTAGGATACATAAAGTCCCAGGTTAGTTTGACTAATTATTATTAGTTAGATGATCTTATGAATCTGTAATAAGTTGATGTTGTGTTATCTCTGGAAATGATTAACCTATAAGGGAGGATATGTGATTAGTTTAATTACTTTTCAATACGAGTCTTTAAGAGTAACTGATGTTATATGGAGATAAATGTTAAGATTTACCGTGGAAGACTATGTGATTAAATCTTTAAGAGATTTGGGTTTCAAAATTTGTTTGGATTACTTTGATGAATTTTATAGATAGCTATTTATTGAATGGTCTTTGAGGAACTTTGTATTTTTTATGAAAATTTTTGGAGATTAAGAGTAGTTTTTCTTTTTATAAAAGATTATCCTTTTTGGAGATTATCTGATATTGTACAAACATTTTTGGTTTTAGTTAATGTTTAATGACATGGGAAATATATAGTTCTCTTTTTTGGATTAGGTGATTCTCAAGAGGTTGGTTATAGCGCTCGTAATGTGAACAAGTCATCCTAAATAATCATCTTTTGGAGAAAATTCGAGTTTTTGTTAGAAATATATTAAAAGTTGAAAGTCTACATGACAAGTAAGTATATTTCCTTATGTTTTAGTTTAGCTCATAAAAAATTTCCTTGTTGAAATGTAATTTAAAAGAAAAACGTTGTCTGTTAACTTTTCCTACCAGGGAATCAAATACCATTTATCCCATCACAATTTTGTGATTTTCTTGTGGTTTACATTATCCTAAACTTATTTTCTATCACTCTCCATCATAACTTGATGGTTTGTTTTCTTCTCCATATACAGGTCTTCCTGGTATCCTAGTATTTGTTGTCTTGGTTGACCTTTGTACTTCTCTTTCTTTCTTTTAGATTAATAGTTTAATTGATGCCTTTTCCAATGTGCGGTTTTCAATGATGTTTCCAAGATAAATTTTAAAATTATGGGGATGCAATTACCAAATGGGGGGAATGATGTAACATCACCGGTAAATAAAGAATGTGAAATTATCATAGTTATTAATATTTGTGGATGAAATTTTAATATTACTTTAAAAGGAATGCTATGATCGATGGCGTACCCAATATGCAACAATGTGTTTCTTTGAAATCTTACGTTGCACACTAATAATATAATAATATTATTTTATATGGTAATTAACACCAAGATTTTGTAATGGCAGGAATGAAAATAACTAACAAAAAAATGATTATATATGTTTTGTTAAATATTTTAACAATTACCAAATAAATGTTACATTCTTCAATTGAAAATGAATCCAATTTTAAGCATAAATATTCTAATATTATTTAAAAGGTCAATTAAACGCCTTTTGATGGAGAAACCTTTTTAAATCTACTTTTTGAAATTTTTATATGTTAAATTTGACAACATAAAATCCTTTTTTAAAATCAGGAACATAAAATATACTCTGTGTAATTTGTTGTTATTTTTCTGATAAAGATCATTTTTTAATGAAGAGTGACAATGTGGTATTTTAATTTTAAAACTCAATTTAATCTAATTTATTAATATGGTTAGATTATATTTTTAATTGGGTTTAATATGTAGATAAAATATATTTTTACCATTTAATCTGATGGTGGTAATTGGAATTAATTTCACTTTGAAATTGGACATAAAAACGTGACAACATTTTTATAGATATTGTTTCTTAAAAACACTTTATTTGTTTTGACAACGAAAGTTAATTATTAAAATAGTTAATGAAACTTCTATGTTTTGAATTTTGTACAATAGAAATCATTTTGAATTCAGAATATCAAATATATCTTAGGGTGAATTTTTGGTTTTTTCTGAAAAACTTCATTTTTTGATTAATAGTGAAACCACTAAGTGGCAATTAGAAAACTGAATTTTTCATTAAACAAAAAATTACCACTTCTGAGAATTGAATTTCTAAAATAAAACATACATTGTTTTCATTAGTAAGTAAAATGTGGTTCAATGGGACGAAAATAATTTATGGTGAATAGTAACTTTTGAGTTTTATTAACCGTGGTTAGAGGTAATTATGATAATTTAAGGTAAAAATGATATTATAAAAATATAAAAATATCATGAAACATGTCCAAACCTTAATGGATGACTCATGGATGACCATGAAAATCCATGGGTCAATTCTTGGGACCCCATCGAGGGACCTGTGTTTGATAATGACATTAATACTTTTTATTTAAAGTAAAAATAAAAATGTCACAAACATGTATTATTTTTCTAAAAAAATGTACATGGGTTTATATAAGTTATAATTTTGAATATAAATATTAATTATAAATATAAAAATATTTTCCACATCATGATAATTTTTTTATAATTTTTATACATCACAAGAATAAAATTATTTATGATATAATGATGAGGCAGTGTTTACGTCATGAATGAATGATTTAAATAAATAATAAGATAATGTTTAAAATAATATCCAACACTTGTCCAATTATTATTGGATGATTTTATCTCGAACATGTGACACCTTTATTCGACTTTAATGAATTTTGGTCCTTTATAAACCGAAAAGCATTATATAATAAAATAATAGTTCAATGCTATCCAAAAGAGCCCCTCCTCTCCCTTATAAAAAGTCCCAACATCCTACCCTTCTATCACACATCTCAAGCCCATTGGCTCGTCCAAAATCTATTTATATAAGCTCCCAATATCCCTATCTTCATCCTAGAATCCTTACCATAGTCAGAAAGCTCCTCAAGAAACCCTCTTTGTTCTAACCAAGGGGAGTTACCCAATTTAAAGGTAATGTATTCTATTACGTTATTTTGTTTAATTTTGATTCTCCAACCCCCTAAACTATTTTTATTCACTTATTTTGTAATAAAAAAATTAAATTAAATATACTAGGATGTTTTTATGTGATTTATCTGAGCTAAAATTACACACACCCCACCATCTAATGGGTAAATAACATATTGTTTCTATAGATGGAGAATTACTGCCGCACGAATTGATGATTGTTCAGTCTTCTCCTACCACCTCTGATGGTGGACATTATGATGGATCTATATTTATATAATATATTTATTATATTTATTTCCTCTCTATGCATCTGTATTTTATATTTAGAAAATACCTTTATTCTTTGCATGTTGTGCAAATGAGATAATTTCATTTCAGAAAGTGTGGACTACCGCCTCCTCAAGTTATTTGACTCGTTTTTACAATACATGGAATGTATAAAAAATGAAATTAATGAACTTATGTGAGATATGTTACATATATATTATAATGTAATTATAATATATATATATATCTCATTTATTTTTAATTCCATTAATATGACAAAGAAATGAAAGTAGCATTCATGCATACATACAGCCTACAGTCTCCATGAATGGTTCCTTTTATTTTTTATCTCCAAATGTTAAGGAATAGTATAAAACGAAAATATAATAGATATATAAGATATTTATATCATTAATACTATTCTTTATATGATGTAATTATAACTACTTGGACAATTCTTTCCAAAGAAGTTCTTTTTTTACTCATGTACCGAACATCGACAAAAACGTCTAATATGAGCTCATATAATTAACTAATTATAATAAAATTATAATATGTGATATGAATTGAATAATAAACATTAAAGTATGTAATTATTTAATTATAAATTGACCAATGATTATTATTCATGAATATAAAGAAACGAACAAGGCAAGTCGGACTAGAGGTAATGGATCCTACCTCTCTCTTTCTTTTTAAGTAATCTCTTTTATGTAATTTTTATGCTCCATGTTATTATTTTGGGGATGTTTTTTTAAAATTTATCCTATTGTAATTTTCATGTTCATATGATGAGAGACCCCCTTTTTCTCTTATCAATTCATTTTAAGAATGTTTGAGTGGCGTTGTTAGGTAGCTAAATTTTTTTAAGGGGATTTCTTATCTCACTTTTAATACTGTGAGATTTCCATTGTTTGCCACTTATTTGTTGCATGTGTGACATTATATACTGCCATATCATATATATTATCATGAATATATTTATATTAATGGTATTATGTGATTTATTTTCTTTTTTCATCTTTTAGTCGTACGACTCGATTGATTACAATGAGGTAAGGGGTTTTATCTCACTTTTTATTCCTGTGAGATTCATGCAACATTTGCCACTATTTCCTTTTTTTGGTGTATTTAATTCCAATGATTTTTTTATTTGTGTAATATACATTAATTTATCGGTATTTAAATCTTTATTGTTTGACCCTTCTTTCATTGGGTGTAAGTCACGAATGTTACCCAAATCGGTAAGGGAACCTTTCACCCTCCTCTTTTTAAAAGAATTATTTTTGTTTGGTCATTTAATTTACATATTATTATGTTGGGTTATGTTCTTATATATCATTATTTCTATAAATTTTATGCCCATGTGATGAGATACACATTTTATATCTCATCAACTCATTTTCTGAATTTTAAAGTGACATCCTTAGTCTGTCGAATTTCTGTAAGGGAACTTCTTAACCCAATTTCAATTCATTGGGTTAAACCATTACTTCCTGAATATGTCATGCTGTCAATATGTGTGGATGACCTCTGATTGTTTTACACTTAATATCCATGTATATTGAGTGTATTTATATTTTTCACACATAATTGTGTAATTGATATATCCTTAATCTCAGGATACTATCTTTATAAGGGACTTCGTCTCAATATCATTTTATTGAGGCATCCCTTGATTTATACACGACATTCTATTATATGTTTTATACACCCCTTTGAATTTTCCTTTTATTCAAAATGAATATTTTCTCTACGAAGTGTTTTACATAACGACAAAAATTATATTTTTTAACATACGTGGTGACAACGACCTTTCCACTGCTGCGAGTATTATTTGATCTTTAACTTCATTAACAAGAAGTAATGATTTTAACATGAAAATAAATACAATAAATATTATATGTATTTTGGTATATAATTTGGTTTTGATAATGTTTAAATTATATCAATTTTTTGTATTGATAACATGTGATTGAAATGTGGAAATTTTGTGTTTCTTTTATTCATGTTTTATGTGATACGATTCTGTTATGGTTCTTGGGAATAAATTATGAATATTGGTGGTTCCGTAATAAACTAACAGCAGGTGAGCCCGAGATAGGTCTCCAATGAATTGGGTAACGTTATGTAGTTAAACACTATGGTTTCTCCAAATAGATTTAGGGAATATACTGTGATGGGTATTCAAAAAGTTACCATGAGGGTTACTCCCTACGTAATAATTTTTTAAATGCCTCATGTTACCTTTAGGTATTATGATTTCTATGAGTTATTAATAAATCTTATGATTTCACATGGTATGTTGAAGCGCTTATGTTTTATGAGTAAAGTATGATTTCATTTATTCTTATGTACATATAGACTACTGTTTTCTTTCCTTATTTTTTAATCCCTTACTGAGAATTTTATGCTCATCCAACGTTTTTGAAATGTTTTCCATAGGACATAATGTTTTATTGGGTCAAGGATGGGATCAAGGAAAGACATGCTATCTAAAACATGGAACTATACATGTTTCTTATTAAGAGTTATTATTTTGGGAAAAAATGGAATCTTAGTCGGAGTGTGTCTACTTTTTAATCTTTTGAGATGTAATTTAATATTTATGCCTTAACTCTCTAAAACTCTAAACCTGAAAATATCCTCTTCGTGAATTGTTTATTTAATTCAAGATTATGTAATGTTTTAAGGCATGGTTCTTATAACGACTCAGTTCTAGAGAGACCTAATAGAGTATTGATCTTCTGGCATGATGGTCCATCTTCAGCGTTTATGTCAAATCTTCTCACATACAGATGGTGGTAGGGGTTCCTTTATGACCCAGCGTTCCGGATAAGCATCGCCAGTTTCTCACTAGTTTTGGAAATAGAGTTCTTCTGGCCATTCGGGCTGAGGTGGAGGTCACAAAAGTGGTGGTCAGTCTCCATGCTACCAACGACATCAATGTGGATCATCTCAGAGTGGTCTGGCAGGGTCACAGGACCGTGGAGCAGGTTAGAACTTTGTAGTGCAGCAGACCCATCAGGAGAAGGATCCCGACCCCTCTACAGTTCGAGGTACAATCTTAGTAGCCTCCGTTTTATCTTCAACTCTTTTAGATAAAGGGTCATCCCATATGTTTATATCTTTCATTATTGTGGAGAGTCACGGTCTCTTCATCTTTTTTTGCTGAAATCTTGACAGTAGACACACCGTTGGGAACTAGGACAACTAGTGTACATCAAATAAAGGAGTTACCTCTATAGATTGGTGGGTGTAACATTCTATGGGTCTTTTATTTCCTAGAGATAACAGGTTATGATGTCATTCTTGGGATGGACTGGTTAGTTCCCATCCAGGCAGTTGTTGATTGTTATTGCCTCAGGGTGAGTTTCATATCACCAGATGGTGGATTTTTTCTTTATAAGGACGAGTGGGATTCTAGGCGAGTAGAGTAGGTCCAGAGAAATTTGGGTTAGGAGATGTTATATGTCAGATTTCTAGTGTATATCTGGATGTCCATGGGAATTCAGAGTTGGAGGTTCCACCAGTGGTGGATCGTTTCAGGAACATTTTTCCAGAGGACGTTTTTGGTTTGCCTCCGGACCGTGAGGTAGACTCCTCAATTGATATTTTTTCAAGAGCAGCACAAGTTTCCATTCATCCTTATAGATGGACACACCTGAGTTGCAGGAGATAAAGAAACAGTTGGAGGAGTTGCAGGCTAATGGTTTCATCTGATCCAGTACTTCTCCTTGGGGTTCTCCAGTCCTGTTCGTGAAGAAGGTAGATGGTACCCTCAGGATTTCTGTAGAATATCGGATGTTGAACCAGTTAACGTTCAAGAACCGATATCCATTTCCTATGATTGATTACCTCTTTGATCATCTTCGAGGAGCCAAAGTGTTCTCGAAGATTGACTTGAGGTCCAATTATCATCAGTTATGCATTAGACCATCTGATATACATCTCATAGCCTTCTGGAGCAGGTATGGTCCATACGAGTACATGTTTATGTCGTTTGGTCTCAATAATGCGCCTGTAGTTTTCATAACCCTGATGAATCGATTGTTCCATCCATACATGGATACCTTCATTGTTGTTTCCATGGATGATATCATGGTGTACTATCACACTCGACACGACCATGGTACCCATCCCGAGATCTTTTGGAATAAAATGAGGGAGCATCAGTTATATTCTATGCTCTGAATGTGAAACTTTTGGTTAGACCAGATTCACTTCTTGGGATTGTTATCTCAAGGACATGCTTATCAGTAGACCCAGAGAAAGCGAGAGATGTGGTTTCCTGGGAGAAGCCGAAGAATTTATTTTAGGTGAAGAGTATTTTGGTGTTGGTTGGATACTATATATGTTTCATATAGGACTTTTCATTCTTAGAAGCACCACTAACAGGTCTGATCAAGAAGGGGGAAAAGTTTTAATGGTAAGATTCTAGTGAGTCAGCCTTTCAAGAGCTGAAAGAGAGGTTTACTTTACCACCAATACTTGTATTGATAGAGTAAGGAATGAGATTTATTGTTTACTGTGATCCATCAGGGGTCAGGCTGGCAGTTGTGCTTTTGTAGGGAGATGGAGTAGGTGAATATGGGTCTTAGCAGTTGATACCACATTAGAGGAATTACCTGACACATGATCAGGAGTTGGCAACTATTGTTCATGAATTTCAATGTTGGATAAATTATATTTTGGGGGATCATTTTGTGGTCTTCACTAACCACAAAAGTCTCATGTATATTTTCACTCAGTGTGACTTGAATTTGAGGAAGAAAAGGTGGGTTGAGTACCTTCAATAATTTGAATTCAATCATGCCTACACGCATGAGAATGGCAATGTTGTGGATGTTGCACTGACCAAGAGGACTAAGATACAGGTAGTTCAGGAGGCCAACTTTGAGTGGAAGCTTATAGATTGTTTTCTGAGATGAATATGGAGGTGTACAACACACATGTGAATACTTTTCTTTCTTCTATAGTATTTACCTCTACTCTTCTTGATCGATTACAAATGAAGAAGATATTAGATTCTGAAGGCCTAGTCCTACGAAAAAGCGTGTCCAAAGAGGACACTATTCTTGGATGGACAATAGGTGGGCCTGAGATCTGGCGTTTCTTGGGGCACGTATTGGTGCTAGAAGATATACATGAAGAGCTAATGCAGGACTTTCAATCCTCAGTTTTTCATTTCATACTAGCGTCACAATGATGTATTGTCACCTACACTATTATAATTGGTGGCTAGGTATGAAGAAGGACGTTGTTGGTTTCATCATGAGGTGTTCCACTTGTTTGTAGGGGAAGGCGGATCATCAGTGACCAGCATGGATTTTTTTAGCATTTTCCCATTCTATAGTGTAAGTGGAATGACGTCACTGTGGACTTTGTGACCGGTTTTCCGAGGTCACCATGAGGGAATGACACAATTTGGGTTATCATTAACAGAATCACGCTGGTTTCAGACTTCTGCAGATCAATCATACCATCAGTGTTGATGAGCTGGGGCGATTATACATCCATAATATTGTACATTAAGATGGGGTTCCACAATCCATTTTTTTAGACAGGGATTCACATTTTACTTTCCAGGTCTCGAAGTCTGATCAAAATGATTTGGGAACACAAGAACTTTTGAGTTCATCTTACCATCCCCATACAGTTGGACAGACAAAGCATACGATTTGGGTGCTTGAGGATATGCTCTGAGCATGAATTCTAGATTTTGGAGGATCTTGGAAGAAGCATAAACATCTTGTTTAGTTTTCTTACAAGATCTTTTTCAAGGTGACTATTCAGATGGTTCCTTAAAAGGATTTTTACTGTAGGCCATGCCGATCACCCTTATGTTGGCTGGATGCAGGAGAGACAGTTATAAGGGGTCCTCGTCTTGTCCCGGAGAGCACATAGCAGATATATTAGATTTAGAAGAGGATGGCTATTGCACAATCTTTTCAGATGTCTTATGTTGATCATTGAAGATGACCTCTGGAGTTCCAGGTTGAGGATTAGGTTTTCCTACATGTCGCACCGAGGTTGGAACAAAAGAGTATTATGAGGTGGGTAAGATTTCACTGATGTACTTCAGGCCATTTGAGGTGTTGGAGAGAGTTGGTCTAGTTTCATATTAGTTGCAGTTACCTTAGAGGTATTGGGCTATTCATGATGTCTTCCATGTTTCACATCTCCGAAGTTACATTCAAGGCCAGTCTCATGTCTTTCAACCTAAGGAGGTTAAGCTCGAAGCGGATGCATCATTTGAGGAGAAAACAATTTGGATTGTTGATCACAGTACAAAGGTTCTTTGTGGCTGCTCTATTCCTCTGGTACGAGTGCTATGGTAGCAGAGATGAGTACAAGATGAGACTTGCGAGAGAGAGAGGCTAACATATGATCACATTGGCCGGAGTTGTTCAAGGATTCTTCTTCTATGACGCTCTAGGGAAATTCAGGGATGAATTTATTTAAAGGGGGAAGTTTATAAGAACATGGATCTTCTTTTGAGGTATGTTTTTCTCTTTTCTATAATTTTTTAGAAAATAGATGTTTCTAGAAATTTTTTAAGTACACTTCATGTACATTATGAGTACATCCGGTGTACTTTATGAGTACACGCCGTTTAATTAGTAGCCGTAGGAGGCCGTGTGATAGCTACGTCCCGGCCACACACACAGTCATGTGGGGTGATGTGGAGGCCACCTAAATTGGATTATAGAAATAGTAAATACACAACATTTACTCCAAAAATACAAGCCATGTATTTTTTTTCATTAAATGTACCGGGGACGCGTCTGATCGCTAGAAATGTCTTCTTCTAGGTCTCGTTCGACTAAGAGAAACCGTACAGTTCCGAAACTTATCTGAGGCCCCAATACTCTATTTGTTCTCTGAATCTACTATTGTGGATTACGTTGGAAACGCAACTGTATGCTCTTCCTACTTCTAGATCATTGTTTTCTAATTCATCCTCTTTTCAATGTTATAATGAGTTTAATGTTTAATGAGTTTTCTTTGATCTATAGCATTATAAGATGATTAAAGCCTCATGGATCATGTATTTTGATCTCCTAACCCAAAGGTAGGTGGTTTGTGCCATTTTGATTGATGTCTTTGAGTATTTTGTGCAAATTCCATCAATACCATTGAATGGGGTGTTGCGTGTTTAACCATTTTAACCCTGTTGTTTTCCTTCCATGATTGTATGCTTATTTAGAGGTTATTTGGATATTATTTGGGATTATTGCTATACCTTGGATGTTCTTCTCATGTTTTTTTGTTTACAACCATTTGATCCTGTTTATCCTATTGGTCGGATACCTGTTTTCCATGCCTTGTGGTCGTAGGATGGAGTGTTGTTTTCTAACATGATTTATATGTCGTAGTCTTGTTATCCAAGTAGTTATTTAGGTTTATATTGCCTTTATATCATTACAATGTATTGACTTACATGGGGCTATGAGAACCTTGTGCTATAGAATAAAAGAGGATAGATTGAGTGAGCTTCCTCATTGATTCTTTGGACAATATAGACAATAAGACGATAGACATAGTGAGCTTCCTCAGAGAGACTTTAAAATTTATAGACTATAAGTGGATAGAATGAGTGAGGTTCCTTAGAGAGTCATTATTTTACTTGAATTACCTTGAACCACTCTATGATATAAGAGGAATTGACTGGGTGAGCTTCCTCAGAGGGTCTATGAATGACCAGGGGATATAAGATGAATTGAACAAGTGAGCTTCCTCAGAGAGTCTATTGACCTTGGGCCTATTAGGGGAATTGACTGTGCGATCTTTCTAATATATTCCCTAACTACCATAGACAATAAGGTTAATTGAACATGGGAGATTCCTAAGAGAATCTTATTATTTTTGCATGACCAAACCAGAGGGGTTAGGTTGAGTGTACTGTACATAGGGTTGTTGGTACTTGTTAAGTATGACCAGAGGGGATGACTGTGAGTACTTTCTAGAGGGTTACCTGTTTGTGTTTAAATACTTTGTAGTTATTTCAAGGTATTGGAACTCCGGATTTTTTTACTAATGATCATTTTTTTCATGTTTACTACTTTCTTAACTTTACCAGCCATATATTCACTAACTATTAGGCAGTGATCATTGGGTGGTTGCCTAATGGGATTTAGTCTCACACCCTATCCGGGCAATTATTTTGGGCCCAAACAGATTATATTGTTTTAGGTATAGATAAGGGGAAGTGCCCTTCCACTTCAGGTAATTGACTTGCTATGGAGCTGGAGAGCATGGGACCAAGCCTAGGCTTTCTATGCTGAGGAGATGTTAATCTTTTCATTTGTACTCTATTTCAGTATTGTTTCCTTCACCATGGTAACTTTTTTGGATATTTTCCTATATATAATCATCATTTATTATTTATTATGAATTTCCCCATATGATTATTGTTTCTAGTCTTCCATTGTTCACTTGTGTATGGATTATTATTTATTCCGCTATTGTATGTTGTTTCTCATGTGATGTGTACTCTGCCAATATGGGCATAGTTTCTCCATTATCACATCCAAGGCCCTCGATTCTAGTTAGTAACCTCTGACATTCAGGGAAATACGCTTGAGGCCATGTGACCAAATGGGTACGGGGCGCCTCTGGGTGTCTTCCGGAACTGGGATGTTACACTAGTCCTTATACCTTTATCATGGTTTCATTATCTGAAAAATTATAGTCATGACCTAAATATAATATCTATTAATTTTATAAAATTTTAAAACCATTCTTATAAATAGGTGATTAAAAATGAATTACATCACTTCATGGACACATACACATGAGTTCTTTTTTCACGTTTGGGTGAATGGAATAAAATAATGGTATATAATAATTTACTTTTATAAAATAATAATTTTATCATTAATATAATATATATTAATGAAATATGACCATAATACCATTAAATTAATGATTAAATATAAAAATAATCATATCTCCTCGTGGATGTGGTAGTCAACACGTTCGCCCAAGCAACGTTAGCATTTTCCAACTAATCGAAAAGAGGAAAATAATGGTTATACAATTAAGATTAAAACATCACAATTTAGTGATTATACTGATTCGATGATCCTAAAATGTATATAAAATATTTTTAAGAAGATTAAAAAAAATACTAAATATCCAAAAGTACCTATAACACATCTTGGTTAAATTTTCAATTGAAGGGAACCTTAAGGATTACTAGATAGGGCATTTCAAAAGTATAAAACCACATGGTCAGGTTTATGGATTTTTTATAATATTATAGAAGATATTATTATATATAAGTTATCAAGATGTGTGGATAATATATGAGTGGAAGAACGATTTTAATATTTAGTGTAGTGTCAAAATACTATCTATTAAAAAAATTTAAATATAATTAACCCACTATCATGTGAAATTGTAATAGGATGAGATATTTTAAAATATTTTTTTTAAATGATCATTTCTATTTTTTGTGGCATAGAATAGTTAATTTTGATTTCATTAAATGTAAAATAGAGTTTAGATTATATCACATGCAACTATATGTTTGTCTTTTGTAACACAAAATACAGTTTTCATCTTTCTTTACATGAAACTCTTAGTTTAAAGGAAATGTGTCAAAAAAATATAATTATAAAATTTATCACCTATAATTTATTATGAAGGTTATGAATAATATTAAAAAAATTATGTCAATATGGATGATATATATATAAATAATATGAATTTGTTTGTAAAAAATAATTAAAAATGAAAATAAAACCATTTGAAATAGAAGGAATTTTTTTTATGCAAATCTATTTTTTTGGAAAAAACATTGTTTAACATAATAAATTAAAAACCCAATTTTGGTGAATTATATCAATTAAATTCCTATATTTAATAATTAATCAAATTTTAAGATTTCATCTTTTTTTTTCTTTAAAATAAATAAATATAAATATAATTGTTCACATACAAATAAATATTTTTCAAAAAGCCATATTTTCTATTTTTTATATTAGAAATATTTTTGAAATAATTATTTACCATTTTATAAAATTTAGTTTTAAAAATAAATTTTTTAATAGGTCTACTTATTTTATCATCAGTTTAAATTTGTAAAATTTTATGAATTATTTCACTTTTGGATAATATTGAGAAATAATTATTTTTAATTGAATATTGATTCTCATTTAATTTCATTAAAGTGTATAATTTATATTATATTTTTTAAAAATTTATAACTTGTTAAATTTTACATGAAATAATTTTTTTTTGGTTTCAATTTATTATTTAAATAAAATAAAAAAAACATTGTAATTATTAGTTAATTTATTATTTTAGAACTCGCTTTTCCATCAATTATTTGGGTTAACTATATATTATAGTTTCAAAAATTATTTCAATATAGTTTTTAAAAATATATTCATTATTTGGAATAAGGGTAATTGATAATTTATAAAATTCTCAATTTTATTTTTGTCCAAATTGAGTAGTGAAAATAGAAAAAATTATTTAATTTGATTTTGATAAAAATGAGTTTACAGTAGGCTTAAAATAAAAGACAAGGGTAAAACGAATATATAAACCATTCAAAAAATATTTCACATACATAATTATTCCTTTTAACATATATTATTTTAATTTTAATTATTTTGGACCATTTTTCCATGTGGAATACAATGGAGAAGTCAATTATTTTAAAAAATAACCAGTGTGTCTTCTCCTCCATTTATAGAATTCCAGCCAATATTCTCTCTTATTTACACATTATCTCCTATCTAGTTCATCCAATAATTTCCAAATAACTTCCCAAAATCCATTTTTTCATCCTTTATGCATTATTTTTAACAAAAATCCAAGTAATGTATTCGTTTTTTTCAAACTAATTATGATACGTAATGAAGAGGAAATGTTTATCAACGAGATTTTTATTTATTTCATAATCCACCCTATTGAATTTTTATTATACCATGAAAAAGTAATAAAATTATAATTTAACATATATTTGGATGTATTAATGTTACCTATATGACTTAAATCCTGGTACACTAACGTAAAATGGGTTATGAAATCATTATTTTTGTTTATGACATACTACCACCTCATGAACTCATGAAATTCATTTTTCTATTACCACAATTATTAGTTGTACATAATTATGTATTTGTTGTTTATATATTTTATATATAATTACCATGATGTTATTATCCTTATTGAATTATCTTATTGTATAAATAACAATACATTCCACTTTTTTGGAATATAATAATGTCGTTCATGTGTACGGTGGACAACCACTTCAAAAATCAACATGATTCATTCATGCATTACATGGAATCTATTAACGATGTGTTAAAAAAATACGCGATATATCTAAAATAAAAATACTAATATAATAAAAATAAATAAATATATATATATATATATATATATATATAATGTTATATTATTTCTTTTATACGATAAGAAATGGAACATCGTTCATGTGTATGTACGACAAACATTCTATTTGAATATTATATATCATGTCATACTTCTAAATATATAGGATTACTACAAATTCATGATTAATGAATATATATATAGTTATATCCTGTTTTAAATTATTTATATTTTGAAACTATGATCAAATTAAGAGGGCCAAATATAGAATGTCAAAATATATATAAAAAATAGAGCAGTTATTACACAAATCTTAGCATTAAAAGGGAATTATTAGTGACTCCAATAAAAGTCATAATAAAATAATATATGGTATGATATATATATATATCAGTAATGTTTGTATAGTTTACATTTATTTAGTAATCATGATTCATTAATGAGTATAACAGATTTTATATCTTATGGTATGTGGATTTTTAGTCTGACATATATTCTTAAAGGAATTATGCCATATTCATAACTAATTTATATTTTGTGGTGTATATACTAAAATGTGAAATTATATATCATGAATATAACTGATTTACTGAAAATTAATATTTCTATTGATGTTATTCTTTAATTAATATTATGAATCAAAATATTCTCAAGAAGTAAGAGATTTTTATTTGAATTTTCCTTCACTGAGATATACATTACTTATATACCTATATTAAATCAATAGGTGTATATATATACCTTTTTAAATGTAATATAGTTAATTTATTAGTTCTCATTATATTTTATATTTCAATTTATAGTATTCCATTACAAATATTACTAATCATGGTTACCAGTGTGGTTGGATTTTCTATAACAATATCATCATTTTTAGAGATTGTTAATGAATATGTTTCCAATTACATAATATTATGATCCATATCTTATTAAACATTTTAAATTTATTATCATATGGTTTTCATAATATTTTCAAGTAATAGTTCCATTTTTATACATTATGGTGTTAAGGATAATTGAAAATTTGTTTTTAGAATATTATACATTGTTTCTCCCTTTAGTGGGAAAATTTTTTCTTTTAAAACCATGTTTTATAAAAATTAATTATTTAGTCACCTAATAATTTTTAAAAAATAATTTTTTTATATTTTACCAAAAAATATGTATCATTGAATCTTCATGTTGTCTTCTATAACAATGGTCATTTCTATTTTTTGACAAATATAAAATGAATAATTGTTTTTAACATCATGACATAAATATTATTTCACACTTTAAAGAACAACTAATAGTTTTAAGATAAGATTAAATATTTTCAACTCTCATTTTTATGAAAATTTTAACCTTTATATTTTTAAATAAAATTATACTTTATATAAATTATTTTAAATGTAATTTCATTTAATTTTTTATGTTTTGAATTATGATTTCAAAGTAAGAAAGGATATTTTTCACATGAAACATTTGAAATGATTTTCAAAAGAATTATTTTTAGGTTTTAAAGAATATTTTATATAGTGGGTTTTCCTAATGTTTAAGGTTTTTTTTATAGAAAATATAATTTTTTAACAATTGTACAATGTATTCATTCAAAATTATTTCCTTCTATGATGTCATTTTTTAGGATACTTTCACTTTAATGTGGATATGATCCAAGGATAATATTCCTATATTTCATCTGGATGGTTTTAGTTTTCATGGAATGACGTTAATGAAATATATTTCTTGTTCGCATGTTACTACTTATGAAAATTCTTATAAATGACCCTTCTTTTAACTTGTTTTTATATGATGAACATGTTATAAAACCTGTATGTTTTCCAGGGGTTTTGACATGATGAATTTTATATGATACCCATTTCATTACCTGAGATATGTTATGATTAATTTTTATAATCATGTGTAATAAAGATATTTTATATCATTTTTTAATGTGTGAGACCTATATCCTCCTCCAATTAATTGGGTATAGATTTATATTTCTTGAGATAGGCTGGAATATAATAGTGAGTGATTTTTTATATTAAGATAGAGATAAAAGTTGGAGTTAACCCATTTCAGAAATAAAATTTTTCCTCTATGATGGTAAGGGTAGTGGGCCCATTCCACTTTGAGGAAAAGGATACCCTTGAGGATGGTAGTGTATCCCACCCAGGAGGTGAAGCCACTAAAAATAAGTGTACAAAAGTGGTCAAACAATGCACAAAAGAAGGTATATGGGAGTATATCCCAAGCCTGAAGCAGGTATTCATGTGTTTATCCCAAGCATAACATACTGAAAATATCTTTATGAGTATCCTTGATATAGGATTATCTATTATTATGTGTACGTCACAAATAAACTTCTTATTCCAATTTTATTCTATCATGTATCGTATTCTTAATGTAATTCGGATTAATATATTATAAACTACCAGTATTTATTCCAGAATATAATTTTGTGATCTATGACAGGATTGGAATGATCATCAATAATTATGATCATTTTCCTCTACCCTTATTAATATATTATGATTTTATATGATCATAGACATATATACCATTCCTTTACCCTTGTTGAGCTTCCTATATCACACTTTCTTATGTTTCCATTCACTTAGGCTTTGATGAATGTTTTTATATAGGGTATGTATATGAAGAGTATTAAATGGGAAGATATTTTTTTTGAAAAAATATAACATCATTCACTATATAATAATATTGAGTTACATGTTTCCAATGGAACTAAAATCTCACCTTCTCAGGCAGACTATATTAATAATGTCATTAATATTCATCATGAAATATTTAATATCTATGTATGAGAGGTGTGGGACTCTGTAGTTGGAATCAGATAAAATTTTTATTTTATGTTTGATAATATGGATGTGAAATATCTAATGAGATCACTAGATATATTCTTAAGGATGTTCCTAGGGATATATCTAAATATTTGTCTAAGAAAGAGATAAATAAAAATGTCCATGGATTTTGGTAAAGGATAATGTGAGTGTGTTATATGAAATTACATCCCTATCCAGATACAAAAATTGGATTTGAATATTAAATAGATGTACTAAGGGGTAATAACCACAAAAACAACATATTTTTATTGACATGATCTGGAACAAGTGCATGATCTCCAACCATTCTTAATCCTTGTTTGAATCTCCTAGGATATATGCCTTGTAATCTCAGAAATTCATTGTGAAACATCCTAAATTTATTAGAATGATTTGAAATATGAATTCCCAAGGTAAAGATAAGTTTTCATAGATTAAAAATATGTCTTCTTGATTTATAACTCATAGATATTTTTTTGGACTATTTGATTTTATATTAATGGTAAAAATTGAATGTGATGTAAATATTTTTGATGTGTAGAAAAATGGGGTGAAGCATAGATTGATGGTGATTTTTACCAGGGAAAAAAATTATTTATGAACAATTCTAATAATATAATCCTTAACCAACTATCATATCAAATAGAGAAGATAAGGAAGGAGTACACTAAATGATTGTGTTATGATTAATATGGAAGAATGAAGTTTAAATTTCTATATGATGTTATCATTGAAAGAATTACCAAAGTGAGTGTCTTGGAATAATGGTAATTGGTTTTGACGGTCGCAAATTAGGGGAAAAAATGTAAATGAAAATGTAAAATAAAAATTTTAGTTAATGAAATTGATGATAATATTATTTTACATAACAAATCATCAAAAATTAAATTATGAAAATGTTAAATGTGTAGGAATTAAAAAAGTTCAATTTCAAATGTTAAATCACATGAAAAAAATCAGAAAAGTTTTTTTGTGTAATGGTTATATATTCGATGATGAAGAGAGAACATATGACATATTAAAAGAAATATGTATTTAGTAATTAGATTATATGGAATCTTTAATGGTTTATGATGGAATTGTGGTTAATGGTTCGTTTATGTATTGGAAATCAAGTATTATAAATAATTTAATATATAATAATAGTTTAAAATTATTTTTTCATTAAGCATTTCAATGAATATATTGATTGATTCTGATTGACTAAAGTAGTGATTCGTAAGTAATGTGATATTTTGATTATTGTAATGTAACCCATAATATGTTTATGATGTTGAGAAAATTGTTTTTTATTTCTGATATAGTAATTATTTATTTGGATTAAGTAAATAATATATTATTTCTGAACTCTTATCTAATAAAGGATTCACTGAAAAAGTTTTATATTTTATCAGTAATGTATTTTTCTTCATTATTGGGTCTAGGGAATATATTCAGTAATCAGAGGAATTATATAAGGATTGAGAATGATTTCATTTTTTGGGATCTATATTAATTATGATTTTGTGAATATAAATGAATAAGATATCCACTTATTTGTTATGTGTCAAATATTAAAAATTTAATGGTGTTTGTCGGAATAGTGGTAAGTTCATTCGGGAAATTTATTGACCTTATTTCTAAAGATTATTATTTTTTGAAAGGGTCATACAGATAACCATTTGATGAAATTTTTTATGTTGATATTTACACTAGGATGTATATATTAAGGAAAGATTTTACCAAATACCGATTTATTCATAACTTGATCAAAATTACTTAAAATTCAATCAATGGATATTATTATCCATTATTGATTCAGGATTTGAAAATTAACCTTAATTTCATAGATAATTTTATGAAGTACAAATTTTTCATGGAATAAAAAAAGGTAGATAATGTGAATCTTAAATTGAATGAAATCAATGATGAATATATTCTTAGGAAAAATATTCACCTTTTAGAATATGATCCTCAAATAAAACACCATCATGTTATAATATTATTTGAAAATGTCAATGATATTTTTCATTACACATTGTTTTATTTATATTTTGTTGTAGAAATTATATGGATTAGCCACAATCCTTTGATCATTTATCTCTATCACTATCTATAATAATTTATCACTTTCTTCAAGGTCTAAATCATAAATTCCCACCTATGTTATCTTATGTGGAAACCTAGATATGATGTACTTTAGGTAACTATTATGTATCCATAATTCCATTTTCTTATAATGTTCTCAATTAAGTTGTTTATTTTTTATTTGTATGAAATAATTTTCAATTTATATATTATTGAAGACCGATAATAATTCTGGATAAAAAATTATTTTTAAGGGGGTAGAATATATAACCCTGAGATTTTGTGAAAACCATTTTTCCAATTTCTATATCTTTTTAATCCTTTTCATGATAATAAAATCTAATTTTGTCATGAATTAAAATAAACATTATGTTTATATTGTGTTACATGTAAAAATATATTTCACTTGTGTTACATTCAATACCGATATTATATTTCATTATATACAACATTAATTTTGAACGAAACATTCAACAGAAATACATTATTTTTATAATCATTGTCCACTATTCATTGGAATGGTTAGTATGAATAAGAAAAACTATATTATAAGACTAGGGTTTAATACTCTATATAAGTTGAATTATCTAATTTCTAATTGAATAGAAACTAAAATAACACTAATTTTAAAATATTTTTATTTCAAATACAATTATTTATTCACAGTAAAAATATACATCGAAAAATTAAACAAATTGTTTTTGGAAAATAGATAAAATAAAATTCTTATATTATATATTCAATAAATATTTTAAGACTCATATTGTGTATTTTTTATTAGATAAATAATGAAAATTTATATTTAACTTCAAATAACATTTTTTTCAAATAATTTTTTTTTCTATCATTTATTGGTACATTTATATTCAAAATAATTATTAACACAATTATAAAATTTATTAAAAAATATAACAATTATTTCATTATGTCATCATATTAAAATTATCATTGGGTTTTTTGGGTATTCTTCTAAAAGTATAATTTTGCAATGCTCCAAATATAATATTTTTATTTCATATATATTTTCAGAGGGAAATGTGGGAAACCAAACTGGTTCAAAATAAAGATAATTTCAAACCTTATAATGAGTTTTCAGAGAATTCCAGAATAAATTGAAGAGGTTAGAATCCATTATCTTAAATAGACACTATACGATAGATTTTACTTCCATATTGAGGTTTTTTATAATGAGATCCTTGAAATGGAATTACATCCGGTACCAAGTCTAAATAAGTTATCTAGTCTTATTTTTTACTCATCGAAACCAAATATCAAAATCTTATTCTATTTTTTAATACAAGATGTTTTTTAATCATTTTCATCAATGTGCCTCGGTCTTTTAAACATCATATGTATATCCTCCTACTAAAACATTATAGTTAATTCTTTCTCTAGAATTTCTTTATTAGAAAGCATGATAATTTCATAGATGTTGTCTGATTCAATTATCTCATTAGTGTTTAGTATGTTAGTAGAAACTTCTTATCTCTTTTTAGAGATTCTTCTATTAATATAATACATTGTTATATGAGGTATAATTAAGGTTGATAGGTCCTTCAATATTTTGGGGCTCATACTATGATAAATAAACCCATCAATATTTACATGGCTATACTTCCCATTCATTGAAGAAGATGGAAGGTGCTCTTCTAGAATTTTTTCATCCTTGTTCTCTAAGGACAATGATTCAGATGCAGACTCATTGACCATTAGATTATTATCTGACCTACCATATAAGGTGTGAATATCATCACTTATCCACTCTATAAGGGTTAAATAATTAAATGGGGGAGGATAATATTCACCAAGAAATTAAAAATGGTTCTATGTCCCAATAGAAACTCCACCTATACCTGTGTTAATTATTTTTTTATGAATAATTTAAATTAAAGAAAAAATTATTAAAAATTTCCTTTGAGTTTAGTTTATTTATAATTTTAAATTATATTTTAAATTATATTTTATATTACAATGATTTAAATTATAAATCTATTAATACAATTTAGGTAATTAGAATCAATTTCTCTTTAAAATTTCATATAATAAAATTTTATTCATTTTATCATTTTTTTCTATAAAACAACATTTTCTAATCAGGTTTGTGAGATAAATTTCACATTAATATTTTCCACATATATAAATGGATTTTTATAAAATGGAATTATAATTTTGAATATGAATAATTTATATTTTATATTAAATAAAAAATAATGTTTCATCCAAAATGAATATTGAAAATATAAATATTATTTATCACAATTTATATAAAATTTAGGTGTCTAGGGACTATAATTAAAAAGAAAATTTAAAAAATTATATATAATGTTATTAATAAAATATGATTGAGATATTTATACCATATAATGTCTGGGGTTATAATTTGAGTTATTTTGGACCCTTTATTCTTGTGAAATCTATTGGAGCACTAAATTGTTTCATAAATACCTTTTTTTCCTCTCAGCCACATGAAAATGGTCACCACTCTTGTTACATACTAAAAAAAATCACCCCTTTGGTTCTATGAATACTATACCAAATTTATTCCAAAACCACTTCCCAGTATCTTATAATCATTATTTTGGATAGAAATCCAACTAGTCAAATCATTAGTGAAACCATAATAAGAATTTATGAAGAAGAGTTAACATTTATCAACAAGAATTTTTGTTTTATTCATTCCTTTACCAAATTTAATTCAAATTATTATGTTATTATATATTAAAATTATTATATTATATTTATTGATACTCATTTATGTAGAGGTTATGACCTAAAACTACACACACTTCTATAAAATGGGTTAGGAAATCATCGTTTACGTGTACGAAGAACTACTCTCTATCAAACTGATGCTGTAATTTTTTCCACCATTCACTGTTTGAAAAAATAATGGATTAATTGTTTTACTATTATATTTAAGATTTAATTATTATTTTTGAATTATAATATCACATATTAATTAATACCTTTCTATTTTTGGAATATTATAATGTTGTGTGTGTGTGTGTTTGCAGAATATCATCCTTATGAAGAAAAATGATTCCTTCACACATTATGTGGAACGTATTAAAACAATTTAATAAAATATGTGATATATGTGACATAAGTATTCTAATTCATTGATAATATATATTTATATATCTTTTAATTTTCTTTTTTTAAATAGTTTTGATAAATTTAAAAACCATTCATGTGCACGTTCAACATGAAATCTCCATGAATGGTGTATTAAATTTCCCACCACTAAATTTCATGGATTAATATAAATACATATATAATTAATATTTACGATATATAAATCCTATTTTACTATATTTAGATGACTAAACAATGATCGATATAATAATAAAAAAATATAAGAATACAAAACTTACACAAAATACCAAGCGGTTATTACCCCAAATGTAACATTAGCATGAAATTTTTAATAAATGGTTAATAAAAGGATATAATAAAATTATATATAGTATGATATTAAAAATAATTATTATATTATAAAATTATTATAATTGTATAATTATTTTAAAATATGGATGATTGATTGTGAAAAAGGGATATTCAAAATATAAGGGGATTTTAGTGTCACATTTATTTCTGAGAGACTTATGATGTATTCACCACTTATTTTATTTTTGTTGTATATATAGTTACCTATGACATGATATATCATGAATTCTTCAAATTTCATGATAATTTATTTCTCCATTGATGTAATTATTTTTTGTGGATGATTATTCAAAATTTACTCTTGTATTAAATGATATTTATCTTAATTTCAATTCATTGAGACATACATTTTATTATATAACCATATTCATTAACAATGAGTATATACATCCCTTTTTAAATGTAATATAATGAATTATTTATCCTAGTGATATTTTACAATTCATTTTATTGTATTACATCCGTGGGATTATGAATCAAGGTGATCAAAAAGTTAATATTTTATGTATAATTTTCATTTTTTTAACAAGAGTCTTTATGATTATATATACAATTATAAAATAAAATAGTAAATATCTAAATATACTTAATAATTTCATACATTACTACTAATAAAAATATTTTATGTAATAGTACAATTTTTCCACTATTTGGTAATTATGAGCACTGGGACATTATTTTTAAACAAACCTGACATTATTTAACCCTTAAGTAAGAAATCCATTTTCTACCAAAAACATTTAATATGCAATTATTAAATAATTGGTTCAATATTCCACTTAATATATTAAGATACACTATTAACCATTAATTACCTTTACAAAAAATTTGGAATGTAATCTTCTTGTAAATTTCCAATAGAATGAAAATTTGGCATTTATGAAAAAGGTAAAATAAATCTTTTTTTAAAAATGAAGGAATATAAATTTTTTCACACTACCATGAACAATAATTGATTTAATGATTATATAATATGTATTTATGTGTATTTTATATGAAAATTATTTCCATTATATTACTGAAAATATTTATTTTTTAAAATAATTATTTCCAATCGTATTGATTTTGATAATTGTTTATGTTAGTAATAAATTATTTAAAAGTAAAAAATATATTTTCCTTATGAAAGTTTTTAAATGATATTAAAAATAATAATTTTTAGATATATAATGATATTTTCAATAGAATGGTATTTTTTATTTTTCTATTTTTTAATAATTAAAATACAAAAACAATTATATTTAACTAAAGAAATATATCCTAATTATTATTTTAAAATTATTTTCCATATAAGTTGAAATCATTTGAGATTATTTTCCAATTAGGGTTCCATTAAAAATACTTCTCCCCCCACCCTCATCACCCATGGTGGTGATGGATCTTGTTTGAAATATTGGCTTCTTTATCACTCTACGACTCCTCCTGCCACCTAAAAATATCTAGGGCCTTCGTGAGGAGTTTTCTTTGGATCTGGTCTTAAGTGTGCATGATGGTTTCTATTGGGATATTAGAGGAATGGTTTTGGTGGAGTTTTATCTTGGTAGGAAAATTTTATTCTTCATTGATAATTAGGCAGTTATATATGGTTGTATCAGTAACACTTAGTGACTGAAATATCATTTTTTTGTTCACATTTCAATCCATCTCACCCATTCTATTTTTGAATGTAGAGTTTTTCTTCATAGTCCACACCCATGTTTATATTCTTCCAATTGAGTCAATATATGGTCTTATAGGGAGACCATCTGAACATTAAAGACATGTTGTGGTTCCTTTACGATTTTTTTGTGAACCATTTTCTTGTTGTGGTATATATATTTTGTTGGTTGTCCATCAGTGGTTACGACTCATTTGATGTTTGTCACAATATACAATTCAAATCGATCGATGGTCTTTGAAGGTGTTAGTGGTTGGAAATGATGTTCCATGTGTCCTCAGTGGTGGTAATGGTATGAATAGGGAATAACATGAGGTTGTTGGTTCTGAGGTGCTCCATCAGATTTTAATATTGATGGGTGATGCGGGAATGTTTAGCGATGCATTTTATGGTTCCTAATATGTTCCCACTATTTTGGGGAAGGTTTTACCATGGATTGTATCCCTTGTCCGGCCTATTTTTCTTTCATTAGGGGTGGGTATAGTCATGGATTGGACTCCTAGAATGAAACTCTTATACATTGTTTTGTTTAGTTTTGCTGATCTTGTTTCTTTTATGGTTCCTACTAAACAAGAATTTTTTTATTTAGAAAACTCAAAAAATATGTTGGATGATACCTATATCTCTATCCAATCCAAAGGGTAAATATTTATAACTCATCATATATATAGTCTTGGAATATATAGTGAAATTAGTTCATTATGATAAGGATTTAATTAGGATTGAACTCTATTTAGTAATGTACTTTTCTACTATAATCATTTTCAGAGTGAACCCATTCCACAATTTGTAAATTGATTCCACTTGGAATTAGGGTGTATAACTCCCATGGCGTGAATCTACCTAAATAAGGGGTATACCAGTGGTAATCCACGGTGAAAAAGTGGGTACACAAGATTTAATCTAATGTTTAAAGTAGTTACATGGTTATCTCTCTCAATCCTTCCATGTGATGAATTTCATTATGGGTAGCCTTGGGATAAGATTTCATTTTATTAATTTTATTCCACAGATTCATTCATTGTGAAAATTTTGTTGTCTTATTGCCATGTTCCATTTAACCTTATGATTCATGTATTCTTAACTACCCATATTTAGTCAAAGGATCATATTTAAGATATATGACTATTTGGGTGTGAAATTAATATTTTTTATCATTAACACATATTGTTATTATAATTTTATGCATTAAAATGTTATTATATTGATATCTCTTGGGTTTACCCTTACTGCTCATTTGATCTCACACATTTTAATGTTTCATTTCCCCCAAGATATGGGGAATGGTTTTATGTAGGTTATGCCTATGAAGAGTACTATATTGGAAATGTTTTGGGGGAAAATTTAATTTCATTCAATAGATTACAATATTTTTTTCCAAATTTCCAAAGGAACTATAATATTATTGTCCAAAGATATGTGTTTTTATAATGAAGAAAATCATAAAAAAAATTAGGTAATATCCATGTATTAGAATCCATGTTCTCTAACAAATAAATTTTCTAATTGTACCAGTTTAGAAGATAAAATGATATATGTGTGAAATTAAATCATCAAATATGATTTAAAAATTGATTTATGTCATTTTAGACATTTTCTTTTACTATAATCAATCATTAACCCTTATAAATTAAACCATAGTATGGAATTTTTAAAACGGTTTATGTTCATAATAAACAAAATTTAGATAAACTAATATAACACTCTTACTTCTTCAAATCATATGTTTGGAATCCATTTTATATGGTTCAATTTTTAATGGTGGTATAAATTAATTTTAATATAAATGATTAAATGAAATAAAAACTAATTATATAATGATGAATTTTATGCATAATACTGAATTAAGTCCAAATTCTTATATAGTTAAACCTTTTAATGAATGTAGACTAATTTTATTGATTATTTTGTCTAAATAATTTATATACAAAATTAATTAATAATTATTATTATAAATTATTGGGAATAATAAACATTAGACACATAAAATATTTTCTTTAGAAAAACACAACAATTTTATATTTAAATTAAGTTGTTTTAAAATTTCAATAGTTTATTTCAATAGAATTGAATGTATACATCTATAAAAACTAATTTCTCATAGTTTATTTAATCTTATTTGAAGCTTTTAATCTAATGTCAAGGTAATATGATTCACATCACATAATTTATTTTCAATAGATTGTAACAGTTTGTTTGAATTATTGATGTGTTTATAAAATGAAATCAATGACATCGAATTTTCATAAAGATAAATATATTTTAAAATCATAGGGTGTTACATTTAATACCCATATAATTATTTTTTCTATTTAAATTCTATTATCCCTATACAAAAAAATACGGATAATTCAACTTTACACTTATTTAGGTTCCCTTGTAGATTGCAAAAAATTTTAGTTCCTCCACATAATAAGAACCAGTGGTGAAACCTCAGAGTTTTGGATATTTAGAGGATTTTCAATGTACATTCACAAAATAGAGATGTGGAACACATCATGAACATTGTTGTCAATCAGTTAAAATTATCACTAAAAGCTAATAGTCTTAATAGTTTAATAAAATTTTAAAAGAATGATATATATAGGTCACAAAATTCACTTATTTTGAAATATCGCAATTTTATTACTATGATATATTCATTTGAATTAGGATGCATACACATCATTATAACTTATCATTTTATCTTAGATTAAATACTCATTTAGATCACTATAATTATATATATTTCAAAGATGAATAATCAATGTCATTCTATGAGTTTTATCCAATATCTATTTTTAAAATAGAATATTGAGGAAAAAAATACTTAGTTCTTAAACATTATCTTCCATCACAATTATCATTAAATACTATAACATTCCTCAACTTCATTTCTAGTTTTATATCAATATTCTACAAGTCATTAATCCTCATATAAATTTATGGTTTAGAATTATATATAGAAAGATAAGATTTTTCCAAATTAAACATGATTTCAAGATCAGTATTATATATATCTATAAGTATTGGATCACTATAAATACTCATTATGGAAAATCTATCAAATTATTTCTTACATAGATTATCATGCACCTTATTCACTTTCTCAGGGTTGTAATTTCATCACAATCCCTAAAATTTAATAAATTCCAACCATCTCCATTGGCTCAATACATTTATACATATTTAAATATATATATAAATATTTCATAATATATATATATATATCACAATAATCACTATAAAGGTTATTTCAATATATTTTATTGTAAAAATTCCCAATTCTACCCTCGAATGAGAATTTGAGTAATATTTTTGATGAATATTAATGTGCATTGAGGAATAAGGAATAAACATATCATTAAAAATTTCATAAAACCATTTTCCTCTCTTTCATGTAATACTATAGATCATAATCCATTCTTCACTAAGTGGTTGTTTTATAATAGGTTCACTAACAAACTTTATCTTCGGTTCATTAAAATTTTCCTTGCATTTATCAATCTAAGTGAATTTGAATTTATGTTGGTAAAAAATGTCAACATTTTTTTATTACCATAATAAAATTTTCAATAATCATTTATATTATTCATAAAACCAAAAAATAAATATTTCTATCACTGTAGTTGGTATGCACCATTTTTAAATATGATATATCTTTTAATAACACACAAATATTCCCCTAGTTGTCATTACATATCCCCAGAATTATACCTTATTTTAGCATAAATTAACAATTATGAAATATGGAATTCAACTACTCCATCATGAAGGTATTCAAAAATATCATAATAGATCTTAATTCTCTCACTTTATCTTATAATATATAATAATATCATTTTTAATAACTCTCAAAAATTTGTTGAAGAAATATAAATTGAATCTATTAATTGTATCTATAAAGATTTAATGTAAATTATTACGTCCAAAGGGAACATATACAACATTATAATGGCCAAAATTTTTATGGATGTCTATAATTAATATATCATAATTCTTAACCATTAATTTAAGATATATGATATTATGTAATATATATTAATCATATATATTTTTAGATCAACATATTGATGTAGTTGCTCAAATTACTAGAGCGGTGACTTGTATCTATAAAAAATATTGTTTTTAACCATAAAAAACAATTTTTAACAATGCTAAACATGATAAATTCAGAAGGCCACTTTTAGTTCTACAATCTTGACTCGTTCCAGAAATATTGTTCCGAAAATAAAACATAAGGAAATATTACAAGGAAAAGATTCTACCATAAATCATATAGAATCTTACTTATAAAAGTATACAAATGTAAAATAAAGTATAAGACGCTTATAAATTCTTCCAATTTAAAAATAGTGTAGAAATACAGTTGAAACAATGGAAGTAACATGTTTAAAAACTTTTAACCCAAAAAAGGGTATTTAACAACCTTGGATAAAGGACCAATGATTTATAAATTCAAGAATTTCTATCTTTCCTACACTAGGGTAATCCATTGATAAGAATATCAGAATCTATCTTTATATATATTCTATCCCTCGAACTTTAAGGTAGTCGGAAACTCCGTCTTCTTATCCATGGAAGTCCTAAAATATTAAGGTATTCAGAAACTCTGTCATCCTATCCTCGGAATCACTCGATTGTACACTGAAATAATCAAAGTCACGTGATACATTAGATTTGATGACAACTCTTTCATCATATCCTTGTAAGCCCACAATTTTACACAAAAACAATCATAGTAGCCCAAATCAATGTGAACGAGATGTTCAGTATGAAAGAGAGTCTCTATCTCTCAATATCACATTATAAACATGCTATCTCTAGAGTGATCAACAATTTTAGAGATCTTTCAAATGAGATCATATTTATAGGAAATTCTCCAATGGTTGGATCCCTCCTCCAATGGTCATATTTTTTCTTCAATATCAGAGGGACCTATACATGTGTAACCTAAACAACGGTTAGTTTGAAATAGATTGTGTGACATCATTTCATAATATGTGTAAGGAAAATGAAGTTGTTTAACCAAATTTATTTTTTGATGTCTAGAATAAAATAATGTTCGTTGTCTAACCATGTAAAAATTCATAGGGTAAAAATCATGGATATTCAGATTAGGTTTTTTCATGCGATTCAGAACCTATATTCTATATATTTCAGAGTCATAATTCCACAGAATAAAAAATCCGAATTCTAAAGAATTTGTTAACTGAATTCTTGGAAATTCAGAGTCTAAATTCTAATTAATTAGGAGTCCTAATTATAAGTAATTCAGATTCTTAATTCGGATAAATTAGGAGTCTGAATATTGATGAATTTAGTGTCCGAATTCTGAGGAATTAGGAGTCCAAATTCTGATGTATCCGGTGTCCCGATTCAGAGGAATTCAGAGTCCATATTTTAGTGAATTCAGATTCTGATTTTTATTGAATAATGATTCTGAAAACATAAAAATCTATAACCAATAATTTATAAGTTTACAAGTTATTTTATTATAAAGTAAATTTAAAATTCTGAATAAAATGAGTTATATTTATAGACACTATATAATAAACAATAAAAAACATAGGTAATGGTAAAAAAAATTGTTGATATTGAAAATTTTCCTCATTATGTTAATTTTTTAGGAAAATATAATTTTCCTTAATCTATAGTGATTTTAATTTTCAAAAACATTGAGTAATGGAATATTTATAAGGAAACCTTATTTACTCAACAATCTCCCCCATTTTGAAAAGCACAAATAACCTTACGAAAAATTAATAAGGACTTATTAATTTTCATTATGTATATAAAAAATATATATCTCTCGTAACTTATCGATTATGTTGAATATGAATAACTCCCCCTTAGGTTTTGAAATTCCTATGGATTCTGTTCTTGATTTCTGTAATGAGATTTTTCTTTTTCTTTTATAACAAATCCTTATTTTATAAGACTCCCCTTTAGATATAAGTATTCTTAGTTATCAAATTATTTTCTATACTTATTATTCATTTTATCAGTCCTTTATCCCCCATTTTGATTTTTATAAATGTATAATGTTAGTGGAAAAAATTATGGTACCACAAATATTATTACTATATAAAAAATTATTGAATAAAAACAAAAAATTCATTATGATTGAAACAATTCATACAAGGATGAAAATATTACCATAATTCAGATTGGGAAAAAAATATCGTCCATTATATTTTAAAATTATCATCCTTATGAAGGTTTTCATCTTCTTATGTTCCTTTTGATCCTCATAAAAATTCTTGAATAGCTAATCCAAGCCGCCAATTTTATTCTTCAAGGATTTGATGTTTTCTTACTAAGCCTTAAAAATTCAAAATTCATCCTCCAAAAGATCTTCATGATTTCTGATATATTCATAGAACTCAAGTATAAGGTCTCATTCACTTTTCCAATTCAATTAATATAAATTAATCTTACCATTCAGATCATTTACGTCCTGCTTTCGATTAGTCTGTTTGAGACATTGCTTCTCCTAAAAACTTTTTGTATGTTTTTGATCATTCCATCTTCATTGTCAAACGCATTCTTCACTAATTCATGAATATATTCAATGATTATCATATCTCTTATAGTTTTCCATGACCAATTTGTGATTTCCAAGCATGATTTTTTGTGAGCTTCGTAGCCAATGAAGAATGATTTGAAATCAGCCTCAAGCCTGACAATCTTATCCATATGCATTATAACTATGTCCGACTTCTGATTAAATGAGTGATGAAACATCTGGAACGTAATGTCTATACATGGAATTAGGGGAATGGTAAAAAAAATCTTATTCAAATATTTTACTACAAAATCATGTTTAAGATATGTTGATTTCGAATCAGATTTTTTTTTTCGGGGGTGAGGATTTTTTTCCCATCTCTTCAGCATTTATCTTTGAAAAAACCACCAAAATCATTCTTTGTAACTAAGGATTTCCTAGATGTATCCACCAACACCTATTTTCCTATGTCATCGTTCAAAATTCTCTTTTATTATTTTAGTGATTCTTGGTCACTATATGGTAGATAAAAATTCTTATCTTCCTCATGTTTTTATTTTTCCGCACTTGTCACTCTATCATCTTGCCGAAGAAAGTTAAGGTAAAAAATTTAGTCCTCATATGGTATATTTTTTTCCTTCTCCTCATCCTCATTTCCTAGTGAAGAAATTTGGTTTTATTATGGTTCAAATTTTCATATTGACATCATTTGAGAAGGACTCTACTTCTCATGTTATTCATCTACTTGTCTTATCATATCAACTATTTCATTAATTCTTTCTTCTTTTTCATCGAATTCCACTTTTTAAACTATATATTCTTATTCATTAGGTTATGAAATCACCATCTTCTTTTTGGGAGTCACTTGAAGTTATTCTTGGAAAACAAGTGTGGAACGTGGTCTTGTTCAGAAGCTTTCTCAGGTACCTTGACAAAAGATTGAACAATAATGGTTTCAGACTTTTTTTACATCCATTCATTTTATTGCTTTACAATATCCTCAACACCCTTCACCGTTAATGGTTTTTCCTTAACAACAATCAAGCCAAAACTAGGATCCCCTTACTTCATATTCTTCTTGTATTCTATCCACATGGAAACCACTTCATCTGGATAATTATTTTTCTTATTTGGCTTAGGTGGTGTTGAGTGAGTTCCCATAATAGTAGGATATTTTTCATTCTTTTCCAGTTCTGTCACCTTCATCTTCTTACCACCGTTATTGTAATTTTCATCCACATCACGTTTCAATGATAAATATTTCATTTCTACATTAGTTATATCAAATAATTCTTTTAATTCACTAGAAAAACCAAACTTCAACCATCATAGTGTATAATCACTCAACAACATCACATTTGAATTCAATGGCTTATAACAACACAATATTTTTAACGATTCTAAAAAAAGAAGAATAATCATGGAGATAAGAATCTGATACATAATTATTTGAGATTTGAGAGTCCAATTATTGATATTCATGGTTGTAAAAAAACATACATTACCAAATTAATCATTCTGAGATTGAACAGAATGTACAAAGCATAAATATCAGTCATCTTCAGGGTATCCTTATCACCTTTTCTCGAGAATGTGGAATCACTGAACCAATAACTCATGAATCCAAATATTTGTGGATAGATGAATAATAATTGGAGTCTTCTATTATTTTAAATAAAATAACTCTATATCCTTTTCCTTATCGAACGATCCTGATATATTTGGTTGCATATGGGTACAAAATTCATCTTTACCATCATATAGAATACAAATTAGATTGGTAGCCTTACTGTAGGAAAGTGAATTTGTCTTTCCATCATTCTTAAATGAATACATGTATCTCCCTCCTTAATTAATTTTACTAATGGACTCCTTTATTCCTATAAGAAACTTCGGGTAAACATGATCTTGTGCCTTCAATTTAAATACACATAAGCTCTCCAATCAATTCAACTTGATATTTTTTTAGATAATAAAATCATTCATTGTAAAGAATTTAAAATATACTAACCTTTCCTTTTATAACTAACATTAATATATTTTCATTAGTAACAAAAAAAAATTATTAGAAGAATCTTTCAAATTCATTCAAATTTTATGAAAATACAAATATTCTGAAGTGTCCTCAAGTAGAGGAGAAGAGATTCTGCACGCCAAAGCATTGAAAACCAATGTGGGATGACAATCGGGGGGGGGGGATTTATATAGGTTTTTGAGGTGATGGTTCATCTTCCTAAAAATATAAAATGGTGTAAATATTTTTGATCCGATCTGATTGTTGAAATGATTGATAAAGAAGGAATTTGGTGAAATCTGATCTTTTGATGTTTTTAAAATAAAAATTTGTATTTAATGAAAAGTTATTTCGACAAATTTTCTTAAACAAGATGAAAATGAAAATTTGTATATAATTGATTATGTAAATTTAAGAAAGGAATCATACCTTCCATAATTCTAGTAAAATTATTTTTAATAAGGATAATTGTTCTTGTAGAACTTTAGATTCTAGAAAATTTACTTATTTCATGAATTTTTTTTAAATTTAGAGTTTTTGACAAATAAAAAATTTGATTACAAAATTTAGACAACAAAAAGTTTGATTAAGATAATTTTTACTACAATAATATTGATTAAGAAAATCTTAACTATGAAAATAAATGTACCCACTATGATAATAAGTTATTTACTATAAAGAGAAATGATTTAACAAAATTTTAATATGGAATATTACCTTATGGTTATTATCCTTATATTTTTTTTAGTATTTCCAAATCTATCAGAGGGTAAAGGTTTTGTAAAGATATTATCAAGAATAACACGCATTATGATAAATTGAGGAATGATATCTCTTTTTTGTGTGTGATCCCTAAGAAAGTGATGCCTAATATTTATGTTTTTTTATTGAGAGTGATGTGAATGGTTTTTACGTAGGGAAATGGAACTAGCTTTGTAACACAATATTGGGGTTTTGGTAAATCTCATGAAATAGTCTGTGAGTGTGTGTTTCATCAACAACACTAGAGCACAACATGTTCTAGCTGCTACATATTTATATTTAGTAGTGTAAGTATAACTATGTGTTTCTTTTGCATGACATAGAATGTAATGAATATCCTATGAATTGAACTGTTCAAAATGTTCTTTTCTTATCCATTCTATGTCCAAAAAAACCAGCATCTAAATTTTTTTAAAATATTTTCATATCGTGAAGTATAAAATAGTTCAAAATACATAGTTCCCATTAAATTGAAAAGAGAATATTTTTTCTTATTGAAAATGAGACTAATTAGGATGGGATTGATATCTTTCACATAAGCATATTGTAAAAAATAGGTCTAGAGGACTAGCTACTATGTATAGTAAACTTCTATAATACCTCTAAATGATATTTGATCAACTAGTTTTATAACTTCATCAAGATCAATACAATTTTATATACCAATGGGATTACTTATAATCTTAGATTTCTCTAATACATAATTTTTAAGAAGGTATTTAATATAATTATATTTGGATATATAAGTTCTTTTTGGTTTTTAGGAAAATTGAAATCATATGTAAAATGTTAAATCACCAGTCTTATTCATTTCAAACACAAGATTCATAATATTTAGAAATTAAGATGTTAAAGAATTCTGAGTTGAACCAAATAAAATTTCATAAATATAAATTTTCACAATAAAAACATTTTTATTATCTTTATTTATAAAAAGTGTTGGATCATGATTTCTCACAACAAATATTTTTTTATTAAAAATTTTGTATGTATATCATACCAAGCTCTAGGGGATTTTTTAAGATCATATAAACCATTTTTACATTTGAAAACATAATTAGTATGTTTCGTGTCTTTAAAATTGATGTTGTTAAAAAAACATTTTAAAAAACATTTTTATTAAAGAAAGAAACATTATATATCAATTTTTAAAACTATAATGTTGTATAATGCTGCAAAGGAATGTAAAATAAGAATATATTCAAGTTTGGGTAATGGAGAATATGATTCTTTATAGTCAATTCCATCTTGATGATTATATCCTTTAGCAACTAATCTACCTTTATTTAATACACTGATTCCATTTTCCTAACAGTTATTTCTGAAGACCTATTTTAATCCCATAACAATAGTTTCCTTAGGTCTTTCAACAAAGGTTGAGACATTATTTCTTTTGAATTCATTTAGATTATATTGCATTGAATTAATACATTCATCATAAACCAATGATTCATTAGTGATTTTTGGTTCAAATTGGGAAGGGAAATCAAATTGATCATCATCATTTCTTAAAGAATTACTAGTTCTAATATGTTGATTTACATCACCAATGATACTGTCTATAACATCGCAGGTTAATAACTAAATTATACATTTTTATAAATATTCTTAATTGAGAATTGAATTTTAATTTTACTTTAATGGGGTTTATATGCTCATTGGCTTACCCAATACGTAGTAACGGGTTTCTTTGAAATCTTACATTGCACACTAATAATATAATAATATTATTTTAAATATAGTTAACACCTAGCCTTTTTATTGTAGGGAATGAAAATAACTAACCAAAATATGAATATACATCTTTGTTAAATGTTTCACATTTATCTAATAAATTTTAGAGGCGTAAAATTGGAATTAATCTAATTTTAAGCATAATACTCTAATATTCATTAATAGGTTGATTTGCCACCTTTTGATGACGTACCATCTCTAAATATAGTATTAGTCCCTTGTATATGTTCTTTTTGAAAAGAAGAAATTATTCTTCAGAATCTGGACATCAAAATCTACGTTGGGTAAATTTTTGGTATTTGTCTCATAAAATTCATTTTTTGATAAATACTGAAAAATATTGTATTTTAATTCAAGACTGTATTTTAATATAAATTATTTATAAGTTTTGATTATATTTTTTATATGTTTTAAAATGTATTTACATTATATTTTTACCATTTAATCCAATTTTATTCATTGTAATTATTTTCATTTTGAAATTTGTCATAAACATGTTTCTATCTTTTGATAGTTAATATTTCATAAAAACACGTGTTCTGTTTTGACAATGGGAATTAGTTTTATATAAATTAATAAAAATTCTATGTTTTGAATTTGGTAAAATAGAAATACTTTTTTAATTCAGAATATCAAATATAGTTTGGGGTGAAATTTTGGAAGTTTTGTGAATAACATCAATTTTTAATGAATAGTGAAACCACTAAGTAGTACTTAAATAAATGGTTTTTCATTTTAATTAAATTATACTACTTTTTTGAATTGAATTTTAAAAATCTGACATACATGGTTGTTATTATTAAGTAAAATGAGGTTCAATAGGATGAAAATATTTTTTGGTGAATTGTCATAGTTGACTTTTATTTTTCACGGTTAAAGATAAATAGGGTAATTCAAGGTAAAATGATTATCAAAATAATATGAAATTATCTTAAAACCTGTCCTAAACTTATTGAATGTTTCATTTCTGACCATGGGATTATTTGGTTCTATTTTGGGACCCTATGGAGCCACTTAACAATGATAATGACACTTTATTTTAATTAACTAAAAGTAATGACAAAAATGACATAAAAAATATCTTATCGTAAATAAATTTTTATAATGGGTTATATAAGTTATATTTTCAACTATAAATATTCATCAGAAATATAAATTTATTTTCTACATCATGGTATATTTTATAATTTTCATACAACAAATAAATAAAATTATTTATGACACAGTAAGGATGTGGTGTTTACCTCATTAATAATTATTTTAAATAAATAATTTTATAATGATGAAAATGATATCCAAAACCTATCCAATTCATATTAGATGATTTTTTTCAACCCTGAGTCATATTATCATTAACATTTACATGTTTTAGACCTTTATAAAACGAAAATCATTATATAATAAAATAATATCTTCACACTTTCATAAAGATCACCTCCTCCCCCTTGTAAAATCCCAAACCTCTAACCTATTCGTCACACCTCTCAAGATCCTTGGATTGGCCAAACCCTACCCAAATAAGAATTAATTATCCCTATCTTCCACCTATAATCCTTAAATTATGTTGAAGGAACATCAATAAGTCCTTTTGGTTCAAACCAAAGGTAGTTGCCGGATTTAAAGGTAATGTCTTCTCTTAAGTATTTTGTTTTATTTTCCATATCCAACCCTCTAAACTCTTTTAATTTGTTTCTTTTATAGAATCACCAGTATCAAAAATATAAAATTATATAGTTATGAGATGTTTTCAAACAATACATTCACACACCTCCATCTAATGGTTAATGAACATACTGTTTCTGTGGATGGTAAACTAACACCCCACGAAATGATGATTGTTCAAATATCTCATACCACCTCTCATGGTGGCCATTAAAATTGCACTATATTTATATATTATTTATATTATATTTATGTTTTCATTAGGCTTCTTAATTTTTCATTTGTATCAAACCTTTAGAGTTTCCACTATGGGTAAACACTATAATTTCATTTGAGGAGGTGCGGACTACAACCCCCTCTATGTGATATGACTCGTTAATGCCATATGTTGAACATATAAAGGATATATTTATTGGTATTTTATATGATATTATACTAGAATTTTAATATACCTATGTATCATTATGTTTTAATTCCATTAAAATAAGAAATACAAATGATAGTTGTGTTCATGCGTCCATACGACTTACATCACCAAGAACGGTGCATTTCATTTCATACCTCCAAATGTTATGTACTATTATAAATAAAAGTATATATTGGATATATATGATATATATGATATAATAATGATGAATATATGTATGGATATGATAACTTTTGACCATGTGAACAACATATAATTATAAGAAGTCCATTTTTTACTCAAGTACCAAATATCGACAAAACGAACACTATTTACTTAAATGATTAGTTAATGTTCATAACATGGTAATAAGTGATATAAATTGAATAATAAATAAGAAAAAGGTTCTTAAGAATTTAGAAATTATCATTATTCAACTACTAAGAAGATTAATGATCTAATAGGTCATATCGGACACGGGGTACGGGACTTCGTCTCAATCTCCATTCATTAGTGCATATTTTGTTTTATACACGACATTATTTTATACGCTGTATAAACCATGTTGACAATTCATTTCATTCAATGGGAATTATTTTCTATGAATAGTTTTAATAAACATCAAAATGGGATTTTCCTTTCAACATAAGCGGTGGAAACGACCTTTTCCCCCACCACGATTTTTTTTATCTTGGATTCCTTAACATGGCGTAATGTTTTCAAAAGGAATGCAAATACGATATACTGGTTTTTACTTATATTGTTATTTTGAAAACGTATTGATAATGGATTATTTATGTTAATATATTTAAATAATAAATTGTTATTGAAATGTGTAAATGTTATCTTTCCTTAATGTTTTTTATGTGTTATGAATATGATATGGATCTTGGGAATTGTTACGTATATAGGTGGTTCTGAGATAATCATAGTGCGGGTGAGCCTGAGATAGCTCTCCAATGCATTGGGAAACATGACGGAGGCCAATATGAATATTTCACTTTATATGTTTAGGTAATATACAGTTATGGGTATTCCAAATGAAAATCCCTAGGTAGTTGTGATTGATACAGTGTAAGTATGATATAAATTCCACTAGTTACCTTTATGATTTATATATTTTATGTGTTATTCATAAATATTATGGTTTCATGAGGTGTGTTAAAAATATTATTTTATGTATTATAAGATGAAATATTGTTTCTTTATTTGTTTTATAACCCTTACATAGATTTTTATGCTCATCCCATGTATTGAAATGTTTTTCACATGACCTAAAGATGAATAGGGTCATGGATGGGATCATGGAAAAGTCATTCTATCTAAAACATGGGATTAGACATGACTCAATTTTTCAAGAGTTTTTATTTTATGAAAAAAATGAAAACTGAGTATAAGTGTCTAACTTTTATTTTTTGTGATATACTGTTATAGTTATGGCCCAATTACCTAAAACTCATAACCTGAAAAGATCCTCAATGTGAATTATTCATTTAATTCAAGATTATGTAATGCTTAAGGCCATATCCTTATAGTTCTAATAGAGGTCAGTTTAGGTAACTTTTGGAGTTAGCCTATTATTAATTTTATATCCATAAATTACATTAATATTGAAATGATAAATCATTTATTGATTACCATGTTGCTTCACATATGATATTTCATTGTTAAGAATTATTTTTTGTAGAAAAAACAAGGCGTCTATGATGGGACAAAATTAAGAAGAAGACAACCTTCCAAATAAGAAACTTATGATGGTCAGAATCAGATCTATGTAGTTTTTTGCAGTGATTGAACAGTTGACATTGGATTGAAATGGTGGTGGTATCCAGAAATGGGATCAGCCAGAACCAACACAAAAGAAAATGTTTGTAGTTGGGTATTTCATAAGACAACATTTCCCATCATTCATAGGATCAACTAACCACGTGCTAGCTGAAGGGTGGATTAAAGAACAAAATAAATTTTTTAAGCCCGAGGTTGTTCAAAACATCATAAGGTTATTCTTGCTGATTTATATTTTGATGGTAAAGTTGATCAGTGGTGGTCGATGGTGGAAATTATTAGGTGTAGTGAGGAAATTGATTCTCTTGAATGGGATGAATTCAATGGCATTTTTTATGTGAAATATTTTCTTATGGTGGTTTGTCTTAGGATAAAAAACAAATCTTTTAATTGAGGTCGGAGGATGACCTAGGGGCAGCATATGAAGAAACAATTCACTGGATTGGCATGGTTTGCTCCAAATTTCATACATGAACTGGATTGTAAAATCAACCATTTTTACTCAGGATTAAAGCCAATGTATGGAACAAATTTAGATTTTCAAGAGGTAAAAAATTATTAAATACATGTTTGATGTACCGATAAGGTGGAAATGGAGTTTTAAAATGATCAGTTGTTCATAGATGAACAATAAAATAAGAAGTCACGGTGGGAGGCTAAAGGAATGAAGTCTTCAAAATATTCTGATTGTAAGAAAATTAAGTTTACATTTTGTAGAAATTGCGTTAAAATCATGGTGGGGAATGTCTTTTGAATTATGTAATGTGCTACCAATGTGGTAAAGTGCAACATAAGGCTCTAATTTCACCGAAAAGGATCAGGGTATTGGTATGATAAAATGTAATTTACAATCTGTAAAATGTTTTAAGTGAAATAAAATTGGTCATTATGAAAATGAGTGTCCAACAAAGAACAAAACGGAGGGAAATCAACCAGACTAAAACATAATGTGGAGGTGAAGTCATTTTAAACTACTTCAATAGATGTTGGGCCATCAAATGGTGTAGTATCAGGTACACTATTTGTTTGTTAAGATTATTCCAATGTGTTTTTTATTTCATGGTCTACACACTCGTTCATTTCTGAGAAGTTTTCTGGTACATTGGGAGTTCAATACCAAGGTATAGATCTTGAGCATATGATAAAAAATAGTTTTATGAAATATTGAAACAAAAACAAAATTATATGAATTTACATGTCCTTGTATGCTGAAAGAATCTACATGTAAACCTTATTGTTTTTCCTCTTGTAGAGTTTGATTTTATTTTGCGTATGGAATAACTTTCTATTTATATTAATAAGATTTAATATAGATATAAAGATGTTTCTTTTCAGAATGGTTTTTAGTTTGTGTACAGGAATGAACCCTTACTTTTTACAACATATTAGGAAGCTGATAAATTAGTAAAAGATCGAAATGAATGTTACCTTGAACATTTTGGTAAAATCAATAGAACTATTTAGATTAATGATGCGTTTGTGGTAAATGATTACCTTTATGTTTTCTAGGATGTGTTTCCTAGTATTATACCTGATTAAAAAGTTGAATTTATTGTTGACTTACTTCCTGATGTTAATCCAATTTCAAAACCCCTTTATCGAGTGGCTCAAATTGAACATTAAGAGTTAAAGAATCAATTTCCAGATTTATTAGATAATGGTTTTTTCCGACCTAGCTTATCACCATGGGGTGCTCCTGTCCTGTTTCATAAAAAGAAGTCGGTTCAATGAGACCTTGCATTGATTATAGAGCATTGAATAACATCACTATTAACAACAAGTGTCATTTTTACTCATTTCGATAATTTTTTCTATCAGTTATTTGGAGCTCAGTATATTATAAATATTGATTTGAGGTCGGGGTAATATCAGTTGAATGTAAAGGAAGCAGACATTCCAAAGGCCACATTTCCTACAAGATATGGTAATTATGAATTATTTAGTATTCCTTTTGTTTCAACTAATTAAGGTGTAGTATTTATGGATCTTATGAATATAATTTTCCATGACTTATTCGATATGATTTTGGTTGTGTACATTGATGATATTTTTGTTTATTCTAAATTTAATGTGGAGCATAAAATTTATTTTATGGTTGCATTGAAAACCTTAAAAGAAAATAAACTATTTGGAAAGTTTATAATGTTTGAGTTTTGGTTACAAAAAATATCATTCCTTTTCATTTTGTTTGAAAAAATGGCATAACTATTGACCCAGCTCAAAAAAAATGTTAAATAATGGACAAGACTCATAAAAATAACCGAGATTCATAGTCTTCATGGTTTGGAAGGTTATTTCTAGTGGTTTGTTAAGGATTTCACACGATTAGCTAGTTCAATGACAAAGTTATCTTGAAAAGGTTTTAAGATCATTTGGTCAAAAGAGTGTGATGATTTTTTTCAAAAATTGAAAATAATATTGTGAATTATCCAGTTTTGGCACCACCTTCCAGAAATGGTGAGATTATTATTTACAATGATGCTTCATTAAAAGGAAATGGTTTTGTCCTTATACAGGATGAACTGGTAATTGCTTATGCTTCATGACAATAGAAACCTCATGAGTAATATTACTCTACAGATTAATTGGAATTAGCTACTGTTGTATTTTGTTTATAAATTTTGGGGAATCATTTGTATAGAGTAAAATGTGATATATATACTGACCACAATTTATAAAGTATATATTCACTCACAATCAATTGAACATGATACAGATGGGATGGTTGAAATTAATTAAGGATTATGATTGAACAATCCTTTACCATCTGGGAAAGGTAAATAACGTGGATGATTCTTTGAGTTGTAATAGTAATGCTTCATTAACCAGGTAAGATTTGGAATAATATCCTTTAGTTTTTGATTCGATGAAATTTGGCATAGAAGTTGTTGGTACAAGAAATTCTTCTTCTTTGTATCATGTGTCTGTGAAATCATCTTTATCAGATACAATAATGCAAGTGCAGAAGGAATACAACGAGTTGTAGAAAAAGGTAGAGTTAGTTAAGAATGGTATGTTTCCGGAATTTAACATTGATAATGACTGTGTTTTGGTGTTTGGAATCATATTATGTGTGCCATGTGATTCAAAGTTAATGAATTAGTGGTTATGTAAAGCCCATAGTTCCCCATTTTCAGTTCATGTTAGCAGTAATAAGATGTAGAGAGATCTTCGAGATTATAACTGGTGGGATGGAATGAAAATAAATATTGATAATTTTAATATAATGTTCATTACTTATTAGCAGGTTAAAGAAGAGTGACAGTTACTGAATGGGATACTTTAGTCATTACCTATTCAAGAGTAGAAAAGGGAAAATATATCCATTGACTTAGTTATGGGACTATCGAAGACATATCGAAGCAATAATTCAATATGGGTTATTGATGATCGGTTGAATAAATCTACTCATTTCTTTCATATTCGAGATACTTTGTCTCTTGAAAAAATTTCTCATTAGTATATTAAAGATATAGTTTGGATTCTTGGAGTTACCATCTCCATTGTATCTGATCATGATCCCAGGTTTACATATAACAATTGGAAAGGCCTTCAGAAGTCGCTAGGAACTGAATTAAATTTTAGTACAACTTTTCATCCGCAATCAGATGGTCAGTCATAATGAACAATTCAGTTCTTGGAGGATATACAAGATTCTTGTTTACTAGATTACCAAGGATGTTGGGGCCAACATATTTAGTTGGTGGAATGTATTTATAAAAACAGTTTTCTTTTCAGTATACATATATCTCCATTTGAGGCATTAAACGGAAAGTGTTGTCGAACTCTAACTTTTTTCGATGAATAAGGTGAAAGGAAGTTTATGGGACCAAAATTTGTAGAAGATAAGGTAGAAAAGGATAAATTGATTCATATGAAAATTAGAATAGCTTTGAGAAGGTAAAAATTTATACAAATATCCTGAGGAAACATCTATCTTTTGAGGAATGTGATCATGTCTTTCTAAATGTTTCTCTATAGAAAAGTGTGATGTGTTTTGGTAATAAGGGAAAGATGATCCTGAGGGTCATTGGACATAATGAAATCCTAGAGAAAGATGTATTAGTTGCTTATATATTTGATTTACCCCATGTTTATTCATAGTACACAATATTTTTCATGTTTCAATGTTGAGAATGTATATTCCAGATCCATCTCATTTTTTAAGTCCAAAGGTAGTTCGGTTTGACTGGAATCTTTTAATGAGGAACAACCAGTACTAATTCTTGACCGAATGGAGCTAGTGTTGTGGAATAACGTAATCCACCAGGTAGAGGGTTTGGGGAAAACCCATAATGGTTGAAGAGGCAGTGTGGGAATCCGAAAATGCTATGAGGGATAAATACCCCCGTTTATTTGATACATGAATAAAACTACAAGGAAACTATTTCCAAAATGGGAGAAGGTTGTAATATCCCAGGTAAATAAAGAAATAATACATTTTCATAATTATTTGTATTTGTGAATTATATATTTATATTTCTTTAAAGGGGTTGATATGCTCCTTGGCATACCAGATATGCAACAATAGTTTTCTTGGAAATCTTATGTTGCACACTAAAAATATAATAATATTATTTTAAATATAGTTAACACCTAGCTATTATATTGGCAATAATGAATAGAACAAACTAAAATATGATTATACATGTTTGTCAAATTTTTTACATTTATCTAATAAATTTGAGTTGATTAAGCTGTGAATTAAACTAATTTTATGTATAAATACTGTAACCTTCTTTAAAAGGTCGATTTACCACCTTTTAATGTGGAACCGTATTTAAATTTAGTTTTGGTCACTTTTATATATTATTTTTGACAAAACAATATTTTTCTTTAGAATCGGGACATCAAGAGTTAAGTTGGGAATTTTTTTGGTATTTTTCAGATAAAAATCATTTTTTGATGAATAGTGAAATTTACTGTTATTTAATTCAAAACTTCCTTTTAATCTAATTTATTTAAATGGTTTAATCATTTTTAATATGTTTTAACGTACAATTAGATATAACTTTTAACATTTAATCCAGTGTTGGTCAATGTAATTAATTTACCTTTTGAAATTGAACATAGACAAGTGTCAACCTTATGATAGTTAATATTTCCTAAAACACGCCGTTTGGTTTGACAACAGAAATTTATTTTAAATTAATTAATGCAAATTCAATGTTTTTAATTTGGAGAAATATAAATCATTTTTTCATTCTGAATATAAAATATATCTTACGATGAATTTTTTGTAGTATTCTGAAAAATGTAAATATTTGATGAATTGTGAATCCACTAAGTAGTAGTTAAAAATGAACTTTTCATTTCAATTAAATATTACATATTCAGTGAATTGAATTTTGAAAATATTACATACATGGTTGTTATTAGTAAGTAAAATATGGTTCAATAAGTTGAAAATAATTTTTGGTGAATATTATGTTTTGACTTTTATTTTCCATGGTTCAAGTTATATAGGGTATTTCAAGTAAAACAAATATCATAATAATACAAATTTTCCTTAACACTTATTATAACCTTATTTGATTAGTCATTTACGATAATGGGCATATTTTGGTCTATTTTGGGACCACATGGTGTCACATTTAAATCTTAATGACACTTTATTTTAATTAACGTAAAGTAAAGAAAAAAATGACATAAACAAATATATTTACATAAATAAATATTTATGTGGGTTTATATAAGTTATCATTTAGACTATAAATATAAATTAGAATGATAAAACAATTTCCTACATCATGGAAATTTTTTATAATTTTTATACACCAATGAAATAAAATTATTTATGACAATATAATGATGTATTGTTTATCTAATTAATAAATGATTTAAGTAAAAAATATTTCAAAGATTAAAATATTATCCAAAACCTATCCAATTATTATTGGATGATTTTATTTCGACCATGAGTCATATTATCTTCGACTTTAACATGTTTCGGACCTTTAAAACTGAAATTAATTATAAAATATAATAATATTTTCACACTTTCAAAAAGAGCCCCTCCACCACCTTATAAAAATCCCCCAACTCAAACCCATTTCTCACACCTCTAAATCCCCTTAACTTATCCCTACCCTACCCAATAATCTCTCAAGATCCTTATCTTCCACCTAAAATCCATAACTTCAGCAGAAGTCACTTCAATAAGTCCTTTTGTTTCAAACAAAAGGGAGTTATCCGATTTAATTGAAACATTTTCTCTTATATTATTTTATTTTATTTTCTTTCTCCAACCACATAAACTCATTTTATTTTTCCATTTATAATAACACCATTATACTTAATATAATAGGATTTTTCTAGGAAAGTTATTCAAACTAAAAATTCACACACATTCATCTAATGGTTAGAGAACATAATATTTCTATGGATGGTAAACTAACACCCCATGGAAGAATGATTGTTCAATTATCTCCTACCACCTCTAATGGTGGCCATTAAAATGGAACTGTATTTATATATTATAAATATTATTTTTATTTTTCTTCTTTTTTATTTTTCATTTATAGTTAATTATTAAAGATTCCATTATGGGAAATGGAGACAATTTTATATGAGGAAGTGTAGACTACAACACCCTTAATGTGATATGGCTTTTTAAATCCATATGTGGGATGTATAAAAAAATAGTTAATGATAAAATATATGATATTATATTGGAATTATAATATATGTGTGTGTCATTATGTTTTAATTCCACTAAAATAAAAAATATAAATTAAAATAACGTTCACGTGTATGTACGGTTTACCGTCCCCATGAACGGTGCATTTCATTTTTTACGTCAAAATTTTATGTACTATTATAAATACATGTATAAACTTTATATATATGATATATATGATATCTAAATCATAAATATCATTTTTTGGATGATAACGTTTGACAACATGAACAACTTGTAATTATAAGAAGTCCATTTTTTACTCAAGTAGAAAATATCAACAAAACGACAATTATTAACATAAATGATTGCATAATATTTATAACATGGTAAGAAGAGATATAAATGGAATAATAAACTTGAAAAAAGTTTTTAAGATTGTTGAAATTACCATTAGTTTATTATTAATGAGATTTAAGAATGAAGGGGTCAAGTTGGACACGAGGTATGGGACTTTGTCTTAATCTCTGTTCATTGAGGAATATTTTTTATACATGACATTCCTTTATATGATGCATAAACCCCTTTGACATTTCAATTAATTAAAATGGAATATTTTTCTATGAATCGTTTTACTAAACAAAAAAATGGATTGTTTCGTTTAATGTAAGTGGTTAAAAATACCTTTTCTACCACCACAGGTATTATTTTATACTCTCTTCCTTAAAAAGCCGTAATGTTTTTAAATGAAAAGTAAATACCATTTAATATTTTTTTCATATATTATTATTGAAAATGGTTATGATAAAGGATTTGTTTTTTCAATATATTTAAATGAAATATTTGGACTAAAATATGGAAATGATATCTTTCCATTATGTTTTCCTTATGTGTTATTAATATGTTATGGTTATTGGGTATTTTTCAATATATTGGTGGTTCCATGATGAACCTAGGTTGGGTGATACAATGATATCTCTCTAATGAATTGGGTAACATGAAGAAGTTAGACATGAATGCTTCGCCTAATAGATTTAGGCAATATATTGTGATGTGTATTCCAAATGTAAATCCCTACATAGTTGTGATAGATACAATGTTAGTATGATATGGATGCCACATGTTACCTTTATGATTTATGTTTTCTATGTTTTATTCATAAATCTTATGATTTCATGAGGTATTTTAAAGATATTATGTTATTTATGAAATGAAAAACTAAAGGTTTCTTTCTTTGTTTTATAACCCTTATTGAGCTTTTTTTTCTCATCCCATGCTTTAAAATATTTTTTATAGGACCTAAAGATGAATAGGGTCAAGGATGGGATTAAGGAAAAGTGATGTTGTCAATACATGGGACTAGGGTTGAATCTTTTTTACAAGCATTTTTATTTTATGAAAAAATGGAAACTGAGTAGAAGTGTCTACCTTTTAATTTGTAGATATAATTTAATAGTTATTTCTTAATTATATAATACCCTATTCTAAAAAAGATCAAAAATGTGAATTATTCATTTAATTCAAGATCATGTAATGCTTATGTTCGGGTCATTATACTATCATGAGGATGAGTCTTTATAAACAACTAATTTGGACTTTGTAACGCCAATTCATCATCATATCATATAAAATATTCTAGGGTAAATGCTTCAGAAACACTCTCTTGAACATTTTCTTTAATAGAAGGATCTTCTATCAAGGGTACATAATTATTTTTTTAAAATACATTTGAGGATATAGGATGAGGTTTTTAATCAAAAAGTAATCATTTTTATCATATTTAACATGCATTATTTCATTAATTGAAGAATTGTTTTTTTGAAAACTCTATAAGGCTATGATTTTATTTAGTATCCTAATTAAATTCCTTCATCATAATTGGGTGTGAATTTATGTAAATTATATTTATTATTAAAATTTAATACTTCGAAAAAATAACATAATATAGAAATGTCTAGGTTTTCATTATTTCCCTAATTCATAGGGGGTTTTATTAAAGAAATTTCTAATTAAAACTCGATTTATAGTATAACATGAATATCTTACAACTTCATCCAAAATGTGTTTATGTATTGAATATTCACTCCTCGTGGTTCTAGATATCTCTTGAAGAATCCAATTTATTATTTCAACAAAATCATTCTGTTTAGGTGTTCTTAAAGCTGAGATGATATGAGTAATGCCTATCATACAACAAGAGGTTTCAAAATTTGAATTTTGAAATCCTCCTTCCAGATAAATAAGAATATATATCAAAGGAATGTTTTTATCATTTTTTACATGGGCTCTAAAAAATATGAAATAAGAAATATATTCAGATTTCATTGCTATAAAATAAACCCACGTAAATCTAGTGTAATAATCGTCTATGAAAAATACATAATATTTTCCTCCATTGCTTCAAGTTTGTGTTGGTATAAAATGATCAATATGCACTAAATGTAATGAATCAGTAGTTGATACATCACCAATTAGTTTAAAAATTTATTTTTCTTTCATTATATATTGAAAAAGATGACAGACATTTGAAGAATCAAATCTATGCCCCAGTAAATCCTTAACTAATCATTTATTTGAGATTTAACATAGGTTATTAATTTCACATTGTCCAAATCTAATATTCCATAACCAATATTGATCTTACATTTCAATAAGTCAATTATGATATTGGTTACTAAGGTCATCTATGATTAAAGTGTATACATTCTCTTTCCTATGGGTTAAAAGAATAAAATCATCCTTGTAACTGTATACAAATCATTTCTCATTCCAAAAATTCACAAGGAAACCTTCGTCAAATTGTTGTATTATGATAATGAGGTTGTGCTTAAGACCTTTAACAAAAAACATTTTATTGCAATTTTTTTTCACGAAGAACAATGATAGTTATACCAAAAATTTCTCCCAAAGCATTATCACTGAAAGTTACTTTTCCTTTTTTTCATTGTGATAATAATTTTATAGAATATTTTATTACCAGTAATATACCTTGAACATCCACTATTTGTGCACCATGTATTAGTATTGGTACTATCATTACTTTCCTGAAAATAATAGTGTTAGACTTTTAGAATCTAAACTTTTTTTTTTGAGAAATTCTAGAAAGATCTATTTTAGGAATCCACATTTTCTATTAAAAATATGTTTTATGAAAACAATAAGACTGGGTTTTATTTAAATAACAATTTTTCCCAATTTCCACCACATTATCAGCACTTTGAGAAACAAAATATTTATTACTAAAAACTGTTTTAGGATGAGTATAACCAAATCCAGAACTATTTCTTAAGTCTAATCTGAGAATGCATATTGGAAAAATTTTCTTTACAAGTGGTAAATTTTGAAAAAACATCTTCAAGGAAAATATTTCTGATTTCAGTTTTCAAACAACGTTCTTAACCTTAAAAAAATTAGTTTTCGGACTTGAGTTAGACTCTAATTGTTTTAGAAATTACATTTTCATGATCCGTAGAAAGACTACCCTTCTCATAATTATCATCCATAAGGTTTTTTAAAATACTTTTAAAATCATAAAAGTTCTAATCATGATATTTAAAATTATCTCAATATTTACTTAAAATATATGTTTTAGAATTTTTTTATCATGTTTTTTCTTGAGATTTGAATTTTCATTCTCAAGAAGTTTAGAAAACATAGACCCTTCTTCATAAGAAGGTAATGTTTTATCTCTATAAGTAGAAGATTTTTCATCTGAAGATTCATAATATTTATCATATATATATTTTATATTTAAATATACATTATTAATAGATTCATCATTGTGTACCTTGGCCATTATAAAATTATTTTCAGTTGGTAGCTTTGCTAGTAGAAAATGATTCTTCTGACCAGATGATTCATACATTGATGATTCATCATAAGAGTCTCCTCTGTTAGAACTACATGTGTTATTGGATTTAATAACATTCTTAAATTTATCCTTGTATTATTTCATTCTATTCTTATCTGATTGATTTTCCATTCAATCCTTTTTCTTAAGAATAGGAAAATTCGACCTAATATTCCATGCTCCCTTGGATTCAAAGAAAGTAACATCCTAATATTTATTTTCATTCTTCTTATATCTATACTGAATGACATTTTTTCCAAATATCTGGTTCATCATTCAAACAAGATTAGATATTTCATTCTCACTATGTTCACGTTCACTATATTCAGATAAAAAATTTAATTTAGATGAGTTAGATCTTGTAACATTTTCAGTAGTCTTGGCATTAGTAGTAGTGAAGGATACACTTCTATTTCCATTTTCCTTCTTATTCATTTCTATAACTCTTTTCATTATTATCTCATTTTGAAGAAGACTTCCAAAAATCTCATCAAGAATAATTTGAGATACATTCCTATTCTCACCAATTGTTGTTCTCTTACATTATCACTCAATTGGAATGATATCTATAATTTTTTCAAAAAGTTATTCATCATCTTGACCTTTCTCACCCATAGAATGTAGGATGTTTAAAATAGTCATAATCCTTTGTTTAACATTGGATACTAGATCTCTATAAGGAATTATAAATCCATGATATTCTCCTCTAAGAATAACACTTCTAGTCTCTATATCATTGGATTTACCAAAATGAGTAACCTCGAATTTCTTCCAAATACAGTTAGCAGCATCCCACGTAGAAATTAGAGTATATATATTACTTCTCATGGAAAAAAACAATTATATATGTTCCCTATAATTTAGTTTATATGCTGACATTTCTTGATTTGTGATGTTTCTAACTTCCATATACTTAATCTTGTAAACTATAGTAAGCTTGAAAAAATTGTTCACTCCATTATTAAATACAATCATCTTCATATGATCTCTCTAGTAATAAAAATCATTCCCATCATGTATAGGTAGTTTATAAGGATTTAGATTTTCAATTGAGCCAACATTAATTATTTCAATTCTAGAAGAAAATATCTTTCCAAACAAACTTATTAATAGTAAATTTTTTAAAACATTGATAATAATTCATAAGAAAAAAAATTATTTAGAAAATTGGAAACATGATGATGAAAACGTATATGTGAATAAAATATTTTCATAGACCTCCACTAATTATAATTAGAGGATCAAAATAATGATGTATATGCTCAAATCTCAAGTGAATTTTTAGTTCAAAAACATTCAATTTTAACCTTAAAAAATAATTTGTAACAATGTTAAACAAGGTAAATTCACAAAACCTATTTCAGTTCTACAGACAATATATGTTCTAGAAATATAGTTCTGAAAATGAAAATTAAGGAATGTTTAAAAGTAAAATATTCTACATTAATGTATATAGAATTTTTCTTATCAATGAATAATTTTTTTTACGAAAGTTTAAAAATAATACAATTTCTTCCTTTATTAAAATACAATATAAATAGGCATGAAACAAAACAAGTAAGAAGTATGAAATTTTTTTACCCAATGAGAAGGATATCAAACAACAATGGATAAAGGTCCCTTGATTTATTATTTCAAGAAATCTTATCTTACTCACATAATGGTAATCCCGTGATCGAAATATCTGAATCTGTCTTGCTATCCCAGAAAGATCTCAAACATTAAGGTAGTCGAAACCCCTATCTTCCTATCCCCAAAAGTCCTAAAACATTATAGTAGTTGGCACCTCTATCATCCTAACCTAGGAATCCCTCGATTATAAACAATAAAAATAAGTGTCGCATGAAGCTAGATGAACAAGAAATTCAGAACGCTCAAGGCATGAGAGTCCCTCTCACATGATATCACTTCAACAGAATGAAATATCTAGAGTGATCAAAAAAATTTGAGCTCATTCAAATGAGATCCAATATTTATGAACGTCTCAAATAGTCAGCTCCCTCCTCCAACTATCTTATTTTTCCGTGAATCTCAGAGGGTCCTTTACATGTGTCACTCAAAAAATGGTTAGTTAGAAACAGATTATACAATATCATTTCATAATACATACATGGAAATTAATGTTTTTTAACAAAATTTATCTTTCAGAATCTAGGAAAAATATCGTTTGAAGTATAACCACATAAATATTTTCAGACTATAAATCATAGATATTAGAATTCTATTTTGAAGGAATTTAGATACAAATTCATAGATTTAGGAGTCTGAATTCCAATAAATTCAGAATCATAATCATGAAGAATTTATTGACTGAATTATCTAGAATTCAGAGTCATAATTATATGGAATACAGAGTTTGAATTACAAGGAATTTGGTGTCTGAATTCTAAGGAATTTGGTGTCCAAAATCTAAAGAATTCGGAGATTGTGGTCTGAGAAATTTGGAGTCTGAATTCTGAGTAATTCAAAGTCTGAATTTCAGAGAATTCAATCTCTGAATATTAGAGTATTTGGAACCTGAAAATAGAATACTTTATAAAAATTATTTTATTGGATTATAAGGATATTGATTTAAAACCAAAAGTTATAATTAATAATAAAATGATTATATTTAGAGATATTATACAATGAGCTATGAAAAAATAGGTTAGGATAAAAGTTTTCATAGAAAATGTAAATTTTCCTCATTAAGATAATTCATAGGGAAAATTTAATTTTTCAGAAGATAGAATATTTGTGACATTCCAAACATAGAGGAATAGAAAAGTCATAAGGAAACATTATTGGATCAACATTTAGTTCAATGATGTTGATCAATGAAATTCTACAAAATTTATATTTTGATATATTTTCTTGATAGATAACTTTTTAGCATTCCAATTATCATTAAAAATATTTATCAAACAATATTTCTACTGAATTATAAGAACCATTGCACACAAAGACCTACAATATAGAATTTTAATCCCTAGTCATAATTCATATAGTGATACATCATAAATTCATATAAATTAAATTAGTTTAATTAATATATAGTCTTTAAAATAGGTTTAGTACCACCTATGGGTATTATTGATAACTAAAATTCTCAATTTATTGGAATAAAATGAAATTCATCAAGAAATTAAATAGTATATTTATGAAAAAGAGGTATAAAATCAATGTTGAGTCTCTCCCCAACCATTTGAGATAAATTTTATTTCTTTAATATGTAGTAATTTCAATTATATTTTATAATTTACATTGGATGTTCAAGTTCATCATGGACTAGAAAGACAATCATAAATTGATTTGGAATATAATATGTGATTTATTTGTTCTATATATTTAAATGGGATCACTATAGAAAAACAATAGAAATTATCAAATTTACATCAAATTCAACATTGTTATGAATAATAAGACTCTCGTAATTTTAATTATTATATACATTAACATGGAATCTATAAGTCTTGAGTTGAGGATAACTATTCCTTAACCATCAATATTCACATCAATTATTAACATAGTATTAATCATATTTTGTTCTTTGAGTTCCAAAATATATTAGGGAACTTACATGGATAATTCATAGGTTTCCTATAAATTATTCACTAATCTATTAGTGGTACATTATGAGGAACATAATATTACTACATTAAACTCTTCATTTATTTCTTCCCAAATATTTTTGCAATCCTAATATTGTTCACAAATAAAATATCATTTCATTCAATTGATATATTTCACTGGGTGTTATTCAAATATTATTATCATGTTCAAATTTTAATTTACATTACCCAATGGTATTTACCAACTAAAAAGTAATGAAATTATATTTTTTTCTTTTAAATTTTATGCATAAAATCACCCATATCATGTTTTTCAATCATATATTGAAATTTGTGGTTAAGAATAACAAAAATGATTCAATTTCTAGATATATTATTTTGTTTCCCCTATGAATTTTATTATTTGATATTACATGAATGTTTCTCATGATTCATCCAAATTAAAACATTTAAATAAATCAATAAACATTGTATCAATATCTATCAAAAAAAATTTATAATAAACTATCATATGATTATTTTGTACATTCATAAAATGCATTATATTATGAAACTATCATTCAAACCATCGAACTGAATGTTCACCTCAAATTAATATGTATTATCAGGAATTTAAATATTTTTTATTCACTCATTCTTACTAATTATATATAATGATAATTTGAATTGACTAAATCATATCAACCAGGAGATTGTTACAAGATTTGTAGATTTAGTCTTTCTTATCATCCAATGGGTAATGATTAAGATTACATTATTTCTTCCTTTATTAAGATTTTTTAGCTAGTTACATCGAATCCATATACACATCAAAATACTAATATCTCTATAGGCTATTAATTTCTAAGATAACATATTATATATAAAAATATTACCCAAAAAATTATAGAAATTTCTATTACTTATACATAATCACTTGGTTCATAGTAATGTTCATTAATCATAATCAATACAAAATTAATGGTACATTAATACTAACTAATTTGAACTAAGAACATAGTACATAAATATTAAACCATTTTAGAATAATTCTAAATCTATATCATAATAATTCACATCCACAACAGAAATGGATTAGATTCATTGGAGTGTAAATATATAATCATATTATGTTATGTATGAATTTCAACATCTCTAATTAATGTTTTCTCACATTGAACATATTATAGACATATACTATAGAAAAACACTATCAAATAGTAAGGGAAAATAATATTGTAATTTGTGATATCATATTATCAGAATGAGTAAACAAATTGTATATCAATAAATGTTCAGAAGTTAATATATGGTAATTATTTATACCATATAGCATGATCATAACATTTGAATGTAAAACCAAATAATTTTTTAATTTTAAATAACGAATCATTTAATAAGTATTTTTCAAAAAAAAAATTCCTAAGAGCACAAAATCATAAATAATCAATCATGATACATGATAATATATATATTAATATGAATAGGATTTTTAATATACCATTGCATAGAAAATTATTTCCTTAGATATGTAACACCTTTAAAAATATAATGGTGGATTGGGTTCACTCCATATCTATTAAATTACACAGTCAAGGTTCATTAAAAATATTATCATATTGGATAGATTCCACTACTAGAATGAGTCCACTATCATTCCTCATCCACATTATGACATGACATGTCATTATAAACCTTTTACATTAGAGTCCAATATAATTCTCGAACAAACTATAACATATTAAAAATCATAAATATGTGTGAAAAAAAAGACATTCATCATTTCACAATACCATAAATAATTAAATTTAAAAGAGATCCATAAACAATAAATCATGTCATTATTTTATATCATATTGAAATGATATAATATAATTATTTCAAGTATAGATTTTTTTCAATGATTCGTTTTAATGTAATAATCATTATTTGAAATAAGTGGAAATAAAGTGAAATGTATCATATGATCATACACCTTGTAAATCCTAAAAATCAATAATGTTTGATGGAAAAGATTATGATTTAATTTAAATGATTATAAAAACATTTATTAGAAATCATGAGAAAAATATCCTTTCATTTTGATAATATTATAACAATTTGTTCTTTAAAAACAATGTATTATATTTTAATTGAAATATACCATTGGTTATTGTATATTAATCTCCCAGGAATATAATTTTCATTATAGTGGGAAAATATATTCATTTCATATTTTTTTAATGAGAAAATGTTTATCAAAAATTTGTAAATATTAACAAAATTCATGTTGGTACAAATTTTTTTTTTAAAAAATTACATAAAAAATATTGTTATTAATGTTAAATCTAGTGAAAATATTATTTTTAAAACATTTATTGTGCATATAAAAAATCTCTTATGTTATATTTTAAGTGTATTTCCATGGAATAGAAATTTTCTCATCCAATGTGGAAATATATTTTTATTTTAAATCCATTTTAATGATAATTTACTGTACCAGAGAGCATGAAACAACATGATCATTTAAAAATATAGTAAAAATTATATGATATAGATATATAAGGGGTTTAAATGGTAATATATCTATAATATTATTCAACTAAAATTTTTCATAGACATTCCTTAAATTAAATAATATTGTATCATAAACACTTTCATTATGTTATTCCATTCTTCAAACACAATGAAAACTCATGCCTAATTTAAATATATTTATCATAATATAATTATAAGAATATATTCAGGAATAAAATTCAATTTATAATTCATATATAACATCCCTTTATCATTTTATTTTAAATTATTTAATTTAAATTAATATTTAATTGAAAACATCTCCATTTTCCATGCATGTTTTGGTTCAATGATTGTATTAAATCAATATTGGACATGTATTAGTCACCAAGAAAATATTAATAATTACATATTAATAATATCTATTCATTATGTACAATTCAATAACCATTTATATATTTTTTCTATTAATGTTTAATTACATCAGTTCATGGAGGAGGGAGTCAATGCAAACTCAAGGGTGGTGTTTGTGGTTTTCGATGGATGAAATTAATGAATAGTATATAATAATCAATATATACCTTTTAATATTTATATTATAAATATAATTTATATTAAATAAATTTATCATTATTAATAAAAATTTATGCTTGAATAATAAATGAATCATATCGTTGTGTGGAGGTGGTAGTCAACACATACACATGAGTGGAATTTTCATTTTCAAAAGTGTTTGAAGGAGATGGAAAATAGATAAACTAATATCATGACAACATATCACTATTTATATGAGACCTATTCCTTTATTTTATGATTTTTAACTTATCGTTTTAGAAGATTTAGGATGAATGATACTAGAAAAACAAGGGTATGAACATATACATTATCTTTAGGAACGCCCCTTTGTGATGCACCTAAAGTGTTATTAGATATCTGTTTAAGGAAGAAAAAAAATAAAGATAATATATAAGTAATTTTAAAGACTATTTGGAAATCCCTATATAACGATAAAGGCAAAATTTATTGTGTAAAAGAGAGGGTTGGTGATTCCATTTTATAAAGGAGGGAAGTGAGACACTTGTAATTATTAAGAATTGTAAAATTTAATAAAGTAAAGTTATTGTTAAGGTGTAATCATTTTGTAGAAAGTTAAAATGTTTCATGGTGTAGGATTGGAATAAATAAATCTTTAAATGATTCAAACAAGAATATATTTCACTTGAACCATTATTTCATTATTTTAATCCCTCATTTACCCTTTAAACCATATCCATTGTAATGTTTTTTTCCTAAGTTACAAATCAGAAGGAAGAAGAATAATGTTGAAAATATTAATTAATATTATTTATGATGATTCCATATATATAATTAATTTTAAATGATTATATATCTATAAAATGATAAAATTCATTTTTATATAAATTCAAAAAACACACAACACCCTTACATAAAAAATGATATTTTAAAAAAATTCTCATTTTGCAAAAAAATTATTTATTCAAATTTATTTCATTGTAAAAATAATTAAAATAATCGTAAATAATAGTTTTCAATATATTATATATTATATTTTTTTCACCCTTTAATAAATATTTATTAATATAATTTTTTATTTTAATAAACATTATTCGTAAATTTTATTTCCAAAAAACAACACCTATGTTTTTACATTAATATAATTTTTCTCATTATTAAAAAGTTTATAACTAATGAATTGATTATTTACATTTTAAAATAAACATTTTTTAGAATATATTATTTAATATCATCTATATTATTCAATTATACGTAATTATACATTTTATTATGTATTTTTTAATTTATATGATGTTCTAGTTGAGTTTTGAGAGTTTCCTAGTGGTTTTGGTTTGTTTTGGATGTGTCTATAAAGAATCATATTTTTAGATTTTTTTTGATTAACAAAGAAATATATCCTTGATAATTCATTGGGAAATATGTTAGATACATTAACAGTTCATGTTTGGGTACACACGTTTTCTAAACCTTGAAAATTGGGAGTTTTGTGAAAGTAACAACTCAAATATGTCACAATGTTTGTCAAACCATAGCCTACAACCTTTTGTAGAACTAGATATTGACTAGTATAAGCAAAAAAAAATTCTTGATACATCTTTAAAAAACATGTGATGTGAAAAAATTATTCAAAATCATATTTCTTATCTAATTTTTTATCTTATGATGAGCATATTTTAACTCTTAATTCATTCTCTAAAACACCAGTCCACCGTAAAGATGTCATATAGATTCAACTATATCATGTATATGATTTTATAATCTCTATGTGTGTGGGATCTCTAAAATACATGTTACATCTATATAATCAATATTCCTCACTAGAAATCCACATTTAAGTCCACATGAAATGTAATATATGATATTTATTGAAATATTATTGGTATATGTTGTGGGTTATATGAGATATTTGTTTTATCTATAAATGGGATGAAATTTCAATATGATGTATAGTGTAATCATTACACCATTATACATTTTCATCACCCATTCTGTGGTGGGTGAATGATAATGCATATTATTTATAATTTTATTTCACAATTTATTACATAAGGGAACATTTAATAAATCCCCCATTGATCATGAGGCCTAGTGTATTTTTGTAATTAAGTACAATGTGTAAAAAATGAAACCAAAAAATAAATTCATAAATTAGAACTATATAACATATCCTTAAAATTCAATTTCTCTTCTAAAATATAATTATATAACCTATACATGTACATAAAAAAATAGGTGAGCTATAAAGACTAGTTAGTCTGTAAACAAAGAATAATATAAGCTAATGTTGTACATTAATGAAATGATATGAATATCAATTTAATAAGAGTTTTTGAAATTGTAATACTGAACAATGACTCGTGATAGTACTTTATAAAATAAAACCATCATGGGAAGGTCGAAACAACATAAAACATGACTTATTATGTTTAATTTCAGGATAGCCACCATGAAATATTATCATATCTTGATTAGGATCACATCTCATGAAATATATATTTTAAATAATGAGATAAAAAATTAATGAATGTATTGGATGGATATATAAGTTTATTCCAATATATGACATTCATATTATGTACATTGATAAATGTTCCAGATATATCTTTCAAAATTGGAAAATATTTAATCAAATTTAATATTTCAAATAAGAAATATGGGTTACATACTATTAATTAAAAAATTAATTTATTATGTCTACATAATTGTTTATACCCTTGAGTGAAAATGAGGATGAGTATTCATACACATAAATTAGACATGGAAAACATTAAGATAAAATCAGTAGCATAACATTGGTTTATAGAGGTACATTAAAGGGTTAAATGAGAGTGAATGGGGACTGTAATCACATGAAAATTACTAGTATAGTAATAATGATGTGTAAAAACATATCCCATATAAAAATTTGGCAAAAAAATGAAGAATATAAAAAATGTCATTAATTTAAGAGAATAAATAGAGGATCTCTTACCCTGAGAGGGTGCTTCTCAAGACCTTATGGGAACATATTAAAAGATTTAGGTAAACTTATTAAGGATCCAGGGAGGTATTGAATGTGTAAAATCATGTCCTATTGGCTTTTAATGATGATTAATAAGAGATTTGGATGGTATTAATATAAAATATATAGAAGAATTATATTTTAACTTCCACACATAATTTTTTCACCATATAAGATGATATATAGAAAACCAAAATAAGACCATTATTCAATCACTAATTTTCTAACAAACTGTATTGAATTTAATTATTTTATAACTCTAAGTACAAAAATTATTAAAATTTTACAATTGACGGCGGGGAAGTGAGTCATGTTCCTAATTAAATTTTATAAGTATATAAAATATAATATTGGTATTGGAAGATTAATTAAGGGTTTATAAATATTTTTTAATATCATAATAACACATTATTTTATGTGGGAAATAGAAACATAGTATTAGATTGTCTCTGTAATATTAGTTCCATAACATTTGGTATTTTATGAATTGATAATACATATTGTATAATTTTGCAGAAATAATTTTTTCCCAATAAATTCACTAATCACAGAATGTTGTGAATTAATAACTAATAGAATATTTTGATGTTCTAATTTATATATATATTTATATAATCAAGTATACATTTAAATTTATCTATTTAAATATTATAAAAAATCAATCATTTATTGAAAAAAAAACTGATTGGTAAAGGCTCCCCGTCATCCTATATTAGACCTAGTTTCAAATCCTGGAGGGTGAGATTTTTTTCCGGTAGGAATTGACAAAGGAACGAAACAGGAATGAAGTGACATAGGCATGATGCATACAGGTGGTGACCCACACATAACATTAGAAGGGTTGATCCAGGTATGATGAAGGTAGGCGTCATTGCAGATATGGTGAATGCGTAATGACATAGGGAGTATGATGCCTGTATAAAGTTGTACATGGTCATTGAGAAGGTTAATGAACCTTTGGGATATGTAATGGTCTTCATAACCACTTGGCCATTTGGGAAATGTTCTTAATAATTAAGGCTTGAGGGGTAGGCAATCCCTTGGGAGAGGGATATGGCTTACCTTTTCAGCCTCTGTGTGTGTTCTGTTATTGTTTAATGTTATAGTTCCCCTAATATGTAATACACCAAGGTTCCACAGTATGATTCTCAATGAATAATGCAATAACTTTCACTATACACAAGTTCAAGATCCAGCACAACATGACGAATAAATATAGTCATTTAAAAAATATGTATTGAATATTGATACCCACTTTTGGAAAATTTATAATTTTTTATTCAAAATGCACTTCATTTTTTGTATTCAGAATATCACAATTATATTACGGTGAATTTTTTTTTTAAAAAGTGGATTTTTTTATAGTGAAAAACACTATATTAATGATTTAAACCAAATATTATTTAAATAAATATTATTTTTATTTAAATATTTTTAAATGTAAAAAAAAGATATATAATACTTAAAATAATAATATTTAATTTGTAGGATTAATTTTTTAATAATATTAGATGTATAAAAATTTATTGAACTTTTTAACAACTTTTACCCAAATTCTTGGAATATTTGGGAATTGGAATAAAATATAATTTCACATATTCTATGAATGGAATTTCATAAATCTGAGAGATACAACTGATATTAGTAAGTAAAATGTTGTTCAATAGGATAGAAATTATTTTTGGGGTATAATAAATTTTGAATTTTATTTACCATTGTTAAAAATTAATATGGTAATTAAAGGTAAAAATAATATTATAATTACTATAACAGATGTCCAAATACAACTGGATAAGTAGTTTTCAACCCAAATAATCCTTAGAAAAAAATATGATCTTCTTTCGTAATCATGGATCAGATTATGACATTTATTATTATTTTATTAAAAGAATTTTCAAAAGTGTAAAATTAAAAGTTTAATGAAATTCCATTTATAATATTGCGGTATATATAAGATACATTTGACTATAAATATTCATTATAAATCTATAAATAATTCCTAATTTTTTTAATATATTTCGTATTTGTATACATTAAATAATTAAATTTATTTATGACACAATGATGAATTAGTAATTACATTATTAATGAAAGATTAAAATAAAAGTTATTATAAATATAATAGTAAATTTAATTTGAGGATTTTGATGCATTACGTTGAATTTATTGCATAATTTGACATTTTAGGGTTTATTTTATATATTTTATTCAATTTAATCATGTTCTGTCGACTTTTCCAAAAACCAAATACTAAATAGTGTCAATTTAGACATAAATGAGGTTTTAAAACATTCAATGTATTATTTAATGGTATAATATTACTAAAAATATAATTTCCATCCAAAGGACTTATATAATATAGCAATGTCATTGATGAACAACTTTAGGTTCTCTTAAAATTTTATTTTATGTATATTAACCATGTAATATAAAAATACATGATGACATGGTATAATTTAAACTATTTAACAAACAATTAAATCTAAATGATTTGGTTAATATGGTGACATAAACTAGCCTACAACCTATTGGTTGAGAATATAGCAACCCCTACACCCCATATCCTCAAAATAAATTTATTTGGAGATATTATAAAATGAAGAAGATTTTATAATAATATAATATTTTGAGTTGTTCCTAAAGTGATATCATCTCTCTAATAAAATGGTACATCTCATTCTCTTAATTTCACAAATCCAAAGCCTTTTTTATCAGACAGAACCAACTCAAATATCCTCCAAAAATCCCTTAATACATCATAGAGGCCTTTCATTGATCTAAAAACCATCCTATAGAGCCATTTTTTTCAAATGAAAAGGAAGAACATGATGAAAAGGTAATTACTTTCTCACCTCTCTCAAAGTTATTTTCTTCTTCTACTTCCTATTTCTTTGTAGTTTCCATAATCAAATAATATCACTAGTAACTTCAACAAACTAATATGTTTTTATAAATATGATACATCCATATTCATTATTTTATCCATCATATGGATGAAAAAGTCACCATATGTGCGTACGTATGGATTACCATCCCCAAGTCATATTGTAGTTTTTTATTCAACACTTAATTATTTCTATGGGTGTAATAAAAAAGTGTATAACAGATGTAAATAATAAATATAAAATTTTAGTGATTATTTATATAAAATTTTAGTGATTATTTATCACCTACCATTAGACTATGTGAGGTCCCTGGTTACTATGACTAATTCTTTTTAGTTAAATGGTTTTATTGATAAATAATAAGTAGATTTGGGTTCTTTTTTTATCAAATAGATATCCTTAGTATAGGAAAATGATTTGGGGATTATTTGATAAATGTTATATTGAAAGATGTTCACTTGGTTGGTTACACCATATACAAAGGAAAATATAATACATTGGTATTTCATTTGAGAAGTTATGGTGGATTTTTTTTTGATGAATTTTTTTATAGAGATCTAGGTTATTAATATAAATGATTAACCCATAATAGAGAATATCAGATTTTCATAATTAATCTTCAGTATGATACTTTAAGTATAGTTGATTTATTTGGAGATAAATGTTTAGATATAATATGAAATAATCTATGGTTAAATTCATCTATGTTTTGAGTTTCAATCATAATTTGGATTATATTGAAGGATTTTGAGGACAATTATTTATCGAATGGTATTTATTGAAAATAATGTATTTTTTTAATTTTGTAAATTAAGATTATCATTTCATTTTATGAAGGATAATCCATTTTGGGGATCATCTGATCATGTATTAACCATTTTGATTTTGGTTAATATCTAAAGGAAATAAAAAGTATAATTCATCCTTTTAGGATAATGTGTTTCTCAAGAAGTTGATTCTAGCGCTTCACGTTTGACCATGCCTTCTTGAAAACTCATCATTTGGAAAAAATATGAGTTAGTGGTATAAATTTATTAAAGGATGAAGCTCTACATGAAATTTATTTATATCTTTTTATGTTCTTATTCAATCTCAAATATATATTCCTTAACTTTAGGAAATGGAATGAAAACAAAATAACGTTGTCTATTTACTTTTCCTACATGGAATTTAATGACCGTTTAACCCATCTCATGTTGGTGTTTTTCTTGTTGTTAACATTCGACTGAGCATTTTTTCTATCACTCTTCAACTGACATGACACTTAGTGTATCTTCCATATCACTGTTTTCGTACATGGAATCCTAGTATGGGTTTTCTTGTGCGACCATTGTACTAATATTTCATTACTTTAAAGTGATAGTATTATTGACTCTTATTTAGATGTGGGACATTCAATGTTGTTCCCAAACATAATTTTAAAATTTACAGGATGAAATTTCCAAAAGGAGGGATGAATGTGACACTCCAAGCATCCACAATACACTTCTCTTTGAATAACAAAATTTCTTGTACTATACACAACTTTTCTTTCTAGCAAATGATGAACAATAAATCTATCCATTTGAAAAAAAAATTAATGAATATTGATACCAACATTTTTAAATACCAGAAATTTCATATTTCAAAATATACTTTATTTTGTTATGTCGAATATCATAAATAGATTAGGGTGACTATTTTCTACTATTTTGAAAAATTTATATTTTTGATGAACAGTGAAAAACTTTGTGGTATTGTTTAAAACCAACTTTTATTGAAGTAATTATTATTTTTATGTTAATTTATTTTATATTTATAATATATAAGTAATACCTATATTAGTTCAATTTAATTCATCGGTGTCATTTTAAAATAAGACCAGCTATATAAAATTTTATTGAACTTTTTAACTTCTTTAACCGAACATCTATGCACATTTGAATATTTTTAGAAAACATAATTTTAAAGATTCTTTGAATTGAATTTCAAAAATCTGAGAAAGGGTTTAAATTAGTTAGTAAAATTTTGTTCAATAGAATGAAAATAATTTTTGTTGAATATAAAATTTTGTATTTTATTTACCACTATTAAATGTAAATTGCCTAATTAAAGGTAAAAAGGTTATTATAATTAGAGTAACATGAGTCCTAATACAATTTGGTTAGTTTTTTCGACCAAAAAAACCATAATCATAAAATATTATCCTCTTTGATCAACTTGGATTAGATTAAAATATTTATTATTATTTTATTTATAGAAGAGTGAAAAGGGTAAAATCCAATATTTAATAAATAAACCATTTTTAATACTAGTTTATACATATAATAAATTTGAATTTAATTAATCATTATAAATATAACAAGATTTTCTTACATCGTGGTATTTTATTTAAAAATTTTAGACATTAAATTATTTAATTTACTTATGACACAATGATGATGTATAATGAACTTATTAATGAATTATTAAAACACATGATATTGTAAATAAAAAAATAAATATAAATTGAGACATCAGATATATTACACTAATTTTTTATATTTAAATGATATTTTAGTTTTTATTTAATGTATTTTTTCGAAGTAATCTTGTATTTTTGACTTTCAAAAAAAACAAATACTAAATAGTGTTTAAATTGAAAAAAAATGTGTTAAAAAAAATACTATATTATTAAATGATATAATATTACTAAAAATAAAAGGATCAGCCAAAGGACATATATAATGATATATATGTCATTAATGAACCACATGAGGTTCTCTTGAAATTTTATTGTATGTTTATTGACCATTTAATATGAAAAAACAAGAAGACATGGTAAAATTTATACTATTTAACTAAGAATTAAATCTAACAGATAATTTTCATATGGAGACCTAAACATGTCTAAAACCAATAGGTTGAGATTATTTCAAGCCATCCCCACCATAGCATTCAAAAAATATATTTTCTGCTACTATAAACCAAAAATGACTTTATATTAAAATAATATTTCAATATTTTTATAAAGTCACCCACACCACTCTTTTAAAAGGGCACATCCCCTTATCTAAATGTCACTCCTCTAAATCCTTTTTTCTCAGACAAACCCTACTCAAATATCCTCCAAACTACCCTCCAGTGATCCTAGAAGCATTAAATTGATAATAAATTCAACTTAAGAAGCCCATTTTGTTCAAATCAAAAGGAAGAACCTGAAGATGAGGTAATTAATTCATAACATATTTAAAAGTTATATTCTTCTTTCACTTCCTCTTATATTTTTTTCTGTAATAAAGTAATAAATCTTGTACCATCTACATTCTAAGATGTAATTATATATTTTTTAAAACAATATTCATTATTATATCCATTTATGAATGAAATAGTCATCATACTTCTATACATATGGCTTATTGTCTCCACTTCGTGGTTTAGTTTGTTATTCATCACATCTTATCGATGACTTGAGAATTTAACACATGATTTATAATAAAGTGGTGAATAACAAACTACACCATGACATGGAGATGGTAAGCCGTATGTGGGCATGTATGGAGACAATTTCATTCATAGAATGGTAATAATAATGAATATTTTCCACACATAATAATGTCTTTACCTAATCCTTAACCAAAGGATTCGGTTGTTATTATGGATTTAATCTCAATTTACATTCTATTGAAACTTTTTTGTTGTTATACGCCAATTTACATTTATATGGTGTACAAACTTTACTTTGACTTAGTATATATTGAATCCCTCTAGTAACATGATATTATAATGCTTTTATTACCTCAATTATTTGTTTTCAAGAATATCTCATTTGGTTAGGAACTCTAACATTAATTCAATTTTTAATGTTTTAAATATTTTTTATTCTATATCTTTGTCATTAATTTCCATGTTTTAGAAATGGTGTTAAGAATTTATTTACATGGACATGAATTTTTTAGAACCAAAATTCCTTTTAAATGTTTCAATTATGTGTGAGACACTTTGATAAAAAAATATTTTTTAATATCTTTTTGATAAATATTGAGACATTTATATGTTTTCATGAAAAAATTATTTTTCTCTAAAATATTTTTAATATTTATTTTCATCAATGTCAATATACATTGTTATTGTTGATTGAGGTTGATTTATTATAATAAAATCATCTTTATTTTATTGAATGAGTTATGTTTGACTATGGATGTTCACTTTTATACCATTTAGGGTTTTTGGTTAAAATATTGACATTTAAAATGGTAGTTTTAATATTAATATTTAGATTATGTTTCAACCTTTTCATATGAATAATGAATTAGAAATAGTAAGTGACGTGTGGAGCCCGCTATAGCTCTTTGATGTATCGGTAGGTCTCATGAGACAAACTAGTATCTTGGCATAAGCCCAAGGAAAAATCAAATTTTTGTATTTGCATAAGTCCATGACTATATAGTTATGATATTTGAAATTATGTATTACATCATTATGAAATTATCTATTTATATTACATGTTATTATTTGACTAGAAAAATATCCTTGTGAAAATGTATATTGAATTATTTGTTTTATTTTTGCAATATTTTAGGATGTTTAAGTTTAAATATCGTGTGTTTAGTATTATACACTTTTGTTATTATTTATTCTTAATTATGAATGTTTCTACTATATTTTTATCCATATTGTGAATCTGAGCTCACCCATTTCTTATGTTTCATTTTTCCCAGGTTGTGAGGAATTCTATTATGAATGACCTATAAGGATATGCTAAGGGATATTATTTTGTTCAAAGGGGGCATAATTTTGTTTTTCATGATGTAATGTAAAACATAAATACGTATCTTGTACATTCATTGCTATAAAATAATAGTTCTATTGAGATTTGATCTCTTGTTATCATACCTATATTATGTAATAATGTACAAACACTAGATAACTTGGTTTGGGGAGTTACATAATAACCTAGTATAAATATATAATAAATATTATTTAATAGTTATATTTTATTAAAATATTATTTATTATAAACAAATTTAAATTTATCAAAATGTGAGCCTCGATTTAAACTATACATATTTTTAAAATAAAATTTATGTTTTATCATATCAAAAGATATTTTTCAAATATATTATTTAGTAGTCATAAATTAAAATTAAGGTTAAACATAATCATTATTTTATGTAAAATAAATATATAAAATTCATAATATAATAATCTAGATACATAGAACAGTATTACTCTATCAATTTATATATAAGAGAGGTGTCTAATAGTTATATTTTCTTATATTGGTTTGATAAAATTAGTTTGGGCAGTGATGTATATGAGCTTGAATGTTTCTTATAAATAGTATATTTCATGGATTATTTATTGGATATTTATTGTGTATGGCCATGTTCAAATACAAGTGATTCTATCTCTTACATAATATATAATAATTTCTTCTCTTAATGTAGATCTTTATAGTTGAGGCCTCTGCTTATTCCATATATGTGAATTGGAAATTATCAAAAACCATAATATATAATAATCATTTTTGTCACAATAAAATGGATATGTAATCATCATTTATTATTGTTAATTTAATTTTCATAGCAATATTATATGACATATAATGGTCAAAAATATCAAAAGAATTTATTGTTCTTCCTGTGAGTATATTAATTAATAAAGTATTTATTTATTTTCAAATTGAATTTCATTAAAACAAATTCATGTCAATATAAGGTGTCTTCGTTTTCTTCCCCACTTGTTATAAAATATCAATTGATTAATATAAAATATAATATATATGGTTATCTAGGAAAAATTTTGATCTTATTTTGGCAAACACTATCATTAATAAATATTTAACTTGTCATTTGATTTGGTTTTGAAATATATCATGAATTCAACAGATTATGTTGTGAAGATGAGGTAACACATGAGAGGTGTTCAATTTAAGTATTTATAAAGAATATTTTATTAGTGTAATTAATTTTTTTTATAATTGGAATATGTGGGATGGTTTTGTTCATCATTACATTGGATGTTACTATTTAATGTTTTACGGTTATAGAATTGAGGAACATAGAGAATACTAATCAAATGATGACTTATCATATAAACGAGTAAAAAATGAGGAGTATGGTACTATCCAATGGAATTAATGTGTTCATGAATTAATGTATATGGTTTTTTTATTCCATTGAGGAGTGTGGTACTATTAAATGGAATTAATGTGTGCATGTGTGTATTCAAAAAAGTTTTTTCCATGAAATATCTAATGGAAATTTCTTGTATTTACCAAGTGGATAGTCATATTGCTAATTCCATGAGAAATTGCTTAGAACATGGTATTATCTTATAGAGTTATCGGAGTGACGCTACGTTGGTGTATCTTTATTGGGATATCTTTTTGATTTTTTTTGGATGTCAGGTTTTACATACTTATATTACTATGATATTTTTGTTTTGTTGGTTTTTATTGGTTTCTTATTGTTTATACTTTCATTATTTATTGTAATATTTGGTTGTTTTTTATTGAATTTTTATAGGTGTTTTATATGAAAACATTACCGCCTATTTTAATATTCTCTTGGAATGTATTTCATACCTTTTCTATCTTTGGGACATCACCTATGGTTAGTAGCACATCCAACTGAGCAACAAATAAATAGTTGGGTTGGGATGATAAAAATTGTAACAATTAATTTCATTATTCCATTTTTCCTATTATAGATTAATTTGGAAATGTTAGGACAAGAAATTTATAACATAATAATATTTACAATACTTGAAAAATGACATATACTCACGGTTTAAACCGTATGTATATCCCCCCAAACCATGCGTATAGGCTATACCTACAGTTTTGGGAATCATGGGTAATAGAGGCATCGAGATAGGTCAAAGTCTATACCCATGGTTTTTAAAACTATGGTTATAGATTTTTTTCCATGATGTTAAATCCTCATGAACCCTTTTCCATGCTGGAAATGGAATTTACCCAAGGTTTTAAAACCGTGGGTATTAATTTTTGAAAAACGGAAGCTGAAAGGGTTGAACTCAAGACCTCCAAGCACTGCACTTTTTAGAAAAAGAGACTCACCAATACGATACATCAATTATGATTATATATATCAATATTTTGATAAATATATTAATTTGTATCAATATTAGATAAAATTTATGCATTGGGTTTTGATCCCAATCCCTTCTCTCGTAGACTATAGCAGGGAACAATCAAGTATAAGAAAATTGAATTTAAATAAATCCAAATTTATTCTAATATGTTATTATAGCTCTTTATTTCAGAATAATTAATCCTCTGATATTGGTTTCTAAAACCACCAAAGGTATGACCAAGCACCTCACCAACCAAGCTAGGTAGTTTAATTTCATAGATATTTTCATCTATTTAAATACATTAATTCAAACTATGGTTATAGGAGGGGAAACCGTGGGTATATGTTTTCCCTCCAAATATTTTTTATTTCTTGTAGAATTTTTTCCCCATAAAATCTATACCCATGGTTTTACACAACCGTGGGAATATGTCATGGAAAAAAACCATATTCCCATGGTTTTTAAAAAACATTTGGAATAGGCCTTGAAATAATCAATTATTCCAATAGTGTGATGACTATGTAGTTTTTTATATCTATCGTCGAATGAGACTAGTTAGATGACCTAGTAACCATGTTTTGGATTCTATATAAAATGTTATTTCACATGAATCAATAGATAAACAACATATTATTCAGATTATTATTTATATTTTGATAAGGAAAATTGAAAACATAATCTATAAAAAATGGTTCATTATGTGTATTTTCAAAAATAAAATCATCCAATATTTCATAAGGATTAAGAAAATGATCAATAGAAATTATTGAATAACATAATATATCTAATATTTCATTTCATTAGAAAACACATTATCTACTGGTGATGTTAGATGTATAAATATTAATGGATCTTTTATGATAATGGTTTAATTTTTCTACGAAAGTTGATCTCTACCATGTTCATTCATCGGAAAAACATGATGACTTTCTAAAAAATAATTCTACACACATAAATTTTACACATCCAGAATTATACATATCATATTTCATGAGAAATAAAATCAATTTGTAAAAAAATATGTATCTATGTTTATAAACGTAGTTCATTGATATCCAAAAGTATAAGTTACTCTATACTCGATGGAACCCACTTTCATGTGTTTTAATTAAACTAAAAATCATTTCATGCTACTTTAGATTTGTATAATTGATTATAAAAAAATATATAAATGAGAAATAGTCGTGTTATAGGATATTATTGAGAATTACAATAGAGGGATTAGTTTTCTTATTGGGGTTTTAATGGGTACAATAATTCTATAATCAATAACAATATGGATACAGACTTCAAATGTGGTAGAGCATAAAAACATAGAACACTAAATCGATTAACATTCCAATGCATCCTAGGAGGAATCCATTTTGTTTCAAATGTCAATAATTAGAGAATAAAAGGGAGATTGAGTGAAACAATAATATTTTACCCTAATTCTAATTATATGGGAATACATTGAAATTATTTCCCTAAAACTATGAATTTAGATACTAAAAATAAATCTTATATGTCTCAAACATGTTATGAATAAATTTAAATATCATTTCAAAACAATTATCTTGCATATAAAGTAGAATTTCATGGTTGTTTGAGAAACACCACAACTCATTTCCTAATAAAACCACATAAGGTGAACAAGTAACATGCTGGTGTGTAGAGGACTTTATGTGTTTCTAATAAGATGAACATGGAGGGTCAATTAGATACTTCTACTATATGAGTAAAAATTCTTCAAATATAAATTTTATATGAGTACTGTTTGATTCTATGGATTTAAACCATATTGTTTCAATTCATGATGTTTACCAAATGGGAATGAATACAATGTCGATTTCAATGAGGATGAGTTTCAAGTGACCAACTGTTTAATGAGATTGTATTGTAGTTAAATGTAAAACATGTTCTGTAGAAATTATTTTTATCTAATTTAATTGGGAAATTTATATATTTGACATGGATATATTTTCTATAATCCTATGATGGGATTTATTGGATTATTTTATAGATAATATCAATTTTATGAATGAATATTTTAATTTTGTTATTTAGATATTATGGTGAATCCATTTAAAATAGAATTTAATGTGAATGATTAGTCATTTTACATTTAGATAAATTTTTTGGTTGTTTTATTATTAATTTTTAGTGGTTACACTGGAAAAATGATATAATTGAGGTTGTAAATTTCCCTACTATTCTTGATGAATATTAAAACATTTTTTATGATAATTTTCATAATTTTCCACCTAAAAGGGATGTGTTAATTTTTATTGATCTTATTATTATAATTAAAAATGGACCACTTTCATTATTTAGAATTACACAAATGGAATTATGTTAATGGAATTTGCACTTGTAAAAAATTGAATGTAATGGTTTCATAGACATGTTATGTCTCTTGGGCTACGACAATTATGTATTCATGATAGATTTGGGATTCTTATTACTTTGTGTTTATTATTATAATCTTACTACATTGTGATAATGAAAAAATATTCACTTCTATTATTTGATGTTATTTTTGATCAATTGTGAGGATCCCAATGTCTCCTTAAAATTCATATATAGTTTCACTATCACTGAATATTTAATAAGAAAAAATATATTAAAATTTAATATATTATATGTAATTAATCTAACTATAAATATTTAATAAGTATCTTTTCTCTTATAAAAGTTTCTGTTTTTTTCATGGAATTGATGAAATGTTTCCTTTAGCAAAATGAAGATGATTTCATTATGATATTTGTGAAAGAAATTTTGGTGGACGTGAACGCATATATATCATTAAACAAATTTACAAATTGTTTATATCATTTTAAAATACCATTTTTTTATGAAATGTTTTATAAATATCATTTCTATGTACAAGAATATTATTTTTATCCATGTACTATAAAAAAGAATATCATAAAATAGTATAAAATTTATATATATAGGAAAAAATTAATGATTTTATGAGTAAAATATATTTCTTGGATTAGAATGTTAATACCATAAAATAATTCAAAACTTCTCCTATATCACATCTCTTAATATAATTCTCATAATAAAGGGAAATGCATTACACTAGAGTTGTCATTTTTTGTAATTCATTTTGGAGTTAATGTTAAGACCAATTTAGAAATGATTACATTCACTCAAAAAACCATGATGAGTTTTTTTGTTATATTGTGACTAATTTCATTCAATATTTACCTTTTTTTAATATATGAGGTTCTATTATATATTATAGATCACAAACATTTTTGAATCATTTGAATAATTATCTAACTCATTAAATGTAATTATTAGTTGTTTTCCTAGACATTAAAACTAGAATAAATATAACATTAAAGGGAGGATCATTGTGTTTAAAATTTAATAATTTTTAAATTTTTTCAAAAAAACAATTTTAACAGTATAAAATTACATTTGATGGAATATCTCTAGAGGTTCAAATTTGAAATCATTTATACTTCTAAAATTTAAAATTTGTATACGTTACATCAAGCCAAAAATTTTATAATGGAATATCTTTTATTGTTAATGATCATTAGAAATTTATGAGTGTGATTTCATATATGAATTTTGATTTTACTATATACTATGAAGTCTAATTCATACTTTTGGTGATATTAATACATTATTTACATAAATTAGATATGGATAATCAATGATCAGATCTAGATTTTCATAAAATTATGTAAAAACATAATGATGAGGAGGCCATTTATGTATTGAAATAATATGGGAACTCGGTGTAAATTTTTTATGATCTATTATTTCTTCCTATAAATTGTTATGAGTAAATTTTTCCCAAATATCATCATTAAATATTTTTCATTCCTCTAGGAATAAATAACATATTTTCTAATTTTAGGAAAAATAATATTTGTTATGTAAAAGAAACTTCATTATATGTTGTAAAATGGAAAAACAATTTATATGATATAATTGAGCATCAAGGAACATTTGAAATATTATAATATTTTACTATATTCATATTTCAGTAGTAAAATATTTCTACGAGCCAATTCATTGGATTAGAAAAAACTAATTGTATGCCTGATTCAATCTGATTTATTATAGACTAAATGAAAAAAATCCAATTTTTTCCAATTCCTGTATATAATATAGATGATAAATTAGAAAATGAATATGTTGGGGATGTGGTAAAATTTAATGTAGTATCTGCTTTGATTTTTTATGACCAAGATACTACTTTTCTCTAACAATTTATGTTATTAATTGAAAAACAATTGTGTTCCTAACATACAATTAACAAATCATATCATCCTCAAATAAATGGGTGGTTTAAATGGAATATTATGACACTATACGACATGATCTATGATTATGTTATGGACTTCAATGCCTCATGTTATGACTATTTACCATTATTGGAGTTTTAATATATTTGTTAATGAAAAAACAATGATGAATACATTTAATATAATATATGACCATCCTTTTCACTCTTCACATTATTGGATAGTGACAAAATAAATATCATTGTTAAGCACTATCCTCATTAATCAAATGATATTTAAAATTTAAACAATCAACAAAATTATATTTTCATATTGGAACAATCAAAAATAATTTTTGGACAACTATTATCTTCATTTATCATTTCCATCATGTGGTCATGTTTCCTCAAAAGTATCTCTAGGGTTGGGGAGTCAATGATTGTGGAAATAAGTAATGTTTTCTACTCATTCTGGTAAAACTTTTCAAATATATTAAATAATTAGTGATATTTCTTATTTTATGGATTTACATCTATAATTTATTTTAATACAAAATTTATTTCTTCAATCTCAATTATAGAAGTAGTTTATCGATCACATTCCTTAGATTAGATGGGATCATATTATTTTTGGACATGATGCATAATTCATGAATTATCTGATTCATATATTGGATAGATAAGAAAAAATATTAGTCTGAAGATGAATTCCATTGGTTTGATAGTTAGGTAAAAAAAGTAAAATTTAGTATGACACATGGAAATAAAATTGTAAACTACAAAAATGTTAAAAACAATTCCAAAGCTCTAGTAGACTACATTATCCCGAGGATGGAAAATTTTAATGGAGGGGATAATGTAACACTCTTAGTAAAAGGAAATTATAAAATTCATCACCTACCATTGGAATATGTGATTTCCCTGATTACTGTGAGTAATTATTTTTAGTTAAATGGATTTATTGACAAATAATAAGTTGATTTGGGATCTTTTATTTTATCAAATAGTTATCATCAGTGTATGAAAATTATTTGTTGATGAAGTGATAAATGTTATTATAGAATATGTTCACTCTATATTGTACACCATTTTCCAAAGGAAAATAAAATACTTTGGCATTTCATTTGAGATGTAATGGTGGATTGTTTTTTGGAAATCTACTTTTTAATAGAGACCTATTTTATTAATGGAAATGATTTACCCATTGTAAAGAATATAATATTTGGTTAGTTACACTTTAGTATGTTACATTAAGAGTAGTTGACATTTTTTGGAGATAAATGTTTAGATTTACTATGAAAAACTCTGTGGTTAAATTCTTTTGAGTTTTGGGTTTCAATCAAAATTTGGATTATATTGAAGGATTTTAAGGGCAGTTTTTTATTGAATGGTATTTATTGAAAATAGGATATTTTTGATAATTTTGTAAATTATGATTATTATTTCTTTATATAAAGGATAATCAATTTCTAGGATCATAAGATATTGTATTAACTATTATGTTTTTGGATAATATTTAAAGGAAATGGAAATATATAGTTCATCCTTTTAGGATTGAGTGATTCTCTAGAAGATGATTCTAGAGCATAATGTTTGACTATGCTTTCTTGATTACTCATAATTTGGAGAAAGACTAGTTATTAGTATATATTTACTAAAGGATGAAACTCTACATGAAATCTATGTATATCTATTTATGTTCTTAATCAATCTGATAAATAAATTCCTCAACTTTCTGAAATGGAATTAAAACAAAATTACATTTTCCATTTACTTTTCCTACATGGAATCTAATGACTTTTTAACCCATCTCATTTTTGTGGTTTTCTTGTTGATAAATTTCTATTTAGCATTTTTTCTATCAAACATCATCCGACATGACACTTAGTTTATCCTCCATATCCATGTTTTCCTACACTGAATCCTAGTATGGGTTAACTTGGGTGGAAATTGTACTTATCTTTATTTATTTTAATATGATAATATTATAGACTCTTATTTAGATGTGGGAAATTCAATGTAGTTCCCAAACCAATTTTTAATATTTCGTAGATGTAATTTCCAAAACGAGGGATGAATGTTCCACTCTAAACATCCACAGTACGCTTCTCTTTGAATAATAGAATATATTTCACTGTATGTAACCTCACATTCTAGCACACCATGAACAATCAATCTATACATTTAAAAAGAAATTTTGAACAGTGATACCAATATTCTGAAATATCATAAAATTTATATTTCAAAATATACCTTATCTTGTTATTTCAAATAACATATTTATCTTATGGTGACATTTTGGTATTTTTATGAAAAATTTTAATTTTTGATGAATAGTGAAAAACACTATGGTATTGTTTAAAACAAAATTTTCTTCAGGTAATTATTATTTTTATATAAATTTATTTTAAGTTAATAAGAGATAAGTAATAATTTAATTAGTTCAATTTTATTCAGTGAAGTCAATTTAAAATAAGATCAAATGTATAAAAAAAATTTGAACTTCTTTACGTCTTTAACCCAACATTTATGCACATTTTCATATTTTCATAAAACGTAATTTTATCTCTTCTGTGAATTGAATTTAAATAATCCAAGACACAGTTTACATTAGTTAGTAAAATATAGATCAATAGAATAAAATTAATTTTTAGTGAATAGTAAATTTTGTATTTTATTTTGCACTGTTAAAAGTAAATTTGGTATTTGAAGGTAAAAATGATATTATAATTAACAAACATCTGTCCTAATAATATTGGGTTTGTGTTTTTCAACAAAAACAAAACATATTAATAAAATATGATCCTCTTTGATCAAATTGGATTAGATTAGGGCATTTATTATTATTTTATTTATAGATGATTAAAAATTATAAAATTAAATGTTTAATAAATAAACCATTCTTAATATTAGTTTATACATATGTAAAATTTGACTATAAATATTAATTATAAATATAAAAATATTTTCCCACATCATGGAATTTTATTTATAATTTTTAGATATTAAATAATTAAATTTATTCATGACACAATGATGACGTTGTATTGAATTTTTTAATGAATGGTTAAAACACATGATATTGAAAATAAAATAATAAATTAAAATTTATACTTTTTATGTATTACACTAATTTTATATATTTAAAAAACATTTTATGTTTTATTTATTATATTGTTTTGAAGTAATCATGTATTTTTGACATTCCCAAAAACCAAATACTAAATACTGTCTTAATTGACTAAAATGTGTTTTTAAAACAAATAATATATTATTAAATGATATAATGTTACTAAAAAAATAAGGTTCAGCCAAAGGATGTATATAATGATATATATTTCATTAATGAACCACTTGAGGTTCTCTTGAAATTTTATCATATGTTTATTATACATGTAATTTGAAAAAAATAAGAAAACATAGTAAAAGTTTTACTATTTAACTAAGAATTAAATATAAAATATAATTTTCATATGGTGACCTAAATATGTATAAAATAAGTAGGTTGAGAATATTTAGACCCATCCCCTCATTAGCCTTGAAAAAAATCCATTTGGAGCTACTATAAACCAAAAATGACTTAATAATAAAATAATATTTCTAGCGTTTCAAAAAGTCACCCCCACCACTCTTATAAAAGGGTACATCCCCTTATCTTAATGTCACTCCTATAAATCCTTTTTTTCTCATCCAATAACCTACTGAAATATCCATTAATGTACCCTCTAGTCAAACTAGATGCCTTAAATTGATCATAAATTAAACTTAAGAAGCCATTTTGTTCAAATCAAAAGGAAGGACCCGAATACGAGGTAATTAATTCATCACCTTTTTAAAAGTTATTTTCTTCTTTCACTTCCTCTATCATTTTAATTTCCATAATAAAATAATAAATCTAGTAACATCTACACACTAAGATGTTTTTATATATTTGGTAAAAAAATATTCACTACTCTATCCATTGTATGAAAGAATTAGTCACCATACTTGTTCACATACGGCTTACCGTCTCTACGTCGTGGTGTAGTTTGTTATTCAACACTTCATATTGATGAGTTGTGAATTTAAAAAAGGAGTTATAATAGTGTGTTGAACAATAAACTACACCACGATGTGGAGACGGTAAGTCATATGTGCGCATGTATGGTGACTATTTCATTTATAGAATGGATAGAATAACGACTAACTTCCACACATAATTATGTCTTTGATTTATCCTTAACCTAAGGATTATGTATATATAATCAATTCCATCTCATTTTACATTCCATTGAAACTTATTTGTTATTTTATGCCAATTTACATTTATATAGTGTACAAACTATACTTTGAATTTGTATGTATTGATTCCCTCTATTCACATGATATTATAATTATTTTATTTCCTTAGTTATTTGTATTCAATAATCCCTCATTTAATTAGGAACAATATCTAAAATTCCATTATAAATGATATAAATATTTATTCTTCTTTATATTTTCCATTAATATCCATGTTTTTCAAACAGTGTTAAGGATTTATTTGAATAGACCTGAATTTTTTACAACAAAATATCTTTTAAACATTTCAACTATGTCTTAGACACATTGATTTCAAATATCAAATTTTAAAAACTTTTTGATAAATAGTGAGACATTTAAATGTTTTCATGGAAAAATACATAGTTCTTTAAAATAGAGTTACTTATTACTTTCATCAATGTCAACATACTTATTTATTCATGATTGAGGTTGATTTATTATAATAAAATCTTCCATATTGTATTTAATGAGTTATGTTCCACTCTAGATGTTCTATTTTTGTTTCATTCGTTGTTTCTGGTTAAAATATTGACATTTCGTATGATAGTTTTAATATGAATGTTTATATTATGTTTCATCGTTTTTATATGAAGAATTCATTAGAAATAGTAAGTGACGGGTGGAGCCTGTTATAGATCCTCAATGCATCGGTAGATCTCGTGAGACAAACTAATATCATGGCACAAGGCCATTACAAAATCATATTTTTGTCATTGCACGAGTCCATAACTATGTTGTTATGATATCTAACATAATGCATTCCATCATTTTGTAATTAGCCATTTATATTATATATGAGTATTAGAGAAGTAGAATATGCATGTGAATATGTAAATTGAATTATTTTATTTATTTCTGCAATATTTTGAGGATGTTTATGTTTAAATATCTTGGGATTAGTCTTATACATTGCCTTTAATTTTTACTCTTAATTATGAATTTTTCTGCTATATTTTTATCCATAATGTGCATTTGAGCTCATCACTTTCTTTTGATTTATATTTCCTAGGCTGTGATGACTTCTATTATGATTGAACTATAGAGATATGTTAATGGATATGATTGTGTACAAAGGGGCTGCAATGTTGTTTTTTTCATGATGTAATGTAAAACTTAATTCTGTATCTTGTACTTCCAAGGCTATAAACTAATCGGTCATTTAAGATTTGATCTCCTGTGATCATACATATATTATGTAAAAATGTAAAGACATTGGGTAACTAGGTTGGGGGAGTTACATAACAACCTAGTATAAATATATAAGAAATATAATTTAATAATTATATTTTATAAAATTAAAATTTATTTTTTCAAAAATTAAATTTAACAAAATCTGTGCCTCGATTTTAACTATACATTTTTTAAAATCGAAATTTCTGTTTTATAATATCCAAATATAATTTTCAAATATATTATTTAGTAGTTATTAATAAATGATAAAGGCTAAACATAATCATTATTTTATGAAAAATAAATATATATACATCCCAATATAATGGTATAGATACATAGATTATTATTCCTCTAGAAATTTCTATATGGTCTAGGTGTCTAATAATGATATTTTCTTATAGTGGTTTGATAAAATTAGTTTGGGTTGTGCCGTATATGAGTTTTAATGTTTCTTATAAATAGTTTATTTCATGGTTTATTTATTGAATATTTTCTTGGTTATGGCCATGTTAAAATACTAGTGATTCAATATCCCACATAATCAACAATGATCTCATCTCATAATGTATGATCTTACTAGTTAATGTATCTAATTATTCCTTATATGTGATTGGGACATTATCAAAAACTGTAATATATAATAATAATAATAGTCACAATAAAATGGATATATAATAAATATTTGTTATTATTTATTTTATTTTCAAAGCAATAGGATATGAAATATCATGGTCAACAATATCCAAATAATCTAATGTTCTTTATATGAGTAGATTAATTAATAAAGTATTTATTTATTTTAAAATAGAATTTCTTTTATAAAAATTCAGGTCAATATAAGGTGTCTTATTTATCTTCTCCACTTTTTATAAAATATCGATTTTTGAATATATAATATAATATATTTGATTATATGTGTAATATTTTGTTCTTATATTGGAAACCAGTATCATTAATAAATTTTTAATTTGTTATTTGATTTGTTTTTGAAAAATATCACGTATTCTTCACATTATGTCGTGAAGATGAGGTAACACATTAATGGATTTCAATTACAGTATTGAAAAAGAATATTTTTTTAATGTAATAAATCTGTTTTTATAATTGGAATATATGGGAGGGTTTTGTTCATCATTACATTGGATGTTACTATTTAAAGTAGTTTGGCTCTAGAATTGAGCCACATAGAGAATTCTAAACCAATACTGAAATAGCATATAAACGAGTAACAAATGAAGAGTATGATACTATATAATGGAATGAATGTGTTCATGGTTGAATCTATATGGTTTATTTATTCTAGTGAGTGTTGTGGTACTATCTAATGGAACAAATGTGTGCATGTGTGTATTTAGGAAATTTTTTTCAGGAAATATCTAATAAAAATTTCTCATAATTCCCTAAATGGATATTCATATTTCTAATTCCATGAGAAGATGTTTAAAACATGTAATTATCTTATAGAGTTATCGGAGTAATTCTATGTTGGTTTCTCTTAATTGGGATATCATTTTTATTTTGTTTGGATGTCATGTTTTACATACATAAATTACTCTAATATTTTTGTTTTGTTGGGTTTTATTTTTTTCTTATTGTTTATAATCTATTAATTTATTGTAATATATGGTTGTTTTTTATTGAATGTTTATAGGTTCTTAATATGAAAAAAATACCCGATATTTTAATAATCCCTTGGAATGTATTTCATACCTTTTCCTTTTTGGGACATCACCTATGGTTAGTATCACATCTAACTAAGCCACAAATAAATATTTGGGTTAGGATGATAAAAATTGTATCAATCAATTTCATTGTTCCATTTTCTCTAGTATAGACTAAATTGGAATTTTTAGAACATGAAATGTATAACATAATAAAATTTAAACTAATGAAAAAATGAAATATACCAACAGTTTAAAACCGTGTGTATATACCCCAAAACTGTGGGTATAGGCTATACCCACAGTTTCGGGAATCATGGGCAATTGAGGCGTCAAGATAGGTCACAGTCTATAACAATATATTTTTAAATCGTGGGTATATATTATTTTTCCACACTGTTAAATCCTCATGAACAACTTTCCATTTTTTCAATAGCTTTTACGCACGGTTTTAAAACTGTGGGTATTGATTTTACAAAAATAGAAGCTGAAAGGGTTGAACTCGAGACCTCCAGGAACCATGATTTTCAGCAGAAGTGTCTCACCAATACAATACATCAATTATGAAATTATATATCAATATTTTTATAAATATATATTAATCTTTATCAATATTAGATAAAATATTAGAAGTAGGTTTTGATCCCCATCCCTTCTCTCGTTGACTATAGCGGGGAACCAACAAGTCTTAAAAGCCTGAATTTATATAAATCCACATTTAGTCTAATATATTATTATTGATAGTTGTATCATAAAAATTAATCTCATGATATTGGTTCCCAAAACCACCAGATGTGTGATAAAGCACCTCAATAACTGACATAGGAAGTTTAATTTCATATATATTTTCATCTATATAAATACATTAATTAGAACCATGGTTATTGTAGGGAATACCATGGGTAAATGTTTTCCCACCAAATATTTTTTGTTTCCTCTGGAATTTTCCCCCGTCAAAGCTATACCCTCTATTTTACGAAAATGTGGGAATATGTCATTGAAAAAAACACTAATTTCCACTATTTTACAAAAAACCATGGGAATAGGCCTTGAAAGAATCACCTATACCTACAGTTTTGGAAAACCATGGGTATAGGTCCCAAAAAAATTCTATTCTCACGGTTTCAACCCAAAAAATGGGTATAGGTCCGTATAATATACCTATACCGATGGTTTTCCAACACCGTGGGTATAGAGAACCAGTATGCTAAAGTTTTTATGCAAACTCGCTGGTATAAAGATATCTTCCAGTTGTGATAGCTGGTCTATTTAGTACGAACATAATTTTTAAAATGTTTTTTTAGCATAAAATAATTTTTTTTCATCACATACATGTTCATTCCTGTCATTATTCAGGTATTATCAAATTGGAGCCAAATATCATGAATTAGTAAAGAGACGTCCCTCTATGACTAAATTTCCCATTTTTATTATTGATTTTTTTGAGGTTCATTATAAAAATTATTTTCATTATTTATTTAGAAAATTATTAGCCGTAATATTATTATGGTGTGATGACTATGTATTTTTTTTTCTTTTTATAGTTAAACGGGACTAGTTAGTTGACGTAGTAACCCAATTTTGGATTCTATATAAAATGTTATTTCACACGAAACAAAATTTAACTAGAATCTTATTCATATTATTATTCATGTTTTGATAATGAAAATAAATATGATAAACAATGAAAAATAGTTCTTTATGATCAATTTAAAAAATAAAATCATCCAATATTTCGTAGGGATTTATAAAATGAACAATCATAAGTATTGAATAACATATTAAATCTAATATTTTATTTCATTAGTAAACCCCAAATTTAGAGGTGATGTTAGAAGTATACATGTTGATGGATCATTCATTATATTGGTTGAATTATTCTATTAAATATAATCTTTACTATGTTCATTTATTTGAAAAACATGATAAATTTATAGAAAAATAATTCTACAGACATAAATTCAGCATATCCAGAATTATACATATCATATGTCTTAAGAAAAAAAAAACTATTAGTAACAAAATATGTAGATTTGATTATATTTATAGTTGATTGATATCCAGAAGTATAAGTTACTCTATACTTGACGGAACCCACATTCACGTGTTTCAATATTACTGAAAATCATTCCAAGATTCTAGAGCGTTGTATAATTGATTGTAAGAAAATAGATAAATGAGAAATAGTCATGGTATGTGATATTATTGAGAATTATAACAGAGGGATTACTTTTCTTATAGGGGTATTAATGGGAACAATAATTCTACAATCATGAACAATAGCGTCAAATACTTCAAATGTGGTAGATCATAAAAACATAGACCACTAAATCCATTAACATTCCAATTCATCCCAGTAGGAATCCATATTGTTTTAAATGTCAATCACTAGAGAATAAAAATAGAGATTTAATGAAACAAAAATATTTTACCCTAAATCTAATTATATGTGAATACTTTGAAATTATTTCCTAAACACTATGAATTTAGTTACTAAAAATACATCTTATATGTCTCAAACATGTTATGAATCATTTTTATGATCATTTCAAAACAATTATCTTCCACATAAATGATAATTACATGGTTGTTTGAGTAACATCAAAACTCCTCATGAAATAAAGACTCATAACCAGAACAACGAACAAGATGACGTGTGTCATAAATTATGTTGTTCTAATAAGATGATCATGGAGGGTCAATTAGATACATCAACTATATGAGTAAGAATCCATAAAAGATACATTTTATTTGAGTATAGTTTGATTATAAGGATTTGAAACCTATTTTACATTTCATGATATTTACCAAATAAGAATGAATACAATGATGATTTCAAAGAGATTGATTTTTGAGTGACCAACTATTTAATGAGAGTGTATTGTAGTTAAATGTAAAACATGATCCATAGAAACTATTTTTATCTAATTTATTTAGGAATTTTATATATTGGATATGGATATATTTTCCATAATCCTATAATGGGATTCATTGGATGATTTTCAGGATAATATCAATTTTATGAAAGAATATTTTTATTTTTTTATTTCGATATTATGGTGAATCCCTTTAAAAGAGAATGTGATGTGAATGATGAATCATTTTACCTTTATAGAAATTTTTTTTTGTAATTGATAAAATAAAAAAATGATATAATTGAGGATGGAAGTTTCCATACTATTCTTGATGAATATCTAAACATTTTTCTTGATTATTTTTATAATTTTACACATATAGGGGATGTGTAAATTTGTATTGATTTTATTATAAGTATTAAACATGGATCACTTTCGTTATTTATAATTAAACTAATATAATTATGTTAATGAAATTTATAATTTTAAAAAATTGAATGTAATGGTTTCATAGACCTATTATGTCTTCTTGGGATACTACAATTATGTATTCAAGATGGAATAAAAATTTCTTTTACTTTTTGTTTATTATTATAATCTTAGTCCACTATGATACTGAAGAAATATTAACTTCTTTTATTTGATATTATTTTTGATCAATTGTGAGGATCCCAATGTCTCTTTAAAATTAATCTACAGTTTCACTATCATGAAATATTTGATAAGAAAGAAGATATTAAAATTTAATATATTATATGTAATTAATTTAATTATAAATATTTAATAATTCTCTTTTCTCTTATAAATGTTAATGCTTTTTTCATGGAATTGATGAAATGTTTCCTTCAACAAAACCAAGATGATATCATTATGATATTTGTGAAATAAATTTTTGTGGTCTTGAATGCATATATATCATTAAAAAAAATTGAATATTGTGTATATCCTTTTAGAATAACATTGTATGTATGAAAATTTTTATAAATATCGTTTCTAGGATCAAGAATATTATTTTTAGCCATGTACTATTAAAAAAGAGTATCAATAAATGAAAAAATAATATAAATTTAATATATATAGGAAAACATTAAAGAATATATATGAGTAAAATATATTTATTGGTTTAGAAGGTTACTACCATTAAATAATTTGAATCTTCTCACATATCACATCTCATATAATATTTATTATAATAAAGGGATCTATATTCTATTAGAGTGATCATTTTTTGTAATTCATTTTGGAGTTAAAGTTAAGTTCAATTTGGAAATGATTAATTTCACTCCAAAACCAGGTTGGGTTTTTTATTATATAGTGACTAATTTGATTCAATATTATGAGGTCCTATTATAGCTTATATATCACAAAGGTTTTTGAATCATTTGAAGAATTATCTATCCTATTACATGTAATTATTAGTTCTGTTCCTGGACTTTAAAAATGGAATAAATATATCTTTAAAGGGGGGATCACTGTGTTTAAAACCAAAAATACATATTTTTTTCAACAAATTGATTTTAACTGTAGACAATGTTATTTGATGGAATATCTCCAGATGATCAAATTTGACCGAATTTATACCTAAAAAATGTAAGTTATGTGTATGTTACATCAAAACAAAAAAATTATATTGGAATATCTTAGAATAATAATGATCATTAGAAATTTATGACTGTGATTTAATATATGAATTTCGATTTTACTATATACTATTATGTCCAAATCTTATTTTTAGTGATAGTTATACATTATTTACATAAATAAGATAATGATACTCAAAGATTAGATCCAAAATTTCATACCATTATGTCAAAACGTAATGATTAGGAGACCATTTATTTATTGAAATAATATGGGAACTCGTTGTAAATTTTTTATGATGTATTATCTCTTCCTATAAATATTTACGTGTACAATTTTTCCAAAAATCATCAATAAATATTTTTCATTCCTTGAGTAATAGAAAACAAATATTCTAATTTTATGAATTTTTTTTATGAATAAGAAACATTGTTATTATGTTATAAAATAGAAAACCAATATATATGATATAGTTGAGTATCAAGGACCATTTTAAATGTTGTAATATTTTATTATACCCATATGTAAGTAGTAGTATATTTGTATGAGCTAATTCATGGGATTAGAAAAACTATATACAAGCATGATTCAATATGATTTATTTTAGACTAAATGAAAAAAATCCAAATTGATTCCTATTAATGTATATAACATAAATTATGAATTTGAAATGAAATATGTTGGGGATGTGGTAAAATTTAATAGAGAATCTATTTTTATTTTCTAGGACCAAGATCCTACTTTTCTCTAACAACATATATTACTAATTGAAAAAACATTCTGTACCTAATTAACAATGAAAAAATCATATCATCTTCAAATAGATGGGTGGTTCAAATGGAACATTAAGACACTATATTACATGATCTATTCTTATTTTATACACTTCAATGGCTCGTGGTATGACTATTTACCATTATTGATGTTTTCATAAATTTTTTTTGAAAAATTTATGATGCATATATTTAATATAATGTATGACCATCCTTGTCACTATTCACATTATTGGATAATGAATAATATAAATATAGTTGTTAATCAATGTCCTTCTTAATAAATTGATATTGAAAATTATAACAATTAGGAAAATGATATTTTTATCTTAAACCTATCAAAAATAATTTGTGGAAAATTATTATCTTCATTTATCATTTCCATCATGTTTTCATGTATTCTCAAAAGTCTATGTAGGGTTGGGGAAAAAATGATTGTGGAAATAAGTAATGTTTTATCCTCATTTTGATAGAAATTTTCCAATTCATATAATAATTAGTGATATTTCTTATTTTATAAATTTACATCTATAATTTATTTTAATTTATAATGGAATTCATGTATCTCAATTATGGAAATAGTTTTTCGATCATATTCCTTAGATTATATGAGATCATATTGATTTTGAACAACATGCATCATTCATACATTAACTTATTCATATCTTTGATAGATAAATAAAAATATTTGTTAGGAGATTAATTCCAATAGTTTGATTGTTAGGTAAACAAAGTTAAATTTATGAAGAAATGTGGAAACATAAAAATTGTGAACTACAGAAATGTTAATAACACATCCAAAGCTCTAGTAGACTGCATTATTCTAAGGATGGAAAATTTTAATGGTGGGGATAATGTCACCCCTACTATAAAAGGTAATTATTAAATTTATTTTTTATTTTTATGCTATATAATGTGTGGGTTTTGTTCTCAAAATTGTATTATTGGTTTTTTTGTTTGAAAATATTTTCAGGTGGTGCATAGTTTGAGAAAAGATACTGAAAATTTTGTACCCTCTCTTTATAACTAGACCAAGTAATTTATTTATTCCTGGGTTGGTACATGGTTCTTTATAACTAGACCAAGTAATATAATTGTGTGGTTTTTGTTCTCAAAATAGTATTATCGGATTATGGTTTATTAAACTGTGTACCATAACCCTACAACTTTCATTAATTACTCTAAATGTTTTAATAAACTATGTTTTTATCACTAGAATCATTATTTCATTCACCCCTCTGATTATCTAAAACTCCAGTCTCATCTTTAGTGTTTTTAGGGATACAATAAGAATTTGAAGCCAATAATGATGCATTTTATTGTGTTTGATATCCATAAACAATGGTAAGTCTCTATTTTATTTATTATTATCTAGATATTCTATTCTCCAATAGAACTGAATGATAGATTTGATATGTTATTGATTTATCAATGGTCCATGATATGTTTTTTAGGTGATGTTTTTGGATCGATTGATGTAAAATAACATTAAACCTTGTTTTAGATGTTTCATTATGGCATCCATCGTTTCTCTCATCTAATCCATGTTTATGGATATTTTTATATTATTATTATTCTAGAATATGAAGGATTTCATATTAATACTAATCGAATTGTCTATCATATAATACATTGGTTTTTTAATCATTGGAAAACAATTTCATTGATATTTACAAATTCATGGATTTAAATAGTTTTTGGAAAATATTATTTATCACATGATTTAAATTATAAATTTTAGTTAAATATTATAAGGTCTATTCATATTTTAAATTAATAAAAAATTTCAACAATGAAATACATTCATCAGATTAATTTACATACATGGGTAGTTTTTTTCATCATTTCATTGGACATGATATGTACATTTTGCGTGGTTCAATTGTGGTGGAAAATTTTAAATGGTCCTGACGTGATGACTTGGTGGATCAATGGGTTACCAGTGAGGAGTCTTATAATATCACATTATATTCATATTTGTATTATTGAATGGATGTGGTTTTTGTATGCTATGTGAAATAAATTTAAAATTTTATATGATTTCAATTTTAATTATTTTAAATTAGAATCATTAATTGATCATCATAGATTATATTAAAATTATATTTTAATGTATGATATAAAGTGTTACTGTTCTTGTATTATAAGTTAAAATATATATTATGGGATAATTATTAGGTGTTAATTTTCACCTATACATATTCCATTGGGATCATATGCAGATGTTGTAGAGACAGATATAGTTAAAGGATAAGTATCATATTTATCTAGTGGGGAATCATGATGTAACTTTATCAATATGGTGGATAGATCTTGTAGTGCTCTTATAAAGTGTTTATACTTTGGTCATGTCATTTTTCGTTCATCATGTATTATTATATATTTTCCATTCATTTTTCATTTCAATTGTTACTTGTATATTGATAATTTTTTAATTCTAGTTTCAGTATTTATAGTACATTAATTATATAGTCTAATATAACATCTATTATCTTTTCATGATAGATTGTGATAGATTAAAGGTAATGTAATCCCCAAATGTTTTATTAAGACTTATGTATTTATTTCTAACCATCAATGTCATTATGATTCACCCAAGGACAATATCACCTCTAACCTAACCCAATCCAATGGGTTGGCTGGGATGTCACATGTTCATACCCACCAATACAAAAATTATAGGATAATTATCTCAAAAAATAGTAATATATCAATAATATATCTGGATTCATCTAAACATGGTTTTCTATTCAATATAAGGTACAATAGAAATAAAAAAATTATTAAAAATATATATTGTAAAATATTATGGTGTTACAATTTTAACAATATTGAAAAATTAAAACATCATTCATGGTCTCATATGAACTATGATCTCCATGCGGCGATGACATTTTCTTCATGTCCAAAAAATATTGAAGGAACAAAAATTTTATTTAATGTATAATGATTATAAATATACTATGACTGAGATTATAGATATAATTGAACAATGAAAACATTGACAATAGTCAAAAAGTATATTTTATTTTCATGTTATAATAAGAATGAACATAAAACATTCCTCATGAACTTAACTAATTTAGTTATTATATAATTAATTTTTCTAAAAGAGATAAAAGGTATTATCCTAATAGAATAAAGATGAAATTTGTTTATAATGTTGAAAAAATTTAAAAAAATTATTATTATGGAATGTAAAGGATATATGATATGATCTAAGATATGAGATATGTCATATCCAGATATTTGTAATGCTTAACTGTGTTTAATAAAATAAAATGTTTGAAACTTAAACTGTAAAGAATCTATGAACAGTTAATATATAAATTTTACAATTATAAGTAAATTCACTCTATTATTGGGTATGAATAAGATACTATAATTTTTGAAATATATATAGTGGTTGTAATCAATTAAATGGTGTTTATTAACACATTGAAAATAATAACTCAATTTTTTGTAAATCTATTTCATTAATCGAACATTTAATTTCATCAAAAATGGTTTTTGATTTATCCAGAAATAAATTTAATTTTATAAAATTTAAAAAACAATATTTTTTAAAAATATATAAAATTTTCAAAATTATTATATCACATTTATCTAATGGTTAAATTTTAATTTTTTTTTGAATATTGTCCTTTTTCATACAATTGTGATTATACTATGTTTTATTTTGAACATTATTTATTTGTAAGTTATTTACAATGCAAAGTAATTTTTTTTATTTCGATTAAAATTTAATATGTTCCATTCATTTAAGCTAACCAATTAATCATTCATAAGTTATTATTACTCTAGAATTTAGTATATGATCATTTTATATAAAAAGTGAATTCTTGTAAAAACTGGTTTTCACGACGATTTTTTGTTTAAATTTAAATTAAATTAATTAAATTAATTTTTTTGAATTATCATAAAATGATTTAAAATTTATAATAATTATTTTCAAATGATATAATTTTTTTGTTAATTTTCATTCAATATGAATAGTAACCACTATGATTTTTGTTACTACACTAAATGAAAAATTGTGATGTTTAATTTAAAACTAAAATTATAATAACTCTAAATTATCCCTAAAAGTATAATAATTTTTATTCTATATTTATATTTTATCTTTAATAATCCAATCATAAGTTATATGTCATTTTGAATACATTTTTATGGGATAATGATTTTTTTTTCATTTCATTTAGAGAATGTTTAGAAATATCAAACTCTTGTTTGAAATCACATTTATGTTTTTATCTTGTGTATAAATATAGGATATCTTAAGTTATATATATATATATATTAATTATAATTTATTTATATTTATAGTTTTAATATAATTTGAATATTTATTGAATAAATAATATTAACAAAATCTTACAAAATGATAAATAAGATATAATTCAATTAACGAGAGTAAAAAATTAATGATAATAAAAATATAAAATGTTTTATAATTATTAATGTTTAATTATAACCTCAAATATTGTAAATAAAAATAATAGTATATGGGTTTATTAAAATTTAATATTTCAATTTCATTTTTTTCACCACATTATTAATTTTAATGTAACTAAAATGATCTAAAATTTATATTATTGATATTTTATGATAATAATCATTCATTCAGTGATATAAAAATTCGGAAAAAATCCAATATTCTTCCATGGTATTAGTTTATGGATAAATCTTCAAATATTGTTCATTTATTTTCCATATTACATTTTATATTAACTTTATTCACCCTTAATGTGAAAGATTCCTTATTATCATGACATATTTTAAAAAGGTTAAAATGGGTTTTATCAAAATATAAATGTAAAAATGAGATATTTAAATATACACTATTTTTTTGGTTGGATTATTTAGACTCACAAATTTTATATATATTCAGATTATAAATTTCTTATTACATTAAAGTAACAATTAATTTATATTAATTTAATATTTTATAAAATTCTAAAGGTTTACTCCTCTCACTTAAAATATGTATCCACATATTTTCATTTATTCAAATATAAAAACCAATTTAATTCATCAAGATATTCTATATTAACTTCATAAAATCCTTAACCAATTCATATATGGCTTATGTTATTTTAATTTTAACAAATATATAGGTATTACCATGTAATGTAATGGTTGTTTTTTGAATAAGAGATATAGTTCATAACCTACCATTTTTTGTTTTATTTATTCACTGAAGTCATTAAAATATATTTCATAAAAAATTAGATATTATCATAAACGTATTAAATATAATACAATTTCATAACTTTTGTGTCATAACATATATCATTATCTAGTTTCCATTAAATGTGAAATTAATCCATCATTCGTGTGTATGGTGGACTACCACCTCGAAGGCTGATTTAATTACTTTTTCATCACCACCTATCTCAAATTATTATAATGATATAATTAATCTTATATATGATATTAAATAAATATTTAAAATTATTATAATACAATATATCATTTAATTTGAAATCATTCCATTTATAAAAAATGATGACAACTTTCGTGTGTACATGTGGACTAACACCTCCATGAAGTGATTTGTTAAGTTATTTATCACAAAATAACATAGATGATATATATAAGTATATTTAAATAATTAATGTGATATATAAGATATTATTAAAATTATTTAATGATAAAATTATACTTACTTTTATTTTATAATGATCGTTTAAAAATGAGAATGCTACTTATGTGTATTTATGACCCACCCTCTCCATGATTGTAACAAAATTTTTTCTTATCCACATATAATAATTAAATTTAAAATTATAATATTTTTATATAAATGATAAAAATTTCATTATTAATATTCAATTTCTTATGTAAAAACGTCCACTTTAACCATATTCATCATACCAAAGTCATTTTGGACTTATGAACCAAATTTTCTCAAAACATCAGATCCGAACATTACTGAATATGTTATTTCTTATAAATTGGTATTAATTGAAATATAATTATTAATTAAATTTATTTTTTTAATCAATAATATAAATATTTATCGAAATATTATTAATTTTGAAGATAAATAATTTACTTGATTATTTAGGCCCAAGGTAAAATAATTTATTTTAAAAATATTATTTTAAAAATTACGTTAAATCTAATTTTCATCTAAATTCATATAAAAAATTTATCAATGTATTTATATGGAATAAAAATCATTATAAATAATATTTTATGATAATAATGAAATATTTTCAATTTTTTTTTAAAAAAGATACTTTAATTAATTTTTAGAATCTCATCAGATAAGAAAAAATGAATTAATTATTTTTATGTATTCATTGAAAATGTCATTTCCCACTTCTATAGTTGTTATATACTATTTAGATTCCATTAAAATATTTCATTTTTTATTCAATGAAAACACTTAATTTACATTTTTTTAATTTTATAATAGATATATTTAAATTAATATGTGTTTTGATTTCTTAATGTGTTTTGTAGATGGATTTAAATTATTTTTTCAATAGTTTATGATTAAATTTTATAACATAGAATTTAATTTTAATTATATGGTGTTTAAGAAATTTATTGAGAACTGATTGAAATTGATAAAACATTTATGATATTTTGGTACCCAAATTATCTCATGTTTGAGCCACATATAACTTATATGAAAGGTTTTCCCCATTATAGATCATTTATTCCTTTGGTGGAGGTAAGAATTTAAAAAGTAGGTATCTCATATAAAATTATTCAAATTGAAGGTATGGATATTCCATGTATAACATTGATCGTTTTTTCTTGTGTAACTATGATTGATACACAATATATAACACTGAATATTATTTAATGTGTAACTATAGTTGTTACATAATGTAATATAGTGAAAATTATTCCATGTGTAACCATTAGGGTATATACATATATAAGAGTGATATGAAAAGCATTCCCCAAGTTTCCTACAAAATATTTAAATTCAATCTAGGGGATATAAGTTTTTCATTTTAAAAAAAATGTGCATGTGATTTTCATGTTGAAATGATTACTTTTATCCACTCAAAAAAGTTAAGGAAATATAAAATATTTTAATAGTGTTCATATTATTCTCTAAAATAATTTTTTTGTGTCACTTTATAATATATTTTTTCCCATCAAATGTTCTGAAAAAAACATCAGTGTTTATGAATGGGTAATTGAAAAATTATGAAAAGTAGTATTTCATTTTTATTTTTATAAAAATAAAATGTATTTTAGATTAAAATTCATATTTTATGGGAATTTTTTATGTTGAATAAAATTTTCCACCACATTAAATAATTTTTATATATATAATATTTATGTAATTATTATACTAAAATATAAAACTAATAATTTCCTAAAATTTAAGAAAATTAATTCATGACATAATACTCAATATTAGGTAATCTCAAAGGTATCTTGTTATAGGTGGTATAAGGGGAGGGTTTTCATAACATTAAATTATTTGATATTAAATAAACATAAGGTAAATTTCCTCTAGAACCACCATGGATATTATGTTATGGAAAATTATGGTTAAATTTGATAAATAGATTTATGTTAATGACAAAAGGGTTTTGGATTTATTTTTATATATAATATTCATAAAATTGTGTATTCTGATGTTATTTATGTACTCATACTAAAATTGTGTGTTTTAGTAAATTTCTTTATCTTGATATAACAAATATAATTATGGATGAGATGTTAAATGTGATGGGTTTTTAATGATATAATAAATGAAACTAGAGATTCAATGAAAAAAACTGTGGTTATTTATAATTACTTATCAAAAGTTTTGATTGTCAATAGAAAAGTAGTTGAAATTTAGTAATCATAAACTAAGAGATAAATATTGATATGTTATATTACATATCATAAGGATTATAATGGTTGGATGATTAAATGAAATATGTATCAAGAATGTGGGATGAAGAACCATGAAATATGACTTGAATGAATATTAACAACTATTGTAAGTGGTAAGGGATGGATTAATGTAAAAAAATTCAAGGAATATGTAATCATTAAATTAACTAGATGATGTGGAATAAATTTATTCCAAATGAATTTATTGAATGTTTTATATATAGACTAAACAAGAACAATGAAAATTTATTTCCTAAAAACTATCAAGAATGAGTTCAAAAGGACCCTATAGATGAATGTTTCATAATGCCTAATTCTATTACATTCAGATGATGAAGAAAATTTAAATGTTATATCAATGGTACAAATTAAATTGTTCATTTATATTTTATATTACTGAATCATATGAATGGAATTTTATATTTTTTTAGAAAGGAATAATTAAGTAATGAGATGATAAGATATGGTCAATGGATTATGAACAATTTTGAATAAATAAGGTTTTAAAATATAGGGAATCAAGAGTTTGGATGTAGTGGTAGATCCATCGATAATCATAATTTTTAAGTCATAAAAACAATGTAATGATTTTATCAATGGATTATTTCAGAGATAATTGTTGAGTTTTGAAAATTGATTTATGTTTATGTAACCCTTATATTTAACATGGGAAAAAGAAATTTAATGATAAATTATATTTTTATTTTGTTGATATGTTTTAAAAGTTATTAATAAACCATAATTATTATATGATCACTAATGATTAAGGTTATTTTGGATGATGATTTTATTTTTAGAAGAATTATTGGAATTATATTAATATATTTTATTAAAACGACATCCTATATGTAGGACAACAACCCATCACATCTTAATATCTTGTGATAATTGAACCCAAATCACAATTATGATGTGTGTGAAATACCAAACACTAAGCTAATTTAAGTCCTAATAAAACCAAGATATTAAAAATTTGTTCAATGATTAGGTGATTAATGTTATTTTAGAATAATATAACTATATTAGAAACAATAAGTGATTATGTAAAATGAATCTTATGGTATTTTTATAATATTAAATGTTGAATTTTAATAGTAAGAATTTATTATTTTAATTTGGATTAATTGTGAATCTATTTATTTATAGAATGATCATATTATTTTAGATATTATATGAAAAGGGAATTAACATTTGTTATTATATAACATTATGTGGGTTGGAGAAAAATGATAAATTTGTGTTCGAAATCTATATAATCAATTTATTTTAAAATTTTGGGTTTACATTAGTGTATTATATTTTCATTATTTTCATTGTAATTTATTTATCACATTATCTTACATGATCATTCGGTAGGCTTTGGAGAGTAAGGTATTTTTTATTCATATCACGGTTTGTTCATTTTTTGGAATTATACAATCTTATTTCAAAAGAATTAATTTATATTAATGCATATAGTTATGAGGGACGAATTGTTATCATTTTTTAGATTATATAATCTATTAGAAGATTATTCTAGTACTTATGTATTGAAAACATTAATCTTGAGTTAACAGTATTTTAAGATAATGGTTAGATTATGGATGAAATTGATGAAATGGTGAAATTATTGTTATCAAGTAATTATATTTCATTTTGGTTTTATTATAAAGAAAAAAATAATTCCTCAAATCAGTCAACAGTATCATAACATAAAAATATTATCCTACAAATTTCTCTTCAAATGCATCTATTGTAATTTTCAAACCTGCATATTTTATGGTTTTCTAGTAATTTACTATATTGACATCATTCAATTTATTATAATAAATTATCACTTCCAAACTCCATAATTGATTGGAAATTGTGATTTTATAAACTTCAAATATTCTCACTTCACAATGATGATTTTCACTTTAATAAACTCGTTATTCGTTACTTGATATGGACTTCACATTTTCCTTTTCCAATTTTCAGTATGATGTTTTATGAACACTTTTTATGATATAGGATTAAAAAAATGGACTGATAAAATTTTAAACTATAATTATTGATATTGTTTCAAAGTTATATGAATAAATTTCATAATGGGTGAGATAATTTACAATCCCAATAATTATAAAATATGACTACACATTAGAGAATATAGAATACACAACTCCGAGAACAATTATTCATCGAATTATTATTATTTGAATGTGAACTTTATAACCCTGATGTAAAATTTATATTTATTAATATTATTACAATAGTTTTTTAATATATAAAAGCAGTATAATAGATACATATTTTTTTATTTATTCAGAATAAATAATTAATTAGTTTTTGGTAATTCCATTTTTTCATCAAAGATAAGTTTTCTTCAAAAATGTACTTCTATTAAAATAATAATATAATTAAGGAAATAAAAATTATAATTTTTTCTTATTAAAATATATCTAATATTTGAAATATTTATTTTAAAAATTATCTTAGGGTGAAATTATGAAATTTTTCTGAAATATATAATATATCAATGAATAATAAAAATATAATCTTCAATTTATTTTATTCATTTATGTTATTTAAAAATTCCATTCATATTTTGGATTAGTTTTAAATTCATGAATTTAATATAGATTATAATTTTTTATATTATGGATTTGAAATAAATTTCATAATTAAATTTAATATAAAAAACGTTTTATTAATAAACTGGGATGTTTTTTAAAACACTTTTTCACCAAATTATTTCAGCTTGATATTAAAATAAATTCTACAACTTTTGTGTTTTTAATCATGATGAATGAATTGCATATTATTAATTTTTCGATCCATGTTTATTATATTAATTCCTTTTATTTTAGGTCAATATAAATAGTATCCTTACTGATTTTTATTATTATGGTAATGGGTTAATCAAAAAATCAATGTTAAAAATTAAATCATAATGACTAAAAAATAGCACTAAAACATTTTTTAATTATATTGGATTGGTATAATTCAGCCATTATAATCTAATAAAATGTTATATGTCTTTATCTATCTATTTGGTTGTGATTATGACTTTTATAAAATTTTATTTGAAGAAATGTAATATATGTTACACTCTTATTTTAAAAAATGATACAATTTTTATAATTGGAATAAAAATTTGATATTTTTTTATTAGGCATATTAATTTGATATGTAATGTCTTTATCTTTAACGTATAATTTATTATTAAAATATAGGTAATATAAAATAACCTTAAATTCCTACACAATGCTAATACAAAAATTATTCATTTTAATGAAAAAATGAAATAAATTATATAACCGATTTTAATATAAAATAATTTAAAAATTAATTTGACACATGAATTTTATATATAAAAATAAAATTTCTAGCATTAATTAAATATTTTAATATGAATTTATTTTTCATTCTTGTTGTCATTAATGTCAATGTAAAAAAATAACTCTAAAATTGACATTTTTTGTATTTTATATAAATAAAATTTTTTTATATGACACAAACTTCCTCAAAATTAAAACATAATACAACCGATTGGAATAATATTTAAAACATAAATAATGTTACATATATCAATTTTTTATCATAACTGTCAAGGCACTAAATGTATAGACAAATTGAAATCATGTACTGTGTGAAAATGGTTATTAGGGATATTAAAACAAAACAATATGTGTAAAATGTGATCAAATAATCTATAATTTTAAAATTTTATGATTATTTTGTCTCATAATCATATATTTTCTAATATTTTCAATTTAGATCCATTTGAATGACCCAATTAATTAATATCATATTGATATTTTAAAAAAATAAAAGGCTGTCACTTCCCTCTCTTATATAAGGGTACTACTTCTATTTTTTATAACTAAAATCCATTCATTTGAAACATAACATAAAAATAACTTCCTAAAATCATGCCCCACTTTTTCAATGCTTTATTATTGTATGAATAATAATATCAATGGTCTTAATGTGTAATGAAAAGAAGGACGTCCAAAGAAGAGTTAAAGTTATTAACTAAGTGTTTTTGTATAATTTGTTCTTGCACAACATTCAAATATTCCCCAACCACATGAATAAAATAAAATATCATACATATACAATGATGTTATAATTTTAGTTTTATAAACTATATATATATCTTTTTTCCATCAAATGACAATTGAATCCACTATTTTTTCACACGATGGACCATTTCCGCACAGACCAATATAATTCATTTTCCATCACAACCCCTCACAGAGGGTTATAATGATGTTATTACGGAATATATATTATTTTAATTAAATTTTTATAATTCCAAAAAGATAATATATTGTTTATGTGTCTTCATTTCATTCAACAAGTATTATAACATCTTTCATCCGTACATGTGGACCACTACCTTTACAATGTGATGTCATTCCTTTGTTATTTTTATAACACATAGATGAAATATATATGAAAATATGAAAACATTATATGATATTTGTGATATAGTTATAATGATATAAATAGAAAATAATTATTGTAATATCTAAATAATGATCATTGACAAATTGAAATGTTACTCCTTGTTGCGTAAAACCTATTGTCTCCATGATTGTATCCTAGTTATTTCTAACATAAATATTTTTAATTGAATATTTTAAATATTAATTGTAGTATAAATGGTAATTATATCAAAATTATTATATTCGATATTAGGAAATGATGAATCTTTTGATTTTAATAAACATATTGATGTTATTTTGGGGTTATGGAACAAATATTGTTGAAACATCCCATATGAACATAAATGATTAATTAATATATTATAAAATATAAGAAAGTGGGGTAAAAGGAATAATAAATTAGAAAGATATTATTAATAAACTAAATATATAAAGAAATTTATTGGTTATTATGTTGAATAATGTACATGATGAGGAAGACTCATTTTAAATGACATTTTTTTATCCTCTTAAAAAGTTTCCTATAAAAAAATTTGTACATGAATAATTTTTTATAGAATTATTTTATTGCTATATATTAAAGAAAAAAAATTAAAATTGTAATTTTATGTGAATTTTTATTTTTATTATTGTTTTTAATGTAACATTTTAATGAAATATTTTGACATTCTTTAAAAATGACTAATGAAATTTTCTATTTTAAAAGTATCTTGTGATAATTTATTTTATTGTCACCATAACCACTATTTGAATTTTGATTTGTATTACATGATTTCTTGTACTACTAAATGAAAAAAAATTAAATTTTTTATGTTAAATATGTATTGAAAATATTTTTTAGAAATATTTTTTAATTTTCAAATCCAAATTTCTTTTCCAGAAAGGATTAAAACATTTTTCCAACGTATTATAATGACATGTTTAGGAATAAAATTTATTATTAATGATATATTATTTGAACATTATATTGGGGAAATTTGTTATTACAAAACTCTTATACAATAGGTTGATCCCTATTGTGTCTTTCAGATGAGTCTGATAATGATTATATAAAAGGCATGCCAAATTATAGTTTTCCAATGCATTTTGAAAAGGGATAGAGTAAACCAATTATTATTATTATTAGAGATAATTATAATTTACAATGATTTTTATTCATTGAATAACATATATTTTCATTTCAAGTGTAACTAGGATTGTTTCTCCACTTCAAAAAAGAAAATAGTTTAGTTTGTTTTTTCAATTAGGGGGGTTTTCAACCCCTCTAAATACAATATCGACAGTCTCACCCTTGTATTCACACACACGGGTCTACCCTCCTGGTTGCCTTATTCACAACAGATGCACATCCAATAGTTAACCCCCACCCATCACATATCACCTCGGTCACCTTTGAGTGGCCCATGTTCTCCTAACCAAACCAATGACATATGTGTTGACCATGAATTCCCCTTTTCACTGATCACACTCCAATAATACACTTATCACCCATGCACCGTACCTCATTTAAAAAAAAATTCATACCGTGTTTCAAAATTAGGGTCACCAGAAAGGAACCGTGATCTAATACCATTGTGGTAACTCAATTTTTTTATATTATATAAATGCTTATTTATAAATAATATATACAATATAAATAAATTAATATATTAATGTATTAAAAAAAATATTATACATATGTTATATTAAATAAATTTATAAATTTCATTTAAATATAGAATGGAGTACATATATATTTTTTAATGAATAAATATATAAAAATACACATGAAATTAAATAAAAGCATGTAATTGGAAAAATATTATATAATCAAATAATATATTATATATTTAAAATATTAATATATAAGGAATATTTTGTACTCCAATATCTATAATATAAATAATTTTTTTTTAATAAAATATTTATTATATAATTATTAAATATGCATATTTATATTTATATTTATATTTCACTATAAAATAAATATTTTTACACTTATTATGATTTAAATTTATTTATACATAAATATTTAAAAAAATTAATAATATATATATAACAAAAATTATATTAAAAAATATAATATTTATAACACAACAAATTTTTTTATATTTTTTAATAAAAATATTCATACATATATTTCTAATTAAGATGATATTATGTATACCAATTTTTATATATATATAATTTTTGGTTTATATATTTAAGAATTTAATTAATGTATTTATATAATTTACTTATATATATATATATAATTTATTTAACTATTTTTATTTTATCATTTTATGTAATACATATATATATACACACACATGAACATATACACATAACTATTATAATATGTGAAATTTAAAAAATAAATGATAAGATATAAGAGATCTTTTATGAAAAAATAAAACATAATAATATAATATATATATATATATTATAATATATGAAAATATATATTATGAATGTTTTTTCTTTGAAAATAGCGGGGTTAAGAACCCCCACTATTATTAAGAATTTGATGGGGTTTTAACCCTTTGTAATTTAATAAAATTGAAGGTGTTTTGAACCCCTTATATTTTATGAAACTATAGAGGGTTCTAAATCAATGTTAATCTAAAGGATTTTTTATGGTTATGAACATCCTATAATTAAATAAATAATTATTTGTTTTGAAACCGTATTATTTTATTAAAATAAAACAAATTCTATAATAAATATTTATATATTTCACCTCTAAAATCCAACAAAATATATAACATCACTAATTATTAAAAGATATTTATTATCACAAATGAATATATAATCCACAAGTATATCAAAAAAATTTATAGAAAATTATAGGGGGATTTTATACCGGTCTATATTAAGAAAATATATGTGGTTCTAAAGCCCTATAATTTAGGATATTATAGGCGGCTTTGACCCTGATGTTTTTTTTAAAAGAAATAAATTCATTATTATATATATTTTGTATCTAAAATAAAATTAATTAATCTATAAATAGACTTACTATAAAATCCAAAATAATTAATAGTGCCACAATTTATTAAATTTACAATGTGGGTAACACAACCACCAATAAAATACAACGGAATATTAAAAAATAATGATAAAAATATTGAGTGGGTTTAAACCCCACATAGATTTGTGAAATTAGTGTGTGTTTTGAACCCCTCCCCCTATTAATTAAGAAATTATTGTGGGTTTGGAACTACCACTAATTTTATAAAAATAAATTCCATATTATATATTTTTTCAAAAATAAATTTAAACAGAATATATATTGCATATATATATAGCCCCAACATATATAATATATATATGTATATATATAATGCCCTTAAAATACTACTGATTCTATTGTGGCCCTAGTTATTAAATTATAACCACATAAAAATTAAAAATTAATATGAAAAATTGAAGATAAAATCTATATAGGAGGTTGTTAATTCCCTTTGAAATTGATAATTAGTGGTAGTGTTTCGTTCCCCCCTATATTTTACACCCAAAATTAATTTAGAGGGGTTTTTCCATAACCGCTTCTAAATGAAGATTTCTAATCATATAATTTTTTATATCACCCTTACTATAAGATTGATTATTATTTCAAATACAATAGTAATGGTTACACCAATTACAACTCTTATTTTTGTTCCTTATTTATCCATAAGAGTTTCTTAATATGTAAGAGTGATTTGAAGATAATTCCACATGTTTCATTGTTTTATCTATGATTTCATTGTGTTTAACCGGTTTTTATTATTTGAAATTAGGTGTGCGATTGTCATTAGTAAATTATTTCATTGATCAGATAAGATAACTTTTTGATAAAGGTAAATATTTTATTGGTTTTCATGTTTTTCATTGGAGTGACAAATTTCTATATTTTTAGTTCATTTAATAATATTTTTGTGCTAACACATTATTTTAAAATTGAATTCAAAGGGATTAACGTTGGATAATATAGATGAATTTTTTTTCATATTTATTAATATTTTACCTGAAATGAAACTTGTTTTATTTTAAATGTTTTATTTTAATTATATAATTTTAGGAGAATTTTGGATACAAATATATAATGTCACATTATAAAATTTGAGATTTTTTTGTATGATTTATTACCTAATTATCTAAAAGTAAAATCCAAAGAAGATTCTAAAATATAATAGAATTAATTATTTACTTATAACATAAAATAATGGACTATTTATGGTCATCTCCTTAAAATGTAGATGATATATTCTCAAAATTTAGTTTTTAATGATTTAATATTTATTTTCATCATGTCCATTTTATTACAAAAGTTTTATATAAGTTATTTCTTATAATTGTATATTCTATTATATTTTAAAACATTTATTAATAATGAAATTTAATTTTAAAGAGTGTTCTACATTGGTCAATTTATACTTTTTTAATTTATTGAAATGGAATATTAATTACTTTTTACTACATTACCACCTTATTATAAAGTCATAGAATTTATTAATTATAATATATCATGATGATGTATTAATATTTTTTCAAATTAAATATAATTTTCCATTCTTCTAGGAAATATTTATCTTTGGAGTTTCCATGAAAATTTTTTATCATATTTTTATATAATGCCGAAAATTAATTATGCATACATGTTAAATGAAATAATTTTTGTGATTTTTTAGTGTAAATGTAGTATTATATGTTTTTTATCTTGACAATGTTCGTTGAAATTTTCTATGATAACTGGTTTGCTTGATATAAATCTCTAATTCAACAAGTAAATTAGTAGAGTTAATTGGAATTAAGTCAATTTTATGTTATATAGGGAATTCACTATTATGTTTATTACATTTTACAGGTAATTGTATTATAAATGTGACATTAAACATACATTATCACCGGAAATATAATATAATTTACCATCAAATAAACATAGAGGACCTATATGGTGTGTTTAATTTGAATATTATATACATATAAATATTTAAAATATATCATCATTATTTAAAACATCAAAAGGCGCTGTTATTCCCATAAGTCATATAAAAATGAAAGGGAAATTTATGAAAAATTACATATTAAAAGATTCGCATAAAAATTTCCGTAATGTGATAAACATGGTAATAAACTATACCATGGCTTTCACGAGGAAAAAAATATTAACATCCAGATAAATTCCATAAGATATAGTCAATTTTATATGAAAATGAAAGAATAATATAATGGAATAGATGTTAATGGAAACTAAATAATGCATGAAATATTCATAATATATCATATACAATAACTAAGATAGAATATTATATTATGATCACCATAATAACCTAGTGTTATTAGGATTATATCTCATGAACTATGCAGCATGTGAAAAGGATAACCCCACATACACCATACATGTAATCTCATGAGACATTATCATTTACAAACGTATTGATAGAATATAATGGATCCAACTATCATAACATTGTCTAACAATAATCATAATACATATAATATTATGTTATATAAAATAGGTAAAAAATAATACCCAATATATGTTATAATCATGAAAATATTAATGAAAAAATAACGGGATTCACAACCACATTATAATGCATAACTAAAGGATATAACATATAGATTCCTAAATGAATGAGGGAACAAATAAATTCTAATATTCTCAATTTCAAAATTTAACATAGTTCTTGAACATATTTATTCATTTTAAAAGATAAATCAGAAAAAATCAATTATGTAAGAAAAAAGCCTTATGTGGGGCTTTCCAAAATGTGTTAAAAATATTTGTGAAGAAAATTGAGAAAAGATTTATTTTTTAAAATCATTATTAAATGAATTTATTTTATCATCAAATAAAAATAGTTTTTTTAAAAAAAAATCAATATAATAATATTTTATATGGGTTATACATTGCATGATATATGTAAAAGGGACATTCTACTAAAAATCATGTTTACTTAAAACAGTAAAATCCAATGGGAAATTAAATATTTACTTTCCCCAATAATGTGTGGTAAATCAATATTTTAATATATGTATAGAAAAAATATATACATAACTTGGATAATATAATTGTGAATAGTACAATGAAAAATGGTGATAAAGAAGCAGAAAATGTAACCAAGATGTATTGGGTGTTATTTAAATAATCCATCATTGATTTAGTAATCTTTTAGTAAATTTTTTTTATTATATTAAAAATAATAAGTTTATATAAAGCAATTAAGATATTAATGGACTGCGAAACAAATAGGGTAAATGGTAATTCATATTATTATTTTAAATAACAATTTGTTTTTCCTTTGATATTCTATTTTTTGGATGTTAGAAATGAATGTTTTTTAGAATATAGACCATATCCCACAGTTATGGCATGATTTATCAAATCATTTTAAGAAATTTTTTAGGGGGATTCAGTTAGTGTTATTAGTTTTATCATATTTTTATAGTGGTTTATAAAACCATATAATACTTATTAGAAAAGCTTTAGACTCTTATTTTTGAGATACAACAACCCCTCATAGTTGATATTATGTTTTACTAACTATTGGACCATGTTATTCTAATTAAAAATATGTTTTACCATTTTCCTTAATTTATTTTAACAATTTTATCCAAAAATATAAAAATAAATCAAATAAATATCCTTTTCAGGGTATGTACGATTCCTACCCTCAACTTATTGGATGTTCCCCTTATATTTAATGTGTTTTCGATTGAGGTCATCCCATTCCTTCATCATTTACTCTTCCTCTCAAATTTCTCATGTTATTCCATTTTCATATAGATTTGTAAACGTAGAAGGTATTTTGGGAAGATATTCAATTTTTTATGGATGATTTACATTTTTTATTCTAGAATTTTTCTTTGAGCCCTTATACCTATTAATAGTGGTTTTCTCCTAATGTGATGATGCTGGGTCAAATTTTCATGTTTGAGTCTATATTGAAGAGTTTGTTTCATGGATTATATTAATACTATAAATCATACTTGGATGTATTTTTAAATGTTATTCATTTTGATATATGTTTTATGTCCATAACCTGATCGTTGTGAGTTAAGGATTGAGTTTGAAATTGGATTTGTAATATGGGGTTTCCAAATGGGAAAGTCATGATTAGTCACCATGTATTGGATGAAATGGATCACATTATTTTTATTAGTATAAAATGTATATATAATGTGATTTTAAAGATTCTCTAATTTTATGATTTTATTTTAAAAATTAATGATAATATATAAAATTTTAGATTTAAATAGATTTTTATGGATTTTTACATGTGTAAAATTTTTATAGAATGGGGGAACACATGTGATAACCAAGGTTTGAGAGTGTGGTTGTTTAAAAAATAGTGACTGCCATTGGATTTGAAGGATGTGAGATATTAAATTTTGGTTCTTAGTGGATAGTATGAGATTATTGGTAGGAACAACACTTTAATATTCATTTGGTTACTAAAGATTACAAGAGATCTTAAATTTGGCCGCACATAATACTATGAGAGATTACATGTTTATGTTCCATTTTAGTACATTTTTCTAGAATCGATCACATTGGAAAACAATGATTATATACCTAATTGTAGAAACAAATCACGGGTAGTAAAATATTATTTGTGTGTTTTAGTAGGCCTCTGTTTGAGGTGATGAATTCTTTATTCCCATTTATACTTTTATGGTTATATTATGAAGTTATACTGACATTGAAAATTGCATACTTATTATGTAAAGCTTCATGTTCTATTTTGAATTGCTTCCTCTTTTGATTAATGTTATATTTTTAATTTGAAATCATTTATTTTCCTTAACAAATCCATTAGGATTTCAAATATTTATAGAAGAGTCTAATTTTTGAAACAAAAATTATTTTAAAATGTTATTTAAAATTAGTTCATTTCTTTTTTATTGTAAAATTCTTAGATATATTCATATTTGTATCATACTAAGATTTTTTCCTCACACCCTACATATTACATTTGTTGTATGTATAATTCCCTTTATAGGACACATGAAAATTCAGTGGCACTATGTTCTAGATGGAATATCCTTATTATTGTCATACATTGTTTTTTGGTGGATATATGGTCTCATTATATTAGATCATGGGGAGTAATTTTGGGATTTTTTATTAGTTAGGATGTATTAGAATTTTTGTTGGAATTAGACCCCTACTTTTTAGTTTTAATCTTTTACTTGAGATAACATGTATATTTTCCCTATTATGGCTTGTTTTGTTTATTATTTAACTCATTTTTTATGTTATCTAGTAAAAAATATTTCTTTCTGAAGATATTATAATTTATATTTATGAATCTAATGTTATTTTTGGAGTCATATATTTTAAATTAAATTTCATTCAAATTTTCCATGGGTGAATTCTTCCCATGATATTATTGATCATTAAAAGTGCTTTTATCAAGACCATGGTGATTTAGAAAATGATTTAAGACATGTGACTTTACATCTTGGATGAATATATGGGTATGTGATGGTAATTTCATTAATAAATTTTTTCAGAGATGTTTATTATTGGGTATTTGGTGGAATACTTGGTCCACGATGGCCAAGATGCGGGAGGAAGTAAAGGCATATTTTTTAGGTAACTCTTCTTGTTTCCAACATCAAGTTTACATGGGAGGATAGTGATTGTGATTTTCTTTTGAGCCATGTTTTATGTTACATTTTTTGAGATATTAATAATTTCCAAGTCTTTGTTGAAACATGGGTTGATCATTGGGGTTGTATTATGTTTATGGGAGAAACATGGTTGTCTAGAGGAGGTACATTATTATTGATCATGGTTAGTAAACACTTTTTATAGTGTATATAACCTTTATATGCTTCTATAGTGAATCCCACATGGTTAGTGAACTATATTCCCAATATCATAGAAAATCCATCAATAGGGTAATTTTTTTTCATTTTTTAATTTTAATAATTTTTTGGAATTTCCTTGGATTATATTGTTTCTTATGGATAAAAATGATGAATGGTTTTATTGGTTATTTTTTATATTATATTATATTAATATCTGGATGATGAAAATTATAGTATTTGTCTTATAGAAAATTGTCAAAAAGAATTCCTCATCCATGAATTGGCAGGGTGTTATTGAGAATTCCCCATATCTGAAGCCTCCTATTAATCTGGATCTAAGGGATTCAATGAATAATTAGATAGAATCCATATGTAAAGTGGTTAGTTGAGATTAATCATGGATGGGGGACCATTATTTTGGTGTTAATAAAGAAAAATAAACCATTATTCTATCGTTATATGAGGCCTAATGATCATAAAAAGATATTGGATGGAATCTATAATATTTTTGAGATTATAAATACTCTATAGTCTTATAATTTGGGATTCACAATATATGTGTTGGAAGGAGTGGGTATCAATTATATGGTATATATGGTTCTTTTGAGGAGGGATGAGGATCTCTAATGGACAACATTTTCGGTGGTGTTTAATAAAAATTTCTAACTAAAGACCTTATAGAATGTGAAGGACTATGAGTTCTTTATTTTGGAGAATGGGGACCATTTTGTGATGGATTACAATTCCCATTTGACCATGTTTGTTCACATATTTTGAGATAGCCATGTGAATGATTACCTCAACGATTAATGGTTTGTGTTTGGCTTGAGGCCATAGATAGTGTACTTGGTTAATATTATCTATATATGATTGAATGAGTAACCAGTTTACTATAATGATGGGGTGATTTAATGGTAGTTAAAAATATAAAACATAAAATATTATGATAATATTTATATAGGTATTTTGAAAATTTTAATTTTTATTATAATAATTCATCAGAAATCTACTAGTGTTGATTAATTATTATAATAGAGTTAAAGTAATTCTTTAAAGAAAACATAATATTATTAAAACATGAAAAATAGATAATAGCATGTAACACCATGTAAATTAAACATTATTCAATTAGTATGAAGACTTACAAAATTTTTATAAGAATGGTCCAATATTTATCATTAATGGTTAAGAAATTAAATATCCCAAAAATTTTGTCTTCGCAATTTTCCAAAAAATTTAAAGGGTTTTGATAATTAATAGATGATGAACATGATACTAATATTGGAATTACATGGGTATCCCAAACCTATGGAACACTCAATTATAAATAAAAGAATAACTTCTCCCTTTCAGCCCTTATTATCCCATAGTCAAAAATAATATTGAATAGAGAATTTTAAAAAAATGATGTTAATGAATAATATTATAGATTAATTTAGATAATATCTCTCTAAATATTATGTATTTTCATTCGAGTAAAACAATACTAATAAATAATAACAGAAGATTAAAATATTTTGTTATTAGAAATATTCAAATGATTAGGTTGTAACATTATTGATCCATAACAAATGACGTTTCTATATAGAGGAACTTTATCAATGGTCATATTACACATTATTTTGAGTTTCATTTCAATTTTTCAAATAAAAACAATTTCAATTTATAAGGTTCGGAACATATTCAATTTATGGTGGTTGATTCTAATGAATCACTATAGTTTTTTTGGAAAATTCAATTTATTATAATGATTTTAGTTTATTAACAATAAATATAAGGATAATCTAGTAGTAATTTATAAAATATCATTCTAGAGAAATTTCTTCCTCTATATGATTATTTTGTTATTAAATTTTATATTAATTAACTTTGTTGTTCATTTCAATAAATCATATTACAGAAACTATTGACAAATATCTGAATAACCTAGAAATTTAAAATTGAATGTATAATGTAAAAGATATAAAATTTTGTATGATTTTTTCAGCAATGATTTTAACAAAAGAAATAACTTTTTCTTTTTCTAATTTGGTACATCTGAGAAACATAAACTATGTTTCTTTTATTTTAATAAGTATTCGATGTCAAGTAAAAATATATGATTTTTCAAGCAAAATTAAAAAAAATGGGTTTTATAATGTTTATTAAAATTATGTATATAATTAAGTGTATTGTTATTTTCATTATTAAGGTTCCAAATTAATTAAATTAAACCACCTAATCAACAATCACTCCCTTTTAGAGAAACACAAAACCGAAATACAAAAGTGAAAAAATTGATTAATTTTTTTTAAATACTTACATCCCCTAACATACACATTCAATATCATTACCCCTATTACATCATTCTATATTCCCCCCGAAGAGTATTTCCATTTTTTTATGAACTAACATTTCACAAGTGTTTTATTTGAGAATTTTGTTTCTTATTATTTCTCCATATTTGTGAATTTCCAAAGAGATGGGAAGGTTATAAGTGTAACTTCAATGTTAGAGAATGAAAATGTTATAGGAAATTCTATTTATAATATGAAAAAATAACTCCCAAAACAATCCGAAAAGTATAAACTTCCGAAAAATTAAAAAAATCCACCAAAACAATATATAGTGTAATAAATTTGAAACATTCATATTTTTTCCGTTTATTAAAAACCCATTAATGATTTTAAAATAGAATAAACAATTTTCCTTCAAAATATTCTCGAAAATAACATTCAACATTGTCACATAATCTTGATACATTTATTAGTTATCAAATTTTGATTTTAGATCTTCTGTATATTCTCAAAAAATATGAAACAATTTGTCTTCATTTTCAATCATTTGTCATTTTTTAACTATAACTTAAATTTAATTTCCATGTTTTAAATTATGATCATCCTATTTAATTAGTATGGACATGATATGGTTTATTCATCTTATGAATTAATTATAATCATAATAGAAATATATTTTAATATTTGAAACTTTTGTGAATATTTATTTATTCATTTATTTTATTACCATAAATAATTAAATCAAAACCGTTTTTCGATATAACAATTCATATTTTTCTTGAAATTATATATTAATAAACTTATTTTCCATTAAAATCATAGACCATTAATTTATTTCAAATAATAATAACCACAATTTTTTAAAAAAATTATAATTTCCGCAAAAAAATCTCATTCAGATTTATATTAATGAAGATTTCATGTTTGGGAAATAATGTAGAGAATATAAAATTTTCTTAATAATATTATTTATATAATTAAAATTCATTTTAATAATATGATCACTTATATTGGTTTTAGAGTGAGATTAAATTATTGGAACTTTATAAATATTGGATGATAGAGGTATTGGAGAACAAGTTTCATATTTCACCTCACCGCATTTCACATCAAAAACATGTATTTTTTCGATATATTTATTGGAAAATAGTTTCTGTTTATCATTTTTTTGAGAATGATGATATAATTACTATAATATTTCATATTTTTCTAAAAAAATTATCTTCACCTTTCTGAGATTGAATTAATATAGATTTATATCTTAGAGAAAAAAATCATCAAAATCTATATATGTATCCAAATGTTTTTAATGTTATTATTCAATGATTTATTTTTATTTTCTATATTTTTATGAACACTTAAAATATTAATATCATGAACGTCATTAGGTAGAGAAATTTTAACAATAAATTTTTTTCCATTATTTATTTCATCAAATATATGGGGTTATAAATCGTGTGTTTTATTCCATCACATATAAAAAACTAATGTGCTTTTGGTTTTATGATGTATAGACGAAAAATAGATATATGTCCCCCTATCATTATCATTTTTTCATTATTATGTTATTTATCAACTACTTTTATAAATTTTTTTGGAAAATTGAGCTTCCTTGTCTTTTTCTTCTTATTAATATCTACCTATACTATAAAATTGTGTATTGCTTTCTCTTGAGGTACTATGGATCACCTTTATCAAACAAAAAAGAAAGATATTTTATATTACATTCTTCGTTATTTTTCCTAAAGGCTATAAAATCCTTATGGGACAATATTTTTTCTTTCTTATTTTATAATGTATGGTAAAATTATCAACCCTTTCTATATTCAAAATAAATATCTTTTAACATTTGTTCTTATAGTTTAGATGAATAAATTCTTAGTAAATTGACAACAATCATCATGTTTTTTGAATAATAAAAAGACATAAATTACTAATAGTTCCCTCAAAAATGATATACCCTTTATCTCTCATAGATACTTTCATGTTTATGATATTTTATAATTCTATAATGTTCACAAAAATTAATGTCTACAAATATATAAATAATAATAATATTAAACTCTATAGATCCATTATTAACATCATATATTAAAATAAAAAACATCGAATCATTGAAATATATAACATTAAAAAGATAGACCAAATTAATTATATCTTAGACCTTCATAGAACCCATATCCCAATTTATTAGTATGCCTTAACTTTACAGATGAATTTAAAATATTTTTTCATATGTTAAGAAATAATAGAATTTATTCATATTCTCATAAGATCTAAACACGAACCTATTATCCCTTGATTTTTTAAAATAATATAACCTTTTTAGAAAAATATAATTTAACTATGTTCCTTAATCATTCAAATGGAACTATAACCAATCATGTAATTTTTTATATATAATATATATAACACATTCAATAGAGAAAAAATTGTAAATTCTTAATTTTTTTCAATGATGAACTTAATATATCTATATAATTCACTTATTATCCTATAAAAATGAAGATTAAAATATTCTCTTTCCTCATACCACTCTTCCCATCCTGGGAAAGAAAATGAAGTATTTTATATAATAATCATACATGTCAATCTAAATTCTTTATATGATTATATCGTTGAAAAAACTATTTTTGATAAATATAACATGAGGAATTCAGTATGATGATCATATATACGAAATGTAATAAATAATGATACTATGAAATTGATTGATCAAAATCTAAAAGGGGAGGTTTAATATCCAAAATCATTTAGTAGTTATGGATTGGTGACCAAATCCCCTTTGTATTTTCTTATGCAGATATATAGTAAAACAATATCCAAATAAAATGGCTCATAATTTGATAATAAATTTCATCGATATCTTATATCATTCATAAATTATGAAATATATTTATTAAATTTTTTTAATTAAATTAACTTGAAGAATATGTATCCAAGAAAATATCAAAAATAATTTCACAATATTATATATATTAATAAATCATAAATTTTATAAAAATTTAAACCCATTTTATGATTAATTCTTGTAGAAAAAATTTATTTATTTAATCAATTTTTAGAGAATGGATTTAATAATGTATTAAGAATGATTTTATAGTAATGGTAACTTTTTGGTTTTAAACAATCTCTTAACAAATATTATTAATAAATGATTTGGTAATAGTTTTTTTATAACTGTTATTAGAACATAAATTTTAGAATTGTTTAATGAAAAAATTATGAAAATTATTTATTTTAAAATAATTTTGGAATATTTTGTTTGATATGATTTGTAGAAATATTACAAAAACATAATAAAAAAATTGTCAAACATAAAATATTTTTATATATGGTTAAAGTTTCTCCCCCTTTAATGATTTTTTTAGTATCAATATATGGTCATTAAAAAATATTATTAATGATGATTTTATGTTGACACTTCATCAATTCTATTTAATAAATACATATATATCATAATTGATTTTTTTGTAAACATATTATTAAGTTTCTCTTAATCTACATTGATTTGATATAATATATTGTATTTGTATGTGATTTATAAGAAAATGGTATTTTAAATACTGGGGATTTTATTTTGGTGGTGTGATGGTTTATATATAATTAAATGAATATTTTGTTACACCAAAAAATCAGTTTTACAAAAACACATACCAAAATTTGTGAGTGTCTATTGTTCCCAAAACACTTGATCAAAACAAATTAAAACATCCACATTTTTTTATTTAAATGTGAAAATTTCAAATGATTTTGGTTTCCTATAATACCATGACTTTGAATCTTTCACTAATAAATTAAAATTTATATATTTTCCTTTTTCTTTAATTTTACATCTAGTAAAATAAATATCTAATTTAAGAAAATAATTTTAATAAATATGACACATTCCAAGGTATATAGATTCATTAAGGTAAAAGATAATTCATTTTATAAATTTTTTATGGGATAGATTTGGGTGTTCGTGATATTTCACACATTACAATACATTAAACCTTTATTGTTTAACTAGTTAAAATATATAGAAAAATAACAATCACTCTATTATAAAGATTTTATTCATTTGGTTTTTCATATATATCAAGATCAATAGTTATAGATATATTCATAAGAGTACTATTATTTTCAAAACCAATTATTTTAGGAAAATATATTATATAATAACATTGATATATAATTTTTTCATTTGTATTTTTAGAAATTTTAAATTCATGGAAAGAGGTTTGTTCACTCATCTCACTCATCTTAAATAAAAATGTCATAAGATAATGAAAAAAATGACTAATATATAGTTTTTGTTTAACCAAATTTAATATCATCAATATAAAATGGTACAATGATGGTATCTTTATAAAATATAATGATTATTAGATCTATAGATCTTTCCAAAAATGATTTGTAACAATAATATGATTTATATATCATACCATGAACTATTGTTGTTTGGAGTCAATAAAGTTAATTATTATATTCAAAAACAATATTTTGAGGTATTTTTTTCTAAAAACGAAGTGTTTGTTCGACATAAATATCCTCCTACGCATATCAATTAAGGAAATGACATTACCCACATTATTTAATTAGAGTTTAATATATAAATTCAAAATATTCATGAATTAGATAAATAACATCAGGTCTGGATACTAGATCATATATTGCGTCACAGTCTATGAATTATTGTTTATTATAATCCTTTATAATAATTATAGATTTATTTCTAACTAGTACTCAATTTTAATAACATTTACTTCTGAAAAACATATAAATCATATTATATGAGGTTCATTGTAATTTTAAGTTAATTTCACAACTTGATTAATTTCATATTTAGATTCTTCATCATATATTTATTTTATTATTTCATCATCACCTAAATATGTATCACGAGTTTTAGGTTCAAATTATTAATATATTTCATAATGTTCAACACTACTTGTTAACATGCATCATGTTTTGACTAGTTATCCTATATAATAATTGATATTATCAAATGTCTGAACCCTAGTGATTTCTTGACCACATCCGTTTCTAAAATTCTGTTATTCAACAATATGTGGACTTTCATCACGATTTAATACATTAAAATGAAAATCATTTTCTTTTATTTTCATGATAAGAATCATCCAATAAGGGATGAAAATCTGTTTTAGTCAAAATATTTGAAGATATGGTTTTACATTGTTAAAAAATAAAATAATCTCTTTCATCAAACAACACATGCACTATATCATTTACAATACGTGGGTTTTTATTAAAAAATTTATTATCATCACTATTTTTGAATAATAATGAAAAGTTCTTTCATCTAAATTTTTTGAAAATATATTTTAATTATATTCTTTATTAGAAATGAACACTTTTCATCCAATAAATAAAAAAACTATTGTTATGATTTATTCATATATTCAAGAAATATATAGTTTTATATATAATTTTTCTACATAAAACTAGATTTATAATACAATAGGAAGTACATACAAATTTATAATTAACTACTTTTCAATGAGTATACATGCAACATAGTTCTAGTAATATCATGAAGAAATTAATTTATTCTTTCAATTACAACATTATGATGAAGTGTTCTAGGTGATAATAATTTATTTATTACAAATTTATTATTGAAATTTTTTTACATTTCAGAATATAACAATTTTTCAAAATTATAATTATAAATAGTTATAAAAAGGTATTCTTTTCTCATATTCAACATGACATACATAGTTTTAAAATAAAAATAAAATCCACATTTTTTCTTGAAAATAGAATCATTTGTAACTAGTTATGTCATCCACTAAAATATTTACATATTTTTATCCACCGATACATATATTTTGAGTTGGAATAAATAATTCCATGTGAACAATCTATAAAGATTAAAAATATGAAAATTCATTAATATATTTTAATAATAACATATGTTAATTTTTAAATCGAAAGGATCAAATAAATTAAGTGAGTTAAACCAATCATTTAATTATTATAATAACAAGTAATTTCTTATAAGGTTTGTATAATGTTCTAAAATGAATTTATCTTATTCATCAATGTGTAAACCATGATTGATATTCCATTTCACTAAGGAAATGTAGATAATTGATCCCTTATTATATTATATTTAATCTGTTTAAATTTTCATGTCTACTAGAAGGAATTATAAATTTATATTATAATCTTTTATATGTAAATAAATCAATCATAATGTCCATTATAAATCCGTTTTTACATAATTGTCTTATTCTTGTTAGAATGTGCATATGTATTATAAAATCAAAAATAACATTTGAGTTTAATTATTTTCTAATAAGAACAACATTACATATTCCATATAGTTATCATAGAGTAATATCACCAAATATTTTATTTCAATAATTAATATTTATAATATCATGGAATATTATCATGACTATAGTCTTATGATGTGAAAACAACTATCTATTTACCAAATGATACTGTTTTTTACATTCCTTAATTTCCTAAAAACATAAAATGTTGTATTTTTTTAACATATAAATGATTAAGTCTAAAATTACTAGAAAATATAAAATTGGTAATACATATTAATCCATGATATATATATTTAAAATAAATCAATCATTTATAAATAGATTATTTATGAAAAATAAAATATTGTAATTTATTTAAACATATATTATTTTTCAAATTTACACCATGTTGAAATTTATTGTAAATATATCTAATCATAGGAATAAACATGATATTTTTGTAAAATAATTATATATTTTATGTCAATTTATAATCGTATTTATATGATGATTATTTATAAATAATGTTAAAATTTTCATTCCCCTTCATAATATTTTCTAAAAATTATGTTTAGGGAATAATATCATAATTTGTTTTTTAACTCTATTATAATATTAACTATATATTTTGGAATCTGATTTATTATCTAAATCTAATATGTGAGTTCAAATATAAAATTTTATTGTATAAGTTCTTAAATTTTATTTTCAATGTTTAACCATAAATTATTAAATGTTTTTTTGATATTTTAATATATATTTTAAATAAAAATTTAATATGTATAGATACTTTTTCAATTCATGGAAAAGTATAATATTAATTATATGAATTAGATTTTTATTTTTATGTCTATGTAGAAATTTCTTCATCTATATAATCTTGATATTTTTCATTTGATGATAAATTGGTATGTGATTGAACATATATATTTTCAATATAAGATTAATTTATCAGTGTAATTCTTGTAGGATGTTCCATTGCATTCATAAAATAATCACTTTTTTAAGAACATTTCATAACTAAATATTTGTTTTAGTTGATCCTTAATCTTCATATATGTTCAAAATACTATTTCCAATAAGTTGTTGATGTTTTGTAACTTATTTAACTTTAATCGCTCATATTTAATAATAGAAAATCAGGTTTGATATTCCCTTGAATCAAAATATCCTAATATATATTCAAAGAATAATATTGATTTTCATTTTAAACATTAAAATATTTTATATAAATGAAAAATAAGTTCTTATTTTTAATATTCGTGTTCCATATGTTTGTATGATTACCAATTTTATTCAGAATTTGTTTAGTATAATTTCATTTTTTTCTCTAATTTGATTATCTTATTATTAGAATATTATGAAATTTTCAATGATTTTCATTATTTTATAATTAATCAGGATGTTAAGGAGGGTTTTCCAAAACTATTTTTCTTGTTGTATATCTCATTATACCTTTTGAATATACCCTCATTCAAAATGATTTTTTCAATCAAATCAACTAGGCCATTATTGTTAATATTATTTGTATAATAAATTTTTTTTTCATTTTTATTCTCATGGGTTATATATAATATCAATTGATTTTTCAAAAAAAAAACAATTCACGAGTTAAATATTTTCCCCCAATGATTTTAAACTATTTAAAATGATTGTATATCTCAGATTAATCTCATAAATGTATTCATTATATAATAATTAAAAGGCTTGATAATCATATCATAATAAAACTCTTTTTTTAAACAACTCTAGAAGTTCAAAAGTTATTAATCAATTTATTTTGAAAAATTGTATTAGATTTAGCAAAAACTGAAATATGACTATAGATATTCCTCTTTACTAATCTTAATAATGTTTTTGGGACCCTATAATTCTTTTGATACTCACGTTTATCATATTCAAAAAATGTAGAAAATTTTTTATCTAATATTTGTAAACATAAATACATCCTTTCCAAATTATCAACTGTAATGAGAATAAAAAAAAATTGTCCTCTCTATCAAATTTTCATAGTTGGCACCATGAAGAAATTTATTCGTCATGGGTTTATATTCCCTCAAGGTGTAAATTTTAAACAAAACATATTATAAAATATATAAAAATTTTCTTATATACACATTTCTGTTATTGTATATAATTATTTATAATAATAAAATATTATATGTGATACAAAATTTATGATTGAAAAGTTAGTTAGTTTACTAAAAGAGGGTGGCGCTGGATATTACTTTATAAAATAAAAAATTAGAATCCTATAACAAAAATATTTAGAAAGTGTTGAAATAATAATATATAATAATTTAATAAAACAAATAGTTATTTTGATGTATTATTAAATCATAGTTCTGAAAATTGATTATAATAAATGAAACATTCTTTATATCATTTATATCATTTGGTATTTTTTTTATTTTATTCATGTATGCATTTGACCTTTTAATTAAGATAGATTGGTTTGTCAATTTCAAGGAGTTACATCACTTTTATCTCAATAGGGCCCATATTATTACAAATTAGTGGAACACTCATGACATTTATATAGAGTGGGATCCATGGATAGGAACGAAATGAATAATTTTTTATGATATGGGTCTAATTTCATGTTAGTTCTCCAGTTTGTTCCTTAATGTTTCTAAGAAGTGTATTTTGAGTGAAATACCAATAAACATGGTTTTGTTCCCAAATCTGTTTCTAGAGGATTTATTAGGGTTTCCAACCATACTAGGTGTTTAATTTATTATATGTCTACATATCAGGAAATTCCTAATTTCCTTTTCATGTTAGTATATGGACCAACTAAGTTAATTGACTGGAATGTCTTATGATATGTCCTCTATGAAATGGGATTTATTTTCCATTATGTGGCATCTTGTTATTCACTAGAACATTCATAAAATAATTATATTTATATTTAATGAATCATTATATACTATCCTTTGAATATCCTGACAAACATAGAGAGTATAATCCTTTTACCATGAATTTAAAATATCTTATATCATATTAGAGGATGTGATTGGTCTTCAAAAAATGACTTCAAACACCAATACAACCAAATGTGGTTCTAGTATTGGGACATTTTAAGGACATAATTTCAATTATAAATTTATATTTATAGGTTTATTATGGTATTTTGGTGTACCAATATTCATAAAATTTTTATATCTTTAATTATGAGGACATTCCAAAGATTTTACAACCAATTTTTGGTCCGATTTTTGGATGAAATCATTGTCTATTCTGTGATGGTGGATTGAAATGTTTACCATTTTGAGGTTTTTGGGTGTTTTGAGGGTGGAACATCTATATTTTATGTAATATATGTGAAAATATTTGATTTAGGCTGTACTTTTTTGTGTACATGTAATTTTGGAGGCATGTGTTTCGGTGGATCTAGATTGAATTTTAACTATCATCTTATGGGGGTCGGAATAGAATATGGTTTAGATTTATATATTATTAGGCTTGGATGGTTATTTTTTATGTTTATTTCATGAATTCCCTAGGATATATCTTATAATGAAAACAATAATAAGGAATATGTGATTTTTTACAATGTTGAGAAGTGTTAATGTGCATTTGAGAAGATTATATCCCCTACACAATCTTCACTAGTTCTATCACATCCTATCACTCAGAAGGTGTATTATATGTATTTATATTTTTTGGTGTTGAGTTATGTCATTATTCTAGATGATGAAAATGTGGTGGCCTATAGATCATAGAATCAATGCCCACACAAGAATAATTATCCCACCTAAAACCATGAATTTGTAGTTGTGGTGATTTCACTAAAGGGATTGTGGCATTACTTCTCTAATGAATTTTTAAAAATGTATTTAATTCATAATATCTTGATGTATATTTTCACAAAGGTGGACCTAACTCTTATACATAGATGTTATCCTGAATAAACTTAGACAATTGATATTGATTTTTCTAGTACACTTTGTAAGGGAAATATAGTAAATGATTTATTGAGGTAGAATCTTCTTGAAAATGTAATTTTTGAAATAATTGATGTGTGAGTTAGGAATATTCTATATGATGATCTGACTTTAAGTGTTTAGGAGGGTAGAAAGATATTAATTTTTGAAAGGATGTAGGTCACACTACTTCTCATTAATTAGGTTATGAGTAAGAAAGTGTCAAACCTTGAGTTCTATCTTATTAACATTTAAATAAATGGTGTAATGACCTTGGGTGAATGTTTATTGTCTCATGATAATTCTATCATTATATATATATATATATATATATGGTAATTCAATTTATAATGACGAATAAGTGGATGAATTAGAAACATAATTCAAATTGGTTATTCCACCATTTGGAATCAATGATGTCTCATACCTTGATTTAATGATATTGGTGGCCCAAAATTATATGTCCAGCTACGGATTTCATTTCTAGATGTTTTACCCACCAGAGGGTAAGATATTAGAATTAGAGATCATCTACGATATTTCATGCACTTACCATTATATTTTTTTAGTAGAATGATATATCTATGGATTTTGTAGTGGTACTACAGGGTACACTGAGTCTAAGAGATTCAATATGGGTGGTAGCTGATTTTTTGTTGAAAATATCCAATTTCATCCCATAGAAGAGTACATAAATGTGGAGGACCTTACAATAATGTACGTTATAGAGGTAGTTCTAAATTAAAGAGTTCCCATAACAATTATTTTATACAATATTCCCATTATAAATCTCAGTTTTGGAAGGGACTACACGATTATATGGGTACCAATATGAGGTAGACCAACTCTTACCACAATGATATGAATTGTTATTGTGACACCCCAAGCTTCCACGATATGTTTCCCTACGAATAATGTAATAGATTTCATTGTACGCAACTTCAAGATTCTAACACAATGCGACTAGTAAAACTAACCATTATGAAGAGTAATACCCACTTTTTAAAATTTTATTAATTAATTCTTTCAAAATAGACTTCATTTTTGATTTAGAATATCAAAATTATCATATGTTGATTTTTTTGTTTTTCTGAGAATTTTCAATTTTTGCTGAATAATGAAAAACATTGAGTTATAGTTTAATAATAAATTATATTTAAATAATTATTTATTATTTTAACATTTATTTATGGTCAAAATAGTTATATAATACCTATATAAGTTAAATTTAATTCATTTAATTCAATTTATAATAATTATATATATATATATATTTAATTGAACTTTTAACCATCTTTTACCCACCTCATAGGAGATTTTTCAAATTTGAATACAAAATAATTTTACCAATTCTGTTTTTTGAATTTCAAAAATCCGAATGATGTGGTTGATATCAGTAACAAAAATGTGGTTCGATAAGATAAAAATAATTTTTGGTGAATTGTAACTTTTAATTTTTGTTTACCATGGTTTAAAGTAAATAGGGTAATTAAGGGTAAAAATGATATAATTATTACCCTAACACATTTCCTAATTCTACTGGATAAATTTAATACGACCAAAAGAAATCTTAGGAATGAAATATGATCCTTTATGTCCACTTGGATTAGATTATGACATTTATTATTATTTCATAAAATGAAGAGTAAAAAGTGATAAATTCAAATATTAATAACAAAACTATTTTTATTAATTGGTTATACATAAGATAAATCAGAATATAAATATTCATTATAAAGATAAAAATATTTCATACATAATGGTATTTTATTTATATTTTATATACCTTAAATAATTTAATTTTTTAATGACATAATGATGATTCAATAATTATCTAATTAATGAAATATTAAAATATTCGATATTATACATATCCAAATAAAAGTAATTTGAGAATTTTTATGAATTACACTAATTTTCAAGGATAATTTGACATGTTAGGGTTGGATAGAAGAATTTTGTTTAAAGTAATAATTATGTTGCGAATTTAGAAATAACACAATACCAAATAGTGTCAAAATTGACATAAAAGAGTTTTTAAAACAAATATTATATTATTGATAGATATTTTGTTCCTAAAAATCTACGGTTGGGCCAAAGGACATATATAATGATATTTGTATCATTAATAAACAAATTGGTGTTATAATTGTTGTTTATAGTATGTTTATTAACCATATAATATAAAAATACAAAGAGACGTGGTAAATGTAAAACTATTTATCTAAGAGTTAAATATAAAATATATAGTTTATATAGTGACCCAAACCTATCAAAAACTTATTGGTAGAGTGGTTCTCGACCCATAACCACCTTATCTGTTAAATTATTCATTTTTGATCCATTAGAAACAGAAAAATATATTATTATAAAAAAATATTTCTATCTTCTCCTAAGGTGCCTCTCACCGCTCTTATAAAAGGGCACTCCCCCTTCCCTCAAATACACACCATCAAAGCCATTTGGATCTGCCAAACTCTACCCAAATACGCTATAAACTATCCCCCCTTCATCCTAGATGACTTAATTTAGTTAGAAAGCCATATTAAGAAGCCAATTTCATCAAATCAAAAGGAAGAACCCGAATAAGAGGTAAAAATTTCATCACCTCTTTCAAGTTCTTTTCTACTTCCACTTCCTCTTTATTTGTAATTTTCATTTTAAAATAATAACTCCACTATAATCTATATACTATTATGTTATTATAAATATGGTATAACTATATTAATTATTATATCCATCCTTTGAATGACATGTCATTATACGTGTGTACATATGACATATCATCTCCACATCGCAGTGTAATAGTTATTCAACACATTATTATTTGGTTGGGTATAATAATGATGTTTGATTAATGTAAATAATAAATATAACTTGATAATTATTGTGTATATATTATATTCTATCCAATTACATACTATTTTTATATATAAAAAATGATATTGTCGCTCGTGTGTACGTACGGATTACAGTCTCTACAAACGCGATGAGATTAAATCCCCTTCTTAATCCATTCAAAACTAATTTTCATTAGATGATTAAAACTTTTGTTTGTAGTCTTAATATCATTCTGAATATGAAAATTAATCATACTATTCATAACAAAAACTACTTACAAAACAAATCATATAAAGGAAAATAAATCACTTAACACCCAATACGATGACAATACTAAAATTTTATTAACAAATCAATAATAAAAGATCATATATGATATCATATTACTATATATAATTCTATTATAATTTAATAACAATTATTTAACCGTTATACAGGAGTCTAACCTACCCACGACCAAGGAAATGTAAAATGTAAGGTGTTTCAGACGTAACTTTTAATTCCGTGATATTTCCATTATTCACAACTTATTTATTAAATATGGTTTATTGTGTACTATCAATTGATATATATATTATCATGATTCTATTTATATTCATGGTATTCTGTGATAAATTTGGTTGTTATTAAATTCTGTCTATAAGACACGATTGATTACAACAAATTAAGGGTTTTCATCTCACTTCTTATTTACTTGAGATTCATGCCATAATGCATGTATTTACTTTTGTGTTGTGTATGCACTACCAAATGATTGTGTTAGTTGGGTAATATACTTTAATTTATGATTATATTAATCCTTATTTTAGGTTACATCATTCATGGGATGTAAGTTTCTTAATTTACCAAATTGGTAAGGGAATTTCAAATTTCAATTTCCACTCATTCGGCTTTACGCACACTTCATTGATTATTTCACTCCATGATTTATTTTGGAATCACTATTTATTTTTTTTATAGTAATTTACACTCCCCTTTATATGGATATACTTTTGATACACATAATCACCCCATTGATAAATTCTCAATTCATCGATATGAACATGATAAGATTAGTTTTAACGCAATCTCCATCTATTGAGTTAAACAACTAATTCATTGGTGTTGTTTTTACAGGAATATGTATGAATGTACTCTGATTTATTTACAATGAATATCCAACAATATTTAGTGTATTTATATTTTTCACACATAATTATGTCATTGATTTATACATAACCTAAGGGTATGGTCATTATAAGTGATTTCATCCCAATTTACATTCCATTATGTCTTCTTTGTTGTTATACGCCAATTCACTTTTATATGGTGTGTATAATGTACATTGACATAGTATATCATTAATCCCATTATTCCAATGATATAATAATTTTTTTATTACCTCAATTATTTTTACACTAGTTACCTTTTGGATAGGAACTCAAACTAAAATGTCATTTTAAAATGTTTTAATGATTTATTATTTTAAATCATTATCATTAATGTCCATATTTTCAAAATGGTTTTATGGATTTATTTATATTGAAATTAATGTTTTAAAATTAAAATTCATTTTAAAAGTATCAAATTTGTATGGGACACTTTGATTCAAAAATATATTTTAAACGAATTCTTGATAAATAGTGACACATTTAAATGTTTTCGAGTAAAAGGGGGATATTTCTCTCAAACTGTTTTGATGATTATTTTCATCCATCTCAATATTATTCATCATTCTCTATTGATGTTGATATATTATAATAAAATCATCCATATTGTATTGAATTAGTTATGATTGACTATGGATGTGATATTTTCATACCATTCATGGTTTTTGGTTAAATTATTGACATTTCAGATGTTATTCTTAATACAAATGTTCATATTATGTTTCAAACTTTTCATATAAGGAATTCATTGGACGTAGTAAGTGACGGTTGGATCCCTCTATAGCTCCTCAATTCATTTCTAGGTTTCATGAGATAATCTAGTGTGTTGTCACAAGGCCTTGACAAAATCTTATTTGTAGTCTTGGAACAAGGCCTTGACTATGTGGTTAAGAACATTTGGCATAATTAATTCCATTATTATAAAAGTGGATATGGATTTTAAAGTTTATTATTTGACTAGTAGAATATCAATGTGAATACATAATGGAATTATTTGATTTTATTTTTTCCATATTATGTTGAAGTTCATGTTTACAAGGCTTTCATTTTAATCTTATACATTTCCTTAAAAGTGTATGCGTATTTATGAATGTTTCCCCTATATTGTTATCCTTACTAAGAATCTGAGCTCACCCATTTCTATGTTATGTTTTTCCCTGGATGCGAAGAAGTATATTATGACTGAATAGTAGGGATAGTGTACAGGATCTCAGTGGTGTCTATGGAAACAATGTTGTTGTTGTTTTCAATATTATGATGTAATGTAAACCTTGTAAATGTATATAGTGCTTCCATGGCTACTAAACAAATCGATATTTTGTGACTTGATCTTTTGTGATCCTGACAATGATATTTAATAATTCACCAACTATGGGCTTCTTGGCTTGGGTCATTACAGTTTGTATCAGAGGAATTTTAGTACAAACCTTGGAAACTAGATTTAGATAATCATTGATTAGAAAACATTTCCCTAATATAGACTTTGAGAATTAGTATTGAAGAACATACTGAATTTTATGTATTGTAGATATTTTGTTGGTATTCCAAAAAATAATTCCCTATGTGGATATGAGTAGGTAGAGGCATCTCTGGCATAGATGTACCAAGGGGTAAAACATGAAAACACCGCTTTGAGCTAGACTTGAATGGGAACTGGTGCATGACAATGGGCCTTTCTGCACTCTTGGTTACGACACTCCTGGAGGATATTATTATGATAATTTACATTTTCATTACCAAATTATTTTATGGATTTTAATATAAGGATATAATAAATGACCTTGGTTAATCCTAAGGTGTTTCAAATTTAAAATATGCTATAATGATATTTTCTAAATGATTTTACAACTACAGTTATTCACACAATGATTTCTGGTTTTAGTCAATGGATGGATTCCAAGGAAGACATAGTAACTTTTAGCATGATGTTCAAGGTGGGAACGGTGGTTGAAATGAGCAAAAAAATGGAATGTTGATAGGCCTAAAAGATATCATGTTCATGCCAAATCAGTTTTCAAAAAATATGATCAACAAAATATATATTAACCAAATCCTTGACAAAAAAAAAGAAGAGAATGATGATAAATTATAAGAGCTCCAGTAGTGGAGACCATGGAGAAAAGAATCCTCAATTTACATCATGTAGTAAATGTGGAAGGATACACCCAGGAAAGTGTCTCAATGGAACAATGAAATTCTTTAGGTGTGGGAAATAAGGACATAGTTTAAATAATAGCCAATGAAAAATGAATTGTACTATGGAAGAAAATAAAAATGGTCCCTTGAATCCATTTATAATCATTTTCCATAAATGTATGGGATCTTTCCATTACTCGAGTTAATTCCATATTCTATAGGATATTTCGTTGGTCAAAGAAGAAGATATGTGGAAATAAATGGTTAGAGAAATGTTTAAAAGTATTAGTCCCCCTTGTTGATAGTATTACATTAGAATAATTTTCTCTTGTATTTAAAACCCTATAGTTTGACATGTAAAAATGATATTTGAGGAATAAATATCTTTTCACTTATGGATATAGTTATAGATAAAAATGTGGTTTTATATGATCCTTGTGTTTGAGGTAATTACATGTTATTATATTTTGTGATGCAAATGAAAGGTAAGAAATATCATTTGGGGTTAAATTATGTTATGGTTATTTTGAGGAATTTATCTCATTTTGGTAATGTTATAAAATACTATATTTGAAAATAGACAACATACAGATTGTGTGACAACCCGCCGCGCCGGAAAAAGCTGTGGGAATTGAACCCAAAACCAGTGTGTGATTGGGATTTATCGCCTACCACTGGGCTATGTGAAGTACCTGGTTATTGCGAATAATTATTTTTAGTTAAATTATTTTTTTGATCAATAATAAGATGAATTGGTATCTTATGTCTCATCTAATTAAAACCATTATTATTGGAAAATGATTTGGTTATTAAGTGATAAATGTTATTTTGGAAGATGTTTTCTTTGTTGGGAACATTATATACATAAAGAAAATAAAATACTATGGGATTTCATTTGAAGAGTAATGATGGGTATTTATCTAAGTCTTTATTTTGGATTTATAGTTATTTGGGTTTTTTATGGAAATGATTAACCTATAATAGAGAATATGTAACTAGGTTAATTACTTTTAAGTATATGACAGTCAGAGTAGTTGATTTCATTTGGAGATACAATTTAACGTGGAAGACTACATAAAAATATTCTTCTATGTATTGGGATTCAATATTAGTTTGGATAATATTGAATGATTTTGAGGAAAATTTTTTATTGAAGGGTATTTATTTATCATTGGGGTATTGATGTTTTAATGTTAGAAATTATGATTAGTGTTTTTTTCTATAATGGTATATCCTTTTGGGGGATAATCTGATCCTCTACTAACCTTTTTTGTATAGATTAGTCTTTAAAGATAGGTTAAATATATATTTTATCTTTTGTGGATCATGTGATTCTCTAGAAGTTGATTCTAGATCTTCCGGTGTGACCAAGTCATCTTTAATACTCCTTGTTTGGAAAAAAAAATTTAGTGGTAGAAATTTATTATATAATGAAACTCTACTTAAAAAGTAAGTATATCACTTTATGTTCTTATTCAAGCTCCTAAATAAATTCCTCATCTATATGAAATGTAACTTAAAACAAAAAAAAAATTATATGTTTACTTTTCCTACTGGGAATCTAAATATTGTTTGTACCACCACAAGTTTGTGGTTTTCTTGTGGTTAAAGATCTCCTGATTTTGTTGTCTATCCCTCTACATAAGAACGTGACACTTAGTTTATCTTCCATATCCATGTTTTCTTACATGGAATCCTAGTATGGGTTTTCTCATGAGACCATTGTACTTCTCTTTCTTTCTTTTAATCTGATAGTTTTATTGACACTGTTTCTGATGTGGGACTTTCAATTATGTTCCCAAGCCCAATTGTAATAATTTCAAAGATGAGATTTCAAAACGGGGGGAAGAATGTAACACCCCAAGGTTCCAGGGTATGTTTCCCATTGAATAATTTAATGGCTTTCATTGTATGCAACATCAAGATTCTAACACACTATGACCAATCATATTATCCGTTAAGAATAAAAATACCCACTTTTTGAAATTTTATAAATATTATCTTTCCAAATAGACTTAATTTTTGGATTCATAATATTGAAATTATCTTAGGGTTATTTTTTGGAATTATTCTGAAAACATTCAATTTTTGATGAATAGTGAAAAACACTGAGTTATAGTTTAAAACCAAATTTTTATTAAAATTATTATTTATTTTAGGTTACAATAGATACATAATACCTATATAAGTTCAATGTAATTAATTGGAGTTAGTTTATAAAAATTTTAGATTTATAAAAATTTTATTGAACTTTTAACTGTCTTTTACCCACCTTCTCGAAGCATTTACAAATTATAATAAAACATAATTTTACCACTTCTGTTAATTGAATTTCAAAAATCCTAGAGAAATGGTTGATATTAGTATGTAACAATTGGTTCAATAAGATAAAAATATTTTTTGTTGAATTGTAACTTTTAACGATTATTTACCATGATTAAAAGGAAATAGGGAAATTTAGTCAAAAAATTATATTATTATTACAATAAGACATATCCTAATTCTATTAGATAAGTGTAATTCTTCCAAAAACAACCTTATGTATAAAATATGGTCCTTTAGGTCCAATTGGATTTGATTAGGACATTTATTATTAACTAATTCATAGAAGAGTTAAAAGTTTTAAATTCAATACTTAATACTATGCTATTTTCAATATGGAGTTATAAAAAAGATAAAATCGATTATAAATATTCATTAGAAAGATAAATATATTTCCTAGATTAGGGGATTTTATTTATATTTTTTAGAAAATTAATAATTTAATTTATTTATGACAGAATGATGCTACAGTAATTACCTAATTAATTAAATATTAAACTATTTGAAATTATAAATATACAAATAAATGTAACTGGAGACTTTTTATTAATTAAACTAGTTTTTTAGGTTAATATAACATTTTATGGTTGTTTTGATTAATTTTTTTCGAAGTAATAATGCTGTTATGAATTTAGAAAAAACTAAATACCAAATAGTGTGAAAATTGACATAAAAGAGTTTTTAAAACAAAAATTGTATTATTAATTGATATTATATTCATTAATGTCTAAGGTTTAGCCTAAAAACATTTATAATGATAGTTGTATCATTAATAGAACACTTGGGGTTCTTTTTAATGTTTATAGTATTTTTATTAACCATATAATATAAAAATACAAAGAGACTTGGTAAATGTCAAACTATTTAACTAAGAGTTAAATCTAAAAGGTAGAGTTAATATAGTGACCCGAACCTATCTAAAACCTATTGGTTGAGTGGTTTTCGACCCATACCCACATTATCCTTTAAATAATTCATTTTTGAGCCATTAGAAACCGAAAATTATTTTATTATAATATAATATTTCTTGTTTTTCCTAAGGTTCCCCTCACCCCTCTTATAAAAGGGCACTCTCCCTTCCCTCAAATTCACACCTTCAAAGCCATTTTCCTGGGCCAAAATCTACCCAAATACCCTCTAAATTGTACTATATTCATCCTAGAGGCCTTACAATAGTTATATAGCCAACCTATAAATCCCTTTTTATCTAATTAAAAGGACGAACCTGAAGAAGAGGTAAATATTTCACCACCTCTTTCAAATTCTTTTCTTCTTCCACATCATATTTCATTGTCGTTTACATTATAGAATAATTACACCTGTGTCACCTATATACTGTGATGTAATTATAAATAGTTTACAACAATATTTATTATTCTACCCATCCATTGAATGACATGTCACCATACGTTCTTACATACGACTTACCGTCTCCACGTTGTGGTGTAATTGTTATTCAATACATTATTATTTGGATGGGTATAATTGTGAAGTATAATTGATGTAAATAATAAATATTTCATGATAATTATACTTTATATATGATATACCATCCAATTATATATTATTTTAATATCAAAAGAATGATATTGTCGCTCGTTCGTACGTACGGATAACTGTCTCCACGAACGCGATAAGATTCATTCCCCCTCATAATCTACTCAAGTCTAATTTTCAATAGATGATTAAAAATAAATTTTAAAGACATAATATAAATCTGAATATTAATAATATACAACCTATTAATAACAAACATTACCTACTAAACAATGCATATAATGGAAAATGATTCAGTTAACACCCAAAACGACGATAATACTAAGATATTATTAACAATGAAATATTAAAAGATCATGTATGATATCATATTAATGTATATGAGTATTTTATAATTTAATAACAATTATTTCACCATTATAGAGGAGTTTAACCTACCCTCAACCAAGGAAAAGTACAATGTAAGGGGTTTCTTATCTCACATTTAATTCTGTGAGATTTCCATTGTTCACCACTTTTTTATTAAATGTAGTTTATTGTGTACTGTCTTTTGATATATATATTATCATTATTCTATTTATATTCATGGTATTATATGATTAATTTGTTTTTTATTAACTTTTGGACATACTAATCCATTGATTACAATAAAGTAAGGGTTTTCATCTCTCTTCCTATTTCCATGAGATTCATACCATACTGTAAGTATTTCCTTTTGTGTGGTGTAAATACTTCCCAATGATTGTGTTCTTTGTGTAATAAAAATTAATTTATGATTATTTATATCTTCATTTTATGATACATCTTTCATGAGATGTATGTTTCTTAAGTTACCAAATTGGTAAAAAAATTCAAATTACAATTTCCACTCATCCGGCTTTACGCACAGTTCATTGATTATTTCGCACCATGATTATTTGTAAATCACTATTTATTGTCTATGTAGTAATTTCCACTCCCATTTTTTTTGGATATACTAGTGATACACATAATCACTCCATTGATAAATTCTCAAGTCATTGATATGAACATGATAAGAGTAATTTTAACTCCATATCTGTTTATTGAGTTAAACACCAAATCACTGGTGTTGTTTTTACAAGAATATGTGTGAATTTACTCAGATTTATTTACACTGAATATACAATAATATTGAGTGTATTTATATTTTTCACACATAATTATGTCTTTGATTTATCCATAATCGACAGATATGGTCTTTATAAGAGATTTCATCTAAATTTACATTCCATTGAGACTTCTTTCTTATTATACTACAATTCACATTTATATGGTGTATAAAATGTAATTTCACATAGTATATCACGAATCACTTTATTCCCATGATTTTATAATGTATTTATTACCTCAATTATTTGTATTTAAGTGTCTCTTTCTTTTAGTATCTCTAACTAAAATATCATTTTAAATTTTTTTAATGATTTATTATTATAAATCATTATAATTAATGTCTATATTTTTGAAAAATGGTGTTATGGATTAATTTATATATACATTAATGTTTCAAAATTAAAATTCCTTTTAAATGTATCAAAGTGGTTTGGGACACTTTGGTTAAAAAATCTATTTTAAACAACTTCTTGTTAAATAGTGAGACGTTTAAATGTTTTTAAGAAAAAGGGGGATATTTCTCTCAAATAGTTTTGATGATTATTTTCATCCATGTAAATATCATTAGTTATTCTCTATTGAGGTTGATATATTGTAATACAATATTCCATATTGTATTGAAGGAGTTATTTTTGACTCTAGTTGTGCTATTTTAATACCATTCATGGTTTGTGGTTAAAATATTGACATTTCATATCCTAGTTTTAATATAAATGTAATGATTATGTTTCAACCATTTCAAATGAGTAAAGCATTGGACTTATTAAGTGATGGGTGGAGCCCTTTATAGCTCCCTGATGCATCATCAGGTCATGTGAGAAAAAATAGTGTATTGGCACAATCCCTTGAAAAAATATTATTTGTATTCTTGGCACAAGGCCTTGACTATGTGGTTATTAAAGTACGACATAATGAATTCCCTCATTATAAAAGTTGATATGGATATTTCATGTGATTATTAAACTAGTAGAATATCCATGTGAATAAGTAAATGCAATTATTTGAATTTATGATTTCCATATTATGCTGATGTTCATGTTTAAAAGGAATTTGTTTTAGTCTTATACATTTCCTTAAAAACAATTTCTTATTTATGAATGTTAATGCTATATTGTTATCATTTCTATGCATCTGATCTCACCCCTTTCTATGTTTTATTTTTCCCATGATGCCAAGAAGTATATTATGACTCACACCCATGGATAGTCTATGGGATCACAGTATTTTCTATGGAAGCAATGTTGTTGATGTTTTCCATTTTATGATGTAATGTAAACATTATGAATGTATCTAGTACTTCCAAGGCTACTAAACTAAATGTTCTTTTGATACATGATCATTCGTGATCATGCCAATGACACATAATAATGCACCGACTCTTGGATTCTGGGGTCAATGCATTACAGTTATTCTAATCAGATCATACAAGTATTCATGGATATTTTTATGTTTGTGCATGATTTTGGATGTTTTTAGGAATGTCACATTACATTGGTATATTTTTATTATACTAATCACTACCATGCCTAAATTACAAAATCCACATTTGATTTGTAACTTGTACAACTTTTTCAATTCACATTTTCACAATTAGAGGGTGATAAGAAATACTTGTTTATATAGAGTCTTATATTGGGTATGAGTGATATAGTAATTCTAATTCATAAAATTTTATAAATAAATTAGAGAATCCAAAAGTCATTTGACTACTATCATTATTTCCACTTCGAGTTTTCGTTGGTGATTTGTTTTTTCTCAGGAATCATTTCGACTAGGGAATCATCTCTTGGGGAAAAAAAGGAATGTTTTGGTGTATTAAATCATATCATTTCTGTTTTCTATCATGGATTACATCAATCCATGATAAATTAAATATTTTCAAATTAATGGATACCATTTAGACCCATATCTTGTGTTAGAGTAGGTAGATTTAATCTTCGAGTTTGATGCCACCATTGTGAAGTCACCAATTGATATTTAGGTTATTTAAAATAAGTTTCTCCATGGTGTGATGATAAAATTATTTTTTGTTCTCTTGTATCATGGTAGTAATAAAATTGAGTCATTGGAGAGGGAAACATTGGGGATGAAGGAGTGGCCTTGCTTATTTTTTTACATGGGTTCTTTTGGATATTATAGTTGGAAAGTGTTTCATGTTGGGGAATTTGTTACACAGTACAGTGCATTAGAATTTTATTTTTTTGTGTTTTATTTATTTTATTCATGGATTTATAGGGTACAGATTTTCAAAAATTGGTGTTTTGAGGAAGACATACCATGGGTCTTATTTTGTGTATTATTTTTCTAACATTGTGGCGAACCATGTGAGTGGATAAATTTAAGTGAAGTGGGGTTTCTACTATTTAGAATAATTTTTTATAGCAAGATACACATAGGTTTAACCATGAAGATTTATTTTTATGGAGAAAAGTGAATCACACTATGGAAGAATGATTTTCTAGGTGTGCGGCATAACCATTCTGCCCAATCTAGCTCATTAAAATGTCTCCACAGACAATATTACCAATATAATATTTTATTTATTTTGGAAATAATTATTTAGTTCCATCATCTTAATTCCCTTTCCTTTTAATAGAAAACTCCTCCCTTAAATTTATACTGCCTTCTTTAGGGATTCATGGTGGGTTGGATTGAGGTAATCCCCTTCCATACGGGATTCTTCTTCCTTCCACCTTGATTCCTATTATTATTCCTTTTTCATATATATGTGTAATACTAAAAGGGTTATTGAATGAATCAACTATGTAATGGGGGGTTTGGATCATTTTATGATATCTTATCTATGTGACTAATTATGATATCAATTCCAGAGAGTTTCCATTGAAGCATATGAGGCTTGAACCGATTCTGATATAGGTTTCCTTATTTTAGGGTGTCTTAATAGATTTCCATTAAATTAAAAATTCCATATAGTTTATATTTCATTAATTTACTACCATATTATTTATTATTGATTTATACAACATTTTTATTTTTATTCAATGTTTGAGTTTTAATTTAGGAATATATAATGGGTTTTCCAAAGGGGTGTGCCTAATATGATAAGAATGTATTTGTTTAAATGGATAATTGTATTTTTAATGTTTTTAAATGGATTTCAAATATTATTACATATATTTTTTACATTAGGAATCTTGTTTTAATAAATGACGTAATTTAATTTCTGAAATTGTCTTGTGATATGGTATTTCATGGATTAGAACTAATACATGATTATGTTGGAATGATTTGGAACATGGGATTATGATGGTGCTAGTGAGGGGTTTTCTAAGGGAACATTATATAAAATCATAAAGAATACCCAGATAGATTCTATTTTTATGTCTAGGGGACAACGAGAACCATTATATAAGATGTTAGAGAGGTTTTCTTTTTATTACTAAGAGTTGATGGGTGATCACGAGCTTATTCTCACCGATGATCATGAAGGATTCCATTTTGATTATCTATTTTTTTACATTTCCTTAACTCACCCACATTATAAATTTGTGGTTAAATTCCTAGATTCCCATTCTCATAATGCGTTGGGGTATATGAATTTAATCATTTTACTAGTTCTTAGTTTAATTCTATGACATTGTTATGCCTATTTCTATTCATATGGTTATATTTTGATGTTATGATATAATTTATTATGAATAGGTGTATGTGTTTAAAGTTATTTAAATTGTTTCCTTTTCATAATTTAATCCATGTTTGAAATTTATTTAGAAAATATGGTTTTCTTTTATAAAGTGTCCCCCTAGGATTTCATTGACTCATTGAAAGTGGAATGTTTCAAGTATATGTTATTTTTTAAAATAATAATTCAAATTGGTTTATTGATTTCCAAGGGTAAAAACATAAAATATATTCATGGTGTTAAAATACTTGTATTTGGGACTCAAACAATACATATTAATTTTGGAGTATATAGAATTGATTTTGAAGGAAGAATGTAATAGAAAGGGAACCATGTACCAAGTTGTCTGATCATGATTACCATAATATTGTGTTTAATGGAGGATACATGCTTTCATGTAGTTGGATCATGTGGAGTTGTTTTTTGAATTTTGGTATTTACTCAGATGTATGTATCACTATTTTTGGTTTTTTCCACTTACTTTTGTGTTTTGATCATTGAAATGAGATATTATATATATATATCAATGGAATGTTTTTTATAATGTCTCCTATTGATTATAGTGTCCAGTCATCATTTATTCATACTCAGTAAGATTTAATTTAATCTACTAAGTTAAATCATATTGGTGAGGTTTTCCTATTTCCTGGATAGGTCATGATAATTAAAAAATGTAAGACCCATTACAAACATATTATTGGTAATGCTCATTAATTATTTCTATCTCATGGTGATCGAGAACACACATCAGTACAAGTGATGGTCAAGCTTTGGTGATCGGTCTGATTCACCTAGGTTAGTTCACAATATTGAGTATTCATAAGTACATTCTTGGTTAGTATATACAGCTTAAAAATTAAATTTCTTTTTCATAACATTAAATCATGTCTCAATCTATTAAAATAGATGTTAACACAATTTCTAGTGCAAAAAATCATTTATCACATGACATTAAATAACTATAAAATAAAATACTGTTCACTAAGTATATAAATAGGAAAATTATTCACCTATCACTAATTTTTTATAGTTCAATTTAAAATCATTTTTTTCTTTTCCGTAATATTGTTTCCTCGTATGTTAGTTATCTAGTTTTTTAATATCTTAATATCATTTTAATATATAAAATGTTGTCAAAGTGATTGTAAAATATCTTCATGATTTCAAGGATTCAGGTTGTTTATGTAAATTATTATTAAAATTAGACAATACTTATACCATTTTAGTGGTCATCCCAAAAATATCTATATTAAAAATGGATACTTGATAATACTATTTGGGATGGTTAAAGTTACTAAAACTAATTAATTTTACTAATAAACATTTTTTGAAAAATAGAATCCTTGTGGAACATTATTATTTTTATTAATATCATTTATTATGTTTAAATTAAATTTTTATTTTTATCCATGTAAGGTGGCCTTGGGTAAGACAAATGTAATTTATAGAGGTAGTAGTATGAAAACATGCACGAAGACATTTTAAATTTTCTCAATGAATTTTAGGGGTGAAAGTGGATAATATGTTATCATTTGATAATGATAAATATTATATATATATCATATTAATTCGCAAAAATCATTGTTAACAGCCTCCAAGTGAATTGGTGATAAAAATATGAAACATCACATCATGGTGGTGGTAATCCACATAAAAACACTAATGAGGATTCATGATTTTCATATTAGATGGATGAAAATAAATAATGGTTTTATCATTATGTTAATAAAATAAAAATAATATAATTTTGTTTACTTTATTATTATAAGTGGGATATTTTTGGTTTACAATAAAATGATAATGAAAGAAACATTATGAAATTTTTGATACCAACATTGGTTCCTTGAACTTACTATTGATGATGTCCTTAGATTTAAAGTAGTTTAGAAAATTTGTGGCGACTAGTGCGTATTACAGAATTAAAAGGCCATCATGTAGAGTAAATTTGGTTAGGTATTTGTGGAGATTTAGATATAAGAATTGAGTTTTGGATAGGTTTAATTGATTTTTACTTTATACACGGTGAAGATATACTTTTCAATAAAAAATGTTATGTAATCGGTAAGATTGGAATGAAGTGAAATTTAGGTGGATTAGGTGAGTGAAATTTTTGACGACATGTAGGTAACATAGAAAAACAAATTTTTTTTTCTAAAATTTATAATGGTCTTATTAAATTAGGAATATTACATACACCTTTGAATATTAATTTAAACACTTATTACTCTATATAAAATTTTATTCATGGGAATTATTTTATTTCTAATAACATAAGCAGAACCTTGTAACCCATTTTTCACATTTTGTTTTTGAATTTTGTCTCCAATTAAACTATTTCATTTCATAAATATGAGAATTGTTTCTTTTTAATTAAAATAAAATAATTTTTAATAATAAACATTTAATAAAGTTTTTTTGTAATCATTAATGTAGAGTAAAAAATAAATTTAGATCATTTATAATTTTCATGAATGTAATCTAGTTATTAAAAAAATAAAAACCAAATTTTTCACTTTAATAGAAATCCAACAAAAAGTTCACCAAAAAAAATTTCAAGTAAAAGTCTAAAAAAAATTAGTTTTTAGAATCTAATAAAACATTTCATAATTCATAAAATATAATAATATATTATATTTTTTCAAAATAATAATAATAATCTATTAATAATATCTTGAAGGAATATATATTAACTACTATATAAATTTCAAAAACTACTATTATTTTCACATAAACATTTACAGTTATAAAAAGGGTCATCGGGAAAAAAAAGTATTTTTCACTATTCACAAAAAGAAATATTTAAAAAAACCCAAAAATTAATCATATTATAATTTTTACTAAATTAATCTAAAATAAAAATAATTTTATTTTATTACAAATATATATGATATGAATATAAATTTTGAAATACTAAATGTTAAAATAATTAAAAAATTCCATAAAAATATATCTTAGATAATAAAATTTAAATTATGGGATAATAAATTAAATACAACAATTACAAAATAAAAATGTCACAAATAATATAAATAACGTCATAGAAACATTTTACCAGAATTTCAAATTATTTCTAATATCTTATTAATATAAGAAAATTCAATTTATTTCTAAAAATAATATTTTTAAATATTCACTGAAAACAATAATTTTAGAAATGTCTAGTAAAAAATCCCAAAAAACTAATATTAACCTTATAAATACAAAAATTATTTCTATTTATTATTAAATTACAATTTCAATAATATCATATTTTAGTTTTTAATAAAATTTATATAATAAAATGAAAAAAGAATTTAATATGGAAATTATTTTTAAAATAATACTTGTTTTTATTATTCATTATTTATATAAAGTATTAATGGAGATAAAAATAATCAAAATTAGATTTTATTAAAAAAACTATGAGTTGTAAAAATATCCTTTAATAAAAACTATAGTGCATAAAAAGATAGATTATTTACCAGAAAAAATAGATGTAATTTTTTTATAAAATAATAAATATATATTAATAAAATTCATAATTAAATTAATCCTACTCATATAGACTAATTCAATGACTAGGTTTTAATTGGATAAAAATCTCCTGACTTTTTTTATATTGATGTTTCTTATAGAGCTTGAAATCAAAAAAAAATCACATATTTAGAGAGAAAATATAATAGTATATCAGGTCATTACATTTCGGCCTTCTTAAATCAATATTGTCCTCACAATTTTTAATAATTACACACTTATAAAAGTATTGAAGTATTTTTTAAACTATATATTATTTTAGATATAAATTTCAATGTGACATATACATTATTTTAATAATCTATAACTATATATATAACTATAAATAAAAAATATTATTATTTATACCTTAATCATATATTTTTACTATAAAATAATGAATTCATAAAAAAAGATATTTTGATGCGTTATTAAATTATATTTACGAATAAATTTTAAAATAAATGTAAATTTCTATATACATCAAAAATAATTCCAATTAAAATAAATGTACAAATTATAAATCATGATAAAAACATATAGATGTTTTATTACAGTTCTCCAAACTATAACGGTATGAGATATGGAGTTGTATAAACAAAATTAAATAATATATTTTCTCATAAAACCATAATTGTCTATCATTATTATTCTGGTACGAATTTGATACTAATATAGTGGTGACTTCTATATCCCTAGAATCAAGATCCATTGATCGGAAAAAACAGAATAACCTATATCTTCTTATCCTCAAAAAAATTATCAAACACATGATCCCATTGACATTTACCAACACAAAATATCATAATATATTTATATCCCCAAAATGATTCTTTAATACAAAAACTCCACATATATTATAAGGGAGAGTATGAGTTACATGATGTTTCTAAATATTAAAATTAACATCAGATTTTTATTGATGTAAAATATTAAAACCAATTGGTTTTAACATTCCACCTCATCCTCAAATCATGCATCTATTTTTAGGCATTCTATCAATAAACATATTCCTTTTTGTTCTGGTTTTGTTTAAATAACATTAGACATAATGAATTCACTTGATAAGGATTTGTACATATTCATAATCTAATGGATGATTCTATCAACGAACCAATGTAATTCATCAATGTTTTAATATAGTAGAATCTTTTCCATCATTAACAAATATAAAATTCTTCATGTATGTTTTTCAAAAAGATCATTATGGGATAATTTCTTTCTCTATCATATATTTATATCTTGTATATTTTAGATAACATCATATTTTCATACATTCAGTACATTATGTTATGGAATCTTTATTACGTCATCTGATTAAACATGAAATTGTATTTATAATTTAAAAAGTACAAATCAATTTTATATGTAAGATACCATTCTATTTAATTCATTATAATGATTTAACAAATGTTTTTTCTGATTTGGTACATATGGAAAATGTAAACTATGCTTTGATCAATTTACAAAGTGTTCTAAATCAAATAAAAATATAAGTTTTCTTTAATAATATTATAAAACACTTGGGAAATATTAATTCTAGTATAACTGTGTATTTTTTGAACTCTTTTGTTATCTAAAAAACCAGTTATTGAATTTGTTGAATGTAAACACTCTACTAAACAATCATTCTACTAACTTTTCTGATGTGGATGATAAAAAATATATTTAAGATAATAATTTTACTATAATAAATGACATATATGAGTTATTTCAATTGTATGCATCCATGTTTATTCTTCAGTATATAACAATAAGTTGGGTGATCTATGCAAGGAAGTGGAATTAGTGTCCATCATTCATTAGGAACATCACACGTTTCTTGAATTGTGTGTAATCTAGTTGTCTATTGTTATTTTGTAAATGTTGGAAAAAACATGTCTTATTACATAAAGGCACTAAAATAATATCATGAATGATAAAAAATTCATCACTAATTATTTCATGATTTTTCATGGTAGGATGATGTGGGGTCCAAATTTTTAATGAGATTCTATGTACAGTATGGGTCATCATTGGGTAAAGGAAGAATAACACGAGGAATGGATAATTCTTCGTTGGTAAATAAGTAGAAGAGAGAACCAAAATATCTTGATCTCAATAAAGTTGAATGTATTCTAAATGACTTTGATTCCGGACCATCAACTAAGAGATTTATGTTTTTTATTACATATTTTATGGAATAGATTTTATTTTATACGTTAGTGTCCCATTGTTTTATTTAATTGAATATTCTTGAGGGATTGTATATGTGAGAGATTTTTATTCTATTTGTGATGGATTTTTTTATATTTGATAAAAATAATGACAATGGTATTAATTTACCACGGTATCAGGTTTTAATTTCTAATGTGTCTGGAATTTTGGATTTTTTAGTTTTCGACACGTATATATTCAATCATATATTTTATTTTGATTGGTTGGTCAAATTTTGGGTCATAATTAACTGATATATCTATTGGAACAATGTTCTTACACATGATTATAACACTAATCAATTTTAGGGTTATTGGTATCCATAGATCGAGATATAAGGACTAGGTTATTAGTTAATTTCATGCTAGTTTACTCGGTTTCTCAACAATTAATCTAGTTTGAGTATTATCAGTGTAATTACAACCATCGTGTATGTGAAACTAGATGTGTTTCCATATAATCTATTATAATTTCTACCACAACTAATTATATACATTATTATCTTTATACTCTTTGGGAATATCCCATCTTCTATTATATTTTACCAGATGGACCCAATGGATTTAATTATATTGGAAGTGCTACTAAAGGTTCATGATGGGAACGGATTTATCAACCCCTATGTGTCACCATGGGTTTTACTAAAAATATTTTAAAATAATTCTTATGGAAGATTATTAATTTATATAGAGTATCATAATAATAATTTGGTGAACATAATGGGTATATACCCCTTTCCTATAATTTAAAATTGCATGTATCAGCTCTGATGATCTTATTTGTGTTCAAAGCATGACTTTAGATAATTGTTCCACCAATTGAGGGTCAATGAGGATAATGTTATGAAATCTACATTTCAATTATATACAGGCAATGTGAGTATTTAGTTATGGAATTTATGATTACCAATTCTTATGATGTTTTTTATTTAATTATTTATGTGGATCTTCCATCAATTTTCAGACTCTTTTTTTATGTGTTTGGAATAAATTGTCGTGTATTTTATGATAGGAGATTGTAATACTGACCATAATATGGATTTTTAGTATTTTGAGATAGAAACCTGTATATGACATGATATAAAGGTGGCAATTTTTTATTTATGTGGTTATTTTTTTGGTGCATGTAATTTTTGTGGTATGAGTTGTAGTGTGTGAAGACATTGTTTTAGTAGTTATTCCATATGTGTAGCATAAAAATGTTTTCATGATTCATATATTATTTATCTACGATGATTGTTTTCTAGGATTAATTATGAAATTATTAATGGTAGATTTTCTATTGAAAATCCTAACATGTAAAGGTGTGATGTTTTGTTGTGATGAGATGTTTTAATGTGATTTTGAGAAATTTAAATCCCTTAAAACATCCTCATTAGTTCGAATTCATACTATCTATGGTTGGGTGTATGTTTTGTATTGTGATGATTTTATTGTGGGTCTGGCTGGTTTTTTCATCATAAAACCCATGTGGTGGCCTATTGATCACAGAAACTCTGCCCAAATGAATAGAATTATCCACCCAACTTAGAATTGGAAGCTATAAAGAATTCAATGAAAACATAGTGGCATAAACTATTCAAGGAAATTTTCATTTTTTATTTATTTCATAATATCCTAAAGAATATTTTCACATAGAGGGTCCTGAACCATAGACATACATGGTAGGATAAATAAATTAAAATCGTTGATTTTGATATTTCTTATAAACTGATTAATGGGAATATGGTCAACAACATATCGATGTGGAAGATTCTATGACATGTAGTTTTGGAAATAGTAAATTAGTGGGGTGTGGTAATTTTATTTTTTGATCTAAGACTAGAATTGTAATAGGTTAGAGAGCTGGTCTTCATTCTTAATTTTTTTTTCACACCCCCTGACATCAATTAGGTTAGGAGGTAAAAAGTTTCAATCCCTAAGTTCTATTAGATTAGTAGTGTTAAAATAATAGAGGGATTGTAGGTGATTAGTCCAAGTCTCACAATATATCTCTCGTTATCATGATAGTAATGGTAGTTTCGTTGAGAAATAGGTAGAATGGTATACATTAAGGATATCACTCTTTTCGGATTTTTAACATGGGGAATCCAAGATGTTTCCTTCATTGGGAAACCGATATTTGTGGTCTGGTATTAGATGTGTAGCTAGAGATTTCATTTATAATCATCTGACCAACAAGAAGATAAAATTTAAAATTAATATACCATATTGATTATTTCATTCACTTAACAATATAGTTTAGTAGTATGATGATATCTATGTGGATTTAATAATTGTACTACCAAGAGCTTATTGTATGATGGATTCCATGTGGATGTTTGTTGATGCTTTGATTTTTTTTATTTTTTTAAAAGGTTGGGACCGAAGCCTCAATTTATTATTTAAAGCAAAGACCTCTTTAAAGGGTAGAGGGAGTCCCAATACGAATCCCAAAGGCCCAAGGCCAAGTAGCATGAATACAAGGATTGAAAGACCATTTTTTTTCCTAAAGGACCCTCTGTGAACAGTACTTCTATAGTACCATGCGCCGCTACAATACCTGCTACAGTACCCACCGCCGCGACAGTATTCTACAATAGTTCTTTCGCTGCTACAGTGTTGTCACCGCTACAATTTCAACGCTTCTACAGTGTCATCTACAATGCCCCGCTATAGTACCCTACTACAGTAACCCAGAAATTCATCCCTACCCTGATTTGAACGCGGGTGTTTTGGGTGATTTGATGAAATTATCCCATTTTTATACCGTTGGGGAGTAGATAAATGTGGAAGACATGATACTAATGTACAATAAAGAGCTACATCAAAATAATGTAATTACATCAACAATCATTTTATACCATATTCCCATTAAACTTCTCAATTTTTGGAGGCAATATAAGAGAATTTGGGAACCTATATGAGGATGATCACCAAAATCCTTCTAAATATGGATTATTATTTTAATTAGAAAATGTAAACATTTCCGGTTGTTTTGTGAGTGTGTGTACATGATTATGGATGTTCTTGGAAAAGATACTTTATATTGGAAGAGTATCAACATATTAATATATAGCATTCCTAAATTATAATGTCATCATATAAACTCTTATATGTAAAATTGTTCCAATTCTCATTGTGTCGGAATTAAGTAGGGAGAATTATTTGGAAATATTGAGTCCTATATAGTAGATGGATGAGATTGTTATATTTATTTCAAAAAAAATTAAATCACATAGAGATTCTAGAAGTCATATGCCTATTGTATACATTTCCCTTTAATGTTTCAGGTTACTGATCAGCTTTTTTAGAAATCGATTCGACTAGGAAATCATCTCCTTGGAAAGAAGGGAAGGGTTTTCCCCATTACACCATACCTTGTTTTTTTATGGAGTGTCAGGATTAGTAGCCTATAATTTGGAGTTTCTACCACGGATGGCCTCAATAAAAAATGTATTCAATATATTCAAATATAATATATTCCATCTATACCCATGACATGTGTCGATGTGAGATTAGTTAGATGTTGATTTAGAGACCAACATTGTGAATACAAATATTTATTTTTTGGATTTTCAAAATTATGTGTTCCAGGGTATGTTGATCCCATTAATGATTTGTACTCTATTAACATAGTAGCGAAAATAATGATACATGAGAGAGTGAAACATTAGTGACATAACAGGGGCCACAATTATTATATCCCAAGGGTTCTTGTATTATTTTATGTGGGAAAATTTTTATATTGGGGAATTTATGACACAATATTGTTTATGGGTACTTATAATTTTTTATTTTATCATTATTTTTTTAAGGATTTATTTTGTATGAGGATTAGAAATGGGAGTTTTGGGGATGAAAAACCAAGGCACATGGTCTATTCAACATTTTTCAATATATTTGGTTATCCATGAGAGGGGGATACAATTATCTATAGTATGGTTTTCAATATTCCATAATGATTTTCCAAAAATAGATACACCTAGGTGTAACCATCGTGATATTATTTGGGGAGACATTTATATCACTTCATCAGTGAAAGGATTTCACAGATGGGTGGCCAAACCATACATCTTGTAATGGATCGGACCTCTCCGGTCCATAACATAGTGAAAATGTGGTTCTAGAACTGTCCTGGGAAATCAAGTTGACTTGGGGTGCGTTTGGGTAGATTGTTAAGGGAAAATGAATGGTAATAGCCTTCGCACGGGAGGCGCACGACTTGCCTAAACTGTGCTGAAAAATCGTGTCAGGCTGGTCTTGGAGGAAGAGGCTAATGCACGGTTAGCGCATGGTTTGTCTAACCGTGCGGACTAACCTGGCGAGGGTTGTTTGAAGAGGTAGAAGCTAGTGCACAGCTAGAACATGGTTTGGTAAACTGTGTAGACTAACCATGCGAGAAGTTAATGTTATATCCTAAAATAGTGGATCTAACTCGTTTTGCCTTTAATCACCTCATTTAAGACCCTAATCAACCATAAATCGGGATTAATCTCCATTGAAGTTTAGAAAACCTCTCCCATGCGTTTTGGAGGTGATCCGGAGGCTTCCCTTGGAAAATCGGAGCCGTTTTATTGAGGTATATGGTCGCTCTTTCTTGTTTTTATTAGATCTACTTAGATCGACTCCTCCACTTCTCTCGGTATCATAGATCTATGCCTGTTATGGGTAGATATAAGTGTGGGGATGTCAGTTATGATGAATTTTTGTCTCGGTTGTGTTAGGAGAGGAGATCTAAGAAGGATTTGTGGAGAATCGACCTGGTTTCTTGGGCGTTCATCGACCATTGTGGTTTTCCATCTAAAACCATTGAGGTTGGGGATTCATTGCTTCTCTTTTGTATGTGTAATGGTATCGATAGCATGGTGAGTCCCACTAGATGATAATGGATGTGACCTAATAAATATATTGAACATGATAATGAAATTTTTGTGATTGTTTGTTATTGCCTCTTGTTTACTATATAGTGTAATATATATGCCTTTCTCATTAATCCTGTTGTTCTTGAGGAAATTGATAAAGAACGTAAAGCCGGAATTAATTGATAATTGGTTGGATAATTATAAAGAGGCATGAAAATAGACCTGATTCTTGTTGTAATTTGATATTGATCAAATTCCGTATAGTAAGCATGAATAATCTTCAGGGATAGCTTACTGACTTGGTTTGTGATGCTGGAACCAATGAATAGAATTTGTTAATTCAAGATGGATTACATGACTAGATTGAATTCCATGAAGGGTTCTGAGTTACCCTCTTGTTGTGAATTAGGTCTTAGATCATATTTGATGTGATGTTTACTTTCTTACTACTTATGATGTGATGTCACCCTGGAGGGGTGTTGTAATATGCAGGGGCATAAAGGACTTGTGGTTGTAGCAGTGGATGACGCCTAGAGTGGCGAGATACATCATTTTATTCATATGGGTGTCAGGGAGGACACCACGGTATGATTAAATGGGATGAATGTGGTTGTTGGATGCTTGGTGCTTTGTTTGGTTGTTTATCTATTTTAATTTTCCCCACTGCTCAAGGTAGATGGTCTTGCTTACACTTCTTCCGAAGGAGGCGAAGACACATGAGGTATGCCACGTGCTTTCCGTGTTTATCCTCTCAAGGTAGAATGGGTCTACGATCTTTCTATAGGCTGAAAAGACTTGACGAGTTGTACGTCTAATCACCGTGTTGAGCCCCCATGTGTTGAGTAGCATAGGTTGCTTTTCTAGAATGCCTGGGAATATGGGAATGTAATTTTTAATGAATGATTGAACATATTATGTTAACCCATAAGTTTTTTGTTTGATGAAACATAATGATGAGGTTGAGAACTTTTGAAGGGACAATAGTTTTTGGATGTGATTTTAATGGAATTTAATGAGGAGTTGTTCTTGGTTAATTAATGTTTGAATAATTAATGAACGTATAGTGAAATTGATAAAAAGGGGATGAAGTCATCTAATAATGTCCATTAATTTGTTCTGTGCTTATAGGATACCTAGTCTTAGAAGTGGCGGCCTGGAGTCCAAGAGACATTAACTGCAGTTGTTTCTAATACTAGGTTATGCCCATAATGTGGTTGTGAGTTATAATATATTCTGTACTTTTTATGTTTCTATACGCTAATCCACCCTATCAGTTAGGGTAACTGACACCCTAGGGATTCTGAGACCTGGGTGGTGTTTTCCCCAATATTCCAGTGGGAGGACGAATGGCTGACTACCCCCTTTAGCCATGCTCTCTCCTCATGGTAGATACTAGTGCCTTTGGCACATCGGTTAGTTTCCCCCATATATGTCTGTAGAGGGATGTAATGATTTGTGGTTATTTCAAACACATATGTTCTGGATATAATATCATATGGACTACAATACGTGTAACGTGTATAGGATGTGATGGCTTGAAGATCATTACTCGGTGTATGGGATGTAATGTCTTGAGTTATATTATCCAATGTATGATACACGTTACGCGAGTTATGGTGGCTCCCGGAAACTACCTGGCTACTTTGTTTGTGAGGATGGTGTGGTGCTTAGCCCAGGTGTCTACGGGCAAGCCTTGTGGTGCACATGGTGTAGATTGTGGAGCTTAGCCCATGTTTATATGGGAAAGACTTTGGAGAGAGATGCACAAGACGTATGTCATTGGGGAAAGTGGAAAACTAGTGGGGAAGTAGTATCAGGGTACCCTTGATATTTTTTATTATATGATTTATTCTTCTATGCGTTACTTGGTGAGAGTATCCATGGTGAGGGTGGGAATTTAGTATACTTGTTTAGGTGATGAGTTAGTTTCACTGTTGTTCACTGTGGTTTAGTATGCTTTCTTTACTTTTGCACAAGAGGCTTTGGGGAGGATCCTACTGAGTATACTGTTATACTCACCCTACGTTTATACAAACTGATTTTCAGGCCATTTGGATCAGGTTGGAGATCAGGCTGGTGACTACTAGCTTGGGGTTGCAGGAGCTGTTTGGGCTTGTGGTCGATACAGTTTTTCCGTTCTTTTGGGTAACTGTAGTTTTCCCTTTCAGTTGTAGTACTTTTGTTTGGAATTCCAAATATGTACTTGGGTTTATTTTATTTTTTCAGTTTTGAGTTGGAGTTGGTTGGTGTATATCTTATCTGTCTCTTCCACATGTGTTATCTTAGAGGGTAATGCCTTTCATTTTTCTGATTATTATACCCTCGGTGATAGTCGCCTACCAGGGGCCTACTTGAGGTGGGACTCGAGGGTCATTATATCCCTTTTCACATTGTTGGCCCAGGAGAGGTACACATTGTGGTGAGGGGGTCATGACAGAGTGGTATTAGTGGTCAGGTTGACGGATAGGATGGATTTTGAAGTTAGGCACATATGAGGTTGCATGGGTTGGTAGGGAAACGATTTCATTCATGTTTAGCAAGTGAGGTAAACACTAGAGACCATCTGAGACATATGCGTGTAGGTCCCCCTATGATCTTATGTACGGACCTTTATGTTTACAATGGATACTAAAGAGGGTGATACTGGTTGCAAGGTAGAGACCTAGGAATTCATCATGCATCATTTTTCATTGTGCTTGTGCGTGAATGGGTAGACCTTGGGATAGGTTAACCTAAAACAAATGAAAGAAAAAAAAATTAATTAATGTTGATTCTTCCATATTACATTATTAGGAGCTCTAATTTTTTGTTATTTTACAGGTATGGCTCCAGGTCGACGTCCACATCAGGGTTGTGTAGAAGATGTCCCTCAGGCTGTTTCAGTAGGTCGCCACAGGGTACAGGTTGACGATGACGACACTTGGATGAAGACACTTCGAGAGATTCAGTTCCATAGTCTGCAAAAGTATGAGGGCTCCGTCTTAAATGCAGTCATGAAAGACTGGTTGGAGGAAGTTGAGATAGGCTTCAGTTTGATCCAAGATCGGAAGGAGTACTGGGTGTCCTTAGTTGTGAAGATGTTGTGTGGAGAAGCGAAGCAGTGGTGGTTCTTGTTCCTCGGGGATCGTGAAGAGACAAATTTCTCATGGGAGGAGTTCCGATACATGTTTAGATATGAGATCCTTTCTTTGACGGCATAGGCGTCCATTATCCAAGAGCTTTTTACCCTTTCACTGGGGAGCTCCTGTGTTCGAGAGTTTGGAATACATTTCAGGAACCTTTTACGATATACTTCAGACCTGCTTCTAGATAAGGAGGCCAGGGAAAGGCATTTCGAGGATGTTTTCCATCCAGATATCCAGTGCCAGGTCGCCCCATTTATGTTAAACACGTATCATGAGGTGCTGGCGAGGGAAGCGGTTGTTGAGAGGACTTTGGCTATGACTAGATCATCACTAGAGGGGAATCTGCATGATCCCTCATGACCGGGGTTCCCAGTTTTCAGGGCAGAAGAGTTTTTCTTCAGCCGGGGGTAGGTCCCTGCCCTTCACATCTCGTTTCTCTGGAGGCAGTGACACTCAAGACTATAACAAGCTATCAGGCGCATGTTTTTCTTGTGTTGGTAGTGGTCATCAGCAGTGGGAGTGACCAACCTTTCAGGGCAGTCATCGTGCACCAGGTGTTTTTCTCTAGGTTCCTCTGTTGAGGTAGTTTCCGCCAAGGTTTCAGCAGCCAGTTCCACCAGCATTAGATTAGAAGAGGGTAGATAGGGTAGCCAGAGGACAGCCCCATGATGCTCTCTGTCCTCAAAGAGAAGAGCGTAGCCTTGTTGGTGGTCACCATCAGGGTTATAGAGGCTGTGGTCATCTTCATGCGCTTGTGTTTCCATCACAAGACGATCCAGATGTCATTTCAGGTACCCTTTACTTGTTTTCTACCACGGTGTATGTCTTGTTAAATTCAGGAGTGACACACTCCTTCATATCACCTACCCTTGTCCATAATTTGGGACTTGAGGTAGAGAGGCTTCCAGTGCCCTTGGCGTTGACTATTCCAGTTGGAGGATGAGCTGACTTGTTTGAAGAATGTAGAGACTTTGATCTATTGTTAGGGAAACACCACTCTTTGGGATATTTCCTATGTTTACAGATACGACCATATGATGTCATCCTCAGCATGGATTGGTTGTATTCGGTGCAAGCTATCATGGATTGCTTCAAAAAAAAGGTTGTCTTCATTGGTGCAGATGGATAGAAAGTGGTGTTTGTTGTTGAGTGAGATCCTTGGATGGGTCGTAGGGGCATTCCATCCTTATAATCCATGATGGCTGAGTTGATGTTGAGTTTTTTCAAGGATTTGGGAGTTTGCATTTCCTAGTGCTGTAGAGGAGTACACTGATCATTTTCGAGAAGAGGTTGTAGCCTTACCCCCTCGACGAGAGATCGAGTATGGGATCGAGCTATATCCAGGAGTGTCTCATATATCTATTCATCAATATAGGATGGCCCCTTCTGAGTTACAAGAGCTACGTATACATCCTGATGGTCTATTGCAGTGCAGTTTTGTTCGGCCAAGTGTGTCACCGTGGGGTGCGCCAGTTGTGTTCGTGAAGATGGCCAATGGTATTTTGAGATTGCTTGTTGATTATCGTCGCTTAAACAAAGTGACAATAAATAATCACTATCCTTTTCCGTGGATTGATGATTTATTTGATCAACTTATGGGTGGAAGTTGGTTCTCAAAGATCGACTTGCGGCCATGATATCATCAGATGCATGTAAAGGATAAGGATATCCCAACGACATCATTCTGCTGTCATCATGGACATTATGAGTTCTTTGTAATGACGTTTGGCATGATGAATGCTCCACCTATGTTCATGGTATTGATGAATACTGTGTTCTGTGAGTTCCTGGATAACTTTGTGGTGGTTTTCATCGACGACATCCTTGTGTAATCCACATCTGAAGAGGAGCATGCAGAGAATCTCTATGCTGTTGTTGGAGTTCTTCGTAAACATCTGATGATTGGGAAGTTGTCTAAGTGTGAGTTCTGGGTTCGAGAAGTCCGTTTCATGGGGAATGTTTTGTCCTAATAGGGAGCAGTTGTGGACCCATCAAAGATAGATGCAATTTTGTCTTGGGAAGCCCCCAAGATAGTTTCAGAGGTGCAATGTTTCCTTGGTCTCGCAGGCTACTACAGGAGGATCGTAGCCAATTTCTCATGAGTTGCGAATCCTTTGAAATATTTGACTAGAAAGGATCAAGCATTCATATGGATGGATACATGTCAGGCATCATTCAATTATCTAAATGAAATTTTATTAAGTGCTTCAGTTCTTCTTCTTCCAGCTGAGGGAGTGCAGTTTGATGTCTTTTGTGATGCTTCACATCTGGGGTTAGGCTTTGTTCACATGCAGTAGAGGATAGTTGTTTCTTATGGGTCTCAGTAGTTGTGTCCCCATGAATTAAACTATGCCACCCATGACCTTGAGATGACATACGTGGTGTTTGCTCTAAAGTTGTAGAGACATTACCTCATTGGTGAACACTTTGTGGTTTTCACTGATCATAAGAGTTTAAGGTATGTTTTCTACTAGCAAGACCTGAACATACAATAGCATCAGTGGATGGATTTATTTCAGGAATACTACATCAAAATATCGTATACACCTGGAAAAGTTAATGTTGTAGCTGATGCGCTAGGCCGATAGTCACGTAGTAATGTTGTATGTGAATTTGGAGATTAATGGAGAGTAATGGAAGAACTATCAGCATTACATCTTGTTATGGTAGAAGTTCAGGGGTAGAGGGTGTTTTTCTAGATTACGGTACAGTCATCCCTAGTGCAGAAGGTTGAAGAGTCCCAGTTGGGAGATCTAGAGGTGGAGGTTTAGAGAGACCGAGTTGTTTGTGGTGAGGCCCCAAATAGTTAGACGGAGGATTCACAACACCACATGTAGTATCATGTAAGGCTTTTTGTTCACATAGGGATGTGTGAGATGGTTCTCAGAGAATGCCCCAGTTCACCTTTAGCAGTACATCCTGGTGTGGCAAATAGGTACTGATTCTTGAGGAGTTTGTTTTGGTCGCTTGGGCTAAAGTGTGTGGTTGCAGAGTCTTTGCCTCGATGTTTAGTCTTCCAGAAGATGAAGTCCGAACACCGTGTTTCTAGTGGTCTTCTCCAGCCATTATATATTACACAGTGGAAGTGGGAGGACATATCAAAGGACTTTTTTACTGGTTTACCTCGAGCTCTGGGAGGACATGACGTTATTTGGGTGGTAGTGGATCGTTTGACAAAATCATCCCACTTCATAGTGGTCAAGGAGTCACGCTCAATGGATGTTTTGTCAAGGCAGTATCTAGGAGAGGTGGTGAGACATCATGGAGTCCCAAGGACGATCATTTCTGATCGAGATCCTCATTTTACCTCGAGGGTATGGAGAGGACTCCAACATGGTTTTGGTTCTCAATTGTTCCTTAGCACTGCTTTTCATCCTCAAACGGATTGTCAGAAAGAGTGAACCATCGTGACTCTTGAAGACATTTTTCTCTTGTGTATTTTTGATTTTGGAGGCTCATGGATGCGGTACTTACCCGTGGTGGATTTTTCCTACAATAATAGTTTTCACTCCACCATCGGTATGGCACCGTTTGAAGCCCTGTATGGACGGCCTTTCCATTCTCCGTTGTGCTGGACTGGGGTCGGAGAGTCAGCAATTCTCAAAGTGAAACTATTGCTGAATACAATATATATGGTTCAGGTGATTCATGAGAGGAGAAATTCATTCCATGATCATTATAAATCCAATGCTGCTCTAAGAAGGAGGCCCCTAGAGATTTATTTTGGAAATCATGTGTTTCTGAAGGTGACATCCCATCATGGGTAGCAAAGTTTTGGCCATGGAAATAAGCATTCTACATTTTTTGTTGGGCCTTTCGATGTGTTATCTCATGTTGGAGTTGTGGCATATTGAGTAGCGCTTCCCCCTCATATGAGTCAGATACATGATGTTTTCCATGTATCAGAGCTACATTGTTATCTTCAGGACGACTCCAACATGATCGATTGGGGAGGGATTGATGTTGATGATGATGCCACCTTTGAGGAGCGACCTGTGGAGATCCAAGAACACAAGGATAAGGTGTTTTGCGATCATTCCATCACTTTAGTTCGTGTCTTGTGGCGACATGGTGGCATGTAGGAGAGTACTTGGGAACGCGAGTCATAGATGTGTATCCAGTACACAGGGTAGTTTGATGTTTGACTCTTTTCATGTATCGTTGTAACTTTTGTGGTTATGAAACATTCATGATTATGTGATGGATCCCTTTGTCTCTTTAGTTTCTTGCTCTCTGTTGAGAGGTATCTTATTGGGGGGGTTGTCCAGACCCTGTTTCGTTTTCTATTTAGGTGGGTTTTGGATTCTCGAGGACGAGAATGTTTTGAGCGGTATCTGATATAATGGCCCGGACCTCTCTGGTCTATTACTTAGTGAAAATGTGGTGCTATAATTGTCCTAGTAAATCAAGGTGACATCGGGTATGTTTGGGTGGAATGTTAAGGGAAAATGAAGGGAAATAGACTTCGCACGGGAGGCGCACAGTTTTCCAAAACCATGCGGCCAAACCGTGCCACGCTATTCATGGAGGAAAAGGCTGACCCATGGTAAGCGCACAGTATTTCTAACCGTGCAGAATAACTGTGCGAGGGGTTTTTGAAGAGGTAGAACCTACCGCATGGTTAGCGCATAGTTTGGTAAACCGTACAGACTAACCGTACGGGAACTTAAAGTTGGATCCTGAAATTGTGGATCTAACTCGTTTTGCCTTTAATCGCCTCGTTTAATCCCATAATCAGCCATAACTTGGGATTACTCTCCCTTGAAGTTTAGAAAACTTCTACCATGAGATTTGGAGGTGATACGGAGGGTTCCCTTGGCATATCGGATCCGATTTCTTGAGTTATGTGATTGTTCCTGGTTGTTTTTCATAGATCTACTTAGATCTACTCCTACTCCTCTATTGGTTTCTTGGATCTATGCCTATTATGGTTAGATCTAAGTGTGGGGATGTCAGTTATTATGAGTTTTGGTCTTGGTTGTGTTAGGAGATGACATCTAAGGAGGATTCGTGGAGAATAGACCTGGTTTCTTGGGCGTTCATTGACTGTTGTGGTTTTCCGTCGAGAACCTTTGAGGTAGGGGATTTGTTTCTTTTCTTTTGTATGTGTAATGGTATTGATAGCATGTTAAATCCCACTAGATGATAATTGAATTGTCCTAATAAATATATTTAATCAGATATTGAAATTTCTTTGATTGTTTGTTATTATCTATTGTTTACTAGATAATGTATTATATATGACTTTATTGTTAAGCCTGTTGTTTTTGAGGAAATTGATAAAGAATGTAAATATGGAATTAATTGATAATTGGTTGGTTAATTATAAAGAGGCTTGAAAATAGAACTGGTTCGTGTTGTAATTTGATATTGATCAAATTTGGCATATTAAGCATGTTTAACCTTCAGTGATAGATTACTGACTTGGATTGTGATGTTGGAACAAACGAATATAATTTGTTAATTAAAGATGGATTACATGACTAGATTTAATTCCATGAAGGGTTCAGAGTTACCCTCGTGTTGTGTATTAGGGATAAGAGCCCATTAGATGTTATTTTTACTTTCCTGCTAATTTTTTGGGATGTGACCCTGGAGGGGTGTTGCGATATGTGGGGGAATTGAGGCCTTGTGGTTGTAGTGGTAGATAATGCCTTGAGTGGCGAAATGAATCGGTTAATGCATATGAGTGTCAGGGAGGACACCAAGGATAATGGAATGAGAGGGATGCAGTTGTTTGATGCTTGGTGGTTTCTTTGGTTGTTTTTCTGTTTTAATTTTCCCCACTGCTCAAGCTATCTGGTCTTTCATACCCTTCCTCCGAATGAGAAAAAGACAGACGGGGTATGCCACGTGCTTTCCGTGTTTATCCTCTCAAGAGAGAATGGGTCTATGCTCTTTCTATAGGCGGCGAAGACTCGACTGGTAGTACGTCTACTCACCATGTTAAGCCCCCTTGTGTTTAGTAGCATATGTTGCTTTTCTAGAATGCCTAGGAATATGGTAAAGTAATTCTGTAATGAATGTTTGAATAAATGATGTTAACCCATGGGGTTGGAGTTTGATGAAACGTAATGATGAGGTTGAGAAGTTTTGATGGGGAAGTTTTTTTTGGTTGTGATGTTAATGGAATTTAATGAAGAATTGATCCTGGTTTATTAATGTTCGAAGAATTAATGAACGTACCGTGAAATTTATAAAAAGTGGACGAAGTAATCTAATAAAGCCCTTTAATTGGTTTTGTTCTTAGAGAATACCTAGTCTTAGATGTGGTAGCCCGGAGTCCGAGAGACGTTAGCTGTAGTTATGTCTAAGACTAGGTTATACTCATAGTGTGGTTGGGATTTATAATATATTTTGTAATTTTTATGTTTCTATACGCTACTCCACCATGTCAGTAAGGGAAACTGGCACCCCCGGGATTCTGAGCCCTGGGGGGTGTTTTCCCCAACATTTTTTGGGAGAACGAATGGCTGACCACCCACTTTATCCCCACTCTCTTCTCTTGGTAGATACTAGTGCCATTGGCACAGTGGTTAGTTTCCCACATAAATGTCTGTAGAGGGCTATAATGTCTTGTTGTTATTACACACACATATATTCTGGATATAGTATCCTAAGGACTACTATAGGTGTAACGTGAATAGGCTGTGATGGCTTGAGGATCCTTACTTGGTGTATGGGTTTTAATGGATTTTGATATAATACCTGACGTATGATACACATTATGTGAGCTGTGGTGGCTCTCGAAAACTACCTGGCTACTCTAGTTGTGAGGATGGTTTGGTGATTAGCCTAGGAGTTTTTGGGCAATCGTTGTGGTGCATGTGGTGTAGATTGTGGAGCTTAGCCCAAATTTATACAGGCAAGCCTTTGGAGAGAGATACACATGACGTATGTCGTTTGGGAAAAGCGGTAAACCAGTGGGGAAGTAGTAGCGAGGTACGCATGATATTCTTTATTATATGATATATTCTTTTATGCATTACTTGTTGCATGATGCCTTGGGGAGGTTGGAAATTTGGTATACCTGTTTAGGTGATGAGTTAGTTTCACTGTTGTTCACTGTGCTTTATCATTCATTCTTTACTTTTGCACGAGAGGCATTGGTAGGGATCCTAATGAATATACTATTATAATCTCCCTACATTTATACATATAATTTTTTAGGTCACTTGGAGAAGGTTGGAGAACAGGCTGGTTACTACTAGCCTGTGGTTGTAGGAGCTGTTTGGGCTTGTGGTCGATGTAGTTTTTCCTTTCTTTTGGGTACCTATAATGTTCCCTTTTAGTTTTAGTACTCTTTCTTGGAATTCCATATATGTACTTGGGATTTTTTAATTTTTATAGTTTTTATTTGGAGTTGGTTGTTGTCTATATTTTCTCTCTCTTCCGCATGTGTTCTCTTAAAGGGTAATGCCTCCCATTTTTGTAATTATTATCACATCGGTGCTAGTCGCCAACCCGAGGCCTACTGGAGGTAGGACTCGGGGGTCATTATCTCCCTTATCTCACTGCCGGCCTAGGAGGGGTACACTTTTTGGGGAGGGGGTCATGACACTTACAGTCTATTAAATTGAAATAATGTCTTGAATTTTTTTATCATTATAAAATTTCATTGATTTTGGACATGATTTTCGAATTAAATCATCAAAATCCCCTATCTCGGATGAGGAGGTACAGATTATTTCTTCGAATTTGTGCTTTTTCTTGGTTGGAAAGTATTACAACCATAGACCATCCTTAGTTTTTCTTTGAAAAACCCTTTAGAACGTAGGTTTCGAAAACTTTAATGTTGGTCTCCTGAACTCATTACATGTTCTTTTGTGCTTTTCCTCTAAAGACGACTATTACCGTCTTTGGGCGAGGGGTTCTTGGAGCTTCGGAGGCTATAATATGAAGGTCATGAAATGGAAACCTAACTTCTTTGGTGATTTCGAACCACCTACTATCACTATTTGGTTGGGCTTCCCAGGACTCCCACTCCATTTTTTCAAGTAGAAAGCTTTCTTCTCTATTGATAGTTTATTTGGTCACCCAATTAAACTAGATTTTTCCATGCATACCATGTCTCGACCATTAGTGGCTCGAGGTTGTACTGATGTTGACATCTCTCAATCGCTACCTTCTAGATTTTGGTTGCAAAATGGCTCAAATGGTTTATATCCAGGGTGTTTTTTTGGTAATGTTCCTGATTTTTGTAAAAAGTTCTCTAGAATTTGACATCATCATGCTGAGTGTGAGGAGAAAAAGGGGATACCACCTCCCCTCCCCAAATGAAAATTAGTTTGGATAGAAAATGATAAACCCAAAAACATGAATCCAAATGAATCCTCCATCTCCCCACCGGTTATGAAGAAGGATGAGGTCAAAACCTGTGCTGAAATTCCTACGGCAAAGACCAATATCAATGAACAAGGAGGAGGTGAAGAGGTTCAATCTAATTCAGATGTGTCCTTCCATGATGAACATGATAAATCTTGTCAGCTAGAGGAAGATTTTTTGAAATGAAGGTCTAAATAAGGAAAGAAACGGATGGTTGACTCAGATGGTTTTTTCACTCCGAACTATAAACAAGCAAAAAATGGTACGGTCCACTTGAAAACTGAAAGAAAAATTATCACAAGGTCTCTGGCTTCCCAGGTCAAGGATGAAACTTCATCCCTTCACAACCTGTGCCAACCAAAATGGTGTCTGAGTCTGAAGCAACGGATACCGACTCCTCCTCCAGTGAGGATGATGAGGATGACCCTGATATTAGAGATTCTTATGTAATAGAAGAAAATTTGGACTTCCCGAAATATCTAGACTCATGGATTGACGATAATGAAAGAATTACTTTTAGAAAATACAAAGATGGTGACATGAGCGCTGACACTTATCTGGAACTCTAGAAAAGAATGATCATATTTATTGTTGAGGAATTCAAGAAGAATCCAAACATCAACATCAAATAGATTCCATGGAAATGATCTCTTTATGGTTTTAAAGACTAATTTTTTTTATCTCTCTTGGATCTGGATCAGATCAGTTCAGTGGCTTTCTAAATGGGTTTTTCTTTGAAGGAACTTCTATGTCATGTCTGTTTGGACTGGTTGTTTTGGGTTTTTGATATTGGTGGTCACTGCTTTTGAGGCTGATGTTTATTTTGAGATCTTGATATGCTAATTTTAAGAGGAACTTGTGAGATGCTTATTTTCGGTTTGGATCTGCTTTTCAAGGCCGGATTAATCTGCTCTAATCCGAATAGATGGCTGGTTTTTGTGGTTCATCTTTCTTGGATATTATTTCTGCAGTAATGTTTCAAAAAAAATCTTCTTTAATGGCTATTTCTATTTTGTTGTGAATCATGTTGAAACATTATTCCTTTGAAGATTGTTAATCTTAAAGTCTCTATCCTAAAGCTCTATCTGGCTGCTTTCTATGTTCTTGTTCCTGCAAGATGCTCTGATCTTATCTTGAACTTTGCACTGTGATTCTGCTTTGTCTTCTATACAGAATCATGATTCTGATTATGACCTGTTAAAATACCTTTAGGTGGAATTGGATACATGTAATACTTGGCCTTGAGACTCATGCTGAAGCAACATTATGATGTTGGACTCTCTTGAAGTCTCTATTTTAATACTCACTCTTGATAGTAATGGTGACGTAAGTTGTTTGGATTCTTGTTTTGGGATGATGTTGTCTTTTTATTTTTGTATCCCTGTTAATTACCTGTTGGTTTAAGTGAATTAAACCTCATGTTTGTATTGTTTCTTTTTTATTTTAATAAATTCCATTAGGGGCATGAATTGGAAATCAAGTTCATGTCTCTGCCTTCTTAAAAAAATCAATATTTCCTACATTATTTTTGTTTAATTTTCACCAAAATTATTTATTATTGATTCTTATAAATTGTTTACTCAAATTAGTTTTTTTAGTTAGAAATTATTTATTTTAAAAGAGTTTTCCAAATCGGTGTGAATTATATTAATGCCATGTATTTTATGAAAAAGAAAAAATAACTATTTAAAATTTTTTAATTTTTTTTTGAAAATTATTTTAAAATATTTTTAATTAATGAATGGCTTTTCAATAAATGTTGGAATGTTTTTTTGTGAAATTTTATATTGATATATTCTCTCATGGATTATATCATGTGCATTATTATGTTGGAATGGAGTATTATAAGAGTTTTCCATGGTGTGATGGAGTAGTTGTCTAAGATATCATGTGATCTATTGAGTTGGTATATCCTGATAGATTCTATTTTTTAGTTTATTGGATAATGAGATCTATTGGGTAGCAAGGTTGTGATATCATCCATTTGGATTATGATTTATGATGAGTGATTTGGGTTTACTCCCAAGGAAGAACTTGGATGCTTCTATTTTTCATCGGTAGCATCCATACATTGTATAGTATAACTCAAATTGACCGTTATTTTTAGATCTCAATAATCATTTACTCATGATTGGTTGGATTATATGAATTTATGAATTTTACTAGTGCCTAGATTATTGTGAAAACTTTGTTATTCCAATATTATTCATATATTTTGTGATCATGTTATGATTAATTCATTATGAATAGTTTTATGTGTTGGACAAGTGGTAATATTTAGACTTTTTCATTATTTGATTATTGTCAGAAATTTATTTGGAATGAAAGGTTTTTTATATGAAGTAATCCAAAGTAATTTAAAATGATTTTTGAAAGTGTAATGTGTTCGATATTGATTATTTTTTAAAATAATAATTCAAACTATTGTATTGATTTACATTGGAAAAAATTAATTAGTTTTATGGTGTTAGAATAATAGTATTTGGGCAACTTATAATATATATTCCTTTTGGAGTATTTATATTTCATTCTTTTGGACATAGGTAAATTAAAGGGCACTATATACTAGGGTGTCTCTTCTTGATTAACTTTATACAATGTTTTGTGGTGGAGACATCGCATCATAGTGTTTCCTCATTGGGATTCATTTTATGTTGTTTTTTATTGGTATATGTGGATCACTCTTTTGGTTATTTGTTATATTTTTTTTTATACTTCATATGGGATACCAAGTATATATTTATTTTAATGTAATGTTTCATTTAAAATATACAATGTTTATAGTATCTTTAGATCTTCATTAAATACATTCAATGTTTTATTATATTCTGTTGAATCTGATCATATTGGTGTGTGTTTCCTATTTCATGGATGGTTAATGCATGTTTACTAGGACAAAACCCATTACATATAGATTATTGGCAATTCCCTGTAATTATTTCTATCCTGAGGTGATCAAGAATGCACTTTAACACATGTGATGGACTGGCTCAGGTGAGAGGTGTAATTGAAGTATGTCATTTTATGATAATGATTTTTCCAATATAAATTCATGGATTGTATATATATATATATTATAAATTTAATATTTGTTCTAAAAAATAAACCATGTCTTACTAAAGAGAAATTGAGATAAATACCCTTGTGCATGAATTAAATTTTCACATGAAATTAAATAACTTTAATATTACTTTTTTTCTTTATGTTTAAAACCAAGAACCTTATTTAAATATATATTTTTAAAATTTTAATATTCCAATTTTTTAATTAGTCTTAGAACATTTTCATTATTGATCGGTTACTCGGTTTTGTTTGATTAATTTCGTCAGAACAATTCTAATTTTCTCACTGTGGTCTATATTTTAATAAAATAGCTTCTTGATCCCAAGTATTTAGGTTGGTTAAGTCATTTATATATCATTACATAGATGATGTACTTGTAGAATTTCAACGGTTATACAAAAAATTATCAATTTTGAATGGTGTCTTGATAAGCCTTTTTAAGATGGTTAAAGTTACTAATACTAATTATTATTAATATAAAATAATTATTCAAATATATTATCCTTCAAGAACATTAACTGTTATAAATATATTAAAACATTAAGTATAAGAAATAGTTTTATTTTTATCCGTGTTTGGTGGTCATGGAAAACATTACATGTCAATGATAGAGGCAATAGTTTGTACACGTTCATAATGACATTTTAATTTTTCTCCAAAAATTAGAGGGGTGATGGTTGATAAGAATTCATCATTAAATAATCAAAAATACATTATATAAATAATATAAACACACAACTACTAGTATTAATATCCATTAGGAGAATAGGTGATGATAAATCAAAAGCATATCTTTTTGGAGGCAGTAATCTACACACACTAGTGAAGATTCATGATTTTATTAGTATATGGATGTGAATAACTACTGGTTTTATAATTTTTATAATAACATATTAAAAAAATATTTATGATAATTTTATTATTATAACTGTGATATTTTTGGTTTAAAAAAATGTGTATGAATGAAACATCAATAGAGCTGTGATACAAATTTTGGGAATTTGAAATTATTCTTAATGAATGCTTCAGATTGGTAGTACATAAGATAATTTGTGGTAACATGGTGGAATTTGAGGATTTAATGGCCATATAGAATAGTATAAAAGGTAATAGTTTCAAGGAATATTCTAAATTTGATGGGATTTTTTGATGGGTAGAAGTGAACCCCATTTTTTTATCGATAAAGACCTTTCCAAAAAACAATTACGTACGAATTAAGATTGGAATGTGAGGGAATTTAGTTTAATTAGGTGAGTGAACCTTTTCAAGTCATGGAGTTTAGATATTCGGTCTATATTTTATATAATTTATAATAGAATTTTTCAATTAGAAATATTCCAAGAACCATGGATTAGTCATTTAAACACATAATACACTAAATTAAATATTAATCGGGGGAATTGTTATAAAAATAAAAACATAATTATGCCCTTATAACCATATTTTTACATCATTATTTTTAATTTGGGTTCCGATTTACCAAATTAATTTCATAAATATGACATTAAATTATTTTATATTAAACACATGTGATATATTATAATAACCATTAAATAAATTTTTGTTTTAAACATTTATCATGTGTATAAGATAAATTTTGATGGTCTATAAATTACATGATATTAATTAATTTTTTATAAAAAATAAAATAAAATATATGTATCCTTTAATGGAATGCAAAAAAAAATTCTCCATGAAATTATTTAATTAATATAAGAAAATGAAAATAGTTTTTAAATGATATAAAAATGATTCATAAGAACTAAAATAATAATAATAGATTACATATAATCGCAAAAATATTTTAGACTAATTATTAATCTATTGATGATTTATATTTGAACTACCAAATTAATTTATTAACTTCTAGTCCTTTCACACATAATATTAATGTGATAAAATAGGTCGTTTTAGTCAAAAATATATCTTTCAATATTCACCAAAAAATCATATTATTTTAGAAAATACCTAGTAATTAATCCTAAAATAATATTCACATATAAAATAAAATATTATTATAATTTTTTTGACTACTATAAGTTAAAAAAATTAATTTTATTTTAATAAATTTTTAATGATTTTACACAATACTTGAAAAATATAACTAAGGTCGCAAAAAGTAGATTAAGGGTTTCCCAATTAGATCCAAAAAAATTAAAAATTATAATACAACTAATAATATATATAATTATATTATATAATAGTTTCTAGAATTTCATTTGGTAACTTATATAATACCGATTTCATAAATTTCATGTTGTATTTTATAATCATAATATTCATTATTGGCCAAAAATTAAGTCTTTTTAGAAAAATACCCAAAAATCACCTTAAATTAATATTAAAATTATAAATCCCAAAATGATGTCTATTATTAATCAAATATAATTTTAATAATTTTATATTTTATATATTATTCAAAATTATTAAATAATGTCATAAAAATTTTATTAGATAATTATATTTTAATACAACTTTTACTTACACTAAATATTTTATATATACTGAATATGTGTAGTTTCCAGCTTACGTGTCAATTTTTATTTATGCCACATCACCCCATTGATTCTTTAGAATCTATTTCAAAAAATTAAACCCCTTCTGCTCACGAATTCCATTCCTCCACCAAGGGTTCTTACTCAACTACCTATGTTGCTCCACCTCTGACAACTCCCAATCTAGATACTCTACCTGGTGATCATCCTCATTCGAATTCTATACCTACATATCCTTCGCATTTGGCTACTACCCATACACCTAATCCACACTCAGCTTCTCTGCCTCTGCCAACTCGATCTCATGTTGATCCGTCTTTGGCCACTATATATCCTCCAATGACTACTCTTCATCCGAAAACACCACTTACACCTACTATGTCCCATTAAATTTGGAAATCCCTTTTTTTCTATGCATTCAGCCTTCACAAACTAAGAAACCCCCTATGTCTCGCAATTTATATCCCCTCTACCTAAGGTAACCTCTATAATTTTATTGATGTATCCTCCACCACTGAAAAACCCCGTAGGATCTTGATTTTTGTCCCCTCTACATGCGCTAAACCATCCTTTATTACTAATTTAACCTTGATGAACTGGAACAACCCCTATGGTTCATGATTTATGTCCCCTCTACTTTTGGTATCCTCTATATTTTTATTGATGTGTCTTATAATTGTTTTATAGTGGTCCTTTCTTGTAGTAAATTTAATGAGTATATCCAGATGCAGTAATTCATTATTTCACAATTGAATTCCATTTTATTTTATTTTATTCCATTTTAACTCATGTAGGTGTTAAAATTATTGTTTTTTGAGTTTTATTTGTCATTTCATTTATTCAAAATAACCTGAATATATTCAACATGATATACGGTCATAGATTAATATATATTGTTTTGGTGATGATTCATATCATTGAAGATGATTCAGTGTGATATTTATAAATATGATACTACTATATAATATGATGGTTTAGGAAATCCTATAGAGAATAACTTATGTGTCTATATATGAAAAGTCAATTTGTATTTCTTTTATGGGTTGTTCTAATTTTTTGATAGTTCTATATAGTTATGATTTTTGATTTCTTATTTGTGTTATTTTTTAGGTTTCTTTAATCCTTTGATTTTTTTGATTATATTCCCTAAAAATTTGTTGTCATTGGGTTTACAGGTCTTCGTTAAATTTTTAACATTTCGATACCATTATTTTATGTTTCAATATTTATTGCACAAAAATTCGTTCTGAGATTATATATCCCTTTTGTATGATAGTTTTTATTTATTATATGACAATTAATTATTTTTGTAAAACTAATTTTTTTTATTCATGTATATTTCATGTAAGGATCCCATCTACTTTATCATATGTTAGTTTCCATTTTGTATTTCGTGATACATGAAAAACTGAGTTTGGATGCATACATCTAATTTACATTCAAAAATGAATCTCCAATTATTTCTTCAACATTATGTGTTTCCAGGTTATTATATAACATTCTCAACTATTCACGTAGTATTTTTTCATTGTATTATTTAAATTAAATTTTAATTGCATGTTCTAAAAATTTATCAATCCCTTTTTCCTGATGTTTTTGTCAAAATAATGCCCTATAATTTCACATTTGATAATTTTATGAATTTTAATGAGTGAGTATTAGAATTGAACAGAGTAATTTATTATTGTATTTAGTTTCTCCATGAAACATATTTATTAAACACACACCAAATTATTGTATTATTCATTTTATACATTCAGGATTTGAACATCAACACTGACACTAGAATTTTTACAAAAAGTACCTAAATTTCATCCACTCAGGTATATGTTCTTTATGATCATTTTGTATAACATTCTTGACTGCATTGGAACTAGAAAAATTGCATTTTGATCATTTCATTTTCATATTAACCAGGATTAATAAAAAATGCATTTATTATTTTTAATTTGATAATTTTATACATCAAATTTCGTTTTCTATGATTTTAATTGTTAGTGAAATGTTACAATTATTGAAAAATGACCATTCTTTTTGTAGAATGTTTTATTGAGTGTAATTTTCACTATTCATGCCCTAAAAATAAATGATAGAATGTCTCAAGACATAGTGAATATAATAACAAATTCCAATGATCTGGTTCCCCATTAAAATTAAAAAATAAATAGATATACTGAAGAATATGATTGAGTTCTTCTAGTGAAATATATATGTAATATTGAAACATTAATGATTATATAATTTTTAAATTATCTATTAATTTTCTATCTACATTATGAACACCTCATTTATGGTTATAAAATATTGTCTGAACGTGTTTTTTACATTGTTTTTTTTGTTTTTGATGATAATCCCTTATACACAAAATAAATTACATTGTTTCATTTTCACCATGATTCCCATTTGTACACATTGAACCCACCATCCATGTTAATGGATTCACTATTGGTATCATTTTTTCCAAATAGTTATGTTTATACGCCCAAATTTAAATACCCAAACATATTACTAGTATGGTGAATGTATGGGGTCTATCCACGGGGAAATAGTAACAACAACATTTTTTTCTATTTTGTTATTAATTATGTGAATTTAAACTAAATATACAATAGATATTTTATGCATTAAAGATAATATATATGACTAATCTATTTCTTGAGGAATTTCATTAAAGAGAAGAAAATTTTAAAATTTCTTCTTATGATAAATGTGAAGAATGTGTCGAGGTTGGGTATATTTAAGGTCCTCAATGGATTGATTTTTTTTCATGTTGTGTTTTTTATAACAACTAGCATATCTAGAAATCAATCATAATGGACCTCCCTTGATCTGGTATGTTTCATTTGAATCAATAGGGACCTATTTCTTGTTCTAGAAATTGTATACTAATAATTTTATAAATTTCCTTCCATTTTGAGATGATATGGGTACCCAATGATCATTGGTGTACTTTTTCGTAACCCCTATAAAGATCGCTAGAAATACCATTTTTTCTAATATGGGGTTTTCAGTTATTTTTAACAATATTTATCGATGGATTATGAGAGAAATATAAATAATACAAATACAATGAAATAGTTGATTATTAATGATCCATAGTCACCCACAGTCCCAACAAATGGGGGATTTAGTTACACCTAGAGTAACTAATGGCTGAAATACTCTAAATACCTGAAGTAAACATCATAGTAGCATTGAATTGAAGATCATCAAGAAGGTATAGCAGATGAAATTCCTCTCCTTTCTTCCCTATTTCTATCTCTCTCTCTTCGTCTCTCTTCATTCTTCTACGATTTGGTGTCTATAGTTCTCCCCTACATTAAGTGTTCAAATTAGGATAGACTGTAACGCCCCGACCCCAGCTACCCAGAGTCGGTGCATTACTTCGTGATATTGGCATGATCACAAGAAAGATCAAATCTCGAAAGACCGATTGGTTTAGTAGCCTTGGAAACACTAGATATATTCATAGGTTTTACATTACATCATAAAATGAAAAACTACTACAACAACATAATGTCTCCATAATCCACACTCATATCCCCACATAATATCCTTGCAGGTCATTCATAATTTACTTCTTCACTTCCTGGGAAAAATAAAACATATAAAAGGGGTGAGCTCAAATGCCCAGTAAGGATAAAAAAATAGCGGAAACTTTCATAAATAAGAATAAACTTTTAAGGCAATGTATAACTAAAACAAAAGCCTTTCAAACATGAACTTTCAACATGGTATGGCATAAATAAAATGAAATAATGTCATTTACTTATTCACATGGATATTCTACTAATCGAATAATCACATGCAAAAATCAATAACCACTTTCATAATGTTGGAATGCATAATGCCAGACTGTCATAACCACATAGCCAAGGCCTCGTGCCAAGACTACAAATAAGATTTTGTCAAGGCCTTGTGCCAAGACACTAGTTTGTCTCATGAGACCTACCGATGCATCGAGTAGCTATAGCGGGCTCCACCCATCACATATTAAGTCCAATGCATTCCCATATGAAAAGGTTTAAACATAACATAAACATTCGTATTAAAACTAGCATACGAAATGTCAATACTTCCACCATAAACTATGAATGGTATAAAAATAGCACATCCACAGTCAAAAATGTCACAAAACCTTCAATACAATATAGAAGTTTTGTATCATAATAAATCATCTTCAAATAAGCTTAAAATCCATCAAAGGATGTTGACATAGATGAAATCAAAACTATTTGAGAGAAATATCTCTTTTTTTGAAATCATTTAAAAGTCACACATTTATAAAGGAAGTAATTAAAAAGAGATTTTTGAATCAAAGTGTCCCATACCACTTTGAAACTTTTGAAAGGAATTAAAATTTTTAAAAACATTCATGTCCATATAAATAAATCCATAAAAACAATTTTGAAGACATTAATTAAAAAGATTTATATTGATAAATCTTTAAAACATTTAAAATTCTGATTTTGATAAAGAGTACCTTTATAAAATTCTTAAATTATTCATTTTGAAATCATTTAAAAGTCACATAATTATAAAATAAAACAATTACTTTGAAAATATCTTTGTAATATTGTAAGGGATGCTTTGACGATTTTATAATGGCGGTAAATAGCTGCACCTGCCGTATAAGTTAAAAAAAACATTTTTACCTTAAATTTGTCGAAAGGTAAAAAGTGCCTTGTTTGGAAAATGATGGAAATATTCCATTAAAAACACATAAGGGTATAAATTAATTTAACCCATATTCTTTGTAAATAGTAAAAATGTTTTGAAATAAATTACGAAGTAACATGGATGTGGATGATAAAGAAATCCTAGTAGATTATTACTTATAAACAACCTCGAATAATGAAGAGGTTGTAAAGTAAACCCTTACCTTGTACTTTTCCTTGGTTGGGGTAGGTTAACCTCATGTATAATGGTGAAATAATTGTTATTAAATTATAAAAGAATCATATATATTAATATGATATCATATATGATCTTTTAACATTGATTTGTTAATAATATCTTAGAATTATCGTCGTTTCGGGTGTTAACTTACTTGTTTTCTTTTATATGTTTTGTTACGTAAGACAGGTTTGTAAAGGATAGGTTATATATTATTCATATCCAGAATGATATCAAGTCCTTAAACATCATTTTTAAATCATCAAATGATAATTATACTTGAATGGATACGATGGAGAATGAATCTCATCGCGTTCGTGGAGACGGTAGTCCGTACGTACGCACGAGCGACAATATCATTCTTTTGATATTAAAATAATATATAAATGGATGGTATATCATATATACAGAATCATTAACATGTTATATTTTTTATTTACATGAGTTACACATCATTATTATACCCATCCAAATAATATTATATTGAATAACAATTACACCACGACGTGGAGACGGTAAGCCGTACGTACGCACGTATGGTGACATGTTATTCAAAGGGTGGATAGAATACTTAATATATTGTAACATATTTATAATAACATCACAGTATATGTGAGATACTAGAGTTATTATTTTAGAATGGTAAGAACAAAGGAAGAAGAAGTGGAAGAAGAAATGAACTTGGAGAAGGGTGGTGAAATCATTACCTCTTCTTCGGGTTCTTCCTTTTGATTTGATCAAAAGGGCTCATTAGGTTGGCTTTATGATCAAACTAAGGCCTCTAGGTTGTATTGAGGGATGTTGTGAGAGTATTTGGGCAGAGTTTGTCCGAACCAAAAGGCTTTAGAGGTGTGAAGAAATGAGAAGGAGGAGTGCCCTTTTATAAGAGGGGTGAGGGGCACCATTGGAAAAGCTAGAAATATTAATTTATAATAAATTCATATTCGGTTTCTAATGGCTCCAAAGTTGATTATTTAAATTTTAAGGTGGGTATAGGTCGAAAACAACTCAACCAATAGAAGTTAGACAGGTTTGGGTACTTATATTAACCTTATCTTTAAGTATTAACTCTAAGTTAATTAGTTTCACTTTTACAATGTCTCTTTGTAGTTTTATATAATATGGTTAATAAACATACTATATACATCCAAGAGACACCCAAGTGGTCCATTAATGATTAACCTATCATTATATAAGTCTCTTGGCCGAACCTTAGAATTTTAGGAATTTAATATAAATTAATAATATAATATTTGTTTTAAGAACTCTTTAATGTCAATTTTGACACTATTCAATAGTTGATTTTTTTGAAACTCATAACAGATTTATTACATCGAAAAAAGTCAATCCAATCAATTCTAATATATATTATTATCCTATAAAATTAGATTAATTCATTAAAAGTTTCATATTATATTTATTTTGGTATTTATAATATCAATTATTTTAATTTTTCACTATTATAGTAATTACCGCATCATCATTGTGTCATAAATAAAATAACTTATTTAATGTCTAAAAATTATAAATAAAATATCATTATGTAGGAAATATTTTTAGCTTTCTAATGAATATTTATAATCGAAAATACAACATGTATAACCCTATGTAACAATTGTTGTTCTAAAAGATATATGCTTGTGTCATTTTTGTATTCATTTTAACTAAATTAAAATAAAGTGTCATTATCACTTACATGTGGATCCATGGGGTCCCAAAATAGACCCAAAGATTCCCATGGTCGACCATGTATCAACCAATAGGGTTAAGACACGTTTTAGGGTAATTTAGTATTATTATAATATTATTTTTTAACCCTTATTTACCGGATTTACCCTTAACCATGGTAAATAAAATATTTACCGCAGTAATTATTCAAAATGTCTAAAAATAAAAGTTACCTATTTACAAAATTTGAACATCCTGATTCCAAATATGGAATCCATTTTCCTAAATTCAAAACACAGAAGTGGCAGAAATTAATTTAAAATTAATTCCCGCTGTCAAAACAAAAAGCGTGTTTTTAAGATATAATAACTATCAAAAGATTGACACTTGTTTATGTTCGGTTTAATTGTAAAATTATGTCCAATGACCAACATTATATTAAATGGTAAAAATATATTCTAAATATACTTTAAAACCACTCAAATTCATAAATTATCACTATTAATTATTTTGATTAAAAAAGTTGTTTTTAATTAAAATTTAGTAATTTTCACTATTCATTAAAATATGAAAGTTATCCGAAATGTAACAAAATTTCACCTTAGGCTAAATTCGATATTCCGAATCCAAAAATGAAGTCCATTTTCAAATATAAAATATATATAATTTCGAAAAGTAGGTATTACTATTCATAACGGCTAGTTTGATTGGTTGTGGTGTGTGTTAAAACTCAAGGTTGCGTACAACACACGCTACTGTATTATTCAAAGAAAGCGTACCCGTGGAAGCTTGGGATGATTCATTTTAAATTTTTGATGTCCCCATTTAGTCAAAAAGTTTAAAATATTGTATTTAAAAAGGGTTCACTATTAAATGTTGATAAAGTGCAATAATGAAAATGAATTTGTTCTTGCATTATATCTAAGAAACTCATAATATGGATTCTAAAATTATAAGGATTATATAAAGTTTAAAATTTATATAATACTATTCATAAACTATTTTGAATGGATTTTTTTTTGTAAGTCATGGTGTGATTGAACTCAGTGTTGCGTGTAGTGCAAGTCATTGAATTATTTTGAAGAAATAATACACTATGAAACCTTGGGGTGTTACATTCTCCCCTCCTTCAATAAATTGCGTCCTCGCAATTTGAAATTGTTCTTCGAAAATAAAAGGTTGAAAATAGAAAATATATTTGTGGGAAAACCCACATCAGAAATTGGGTTACTAAAATTTAGTCTTAATATGAGGAAAAGAGAAATGAAAGGGTCACCACCAAATTATGATCTCGATTAGGAGAACATTGGTGGCAATTTGAAAAATATAATTGGAGGGAAAACATAAATATTTATAGGTAGTGATTGAGGTCATCAATCACAAACAAGTATAAAATTGAGGTCCTTAAATTCATCAATCTATGATGATTTGAAATACCATCGGTTCAACAAAACATAGGGTATTAGGATAACACATTTTTGACGTTTCAAAATATCTTAGTTGAAATCCCACATCGAAAAATGAATTAATGAGGCCTCTATTTAAAATAAATAGTCGAAAGTATGAAGATTACCGAAAATAACTCATACTAGGGTTCCATGTAGGAAAATAGGGATATGGAAGAAAAATCTAACCATCAATTATCTGATGGAGAGTGGTAGAGAACATGGCTATGAAAAGGCCAACAATCCCAAATCCATAAATTAGTGATGATTTAAGGTATTATCTAGGAAAACATTTTTGTTCTAAGTTGCTTTTCTTAATATTGAGGTATTTATTTATGAGATTGTATAAGATCATAAGGAGATATACATACTTTATAATTAGAGTTTTATCCATTAATAAATTTCTACCACAAACTCATCTTTCACTCTAAATGATAATAGAATGTAAAAAAATTCTATTTACACTATTCGTATAGGGTTCCAAAATAAAGGAATTTATTATTCATCTACAAGATCTTTTAATAAAAACTACATTATTAAATCCAGGACATCTCGTGGGCCAGTGGTAGGTGATACACCCTTGTCGCCCTTCGGTTGCGGGTTCAAGTCTCGCAGCCTTGCCGGACGCGACGGGTTGCCGCCCGACCTCCGGGTTGTCCTTTTATGGCAATCCAAAATTAATCTAGACTAGAACTATCCAAAATACTTCTGTCCAAACTCACAGTCCAACATTTATAAGGAAGGTAAACATAATGTAGATCCTTTTTACCCCGTAATAGCATATGAATACCTTCATCATGTATTCTTTTAATACACTGAAACATCCTGATTTACCATAATCTTTATTGATTACATTCATGCTCCCTTATTCCATATACAATGCTGGATATACTTCATCAATCCAGAAATGTTTTAAACCCCAACAATGATGGAATAGACAAATCATTAACCAGCTTCAAGGTAGTCAAGAATATCCAATATAATTTATCCAAATCAATCATGTATTATTCTAAAATCACTACCTCGGTATCAGAACCATATTATGGTTTATCTTTCTGTCAACCATATATTTTCCAAAAATTTAACCTTCTATTAAGTCACTTTTCTTTGTTCCACACAATCTCAAGTCCTTAATGAAATAGTACTGCAGTACAATCCTTATATACTCCATAATTATTATAACAAGTACATTGTTGATACAACACTCAATTGACATAATCAACATAAGAACTCTAATCATTCCTCTTCATCTGTGGTAGTATCATAAATTGATTATTATCCAATAACATCATTTGCGGCATAGTCTGATGACTGGGACATAGGTTCGCGTAGTGTCTAAACTCCTTGCAAATAAAGCATTGTACATTTAAAACCATTTTCTAACCCTTGCAGTCACGTACTTTGTGCCCTTTTCCTCCACACTTATAACAAACTCCCATTCCTTTCAGGCAAGTTCTAGGGTGTTTCTTTCCACAGTTACCACATATGGGAAAATTCTTCTTTTCCCTCTTCCCTTTATCCATCTTTCTCTCTTCTATCCTTTTCTTCTCTTGCTTCCCTTCAAATCCATAGGACTCAGTAAAGTCTTTACTTATCTTATCAATACTTGATATTATTTCTTCATATGTTGATAATACATGGGAGACTATTTCTCTTATAAATTATTGCTTAAGACCATGAAAGATATGATCCTTCCTTCTCTTTGGATCATGTGCATTTCTGGAGTTCCCATTCCTTCTACTGGGCGCCATTTCTAAACAATGGCATTAACTAGATCAGTTTATGAATCAAAATACATAATCCCATACTTATAAAACACTTAACATAAATTGAACTATTTATGGATATAATCCATAATCATAAGATTTTTTTTCTTTGGGGATGTATATACTCATAATCCCTTCAAAATGATTTGTAAAGAAAATGAGAGTTATCCTAAGCATATCCCCCGGGAGTGTCGTAACCAAGAGTGCAGCAAGGCCCGTTGTCGTGCACCAGTTCCCGTTCGAGTCTAGCTCAAAGCGGTGTTTTCGGGTTTTACCCCTAGGTACATCTGTTCCAGAGCCGCCTCTACCTGCTCGTATCCAGACAGGGATGTATTGCTCGGAAAACTCACAAAATCTCTACAATACCAAAATTCTAGGAAGTTCTTCTATACTAATCCTCAAAGTTCATCTTAGGTCTACGTGCTCTAATCAGAGTTTATCTAAATCTAGCTTCCAAAGTTTGTACTAAACTTCCTCTGATACCAACTGTAACGCACCGACCCCAGCTACCCAGAGTCGGTGCATTACTTCGTGATATTGGCATGATCACAAGAAAGATCAAATCTCGAAAGACCGATTGGTTTAGTAGCCTTGGAAACACTAGATATATTCATAGGTTTTACATTACTTCATAAAATGAAAAACTACTACAACAACATAATGTCTCCATAATCCACACTCATATCCCCACATAATATCCTTGCAGGTCATTCATAATTTACTTCTTCACTTCCTGGGAAAAATAAAACATATAAAAGGGGTGAGCTCAAATGCCCAGTAAGGATAACAAAATAGCGGAAACTTTCATAAATAAGAATAAACTTTTAAGGCAATGTATAACTAAAACAAAAGCCTTTCAAACATGAACTTTCAACATGGTATGGAATAAATAAAATGAAATAATGCCATTTACTTATTCACATGGATATTCTACTAATCAAATAATCACATGCAAAATTCAATAACCACTTTCATAATGTTGGAATGCATAATGCCAGACTATCATAACCACATAGCCAAGGCCTCGTGCCAAGACTACAAATAAGATTTTGTCAAGGCCTTGTGCCAAGACACTAGTTTGTCTCATGAGACCTACCGATGCATCGAGGAGCTATAGCGGGCTCCACCCGTCACATATTAAGTCCAATGCATTCCCATATGAAAAGGTTTAAACATAACATAAACATTCGTATTAAAACTAGCATACGAAATGTCAATACTTCCACCATAAACTATGAATGGTATAAAAATAGCACTTCCACAGTCAAAAATGTCACAAAACCTTCAATACAATATAGAAGTTTTGTATCATAATAAATCATCTTCAAATAAGCTTAAAATCCATCAAAGGATGTTGACATAGATGAAATCAAAACTATTTGAGAGAAATATCTCCTTTTTTGAAATCATTTAAAAGTCACACATTTATAAAGGAAGTAATTAAAAAGAGATTTTTGAATCAAAGTGTCCCATAACACTTTGAAACTTTTGAAAGGAATTAAAATTTTTAAAAACATTCATGTCCATATAAATAAATCCTTAAAAACAATTTTGAAGACATTAATTAAAAAGATTTATAAAGATAAATCTTTAAAACATTTAAAATTCTGATTTTGATAAAGAGTACCTTTATGAAATTCTTAAATTATTCATTTTGAAATCATTTAAAAGTCACATAATTATAAAATAAAACAATTACTTTGAAAATATCTTTGTAATATTGTAAGGGATGCTTTGACGATTTTATAACGGCAGTAAATAGCTGCACCTGCCGTATAAGTTTAAAAAAACATTTTTACCTTAAATTTGTCGAAAGGTAAAAAGTGCCTTGTTTGGAAAATGATGGAAATATTCCATTAAAAACACATAAGGGTATAAATTAATTTAACCCATATTCTTTGTAAATAGTAAAAATGTTTTGAAATAAATTTCGAAGTAACATGGATGTGGATGATAAAGAAATCCTAGTAGATTATTACTTATAAACAACCTCGAATAATGAAGAGGTTGTAAAGTAAACCCTTACCTTGTACTTTTCCTTGGTTGGGGTAGGTTAACCTCCTGTATAATGGTGAAATAATTGTTATTAAATTATACAAGAATCATATATATTAATATGATATCATATATGATCTTTTAACATTGATTTGTTAATAATATCTTAGAATTATCGTCGTTTCGGGTGTTAACTTACTTGTTTTCTTTTATATGTTTTGTTACGTAAGACATGTTTGTAAAGGATAGGTTATATATTATTCATATCCAGAATGATATCAAGTCCTTAAACATCATTTTTAAATCATCAAATGATAATTATACTTGAATGGATACGATGGAGAATGAATCTCATCGCGTTCGTGGAGACGGTAGTCCGTACGTACGCACGAGCGACAATATCATTCTTTTGATATTAAAATAATATATAAATGGATGGTATATCATATATAAAGAATCATTAACATGTTATATTTATTATTTACATGAGTTACACATCATTATTATACCCATCCATATAATATTATATTGAATAACAATTACACCACGACGTGGAGACGGTAAGCCGTACGTACGCACGTATGGTGACATGTTATTCAAAGGGTGGATAGAATACTGAATATGATTGTACCATATTTATAATAACATCACAGTATATGTGAGATACTGGAGTTATTATTTTAGAATGGTAAGAACAAAGGAAGAAGAAGTGGAAGAAGAAATGAACTTGGAGAAGGGTGGTGAAATCATTACCTCTTCTTCGGGTTCTTCCTTTTGATTTGATCAAAAGGGATCATTAAGTTGGATTTCTGATCAAACTAAGGCCTCTAGGTTGTAGTGAGGGATGTTGTGAAGGTATTTGGGCAGAGTTTTTCCGAACCAAAAGGCTTTAGAGGTGTGAAGAAATGAGAAGGAGGAGTGCCCTTTTATAAGAGGGGTGAGGGGCACCTTTGGAAAAGCTAGAAATATTAATTTATAATAAATTCATATTCGGTTTCTAATGGCTCCAAAGTTGATTATGTAAATGTTAAGGTGGGTATAGGTCGAAAACAACTCAACCAATAGAATTTAGACAGGTTTGGGTACTTATATTAACCTTATCTTTAAGTATTAACTCTAAGTTAATTAGTTTCACTTTTACAATGTCTCTTTGTAGTTTTATATAATATGGTTAATAAACTTACTATATACATCCAAGAGACCCCCAAGTGGTCCATTAATGATTAACCTATCATTATATAAGTCTCTTGGCCGATCCTTAGAATTTTAGGAATTTAATATCAATTAATAATATAATATTTTTTTTAAGAACTCTTTAATGTCAATTTTGACACTATTCAATAGTTGATTTTTTTGAAACTCATAACAGATTGATTAATTCGAAAAACGTCAATCCAATCAATCCTAATATATCATATTATCATATAAAATTAGTTTAATTCATTAAAAGTTTCATATTATATTTATTTTTGTATTTATAATATCAATTATTTTAATTTTTCACTATTATAGTAATTACCGCATCATCATTGTGTCATAAATAAAATAACTTATTTAATGTCTAAAAATTATAAATAAAATATCATTATGTAGGAAATATTTTTATCTTTCTAATGAATATTTATAATCGAAAATCAAACATGTATATCCCTATGTAACAATTGTTGTTCTAAAAGATATATGCTTGTGTCATTTTTGTATTCATTTTAACTAAATTAAAATAAAGTGTCATTATCACTTACAAGTGGATCCATGGGGTCCCAAAATAGACCCAAAGATTCCCATGGTCGACCATGTATCAACCAATAGGGTTAAGACACGTTTTAGGGTAATTTAGTATTATTATAATATTATTTTTTAACCCTTATTTACCGGATTTACCCTTAACCATGGTAAATAAAATATTAACCGCAGTAATTATTCAAAATGTCTAAAAATAAAAGTTACCTATTTACACAATTTGAACATCCTGATTCCAAATATGGAATCCATTTTCCTAAATTCAAAACACATAAGTGGCAGAAATTAATTTAAAATTAATTCCCGCTGTCAAAACAAAAAGCGTGTTTTTAAGATATAATAACTATCAAAAGATTGACACTTGTTTATGTTCGGTTTAATTGTATAATTATGTCCAATGACAAACATTATATTAAATGGTAAAAATCTATTCTAAATATACTTTAAAACCACTCAAATTCATAATTTATCACTATTAATTATTTTGATTAAAAAAGTTGTTTTTAATTAAAATTTAGTAATTTTCACTATTCATCAAAATATGAAAGTTATCCGAAATGTAACAAAATTTCACCTTAGGCTAAATTCGATATTCCGAATCCAAAAATGATGTCCATTTTCAAATATAAAATATATATAATTTCGAAAAGTAGGTATTACTATTCATAACGGCTAGTTTGATTGGTTGTGGTGTGTGTTAAAACTCAAGGTTGCGTACAACACACGCTACTGTATTATTCAAAGAAAGTGTACCCGTGGAAGCTTGGGATGTTTCATTTTAAATTTTTGATGTCCCCATTTAGTCAAAAAGTTTAAAATATTGTATTTAAAAAGGGTTCACTATTAAAAGTTGATAAAAGTGAAATACTGAAAATGAATTTGTTCTTGCATTATATCTAAGAAACTCATAATATGGATTCTAAAATTATAAGGATTATATAAAGTTTAAAATTTATATAATACTATTCATAACCTCTTTTGAATGGCTTTTTTTTTGTAAGTCATGGTGTGATTGAACTCAGTGTTGCGTGTAGTGCAAGTCATTGAATTATTTTGAAGAAAATAATACACTATGAAACCTTGGGGTGTTACATAGACTATCATCTTATTTATATTATTTAAAACTACACGACATGTACTATAAATTACATGGTGTGTAACCAAGTCAACATTACTTAGAAAATTTTTCTCTATCGGATGGTGATCTACTACACCACCCTAGAACTTGAAGGTTTTGCTAGTCAGTTGGTGGGAGAAAATGACTTATAGCACCCCACATGGATTTTACTATCAATTTCATCCACCAAACTCTTTTTTATGTGTTTACACAACAAGTATGGTGATTTACATTAGGTATAATATCAGACGAACAACATTGGCGTGTACTTAGTATGGTCGATCCATGACAGAGAAAGGGTGTATAATGTGTATATAAAAAGTTCAAACCATTTATTTGTGAATTTTTTTGATCATTCCAAATTTTTGAATTTGGTTATAAAACTACTAAAAATAATAATAATCATCTAATTAATGTCTTTTATCACCAAAACAACATACACATGTGGTAACAACAATATTTTGATACTCAATAAAATATATAAAAATTTATACATAAATCGGGCACATCAAACTCCCCCACACATAGTCATTTTTTCCATCAGGAAAATTATCAACATCAAATAAACATAATCCATACTCTAAAAATAGAGGAATTCAAATAATTTTACTGATAAAAAATATATCCATAGAAGAGTTTTTTAAAAAGAAGAAAACATATTTCAATTAAAATGATATTCTAATCATGAATTATATTTTATTGAATTAAATATTTTCATCCAATTTCATCCAAATTGTTTAACCTTTCATAAATAAACATTCCAGTAGATGATTTTCCACACCAAAAGATACAGGAATGATCTGTCGGGAATATTTTAATAGAGTTGGGCTCAATCTGAATTATATGAACTCTCTCTATAAGCTTTCATGTGTTCTCATTCACCACATCAGATGTCAAATCAAAAAAATCATGAGTGCTATCAATAAGGTTTAAATGTTTCGATATCTCAATATTGGTAGGTAATGATTTCAAAAATAATCATAGTGTCTTGAAAATCGTAGTTGAATTCGTATACATTAATTCACGATATTCCGAAATATAGATCAATGAAAAAGTGTCACCAAAAAGTATATCTCAAAGGGTATCATCATCTTGTATATTCCATTATGAACATGGTTTCATAAACCATCAATAATATGTATCAACTGAATTTGGTCCCTCTTTTTCATTTTTCCAAATAATTTTTTTATTGTAGTGACCACTAGATATACAATGAATAGTTTTTTTTGGAACACTTCTTCCAAAATGAAAACATGGCACTCTCCCAAAATTTGATATCATGTTGGATTGCCAAAATATATCATGTATAGAAAAAAATCCCGCTATAAATCTCAAATTAATAAACATGAAAAATTAGAAATTTATTATGGTAGGGAGAGAAAATAGGCTTATAATATAACTTCCTGTAAAATAAGTTCAGGGTTTCTATGGGTTTTATGAAGATTATATGCAGGGTAGGTCTCAATGTCAAAGGTAATGAGAAAATAATCAAATTCATCAATCATTTTAATGTGCATCAAAATTCATCTTGTTTAGAATAAAAAGACTAGAAACTTCTAGTAATTTTGAATATCCCAAGAATTTCTCAAGATAAACGGGTATAATAAAGAATATCTCAAAAAGACTAATAATAACTGTTAGGAATGATGCAAAAAATGTCAATCAGGTCATGACAATAGTACAAATGATCAGTCTAATAAATTTAAATTTCGAAGACATAATATCAAGAATCAAACTATATCATCAATCATTTAAAAATAATTTTATATTTAAAATAAGAATGTAACTTTTAAAATTCCCTTTAAAGTCACTAATATTTATAATAATAATAAATAACTAAAATTATACAATTTGAAAATTAAAAACTATTAATCATGTCTCATACATCAACTCTAGGAAGTATACTTGTTTTTTGAAAGAATCTTCCCCACATTTTAATATGCATGATAGTCCCCCAAGTGCAATAACAAGGTATAGGATATGAGATGGGGACACTTGGAAATTCATGACAAGGGAAAGCAGGGAATGAAGTAATGGAATTTTGAAAATGAAAAATTAACCCAATATTATTAATCCCCTCATTACGAGTCAACAAATATAGTAAGTGGTCGAATGATAATTTCTATGAAACACTCCAGGAAACCTATTACAGTTGAGGGAAAATAAAAAAGAAATTTGCAGAGACATACATCATCACAACACATGAATAACGCAAAAGAGATATGTATAAATAAAAAAATTTGTCAAAAAAATTCTTGGGGTAGACATAGAAGTGGAGTCATCAAAAAGAAGATGATCTATCAAAGGAGGAATATCCTCATAGGAAACTGGGGTCAGCTATATTTGGCTTTGTGTGGCAGGTGTAATAGAAACTTCCATCGTGACAGTATGAGGCACAATAGCCTAGAGGGTAGCAGTAGTATAAGAATATGGTAAACCAATGGATAGGAGAACCTAATCAGTGGCTAGTGTTGTCGTTGAGGCCTTGGTGGAGGAATGAAGAGCCATCAGAGGCGGTACAAGGGAATGGGGTAATTAAAGGTCTTGATGCCAAAGAAAAAGGTCCAACATCTACTCAATCCTCATCTGAAACTATATTATGGTAGTATTCTGGTGCTCAATGAGGTCTAGACGGTGTTCCATTACCTCCATGTAGACAATGATAATGATACCATGTAAGGGTGTGGGTGGAGGTAGGTATATGGAAGGCCTATAATTAGAGGGATTGGTGGAAGAATAGGTAATTGATAAAGAAGTGCAGTGGGGTGGTGAAAGAGCATATGCTAGTGGATTGGGTGAGACCTACTTAGCAACACTATCAAAAGATTTTGGGTTATCTCTCTCCCCTATAGTATCTGCAACATATGGCATGAGGACATATTCATTTCCCCTATTCTCAACCATGTTCATGTGGTTAATCATGACGAATTAGAGATGTTGACGAGTGACTAATAGTCATGAGGGATAGGGGGTCGAAAAATAGGTAGGTGTTGTTCTGAGATGGTGGTATAGAAGTCTCTGTTTAGGTTTCCTTGAAGTCCATGGTTCATGGAATGTAAGTATGTGGCCTTAAGATAGGGGACCTATGGAAATCGTGTCAGAATACATGGGTGAGAGTCTTCATTTCATGCCCTAACATGACTAAGATATCCTCATAATGTAGAAAAATAATGCTGTTGAAGCACCAACGGTGAAAACTAAGGGGAGGTGAAATGGTGATTGTTATTGTCTTGGATGTTTAGGTTTACATGTGGTCAATCTTAGCATGATCTCTCCCAAAATCAATGATATTAGAGAGCCCAAGGTGGGTAAGGGTGGAGATAAGATATGGGGTGGTAGGATGGGGGTAGAAGCCACACCCAAGGTCAAACACAACCATGGTAAGGTAAAAATGGTGTCCGCCATATATAAATAAAATTTTGGTGGTTATAACGGTGGTTATCTGGAAGTAGTCGGGCCCATCTAACTCAATTATCGAGATAAACAACAAAAAAACAAATCATGATAAGTTAGAGTGATGACATCGAGTTACATAGAAAAATTCATCTATACGGACAAGGAGATCCTTAATATCCTCACATATTCCTAGACACTATGGAATGTTATTGTCCAATATGCTGATAAATAAAATGATCATATGCCATAAAAAGCACAACGATCATTCTGTGGTAGGGAGGCCCTCAGTAATGATCAGGTAGGGATGTTGTTGATGTTAGGTAGTAGTCAAATTAGGCTAAGGTGGGACTCAATCTACTGACATGGATGGGCCAGTAGCGGTCATTGGAGGTGGGGTAGCTAAAGTTCGAGCGGGCTGAGGCTGGGCCATAGAAGTGGTTCCCTACTCCGAAGGTACAAATCTCAAAGAGAGATGTGTGGAACCTGAGTTCAAAGTGAGGGAGGATAGTGTGGTAGAATCCATATGAGTATCCATCATGATTGGAGAGGTTTTCATGGAGTCATCTCGACCATAAGATGTATTTGATGTAGGTGTCGGTATAATAGGATGTAGTGAGGCTAATGCTGGGGGCTATAAAATTGGGAAATCGATTGTCGCCACTTGAATGCCAAAAAAAATTTCAGAGAGAGTGTGGCTCTCGACATCAGTTGAAAATGAGGTTTTATTTCCAATCATGGGATCATCAACTAGCATACAAGAAATAATTAAAATTAAAATTATGAAAATAAAAATAAAATGAATATGAATAATAAAAATGTGTTAAATTTGAAAATGAAAAAACTACACTACGTGTGGATCCAGCGTACATGGTGTGTTATTGGATCTGTGGAATTAACCTTGTACTCGGGATAGATACACTGAGTGTGAGTCCAATATGGTGTGTGTGAGAACATGGCATTCAAATTCATATAGTCCCATGAGACGGACTCCTCCAAATGGAAAGGGGCACAGTGTGTACCAAACATACACACTATGTGTGAAGACATTGGATGGGGGTTGTGTGCCATAGGGCATGAGGATGACTTTATTTGGAATTTGAAGGCATCATACATGGAGTGTACCAAAAATACATTACATGACTATTTCTATTTAGAAAAATGTGTTCATGTGGGCAAGAAAAATATGTACGTGATATGTGTTCTTTATCCACCCTTTGTACTGTGCGTGGAAGCTGAATGGTCGACAGATCCCAAATCTCTCTTAAAGCAAAAAAAATGCATAAATAATGAGTGTTGAATTGGGTAACATTACCAAGGATAGATATGTATGATAATTCAGAGTGTGAAATGAAGAAAAATAGGTGATTTAGTTTTGGGATGTAAGGAAGCATCGTAGGGGAGATGAAAACAAGGAGGTGGTGGTGCACGATGCATGATTAGGCCAGGTAGGGATCCCAACCTATATAGCCTTGTCACATGACATGAAGTCCCACACTTTCTGTAGTAGTTTTTTATCAATAATATATTTATTTAGAACACATGTATTTATATATAAAATAAAAAAATATAATAATAAATAATCCTATAAATGTTTGTTCTAAAATTTGTAAAAGTGAACTACATCCTTATGTCCATTTCATGGTACATGATTCAAAAGGTGGATCAGCTGATCTTGACCCAAGCCCTTAACCACTTGAGTGATGGTTTTTGTGATACACAATTTTTTTATATTTAATAATTAATTAATATTTGTCGATCTACATGGTATGAAGAAAACACATGGGGTGTGTTTTTAATTTGAATGATAGGGATGAAGTAGAGAAATTAACCAAGTTTGAACCCATGTTTTTGAATCTATGACCGAGACTCTACCAATCATCCAAATTCACAAGAATGTATGTTAATATTTTGAAAACCATTTAAATTATTAATGAAAACATTGAACCGAAATAGTATATATTAATGCATGCCTTCAGGTTTTATTAATAAGAAAAATGATGGATCTAGGCCCGTTGTCTAGATTCGAACCTCAGTCTTTTTGGTATTTTTTACGACCATGGATTGTCGGTCCATCCCTGCCATTAGTTTTGTTTTATTTTCAAATAATGATATTCTTTTTTAAAAATACCTGACACATCGTTTATTAAAACCCGAGATAAAAAATGATGAACCGTGGGACTAAGGATGGTATGGAGTTATTCAAACCTGCGATGGATCAGAAACATTTCAGGGACCTTACTATCAGTATAGGTATCATCCATATTTATTTAATTATTTAATATCTTCATATTCTACTAGTTATATTATATTATTCATTAAAAAGAAATGTACACATCATTTTAAAAGTTGATACATGTTGTGTAGTCTTTATGTTGTCTCCTAGAAATCACCTTTATTTTGGGTCTGTGGATCAACCTTACATGAGCCTCTTGATATTTGAATCATATGTTAGAGATGATACCCACCAAGACCTCCCTGTGATTATAGGGTTTGAGTTGCTTCCCATTCACCTTAAATGGTTGACCATCTTCTCCAGCATCATCCACCACACAATGGTGGAAGACTTCGATCACCTGAAATGGTCCCAACCACCATGATTACAATTTTTTCTGAAACAATATCAAAAATGAGTTAAAAAATATTAATTCATTGTCATGCTGGAATGAATTCCGAGTGATCATATAAACATGGATCTGCTTTGTCTTTTCCTTATAAAATTTGTCATTCTTATATGGCTACTACTGAATTGCATCGAGCACCGTCAGTTGAAACATGTGTTTCTCTTCTACGACCATTAAATAATAATTCAAGGCCTTTACAACCCAATAGGATTTTTACTCAATTTCAACTTATATATGAAATGGATTTCCACATATTAAATTGAAGGGGGACAACCACATAAGGATTTCTTAATGGCAGTTTGGTATGCCTATATGGCATTATCAGGCATCTTGGACCTTACCTTTCATGAGGTTGCCATTATCTATTCAATGATTTTATATAGTTCTAAACATGATACATCCACTTGGACAATATATGGGGGATGATAATGTGTTCCCATGTTATACCACACTCCATGCTTCATCAACACATTCATCCTCAACACATTGTCAAAGTGCATCCCTCAACCACCTTTTAGAACTATTGGAATAGTGAACCTGCTAAAAATAATCTTCATCAAGAAGGAAACATCAACCATTGATGTGTTGTGTGTCATGGAGGGAGTTTGGTTCCATTTACATAAGTAATCCACACAAACCATAATGTAGGAGTTTCTAAATTATGGGGGAATGAGGCCCATGAAATCAATCCCCAATAAATCAAATATCTCAACCTCAAGAAATGGGTGTTGAATAATATCATCTCAATTCTCTATGTTAGCTATTTGCTGACACATATAACAGTGTGCTACAAAATATTAGGTATCCTTGTGTATAGTGGTCTAGAAAAATCTATATTGCAAAATTTTATCTATCATTTGTTCTATCCCGTGATTCCCCTGAGTTGGGGAATAATGAAAAAACACGATAATTGCTAAAATTTATTCATTAATGATGTAGTGGTGGATCCCCCCTTCTTTAAATGAATAGAAGAGTAGTGGGAAATCCTAGAAATATCTTTTTTACATTATACAAATGACTTTTGTTTTTTTGGAATGTAAGATCAGGATGAAGAATTCTTGTAACAAAGAAGATAGATATGTCTTCAAACCATGAGGGAGTTGTATCTGCGACTATAAAAATATGCTCTTCCGAGAAGTCATCGTTTAGTTCTCTACCATATTCTCATTCCAAATGTGAAAAATCATGACAGGATAGATGAACAACCACAGTGTTTCGACATCCATTATTTTCATGGATTTCTATGTAAAATTTATAGAGAAGAAAAAACCAATAGATGAGACACGGTTTCACTTCCTTATTATTCAGTAAATATTTTCGTGATGCATGGTTTGTATACACAACATCTTTTGATATCATGAAATAAGAGCAGAACCTGTCAGATGTGAACACCACCACCAAAATCTCATTCTCAGATGTGGGGTGCATAATTTTTTATTCATTTAGGGATCTTCAGGCATGATAAATATATCTGAAGTTATGATTAATCCATGTTAGAATAACTACTCCCATCCCATAATTTCATTCCTCAAAATTAATTTCAAATTGTTCCTCCTAGTTTGGGGAAATAATAATAGGATATACAAGTAATTGTTTCTTTAAAAGATGAAAGTATGTAGTGCATGTTTTGTCAAATTCGAAGATAGAATCTTTTGAATGATTATTGGTTAATGGTTGAGAAATAATTGAAATATACAGAATGAATCTTCTTGAAAAACCTCCATCCCCAATGATAACTTCGAATTTCTCAGACAGAAGTTGAAATTGGTAATTGTGAAATGAATTCAATCTTTACGGCATCAACTTGGAATCCTTTGATGGAAATCTGGGGGCCATAGAAGATATAATTATTCATTATAAAGTAACATTTTTTCATGTTCAGAACAATATTGGTTTGTTAACATGATTCAAGTAATAATTCCATATATCCCTACCAGGTGTTGGATGATTTCCCATAGAATAAAAAATCATCCATAATGACTTCCATAATATTATCTTCTATTTCATGGAATATCACCAACATTCACCGTTAGAAGTTTTATGAAGAATTTCACATGCCAAAATACATATATTGATAGAAACAATTTCTCTTGGGGTATGATAATGTTCACTTATATTGGTCTTCAGGGTAAATATAGATTTTTTTTATACTCACAATAGCCATCTATAATTTAATTGAATTTATGTCCCACCAATTGCTCAATATATCATTTATAAAAGGATGTGGGAAGTGATTTTCTATGTGGAATTGATAATCATTCGGTACACCACACACACTCTCCATCCTATGACCATTCTTATAGATATTTGTTCATTTTTATTATTAGTAATTTTTTTGATTCCAAACATTTTTGACACACCATGTAATGGACTCAGCCATGGGCTGCCAGGGATTGGTTAAATGATTACAACATCTAAAAGCTTGATCACATATTTTTTCATGAAATACTTTATTGTAGGGTTTAACCATCATTTCATTTGTCGAGAGTTCTTGGATCCTTCGTCATGTATCACCTTATGAGTTCAAATGGTCGGAATGATCCTTTGAAGATTATAAACTATTCAACCAATATCTTTGTTTTCGTCTCTTTATAAATTGTATAAGTTCATGTTTTTTTCTCTTGTGAGAGAGATGAATTGTGTATAACTAGAAGTGTGTGTTTATCTCTCATATACCATTATTTTAAGGAATATGAGATTGTTTTCAGTTCATGTTATTGGGATTTATGAACCAAAAGGATAATCCTTTCTACGTTACCTCACTCAATAATAATTGTTAGATGTGTACGCAACCAATATTGACAACCGTAGACTACGAGGAATTGATGTTGTTCTCTTTCTTAATAAGGATATATGTACTCGGAGATAGGTTTATTAGTTATAGAATAACATCCCATATAATATTCCTTGTTTCCAACGTGAATGGCCACTATAGTTGACACATAACAGTCATTATTTTCCATAATTGATAATTTTTTTAATAGCATTTTGGATTTTTAGGATACACATACATCTCATGCTCTGAAGATCAATTAACCTTGGTGAACATAGATCAAAAAATTTCGTTATCCTTTAAGGGTCTTTCTAGAAGAAATTTTTCCTCTTGATCATCCCCTATGTCATGTTTGATAAAATCAGCAAGAATAATCATCCTTCCCACTTACACTAGAACATCCTCCATTTTCCCTTTAAGATATTTAATTGAATGATCTACTAGTTGTAGTGCTACTTGGGTAGGTTGTAAATAATTCATCCCCATCCACATATTGACACCATAGGGAATAAATTGAAACTAACCCTTAATCACAATGTGCCTTCCAAAACTCAAAAAAAATCTTATGGACCAATAGATTTTAAAACATCTATGATCATAGAGTTTTGGAGGAAGAGAGAATTATACCATCATTGAACATTCATTAGTGAGAGTAATGCTTCCCAAATATTCAATCTACATCTTATTTAAATAATTTCATTTAAAAAAAATTATATGATGGAAATTTGGCTAATGCATCTACAAAAAGAATATTAATGCCAAGTTTCTGGAATACCTCCATGAATTTTGAAAACTGTTGATCGAGCACTCCCAACTTAATTCATATAGGAAATGGTAATGTTAGTTCATAAGGATTGATGCCCCCTTTTCCCATACCATTTTATGCCTAGTTATCAATTGATATGACATATGTTGAGGGGGACTCCTCGATCACGGATTTATTATTAGATTAGGGTGTGGGTAGAGTTGGATTTTTTCCCACATTGATTTGTAGTTATTTTCTAGGGTATCACATTACCACTCTACAAAGTGATATCTTTTTCCTCCTCATGTGGGTTCTTCACACTGCTACCTGGTACTGTACCATGTTTATTTCCATGGAATTCATTGTGAGGATTTATTATTTGAATATCCAGGATTTTAATAGATTCCTCTTAATTATGAAATTGTGTCTCATCATTTGTTAGCAATTTTGACATCATTTGGTCTAGATTTTATGGGTGTTTATTTTGACGTTATTGTGTAGCAGTTGGAGGTTTTGGTTTCCTCAATTGTTTCTATTGATGTGTTATTTATAACCTTACTTTGTGAAAGATCCATGATGCACTTGTCAAAGTTATGAATTCAGATACTATTGTTGACCATAACTGGTTGGCCTTTTTAGGTGGTGTTAAGAATTTTGTTGTTGCTTACCCTAGACCATGTTTGATTTACCATTCCATGATGGTTTTTGGTATTGATATTAAATGTTTCTCCCACAGTTATGGGAAACATATCTTACATCACTTGTTGAGGAACCGACACTTGCCACCGGGCATTCACCCATGCTTTGATTTTCACCACATTCACTACATGGTGGGTGATTAACCATTTGAAATTCATATTCATTTATCAGATTCAATGCATCAGTATTTTTGGAAACAAAATCGAGTTTCTTAGTAATCCTTCTTTTTGAATCAATGTTATGCACACCCCACTTTTGAGTACCCCGATAATAGTTCCATTAGATATTTTTTTGACATATCCACTTGAAAGTTGAAGAGTTCAACCATGGATCCCCTCATAAATATTATTCTTCTAGAAGAATCCACCACTGATTTTGTTTTTTTATTAATACCACCATAGAATGTTTCAACTTTCACCCAAATTGGACATCTATGACGTGGGAACTTTCATAGCGTTTCATTGAAACACTCCATTGATGCAAGAAATGATTCTGAATCATTTTGTTGAAAGTTGGGAATTTTATTTGTCAACATCATCATAAAGGAGGGTGGGATATATTTTGAATAAAAAAACCATATTCAATGCCTTCTAGGTGAGGATGGAGCATTGAGGTGATCATTTAATCTAGTAAATTACTTTATACCTTAATTTTAAGTTGAATATGTTAATGTAAATGGAATCCTCAAACCCCCCATTATAACAAAATGTATCCCATATCTTTTGAAAATTAGAGATATGAGCATTGGGCACCTCACATGCTCATTCTAAAAACTGGACTGTATTTTGGATGAGTTGCATGATGGTCGACGTGATCTCCATGTTTTGGGATTTCACTGATGGTCTGACATTAACTGTATTTCTTCCATGGATAGAAGGATGGTCATACTATATAAGGTTACGATGTGGGGGTTGTTATTCTTTAGGCGGTGGGGGAATAAATTGTTTATCAGGATAGAAATAAGGCCCTAGAACTTGATAAATATATGGTAAATGCCCTGGTGGATGGTACTATTGGTGGTTTTGTGCTCCATAACCCTGAAAAAATTTAGTCGATTGTCTGTGTTAGTTATGTTCAAAATATCCAATTATGTTTGATGGTGGAAGTTGGTTCTTCTCGTTATTAGAAACTAGTATATTATTTTGGTTGTCATAAAAGATAAAATTATTCCCAACACATTGAACAGTAGTTGGTTTTCCCTCTTTTTTATTCTCCATGGGGGCATTTTGGTTGTGGTCTCTCATAAGTTCCTGACATCACCTTAGGATCATTCATTCAATTTTCAGATAAAGCGGAAGGATTTCCAATGACTCGATGCTCTAGGAACAAGTTATTCGACCAATAATGAATATGTGATCATGAACAACATAAAACAGGACCCCAAGTGTAAAATCAAAAGACAAATATAATGAAAAATATAAATAATACTAAGAACCAAATTTTTAGAATTTATGACTTTTATTTTCACGTTAATTTATATATACATGAGATTACAAAATACCACTAACTTTTTGACCTAGAAACGACAACATAATTTTGTATTGTTTATGCTGAAGAGTTAGGGTCACCATACGATTTTCAAAATCCCAAACTTATTACTAGTATAGTGAAAGTATGAGATCAATCCATAGGGGGAGAAAGTAACTCCGTTATGTTTTTCATGTTTTTAATTAATTATGTGATGTGGAACTGAATTTTGATTAAATATTTAATGCTTTAGTGGTAATTTGATAGATTCTTATATTTTATGAATAATTTCATTAAACACAAGAACAATGTAAATTGTCTTCTAATGGAAAATGTGAAGAATGCGTCAGGGATATAGATTTTTATGGCCTTAAATGAATTGATATATTTATCATGTTGTGTTGTTAATAATAAATAATATCTATAGGTTTTGAATATAATGGATCCACCATGACCTATTAACTTTATCTTGAATCTATAGAGACCAATTCCTTGGTCTACAATTTTATTCCTATTAATTTTATTAATTGTAGGCCATTTTGAGACGATATGTGCACCCAATGATCAAGAGTGTGCATTGTCATAATTCCATAATAGGTCTATGGAATTTTTTTTCATGGTATGATATGCAATTCCCATTCATATTTAATAATATATTTTTGGGGATTATGAGAGAGTGATGAATAACACAAATACAATGAAACAATTGATTTATAATGACCCATAATCATCAACAACCCCAACACATTATAGATTTTTCTACACATGGAGAAAATAATTATTAATAGACACTTAATAACTAAAATAAACGTCACAATATGATTGGATTATAGATTTTTGGGAATTTATAGTGGCAGTACCCCCTCCCTTTTTATATCTCTTCCTCTTTCTATATCATCTTCCATCTCTTTTCTTATGAAATTTGTTGTCTCTGGTTATAACATATTTTTAGTGTCTGATTTAAGAGTTCTTGACCTCTATGGTATAATATTCAAATCTACATAGAGGGTACCATAAACTACATGTTGTATAACCAATTCAACTTGAGTTGGATATTCATTCTCTGTTATTAGGTGATCTTCTACGTCGACCCAGACATTGAAGGTGTTGGTGGTCGGTTTTTGGGATTTCAGGACATGTAGCACTGGCGCACATGGAACGTAGTTTAAATTTTATTCACTTGACAATTTTTGAAGGGGGATCACAGTGTGCAACGTGACATACACTGCATAAAACATCTGGCTGAGAACATGGGTGTGTACTTGGTCTGATCAGGACGTGTCTGAGTAAAGGTACACAGGGTGTCTAGGAAAATCACAAGTATTGTATTTGTGATCTTTTGTTCTGATCATTCTTCATTTGTGACATTGGGTGTTAAAATCATGATAATCCTCATGATCAAAAAATTAATGCATTTTATCTCCATAAAATATATATATCCCGTGAAAATATGTTTTGATACTCAATAAAATATATAAAAAAGTTTACTCAAATTGGGATCCTCAACTGCAGTAAGTATTCACACCAATAAGGGATGGATTTTCATGAAATGGATTTCCCTTACAATGTGTCTCTGACAGACACAACATGTAATATATATAATGGTTCTAATAAGTTTTAGAAATTTAATCTTGTATTAAAAGAGATTATATTATTTCCATATTCTTTTATAAAACACATCCTTTTGTTACATAACTTAGCCTTATTTTAACAAACTCTTCTTTGTAACGTATAGTTATCATAACAAAAAAATTTATCTTTTATTAATTACATACTATCTCTATAACATAGAAATTGAAAATACCAATAATTAAATTTCAATATTTAAATATATTTCATGTAATTATAATTTTTGGTGAACTCATGTTTTCAGTTTTTACATGCTCAAAATGTATTCTCATTTCATTATATTAATCATTAATGTTTTCAATGTTTTTGATGATGTCTCATGGTTCCCCTAAGGTTTCTATATTATATACCACTAAATTTCATATTTTCATATAATTTTTTAATGTTCATTAAGTTTTTAAAATATTTCTCTCTTTTGAATATAAGAGTTGATTTATAGACCCGTGTGTCAGCACATGAAATGTACTAGTTTTTTTAAATAAGCAACGAAAATAAAATTTATCAAATAATATTTTATTTTATTAAAATAGAAATAAATGAATAGTAAAAATTAATACTTCACAATAAGTACAATACTTAAAAAAACAAATTATTATTCATAATATAAAACAATTAAAATTTTAATAATATATATATATATATATATATCAAAATTTAGTTACTCGTACTCACAACTACTAATTCAATGTATATGTTTCAATGCACTATTCATATCATGATTTAATTTTACGTAGATATTGTCTATAGAAAAATATATTAATCACATTTGAATTAATTAGAGGGAAATAATAAAATATCTCAATTCATTACATTTCATCCCTCTAAAATAAACAATATCATCACATCGTTTAATTATTAACCACTTATAAAAGTAGGCATGTATTATCGTAAAATATATATTATTTTAGATATAAAATTCAATGTGACTTATACTGCATTATCATAATCTATAATAATATACATAGACTTTATTAATCATCCAAGAGTTTTTATACAATAATCATATATTTTCAACTATATACAATTCTAAAATGTACCAATGCTAGGAAATCTAAAAAACCTTGTGAAATAAAATATTCATCTAAAAAATATTTTTTATCATCAATTATTAAATTGAATAAAAATATATACCATATGGTTACTCACTAGTCAATATATTATATACTACAAAAATTAAGAAAAAAGTCACAACTACTTTATGGATCACATTATAAAAAAATAAATTCAAAGGAAATAAAATTTATTCTACTCACTTTTCTCAAAAGTAAACATCCCAATGTTAACTAAAAATTAATATTATATTAATCCTATGAGTTATCTATACCTCATTCATGTTTTGTTCAATTTTTTTCCAAAAAAATCTCTCATTTTTATAAAATAAAAGTTCAACGGTAATGATTCCATTTTATATATGATCCCAAATCCTTACGAAATTATTACTGAATTAAAATTTTAATACATTTCACAAAACCCATAATTTTTTTTATAATAAATACAAATAACAATGATAAGTATCAATCACTATTTAAAATAGAAATGATTACAAAAAATAAATCTCAATACAGTATCCACCTCAAATACATAACTCTTAACAATGATACTCTCTTCTTTATCATTTTGTTATATAAAAAAATTCTTTACCATATATGTATATTCACTTATTTTTTTATAACTCATAGGGATTTTGAGGAAAACTAATTTTCTTATTATTGTAATTGTGATACCATTTCATTAAAATGTTTTAAAAAAATTGGTTGGGAAAATATCAATAAGAATATGAGTATACAGATATAAAACATCACTACTATGTTTTCATCATATATTTAACCTTTATTTCATTATATGCAACTTTCATTTCAACTATATCACACAATGATAATATTATAAGTCTATTGGTTCTAAAAACATCAATCATTGTTAAACCTATATTACTTTAAGTAGGTTTATCTTATACAATTAATCATTTCCTATCAATGTAACATGGAAATCATTCATAGTAGTTCATAAATATCATAACAGTTTGAAGTGAATATAACAATACAACATTAATCATGGTGTGAATTTATGAAACTTTATTAGGAACAAAGTGTAGATAATGTTAATTACCAATGCACAATTTTTGGGTTGTTTACCCTTAGGTACATCTATTCATGATTCATAATTCACTTAAAATATTAATATAATGTTATATTTCTATTAATACCTAATACATATTCTTTATCAAAATTCTAGGATGTTATCAAATATACAGACTAATACCTTTTACTTAACTAAAGGGGTTTCACTAATGTAAAATAATCCTAATATTTAAAAATAAATTAACCAGTATATGATACCTACTTAAACATATGAAACAATAAGAAAATTAAGCTAAGTGTAACATACTTTTAATAAAAATAATCACTAAGGATCAATATGTATCCTATAATTCAATGAAAAGTAAATTAAATATATACTAATATATATATATATAAGTTAAAATGGGCATCCTAAAACTATACATCCTCTATTACTGCATTGAATTCCTTGGGAAAATATATAAAGGAAAGGGTAAGTTAAAAATCATTGTAAGGGGATACACATGGTAATTAATAATAACATGAGATTTAGTAAGAATAATGTGTAATCATAACAAGAATTATCATGAGTGTGAAAACATGCTATAAAAAATGAAATAATTATATCATGGAATCATGATCATATAGAAGAATCATATATCCAGAAATAATAGTAATATTATTCGAAAAATAACCAATAAAACATAAGATATTTAAACCACCATAATAGCATAGTGTATTTAGGCTCCCAAGGGAACATATATATTTTACATATGCTAAATTCTAGAAAAAATTATATTGAATATCATGAGACATTAACATTACATAGTACATTGGATGTATATAGTGAATATAACCAATAGAACATAGTCTATCCTATAAAAATAAATTGACAAGCTTATGTATTCATGAAAATAATAAAAAGGAATCATAAATAAATTATATGAATGATAAAACCATGACAAGAAAGTGGGTTAAACTATATTTTCAGAAGAAATAATGGAAGGATATCTCATATAGATTTCCACGGGAAGATTGGAATGAATCATTTTAAAAATTCATAATTTCAAAAATAAACACAATTCTTCAACATGTGTAAAAAAGTAATAAAATAATACATAAAATAATTAAAAGTGGTATGTATTAAAATTACTACATAGGTGATTATATATTAAATGAGTGAGTGGTATTTTCATAAAGAAAAAGAGAAAATATATTATCTTAAAACCCACAATTTATCTGAAATGTGATTTTATAAAGAAAATAGTGTTTCTAGAGAAATAATTCGATGTTAAAACATTTTTAATGGGTTTTACTTGAGAAAATTCTAGAATAATTGATGTTACCCAATAAATCATGATTACATAAGAGTTAAAAATTTAAAGAGAACTTATAAATTTTATTTCCCCATGAAATAAATTTAATGAAAACTATTTACATTTTTACATATAGCATACAATAAAATATATATATATATATATAATAGAGATGATATAATTGGGAATAAGATAAAAATATGTGGAAAAATAAAAAATATGTGTAACCGAAAATAATGACGGTGGATAGGAGGATCTCTTATGAATTTAGTAAGTTTTTAATTAAATATAATTAAAATAATTAAAATCATTAGTTCCTATAAATTTCATGATCATAATATTATAATATTATAAAATACATTAATGGGAAGTATATAAATAATATAAAAAGTTAGTTTGTTCAAAACATTAATGCATATCTGTATGAAGAAAAATTAAATAATGTTCATTACATATGTCTAAAACTATTATGTAGTTTCAGATAATATCTTTTATAAATAAAATAAGTTTATTAGTTGTATTAACTTGAAACATAATCATAAATGTTTAATTTCATGATTTCTATTTATTATTTTTCGTTATTTCTTAATACAAATTCATCTCAATTCGGTTACTCGGGGTTGTTCAGTGGATTTCATCGTAACAAGATGGATTTTTTGATCAGCATTAAATAGTAAATATAGGAAAAACATGATTTCATTAATCATGGATGTTTAATACATTATTATTGTTTTTAGTAAAAATTTATATCATTCCAATGATTATCCTAAAGCTAAAAAATGTATGAATTGTTCATTGATAAGTCTATTTATAATAATAAAATCTATTGCGATCATTTATTATTATGATTAATAATATTATTAATTTTCAATTTTTATATTTTCCACTGAAATATTCAGATTTTTAAAAATATATCATTCATTCATATGAAAAAAAAAATTTCGTCAATGTTATTTGGTAATGGGAAATAAAACATGTTGTTAATAGAAGTGGTTTTCTATAATCATGCTTGATGAAAGATTCATTTTTCTCAAGTAATTAATGTGCAACAAGTGGATTGATGATGCTCATTAAATAATCATAAATTAATTATATAAACAATTTTTATTGACCAATACAATAATTAATCATATCTATTATTAATGGTTATGAGTAATCGAATGTGTGGCTTAATCCAAGTGGTAATCCGCACAAACACACTAAGGAAAATTATTATTTTTTTATTATATATAAGGGAATAAATAATAGTTGTATAGATATTATAGTAAATTATCAAATCAAAATAGTTTGTGATAATATTATTATATAGTTGGTATGCTCAATTTAGAATGAAATTAATAAGACATAAACCTTAATAATTATGTGATACCTTCATTGACCCATTTAACATGTTCTTCTTGGAGGCCATAAACATTTTGAAAAGATGATGATTTTTGTTAATCATGGGAATTAAGTCATGCAATGAGATCCAAAAAGAAAAAAATTTGTTACGGGATTTATGAAATTTCCAAATATAACTTGATTACAGTAAATGTGGAATTAATTATCCTTTTATAAGAGAATTTTGTTGACATTTCAATGGAAAAAAGGTTATGTAAGGGATGAGAAGAAAATTCAATTAAAGATAGGTGTGTAATGTTTTTGATGGTTGGTAACGAATTTATTTAATTATTTATAACAAATATATATATATATATATACTCTCTATCGGTGATCATAATTAAATAAAATTTGAACTACCTTTTATTAGTCATTTAAACACTTTTTACAATAAATAAAATATTAATCATCTAAAATATATTTTAAATAAAAAAATTTCAAAATACTTATTATCAAATTTCAATTAAATAATTTTGAATTTGGGGCTCCATATTATATATATTATTATATCTATATGATAATGATTATTTAGAATCAAACAAACATAACATGTAAGAAAATTAAATAAAGGGGTGTCTTTAAAAACTAAAATTATGTTTCATATAAATTTTTATTTATTCGGATTTTCATGACTATAATTGATTTATAATAAGAAATAAATTTTCCGTTACACTAAATTAATTCAAAAATATTATTTAACAACATTAATTTCTAATTAAAAAATCTTTATGAACAATTAATGTATTCTAATAAAAAGTTTTTATAATATAAAATTTAAAAATATTATTTCTATGTTCGATATAATATATTATATTTAATAGTTATACCATTATAATATATATATATATATATATATGACCACAAAAATTATTTTAATATATTTTTAGCCTTTCACATATACAAATAAAGAAATAAAATTCATTATTTTGAAAAAAAATATATTTATCACTACTCCCAAATATAATATTTATTAAAAAACAACCTAAAAGTTAACACAAATACAATTTTCACATAGATAATCAAAATACAGATATAATTTTAATATAGTCATCTTATATAAGTTATTAAAAAAATTAATATTATAAAATTACATATTAACATTGAAATATTTTATAAAATATAAAATATGTTTACATTTTTCAAATATGGGTTTTAAATTAAATATTGGATTGTTAAAATTTTAATCATACATATGAAACTAAAATTTAGTATTATAAAATGAATTAGGAATTTAAAATTGGTATATATATATCCAAACAATCACATTGAAGTGTTGTCATTTATAATGACTATATTTTATATCATTCTACGAAAAATAAATCATTTAAAGAAACTCAATAATTATTCTCAAACTAATATGAACATTCTAAATCAAAAAACTTATTTCTAGTTTTCCATTAAATTTAAATAATTTTGTATTTTTAAATATAAATAATTTAATAAATTATAATGTGAATCTATTTTTCTAATAAATTATCATTTATAAAAATAAATGATGTTTTAAATATTCTTATTGATAAAAACAATATTATAATGACTCCTAAATGGAAATTATATTTTAGTAAAATCTTTATTTTATAATAAAATTAATTCTAAATAAAAATTACATTTTATGAAAACATTGATTTTAAAAATAAAAAATAATATTCAGATATTTTATATATCAGTTATTAATAATTTTTATACTAACACAATGTATAGGATTAAATTTACTAAACATGTCATGATTTTTTAGTTTAGTATTTTTTGTTTATAAATCAAACAAATATATTTTACATACATAATTAATTTCAAGAACATCACTGGTACCCTGGTAACCCAATAATTGATCTATACCTTAAAAATCCTTAAGGGTATTCATGATCCCTACGAGTCGATAAATCGAACCTTGCATTATATAACATTACAGTTGGGAAGAATTTTATACAAAAAATAGGGTAATAATGACAATAATGTCAATATTAATACATAAGATACACCACTAGTATTAATATAATAAAATTTAATGAGGCAATAAATACCAAATTAGTACAACCCAGGTACTAAAATAGTGAAAACAACCCAAGTCTCTAAGGGAATAACTCACCACTGACAAGATTCAATATCTAGATCCTCCTTCAAGGGATCATTTCCTCTTGATTGATCCTAGAAAGATATTATCTACAAACACCCAAAGTCACAAGTAGTGTGTGAGATAAAAAGTCCAGTATGATCTCACCAAGGATTCCATATATATTTTGAACATTAGATTAAATAATGGAATGCTTTTAATTTTAGAATAAAACAATTTTGAATTTTAAAAATTATCCAAAAAATCTTTCTATATAATTGAAATGATATAATACACATAAGGAAACAGAATCACCAGTTACAAAATATCTATAAATCAATTTCATAAATCAAGAAATTTATATAGAATAATTTATATTAATTAATGATGCATGAAAATCAGTTTGAGAGCATTGGCGTACATTTATATCTCAAATATGATACACACGAGCATGATTTATATCTTCCAAATAAGTATTAATGTTATAGTATATTGGAATCATCACTCTGTACATGATCATTAAAATATGTGTATACACACATTCCTCTAAGACTGTCCAAAGGAGACTCATCATCATCCCTCCCAGGAAGTGATTTGGTGCATTTATGTGTATGAACATTGTATTACCATAGATAGTGTCTAAATAAACAACAAACTGCGTAATGCATGAAAGTTATCTTACACAATCAATTATAGGAAATTTATTTTAAGACACATTATAATAATATTAAATCCAATTCCTCTATTTTAAATACCAATTTTACACTTAAATCTATAATTTGAGTTAATAAAAATATTCCTCTTTAACTATATTAAACCACTAGATTTATATCAAAACATTTTATTCCATTTCATGAAGTTTGAAATTAATTCAAACCAAATTACATAAATTATTTAATTATTATCTACAAATTAATTTAATAAATTTTAATTGAAATTGTTTTAAACTATTATATAATTTAAATTAAATGATTTTAAACCACCATTTTCGATATACACAAAACAATGAAATTGAATTGGAGGGATTCCAAATTTTCATGCCAATACCATTTCAAATATCAAAAATCACTAGAATTGGGTTTTATCGAATCACTTGAAATAAATTTTTATATATTTGTTTTAAATGAACAATTGAAATAACAAAGAAATTCATGGTTAATAAATTCATCCAAACCGGACTGAATCACCCACTTTTACCCCTAAAATCCATTTGTCAAAACAATACCATCTAATGAGCAAGATAGATCAAAGACCTCATAAATAATACTTGAAAAAATATTTATCATCATAGAGAATTGATCCATCTTTTTCAGGATGATATATTGAAATCCCAAAGGTGGAGAAAGGGAGAATGTTTAAGAACAAAGGATAAGGCATACCCAAGAATCACACCACAAGTGCTATGATGCTTGAATTATGAACAAATAGATCTGAAGGGGTTGGAGAGATTCATGATCATCTATGGATGGTTGTGGGATGAGATGAGTGAAATTAAAGTCGATCAAAAATGATAGATATATGTTCCACAACCTATTTTAAAAATGTAAGAAGTGTGTTAGAACACATGTAATCCTACTATGTGTCATGAAATTTTAATATCTGAAACCAATGAAAAATTTATCACCTCAAAATAAAAGATTAAACAATTAATTATAAAACACTATTTTCTTCACTCAGAATGTTTAAACACTCATCATGATGTGTAACCCTTATAGTGTTAATTCTTTTACTTATTGCATCCATCTACTCTTACACATCTTGTAACATAGTTACACAACATGTAGCCCGCATGATTCCTCCAAAAATAGACAATTAAAGCTGATAGTCTAAAAAATATCTTACTTCACCATTATAAGTATCCTCCCAATTCATTCTCAATCTTACCGGATCAAAAAAAAAGGACAAAACATGAAAAAGTTTTAGATGTACTGAAAAAATATGCAATAGGATGTTAAAACTTCTCCAACATAATCATTTTCTATCACCAAAAAGCCTATGAGGATTCTTCCTTGCCATAAATATTATGTTAATACACCTTCATTAGTGCCTTATGTTCCCACCTATCATTATAATCGAATCCATGATGTCATAACTCATGAACTGATGGTATCATCCTCCCATGAAACACATTTTTTTCTCAAAATCATTTATCTTGACTTGCCACATAGTAAACTACAAATCAATTTCAATCTCAAGATTACTCTATCTCAGAACATTTTAATGATTGATAAATACTTTATCATCTGTGATAAATTGGATTCATTATCTATTGTCGACCGTTGTGGTAGATGTGCTAAATGGTATGAGTCTTTCCCTACATTATCAACATCCTCAAAATGACTCATAAAATGTAGAGAATGTTTCCCATTCATTCCAACCCATCGATGACCCAAATGAAGAGAAACACTAAAGAATTTTTTTCCAACTGATAATTTCAATGGTCATCGTGGAGGATAAACAGAAGAATTATATTGGTTATGCACTGCCAATATTCTATTATGAATTAACTAAATATTTTTTATCTCATCCGCCACCAAACATGGTCAAACCAAGTAATATTAAATAATCTCTCATCAGCACAATGATGATTTACAAGGTCACCCATACAGGGCCTCAAATGGGTCCATTCAGATAATGGTATAGAAACTATTGTTTTAAACAAACTCAACCAGTCCCATGTGATCATCCCAAGACTAACCGAAGTCAATAACATAATCACAAAGCATATCATAAAAAATATTTATATCTATCTTTGTCTATTCATACGGCTATGAGAAGAAGGCAATTCTCAAATTATCTTTAAATCCTAGTGCCTTTTGATGGTCTCTCCAAATGTGAGTAGTGAAATGAGAATCTCAAATAGAAACTATTGAATATGGAACATTTTGAGAAGAATATTCTATTTCATGTAGAGATTTCATAACTCGTCAAAATTGGCTCTATCAGAAATTTGTATAAAGTGAGATTACATGGTCATAATTTCACTCATAACCCATATCATATTCATATTTCTCTGGGTATGAGGCAACCCAACCACAAATTCCACCTAGATTTAATTCCACATCCATGTGGGTACTAGATGTGGCGTTTGAAATCTTTAAGGAGTCTAGTTCATGGTGTTCATGTAACGCCCCGACCCCAGTTACCCAGAGTCGGTGCATTACTTTGTAACATTGGCATGATCACAAGAAAGATCAAATCTCGAAAGACCGATTGGTTTAGTAGCCTTGGAAACACTAGATGTATTCATAAGTTTTACATTACATCATAAAATGAAAAACTACTACAATAACATAATGTCTCCATAATCCACACTCATATCCCCACATAATATCCCTGAAGGTCATTCATAATTTACTTCTTCACTTCCTGGGAAAAATAAAACATAGAAAAGGGGTGAGCTCAAATGCCCAGTAAGGATAACAATATAGCGGAAACTTTCATAAATAAGAATAAACAATTAAGGCAATGTATAAATAAAACAAAAGCCTTTTAAATATGAACTTTCATCATGGTATGGCATAAATAAAATGAAATAATGCCATTTACTTATTCACATGGATATTCTACTAATCGAATAATCACATGCAAAAATCAATAACCACTTTCTTAATGTTGGAATGCATAATGTCAGACTATCATAACCACATAGCCAAGGCCTCATGCCAAGACTACAAATAAGATTTTGTCAAGGCCTTGTGCCAAGACCCTAGTTTGTCTCATGAGACCTATCGATGCATCGAGGAGCTATAGCGGGCTCCACCCGTCACATATTAAGTCCAATGCATTCCCATATGAAAAGGTTTAAATATAACATAAACATTCGTATTAAAACTAGCATACGAAATGTAAATACTTTCACCATAAACTATGAATGGTATAAAAATAGCACATCCACAGTCAAACATATCACAAAACCTTCAATACAATATAGAAGTTTTGTATCATAATAAATCAACTTCAAATAATCTTAAAATCCATCAAAGGATGTTGACATAGATGAAATCAAAATTCTTTTTAAAGAAATATCTCCTTTTATTTTGAAATCATTTAAGATCCATATAAAATAAAACATTTTCTTTAAAAATAATGTTATAAGCTTGTAAGGAAAGCTTTGAAGATTTTATAACGGCGTAAAATAACCGCACCCGCCGTATAAGTTAAAAAAAACATTCTTACCTCAATTCTGTCGAAAAGGTTAAAAAGGACCTTGTTTTGAAAACGACGGAAAGATTCATTTATAAACCTCTTATAAAAAGTCAAACAAGGGTATAAATGACTTTAACCCATATTCTTGTAAATAGTAAAAATGTTTTGAAATACGTTTTTAAGAAACATGGATGTGGATGATAAAGATATCCCAGTAGATTATTACGTATAAACAACCTCAGATAATGAAGAGATTGTGAAATAAACACTTACCTTGTACTTTTCCTTGGTTGGGGTAGGTTAACCTCATGTATAATGGTGAAATAGTTGTTATTAAATTATACAAGAATCATATATAATAATATGATATCATATATGATCTTTTAACATTGATTTTTTTAATAATATCTGAGAATTATCGTCGTTTCGGGAGTTAACTTACTCATTTTCTTTTATATGTTTTGTTACATAAGCCATGGTTGTTGTATTTTATTTATATATATAATGCTATCTAGTCCTTAAACATCATTTTTAAATCATCAAATGATAATTATACTTGAATGGATACGATGGAGAATGAATCTCATCGCGTTCGTGGAGACGGTAGTCCGTACGTACGCACGAGCGACAATATCATTCTTTTGATATTAAAATAATATATAAATGGATGGTATATCATATATACAGAATCATTAACATGTTATATTTATTATTTACATGAGTTACACATCATTATTATACCCATCCAAATAATAATATATTGAATAATAATTACACCACGGCGTGGAGACGGTAAGCCGTACGTACGCACGTATGGTGACATGTTATTTAAAGGGTGGATAGAATACTGAATATGGTTGTACCATATTTATAATAACATAACAGTATATGTGAGATACTGGAGTTATTATTTTAGAATGGTAATAACAAAGAAAGAAGAAGTGGAAGAAGAAATGAACTTGGAGAAGGGTGGTGAAATCATTACCTCTTCTTCGGGTTCTTCCTTTTGATTTGATCAAAAGAGCTCCATAAGTTGGCTTTCTGATCAAACTAAGGCCTCTAGGTTGTAGTGAGGGATTTTGGGAGAGTATTTTGGCAGAGTTTGGCCGAACCAAAAGGCTTTGAAGGTGTGAAGAAATGAGAAGGAGGAGTGCCCTTTTATAAGAGGGGTGATGGGAACCTTTGGAAAAGCTAGAAATATTAATTTATAATAAATTCATATTCGGTTTCTAATGGCTCCAAAGCTTATTATTCAAAGGTTAAGGTGGGGATATGTCGAAAACCACTCAACCAATAGAATTTAGACAGGTTTGGGTACTTATATTAACCTTATCTTTAAGTATTAACTCTAAGTTAATTAGTTTCACTTTTACAATGTCTCTTTGTATTTTTATATAATATGGTTAATAAACATAATATATACATCCAAGAGACCCCCAAGTGGTACAGTAATGATGAACCTATCATGATATAAGTCTCTTGGCCAAACCTTAGATTTTTATGAATTTAATATCAATTAATAATATAATATTTGTTTTAAGAACTCTTTTCTGTCAATTTTGACACTATTCAATAGATGATTTTTGTGAAACTCATAACAGATTTATTACTTCGAACAAAGTCAATTAAATCAATCCTAATATATCATATTATCCTATAAAATTAGTTTAATTCATTAAAAGTTTCATATTATATTTATTTGGGTATTTATAATATCAATTATTTTAATTTTTCACTATTATAGTAATTACTACATCATCATTGTGTCATAAATAAAATAAATTATTTAATGTCTAAAAATACTAAATAAAATATCATTATGTAGACAATCTTTTTAGCTTTCTAATGAATATTTATAATCTAAAATCCAACATATATAACCCTATGTAACAATTGTTTTTCTAAAAGATATATGCTTGTGTCATTTTTGTATTCATTTTAACTTAATTAAAATAAAGTGTCATTATCACTTACAAGTGGATCCATGGGGTCCCAAAATAGACCCAAAGATTCCCATGGTCGACCATGTATCAACCAATAGGGTTAAGACACGTTTTAGGGTAATTTAGTATTATTATAATATTATTTTTTAACCCTTATTTACCGGATTTACCCTTAACCATGGTAAATAAAATATTTACCGCAGTAATTATTCAAAATGTCTAAAAATAAAAGTTACCTATTTAAACAATTTTAACATCCTGATTCCAAATATGGAATCCATTTTACTAAATTCAAAACACAGAAGTGGCATAAATTAATTTAAAATTAATTCCCGCTGTCAAAACAAAAAGCGTGTTTTTAAGAGATAATAACTATCAAAAGATTGACACTCGTTTATGTTCGGTTTAATTGTAAAATTATGTCCAATGACCAACATTATATTAAATGGTAAAAATATATTCTAAATATACTTTAAAACCACTCAAATTCATAATTTATCACTATTAATTATTTTGATTAAAAAAGTTGTTTTTAATTAAAACTTAGTAATTTTCACTATTCATCAAAATATGAAAGTTATCCGAAATGTACCAAAATTTCACCTTAGGCTAAATTCGATATTCCGAATCCAAAAATGAAGTCCATTTTCAAATATAAAATATATATAATTTCAAAAAGTAGGTATTACTATTCATAATGGCTAGTTTGATTAGTTATGGTGTGTTAGAACTCGGTGTTGCGTACAACACACGCTATCACATTATTCAAAGAGAAGCGTACCATAAAATCTTGGGGTGTTACATTCTCCCCTCCTTCAAATAATTGCGTCCTCGCAATTTCTAGGGTATTACTGCATAAAAAGACTTGGGTGGTTCTTCATCATAAGTTCCTCGGGTTCCCACGTTGCCTCCTCCATCTTATGGTTTCTCCACAAAACTTTTACCAGACGCGTCGTCCGGTTTCTCAGCACTTGTTCTCTCGTATCAAGAATCTTGATGGGCTCTTCGCAATAAGACAGATCGGGTTCCAGTTCTAATTCCTCATAGGTGAGTACATGCGTCGGATCAGGCATGTATTTCCTCAATAGAGATACGTGGAACACATCGTGAACTTTGGAGAGACTTGGTGGCATTGCCAATCGGTAAGCTACAACCCCAATTCGTTCTAGAATTTCGAAAGGTCCGATGTACCTGGGACTAAATTTACCTTTCTTACCAAAAAGCATGACTCCCTTCCACGGAGATACCTTCAGAAAAACATGATCACCAACTTGAAATTCCAAATCCTTCCTTCGATTATCGGCATAGCTCTTCTGCCTACTTTGAGATACTTTGATGTGATTTTGGATTACTTTCACCTTTTCCACCGTTTCCTCCACCAGTTCTGGGCCTACAAGTTTTCTTTCACCAATGTCATCCCAACAGGTTGGTGTACGACATCTCTTTCCGTATAACGCTTCATATGGTGCCATCTGAATACTCGAATGGAAGCTGTTGTTATAGGAAAATTCTACCAAAGGTAAATATTGATCCCACATACCCTGAAAGTCAAGTGAGAAAGATCTCAACATGTCTTTTAAGGTTTGAATAGTCCGTTCTGATTGTCCGTCTGTCTGAGGGTGGTAAGCAGTGCTCAAATGAAGTTCAGTATCCAGGGATTTTTGAAGATTTTTCCAGAATCTTGAAGTAAAACGGGGATCACGATCAGAAACAATCTATAGGGGTACTCCATGAAGTCTCACAACTTCATTAATATATAGTCTTGCTAGACGTTCCAGGGGTAGATCTTCTATTATAGCAAGAAAATGTGCTTTCTTGGTAAGACGATCAACAATAACCCATATTGCATCATTCCTTCTAGGAGTCTTTGGTAGCCCTATGACAAAGTCCATCGTAACATTGTCCCATTTCCACTCCGGTATGGGAAGAGGTTGCATGACTCCTCCAGGCTGTTGCCTTCCAGCTTTCACTTGTTGACAAACCATACATCTTGACACAAAATCAGCAATCTCCCTCTTCATGTTGTCCCACCAAAAATGTTCCTTCAAATCTATATACATTTTGGTGCTCCCAGGGTGTATAGAGAAATTGGAACTATGAGCATCATCCAGCAATTCCCTTTTTAGATCAGATATATTGGGAACACAAAGTCTCTTCCCGAATTTCAAAATTCCATCTTCATACACAAAGTCTCTCAATCTCCCATCATTCACAGTTATAATCTTCTTTTGGAATTCTTCATCATCGGTCTGAGAACTCTTAATCCTTTCTAGTAAAGATGGTTTGGCAACAATTTGAAAAAGCATTGATGTCTCACCTTCCATGGTTATTCCCATGTCCATCTTCACTAGATCCATGAAAATTGGACCCCTTTCAATTCTCATATTGTTCAAAACTCCATGGTCTTTTCTACTCAAAGCATCTGCCACCTTGATTGCCTGCCCTGTGTGGTAGTGTATCGTACAATCATAATCCTTGAGTAATTCAAGCCATCTCCTTTGCCTCATGTTGAGTTCTTTTTGTGAGAAAATATACTTCAAACTCTTGTGATCAGTATAAATCTCACATTTTTCACCATAGAGGTAGTGCCTCCATATCTTCAAAGCAAAGATCACTGCTGCAAACTCGAGATCATGAGTAGGATATTTTTGTTCATGAATTTTCAACTGTCGTGATTCATAGGAAATAACTCTATCATTCTGCATAAGGACACAGCCAAGTGCTTTCTTCGATGCATCACTATAAATAACGAACCCATCATTCCCCGATGGTAGAGTCAATATAGGACCATTGACTAATCTTCTCTTTAGTTCTTTGAAACATTCTTCACACTCTTTTGTCCAAACAAATTTAACCCCTTTGCGTGTGAGCTTCGTTAATGGGTTAGCCAATCGGGCAAAATTCTGGACGAAACGTCGATAATAACCTGCCAAACCAATAAAACTACGTACCTCAGTTATACTTGTAGGTGCTGGCCATTCTTGGATTGCCTTGGTCTTAGAAGGATCAACAGAGATTCCATCTTTAGAGACAATATGGCCAAGAAAATAAATCTCCTGAAGTCAGAATTCACACTTGCTAAACTTCCCATATAATTCATGCCTCCTCAGAGTCTTCAAGATAATGCGCAAGTGATTTTCATGATCTTCGTAGGTTTTGGAGTATACCAAGATATCATCAATAAATACCACCACAAATTCATCGAGATACTCCTTCAAAACTCTATTCATCAGATCCATGAATACAGAGGGTGCATTAGTCAATCCAAGCGGCATTACAGTAAACTCGTAATGCCCGTACCAGGTTCAAAATGCTGTCTTCGGAATGTCTTCCTTCTTCACACACAACTGATGGTATCCAGATGGAAGGTCAATCTTTGAAAAGTATTGAGCTCCATGCAGTTGGTCAAATAAATCATCAATACGAGGTAGGGGATACTTGTTCTTTATCGTTATAGCATTGATCTCCCTGTAGTCGATACCTAACCTCATAGATCCATCTTTCTTTTTAACAAAAAGAACAGGGGCTCCCCATGGAGAAACACTAGGGCGAATAAATCCCTTATTACTCAATTCCTCTAGTTGTTTATTTAGTTCGACTAACTCTACAGTGTCCATTCTATAAGGGGTCTTCGATATAGGCCTTGATCCAGGAATCAAATCAATAGAAAACTCAACTTCTAGTTCAGGAGGATGTCCAGGTAAATCTTCCGGAAATACATCTACAAATTCTTTCACAACAGGTACATCCTCTATTTGAACATTCCTTTCCTCACCGACAGTTATTTCATTCTCTTCCTCCCCAATAATTGAATTAAGTTGAGCTACTGGGGGTGGATCTAAATAAGAATTAGGTGGTGATGATTCTGCTCTAAAAATAAGGTGCTCCTTATCATTATCATCAAGAATCGTAACCTCTTTCTTCTTACAATAAATCTTCGCATCATAGTCCTAAAGCCAGTCCATACCGAGGATTATATCAAACTCAATCATAGGTATGACGATGAAATCAGCAGATAAAGAAAATTTATGTGCTCTAATGGGGACTGATTCACAAAACTTTGTTGCAACGATACTTCCCTTAGGAGTTTTAACTGAAAACTCCCTTATTAAATCAAATTGGAAATATCTAATTTTCTTAGAAAACTGGGAAGATATGAAACAATGCAATGATCCAGAATCAAATAATGTATTTGCTAAACTTTAGGAAACCATTAAATTACCTGCCACCACGTCTTTCGGAGCTTCTACCTCAGCAGTAGTGATAGTATAAGCCTGGCCTTGATCCCTTGGCCTTTTCTGAGGTAAGTTCTCATGACGCTTAGGAAATGCATTTTCATAATGCCCCATCTCCCTGCAATTATAGCACTGAACGTTGGTAGATTCCTTCTTCCCCTTGCAATCATGAGCTTGGTGGCCTTTTTCACAACACTTGTAACAGACTCCCATTCCCTTCAAGCAAGTACCAGTATTTTTCTTCTCGCATTTTCCACAAGATGGATATTCAACCTCTCCCTTCTTCCCCTTATTTCCATTCCCAGATTTATCAGTAGGTCTCTTCTTCTCTTGCTTTGCTTTAAAGTCATAAGAATTAGAGAATTCCTTTTCGGTCTTGATAGCACATGAGACAATGTCTTCGTACGATGAAAAGCATTGTGAGACTAACGCTCGACGGAGAAATGATTTTAACCCATCAAAGAAACGATCAATCTTACTTCTTGGGTTACGAATATAATCACCAGCGTACCTCACTAACCTTGTAAAGTCAGCCTCATACTTTGTGACATTCTCATCCTCCTTTTGTCTCAGACTCAGAAATTGCCTTTCCATATCTGCTCGATGGTCGCAAGGGAAGTATTTTTCTAAAAACTGATCGTTGAACTCCCTCCATTCCATATTTGATACTACATCATCTTCCTTCGTATTTTGAATCAATGACCACCATTGATCAGCATCTCCAGTGAGGCGGTAAACTGCCATGATAACTTTTTCCCTTCCACTGCTCCCCAAAGCCTAAAATATTTTCTCTAGGGAAAATATCCATTGCTCAGCTACTAAGGGATTTGTATTCCCATTGAACGTTGGTGGTTGTTGCCTCATGAATCGATCTAACATTGATCCTCCACGCTGCGGATCAGGGTGCTCCATACGGGTAAGGTTATTATTCATAACCTGAGTAAGTTGTCCCAGTATGGTGATTAGCTGATCAGCACCAGTTGCATCACCAGCCCCAATATAATTATCTTGAGCATGAGGGCAATCCCTACATGGAGTGCGTGCATTGATAAAATTTCCATTTCTTCCACTAGGCGCCATTTCTAAACAATGGCATAAACTAGATCAGTTTATGAATCAAAATACATAATCCCATACTTATAAAACACTTAACATAAATTGAACTATTTATGGATATAATCCATAATCATAAGAATTTTTTCTTTGAGGAAGTATATATTCATAATCCCTTCAAAATTATTTTTAAATAAAATGAGAGTTATCCTAAGCATATCCCCCGGGAGTGTCGTAACCAGGAGTGCAGCAAGGCCCGTTGTCGTGCACCAGTTCCCGTTCAAGTCTAGCTCAAAGCGGTGTTTTCGGGTTTTACCCCTAGGTACATCTGTGCCAGAGCCGCCTCTACCTGCTCGTATCCAGATAGGGATGTATTGCTTGGAAAACTCACAAAATATCTACAATACCAAAATTCTAGGAAGTTCTTCTATACTAATCCTCAAAGTTCATCTTAGGTCTACGTGCTCTAATCAGAGTTTATCTAAATCTAGCTTCCAAGGTTTGTACTAATCTTCCTCTGATACCAACTGTAACGCCCCGACCCTAGTTACCCAGAGTCGGTGCATTACTTCGTAACATTGGCATGATCACAAGAAAGATCAAATCTCGAAAGACCGATTGGTTTAGTAGCCTTGGAAACACTAGATATATTCATAAGTTTTACATTACATCATAAAATGAAAAAATACTACAATAACATAATGTCTCCATAATCCACACTCATATCCCCAAATAATATCCCTGAAGGTCATTCATAATTTACTTCTTCACTTCCTGGGAAAAATAAAACATAGAAAAGGGGTGAGCTCAAATGCCCAGTAAGGATAACAATATAGCGGAAACTTTCATAAATAAGAATAAACATTTAAGGCAATGTATAACTAAAACAAAAGCCTTTTAAATATGAACTTTCATCATGGTATGTCATAAATAAAATGAAATAATGCCATTTACTTATTCACATAGATATTCTACTAATATAATAATCACATGCAAAAATCAATAACCACTTTCATAATGTTGGAATGCATAATGCCAGACTACAATAACCACATAGCCAAGGCCTCGTGCCAAGACTACAAATAAGATTTTGTCAAGGCCTTGTGCCAAGACACTAGTTTGTCTCATGAGACCTACCGATGCATCGAGGAGCTATAGCGGGCTCAACCCGTCACATATTAAGTCCAATGCAATCCCATATGAAAAGGTTTAAATATAACATAAACATTCGTATTAAAACTAGCATACGAAATGTCAATACTTTCACCATAAACTATGAATGGTATAAAAATAGCACATCCACAGTCAAACATATCACAAAACCTTCAATACAATATAGAAGTTTTGTATCATAATAAATCAACTTCAAATAATCATAAAATCCATCAAAGGATGTTGACATAGATGAAATCAAAATTCTTTTTAAAGAAATATCTCCTTTTATTTTGAAATCATTTAAGATCCATATAAAATAAAACATTTTCTTTAAAAATAATCTTATAAACTTGTAAGGAAAGCTTTGAAGATTTTATAACGGCGTAAAATAACCGCACCCGCCGTATAAGTTAAAAAAAACATTCTTACCTCAATTCTGTCGAAAAGGTTAAAAAGGACCTTGTTGTGAAAATGACGGAAAGATTCCTTTATAAACCTCTTATAAAAAGTCAAACAAGGGTATAAATGACTTTAACCCATATTCTTGTAAATAGTAAAAATGTTTTGAAATACATTTTTAAGAAACATGGATGTGGATGATAAAGATATCCCATTAGATTATAAAGTATAAACAACCTCAGATAATGAAGAGATTGTGAAATAAACCCTTACCTTGTACTTTTCCTTGGTTGGGGTAGGTTAACCTCCTGTATAATGGTGAAATAGTTGTTATTAAATTATACAAGAATCATATATAATAATATGATATCATATATGATCTTTTAACATTGATTTGTTAATAATATCTTAGAATTATCGTCATTTCGGGAGTTAACTTACTCATTTTCTTTTATATGTTTTGTTACATAAGCCATGGTTGTTGTATTTTATTCATATCCAGAATGATATATAGTCCTTAAACATCATTTTTAAATCATCAAATGATAATTATACTTGAATGGATACGATGGAGAATGAATCTCATCGCGTTCGTGGAGACGGTAGTCCGTACGTACGCACGAGCGACAATATCATTCTTTTGATATTAAAATAATATATAAATGGATTGTGTATCATATATACAGAATCATTAACATGTTATATTTATTATTTACATGAGTTACACATCATTATTATACCCATCCAAATAATAATATATTGAATAACAATTACATCACAGCGTGGAGACGGTAAGCCGTACGTACGCACGTATGGTGACATGTTATTCAAATGGTGGATAGAATACTGAATATGGTTGTACCATATTTATAATAACATCACAGTATATGTGAGATACTGGAGTTATTATTTTAGAATGGTAAGAACAAAGGAAGAAGAAGTGGAAGAAGAAATGAACTTGGAGAAGGGTGGTGAAATCATTACCTCTTCTTCGGGTTCTTCCTTTTGATTTGATCAAAAGGGCTCCTTAGGTTGGCTTTCTGATCAAAATAAGGCCTCTAGGTTGTAGTGAGGGAGTTTGGGAGAGTATTTGGGCAGAGTTTGGCCGATCCAAAAGGCTTTGAAGGTGTGAATAAATGAGAAGGAGGAGTGCCCTTTTATAGGAGGGGTGAGGGGCATCTTTGGAAAAGCTAGAAATATTAATTTATAATAAATTCATATTCGGTTTCTAATGGCTCCAAAGATTATTATTCAAAGTTTAAGGTGGGGATAGGTCGAAAACCACTCAACCAAAAGAAGTTAGACAGGTTTGGGTACTTATATTAACCTTATCTTTAAGTATTAACTCTAAGTTAATTAGTTTCACTTTTACAATGTCTCTTTGTATTTTTATATAATATGGTTAATAAACTTACTATATACATCCAAGATACCCCCAAGTGGTACATTAATGATGCATCTATCATGATGTAAGTCTCTTGGCCGAACCTTAGATTTTTAGGAATTTAATATCAATTAATAATATGAATTTTGTTTTAAGAACTCTTTTATGTCAATTTTGACACTATTCAATAGTTGATTTTTTTGAAACTCATAACAGATTGATTACTTAGAAAAAAGTCAATTAAATCAATCCTAATATATCATATTATCCTATAAAATTAGTTTTATTCATTAAAAGTTTCATATTATATTTATTTGGGTATTTATAATATCAATTATTTTAATTTTTCACTATTATAGTAATTACTGCATCATCATTGTGTCATAAATAAAATAAAATATTTAATGTCTAAAAATTATAAATAAAATATCATTATGTAGGAAATCGTTTTATCTTTCTAATGAATATTTATAATCTAAAATCCAACATATATAACCCTATGTAACAATTGTTGTTCTAAAAGATATATGCTTGTGTCATTTTTGTATTCATTTTAACTTAATTAAAATAAAGTGTCATTATCACTTACAAGTGGATCCATGGGGTCCCAAAATAGACCCAAAGATTCCCATGGTCGACCATGTATCATCCAATAGGTTTAAGACACGTTTTAGGGTAATTTAGTATTATTATAATATTATTTGTTAACCCTTATTTACCGGATTTACCCTTAACCATGGTAAATAAAATATTTACCGCAGTAATTATTCAAAATGTCTAAAAATAAAAGTTACCTATTTACACAATTTGAACATCCTGATTCCAAATATGGAATCCATTTTCCTAAATTCAAAACACAGAAGTGGCAGAAATTAATTTAAAATTAATTCCCGCTGTCAAAACAAAAAGCGTGTTTTTAAGAGATAATAACTATCAAAAGATTGACACTCGTTTATGTTCGGTTTAATTGTAAAATTATGTCCAATGACCAAAATTATATTAAATGGTAAAAATATATTCTAAATATACTTTAAAACCACTCAAATTCATAATTTATCACTATTAATTATTTTGATTAAAAAAGTTGTTTTTAATTAAAACTTAGTAATTTTCACTATTCATCAAAATATGAAAGTTATCCGAAATGTACCAAAATTTCACCTTAGGCTAAATTCGATATTACGAATCCAAAAATGAAGTCCATTTTCAAATATAAAATATATATAATTTCAAAAAGTAGGTATTACTATTCATAACGGCTAGTTTGATTAGTTATGGTGTGTTAGAACTCGGTGTTGCGTACAACACACGCTATCACATTATTCAAAGAGAAGCATACCATAGAATCTTGGGGTGTTAGATTTCATGTGTGGGCATTCATAACAATAAGAAAAAAACGTAGAAATAACCCATCTCATTCATAGCCACCAGAACTACCTCGACATTTCATAGATCATTTAAATGGTTCTTCGATGAACTGACCCCATGGAATAATGACAGTCCCCAATCACTGTATCCCTTGTAGCTAACAACACAATAAAAAATTATTATAGAATAGAACATCCTATTTGGATAAATAACACTAAGACACTATATCCCCATCATAAATAGAGTCTCTAATGCTAATAAATTCATCATTAGACTCTTGGTCCTAATGAATCACCTCAGGAAGAGTGGATTTCAACTGAACACTGGAAATAGAAACTTCATCACCTTTCTTCTGAATTCCTATATGTATCTATGAAATAAATCCATCAAATTCCACATTTCTAAATATTCATCCACTAACTAGGATTAAATTTTCATTCTCAACACATCTTCGATGACATACCTTTTCCTGGGGGTGTATGTGACGTCAATATTGAATGATTGGGGTCCTCAACCCAATGCATATATTGAAGATTGAAATCATTTTACGGAATATATAACAAAAGATATTATGGTCTGAATACATATTAAACTTTTCTCTATAAAGGTAATGCCAGAAACACATAAGATTATGAATGGAATTTGAAAATTAAAATTCAGGGGTAGGATAATTCTCTTTTTATGGGAAACGAATATGAGATCTATAAAAATCTACTTGATCACCCTGTATAAGAACACCAACCATGGATGAACCAAATGCAACACAAAATAACACAAATCCATACATGTCATGTTGAAGAGACATCACAAGCACGTTTTTTCAATGATATTTCATATCAACAAAAGAACAGTGACAATTATCCTTTTATGAAAACCTCACCCCCTTCAAATTTTGATAAATCATATATAATTCCAAATTTGATAAGTCCTTCAAAAATTGGTGATATTAAATTGATAATCTCAACATGATCAATATCTCAATTATTTTTTGTGGTTACTCACATGTAATAAAATCCTTCACCATCTCATTATCAACTAATATTTCTTGTTCTAACAACACATGTCTTAAGAATTTCAATTCCCAAAACTAGAAATTACACATTGAAATCATATCAATGTTTCAGTGATTGATCAGCAATGTTAAGCTGTTCTTAGTTGATGAAAATGATCCTTCTCATATGTAGTGAAAATAAGGATTTTATCTAAAAATACAATAATGAATGTATCAAAATACTCATTGAAAAACTATTCACCAATGACATAAAATCTATAGGATAATTTTTTTGGCCAAAGGTAATTACATGGGACTTGTAATGATTGTACCTATTCCTAATTAAGGTTTTTTGAATGTCACACTCTTTTATCCTCAATTGATGCTTACTACATCGAAGGTAGATCATTGAAAATCACATCCCCCATTTTAACTAATCAAACATATCATCAATCTATGGAAATGGATAATTTTTCGTCACTATGACTGAATTAGGTTTTCAGTATTCCACACATAAGAAAAGGGAACCATAAACATTATTAGAATGGATAACAGATTCTATCCAAGGAGACCCACTCAGGTGGATAAGTTCTTTCTCATGAACATTTCCTAAATGAGAATTCGTCTTATTCATTTCTACTTGACTCAAGGAGTAAGGGGGAATATAATCTAGTTGAGTAAAAGGCATTACGTAAATAGAAAAGCCGACCACTCTTACCAGTGGTAACCCACTGTAATTAAAATAAAACATGTTATAAATCTCAATAAAAATTGGAGGGATATAACTTATCAAATATTTCCACTCCAGATTAAATGTCGACATTTATATTTCCTTCCCAAACTCTGGATAAGAAGGAATATCCCTGATTGACCATGGGTCAGTTTATCCTTTAGTGACTAGCGACACACCACTAGGTGTAGTATTATAGTGGTACCAAATATAACAATTAGTCCATGTTTTATTTGTAATGATATGGTCAATTCAGAAAATGATGTCAATATATTTCATGATGAAGACTATAAAACTCCAAGCCGAGTAACCATATTATAGATAGATGACACAACTAGGACTATGGATACCCCACTCTCTCATTATTATAAATAATTTTTTAATATACATTATGCAAGATAATATCTCTATAGAACAATTTAGAATGATTAATAATAAGGATATAAATAAATAAATGAGATTCACTAGTATCTAATAGAGTAGTCACAAATAATTATGATATATAATAGTGACTCCCAGAGTTGCAGCACCTATGTCTTCAACCTCAATAGACTCTTCCACTAAGTAAAGTAGCATCAATCTTGAATTCATATGTATATGAACCCATTTATAAGTGATTCATCTGATTAACATGATGTTTTGTAGGAGATTATGATCATGTTCAACTATGCATAGTAGAAAAGATATGGCATAATCAATGTATGTGTCTTGATCTTATAAAAGTGATATAGTTCATGGGAACATCATTGAAAACCTTCCTATAATGACTCAGATTTACACACTAATATCATGTCAAAGTTTTTATTCCTATCATCATTTGAGGTCTCGAACAACCCTACGGTTAAGAAATACCATGAGAATCATAATGATTTTTCTTCCCCTTTAAATAAAAAATGCTATCATATGGATAAAACGGAACTCCCATCAACCCTAACATTCTATCTTGATCTATCTCTGCCATCATCACCCTTTTTAGTACATCTACATTAGTGGTCATCTTTAAAAATAAAACCTGATAATGGATATCTCACTAATGATCCTACTCAAACAATTAAGACTCTTTCATATCATCATATATTATCTCAAGTAAAATATTATTTAGTTCAACTAATTCATTTTAATACTCAATAATATGTGTATCATCCTACTCAATCATGAAAAACTATATTTCATTGGACAACACCATTATCTCAGGATAGAAGTGGTTTGTGTAATGAACCTTGAAGTATTCTAATTAGAATCCCTCATGTCTCTTATCTTTCCCCATTACGTCACACCATATCTTTCAATGGTCATTCCAGCATGAAGGTGGAAAACATTACATTGATTTCATCTTGTGAGTCAAAGAACTAAGAAACATATTCTGTCCTACCCAACCATTCCTTATTACTGTTTTGTATTTTTGGATCAATTATAAATTGATGGAATCTGGAGAAGAAACTCATGAGAATGATTTCAATGAATATACCCTAGAAGATCCACTACTGAATCTTGGTCATTTATTGAAGGTGATGCATATCCCAGAACATGGAATATATGCATGATCACCTCAATGAGATTCTGAACTACTATAGAATTATATATCTACGATATAGAAACATATTCCTCATAGATCTGATTCACAAATATTCAATGTGCCATGATTCTACAGAACATCAAATTACCAAATAGAATAAATAAAATTAACTTTAAAACTGAGAAACAAGGGAAATTAATCCAAACATATTGAACAAACAAGATTTGGATATCACTCTATACATTATGTATAGGTAAAATACAAGAACTAATCCCCACATATTCATTCCCTGACTACCCCTAGAGACATTATTTTATTTTCAGCGGGGTTTGGACATGCTTAATAAAAACTCCCTCACAATTCTTATCAATATTTCAAAAAATCATATTTACTTTAAGATAATAGATTAACCATATTCCTCTAAAACCACTTTTACATGAACCAACTCAGGTAACCTGGTGGCCCGATAACCAAGGTTTCCCTAACATAGCCCGAATGGAATTCCTGATCCACACAGATTAGAAATTATCCCCTATGATCATATAACATGAAAGTGGGAATTCATTTTCAACAAAATAAAGCAAAACTATTACAACAAAGTGAATATGCATACTAAAAAGTCTAATAGGTTTATTATACCTTAATTCGAGAATGAATAAAAAAATAAATTATTAATACTAATTAATGAAAATAGGGGAAAACAGCCCATGTCCTAGTGGTCACAACTCACAACTACCAATGTTCAATAGGTGGATCCCTATCAATGAGATCCTTTATTTTTTTCTTGAATGTGGATGGAGAAAATCTACAAACAACCAAATGGACATGTATTGTCTGAGATAAAAAACCTAGTAGTGTATCACTATGGACACTATATAAGATACAAACAATATATTAAAATAATTAATGATTTAAATTTTACAATTAGTAGGTTTGGTGTTTTAATGAATATTTAAACATATCATGATATCAAATTCAAATGAGGAAAAACATTAATAATTAGCATTACTAGTGATATAATATATCTAAATTAATGGGTTAAATTAAAAATTTTATATAAAATAGTGTATATAAATTCAAAAATCATATATTTTAGTTTAATAACATTAGAATACATTTATATCTCATATGAAAAATATGAGAGAAAAATAGTCATCGTCTAAATTGGTAAAACATTTCTGGCATATATGAATCCACACTATATACTTCATAACAACAATATGTGTATACACACATAATGTTAACACTGGAAAAATGAGACTTGTCACCATCATATCAGGGATGTGACCTGTAGTATTTATATTTTCAAACACTATATAGTCAAAAAGAATTAAAAGATAACCCACAAACTACCAAGGGATTTCATGTTATCTTACACAATACATGATGGGAAATTTATTTTAAGACATATAATAATAAAATTAAATATAATTTACCATTTTAAATTTAAATTTTCTATTTAAAACCAAAATAAATTAATCTATAACATACCTCTTTAACAAGATAATACCATGGGGGTTCTACTAAAACATTTTAATCCATTTCGAAAATTTTGAAATCTTTTCCATACATATTACATCAAATTTAGAATTAATTTCCACATTTAAATTAAATAATTAAAATTTAATATTTTCTATCTAATCTATAATTAAAATCACCCAACATCCATAAACAATCCACAATTACATGAAAATTGTTGTTTTCCTAATTTCCATTCCAAAACCAATTAAAATATCACAAATCATTATAATTTTGTATTATCAAATTAATTAAAATAAATTTGAAGCAATTATATTAAATAAAAAAATTTAGTAATCAAAAAATTCTATTGTAATAAAATTTCAATAATGTGATGGAATAACCAAACCTTTACTATAAATCCTTGAATCACAACGAACCCCACCAACAAAAATGAAGATGTCGAATACCACCAAAATCACTGAGAAAACAGGTCAACAAAAAAAATATATCTATCAATTTAATAATGATATATTGAAATAAAAAAAGATAAGAAAGATAGAAATATAAAGAGAAAGTAGAACACTTCCCCTATTAACACACTATAAGCACAACGACAATTTAATGCTGAACAAATTGATTGGGACAGGTTGGAGAGCTTCAAGATCAAGTGTGGGAAGATTTGGGTTGAGAGTAATGAAATTCTAGAGGATAAAAAATTTAATATATCAGTCACACTTAATATTTTAAAATGTAAGTCATGGTATTACATGAAGTTGAATCCCACTATACATAGTGAAATGGTTATTTTCAAAAATCACCGAAAAAACATGTCCTATAGAATTAAAACCCAAACCGAATAATTAAGAACATATCTTTAATTCACTCATGATGTGTAATGGATCATTATAAAATGTACCCTTCATAGCATTAATCCTTTCAAAAATTTCATCCAACAACTCTTACACATTTGGTAACATAGTTACATGGCATGTAACCCTCCTACAACTAGTAGATATAGCATGTTAAATCTGAGATGACAACAAATCTCTAACTTCACCATTATATGTGTCCTCCCAATTCATTATCAACCATTCTCATTGAATCAAAATGGATAACCGCTAAAATTTAATAGAAATACTTGTTATATTAGAAATGGTATATTATATGAAGATAAATATTAAAATCTATAGTCATTATATTCTATAATGATAATTTCAAATGATACCAACATTGGGTTTTAATGACTTATATGATATTTAAATTCAGTTATCTAAATTCATAAGTTAATAAATCAAAACATGATTTAATGTATTATCTATTGTCAACTAGTTTTTAAATGATATAATTAAAGACTTATCATGTTTTACTAATTAATATTAATTATTAGGATTTTCCCTTTATGGTTCAATAAAAAATTTCATCATTTTGTGTTTGAAGGTGGTTTTATGGGTCAGTATTAATTTTCTGGAACTTATTTTCATATGTCTAGAGATAAAAACTCTTATTGGTTTACATGATCATTCAATTGTAAATATAAGATTTCTTCCCCTTTATATCTTTTATAGATATTTATTAGGTCATCTCATTATTTAAAGTTATTTCCATTGGTGTTAAAGATGTGTGTGTATTATTTCATTGATTATGTGGACACATCTTGCATGAATAAAATGTTTCATGACTTTAAGATGAGTGTAAATATATGAACCTAATATTTATTTAAAAATTATCACCATGGTGAAATTTTAACTATATTATGTAATATTTTTCATATTTCTCTAAATTTCCCAAAAAAAATATACTACAAATGTAAAAATGTGAAATCCCAGATATTTAACTCATTATTATGTGTTGTTAATTGAATATTTCGTTATGATTTTATAACTACATAAGTTCATTAGTTAATATTCCTTTAAATAAAATTAATTATTGAGTAATATAATCATAAAACATATTAATGTTCATTGATATGTATGTTTGTAATGGACCGGACCCCTCCGGTCCATTACTTTGTTGAAATCGATGTGGTCAACACGGCGCGCGTTATAATAATAATTTTAATACTGATGATGACGTAAAAATATGTTAATAATAATGATGATGACATAAACTGTGTGATTAATTAAACTAAAAAGAATAATCATGATAAAATGATTTCATTGGTGTTATTTTTATTAATGATGTGAAGTGGGAAGGTGTGTGATCCATTAGAGGTTGATAAATGAAACATGCAGTTTTTTTATTAATTGAGTAATTGTTGAAATTAAATTTGAATAATAATTATGGCTGTTGTGTTATTAATATTTTTCATAATATTAATAATAATGAGAAATTGATGAAATGAGTCATGGTATTTATTGCAAACAATTAAATGAACATGCAAGTGGAAGCACGGTGGTGCGTTCAAAAATTAAAGGTGAGTTCGTTATATTGGGTTTAGGAAATTGAATGGTTTTTATTTAAAAAATGTGGTTTCAATTTAATCAGTGTGAAATAAAAATAAATAGAATTAAAATAATTAAATTGATGGATGTTACGCGACATTGACATGGCATGGTTGGATTCAAATATCCAACAGGGTGGTTTAACATGGTCAATGCGACGAGCATAAATCTTCTTGTTATTAAAAACAATAACGTCAGTGAGTTAATAAAATAAGTTGATGAATTGTTATTGTTATTGAAGAACAATAAAAAACAATGATGGCGTAAAACTATATGTGAGAGGTTAATAAAATTAAATGTATTAAAATGGGGTTTTGTAATAATTGTTATACTAAATAATAATAATAATAATGTTGGCTTAATTTTTTGAATGATCCGTTAATAAAGATTTAAAATAGGTGTGTCATGTGGGTTTTGATGGGAGGTGATCTTGCATGTTTTTTAGGGATATTTAATCATTATTATTGAAAATAATTATGATAAAAATAATGGAACTAATGGTGTAAAATCAAGGGAGGCGCCACGTTGTTGGGGAGGAATGAGATTGGAGAGAGAATATTAACAATATATTAATAATGATATGAAATAAAAGGAGAGGTGCACCAATAAAATAAAGATTGTAGAGAGAATTAGATTGGAGAGAGAAAAGGTTTAAATGAAATAAATATTTAATATTTAAACCAATAAAATAAATAATTTAAAGAGGAGTCAATCATGGGATGTGTTGAACATGGAGAAAAGAAAGTGGGAGGCGCCACTTGTGGAGTGAGTTAAAGATTTGAAATAAATTGGAGAGAGAGTGTGAGAATTAAAAGAGAAGTAATAAAAGAAAAGAAAAAGAAATCAATTAAGGAGAAAAGGAGAAAGGCGCACCAAATTGGAGGGAGAGGGTTGGGTGGATTTAGGTATTTGAAATAAATCAATTAAAAATAATAATATAATAATCATGTTAATGTTTTTGTAGGTAAAACACTTTTCCGACAATAACTTCTTCGTGCCACCTCGGTTTCACGAACCGTCAGCGGCAGTGTGACCCTGACTACGAGATGGAAATTATGAGTCCAAAATTGGATGTCTTTTTCGTGGTTTCGGATTGGGTACCCGAAACGCTCATGAATTAATAGATTTAATATTGTTATTATTACGGGATCTTGTATCCAATGTATCTCCCTCATTCGGTATCAGAATGACGATCCGTCAGCGACAGCGTAACCCTGAAATTATGAGGATCATTTTAAGACCATTAATGAGCTACTTTTTATGACTCATGCCTCAGGTCAATGAAACACCACATTTTAATAGAATTGTCATTATTATTAAAACGCGTGGAAACCGCGTGACGTGTTCTGTGTTAACCAATCAAAACACGTAACGGGTGTACAGTCACACCGCGTATTCATCAATACACGTGGCATACTGTTTTACCTATTCATTGGCTATATAGAAAGGGTCGCGGATTATTTCCAGACTAATCGCTTCTTCTTCGCACAACGACGCTCTTTGATGATCAATAAGTCTTCCTCCTCTAACTTCTATATCCGAGCTCCGAATTGCGATCCGTCAGCGGCAATAGGATCGTAGCGAAGAGACGAAGCTTCTAAGCCCGTACTTGTCACCTTTACTTCCAGCCTTCTTTCTCCATCCTCCATCCTAGGAGGCGTTTTTCGGGTTTGGCGAAGGCGGAGGACACCGAAGGACATCGTCGGAAGCGACGTGATCGGGACCTTTTGAGGTAGGGGTTTACCTTCGTCTCTCTTTTTGGTGCAACATTCGGGGTGGGATATTTTTCTTTTGTTCCATTGGATGCAGTTGAACATTAAATAAAGATAATAAATGGATAAAGAAGGGTTTGGGGTTTTGTGTTGTTTCTATTTCCTTCCAGTTTCTTTATCTTCTGATTGTGATTTTGGATTGAAAGGCCTTTGCCTACTGAAAATCAAGGCCGTTGGTGGCCTTTGCGTGCGCAATTGATATCTGAATTGTATGTGGTTGGTTTTTTTAAAACATGGAAAATGGATAAGCACGTAAAGACTGGCTGATTAAATGAGAATGAAAACCTTGTGTGATCACCCCGATTGAACAAAGTTGGAATAATGAACATGTTGGTGGTTTGGTTGTTTTGTGGAAAATGCCTTTATTTATGAAAAGTGTTTTGATTATGAAAAGTGTTTTTAAGTAAAAGGTGTTTCCAAATGCGGAAATGTTTTGTGTGTGGAAAGGGTTTTATGTGTGGAACTTTGAAATAAATGAATGATGGAATGTTGTATGGTTGTGATAATCTCTTGTAAATGAAATGGCATGTGGTTGCTTGCGTTTTACCTAACCTTGGTTGTGGATGGCAGGTATATGTTTGTGAAAGGTTTTGTCATGATGTTAGTTTCCCAGTAGTAATAATTTGTTAAACCATTGCATGAAACATGAAAACCTAAATGGGGTTGGGGGATGATTGTTTGGTTTTTGATGCATGCTTCGTGGTAGCAGTGCCGAGGCACATGCTCCGTTTCTCTTTTTAAGAAGCCATAGGTTGGGCTGTGTTTTTGGTATATGTATATATATAATTGTATCTTTGTGTTTTGTCGCACCACACCCATGTCAAGCACCTAGTGCCGAACACTCCCATTTTATGGGAGAGGGTGTCCCCCTTAGTTACTAGCTCCTTCCTGATTCTTCTTCCACAGGCTGTGATGGCTTGAGGCGACCTTTAGCCCAACACTCTTCGGGCAGGCTTACCATTACCAAGAACCTTCGGGATGAGGCCCAGGTGTCTGCGGGTGGGTTAGTGGTTGTGGCCCAGGTGTGTGCGGGCGAGATGCATGGTTGTGAGGCCCAGGTGTGTGCGGGCGGGAAGAGTGTGGTAGCGTCAGGACATTTGCCGTTAGGAAGAGCAGCATCTAATTAAGTGGGAAATGGTGCGGGGTACCCAATATTTTTGTTCTATATATATACTAAACTTGTTTGTGTTACTTGGTGAGTGTGACCAGTGAGGCTGGGTGGATAGTTTTTCCTTGTTAGTTTCTGGTTCTTCTGTTTTCTCACGGGACCTTAGGGTGTCTCCCCACTTGTGCACGAGAGCTTTAGGTTCACTACTGAGTATACTTGTATGCTCACCCTACGTTGTTTCAGGTTTTCAGGAGGACTACCAGGGTCGTGCGGGACCGTACTAGTCAGGCAGTGGGAGTTGTGCAGTTTCTGTTTTCTTGTTTTCCTTTTGGTACTGTACTCACTTGTACTTCTGAGCTTCCTTGTACTTGTACCTATTTCAGTTTATTTATACATGCATATGGGACTGGTTTGGGTTCTTTTTCAGCACCTTGGTTCTTTTTCTTTTTTGGTGGTTAACTTGTCCTATTTCCCGATCCAAAACAATAAAAAGGGTAATGCCTCCCATATTTGTGAAAACTCATACCCTTGGTGCTAGTCGCCAACCCGAGGCCTACTGGAGGCGGGACTCGGGGGTCATTATCTCCCTTTCACCATTGCCTGCTCAGGAGGGGCATCTTTTGTGGGAGGGGGTCGTGACAGAATGGTATCAGAGCTGATGGTTGAGAGATAGGATGGAGTCTGGAGTTAGGCACAGTGAGGATTGCATGGGATGGTAGGGCAACAATGTTCGTTAATCTTGGTTCGTGACATAGGCCAGGGAAGACCGGCAAGGACATGGGATTTAAGGCCTCCCGTGATCTGATGCAAGGACTCTGAGCCTACCGAACGACCAAGTGAGACTATATTGATTGCAGGGTAGAGACCCTATGGAAGGTACATGCATCATCATGTTTGTGTTTTACTTGATTTGGGTGTTCTGGGAAAGGAAAAACCTGATCCTTAATCAAGATTCATTAATGAGGATGCGATTAAACCCGTGCAGGCGAGTCAGTGCCGCCTAAAGCGGAATGTATCTTGACATAGGAGAGGCAATTCCTAACTCATAGAGTTGTTGGTTTGTTTCTTGTTACGACAAGAGCCCTAAGAGGTATCTTGCGGAGTGGTTGTTTGGATCCATTCTTTTTCTTGGTTGGTTTTTAATTCTCGAGGACGGGAATGTTTTAAGATGTATCTGATGTAATGGATCGGACCCCTTCGTTCCATTCCTTTGTTGAAATCGATGTGGTCAACATGGCGCGCGTTATAATGATAATTTTAATACTGATGATAATGTAAAAATATGTTAATAATAATGATAATGACATAAACTGTGTGATTAATTAAACTAAAAAGAATAATCATGATAAAATGATTTAATTGGTGTTATTATTATTAATGATGTGAAGTGGGAAGGTGTGTGATCCATTAGACGTTGATAAATGAAACATGCTGTTTTTTTATTAATTGAGTAATTGTTGAAATTAAATTTGAATAATAATTATGACTGTTGTGTTATTAATATTTTTCATAATATTAATAATAATGAGAAATTGATGAAATGAGTCATGGTATTTATTGCAAACAATTAAATAAACATGCAAGTGGAAGCACGGTGGTGTGTTCAAAAATGAAAGGTGAGTTCGTTATATTGGGTTTATGAAATTGAATGGTTTTTATTTAATAAATGTGGTTTCAATTTAATCAGTGTGAAATAAAAATAAATAGAATTAAAATAATTAAATTGATGGATGTTACGCGACATTGACATGGCATGGTTGGATTCAGATATCCAACAGGGTGGTTTAACGTGGTTAATGCGACGAGCGTAAATCTTCTTGTTATTAAAAACAATAACGTCGGTGAGTTAATAAAATAAGTTGATGAAATGTTATTGCTATTGAAGAACAATAAATAACAATGATGGCGTAAAACTATATGTGAGAGGTTAATAAAATTAAATGTATTAAAATGGGGTTTTGTTATAATTGTTATACTAAATAATAATAATAATAATGTTGGCTTAATTTTTTGAATGATCCGTTAATAAAGATTTAAAACAGGTGTGTCATGTGGGTTTTGATGGGAGGTGATCTTACATGTTTTTTTAGGGAGATTTAATCATTATTATTGAAAATAATTATGATAAAAAGAATGGAAGTAATGGTGTAAAATCAAGGGAGGCGCCACTTTGTTGGGGAGGAATGAGATTGGAGAGAGAATATTAACAATATATTAATAATGATATGAAATAAAAGGAGAGGCACACCAATAAAATAAAGATTGGAGAGAGAATTAGATTCGAGAGGGAAAGGGTTTAAATGAAATAAAGATTTAATATTTAATCCAATAAAATAAATAATTTAATGAGGAGTCAATCATGGGATGTGTTGAACATGGAGAAAAGAAAGTGGGAGGCGCCACTTGTGGAGTGAGTTAAAGATTTGAAATAAATTGGAGAGAGAGTGTGAGAATTAAAAGAGAAGTAATAAAAGAAAAGAAAAAGAAATCAATTAAGGAGAAAAGGAGAAAGGCGCACCAAATTGGAGAGAGAGGGTTGGGTGGATTTAGGTATTTGAAATAAATCAATTTAAAATAATAATATAATAATCATGTTAATGCTTTTGTAGGTAAAACACTTTTCCGACAATAACTTCTTCGTGCGACCTTGGTTTCACGAACCGTCAGCGGCAGTGTGACCCTGACTACGAGACGAAAATTATGAGTCCAATATTGGATGTCTTTTTCGGGGTTTCAGATTGGGTACCCGAAACGCTCATGAATTAATAGATTTAATATTGTTATTATTACGGGATCTTGTATCAAATGTATCTCCCTCATACAGTATCGGAATGACGATCCGTCAGCGACAGTGTAACCCTGAAATTATGACGGTCATTTTAAGACCATTAATGAGCTACTTTTTATGACTCATGCCTCAGGTCAACGAAACACCACATTTTAATCGAATTATCATTATTATTAAAACGCGTGGAAACCGCATGACGTGTTGTGTGTTAACCAATCAAAACACGTAACGGGTGTACAGTCACACCGTGTATTCATCAATACACGCTGAATACTGTTTTACCTATTCGTTCGCTATATAAGAAAGGGTCGCGGATTATTTCCAGACCAATCGCTTCTTCTTCGCACAACAACGCTCTTTGATGATCAAGAAGTCTTCCTCCTCTAACTTCTTTGTCCGAGATCCGAATTACGATCCGTCAGTGGCCACAGGATCGTAGCGACGAGACGAAGCTTCTAAGCCCGGACTTGTCACCTTTCCTTCCAGCCTTCCTTCTCCAGCTTCCATCCTAGGAGGCGTTTGTCGGGTTTGGCGAAGGCGGAGGACACCGAAGGACGTCGTCGGAAGCGACGTGATCGGGACCTTTTGAGGTAGGGGTTTACCTTCGTCTCTCTTTTTGGTGCAACATGCGGGGTGGGATATTTTTCTTTTGTTCCATGGGATGCAGTTGAACTTTAAATAAAGACAATAACCGGATAAATAAGGGTTTGGGTTTTTGTACTGTTTCTATTGCCTTCCAGTTTCTTTATATTCTGATTGTGATTTTGGATTGAAAGGCCTTTGCCTACTGAAAATTAAGGTCGTTGGTGGCCTTTGCGTGCGCAATTGATATCTGAATTGTTTGTTGTTGGTTTTGTTAAAACATGGAAAATGGATAAGCACGTAAAGGCTGGCTGATTAAATGAGAATGAAAACCTTGTGTGATCACCCTGATCGAACAAAGTTGGAATAATGAACATGTTGGTGGTTTGGTTGTTTTGTGGAAAATGCCTTTATTTATGAAAAGTGTTTTGATTATGAAAAGTGTTTTGAAGTAAAAGGTGTTTCCAAATGCGGAAATTTTTTGTCTGTGGAAAGGGTTTTATGTGTGGAACTTTGAAATAAATGAATGATGGAATGTTGTATGGTTGTGATAATCTCTTGTAAATGAAATGGAATGTGGTTTCTTGCGTTTTACCTAACCTTGGTTGTGGATGGCAGGGATATGTTTGTGAAAGGTTTCGTCTGGATGTTAGTGGCCCAGTAGTAAAAATTTGTTAAACCATTGAATGAAACATGAAAACCTAAATGTGGTTGGGGGATGATTGTTTGGTTGTTGATGCATGCTTCGTGGTAGCAGTGCTGAGGCACATGCTCAGTTTCTCTTTTTAAGAATCCATAGGTTGGGCTGTGTGTTTGGTATATGTATATATATAATTGTATCTTTGTGTTTTGTCGCACCACACCCATGTCAAGCACCTAGTGCCGAACACTCCCATTTTATGGGAGAGGGTGTCCCCACCTAGTTACTAGCTCCTTCCTACTCCTTCATCCATAGGCTGTGATGGCTTGAGGCGGCCTTTAGCCCAAGACTTTTCGGGCAGGCTTACCGTTCCCAAGAACCTTCGGGATGAGGCCCAGGTGTCTGCGGGCGGGTTAGTGGTTGTGGCCCAGGTGTGTGCGGGCGAGATGCGTGGTTGTGAGGCCCAGGTGTGTGCGGGCGGGATGCGTGGTTTGGCCCAGGTGTGTGCGGGCGGGAAGAGTGTGGTAGCGTCAGGACGTTTGCCGTTAGGAAGATCAGCATCTAATTAAGTGGGAAATGGTGCAGGGTACCCAATACTTTTGTTCTATATATATACTAAACTTTTTTGTGTTACTTGGTGAGTGTGACCAGTGAGGCTGGGTGGATAGTTTTTCCTTGTTAGTTTCTGGTTCTTCTGTTTTCTCACGGGACCTTAGGGTGTCTCCCCACTTGTGCACGAGAGCCTTAGGTTCTCTACTGAGTATACTTGTATGCTCACCCTACGTTGTTTCAGGTTTTCAGGAGGACTAACAGGGCCGTGCGGGACCCTACTAGTCAGGCAGTGGGAGTTGTGCAGTTGCTGTTTTCTTGTTTTCCTTTTGGTACTATACTCACTTGTACATTTGAGCTTCCTTGTACTTGTACCTATTTCAGTTTATTTATACACGCATATGGGACTGGTTTGGGTTTCTTTTCAGCACCTTTGTTCTTTTTCCTTTTTGGTGGTTGATTTTTCCTATTTCCCGATCCAATACAATAAAAAGGGTAATGCCACCCATATTTGTGAAAACTCACACCCTTGGTGCTAGTCGCCAACCCGGGGCCTACTGGAGGCGGGACTCATGGGTCATTATCTCCCTTTCACCATTGCCAGCTCAGGAGGGGCATCTTTGGTGGGAGGGGGTTGTGACAATGTTACATAATAGATGAATGATATTGTCTATGATACGTCTAACTTCCATCCCATGCAATCTTAATTATATCCTCTTCCTTGGGTACCCTCCATGTCATTATGTTATGATGGGATCTAATAACATGTATTGTGGTATTATATTGGTAAACAAATTCCAAATTATTTGTATATTAAAATTAAAAATAATTTCATGATATAATAAATTGATTGCATTAATTTAATGAAGTTGATAAATAAAAATATAGTCCAATATTTAATAAATTTAACCTTTTTATCATTATAAGTTATTATAGAGGATATATTATATGTATATAAAGAAATAATTCATACTTGAAATGTAAATAGGCTATATAAATAACCTCATAAATTATAAATTATTTATATTAAACTCACATCCAAGTAAAGAAACAAATTTAAAGTGTATAGATAAAATATATAACCAACTTTGAGTATAGAAGCAATTATATATCTTATTATTCCATACCACCACATGACATGAATATTTTTATATAAAACCATATATATTCATATTATAAAAATTAAATCAATATATTTATAATTTTTAATACAAATTCACAACTATAAATCCTAACACATTTTATCATTCAGTTTGAATTATATATAATTTTTAAAAGCCCCCAAATTAATATTAACATATATATCTGGATAATATCATAATCGAAGAATGGTAAACTAATAATTGTTTATATAAATGATCTTAATAAATATTAATATTTATCATATAAAATAATACCATTAGTACATAAAGATACAACTATATTACCTTCTCTATTTCATGGTTTTATTTAGAATAAATATTATCGAATTTTTTTCCCTATAACGAAGTCCTTAATTAGTCTATATTTTAATCAATATATCACAAATACTATAGCCTCATAAAAACATTATACTTTATCATTATTCCACATCACATTCAACAACTCATAAACCTTTTCGAAAACCCCTTTCAGAAATCATCTCAATCTATATATTATAATAGAACTCAGCACTCACTCAAATAATTATATAAATATAGTATATTAATGTTTATTATCATGAGTGTTACATCTACTTTTGACCCTAAAGGAAATTGTGGTGTTAAAAGATGATTAATTTTCCAAACCAAAATTGTAAAAAGGGATATTCTTTTAATAAATAATTCCATCCCAAGATATATTGTGATCTGGTATGATCTATATCAAACACTTGTTTATCCATTCTAGTTTTCACTAGATATATACCACACATCATTTATAATTATACAGTCCCTTTTTTCTATGATATCTAATCACCAAAAGGTATACTGTATATTGATATATACTAGGCATACTCTTACATTATCTATCATATGATTAATGAAACAATAATGAAAATGAACACATCTCATTATATGAAGTACATAACACATAGAGATTAAACTAAATGAATCTTAGATCCCATTCAATGAATAAAAAAATTCATTAATATTACTTGTATTAAGATAAAATGTTGATATTATTAAAATTTGTAATATTTTTAGAATAACATATAAAATTTTATTATATACCATCAATTCGAGTATGATCTCAAAAACAACTATTCTAATAAAATCATAAAATTTTTACGTTGAACAACTCTATATTTAAAAATAATATCAAAACACTCTTAGATTTTATAAGCTGGTAAAATATATTGTTAATATGTAGAAAATTTAATATACATAATGTAATGTATATTTTCATTGTTATAATATAAAAAAACCAAATATCATATGTATTTCCGGATTTTAGATATTTAATATTGGAATAAAATATTTTTTCAAATATTCAATGGATGGGTGGTGGGAATGCTTTTACATTATAATGAAATTAACTAGGATAAACCATTTTATACTAGATAAAATTACAATAATCCATTATTTTCACAACTTTTCATAAAATTTATTATATCCTACGAAATTTATATAAAAATAAAATAATTTTTGACAAAAAAATATTAATTTTACAATCAAATTATATTATCAATTTTGAAAAAATGTAATATATATATATATATATATATATCAAAATTATAAATTTTCTAAATAAATATAACATGATGTAATAATTTTTATATCATTACCTATAGTAATAACTCTTTAATTTGTTTTATTAAAATAAAAAGAACCATAAATCATTTCATAATTTGTAACCCCAATACATATTCAGAAAAATTATTCAAGGAATTTTTGGTATCATATATCCATAATAAGGATGAATTGATTTCTATATTATTAATACCATATTTGGAAATTACACATATTATCATACTCTAATTGAAGTATATAGATAAATTCTGTTAGAAATTATAATAATTTATCTAATTCATTAATTTATTTTCCTTTATCATACATCTATTTGTATTTTACAAACCATATTGACTATTAAAAAACATTGGGACCCCATTATTTCTTATTATGACCAAATATACCCAAAAAAAGTTAAATAATGTGAAATCCAAATTAAAATTCTTCATTTAAACATAATTATATTTTATATCACCCACTTTTGTTAATAAAAGCATATTTAAATATATAATTCACTCAAATCCATCCACCCAAAATATTTATGTGTTTGATGGAGGTAATGATCAAAAAATACATAAATTTTTTTAAATCACCGATAATAAGGAATCTATAATGACTATATATATGAATATGATTAAATAATTTAAAAATATCAAAAATAACTCATCAATTTCGAAGATATAATGTTTTAGGTGATATTTACTCAATTTTATGTCATAATAACATAATAAGATATTTTAAGGGAATGTGATCGACCGCTTAATGTCCACTCACTCTTCCTCCTTCTCCATGTATTACATTAATGTGGGGTAGTAGATCTGTTTATATATTTTTATTCCTATTAATAATCTATTTAGGAAAACTGATATGACTCTACAAATAATTTATTGATAAGATTTATTATATCAACCACAGTTTTCATTAAACATGAATATATAGATAATGTATACTCAATGTAAAAATAAATGGAATAATTTACTAAAATTATGTTTACAAAAATGTCAACATCTTGTTATGATGATAGGATATGATATGTTTTTTTCTATGGTTGCATTCTTCATTATGGTCGTCATTTACTATATCAATCTACCTGACGTATCAATGATTCTCATATATGAATTTCATCCTATCATATAAAACAATATATAAATATTTAATCTATCATTATTTTATTTATTTAAATAATTTAATTAATAATTTTTTCTTATCTACTTTCCATTTTCTACAATTGTTGAATAAATAGGTTTTTCTCAATATTTAATGTCTCCATTAATAATTTTGGAATGATTATGGTTTTTATCAGTAAATAATAAATCATAAAGTTAACATTGAAACAATTATGTCTCATTGAAAACTACTATATTGGTTTCGTTGGACAACTATATAAATTTAAGACACATCCACTATTTCATCAGTCTGATAATAACATATTATTTCATTATTTTGGAAAACATTTTACACACACACCATTTAAATTATTTTTATAACTATTTAATGTTTTTCATCTATACACTTCATATATATTCATATTTAATAAATAGTAAAACACTCATCTCTCTAATCATAATCATATACAATCTAAAAATATTTTGTTAAATATTATCTTGAAGAACAACTATAAATAAGAAAATTCTATTTTCTTGTAAGGAACCCAAAAAAAACATTATATTTTAACAAGGAAACCATTATGACATAGTTTCCCAAGAACAACCAATTTTTTATATAAATAACTATTTACAAATAAATGTCTTCATAGAGAATAATTTTGATACACACAACTGTCAAACAATAGATCTAGGCATAACTATAATTATTATATAGTTTCTCTTATGTCATTGTTTTTAATCATACAATAAGTGAAGTAAAAATTATATAATTTACTTGATACTAAAAAAATATAATAATTAAACTTAAATTATAATCCTTTATTTTAAAAAGATGAAAAATTAACTCATATTTCAATAACCTTGATGAAAACCACAACGTTGTGTAGTTATCTTATAGTAACTATTATTTATTCCAATATATATTCTCTAAAAATGGACTCCACCTTAATTGTTCTTTGAAATATATAAATTATTTCTCATAATAATGATTTGGTTTTATTACATTTCTTTTTGTATCTTTTTATTTTCAAAATTAACCATTATCACGAAATCATGACCTAAAAGAACCTTTAACCATGGAATAGTTTTGCCATTTTCTCAAAATCAACATATATAGATATCTCAAAAATTCTAATCAAATATATTATTTTATAAGTTCCTAAATATTCAAAAATAAACATGTGTATCCATTAATTTAATAATTTAATACTAGATTATAAATATACACTCTTTACAGTATCTTAATCTTCTTTAGTCTTTTATACACTTTTTGTAGGATCTTCAATAATAATGTATTGAATACATGCTTTCCTGAACAACCAATTATCACATATTAAAATATATATATATATATTAATTATTTCCATTATCGTAACATAACAAGATCTTATTAATTCACAATTATTAATACATGTGTTTCAACCGTTATAATTTTATAAATTGTATTTCCATGGTATTTCATTATTACTATGTGTGATATAAAATGAAACATTATCATTTAAATTTATTATTATTGAATTTGACATAATTATTAAAATATTCCTTATTTACACCACTAAAAATTAAAACCATTTTTTAATCCTTCAAATTATGTACTTTAAATACAATACAAATGAATTAAATATTTCTCTTTGATAAAAAACAAGCCTAAAATATTTACATGACAAAAAATAACATATAATTATTATATTGGATTTATCATTATCTACATTAATATTTTTTCCAATTATTAAAACTAAATTACTATCATCATACCTCTGATAATCCCATGTGGCTATGTTAGATTCTACCTATTAATAACAATTTTTATGTATTTTAACATGAAACCATGCCTTACTAAATATAAAATCATGTACTATAATATATTTAATGTTTTCTAGTAAATCCCATGATTATAAATTTGGAGAAAATAATAATTAAATGATTAGTACATATTACTATGAATGAAGGAATAAAAACACAACTTTCATGTTGTAACACCCCGACCCATGTTAACCAGAGTCGGTGAATTATTACATAACACTGGCATGATCACAAGGGATCAAATCCTTAAAACTGATCATTTTAATATCCTTTGAAGTACAATATATGAAAATAAGTTTTACATTACATTATAAAATGAAAAACAACAACAACATTGTCTATTTTGAACAAATTCATATACCTTAGACTATCCTAGCAAGTTAGTCATAATATACATCTTCAAATCCTGGGAAAAATAATACATTGATAGGGGTGAGAGAAGGTTCTCAATGAAGTTAAAAATATTGCAGAAACTTTTATAAATAAGTATTAACATTTAAGAAAATTTATAAGATTAAAACAAAAGCCTTTTAAACAAAAACTCCAATATAAAATGGAAAAGGTTAATCAAATAATTAAATTTACTTATTCACATGGATATTCAACTAGTCGAATAATCCCATGCAATATTAACAACCAATTTCATAATGATGGAATTCATAATGCTAGACATCATAATAACACAGTCAATGACTTGTTCCAATACTATAAATAAGGTTTTTTCATGTCCTGGTTTGAAGACCCAATTTTTTCTCAGGATACCTACTAGTTCTTCATGCAAAAATAGTGAGCTCCACCTCTTACATACTAAGTCCAATGCATTCCTCATATGAAAAGGTTGAAACATAATCTAAATAATTATATTAAAACAAGAATAAAAATTGTCAATAACATAACCTTTAACCATGAATGGTAAAAAAATATCACATCCATAGTCAAAATATCACAAAACCATTAATATAATATGATTTATTATATCATATTATATCAGCTTCAAATAGGCATAAAATCAAATGAATCCTATTGACATAGATGAAATCAAAAATATTTCAGAGAAATATATCTTTCTGTTTTGAAAACAATAAAAAGTCCTGTAATTTTAACAGAAAAGATTTATTTTGAAAATATTCTTATAATCTTGTGTGGGACGTTTCGAAGATGTTATAATTGAAGAAAATAGACACGTCCTCCATTTAAGTTAAAAATATTCATACATTAATTTTTCAAAAAATTCATAATGTAACTTATCTAGAAAATGATAGAAAGATTACTTTCGAAACATTTTATAAAATGTTAAACAAGTGTATAAATAACTTTAACCCATATTCTAGAAAATGATAAAAATGTTGTGAAATAAATTTTTAAAAAAGATGGATGTGGAGGATAAAAAAGTCCCAGTAGATACTTACGTATAAACAAACTCAGATAAATAAAGAGATTTTAAAATTAACCTTTACCTTGTAATTTCCATTGATCGAGGGTACATTAACCACATTTATGAATGTTAAATAATTTTCATTATATTATACAAGAACAAAATTCATAAATATGATATCATATAGGACCTTATAATATATTTTTTTAACAATATTTCAGTAGTATCAACATTTCAGGTCTTACCTGATTCATTTTCCATTATATGTTTTGACATGTAAGTCATCATTTCTTTGGATAGGTTGTATTTTATTTATATATATAATTATAATATGTTCTTATACATTATTTATAATCATAAAATAAAAATTATTCTTGAATGGTCTTGATGAGAAAGGAATTTCATCGCATTCGTGGTGACAGTAATCTGTACGTATACATGAGCGAAAATATCATTACATTGAAGGTGAAATAGTATGTAATTGGATGGTCTAACATATATAATGAATTTTAAACATTTTATATTTGTTATTTACATCTGTCATAATCATTATTATACCAATACAAATAATGAAGTGTTTGAATAAAAAACTACACCATGACGTGGAGACAGTAAGTCGTACATACAGACTTATGATGACTTTTCATTCACAGGATGGATTGAATAATGAATATGGTTGTACCATAGTTATAATAACATCACAGTACGTATAATGAACTGAATTTATTATTTTGGTTTGGACGAAAGAAAGAAATAGGAAGTGGAAGACGAAAATATCTTTGAAAGAGGAGGTGATATTAATACCTCTTCTTCGGGTGTTTCCGTTTTAGTTGACCAAAAGGTCCTCTTATGATAGATTTCAGATGAAAGTGAGTTTTCTAGGTTGATTTGAAGGTATTTTGGAGGATATATCAATAGGTTTTGGCTATGACAAATTAATATGGAGGTGTGATGTTGGGAGAAGGGGAAGTACCCTTTTATAAGGGAGTCCAGTGTAACTTTATTAAAAACATGAAATATTATTTTATTATAGAATCATATTCTGTTCATAATGGATCCAAAATTATATATTTCTAGGATAATGTGGGTATGGGTGGAAAAAAATTCAACCAATAGGTTTTATATAGGTTTATGTCACCATATTACCCATATCTTTTAGATTTAAGTCTTGGTTAAATATATTATCATTTACCATGACTCCTTATAATTTTATATTATAAGCTTAATAAACATATTATAAAATTCTAGGAAAGCCTTAAGTGGTTAATTAATGAAATATCTATTATTATATAAGTCTTTTTGCTGTTCCTTAGATATTTAGGCCTATTATATCATTTAATAATATAGTATTTTTAAAAAAAACTAATTTATCTATAATTTGACACTATTTTTTATTCGATTTTTTATAAATTCAAAAAAACATTATTACTTAATATATAACTTCAATAAACCCTAACATGTTATATTAACTTATAAAATTCATGTAATTCCTCAATCACCTCAATTTATATTTATTTGTTAATTTAAAATATCAATTATTTTAATCATTCTTTAATAATGTAATTATTGCATCATAATTGTGTAATAAATAAATATAGTTTTTTAATGTCCAAACATTATAAATAAATCACCATTACGTAGGAAATTGTTTTAGATTTCTAATTAATATTTATAGTCGAATTTATCTTATGTATAACCCTATTATAAAAATATTTTAGTTAAGAGAATTAGAATTTATCACTTTTAACTCTTCTTTATATAAATTAATAATAAATGTTTTCATCTAATCCAAGTGGACCCAAATGATCATATATTATTTAGAAGGATGGTTTTGGTCAAATAATCAATTATACAATAAAATTAGGACATGTGTTATGGTAATTATAATATTATTTTTTAACATTTATTTACTCTATTTACTTTTAACTTAGGTAAATAAATGTCAAAAGTTACAATTCACCATAAATTATTTTAATCTTATTGAACCAAATTTTAATTTATATTGTCAACAGTGTTTCTCAGATTTTTAAAATTCAATTAACACAATTATTAAATAAATTTTTTAGGAAAATTTTCAATTGTTCCTAAAAGGAGAGTAAATGATGGGAAAACATTCAATAAAATTTATATGTATAATCTTATTATTAAATGAATCCAATGAATTATATAGAACATATATACATATTATGTATCTTTTTTTACTTAAAATTAATTTAAATACAATAAATAATTAGTTAAATAAAAATTCAGTTTTAAGCAATAATGTCGTGTTTTTCACTTTTCATCAAAAATCGAAAGTTTTCAGAAAATTACAAAATATTCACCCTATGCTAATTTTGATACTCCAAATAAGAAAATGAACTCCATTTTTAAAAATTGAAATTTTAAAATTTTAAAAATTGGGTATTTCTATTAAAAATGGCTAGTTAGATTGGTCATGCTGTGTTAGAACTCCATGTTGCGTACAATACAAGCTATTACATTATTAAAAGGGAAATGGGTCATGGAAGCTCGGGGTGTTAAATTTTCCCCTCCTTCAAAAAATTTCAACATTGAATTTTCTAGATATTAATACATAAAAAGTTTTGGGTAGTTCTTCATCATAATTTCCTCAAATTCCCATGTTGCCTCTTCCATCTTATGATTTCTCTATAAAACTTTTAACAGACGAGTCATCTGATTTCTCAACGCATATTCTCTAGTATGCAGAATAATGAAAATCCCATCACAATAATATAGATCAGGTTCTTGTTCCCATTCCTCATAAGTGAGTACATGCATTGGGAAAGGCATGTATGTTCTCAATAGTTGTCTGTGGAACACATCACGAAATTTGGAGATACTTGGATGCATTTCCAAATGATAATTAACAACTTCAATTAATTCTAGAATTTTGAATGGGCTGATGTACCAGGACATATTTTACCCTTTTTAATAAATCATATAACACTCATTCATGGAGACACCTTCAAGAAAACATGATCTCCAATATGAAATTACAAATTTTTCATTCGGTTTTCAGCATTACTCTGTTTCCTGCTTGGAGCTCCTTTGATGTGGGTTTGGATAACCTTCACCTTTTTCCATTTTTTCCTAAACATGTTCTAGGCCAATGAGTTTTCTTTCACCAACATCTTCCCTTCATGTTGGTGTGAAAAATTTATTTCCACATAATGCTTCATATGGTTCCATCTGAATACTTGAATGGAAGATATTATTATAGGAAAATTCAACACGAGGTAAATATTTATCTCACATACCTTGAAAGTCTTATGAATATGATCTTAACATTTATTCTTTGGTTTGAATATTGTGTTCTGGTTACCAATAAGTTTGATGGTGGTAGGCAGTGCTGAAATGATAATGAATATCGAAGGCCTGCGAAAGATTTTTTTAGAATATTTATATAAAATGGGGATCATGATTAGAAAAAATCTATAAGGGTACTCCATAATCTCTTAAACATTAATTAATATATAGTGTTATTTAACTTTATAGTTGTAAATATTCTCTTATTTCAATAAAATTTGATGACATGATAAGACGGTAAACAATGGTGCAAAAATCATCATTCCATCTTGGAATATTTAGTATCACATTGACAATTTCCATCATAATATAATCATAATTCCACTGATTTATTGTAATAGGTTGCATGACTACTCGATGATTTTGTCTTCCATCCTTCACATGTTATCAAACAGTACATCATGACACATAATCAGCAATCTCCCATGTCATGTTGTCCCATCAAAAATGTTTCTTCAAATATCTGTACATCATAGTGCTACAAGGGAGTATATGGAAATTGTATCTATGGGCATCATCCAAAAATTCTATTTTTAGATCAGGTATATCAAAAACACAAATTCTCTTCCAAATTTCAAGATAACTTCCTCATATAAAAAGGCAATCTATCTCCATTCATTTACAATTTTAATTTTTTTTGAAACTCTTCATTATGAGTCTGAGAATTCTTTTTCATTATAGAAATCATGGTTTGGAATCCATTTGAAAATGTATTATGGATTCACATTCGATGATAATTCCCATATCCATTTTTACTAGTTCCATTATCATATGATCCCATTCAACTATCATCTTGTACAAAACCCTATGATCCATTCTTCTCAAAGAATCTGCCACATTATTTTCCATTCCCAGGTGGCAGGGATAGTGCAATAATAATTTTTGAGTATTTTATGATATCGTTTTTTGTCTTGTTGAGTTTTTTTTTGAGAAAATATATTTCAAGCTCTTGTGATCGGTATATATCTCTCATTTTCAACCATATAGATAGTGTCTTCATATCATAAAAACAATGATTACATATGTTAACTCAAGATCAATATTGGTATATTTATGTTCATGATTTTTTATTTTTCTTGATGCTAGGAAAAAAATCTATCATTCTACATAAGGATAAAACCAAGTCCTTTCAGTGAAGAATCACTATAAATAAAAAACTATTCATTCCCTTATGGTTGATTCAAGATAAGGGAATTGACTAATATACTCTTCAATTAATCAAAACAATCTTCACACTCATTTTTCAAAACAAATTTACCCCCTTTACGTATGAGATTGGTTAATGGGTTTTCCAATCGATCAAAATTCTGGACGAAATGCCGATAATAACCTGCAAAACAAAAAAAATTGCATATCTTAATTATAGTCATCGTTTCGAGCCATTCTTGTATTTATCTTGTAATAGAAATATAAATATAGATTCAATACATAGATATAATATGTCTAAGAAATGAAATTTCCTAATGCTAGAATTCATATTTGCTAAACATACCATAAATTTCATTCCTTTTGAGGGTTTTTACAAAAGTGTGCAAGTGATATTCACAATCTTTATAGATTTTGGAGTATACCAAGATATCATCAGTAAATACCACTGAAATGTCATCACTATATTCCTTGAGAACTATTTTTCATTATATCCATGAAAATAGAGGGTGCATTAGTCAGTCTAAAAGGTACTACGGTAAACTCATATTTCTCGTACCCTGCTCGAAATGCTTTATTAGAAATTTCTTCCTTTTACACAGACAACAATTGATATCCATATTGAAGTTCAATCATTTAAAAATACTTATCTCCCTGAAGTCGGTTATATAATTCACCAATGAGAGGTAGGGGATACTTGTTCTTTATTTTTATTTCATTGATCTCCATATAGTCAATAAAAAACTCATAGATAAATCTTTATTCTTAACAAAATCAATTAGGGATACCCATGGAGAAACACCAGGGAAAATAAATCCATTATTAAAAAATTTCTCTAGTTGTTTCTTTAGTTCCACTAATTCCACAGTTTCCATTCTATAAGGGTTCTTCGATACGGGCCATGAACCAGGAATTAAATCAATGGAAACACAATTTCTCATTTTGGAGGATGTCTAGGTAAATCTATTAGAAATACATCAACACATTCTTGTTCAATATTAAAATCCTCTATTCAAATAGTATTTTCGTCACCCATATTTATTTCATTCTCTTTCAATCCATTAAATGATTTTATTAAAGCTACTGGTAGTGGATCTAGATATAAATCGGTTGGTGACATTTATTCTCTTAACATTAGGCACTCTTTATCATCATCAAAAATTGTAACCTCCTTCCTCTAAAAATATATTTTAACATCAAATTCATAAATCCAATCCATATAGTAGATTATATAAAATTCAATCACTGGTATTATGATGATATCAGCAGATAAATAATATTTATATAACCTAATAGGGACTGATTTACAAAACATTGTTTAAATAACAATAAATTTATGAGTTTTTGTGACATCCTTGGTGAATAAAGAATTAATAAATTTTCATAATTATTCATATTTTGGAATTAAATAATTATTATTATTTAATTTGGTTTTTAGGTTTGATGGCCTACCTGATACAGAAAAAGGGATTCTTTGAAATCTTATGTTGGACACTAATAATATAATATTATAATTTTAAATTTTAGTTAACACATAGATGTTGTATTAGAGGGAATGAATATAACTAAAAAAAATATTGTTATACATGTTTGATAAATGTTATTGCATTTATTTAATAAATATTGTTCGCTTAAAATATGAAAGAATCTGATTATAAGCATAAATTCTAAAATATTCATTAAATGGTTGATTTACTATATTTTGATGGTGAACCCCATTTGAAACTAGTTTTGGTAAATTTTATTTGTTTTATTTGACAAAATAAAATCCTTATTTAGAATTGTGACCTCAAATTTTAAATTGGATGAATTTTTCTTATTTTTCTGATAAAATTCCTTTTTTATAAATAGTGAAAAAATATTGTATTTTAATTCAAAACTGCCTTTTAATCTAATTAATTTATATGAATATATTATCTTTAAAATTGTTTTTAAAGTGTATTTAGATTAAGTTTTTTTGTATTTAATACAATTTTTGTCATTTTAAGTAAATTCACTATAAAACTAGACATAAATAAGTGTCAATCTTTTGATAGTTAATATTTCGTAAAAATCAGCCTTTTTCTTTTAACAGTGGGAATTAATTTGAAATTAATTTCTACCTATTTTGTGTTATGAATTAAGAAAAATGGATTTCATATTTCCAATAAGGTGGTCTAAATTATTAAAATAAGTAAATTTTATTTTTAGACATTATAAATATTTACTTCAGTAAAAATATTATTAACCATGGTTAGAGGGTAAATCTTATAAATAATGGTAAATAAATATTATTATATTAATATAAAATTACCCTAACATGTATCATAATCTTAATGGATAATAAATATTTGACCATAGGTATCTTTGGGGCCATTTTGGGACACCATGGATCCACTTAAGAGTGATAATGACACATTATTTTAAATAACATATATTAATTGCAAAAATGATAAAAAAAAATATTTTTTTTAAATTAATTTTAACATGGGGTTATATAAGTCATATATTAGACTATAAATATTAACTGGAAACATAAATATATTTCAAAAATGATGGTATTTTATTTAAAATTTTTATACATCAAATAAATAAAATTATTTATGATACAATAATGATGCAGTATTAACCTCATTAATAAATGATTTAAATAAATAAGATTAATAATTTTTACATAATATACCAATATTGTAAAATTTTTACTGGAAGATTTTATTTAGACAATGAGTCACAGTATCTTAGATTTTAATTAGTTTTGGATATTTTGAAACTGAAAATAATTATATAATAAAATAATTTTTTCATATTATCCTTAAGAGCCCCTCATCAACCTTATAAAAAACCCTCACTTCTAACCCATTACTCCCACCTCTCAAGACCCATGGATCATCCAATACCTACCAAAATAAGATACCAGGATACCTATACTACTCATAGAATACTTAACATAAGAATAATAACTTCAATATGTTCTATTTGTTCAAACCAAAGGGAGTTACCCACATTAAAGGTAACAATTTCTCTAAACTTATTTTATTTTATTTTTCAACTACATCCCTTTAAAATAATTTTATTCTTTTATTTTATAATTAAACCTGTATCATAAATATACTATGATGATTTAATGATAATGAATCCAACTACACATACACATAACTCGATCTAATGGGTTAGGAACATTCTGTTTCTATGGATGAAAAAAAAACATCTCACGAAATACTGATTGTTCGATTATCTCATACCGCCTTTCATGGTGGACATTAAGATGAAAATATATTTATATATGATATATATTATATGTTGGTGTTTTTTATGATTTGGTATTTCTTTATTTATATCATATCTTTACGGTTTCAATTATATGTAAACGCGATAATATAATTTGAGAATGTGCGTAATACCGCCCATAAAAGTGATATGACTTGTTAATTACTTATGTGGAACGTATAAAGGATGGATTTAATGATATAATATTTGATATTATACTGGAATTATAATATACCTATTTATAACTATTTTTTAATTCCATTAAAGTGTGAAATAGAAATGAAAGTAGCATTAATGCGTAAGTACGACTTACCATCTTCAAAAGGGTGCATTTTATTTCTTATCTTCAAATGTTATGTACTGTTATAATTACATATATATACTAAATATATATGATACATATTATATATAAATTTTGAATTTAATTATGGATATAATGAAATTCTTAACACAAGGACAACTTGTAATTATAAAGTGTTAATTTTTTAATGAAGTACCAAATATCGACAAAACAACTGTTATTAACTTAAATGATTACATAATTTTTAAAACATGGTGATAAGTGATATAAAAGGAATAATAAACTTTAAAAAGGATCTTCAGAAAGCATAAATTAACATTAGTTTATTATTAAATAAATTAAACAAAGAATAGGCTAAGTCAGATGCGAGGTAAGGGATATTCTTAACCCCATTTCCATTATTTGGGTGGATATTCACATTCTTGTTTATGTCATACTTTAATTATGTGAGAAATTAATTTTTATATCTAATCATGTATTTATAATTTCATTTTTTTTTGCATATATTGAATACATATAATAAGTCTATTTTATTTATAGAATGATCTCTGTAAGGGACTTCATCTCAATCTCATTTCATTGAGGAATGTTTTGTTTTAATACATGAATTTCTTTTATATGATATATAAACACCTTTTAATTTTCATTTCATTCCAAGGAAATCTTTTTCAGAAAAGTTTTTTACTAAAAAAAGGAATGTTTCTTTTTAAGTAAGTGGTGACAATGACCTTTATGTCACTGTGATTATTATTATATCTTTTGCTTCATTAACAAGCCTTAGTTTTTCTAAAAGTAAAATAAATACCATATACACTTTTATAAATAATGGATTTGAAAATTTTTTATAATGTATTTGTAATTTCGATATATTTAAGTGATATATTGTTATTGAAATGTGGAAATTTTTTTGTTCCTTTATATTTGATGTATGTGTTATGATTTTATAATGGTAATTGGACATTTGATGGGTGGTTATTTGATAACCCAAATGACGGGTCATCTCATGATAATCCAAGATGGGTGGTTATGTTATAACCTCCAATTCATTGGGTACGGAAGTCAGCCATATGTATACTCTATTTAGTGATATGTGGGGAAATTTACTGTATGGTTATTCCAATTGTGTATGTTTATGTCCCAAGTTACTTATATATCTTATGTGTTCTATATATTGGGTTTTATATTAATCTGTTGGTTATAAAAGGGTATCAAATGATCTTTTATTCATTGAATAGTATTTACTACATCATAAAGGTCGAAAATATTACTTATGATAAAGTATTCACGTTTTACCTGATTTTTTAAAAAACTAATAGTTTTTCTTCTTTATGTATCTATTACTAATATTTTTATGCTCATCCCGCGTTTTTGAAATTTTTTAGTAGGACATAAAGTTGAATAGGGTTAAAGATGGGATCAAGGATAAGTCATGCTTTCTAAAACATGTTACTTGACTTACTCATTTTTTTCAAGATTTTTTATTTTATGAAAAAAAGGTAAAATGAGTAAAAGTGTCTACCTTGTAATTTTCGAGATGTAATGTAATAGTAATGGCCTAATTTTCACTACACTAAACATGAATAGATCAACATTGTGAATTATTAATTTAATTCAATATTAAGTAATTTTTAAGGTCGGGTCATTATATTTGGTATCAGTGATTTTTTAAGATAACATTAGGTTTCATAGAATTGTTAAATTAATATCTATAAATTAATTTATGGTATGATAGAAGTTATATGGAATTTACATATTACCATGTTTCTTTGCATAATATATTTTTGTGGCTAGAATGGTTTTCTGTAGATGAAACTAGGAAGCTATGATGGGATGACATTAGGAGGAAGAAAACATCCAAAATAAGCAACCAGAGATGGTTGGAATCGTAACTAAACATTTTGTTATCGTGATGGCACAGTTGAATTGGGCTATAAATGGTGGTGGTATCCATGCACAAGATCAGCTAGATCAACCATAATGGAACATGTCAGTAGTGGAGAATTTAATGAGGAAAAATCCTCCATCAATCAGAGAATAAGCTGTCCATGTGCTAGTCGAAAAATGGATTAAATAACTTGAAAAGATTTTTGATTTCATGGGGTGTTTAAAATATCAAAATGTTTGTCTCCCTATTTAACATATTAAATGTGAAGTTGATCAGTGGTGGTCTATGGTGAAAAATATCAGGGATAATGTGGAGATTTAGGCTCTTGATTGGGATAAATTCAAAGGTATGTTTCTTGAGAAATATTTTCCTAAGGTTGTTCGACATAGGATTTAATGAAATAGGAATTGATGAAGGAGTATGAATCAGGGGATTCTTATGAATAAAAATTCACTCTACTGGCAAGGTATGCTCCCAATATCATACGAAATCAAGATATTAAAATCAACTGTTTTAACTCGGGATTATATCCAAAGTATGGAAGGGAATTAGCTTCGTGTGATTTCAAATGTTATGAAAAACATGGTTAATGATTGGAGAAGGTAGAAATAGAGCTTACCAATGATCATGTGTTCTTTAAAAAAACAGAATAAGAGGTCATGGTGGCAGGCGAAATGGAATAACTATTTAAAAAAGTCTGATGGTAAGAAAACATAAGTTTACAATTTGTGAAAATTGGGGTAAAAATATGTTGGGTAATGTCTTTTGAATTCGGGAAAATGCTACTGGTGTTGTAAAATGGGACACAAGGCTCATAATATCACTGAAAAAGAGCAGGGTTATGGTAAGGAGAAATCTAATTTACAATCAGTAAAATGTATTAACTATAATGAAATGAGTCACTATGAAAATTAGTGTACAATGAAGTTCTCAACTGAGGGAAAGCAGCCAGACTACAAGCGGAAATTGGTGGTGAAATCCATTGCAACTACATTAGCTGATTTGGGGCCTTCAAATAAAGTAATATCATGTACATTGTTTGTTTTTTTAGATTATGAAAATGTGTTGTTTTATTTATGGTATACACACTCATTCATTTCTAAGTAGTTTTCTAGTAAATTGGGAATTTCATCTCATGATATGAATATGGAACATATGTTAAAAACAACTGGATGAAATATTGAGAAAAAAAAAAGACAACACAAGGACCTTCCTGTCATTTTATGCAGGAAGAATCTAACCACTAACATTATTTTTTTGCCTCTAGTATAGATTGATGTTATTTTGGGCATGGATTGGCTATCTATTTATCATGCTAAGAGTGACTACAGAGCAAAAGAGTTTCTTTTCTGAATGATTTTTATTTTGTTTACAAGAATGAACCCTTACTTTTCATAACATATCAGGATGCCGAGAAACTATTAAAAGATTTAAATTAATGTTACCTTTCACATATTGTTGAAAACAATGGAATTATTCATATTAATGATGTGCTAGTGTTAAATGAATTTCTTGATGTTTTTCGGATGTGTTGTTAGGTAGTATAACTAATCGAGATATTTAATTTACTGTTGACTTTGTTCTTGATGCTAGGCTGATTTCAAAACCCCCTTATCAAATGGTTCAAATTTAACTTTTATAGTTAAAGAAGAAATTGATGGTGTTTTTAGATAATAGTTTCATTCGACTGATCACATCACTCTGGGGTCCAGCTGTCATGTTTATTAAAAAGAAAGATGATTCAATGAGACTTTTCAATGATTATAGAGCATTGAATAATATCACTATTATGAACAAGTATCATTTTCCTCTTAATGATGATTTTTTTGACAGCTCAAGGGATATCTATATTTCTCGAAGTTTGACTTGAGGTCTGGGTACCATCAGTTGAATTTAATGAAAGCATACATTCGGAAGTCAGCATTTTATACAAGATATGGACAATATTAATTCGATTATATGCCTTTTAATTTAAACAATGCACCTGTAATATTCATGGATCTTATGAACAGAATTTTCTATATGTTTTTGGATAATTTTGTGGAGGTGTTCATTGATAACTTTTTCGTTTATCCAAAAAGTAATGATAATCACGATATTTGTTTAATATTTATCTTTCAAACCATAAAATAAAAGAAATTATTTTGGAAATTCAGAAAATGTGAGTTTTGTTTACAAAAAATTTCTTTCCTTGGTCACATTGTTTCAAAAAATAGTGCAATTATTCATCCTGCTAAAACAAAAGATCTTGAAGAATTGCCAAGACCCTCAAATATTACCAAGAATCATAGTTTTATTATTTTTTTAGGTTATAACCAGAGGTTTATTTAAAAATTTGAATAGTTATGTAGTATAATGACTATGTAAACTCAAAAAGGTCTTAAGTTCATTTGGACAAAATAATGTGATGATTGTTTTCAAGAATTTAATAGAATATTGGTGAATGCTCTTGTTTTGGCACTAAGTTCAAGAATTGGTAATTTTGTTATTTACATTGATGCTACATTGAATAAACATGGATGTGTCCTTATGCAGAATGATCATGTAATTACTTATGCATCATGTCAGTTGAAACCACATAGTTAAATTACCCTACACATGATTTGGAATTAGTTGTTGTTGTTTTTGCTTCAAAAATTTAGTGGAATTATTTGTATGGAGTAAAATTTGAAATATAAACTAACCAAATATGTTTAAATTATATATTCACTCAAAATAAATTGAACATGAGACAGAGGAGATAGTTGGAATTAATCATGTATTTTGATTGAATGATCCTTTACCATCCGAGAAATGAAAATAAAGTGGTTGATGTTTGGAGTAGAAAAAGTAATGCATCAATATCCATTATTCTTTGGAAAAGAGATCCTTTGGTTTTAGATTTGGTGAACATTGGAATAGAATTTTTTGATGTAGGAAATTATTCTATTTTGTTTCAGGTGTCTGTGAAATCATATCTACCAGACAGAATAAAGAAAGAACAGATGGAAGATAGTGAGTTCCATAGAAATGTAGAGTCTGTTTAGAAGGGTAAATTTCCTAAAATTATCATTGATAATGATTGTGTTTTTGAGGTTTAAAATGATATTATGTGTTACTTATGATTCAAACTTTAAGAATGAGTTTTTATACGAAGCTCATAGTTCCCCGTTTTCAGTTCATCTTCGAAGTACTAGGATTTATAGAGATCATAAAGAGTATTATTGATGTGATGGATTAAAAAGGCGATATTTATGATTTTACTGTGAAGTGTTTAACAAGTCAGTAGGTTAAAGAAGAGCGGTGGTTACCGAATGGGATGATCAATTCATTACCAGTGCTATAGTGGAAATGGGAAAATATATCCATGGACTACATTGTGGAATTATCAAAAACATCTCAAGGTAATAATACATTACGAGTTATTGTTGATCGGTTGATTAAATCTACTAATTTATTACCTATTCAAGATAAATTGTCTTTAGATTAACATTATCATTGTATGATAAAGAGATATTCAAGTTGCATTAGGTACCCCTCTCCATTGTATCTGATCCTGATCCCAGGTTTACTTGTAACTTTTAGAAAGTCCTTGAGAAGTCATTGGGTTCTGAATTAAATTTATGACATTTTTTCATCTATAATTAGATGGGCAGTCCGAATGAGCAATTCATACCTTAGAGGATATTCTATGTTCTTGCTCATTTGATTACCAGGGAATTTTGGACCTACATATTTATGTGGTTGAATTTTCTTATAATCATAGTTTTATTCTAGTATACCGATGGCTCCATTTAAGGCATCATATGGAAAGTAGGGTTGAACTCCAGATTTTTGGGATAAAGTATGTGAAAGGAAGAAAATGGAACCAGAATTGGTAGATGATATGGAAAAAATGTTCAGTTGATTCATAAGAACATGGGAATAACTTACAGTGGGAAGAAAAGTTGTGCGGATAATCAGAGGAAGGATCTATCTTTCTATGTAGGTTGCGATGTCTTTCTCAATGAGTCTCTATGGAAAAGTGTGATGCATTTTTTTATGAAAGGAATGATGATTATGTGATTTATTAGATTATATTAGTTCCTAGAGAAAGTTGGATAAATTTCATACAGAGTGGCATTACCTCCATGTTTATTTTAGCAACACAATTTTTTTAATGTTTTTATGTTGAGAAAGTATATGCCAGATCCATCTCATGTTTTATGTCCAGAAGAAGTTTAGTTGGAAGATAATCTCTCTAATAAAAAATAGACAGTATAAATACTTGACTGAAGATAGAATGTGTTTTGGAATAAGGTAATTAATTAGGTAATGAATTTGTGGAAAAAAACATATGGTTGAAGAGACAATTTGAGAATCAGAAAATTCTTGGAGGGATAAATACCACAATTTATTTGATATGTGAATAAAATTGTGACAACAAAATTTCAAAAGCGGGGAAATATGTAATATCCCAGGTAAATAAAAAAAATCCATTTTCATAATTATTCATATTTTTTAATTAAATATTAATTTTACTTTAAAGGTGTTTCTATGTTCTATGGTTTACCCAATACACAACAATGAGTTTCATTGAAATCTGACATTGCAAAATAATAATATAATATTATTTTAAATTGAAGTGAACACCTAGCCATTTTATTGGAATGAATGAATATAACTAACTAAAATAATATTATACATGTTTGATAAGTTTTTTTTACATTTATCCAATAAATAATAGAGGCTTAAAATAATAAAGAATCTAATTTTAATAATAAATACCAAATTATTCATTAAATGGTAGTTTTACCACCTTTTAATGGAGAACCATCGTTAAATATAGTTTTGGTCACAGTTATATGATCAATTTTAAAATATAAAATCGTTCTTTAGAATTGGGACATCAAATTTTACATTGGATGAAATTTTGGAAATTTTCTGATAATATTCATTTTAATTGAATTGGGGAAAAATACTCTATTTTAAATTAAAAATACCTTTTAATATAATTTATTTACAAGTATATATATTATTTTTAATTATTTTAAATTGTAATTATATTATGTTTTTTACTATATAATTCAATTTAGTTCAATGAACGAAATTTCACTAAGAAATTGTACATAAATAAGTGTCAATCTTTTGATAGATAATATTTTTTTAAAACACGACTTTTGTTTTGACAGCATGATTTAATATTAAATTAATTTATGTGCCTTATTTGTTTTGATCTTAGAATAATTTATACCATATTTTGATATAGGAAGTCCAAATTTTTATATAAATAAATTTTATTTTTAGAAATTATAAATATTTACTTCAGGAAAAAATTTATTTACCATGGTTAAAGGGTAAATCAATAAATAATGGTAATAAAACATTATTATAATAATATAATATTTCCCTAAAATGTGTCCTAATCTTATTTTTGGATTCCAATCCTACCATGGGCTTCATTGGATCGATTTTGGGACCCCATGGAGCCACTTAAGTGTGATATTGACACTTTATTTTAAATAATTTAATGTAAAGGGAAAAATGACATAAACTAATATCTTTTTGTAAATTAATTTTTACATGGGGTTATATAATTCTTAATTTATTATATAAATATTAATAGGAAATATAAAAATATTTCCTATGTGATGGTATTTTTTTATATAATTTTTAGACATCAAATAAATAATATTATTTATGACACAATAATGATGTAGTGTAAAGCACAAAAATAAATCATTTAAATAAAAAAGATTATAAAAATCAAAATAATAACTAATACTTGTCCAATACTTATTTCCTGATTTTTTTTAGACCATGAGTCATATTATCTTTGATTATAATTAGTTTTGGACTTTTTGAAAATAGATATCATTATATAATAAAATAATATTTCCATTCTATCCAAAAGAGACCCATCTCTCCGATTTAAAAAGCCCACACTTCTATCCCATTCCTCACAATTCTAAAGCCCCTTGGCTCATCCAAACCCTTTCTAAATAAGATATAATGATCCCTCTTCTACTTTTATTATCCTTAACATAGGTATATGGAACTTCTAGAAGTTCTTTTGATTCTAACTAAAGGGAGTTCCCCAAATTTAAGGTAACGATTTCTCTTAACATATTTTCTTTTATTTTACTTCTCCAACACCCTAGACTCATTTTATTACTTTATTTTATAAACACAAAAGTATACTCAATATATTAGGTTGTTTTTATGATAATTATTCGAAATACACTAAAACACACCTCCATCTAATAGATAATAAACATATTGTTGATGTGGATGAAAAAATATCGCCTCAGGAAACGATGATTGTTCAATTGTCTCTGACCACCTATCCTGGTGGCCATTAAGATGAAACTATAATTATATATGATATATATTATGTTTATGTTTTCTTGATTCTTCTTTATTTTTTATTTATATAATATCATTATGGTTTTTATTATGGGTAAACATGATAATTTCAGTTTTGGAAGTGCGGACTATCACCTCCTCAATGTGATATGACTCATTCATGCCATATGTGGGACATATAAAGGATATAGTTAATGTTATTATATATGATATTATAATTGAATTATAATATACCTACGTATCATTATGTTTTAATTCCATTAAAAAAAGAAATAAAAATGAAAGTACCGTTCATGTGTACGTAGGGCTTACAGTCACCATGAACGGTGCATTTAAGTTCATACCACCAAATGTTATGTACTATTATAAATAAAATTATATATCGGATATATATATAATATAATATATCTAAATTATGATTATAATTATTGATATAATAACATTGGACGACGTGAATATCATGTAATTATAAGAAGTTCATTTTTTACTCAAGTACCAAATATTGACAAAATGACCATTATTAACTAAAATGATTACATAATTTTTATAACATGGTAATAATTAAAATAAATGGAATAATAAACATTAAGTTTTTGTAATAAATTACAAATTAACTTTACTTCATTATTCAGGAGATAAATGATCAAACGGGTCATGTTGGAGACATGGTAAGGGACTTCATCTCAATATCCATTCATTGAGGAATATTTTGTTTTATAGATGAATTTATTTTATACGGTGAGTAAAACCCTATGAATTTTCATTTAATTCAATTGTAATCTTCTTCTATGATGCGTTTTACTAAATATCAAAACATATTTTTTCTTTTAACGTAATTGGTGACACCGACCTTTTCCACCACCACGAGTATTATATGATCTTAGCTTCCTTAAAATGCTATAATGTTTTCAAAAGGAAAGTAAATATCATCTAATATTTTTTATGTATATTGGAAATGGAAATTGTTTTGATAATAGATTTTTTATGGGAATATATTTAAATGATGTATTGTGATTGAAATGTTGAAATGTTATCTTCCCTTTATGTCTGTTTTATGTGTTCTGAACATGTTATGGTTTTTGAGAATTGTTAAGTATACGGGTGGTTCCATGATAATCCTAGTACTGGTGAGCCTATGAAATCTCTTTAATGCATTGGGTAACATGATAGAGGTACACATGAATGTTTCTATTAAGAGATTTAGGGAAGATACAGTGATGGGTATTCTAAATGTAAATCCATACTTAGCTGGGATAGAAACAATGTAAGTATGATATGGATGCCACTTGTTACCTTTGTGATTTATGTTTTCTTTGTTTTATTCATAAATCTTATAAAATCATGAGGTATATAAAATATCTTATGTTTTGTATTTTATGATGAACTAATATTTTCATTCGTTGTTTTATAACTGTTAATGAAATTTTTATGCTCATTCCATGTTTTGAAATGTTTTTCACTTGACCTAAAGATGAATAGGGTCAAGGATGTGATCAAGGAAATATCATGTTGTCTAAAACATGGGATTATACATGAATCTTTTTTCATGTGTTTTTATTTTATGAAAAAAATGTAAACTGAGTAGAAGTGTCTACCTGGTAATTTTTGAGATATACTGTAATAGTTATGGCCTAATTCACTAACACTCTAAAAAATGAAAAGATACTCAATTTGAGTTATTCATTTAATTCAAGATTATGTAAGGTTTAAGGCCATGTCCTTATAGTTGGTATTAGTTGTCTTATTTTATATCTTTAAGTGTTAGGGTATTGTTAAATTTATATCCATAAATTACATTAAAATTGAAATAATATAGAATTTATAGATTACCATGTTTCTTTGAATATGTCATTTCTTTGTTCAGAATCGTTTTACACCAGGGAAACATGGAAGCTATTTTGGGACAACATCATGAGGAAGGAAACCCTCCAAATAAGCAACCTATGTTTTTCGGAATAAGAATTGAACAATTTTTTGTAGTGATGGTACAATTGATATTTGCAATAAATAGTGGTGGTATCCAAGGATGGCATCATTCAAACCAAACACATAAGAACATGTTAGTAGAGGAATATTTCATGATACAACATTCCGCCCATAATTTATAGGATCATCTAACCATGTGTTTGATGAAGGGTGGATTAAATAACATTTGAGAATTTTTTGTGTCATGGGGTGTTCATAACATCATAAGGATAGTCTCTATGTTTTATATTTTGATAGTGAAGCTGATCAGTGGTGGTCGATGTTGAAAAATATCAGGATGGAGTTAATGATATTATATATTATATTACACTGGAATTATAATATACATATGTATCATTAGGTTTTTAATAGATTAATGTAAGAATTGGAAATGAAAGTAGTCTTCATGGTTACGTACAGCTTACCATCACCATAAACAGTACATTTCAATTCTTATCTCCAAACGACATGTACATTTATAAATATATATATATATATACTGTATATATATGATATATATGATATATAAATCATGAATATCATTATGGATATATTGAAATTTTGACTACATGGACAACTTGTAATTTTAAGGTGTTCAATTTTTACTCAAGTACCAATTATCGACAAAACATATGTTATTAACATAAAGGATTACATAATGTTTTTAACATAGTGATAAGTAACATAAAAGGTATAATAAAAATTAAAAAATTTCTTAAACAATTAGAAATAATCTTTATTTTATTATTCTGTAGATTAATGAACAAACAGGTCCAGTCAGACGTGAGGTAAGGGAACTTCTTAATCCAATTTCCATTTTTTGGGTTGATATTCTCTTTCTTATTTATTTCGTTCTATGAAAATTTGAGAAATTAATTTTTATATATTATCATGAATTTATACTTCCTTTATGTGTACTTATATTGAATACAAATAATCAATATATTTTATTTACAAAATTATTTTATAATGGCCTTCATCTCAATATTCTTTTATTGAATCATATTTTGTTATAATACAGGACTTTCATTTACATGTTGTATTAACGACATTCACTTTTCATATCGTTGAAAGTAAATATTATCCACTAATGTGTTTTACTAAATGACTAAAAGGAATGTTTATTTTAACATAAGTGGTGATAATGACCATTCTTCCCCCGCGAGTATTATTTTATCTTTGGCATCTTTAACAAGATGTAATATTTTTTAAAAAGAAAATAGATACCATATACTTGTTTATGTATTTTGGTATTGAAAAAGGTTTTGATAATGGATTATTTATGTCAATATTGTTTTCTGATATATTATGATTGAAATGTGGAAATGTTTTCTTTCCTTTATATTTGTTTTATGGGTCGTGATTTTATAATGGTACATGGATATTTTACAGGTGGTTACTTGATAAACCAAATTATGGGTGGTGCCATCATAAACAATGACTTTTGGTTATGTTGTAACCTTCTATTCATTGGGTATGGAATTCAATTGTGTGGCTATTCCATTTAGTTATATATGTGGAAGTTAACCTTATTGTTATTCCATTTAAGTATGTTTATTCCTCAATTTACCTATATATGTTATGTGTTCCTTATGTTGGTTTTTATGGTAATATGTTGGATAAAAAAGGGTAATAAATAATATTTTATTCAGTGAAGAGTATTTACTACTTTATAAAGGTGAAATGTATTACTTATGATAAAGTATTCATGGTTTACTTGTTGTTTTAAAAAAACTAATAGTTTTCTTTCTTTGTGTTTACCTTACTGAGCTTTTTATGATAATCCAATGTTTTTTAAATGATTTTCACATGACATAAAGTGGAATAGGGTAAAAGATGTTATCTTGAAAAGTCATGCTATTTAAAACATGGGAGTAGACATGACTCTTTTTTTCAAAAAAATTTATTTTATGAAAAAAATGGATACTGGGTAGAAGTTTCTACCTTGTAATTTTTATGATGTAATGTAATAGTTGTGACCCAATTCTCTAAAACACAAAACCTAAAAAAATACTCAATGTGAATTATTCATTTAATTCAATATTATGTAATGATTAAGGCCAGGTCATTATAGTTTTATCTCAAAACTCCCTTATTAAATAAAATTATAAATATATAATTTTCTTAACAATCATGGGAGATATGAAACAATGTGATGATCCAAAATCAAATAACGCATTTTCTAAAGTTTAGGAAACCATTAAATTACCTTCCACCACTTATTTAATAGCATCAAACTCAGCATTAGTTATTGGACAATCTTGTCCTTACTCTCTAGGCTTTTTCTGAGTTATGTTTCCTTGGATCATAGGACATTCATTTGCATAATTCCCTATTTCTCAATAATTTTAGCATTCAACATTGAAAACCTCTTTATTTCAATATCAATCATGAGCTTGGTGTCCTTCTTCACCACACATGTAACAGACTCCAATTCCCTTCATGAAAGTACCAATGTGTTTCTTCTAACATTTACCATAGGATGGATATTCAAATTTTCACTTATTGCCTTTATTTCCAATTCTAGAGTGTGTAACAGATCTCATCTTCTCTTCCTTTACATTAATGGCTTAATACATAGAACATGTTTTATCTCTTAATATCACATGTGATAATATGTTCATATGATTTGAAGGATTTTATGATTAATGATAAATAAAGAAATTATTTTTACACATCAAATAATTGATCAATTTTACTTTTTCGGTTACGTATATAATTTATTTCATGCCTTGAAATCCTTGTAATGATATCATGACATTTTGCGACATTATCAACCTACTTTTGCCTCAGACGTATAAATTGTCTTTCCATATACGCTCGATGGTCAGGGGGAAAGTATTTTTCTATTAAAATATCTTTAAACTCCCTCCATTAAATATGTAATACATCTTCATCTTCTTTTGTGATTTGAATTAATGACCACCATTGATCTACATCTCCCATGAGGTGATAAAATGAGTTGACAACTTTTTTACATTCATTACTCACCAAATCATGAAATATTTTATCTAAGGAGCTTATCCATTTCTCAGCTACAGAATATTTTTTATTCCCATTGAATGTTGGTGGTATTTTCCTCATGATGTGTTCGAACGTTGATCCCCCTCATTGTGGATCAGGGTGCTCTATATGGGAAAGGTTGTTATTCATAACCTCAGTGTGTTATCCTAGTATTTTGATAAATTAACAAGAACCATTGGAATCGTCAGCTCCACAATATCTAACATGAATAGAAGGGAAATCCCAACATGGATTTGGTGCGTTGATACAGTTTCCATTCCTTCTACTAGGTGTTATTTCTAAATAATGGCATACACAAGTTCAGTTTATGAATCACAGTTAATAATTCCAAACTTTTAAAACACTTAACATAAATTGAACAGTTTAGGGATATAATCCTTAATCATAAAAATGTTTAATTTGATGTGGTATATACTAATAAATCCTTAATAATTGTTTGTAAATAAAATGTCATTTATCTTAAGCATATCCCCTAGGAGGGTTATAACCAAGAGTGCAACAAGGCTCGTAGTCATGTACGAAGTTACCCCGCGTCACGCCTAAAACTCATTGTCAGTGTTTTCACTCTTAGTTACATCAATTCCAGACCCACCACTACCTGATCATAAATATAAAGAGATTTATTTCACGAAAAATACATAAAATCGAATCATTACAAAAAATTTGGGATGTTATTCTATACTAATCCTCTAAGACTTTATTAGGGCAATGTTCCCTAATCATATTTTTTTCTAAATATAGCTTCAACGGTTTGTTCAATACTTGATATAATTCTAAATATTACACCCTAACCCTAGTTACCCAAAGTTGGCAAATTATTACATAACTTTGGCATGATCACAAGGGATCAAATCCCAAAAGACTGATCAGTTTAGTTGCCTTGAAAGTACTACATACGTGCATAAGTTTTACATTACATTATAAGATGAAAAACAATAAAAAAATTTCTCCTATTAACAAATTCAGATCAATTATACTATACATGATGGTTAGTCATAATATAATTTATCACATCCTAGGATAAATAAAACACTGAAAGTGGTGAGTTCAGGTGCTCAGTAAGGATAACAATATAGCATAAATTTCATAAATAAGCTTAAAAATTTATAGAAATGTATAAAATTAAAATAGATTACTTTTAAACGTAAAGATCATCATAATATGATAAAGATAAATCATATAATTCTATTTAATTATTCACATGGATATTCTACTTTTCAAATAATCACATGAAATATCCATATCCTATATCATAATGATGGAATGTGTAACGCTGGACAACATAACCATATAGTGAAGGCCATGTGAAAAGACACCAAATAATATTTTGTCCAGGCCTTATGCCATGACACTTGTTTGTCTCATGATACCAACTAATTAATGAAGGAGTAATAGTGGGCCCCACCCGTCACTTACTAAGTCTAATGCATTCCTCATATTAAAATGATGAAACATAATCTAATCATTATTATTAAAACAAGCATATGAAATATCAATACATTGACCATATACAATGAATGGTACAAAAATATCCAAAACCCAGTCAAATATATCACAAAACCTTCAATACAACATAGAAGATTGTATCAAAATAAATCAGCTTCAAACTAGCATAAAATCCAACAAAGGATGTTGAAATAGATAAAATCAAAACTATTTGAAAAAAAATTCTCTTTATATTTTCAAATCATTTAAATGTATTTTAATTTTAAATGAAATCATTTATTGTGAAAATACTATTATAATAATATAAGAAAATATTAGAAGGTTTTATTACCGAAAAAATAGATGTGCCCACTATATATGTTAGAAAAATATTCTTTCTTAATTTGTTAAAAATGTCATAAAGTACCATGTTTGGAAAACGATGAAATTATTCCATTCAATAAAATTTATAAAAATTAAAAAAATGGTATAAATGAAGTTAACCCATATTTAATGGAATTGTAAAAATGTTTTGAAATACTTTTTTAGAAAGCATGGATGTGGATGAAAATGAACTCCCAGTAGATTCTTACGTATTAACCAACTCGCATAAATAAAGTGAATGTAAAATTGACCCTTAACTTTAAATTTTCCCTGATCGAGGGTATGTTACGCTGATATATGATATTAAAATAATTGATATTAAATTATAAAATAACCACATACATTAATATTATACCATCAATTTTCTTCTAATATTGATTTGTAAATAATATTTTCATAGTATCCTAGTTTCTGGTGTTAACAAATTCATTTTATGTTATATGTTTTGTTGTGTTTTTCATGTTTTTTAAGGATATGATTTATTTTATTCAAATCCTTAATTATATTAAGTTTTTAAACATTATTTTTAATCATAAAATGAATAATATTCTTTAATGATTATGATGTGGAATACATTTCATCGCGTTCGTGGAGAGGACAATCCGTTCATAGAAATAAGGGAAAATATCATTATATTGATGGGGATATCATATTTAATTGGATGGTATATCATATATAAAAAGTCTTTAACATGGTATATTTATTATTTACATTACTTATACTAATTATTATACTCATCCAAATAATGATGTGTTTGAATAACAAACTACACCACGACGTGGAGATGGTAAATCGTACGTACATACATATGGTGACTTGTCATTCATCGGATGTGTAGAATAATTAATATAGTTGTACCATATTTATAATAACATAACGTAATGTATAAGTTAATTAATTATTTTTTTGGTATAGAAACAACAAAGAAAGAGGAAGTGGGTGAAGAAACAAACTTTGAAAGAGGTGGTGAAATTATTACCTCTTCTTCGAGTGTTTCCTTTTGAGTTAATCAAAATGTCTATATAGGTAGAATTTCTGATCAATGTAAGGATTCGTGGTCGGCGTGAGTGTTGTTTGGAGTATATTTTAGCTAGATTTGACCATGACAAATGGCTATAGAGGTGTTGTTTTAATAGAAGAAAATTATCCTTTTATAAGAGAGGTGAGGGTCACTTTAGGTAAACCTTGAAATATTATTTTATTATACAATTATATTCAGTTTATAAGGGCTCCATAATGATTCATTTCATGGATAAAATAAAGATGTTTCAATAAAATCCGTAGCAATAGTTTTTATATAGTTTTAGGTCACCATATTAACCTTATCTTTTAGATTTAACTCTTTGTTAAATAGTAAAACATTTACCACTTCTCCTTGTATCTTTATATTATATGGGTAGTAAATATAGTATAAAATTTCAAGAAAACCCCTAGTTATTTATTAATAATATATATATTATTTTACAAGTTCATTAGTAAAAATTTATAATTTTAGGACTATTATAAAATTTAATAATATAGTATTTTTTATACTCATTTATGTCAATTTTGACACTGTTTTTGTATTAGATTTCTCATAAATACCATTCAACATGATTAAATATAAAAAAATTTATTTAATCAGACATAACATTTCATGGTAACCTATAAAATTTCGGGAATTCATCCAAAGTCTCAATTTTCATTTATTTGGATATTTATAATATCAATTATTTTATTCATTCATTAATATGTTTATTAGTGCTTCATCGTTATGTCATAAATAAATTTTATAATTTAATGTCTAAAAATTAAAAATTAAATACCATTATGTAGAAAACCATTTAAACATTTTAATTAATATTTGTAGTATAACATATCTTATGTGTCTCCATTTATTAAAAATAATTTAGTTATGAAAATTTGAATTAAAAACTTTTAACAGTTCTAAAAATAATAAAATAATAAATGTCATAATCTAATCCATGTGGACCAAAAGGATTATATTTTATTCTTATGGTTTGTTTTGTTAGAAAAAAAATTATCCAATAGAATTAGGATATGTGTTAGTGTAATTACCATATCATTTTTACCTTTAATTACCCTATTTACTTTTAAACTCTGTAAATACAAGTCAAAACATAAAATTCAACAAAAATAATTTTCATTTTATTGAACAAAATTTTACTTACTGATATAAACTATTTTCACAGATTTTTGATATTCAATTAACAGAATTGGTAAAATTACATTTTATGAAAATTTGCAACTCTCCTAAAAGGTGGGTAAAAGACGGTAAAAAGTTAAATAAAATTTTATACCTATAATATTATTATAAAATATCTCCAATGAATTATATTGAACTTTTATATTTATTATGTATATATTTTGACATAAAATAAATTAATATATATATATAATTAATTAAATAAAAAGTGGTTTTAAACAATAACGCAATGTTTTTCACTCTTAATCAAAAATTGCGTGTTTTCAAAAAAATACAAAAAAAATCAACCTATGCTAATTATTGTATTCTGAATCTATTAAGTCAGACAATTTAGAAAATGAAATTTATAAAATTTCAAATGGTGGGTGTTACTATTCATAAAGTATAGATGGATTGGTCGTGGTGTGTGAAAACTTCAGGTTGTGTACAATGCATGCTATTGAATTATTCAAAGGGAAACATATCATGGATTCCTAGGGTGTTACACATGTAAATATTGGAGTGAGAATGAGAAAATAATAAATAGTGGATATTTTAATTAATTTTTCGGTTATTTTAATATTTTCATATATGAAAATGATATATTCTTTTTATAATCAGAATTTTGTCTACTCGTTCCTCTTAGACCTTGTGAAAACTATCCCTCTCATTAACATTTATTTTCTATGGTCATTTTATTTTATTAGTTTTCTAAAGAGAAAACCAAAATAAATTTGACATATGGAAATTCCATCATTGTGGTTATGGTTAAGGTTTAATTTTTGTGTCATAATATAGAAAATTATGTTGATTTACATGTAGTTTTGATCCCTATATAATTAATGTGATAAGGGAATTTGGAAATGAAAATGTGAAAACCCAAATTAAATTAACCATAAATCCAAAAATTACATTGTTACATTTCCCATTGAATTACATGTTTAACATAAAATAAATAACAACCTTATTATTTCCCTGAGAGAGTGCGAGATGAAAAAAATAAAAAATCATATAGAATTGTTTGAGATAGTCTATTGGAGGACTCTTTTTCAAAAAAACAATGGACAATCTGTATTGGTATATATACTTGTAGTATAAGGAATATCCATTTATTTATAGAAAAATATTCCCCAATGAAAAATTTAATCTTCATAAAATCAATCTAATAATTCCCCAATAAATGAATCATGAGATTGACCCAGAATGATGAAATATATGATTAAAAAACTTATTCGGACATGGTTCCATGGAAGAAAATATATAAAACACCACTAAATATAGAGACCACTCTCCTGACTCCCTCTTTTACTAAATCGGTCTCAGTTTTAGATCTTAACACAATATAGTCCATGAATTTTATCACTACATAATGAATAGTTAATCTATAGTTTCATTATTTCTATTCATCTTCATTGTGTCAATTTCTTTTCTCAACACATCACATTAAGATGTAAAGTGTCTTATTTACCATCAATTCAAATATACGTACATTTACTCAAAATTTTATTTCACATCTTCTATACATTGAAAATAATAAAAGAATTAATATATATGAGAGAACTATAACTTTAATTTGAGTAAAACAATATTTTATATTTATAAATTATTTTAAATAAATGTAACAAATTATGATCCATGTATTGTTAATTAACATTAAATAGGTATTTTATATATCTATATTTTAAATAATAATTCATCATCAGAAATATCTCCCACCCACTAATGTGAAATATAATGATCCCACATTCTCAAATCATAAAATATTTCATATCCTTATTTAATAAAATATGAATTTTTTTTCATATAATTATGTTATGATTCAATTTGAAAAATTAATTTCACTGAATGTATATTGATTATGGCCACCCTTTTTCAATATTAATTTTTAATATTGTTATGTTCTCATATAATGATATTCTTAGTTTGGGCCCTAAACTATATGAAAAAATTGTTTTAATGATTTATCATTGTTCCCCGTCTTTAAAAAGTCTAATCTAGAACATTATTCATCAAAATTATCTCTTAAATGGTATATTCTAATGTATCCTCTTTTAGATCATTATCTATGACTATTATATTAAAATAACACTCCCATATTGATACTTCTTTTATGAAAAAAATTAATTATAAACTCTTAAATTGAACTTATAACATGAAAATATCATAATCCATTAGCTATATTCATAAATATGCTTTGTGAGAGAATGTACCATTATAGAAATTGATATCAGTAAATCATGTAATTCAACATTTTGTAAAATATCATTATATAAAATTAGGTAATATGATAACAAAATAAATTATTTCCATTTAAAAATATAATATCATGAGGATTATGAAAATATTTTACATACATCAATTATATATCACATTATGAACTAAATAACACCTAAAAAACCCCTTCAATAAATGATCATGAGTAGTTAATATTTTTGATTCTTAACAGTTCTATAATATTATTTCCTACCTTCACATGATATTTCTCCTTTTCCATATGAGATTGTAATTATTGAGTATTTAGTTTAATATCCACCAAATTTATAATATAAAACAAAAAAAACGTAGATAACGATTCATGGGAATATCTTATAATTAGAATAAAAAATTATTTTAATAGAATTTTGTACCATTTTTTTACATTTCAAATAAATTTTGAATTCATATGTTCATGTTTTGGATGATATTTTTTATTAAATATAATTTATTAACAATTATTTGATCTAATATAGATTTATATACATAAAATTTAAATAAAACCTAAAAAAATTATAATTATAACTTTTTACTGTTCAATAATTCATAGGATGATCACACACTATAATTGATTATCTCGATTTTTTAAAATTAAATTCCCCATTTAGTCTAAAAATTTTACTAACATCAAGGATAAAATATCCCCTTAATCATTTATCATCCCAAAATAGTTTTTGAAATTATTCATAATATGGAATGATCCACATTAGATTCATCCTCACAAAGAAAGTTATAGTTTGGCACAATGAACATCTATTTTTCTTCCACATTACGTCCAATCATTCTTTATAGTTATCTATTAAGGGATTCCACTTGTTCAAATATATTTCAGTATATTTTGAAATTTTATTTTATGTATTCTATATAATTGTATAAATGAGAAATGTTACATTTATATTACAAAAAAATGTTTCCACCGATAACTCAATTTCCATAAATTGTCCTTATGGGTGAATGAAAATATAGATATTTTATTTACATAATGATAAAGTAAAAATGGTATATTAATGATGCATAAAATAATGGATACTCGGACACTCCCATAGATTTTCATCCTTAAATTCATTAGTATGGGGCAAATACTCTAATTAGAATTCAATGTCAACATAGAGTTATATTTGGAATTTTGAAAATTTATTTCTCTATTCCCATCATTCTCGGTATATAGGATACCACATTGATACTAAATAATAATTCTATATGATCTGATGAGATATTTTGGACATTAGTGGATATAGATGCATGGAAATAGTAATTAGTCTAACATGTATAAATTTAGTTCATCTGATTAGATGATAATGTTTTTTAAAGGGAGAAACTATTGAGAACTGAACGAGACATTAAAAAATTATTATTTCCATTTCCATAATAGGTTGACTATTCAAATGTGACCAAGCCTTACCAGTCATAATCCAATCCTCATCCCCACATATTTTCTCCAATAAAAATTTTCTATATTCTATTTGGGATTGTGTCATTGATGATTTGAACATATCTAGTGCTTGCTTCCCAATCTATTGGCAGTTTTTATAGAATGAATAATATAAGGAATATTATATATATATAGATAATAGAAATCAAATGACTTTATATAATGAAGCGACGTACATGTCCAATGATAAAAATTTATATTCTATTAAGAAATTATATCATCTTTTTCGTATATGATGCATTGCATTTTGAGGCAAAAAATAACCATGAAACTAGCTATGTAGATCCAGTTATGGCCTTGAAATTCTTAAAATTCATGTAATGTGATTTAATCCATATATCAAAAATTAGCCTATTTTACATGTATAAATGTGACCTCTATGAATCCCCAAATAGAATCCTAAATAATGTTCTCCCAGTCCAATTCAATGATTAATTGATAATGAGAAAACATTTTTTCAAACAGAAAAAGAATTTTAATGTAAGTTGAATTCCTTTCTTATATGCTCAATCATTATTTGTTAAAGAATGGTTCCATATATTCCTCACTGAAAATATTAATAACGTAGTAGGGTATGTAAATTATATTTTTATGACTAATTCATAAGTTTTTCTTCAAATGTAAAATATACTTTAAAAATATGATATTTTATTGAATCATGACTTTGACCCAACAATATTTTTTGAATTTTAATTGGAATTAATTTAAAATTGTTTATATATATTTCCATTTTAGGAATCACAGAATATATATCTTTTCTATGAAAGAACAAAGTTATTCCTCATTTCTACGATACACCATGTTAATCCAGAAAGATACGTAACACTTAGATTAACTTGTGGTACTCATAATTCAAAATTATTTCAATATCCCATGTTACACGAAATACAGAGTTTTACAACCATTTAATAGAGAACAAAATTTTACAACTAAATATTGACTGAATGTTGATTATTTTATAAAATAAAGATTATTTTTGAATTATTAATTTTATTATTATCATATGTTTAATTTTTCAATAATTTTCAGTGAAGTTCAATTTTTTGGGAATAATGAAAAATACTGTAATTAATTAAAAATTTATTTTCATTGAAATAATTATTAATTTAACATTTAAATATAAATTTTCTTCAAAATTAATAATATATTAATTATATGTTTTTAATAGAAATTAGGTAATGATAATAATTTATATATAGAATTTAACATTAAAACATATTTAATACTTAAACATTTAAACATTAAAAACCCATTTTTTCACATCTGTGGGATTATCATTAAAATTACTTTAGTAAAATATATAATTAATAATTTCAAAAATAAAAATAAATTATTTTAATAATAATTGTATTTAAATTATAAAAAATAAACATAATTTTTGAACCAAAATATTAGTGGAATTGAAAAATAATAATTACACTGATTAAGGTAAAATTAAGCTTTACAATGGACTAAACCATAAATAAAAAGTCCAAAATTTAGTAAAATCATTTATAAAAACCATTTTATTCTTAAATGTGAATTATATATATTAATGTCTCAAATATTATGAGTTAGTTGGATACTATTCAACAAAATCATCCTATTTCATAATTTAAGTTTGAAAAAACTTAATAAAGGAACATTTTTTACTATTAACATTTATAAATCATTGAGATGTGAAAAAAATATAATTTTTTTGTATATATCATTTTGAAAAAAATAAATATTTTTTATCATAATTATTTATTGTTAATTTTTAATTTGAATTAGTTGCATTAAACATACCACAAATGCTAACAAATGGATTTTTTTTGTTAAAACATTTATTAAATAAATAATTCCCGAAACACTAAAATTAATGTAAATTTAATAATAAGTTTTATACCATTATTTTTATAGATTATATATCATGTTAAAAATATATGAACTTAATAGAATTTAATTAAATAATTGTCTTGATAATTTTTAAATTAAAATTAAATTATTAATATGAAAATTTACATTAGTGTTAATTTATAATATTTTTATTAAGAAAAATGATCACACATGCTATTTTAATAAATAAAATAAAGATAAAAACATTCTAAAGGATGAGATTTTACATCTTTACTAGAGATAATTGGGATTCATATAACAAGTAACAGTTTTAGAACACATAATTACCACCTCTGTTGTGACTTTTTGGTGCAATACCATCAACAAGATGGATGGATTCCCGAAAGGTGGGAGTGATAATATAGATCATAGATGAATGTATATCTTGATAGTTTTCACAATTAGTTGTCATCATCCATGAGAGGTGAATTGACCCCATATCGATAGCTTGTACAATGGAAGTTGAATCACTATCAAAGAAGATATAATTCTAATTTCATTGACATTAAAGGTTAGACACCCTAATTTGGCCCATAATTTATGCTTCTAGGGTAGTGACATGACCACAAAAACCAAAAGTAAATTTCACAGAAAGACCATTATGTTCACTGAAGATGATTTCCAATCCTGATGTCCCTATGATACACCTCGAGGCCCAATCAATATTGAATTTTTTCAAGCCAACAAAGGGTGGTTTCTAAAACACATCGAGTGTTCCATGAGGTCGGGGTATGTTACCTATATGATTTAACAATATGATAACAATGAGTGATTAAACTAAGTTTTATTAGATATTAATGTTGATCTTGTTGTCATTCTACAATGTTAGAGTTAAATCAGTAATAGAAAGGTGAGTATTTAAGTGCTTCTAGATGTGGATGACCTTTTTCCTACCATACAATATAATGTATATTAATTATGAATTATCCACCATGAGAGGAACAATGAACTATTTCGATAGCATTATACCAAGAATAATAACCAAAAATGATGTAGGAAATCTATTTTATGAGGTAAAACTCAATAATATTTAAGAGAGAATCACATAACAATTTGGAGGGTTGGAATCACAAGAAGTGGGTATTTACATTCTTTTGGTTCTAGTGACACTACACACATTTGGAGAAAAATGAAATTAAAAACCATTGGTGTTTCTCATCTACTGGAACCTTGTTGAGGTATTGTATTCAGAGAAGGGGGAACCTAGAGGGAATCATCTGATTTTAATGAAATTTACCAATCCATTTTCACTCATAATGAAACAGATTATTAAAAAATTTCTATGAGTCAATAAATCTATTTGAACACTACTCTGATATGATCATATCATCCAAGTTAATAATGTTATTGGAGGAAATATTTTTCTCAATTTCTTTAGAGATCATGTACAAATTTTCTAGTTGGTTTTTAATTTAGATTTTGTAATCAACATCATGATCAAACGAGAAACCCCGATTAATCAAGGGGAATCCATTCCAGATTTCATGAAAAAAGTAAGAGAGGAGCTCATGAAGACTATCCAATGTTAGTGCATATATATAATATGTATGATGATATCAAACTAGGACAAATGGAGGATTCAAAGTATCACAGATTCCAAATATGATCTTATAAACAAATCTTCACCTAAGGAATTCGATGGAGAAATTTTTTTTATTGATTAGTCTCCGTAAAATTTCACCTTGTAATGAATGGTTAAATAATTCCAGATTATTGATTACAATATTTCTATGTGTATTTTGAATGAAACATTGATTCAATTAATCAATTATGATTTTATTCTCCAGATTTATATGACTCTAGAAAATGTTTATCATCATGTTGTTATTTTATTTCCTGACAATTATAGGACATAAATACACCATAAAGGAATATACCATCTTCGATAGTTCCACATGCCTGATATAGGAAATTTTTCATTCCATTGAATCTGATTATCCCTATAATTTGGTTAGATTTTATCCAATTTTACACAATATACTAAAAATGTGTGAGGCATGATGTATTCCCTAGAACATGGGAATTCCAATGTAGATGAAAAGGAGATACCTTTCCCATATTCCCAAATCACTTATGATACAATTATTTCATGAATCTTCATATTCATAACAAATTTAGAAAAAATAATTACTCAAATTAATCTCATGGATTGAGAAAATATCATAATGAATAAGGTAATTCACGATTTTTTTGATTTTCTTCATATTCCCTTTAGCTAATATATATTTTTCTTTATCAAAGAAAATTTGGGAACGTGTAGATATACGTCTAGTATCTCAAATAGTATCCAATTCACCCTTATCTACAATGAGGAGGAAACCATGCTTATGATAGTACTATGAATTTGAAAAGATAATGGTTGAAAGGGGGTCCACTTATCTCAATCCATGGGAGAATATAAAATATTCATTAGAGTACCCATTAATGAGGATGTATATATGTGTAGATTCATTTAGATATTGAATCCAAGAAATAAATCACCTGGTGATGCCATAATTGTGATTCCCATTGCCTATGAATACCTATTCCATTGTGTCTAAGGCTTTTCGATGTCAGGTTTGAAGGGAAATATTTCCTCCCTAGTTAGGTTTTTGGGGTAGGTTAATACACTATGAGGTAGATGTATGAAATATAGTTTGCTTCTTTATTTTAAAAATCCAAATTGCTTCCAGTAGATGATCTTATATGAGACTCAAGAATTCTACTTTTCAAGGATCTTTGTAATAATGTTTTTAATTTTTTTGATGATGGAAAATGGCATGAATTGACTTATATCAATTGAGTATTCCACTTTTGGGATTATGGTGATAAACATAGCATTGATACATTGGGTAAACCATCCCACTCTATTAAAATTATTAACTAAATTTTACACATCATTTTGAATGAAATCTAAATATGATTGGAAGAATTGGTTTGTGAACCAATCTGTTCCAAGAGAAAATTCATTTTTATGTATAAAAACTACTTCCATGATTTTAATATTCAGTGGGGTGGGTGTTATAATATAATTATTCTATTTAGTTATTAGTTTTGCAATGATATTTTGCAACAACAACATATTCCATTGTGGTCTATAGAAGAGATTCATATATAATGCGACTGTGTAGATGGATAATTCATATCTTCTCTATATGTTTTAGTCTTCTTATTTGAGTAGTGAACATTCCCTATTTTCACTCTGAACCATTTTAATAGTGTCTATGAACATAGTATTTATATCCTCCTCCACGATGCACTATATTTTGTAAAGGTCCTTTATTATGTTGTTCATTGATGAGATTTTGAATCTTTAAAGACATTTCAACTTCATAGTTAGTACATTTAGAAAAATTTCTATTAGTAATTTATTCCTTGTAGTCATGAAGAAATAATTCTATGGATTCAATTTTAGCATTTATCATGTTGAAATTTTAATTTCTCTGTTCTTTTAGTTTTTTATTAAGCAATTTATTCATATAAATGTTGGACATGTGATTAATATTACAGTCATCCAATTATAATGATTCATATACAATTATTGATAACTCTATTAAAGTATCCCATGTATTATTATAACTGAATAGAATCTGTTTCCATGACCCATCTCCATGAATTCTGATTGGGAAAGGATGATGGTCAGAATTGTATTTTTCCTAAGTGATACATGTTATAGATCACCAATAACCAAGAGAGATATCATGGATAAAGTACCTATCATTTATAATTTTTTTCAAGCCATTAAAGAGTCTCTTATACCACACAAATTTTTATCTAATAAGATTTATTTATGTTAATCATGCCTCTTTAGAACAATATTCAATGTCATTGGTAGAGGTAGTGCTAAAAACTAGTCCATGTCTTTATTCCTCATGAAGTATTGAGTTGATGTCTCCATTGATATTACAAGAATCCAGGATGACACGGGATAGATCCTTTATGTGAATCTATAATTCCTACTAATCCATGTACCTATTAAAGGAATAAAGCATTGATAAGAATATTTTACAGCCAGAATCATGGTAATTTTAGGAGTTTATTCGATCATCCTCATGGAGAATGGTAGGGTTTTCCACACTATTTTGGAAAAAAATAATTTTTTTTCATGGATGGGCATAGACAGAGTGGTTCCCAGCATACAATATACTATATTTCTAAAAGAGTTCCTTTATTTGAATAATTTATTATTGGGTTAGTAATACCAATAATATTCGGTTGTACATAACTACAAGGATCTCTATGGAACCCCTCGTTCCAGGATTGTCTATTCCCTAGTTGTTACAAAATAATATCTGCATTATGATCATGGTTTGGGGGTGATAACCCCCATATTATACATTTCTAGTTATCTATTTGATTTCTGGTAAGTCCAGACATGTATGCAGATCTTATTAGTTTTTTATTTTTCAAAAATATCACATGTATGATCTTGTATAGAAGCAGTTCACTCCACTATTTTAGAATTCTTGATATGAGTGTCTTCCATTGAACATTCCTCTTCCTTACTGAACATGCATATATTAGTTCCCATTTTGATTAATCAGAGTATGCTGAATTTTTATTCAGAGCATCCATGAGGATTTTTATTTGAGTATATTAACTTATTTCATGAGAGATTTGAAAAGGAGATACTCTTCATCTTGAATAATATGAGTAGTAGTGAAAACATTTGAGGAGAGGGCCAATATCTGATTATTGTCCTCTATTGAATTACACTTTCTAGTATTCTCAAATGGGATGGTTGTTGTTATAACATTGTCAGGATGCTTGTCCTCTTCCTCAACCAGGGCTTCTAATAAAATTCTTACAGTACTAGACTTGTTTATTTCTAGTACTTTCATTTAATCAATGAAATAATTTCTTTCTTTATCCACTAGTTTGAATTTATTTTCTCCTGATAATTTCATCCAAGATGTTATAGTAGTATCTTTCATCACTAACCATTGAACCAGATGACAATTATTAATTGTGTGTCCTAATATCTTGTGAGGATCACAAAATTTGGCCAGGTTCTGAATGTCGATGATAACCTCTACTTTGATATTGTTTCATCCAAGAGGACCCATTAAGGTGGAGGCATTGCCATGTTGATTTAAATTAGCACCCTTGCATAAAGACCAATATCTCCACAAATGGTATGATATATAATCTTCATTAGGGTATCAATTCTGCAATCGAATTCATTAATGTTTTTTGGATTCCAGTAAACGAAAAGGAGCCCATGGATCCTTTCCCTACATTAGAAACATAATTTCGTTGTATAAAAGATTTGATCTTAGCAGCCCGATCATTGAGCAAGAATAATCATAGATTGAGGTCAAAGTTTCCAAAATTCCAAATTGCATCAATTTCAAATTTTTTATATAGAATGTCTTGGAAAAGTACCATTCCAATCATAATAAGTATCCATTTTAAATAACTCCATTAGCATGAGATCATATCATTCTGTACCACATAAGACTAGAGCTTCACACACATTTCATAAGAGATGTGATCATAAACCGAATACATTCAATGGACCTTCAATTATTTAAACAAATCAACATCCACAACAAATATGGGGGATATATCCCCCAATGTATTAATCATATATGGGTTTCTTAGATCATACAATGCATTTTGGGATTTAGAGATAACCAATACAAACAAAAACACTTTCTGAGGAAGATTGTAAAAACCAAAACCCTTATCAACATCATTCTAATGATAATTGAATGATCATTCTTGGTCCATATTAAAGTATTACATGGAAAATATTGGTATTAGTAAAGGGATGATTCACCGTCATAAATTTTAAAGGAGGAGCTTCTTGCTCTCACCATCTTCCCTCTGAATATGGAGGGTATTTTCCCCCAATTATATTTTTTAAAATGATATAAAAAAAATAAAATTATTAAATTATTACTAGTTATTTTTAAGGGTTATTAAATATTACATATGATATAATAATAGACCAAATTTTTATTTTCATTAACATATAAACCTCTTAGGAGTAAAAACATTTTTAGCCCTGTTCAGGTTAGACAAGTTTTTTTGTGCTTTACAAGTGTTTGTTTTAAATTTAATTTCCAAAAAACATTGAAATTATATTTTTACATAAAATAAAATATTAATAATTTGTTGGGAATATATTTTCATATAAATATAACATTAGTTTTGACTTTATGAGTAACATACATATGATATAAAACTAGTTACTTTAATAAGAATAAAAATTATCAAAATAATAATCAATAAAGACTAAGGAATAAAGTGAAAAAATGGTTTTCAGTGTGTTGTGACTATTTTAATAACCTGATTATAATTTCAATCAATTATTTTTCATTTATTTAATCACATGATGTATGCAAGACCTCCTAACAATTAATATGTTTTGTTATTTATAAGAATTCCCCTCCTCCACCACGATAAAAATGAATTCACTCTTCCCCTTCCAAACACTACAAAATCCATTTGGCTCATTAAATATCCAATAATATAATATCTATTCTCTCCAACCCACCCCCCCACCCCCTCCCCCTTAATATTATAATACTCAATTTGGTAATAAAACCATCCTAGGACACCCTTTGGTGAAAACATAAAGGATAGTCCCAATGAAGAGGAAACATCCTTCCTCAAGCTCCATTTATTTATTTTCATTCCCCATAGCCCAAAATATTAATATTTTATGATTATACAACAATATCAATTTCCATAATTTACTAATATAATGTTATTATAATATTTAGTCCTAAATATACAAAAAATCCATCAAATGGGTAACAAAATTACCGTTCTTGGGTTTAAAGAACTACCACCACCCAAAATGATATTGTTCTATTTTTACAACCTATCATTATAAAGAGATGTGATAGAAACATTGTTTTTATATTATATGTATGATATGTATGATTTAATTATTATTCTATAATTATTATATTAAATATACGTACATTCCATCCATATTATGTATATACGATTACATCATTTTTGAAAATATGGAAAACTACCTCCTTGAAGCGATGTGATTCATTCACAAATTAAACGGAATGTATTATAGAGTTTTTTAGTAAAGATTAATGATATATATATATATATATATAACATATTAATTAAAAAAGAATTATTATATATATATATATTTGTAATTAGATTTTATTTTTAAATGACAATAAAACGGAAACATTGTTCATGTGTCTATACGACCTATCATTTCTATGAATGGTGTATTCTATTTCATATATTTATATTTTATAAATTGTTATAAATATTTAAAAATTTAACATATATTATATATACATCATGTTTTACATTATTTGAATAAGTATTTCATCATCATTGTATGATGATATAGGATATAAAGTCAAAGCATGTATGATAAAAAAAGTGGCAATAATCAAAAACATCTCATTAATAAGGAATTGGTATTAAAAACTAATATAATTTCATAATATAAATATATATGGTATATATAGGAATATGGTTTTTTTATATTTATACTAAACATATATTTAATATACATATGGTTTTAACGTGTATGAAAATATTCAAGTCTTAAGGTATGGGTATTATAGACACAATATTGTTTTCCATGAGACAGAAACCATGCTCACCTCTTATTTCTTATATGGTGTGTGTATACTACTTCTGGAAGTATTATATAGTCAAATACATAAATTAATGTATATTTACATATCTCTTAATTGAGACACAAGTTTTGTTATGCTACTCTATTATTTTCTGATGTGTATGTACTTACATTCGACATTTTATATCATAAATCAACTTTTTACCTTATATTTTATTCATTGGGTAACTTTATGCTCTTTCATGGGGACAATTAATCAAATTATCCAACTATTAGGATTTTATTGAAATAGACTCTTTATTTATATTTATTATTTAATGTTATACTTCAATTGTTGAAATTTTATGATACATAATTCAAGAAAAGGGAATGCAGGAAAATTATTATAGAATTATAATAATAAAAAATTAGTGAATAAAAAATAAATATATTTTCAGATTAATATATTTTAGTGAATTTTGATACTAAAATAGTGCACAAACAAATAGAAATTTGAATCATTAGTTTTGGATTGATGGTTTAATTCATGGATTACCTTCATCTTGAAGGGGGTTACACCTATATAGGGTGGGTTTTTAGGATGAAAAAACTATTTAAGGTGTACTATTTTGTTTATGATGGGTGGGGTGTTGTTTGGGATTATATTATATTTTTTTGGATCGATTTTTAGTGAGAAGAGGACCGCTGTATTTATATGTTAATCGGGAAGATATTTTTGTGTTGTCCAAGAAAATTATTAATGGGGAATAACCTTCCAGGAATGTTTATCTAAAATTTACATATAATTTATAGGTAAAGTGATAAAGATCATATGGCCATTAATCAATAATTTCAAGACATGTTTTAATTTTTTTAATCATACCAAAGGATTTTTTAGTTTAACAATTTTTCTTTTTAACTTGGTAAATTGTTTTTTTCTAATATAACATATTGTTTGTGAAAAAAAAACATATTATATAATATAGAACAAATTATATAAAATTTTAAATATATTTTATTTATATAAATTTTTAAACTATATGATATTTATTATTTATATAAACCATTTATAATTTCATTAAAATAATTAACTTATAAAAATATCACTCATGTTATACAAAGTTATTTATAAGTTAGTAACAAAAATAAAATATCCTAAATTCATAATTTTACATTTAAAATATATATTTTTAACGAAATTGGATTTCTAAATAAATATTCATAACTATTAATTCAATCAAATTCATGGTATTGTGAAAATGGTATATTGAAATTTTATTAATGAACTAATTTTATATTATTAAAATCTAAATTTGGAAAATATTAAATTTATTTTTATATTAAAATAAAATATATAAAAAAATGTTTTATAAAAAAATTCCTTTTAAAAAGTTGATTTATTAACGTATTTAATAATTATTCAAAATTAATGTAATGTTTATATATTGTTTTATATTTTATAGAATTTAATATTATAATAATATATTCACTTCAATCGAATTATAAATTAAAAATATAATATATTAATTTTTTAAAATTGTTCATTAAAAGATATCCATTTTAATATATTTATGAAAAATAATAATGTGATACTCTATTAATTAATTATTATTGTTTTAATTTCAAACAATAATATAATAACTGAAACTGAAATATTGTTGTGTCTATTTTATTCCAATTTTTCATTAGTTTATTTTTTTCATATGACTCACGCTATAGAAGAAATTTGTAATTTTCAGGATATAGAATCTCAGGTCATTACTATAGATATAAATATAATATTGCAAATAATTATACAATTAATATGGTATCAAAAGGTCTCTCCAATAGTTTTTTTTCAAACAACATGATGTACCTAGGTGACTAAGTAAATTTATGGTGTTGAAAATTAATTTTGAATTTCATTTGAGGTGTTTTGAAATTTTTTCCATGAATTTAGGACAATGATTGGACCTTGAATATTCAAATTAAAAGGGATCCTTAGTAGAACAATATTCAACTAAGTTCACGGTGTAAATAATTTATATGTTATATAAATCAATAAAATTTAACTCAAGTTTTATTATTCATTGTGTTCATGAGGTAAAGAGTTCTAACTCACATTTCCATGAAAATGGAATGAAATAACTAAACTATCCTATAAGATAGCTATCATTGAACACAGTGAGTGACACTTATATATCTATAAACCTATGATTCCTTTAATAGTACCATTATATTGAGTAATTTAAAGTTTTGTTTACTAATTTATAATAAACATAGAATATTTTTCCTATATTCCAATGGCATTAAAAATAAAAAATCATCCATGGATTTAGAATGTATTCGATTTTTCATTATGGAGTTTGAACTCGGAAAAAATCGAGACCATCATTAAAATATAATTATCAATATCCTTAACATAACCCACCATTCAATAAGAAAAACTATTAACCTCCTATAAGATACCAATCCTAATGAAAAAACAAAGACCCTTACATGGGGGATATTCAATGACATCTAGTGGAGAATCAAGGAAAAAAATCCACCTTGTCAATATAATATCGTAGTTTATTTATGGGGTACATGTCCATTAAATTTTATGTTAAATATATTTTCTTCTATATGAGATTTATTAAGAGGCTACATAATGTTTTTATGTTTTTAGTGAATTTTTTGGATATTATAGCTCCATTCCATAGAGAAATATGAATATTCATATTATTTGAATATATTTATAAGTAATATCAATACTCAACCACGTGATGATAAAAATTATTTTATCGTTTTTTTACAATGAGATCTTGGAAGCATGTCATTTCCAATCATGTAATAAACTATAGGTGAATGACACATGATATGTGCGTAGATTCAGATAATCATGAACCTTGATGTGAAAGGGTTTTAGGAATCTGATATTGAGTATCCATGGGATAAGAATGTTTTGTCAAAAACATTTCCTAACAATCAAATGGATGTCACCTTTGGTAATAGGTTCATAGGGGTAGTGCCCAGTTTGGTTAACCCTGAATCCAAACCATGAAACTATTTATAAAACAAAATTTGACATTTTCCACAGAATAATAATGCCTTAATTCTTTAATATTTATACCACATTACCCTTGTCTAGTTGTTAAACAAGATCCCCTAATATCCCCCACTAATATTGGGGATATTTACATTATGTATACTCAAAAACTAATGGTTCCATTGATGTTTGATCACCTATTGTTTGTCTATTTTTTCACATGAATATTTTCATAGATTATCTCATTGTATTTAATTATTTATTCCTAAAATATAATATACCATATATTCATGGGGGTTTCTATTTTGCGATTTATTTCATCTGAGATGAATTAAATGATTCCATTAGATGATTGGTCATCTACCTGTCGAAGATAGTGGATGTATAACTATTTCAAAAAAATATTTTCTCTATATAATGTTTTATTGAACCACATGATAGTCATTATGTAAATTCATTTTAAAAAGTTTTTCATTCAAAATTACATATTTAGACTATGATCATAGTTTCCATGGACCCCTTGATAAGGTTGGAGGTCACCGACCTCAACCTAAACAATTGTTGGTGGTAGGCTTGATTAATTTTTATTATTTATGACACCCTTTTGGGTGTGTAAAAAATTAAATTTAATTTCCAAATCTATATATTAATTTAAAAATTTGTTAAAATTTTTAATACCATTCCCAATATTTTTATATATATATATAGGGAAGTGAAATGGAATAAATAGGAAATTCAAAATGATATGGATAATTTTTTATTATGATTACTCATTTGATGTAATTGTAATGGGTCAAGGATAGTAACATGGACCCACTGAATCCATTACATAATATATTTGAAGTTAGACAGTTCAATATGGAATAATTGATGTGCATAATGGTATGGCATTGATGACCTTATAAAAAATTACAGAATTGGATTCAAAGGATTATCTCCTTGAATCATGCTTCCTTGAAAGACCTCAAATGTGTTCCTTAGGGACAACCCAAGTACAAACTATGTTTTTCATGACATACTCATTAGAATCGATTATTAATTCCTGACCTTGGTCCCTATGTTACTGTACTATTTGAGGTCTACGTTATACATATTCACCTTGAATGACATCCTTCTACATGAGGGGAATGCCTTAGTAAATGACATTGGGTCCTATCCCCTATCGGTTTGATAGTTGATATGTCTTTTATATGTCATACCTAGTGTTAAACCATAGTATAAATATATTCACTATCCATATTCTATTCAAGTACTAGCTTATACATTTATAATAGGAAGTATAATAATATCATTTTTCAACATTACTGTTGTTGTACTTGCACTTGTTTCCAAATAATTTTATCATACAACATTTGTTATAGATTATATTGGTGGTGGCCTACTGAGTTTTAATTAAACTATATTTGGGACACTAAGAGGTACCCATACAAACTACATTGATTCTAATATGGAGAATGTAAAGGCGCCCACATTGGATTCCTGACTATTTTATTTAGAGATGGGTTACGCGGGAAGATGTATGAGAAACTATTCATTAAGTAATTTTGGATAGAATTTGGACTATTTTCACCTTTGTATATAATGTAATATTTATTTTTGTTTACTTATTCCTTCGGTTATATTTTTATACTTTTGTGACCACATTGTTTTGGATTTGGAAATTAATATTGTCCTTTTTTATTTTTTCTTAATTTGATTATTATTTACTCTTCCATATAATACATACATGGTTTTAGTATTTATATATATTTATCGGGATCCACTCAGATTATCTTGATAAATTCTCCCAAATGTACCATAACATATCCTTACTGCTAGTCGATAGCATGTGGCATACGTGGGGGAAATTTGAGGCCTTATAGATAAATTAGTTGGGTTAGATATGAGTGAACAAGGTATGAGATGTCAACATGTGTTATACAAGACATATTTTTCCTTCCCATATTATTTTAATATTTTTTGACTGATGTCTATAAATATATTGGGGTTTGGTAATGAACCACTTATTAGGAGTATCTAACTAGTGTACTGGGTAAATATTAGCTACTAGGGATGGGACTTGTTATTCTAGTTTTTTCTAATTACATTATTTTTGATATCAATAATTGGTGATTCACACAACATATGGAATTTATTATCATTATCAATTTTATTTTACAATTGTCCATGTATGTTGTGAATTTATTTTCTCATGTTTCATTATAGTAACATAGAGATTCACATTCTAGGAAAATCCCTAAGATTGAATTTGATGAGAATATTTTTATCTTTTTTTCATAACGTTACTTCATTATAGTAGAAGGGGGCACGTGGGAATAATTTTACCCTAGTTGATGAGGTTTTCTGACTAGAATGTAGTTGAATATTGTGACATTATAATTAAAATACCTTCATATATCAACATCATTTATCCCAAAATACTCACACTAGGGTGTGATGTGTCTTTTTTAATGGAATCATTATATTGTTTCATGAAATATCTGATATCATTTCATTTTATGGGATTGATCATGAAATAGATATATTAACCTCATCTTCAAAAATTAGATGGAATATATAATATACTATGACTTCTTCACAAAGTAATTTTGATGGAATTAGAAAATATAATATCGATTAATTTTCATGAACCATGGCCCGTCAGCTCAAAATTTAATACTTTCAAGCAATAGGTACCTGTTTTCATGGATGATGATTTTCATTAAAATGGAATTTAGAAATTGAGGAACTAGAAGTAGGTAGATCATCCCTTTTAATTGGAGTTCAATATGATCATGTCTAAGGGAGGTTAAGTGGAAATTATATTCTAGGTTTTTGAGGTCTACCCAATAATTACCAAGAATGTTCAGCCAAGGGTGGATGACCCATGGATCCTAATTTTATTGAAAAGAAAATCGAAAGAGTACACAAGAGTTTAGGATATTTCTACATGCAGTAAACCACATCTTAAAAAAAACACAAGTGCACATCCAGAATTTACCTTTTTCACAGCCGACCACGACCCCTGGCTCCACCCTGATCAGTAGGATGTCGACCTCCCCCCTTTGAATGCCATATAATTGATCATCTAGGATGATTTGGTTAGAGATACCGGTAGTAGATGTGGGGAACATTATAGTATATTTTTTGAATGTTTGAGGGATCTCCAATGATTTTTACTAGAATATATAGTCTGAGATGGGATATGTCTTGGATAGTTAGTCCTGTTATGGATACATCATCCATTATAATCTCATCTCTAGGGGCCTCTTAGTCTAGTTACCCAATATCATACTGAGAACCCATGTTCATGATCAAAATCATCATTAGGGAAGGGTTAGATTAATTTAATGAATATAATGTAACAAAAATTAATTATTCATCTGATGAGTAAACCATCATGCATGACAACACATTTGATGTAAATTTTCTGGTGGTAATCTTACATTATAGTATGGGGTCATTAAATATGTGAGGGTTAATGATGGTTTCTGTATCCCTATGGGTTTTTCTTATCTATATCTAATTTTTTTTCTTGAATTTTGACACCATAAAATGTTGATTCATTATGTACTCTAACACCAACTATGTTGGTTGTTCCATAGAATGAGAAAATGATGGCACATTAGGTTGATTTAAATGTTCATTTTGAGTATCATGATATAAAACATATACCTAGTGATCTTATCATTGAAATTTAATGCACCAATTCTAGTAACTTCTTACCAAAATCCTTCTTCTTCAAGGTTTGTAGTGTAAATTCATTCCACATGGGTTTATGGTTTCACCATCATCACATTCACATAGTCCACCATTTCTGTTGCAATTATTTTAATATAATGAATTGTTGGACGGTGTTTCAAAATGTTTGTTTTGGAATTGAAAATAAATCATGAGAACATTGACACCATACTGATCATGTGTACTTAGATATATCTAGTTGAGAATGCTTTTCTACAATATCTCTATGAAGTATCCAGGTAATTATCATCTAGAAATTAATATAATATAATCCATTGTTCATCCAACAAGTTTTAACTCAATGTTTTCTGTCCATCTTGTTGAGCAGGGAATTTGTTCTGATTCTAGGGTGGGTGTGACACTTGATATGTTTAGGGATTTGGAACTATAGATTGTGCAGGGTATGTCTTAAGAATATTAGTGGTACCCTATGCATTCTCTATTCTCTTACATTGACCTGGTTAAATTATTTGGGATGTGAACATGGTTTTAGATAAGGAGCCTTCAAATATTTTAGAAAATTTGTTATTATCCTAAAATCCACATATATATTTTAGAGGTATGTGAGGCTTGTATAACATTTCACAATGATTATTTGTATATATTGATAAAAACATTGGAAGAATATATAGACCTGTATTGTAGATCAACCCTCCATACATGTAAATTAAATCCAATACCCACTAATTCTCATTATATTTTCAATTAAATATGTTGAATATTTGTTTCTTCTACAATGGTGATATGAATTGAAAGAGAATATAACGACATATATATTCTCATTCTTTGATTGAATAAGTCTCAAAATTGTTGTACTATATTATGGTTAGAGCATCTAGTGATTATATGAAGCATCAGAGTTTCACCTCTTCTATCAATGTAGGGGTTCCAATCATGCGATAAATGTGAGATATTAAATGAATCTTGTGCTTCTCTAGGTCCCCTATAATAATAAAAATTGGAAAATTATTGTTCTCAATTTTTTTATTGGAAGAGGTTGGATCCCCCCATTCATTGTATTTCATACATTTTAGCTAAACTAGAGTATGTAGTTCTATCATAGCTTCTAGTCGATCATTTAATGGATTAATAGTACTTATAAGAACATTACGGATGTATTGATGAACAAGATCATGAAAAAAATTCAAAAAATGTAGAAACATACATGGTGGCTTTGTTTGTAGCCAAAATGGGTAAGCCAATGTTGATAGTCCTTGAGGATGTTCAACGCAATGCCAGTTTTGAATTGAATAGTTGTAAATCCTTTTATCATGGGGTCTAAATATATTGGTCATTAGTCCCCCCTATTGAGAATATATTATTTAATTATTATTTTATTGGTAAACCCCTCTCTATTGAGGTCCATTTAATAAAAGCATGAGTTGAAGCTACATTGTAAGAGTGTGACTGGTAATGAGGTTTCCTAAAAGTAACTAAGAATTGATATTTCTCATATAATTCATATCTTCCACCTATTGAGAAAATCATTCCTCATATGTGAGGTGTTCAACCGCTTTTTATGTTGTTAGGTACAACATTATTTTACCGTTTTTTGGCCCATTCCCATCAACGAGGAATTAGTAGAGAAGTCGAGAGTATCCATATATTCATAGAAATTCTCTAATTTTTATTAGGTAAATCATTTCCAATAATTTAATTGTGATCCCTATTATTATCATAAATCATATTTTAATGATCTTTTATATTGGAATCATGATCTATAGATTATTTTAGTATGGAAACAATAATTTTCTATAATGCATAATTTATTGTAGGCATTTCAACATCTTCCTATATATATTTATTTTTGTGGGTCTCTCCAAGAGGACTCATCCTCTCTTTCATTGGTCCACTAGGGATCTTTTAACAAATGTTTATCCCAGGAGAATATCCAAAAACATTATCATTCATATTCCATGTGAGGAAATTGGGTCATATTATATGATGATTTTGGATGATCAATTTTATAGCACTCCTGTTAATTAGGTTATAACTAAATCTGATTGAGGAGGAGGTTGAGGTATCTAATCACCCAACCTTGTGGGTTAAGGATGCTACCATTTAACATTCAAAAATATTTTCTGCATAATTTATCATAATTTAGGTTTGTATTAATAAAACCCACAATCCATGTTATCTAGGGTTTCACATAGATTTTAGTGGCTACTACTATTGTGGAAGAAAACATTATTTTACTTAGAATTAATTAATCATGGGTTGGGATTATTTACTAATTTTAACAGCAGCCTTCATATCCATAACATTTTGGAAATATTTTATGATTATAATCCCAAATGTGGGGGAATTTCTCAATATATTTAAATTCATCATGTAATAGACTTTAGATATCTCTCTTTATCTTTGGGCTATAATTATTAATGAGTTCTTTAGGGAACATTTTTAATAGTTGTAGATTCTATTACTACTAGAGCCTCGTTCTCAATGTCATCCAGAGCATATTACATTGCATGATGTTACTTTTTGTGAGATTTTATGATCAGGGAGATAGGATAAATGGAGGACCATGTGTCTACCATACCCTATGATATTAATATTGGATGGGGCATTAGTGATCTTCTAACACAACTATTTTGACGCATAATTGAAAGTGTATTAAATGGATCTTTACTTCTTCCCAAATTCAGGATTCATGACATTGGGAGGGGAGGCAATTATATTTGACATTATTTCACTTCTACTACCTTTAAGATGATTTTATATTGTTATAAGATAAAAAATTTTTATGTGAGTGCGAGTGGTCCATATATTTTAGATGATATTGTAAAAAATATATATTCCACTACAACATATGGAATGTATTATTTTGGCAATGAGAATGTTTAGAACATGACTGGTATATTTCCTTTAGCCAATTATCTCCTCAATATAGATATTTCTTTATTATCATTTTCAAGTGTCGTATCAACATGGTCTAACCCATGAGTATATTTACCTACTTATTTATTTTGAATAGTGGATTAGAATGGATTTCCTCTATCATATGAGGTGGTTGGAGATCCAAGGATGATTTGGGAAATGACCATTATTTGGGTTGTCTCCTTGTTGAGAAAATGAATTACAGGTCAATGATGTAGCATCAGGTATAACTACACACATTTCCCCATGTGCCACTTGATATGAGGTATTTGTCATAGTTTAAATGGAAAGGGGAAGAACCCCTTGATGAAATAATGTGTCACTAGGAGGAGGACCATTATAATGAACACCATTAACTGTTAGACTATAATAAAAAAGTTAAATCCAACTGTAAGAATAATTCATGAAATGTATAACCTATAAATGACCATAAGGTAATATTATAGAAAGGGGATAACCTCTTTGTTTTTCTAAATTCTATCCAAGTTAAATGTTTTTATGGCCCTATTAAGGTTAAAGGATCTCATGATTGAACATATTTTGGATAGAATTATGTCTTAAAGGAATGATTTCCATGAAATACTTATCGAACTACAAGTAGAAAATAATTTTATGTGCCTTCACAATTTGACCTACCATTTGTATAATCTGGTAATTCATGGCGAGGATCATGAGCCTATAAAAATAAACAAATTAGGGAATCAATAATAACATCATTGAGCCTATAATTAATCTAAATTAGCTATCCATTTTCATATAAATATTTTTGTGAATAATATTTAGATTCTCTCTTACGGTTGACTAGTCCACCTGATATGAATAAAAGATTTCATATATTGATTTTTCTATGATTTTATCTAATAATTCATCCATAATTTCCCAAAAAATGTACAATATGATGTGATATATGTCTACCCTAGACTGGCCATTTTGATTGACTGATGAAATCGAGATGCAATAGGTGTATGAGCCTGATTAAATTTTACATTTACTAGTGTATTTGTCTCACTATCTTCCTAAAATGGAGCATAGATGTGTTTATGATATAGGTGACATTGGTTTTTTGTTGAAAAGATACACGTATCATTGTGATAGAGTTGTGTATTTATCTCTCAATCATAGTCTCTTTAGATATTGGATTCTTGTAGGTTTTTAGGATGTGGGTGGGAATTTTTCCCTTCCATTCACCAATCATTGTATTTTCAAGGTTAAATTGGAATCATTAATGGATATATACACCCATATCATGGCTATATTAGGGTTGTGTGACATCTCTTTTACTCCAATTCCATTCATTCGGTATAAATATTAATCAGGTTTAGGGGAAGAGATATGGTTATAGCACCTATTTCTTGTTGAGATCTACTAGATGGTTTCCTTGAAAGTTACTATATTAAGATGGAATTCTTAATAGAAGTGTGATTGTGTGTTAACCTAAATATTTATTGTCACTATATTAGGTTTTCTGGATTTTTTGGATCGAAGAGTTGTATGATCATATTCCCCATTGACTTGTCACTTCCTTCTGTAGGCTATCTTGTGTGAATAAGTATGTGTGTGTAGGGATTGACTGCATATGAATTCACACTAATAATGCTGAGGGTTTATTTTAAAATGGTTATGGAATTATAGACTTAAAAATGGAGATTTATGGTGTGTCCCCAACTTTTATTGGAAGGGTTTATTAGTAAAATCCTAATCCCTTTAGATAAATATTATAGAAAATTATTAAAACATTATCGGGATATGATCATGAAATGATTGGAAATTGAATTTATTTTCTTCTTCTTTTCATCCACAAGCCATCATTGATTGGATGGTTAATTAATCATCATGATCTAGATGGTTTTTGATGTAGCCTTTAGGGTTGGCATAATAGCATTGTGGGGGTACTCTTAGTTAAGTGTGATTGTGACCTATTAGAAGAACCTGGATCTTTTGTTAGTTATGTTTTTCTTTTTCTGGTCGTCATTGAAGAAAATATAAATTCTGGAAATTTTCAAAATATACACAGTGTGCATTTTGAGTACACACCTTGAACATGCATGCCATAGGAGGTCGTGTGCTAGCTGTGTAGTACACACACACGGCTGTGTGAGAGTGACTTGGAGGCCGCTTAAAGCTGAGTATAGAGACGGAGAGTACACATTGTGTACATCAAAAGTACATGTTGTGTACTTTATTTTTTTTATTAAATGCACCAGGGTCACGTATAATTGCTAGAACGCTCTTCTTTTCGGTCTCATTCAATCGGGAGCTTTGTATTACAACAGATCTTCGACGAACCCCTGAGCATGCATCCTCCCTCTGAATCAAACACTATCAGTTGCGTTAGAAAAACATCAGTGAGTTCTCTCTTCTCCTAGAGCACCATCTTCGTATTTCTCTTCACTCTTGATATATCATGGGTTTAACGTTTTAGATGTTTTTGTAGATATTCGACATTCTAAGGAGACTCAAGATTCTAGGTTCACATATAGAGATCTCCTAACCCCTAGGTAGGTGGTTTGTGCCTTTCCGTTAAAAGTCTTTGAGTATTATGTGTAAATTTCAACAATACCCTTGAACTGGGAATTGATTATTTACCATTTTACCCATGTTTATTTCCTTCCATGTTCACATGTTTGTATAGGGTTTATTTGGAAATTAATATGGTCGGTTTCTATGCTTTGGATGTAGTGACCAGGGATGTTCTATTTACGATCATTTGTTCTAGTTTAGCTAGTTTGACTACCTTGAATGTTTTTCATGTCTGTTGTTGTAGGATGGAGAGTTTGTATTCTGACATTATTGATATGTTGTAGACTATTTATCCAAGTAGTTTTGTAGGTTTACTTTGGCCATATTTCATTTCTTTTCTCGTTGATCTACATTGGGCCGTGAGAATCTAGTGTAGTAGGCTAGAAGGGTATTGATTGAGTGAGCTTCCTCAGAGATTCTTTCAGCACTTTAGACTATAAGGGTAATGGACAATGTGACCCTATTTAGTGATCCTTTGTTTTACTTTGAATTAACTTGATTACTCTAGACTATAAGTGGAATTTACTGAGTGAGCTTCCTTTGAGAGTCATTGAACAACCTGGGTTATAAGGGGAATTGACAGAGTGATCTTCCTTAGAGAGTCTTTGACCATGGTTTTATTACGAGAATTGACTGAGTGAGTATCCTCAAAGAGTCCTTGACTACTTTAGTTTATAAGGGGAATTGATTATGAGTGCTTCCTCAGAGAGTATTTATGAATTCTAATGACAGAACTAGAAGAGTTAGGCTGAGTACACTACTAAGAGGGTTACTTGTACTTCTTAGGTTGGACAAGAGGTGATGTATGTGAGTAATTCCTAAAGGGTTACACGTTTGGGGTTTAGTTTTTTGTTTCGATGAAGCTTGATATTGAACCTGTGGATTGTTTTCAAAATAGCACTTTCTTGTTCACTGTTTTCCGTACTTTTACCTACAATTTATTCACAAACTATTAGGCACAAATTTTTGGGTGTTTTCCTACTGGGATTTAGTGTCACACCCTGTTTGGGTCATGATTTTGGGCCAATACAGATTATATTGCTGCAGGTATAGATAAGGGAAAGTACCCCTATACTTTAGGTACTTGACTTGTTGTGGAGTTGGGGAGCATGGGGCCAAGCATAGGCTTGCGATGCTGAGGAGCTGTTTATCTTTTTCATTTGTACATTGTATTACCACTGTTAGTCTTTCCAACATTGTGACTTGTTTGGATTATTTCTTAGACATATATACCACTCATCAACTGATATATATATATATATATATATATATATATATATCTGTGTGTGTGTGTGCTCTAGTTGTTTATTATTCCAGACTTCTGTGGTTTACTGTCATTGGATATTAATTATTGTCGCTATTGTGTATTATTTACTATCATTGTGTACTCTTCCAATAATGTCATATTTTCCCCACTATCACTCCCATTTCCTCAATACCAGTCAACAGCCTCTAGCATGCGGGGAAATGCGCTTGAGGCCATGTGACCAACCGGGTACGGGGCCCCTCGGGTGGCTTCCTAAACCGAGACATTAAAAGGTGGTATCAAAGGAATTCTTTTCTCATGGTTTAATATTTGGAGCCTTTATCTAGGGATAAGAAGGAACTAGTACATGGTAATAAGATGTGCTCGTGAGTAGCTAACCCATGCATAGGGAAAATCCAATCTACCTCGTTTATTTCAATTTCATATGGATTTTCATGTTTATGGTTGATCTGAATTTCACCGTTTGGTGAATCACATGTTTTGTGTTATTACTGTTGACATTATTGAGGTTCTATTTATGTATCTACCCGATGAGATGAGGGTATTCCATGTCATGCAACATATATGCACATTTTAGAAATCACATGTCATACATTCTTTCCATGTCATCTTGGATGCATTAGTGATTACATGCTATTGTGATAGACATTGTGTAGATTATGCATACTTTTGTGATAGATTCCTTGATAAGAATACATGATATTTTTATAGGGTCTTGTTGGGTAAGGTTTTTTTAGAGAATGATGAGATTGGGTTCTTGAGGTGTTATAGGCCCTCATGGACCGGAATTTGGTGGATCATTGCTTTGTTTTCCTTGTTATAACATGTATAGGATGTCATTCTTGGATTCACGGGATGTATGGGTCCCCACAGAATAGAATTTGGCACTTGTAATGTTCTTTCAGTGTTTTTCAAGTTTCTAGTGTAGTTTTTTGGGGATTATTATCCTGAAAAACCAAGAATACACGCCTTTTATTGTTATGTACACGCCATGAGTTATTCTGTTTGGGAAGGAACTATTTTTCATAATTACACGCTGTATAATTTATGTATACACTAGGAAGTCTCTAAATGTGTCATGGGCCGTGTGGGCAGAGACATGAGATGTGGATAGTCTAGTTGGAAAACACAATGTTCCAGTCGAACAAGCCATGTAGTGTTGACCCTATGTCCACCCGTCTAACTAACAAAACAGACGGATAAAACTTTAACCTATACACACCATGTCAGTATTGAACACGGTGTGTAGTCTGACACTGGTACCCAGCCATGTCATGAACAAAACGGGTCATTGTTATCCATTCATATACATGCCATGTCTAACTTGAACATGTTGTGTAGTGTGATATGTGTTTTAGGTCATGTCACTAACAACACAAGCCATGTGAATCTTGTCTAGTACACGCCGTGCCCACTAGTGATCCCACCGTGTAGTCTTGTCTTAGGAGAGCCACATGGTTTAACCATGTAGAATGACTGTGGAAGGGAAATATTATTCAAGTAAATTCCATGTGTTAAGAAAACACACCCTGTGTTTCGGGTGTTACAAGACCAGTTCAACCAGGAGTACATGCCTATGTAAATTACATTATGGAACACACCATGTTGTAATTTTACAAGATGTGTAGTATTGTTTTGTTAAACCTGAATGATTTTTTCCTATTTTCTTCTTATGATTGTAGTTTTCCATACATGATAGGATTGATCTAAGGTGTGTGGTTAACTGTGCAGAGTCATGCCCTTGAGACATCCTCTGGTTATGTGCTAGTTTCCAGGGGTGATTAGACACCGGACATGGCTGATCAGAGATGACCTGCAGATCCTCCAGTTGTGCTAGGCTTTGCACCAGCCATTGTCCCTAACATTAGCGTGGATGAACAGTTCATGGAGGGCTTTATAAGGATGATGCCGACCTTTAAGGGAGAACCTCCCCCTACCCCATCGATGGAAGAATTGATGCATGCCTTTCTAAAGCAACATCCTTCTATGTTCTCAGGGGGTAGAGCACCCCAGGATGCAGAGTCCAGGCTAGAAGTCACGGTGATGTTTTTTGAGAATCTGGAGATACCTAAAGAGAATATGTTGAATCTCTCTACATAAATGGTTCAATACTCTGCCAAGAGGTGGTGGGATGTGTTCTCACAGACGGGAGGCCAACAAAATATTTCTTGAGATGACTTTCGGCACATCTTATACGATAACTTCTTTCTAGATACCTTGAGGCCGATCGAGCCAGAGAGTTCATGACTTTGGATGATTATAATATTTCTATTATGGATTATTCCTCATGATTCATATATTTGTAGCATTTTACACCTATTCTAGGAGGTGATGAGTTGTTCCTTGCATGGAAGTTCAAGGATGGTCTTAGGCATGACATCAGATCCCATGTGAACATCTTCAGGTTGACTTCTATATCGTCTATTGTCAAAAAGGTGATAATAAAATAGTCCAATATGAGGGATTTTGGAGTGGTGAGAAAGGTCGGTTCTACATCAAGAGTTAGTATTCCTCCTCCTGATAGAAGGACGCATCATAGGGAGTTTGAATGAGAAGATCAGAGTTGGTGAGATGCATCGTCTGGTAGCTAGGTTTTGAGCTACCAGAGTGGGAAATGTTGGCATACGAGGACATGTTGCTCGAGAGACACATGGGAGTGATGATATTTCATGAATATGGGTCATCTTCAATGATTTTTTTAGTTCTACTCACTAGCAGTTGGTGACAGTGGTTCTTCTATGACTCCGTGTTTTGGAGAAGTGCCACTAGTTTCACACCAGTCTAGGAACTGGAGTTCTTTTGGCCATTTAGGCCGAGGTGGATGTCTTGGTCTTGCTAGTATGTTTCTATTTCTTCAATATCAGTTGGGTGGATCATCTTAGAGAATTCAAGCATGGTCACAGGGCTACGACATAGGCCATACATTTTCATTGGAGCAGACCCAGCATGAGAAGGATCCCATAGCCTCCACAGTTTGTGGTACAATCTTAGTAGCGTCGGTTTTAGAATACTCTATTTCTAATACAAGGGCATCCCATAGCTTTATATCTGTTGTTGTCATGGAGATCCTCAGTCTCTACATTTTTTCTTCTGTTGATATTTCGACACTAGACACACCGTTGGGGACTAGAACGACTAGTGTATGTTAGTTCAAGGAGTGACCACTAGATGTTGGTGGATGCCACTTTCTGTGGTACATCTATGTCATTGAGATGAAAGGCTATGATTTCATTCTCAGGATGGACTTCATAGTTCCCTTTCAGACATTTGTCGATTGTTATTGTCTCAGGTTGAGTTTCATCTCACCAGAGGGTGGATCCTTTCTTCATAGGGGTGAGTGGGATGTCTATGTGAGTGGAGTGGGTCCAGATCATCATAGGTTGATAGGAGTTATAGCCTAGATTTCTAGAATATATCTGGATGAACATTGGACTTCACAGTTAGACTTTCCTCCAATGTTACACCGTTTAAGAGATGTCTTTATGGAAAACATTTCAGGTTTGCCTCTGGATCATGAGGTAGAATTTTCTATAGATCATGTGTCAGAAGTGGAATCGATGTCCCTTCCTCCTTATAGTATGGTTACAACTGAGCTGTAGGAGCTCATGAAACAGTTGGAGGAGTTTCAGGAAAAGGGTTTCATCTGACCCAGTACTTCTCCATGGGGTTCGCCTGTCCTGTTTGCAAAGAAGGAAGACGACACCCTCAGGCCTTGTGTGTACTATCAGATGTTGAACCAGTTGATGGTCAAGAACAGGTATACCATACTGAGGATTTATTATCTCATTGATCATATTTTAGTATCCCGGGTGTTCGTGACGATTTACTAGAGGTCCAGTTATCATTATTTGCGCGTTAGACCATCAGATATACCTCTTACAGCCTTCCAGAGAAGGTATGGTCTGTACGAGTATATGGTTATCCCATTTGGTCTCACGAACGTGCATGCTATTTTCGTGGCACTAATGAATATAGTATTCCATCCACACTTGGATTCCTTTATGGTTGTTTTAAAGGACGATATCGTGGGGTACTCTCACACTCGACATGACCATGATACCCATCTTGAGATAATTTTTTAGTACAGCGAGGGAGATTCAGTTATATGTTAATCTCTCTATGTAAAACTTATGGATGGATTAGATTAACTTATGTGTCATGTTATCTCAGAGACAAGAGTATCAGTAGACATGACGAATGTGAGAGCAGTAGTTTCCCGGGAGAAGCCGAATAACATCATTGAGGTGTGGAGTTTTCTAGGTATGGACGAATACTACAGAAATTTCATACAAGAATTTTCACACATAGCAGCACTACTGATTGGTCTAACTATGAAGGGTGCAAAGTTCATGTGCTCAGATTCATATGAATCAAACTTTCAAGAGATGAAAGGGAGGTTGACTTCAGCACCAATAATATTCTTGCCGGAGATGGGAAATAGCTATATGGTTTACTATGATTCATTAGGTATCAGGTTGGGATCTATGCTTATGTGGGGAGATGGGGTCGTTGCGTATGGGTCATCACAGTTGAGGCCACATGATCGGAATTACCCGACACAAGATTTCGAGTTGGCTGTAGTTGTTCATGCCTTACGTTGTTTGAGGCATTTTCATCTAGGAGATCATTATTTGGTTTTCACCGACCACAAAAATCAGAAGATCATCTTCACATATCATGATCTGAATTTGAGATAGTGGAGGTGGGTTGAGTACCTACAATTCTTTGACATTGAACATGCCTACATGTGTGGGAAGGGAAACAGGTGGCCGATTGGTTGAGAAAGACACAAATTCATACAGTTCAATAAGCCAGTAGTGTGCGACATCTTATGGATCCATTCTCTGAGATTAATTTTGAGGTTTACAACAGATAGGGGAGACTTTTCTATCTTCTTTAGCTATTACCTATACTCTCCTTGATCGAATTAGAATGATGTAGCTATCAGATTCTGATGTCCTAGTCCTAAGGGATAATGTGTTAGGAGAGAAACCTATTCTGGGATGGAACAAAGGAAAGGATGAGATCATGTGTTTCCAAGGAAGCATATGGGTGTCAGAAGATATACGTGAGGAGTTGATGCCGGACTTTCATTACTCAGTTTGGGCATTTAATCCTAGAATCACCATGATTTATTGTGATCTACACCATTAGTATTGGTGTCCAGGTATGAAGAGGGATGTTGTTGGTTTCACCATGAGGTGTTCCACTTGTCTGCAACTGAAGGTGGAGCATTAACATCTTGAACGTCTTTTATATCAATTACCCATTCTCGAGTGGAAGTAGAATGAATTCGTGATGGAATTTGTTACCATTTTTCCGCGGTCACCTCGATAGAATGACACCGTTTTGTGTTATCATTGAAAGACTCAAGAAGGGTTCTCACTTCCTATCAATCAAGGAAACATTCAGTTTTGATGAGCTGGAATGGTTGTACATCCATGAGAGTGTACCTCTACATGGAGTTCCACACTTCATTGTTTAAGACAGGAATGTGCATTTTATTTATCTGGTCTGGCAGGGGCTTCAGAAGGATTTTGGTACACATGTACTTTTGAGTACATATTACCACCCCCGATAGATGGCCAGTTCGAGCATATGATTCAGGAGCTTGAGGACATGCACCTAGCATGCATCCTGAATTTTGGATGTTCTTGGGAGAAGAATATACATCATGTGGAGTTTTCTTACAACAATAGTTTTCATGAATCTATTCAGATGGCACCTTTTGAAGATTAGTATGGTAGGCCATGCCGATCACCCTTATGTTGGCTAGAGGTTGGAGAGGCATCTTTGTTGTGACAGTGTCTTGTTCAGGAGACCAAATAGCAGATAGAGTTGATTCAGAAGAGGATTTCTACTGCACAGTCTCAACATGAAGTCTTATGCTGATCAGTAGACACGACCTCTGGAGTTCTAGGTTCGGGATCCAGTTTTCCTGGGTCTCAAAAAGTGGTTGGGACATAAGAGGATTAAGAGATATGGTAATATTTCACTATGGTACATCAAGAAATTTGATGTGTTAGAGAGTGTTAGGTCAGTTTACTATAATTTTCTATTACCATAGAGTTACCGGGCTATGCACGACCTCTTTCACATTTCTCAGCTTCGATGATACTTTCCAGACTCATCTCATGTTTTCCAACCCGAGGAGGTTGAGTTAGAAGTGGATGCATCCTTTGAGGAGAATACTATCTATATTGTGGATTTATGTATGAAGGTTATATGTGGCCGGTCTGTTCCTCTCATATGGGTACTTTGGTAGCACGAGTGAGTACAGAAGAAGACTTGGGAGAGTGAGGAAGATGTACGATCACAGTGGTCGGAACTGTTCAAGGTGTCTTCTTCTACTCCACGCTATGGAAATTCTGGGACAAATTTTTTTAAAGGGGGTGTTCGTAAGAACCCGAATCTTCTTTTTAGGCATGTTTTCCATTTTATGGTCATATTTTAGGAAAATGGAAATTCTGGAAATTTTCTATGTACACACTGTGTACATTATGAGTACACACTATGTACTTCCATGCCGTAGGAGACTGTGTTCTAGCTGTGTTGTAGACACACACACGGTAGTGTGGGAGTGACATGGAGGCCAGTTAAATAGGCGTACAAAAATGGTTACTACATGCCATGTACTTCAAAAGTACACACAATGTACTTTTTTTCATTAAACACACATGGAATGCATCTAAAATCAGAAATCTATTCTTTTAGGTCCTGTTCAACCGAGAGCTCCATATGGCCAAGGATATTTGATTAACCCCCATGCATGCATCCGTCCTATGAATCAAACACTGTTGATTGCATTGGAAACAAAATGGTGTTCTCTCTATTCTCATAGAGCACCGTATTTTGATTTCTACTCTCTCATGAGATATCATGGGTTTAATGATTTAGACATTTTTTGTAGATCATCAATGTTCTAAAGAGATTCAAGCTTCGAGGTTCACATATAGAAATATCCTAACCCCTTGGTAGGTGGTTTGGACATTTTCGTTCCACGTCTCTGAGTAATATGTGCAAATACCACCAATACCATTGAATAGGGTATTGCGTGTTTAGCATTTTAACCATGCTGATTTGCTTCCATGATAGCATGTTTATTAAGAGTTTATTTGGATTTGAAAAGGTTTTATTGATATAATTTGGATGTAGTTCCAATTCATGTTCATTTTATGAACGTTTGGTCCTGTTTACCAAGTTCGGCTACCTTTCCAATTTTTCATGTCAGCAGCTATAGGATGGACCGTTTGTATTTTGACATTCTTGATATATTGTATAATGTTTAGACAAGTAGTTCTAGGGGATTAATTTGGCCATATTGCATTGTTATTCTCGTTGACCTAAAAAGGGTAGTGAGAATATTGTGTAGTAGGCTATAAGTAGAACTGACAGAGTGAGCTTCCTCGTAGAGTCTTTGAGCATTTTAGACTATAAGGGGAATAAACCGTGCGAGCTTCCTCAGAGAGTCTTTGTTTTAAATTGAATTACATTGATTACTCTATAATATAAGGGGAATTTTCCGAGTGAGATTCCTTATAGATTCTATGAATGACCTAGGTTATAAGGGGAATTGACCAAGTGAGCTGCCTCAAAGAGTCCTTGGCTACCTTAGAATATACGGGGAATTGATTGTGAATGATTCATGAGAGAGTCTTTTTGAATTCTTCTGACTAAACCAGAGGAGTTAGTCAGAGTGCACATCCCAGAGGGTTGATTTTACTTATTAGAAGGACCATAGGGGATGGTAGTGAGTACTTTCCAGAGGTTTACATGTTTATTGGTTTAGTTGTTTGTTTCGTTGTTGCTTGATATTGAAACTATGGATTGTTTACTGCTGAGCACTTTCCAGTTTACAATTTTCTGAACATTTACCTGCCATTTATTCACTAACTATTATGAAAATATTTTTGGGTCGTTGCATACTACGATCTAGTCTCACTCCCTGTTTTTGTCAGGCTTTTGGGCCTAAATATATTATATTTCTGCATTTATAGATTTGGGAAAGTGCCCTTCTACTTCAGGTACTTGAAATGATGTGGCGATGGGGAGCATTAGAACAAGCTTTGGCTGGTGATGTGGAGGATTTGATTATCTTTTTCTTTTTTTACATTGTCTTAGAATTGTTTGTATTTCAAGAGTTTTGAATTTTTAGGATTATTTCCTAGACATAAGTATAATGCACCATCTTATATATGTGCTCTAGTTGTTTATTATTCTTGTCTTCTGTTGTTTACTATCATTCAATATTTACTTCTTCAACTATTGTGTGTTGTTTACTTCTGTTGTGTACTCTTGCAATGACGTAATTGTTTCCACACTATCACACTGAATCCCTCAATGTTAGTCAGCAGCCTCAGGTGTGCGCGGAATTGCGTTTGATACAATGTGACCAGCTGAGTACGAGGCACCACGGGGTGGCTTCCAGAACATGGATGTTACACCTATCAATGAATACTCGTGTTCGGTTAATGTGACCTATGATTTGATGAGGAAATTCTTGTGATGAATTGGATACAAAAGTTCATTATGGTTTTTATAATTACATTTTAATATTTAGAGTTCCAGTGAATGTTTCTTAAATTTATTGGTAAAAGTAAACATGAAAAGTTTTAAAATGAATCATCTTAATAAATGGACCCATTCATAGTCGATTATTCTAATCCACAATTATCACATTTTCTTTTTTTGAGATTGTGTAGGTGGCTTGAAATGTTGGAGGCATATTAATTTTGGTTATTAATTTACATTGGTTAAACTATTTTTATTTTTCTCTTGAATACCACATGCATTGTGAATGTCATTTTATGGTTTTATGGATAAAACACAATGGAAACACATATTTCAACATAAATTATAGTTAGTTTTAATTGGGTTATGTTAATTGTGGTAAAATAATCCAATGGTTATTTTATTCGTTATGTTTTATAAACATTCATTCCAAAGGTTGGTGGTTTTTGGGAACTGGTCCAAAAAAACATGGGGACTCACATTGGTCTAGATTATAGCCGGTTTGTCTCATAAATACCATTTAGATGGAATAATTTCCAAACCTAGGACTCACTAATGGAATTTAGAAATATTCATGAATAATTTATTATATCCCACATATGAAATAGGTCTCCGTTATATTAAAAACCAATCATTAGCATGTATTTTCTCTTGAATCATTTATATGTTTCCAATGTTCTTTATCGATGGACACATCAATATATATATGAGGCTGTTCATACCTAAATAAATCAATATATATATGAGATTATACTATGATTTTATCCTTTTCAAAATTTATTAGTTACTCTTATTTAATTTATAATTACAATGATTGTTTTAAGACCCAATGTTGGGTTCTCTAGAATTTATTCCACATAGGAAGATGACTGTTATTTTCACATCAATGTAAGGCCCATGAAACATAATTCCAAAAAATAATTGTAAAATAAATCATAACCCATATTTCTCAGTGTGACTTAAAATGACACATAGTATATTTTATGTTTATGTGATGAGGACAAAACTAAGTAGTTTAACATCATGCTTTATTGACATCTTTGTGAAAGGAATCAAGTAAAGAGATGATGTGGGAGTTATGTCAAATCTTCCCATGGGGTATGGATTGAATGTTTCCTCCCATTATTGATATTCCACTAATGGGAATATGTCTTAGAAAATCTTAGGTTGCATTTTTTTGCTCAGTTTTGACACCAATTATACATCCAAAATATTCCTCTTAGATGGGAATCAAATCCCATATTGATTGAAATAATAGGTTCAACATTCGTGGGGACCGTTTTAACGATTTGTATCATAAGCAATAAAGAAATTTGAGATGGATAGATATATTTTATCACGTACACTAAATAAGATTCATTTTTATTGTTTTTCACATAGGGAATATGACCCTCTTAGATGAATACATGGTTTTGAGGAAATACTCCAATTAAAAAACACTTTTTAATTTGAGAGAATGATCAATAATAAGAAATACCTACCGAGTGTTATATTTGATCATAGAGATTTTATGATTGACCTTAACCTATAAGTCCACATGATTCATGCCCAGTCTTAAAAACAATATCAAGTGGGAGATCTATCCAACAACCCAATAACTATTATCTGATGGTGGATGAGGAAGATATTATAGGAGAGACGAGGCATGTGCCTATCACCTCTCTTACATTTAAACCAATCATGAATTACTAGTGGCTTACTTTATGAGTTATTACATAATATAAGGTAACATGAATAACCATTAAATGACTTTTTCTAAAACATTTAACTCTTCATATCCTAGTAAATGAGGGTATAGTCGCTCAGGGGAATCTAGGTGATTTAAAAGGATTTGATATGACCATATAATATCTTCATTTAAAACATGGGGTCAAGAAATTATCATATGGTTTAGATCCTCCTTGAAATGATTATGTATAATAAAAAATACTATCTGGATCCCACATATTATATAGGACAAATAATGGATCTTCATTACCATGTGAATGTATAATAGAGATGACATGCTTATGTTCCATATGGTCTGATTATATATATATGAAGGACATGGGGGAGGCCTTGTCTTAGCCCCCCAATGATGATGGATCCATGGATGTAGGACCACTGCCACTGAATGCATTAAAAATGGACCCATGGGATGGCTTGATCAAGTGATGCATGGGATGATAGATGTTAGATCTCATAGAAAAGGTATGAGTGTGTTTAGATGTCTCACATAGGTTAATACTTGGTAATATGAAGGTGTATCATGTAGGATAGACTTGGTAAATCTATAGATTAATTTTTGTGATAAACAATAAGAGAAAAAACCCTTTTATAGTCCTTTCATTAGGATCCATGGGTCCCCTTAGAAATATACGGAAGACTGGTGCATATGTACTAGGATTGAGAAGCCAACATTGTTTTCATAAACTAGGGGAGGTGGATTGCGCATTTGTTTTTTGTTTCAAATAATATTGTAATATTAATACCACTATCCTCCATAATTTTATCTTTTTTTGAGGCTTGAGGAAATAGTTTATGGTTTGGTGGACTTGGGTAATGTAATAGGGCCTGTCTAGTATCAAGGATTCATTGAGTATTCCATTTTTTTTAAATGAAGATCCCTAGGATACTATTTATAGGAAAAAAGTGTTGTTGGCTTATAAGGTGGATTGAACAAGTGGTATGTTCATGTAAGTCATTCATGTGAGACCATCATGAGTTATTGGTTGTGATTATTTGGATGATAAAATTAGACTCATGTGATTATAAGAACATAGGCGGGTCTAGTTAGAGTGATATTAAAAGGATATTCAAGACTTTCACGATGGGTATTGGAAAGATACCCATAGAAGATATCCACTTTATTTATAAAAAATTATCTTTTGATACTCATACCTTCTATACTGTATTAATTTTTGGGCTCCTCATGCAGTCCAATTGAAACATGAAAATTAAAATAAACATGTTTATATAGTATATACACCATATATTTGTGTTTCTTATATAAAAGGTGCATATATTTCACTCAAAATATTGAATTAATCCATCAATAACCTTTTATTATCAATTTCAAAATACATAGTATACACATGGAGAGAGGTTTTCACCAACTTTATATTGGATTGGACATTGATTTTTGGAATATACATCTCTAATTGTGTGTGAATTCTGAGGGAACATAGAAATATAATATTATCATTTTTTCATAAGGACACTTTACTACTCAAAATCGATATTTTGTGATAATGTGAGGATAAAATCATCAATCATTTTTAAAATTTCATGGAATGGTTATTTTGATACCAACAACCAAGACCATCAAGCATTATCAAAAAATGGAGTAGGGAATACATATGAACATAACCCCTAACCATATACCCTATAAATGTATTAATTATGAATTAATCTCATCCTTGATTAGAATAATGAGTAATTTCAGAATCATATCCTTCCATAAACTCTAGCATCATCCCTGACAAAGTCATTAATATCATAATTCACCTCTCCCTCATATGCATCAACTACTAGAGAAAACAAGGGACACACCACAAATATCTCAATATCCATCACAGGCTTACAATACATCATATATCAAGGTTCACATATGAATAAATATAGAAGTAATAAATAACCAGAATGGTAAAACGGAAAACAATTCACTAAATTGAGGAATTTGGAATATACAAAAACTATAATATCAAGAACCCTGATAAATGAATTAATCTTTAAATGAAACAAGTACAACATGGACACACCAAAATATTTTATAAACATCATATTTTTATATAATATTAGTGTAATATATTTAAATATTCAAGTTTAGAACTATTGGTAAGATAAGCTATCACCATTCACAAACTATCATTGACTAAGAACTCTCACTAGCGTCAATTATATTTTCAACTATCATTAAGAATAATAATAATCTTTTAACATCCCGATTATTATCATAATCATTAATCAGTATGTCTTAATTTTTTATATCCAATATAGATTATCGCATTGAATAAAAACTTCCATTTAAATAATATTCATACATTAATCGACTTCTATTAAATATAAATATACAACAGTTTCATTAAACAAGTCTTTTTAGATTCTTATTCAAAGAAAAAATTTAATTGAATAAATTTCAATATTATTTATAATGAACAACATTCAAATCCATGTATAATAACCATGATAAAAAAATAATAACCTAGATAGTACACTATCATGAAGAAAAATATTGAATCTATAACCCTAGTGGAAGAAAACATGAAATTGGTATAAGCATATAAATTTACATGAATTATTCTAGCTTATACATTATTAGAGTTAATTCCACTTCCACCTAAATAGATAAATCCTGATAACTTTTTGATTTCACATAATATAAAAAAGATATGAATCGAATTTCATACATCAAGAATTCTACAATCATCAAATTAGAATGGATCTACAAATCTAATCTCTGATCACTTCTCTGAGATGGAAGTTTTTCCCCCCAAGGATTCTAATCAAATAAAAAAATATAAAATCTCCATTAGAACGATGGAGATCTAACACCATAACTTGTAAATAATAATGTGATGAAAACTACATTGAATATAGTATAATCATCAAATGAATATAGTTGATATCAATATGGATCACCACTTATCGATCTCAGGAATTTGAGGATTAATATTGATCAAAAGAAGATTTTTGGCATCTTAAAATTTCTCTAGGGAACCTAGGTTTTGAGAGAAAAGGACTGGATAAATGATAGTTTTTATGGGGTTTTATTAATCATAGGAAAACTAAAAATAATAACACAAAGACAATATCAACTAAACTATGGAATATACCCCTTAGTCCAAGAAATAGTCTCCCTAGATCATGGTACCACCTACGATGTTCTACCATGTCCAAATAACATGGTGTTAACATTGTTGTATATCCTATATACCAAAGGTGGTACAACACTGTTTCCAAAACCTCTATGATGGAGACCATATGTTCCATGAATATAGTTTACAATGTAACAAATTTCATGGAAAAAATATCCCCAACACGGATAAATCAACAAAAACCCCTACATAATAGTTGGGAGTCTTAATGAAAAATTTCAAGTCCAGTAGTGAAGGTTCAATAACACAAACCCAAACAATGGCATATCTATTCTATAATTTATAGTGGATCCAAATTTTCTATCAAGAATACTAATACATTACAAGAGATCTCTATACTATAACAACATATATTGCAGTGTCTCATAATGATAGTCACTATAGATACCTTCAACATCCTACATGATCCTTCCCTATGCACTATTAACAACTAACCCTCATCGTGGAAGGGATACCCCGAGCTGTGCCATTACAAATCAATCCTCAAGATATTTGGAATAATAGAAAACATATAATAATTTTATTTAATGAAAAATCACACATATAATGAGTTTTTAATAATAAAATAACATTCTACAGAAGAATAAAAATATACTTATTATGTAAAGGATATCACTAAATATAGGGAACATTGAATATCAATTTTCAATGGAAATTGTATTACTAAAAGAATGAAATTATTGTTACCAAATTATTTTATTGCTAAAATAATTTTTGAATCAATATAATATGAGGGTTATTTCGATGAATTTTTCATAAGATATCTGGTAATTTATTGTGGTTATATAATTTGAAAAAAATTGTTAATTAAATACAAAATTATAACAAAAAAAATGTCTGTAAAAAGATGTATGTCTGAAGAGATTGAAAACAGAATCATGTAATCCATAGATAAATCCCATTTTGTTCTTCACATGAACATATCATCTAAAATAAATAAATCATGTTTATAAAATTCATATATAAAAATATTATATACAAATATAAGTATTTATAATTAACATTTTCTAATCTATTTTACACAGATATAGTATGGTTACACATATTTATCAATTTCAGGTGCCAGTACTCATTATTGTTTTAAACTTGATCTATAATAGTGGTATTGATAGTCATTCTTAATTAATAGGTAGTAATTAATATATAATTTAATTAATTATAATATATTAGTTATAATGTATTTTAATATTTAAAAATCCTTTTATTTCTATTTCAATCATTGTTCATGAATATGAAATAAATAATAAACATATTTCAATTATTGTTAATCAACATGATGTTTTTTTAATAATGAATTATATATTTATACAACCATTAGAGAATTAAAATATAATAAATATTTAAATATTGATGTCAATATTTGGTATTTATATTTTTCTCAAACTAATCGATGATATAAATTCATAGATTTTTTCATGTAGGTGATTAAACCATCTCAAACATGAACATACGATGATTAATGGGTTATTATGAGATGGTCTATTGGAAATAAATTTTTTACCATAGAAAAAAATCATTTTTATTGGGAATTATTGTGAAATATCCTAATTTTATGGATTTGGGGTATGATTATAATTCATATAAATATATTACATACAATTAAGAGAGTTTTTCCTCGTGAAATGATTGTTTTTAATGGTTATCTTTACAGTGATGGTTTATTGAAAATATAATTGATAATATCTCAAATATAGAATAAAAATCCTTAATTAACATATAAAAGTTGTATTTTACCTTAAAACCCATTATTTATACCATGCATTAGAGGCGACAATAAAAACAGATCACACCTTTCTATGTAAATGGAAGTCCATAAATACACACTGATAATGCGTTCATATATCTTATAATGGGAGAGAAAGGATTGAAATTGATTATAATTTCATAATCATAAATTAGTTATGGATATAATAATTACATTTTATGTTCCATTATTAACCATATATATTATGAAGTGAATAAAAATAGAAATTTTATTTTTTGGAAGTGATAGTCCACACATATGCATGAATCATGTTTTCATTTTCTTAATAGAAATCAGAAATGTATTTAATTAATATAACAGAGTTTTGATCCATAGTATTATAAAAATGATACTTATTTTATCACTATAATCTAGTGTAATGAAATCATATGAGGAAGAATTTCATATTGTAAAATCAAAATGAGAAATGAGTGGTTAAAATATTATAACTCATATATTTAACAATATATTCTATGAATGGGGATATACATTAAATTGAATGAATTTTTAAATGACCATAATCATTTAAAGGTGTATAATAATGTTTATATGAGGGTTGTGATGTTTTGGGGATGCAATTAGTGGGTTTTGGTGTGAGGTGATGTAAGGGGAAGAGTTATCCATTTATAAATCATTTATTGTTTTTTTAATACAAAAAATATTTTTATAAATCATAATCCATTTTTTTCAAAAATAACATCTCTTAAAAAAAACATGTCTACTTCTATGTTTTAGACAACATGAATTTTCTTTTATCCCATCCATTTACCTATTCCAGTTTGTATCATGTGAAAAAACATTTCAATATCATGGGATGGGAACCAGAATCATCATAAGGTTTATAAAATAAGGATGGAAAGGAGTATCCCATAAATAAATACAAAATAATGAAACCTTACTTTTAAATCATATCACTCCCCATAAAATCATATGATTTATGAATAACATACAGAAATCATAAATAATAAAGTTAACTTATGGAATTCCTAACATACATACATTATAACTATCACAGCTACATTGGGAGTCATATTTGGAATCCCCATAACATACATTATATTCCCTAAATCTCTTAGGAGAATCATTAACATTTACCTCCATCACGTTACCCAATGTTTTGGAGAGCTCTCTCAGGATAACATGCCTTAGGTTTATCACGGAACCACCCATATACGTAAACAATACCCAAGATCCATATCATATTCATGACACTTAAAAAAAGAATGAAATAAATATAAAATTTCCACTTTACAATAATTACATATCATTTCAAGATATATACATAATTAATGCTTAATAAAACCATTTTCAAAACCATTTAAAACATTTAATACAAAGATTTTTGAATCAAATATTCCAATAACACATTGATACATTAAACCAATTATCATTTGAAAAAATTAATGTTCTTATAAAAAATCCTAAAAACTATTTTTAAAACATGAACATTAATGATAAATAATTAGAAGAATAAATCTTTAAAACATTTAAAATGATATTTTAGTTAATGAATTTTTTAATAAATGAGAGCCTATGGAATAAAAAAATGGGGAATGACATTGAATAAAAACTGTATAAAATAATTAAAATGATGGGAGTCAAGGTATAATATTACATAGGACAATATATACACCATATAATAAATAAATTGTGCAAAACGACAATGAAGTCTCAATGGTATGTAAATTGAGACGAAATCAATTATAAAAACTGTATCCTTATATTAATGATAAATCAATTACATAATAATTCCTGAAAAATATTAATAAAATCAATATGATTGGATATTCAGTGTAAATCCACCAGTGGACATTCACACATATATTTGTAAAAACAACAAAAATGACATGAATGTTTAACTCAATGAATGGAAATTGAGTTAAAATTACTTTTATCATGTTCATATTGATAACTTGTGAATTTATCAATGGATTGATTAATTTTATCAAAATAATATCCATAGAAAGGGGAGTGTAATTTCCAACATAAGTAAATAAATAGTGATTCCACACATAATCATATAATGACATAATTATGAATTTAAAGATTAACCCAAGGAATAGAAATTGGGTTAAACGGTTCCCCAACCGATTTGGTAACATACAAAACATACACCCCACGAAATAATGGTCATAAATTGATGATGTAAATACCCTTAAATTAAAGTTTATTAAACAACTAATACAGTCATGGGGAGTATAGACAACACACAAAAGTAAATAGTGGAAATTTAGCATGAGTCTCACAGGAATAAAAAGTGAGATAAAACCCTTTACCAGGTTGAAATCAATTATGACATATGAAAAAAAGTTAATAATTAAAAAATACACCATATAATACCATGAACATAAATAAAATCATGATAATATATTTTAATTTTATGTAAAAAATACACCAAATGAAATAAATTAGTGGTGAACAATGCACTACTGAAAAATGGACACGTAGCCACGGTTTTGGGGAAAACTGTGGGGATAGGTCACCTTATCCCCAAGGTTTTGGGAAAACCATTGGTATGTGAATTTTTGGATAGCCTATTCTCACAGCTTCCCCAAACAGTGGGCATAGCCTACCCTATACCTATAGTTTTCTCCAAACTGTTGGTATAGGGTATGAGAAAATGCATATACCCATAGTTTCCCCAAAACTGCTAGGATATTGTAACCAATACCCACGGATTTCCCAAAACCGTGGGTATTGTCATTGGATAAAAAAACTTATACCCACGGTTTTGAAAATCCGTGGGTATTGCTTTCCGACGTGTTTGCGGGAAATTAATATTTTCCACGGGAACAAAATAAATTTGGAGGGAGTTTTATACCCACCGTTTATTCCTCTATAAACACAGTTTAAATAAATATATATTATTAAAATATTTATATACAAACATATATGTAGTGATGGGTTAGTGGTAAGGATTCTCGTTAATGGAGAAGTGGTCTTGAGATCGTATCCCATGGGCTGCTATATTTTAAAATATGTTATACCCATAGTTTCCAAAATGAGGTTATAGAGTTATGACATGGTGGAAAAACCTATACCCACGGTTTTGAAAAACTGTGGGTATAGGTAATGGACCTATACCCACGCCACAAACAAACACAGTTCCCAAAACCGTGGGTGTAGCCTATACCCATAGTTTTTGGTTATGTACTCATGTTTTTGACAGTGGGTATAGGATCATTTTCTAGTAGTGATGGAAAACTCATGGAATTAAAAGTGAGATAATAAACCCCTTACCTCATGTCTGACTTGACTTATTGGTTCCTTGTTCTTCATGAATAATAAATATAAGATAATTTATACTTGATTAGGATCCCTTTTCCATGTTTTTTATTTATTTTATATCTCTTATTACCATGTTATAAACATTAAGTAATCATTTGTGTTAATAATGGTCATTTTTTTGATATTAGGTACGTGGGTAAAAAATGAAGACCGTATAATTACAAGTTGTCCATGTAGTCAACATACCACTATCATTATAATTTTATTAATGATTCGAATATCATATATATCATATATATCTAGTATATATATGTGTTTATAATAGTACATAACATTTGGAGATATGAAATGGAATGCACCGTTTATTGAGACGGTAAGTCGTACGTACGCATGAATGCTACTTTCCATTCTATTTAGTTTTTTAATTGAATGGAAACATAATTATACGTAGTTATATTATAATTCTAGTATAAAATATTATATAACTTTAATAACATAATCCTTTATACGTCCCTTGTACGGTATGAACACGTCATATATCTTTGAGGGGGTGCTAGTCCACACTTCCTCAAATGAATTTATCTTATTCCCCTGTAATGGAAACCATAAAGAGAATTATATAATTTAAAAATAGATAAGTATAATGGAAACAGAAACATAATATATATCATATATAAATACAGTTCCATCATAATGGTCACCATAAGAGGCGGTAGGAGAGAATTTAACAATCATCATTTCGTGAGGCGTTAGTTTTCCATCCATAGAAAAAAAAAGAATGTTCATTTCCCATTAGATAGATGTGTGAGAAAATTTAGTTATATTACATATCATAAAAACAACATAGTATATTGAGGATACTGTTTCTATTATAAAATATAGGAATAAAAATACTTTAGGTGGTTGGAGATGCAAACTAAAACAAAAGGACTTAATACAATTTGTTGTCTTTAAATTAGGTGTTTCTCTTTGGTTTGGATGAAAAGGTTTTCTGGAAGTGACTTCTACATAAGTTAAGGCTTCTATCTGGAAAGGAGGGACCTTTAGAGCTTATTTGGGTAGGTTTTGGACAAGAAAGGGGCTTTAGACGTGTGAGTAATGTGTTAGAAGTGGTGTCCTTTTATAAGGGGGATGAGGGGCTCTTTAGAATAGTGTGAAAATATTATTATATTATATATTCGGTTTATAAAGGTACAAAAAAAAATTCCAAGATAATATAACTAATGGTCGAAATAAAATCATAAAATAAGAATTAGACTAGATCTGTATATATTTTAATATTCATTATCTTATTTATTTAAATCATTTATTAATGAGGTTAACACAACATCATTATTATTTCATAAATAATATTATTTATATGTTGCCTAAAAATTATAAAAAAAACTATGATGTAGGAAATATTTTTATACTTCTAATGAATATCTATAGTAAAAAATATGACTTATATAACCCCATCTAAAAGTTGATTTACTAAAAGACATGTTTTAATGTCATTTTTTCGTTACTTTAAGATAATTAATATAAAGTGTAATTATGACTCTAGTGTTGCTCCATGGGGTCCCAATATCAACCTAAACAACCCCATGGTCTAATATGTATCAACCAAAAGATTAATAACATTGTTAAGGGAATTTTATATAATAATAATAATATATTTTTAACCTTATTTACCATATTTACCCTTTAACCATGGTAAATAAAATATTATTAAAGTAAATATTCATAATGTCTACAAATAAAAGATACCTATTTACATAATTTGATCCTAAATATTCCATATATGGAATCCATTTTCTCCAAATTCAAAACAAAGAAGTTGCATAAATTAATTTAAAATTAAATCCCTCTATCAAAACAAAACAAGTTTTTTAAGAAATAATAACTATAAAATGATCGACACTTGTTTATGTCCAATTTAAAGGTGAAATTACATATATTGACCAATATTGAATTAAATGGTAAAATAATAATATAATTAAACTTTAGAACAAATTAAAAATATAATCTAACCATATAAATAAATTATATTAAAAGGTTGTTTTGATTTAAAATATGGTATTTTTCACATTTCATTAAACATTATATTTCATCAGAATAATACCAAAAGTATACCCAAAGTAAATTTTTTTGTCTCTATTCTAATAAATAATATTATTTTTTCAAAAATAACATATCAATGTGACTAAAACTATATTTAAAGAGGGTTCTCCATCAAAAGGCGGTAAATCAACTTTTTAACGAATACTAGTGTATTTAGGCTTAAATTATATTCTTTCATATTTTAAGCCTCTAAAATTTATTGGATAAATGTTAAAACATTTAAAAAACATATATATTCATATTTTAGTTAGTGATATTAATTCCTTCCAATAAAATGGTTAGGCATTAATACCCATTTAAAATAATGTTATATTATTATTTTTCAGTATGAACCAACATTGTGTACAACGTAAGATTTCAAAGAATCTTGTTTTTGTGTATTGGGTACTCCATAGAACATAGTATACCCATTAATGTAAAAATAATATTTTATTCACAAAAATTAATAAATATAAAAACATCATATTCTTTATTTACCTGGGAGGTTACATCCTTCCCCCTTTTTGGAATTGTGTCCCTCCAATTTTAAAATTGGGCTCGGAAAGATCATTGAAATTCCCACATCGGAAAAATTGTCAAATAAATCTTTTTAAAATAAATAAAGAAAAGTACAGAGGTCAAAATAGATAACACAAACTATGATTCCATGAAAACATGGATATGGAAGAGAAAAAAACAATCATGTTCTGATAAAGAGTGATAGAAAATATGACTAGGAGAAGTTTAACCACTAGAAAATCACAAACTTGTGATGGGTTAAATGGTCTTTGGTTACCCAGTATAAAATATAAACCCACATCATTAGTTTTTTACGTTTCATTTCATAATTTGGAGGAATTATTTTACTAAATTGAATATGAACATAAGTAAATATACATACCATCAAGTATAGTTTCATCCTTTAATAATTTTCTACCAAAAAACTAATCTTTTCTGAAAATAATGAGCATTCCAAAAGAAATGATCGCATCAAAATCACATGAATCATCCTCTAGAGAATCACATAATCCACAAAAGAAGAACTATATATTTCCCTTTTCGTTATAAATCAACTAAAATAAAAATGGTTAGAACGATATCATATAATCCCCAAATAGGATAAACTTTTATAAAATGAATTACTACTATTAATCTCCAAAATTATACAAAAAGTACCAAAAGATAAAGAAATACCATTAAATAAACAATTTTCCTTAAAATTATTCAAAATAATCCAAAATAAGATTGAAACCCAAAACATATAAGGATTTATTCATATTGTCTTCCAATATAAATCTCAACATTTATCTCCAAAAATAATTGACTACTCTTAAATTATAATACTGAAGTGTAATTAACCTAAACACATATTCTCTATGATAGGTTAATCATTTCCATAAAAAACCAATATCGTTATATGTCCATAATAAAAATAGATATTCTTCAAAAATATAATTTCAACCATTACACCACAAAATTAATCCAATAATATTTTATTTTTCTTAATCCTAGAGTGTTCCCAAAAGAGATAACCTCTTTGAAAATGTCATTTTTCACTTAATCACCAAATAATTTCCTTATACTATAGATATCCATGTGAAGAAACATAAGATCCAAAATCAAAATATTCTTGATCAATAAAATCATATAAATATAATGAATAAGTCATAATAAACAGGGAATTCACGTAGTCTAGTTGTAGGTGATAAATCCTAGTTGCTCTTGGGTTGTTCTTTTAATTCCTATGGCCTTGTCGGACACGATGGGGAATCACCCATCTTAAGGGTTTTCCTTTTTATAAAACTCAAAAATATATCTAACATGTTTTAGCTTCAATGGTTTTTTTATACCTTTCATTTTCATCATTATACATTAAAACCTCAACATGATATATATTTATTTTTTTCACCTCCCTTTGATAAAATAAAACAATTACCAATAGAAAGAACATCATCCCTTGATCATGGGGTTAATTTGGTTTCATCATCATCTTGATCACATAGGTAGAATGTCCATGCATTACAACAATTATTTGGTGATCCTTCAAAATCATTTGCTTCCTTCATATAAATACACCTTTTACAACATGGGTCATATGGATGTTTGTAGAAAACCATTTTTGGAAAATAATCATATATGACATATAATTTCAAAACAACTGATAAAACATGATTTTTATAAAATAGTCAGTCATGGTATGAGATGAAAAATTCAATAAATTGAATTTATATAATACCATAACTATGTGATTAGAGACTATATTGTAAAAGAAAATATAAATAGATTGAGCAAGGGTCTCCTTCTTTAACACCTTTTTAAAAATCATAATATTCTTCAATATCATTTAATAAGGTAAATTTTTTTGAAAATTCATAGATAATATTTACCTTTCGAGAAAATATGAGATTAATGAAAAAATAGGATTTGATTAAATACAACCCATGATCCATAATGATATAGAGGTATAGTGAGGGTGTTTTATATCTCAAACAACTGCTTGAAAGTGATTTGTATGCTACAAAACGTTTCACAATCATCTGAACATGACTTTGCAATAATTATTTCAAGAACGTCATCTGGAATAGGTAGGAATGTTTTTTGAGATCCTCCTACTTCCATTTGTTATTGACATTACATGATCGAAAAATTTTATAAAACAAGGATTTATCTGACATAATAGACATAGGGACTAACAATGTGTCTAATAAAAACTCATAATCCCCAAAGTTTTCTAAATAGACCTATGATACCAACTATAAGGTCTTGGACTTAAACATTTCAAAATATTTAATTAAATGAATAATTCACATTGAAGATCCTTTCAGGTTTAATGTTTTAGAGAATTAGGCCATAACTATTACATATCAACTTGAATATTACTTTTAGACACTAGAACTCAATATCCATTTTTTTATTAAATAATATCTCTTAAAACGAAACATGCCAATTTCGTTGTTTTAGATAGCATGACTTTTCCTTGGTCTCATCCTTGTCCCCATACCACTTTTTGTCTTGTGAAGAACATTTCAATAATATTATATGAGCACAAAATCTCAATAATAGTTATAAAATATGGAATGAAAAATTATACCTCCAATAAATAGAAATCAATGAATCTATACTTTTCAATATTAACACACCTCATGAAATCATATAATTTATGAATAACATACAGAAATCATAAATCATAAAGGTAACTTATAGAATTCATAACATACATACATTGTTTCTATCAAATCTACACAGGGAGTAAAATTTGGAATACCCATCATAGTATATTCCCTAAATCTCTTATAAGAAACATTAACTTTTACCTCTATCACGTTACCCAATGCATTGGAGAGCTATCTCGGGCTCACCCAACCTATGTTTATCACAGAACCACCCATATAGGTAAAAAATTAAAAAGAACCATAACATATTTATAATAGTTAAAATATGAATAAATGAATTATAAAATTTTTACATTGCAATCATAACATATCATTTCAAGATATATACATAGTCAATGCTTTAGCAATCCTTTTTCAAAACCATCTAAAACATTTAATATAGTGTTTTTTGAATAAAAGTATCCCATAACACTTCGAAACTACTAAATAAATTATCATTTTAAATAATTAATGTTAATATAAAGAAATACTTAACAGTATTTTTTAAAAATGAATATTAATGATAATGATTTAGAAGAATAAATCTTTAAAACATTTTAACCGATATTTTAGTTATAGAGTCTTGAATAAAATGAGGAACTATTGAATACAAATAATTGAGGAATAACATTGAATCAGAATATTATCATATAAATGAGAATAAATTTATTCATGATTTAATATGCCAAAGGATATTATATACATCATATAAGAGTTAATTGGTTCAAAACAACAATGAAGTTTCAATGGAATGTAAATTGAGACGAAATCCATTATAAAAATTGTATCCATTGATTAAGGATAAATCAATTACATAATAATGTGTGAAAATTAATAAAACTAAATATGATTGGATATTTAGTGTAAATCAATCAGAGATTAGTAAGATATATTTTTGTAAAAACAACAATAATGATATGAATGTTGAACGCAATGAGTGGAAATTGACATAAAATTACACATATCGAGTACATATCGATGACATGAGAATTTACTATAGAGTGATTATGTGTATCAAAAATATATCAAAACAATGGGCAGGGAAAATTACCAAATAAATAAATAAATAGTGATTTCACACAAAATCATTGCATGACATAATTAGGAATAATAAGATTAACCCAAGATATAGAAATTGGGTTAAAAGGTTCCCTTACCGATTTGGTAAATATGAAACATACACCCCAAGAAAGAAGGATCATACAATTAAGTAATAAATATCCAAAAATAAAATTTCATTACAAAAATAATACATTCATGGGTAGTTCATACACCACAAAAATGTAAATAGTGGCAATATAGCATCAATCTCATTGGAATATAAAATGAGATGAAACCCTTTACCTCGTTGAAGTCAATTGAGTCATATGAACAAAAGTTAACAAACACCAAATGAATAATAGAATACCATGAAAATAAATAGAATCATGGTAATATATATCAAGTGAAAGTACAAAATATTCCACCTGTAATAAATTCATGTCGAACAATGGAAATCTCTGGGAATTAAAAGTGAGATATAAAATCCCTTACCTTATGTCCGACATGACTTGTTTGTTCCATGTTCTTCCTGAATAATAAACATATGTTAATTTATACTTTATTAAGAACCATTTTACATGTTTCATATTCCTTTTATATCACTTATAACCATTTTATAAATATTTTGTAATCATTTAAATTAATAATGGTCATTTTGTCGATATTTGGTACTTGAGTAAAAAATGAACACCTTAAAATTACAAGTTGTCCCTCTGGTCAATATTCTATTATCTCTATAATTATATTCATAATTTTTATATCATATATATCATATATATATAGTATATAAATTTATTTATAAATGTACAAAACATTAGGACATAAAAATGAAATGCACCGTTCATGAAGATGATAAGTCGTACGTATGAATGAAGGCTACTTTCATGTCTATTTTGTATTTTAATTTTATGAAAACATAATGATGCATATTTATATTAAATTTATAGTATAGTATAATATATTATTTCAATAACATCATCCTTTATACATCCAATGTATGGTATGAATAAGTCATATCACTTTGAGGGGGTGGTAATCCGCATTACCTCAAATGATATTATCACTTTTACTCATAATGAAAACCATAAAGATATTATATAAATTTAAAATACATAAGAATTAAGAAAACATAAAAATAATATATATCATAAATAAATACATTTCTATAATATTGGCCACCATAAGAGGTCGTAGGAGATAATTGAACAATCATTGTTTTTTGAGGCGTTAGTTTAAAATCCACAAAAACAGTATCTTCATTATTTATTAGATGGAGGTGTGTGCATATGTAGTTCGAATCCTTATAGTAATAAAAAACTAGTATAGTGATTATACATGTTTTGTTATAAAATAATGGAATAAATAGAGGTTAGGGGGTTGGAGATGTTTTATAGAACAAAAGGACTTAAGAGAAGATATTATCATTAAATTAGGTATCTCCCTTCGGTTTGAACCCAAAGGATTACTTGAAATGACTTATTCATATGGTTATGCTTCTACGAGGAATAGTGGGATCTAGAGAACTTATTTGGGTAGGATTGGGATGATCCAATTGGCTTGAGGGGTGTGAGGAATGTGTTTTATGTGGTGTCCTTTTATAAGGGGGAGGAGGGGCTCTTTAAGAAAGTGTGAGAATATTATTTTATTATATAATGATATTCGGTTTATGATGGTCCAAAATAATTAAAATAGAATAAAATATGTCTAATTTCGAAATGAAATCATCCAATAATAATTGGACAGGTATTGGTTATTTTTTTAATATTTATAATCAATATTATTTAAATCATTTATTAATGAGGTTAACACTACATCATTATTGTGTCATAAATAATTATATTTACATAATGTCCTAAAATAATAAAAAAATACCATGATGTATAAAATCTGTTTATCTTTCTAATTAATTTTTATAGTAAAAATTATTCAATATATATCCTCATCTAAAAATGTATTTATTAAAAAATATTAGTTTCTGTCATTTTTTACTTTACTTTAAATTAATTAATATAAACTGTAATTATCACACTTATGTGATCCATGGAATCCAAAATCAACCCAATGATGCACATGGTTGGATATTAACATTACAATACGATTATGATGTATTTTAGGGTAATTTTATATTTTTATAATAATAAATTTTACCCTTATTAACAGATCTACCCTTGAACCAAGGTAAATAAAATATTTACTAAATTAAATATTCATAATGTAAAAAAAAAAGTTACCTATTTATACAATTTGGTACTCTTGATTCTAAATATGGAATACATTTTCCCTAATGCAAAACACAGAACTCGTAGAAATTAATATAAAATTTATTCCTGTTTTCAAAACAGAAAATGAGTTTTTAAGAAATAATACCTATCAAAAGATTGACACTTGTTTATGACCAATTTGAAAGTGAAATTACTTCCAATGAAAAAATTTGATTAGATGGTAAAAAATTAATATATTTATAATTTAAAACCAATTAAAATGATAATATAACTATATAAATAAATTATATTAAAAGATTGTTTTGAATTAAAATACAATATTTTTCACTTTTCATTAAAAATTGAATTTATCAGAAAAATACCAAAAATTTACCCAAAGTAAATTTTGATGTCCAGATTTTAAAAAATAATATCATTTTAAAAAATATAACATATAAAAGTGACCAAAACTATATTCAACAAGGGTTCTCCATCAAAAGGGTGTAAATCAAACTTTTAATGAATATTAGAGTATTTAGGATTCAAACAAATTATTTTTTATTTTAATCCTATAAAATTTGTTTGATAAATGTAAAAAAATTTGGAAAAATTTTATAATAATGTTTAGTTAGTACTATTAATTTCCTTCAATACAATGGATAGGAGTTAATAACCATTTAAAATAATATTATATTATTATTTTTCAATATGTCCCAATGTTCTCTGCAATGTAAGATTTCAAAGAAATCTGCAGTAGTGTATCGGGTATTCCATCGAACATAACATCTCCTTTAAAGTAAAATAAATATTTATTTCACTAATATTAAAAAATATGAAAACATCATATTATTTATTTAGCTGGGATGTTACAATTTCATTGTCCTAATTCCTATTATATACTGACACTTCAAAAAAATAATTCATCCCTATATCAATCATTAAAACAAAATCTAAAATTCGTAATCTATATAATAACTAATAAGTTTTTCTCTATATTATCATTTCAAGGACTATAATCTCAGAATATACATTCAAAATAAAATGTAAAAACTCCTTAAGTGTATTAATGTTTATGTTACTTATACATTAATGGAAAAAAGAAAATAAAATGCCCAATATGATTTCCCAACAGAAGAGTATCCAAGTTTCCATTTAATGAGAATGTGTACTAATCACATGGTACAAAATCGTTTCTTCACAATACTCTAGTTAAAGACTTGACCAACACACTCTTTCCCTGCACTAAAGAGAAAAGAGATAAAAAGGGACCACCTAAATTTGTTCTATATTATATTTCAATATAATTACATGTGATTCTATATTGTGAAAAACGCTAACTGAAATTTTTATCTAGAATATAATCCCATTGTAAGTCGATCGGTATTTCAACATCACCTATTCATTTTTCAACATCACCCCCATTATCGATATAACTCATACACCTCTAATATCAAGGTCTATATGCTATAGAGATGACCAAATATAAGTCATAACTACTTACTGATTAATATAATTCCAACAAAATCACATTGTTCATTACATTAATTTGAAAATATTATGGTTCCCACATGTATCAATGAATAATACAATTGCATTTCACCTCTAAAAATACTCATCATTTAAATGTATTAAATGAATTATTGACCATATTAGTGCTATTATCCATGAAATTGTATAAAATATTGGGACAAATGTTAAATTATCTTATATGTATATTAATTGGGTTGATGACCTCATTAGTCATTTATCATTGAAGAAGATGGGTGACATGATCTACTGAGAAGCTAACCATTCCATTATCATGTCTAACCCATTGAATGTAAGAATTATGATATTCTTACTCCCCTAACATGGCCTAACTTACCGAATGAACACTTATTTACATGGGGTTTTTATTTCATCACTATGAATCTTAATTTGTACTAATATAACATAAATGAGTCCTCAATAAGGAAAATACTGATACACACATTGAATGGTTTTATCTTTCGAGGGAACTAAATTCATCAAGATATACCCATAATAGAAAATATAAATCATACATACTATAAATAGGTAATTCCAAAAACGTTTTATAATCACATTAACATAATGTATATGCTCGTTATAAAAATAAAATTTCATCATTGAAAACATAAAAACATAACCATTCTAATCTATGTAAGAGATTAGTGAATGATTTAATTACCCATACATGAGGTTCAAACATATGAAAATCATATTATAGTTTCCTTTAATTAATTATAACAATTTCTATTTTATATTTAAACATTTTAGAGTTTCATTTTAATAAAATAAATTACATATTACAAATGTTATCGATATAGGGAACTGTATTCAGTTAATTCCACAAGGATGAATAGGAATGATACATGAAAATAAATTCCATGAATTATTCATTTAGCTAAAATCTAATCAATATTTTAGGTAATTTGTCTAATTAATTATTTTTAACAATTTCTTCATTCACAAGGTTTTTAAAATTGTACACAATTGAATAATATTTCATTTGTATGATAATGTGGAACACCCACATTAGTTTTTAATTCTAATATTAGTTAACTAAACCCTCACATAAAAATATTTCAAAAATATAATGAATGTTCCCTATCATTTGAATGGAATTTATTCAGTATGATTCCACTGTATATTTATATGTAAAATTGTATAAGTGGATATAAACAAATTAAATAACCATCCCATATTTTTAATGAGATTACCCCCATGGGATTAAAAATCAATTTATATTAGAAAAATGTGAAATAGTAGGGTTTTTTCATTTCATTGAAAAAAAATTTAAACGTCCTTTTCGAAATATTATTATGAAAATTTTCCATATATGACCTACTTGGGTTGAGTTTTTCATTTATGGGTTTATTCATATGGGTTACCATGGAAAATATAATGACATACAACCTTTTATAAATTTACAAGTTATATATCAATTTATAATCGATCATTTTTTATAACAATTTCCACTAATGATATATATTGATATATTATGAACCTGTTATGAGAATTTCCTTTAACAAATCACCAAGGTAATTTCCATTATAAGTCACCACTGTAATTCATGTCACCTAAAGAAGAATATCACTTTCAGTTTCAAAATATAGGATGTTAATTTCTTATTGTTTGACTATATGAGTCATCCTTCCCAATTCATAAATTCCAATACACTATATAAATTAAAATTGGATCTAATTTCTTCAAAAAAAAATGATTCATCTTATACAATAAATTTTTCTTGGATAAAACATGTCAAGATTTGTAATTTTAGGAGCCACCATCATTATCAGAAAACAAAATTTTAGATAATGTGGACACACTAATAACCATTAAAATATAAAAATCATAACATGGAATGCTATCATATATCCATAATGAATAATAAAATATAACTGGGTAACCATATAATCATGGAATAAAAGAAAAAATGATAATAAATCACTCATCATTTTATGCATGTAAGCATGATTATTAATGACACAAACTTGGCATGCATTTAGAAATTATAAATAATCAGGAATCATCGAACATAATAACACAAGTCACAACTAAAAATATATCAATAAATCATAAAATTCGATGAACATGGAATGCAATATGCATGGTATTTGATTCTCTAAATGTCTATAATTATTTACAAAACAATACATACTATTTTTATTTTTCCAAGGGTAAATCAGTGTAAATATAATAAACATGAATGTAGAGGAATGTACATAAAAAATTAGGATGAAATAATAATCAACTAAAATAAAAAATGAACAAAAATATTTCAATTGAGGGCCAATTATTCATTATTTATGCATAATTTAATCACTCATAGACATAATTGAATATCACAAACTAAAAAATTTCTATTTTCTTATATACTAGCACCCAATTGTTACGAAAAAAATTAAATTAATTCTCCAAAACATTTTTTCATGTCCCATACCATCTTACTTAATAACCAATAGTCAGATCAGTCACCACAAGTCCCAAATCATGCTTCCCCATATTCTAGAGGATTCCAAAAATCATTGAGGGTCCAATTAGTGTATGGTGGGAATATTATACAATCATTATTAGAGTAAAAAAGTTAAAAAAATAAACATTATTAGATGAAGTTGAATAATTAAGAAGTGTATGATAATATTAATAATTTATTGTCCATACAATATGAATGAAGAACCATTCATAAACATGCGACGATAAACTATATGAATAATGATACATAAAATTGATAATGTATAAAAAAGATAGAAAAATAATAATAAAATATCCAAATTATATCTCTATGAGAATATTGAGATCTAAATCATTATATTTATAACATTTCAAAAAACAATAGTGTTAAATGAAAATCTAAATGAAATAAAAATATTGAACATGAACATGTAACCTTATGGTCTATTTGGCTACACCATTAAAATGGAGCCCCAAACAATGTGTGGGATATACTCAGTAGGCCACCTATAATGGTGAATAATTCTATATATTCAATAATTATAATTATAGTATTGTGATTGTATATCAATAGTATTCAATAGTTATAAATGAAAATGAAATCTTTACTAAATCACATACCTCATGAAATCCTAGCCAAACCAACATCAGCATAAGCTTTAAATGTCTCTAAAAAGGTGTCCCTATGTATATTGGTATATATATATAAGGATATGAATGTTTATATGATCACTATGTAGAAAATGAAAAATATAGAAATCAATATAGATACAAAATACAATCAAAAAAATGAGGTGTAACTCTTGTTTCAATGAATAGTCATAAGATGTTCTTTTATTCTCAAAAAATTCATTCTTGGGATGTATGTATAACTAAAATATCATGTATATAATCAAACATAGAATAAGATTATGTTCCTTTAAATAGAATATTCATAAATTAGTTTTATTATGTTTACATGTAGAACATATACAAGGCATTTCTTGAAAGAGAACCTATGTGTGTCTCTAGAAGTATTATAATAAACCATCACCAAAAGATTTTTTCCAAGATATTCAATATATGAAACCAAGTATCACTAATATCATAGTATAAATGATAAATTATATAATCTTATCCATCGTAGAAAACATAGGTAACTCGGTATCATGCATGGAATTGTTCAACAATGTTTTCACATTGATAACTTCTAAGGTAATCCATTATGGTACCAGATTTCACTCATGGAAACAATAAAAGTCATCTTCCTAGGGATCCCATTGAAGTGGTTTGTTTTTAAGAGCATCTGTATAAACCTCATTATGTTATAATTAATCAAACTTATTATTCATTATATGGTATTTGTATATTGGAATCTAAGATCCAGTCAATTAATAATACAATTTTGAAGAAGTTTATAATTTAAAATTTATAAGTGGGCCATAATAAATATACATTCCAAACTATAGAATTTTCATGTATAATTTCATTTTTTAATGAAAATACAATCATTTTGTAAGTACTAATATGAGGATTTGTGAATTGAACATAATAAACTAACACCATATATGTTGAAATTATAAAATATATCAGGACAAACACATTCCTTTCATCATTTCAAACATTTCCATTTATTTTACCCTTTTAAAATAATGGTATATATACAAAATTACAATTATAAAAGCTTGTATATTATCCCATTATTAATTTATAAAATTAATATACAACTAATTTATTAATTATATTACAATGTAAAATTTAAATCAATTGTTAATAAAAGAAATTCATTGGGACCTCCAAAATGTTTGGGACAATTTGGGTTAACCAAGATACAACAATATCTGTGGGTCTAACAAAAGAACTAAGAAAGAATCTTGGAATTAAATTTATATTATTTCCCATTTTAAGAAATATTTTATAGAAATTTTAAGGTTTATCAGAAAAAATAAAATTATAGACAATCATGAATTTAAGGTAAAATTCATAAACTACATACGTCGTGGATAAGACACTATATTATTCCATTATAAAGCATTGGTTTGATCCAATTTGAGTGAAAATAATGAAATGGAAAAAATACCTAAAAATAGTGAATATGATATCACATTAAAATTGAATTCAATATGTTATGATAAAATGATAATGGGAGATATTTAAATCATATACTATCAATCATTCTTTTGCTGTAACTAATGATGCTTGAATTAGTGTCTGAATATTGGAGATCCATGGATTCCTAGGGGAGGCCATGTGGGAGCCTGAGATTATACCAATTTTGGAAGAAATTAGAAAGAAATTTTTGAAATTTTTGTTATTGAATGTATATGGAAACTTTTATAAAAAACCTTTAATTAGGAACAAATTTTTGATGCATGTTTGGAAAAACTATGCAGAAACCATGTACACTCAATGGCTAAGTGGCCTAAGTGTGCTGGCTAGGTGAACCATTTCATAAAAAGTGAATATACCATGGGTCCTCCTCTACTATTTTCAATAAATACCTTTAATAGACATGGGTCCTTAGGAACATAGTTTTACAAACCATGTGATATTATTTATTCCCCAAATGGATGAGTTTAATAGTGTACTATAACCACGTGTTAATTTTTCACCTTTCTTTGGATTTCAAAAAAACATGACTTTTGTGACCAGATGATTCCAAAACTAAATTGAACACCCAAGACACAACTCAAAACAGAAAATAAGTATAAATACCCTTTTTTGTGTCCCAATAATAATATTTAAAATTATAATATTGGTTTTTATATTGTCTCATCCACCAAAATAAATGTTAAAATTATTATGGAAAAATATAAAACTGGTCGAAGACACTGAACCCTATATAATTCCTATGTTACCGAATATTCTAGATGATATTATATATTTAGAAATATCTTTTAGTCTTATATAAATTTATTCACTAGATTTATAATATCCTAATCCAGAATATATTAATAATTAATCAATATACCAAAATGGAAATCTGTAACATTTTGAATAGTCACCATCCACAAATTATCAACCACTGATGGCCTTTAAATCTCCCAAATTATCCCCATCAAATAAAATTATTTTCTATAAATATTTTTAAACATTGAATTGATGTTAATAATGATACACCCTGTGTGTAAATTTTTAATTACATAAAATTAGACAAATATTTAATTACAATACATTATAATGATATTTTTGGTATAGACTACTAGATAATTAAGACATAAAAATAACTAACAATCCAAATGTATTATATTTAATAGTGAAATTGTTTTCCACTATATAAAAAATAAAAAATATATAAGAATCATTATATACCTGATAAAATATTATCCATAGATGATACTCTTCTTGACAGACTATGTGTTTTACATTCTATAATATTATATAGAAATGGAATCCCAAGAAATGTGTGAGAAAAAAATCGTAGTACTGGAAAATTTAACATATAATCATATCATCAAAGGTAGTATAATATTTATATCATAAAACATAATTTGGAGATAAATTTTTGACTAAAAAAACATTAAATATTTAAAATAGTTTTTAAGGGATATAAGATAACATATAATTTTATATGAACAAACATATAACATGGTGTAATGATTGTAAAAATGTTTTAAATAAATCATAATATAGGTGAAACTACATTGTATGATATTAAGTGAGTGTGGAACTAACATAATTATAAAATAAATAATTTTGGGCAATCTATTACATATATTTCATATTATGGATAAATCATCAAAACATGGTTCCCATTGTGAATAAATCATCACAACCTAATTTCTATAGTGGGTCAAGAAACATAACATGTTTCATATTTTTGATCATTTATCGATACTAATTTTTACATTGTATCATGAAATTAATTATTTTATAAATGAATTTGAAATATATAGGGGTCTCTTTTATCAAATGGAGATTATCCCTACACATTTGTACCTTAAAAAATCTAATCATCATATCATTATAACTAATTAGTAAGAATGGGGTTCACATAGAATTTCAAAATCTATTACATAAATTGCCCTTGAATCGATATAATTTTATATAAAACACAATCACTGAAAATAGGGAAATTATTATATCATTTCGGGTTTGATTTAAAGAATATAATATCATAGAAAACAATTCCTTTTGAAGTATAGTGGAAATCTAAATCCAAATAGTCAATGAGTGTAATAAATCATCTCATTTAAAAGAATTATGAATATCAAATTAATTTTTATATATTTGAATTATAAAACATGTAGAACATTGGGAGTATGTTATACAATCGACATAAAATATAGATCCATTTAAGAGAAATAAACACTCAGTATGATTAAAATTATACTGAACCTATAATAATTTTATTGATAATAAAATATTTCATGGAGGGTTATTTTAACAGATAACATATTTTACCTATCAGTATAAAAGGGTAAATTATTTTCCAAAGGAGGCCATATAATTTAGACATCATTGGAAGTCATATTTTTAAATAAATTTATTACCATAAATAGAGAGATTGGAGTTACTAAAGCCTCATACGAATCATGGATGGAATAAATTCAATGAATTTGAGTTAGTGTTATGTAAATGATTTTTAATATATCCTGGAATTTATTTCTATCATATATAATTCATAAATAGCGAAGTTATTACATAAATCAAAAGAAAATAAAGAGTATAAAAATATGTAAGTCTCATGGGATTTAAAATTGAGATATGCAATCCTCAACAATTTTCAGATTCATTATGCACTTACATCAAAAACCCAGAATAATAAAATTAATATTAATAAAATATTTCATAATAATATTATTCCAAAATATAACAACTTATACTCATTTAAATTTATTATATATATATTCGTATTTGGAATTCACAATATTGTGGGAAAATAATTTTGATCATTTCAAACTAGGTTTACGAGAGAGGTGATTTTATAAATTCTCATTACTAATTTATTCATTACCATATAAATAAGAATTATATAATTGGTTAATTATAATTATTTTCATAATTTTAGCTTCCATTCATGAGTGTTTAGTTCTTAGTCATAGAATATGAAATCAATAACAAACATATTTCAATCACTCGTAAATAATGAAATGTTTTTCATAATTTTGAGTGAAATGTTGATACAAAAATCCATAAACAATAATGAATAATTATTTATAAAATAGTATCTTTTTATTCAAGTTATTACGTTATAATATTCATCCATGTTATAATTTTATAACACTATTTAATAAGGTGGCCAAACTGATCTGAACCTAGACACAACATGATTGATGGATGATAATGAGATGGTCTATATGAAATATAAATATTTTAGTTTCATAATTACCTATTATTGTGCTAATTAGTATTTAATAATAAACTTTTAATTAAAAAAAAAATTATTATAATTCGTATAATGTAAATTATTAGAATGTAGATATTGGTTTCATCTAAAAATTATGGTTTTAAATTGTTGAATTTATCTTGATAATTTATTGTTTATATCATTAATAATATATAATATTTTATATACCATATATCCACCTATTTGATAAAAGTCATATATAAACATTAAACCCATTCTTACCATCCCTAAAAGGTGAAAATGTAATGTGGAACACACTATTTCATGGAGACAATAGTTTTAACAGACACATGGAATATGATTTCATTTTCCTTATAATGGGATATGGTATTGAAATAGATTAATATTTGAGAATAATAAAATAGTCATTTGTTAAATAATTATATTTTAAATACCTTTTCAAAACCTGAAATGTTCCAATGTCTTGGAAAATGAAACATTTATGAAAATACCTGTAAATTTAAAAGAAACTTTTTTCATAAATTCTTTGGGATATTACGAGTACTCAGTTTCTGACATCACATGATTCTGAGGCCCGGTGTGCCCGGAATAATTTTTCGAAGATTAGCTTAGGTACGTTCAGTGAACAAATCAGCTGGTTTTTCTAAATTTTGATCTGGTGCTCGGAATCATAATCTGAGGGAACCGATGAAACTACAACGCCAGTTTTTTCTTAGGAGGACCTTTTCCGAAGGTGCGTTTTCTCGGGCGGAGTTGTTTTAAAAAATGGGGTCTAATTGAAGATTGAAATAAAATATGTGTTACAATTTTATTTCATATCTATGTGATTTAAACCTATGTGTAGAAGTTGGGGTGGGACCCACTAGGTTTCTAACATCTCTTGAGAGGATAAAGGAGAGGTGGGGCCCACAGGATCCCCCATCTTTTCACATTCCCCAAAACCCCATAAACTCCCTTTAAACCTCCCTTATTTTTAATTATGTGGTTTCTTCTCTTCCACATTAATATTGCCAACATAACACCCCATTTTATTTGAAAACTCAAGATTAATTAATTAAGTCAATTTAATTTTGATTTTTTGAGTATTTGAAAAGCATGGAAAAAGAATAAAATAAGTGGAGGCCTTATTTTATTAGGTTGGCTTTTTGTGTGAGGATATTGGGAAGAGAGCTCTATGTTCTCTTAATGAACATCATCCTCAATGAAGAATGACAACAATTCGTTAAGGATCGTCGACTCAGAGACCCAGATTCTTCCGTCTTCTTATTCCTCCACGATAAAGTAGGAGGCACTGACGCTGGAACTCTCCAACGACGTCAAGCCATTCAATCTTCTCACCACGTCAAAGGAAGGGAGACGTCATTCCTCCTTGGATGTTCTTCATCGACGTTTAACGAACCCCATCCCGTGACGCCGTTATTCCGTGACACTCATCGTTTGAAAACTTGTGTTGAGGTAGGGGTTATGTTCTATTTTAATCAATTAAAATTTTTCTTGTAATATCATTGATCATGTCGTATTTTGGCCAATTGTTATTGACGTAATGGGAGGACATCAGACTGCACAAACACGACTGAAATATCCTCCCATTTATTCCTTGTTGATTATCGTTGATGAATGTGGTGAAGGTGGTGCGATGTCATTTCCCGACATGGGAACGAGGAGGACCACTATCGAGGAGGGCCTCGGCACTGGTGCACGACATTGTCGCGCTGCGCCGGAGCACCAAGGGGCCGCGGCCTTAGGCCACGCCGGTTTCACAGGAGGCGGCTGAGCTCGGCTGGACGCCGGCACCACATGGTGGTGGGACCCCCTCGGGTCCCATAGTTACACAAGGCTGGCCTTAATGGCTGGACATTATTGAAAAGATGGGGGTTGAAACCCCCGACTAGCGCAACGGGCAGCACCCCCATCGCACCCCACTCGGCCACGAGCCTAGCGCCTAGCCACGGGCCGGACAGCCCGGGCTGGGCCCAGCCCCCAGCATTGGGTCGGGCCATGCCACACCAATAGGGTCGGGCTGCGCCCAATTGGGCCAGTCCCGGACCCAGTTCCGATCGACCCAGGGGGTATTGGGCCGGGTCAGACTGGGCCAAAACCCCCTATTTTCGGACAGATTCGTTCAAACGTATATAACATGGGCTACATACCTCTGATCGACGCACCGTCAATTGCGTAGCGATCCTTGGATCAAGATGGTCGTTTCGGTATATTACACTCATGTTTTAGGTGAACTTTGTGTATGTATGGGTTGTTCGAACAAGAAACTAACCGGGCCCTCAGAGTGGAAACACTTATAACATGAGCTCCGGACGTTTGATTGATGTGTCGTCAACTTCATTGGATTCCTCTTAGTGATACGGTTCTTATGGATTTCTACATTTGAGGTTTGTACGCAGCTGGAGTACGGTCAGGTTGGTTTTAGCTTAAAAACCTACCTGGCCCCAGTGATTAAAAAGGCAATAACTCTCAGAACGGGTGTCCGATTGACGCGTCGTCTATCGTGTTGAGTTCCTTTTGACGATATGGAACATTGGAATATATCAACGCGAACATCGTTTCATTTGATGTATCGACCCCCCTTGGCTCGGGGAGTGGACCCTCCAGAATCGAGCATGTTGTGTGCGGGAACCCTAAAGATGGATGCGACTACAACGACTATAATGCTGGGATCCTACGTGGGTTCGACGAAGATGATGATTGTACGCGGATTCTTCGTGGGTTCAGCAGCAATGACGGCAGTACATGGATCTCCCATGGGTTTGGCAGCGATGATGACTGCACTTGGATCCTACGTGGGTTTGGCAGCGATGGTTACTTTACTAGGATCCTACGTGGGTTCAGCAGTGATAAATACTGTTCATGGATCCTTTATGGGTTCAGTAGAGGAGATAATTCAGAGGCTACATCAATCATCTCTACCCCTCTTCATGAATAGTATACCTGTGTGAGCTGAGTCTTGACTTTAAATCATTATCTTCGATATGATTGACTTGCTATCCTCTTTGGATTGGGATGTTCTTTCCTGTGTTGATTGGGTTGTACTTTCCTGTGTGGACTGGGTTGATCTTGGGATCGTGAGTTGGGGAAGAACTGGAATTGTTTACTTAGGTATATGTATGGGAATATACCTAAGTAGTGTTTGGTGGTACTTCGTGATTGTATTTTTACTTTATGTTTTATCCTTCGTGGATTCTGGGAGACCTTCGGGTGTCTCGGGGTCCCAACTGAGTATCGTATACTCACCCCTGCATAGGCAATGCCCGCACAATATTGTGTTGGTTGTAGATGATGTATAGTGCTGATAGTGGTTGAGGCTGGTGGAGCGGGACCTTACCCGACGGTGGACTATCAGGCTTGACGTACACGGAGTGGAAGACCAGACTCGAGGAGCCGACGAGACTATCTATACTCACCCTTCAGGTGGGTGTTTCGAAGGACGTCTTGGTGGTTGATGCTATAATTTTCTGCAATTGTACTTTCTTTTCTTAGTTGTTCTGTACTTTCAGTTGGGTTTGTATACTGGCCCATTTACATTCCATCACTTACTATTGTACTCACTTTACTTTGTATTTACATCATCTTGTGTACTCTGTGGTGTTTGTTTTCTTATTAAAAGGAAATTCCTTCCCTTTTATCATTATTTATGCCTTTGGTGCTAGTCGTCATCCCCTGACCTATGGAAGGATGGCTTGGGGTAGTCACGGCACGGGCCCTGAGGATGGGTCGTGACAAATTGGTATCAGAGGAGTCGGTTCTACCACAGAACTCAGGACTCTGATAATTTCTTCTATGTGAAGCAATAGCGTTTAGGGTATTGAGTGTGGTTATCAGTTCAGGGAGTGTAGTGTTGGTGCAGCGGCTGATGTATCCATACACCAGGGCCCTGACATTTGATTTCCGACTCAGTGCATGAAAACTATGATTGAATATGTTTTTCCAATTTTTCTTTGTGATTACTTTGTGTCAGCTCACAAGTTATACTGTATTAACCATGGCGCATCTGTTCCGTTTCAGGATGTCACCATGATGGAATCCAGCTAGGGTTCCGAGCATTGTGAGAGACGGAAGCCCACCGAGTGACGATGCCTTGGTGCAGGGCCCCATTACAGTGGAGGCACCGTTGGTACCACTACCCGCCGAGCCACCGATGCCAGCAGCCCCAGCACCCGAGAGTGCATGTTGCCTGAGTGCAATGCTCGAGTTTCACCGTCAGAGACCGCCTAGGTTCCGCGGGGAGATGGACCATCAGGTATCTGAGGATTGGATAGAGGCTATTGTTCAAGTATTTAGAATAGATGGGACACCAACTAACCTCATAGTGATCCTTGTGGCGAGTCTCCTGCACGCTGCAACTGGTAGATGGTGGAGCCTGATGCTCCAGGTGCACGACGAGGCATCACTTCTTTGGAAGGACTTCGAGAGACTCTTCCGCTCGGAATTTCTTCCAGCCACCCTCCGTGCAGTGCGCATTCAAGAGCTACTACAGTTACGGAAGGGTAGCATGACAATATCCCTGTACTCGGCGAGATTTACGGATCTCTCGCGCTACTCCACGTACATGGTACATAACCCATTTTTCCAATCCCAGACCTTTTATCAGGGACTGAGGCATAAGATAAGGTCTTTGATGATCTACCTCAGTATTCCAACATAGGTAGGAGTACTGGAGCGAGCCCTTCTTGTACAAAGCTTTCTTGCTGAGCCTACACCAGCAGTGAGACATAACGAAGGGCGGCATGTAGCGGAGTCTTCTATAGATGGTAGTTAACGGATGTCAAAGGGGTCAATACGGACTCGACCATCAGGTGTGATACCTCAGGATACTGTCTCGATGGTGCGGGGCACATGCAGCAGATCCAGTCATACTAGAGGCAGACATTCCTATGCTTGCGGTGGGAAGGGCCACCTGGCTCGTGACTGGCCGACCCTCCATGGAGAAGAGTAGCAGACGGTTGAGGGACCACCCAGGTAGAGGTAGACGTTCGACAACGGTGGTCCGTAGGGAGCAGGAGGATGAGGTAAAGGATCTGACCATGAAACAGGTGGTGTAGGATGCTTTGGGGCTCTACCATCACCCCCACCTGGAGGTCCACCCCAACCACAAGGAGCTGGCGGACCGAGGCATTCCCAGCTTCAGGTAGCTGTGGCCTATGACCACGGCGCACCTGAGATGATTTTAAGTACTATCTGTGTATACTCCACCATTTATACAGTTCTTATAGACATAGGATCCAGTCATTCATTCATTTCTACTGCACTTGTTCGGATCTCGGAGATTCTGACAGAGCCATTGGCTCGATCTTTACATCTAGAGACTCCTACGGGAGCAGACTCGATGATTACGCACTGGTTCTGGTAGTGTGATCTTACTCTAAGATGTGAGATCTTCGGTTGGGATCTTCTTGTAGTGGCTTCGGGGCCATACTATGTCATCTTGGTCATGGATTGGTTATCTATGGTCCATGATCAGATCTAATGTATTAGGCGCAAGGTGCGGTGTGTCCGCACTGATGGGAGAAGGATCACCTTCACCGGCGAGAAGGGAGCCTTTGAAGCACAGGTGGAATCACACAGAGGAGAGGACAGCCGATCACCCATCAGTTGGCTAGTATCATCCAAGGAGCAGTTGATGTGCAACGTTTGTGTTTTCCTTTTTTGGTGGAACAATATGCAGACGTTTTTCTTGACTACGTTCCAGGACTACCTCCTTGCAGAGAGGTAGACTTCTATATTTACCTGTACCTTGGGATAGCCTTGATATCTACTCCAATATATTATATGGCTCCTGCTGATCTTTGAGATATACAGGTACAACTAGAGGACTTGAAGGGCAAGGGATTCATCCGACCTAGTGTTTCACCCTATGCTTCCCTGATCTTGTTCGCCAAGAAGGCGGATGGGAGATTGCGACTGTCTTTCGACTACCATTTCATGAACAAAGTGACCATGAAGAAAAAGTATCCACTTCCGAGGATTGATGAACTCTTCGATCATCTCAAGGGAGCACGATGGTTCTCGAAGATAGATCTCTAGTCAGGCTATCATCAGCTCAGAGATCGAGAAGAGGATGTGCGGAAGACGACCTTCAGGTGTCGGTATGGCCACTATGAGTTTTGGGTTATGACTTTCGGCGTAACCAACACTTCAGTAGTGTTCATGAGTCTCATGAATTGGATCATCTAGACTTACCTCGATCGATTTGTCATAGTCTTCATCGACAACATATTGATTTACTCATCTACTTAGGTGGAGCACTCCTACCACTTACGGGTTGTACTGGATACACTCTGAGAGCACCAGATTTATGTAAAACTCTCGAAGTGCCAGTTCTGGATTCGAGTGTTCCACTTCTTGGGGTATGTTATCTCTAAGGTGGGAGTTGTGGTGGATCCTGCAAAGATCGAGGCAGTGCTAGCTGGGGAGCCACCCATGAGCGTGACGGAGGTGCGGAGCTTCCTTGGTCTAGCAGGGTACTATTGGAGATTTGTGTCAGACTTCTCCAGAGTTTGAACACCACTCTCAGCTTTGAAGAAGAAGGAGAAAGACTTTTTTTGGTTGGATAGATGTTAGGAGAGCTTCTAGGAGGTGAGAAATAGATTGACCAGTGCACCCATCTTGAGGCTACGAAAGGAGGGAATAGGGTACGGAGTTTACTACAATGCATTAGGGACCAAACATGGGTGTGTCCTGATGCAGGAGCGGGCAGTGATTGCATATGGATCACGACAGTTGAGGTTGCACGAGCAGAACTATGCTACCCATGACTTGGATTTAGCAGCAGTGGTCTTCAAGCTGATGATGTGGTGGCATTATCTAATGGGTGAGTGCTTTACAGTCTTTTATGACCACCAGAGTCTCAGGTACATCTTATCACAGAAGGACCTGAACCTGAGACAGTGGCGATGGATTGAGTTCCTCTAGGACTATGACGTCAAGATAGTCTATAATCCTAGAAATGGGAATGTAGTAGTCGATGATCTCAATAGGAGGACGCGCATCTAGCTACCTGGAGAGGTGACAAAGCAGCTAGTCGCGTTGCAGATATCCACAGTGGATAGAGATGGGGCAGCCTTTCTACAGTTGCTCACAATCACTCCACCGCTTATTCAGCGGGTCAGAGAGGCACAACGTGGGGACATTGACTGTGAGATGCAACGTGCACATATATCCTCATAACAAGCACCTGATGGATTCTCTTTAGGAGGAGTGCACGTCGTCTTATTCAGAGGATATAGCATTGTACCAGTTTCATTACAGGAGGACGTGCTGAGAGAGTTTCACACTTCCCCATTAGCGGTACATCCAAGAGTGGCGATGATGTACCAGGATCTCAGATGATAGAACTAGTGGTCGAGTATGAAGAAGGTTGTGGTAGTGTTCGTTTCACGATGCCTCGCCTTCCAGTAGGTGAAGGCGGAGCACCATGTACAACCAGGGTTGGTACAACCCTTAGAGGTCCTGGAGTGGAAGTGGGATGGGATATCCATGGATTTCGTGACTGGGCTTCCATGTACATCCAGAGGTTACGACTCCATTTGGGTGATTTTCAACTGACTAACCATGTCGTCCCACTTTCTACCTATCAGGGATTAGGGCTCAGTGGAGATCTTGGGACACCACTACATTCAAGAGATCGTATGACTTCATGTTGTGCCATCATCTATCATCTCTGATCGAGATGATACCTTTACTTGCCTGCATTGGAAGGGGTTGTAGGAGTCGTTTGGGACGCAGCTATGCCTGATCCCCGCCTTTCTCCCTCAGATGGATGGACAGACGGAGAGGACCATTTAGATTCTCAAGGACAGGCACCGAGCATGTGTCCTTGACTTTGGCCGCAGTTGGGAGGATCATCTTCCTTTGGTGGAGTTTAGGTACAACAACAGCTACCACTCCACCGTCGGGATGGTACCATACGTGGCACTGTACGGCCGACTATGCAGATCACCTCTGTGCTGGAAAGACCTTGGGGAGTCCACACTTGTAGGACCAGAGATGGTCCAGGCCACGATAGAGAAGGTACAGGTCATCCAGGAGCGGATGAGGACAGCTGAGAGCTGACAGAAGTCCTATGCTGACAGGAAGCGGAGTCCACTAGAGTTCGAGGATGGTGACCACATTTCCTTATAGATCTCACCTCAATGTGGACTGAGGAGTTTTGTTCGGGGTGGCAAGTTATCTCCGCGCTTCATCGGACAATTCCAAGTTATCAGAAGGATAGGCGAGGTGGCTTATCGCCTGGCTCTTACACCTCAGTTGCACCGGGTTCACGACGTCTTTCACTTATCTCAGCTGAGAAGATACATGCATGACCCGACACATATCATTGATCTCGGGGAGCTGTACATCGATGATGAGGCGACATTTGAGGAGGTTCCAGTGGAGATCGAGGATCATCATGAGCGGGTCCTACATGGAGGATCGATACATTTAGTGCGCATCACGTGGCAGCACGGGAACCTCCTGGAGAGCACATGGGAGTGGGAGGCTCAGATGCATGCTCAGTACCCTCTTTTGTTTCCCTAGTTTGTGATGTATCATTATGGGGACGTAAAGCCCTGAGGTGGGAGTAATGTAAAGACGTTTAAATTTCAAGGTATTTTTTTTTAAATTCTTTGGAATTTTATAAGTATTCTATTTTGGAAGGATCCTAATTCTGAGGCCCGGTGTGCCCATAATAATTTTCCGAAGTATAGCTTGGGTACGTTCATTGAACTAATGAGTGGGTTTTTCTAACTTTTGATATGTTGCTCGAAATCGAAATCTGAGTGCACCGATGAAACCACAGCGCCAGTTTTTGCTTAGGAGGACTTTTTTCGAAGGTGTTTTTGCTCGGGAGGAGATGTTTTAAAAATTTTTGTTTAATTGAAGAGTGAAATAAAATATATGTTCCAATTTTATTTATTTTCTAAGTCATTATAACCTATGTGTGGATGTTGGGGTGGAACCCACTTGGTTTCTAACTTCTCTTGAGAGGATAAAGGATAGGTGTGGCCCACAAGAGCCCTCAACTTTTCACATTCCCCATATCCCCTTAAACTCACTTTAAACCTCCCTTATTTTTAATTATGTGCCTTATCCTCTTCTGCATTAATATTTCCAACATAACACCCCATTTAATTTGACAACACCAGATTAATTAATTAAGTTAATTTAATTTTGAATTTTTGAGTTTTTGAAAAGCATGTAAAAAGAATAAAATAAGGGGAGGCCTTATTATTTTATGTTGGCTTTTTGTGTGAGCTTATTGGGAAGAGAACTCTGTGTGCTCTTGAAGAACTTCATCCTCAACGAAGAACGACAACACTTCATCATGGATCATTGACTCGACGACCTGAATTCTTCCGTCTTTTTCATCCTCCATGATAAAGGAGGAGGAACCAATGCGGGAACTCGCAAACGACATCAATACATTCAATATTCTCTCCGTGTCAAAGGAAGGGGGATGTCGCTTCCTCCTCGGACGCTCTGTGTCGAAGTTTATGGAACCCCACCCCGCGATGACATTATTCCGCAACACTCATCGTTCGACAACTTGTCTCGAGGTAGGGGTTAAGCTCAATTTTAATCGATTAAAATTTTTTGTTCTACTATCGTTGAACATGTCGTATTTTGGCCTCTTGTTATCGACGTAACGGGAAGAGATTATACTGCAAAACACGGTCGATATCTCCTCCGATTTTTCCTTATTGATGATCATTGATGAATGTGGCGAAGACGGCATGGTGACTTTGAACCGTGCAGGAACGAGGATGACCACATCCGGATCGGGCCGCGACGGTGGTGTGCAGTGCCTTCGCGCTGCGCCGGAGCACCAACGGGCCGTGGCTGGGGCGGGCCACGGAGGAGGGGCGCTGCGCTGTCACGGCGCGCCGGTCGGACATGAGCCGCGGTGGTTCAGCAAGAGGCGGCCCAGCTTGGCCGGCCGCCGGTGCCACATGGAGGCGGAACCCTCTCAGGTCCCATGGTTTCACAAGGCCAGCCTTAATGGCTGACCGTTCCAGAAAATCTGGGGGGTGAAACCCCCGGGCAGCGCAAGGGGCGGCGCCCCCCTTTCATGCACCGCTCGTCCATGAGCCGAGAACCCCTCCATGGCTCGGAACTCCCACGCCGGGCTGGACCACTCGTGTCGGTCCGGGCCATGCCCTACTGTGCCAGACCCGGACATGGGTCGGGTCGCCCGGTGTGGGCTGACCCAGGGGGTATTGGGCCAGGTCGAACCGGGCCAAAACCACCTATTTCAGATAGATTCGTTCAAACATCCATAACATAGACTACGAACCTCCGATCAAAACACCGTCAGTTGTGTTGTGATCCTTGGATCGAGGTGGTCGTTTCAGTATATTACACTCAAGGTTTTGGTGAACTTTGTATATGGTAGGGTTGGTTTGAACACGAAACAAACCGGGACCTCAGAGCAGAAACACTTATAACTTGAGCTCCGAACATCTGATTGATGTGTCGTCAACTTCATTGGTTTAATATTAGTGAGACGGTTATTTTGGATTACTCATCTCAATATTTGGATTTAGCTGGAGTATGGTCGGGTTGGTTTTAGATTAAAACCCAACCGGGCCCATGGGATGAAAAAACCAATAACACTTAGACCGGACGTCCGATTGATGCGTCATTTGTCACATTGAGTTCCTTTTAACAAGGTGAAACATTGGGATACATCAACTATAGAAAATGTGTTAGTTGATGTATTGACACCCCCTTGGCTCATGCAGTGGACCCTCCCGGAATCAATCATATTGTGTGCATGAATATTAGAGCTGGCTACGACTACGACGACTACCGTGATGGGATCCTCTGTGGGTTCGATGACGATGATGTATGTAATTAGATCCTCCCTGGGATCGGCAGCAATGACGACTGTACATGGATCCTCCATTGGTTCGGTAGTGATGATGACTGTACTTAGATCCTACATGGGTTCAGGAGTGGTGGTTACTGTACTGGGATCCTACGTGGGTTCGGCAGTGACGATGTCTGTTCATGGATCCTACGTGGGTTCGTCAGAAGAGATAATTCAGAGGCTACATCAATCATCTCCACCCCCACTTCGTGAATAGTATACCTATGTGAGTTCAGTCTTGACTTTAAATCATTATCTTCGATATGATTGACTGGTTATACAGTGTGGATTGGGTTGTGCTTTCGTGTGTGGATTGGGTTGTACTTTCCTGTGTGGACTGGGTTGAACTTGGTATCGTGACATGGGGCAGAACTAGAATTGATGACTTAGGTATATGTATGGGTATATATCTAAGTAGTGTTTGGTGATAATTCATGATTTTATTTTTCCTCTGTGGTTTATCCTTCATGGATTCTGGGAGACCATCGAGAGTCTCAGGGTCCCTACTGAGTATCGTATACTCACCCATGCACGGTCTATGATCGGAAAATGTTGTGTTGGTTGCAGACGACGGACAAAACATATTGTGGTTGATTCTTGTGGAGCGGGACGGTACCTGGAGGTGGACTATCAGGCGGGACGTACATGGAGTGGACATCCGGACTCGAGTAGCCGACGAGACTATCTGTACTCACCCTTCAGGTGGGAGTTCTAGAGGACGTCTTGGTGGTTGCTGCTCTACTTTTAAGCTCTAGTACTTTCTTTTCTCAGTTGTACTGTACTATCAGTTGGTTTTGTATACTGGCCAATTTACTTTCTAGCACTTACTATTGTACTCAGTTTACTTAGTGTTTATTTATGATTTTATACTCTGTTGTGTTTGTTTTCTTATTTAATGGAAATGTCTTCCCTTTAATCGGTATTTACGCCTTTGGTGTTAGTCTCCAGCCCCTGGCCTATGGACGGTGGTCTTGGGGTTGTCATGGCACAGGCCCCGAGGACGGGTCGTGACAATTTACATTGTGAGGGTGGTAGTCTAAAAGTATGCACTATTCATGTTATCATCTTTATTAGTAAAAAAATGGAATCGTGTTTAATGAATATACTATAGTTGAAATTAAATAACAGTATAATAAAAGAAACTAATGATAATTTTTTTTTCATATTAAAGTAAAATGAAGAAGTGGAAGATAAGATAATTAAATATTAAAGAGAAATGTGGTGTTATAAATTTATATCTCTCATCTAGGACTATATCTTCTATGAAATTTTTTACGCCTTTGTGTTTTAGTATTTTTTGTACAATGAATTATAATCATGGTTTATAGGAATATAGAGGGTATTTTTTGTTAGATGTTAGGGTGAACTATGTGGATTGTGGTGTGAGTGAGATTAATGAGGGGAGTTCCCCTTAAGTGAGAGAAAAGTTATTTTATATTTTCAATTAACCAGAAATATTAATAATGGGAAGTAAATATAGTGGAATGTATCTCGAAAATATATAAAAAAAGGGATGTAAAAGTAAAAGTCCATGATTTTCATCAAAATGAAAAATTCAGGTATATAAATTAAAAAAATATACCTTATGATATTAAAATCAACTATAAAATAAATATATTTTCATAAAATCCATTTTTAATAATTTCCAAATTATAATATTTTACTAATAGTTCCATAAAATTAATATTATTAGTAAGAAGTTTATTTTACACTATTCACCTAAAAATCATTCTTTTTGGATGATATCAAAAAATAAGAAGTCAATATTTCCATGATAAATAATAATGTGAGGTAGATTTTTAATATAAAAATTATAATATTTATCAATTTTCATTTAAATAAAAATTCACTATCAATTGATACACTAATTTTATTAAAAAATACACATTAAATATCAATTGTATTTTATATTTTTTCATATATATTTATAAATAACTGAATATTTATATGTTATTATATAAGTAAAAATATTATATATTATAATAAAAAAGTAACTATGAACAATTTATTTTATTATGATATAATATAATTCCCCTTTTTAAAAAAAGTTCATCAAATTGAATCATTTTTTAATACAAAATACAAAATACAATAATAATATATAATATATAATTATATAATTCATTATTATCATTTTTTACTTTTAATTTATTATTATTCACATAATTTTAAGATATTCCTTTTTAATTGGGTTTTTTATTGTTTTATGGTCCATGACATATATAATTAAATTAATTATAAATTTAGTGGGACCACAATGTGTGGATGCTATATTAAGTGACTATTAATCTTAATATACTTTTATTTTAATGATATAAATATTCTTGGGAAAGAAGAGGTTTGTATCATAATGAAAATATTTAATAACCATGGTTGAATGTGAAACTTCACTAAGAGTAGTGGGGGATGAATACATATAAAAAATTTTACTAAATATATTTGGGTTAATATTTTACCCCTTTTAAGTTTGTCGAATTTCATGAATTGGTTAGGATTTTTGGATATTTATTATTCACTATAAACCCTTACTACCATATGTAATGATATTATTGAATGGAATGAACCACACATCATGATTTTTGAATGGATTAGTCCAAATTTATATAACCTTTTTCTTATTATGTATGATAATTATTTTTAGCCAATGATTTTCACTACTCTAATAAGTGTTAAAATGAGTATAGTTATTATTCTTTTACCATGACTACTTATTTTCTATTATCCAATTATAATAATATTAAACATGTGGATATATTTCTCTTAAAACCCAATTATTAAACTCTAAAGGAATGGTGTAGTAATTTGTAGTGGTACCACATTTTTTAAAATATTATTCTTGAAAATCATAGTGATTAATTAGACAACGAAGAATTCATATAAACTACAGAACATAAATTTTGAATAGTCCAATTATACTTCAATACTAAAGCCAGAGTTCATAATAATCCATGAAATTAATCATAAATAATTACTTCAGTGTGACTATTGTAGTTATTTCATAACTCAATTTTAGGTTACCATGATTTTGTGAACTTAATTGCACTCTAAAATTATTGTTCTCTATTAGTTACTATATCTATGTTAGGTCATCTCACATATCCATATATTTATTCTCATCTAAATGAAATCATCCTTTTATAGAAATATCAATTACATAATTTTTAAATAACTTTGGAATTTGAATCCCAAGACATCTTCTCATTTCCTTTTTTTAGTTAATATAATTTTTATATAATGTTTCATTGAGATTTAATTCAATAAATACTCTAATAATATCATTGTCATCTCTTATCAAGAATTCCAAAATTTTATGATTTAATATTGAACATCCTATCTATGTACTTCAAATATTGAATTTCCAACACTGCATCATCAAAATATTTTCAATTTGTTATTATAACATCTATGAGATACAATATATGCCCATCCTCATGATAACTAAAACATTATATAATCCTACATTAATAGGTTTATAAATATCATTACATTATTAATTAAATATCATCATTCCATTTCATTATTTATCTCTCATTTTATTGAACTCTTTTTTCTCAAATGATCTAAAATCATTCATACATGCATTGAATACCGACTGTATAACGATAATAAAAACTTTTGATTGCATGAAAAAATCAATCAGATGTTTTATATTCAATTATAAATGGTAAATATATTACGTACTTATCCTTATTTATGGACCATTTTTTGATTTTAGTGTGGATATTATAATGATACTATTGTTTATAATAACACATTTTAATTCACAAAACTCATTCCATAACCTTTTAATTCTAATGGACATCAAATTTACAATTTAAATTTTTTAAATATTGTCAAAATAATAATTTTCCTCAATTAGTATATATTATATAGACATTATTTTTTTAAAATTCTTAATCATTCATATCATTTATTTTTCAGATATCTTGATTTAAGAATTTATCATGTCATTTGAACTAAGTGGTTTCCAATCACACCACCGTCATATAACCATCCTAAAAATAATTTTCTTGAGAATATATCATATGATATTATACATTATAATATTTTTAACAAAATTAATTGAAAAACATATAACAATCATACAAATGAATCATTCTATCAGGGTTATTAGATCTCCTTCTGTTTCCTTAGAACATTATAATTTTCATAAAAAAACATCATTTGATACTCCATATGAATTCCTTATTACCCTAAACTATATTTTTTTCCTGAAAAAACATATAGATTTTTTACATCATTCATTATTTTGTTTATTCACTCACCTAATATCTGGTAATTTTCAATATTGAATCATATTCAGCAATGTGATTATTTTCAATTACTAATAATAAATCATCACCCTAATTCTGTTATTCAGTAATACTCTTGGTTAATTATCATCTATTAGATACCATATCATCATAAATTATAAAATTATATTTCGTGTTAATTATTTTCCCATGTGATAAAAAATTCATTCAATTGGTAAAAATGAATCCTTAGGCTTCCCCAGCTTTGGTTATGCCGACACATCCAACATCTATGAATTAGTTGTAATAAAATTCTAATATCATTTAATAAGTTTCACATATACTCATGATGATTAATATTTTAACATAGTGTGAGATTTTTATAATATCCCATTATAATTTAAGTAAACTATTTAATTCATCGTGGTCATTGTAGTTTCAATGATATACTCATAGATGCCATAAGAAAACCTTAGGATCGTTGTTGAAAATGATAAACAATCACAACGTTTTAAATTATAAACCCAATTGGATTGTTTTTTTAATGGATGATAAAATATATTATTTTATGACAAAACAAATTATAAATTATTCTAGTAAAATAATACATTATATATTTGGACACACCAAAACAATCCATCCACATCTGATGGAGCTTCACTACTCCACTAGTCATCCATTCCACCTCAAGAAATATTTCTCCACCTATTTATCGCATACACTTTTATTTATTCATGTAATGTTTCCATATTATATTTTTTTGATTCCACATTCATGTTATGGAATCTTTATTTTATAGGTGATTGAGATCGTCATCTACCATTTGTACTAGGCTAAATAAGATGTTGTGTTTTGAAGGTAATATTTATTTTAACTAAGTATTGCAACTTATTCCTTTTAGACCAAAAATATTTCTTTTCTAAATACTATTATAACCATATCAATATCTCATAAAATACAAAAAAAAGATTAATTATATGTTCATCACTTATTAGAAAACATTTACACCTATAATTTTATGTAGTAATCTTCAATTTCATGTTGTTAACTATTTCATAAAATTCAAAAAAATCATCCTTCTTATAGAACCAACATTTAAAATAATTTCATTAAATTTATGTAATAAATATAATAATTACATCAATTTAATAATTTATCTATAATAATTTTAGGTACATCATCAATTAGTATAAAGTAAATATATGATACTATTTTATATATTTTTCATTCTTTAGTGATATTATTTTCTAGTGTGTTTAATTTGAAAACTCCAACAAAAATAATCAAAATAATATTATTTAAATAACATCATTAATTAATTAAATATAGTTTAATAAAAAAATAATATACATAGACCACAACATTTGATTGTATCCTCAATTACCTCTATATAGTGTTGTGGTGTTAAATATTTTCATTAGTAATAAATGATTTATTATCCCATTTTTAACAATAAATTCATGTTTTTTATTTTTTTAGGGAAAATAACACCACAATTCATCTTATAAAATTTAAATTCCATTAAATTAAATTTAAACTATGGATTTCATTATAGTGGGTGAATTCACATTACTTATTTAAATGAGAAAATAGTCAGCCAACTTAAACATTATTTGAGCCCCACACATCATAATAATCATGAGTGATAGAAAAAGAAATAAATTTGAAAAAAATATAATAATTATTTTGTTATTAAATAAATAATTATAATTGAATTTTTTTTCCAAAAAATATTTTCTATATAGCTTATTTCATTTATCTATCAGAAAAATAATTTAATAAATCAAAACAACAAATTATTTTATTGATTTTTCTTTTTCTTTATTAGTAAAAATATCCACCAAAATCAAAATATATGAATTTTATAAAATAATAAGATTAAATTTTAATGTATTATAAGATTAAATTTTATTCTATCTCTAGAATTTAAATCATCAAAACCCAATGATTATTGGGGAAAATTCTATTTGGTAATGAAATTTTTAAATATACTTAATTTTCACCATCTGATATATTTATTCCTTAAAGGTTCAAACATTATAATACCCTACTATATTTGTTAAATTTATTAATTCACATACATAAAATTTACTCCCCATAACTGGTTGATGTCTAACATTAAATTTGTTGTCACCCCAAATTTCATAATATTATAATTCCATTTTTAATTAAGAATCTCGAAAACGTATGGGGGAATAACATGGTTCATAAATTTTCTCTTCTTTAGATAAACATGATTGATATTTATTTAAAATTAGGTGACTATCAGGAAATTTGTTTTACTATTATTTAATATTTCTCCCTTATCCTTAAAATAATTAATCGTATTTTTTTGTTTAATTAATTTATATTCACCATTCCCATTTCATAGAACATTTTCAATAACATCAACTAGAATATAAAATCTAATCTTCTTTTCTTTATATTATATATACTATCTAGTTTTATCTTATTATATCCATACAGATATGAAATCAATTGAAACATGATCAAATTACTTCTTCTGATAATATATTTTCCTAACAACTCCCTTTCTAGTACAATTATCCCCATATTATTTCATTAATTTTTTTACAAAATTATCATTAACTAGTAGTATATACATGATTTTTATATGATTACGGAAGGAAATAATTCATTAACTACATAATATCTTATAAAATGATAACTTACCATTCTATTGAAACATTTCATGAAATTTAACATCATCATTAGAGATGGATTTCACATTAAAAACCTTGTAATTATTCCCTTTGACTAATTATTATCTTTGAATCACCATTATAAATTCCAATTAAATATCTATAAAAATTTTGTTCTATTTTTATCTAAGGAATGTTATAACTTTGTATATGAATATAAATATTTTTGATACATCTTCTAGTACAGAATTATTGTGTGAATTAATCTTGGTCCCTACTATTTCATTAAAAAATGGAAGACTTGTGATCTATCTTCCTTTTATTACTCTTAATATTTAATATAATCCTTTAATATGAATAAATATAGTATTTTTTTTGTAAAACAACACTAACTAATAAAGGGACACATTTTTTCCACATAATTCAATGAAGTATTAACGATGTGAATATATAGTTGAATTAAATCGATTTTCCATACTATTTTTATATTGTTAAAAATATTTTTTATTCACTCAATGATATTTTTGTTCACCCAATTCTACATGAATTATCCATTTTCCAATTATTAATATGTTGTGACAATATGCAATGGTCCAATGGACCAAACCATTTTATGACACTACTAATAGAAGATAATTTTTTTTTCTTTTCACTGTTTGGGACAAAATTCTTTTTTGGGTTTTCCCCAAACATGGATATTAACATTCACATCCTCTAAACCATTTGTGTAACTTCTTCCTCCCATATTTAATTCATCTATTATCCAATAGATTGGTTGGTTTTTTTAAAAAATCATATATTTTTTAATAAATATAATTATAACATTAAATATTAAATAAATCAATATTAGTTCAATAATAGTTTTCTGATCTTGGGGATAACAAAAATTTTAACATTGTAGAATATGTATGTTCATATGAATTGAATCTCAAACATTCTATTAACTAATCATTACAAAAAACTTCTTCCAGCAATTATGGGTAGAGATTAAACATGAGTAACATCGTTTCTTCTAAAATTCAACTATAATTAAATGAAACATATATTAAAATAGATTTTAATGATATCAAAGATATTTTATTTTATCCTATGAGTAAAATTTTATCTTTTAAACCAATTCGTAATGAGTCATTTTTTTACATACAGTGTGTTGTTATGTACTTATATTATCTTACCTTGGACTTCAGGTTGAGAGGGCATGACATCTAATTTGTATTTTTGTGTATGGAATTATTTCAAAAAAATAAAAAATGTTATTTCTTCGTTAAATATTATTAATTAGACCTATTATTAATTATTTTAAAATCATTAATTTCAATTATGGATATATTATTCCCTCATTTAATGATTTCTATTACTGATCTAAATTTCAATACATTTTTTACAATGAATTCAATATCTGAATTTATTCTTACTCTAGTAGTTATTTATATTTCTATTGCCCATTAAAAATTAATATCATATATTTTGAAACACCCCAAGCTTCCATGGTATATTTCCCTTTAAATAATGTAATAGCTTGCATTGTACGCAACTTCGACAATCTAACACAATGTGACCAATAAAAATAGCCGTTATCAATAGTAATACTTAGTTATTGAGATTTTATAAATTTTATCTATTAAAATGGACTTCCTTTTTGGATTCGGAATATAGAAATTAGCTTAGGGTGAATTTTTGGTATTTTTCTGTAAACAATAAATTTTTTATGAGTAGTGAAAATTACTGAGTTATAGTTTAAAACTGATTTTTATTTAAATAATTATTTATTTTATTTAAATTTAATTTAGGCTCAAATAGATACATAATACCAATATAAGTTCAATTTTATTAATTGGAGTTAATTTATAATAATTTTTGATATATAAAGAAATTTGAACTTTTTAACAGTCTTTTACCCACCTCTTAAGTGCATATGTAAATTTGAATATAACAAAAAATTTCCTCTTCTATGAATTATATTTCAAAATTCCAAGATACACTATAGATATCAGTATGTATAATGTTTTTCAATAAGTTATAAACAATTTTTGGTGAATTGTAACTTTTTACTTTTATTTACAACGGTTAAAAGTAAATATGGTAATTAAGGGTAAAAATAATAATATTATTAACATAACACGCGTCCTAATTCAATTAGATGAGTTTAATTCGACCAAAAACATCCTTATAAATAAAATATTATTTTTTAGGTCCTCTTGGATTAGATTAGGACATTTTTTATTATTAAATTCAAAGAAGAGTTAAAAATGTAAATTTAAAAAATTAATAACTAAAACATTTTTAATATATTGTTATAAAAAAGATAAATACTATTTTAAATATTTATTAGAAATATAAAAAAAATCATACATAATGGTATTTTATTTATATTTTTAGGCATTAAATAGTATAATTTATTTAAGACACAATGACGATGCTGTAATTACCTAATTAATGTAATATTAAAATATTTGATATTATAAATATCCAAATAAATGTAATTTTAGATTTTTTATGAATTAAAATGATTTTATAGGTTAATATTACGTGTTAGGATTTGTGAGATGAATTTTTGCAAAGTAATTATTTTGTTATGAATTTAGAAAAACAAAATACCAAATAGTGTAAAAATTGACATAAAAGAGTTTTTGAAACAACTATTATATTATTAATTGATATTTTGTTACTAAAAATATATATCTTGGAACAAATCGTATATAATGATATATATATCATTAATAAACCACTTGGGGTTCGATTAAATGTATATAATATATTTATTAACCATATAATATAAAAATATAAAGAGACATTGTAAATGTCCAACTGTTTAACTAAGAGTTTTATTTTGAAGATAAGGTTAATATAGTGACCCAAACCTTCCTAAAACCTATTAGGTGATTATAATTCAACCGATACCCACCTTATCCTTTAAATAAATCATTTTTAATCCATTAGAAATAGAAAATTATTTTATTATAAAATAATATTTCTAGCTTTTCCTAAGTTCCCCCTCACCCCTATTATAAAAGGACACTCCCCCTTCTCTCTAATTCACACCAGAAAAGACATTTATCTCAGCCAACCTCTACCCAAATACCATCTAAATTGTCCTCCAATCATCTTAGAGGCTTTATTTTAGTCAGAAAGACAACCTACGGATCCCTTTTGATCAAATCAAAAGGAAGAATCCGAAGAAGAGGTAAATATTTCATCACCTCTTTCAAGTTCTATTCTTCTTCCACTTCCTCTTTTTTTGTTGTTTCCATTCCAAAAATAATAAATCCAGTATATTCTATATACTGTGATATTATTAAAAATCTGTTACAAACATATTCATTATTCTATCCATCCTTTTAATGACATGTCACCGAACGTGCGTACATACGGCTTACCGTCTCCACGTCATGGTTTAATTGTTATTCAATAAATTATTACATTGATGGGTATTATAATTATGTTTAATTGAGTTTAATAATAAATATAAGATGATAATTATTATTTATATATGATATAACATCCAATTATATATTATTTTAATATCAAATTAATCATATTGTCTCTCGTGCGTACGTACGGATTTCCGTCTCCACGAATGCGATAAGTTTCATTCCCCATCGTAATCCACTCAAGACTAATATTAATTAGATGATTAAAAATAATATTTTAAAAAATCATATAATCTTTAATATGTATCAGATACATCCTATTCATAACAAACTCTACTTACGGAACAAATCATATAAAAGAAAATGAATCAGTAAACACCTAAAATGACGATAATACTAAAATATTATTAATAATGAAATATTAAAACATCATATATGATATCATATTAATTGATATTAATATTTTATAATTTAATAAAAATTATTACACCATTATATGGAGGTCAACCTACTATCGACCAAGCTAAATTACAAAGTAAAGGGTTTCTTAACTCACTTTTAATTCTGTGGGATTTCCATTATTCGCCACTTATTTATTTCTTTTGGTGTATTGTGTGCTTCCATTTGATATATATTAACATTACTCTATTAATATTCATGGTATTCTATGATTAATTTGGTGGTTATTCACTTTTGTTCATATGAATCTATTGATTACAATGAAGTAAGGGTTTTTCATCTCACTTTTATTCTTGTGAGATTACGCTATATTGGACACTATTTCCTTTCATGTAGAGTATGTACTACCGATGCATGTATTATTTTTGTAATATAATTTAATTTATGGGTATTTATATCTTCATTGTATGGTACTTCTTTTTTTGGGTGTATGTTTCATAAGTTACCAAATCGGTATGGGAATTTCAAATTTCAATTTCCACTCATTAGGCATTACACATACTTCATTGATTATTTTACTCTGTGATTATGTGTGAAATCACTATTTATTATTTTTGTTGTAATATCTGCTCCAATTTCGGTGGATATACGTTTGATACACATAATCACTCCATTTATAATTTCTCAAGTCATTGATATGAATTTGATAAGAGTAATTTTAACTCAATCTCTGTTTATTGAGTTAAACATCCAATTCATTGGTGTGGTTTTTACAAGAATATGTGTGATTTTACTATAATTTATTTATACTGAATATCCAATCATATTGAGTGTATTTATATTTTTCACACATAATTATGTCGTTGATTTATACTTAACATAATGATATGGTCTTTATAAGATATTTCTTTTCAATTTACAATCCATTGTGACTTCATTGTTGTTATATGCCAATTTACTTTTATATGGTGTATATAATGTACTTTGACATAGTATATCAGGAATCCATTTATTATCATGATATTATTATTTTTTATTACCTCAATTATTTGTATTCATGTGTCTCTCTTTTGGTTAGTAACTATAACTAAAATATCATTTTAAATATTTCAAAGACTTATTATTTTAAATCTTTCACATTAATGTCAATGTTTTAAAAATGATATTAAGGATTTATTTATATGGGCATTAATATTTTATAAATAAAATTTCTTTTTCAATAATTCAATGTGGAATGGGAATCTTTGATTTAAAAATCTATTTTAAATGACTTCTTGTTAAATAGTGATATTTTTAAATGTTTTCAAGAAAAAGGGGGATATTTCACTCAAATTGTTTTGATGATTATTTTCATATATGTCAATATCCTTAATTATTATCTATTGAGGTTGATCTATTATAATACAATCTTTTATATTTTATTGAATGTGTTATGTTTGACTATGGATGTGCTAGTTTTATACAATTCATGGGTTGTGGTAAAAATATTGACATTTTGTATGCTAGTTTTAATACGAATGTTCAGATTATGTTTCAAACTTTTCATACGAGGAATGCATTAGTCTTAGTTTGTGATGGCTAGAGCCTACTATATCTCCTCAATGCATCAGTAGGTCTCATGATAAAAACTAGTGTATTGGCACAAGTCCTTGATAAAATATTTTTTGTAGTCTTGACACAAAGCTTTGACTATGTGGTTATGAAAGTCTGGCATTATGCATTCCATCATTATGAAAGTGGTTATTGATATTGAAGATGATTATTCCAATCGTATAATATCCATGTGAATAATTAAATGTCATTATTTTATTTTCTTCATTTCCATATAATACTGAAGTTCAAGTTTAAAAGGATTTTGTTTTAGTCTTACACATTCCCTTAAATGTTTATGCATACTTATAAATGTTTCCGCCATATTGTTATCATTACTGAGCATCTAAGCTCACCCCTTTCTATGTTTTATTTTTCCATGATGCGAACAAGTATATTATGACAGGCCTTTAGGGATAGTCTATAGGATCTCAGTGTTGTCTATGGAAACAATGTTGTGGTAGTTTCCCATTTTATGATGTAATGTAAACCTTATGAATGTATCTAGTACTTACAAGGATACTAAACTAATCTATATTTCTAGACATGATCCATTAGGTTCATTCCAATGATATGTAATAATGCACCAAATCTGGGCTTCTGGGGTAGGGGTGTTACATATTTGATAAATTTAATGGAATAATTTTTCTTATAATCAGAAATATCAGTGATATTTATATTACAATTTAAATTGATTGATAGTTGTTATGGAATACGTAAAATTCTCAAATATTATTACATAAATTATATTTACTGTAGAAATAACAAATATTATAATATTTTGATGATAGGTGATTGTACATTGAATTATGTTTAGAATAATGCATCCATTATTTAAAAAATTCTTTATTATTATTTGTTTAATTCATTTACCAAAACAACTATGATTTAACTAATATATATTTCTTCTTTGGATATCAATTTTTGACTATCTTTTTTATCTTCTTGAAATAGAATCTAAGTAAATACAGCGTAATATAAAATATTTTTTTTGTATGACTTTCAAAAATACACCATATATATAAATTAGATTAAAATATAGAAAAAATATTTTATATCTAGTAAGGTATAACATATGGTCTGATAATAATTGAGAGTCAATGTGAATAGTGTCTATACAAAATAGGGGGTCAATTTAGAATAACTTATTTGGAAAAATAACTTAAACATAAAATTTTACATATTTAGGTTTCTTAAACCTCTTACATTGTATCTAATGTATGTGTCTCTAGTATCCAATGTAAACACTTACTACTATATATTCTATAGAAGATAAATAGGAACAATGACCGAAATAAATGTTACAAGGTTTAGTCATAATGAGGGAAACCTAATCTTTTCTATATCTTGATATAACATTATGTTATAAATTATAACATGTATCATAAGGAATATAATGAGAATTTTATTATCCTTTACCCAAGAGTAGATATTCCACACCTCTGATTACTATAATAATGCACATTTGTATAATCTATATGTTGTACATTATTTTTTTTAAATATGTCAGAATTTTGGTATTGAATAAAAATAAATAACAAGTAAACAAATATTGTCCACGAACATCATGGATATGAAATAGTAATGTATCACATGTTCTTTTATGCCTAGAATAAAGCTAGGCCTAGGATTTTCTTTTGGTAAAATGAATCTGGATAAATCAATACTCTCTAAACACCATCTCCATGATATAATATAGTCTTTCTCTCAATGTCATTATGGATATCAATATTTCATCACAAAAATATAGAAACATTGATCCTTTTTTGGAATATAATAATATAACAATATAAAATAATCGGCCAAAATGATTATCTTGAAAACACCTATAATCCTCTTCCCTTAACATAAGTTATCTTTTTAATCTACTTTCTTCATAATAGATCCTCCCACTTCTAATAATTTACAATTTTCTATGAATGGATAATTACTTTAGTAAACCTAAACATTTTAAGAATTTTTCATTTTTGATGGTATTTAAATCATAATTCATCTAAAGATTTATATTTTTTATTTATTTTCCTATGTCACATAATTGAACTTGGATATTTAACTTATAAAATCCTCTAAAAATAATATTGTCAAATCATTATTGGATATTCATACATTTGTTTTCATAAATCATTACTTCCATGTATATTAATTTATATATTTATATATATATATATATATATATCAATATTTTCATTTTTTTAATTTCTAATGTTCTAACATTCTAATGTTACACCTCACAACCTTCCTCTACATCACTAAAACATTAAAAACACATATATTACAATGTTTTCACATATTACTATATGCATGAAATAATATCCCCCTATTTTTTCATTCATTGACTCATATATCATTGAAACTCATAAATATATAATTTATTATGATCAATGATTAATGAATAATAAAAATCTACTAATTAATAAACTCATACATGCATGCATAACTCATTATCAAATTTCATATTATCCTACATGCATGCTCACCATCTTCTATCTAACACATAATTATCTATATAAAATGGTGATAATTTTGTCTTATAATGCTTCTAGGGAATTGTCTAATCATCACTCAAAATCACCATAAAACATGAGTGTGTTATCTATCGAGGTTATAACCTTCATTATGTAACATTTATGATCATTCGTTGACTTATTGAAGTTCCCTTTTTCTTATTGATGAATTTTTTATTTGTTTAATTTAATTATAATTTATTGAGGGTCAATGTTAGTATTTGAGATGTTTTTTATGTGTATGGAATGGACCTGTAAAACCTTTATATTTTAAAATATTAATATCGTGTTCAATAGAATTTAAGAAATTTAACATTTTGTTTAAATGAATAGATAAATATTAGTATTTAAATATAACTTTTATAACATATCGATTTAATTGGATTATATTTATTTGATTAACTTCATAATGAAATATTTATTATTTTCAGTATCAATACAAATATATTGATAATTTAATATTAAATAATCAATAAATATTTGAAAAACTCATTTTTTGTGTTAAAAATTCATTTCATTCTAAACTGATTTCATTTTAAATATGTAGGGATAATAAAAATAATTTTTATAAAATTTAGAAATGGAATATTTAGAAAAATTATATATTTCATAAAATAATCATATTTAAATATTTATTATGTATAAATTTTGATACTTTCTTAAAAATAATAAATTTTTACATAGTAGTAAAAAATATTTTATTGAAAATGGTATATTGTTTTAAATATTTTACAAATTCATATTCCATTTCATATTCAAATTAAAATTTACTAGATTATTTTATTAAATATAATCTAATATAGATCTATAAATTAATTTTATACTTTAATTTTTTAAGAAAATATTTTATAAATTAAAACTCTTTTATAAAAAACCGGATATTCATCACATATTTTGAGTTTCCTTTTAAACTAATTAATTCCAATTATTTGAAATGAATTTTAATAAAGGAATTACATATTTCAAATTGTGGTTCATTTATTGGTAATTATATACCTCTTATATTTGATAATTATGAATAATAATCTTAGTAAATAATTATCATATGTTTAAGGGTAAGTCTTGAAAATAAGGTTTAAAATAACAGAAAAGTAATAATAAATGACTTTTAAACATACCATTATCCTATTAGATTATTTTAATTCATCACTATCTATAAAATTATATATCATTTGGCCACATGGTTCCATATTTGTAATATTTTTAACTTTATAATATTTATTTAAAAGAAAAAGAAAAAAATACCAATTTCCTTTATATAATATATATAATATTTATTGATTGGGATAAAAATAAATTATATTCCATTATTAGTACTTATTTTAAATATAAATTATATTTTTTATCATTGAAATTTAATTAATTTTTTTAATAAAATAATTACCTTCTATTCTTAGGCAACTCCAAAAGAGTGTTACTCCAATTAATAAAAGAAAAAAAATGTTAAAAAAATGTTGACGAAAATATAATTTGTATAATTTATTATGTCCTTTAAATTTTATTATAAAAATATACTATTATGTGTTTGTTAATCGAATATAATCAAATTAATATTTTTTATGTTGTTTTTGAAGACAACTTTAATGAATAGTTCAAAAAATGACATTATATTCATTTTATAATAAGTAATATTTCATAAAATGATATAAAATACATAAAAATATATATTCTTCCATTGATTAAAATGTGTTGAAATAATTACACGTATCTTCATTTTTTGGACAAATTTATCATTTAAAATAGATATATTAACAGACTAAAATGTAAAAACATTGTTTTCATGGTAAGTGTATTTATTGGTAAATACATGATAAAAGAAAGATATAATTGTAAAAACCAGATATGAAATTGTGACATTCTCAATTTATTAATTTTTTTCATCATGTAATAATCCTAAAATTGTATAAAATAAATTTTTATGTAATTTATAATGAATATATATTTATATTAATTAATAAATTTGTTAAATTCCCCGAGTTTCCACAGCTCTCCTATAAAAGAGAACAACCAATCAATTTTTTAGTGCACTATTAAAGCCTTTTGATCAACCAAAAAATTACCAAATCACTTATTTATTATATTTCCAAATCATTGAAGGATTAAGTTGATTATAAAGGAATCATATGAATGATTTTGGAGAAACTGAAAAGAGTTTTTCAAAAGTGGAGGCATCGTTTTTAACTGGGTGTGTTAGTTTTAATTATACATCAACCACTTTAAAATCTTATTAAACCATTTTTATGTAATTAAATAAGAATAAACTATACACTAAGTTGCTGTTTGGTTATTTTGTTACCAAAAATCTATATCTAAATCCATTATATGTGAAATGAAACAATAGTTTTATTTTTATAGTGGACTACTGTCGTGCGAACTAATGTAATTCATTTTCCATCATCACCAATAATGTAATTTTATAATAATGGTTTTAATATATAATTATATATCTGTGATATTGGTTTAATATTTACCATTTCTGAAAATTATTATATTCTATAGTTTTTTCTTTCAATTCCATGAATTATTCCATCATAAATCTTGTGTAGCTTTAGATTACCACGTCTATTATGTGATGTGATTGGACATTAATTATCTCATCACCTAAAAGGTATATATAAGTGTATTTTGGGAAATAAAAGTATATTTATGATATAATAATAATAATTTAGGATATATAAAATATCAATTAACCTCATTTAATAATTATTTTTGGAAAATAGAAATTTTACTCTTCGAGACATACAATCTATAGTCTCAATGATTATAATGTAGTTCATGTTCTAAAGCCATACTTTATTTATGTTTTAAAAATACTACAATTTTTTAAAAATTTAAACTCTTGAAATAGGAAAAATTTATCATTTATTGGTTTCTTATGTATTATTTTTTACCTAATTCTGTAATACTCAATATATAAATGTCATTTGGAAATAAAAGAAAATTTAATCTTACCTAAGGAATCAATTTATGTGCTGCTTAAGGATGTTTACATATAATTATTATTTTAGAAATTTTTTATATAAATTACAATATTTTAATTTTTTATTGTGGCGTAAACTTAATTGTTATCGATTCCATTATAGGTTAATTAGTATATGAATTATTATGTCTTCAAAATCATAGAAATTAGTTTTATGTTTTATGTGATTGTATATTAATGTGGTTAATGAAATTTTTGGAGTTATTTTACTAGAATGAATTATATATTACCCTTTGGTTCAATGTAATGTATTATTTGGAAAATAATTCTATTTTAATCAGTTTAATTGTACTGGTATCCATCATGGTATATATTTTCAGTTATGATTAATGTAATTTTTTGGGAATGTTAAAATGATTATATTAATATAGTTTTAGTGAAATAGATAACATATCATATAAGATAAGTTCAAGGGGATTGAACCTATAACAGATGTCTTATGTGAGTTATATTCCTACTAAGGGCCAAAGACATGTCATTGTTATAATGAAATATCACTTTTTAATGATGTTAATTTTAGAGAATATATTGAATTTTTGATCATATGATTTATGATAGATATAATAATTGGATTGAAATGTGATTTGATAATAAGTTGACTAATGTTATTTCAAAATAAGTTCATTAATTTGGTATCCTTATAAGATTATGGTAAATAATAAATTATTTTATTTTACTATAGGAATAACTATTGAATTATAATTTTTATGTATATAATATTATATTATAGAATAATAATAATTTATTTTATTTTTGAAATTAAATTGAATATAATAGATATTAGATGATTAGATAATAATAATGTTTTACATGATATTTTACAAGTTATTGGTGTTATTTAGAAATATGTTTTTAATATACCTAGGATGAATATATAACAAAATCATTATAAAAATTAGGATTCATTATTATACAAGAATAGTTTTGTATAATTTTCTTTCATTTTATTTATTGATTTATATACATTGATCTTTCTGTTTAATTTTTTAGACATTTCTGGGGTAGTTTATTTTTCTTCAAATTATGGTTTCTTTATTCCTCTAATTATATAGTGATAAAACATTGTTTTTTGTTTTTGAATAATTAAACGATGAATTTCTTGTAATGAATTTTTCGATTATGTTACCCGAAAGAATTTTATGTTTTTCCTTCAAGATTAATAAATTCATCATGAATAAACATAATTTTGATAAATAGATAACATTATAGTTTAAATTGAGTAAAAAGTTAAATTATAGTTATCCAGTCAGCATATTCCGGTAATTTATTTCTATAAATGGTAAATGAATTCTTAATACCTTATAGAAATGAAATTTAATAAAAAAATCATATTACATTCAAATTTAAGGAATGGATGGACTTTTTTACATGTTATTAGTTTATTTTTTAGACATTAATTTTGTCCTTGAAAATAACTCTTTTATTGTTAGTGATATCTATCACTACTCATAGTTATTTAGACATTATTTTTTTCATATCAATATTTGCACTTTCCATAATTATTCTTATATTTAGAAAGATAGTTATGGGGTGACCTTTATATTTCCCTTTCCACTTCTTAATTAAAGGTGCTATTAAAAAATATGATTCTTATGTCAACAAAATTATACTTAAATTCCAATCTGTTGATTTCTGAGCTCATGTTAAAATTTACAAGATTCAATTTATTATATCGGGGTACAAGGTGACACTAAAAATTCTAATATAAAAAAATATTTTCTATATCATATAGAACATGTAATAATGAGCATAATGGATCATGAAGTATTATTTTTTGATTATGAATATTATAACATATGTTTGGAATTTTACGGTATATATTGGATTAAATAATTTCTGAAATAAATATTATAATTTTATTCCATATAAATGTATTGATAAATAATAGGAAAATAATAAATTAGTTTCTTAGAAATATATTTTATTTTTTGAAAATTTATTTCCCCAATAAATGATTGTTTATAAATTTTGTGATACGATAATAAAATTTATGTATTCCAAATGTATAAACTTCCTATTGTAATTTTTTTTTTAAATCACTATATAAATACAATCTTTTAATGAAATTTTGGGATTTTTCAAAAAATATTGACTTTTTAATGAATATTTATAATGCTGATTTTTATTTAAAACTGTATTTTATGTTAAATTTTTTACACAGTCATATTATATTATAAATTAGATAAAAAAATAACACATTTTTTTATCAAATATAATCATATTATATATATTTGAATTAATTATTTATGTGAATTTTTAATAGAACAATTTTATAATTAAAAAAATACTTCCAGAAAAACTTCCCTTCATTGTATTTTTTGGATTAATTTATGTTAATTAATACAAATTCATTGAGTGGAATAATAAAAAATTAATTATATATTTCTAATTATTAAGTCCTTTTTTTGGAAAATTGGTCCCTTATATTTGTGGAAATTTTGAAAAATAACCATTGTAGAAAACTATCACCACGGTAACATTAAATTTTGTGATTTTGGTAAAAAATACTATGATGAAAACTAAAAAATAACCCAAAAATTTTCTTCATCCTATTTTATATGTGGAATTCGGCCATTTCACTATTCAATTGAATATATGGACGAATTGGTGTCGTATATATATGATTTTAACTATTATAATATTTATGTAAAAGATAAAGACAAAAAATTATCCTTCTTGATTTTAATATCTATTTTTTGGCAGGGATAAATATAACATATGTTACATTATAAAATTTAATTTTAATGATTAATTATTATTTTATCCTAGAATTTTTATATAAATTTTCGTAATGTTATTTTACGTTAAACATGTAAACAACATTAAAATAGTATTGATTAATCTAATATAATAATTAAAAATTTAATTTTATAATAATTTAAAAAAATATAAAATCAGGAAAAAAATTTCTCTTAGATGTTTTTTAAAAAATAACATATAATTGCTTTTAATGAAATATTTTATTATTCCATTTTTAATATATTCTTTTATTCCAAGTTATATAAATAGTTCAGACATGGTATTAATGTTATATTAAAATAAATAATATTTCATTAATTGAATTGAATTTCTAAAAAATACAATCTTAGTGTAAGTTATTTTTATGTGTATTAAATCATCAATTATGTTAAATTTTGGGAAAAAAATTTATGCTGACTACTTTGACCCACAAATTTGTTACAAAATCATTATCCTAATAATTATAAAAAATGGTTAATATAGTTTAAACAACTAATAAAGGAAAAAAGAAAAATATTAACCACTCCAAATATGTCTCAACCCGTCCCCCGGGGCCCGTGCAATGACTACCCCAAACCCACCTCATAATGAATTAGGTCCAATGACTAGCACCGAAGGCGTAAACCTTCATGTGCGAGGCATTTTCCCGAATACCTATACACACACGCAAACCCAACCAATTACACATAGTTGTTTCCCAACATGGGCCTTCTAGGTCACACAGAGCCGCATCCTACTAACCATGGACTGATGCGGTACTCATCTCTGATTAGAACCATGGGCATTCCGGGTCCCTCAAAGCCACTTCCCACCATGGTTCTGTTGGGTCACACAGAGTTGTATCCCACCTGGCTAGTTGCAAAGTTGTAAAGAGTCCAAAGTCAACAGTTTTCATGTCTCCGTCAGCCATAGAGTTTTATAGATAGTCTACCAGGAAGTACCACTCCTCAAGACACTCATTAAATCCTGTAATCCATGGAAGTGAACAAAACTTATTCCATAAGATCTTAATCCCCACGACATTCCCAATGTAGTAAACAAATCATCCATCGAATGTAGAACTTGAAAGATACGTGCGTTTTAGTGCCAAGTACCTGGTTGGATTCATGTTTGATCCAACATAGATGTACTCCAAATTTTTTCAAAAATCAAGTTGATTATCTCATAACAACCCCATTGTCTTAATCATCTTGGTGTCAAGGATAGTTTTTCAACCAGACAATCAGTTTAGAAGTTATGACCCATTTTGTGAAACTGGTCGGTGTTGGGTTCGTGTTCAGTCAACCATAGTCGAATTGACCTGACCCGGTTCAACATGGGCCCACTCGAAATGATATGGGATGAACCGGACCGCTAGGCTTAGACCGACCCACATAGTCCATGGGTCATCCCACTAGTTCGTGGGTTGGCCTACTTGGTGGGGGTTGGCCCACTGGGCGGCGGGCAACAAGCTAGGTCGGCCCGGTGATCCCGCCCGCCTGGCGGCATGGGCCAGTATTATAAGGCCCCAGCCTTAAACCTTAATTAATATTTAATTAAATGAATAATTCACATTGAGGATCTTTTCAAGTTTAGAGTTTTAGAGAATTGGGACATAACTAATACATCTCAAAAGATTAAAAAGTAGAAAATTCTACTAAGTTTCCATAAAATAAATAACTCTTAAAAAGAAACATGTCTAGTTCCATGTTTTAGGTTGCATGACTTTTCCTTGATCCCATCCATGACCCTATTCAATGTTAAGTCATGTGAAAAACATTTCAAAAACATGGGATGAGCATAAAAAGCTCAGTAAGGGATACACAATGAATGAAAACTATTAGTTTTTCATAACAACAAGTAAACCATGTGTACTTTATCAAAGTAATACTTTTCACCTTTTCTAAGTAGTAAAAACTCTTCACTGAAAAAAAGTTCACTACTTACCCTTCTGTAACCAAAATATTACCATAAAACCCATATAAAGATCACATAACATATAAAGGTAACTTGGGACATAAACATACTTAAGTGGAATAACCATAAGGCCGACTTCCACATATATCACTTAATGAAATAGCCATTCAGCCAACATCCATACATACTTAATGTAATGGCCATACGGCCGACTTCCATACCCAATGCATTGGAGGTTATAACGTAACCACCCATCTTGGTATTCATGACACCACCCGTCATAATGTCCAAGTACCATTATTAAATCATAATACAATAAACAAATATAATGGAAAGAAAACATTTCCACATTTCGATCACAATATATCACTTAAATATATCAACATAACATGTCCTTTATAAAACCATTTTCAATACCAACATACATAAAGGAGTATATGTTATTTATTTGATTTTTAAAAAACATTGCGGCTTGTTGAGGAAGCTGAAGGCCAAATAATACTCGCGGCGGTGGAAAAGGTCGTTGTCACCGCGTACGTTAAAAGAAACATTCTTTTTTGTCGTTTAGTAAAACGCTTCGTAGAAAAATATTCCTTTTGTATAAAAGTAAAAGTCAAAGGGGTTTATACACCATATAAAAGAAAGTTGTGTATAAAATGAAATATGCCTCAATGAAAGGAGATTGATACGAAGTCCCTTACAAAGATGGTATCCTTGGTTTAAGGATAAATAAATTACATAATTATGTGTGATAAATGAATACACCAAATATAAGTGGATATTAAGTGTAAAACTATCAGAGTTTATTCACACATATTCCTAGATCGACATATTCAAGGTGTATAAGTTTATCCCAAAGAATCAAATTTGGGGTTAATAAGTTCCCTTACAAAAATTTGACAGCCTAATGGCGTCACTACAAAATTCAGAAAATGAGTTGATGAGAGATAAAAAGGGTATCTCATCACATGGAAATAAAATTTAAACCAATAAGGATATGTAAGAACATATCCCAACATAATATTATGTGAATTAAAAGACATAACAAAATAATTCTTTTAAAAAGAGGAGGGTGAAAGGTTCCCTTACCGACATGGGTATCTTTCGAAACATACACCCTGTGAAAGAAGGAAAATACAAAATTGATGTAAATACTCATAAATGAAATTATATTACAGAATTTGTAAAATAATGTGCAGTACATACACCTCTCAATGTAAATTGTGGTAAATGTAGTAGAAATCTCACAGGAATAAAAGTGAGATGAAAAATCCCTTACAAAAACTCGGCAGCCTAACGTCGCGAAATAAAACTTACAAAAATGAATTGATGAGATCAAATAGGGTATCTCATCATATTAAAATAATGTTTATAAAAATATGAATATAAAATAACATCCCCCAACATAACAAAGAGGAGTTTAAAAGAAGTGAAATAAAGGAGAGTAATTAAAAAAAGAGAGAGGTTATATCTATTACAAAAATTCGGCAGCCAAACGGCGCCACTCAAAACATCCAAAATAGATTGATGAGAGAGAATATGGTCTCTCATCATATTAACATAAAAATTAAAGTAATATTCAGATAAAATAACATCCCAATAACAAGAAATATTATATTTAAAAGTAATGACATAAAAGAGCATACTTAAAAAGAAATAAAGGAGTAGGATCCCTTACCTCGGGCCCGACTTGACTCGATCGTTCTTTAACGACCTGAATAATAAACTTGAGTTAATTTATACTTTCTTAAGAACCTTTTTCAAGTTCATTATTCCTTTTATATCAATTATTGACATGTTATAAACATAATGTAATCAAATAATGTTTGTTTTGTCGATATTTGGTCCTTAAGTCAAAAGTGGACTGCTTACAATTACATGGTGTTCATGTGGTCAAAGGTTATTTATATCTAAAATGACATTCCTGATTTGGATATCATATATATCATATATATCCAGCATATACATGTATTTATAATATTGCATAATCAATTGAGGTAAGAAATGAAATGCACCGTTCATGTAGACGGTAAGCCGTACGTACGCATGAACACAACTTTCATTTCTATCTCATATTTTAATGGAAAGAAAAAAATAATGATATAAAGGTATATTATAATTCCAGTATAAAATAATATATAATAACATTAAATCCATCTTTTATACATCCCACATATGGCATTAACGAATCAAATCACTTTTAGGGGGCGGTAGTCCGCACTTCCTAAAATGAAGATATCACGTATACCCATAATGGAAGCCATAAAGTTATGCCACAAATGATAAATAAATAAGCTTAAGTAAAACATAAAAATATTATATATCATATATAAACAAAGTGACATCTTAATGTCCACCTTTGAAGGTGTTATATGAGTGTTGAATAATCATCGTTTCGTGAGGCAGAAATTCGCCATCCACAGAAACAGTATGTTTTTTAACCATTAGATTAACGTGTGTGTATGTGTAGCTCGAATAATTATTATAAAAACATCCTAGTATATTGAAGATACTAGAGTTTTTACAAAATAAATGAATAAAAAGAGTTTAGGGGGTTGGATAATCAAAATAAAACAAAAGAGCACAAGTGAAGACATTACCTTATAATTGGGTAACTCCCTTTGGTTTGAACCAAAAGGTTTTCTTGAAGAGCTTCCTGCCTATATTAAGGCTTCTAGGATGAGGATAGGGATGTGTATAGACAAAATGATCAGATCTTGGCCGAACCAAAGGCTTGAGAGGTGTGGGTAAGGTGGTAGAGGTGGGGGCCTTTTATAAAAGGAGAGGAGGGGTACTCTTGGTAAAGTATAAAATGATACTTTATTTTCAAATGGTTTTCGGATTTTAATGGTCCCACATTGATATAATTCGAGGATAAGGTGATAAGGGTTCGAAATCCACCCATCAAATATGTTTTGGACATGTGTAGGTCTTATAATTTACATTATTTTTCCATTTTATTTAAATCCTTTATTAATGAGGTCATCGCTACATCTTCATGATGTCATAAGGAATTTAATTTATTTAATGTCTAAAAATTATAAAAAAAATACTATGATGTAGGAAATCTTTTTATCCTTTCAATGACTATTTATAGTCAAAATTATGCCTTGTATAACCACATGTAAAAATTGTTTTAGTAAAACAAATCTTGTTTGTGACATTTTTATTTTAACTTTAAATAAAAGGCATAAATGTCATTATCATACCCAAGTGGCTTCTTGGGGTACCAAAAATCGACCCATGGGTTTTCTTGGTCGGCCATAACTCATAAAATAGGGGTAGGAAAAGTGTCAATATATTTTCATTTTATTATAATATAATTTTTACCTTAAATCACACTAATTACCTTTAATCACGATTAATAAAACTTAAAAGTTACTTTTCATCAAAAATTATTTTCATCCCATTGAACCACATTTTACTTAAGAATTAATATCATTTAAATTGGATTTTTTCAATTCAACTCACAGAAGTGGTAAAGTCCCATTTAAACGAAAAATCAAATTTTGTAACCACCACTTTGTGGTTTCACTATTCATCAAAAATTGATGTTTTTCAGAAAAATACCTAAAATTCACCCTAAGATATATTTGATATTCCGAATTAAAAAATGAAGTCTATTTTACCAAATTCATAACATAGAAGTTGCATTAATTAATTTTATAATTAAATCCCGTTGTTAAAACAAATAGCGTGTTTTTATGAAACAATATCTTTCAAAAGATTGACACTCGTTTATGTCCAATCTTAAAGTGATATTAATTAAAATGACCACCATTGGATTAAATGGTAAAAATATATTCTATTTACACATTAAAACTAATTAAAAAGATAATCTAATCATAAAAATAAATTAGATCAAAAAGAGGTTTTGAATTGAAATACAACATTTTTCACTATTCATTAAAAATTCAAATTTTTCGGAAAAATACCAAACATTTACACAAAGTAAATTTTGATGTCCCGATTATAAAGTAGAATTTTATTTTGTAAAATATAACACATAAAATTTTAAAAGTGGATTTAAAAGAGGTTCCCCATCAAAAGGCGGTTAATCGACCTTTTAAAGAATATTACACTGTCTACGCTTAAAATTGGATTCATTCTCATTTTAAATACTCTACAATTTATTGTAAAGAGTAAAAATATTTGACAAACATATATAATCATTTTGTAGTTAGTTCTGTTCATTCCCACCATTACAACAGCTAGGCATTAACTACCATTTAAAATAATATTATTTTATTATTAGAGTGCAACGTAAGATTCCCAAGAAACTCGTTGTTGCGTATTGGGTACACCATCGAGCATAGCATCCCCATTAAAGTAATATTAATATTTTATTCACAAATATTGATAAATATAAAAATGTCATATTCTTTATTTACCTGTGGTGTTACATCCTTCCCCCCTTTTGGGAATTGCGTCCTCACAATTTTAAAATTTAGCTTCGAAATATCCTTGGATGTCCCACATCGGAACACGAGTCGGTAAAACAATCACTTTAAAATAAAGAAAGATAAGTACAGAGGTCACCCGAGTTAACCAATACTAGGATTCCATGTATGTAAAGACCCGTAAATTTCAATGAAATTTTTTTCTTAATTTTCTTTGGAATTTTACAAGAGCGCAATCTCTGACGGCACCTGATTCCGAGCCCGGTGTTTCCAGAATCATTTTACGAAGTTTGGCTCGGGTACGTTCAGTGAACGGATGAGCGGGTTTTTCTAACATTTGAACCGGTTCCTGGAATAGAATTATGAGGGCACCGATGAAATCACAACGCCTGTATTCGCTTAGAAACGCCTCTTCCGGAGTTGCCTTTGCTCGGGTGTGGTTTTTAATTTTCAGGCTTAAAGTTAAGAAATAAAATAATTTTACGACAACATTATTTTATTTCACTTAAGCCACTTGGAAGCTACTTGAAGCCACTTAAAAGAGGCTTAAACTGAGTTGATCCGGATAGGATGATATCCAGGAAATATCCTACCCCCTCGGTAGGATATTTGTGAGGTGGGTCCCGCACGAGCCCCACCGTTTCTTTCTGCTAAGTAACGCACCCGCGAAAACCCGTCATTATGAAAGTCACATGACTCCTTTTCTTAAATTCTTAACAGACCATTTAATTGGGCAGTTTATTTCGTAAATTAAATGAGTTGTTTCTTTCGTTGAATTAATTCAACGAATTGATGGGTCGTTACTTACCCTTTTCGTGTATTGGAATAATAATAATATAAGACCAACCAGTCTTTGGAAAGTTTGCGCATTGAGAGGATTTGAAAGAATCCTTGTATCTTCTTTCTCCTTCACGAAGAACGCGAAGAACGCGAAGAACGCCGTCATCCGCGGAAATCGACGATGCTCCAATCCGAGACGTTCTTACCCGCCCCGATCTCCGATCACCAACCGTCTGAGGTGAGTGATTTCGGGATTCTTCTAAAAGTTCTTTTTGGTTTAAAACGAAACAAAGATTTATTTATTTATAATTTAAATTTGTTGTTCTTGGTCCTTTGAGTTCGCCGACTCAACGCCGGATTCTGCGACGACGCGATGCCTTCCTGCGACGACGCGACGATCCACCTCTTCCGCGACGAACAATTCCTCGAAGAACACTCACGCGCAACGACTACGAGGTAGGGAATTATTATGGAATTACCCCTTTATATATTCCCGTAAGTGTTTCTTTAAAATGTTAAAGAACAGGATTTGTGAACAATTTTAAATTTAATAAAATTATTGTTTCCGTTCAAATGAGGAACCCGTTTATTGAAACAATTTTATTTCATTAAAAATTGTTTCGGATATGTGTTCATGTGTTGAACTTTAATTTCTCCCGTTGTTTATATCTAACTCGGAGGGTGCGGGCCAAAGAACATGTCCCGACAACCCTCCGTCGTTCTTCGTTCTTGTGCGGATTTGACGGGCGATGACGAAACGTGCTGCAACGGATGTTTGGAGATCCCGTAGTGAAGAACGGAACCCGGGGGGAGAAACGGTGCGGATGGGAAGAAAATCGGGCCACCGGAGCGACTATGGTGGCCCGTGGAAGCCGGTGGCGGCGTCGTCGCCTAGAGGCGGCGGCGCCCGGCGCGCCGCCGGACGAGACCGCCGCGACACCGGCCGCGGGGTGGCGCTCGCGGGACGGGGCTGTAGCCGCGTCCGGCGCCAGGGAGACACCCTGAGGGTGTCCCGCGGGTGTCACGAAGGGGCAGAGGCTCCCCCCCATGTCACTCAGGACGCGGCTTCAGCCGCGTCCGATTGTCTGGCCGACACCCCGCGGGTGCCGCGGGGGTGTCACGTGGGGGTGGCGGCTCCCCCCCGCGCCGCTCGGCCGCGCCGAGCCGGGCTGGCCGAGCCAGGCCGGTCCGACCGACGGGGCCGCGCCCTGGCCAGCCCGGACCGGGTCCTACCGGGATGGACCGGGTTGACCCGGTTCGGCCGACCTAGGGGGGTCGGGCCGGGTCGGCCCGAGCCCGGACCACCCGTCTTCAGACGGTTTTCATTCAAATGGCCGTATCATGAGCTACGGGCCTCCAAACAACTCACCGTCAGTGGAAACACGATCCTTGGATCGAGACGGTCGTTTCAGTATATCGCACTAAAGGTTTCGGAATACTTTGAGTTCGGCCGAGTTGGTTCGTACACGAAACCAACCGGGCCCTCGGAGCGGAAACGCTCATATCTTGAGCTACGAACGTCCGATTCACGCGCCGTTAGCTTTGTTGTTTTCCTCTATGTGAGAAGGAACTTTTTGCATGCTCCACCCGAGGTTTGGACGCAGGTGGAGTACGGTCGGGTTGGTTTTGCCTTAAAAACCAACCGGGCCCCTGAGACGAAAAAGCCAATAACTCTGAGACCGGGCGTCCGATTGACGCGCTGTCTGCGACGTTGAGTTCTTGTTGAAGATACTGAACTTTTGGATACATCAACTTCGGACTTTGTGTCAGTTGATGTATCAGCCTCTTGGCTCGTGGAGCGGACCCTCCCTAATGAGCTTGCTGTGTGCGGTAACCTTAGAGCTGGCTGCGTTGCTTCTTCGATAGCGATGACCGTGCAGAGATTCTCAGTGGACTGCGACGGCGATTGTGCAGAGATCCTCAGTGGACTGCGACGACTACTACACTCAGCGATCCAACGTGGATCAGTGCTACAGGTCCTGTGTGGGCCAGATCCTGTGTGGGTCTGATCCTATGTGGGTCAGCGCTCAGCGGTTCTGTGTGAGCCATCGCCTACAGGTCCTGTGTGGGCCCGATCCTGTGTGGGTCATTGTGGGGGTTAGTTACCTATTGATCCTTCGTGGGTCCAACGACTTAGATGGATCATTTATCATATTTATCGCCATCCGAAGAAGTATACCTATGTGAGCTGAATCATGTGTTACTCTCCTTTATGGATTGTGATGAGCTATCCTGTGTGGATTTACTGTTTTCTCTCCTTTGTGGATTGTGTTGAGCTATCCTCTGTGGATTACTGTTTACTCTCCTTTGTGGATTGTGTTGTGCTATCCTGTGTGGGTATACGTTTTCTTTCCTATGTGGACTGGGTTGTGCTTGGGCTCAGACGTTGGAGCCGAACGGGAATTGATGACTTAGGTATATGTATGGGCATATACCTTAGCCGTGTCAGATGTTACTTCGTGATTGTATATTTCCTTTGTGTATTATCCTTTGTGGATTTCGGGAGACCTTCGGGGGTCTCGGGGTCCCTATTGAGTAGCTTATACTCACCCCTGCACGGGCTATGCCTGCACTACATTGTGTTGGTTGCAGACGACGGACATCGCTGATCGTGGTGGAGGCGTGTGAAGCAAGACGGTACCTGGAGGTGGACCACTGGGCGGGACGTACTCGGAGCGGTCAGGTGGACCCAAGGATCAGTGGAGGCTATCTGTACCCACCCTTCAGGTGGGACTTCCAGAGGACGGCTCGACGCTGCAGTTTTTCCTTTCAGTTGTTGTTTTTCCTTTCAGTTGTACTTTTCAGTTGGGCTTGTATTTCTGGCCACTTTTACTTTCAGCATAGCTTGTACTGTTTTCACTTGGTGTTTAATTTTCCGCTTTCTTACTCTGTGGTTCATTTTTACTTTTCAAAGGCAATGACTTCCCTTTTTGTTGAGATTTACGCCTTGGTGCTAGTCGCCAGACCCTGTCCTATGGAAGGCGGGCTTGGGGTAGTCACGGCACGGGCCCTGAGGACGTGTCGTGACAAATTGGTATCAGAGGCAGTCGGTTCTACCGCAGACTCTGATCATTCTCCTATGTGAAGCAATAATGTTTCGCGTATTGAGTGTGGTTATCAGTCCAGGGAGTCCAGCGTTGGTGCGGCGTCCGACGTATCCAAACAACAGGACCCTGACTTCTGATTCCAGACTTAATGCACAAAAACATTGATTTCATGTGTGTTTCAAGTTTTCGTTGTGATTACTTATGTCAGCTCACCAGGTATACTGTTCTGACTGTGGCGCACTTGTTTCCTTTTCAGGATGGCCCGACAACAGCAGCCATCTAGGGTTCCAAGGGTAGAGCGCGACGCTAGCCCGCCGAGTGATGAGGCCTCGGTACAGGGCCCGTTGACAGCAGAGGCACCGGCAGTACCTTTACCCGCCGAGCCCCCGATGCATCCAGAATTGGCAGCTGACGATGCATGACTCCTCGGAGCTCTGCACGAGTTCCAGCGCCAGCAACAACCCAGGTTCTATGGGGAGACGGACCCCCAGGCAGCCGAGGACAGGCTGGAGGCGGTCTTCCGAGTTTTCAGGCTAGTGAGGACACCAGCAGACCTCATGGTGATCCTCGCAGTGAGCCTACTGCACGCAGCAGCATGGCGATGGTGGAGCTTGATGCTCCAGGTACACGATGAGGCCTCCCTCATCTGGACGGACTTCGAGAGACTCTTTCGCTCAGAGTTCGTCCCGGCCACCCTCTGAGCGGTGTGCATTCAGGAGCTTCTTCAGCTGCGGCAGGGCCGCTTGATGGTCGCTCAGTACGTGGCGAGGTTCACCGACCTTTCTCGCTACTCGACAGACATGGTACGGGACACCTTCTCCCGGTCCCGGACCTTCGAGCAGGGATTGAGACATGAGATCAGGGCATCACTGATCTCCCTCAGCATCCAGACCCAGGCAGGAGTGATGGAGCGAGCCCTTCTGATCGAGAGCTTCCTGGCTGAGTCCACAGCGAGACCTACTGTAGGACGGCAGGTAGCAGAGTCTTCGGAAGCTGGTAGCCGACGGATGACTCAGGGTTCCAGGCAGACTAGGCCTTCCGGCAGATGACCTCGAGACAGTGGCTCAGCAGTGTGGGGCACACAGCGCGGAGCCAACCTTCCGAGAGGGAGGCAGTGCTACTCGTGCGGCGGGCAGGGCCACATGGCTCGTGACTGCCCGACCCGCCGTACCGAGGAGCAGCAGACGTTGGAGGGGCCACCCAGGCAGAGGTAGAGGGTCGACCATGGCGGTCCGTATGGAGGAGGCGGACGAGGCAGGGGAGCTGGTCAAGCAGCAGGTGGTGGGCGACGCTTTGAGGCTCTGCCACCACCACCAACAGGAGGCCCGCCCCGACCACAGGGAGCTGGCGGGCAGAGACAGGCTCAGCTCTAGGCCGCAGAGGCCTATGACCACGGCGCACCAGAGATGATTCGAGGTACGATCTGTGTCTATTCCACCCTTTCTGTAGTTCTTATAGACACATGAGTGAGTCACTCTTTCATAGAAACTTCCCTTTTTCGAAGCTCGGAGATTCCGACAGAGCCGTTGGCTCGATCCTTACGGCTAGAGACTCCTACGGGAGCAGACTCGACGATTACGCACTGGTGCCGGCAGTGTGAGTTTACTCTAGGAGGCGAGAGCATCGGCTAGGATCTTCTTGTAGTGGCGTCGAGGCCTTACGACGTAATCTTGGGCATGAATTGGTTATCTACGGTCCATGCACAGATTGACTGCATTAGGCGCAAGGTTTGATGTCTGCGCACCGATGGGAGCAGGTTCACCTTCATCGGCGAGAAGGGAGACTTAGCAGCATAGGATGGACTCACGCAGAGGATAGGACATCCCATCACTCATCAGTTGGCTAGCCTCATCCTGGGAGCAGTTGACGTGCGGAGTCCCAGTTTTCCTGCAGTGGTGGATCAGTATGCGGACGTCTTCCCCGACGACGTTCCAAGGCTATCTCCTCGCAGAGATGTAGACCTTTATATTGAGCTGTACCACGGGATAGCCCTGATATCCACTCCAGCATATCAGATGGCCCCTGCTGAGCTTCGAGAGCTGCGGGTACAGTCGGAGGACTTGCAGGGCAATGGGTTCCTCCGACCCAGTGTTTCACCCTGGGCTTCGCCGATTTTATTCGCCAAGAAGGCGGACGAAAGCTTGTGACTGTGTGTCGATTATCGTCGCCTGAACTAGGTGACAGTGAGGAACAAGTATCCGCTACCTAGGATTGATGACCTCTTCGATCAGCTCAAGGGATCACGGTGGTTCTCGAAGATAGACCTCAGGTCATGCTATCATCAGCTCAGAGTTCGAGACAAGGATGTGCAGAAGACGACCTTCATATGTCGGTATGGCCACTATGAGTTCTTTGTTATGCCTTTCGGCGTAACCAATGCTCCAGCAGTGTTCATGAGCCTCATGAACAGGATCTTCCAGCCATACCTCGATCGATTTGTCGTGGTCTTCATCGACGACATTTTGGTATACTCGACAATGGAGGAGGAGCACGCCTACCACCGGTGGGTTGTCCTAGACACACTCCGAGAGCACCAGCTTTATGGAAAGATCTCGAAGTGCCAGTTCTGGTTACGTGAGGTCCACTTCTTGGGGAACTTCATTTCTGAGGCGGGAGTTGCAGTGGATCCCGCGAAGATTGAGGCAGTGCTAGCTTGGGAGCCACCCAAGAGCATGACATAGGTGCAGAGTTTCTTGGACCTAGCCGGATATAATCAGAGATTTGTGCCGGACTTCTCTAGAGTTGCGGCCCCACTCTCCGCGTTGACAAAGAAGGGGAAACCCTTCATGTGGTCAGACAGATGTCAGTAGAGCTTCCAGGAGCTGAGGCAGAGGTTGACCAGCACACCTATCTTGAGGTTGCCTGAGGAGGGAGTTGGATACGTAGTCTACTGCGATGCATCAGGGACCGGACTCGGGTGTGTCCTGATGTAGGAGCGGGCTGTGATTGCCAACAGATCATGTTAGTTGAGTCCGCATGAGCAGAACTACGCCACCCATGACCTGGAGTTGGCAGCAGTGGTCTTCGCTTTGAAGACATGGCGACACTATCTGATGGGCGAGTGCTTTACAGTCTTTTCTGACCACCAGAGTCTCAGGTACATCTTCTCTCAGAAAGACCTAAACCTGAGATAGTGGCGATGGCTCGAGTTCCTCCAGGACTATGACTTTGAGATAGTCAATACTTCTGGGAAGGGGAACGTGGTAGTCGATGCCCTCAGAAGGAGGACGGGCATCCAGCTACTTGAGGAGGCGACATAGCAGCTAGCCGCTTTGTAGATATCCTTCGTGGATAGAGATGGAGTAGCCTTCCTTCAGTCACTCACAATCTCTCCTCCACTTCAACAGAAGGTCAGAGAGGCACAACGTGAGGACGCTGACTGTGAGACACAGCATGCACAGATATCCTCGGGACAGGCCCCTGATGGCTTCTCTTTTGGAGCAGAGCACGACATCGTTTTCAGAGGACATACCCTCATACCAGTTTCTTTACGAGAGGAGGTTTTGAAAGAGTTTCAAACTTCTCCTTTGGCGGTACATCCTGAAGTGGCGAAGATGTATCAGGATCTCAGATGACATCACTGGTGGCCGGGCATGAAGAAGGATGTGGCAGAGTTCGTTTCACGGTGCCTCAACTGCCAGCAGGTGAAGGCAGAGCATAAGGTACCAGCAGGCTTGGTATAGCCCTTGGAGGTCCCGGAGTGGAAGTGGGACGGGATATCTATGGACTTTGTGACTGGACTTCCACGCACTTCCAGAGGTCACGATTCCATTTGGGTGATTGTTGACCGACTCACCAAGTCGGCACACTTCTTACCCATCCGAGAGCAGGGCTCAGTGGAGAGCTTAGGGCGTCTCTACGTTCAAGATATTGTACGGCTTCACGGTGTGCCATCGACTATCGTCTCCAATCGGGACGCTCGTTTTACTTCCCGACTTTGGAAGGGGTTGTAGGAGGCGTTCGGGACGCGGCTACGTCTGAGCATCGCCTTTCACCCTCAAACAGATGGTCAGATGGAGAGGACTATTCAGACTCTCAAGGACATGCTCCGCGCATGTGTCCTCGACTTTGGTCGCAGCTGGGAGGACCACCTACCCTTGGTGGAGTTCGTGTACAACAACAGGTACCACTCCACCATCAGGATGGCACCATACGAGGCGTTGTACGACAGGCCTTGCAGATCTCCTTTGTGCTGGACAGACCCTGGGGAGTCAGCACTTGTGGGACCAGAGACGGTCCGGGCCACGACAGAGAAGGTCCAGGTCATCCAGGAGCCGATGAGGATAGCACAGAGCCGGCATAAGTCATATGCTGACAGGAGGCGGAGGCCACTGAGTTTGAGGATGGCGACCACGTCTTCTTGCGGGTCTCACCTCGACGTGGTTTGCGGAGATTTGGCCGAGGTGGCAAGTTGTCGCCACGCTTCATTGGAACCTTCCAGGTCCTCAGCAGGGTTGGCGAGGTGGCTTATCGCTTGGCTATGCCACCTCTGTTGCACCGGGTGAATGACATCTTCCGCGTATCTCAGCTGAGGAGATACGTGCACGACCCGACACACATCATTGACTGTGGGGAGCTAGACGTGGATTATGGGGCGACTTTTGCGGAGGTCCCAGTGGAGATAGAGGATCGACATGAGCAGGTCCTACGTGGGCAATCGATTCTCATGTGCGCATCAGATGGAAGCATGGGAACCTCCAGGAGGGCACATGGGAGCGGGAGGCTCAGATGCGTGCTCAATACCCACATTTGTTTCCCTAGTTTATGATGTATCTTTACGGGGACGTAAAGCCCTACAGTGGGAGTAATGTAAAGACCCTTAAATTTCAAGGAAATTTTTTTCTTAATTTTCTTTGGAATTTTACAAGAGCGCAGTCTCTGACGGCACGTGATTCCGAGGCCCGGTGTGCCCGGAATCATTTTCCGAAGTTTGGCTCGGGTACGTTCAGTGAACGGACGAGCGGGTTTTTCTATATTTTGAACCGGTGCCCGGAATCGAATTCTGAGGGCACCGATGAAATCGTAGCGCTGGTATTTGCTTAGAAACGCCTCTTCCGGAGTAGCGTTTTCTCGGGAGTGGTTTTTAATTTTCGGGCATAAAGTTAAGAAATAAAATAATATTACGACAACTTTATTTTATTTCACTTAAGCCACTTTGAAGCCACATGAAGCCACAAAAAAGAGGCTTAAACTGAGTTGATCTGGATAAGATGCTATCCAGGAAATATTCTACCCCCTCGGTAGGATATTTGTGAGGTGGGGCCCGTAGGAGCCCCGCTGTTTCTTTCCTCTAAGTAACGCACCCGCGAAAACCCGTCATTATGAAAGTCAAGTGACGCATTTTCTTAAATTCGTAACATACCATTTAATTGGGCGGTTTATTTCGTAAATTAAATGAGTTGTTTCTTTTGTTGAATTAATTCAAAGAATTTATGGGTCGTTACTTACCATTTTCGTGTGTTGGCATAATAATAAAATAAGACCAACCAGTCTATTGAAAGTTTGCGCGTTGAGAGGATTTCACAGAATCCTTGTATCTTCTTTCTCCTTAGCGAAGAATGCGAAGAATGCGAAGAACGCGAAGAATGCCTTCATCCACGGAAATCGACGACGCTCCAATCCGAGACGTTCTTCCCCGCCCCGATCTCCGATCACCAACCGTTTGAGGTTAGTGATTTCAGGATTCTTCTAAAAGTTCTTTTTGGTTTAAAATGAAACACAGATTTAATTATTTATAATTTAAATCTGTTGTTCTTGGTCCGTTGAGTTCGCCGACTCAACGCCGGATTCCGCGACGACGTGATGCCTTCCCGTGACGATGCGATGATCCCCCTCTTCCGAGATGAACAATTCCGCGAAGAAAGCTCACGCGTGACGACTACGAGGTAGGGAATTATTTTGTAATTACCCATTTTTATATTCCCATAAGTGTTTTTTAAAAAGTTAAAGAACCAGATTTGTGAACAATTTTAAATTTATTAAAATTGTTGTTTCCGTTCAAATGAGGAACCCGTTTATTGAAAAAAATTTATTTCATTAAAAATTGTTTCGGATATGCGTTCATGTGTTGAACTTTAATTTCTCCCATTGTTTATATCTAATGCGGAGGGTGCGGGCCAAACGAACACGGCCCGAAAACCCTCCGTCGTTCTTCGTTCTTGTGCGGATTTGACGGGCAACGACGAAACGTGCCGCAACAGATGTTTGGCAATCCCGCAGTGAAGAACGGATCACGGGAGGAGCAACGGTGTGGACGGGAAGAAAATCGGGCCACCAGAGCGACTACGGCGGCCCGCGGAAGCCGGCGGCGGCACCCGGCGCGCCGCCGGACGAGACCGCCGCGGCGTCGGCGCTCGCGAGACGCGGCTGATGCCTCGTCCGGCGCCAGGGAGACACCCCGCAGGTGTCACGCGGGGGCGGCGGCTCCCCCCCGCGTCACTCGGGACGCGGCTTTAGCCGCGTCCGGTTGTGTGGCCGACACCCCGCGGGTGCCGCGGGGGTGTCACGCGGGGGTGGCGGCTCCCCCCCGCGCCACACGGCCGAGCCGAGCCGGGCAGGCCGAGCTAGGCCGGGACAACCGACCGGGCCGCGCCCAGGCCGGCCCGGACCGGAGCCGACCGGGTCGGACCGGGTTGACCCGGTTCGGCCGACCTAGGGGGGTCGGGCCGAGTCGGCTCGGGCCCAATTCGGACGGTTTTCGTTCAAATGGCTATATCCTGAGCTACAGGCCTCCAAACGACTTGTCGTCCGCGGCAACACGATCCTTGGATCGTGACGGACGTTTCGGTATATCGCACTCAAGGTTTCGGAATACTTTGAGTTCGTCCGCGTTGGTTCGTACACGAAACCAACCGGGCCCTCGGAGCGGAAATGCTCATATCTTGATCTACGGACGTCTGATTGACGCGCCGTCAGCTTTGTTGTTTTCCTATAAGTGTGACGGATCTTTTGGCATGCTCCGCCCGAGGTTTGGACGCATGTGGAGTAAGGTCGTCTTGGTTTTTCCTTAAAACCAACCGGGCCACTGGTACGAAAAAACCAATAACTCTTAGACGGGGCGTCTGATTGACGCGCTGTCTGCGACGTTGAGTTCCTGTTGACGATACAGAACTTTTGGATACATCAATTTCGGACTTTGTGTTTCAGTTGATGTATCAGCCTCTCGACTCGTGGAGCGGACCCTCCCGAACGAGCTTGCTGTGTGCGGGAACCCTAGAGCTGGCTGCGTTGCTTCTTCGACAGAGACGACCGTGCAGAGATCCTCAGTGGACTGCGACGACGACTGTGCAGAGATCCTATGTGGACTCCGACGACGACCATGTAGAGATCCTCAGTGGACTGCGGCGACAACTGTGCAGATATACTCAGTGTACTGCGACGACTACTGCAATCAGTGATCCTACGTGGATCAGTGCTATAGGTCCTGTGTGGACCCGATCCTGTGTAGGTCCGATCCTGTGTGGGTCAGCGCTCAGCGGTTCTATGTGAGCCAGTGCCTACAGGTCCTGTGTGGGCCCGATCCTATGTGGTTCATTGCGGGGGTTAGTTACCTATCAATCCTTCGTGGGTCTGATGAATTAGATGGAGCAGTGATCATCTTTATCGTCATCCAAATAAGTATACCTGTGTGAGCTGAATCTTGTGTTACTCTCCTTTTTGGATTCTGTTGTGCTATCCTGTGTGAATTTACTATTTTCACTCCTTTGGGGATTGTGTTGAGCTATCCTATGTGGATTACTATTTACTCTCCTTTGGGGATTGTGTTGTGCTATCCTGTGTTGGTATACGTTTGCTTTCCTATGTGGACTGGGTTGTGCTTGGGCTCGGACGTTGGAGACGAACGAAAATTGATGACTTAGTTATATGTATTGGCATATACCTAATCCGTGTCAGATGTTACATCGTGATTGTATCTTTCCTTTTTGGATTATCCTTTGTGGATTTCGGGAGACCTTCCGGGGTCTTGGGGTCCCTACTGAGTAGCTTATACTCACCCTTGCACGGGCTATGCCCGCACTACGTTGTGTTGGTCGCAGACGACGGACAACGCTGATCGTTGTGGAGGCGTACGGAGCAGGACGATACCTCGAGGTGGACAACTGGGCGGGACGTACTCGGAGCGGTCAGGTGGACCCGAGGAGTAGTGGAGGCTATCTGTACCCACCCTTCATGTGGGACTTCCAGAGGACGGCTCGACGCTGCAATTTTTCCTTTCAGTTGCTGTTTTTCCTTTCAGTTGTACATTACAGTTGGGATTGTATTTCCGGCCCCTTTTACTTTCAGCATAGCTTCTACCGTTTTTACATAGTGTTTACTTTTCCACTTGCTTACTCTGTGGTTCTTGTTTACTTTTCAAAAGCCATGCCTTCCCTTTTTTTTGGGATTTATGCCTTGGTGCTAGTCGCCAGCCCCTGGCCTATGGAAGGCGGGCTTGGGGTAGTCACGGCACGGGCCCCGAGGACGAGTTGTGACAATGTAGGAAAATAAGGACATGGCAGAGAAAACATAGGGTCATGTTCTGATGGAGAGTGATAGAAAACATGTTTAGGATAAAGTTAACCACAAGAAAATCACAAACTTGTGATGGGTTAAACGGTATTCGATTCCCCAGTAGGAAAATTTAATAGACAAAATTTTTGTTTTAAGATACTTTTTATTGAGGAATTTATTCATAATGAAAATAATCACATATCATGTTGACGTTCAACTTTTATTATATTCCTTACACAATCTCATATTTTCTCTAAAAGACGAGTATTTAGGAAGACTTGTTCACATTAAGAGTACTGTAATCAACTTCTAGAGAATCTCCTAATCCACAAAAGAGAACTATATACTTCCCATGTCTTTAGACTCTAACCAAAACCAAAATCAAAAAGGTTATTAGAAGATCAGATAATCCAGAAAAGGATAACCCTTTATAAAAAGAAAATCTATTCTTAATCTCCAAAATTTGTCCAACAAAACCCAAAGTTCAACGAGGACAATTCGATAAACAATTTGTCCATAAAATTCTTAAAAGTAAACCAAAATAATATTGAAACCCAAATATTTTAAGGATTTATTCACATAGTCTTCCAAGGTAAAAATTAACTTTTATCTCCAAATAACATCAGTTGCTCTTAAATTCTCATATTGAAAAGTAATTAACCTAATCACATATCCACTATTATAGGTTAATAATTTCCATAGATAAACCAAAAATAAACTTACTCTTGATTCCTAAAATCATCTGACTAAAAATAATTAGTCAAACTAACAAGTGACTTCACGTAGTCCAGTGGTAGGCGAAAAATACCATTCGCACTTTGGTTGTGGGTTCGATTCCTGCACTTTGTCCGACGCGACGGGTTGCCACACGGTCTGTGTGTTGTCCCTTTTCCAAAACTATATAATTCTTCAAACATTCCCCAAAACGAGATGAAATCTTCAAAAATAATCATAATATATTTTATCCTCAAGTTTATCTCATGCATTTCATTTTCCATTATAACCTATAATAACCCATAATTACCTCAAATGTAAGGATCATATAAAATTTAATGCTTACCTTTATAATTATTACCTTAACTTCCACATTTATTGGTTATCTCGTACATGATTCATTATAGAACATACCAAGGTTCAAGTGGTTGATCATGACTCCTTTATAGTTGGTTTAGAACAACCTTGAGCTTCCTCAATGAATCCCCCATTTTATCAAGTATCTTAATCAGAGAACCACCACAGATTCCTTCAAACCTGTTGTCTCTTGGTGCCTGCTAGATCCATCCATTCACTAAAAACAAAAAAATGTCAGTGTGAGTATATCAACAAAACCATCATGTACTAATGTGGAAGGTAAACACTGAGATATACTTACTCATTCAGTTTATCTAACACTTGGACTCCTTCTGAAATCCTAACCATTATGGTACTGTCACTTTTGCTTAGAGAATACCCTAACCTCTAAAGTTATCTAAACCTCCCTTTGATATAAACTATAAGGCCCCAGCCTTAATCCTTACTTAATATTAAATTAAATGAATAATTCACATTGAGTATCTTTTCAGGATTAGAGTTTTAGAGAATTAGGACTTAACTATTACATCTCAAAAGATTACAAAGTAGACACTTCTACCAAGTTTCCATAAAATAAAAAACACCTAAAAAGAATCATGTCTAGTTCCATGTTTTAGGTTTCATGACTTTCCCTTGATCCCACCCTTGACCCTATTCCACGTTAAGTCCTGTGAAAAACATTTCAAAAACGTGGGATGAGCATAAAAAGCTCAGTAAGGGATACACAAAGAATGAAAACTGTTAGTTTTTCAAAACAACAAGTAAACCACGTATACTTTTTCAAAGGCACGTTTAAATGATTTTCATCTACTGAAAAATATTCTTAATAAATCAAGTGATCTATCACAGTTGTTGTGAAAAAATAAAACACATGATATGCTGAGAATAAAAACATAGACGTTTTTATTGTTATCTTTGGGATGATGTTATTATAAATGTTGAAGGGTGATTCATTACAAATCATTGTATATATATGATTATATTATAGTGGAAAATATATAACCATAATTTAACCGACTTTATTGAGGATTAGGAAACCACAATAAGTTCATGAATTGTATAATTGTTTTGTTCTTTTTCCTGTTTACTTCATTATTCCATGTTGGTTATGAAATTTTTAATACATTATTGGATCATGCCTTAATGAAAATATACCTTTTTATTTATTATTAAATTCAATTTTAAATGAAAACCGCTACTGATTAATCCTCTCCCCACTCAATGGTGTGTCAATTAATAGGGAATTTCAAGTGGAATAATATCCCCAAGTTCTATATTTCAAATACATGAATTATTGAATATTTATTATATTAATTTAGTTAATTGTTTTGGTTTTTTTACCTTGTATAGAATTAAATACAATTAATTAATATCTGAATGTTACCTTTTATTATGTAACATTGTTTTTCGGTTGTTGTTATTATAGATGATTTCCACTAGTTCATAGAACTTATTTAAAGAAATTTGTTGATAATAGAAAGAATAAAATTTATGGGAATGAATGAAATGAAATTCGTATTTATCTATATGATAAATTAAATATTAATGTGATGTTAATGAAAGTATTAAAATAAATATTTTATTTTGTTGAGGGTTTCTTTGATGGAAGAATCAAGGTTAAAAAGATGAAAATAAATCTAGAGGAGTCTTTTTGAAGATACTAGAAATGATACAGATGAAAATATTAATGAATTCTTTACAAGGGATAACAAATTATTCAGTAACATCTGATGATTTTAGGATCATCTTGACAATACCACTATTACAATGAATATGTTAAGGAATATTATAAATCAATTTGATCCTAATATTGTAACTATATAAGATAGACATAATATTTTCTTTAATGAATTATAAAATATTTCTACTTATCGTAAAATGAGAAAATAACCAGTATTTTATGTAAATTGAATGAAAAAATAGAATCAAGTCATATGAGAGCTTTTTCTATTCAATGATGAAACTATGGAAGACCAAAGTGAGTGTGATCAAGATGATATGAATATTAGTGACCAGAAGAAGTTGAATTAATATCTCACCAAGAATTATACTACTCTAAAGACAAAATACCAAGGTACAAATCATCTCAAATTCTTTTGTAATAGTGAAATTGGTAAAATTTACCACTAATTTTCCAATCATGAATGATGGATAGTATAATGATAAGTATTATATTCCTTAGATGGAGATAATAGAAAAGTATCTAAATGATGATTTAAAATAAAGTGTGAACATGAAAATGATTGATTTAATAAATGGAAGGAATCATCTAAATAATTAATAATGGGAAATTGTATCTTTATGATACCAATAAAATAAATACACTAAAAAATTTATTAAATTTTAAAGCATATTCAACAAACCAAGAGGCATCTTCCTACATCTAAATTGATGTAGAAAATTTATCTTACTTGGAATATATATTGAGATTTAATATAGAGGAATGTATTCAAAAAATTATCTGAATAATGTTATTACGGTCCTAAATTAGTAATATGAACATATATTTAAATCACTCTATGATTTCACCAAAAGGGATGATGTTCATGTTTCCTATATTAAAACCTTCTCTAAAAAATTTTATAAAGATTAAAAGATTATGAAAGACCTTCAAGAGAACCTTATGTTTATAGAATACTATATCATCCAAACATAGTATTAATATTTAGATGCTGAATATGAATTAAATAATATAATATATTATTTTAATAGATCAATATAGATTGAATTTAAGTAATAACAATCTTAACAAAATATCTATTCAAATGATAATCTTGATATAACATCTTTTATTTCCAATAGTAAATATTTTTTCTATAATTATTACTATTCATAGTCAAAAAATAGAAATTTGTTTTCATTGAATGAAAATTGTACTCCAACAATAATATCCATGAATAGAAAACTGAATATATATATCCTCCCAAATGATTAATGAAGGTGAATCAATTATTTTATAATCATATACTGAACAAATGTAAAATTTTAACAGAATACCTATATTTAGGGCATACATGTCGTAATGTGGTATCTATTTCAATATTACATTTTAATTTTTAAATATAGATGTCCTTACCAGGTAGAAGGTTTGATTAAAGTTGAATTATATATAAGGATAATAGATGATATTCCCCCAAATGGAAGGATGATTATGGAGATACTATTCCTCTAACCAAAAATTTAGTTCGAGTAATTAAATGATTTTTCGGGAATATGTAATGAATAAGGTCATATAATTGAGGATTGAATGGCCAATTATAATATTCAACTTTTTTAAAATGGAAAATTGATTGGAATGTATAAGGAAGTCAATGCATAAAACACTTATATAGTATATGTTTCTTTGTATGATAGAAGGATTGGTTGTTCATGGATCAGTAATTATGGTTATAAATCACATATTATAGATGATATGAATTTTATGAATAAAAAAAATGATATTAGGGGAGGATAAACGACTATAAAAAAGTATTGTTCCTTGAAAATAAGTTTTATCGGTTCAATAGAGATTGAAAAAAATTAACCTAATTAGAATGTTTTTTTATGATTAAGGTATTTAGAAAAATCGATTGTGTTTAATCCAATGGGGTGACGGGGGAAATGAATTTATATTCCATAAAAAAATTTCTGTTATTAGTAAATATATGTATATTTGTATCAAATAAACAAGAAAATGAAAAGGTTTCAACCTATTCCAAATTAGGGATCCAACTTACCCAAGATACATTACTTTTAAATGATAAAATGTATTATTCCATTAGAAACACGGACATCATGGATAAATGATTTTGAGTTTACAAAAATAATAATTACATGGTAATAGAGATACCTCTCAAAAATGGAGAAGAATCAGTTTGGGAATCATAAAAAATTAGAATATGTTACAATCTATACACAAAATAATATAAATTTATTCATTAAGACAACATGAAAATATTCATTCAGATTCATGTTGTCTCTGGGAATTATAATACCATATGACATATTTATTTCAAGAAATTAACCAATTACTTCACTCATGTGAATACAAACTCATCTATGAATCGTATTCTGTATGTGGTTGATTTTTCCGTAATATCTATAATAAAACATAAGTAATAGTGGGTAGAGTATATGTTAATGTAGAAATAAAGATATTATTTGGAATTTATATGAAATGAATTTAAAAATTACCATAAAAAATAAGAAATTAAAAATACATTTGGTGATATTTATATAAAAATCAATTCGGAATTGCAGATGAGAAAAATCACATCATTGTTTTGATGGGAACTATATTGTCTGTTGATCTTAATAATTATAATTAATTTAGGAGAGGATATATATATATATAACATTTCATATTAAAAATATATACATTTTTTACATGAGTAAAAAGAACTAGAAATGATATGTGGATTTGAATAATCCATAAAATAATGTACATCAACAGTTCATTGAATTTCATACATTAAGATGTTTAAGATAAATATTCTATGAAAAATAGCTGAAAAATAAGATGAAGGAATTTTCATGGGTTATCAATCTAATGGTGGAGGCTAAAATTGAAAGAAAAAAATAAATCATAATCTTGTTGAGTGTTGTGATGATAAAATAACTAAAAATAATACCAAAATAGTTGGTTTAGTTAGTTTTTAGATTATTTTTATGAAAAAATCAATGAGTATAATTTTGAAGAATAATAAATTTAATATACAGAAAATATAAATAATTTTAAATTTCATAGTTCATATTAGACATTTACTGAAGAAGATATTGGTAGTCAAATAATAATAAGATATCTAAGGATAAAGAAAAATGTTAAAACTACAAATATTATCATTAATTAGGAGGAACCTATTCTGAGTTGAAGAAACTAATGAATAGAGTACCAAGATGATCTCATGTCAAAAAAATAAAAAATAAACTTATTTCAAAGGAAGTGGAACACAAAGAGTATATTTTTTACTTGAATGATAAGTGTGACTAAATTTTGAAAAAATTAAAAACAGTTAATATTTTTGAGGATAAAAAAATAATTTTCTTTTAAACATGTGGGTTTTAGAAATAAACTCAATGGAAATGTAGTGATTTTATTATATAATTATTGGATTTTCTGTAAGGGTTACTCTCAAATAGACAGAATCACCTTTATATAAATGTTTTCAATATTTTATGGGATAGAATCCTTCAAGTTGTTATTAAAAATTATAAATCATTAAATAGATATATATTACTAGATGGATGTGAAGTCTAAAATTTTCAATGTATATATTGGAGAGGGAATTTTTTTTTAGTATAATTCGTCATTCATCATAAATAAAGATAAAATTTTGGTATAAAAATTAATGAGATAGTTATATGGTTTTAAATAAGATCCAATGGCCTAGTTTTCTTAAATGTATATATTCATAAATAATATTAAATCTTCATAAGGAATATTATATATAAATATATATTTGGAAGAATCTACCATAACTAGTCATTATATAATGATCTATGTGGATGATATTTTATTTTAAAATGAATATGAGTTCCACTATGAAGAATATTTGACTCAAATAATGTTTATTTCTAAGCAGTCTCAACTTGTATAGTCTTGTTACATTATATGATTAAAAATTTTGAAATAAATAATTACATATTTTCATGTCATGTGAAATATTCCCTTGAGATATTAATACTATTTATAATGAAAGATTTTATGTAGATTATAACTCTCGTTTTAGTTATTACTTAGTCTAATAATGGTGTTAATGAAATTCATCCATTCAAAATATTTTTGTTGATTTATTAGGGTCCTTCACTATATTACTGTATCATGAAAAAACATTGTATTTCTGGTGAATCTATGTGATAAATAAAAAAATGATCTGAAAACCCCAAATAAAATAAACCTATATTATTTATGTTATTTTAAGGGAACACATTGCATCTTATTAGTATATAGAGATAGATCATACTTATTACTATAAATGTACTATAATATATTTTTGGGTATGAGATTACATGTATAAAAATTTATCATCATGAGGAGGCATATCTATTTGTGAGAGATGTATAATCATGAATACAAATATATATATGTCAGTGTCACTTAGTAAAATTTAGGCCATGTACATTGTAGTATCACTTGCCTTCACATAAATGATATGTGAGAAAATTTATTTAGATAACACTAAAGTGATTATTCTGAAATAATTACATCTTTATTATGGAAATATTATTTCCCTAATTATTTCAAATATCTTGTGAAACACCCAATATCCAAAATTATCAATATGAGATAGTGTTTTATTGATGAAAGAGTGGAATGTGGTAATTTTAAGAATGGAAAAGAATATCACATTAAATAATATTACGATCTTTTTTACAAAAGTTATATAAAGGGATATATTTTAAAAGGTACATATTAAACATTAAGTTCATCCGTCCTCTCCCACTAGAAAATGTCTGAAAGTACCACCATTGTGCATTGGAATATTCCAACAAAGTGGAATAAATGGAATAAAAATATTTTATAAATGTGAAGACAATTTTTTATAATGTGTCACCTAGCCAATCAATTTAATATGTGTATATTAATATATTTTTTATATTTTTAACAAGGTAAATTGATTCATGCATTCCGAGAATACTCATTTATATCACATAATAACACTTTCTTTCACTAAGGGTTTAAATTATATCAAAAACAACATTATATATTTCAATGTTGTGTGAAAAACATCTCATTTGAGTATGGATTTTACTAAATATATCTCATTAGATTTAATGAGTTATTATAGAAATCTATGTAAATTAATATGTGATGGAAGGGGTGCATGACAGATCAAAAATTGGGAGAGTCATGTTTCCTTGTTCTTATTTTGAATTTTTATTGTTTTTTCCATTATCGGTTACCCTTATTGAGTATTTAAAGAATTGTAGTATGTTATTTTGATATTATGAATTGGAATGAACTGTCTTGTAATATTTTTATATCATTATAAAAATCATTATAATTTATGAAATTTTTAATTTACCAAACATAACACATATATGCTAATAAAAATTCCTTATCCTACGATTAAAATTTGGTCATAACTATAATACAATATACCAGTAAGAAGTATACTTTGGTTATGATTAAAAAGATTAAAATCTCAAAGTGTAAGAATTTTTTGTGAAAATATTATGTCATTATGACAATATATCAAAAGCCTTCATTATGTCGAATACATTGAGTTTTCAGTGTAACACATCATGGCCAAAAAAATTATTAGTTATTACATGGTTAAAAATTATGGAATCCAAAAATAAAATTTTTTTATTTAATTTAACAAAATAACGTATGAACATATTTTAAAGTACATAACATCAAATATAAAATTTTATTGACTATAAAAAATGATACATTGTAAATAGTGTTTATAATTAAAAAATAACTCATATTATATAATATAATATCTAAATATATATATATTAATCGGTGTTGATGATTTGTAGGAGAAAATCAATAGTATAAATCAATAATGTTTCTGAGATAACATGGTGCTTGTCTTAAGATCCTAAATCACTAATAGATTAAGTTTTGATCTATGTAATTATATCAAGATAATAATTAATGAAAATGTATAGTACCCTTATTTATGTCATGAGATTTATAAAATAATTTTTAATATTTAGATAAAAATAATTTTTTCTAGAAACTATAATTAAATGAGATGAGTATTTCATCTGGTGTATTATATCTCACTCATGTAATAGAATACCTTTAATGTGATAATATCATCCAATAGAATATTTGTCAACTGAGTTAAATAGAATATAAGAAAAACATAATAATGTTATCTTTATTAGGATGTGTGAAGAATGTACCAGTAAATCAAAAAATAGATTTCAATTATGAAACATATTTATTTGTATCCTTAATGTTTTCAATGTTTAAATTTTATAAATAATGAGTATGATGGGTTTTATTTTATTCCAATAAAAATAGATACTTTTGAGAATATATATGTTATTGAAAATTATGGAAGGAGGAAAAATATTTTGTTGTTAACAAAAGACAATAATTGTGTGAAACATTTTGTGGGAAGAATATTTGATCATTGAGTTAAAAGATCGCAACTAATAATCTATATATACATGGGGATGTGAATCTGATAAATGTGTTTTTAGAATGAGAATTAATACATTGATCTACATTAGATATAGTAACAATTTACAGCGATTTCCAAAATTTTCTAAAGGCACATGTAGATAATCATCCTGAATTTTAAAATAAACCTCAAGCTTCTCACGATTTAACTCAATTCTCATGAATAATTCTAACCAGAAGGATTAAATATAAGACCTTAGGGATACATTTTCTAGGTATCAATGGGTTATTAAAAATATATAGGCGGTGGGATCTTCAATGAAAAAATATTTAATGTTTTTACTAACTTGTATTGGAGAATCTCTATCCAAAACAAAACAAACTATATTATGGAAAATGAACCCAAAATAGGTTTGAATCATATCAATATTTTGTTTTTCTTTTCATGATTTATTATTTAGTCTATATGTGTTAGGATTATTGAAATACATGGGTGGATAATATATTAAATACATAAATCGGTTTATTTCCAATTAAATGAAATATTAAAAGACATAAACCACTAATTCATTCAACATTATTAGAAAAAAATATTTCCTGATAATATTCCCTTAATAATTTAATTTTCTACTTAACAGTTTGTCTAAAAAAACCCATTGTCTGGATAATGTTCCTGAAATTATGTATCCAATATCTTATCTATTTCTATATTTATGATTCATTAGTACTAGTGACCAAAGTATTTACTAATTAGTCCTTCATTTGATAACATTATTCAATTAGTCAATTATCTATAACAAAACCTAATATAATTCATTATCATACCTCTAAAAACTGAATACATTAAAATAAAACAAATCTAAATTGGTATCTCTTATTCTTGGTGATCATATCACTTTATGTTAGTTCATCTTCATTACACTCTCTACATTTAATTACTCTTGAATATAACATTTTTTTGAATAAAAATAATATATAGGCATTTTTTGGGAATTAATTTAAAAAATATATAGAAAAAGCTATAGGTAATCACAAAACATAAACCGTAGTTAATAATAATATTTTACATGTTAGAAATAATAAATAATCCCAAATATATGTTTTCCAAGATGTTTATATCAAATTTAAAATTTATTAGATAATATATTTTCTGAAATAATCAACTCATGTTTCCCTTGAGATATATTTATATTTATTAATATATGACATCATCTAATATAAATGAAACTATCAACACAGACAACATAAATATTTTGGAAGAATTATCCATCCAAATTTTCATTATAATAACCATTTAGTTTATATTAAACTATGGGCCATTCATATATGACACAACTTTTTTGGGTATGGTGTGAAGTTAACACATTATCTGAGCTATATATCTATGAAAAATAATGGTTTGTGGTAAGTGTATTAGCATCATCATACTCATAAATACTCTTAGAATATCATATATGTATTGATAAATTTGATGTTACATAATAAATTTAAATTATTAAATAAACACATGTATTTCAATTATGTGATGAAAATTATCTACTATTATTGTTTCCACGTTAGATTTTATTCTTGGTAGTAAATACATAATATATCCAAACACACCACAATAGGATGTGAAAATTATATAGTGGTTCATTGCTACCTAATACCATCATAAGGTTCTATATAGAAATTCCCCACTTATATTCCACCATATGATTCAATTTATCTATGTTCAATGTTTTTTCCAAAATATCATTTTACGACAATCACAACATTTCAATATAATATTAGATGTCATTGAACTCATATATTCCCGATGAACTAAACTTCGTAGGTTATTTCAATAGTGGGACCTCACATGTTATTGATGAAATAAATAAAAATTTTGGAATTATAAAATTATTTTCATTGATTCATATCTATCATTTCATTATAATTAATCTAATGGAATTTTATAGCTGGTCAAAAATACTAGTTTTAATTATTAAAACTAGTTTTTCAAATATTTCATTGACATATTTAAAAGTAAAATTTTATATATTTCCAAATAAAATTGATATAATTGTGTTAATTATTGAAATAATTATTTCAAAAAAAATTATGAAAATAGATATGTAGTTTTTTTAAATCGATTATTTTCTGGTGAATAATGAAAATAATAATTTTTCAAATAATATAATTTTTATGTTATTATAAGCCAATTTCTTTTACATATTTAAATAAGAGGCCCATCCTCTATATTTTTTTAAAACAAATCTATGTTAAACATTTCTGAAATCAATGTAATGTTATTATTGAATGAAAAAATATTATTGGTTCTTCTATTTTAATAATTTTAAAAATGTTTATTTCAGTTATGGTTTAAATGAAATTAAAATAAATATCTATTGATTTAATATACCTCAGTAAATTCCATATAAACTAAAATTATAATATAGTTTTGTTTTAAATCCCTTTTATTCTTAAATGTTATTATTTATATAAAATTGTTTTTCATTATGTGTTGTGAAAATTAATGATAACTGATTTTAAACAATTGATGAAATTTAATTAAATTAAATTAATTACATATTGGAATCAAATGGTTATAGTTTTTTTGGTTTTAATTACATTTTTATCGATAATAAATTGTTATTAGGGTAAAAGATTCCACCCTTGATCTGGGTTTATAGGGTTAAAGTGTGGGGAAAAAAGAATATAATTTATCAAATATCATGAAATGTTATACAAATATGATCATATGAGTGTATTTCAACCTAAAAATTTTATATAATTATTTGGAGATTAAATTGGGGTAAATATTCCTCAGATAGTCATATATTATATTTTATAATTATTATAATTTATAATGGGTCCCCTCCGCTCACATATAAAATTACACGTCATCATTTCAAGTTGATAAATAATTTTAAAACCCTATATTGAAAAATATCTCACCAATTTCATTCCTATGTCTCCAACCAATATCATAATGGTCCTATTATTCAAGAAAAGAAACAATTCTAGAATTATTAATGTGAAATCAAAAACAATTAATCTATTGAAGAGATATATGTTTAAACCATTTTATATAAAAATTATTGTCTCTTATACATCCTTTAAATAGATTATAATTATATTACTATAAAAATGATGTATCATTACACAAATAAATTATATTAAATTTATTAAACTATTTCATTTACACATTTTAATATTATGAAAAATTAAAACATCACTTCAATGTGTATGGAATACATCCTCCATGAAGCGATGTGTTTCAATTTTCAACACCTCCCAACAGAAATTAATAAAATGATAGATTTAATAGATTTCATTTTTTATTGATTAATTATAAATATTTATATTAGAAATATAATATACCATATTACCCTTATATCCATTGGAAATTTTAAATGTTTCTCATGTGTACAAGAAAAATATATCCTCAATAAATGGATTTATTTCATTTTTCACTGCATATTGAAAAATATCTTCATAAGAGTGTATTTAATGTGTAAATATTGTATTTATAATATTATATTTACTTTAAAAATTTATAAAATTGTCTTATTTGATTCATTTTCAACACTTAAAATATTAAATCATCACTCAAACATACATCCCATCTACTGCCTTTATGGTTAAAAAATATTTCATTCAATACTGACTATCATGGAATGTGTCAAAATATTTTTCAATGAATAAAATAGATAATTTTTACATGTTTATGTTTTCATAAATGAAGTAAGACTGGACCATTGACAATAGCCTTAAAACTAATTTTATTTTACACTAAAAAACCTTAATACATCAGAAACAAACCAAAAAAAAATTTGTTTCTAAATAGAACATTATAAAAAACAAAATGTAGTGAATAATTATCGGGGAATGTAAATAACCAAGTTTCTAAATAATTAAAATAATTATTAAATGATTATCACTCCTTAATGTAAAATACTAACATAGTTATTTTTGAATTGAAATACATTATTTTTATACAAATTATCTTTTAATCATTTTATAATATTTCTCTAACATTTAAATGTTCATATGAATGTTTAAAGAATTTTATTCATTATAAATTCATAGAATTATTATGTTATTTTAAAATTATATTTAATTTCATTACAAAGGTTTAGAAATGAATCCTTTCAATTTTATTTATTTGGGTTATTTTATTCATTCATTATTAATGTTTGAAAAGATTGTCTTTAATGCTAAAAAAATATTTCCATTTCAAATAATCATATCCTTTTTTCATAATCAACAATTATCTATAAATTTATATAGGTATTAAAATAATTTCATATTTTCATTTTTCTAGTAATTTTTTATTAATAAAATTTTACAATATAAAATAATATTTCATATCATTTTTATATGATAAATACAATTTCATTTTCATTACTACTAAAATTCCAATTCATAAGTTTTTATTATTGAAATAAATATTTTAGGTGTTTTTTTCATGTTAGTATTCATGTAAATTTTCTATAATGATGATTTGGTCTTATGTATGTCTCTAATGAATTGGGTAATTATATATTCACTAGTAAAAGACATTATGGAATTAACCATGAAGGTTATTTCATTCTGATGTTGTTTATGAGAGTGATTTCCATATAGAAATTAATATGAAATACCAATGTAAAAGTAGTATTTTCTTTGATTTAATTCGGTGGTTTAAGGAAACATTTTTATTTTCTACGGTAGAAAAATGTGTATAATTTTTAATGAAAATATATAAATAATTTAAATAAATTTTATACTTTTATTGAATATTTTTATAGATACCATACTAATTATGAATGATTCTTTATAATGTTTTATGAAAAATTTTACGAAACAAATTAGTCAAAAATATTTTACATTATATGAATGTAAATGATTTGTTGAGATTTTGTTTTAATGCAAAAATAGAAATTAGCCTTTGGGGATTAATGGATTTTCAAATTGTATAATGTGTTTATTCGCTTTTTATATCCTTTTTTGATCATTTATTTCTTATCCCACATTATGAAAACTGTTTCATACTTTTTAAGGATTTATTGGATGTAATGAATGATAAATAGTGATATATCTTAAATATAGAATTATATTATTGAATGAAATAATAGTGTAAACAAAAAATATCTTTTAGTAGAAAAAATATATGCTATGATAATGTGTATAATTTATTTTCTAATTGTTTTTAATCCAATAAAACATTAAACCTAAAAGATATTACAAGGTAATTAATTTTAACTCTTTTTTATATATCCAGTAATTTGGGTTTATTATGATATGTGGTGTTATACTTCATATCAAAGAAATGGTTTTGAAAAATGTAGAGTATTAGATAATATTAAAGTATAGTTTTTAGGGATCCAAATTTCTTTTATATTATCATGATATTTTCTTTGATTATTTCCATATCTGATCATCTAATACATTTTTATTTAAAAGGGTTTTCTATAAATTAAACTTATTGACTGAATATATATGGAAATAGTATAATCATATCCTTATATATAAGTTACCTGGAAGGGTTAGAATTATATTATAGATTTTTATTTCATTGTCTAATTAGATAATTTTTTAAATTAATTGATATACATATTAGATATAGTTAGCAAATTATCAAAAATAAATATGTCGATTGATCATATTTACATAAGACACTACCCATATGTTTTTGGTTGATATTGGTATCCATAGGTAAGTGACTTAGGAATAAATTATTTAGGAGATAATATTTGTTTTAGGTTGTTAGTAACACTAGAATATAACTCATTCTATATTTGATTTTGAACATAATGTTTAATGGTGGTATATATTAGTCATCCATATCAAGTAAAAATATTTGTTTGATTATATGGAGTAGTTAACATTTAAGGATATTTTCCTTGATATATATTTTATTATTGTTTTTGAAAATATAATGGAATGATATTTTTGGTATTGGATGAAATGGATAAGGATCAATTTATACCAATAAATAAACCATTTTTAACCTAGACAGGAATGCACTAAATATTATTTTTAACCATGATAGTTAAATTTATAGATTTTATTCTTTATTTAAAAAATATTTGAGAAGGAATTCTGATTCTCAGGAGTTTTAAAGTTATAGTTGGAATGTTTCATATGATATGATGGAAAACATATTTCATTTCATTTTTCTTATACTAAAATTAAAAAGGTAATATTGGTTAGAAAATAGGGATTCATCAATAAAAGAAATCAAGTAGAATGAAAATTAAAAATATTTATTGTCTTTACTATAGTATATATAATTATGGGGATATTCTAATATTGTTTCTAATGTTCTAGAAATATTTTATTATGATAAATTTGGTTATTGAATATTTAAAAAACACAAATGGTAATAGTCACATAAATAATTATAATTCTACAATATGGTGTTTTAATTGTAATGTGAATGACTATTATATTGTTGTGTATCCAAATATAATCTATAATAATGGAAATAATAAGGACTATAATAATAATATTGTATAAAATTCATATTTTGATATCTCAAAGAATGTTAGACGATTAAATAAATTACATATTTTTAAATTACTAGTTTGTTAAGATTATAGAAATATATTGTTTGATTTTTCGTTTATACATTCTTCTATTTCATTGAAATTTTCTAATAAAATAGATATATAATATAATTTATTTAAAATAAACCATTTGATAAATAGTCGTGGTTGAATTAATAAGGAAACATAGATTCATGGGTACCTTTATAACATTATATATAGAATGGCCTTTTATCTCTAATCATATTATCATACACATAATGTAATATAATGTCTTTATATTTATAGATTAGCATTCAGTTTATCAAGATAAAATATATTTTAGAGTTAATATATTAAGATTATATTATTAATTTGACATAAAATTATAATATAAAAAATAGATCCTAAATGTGATAATATATCATAAATATGATAAATTATTTAATTTGTAGGGATAATGTTATATAACACGTCTCATGGAAAATATGTTAATTATTAAAACAATTATGAGAAAATGGAAAATTCATTTTCAAATGTATTTCCTAATGATATTAATAGAGTTATTTGATATTAAAAGGTTGAATTTACTATTTACATAGTAACTGATACAAAGTAATTTTCATAACCACGTTATTGAATGGGTCAATTAGAACTAATTTTATTGAAATAATTTTTATAAGAGTTACATGATAATGGATACACTTTCCCAAACAAATCCCCCCTAGGTTGATATTTTTGTTTTTTTTAAAATTATCGTTGGTTATATGAGTATTTTCATTGATTATATATTTCTAAAAACAAAATTTGATGAACATGTATATGTTACCTAAAAATAATATTTGGGCTGACATGATCATTGATTCTCAATAATCATTCATCATTTACCTTAAATATGAATGTATTTATGTTTAAGAAAAATTATTGGAAATTAAAAGTAATTTTGTTACTTAGTATTCCATTATGAGTTCATGCTTATTCCCTTTAGGTTTAAAAATACATTATGCATATTTATGGATATTATGAACAATATTTTCAAACAGAAAAATGAAAATTTATGGTTGTGTTTAATAATTATATTATGATATATTCTAAAACATAATAGGAAGATGAAAAAATTATATTGTATTTTTGAAAAACATCAGAATACAATAATTCATATCATAAATTTGGTAAATATGAATTCTAGTTAAATAATATTTCATTCCATGGAAAAAATGTCACCAAAAATGATGTAACAATATATACTAATAAATATAATATAATGGAAGGCTAGAAAATACCTTTTAATTTCATATTTTATTGATATTTTACTATATTATGTGACCATTTAGAATGTTTCATTGAATTATTTGATTGGTTTTCTAGGACACTAAAACAGGTAACGTAAAATCGAGTTAAATTAATTTAGATAAAAAATATGATAATTTTTTATGTATTAAAAATATAAATACATAATAATGGTGTGTTAGAAATAATATCTATAAATTATTATTTAATTATTTTTTATGATGTTTCATTAAATGAAGTTGTATGTTTCACAAATAATGGTGAATGGTGAAATACTTATTCATATTTCTAATTCAATGTCCAAAAAGAAAAATTACATAACCAATTATAGTGAACATGTAGAGGTTTAATTTTAAATAAAAAATTTGAGGCATATTATAAACAGGAATAAATTTCAAAAATATATAGATCAAAATTTTTTAAGTATATATTAACCAAAAAATGAATAAAAAATTGGAATATAATATAGAAAAAACTGATAAAGGATTTTTATTTTATGATTCACCATCATTCAGGTGACTCCAATAACTAAGTTGATACATCATGTTGATTGGAAAATAAATCATTAACCATGATAATTTTTGAAAATATTCAAATATTTAATGATTTACTGAATCCGGGTTTGTATTTTCTATAATTGTAAATACATAATTTTGTTGGATTAGGTATTGGTACAACCTTTCTCTTATAAAATATTTAAGATAGATCCAAATAAGATCTTGGTTTAGAATAAATGATTGAATTGGATAATAATTATATTTTTCATGAGTTTAAGATTGATATAGAATGAGTCATTTGATTCTTAAAGAGGTTGTCTATGATTTTTGATAGATATATGAAAGGTAAATTACTGATTGAGGCCCATAACTCTGTATTTTTTCATATTTGTTGGGTTATGTTAATATAAATAAAATAATACTATAGGTGTGATGCAATATTGAATTATATCAGTGATTTCACTATAAATTTATTGAATTTTCGTTGTGTTAATGCACAGTGATGACTATCAAAGGGTATTATTCCACCATTGTCAGTGACTGAGTTTAAATGAAAAAACACATCAACGAATTTAATGACTACATTTCCAAATACATTTTTAGGAAATAATGTGATATCTGTTATTATTGTAGTTTTTACAAAATAAAAATACTTTTGTCAAATTGATGAATCTATATCTTTACAATATCTTGATAGAATCTATCAAAAATAGATAGTCTAGTTATATATTGTTCCCTTAAAAATTGTATCTAATCATTATCAATGATTTATATGAAATTTTTTTAATGGACATTGTAAGTCATTTGGAATTATTTTATTCATTAATAAAGCATTTCACCCTAAATATGATGGAATTTAATAGTTGAAAATTTAGATATTAGAGGATATTCATTGAGATTACTAATTGGATTAACGTGGTATTTGGTTTCAAGGCCATTCATTGGAGAAAATATATTAAAAAAATAGATAAAATTCAACTAAATAGTTTGAACCAATTAGGTATTTTTATAGTGAAAATTATCATACTCATTGGGGGGGATTCTATGAAATAATGTTCATGAGACCATAAATTTTTTAGAATATGGCTGATATGGTAATGATGATTCAATACAATATATGTTCAGCATGGTGTAGGAAAAACGTTGATGCATATAACTGCAGTAATGAACTTTTGATTGAGGTAGGGGACAATATTATTCTTAAATGTTATACATGGATGTTTTTTTATTTTTTATGGGAAAGGAAATTATGTACCAGTTAAAGTTTTCTATATTTAATTGATGGGAAAGTGAGTTAATTTTATTAATTCATTTCCATTCTTCAACGTTTTTCTCTTATAATTGGTATTTTTTATCTTTAAATATTGTAGAAGCATGCTCCTAATGAGTCTCATGTTTTGATGCCAAAAATATTTTAGTTTGAGGAAGATATCAATTATTTGGAAAATAAATATTGGGTTTTTTATTATAGAGATTAGATGTTTTGAAATAATGTAACTCACCTAGTTAAGTTTTTATTTATCATCTATATTATTTGATAATCAATAAGGGGTTCTTTAAAAAGCTACAATTGAAAAAATTAATAAATTCTTTAAGTAATGAAAAGATTTTGGGGGCATATTTTTTTAATAGTAATGTGATGTTTCCGATAATCCAAGAGACAAATTTAATTAATTATTTATATTTTTTCAAGGATTTATATTTCTGATATTTTTAAAATAATATTTTTTTTAAAAAAAATCCATTGAAAAAGGTAATATGTTTTTTTACTATATTTATTTTACATGTATTAGATTAATGTATTTAAAACATAATTTTCATAATTCTATAAAATTCTTTTAAAAATATCGACATATATTTTGAAATCATCATTTAATGAAATCAAGATAAATTTTTATTATATTTAGAAAATTGTATAGTATTGTTGAATGGTGAAAACTAATAATTTGAAACATATTATCAATTTTACGATATTACCATGAAATAAAAATGTTTAAAAAAATATGGATTTATATATATACTTAATAATTCATATATGAAATTTAAAAATATAATTTTTAACTTATAAAGCTAGAGTTTAATTTTTAAAAATATAATTAATGATTTTAATTTAAAAAACAATTTTTATTTTTTTCCATTAAGATTTTTTTGAGTTGTTTTCTCACAGTTTTAATTTATCATTTAATTATAATAGGTTACTTTTAATTATACAAATGAAATTATTTTTCTAAGAATAAAAATTGTTATTATTTTTTGTATAAATAATATTATGCTTAAAGAATGTGATTTTCTAAAAATGTTTTTGTATTGAATTTTCTGAATATATAACTAATTATATGATTTATAATATAATGAAAATTAATTTGAAAAAATGGATTCCATATTTGGAGTGGTCATACTAATGTTTTTTAATGTGTTCAATTTCATTCATTCCCATAATAAATATATACATTTGAAAAAGTTTTCACTATTATATGCAATAAAATTTTTATATATGGGGGCTAAACTAAGTGATAAAGCTTGAAATATCTCAAAAAGAATTATAAATTTTGTTTTATTAGTGTATAATTAGATTACATTATCCAATATTCTAGCATTAACTATATTTTAGTGAAATTCAATGAGAATGAAATTTTTATGTTTTAAATTTATGAATATTTATAAAGGTTCAACTCCTCTCACATATAATCAAGAACTATTTATATTCAATTGTCCAAACACATTTTTCACCCACGGTCAAATAATATCTACCAATATTAATTCAAATCTACCCTCCCCATTTCCCCATGGTAATTTTATTCCTATAAAAATAATCCTCGATTGCTTATAGTATAAACTAAGAGAAGATATCCAAGGAAAATTTATAATCCTAAATCATGTTCATTCATTTTTATTTCATATTTTTCCACCATAAAATATAGTATTACAAAATTAATATCATGTCAAAAGATTCATTAATATAGTTATATTTCATTTTGATTACGTAATAACTAATTTATAACTCTTTTTCATATGATGGAAAATTAAAATATCGCTCATGTGTATGTGAGGAATATCGGATCTAGGGACCTATATGTGGAATCCTTGAGCTGGTTAAATCATAATTAATTGGGCCAAAATAGATGCATGGACTCATTCGCACCTCTCTATACACAAGAGGCTGCTCACTAACACTGAGGGTCTATAATATTATAGTGCAGTGACTATACCTTTTTTATCAGAGTACTTCATAGTGTGAAATGTTATATAAATTAGTATAAGTAGTATAATGTAAAAAAATAAACAATCAATTAATATAAATAATCAACACCACTATAAATTGATTCAAAAAAATATGACTTTATGATTATATAAATATGGGAATGATCATAAAAATAAGTGGTCATACAATACAATACAAACATTAAAAAATATACATAATGATAAAATTCCAATATCTAGTCATATCATGAGATCATGCCATGTATTCTTATCTTTTAATCCTTCCTAGAACAAAATAATAAAGTATCCATAGTTGAATTCTTCCTCTTATTACTACTAGAATACATGAATTCTATATAGGTTCTAAATAGTGACCCAAATAGTGTGAGAGTAAGACTCAATAGGAAATAAAAAAAAAGTCTAATTCCATCAAGTCTATGAATATATAGTGATTATATATTTGGGTAACATATAGAAAACTATATAAATAGAAATCATTTTGGATCAAGATCCTCATGGGATACCCATCCAATACTACCTTTTATGTCTATTGTAATAAATTCTCTAAATATTCAGCACTATATAATATATGCTCTGGACCCGATGAATATAACCAAGGTGTATCTACAGATTGATATATGTATAAGGGATTACCAAGTCCAATCAACATAATTACACAATTATATCTAAAATCCCCCTTAAAATTGTGGATACATAATAAAATCAAGAACAATAACGATTTCATATGTGATGTTCCCTATCCAATATCAAAAAATATTATAATATTAATCATTTCTATGAATTTATCATAAAAATCATTGAGTATAATTTATATTAAATAAAATCAAATAATATGGTTCTTCATGTACACAAATTCCAAAAAATCAATAAGGTTCCCCATTTCAATTAATTTCAAATAAAAAATAAAGACATTCATAACTTTTTATTTCAAATAATAATTTAGGATCAATACGTATATATTTTTGGAAAAAACAATAAGGTGATTCATGGAAATTAATTCTATATAACTAATAGGTATCTCCACAAAAATAAAATCATAATAAATAATAATGATCTTGATTTCAATTAATTCAAAAACAATAATAAAGACCTAAATGCCTATTAATTACATTCCGATATTTTAGGCTTTTAAATGATAATTAATTAGAAACAGTAAAGGTGAAAATTTACTTCTATTTAATCAATTCAATTCATCATTTTAGTCATAAAACTTAATATTAAAAAAATGGTCCAATTGTAAAATAGTATTCACTATATCATTTTACAAGTGTCTGGTGACATGGACATACAACTAATGTTTCAATCATAAAATTTTCCACATATTATCCTGATGGTGTCTGAACCATGACTACCCAAATCTCACCTCCAATTGGTCACATGATTATGACTACTACCGAGTAGGAACATTAGAGAAATGGAAGGAAATAAACTAAATTACATATACAAATGCACATATATCCAATCCCATACAATGATAAATTGTAAAACAGTAGAATTGAATGAATGCATAAATCTATGATCCTAATGTCCGGGTAAAATAGTAACATACTAAATGCAATAAAAAGTGGAAAATACAATCCCAACCATAAACTATAGAGTGTACAACTTCATATAAGGGATAAGACTATGATAAAATAAAACAACTCAGAAAACTCCTCCGTATTTCAATATATTTATATGCTCCCCCATCTTCCCATACTTCATGTACATCAGAATATGGGTCATCATTTTCAAATGAAATGAATCTTTTGGGTAGTTCCCATGCCTGTTTGAATATAAATAACCTCATAGAACACCATAATAACCATATACACAAATTTTCATGAATAGCCTCATAATAATAGTGATATAGTAATAAATAGAAACAAGAAACCAAGACAAACACACCAATACACACACCCAAAGGGCACTACTCATATAGGATGTCACTAGATGAGTGACACCAAAATGATACTACTCAATAAAATGCTCATTCTGATATAATCCACTCCAAAAAAATTAATCACCAAATACACTCATCTAATATTTAATGATCATTGGTCTACACCTACTAAATCTCAATAGCATATGATGAAATCGATCCTCATAGAGGGGATTATGCCAAGGACCATTGTGGTCACCACGATAACAATATGGGTCAATATGTTATATATAGTATCATACAAAAATGAAACAATAAACACTATATAAATAGCATATTAAGAGGATAAAATCCCTACCCAATGAGATCATTCCAATTACACAAACAACAAATGTGGTATAAAATTATATAGGAGCATATTCTAGTATCATGGAGGAAAACTATAATCTCTATGATAGAATCATCATCCATAGGGGATCAAAATATAGAAATGGGGATGTAAGTCTACATTTTACCATTGAGGGAATGAACTAAGAGAACCAAAACATCCAATAATAGTCTAAAATAAAAAAATAAAGGGCCCTAAACACCTTCAAATTTATTGCATGGTGTGTAAAATGGATACAGAACATATTCATTTAACACATGCTCATCTGTGGGGTGTTCCATCATAGGATATATAAATATCTATAAACATGGATCATAGGAATATGATTTATCATTTATAGATCTCCTAAGACTTTCTATCACAATCCAACCCAAATTCCATTGTAACGTGACAACTTTACCAATACTGACATAACCTGAATGGTATTCCTGATCCCCATGGGTTAGTAATAAGAATATCGAATCATACACAAATAAATGTGGGAGCAAGTTTCACAAAAACAATGGGGAAACGAGATAAAAAATTCAGAATGCGTAGTATAAAACATCACGAAGAAAAGTTTACATGAAGTAAAGTATGCCAAAACATTCCAAAGTAATCTCAAAATGTACCATAAAAGAGGATAACAATGCATGTACCAATGGACACAACCCTCCAGGCTCAAGGATCAACATCTTCTACCACATTCATATGGTGCCTAACCATTGATTGAACCTGGATGTGGATAATATTCAAACAGCCAAAGGAATGGGTAGGGTGTGAGCTAAAATACTAGTATCATCTCACCATTAATTATATATTAACATTCCATAATTAATTTACCAAATAGTGTATTTAATTTTAAATAAACATTAATTTTAGGTTAAAATAATATTAAATATAATAATGATTTAAATTTAAAGGTATATATATAATTTAATCAAATGTTCTAACAAAAATTTTATATATCATAGTTTATATGTATTTATATGGAATTGAAAGTAGTTCCAAAACATTTGATTATATCATTATTCAAACATAATAATAATGAGAAATGTGGTCATCATCCAAAAGGTATTATAGTTCTAGGATAATGGATCCTAACACACTTATAGGTGAGTTGTGACAATATGATTGTACACATATCCCTTTAATACATAAAAAAAGTAGACATCAATATCCTATTAGGGATGTGACTTATTTCAATAATATATGTTTTAGTTATAAATTGTCAAAATATTGATATTCTAATAACTCACAGACAAGCTAGGATTGATTGTGCTCTAATTACTATCATTTATTGTGGTTTTTTTAAATAATATATAAAATACAATATAACACATTATCCAATTTCATGTATTCTAATTTCCTTTTTAAAACCATTATATGAGGTTTTAATAAAACACATGTCTTTTGAAAAGATAAACCCAACGGGTTTCCAAAAGAACTATTTTAAAAAATTTCAGTGATACATATTTGAAATAAATTTCATATAATCAATTTGCTTTTCAAAATTCAAAAATTTAAGTCCACAGTATAATTGAAAAAATTTAATTTAATCAATTTTCCATCTATCTTCCTATCAAAGCCAAATTCAATAGATTTTATGGTTTTTACTGTTTCATACCAAATCGAATTTCAAATCATAAATTCAATGGAATTTTTTTTAATAGAGAAATTGAAATAAATTTCTATAAAATCGGGAAATTTAATTAAAATAATATAATTCAATTTAAATAAATAAATTCATGGTAAATCATAATTTGATAATCTAAATGGAACAACCCATAGTGGGATCTTGGGATCTCAAATCTCAAATCCCTAAAAGTGAAACTTGAATAATGAAAATAGCAAATGAGGATATAAGAATTACTGTAAGATTAAATATCTACAATAGTTGGGATTATATCTTCTATCAACCTGTAGAAATACCTAACCCTATAGAGTAAAATAGAGAGAATAGAAAAAGGAAAAAGGAAGAGGAAAATTATCAAATATAGATATAATGTTATTCTCCAATATTTGATCCGATTATGGAATGGAGTAGAAGGGAAAAAATCACATCTTATGTGAATTTAGTGAAAAATAAATCATAGGGAGGTTTTTTTGGATCATTAAGTATGTAAAATGTAGGTTGTATGATAAATAAATAAATTTCCAAATTAATTAAATCCCATGTATGGTATCCGGGGAAAGGCCGCACAGTATGACAAACCATGTTCCCAAATCATGCAACAAATACTAGAATGGTTCATGGATTCTACTATGTGGTTTAATGGTTTCCTAAACTGTTATCCATCCTTAAAAACCCTCAATTCATAGTTTTGTATGATTTTCTATAATATGGTTCATATTTTGGGAAAAATATGTTCCAATCGTGCATATCCTAGAAACATTGAAAATTTCCAAAATATTCACCTAGCACAACTATAAATGAAACCCCAACAAAGCATGATCAAAATACGGGTTTAGGAATAGCAATAAACATTAATAATATATTACAACCTCCCTAAGATAGATTCAATATTTCCTAAATTATCCATCTCCAAATCATCCATGTCAAAAAGATGAGGCCACTACTCTTTCATTAGTGGCTCCCTCTCATACATCTCATAACAATCAAAACTCTTAGGCCATATAAAAAAACCAAAGTTATCATCATCCCACAAGGATCCGTAGCATTATAATAAAATATCATGAGTGGATGATTAACCATGGATAAATTAGGTTCAACCTCAAGATAACACCATCTCATAACATTAGATAGACCAGATATATAATTTAATAGATTCAATACATGGAAAACATTATGTATCATTGTCAAATTTAGAGGAACTTGATAATTTTAGGAATATTTATACACCAACTCCACAACCTTGAAGTATCCCAAAAAAAGAGGAGTAAGTTTCCATTTCATCTAAATCAATTTGTAACCCAAATGTGGAAAAACATTCAAGAACACATGGTCACAACTAAAAATTCAAATGCCCTGGGGTGATGATTTGCATAATATTTAAAGTAAATATCTTCTTTCAAAATCCTTTGACATGTAAAATAAATCATTATTTTCATATCCTTAAAATTCTTGTTCAAACCATGTAAATTTCATAAAAATTTACTTGAATAGCTTAGATATATATGGCCAGCCATACCAAGCCTCAAAATGATACATTATGACAATGGACTGGTAAATATTGTTATATGAAAACTCATCCATCCAAAAATGATAATACCAATCTACAAAAAAGTAATGTAAATTTCTAAAATGTATATCAATAAAAATATATATGTCTATTTTTTTCTGGTCATCCAACTATGGATGAAATGTCATACTAAAATAGACCTAAGATTGTAGTGCCTCGCAAAGGCCTCTCTATTTATGAGAAGTGAACTAATTATCCCTATCTAAAAATATTTAATGTTGAACTCCCTAAAAATGTACAATGGATTTCAGATATTGAATTATGAAATCCTCATATATAGTTTAATCATAAATGGATATAATTTCTGTTAAATTTTCAACCAATCAATCATATCCTAGATCACATTCTTCTTTATCTTATTATGAAAAATCCCAATCATAATGTGCATTGATATCACGTCCCACTTCTATGTTGAAACTATATGAGAGTGAAGAAAACCTAAAGGTTTGTAGTGGTCAACCTTGACCTTCAAACACATATTTCAATAAGATACTAAATTATAAGTTTCCCTCCTCATACCTGGACACCAGAATCTAAACTGAATGTGATAAACCATAATTGTAGTTCCTGAGTGAACTTCCCATTGGGTGGTTTCGAAATACGCTATCACAACATTCCATAGAGATAATAGAACAACATAAATATTTTGATTAGATAAAAACACCAGAGTAGAGTAGAACCTTCTAGGGATGATCTCAACACTATAATGAGACACTCTAATGAAACATAACTCATAATCAAACTTCTATTCTTGAAGGATTTGCATGAGATGAGTGGATTTCAATTGAACACTGGCCAACTAAACTTAGGCCCCTGATTCTTGGTCTCGAATATGAATCATTGTAATGGTACATATTATTTCCACTCATTTAATGATTACGTCAGAGGTTTGGGTCATAATTTTCCTACTAAAAAATGAATGGGAATATCGATGCAAAAACATTTCAATGGATTGAGAATAATCATGCATCCTCATTCCATTAAAAGAATTCACACTTCCACTGGGAGAGATTGAAACTCCCACCAACCCTATCATTCCATCCAAGTCCATTTTTACCATCAAATATATATATAGAAAATCATTATAAAATGTATGCATCCTCAAGAAAAAAAGTGAAAAATATTAAATTGGATTCCCAAATAAAACCATGTAGTAATTGTCTTCTCAATCAATAGAATTTTTGGTGAAAAATACAGATGGCTGTAAAAAATAGTTTTCACACTCCGTCATAGTATTTTCAACCTATTCATGTCATAAAAAAGTAATAGCCTTGTCTAGAAACAGAAACTATCAATAGAACTTGTCAGAAAACATAAATTTTATGTCTTTCAACTATATTCCCTTATGTTTCATCAACATCAACATTGTTCCCCATTATCTCATGATTGTTCCCTCCATCATGAAGGTAGGAAAATTCACATTAATTTTGTTGGATATATCTATGAACCAAAAAACACACTCAATCCTTCTCCCATATTACATGTCCTTTTATGGGATTTTTGGATACATTTATCATTTGTGGCTTCTAGAGAAGTAATCATAAGAATAATTCCATAAAACATCTCATTGAAGATCAATAGTTGGATATTTAATGAGAACTATTATAGGTTCATATCCAAGAGATTGAACAGTATGTGTGATCACCTCATCTAGTCACAAGTCCATAATATTATTTTCTTGATTTGGTTAATCAAAATATTGCTCATATATCTAATTCTCGTGAGTTGGAAAACTCATGTTTCTAAACAACATTAGAATAAAACATAAAAGACATTATATTAACACTTAGATAGATAAAAAGTGGAAAATTATTCCAATATTATAAACTAAAAAGATTAGAATTTCAACATATCAAAAATAAATGTATGTAACAGATATCAACTAATATATAATATGTCATTCCCAAACCACCCTTGTTAACTAAATGATCATTATTGTGTGGGTTTTCCAGACACTCAATATCAACTACCTTTTATCTTCATAAAATATTACACAAATGCTTACAAATAACCAAATAATGAAAATCATGGTGCTCTTATACAAATTTGGTTTGAATCTATCAAGAAACCCTGGTAACCTAATAACTAATATGGTCTTAATAGTCCAAATGATTTTCTTGATCCCCTGGGCTGGTTATAAGAACAAAACATCAAACAAAATTAATATGGGAATGAATTTTCCTTAAATATTGTGGAATATAAACGAATAGGTAAACATTAATACAATAAAACACCAAAGAGGTAAAATATGAATAAATAGACAAATATACTGCCCCAACGAAGCATAGAATAGGATAATAACCCATGTTTTATGGGACTCAACTATTCATGCCCAAGGATCAACATCTACTTCCACCTCTTAGTAGAAACATACCCATGCTCAAACCTAGAAGAATATAATCTATAAACATCTGAAGGAAAAGGTAGGTTGTGAGATAAAGTCCTAGTTTGGTCTCAGTAATAATTACATAATAATATTTCGAAATTAGATAACCATATAAATCATTTAATTTTTTAAAAACTGGAGTTAATATTAAAAAGAACATTTAAGCCAAATAAAGATATTGATTTAAAAGGTTGAAAATAAATTAATCAAATGGAATAAAAATCATTTTATACAACATAGATAATAATAAATAATATTTCATAGAAAATAAATCCAAAAATTGGTATATATGTTTTTCAAATATAAAAAACTGAGAAACAAGTTCATATTTTAAAAGGTACAATAGTTATAGGCTATGATATCTTCATACACTCAAAGCTAGATCCTGTGAAGATCTATATTCACAAAGCACTTTGATATTGTCTAATGAGAAATCATCACCATACCATTAGGGAAATGACCTGCTACAGTTAGTTTTAAAGTAATATTGAATCAAAATAGTTTTTTACCAATAACGCAATAACTACCTAGGATTTCATGTTCTCTGATAACAAACATTTAGATGGAAAAATATTAATAGTACATAAAATAAAATTAATCTCATTCCACTATTTCACGTATACAAATTTGTATTTTAAATTAAACACATGTCATTTAAATGAAAGAATAACATTTTAAACAAAAAATCCAATGGGGTTTTATCACAACTCATTTAAACCATTTTATCAATTACCAAATGAAATCAATTTCATCAAATCAATTTCAAATTTTAAATTACACAATTTAATTTAATCAATTTTCTATAAAATTTCACAACACACCTCAAATAAATATAATTGTGGGTGTTCCCAATTTCACTCCATTCTAATTTAAAATAACCAATTTAAAATAATTTGTAATTTAATATATAATTTTTTTTAAAAAATATATAAATTGAATTTATTTCATGAAATTTATGCTTGATCAAAATTGGTCAATCTAAATAGAATCACCAATATTGGTATCACGAGATCTCAACACCAAAATCCCTAAATGGGAATCTCCATCAATGAATTTTGGGGTAAGGATATAAGAATGACACATAAACTCATGATCCGAAATACTAAGGATTAGATCCCCCAACAACATGGAGATATATAAAACCATATATTGGAAAATGCAGAGAATGGTACAATGATAAAAAATGATGAAACCTAATAGGTAGAGATCAAATTCCATTGTTCTTGTCTCGATCATCATCTAATTGAGTTAATGGAACTAAAATAAATTATTTGTAGCATACCTAGAAGAATAAATCATATGGGGTTGTCTACGTATGTTAGGGACCTAAAAATGAGTTTTCAGTATATATGAATATAGTTGTTCGAATTAATTATATATTATGCATGTTTTTTTTTGTAAAAGACGCATGGTTTGAAATATTGTGATCCCTAACTCTATGCTCCATTTTAGAATGTTACGCATTTTCTACAATGTGGGTATATTTTTTTTCAAAACAAGAGCCATCTATGAAAACCTTTATAATATGGTTTTTAATGGATTTCCATGAAATGGATCATGGTTTGGTAAAATCATTCTCCTGCTATGCACAACATAAAAACATTCAAAATATCCAAAATTTTCACTCAAAACTACCCCAAAATAATTCCTAAAAAATATTGATTAAAAAAGGGGTTTATAAATGCATCTAAATACTAACTAGATGTTACACTCAGACTATGTCTTCTTGTAATTCTTAGGTACACCATACAATTTTTATTTCTTGGCTTTGATCTTGTACATTGGTCATCTCATTCCCCTTTAACATCTATGATTCATGTCCAGTTACACAACACGATTCACAGATCATGTGACTGGGTCACATAAAGTATTATGATATTCTCTTCCTATAAACCAAAGAACTACACATTGGGTATATCATTGTGTTTTATCCTAGATGACATGTTTTGTAACTGGGGAACTAAGAAACCCTAAGGTTCTTCTAAATAATGCACTCCAAGTTTCCAAAGATGCCTTTCGTGAATCAAACCACATATTTAGGGTCATTTGATTAAATGATTCTTTGATATGAGTATTAAATGATTCAGATCATCTCAAAAAACAACCTCATGCATCATTTTTAGTCACCCCTTCGAAACTAGAATGATTAAAAATTTCCAATCTAATAAGATAGTCCTCTATTAATCTTCTGTCATCAACACACCTCAATCATACCTTTGATCTATAACCACATCCGTGATATTGGTCCAATGTATTGATGAAAAGTCATATAGTTATTAAATATATGGTAAACATAAAACCAGAGTCTATGGACAGTTCCCCAGATGAAAAAAAATAGACGGATGATAAAACCAATATCCACAATATTTGAGTAAAAACACTTGGAATTTTTCCTTTAGAAAAGATCCTTTTTCATAAACATAGATAAACGAAGTAGATATAAATAATGAAAAATTAAATATATCTCAAATAAAAATTTAACATTGCAGATATCAATAATTATTAGGGGAACTAATTAGAATTTGAATGAGATAAAATAATGAGGTGGAATATCAAAAATTAAATTCCCTATCTATAGACTAAATTGATCATTAACCATGAAGAGTTCTATGTATAAATTATTGGAAAATATCCACAAAATTAGTTCCTGGACAATATTTATCTCATGTAATCCAATGATTTCATCCAATGATTATCCATAAGTTATTCTCTATTGGTTCCTCTAAATCCATATGATTTGTGAATAACCATAGGGTTGGGGCATAATCATGTTTTAATATAAGAGTTTGGTCACTGCATTAAATAATATAAAATAATTCATTTAACTTATTTATTTCATTAATTCAATGCTTGTGAAACCATTTTTCACAAATGACTTATACTAAAAATGGTTATATTGTATCTAGGAAAGAACACTTGTTCGAAATTAAATATTTCTATTAGATATCTGATCAGGTTCCATATTAAATAGCTTTTCCTCTATTTTAGGAAAACTACACATCTCTGATATAAATATATTTTATATATTTCAAAAATTATTTCTAGGAACTTTTGGCCTTGAAATCTCATCTTATCAAAGTGTCTATCTTTGATTATATCAATATATGACATCTAAAAGTAATATTTGGAAAATAATAGTTATTGTAATCTCTTTTCAGGATGTATTTTCTTCCTAAAAAGTGGAAAACCTACTAAATTTTTTTATGGTAATGGGCTCGTATCTGTGTCTCCTTATCCTAGATTATCCCATAAATATTCTCATTCTACTACAGTGCATGAACTTGTGGAATAAATAACCCACAAAGGATTACCTTTTGGTGGTTATCAATCTCCACTATATACAAAACAAATGTATATCCACATTTATTATACATCATTCCATAGTTAATAACATGTGATGGGTCATGCATTGAATTCTAATATATTATGCATGGAATATGTTGTGTACCCTGTCCAATTATAGTGGTAGTGGGAAGTACTATGTCAGCACCACAACTCGATAGAGTATGTTGAATAGGAAAATTAAATCTCATAGATATATATCCACCAAAAACAAATATTTGTAGTAGGAACTAATGTTAGACCCACAAAAGAACATGTTATCCCTACTTGTACACTATAGGTCTCCAACATCGATATATAAATGGAATTTAATGGATCCATGTTATCCTCAACATCTGATGTATAATATGAACCATCTCTGAAGTAGCTCAAACCAACTCTAGACACATAAATTCTTATTTCAATATATTATTCATAAAAATTAGTGACCTATAGTATCACCCATATAATTTCTCAAAAGGTGCAATAATGTTTGTGTAATTGTAGATGTTATTGTACAAAAATTACACCAATGGTAGGTGATCCTCCAAATTATGGTAATGTTCCAACATGAAAACATAAAAAATGTTCTCTAAGATCGGAATGGCCTGATCTATCTAGCATTCAATTTTGGGATGAAATGAAATGCTCAAATGCAACTGAGTCGACAACTCCCCCTGAAATCCTCTTCATAATCATAGTGTGATGTTATCTTGATGGTTACAACAACCATCAAGGAAACTATATAGATTCAAAAAAACTCTTTCTTGTAGAATCATCACACAATATCTTCTAATCTTTTATCCAAAATAGATAATATGTGGAAATAGATGGTGAGCGGTATATGATCACCCAGATTGAATCATATCCCCTTAACATATGTTTAAACCAAATATTAATTTCAATATATATCATTCCAAACATCTAGTTTGGACTCGCAAGGGGTTTGAAATGTCCCAAACATTGGAATAATATTTTTCTCATAAATGTTTGTGTTATTTTACATTATATCCAACCAAACTATATCCACTAATTATTGAAAGAAGTATAATTAAAATGATAACATTGGGTTTTGATGGTTAATTTACTGTTTGTCAATGTAACCATTAGAAACTATGATATTATCGATATGTTTATTATTTATAACTAAAAAGGGTCATGGTTAATTAATACAAAAAGATGACTAGATAACTGCATGTTTTAGACTCGGGTCATATGAAGACTATCTATATGAGATTGGGAAGAGGTTGTGTCATTAGGCATTTTAATGAACAAGCATCAACTGAGTTTCAACATGCGAAGCTTGAATATAATCGCCTAAGGGAGAAGTTCAAGATGATTGAAATCCCCACTAAAGCAATGTTGTCTAAGTCACCCCTATTTTCTATTACCATAGAAAATCTTACACATAGGTCCTATATATGTGTTATAAGGTTCTATGTAATGAGGACTTCGTTACTTTGTGTAATACGTTTTGTATAAATAAAATTTTTATTTCATATTATGCTACAAATCATGAATTTCAAATGTCCTGATAAATATCGAATGAATTTATAGAAGTTACATATTATTAGTGAATTTTGAAAAAATGGTATCTCAAAATATTTATGAATAAATTATATAATTTATAATGTGAAATGATTTTCAAAAAATTATCTTCTACAGTAGTGATCTATAAGAAATTTAGAGTATAGTAAGAACAACATAATTTTTTTTGTGAATAGTAAAGTATAAATAGTAATATTACCCTTATGAATAGTTACGTGAGAAATGTAATAATAATATCACTTAAGTATGAATAAATATAATTTAGGAACCATTTTTGGTCAAGTTATATAATAGAACATGTAATTAAAAGTTTGGGAAATTATTAGTTAAATATTAGTATTTTTTTCGGTAAACAGTTTTTTAACTAAAACATAAATATCTCATAAATAGAAAACTGTTTTCATAAAATGGGTTTCATTATCTAATTTATTGGACTGATATTTTTTTAGGGTGAATTTATTAATGTTTAATAAAATGATTTATTTTTCGTGAATAGTAAAAATACAGTTTTGAGTTTTGGTGTGATTAATGGCAACATTAATGATTTAATAATAATATAATAATTATTTTTCACTTTTGAATAGTAAGATATGCTAGGATTTGTCCCAAGTTTCTAATACCATTGTAAAATAACATCATAAAGCCATGGTTTTGAAAATACCACTGATGATATGGCCCTAGGAAATGAATAAAATATTCCATCACTTTTTCTATAAATACCAATCCATTACCTCATTCTATCCATTCCCAAATCCCCCTCAACAAATCTCTGGTCCTTATACTACCCTAGGATCCCTCATTCCCTCAAGGGTCCAAACCTTCAATCTTTCGAAGTAACTCTTCAATGTAAGGGAACCTTTCACCCTCCTCTTATAAGTCATGACTTATTTTAGGTTATGTCTTATAGATTCCATATTCTTATGTTGAGTTATGATCCAATAAATACTTATTAATTTCTATTTCATATCCAATTAATGAGTGATCATTTCTTCCCTCATCAAAATATTTTCTGATTTTCTAATTGACGCTATTATGCTGCCGAATTTTGGAAAAAGAAATTGCATCTTTTTATCGGTTTCAAGATTATTTTCATGTTGAATGTCATTAAATCATTGATACCATGATATTACATAAAATTTATTTTGTCTCTATACTGTATTATGAGTTATTTATGACTGGGTGACCCATTTACCCTATCTTTTTAATTTTTTCTAAAAACATTTTATGTTGTCTTTATGCTGCAGAATTTTCATCTCAAAATCTCCCTATTTTTCTCAAGAAATTATTTGTTCATTTATTTTAATACCCAAATTTTTCTTTATTTCAAGGGGTATTCATCGAGGCATAAAATATATATAAATTAATATAGAATTGACATATATATAACCCTCACTTCCTGTCCATGGATTATAAATGAAATAATGATTTAATTATTAAGAACATCAAAAACATCATGATTTTGAAATAAATCCCATTTCATTTACTCTATCTGGGTTATTATGAAATTTATTATTATGAACAATGTTTATCTCATGTAAATAAAGAGATATTAATGGTGCGCCCTGAATGCACCCTAATTCATAGTGTAAATAATTTAATCTGAAAAGGTGAAAAGTTTCATGATTCCATGGTGAATAACCTTGGTAATTTTTCAGAAACCTTGGGGAGGAACCTTGGTGATACATTCCAAAATGTCTAAATTGAATGTTTTAGTCACATAATCATGTTTTTATCCATGTTTTTATTAGTATGATATGCCTCTTTATCTCCATGGTTTTATTTATATCGCTCAAGATCATATGTAAAATGATTCACAAACTTCCTTTATTATTCCTTCGGATCACACATTCATTAAATGTATTTCTCCAGGTTATGTGATGAATAGTTTTATATAAGAGGAACTTTTCAAGAAGCTTTTACATATGATTTAAAAGATTGTTTTATGTTTTTAGTAATTATGTTATTTATTTCCAAGACTCTAGAGTTTAACGATCCTCTGTTAGTGAAATTTAATGAAATGTTATTTAATAAAATGGTGGGATTAAATAGTTTTTATGAAATGATAGTTTAGTTATTTAGGGAAATTTGGATATGTAAAAATTAAGAAGAACCCTATAGAAATGTATAAATATAGGAAAACTTGTTTTTATTATGGTAAATTATTAATGAAGTGGTTCCCAAATAAATAAATGTATCCCTGTATATGATCATGTGGATGTGGATCTGGAAAAAATGAACCAAGGAGTGAAAAATATTACAATGATGTTCCGGATTGTCCCAGGGTATCCTGGTGCACAAATACAGGCCTTCCTGTACTACTAGTTTGACACTACTAAGGGATATATTTTTTTGATCATAATTTTTTTTTGAATCATTATGAAGGATATAAAGAGAAATTTAATTGTTTAAGAATGATGTTCTAAGACAAAAAAATCATTTATAGTTAAAATATTCAAAAATGAAATAAGCTTATCAATAAGGATTTCTTCTTTTATAAAATGTTGAGCAATTAGATGAATCTAAAAAATGGTGACTACAACGAAGCATGCACTGATGGACCTCTGATGGATGTCGTAATGTAATACTTCATGAGAATGATAAACCAACTGACTAATGTTATTTGAAATAACTTGAACCAACTGACTCATCTTATGGGAAATAACATTAATTAAGATGACATACTGAACTAACTATAAAGGGTCTACATTTTATAGATTTAGTTATGATTAAATGACCTCCAACCACTAGTGGATCTACCACCAATTTATTGTATACATGTGGATCATCTATATCAAGAAGATCATTTCTATGCTCCACTATTATAAACATGAGAGGGTGACCTTTGATATTTACCACATATAGGGAGTAGCTGATCAATGGTGGGAAATGAATAAAATCCCAAGGGCAAGAGTGGAAGTTGAAGATATTTAATGGGAAGAGTTTAGAGAGATATTCATCTACAAGTATTAACCTCGATCAATGAGAAAATTTTGGAGAAGGGGATTCTCGTGCAGAAGTAGATGGAGAATGAATCTATGGGATGCTACAAGATGAACGTCACATGTATTCAACGTAATAACTCTATTTTTTCATGGATCCAAATGGTAATGTTGATATATTAATCGGTTTACTGAGACCTCATATATGGAAGAATCAATCCAATTGAAAAAATTATAACTATGAGGATATTGTGCACAGTGTGATGAATGTATAACTATAGTTTGGTGAGACAAAATGGACAAATAAATCCAAAAACAAGAAGAGATTTATGAAGCCCAGTTTAGGGAGTATCTTTGATAAGGGAATCAGATAAAAGCAAGTTTTAGGTCCCATGTGTAATAAAAGTGGGAATATGCATCTGATGGACTATATTATCCTAAGCGGGAAGTGCTACAAGTGTTAAAGAGATTGCCATATCACACAAAATTGTCATAGTGAGGAGAATCCACATCTCAAAAACACTAACGTCTATGTAATGATGGTTCATTCCCTACTTGTTGTCCAATTCTATTTATGTGGAAAACATAGGCACTTTTCCAATAACTTTCCAAATCTGAGGGCAGTGGAGGGGAAAACCATTAGCCTTAGCAATGGCCCAACGATCATGGGTGTGATTTTCCTATCAAGAGTGCAGATGTTAGTGCTCTGAATGAGGTGGTGGCAGGTACTCTTGGTCTTCACAAAAATATATCATGTACATTGTTTGATTCTGGTTCTACACACTTTTTTATTTCTTCCATGTTTTCAATGAATTTATAATCAACTGCATATTTGATAAAAGTAGAGTTATTAGTCAAGACTCCTAGTGGGAGTGTCCACACATCGTTAGTGTTTAGAAAATATAGTATTTAATTTATTGAGAACAATCTTATCATAAATATTGTCGTCATTCGGATGCTGGAATTCTACAATATACTAGGGATGGACAGGATCTCATGTTTTAATGCTATGATCAAATGCAGAAGTAATGAAATATCAGTATTCTTTAATGGAAGAAAAATAGTTATCTTCCAAGGAGAGATATCTCAACCTAATATTTTCCTAGAATAACAAACTATATATTTCATTAGGTAGTTTACCAGTGATGAAAAATAAGGAAATGATAGTATAAGGATAGAAAATGTCACCATCGTCCATGAATACATTGACATATTTCCTGAGGGTTTATCCAAACCCCCCTAAAAAGTGATTTTTATTTATCCATTGAACTCGTACATAGATCTCATCTTATATGAAAGACCTCGTATAGAATAGAAAATATATAGATGAAAGAAATTAAAAAGAAACTCCATGATCTTTTGGAGAATGTGTTTATTTGTCAATGTGTGTCTCTTGGAGAGAACCTATTGTTTTTGAAGTGAAGTAGGATGGATAAATGGGTCTATGAAATGATCATAGAGAAATAAATGGTATCATAGTGAAGAAAAATAACCTCATCTAATAATTTATGATTTATCTGACCAAATTATTGAGGATCAATTCTTCTATATGATTGATCCTAGATCTGGTTATCATTAATTGAGGGTGATGAAAAAACATGTTCTTAAAACATCCTTCCTATAAAGATATGGGTATTATGATATTGTTTTTAGACCCTTTATACTGACTAACACACGCACTATTTTTTATGGATTTTGTGAATAGAGTCATTAAGGACTATATTGATAACTTTTTTTTGGTTTTTATTAATGATATTATAATATATTCCAAAAGTTCTATGGAGCATGGGGATCATATAATGGTTATTTTGAAAACGCTGAGGAAGGATGTGCTTTATGGAATGTTTACAAAATTTGAATTCAGGATACAACAAGTTGCATTCTTGTGGTACATTGTATCAAATGAATGAATCATAGTTTACCCTAAAAACAATTGTTTTAGAGGAGTGGCCTCATCCTACAACAATAACCGATATTCATAGTTCCTTAGATTTGTGGGATATTATATGAGGGTTTTGAAAAAAATTTCATGACATTCTAATCCATTAACAATGTTAACTAGAAAATGGTTCAAATTCATCTGGACAATGGATTGTGAGGAATGATTCCAAGATCCAATGAATAGATTGGTTACAACAACCATGTTAGCATTTATGTGAAGTTGACAAGGATGAATTATTTTAAGCGATGAATCTTTGAAAGGTGTTGGATGAATCCTCATGAGAATGATAATGTTGTTCCTTATTAATCTTGATTATTGAAGACTCGTTAGAATAACTATCTTTCACATGATCTAGAGCTTGTTTCTTTTATTTCTATGATGATATGGAGGCACAATATTTTTGAAGAAAAATGTGTTATATACACAGATCATCAATGTATTATGTATATCATCAAACAAAAGGAGATGAACAGGAGACAAATGATTTGGGTGTAACTTCTTAAAGACTATGATTGTTGAATTCATTATCATATCGGAAGAGGAATCAAAGATGTTGATTCAATAAGAAGGAAAGACCCAGTTATTCATTCTTGGGTGAGGAATCAAATCGATCCTATGATCAATGACATAAAAATGTTGGAAATGGGAATAATAAGGGATGTTACTTCATAAATCAAATACCAAATGGGTTATCAACTATCGTTACTACAGAATATCAAGAAATCACCAAAAGAAGATCAGTTATTAAAGAAGAATATTGTGGCTATAGTGGATGGGACATTTCATGAGTTCAATATTGTTCAACAAGATGTACTAAGATTTTGCACAAAACTATGTGTTCCATCTTTTCTAGAAATAACGAATTAGTCGACGAGAAAAGCACAATGCTCTAATTTATCTATACCTCCTGGAAGCACAAAAATGAATAGGGACCTTCATGATCATTATTGGTGGGATAATATGAAAAGGGAGATTGCTGACTACACAACACGGTTCCTAGAATGTCATCAAGTGATGGGTGACTGACAAATTCATAAAGGGGTATTGAAACCATAGAACATAAAATCATATAAGTAAGACAATGTCACAATGTAATTTATCACTAGAATACCAATAAAATCCATATAAAAATATATGATATGGGTAATTGTGGACCCTCTCACTAAGACTACACAATTTTTCTCCATTCGGGAATATTTCTCTCTTGATCAATCTGTCAGGATTTCTATGAAAGAAGGGGTATGGTTGCATGGAGTTAAAAATTTTATATTATATGATCTTGATAAAAGTTTCACAATAAAATTTTGGAGAAGTATTCAACATGATCTTATTACTAAATTGAATTTCTATATGCCATATCACCTCCAAACTGATAGCCAATCTGAGATGAATATTTAATCAATCTAGGACACGCAGAAAACATGCTCTGATATAATTTTACAGTAGATGGTACCAATATCTCCTTTTAGTTGAGACCTCTTACAACAACAACATCCACTTAATAATTCAAATAATTCCTTTTGATACTCAATATGGGAAGCGATGTAGAACTCCTACTTAATGCGATGAAGTAGGTGAGAGAATGTTTCTTGGGCATGATACTATGCAAGAGATGACATAAAAAGTACATGCCATCCAGAAACACATTAAGGTTGCTCAAATTCGAAAAAATAGATATGTTGACACCCGTTTACGGGACTAGGAGTTTGATGTTGTTGAAAAACTATTTCTTCGAAATTCACTTTGGAAGAGAGTCATGAGATTTGGGAAGAAATGGAAACTCATCACTAGGTACATTGGCCCTTATGAAATCCTTGATCTTGTATGAGGACTGGCCTATCTTCTTGAACATACACTAAATATAGAATAATTTCATGATTTCTTACACATAACTTTCTTAATAATTTACATACATTTCCCTTTAGATTAACTAAATTCTGATGTGGAAAAACTGGAAAATGACCTCCCTTTTGGGGAGCAGCTGGTGGAGATCTGGGATCATCAAGACAATGTTATGTGAAACAATAATACCAACATTGTTAATGTGTTGTGGAGGAACAACAATTGTGAAGTAGCTAAGTGGGAACCAAATGAGTCAATGAGGAAAAATTACCGACTTCTCTTCTAAGGGTACTAGTTAATATTTTGGGGATGGTTTTTTTGAGGGGGGAAGAATGTAATGTCCCGAACTTTTGAGTAATATTCTTCTCCTATATTTGTGTGTTATTTTATTTAATACTCAACAAAACTATATCCTTTTATAAATTATGTGAGTAAAATTAAAATAATATAGTTGGGTTTTTAATGTTATATGATTGTTGGTCAATATGACCATGGGAATCTATGCTCTTAACATTATGAATATTGATTATAATTAAAAATTATCATAGTTAATTAATATAGAATGATGAGTCGATGGTCACATCCAGAAGACTCAGATCCTACGAAGCCCATCTGTCAGAGCTTGGGTAGGAGGTTGCGTTACTAGGTGTTATTCTAGAACAATCACAATCTGGTCTTCAACATGTGAATCATGATCAAAATTTTACATGGTAGAAGTTCAAGCTTATATAAATCACCACTTGGAAAATGTTGTCCGAGACTCCCCAATATTCTATCACCGCGGAAAATCATACAATTAAATATTATGCAGGTCTTATAAGGGGATATGTAATGAGTCCATGGTTAATTTTTATATTCCTTTTTGTATAAATAAAATTATTATTTGTTATTAAGGTTATATTTTAGAATTTGAAATTTCGGGATAAATATAGGATGATCATATAGAAGTTTTATATTATTGGTGAATTTTGGAAAAATGGTATTTCACAGTATATTTTATACATTAACTTACTAATAATGTGAAATTATTTTCAAAAAACGGTCATCAACAATTGAGGTAAGTATGATATTTATAGTCTAAAAATATCAACATAATTTTTTTGAGAATATTAATGTATGAATAGTAATATTATCATTATGAATAGTAATGTGAACATTTCAACAGTAACATCTATTAAAAAATAATAAATATAATTTTGGCTTCATAAATGGTGAAATGATATAGTAGCATAAGTAAATCACCATTTTGGAAAAATTTTGTTAAGTATTTATAATTTTTCGGGTCTATATTTTTTTTACAAAATAATTAAATATCTCATAATTAGAAAATTATTTTCATTAAATGGAGATCAATTTTGAATTCATAAAATCCATATTATGTTTGAGTGAATATACTAGATTTTTTTTAATTTTTTTTTGTTTTTCGGTTAATAGTAAAAATACAGTTTTGAGTTTCAGTGTGATTAATGACATCATTATAGATATAATAATGATGTAATAACTAGAGTAGACTTTTTATAGTATGAAATGATATGAGGTGTCACATGTGGCCAAACCATGATCAAATACGGTGGAAAATCACATGGTTTCACAAATACCACTGAAGAGGTGTCCACTAGAAATTAATAAAATGTTCCCCCATAATTACTATAAATACTAGGCCATTACCTCATTCCTCTCATTCCAAATTCCTTATCAATGAAGATCTAGTCTTTTACATCCCAAGGTGATCTAAAGCACCTAAAGGTCCCAAGAAACAAGATTTCGAAGTTACCCTTTAAAGGTATGAGAACCTTTCACCCACCTCTTTTATGTCATGACTTCTTTTATGTTATGTCTTCTAGTACCCATCTTATTATATTGGTGTATATTCTTATATATTACTATTACAATTAATTTCATGTCCAATTGATGGGTGACCCATTTATATCTCATTAAATTATTTTCTCAATTTTTAATTGACACCGTTTAGCTACCGAATGCTTGGAAAAAAAATCACATCTTCTCTTTTCATTGATGTTTCTTTTCCAGGTGGTATGTTTTTCAAACATTTATACCATGATTTTTTCTAAAATTTTATTTTGTCCCTATTGTGTATTATATGTTATTTATAAGTGGTTTACCCTTGTCCCCTCTCTTTTTAATGATGTCCAAGAACTTGATATTTAGCTGTTATGTTGGAGAATATTCGTCTCAAAATCACTCTCTTTTTATCATGAAATTCTATTTTATTATTTATTAAAATAACCATATATATTTTCATTTCTAGGGGTATTCATCAGGAAATATAACTGATATATTTGATTCTATAATTGACCTATATATAACTATTACTCTCTTTCCATGGGTTATAGATGATATAATGGTCATATTTTTATGCACTTTTAAAACATCATGATTTTGAAATAAACCCCATTTCTTTGACACCCTTTCGGTTATTTATGAAATATATTATTATAATATATGTGGATAAAATTAAAACAATGGAATATTAAGGGTGTGCCCTGATAGTTCTCTAATTCATTGGGTATAGAATTTAATCTCTAGTGATGAAATGTTTTTACAATACCATGGTGATTAAACATGGTAATATTTATGAAACCTTTGGGATGACCCCTCATGATATGCTCATGGATATCTAAATTAAATGTAGTGGCCACATATTATAGTTATTATTCATGTTCTTATTATAATTATATCACACTTTATCTCCATGTTCTTATTGATATCTCTCAATATCACATGTAAAATGTTTCAGTTTCTTCCCTTACTGGGCGTTCATCTCACCCATTCCTTTGATGTTTGTCTCCAGTTTGTGAGATGTAGTAGATATACATATTATGAACATTAACCAAGGTTTTCAAGGAAATTTAAAAGATTGTTTTTATGTTTTATTATATTATATTCTTGATTTCCAAGACACTATACTTTAACTATCCTTTTTTGTAAACTATAATGAGGAGTTATTTAACATAAAAGAGGAATTCAATAGGGTTGACCTAAACCCAAATATACCTGGTTCTCATCTATCACATGATGAAAAGTGGGGATTGAGAGGAAAAATATGCAACAAATATCATCATTCCTCACCACCAAAACTAATGTAATATTACCTAGTATATCATTTCCACCCCAATATTTTCATGCTAATGGGATTATGGAAATCTATAAACTCCTCGTATAATAATAAAAATAGAAAAAATTCTTTCCTATGAATATACAAATGTGATCAATTCCATTAAAGTATCACTCTGGAACTCATTCTGTGGATATATATGTATATAGGATCTCACAGTCTATACCCCTAATACGTGACTTCCATAAATGTTGTAAAAGTAGAGGGGAAACAACTAAAAACTATAGGTAAATTTCTATATACATTTATACTAAATAAAAATACAATAAGGATAACTTATCTGACTCCTCTTCAAACAATTGAAAACAAGATCACCTATTTAGATAATCAACCACAACATTCAGTTTCACAATATTATATATAGTATCAAGGTCATAGAACTAGGGGAACTCTATATATCATTTATTTATAATATTAATTTAGTTTTGATAGAATTTATAGATGATACTAATTTGAATATAGTATATTATAAACCACGTGTACATCATGTTATGTAACCAAATCTTCAATGAAATGACCACTACTACAAGCTCAAGATCGTAGGTCACATAGTTCTGTTCATATGGTCTCAACTGAAGTGAACCATAGTCAATAGACACCAACTTATACATTAGAAAGAAATAAAATATAGTCTTTAATGTATCATATAACACTAAATACTCAACACCCTCCCCTACAAATTACAATATTGGAGTTCTTGTCAATATCTACCTCAACTCATGTATAAAATACATCTAGATAATTACAAACCACATCAAACGATACACCTTTTGGGTTAATTATTTCAAGGATGATTCCATTCTAGAGAAACTAGGAAGAAAATTGTGGTAATACCTAGAAAAACCTTGAAAGCACCAAACCATAAAACCACTTTTGGGTGGATCCCAATCTATAGTGAATTAAACATCACCGTGTATACTACCACTCCTTCCTCTGATATGATGTGTCCTAGAATGTGGACCTCATGAAAAAAAATGATACATTGAGAGATTCTAATAAAGTGGGTTCTCTTATAGAATTTATATGTATATCCTAAAGTCTCTTGTGTTATATTCCATAGAAACAATGTATACTAAGATATCATCAATGAATAAAACAATAAACATGTCTAATAAAGGTGGAAATATATTATTTATGAGTCCCATTAATAATTTTGTGGTGTTTTTCACAACGAATGGTATCACAAAGTACTCATAGGGAATATAGAGATTTATGAATTCCATATTTGATATATCATTGTCCCATTATTGTGGCCAGTGATAACATGATCTAAGGTAAATCATTATGAAACACATGAGACTATAAATTGTTCAAATAGTTCATTGATCCCTAGTGGTGGAAAATTATTATTCAGGCTCACCTAGTTCGAGAACTATTTTTTGACACATAAAATCAATATCCCCTACCTATTCTTGTGGAACAAAACTATTGATTCCTAGTGAGAAATAGTGGGACTCACAATTCCCATCTCTTGAAAGTCCTCTAACTACACACTTAGCTCCAAAATAACTACAGGAAACATCTAATGTGCTAGTGTAGAAATAGAGTATCCCATTTGGTTTAATTATGGAAATAATTATAGCTCATCGAGGGGAGTTAATCCTTTCATGTTCTTAAAAAAGACATCATAATACTATTCCACTACTTAAAAAACAAGTATCCTAAAAATCCACTCCTCTAAGAGTCGTGCAACCCAACTCATGAGTAATTTGATATAGTCTCTTATTCCTAGGACTATCCTACACCATCATGGTTTCATTTTCACCCAAAAAGAAAAACCTCACCCCATCACTATGGACACACCACATACTCTACCTAAAACATTCAATATGTACATAATCTATAGATATTTAGTCAATTACTAATATTATTTCCTAAGGAATCATTTCTACTACAATGAGATCCCTCACAAAACTATTACCTAAAAGAATCATATGGAACTATAAAAAGAAGATTGACATCACTATGTCACCTAATTCTGAAGCATATATGCACAAGGTTCGAGAAAAAGTCTAAACTAGAATCTCCAATTACTAAACTAGAGATGTGTCTTGAAAGTAATGAATCTCACATCTTCATATCAAAACTAAAACTATGGTAGAAAATACATTAGTCAAAATTAATTTCATCCTTGGAGAATCACATTCAATGGACTATATGTAGTGTATTTATCATCTTCCATTACTTTAATCTTCCTATTCTAGTGTAGACCACATGGGGGTGGTGGTATTAATATGTCAATGCTCATACCAACTCCCACATATCTTCTATATCCAATACCACATCGACTTCCATGCATACAACAATTCTCGTTTCTTTTCTTCTTCCTATAGGTTTTTCCAACCATCACCAGATTACATATTTATATTAAGATAGTACTATGATAAAGTTCCTCAATTATCACAGGTAAAACCCCACCACTCCCTCAACTGACTAGATCCATCATTAGATCTATAAACCACTAATCCATTGTCCCGAGATCTACTTCTAAAGAACCTTTACTGTTTTTATCCCTAATAATTCTTTCACATATCTACTATGAAGGACTCGGCTATAGGGTGACCACTACAAGAACCCACAGTTAGAATGTTCTCAAATATTAATCTCTCCACCACTATGGTCTTCTTAAATATTCCACCATATGTGGGAATGTAGAAAGATATTTCTAAATCCCTAATATACTAATTTAATCCATATTCAAAGGTTTTCTCTCTAATGAATCAACCCAACACCTCCACTATAGAGTATTAGGATTGATCGATGTATTTGAATGAATAATCTGACATAGTCAATCTTCCTTAATGATAATTTAGAAGCTAGTTTGTGTTAACTTATCGCAATGTCGAAAGATAAAACTCTACTCCAATGAGAAACATGATGTCATACTAGGATAGAGCTACCCATTAATGTGAATAAGTCACTAATATCCACTACATCCTAAAATATACCTGATGAAGGCTTGTTTTGAGGAATTCCGTCATACCTATAAGTGTACTACGATGTTAGAAAACATGAGTGATGGACTCTATACCTTCCTCATCCTCCTGGGAGTATGCCCCACCCCCAAATAAAGGAGGGTTATTCCTCTAGGACACATGCAACACACTCATCCTATGTGAATCCATTGATAGAACATACAGTGATAACATTTACACACAGGTCATTGATATATTTGTTAAAGCACCAAGATATTCAATATCCAGTAGATTCCACTATACTGATGCCTCTTCTCTTAGAAGATCATCCTTGTCATTATGCATTGGATTTCTAACTAGATTTATTCATAAAGGAAAAATAAATTAAAATTGTTGTACCATAATCAATAAATATATATGTGGGTCTATCTAAAAATAGAAATATGAACCACTACTCATTCCAATAATATTCACATAAAAATTTCTTCCCAAAACCAATGTTTAAATGTTACGATTCAATTTAATGGTTATTAGAGTCAGGTTTTATGGATTTAGTAGCTTCCTCTCCAATACTGGGATCCCTCACCTAAAATTAAAACTAAAAACAGTAAAAAATGTTTACATAAAACAAAAACAATCTCAATGAATTTGTCCTTAATGTAGAAATAACTGCTCTAAATGCACTCTATCATGGACCATCACGAAGTGGCTCAATCCACTACTACTAGAATCCTACTACTAATAATCTAGGCGTTGGTGACAAATGTTTATTGGGAATGTCATGCACATTGCAGGAATTTCCAAAAAGTACATATACACATGTAAAAGACAATTAAATTATTAAATATAAAACAAATGAAACTAATTCATCTGTACATCAATGATCTAGTAGTCAGACTATGTCAATAATATATAGAATGTGATAAAAAGGATAAAATAAGAGAACAACCAAAAATCAATCTAGACTTTATCAAGATTCAAGGGTGTGGAAAACATCAAATGCAACCACTTGGAAAACACCATGTCTTGTCAATCTCAATCTATGATCTACTAGCTCCCTATTCTTCACGGACACCATCAAATGATTTTTATTCTTCTTACAACATGACACATATAAGAAGATCACGTGAAGGGGTGCATGTAACAATACACAGTTGGAAACCCTGAAAACCCAAAACATGAATCATCAATAATAGTGATGTCATAACTGTAATAAATAACAAAATAGAAACAATAATCTAAGGTATAATAAAGATGAACAATGTTCCTCTATGAGGTCATAACAATACATCTAACCACAATATTATATTAAATGAAATGATCATTCTATGAAAATATGATCCATGATCCATGTAATATTCAAAGAAATTCATACATGTGTTCATAATCATTTGTCCCATCCTAATAAAGATCATTATTCTATAAGGATCCTTATACTCAGATAGGGGATCACACATAAGGATTCATGGGGACACCATGGACCCCATACTGATCAACCCACTATATAGGTGATTATACACTAACAATATTTTTAAGCCTACTAAAATATCATATAAGATTTAAGATCAATTCCGTTGGCCAAGGAGGTCCATCCAATTCCACAAACCCACCATATTTTATAAAATTAGAGGGGATCACTCTTCATACTCATGGAGGGATACCCAAGACAATATCTAGGATTCATCCTATTGAGGGGATCATAATCATTATATGTGGAAATAATTCCTCAATATACCCTCATGGGGTTGTACAAAAGGAACACACAAAACTAATATGGGTCCAAAATAATGAAACCAAGGGCCCCAAACACCATAAAATGAAGTACATAGAATGTTAACAAGATACACAATATGTCCCACCAACCCATGTCCAGCCCATGTGGAAATGCCTCACATGGATTTAAAACAAAAAACAAAAAATGTGTAGGAATAGTAGAAAACATGTATGGATATTTATACACTCTACAAGTTCCATTCAACTATTCATGTGTATGCTAGATCATGTATGGCTAATATGGACTAGTTTGTGTACATTGTTCTTACCATGCCTATATAAAATTCAATCTATATGTTGATCAACCATTCAAGTGTCACACAACATGTGACAAGGTTAAACAAAATATGATATTTATCACTCCACAGAAACCCGAGAACCATGTAGTTAGGCTCCACATGACATGTTCACCCAGATTAAACTATTTCTAACTCAAAATATTGTAGAACCCCCAATTTATTATCAACAATTTATTCTATGTTCTCAAATACAATATACTAATAAGAAACCATAGATCAATTTTTTCATGCTTCCAATTTTATTATATAAGGATTCGGGGCTTTGAATCTGCTCATGAAAAACCTACATGCCTTATCTGTAGCCACATAATTAGAACCTAGAAAACAATTCACCAATCAATTACATCCCATTTATTATTATCTTCATGGGTTGTTGCACATTGGTCTCACACTATAACATAAACTGAAAAAATGATGTTAATCTGTTCTATCGAGGAATGGTCATACATCATTCAAGTAGATGGTAAATGTCGATCCATATTCCAAATAAATGACTATGATGAACGTGAAAATAAAATTGAAAACAATCAACCTCATGAAATTAGGAATTTAGTTTATATTTTTTCCATCATCCCAAATCTTTTTTCATTGATTTAGATGAACTAAGATAAAATAATCAATAAAAAACATAATAAATCCCAAATAAATCAACCAACAAAGTGAAAACCAATTCTTGTTTTTAGAATATATGCAAATTAAACCTAAATAAATGAATGTGACTGAATATCAATAATAAAATACCCTACATAAAATTTAAATTGATTACTAATGAATAATGGTTTTGTTTAGTATTTTTTTGTGATATCCTTGATATCTATTGGCACACAATCCATGATAAATTCTATATGATATTGTATCCCAATAATTATCAATAGTATCCCCTCCAACAGTTTCTGTAATTACCTAGGAAATTTGGATAACATATAGTTTGAAGAATAATTATGTTTAAATAGAGCATTTAATTTTCTACATTGAATAAAATTGAGTAATTCAATTAATTTATTTATTTTATTAGTAATTTTATGGAAAATACATTTTCACAAGTATCCGACAATGAAAATTTTTATGTCATGCCAAGGGTAAAAACCACATTCTTAATAGTACCATTAGATATCAGATTTGGGAACCATATTTCATAGTAATTCATGAATTTATGTAAAAATACACATGCTTAATATTAATATATTTAATTTATAATTTTTTTTAATTTCAGGCCCATTGAGCCTGAAAATATTCATCTGTCTCATCACATAACTATGATAATATTCTATATAATGTATATAATAAATAAATGGAAAATATGTAGTCCTTTCAACATTTTACACATCAATTAAATCAACTTACTCATATAATATATTATTAACAAGAAAAAACCACATTTGGAGGTTCTTTAATCATATCAGAATGGTGAAAGTGTTAGGAGAACACATGGAAACACACCCAAAGTGGTGATTTGAGTCAAGGTTTAAAATACATAACCACGTCAATGTTATATGTGTGTATCATGGTCATGTTCTAAAAATTTAATTTTTGATTTATAAAATTTCATGGAAACACATGGTATGTCTAGCATGTGACACAATGATGCCTGACATAAAAAAATAAACATTTTGGGAAGAGAACTATACCTCCTAAACTATACTGGTAGTTGAATCCTCATATATTGTTATCCTCAAATTCATGTTGGAAGTAGAGTATTATAATGTAGAACACAAACACCATAAAAATATCGAATTAGAGTACAAATTGAGATAACAATACCAATGATGAATGAATTTTGTAAAACAATAATTTGGAATTGTAGAACTACCATGGGAAATCAAAGGAGACAGAGGATGTTCGATCCCGTGTTCAGATAGAGGATATTATTGAATTATATGTTGGGTAGCCAAAGTATAGCTTGACCATACCAATATGTTTGAGAAAGAGTGAAAAAAATGTGACTAATGGGATAAATTTATGATGTGTAAAAACATTAAATGAATTTTTTAAAATGGGTGCATAGTTTGTCCATATGGTTTTGAAAATCATTCCATAACTGTGTATTGGACACTATCTTGGGATATTCTTCTCACATGTTCTATGAGTATGGTTTACAATCCACATATATCATGTGTACTCACCTATGGCTCTTGTAATAAACCTCGTATTGGGTAGGTTCTAGATTTAAGGAAACTATGAGCCAACCAAGCTTAGTACACCAATAATAAAATGTAGTCTATTCACTAATTTGTAGCCTCCCTCACACTTTTAAACTAATTATTCTCTCAATTTTTTATATTTCATGGATGATCTAGATTGATATTACTAACCGTACACTGACCATCAAACTCTTCCTATTTCTACAAAACTACAACTTTTCACTCCAAGTTACGCCCAAAAACTGGTGATACATCATTGAACATATTAAGAATAACCATATAGATGAAACAAATGATTTACAATTAGATGAAAGTTATCTAATATTTTTTTTAATCTTTATCAGTAATCCACCCCTCTTAAAAACAACTGATCCTCTAGTTTACCTTTGGAAGGTCATTGAACATCGTCAGAGAATAATTATCAACACTATGATTGTATATTTGAATCGAAATCCACTGTATCATACTATACATAGAAATTCTACCATATCCATAGAACTAGAAAAAATTATGAGTCCTAAAAATTCATCATGCTATGATCAAAAATATGAACTGGATACTCATTAGATGAAAAACCAACATCTAACTCACCCTCAAATGGATGAATGACATGGGAAGAGTAAGAATAGTAAATATACAACTGAGATAAATGAAATAAATCAGGAATATATCTATTTTTATAAGGATGATATATAAGATAAGAAATTAGTCTAACCCTCTATAAATTATTGAATGTTCTATACAATATAATAAATAACATAAAATTCCTTATAATCTATCAGTGACCTAGTCTAGGCGAAACATGAAATTAGACCTAATCACCATAATAAAAACAAGGAGTTTATTTCTGATTATAATCATAATACTAAATCCATTAAAATGATATAACCATATTATTTTTGATAATATCTACCAAATATACAGCCTATTGAAAATGATTTAGGGTCATTAGATATAAAAATTTTCCCTCTAAACAACATAGTAGTAAAAAAACATGACCTATGATATTGGGCCTCCAATAAAGCAATAAATATAGTAATATGAAACCTATTATTTAATATTATTTTCACTAGAGGTAAAATATTCTCCCAATAATCCCAAAAATAAAGAACACATCTTAGATCATTCCCTCTAGAAGTCGTATAGAATTTCATGAATGTCTATCCGACTGAGGGATGTAGGTTGTTCTCAAAATCACTTGTGAACCCATATCCTTATACAAACCATTCCAAAAGTGGAATGAAAAATTATTTTCTAGGTATGATACATTAGTAAAAGGATAACTATGAAGATGTCTAATATGATGGCCATAAATATTACCAAGTTCATCTATTGAGGAAGTCTCTTTGATAGGATAGAAGTGTGCGACCTTCATCCATCCTTTTATAATCACACACACAATTTATTTCCCCCAACATGATTTTGGTAAACCCATCATGAAATACAGAGTGACATCATCCCATTTCATATCAAAAATGTATAACAACTATAAAAGTCTGTCAGTTTGTTGGTGTTCATCCTTCACATACTCACATGTGGTGAACCATGAATTGAAACCCTCCATCAGCCCCATTTTCCCTAAAAAATACTATTGGTGTAAATTGTTCCACATGATTTTACTTTTTAGATGTAATTCCTATTTTGAGACATGTCATTATCCAATATATACTCTCAAATTTATTCAAAACCATGAATCCCAATTGAATATCCACCATTGTATCCTCATAAATGTCCCAAAAAGGTTGTCTGTCCTCAGATGATAGTCGTCCACTTTGTAAAAACCCACTTGGAAAATATGTATCAACATCACTCAATATATATAAGTGAATGAGTCACTATATATACATAATAATATGTTTTTAATGATAATCCAAAATATCCATAGTGATCATAAAAAAAATATTCTTCAACTGTAACAGAATACGAGCCTCTTGAACACATTTCTTTTTCTGAGTCTTCTATCATAAATAATCATATACTACATATCCATTAATTGAAATATAATAAATATAAAAATTTAAATTATAATGTAATTAACATATTTTTTTGATGTTAAAATCAAATTGAGTAAATTCATATTTTTGATCATATGGTATGTGTATTCCTTAAAAAGTTATTCTAGTTTCTATAGTCCCCCACATCATAAATCACGATAGAAAAATTCACTATAATTGTATTTATTCATATAATTTTTTTCACAAAAGTCACTAATATATGATACATGTATTCAATTAAAATATCATCTTACATAAAAACATCTACTATAAAAATTATTTATATGTGAAGATATAGACACCAATTTCACAAATCCGGTTCATTATATTAATATGATTGAATGATTACAAGATATATTTATCCCAAAGTTATGATTTTTTTAGTATTTTTGGAAAACAAAAATATACATAAGTTCAACTTTATAACAGGAAATATATAATAGATTTAATGTCCCAAAAATTCATTGATGAAAATTCCTTTTGTTCTAATTAGTTGTTATATTATGGATATATAATATGTGAACATCATTGGTTTTATGTTTCTGGATTTTAAAATACTGATATGAATTGTGACCATTACAAATATAGCCATTGAACAGTGATCAGATGATTATTATAAATAGAGGTCTTTATATAATCCAATTAACTCAGACAAAAAAATTGATAGACTCATCTAGTAGACTTTCCCAGTACAAATACCATTTGTCATAGATCAAAAAGGATGTTGTATAATTGTCCTTCTCCCATGAACAATCCCATGTCGAGCATGAACATGTTGTGCTTGAGTGGAATTGACTACAAGAGAAATAGAAGTTAATTCAGATTACCACATGGGTGATGTTATCTGAGACACCCCAAGAGTCTATCAACATTACACACCTTACCCTTTGGTATTAAGATGGAATTATAAAGGGGTTATATAACAAGACCCTAGAAATATGACTATGTACATTATTTTAGTGTAAGTTGTGTACATTCATTTTATTACTGTTACTTTGTAAATAGTTTTTAATGTGAAAATAGTATTTTTTTAGTTTATATTCATCTAAAGAATATATTTTAAAGAAATAAGGGCATTTTTTAATTAACTAATAAATTAATAAATTATTATTAATAAATTATTATTAATAAATTAATTTGTATTAAATATAATTGATCGTACAAGTTTTTATGAATACAGTTGTAATTTTTATTATGGTTTGATAGTTGTTTTTATCAAATGCCATGAATATTTAATAAATGTAGATTTTATTTTAAAAGTAAAAGTGAACATATTGAATAATGTTTTTAGATAAATGAATATTATTCTTTGTAATCAGGAAGTCCAAATTATTAAATGATGATTTTTTCATAATTTTCTGAGGTAGTTGAATTTTTGTGTAAAAAATAAATACCGTTTAAATATATAATGTGTTTTATGACATCATAGTTAACCAATATTGATGTAATAAAATAATATAAACATTATTTTCATCTAATATATGTTTTCCCATTAAAATAATGTTATTTTATATATGGTTTTTTTATTTTATAGAGCATTAGTGGACCCTCCAAGACTTTTAAAACATTTTGACTTTTTATATTGTTTTACTTGAGAGTGTGACTCACCTCCATATAAGAAACCCATTTATTTTATGAATTTGGGACATTTAACTCATAAAATATTTGTTTCCACTCCTCATTGGAAAAATCCATGGGAAAATACCATGGGATGGTTTGTGGTTTTCATTAGTTTAACGTGTGCATTCCCAAACAGAAATAATAAAGAATTACCTCTCCATTCCAATATCAAATCACGCATAATCCCACTTCTTCCTCACTCAATGCCTTTGGAGTTCTTCCAAACTCTACCCTCCTATATTTAATATTCATAAAAGGTTACCCATGATCCCAATAATACACTCTCATGCCTCTCCGAGGACATTGGAACTGCTCATCCATGTATGGTATTTCATCCTTCCTCATTTTTCTCCAATTTTTATTAAGTTGTTATGCCCTTTTATCAATTAAAAATTTGGGGGAATTTTTTCTCAAAAACCCCCTTACTTCCCTCTCTATGTTTGGATGATGTGAGACCCCTTTATCTCCCATTAATTTCTCCCATGTACACCCATTACCATGCTGAAACTTCGTGAGGGAATTCACTCTCCTCGTTTACATCCAAGTAATTATTTTGTATTATGAATCTAAATTCAATTATGATTGTTGGGACATGTATCTATATTACCCTATAACTTCCTATTTCATGTAAATATGAATATAAACCCTTTCATTATAATAAAAAAAATTATTAGTTTTTATTTCACGCTATTATGCTGACGAAATTAAATTAAGATTTTCAAGAAAATGTCATTGTCTAGTGAATACCATTCCAATTTCTCTATAATGCATATACACCTTTATGAAAATTTACTTATTGAATATTAATATTCATTTATTTATTCCACATCCCATTATAGTGGAATAAATGATGAGGATTTATTCCACGTTGTATGATCTAGCTGGGACACTTATGCATGAAATTAAATGTTTAAGAAGGGTGAGCACTGATAGTGCTCGAATTAATTGGGTATAGTGTAGTATGATGATACATAAAGTTCAATTAGTGTTGACTCATGATAATTCAAGTTCACTGAGGGTTTACTAATGCTTCATGTCTAATGTGGGTTTACTCAAGCTCCACGTGCAATGAGCATTGGATCATGAAAATTCCATGTTAAATTGTTTTTCCACATTTCCATATAATGATTTTCATGCTTTATCATGCCTTTATTTTCATGTTTCTATTTTGATCAATTTATATGCCTATTTTCTAACATGTATTGTATTTCTCATGTTATTCCATGTCTATTCCCTTACATGGATTTATATCTCACCCTTTCTTATCCATCTCCTCAGGTTATCCCATGCTATTCTAAGTATGGGGGAATTTATTGGTCATGTAATTGATATTGTTAATAAGATGTTTCATTCTATGATTTATGTTGTTATATAATGTTCCTAATCCCCAAATACACTATACCTATCAATATTATAAGTTGTATCATGTGATGGTTTTTTGTAATAAATCATGTTATTGTATGTAATTGAACAGGGTTGTGGTAGTTTGTATATTATGGTAGGTATAGTTATTTATGGGATTAGGATTAGAAAATACTATTTAAAGCGTTAGGGATATGACTAGGTATAATAAAAAACATTCCTAAGTTTTTTTTGAGTATTTAGTAAGTGGGTTATCAAGAAAATACATCCTTGTCTCGATACGAGTCAGATGATGCGGCTTTGGCAGAGATGTACCTAGGGGAGAAAACCCGGACAAGGAGTTTCGGGATTATCCCGGGATATTCTAGTACACGACATTAGGCATTGTTTCACTCGTAGTTGTGACACTCCTAGGGTAAATTCATTGGTAAATTCAGAAGCTTAGTATAAACCATTAGAAAGTGAATAATGAAAAATCACCTAAGAATATATGTTAGAAATTAGATCATGTATAAAATACATTGAAGCCTATATATTCATAAGTTCAATAAATAAAATCTATTTATACGTCCTATATGTATGTGTTACCCTTTATGTTTTACCCCTAAAATTCCTTTTATTCCAACCAATGGTCAGTAATAGGAGTTCTCCGGATAACCACTAATGTGAAGATAAATGTGATGACCATGCTAATGAGATGCCCTATATATTTAGACTGGGAATTGAGAACATTATCTTGATTATCTGTCAATTAACTCATGATTTGAATATAATCATGGTTCATGGTGAATGTTCACCCCCCCCCCCACCATCACCAAGAAAGAACATGTCGCTTTCGAGATCTTCATGAGACAATGGAATACAACTTTTAGTGGATCTTCTGATCCCTCTATCGATGAACAATGAATCAACTCAATTGGAAAGACTTTATCTATCCCACAATGATCTGAACAAGGGAACGTTCTTTTGGATACTTATTGTATGGAGGATGAAGCCTATCAATGGTGGACATTGATAAAAAACATGAAGTTATAGGAGGAGATCTAGGTGTTATAATGGAAGGATTTTTGAATGATATATATATACATATATATATTCCACACACCCTCCTATTTAATATTGAAAGATAACTCACTTCCCTCAAAAAAGAAGATGATGTTTTTTTCAGAGAATATGTGGAAAAAATCACATGGATTTCACAATATGCTTTTGGCTTTGTCCTTACCATTGAATGAATGTATGACTGCTTCTTTGGTGGGCTGAAACCTAGCCTATAGAAATATCTGTTGATCCGTGACTTTAACATATATGATAAAATTTTCAGATGTTCCCTCATGGTTGAAATGGAGATCGGTAAACCTCAGGGGTATCATGGGGATAAGAAGAATAAGTTGGACTCCAATTCTGGCTGTCCAATGGATAAATCCAATGGTTCTATGAAATTATATCACCCCACATGCCAATGTTGTCGAATGGAGCACCACATAAAATGACTGAAGGGGACAGGGAAATTTTTTAGGTGTAGAGAAGAAGGGAACCAAGCCATTAACTGCTGAAAATAAAAACATGCGGCTTCGACAGAGGATAAGAACGCTCTATTCGACTCCCAAAACATTTTTCATTGCTTCAACTAAAATGAACTAGGGAATCTTATAAATCATTACCCTAATCCAAGGGTTTTCAAGTGAAACCAACAACCTCCATGGTAGCTAAGAAGAAATTTTTTCCATCACTACCACTGAAGAGAACCCCAACGACGAAGTTGTGATTAGTACCATAGTTATTCATTGATGAATATAAAACTTAATTTATGATTCAAGTTCTACATATTCTTTTATATCTCAAAATTTTAGTAGAAAAATCCCAACACCACCATATATTATTGCATCCCATGAATACAAGTCCTCCCATGTCATAATTGGTGGATTGAACTTCCCAGCGAACCTTAGCATTATCCCTCTACTTTAATTTTATGCAATTCATGGAATGGACTACCTTTCCCTATATATAGCCAACTTAAATTTCCATGATAGGGAAACCACTCTCTAGGTGGAGAATGGACCCCCCGATTCTATACATGTTTTGTTGAAAACGGGGAAACTAGATTTTGCAAATATAGATTGGAAAATGTAACCCTATGATAAAATTTGATTATAAGTATTCAAGAAAATCCTAGAATATTGGTAAGGTATAAATTATGTGGATCATTATATACATTTCATCCCTATCTATATACTAAAAGTGGATGTGGTTCTAGAAAATATATAAAAAGAGTAACAACTAAGACAAGGTTTTCGAGACATGACTTTGTGTACCCCAGTATACGACAATGGAAATTACTATGCAGTCGGTTTGAAACTCCCATGAGATATGAATAGATAATTCAAATATTATTTATAATTCTTTATTACGGAATTAAATGTAAATATGTCTTCACTGTAACTAGGATTTTGATTATGAGATTAGACCTGGATAATATTTCAATTTATGTTAGGTGTTTAACTAGATTGATATTATATTAAATGATTAATAATATAATTTAGTATAAACCATTATATATAATTGATTATTAGTATAAGGAATGTAAACCTCGTGAATTCATGAATCCCAAGTCCGGATTTTACACCTATGAAAAATAATGATGTTGGTTCTCAAGCTATGACTAGTGTATAGTAACTTAAAAATATACTGGGACATCTGACTCAGGTTTTGAACAATAACCTTACCCATATAGAGAATCCTGATCCACAACATGGATGAGAAATTTTAGACTGATATTTGTAACAACATACTCCATAATTCAATGGGAATAAAAACACATTAATAGCATAGTATTGGATAAGTTCTTTATAGAATATATTTCTCACATTGGGATGTATAAAAAGGGATAGTGTTTTTATGACAGCTTATCACCTATCAGGGGACGGGGATCAGTGGTAGTAATTAGTTCAATGAAAAATGGAGGACGAATAACTACAAGGAATAGAATAGAGATACTTTAAGGAAATTTTTTTCAAAAAATATTTTCCTCGAGATTAACGATCAGATATGGATAGGCAATTCAAGAGTTTGAAACTAAAAGGGGATGAATAATTGAAAATAATGAATCCAATGTTACATGTCTAGAAAGGCATGTCACCGAATATATCTATAATCCAACAAGATTTATTTATTTATTATTTTATGGTTTAAAACAATTCCTTTAAAGGGGGCTGGTTTCCCAAAATTTCTCATTTTACGAAAATATAGTCTCATGTGAAATCAAGAAAAAGAAACAATTCTCTATGTATTATTACATTAAAATAAATCAAGATCAGAATAGGGTGGATGAGAAACTAATAGATAATGGGAAGAATAAAATTTTTTGTTCTAAAACTTGTGATACTTATGAAAAAAAACACCTTAGATCCTAGATAATAGAAAAAATAGTATGTTACAAATGTTGTGAAAGAGGCCACCAATCTTGAGATTTTAATGGAATGAATTAAACTACCAATATTCAATTCTAAAATTTAAAGGATTTGGGACATTATTCCATTTATTTTCCAAATCATTATGAAATCATTACCTAGAGAAGTCCAAGAGATCAAGGACAAGCTTATGTTATCACAACTACTAAGGTTGATGTTCCAAATATTGTAGTGGCATGCACATTACTAATTTCCTCAAACTCACCAAATGCATTATTTTATTAAGGATCATCATATTCCATTATATAATTATACTTTTCATTAAAAATTGTACTTCAAAATCTTATTAATAAATAGTTTTTCAATAAAAACCCCTAAAGGTAGTATCATTGCAATAAAGATGTGTCAGGAGATCCCCATTATGCAATAGTAATGTACTTTATCTGCTGACTTTATAATCATAAAATTGGTTGACATTGAAATAATACTTGGAATGGAATATATTTAAAAATATGATGCGAACAGAATTTCCAAAAAAATAAAATTATGATTTTTGATTAATTTGTAGAATCGATAATTTTTTTAGCTGAAACAACACTATATAGTTCATATATATATCCACCCATAGTAGCTCAATTGAATTAAATTCAATGGGAGGAAGATAATTAAATATAAATGGTGAGGGAAGAAATATAAAAAATTTTATGTAATATTTGTTAAAGTATTCATTAATGTATTTCTAGATGATTTACCTAGATATTCTCTGGTGCGGGAAGTTGAGTTCCCTATTGATTTAATCCTTGGGTAAAATCCTATTCATAATCCATTTATAATATGGACACCATTGAATTAGTAGTTCTGAAGAATCAACTATAGGAATTGAGTGATAATAGATTTATCCACCCTTTAGTTTTATCATGAGGAGAATATATTGTTTTTATTAATAATAGTGATTGATATATGAGGATGTGCATTTAAAACAGAATGATAATGATATTATAATAAATAATAAGTATCCTCTTCCTCGCATTATGAATTTATTTGATCAATTTCAAGGATCCCATTATTTTGCAATGATTGACACTCGATATGGATATTATTAGTTGCTTGTGAGGAAGAAAGATATTACTAATATGGAATTTCAATCCATGTATAGGGATTATGAGTATATAGTAAAGCCTTTTGGAAAAACTAATTCACCGCATATTTTCACGGATGTAATGAATACTGTTTTTAAGAAATATATAGAAGAATTTTTTTGTACTTATTGATGATATATTCATATAATCTCAAATATAGAAAAGTAATTAGAATCACTTTCAAATCATTATGAAGACACTTAAATTAAATGAGTAATATGTGATATTTAGAAATTGTGAATTATGGATTTAAATGGTTTCATTTATTTTCCATAATGACTTTAAGGATGGAATATTAGATCATCCTTAATGATAATGGTAGTTCAAGAGTGGCCTACTCCAACTAACATAACCATGGTACATAGTTTCATTGGATTAGCAAGTTATTATCAGTTTTTTCCTTCATAAAATATCACGATTTGCAAACCCATTAAGAATGATTACTTTTTACAGATTTAATTTTGTATGGATAAAATATTGTGAATTTTTTTTTTGAATTGAATAAGTTATGGATTGATCCAATATTGAATCTACTTTCAGGAAATAGTAGATCTTATATTTATAGTGATGCATCAAAGAATGTAATTAGTTTTGTTCTTATGTAGAATAATATATTTATTGTTTATGAATCAAGGTAGTTAAAAAATAATGAACAAAACTATCCAACTCATGATCTTTAGTTAGCTACCATAGTATTATCTCTTATGATAATGATATACTATATATATGGTGAAAGATGTAAGATATATACTGATAACATGATATTGAAATGTATATTCTCATATAAAGAACCAATGTTGAGGAAAATGAGATGTCATGAACTACTCATGGATTATTATTTTTCAATACAATATAGTCCTTGCAGGGAAAATTAGTTTGAAGATGCAATGAAGAGAAAGGATGATGGAATTTTGAAAAAAATGACGATTGTAAATGATCTTATGTACATGGATCTTATGATGGTGGATATTGTAATTACCATATAAAGTGAAGAATCATTACATTTACAATTGGTTTCACATAAAACTTTATTGGAATGAATTAAAAAGTATCAATATGAAGAACTAAATATTCAAAATAATATTAAATCTATGAATGTCGTGATGTTTCCACCTTTTATGTCTGATGATGGAATAAATAAATATGGTTAAAGGAAATTTTTTCCCAATATAATCAAGGTAAAAATGGAGTTATTTTATGATGTACATATTTTTAATTTCCCTATACACCATGTCGGCCCAAATATGTAGAGGTATTTGATAAAAACATTTCGGGTGGGATGATATTAAGCCTGAAATTACTGATTAAGTTTCATGATGTTTCTTCTATCAATATGTGAAGGTTGAATGAAAACATCTGAGAGAAGTATTGAAATATATACCAATTCATACCTAGAAATGGGATGTCATCACCATGGATTTTGACACTGGATTACCAAAAACATCAAGAAAGAATTGTGAAATATGTGTTTTTTATCAGATATCCAAATATGCACATTTCCTTAGAATATAGTAGGATTTTATACTAGATATACTTCCATGGATATAAATAAATTATGTTGAATGAATTTATGGAGAACCTCTCCCAATTGTCTCTAATTAGGATCTATGATTTTCATCAAAAATTTGGAAAACTTACTTGAAATTATTTGATACTGAGATTCATTTGAGTACATAACTTCCTCAAACTAATAGGGAGACTGAAAGGAAGATCAAAACATTAGATAAAATGTTGAGATCATGCTCAATTGATTTCAAACATATGTTGGGTCAGTATTTACCTTTGGTTGAGTTTTCCTACATTAACATTTTCCATTCAAGTATACAAATGGAACCATATGAAGCATTGTATAGAAAGAGATGTCGTACGACAACATTTTGGGATGAAGTTAGTGAATGGAAGATTATAATCCTAGAGATATTAGATGAATCAATAAAGAAGGTAATGATTATTCAATCCCACATCAAAGAAGATCTGTGTTTCAAAATGATCTGTGTTGATAATCAATGGATGGATTTTCAATTTCAACACTGAGATCATATTTTCTTGAAATTATCTCCATGGAATGGTGTTAAAAGATTTGGGAAGAAAAGGAAAGTGATCCCAAAGTACATTGGACTTTTTGAAATTATAGAGAAAATTGAATTTGTGGATTATCCATTGAAAATAACACCAATCCTTTATAAGAGACACAATTTTTTCTATGACTCATTGTTGAGAAAGTACATGCCAAAACCAACACATTTACTCACTTCAAAAGGTATAGAATTTATACATGAATTGTCATACTGTGAAAAGCCTATCTAGATTCTCGACACAAAATAACCGGTGTTGAGGAATCATAAAAATCAGATGGGAAAGGTACTTTGGAAAATCATAAAATTAAATAGTCGATGTGGGATCTAGAGGAACTTATAATGAAGTCTGACCCAAATCTTTTTATGAGGTAACATTTTGGAAATTTTGATGATGAAAGTCTTATATAGGGATAAGAATATAAAAATCAATTATTTAAAAATACATTTAATATATATTTTAATGCATTAAATGATGAGTGTCTACTAATCAACAATATGTTATTATAACCTAGCTGTTAAACATAATTTCGTTGCCTATTTGTTTTAAATTTCAATAAACAGTAATACATGATTGTGATCAATAAGATATTAAGAATCTGATGTGATCAACATACAATTTTTGGTGAATTGTATCATGACCCTTATGAATAGTTATATCACCCATATGTGTATAAATTAAATTTAGGCCCCTTATCAATCTGAATAAATATTTTAAAATTTAATAATTATGTGTTAGTATTTTTGTGAGTAGTAAATATTTATTTATAATTTAAAACAAGTATAATGGTCTAAAATAAAAACAATATTCAAAACCTATATTCCTAGATAAATGTTTTGTTATTATACTAATTTCGGATAACTTTATGTGATCTCAACTGTTATTTAAATGTTCTATAAAATTACTTTTAAATTTAAAATCTCTATTTTTCTAGTAAATAATGATTTTATTAAAAAAATTAATTTCAGATATTTAGAATACTATTTTTATAAAATGAGTTCATTTTTGACTTCTAAACATAAAAAAAGTTTGGGATTAATTTTCAAGATTTTTCTAATAAAGTTGAATTTTTAGAAAATAATAAAATATGATAATTAATGATATAAATACATTAGAAGCTAAATAATCTATTCCACGAGTCATAGATGATGCATGAACACATGGATCAAAATCACATAAATTTTTTTATTTTTATTCACAAGGATCGTCACTATTATTTTTCATGTGAAAAATAATAAAATAATGATTAAGATATTCAAAAATCACCCCTTTCCTCCATTATAAAACACACCCCTCACTACATATTCCCCTTACACATAAAATACCTTATGATTCTGAAATATCTAACCATATACACTTACATAGTCTATCCTCACATCTAGGAGATCTTATTCTAACAAAAAGACCAAAATCACTTTCCTTAAGGTGGTTCTCATAGAGATCATTTCCATTGGTAAACCATCTTCATTTTTCTATTAATTATATTTTCAATTAATTTTCTTTTCTTATCATCTACTAAAATACTCTATACAAATGATCATGAAAACTCCAGTATCTTCTATATACTATAATTATATTATTATATTTTAATAGTCTTATTCAAACTACTATCTATATCTGTTGTGTTTTAAAAAACAAATCATCATCTAGGAGGTTCCAATTAACTACATTCACAGACAATGAAATATAGTTCATAAATTAATCCTTAAATTATTGTCATAAAACAATTTTTATGGTTGAAAAAGACAAGAATATATTTATTATATTCTATTCGATGTTATATAACCAGTATCTATACATAATAATAATTCATACAACAAAACCTATCTGTAACATTTAAAATATCTCTAAAATAATCTAAATTATTATCACTAATATTGTATCTATTAAATCATAATAATACCACATAACCATGTAAATTATATCAAAATTTAATATTTTTTATTTTCTATAATATCATATAAATTAATTTCTGAAGATTTATACAAATTCAACATGAACAACCATACACATATACAAGTATACTGATCGTTAAAACCAAGAAAACGAACACTAAAAAGTGATAAATTTGTATCATATAACCCATACATAAATCCATAAATGAAATTAATAAAATTATAATACATATATATTAGTTTATGGATTAATTAATTAATAGATTTAATTTTATTATTCAGGATGTTATGGTTAAATGTAGAACATGTTCAGACATAAGGTAATGGTTTTCTAACCAAACCATCATTTTATTTTAGTTTGATCATTTTGATTATTAATACCAAATTAATTCTTAATTATTATTACGTAATCCTTATAAATTATGTATGAATGTTATATATATGTGTTCCAACTATATTATTTCTTTATTTTATGTGGAGTTAAATTTTTATAAAGTTCGTTCTGAATTTTTCTCGACAAACAAACCTAGTTCATGGTAACTTCTCAAATTCATACCTATATTCAAGTACACTCAATAATATGTTTAAATAAATATTTAATTTGTATAATATCAATAATTTTATAATTGAAGAACTACCTTATTGTTTTTGGTTTTATGAATATTTTTTCCAAAAATAACTATTCTATTCAAAGTAGAGGTGTATTTCTATCAAAAATTCCTCAACGAATTTTTATGTGTATTTTTTTCTTATTTCAAAACATGTTGTTTAATTTTATATAATCATGTGGATAATATCATATTTTTATCATATACCATATTTTATTAATTTTTTATGATCAGTTTATATTTGGGTGTGTTATCTTGATACCATTCCCCACACTACTCATAATGGTTAGTGTTTTTATGTATAGATTAGAGAATGTTATTTCATATATTCATGTTGTTTATTTTTAGACCCTTTCTTATGAGGAATGAATTGGAATTAACAAGGCATAGGTGGGGCCCTATATATCCCTTGGAATCATTAGTAGGTCTCATGAGTCAAAACGAAATTGGGTTTTGGCTGAAGCCTTACCGTTGTCTTTTCAGAGGTCTTCGATGGGGCCTTGACAATATGTTTCAAATGTCCGACATTATGAATTAACTAATTATGAGAAAAGAAATTTCTAATAAATTTTTTATAATACTTGTATAATATCAGTTGTAATGTTTCATTATCTCTTGATCATTTATATGTCCTTGGTTAATGATATTCCATTCCTTCTATATTATGATCAAGTATATTTTTAATGACTTGTGTTATTAGTTGGTCGCCATGCCTAGTGATTATGATTATGATATCTTTTGTTCCATTATATACCGTTACTAAGAATATGAGCTCACCCATTTATTATGTTTTATTTCATCCCAGGTTTTGATATTATGAATGACCTATAGGGATAATATAAGATTCATAGATGTTTCCAGTAGAATTCCAATTATGTATTTCAAGTTGTAATTTTGATGTTTTGTTTTTATATTATTTTCTAAAACTACTAATATATTAATTACTTTTGGATACGTATTTTTTTAATCATTATAATATATAAATACAATGTAGTAGATCCGAAAAACTAGGGTTTGGGTCTTTACATATGATCATTTTCATCCTTCATTTTCATCAAAACTCCATGATCCGTCCTTCTCAATTCAGATACCTCATTATTTACCTTCCCTAGATGGTACGGTAATGAAAAATCACAATCCTTGAGTAGTAAGAGCCATCTCTATTTCCACATGCTGAGTTATTTGGGTGAGAATATATATTTCATGTTCTTGTAATCTGTATATATCTTGCTTCGTTCACTATAGATATGATATATTAATAACTTCATATCAATGATAACATGTTGTACCTCCAGATAATGAATTGGATAATTTTGTTCATGAATTTTTAACTTCCTTAATACATAGGCAATAACTCCATCATTCTGCATAAGAACAAGACCTAGTAAATTCTTTGATGTTTCACAATAAATGAATAATCCCCCATTTCCCAATGGTACAATCAATATTTGAGTATTCACTAACCTCTTATTCAATTATTCAAAAAATAAATAAAAATTATTTGTCCTTACAATATTAACCCTTTTATGGGTAATCTAGGTTAATGGTTTATCTAATCTGGAATATTTATGAGGGAAACTCTGATAATAACCTAATAAACCAATAAAACTATGTACCTTGGTTATGTTCATTGGAGTAGGACATTGCAGAACTTCCATTCCATTTTAAGGTCCAAAAAAAAAGTTATCCTTAGAGGCAATATGGAAATGAAATGAAACTGACTGAATCTAGAATACACACTTGATAATTTTTCCATAAAACTCGTTTCTTATATGTTTCATGAAATTTATTTTCATTTTATTCTGATGAGCATAGTATATTTTGGAGTATTCCCTGATATCATAAATAAATTCCAAAAAAATTATCAGGATATTCTATGAAAACTGTATTCATTAGATCCAATAAAATAGAGGGTTAATTTGTCAATAAAAAGGTAATATTGAAAACTCATAATTCTTATATTTGGTTTAAAATGTTTTCATTGGAAAAATTTCCTTCATCATATTAAAATAATGATATCCAAATAAAAGGTCAATCTTAAAAAAATATTGTGCTCCATTTAGTTATTCATATAAATAAACTATGTGTGGAAGAGGATACTTTTTCTATATCTAAATAACATTGATCTCCACATAGAAAAAAACTATGTATGAAAAATAATTTATCAGTCAATTTCATTAGTTGTTAATTCAGATCTAAAAATTCCATTGTGTCCATTATATAAAAGCTCATTGAAATAGGCCTTGCACTATGGATAAAATCAATAGAGATCTCAAATTTCAGTTGTGGGGGATTTCTAGGTAAATCATTTATATATATATATATATATATATTATTTCAAAGTAGGTAAAACCACAATTTGAATATTTTATCCCTCACCCATTGATATTGTGGTCCATTTCTCCCCAAGAATTGAAATATGTAAATCTACTGGGTTTGGATCTAGATAAAAATCATATGGTGTTTTTTATCTATATAGATAGTAGATTCTACAACATTCTCCCAAATCATAATTTTTTTCTTCAATAAATATATTTTAGAAACATATTTTTAATTTTATTATATTCCTTGTATTATATCCCAGATGACCATTTGTATTATTATAAAATTAGCAGATAAAGAACATGTATAAGCCATAATAAGGATTACCTAGAAATTTTTTTTGCAATGAGAATTTCTTAAGGGGTTCTCACTGAAAACTACCTTATTAAAGAGAATTGGAAATATCATATTTTAAAAGAAAAATGAGAATATATAAAGGAATAAAACGAGCTAGAATCAAATAAATAATTCTCAGTTTTTTAGGAAATGATTAAATCACATGCCACTACATCCTTAGAATCTTCAACCATAACAGTCGTTATCACATAAGCCTATCCTTTATGCCATGTCCTTATTTGGGTTATGTTTCATTGAATTTTGGGACAAAAATTGGAATATTTTCCCATATCATTACAATTTCAGCATTTAAAATTGGTATCTTCTTTTATTCCCTTGAAATTACGAGAACGATGGACTCTGTCTCCACATTATTAACAGAGTACTTTTCCTTTCAAGTAATATATGGGGTTTTTTATTTCACATGTATCACTTGTGGGAAATCTCCCATTTTTATTATTCAATTTATAAATTTTTCCCACACTCTTATATTTTTCTCTTCATTTCCTTTGAAGTCATAAGACATAGTGAATTATTTCTCTGTCATTATTACACATGAGACTATATCTTCGTATGATGAAATTGTTATGGAAACTGGTGCCCTTAGAAGGAATGGTTTTAAACAATTAAAGAGTCGATAAATATTTCTCCTCAAATTATGTATTTAGTCTACAACATGTCATTATAGCCTTATATAATTGGATTTATACATTTCAACATATTCATACTCTTTTTTTTCAAACTCAATAATTACCTCTCCATAGAAGAACATTGTTCTTGAGGAAAATAGTTTTATAAGAATATTTCAATAAATTTCATCTATTTAAATTATTATATTTATTATTCATCTTTTTTGATTTGAGTTAACAACCATTATAGATCCGAATATCCTAATAAATGATAGACAATAATGAAAACAAACTCCCATTTGTTACATCCCAATGTGAAAAATATATTCTCTAAAGAACTTATCAACTACTCCATTATAAATGGGATTATAGTCCCATTGAATAATGGATGTTGTTGTCACATAAACCGCTCTAACATTTCTTCTACACTTTGTGGATAAGAATGGTCCATATGAGTAAGGTTATTCTTCATAACCTGAGTTAGCTATCATAGTATAGTTTTATTTTTTTGTACACTAGTTTTGCTTCAGAACCAACATCATTATTTTTGATAGGATATAAATCCCTACATGGGATTCATGATTTATTATGGTTTTCAATCCTTTTACTAGGATACTTTTCTAAATAAATTAATACACTAAATTAGGTTATAAATCATAATTTATTATATTGAACTAGAAACACACTTAACATAAATTTTATATTTATGCATGAGAATGGTTAATTTAAAGATATATTTAAATTTAAATCCTTAACAATTTTTTCTAAATAAAATGTTAACAATATATGAAGATCTCCTGGGAGTGTTCAACTAGGTGCAAACTAAGACCATTTGTCATGTACTAGGTTACCAGTAGTTAATATCGAAATACTTTTTCAGAGTTTGTACCCAGTTGTACATCTATGATAGAACCAAATACACTTGTTGTATCCCAGCATGGATGTATTTTCATGAAATTTACACATAATCTATACCATTAAGAATTATAATATATTATTGCTTACATATCCTTAAATCCTATGTTAGGGTTTTTTTTCCAAAATCTACATTTTCTAAATATAGTTTCCATGTTTTCTACTAAACATACTCTAATACAAACTATAAATACCGAGAACCTAGTTTCCCTAAGATGATACATTATATTAATACATTGGAATGAATACAATAATGTTTCATAAAAAATGAATATTTTATTATATTTGGATAAAAAGATACAAACAGAATCTCAACATTACAACTTGAAATACAAAATATGGATTTTGTTGGAAATATCTATGAATACAATATTATCCTGTAATGTAATTTCTAATATTTATATTAACATCCTGGGGAAAAATAAAAAAAGAAATGTGTGACCTCATATTCTTAGTAATGGTATGTAATATATTGGAAGTTGTCAAAAACATTAACGAAGGTCCTATTAAACAATAAAAAACATACGCCTTTAAAAATATACATGGAAAAAATATGGTCGGAATGAAAGATGATTATAAAATGACATATAAACAACTATGATAGATTGATACACAACAATTGATATTATACTAGTTGAATAATCATTTGTTTTATCAATTTATAATACCATAATAAGGAATTCATAATTCTAGATGTCAGAAACATATTTTCATGGCCTCACCCAGGACGTCTAAAAATACTAGGGTAAGTCCTTGGAAAAAACCCAAATATGTTTTGTCTAATGAGAACTAAAGATTAATCGAGGGTCTATTGTAGACCCCACCTATCAATTTTAATGTCTAATTATTTCATCAAATGAAAGGGGATAAACATAAACAACATTATCATATGAAATAACCCAATTTGTACACATAATCACTAACCATTTTGAGTAGTATAGTGAATGGTATCCAAATAGAACATCCATAGTAAAACTGATAAAAAAATTAATATTTTATTTTATATGATAAAAATATGATATTAACCTCATGAAGATATATAATTAAATATATTTATTTAAATAAAACAAAATACTCTAATAAATTCATTGTAGAATTTTTGGGTGAAATACACCATTAATTAGAAAAGATGTGTTAGTTTGGAAAAATCATTTAGTAAAACCAAAAATAATCTAAGGTTGTTTATCCATGATGAAAAGAGTTGTTTAATAAAAATAATGGTGTATTAAAATTGATTATGTAGTGTACTTGAAAATAGATATGAATTTGATATGTTCCCTTGAATTGGGATTCATTATCAAAAATAATTGAGAATGATCCTTTTAAAAAAATTAACTCCCCTTAAAATAAAGAATGAAAATTATTTCAAAAAATATAAAAAACATTATAAAATAATTTATGATTATTTTATAATCATATTTAATAATTTAATTGTGAATTATAGAGAGAAATAACAACCCAAAAGAATATGGTGGTTCGGGTAGAAACCCTATACATTTGGTCTGAATGTGTTCTTCCCTAAACATCAACATCCATTATATTGAAATTAAATATATTCATTAATTAATTTAGAACCGAATATAAATTTATTTTATTTATTATAATTTATATTAGTTAATTTATTGATTTTTAATGAGTTATAAGACACAAATGTATCTCCCGAGATAGTTCATAGTACTGGAAATATGATCTATACCAACAGCTTTGGGAAAACCGTTGGTATAGTTCACTAATTTGGACCTATACCAATCATGTGGACAAACCCATTGGTATAGGTCACTTATCTGGACATATACCAATGGTTTTGGACATACCGTTGCTATATGGGGGGACCTATACCAAATGATTGGCCAAATCATTGGTATAGTTCCCCCATATACCAACGGGTTATCCAAAACCATTGGTATTGGTCCCAAAATCAATGAACATATACCAAAATTTCTCAAAACCATGGTATAGGTCTATACCAACGGTTTTGAGAACTATTTGTATAGGTACATGTATTTTTAATGGAATCATCTTAGAAAAGAAAATTAAATAAATCAAAATTTAAAATACCTATGATAATGAATATATATATTTATGAAATTATGTTCACAAAAGTATGTCATGTTAGTGGTTAGGTCGTTTAATCACAAACGGGCTGTGCTGGGATCATAACCAACCGAATGTTTATTTTTTTTAATTACATATACTAATAGGTTTAACGAACATTTGTTATAGATTTTCATATACCTTATACCAACAGTTTTTCCAAAACAGTTGGTATAGTCATATCCCCACAACATACTTGGAAACGATTCTCCAAACTATTGGTATAGGCTATACCAATAGTTTGGAGGCCAATACCAATGGTTCCAAACCATTGGTATAGTGTATTTGTTCAGTAGTTTCATTTCTTAGGTTATCTCGATCGGTATACTTGTATATGAGTATGGAAGTTCATGTGGAATTTGTATAATTATCTAGAATTGAATTTATATGAATCAATTAAAACTACATAATATTAAATGGGTTTATAATTCATTTTTTTTATTTAGTATGAGGATGAATTATTAGATATAACATTAGTGATAATCATTTACATTTTATTTGTGATATTTTTATTGTTACGAAATATATTTTCACATCAATTAGTATTATTTATATATAATGGTTATAGAACATTTAATATGTCATTTAAAATATATTATAGTCTATTTATACTATAAAATTGTATTAAGGCCATTATTTAAGGTGAAATTGAAGAACAAAGGTCTTTAATCCATGAAGGATGAATATCGAAAACTCCCAAATAATGATTTTATTTTTAACACATAAGATAGAGAGAGATAGTAGTTTGAGAAAGGATATTCCATCAACACGATATCATTCAAGTATTTATATTATAATGGAGTTATCATGCTCAATTTTATAGATTTGGGTTGTCTATGTTCGGAAAATAATAAAATTGAAAAAATATTTAAATGAAAAAGGAAGAGGGTTTACCTCTAGAAATGCCCTCCTTGAGAACCAACTTAAAGAAAGGGGTTTTGTTCTTTTAGACAGACCAAGAGAAAATATATATGGGGATAGACTAGGTATGTTTATTGGTATATATATTTTTTATGAGTAATTTATTAGAGGAGTGAGGATAAGAGTGATTGGGGTGGTTTTTATAGTAGAGGAGTGGGGTGATTTTTTAATATATTATTCGTTTTTTTATCAAGACATCAAATGTTGTTGATTCATCTAAACAAAATAATAATTACATCATGTGAGTATTAATCAGGTGTTCTTACATCAGCAATGACTCATGGAATTATATATTTACCTTCTAATTTATTTATACCGTAAATTACCGGATTTTACTATTTACTTAAAATTCAATTATTTCTGAATAAAAAAATGATAAATTCACACATACAATTTATAGATGTGTAAAATTAAAAAAAATGACTTCATTTTATCTATATAATTATATAAATATGTAAAATTTGAATATTAATTAAAATAATTATTTATTTGAAAATATTTTATTTTATATTTATAACTGATTTAGTTATACATTCAATAATTAACTATGCTCTAAACAAATATCCTGAATTCTTAGAAAATAAAAATATTTATTTAGGAATATAGTTTTTAAAAACTAATTTTACTTTAAATTAATATTTTAATTTAAAAATTATAAATAAATATTTATTACTGAAAAAAATATGATTAAATAATTTTTTATTTTAAAAATATTCACTATAATTTTAAGGTGCCTAAATGATATTTACACTTAAATGTGTGAGGTTAGTATTAATAAGGGTAAGTATCTATTCATACTAGTAATTTTATTATTCAACAAAAATGTATGTTGATACAATTAGACTCAAAATATCATAATGATCCCAAACTTGTATGTGTGTTAATCAAAATTCAAAACTCAGAGGTGGAATAATTATGTTTAACAGATATGATATAATAACAAAGTGTTGTTTCATAGAGTCTTAGTGTTTCATGTATTACATTATATAATAAATTAATCTGTAAAACCTTTGTGTGTTACATTATACATCATAATGAATAGTATAGCCTCAATTATGATCTTGTAAAATAAGGATTAACACTAAGTCCATCCATCCATACAATTCCTAATGGGATTTAATCCCAAGGTTAACGATATATTAAATTTACTCTCATATTTTACTAACATATAATAGGGGAAACATAGAATAATTTTTTTATGTAAAATAAAAATATTAATCAGATATCTCTACTAAACACTATATATCAGAGTTTACTTTAGGATGATGTCAAGAAACTTTTAATCTCATCTTCTTTAAATCTAGTGATAATCCAAATTTTGATATGATGTAACCCATGTATTTAACATTATCAATCTAAAAGTTTCATTATGAAATTTTAACATTTACTTACTGGTAAATGATTTTATTCAAATTTATTTCACCTTGTTTTTCCTAGAAATATCAAGCTTGTGAATACACCAAGATAGAATCCATGAAAACTTCCACAATGTAGTCCATGTATGGGTGAAAACCCCAATTCATCAAATCTGTAAATTCCACTACCATATTCATGATGCGAAATTATATTAACAAATTCTCATATATTCTATATCAGCTTAAAAAATGATAAGGTGGTATATATAATGGTCCGACTCATACATTATAGTTGATCGATATCCAGGGCATATTAGGGAAGTCCCTAGATATTTATATTTAGTTGAATATATCATCAATATGTGGAAAATTGGTATAAGTTATTAATAGTATGCTAATTCAATCAATAGTTATCCACAGAAATCTTTAGTGTCCCTTATATATTTTTGGGTGAATTCACTATTGAACCAAAAGATGAAGTACATGGTAATATAAAACATTTGGATTCTAGTTACTAAAACTATATTTTTTGTTCCTGGTGATTAGAAATTTTTATTTTGTACATAGGTATAGAAAGTTGTACTACACCTTGAACAAGATATATCGAAAATTCAACCGCCCTCACTTAGTGTAGTACCAAAAATTCCTCAAGGAATATTCCCTGGAAACAATCCACCAATTGAGTGAATTCAATCTATCAAATTCTTTGATAATGTAGAACAACACTTCCAATCAATGCCAATAGTTCTCCCAACCCATGATGTCCTATTCCTACTAATAAAATAATTATTTACCCATTCTTCTTTATGGATTTAGGATTCAACCATTGATAATATTAATGTAACACTATATATATAACAATTAATATGATCATGATAGTCTATCAAATTTTCTATAATAATAATCACATGAAATCATGTAATCTCAATGATAGAAAGGTTCCATAATATTGATATACTCATATATTAAGGGAACGACATTCTTCAGAATGCACTCTATAATAAATTATCATATAGAGTACCATCATTCCCCACTTAATAGAAATACTAAATATTATGGAAAATATATTATTCAATTGACACATAGATTAAATTATGTGATATTAATCTGTCAAGTAAATAATATAATAATGATGATGAGAGTACTACCATACCTAATATTTTATGTGGGGATACACTATAATTTTTTGGTATAACCAATGATAATTATTTTTAGGAATGATCCACGATCCAAGGATACATCCTAATTACACTTTGTATGTCTTTTCTACTAGAATTGCATGTTTTTTAAGAAATTAGGACATCCGCTACCCCTTCGGTCTGAACAACATATAGTTCACCATGTTCTGTATTCTGGTTCTACTTATTCAATAGTTAAATGTGGGGCCTGTGTGGATCCTCTATATCAAATAATGGGTGAAAGGGTTGGATAAAACTGTTAATGAAGAGTCATATTTATATAATTCCAATACTTAAATGGGAATCTTTCGGAGAAATGATTCATTTTTCCAGCATCAGACCTTAATAAAATATTACATGGAAATATAGGCAGACACAGTGACTAATTTTTCCACCATGATAAATATCATAATGATGTTTTTTACCACTTGAAATATAGATTTTCTAACTCAAAATGGAAGAAAAATTCCCAAAACCTTCGCCTTAACTCATGTTATGCTGGGAAAGGAGGTTCTAATTTAATATTTTAAAAAATAAAATAAAAGTAAAATGTTAATCTAATAATGGATAACTTTGATAATTAAATTATCATATCACTGATATCTTGTTAATTTTTCACAATACAAATTGTGTTAAGTATGGTAAGATAGTAAGGTGATTTGAATAAACCATGAGGGATATAGAACATTTTTGTAGGTTTATAAACAACCTAGGACATTCACCTCTCAATATTTTCCAAAAGAAGTAATAATATAATTTATATTGGGAATCCATCCAAACCGTATCTCAATACTAATATACCTATGTATGAATATCCCAAATATTCATTAGGATCAATGAATTATATAAGCTTTTGGATTCACCATTCCCTTATGTGGTGTCTTCATATGAAAAAAGATATTGGGATTTACCTTTATCCATGAATAAATAACTTAGTGGCCACTATACATAGAAAAAAGGTTATTTCTTCTACTATAACTCTTATGTTATATCTGAAATAGTTATTTTAGGTTTTGGATCTCCCTTAATAGATTCAATAGTTGTAGAAAATTTTTTCTAGGATGGGCATCAGTACCCAGTCTGTGTATAAAAACCAGCATAAGATGAGGTATCGTCAGTGGAAATACTAGTGGGATATGACTAATTATTGTTGGATCATGTCCATCAACACATTGTCAGGTTTTTAATAAATTATATCATCATGTCAATTATATATATTCCTAAGTACATTAAAAAAATGACATTTAATAAATAAAATTTTTTCAAAGTAAAAAATGTTGTCGAAATATTAACTACACCATAACATAACTAAATAGAATTATATTATGATAAAAATATACACATAATGGCTCCCTTACAAGGGGTAGTTTTAGTAACCCATTATTTTCATAAATTAACATTACATTAATTTTGTAGAATAATTAAAACATTAAACCAATAGACACATAAAGACCATATTAGTCTAGTTCCTTTGGAATCATGTAAATATAAAAACAAATACATAAGTTAGCTATATTACCTCTCACTAGGTTCTTCTTGAAAATCACCATTATTAGTGACATCAAACATAATACATATCATCATAATAGGGGTGAATGGAAACATAAAAAGGGGTGTGATCAGATGCTCAGTAAAGGTAAAGAGTGGATACGTATAAGAATAAACCTGAGTATGAGAGAATGAGTATATTATCATAAAAATAGAATATTATACAATAAATATAAATGATTATAAATATGAATCATGTCATAAATATTGTTAGTTCATATGACATGAATCATAAAGAAATAAATACAATTATACAAGAAATACTAACATTGGAATAAAATATAGATTTGTGGAAAACACATAAGAATATAATATGATTTCCATAAAAGTCATTGAATCACTACAAAGGCCATCATGGTAGTATGAGTTCACTCCCCATACAATCTTAGTAGTCATGGTTCCCTCCCATGGCCATTATAGTATTATAATATCACTCCTCATACCATATTTGTAATCATGGTTCACTCCCATTTCCAAATTAGTATCCCTAGTTCACTACTAATACCATATTGAAAATCATGGTTCACTCCCATGGACATCTTATTGGCATGATTTCACTCCTCATTCCATCTTGGTAGACATGGTCCTCTACCATACCAATATTATTAGTCAAGGATTACTACCAAGATAATCATTTTCAATCTCATGATATATAAATCATTTCCCAATGAATGGAAATGAGATATATGTCCTAACAATATCATTATGAGATCATGTATACATGTTCCAAAAATTCATGAAAAATAATATCATAACCCATGAAATGAAATGGGTATCATAAACATGAAATTATTCTATAACCTATAAAAAATATACTTGTTTTATTATCATTTTATCAAAATCTTAACCCGTGAAAAGAGGTGGGTTTCAATATTATATAACATGTGATAGTGAAATGGGATACATAATCATGTCAAAAAAACATAAACAATTCAGATGAATTATATGAATGGAATCATTGAATCATTTCTTAATAAATTTTTGTGTAACACCAATAGATGTCATCATAGTTGATAAATTATTTTGAATGTTATTTTAAAAATCATTTCACGAGGAAACTAAAATTTCTACATTGAAAAAGTCTATTTCAATAATAAATAATTTTGAAAACTATTTTCACTGAATTTTTTAAATAAATTATAGATAATACAAGAACATATTTTGATAACCATTTTCCTTGAAAACATATAAAAGAATCTTGAAAATATATTGAAAACCATTTCATTGATTACTTATGAAATGATATTGAAAACATTTCTTAAAAATACTTTGAAAACATATATATATAAGGATTGAAAATATTTTGAAAAAGGTTTTCACTGAATACATGTAATAGGATCTTAAAGATATTTCTAAATAAATTTTTTTGACAACATATAAAACAAGCTTAAAACACATTTAAAAAAAATTTCCTAGAAATATAATTTTAAATTCTATAAAAAAATATTGAAATCATTTTAAAAACTATTTCTTGGTAATATAATTTGAAAAATAATTTTTTAATAATTAACATTTTAAAAATTAATAGTATGATTAATATTAATGATAATAATAACATCTATACATGTCATATTAGGTAAGAAAAACATAACTTTTGTAATGTAAGAATACATTAAAAATAAATTTTCTTGAAATAGAAATGAATATTTCTTTGAAATTTTTTCTAAATGATAAAATTGATACAATTGTTTTTTAAACATTATAGAATAATAATATAATATTCATTGAACCCATTTAGAAAATATTTTTTTGAATGAACGATTTTATTTTGGCTTAAGATAGATGTAAATTATAACATTATTAAAAAACATTATTGATCCTATTATATAACTAAGAGTGGAAAAAGATACTAGTAATTAGATAAAACATTAAAAAATAGAGGTTATAAAAAATTATAGTTCATGATATTTGGATGAATATATTTATTTTTAAAAGAATATTCATAAACAATATCGATATATGATGATATTGTTTCAGAAAACAATTACAATTTGGTAATATTTAATAATACAACCCTTGTAGGAGAATTAAATTAAATTAATATGAAAATATCATGAAAATAAATTTATCCATGATATAATATGTCAAATATAATTAAATTCCCCTTGAAAAAATATCGGTGCATAAACAACATGTGTCTCAAAGAAGGAAACAATGAGACAAAACTATCTTATTGATTTAGTATCTTTCAAAACATAGCCCCCATAAATGAAATAAAATAAAATGGACATGTAATTACCCATAATTTTAATTATAATAATTATATAATACATACATGGGTAGTATACACAAAACACAAAATGAATAGGTTCTGAATAAATCATCTAACTCAGGGTAATAAAAAGTGAGATGAGATTATAAACCTAATGACATGGATCTCTTAATACTCTAACAATTCCCTTGAATAATAAATTTAATATTATTACATTTCTTTTAAATAATAATATTTTTATATCTATACCATATATGGTTATATTGTTAAATTATTTTACCCCATATTAAAAAAATATATGTTAAGGTTTCACATCGTGTAATAGCTCCTTCGTTCTTTGCATGTGTCTTGATTTTTATAACTTCAGTCCTTATACATACATAATCATTTATAGAATATAATAAATTTTAAAATAAATTATATAAATTATATTTTTTCTATAATAATACATTTGATTTGGAATAATAAAATGGAATACATTGTTCTTGAAAACGGTAGGTCGTGTGTGCACATGAAGGTTATTCCCATTTAACTGTCATATTGAATGAAATAAATTAAATGACATATATGTATATATATTTATATATATTATTTTTCGAGTAGTATAATTATATCTCCATTGTCATATATTTTCTATAATCCCATTTTTTATTTCCAGACTTGTGTTTTTTTTTCATTCGTGGATCTAGTACATTTTTTGGTCTCAATTTTCCTCTCAGGAACCGGTATGTCTGGTCTGGATTTTTAAGGTAATCTTATATTTTATTTATATTTTCCATTTTTTTCATTTGTTATTTTTTTTGATTTGAAAATAAAATTTGGTCTATATATCATGTGAATCATGGTTGGCATACAATTAAGGGAAACTACGGGCGCCTACCCATGTACACGTGTTGTAGTTGGTGGTTTTAAGGTAGTAGAAATTGCATGTCGTGTGCATGGTAAGTTATTCAATTCTACATATCCATGTGGTAGGTGACTATTATAGAGGGTTTAATAATTTCTAAATAGTTTGTAAAATTTTGTGGGAAAACTATCCACGATGTCTAGGTCGTTACAAATTTTAAAATACTCATTATGTTCTCTAGGGATTTAGCCCCAAATCCACCCTTTCTCATCTTATTTAGCCTCCCTAGAACTATGTGCCTTCCTCTATACATTGATCGCTTCTTATATATTACATTTTTTCTGTGGTTTCTATAATAAATCTTATGTATATTGTGTTTCTTTTTTTCATCTCTTTTATAGGGATTCTCTCTTTCTTCCTTGGGGTTTTATATCTCTAGTTGGTTCAGTGTTATATTTATGGTTGAATATTGTTTATTATGGTTATATCATGATGTGTTTTAATTTATAAATCATTATTTGGGTATTGGGGTTGTGTATATCTTATTTCACATCAATTTCTAGTAGTGTCTATACTTGAGTAAGGTGGTTAGATGCTCTAAATTTTTTAAATAACATTGATATTCTAGTTTGTCTACATTAATGTGTTCTATAAATTTATTCTATGGGTTGAAACATGTTATATACCTGTTTTATGTTTCACATAAAACTATTGTGTAATATTTATAAGATAATTTTTATGTTTTTGGTATGATTTATTTTCATTTCCATGAAAGTGTTTTATAACTTTTGTAATGATAAAAATGTGATTTCAAAGGATTATATGGTGAGATCATGATTGAATATGGGTAATCAATGTAAAATGTATTATTTGGTCATTTTGGACTTTTCTAAGAACCATTTAATTTTAATTTTAAATTATGTTATTGGTTTGAATAATGTTTTAATGTGAACATGTATTATGTGGAAAATTAAAAGGTGTTTGGACCATTGAAATTTTTGAATCAATTTTATGTTTTTATTATAATATTCCAATTGGGATCTTATGAGTTATGTATGTGGTGTGAAATGTGTTTTCCAATATATTAGGGTTCTATAAAATATCATGTTAATTTTTTGGAAAAAGGGTTATTTCTATGTGATGGCTTAAGAATGTGGTGATTGTTTTGGTGTGTTTCAAATAAAAAAAAATAGGTATGTAAAATTGATTATTTTTGCTTCATTTGAAATGTTAATTTTACTATAAATGGTATCCTATGTATCTTGTAGGTATTACTAGATATTGTGTGCTAGTGATTCAAATATAGAAATTTTTGGTTTCACATATCTTAATTTATAATTAAAACACAAACTAAACATGTTTTATAATCTAATACCACTAGGCCCATGCAGTGTCCCCTCTTAATAGTTCATGCACATGAAAACATATGTTCTTGGTTTCTATACCATGTTTCACCAAGGGATTAGGTTCTTGTGTCTCCTTCGTGAAAGATTACCCCTATGGATTTACCCATGTAGTTATCTTGAGACATATATGATGTGTTCCCATACCTTGGCATACAATGAACCTTGAGTGTATTTTATTTTTAAGAAATTTTCATTTTAGTAAAATTTCCCTCTAAAATGTTAACATTAAAAGTGTCGTGCTTAAAATTGTTTTATTTGAAATGTATTCATTTTAATATTTATTTAATGTTTTATTAAATTGATAATTTTAAATTGAATTTCTATGTTATAACATAGAATATTTTTCTGGGGGTGGCATCATATAGGGAATTGTCTCACAGTCTATATACACCTTTATGTTTAGGTATAATTTGTTATATATGACCCTAGTCACGGTACAATGTGTAATTTAGATATCGATGTGATGGGATATTACTACTCTGCGTGTTTAAGGTATTAGTTGTGGTGGCTTGAGTATGATTCCCCTTGTGTTTCAAATAGTTTTTTTGGATAGTTTTGTATTTTCCTTTCAGTATATTATTATCATTTTTGGTTAATGCAATAAAACAATTTATTTAAATTTTTTTTCCATGTTTCCTTGTGGATATATGTTATTGTGGTATACATTCATATGTGTTTTTTATGATTATTTTATGAACTCAAATAATTCAAAATGTATTTTATTGATCCTAAAGCACTAGTTGGCATCCCTTGGTTATTAATAATGCCATATGGGCTATGTCATGGGCCTTTGTCAGATGTCGGGTCTGATGGCACTCCATCTTTTTTCGTGAAAAAATAGCATTAGAGAAGGTTTTGCACTTTTGGGATATGTTATTTGAGTAACATTCATGCTAAACTAGAGTTATTATTGTGAGGAAATGATGTTTTTATAATGAGTAAGGTTCTTGGAAAGCCTAACTTGGGATAGGACTTCAGTTACCATGGGAATTCGGGTTACAATTTGTTTCATTGGTTCGTGCAAGTTATTTTTTATGGAAAATAAAAAGAGAGTTGTCTCAATGGGATACATGAGCATTCTATACCTGGAATTCAATGTGGAGTTAGAATCATGGTCCTTAGCGATTATTTGTGACTATGGTGTGATTATTTTATGGTCACCAACCATATGGCCAAAGAAACCTTCAACACTAATTTACTATTGTGAATTTTTTTTCATCTTCATATAGTTTAAAAATTGTTTAGAACCCCCCATTATTCAAATTGTGTAAAAACATGATTTTTATGATTTAATGGTTTGGTTTTTCAATGATAAAAAATATATGTTCAGAATCACATTGAATGAGGCCTTATAATATTGATTTATATAAAATTATTTTTGAATAAATGGGGTATTTGTTCATTGATAATTTTATTTTCATAATTAATACTTATGGTTATTTGAATTTGATTTCATGGTGAACACAATCTACTTCATGGTGGTTTCCAAAAATCTATTTTATATTTGGTTTATTGTGATATATAAATTATTATGAATGTGAATTATTGGGATTTTTGGACTGAACACATGATATTATATTTTTAAAAATTAAGAAATTATTTGATGTGTAGGATTTGAATATTATTTTTACATGGTGGTGAGTGTGATTTTCAAATGTTTTATAAATTTTCGAAATGGGGTGTGAATTGATAAGTTGAATGGAAGGGGTTGGTTTTTTTTGAATGTTTTGGAATTTGGTATTTCCATGATAGAACTCATGCATATGTTTTGTGTGTAAAATTGGATGAGTTTATATCTTGGAATGAGAACATGCATATGCGAGCCTCCTTGTATTACCATTGGTGAATGTACAACCCCCAAGAATGTATAATATTCAAATGTTCTTTTATGAAAGAATGTGATGTTTTTAAAAAAAATAGTTATGTGGCGTGTCTACATATGATTACGAAATTTCTCATCTGAGTTTTTTTAGTTTTATCACTCTTTGTGTTTGAATGGTGCTTCATGTTATGGTTTTTGTAGTTGATTTCAGTTTTAGTTGGCAGTTACTGGTTCTCATTTTTATTATTTTTTGGGATGATCTTGAGTTGGTTCTTGTGTGTTTGATGTTATTTTTTATTTTTTTTGTCAATGGAATAGTTCTATTGGAACCTTGGTTTCCATGTCGGATGGTGTATTCCCCCACAAGGTTTGATGTATATTAAATATGTGACCATGGATAGCTCACCAATAGTAGAACATCTAGTTGATCAACCCATACACATCTTTATTTTTTTTAAATTGAATCCACCTATCTACTCTAGTCAACTTGATATAGGCAATGTTAATGAGTGGATGTGTAATGATGAAGGAAAATATATTTTTCTTCATTAATATGAGTCACTAAATATTTAGTTAGCTATATTAATGAATTAAGGTGAAAAGTATCAATGTGTCATGGATAAAGGTCCCCACATTTAGGAAGAACCACTTCCTTATTTCTGGTGTAGTGTGTTGTTTGGGGATCAATTTAATTTCACTACCTTTGTCTGCATCATCTATATTCATAGTCACGACTGGTTGTTCATTGAAGTGAAATATTTGCTTTCAAATTAAAAAGTGGATTTCATTGAATCCTTAGTGAACTCATATTTCAATGGAAGCATTTTTTTCATTTACAAACTCTGAATTTCACTATTTTAAATTGAAGTGTTTTCTATGTGTTCTATATTTCCATTATTCATCTATTAAGGTGAAATGGGATGATGCTAGTTCATTTTCTAAGTTGTTTTCTTGGTGTAGGTTCCTTATTGGGGATAAGTGGGTTCTATTACGTGTTAGGTTATTTAGGTTCTACCTAAAAAGTGGTGGTGTTTCTCATACAACCAATGAAATTTTTCCAACCAAGAGTTTTTATCTTTATTCGGGAGGTAGAGGAATCTTCAATCATCAGGGCTCTATCCATAGGCCCTAAAGTGAATCTTTCATTCTATTAGGAAACCAATAGTGTAAGGGACCTTCGTCTTTCTTTTGTCCCCATTAAAAGAAATGGGGTTAGTTTATGTTACTTGTGTAGTTTTTTCATTTATAATATACCTCTTCTGTGGAAAAAGTCATGGGGAAATCATTTCCTAATTTTTTTACCATGTTGTTTTAAATTATCCTCTTTGGTTAGGTAGAGGGGGGTGCTCTCCTACCTTTTGGATGAAATCCTTTTTTTCATTTATCCTTGAATTGGTGGCCCTTGTGAGTTGATTTCAGTTTTAGGTCATCTAATGTGTTTATATATCCCCTGTAAATAGAGTGGATTTTTGGTCTATGTTGGATGTTCCTAAGATGGATCATGTTTTTTCCCATGTCAATCTATTCTGGTTGGGTATTTTGGTTGGTTCATATGGTGGGGAGACCCACTATGGTTCTCATTGAGATTTCATCTTTTATAAATCAATGCTAGATCATTTCAAATGTAGGGGAGTCCATTCTGGCCTCCTCGTATTGATAATAAAATTATGTTTCTAGAATTGTAATGGAAGTGGGTAGTATCATTTGGAGCTAACAAATTTCAAGTTCCACTTTTGAGTAAACGATTGTGTTGGAATGAGCCCATTGGTTTTGATAATGCAAGGTAGTACATGTATTATTAGAGTTGTGGGTTGAGAACTTTTGATCATTTTAGGTAAATGGTATGAGTTTTGTTTGATTATTTATGAAGCATTATTGAAATGATAGGTTGTATTGTGCCTTATGAGAATCCATTATTGATAAATAAAATAGATATGTAAATGATTTATAAGGGTAGAAGAAATGTAGTGAGAAGTATATTCTAGACTCTCTAGTTTAATCTTATGAATCTATCTTTCCAATGGGGATATTCTAACTTACCTCTCATTTTCTGTTTGTTTGGAATCTCTTCAACATTTTGAAGAGTATCGGTTTTTTGGATTATGATTCATTTTGGATTTTTGCGGTAAAAAAGAATCATGGTCGGGAGAATTTTCACTACTCAGTTTTTGATTTTCATTCTTGGATCTCATTCTTTTTTGTGTGTCAATTTTTCTCTGTGGAACCGAGTGTGACAGGTTTAAATTTTTCATGAAATCTTGTATTTATTATTTATTTATTTTTTAAATTGTTTTAAATTTAATTTTTTGATAAAATGGTTTATTTGGATCATATTGGATATGGCACATGGTTTTCATCTGGTTATGAGAAATTATATACCCCTTACAAGGTAACTGTCTGGTATGTGGTGGTTTTTAGGCAATAGAAAGAACACAATTTTCCCTACAAAATCATTTCATGTGAGATAACCTTGTGTTAGTCCCCTCTTAAATAGAGTGAGATGCACAGTTTCTGCAATTCATGGAAAACTATGTGGGAAACCGTGCATGATTTCATGTTAATTAAAAAAATTTAAAATACCATATATTTCCACTTGGTATATATTCTCAAATCTACCCTTCCTCAACCCACATGGTTTCCCCATCCCTATGTGCCTCCCTATCTGCCTATTGCTTTTATTGGGCTCCATTCCTTTGGGGGATTTGGTGCCTTTTCTCTATGATCCCTCATGTATGTTCCATTTCTTCTTATTATTCTTTTTTAGTGTTTTTATCTTCTTTATTTGGGGATTCATATCACATGGGAGTTGGGTGGTCTATATATGTTTGAATCATGTTAATTATGGTACAATGTTGATGGTTTTCTTCAGATATTTCCTTTCGAGGCTCCTGTGGTTGTGAGGATGCATTTTCACACCATTTCTCAGAAGTTTCTACACTTGAGGTTGCGGTCACACGCTTTATCATTTTAGGCAATTTCTATATGATTATTTTCCTCTATAAATGGGTTCAAAGAATATTTTATGTGGTGTGAAACATGTTTAAGAAGTGTTTTCTAAAGAACATATAATGATGGTGTAATTTCCAAAGGAAACTTGTCTTGTTTTGAGTATTATTTGTCGTAGTGTTTCTTGAAACTGTTTTAAGACTTATGTGGATAGAGATAAATGTTCATTCATTGTCTCGTATAGTGTTATGATGTTTTAATTTGGGTTTTCAATGGAAAATGTATTATTAAAGAATGTTATACATTATTATTCACATTTAAACGTGAATTTTCAATTATGTATATATTTTGAATCATGTTATAATGTAAACTTGGTTTTGATGTTAATTTGGGAGGGACGTGGCCTATGTAAATGGTTGAATTTATTATAATGTGAAAATTGGGCTTTTATGAGTTTATTAAGTTGTTTTAATAGTGTGTTCCAATCGTTCATATGTGTGTAAAATGGAAGGTGGATTGTTTGTGAAAAATGGTGGATTACATTTGATGGATTGTAATAGTGGTTATTTTTTAGTGTTTTTATAATCCGTGTATTGTGTATGTAAAAGTGATGATTGGTGAAGCATGGGAAATAAGAATTTTTTTTCATTAAGGAAATCATGGGTGTCGAGGTGGGATGATGAGATCCAGTATGCTAGTGATACAAAATTGTCAAGTACTTGTTTTACCTAGCTAGATTAACGATTATAACACCAACTAAATATATATTAAGTTTAGAGACCATGGGTCCCATTGTGTGACCCATCCTACTAGCACACACATGTGAAATATTATGGTTTTGGTTTATATACCAATTTTTAGTAAGGTATGTAGTTCTAGTGTCTAACTTGAGCTAGATTACCACTTTGGATTAACCCATGGTGATCTCTTGAGACTTATGTGATGTGGTGTCATCCGTCAGCATACTGTGGAACATGACTATATTTACATTTTAAGGATATTTTATTTTTGTAAAATATTATATTTGACATATTACCTTTAATAGTCTTGCGATAAAATTGGTTTTATTTAAAATATTTTATTAGTGATGTTTCAAATGATTTTATATAAATTTGCAACTTAAATTTTCTTTTGATGTTATAAAATGGAATATTTTTCATTGGGTGGTATTCTACTGGGATTGGATCACACCCATCCTAAACCTTTGGGTGTATGTGTATATTTTTATTTATTAACCAGCTAATGCAAAGATGCAACATGGATATAATGGTTGATTGCGCTGTTAGTGTTCAATGTGTTGTGGGTATTGGTGGTGGGGGATTGAGTGTGATTTCCCTCTTGTTGTACGGATGTTTTTTTGTCTGGTGTTTTTATTTCACTCTATTTTTTTTGGTTAAAACTATAAAAAAATCATCTAGATTTTTTTATTTATATGATTGGTTATGGATATGGGTTATTTTGATATCCATTCTTTTGAGTTGTTAATGATTATTTAATTAGGTTAAATCATTACAAATGAATTTTTATTATACCTATGCACTAGTTTTCTACCCATTGGGAATGTGAACTCCCTTACGGATATGAAAAAGGTCGAGTCAAGTGTCTGGTTGGATGTAACCCTATCATTATTTTTTAAATTAATAATTTACATGTAGTGTGTGAATAAATCACATCTCTTTGAGGAGGTAGTAGTCTAAACCTCCCTTAAATGAAATTATGATATTTACACCAAATGTAAAGTAAAAATTTATGTATGGTAAAAGTATTATATATGATTAAATAAAAAAAATATAATAAATAAAATATATAATAAAATTTTCTATCATAATTTCCACTATTACATGATGCAATGGAAAAATGATCAATCAACATTTCTGAGTTCATATATCTCCACACAGATAAACAATTTTTTTGTTACCCATTAGATGGAAGTGTGAATATTTCAAAATAAAGACATCAAATATAATAATCATATTATATTTAGGATTATTATTTTTAATACAATAATAGAATAAGTTATGATTAGTGGGTGGATATTAAATAAAATAAAATAATATGATAAAGAATTTTACCTCTTATTCTGGTAACTAAATTTGGTTTTCAGCGAAGGGCTATATTGGATTGATTTCTAATCAAAGAGAGGTTTATAGGATATCATGATCTATTTATATAATCTTTTTCATTTTAGCATGCTCATGTGAAATTGACATGATATATTTGAGTATGTGTTGGTAGATAATTCCATTTTATAGTAGATGAGGAGTGGCCATATTGTAAATGAAGGAAAAGGGAATTACACCCATGTTTTTACCATGGAATGTGGACCCAAAATTTTTCAAACTTATTTAAATGTGATTATATGGTTGAAATAATTCTATAAAATGGATTTTTGATAGGTTTCTATGTCATTTAGGCCCTTATGATTAAAGTTAAGTCTCTAGTTAAGCTTAATATTATGATTATCTATATAATAAATTTTAATTATATTCACTAATAATTATTGTCAAAAACAAATTTATACTTTCTATAAATTATTAATTATTATAATTATAGAAATATAATCCATTATTAAATTCAAATAATATAACTTGAATATATTAATTTAAATTGAATGTTGTAGTCGGGTCAATAATGTTGGTTTTAAATTAAAAATGTTCAAATGATAACATTGTTTTTATATTCAATTTTACAGTAAAATTGATTCCAATGAAAAAAATTGTTTTTTTGGAATAAATATGAACTAATTTAACATTTAAACCAATTTATAATTTAATTTATCCTTATAAATAAATTAAATTTACAATTATATTTTAACAAAAAATCAGTATTTTTATATTTTAAGTAAATAAATGATTCTTTATAAAAAATATAAACAAAGTACCCAATGCTAATTATTATGTTATAATTTAATTTTTTAAGAATATTTATCATTATTATATATATAATAGTTCCAAAAATTCATTTAAATTGGGTTCACCATTAAGTTATAGTACAAATTCCTTTATAAAAAATTGATTGTTAAGCAACAAATTGGGTTTGTTCTAAAATTATGTCTATAAAATCTATTAGATGAATATAAAAAATATTTTTTTGGAATTTATAAAATATATGTTACATTAATAACACACACTAATTTAAATTATTTTAATTTAATAGGGTAAAATAGTATTGGGAAAAATCCCCCAAGGTAACATTACATCATTTTGGGGTTTATTGAGTTTGTTGAAAAAGATGATTTCTAGGGTATGTTGTGTAAATATAGAGATATTGTTGAAATGGTATCTTGAAAAGGAACAATGATAAAGGAATTAATTTATATTAATTTTTTAAAAAATTGCATCTATAAGGTGACGTCATTTCCCTATGTCTGCCAAATTGATGGGCTCAAAAATTTGGAATCTGGCTTGCATTGCAAAAACTATATTTCCTTGTAGAAATTATGAAAATATGTAAATTGAATAAGTTTAATGAAGATATAATTTTCTATGTGTGTTTTATTAAGGATCAATGAAATATGATGGAGATCTATGAAAAAATGACTAGCATCACGAACAACGAATGTGATGAGCATTGAAATTTTATAATAATGGTAGAATGAAGAGTTTTATAGTGATCTCTATAATTATGAAAATTATATCGAATGAAAAATGTCTTTGGAGAATTTTAACCAAATGAAAAAATGTCACAATAGAGGTTGCATCTTGAAATGGTATTGAAAAGGTCAAATGGTTCTAAAATTAGTGGAAACGCCTTTAAATAGGCATCAACACCCTTTTGAAATGTAAAAAGACATAACAATGATCTTAAGGATATGTAATTTTGAAGGTGATTAACATAGGTGGATTAAAAAGTTGTTTCATGTGAACATGTTTATGAAGTCTATAAAAGCCAACACAATATTCTGAGCACCACGAAAGTAAAAGACTTCCTAAATGATAAGTCATATTCATGAAAGAAATGATCTTTACAAAGCCTATCTTTGATTTGAAAATAAATTGAACTTTACAAAGGTTATATGAGCTTCATGAATGGAAGGAGCATCGTGAATGATATTTGAGCTTTAAGAAACATGATATTTTCAAGGGCAGTGAGCATCATGAATGTGGTTCAGAAAGAATTGATCCGTAAATCTATGGTAAAGTGGTATTCCATGGTAGATGAATGTGGAGAATCAACAGAGAATCCATCTATAACTGAGGATGTATTAATTATAGATAATTAATGGACCTACAATTCTGTAATCTATTTTTTAATACCATACATGAGTTGTGAGAGAAGGAAGAGGATGAATGTGATCTTTTCCACCTTTAGTGGGCCTGAGAATGATACATATAGAGTGACCCCTGAGAATCCAATGAGAAAATCCTAATCCTTGTAAAGGTAGTGATCCTGGATATAAGCTAGATCTATCTTAAACTACCATTCATGGTTGTTATCCTTAGTAGATTTTCTACAATAGGCACATTATATTTGTATTATCTTTAGACATAGCGCAGTGATGGTAAACCAAGTAAAATTGTTGTGTCTCCTCCATGATTTTAATTTTCTTGATTCATTTCTACAAGAAATACAAAGAATATAGTTTTTTTTAATGATGAAATAAGATATGAATTTTTATAATTTTTAATTTGTCTTACCTTGATTCAACCCCCCTCTTATGTATTTAAAATATTTGGAATAAAAATATATTTGTGACCGTAAAAATAAAAATATATTCCATTATATTAAATCATATTTTGTATTCAATTATAATTAATTGGTAACATATTACTTCAACTCTAAATTATTTAATCGTATAATATAAAACTAATCGAAAATATTATATCTTATTACATAATAATATTTTCATAAGAAATTATTGTTCAGTAACACGATGTCTTGCGTGTAATGCAATCCATTATGGAAATCTAGTCTTCCATATTGCCTAATCTAATCTTGATGTTACTTGTAGATAATGATAAAATTTATTTTTCGTGTAGTGCACAATTTACATGGGGTTCCATATAATTCATTCCATGAAATTTTTCTTTAATATAGAATATTATATTATAAATGTTTTCTGAAAAGAAAAATGAAAAAATATTAAATTATTGCAATAAATCAAAATATGTCATGGTGTTACATTTTACTCCCTTAAATTGAATTCCCCCCATAAAATTATTTTTGGATATCAAATTTTTAATAATTTTAGGTTTCTTTAATATAAACCCATATATTTTAAATTGAACTCCAAAACCCATTTAAAAATATATAACCATAACGGTTACCTAGAGTAGCACATATCCATGTCTCCACATTGGAGAACATATATAGAATATGATAAAATATAAATGGAAGTGAAATATTACTATCATGTTCTGAAGGGTATTGATAGAGGACACAGTCAAGAAAAAGATAATAATGACATAGTAATATATAAGTGATTATTAAAGGGAATTTTTGATTCATCAAAAGATAAGGTAATCGGTTAACCATTTCAGTATAAATTTAATTTCCCAAAAGTTGAATAATTTTCATTAGAGGTTATACATACTTTATTTCATTCCATTTCATAATTAAAATCACAAAATTTAGTCATCTCATGCCCAATTTCATCTTTACTACTATCTCTAAAGTGTAAGGTGATTTTATCATTATTGATGTTCTTATAGATCATGAGATCCATGATAAGTCAAATCATATCTCCCCAGTTACATACAAAAAAAATTGTTTGAGTAGGTTATCATATATGAAAAAATTGTCATGTGGTGAGATAATACATTAATCTCACAAACTTCATCTGATGTTTAAATTAAACAACCCATAAATGGTTGAATTTTTAACCACTATGAAATATTAAAAACAAAATAATTAGTATGAAATTAATGAAATAAACTTAACATTGATTTCCCTTATATCAAAAGTTAGTTCTTTGTTGTCACATTACATAAATGTGAAAACCCTCCTCATATATATTAAAGTTCAAAATGGTAATAACCTAAAATAAATATAACCAATGGTAACTGGATAACATGAAAAACACAATCCAATGGTTACTAGATAACATTCAATCGTACTTATTCCAGTGGCTACTGGATATTTACTTAAATACAAGAAGTTTTAAACATCATAACTGATGAAATATAACACTTAGTCCTCAAATAAATATTCATAACCAGGTTAATTAGTGATATACAGTTTACTAAACCATTTAAATCATCTTCTTATCCAAGCCAAACACAATTTCTGAACATCATGATCATATTATGGGTTTCATTAAATTAATAAAAAAATAGTTTTATAATTTATCATCACCATTAAACAGAACCTTTTTAATAATTAATTAACTCATTCAATAAAAATTCAAATATAGTTGATGTTTCACATAAAATATTCTTTTGAATTCCAAATCATAAATACTTCATTCAGACTACATTATTCTTAAAACATTATTTAGGATTCATAAATATATTCCTTAATACATATTTTAAAGAATATGAAATATGAAGCATGTACTACTAATCATAAACCTCTATCAAATCATGATTTATAATTTTAATATAATCAATACTAGAAGAACATCACATCCCCTTTACAATTAGTTTTATTATCTTCTTTATAAAAGTATAACCAATACTCATACCACCTAAATGATTCAATTTATGATATATCCACTTAAAATTTTTATTTTTATAATTCTCATAATTTCAAAATCTGAAAAATTCAATATTAACCATGTTCCTTCGTGTTCTCTCCACTCACTAAAACCATAAGGAGTAGAGTGAGAAAAACATATCATAAAATAAAAAACACATATTCATAAAAAATTAATTATAGGATTTCTAAATAATAAAAAAATTCTTAATCTATGACAATAATGGTTTTACCTAGGTTATTCATAGGAAACATCCATTTAAATCATTCATGATGGTTCATGGTGGGATTGTAAACTCCCATATCATGTCCCCAGATATTGTTAAACCAGATGTGAAACAAGTACCGTAATCATTTACCAGATTACCCTGACTCAAGCCTAGAGCATAATTTGGTGTTGTTACACCTAGGTACATATGTTCTACATCCATATCCATATGTATTATCCATACAAGGAATTATTTTTAGTAATCCACTAAATATATCCTTTACCCAAATTACAAAACATTTTCCTATACTTTTACTAATCTTTATACATATATATAGAGTAGTCCTTGAGATTATAACAATGAATTTTCCATCATAGAATCAATGGTTAACTAAATGTTTTCTCCAATATAAACTATAGTGAACCATTTTTCTTCTAATTTGTTTTACATAACTGTTACAGAATACATAAAACACTACACAAATAGATAGCGAATGGTCATACAAGTCTCATGACTTTAGAAACAAGGACACATAAATACTCGTATATATGTGAGAATAATTATCACCCAATATGTTATTATTCTCTCACAGTCTTCTTATACAAATAAAATTTAATAAATATAATCATAACATGGGGAAAAATTCTCATATAAATATGTGAGATCAAATTATAGTAAGGGTAAACAATGGATACATGTAATCATAAAAATGGGAATAAGTGTATGATAATGTGATCATGAAAATAGAATGCCAAGCCCTTTCTTTCACTGATCATAAAGAAGAATAATGGAATAAATATTAGTAGGTCATAAGTTATTAATAATAAGAAAATAATGATATTAAGCCATGAAAGAATAACATAGAATTAAAACATAGAATTGTTTTCAAAAAGAATATTATATTATTTCTATTGTAGTAAATAAAATACTGGAAGGGCCTTCATAGTATTATGGGAAAAATCACCATAACATTTTATTGGTCATGGTTTACTCCCATTTTTATTTTATATGCAAGAGTTTACTCCACGTACCATTTAGTAGTCATGTTTCATTCTGATGTCCATTTTAGTTGAATGAGTTTAATCCTCATACAATCATGGTAGTCATGGTTTACTCTGGTATCAATCTTATTACCATGAGTTCACTCCTCACACTTTCTTGACAGTCATGGTTCACTCCCTTTCCATCATAATAGTCAAGTATTACACCCAAGAGCATCATATTTTATCTCATGCGATATAAATATTTACACAATGCATTGGATAGAGATATATGTCTAACCCCTATCCTAATGAAATCATAAAAAAATGTTCCAAAAAATCATAAACAATAATAACATAACACATGAAATTAAATAGATATCATAAACAAGTAATCTCTCCATAACCTATGGAAAATGATACCGGTATCATATTCATTTTATCAAAATCCTTAATCGTGAAATGATATAGATTTCATGATAATATAACTTGTGAATGATTAATGGGATTCATAATTATACAACCAAAAAATGCACCATTTTGATAAATAATATAAATTTAAATATTTAATAATTTTTTATAATGTCATGAGAAACACCAATAGATGTCATCTTATATGGGATGTAATTTTAAAAGGCCTTTTAAAAAACATTACTTAAGAAAAATATCATTACTTATTTGAAAAAATATATTCAAGAAGAAAACCTTTTTAAAATAATTGTCCCAAAAAATTAAATTGAAAACATACATAGAATACATGAAAATTATTTTAAATCCATTATCCTTGAAAAATTATAAAATAATCAGGAAAATTTTGAAAAACCTTTTCATTTAGAAAATATAAATATATCATTAAAATGTTTTGAAAATAAATTATTTAAAATTAAATTGGAATCATATAAATAAAGAATGAAAAAATAAGAACCTGGATCTTCGTTTGAGGTATGTCTTTCATTTTTTGATTTTTTTTGAGAAAAAATGGAGTTTCTGGAAATTTTTTAATAAGACGCCATGTACTTTATGAGTACACGCCGTGTACTCTTTTCCAGCTCGAATCCATGTGCTGGTCATGCCCAGGCCACACACACTGGGTGTAGGAGTGATGTGGAGGCTGCTTAAAGCGGAGTATGGAAAAACCTAGTACATGCCGTGTACTCTAAAAGTACACCCCGTTTACTTTTTTTTCATTAAACAGACCGAGGTCGCGCCTAATCTACGAGAATCTCTTCTTCTCCATCTTGTATATCTGAGAGCGCCGGGAATCCACTGATCATCTCTGAGTCACTATTCCTCCGCCCGTTCTCTATTTCGATGGTCGTTGATTGCGTTGAAACCTCAGCGGTGAGTACTCCCTTCTCCTAGAGCCTTTTTTAGCAATTCATCTTCTTTATCATATTACCTTTGGTTGAACATTTTTTGCGTCTTCATAGATCTTCGTTGTTCTAAGGAGAATAAATATGCGTGGACCATGTATCATGATCTCTTAGAATCTAGGTAAGTGGTTTGTGCCTTTCCGTAAGAAGTCTGTGAATATTTTGTTCAAATTCCACCAATTCCCTTAATTGATGAATTGTGGGTTCCTGTTTTCCCCCTGTTGTTTGACTACTTTTCTTTATTGCTTGAGTAGAGTTCATTGCTTGTAAATTTAGATAATTTATACTATATTCTTGTGATCTCATTTCATGTTTTTCTTATTAGGCATTTTTTCAGTTTTCATGCCAAGTCATAGTATAGTGAAACTGCGGTACTGTTTTTCTATTGTTCCTTAGATTGATACACAAGTAGTTTTTGAGGTTTACTTGAGCCGATACGCATGCTATGCTTGTTTATTTCACATATGACTATGAGAACCTAGTGTAGTAATCCATAGGGAGAATGGACGTAAAGGCTTCTCTAGAGTGTCTTTTAATACGATGTATGACCACATGGGAAATTGACGATGAGTGCTTCCTAAAAGAGTCTATAGTTCCTCGACGTGATCCACAAGGGGGAATGAGATGTTGAGTTCTTTCCTAGAGAGCCGTTAGTACGATACGAAACTATAGGGGGAATTGGCGATGAGTGCACCTTTAGAAAGTCTACTCTTAGCTGAACCAGCGGGGTGAGACTGTGTGTGCCTCCTAGAGGGTTGCTAGTACTTGTAGGTTGAACCATAGGGGTTAGGCTACGAGTGATAAGTAGATGATTACCTGTTTTCTACTTGTTGTTGGTTGTTTACTTGTGTACTTTATGTGCTAGAACTATGTATTGTAGCTGCTCTATGTTTTTTTATGTTTACTACTTCCTGCACCTTTACTTTCCCTGTATTCATTGACTCTTAGGCACAGATCATTGGGTAATTTCCTACTAGTATTGTATCTAAAAACCTATTTGGGCCATTATTTTGGGCTCAAGATGACATTTTGGTTGTAGGTATATATAAGGTCAAGTGCCCTTCGACTTCCTGTACTTTATTTCTTGGAGCTGGAGAGAATGAGACCAAGCTTAGGCTTGCGATGCTTCAAGAGTTTCTATTGTTTTATTAATTTGTTTTTCCTTGTAATTCATCACGTTGTTGTGTTTTTTGCATTCTTTAGATACTTATACCTGCTGCATCATTATCATCTATAATATATATTCATTTCTTCTGCTGTTTGGTTTCAGTTGTTGCATACTATTTACTACTTCTGTTATTTTTAGTTAATTTCTTTTCCTTGTATGTCTTACCTAATGAGGGAATACTTTCCCCAATAACATAACAAGGCCCTCGCTACTAGTCGGTAGCCTCTAGCATTTAGGGAAATTCCCTTGAGGTCATGTGGCGAACCAGGCACGGGGCACCTTTGGGTAGCTTCTGGAACCGGGACGTTACGAAGTGGTATCAGAGGGGTTCTTTTCTATTTATTTCTTGTTTGGAGCCCTTATCCAAGGATATGATGGATTCAGTACTTGGTATTAAGCTATGCTTGGAATTAGCTAACCCATGTACAGGTAAAATCCATACTACCTCGTTTATTGCAATTTTCTAGGTTTGATATTTACGGTTGATATGATTTCACATTGAGTGATTCAGATGTCTTGTGTTGTTGTTATTTTTTCTATTCTGCTTCCATTTCTATCGCAACCCAATGAGATGAGGGTATTCAATCTCATGCATCATATAGGCACTTTCTATAAGTCACATGTCGTGCATTCTTTTCATGCCATCTTGGGTGCATTGGATATTTCATGTTGTTGTGATAGACCTTGTGTAGATTATGAATGTTGGTGTGATAGATGCTTTGTTAGAATCTCTGATGTTTGATAGAAAATTTTTTTATCATAATTTTCTTAAATGGATGCCAAGATTTGATTTTTGGGGAGTATGGGCACTCACAAATTGGAATTTGGCACCTTCTTTCTTTTTTTTAAGTGTTTTCTGGGATTCAGTGTAGTTTCAGAGCAACTGTCGGAAATAAAACCCAATATACATGGAGTGTACTTTATATATACACGTTGTGTAGTTTTAAACCATGTCTTTGACTGTGTGAGCAGAAACGCGAGTTGTGAAAATACTTATGTACACTCCGTGTGTTGTAGGTACACACCGTGTAGTAGTGAGTGTGTACCCGGTCGTGTAACTAACAATACGGGTTGGGGAAACTCGAGTAGAACACGCCTTGTTGGATAACAACACGCCATGTAGTCTTGTTCCAGGTACCCAGCCATGTCATGAGCAACACGTGTCGATGTTATCTCCTTCCATACATGCCATGTTTGTTCGGAACACTCCGTGTATGTGTCAGTCATGTACTTGGACGTGTCTCCAACAACATGGGTCGGGAAAAATCTTCAAGTACACACCGTGTTTGTTTGGAACACGCTGTGTAGTCTCAGCCGTGTAGCCATCCATGTAGCTAGAAACATAGGTCATTGAAACCATCTCTACTACACACCGTGACCACCAGGCACACACTGTGTAGTCTCAGTTTAAGTAGACTGTATGGGTTAGTCGTACAAGGAGACTCGGGCAGGGAAACAGAGTTAATTACATGCCGTGTAGATTTTATACACACAATGTATTCCTGTTTTGTAAATATTGTGTTTTTCATTCTCCAATTTTCGATTTTTAATCCTTGGTTCATTGTACTTGTTTTCCTAATCGAAGGTATGTTTTGATATTTTAGAGATATGCCTCCGAGACGTCCTACGGTTGTATGTCAGTTGTCAGACAGTGATCAGACACTAGATATGGCTAATCAGGGACTTCATACCGATCCTCTAGGTGGGCCAGCCTTGCCACCGGCTATCATACCAGTTTCAGGTGCTGATGCGCAGTTCTGGGAAGGTTTTATGAGGATCATGCATACCTTTCAGGGAGCACTGCCTCCTGCCATGACTATGGAAGACTTGACATGGGTTTTTCAGTAGTAGCATCCTCCCACTTTCTCAGGGGAAGGAGACCTCAGGCTGGAGAGTCATGGATGGAAGCCATACTGACCATATTTGTGCATCTAGAGACACCTCTAGATAGGCGGGTCAATCTTTCTACCTATATGCTATGAGACTCCACTAAGATGTGGTGGGAAGTGATCTCACAGGCGGGTCATCAGCAGGTTATGACTTGGGATGAGTTTTATCGTGTTTTTTATGAATACTTCTACCCATAGACATTAAGGTCCGACCGAGCCTTGGAGTTCATGAGATTTGAGCAAGGTAATCTTTCTATTATGGAGTAGTCCTCTTGTTTCACTGAGCATCATCATTTCACACCCCTCTGGGGTGGGGATGTGATGTTCTTTCGGAGGAAGTTTTAGGATGGTCTCGGGAGGGAGATCCGCTTGCAGGTGAATCTCTATAAGATGACTTCCATCACATCCATCATCAACCAGGTACTGATTGCGGAGCACAATCTGAGAGTCTCCAAAGCTATGTGCTTGGGCGGTTCTGCTTCTAGAGCTATTTTTCTTCTACATGACATCATGAAGCGCCGTACGGAGTCTACGCGCGGTGATCCGAGGATGCGAGATGCATCGTCAGGCAGCCAGGTGATATTCTACCAGTGTGGATGGCTAGGGAACACGAGGCCGCAATGCTAGAGAGACCTCTTGGAGTGCCAATCGTGTGTCAAGATGGGTCACCTTCAGCGTTTCTTCATGGTTTTCTTACTAGCAGCTGGTGATGGGAGTTCTTCTTTGACTCCTCGTTTAGCAGCACCACCACTAGTTTATCACCAGTCGGGAAACTAGAGTTCTTCCGGCCGTTCGGTCTGAGTTGGAGGTTGAGTCTGTGGCAGTCTGCCACTAGTCTTTCAACGTCAACATTGTGGATCAGCTCAGAGTGGTCAGGCAGGGTCGCAGGGCTGTAGTGCAGGATAGTCTTTTGCCATGGACCAAAACTATCATGAGTGGGATCATGTACCTTCTACATTCGAGATATGATTTTAGTGGCCTCAGTTTTGTCTTCATCACTTTTCGATACTGGGGATATGTGAAGCTTTATCTCTGTTACTGTCGTGGAGATGTTTGGGATCTCTATCTTTTCATCTTCCGACTCGTTGACACTAGACTCACCTTTCGGGACAAGGACATCTATAGTGCGTTAGTATAGAGTGTTACCTCTCAAGGTTGCATGGTATCATTTCTTATGGGATCTATATATCCTAGAGATGATAGGCTATGATTTCATTCTTAGGATGGACTGGTTGGTACCGTTCTAGGCATTCATCGACTGTTATTGCTGCAAGGTGAGTTTCATTTCACCAGAGGGTGAATATTTTCTTCATAGAGGCGAATGGGATGTTCAAGTGAGTCGAGCAGAACTTGAGCATCATGGGCTAGAAAGGGTGATTCCCTGGATTGTAAGTATTTATCTAGATGACTAGGTGACTTAACAGTTGGACTTTCCTCCAGTGGTGGATTGTTTTAGGGATGTCTTTCTAGAGGACTTTTCAGGTTTACCTCTGGAGCGTGAGGTGGAGTTATCTATTGATATCGTGCCAGGAGTGGAACTACTATCCACTCCTCCCTATAGGATGGCTACACCCGAGTTGAAGGTGATCATGATGCAGTTGGAGGAGTTGCAAGAAAAGGTTTACATCCGACCCAGTACTTCTCCTTAGGGTTCGCCTATCCTGTTTGCGATGAAGGCAGACGGTACCCTTAGGATTTGTGTGGATTATCAGAAGCTGAACCAGTTTAAGATCACGAATCGGTATACCTTTCCTAGAATTGATGATCATTTCGATCAGTTTCGAGGAGCCTGGGTGTTCTCGAATATTGATTTGATGTCCGGTTATCATCAGTTGTGCGTTAGACCATCATATATACTTCTGACAGCCATTACGAGTAGGTATGGTCTCTATGAGTATACGATTATGATATTTTGTCTCATGAATGCACCAATAGTTTTCATGGCGGTGATTAACAGTGTGTTCCATCCTTACTTGGATTCCATCGTCGTGGTCTTATTGGATGATATCTTGGTGTACTCTCACACTCGACACGAACATGATACCCATCTTGAGATCATTTTGAGTACACTGAGAGAGCATCGGATTTATGCTAAACTCTCGAAGTGCCACTTTTGGATGAATCAGTTTCACTTCATGGGTCAAATCATTTTAGAGGCATGAGTATTTGTGGACCTAGAGAAAGTGAGAGCTATAGTTTCCTGGGAGTAGCCAAAGATCGTTTTTGAGGTACAGATTTTTCTAGGGCTGGCTGGATACAACAGACACTTCATTCATGACTTTTCACGCCAAGCAGCACCGTTGAAAGGTCTAACCAAGAAGGGAGAGAAGTTCTTATGGTCAGATTCTTGTGAGTCATCCTTTCAGGAGCTGAAGGGGAGGTTGACGTCAGCACCGCTACTAGTCTTGCGAGAGCCAGTCAAGAGCTACACTGTTTATTGTGATGTTTCAGGTGTCGGGCAAGGAGCTATGCTTTTACAGGGAGATGTAGTTGTTGTGTACGGGTCTTGGTAGTTGATTCCAAATGAGAGGAAGTATCTGACACATGATCTAAAGTTGGAAGCTGTTGTACATGCCTTGTGTTGTTGGAGACATTACCTTCTGGGAGAGCACTTGATGGTTTTCACCAACAAAAAAGTCTCAAGTATATCTTCACTCAGCGGGATATTAATCTGAGGCAACGCAGGTGGGTCAAGTATCTTCAGTCTTTCAAATTCGATCTTTCCTATACATCGGGAGAGGGAAACGTAGTGGTAGATATGTCGACCAAGAGAACTCAGATTCAGGCAGTTCAAGAGGCCAGCATTGAGTGGAAACTGATGGCAGTGTTCACTAAGATGGATCTGGAGGTGCACGACAGACAGGGACAAACTTACCTTTCTTATGTAGTTGTTACCTCTACACTTATTGATCGGGTAATGATGAGCTAGCTATCAGACACAGATGTTTTAGTCCATTAGGTCTGCGTGTCAGAAGCGGACTCCCTTCCTGGATGGACAGTGGGAAAGGATGAGATCGTGCGTTTATAGGGACGCGTATTGGTGTTGGAAGATATACGCGAGGAGCTGATGTGGGATTTTCATTTCTCTATTTGGGCAGTTCATCCTGGCATCACCAAGAAGTATCAGGATCTTCATCACCAGTATTGGTGGTCAGGTATGGAGAGGGTTGTTACTGGTTTATTCATGAGATGTTCTACTTGTCATCAAGTGATGGTGGAACATCAACGACCCGCATGCCTTTTACAGCAGTTACCCATTCCGGAGTGGAAGTGGAGGGATTTTGTGATGGACTTTGTGACCAGATTACCGAGGTTACCTCGTAAGAAAGACACTGTTTGGGTTGTTGTCGACAGGCTTACGAAGGTTGTTAACTTCTTACCGATCAAGGAGACCTTCTGTGTTACTGATCTAGGATGAATGTACATCCAAGAGATTGTACATCTATATGGAGTTCCACACTCCATCATCTCAAGAAGGGATCCACTCTTTACATCTTGGTTCTGGTAGGGGCTTTTGAAGGCTTTGGGTACACAGTTACTTTTGAGTACAACATACCACCCTCAGACAGATGGTCAGTCCCAGGGTACAATCCAGGTGCTTGAGGATATGCTCTGAGCATGCATTCTACACTTTGGTGATTATTGGGAGAATTATATCCCTCTAGTGGAATTTTCCTACAACAACAATTTTTAGGTGACTATTCAGATGTCACCTTACGAGGCTTTGTACAGTAGGTCATGCCGATCACCCTTATGCTAGGTAGAGGAAGGAGATACAGCTTTGTTGGGACCTCATCTGGTTCAAGAGACCTCAAAGTATATAGAAATGATTCGTAAGAGGATTGCTACCGCACAGTATCGACGGAAGTCTTATGCTGATCAGCAGAGACGACCTCTAGAGTTTGAAGTCGAGGATCATGTTTTCATGCATGTCGCACCAAGGTTGGGACACAAGAGGATTCAGAGATAGGGTAAGCTTTCACCATGGTACATCGGGCAGTTTAAGGTATTGGGGACAATTGTACCTGTTTCCTATCAGTTGTAGTTGCCTTAGAGGTATCAGGCCATGCACGAAATCTTCCACGTCTCTGAGATCCGAAGTTACTTTTAGGACCCATCTCATCTCTTTCAGCCCAAGGAAGTTGTGATCGAAGCAGATGCATCATTTCAAGAGCATCCTATCTGGATTCTCGATTGTAGAATGAAGGTTCTCTGTGGGTGGTGTGTTCCTCTAGTATGGGTGCAATGGTAGCATAGATGATTACAAGATGAGACCAGGGAAGGATAGGCTGATGTATGATTGCAATTGCTGGAGCTGTTCGGGGTTTCTTTTTCCATGCCTCATTAGCGAAATTCAAGGAAGAATTTCTTTAAGGGGGGATGTTTTAAAGCACCCGGATCTTCGTTTGAGGTGTGTCATTCTTTTTTAGAGTGTTTTTGAGAAAAATGGATTTTATGGACATTTTTGATGTACACGCCATGTACTTTCTGAGTACACGTCGTGTACTCTATTCCGGATCAAAGCCGTGTGCTGGTCGTGCCCGGGACACACACACGGGGTGTAGGGGTGACGTGGAGGCCGGTTAAAGTAGAGTACCAAAAAACCTAGTACACACCACCTACTCTAAAATTACTCACCATTTACTTTCTTTTTTTCATTAAACGGACCGGGGTCGCGCCTAATCGTCGAAAAGCTCTTCTTATCCAGCTTCTTCATCCGAGACAGTCGGGAATCTGCAGATCATCTCTGAACCACCTTTCCTCTATCTTTTCTCCATTTTGATCTCTGTCGACTGCTTTGGAACCGCAGCGGTGAGTCCTCCCTTCTCCTAGATCCTTGTTTACCAATTCCTCTCCTTTCTCAAGTTATTGTCGTTTGAACATTTTGTGTGTCTTCGCAGATCTTCGTCGTTATAATGAGAATAAATCTACATGTCTCAACTATCGTGATCTCATAGCATCCAGGTAAGTGTTTTGTTCCTTTCTGTAGGATGTTTGTGAATATTTTGTGCAAATTCCACCAATTCCCTTACACCGGGAACTTTGGTTTCCTGTTTTCCCCTGTTGTTTGACTGCATTGCTTTATTGCTTGAGTAGAGATAATTACTTTTAAATTTGGATAATTTATACTGTATTCTTGTGCTCACCTTGCATGTTTTTATTATTAGGCTTTTTTCCAATTGCCATGCCTAGTCGTAGGATAATGTAACTATTGTACTATTATGCTGTTGTTCCTTTGATTGATAGCCAAGTAGTTCTTGAGGTTTACATTGGCCGATACGCGCGCTATGCATGTTTATTTCACACATGAATGTGAGAACCTATTATATTATACCATAGGGAGAATGGACATAAGGGCTCCTCTACTATGACTTTTAATATGATCTGAGACCACATGGGGAATTGACGATGAGTGCTTTCTCAGAGAGTCTGTAGTTCCTCGACGCGGTCCACAGGGGGAATGAGATGTTGAGTTCTTTCCCATAGAGCCTTTAGTACAATACAAGACTATATGGGGAATATACGGTGTGTGATTCCTCATAATGTATACTCTTAGCTAAAATAGATGGGTGAGACTGTGTGTGCCTCCAAGTGGGTTGCTAGTACTTGTAATTTGAACCATAGGGGTTAGGATCTGAGAGCTACCCAAGGGATTACCTATTTTCTACATGTTGTTGGTTGTTTACATTTGTACTTTATAAGCTAGAAATGTGGATTGTAGCTGCTGTGTTTTTTTATTTACTGCTTTCTGCAATTTTACATGCCTTGAATTCATTGACTGTTAGGCACATATCATTGGGTGATTTCCTACTAGGATTGTATCTCACAGCCTGTTTGGGCCATGCATTTGGTCCCAAGCAGACATTGTTGTTGCAGGTATAGATAAGGGAAAGTGCCCTTCGACTTCCAGTACTTGATTGCTTGGAGGTGGAGAGAAAGGGACCAAGCTTAGGCTTGCGATGCTACGGGAGTTGCTGTTGTTTTATTACTTTGTTTTTACTTGTATTTCAGCATGTTGTTGTGTTTGCTGTGTTCCATATACACTTGTACCTGCTAAATCATTATCATCTTTACTATATATTCACTGCTTTCATTGTTTGGTTTCAGTTGTTGCATATGGTTTACTACTTCTACTAATTAATGTTAATTTCTTTTCATTGAATACCTCACCTAATGAGGGAATCATTTACCCAATAACATACCAAGGCCCTTACTTCTAGTCGGTAGCCTCTGGCGTTTGGGGAAATGCGCTTGAGGTCATGTGGCGAATTGGGCACGGGGCACCTCTGGGTGGCTTCGAAACCGAGACGTTATAGAAAACATTTTGAAATCCATTTTCTATAAAAAAAATATAAAACGCTATTAAATAAATCTCAGAATACTTTTCCTTGAAAACTTATAAAATAAGATTGAATCCATTTTATAAAATACTTTCGTAGATATTTTTCAGAAAAATTATAATGAAACCACGAAGACATTTTGAACACTATTTCATTTTAAAATTCATTAAAAATATTTTATTCAAAATTAAAAATTTAAATATGAAAAATAATAATAACATAAATTATGGTTGTTAAATCTATACATGAAGTACTAGGTAAAATAAATATTCTTATTACACATAAAAAGTATAAAAAATTACTTGTTAAGAAAATGAATAGGTGATTTCCTTGAAATCATTAATAAATTGAATAAATGTTTATAATATTACTTTTATTTATTATAGGATTATATTACAATATTATTTTAATTCTTTTTTAAAATATGGTTTTGAAGGAACATAGTTTTCTGACCAAATAGAGAGGCAAATTCAGACATTTTAACAACCCTTTCTTGATAATATTATGTACCAAAGAGTGTAAAATGGTTCCATTACTTGTATGTGACATTAATAACTAGAGTGTAAGCATATTCTTTATATTTATTGATATTTTTAACATAAGATTTTATTAATTAATGCAAAATCATAAAAAATATTGATAAATGATTATATTGTTTCAATTAACACTTACTACTTGTTTACATTGAATCATACACCCCATATAAGAAAATGAAATTAAAGAACTATAAAAATATAATTAAAGTAATGATATTTAATAATTAAAATTTAATATAAAAGTAGATACAATAATAAAATTAATCATGGAGTATAAAAAACATGTGTCTCAAATAAGACAAATTTGGACAAAACTCTCTTACCGATTTGGTATCTTTTGAAACATAAACCCAATTAATGAAATATCATAAAATTTATATGTAAATAATAATAAATTTAATTATAATAATCATAGAATACATCCATGTGAATTATAAATACAACATAAAAGCAATGGGTTGTGAATAAATCATGTATCTCATATTAATAAAATGTTGGAAGAATTTACCTTAACTTATGTTTTTACTCTCTTCATACTCATAAAAACCTAATGTATAATAAATTTAATTTTATTATAAATATTTTACATATTATTATATTAATATCTAAAAATATATATTGTTTTATTATTAATTTATATAAGCTACATGTTAACAATTTTATATTAATAGTTCACATCAAATAATATATGTTTTGTTCTTTTCATGTGTCTAAATTTGTCAGATCTTTGATCCTTATACATATATCATGATTTATATAATTTAAAAAGTGATATAAATATCAATTATATTCATTATATTTTTAATATAAAAAAAATTTAATATAGTATAATAAAATATAATACATTGTTCATTGAGATGGTTGGTCATACATATGCATGAAAATTGTTTCCATTTTAATTTTGTAAAGAATTAAATAGAGTAAATGAAATATATAAATATATAAATATAATTATTATAGTATAATTATTTTATCCTATATATAATATATTTTCACTAAAATATTCCTTAATAACATCCATTATGTGTGTGAATTAATCACCTCACTTTTAGGGGTGGTAGTCCACACTTCCACAAATTAAATTATCATATTTACCCCAAATAAAATTTACAACAATATGAAATGTAAAAGAATTTAATAAGAATAGATATATAATAAATTTAATATATAACATATAAAATCATATATTATATCATAATGTCCACTATGATAGGTGGTAAATGAAAAAAATAAACAATCATTGTTTTGTGAGGACGTAGTTCACCATATCCTTATTCTTTGTGTTTTTTTCCCAATTAGATGGATTTTTTTGTAATTTTAGGATGATATAATAAAATTAAATCATTCATATATATTTATTAAATTTTTTTATAAAATAATGTAATTTTTGATGTTTTAGGGGAGGAAAAATGAAATAAATTACGTGAACATGAAGAAGAATGCTACCACTATTTATGTAACACATTTTTCCTTGATCCCAAGGGATTATTTTGATTTATATCATCCAAATGGTAGGGTTCAAGGATGAGTGGAGGATATGTTTTTGTGGATCATGGTTGAACCAATGAGTTATGAGTTTATTTATGATGTGGGAGGAGATGTGGCCTTTTTATAGTGTTGGAGGACACTCTTGTAAATTTTATGAAATGGTATTCCAACAACGTTTTTACGATTGAAAGTGGATCCAATAATAGTAAAACGTCAATCAATGTGATTATAAGGCATAAATATTGCTATAAAATGTCTTTGGGACCAATGTATTTATCATTTAGTCACTTTTGTTCAAGGTTTAGTGATTAGTAATGTTTAATTTTACCTTGATCATTACAATAAATTTTAAATACATTTACTAATATTTTTGGTATAAAACAATGTTTAACTAATTATAAATTATATGTTATTATTATTTTACATTATTTATCAAAATTTTAAAATTCCAATAACATAAGTAGGTGAAATTAATTTAAATTTAATCAAATAGTGTGGTCAACAATACAAATTTTTAATGTAAAAACGTTCAATAGTTTTCTATGATATTATATATAATTTCAAATTTTAATTGACTAAAATGACCTAAACTGGGTTTATTGAAATAAATAGTAACGAATTTTACTATTTAACCATATATGTAAATTATATTAAAATAAGATTTTAACTAAAATTCAATATTTTTCACTGTTTAATAAAAAATGAAATATCTCAAAAAAGACCGAAAAAATAACCTAATATAATTATTATGTTCCTATTTAAAATATTATGTTTATATTTACATATACAATCTAAAAAAGAAAAAAAATGTGATTTACAATGGTTTCTAAAATAAAAGGTGTAAAATTGACTTAATAAAAATATATTTTTTTAAACAAAAAAAATTGGTTTGAATTTATATTATGTTTATAAAATCTAATGGAAAAATACAAAAAAATATGGTTGAATATATATCATATATGTTACATTAATATCACTCACTAATTTTAATTAATTTACTATATGAAGGTAAAACAGTTTTATGACTATAATAATAATAATATTTTCCTTTATATTTAATCGATTTTAATATTCATTTATAATTAATTCGTAACCTACGAATTCAACTATATGATAGTTAAAATAATAATATTAAATTTAATGATTTTTTATATCTTATTAAACAATAGTATTTTAATAGTGAATTTTTTTCGATAACACTCGATCTTGTGTGTTACACAAACTATCAAGGAAATTCAGTCTTATTTTTAACATAAGCTGTCCTTATTGTTCTGTGTAGAGAAATAATAAATTTATTCTCCATTTAGTACATGATTAACTTGTTTTTTCATATAATGTGAGAAATACTGATTGATATTATATAGAATAAACTATTTTAAGTGTTTTGAGAAATGAAATATAATAAAAAGATTAAATTTTTTCAAATATAATTAATTCTCAAAATCTCATAGAGTTACAGTACTGGCCCATCTATCTAAATATAAGGCCTTGGTTTGGTAAAATTCCAAATTTCACTCATTGAGGTTCATCATGGAAAGTGTTAATTTCATCATCTAGGGGGAACTCTCCTTAGGTTTTAATTGGGATCCCCATTTACCAAATTACATTTCAATTATAAATTAGAATACAACATGCTCATGAATAAACACAAATATATATATATATATATAAGGATATAGTCAAATTAATTACCAATTCTATTTAAAAATGATTCCATCATTATATGTTTCAATTTGTATTTCACATAACTATATCCAGACCATCACATCTTATCTCAAGATATAACTGGTCATAAATGATAATTTGATTATATTTATCTACATTCGTAATATTATAAGGGCGGAAAATTATAAATTAATATTGGATTCCATTTACTTGAAATTAAATAAAATTTTATATTTTATAACCATAGTTAAATATATTAAACATTTTATAATTGGTTGTTTAGGGTTCCACCACCAATCTATATTGGAAGAAACCATTTTTATGAAAAAAAATATGCAACAAATTATTTATGTCTTCTCCTAAATGAAATTTCAGTCCAATTTCAAATATAATTGTAAATTAACTGTATATATATATCAAGAAATGCACATTGTAATTAACATTTCCATATAATATGCATGATATATTTTTATCAGGTGCCTATAATGATTCATGAATAATTCTTCCTTGTTTTTCCAGGTAAAGGATAAAATTATATAATGATTAATAATTCAAAATGAATATGTTTCAGAAAAAATAAAAATAATTAAATTTTAATAGGAAAAACGTAGATAGAATTTCCCCTACCTAGAAAAATTTCATTCCCCCATATATGGGTATAATACTCCTAGACATAGGCTTATTTCAAAATTATGACATAGCCAAGAGTCTCTTAAACCGTAAAAAAATAGTGATATAAGGGAAAAAATATAGTTTTCATTCCACTTTGTGACATACTAGAACCAATTAACTCATTTGTAACCTTACTCTATTTTACATATTATTTCAAGATTGCCTCACCAAAATTCAATGGTTACTGAATAGTTAAGAGATTATATAATATTATAGTGGGGATTCTATACCTTTATTGTCAGAGTAGTAGATAATAGAAAAGAGTAGATAAATTATTAGTTGAATAATAGTTGAAACATGTTATATAAAACATCCACACATTTATATATTCAACACAACTGCATACAAATATTATGTAGTCATGATTCTATGGAAATAATGAATGATAATACATGGTTTTAGGAATTCATGTTTGTTATTTCCATTCATAAATCGATTGACTATAACTGATAAGTAATTATAATGGATGGAAAAATGTCAAATCTATTCAATTTCATCAAAATAGTTTATCTTTTAAGTTATATGTTATAGATGAAATTAAAGGTGACTAGTGTAATCAACATTCTACTACACTCATTAGAAATGGTTTTGGGACTTGACATTTCTAATCTAATTTTATTCTTAATATTTAAAAATTTGTTTACTTCTATTTAATCATAGTAATAATAATTAACCATTTAAAAACAAATTACGTTGTCTTTTAGTCACATAGGTATGGTGAAAATTTCATGGGAAGACATAGAAACACACCAGAATGGGTTATTCGAGTCACTTTTTTCATCCCATGGCATCATTAAGGGTCTATTGGAGTATCTCATCCCAGGATGACCAGTTTTATTTATGAATTACACTTTTTCTAGGAATCACATTATAATTATGAAGAGTAGAACAATGGTACACTATACACAAAATTAGAGTATTAAGGATAGATCCAGACAACCAACTTTATACTAGTAGTAGACTTCAGTTCTAGTATCACCATTACATTCATGTATGAAATATAAAAATTGGAAAATCTAGATAAATTCATAAATATTGGAATAATGTCTCACTAGAATATACAATTATTAATATTGACTTAAAATTTTAATATATTCTAGAGGATTTTCAAACATTCCTACAATGATTAATCTTTTCCAAAAACATTCAATCTGTAGTTCTTATTGAGGATATCCATAAAAAACTAGTAGAATAAAAAATGGGAGCTCAATTGGTATGTTTTTCATCAGAATAAAAGATAATATATGTGGATTATTGTTTGAATTAATCATGGGTAAAATTTCAAAATCATGTTTTCTAGTGTTGCATAAAGTTGGACGCATGGTTTTCAAAAATTTGCACCTATTTTGGCTTATCCACAATCTAGGGATAATCCCCTTCTATGTTCCAACACCATGATTACTAAACTATGTGAATAATATGTGATAAGATCTAGATATGTGATCACACCCCACAAGGTATAGTTTCATAGTTATGTTAAACCATATTCAAACAATACTATGTAAACATATAAAGAAATTAAATTTTCTCACAGGTGTGGGGCCTCCCTCACATGTCTAAACTAACCATGATATTTACTTTTTAGGAAACATGGTTGATCCACACAATTATAACAAACAAGGAACTGAATGTCTGTCTATACATGTTTCTCAATAAAAAAATAAATCTAGGCCCTGATCCAAAACCAAATTCTCCCAATAACCTCCATGAACTCTTAAGTCATTACCATATAGATAAAAAATTATTTATACTAAGAAAATAAAATTCACAAATCATACAAAAACTATGATCTTACCCGATAGGTATCAATTTTCATAACCACATCACTTGAATATATATATTTATAAATATTTAATATATTTATATTATATTTATGAAATAATTTTCATTTTAATGAGATAAAATATGATCTACCTTATTACTATCCCATCAATTATAAAATTTAAATGTCACCCGTGTGTATATTCAAAATACCGCCTCTATGAATGGATGTAATTAGTTTTTTATTTCCACCTCCCACATATAGTTATATGGATTTATATAATGAAAAAATATAAAATTTATAATAATATTATGATTTTTATAAATTTAATACTTTTTTATATTTTTTTATATTACAACTACAAAAATAAATTTGTGTCACTCATTTGCACATGAGGGATAACATATCCTTCAATGTTGTAACTAATTTTTTATTTCAACCATAAATATATGATTTATAAATAATATTAAATTTATAAAAATTAATATTATGTGTTTTTTATAATCCCTAAGTGGTGGTTTGATCACACCATTTATAAAGAATAACACACCAGAGTTGTTTTGGTCTAAACATCCTCAAAACATCCAAAGTAAACATAAATACATTAGTACCTAAATAAAACATGTAATAATATAAAATAAAAGGAAAAAATCTAATTTTAATGGTCATGAAGAAGTTTGTTAATAATTTAAATAAATATTTATATTTTTTAATAAGGAATTGAATGATGTATTTGACTATTCTGGATTCGAGGTATTGTTTTTTACCTAAAATGTCTTCAAAAATTTTTGAAACTCTAAATTTCCATGTCCTACATCTCTAAATTATTTCAATAATATTTTTATTTAAAATATAAAGGAATTTTTTATTTCATTTTCAAAAATATTTCCATTCCTTAATATTTATTGAAAATGAATCTTTTTATTGTTTTCTATTCAAGTTTTTTAAATTTTCCATTCAAATATAGGAAAAAAAATTATAAAATTTATTGAGTGACCACATTTTCCCTTTATCATATTAAATATAATTTATTAGTACTCTTTAATGTTTTGTTATATTTTAAAAATATTATAATATTTCCCTTTTTCTAGGTATTTTGTGCCTTTAATTGTTATTAAGGGAAAATGATATATGTTTTCATTTTAATATTATAATTTAATGTAATTTTTCATATGGCCTAAAATGACAATTACTATGATTTTATGATTGAAAATGGTCGATTATATGTGATTTATTAATTTTATTGTTCTTTGAAAATAGTTATTATAGTAGGTGTGTGTGATATAAAAATCTAATGCAATGAGTAATTATATGATCTCTAATAAGATACCTAATAGAGTTAATGATTATGGTTATTACTTTTTAAGGGTGATTATAAGATTTATTATAAGAGTGATACAGATTTTATTTAACAATTTATATAAATTTTATTAAAGGATTTAAATTATTATTTTTGTATCTATCTATTTCATATGGTAAGACAATGAGTTAATGATTTAATGGAAATTTATTACTATTTTTGTGAAATTTATTTTCTTCAGGGAGTAGTTTATATGAAAATCTCATGATTCTGATAATTTATTTATGATTTATTATGAGATTTATTTTGGAATATATTTGGAAAAAAAAATATTTTCATATGTACATAATTTTTTTTGTGATAAAATTTTATTATAAAAAATATATTACATACCATATTTCATTATATTAAAATTTAATTATAGGTTTATATCCTTTTTATATACCTTTTAGTAGAGGAAAATGATGTATATAAACTACATTATTTTCAATGGTCAACCATTTTGAATAAATATAATTTGTCATGAATTAAACATTAGTGTAAATATAATAACCAATTATTTTGGAAAATAATGTACACATAATGTATGTATCTACTTTATTGAATAATATTTTTCCAAATTATGCAAAATTATATTGCTAAATGATCCTCATAATTTATAAATGAGAATCAATTTTTATAAATCATGTTATTATATGTTGATAATGTTAAGAGTTGTTAAACATAGGTTGGAATAAATTTTTTTGTGAACTTTTAAATATATACCATTTCATCAAAAAATTATTCTTCACCAATGATACTTCCAATAATTTCATGATCTATTATACTCATTTATACCATTATTTTGATGTGCCTAAATTATTACTAAAAATTATTTCCACAATATTTTTCTCAAGTAAACACAACATTCATGTTTTTCTCGATAACAAAAAAGAATAGAAATTTATTTTTTAAGGGAAAAAAGTATTTACTCTATTATACATCCTCACTTATAATTTCATATGAATTCCCTACTATATATAATTAATTTTTCACTTATTTAGTTACATAATTTGGTTGAAAATAATGCATATATATTTTTACTACTTTTGATGAATCCATTTTTTATAGATTGTAAAATCTAGTGAATTTACATTTTGAATACCCATATGCTTCTTATACTTACTCTACTATAAATATATGTTACTTAAATTTATAATAGTGATTGGAAAGGACACATTAAATCACCATCACCTTGTGATGGTATATTTAGTTTCATCTTTAGTCAATCCATAATTTCATGGAAAGTATTTGTCTCTCAAAACCCTTAGTATCCACAATACAATATGAATTTTCTATTTTAAAATGAATTATATTATATGGGTTCTATTATAAATTTCATTATTCTCCCATTATTATATTTACTTTTTTGGGAGAACAAATTTTAGCCATATTTTTTATATAATTATTCAGTCAATATACATTTTACCCTGGGGATTTTTAAAGTATGTGATAGTTAGGGTAAATTTTATTTGGATGTCTAATGATATTTACATTATCTATATATAATAATAACGTGTTCATTACCATTCACCTATTTTCCGACAAAGACCATTTTGACTTCTATAAATAAATTTATATATAATTATGATAGTGAAAATAAAAATTATTTTGGGAAAGTTACATTTAATTTTACTTTCCTAGATTATAGGATATTACCTTAAAATATATATTTTGTTTTCATACTTTTTTAACAATAATACCTCATATTATCTGTTCATGAATTTAAAAATTTTTATGAAATATTATCCTTTTTAGTATACCTATAACCATTAAATCGTTTTTAAAAAATATTTTTAAAAAAATGAATATATATGTGTTTTGATTGTTATTAATATGAAGTAGATGTAGAATGTTTTTCCTGATTTTATTAAATCAATAATTTAATATTCAAATTCACATAAGAATGATAGATGTATGTGAGATACATAATTTTTCCCATATTTAGAATAAAAACCATGTTTACTATTAAATCATCTACTTTCAATTCTAAAATGCAACTCCCTCTAGAAAAAAACATTCATATGATAATTTTAAATTTTTTGGAACATAATAAAGAACAAAAATGGCTAGCTACTCTAAAAAATGTAATAGACATTATCTTTTCCTTATTATATATCTCTTGGATTAATTCCATAATTTTTGTGAAATATATTATTTATATAGTTACTGAAAAATATATTATATGACCTCAAATAATGTTTACCTGAAACTTATGAATGTAGCTACAATTGATGTTGATGAGAATTTTAAATGTGGAAGTAGATATTATATTTTAGTCATATGGTTGCTAAATCCTCTTGAAATTATACCAAAGAAATAAAATCATCATTGTTTTAAATGAAAAATAATTAATTATTTCCCATTGGGATTCTAAATAGTTTTAGGGTCTATTTTAATTACCCAAAACCATGTAACAATGATAGACTACATCTAATGTACTATTTTAGTTTAAATTAAAAGAATAGTTTTAATTTAACGGTGAATATTATATCCTCAGTATATTTTCTAGTTACTTTCATGTTCTCATTTCTCCAGAGTATTAGGAATAATCTCCCTTAAATTTCCTCTTTGATAATATTTCATAATGAATAATTCTTTTAGTTTTATGCAATGACCTAGGATAATTCCAATTGTAAGAGATATTTTTTAGATATTATTAAATTTTCATGGATGTAATTATCAATGAAATTATGTTTTTGGTGTAAAATTTGATATATTTATTTCAAATATGGAAAATATTTTTAAGGGATTCATTGAAAATTACATGGTTATAAACCTCTAAAATTTTTACTTACTTATGTAATGAAATAAGGATTCGGGTAATATAATTTTCAAATAATGGATTTAGGTGGACAAGGAAAAGAATTATTTCACCCTTACACAACCATACCAACCCACTATAAATCATTTTCGATCAATTATTGTACATTTTTTGTTCTATTGAAGCATCATCAGATATTTAATAAAAACATTCTTCCATGTGAATAATTTTCCATAAATTGGAAACTATTTTTTTTGATACTATGTAATAAATATTTTGACTTGTTAAATGGTATAATTATCAAATCACATATCATTAGGCCACCATCCAATGATTAACCCTTTAATTTCATGTTTCATTCATCCAATCAAGCTATAGAATAATTGTTTTTATAGAAACAGAAATGGACACTCGCATATAAAAACATACACATCATAGACCTAGGATTGTATCATCCCAAATAAATAATTAATATAATGTATTCATATTTATTAATAATTTTGAAATAAATATTAATTTTACTTTAAATGGGATTCTATGTTCATTGGAATACCTGATCCACAACAACATATTTCTTTGAATGCTTATGTTGCACAAAACGTTGGGTAATTCCGAGAAAAAATAATATTATAATATTTTAAATTTTTAATAACACGTAGTCTTTTTATTTTATAGAATTAATATAAATAACTAAAATATGGTTATACATGCCTATTTAATTTTTTTAAATTTATCCAAGAAATTTTAGAGACTTAAAATTAGAAAGAATCTTATTTTAAGCCAAAATACTCTAATATCCATTAAAAGGCCGATTTACTACCTTTTGATGTTGAACCCTCATTAAATCTACTTTTGGTCAATTTTATATGTTCTATTTGATAAAATATCATTATTCATTATAATCGGGACATCAAAATTTTCTCTGGGTAAATTTTCTGTATTTTTTTGATAAAAATCAATTTTTAATGAAAAGTAAAAAATAACGCATTTTAATTCAAAACTGACTTTTAATATAAATTATATATATGATTAGATAATAATATAAATTGGATTTAAAATATAATATATTATATTTTTACAATTTAATCCATTTTTTGTTATTGGATGTTGTTTCACTTTCAAACAGGACATAAACAAATGTCAATCTTTTGATAGTTATTATTTCTTAAAAACACGCTTTTTTGTTTTGACAGCGGTAATTAATTTTAAATTAATTTCTACCAATTATGTTTCTTGAATTTTGAGAAATGGATTCCATATTTTCAATAAATATATTGAAATTGTGTAAATAGGTAACTATTATTTTTAGACATTATGAATATTAACTTCAGTAAATATTTTATTAACCATGGTTAAAAAGTAAATCTGAAAATATGGTTAAAAAATTTGTATTATAATAATATAAAATTAAACTTTAATTTGTCCAAATCCAATTGGTTGATACATATACAACCATGGGAATCATTGGGTTCATTTTGGGACCCCATGGAGCCACATAAAAATGATAATGACACTTTAGAGTAATTAATTTAAAGTAAATAAAAGAATGACATAAACAAATATCTTTTAGTAAATCAGTTTTTATATGGGGCAATATAAGTCATATTTTTTACTATAAATATTCATTAGAAATATAATACTATATTCTACATCATGGGGTTTTTTTTATAATTTTTATACCTCATATAAATAAAATTATTTATGGCACAATATTGATGTAGTGTTAACCTCATTAATAATTGATATAAATAAATAAGATTATAAATATTAAAACAATATACAAAACCTGTGAAATTCTTATTTTTTGATCTTATTTACACCATTAGTCAAATTTTGAATTACTTTAATTATTTTTGGAATTTAATACACCAAATATCATTATATAATAAAATAATATTTTCACACTTTCCAAAAGAGCCCCTCTTCCCCTAATTAAAGGACACCACTTCTAACCCATTCCGCACACATCTCAAGCCCCATGCCTCACCCAAAACCTTATCAAATCATATCTCAATATCCCTATACTACACATAAAAACCTTACATTATAATGATGTCCCTTCAAGTAATCCTTTTGATTCAACCCAAAGTGAGATACCTAATTTAATGTTAATGTATTGTTTTAAGTCCGTTGGTCTTATTTTACATCTCCAACCTCCTAACCTATTTTTATTCCATTATTTTATAGCAAAAATAGTATCCTAAATATACTATGTTGATTTATCCTATGTTTTGTAATTAAACATACACACACGTCCATCTATTGGGTAAAGAACATACTGTTTCTATGGATGGAAAAATAACACCTTATGAAATGATGATTATTCAATTATCTTCTACTTCCACTTATGGATGTCATTATGATATAAAAACATTTATATATGTTATATATAATTTATATGGTTTCTTTATTCTTCTTTATTTTTAATTTATAGCATACCTTTATGGTTTCCATTATGAGTAAATGAGGTAATTTCATTTGATGAAGTGCGTACTACCGCCCCCTCAAAGTGATATGACTCGTTCATACCATACATGGGACATATAAATAATGAATTTATAGAATTTTTATATTATATTATACTGGAATAATAATATAACTATGTATAATTAAGTTTCCATTCAATTAAAATATGAAATTGAAATGGATGTAGCGTTCGTGTGTACCAACGGCTTACCGTCTCCATGAACGGTGCATTTCATTTCATATCTCCAAATGATATGTACTGTTATAAATACATATATATATATTGGATATTGTTGGACTCACTTGTTTTGATAATCCAAAATCATGTTTAAATATTTATAATAATATATTAATTATCTCATTAATCATCTTAATCTACATAGACACTTATCTTATTATCAACAATGTATATTCTTAAGACTCATGACTTTGTTTCATCAACATACAGTCCATATTTATCTAAATATAAGTTCACTGTTAAAGGGTACTAATTTACAGTCACTACTGGAAGCTATCGGTACAAGGTTACTGTCACAAGTCTACCGATGGTCTACTTATCAAAGCTCACAGACAAAGAGTTATTGTCACAAGGTCATTGTTGTTACAAGGCTTCTATTAGAAGTCCACTGTCAGAATCTTTCTCAAGTATTCTATTGAGAACTTCATTTTTCAAGTCTGCTGTTGGAAAGGTTACAATTGAAGTAGTCAAATGTAACAGAACTATCAATTAGAAGCTTTCTGTTACAGGTCTACTGTTGAGCCTACCGATGGAGTTTACTGATAAGGAGCCACTGTTACAAAGTGTAAACAACTACCATTACAAGACATCCACTAAGCACAAAGTTCAATGTTACAAGTCTACAGTCAAAGAGCCTACTGATGAATTATGTTGTTTAAAAAACCACAGTTGAAGTCTACCGTGTGACATGAATCTGCTACCAGTCAAATGATATTTTATTCATTCGTTTACCAATTTTATTAATATTATTATAACGGCTATATCTTGACAAATTAACACACCTGACATTATTTAATGGAATTTTTGGGATTTTAGGAGAGAGTACGATGTACAAGGAAATACTTTCTCTTGTTAGACTCTACTGAACAACAAAACACGAAAAACAAGAGAATATTGAAATCATACAGGAGAAACACAAAGAACACTCATACCAGAAAGAAGAAGAGAACACTCAAGCACTTATTAGAAGAACATAGAGTATCATGAATATCTGTTGAATGATTCTTCTTCAATCTATCATGGTGTGATGAAAAGATATTAACATCCAAAAAGCTGAGCATCTCCTCATCTGGAAGTCATAACCTGAAAGTTGCAACACTTTGTTTTGGAGAAAACTTGTAGAGAAGGAACAAAACTTCACTTCATTCATTCCAACGAGTCCAGAGCTAATATACCAACACATCAGAGCATTCTAAACTCATCCCCACTATCTTTATCTCTACTATGTTTAAATACATTACATTTGAGAGTAGTGTGTATGTTTCACACACTGACTCTTGTACTTGAACTGAGGGATATTGAAACTCCCCATTCTAAAATCTCAATATTTTTGTTTCCCACGCATAACTGTGGATGAAGCCTGGTGTGGCTTTGAAGTTTCTTTTCCCACTTAGAACGGTGGTAGAGGTTGCAAAACCTAGATAGTTTGTGAAAGCTATTGTAAACCCCGATACAGGCTTTTTATCCCTTTTAATATAACAGCTTGGTGGAAGGTGATCACCAAGTAGAGAGGAGTAGGTATTGACTTAATAATGAACCTATTGTTTAAAATTGTTGTGTTCATCTTTTCATTACTCTGTTCAACATCGATTCACAATGTATATTTTCAAAGATAGAAATATGTTTTTACATTCACTCTGATAGTTAGTCCTGGTTAGTGTGTATATCTGATTTGTTTAGTAAACTTGTTTAAAATGTCAAATTAGTTCTCATACTCATCAACTGAGGAGTAATCATCCTTTGAGAAACCTTTTGAATAATAACTCACTTATATCTCCACTTCCTTAATTGACTAGGTTGTTCTATTTAGGGGGATATTAATACTAATAGTTTTTAACAGAAATTTTAAATTGCAACCCAATTCACCCCCCTCTTGAGTATCCACTCGGACCAACATTTGGTATTAGAGGAATCATTATTATTTTTAAAATGTTTTCAAACCCTCTATTTTTTAAATTGTGATTTTATTTTTATCTTAATTATCTTAAATATATGTTAGTCCTAAATTTTCCATCTTTAATATCTTTTCTAAAATCTAGTTATAGACAATAGACTAGAATGGGCTGTTACAAACATGCCACCTTTCTTTAATGGTGTGAATAATGCAAAATGGAAAATCAAAATGAAAATTCATTTGGAAAGAATTGGTTTTGATATTTGGTCTGATACATAATCAGAATATGAGATTTCCCAAAACTGCTAGATCTACCTGGGATGATGCTACAAAGTCTAACTACAACAATAACTATAAATCTATGAATACCATTTAATTTTCTTTAGGAGATGAGGAATTTAACCGAATTTCTACATGTAAAACAACTCATAAAATCTGGGACACCTTGGCTATTTCTCATGAAGGAACGACCAATGTGAAGGAAATGAGATTAAATACTTATACTATTAAGTATGATAATTTTATAATGAGACTTGATGAACCAATTTCTGATATGTATCATAGGTTTAATGATATTGTCAACATTATGAGTTCTTTGGGAAAATTCGTTTCAGAAAAGGAGCAGATCATGAGAATATTGAGATGTTTTCCTAACAGATGGAGATGAACTTCTGTATCTATCTGTGAGTCATGTGACATCAGCAAGCTGTCGGTTAAGGAGTTTATTGGTAAACTAAGGATGTATGAAGAGGAATTTAAGGCGAACAAAAAGGAAGATGATTAACCCAAAAAAATATGCAGCATTCAAGTCTACTACTTTAAAGGCATAGACAAGGAGGAAATACATATACCTACTGAATGTTGAGCTAGTGAAAATTCAGATTCAGACAGTGATGAAGAAATGGGTCAAATAGCCAGGAGATTTAAGAAGTTCTATAGGAAGAAGATTTTTTTCATAAAACCAAACTACAAGGGTAAGTATGATCAACAAGGTATGTGGAAGAAGGAATGGAAGAAATCTGACAAGGAAGATGATATAGTCTTCTATGAATGCAAGAGGAAAGGACACATCAAGGCTGACTGTCCAAAGTTAAAATTCAAGAAGAAATATGATTATCAGGACATGAAGTATAAGAAATCCATGAAAGCAACCTGGAGTGCTTTGGAAGACAGCACAAGTGAATCAGAAGCCACTGATTCAGAAAAGAATCATGCCAACATGTTCTTCATGACTAACATATTCGAGGTACTTGTTTCCCCTATTATAAATGATTATTATACTATAAATAACAGTGACTCAGATAATGATAAAAATATGTCTAAAGATGATCTATTTGAATATTGAAATATACTGGAAGATACCTGCAATGAACTAAAAGATAAATATAAATCATTGAAGAAACAACATGCGTTGACAAGTAACATTAAAACAGATCTATGTTTAGAAAAAGAAAAGAATGCTCAATTATTGAAAGAGAACACCCAGCTCAAATTATCTAATGAAAAATTAAGAGAGGATATTGAGAAGTTAACTGCTAGTAGGGATACCTTGACACTGTTACTAGGAAGACATATTGCTCCAAAATATACAACAGGTCCAGGATATCAGCCTGGACAGAGACACATTAGAAAGACCAAATTTGTTCCAAAATCTAGACAGTTCACTGCTAATTCTGGACAATCATTTGAGAAAAAATTATCTAAAGGACCGAAAAAATTATTTATGTATCAAATTATGTTTTTTGATTTCAGAAAACCTATAAAGCAAATATGGGTTCCCAATTCTTTATTGGAAAACCTTTCTGGACCCAAGAAGATCTGGGTACCAAAATCATCCTATGTTCAATCTATTTTTCTAGGATGTTGCTTAAAGATTTCATGTAAGACCCTATGGTACATGGACAGTGGATGTTCAAGACATAGACAAGAGACTATTCTTGTTTTAAGAGTCTAATTAACGTTGATGGTGGGCATTTCACCTTTGGTGAAATGTTAATTTATATAATGTTGATTTAAACTCTTTAGTCAAACAAAATGTTTCCTGTTTGATTGCTTTTCATAAAGAATCATGGTTGTGGCATAGAAGATTAGGACACTGTAATGTGCAATAACTTAGGAATCTATCTAAAAAGTTCTTAGTTAGAGACCTACCTAAATTGGAATTCCCAAATGTTAATGTGTCTAATCTCTATCAGAAGGGAAAACAAAACAAAGTTTCTTTCAAACCAAAGAAATAAGTTTCAACTTCTCAACCACTTGAGTTGGTTCACATGGATTTTTTTTGTACCATCAAGAGTTTCAATATTAAATGAGAAGCACTACGTTTATGTTCTTGTGGATGACTTATCTAGGTATTCTCGGGTATACTTTCTAGCTCACAAAAGTGAAGCTTGTTCATACTTTGTCAAATATTCTATGTCTGTAGAAAACATTAGTGGACTTAAGATTAAAACTCTAAGAAGTGATCAAGGTCGTGAGTTTAAAAATCATGAATTTGAATGTTACTGCTCCCACAATGGGTATAGTCACAACTTTTCTGCCCCTAGGAAACCCCAAGAAAATGGAGTTGTAGAAAGGAGAAATATGACCCTTCAAGAAATTGCATGAAATATGCTTAATGAGTATGACTTACCTATATATTTTTGGGATGAAGCTGTAAATACAGCTTGTTACATTATCAATAGAGTTTTAATTAGGCCTATTCTGAAAAGGACCCCTTATGAACTCTGGAATAATAGGAAGCCTAAGGTTAATTACTTTAGTGTTTTTGGTTGAAAAGTCTTTATTCTTAACAATAAAGATAATCTTGACAAATTTTCTCCCAAAAGCGATGAAGGAATATTTTTTGGATATTCTTTAACCCGCAAAGCAAATATAGTGTTCAATATGAAAACCAAATGTGTAGAAGAATCAGTTCATATAAAATTCGATGAAACTGATCCAAATGAGACTAAAACCTCTCATGGAAATATTGAGGAAGATTTATCAAATCTGAACCATAATGATAAGGATTGTGAATCCCCTATAAAAGAATCCAGTTCTTGAAATTTTCTTGACTCTACACCTGCCAATTTTGAATCTACAGACAACTATGAAGAATCTAGTTCAACCCTTCTTAGAGGTACTAGGACTCTTAAGAATCATCCTCTACATGATGTTGTAGGTGATTCGAATAGAGGAACACAAACTAGAGCTTCTCTAAGAAACCAGGTTGAACATAAAGATTTTCATTCACAACATGAACTTAAAAACATTGATGATGCTATTAATGATTAATTATGGGTAATGGTTATGCAAGAGAAACTAAATCATTTCTAATGGAAAAAAGTTTGGGAATTAGTGGAATGACACAAGGACACCTTAACCATAGGCACTAAATTGGTGTGTAGAAACAATGTAGATGAGTCTGGGAATATTGTTAGAAACAAGGCCAGGCTAGATGCACAAGGATATAGTCAAGATGAAGGAATAGACTATGAGGAGACCTTTTCTTTTGTAGCTACATTAGAATCTATTAGGATACTACTTGCCTATGGAGATCATCTGAATTTCAAACATTATAAAATGGATTTTAAAAGTGCTTTTCTAAATGGGTACATAGTTGAGGTTGTATTTGTTGAACAACCTCCTGGTTTTATGAATACCCATTTTTCCAATCATGTTTTTAAAGTATCTAAAGCTTTGTAAGTCTTAAAACAAGCTCCAAGAGCATGGTATGACAGGCTCATCTCTTTTTTGATTTTAAACGGTTTTACCAATGGGATAGATGGGCCTACTCTTTTCATTAAATAGATATCTAAATATGTTTTGATAGTACAAATTTATGTGGATGATATTATTTTTGGATCTTCTAAAAATTCATTATGTTTTGATTTTTCAAAAATGATTCAAAATTAGTTTGAAATGAGTTTAATGGGAGAACTCAAATTTTCCCTTGGATTTCAGATCTTTCAAAATATAAATGGAATTGATTTAAATTAAAGTAAATATATTAAGGATCATCTAAAACTTTTTTCTATGGATGACCGTAATGGTAGTGACACGCCTATGAGTACCACCTATAAGTTGGATACAGATGAAGCTGGAGAACCAGTGGATCAAACCAACTACAGAGTTATGATAGAAAGTCTACTATATCTTACTACTAGTAGACCTGAGATCATGTTTAGTGTATGCATGTGTGCTCACTTTCAATCCAATCTAAAAGAGTCTCATTTAACTGATGGTAAAAGAATTTTTAAATATCTCAAACATACTCCCAACTTAGATTATTTTATCCAAATTGATAATCATTTCATTTGTTGATTTATTCTGATGCTGATTTTTCCGGTTGCAAGTTAGATAGAAAAAGAACCTCTAGGACATGTCAAAGTTTAGGTAAGTCACTAGTATCTTGGTGTAGCATGAAGCAAAATTCTGTTGCATTATATAATGCAGAAGCTGAATACATAGCTGCTGGTAGTTGTTGTGCTCAAATTCTGTGGATGAAACACACTTTACTGGACTATGGATATCAATTAAAACATGTCTCTATAAAGTGTGACAATAAAAGTGCTATTAACATTTCCAAAAATCTTGTATCTCAAGCTAGGACAAAGCATATTGATGTGAGACATCACGTTTTGGGGGATCATTATCAAATGGGTGATATCAATCTTGAATTCATTGGCACCGAACATCAATTGGCTGATATATTCACAAAGCCCTTGAATTCTGAGAGGTTAACTTACATCAAACATGAGTTAGCTGTGATTAATTTCTGCACAGTAAAACCTCACAGTTAAATCGCACAGTCAAACCTCATAGTTAAATCGTAGAGTCAAACCTCACAGTTAAATCGCACAGTCAAACCTCATAGTTAAATCGCACAGTAAAACCTCACAGTTAAATCACAGAGTCAAACCTCACAGTTAAATCGCATAGTCAAACCTCATAGTTAGATCGCACAGTCAAACCTCACTATTAGACATCACAGTTGACCCTCACCGTTGGATATCACAGTTGGACCTTACTGTTTTATCTCACTTTTGTACCTCACAGGTGTACCACACTGGTACATCTCACTATTGAATACCTTGCTGTTTGTTTATATTTGCGGGAATTCAAACCGGTTTTTATTCTTTTTATTATTTCTTTTTTATTTTGTTTTAATCCCTAAATGATAAAATCAAAGGCAAGGAACATATCTCAATCCACCCTCCTCTCTCAATCTCGAACCTTGCTTTCAAAATTCATAAACCCTAACACTTCACATGATCCCTCAAACCTCTCTCAATCTCTATGGAAAAAACAAAGCAACCCCCGACTGTCAATGAGGATGCGCCAAGGCCTATGAGAACTCGGGAAGAATCAAGGGGCACCAGTAACACCCCGTCAGGACCTGTAAACCCACATCTATCCAAGAGACAAATCTTTGCTGAGAAGGAGCTATGTGAAGAATGGCTGCTATCGAGCATGTCTTTTGTACTGAAAGTACTAGATGCCCAAGTATAGACCAAATGATTTTCCAACAACAATGGATCTTACTATCCAAATCATGTGAAATAATTCTATGAGTATCTGACATTAGAAGAGGAAGAGGATGTGTATAAGCTAATATCCAGAGTCAATGGCAATGAAGTTAGTTTCTCGGCTGCTGAGTGGGATGCCTGTTTGAGAGTTCCTCATGAAGGTATATTTTATTACTACTCAGGAATGGATCCTCCAGAAAGTGCTATTTTTGAGTATGAAAATTCTCTGGATGAACTGACAGGAGATGGAAAATCAAGAAGGATCATTACAGCTGAGATGAATGGAGAAGACATTCTCTTATTCAATTTCATTCACATGTACTTAGTCCGAGGATATGGGACTTTGCAGTACTAAAGTACCGGGAAATATTCCTGATGTACTTACTGAAGCATGGAAAGAAGATTAACCTCTGTATGTTACTAATGGAACAATTGGAGGATATGGCCAAGGCAAGATCAAAGTCCAATGCATTATTCCATGGTAAGATTATTTGAGTTATGATAAAGGTAAAGGGTGTGGCTGGAAATCAAGAAGAAATGATAGTAGCAAAGAATAGTGTATGTATCTCCAAGGTAATTTTCCAGTTCAGGAAAATTAGATGGAATCCTTGGAATAAGGCGTGGGTGAATTATGAAGGAAATTTGTATGAAATGTTTGACCCTAATACTCATCCAACTAGGCCAAAAGACAATAGAGATCCAGGCCTGAAGCCTGATGAGCCAGAACCGGTTTATTCTGATGAAGAGGAGGCTGATGGAGCTGTGGACCCTCAAAGAGAGAACACCCCCATTGATGTTGGGAGGGATCCGAATTTAACTCATAGCCATGTTAGGATAGTAGCTTTTGGAGCAGATATCCCTCCAAAAGAACTACCAAGGGGAGACACCGTTCTAAAGGACAGTGATACTGAGACCACAGACGAAGAAGAAGAATCATATCAGAATTTTGTCAGGGACACATCTGATGTGGATGAGGCTACCGAGTCAGATCATTTTACTCATGATGAAAAGGAGGCTGATGCTGAAGCTGATGATGAGGACAATAAAGAATAAGAGATCAGTTTTAGCCCTCTGATAGACAGTACAGTCAAGATATGCCTGATCAGGAAGCAGGAGTAGAATCTACTTCCATTGATGAGGGATTCATTAATGAATCAGAAAAGGATAGGAGGCACCCTACTGTTGAACTAACATAGAAAATGGTTGTTGAATCTTCTGAAGTTGCAAAGGATGTTGTGGAGTTACCTAGAGCCTAAAAGTTATAGGAAGTAACTCAAGAGAATTATCTAAGTGAGGGGGAGAATCTTGGATCAATTTCTGTGCTGTATGACATCGAAGGTTGGTCATCAGATCCAGGAAATATGGTTCTTGGAATTAATTATGGAGATTATAATGAGGAAGACCAGACCCAAAGGGATTCTGTTATCCTACCTCATATGGATGACAATTTGGAAACCAAGGAGGACCTTGAGTCCTTAAAGGCTGAAATGGAAAAAGCAATGAAAGAATCAGTGGAAGATTTGAAGAAAAGTCTGGTTGAAGAGATGAGGAGTGTGGATATGTCCTTGGAGATATCTTTGGGATATGCTGTGTCTAGTCCAGTGAAGGAAATGATGGATGAAGTTAAAGTTTTCCATACTCAAATTGAGAGCTGGACATGAGCTTTGGTTTTTCTAAGACAATCGATTGCTTCATTGACTACTATGAACAGTTATCAAACACATGTGAATGCTGATATTAGATATATCAAAGAAGTAGTCAAGATGTTTGTGGAATTATTTGAGGATTTTATGACATCTGTCAAAGAACATTTGAACAGTCAACATGCACTTCTTCAGAAGGTCTTTAGTAATATGACTCGGTCTTTTAAAGAGGTAGTAACTTTCTCAGTTGAACACCTTCCCTCATCCAGCACCACTGTGATCATTGAACAGATCAGTACTGTGATCCAAGAAGAGTTTGCTAAGGCCAATACCAGTGGTGCCTCTGATACTCAGGTACTTGCTACCACTAGAGAAGTCAACAGTTTTGTTCGTGACCACCTACGGGAAGCTACTACTTTTCAAGAGTCCATTAAGAATAAGGTGGATTCTTACTTTGATAAATTCTATACCAAGTATCAAATGACCAACAACTTCAGGATCTTGATTGAGAATATGAAGTTATCTCCAATGAATCATGCATTCAAGGAGCAGGTCAGAAAGCATAGATAATTGACCCCAGCTTTGGATAAGTTTTTGAAAAATAAAGATGATTTCTTATCTTATATGGAAAGAGGATGAATAATTATTATGGATTTCAGAAACCTTCTTCTACCATTTCTCCATATGAACTGCACCCCTGTCATCATCCCTCTTGCTTACCTACATCTCAACCTAGTGGTTCTTCTACGATGTCTCCTGCTGACTCTATCAGATGCCTTACTCCACTGATACCTCAACGAGCTACCCATTACAGACCCACATGATCTTCTGTTGCTACACCTCCAATCATTCCTACAGCCATTCTTAAACATGCTGATCCACCAGCTTTTTCTCTATCTTTTTCTTCCTAAGGGAAAGACCCCTTACAAATGGATGTTGTGGATTGTGTCTGTTTCTGTCTTTTTATAGGGACTCTATATTCTTTTTGGGTCATGTACTGAATTATGTATTAATACAAGCTTTTTGTGTTCTCTCATTTTTCTTTCTTTTTTCCAATCACAAAGGGGGAGAAATATTATGCTAATTTGAGAAATATTGTGCTGATTCTAGACTAATCATATTATTGGGAAACATATGCTACTATGCTACTATGATACTATGTTGAATCTTATCTTCCTTTATCTTTATTGCCATGTACTAATATTTTCTTGTTTTACACTCTTATTAATCTCTGATACTTGTCTTTAATACATAATGACATAATTTGTGATTATCAAAAATGGGGAGATTGTTGGACTCACCTATTTTGATAATCCCAAATCATGTTTAAATGTTGATCAAAATATATTAAGTCATTCATTAATATTTTTAATCTACATATACACTTATCCTATTCTCAAAAAAGTATATTCTTAAGGCTCGTGACTTTGCTGCATCAACTTACATCCCATATTTATCTAAATATAAGTTCACTGTTAAAGGATACTGATTTACAGTCACTGCTAGAAGCTACCGGTACAAGGTTACTGTCACAAGTCTACCGATGATATTCTTACCAAGGCTCACAGACAAAGAGTTATTGTCACAAGGTCATTGTTGTGACAAGGCTTCTGTTAGAAGTCCACTGTCAGAGTCTTTCTCAAGTCTTATGTTGAGAACTTCACTGTTCAAGTCTTTAGTTGGAAGGGTCACAGATGATGTAGTCAAATGTTACAGTACTATCGATTAGAAGCTTACTAATAAGGGTATATTGTTGAGACTACCGATGGAGTTTACTGATAAGGAGACATTGTTACAAAGTGTAAACAGTTACTGTTACAAGAAATCCACTAAGCAGAAAGTTCACCATTACAAGTCTACAGTCAATGAGCCTACCAATGAAGTCCACATCTGAAAAGACCACAGATGAAATCTATAGTCAAAGAGACTACCAATGAAGTCCACAGTTGAAAACACCATAGTTGAAGTCTACCGTGTGACATGAATCTGCTACAAGTCAAATGATATTCTATTCTTTACTTTACCTATTTTATTAATATTATTATAACGGTCATGTCTTGACAAATTAATGCACCAGAAATTATTTAATTTTATTTGCAGGGATATCAAGAGACAGTACGTTGTAAATGGAAAACATTTCTCTTGTCGGATTCTACTGAACAACAAAACTATAAAAACAAGAGAATATAAAATGCATACAGGAGAAACACAAAGAACATTCATAACAGAAAAAAGGAGAGAACACTCAAGAACTTATTCAGAAGAACATAGATTCTCACAAAGATCTATTGAAAGAATCTTCTTCAATATATCATGGTGTGCTGCAAAGAGCTTAACATCCAAAAAGTTGATCATCTCTTCATCTGGAAGTCATAACCTGAAAGCTGCGACACTCTATTTTGGAGGCAACTTGTAGAGAAGGACCAAAACATCACTTCATTCATTCAACGAGTCCAGAGCTGATCTACCAACACACCAGAGCATTCTAAACTCATCCCCACTATCTTTAGCTCTACTGTGTTTAAATAATTACATTTGAGAGCAGTTTGAGTATTACACACACTGAATCTTGTACTTGAACTGAGGAATACTGAAAATCCCAATTTAAAACTCTCTTTATTTTTGTTTCCCACGTATAACTATGGAAGAAGCCTGGTGTGGCTTGGATGTTTATTTTCCCATGTAGAACTGTGGTAGAGGTTGCAAAACCTCTACAGTTTGTGAATGCTGTTGTAAATACTGATACATGCTGTGTATCAATTTTAATATAACTGCTTGGTGGCAGGTGATCACCAAGTGGATAGGACTAGGTATTGACTTAATACTGATCATATTGTTTAAATTTGTTGTGTTCGTCTTTTCTTTACTATGTTCAACGTCTATCCACTGTTTATATTTTCAAAGACAGAAATCTATTTTTACATTCACTCTGATAGTTAGTTATGGTTAGTGTGCATATCTGGTTTATTTAGTAAACTTGTTTCAAAAGTCGAATTAGTTCACATACTGATTCAAATGAGGAGTAATCAACCATTGAGAAACCAGTTGAACAATAACTCACTTATATCTCTACTGCTTTATTTGAATGGGCTGTTCTAATTAGGGGGATTTTAATACTAAAAGTTCTTAACAAAAATTTTAAATTGGAACTCAATTCACCCCCCTATTGAGTATACACTCCGATAAATAGATATATATGATAAATATGATATACAAATAATTAATATAATTCTGGAGATAAATAAATCTGGACCACATGGACAACTTGTAATTAAAATGTGTTCATTTTTTACTCAATTACCAAATACCGACATAATGACCATTATTAAATTAAATGATTAAATAATGTATATAACATTGTAATATGTTATATAATATGAATAATAAACATAAAAAAAGGTTTTTAATCATGTATAAATTAACATAAATTTTTTATTCAGAAATAACAAGGAATAAACAAGCCAAGTCAGACAAGAGGTAAGGGGTTTCTTATCTCACTTTTAATTCCGTGAGGTTTCAATTATTTGCCACTAATTTATTTCATCTCGTGTTTTGTGTAAATACATTTGATATATATTATCATTATTATTTTTATGTTCCTGCTATTCTATGATTTATTTGGTGGATAATAACTTGTTTTCATACGAATCAATTGATTTCAATGTCATAAAGGGTTTTATCTCACATTTCATTCCTCTGAGATTCATGCCATATTTCCAATATTTACATTTGTATAGTGTTTGTATTAACCATTATTGTATTAATTGTGTAATATAATTTAACTTATGGGTATTTAAATATTCTTTTTATTATCCATATTTCATGGGGTTTATGTTTCGTATGTTACCAAATCGGTAAGGGAACCATTTAACACAATTGACATACCATGGGTTAATCTTCTATTTCATAATTATGTCATGCTATGATTATGTGTGGAATCACTATTTATTTATTTATTTTGTAATTTCCACTCCAAATTTTTTGTATATAAATTTTATACACATAATCACTCCATTGATTAATTCTCAAGTCATCGATATGAACTTGATAAGGGTAATTTTAACTAAATTTCCATTCATTGAGTTAAACATTCATGTCAGTGTTGATGTTTTTTCTGTAATATATATAAATGTTATCTGAATGATTTAACATGAATATACAATCATATTGTGTGTATTTATATTTGACACACATTATTATATAATTGATTTATTTTCAATCTATAGATACTGTTTTTATAAATCAATTTGTCTCAATTTACATTCTATTGAGACGTCATTGTTGTTATGCACTAATTCACTCTTTTATAGTGTATTTACAATACTTTGGAATATTATAGCCTGAATACCTATATTCTCATTATATTATAATGTTCTAATTGAATTTTATTCCTATATTATATGTATTCAAGAGTCTGTCATTTTGTTAAAAACTCTTTGTTAGGTCCACAATGCTGAATACCCTAAGAGGGGGTGTGAATTAGGGTATTAATAATATAAAATTAAAGCCTATTCTAATATTGTTTTTCTTTTAAGAAAAACACTACAATTTTTCTCCCGTTGCACAAAATAATCATAAAGTAAATCATGCACATGACATAACAATTTATACTTGGTTTACCCTCACTGGGATACATCTAAGGAGCAAACACCGGCAATGTGCCGATATACCAAATCCACTATAATCACACTGTTGTTTACAATGTTTGGGATAGATTACTTCTATTCCCAGGATCACTGCCTTTACAAGGTTTAGGGTCAGCTCACTACTTTCCCAAGGGTCACTCCCTGTTTCTCTCTCTGGCTCACTATCGGTGTAGAGGATCACCTTCTTCTTCTTCCTTTGCTCATTGCTCTGAAAGGATCCACTCATAGTTTATAGACTTTAAGGACTCTTCATTATAACTAATGAAAGCTTCTTCCATTGTATGTAGATTCTCTTTTGAATTTATATTTTCACCCATAGATGAATCTCACTTTTCACCGAAGGTATCAGGAAATCTTCCAGCTTCCACGCAGCCCTGAATCCCTGTCGAAAATCAACCTTACTTGGCTCCCATCTCTAAGACTACATGTAAGTCTCAGCATGTAAGTCAAAACGGGCATGCAAGTCCACCTCAACCACTTGTGCAACAAAAGATTCTCCAACTCCAAAATTGCATGACGCACACCCTTTTACGCCCAAACCAATATTGGCTCGAAACCAACAACATCACGCTTCATCAAAAATTGGCGCACAAGTGTCACCAAAACACATGCGCAACGCCTTCTTATTCTGCTAAAAACATGCATGACTCTCTTCCTTCCTTGCCCAGACCACCTTAGGTGTGAATCTATCACCCAGTACGCAACCTCTACTTGCGCGACCACACACCACTTGCGCGACCAACACACATGCGTGACAGGAGCTCTTATTTTTCTAAGTGTTCAAATGTACCCCATATGAGTAGGGTTCGACCTGTATTAATATGCATTTGGACACCCTATGCGATGGTGTGCAAGTCTCCCCTCGTTGCGCATGTTTCGGCGTGCAAGTCTCCCGCCATGCAAATCACTTGCGCGACCAAACCAAAAACATGCGTTAACCTTATCTATTTTCATATTTTGATGTTTTGATCTTGAAAAACATATGCCTCAAAAGTTTCCTATCCTTCAAGTACACAGTGTGCAAGTCCCTTTTCCAAAAACCACTTTTCTTCATTTTTCGCTTTTTAGGCCCAAAAAATTTGCAAACACTAGAAAACGGATGCACCATATATCTGCTCTATTTGCACCACCTCCAGATCATCTATTCCATTGTTGATGTTCTTGAATAAATCATTGATCATTAACCACGACTCTTGAACTCGACATGCCACTATGAAAACCCCTTTCTCAACAATATTTTTATGTCATGGATTTCTTTATCAATAATCACAACACAAATGTCCACTTTGTCAACAAACACAATCACCTCAAAAATTCCTCAATGATACCTTGAGGGATTTTATCCCAACAATCATTAACTAATATATATTTTTAAATGTTTTAATGATTTATTCATCTAAATATTTATCAATAATGTCCATGTTTTCAAAATGGTTTTAGGGATTTATTTATATGAACATTAATGTTTTGCAATGATAATTTATTTAAATTTTTCAATGTGGTATGGGTCACATTTATTCAATAATATCTTTATTAAATGTTTTAAATGTTTTTGAAAATTATTTTACAAAGCATTGATTATTTCTATATCTTGGAATGATAGATTTTTATTGCAATGTGTAAATGTTATATTTCTTAATTATTTATTTAAGTGTTATGAATTTGTTACGGTTCTTGGGATTTGTTTATGTATATGTGTGGTTCTGTGATAAACCTAAGACGGGTGATCTCGTGATAGCTCTCTAATGCATTGGGTAACGTGACATAGGTAAATATAAATATTTTTCCCAATAGATTTACGGAATATACTGTGATGGGTGTTCAAAATTTGACTCTCTATGTAGTTGTGATAGTTATAATGTATGTATGTAATGAATTCCATATGTTACCTTTATGATTAATTATTTCTGTATGTTATTCATAAATCTTATTATTTCACGAGGTATGTTATTGTAGAAAATTATGGTTTCATTTTGTTTTATATATTTATGGGTTAATGTTTACCTTCCTTATTTTATAACACTTTCTGAGCTTTTTGTGATCATCCAATGTTTTTGAAATGTTTTTCATATCACATAAAGTTGAATAGGGACAAGGATTAAATGAATTAAAATTCATGTTGTAAAAAACTTGTAAATAGACAAGTTTTCTTTTAATGATATTTCATTTTATAAAAAAATGGATACCGAGTAGTGGTCTCTACATGTAATATTCAAATTTATATGTAATTGTTATGGCGTAATTCCTTAAAATTCTAATCCTGAAAGTTTCGTCAATGGGAATTATTTATTTAATTAAATATTATGTAATATTTAGGGTTATGTCTTTATAGTTTGTATCAGAGGCCGGTTTTGAGAAATTTAGTGATTAGAAGTTTTCATTTGACACATGGTTAGTCCCTATGTCTATTATTTCAGTGACATCCATGTTTAAAAAAAATTTAGATCAAGTTATGACAATTAAAAATGGAAGGAGGTGGATATCAAATGTCAATATTATCTCTTCCGAATGGATTACATTCAATAATTATTTCAAAGTCATGTTCAGATGATCGTAAAACATTTTCTAGCATACAAATCACTTGCATGCAGCTGATTGAGATATCAAACACCACCATTATTCCTAAATATCATCATAGACCACGAGTTGTATTTAATCAAATACTATTTTCACAATATTCTCATATTTTCAAAAATGGAATATATTATCAAAGAATATTCAAATATTTAACCTTATCAAAATATTATGAAGGATATTATGATTTTGAAAAAGGTGTTAAAGAAGAAGACCCCTGAGCAATCTATTTATATTGTCATTTACAATACTTTCTCTCAGCACATACTTATTGAATTTTAAAACAACCATTTATTGACTATTTCAAATCAAAATCAGACTGACTATTTTATAAAAATCATGTTTTATGAGATGTTTTGAAATTATATGTCATACATGATTATTTTCAGAAACTGTTTTTCTTCAAACACCCATATGGTCCAAGTTGTATAAGATGTATTTGGATGAAGGAAGAAAATGAGTTTGAAAGATATTTAAATCATTGTTGCAATGCATGAACATTCTTCATACGTGAACAAGATGATGATGAAACCATATGGACATCATGATCAAGGTATGTTGTTCTGTTCTATTGGGAATTGTTTTATTTTATTATAGGGAGGTGAAAGAAATTAAAATATATAAGATGTTGAGGTCTTAAAGTATTGGGATGAAAATGAAAGGTATAAGAAAACCTAATAGGTTAAAACATGTTAGAGATACATTTGACTTTTATAAAAAGTACAACTCATAAGATTAGTGTTGACTCATCAGGTCCACCAATGCCATATGAATCAAACCCACTACCAAAGGGCGATTTAGATTTATCGACTACCAATAGTCTATGTGAGGTCCATAGTTAGTATGAATAATTATTTTTAGTTAAATGGTTTTATTGATCAAGAATAAGTAGATTTGGGATCTTATGTTTCATCCAATGGATATACTTAGAATAAGAAAATAATTTAGAGATTAATTGAGAAAAGTGATTTTGGAAGATTTTCTCTCTTTTGGGAACACTGTATGATTAAGAAAAATAGAATAATAAGGGATTAAATGTGTGGAGTAATGGTTGGCATTTTATTTTGGAAGAATATCTTTTTTTTTACTATGGACATATAGAGATTTGGGTTGTTTATTGAAATGATTATCCTATCATAGAGAATATGTGATTAGGGTAATTACACATCAGTATGATACTTTAAGAGTAGTCGATGTTATTTGGAGATAAATAATAGGATTTGTCCTGGAATACTATTTAATTATATACTTCTATGTTTTGGGTTTCAAATTTAGTTTGGATTATTTTGACGAATTTTATGGGCATTTGTCTATTGAATGGTCTTTCTTGAACATTGGGTACTTTTTGATGAATATTGGATATTAATAGTAGGATTTCTTTTTATAAAAGATTATCCTTTTTGGGGATTATATTACCTCGTACTAACCATTTTTATTTTTTCTAATGTCTAAAGACAAGGGAAATATATAGTTCTTTTTTTGTGGACTATGTGATCCTCTATAAGATGATTCTTGTTCTATTGATGTGACGATGTCTATTTGATGCTCATTTTTTGGATAAAATATTAGTATTTGGTGGAAACTTATTATTGGATATAACTCTACTTGAATGTAATTATATTTCATTATGTTCATATTCTATGTAGAAAATTAATTCCTAAATATTATGAAATGGAATGTAAAACCAAAAAATTGTTAATTTATGTTTCCTTCTGGTTAATCAATGACTGTTTAAATCATCACAGGTTTGTGATTTTTTGGTGTTTAAACCTCTCCTAATCTTGTTTTCTATCACACTCCATTATAACATGATGTTTTTTTTTCACTTCCATATACTTATTTTCATGGAATCCCAGTATGGGTTATCTCAGGAGACATTTTTAATTCCCTTTTATTATTTTAAAGTTATTTTTTTATTGACTCTTTTTCCGATGTGAGACATTCAATGAAGTTTCTGCTCCAAATTTTAAAATTAAGAAGGCATAATTCCTAAAAGGGGTGAAGAATGTAACATCACAGTTAAATAATGGATATGAAGTTTTCATATTTATTAGTATATGTTAATTAAAAATTGATTTTAATTTAATGTTTATGATATGTTTTATGGTGTATCTGATACACAACGATGAGTTTCTTTGAAATCGTACATTTCACACAACGTTGGCTTATACTAAAAAATAATAATATAATATTATTTTAAATGGTTATTAACGCCTAGCCACTATATTTGCGGGAATGAATAAAACTAACTAATATATGATTATACATTTTTGTTAAAAGTTTTTACAGTTATCCAATAAATTTTAGAGGCTTAAAATATGAAATAATTTGATCTTAAGTATAAATACTCTAACATTTATTAAAAAGTAAATTTATCGGATTTTGATGGTGAACCATAATTAAATCTAGTTTTGGATACTTATATATGTTCTATTTTACAAAATAATATTATTCTTTAGAATTGTGACATGATAATTAAATTTTGGTAAATTTTTTGGTAATTTTTTTTGATAAAATTCAATTTTTTATGAAAAGAGAAAAATACTATATTTTAATTCAAAACATCATTTTAATATTATTTATTTATATTGTTAAATTATTTTTTTATTTGGTTATAAAGTGTAATTATATTATGTTATTACCATTTAATCCAATTTTTTTCATTTAAAGTAATTTCACTCTTAAATTGGACAAAAACAAGTTTCAATCTCTTGATAGTTATTATTTCTTAAAAACATGTTTTTTTGTTCTAACAGCGGTAATTAATTTTAAAATAATTTTTACAACTTCTATGTTTTGAAATTGGAAAAATGAATTAATTTTTTGAATCACGAGGAATTTTTTTTGTAAATGGGTTACTTTTTTTAGACATTATGAATATTTACTTCCGTACATATTTTATATACCATACTAAAAGAGTAAATCTGGTAAATAAGGGTAAATAAATATTAATATAATAATATACAATTACCTTAAAATGTGTCCCAATCCTATTAGTTGACACATAACCGATCATGGGAATCGTTGGGGTCGATTTGGGGACCCCATGGAGCCACTTAGTAGTGATAATGACAATTTGTATTAAATAATTAAAAGTAAAGGCAAAAATGTCCTAAACAATTTCCTTTTAGTAAATTAATTATTATATGTGGTTATATAAGTGATATATTTTAATATTAAATATTAATTGGAAAGATAAAACTATTTCATACATCATCGTATTTGTTTTTTTAATTTTTAATATCATATAAACAAAATTATTTATGACACAATAATGATGCATTGTTAACTTAATTAATAAATTATTTAAATAATTAAGATGATAAATATTAAAAAAATATTCAAAACCTATCCATTTCTTTTTTATAGATTTTATATTAACCATTAGTCATCTTATCATCTAAATTAATTAGTTTTTGACCTTTATTAACCAAACACAATTATATAATAAAATAATATTTTCACACTTTCCTAAAGAGGCCTCCTCCCCCTTATAAAAGGACACCACTTCTAACCAATTCCTCACATCACTAAAGCCCCTTGGCTCATCCAAAACCTGACCAAATAAACATTGAACATCCCTCTCTTAATCCTATAAGCCTTACCTTTTTCAAAAGTAACTTCAAGTAAATATTTTTGTTCAAACCAAAGGGAGATACACATTTATTTGTAGCATCTTCTCTTAAGTCCTTTTGTTTTATTTTACAGCTCCAACCCCCAAAACTATTTTTATTCCATTATTTTATAACAAAAATAGTATCCAAAATATACTAGGTTGTTGTTATGATATTTATTCTGAAAAAACATACACACACGTTCATCTAATAGGTAAGAAGGATACTATTTCTATGGATGGAAAACTTATGCCTCACAAAACGATGATTGTTCAATTATCTCCTACCGCCTCATAGGGTGGCCATTATGATGGAACAATATTTATATATGATATATAATATTTTTATGTTTTCATTATGTTTCTTCATTTTTAATTTATTTTATACCTTTATGGTTTCCATTATGAGTAAACAAGATAAATTCATTTGAGGAAGTAGGGACTACCACCCCTCAAAATGATATGACTCATTCATACAATACGTGGGGAATGTTAAAGATGATCATACTGAAATTATATATTATATTAAACTAGAATTATTATATAACTATGTATCAATATTTATACATTCAATTAAACTTTGAAATACAAATGTAAGTAGCATTCTTGAATACTTATAACTTACCATCTCCATGAATGGTGCATTTCATTTCTCATCTCCAAATGTTATGTATTGTTATATATACAAATATATAATCGATATATATAATATATATAATATACCAATTATGAATATCATTCATTATATAATAGACTATTTACCACATGGACAACTTGTAATTATAATGTGTTGATTTTAGACTCAAGTACCAAATATCAACAAAATGACCATTATTAACATAAATGATTAAATAATGTTTATGACATGGTAATAAGTGATATAAAAGGAATAATAAACATGTAAAAGTGTTTGTAATAATGTATAAATTAACTTTTGTTTATTATTATGGAAGAACAATGAACAAACAAGTTAAGTCAGACATGAGGTAAGGGGTTTCTTATCTCACTTTTAATTCTGTCAGATTCTTATTATTAGACAAAATTTATTGCAGGTGGTGTATTGTGTACTTACATTTGATAAATATTATCATTAATATATTTATGTTAATTTTATTATGTGATTAATTTGGTGGTTATTATCTTTTGTTCATATGACTCAATAGATTTCAACGTGGTAGAAGGTTTTATATCACTTTTTATTCTTATAATATTCATGCTATATTGCCAGTATTTCCTTTTGTGTAGTGTGTGTACTACCCAAGATTGTATTATTTGTGTGATATAAATTAATTTATAGGTATTTAAATCTTCATTTTATGATCATTATTTCATGGGGTGAATGCTTCGTATGTTACCAAATCAGAAAGGGAACCTATTAACCCAATTTATAATCATTAGGTTAATCTTCTAATTCATAATTATGTCATTCTATGATTATGTGGGGAAGGAGTATTTATTTATTTATGTTGTAATTTACACTCCATTATTTGTGGATATACATTTTATACACATAATCACTCTATTTATTAATTATCATGTCATAAATATGAACTTGATAAGAGTAATTTTAACTCAATTTCATTTCACTATGTTAAGCATTCAAGTCATCGTTGTTGTTTTTAAAAAAATATGTGTGAATGATCCCTGATTTTTGTAAACTTAACATACAATAATATGGACTGTATTTATATTTTTCACACAATATTATTTAATTTATTAATTTTTAATCTAAGGATACATTTTTTATAATGGATTTCATCTCAATTTACATTATATTGAGACTTCATTGTTGTTATTCAAAAATTCACTTTTATATGTTTTATACACTATCATTTGGAATATTATATCATGAATCACATTATTCTTATGATATTATAAGGTTTTTATTCAATTTTATTCCTCAATAATGTGTATTCAAGAGTCTCTCTTTTTGTTAAAAACACTTTAACTAAAATATAATTTTAAATGTTTTAAAGAATTATTTTTCAAAATATTTATCATTAATGTCAATGTTTTAAAAATGGATTTAAGGATTTATTTTTATGAACATAATTTTTTAAAATAATAATTTATTTAAATGGTTCCGAGTGGTATGTGAAAATTTGATTCAAAAATATTTTTTAAAATGTTTTAAATGGATTTGAATATGTTTTTATAAAGCATCGATTATGTATATATCGTCAAACGATATGTTTTGATTTCAATGTGGAAATGTTATATTTATTTTATTATTGTATTATGTGTAATTAATATGTTATGAATATTGGGAATTTTTTATGTATATGGGTGGTTCAGTGATAAAACTAGTGTGGGTGAGCCTGAGATAGCTCTCCAATGAATTGTGTAATGTGACAGTGGTAAATGTTAATGTTTCTCCTAAGTGATTTTGGGAATATACTATGATGGGTATTCAAAATGTGAATATGAATGTATCTATAAGGCCCCAGCCTTAAACCTTACATAATATTGAGTTATTACAAGATTACACATTAATGATCTTTTCAGTTTTATAGTTTTAGAGAATTAGATCATAAAACATGCATTACATTCCATATTTAAACAAAGTTGTTACATAAAAGATAGTATTAATTTTTCCCATCAACGGAAACATATTTAAAATAAAACATGGATTCCTTCTTGACACTTCCTTGACACTATCATCATATCATGCACCATTCCCTTGACCTGTGAAAAAAACATTGCAAAAACATGGGATGAGCATAATAAGCTCAGTAAGGGTTATAAAAAAATATGAACTGAATACATTAGTCCATGCATGAAATCAAACATTACTCATAAAACCTAATCACATACCTCATCAAGTCATGAATAAATCATAGAAATCATAAGACATAAAGGTAACTTGAGGCATTCATAACATTCTTACGTAGGGAGTAACCCTCTTTGTTACGTTTGGAATACCCATCACAATATATTCCATAAATCACTTCGTAGAAACCTTATCGTTTAACTCTTTCACATTTCCCAATGCATTGAAGAGCTATATCGGGCTCACCCACCCTTAGTTTATCACAGAACCACCCGTCTTCATAACATTTCCCAAGAACCATAACATAATCGTATCACATAAAACATGCATAAAGGAAACATAACATTTCTACTTTTCAATCCCAAGATATCAATACAACACATTGATATAAAAAAATTATGAAAACCATTTTCAATACCAAAATAAAAGTAAAGTAAAACATGGTATTTATTTTTCTTTCAAAAAAGTTATGGCTTGTAGAGGTAGCCGAAACTCAAATAATCATCATGGCGGGGAAGAAGTCATTGTTGCCGCATACGTATGACAAAAAAATCCCTTTTTTCGTTTATTACAGGATTCTTATAAAAATATTCCTTTTTAATAAACGTAAAAGTTAAAGGGGTTTATAAACTGTATAAAAGATAGTTGTGTATAAAACAAAATATGCCTCAATGAAAGGAGATTGAGATGAAATCCCTTAACAATATCATTTTTTTAAAATAAAATAGCTCTATTATGTGTATTCACTATAAGTACACATAAATAATGTACAAATACTAGATAGGAAATAATAATATCATGAAATAATTTGAAAGTATGAGATTAACCCAAAGAACGTAAATTGGGTTAAGAAGTTCCCTTACCTCAGGTCCGACTTGACTCGATCGTTCTTTAATGTCCTAAATAATAAACATGAGTTAATTTATACTTTCTTATGAATCTTTTTCAAGTTCATTATTCTTTTTTTTCACTTATTACCATGTTATGAACATTACGTAATCATTTATGTTAATAATGGTCATTTTTCCAATATTTGGTACTTGAATCAAAAGTGAACTTCTTATATTTACAAGTTGTTCACGTAGTCAAATATCCATTATCTCAAGAATGATATTCGTTATGTAGATTACATATATATAATATATATATATATAGTATATACATTCATTTATAATATTACGTAATCATTTAGAGGTAAGAAATGAAATGCACCGTTCATGGAGACGGTAAGCCGTACAACCGCATGAACGCTACTTTCTTTTGTATGTCATATTAATGGAATTAAAAATAAATGAGAGATATGTATATTTTAGTTGCAGAATTATATTTATCATTTAGATTTAACATACATAATATATATCCATTATATATATGTACTTATAATAGTACATTACATTTGGGGATAAGAAATGAAATGCACCGTTTATGGAGACGGTAATCCGTACGTACGCATGGACGCTACTTTCATTTATATTTCATATTTTATGGAATTGAATCATGATGATATAAAGGTATATTATAATTCCAGTATAATATCATATATAATATCATAATTAAATCCATTATACATCCCACATATGGATTTAACAAATCAAATCATTTTGTGGGGGTAGTAGTCCGCACTTCCTAAAATGAAGATATCGCGTTTACCCATAATGGTAACAATAAAGGTATTACCTAAATGAAAAATACAGAAGCATATGTAAAACATATATATATTATATATCATATATAAATATAGTGTCATCTTAATGGCCACCTTTAAAGCTGTTAAAAGAATATTGAACAATAATCGTTTTGTGAGGCAGATATTCGCCATCCACGAAACAGTATGTTCTTTAACCATTAGATGTAGGTGTGTGTAAGTGTAGCTCGAATTATTATAATAAAAACATCCTAGTATATTTAAGATAATGTATTTGTTACAAAAGAAACGAATAAAAAGAGTTTAAGGGGTTGGAGAAGCTAAATAAAACAAAAGAACACGAGTGAAGACATTACCTTAAAATCGGGTAACTCTCATTGATTTGAGCTCAAAGGCTTCCGTGGGAAGACTTCTGCCCAAAGTGAGGCTTCTAGGAGTAATAGAGGGATGTGGAGAGACAAAATGGGAAGTTTTTTGCTGAGCCAATGTCTTTTTATGTGTTGGTAAGGTGGTAGAGGTGGGGGCCTTTTATACGAGGAGAGGAGGGGCACTTTTGGAAAGTTATAAAAGGTTACTTTATTATAAAATGATTTTCGGATTTAAAAGTTCCCAAAATTATATATTTTTTGGATACTGTGATAGGAGTTCTAAATATACTAATCCAATAGGTTTTTGAAATGTGTAGGTCTTAGATTTTACATTATCTTTTCATTTTATTTAAATCGTTAAATAATGAGGTAATCGCTTCATCATCATGATGTCATAAATAATTTAATTTATTTAATGTCTAAAAATTATAAAACAAATATCATGATGTATTAAATCTTTTTTAGCTTTATAATGAATATTTATAGTCAATACTATGACTTCTATAACCCCATATAAATTTTTTTTTGTAAAACAACTCGTGTTTGTGACATTTTTAATTTAACATTAAATAAAAAGATATTAATGTCATTTTCCTTCCAATGTGGCTCCATAGGGTCCCCAACATGAAAAATGTATTTTTTTGTCTTCCATGACACATCCAATAAGGGTAGGACATGTTTCATGTTCATTTCATATTATTAAAACATTATTCTTACCTTAAATTACACTAATTACCTCTAATCACGATTAAAAATATAAAAGTTACTATTCACCAAAAAAATATTTTATTCACATTGAACCAAATTTTACATCTTAATTACAACCATTTATGTAATATTTTTTAAATTCAAAATACAAAGGTGTTAAAATTTCATTTAAACAAAAAATCAGTTTTTTAAGTACCACTTAGTGGTTTCACTATTCATCAAAAATTGATGTTTTTCAGAAAAATACCAAAACATAACCCTAAGCTATATCTGATATTCATAATTAAAAAATGATGTCTATTTTACCAAATTAAAAACATATAAGTTACAATAATTAATTTAATAATTAATTCCCGCTGTCAAAACAAATAGCGTGTTTTTATAAAACAAAAAGTATCAAAAGATTGACAGTAGTTTAAGTCTGATTTCAAAGTGAAATTAAATCCACGAACACTATTGGATTAAATGGTAAAAATGTATTCTAATTTAACTTTAAAACTATTTTAAAAGATAATATAATCAAATAAATAAATTAGAATAAAAATAGTTTTTGAATTAAAATCCAACATTTTTCACTATTCATTAAAAATTGAACTTTATCGGAAAAATACCAAAAAGTTACCCAAAGTAAATTTCAATGTCCTAATCATAAAAAATAAGTTTATTTTGACAAATAAAGATTATAAAATTTTCAAAATATTTATTTAAAATGGTTTTCCATCAAAAGGCAGTAAAACAATCTTTTAAAAATATTAGTGTATTCCATGCTTAAGATTGGATTTATTCTCATTTAAGCCTCAAAAACACTATATAATTCATTAATTGACATAGTTAAAAATATATATTATTCATTACTTACTTTGGATGTTACATCCTTCCCCCTTTAGAAAATTTCGTCCCCGTAATTTATTTACTTATTGAATAAGTGGGGGTATTTAGCCCTAATTGAATTTTCAGATTCCCATGTTGCCTCTTTAATCACGTGGTTTTTCCGCAAAACCTTTACCTGATAAATCACCTTATTCCGTAACACCTGCTCCATGTGGTCAAGAATCTAGACCGGTTGTTCCTCATAATATAGGTTCTCTTCTAATTGAACTACCTCTGGACTCAAAACATGAGATGGATCTGGCATTACTTTCTTAACATTGAAACATGAAATACATTGTGTACCTGAGATAAACTTGGAGGTAAAGACACTTAGTAAGAAACTGATCCAACATTCTTCAGAATTTAATATGGTCCAATGAACCTTGGACTCAGCTTTTCTTTCCTACCAAATCACATCACATTTTTCCATGGTGAGGCTTTTAGAAAAACATGATCACCTACCTCGAAAGATAGATCTTTCCTCATGTTGTCTGCATAACTCTTCTGCCTGCTCTGAGCTGTTCTAATGTGTTCCTATATCAGATGAACTTTTTCTGCCAACTCTTCTACCAATTATGGTCCCATTATCTTCTTTTCACCCACTTCATCTCAGAAAGCTGGCGTTCGACACCGCTTCCCATATAACGCCTCAAACGGTGCCATCTGTATACTGGAATGAAAACTATTATTATATGAAAATTCAACCAAAGAATAATGTTAGTCCCAACTTCCCTGATAATCCATCTAAAAATCATGTAGCATATCCTCCAAAGTCTGAATTGTTCATTCTGACTGCCCATTTGATTGAGGAAGAAAAGCTGTACTAAAATTTAATTTAGTACCCAAAGACTTCTAAAGGCCTTTCAAAAAGTTAGAAGTAAACCTAGGATCACGATCAGATACAATGGAGAGAGGAACTCCATGTAACCTGAATATCTCTTTAAGATACAAACGGTAAAGTTGATCTAGGGATAAAGTATCTTGTATAGCAAGGAAATGAGCAGATTTAGTCAAGCGATCAACAATAAACCAGATTGCATTATTACCTCGAGGTGTCTTCGACAATCACACAACGAAGTCCATTGATATATTCTTCCATTTCCATTCTGGTACTGGTAAAGGCTGAAGCATCCCTTTCGGTAACTGCCGCTCTGCTTTAACCTGTTGACAAGTCAATCACTTCACTGTAAAATCAGCAATATCTCTTTTCATTCAATCCCTCCAGTAATACTCTCGTAGATCTCTGTACACCTTAGTACTGTCAGGATGAACTGAAAACGGAGAACTATGAGCTTCACATAACAACTCTCTCTTCAACATTGAATCACAAGTCACACACAATCTCTTCCCAAACCACAAAACACAATCATTATCAATGTTGAATTCAGGCAACTTACCCTTCTGAACCTGCTCTACCTTTTTCTACAACTCACTGTCTTGCTTCTGTGCTTTCTTGATTCTGTCTAATAGAGAAGATTTCAATGATACCTGAAACAAAATAGAAGAACATCCTTCACCAAAAACGTCTATGCCAAAGTTCATAAAATCCTTAATCAAAGGATCACATTCTAAATGTAACATTGTTAATGAAGTATTATTTTTTCGCCTCCAAGCATCATCCACATTATTTTCTTTTCCCGGATGGTAATGAATTGTACAATAATAATCCTTTATTAATTATAGCTATCTCCTCTGTCTCATGTTCAATTATTTCTGAGTGAATATATACTTTAAACATTTATGATCAGTGTATATTTCACACTTTACTTCATAAAAATGATGCCTCTAAATTTTTAACATGAAAACAACAATATCTAATTCCAAATCATGTGTAGGTTAATTTACCTCATGAATTTTCAACTGACGTGTAGTATAAGCAATTACCTGATCATTTTGAATTAGGACGCAACCAACTTCTTTCAATGAAGCATCACTGTAGATAACAAACTCACCATTCCCGGAAGGAAGTGCCAAAACTGGAGCATTCACCAATCTTCTTTTCAACTCCTGAAAACAATCTTCACATTATTTTTTCCAGATAAACATAAAACCTTTCTGAGTTAGTTTAGTCATTGGACTAGATAACCATTAAAAATATTCAACAATCCTTCAGTAGTAACCTGCCAAACCAAGAAAACTACGGATCTCAGTTACATTAGTGGGTCTTTCCCATTCTTCAACAAATCAGTTTTTGCAAGATCTATTGTTATTCGATCTTTTGAAACAATGTAACCCAGGAACGAAATTTGATGCAACCAAAACTCACACTTGCTGAATTTCCCATACAATTTATTTTCTTTTTTCAAAATAACCCTTAAATGACTTTGATGCTCCTATTTACTTTTAGAAAACACCAAAATATCATCAATAAACACAGCCACCATTTATCACCAGATTCAACTGAGCCATCACTACAGTAAACTACTAAATTCTGATTCCGACCATCTTTGGTTGCTGATACGGAAGATTATTTACTTCTGTATGCCTCCCTAGAACTACTTCCCTATTTCCTCTGCAGAAAAACATTATGAAAAAACATGTCTTAGATGAAGCGACATGGTAATCTTAAAATGCTATATCATTTCAATTTGACCATAAAAAAATATTTTTGGATAATCATTTAATAAAATTATAACTCCTAATTTTATCTAAACCAAACTCTGATACCAAATATAAGGCCTGAGCCTTAAACCTTACTTAATGATGATTTATTACAATATTACACATTGAGGATCTTTTCAGGTTTAGAGTTTTAGAGAATTAGATCATAAAACATTCATTACATTCCTCATTTAAACAAAGTGGTTACATAAAAGATAGTATTCATTTTTCCCATCAACGGAAACATATTTAAAATAAAACATGGATTATTTCATGACACTTCCTTGACACTATCATCATATCATCTACCATTCCCTTGACCTGTGAAAAAAACATTTCAAAAACATGGGATGAGCATAATAAGCTCAGAAAGGGATAAAAAAAATATGAACTAAAAACATTAGTCCATGCATAAAATCATACTTTACTCATAAAACATAATCACATACCTCATCATATCATGAATAAATCATAGAAATGATAATACATAAAGGTAACTTGAGGAATTCATAACATTCTTACGTAGAGAGTAACCCTATTGGTTACATTTGGAATACCCATCACAGTATATTCCCTTAATCTTTTCGAAGAAACCATAACGTTTTACTCCTTTGAATTACCCAATGCATTGGAGAGCTATATCGGGCTCACCCGCCCTTAGTTTATCACGGAACCACCCATCTTCATAACAATGCCCATGAACCATAACATAATCGTATCACATAAAACATACATAAAGGAAACATAACATTTCTAATTTTCAATCACAAGATATCAATATAACACATTGATATAAAAACATTATGAAAACCATTTTCAATTCCAAAATAAAAGAAAAGTAAAACACGGTATTTATTTTTCATTCAAAAAAGTTATGGCTTGTAGATAAAGCCTAAACTCAAATAATCGTCACAGCGACAGAGAAGTCATTGTCGCCGCATACGTACGACAAAAAAATTTCCCTCTTTTCATTTATTAAAGGATTCATTTAAAAATATACCTTTTGAATAAACATAAAAGTGAAATGGGTTTATACACCGTATAAATAAATGTTGTGTATAAAACAAAATATGCCTCAATGAAAGGAGATTGAGATGAAATCACTTACCAATGTCATTTTTTAAAATAAAATAGATCTATTATGTGTATTCACTATAATAACACATAAATAAATAATAAATACAAGATAAGACATAATAATATCATGAAATAATTTGAATGTAGGAGATTAACCCAAAGAACGTAAATTGGGTTAAGAAGTTCCCTAACTCGGGTCCGACTTGAGTCGATCATTCATTAATGTCCTGAATAATAAACTTGAGTTAATTTATACTTTCTTAAGAACCCTTTTCAAGTTAATTATTCCTTTTATATCACTTATTACCATGTTATGAACATTATGTAATCATTTAAGTTAATAATGGTCGTTTTGTCGATATTTGGTACTTGAATCAAAAGTGAACTTCTTATATTTACAAGTTGTTCATGTAGTCAAATATCCATTATCTCAAGAATGATATTAATGATGTAGATGCCATATATATCATATAAATCCAGTATATACATGAATTTATAATATTACATAATCATTTAGAGGTAAGAAATGAAATTCACCGTTCATGGAGACGGTAAGACGTACGTACGCATGAACGCTACTTTTATTTCTATGTCTTATTAATGGAATTAAAACTAGATGAGAGATATGTATATTTTTATTCCAGAATTATATTAATCATTTAGATTTAACATACATCATATATATCCATTATATATATGTATATATAATAGTACATTACATTTGGGGATAAGAAATGAAATGCACCGTTCATGGAGACGGTAAGTCGTACGTACTCATGAACGCTACTTTCATTTCTATTTAGTATTTTATGGAATGGAGTCATAATGATATAAAGGTATATAATAAATAAATTATAATATCATATATAATATCTTTAATTAAATCCTTTATATGTCCCACATATGGAATTAACGAATCAAATCACTTTGAGGGGGCGGTAGTCCGCACTTCCTAAAATGAAGATATCACGTTTACCCATAATGGTAACCATAAAGCTATGCCATAAATGATAAATACAGAAGCTTAAGTAAAACATAAACATATTATATATCATATATAAATATAGTGTCATCTTAATGGCCACCTTTTAAGGTGTTAAAAGAATATTGAACAATCATCATTTTGTGAGGCAGAAATTCACCATCTACAGAAACAATATGTTCTTTTACCATTAGATGAAGGTGTGTGTAAGTGAAGCTCGAATTATTCTTATAACAACATAATATTATATTTAAGATACTGGATTTGTTACAAAATAAATGAATAAAAAGAGTTTATTTGGTTGAAGAAGCAAAATAAAATAGAAGAACACGAGTGAAGACATTACCTTAAAATCGGGTAACTCTCTTTGATTTGAGCTCAAAGGCTTCCTTGGGAAGACTTATTCCAAAAGTGAGGCTTCTAGAAGAATGAGAGGGATGTGGAAAGACAGAATTGGCTGGGTTTGGCCGATCCAAATCCTTTAGAAGTGTCGGTAAGGTGGTAGAGGTGGGGGCCTTTTATAAGAGAAGAGAAGGGGCACTCTTGGAAAGTCATAAAAGGTTACTTTATCATAAAATTATTTTCGGATTTAAAAGGTCTCTAAATTATATATTTCTAGGATAAGGTGATATGAGTTCGAAATATACTCATCCAATAGGTTTTTGACATGTTTAGGGCTTAGATTTTACATTATATTTTTATTTTATTTAAATCGTTAAATAATGAGGTAATCACTATATCATCATGATGTCATATATAATTTAATTTATTTAATGTATAAAAATTATAAAACAAATATCATTATGTAGGAAATATTTTTATCTTTCTAATGAATATTTATAGTCAAAAATATGACTTGTATAGATCCATTTAAATTTTTTTTAGTAAAACAACTCATGTTTGTGACATTTTTACATTAACTTTAAATAAAAAGATATTAATGTCATTTTCCTTCCAATGTGGCTCCATGGGGTCCCCAAGTTGACCCATGTATTGTATTGGTCGACCATGACACATACAATAGGGTTAGGACATGTTTCAAGTTCATTTCATATTACTAAAACATTATTCTTACCTTAAATTACACTAATTACCTCTAATCATGATTAAAAACTAAAAAGTTACTATTTACCAAAAAATTATTTTAATCCCATTGAACCACATTTTACTTATTAATGACAACCATGTATGTTGGACTTTTTAAATTTAAATCACAGAGGTGGTAAAATTTCATTTAAATGAAAAATCGGTTTTTTAAATACCACTTAGTGGTTTCACTATTCATCAAAAATTGAAATTTTTCAGAAAAATACCAAAAATTCACCCTAATCTATATTTGATATATTATGAATTCAAAAAAGATGTCTATTTTACCAAATTAAAAACATATAAGTTGAATTAATTAATTTAATAATTAATTCTCGTTGTCAAAACAAATAGCATGTTTTTATGAAACAAAAAATATCAAAAGATCGACACTAGTTTAAGTCTGATTTCAAAGTGAAATTAATTCCACGATCACTATTTGATTAAATGTTAAAAATATATTCTAATTTCAATTTAAAACCAATTCAAAATATAATATAATAATATAAATAAATTATAATAAAAAGTGGTTTTGAATTAAAATACAACATTTTTCACTATTCATTAAAAATGTACTTTATCGGAAAAATACCAAAAATTTACCCAAAGTAAATTTCGTTGTCCCAATCATAAAGAATAAGATTATTTTGACAAATAGAGATTTTAAAAGGGTCAAACTTTTGATTTAAAAATGGTTTTCCATCAAAAGGCAGTACAATAATATTTTAAAAATATTAGTGTATTCCAAACTTAAGATTGGATTTATTCTCATTTTAAGCCTCTAAAACACTATCTAATTCATTAATATACATAGATAAATATATCCATTATTCATTGCATACTTGGGATTTCATAGTATCTGTGAGAGAAACAATGTAATAATGTTATTAATTCCATAAGTTACCTTTATGATTTATGATTTATGTATGTTATTCATAAATATTATGATTTCTTGAGGTATGTTATGATTAAGAAGTATGATTTCACTGACTTGTATTTATTGATGGGATGATTTTTTCCTTATTTTATAACCCTTACTATGCTCTTTTTTCTCATCAAAAGTTTTTTATATGGGTTTCAAAGAACATTAAGTGGAATAGGGACAAGGATGAGATCAAGGAAAAGTAATGCTATATAAAATATGGAACTAGACCCGATTCAATTTAAGATAATTTATTTTAAAAATATATATACTGAGTAGTAGTGTCTACATGTAATATTCATGTTCATATGTAATAGTTTTGGCCTAACTCTCCAAAACTCTATACTTGAAACGATACTCAATGTAAATTATTTATTAAATTCAATATTATGTAATGTTTAAATCTAGGACCTTATAAGGATATAGTAATAATTTTTTGTACTATATATAAGAAGAATTTATTTTAATATATTTTTTAATTTAATTTTATAAAGATATATTGGTATATAAAATAACAATTTATTATAATTTTTAAAATCTTCGGAACATAATAAAATAATTTAATACAACAAAAAGGCTTGTTATGTTGATAGTGATTTTATAAATTTTGAACATCGAAATCAAGGGCATAAATTGTTGTGAGAACCATGTTATAAGACACATGGGAATATTTCCCAATACATTAAATTCTTAATTTATTATTTTAATAGTCTTGAATGACTCACACCATGGACAAAAGCATTATGAAATCCCTAGTAATGTTCTATGGTACATAAAAATGGTAAAATACATAGTCAACGAAAAGTTATATTACTTCATTAATTAGTATCATATAATTATGTTTAAATATAATTCCATGTATTGTTTTTGGAGTGTATATATAAGTGGGAAATTTTTAATGATCAAGTGATTAGAATATACTTAATAAAGGAAGAGGAATATTTTTTTATAAAAAGACCTCATCAAACAGTTGGATACAATTTTGATGGTAGGGTGTTCTCTAAAAATGAATTTAAGGAATCCCATAATCTTTTTATATCATATAATAACAATCTATTATTGGCATGTTTGGTTAATAGGTCGAAAAATACCTCAAATCAATTTATTTTTTTGTAAAATATATTTCATAGATAATATGAAATTCCTAAATACATTTCCCATTTTCCATTGATTTAAATATAGTATTTTTAAGTAGAATATGTTTTAGATGGATTTCTTCAGAGGAACCTATTACTGATGATTCATTTAGGGTAATTAAATATCTTTGTCTGTATAATTATCATTTGTTTTCAATACCTCAAGAAATAATCAGTGATTATGTAACACATTTCTTCAATATAACTATATAATATGTCATGAAAATTTATAGAGTTAAATTAAAACATCTTTGTCCTAACATCCCTTGAATTAAGATAAGGATGTTGTATCTAACAAATATATAATGATATTTCTACAGAACCCAAAGAAACATAAAAAAATGACTACTGAAAAAAATAATGATGATTTACTTTAGGTATATAAAATTATATTCCAATCCCACAATGTCTCCTTAAATAACAGATTATTGTTACACCACATGATTCTATAAGTGTAATACATTTGATAAAGTACATATTTGGCAACACCAAGCCCAAATGAACTGCGATATTCCCTTATAATATAATTATTTAATGTTTTAGTTATAAAATATGGTTTTTGTTGGTGGTAATTAATCATATTAATAGAATTATTAAAAATATATATAAAAACTACTCAATAAGAATACAGTAGGAAATAATAACCCAATTTTTTTGAAAATTTGTGTTATCATTTAAAATAAAATATAATTAACTTTTTTTGTGAGAAAATATTAAATTTAATTTTTGTAACTTTTTTAAGATTTATTTTACCAAAAAAAGTATTTCTAATATTACAAATAATTTTTTTATAGTTGTATAATTATTTTTTCTGAAAATAACGACTTTCTAAAGAATATTAAAATATAATAATATTAATAGAAAACTATATTTCCATTTCATTTATTTACAAAAAACATTTTTAAATACATTTAAAAATACAATTATTTATATTATATTTTAAAAAATGAAATTAATTTCTTTTGAATCAATTTCTTTTATAAATTTAAAAGAAAAACATTTTGATGCATAAAAGAAATTTTTGAAAAAAACTATTTTTTGAGTGTTTATTTTAAAAATATTTAGATCCACATATAAAAATGTAATTTTATAAAATAGATTACATATTTGGATTAATGATGTTCAAATTTGGAAAATAGGCCAGATTTATTTTTAGACAATATGAATAATAGCCATAAAAATTTTATCAACTCAATATTAGTTAAATTGGGATAATCAATTATAATATGTTCTGATAATATCATAATATTTCAATTTAATTATTATTGGGAGAAAAAAATTTAAATATTATCATGTTAGGCTCATTTTTTTAATGGGAACATTACCACGAAAATAACTAATATATTTTTTAATTCAATGAAAATTTAGAAATTTTATTTTCATAGTTTTAGAATTCAAATTTGTATCCAAATTGGCCAAAATAAAGTTATGAATGAATATAAATGTAACATTTATAAATAATGAAATTATATTTTTGATGATAAATTATTTATAATTTTAAAATATTATATATCTACCTTTAATTGATTCACATCACTAATAGAGTAGTTATGAAAATAATTGAAAAAATAATATAAATGACATTCAAAATTATTAATTGTGATGTAATTCTAGTGTTTTAATGATTTTCATTGTTTTAGTAAATGAATATGAATTATTATTGATGTTTAATAATATTATATTATAAATAGAAATTTCATGATGTAATAGATTTCAAATTAAAGGAATAATTCAAAAATTGATATCAATAATTATATAACAAAATAATATTTTATTAAATTATTTAATAAATTAAATTCATTAAATAGGAAAATATGATTATATATTGTGTATAGTTTCATCTCTTTTCAATTTATTAGTCAATAGTGTCCTTATATGTACAATTATAACCCATTAATAGTGAAATTATATGCAACATCGTTTAACTTAAAAATTGGATAATTAAGAGATTAAACTGAATAATATATTATAAAGCCCCTCTCATATTTTAAAATTTTATTTTTTGATGATATATCTTCCAAATTTTTCAATATGTTCAAATGCATGGCCATAGTTATGCATTTTTCATTATAAATAATTTATTATAATATAATATTTTAAGAAATTTTAGAAGTACCACACTCCAAAATTATAAAAGAGAATATCTTCCCTCATTTATTTGAACCAGATTGAACTATATTTCATTAAAACCCCTCCTAATTCAAATTAATAATGTCATCATACAATTTATATATTTTCTGGTCATTCTAACAAAACTATTCTATATCCATTAATAAGAGATCTAAAGGAATTCTACCAAATAAGATGTTATCATCTTTATTGAGTCCTTAAATATTATTTCTTCTTCTATATACTATAAAATTGTAGTTTACATTTTATATAAAAATATATAATATCATAAATATATTTATATGTGGTTATTATTGTTTTATAACCATATTTCGTCTCTTTTCCATAATATAAAAACTAAAAAACATCGCATGTGCATTCATACAACATTCCTTCTCCTCATTGTGGTGAAATTAAATTTTCAACACAATTTCACATCGATGTTCATATAAATGTTTCTAATTATTATATATTATATATATGAAATAAAAATTCCTCTATAATTATAGTATCCAATAAAATTTTTCCACTTTAAATTTATACAAAAATTATATTTTTGTAAGTACGTTTCAGTGGACAATCACCACCTTGAAGTGATGTGATACGTTTTCCATTTAATTTTTCATTGTATCCTAAAAATGACGAATTTTATTATTATATTTTATTTATATGATATAATAATTTATTTTAAAAAAATTAATATATTAATTAATTTTTCCAATCTCTTGAATAATGAATACAATGTTCATGTATACGTATGACCTACTATAACCATGAACAATGTAATTCAAATTTCATTCCATAATTTTATGGATTAATATAAATATTTATATAATGAAATTATATTATATTATACTATGATTATTAATAACTGTATTATGGATCCAAGACAAATGTACAATGACTGAATCTAATAAACCAAAAAATACATGAAAAATAAAGCAGTTATCACCAGGAATAATGATTTTAAAAAATAATTATTAATAAATCGATGTTAAATGTCCTATGTAAATAATATACAATATGATATATATGAATATGTACAATATAGATATGTATAATAAATCTATATTTGTTATATAATAGGTTCAAACATATACAGGGGTTGTAGGACACGAGGTACGAGTTTCTCATCCCACTTTTACTTTTGGTAAACATATTTCATATTCACCACATATTTTATTAGTGTGGTGTATATAATTCTACATTAATATAATATATAATGTATAAATTTATATTTTTTGAATTTAAATGTTTCATTTTATTTTATTTCTTCCATGTTAACTATGATTAAAATATTAAAATTTTGGTAGGGGTTTATTTTACAATATCATCATTATTTGGAATTTTTGAACTCATGATGTTCTTTCTTCTGTAGCCATGTTTTATAAAAACTATTTAAATAATATTTTTAAAATAAAATAAGTATTTATAAATGATATATATATCTATGAATATAAATTTTATAAAAAATTTATTGGATAATAATTTTTTTTCTAAACTAAGAGTTTTTTGACAATTCATAAATTTGAAAGTATTTTTAAATTAGACAGCATGAATGGAATCATATGTAATCATGAACTGTACAAGATATGATACAATTTTTATATATTTGTAATAAAATTTTCAATTAACATACTTTTTTTGAATATTTTAAATTTTTATATTAAAAATTGATTTTCTAGGAGTAAAGGGGATTTTCCACAAGAAATATTTTTTTAGTATTATTAATTTATTTTCATTTATTTCAATATACATTTTTAATATTATTATTTGAATATACTCTAATGATTTCATATAACATATTTCTCTATATGGTTTATGATCATCTTGACTGGGGATAATATTGATATTCTATATTTTAGTTCTTCCAATATATATGGTTATTTGATTTTAAGGCATGTTGGTTAAGTTGCATAGTTTATTCATATGATGAAAGAATTTAAATTATTAAGTGAGAGTAATATACCCCTATATCACATTGATTAATCAGTATGTATGATGTTTTTTTTGTTTTTAAGTATTAACCATTTATTTTCAAATTTATTAGCACAAGGCATCAATGATGTTTTCATATTTCTTGTCCAAGGCATCACCCATAACATTCTGATGTTCATAAGATAGAATTACCCTATTATGATATATTCTATTGTTTTAAATTTGATTATTGTATTTTTATTATATTCATGGATTATATTATAACTCATTTTTTTATTTTTATGATATTATTTTGACTATCAACTAATCGTTCTATAGAAATCATGCTTTAGGATCTTCTATTGTACACATGCCCTCACAAAGAGTTTGAGATCACACTATATTTTATTTCTTTTACCTAGTATAAGAAGAATGGTATTTTGAATAAAATAAAGGATAAAATAATTATTTAATATATTTATTAATTATTTTTAATTTAATAAGATAATCGTGTGTGTATTTTATTGTTCAAGACTGTTAAACTATTCAGTCCTTTGGGATGAGGTTGCCAATATATAGTTCCATTGTATTAATGTTATCACTGACTCTACGGTAGTAGGTTTTTGTTATTTATAGATTGTTTCAGAGGATTTATATAAGAAAAATTGGAAAAATTAATTAAGAAAACAATGATTAAGTTAGATAACCATGTGATGGACTTTGAGAATATTCCCAAAAAAACTAAAACATGATTTTCAATGTAGATATACATAAATTTATAGATTATGTTAAATGGATCAACTATTTCTAAATTTTAAATTATTTTTCAAAAATTTATGATCAAATATAATGTATTAAATTAATTTTAAATATGGATTAGTGGATGTAATGAAAACTAAATCAATTCATATATTCTATGTATGGATTTCACACCTGGGAAATATAATTATGTTATTCTTATTTCTAAACAGATTATATCTATATTTGGATGAAGAACTTGGTTATGAAAAATAACATCAGTTTTATGCATTACCTTATAAATCTATATAGTGTTTTAACGATGTTAGAAAATATAACATATTATAAACCACCATCATTCAATGGAATTTAAAATCCATTATTAGAAGATTAATAGACAAGTTCCTTATATAAGGTATTTCTCACAATATATAATAATGAAAGTGTGATGGTTTTCCTGATAGATTATCAACTATTATGAGTTTCATATAAATTGTGGTTATTGATCCAAAATAGTGAGGGTGTAGGGAAAATATCGATCATGGAATGGAATTAATTTATGGAACTTTTATTGGAGAAATATTTTCAACCTGAAAAAAGGGAGGATATTGGGAGATAATTCTTGATTCAGAACCAAAAGGAAGAGAAAAATGTTTTTAAGCATGAATATAACATTATATGGATAACATATCATGTTGCTGAATATTAATGTAATCTAAATATTAATATTGATCTTTTATATGATAGATTAAATCCAATCCTTTAAAAAATAAAATTTTCGATAAACATTATCATCATATGAGGATACCAATGACGTAATATCGAGATAGAAAAATAATTTTCTAGGTATTATAGTTTTAACTGATAGAAATATAAGAAAATAATGAAAAAAGTAGATAATGGGAAGAATCTAAAGAAATATTTTCCCACATGTGACAATTGTGTATTGATACACCATAGTACTTGCCTAAAATGAATTGGAATTTGATATGTGTTTAGCGGAAAAAGAAACAAAGGTCATGATATCAAGGGAAAAAAAGAAGTTTAAAATGTATAATTATTATCCAATTAGGATATAAGGACTACTAACATAAATTCATCACGTGTTGGAATAATATACATGAGGAGAGTCAAAGGGATAATGGTCAACACTATACTGTTGTTATAGAAAGAATACAATTATTATAGTAATGGTTTATTTGAAATTAAAGAATTATATTGTATATGTATATTTATTAACTATATATGAGGGATAAAAAAGAAAAAAACATCTAAATATTTTACTATAGTAGTATTTTTTATTGTATTTTCAATCATTTATTGAATATAAATGATGAGCAGTAAAAGTTATTTTTTAATGTGATATTTTATTGAGAAACTCTTTATTAAAGGAATTTTAACCCTTAATATGTTCCAAATATTAAAATAATTATTATTATTTGAGATAAAGAAATTATATTTATGTTAAAAAGGATAACATAGATAATCTTGGTATTGATTCCTTATTATATTAACAACGAATTTGAATGAATTTTTTTAGGAATTTGTTAATTTATTTTTGAATATTTATAGAGTTATTTCATGGAATTTTCCATGTTTCCATTAATATATTATGGTGATTTATGTTTTAATAATGTTTTAGGATATTGTTGTAAAGGTGAATTTAATGTGAAAATATGATCTACTTTAGGGGGATTACTAAAATGTTCATTTTTAAAATTGAATGATCTTGTTTTTTGATTTTAGAAAGTTTTTCATATATAATTTTGTGAATCGTAAAGGATAATAAATTATTTAATAGATTAAATTGAAAATTTTAAATTATTATTCTATGTTAAAGTATTATTTATCATACTTTACAACAATTGAAAACTAATTTTGTTTTGATAAATATTTAGTGGGTGAAGGAATGACTTATAAAAATTATGATTTATTAAAAGTTCTTTAAGGATATTTTAATCATCTTAAACATGCATTTATTGGAATGAGAGATGAAATGAGAATACATCTAAGAATATCCAATGGATGAGAATCAGATTATGACATGGAAATAAATCATATATCTTTAATTTCGTGAGTTCATGTCTATATTGTAAAATATTACATCACGATTAGGTAAAGGACATTAAAATAAATACATTATCCACTTAATTTTCATATGGAGCACTCAATTATATTTAACCCACCTTAGATTCATATGTTTTTAGGGTTATATTTTTCATGACCATGTTCTATATCATCATTATAAATCATTTGGCATTAGATTAATATTACATGTGTATATTTTTACTTCTTTCTATTGTTCTCATAATTGGACAATGTGATTTGTGGTGACCTTTATACTTTCCTTTGATGATTTATTATCCCATTTTTTATAAAGGTTTTCCATAATGGAAATTTTCAATATCAACTCTTTAACTACTAATAATATGTTCAAATTAATAGAATAAAATTTATTGAATGTGGGACACTGTAACTCCCTGGTAAATTAAATGATTGTTCTGTAATATAGGGGCACGCAACATGCATCACCGAATGTAAATGAACTATGATATACAAATCAAATATTATTATTTAATATTATGGTGACCACATATATATTGAATTGGTCAATATGAATGGTATTAATAGAAATATTATATAAATATATAAATTACCTACTCAATACAAATGCATTAGGAAATAAATAAATAATTTTTATTAAAATATTATTATGCTACAAAATACAATTTCATCTAAAATAATTTTAATTTATTTTTTATTAAAATTAAAATATATTATTATGTTTAAAATCTATAAATTATATTCCAAAAAGTTAATAGATTTTTTAAAACAATCATATCAAATGCATCATATGTTAATGTTGTGGTATTATTTTGAAATGAATTACTTTCCAATGGATAATTCAAACACAGATTTTTTTTAAAGTAAAATTTTTGTCTAAATAATATATGAAGGTCCATTTTTAATATGATTTAATAGTAAAATAACATATATTATATTATTTATAATCCAAGTTTCTTCATTGGAATCAATTTGACAATTGACTAAGGTAAAAGAAAAATTATACATAAAAGAATAATTTTTATGAAATTTTTTTTTTTGGGTTTTCCACGCTTAATTTTATATAAAATTCAACAACTTATGGAAATAGTATTAGATAAAATTGATTCAATATATTTATTTTGAAGGTTAAAATTTGGCAATTAGTCCCTTTTTTATTAATATGAATAGTAAACATGTTAAAATTAATAACTGTAATAAATGGTAAATTGATATAATATAGGATAAAACCTAAAAATAAGGTAAATATATTTCACTTAGTTTTTTATTTTCTAAAGGAAATTTGTCCCATTTCAATTAATGATTAAAATTTACTGTTTTAATAGATTCTTTCTCATGGAAATAAAAAATATAATATTTAATTAATAAAAAGTAGAAAAATGTCAGTATCATTATTTTAAATATCAATTTTTCCATATTTCAAAAAAAAAATTAATAAATGAATATAAATTTTAAATATATGATAAATAAAATTATATTCACGGTGATAATTTATTTCAATGATTTAGTGATTTTATATTTTATTTAAATACACTCACATCATCGATATAGCATTTATTCTATAAATTGTACAAATAAAATAATAAGTATTAATGTTTATATAATTCACGTGATTTAGTGTGTTTTATGATTTTCTTAGATTAATAAGACATATTATTCATATAATAAATTGTATTATATATACAAAATTTATTATTGATTTGAATTGAAATTAAAATAACAATTTTTAATTTTACATTAATGACAATATAAAAAAATAATGTTTTATTATTGTATTTAAAAACATTAATATATTGAAAATGATAAAGGGGTTACAATTTGGTCAAAATGACATCCATATTCCATTTTGGAGTAATTATTAAAATTATATTAAAAATTATAACCGTTTAATAGTGAAAAATTATGTTACCAAGGATAATGCGAGAATATGTTAATTATTGTGTTAATCCAAAAGATAATGTTTAAAAATGACTTTAACCAATACAAATGTTACTATATTTATTATACTTCAACCACATCCTACCCAAAAATTTATTTATTAGAAATTTATAAGAATTTTTCTTGATAATTTAATTATTTTAAATTAATATTCTATAAAATTCTTAATGATCATGTCATATGAATTATAACAGGGAACAACCCCTGCAATTGTTTCCCCACATTGATCCATCTACCTTAAAAAATACCAAAAAATTATAGAAACCACATAATTTATAAAATTACTATTATATAATTTTAATGATAATAAACATTATGTTATATATTGAAGGATAAAAAGATTTAGTATATTAGTAAAATTATGATCATATATCACTTATACATAATTATTAATAATAATTGATTAAATAATTCCTTTTTTCAATATACTAGCTCTTATTTTATCTATGGAACACGTAGCCTCCAAAGGATATAAATTAATGAATGGAGCAAGCTAATAGATGAGTTAGGGGATGGATAACCTGGTTGTAATAAAGTAAGAGAATAAGTAGAAAATTGGTGATAAAAATATTCATCAAAATTTTATAGTTATGAAATCAACATAATAATAATAATATATAAATATATAAAAATTCTCAGAATCTGGTATACCCGTAAAAATAAATCATCATTTCATATTGGGAAAATGACAGACATAGTGGTGAAAATACAAACTCAAAGGTCCTGCATAACATATGTGCATAAATCGTAACATCACCATTTAGAGCAAATATAGTATCATCTACCAGAATAATACACATAATATAATGAGTTACATCACATTCCAAAATGCATTATAGTTATATATAATTCAATGACCATCCACCTCATTATTATATTTACAAAATCATGCATGACACCTATATAAATATAACAATCAAAGTCATGACATAACCCCTAGAAATGAATGTTTATCATATTGATTTAATCGTGAATAATTTCATTTATAAAATTTTGTAACCAAGTGAATATGGGAAAACATATTTTCTAAAACCCACTTCATTCATGAGTGATGAATTAACATGTTAAGTGGAGTAAACGATGTTATTTAGAATATGATATTTTGGAAAATATTTTCATTTAGATTATAAGTAAATGTCGTACCATTTATATCCTTGAATTAAAAGGAAAGAATGACGAAATGATATTGAATTAATATTACAATAATACCCCTAATTAAATTTATATGAATGTGGGGTAACCAAAAAATGTATTTGGGTTTAGAGAATCACCATACCTTAAATCCAAGGATATTTCATATCTTTTACACCTCTTAGACACTAAATAAATATATATTAAAAAATTTATATAGATGTTAACTATTTTTATTTTTTAAAACAATTTATCCATTATATTAATTTAATTAAACTTCTTAATTTTCATGGTTAAATGGATGTTATATTTATATCACCTTTTCCATAAAATAATGTGTTGTTTTGATTAATCTATTTTGTTCAAGGACATTTATACTTCAGTAGATTTAATTTGAGAATCATAGAAAACATATCTTCATTTATTTTTATATCATAAATAATTTATTATAACCAACATTATGGTTGGTTATTAGAAACAAATTATTAATATCCTCATTGGGGGTTAAACGACCATTATTGGGACATTTCCAAAGCGGTGGTAATGAAAGGTATAAACATTTAATAAGTAGTATATATTATACATAAAATAGGATACAATAATTAATATAATTCTATAATACTTCTAAATTATCAGTATAATGTATATTTTTGAAAATGGGTGGACAAAAGAGATAGTGGAAAGAAGTATGATAGGGAGAATTTATGAGAAAAACCCTCTTCTCAATGTTTCTAATTCTATCTGGTAATAAAATCCACTGATGAATGTAGTTTTTTGGATCCAAAACATCCCTTGGTATTTTCAGAGGCATAAGAGAAGTCTATTTGGTGGATATTGGGATTTTTAAAGTAAGGGATGAGTGTTTTTTAAAAGGATAATGGGGTAATTTATTTTTTAGGAGAGAGGTGATATTTAGATACTATGAGGAAAATAATATTATATCTATGTTAAATGATTTCGTTATAATATTTTTTTCATTTAAATAATATATTATTTTAATAACATGATTTTAATAATTTCAATCACTATATAAATTAAATTCATTAGTTTATTCAATAGGAAACTTTGAAAAATGATTGAATATTTTTTAATGTAATACATTATATTTTATACTCTTAAAAGTATATTTTAGGTCAAAAATAATTTTTATTGTTCTTTAATGACTAATTTATCAAATTAAATATGTTTTTTTTCACATGTTCTAATTTTTATTAGTTCAATATTACCTCTTGAATTTCATATTTTGAGGTACAGTAGTGATGGGAAAAAACATTATATGTACTATCCATTCGAAAATTGATACATTTCAGAAACATATACAAAAAAGCAAACACATAGAAAATTTGGATGTAATGATTTCACAAAAAAAAATATACATTTTATAAATATATTTTTCAAAAAAAATTATTTTAAAATTTTCATAAAAATATAATAATTTTTTTATGAATAAATTTAAAATAATGCTTATTAAAATTTGATTTTCTTTGCTTTGATATTGTAAAAAAGATAATTTTTAAAATATTTATATATATATATGTATATAAATTACTAAAGATATAAATTTATTATAACATAAATTATTTTTTCTAAATAAATTAATATACCAATAATTAAGTTACTATTCCTAATGGTCTATTAACTATTTCAAATGATCATGTTACTATTTAAATGATTACGCTTACTCTAATAAATTACTCTTAATGTTATAATTCATTAATCACCCAAATTACTCTCATGGGTCAACATTTTAATTTTTTATAATTCTGATTGGTTTACAAATATTCTTTTTATTTTTATAGATTTTTCAGGGGGGAAATTCCTACCGATCACGGTGGTCCCAATTTTCATGTTATGGTTTTTATATTTTATATTTTTCATCCCATTTATAGAGTAGAATTTTATTATGATAATTTAATGAATAACATTATTATTTAAATAAATTAATTACATTATCTTGTCTTTCTCTATATATTATATTCATACTAAACTTATATAATATAATATAAGACACATTTATTGATGAAATGATTATAAATAATAAATTATGGTTCATTAAAATACTCCAATATTAGAAATTGCATTCAAAACATTCAACATATATTATTAATTGAGAATTTAAGAGGGTAATTATGTTTCATTTTCACCTCAATTTACCATTTTTCATCCACACAAAAATGGTTTCTTTATACGCATTGACATGGTGAGTTGTCTTATTACATAGAACTCTTTATCTATTATCCAATAACATAAATAATTTACCCTTAAATGGGACATAATTCCCTAATTATTCCACCATGATATTTTGTAAATTTGAGGGTATTCTTATATATTTCCTTCAAGAGATATACATGGAACACATAATGAACTTGAGCCATATTTATTAGGAGTGAAAGATGATTGTTCACATATATTATATGATCAAGTGTATAAAAGTTACTAATGTGAATTGGGATATTCTCACATTAATTAAAAACATCATGAATCTCTTCCATAGTGATTAGAGAGAGGAAACTATTTGGTTGACTTCTATGTCCAATTCCTTTCTGATTTTTTCAATTTAGTTCAAATGACGACTCCCATTATCATATATAAGTAGTTTTATGGATTGAATATTCTATGTCATCTCTTTCACAATATCATTTATTTATATCTTTTTTCATCTTCTTTACAAAAAGTATGAGTTTCACATCACTTCTAATAAATAGATTCATATGAAATCATTTATATAATTTAAGAAAAGTTGTTTCGATATTGGAATTCACATAATATGACAAGATAAACCCACAATACTTTAAATTAAATTGATAAGGCTATCAACATATCCTGGAGTTTCTTAATATTTATTCCTGATAGGATATTATTTTGGGGAAGATAGGATGTAATAAAATTCAATTCATTATTAAATACATATTGAATACATTTCCAGAATTTTGAAGTAATCATTGAATAATGTCTGAAAAATCAAGCATGGTACAGTATATAACCTCAAGGTGAGAGGACCAAAAAACCCATATGAAATTTTTTCCTATATATATCTTCAAGATAATTTTAAAAATTCCATGTTAATGTTTTCCCATATTCACATGGGTATCAGTTATGGTTGCGTCATCCCCATGGAATTATGTCAATGTTTATTAACATGATTATTTGACAAGCATCATCAGATATACTCCACAATTTCCTTTTTTTCTTTGTCCCAGCAGAAGTATTCTTGAATATCACATCTCATATTTGTATTTATAGTGTGGATTTAGAAATATGACCTATCGAAAGTATCCAATTGGTTTATATTTATATCAGGTGTTGTATGCACACAAAGACTTGTTCAAAATTATATGTCGGAATTATCATCAATGTAGAACTAATATAGTTTCCCTTCATTTATTTATTTCAATTTCCCTTGTAGCCATATATAATTATTATATGATTTCTTAATCTTTTTCATAGATATATGGTTGGTATATCATCTTTAGATAGTAGGATATATTCCATACTATTATGATTTATAGATCCATCATTTACATGTCCATATAGGTGGGTTCATTCTCTATCCACATCATATATATTGTGGCATATTATTTTCAGATAAGTGCTTCAACTAACTTTTTTACTATCCAATATTATAGTTAATTGATAAATCCTTGTACTTGAATAGTTACCATAACATATTTCTTATTTCATATTGATATCATACTCTTTGAATATATAATTTAAACACTTGAGATCGGTCTATATGTAGAACAGATCAACATAGAAGTAGTACCACCAAATCATGAAGGTGAATATCTAATATACTAGCTTCAGATCATGAATCGAGTAAATATAATCGTGGATATTTAACTTTCATGTGTCATAGGTTACCATTTTATAATTCTTTATGAGTACAAAACCCATAACCTTTGTTAATTCTTTGATGTATATCAAAATACCTTCTCAATTTTTGGTACTGTGATTATTGGTTAAATTATTAACCTCCCTTTGATCAACATAAATATTTCCTCACATTCTTCTATACATACATACTTTACCACGTTCCTTTTTAATGTTGTTATCAAAAAATATTCTCATACAAAATTTCTCAAAAAACATTAGTAGTATCCTTATAAGACAAGTGAATTGATGATTTTCATCACAATAATGGGTTTTATCAATTTTTAAATTTACATTATCTATGAATTTTACAAATAAATTCTCTATATTGGGATCATGTGCCCCATGAATTTTATTTTCTTCATCAAAATGTAAAAATTTCAGAACATATCATATATATTAACATTCCTTCACATTTCTTTTACAATCATTATATGATCTCCATGTTCCTCCTTTATCATGAAGTAAATGAGAATTCCATTGATAAATTATCCAACGATTTTTTCAGTTAGTATTTAATGAAACCATTCATCAACTATATGATGATTTGTTGTGAATTACTATATATTAAGTGAATAATTATATACTCATAGCGTCCCTACATTATATATATGGATTTAGTATGAATTTTTTTACCTTATCCTACATATATCCAGGTTGAAGATCCACATTTAAGAATTAATTAGAACACCCTATTTGATATAACAATTCATAATTCCAAAGCATAAGATAATTTTTATTTATAGTGATATTTTTTAGCTTCAAAAAAAATCAATACATAGACTCATTGATCCATCCTTTTTTCTTTATGAAGATCACTAGCACACTCCAATGTGATGCACAATGTTTTATGATCCCCTTGTCTATATCTTCATTCATATTCTTCATTAATTCATCTAGTTCGATTATGAGCGTCCAATATGGGCATTTAGAGATATTAGTGTATCTAGATATATTCTCTATTGGTAACTCTACCACATTATCTAGATAATGTCTAGGTAACTCTTCAAGAAAAACATAAATTTATTCCCTTACAGTTGGAATTTCCTCTTAGCTGATACCTTCCATTCCGTCATCCATTTGGTAATATAATGACTCTTCACAGGATATCTAATACCATGAAATAAAGTGATTTCAAAAGGAAAATCAGTTTCATATTATCAATTTTGTTGAATCCTGTTATGGCTCTAAATATAGAAAGAGATTTCATTTTCTCAACAATTGAAGTAATATCTATATAACGAGATCCAATACATGTCTAGTATGACATCTAATTTCACATTGGAATTATTATTATAATCACTAAAATAATATTTCTATATAAAATAATATGAGAGGATTCCAAACATGTGTTGAAATGATTTTAAAAATAGGTGTTATCATATTTATCCCAAATTCATGGTATCAAGTCTCCAATTGAACTGTCCTAGAAAACATAAAATATAAAATTTAATTCTGAGAACTAGAATAAAATAAAACATTATCTATACATGAATTAAAATGACGTGTACCACATACTACTAAATTTTTATCATCTATATTAGATGTAATGATTGGGCATATTTTCCCATATGGAATTGGTGGATGTTAACACTAATTACCCTCAAGAACCTATCGTTTATTTCCCTAGCTAATATTATTCCCTTAGTCCATATAGTTTAAGAAATAATCTATATGTGAAACATTATGTGGTTCCTTAATTTATTCCATAAATTTTTACATTTTTCTTAATGTGTCTTACTCATTCATGAGTTTTTTGTACACATCTCTCATTCATGATGCATTTTTCTATACCATTAAGACATTCTCAGAAATATTTTCCCCAAATTATTAACATTTCAGTAGTTGGGTCCTCGTAATTACTTTTTCATTTCACCCACCAAAATGAATACTCATTCTTATATTATTATCATAATATCCAAATAACTAATGTCTAAATTACATCACTAAATTAATATCACATAGAAAAAAAATCCTAAATCATGAAGTCTCAGATAGTAAACAAAATTCGAAGGTAATCTTTTAGTTCACTAGATAGTCTATATGTATTTCTATCAATTTTTAAATAAAATATTCTAATTATTGATAATTCCGTGTAATTATCTAAATAATTAATTATATATACTTTTAATTTCTGTCAATTTATTCTTTTAATTTCTTGTTATTTATTATTTTAGTTCACTAAATAGTTTATATATATTTCTATCTTTTATTATGATAGTATCGTAACGACTGTAGAATTGAGACTATTAATATGATTAAATTAATTATCAATATATGGTTAATATATGATTATAAAATTAATTATTTGTTGAATAATTAATTATAAATGAAAATAAAATCATTTTATGTTAAATAGAAATATTTTTTTTGAAAAAACTATAAAAATGTGATGAGTTTTGTCTATAAAATAATAAAATTACACTTATTAGATTATATTCATGGAATTTACATTAAATTTAATTTCTAACATTAATATAATGTGTTTTTTAGAATATAAATGGGATTAAATCCAAATGTAAACTAAAAGTAGAATATTTATAAAAAGATATATTTTCCTCCTTTTGATGGTGAATTTATTTTGAATCTATTTTTGGAAAATTTTATGAATTATATTTCAAGAAATAAAATTATTTTTCAAAATAATAAATTTTAATTTTAATTTTCAAATATTGTTTTAATTATTTATTAAATGTTTCATATTATGATGAATTCTAAAAAATACTATGATTTAATTAAAATTTAATATTCTATATAAATAAGTTATAAAGATTGATAAATTATCTATTGTTTTTAATGAATAATTTGATCAATTTTATATCATATTGATTAAAATATCATCATTTTAATCAATTTCATATTGAATTTTGATATAAAAAAAATTCAACATTTTCAATATTTTATCATTAATTGCACGTTTTCTCTACCCATCAACGTGATTAATTTTAAATTAATTCTATTACTTTCTGTGTTTTGAATTTACAAAAATGAATTCCATATTTGGAATCCAGAACTCCAAATTTATTAAACATATCGGTTTATTTTTTAGAAAATATTAATTGTAACATTTTTTTAAATATTATGGTTAAGGATAAAACATGTAATTATGGGTGAAAATAATATTATAAATATTATCAAAATAACTTATAACTTTCCCTAGTTTTATTAGATGAGTAATTTTAAAACAACCCAATCCTCGGGTCTTATTTATGTAATATTTATTCCATTTTAATGACTTTATTATTTTTATAGTATTTTATTTTAACAAAATGATAAATATGGTGTACTTGTGTTTTAATAGATATTAAAATTTTAATATATGGTTCATTACAATACATGTTAATCATAAAATTTTCATTGTAAATATAAAATTTTTATATAAATTAGGGTAATTTATTTATAATATGTATGTGAAAAAATAATTATCTCAAATATTCACACAATGATTATAGATTAATGGTTTAGTTAAATAAAATATCATATAAATGATATTAAAATTTAAAAAAACTATTATTAATGATAACTAAACTCATAAACATATTATTTAAATGAAATTTCTATGTTATATATTTTTTTGAATATTTTTTTTCAATTTACCTTGTTTTTATTATATTTTTAAAATTTCTAGAAACAAATAGATTCAAAAGTGACATTAAGGATATATTAAAATAAATAATTTTTTTAAAATGACATATAATAAATAAAAAAATATAAAATTCACATATATTTTCATATATTTTTTAAAATTTCACCTATGATTCATATTTGGTTAATCATTCATTTTATAGTAACTATATTATTCCTTAAAAATAAAAACCAAATTTTCCAATGTAATAGATAAAGATTATTAAAAATGATTAAAGGAAAAAGATGAGGATTAAAAAATAATGAAAAAATATCTAAATTTAATTTGATGAATGTATTTGGACCCAGAAGAATACATTATTACAAATAAATCTTCTTAGAGCCTTTTTTTAAAAGTTAATAAATTTATATTAATTTAATACTTTGAAGATTTCCAAGAGTGTCTATCCCCACTCGTATAAAAGGGAACCAGTTCTATTCTACTATTCACACATAAAAACTACTTGTTTATAAAAATATCTGCTCAAATAAATACATAGAATCCCTTTAAACATTCCATTGAGCTTATTTTCAGTATACCCTCATCTTTAGTGGTCTTAAGGTATTAAGAAAACATGATTCTGAAATAAGAGGAATCTAATCACGTTTTTTTGTTTTATTTCTTATTCCACTTCCTTAAAATATAATTCAATAATGAAGAAATAAAAAATAAAATATCATAAATATATTTATATGTTAATATTTTAATTTCATCACCTAAATCTATATTCACTTTCATCAAATTTGAAAATAATTAATTTTTCGTATGTACGATAGACTTCCTTATTATAAATAGATATAATTATTTTTCCATAATCATATCTCAATTGTAGTTATAGTGAAAAAATAATTGTTTATATATTATATTAATTAAATATATGTAATTAATAATTAACATTATATCATTTTAAGTATTAAATTTCAATTCGCAAAAAAATGATAATGTCATTCATGCATACGTGTGAACTATCACCTCCAAAAAGAAATTTGATTATTTTTTAATCAACACATCACATGTATGATATATATAAGTATATTTAAATTATTTATATAATATTATTGATATTTTTATAATTATTTTAATATAATATAATACTAACCTTATTTCATCAACACGTCACATGGATATTGTTTACAAAAATTATTTTAATGTTACAATTTAAAATATTACTATAAAAGAAAAAAGCTAATGTTTTATTAACATTTTCTCCATAAGCATAATATCCCAATTTAATTTCACTTTAATTTTTTGATTAATTGTATAAAAGTCTAAATTTTCATTTAAATAAGAAGTTTTCATTTATAAGTGTGGAACATTTTAAAAATTAAAAGTGATTTAATTATTGAAAAGTTAATTTTAGTTTATGCAGGATTTATGTATTGTTTTCTATGTTACAGTTCATGGGTATTATTTTTTTACTATGGGTGGTTATATAATAAAATGGTTTTGGGTGCACATGTTATAACTCACATAAAAATTGGGAAATGAGAAAGATTTAACAAGTATGGTTTCTCCTAAGATAGTAAAGGAATATATTACGGTGGTTATTAAAAATGTAACAATAAAGGTTAATAACATTATATCTATGAAAGATAATGTATATATAAGAGTTAAATGAAATTTTCGAATAATTTTACCATTATGATTTATTTTTTATATGGATCATTTCATGAAACATATTATTTCATGATTTAATCTAAAGGGATAATGTTTCATAGGTTAAAAGTATAACTTTTTGAAAATATTTTCATTGGATTATAATTATTCATGGACTAACAATTTATTTCAGTTTTTTTATTTTCATATTGAGATTGTATTCACATAACATGTATATAAATGTTATTAATAGGATTTAAGGGGTAATAGATACATATATGAGATTAAGGGGGGTAATTGTGATGATTTTTTTCATAAAGAGAAATCATGTTTTATTTTAAAAACATATCCATTGAGGGAATAAATTAATACTGAGTATAAGTGTCTGATTCAAATATATGTTTTTATATTGAATGATTATTTCCTAATTTTATACAACATTAAAAATAAGGGATTATTTATTATAAATTCTAGTAAAAAATAATATAATATGTATGGTTTAAGGTTGTTTCCCTAGAGTTTGTATCAAATGATGGTTTAGACACCATAGGAGATTATAATGGTTTCTTTAGTGTTATAGATATCATCATGGGTCAAAAATTTAATGGTTTATCATAATTTCAATTTACAAGAAAACATTATGATGCTTTATTTTATTAATTTTTTATGTGATTTATCATATATTTGGTTATTGGATTTTGGTGGGCAATCAACATTGTTAAAATTATTTAAATGTTAATGTATTAAAGAAATTATATGGTTATTATATATATATTAACATAAAATAATTCATTTCAAATTTTTATGTTTATCATTTCTACAGATTAATGATCATTTATCAAGATGGATTGAGATGGAACTCACACAACCTTCTTCATCCTTCTAGAATATTTAATCATCACTATCATGGAAAAAGATTCCTAATATGATCTTGAATTATTTTCTAGCATCTAAATCACATCCAATAATCAATTTGATATATAAAAATCTTTTAAATTTATCTATTATTTATATGGATCATGGTATTTCTCATATATTCATTCAAATACTATTATAAGCCATGTCATTCGACAAGAGTAATACAAACATTGACATGTAAATTTCTATTCATAATATTTATACTAAATTCTGAAATAAAATGATGACATATATAATATATAGTAATACATTTATTAATTGATTTAATTTTGGAATTATTTCTTATGTTATATTTATAAATAATAAGGACATATTCTATATATTGATTATGTAATAAGATAAAAGATATTTCTTAGTATAGAATGATTACATAGTGATATTTCTGTAATAGTTTGTGAGGCGATATTTAGGATTTGATACATCCTTGATGTAATTATGACAGTAATGTTTCTGATTTGAAAATTATTATTTGAGGATGAATTTCATAACAGTTTGTTGATATAATTTTAATGGTATTAGAATCCATTATTTTAACATCCCAAGTAAGTAATGAATCATAGATATTTTTATCTATGTCTATTAATGAATTAGATAGTGTTTTAGAGGCTTAAAATGAAAATAAATCCAATCTTATGCATGGAATACACTAATATTTTTAAAAGATTGTTTTACTGCCTTTGATAAAAAACCATTTTTAAATCTATAGTTTAACAATTTTATAAGCTATTTTTTTTAAAACAAACTTATTCATTATTATTGGTACATCAAAATTTAGTTTTTGTGAATTTTTTGTATTTTGCTGACAATGTTCATTTTTTAATGAATAGTCAAAAATACTGCATTTTACATCAAAACTGATTTTTAATCTAATTTATTTATATGATTAGATTATATTTTGAATTGGTTTTATATTGAAATTAGAATATATTTTTACCATTTGATCCAATAGTGGTCATTGTAATTAATTTCACTTTGAAATTGTACTTAAACTAGTATCAATCTTTTGATACTTATTGTTTCATAAAAACCCGATATTTGCTCTGACAGCGGGAAATAATTATTAAATTAATTAATGAAACTTATATGTTTTGAATATTGTAAAATAGAAAACATTTTTGAATTCATAATATAAAATATAGCTTGGGGTGAAGTTTTGGTATTTTTCTGAAAAACTTCAATTTTTGATGAATAGTGAAACCACTAAGTGGTACATAAAATACTGATTTTTCGTTTAAATGAAATTTTACCACCTCTGTGTTTTCAATTTCAAAAATCCGACATACATGGTTGTCATTAGAAAGTAAAATGTGGTTCAATGGGATTAAAATAATTTTTTGGTGAATAGTAACTTTTATGTTTTTAATCGCGATTAGAGGTAATTAGTGTAGTTTAAGGTAAAAATAATATTTTAATAATAAGAAATTACCTAGACACATGTACTAACCTTATTGGATGTGTCATGACCGACCAAGACAATCCATGGGTCAACTTTGGGACCCCATGGAGCCACTTTGGTAGGAAAATGACATAAATATCTTTTTATTTAATGTAAAAGTAAAAATGACACAAACATGAGATGTTTTACTCAAACAATTTTTACATGGGGTTTTACAAGTAAGATTTTTTATTATAATTTTTCATTGGAAAGATAAAACGATTTCCTAAATCCTAGTATTCTTTTATAATTTTTAGACTTTAAATAAATTAAATTATTTATGACATAATGATGAAGCATCGATTACCTCATTAATAAAGGATTTAAATAAAATGAAATGATAACGTAAAATATATGTCCTACACATGTCCAAAACCTATTGGATGGGTGGATTTCGAACCCTTATCACATTAACCTAGAATTATATCAATATGGGACCTTTTTAATCCAAAACTCATTTTAACATAAAGTAACATTTCTTTACTTTCCAAGAGCGCCCCTCCTCTCCTCTTATAAAATGCCCCCACCTCTACCTCCTTAACCACAATTCCAAAGCCTTTGGATCGTCCAAACCCTGCCCATTTGGTCTCTACACTTCCCTATCTTAATCCTTGAATCCTCACTTTGGGTAGAAGTCTTCCCAAGGAAGCCTTTGAGCTCAAACCAAATGGAGTTACCAGATTTTAAGGTAATGTCTTTACATGAGTCCTTTTGTTTTATTTTTCTTCTCCAACCCCGTAAACTCTTTTTATTCATTTCTTTTGTTACAACTCCAGTATCTTCAATATACTATGATGTTGTTATAATAAGGATTCGAGCTACACTTACACACACCTACATCTAATTGTTAAAGAACATACTGTTTCCGTGGATGGTAAATTTATGCCTACCGAAACGATAATTGTTCAACATTATTTTAACACCTTCATAGGTGGCCATTAAGATGACACTATATTTATATATGATATATAATATATTTATGTTTTGCTTAAGATTCTGTATTTTTCATTTTGGGCATACCTTTATGGTTTCCATTATGGGTAAACGTGATATCTTCATTTAAGGAAGTACGGACTACCGCCCCCTCAAAGTGATTTGATTCGTTAATACCATATGTGGGACGTATAAAGGATGGAGTTATGATATTATATATGATATTACACTGGAATTATAATATACCTTTAAATAATTATGATTCCATTCTATAAAATACAAAATAGAAATGAAAGTAGCGTTCATGCGTACGTACGGCTTCCGTCTCCATGAACGGTGCATTTCATTTCATACCACTAAATGATTATGTAATATTATAAATATATGAATGTACTGGATATATATGATATATATGATATATAAATCATGAATACCATTCTGGATATGATGTATACATGAACAACTTGTAATTATAAAGGGTTTATTTTTGACTCAAGTACCATTGATCGTTAAAACGACCGTTATTAACTTAAATAATTACATAGTGTTCATGACATGGAAATAAATTATATAAAAGGAATAATGAACATGAAAAAGGTTCTTAAACAAGTAGAAATTAACTCAAGTTTATTATTCTGGAGATTAAAGAATGACCGAATCAAGTCGGACCCGACGTATGGGACTTCGTCTCAATCTCCTTTCATTGAGGTATATTTCGTTTTATACACAACTTTTTATATTTGGGGTATAAAACCCTATGACTTTAACGTTTATTAAAAAGGAATCTTTTTTATACGAAGTGTTTACTAAACGACAAAAGGAAATGTATTTTTCATACTTATGCAGCGACAATGACTTCTCCACCACTGTGACCATTATTTATGTTTCGACATCCTCTACAAGCCATACCTTCTTTTTAAAAGAAAAATAAATACCAGGTTTTACGTTTCTTATCTTTTGGTATTGAAAATGGTTTTCTTAATGTTTTTATTATATCAATGTGTTTTATTGATATCTTGTGATTGAAATGTGGAAATGTTATGTTTCCTTTATGTACATTTTATGTGATACGATTATGTTATGGTTCTTTGGAATTATTATGAAAATGGGTGGTTCCGTGATAAACTAAGGGCGGGTGAGCCCGATATATCTCTCCAATGCATTGGGTAACGTGAAGGAGTGAAACCTTATGGTTTCTCCGATGATATTTAGGGAATATACTGTGATGGGTATTCCAAACGTAACCAAGAGGGTTACTCCCTACGTAAGAATGTTATGAATGCCTCAAGTTACCTTTATGTCTTTTGATTTCTATGATTTATTCATGATTTGATGAGGTATGTTAAAGTGATTATGTTTTATGGGTAATGTATGATTTCATTCTTATGTATATATGAACTTATGTTTCCTTTCCATATTTTATAACCCATACTGAGCTTTTTATGCTCATCCCAAGTTTTCTTGAAATGTTTTTCACAGGTCAAGGGAAAGGTACATGATATGATGATAGTGTCAAGAATGAATCCATGTTTTATTTTAAATATGTTTCCATTGATGGGAAAAATGCATACTATATTTATATAACCACTTTGTTTATATGTGTAATGTAATGAAAGTATTATGTTATAATTCTCTAAAACTCTAAACCAGAAAAGATCCTCAATGTGTAATCTTGTAATAACTCAAGATTAAGTAAGGTTTAAGGCTAGGGCCTTATAGTTGGTATCAGAGGTCGGTTTAGATAACATTAGGGGTAAGAATTCTGTTAAATTATTATCCAAAAATATTTTTTTATGGTCAAATTGAAATGGTATAGCATTTGAATATTACCATGTTTCTTCATCTAAGAAATGTTTGTTCTGAATGGTTTTCCACAAAGGAAACAGGGAAGCAGTGCTAGGAAGGCATACAGAAGGAAATAACCTTTCGAATCAGCATCCTGAGATGGTCGGAATTGGAACTGAATAGTTTGTTGTAGTAATGGAACAGTTGACTCAAGCGATAAATGGTGGTGGTATCCATGCACGAGATCAGCTAGATCAACCGCAGAGGAACATGTCAGTGGTGGAACATTTCATGAGGCAACATCCCCCATCATTCAGAGGATCATCTGACCCTGTGCAAGCTGAAGGGTGGATTAATGCTCTAGAGAAGATTTTCGATGTCTTGGGGTGTTCATACAATCAAAAGGTTGGTCATGTTATTTACCGTTTGGAGGGTGAAGCAGATTAATGGTGGTCGATGGTTAAAAATATCAGGGACGCCGATGAGATTGATGATCTTGACTGGGATGAATTCAAAGGTATGTTTCTTGAGAACTATTTTCCTAAAGCTGTTCGACTTTGGATGGAAAAGAAATTCTTGGAATTGAGGAAAGAGGAAGACTCAGTGGCTACTTATGAAGAAAGGTTCACTCGATTGGCAAGGTATGCTCCTAATTTTATCCGAGACCTTGATAGTAAAATCAACCGTTTTTACTCAGGATTAAAACCAAAATATCGATGGTCATTAGCTTCTCGTGAGTTTAAAAGTTATGAAATGATTGTTCGATGTGCTGAGAAGGTGGAAATAGAGTTTTCTGATGACCAAGTGTTCTATAACAACTAGCAGAAGTAGAGTTCGAGTTGGCAGGAGAAATGAAAGAATTATCCAAAAAGGTCTAATGGTAAGAAAACTAAGTTTCCAGTTTGTGATAAATGTGGGAAAAGGCATGCTGGGGAATGTCTTCTGAATTCTGGAAAGTGCTACCGATGTGGTATGATGGGACATAAGGCTCATGATTTCACTAAAAAATATCATGGTGAAGGTAAGAAGAAATTTGATTTACAGTTAGTGAAATGTTTTAAGTGCAATGAGATGGGTCACTATGCAAACGAGTGTCTGATAAAGAGCTCGAGTGGTGGGAAGCAGTTAGACTACATGCAGAAAGGGGTGGGGAAATCCTTTGCAACTAATTCATCAGATGTCGGGCCATCAAATGAAGATGTATCAGGTACTTTGTTTTTTCATATTATGCCAGTGTGTTGTTTGATTCGGGGTCTACACATTCTTTCATCTCTAAAAATTATTCTAGTAAAATGGGAATACCATCTCAAGAAATGAATCCTGAACTTTTGGTAAAACACATGGGGGAAATGTTGAGGAAAAAAGAATTTATAAGAATCTTCCCATCCTGATCTGTGGAAAGAACCTACTTGCAAACCTTATTGTTCTACCTCTAGTATAGTTTTATGTTATCCGGGGTATGGATTGGATCTTTATTTACCATGCTAAGATAGACTGTAGAGCTAAATAAGTTTCTTTTCAGAAAGGCTTTCAGTTTGTGTACAAGAATGAACCCTTACTGTTGATAACATATCAAGAGGATGAGATACTTGTAAAAGATCGAAATGAATGTTACCTTGCACATATTGTTGAAAATGAAGGAACTGTTCAAATTAATGATGTGAAAATGATAAATGAGTATCCTAATGTTTTTCCTGATGAGTTTCCTGGAATAATACCAGCCCGGGAAGTTGAATTTACTATTTAATTAGTTCCTGATGCTAAGCCAATTTCGAAACCCCCTTATCGAATGGCTCAAATTTAACATTTAGAGTTGAAGGAGAAATTGTAAGATTTATTAGAGAAAGGTTTCATTCGACCTAGTATGTCACCATGGGGTGCTCCTGTTTTATTTGATAAAAAGAAAGATGATTTTATGAGACTTTTCATTGATTATAGAGCCTTGAATAACATCAATGTTATGAACAAATATACATTGCCTCATATTGATGATTTGTTTGATCAGCTCTAGGGAGCTCAGTATTTTTCAAAGATTGTCCTGAGATCAGGGTACCATCAGCTGAAGGTAAATGAATTAGATGTTCCGAAGACTGTGTTTCATACAAGATATGGCCATTATGAATTTGTAGTAATGCCTTTTGGGATAACCAATGCACCTGTTGTATTCATGTACTTAATGAATAGAATTCTCCATGAGTGCTTGGATATGTTTGTGGTGGTTTTCATTGATGATATTTTGGTGTTTTATAAAACTAAAGAGGAGCATGAATGACATTTAAGGGTTATTTTGGAAACCTTAAACGAAAAGAAATTTTATGGGAAATTCAGCAAGTGTGAGTTTTGGTTGTAAAAAATTTCTTTCCTTGGTCACATTATTTCTAAAGATGGGATAACTGTTGATCCTACAAAAACAATGTTTTGTTGAATAATGGCCAAGACACACAAATGTAACAGAGATTTGTAGTTTCCATGTTTTGGCAGGCTATTACCGAAGTTTTGTTAGAAATTTTTCATGGTTATCTAGTCCAATGACTAAGCTAACTTGGAATGGTGTTAAGTTAATCTGGACAAATGAATGTGATGATTGTTTTCCGGAGTTGAAAAGAAGATTGGTGAATGCTCCAGTTTTGGCACTACCTTCCAGGAATGGTGAGTTTGTTATCTACAGTGATGCTTAATTGAAAGGACTTAGTTTTGTCGTAATGCAGACTGATCAGGTAATTGTGTATGCTTCACGACAGTTGAAAACTCATGAGGTAAATTACCCTACACATGATTTGGAATTAGCTGCTGTTGTTTTCGCTTTAAAAATTTGGAGGCATCATTTGTATGGAGTAATGTGTGAAATATATACTGATCACAAAAGTTTAAAGTATATATTCACTCAGAAATAATTAAACATGAGACAGAGGAGATTGCTAGAATTAATCAAGGGTTATGATTGTACAATTCATTACCATCCGGGAAAAGCAAATAAAGAGGCTGATGCTTTGAGTCGAAAAAGTAATGCTTCATTAGAAATTTTGTGTTTGGAACATGATACTTTGGTTAAGGATTTGATTAACTTTGGTATAGAAGTTGATGGTGAAGGATGTTCTTCTATTTTGTTTCAGGTATCAGTGAAATCTTCTCTATCAGACAGAATCAAGCAAGCACAGAAGCAAGATATTGAGTTGTAGAAAAAGGTAGAGATGGTTCAGAAAGGTAAGTTTCCTGAATTCAACATTGATAATGATTGCGTTTTGAGATTTGGTAAGAGATTGTGTGTGCCTTGTGATTCACAGTTGAAGAGAGAGTTGTTATGTGAAGCAAATAGTTCTCCATTATCAGTTCATCCTGGCAGTACTAAGATGTACAGAGATCTGCGGGAGTATTACTGGTGGGATGGAATGAAAAGAGATATTTCTGATTTTACTGTGATGTGTTTGATATGTCAACATGTTAAAGTAGAGAGGAAGTTACCGAAAGGGATGCTTCAGCCTTTACCAGTTCCAGAGAGGAAATGAGGGAATATATCCATGGACTTTGTTGTGTGATTACCGAAGACATCTCGAGATAATAATTCAATTTGGGTTATTGTTGATCGCTTGACTAAATCTACTCATTTCCTTGCTATACGAGATACGTTTTCCCTAGATCAACTTTCCAATTAGTATCTTAAAGAGATAGTTAGGTTACATGGAGTTCCTCTCTCCATTGTATCTGACTGTGATCCCATGTTCATTTCTAACTTTTGGAAAGGCCTTCAGAAGTTGTTGGGTACTAAATTAAATTTTACTACATCTTTTCATCCTCAATGAGATGGGCAGTCAGAACGAACAATTCAGACCTTGGAGGACATGCTACGAGCTTGTTCAATGGATTATAAGGGAAGTTGGGACCAACATCATTCTTTGGTTGAATTTTCATATAATAACAGTTTTCATTCCAGTATACAGATGGCACCATTCCAGGCATTATATGGGAAGCGGTGTCGAACTCCAAAATTTTGGGATGAAGTGGGTGAAAGGAAGCTGATGGGACCAGAATTGGTAGAAGAGATGGTAGAAAAAGTTCAGCTGATACAGAAACACATGAGAACAGCTCAGAGTAGGCAGGAGAGTTATGTAGACAACTGGAGGAAGGATCTCTCTTTTGAGGTAGGTGATCATGTTTTTCTCAAGGTTTCTCCATGGAAAAGTGTGATGGGTTTTGGTAAAAAAGGAAATCTGAGTCCAAGGATCATTGGACCATATAAAATTATGGAGATAGTTGGATCAATTGCATACATAGTAGCATTACCTCCGAGTTTATCTCAGATATACAATGTTTTTCATGTTTCGATGCTGAGAAATTACATGCCGGATCCATCTCATGTTTTGAGTCCAGAGGTAGTTTAGCTGGAAGAGAAACTATCTTATGAGGAACAACCGGTCTAGATTCTTGAACATAGGGAGAAAGTGTAACGGAGTAAGGTGATTAATCAGGTAATGGTTTTGTGGAAAAACCACATGATGGAAGAGACAACATGGGAATCTGAAAATGCAATGAGGGATAAGTACCCCCATTTATTCGATAAGTAAATAAATTGCAGGGACACAATTTTCTAAAGGGGGGAAGGATATAACATCCCAAGTAATTAATGTATAATAGATATTTTTATCTATGTCTATTAATGAATTAGATAGTGCTTTAGAGGCTTAAAATGAAAATAAATCCAATCTTAAGCATGGAATACACTAATATTTTTAAAAGATTGTTTTTCTGCCTTTTGATGGAAAACAATTTTTAAATCTATATTTTAACAATTTTATAAGCTATGTTTTGAAAAATAAACTTATTCTTTATTATTTTCACAACAAAATTTACTTTGTGTGAATTTTTGGTATTTTTTTGACAATGTTCAATTTTTAATGAATAGTGAAAAATACTGCATTTTACATCAAAACTGCCTTTTAATCTAATTTATTTATATGATTAGATTATCTTCTTAATTGGTTTTAAAGTGAAATTATAATATATTTTTACCATTTTATCCAATAGTGGTCATTGGAATTAATTTCACTTTGAAATTGGACTTAAACTAGTATCAATCTTTTGAAACTTATTGTTTCATAAAAACACGCTATTTGCTCTGACAGTGGTAATTAATTATTAAATTAATTAATGAAAATAATATGTTTTGAAATTTGTAAAATATAAAACATTTTTGAATTAAGAATATCAAATATAGCTTGGGTTGATTTTTTGGTATTTTTCTGAAAAACATCAATTTTTGATGAATAGTGAAACCACTAAGTGGTACATAAAAAACTAATTTTTCGTTTAAATGAAATTTTACCACCACTGTGTTTTGAATTTAAAAAATCCGACATACATGGTTGTCATTATGAAGTAAAATTTGGTTAAATTAGATTAAAATATTTTTTCTGAATAGTAACTTTTATGTTTTTAATCGCGTTTAGAGGTAATTAGTGTAGTTTAAGGTAAAAATAATGTTTTAATAATATAATATGACCTAGACACATGTCCTACCCTTATTGGAAGTGTCATGGCCGAACAAGAAAATCCTTGGGTCAACTTGTGGACCCCATGGAGCCACTTTGGTAGGAAAATTACATTAATATCATTTTATTTAATGTAAAAGTAAAAATGACACAAACATGAGATGTTTTACTAAAACAATTTTTACATGGGGTTATAAAAATCCGATTTTTGATTATAAATAGTCATCGGAAATATAAAAATATTTCCTACATCATAGTATTTTTTTTTTAATTTTTAGTCTTTAAATAAATTAAATTATTTATGACATCATTAATAAAGGATTTAAATAAAATGTAATGATAATGTAAAATCTATGACCTAAACATGTCCAAAACCTATTGGATGGGGTTATTTAGAACCCTTATCACCTTTCCCTCGAATTATATCAATGTGGGACCTTTTGAATCCGAAAAACATTTTAAAATAAAGTAACATTTCTTTTCTTTCCAAGAGTGCCCCTCCTCTCCTCTTATAAAAGGCCCCCACCTCTACCTCCTTACCCACACATCCAAAGCCTTTGGCTCGGAAAAACCCTACCCATTTTTTCTCTACACTTCCCACTCTTACTCCTTGAAGCATCACTTTGGGCACAAGTCTTCCCAAGGATGCCTTTGAGCTCAAACCAAAGGGAGTTCCCCGATTTTAAGGTAATGTATTCACTTGAGTCCTTTTGTTTTATTTTGCTTCTCCAACCCCCTAAATTCTTTTTATTCATTTCTTTTGTAACAACTCCATTATATTCAATATAATAGTATGTTTTTATAAGAAGTAATATAGATACACTTACACACACCTACATCTAATGGTTAAAGAACATATTGTTTCCGTGGATGGTGAATTTATGCCTCCCGAAACGATAATTGTTCAACATTATTTTAGCACCTTCAAAGGTGGACATTAAGATGAAACTATATTTATATATGAATTATAATATGTTTATGTTTTCCTTAAGCTTCTGTATTTTTCATTTTTTTCATACCTTTATGGTTTCCATTATGGGTAAACGTGATATCTTCATTTAAGGAAGTGCGGACTACCGCCCCCTCAAATTGATTTGATTCGTTAATACCATATGTGGGATGTATAAAGGATGGAGTTATGATATTATATATTATATTACACTAGAATTATAATATACCTTTATATCATTATGATTCCATTTTATAAAATACCAAATAAAATGAAAGTAGCATTCATGCATACGTACGGCTTACCGTCTCCATGAACGGTGCATTTCATTTCTTACCTCTAAATGATTATTTAATATTATAAATGCATGAATTTACTGGATATATATGATATATATGATATCTAAATCATTAATACCATTCTGGATATAATGTATACATGATAAAATTGTAATTATAAAGGGTTTATTTTTTACTCAAGTACCATTGATCATTAAAACGACCGTTATTAACTTAAATAATTACATAGTGTTAATGACATGTGAATAAGTGATATAAAAGGAATAATGAATTTGAAAAAGAATTTTAAACAAGTAGAAATTAAATCAAGTTTATTATTCAGGAGATTAAAGAACGAACAAGTCAAGTCGGAACCGAGGTATGAGACTTCGTCTCAATCTCCTTTCATTGTGGAATATTTCGTTTTATACACAACTTTATTTTATATGGTGTATAGACCCCTTTGTCATTCACTTTTATTAAAAAGGAATATTTTTTATAAGAAGCGTTTACTAAACAAATAAAGGGAATGTTTTTTTTCATACTTATGCGGCGACAATGACTTCTCCACCACCATGACCATTATTTGAGTTTCGGCTTCTTCTACAAGCAATACCTTCTTTTTAAAAGAAAAATAAATTCCATGTTTTACTTTTCTTTTCTTTTGGTATGGAATATGGTTTTCATAATTTTTTTATTATATCGATGTGTTTTATTAATATTTTGTGATTGAAATGAGGAAATTCTATGTTTCCTTTATATACATTTTATGTGATACGATTATGTTATGGTTCTTGGGCATTATTATGAGGACGGGTGGTTCTGTGAAAAAACTAAGGGTGGGTGAGCCCGATATAGCTCTCCAATGCATTGGGTAACGCGGAGGATTGAAACGTTATGGTTTCTCTGATGAGATTTAGGGAATATACTGGGATGGGTATTCCAAACGTAACCAAGAGGGTTACTCACTACGTAAGAATGTTATGAATGCCTCAAGTTATCTTTATTTCTTATGATTTCTATGATTTATTCATGATTTTATGAGGTATTTTAAAGTGCTTATGTTTTATGGGTAAAAGATGATTTCATTATTATGTATATATGAACTTATGTTTCCTTTCCATATTTTATAACCCATACTGAGCTTTTTATGCTCATCCCATGTTTTTTTGAAATGTTTTTCACACTTCAAGGGAAAGGTACATGATATGATGATAGTGTCAAGGAAGTGTCAAGAATGAATCCATGTTTTATTTTAAATATGTTTTCATTGATGGGAAAAATGAATACTATCTTTATGTAACCACTTTTTTTATATGTGGAATGTAATGCAAGTTTTATGTTATAATTCTCTAAAACTGTAAACCTAAAAAGATCCTCAATGTGTAATATTGTAATAACTCAAGATTAAGTAAGGTTTAAGGCTGGGGCCTTATAATTATTGATTATATGATATTTGATTAAGTGGTAATTTTGGTTTATTAAATTTTGGAATGTAAAAAAGAAGCTAAGATATAATAAACGATGATAGAAAAATTTCTCCAATGATTAATTTATCTTCCCAAAAATATATAATAATTATATATTTATAGAAAAGTAAAACTCGTAGACCGTGTAACAACTATCGTATTAAGTGAGGCAGTGAGTTTTGTACCCATAAAAGAAGGGTGATATGGTAAATCACCTACCGCATGACTTTGTGATGTCCCAATTAAATGATTTTATGGATAAAACGTAATTTCAGTTTTATAAAATATGATTTATCAAATGTAAAAATTTGGACTAGTTAATGATTTTGTGATTAAGTGATTAATTTCATTTCAGAAGACGTTTAGTATTTATGGAATCCTATAAGATTTTTTAATATATAATAATATGGTATATTATTATAGGATTAAATGATTTATTATATTTTGAAATAATTTATCATTTTATTGTGGACATATTTTCATTTAGTTTATTTAGGGAAATGGTAAACATATCTTAGATATTTTCATATTTTGAATAACTTATTTTTTGTATGAGACATTAAAAATCATTGATGTTATTTGGTGATAATGTACTATCGTGGAAGTTTATTAAATCATATATCTATGATTATTGGTTGTCAATATTAGCCTATATTTTTTTTCAATATTAAGGATAGTTATTTTTTATAGTGTCTATATTGAACTTGATATTTTTCAAGTTAATTTTGGATATTAAATTTTTTTTTTTATTATATAATGGTTAATTAATTTTTTAGAAATATCTTTTCATGTACTAAAATATTTTATTTTGGTTCAAGTCTAGATACATGAGGTAAAAATTTTTTTCCTTTTTTTATTTAGTGATCGAACAACGTAAATTCTAATGCTTCATTTTTTAAAACATTCATCTTGAATACTCGTCATTTTGGAGGAAAATTTGAGTTTGTGGTCGAATATTATTAAAATATGAAACTCTTCTTTTCAAGTATTTATATTTCCTTATCTTCTTTGTCTAGGTAAGAGTATAATTCATCAACTCTATGAAAATAATCATGAATCAATATTGTTATTTGTTATCTTTTTTCGATGGTCTTAGACCCATCACATATTTATGGTGTTTTATAGTTAACATTCCCATGATCATGTTCAATATCAATCAATATTATACAATGGAGATCAATTTACATTCCTTGTAAAATTTTCCAACATGGAAACATTATATTTTTTATCTCATTAAATGTTGTACTATCCTTTATTTCTTCTTAAGAAGATGTTTTTTAATCTTCATTCCATTGTGGGTTCTCAAAATTTTTATTTTGATTAGTAAAACCCTATTTACCTAGATCACGTTCAATTTGAGAGGATGGAATTTATTAATTGGTGGATAATATAACATCTAATTATTTTAAATAGAAATACTATGTTAGATAGAAAACATGATATTCTACATTGTGCTTAAATAACCAACTAAATATTATTATTTATTATAAAAGGGGTAACATATCTTTTATAATGAAGGATATAGAAAATATTAACTATATAATGAAAATAAGGTTTAATCATGTATATATAATTTATAATTTGATGACCAATTAATTATAAATGAGAATTAAACCCCTTTCAATGTTCATGGAAATTTTTTCTAAAAAAATCTTTAAATGTGAAATATTATGATTATAGAATAATAAAATCACTCTTGTTGGATTATATTATTACTTATATATTATATATAATGTTTAGAATTCAAAATTTGTGTTTTATAAATATTATATAAGAACAAATTCAATTTTATGCATAAAATACATATTTTTCTACAAATTCAATTTTGTCACCATTCGATGGCGTACTTATATTAAATACAGAATTTGAAAAATTTACTAATTAAATATGTCAAAAAAAATTATTATATGTGTAATATAAAAATATTAATGGGTTTATTTTATTTATAATATGAATCATGTGTTGATGAATAATGATAATACTTCATTTTATTTGAAAAAATATTATCATCTAACAAAATTATTAATGATTAACTACATATTTGAATGGTTTTACTGTAGAAATTTAGTTTTTTATACAATTTAATCTAATTTAGGTAATTTTTATCAACTTAGAATAGAATTTTCATATAAAAATATTTCAATATTTTAAACATTTTCACTTTAATAACTTGTTTTCTCACCCCATAAAAGAGAATAATTTTAAATTAATAATATCCAATTCGATGTTTCGAATTTGGAAAAAGGGAATACGTATAATGAATTATAATTTGAGAAGATATTAAATGGGTGTGTTATAATTTTTGACAATATGAATAGTTACCTTGGTAATTGTTTTTCCACATTTATTGGTAAATTAGGTAATTAAGGGTTAAAATAATATAATTAATTATAGAAATTTAGCTTCAAACATATCATAATTTTATTTTATGAGTGGTTTTCAACACAAATCATCCTTGGGGTGATTTCATGACCTATCGGAGCCCCTTGGAATAATTATTTCCCTTGCTATTATTTTATTTTAATGAAAAGTCAATGATGTCATACTTATGTTTTAATAAATATAGCATTACAAATATAGAGTTATTTGGAAGATATCATTCAATAAAAATAGTCATTATAAATCTAGTATTATTATCTTTGTTATGGTAATATATTTATAAATTTTATGTGATAAAATAATTACCCTAAATGATGATACAATGATTATGATGTAATTTTTTCATTAATGAAAATATCAAATAAATGCTATTAAAAATATTAAAATAAATATAATATAAGAAAAAAATGTATATATTAATTTAATAGATGAATTTGATTTTTTACTGATGTATTATAATAAATTCATATAATTAATTTGTTTTGTTATGTTTTTTAAAAAAATTCTTGTAATTAATAATGTCAAAAGAAACATTAATGATATCTGAAAATTAAAAACATTTTTATTAATTCATTAAAATGAAATTTTAATTTAAATTTGACAAAATTATTTGAATATGGTTGAAAATTGCATCAATAATTAATATTTTAATTTTTGATTATATAGTAACTATATTAACCCATAAAAAGTAAAAAACCATGTGGTCATGGAAAGAGTTAAAAGGGTTTAAAAAGGGTAAAATCCAAAAGATAAGGATTGAAAAATAATTAACAAAATTATAAATTTAATTGTATTAGTTTTTATCAAAATAATAATTCAACCCAAAAATCAATCAATTTCAATCCATTGGGAATATAATGTTTAATTATACTAATTTAATATTATGAAGAATTCCAATAGTATACCACCCTTATCATAAAAAATGAATGTTCTTATCCTATTCTCTTAACACTTAAAAACCAATTTGGTTCAGACTCAATCTACCAAAATACCTTCCTATATTTCTATAATCAAATTCATGATCTCTTAATTTAGTAATAACTCCACCCTTAGTGGTCTTAAGGAGTTTAACAAAAGAGATTATCTGATGAGGAGGTATCAAATTTAATTCAAGCTGTTATGTTTTTACTTCATCCAAATACATAAAATAATATTCATCCATGAAGAAATAACAACTCTAGTACCATAAATATACAATTATATTATTATGTTAATGAATATATCAAAATCCATCTAAACATACAACAAATTGGAAAATAATTAATCATTAATGTGTTCGGAGGACTTACATCTCACAAACCAATATATTTCATTTTCTATCAATCATATGTAAATAATGGTAATAATAATGCACTTATTGCTTATATATGATATTAAAGAAATATTTATAATTACGAATTCATATTATATAATTTTTTTCTTATATTTCCATTCACATAAAAATGATTTCATCATTCGCGCGTATGTGTGAACAATCACCTCCATAAACTGATGACATTCATTTTTCATCAACATGTAACATGGATGATATATATAACTATATTTAAATTATTAATATTTTAATAATTAGATTATGATATATATGGATTGATAAAATTACTGTTTCCTTTTTTATATAAGGATCATTACATATTGGAAATATTAATCTTGTGTACGTATGGCTTACCATCTCAATGATTGTAACATAGTTCATTTTATGTATCCATATATAATGGATTGAATTAAAAGTACATTTTATGTATAAAAATAATTATTATATTCAATTAATCTTTGCTGGATATGATCTATTAATGAACACATTGACAATTGGCATTATTCCAATGTCATTTTCATCTCAAGTAATTAATATCTCTAAAACATCTAACATGAACTTAAATAAATAAGTTATTTTTATAACATAATAATAAGTGATATAAAATAAAAAATTATAATTAAAACGGTTCAAAAAAATTAAATAATCATATTTAGTTTAATATTTTGAATGTTATATATTGTTCATGGTGAGTTTGATGGAATTTAAGGGACATTATTTTAAAACCCACTTTTTTATATTTCTCTTTCATCTATTTTGAAAAAACACAAAAGAAGTGATTTTGAAAAATATTTCATGAATGGAACTTCCCACTTTCATATATCGTTAATGTTTTGGTGATTTTTATCATGACACCCTCTCTAAAATGTGTACACCTTGTGGGCTAGCATTGTGAGAAGGGACATAGTGACCCCCCCCCCCCCCACCGAGTCCCGTCTCTAGTAGGCCTCAAGATGGAAACTAGAACTAATGGTATAGTAAACACACAAATGGGAGGTTGTACCCACTAAGAAAACACATGTGGAAGAGAGAGATAAGGTAAAAACCAAACAAGTCTAACTCAAATGAAAATATAATATAATTATCATGTACTCATATGTAATGTCATTTAAAACAACTTCAACATAATGGGGAAAACTACAAGTACCCAAAATAATGAAATAATAGCAACTACCATGGACCCAAACAGCTCCTGAAACCCCAAAATATTTTAATCAAGAAAGATCTCTATCCTAATTCTAGTGAATGGAAATATAATTAATATATACATATATTGATTATAACAGTATACTTAGTAGGATCCTCCCCAAAGCCTATCATGAAAATATAATGTAAGAATGGAAAAGCACAATTAACAATAAGTGAAACTAACTTGTTACGTAAATAGGTATACTAAGTTCCCAGCCTCACCACGGGTACACTCACCATGTAATGCATACAATTGTATATAATATAATAAATAATATCAAGGGTACCCTGCTACTACTTCCCCACTGGTTTTTCGATTGTCCCCAACATCACACATCTTAGACATCTGTCTCCAAAAAGGATTTCCCACAGACACATGGGTGAAAAACCACAACATGCACCTCATACAAAAAAACCACCACATCAACCTATGAAAGAAACCAGGTATTTTTTGGGATCCCCCACAACTCGAATAATGTCTCTAATACGTCAGGGCATTATACCTCATGCCATTACAGCCCACACACCAAGTAAGAATCCTACATCCATCATAGCCTATACATGTTACAACTATTATAGAATATAGGACACTATATCCAGGATATATATGTTTGTGAATAACCACAATTCATAACAACCCTCTACCCACATATGTGGGGAAAACTATCTGTTATATCTATAAGAACATGTAACTACCAAGAGAAGAGACCATGGCTAAAGGGGGCGGTCAGCCATCCATCCTCCCACTAGAATGTTGGGGAAAACCCTCCCTAGGTTCAGAATCCCTAGGGTGTTAGTTTCCCTAAATGATGGGGTGGATTAGCGTATAAAAACACAAAATTTACAAAATATACTACAGCTCAAAACCACAATATGGGCATATATTGTTCTAGACTCAACTGTAGCTAACGTCTCTCCGACTCCAGAAAACCACTTCATAAACTAGGAACCAAAAAGCACAAAACCATTTAAATATCATTAATACATTACTTCATTCTCTTTTTATTAGTAGAACTTTATGTTAATTAATTAATTAAACATTAATTAACAATTAACAATTCCACATTATATTTCATTGCATCACACACAAAGTCAATAGGTCCTTTAATTTGTAACCGTAGTATTGCGCCCCAGCAATCTCCAACACCATGGGTTAACATCATTTATTAAATTATTTATTTAGTGCATTACATTCCAATATTTCCCTGTATTCTAGAAATCACACTAGAAAAAAATTGGTTTTAGCGGCTGTTTATTAGTGGTGGTTCTGGTAACCACCGCTAAACGTTTGTTTTTTCAAAATGCTTTCGCGAGAGTTTATTATAAACAGCTTTGAATCATTTTTTGTATTTTCACGTAGCCGACCTCCCCCCCCCCCCCCCCCACCCCGACCCTGCTTCTCCCCACTTTCCCCGATTCCACCGCTTCCCCCACAACCTCGGCCCCCCGTTACCCCAATGACCCCGCAACACTAGTGACCCCATGACTCCAGCGACCCTGCGACCCATCGACCCCGGTGACCCCGACCCCTCACCACCCCTGCGACCCTGTGACCCTAGGTGGTATTAAAGATCTTTCTCATAAAACATATATAATATATGCTTATGTGGTTGTTCCAATTTATTTATTTACTATTTTTTTGTTCTTGAGTTATAAAAGTTAGATTAGGACTTAGAATGATGTATTAAATCCTATAAAGAATTTGTTGGGCCCATTGATGTATGAGATCATACCTAGGTCTACCCTAGGGTTATGAAAACACCTTAAGGATGGTGAAATATTTTTTAAAATGTTGAAATAATATAATTATGAAAGTGAATGGGTAGATAACTGTGAGTTGGTATGTATTCAAGGTTAATGGGATATTTGAAATATGAAATTGGTATTTTTTTGAAATGGCTTGTTGGATTCTGAAATGGATTAAAATAAATATTTTTTCCTTTGATTTGGTAATGGTTTCCCATGAAGGATAACAATGTTTTTAACGTGGGTATTGTTTTCAAAAGGAGGTGTTGACCTCAATGTTATAGGAAAACAGGGTTATCTTAATAGATTTCAAATGATGATTAGAAATGAGGGTGTGGTTCCCCTTTTTTATAATGATTTAAAATATCATTTTATGGTTGTAAATATAAATGAAATTCATGGGACATGTTGAGTTTTTAAATGAGGAATACTCGTTTTTTGAAGGGTGGAATCCAGATTATTTCAATTGAGTGTCTAGAATTGTGTTTTATTACATGATTTGATTTTAATGATATGTTGAGAAAATAGTTATTTAAATGATATATGGGTTAGTGAGGTATAACCCCTAATAATTAGGGTGGAATGTTAACTTGTTTTATTAAATCAAATAAGTGATAAATGTGTTTTTCTTCATGACATAACATAATTGGCATTTAATATAATGTGATTGTGTTAAATGGGTTAAGGTACATAATTAATATATGTGATATATGAGATTTGATTGTAAATGGAATATATATCAATGGCTATTCATGATTAATGGGATATAAATAGTTATTTATGGGAATGATAATTGAAGTAGATTGATATAATATATTATTTCATTCATGGACGGTAACCTAGAGAAATCATTAGGAATTTTATTGGGGTGTCAATCCACTATGATATGAAGAGTTACATTTCATGTTTCATTAGCAGTAATCAAATTTTGTAACACTAACTAGTCCGTGATTTTTTCAACCACAATTAGTATATCTTTAATTCTAACTGTATTTAGAACTAAATCCCAAGCGAATTCATGAAGATCTCTGTATAAATATGTGAACACTACCTAATAATCTTGGTGGACTATACCATCTTTAAATCCCACCATGTAGTTCATACAAAATATTAAATCAATGAGATATAAGTTTATGATCTGAATAAACTAGATAAATTATAATGTAATAATAGTCGTGTAAAATTCTATCCATTTCAATCCTTCTCACTAACACTATCTATGATGTTTCTTGACACTGGTGGTATGAGGAATAGTTTCCACTTGTTTATTAAAAATATGATAATGATGGATGTATCCAATACCAGAATATCACATATGATATCCATAATTTCCATATTTAGACAAATGGTACCCAAACCATATAGGAATTATGTTTCTTTTTCATGATATCCTTCACTTATGTATAAAAATACTTCTCAAATGTCACAAGATTGTTATTTCTTATCTAATGAGGCCCATCATAATAAAATTAATTTTTCCTAGATGCCACTTAGTTTTGTTAAGTCTTTTTTTAAGTACTAGTCTCTTATGACTATTTTATCTGAGCATAAAAAACAAGAGGTAGAGTTGATCTTGTTGCACCAACTAGTCATAGAATATTATGAAAATATTTTTTAAGATTCCCATTCCTGGAACAATGGTGGAAATTTTATAGTGGTGATATGGATTAATTGTTCTTGTGTAAATTCAAGATGCACTTTAAAAATCCAGGTCAATTGATGTGAAATGGATTATAAGAAACGCATCCCATTGATTTATTTTTATTTATATTACTATTATAGGACTGACTCTAAATATTCTGTTTAAATCCCATGTTGATGCTCCTAGATTCATATAGATGAACAATGGTGTCTCCTACACTAATATTATATCCAATGTCTCTTCCTCTAACCAACTCCTTATTATCAATTTCTAGGTGGAATGTAATATAGAACATTAAAAATATTGATAGATCCTTAGTTTGGATACCTTATATAATGATATATTTATTCAGTCCTTTTCTTGGTGTTTCCTCTCATGAACAGTGAAAAATGTTTGTGAATTTTGAATTATATTTAATCTCTTATACACATACATGTTCAAATTTAACAAATTATTCTACATTTATTACCAAAATGGTTTTCAAGAATAATTATTTTTCATTAAAAGTATAAAAATACTTTACAAGTGATGTATTGAAACAACATATCCAAAACAACTATGTCTAATCATTCTAGAATCAGGTACTCAAGAATATTAATTCCAAATTTGACGATTGTATCATATGGTTTCCCATAAATGATAAAAAAATTGTACCTTCTATACAAAAACACATCTGATTTATTGGGTCTAAAATCCCCTTAAAATTTCAGTGGAATATATTTTAGAAGTTCTATTAAATTATTTACCTAAATGAAGTTCCACATTTACAGGTCCCTTAATAACTTCCACAATATCATGTTCTACACTCTGAACAAAATCAAAGTTTACTAGTTGTCCTAGAGAATCTAAATTCTTAGTCTATTTATCTTTTGGTTGTAGTGGCTTCATGAGGGGATAAAACTAGGAGGCTTCTATAGTATCATTTTCTTCCTACTTATAAAATCATGTATATAGTATTTGGACCCCAACATTACTGTAAAAAACTATGCTATGATAAATTGTGTTTGGTGCCAATTTTTTTATATCATCATGAGGATATAGGAGAATATTGATAATGTGGAGTTTCTTATCCAACTCTTTTATTGCATGGGCACAATTGGGTTCAATTAATGGATCTTATGTGCTCTTATCCATCATTTTCTCACTTCCTGAGAGGAATAGGTAGTCCAATAATATAGCCTTCTCTTTTTCAATATACCTCTGGACTAATAAACTGGGGAAGAGAGAACAAGTGAATGCATAAAAATTTTCATATTCAAAAGGGCCTAGCGAGTACAGTCTCCCTTCCTCTAGATTATTATTATAACCCCTACAAGCTTTATGGTATTTATTTTATCTCTTAAAATTTTTCTTGATCCTCATATCGAGGAGGGATAGTTCACAGGTAATTGTCTTCTTATTAGGGTTCCAATTAAGTATTTTCAACCTAATAGGATTTCATCCATTTTTCAATTCCAAATGATTAACTTAGATTAGGTTAGCATCATATCCAGTTAGTAGAGACTCAATTTTTACCTAGGTTTCTCTTTACATTTTTCACCATGATGAGTTGTCTTTCTATTTACTTATATAGTTTTAGTTCATGCAAGTTGTACCAATATAGATGATGTTTAAGATTTATCTTTACAATTGGTGCACATTGATTATGTTTAATGATGTGGGGACCATAAGATGGGGTAGCCTATATGAAGAGATGTTTCAAGTTAAACAGATATGAATTGGTAAAATATGGTATCATGAATATAAAAGATCTCATAATTAATTATAACTCAATGAAACTAGTCATAATGAATGCATAAGTCGTGAATAGGGTTTTAGATAGTAGAATATATAGGATCTCACCTTGGTGTTCCAGAATATGTCTTTATAATATAATAGTATTATTCTCATTTTAATTTAAAAATTCCATGATAATCATTAAATCATTTTTATAAAAAGTCGAAAATAGTTCAAATTTTCCAATAATTCCAAAAAAATAACGTGTAGACACGGTCTTGAAAATGGTTCATTTAGTGTATGGTCATGAAGCCCATACCTTTTGCATTGTGATTTAGAGTCAGACAATCAGGACCAATTAGGGGTTATATCCTGTTATTTTTATGCTTCTTTATCCAGATTGGTAACATTATTTTTTTCCTCATGATCTATGATTCCAACCATGTTATGCTTATGTTACTTTTTGTTATCTAATATTATATTTTTATTCTATAAAAGATTTCAAAAGGCAAGGGTTGAAAATTTGGAGATTTGGGAGAAACATGATAGGAATACAATTTAAAATAACTTTTAGTATTGACCATGTGGTAATTGAGTAATATGGTATTGTTAGCACACTATATCTTGTTACCAAAGAAACTTCCTCTATCCCAAACAATAAGGGTTTCATATCTCACTCAAGGGCTCATCTATATTATATTATGTTTCTGTAATCTTACACTATCGTATATATGAATCTATTTCTCTATATATTATTAACTATGTGTTTTACTTTTTTTATTGTGTATGAACAATGTGATATACATGGATAAAAGCCGTATCACATTACCGAGGAACACGCCTCAATATATTATGGGTTTGAATGAGTTTTTATATTTTTCAATTTCGAATAGATATGTTTTTTGGGAGAATAAGATGTCCATTTCCTGAATAAAAATTTAGAACATGGTTGATGAGAGATGAAGCTTATGAACAATTAATACTGAAGCAATTCCCTTGTAAATATTTGTGTTGGGTTTCGAATGGAGAATCAAACATTACGGAAAGATTGAGTACAAATTTTAATCCATAGAACGAGGTCTCATGATCATCGAAAATGGAAAGGAAATGAAGAACCTCATATATGTGGCATTCGGCACTGCAAGACTCCTTTATCCGCATCAATACATAACAGAACAACCAGAAGAGGGTGCTACTAATTGCAACGTGACAAGTGATGTTTTTGAGACTGTAAAATAAGCATATCAAGATTGTAACATATCATTGGATCCTCCTATTGATTATGTGGAGACAAATGTAAGAGAAAACCTCGCTGATAAAAATGTGTTTCTTGATTTAGTTGACGATATAAATCAAAAGTTGTATAGTGGGTGTTTGAAATATTCAAAGCATTCATTTCTTCTAAAGATTCAACATATCAATGTTCTATGTGGAATTACAAATAATGCAATGTCTATGAATTATAATTGATTCATTATGCATTTATTGAAGCCAAAATACAAAAATCTTTTTGTGATATGAAAACAGTTGTTAATATGCATGGTCTAAATTATACAAAAATACATGTGTGTTGTATACATTATTGGGGAGAGGATTCAAGTAGAAATAATTTCAAGAAATATTCTCCTTCTAGATGGAAGTCAAATGGTGATGTTGGAAGTTTTAATGAACATAATTTCATGGAGAAGAAGAGAAAGAACACACATGCAATGGTTTTTCATTACTTTCCATTGAAGCCTCGATTGCAATGATTATTCATGTAATCGAAAACCGCCAAACACATGAAGTAGAATTATGTAAATAAAAACAATGATGGGTAAATGAGACATCCATGAGATTCCCAATAGTGGAGGAAATTTGATTCATTACATATATATTTATCAGTTGATCTTAAGAATGTTTTATTGGGATTGGTTGTCGATGGATTCAACCCAGTTGGGACTTTGAGTACCAGTTGTAGAATTTGGTAAGTTGTTTTGATCCCTTATAATCTGCCTTCGTGGACGTGTATGCAACAAACATATTATATCATTTCGATGATTATTCCTGGAAAACAAATTCCTGGAAGTGATATTGATGTATACTTGCATCTTCAATTGATGAATTATTGGAGATATGGAGCAACGATGTTGAGGCATTTGATGCTACTTCTAAAACAATGTTCAAAATACATGATGCTATAAAGTAGACCATTAGTGACTTCCTTTGGCTTGGGAATTTATTTGGTTTGAACAATTACATGGTTTTGGCATGTCCCATTTGTAACTTTTATTTTGATCCCAAACGACTACCTCATAGTAGAAAATTGTGCTTCTCGTGCCATCAGAGATTTCTCGATGCATCTCATCGATTTCATCTGAACAGATCAAAATTTAATGGTTCCATTGATCTTAGACCACCTCCAATGTTGTTAACTAGTTATAAAATATTGACACTGCTTGAAAATGATAAAGAAGAGTTTAGGAAGGTTCATCATTTGAATGAAAGTGGAAAACGGGTCTAAAGTGCATCGTTAGGTGAAATCAGAACCCAAAAATGGAAGAAAAAACGAATATTCTTCAAACTCCTGTATTGGGAAGTTAATTTGTTGTGGCACAATATTGATGTGATGCATATTGAGAAAAATTTCTGTGAAATTTGATTTTCACATTACTTAATGAGCATTGAAAGTCGTAGGACCATCTCAATGCTCGCAAATACTTACAACTAATGAACATAAAACATGATCTCTGGCTAGATGAGAATGAAAAGTATGCTCCGGCCATTTTTGCAACGGAAAATAGGGATAAAGATACATTCTTCTAATTTTAATAAATTTGAAGGAATCTAATGGGTATTCGAGAAATATCTCAAGGTGTGTTTACTTGGAGAATTGTATGTTACATGGATTGAAAAGTCACGATTCACATGTTTTGTTACAATAGTTAGTAACATTGACATTGTGTACATTGTTACCTGAAAAAGTTATTGTTGTTTTACACCAATTATACACATTTTTTAGGGAGTTATGTGAGAAAGATCTACATCCATTTCATCTTGAAAACCTCTAGGATAGGTTTTTATTGACCCTTTTTGCAATTTAGATGATCTTTCCAGCATCATTTTTACTGTCATGATGCATTTAACTGTGAATTTGGTTGAGGGAGCTAAATTATGAGGTCTCATTCATTATCGGTGGATGTATCCAATTAAGAGATATTTTATTTATATGTTTTCATTTATGTAAACAATTTTTTGTATTTAACTAAAGAAAAATATTATTATTTTATTTCACATATATCTTGGTCATTTGAGAGCATACGTGAGAAATAAAGCTCAACCAGAAGGCTCTGTTGTTGAAGGATATTTGGATGAATAGAGTCTTACCTTTTGTTCCATATATTTGGATGATATTGAGGAAAAATTTAATCGAGTTAGCCATGTTGATGACAAATCAACTCTATCTCAAATGCATGAGAAATCAAAAATATTTCCAGCTATTGGCCGATCAGTTGGGAGGACCTCAAATGTGATACTGACTGAATTGGAATTATTATAGGCACATAGATATGTGCTACTGAATATTGAAATTGTAGATCCATTTATTGAAGAGTTGAAGATACAAACAATGAGATGAATGAGAGACCGAACACGAAATGATAAAGATATATCGAAATATTTGAATAAAGATCTTGTAGAATGGATTACATGACGTCAATGTTCATAAATATTGCAATAAATACGAATATTTTTTTGACACAATTTTTTTGTAAATCTATTAAATTATATTTCTTTTTTCCGATCAAGAATACTGATACTCGAGCAAACTAGTCAGAAGATTTAATGTTTCTTGCTAGAGGTCCCATAAAAAAGTTAGAAATTTTGACGCTTATAATGTGAATGACTTTATATTTCATACTGTCGATCGAGAAGTGGGTTTGAAAACACAGAATAGTGGCATATTTATATTTTCTGAAGTGGGATACTATGGAAAGCTATATGATATTATTGAATTAAAATACCATGGAAATTTTTTTATTCAAATTCAAATAGGTCGATATTATCAGAGGTGTTAAAAGATATTCCTTTCAATTTACTTCTATGAATTTCTCTCGCTTGATGGATGTTGGTGATCAAGAACTGCATGATCCATGTATCTTAGAATCACACGAAATAATGGTATATTTTATTAATGATGTTGTGGATGAAGGTTGGATTGTAGTTGGTCACGTAATACATTGATATTTGTATGATATGGATGATGAAGTGGAACATTTGACCTCTGAAATTGAATTCCATCAACAACAAGAAGAAAAATTATTTTTCCATCATGATATTGGAAATATTAGTCTAGCAATGATGAATGAAGTGGATGAAGCAATGGAACTGGAAACTGACATGATTGAAGGTGAAAATGATTGGTTGTACAATTATTTATTCATTCAGCAACCACTTGTTTAATTTCTCCATTCATTCATTATCATTATTATATTTTTTTTCTATTAGTACTGGGCATATATTATTATTTTTAAATTATTTTTTCGGTAAATTTTTTTTGAAATATATATTTTGAACTAAATTTTATTTGATAAAATGATAGGAATGCCATGGAAAAAATTGGTAAACTATTTCATCTAGTTCTGCGATAGATGACGATCCACCTGGCTCCCTCCGCATGACATCTGAGGCACCAACTACCTACACCAATACACCATCTCCCCATCCACCATCTATCAAACCATCTTTGGGTGTCCCATTTGAGGCTGAGTCGTCGGCTCCCCCTTCAGAGGCCTCAGCAGTGGGGCAGCGACACGCCCCTTCAGTTCAACACGAACATACTAGACTGTCATTGTCATAGGTACAAATTTTAATTAAATAAATTTATTGCGTTTTTTATACTAATTGTTTGCTCATTTAATATGAAAAAAATTCAACAATTAAGAAAAACAAAAAAAGTTAAGTTTTTTTGAATATGAATGGGAGATGATAATCATGCCATTTGATTCTTATGGGGTTCCTACGGATGACGTCGTTGGGTTACTTGGCCAGATTCTAGGCCAACTGGCAGCGGAGCCCATTTCCATTCCTATTTCTTAAGATTATTAGATACAAATTCCCCAAGATGTAAAATTGATGTTTTTAATTCCCAAATAAAGGTAATTTTATTACATTATGGTTTAATTTAATGTCATGTTACTAATATGTTGAAAATGAATTTCTGTATACAGACGTTCTTCCACTTTACAGTTGCTGATGTGATATAATGGAAGTGGAAGTTGAAAAATATTGGTAAGAAATGGAATGATTTGAAATGGAGATTGTGGTGTAATTTCAACGATACATCATTGACCGTGTAAAAAATGTAGGAGAAGCTACCCAGTGGGGTACCGAAAGAACAGTGAAAAGTTTTTGTTGACATACATCGTGATGAGAAGCAGATGGTATTGAAATATATATTATTATATTATCCTCAGTTTACATTTATAAATGTATATGAAGAGGAGATTAAATTGAATACATTACTGTTAAATTGATTTTTATTTATTTCAGGATCTCTCAAGACAGAAGGCATCAAACTGGGCTAAGCCATTCATCCCTCACACTGCAGGCTCAAAAATAGTTCCTAAAAGCCAAAAAAAATGGTAATATTTTAATTATTTTAAATATTTATAAGACAATATTATCTATTTAATATATTGAATTTTTAATTTATCTTTTCTTAATGCAGTCACAGAGTTTAGGGCACGAAGCATCCTGAATTGAACTGTGGTAGGATGTTCACAAAAAAATTAGATGGAACTTTTGATAATGTGCCTGCCAAAAAAGTTGGGGTATAAAGTCAATTTATTTTCAAAAAAATTTATTATCAGTTTTTTATTTGTTAATATATATTGATATTTTATTTATAGGTAAAAATTAGAGAACTATGGGATGCCAATATTGGGAATTCCTACTCAGACTCCCAGGATGAACCATTTTCTATATTCCATGGGAAGGAGCATCATGGTAGAGTGTGTGGGATGGGTTTTGGACGCATACATTCTGATGTCTTTGGCATGCCACTAGGGATTCCACCTTCATCTATTCCTGGTTATAGTCAGTCCATACCTGATGATGCTCAGAGGGAGATTTCTTATCTACAAAGCACAGTTCAAGATCATGAGGCTTAGATATCCGCTTTGCAGCAGGCGATGACTACTATACAACACCAGATGAGAAGATATGCCCCCAGTGGTAGTGCATCGACAAGTGGTTAGCAGGTCAATCACAAAAAATCAATATCATTTAGTTTTAAAACATTCATTGGTTTTATGTTTTATTATAAATATACAACAATATTTAATTTTCAATATAATGTTCTTACAGGTAACAGTAGAAAGTGGACGTGGAGGTGAAGAGGGTGACAATGCATCACCAGATCATGAGTATTGTAGTATTATTTATGTGTTGAGAAAATATGGGAATAGTTGGTTTGTATATGTACCATGTGTGGAACATAGTTTCCACCACACATTTTTATGTCCTAACATTTTATTGATTTCACATGTTTACTTTTATTCATTTTATTGATTTCTGATGTTTCCTTTTATGTCTTGATTTCCCAAGTGTGGTATACATCATTCCAGATAGGCCTTTATTTGAATTGGTAGTCGAGATTTTGGATGAATAAAAGTTAAAACCATTGTTGTTGTGTTGAATAAATTCTCGATGCTTAATAATATAATATGTAATTATTCAATATCATATTCCATGAAGGTAAACCCTTCTACGGTTGGTATCCTTTGACACTGTGAATCACAAAAACATGTGGATTGATAACTCTTTATTAGGAACTATTTTCTATGAAACCAATTGAAAATGATATTCATTTTCCATAACACAAACATAAACTTCTTTTCTATTTGAGCCTAATATGATTCATGTTATATAAATTCAGATTTCCTAAAATTATTCATTAATATATAAAAAATTACATGTCGTTACATGAATAAAACCTTATAAAACAATAATATCTCATAGCTAGTGTATCACCCAAGTTGAAATAACATCCAACTATGATATCAAAACATAAGAACATCAACCCCACACCGAGAACCCGAGGTTTGCCCCATATATGGGTTAGAAAATCCCACAAAAAAACACATAACCAAGGACTGAAACACATTAATATCATATTAAACTGTTAAAAAATCATTCAATAGAAAATAAAATGGCTTTGATAAAACATTGTGATTCCATTACATAGGTTCCAATAATCTAGTTCCCCAAACAAATGTGCCACATGACCATATGAATGCATCATCATATACAAGAGGCTTCCAACTAGTATTGAGGGTCCAATGAGGTATGTGGGGATAATATAAAATCTTTACCATTGTAAAACAATGGTATAAATAAATTTAAATGACAACCAAGTATGTTATAAGAATAATCATGCATGATGTATTAAATTTAAAAAATTTGGTAAATCCCCACAACCAATATAGTAAACATGTCAGTTCATACAAGTGTCATGTGTTAAGGAAAAATCAATATAAACAACCCGCATAAAAATCCTAAAATGGGTCCCGATGTACATCCAGTTCCCTCATACATGCTCCATACCATATCCCAAAACAACCATCTATCAAAAGGATTTTTCCATTATACTTCCGTAAAACCATGAGATCTACTCAAGTATCAATGGCATCCTAAAATGGGTGTCAGTATAGGTTAATAGGACACCACCAATAGTGTTTAAACAAATAAATATTATAATAACAATAATATTATATACATAAATACAATTTAATAATGAACAAGGAATAAAAGGTAAACAAGTTTCATAATTAAATATCAAGCATTTAACCCCGTATATCCTTCAGTTTTATGATGACATCAAATCCCACAAAACCTTCTTCAACCATGTCAAAATTATATTCCATTAATATAAATGGGATTTAAATTTTCATTAAAAACAGTGGTAATTCATTAATAATTTCAAATTCATATATTGTGGTGCACTAATCAGTTCACTCATATCATTCACATAGGATTTAGTGCTTGGAAATCAATGTCAATACACTATACAAGCATAAGAAGCACCATATACATCATATCATGTCCATTATGTCAAATTTCATGTCTATCCATCCCACATCAAAGATAAGGAATTCCTTGTAAAAAAATTCTTACCCATGGGTGGGATCATCTGTGTCCCTCTTCATTTACTAATCCATCAAAACACATTTCACAAGGTCAAACACATGTGGCCTTTTTAACACATTACAATATCAAGGGTGAACCTAATTCATTTCACCAATATTCTCATAGTTTATCACTTTCACTGCACATAACGTAATTCCATAACTATTATATTTTACTATTCATTAATAACAAAAACCATTTTATGTATTTTAAATTCCATCTAATAACATGGATATTGCCACATTTTCCATTCATTATTTATCCCCTTAGTTATCTCACAACCCATTTAACCATGAAGGTTTTGATAAACAACCAATTATTCCAATTTGATATCCTTGATAAATCCAACACATAGTTGAGTTGATATTATTTTATGAGATTATGTTTTGTTTTTCTGGTTTGAATTGTTTTTCAGGGCAGTGGTGCAGTGGAAGTAGAAAATTTAATTTTTTTTCTGATCAATATTTCGTCACGGTTTTAACCGCCACGAATAGTATACAGTCAAAACTATAGAGGCAGTTTTAACCACCGCTACAGAGCGGCATCCCCTGCTAAAGATTGGCATCCCCCACCTGCATTCTGTGGTGGTTATCCGGACTTGTAGGGGTAGTTTTTATAAATCCCATATTTTATTTTATTAGCGGCAGTTGTCACCACCGCTAATAAAATTTAATCTTTGTTTCGTAAAACCTCTTCTAAAGGGGAGTAAACCGCCATGGAATGCAGAAACTATGATGATTTTTTTGAATCGCAACTAAATGGAAAAAACCTCCACTAATAGTTTACCAACTACAATGTTAGAGGAAGTTTCTCTAAACCACTACTAAACGCCAAAAAAAGTGCCTCTACATGGCGGTTTTCTCTTAGTGAAATTCTATGCTACTATACTCAAGGGGTATCAACATGGTGAGTAGATGAACTACCCATCGAGTATATGTCTCTTATAGAAAGAGTGTAGACCCATCATCCCATGAGAATATAAACACAGAATGCACGTGGCATACCCCATTCATATTAACCCCTTTTGGAAGAAGGTAATTCAAGACAGTCTGCCTTGAGCAGTGGGAACAATAAAGAAGATAAACAACCAATAAGAAGGAGAAATCAACCAATCATTCTAATACAATATTTTCCATCAACCATAGTCTCCTCCCAGTCACTGACATGCATAAACTCGAGCATCTCACAATAGTAGGCGCCATCTAAAACCACAACCAATAGGCCTCCATGCCCCCACATATCACAACATCATTCTAGGCTCACATCACAATACAAGATGCAGTAAATCAAACATCATATCAATTGGTCTCTTGGACCTTAAACAAGAAAGGGGGTAACTCAGAACCCTTCAAGGAATTATCTTTTATCCAACAACCAATTCTATAATATATCTTGGATTAACATATTTTTTAATCCTAGATTCCAAATTCCAAAAACCTAAACAGTATGCTATCACAAATAATTAAATATTCTTACTCACCTATTTGATTAACAACAAAGATCAACAAGATAAACTGGATTAATTTACATTCCTCTTTATATTTATCCAAAAATTTATCAATAAATTTTGTCTTTATTTTCATTACCAATTAGTGTCATGAACAAAAAGATAAACAATCATGCTTAGATATCAGGATATCTAGAGAAAAAAAGAGGGAATAACATATGATCGATATAAATTTATTTATCCAGTTTAAATATTTATTATGTCAATTATATTGTTATCTAGTGGGATAAAACAAGCTAACTCTAAAGATGAATGTAAAAGAAAAGGGAAGAAAGAAATCGCATTCCACAAATGGTTCTTGTCTTTGTTTATGCATGAATTTTCCACACAATGGATTATGATTTCCTCCTACCGTGACACCGATATCAACCCGAGGATGTTGCGGTTCTACCGAACCAACCTAAACCCAAGAAAACTACATTAGAAGAATGAAGATATAATACCTTAATAGGTAAAGGAAAAATATAATGACATGATTCCAAACAAATGATGATAAAACATACCTTATATAGATGAACGATCGACAATTGATGCTTTCACCAAAATAGGGGGTGTGCATGCTGTAGTAAAAGAGTTCATGGGGAAACGATATAGGGATTAATGTTCGATAAAACCTATCCTATGAGAAGAATGAAATTATAGAGTGTCTTACAACATGGAAACAAAGTTAGAATAAAAGAGGAATATATATGATACATTTTGATGATTTAATGGAACAACCGATTAAGATATGCTAGATTTTACATTAAACGAAGATCGTATTAGAAAACAAGGTTTGACCATGAAATGTCTTCTCGAGACTAAAGAAAATTAATATATACCTTAGGAAATTTTATTGGGCCTTAAATATTTTAAAACAAGGATTTGATTTCATTATACGTTAGAGAAAACATCAAAGGGGGGAAACTGTAGGATGTTGGAAGCACTGTTCACGATCCTAGAAACACTGTACACCTACCGATTCTAGAAACACTCTACATGATTTTGGAAACACTATACATTAACCGATCCTGGACTCAATGATGCTAGAAACACTATTCACATAATGACACACCGATCCTAGAACCATTGTTCATAGAATGTCTCACTGATCCTAGACTCACCGATCCTGGACTCATTGATCTTGGAAACACTGTCCATATAATGACTCGCCGATCAAGGACTCACCATTCCTGGAAACCTTGTGCATTGAATGACTCACTGATCCATGAGTCACCAATCTGATGGTACTATACAAAGAACGAGAGACCGATTCGATGGTACTATTCACTAAATGATAGACAGATCTAATGAAACTATTCACAAAATGAAAGACCGATCTGATTGTACTATTAACAGAAATGTTATTCAATCAGATGGAATTTTTCACACTGGTCTCAGTTATGGAATTGTACATAGAACGAAAGACTGATCCAATTGTAGTATTCACCGAATGATAGACCGATCAAATGGAACTGTTCACATCAGTCTCAGTGATGGAACTATTCACATCAGTCTCACTGATGGAACTGCTCACATCGGTCACATCGATGGAACTTTTCACATCGGTATCACTGATGGAACTATTTTCATAATTAGAAAATTGAAAAAGTTCCGGGGATATGTCACCTTTACTTCCCAAATCTCCTCAGACATAAGATTTTTGCAATGCAATGGACCATAGTGGTTTGGGTCATTACCTCAGATACTTCTCAAAACATTCTCATCATTGAAAATTCAAAACCATACTAATGGAAACAGAACATTAGTTTGAACAACAGCCCATTGAGATATCTCTCAAAAGAGAGAAAGACACAAGAAGCAACCAACTAAATCCATCAGATAAACATGAATATTCTATAACTATAAAGTGAACATCGTTACATTAAATGAGTTAAATGCCAAACAATTCGTGGTACTGAGCACGTATCTATGAAGCACGTCCCCAGGTACTCTCCTTCATTCCATCATTTAACCACATGACTCGAACCAAGTGTATAAAACACCAATGGAACACCTTTTCGTTGATGTCTTGGATCCACACAGGTCACTCATCAAAGGTCACATCATCATCAACTTTGATATATCCCCAATAAATGACGTGAGAGTCATCATGATGGCAATGAAGGATTTTTGATACATGAAACACATCATGTATATGTATCATCTATGGGGGAATTTATTCTTGAAACGCCACACCTCCAACACAAGACAATACCTCGAAAGTCCCCACAAATCAGGGAGAATGCTTACTCCCAAAACCGAACCTTCATTTCCCATGATGGGGAGTCACCGACATTAGCATTTGATCCCCAACATAAAACAATAATATTCTCCTCCTTTGATCGACATATTATTTCTGATGATCATTTGTTGTCTTCATCCTATCACGAATCACCTGAACCATCTATGTTTTATTCTGCACTAGTTTTGGTCTAAAAATTTCTAATTATCAAACCCCAGTCCAGCAGAATAGAGAATGGAATGGTCGGCCATACAAGGATTCAAATGGTATCATACCGATGGTGGAGGGAAAAATATTGTTGTTAGTATACTCCACCAAGGGTAAGTTCCTCATCCACGAAACTCAAAAATATCGAACACATGATCATAACATATCATAAAGAGTCTATATGGTCCGCTCAGTATGACCATCCATATGTGGATGAAATTCAGCGTTAAGGTATAGTATAGAACAAAAATCTTTATAGAGGCCTTTCCACAGCCTACAGGTAAAATGAGGATCTCGATCATAATTGATCATCCATGGGACTCCATGAAGTCTCACAATCTTTTCCAGATGTTGTGTCGACAAAACATCCATTGATCTTGAATCCTTGATTTCTATGAAGCGAGATGGTTTTGTTAAACCATCCAACACCACCCAAATAGCGTCATGTCCTCCCTAATCTTGAAGTAAACTGGTCTCAATGTCCATTGAGAATTCATCCCACTTCAATGAGGAACATCTAACAAATGGAGAAGTCCACCAGGAACACGATGTTCAGTCTTCAACTTCTTGAAGATCAAACATAGAGACACAAACTCTAATACTGCACGCTTTTCTCCAGGCCAACAAAACTGACTCCTCAAGGCTCAGTACATATTTTTCAAGCCATGATGCACTGCTAAATGATAACTATGGAACTCTCCAAGAACTATCTCACACATCATCAAAATAACAAATATCCTTCCATTATACAATACTTTGTGTTTTTCATTCTCAGATAATTCAATAGGGGACTCTCTAAAAACAACTTGGTCTCTCCAGACCTCAACCTCTAATTCCCCCCGCATGGACTCTTCCACCTTATGCACCATAGGTAACTACACAGTCATTTGAAAATGACAACCTCTTCCCCCTAACTTCTCCCACTAAAAAATGAAATTCTAACAGTTCTTCTATTACTCTCATGGAGTCACCAGAATCACGCACAACTTCACTACATGACTTCTAACTAAGCGCCTCAGCTACATCATTTCCCTTTTCTATGTTTATACAATATTTCCAGCTCATATTCATATAATATATCTATCCACCAGTGATTCCATAAATTAAGGTCATGATGGGAGGAAATATTTCTCAGGATCTTTTGACTAGTGAAAACCACAATGCGCTCAATAATGAGTTAATGTCTCCACAAATTCAGAGAAAAAAACATGAATACCAACGCAATATTGTGGGTGGAATAGTTAATTTCATAAGGATATAATTGCCTGGAACCATAAGAAACAAATTATCTTTACTGTATCAAAACACAACCAAACCCCAGATGCAAAGCATCACAGAAAACATCAAACTGAACTCCCTCAGATAGAGGAAAAAATAACACGATCCTTTTCTAACTTATCCTTCAGATATTCAAAAACTTCTTGAAATTGATCAATCAAAATGAATTCCTAATACTTTCTGGTTGAAGATGTCTAAGGTGTCTCAACTCGAGAGAAATCAGCTATGAGCCTCTTGTAGTATCCTACTAGATCAAGGAAACTTCACACCTCTTACATAGTCTTAGGGGCATCCAAAGACACAAGTGCATCTGTCATTCATGGATCCACATAAAATCCCTTCTAGGACGCAAAATTCCCCCGGAAATGGACTTCTCAAGCCAAAAACTCAAACTTCGAAAACCTCCCAAATAGTTGATGTTGATGAAGAACTCCCCAAAAGGTATGTAGATGCTCTGCATGCTCCTCCTCAGACGTGGATTACACAAGGATTTCATTGATGAAAACCACTAGAAAATTGTCAATGAACTGACCTAACACAACATTAATCAATACCATGAACAGATATGGATAATTTTTCACATAAAATTACATTATAATGAACTCATAATTCCCATGACGACAATGGAAAGCAGTCTTTAGGATATCATCATCCTTCAAATGAAACTGATGATATCCTGAAAAAAAATGATAGTTTAGATCTAACAAGCACCCTACTGTTGATCGAATTATTTATTAATCCATGGAATAGGATAGCGATTATTTATTTTCAATTTGTTTATGCATTGATAATATAAATTTAACCAAAATATTTTGTCAACCTTCTTCACGAACAAAACTAGTGCACCCCACAATGAAACACTTAGCTGAAAAAAATTACATTGTAACAGAACCTGAAGCTATATACATAGCTCTTGTAATTCTTTATGGTCTATACTATATAGATAAACTGAGATAAGAGATGCTCTAGGTTTTAGCATGATCCAAAACTCGATCTCTTATCAAGGAGGTAATGCTAAAACCTCTTCTATAAATACATATGGTTACTCATCTATGACCCTTAGAAATGCCCACATTTGAACCACTGATGAACTCATCATCATTTCTTCCATCATGTATGATAAAGACGAATCACACATTTGACCCATTTGAGGGTATCATTCATAAAAAACACCACCAGATCTCCATCCACATCAAAGAACAAAACCTTCCTATAGAATCAATCCACGATAGCCTACACTGAATACAACTAATCCATGTTAAGAATGAAATCATATGGTTGTATTCGTAAAAATTAGAAATCTCCCCAAGAGTGGTGTGGCCACAACACTAGCTCACAATCTCTACATACATCAAACAAGCCAACTCAAACTCTAACTGGTGTAGTCAACACCATGGGAACTAGAAGCATCTCTAAATTAATTTCCAATGCATGGAAAAGGGGAGGTTATATGAAAAAGTGTGTCACTCCTAAATATAAAAAGGAACACACCACGGTAGAGAAAAATAAATGGTTACCTCGATTGACGCCTGGCTTGCCTAGTGCTGGAAGAGCTAAAGCCTAAAGCTGACCTCGAACACCTCCATGGCCTTCTGACCCTGATGATGACCACCACCATGGCTGCGCTCTACTCTCTAATAATGGTGATCGTCACAAGAATATCCAATGCCTACCCAATCTACCATATGTTGATCTAAAGCTGCTACCACCTACTGTTGTTTCCTCGATTGGAACAACCTCAACAGAGGAACCTAGAGTGGGACACCTAGTGCATGATGACTTCTCAGAAAGGTCAATCACTCTCACTACTAATGAACTCGACCTCCACAAGAAAAACAATTGCCAAATCCCTTGGAATAGGCCTAAAAAATTCTTCCCCCAGATAAACAAAATGTTGAGTGATGGGATCTACCCATGATCGAACAAAAACTCTTCATCCCCAAAAACCAGGAATCATTGAACTGAACTCTAATTTTTTAGGAATCCTGATGACTACCTTCTTGAGATGATCCTGTTCTTAACAATGTCCCCTCTACAACCTCTAACATATCCATAATCTCAAATTATGTCTTCAATATAAATCGGGTGACCTAACATTTGATCTCTAGATGAAAATATTCATCAAAATGCCTTTCCCTAGCCTCCTCATATGGAAAATTATTCGAATCATATAGTAAAAGGTTCATTAAACAGATTCCATACACTCACACACTAGAGATACCCTATTGATGTTAAGAATCTCCTGGCGACTGGACGCCTTCGTGGTCAATAAAAAAAATAAACTCTAGTAATGTCTTAGAACACCTCCCAAGAGATCACTGACTCCCCACGATCCCCAAGGAACATGTACCACATCTTCCTCAATGCTCTATATAGCATTGTCACAAAAAAGGAAACCCAATGTTCTTTCCGAGCATGGATCGAATAGAATCACATCTTAACCTCCTCCAACCAGTCATTCCTGATTTTGTTTTTAAACAGACCCCTCATACTTATGCATACTCTGGCACTAAAACTATTAGTGTTTCCTCATCCTAGTGTCGTCATCACAAACCTTTACCCTGTGCGATCTGTTGGAACTTATTGCTGGACATATTCAATGTTATCCGGACAGGGACGTTTTCTTGGTGCCATACCCATAAAATAAAAATCTGTTAGAGCACCTAAACATAGAATATGGAAGAATCAAAATTAATTACTTAATTGTTTTCTTTTATTCATTTTAGGTTCTCCTATCCCAAGGTCTATGTATTCAAACACATGAATAGAAAATAATGATGCATGGTCCTTTCCTAGATATATTCCTTGCAACTAGTATCACCTAATTTAAAAGCCATTTTAAACATAAAGGTGCATACATCAGATCATAGGGACCCAAACACCTATCTATCATCTATTATCTAGTGTTTACAACACATTCTAAACATGACTGATAGGGTTTCTCAACCAACCCATGCAACCTCACCTGTTCCAATCTCCAATCTTTATCATATCCGTCAACCAGAGCTCTGATACCACTATTTCATGACCCCCTCTCTACAAGGTGTGTCCATCCTGGGATGACAATCTGTAAAGGGAGATAGTGACCTCTAAGTATTGTCTTAAGTAGGACCGAGGTTGGCGGCTGGAACCGAGAGTATAGTATGCACACAGTTGAGAGGAATTGTCCTCTAAGAGAACACATGCAGAAGAATGTGATAAGATAGACACCAAATAAATCCAACTCAAATAGAAATATAAAAGAAATCCCATGAACAAAAATTTAATTTCATGATAAAATACTATAATAGAATAGGGAAAATTACAAGTACCCAAATGAAAGTAAAAACAACAACAACCACATGCCTGAATAGCTCATACAACCCCAAACCCGTACAAACCAGCTCAATCTCCAACCAAATAAAAGTGACCTGAAAAACAATTTATATATGTATAGGGTGAATATAACAGTATACTATGTAGGATCCTCCAATAATCCACTCATTCAAAAGTACATAAATAATTCTAAATCACTGTAAAATACAAGAGTAACTATATCATCACATAAATAAGTATACTAAGATCTCAGCCTCACAATGGATAATCTCACCAAGTAACACATAAAGGAGTATATAATATAATAATGAATATAATTGTTACCCCGCTACAATTTCCCTACTGGATTTATTCTTTTCCCCATCATCACACGTCTTAAGCATCTCACGTCAAAAAGGCATGCCCACACACACCTGGGCTAAGCCCCAAAAATGATCCTTATGCAACAAAACCACCATGTACATAAAATAATGTAACCAGGTAGTTTCTAAGGGCACCACATCTCGCATAATATGTATCATATGTCAAGCACTATACCTCAATCTCTTACAGCCCACACACTACGTCAGAATAATCAATCCTTCACAACCTATACACATTATGTCTACAGTTTTCCATAGGATACTATATTTAGGATATATGTGTGTGAATAACCACAATCCATTACAGCCCTCTATAAACATCTATGTCGAAAACTAACTGTTGTGCCTATGAACACAAGAAACTACCCAGAGTATATAGCATGTCCAAATAGGGTAGACAACCACCCATCCACCCACCAGAATGTTGGGGAAAAACCCCTGGGGATCAGAATCCCTAGGCTATAAGTTTCCTTAACTTACATAGTGGATTAGCATATCGGTAAAAAAGTACAAATTATATTATATCTCACAACCACACTATGGGAATAATCTAGACTTAGACTCAACTACAGATATCATCTCTGGGACTCCTAACTGTCACTTCTAATACTAGGAGTCCTATAATCACACAACCATTTAAAGAGCATTAATACATTACTTATTTTCATTTTTATTAGTTTTACGATACCCCAATAAATTCATTTAAGATTAATTAACCATTAAAAATTCCACAATATATTTTACTATCATCACACAAAAATTCTTTTATTCCTTCTAATTTCAATATCAGCATTGTGCCCCAACAAGATCCAACCCATGGGTTAACATCATTTATTAAATTATATATTTACAACATCACTTTCCTATATTCCAAGGTATTTTAGAAAACAATATATTCTACTAATCTCAAGGGGGATCAACACAGTGAGTTGATGAACTACCAGTAGAGTCTTTTCCACCCATAGAAAGTGTGTAGACCCATCCTCCCATGAGATGATAACTACGGAAAGCACATGACATTCCCCATTTTTCTTCTCATCTTTCAGAAGAAGGGTAATATGACCATCTACCTTTAGTAGTGGGGAATTTATAGAAGATAAAAAACAATAAACACCAGCAAGCATCCAATCATTCACATCCAACCCATTCCATCATCCACCGTGTCCTCCCCAATACCCACATGCATACAATGATGAATCTAACCACTCTATGTGTCAACTATTGCACCAACCAATAAGACTCCATGCCCCCACATATCATGATAGCCATCCAGGATCACATCAAAACAGAAGCAGCATGAAAACAAATATCATATCAATTGTTCTCTTGGACCTTAAACAAGAAAAAGGGTAACTCAGAACCCTATATGTTTTTATCTTTTATCAAACAACCATTTATTTAATCCATCTGGTATTAACCAATTTATTATCATTATGTTCCAAATTCTGGAATCCAACCATTAAGTTATCATAAATAATTAAATATTCTTGCTGCACCAATTTTATTAACATCTAATTACACCAAGAAGAACTAAAATCATTTACACGCCTTTTTATATTTAGCAAAACAATTATCAATTAATTCAATATTTAAAATCATTACCAATTTCCATCATCAATTAAAATAGAAACAATCATATATAGATATGACACTATCTAGAAAAACAAGAGACAATAACATACGATCAATATCAATTGTTTTATATGGTTCAAAACATTATTATGAAAATTCCCTAGTGATCTATTGGGATAAAACATGAAAACTCTATAGTTTCATGTAAAAGAAAAGATATGAAAAATATCTCCTACCTGAAACAGTTCTTGTTATTCATTATATGAGAATGATACACATAACGGATCATGATCGCCTCCTCCAGTGACAATAGTATCCAACCAATGATGTCGCGAAACGACCTCCCCAACCGAAACACATGAAAACTATATTAGTTGTATAGAGATCACAAACCATAATTGGAAAAGGAGAAATATACGGAGATGAACACAAATGAAGGACGATAAAATATATCTTATATTGATGAAGGATTGACACTCGCTGCTTTCACCAAAATAGGGGGTGTGCAGGTAGTAGTAAGAAATATCATGGGGAAACGATATGAGGATTAAGGATCGATCACACAACTCCTACGGGAAGATGGAAGGGTTTGAGAACCAGCACCACAGAGATAGAAGGTAGAAAAATAGAAGAATATATCTCATACTTTTATAAGATTTTACAGAGTAATAGTTTAAGATATACTGGATTTTCCATTAAAAGTAGATCACATTAAACCACATATTTTGGAAATTAAATGTGTCTCAGGACTAAGGAAAACTAACATTGGAGTTATGATATTTGATTTGGCCTTAAATCCCATAAAATGGGCCTTGAATGGGCAATATGTCAAAGAAAATGTCAAAGGGGGAAAACTGTAGGATGATGGAAACATTATTCACGAACATAGAAACATTGTACACCTACCGATCTTGGAAACTCTGTACATGAAGTTGGAAACATTATACACTCAATGATCCTAGAATCATTGATCCTATAAACACTATTCATGGAATTACTCACCGATCCTGGCTCACTGATCCTAGAATCACCAATCATGGAGACAATGTTCACATAATTACTAACCAATCTTAGAAACACTATTCATGGAATAACTCACATATCCTAGACTCAATGATCTTAGAAACACTATTCGCGGAATAACTCACTGATACTAGACAAGCAGATCCTATAAACATTGTTCACATAATGACTCACTAATCCTAGAATCACCTATCTGATGGTACTGTTCGTAGAACGATAGACCGATCTAATTGTACTGTACAAAGAACAACATATCGATGTAATTGAATTATTCATAGAACGACAGAACGATCTGATGGTAATGTTCACAGAATGATAGACTGATCTGATTTAAATGTTCAAATCATTCTAACCAATGAATCTATTGACATCTATCTCATATACGGAACTCCTCACATCTGTCTCACCGATTCAACTATTCATATAAGTCCCACCATTGGTAGGGTTCATATATGTTCCACCATTGGAACTGTTCACATCAGTCTCACTGAGGGAACAACTCTCATCAGTCTCACTGATGGTACCATTCACATCAGTCTCACCGATAGAACTGTTCACATCAATCTCACTGATAGAACTCTTTGCAGAATTAATGAATTGGAAACGTGTTTAGGATAAGTCCCGTTGACCTCTAGGACACCTAAGACACAAGCGTTTCACAATTTAATGGACCATATAGGTCTGCGCCATTACAATTCCAATACTAGTTTATAAGTATATTTTTAAATAATTTTTTTATTTTTGAGAAGATGAATTTATAAAAATGAAAGTTTATTTCAAATTGGAATTTTTATTTTTATTTTAAACAAGATTTATGTGTTATATATGTGTTGCGGGTCATTGGAAGTTCTAATTAGTATGGTTGGTTCTATTATAAATTGAGTGTGTGGAATCCTATAAATTATCTCTAATTAATTTAGTTGTCAGAAAGAGTTTACATATAGTTTTTTCCTAAGATATTAATGGAATATAATGCTCTCATTATTCCAACATTAATCATAAAGGTTACAACCTATGTAGCTATTAGAGCTACATTAAATTTAAGAGTGATATGGAAATAATACAAAAATTTTCTTTTATAATTTATGTTTTATATGGATTTTGTTATGAAACATATTATTTCGTTAGGAAAGATAAAGATGTTTTCTTTTATGGGTGAAAAATATAACTTTCTGTAATTAATTTCATGGGTTTATAAGTATTATCAGAATTAAAGTTTCATTATTTCTTTTTTAAGTACTTTACAATGATTTGGTTCTAATCCCATGTTTTGAATTGTTTTCCAAAGTATTTAAGAGGGAATAAAGACATGTATGAGATGAATGGAATAGCTGTGATGATTTTTTTCATAATGCGACACATTTTTTTTATTTTTTAGGGGCTTCCATGGGTCAAAAAATGATAATGAGTTTAATTATACACATTAAATGTATATTATTACATTTTAATAGTTTTTCCGAATTCCCTAAGACTCTAAACAAATAAGTTACTCAAATGTAAATTTTTTGTTAAAATCACTACAATTTGTAATGTTTAATGCCATTTCATTTTCATTGGAACATAAAAATGAATTATTTTTATTTTGGGATTAGTTCATGACACGTGTATCTGGTTTGGGGATTAGTTTCAGAATTATAGGCATTTTAAAAACCCGGTTTCATAAAATATATATGGAGGTACATGGTTAGCTTATTGTTAGAGATAACCAAGAACATAAATTTTGAAATTTCCTAGAGGGTATCACATTGTTATTAAAATAGTGTACACAAGGCCACACAACAATGAATGTTATCTATATAAAAAATCAAGGGGGATCAAATGCTTTCACACATTTAAAAACCTATTAATATATAATTGCAAGGGGGTTTCCCTTTAGATAGTTTTGCCTAACGGTTAGCCTACATTATTCCAAATAATGTTTCTAAACAATATAGATTATTAATGGGATGTAATTTTACATTTTTACAATGAAACCATTATCTCTTTCTACGATGTTTTCTTCTCCTCCATATGCACAACATCCTTGTGTGGGTTCTCCGCATTTTTTTCTTCCCATAGGAATGTACAGATCTACCTCATATGTGCTCAAAATCATTCATATTCAGTTGTATGGGATCACCCTTTGTGAGACTATAATTCATCTTGATTCATTATTTACTTCTTTTTCTATTTTGGATGTTATATCAATAATAATCATAAGACCAATTTGTAAGGTGATTGAAGATTATTCTAGTTTCTTTAATTCTCATTTGAATAAAATAATTAGATTATATGGGAGAATCATTTGTGGAATAAGGTATGTGGTATATGGATTTTCTTATAAGTTTTAATCATTTTATAAAATGTTTCAATTGTGAAGCATGGTAAATTATCTGATCATGACTCCCTAAATGTTAAATCAATACATTAAATTGTTTAGGCCTCAATTTATAACCTTATAATGCACTTTGGTCTAGTTAGAGGTTATGAAATATGTGTGAACCACCCGATGGGTGTATCACATATATTCCTTTAATTTTTAATGTTCTTAATTATCCTAAAACTCATATAAGGGAGTATTTAATGAATATTAAAAATCATAACTATTAAATGACGTTAAATGAATATATTAAATTGCACTCAAGATTGTACCCATACTAGGATCGTCTATAATTACAAATCATCACATTGGAATTTAAATTGGTTGAGTGAGATATGAGTCTCAAATAATTATATTTTTATAAAGACAATTTTATTTGTGAAACCAATCACCCTTATTAGGTGTTTTTGATTATTTATTTTGAATAAATTATTATAATTAATTGATAAATTTTAAGTGTTGTGGGAATTCAAACTTGGAACGTCACATCTACGATATCGTTTTCAGTTATATTCTAATTTATTATCAATATTATAATTATATAATGGATTTCATGAGGTTTTATATTTAAAATTGTTATTTTCATGACATAAATATGATGTTTCTTAGTTGACACGTAATTAGTAATACTATGTGCCAAACTAGTGGAACTCTTGTTTCCTGGAAAGTGGCACATTCCTGGACACACGTCTTATAACTTGGGTATGTGTCCCTCCAAGGATAACGGTGCTACCAGGATTGTGGAACTATCCAAGATACACAGATAGGTGCACATGCATGTTCTTCATATTGGTAAACTATGCAACCTATTTTCGAATTGGGCTGATGATCCTCATTGTTTAAGCATCGTGTGGAAAACCATAGTGCAAAAACATGACACCTATGTGATCTATAATATTTTAAAAAATTCAAAAAAAAATCCATCTATAATTTTTATCATCAAACCCTTCATTATTCACAAATTCGACAAATCAATCCCCTTTTTCCCCCATATCCTCCTCACCAACATTGGGAACAATTTTCTTGGTGTTTTTTGTTAGAATCATTAACCAATCACCAAATATGTTTATCCACTCTAATTTTCTTTTTTCATGATGTCCTATTCTCCCTTCCTCTTTGAGTAATCATTTTTCCAACATGGTTTTGGACTTATGTTCTATTTAATATCTCTTCATTCAGTTGAATATTTTTATATTCGGTGCATCATTTACATAATATTGTATCCTCTTTGTGTGGATGGTAGTTTCTACCCATATTTTTGATGAGCTCAAAGATATGGTTGGTGGTTCCCTGCCTTGAAATTATTTGATGATTTTTTTATTTGTTCTTTCGAATCCTAATTGGTTTTATAATTTTTTAGGTTGTGTGAAAGGTGTTTTACATGGGTTTCATTGTTGTTCATGGTTGAAATATGAATTTTCCATTTGAAAAGATTTTTCCCCAATTGTTATTTCAATTATTAAAATTGAGAATATATAAAAGGGTATTTCACTTGATATATGTATTTAAATAGTAAACATGGGAATCCTTGTTATCGAGTTGGATATAAAAAATCTAAAACTCTATGAGAGATGGTAGGGATGATATCAGGACTCCCTGGGTGGAGAACATAACAACTCAATCAAAATATTCACGATGGAGATTGGTTGGATTGAGTAGTAGATGAATTAGTGTGCCCGTGATTTGATCACAAATAGTATAAAAATCTGAGGACCCTCTTAAACATAATCACTTAGGAACATACCACGGTTCTTATAATATTTTTTCTCATTTCCTATATATTATTATTTCATAAAAAAAAATTTTTTTATATGGAAATTTTTATTTATTCTAAAAAATAACTTGTTAATTTATCATTTAATACCATTACATAGAATATATTCTTTGTATCATATATGTAAATTTTTATCAATCCCTACATACACACTCAGGTGTACGTAAATTTTATTTTGTTCTACTAAAGTAATGGTGAGGACTCCTATTATTTTTATGGTTATTCAATGTGATTGTGGTTCCTTTTTTAGTCAACTATTTATTATGGTGGAATGGGGTGAAAATATACATAATACATGGGGGGATTCGTTAAGTTGATCCCCTCCCAGATTTTTTATTTTGGATTTTGGTTATAAATGATAAATATTTAATATTTAATTTTACTATTTTCCATCTAGCTTTTATATTATTATGTTTGTAATCATGTGATGTAATTTATGTGTACTTTTTATGGTTTATTACGTGGGAGAAATACTTCTCAAATATATTACATGATACCTAAAAACTAGTTTCCATCCCCTGAAGATCAAAAACACAGTACGAGCTGTGATATAGGTCAGGTTTGGTGTCATGCTGGATGATATCTTGAACTGTATTTTAAAGAAATTGTATCAATGTATGTATTAATATTAATTTGGGTCATGTTATTTGGTATATTATGGATACAGATGAAATTGGAGTATTGGGGATTGAAATTTTGGTCATGTGTATGGTGTTTGGAAAACACATCTTATGATGGGTCTTATGTCACCTTGGAATGTTATTGATATTGATTAAATTTTCTACCATCTGTGATACGTAGGCTACATACTATGAATGGACATTGAGTTGTGATTGAGAGGTTTATAATTTATTCTTGTGTTAAAAATTATTTGGTTTTGATTTATGAAAATGTTTAAATTTTTTTATTTATGAAATTTCTCAAAGTGATGAATTAGTTATATCAATATTATTATAAATACATATAACATCATGTATCCCTAATGACCTTTAATTTATATATTGTGTGAATATAGAAATAATTCCCAACACAAGTTTATAGAAAATAAGTTGAAGTGGTTTTATGGGATGTCTTGACATTAGATAATGGATTTGGCATTAACCCTTCTCTTGATAATGATACCTAACAAGGTATAGGATATGATAAATCCCATGAATTCTTATGAAATAAACCTCTTTCATTCTAGGTTAGTACAAACCCAATATTAGTGAATGATTATATAGAAATGAGTGAGTGGATCTTCAGGTTTCATGAGTCTCCTTATGTTATCAATAAGATATTTTATTCAATCATGTTTGAAGGAAATAGTCATAAATGGTGGGGTTTAGTTTCACCGGATAGAAATCATGATAAAATGTATTATAAATATTTAATGGCTTTCTTCGATGATAATTATTTCCCTAAGACCATGGACCTCGATAAGACTTGGGATATTCAAAATCACTAGTAGGGGAATCAGACTGTGTTGGAATATGGAAACAATTTTCATAATTAGTATGTTTCTTAATGGAGGATATTTATAATGAGAATTTTAAGGCTTAGGATTTTCAAATTGTTTTGCGGATATGTATTTAATCCCAGTTAGTCTTGTTTATGCTTAATACTTTTACTAAGGTGATTTACCATGGCCTGATGGTGGAGATTTACTGGGTAGGTAAGTTAAGATCTTACATGATGAAGTTATACATGACTCAGTGTGGTAATGGAACATTTTTTAATAAATAGAATTATGAAGATTAGGAGAATATAGTATGTGGTAGTTCTATACACCCATCTCATCCACCATAGTTAATAACCAGTGGTGGTGGGTTATTCATGTGTAATCATTGTGTAAGGTCAGGACATGTGGGGTCAGTGTGTCTTCTCCCAACTCTACCCTTACATTATTTTGGCAATGTTTTTCAAATTTAGTTTTATTTTAAGAGTGGTTTTACAACATAGAGTTGTGTGGAATGCTCGACGCACAGGGAAATGAAAACTCAATCCAGGGAATCAAGGGGTATGGTTTTTAAGATAGTTAGGCATGGTATAAATGATTGATAATCCAATGCCCATAGTTAATTGCTATAAATTCCATAGGTTTTCATCTACCACAAAACATAGTAGAGATGATGCACATTTTTGATATTTCAAATGTACCAGAAGAATTGTATTAATGATAGAGAACATTTCGAGGAACGATTTTCATTACCTCATTCATTTTTATTATTTTATTTGACAAGGGTTCTTCTAAATATTTTTTTTCTAAACATTTTAAGGAACTATTGATATTACTTATCATGATTATGGTCTATTAAATGGAGTTAGTTATCCCCCATGATAATAATATGGAATTTGGTTTATGATATTGCTCAGAAGTTCTCACTATCTTTGGGGTTGAATTGGAATGAGAGTTCATGGTATTAGAAATGGATCATTTTTATGGTATCTGCATTATTGAACAGATTGAGTGTTTTGAAGATCACATCTATTTTTATCATTAGCATTTATATTTTATACATATAATTGGAGTTCATGTGTATGACAATGTGAATTAGATCCAAGATCATAGCAAGCTAGACCTCTACATATGGGGTAAGGAATCTTTGTTTTATAGGTCTTTTCCCCTATTATGGTTGATGATAATACTGGTTCTTAGAATAGGTTTCCACCTATGGGGGTAATTTTATAGAGGTGTTTCTAGGTGATTTATCAGGGAGGCCCTAGATAGGGATATGGAGTATTGATTGGGAACTAGGAATATAATTGATATATATTCCCTTACGTCATATGGCCCCCACAATGATGAAATAATTGATAATATATATGAACATTTTGGAATCCAATGGACTCATTTTGTCAGGCTTCTCACCACGGACCACCATAGTGATTATTTATAAATGGTTTGATGGATCCTTATTGAATTTAATTTATTATCTAAAATTGAGTAGGATGAAAATAAAGAATAAATATCCATTTTCCCACATTGATTACTTTTCTGATCTTCTCAAGATGAAATGTGGTTTTATATGATAGACACAACCTCTTGGTATCACCAAGATAGGTTAATAGAGGCATATAATCCCAAAATACCCTTTCGAAATAGGTATATCAACATTGAGTATTTGGTAATTCCATTTGGTATAATAAATGATAAAATAGATTTCATAGATCTTATGAACTTGGTGTTCCATTAGTACATTGAATCATTTGTCTTTGTGTTTGTGGATGACATCATGGTATACTACATAATAGAGGAAGAGCCTGGAAAGAACTATGATTATTCTAGGAGCACTCTAGGATCATTTAATTTATCATACACTATCCAATTTTATATTTGTGATCTTGGAAGTCTGGTTTATGGAAAATTTTATCTCAGAGAATGGGGTTTTAGGGATCCATAGGATGATTATAGGACTTATTTGAATGGAGTAACTATGAAATGTCTTTGAGATCAAGAGCTTCTTTGGGAAATATAGGTTAATTTGTATGACCTATCAATTATAAATAATGGATCACTTCACTTATGAATTCTATTTTCTAAAATGGGATATGGATTTAATTGAGACTATAAATTCATGATTCATTTGATGATTTGATGTAGTGATTGATCATCACCCCTATTTTGAAACAACATAAATCTTAAAAGGGATATGTGGTTTACTAAAATTCTTTAGGTATAGGTATTGGGTTTGTATTTATATAGGATTACTATGTCTTGGAATATAGATCTTTTCTTCTAGAAAAAATTAAATAAATTACTCATCCCATGGACATGAACAACTATAAATGATTCATGCATTGAAAACATTCTTCAAATATCTATTCTAGGAAAAATTCATGGTTTAATCTAATCATAAGGGTTTGACCTAAATTTTTTCCAAGAAGGATTTGAATATGAAGCATGGTTAATGGGTTTTGTATTTTCAGGGGTTTTAAAATGATTTTATACCCATGTAATAGGTAATATGGTTGCAGATTCATTAATAAGATATATTCTAGGGAAACATATTAGTTATTACAGTGATGATAGGAGATTTATGAGACATTTTTCACATATTTTTTTGGAAACCATAAAGAAAAGTAGAGTAACAATCTTGGTTAGCATCCGGCTAGAACTCAAGCTTGAAATTTGATTCACGAAGAGAATTTTAATAATAAATTGTGCAAAAACTAAATATAGATATTATACGGTGTTGATGTCCCCAGTGAGTGTTCATTATCTTTTGAGGGATGACATTGTTTTGGTTGTTGTTTCATGGTTTCAGTGTATTTATAGAAGGTTTTGATCTTGGAAAACCATAATTCCTAGTGTGACATTACTCATGAGACCAAAATTATGTCTAATGACATGAGATACTATTCTGGTGTCTAGGTATGATATGAGGTATCACATATTTTTTTATAGTGTTATACTTTTCATCATGTTAAAGATGAGTAGTAGAGGTCCTCATGTTTTCATCAAAAACTCCTTATTCCTACATAAAAGTAGTATGTGGTCTCCATGTATTTTATTATCGTGTTTCCTTATGCACCCCAAAGAAAGACTACCAATTTGGGTGTTTATTGACTCTCTAACAAAGTCATATCCTTTCATTCGATCGAAGGTATCAACCATGGTCGATGTGTTGTATCAGTTATATATTTAGAATATTTTGAGGATTAATTGTATTACAGAAGATACCATTTCATGGAGGGAAAATTATTTTTCCTCTCATCTATGGGGGGTATTTATAAGGTATTGGGATCCCATGTAAATCTCAATACATAATAACATACTCAAAATAATGGTCGGAGGTTGTTATAAAATCAAATTATGTAAGAAATTGTTTGTTCATGTTTTTCGGGATCCTGTAGAATTTTAGGATAACAATTATGTATTGTTGTAATTTTTATATAATAATAACTACTACTACTCAATCAAATTGACTCCTTTTGAGGGTCTTTATTATCATCTGTGTCATTTCCCTAATGTCATATGGATGTTGGTGAGACATAATTTATTAGACCCATCCTGGTGCAAGGGATACCATAGAATGTTACATTGATTATAAAATAGTTTTATATGGTTTATAACCTCCATTAATCTTATATTAATCTATATAGTAGTGCAATGTACTTCTAAACAGGTAACCAGGTGTTTATAAAGGAGACTCCTTTACTCATCCACCATCATACAGGTATGTAGGGGAATCTTCTAACATGGTATGTTAGACATTTTCATATTACCTAAATAAATTGTTATGTGGAATATAAGATAGATTTACCATCCCATTTGGCATTAATCCATTATGTATTACATGTATCTCAAATGAATAAGTATAACCCAAAAATATCTGAGGTGATGAACTATAATGATTTAGAGTTGGAATCAAACTAATTTATATTCAAACATTTAGTATGAATTTTGGATTCCAATTTTTATGTGCTTTGGTGAATTACTTACATTTATTATGAGTCTTTTATATGTATTATTATGATGGTAACGAGATATGTTGATGACAATAATGAGTGGAAAAGTTGTATGATCACATATTCTATAATCAGAAATCGGGTTTAAAATTATGAGGGTGGATCATTTAAATGGAAGACATATTTTTCTCATATGTGATGTCCTTATGAAGTATAATATCTTTTATGGTAATTTTTATTGGTTTTGTTTATGGGTTAAATAATTTTCAAATGTGTTACTCGATTCCCAATAACTATTTCCTTATTCGTGAGTATCAATAAGTCACTTTGATCCATTCAACATGTGGTGTTGGGTGCCAGGTAGGATGACAACCATGGCAATTTCGTGACATGGCCCCTTAAAATTTATTTTTAATTTTATAGTTGGAGGAAGATAAAAGAGTTAAAATAAACTATTAAATGGTCTGATTATTATCATGGCCTTAATAACATTTTGAAGATAATTGATCACATATTATTACATGACATGACCCCTTAATATTTTTTATTATTTTGGTAATAGGAGGATGAATAAAAAGAAAATATTGATAGTTAAATGGTTTTTTTATTCACATGTAATTTCTAAATTCTTGACGTTAATAGATAAATTTAATGATTCATGGTAAAAGAATACATACAATGCTTACTTAAGTGTCCCTTATGAGTTACTTGTAAGTGATTTGATTAAATTATTAGTATAGATATGAGTTATGATTTGAAATTGATATTATTATATAATATTTTTAATTCTTTGATGTATGGAGACGTCTTATTTTCTTACTCATTGAACAGTACTAGGGCTTAGTGATATTGATTTCTAGGGAATATCAATTAGTTTAAATAATGATATATTATGCCTTAGAAGAAACTTTGTTTCTATATACATAATTCCATAGAATATGAATATGTTGATTAAAATATGACATGCCTTGAGAAATAACTTGATTTTTTATATGGAATACCTCATATAGGATCATAGATTATATGAAATGATGTACAAAAAACGTGATACATGGACCCTTGATACAGACTTCCACGAGTGGGATCCTAGTTGAAATCAGATAATAGTATTCCTCGAGCATTTTGAATATTCCTTAATTGGATTTCTATGGACGAGAACAAAGGTGAAATGGGATCATAAAACCCATTGATAGAAACTAGGGTTTCTGATATAGAATCGCATTTATGCAATCAAAGGTTAAATGAAATTACCATATACATAATTGTTAACTGGCGTACCCCAATTATAAATTATTAATTTCATGAATCTTTTATAACCTTATTTAGTCATATCTATATATAGGGATTATTGGTCATATATGAATTGTTCCTTTGAAAATAATATAACAGTCACCCTTATACATTATTTAAATAATTATCTATTATAGATATAGTATGAATTACGTCGTGGTAGTTATCATCGACTACATGTCCTTTGAGTAACATGTGAAAATTGGTTGTCATTTATTTATTAAATATATTATTATTATTTTAGTCTGCATCATTTTATATTCATTGGATTGATTACATTAGACAATATTGGTGGTGGCCTAGTACTTTATACACACACCCTATTAAAGATTCTGTTGGGTTCCCAAACATATCCCATGGTTGTATGACTTTGATCATTCTATTTTGTGTTACTTTAAATATGAACTATGTATTTATATAGGGATTTAGAGTAGCAGTCGATCAACGAATCATAATTTATTCAAGGGATTAATTCTATAAATTTTATATTGACTTTATATATTGTCCTATTATGATTACCTGATGTATGCCTATTATATTACATCTTATCTTGCTCATGCATGGTTAATTTCTCATTCATTATTGAGTATAATTTATATTATTATCTTCCACTACATCATTGTCATTTTTATTCTAATGTTTCATTATTTTATATACTATTGTGATACTCTGATCTGGTGAATATTGTCTTCCTCATCATTCCACTATTAGATCATCTCTTTTTATTGATAGCCTCGAGGTTATGGGAAGGAATTCTTGATGCCAGGAAGAGGCTTCATCAGTTAATATATATAGAGATAATTTTTTCGTAAAATTATGAAGTTTTATCATATGATCTTGTTTTCTTTTTTTACTATTTTAGTATGGTAGATAAGATACTTGAAATTTTCAAGCTCAAGGTATATAGATAGAATATGGGTCTATCCAAACTATTCCTAGATGAAGAAAATGTTTATAAGGGTGGGATTAATTATAATTTTATAACTATAAGTTATTATTATATACCCTTGAGTGATTGATGTTATTTACACTAAATTATAAATTTTTAGATTTACCCTTGGCTCGAAATAGATATGTTGTTTTGTAACATGCATCATTATATGAATAGAGATATTCACATCCCTTTTTTATGTCATTCCATTTAGATTTCATTGTATTTTTTCTAATTCATTATAATTAGTAATTATGATTTTGTGATTTATCTACATAATTAATGTAATTCCTATATGAATTTTTTATAGAATCATTGAATTTAAAACATCCTTATGTGATTTGTATCTTTTTTACATGTGTTCTTATCTTGTGAGGGAGAATTAAATATCTACAATCATTCATTACTCTTGAATAGAATACATGTAATATTTATGCTACTATATTGGTATTTAAAGTGTTCATATCAAAATATTGATGTTTTCCTATATAGAATAATAATGGAACATTAATTAACCATTTATGACATGTTTGGGCCATAGACCATTTGATTCATGGGATGAAATATTTTTTGTTGATATAAAATGGTTACTAATAAATATGTTTACAGTGTATGTGCATTTATGAATTTAAAAGGGAAAAGAATATTATCAAGGAATCACATATGTAGTATTTATATTCTTTGGAAAAGGTGAAAACTATTTTTCTATTACATGAATATGGACTGTCACATATAATGTAATGTACCATTGTAACCTAGGAATTGTATTTTATTTTAAACTACCTTGTATAAATATAAATTTGGTATAACATAGACTCCTAAATGATTTGATTGTTTAAAAGTTATATACCCGACTCACCCCATCTAGATTGGTCTTGTCTTGTTATGATTTTTAGATAAACCAACTAATCGTATGACTAAAATTTTAATAAATAATATTTAATTGGTTACCAATTCAATGGATAAAGGTTGGAATTATGGTACCCTAATATGTCTCTGTTATTTTTTATATACCATTGTTCTTAACCCCATGGGTGTATACTCATTATACATAGGTATGGTTATTTATATTGTTAAATTTTCCATATATGAGTTATGAGTAATTGTATGGTTCCATATTATTAAACTAGTTACCATAAAAATGATGAAACACTTTTTTCTTATTTTCATATTTATTATTTGGAGTATTTCATTAATTAAAACTATAATTCCAACATAAAGGGTTTCTTATATATGACATGGAATAAAAATTTCCTTTAACTCAGACCTATTATGAGAAAATTATAGATCATTAAAATTTAAAATGGAAATTTTGAGATAATTTTACTATTACTCTATATGGAGTCAGCAAATAAGATTACCAAGTATAATTATCATTATTTAAATTTTACGAGTATAATGTTTATGAACCACATTAAACATTTACAATAAATTTTATTAGATAAAAGGGCAATAATTAACCCTTAATTTGGTGTTTATAGCTTCAAAACTCTTAATTTACGTTGTTTAATGGTTTTCTTGAGATTTTCCCCGAATAGGAATGTGCACATTACACCTGGATATCATTTACTAATATTTCATGTTGATCTAGTCTTTATTCCATTAAGATGAGTATCATTTTATGGGATAAAAATAGTTTAGTGGCAATGTCCCTTGAAGAAGGATACACTGTATTAGTGTATCTTTGGAAATAAAAATCATTGTTGGATGCTTTCCATACATTAGTAGTATATGGAGTGTCATCCTTATATTAGATGACTTGATGTGGGTTTCTTAGTAATAAAATGAAACCCATATTTGGAGGGTATTAATGTGCTAAATAGTAATTTTTTAGGTTCACGATTGTCATGTAATTTAAGAACTCAATGAGTTATATATTCCTAGGGCATAGTCAACCACTTAGTAGGATGTGTGAGACTTTATCTTCATCAGTGATATATGTCAAGGGAGGTCTTCTGCCAAATTAATTGCTATGTTGGATAATATGACTCAATGCTAAATATTTTTTTGGGACATCATTAATTAGGATTCATGGGGTCAATATGACAATTTTTATGAATAAAATGATGTGTTTGTGTGTTGATTAAATATGTATGAGTACACATAGACACACATAGTACCCATCGAGTTGTTAAAATTGTAGATTTTCATGGAATACACCTTATACATGAGCTACTTCACTATATTATATATTAATTCTCTTGTAATGTTTCCTATATGTGTGAATAAATAATTTATTCAAGTTCTCATGGATTAAATAAAAATGGATTCGTTATTGTAAATCTACAGGTGAGTTTGGTTTTAGATTTTGATCCCTCTTTTGTTGAAAAGTGTAAACATGGAATGAAATTATTATCAAACATACATTTAAAAGGTGAACCTAACATAGATTAACTGTACTTGTCAATTTTATCACTCCTTTAATATTTTTTAGTATTTATGTGTTTGACATGCCCACAAACCATGTTTGGTGGTTGACATGTGTGTTGTGAGGTGAATTAGTTTTATCAGTAAATGGTGATTTGGACACTATTAAGGTGGGGAGAATCCCATAATATTTTATTTGATGTTTTATATAATGTAGATTGATAAAAATTTAAAATTAGTATTTGAACATGGTTACAATGGATTTATGAAACATGTGAGGTAGGTCAATTTGACACTCTAGTCCTTGAAACAATACTTGAGATAAATCCTAATTATGCATCAAGATCGGGTTCAGAAACTGGATTTAGACTAAGGGTTTGAATGTGACCCAAAAATTGTTTATTTTGAACTTTTTTATGGATTTCAAGGTAGAATTATGACCAAATTTATGGCTATGTACATACACATTGAAGACACCATGAGTTTTCGTTTGACTATAGTGAGAGTTTTTGAAACAATCATGTTATTCCATGGTAGTATGGAAAATGTATAGATAATTCATGATATTGGGTGGGTGTAGTTTAGACCTTATAGATAAATTTTTTAATTAGTTATTAGATAATTTTTATTACCTAGTGTTAGGTTAGAAAACACGATGGGCACATCATCATGGTATTGACCATAATATCTTAGGTCTTATTAGTAATCATTAGAATCAAGTTGTTGTAAACTTGAATTAGTTTCAATTAACATTGACTTTCAACCATACATTGTATTCAAAGAGAACGTTAGGTATATGATGATCTAAATAATTTAAATTAACAACATGGCAGGTTGATATGTAGTCTATTTATAGATTTTCACTGAGTGTGTGTGCATAATCATATAGGTGTGTTTTTTCCTTAGTGATACTAGTATTTCAATTTAAGAAGCCCTTGGATGGACTCCAGACATCATCTAATTATTTTATTATATATCTATGCAACATATATCTTTTGGTAATAGTCGGGGTTCTTGATATGTGGATGTCTCACCAATGTATCAAGGTACCAAGTGTAAAATATTGAAGATGTACTAAGTTAGACGAGTTCCTTGAACTCCAATATTTGATTCCGGGGTACCATAAACATATAGTTAGGATTTTCTAATAAAATAAATGTGATATAATCCAAGGGGATGAGATTGAGTATACAACTATGTTTTTTCAATTATTGAAAAAATGAATGATTGGGATAGCTTCTTCAGTAATTGTTGGATATGGGATTCAATGAGCTTGAACATAATAGTCTCTAGGTGACATGGATTGAAAGAGGGTAAATACTATTTGGTATGCAACAACCATTAATGCTTAATGGCTTCAATATAGTCTTATTAAATATGCTTCATTTTATTTTCTTCATGTGTATTTAATTATGATTGTGATGAACCACTATTATCATATCATTATGAGTAGTAATGTATAGTGTAAAGGACAACCATGGTTTTCCATAGAAATATCATATTGACCAAGATAAGTGTGGTTTATTGGAGTCAGCCATTAGAGTTACTGAGGATTATTCAATGGTAGTCATTAGAAATCTATAACCCATTCTGATAAGCAATTATTATGGTGGGGAGTATCATGGATTGGAATGGGAAATTAAATTTAAGAATATATGGTTCATTGTTCCATTGGTTAGTTAATATATGAGATTAATATTTTACTATTCCTTTGGTTATTTGGGATAATTTATCTGTTGTATTAATGTATTAGTTTTTATTATAAATGTTATCTTGAGTTTTAACAGATTATTTACTGTATATTAGATGTCATCACAAACAAAATACTGTGAATTTATAAACCAATGTAATCATTCAATTAAAAATTCCAAACCTAGGTAGTCATGATGACATTTTAATTATTATAAAAGGATTATTAAGGATGATATCCTATAAGGAAAAAATATTGTTATATCTAATGTCTTTGAATAGGTTGAAAATTCAATATAATAATAACATTCCATCTTAGAGGATGGGTTGAATAATAAACTAATATAATGAGTGTAAATATGAGAATTCAAATTGTAATTTTTTAAGAAGTGTATAAGGAATAAGATGGGTCTTTGATATTCTATTGATTTTCGGGAGAAATGGGATGTGAAATATTAGTTTTTTGAAATACATATATAGGTTCACAATTAGCGCATGACCAGTACACACCGTGAAGATTGAATTTGTGTGTCCTAGAGTGTATAATGATGTTTTTTAAACAATTCCATATAGGATTCATGGATATTCAAGTTGTCTCTATAAAATTGTAGAGGGTGATCATGGATTGTGCATAGTTTGACAACCCGTGCGACTAGCCATGTGATAGGGTGTCCATTCTGATAGTAGCACCATAGGGTTTTTCATACCATAATTTTGAGCCATTAGAATCATTAATGTTGTGAAATTTTACATTTCTACATTCTAATTTATATCATACTCCCAATTTTATTCATTCACTTATGCACAACATCCTATAGTGTTTTCTCCCACATTGTTATTCACATAAGAATGGATGGACCTCCCTTATTTTATTATGGAATCACTAGTCATTGATTTCATTATATCACCCTCAGTAAGAAATCTATTCCTCTTTCTCTATTAAATAGATTAATTTTGCATATTAGATTTTATTCCCATATAGGATAATATGCCCTATTTGTTTTGAATTTGATTATTCTTCTTATTTCTCTAGTTCTGCATTGATTAAACTTCTAGAGATGGATGATTTAAGTATACTTAACATAATCCAAGTTCTCTGTTGATTTTATATAAACATTTTATTATTTTTATAATGTTGATATTATGAATTATAGATGATTCCGTTTTTCTTACTCATTAAATGTGAAAACCATAAATTTATTTAATTTAATAACAATTTAAAACCTTATGAGTACATTTTTCATTGATATAATGCGAGACCTATGGGTTAACCAACCCATTATTATATCAATTATATTACCTTGAAGTGGAATTTGTGTATTTATCAGAAAAAATAACTATTTTTTGTCTTAAAATTTAAAAAAAGAGTCATTAAAAATTTTAAATGAATTAAACGAACTACTCTTGGGAATGTATCCAAACTAGGAACATGTTAAATTATGAAACATTCCATTAGAATATAAATGTGTTTGAATGAGATTATAGACATAGATAAATAAATTTAAATATATCCATGTTTTCTAGGTAGTCAATGAACCATATAAGGTATGCTAGATTCCTTATTAGGAATAAATGATTAGATGAGCCCGATAATTGGTACGTGTTATGTACATTCACACATGGTCCTTTAATAATTATGATATATGTTATAATGGGAAGAAGTAAAACGAGTTAAAATGGGCTATTATATATAATATTTATTCACATGACCTTTCATACTTCATTTATTGACTGGAAAAAGTAAATTAATCATCATGATTTATTATATAGAATGTACAATTTAACATAAACTCTTAATAAATTTTATGTTATTTGAATAAAATATGTGTTTATAGATGAGTTATGATTTTCCATTTATGTTATTATGGACTATGATAAACTATTAGAAGATTTGAGCCTAATTATCTTATTACACGTTGATGGATAAGTGGAATCGAGATATGAACTTCTATGGAAGGGATCATTGGATAAATTATGTTAAATTACTCCATGGGTGGAACATTGCTTCTAAATAATTAATTCCATAGATGGGATCTAGGTTGATTGATTTATGATAGGTATTGAGTGATAACCATATTCCATATATGGATTGAATTAGATTGGTTCATAGGGTTCATGATATGATATACTCTAGGATTGATACATAGACACCTAATACAGACTGATTCGTTATAGGTTCATAGCTGAAATGAGATTATATTATTCCTTAAGCGATACCTAGACTTATGATATAATAATCCATGGATAGGCTCATAATTTAAATTGGATCATATATTTCAATAAGAATTACCTTGATATCTATGGAATAATACCATTGATTGGAATAGTGTTTAATTAAAATTAATTACTATTAACATCCAATGTTAATAACCCAATGCTATACTACAAATTCCATGTAACTTGTTGAATGTTTATGGCCATATCAATATACAGTGATGGCATGGATTATAGTCATGTGTCCTAGTAATACATTATCAAAATCACTATTAATATTTATTCTTATTATTACATCTTCCACGTTGTTAGAGACTGCCCGACTTAGGCCAAACAAGGTATCATCATCAAAGTGTCCTTTGAGTAATTTGAGAAGAACAGTTTTAATTTAATTATAAATTGATTTTTTATACATTGACACTACATCACATCATACTAACATATTGGATTAAATAATTTTCCTTATTTTTTGGTCTATTATGTTTCATACGAACCCTATTCGTGTCATTGTTGTATTCCTGGATAGATCTCATGGTTTTATAACTTGGATCGTAATGTTTTATGATATTTTAATTATGGGGTTGGAATGGACAGAGAGCATAAGACTAGTTCTTGATCATGTACTAATGCTTTCTTTAGTTGATGGATTCTATTATTTATTTATTTTATATCAATCTAGTACAATTTTATTGGCCTTTATAATTCATATTGTAGTACATTATGATATTTTCATGAATTGCTACTTATTTATTTATTTATAATTTAATGATATTTATTAATATTATCCTCAACTTATCCATTATTCTATTTTTACCTCTATTTCATTAATATATATAATATTGATATAAAATTATCATATGAGTAAATTCTCTCCATCGTTATACCATTGGACCCTTTCTTCTTGTTGAAAGACTCTCACATAATAGAATTCATTCTTGAGTCCATATAGATACCATTATGGTTAATGTTTTTAGAGTGTGGAAGTTCAAGACATTACATTGATTGTGATCATTGGTTAAGAAACAATATGGAAATAGATGATCGTGAATCTAATGAAAAAAACATATATAAGCGTATTTTTTAGAGAAATACTTCAATAAGGTTGTTTGGATTAAGATAGATAAATTATTATTTGAATTGAAGTAACAATATTTTAATTTAGTTGATTCATATTAATAAAATTTTACAATATTATCCATCTATTTGATAGTTTTTATTCAGGAATGTTATTATTAAATTAAAATATTTTACTTATGATTGAATCCAGTTTAAAATGAGATTTAAAATAAAATTAAAAATTGATGAGAAATTAGTTCAATGTCATATGGAATTTGAGATGAATTTTTCCCAAATTCTTGTCCCCCAAGTGGAAAAAATGACATGTTCAACGTGGAAAATATAATAGAATCATCCGTATATGAATTATAAAATTAAGAACCCAAACATACCAAATTTTGTAAAATACTTATATTTGAATGATTAAATGGATCTGTAATGTGTTACTGGTGCATTATGTTTTCTCATAGAGTACATTAATGAAATTAAAATACTCCAAAAAATCAAATAATGTAGTAACAAACATAGATCAAATGGTGAGATTTTTTTGTTGCAATGTGTTGGGGCATTGTATGAACGTGTGTATGATATTATTTACACAGGATAGATATCATTATGAATGGAAATTGGAATGTGTGGAACATAATTTTCTATAACTAATATTTTTATTGGGCTATTGAAAGAAGTGGTGGTAGGTGTTATACTTTTTTATTTGAAGTATATTAATTCACCATTTTACTATATAGTGTTCCATTCATTCATTTCTGATAAAATCTCTTGTAAATTTGGAAATTTCCTTAACAAATATAGAAAATTTGGTAAAAAACTTCTTGTGTAAATATAAAAATTAGCGTGATTTTTCAGAAGCATTTATTTTTTTAGTGAGTGGACTTTCATGAAATTTTATTTAAATTTCCCATTGTAGAGTTTGAAATTATATTCAATTATTATTTTATGTATGTTTATCAAGCTAATATATATTTAAAATATTCTTATTTTATGTCCAATTATCTTAAACCATTGATAACATACCACTATGTTTGGAAATTAATCAATGATGCTGGTAAAATTCACAGAGCCCATGTTTTTGAGAATAAAGAAGCTATTAAAATTAATAAATTAAGGGTAGTAAATGAATTAATGGATGTATTTATATTAAAATTCATTTTATTTTTCCTATTTAATATGTTGAGTTATTTATTATCTTAGTTCATGATTAATGACCTATTTTTAAAATTCCATTATCAAACCGATCATGCATAAATTTTGGAATTCAAATACTAATTACATGAGTCGGTAGATAAAATTTTCATTATACCATGTTGATCACATTAGGGTGTTCTTATATTTATTTTAATAATAAATACATATCTTTTAGGATTTTAAATGATTATAGATTCTTGAATAACTTCACTATTAAGAAAATTATCCTTTTTCTCATATCAATAAATTTTTTTATTAACTCCAGGGAGTGTAGAAATTTTCAATGTTTGATACAAGGTTAGGGTGATATCAATTAAATACTAAGGATGGTTGTATTCTAAAGATGAAATTTTATGGTATATATGGGAATTATGAGTTTGTAGTTATTCTCTTTGGATTTCCTAATTCACCAGTTGTATTTATTGATCATATAAATAGATTTTTTTGTGACCTTTTAAATAAGATTGTAATTGTGTATAATTATCATATATTAGTAAATTTTAAATTTATTTATTATTTTGAAAGACACTTGAGAATTCATTTGAAAAAATTAAACCCAAAAATATTTATAACAAAAATTTATAAATTTGATTTTTTATAAAAGACATTTATGTTTCTAGATGTATTGTTTCTAAATATTTTACAATTATCTAGTATAATAAAATTGATGTTTCTGAAGAATTTATATTTCTAAAAAAATTCACTAAGATTATTAGATTTCACATATTATGGGGTTTTACAAAGGGTTTTTTGAATACTCTTCATTATTCAATTTCTCATTGATGATGTTAATAGAATAAAATGTTAAATTCATCCGAATGAAAAAATGCCAATATTTTTTCCCTGAACATAAAATAATATTGGTGAATTAATGAGGTAGTGTCCATCCATTCAATAATGGTGACATTTTCATAGACATTTATGGTTCATTTAATTAATTTGGTCTTGTTATAATTTAAAGTGACATGATAACTTTTTATGCTTCACATAAACCGAAATCTCACATGTAAAATTATATTACACATGACTAGTAATTACCTGATGAGGGTTTTTATTTAAAACATTTGGAGGGATTATTATAATGGATTAAATTTTGAAGTATATACTATTCATAAATGTTTTAAGTGTATAATACTTTCCAAAGGAGATAAAAATGATTCAAATAATATAGATAGAATTGATTAAATATTATGACTGAATAATCTTATAACCTCACAGAAAATCAAATAATATAGGCAATTCATTGTGTAAATAATATCATGCTACATCAAAAACATTGTGTTAGAAACATAACCCTCAACTAGTTTAATTGACAAAAATTATTGAAAATGATGATGTTGTAATATCCTTAGTTTTTTTAGGTGTTATCATAATTATATCTATCATCAATAATTCAATAATATCATAGAGAAACCATGTTTTAAAGGAAAATTGAGTGTTGGATAAGAAGGTTACGTCACATAAGTTTAACATCAACAAATAATTTGTTCTGATATTTGGAAAGAATATGTGCTTCTAATGATTAGTAATTGATCATATAATTTTATAGGGAATCCCATAGTTCCCTATTTTCCTTCATCCTTAAAAAATAAATATGAAAAACCCCATTAATGGTTTTATTACTGGGATGAAATGACAAGTGATATCAGTTAATTTTTACATTAATATGTAACATATAAATTTGTTAATGAATAAAGAAAATTACGAAAGGGGAAACATAAAGAATTTCTAATACCAGATCAAATAGTATAATAAATATATATATATATTGATTTTTTTGTGGTATTTTTAAAGAAATAATGATGAAATAATATGATTTTGTCTGTTACGTATTGATTAAATAAGATTTCACATTTTCCATTTTAAACATTATATATATTTAGAACTATTTTCATGAATATATCCCATGTATATTGTTTGGTTACTGGATGTTCTTCTCCCCATTCTATATAATAATGATAGCATATTAGCATCTACTACTTATAATGGTCTTTATCTGTCCTTGGGTGTTGAATACAATTTTATTATATATTATCATGAATAATTTAATAGAAATTTTTAGAAAACTATCCTAACCATGGAATATGTTATTAATGTTTTTTATGGTAAAATAGGTAATTTGGGATCAATATATTTATTTTGTGGAAATTTATTATAATAACATTTCCCATTGTAGTATACAAATTTCACCTTTTGAGGCATTAATCCGAAATTCATGTCTAAATAATAATTTTTTGTTGATGTAGGTATAATTAATTTTAGAAGACAAGATTTGGAATAAGAAATCATTGATTAATTGGAAATCATTAGGACTATATAGATATTGTTTAGATAAAGTAAAAAATATATGAAGATAAACATAAAATGCATTTTTCAGTCAAGGTAGGTGACTATGTATTTCTTAATGTATCGTCATGGAAAACTATTTTACGTTTTTATGAAAATACAGAAGTTAATTAGGTACGTTATTAGAATGTATAATATCTTATAGAACTTTGGAACATTTTCATATTGTGTTGCCTTGCCTTAAAGTTTATCCAAGTTACACAATATATTTCATGTTTCAAAATTAATGAAGTATGTGTCAAATTAGTCTCATTTTTTGGCCACTTTGGTAGTTCAGTTATATGAAATCAATAATTATAAATAATAAAATGTTCAAATTCTATACTATATTTAGTAGTATATGTTGAATACGTTAATTTATTAAGTTAATGACTTCTATAAAATCTTATGTTTTATGAAGCAATATAAGATTCTGAAAATTCTAAAATGGGAATATAAACACATTTATTTTATAAATTAATGAAATTGCAAGGAGGAAATTTCTATATAAAGGAATAATTTAAATGAAAAATTAGATTTTTTATTTTATTATTATCCATGATATACAAATTTATACTAGTTTTAAATATATTAAGAATTGTTTAAATAAAAAAGTAAATACTTTCATTAAAATAATTTTGAATAATTTTTTTATTTAAATGTATTATATTAAATATATTGAATAGGAATTTGAAAAAATAAATTTCATTTTTTAATTCATAATCTCAAAATTATACAAGGATGTAATTTTGATAATTTTTTAAAAAATTTATTTTCTCAATGAATAGTGAAAAATATTTATATTTAATAAAAATGTATATTATTTTTGATATTTTGAGAAGGAAAATAATATTTTGGATTATTTTAAATGTCAAATTTGGTTTGATTTTATTTTAAATATTCCATATATTGTTTTTTATATTTATTTAATATGTAAATTTAGTATAAAAAATTATACATAAAAGGGTAATTTTTCAAAAAAACAGTTTTCTTCGTATTTTTATGTTTTATATTAAAATAAATTAATTCAAATTTATTGCTTAAATAATTAAAAATAAATTCCATATTTTAAATATATATTTGAAATTTTTTTCAATAGTTCCCTTTTATATTTGGTTAATATTAATACTAATCTGTGTAATTATTTCAATATTGAAAGGAAAATCAATTAATTAAAGAAAATAATAAAAATATAAATACTAATGTATGTCCCTAAAAATTGTAATAATTTTTTATATTATTAAAAAAAATTAATAAGTATAATTTTTTTAATATATTTATTTATGTTGAAATTTGGAAATTATTTTGACTTTTAAAATATGTAAGTGATTATAAAGACATAAATGTAAAACATTTCACTTAATAAATATAATAATTTTATGATAGGAATAAAATTAGGATATATGTAATTTAAAAATATTCAGATATAATCTAAATAAATTTTTCATATTAGGATAGCATATTTATAAATATAATTAAATAAGTAATTTTCCTTAATGATTATGAAATAGTAACCCAATTCATGGGAATGCGGTAAAAAATTTAGTAAATTGATTTTGAAATCTATAAAAATAATATAATATTAGTTATTATTAATTTTAAATGATTTCTATCATAATAAATAAATATAATAGTTGTTTGTATGCATTGTATTAGAATTATTATTTTTTTCTTTTGGTTGAAAAGAAAAATTAAATTAATAGATCCAAAATAGAAACATATTTAATGTTTTAATTTTTATTAATGATAGTAAATTTATAAAAAAACTATCATCATCTAATTGATAGTTACGAGGTTTAAAATATCAAATATTTTATATTTCATATAATCATATCATTTTATTGTAATTATTTATACTCCTTAAGAGTAGAATATATTGATATTATTGTGATTTCTGGAATGGTTAATGAAGGGTTGTAAATATAAGGTATTGTTAAACATGTTATCCAAAAATGATTAAATATTAATAAATACGTTTATTTAGACTATTAATCATCTTAGATTTAAATATTATCAATTTTTATCTATTTATACCTCAATGTAATTTAAACAAATTTAATATTTTTAGAAATTACAAGAGTTCCCCTAACCTCTCTTATAAAGGGAGCAAACTCATCTTATTTGTGAAAACATAAAAAAATTATTCAGCCAAAACCTAATCAAATAACATCTTTCCATATATATAAATAGAATATAAGCCTTATTTATTGTATAATACCATCTATATATGTCAAAAATGTTTAAATAGTATGAGGTTATAGGAAGAAGGGATATAGTTTTTATTCGAGACATTTTGTTTTATTTATTATCCTACCATGAATAAATTTTATTATAAAATAAATAATTAAAATAGTAAATTCCATAGAATTAGTTTTCTTATTTTAATTTAACAACCTATATCATCTTCCCCTTCCATCAAAAGGGAAGAAAAACCATCATTCTTCTGTACAATTGACTACCACCTCATGAATTGATGAGATTCACATTTCCTCACAACCTCTAACAACATTTTATAATGAATAAATAGATGATTATATATGATATTAATGACATAATTGTCATTATTAAAAGATAATATATCATTAAATTTTTTACAATTCCATTCACTACAAAATGATCATGTAGTTTGTGAGTACATGTGCATTACCTCCTCCATAAAGAGATATGATTTGTTTTTCACAACCAGATTACAAGATTTATAAATATAATTGAAATTAATGAAATAAAATTTTATTTCAATTATTAATTTATTTATAAAATGATAATAAATTACCTAAATTCTTTCAAGATTTATCATTAAAATAAGGAAATGTTAGAATGCGTATAGATGGCCTACCATCTCTATGGTTGTAACATATTTCATTTTTCGTTAACATCAATAATTGATTGTTTTAGATGTATAATTGATATTTAAAATTGATAATTATTTCATGAATAATATTTTTAATGTGGATTTATTAATAACCACACCAAGCATTTATAAATTACCAATTTGATTTTTGGACATATGTGCCAAATATCATCAAAACATACAATGTCAACTGAAATGACAATTTAATTGTATATAACATGTAATAAATGAAATAAATTTAATAAAAAACATTGAATTTTTTTAATGAAACTAAATATTTAAAATAAATTTTTTATTTACAAATATAATGAATTAACGAATTTGTTTGGGTTCGATGTAAGGGACCCATTACCTTAAAAACCTCATTTGAAATGTTTTTCTGTTTTATTTTCTAAATAACTATCTCACACATCAATTCCTATATAAATATTATAAGAAAAAATTAGATTTATACATAAAGGGTTTCTAAAGGAAAATTTGACCATATTTAACTTATTGATAATTTTTTAAAGGGATATTCATTTTAATATATTTCATAGTGGATATTAATTAAAAAAATAATGTTTCAATGTTTCCCTTGAAACTGGTTTTATTCCATGTACATTTTTCTCAAATTATTTCATGAATTTATTTAAATAGAATCTATTAAATTATGATGGAAATTTTATGTCTCTGTTTACATATCTTAAATGGTATCCACTAAGAAATATTTTTATAGAATTTTATAACATTGTATATAATAAATAAATGGAATGTTATATTTTATCACATATGGAGACAAAAACCTTTCTAGAATCTATAACTATAATTTTATTCATTCTATTAAAATAATTTATAACTTATTAATTTAAATATAATTCCCCTTAATTTTGGATCTTTATGTTTAATATTGTTGTTTTAAAAAATGGAATTTAAATAAAGAAATGTATTTTTATAGTGTTATAAATAGATAATTTAATTTTTATTTCATGATAAGTGTGGAAAAATAATTATGATACGGTACTTGAGAATTATATTTTTGAAATAGTTGATCCTGATACAACATATATGATGAGTTGTTAGCCATTATTTCTCACAAAAAAACATGTGAAGTAGATATAGATTATACAAAGGGTGTTATCCATTATATCTATTTAATGCATTATGTATATTCATTTCCATAATGTTAAAAAATTTAGTAATTAACAATGGGGTTTATCCTATGGATTTCAGTTGGCACCAGTTATTTAATACATGATTTTAAAAGTGTTTATGAATATGATGCTCTATGATTCATGAAAAGTGTATTAATATTAATTCTATGGGATTTAAATGTTTTTCATGAGAAAATGGTTTCTAATTTTAATAATAAAAATTATTTATCCCTTATGATCAAATAATAATGTGATAATTTTTTTATTTCATTTTTTTCAATTTTTAGCATAACAAGTGTTATTTGTCCATTTTTATGTCCTTTATTGATATTTTTTGATTAAAACTAACATTTCATCTTGTTATGTTTGTGTGTTTATAATGATTATTAAGGTCAAAAAATGTGGTAAATATAATATTTTTGAAGATTTCTTTTAAATAGAAAATATATATCATTTTAAAAGTTTTTTTTATAAAATACTTAATAGAAGTGTCCACAATGTAATATATGGGTTCTTAAGTAAAATATGTATCGTAAATCTCTAAAAATATAATCATAAGAGATATTTGTTACATAAATAATTTAAATTGTAACACCTCATGGTTTTGAAAATAAATATAGAATGAAATTTTATAATATATCCATTAAACACAACTTTGTCACTTCTATGTATTGAATTTTGAAAAACGGTCATCTAGAGTTGTGTTCATTAAGTCATTTGGAGTCTGATAGAACAAACATGATTTTTGGTGAATAGTAATATTAATAGTAATATGACCCATATTAATAGTAAACAATAATATTATTTTATTTTCTTATGGAAATAAGATAATGAGATCTTAATTTTTTTATCAATTAGAAATAAAACAAATTGAAATTTATGATTGTTATTTTTCAAATTAACAATGAAATTTATTTAAAAATTATATTAGTAATATTTGGAAAATTATTTCTGAAAAATGGATCTCACTTTTTAATTCTTCATGTTGAAAAATGGTTATGGTGAATTTTGAGAATTTTTTTGAGATATTTGATTTTTCAGTGAATAGAAAGAAATACATTTTTTAGATTAGGTGTGTTTATGACATCATTAATGATGTAATAATGATGTCATAATTCTGAACAACGTGTGAATAGTTAGATAATATGTGAGGTGTGCTATGTTTCTTTAACCATGGGAAATATAGTGGGAAAGCCCATGGTTTTTCAAATACCACCCATGAGGTGTCCCTTAGAAATTATTAAAATAATCTATCCCTTTTCCTATAAATACCAACTCTTCCCTTCATTGAATTTATTTCCAATTCTCCCTCAATGAATATATGGCCTCATTACCTTCATATTAGTCCTCCCAAGTTTTCTTCAAGCCCCCAAGCTCCAATCCATCATGTTCTAAGTGTTACTCTACTATGTATGAAAACTCTCAATTTCTTTCTTTTTTCCTTTAATGTTCTCTTTTACGTGGTATATCTTTCAAGATTACATAACTTGTTCATATTTTCCTGCTTATTATTGATATAATGTATATTATGATTTATTTATAGATAGTTAACCCTGGTCCCCTCTCTTTTTAATTTTTTCTAAAACCATGTTTGGCAACCGTTAGGCTGCCGAATTTTTGTAAGCGATTTGAAAATTATTCTTTTATTTTGAGTTCTTTATTTATTTTTCTTCATCTATTCTTACCCAAAAGGAATGAAATACCCATAATAATTTATATTCTGGATTTTCTCATTTTCATGATAAATTCATCATCAATCTTCTTCTTTCCCCCCACTTGTTCAAGGAATTAAAAACATTGTCCATGATATGTCGAATTACCGACATCGTAGATGATGTGTTTTCAATTTTCATTAATTCGTTCAAGTCTGGTCAGGAATACATTTATATGGTCGAACCAGGTTATAATATGTGTGTTATGACTCACCCATGGTTCTTTAATTATTTCTTACTCATGGATCTAATTTATAAAACAAAATTAGGTTTTTATTATCAAAAGACACAAAAAAGATCTAAACGAACATCATTATTGTTTTAACTAATGAATCATAATCATGGTGTAAAAAAATAATTATAAGATAATTTATATCTCTATAATTTATTTAATAATATTTATTATCAATTATAGATGTTTAACCATGATTCAAATGAACTTCCATTCATGGAAACAATTAAACGATCCTTGAGAACCAAGTAAGAAAATGTTTCCAAAACAATAATATTTAGTCTCTTAAACCCATAAAAGAGGACAATAATGAACTTAATAAGGTTATATAATATCAATTACATGTATATTAGGTTCTGAAAATGTTAATTAATGAATCTAAATTTGAGTATTCAGGTCATTAAGAATAATCAAGAACACACTAGAGCAAATGTTAAGGGGTTTCTCATCTCACATTCATTTTTTGAGACTTTCATTGTTCGCCACTTATTTATTGTTTGTGGTATATGTGTACTACCATTTGATATATAACAACATTGTTCTATTTATATGAATTATATTAAATGATTCACTTGATATTTATTATGTTCTGGTCATATGATTCGACCGATCACATTGTTGGCAGGGACTTTGTCTCAACTACCTTTTCGTTGTGACAAACTTTATATTATGCACCTAATAATCCTAATTTGGTGTACCTACTGCCAACTTGAGATAAATTTTCATTTGAAATTATATTGATAATAAATATACATAATCATATTCCATGGATATGGTTGTTTTCTAAATCGTATACCATTTTACATACGGTGTTTATTTTGGTAAGTTATATCAATGATGGAAATATTGATGAATCCATATACTAGACTCTATACGGATATTGAAAATTCATATTGCTCTTGTATTGAATCAATGTATAAGGAATTATTTGGACATGCCACGGTTTTTGTGGCCTGCTATAGCCCCTCGATACATCAGTAGGTATCATGAGAGAAAGCAGTTTGGCGACGAACCCTTCAAGTTTGTTTCCAAAAGAATCAGAGGGGTTTTTACCCATAGAACTAAACAATTTTTATGGTATTATGGTTTCATGTTCTAGATACATGATGTCCAATTAATAAGCATTATTATTTTTTCATTATCAGTTATTATTATTATCCTTGAGGTTTTCACTATGAAAAAAATATATGGATGCGGTTTAGTTCTCAGTTTAATAATGGCATTATTTTTTCATTTATTCACTATACCATATTGATTAAGATAGATTGATTATCATTAATTTATTATTGTACTCATGCTTCCGTTTTTCGTAACCCATACTGAGCATTTGAGATCACCCCATTCATTGTTTTCCTTCAACAGGTGATGAAGATAAGGTCTTTTATTGAGTGCGTGTGGTTGTAGTTTTTAGTTTTCGTTATGTGTTTTATTTTGTAAACATTTCCAATGTAATTTTAGTAACATCTATGTATCTAGTTACTCCATGACTACTAAACTGATCATTCCATCGGGATTTTCATTCCTTCTAACCCTTCCAATATCACAAGTAATGCACCCACTCCAGCCTAGAGGGGTGGGGTGTCACAGTTGGTATCAGAGGAAGTTTAGTAGAAAATTTGGAAACTACAATAGGAAATGTATAGTACGGAACAAATCTCTAAGGTAGTACCTCAGGATTAATATAAAATAACATCCTGGTATTTTGTTAAATAATATATTATGTAGATATTTTAAGCAATATATCCCTGTCTGGATACGAGTAGGTAGAGGCGGCTCTGGCACAGATGTATCTAGGGGTAAAACCTGAAAACACCACTTTGAGATAGACTCGAACGAGAACAGGTGTATGACAATGGGCCTTTCTGCACTCTTGGTTATGACACACTCTGGGGATATTCTTAGGATAATTCATATTTTTTTACATGCCATTATGAAAGAGTTAATGTAAATTTTTCCTCAGAGGAACCATATTTATAAGATTAGGTATGCATATAATTTCAATCTATGTTGATTGATTTTCTATTTGAGATTAAAAAACTAATCTAGTGTATCCAATTATTTAGAAATGGAATCTAATGGAATAAGGGGAATCAATACTCGTGCAAAAGGTAGGGATATCCCTACTGAGCAAGTCAATACAGTCAGTGTCGGAGCAGATCAAATCATGACCATATTTGGAAAACATTCTCAAGTTGTAACAAATAACCATTAATAACCTTTGTTGGATCGTTTCATGTGGTATAAGCCCCCATCTTTTTGTGGGACTACTAATCCATTGGTTGCTGAGCAATGGATCAAGTCCCATGAAAAGATATTCATGGAGTTAAAATGAAATGAAAAAGAAAAGGTAGTACTGGCAGTATAATGTCTCAAGGGAGACGATGATCAATGGTGGTCCCCGATTCAAAATACCATGGAGTAAGAAGAGATAGAGGATATGTAACAGAGAAATTTTAAAGAAATATTCTTCGAAAAAAATTTCCATCGGGATAAATGAATAGAAATGAAGAGGAAATTAATTGTCTAGAAACAAATGGAAGATGACAGTGTTGGAGAGTATGAGGCTACCTTCACAAGGCTGGATAGTTTTGTTTTGGATTACGTACATGACTCGGCAGACAAGATTGATCATTTCTTTGATGTTCTTCAGACAATTCTTTGAAGGGAATTGACTTCTCAATCAATTTTCATCATATTATGAAATTGTATCCAGTTGCATCAAAATAGAGAATTAATTTTCTAGATCAATTTTTTTCAAAATAAACCATGACAAGAAGCGGTAATATGATAATAAAAGAAAAGTAGAAGAGCCAATTAAGAGCAAGGTAATGAATAGTTTCCCATTATTTGAGAACTGTGGAAAGAATCATCTCGGAAAACGCTTGAAAGGCATTGGATTCTACTATAACTGTGGAGAAAATGGTCATCGATCTCATGAATGCAACGGGAAGAAACAATTCTATTATATTCAATGATATAATTTCAATGATATGGCACACTATCTAGATTAGTGTCCTATGAACCAAGGGAACACACCTCAGAAAAATCCAAGAGATCAAGGGAGAGACTACGTGATTACAATAATGGAAGTTGAAGTTCCTAGTGACCTGGTGGCAGGTACTTTAATTGATTCATCAAACTTATCCAACATTTTATTTGATTCTGGATCATCAAATTAATTTATATCCTCTCAGTTTTCCAAGAAAATTAGATATGTCCAATTTTATTTAAGAAAGGAGTTGTTTTTCAAAACTCCCATGTGATGTATCATTCAAACAATGGAATGTAAAATAGTCCCCCTCCAAAAACAAAAATGTTCAATTGTTGTTAAACTTATCATAATACCCATGACAGAATTTGATATAATTCTCAGTATGGATTGACTATTAAATTATGATTTGAGGATTTATTGAAAGAAATAGGATGTTAGAGTTTTTGAAAATTGTGTAGAATGTCTTATCATTAATGCAGAGACTTCACCATTAGATTCTTATCTAGACCCACCCCAAGTAGATCTATTAAATGAAATTCATATAGAGGAAGAGAACCCAATATCTATTGGTGAGGAAATAAATATTCAAATTCATGATGTGCATATATTGAAAGAATATGCTGATGTGTTTCCAGAGGATTTACCTTGACATCCTCCTAAAAAGGAAGTTGATATTTCCATTTAATTAATTCTTGGTTCAAGGCCTATATCAAAGACCCCATATAGAATGGCCACTGTAGAGTTAGTGGATTTGAAGAAACAACTAAAAGACATTAGTGACCAATGATTTATTCGACCTAGTGTTTCTCCATGGGGAGCCCCTGTCTTGTTTGTAAAGAAGAAAGATGGATCATTGAGGCTATGAATTGATTATAGAGAAATCAATGCTACTACAATAAAGAATAAGTATCCTCTACCACAAATTGCTGATTTATTTGACCAACTTCATGGAGCTCAATACTTTTCAATGATTGAACTTCGTTCTGGATATCATTAGTTGAGTGTGAAGAAGGACGACATTCCGAAAATACCATTTCGAACCAGGTACACGCATTACGAGTTTACAGTAATGTCTTTTGGATTGACTAATGCACCCTCTGTCTTCAGGGAGTTAATGATCAGAGTTTTCAATGAATATGTCGATGATTTTGTAGTGGTATTTATTGATGATATCTTGGTATACTCCAAATGCAACGAAGATCATGAAAATCACTTGCTCAATATCTTGAAGACTCTTATATGAAATGAGTTATAAGAGAAGTTTAGAACGTGTTAATTCTTTCTTTAGGAGATTTATTTTCTTTGCCATATTTTCTCTATGGATGAAATACAAATTGATATTTTGAAGACAAAGGAAATCCAATATTGGCCGACACCAATAAACATAACTGTGGTACGCATTTTTATTGGATTAGCGGGTTATTATCGGCATTCCATACAGAATTTTTCCCGACTGGGTAACCCACTAACGATGCTCGTATGTAAATGGGGTTAAATTTGTTTGGACAAAATATTGTGAAGAATTTTTTGAAGAACTGAAGAGAAGATTAGTTAATTCACCTATATTGACTCTACAAAAGGGGAATGGCAGGCTTGTTATTTATAGTGATATTCAAATAAAGGACATGGTTGTGTCCTTATGCAAAATGATAGGGTTATTAATTAAGCATCACAATAGCTAAAAGTTCATGAGAAAATATATCCTACTAATAATCTTGAGTTGGCTATTGTAATATTTTCTTTGAAGATATGGAGACATTATCTCTATGGTGAAAAATGTGAGATTTATACTGATCACAAGAGTTTGAAGTATATTTTCTAATAGAAATAACTCAACATGAGGCAAAGGATATAGCTTGATCTACTCAAGGATTATGATTGTATGATACACTTCCACCCATGGAAGGAAAATAAGGTGGAAGATGCTTTGAGTAGAAAGGATCATTGTGTTTTGAACAAGATGAGATTTGAAAAGGATCCTATTTTCACGGATCTAGTAAGGATGGATATGGTAATAACCCTAGAAGGTGAAACATCAATGCTATTTCAAATGGCTTCCAACGAAATATATACTAGAAAGGATACAAAGTTCTTAGGCTGACGATGGGGAGTTTTAAATGAATATTACAGCTGTGAATGATGGGAGATTGAGTGACTTTGTATATGAAGATGGAATTTTGAAATTTGTGAAGATACTTTGTGTTATCGATATACCTGATCTAAAAAGTGAATTGTTGGATGATTCTCATATTTCCAATTTCTCTATAAACCCTGGTAGCACTAAGACGTTTAGATATTTGAAGGAACATTTTTTGTGGGACAACATGAAGATGGAGATTGCTGATTTTGTGTCAAGATGTATGGTTTTTCAACAAGTGAAAGCTGGAAGGAAACATCCTGGAGGAGTATTGCAACCACTTTCCATACAAGAGTGAAAATTGTATAGTATCATGATGGAATTTTTCATGGGACTACCAAAGACACATAGAAGGAACGATGTAATATGGGTAATTGTTGATCGTCTTACCTTGTCATCACATTTTCTTACTATAAGAGAAGATCTTCCACTTGAACGTCTAGAAAGACTCTATATTAATGAAGTTGTGAGACATCATGGATTACCCCTATCAATTATTTCTGATCATGATCCACATTTTACATCAAGATTCTGGAAAAGTCTTCATAAGTCCCTAGATACTGATCTAATTTTGAGCACTACCTACCACCCACAAACTGATGGAAAATCAGAACGGGCTATTCAAACATTGGAAGACATGTTGAGGTCTTGTTCACATGATTTTCAAGTCATTTGGGACCATTTTTTACCTTTTGTAGAATTTTCCGAAAATAATATCTTCCATTCAAGTATTCAGATGGCACCCACGAAGCATTTTATGTGAGGAGAAGTCGTACACCATATTTTTGTGATGATGTTGGTGAAAGAAATCTCGTTGGCCTAGAACTTGTTGAAGAAACAACAGAGAAGGTGAAGAATATCCAGAACCATAACAAAATAGCTCAAAGTAGGCAAAAGATCTATGAAAAAAACTTAAGAATGGATTTGGAGTTTCAAGAAGGTGATCACGTTTTCTTAAAGGTATCTCCCTAGAATGGTATTATACGATTCAGAAAAAATGGAAAACTAAGTCCGAGGTACATCAAACCTTTTAAAATTTCGGACCGAATTGGATCTATAGCTTACCATTTAAAAATTCCTCCAAGTCTCTCCAAGGTTCACAATGTGTTCCACGTGTCAATATTAAGAAAGTACATGCCAGACCTAACACATGTACTCACTTATGATGAATTAGAAAGTGAGAATGATCAATCTTATAGTGAATAGCCTATCAAGAATCTTCATACTAGAGAACACATATTGAGAAGTCGGATGACTCATTTGGTAAAGGTTCTATGGAGGAACCATAAGATGGACAATGAAACATGGGAACCTGATTAGCTTATGTTAAAGACATACCCCAATCTTTTTAGGTAATAATTTTTAAATTTTGAGGATGAAATTTTTGTAAGGTGGGGAGAATGTAACACTCCAAGGATTTGACAATAAATATAGAATGCAGCTTTATAATCTATCAATTAAACACAACTTTGACTCTTCTATGTTTTGAATTTTGAAAAATGGTCATCTAGAGTTGTGTCTAGTAAGTTATTTGGAGTCTGAGAGAACAAACTTGATTTTTAGTGAATAGTAACATACCCATATGAATAGTAATACGCATAGTAATATGAATAGTAATATGACCCTTATGAATAGTAAATAATAGTATTATTTTATTTTTCATAAGTTAAAAAGATAACGAGATCTTAATTAGTTTTTCAATTAGAATTAAAACTAATTGCACTTTAAGATTGTTATTTGTCTAATTAACTATGAGTTATTTAAAAATAAAATTAATAGTATTTAGGAAATTATTTTAGAAAAATAGATCTCACTTTTGAATTCTACATGTCGAAAAATGGTTAGGGTGAATTTTGGTAATTTTTCTGAAACAATTGATTTTTCATTAAATAGTAAAAAATACATTTTTTAGTTTCAGTGTGTTTATGACATCATTAATGATGTAATAATGATTTCATAAATCTGGTAGAATTTTTTATAGTTAGATAATATGTGAGGTGTCCAAATTGGATTTAACCATTGGTAAATACCATGGGAAAGCCCATGGTTTTGCAAATATCAGCCATGAGGTGTCCCTTGGGAATTATTAAAATAATCCCTCACATTTCCTATAAATACCAACTCATACTTTAATTGAATTCATTCAAAATTTTCCCTCAATGAAGATCTAGACTCATTACCTTCATATTAGTCCTTCCATGTTTTCATCAATCCCCCAAGGTACCGACCGTCATGTTCTAAGGGTTACTCTACAAGGTAAGAAAATTCTCAAGTTTTTTCTTTTTTCCATTCAATTTCTATTTTATGTGGTATATCATTCATGATTCAATACCATGTTATTTTTTTTCTTATTATTCATGATCTACTATATATTTTGATTTATTTCTGGATAGGTGACCCTTTTCGCACTTTTTTTAAATATTTTCTAAAATCATGTTCTGTAGTCGTTAGGCTGCCGAATGTTTGTAAGTGATTTCAAAATTATTCTTTTATTTTGAGTTGTTTATTTATTGTTTCTTCATCTATTCTTACCCAATAAGAATTATATATCCTGAATCTTCTATTTTCTTTTATTTTCTCATGTTCATGATAAATTCATCATCAAAATTTTTCTTTTCCCACACTTGTTCAAGGAATTAAAAACATTTTCCATGATATGTTGAATTACTGACATTGTAGACGATGTGTTTTCAATTTTCATTATTTAATTCAATTTTTACCATTAATCCATTTATATGGTAGAAAGAGGTTATAATATATGTGTTATGAATCACCCATGTTTCTATTATTCTTTTTTACTCATGGTTCTAATTTAAAAAACTAAATGAGCTTGTTATTATCAATGAACCACTAAAACGATCTAAGCGAACATCATTAATGTTTTAACTAATAAATCATCATCATGGTATATAACCCAAAATCATTATAATATCATTTATATATCCAAAATTTCATTAATAATATGTATTAACAATTTCGGATGTTTAACCATGTTTTAAATGAACTTCCATTCACGGAAACAAGTAAACGAACCCTGAAAACCATGTAAGAAAATGTTTCCAAAACAATAAGAATTAATATATTACGCCCATAAAATAGGCCATTAATGAAATTAATAAGGTTATATAATATCAATTATATTTTGACTAGGTTCTGAAATTATTAATTAATGAATCAAAATTTTATTATTCAGGCCATTAAGAACAATCAAGAACACACTAGAGAAAAAGGTAAAGGGTTTCTCAGCTCACTAACATTTCTGTGAGACATTCATTGTTCTCCAATTATTTCTTTTATGTGGTATATTTTTACTGAAATTTGATATATAATAACATGATTCTATTTATATTAATGTTATTCAATAATACACTTGATAATTATTATGTTAGGGATATATGACTCGACCGATCACATTGTTGTATGGGACTTTGTCTCAACTACATTTTCATTGTGACTAACATTGTATTGTGAACCTAATAATCATTAAGTGGTGTACCTAATAAAAATTTGATATCACTTTACATTTGAAATTATATTGATAAGAAATATCCATAATAACATTCCATGGATATGTTCGTTTACTAAACCGTATACCATTTTACATACGGTGTTTATTTTGGAAAGTTATTTTAATTATAGAAATATTGATGAATCCGTATACATGACTCTATATGGATATTGAAAAGGAATATTGATATTGTATTGAATAAATGTATAAGGAATGATTTGGACATTAATTGGTAGTTGGGGCCCTCTATAGCCCCTAGATGCATCATTAGGTCTCATGAGACAAAACAGTTGGGCGAAAAACCCTTCGAGTTTGTTTCCATAAGAATAAGACGGGTTTATTCTCATAGAACTAAACAGTTTTTATGGTATTATGGTTTCATGTGCCAGAGACATGACATCCAATTAATAATCATTATTTTTATTCATTTTCAATTAGTATTATTATCCATTAGGTTTTCACTGTGACAAAATAAATTGATTCAGTTTCATTCTCAGTTTAATAATGGCATTAGTTTCTCATTTATTCACTATGACATATTGATTATATCAGATTGATTATGATTAATTTATTATTGTAATCATGCTTCCACTTTTTGTAACCCCTACTGAGCATTTGATCTCACCCCTTCCATTTCTTACCTCTAATAGGTGATGAAGAGAAGGTCTTTTATTGAGTTTGTGTGGTCGCAGTTCTTAGTTTTTGTTATGTGTTATATTTTGTAACCATTTATAATGTAATTTGAGTAACATATATGTATCTAGTTTCTTCAATACTACAAAAATGATCATTCCTTATGGGTTTTCATTCCTTCTAACTATTCCAATATCACAAGTAATGCACCGGCTCCAACCTAGAGCGGCCGGGGTGTTACAGTTGGTATTAGAGGATGTTTAGTAGAAATCATATAAACTAGAGTAGAAAATGAATAGTAGGGAACAAAGCCATATGGTAGTATCTGAGGATTAACATAAAATAACATCTAGTTATTTTGGTAAGGAATATATTATGTCGATATTTTAAGCAATATGTCCATGTCTGGGTACGAGCAGGTAGTGGTGGCTCCAGCACAAATGTATCTAGGGGTAAAACCCAAAAACACCGCATTGAGCTAGACTCGAATAAGAACTGGTTTATGACAATGGTCCTCATTTCACTCTTGGTAATGAAACTCCTGGGGGATATGCTTATGATAATTTATATTTTCTTTACATGCAATTATGATGGAGTTAATGTAAATTTTTTCTCAGAGGAACAATATTAATAATATTATCTATGCAAATAATTTCAATATATGTTGAGTTATTTTCTATTAGAGATTCAAAAACTAATCTATTGTATCCCATTATGTAGAAATGGAGTCTAATGGAAGAAGGGGAATCAATACTCATGGGCATGGTAGGTATCTCCATACTGACCAAGTCAACACAGTCAATGTTGGAGCTGATCAGATCATGACCATATTGGGACAACTTACTCAAGTTGTAACGAATAACCACTCAACACCTATGTTGCATAATTTCATGATGATGATGCCCCATAATTCATCAGGACTACTAATCCAGTGGTTGCTATATAATGGATCAAGTCCCTTGAAATGATATTCATGGCGTTAAGATGTAATGAAAATGAAATGGTCGGAATGGAAGTATATTGTCTCAATAGCGACACTGATCTATGGTGGTCCATGATTCAAAATACAATGGTGGAAGAAGAGATAGAGGATATGGAATGGAGGACCTTTAAGGAAATATTTTTCGAAAAATATTTCCATTGGGAGCAATGATATGAAATGAAGAAAAAAGTCCTTGGGTTGAAACAAAGGGATGAAGACATTGTTGTAGAGTTTGAGGTTACCTTCAAATGGCTAGCCAGGTATGTTGTGGATTACGTACGTGAATCGGTGGAAAAGATTGATCATTTATTTCATGGTCTTAATCCAAGTCATCGAAGGGCACTGGCTCTTTAATCATTTTCATCATATGATGAAATTTTATAATGTACCATCAAAATAGAGAAGGAATTTTCTAGATCAAATTTTTTCTAGGGAAACAATGATAATAAGTGGTACTCTAATAACAGAGTAAAAGGAGAAGCAACAAACAAGACCAAGGGAATGAATAGTTTCCCATTATGTGAGATCTATGGAATGAATCATCATAGAAAAATCTTGAAAGGCATGTGAGTCTGGTATAACTGTGGAGAAAAGGGTCATTAGTCTAATGAATTCACGGGGAAGAAACAATAGAATTATATTCAATTCTACAATTGCAGAGATATGGGACCCTGTTAAAATGAGTGTCATATGTGCCAAGGAAACATGACTCAGAAAAAGCCAATAGAGAAAGGGAGAGCCAATGTGATTACAACCACGGAGGTTGAAGTTTCTAGTGACATGGTGGCAGGTACATTAATTTATTCCTCAAACATACCCAACACATTATTTGATTCTGGATCATCACATTCATTTATATGTTCTCAGTTTTCCATGATAATTATATATGTCCAATTTGATTTATGAAAGGAGTTGTCAGTCAAAACTCCAATGGGATGTATCATTGCAACAAAGGCATGGAGACCAGTCCCCCTCCAAACACCAAAATGTGCTTCACTTTCATACCTTATCATCATACCTATGACTGAATCTGATATAATTCTCTGTATGGATTGGATGTAAAATTATGATGTGAGGATTTATTGTAAGAAAAAGGAAGTTACAGTTTTTGAAAATGGTGTAGAATCTCTTATCTTTAGAGAAGAGACTTCGCCATCTTATTCATATCTATACCCACCCCCAGTAGCTCTTTTGAATGAAATTATTGCAGAGGAAGAGAACCCAATATCTATGGGTGAGGAATGAAATATTCGAATTGAATATGTGCATATAGTAAAAGAATATATTGATAAGTTTCATGTGGATTTATCTGGACATCCTCCTAATAGGGAAAATGAGTTTTCTATTGACTTAATTCCTATTGAAAGACCTATATCCAAGACCCCATATAGAATAGACACTATAGAGTTAGTTGAGTTGAAGAAACAAATATAAGAGTTGAGTGACAAGGATTTATTCGACCTAGTGTTTCTCCATGGGGATCCCCAGTCTTGTTTATAAATAAGAATTATGGATCAATGAGGTTGTGCATTGATTACAGAGAAATCAATGTTATTACAATAAATAATAAGTATCCTATAACCCAGATGTATGATTTATTTGACCAACATCACGGATCTCAATACAATTCAATGATTGACCTTCGATCTAGATGTCATTAGTTGAGTTTGAAGAAGGAAGACATTCCGAAAACAACATTCTGAACCTGGTACGAGAATTATGAGTTTACAGTAATGTCATTTAGATTGGCTAATTTACCCTCATTATTCATGTATCTAATGAACATTGTTTTCAAGGAATATCTGGACGATTTTATAGTGGTCTTTATTGATGATATCTTGGTATACTCCAATAGCTATGAATATAATGAAAATAACATGCGCAATATTTTGAGTGGCACCCAGAACAGGGATGTTACAAAGTGGTATCATAGAAGAGTTTTTTTCATTGACTTACTATTTAGAGCCTTAGTTAGGGATATGACAAGAACTGTAGTTGGTAATAAGTTGCACCCAGGCGTAGCTAACCCGTGTACAGGGAAAAGACAATTTACCTCATGTTGCAAATTTTTCTCGATTTTGCAATTTTAGAGTTGAATCGATTTTCACCATTGTGTGACACACTTGTGATTGTGATGTTTATATTTTATCCATGGGTTCTATTTAGTTCCAAACTAATTAGATTATGGTATGCCATCTCATGCATCATTTAGGAACATTCTAGGAATCACATACCATGAATAGTTTAATGCCACGTAGGCGCATTAGAAATTGCATGTTGTTGTGATAGATGTTGTGCAAGTAAAAGCATGCTGTTGTGAGAGCTGCTTTGATAGATAACTGTTGTTTGATATGGTATTATTGTGTGAAGCTGTTTATTGAATGGGTGACGAACTTTTGTTTTTGGGAAGTATGGGCCCTAATTGATCGAAATTTGGAGGATTATTGGCTGTTTATCCAGTTATAACACATATAAGATTCCAAACATTGATTCGCGGGGAGAATGGGACCTCACAGATTCTAATTTGGAACTTAGGTGTTGTTTTTCAGTATTTTCTTAGTTCTGGAGAAGATTCTAAGGCATATTACCCGGAAACCCAATATACACGTCGTGTAGTACCTTAAACACGCCTTGTATGTCCATCTATTCGGGGAGAAAAGAAAACATTTTGGTTACACGCCGTGTACCCTATGTACACGTTGTGTAGTCTCTTTCTGTGTCATAGACAGTGTGGGAGAGAACACAGGGAAGGGAAATGCTGGGGGTGGACATGCCGTGTACTTGATGTACAAGCCATGTAGTGTTGACCCAGAGTCCGCCCGTGTAACTAAAAAACATGGATGGAGGAGACCTTAAGACATACCAGTCATGTCCTCTATGTAACACACCGTGTAGTCTGACCTGTGATCCGGCCGTGTAACTAACAACACGAGTCGGTGTAATCCTTTCTTGTACACGTCGTGTGTATATGAAACATATCGTGCAGTGTTAGCCTTGTATCTGGACATGTAACTATCAACATGGGTCGACGAAGCTCTTCTAGTACAGGTCGTGTACCTGTGGGACACACCATGTAGTCTTGTCTTAGGACAAACTGTGTGGACTTAGCCATGTGGCTGGGAGGACAAAGTGTTGTACACTCCTTGTGCAAGTGTAACATGTTGTGAGGTATCAAATGAGTAGACGACCATGTCACAAATGACACAGGCGGATGGAAAATTATAGCATTCATGCCATGTAGGGGGTTCTATGCAGACTCTGCATACATGGGTAGGACCAGCAGCTTCTTACAAGTCAGGGAACTGGAATACATTATGGCATGTAGGCCGGGATGGTGGTCATGGCTTTGGTATCAAGGCACTAGGATCTCAGAGGTAGCAGGGTGGGACAACTCAGGGTAACCAGGTTTTTTCACAGGGCCGCAGCACTGGGTAGGCATGTACAATGCAACAGACCTTCCAGGAGCAGGTTCTCATACCTTATACTGTCCAAGGTATGATTCTAGTATCTTCTACCTTATCTTTATTAATTTTTTATATGGGTGCTATGAATAGCTTTATATATGTACCCGTTGTGGAGAGCCTTGGGATCTGTGTTTCTTCTTCTTCTACTGTTATGATTCCAAACACTCCGTTGGGGACTAGAATGACTGGTGTGCATCAGTGCAAGCAGTTCCCCATTGATATTGGTGGGTGTAAATTCCATTGGGACCTCTATGTCTTAGATATGATGAGCTATGATGTCATTCTCAGGATGGACTGGTTGGCTCCCTTTCGAGCCTTTGTGGATTTCTATCATTGCAGGGTGTGTTCCATGTCACCCTAGGGTGGAGAGTTTATATTCAAGGGAGAGTGGGATGTTCAAACAAGTGGAGCTGGACCTGAGCATCATGGGCGAGTTGGTATCATAGACCAGATTGCGAGCTTAGATATGGACGACGAGGGGACTTGTCAGAAGGATTTCCCTCCAGTGGTTGATAGTTTCAAGGATGTCTTCCCGGATGACTTTTTAGGTCATCCTCTAGAGTGTGAGGTGGATTTCACTTTTGAGCTTGTGTTGGGAGCCGCACCAGTGTCCATTCTTCCTTATAGGATGAACACACCAGAGTTGCAGGATCTCAATAGATAGTTAGATGAGTTATAGGAAAAGGGTTTTATCTGACCCAGTGCTTCTCCCTGGGGTTCTCCAGTCCTTTTTGCGATGAAGGAAGATGGTACTCTCAGACTATGTGTGGATTATCAGAAGTTAATCCTGTTGATGGTTAAGAACTGATATCCCTTTCCAAGGATTGATGATATTTTTGATCAACTTCGTGGAGCACGAGTGTTCTCGAAGATTGAATTGACATTAGGATATCATCAGCTACGCATTAGACCATCAGATATACCCCTCATATCTTTTAGGATTTGGTATGGTCTATACGAGAATACGATATGCCTTTCGGACTCATGAATGCACTAGTAGTTTTTATGGCGCTGATGAATCAAGTGTTCCAACATTATCTGGATTCTATTGTTGTAGTATTCGTGGATTATATATTGGTGTACTCTCACACTCGACATGACCAAGCCAACCATCTTGAGAACCTATTGAGTACACTGATAGAGCATTATCTATATGCTATGCTCTCAAAGTGCCACATTTGGATGGACCAGATACACTTCCTGGGTCATAGCATCTTTGAGGCAGGAGTTTCAGTAGACACATAGAAGGTGAGAGCAGTAGTTTCATGGGAGTAACCAAAGAATGTATTTGGAATACAGAGTTTCTTGGGGATGGATGGTTACTACAGATGCTTTATACAAGACTTCTCCCACTTAGCAGCACCGTTGATAGGTTTTACTGAGAAGGGGATGAAGTTCGTTTCGTGAGAAGCATGCAAGACATCCTTCCAAGAACTGAAGAGAATGTTGACATCAGCACCGATCGTGATACTCCCAGAGCACGGGAATAGCTATACAATTTACTGTGATGCATTAGGTATTGGGAAAGGAGCTGTGTTGGTGCAGGTTGATCGAGTATTTGCATACGGGTCTCGGCAGTTGAGGCCACATGAGAGGAATTACCCGACGGATGATCTCAAGCTGGCTGCAGTTGTTCATGCGTTGCACTATTGGAGAAATTATCTCTTGGGAGAACATTTTGTGGTGTTCACGGACCAAAAAAGACTTCAGTACATCTTTACCTTGCGTGACTTGAACCTAATACATCGAAGGTGGGTTGAATAACTTCATTCCTTAGATTTTGAGCATCCCTATACACCTGTTAAAGGTAATGCTGTAGCTGATGCACTGAGTAGGAAGACTCAGATACATGCAGTGCAGGAGGCTAGTGGTGAATGAAAGATTATGGATTTGTTATCTGAGATGAATTTGGAGGTGCACAATAGTTAGAGGCAGACCTATAATTCATCATTAGTTGTGAATTCTATCCTCATGGATAGAGTGAAGATGAGACAACTATCTGATTCAGAAGGTCTAGTTCTACGGGAGTCGGTGACCAGTGAGGACCCTTCTCCTGGGTGGACGATATGCGATGATGATGTTTTACATTTCCATGGACGAGTGTGGGTTCCAGGGGATATATGTGAGGAGATGGTGTGGGAGTTTCATGCCTCAGCTTTGGTAGTTCATCCTAGGGTTACCAAGATGTATCGTGACTTGAGACGTCAGTATTTGTGGCCGGGTATGAAGAGAGAAGTAGCTGGTATAGTTATGAGGTGTTCCTCTTGTCAGCAGGTGAAGGCGGAGCATCAGAGGCCATCCAGACGATTACAACAGTTACCAATTCTAGAGTGTAAATGGGATGATGTAGCGATGGACTTCGTGACTAGGTTTTTGAGGTCACCTTGAGGCAATGATGTTGTGTGATTTGTTTTGGACAGACTCAGAATGGTAGATCAATTTTTGCAGATCAAGGAGACCTTCAGAGTTGACAAGCTTGGGAAGTTGTATATAAGATAGGTCGTATGTCTTCATGGGGTCCCGTGTTCTATCATTTCAGATAGGGACACCCATTTTACGTCTTGTTTCTGGAAGAGTTTTTAGAGGGAACTGGGTAAACAGGTTCTTTTGAGCACAGTTTACCACCCTCTGAACAATGGTCAGTCAGGGCGTACGATACAGGTGATTGAGGACATGCTACGTGCATGCATCCTAGACTTTGGGGGCTCTTGGGAGAAGCATATACCCCTAGTCGAGTTTGCCTACAATAATAGTTTTCAGGAAACTATTGAGATGGAACTGTACCATGCATTATATGGTAGGCCATTCCGATCACCATTGTGTTGGTTAGAGGTAGGTGAGGCAGCTCTACTGGGACCACGTAGCGTGCAGGAGACTTCTGAGCAGGTCCAATTGATTCAAAATCAGATGGATACCGCACAGTCTTGTCAAAAATCTTATGCTAATCGCCGCAAACGACCCTTGGTGTTTGAGGTTGGGGATCATGTTTTCTTGCATTTTTCACCGAGGTTTGGACAGAGGCGGATCCGAAGAAATGGTAAACTTTCAACAATTAATATGGGGCCATTTGAGATTTTGGAGAGATTCGGGCTAGTTTTTAATCGATTGCAGTTACCCCAGAGATACCAAGCCATACACGATGTTTTCCATGTATCTCAATTGCGTCACTATCATTCAGACCCATCTCATAGCTTTCAACTTGAGGAGGTTGAACTCGAGGTAGATGTGTCCTTCGAGGAGCATCTAATTCGTATCATTGATAGGAGCACGAAGGTTATCTAAGGCCAGCCAGTTCCTCTCGTACGGGTGTTATGGCAGCATGGCCGAGTGCAAGATGAAACCTAGGAGCGGGAGACTAACATACATGCTCAGTGGCGGGAGTTGTTCACTGCCATATCTTCACCACCCTTGCAAGGAAAATTCAGTGACACATTTCATTAATGGGGGAAGTTTTTAAGAACTCGGTTCTTAGTTTTGAGGTATGAGTTTCTTATTTTTCTCATTTCCTTAAGATTTTTTGAAAAAATAAGGAAAATGTGGAAAATCCCAAATTTTGGGACTACACGCAGTTTACTTTTCCACACACCGTGTATTTTGTCCATGTGGGATGAGTATACAAGGTGTATAGCCATGCCAGTGAGGAAGGACGTAAAAACTGACTACATGTCTTGTAGTTGGTATGTACACACCATGTAGTCAGTCGGCAGGGAAATAGTAAGGTGGTGGAGGCATCTACCATCTGGGTGGTAGTACGTGCTGTGTATTCAAAAATACACATTGTGTACTCATGTCGACGAATGAATAGTGCGGCAGTGCCACCAAAGGAATAGTTAAATGAGAAAAAACAAATGTCGTTTAGTCAATAGTACACAAAGTGTATTTTTTTTTCTTCTTAAAATGGTCAGTAGCCTCCCCTATTCAGAGGGAGGCTCAGAACACCAGAGGGAAGCATGAGGAGATGGCCAGAGCTTTGGAGATTCGTCGATCATGAACCGGTAATCCAATTCTGCCTCCTTCGATCTTGCTGGAACCGGGGGGGCATGAGCTTCCTTCTCCATGGGTGTTTCTTTCCAATTATTCCTCTACAAGAAGTTATTTGAGGTTGAACGTGACTTCTTTTACCTCAGACCTATGGAGTTCTTGGAAATTTCAGAAGGCGTCGTTCCTGTATATTTATCCTGGGTGATCGCGGTAGGTGGCTTGGTGTTTAATTTTTAACTGATGTGCGTTTTGTGTACCGGTGAGATAAGCTCCCATGAATGGGTTGTTGTATGGATGAGGCCATGTTTAATTAAATACCTAGAATCGTTTAGGTAAATTAAATGTGATAGTAAACTATTTTTTGGGATCGCTTCTTGGATCTAGGACCACCCAGGGATGCATTCCTCTGTTTCGCCATTTGGCCAGGATACCCGAGGGTATGCCATGTTAATATTTGGAATTACTTTTTCCTTGAGAGGAATTTTATGTGAATTTCTTGTTTATATGTTGGTCATGGCTCTGTTACTTGCTTATCCTAAGGGCAGTGCTTTACCTAGCCTGAGGGAAGTGTTACGTTTAGCCTAAGGGAAGTGGTTATTTAGGCCTGATGGCATCTTCTTCCGGGCCTATGGGCAATAGACTCTGTGCCTGTGGGTGAAACTTCATACGCCTGAGGGTAATGTATGTTATGCTTTAGGGTAATGCCTGAGGGAAAGATTCTGATTACCTGAGGGTAAGGGTTTGTGTGTCTGAGGACACTGACTGTTTACATAGATATTCATTGTGTTGGTTTCCTTGAAATTAAATATTAAATGAATAATAAAATGGAAATATAACTGGTAAAGTTAGATACTTTTGAGTACTTCTTAGTTTATTTCATTTTAGTACTGCACACTATTGTTTCATCTTTTCACACAGTTTGTCTCGGGCCATTGGTGGGTGCCTATAGGGATTTATTTCTCACACCATATTTAGGTCATGTCTTTGGGGAAAAAAAATTACATATATGCAAGTGTGAATAAGGGCAAGGGTCCCTATACAGGTACTTGATTACTGTTGAGGAGTAGGGGAGCATGGGACCAGGCATAGGCTTGCGATGCTACAGGCTGTCTTGTTTTTTTTCTATAATCAGTATTGTACAGTCCAGTATTGCAGTGTAACATGTTTTGGTTGTTTTGTAGAATAGTGACCATATGTATTTTGATATATATATGACTACTGGTTTCCATGTTATTATCAATTGTCTCTTTATGTTATATTTTTTTACTGCATCTGCTTGTTATATTCTATTTATCCATTCCATTGTGCTACAATTTGGAAAATGAGGGCATAGATTTCCCACTATCAGACTTGGGCCCTCGCTACTAGTCGGTATCCTCTGGCGTTTGGGGAAATGCGTATGAGGTCACGTGGCGAACTGGGTTCGGGGCACCCGTTGAGTGGAACCCGGAACCGGGACGTTACATCAAACATTGGAAGACATGTTGAGGTCTGGTTCACATGATTTTTAAGGAATGTGGGATCAGTATTTACCTCTCATAGAATTTTCCTACAACAATTGCTTCCATTCATGTATTCATATGGAACCCTCTGAAGCATTGTATGGGAGGAGATGTCGTACACCAAATTGATGGGATGATGTTGGTGAATGAGAGATAGTGGGTCAAGAACTTGTTGAAGAAACAAGGGATAAGGTGAAGAATATCCAGAACCATATCAAAATAGCTCAATGTAGGAAAATGATCTATGAAGATAACCGCATGAAGGATTTAGAGTATCAAGAAGGTTATCATGTTTTGTTAAAGGTATCTCCGTGGAAGGGTAGAATACTATTTTGTAAGAAGGGAAATATAAGTCTAAGGTACGTCATACATTTTTAAATTTTGGATTGAATTGGATCGGTAGCTTACCATTTAGCAATGCCGCTAAGTCTCTCCATGGTTAACAATGTGTTCCAGGTGTTAATGTAAAGAAAGTACATGTCAGACCCAACACATGTACTCACATGTGAAAAAGTAGAACTTGAGCCAGATCTATATTATTTTGATGAGACTATCAAGATTTTTTATATTAGAGAACTAGTATTGAGAAATCAGAAGACTCATCTGGTAAAGGTTCTATGGCGGAACCATAATATGGGAGAAGCAACATGGGAACCTGAGTAGCTTATGTTAAAGACATACATGAATCTTTTTAGGTAATATTTTGTAAATTTCGAGGACTAATGTTTAGTAAGGAGGGTAGAATGTAACACCCCAAGGTTTTGAAAATAAATATAGAATGAAGTTTTATAATCTATCCATTATACACAACTTTTCCTCTTCTATGTTTTGAATTTCAAAAATAGGTCATCTAGAGTTGTTTTCAGTTAGTCATTTGGAGTCTAATAGAAAAAACTTGATTTTTGGTGAATAGTATCATACCCATATGAATAGTAATATGACCCATATGAATAGTAAATGATATTATTATTTTATTTTCTTAAGTCAATAAGCTAATGGGATCTTAATTAGTTTTTCAATTAGAAATAAAACTAATTGCACATTATGATTATTATTTTTCGAATTAACTATGAATTTATTTAAAAATTAAATTAATAATATTTAAAATATTATTTTTAAAAAATGGATTTCATTTTTGAATTCTAAATGTCGAAAAAATGTTAGGGTGAATTTTGGGAATTTTTCTGAAATAGGTCATTTTTCAGTGAATAGTAAAAAATTCATTTTTTAGTTTCGGTGTGTTTATGACATCATTAATGATATAATAAGGATGTCATAAATCTGGTCAACATGTGTATAGTTAGATAATATGTGAGTTGTCCCATGTGGCTTTAACCATGGGAAAATACAATGGGAAAGCCCTTGGTTTTGCAAATTCCATCCATGAGGTGTCCCTATGAAAATTTTAAAATAATCCCTCATTTTTCCTATAAATACCAACTCTTGCCTTCATTGAAATAATTTAGATTCCCCCTAAATTAATATCTGGAATCATTAACATCATATTATTCCTCTCATGTTTTCCTCAAGCCCTCATGGTCCAACCTTCACATTCTAAGGGTTACTCGACAAGGTAATAATATTCTCAATTTCTTCCTTTTTTCTTTTCAAGTTCAATTTTATGTGGAATATCATTCATTTTTCCATATCATGTTCTAATTTTTCTTCTTATTCTTGATCTAATATATATTATTATTAATTTATGGATAGGTGAACCTGGTCCCCTCTCTTTTTTATATTTTCTAAAACCATGTTGTGTAGCCGTTAGGGTGCCGAATTTCTGAAATCAATTTCAAAATTTTTATTTTATTTTGAGTTCACTATTTATTCATTCTTCATATCATCATAACCAATTGGAATTAAATGAAAATAATCTTTTATATTCCGTATTTTCTCATGTTTATAAAAAATTCATCACCAATATTCTTCTTTTCCCCCACTTGGTCAGGTAATCAAAAACAAGGTCTGTGATATGTCGAATTACGGACATCGTAGACGATGTGTTTTCAATTTTCATTAATTCTTTCAAGTATGGTCATGAAACCATTTATATGGTTGAACCAGATTATAATATATCTGTTATAACTCAACCATGGTTCTTTAATTCTTTGCTAATCATGGTTCTAATTTATAAAACAAAATGAGGTTGTTATTATCAATGAACCACTAAAATGATCTAAACAAAGATCATTAATGTCTTAACTAATGAATCATCATCATGGTATATAAACCAAAATAATTATTAGATCATTTATATATCCATAATTACTTTATTAATATGTATTAACAATTATGGATGTTTGACCATGTTTCAATTGAAATTCCATTCACGGAAACTAGTAAACGAACCATCAAAACCAAGTGTGAAAATGTTTCCAAAATAATAAGATTTAATCAATTAAACCCATAAAAGAGGCCATTAATGAACATAATATGGTTATATAATATTAATTAAATGTTAATTAGGTTATGTAATTATTAATTAATTTATCTAAATTTGATTATTCAGGTCATTAAGAACAATCAAGAACACACTAGAGCAAAAGGTGAGGCGTTTCTCATCTCACATTCATTTCTGTGAGACTTTCATTGTTCGCCAATTATTTCTTTTATGTGGTATATGTGTAATGATATTTTATATATAATAACATAATTCTTTTTATATTCATGTTATTCAATTATTAAATTTATATTTATTTTGTTCTGGTTATACGATTCGACCGATCACATTGTTGTAATGGAATTTGTCTCAACTACCTTTTCATTGTGACTAACTTTGTATTGTGCACCTCATAATCCTTATGTGGTGTACCTATATCCCATTTGAGATCAATTTTAATTTGAAATTATATTGATAATAAATATCCATAATCACATTCCATTTATATGATTGTTGTCTAAACTGTATAACATTTTACATACGGTGTTTATTTTTGGAAAGTTATTTTTATTATGGAAATATTGATGAATCTGTATACTCAACTCTATACTGATATTGAAAAGGAATATTTCTCTTTTATTGAATCAATGTATATGTAATGATTTGGACATGCAGTGGCGGGTGGGGACCACTATAGCCCCTTGATGCATCAGTGGGTCTCATGAGACAAAACAGCTTAGTGACAAACCCTTCGAGTTTGTTTCCAAAAGAATCAGATAGGTTTCTACCCATAGAACTAAAACTTTTGTACAGTATTATAGTTTCATGTTCCATATACATGACTTCCAATTAATAAGAATTATCGTTATTCATTATTAGTAATTATTATTATCCATGTGGTTTTCACTATGACAAAATCTATGAATGCAGCTTCATTCTCAGTTTAATAATGACAATAGTTTTTCATTTATTTACTATGTCATATGATTATTTCATATTGATTATGATTAATTTATTATTGTACTCATGCTTCCCTTTTTTTATCCCTTACTATGAATTGGATCATACCCCTTTCATTTTTTAACTTCAACAAGTGATAAAGAGAATGTCTTTTATTGAGTTCGTGTGGTTGAAGTTCTTAGTTTTCGTTATGTGTTATATTTTGTACACTTTTCCAATATAATCTGAGTAAAATATATGTATTTAGTTTCTTTAAGACTACTAAAATGATCGTTCCTTCAGGATTTTCATTCCTTCTAACCATGAAAATATCACAAGTAATGAATTGGCTTTAGCCTAGAGGGGTCGGGGTGTTACATAAATTATAGTTTTTATTAATTATAATATGTAATGTTTATGGATAGGTCCTTATATAAACTTATTACAATTTTCCAAATGTGGAAATTTTGAATTTGTACCAAATATTTTAAAGGAATATTTGTCTTAACCAATATAGAATGAATAATATTTCCATTCATAAATAATACTAATGGATTTTATTATTATTAAACACGTTTAATATTTTTTAAATAAATAAATTTCTATAATATTTTGAATATATATATATATATATAAATGGATTTTTTTCAAAAAGGAACTGCTATTTTTCACAATAATGTTTTAATTGAATCTTTTTGGTATTTCTATTCATTAAAAATAATTTCCACTCATGTTAATAGTTATTTGACATGGATTTTGTGTAATGATACAATCATTATAATTTATTTGGATGGTTATTATTATATTTAAATATAAATATAAGCAATTTAATTCCCATTGGGTTTTCTGTGATTAAATTTTAGTGAATTCCATTTCTTTTTCCCATGTTATGATATAATGAATTATTTTTTGGAACATGTATGTACGAATTTCATTATGTAATGCATGGGACTAGAATTATATATCCCTATTATTAATACATAATGATGAATTTTCTATGATCCCAAAAAGAGAACATATGTGGTTATCCCTAGCTCAAAATAGAGTACAAGGTAGGTAATCCCACGACCATATGTGGGTTTCCCAAAAAATAATGTATAGTGTATGGGATGTTTTCTAAATCCAAAATGAGGGTACATGGGAAGATATATAATTCTTGAAAAAAGTGGGTTTACTTAAGGTTCTCCCATGCCCAAATAGGTTACATTTGAGGTTATCCCAAGACCAAAAAAGGGTGCACATGAGGTTATCCAAATCCAGAAGTAGGTACCAAGGTGGTTAGCACAAGACTAACATGTTATCAATTTATTTCTCAATAAAAATGAGCTATGATTTTCTATTCTTATATGAATTCCACAAACACATTTCATTTTACTGTGTGATGTTCTCATGGATAATTTTCATTGAGTTCTTTTTTTTAATATCTTCTGATTTTCCTGTATTGTTTCTTTGGCTCATGTTTATGATCAATGATATGAAGTCTGTGGTTTTTAAATTGTATTAACATTTTATCAAAAACATATTATAATTTTATGTTGATATGTATTTTCATTAAACGTACTAATCTCATAAAATATTCCAATCATGTATTTAATTTCCCATGCTTATGAAAAAAGGTGTTATGTATGATATGTCATAGAGGGGTGTGAGTTATAATGAACTTATTGAGAGGTGATGTAGTTCACTTATGAACCAATTTTTAATGTAACCATTATTTCAAATATACTATACCAATATGATTATATAATGTATCATTATATTTTTTAATGTATATTCAAATAATAAGATGTGTTTTCTATTTATAGAATATAGGGGTCACCGTTGTTGGTATATGACAAATTTTTCATTAAACATTAGAAAATCTGATGTAAAAAATTAGTTTGAATCATAATTTGAAGTCAATGTTTAAGAAATTAATATATAAATTGGTTAAAGTATTGGTTGAGTTGTTTCCAAAAGATTTCCACCAAATAAAGATATTATTGGTGGATATATCACTATAACTGGTCTATATAGTGTTCACAACTGCAGAAAGGGGACATTGGTATTGATATGATAGTAAATTGGTTCATGGAAAAATGTTATACAAAAAACAAAGTTTGAGAGTCCTTGGGGATATGTTTTGGAAGTCTGAGAAATCATTATAACCCATCATGAAGTAATAGAATTGATGATGGCCATGAATAAACTTGTTTAAAACATAAGATGCATATATCTAAAATAATTTTATATGTTTTAGACATCCTATGAATGATTTTCCATTATTAATAACTTTGATTAATTATTGGTAATTGTTATTCTAACCATATCAATTTTTAAAATGGACATTGAATTGGATAATGAAGCTTTGGTGGGGATAGGTGTGATCAAATTTTCATGTCACTAATTTTTTATTAGTTATATAAATTCCCCTATATCATAAATGGTATCAATGAATTTTTATTCATATCCTCAACAATTATATTTAGAATTTTAATTGAAAAAACATAATTTAGTGATCATCACATATCATGTATAAGATTTTTTTAGTTTATCTTAATGGGATTTTGATTCTTAAAAATCTCATTATTTTTCTGTTCAATCAATTCCATGTTATCTTATACATGGATTGGCTTTTTTAATTAGATCACACAAAAATTTATATATAAGGGAAGTAAAATTTGATATTCCAATCAAACCTATGATCCAGAAAAAATTTTAAAAATAATAAGAAATTATGATAGGAATAAGAGCTACTAAATGTGTTTCTTTCCAATTAAAATCGGTGTTTTGGTCATAATTTAAACATCGATGATATACATATTATGTATGAGTTTTTTATGTATTCATAGAATAGATTCATATTCTTCTAAAAAATCATGATCCTCAATTTTCAATATAACCCATACTATGTTCCCCACCCATTCAAAAAACACCCATATATAATGGCCTATATAAAATTGTAGGAATTCAAGAAGAAAATAGGGGAGAAGAATGACAAGGGATCCTTTAGAAAAATGGTTATCCATGGGTTTCAACTATTGTTTTTATTATAAATAAATATTTATCAATGTGAATCTTAACTAATTATTGCGAACTGAACTAATTCACAATCGAGAATAAGTATTATCTACCATATATTGTTTACTTGTTTGAATAAATATATGGATCTATATACTCTACATGATTGACTATAATTTTTGTTATCATAGATTGAGTGTAAAGTAGGATAATATACCCAAGACAACATTCCATACAAGGTATGGACACAAGAATATAATTTTTTGCCATATGGTATTACTAGTTTCCAAGCTATCTTTTTGGATTTAATATATATAGTCATTAGAGATTACCCTAATCAGTGTTTGGTGTCTTTATTGAAGATATTTATATATATTCAATGTGAAATAATATTGTGAAGATCACATGAGAATTGTGTAGGAGATCATTTTGAAGGATAATTTGTTTGAAAAATTACCATGTTTATATTTTTACTACATTCATTTTTTGGACCATATAATCTCAAGAGAGGGTATATCCATGGATGCATCAATGATGAAAATCATTGAATTTTGGACTAGAAAAAAACTATGACAGATATTTAATTTTTTCTTTATTTGAATGTATATTATTGATGGTTTTTGGAGAATTTATCATTCCTCTTAAATACATTCACCATGTTAACTCAAAAGGGTCGCAAGTTCCTTTAAAAAAATTAAATTGAACAAACATTCATATAACTGATGAGGTGTTACTTCATAAACCTATTATTTCATTTCCCTATAGTGGTATTGGGTTTGTAATATATAGTGATATATTTAATATATAATTGGGGTGAATCCTCATGATGAATTCTAAGGTTATAGCTTATGCCTAATTTAAATTGGTGGTTAATGAGGAAAATTATCCAACATATTCTTTGGAATCAGAAGTGGTAATTTTCACATTAAATATACAGGTGAAATATCATTATAGAGAATCTTGTGATATTTATATATATATATAGTAAATGATTAATTTATATTTTAAAATATTAGTATTTCATTATGAACTAGATGAGATGGTTGGGATGTGCTGAATTTTTTGACTTCATAATATATTACCACATTGGGAAATTAAATAAGGGGGGTTGTGATTGCAATTAACAGCATGATTACATATTATCCAAAATGTGTATTATGAATGATCCAATATTTCGGTGTTTCGAAATTTATAGAACTTAAAACCATGAGTGGGTGGGGGAAATCAAATCTTACTAAATTTATCGTTCGAAAATCTATAAGATTAAATATAAAAAAGGCTCAAAAGAATGACATAGATATAAAATTGATAGTTAGAAATGTTCATAAATTTTACCTTCATTATGATGTAATTTTATGGGTTCAAAAAATGTATTATTCTAAATATTCTATATTTATTGAATGAGATATTTGATAAAGTTCATAGTTCTTAATTATCAATTCATCAGGTAAGTAGAAATATGTATATAGATATAGTGTATTAATGGTAGGAAATCATAAATAGATATATTTATGTGTCTATTATAATTATCAGTATGTCATAATATAATAGATAAAAGTAAAAAAAATATAAATGTATGGTCAAACCATTACACATAACAGAATGTAAATTATAAAATATCTCCATGGATTTTATCTTCAGACTCCCTAAAATAATGAATTTCCATAATGTTATTTTGGTTGTAGTAAAATTCTTTATGAATTCTGTATAGAATAAATCAATTACATAATACCAATTTTGTATTATCATTCCATGATATACATTAATTAAGTTGTAATGTTTCATGATGTACACCATTCTATTGTATCTAATCAATATCTGATACTTAATGAAAATTAGAAATGATGTATTCAATAATATCTGAATACATAGTTTTGTTTCAATATATATTATCATCCAAAAATATATTCTATTTCTTAGAGAACTATTCAAAACCTAGATGATATTATTAAATATTTTTATGGATTTTAATGGTTTTTAGGATCAATACATTCCTCTAGTCAGGTTTTCTTATATAAAGAGCATTCAATCTAGCATTCAAATGTATATTTATGATTCCGAATAAGTAAAGTGGTGTCAGAAAATTATAGGCTAACTTTTTAGAAAAAAAATATATTGATTCTAGATCTAGTAGATGTAATGGTAAAGAAGGATTGAGTCATTCAACAACACATAAGGGAAACTCAATGTTAACTAAAAATTTATGCAAATAATCATTTTTGAGATCTGGTGTATGAATTTGGTGATAATGTCATTCTATGAATTTCTCCATAGAACAAGTTTATTAGATTAATAATTAAAGGAAAACTAATATTGGGGTATATCGTTCATTTTTAGGTCTTTCATTAATGTTGGATGTTATTTTATCACATAGCGCTTCCACCAAACCTCCCTCAAATCCACGATGTCAGCTACGTATCTCTACTTAAAAAGTAAATACCTAAAAAATCACATGTACTGAACTCAAAAGTCATTCCAATAGTCTATGATCTCTAATTTGATTAAATTTCTTTAGAGCTTCAATATATTATAGAGAAAGTTATATGAAACAATACAACTCACATTGTTAATGTTTTTTAGGGAAACCAAAAATTTTCCATTTCTATATGGGTATCTATATATAAGATGAAAAAATGTTTCCTCAATTATTTTTATTATATTAACATAATTTTGAGTTTGAAATTAATTTTATGGGGGTATAATTTTAAGAAACTTGATTTCATGACATACATCTTTTGAAATAAATTTAATTTCTTTGAAATCATGCAACACTTTTAACCTTAAGTACAAATATACTGTAGTATATTATATTTTTATCAACTAGAAACAAAATTTTTAGGTATTTATAGGATAAAATAAATTATAAATTTAATTTTGTAAACATATCGTTATAAAATTCATTAAATATCAATGAATTAGAAAAAAAATCATTCGTAAGTGAGAGAAATGTTTTTATAAAAAAATATTTTTATGATTGCATTGTGTTTTTATATTAATATGATAAATTAATCATTTATTGTGAAGGATTTTAAATTTAAATTTATAAATATATATTATTTTTAATTCAATAATTTTTTCATTTTTCAAAAATATTCACTATTCATTGGATAAAAATTATTCCAATTTAATTCATTAAAATATTATTGCTCGAAAAGTGATTATTTAATGCTTTGGGAAATTATGTTTCAAATGAAATTTTTTAACTTTTATAAAATAAGTTATCAAAAAATAACCTTTTTAAAATAAATCATTAAAAAATTATCATAGAGTAATGTTTCATGAATTTCTTGAAATGATGAATATTTTTGTTAATAATAAAATATACATATTTTATTAAAAATCCTTTTGTTTAATGAATTTAAAGATATTTTTATTATTTAAAACTATTTTAAATATAAAATTAGATCAATTATATTATTATTAAAACATTTTTCCATTTGGAATTAATTTCTTGATGATTTTTGATAGGGAATATTTTTATACTTATGAATAATTTTATATTGGAAAACCACCATTTTATAATATCTATGGGATTATTTTAAAGATAAAATTTCTCACCACTATCAATTGGAATTTAAAGAAAATATTTCATATTTGGAATCATAAGTATTATTTTTATGTTTTAAATGGAACTAAATTTATGTTCATAATGAATATTATAAATAGTAAAAAGTAATTAAATTATTTGTGGACATAATGAATAAATTGGGGTGTGAGCCAAAAATGATAAGGGTTAAAATGACCTAGAAACATTAAAAATGTAAAAAACTTGACTAGTGTAACCTTGATCTAGATTCGTAATTTATTAAATTGGAATATGATACGATGAATATCATCTTCAAAGATATAATAGTTTTTTTAGTAAACTAAATTCATTGATGATTCCCATATTACATTTCGAAACTAAAATTACATCATTTTTTCCAGAATATCATTATTACCATTATTATATCCTTAAATATAATTTTTAGTACATTTACTAGATTACTAGGAAATGAAACAAAATAAGGTTGTTATTAAATTCCATGTTATTATTTAATACACTGGATGTTATCATGAATAAAAATGATTAATCATTGTAAGGAAAACTACATATCCCAGATTCTGTTTATACAGTTTGACTCGAATAATCAATATGTAATGATAATAAACTTTATAAATAAATTCTATTTAATCAGTAACACTAATATACTAACTGGATAATTCATAATCAATTTGGTGAGGTAAATAACTTAAAACACATGTCATATAATCAATAAATTGAGAATAAAATGGAACCAAAGATAAAATCAATGAGAAAATATAATGCATTATAATAACTAAATTCTTAATTTATTAAATAATTAATTTTTTTATGAAATGATCTCAGTAAAGAGAATGACACTAATATTATGTCCTTTCATAAGACAATTTAAAACAAATGTGTATGTATACACAAAAACACATTTAACTAAGTCTACAAAATAGATATATCTCATGAGACTACCAATGCATGAATGTGATATGTATATGTATATATATATATTACAAGGTCCCACACATATACTAATTTTAAAATAATTAATAAAATATTGAATAATAAATTCAATTCCTAAATAGTATTATATATCTTCATATATCTATTTTCAGTAAGGATATAAATTTATCAATGATTTTCCAGGTAGTCAAAGAATTTTCAAATTAAAATATATATGAAAAATGGTATAAAGAATGTGACATATTATTATTTATAATAATAAAATATTTAAATTTATATGAAATTTAATTTCCAATTAAAAATGATCACAATATTGTTATTGTTTCAATAGTGACTAAACATTTACAAAATAAAGTGAGACTATATAAATTTTTTTGCGCTTTCAGAAACAATTAAATTATGACCCTGTGAAAAATAAAATGGTAACAAAAAAATAATTTTCATTCATTTTAAATACATAAAATAGGTAATATGGGCACTACACAAATGAAAATATGTTCAAAATAACAAATATGTCTCAATAAAATTGAATTTGAAATGAAATCCATTACAATAATCTTAACATTAAAGTAGGAATTATTCAATGAAATTTTTATGTGCAACAAATTTATGTAAATATAAATTAATTTTAAATATATTATAATATATGAAATATTCATTAAATAAATATTCAATTAATATAGAATGAAAAAATTATGTAATATAATCCAATGAAAATAAATTATTTTATGAAATTCATTACCACATTGAAATGTTTATGATTAATCCACTTGGATGAAATAATTCAATATGAAACATAATTCACCATGAATTATGATGTCTTCAAGATATTTCCTAAATATAATTATTATATAATCCATATTAAGTAAATTAGGTGCATAACATTACAATATTCTTCAATGAAGGGAAAATGAGACAATGTCCCATACAACTTGGTAATTATCAAGCCAATTCCCCTTCGATGAAATTATATAAAAATTAAAAAAATCAATCATTTTTGAATGAATCATTATATTACATGTAAAATGGGTATTATATACCCCCTAAATTTTATTTTGGTGAATAAAATTACTATATTTATTATAATATGGAAATTAAGATGAAGCCCCATATTATATGGTAATTTCTAACTAAGTTACCCTTGGATAAAATAATAAAATTTAAAGAAATAACCATAATTTTTGAATAATTCATGGTATTACATAAAAGTGGAAATATAAACACCATATAAAAGTAATTAGTTTTATAACATTATAATATACATCAATGAAGTGAAATTATGACAAAGTCTATAACCTCACATTTCCACTTAGTAAAACACAACATAAACCCAATATAATGTTTAAAGCATGTTAGTAATTTATAAATAAAATATTAATATATAATATATCAAATATGATCCTCTTATAACATCTTATCTATTTTTTTATTAATTATTAATAATTGTCATTTTTTGTTGCGTTAATTTCCTTGTTTCGTCCTCATGTTTTGTCATGAAACATCTTTTAAAACTATATAGAATATATATCGATTATATCTAGAATTATGTTAATGTTTTAAATAACACTTTTTTATTTTCATCTATTTTTATAATCATTGTTGAAATTTTAACATAGAAAATGGATCACATCACTTTGTGGAGATTTAGGTTTTATGTATGCACAAGTGATATTCCCATTCCCTTATCAGGTGAAAGGGTAAAGAAGTGGGTGATATATTAATCGTAAAAAAGAAATATTATCTTATATATATCAAATTTATTCATTAAATTTATCCTTATTATATTCCATGTGATGTGTAATTAAAACACATATCACCTCACTTAGCAAGATGGCAGTTTGTTGTAAACCTGTATAAAGTTATCATATTTTTAGAAGAATATAAATTAAAAAGGAATATGTGGAATTATAATAATTAAGAATAATAATATCATAATGTTAATATAACTATTTAAAATTTATTATAATATTTCTCCTTGATATATTGTTATTGAATGTTAATTACATTGGTTTGTGGGGTGGTTCTCTGCCATATACACGATCGATAATTTTAATTCACATTTAATGTTACAAGAGATAGATGTATGTAGTGAAATTAAAATAATATCATCTCTGTATATTTTATAAACTGATTTTATAAAATATTCATGAAAAATTTATATTTTAGTGTTGTGTAGGAATAAATAAAATGAAAATGGTCATTTAAGAATAATATTTCTTTATTGAGTTACTTCATTGGGCTTTCACCGTAATCCCCCTCACGGTAGATTGTTTATCATAAAATAGATCAAGGATGTTTTTGGTGGAGTAATAAAATTACTTATTATGGTCTGGGTAGAATAATTTTTTTATTTTAAATATGAGAGGAGAGTGGGTTGAATTTTATATGTTGTTGATAGGATACTCATTGATATTTTTGAAAAGAATCGATCGGAAAAAAATTTATTTTAGACCACTAGAATCCAAAATGGGTCATTGAAAACACTTATATGTCATATGGTTGAAATATTTCCTTCTAATTTTTTTGGTCTGGTTTTTAGGCCACTCTATCTCTTATATTTTTAGTTTGACCCCTCTTTAAATATGATTTTATTGTAACTGAGGTCCCACTTTTACTATTATTTATTGTTAAAAATTATTTTGAACTTATTAAATAATATAAAATATTTTGATACCTAATTTTCAACAGTTATTTATAAATTCATGTAATAGAATTTTTATAACCAAATTTAAAAATATCCCTAAAAAATAAATAAAAACATTGTTTTTTAAGATAAAATAACCCAAGAGAAAAATGAATTTAATGTAAAAATTATATAATAAATTGATTAAAATGACATAAAATAATTAAATTTTAATATAATTTATCTAATATTTCATTAAAACAATTTAAAATTTAATTAAAAAATGTGAATTATTTTATTAAATGGTTTCTTTCAATAGGAATGACCATTTTACACTATTTATCCAAAAATGATACATTTCAAAAAAATCCCAAAAATCACCATAATCTGATTTTGATAAGTTTATTTTAAAAAATGAAAATAAATTACCAAAAAATTACCTAAGTGTGATAAAATTTTATTTTGAATTATGTTTTCAATGCAATACTAAACCTTATTTTATAAAAAATAAATTATTTCAAAAAAAAATTTATTTTTCTTTAAAAATATGTATATTTTTTCTAATCAATATATAACCATAACTACAACATCCTAATTTTTTATGAATTAAAATTTTTTAAGAGTAATTAAAATATATGTGAAAGGTTATATTTCATGAAACACCATGTTAAACATGTATTACAAGAAACCTTGGGCTGTCTTTCACTCGACGCAACACTCAATTAGATTAGGTGACACACAACAATGAGTTGTAACAAAACCAAAATATATTATTTATATGATAAAAACATGGAAATATTAACCTAATCTATATACATAGAAAAATTAACACTGATAACTAATTTTTAAATATATATATAATAAATACATTACATAATGGGAACATATTGATAATAAAATACATAATTTTCAAATAAAAATTATATGTTTGATATTACTATTTTTCAATAGAATGAATTATCATTTATCTTATGAATAATTAAAAAAATTATAAAATTAAATTGATAAAGAAAAAGTAATTTTTTAATTCATAGTTTCAAAATTATCTTATGCTCATTTTTTGGTAATATTATGATAATTTTCATTTTTTTGAATAATGAAAATTACTGAATTTCAATTGATCACGGACATTTAGTTTAATTTATTTACGATATTTAATTATATTATAATTTTTTATAGTTAAATTATTTTATTTATATACCTATTACTCCATTTTACTTTATTGGAATCAAATTTATATTCAAATTGGATATAAAAATATTATATAATTATGATAATTTTCCCTTGTCAAAATGTATATTATATTATATTTAAATTAATTCTTGAAAAATTTTGGACTAGAATTTAATAAAATTTATTAAATATTTGTGACTAAATTTTTCATAATTACTAATAAGCTGATTTTTTACCATAATGAATAGTTAATGAAAAAGAATTATTGTGGATAAGGTAAAAATGGGTTTATTAAGGGTTGAACTATAAATATATTGGTAAAATTAACTTATAAACATTCCTAAATACTTTTTTTGGATGTATTATGTCAATTAAGACTCTTAGTATCTATAATTTTCAGTTTTTAATCATTGTAAAAAATACAATATCTCGGTAGAATTCTCCATTTCAAATCGTATATGTTTTTCACTCACCCTACTTATAAAAGAACGCCCCCTACCATCTGTTCCTCACACATTCACACTCCATTCATTCCTTTGATACCAACAAAAATAACTTCAAAATGACCCTCCATTCATTATAAAATCCTTTCATGTTCATAAATCATACAAAGGATAGATTTTATTAAAAACCTAATGATGATACTTGAAGAAGATGTAATGTTCATCACTAAATGATTTTGTTATTTCTTCCAAAAATATCTTAAATTAGTTTTATATTATTATTATTATATAAACAATTCATTATATTATAAATAATTATATGAATTTATTTTAAATATATGATCTATGACCACATACACATCAATCACATGGGTCACAAAATAAACACCCATGCATACAAAAGAATAATGCCTCGGGAATTGATATCTATTGTTTTTAAATTACCACCACTCATGATTCATAATAGTTATGGGAATATATTTTATATATGATATTTATGATGAAATTATTATTCTGAAATTTTTATTTCGCATATACATTCATTCTTTTCATTTTGTGGGAATGCCATAATTTTGTTCCTCTATACCGACAACAACCGTATCGCGAAGCAATGGGACTCGTTCACACATTACATGGAAATTTTTAAGGATGTATTTAATAAAAATAATTGATATATATGATATAAAAATATTCTTTAATGTAAATATATATAAATTATTTTCACTTATTTTAACCTGATAAGAAAATGGAAAAACAATTTTCCTGTATATATACAGCATACCATCACCATAAATGGTGAATTTCATTTTCTATCACTATTTTTTGGATTCGTATATATAAATATACACTGAATATATTTGAAATTTATATAAAATTTTATATTATATATATACTGAAATCATGATGCTAGTAATACAATTAAGAGTAAAAAAGGGAAAACATTTACGAAAAACCACATAGTTATTAACTAAAACAAAACATTAACATAATACTATTAATAAATTTGTAATATAAAGTCATAAGAAAATAATACACGTTATAATATATAATAGTATTGTTTTATGATATATTTATATTAAATATATTTTTATTAAAAATTATATTTGAATGATTATGAATGAATTCAAGACATAATGTAAGGGAATTTCTAGTATCGCATTTATTTCTAAGAGATTTTTTCAATATTCAACAATCATTTGTATTGTGTGTTTTAGATACTAACCTATACAATGATATAAAATGAATATACTTAATATCATGATAATCAGTTTTTATTTATGCAAACCATTCATAGGGATTATGGTTCAAATGGTTACTCAAGCACTCATGGATCTTTTATCCCAATTTTCCTTTATTTTGATATGCATTATTTTATACAAGAATATTCTATCATGGGGTGTGTAGAAATACGCATTTACATGTAATATCATGAACTTATTCATCCTCATGGTATTTTATGTTTTATTTTATGTTCTTCCATTATGGGTATATGATTTAAGGATTCCAAATTGGTAATAATTTTATGTTAAAATTTCATCAAATATCAGGATTGTTTGTGATCAACTCTTAAATTTTGAGATCTCATTATCTACCTCTCAAGAATAATAATGAATAATATAATCCTATGGTTTTTTATTATATATTCATGTAATGGTACCATTTTTCAATATTTTTTACCTAATATAGTTATGAAATTGTTTTATAAAAATATTACTATTTATAACTTAGGTCGACAATCATTTTTCATTAAAAATAAATAATTAAAAAATATTTAATATATTATTATTTTTAAAATTAATTTTTACATATTTTAGAGATATTGTTAAAAAATTATGGAATATTCATGTCCTTTTAAAAAAAATGAGCATTTGGATTTTATAGAAAATATTAAATGAATAATAAATTTAAAGTGTATAACGTGAATAGATTTTTTTGAAATTAGGACCAATAATTACAATGAATATGCCATTTTATTTTTAGAATTTTTTTTTAAGAAAAATATTTTATAATTTATTTTAGGTTTTACAATTAATTTTTCATATTAGGAATGATATTTTCATCAATATATATTATAATGATCTTTCAATATTTTTTTCCAACTATGATGTAATCTGTTGGTGTTACCTTTTACTTACTAGATATATTATCCCAGGATAAAATTTCTATTATTTTATTGAATTGATTATAATTTTATAAAATTATGTTTATGAAACTCATTTCTCATTCAGAAGTTATACCATGTGAAAATGCATGTGATAACCACTTCATTTCAAGGGTTATTCTATGATGAAATGATTATGAATTGTATGTATCTTCCACATTTTATAAAATAATGAAATTACTATCATACCCATTTAATTTCATGTGTTATGATACAATTAATGTTAATGTTATATTGTTACACAGAAACATGGTTTTCATTATGTTACTAGTGAGGTATGTCTCACCAATACACTTGTTAATAAGTTATATATTGTGTTATTGAAAAAACTAGAATGAGAATTAAACCCTATTCTATAATACTTACGTTGAATTGGATTTTAAACCAATTTTGGAATATAAGGCTGGAATGGATATTTCACCCAATTAAATTAATGAAATTGTGTGATATTATATTGTTGGAAGTGAGTATTGACTAATATGGAAATGATTTTTAATTCTTATGTGTGTGACACAATTTCAATCTCTTATAATCTCATAGATAATGTTACTTGATTTCCTTATGAATAATGTCTTATGAAAGTCCATTATTTTATGAAAATACATGTGATTATCATATTTTATTTATAGGGTATGTTTTTCAAATGATAGTGTCATGTTGTTATACAAATATGTTCATGTTATTTTTACATATCTCCCTTACATTCCCTCAATGATCATCTAAGACAACAATTTCTTATCTTTCCTTCTGCAAAGATACAAATATATCTATTATATATGAAATATTTATTAAGGCTTCCATCTTTGACAAATCTAGTGTGAGAATACATATCTACCTTATGGACCAGTGTTTTTGATTATAAGTTTCAAAAAGAACTAACTATTATTGTTCTTCAGTATGTTTTATGAAATATAATAAATATTCAAAAAATTATGTAATATCATTGTATGGAAATCCTATTTTTCTATACATGGTATCAGAGTAAAGGTTTTTCTTTTGTCAAATATGATGATAAAAAATTAGAGAGATACTTATGTGCATTTCAAAGGATATATATAAGGTTGAGTGAATAGGTTGGAAAATTTTAATGAATTTGTTGAAAAGTATTGATTGAGTGGTTTCATATAAACACGTAATTATATATATAATACAAGTGGGTGTGGATTTGGAATAAATATACATAGTTTTAACAAACCAAGATACATCATAATAATATAGTATCAAAAAAGAACTTCTGCTTGACAATGGACCCAGTTTCACAACTAGTTTGACAGTCTTAGAGGATATTATTTGGTTATTCCCAATCTATATATGAAACATCATGAATTATTTAAATATAATTTTACTTTGAAATTCCTAGGATAATATTAAGGTTTCATAGATTAATTATGGGTTCTTAATATATACATTATATATGATATTTTTTAAGATTATGTGGTTCAACTATATGACTTTTTATTCATACACGATTAATTTTAATTTTAGTCAATTTCTAGAACCTAATGGAGTCACATTAATATTGAGTGTGACAAAAAATTCAATGATTCCCATCCTAGAGATATAAATGTAATGGGATCAACAATGTAATATATTTTTGTTATCCTCATACAACTATCTCAATATATGAATAATGTTAGACATCAAATTTAACAAAGGATGAAACAACATTATGTTGAGTCATTCATGAAGAAACAACATATATATTTCACTAGGTCTCTTAGTCCACTAGTTATAGAATAGTGGATTTGTACCACAGAAATGATATTTTTAGTTATCTGGTGTTAAGAACATGAAAAATTCATTATGGATATATAAAATTTGAAAGATGAAATAGATCAATTGTGGAATAAAATCAAGAATATAATGAAACAAGATTAAATCGATTCCATGTATTGATGTGAGTTTGAAATAATATTTTTAAATAAGTACATTCCTCTTATTCGTTGATTGAATATGGAGAAATAATTAATTTTGGTGTGTTATAATGATGAAAAATCATTTGGTACCAATGAGAGAAATTTAAAATTCATGTGAGGTATGTTTCTAGTGTTATCATCCAACCTTAAACTAATATTTATCAATTTTTTAGATTCCTAATAACATGTCTCCAAAGGGTTTTATACATAAGAGAATTTAAAATATTTGAATAGAATTTTTTATCTTTAATCAATGTTGAAATGGTTGATTGAATTTGTATCAATCCCTTGGTTTTGACAATAAAATGAATATGAAGTTCAAAGGAAGATCTAAGAACCATGGATATAATAATATTAGATTTCCATTATGATAAATATATGCGATGAATAATTGATAAAATTAATGTAGTAGAACTACTAAATGTTTAACATGATGTAGGGAATGCAATTATACAATGGATTAACTATGTGATGGGATAAATATAGATAATGATATAAATAGATAGAAAACGATATAAATTTAACCTACCACAGTTTAGTACTTCAAGTAAAAGGAAAATTGGAATTATGATAACTAATTCCCTTCCTCAAGGATTAATTATGATGATTGAAGTTAGCATCCTTTTATATCGATGGACATGAGAAAATCTCTTGTGATCACTATTTCTGAAAAGGTGTGTGATAATGATGTAATGAAAGGTACACTTACAATCACCTTTAGAAAAGCTAACGTGTTATTTTTCTATAGATCTAACCACATTTCGTATCATTATAATTTTCTATGGGTATAAAAATTTCACCAATTTTTATTATATGCATAATTATCAATAAAAACCTATTATTGTACAAAAAATCACATATCAACTTCACGATTCCTATATAGATGTTATTGGTGAGAATATAATTCTTGAAAATTTTATCTTTATTCCAATGGTAAAATTTGATGTCATCCAAGGAATGGATTTCCATCCCCTAAATAAATCCCACATCAATTTTCAATATAGGAGATTTACATTTGATATTCCAAGAAATATTATTTTTTATTAATGTGATTATGTGTATGAACTTATAATAGAGATCAAATCCATTTATGGGTCGTAATTATCATTCAAAATAAGTTTTCATCTCTAATTATTATGGAGAAAATTGACGTAGACGATATTAAAATTATTTGAAACTTTTTTGTCTCCATTCCATAGTAGTTTCCAAGTATTCCAAAAAACGTGCTGATTTATTCTCAAAAGAACTCATACCTGATTCCAATCAGATTTCAAATACTCACTATCTAATTATTCCAAATTAGTTATATTAATTGAATAATAAATAATAGGACACCCATAAAAAAGGATTAATTTGGAAAATTTGGTCACCATAGGGTGCACCCATTATTTTTTAGAAAATTAAAGATATATCAATGTGATGAGAATTATTTATTGGGATTAAAAAAATATCCAAATTAAGAACAAGTATCCTCTTCCATTCATTGATTATATATTTGACCAATTGTGAGAAGATCAATACATTTACATGAATGACCTTTATTCTGGACTTCATCAAATGAGGATAAAAAATGATGATATACCACATATATCATTCTGTATAATTTACAGAAACAATAAATATATAGTTATTATATTGATTCTAACTAATTCCCATACAATCTACATGTATTTAATGAATTTAGACTATAGATATTTATATAATGATTTCGTGGTCTTCAGATATAGGAAATTATTATCTATTCAAGGAGAAATGAAGAACATGATAACCACTTGAGAATTATACTAACAACACGGAGGAAATATATGAAACAAAAAAATTTTATATGTGTGAAATCTGGCTGAAAATGGTTTCATTTTTTTTCATATAATCTCAAGAGATGGTTTATTTGTAGATCCATCAATGACAGAAGATATTGAATGTTGGACAAGATCAACCATGATCACTAAGATCTATATTTTTTCTTAGTTTTGCTTGACATTATAATAGGTTTGTGGTACAATTATCATGAATATATAATCTTTTAACAATGTTGACTCATAAGGGATCCATGTTACATGGTATTGTTAAATGTGATAAAGATTCAAGGAGATAAAGATAAGATTAATCATTGAACATGTTCTTATATTACCCTATAGTTGTGATTTTTTAATGTATATTTATTCAACCATGAATGTATTTGGATATGTTATTATTCAAAATAACATGGTTAAAGCATAATCTTAATTACAATTGTTGGACCATGAAAAAATTTAACCAAATTCGTATTTGGAGTTAACAGTGGAAATTTTTTATTTAAATATTAGAGGCATTATCATTTCATTGAAAATTTTGTTACATATACTCATCAAAAAATTTTAATGTATATACTCACATAAAATGAGTTGAATATGTACCAAAATTAAATGGATAATTATTATTAATGATATTGTATTCCCAATACTTTACTACCATGGGAAGGTGAATAATGTGGTCGATGATTTGAGTCCAAAGGATCATACTATATAATCCATGACGTGGATCACAAAAGATCCATTATTTTTCTATTTTTAAAATATGTATAAATAAAATTTTAATGAAGGAGATGAATCCTATCATTCTCAATTTAAAGTTCTATCATCTTTCTATGTGACCATTAAATATGTAAAGAATGAAGATGTATCAAAAAAATTAATGTTAGAAATATTCATGGGTTTAATCTTGATAATGATATTATGATGTTGTTTATGATCCGTGTATGTATTCCATCCATGATACGTTTGAAGAAATAATATCTAGAAGAATATAATTTTTCTTCATTCTATATTCATCCTGTATATATGAATATTTATAGTTTTTGAATTTTTAATTATCATGGGATTGGATAAAAAGTGACATCGTTGTGTTTTTATCATGATTCTTGGTATATTAGAATGTAACGGTTTAAATAAAAATGTCGAAGGGGGGTTTTCATCCATTACCCATACAAGAATGGGAAGGGGAGAACATAGATTTGGATTTTTTTTCATTGGACTCTCCAAAAAAATTCAATGACAGTATTTTATATGGGTTACGGAGAATCACATTACTAACTGAGCACAATTAATTTCTTTTGAAAATATATCACATCAAAATAGAGTTCAATTAAATATATTAAGGAAGATGAATGGTTATAATAATTTCTACATTCAAATATATCTAATTGAAATACAATATTTTCCTTAATTTTCAAGAAAGTAATATACTATATATTTATATAGTGTTATGTTTCATCACTATGTATCATCCTTAGATAAATAGTCAATCTGAAAAAGAAATTCAAACCATATAGTATATGATGAAATATTAAACATGGGATTTTATAGTTAATTAGGATATATTCCTCCCTCTAGTTGAATTTTCATACAACAATATCATTCACTCTAGAATCAATCTTGAATTTTTATAAATTACTCTATAGAAGGAAGTGTAGTGCTCAAACATGGTAGAATGAAGTTTTATAAAGAAAGCTAATGGGAAGAAGCATTGATGATTTAATGTAGATAATTATATATCCATTCATAAACACTTCATGATAGCTCAGATGTGGAAAAAATATTATGATTTTAGTCATCGGTGGGAACAAGAGATTGATGTGGGTGAAATTATTTTTTAAAATTTCACCATGGAAGAAGGTTAAGATATTTGAGATGAAATGAAGACCAGTCGATATGAATATTGGTCCCTTTGAAATTTGTGATCATATATAGAACATATATAATCACATTGAACATCCCCTGAGCCTCTCTGATGTAAATTAATTATTCCATAAACCTCTATTGAGGAAGGAAATACCTAAACCATCAAATATAGTGACCTCTAGGGTCATGAAACTAGAGATATTTTGTTATTATGAGGAAAAATATATAATGATTCTAAATCATAAAATGAATGTTATATGAAAAGAGAAAACTCACCTAGACAATGTTTTGGAGAGAACCAACCAGTTTGATGAAGCTAAATTGGAACATTAGTTTATGACGTGGTAGAAGTATCCTCAATTTCCTATATCGAAGTGACAAATATTGGGGATGGAATTCATTATAAATCGAGTAGAATGTAACACCGTAAATTTTTGAGAAATAATTTTTTCAAACAATTTAAATTTATTTTAAAATTTATTTTATATGCAACAGTAATTAATGTATGCATTACACAGAAATACATGTTATCCTTCATAACATAAGACACTCAGTTACCATTTAGGACATATGATACCAATGTTTAACTAAACCACAATATATTATTAATTTTATTCAAATGTAAAGGTTATAACATACTCATTATAGATAGAAAATTAAATTTTAATAAAATAAAATATATATTATTTATAATGGCTTCACATAAAGGAAAACTATTGATAGTAAAATGAATATATTTTTATAAAGTCTTTATATGTTTCAAATTCCTATGTTCTCAAAGAAATGCCCCTTTATACATTTTAAAAAAAATAATAAAATAAATTTTTTTAGCTTATAGAAAATTAATTTCATAAGATAAACTAAATTTATTAATTATTAATTTCAATATTATATTATGATTAATTTTTGTGATTTTTTTTGAATTAATAATTTTTTTTGATGAATAGTGGAAAATATTGAATTTTAATTAAAAAATGTATTTTTTTAATTTATTTAAAAAATAAAATAGTATTTTAATTATTTTAAATCATAAATTAATTAAACGACTCATCAGTTAATCCAATTTAGGTTATGGGAATCAATTTTTTCATGAAATTAGATATAAAAATTTATAATAATTTGACCAATTTTTCTTAAAAACTCATTATAGACACCTGGGAGGGAGTAATTTAAAATTTATTCTATATATTTATATAAACTGAATAAGGAAAATGGATTCTATATTCGGATTTATAATAATTTATAACATATTATATGTTTCATAAAATATCACCAAAATGAGTTGTCAATGTTAAAAATTCACAGTAGTGGTTAATGTAAAAATGGATTGACAATATGTTAAACTAAAATGATAATGGTAAAATTATCCTAAAAACCTTTTATAAAAAATATTTTACGGATATATTTAAATCAGTTAAAATTTTATGATTTAGAATGTTCTATTAATAACCGTTGTGATAGGTGTAAACCTTTGTTTGATTTCTCTCTTTAAAAAATTTGGATGTTTTCCACTAACCCCGCTAATAAATGGTCACCCCATATACTCTCATCCTAACACAATAAAACCAATTTTATTTAAACATTTCTAGAAAAAATTACTTCACAAATTCCATGCCCTTATCATATTAACCTTTTTTGTATTTAAATCAAATCAAAGATAGATTATAGTGGAAACCGAAGAAGGATACCTGAAGAAGAGGTAACATTCATCAAAAGGATTTTTTAATTTATTATTGAAACTCCGTAAATCAATTTTATATCATGTTAATATGATAAAATAAGTATATTAAAAATAATTATATATATTTTTTGTTTAATTTTCTGACCTAAAACTAGAGACACTTTTAAAATAGTTGTTATGAAACCATCATGCATGTGTATGGAAGACAACTGCATCAAAAATCAATGTATTTAGTTATTTCATTTCCACCCATTAGGGTTTAGAATTATGAATAAGATTATATTTCAATATTGTATTATTTATATTTATGATATCATTATTATTCATTAGTTTTAATATCTCATATAAATTCATGCATTCAATTTTTTGGGAATATGATTACGTAGTTCGTGTGTACAACTGACTACCACCTATTTAAGTGATATGATTCATTCATTATTTACATAGAATTTATTAAATATGATCTTGATAAAAATATTTTATATTAATTAAAAATATAAAATTCCTAATTTTTAATATATTCCATTTACATCACATTCTTTCAAACTGAAATGACATTAAAAATATATTTCATCTGTATGTGTGGGCTACCATCTCTATGATTGGTGCATTTAATTTTATATAAATAAATATTATTTAATATAATGAATTCACATGTCATTTATATAATATTTTACCCTTTTGGTATGATGAAATGATTATCTATGTTAGAGAAATTAGGGTGACCACCCAAGACATTATTAAAAACCTAGCTATTATTACCTGATTCATAACTTAAACATGGAATTGTTAATTAACATGTAATATAAAGTCCCAAAAAATTATTTATGTTATTATATATATGAATATGTTACTTTATTATATTTTTTATAATCATATATTTATTAAAAATTATGACTGATGATATAAGGGGAAGTCAATAACTATGGTATGGGAATTTCTAGTGTGACTTTTATTTTTGAGAATCATATTCCATATTCACTACTATTTTATTGTTCTATATATAATTCCATATGAAATGATATAACATCGATATTCCAAATTTAATTATAATAAAAAAAATTATTGATGTTATTCTATATTATGTATTTCGATTCAATATTTTCCTCAAGCATTCTAGAAATTGTTTTTTCAATTTGAATTGTGTGAGATGTATATTATGTTATACAACTATATTTTTTCATCAGGTGTATATTAAAACACATTTACATTGAATTTCGTGAATTAATTCTCCCACACGATATTTTATTTTTCATTTGGTGTTCATATTTCATGGGGTTAATGATATAAGGTTTTCAAATGGGTAAGGATTTCTTGTTACAATCAAATAATTTATTGTGATTATTTTACATAAAGTATCAAATGTTGAAATATCGTGATATACCACTAAAATACTACTTAATTTAATTATACCACAGTTATTCATGATATCATCATGAAATGATACAATTTTCTATACTTTTTTAATTATTATAAATTTGAAAATATTTTTATGAAAATCATTCTTTATTTTACTCTTATGTCTGAAATATGTCTTCATCAAAAACATTATATTCTAAAAAAATCTTATTAACCTCTAATGTTTTGTAAAATTATTTTTTACCCAGGTTTTAATTTTTATCGAAACAAATTTAATAGAACATTCATGACAGATTCCAAATCAAACCCCATTTAGATTTTATTGAGAATACGGAAGGAATAATTTATTTAACATGTATCTTATGAACAAAGTATTTTGATTTCATTACCAATCATTTGGTTTAATATTCCTTTATTTTATTTTTTATTTATTTTCAATGAAAAGTGTTTTCAAAATGTTTTATGTTTCAATAATTGTTTTTCAATGTGGAAAATATAATTTTCTCATGACATATTTAGAATTACATTCCATTTTAGATAACTTCCATTGGTGTTACATATGCAGTACTAGTGATACGATCCATGGATACTATTCATATTCTTTCTGAAAATGGTTTATGTTTTTATGGAATCATGTTTATGAATCCCGTTTCTCTTCCATGGGTAATACCATGACAAAATGATTATGAAAACGATTTCTTTTCCCAAGTAGTTCTATAATGAAATTATTATGAAAAATATTTATTTTAAACAATTTATGATATGCTGAAGTTCTAATGATAACCAATTCATTTCATGGGTAATTATATGATGAATTTCAATGTTCTTGCAGAACACATAAAAATGTTATTCATTCTTTGATTTGTGTTGCCTATATCTCCATCAAATTCTTCACGTAAATATTTATATCTCATGATATAGATAGGACTGGAATTGTAATTGAACATTGTTTATTAATTAAAGGACAGAATGGGAAGTGAAACCGGTTTAGTAATGTATTGATTTAGATTTGGGAAGAAAGTTCACAAAAGAACATTTTCCCCTATAATGATATTGGTATTTAGAATTGAATAATATAGTAATGATTTTCAATACAAATGTTAATGCCCTAGATAACATGTCTTATGTTTTAATTTCACATGTTCTTTGATTTCCTTAGAAATAATATATTATGAAATTATAATATTTATTCCATGACTCTTGAGTATTTTTTCATATATGTGTGTTATGGTTCTCAATTATTATTCTCATGTTCTCATAAACTTATTTTTATATTATTATTTATAATCTCCCTTGTTTACCTTTACTGAAAATCTAATCTCACCCATTCATATGTTTTATTTCAATCGATTAAGATGACATTTATTGTGTATGATATCTCTAAAAAGGGGATCCAGTTATGAATAATGTAGTAGGAGATTATGTATTTCACTTATGGACTAGTGTTTTTGTTTACTTTTTTACAATGGAACAAAAAATGCTTCTCAGTCATGTGTTTATGAAATATAATAAATATTCATACAAATGATGTAATGTATATGTATGAAAATCTTAGTTCACTATAAAAATATTCTTATGTTATCCATTACTATTTATATGCACCAATTTTACGACTAAAATATACTAAAATACTCTTAATTGTTTATTTATACTCAGGGTTGTGCATTATGTTTGTTATTGATGAGAATAAATTTAAAAAATATATTTTAAGGGTAATTTAATCATTGTGAATAATGTTTCATACTATGTTTAAAATAATTTTATTATAATATAACATCATGGTATTACATTCTCCCCACCATTAATAAATTGTGTTCTCATAATTTGATCTTTCTCATAGAAATCAATGAATTGATATTTGAGAAAAGATTTATTGAAAACCCACATTCTAAAAAGGGTTAACAAAACATCTTTTTAATAAGTGAGTATGGAAAGTAAAATAGTCTAAAGAAATAAAACTTATCTATGATTCTAATTAGGTTAACACTGGTAAGGATTTATAATATATATATTTATTTAAAGCATATATAATTTTAGATATGGACATAAGGAATTGATCATATGAAAGTGAAAAATCAATGGAAAATTAAAGACCCCAATCCAGAAATATGTGTTTATTTAATAAGAAATTTTATTTATCATATATAAACGTAATAAGATTAAATTTATCAATATTCTTTTTTAAATGTTGAATAATTTTTTAATTTTTATAGAATAATTGGAAATATTCTTACATGATGCATTTCTATTTCATAATAAAAATTCCATCCTTTGGTTTTTTTGATCATTTTCCAATTAATCACATACTCAAAGAAATTAATATTTAAAATGGATATTTAATATCTCAAGCACTAAAATTAACTCTTAACGGATCTAGTCATCCATAAAAGAGTGATATGAATTTCATTATTTCATTAACTATTTTACCAAACCAATATGGTTAGCACAAGTTATCTAATATAATATATTTATCTACAAAACTCAATAGTATCACCATGTTTTAATCCAAAATATTTATTTTTCAATCCTTTTGACAAGAAAATGACATGATAAATAAAAAATCATGTTGGCTAGTGGTACACATTATGCACATATTTTACTTTAGTTGTGGGTTCAATACCTGTGGCCTTATTGTATGTTGAATGTTTTCATCTAAAATATGATTTGTGATCTCTCTAAAAAGATATAAATATATTTCATATAACATTACAAAGTTTTGATAAACCATAATTAATAAAAATTAAAAAATTAAGTTAAACATTCATGGTTACCAATAAGTTTGATCTTAAGTCAAAAAAGAGTAAAGCTGTTATTCCTCAAACAACTCTATCACATACCATACTAATTGATTTTATTCCAATAAATTTTATAAAAAAATATATTGAATTATATGATATTCATAAAACAAAAATAATTAAAAGTTTCATTTAAGTTATCGAACATATTATCAAAATTTAACTCGAAACCCCATCATGTTATCAATAAATATTTTGTTAATTAATATATATAGTCTTTTAAAATTTTACTAAAACCATATATGTTTACAAATTATTTTTTTTAAATACCTATAGTAAAATACTTGTAATATTAAATCCCTGAATACCATTACATAAATAAACCATCAATTTTTTCATTAAATTTATATCCATTGTCTTTGGGTTGTCCATTACATACCATCATTGACTTAAATAGTGAAAAGGTATTCACATTGTTGAAAATGAACTAAAATGGATCATTGGGATGAACTTTATTTCCTTTTGTCATAATCTTCATTTTTTTTGAGAAATTAAATTCTTTATGGACTTATTTTACCCATTTAAAATTTATCTTTACATATATTTTTTAAACATTCTTAGTTTTATCTTTTGAAACATTTAATATGATATAAATTAAAAAAACATTATCCATGGTGTCTATCACTCAAAAATTTAGGAAAATCCATCCTTATAATAGTCCATGATTTGATTAAGGTTTATGTTATTAATAATTTTTTATAATAAATTTTTATACATAATCAGGAAATCATTTAATTCTATCTTCATACCATTTCTTCTCATATTCACCTCATTTACTTATATATCCAATATTTACATTATTTTTTCAGGCTAATAAGATTGACTAAAATGAAAAATCATATTTTTAGAAAGAAAATATTAGTAGGGAAAGAAAATAATCATTTATAGGATGTCTAAATCATGACACATTATTTTCTATATAAGAAACCTTCAGATTAAACTATAGATTTTTTTATCATAATCTATTCAAGTTGGTCAATATGGGATTTATAAAAAATGTCAATTATCCTATGAATATACACAAGAGTGTCAAACTAGGTGGGTAGTAGGACCCATATTCCTGTACCATGTGATAATTGAGTTAAGCCTAATAAGATTTGTTTGTAGTTATCGACCCATGGTAAAAAAAATATATAATAATGTCTATGTATACAATCATGTTATGAATATATTTCCTAGAAAACCCACATAATCAGTACATTAATTATGACTTAATATATTCTTTAATACTTATCCTCATTGTCTATCAGATGGTTTTTTCCCAATATATGGTTTCCTAAATCTAATTCCTAATGATTCTGTATAAATCCATTTTTAAAAAAGTTTATGTCCCAATCCCTAGTATCCCAGAGTCACTCTCTTACTTTATTACACTCGTATAAGGTATATGGATTTACATCCTAAAGGACTATATATTTTATAAGCCTTTTAAAACTAGATACATACATGATTACCATATTACAATTGAAAAGAATAATTTAAATAATTTATTTGATAATATCATTATTCACACTAGAATATCAGTACATATCATTATTACTACACTTCCTGGATTCCAATAAAAGGTAACAAAATAAGGGAGAGCTCATAGTATTACTAATGGATAAGAATGATGGATGTTATCATGGATGAATACGAATAATCAATGAATGATAAATAAATGATCACATATGATATTTAAAAAATTTTACTAAAATAATCAATATTGATGGATAAATAACCCATAACATGTGAAATTTATTAAAAAAATAACTATCAAAACTGAATAATTCATAATTGTTATGGAATGGTAAATAACTAAAAACACAATCAATTTAATTAATATACATAGAATGAATTAAATATAGTGATAATATCATTACAATAAATTAATGGATATTAAAAATGGGAATATTGACGAAGGAAATTCTTAATTTTTATGATTCTTTATTTTAGGCATCGTGATACCTCAGCTATTGAGACCTTTACAAAGGTTGTTTAAAACTTATAGATATTTATACACCCAAAAACCATTTAAATAATTATTTAAAACTAATTTATCGCATGATACTACTAATAAATCAAGGGATTTCATTAATTGATCCCCATAAATATCATCATCATCAAATAATTATTCATATATTGAATAATTGATTTAATTCATTAATAGTATTTATTATCATCATATAAATATATTCAGTAATAATATTGTTATATCTACAATTCTTGTGTTAATCAAATTATATTAAAGTAAAATATATTTGATAAAAAGTAAGCTTTTTATGAAATTGTCATATAAATAATACAATAATAAGGATAATTACCTGAAATTTAATGTATAATGAAATATTATCCTAATAAAGTGATTATTTCATGTGAAATTAAACTATTGAAAAATAATGTGAAATTGAAAAAAAAATTAACTCTTTGGTAACATTTATAATCTATCCCCTAGAATAATAAACATTAATAAAAGTATCAATATAACTGAATAAATAATAATTAATGTCAAATAGGTCATATTTAATTATATAAATCACATAAAAGTGAATTGGTTTATATTGAAAAATTAGTCATAATGAAATGAAACATCAGACAAAATCCATTACAATAATCATAACAATGAATAAAGTATTTTCTTGAAATTTATATCAACATTAAAAACAGTAAATACACTATAATATATTAAATATTACTTAATTTTATAAAAAAATAATATTAAGGTAAACAAAGAAGTGATATAGTAAAATGTAGATAAATTGAGTTGTGAAATTGTTCACCACATTAAAATTTTAATGTCAAATTCCATTTGATAAAATAATTAAAATTAAAACATTGAATACCATGAAGTGTGATTTTATCATATTATTACAAATAATAGATATTATATAAACTATATAAAATAAATTATTTTTTGTATCATTGCAATATTAGTTATCGAATAAAATGTGAGATGAAGTCCCTTACAAGTTGGCAATTTTATATCAATTAACCTTGTATGAAAATATTTAAACTGAAACATAAAATACAATGAAATGTGAAGTATTCATGAGATTAAATGTAGAATGTAATAATATAGCCAATATAAAATATGATAGGTTTATAACATTATAATATTAATAAATGAATGAAAATTGAGAAGATGTAACACAACACATGGTAATTTTCGTGTTTATTTTCCTTAGGGGAAATAATACAAATTGTCACATAAAACCCATTATGTGTGAAATTTTCATGATATAAAATGTAAAATGGGTTGTATATACACAATATAAAATAAATTTTGTCAATAATATTAAAATATAACTCAATGAAAATAAATTTTTATGAAGTCCCTTATCTAATGATTCCTTTTGGTTGAACCTTATTTCACCACATGTATAATGGTTTTAATCATGATATATTTTTGTAATGTTTCTATATTCATTTTTATAAAATCAACTAATATCTTATTATAACATTTTATCATTTGGTCATCATGAATATTTTATTATTTTCATTATTCTGTGTGTTAATGGCCTTCTTTTCCCATTTGCATTTTTTTGACAATTGTAGTGATTAACTATAGTATATATTTCCATAATATCTAGAATTATAATAATGTTAAACATATTTATTTTTTATATAATGATTTATAATCATTATTTACATTTTAACATGTACAATGAATCACATTTTTTGGTAGAGTTGGTAGGTCATACGTACCCACGAGCAAGGTTAACATTTCTTTAACATGTCAAAGCGTAAAAATGTGGATGATATATTGATCTTATAGAATAAATATAATCTCTTATATACCAAATATATTGATTAAATATATCCATATTAATTTACATAAAAGTAATAATTGAAATACAATTTTCATTACATCATGATGCAGTAGTTCATCCCACACACGATAAACATTATCAGTTTTTAAATCAAATGGAATGTAAGATAATATAGCTTATGTTATAATTTTATATTATTAGTAATATTATATATATATATTATAAATTTTTTAATTATACCATTATATACATCATTTAATATTGATGATTGAAGATGAATTACATCGGTTCATGATGAAATAGTTGGTCGTACACGCGATCAACAATTTTGTATCCCTTTTGATTGAATAATATATTTACAAATGTTATAAACATAAAATAAAAACATATATATATTTTTTAGATATTGGTGTTATTATAATATCTAGATTAAATAAAATTTTATGGATGTGGATGGACAAATATTATAAAAATGCCCATTTATGAAAGCTACCAATTCATTGGGCAACTTCATTAGGTTTCCAAAAAAGCCTTCCTTTGATAGTTTTATTATCTAACCATGAATATATAGGATGCGGGGAATTAATTAAGGATATGACTTGGGATGTTATATAATTATTAGTTTTTATTGATTTTTTTCATAGAGGAAGAGAGGGGTGGTTGATTTTATGTTTGGGAGAGGACACACTTAATATTTTGAAATGAATTAATTACACAAATTTATTAATCATAAATAGCATAAAAATGGTACATTATTGAACCTTATATTTTTAAATGTGTTAATATTTCTATACAATTGGTTTTGTACATGTTGGTAGGTCATTTTAAACACTATCATTTTAGTTTATCCCCTAGTAAATGTGTATTCACATTAACAATAGTAATTAATTTTTACATCCTTTATAATTCATAATAGAAAACAATCTATGTTTTAGTTAATAGAAAAAAATTATGTTATTTAAAATTATGGAATCTATTTTTCAAAATTAAATTTATTTTATTATTCAATTCTAATTTATAATAATACCAATAGAAGTAATAAAAATCCAAGTTTGCAATGATAAAATTACCAAAAGCATAAAAGGTTTTAATATCTAAATTCAATATAAAACGGAATCTAATGAACTAAAATTGAAAACATTTAATATTATTTTACTAATACTAAATTGATATAAATTTAAAATTTAATTTAAAAATTTTAATTAATTTAATTGATAGTTAGTTTTTAATAAAAAACTATATTTTTCACTATTCATAAAATATTAAACATTTCCACAAAATGAAAAAATACAACTCTAATAAAATTTTGCAACACTAATTTGAAAAATGTAGTTAATTTCCACAAATAAATTTTATAAAACCGTTAGAAATTAATTTGTAGTTAGGTGTATTAATTATTATTAAATATTATTTTAGAAAAAAAATCAATTTTTCATTAGAATATTATATTTTGTTTGAAATGACCATTATTTTATTTCTAATAATTAGATAACCATAATATTTTTTATTTAAGTTTCTAATATTCATAACCTCTAATTTAATGGCTAGTTTATCATGTTATACTATATTGAGATTAATTTATTCTTGGGTTTACATATTCCACATGCTATCAAAGAGATTTAATTTAACGAAATATATTTTGTTGGTTGTTTAAACATGGTGTTGGGAGTCACATGCACTATAAAATACTATGAAACTGTTTCATAAATTATATTTTTTACATATAATTAGAAATTTATGATCATATATTGATATTAACTAATATAAGGATTGATAAATAACCATTTTTAAGTCTCATTTCTATGAAATTCACATGAAATTATTTTAATCTATTATAAACTTACTTTATTCCACTAACATAAATTAAAAATGGGAACCCCTATCCTTAACTATTGAAACTAGAAAATCATTTTGGATTATTCCAGACAGAAACAAATGAATTCCTTTAATCAGTACCAATGAGTTAAAGTCACTGGAATGATCTATAAGCTTCAATAAGAATGAATAAGGTTTAATCCTAAATATATCGTCTAAAGAAAATGTATTGTTATTAACCATGTGTTTTCATTTTTTTATTCATCAATCACCATAAAATATAATCTAAATATTGTTATATTATAAAAATATTTCGATCATATAGTTCTATATTAATATTTATATTTATTAACCATTATCCATATCCACTTCAATAAATAGAGAAATGAAACTATAGATTATGTGTATAGTGGACTATGACCTCATGGACTGAGGTAATCCAGTTATCTTCACAACCTCTTAAAACATGATCTAATGATGAATTGAAAGTAAATATATGAAATTAAAGACATGGTTACACTTGAATAATTATAATATAAAACAAACCTTATATCCTTAATATATATTGCAAGATGATAACATCACTTGTTCATATGTGTGGAATACCATGTCCATTAAGAAATGTGATATGTTTTTTATTCTATTTTATATATATGGTAATACATATGTATTTATTTAATATATATGATATATATGATATAAATAATAGTCATTATTGGTGATTTACTATATACATTTATTTTTATTCCAATAATCGATAAAATTGAAAAAATGTTCATGCATAAAAATTCCCTACCATCACCATAGTCGGTGTAATCCATTTTTATAATTATAATTTTTATGGATGACTGTATATTTATTTATAATTAATATATTTTATAATAATATCATTATTAATAGTATGTAGATAATATAATCAAAATCCCCGTATAAGGTCCATAACTAGCAAAAAAATATAAATGAAATAAATGAAGAAATTATCACATCAAATAATAATTTTAATAAATAATTGTTAATACACTATTGATAAATTGTTATAAGTAAATAATATATGTTATAATAAAAATGATTATTGTCCTATAATAGATGAAAAACAAAACAAAATTTTTTATATGGGTTTTTTAAATATAAAACATCCAATTTTTTGACATGTTTGTTTTAAAATAATCAAAATCGTTTCGATATTTGAAAACACACATAACACCGATTATTCAATGACATATATGAAAAACTAGGTTTTTCATAAAACCTTATATACATTAAATGTATTAATATTTAATAATATATTTATCACACATCCATTAGAATGTATTTTATGAATAATATTAACAAAATTTTGAAAATATATGGTTTAAACATGTATATAAAGAGAATTATTTTATAGAAAAATTAATTATAAATATAGATAAAAAAATTTAATAATAATTGAAATATTTTTCTGAAAAATTATTTTTAGGAACAAAAAAAATTTATATAATAAATAAAAAAACAACTTTCATTGATATATTTTAATGAAATTTATAATTTTTATTTTCAATTAAAAATTTATTACAAGTATTATATGTTTCCTTGTAATATTATTAGAGTACATATTATTTTTCATTATAAAAAAATCTTTTTCTAAAAAGGCACTTTTGTCAAAAATTTTACACTTATTTGAAAATTAAATTAATAGAATTTTAAATAATTAAATTGAAAAAAAATTTTTTTTAATCATTATGTAAAATATATGTTGATATGATTTCTTTGAATTTTTGGGAATGATAAAAAGTACCAAGAATTATGAAAATTAATGCTTTTTATAGAGAATTTTATTTTATTTTAATGACATTAAAAAATCTAAATTATTTTAATATGGTACTATAACTAATATTTTTGCATTTATATAGCCTTTAATAAAATTTAGGTCATTAGAATCAATTTAATATTACATTTTAACATAAAAACATTATATCTTTTCAAAATATTCCTCTATGGAAAATGACCTTTTCATCACGTCTATAGGATTAATTTTATATTAAAATATTCTACATATGTGAATTCAATTTTGATAATTAATTCCATATTTGTAATAAGAATAATTAAAAATATATCAATTGGTCAATTTTTTTCCAAAACTATGATTTATTAAAATAGTATAAATTAATTACAATGTAAAGTTGAAAATGTTTTTACATTGGGGTAGAAAACAATGATAAGGTTTAAAATGACATAAAAACTTTTAAAAACCCTATTTTATAGATTCATTTAGACCTTTTAACCTCTTAGGTTCAATATTGGTCCTTTTTAAGGCTTTTGTAATGATAAAATCTTAGGTACACCTTTTTTGTTTAAAAAATTACATGTTTCCCACCCCCTTATAAATGTACACCCCACCTATTCTATTTAGAGTTAAAAAAAATGTAGTGAAATACAAAATAACATAATTAATCCATATTTTCATCATATAATAAATATTCTGGTTATAAATCCAATATATAACGACATTTGATTCAAACTAAAAGATGATATTTGAGGAAGAGGTAACATCTCTAACCAAGATTTTTATTTTATTTCTTCAGCCACATAATTAAATTATTATTAAACAATGATGATATAATAAACTTATTATCTTACATATAATAATAATTATTATGTTAATGAAATTACCACAAAGCATTTTACTTCTATCAAATGCTATAGGAATGATCTATTCATGTGAGTGGAGGAATTCCACCTTCAAAACTGATGTTAAACGTTTTACATAACCACCTACCATGAGTGGATATAATTATGGATTTAAATTTTTTATTATATATATATATATATATCTAATTATAATACCACATCTTCCTCCTTATCTCCTAAATCGTTAGTTTATAATGTTTTCATTGTGTGTGTAAAAGTCAAACACCCAGTGAACTTATGTGAAGTGTTATTAATTTTTTATATGGATGGTAATAAGGACAAATTAAATTAAATAATATTATATTATTAATACAAATATAATTTTTAAAATATTAAATCAACTATACCTTATTAATTTCTACTCCATAAGGGATATGATAATGTCATTCTTGTGTATATTGGACTACTCACTCATTAAGAGTTGTTATTTATTTTCACATTCTCTTTACTAGGAAGTTAATACACAGATTTTTAAATAAAAATATGTGATATATATTAAATAAAAATGATTCCATAATGGTGATATATCATTAAATTTTTTTTCATTCTTTCTATTTTGAAAATAGAGACACTATTCAATCAAACATATGGCCAATAATCCCAATGAATTAGGTATTTCATTTTATATATCTATCTTTTATGGATTATGATAAATAAATAAATACCAAATATATATCAAATATATATCATTTTAATCGTTATTGATATTATGGGACCTTGATCAATGAATGAGGAATGAAAATAAAAAATGAAAACATAAATGGATAATAAATCAGTTTTTACTTGAAAAATAATTTTAATAAAGAATTATTAATAAAAATGGAATTAAATTTATTAAGTAAATCATATATGTAATAATATATTTATTTATGGTTCTATAATATATTTATAAGAATCATAAATTTATTATAAATAATTTTTTAAATGTGTACGAAGGAATTCAAGACTTAAGCTAAGGGACTTTGATCTCACTTTTTTACATCTATGAGATACATTCTATATTCACCACGATTTTATATTTTATATTTTTAAAACAAATCCCAATAATATATTTTTTTATTATTACTCTAAATTTTTTTCAACATTTTATCTATTTTTGGATCACCCTTTTATGGGGTCTACCGTTCAAGAGATACCTAAACAATAAAGGAATTCAAGTGTCTCATTTATTTCAATGAGTCAAATGCCATATAAACCACTTATTTTTTTATGTATGTATAAATCCCTATTTACATATTATATAATGTATTTTATTATTTTCATAATATTTAAAAAAATTTAATTTAATTATTTAATTAGAACTATGATTTATATGTTACCAAAGTCGTAAGGGTTTGATGTTATGATAACATTGTTCATAAGGATTGTTTATGATTATTATATCAATTATGAAATATAATGAACCATATCTCAATTAACCATTATATTTTATATACCTCTTATTATTTCATTTGAAAAAAGTATCCCTTCATTTTTCCCTTTTTATGTATTTAGATTTCAAAAGATTTTTTTTTACGAAACCTGATATTGTTCCACACTTCGGTCAAAAAACCCTTCCCCTCTCATATCGATGATTTCTAAAAACATTTTGTAACACCTCGAGCTTCCACGATACGCTTCTCATTCAATAATGCAATAGCTTGCATTGTACGCAACTTCGAGTTCTAAAACACCGCGACTAATCAAAGTAGCTGTTATGAATAATAATAACCACTTTTTAAAATAATAGAAATTTTATATTTCAAAATGGACTTCATTTTTGTATTCTTAATATCGAAATTATCCAAAGTTGAATTTTTTGTAATTTTCTGAGAACTTCCAATTTTTTATGAATAGTGAAAATTACTTATAAACAACTTTTTTAATTAAAATAATTTATAGTGATAAATTATACTATTTAGTGGTTTTAAAGTATAATTATAATATATTTTTACCATTTTATCCAATGGTGGTCAATAAAATTAATTTAACATTGAAATTGGACATAAACAATCGCCAATCTTTTGATATAAATTGTTTCTTAAAAACACGCTATTTGTTGTGACAGCGGGAATTAATTATAAAATTAATTAATGCAATTTATATGTTTGTAATTTTCTAAAACATACCTAATTTTTGAATTCGGACTATCAATTATATCTTAGGGTGAAATTTTGGCATTGTTCTGAAAAACTTCAATTTTGGATGAATAGTGAAACCACTAAGTGGTAGTTAAATAACTGATTTTTTCGATTAAATGAAATGTTACCACTTTTGTGATTGGTTTTCAAAAATTCGACATACATGGTTGTCATTAAGAAGTAAAATGTGGTTCAATGTGATTAAAATAATTTTTTGGTGAATAGTAACTTTTAAGTTCTTAATCGCGATTAGAGGTAATTAGTGTAGTTTATGGTAAAAATAATGTTTTAATAATATGAGATGAGCTTGAAACTTGTCCTAATCCTATTGGATGAGTCATTACGACCAAGAAAACTCATGGGTCAACTTGGGGACCCCATGGAGCCACTATGGTTGGAAAATGACATTAATATATATTTATTTAATGTTAAAATTAAATTAACACAAACAATAGTTGTTCTACTAAAACAGTTTTAAGTGGGGTTACACAAGGTCAAATTTTGACTATAAATATTCATTAGAATTATAAAAAGATTTACAACATCATAGTATTTTTTTATAATTTTTAGACATTAAATAAATTAAATTATATATGACATCATGATGATGTTGCGATGACCTCCTTATTTAACTATTTAAATAAAATGGAAAGATAATGAAATATCTAAGACCTACACATGTCCAAAATCTATTGGATGAGTATATTTCTAACCCTTATCACCTTATCCACTAATTATATAAGTGTGGGACCTTTATAATTCGAAAAACATTTTATAATAATGTAAAATTTCCTTACCTTCCAATAGTGCCCCTCCTCTCCTCTTATAAAAGGCCCCCACCTCTACCACTTCATTCACACATTCAAGCCATTTGGCTCGGCCAAACTCTGCCCAAATACTCTCCCAACTTCCACCTATTACTCCTAGAAGCCTCACTTTGGGCAGAACTCTTCCCAAAGAAGCCTTTGGCTCTAATCAAAAAGAGTTATCCGATTTTGAGGTAATGTCTTCTCTAATGTTGTTTTGTTTTATTTTTCTTCTCCAACACCCTATACTCTTTTTATTCATTTGTTTTGTAACAACACCAGTATCCTAAATATACTAGGATGTTGTTATAAGAAGGATTCGAGCTACACATACACACACCTACATGTAAGGGTTAAAGAACATAGGGTTTCTATGGATGGCGAATTTCTGCATCACGAAACGATGATTGTTCAACACTCATATAACACCTTCAAAGGTGGCCATTAAGATGTCAATATATTTATATATGATATATAATATGTTTATGTTTTACTTATGCTTCTGTATTTCTCATTTATGGCATACTTTATGATTTCCATTATGGGTAAAACACGATAATTTCATTTTAGGAAGTGCGGACTACCGCCCCCTCAAAGTGATTTGAATCATTAATGCCATATGTGGGATGTATAAAGGATGGAGTAAATGGTAATATACACTATATTATACTGTAATTATATTATACATTTATAACATTATTATTTCATTCCATTAAATACGAAAAATAAATGAATGTAGCGTTCATGCGTACGTACGGCTTACCGTCTCCATGAACGGTGTATTTCATTTCTTACCCCTAAATGTTACGTAATAATTGAATGTATATACTGGATATATATGATATATATGAAATCTAAATCATGAATATAATTCTGGAGATAATGGATATTCTACCACATAAAAAAACTTGTAATTATAAGAAGTTTATTGTTGACTCAAGTACCAAAGATCGACAAAACGACCATTATTAACTTAAATAATTACAAAATGTTCATAACATTGTAATAAGTGATAAAAAAAGGCTAATGAAATTAAAAATGGTTCTTAATAAGGTATATATTAACTCTAGTTTATTATTCAAGAGGTTAAAGAACGGTTGAGTCAAGTCAGACATGAGGTAAGGGTTTACTTCACAACCTCTTCATTATCCAAGGTTGTTTATACATAATTATCTACTGGGACCTCGTTATCATCCACATCCATGTTTCTTAAAAATGTCGTTCAAAACATTTTTACTATTAAATGGAAAATGGGTTAAAGTCATTTATACCCTTATACGTTTTTGAAAGGAATCTTACCATCGTTTTCCAAACAATGTACTTTTTGACCTTTTTGACAAATTTAAGGTAAGAATGTTTTTTTAACTTATACGGCGGGTGCGGCTATTTTCCGCCATTATAACTTCGTCGAAGCTTCCCTTACAAGCTTATAATAATATTTTCAAAGTAAATTTATTATTTTATAATTATGGGACTTTTAAATGATTTCAAAAAAAAGAGATATTTCTCTCAAATAGCTTTGATTTCATCCATGTCAACATCCTTTGATGGGTTTTAAGTTTATTTGAAATTGATTTATAATAAAAAACTTCCATTGATCATTTTGTGAAACATTTGACTGTAGATGTGTTATTTTTATACCATCCATAGTTTATGGAGAAACTGTTGACATTTCGTATGCTAGTTTTACTACGAATATTTATGTTATGTTTAAACCTATTCATATGAGGAATGTATTGGACTTAATAAGTGACGGGTGGAGCCCGCTATAGCTCCTCAATGCATCGATAGGTCTCATGAGACAACTAGACGTGGAATTGGCCGAGGCCCTTTCCCAATTTGATTTATGGTTTTGGCGGAGGCCTTAATCATTTTAGATGTCTTGGCCGAGGCCTTGGAAAAATGTTTCAGAATGTCAGGCATTATACATTCCCTCATTATGAATGTGGTTATTGATATTGCATGTGATTATTCGACCAGTAGAATATCCATGTGAATAAGTTAATGGCATTATCTCATTTTACTTTTGCCATATTATGTTGATGTTCAAGTTTAAAAGGCTTTTGTTTTAGTTATACATTGCCTTAAATTTTTATGTTTATTTATGAAAGCTTCCGCAATATTTATATCCTTACTGAGCATCTGAGATCACCCCTTTCAATGTTTTAATATTTTCCAGGGTGTGAAGAAGTATTTCATGAATGACCTACAAGGATAGTCAGAAGAGGATATGAGTGTGGACTATGAAGACTTTGTTATTAGTTTTTCACTTTATGATGTAATGTAAGATTTATGAATGTATATAGTGTTTCCAAGGATACTAAACTAATCAGTCTTTCGATACTTGATCTTTTGTGATCATGCCAATTTTAAGAAGTAATGCACCGACTCTAGGTAGCTGGGGTCGGGGCGTTACACATTTTGTGAAATATTATTTAATTTTCCAAATGATTTAGTAAATTACTTTTAAACAATTATTTACTAAAAAATTCATGTATTTTTCATTCCCATTTCAAAATAAATATATTGTTTAGATTTTATAGAAATTGTGAATATTATATTTGATTAAAAATTTGTGAAATTTCATAACATTAACAAAAATAACACATTAAAAATATTTCATCATAATTTTTAAAATTTATTTTCAATGAAAAAGTTCCTTAAATATTTTTAGGATATAAAAGGTATTATAAAAAGTGGAAAGGATAATTTCCTCAAGAAATTATTTAAATCAATTTTTAAGAATTTTTATAATTTTCAATTTTTATTTTCAATAATGAATATTTAAAAAATACATTATTAATATATTGTTTCAAAATGTGAATTCCAATTAATTGATACTTTCCTTAAACAAATTTCTAATTAAATTTTCATTCTAAATTTTTTTCTATCTAAGATGAAATACATGATGTTACTTAATAATTAATTTGGGTATAATCTAATTATACCACATTTATTATCCCAAAATATTTTTTTTGTTTATGATGAAAATATTATTATGAGGCCTATTTATCATCCATGGGTTATACTATTATAAATTGTTTATGCAACCTACTTCTTTTACAATGGGTTATTATATGATGAAATTATTAAATGATTATAAAAACTATTTTTTCCGCATGTTATGAAATTATTAAATTATTATAAATCCATTTCATTTCATGGGTATATATAAGATGAATGTTTTAAGTTATTTTGTAAATCATATATATGAATTTAACTATCTGATGGGTGGTACCAATATATACATCCAATTCATTGTTTACAAATATATATCTCATGAGTTAAATAAGACTAGATTTGGATATGAACATGGTTTAGTAATGAATTGTGTCCACTATGATAGTCTTGTGAGTGATCCCTGGATACCATGATGGTTCTTAGTGTGAAATCAATCAACTTTTATATACATAATATTGGACCTTGAACTAAAATGGTTTGGATTTAAAATTCTTATTTAAATTCCACAAATTTATGAATTATGAAACTATTATGTTATCATGGTTCATGTTCAATGAATCCATTATGATTACTATCATAAGAAAAACCATGATTTATATCATGACTCATGATTATTGTATATTATATTCATGGTATGGTTTAAAAATTTTATTTATATATTCACATAACTTTATACTCATGATATGTTGGTATCTCTCTGATATACCCTTATTGAGAATATGAGCAGACCCTTTTTCATATTTTCATTCCCCCGATTATGATGTATGGTATTATGTATGATGCATATAAAATGGGAAATAGTTATAAATAAAATAGTGGGTAATAATGCATCTTACTAATGGAAAAGGTATTTTGGTTTTTATGCTTGAAGATTCAATATTCCATTACAATGCGATAGCATGTTTTTCTAAAATGTAAGGAATATTAATCTAAATAACATAATTTCTATGTTTGATATGATTGGATAATTATAGTTGGTATCAAATGATAGGTTCAAATAATTATTATAAATTAAGTTATAAAAACATAGTGAGATCCCAGAGGATGTGTCTATGGTAATACTTATTTATATTTAAAAGGTTGAGTAAAATTGTATTAAAATTTATTCTAATATTATTAAAGGATATATTTTCTAGTTTCTAATAAATTAAATCAATATCATAGTACTATATGTGTTTTTAACCATGATACAAAGACACCGTTGAAAAATAACTCATAAAAGGGTACATTGAGATTGACTAGATCATCACATGAGGCCTTGTTGGACACCCAGTTTGACAAACCTAGGAGATATGATTTGGAATTAAAAATAATAATTATGAATCACGATTAAGTATTTATCTTGATAAATTGAATTAATTACATAATAAAAACCAAATGTTTTGTATATTAAACGGAATATTTCATGATTCAGACATCATGTATGTAATTTCTCAATATTATGTATCTATCCTCTATGAGTATTTCTAATCCCAAAAGTATTTTGTTTTATTCAATGTATTAAACCTTATGGGGTCATGTTAATTTGGAATAAAATGGATAATGTAATTATTTTTCACCCATGAAACCATGTTTTATAAGACTTAGAATGAAAAATATCATTGATATGCTTACAAACCCTTCAAAACCTATGAATCATACTAAAAATATAAACATGTAAAAGTCTGAAAACATTCTAATGATACCTTAATTAGTCAAACCCCACCATATTTTAGTGGTTATTATAATCCTCTAGCAGATGAGAAATGGATATGTACTAATGAAAATATATTATATGTTCTCTAGTGTATTGAATAATAATAATTTATTTTAGTTTTCTATCAATATTAGGGAGAATAATTTAAATGGTGAAATATCATCAATAATATAAAGAACGTGGAGAAATTGACTCCATATAATGTGATATGATTAAGATATTATTATTCAATAAGAAATTCCCTTTTATTATATATACAAAAATTAAGATCAATTAATTGACCTAAAGAAGAAGGATGATGAATCCCATAGTACCTATAGGAAAAATATTACTATACATGTGAGGTAAATTTCTAGAATTAGCATCCATACTGAATGTAATGTTGACTAATTCTTCTAGGGAATAAATAGAAGTATATAAAGGGTATTATCTATAATAGAAATTGAAATATATGAAGAGATCATTATTTGTTTAATCGGGGTGTAAATGTATATAGGAGGTTACAATCAATCACATGGTTTTTTATAATAAATGAAATATAGAATTTAATAGAAACTATAAAAACATGGTCAAAATAATTTGATATTTACATTATTCTGAAAAATTGGAAGGAAGTTAAGATGAAATTATTTTAAAGGTAAGAATGAAAATTTGTGTATTGAAAAGAATCTCATTGGGGGGTGAATAAAAAACTGGTATGTAGAAGAAAACTATCATTAGAAATGGAGATAAATCTCCATAGAATGAACCTACCACATGATAGTTCTTCACATTCAAATATTTAAAATTTTCTTAAAATCATTTACCAAATACAGGGGATAATGTTAATGATAAACCACATAAATTGAAGAAGTAAAGGATAAAGGTAATTTTAATGAAGTAAAAATTAATGATGTGAATACAGATAATTTCGTCACACAAATACTCTACAACTATATTGGTAATTTCATGATTTATTTTACATGAATTATCCAACATAAAATATTATTGTTAAAATTTTATTAAAATTTAATATTATTATCTCCCTCTATATAGATTATAATAATGAAATATTATTTGAAATTCTATCGATGCATGTATAGAACAATGATTCCAATGAAAATATTTTTGTATAAGATAAATTATCAAATATGTTATAAAGGATAGATTAACATTTGAATGTTTATATGTATTTATTTATTATCAATATAATAATTGGTGATTCCATATGGGGTTTATGAGTTCTTGTTTGATTAAAAGATAAATTAATTAACACATAATTTATGGTTTTTTGTGATGTGATTTAATAATGATTAAGAAAATTTTAAAATATATTTTTTAAAATAAAACCCTTTGGTTTTGTATATGTTATATTGACAAGGTTATTTGAGGAGTAATTCCTTTACACATTGTGAACATATTATTAATTTTTTCAATAACCTTTACAATTTATCTTATTTTTTATGTTGATAAAATTATGGGCTACATTTATTCACCTTATCAAGTGAGAATAATTTATTTCTATAAAATAATATTTATTAATGGATCCAAATCCAAGAATATATATTAATTAAGTTTTATGGTTATATATATTAACATATTCAATTATATATGATCATGATATATTTTCTACCTTGGAGTATTTTAATTGTCTTTAAAAAGTTGTTAATAGAGAATTTATTTTTTCAAACACCATATCATACTTAGATAGCCTGTCAGTTTAACAAAAATAATTCCATCATTACATGATATTTTTTTATGTTGTTAAATGTATCTTAATTTTTTTTGGGATACACACATTCCTCTTGACGATTCATCTTATAGAAATTTATTTCACTCCAAAATTCAGATAGAACCTTATTAATCCCATTATAGAATGAATTATTGATCTCCAACACAATTAAATGATTTTTTAGAAATAAATACAATAGTACATATGGTAGCTGATGAAATATTGGTGATTTTTTAGCCACTAAACAACATGTAAAGGAATCAATATGTTGAAAACAATGTTTTATTTTTAATCATTTATTCCATGATTAAGTTAAATTTTTTGAGATTTTGTTTCTGTAAATTTCACTATTGGTAGAATTAGGGAAATATAAGACATTGGAATATTTTTTACATTGAAATTATTAATCGAATAGAGATTTTTATTATCACATATTTCTTCCACTAAACCACTATCAGGTTCATGGTGTGTTCCATATATCTCTCCTAAGTAATTATATACATTATTTATCACATGTACTAAACTCATAGGTTATAGTGTGGTAGATAATGATCTTAATTATAAGGAATTACTAGTACAGTCTCGGTAATATAACATATATTAAAAAATAATAACAATCACCTAGTCACTATTTTTGGGTGAATCCACCAAATTGGGGATGTTACGTGAGAGCCTAAGGTTGTAATGGGGAAAAATTATTATTAGTTTTAGTAAAAATGTGAATAGTTATGAAGGATGCATTAATTATATAGGTGTGTATAATGTAACACTATGAGTTATTATGAAATATTTTTTTTCAAATAAATTTAATATTTTTGATATTTTTCATTTCACACAACACGGTGATTACGTTATGTTACATAAAACATTAAATCTTTATCAAAATATGACACATTATTAAAACATTAATATCTATTTTGATAGTTATAACCTAACCATTGGAATTGTTGCTATTAATAAGATTAAATAAATAATGTAATTTTTTTTATAAATTTATATTAAATTAATTATTTATTGACCAATTATTTATAAATTAAAATAAAAACTATTTTAAAATAAATGAAATCATTATCTAGGAATAAATATTGATAAAAACATAGATTTTTATCACAATTCAATAAAAAATAAATTATTTAATTATTTAATTTAAATTTGTTTATATTATATAGAGTTAAATTTTTAATATTAATATTTAATTTTTTATAGGAATAATATTATAATAAATCCAATTTCATTCTTATAAAATGATGTTTTTTAAAAATGATTTTTTGTATCATTTTATGCACTTATATTAATATTAAATTTCTTCCAATATTATTAAATTAATTAGTGATAATAAATATCAGTTTCTAAATAATAGGTTAAAAATTATATTTGGGTTATTTTTTTAAAAATAAATAAAAGATAATATTTTGATAAATAGTGAAAAGTAGAGGTTTTTATTAAAAAATTTCCATTCAATTAATGCATTTTAAAAAATAAAAAAATAGGTAAAATGATTTTTAGAGTTTTTTCGATTATATAATTTATATTTTAATTCAATTTATATCATTAGAATAAATTTTATAATGTATTTTTATGTAAAATGGTTTTAAACATTTGAAACATTTCTTTTCAGGATAACCAATTTTTTGTCGCATTTACATGATTTATTTTAAATTATATTATTACTCTTATTTGAATTGAATTTGGAAAAATGGATTAAATATTTTTATTCATAACAATTTATGTCACATACTAAGTTCATCATGCTATTTTCTATATTTAATACTAAAAATTGTAATAATTAATTACTGCAGTTAAAGTTAAAATTGGATTACCAGGGGTTAATGTAAAAATATAACTGGTAAAATGACCTATAAAGTTTTGGAAGGAATATTTAATGGGATTATTTTATCCTTATATCATATAAGTATCAATAATGAACCATTTTGTATCCCTATTTCGTGTAGATAATGTGGGTACACCATTTTCATTTCAAAAGTTACTCGTGTGCCACTCTCCTCACATATAAAAGGAAATCCACTATACACACCCCTTGAATCTCCAAAACCACATTGGTTAATAACAAAACAACAAAAATAACATCATTAATTAACTCCCCTCATCCTATTATACTTATTTGGGTAATTAACATATCATATTATGTGTTTTCTTGAAAATCCAAAGTGGTTGTTTGAATAATATAAAACGTCCCTAACTGAGCATTTTATTGAATTTATTACTCCACATACATTATTTATTATTAAACCATATATATTTAATTATATGAATATATTAATTATGGATAATTTTTTATGAAAATTTATTTATCATTAACCATATGAACTTCAATCAAACGAGATATGAAATCATTATTCTGGTGTATGGCAGACTTCAGCATCACGAACTTGAGTTAGTGATTATCCATCCCAAAAACTACCATCTAGATATAATGATATGATTAATTTTTATATTTTATATTAATTATATAATTATATATAAATAATTATATTACCACATGTCTCATATTACCTACTTACACAATGAAAAATAATTATATCACAGGTTAGTATGACAGACAACTGCCCCGTGAAATGATGGGATGCATATTTTTTTTATTTTGTTTGAATTTTAATAAGGATAGATTAAATTATTAAATAGGATATTACTAATATAATTACACTTAAATGATTATGATATCAAATATATCTTCTATCATTCTTTTATATGGGGCGTAAAATAATGTTATTTACGTGTATGGAAGAATGCCGCCTCATAAAGCGATGCGATTTGATTTTTCACATTCAGTTTACATAGAATGTAAAAAATGAAAGATTAAATTATAATATGTGATACATAAATGAAATATATATTATTATATAATATTGATATATAAATTACTTATCATTCATTTATTCTGTTGAAAAAATGGAAACAATATTCATCCATACGTATTACATGGTGTCTCTATGATCTTTGTATTTTATTGTATTTCAATATTTTATTTGTATTTTGATAAATAAATATATAAAAAATAAATATTATATTAATATCATGGTTATCATCATAAATATTACAGAATTATTATCAATTTATTAGGATTGATCTAACCTGACCAAACATACATGAAAAATGAAATAGTTAGTATCAAAAACATAATATTATCAATGGAATTGTGAAAAATAAAGTAATGAAAAGGCATTAGAAAAAAACTTTATTGTGTGATAAATATAATATGGTTTTATAATATATTTATATAAAAAATTATATTTCCTATCATGAATTTTTAAACAATTTTGAAGGAAATTAAGACTTATGGTTTGAGATTTCCTTCTCATTATTTTACGTATTTGAGACACATGCTATATTCACCAAATATTTATTATTTTTGGTGTATATACTAACCCAAGAATGTATATTATTATTCTTCTCCTTATTATTATCATGATTTACATATACATTTAGGGATCTATTTTAAATATTTTTACTTTTCAAAAGTTACCTAAGGGGTAAGAGATTTTTAATGTCTTATTTCTTTATTGAAGACATATTCCATGATCACCAATTGTTTCATTTTTCTGTATATATACCACACCATTGAACTTTTATACAATTACTCTATTTATCATAATTATATTTAAATTATATTTATTGAATTTAAATTTTAATATGTCTTATGATTCAAATGATACCAATGTTGTATGGGTTTTATTATTCATTGTCACTGTTCATTGAGATTGTTTATGAATATTATTTTGATTATGAAATATCATGATCCACATATCAATATGCTCATTAATTTTTAGTGAAAAACTACTTTATTTCATTATACTAATGAAAACCCCATTCTCTTATAAACAAATGATTTCTAACAATGTTTTAAATCTTTTATCATTATCCAAATGATTTATTAATGTTATTTTTATAAATTATTTACAGTATTAAAAATGTTTCAAATGGTATCATAATTTCATTTTAAAAAAAAATCACATATTTATTTTACAAAATATTTAAATGTAATAATTATTTTCACATTTATGGAATTTAGTGCTTTCATGAACACTCAATGTTTTATGGAATCATTTTTTAGTGTAAAATTTTTTATTTAATGAAAAATATTTTTAAAAAATCATCATTTTAAAATAATTTTTTAAATGGGAAAGGGTAATTTACCGATGATTTGTTTAAAACTATTTTTTAATATTTAATTATTGTATTTAATGTCAATTTTAATATAAATTTATTTCCAAAAAATTATTTACCTTTTAATTAAATAATATAATTTCAAATGAAAGTATATTTTCCTTCAAAAACATTCAATGTGATTTTAATATAAAAAAATTCATCTAAGGTGACATCTTTTGATGTTATTAGTTTTTTATGGGGATATGATCCAATTGTACCAGTATTATTTTCCACAAATATGGTTCATGATAATGATAACAATATGATTTTAAAATATATTTATTTTCCACATGTTATACAGTGACAAAATGATTATGAAACCCACTTCTTCTTCTATAGGTTATAGTTTGATTAAATCATTAATGAATTATGAATCATGTTTCATTTTCAATGATTCTATTATGATTTAATGTTTATTAATCCCATTTATATATAGATGTTCTAATATGATAAATGTTTTATGATCTTTTTGAATTCATAAATATAATCTTCACTATGTGATGGGTTAGAGCCCTATCTCCCCCCAATGCATCATGTAATGATTTATATCCCATTAAATTAACAGGACTATAATGGAGAATGAATTTAGTTCATTAAAAAAATATTTTTAGTAAGATAATCTTGTAAGTGAACATTGGCTACTATAATGGTTTGGGATGTGAACCCATTCCACTATAATAGTCTTTAAAATGCGAATTGTACTAAAAAGGAAATGATTATTTATTAGAATGTGTATAAAAAATCGTTTCCTTATTATAAGTTTATGTTCTCATTTTTAAAGACCCTTAAATTCCGTGGATTATTTTTTTTCTTAAATACATGGGAATTTTACGAGTCCATGAAAAATGACAGCACATGATTCTGAGGCCCGGTTTGCCCAGAATTTTTTTTTTAAGTTTTGTTCGGGTATGTTTAGAAAATATACGAGCATGTTTTTTAAAATTTTTAACCGGTGCTTGGAATTGAAATCAGATAGAACCATTGAACTCGTAGCGCCTTTATTCGGTTAAGAATACTTTCTCTTTGACAGCAGTGGGACGAGTTTTAAAGATAGTTTTTGGGGTTTTTAGAGATTGAATTAAATAAAAATAAAGTTTGTGGTTCTATTTTTATTTGATGGTTAAAATCTCCTCATAGAAGTTGGAGGTGGGACCACCACACCTTAACCTCCCATAAGAGATTATGGTGGTGGGGCCCACTCAAACATAACCTCCTATGAGAGGTTATGATGTGGGGACCACATGGGGCAAACCCCCCCCCCCCCAATTGATGGTGGAGAGTAAAACCTCTCAACTCTCCCTCATTAATGAGGGAGAACCTCTTGAACTCCCAATTAATTAATAGGTTCTAACTACCCTAATTAACTTGTGCCAATACTCATTAATTAATTAGGGTAGCCATGTTATTAATTCACCAATTTAATTTTTGTTTCAGCCACTTAATAATAGACAAACTCAATCTATTGTTATTTTTTCTTGGCATTTCTCATTTGGTAGAGCTTGGGAAGAGAAGAGCTTGTGAGAAAATTTCTTCTAATAGAAAACGCTCCACCGACGAAGAACACCGACCTTCTTCGACTTCCTCCCTTAGATCATACTAATGTGGTGCATCTTTGAATGACCTTCCCTCCACATTGTTGTCAAGGATCCGACGTAGAATGGGATTGGGAGTGTGTGGTGGACGCGACAAATGACGAATACCATTATCTTCTTCCTGTGACTTCACCGTCAATGACCGAAAATTAAAGGTACAAGGTTTATTTTGTGTAACAATCCTTTTCTTTTTCTCCTCTTCATATTGGAAAGGAATTGTTTTGTGGTTGTAAAACAATTGTTGTTAATATTTCTTACTCTTTGATGAGCCGTGTCTTACGACCCTAAACACGGAGGGTACGTGCCAAACCAACATGGTCAGACCCCTCCTCCATTCTTTTTTGTGTTGTTTCTCGGCATGGCGACGAAGCAGCATTGAAGGTGACGAAGGCACATGGAAAGGCCGCATATCCCATAGCCTTCGCGAATGGTACTACCCACGTGGCGTTCCAGTGCCCCGACTGAGATGGCTCTAAGAGTCGAACCACCGCTGGCCTCCCGCGTGCCCGACCACACCACCGCCGGCCTCCCGCGCGCCCCAGCTGAACCCCACTTGTTCGCGCCGCCCCGCGTTACCCCAGACTGAACCATGACGACACGAACTGTGCCATCCCGACCACCCCCCTGGTGCCCTTCCTGGTCGCCTCCCGGCCTGGCCGCGCCCTCCGGGCTGAGCCGAACTGTGCCGCATCCTCTGGGCCGAGCTGAGCCAGGCCGCGCCCTCGCGACGATCCATGCCAAACCAGCCCCGAGCCTGGGCCGAACCAACCTCGCGACCTGCTGGTCAGGGCCACACAATCCAGGCCGATCCTAACAAGCTGGCCCGCCCAATGAGCCGGTCCACACCCAACAAGCCTGACCAGGTTGACCAAGACCAGGTGAGCCTAGGCAGGGATGGGCCGAGTCGTTCTGACCGTGTCAGACCATAGCCGGACCCACTACTGAACCTTTACAATATTTGGCCATATCTTTGGCACCAGAAGACTTTTTTACGAGCCGTCAGTGGAACTGGTTTCCATGGAGCATGTCAGTCCCTTTTTTTATACCCCAAGGAGTTCGGGGTAAAGTTGAGATCGGTCAGGTTGGATCAAACACAAATCCAACCGGGCCTCGGGGACTAAAAGACAAAAAAACTTACAGAGCGGGCGTCTAATTGATGTGTCATCAATTATGATGAGACCTTTATGACATGGAGGACCTTTGAGATATTTATTCATGGGTCATCTTGGAATTTTGAACATCGACTAGTATCTTGTGGAGCAGATGATCTAGAGATGAGCGAGCATTTGTGTAGGATTCTATTAGCTGGCTGAGACCGGATGACTATAGACCATTTGACTTGGAGTGACTCTATTCACCCAATAGGGAGGGAATTGGTGTCGTGACAGACCCACAGTGGGGATCACCTTGGTGATACAACAGACCCACGGTACTCGATAGGTGGAGTACCTCAGCAAGCTACCAGGGGGAGCACCTCTATGTGAGTACAGCAGACCCACGGTGGGGATCACCTCAATGTGATCATGACAAACCCATGGTACTAGTCAGGAGGAGTACCTCAGTAGTCCATGGTTAGTGGGAGGCACCTCTGTGTGATGTGGTAAGACCACTGTATACAATAGAGGATTAGTTTTCTAGGAGTCGAGGGTTCATATTGATACTATCACTAGAATAATATCTCGTTTGAGCTTAGTCAGTAAATTTTGTGTTTCCCTCATGTTTGAGATGGATTACGTGATAACATAGGTAGTTGTATGGGAATATACCTGAGTGGGGTTATCTATTGAATTCATAATTTCTGGTTTATCATTGTTGGATTTTGTGAGACCTTGAGTGTCTCGGGGTCCCTACTATGTATCGTTATACTCACCCCTGCATAGGCTATACCCACACTCATTGTGTTTTTTGTAGATGACGAACAGTGTTGACTGAGGCAGAGCGTACAAGGACTGGATGGTACCTGAAGGTGGACCTTACGATGAGTTGGTACATAGAGGATACTAACAGATGTGGAATACTGAGGAGGAAATCAGTACCTACCCATTGGGTAGGAATCCTAGAGGATGATCCATTAGTTGTTTTAATTTTATTCATTTTTAATTGTTTTCAGTTGTACTTTTATTTTCATGTTGGGCTTGTATTTCAGCACCTCTACTTTCAACACTCTTTCTATACAGTTTAACATAGTTTTTTTCTTCTATCCCTCACTCGGTTGTGTGCATTTTCATGTATTAAAGGCAATGCCTTCCCAGATTAATGATTTATGCCTTTGATGCTAGTCTCCAGCCCCTAGCCTTAGGAAGGAGGGCATGGGGTAGTCACGGAATTGGCCCTGGGGGACTGGTCATGAAAAATTGGTATCAAATGAGTCATTTCTACCGTAGAACATAGGACTCTGATATTTCAGTGAAGAAATAACGTTAATGGTACTGAGTGTGGTTTTTAGTTCAGGGAGTCCAGTGTTGGTGCGACGACCGACGTATCCATACACCAGGACCCTGCCTACTGATTTCTGACTCAGTGCATGATAAATTGATTATGTGTGTGTTTTCAAATGTTTTCTTTAAGTCATCTCAACCAGGTCAGCTCATTAGGATTAATCTTTGACCATGTCACATTACTTCCATACAGGATTCCTCCACGTGGATGACCAGCGAGAGTCCCAAGAGTAGTATTAATAAATAGGACATCGAGCGATGAGGCCTCAGTGTCGGTCCCTTTTCCAGAGGAGGCAACAGCGGCACCACAGCCTGTTGGGCCACCGATGCCACCAGCCCCAGCAGTAGACGATGCACGCCGCTTGAGCCCAAAGCACGAGTTCCAATTCCAGAGGCCACCCAGGTTTAGGGTAGAGATGGATCCATAGGCGACTGAGGATTTGATGGAGGCTGTGGTGAGAGCTTTCCAACTAGTAGGGACACTAGACTACTTCATGGTAATTCTTGTTTCTAGCCTTCAATAGGAAGTAGAGGGAAGATGGTGGAGCATGATTCTCTAGGTTCATAATGAGATGATGCTTCTATGGGCTGACATCGAGAGCCTGTTTTGGGCAGAGTATGTTCCAAAAACTCTCTGCACAATGCATATTCAAGAGTAACATCATCTGCGGAAGGACAACAGGATGGTGTCACAGTTCTCTGTGAGGATTACATACCTATCATGCTACTCCGCTGATATGGTATGGGACCCATTTTTAAAGGCCTGGACCTTCAGGCAGGGGATCAGGCGAGAGATAAGGGCTTCGATGATCTCCCTCAACATCCCGACGTATGCAGGGGTGTTGGAGAGAGCAACCATAGTGGAGTGTTTCATTGATGAGAAGTGTCCAGAAGCGAGACCCACCACTTGTTGACAAGTAATAGAGTCTTCTATAGATGAAATAGATCGATGTAATAGTGGTCCAAGAGGACCAAACGCACGGGTGGATGACTGCATGAATCAGGATCGGTTGTACAGGGCACCCAGGGTTGAGACACACATGCCAGGAGCAGGCAGTGTCACTCATGCAGTGGTCATAGTCACATGGATCATAACTGTCCACCAACTCATTTGGATGAACAACAGATGGTCGAAGGACTGCCCAAGCAGAGTCAAAGAACTGATTGAGGTGGTCCACAGGGAGTAGGCGGACATGACAGAGGAGTTGGACCTGTAGTTGGTGGTGGGAGATGTTTCAATGTGTTAATGACACCTCCCCAAAGAGTTCCACCCCGCCAATAAGAAGTAGGTGGCTAGGTGAGATCTCAGCTCGAGGAAGCTGAGGCTTATGATCATGGTGCACCAGAGATGATTCGATGTACGGTTTGTTTCTACTCCACCATAGTTTCAATTATTATAAATAAAGGTTCCATTCACTCTTCCATTTCCACTGCCCTCGTTCAGTGCTCAAAAATTTTGACGGAGCTGTTTTCTCAATCGTTATGGTTAAAGACTCTTACGGGAGCAGACGTGATGATTACACATTGGTGCCAGTAGTGTGAGCTTACTCTAGGAGGAAAGAGCATTAGTTGGGATCTCCTCGTAGCGTCGTCGAGGCCATATGACATCATATTTGGTATGGATTGGTTATCTATAGTCCATTCCTAGATCGACTGTATTAGGCACAAAGTGAGGTGTGTCCTCACAGATCGGACCATGTTTACCTTCATCGGTGAGAATGGAGCCTTTGCATCATAGTATGGACTTACTCGGATGAGGATTCAACCAATCACTCATCAGTTGTCTTGCCTTACCCTCAATCAGTTGATGTGGAGAGTCTAACTTATCCTATAGTGGTGGACCAGTACGCGGATGTTTTCCCTGACGATGTCCCAGGACTACCTCCTCATAGAGAGGTGGACTTTTAAATTGATATGTAGCCTGAGATGGCACCTATATCTACACTATCATATCGGATGGCTGATGCGGAGCTTTAAAAGATGTGGGTACATCTAGAGGACTTGCAGGAGAATGGATTCATTTGGACTAGTGTTTCTCCATGGGAAGCCCTAATTATGTTCACTAAGAAGGCAGATGGAAGCATGGGGCTTTGTGTCGACTACCGTCACCTGAATTAGGTGACCGAGAAGAATAAATACCCACTCCCAAGGATTGATGACCTCTTTGATCATCTGAAGGGAGCATGGTAGTTCTCGAAGATAGACCTCAGATTAGGCTATCACCTGCTCAGAGTTAGAGAAGAGGATGCATAGAATTTGAACATCAGATGGTGGTATGGACACTATTAGTTCTTGGTTAAGACATTTGGTGTATCCATTGCTCTAGTAGTGTTCATGGGACACATGAACATGATTTTCTAGCCATACCATGATCACTTCTTCATTTTCTTCATTGACGACATTCTGATCTACTTGACTACTGGGGAGGAGCATGTCTACCATTTGGAGGTAGTACCAGACACACTTTGAGAGCACCAGAATTATGGTAAGCTCACGAAGAACCAATTTTGGATCTGAGAGGTTCACTTTTTGGGGCATGTAATCTCAGATGATGTAGTTGTAGTGGATCTAGCGAAGATTGAGGTGGGACTTTCTTGGGAGCCACCCAGGAGTGTAACAGAGGTACGAAGTTTTCTCGGATTGGATAGATACTACCGGGGTTTCATTCTTGACTTATCCAAAGCTATAGCACCACTATCATCCTTGAGAAATAAAGGAAGCCCTTAATGTGGTCGGAGAGATGAAGAAAAGCTTTCAGGATCTGAGGTAGAGGCTGACTAGTGCCCTCATCATGAGGCTTCCAGAGGAAGGCGTAGGGTACGTAGTTTACTGCGACGCATCAGGGACCAGACTCGTATGTGTCCTGATGTTGGAGCGAGCAGTGATCGTGTATGGTTCACAGAAGCTAAGACAACATGAGTAGAACTACCCTACCAATGACTTGGAGTTAGTAGCAGTGGTCTTCACCTTAAATATTTCGCGACACTATCTGAGGGGCGAACGTTTTACCATGTACTCTAATCGCAAGAGTCACAAGTATATATTCTCTCATAAGGACATGAACCTAAGACAACGGGTATGGATTGAGTTCATCCAGGACTATGACTTTGAGATAGTCTATACTCTTGGAAAGGGGAATGTTTTTGTATATTAACTCAACAAGAGATCTGGTATACATCTACTAGGTGAGGGGATGGAGCAGTTGGCCACCTAGTAGATATCCTTTTTGGATAGATATGGAGAAGCTTTCCTTCATTCCCTATAGCGGTATATCTTGGAGGGGTGAAGATGTACCCTGGCATTCGACGATAGCATTGGTGACTAGGTACGAGTAAAGAAGTAGCAGATATTGTCTCTCAATGCCTCAGTTGTCAGAAAGTGAAGGCGGAGCACTAGGTACCAGCAGGCTTGGTTCAGCCTTTAGAGGTCCCAGAGTGGAAGTGTGATGGGAATTCCATGGACTTTTTGGTGAGTATTCCACGTACATCAAGGGGTCATGACTCGATTTGGGTGATCTTCAACCGACTCACCATGTCGGTCCACTTACTATTGATCAGAGAGCAGGGTTCAGTAGAGAGAATGGTATTACCCTACATGTAGGAGATTGTACGACTACATGGAGTACGTTTTTTTTATTTTTTCCGATCGTGAAGCATTGTTTACATCTCGTCTATGGAAGGGGTTATAGAAGGCTTTCGGAACAGAACATCATCTGAGCACTTTCTTACATCCTCAGACAGAGGGTCGGACTGAGCGGACAATACTGACCCCCGAGAACATGATATGTGCTCTTATCCTCGACTTCGGTCACAGGTGGAAATATCACATACCTTTGGTGAAGGTTTTCTACAATAATATCTATCACTCCACCATTGGGATGGAACCTTTTGAGGTGTTGTACGAGCGACCTTACAGATCACCCTTGTGCCGGACCGACCCTGGGGAGTTTGCACTAGAGGGAACATAGATGGTACGGGCAACCACATAGAAGGTGAAGATAATCCAAGAGCGGATTAAGATTGCACGTAGTTGATAGAAGTTTTATGCTGACAGGAGACAAAGAACTCTAGATTTCGAGGATGGCGTGCACGTCTTTCTACGGGTCTCACCACGACGAGGTCTACAGAGATTTGGCCAAGGCGACATGTTATCTCCGAGATTCATCAGACATTTCCAGGTCCTTAGTACAGTTGGCGAGGTGACTTACCCCACAGATCTTCCTCCTCATTTGCACTGAGTGCACGACATCTTCCATCTATCCCAGCTAAAGTGGTATGTGAAAGACCCATATCACCTCATCTACCATGGAGAGATTGAAATCAATGATGGGTTGACTTTCACTATGGTTCCAGTGGAGATTGAGTATTCACAGAAACGGGTACAACATAGATGGTTTATACCCTTGGTGGACATTCGCTGGCAGCACGGGAAACTCCAAAAGATCACATATGAGTGGGAGGATCAGATGCATGCTCAGTACACCCACTTGTTCCCTTAGTTAGAGATTCATCTTACGGAGACTTAAGCACTTAGGTGGGGGGAATGTAAAGACCCAAAATTCCATGGAATATTTTTATCGTAAATACATAGTCATTTTACGATTCTGAAAAAATTGACGGTGCATGATTCTGAGGCCTAATGTGCCCGAAAACAATTTCTGATGTTTTGTTCGGGTGCGTTCAGTAATCTTATAGGAAAGTTTTTATAACTTTTGAACCGGTGAACAGAATTGAAATCATAGGGCACCTTTGAACTCGAAGCACCAGTATTCGCATCAGAAGTCCTTCACTTCACGGTAGTGGGTCTTGTTTTAACTATAGTTTTTGGGATTTTTATATATTGAATTAAATAAAAATAAAGTGTATGACTTTATTTTTATTTTACTTTTAAAATATCCTCATAGAAGTTGGAGGTGGGACCACCACACCTTAACCTCTAATCAGAGGTAATGGTGGGGGATCCAACCCGAACCTATCCTCTCGCGAGAGGTTATCACATGGGGACCACACGGTTCTAACCCCCCTACTGATGGAGGAATGTAAAACCTCTCAACCCTCCCTTATTAATGGGGGGTAGACTCTTGACCTACACTTTAATTAATTTGGGCGAACTCTCTAAATTAATTTGTGCCATCACTCATGAATTATTAAGGGGATACAAATTATTAATTCAAAAATTTGATTTTTTTGTCAACAACTAAATAATAAACAAACTCAATCTATTATTGTTTTTTCTTGGCATTTCTAATATGGTGGATCTTGGGTTGAGGAGAGCATGGGATTAATGTTTTTCTAATGAAGGATGCTCCACCGACAAAGAAGCCAACCTACGTTGACATCCGCCGTCGGATCCTATTGACATAGGGAATCTTCAACCATCATACCCTCCTCATCGTCTTAAATGAGCCAATGAATTTTGGGATTTGGTGTGCATAGAAGATGCGATGAATGAAGAACTCATTTTCCTTCTTCCTACGACTTCATCATCGACGACCGAAAATCAAAGGTTGGGGGTTTATTTTGTGTAACTTTTATTTTCATTTTTTCTTCTTCATTTTGGAAAGTAATCATTGCATCATTGTAAAACAATTTTTGTTCATAATTATTACTCTTTAATGAGCCAATTGTTTCCTCCATAAATACGATGGGTGCTGGCCAAACAAACATGGCTCAACCCCTCCATTGTTCTTGATTGAGTTGATTCTCTGAAGGGCAATGAAGCGACATTAAAGGAAATTAAGGAAAAGGAAAAAGTTTCACTTCCCAAGGCCTTCACGAACCACAGCACCCCACGGAATTACGATTCCCTGACTGAGCCAACTCCGTGGTCCGAACCACCGCCGGCCTCCCGTGCGCCCGGCCGTACTGCCGCTTGCCTCTCGTGTGCCCCGTTCGTACCCCGCCAGCCTACGCCAAACTGAGTAGGCCCGAACCGCAGCGGCCCGGCCTCCTGGAATGTCGGATCAGTTGCGTCCTACCCGACCACCTGTTGTCTCAGCTACGTCCTACCCGACCACCTACCGGCCTGCCTGGCACCTTGCCCAGCCACCTCCCAGCCTGGATGCGCCCTGCCTGGCTGCCTTCCAGCCGCCAGGCCTCGGGAACCAGTCCACGACCCCCCTCACAGCACCTTGACCAAACCGTCCCGGTCACACCCCCGGGTCGTGCTGAGCTGGGCTACATCCTCGTGATGCTTTGGGTTGAACCACCCTCACCGCATGTTGCACTGGGCCGAACATAATAGGCTAGGCCACCCAATGGGTCGGACCGGACCCAATAGGTTCGACTGGGTCAACCCAGACTTGGTTAGCCCAGACTGGGTTGGGCAGAGTCGGTCCGACCGAGTCCGACCAGACCCGGGCCTACTCTTGACCCTTAACATTCATTAGCCATATCATTCGCACCAGACCACCTTTTGATGAACCGTTAGCAGAGACGGTTTTCATGGAGTGTGATGGCCCCTTTGATTATATCCAACTACTGTTCGAGGTAATGTTGAGGTACGGTCAGGTCAGATCGTACACTAATCCAACCGGGCTCCCAGGACTAAAAGGCTAATAACTCAGAGTCGAGTCATCTGAGTGACGCCGTCTGTTGCGTTGAGAACTCTATGACGTGGTGGGCCTTTGTGATACATATTTGTGAGACATCGTGGCAGTTGGAGAATCAACTAGTAGCTTTTGGAGCGGATCTTCCAGAGATGAGAGAGAATTTTTGCGGGAACCTAGTACCTAGAAGAGACCTGACGACTGCTAACCGTTTGACTTGGAGTTACTCCACTAGCCCAGTGGGGAGCGCCTTGGTGTCATGGCAGACCCATAGTGGGGAAATCCTTGGTGACGCATCAGACCCACGGTACTCAACAGGATGACTACCTCAGCAGGCTACAAGGTGAAGCCCCTCTATGTGAGTGCGGCAGAACCACGGTGGGGAGCGCCTTTGTGTGAGAATGGCAGACCCACATTACTCGACAGGAGGAGTACCTCAGTAGTCCTAGTTTAGTGGGAAGCGCCTCTGTGTGATGTGACATGTCCATTGTACACTATAAAAGAGGAGTTCTCTAGTATCCAAGGGTTGAGATTGGTAATATCCCTAGTTTAAAATCTTGGATGAGCAGATTCTATAACATTTTTGTTTTCCTCATGGCTGAGATGGCTTACATGATAAATTAGCTATATGTATGGGCATATACATATTTGGGGTTATCTGTTGAATTCATACTTTTTCATTTATCCTTGTTGTATTTTGTGAGACCTTGAGGGTCTAAGGGTCCCTATTGAGTATCACTATACTCACCCATGCACAAGAAATGCCCACACATCGTTGTGTTGGTTGCAGATGACAAAAATCGCTGACTGAGGATGAGAGTACCAGGACTGGACGGTACCTCGAGGTGGACCTTACGACGATTCGGTACATGGTGAAGACTGATGGAAATGGAATACTGATGAGGCTATTTGTACCTAACATTCAGATAGGAATCCTAGAGGATGATCCGGAAGCTTTTTTACTTTTCATTAGTTGAACTTGTTTTCAGTTGTACTTGTTTGTTATTGTTGGGATTATATTCTGGCCTATCTACATTCATCACTCTTTGTATATAGTTTTGCTTAGTGTTTTTCTTTCAGCACGTACTCTGTTCTGTGTGTTTTCATGTTTTAAAGGCAATAAATTCCCAGTTTAGGGATTTATGCCTTTGGCGCTAGTCGCCATCCCCTGGCCTATGGAAGGCGGGCTTGTGGTAGTCAATGTATGGGCCCCTAGGAATGGGTCATGACAAATTGGTATCATAGGAGTTAGTTCTACCACAGAACATATGACTCTTATAATTCTGTGAAGAAATAGTTTTAAGGGTACTGAGTGTGGTTTTCAGTTCAGGGAGACCAGTGTTGGGGCGGCAGCTGACGTATCCATACACTTGGACCCTGAATACTGATTTCTGAATCAATGCACGAAAAAATTATTCCGTGTGTGTTTTCAAAAGTTTTTTTTAAGTTAGCTCAACCGGTTTATCTCAACAGGTTTAATCTTTGACTATGTCGCATCTGTTTCTTTCAGGATTCCTCCCCGCGGACGACCAATGAGTGTCCTGAGTGTAGTACGCACAAATAACCCATCGTGCAACGAGTCCTTGTTGCAGGGCCCTCTTCTAGTGGTACAAAACCCTGTTGGCCACCGATTCTACTAGCCCTAGCAACAGACGATGCATGATTCTTGAGCTCATTGCACGAGTTCCAGCGCCAGAGGACACCCAGGTTTACGGGAGAGACGGACCTATAGGCGGTTCAGGATTGGTTGGAGGATGTGGTGAGAGTTTTCTTACTGGTAGGGACACCCTCCTTCTTCATGTTGATTCTTGTCTCTAGCCTTCTATAGGCAGCAACGGGCAGATGGTGGAGCATGATTCTCCAGGTTCATGACGAGATGATACTTCACTGGGCGGACTTTGAGAGCTTGTTTTTGGTGGAGTTTGTTCCATCAACTCTCCAGGAAGTCCGTATTCATGAGTTACTTCATCTCTAGCAGGGAAACATGACAGTGGAATAGTTATCAGTGAGATATACAGACCTCTCACTCTTCTCCAATGATATGGTATAAGACCCATTATTCAAGTCTCGAACCATTGAGCTAGGGCTCAGGCGAGAGGTCAGGGCTTCGATTATCTCCCTCAGCATCACGACGAAGGAAGGGGTGTCGAAGAGAGAACTCTTAGTGGAGAGTTTTCTTGCTAAGAAGTATTCAGAAGTGAGACCCACCACTAGTTGACATGTTGTGGAGTCTCTTGCAGCTTGCTGTAGACAGATGTCATAGAGGTCCAATAGGACCAGACCCAAGGGTGGATGACTACATGGCTCAGGATCGATTGTATGGGGCACCCAGGGTAGAGACACACATTCCAGGATCTGGTAGTGATACTCATGCGGCGGGCTAGGTCACAAGTCTCATGACTATCCATCCAATTGTTCATATGATCAGTAGACGGTAGAAGGATCTCCCAGGCAGAGACATAGATTCGATCGAGGCGGTCTGTAGGGAGAAATAGAATGTGGTAGAGGAGATGGATGTGTAGCTGGCAGTGGGAGATGATTCGAGGTGTTACCGCTAGCACCACCTGGAGGTCCACCCTGATCACATGGAGAAGGTGGACAGGCAAGAGCTCAGCTCCAGGTAGCTGATGCTTACGATCACGGCTCTTTGAAGATGTTTCAATGTACGACATGTGTCTACTCCCCCATAGCTACAATTCTTATAGATACAGGTTCCAGTCACTCTTTCATTTCCACATCCCTCATTTTTTGCACAGATATTCTTACGGATTCGTTGGCTCGATCCTCACAACAAGAGAATCTTATAAGAGAATACTCAATGATTACGTACTGCCGCCGGTAGTGTGAGAATACTCTAGGAGGTGACAGATTCAGATGTGATCTCCCCATAGCGGCATTGAGGCCTTATTACGACATCTTGGGTATGGACTGGTTATCTATAGTCCATGCCCAGATTGACTGTATTAGGTGCAAAGTGACATGTGTCCGCATGGATTGGACCAGGTTTACCTTCACTAGTGAGAAATAAACGTTTGCAACACAAAACAATCGTACTCGGTTTAGGGTACAACCAATCACTCATCAGTTGGCTTGCCTTACCCTTGGAGAATTTGATTTAAAGAGTCTAACTTATCCTGTAGTGGTGGACCAGTACGCGGGATGTCTTCATGATGATGTCCTAGGATGACCATGTCACAGACTGGTGGACTTTTTCATTGATCTATACACCGGGAAAACACCGATATCTAAAACAGCATATAGGATGGCTCCCACAGAGATTCATGGGCTATAGGTATAGCAATAAGACATCAGGATAAAGGATTCATCTGGCCTAGTGTTTATCCTTGGGCAGCCCTAATTCTATTCTCCATGAAGGTGGATAGATACTTGAGGCAATGTGCGGACTACTGTCTCCTGAATTGGGTGACCGTGAAGAACATGTACTCACTCCTGAGGATCAACCACCTCTTTGATAAGATGATGGGAGCATGGTTGTTTTAGAAGATATACCTCAGAACAGGATGTCACCAACTTGGAGTTCGAGAAGAGGATGTGCAGTTGACGGCCTTCAGATGTCGTTACGGCCACTACGAGTTCTTTGTTATGCCATTCGGTCCATCCAATGCTCCAACAGTGTTCATGATAATCATTAACATGATCTTCCAGCCATATCTTGATCGCATTTTCATTGTCTTCATCAACGACACTCTGATCTACTCGACTACTGAGGAGGATCATGCCAACCATTTGCAGGTAGTACTGGACACACTCTGAGAGCACCAACGTTATGGTATGATCTCGAAGTGCTAGTTTGGGATACGAGAGGTTCACTTTTTGAGGCATGTCATATCAGAGTCTGGAGTTTTAGTGGATCCAACAAAGATTGAGGTAGTAATTTTTTGGTTGCCACCCAAGAGTGTGATGGAGGTACGAAGTTTCCTGGGTTCAACTGGATGCTACCAGTGGTTCGTTCTAGACTTCTCCATAGTTTCAGCACCACTATCATCCTTGATGAAGAACGGTAACCACTTCGTGTGGTCATATATATTCTGGAAGACCATTCAGGAGATGAGTTAGCGGCTAACTAGTGCCCTCATATTGAGGCTTCCAGAGGATGGTGTAGCGTACATAGATTATTATGACACATCAGGGAACAAACACGGATGTGTCCTGATGCTAGAACGAGCAGTGATCGCGTATGGTTCTTGGAATCTGAGACAGCACGAGCAGAACTACGCTACCCATGACCTGGATTTAGCATCATTGTTCTTCTCCTTGAAGATGTGGTGACACTATCTAATGGTAGAACATTTTTATGTGTACTCTGATCACATGAGTATAAGATATAACATCTCATTGAAGTACCTGAACCTAATAAAATGGTTATGGCTTGAGTTCCTTCATGACTATGACTTCGAGATAGTCTATACTGATGGAATGGGGAATGATGTTGCAGATGTAGTCAGAAAGAGATCTGGTATACAACTGCTAGGTTAGGAGACATAGTAGCTGGATGCCTTGCAGATATCCTTTATGGATAGAGATAGAGAAGCATTCCTTTAGTCCCCCACTGTCACTCCCCCACTTCTTCAGGTAGTTAGGGAGCCAATTCATGGGGACGCTGACTGCGAGACACGACGTGCTCAAATATCCATAGGACATGCACCTAATGGATTTTCTAAAGGTGGGGAGCACATCATTCTCTTCATATGGCATACTATGATACTAGTGTCACATCAGGAAGAAGTGTTGAGGTAGTTCCACACATCCCCTCTAGCGTTACATCCAGGAGTGGTGAAGATGTACTAGGACCATCGACGATAACATTGGTGGCTAATTATAAAGAATGGAGTATTGGAGTTTGTCTCACGATGCCTCTTTTATCAACAAGTGAGGGCGGAGCACTAGGTACTAGTAGGCTTGGTTCATCCTTTAGAAGTCCTAGAGTATATGTGGGATGGGATAACCATGGTCTTCGTGATGGGTCATCCATGTATATCAAGGGTTCATGACTCGATTTGGGTGATCGTTGACCGACTCAGCAAGTTGTACCACTTCTTACCGATCGGATAGTAGGGGTCAGTAGAGATCTTGGGACAACTCCACATGCATGGGATTGTGTGGATACATTTAGTACCTTTTTCTATTGTCTCTGATCATGAGACAGGGTTTACTTACTTGCAATGGAAGTGGTTATAGGAGGATTTCGAAAAGATGATTCGTCTAAACACCACCTTCCATCTTCAGCTAGATGGTCAGACAGAGCGGACCATATAGACCCTCGAGGACTTTCTACGTGCTTGTGTACTTGACATCGGTCGTACCTGGGAGGATACCCCTTGTGCTGGACCAACCATTGTGAGTCAGCACTAGTGGGACCAGAGATGGGATGGGCTACCACGGAGAAGGTGAAGATCATCCAAGAGCGGTTGAAGACTACACATTGTGGAAAAAAGTCTATTCTGACAGGAGACGAAGACCTCTAGAGTTCGAGGATGGTGACTAAATATTTCTACCAGTATCACATCGAATAGGTCTATGGAGATTTGGCTGAGGCATCATGTTATCTATGAGATTAATCAGACCATTCCAGGTCCTCAGAAGAGTTGGCGAGGTGGATTACTGCTTAGCTCTTCCACCTCAGTTGCACTGGGTGCACGACCTCTTCCATGTATCCCACCTGAGGATGTACGTGCATGACCCTCTCACATCATCGACCAAGGAGAGATGGACATCAATGATGGGTTGATTTTGACAAACGTTTCAATGGAGATTGAGGATCGAGAGGAGTGGGTCCTACGTGGATTGTTGAAACCTCTGGTGTGCGTTCTTTGGTAGCATGAGATCCTATAGGAGAGCACATGGGAGTGGAAGGCTCAGATGAGTCCTCAATACCCCCACTTGTTCCCATACTTTTTGTTATATCTTATGGAGACATAAATCCCTGAGGTGGGGAGAATGTAAAGACCTATAAATTACATGGAATTTTTTTTCATAAATAAATTGAAATTTTAAGAGTCCGAAAATATTGACGACGCATGATTCTGAGGCCTAGTGTGCCCAGAATCAATTTCATACATTTTTTCACGTTCGTTTAGTAAACGTACGTGGGAGTTTTTATAACTTTTGAACCAGTTCTTGAATGGAAATATGGGGGCACTGTTGAACTTGTAGTGGAGGTATTTTCATAAAAATTCATTCACTTTGATGATAGTGGGTAGAGTTTTAAAGATAGTTAATATGGTTTTTAGAGATTGAATTAAATAAAAATAAAGTGTGTGACTTTATTTTTATTTTACTGTAAAAATATACTCATAAATGTTTGATGTGAGACCACCACACATTAACCTCCCATGAGAGGTTATGGTTGTGGGCCCCATATGAACCTAACCTCTCGCGAGAGGTTATGATGTCGGGACCACACGAGGCTAAACCCCCCAATATATGGAGGAGATTAAAACCTCTCAAATCTCGCTCATTAATGAGTGAGAGCCTCTTAACCTACCATTTAATTAATTGGTGTCAACTCCCCTAATTAATTTGTACCAACACTCATGAATTATTTAGGGGATCCAAGTTATTAATTCACCAATTTTTTTGTGTCAGCAACTAAATAATAGACAAACTCAATATATTATTATTTTTTCTTGGCATTTCTTATTTGGTGGAGCTAGGGAGAAAAGTTCTTCCAATGAAGAATGCTCCACCGAAGAAGAACACTGAACTTCTTCAACTTCTTCCCTCATATCATACTGATGTGGGGTGTCTTCAATTGACCTACCCTCTGAATCATCATCAATGATCCGACATAGCTTGGGATTGGCATTACGTGTCAGACGCGACGAACGATGAACTCCTTCAACTTCTTCGTGTGACATCAATGCCGACGACCAACAATCAAACGTAGGAGGTTTATTTTGTGTATCATTCATTTCATTTTCCATTATTTGGATTATAATGGAATCATTGAGTGGTTTTAAAACAATATTTTTTCATATTTCTTACTCTATTATGAGCCAAGTGTTACCACCCTAAATGCCGAGGGTGTGGGACAATCCAACATGGCCCGAACCCTCTGTCGTTATTGTTTATGTTGATTCTCGGCATGGCGATTCAGCGTCGTTGAAGGTGACGAAGCCACAGAAACAGGACATGCTTCCCATGGCCTCCACGAACCGTGCCACCCCCGTGGCATTCCGGTGCCCCGACCGATTTGGCTCCACTGGCTGAACCACTGCCAGCCTCCCACGCATCTGGTCACACCACCGTCGGCTTCACGCGCACCACGGTAGACCCCGTCAGCCCTTGCCGTTCCAAACCACTCCAGCCCGAAACGTGCTGGCATGGCCTTCTGGCTACCTGCCGGCACGGCTTCACCCTACCCGGCCATCCACCGGCCCGCCTGGCACCCAACCCGACCACATCCCGTCTTGGTCGCGAACTACCCGGTCGCCCGACAGCCTGCCGGGCACCCTTCCCGGCCGCGTGCCCACCTAGCCGCACCCTGCATAGCTTCCTACTTGCTGCCCGACATCCGAATCAGACCACGTACCCCTTCATGTCGCCATGTCCAAACTGTCCCGACCACACCATTCGAGTCGAGCCGCGCCGGGCCGCACACTCGTGACACTCTAGGCCGAACTGCCCTCGCGGCCTACTGGACAGGGCCCAGCAGGCCGGGCTGAACCTAATAGGGTGTCCAACCCAACGAGCTGTTCCAGACCCAATAGGTCTGACCAGGTCAACCAAGACCGGGTGGGACGAGGCTGGGATGGGCAGAGTCGGTTCGATCGGGTCGGACCAGACCCGATCCCACTACCGAACCTTCACTTTCTTAGTCCATATCGTTGGCACCGGACGACCGTTTGAAGAACAGTCAGTGTTACTAATTTTCTTGGATCATGATAGTCCCATTGAGTATACCCCACAAGAGTTGGAGGTAATGTTGAGATACAGTTACATAGGATCGTACACAAATCCAACTCGGCCCCCGGGACTAAAAGGCTAATAACTCACTGACCGGGCATCTGATTGAAGCGATTTCTATTGCATTGAGACCTAAATGATGTAGAGAAACATTCAGATACATCTTCATGGGACTTCGTGGCATAGGGATCATTAAATATTAGCTTCTGGAGCAGATATTCTGGAGCCGAGAGAGGATTTGTTCAAGAATTAAGTAGCTGGATAAGACCTGACGACTGCTGACCGTTTGATTCAAAGTGACACTATTGGCCTAGTGTAGAGAACCTTGGTGTTGCAGCAAACCCATAATGGGGAGTTCCTTGGTGATGCCACAGACATCAGGTACTCGACAGGAGGAGTACCTCAGTATGAAATGTGGGGGAGAGTCTTTGTGTTATCACGGTAGACCCACGATGGGGAGCACCTATGTGTGAGCACGACAGACTCATGGTACATGAAAAGAGGTGTACCTCAGTATTCTAAGGTTAGTGGGAAGCACCTCTATGAGATACGGAAGGCCCACTGTACTCGATAGAGGAGGAGTTCTCTTGCAACTGAGGGTTTAGATTGATACTATCCCTAGAATAAAATCCCGGTTGAGCCGAGTCAGTAACTATTGTGTTTACCTCATATTTGAGATGGATTACCTGAAAACATAGGTATATGTGTGGGAATATACCTAAGAGGGGTTATCTGTTGAATTCATACTTTGTGGTATATCCTTGTTGGATATTCTGAGACATTGAGGGTTTTAGGGTCCCTAATGAGTATCTTTATACTCAACCATACATGGGCTATGCCCGAACCCCATTGTGTTAGTTGAAGATGAAGAATAATGCTGACTGAGGATGAGAGTACTAGGGCTGGACGGAACCCAGAGTTGGAACTTACGACGAGTCGGTACATGGAGGAGACTGACAGATGTGGAATACTGAGGAGGATATTTGTACCAACCAATCAGGTTGGAATCCCAGAGGATGATCCAACATCTATTTTAATCTCTTCAGTTGTACTTATATTTTCCTATATGGAATGTATTTCAAACCCTCTACTTTTAGCTCTCTTTGTATACAGTTTTACTTAGTCTTTTGATTCCAGATTGTACAATGTTGTGTGTGTTTTCATGTTTTAAAGTAAATGCCATCCCAGTTTAGTGATTTATACCTTTGGCACTAGTCACTAGCCCCTGGACTATGGAAGGCAGGCATAGGGTAGTCACGGCACGTGCCCCAGGGTATGGGTCGTGACATCATAGTTCCCATTATTTTATTCTAGTATGCTCCTTGTATTAAAAACTACCTAGATTTTTTTCCATGACTCATGTATATTATATATGATATGAATGGAATTGTTCTTAAATTTTATTCTCATGTGATCATACACATGGGATCATGATATACATATATCTCCATGGATTACATTTATTGAGCATCTGATCTCTCCCTATATTGTTGTTCCTTTCACCATGTTATGATGAAATGTGTTATGTATGATATTTTATAGAATGGTTCTATTATTGATTACATAATAGATGATGATTTATCTCACTTATGGAAAAGTTGTTTATGTTTCCATATTTCCAATGGTATTATACCTTTATGGTCATTAAGAAAAAATTGTAATTAATGAATATTATTAAATACATATATAATATCTATTAATGATAATTATGGGTCTCTAAATCAAACATATAGAAATGAGTTCAAGATTCAAGGTAAGGTAATTTTTTCACACTTGTTTTTATATGGGACACCTTCAATATACCTATCCTGATTCATTTGTGTGATGTATATAGTACCCATGAATATGTGTTATGATTATTAACATAAATATAATGGGATATACATATTAATATATGGTTATTTCCTTCATCGATCATATGATTCAATATTTATCATCATAGTAATAGTTTTGTGATACAATTTTATTGTTTATTGGGATCATGTATTATTATTATTCTAAAGATAAAATTTCAATATCTACCTCGAATCAGATCAGGAATTTGTTAAGATATGGCTATTTAAGGAAATTACACATTTTCATTTCAATTTAATCGATTTACATACTCAAAATAAAAAAAAATATGGAACCTGATATTATTTCTCCCATCGGTTGAAAATATTTTCACTTCTATGCCCTTGATTTCCCCAAATGTTTTGAATAATTTTTTTTATTTCTTACAATTAATGTTTATACACAATTTTCCCTATTTTAAATATATATATATATTAAATTTAATTTCATTCTTTTTTATAAATGAGGAAGTTTATATTTTTACTAAAAATGTGAATGGAATTTTTTTTGTTATTGTGTATGACTTCAATAGTATTTCCCACTATAATTAAATCTAAATAATTTAAATATTTCGTTAAAATTTTTCAAACTTATTTTCCCATTAAAATATATTTTTAATATTTGGGAAATATTTATATTTTAAAAAAGTGATTTCAAAAAGGAAATGTGATTTCCCTCAAAAAAACAAAAAAAAATTAGCGTATTTTTGTTAATTAATAATGAAAATATCAGAATATTTATATGATATACTAGGGATATTGTATAATGAAAATTTCAATTTCATTTCTCTGTATGGTGCATTATGAAGATGTAAAATGTTTACATGGGATGTTATCTGAATTCTAAAATATGTTACGTGAGATGTTATCACAATCATATAAGAGGGAACACATGAGGTTATCCCAAGATAAAAAAATGAGGGTGCTTTGGATGTATTCCCAAGACCAAAAGAGTGTATAGAATTAGTTATCCCAAGCCAAATAGAGGGTAAACATGAATTTATACCAACCTCAATGTAGTTACATGAGTGTTTATCCCAATCCTAGCATCTTATGAATGTCTTTTTTTGTATCCATGATATAATATTATCTATACTAATGTGTGGGCCACAAATCATTATCTAATTATAATTTTATACAATCATGGATTATGTTCATTTATTATTCATTTCCTATACTATTTAAATATTTAATCTATGATTCATGATTACGATCTATTATATGAAAATTATGGTTCACATTTATTATTATCATATACTGATAACATTATAATCTTGTCATGTTGATATCACCCTTCCATACCCTTATTGGGAAATTGATATCACCCTTATTATGTTACCTTCCACTAGGAAATGATGAAATATTTTATATATGATATGTATTAAAATATTTATAGTGATGAATAAATTAATGGTCGATGATATAGTTTACATATGATCCTTCTTTTCATATGTATCCATGTTTCTAATGACAATAGACCTATATTATTTTGTCATGGATCATTATATCATATAATTAATATTATTATATTACAATGTGTTATCTAAGTATGTAAATTAATGGTCACTTTAGTTGACCCATTGGCTAATCGTACAGTATATCTATGATGTGTATGACATTATAGTCGCCTATGTTTTAATTCAGTATGTAAAAGTAATTTAATAATAGTCCAATATAGCTATAATGTATATAATTATTTATTCATTATTTATGATACTATTTATAGTTATGAGGTAAATGATATTTCCTCTCATTGGTATTGATAAAATCTTTAAACTAATTGGTTTCATATGTTATTTGGTTGGAACGTTGAGGTTGATATGGTATATGAGCTCATCTTCTATTATGACGAATTGGTTTTGATTGATAAATAATATTATCAATGACTTTTTTGGTTTTTTACTATTTTAGAACATGTTATTTGATGATATGGCTGATCAAAACATAGGATGGACACCATACATATACATATATTTTACCGTTTATAAAAAGGTATATTTTAATAGAAATAAGTATTATTGTTAGTGTTTTTTATGTATGAAAATATTGATATTTATAATAGTATTTATTTTGATTTATGGTTGTATATTTTACTCACGGACTAGGGTGGTATGAGAGTTTATGTTAAAGAATCATGTTTTACTTGGATGATTTACATGATATTAACATTATTGTAAGTGAGTTTTTATTTTGTTAATTCAAATGGTTTTTGTTTTTATGTGGTAAATGAACATATGTATTACATTCTCCAATATATGTTAATAGTGGAACAATACAGTTGTGAACCATTATTACCGGTTAATTATTGTTGATGAGTTTTATAACAAAACATTAATTTAAAAAAATAACCCCATTTAAATGTTGATATATCTAAATAGAATAAAAATTTAGTATTTTGAAAATAAAATAATTATGAATACATTCTGTCCAGTAATTCTTATCAAAATTTTGTATGCCTAATCGATATCACTATGAACGAACACTTTAGATCATTATTAAAATGTAATATACTATCCAATAATGTCCACATACATAATGTGATGATACCATAATAATTTAAGTATGAATTAAAATAACTCAATGATAATTTAAGAACATCGAATAGCTTATATTTTAATAGGATTGTTTTATCAACACACTAAAATCGGATGGTTCTCATCATTTATATATGTTTATTCATTTCATAAAAACTCATAATTACTATATAAAATTATTTATAGTATCGATACATTAGTCAAAATGTACACCATTTTTTATGATCATTGAAAATTTCAATAAACATACACTTTTTCATGATATCAATGAATAATACAAGAGATTTAAAAATATAGATAATTAATTTTGGTACATGGACATATAATGTGATTTAAAATTCTATTTACAATATCATTGTTGTATTCTATGATATAGGAATTTCATCCACATTGTAGCATAAAATATAGCTATATCACCTACATGTGGTCCAAATCACAAGGATATAACATATTAATATATACAATTGAATCATACCACAATATTAACCTATTTTAGATTATATCCATAACTCTCCCACTTAAAATAAAATCCCACATAAATTATTTCAACACATTCAAACTCCATGTAAATCCATCCAAACCCATTTTGATAGGATTTGTCAAACAATTCAAATTTTTAAAATTAAATTGATAAAAAATTTAATACTTTTATATGTTGTAATATTCTGAATAATTAAATATTCAATGAATTTAAAACATAGTTGGATTCACTAAATAACTAAATGTAAAAAAATTATATTTTTGCAATACATCAATGATACTAAAGATTCAATGGGTTATAATGTTTTCTCAATCAAACATTCTCATATATCAATATTAAAATTTATACCATTAGTTATATTTGATACATTACCAATATATAATCAATCCCATTTTCCAAGAACTCTAGTGGCTTCTAAAAAAATATGTCATAATTTTAGAAGACAACACATATATTTTTTATTTATCATGTATATTGATAATACCAAATAATTACATCATATTTAAGTAATTCTAATAGGTAACAATTCACATTTAATTAATCTAATCTTCCACAGGAATTTAATCAATTATAAAATAAATTGAATAGATTTATTTTATATTCAACCATTGGAATAAATAACATCATTATTAAACTCAACTGATGATAGGATTTGGAATATACCTGACCACCTTTAATTAGATAACTATCATGTTTCGAATATGGAAAGCATAAACATATAAAGGATCACATGATAAGTTTTATTTTTTAACTAACGTAATGTTAAATTTTATCGACAATACACCCCTATATATGACAACAGAAACATAAAATTCTTTGGGATACACTTTCATTGGTTAGTTTAAGGAATAGGTCACTATGTATGATATCATGAGTTTAATATGTATTATATACTTCATTTATACTCACATTATTCTTGAAATATCACCAAAAAATACCTTATGATGCTATTTCATTATGGATAAATCAGATTCATATATTGAACAGATTATATTATTCCCCCTTTTAGGATTAATATATTTTTCATAAATGCATGAATCATAAATAGAGTATTCCTTATGATAAAAATGTTATATATTACTACCATTACATCTAACATATCATCCATAAAACAAAACAAATTCAACAAGAACCTATGTATTTTAGTATGGTAATATGTTCAATAATAGATTTACTATATTTTCCTCTATAACCACTAAATGTATTTTTAAATCAACCATATCAATATTTTTATAAATGAAATTTTATTTTAATTATATATATTTGGTCTATTGGGGATTCCTGAGTTCATTTTTCTATGTAAATAGGTAACTTTTTTAATAAATACAATTTTTATGGAATCTTAATAACTACCCCATGTTCTATTATGAAAATACAGATCCCAACATCTTCATTAATTGTATCAAATGTGGTGATGTAATCTGAATCCTTCTTTTGGTCTATCATGTTGCCTTATTAAAAATACAACCATCTAAAACCTCCACCAATGAATTAAAATACAAATACAAATAGTGATACCAATAATCTAAATAATATAAGATACCAGAAATAGTGTGGCCCATTATAATGAGCTCCTCTTATCCCTTAATAACCAAGAATACATCCTTTCATTTTTTGAGAATTGAAGTATTCCCAGGACAATAATTCAGTGTCTCTGAGTAGGAATTTGTTTTTAATTATTAATCTATATGATAAATAAACATCAGGTAGTCTATAAAACATAACATATAAGAAATATTCTACGAAGGATGTGTAAGGAATTATATCCATCCTTTATAACTGTTTAGAATGTTTATAATTTAATAAATAATAAAGACACCTATATAGAGTCCCCCTAATTAGTCTGTTAATATCTTAACCAATACATGTGTTCATAATCAATCCATAAAACCTATTTGAAATAAATCTATAGATTATTTAGCCCACTATATATTATTACTCACTCATTCCCTTAATTATGATATATTTTCATGTCAATGTTTTTATATAAATAAATGTTAGAATAACTTTTTAACATTAAAAAAATTCATCGATATAAAAAAAATACACACACTCCCAGAAAGTCACATGTATGAAAAAGAATCATTCAGATTCAAGATGAAAATAATATCATTGATTTCTTCATCAAACCGTACATTCCTACTCCAAACCTATTGATTTAACCCATTAATAGGATATTTTATTTTTCAAATCTGATCATGCTATTTTAGAACATTAATCTAGAAGTGTTGTTTCATATACACATATTTAAATTAATTTAATTTAAGGATTTTAATATATACATTAATATAATATATCTCATAATCATAATGAGATAATAAAATAAGAAAAAACTGAATGGATTTTATCAACAAAACGGTTGAAGGGGATCTTCAAATTCAATAAAATTAATGTTTTTAACCCATTTCCCACTATGTGTGACTTATTTTTATCCACATACCTTATAAGGTAGTTTTATTATGGAAAAAACTTACATATTTGACTAATAACTTTTAATTTTAATCCTTTAAGTTATAAACATTTTTAATATACAAGATGTGTGTCACATATTACATTGTATCTATGAATTTATTATAAATAAAACCTATTGTATGATTATTTACATGTTTTTGGTATACTACATATTGACATTATATAATAGTTATTCACCTCTTGAAATAAGTATCTATTTTTACTTCATTTAATTAGATATGAAATTCTATGTACTTATATAACACAATTTAATTCTATTTACCAGATCATTTGTAGAATGGACACACTTTATATCAAATTGATAATTCCATTTTGGTTTTTCTGAAAATATATTTGTAATAATTTCCTACAATAGTGAACATGATTCACATGATAAATCTAGTGTAAAATATCATTCTTGTAAAAAAACATGTTGTGTTCATTATAATTATATAGAAATAAAATAATATAGTTTCCTTGGGAAAACCAAAAATTAATAATATTTCTTACATATAGTTATGGTTATAATAATCCATCCATTATAAGTTTTCATTACAAAACTAAATCATTATAATAGTCAATTTGGGACCCCTCACACTTTATATCATATCTAGTTACATTATAATTACATTAGACTGAATACAAAAAATCATGAATGAAATGTTTTGTCTAGAATATATGTATGATGATATATAATGGACACATATACTAATTATTGATCAATCCATGTATAATAAGGTACATTTATCTCTCTCAATGACTTCATTCGACTATCATGTTCCATGAGGAGTGATTTTTTTAATCAAATTTAGAATATCTAATATTATTTGTAAAATCTAAACATAAGTATACCTTACCTTAATATAATTGTGGAATTTTAGAACATTTTACCTCTTTCTATTTTACTTCATTTATTTAATTCATAAAAATTTAAACGGATTCATTAATTCTTCAAATTATAAAAAATTACCATACCCTAGGAAATCGTACGTAAAATTCATGAAGTATCTTTACCTAGCTACATTATTATGTACTCATTGGTCTACATGCACAACTATGTATATAATAGAATTGTACACTACCTCCTTAAAATATTTCATTAAACGATACATAATTAACAATATATATTAATAAATGATTAAATGTTTCAGAAAATTAATAATCTAATGATTCAATAAATCCATATGTATGGATTCATAGGATTGGTTTCTCAATTAAATGTCAAATACAAAATATCCAATGATATGTGGTGTTATAATTAACATTGAATTTATTATATTAATTTTATAGTTTTAATTATCAATAACATGAATTTATAATCCACTCACTGTATTTTCATTTTAAAAAATAGTTCATTTATATAAAATAACATTATAAATATTTATGAATGATAATATTTTATTCTTTATGTATGATATAATATAATTTCTATTTTACTGTTGGTCAAAATAATTGACTAAAAATTCATGAAATAACCTACTAGGTAAAAATAAATCATAATTAAAAACAATTAATATGAATACCCATTCCATATTTTTAACAAACATATATATTTTACATTTTTCAATTTTGGTTTATTTATAGGTCTATGTTTATTAGAACAATGGTGTGATGCACACCTTGTTTTCAATATCCATTATTAAAAAATAGATCAACTAATTTTTATGATTCTATTAACCAATATATCATAATTCTTCCATTTATAAAAGTTAAAAACCATATATTACACTCTGAAATATATTATAGGTTATACATATAAGTGTCATAAGAAGATATTAAAAATAAATTCCATAATCTACAATAATGGCATATCTAGGGATGAGTATCATGTTTTTTATCTTTGTATTGGATATTTAATGTAATTAGTCCCACTAAAAATATACCTGATTTCGTTATTACATATATTGATTCATGATTCATATTTCATAATATTTGGAATTAACATTAGTGTTAATCTCAATGAATAGATATTTTTGTATTTCAAAAAGAAAATAATAACATATATGTTTTTCTATTGTTGAGTGGAAAACCCTTTATTCAAAACCATCATATTGTTAAACTCAATTTTATTTTCCTTTTATCATAATTCATTGGGCTACGAAACTAATTGTAAACCAATTCATACTAGGATACATTAGTTTGGATTAGTATAATTAATAGGGATCATGTGTGTACTGACATGATAGTGGACTTTTCTACATCGCTTCATTTTCAAAGACCATTGATTCTTTGATTTCCATGGTTCTGTGAATTTTGGTAAATTTATCTTTCTTAATTCTATGTATGTGAAATTCTAGTTGGAGAATATCTTACATATTTGGGTTCCAAATTAAATACATAAAAATAATCATAGGAAAATAATAAAAACATTGATGGGGGAATTGGTTTCATAATTATAAGGGTTCTGAATTTCCACAATGTTTCACACATGATTATCAATTTTCACGTATCTATAACAAGAAATTTTCTTGTTTTATGAAAAGAGTAATGAATTCTATTTTATTTTTGATAGAATCTCACACGTAATATTTTTAGTGTTTTAATTTTCTCAAAAATTTTTTATATTAAATATTTTACTATTAAATAATTTGGGATTTTTGTTTTCTCTTGTTTTATATCATTATTCATCCATGAACCTGATGATTTAATTTTATAATCTAAATTATTTTCACCAAATTGATTTCTCTAAAATTTATTGATATTTAAATCTTTACTCAAACATATTTTTTTATCACAAATAAAAAAAAGAATGAAAATACATCTATATGTATCTAAATTCCAAACATAAATATGGAGAATTGATCACCTTAATTTAAAAATCATTGAATCCTATAAAAACTTTTATCATTTCAATGTACAATGTTATATTTATCCAACTATTAATAATTTCCTACTAATGGTCCCACTACACACTAAATCATATACATGAAAATTTTCAATTATATTATAAATATAAATCATAATACCATCAAACTATAATCATCCAATAAATTCATTATAATAACTCAAAAAACCAAAATTCAATGCAACATAAAACGAAATATTTTATTATTATACATAGAACATATTTTTTGGTAGAATGAATATTTAATGACAATAAATAAATCAACTTAAACAAATAATATATTATATCAAAATCATATTAAAAATTATATATATAAATATTTAAAAAGAAATTAAAGAAATTAATGAAAATTCCATTTATAATTACAATAATATATATCAATATGGATATTTTTTGTTACATTTAATCTTGAAAACGTACATTCAAAATCCCCAACACTTAAATATTATAAAATAATCCTAAAATATATATATTTTATATTAAATATTCAAATATGTAATTTATTATTATATCTCACTTTATAAAATATACATTATGTTATAAAGTGCTAACAATTAGTACATATGATAAGTCTTATGAATGGTAGTATATTATATTTTTTGATATTCTCTGTCATAAAACATGACTCAACATAAGTGGTAAGCACCCCGTAATTCTACATGATAAATGGGGGTTCAAAACCCATTGGGGGCATGTACTGTAGCAGTAATGTAGTTGTACTGTAGCAGTGGAAGCACTGTTGATCGGTGAGTACTGTAGCGGTAGTAGGGCACTGTAGTGGCAGAGAAACTGTGCGGGTACTGTATCATGTGGGTTACTATTCCTAGAATGGGCATCGGGAAAAAATTTGGGACTACGGGTTATGTAATGGGCTACAAGCCCAATGGACCTTGGGCATATGTAATGGGTTTCCCTCTACCTAGTTAAAAGAGGTATTTTCTTCACTTTAAATATATAATGAGGCTTGCACTCCAACCTTTTAAAAAAACATGAGTCAAAATTTAAACCAAATTGTAACTGATTATATCTCTTATATCAGTGCAATGACACAAGTCTCACTCTTTTAAACATTGTATCACATAACGAAATATATAATAACAATAAAAAATAATATGTCCAAGATAATAATTGTAGGTTTTGATTAATTGTTTGTTGTAACTCATATTTTCATACCCTTGAATATTAAAAAATAGCCAAATTTAACTATAGTATAGTATAAATAAAATATCTTATCATGACTATCCAATGACCATCATTTTTTATTTTCATATCATAGTTTACTATATAATATAAATCACTTTATAATATGAAACACTTCCTAAAAACAATATGAAAACATGATGAATCGATGATATTGGTGGCCTTGATACACATAATGGTATCATTTAAAACATCACATCACCGAAATTAAACAATGAAACACAATAAAATATGGATCTATCATTAATGAGGCAACATGTAGCATGATTAATGTGACGCCCCCAAACTATTTCATGTTTCATAATAATAATTTTATGGTTTAATTATCATACTAACAAATACGATTTTCAAAGTAAATACTATCCAAAATTATTTAATGATTATTGAAAATAAATATTTTTTTAAATAGAAAATGTTATTATTGAATTATTACATAATATAATATTTTAAATAACAATTATACTAATATATAACCATAGTAATTTGTTTTTTGGTTCCAAAATATGATATGTATATATAAATACATATGTATACTAGATTTAAATTATACGAAATTATGATATAAAACTAATACTGTTTTAAAATTATAATAATGAGGTTATAAACATTATTGAAAATTATTGTTTTAAATAACATTTATGAAATTATTTTGTAATAGTTCACTATTTTATTTACGCAGACAATTATTTCATCTATTATATTAATTTTATTTATTTTAAAAAAATGATATATAAATATTTATATACAATTATTAGATTATAAATTTTTGATTGGATTATAGTTTTTAAATCCTTATTAAAATTGTGAATTTTTTATAATATAATTTTAAATATTTAATATAACTACATAATGATTAAAATTGTACATATATGATATTTTAATATAAATTATTTTCACTTTGAATTATAAATTTATATGTAATATTAACATTTTTAATGTTTAAAAATTAATAATATATTTTTCAAATAAGGAAGAATGTAATTTTAAATTTCATGATAATAAATTTTCAATTATTAATTTAATTTATAACTTTAAAATTTTAAATATATATATATATATATATATATATAAATATATATGTTTTATACATTTTTTAATAATAATAAATTTTACATTTTAAAATGTATTGATAAAATATGTTTGATAGATTAATATTTTTACTAAACCGGTTATTTTTTTAAATTTTTATGTTATATGATTAAATAAATAATTATAAATGTATAATAATAAAAAAGTAGATTGATTTTGACAAAAAAATAAGAATCCAGTGAGGGGTGGGGGGTCCTGATTTCAGGTTTTTTTAGGCGTAGAGTTTTGGGAGGCATTGTGTGTTGCGCCACATTTGGGAGAGTGTATGGCTTTAGCATGGTGGCGTTGAGCAAGGTCTGTCTGGAGTCAACCGACATTGGAGACCTCAATGTGGTGGAGGCCGAGGGTAGGTGCCGTGTCGTAAGAAATATGAGTCGCAAGAGGGGCAGCGAAGACCACACCCAACAGGTGCATCGTCGAGGTTCGAGGTTGAGTGGCTCTAGTGGGAGAGGCTCCATTTGGGCTTTGGCCTCTAAGGCTTGGCAGTGGTCCGTGTCTACCAGTCCACAGGTCGGTGAGTTCATAGAATGCAGATGTAGGTAGGTGTTTTATATTATGTTTTTGTTGTCTGAGCGTTTTTGGAATCGATGATGTAACTTGTTGTAGCACATCTTGTTCTTCTTCATTTGGTTGTTAGTATAATGTTCATCTTTTGCAGATGGAGGATTTGATAACTATTTTTATATTCAGTGTAAAATCTATATTGTTGTTGACATTTTGTGCTCTAATGTCGATTAAGACCCACCTGTAATGGTTTCATATGTTATCTGTTAAATTTTAAAATGAATATGTTTATCAATGATGTTATTATGGAATTTATCTCTTCTATTTTTTAGTCTTCACAAAATCACACAATTTTCATGAAATTATTATGTTTTACAACAATTAACATTTTGGTTGATCTTATTGTTGTTATTCTATATTATATAATACTATTTTATTTGGTTTCTTTTATTCTGATGGTGGGATATTCATTTGAGCTTTCATAGCAAGCATATACTCTGCCTCTGTTTATATAGTGGGGATTTTTGTTATTAAACTATTTAATTGATTCTAGAAATATGAACTTTTCACCCATAACCTCTCATGTTATATTCCTCTAAGGCCTCTTACAATGCTCTTCTCAACTCCAACTCATTCTTAAACAATTATGGGTAAAATATTTATTACCAAAATTTATTTATTTTATGATGTTATATTTTTAATGGACATATTATGAATTTTATAGATTACCCTGTCATATAATTTGTGTTTTATTTAAATGGTTGATTATATGAATATAATTATACTCATCAATTTAAAACTTACTAGTTAGAAATAGAATGTTTACATCAAAAATACAATTTTATTTTTCTCTTTATTCTTATTTTATTTTATTTCCAATATTATTGAAAATTGTATGCTAATTTCATTCCCCTTGATTTTTTATTTATTCTACTAGAATTTTTTATGTGTTAAATTTATTTTAATGGTTCTATATAAATATATATCCAATTATTTATACAAGTGTATGAATATTTCGTTGTTTCAAAAAATATTATGTCCTATTTTTTTAAATTTATATTCAAAAATTACAATTTAAGGTGTATGTTTTCATTTTTATCATTAAGATTTTTTTTAATTTTATATATAATAATGTTTTGAAAATATTCATAAGGGTCTGTAAATATTACCTGTAGATCATGATTTCCTCAAAGAAACATATATAGAATTATATATGAAGTGCAAACCCATTCATTTATTTATATGTATATACGTTATATATATATATATATATATATCATTTCTAATGTCAGTATATGTTTTGAATGGTTAAAAGTGTGTGTGTATGAATATTTCTATGTTGGATTAGGATATAAGGGTTTAATTAACATGGTTTTTTATTATGATAACCCAAATATACATATAGTTCATATTCAGACAAACAATTTTAATTCAAATCAAATCTGATTTAAGTTATTAAAAAAGATTTTCAATCATTAAATAATGACCTGGATGCGAATAATATTTTGGGTTCAAATATATTTGTAGTCTTATACAAAACATTAGTATTTCATTATGTATGTACATGCATTTATTTACATTAAACCTAATAGAAGTTTTGGTTATCAATGCGGTGACATTGGAGATTAAATAATCTTATGAAGTATTTATTAATTGTAAAGGTTTAAAATACTTTGTCTCCCTGGTGAAAACCCTATTTAAAGACATTTATATTATGGGATATATATATATTTATATATTTACATTGTTTTAAATAAACATCTATAATACCCATTTATCAGCATATGTTTTAAATACAAATCATAGCTACCTTAAATTCAAATTATGCATTTTGTAATATAAAATAATTTCTTTCATAATAAAGACATTAAGATTTCAGGGTTATCATTTTATGTGAAAAACCTATATTTTATGTTCATTAGAGTTCATTACATCTTCTATAATATTTCTTCCGTACATTTCATTTATTAAAATTATATAACCATGCAGTTGTTAGTTTTGATATAGACACTTAATGCATTTCTCACTATGTATATGTTAATGCTAAAGAAATTAATTAAAACTCTTATGAACTTTTATGGATTTAAAAACTAAATTATTAAAAGTGCTATAGGACACTTGGAATAATATGAATTGAGAAATTAAATGTTCCTAGTGGTATGGGACACATTGAATATACGAACTTACTTTGAATATGAGCAATGTATTGGACATATTATCGGACAGGTTGGGGACCAGTTAATGAAATCCATATGGGTTTCGTACTAGTTAATGAAAGCCCTATGGGTTAGAGGCTAGTTAATGAAATCCCGGTAATTCATCAGCTGTTCTCATGGGTCAAATTTGGTCATGGCACGAGGCCTTAACACAGCCCGACATTATACTTCCTCTAATTATTTTAATAGTGATTAATTAACCAAGTGGATATTCTACTAATAGAATATACATTGTTAAGAACATGTACTTATGAGTATCAGAATAAGTAAATGCTTATGGAATAATGTTTATAAATCATTCAAAGATGTATCTGCCTGTTTTTGATTTACAGTTAGTAAAGAATGTAATTTATGTTATCACATTAGTCAGAACTCTGATCTTATATTACTTTCATATGTAAATTCTATCTTTTAAATTTTTCTTATTACACTTATTATAGTTAAAATAAATTTTTCATTATATTTCGCACACCATATATTTTGTATGATTATTCTTATTTTTGAAACATGTTTCATTATAACTCTATAAATATTCCTTGAAATGTTCACTCGTAATTTTTGAACAAAATTTTATGTTATGATTCATATATTTCATATTATCGAAATAAAATGTTTTATGAATAATTTTAACGGATTTTTTTAAAAATGTTTCAATTGAAATATTATTATATTTTTAAAAAACCTTACTGTGCATTTGTCTTCTCACACTAAATTTTAATTTAAAATTTTCATGTTTAGTAGATTTGAGCTACACTATTTTGTGGCAGCTTTGTGGAGTTCATTTATCTTACAGTTTTTATGGATTTGTAACGTATATATCTGGTTCTCTAGGACCTAATCCATAAAGATCCTCTTTATTGAAAAATTATGTCTAATCCTCTAGCATTTGTTTAATAAAAAAATTTACTCCCCATGGTTCATTTGATACTGCACAGGCACCGAGATAATCTAGGGCTAGGGCGTGACTACAGATAGCAGAGGATCAGTTTAGAGAACTCTGGAAATTTAGAACAATGATAAAAATTTAATTTTGTATTACTAAGTATAATTCTTTTCTGAAATTTTAATATAGCCAACGAAACAATTCTTTTGTCTCTCCCAACTGAATTTCATGAACGTATAATTATTGAGTCCAGTTCAATGTCAAAGTATCCATTTTTGATCATGTGTCTAACCTGTAAATGCCTCTATAAAGTGTCTAAAAATCCAAATATCCTTCAACATTATCATCGACCGAGTCACGTTTACTACCTCTTGTCGCTAGTGCAACATGATTTTTATTCATAGAGAGAAAGGTAATAAGATGACATATTCTTTTTTTTCCACCCTATCTGAGGGTTATTTGGCCCTAGAGATGTTCTGGGAAGCTCCAGAGGTGGGAGACCCACATGCCGCCTATATGTTCCAAGTCTTGAGTTATAGTTGGAATGGGAGGCTTTATAAAATAATGTTTTAAAAAACCAAGTCTTCTGTTTGGTATATCGGAACCACATTCATTCAGATATTTCCAAACTCTACACCTCATGTGCCACACATTTGAGGACCTACTGTTTCCTGGAAGAGTTTGACTCAAGCATTTAGAGGCTTATCTGTGTGAATTAAATTGAGGAGTTTAACAACGTTTTAGGGGTCATTGATCTAGAAGAACCTATCATGAATTTATCTGATGAGGGTAAACCCGGTGAAGAGGTATAAGGGGTGATGTCGGTTGGTTGGAAATTGGAATTTTAAGAGCATGAAAGAATTATGGGGATGAAATTCTGTAAATATGGGAATAATTTAATGCCCCAAACATTTTTCATATTTAATAATAATAATTTTATAGTTTAATTATCATACTAACCAATTCCGTTTTCAATTTAAAATTTATATCACTTTGTTTACATATTATTTACAAGATAAATTATTATTAAACATAATTTCTTCTTCTCAAATGTTATTTAACATAATATTTTAATTAATTATTATACAAATATATAAATATAGATAATTTTTTGTTCGGTTTCAAAATATAATATTTATATATAAAGACATAAGTATACTAGATTTTAATTATATGATATTATGATATAAAACTAATAATATTATAAAATTATATTATTGAGGTCATAAATGAAATTGAAAATTATTGTTTTAATGTATTTTAATGACATTTTTTTAAAATTCCACTAATTTAATAATGCGGGCTAATATTTATTATAGTAAATGTATTTTATATGTATTTGAAAGTAAGATACACACACATACATATATATATATACACTCACATTTTTGGATTATAAATTATTTATTAAATTAATTTGGTAGAAAAATTATTAAAATATTGAAATTTGGTTAATAAAATTATAATTATATAATGATAGTATAGAATGATTAAAATTTTACATATATGATCTTTTAAAAAAAATATTGTCTCTTTGAATCATATATATATATATATATATAATATTAAAAATTATAATGTTACAAAATTACAAATATATTTTACAAATTATGGTAATTTTATTTTTAATTTTCAAGATAATAAATGTTTAGTTATTAATTTAATTTAAAAATTTATAAATAATAATATATAAATATATTTTTTTTATTTTTTTAATAATAATAAATTTTACTTTTTGAAATGTATTGATAAGATAAGTTTAATTTATTTTTTATATATTAAACTTTATATTTTTCTGAGTTATATGTTATATGATTAAATAAATAATGATAAATGTATAATAAAAATAATTCAGATTGATTTAGACAAAAAAATAGAAGAATAATCCCTTGAATGGTGGATCCTGATTTCTAGTTTTCTGGCGTAAGGTTTAGGGAGGCATCGGGGTTCATGCCATATAGGGTAGACCATAGGGCTTCAACAGGTTGGAATCGATCTTGGTCTGTCTGGAGTAATCTAACAAATCAGACCTCAAGCGGGGCCAAGTTTGAGGGTAGGTGTCGCATCGAGGGGAAATGGAGTCATGAGAGGGGTCAGGGCATCCACGCCCAGTATGGGCATCATTGGGGGTTGAGGTCGAGTGGCTTCATGTAGTAGAGGTCTCATTGGGGCTTCGACCTCTGAGGCTTGGCAGTGGCCCAGGTCGATTAAGACCAACTTGTAATGGGGGATTATGTAATTTATCAATATTTTAATTGAATTTGTTATACAACGTTATTATTATAAAATTTATTCATTTTTTCCAGCCTCAACTCAAACCACTTTCTTGTAATGAAGATTTTGTACAACAAATGACTTTTTGGTGGATCTTATTGTAGCCATTTTATATTAATTTTTCCCTTTTTATATAGTTTTTATTCTTTTGACGGTGGGTTGTGCTTTTGAGCTTACCCAACAAGGAAGGATTGTGACACTATTTATATAGCGGGGATTTTGGTTTTCAAAATCATTACATGAAAGTGAAATTGTGAACATTGAACCCATATCCATTCGGGTTTTCTTCCTCTCATGCCTCCAACAATGCTATCCACAACTCCAAGTAATCCTTATGTTTGTAAGGGTTATATATTTATTTCAAATATTTATTTATGTTTGTAAGGGTTATATATTTATTCCAACAAGAGATCTGGTATACATCTACTAGGTGAGGGGATGGAGCAGTTGGCCACCTAGTAGATATCCTTTTTGGATAGATATGGAGAAGCTTTCCTTCATTCCCTATAGCGGTATATCTTGGAGGGGTGAAGATGTACCCTGGCATTCGACGATAGCATTGGTGACTAGGTACGAGTAAAGAAGTAGCAGATATTGTCTCTCAATGCCTCAGTTGTCAGAAAGTGAAGGCGGAGCACTAGGTACCAGCAGGCTTGGTTCAGCCTTTAGAGGTCCCAGAGTGGAAGTGTGATGGGAATTCCATGGACTTTTTGGTGAGTATTCCACGTACATCAAGGGGTCATGACTCGATTTGGGTGATCTTCAACCGACTCACCATGTCGGTCCACTTACTATTGATCAGAGAGCAGGGTTCAGTAGAGAGAATGGTATTACCCTACATGTAGGAGATTGTACGACTACATGGAGTACGTTTTTTTTATTTTTTCCGATCGTGAAGCATTGTTTACATCTCGTCTATGGAAGGGGTTATAGAAGGCTTTCGGAACAGAACATCATCTGAGCACTTTCTTACATCCTCAGACAGAGGGTCGGACTGAGCGGACAATACTGACCCCCGAGAACATGATATGTGCTCTTATCCTCGACTTCGGTCACAGGTGGAAATATCACATACCTTTGGTGAAGGTTTTCTACAATAATATCTATCACTCCACCATTGGGATGGAACCTTTTGAGGTGTTGTACGAGCGACCTTACAGATCACCCTTGTGCCGGACCGACCCTGGGGAGTTTGCACTAGAGGGAACATAGATGGTACGGGCAACCACATAGAAGGTGAAGATAATCCAAGAGCGGATTAAGATTGCACGTAGTTGATAGAAGTTTTATGCTGACAGGAGACAAAGAACTCTAGATTTCGAGGATGGCGTGCACGTCTTTCTACGGGTCTCACCACGACGAGGTCTACAGAGATTTGGCCAAGGCGACATGTTATCTCCGAGATTCATCAGACATTTCCAGGTCCTTAGTACAGTTGGCGAGGTGACTTACCCCACAGATCTTCCTCCTCATTTGCACTGAGTGCACGACATCTTCCATCTATCCCAGCTAAAGTGGTATGTGAAAGACCCATATCACCTCATCTACCATGGAGAGATTGAAATCAATGATGGGTTGACTTTCACTATGGTTCCAGTGGAGATTGAGTATTCACAGAAACGGGTACAACATAGATGGTTTATACCCTTGGTGGACATTCGCTGGCAGCACGGGAAACTCCAAAAGATCACATATGAGTGGGAGGATCAGATGCATGCTCAGTACACCCACTTGTTCCCTTAGTTAGAGATTCATCTTACGGAGACTTAAGCACTTAGGTGGGGGGAATGTAAAGACCCAAAATTCCATGGAATATTTTTATCGTAAATACATAGTCATTTTACGATTCTGAAAAAATTGACGGTGCATGATTCTGAGGCCTAATGTGCCCGAAAACAATTTCTGATGTTTTGTTCGGGTGCGTTCAGTAATCTTATAGGAAAGTTTTTATAACTTTTGAACCGGTGAACAGAATTGAAATCATAGGGCACCTTTGAACTCGAAGCACCAGTATTCGCATCAGAAGTCCTTCACTTCACGGTAGTGGGTCTTGTTTTAACTATAGTTTTTGGGATTTTTATATATTGAATTAAATAAAAATAAAGTGTATGACTTTATTTTTATTTTACTTTTAAAATATCCTCATAGAAGTTGGAGGTGGGACCACCACACCTTAACCTCTAATCAGAGGTAATGGTGGGGGATCCAACCCGAACCTATCCTCTCGCGAGAGGTTATCACATGGGGACCACACGGTTCTAACCCCCCTACTGATGGAGGAATGTAAAACCTCTCAACCCTCCCTTATTAATGGGGGGTAGACTCTTGACCTACACTTTAATTAATTTGGGCGAACTCTCTAAATTAATTTGTGCCATCACTCATGAATTATTAAGGGGATACAAATTATTAATTCAAAAATTTGATTTTTTTGTCAACAACTAAATAATAAACAAACTCAATCTATTATTGTTTTTTCTTGGCATTTCTAATATGGTGGATCTTGGGTTGAGGAGAGCATGGGATTAATGTTTTTCTAATGAAGGATGCTCCACCGACAAAGAAGCCAACCTACGTTGACATCCGCCGTCGGATCCTATTGACATGGGGAATCTTCAACCATCATACCCTCCTCATCGTCTTAAATGAGCCAATGAATTTTGGGATTTGGTGTGCATAGAAGATGCGATGAATGAAGAACTCATTTTCCTTCTTCCTACGACTTCATCATCGACGACCGAAAATCAAAGGTTGGGGGTTTATTTTGTGTAACTTTTATTTTCATTTTTTCTTCTTCATTTTGGAAAGTAATCATTGCATCATTGTAAAACAATTTTTGTTCATAATTCTTACTCTTTAATGAGCCAATTGTTTCCTCCATAAATACGATGGGTGCTGGCCAAACAAACATGGCTCAACCCCTCCATTGTTCTTGATTGAGTTGATTCTCTGAAGGGCAATGAAGCGACATTAAAGGAAATTAAGGAAAAGGAAAAAGTTTCACTTCCCAAGGCCTTCACGAACCACAGCACCCCACGGAATTACGATTCCCTGACTGAGCCAACTCCGTGGTCCGAACCACCGCCGGCCTCCCGTGCACCCGGCCGTACTGCCGCTTGCCTCTCGTGTGCCCCGTTCGTACCCCGCCAGCCTGCGCCAAACTGAGTAGGCCCGAACCGCAGCGGCCCGGCCTCCTGGAATGTCGGATCAGTTGCGTCCTACCCGACCACCTGTTGTCTCAGCTACGTCCTACCCGACCACCTACCGGCCTGCCTGGCACCTTGCCCAGCCACCTCCCAGCCTGGATGCGCCCTGCCTGGCTGCCTTCCAGCCGCCAGGCCTCGGGAACCAGTCCACGACCCCCCTCACAGCACCTTGACCAAACCGTCCCGGTCACACCCCCGGGTCGTGCTGAGCTGGGCTACATCCTCGTGATGCTTTGGGTTGAACCACCCTCACCGCATGTTGCACTGGGCCGAACATAATAGGCTAGGCCACCCAATGGGTCGGACCGGACCCAATAGGTTCGACTGGGTCAACCCAGACTTGGTTAGCCCAGACTGGGTTGGGCAGAGTCGGTCCGACCGAGTCCGACCAGACCCGGGCCTACTCTTGACCCTTAACATTCATTAGCCATATCATTCGCACCAGACCACCTTTTGATGAACCGTTAGCAGAGACGGTTTTCATGGAGTGTGATGGCCCCTTTGATTATATCCAACTACTGTTCGAGGTAATGTTGAGGTACGGTCAGGTCAGATCGTACACTAATCCAACCGGGCTCCCAGGACTAAAAGGCTAATAACTCAGAGTCGAGTCATCTGAGTGACGCCGTCTGTTGCGTTGAGAACTCTATGACGTGGTGGGCCTTTGTGATACATATTTGTGAGACATCGTGGCAGTTGGAGAATCAACTAGTAGCTTTTGGAGCGGATCTTCCAGAGATGAGAGAGAATTTTTGCGGGAACCTAGTACCTAGAAGAGACCTGACGACTGCTAACCATTTGACTTGGAGTTACTCCACTAGCCCAGTGGGGAGCGCCTTGGTGTCATGGCAGACCCATAGTGGGGAAATCCTTGGTGACGCATCAGACCCACGGTACTCAACAGGATGACTACCTCAGCAGGCTACAAGGTGAAGCCCCTCTATGTGAGTGCGGCAGAACCACGGTGGGGAGCGCCTTTGTGTGAGAATGGCAGACCCACATTACTCGACAGGAGGAGTACCTCAGTAGTCCTAGTTTAGTGGGAAGCGCCTCTGTGTGATGTGACATGTCCATTGTACACTATAAAAGAGGAGTTCTCTAGTATCCAAGGGTTGAGATTGGTAATATCCCTAGTTTAAAATCTTGGATGAGCAGATTCTATAACATTTTTGTTTTCCTCATGGCTGAGATGGCTTACATGATAAATTAGCTATATGTATGGGCATATACATATTTGGGGTTATCTGTTGAATTCATACTTTTTCATTTATCCTTGTTGTATTTTGTGAGACCTTGAGGGTCTAAGGGTCCCTATTGAGTATCACTATACTCACCCATGCACAAGAAATGCCCACACATCGTTGTGTTGGTTGCAGATGACAAAAATCGCTGACTGAGGATGAGAGTACCAGGACTGGACGGTACCTCGAGGTGGACCTTACGACGATTCGGTACATGGTGAAGACTGATGGAAATGGAATACTGATGAGGCTATTTGTACCTAACATTCAGATAGGAATCCTAGAGGATGATCCGGAAGCTTTTTTACTTTTCATTAGTTGAACTTGTTTTCAGTTGTACTTGTTTGTTATTGTTGGGATTATATTCTGGCCTATCTACATTCATCACTCTTTGTATATAGTTTTGCTTAGTGTTTTTCTTTCAGCACGTACTCTGTTCTGTGTGTTTTCATGTTTTAAAGGCAATAAATTCCCAGTTTAGGGATTTATGCCTTTGGCGCTAGTCGCCATCCCCTGGCCTATGGAAGGCGGGCTTGTGGTAGTCAATGTATGGGCCCCTAGGAATGGGTCATGACAAATTGGTATCATAGGAGTTAGTTCTACCACAGAACATATGACTCTTATAATTCTGTGAAGAAATAGTTTTAAGGGTACTGAGTGTGGTTTTCAGTTCAGGGAGACCAGTGTTGGGGCGGCAGCTGACGTATCCATACACTTGGACCCTGAATACTGATTTCTGAATCAATGCACGAAAAAATTATTCCGTGTGTGTTTTCAAAAGTTTTTTTTAAGTTAGCTCAACCGGTTTATCTCAACAGGTTTAATCTTTGACTATGTCGCATCTGTTTCTTTCAGGATTCCTCCCCGCGGACGACCAATGAGTGTCCTGAGTGTAGTACGCACAAATAACCCATCGTGCAACGAGTCCTTGTTGCAGGGCCCTCTTCTAGTGGTACAACACCCTGTTGGCCACCGATTCTACTAGCCCTAGCAACAGACGATGCATGATTCTTGAGCTCATTGCACGAGTTCCAGCGCCAGAGGACACCCAGGTTTACGGGAGAGACGGACCTACAGGTGGTTCAGGATTGGTTGGAGGATGTGGTGAGAGTTTTCTTACTGGTAGGGACACCCTCCTTCTTCATGTTGATTCTTGTCTCTAGCCTTCTATAGGCAGCAACGGGCAGATGGTGGAGCATGATTCTCCAGGTTCATGACGAGATGATACTTCACTGGGCGGACTTTGAGAGCTTGTTTTTGGTGGAGTTTGTTCCATCAACTCTCCAGGAAGTCCGTATTCATGAGTTACTTCATCTCTAGCAGGGAAACATGACAGTGGAATAGTTATCAGTGAGATATACAGACCTCTCACTCTTCTCCAATGATATGGTATAAGACCCATTATTCAAGTCTCGAACCATTGAGCTAGGGCTCAGGCGAGAGGTCAGGGCTTCGATTATCTCCCTCAGCATCACGACGAAGGAAGGGGTGTCGAAGAGAGAACTCTTAGTGGAGAGTTTTCTTGCTAAGAAGTATTCAGAAGTGAGACCCACCACTAGTTGACATGTTGTGGAGTCTCTTGCAGCTTGCTGTAGACAGATGTCATAGAGGTCCAATAGGACCAGACCCAAGGGTGGATGACTACATGGCTCAGGATCGATTGTATGGGGCACCCAGGGTAGAGACACACATTCCAGGATCTGGTAGTGATACTCATGCGGCGGGCTAGGTCACAAGTCTCATGACTATCCATCCAATTGTTCATATGATCAGTAGACGGTAGAAGGATCTCCCAGGCAGAGACATAGATTCGATCGAGGCGGTCTGTAGGGAGAAATAGAATGTGGTAGAGGAGATGGATGTGTAGCTGGCAGTGGGAGATGATTCGAGGTGTTACCGCTAGCACCACCTGGAGGTCCACCCTGATCACATGGAGAAGGTGGACAGGCAAGAGCTCAGCTCCAGGTAGCTGATGCTTACGATCACGGCTCTTTGAAGATGTTTCAATGTACGACATGTGTCTACTCCCCCATAGCTACAATTCTTATTGATACAGGTTCCAGTCACTCTTTCATTTCCACATCCCTCATTTTTTGCACAGATATTCTTACGGATTCGTTGGCTCGATCCTCACAACAAGAGAATCTTATAAGAGAATACTCAATGATTACGTACTGCCGCCGGTAGTGTGAGAATACTCTAGGAGGTGACAGATTCAGATGTGATCTCCCCATAGCGGCATTGAGGCCTTATTACGACATCTTGGGTATGGACTGGTTATCTATAGTCCATGCCCAGATTGACTGTATTAGGTGCAAAGTGACATGTGTCCGCATGGATTGGACCAGGTTTACCTTCACTAGTGAGAAATAAACGTTTGCAACACAAAACAATCGTACTCGGTTTAGGGTACAACCAATCACTCATCAGTTGGCTTGCCTTACCCTTGGAGAATTTGATTTAAAGAGTCTAACTTATCCTGTAGTGGTGGACCAGTACGCGGGATGTCTTCATGATGATGTCCTAGGATGACCATGTCACAGACTGGTGGACTTTTTCATTGATCTATACACCGGGAAAACACCGATATCTAAAACAGCATATAGGATGGCTCCCACAGAGATTCATGGGCTATAGGTATAGCAATAAGACATCAGGATAAGGGATTCATCTGGCCTAGTGTTTATCCTTGGGCAGCCCTAATTCTATTCTCCATGAAGGTGGATAGATACTTGAGGCAATGTGCGGACTACTGTCTCCTGAATTGGGTGACCGTGAAGAACATGTACTCACTCCTGAGGATCAACCACCTCTTTGATAAGATGATGGGAGCATGGTTGTTTTAGAAGATATACCTCAGAACAGGATGTCACCAACTTGGAGTTCGAGAAGAGGATGTGCAGTTGACGGCCTTCAGATGTCGTTACGGCCACTACGAGTTCTTTGTTATGCCATTCGGTCCATCCAATGCTCCAACAGTGTTCATGATAATCATTAACATGATCTTCCAGCCATATCTTGATCGCATTTTCATTGTCTTCATCAACGACACTCTGATCTACTCGACTACTGAGGAGGATCATGCCAACCATTTGCAGGTAGTACTGGACACACTCTGAGAGCACCAACGTTATGGTATGATCTCGAAGTGCTAGTTTGGGATACGAGAGGTTCACTTTTTGAGGCATGTCATATCAGAGTCTGGAGTTTTAGTGGATCCAACAAAGATTGAGGTAGTAATTTTTTGGTTGCCACCCAAGAGTGTGATGGAGGTACGAAGTTTCCTGGGTTCAACTGGATGCTACCAGTGGTTCGTTCTAGACTTCTCCATAGTTTCAGCACCACTATCATCCTTGATGAAGAACGGTAACCACTTCGTGTGGTCATATATATTCTGGAAGACCATTCAGGAGATGAGTTAGCGGCTAACTAGTGCCCTCATATTGAGGCTTCCAGAGGATGGTGTAGCGTACATAGATTATTATGACACATCAGGGAACAAACACGGATGTGTCCTGATGCTAGAACGAGCAGTGATCGCGTATGGTTCTTGGAATCTGAGACAGCACGAGCAGAACTATGCTACCCATGACCTGGATTTAGCATCATTGTTCTTCTCCTTGAAGATGTGGTGACACTATCTAATGGTAGAACATTTTTATGTGTACTCTGATCACATGAGTATAAGATATAACATCTCATTGAAGTACCTGAACCTAATAAAATGGTTATGGCTTGAGTTCCTTCATGACTATGACTTCGAGATAGTCTATACTGATGGAATGGGGAATGATGTTGCAGATGTAGTCAGAAAGAGATCTGGTATACAACTGCTAGGTTAGGAGACATAGTAGCTGGATGCCTTGCAGATATCCTTTATGGATAGAGATAGAGAAGCATTCCTTTAGTCCCCCACTGTCACTCCCCCACTTCTTCAGGTAGTTAGGGAGCCAATTCATGGGGACGCTGACTGCGAGACACGACGTGCTCAAATATCCATAGGACATGCACCTAATGGATTTTCTGAAGGTGGGGAGCACATCATTCTCTTCATATGGCATACTATGATACTAGTGTCACATCAGGAAGAAGTGTTGAGGTAGTTCCACACATCCCCTCTAGCGTTACATCCAGGAGTGGTGAAGATGTACTAGGACCATCGACGATAACATTGGTGGCTAATTATAAAGAATGGAGTATTGGAGTTTGTCTCACGATGCCTCTTTTATCAACAAGTGAGGGCGGAGCACTAGGTACTAGTAGGCTTGGTTCATCCTTTAGAAGTCCTAGAGTATATGTGGGATGGGATAACCATGGTCTTCGTGATGGGTCATCCATGTATATCAAGGGTTCATGACTCGATTTGGGTGATCGTTGACCGACTCAGCAAGTTGTACCACTTCTTACCGATCGGATAGTAGGGGTCAGTAGAGATCTTGGGACAACTCCACATGCATGGGATTGTGTGGATACATTTAGTACCTTTTTCTATTGTCTCTGATCATGAGACAGGGTTTACTTACTTGCAATGGAAGTGGTTATAGGAGGATTTCGAAAAGATGATTCGTCTAAACACCACCTTCCATCTTCAGCTAGATGGTCAGACAGAGCGGACCATATAGACCCTCGAGGACTTTCTACGTGCTTGTGTACTTCACATCGGTCGTACCTGGGAGGATACCCCTTGTGCTGGACCAACCATTGTGAGTCAGCACTAGTGGGACCAGAGATGGGATGGGCTACCACGGAGAAGGTGAAGATCATCCAAGAGCGGTTGAAGACTACACATTGTGGAAAAAAGTCTATTCTGACAGGAGACGAAGACCTCTAGAGTTCGAGGATGGTGACTAAATATTTCTACCAGTATCACATCGAATAGGTCTATGGAGATTTGGCTGAGGCATCATGTTATCTATGAGATTAATCAGACCATTCCAGGTCCTCAGAAGAGTTGGCGAGGTGGATTACTGCTTAGCTCTTCCACCTCAGTTGCACTGGGTGCACGACCTCTTCCATGTATCCCACCTGAGGATGTACGTGCATGACCCTCTCACATCATCGACCAAGGAGAGATGGACATCAATGATGGGTTGATTTTGACAAACGTTTCAATGGAGATTGAGGATCGAGAGGAGTGGGTCCTACGTGGATTGTTGAAACCTCTGGTGTGCGTTCTTTGGTAGCATGAGATCCTATAGGAGAGCACATGGGAGTGGAAGGCTCAGATGAGTCCTCAATACCCCCACTTGTTCCCATACTTTTTGTTATATCTTATGGAGACATAAATCCCTGAGGTGGGGAGAATGTAAAGACCTATAAATTACATGGAATTTTTTTTCATAAATAAATTGAAATTTTAAGAGTCCGAAAATATTGACGACGCATGATTCTGAGGCCTAGTGTGCCCAGAATCAATTTCATACATTTTTTCACGTTCGTTTAGTAAACGTACGTGGGAGTTTTTATAACTTTTGAACCAGTTCTTGAATGGAAATATGGGGGCACTGTTGAACTTGTAGTGGAGGTATTTTCATAAAAATTCATTCACTTTGATGATAGTGGGTAGAGTTTTAAAGATAGTTAATATGGTTTTTAGAGATTGAATTAAATAAAAATAAAGTGTGTGACTTTATTTTTATTTTACTGTAAAAATATACTCATAAATGTTTGATGTGAGACCACCACACATTAACCTCCCATGAGAGGTTATGGTTGTGGGCCCCATATGAACCTAACCTCTCGCGAGAGGTTATGATGTCGGGACCACACGAGGCTAAACCCCCCAATATATGGAGGAGATTAAAACCTCTCAAATCTCGCTCATTAATGAGTGAGAGCCTCTTAACCTACCATTTAATTAATTGGTGTCAACTCCCCTAATTAATTTGTACCAACACTCATGAATTATTTAGGGGATCCAAGTTATTAATTCACCAATTTTTTTGTGTCAGCAACTAAATAATAGACAAACTCAATATATTATTATTTTTTCTTGGCATTTCTTATTTGGTGGAGCTAGGGAGAAAAGTTCTTCCAATGAAGAACGCTCCACCGAAGAAGAACACTGAACTTCTTCAACTTCTTCCCTCATATCATACTGATGTGGGGTGTCTTCAATTGACCTACCCTCTGAATCATCATCAATGATCCGACATAGCTTGGGATTGGCATTACGTGTCAGACGCGACGAACGATGAACTCCTTCAACTTCTTCGTGTGACATCAATGCCGACGACCAACAATCAAACGTAGGAGGTTTATTTTGTGTATCATTCATTTCATTTTCCATTATTTGGATTATAATGGAATCATTGAGTGGTTTTAAAACAATATTTTTTCATATTTCTTACTCTATTATGAGCCAAGTGTTACCACCCTAAATGCCGAGGGTGTGGGACAATCCAACATGGCCCGAACCCTCTGTCGTTATTGTTTATGTTGATTCTCGGCATGGCGATTCAGCGTCGTTGAAGGTGACGAAGCCACAGAAACAGGACATGCTTCCCATGGCCTCCACGAACCGTGCCACCCCCGTGGCATTCCGGTGCCCCGACCGATTTGGCTCCACTGGCTGAACCACTGCCAGCCTCCCACGCATCTGGTCACACCACCGTCGGCTTCACGCGCACCACGGTAGACCCCGTCAGCCCTTGCCGTTCCAAACCACTCCAGCCCGAAACGTGCTGGCATGGCCTTCTGGCTACCTGCCGGCACGGCTTCACCCTACCCGGCCATCCACCGGCCCGCCTGGCACCCAACCCGACCACATCCCGTCTTGGTCGCGAACTACCCGGTCGCCCGACAGCCTGCCGGGCACCCTTCCCGGCCGCGTGCCCACCTAGCCGCACCCTGCATAGCTTCCTACTTGCTGCCCGACATCCGAATCAGACCACGTACCCCTTCATGTCGCCATGTCCAAACTGTCCCGACCACACCATTCGAGTCGAGCCGCGCCGGGCCGCACACTCGTGACACTCTAGGCCGAACTGCCCTCGCGGCCTACTGGACAGGGCCCAGCAGGCCGGGCTGAACCTAATAGGGTGTCCAACCCAACGAGCTGTTCCAGACCCAATAGGTCTGACCAGGTCAACCAAGACCGGGTGGGACGAGGCTGGGATGGGCAGAGTCGGTTCGATCGGGTCGGACCAGACCCGATCCCACTACCGAACCTTCACTTTCTTAGTCCATATCGTTGGCACCGGACGACCGTTTGAAGAACAGTCAGTGTTACTAATTTTCTTGGATCATGATAGTCCCATTGAGTATACCCCACAAGAGTTGGAGGTAATGTTGAGATACAGTTACATAGGATCGTACACAAATCCAACTCGGCCCCCGGGACTAAAAGGCTAATAACTCACTGACCGGGCATCTGATTGAAGCGATTTCTATTGCATTGAGACCTAAATGATGTAGAGAAACATTCAGATACATCTTCATGGGACTTCGTGGCATAGGGATCATTAAATATTAGCTTCTGGAGCAGATATTCTGGAGCCGAGAGAGGATTTGTTCAAGAATTAAGTAGCTGGATAAGACCTGACGACTGCTGACCGTTTGATTCAAAGTGACACTATTGGCCTAGTGTAGAGAACCTTGGTGTTGCAGCAAACCCATAATGGGGAGTTCCTTGGTGATGCCACAGACATCAGGTACTCGACAGGAGGAGTACCTCAGTATGAAATGTGGGGGAGAGTCTTTGTGTTATCACGGTAGACCCACGATGGGGAGCACCTATGTGTGAGCACGACAGACTCATGGTACATGAAAAGAGGTGTACCTCAGTATTCTAAGGTTAGTGGGAAGCACCTCTATGAGATACGGAAGGCCCACTGTACTCGATAGAGGAGGAGTTCTCTTGCAACTGAGGGTTTAGATTGATACTATCCCTAGAATAAAATCCCGGTTGAGCCGAGTCAGTAACTATTGTGTTTACCTCATATTTGAGATGGATTACCTGAAAACATAGGTATATGTGTGGGAATATACCTAAGAGGGGTTATCTGTTGAATTCATACTTTGTGGTATATCCTTGTTGGATATTCTGAGACATTGAGGGTTTTAGGGTCCCTAATGAGTATCTTTATACTCAACCATACATGGGCTATGCCCGAACCCCATTGTGTTAGTTGAAGATGAAGAATAATGCTGACTGAGGATGAGAGTACCAGGGCTGGACGGAACCCAGAGTTGGAACTTACGACGAGTCGGTACATGGAGGAGACTGACAGATGTGGAATACTGAGGAGGATATTTGTACCAACCAATCAGGTTGGAATCCCAGAGGATGATCCAACATCTATTTTAATCTCTTCAGTTGTACTTATATTTTCCTATATGGAATGTATTTCAAACCCTCTACTTTTAGCTCTCTTTGTATACAGTTTTACTTAGTCTTTTGATTCCAGATTGTACAATGTTGTGTGTGTTTTCATGTTTTAAAGTAAATGCCATCCCAGTTTAGTGATTTATACCTTTGGCACTAGTCACTAGCCCCTGGACTATGGAAGGCAGGCATAGGGTAGTCACGGCATGTGCCCCAGGGTATGGGTCGTGACATCATAGTTCCCATTATTTTATTCTAGTATGCTCCTTGTATTAAAAACTACCTAGATTTTTTTCCATGACTCATGTATATTATATATGATATGAATGGAATTGTTCTTAAATTTTATTCTCATGTGATCATACACATGGGATCATGATATACATATATCTCCATGGATTACATTTATTGAGCATCTGATCTCTCCCTATATTGTTGTTCCTTTCACCATGTTATGATGAAATGTGTTATGTATGATATTTTATAGAATGGTTCTATTATTGATTACATAATAGATAATGATGTATCTCACTTATGGAAAAGTTGTTTATGTTTCCATATTTCCAATGGTATTATACCTTTATGGTCATTAAGAAAAAATTGTAATTAATGAATATTATTAAATACATATATAATATCTATTAATGATAATTATGGGTCTCTAAATCAAACATATAGAAATGAGTTCAAGATTCAAGGTAAGGTAATTTTTTCACACTTGTTTTTATATGGGACACCTTCAATATACCTATCCTGATTCATTTGTGTGATGTATATAGTACCCATGAATATGTGTTATGATTATTAACATAAATATAATGGGATATACATATTAATATATGGTTATTTCCTTCATCGATCATATGATTCAATATTTATCATCATAGTAATAGTTTTGTGATACAATTTTATTGTTTATTGGGATCATGTAATATTATTATTCTAAAGATAAAATTTCAATATCTACCTCGAATCAGATCAGGAATTTGTTAAGATATGGCTATTTAAGGAAATTACACATTTTCATTTCAATTTAATCGATTTACATACTCAAAATAAAAAAAAATATGGAACCTGATATTATTTCTCCCATCGGTTGAAAATATTTTCACTTCTATGCCCTTGATTTCCCCAAATGTTTTGAATAATTTTTTTTATTTCTTACAATTAATGTTTATACACAATTTTCCCTATTTTAAATATATATATATATTAAATTTAATTTCATTCTTTTTTATAAATGAGGAAGTTTATATTTTTACTAAAAATGTGAATGGAATTTTTTTTGTTATTGTGTATGACTTCAATAGTATTTCCCACTATAATTAAATCTAAATAATTTAAATATTTCGTTAAAATTTTTCAAACTTATTTTCCCATTAAAATATATTTTTAATATTTGGGAAATATTTATATTTTAAAAAAGTGATTTCAAAAAGGAAATGTGATTTCCCTCAAAAAAACAAAAAAAAATTAGCGTATTTTTGTTAATTAATAATGAAAATATCAGAATATTTATATGATATACTAGGGATATTGTATAATGAAAATTTCAATTTCATTTCTCTGTATGGTGCATTATGAAGATGTAAAATGTTTACATGGGATGTTATCTGAATTCTAAAATATGTTACGTGAGATGTTATCACAATCATATAAGAGGGAACACATGAGGTTATCCCAAGATAAAAAAATGAGGGTGCTTTGGATGTATTCCCAAGACCAAAAGAGTGTATAGAATTAGTTATCCCAAGCCAAATAGAGGGTAAACATGAATTTATACCAACCTCAATGTAGTTACATGAGTGTTTATCCCAATCCTAGCATCTTATGAATGTCTTTTTTTGTATCCATGATATAATATTATCTATACTAATGTGTGGGCCACAAATCATTATCTAATTATAATTTTATACAATCATGGATTATGTTCATTTATTATTCATTTCCTATACTATTTAAATATTTAATCTATGATTCATGATTACGATCTATTATATGAAAATTATGGTTCACATTTATTATTATCATATACTGATAACATTATAATCTTGTCATGTTGATATCACCCTTCCATACCCTTATTGGGAAATTGATATCACCCTTATTATGTTACCTTCCACTAGGAAATGATGAAATATTTTATATATGATATGTATTAAAATATTTATAGTGATGAATAAATTAATGGTCGATGATATAGTTTACATATGATCCTTCTTTTCATATGTATCCATGTTTCTAATGACAATAGACCTATATTATTTTGTCATGGATCATTATATCATATAATTAATATTATTATATTACAATGTGTTATCTAAGTATGTAAATTAATGGTCACTTTAGTTGACCCATTGGCTAATCGTACAGTATATCTATGATGTGTATGACATTATAGTCGCCTATGTTTTAATTCAGTATGTAAAAGTAATTTAATAATAGTCCAATATAGCTATAATGTATATAATTATTTATTCATTATTTATGATACTATTTATAGTTATGAGGTAAATGATATTTCCTCTCATTGGTATTGATAAAATCTTTAAACTAATTGGTTTCATATGTTATTTGGTTGGAACGTTGAGGTTGATATGGTATATGAGCTCATCTTCTATTATGACGAATTGGTTTTGATTGATAAATAATATTATCAATGACTTTTTTGGTTTTTTACTATTTTAGAACATGTTATTTGATGATATGGCTGATCAAAACATAGGATGGACACCATACATATACATATATTTTACCGTTTATAAAAAGGTATATTTTAATAGAAATAAGTATTATTGTTAGTGTTTTTTATGTATGAAAATATTGATATTTATAATAGTATTTATTTTGATTTATGGTTGTATATTTTACTCACGGACTAGGGTGGTATGAGAGTTTATGTTAAAGAATCATGTTTTACTTGGATGATTTACATGATATTAACATTATTGTAAGTGAGTTTTTATTTTGTTAATTCAAATGGTTTTTGTTTTTATGTGGTAAATGAACATATGTATTACATTCTCCAATATATGTTAATAGTGGAACAATACAGTTGTGAACCATTATTACCGGTTAATTATTGTTGATGAGTTTTATAACAAAACATTAATTTAAAAAAATAACCCCATTTAAATGTTGATATATCTAAATAGAATAAAAATTTAGTATTTTGAAAATAAAATAATTATGAATACATTCTGTCCAGTAATTCTTATCAAAATTTTGTATGCCTAATCGATATCACTATGAACGAACACTTTAGATCATTATTAAAATGTAATATACTATCCAATAATGTCCACATACATAATGTGATGATACCATAATAATTTAAGTATGAATTAAAATAACTCAATGATAATTTAAGAACATCGAATAGCTTATATTTTAATAGGATTGTTTTATCAACACACTAAAATCGGATGGTTCTCATCATTTATATATGTTTATTCATTTCATAAAAACTCATAATTACTATATAAAATTATTTATAGTATCGATACATTAGTCAAAATGTACACCATTTTTTATGATCATTGAAAATTTCAATAAACATACACTTTTTCATGATATCAATGAATAATACAAGAGATTTAAAAATATAGATAATTAATTTTGGTACATGGACATATAATGTGATTTAAAATTCTATTTACAATATCATTGTTGTATTCTATGATATAGGAATTTCATCCACATTGTAGCATAAAATATAGCTATATAACCTACATGTGGTCCAAATCACAAGGATATAACATATTAATATACACAATTGAATCATACCACAATATTAACCTATTTTAGATTATATCCATAACTCTCCCACTTAAAATAAAATCCCACATAAATTATTTCAACACATTCAAACTCCATGTAAATCCATCCAAACCCATTTTGATAGGATTTGTCAAACAATTCAAATTTTTAAAATTAAATTGATAAAAAATTTAATACTTTTATATGTTGTAATATTCTGAATAATTAAATATTCAATGAATTTAAAACATAGTTGGATTCACTAAATAACTAAATGTAAAAAAATTATATTTTTGCAATACATCAATGATACTAAAGATTCAATGGGTTATAATGTTTTCTCAATCAAACATTCTCATATATCAATATTAAAATTTATACCATTAGTTATATTTGATACATTACCAATATATAATCAATCCCATTTTCCAAGAACTCTAGTGGCTTCTAAAAAAATATGTCATAATTTTATAAGACAACACATATATTTTTTATTTATCATGTATATTGATAATACCAAATAATTACATCATATTTAAGTAATTCTAATAGGTAACAATTCACATTTAATTAATCTAATCTTCCACAGGAATTTAATCAATTATAAAATAAATTGAATAGATTTATTTTATATTCAACCATTGGAATAAATAACATCATTATTAAACTCAACTGATGATAGGATTTGGAATATACCTGACCACCTTTAATTAGATAACTATCATGTTTCGAATATGGAAAGCATAAACATATAAAGGATCACATGATAAGTTTTATTTTTTAACTAACGTAATGTTAAATTTTATCGACAATACACCCCTATATATGACAACAGAAACATAAAATTCTTTGGGATACACTTTCATTGGTTAGTTTAAGGAATAGGTCACTATGTATGATATCATGAGTTTAATATGTATTATATACTTCATTTATACTCACATTATTCTTGAAATATCACCAAAAAATACCTTATGATGCTATTTCATTATGGATAAATCAGATTCATATATTGAACAGATTATATTATTCCCCCTTTTAGGATTAATATATTTTTCATAAATGCATGAATCATAAATAGAGTATTCCTTATGATAAAAATGTTATATATTACTACCATTACATCTAACATATCATCCATAAAACAAAACAAATTCAACAAGAACCTATGTATTTTAGTATGGTAATATGTTCAATAATAGATTTACTATATTTTCCTCTATAACCACTAAATGTATTTTTAAATCAACCATATCAATATTTTTATAAATGAAATTTTATTTTAATTATATATATTTGGTCTATTGGGGATTCTTGAGTTCATTTTTCTATGTAAATAGGTAACTTTTTTAATAAATACAATTTTTATGGAATCTTAATAACTACCCCATGTTCTATTATGAAAATACAGATCCCAACATCTTCATTAATTGTATCAAATGTGGTGATGTAATCTGAATCCTTCTTTTGGTCTATCATGTTGCCTTATTAAAAATACAACCATCTAAAACCTCCACCAATGAATTAAAATACAAATACAAATAGTGATACCAATAATCTAAATAATATAAGATACCAGAAATAGTGTGGCCCATTATAATGAGCTCCTCTTATCCCTTAATAACCAAGAATACATCCTTTCATTTTTTGAGAATTGAAGTATTCCCAGGACAATAATTCAGTGTCTCTCAGTAGGAATTTGTTTTTAATTATTAATCTATATGATAAATAAACATCAGGTAGTCTATAAAACATAACATATAAGAAATATTCTACGAAGGATGTGTAAGGAATTATATCCATCCTTTATAACTGTTTAGAATGTTTATAATTTAATAAATAATAAAGACACCTATATAGAGTCCCCCTAATTAGTCTGTTAATATCTTAACCAATACATGTGTTCATAATCAATCCATAAAACCTATTTGAAATAAATCTATAGATTATTTAGCCCACTATATATTATTACTCACTCATTCCCTTAATTATGATATATTTTCATGTCAATGTTTTTATATAAATAAATGTTAGAATAACTTTTTAACATTAAAAAAATTCATCGATATAAAAAAAATACACACACTCCCAGAAAGTCACATGTATGAAAAAGAATCATTCAGATTCAAGATGAAAATAATATCATTGATTTCTTCATCAAACCGTACATTCCTACTCCAAACCTATTGATTTAACCCATTGATAGGATATTTTATTTTTCAAATCTGATCATGCTATTTTAGAACATTAATCTAGAAGTGTTGTTTCATATACACATATTTAAATTAATTTAATTTAAGGATTTTAATATATACATTAATATAATATATCTCATAATCATAATGAGATAATAAAATAAGAAAAAACTGAATGGATTTTATCAACAAAACGGTTGAAGGGGATCTTCAAATTCAATAAAATTAATGTTTTTAACCCATTTCCCACTATGTGTGACTTATTTTTATCCACATACCTTATAAGGTAGTTTTATTATGGAAAAAACTTACATATTTGACTAATAACTTTTAATTTTAATCCTTTAAGTTATAAACATTTTTAATATACAAGATGTGTGTCACATATTACATTGTATCTATGAATTTATTATAAATAAAACCTATTGTATGATTATTTACATGTTTTTGGTATACTACATATTGACATTATATAATAGTTATTCACCTCTTGAAATAAGTATCTATTTTTACTTCATTTAATTAGATATGAAATTCTATGTACTTATATAACACAATTTAATTCTATTTACCAGATCATTTGTAGAATGGACACACTTTATATCAAATTGATAATTCCATTTTGGTTTTTCTGAAAATATATTTGTAATAATTTCCTACAATAGTGAACATGATTCACATGATAAATCTAGTGTAAAATATCATTCTTGTAAAAAAACATGTTGTGTTCATTATAATTATATAGAAATAAAATAATATAGTTTCCTTGGGAAAACCAAAAATTAATAATATTTCTTACATATAGTTATGGTTATAATAATCCATCCATTATAAGTTTTCATTACAAAACTAAATCATTATAATAGTCAATTTGGGACCCCTCACACTTTATATCATATCTAGTTACATTATAATTACATTAGACTGAATAAAAAAAATCATGAATGAAATGTTTTGTCTAGAATATATGTATGATGATATATAATGGACACATATACTAATTATTGATCAATCCATGTATAATAAGGTACATTTATCTCTCTCAATGACTTCATTCGACTATCATGTTCCATGAGGAGTGATTTTTTTAATCAAATTTAGAATATCTAATATTATTTGTAAAATCTAAACATAAGTATACCTTACCTTAATATAATTGTGGAATTTTAGAACATTTTACCTCTTTCTATTTTACTTCATTTATTTAATTCATAAAAATTTAAACGGATTCATTAATTCTTCAAATTATAAAAAATTACCATACCCTAGGAAATCGTACGTAAAATTCATGAAGTATCTTTACCTAGCTACATTATTATGTACTCATTGGTCTACATGCACAACTATGTATATAATAGAATTGTACACTACCTCCTTAAAATATTTCATTAAACGATACATAATTAACAATATATATTAATAAATGATTAAATGTTTCAGAAAATTAATAATCTAATGATTCAATAAATCCATATGTATGGATTCATAGGATTGGTTTCTCAATTAAATGTCAAATACAAAATATCCAATGATATGTGGTGTTATAATTAACATTGAATTTATTATATTAATTTTATAGTTTTAATTATCAATAACATGAATTTATAATCCACTCACTGTATTTTCATTTTAAAAAATAGTTCATTTATATAAAATAACATTATAAATATTTATGAATGATAATATTTTATTCTTTATGTATGATATAATATAATTTCTATTTTACTGTTGGTCAAAATAATTGACTAAAAATTCATGAAATAACCTACTAGGTAAAAATAAATCATAATTAAAAACAATTAATATGAATACCCATTCCATATTTTTAACAAACATATATATTTTACATTTTTCAATTTTGGTTTATTTATAGGTCTATGTTTATTAGAACAATGGTGTGATGCACACCTTGTTTTCAATATCCATTATTAAAAAATAGATCAACTAATTTTTATGATTCTATTAACCAATATATCATAATTCTTCCATTTATAAAAGTTAAAAACCATATATTACACTCTGAAATATATTATAGGTTATACATATAAGTTTCATAAGAAGATATTAAAAATAAATTCCATAATCTACAATAATGGCATATCTAGGGATGAGTATCATGTTTTTTATCTTTGTATTGGATATTTAATGTAATTAGTCCCACTAAAAATATACCTGATTTCGTTATTACATATATTGATTCATGATTCATATTTCATAATATTTGGAATTAACATTAGTGTTAATCTCAATGAATAGATATTTTTGTATTTCAAAAAGAAAATAATAACATATATGTTTTTCTATTGTTGAGTGGAAAACCCTTTATTCAAAACCATCATATTGTTAAACTCAATTTTATTTTCCTTTTATCATAATTCATTGGGCTACGAAACTAATTGTAAACCAATTCATACTAGGATACATTAGTTTGGATTAGTATAATTAATAGGGATCATGTGTGTACTGACATGATAGTGGACTTTTCTACATCGCTTCATTTTCAAAGACCATTGATTCTTTGATTTCCATGGTTCTGTGAATTTTGGTAAATTTATCTTTCTTAATTCTATGTATGTGAAATTCTAGTTGGAGAATATCTTACATATTTGGGTTCCAAATTAAATACATAAAAATAATCATAGGAAAATAATAAAAACATTGATGGGGGAATTGGTTTCATAATTATAAGGGTTCTGAATTTCCACAATGTTTCACACATGATTATCAATTTTCACGTATCTATAACAAGAAATTTTCTTGTTTTATGAAAAGAGTAATGAATTCTATTTTATTTTTGATAGAATCTCACACGTAATATTTTTAGTGTTTTAATTTTCTCAAAAAAATTTTATATTAAATATTTTACTATTAAATAATTTGGGATTTTTGTTTTCTCTTGTTTTATATCATTATTCATCCATGAACCTGATGATTTAATTTTATAATCTAAATTATTTTCACCAAATTGATTTCTCTAAAATTTATTGATATTTAAATCTTTACTCAAACATATTTTTTTATCACAAATAAAAAAAAGAATGAAAATACATCTATATGTATCTAAATTCCAAACATAAATATGGAGAATTGATCACCTTAATTTAAAAATCATTGAATCCTATAAAAACTTTTATCATTTCAATGTACAATGTTATATTTATCCAACTATTAATAATTTCCTACTAATGGTCCCACTACACACTAAATCATATACATGAAAATTTTCAATTATATTATAAATATAAATCATAATACCATCAAACTATAATCATCCAATAAATTCATTATAATAACTCAAAAAACCAAAATTCAATGCAACATAAAACGAAATATTTTATTATTATACATAGAACATATTTTTTGGTAGAATGAATATTTAATGACAATAAATAAATCAACTTAAACAAATAATATATTATATCAAAATCATATTAAAAATTATATATATAAATATTTAAAAAGAAATTAAAGAAATTAATGAAAATTCCATTTATAATTACAATAATATATATCAATATGGATATTTTTTGTTACATTTAATCTTGAAAACGTACATTCAAAATCCCCAACACTTAAATATTATAAAATAATCCTAAAATATATATATTTTATATTAAATATTCAAATATGTAATTTATTATTATATCTCACTTTATAAAATATACATTATGTTATAAAGTGCTAACAATTAGTACATATGATAAGTCTTATGAATGGTAGTATATTATATTTTTTGATATTCTCTGTCATAAAACATGACTCAACATAAGTGGTAAGCACCCCGTAATTCTACATGATAAATGGGGGTTCAAAACCCATTGGGGGCATGTACTGTAGCAGTAATGTAGTTGTACTGTAGCAGTGGAAGCACTGTTGATCGGTGAGTACTGTAGCGGTAGTAGGGCACTGTAGTGGCAGAGAAACTGTGCGGGTACTGTATCATGTGGGTTACTATTCCTAGAATGGGCATCGGGAAAAAATTTGGGACTACGGGTTATGTAATGGGCTACAAGCCCAATGGACCTTGGGCATATGTAATGGGTTTCCCTCTACCTAGTTAAAAGAGGTATTTTCTTCACTTTAAATATATAATGAGGCTTGCACTCCAACCTTTTAAAAAAACATGAGTCAAAATTTAAACCAAATTGTAACTGATTATATCTCTTATATCAGTGCAATGACACAAGTCTCACTCTTTTAAACATTGTATCACATAACGAAATATATAATAACAATAAAAAATAATATGTCCAAGATAATAATTGTAGGTTTTGATTAATTGTTTGTTGTAACTCATATTTTCATACCCTTGAATATTAAAAAATAGCCAAATTTAACTATAGTATAGTATAAATAAAATATCTTATCATGACTATCCAATGACCATCATTTTTTATTTTCATATCATAGTTTACTATATAATATAAATCACTTTATAATATGAAACACTTCCTAAAAACAATATGAAAACATGATGAATCGATGATATTGGTGGCCTTGATACACATAATGGTATCATTTAAAACATCACATCACCGAAATTAAACAATGAAACACAATAAAATATGGATCTATCATTAATGAGGCAACATGTAGCATGATTAATGTGACGCCCCCAAACTATTTCATGTTTCATAATAATAATTTTATGGTTTAATTATCATACTAACAAATACGATTTTCAAAGTAAATACTATCCAAAATTATTTAATGATTATTGAAAATAAATATTTTTTTAAATAGAAAATGTTATTATTGAATTATTACATAATATAATATTTTAAATAACAATTATACTAATATATAACCATAGTAATTTGTTTTTTGGTTCCAAAATATGATATGTATATATAAATACATATGTATACTAGATTTAAATTATACGAAATTATGATATAAAACTAATACTGTTTTAAAATTATAATAATGAGGTTATAAACATTATTGAAAATTATTGTTTTAAATAACATTTATGAAATTATTTTGTAATAGTTCACTATTTTATTTACGCAGACAATTATTTCATCTATTATATTAATTTTATTTATTTTAAAAAAATGATATATAAATATTTATATACAATTATTAGATTATAAATTTTTGATTGGATTATAGTTTTTAAATCATTATTAAAATTGTGAATTTTTTATAATATAATTTTAAATATTTAATATAACTACATAATGATTAAAATTGTACATATATGATATTTTAATATAAATTATTTTCACTTTGAATTATAAATTTATATGTAATATTAACATTTTTAATGTTTAAAAATTAATAATATATTTTTCAAATAAGGAAGAATGTAATTTTAAATTTCATGATAATAAATTTTCAATTATTAATTTAATTTATAACTTTAAAATTTTAAATATATATATATATATATATATAAATATATATGTTTTATACATTTTTTAATAATAATAAATTTTACATTTTAAAATGTATTGATAAAATATGTTTGATAGATTAATATTTTTACTAAACCGGTTATTTTTTTAAATTTTTATGTTATATGATTAAATAAATAATTATAAATGTATAATAATAAAAAAGTAGATTGATTTTGACAAAAAAATAAGAATCCAGTGAGGGGTGGGGGGTCCTGATTTCAGGTTTTTTTAGGCGTAGAGTTTTGGGAGGCATTGTGTGTTGCGCCACATTTGGGAGAGTGTATGGCTTTAGCATGGTGGCGTTGAGCAAGGTCTGTCTGGAGTCAACCGACATTGGAGACCTCAATGTGGTGGAGGCCGAGGGTAGGTGCCGTGTCGTAAGAAATATGAGTCGCAAGAGGGGCAGCGAAGACCACACCCAACAGGTGCATCGTCGAGGTTCGAGGTTGAGTGGCTCTAGTGGGAGAGGCTCCATTTGGGCTTTGGCCTCTAAGGCTTGGCAGTGGTCCGTGTCTACCAGTCCACAGGTCGGTGAGTTCATAGAATGCAGATGTAGGTAGGTGTTTTATATTATGTTTTTGTTGTCTGAGCCTTTTTGGAATCGATGATGTAACTTGTTGTAGCACATCTTGTTCTTCTTCATTTGGTTGTTAGTATAATGTTCATCTTTTGCAGATGGAGGATTTGATAACTATTTTTATATTCAGTGTAAAATCTATATTGTTGTTGACATTTTGTGCTCTAATGTCGATTAAGACCCACCTGTAATGGTTTCATATGTTATCTGTTAAATTTTAAAATGAATATGTTTATCAATGATGTTATTATGGAATTTATCTCTTCTATTTTTTAGTCTTCACAAAATCACACAATTTTCATGAAATTATTATGTTTTACAACAATTAACATTTTGGTTGATCTTATTGTTGTTATTCTATATTATATAATACTATTTTATTTGGTTTCTTTTATTCTGATGGTGGGATATTCATTTGAGCTTTCATAGCAAGCATATACTCTGCCTCTGTTTATATAGTGGGGATTTTTGTTATTAAACTATTTAATTGATTCTAGAAATATGAACTTTTCACCCATAACCTCTCATGTTATATTCCTCTAAGGCCTCTTACAATGCTCTTCTCAACTCCAACTCATTCTTAAACAATTATGGGTAAAATATTTATTACCAAAATTTATTTAATTTATGATGTTATATTTTTAATGGACATATTATGAATTTTATAGATTACCCTGTCATATAATTTGTGTTTTATTTAAATGGTTGATTATATGAATATAATTATACTCATCAATTTAAAACTTACTAGTTAGAAATAGAATGTTTACATCAAAAATACAATTTTATTTTTCTCTTTATTCTTATTTTATTTTATTTCCAATATTATTGAAAATTGTATGCTAATTTCATTCCCCTTGATTTTTTATTTATTCTACTAGAATTTTTTATGTGTTAAATTTATTTTAATGGTTCTATATATATATATATCCAATTATTTATACAAGTGTATGAATATTTCGTTGTTTCAAAAAATATTATGTCCTATTTTTTTAAATTTATATTCAAAAATTACAATTTAAGGTGTATGTTTTCATTTTTATCATTAAGATTTTTTTTAATTTTATATATAATAATGTTTTGAAAATATTCATAAGGGTCTGTAAATATTACCTGTAGATCAGGATTTCCTCAAAGAAACATATATAGAATTATATATGAAGTGCAAACCCATTCATTTATTTATATGTATATACGTTATATATATATATATATATATATATATCATTTCTAATGTCAGTATATGTTTTGAATGGTTAAAAGTGTGTGTGTATGAATATTTCTATGTTGGATTAGGATATAAGGGTTTAATTAACATGGTTTTTTATTATGATAACCCAAATATACATATAGTTCATATTCAGACAAACAATTTTAATTCAAATCAAATTTGATTTAAGTTATTAAAAAAGATTTTCAATCATTAAATAATGACCTGGATGCGAATAATATTTTGGGTTCAAATATATTTGTAGTCTTATACAAAACATTAGTATTTCATTATGTATGTACATGCATTTATTTACATTAAACCTAATAGAAGATTTGGTTATCAATGCGGTGACATTGGAGATTAAATAATCTTATGAAGTATTTATTAATTGTAAAGGTTTAAAATACTTTGTCTCCCTGGTGAAAACCCTATTTAAAGACATTTATATTATGGGATATATATATATTTATATATTTACATTGTTTTAAATAAACATCTATAATACCCATTTATCAGCATATGTTTTAAATACAAATCATAGCTACCTTAAATTCAAATTATGCATTTTGTAATATAAAATAATTTCTTTCATAATAAAGACATTAAGATTTCAGGGTTATCATTTTATGTGAAAAACCTATATTTTATGTTCATTAGAGTTCATTACATCTTCTATAATATTTCTTCCGTACATTTCATTTATTAAAATTATATAACCATGCAGTTGTTAGTTTTGATATAGACACTTAATGCATTTCTCACTATGTATATGTTAATGCTAAAGAAATTAATTAAAACTCTTATGAACTTTTATGGATTTAAAAACTAAATTATTAAAAGTGCTATAGGACACTTGGAATAATATGAATTGAGAAATTAAATGTTCCTAGTGGTATGGGACACATTGAATATACGAACTTACTTTGAATATGAGCAATGTATTGGACATATTATCGGACAGGTTGGGGACCAGTTAATGAAATCCATATGGGTTTCGTACTAGTTAATGAAAGCCCTATGGGTTAGAGGCTAGTTAATGAAATCCCGGTAATTCATCAGCTGTTCTCATGGGTCAAATTTGGTCATGGCACGAGGCCTTAACACAGCCCGACATTATACTTCCTCTAATTATTTTAATAGTAATTAATTAACCAAGTGGATATTCTACTAATAGAATATACATTGTTAAGAACATGTACTTATGAGTATCAGAATAAGTAAATGCTTATGGAATAATGTTTATAAATCATTCAAAGATGTATCTGCCTGTTTTTGATTTACAGTTAGTAAAGAATGAAATTTATGTTATCACATTAGTCAGAACTCTGATCTTATATTACTTTCATATGTAAATTCTATCTTTTAAATTTTTCTTATTACACTTATTATAGTTAAAATAAATTTTTCATTATATTTCGCACACCATATATTTTGTATGATTATTCTTATTTTTGAAACATGTTTCATTATAACTCTATAAATATTCCTTGAAATGTTCACTCGTAATTTTTGAACAAAATTTTATGTTATGATTCATATATTTCATATTATCGAAATAAAATGTTTTATGAATAATTTTAACGGATTTTTTTAAAAATGTTTCAATTGAAATATTATTATATTTTTAAAAAACCTTACTGTGCATTTGTCTTCTCACACTAAATTTTAATTTAAAATTTTCATGTTTAGTAGATTTGAGCTACACTATTTTGTGGCAGATTTGTGGAGTTCATTTATCTTACAGTTTTTATGGATTTGTAACGTATATATCTGGTTCTCTAGGACCTAATCCATAAAGATCCTCTTTATTGAAAAATTATGTCTAATCCTCTAGCATTTGTTTAATAAAAAAATTTACTCCCCATGGTTCATTTGATACTGCACAGGCACCGAGATAATCTAGGGCTAGGGCGTGACTACAGATAGCAGAGGATCAGTTTAGAGAACTCTGGAAATTTAGAACAATGATAAAAATTTAATTTTGTATTACTAAGTATAATTCTTTTCTGAAATTTTAATATAGCCAACGAAACAATTCTTTTGTCTCTCCCAACTGAATTTCATGAACGTATAATTATTGAGTCCAGTTCAATGTCAAAGTATCCATTTTTGATCATGTGTCTAACCTGTAAATGCCTCTATAAAGTGTCTAAAAATCCAAATATCCTTCAACATTATCATCGACCGAGTCACGTTTACTACCTCTTGTCGCTAGTGCAACATGATTTTTATTCATAGAGAGAAAGGTAATAAGATGACATATTCTTTTTTTTCCACCCTATCTGAGGGTTATTTGGCCCTAGAGATGTTCTGGGAAGCTCCAGAGGTGGGAGACCCACATGCCGCCTATATGTTCCAAGTCTTGAGTTATAGTTGGAATGGGAGGCTTTATAAAATAATGTTTTAAAAAACCAAGTCTTCTGTTTGGTATATCGGAACCACATTCATTCAGATATTTCCAAACTCTACACCTCATGTGCCACACATTTGAGGACCTACTGTTTCCTGGAAGAGTTTGACTCAAGCATTTAGAGGCTTATCTGTGTGAATTAAATTGAGGAGTTTAACAACGTTTTAGGGGTCATTGATCTAGAAGAACCTATCATGAATTTATCTGATGAGGGTAAACCCGGTGAAGAGGTATAAGGGGTGATGTCGGTTGGTTGGAAATTGGAATTTTAAGAGCATGAAAGAATTATGGGGATGAAATTCTGTAAATATGGGAATAATTTAATGCCCCAAACATTTTTCATATTTAATAATAATAATTTTATAGTTTAATTATCATACTAACCAATTCCGTTTTCAATTTAAAATTTATATCACTTTGTTTACATATTATTTACAAGATAAATTATTATTAAACATAATTTCTTCTTCTCAAATGTTATTTAACATAATATTTTAATTAATTATTATACAAATATATAAATATAGATAATTTTTTGTTCGGTTTCAAAATATAATATTTATATATAAAGACATAAGTATACTAGATTTTAATTATATGATATTATGATATAAAACTAATAATATTATAAAATTATATTATTGAGGTCATAAATGAAATTGAAAATTATTGTTTTAATGTATTTTAATGACATTTTTTTAAAATTCCACTAATTTAATAATGCGGGCTAATATTTATTATATTAAATGTATTTTATATGTATTTGAAAGTAAGATACACACACATACATATATATATATACACTCACATTTTTGGATTATAAATTATTTATTAAATTAATTTGGTAGAAAAATTATTAAAATATTGAAATTTGGTTAATAAAATTATAATTATATAATGATAGTATAGAATGATTAAAATTTTACATATATGATCTTTTAAAAAAAATATTGTCTCTTTGAATCATATATATATATATATATAATATTAAAAATTATAATGTTACAAAATTACAAATATATTTTACAAATTATGGTAATTTTATTTTTAATTTTCAAGATAATAAATGTTTAGTTATTAATTTAATTTAAAAATTTATAAATAATAATATATAAATATATTTTTTTTATTTTTTTAATAATAATAAATTTTACTTTTTGAAATGTATTGATAAGATAAGTTTAATTTATTTTTTATATATTAAACTTTATATTTTTCTAAGTTATATGTTATATGATTAAATAAATAATGATAAATGTATAATAAAAATAATTCAGATTGATTTAGACAAAAAAATAGAAGAATAATCCCTTGAATGGTGGATCCTGATTTCTAGTTTTCTGGCGTAAGGTTTAGGGAGGCATCGGGGTTCATGCCATATAGGGTAGACCATAGGGCTTCAACAGGTTGGAATCGATCTTGGTCTGTCTGGAGTAATCTAACAAATCAGACCTCAAGCGGGGCCAAGTTTGAGGGTAGGTGTCGCATCGAGGGGCAATGGAGTCATGAGAGGGGTCAGGGCATCCACGCCCAGTATGGGCATCATTGGGGGTTGAGGTCGAGTGGCTTCATGTAGTAGAGGTCTCATTGGGGCTTCGACCTCTGAGGCTTGGCAGTGGCCCAGGTCGATTAAGACCAACTTGTAATGGGGGATTATGTAATTTATCAATATTTTAATTGAATTTGTTATACAACGTTATTATTATAAAATTTATTCATTTTTTCCAGCCTCAACTCAAACCACTTTCTTGTAATGAAGATTTTGTACAACAAATGACTTTTTGGTGGATCTTATTGTAGCCATTTTATATTAATTTTTCCCTTTTTATATAGTTTTTATTCTTTTGACGGTGGGTTGTGCTTTTGAGCTTACCCAACAAGGAAGGATTGTGACACTATTTATACAGCGGGGATTTTGGTTTTCAAAATCATTACATGAAAGTGAAATTGTGAACATTGAACCCATATCCATTCGGGTTTTCTTCCTCTCATGCCTCCAACAATGCTATCCACAACTCCAAGTAATCCTTATGTTTGTAAGGGTTATATATTTATTTCAAATATTTATTTATTTTATGATCTTATATTTTGTACAGGACTTAGTATGATTTATGTCGATTATCAAGTCATACAATTTGTTTTTCATTTTAAGGGGTGTGAATACACATATAAGGATATTCATTCATTTCAAAATTTACTAGAATGAAACAGATATGTTACTTCAAAATTATGATTTTAATTTTCTGGTAATTCTTAGGTAATTTATTTTAATTTCAAACATATAGAAAACTATATTCTAATTTTATTATATGGTTTTGGTTATTTATTCAAATGAATTTTCGATGAGATAAATTTATTTTCAAGGATGTATATATATATATCAAATAATTTATGCATGTGTACAAATATTTAATTGTTTCAAACAATATTATGTAAAATTTTATTTTATTTTATTTATAAAACTACAAATTTAGGAGATATGTTATCATTATTATTTTTAAACTTATATTTTGTAAATTCAATTTATACTTATGTATTAAAATTTTATTAAGGGTGTGTTTATATTACCTGAAGCTCATGTTTTCCTCATAGAAACTTGTAAGGGATTATATGTGTTGTTAAAACCCATTTCATTTTTTATATGTATATACGGTCTATATATATCAATATAATTTCTAATGTGAATCTATGTTTTTAAAGGTTAAAAATTTCTGTTTGTTAATATTTATTTTTCGATAATGATATAAGGGTTAATTAACATGGTTTTTGGTTATGCACAACCTAATATATATATATATATTGCATATCCAGGCATACACATTTAATTCATTTATAATCTATAATCTGTTATTAAAGTTGATTTATAATAATTAAATATATTATTTTATTATAATAAGGATTTGGGTTCAAATGGAATAGTATTATTAAAGAAAAAAATTGTTTTTATTTATGTCTATACATTTGTCTATGTTGTTTAAAACATACATCTTTTTTGGTTCTCAATTAGATGAAAATGGAGATTAAATAATGTTATGAAGTATTTAATAATTTTAAGGGTTTAAACAACCTTTTCTGCCTTATGAGAAAACTATTTGTGTACTTTAAACCTATCATAAGTTTTAGTTTTCAATCTAGTGACATTGGGGATTACATGTGCTATAATCTGTCTACCATTATTGTCATTTATTAAAATTCCATAACCATGAATTTTTTAGTTGTTTTGTTCACACTAAATGCATGACTAAATTTTTATATTTAAATCATATATAATTAATTAAAACTCTTATGAACTTTTATATAGTGAAGAAATAAATTATTCAAAGTAGTATAAGATAGTTTGAAAAATATGAAATGAGATATTAAATTATTAATGAGGTATGGGACACATTGAATATATGACATTACGTGGAATATAAGGAATGTATTAGAATCAATATATAAAAGTTTGGGGACTAGTTAATGAAATCCCTAGAGGTTGGGGATCGGTTAATGAAATCCTTAAGTGTTAGGGACTGGTTAATGAAATCACTACGATGCATCGGTAGTTATGATTAGACAAATAATGTCAAGACATAAGGCCTTGACACATTCAAACATTATACATTCCCTCGTTATGTTTATGGTAATTAATTAACCATGTGGACATTCAATAAGTAGAATATACATGGTTAAGAGCCAGTAATTATGAGTTTTCGAAGAATTAAATTCTTATGGCATAATGTTTATTCAGTATTTAGAGATTTATCTTCAATTTTATGATTTATTGATAGTATAAAAATATAGAAGTAATCATTTTATGTGCAACTCTGATCATATATTTATTTCATTTGTAAATTCTGTACATTATCTTTCGCATGTCCCTCTTATTATTGTTAGAATAACAATTACTTTAAATTTTTCACACATTATATTTTTTATAATATTCTTATGATTGTAACATGTTTCATTTTAACTATATAAATATTCCTTGAAATATTAACTAGTAATTTTTGGATCAAATGTAATGTTATGCTCCATATATTTTAGCTTTCCTTAAGAAAATGTTTTATGAATAATTTTAATGTAATTTTTTCCTAAGGTTCAATTAAAATATTATTATATTTTATAACACCTTAATGTGATTTCATAGGCTCACCCAACAATTTAATTTTAATTTTATAGGTTTAGAAAATTTGATTTACACTTTTTGGAGGGATCTTCGTTGGGTTATTTTCTCTTCCATTATTGAAGGATTTTTTATATTTGTATTTGGTTCTTGAAGACCTAATCTAAAGAGATCTTCTTTAGAGGAACATGATGTGTAATTCTTCAACGTCTGTTTTACAAAAAAAACACACCATGTTTTATATGAAACCTCACCAGCTCCGGGTCAGTTGGGGACCAAGACGTGACAATTAATATAAATTTTCAATATGTACATAATGTCTAGTGAACTAAATCATGATCATGTATGGTTCATGAAGATCAAAGACAAAAAACATGTGATCATTTTTCTAATGAATAAAAAAATTCAATATAATCCATGTATTCTATCTATGGACCCCTCAATATTCCAATGGTGTGGGAGAATCCTTTTCTCAATTATTCATTAAGATAATAGAAAAAATATAACATTAACTAGGAATGGATAGTCATCACACTCCCAAACATTTCATAATACCTAAGATTAATGTTTTCATTTTACTACATAATGTCACATGATTTCTTATTTAAAATTAATCAAAACATAACAATTAAATAATCTATAAAATAAATGAATTAAATTATCAGTAATTTATTCACTCCTATTAACACAATAAAATAAATATATGTTTCAAGAAAGGTATTTTCGGTACAGTATTACACATTTTCTCCCATATTATAGTGTTTTTGAGTTATTTTATTTGTTGGTGTGTTGATTAATATCTTCTGGATGGTTTTAAAGGGTTATAAATATTTTAATTGTATACATGGACTATAAACTATTTTAGAATGATATGTGGTTCTCCCTATGAAATTGTGCATATTATAGGACATACGAAGTATATAGAACATGGTTGGTGCATGGTTAGAGATAACAATGAGACATTCTATATGAAATTTTATTAGTTGGGATAGATGTAAAATCATGATTGGTATATTTTTTTTAGAAAAAATTCATCCAAACAGGGAGGTTACCTAAAGTGGAGGTGACCCTCACATGGTTGGTACATAGTTTAGTAAACTATATGTCCAAATCATGTTTGAAAAATTTATTATACCAAAAATTGGGATATTAAAATGATTCCTAATCAAATAAATTCATTATTACATTCACACATGAGTCTCCCAATCCTGTGGAAAAAAGTGTATTTGCATGCCAATTTTTCAACCTTTTAACTCTAATTCCATTAGTTATAATGAATTAGGCTATGAGAATTCATGGTAACTGTTCAATATCCCACTATTATTCATTTTTCATCTAGATAACTTCTATTAAACATAGATTAATTCATATATATACATATGATATAAATGATATATATAAATTATACTATGATATAATAAGTTATATTTTATTTATTGATACATAGGTTGTTGGATCTATAAAAACATTATATTTCCTTGCTTGATTATAGATTTTTTAGGTATTTGATATTCTCATTAGGAAATTATAATCAAATTAAATACCATATAATATATAACATTATGGGTTACGATTTAATAATTGTATAACCCTGAAACCAAAAGACTGGAGTCTATGACTTATATTATTAAAATTGCATAATTACAATGAATCAAATCCTAAAGTATAGAGATTATTTTATGTTTTAGAAATTAGTATCACATACATGATACCCATATTAAATTGGTAAATATAAAATAAAATATTATACATTAATAAAATAAATGAGAAGAATCATTGAAATATAATTCATGGATTTCATCAACATATCATGGGGAAAAGAAACAAAATAATTTTTAGAACAAATGCTGAGTATGTTTAATTAATGTAGAATAAATATTTAATCAATTATTATAGTCAATGGGTCATAAAAAATGTTCAAATATTCTATTTATTTAAATGGATCAAGAAAATTCATTATGTAATGATTAGTAGCTGAAAAAAACTATTCAAACTATAAAATGATAAATAACCACATCCTTAGATAACGTCAAATAAAAAAATATCATGGATAAATTAAAAATTAAATCAAATAAAGGAAATTTATTATTATTGGATTCCATGTTTCCTATGTACATGATATGTTTAGCGTAAATACCATTCACAATATTCTTTATAAAACACTGGATAAAGACCCATCTATTTGGAAAATGATTCATCTCATGAGAATATAGATGCATCGAGGGATAAAAATAATCTGGACCCTTCCGGGTCATAACTACCCTTATAATTCATCATATATAGATTAATTTATTTAATTCATGAACAATGTGACTTATCAAATATCTATATAGAGTAAATGATACAGATTTAACAATTATAGCAAAAATAATAAAATATCATTCAAAGTGTTCAACATATGTAAAAATAGTATATGGTTTAAGAAATAATTATACCCATAACATAGTAGTATATATATTTAAAAAAATGTAATTTACAATTATAAATGGGAATACATAAGTTATTTTTTCAATAGAAATTTTACAATTAAAGAATAAAGTGAGATAGAAAAGATAATATTTACCACTTAGTAATTTTGATGTCAAACACCTTAGATGATATAATTAAAATTGAAACATAAAATAAAATTATATATGAGTTAATTAGGGTATTATTTAAAATGGGGAAATTTATACCCAATTAAATTCAATTGGTGTATAGTAACAAAAAAGTATCAATGGAATGTAAGTAATGATGAAATCCATTGTCATTAACTAATTTTTGGTTGAATATATATTAACATCTATTATAAGGGGTTCAATAATTTTCTTTACTTATAAAAAACCATAATAATGTTTATAATATCACATATGATCCTATTATAATATCTTATTACATTGTTGTTAATAATCATACATCATTTTCACTAGTTCAAGTGTTAATTATATAGTTTTTCATGAAGGATTTGACATGACTTTTTTGTAATGATTTCATCGATCATGATTTAATGATATCCATAATTTTAACCATTATGTAAATATAATATATATTCATCATCATGTATATATATATATATCCATAAAATTTGGTTATATAAAATTCAATGCACAATTAATGGAGATGACAGGTTTTATGTTTGTATGAATATTGCTTCCATTCTGTTGTTGTATTTAAAAATTATTTGATAAATATATAAATATGGTATCATTATAGTGTCATATTTATTTAATATATATCAAAAAAATTATTAATAACATATTTAATATATTCCATATAATGTTGAAATAAATCACATCACTTTGAAGTGGTTGTAGTCCATACATCAACAAATGATGTTATCATATTCCCAAAAATTTGAAATAATGAAGGTGTGTGTTATATAAAAATTTAAAAGTATAAATAAAATATACATATCATATAACTAATATATGAAATAAAAATCAATTATTATTTCCATCCAAGAATGCCGGTAATGGAAGAATGAATGACATTGGTTTTTGAGGCAGTAGTATATCCTACAAACGGATGATGATTGTGTATCCCATTTGATGGAAGTGTGAGTGAGTGTTGGTCATACCCAAAGTATTTTAAATCAAAATTATATATAGGAATATAATTATATTATGTATTCTTGATATAAATATAATGTATGTGGTGGATAATGATATGAAACAATAGTGTTTGTTGTAGAACGTAACATCATCTTTTGGAAACTACCTTTAAATTATACAAAAACCATTTCATGGTCTTAATTCATAAAAAAATTATGGATTATAAGATTTTATTAGGTTTTTCTTGTTGATTTTTTTATATTTTTGGAGATATAAATTTATTGATTGGTGTGAATAAGTGAGGGGGTGAGTGCCTTTTAATAATGGAAGAGGTGTGGCATTATTATAAATATAAAATAGTCAATGCTATTTGGAGGTATCCCTTATATCATGTGCCATAAATACTGATAAAAAGTATATAAATAAGAGTATATAGCCGAAATATTTCCAAAAAAATTGGACTTTTGTTCAGGTAATTTTGACTCTTTATATTATGCTTTAGTACCTTGTTAAGATTCATTTTCTCGCATTCTATAATATTAATTTTAATTTATTTCATTATTAATTTTTTCAAAAAACTAAGTGTAAATTACTAAAATTATAAATTAATATCATTAAAAATAAGGAACTAAATTTTCCAAATTCCAATAATATAATTCGAATAAATTAATTTATAATTAGTTCCACACATGGGATGATAAAGCAGGTTTTTAAATTGAAAAATTTAAAAAGTATGAAATGTGTTTATATCTAATTTTAATAAAAAATAATCTAAAATAACAAAAAATATATTAATATATGTAAAACTTATCTAATAATAATTTATAAATAATTAAAAATAATATCTAAAAATATTTATTGTATAGACAAAAAATAAATTTTTTATTTAAATTTCTACATCATTCGCTACACCTCAACAAATGAAAATTTCAATAAAAATACAATTAAATTAATCATATGATATTTTTGAGAGTCCAATTTAAATATTTATTTTTTCTTTACTATATAAAATTTATCAAATTTTCCAAATTTCAATTTAAAGTATGTGTGGAATTAAAATCCAGAAATGATCCATTATAAAAATGTATCTTTTTATGGGTAAAACATTTTTTCTTCTTATCCTAGGCTTATAAAATGTAATAGATGAATATTAAAATGTTATTTATTAAATAATATATAGTTTATATTAATATAATTCACTAATAGAAATTAATTAAATTTAAAATGATTATACACCTTCATTGAATAAGAAATGTTTTTTTTAAAAAATCATTTATATTGAATTGGTTTTTATATTAAAATATAAATAATTGTATCTAATAAATTAAATAATATATTTAATAAGTTATTTAATATAATTTTTTACTATCAATATAATATCTATAATATAATTCCCATTTTAAATAATAGTATTAATAATATTAATACTATTGAATAAAACTTAGTCTTCCATGTAACATAATATATCAAAGAAATTCATTATTATTTATAATTAAATCTAACATAATGTTTTGTTCAGTTCAAGATATATCATAGATTTAATTTGTTTGAAATACTAAATATATTTTCAATTATAGTTATGTTTTATTACCCGAATATCTTTTGTGTTGTGTGTCTTACATGATATTGAAAAAACATTATTCTTTCGTAATTATAAAGGCGTTACAGTATACCCACCATAAATAAATTATTACATTTGAATTTATACATGATCTATTTAATCTAGAGTTTCATATTTTCAAATTCATTTTTTGAAAACTCCAAATTTTAAAAGTGGTAAAAACCTCTTAATAATGTAGAAATTGGTGTAACAATTTTATCCAGAATATTAAAAAATGTTTCTGAGTATGATAATATAGTTGGGAAATGAAAAAATGAACATGGAAGAAAAAACTAACAATAAAATTAATTTGGAGATCGATAGAGAACAAGTTCAACTGAATATCTTTAACCAAAAATCCTTAAACCACAATTATTAAAAAACATAATTGATATCAAAAAATTGATGATATTTAGAGAATTTTTTTGATTAAATACCCTTTTTCCTTGAGTTTTGGAATTATTTAACTATTTAAGAATATATTTAAATGTATGTTCCTATTTTATAATCTTAATATTATCATTTGGTTGTGACTTAAACTATCTCTATTTCATTTCAAAGAATAATTTGTATCATATGGAATAATAATAGATTAATAACTAATACATCATTAATAACTATTCCAAAAATATTATAATCCAACAAATTATAATGATGTTCAATGAATTTTTAAAATGTACATATCATTGTCCTTAAATAAATAGGATCTAACTCTTAATTATCGCATTCCAAACATTAATGAAATTCATGGATATTTTTATGTAATACTTCATTTATATAATTTTTTTTTTCAGAAGTTTCATTGCACGTAACAGTTAGTTTAAACGAACAATGAGATGACCTAAATATTAAATTATTTTTATAACCTAGATGGTAGGTTAGCATGAATAAATATAACAAACTTATGAAAATGAATTTTGAATTCATTGGCAATAAATTATTTTTGAAAATAATAAATCAATTAGATATTTTTATATTCGAGTAAATTTATTTTGGTGATTAAATTAATGAGATATATGTGTTATATACTTATTAAAATATTTTTGATATTCATAAATTTGATATTTTAGTAATAGGGTATGAAAAAAACATTATTCTATGTATAATAACCTATTTTTTAAAAGGTTAATTTTACACATTTGAATGGGGAACCAATTTTAAATAAATATTTTAACAAATTAATAATTTTTTTATGAAAATATAACTATTTTATATTGATGTAGTATATAAAAGTTTTCATTGGATAATTTGGTATATTTTAATGATAACTTTCATGTTTTGATGAAATGATAAATTATGTTAAATTTTAATAAAAAATATCTTTTTCCATCGATATAATTCACATGGTAAAATAATAATATTTAATTATTTTAATGTAAAAATGGAACATATTTTTAAAATTTTATATAATATATGTAATTATCATTATTTTTAGATTTAATTAATATGTCAAAAGATTTCAATCTTTGAATGTTTTATCTTTGGAAACTGGTTTTCTCATTTCAACAATGTGATTAAATTTAAATTAATTTCTGAAACTTATGTGTATTGAATTTAGAAAACCAGTATTCCATAATTGTTATAAGATGGTACAGATATTTTAAATAGGTACCTTCAATTTTTGAAAATTATGAATAGAAATTTCAGTAATTATTTTATTTACCATGGTTAAAGGGTAAATCTGGTAAATACGGGTAAAAGATTAATAATTTAATAATATATAAATACCCTAAAACGTGTCATTATACTGTTGGATGATATATTTCCAACCATTGGAATTATTGGTTCTATATTTAACCCCATGTATTAACTTGAATTTTAAGGTAACATATTATAAGAATTAATTTAATGTAAATATAATTATAAACTAAACATATAGATTTTAATAAATCAATTTTAATATGATGATATATGAATGATCTATATTACTATAAATAGTCATTAGAAATATAAATTTTTTTCCTACATCATAGTTTTTTATTTATATTTTTTTTGACATTGGATAAATATGGTTATTTATGACAAAAGTATGATGTACGGATTATCTCCTTAATGAATGATTCAAAAAGAAAAGAATTTATCTATATTAAATCAAATTTAATATGTTTATTTTGAGGTCCTACATGAATTTTATGGAAGTTAATAAGATATTATAATTCATTTAATTCATTAGTTTATAAGGAATAACATTTTTATAAATTTAATAAAAATTAGCTTTGAATAGTGTACGAAATGGACACATTTCATAACGTAAGACAAAATATAGATGATTAAATGATATTAAGTTTCTAAAAAAATAAATGCATAAAAATGGTTAATATAAGTCCCAATATGCCAAAAATAACTTTTTTTGTGTTTTTTGAAAAGATATGTTTATTACATTAACCCACAATGTGTAAATAACATGATATCCCTCTATGATTAAAAATGGTTAAATAAAGGTAAAACCAAAAATATTTAGACAAAAAATAATCCAAAACTATCTAAAAATTATTTAATGTTGTTTGTTATAATAAAATTCATATTATAATTTAATTAAATTAGTTTAGGACCATTTTTAGTCAAAATTGACTTTATAATAAATTAATATTTTGAAAATCTTTTAATATGAACATCTTCTCTCTTATAAAAGGTCATCTCCTCCCTCACTTCTTTAGTCCATTTTGAGCCTTCAATATCCGACATACACTGTCCATTTCTCTTTTCATCTTCCCTTTTAACATTTTATAGTTTTTGGTATTCTCAAAATACCAACTCTAGTGCATTTAGAAGAAATTAATAGGAGGCACGTCGAGGAAGATTTAATCTAATCTACTGATTCATTCACATTTATTTCTTTTTCTACATCCACTTATTTAGTTGTTTATTTATAAAGTAACAACATCAGTAACACTAATATAATTATATTTTAATATATATATATATATGAAATAACCTTTTTTTCTTTTATCCTTCCTACAAAAAATTAAATCACACCGCGTGCATACGTACATCTTAACGTCTTGATGTTGTGGTGTAATCTGTTTTTCACCAACATCATACATAAATGGGTATAATGGGAGAAATAATAACTATATAGAATTATTATAACATATAATAATTATGAGATATTATAAAACATCCAATTCAATACCAGTTCATAGTTATATGAAAGATATCGTAGCTCGTGCGTATGTAAGACTACCCGTCTCCACAGAGTGATGTGATTCGTTCTACATAATCTTCATTAAACCATGATCATATAAAAAATTTGAATGTATAAATATCATATATATTATACTAATATCATGATCTAAATTATATAACTATATCCGAGAAATATCATTTAGAACATATTTGGAAAAACATATATAAGAACATAATGAATTTAATACCTGTATAATGAATAATATAATTTTACTAACAAATAGATGAAAATATGACCATAAATGATATCATAAAAATTACTAGGTTTCTGGAATAAATAATTAACAATATTTATATCATTATACTGTATTTTCAAATAGATACGATGAAAATTAGATCTATGAAATTGGAAAACATTCCAAATATCATTTTTATCCAAGCTTGTTTATACGTATATATATATAGGGGGTATATTTATCATCCATTTCTATTATTTATAATAATATTATCGTAAATTTTTTATTATTATTATATATTTTTATTAAATTCATTTTTACCCATTCCGACTTTTACAACATGGTTTAGAAGGAATCTTTCTAACATTTACCATGAGAGGTAATTTTTTACTTTTCTAGAAATTTTATGAGAATATTGTTTTTCTATATTATAAAACAAGAAATGATTTCTATGCATTCCTGATGCCTTATTTCCATGTATCATCCTCTACATGGTTTCCGGTTTATTTCCAAAAAATTAATTTTCTTTTAAAATTGTGTGGAATTTTTCAAAGAGAAAACATTTTTGAAAAAGAAATTACGTCTTCATTATGAATTATGTTCATGTGTTTTAGGAAAAATATTTTCCTTCTAAGATGACATATGGTTTTGTTTCAATCCAAATTTTTTTATTTTATTTGATTATTTTTATGATATAATTATTTTTATGACGTTCATTTTCCTTATATTGATTATATTTTGATGTCATAATGTTTAAGAATCCAATTTTATTATATTTGATATGATATGATGAATGATTTATGCTTCTGTGGCACACATAAAAATTGATGCATTATAATATCGGTGGAAAATATATCTCCCTCCATTAAATTGGGTAATGATTTATAACTCGTCAGATGGACATGGCTGGAACATCATTTTAATCTAGTTTAGTGATATAGGGCTGGAATGAGGAAGGAACTCAGTTCAGTAACGGAATTTTTCTTCCATGATTGTCTTTTCAATGATCCTAACTAATATGAAATAATTTTTTATGAATATGTGTTTATGAAACAAATTTCATGTCTTAGTTATGACTATAGGGATTACATTTTACTTTTATGATTTATCCCATGACATTATTTTGAGATATTTTATATAGAGGATACATTTTTCAAATGATATGTTCTTATGAATATGATATGATTGTTAATTAATTTTTTTACCCTTAGTGAGAATTTGAATTCACCGTTTTGTAGGATTCTTTTCCCCAGAATATGATGAAGGGTATTGAGTATGATAAGCTAAAAAGGAGTCTAGTTATGACAAAATAAATTGTAGAAAATGTTGATTTTTTAAGGATTGATTGTCTATGTTTCCTAGTTTTAAATGACAGTATACCTATATGGTTTTGTCATGGTTTTGTTTTATGTTTTAACGTATATACATCAATTATGATGTGATATCATTTTATGTAAATATTATGTCACTTTAGTTGGTTTTAGAGAAATTTTATAGTTATCATTAGAAAACTAGGATGAGAAAGCCTTAAGGATATGTCTATGTATATGCTAAAACATACGAGCTTCAGAAATGACCATGAATAATCTAGGATAAAACCATAAGGGTACTAAATTGAAATTTTATTCTTGATAATGTGGATTTCCTTTTATGACAAGTGTTACTCACAATATGCTTATTGGTTTAATCCAATGTATTGAACCTAAAAGAACTGTGTAATGTTGATTGTGATGCGAAATGTAATGATTTTCCTCTTAAGTAATGAAATTTATGTGAGTTAGAAATAAAAATCATTTAGACATGCTCATAAAACAATCTCATGATATGAATCTTTCTGGACATACAAAGGAGCAATGGAGGGAGAAATATTCTATTGAATCTTTTAGGATGCACCATTTATCTTCTTTTAGCAGGAAATATAATCCATTAGTGTCTGAACAGTGGATCAATACAAATAAAAGATATTTTCAGGTCTACAATGTTTTGAACAGGATAATGACATCTTTGTAGTATTTCGTTTGGAAGGTGAAGCTGATCAATGATCGAATCATATCAGTAATATAAGTAAAATATATGAAATTGATTCCATATAATTCGATGAGTTTGAGAAATTGTTTTTGAATAATTAATTTCTTTTTATTCTTCAGAAATTGATAGAAAATTACTAACTTGAAATTTTAAAAATGGATGATGAATCCATTCATACCTACAAATAATAAATTACACGATGTGAAATCTATATTTATGGAATTATTATCTAACATTAGAGTAATATTGATTGATTTTTTACAGGCGTAAAACCAAGCCCCTAAAGGGCATTATCAAAAAGGTAATTCACTAGCTACAAAGAAATTGTTCGATTTTCTTTCATGGTTGAGATTGATATTATAGTAACCCATCAGTAATATGGTTTTTCTATGAAGAGGAAAATGTAATTCAATGGAAATTCTAAATACCACACATAATAGAATATGAATTTTCCCTTATTCTCAAAGTGTCAATGGAAACATAGAGGAAATTTTCCTAAAGGGACTAGTAAATATATTAAGTCTGGGAAATAAGGTCATCCTGAAATTAAATGTAAACATCCTGGAAAAAATATGTCTAATGATGAAAATAATGAAAATTCTACATAGAATGCACCACATACACTTCAATGTTACATGAGTAATTAAATGGGGCATCATTCCAGTCAATGGACAAATCCAATGGTTATTGATGTTGATCGATGTCAAAAAACTCTTAAGTCCAATGAAAACAGAATGTCACAAGAAATTTATATTGGTGACGTGGAGTGCGATAATGATACTGATTAAGGTACACATACCATCCACTCTAATATAGAAATTTATTTATTTGATTCTGGATCCGCCCACTATTTTATTTCTAAATAATTTTCTAATATATATCCATATTACCACAAAAATAATATATTGAGTTAGTTGTGACAATTATTAATGAAAAAATGGTCACATAAAAAGTTTACAATTCTTCTCCAATTTATTTTGGTGAGAATGTTCTTACTAAATACTTTTTGATCCATACTATTTTTGAATTTTATGGGATTCTTGTCATGTATATGCATTCTTTAGATGGATCTCATATCAATTTCTAAATAAGGTAAGTTATATTTCATATTCCAGATCAATATATGATCACATATCAATGTAATTATGAATACAACATTATAGTAGAAATTTCATCATTCTTATGGGCCTTGATTCCAAAAAAATGAAGGCCATTTATCAGAAATCATTTTGGAGAAACATCTGATTAAGAATATGCCCAATGTACGGGAGTTTGATGATGCCTTTCTGGATTAATTTCTAGTTCTTACACAATATTTTGAATTTTATTTATCAATATAACTCATACATTGTGATATTCATCTTTTAAAGACACCTTATAAGATCCCTAAATTGAGTTTCAGGAATTTAAGAAGAAGCTCCAAGAGAATCATGATATGGGATTCATATTCCCTAGTGTGTTACCTTTGAGAGAACAAGTTCTATTTTTTAATAATAAAGATGGATCAATGAGACTATTTATTGATTATAAAAACATAAAAATATCACAATCTATAGTAAATATACTCTCCCACGCATCAATGACTTGTTGGGCCCACAATGTAGAGATCAATAATTTTCCATGATTGATCTTTATTCATAATATCATAAACTAGGGGTCAAAATGGAGGATATAAAAAAGACAATGTTCCATAAAGGGTATGGAAAATACGAATTCATATTATTTCCTTTTGTTCTTAATAATTTTGCTGATATCTTCTTTGATCTAATGAATTTAATCATTAGATACTATCGTGATTATTTTTAGGTAGTCATTGTTGATAATATTCTAGTATATAAAAAGAACAAGTAAGAACATGTATATCACTTAATAATCTTACTGAAGACCCTGAAAAAGGAGAAAAATTATTCCAAATTTACAATGTGTTAATTTTGACTTCAAAATTTTTCATTTTTGGGTCATATAATCTCAATTGAGGGGATATCTATAAATGAAGCAAAAACAGAGGTTATTAAAAGACACTCAAGTCTAACAACAGTACCTAAAATCTAATTTTTTTTCATTGTTTGGATTGATATTATCGATGTTTTGTGAATTATTTTACATGATTATATCATTCAATAATCATGTTGACTTGGATAATAGTTATGTTTGTTTGGTTGGAGAAATGTGAAGAGAATTTCGAAGGGAAAAAGATGGATGGTTGGGGCACATCTGCTCACACTTCTTTTAGTGGAGAATTTTTATGATCTACTTTTATGCATTCAAGAAGTGTGTGGGGTGTGTTATCATGAAAAATGATATGGTGATAGATTATACCTCATGATTGGGGAAAATCCACGAACAAAATTACCCAGCTAAATATTTGGAGTTAGCTGCGTCAAAATTTGTATTTAAAATATAAATGTGTTACCATTATGGTTAAAGGTTTGATATTTATACTAATAAGAAAATATTAAAATATATTATTACAAAAAAGGAGCTGAATTTTCTCTAATTAATGTGGATGGAATTGATTAAATATTGCTACTTCCCAATGCATTTCCACCCTGGGAAAGCGTACAAGGTGGAAGATGCATTGATTCAAAAAGACCATACTAGCTTATCCCATGTGAGGATCACAAAAGATCCAATATTTATGGATTTTAAATGGATGGATATTGAAATTTTAATTGAAGGAAAGAAATATTATCTATATCAAATGAATGCTTAACCATATATACATGTAAAGATTACATAAGAACAAAATAAAGATGGAGATATACAATATAAGGTGACAAACATTCTGTAATTTTACCATTATTTAGATGACATAACATGATTCCTAAACAAGGTTTGTGTTCCTCCCATAACATAAATAAAGAAGGAAATATTGTATGAGGCTCATATTTCTTCATTCTCTATTCACTCTAGAATAATAAATGTGTATAGAGACCTGATGGAGTAATTCTGGTGGGATTTCATGAAAAGAGATTTCGCCGAATATGTATCTCGATGCATGGTTTTGTAACTAGGTAAGCCTGAGAGACATAATTATAAGTGGATGATACATCCATTACACTGAAAAAAATCAAAATGGAAAAATATATCTATGAAAAGTTTCATCAGAACTACCAAAACATTCCAAGGAAACCACAATATCTAGGCTATAGTTGATCATCTTATAAAGTCTGCTCAAATCATTTCTATTAGAGGGGATTTCTCTCTTGATCAGCATGTACTGATTTATGTAAAGGACATGGTAAGATTCAATGGATTACCACATTCAATTATATTTGATTGGGATCCATGGATTACCTTGATGTTCAAGAAAATACTTCAGTATTCACTAGATATTGTTTTATGTTTCAGCACTTCTTGTCATCCTCCGATTTATGTTCAGTATGAAATGAAAACTCAAACTAAAAAATACATTTTGAGATCTTAATCTATTTATTTAAAATTTGGGTGGGATCAACACCTAGAAATGGTGGTATTTTCATAAGATAAAAGTTTTCACTATAATATACAAATGGATCCTTATAAAGAACTATTTGGAAATAAGTACAAAACATTAACATTATAGGATGAGGTTGGGGAAATAGATCCATTAATACATGATTGTGATGATGAAATAACTGAAATGGTCAGATCGATTCAACAACACATAAGAGTGGCTCAGATTCAAAAACATTTTATGCTGACAACTGATGGAAATGCCTATATTTTGATATGGGTGATAAGGTGTTCTTATGAATATCTCCCAAGAAGAGGGTAATGAGATTTGGAAATAATGGAAATCTAATACCTAGGTATATCGGTCCTTTTGAAATATTAGATCTTGTGGGGACAAAATCTTACTCATTAGCGCTTCCACAAAATATCTCTAATGTTCGTGGTGATTTCTATGTATCTCTATTGTGAATGTCCACACCCAATCATTAACATGTACATAGGTCAGAATTTGTACTACTGAATCAGGATCTTTCTTATTAAGATCAACTGATAAATATTCTAGATCATATAGAAAATGTTCTACGAAACAAGACCACTCGCCTGGATCATGTTTTAATGAGGAACAAAAAATTTTGTGTATCTGCCACAGAACTTGAAGATATGATGATGTAGAGGTATCCTCATATATCAATTTCCAATTGATATATTTTAAGGGAAAATTTATGTTTAAGGAGAGTCACGTTGTTACACCTAGATGTTCTTATAAAATATTTTCATTAAATAATTTTTATTCTTTAGTACCCTGCCTTTAACTCAATCGTGATTTTAAAAAAATTGTGAGATGATCTTAATATATAATTACCATTATATCATAGTCGTTAGGTTAGTGGTAATAATTATCACTAACTAATGAAAATGCATTATAAATTCATTGGCTATTAATTATTTCTAAAAATTATAAATCAATTAGATATTTGTATTTTTGAGGGAATTACCTTTTTAATGAAATTGGTGATATATATGTGTTATATACTTAATTAAATACTTTTGATATTCATCCAATGGATATTTTATTCATATTATATGAATAAAACCCTATTTTATGTATAAGAAACTATTTTTATAAAATTAATTTGACACAATCGAATGGAAAACCCATTTTAAATAATGATTTTAATACATTAATAAATTCTATATGAAAAATAAAACAGCTTATTTTTAAGTAGGATATAAATATTTACATTGGATAAATTTCTGATATTTTTTTGATTACTTTCATGTTTTGATGAATAGTAAAAATACATTAAATTTTAAATAAAATCAACTTTTTTCATTGAGATATATTATATGGTTAAATTAAAATATTTAATTGTTTTAATGTATAAATAGAATATATTTTTACTATTTGATAAAATTTATGTAATTTGAATTTATATTACATTGAATTTACTGGTAAACAGATTACAATCTTATAAAATTTCGTAACTTCTAATACTCATTTTCTCATTTTAACAATGGGATTAATTTTAAATTAATTTATGCAATTTATCTGTTTTGAATTTGGAAAAATACATTATATATTGGGAATAAAAATTTCCAAATTTAGTGAATAGGTAACTTTTATTATTTAACATTATGAATTGCAACATCAGTAATTATTTTATTTACCATGGTTAAATGGTATATCTGGTATGTAAGGGTAAAAAAATAATTCAAAAATATAAAACAATTCTACAACATGAACTAATCCTATTGGATTTGACATTTTTGACCATGGGAATAATTTTATTGATTTTGGGTCCCCATGGATTCACATGGAAATCAAAATTCCATTTTATAAGAATTAATTTAAATTAATAAAAATTTTGACCTAAACATATCCATCCATCAAATGGCCTGAAGGCCAGCTATTTTTTCTATTATGAAGATAAACCCTTTTATGGGAAGAAGGGGGAACTCAAACAGACTCCATTACTAAATCTATTTTAATATAGGGTTATCTAACTTATATATATGCTTGTGAATAATAATTAGAAATATAAAAATATTTCATACATTATGGGTTTTTATTTATAAATTTTATACATTATTTAAATTTATTTATTTATGAAACTATTAATATATAGTGATTACCTTATTAATGAATGATTCAAATAAAAGAATTTATAAATATTAAAAAATTTAATTTTTTTATGTAACCCCCCGACCAATGTTACCCATATTCGGTGCATTATTACATAACATTGGCATGATTACATGAGATCAAATCTTAAAAAACATATTATATTAGTAGCATGGAAGAACTAGAGACATACATATGTTTTACATAACATCGTGAAATAAAAAAACAAAAACATAGTGTCCACTTTATACCCAGTCATATAATTTAGCATATCCATGTAGTTTAATCATAATATATAGCTTCACATACTAGGAAAAAGTAAACAGAAGAAACAGGTGAGCTCATATGCCCAATAAGGTTGAAAATATAGCGGACACATTTATAAATAAGTATAAACAATTAAGGCAATGTATAACACTAAACACATAACTATTAAATATAAAATTTAGTATAATATGTAAAATATAAATCAATAAATTCCATTTACATATTCCCATGGATATTCTACTAGTGTAATAATCAAATTTAATATAAATATCTAATTTTATAATGATGGAATGAATAATTTCGGACATCATAACAACATAATTATTTCCTTTTTCTAGGAATATAAATAATATTTTATAAAGGGCTTGTTCCAAAACACTAGTTTCTCTCATGAGGCCTACCGATGCATCGAGGAGCTATAGTGGGCTTCGTCCATCACATACTACTTCCAATTCATTCCTCATATTAAAAGGATGAAACAATTTCTAAACATTCGAATTAAAACTAGAAAACAGAATGTCAATATTTATTTCACAAACCCTGAATTGTATAAAAATTGAACATCTATATTAAAACATAACTCATTAAATACAATAAAAATTTTGTATTACAATAAATCAACCTTAATCCATAATAATGAAGGATATTGACATAGATGAATATAATCATAAAAACTATTTGATAGAAATATCCCATTTTTCATGAGAACATTTAAATGTCTCACTATCTATCAAAAAGCTATTGAAATTTGATTTTTGAATCAAAGAGTCACATACCATTTATAAAAAATTAAAAATAACTTTTATTTTAAAACATTCTTGTCTATATAAACCAATATTGAACATCATTTTTAACACATGTTCATTAATGAGAAAGTATTAGTTGAGTAAATATTTAATACATTTAAAATGAAATTTTAGTCAGAGATCCTATCCAAATGAGAGATTCTTGAATACAAATAATCGAGGTAATAGAAACATTATAATATCATGATAATAATTTCATTAGTGATATACTATGTCAAATAATAGTATTTACTCTATATAAAAGTAAATAGGAACATAACCACAAAGACGTCTCAATGGAATTTAAATTGAGATGAAATCCTTTATAATGATCGTATCCTTAGGTTAAGGATAAAATAATAACATAATTATTTGTGAAAAATAAAAATACACTCAATATGATTTGATTTTAATTCTAATTAAATCAATGTAAATTAAAACATTTTCTTGTAAAAACAACACCAATGACTTGGTTATTTAACTCAATAAAGGGAAATTGAGTTAAGATTACTCTTATCATGTTCATATTGATGACATGAGAATTTATTAATGGAGTTATTAGGAGTATCAAAAGTATATCCACCCAATGTGGAGTATATATTACTAAATATATAAATCTATAGTGATTTCACAAATTATATTGGAGTAAAATAATATATGATGTTTATGTAAAACCCAATGAATGGAAATCAAAATTAAAAATTCCCTTCCCGATTAGGTAACATATGATACATATACCCATTTAAAGAGGTATCATAAAATGAAGTTATAAATTACAATAAATTAATGTATATTATACAAATAATACAATCATGGGAACTACATAGACCACACAAAAGGAAATTGTAGCAATATAACATGAATCCCACGAAAATAAAAAGTGAGATAAAAAACCCATACCTTGTAATTTTACATAGTTGATGGTATTTTAACCTTCTAAATAATAGTTAAATCAATGTTATTATATTATAAAATAACCACATACATAACTTTGATATCATATATGATATTCTACTATTTCTTTGTTAAGAATATTTCAGTAGTATCATAATTTCGGGTACTAATTGATTGGTTTTAAAATATATGATTTGTTACATAAGTAATGTTTTTTAGGTATAGGGTGGATTTTATTCATATCTATAATTATAATAAGTTCATGGAATTTATTTTTAATAATCAAATGAAAATTATTTTTGAATGTTTACGAAGGGGAACGAAATCTCATCGAGTCGTGGAGTCGGTAAGTCGTACGTATGCAAGAGCGACAATATTACTCTATTAGTGGATAAATCATATATAAGTGGATGGTAATATTATTTATAAAGAATAATTAATATGTTATATTTTTATTTACATCAGTTATACTTATTATTATACCCATCCAAAAAATGAACTCTCGAATAACAAACTACACCACGATGGGGAGACAGTAAGCTGTACCTACGCACGTATGGTGACTATGTAATTCATAGGATAGAAAGAATAAAGAATATTATTTTACCATATTTATAATAACTTATCCTTATGTATAATGTACAGGATTTAATATTTTATTATCTAAACATCAATGAAATAAGAAATGGTAGAAGAAAAGTACATTGAGAGGGGCGATGAAGTAATTACCTATTTTTCGTGTTCTTTATATGGATTTGAACAAATTGGGCTTATACGTTTATTTACTGATCAATGTAAGGTCTCAATGTTTAATTAAGGGTAGTTTTAAGGGTATTCGAGTAGGGTTTGGCTGAAAAAAGAAGTCTTTGGTTGAGTGAAATTTAGAGATGACGAAGTACCCTTTTATAAGAGTGGTGAGGGTCACTTTAGGAAAAGCTTGAAATATTATTTTATTATAAAATCATTTTTTGTTTATAATGGCTCAAAATAGATTTATTTCATGGATATTGTGGATATGGGTCGAAATATGTTCAACCAATATGTTTTAGACATGTTTAAGTCACAATATTAACCTTATCTTTTAGAATAAATTCATAGTTAAATAATTTATCGTTTACCATGTCTTCTTGTAGATTTATATTACATGGTCAATAAACATACTATAAAAATTAAATATAAGATAAAGTGGTTCATATATTACATATATATCATTATATAAGACTTTTGGACTAACCATATATTTTTACGAATAATATATCCTCTAATAATATAGTATTTGTTATAAAAATCATTATTGTAAATTTTGACACTACTTAGTATATGGTTGTGGTGAAAGTATAAAAAACATTATTACATCAAAATAAATAAATTATATCAATAATAAAATTTCATATTAACATATAAAATTAGTGTAATTCATCAAAATCAACAATTTACATTTATTATTATATTTATAATATCATCTATTTTAATGTTTAATTAATAAGTTAACTAATACATCATCATTGTGTCTTTATGAAATTTAATTATTTAATGTCTAATAATTATAAATAAAATACCATGATGTAGGATGTCATTTTATCTTTCAAATTAATATTCATAGTCAAAATTATCTAATATATAACCCTATATTAAAATGGATTTGTTATTAAACATTGAATTTTACACTTTTTAACTCTCCTTTAAATAAAATAATAACAAATGACCTAATCTAATCCATGTGGATAAAAAATTATCATATTTTATTAATAATGTTTACTTTGGTCTCAAAATGCTGATACTATAGAATTGGGACCTCTGTTAGGTTAATTATAATATCATTTGTATGTTTAATTACCCTGTTAACTTTTAACCGTGATAAATGAAATTCAAATGTTACAATTCACCATAAATTATTATCATCCTGTTGAACAAAATTTTTCTTAATGATTTAAATTGTGTCTCTTAGTTTTTTAAAATTCAATACACAAAAGCAGTGAAGTTATTTTTTAATCAAATTATCAAATGTGTATAGAATTTTGGAAAAAGTTGTTAAAAAGTTCAATAAATTTTTTTACATCTAATATTATTGTAAAATGACTCAAATTAATTAAATTGAACTAATAAAGGTATTATATATATTTTTTGACAATAAAATGAATTTAAATAAAAAAATTACTATTAAAATAATACTTGGTTTCAAACAATAATGCAGTGTTTTTCACTATTCATAAAAAATTGAATGTTTTCTGAAAATTAACAAAAAATTAACCCTAAGATAAATTTAATATTTTAAATCCAAAAATGATGTCCATTTTAAAAAATATAATATATAAAAATTAAAAAAGTGGGCCACACATTTCATAACTACTTTTTTAATGGCTATTCTGATTGGTCATGGTCTACTAGTACTCGATGTTGTGTATAGAACAAACTATTCTATTATTGAAAGAGAAATGTATTGTGGAATCTTGGGGTGTGTCATTCTTCCATCCTATTGAATATTGTGTCCTTATGATTATAAAATTGGGTTTGGGAACTTCTTTGAAAGTCCCACATCTGAATAAGATTCAATAAAACTATCACATTAAAAAAAGAAATAGAACTACAATGCTAACCAATGATACCCAATTATAGGATTCAATGTAAGAAAACAATGATATGGGAGATAATCTATGTGTCATGATCTGATGAAGAGTGATAGAAATCATCCTCAAGATAATGTTAACAATAGTAAAACCACAAACATTTTATAGATTAAACTATCATTATATTCCTAGTCGGAAAAGTAAATAGGAACTGTTTTTTGTTTTATGATCTATTTCATAAAGTTGAGGAATTTATTTATGATATTGAATAAGACTATAATGATATATACTTACATTTCTAGTATATTTTTACCCTTTAATAAATTTCTACCACTAACTCATCTTATCTCCAAATTAATAGTATTCAAGATGACTTTTTCACACATAAAGCGCTAGAATCAATTTATAGAGAATCACATAATCCACAAAGGATGAAATATTTATTTCACTTCTTATTAGAAGTTAACCAAACCCGAAATGGTTAGTACAAGATCTAATGATCCCAAAATTGGATAATGCATTATAGAAAGAAATAATAATCTTAATTTCCAAAATTAATCAAATAATAAGCAAATTTCAATAAATACCATTCAATATATAGTTTTCCTAAAAATACATCATTATATTCCAAACTATGATTGAAACCCAAAACTCAGAATAATTTAATCACATTGTCATTCAAAGTAAATCATAAAATTTATCTCCAAATAACATAAACAACTCTTAAAGTCTCTAACATATGTGTAATTAACAAAATCACATATTCTCTATGATAGGTCGATTATATCAATTAATAACCTTAATCTCTAAAAAACATTCAATCTTACAAAATAAAAATACACCATTACTAAACAAATTTAATCCCATTGTATTATATTTTCATAGGCATATAATGATCACAACTGAGTGAAAATATTCTAAAATAACATTATTCATTAATCCCCAAAACATTTTCTTATACTATGAATATCTATTTGATAAAAAAATAACCCAAATTAACATAATATTAATCAATAAAATCATTTGACTAAATATAATTCGTCACACTAACCAGAGACTTCTCATAGTCCAGTGGAAGGCAACAAATACTAGTCTTACATTAGTTGTGGGTTCGATTTTTGATATTTCGTCTCATGTGTTGTGTTGTCACACGTCCTACATGTTTTCCATTTCCAAAAACAACATTTTATAATATTCCAGAAATGAAATAAATTCTTCAAAATAACGATAACATAATTTAACCACAAATGTAATCTCATACATCACATTTTCATCCCAAAACATAATAACCTATAATTTCCTCAAATTCAAGTATCATATATACCAAAATGGTTCTTTATAACTATATCCATAAAAGAAAATAAAATTCTTTCATAAATATCATTTTTAATTCAGAATCTACCGGGTTACACATTCAATAAAAATGTATTCCCATGTAATCCTTTCAACCAAGAGAATTAATACCTTTAAAAATTTATCCCTCCATTTACTTCCACATAGGATATTACTTGACCAAGGAATTATTCCATATAACAGGGAATTGACATGGGTAATGCCTAGGTGGCCTATATTTATTGAAAATGATTGTAAATGCATTTTTAGAGTAATTTTTATTTACATCCATAAAACTCTTCATTATTCCTCAGTAATTATTTTCTTTATGTAATTATTTCCCACAGATAATTTTTTTGCTATATTGAAACAACTTATTGGGTTTCTCCATCCACATTTCATGAATGTTAGAAATTGAGCTTTTATTTCTCCACGGTCTCCACTAATGGATATCTTATCAATCTCCACCTTTCTCTTCTGTGTTCAGTTTGTGAGTTGGATAATGTATATGTTTTTTATTATATTTTGGGAAACCTGCTTCATAAGGTACACATTATATTCTACACCTATCAACATTCCATTTAGTTTCCTATTTCAAAATTTTTTACCACCCTGTACATCATTTTCAATGATACAATGACTTTTTTGGAATCTAGCCATTGAATAAAACTAGAAAGCATAGTGGGAGTAACAATAGTATTAAAATTATTTAGGGAATATCATGAAACCTTATTTTGATTATTAAACACATTATTATTAACCAAGGTTTTTTATTATCATCTTATATTTAAATCCTTCAAATTATTTTGTAATGAAAAATTTAATTAATTTCATCATATCCCCGAGGAGTATCATAACCAAGAGTTCAACAATCCTCGTTGTTGAGAACCAGTTCCCATTCGAGACTTGATCAAAGTAGTATTTTAAGGTTTTATGCTTAGATAAATATGTTCTAGTGATGCATCTACCTCGTCATATCAATATAGGGATGTATTTCTTGGAAAATTCCAAAAATATCTACATTACAAAAATTATATGATGTTGTTCTATACTAATCCTGAAACTCTATATTAGGGTATGATATCTACTCATATATTTTCTAAATTTAGTTTCCAAGGATTGTAATAAAAATCCTCTAGTAAAAACAATAACGCCCCGACCCTAGTTACCTAGAGTCAATTCATTATTACATTGCATTATCATGATCACAAGGGATCAAATATTGAAAGATCGATTAGTTTAGTAGCCTTGGAAGTACTAGATACATATATAAGTTTTAAAATACGTCATGAAAATAAAAACAACAACGTTGTGTTCCCTTTTATCACACTAATATACCTTAGCATATCCTTATAGGACAGTCATAATATACTTCTACACATCCTATTAAATAGAAAACATAAAAAAGGGGTAAGATCATATGATCATTAATAATGAAAATATAGCGAAAAAATTCATAACTAAGCATTGTCATTTAAAGCAATGTATAATACCAAACACCAGAATTTTGATCATAAACATTAGTATAATGTTGAAAATATAAATCAAATAATTCCATTTACTTATTCAAATATATATTCAACTAGTTGAATAATAAAATGCAATATCAATAGATAATTACATATTGAGAGAATGCATAATGTTATACATCATAACCACGTAGTCAAGTCCTTGTTCCAAGACTGCGAATAATATTTAGTCAAGGACTTGTGCCAAGACACTAGATTGTCTCATTATACCTACTGATGCATCGAGGAGCTATAGCAGGCTCCACCCCTCACATACTAATTCCAATTCATTCCATCTTTGAAAAGGAAGAAAAATAATCTAAATATTTGTATTAAAATTATTTTTCAAATTTTATATATTTTAACCACAATGCATGAATGGTATAAAAATAGCACATCAAGAGTCAAACATAATTGATTCAATACAATATGATTGATTTTATTATAATAAATCATCATCAATCAAGAATAATGAAGGATGTTGATATAGATGAATATAATTAGTAAAAATATTTGAGATAAATATCAAAATTTTCATGAAAACATTTAATTGTGTCAGTATTTATTATGAACCTGTTAAAAATAGATATTTGAATCAAACTGTCAAATAAAAATTTAAATCTTTTAAAATTAATTATAATTTTATTACATTAATGTTCGTTTAAATTAATCCTTAACAACATTTTTTAAAACATAAACATTAATGAAAATGATTTAAAAGAATAAATATTCAAAACAATTAAAATGAATTTTTTTAGAGTTAATAACCAAATAAAAGACCCTTGAATATATATAATTGTGGTAATAAAAACATTATAATATCATTAGAATAAAAATATTCATTATATACTATGCCAATGTATAGTATGTACACTAAATAAAAGTGAATTGGTGGATAATAATAAAGAAGTCTTAACGGAATGTAAATTGAGATGAAATCCCTTATAATGAGAGTATCTAATGGTTAAGGTTAAATCAAAGACATAATTATGTGTGATAAATATAAATACACTCAATATGATTGGATATTAATTTTAATTCAATTATTGTTCATTAACACATATACTTTTAAAAACCACACTAATGACTTGGAGGTTTAACACGATTAGTGGAAATAGATTTATGATTACTCTTATTATGTTCATATAGATCACTTGAAAATTTATCAATGGACAGATTATGTTTATCAAATGTATATCCACCCAAATGTGGGTATAAATAATTACAAAAATAAATAAATAGTGATTTCACACAAAATCATGGAATAGAATAATCAATGAAGTTTGCATAAAACCAAATGAGTAGAAATCAAAATTAAAAATTCCATTAATGATTTGGAAACATATAAAACATAGTACCCAAGAATGTTGGATCATAAAATGAAGATTTATATACCCATAAAATAATTTATATTACAAAAATAAAACTATCATGGGATGTACATACACAACAAAAAAGGAAGTAGTGGAAATATAGCATGAATCTCCGAGGAATTAGAAGTGAGATAAAAACCCATTACATTGTAATTATCCTTAGTAGAGGGTAAATTAACCTAATTTATAATAGTTAAATAAAAGTTAATAAATTATAAATAAATCACATACAAAAATATTATATCATATATGATCTTCTTATATTTCATTGTTAATAATCTTTCAGTAGTATCATTGTTTTGGGTGTTAACTAATGATTTTTTCCTTTATATGTTTTGATACAGAAGTGATGTTTTTAAGGGATAGAATGTATTTGATTCATATCTATAATTATATTAAGTTATTTAACATTTTTTTAAACATAAAATGAATATTATTCTTAAATTTTTACGATGGGGACAAAATCTCATCGCGTCATGGAGACGGTAATCCCTATGTACGCACGAGAAACAATATCATTATATTAGTGGTGAAATCGTATGTAATTGGATGGTTTATTATATATAAATAAAAATTAACATGTTATATTTATTATTTACATCATTAATAATCACTGTTATTCCCATCCAAATAATGATGTGTTGAATAACAAACAACCCCACGATGTGTAGACGGTAAGGTGTATATACGCATGTCTGGAGACTTTGTGATTAATAGTATAGAAACAATATGGAATATGGTTTTACCATATTTATAATAACATCTCAATATGTATATGTATCTGGAGTTTTTATTTTATTATAGAAATACAAAAGAAATATGACGTGGAAGAAGAAAAGAGATTTGAAAGTGGTGATGATGTAATTACATCTTCTTTTAGTTTTTCCTTTTGATTTGAAAAAAATAGATCCTTATTTTTTATTTCTAATAAATTTATAGACTCTATGTTGAAAAGAGGGATGTTTTGAGGATATGTGAGCATTGGTTGGACGAGAAAAAAAGGCTCTGTAGATGTTCAATTTAGTGAATGGAAGTGCCCTTTTATAAGAGAGGTGAGGGTCACTTTTGGAAAAGATTGAAATATTATTCTATTATAAAATAATTTTCGTTTTATAATGGGTCCAAATTGATTTATATTGAGGATAAGGTGGGGATGGGTCGAATTATTCTCCAAAAATAGCTTTTATAAAAGCTTATGATACCATATTAACCTCACCTTTTAAATTTAATTCTTAATTAAATAGGTTATCTTTTACCATGTCTTATAATAATTTTATAATACATGGTTAATAAACATACAATAAAATTATAGGAGAAACTCAAGATGTTCATTTATGTAATTTATATCATTATATATGCCCTCTGATAGAACTGTGGAATTTTTGGAATATTAAAACATTTTATAATATAGTATTTGTTTTAAAAACTCATTTATATTAATTATGAAAATATTTAGTATTTGGTTATTATTGATAGTCAAAAAACATTATTACTTCAAAAAATACATTAAATGAACCCTATATTGTCATATTAACCTATAAAATTTGTGTAATGCCTCAAAAGTCACAACTTACATTTATTTTTCATATTTATAATATCAATTAATTTAAATTTCCATTAATACAGTAATTAAAAAATCATCATTGTTTCATAAGTAAATATAATTATATAAGGTCCTAAAATTATAAATAAAATACCATGAAATAGGAAATAGTTTTAACATTTACATTAATTCTTATAGTGAAATTTATCTTATGTGTAATTCTATATTAAGAATAGTTTAGTTATTAAAGTATGAATTTTAAACTCATAACTCATCCTTAAATAATTTAACAATAAATGTCTTAATAAAATAGAAGTTGATCAGAGAGGATCATATTTTTCTCCTAAGGTTCACTTTGGTCGATAAACACATATCCAATAGAATTTTTATATGTGTTAGGGAAATTATTATATCTTGTTTACCGTTAATTACTTTATTTAATTTTAAATATGGTGAATAAAACTCAAAAGTAACTATTGGAAATAAATTATTTTAATCCTATTGAACAAAATGTAATGTAATTATGTAAATCATGTCTCTCATAATTTTTCAATTAAATTCACAAATGTGGTAAAATTATGTTTTCAGCAAATCAGCAAATGTGCATAGATGATGGGTAAAAGAAGTTAAAAAGTTCAATAAAATATTATACATCTAATCTTATTATAAAATGACTTCAATGAATTACATTTTACTAATATATGTATTATGTATCTATTTTTAATGTAAAATAAATTTAAATAATAATAATAATTATTTAAATAATATTTAGTTTTAAATAATAATGCTATATTTTCACTATTCAGTGAACATTGAAAGTATTTTGAAAAATACCAAAAATTCACCCTATGATAATTTTGATATTCCAAATCCAAAATTGAAGTCCATTTTGAAAAATAAAATTTATTAAATTTTAAAAAAAGTTTATCATTATTCATAACTTCTTTTTAAATGGCTAGTTTGATTGGTTGTGGTGTGGTACAACGTGAAGTTGCATACAATGCAAGCTTTTGTATTATTCAAAGAGATGTATACTATGGAATCCTGGTGTGTTAAAAATTTTAGGTAATCCATAAATGTTTTGGATGATATTGACATATTATCATTTATTTAATTACTTATTTATTGAGGAATAAGATTTATATGATTTAAAAAAATCATGTATGAATAGTGTCCAAAATTTACACAATTCATAACATAAAACTTAAAATTGATTATTAAATGAAATTAAATTCCTAAAAATATAAGATTTTCCCAAAAAGTTAATAAAAACCTAAATATGTAATAAATAACATATTCTGGGTCGTTTGACAAGATATGGAAATTACATTATCCCACAATGTGTAAATAATATGATATCACGTTAAGATTAAAAAGGTTAAATTAAGGGTAAAACCCCAAATAAGAGAATAAAAATTTTTCTAATCATGCCTAAAAATGATTGGATGATGGGTTTTTGAACCAACCCAATATTATTTTTTAATTAAATGTGTTTGGGACCTTTTTAAATGAAATAGACTTTAAAATAAATTAATATTTTGAGAGTTTCCTAAAGGGCCTCTCTATTCTATTATAAAAGGGAACCTCCTCACACAACTATTAACTCACTTTTGAGCCTTCAATATCAACCAAACCATATAAATTTATATTTTCAACTTCCCTAGTTAAATTATAGATGTTCGTTTATTGTAAAAAAACATATATAGTTCAGTAAGAGAAAAATTAAATGAGGCACATCGAAGAAGAGGTAATATATTCGCTCGATTCTTTTAAAATGTTTTATTCTTATATGTACTATTCTTTAGTTATATCATTATAAAGTAATAAAATCAGTATCGCTAAAATACTTTTATGGTATTATAAATTTTAATCTACTCGATATCACCATCTATCTATCCTATGAAAACCAAAATCACTACGCATGCATACGTACAACTTACCATCTTCACGCTGCGGTGTAATCAGTTTTTCACCCACACCATGCATGGATGAGTATAATGGTGGCAATAATAACATTATATGATTATCATTACATGATAATACTTCGGAGATACTATAAACCATAAAATTCAATACCATTCAATAATTATGAGAATTATATCGTCGATTGTGCATACATACGTCTAACTGTAACCATGGTGTGATATGACTCGCTCTATATAATCTTTATTAAACAATGATTATCTAAATGAATTGATTGAATAAATATGATTTAAAATATATTATTACCATTATTTAAATGATATAACTATATCCTAAAAAGATGAATAATAACATATCTGGGAGTGTATACATAATAAAATAAAGCAGTTCAAACCCGAATAACGAGTAAAAATGAAATGTTACTAATAAACATAAGAAAATAGGATCATAAATGTAATCATAATATTATTTTGATTCTGGAATAAATCAATAACATTATTTAAATCATTATATACGAGTTTTGGATTCATATGAAGCATATCTGACCTGAGGTAAGGGATAACATTTCAAATCTCATTTTTATATGAGATTTTTTATACATGAGTATTTACTAGGGGTATATATGTCATCCATTTCTATTTTTTATAAGAATATTCCTGAAATTTTTTTATTATTATTCAATGTATATTTAATTTCATTTTTACCGATATTTATTTTTACAACAAGGATTGGAATTAATTTTTCTAATTTTTACCATATGAGGTACCTTTTGGATTTTCTGACAAAAGTATGAGAATAATGTTTTTTAAAATATACAGCATCAATAGAATCTAATGCTTTCTTGATGAGCTATTTTATAAAGCTTTTTATACATGGTTTCAAGATAATTTTCTAAAAAAATAAATTACTTTAAAATTTCATGGAAATTTGAGAATAGAAAACATTTTAGAAAAGAATGATTATTTTCTACAGGAATTAAGATCAAGTGTTTTATCAAAATTATTTTTCATCAAAGATGACATTGAGTTACACTTCTATCAATCTTATTGAATTTATTTTATTATTCATATGATTGAATTATTTTTATTAATCCATTTTTCTTATATGTATTATTTTACAATGGCATGATTTTTAAGAATCTTGTTTTATTACATGGGTCATGCTCTGATGAAAGATCTATTTTATTGTGGAACATGTAAGAATGGTTTCATTATGAGACTTGTGTGACCTATATCTCTAGAAAATGAATTGGGTTGTGATTTATATCAAATGATATAGACATGGTTAAAACATAATGTTAATACTATTTTGTGATACAAGGCCGGAACGAGGAGAGGACTTGGTTTAGTAATGGACTTCGTCCCCTATGAATGTCTTGGCATTTAGGCTTGACTAAAATGAAATGATTTTATATGATAATGTATATATGACACAAATTTAATTTCTAATGTAAGACTATTGGTATTTAATTTTACATTTATGATTTATCCCATATCGTGATATTGTGATCATTTATATGTAGGATATGTTATTCAAATGTTATGATCTTATGGATATGTTATGAATGATATTTCCATTTATTACCCTTATTGATAATTTAAACCTACCATCTTATATGTTTCTTTTACCTAGGACATGAATAAGGTTATTTAGTATTATATTCAAAAAAGGGGACTTGTTATGATGGAATAAACTAGAGACAATATAGATATTTAATGAACCAATTGTTTACATTTCCCATCTCTTAAAGACTCTATACATATAAACTCATGTCTTTCTTTTGTTATATGTTGTAATAAATATAATTCAACATTAAAGTGATAAAAATGTATGAAAATAATGGGTCTATATAATGTGAATAAATCCATTGTGTATTATCATGATACATGGTAATAAAATGAATTACCAAGAAAATTTTATTAGATATATGAATCATCATTTATTATGAAGTAAAATATAAGTTAGTTTATATATTCCTTATATTGAAAAATATCTATAAACTTATCATTCATAATATAATGATGTTTGGAAAAAATCATTAATAAGTTCTATAATAATCGATAACATCTAAATTAATATATCCATATCCACCATCTCTTAATCCAAAAACCATTATCTCAACATTAGGATCATTTTAAGGATGATATTTCCCTTAATAATAAGATTTATATGAAGAAAAAATTGTCACTAAATATGTTTTCCTAGTCATTGGTATCAATCAACACACAATATTCTAATACATGTTTAAAAAGAAATAAAACTCTTGTACATTCCATAATAGATATAACCATGATATGATTTATAATATACTCATACATAATTATTTAATGATACAAAAACAATATAATATAAATCATTACACTAAAAATATATAAATAACATATAATTTAACTTGATTCCTTTACATCTTCAGTTATATATTCTCCTAACACTTGCTGCATTGGTTTTCATAGAGCATTATTTCCTTGTAGTTATAACATTAAATTATAGCACTTTTTCCATTTAAATTATTTTTCTTAGTGACTATTATATACACTATCATAATAAAATCTAAATCCCTTATAGTATTTCTTGGGGTTATTCATTCAATGGTTTTCCCATGTGGGAAAATCCTTCAGTACTATCTTCCCTTTATCTGTGATTTGTTCCTTCTTCTCCGTCATCCCTTTCATTCCCTTGAAAATAGTAATTCTATAAAATTAATTCTTATTTTTATTGTACATAATAAATTTTACAGTAATGATGAAAATATTTAAGATACCAGTGTCATTTAAAGACATGGATTAATTCCATCATGAAAAGCGATCAATATTTCACTATATAGTGATTATGTAATATGTAGCACACATGGATAACATAATAATGGTTTCTTAATAATCTATCACACATTATTATTCATTTTTCATTAATATAAGTTACATTCCCTATACTTATAATTTTATATTATAATTTAAGTATTTGTTAATGAATGCCTCCAAAAATAATTACTAGTATTGGATTTCTATTTATTCTTCCTCCCAGGAATTATGGAAAAACGACCACTTTTAATCATCCTCACCGTTGAGAAAATATAGTGAATATTTAACCATTTCCCATTCCCCAAATACTAATTCCACATCTATATTTTTATATACATTAAATAAAGTATATATATATTTCTCACATTACATTGGATAAGTATTCCTACTAAATTATGTAGTTCGTTGTCTCATAATGTAATACATCATTAGAGAATATCTATATGGAACTGGTTTCTCCAACCCAGTTTGTATATTCGGCATAACATGAATATTGTATCCAAATATATCATTATCATTCTCAATTTTGATACCATATATATTGGCTTTCTCAATAAAGTAAATTTAACATTATTCATGTGTTTTGACACCCATTTCTTTGATGGTGCAAAATCTATGAAATGGAATACACAATGTGAGGTCGCATCATTAATAAAAATAAAATATAATTAAAAAACTATTGAAATACATTATATAAATTGATACATTAATGCATATCCAATATCATATTCATAAAATTGACTTATTTGGGATGTTATTTTATACTTATTATAAATTTATATTATATTTTTATGTTCTATAATCAATGTCTTACAAACATTATTTTATGTGGTTTCAGCTAAACATCAATTTATACCAATTGTAAATCACTAACACTATAATCCCGAATCTTGGGACTTAATGTATTAAATAGGAATGATTACAAGTAATATTATACTAATGGACTGATCAGTATAGTTGTTTTGGAAACACGATTTCATACATGATAAATATATTACACATTTTAATAAAAAATAAAACAAGATACATAATAAAATTAAATGAACGACATATTTGAATGCTCATTTGATGATTTATTTTTAATAACTTATAGAAATTAAAAAATGGGGATCCCAAATCCTAGGTATGGTTATGTACAATAGAATCATAATTTAATCAATGAGGAAATTCATCAAAGAAATGGATGTAACTAAGAAATCCAACCATTTTTTAATTATATAAGGTAAAATCAATATGGCTTGGTTAGTAATAGAGACACACATCATTTAATCAATAAACTGAGAATTGACAACATTTATATGTAATTTAAAATGATAAATAACATGGATAACTAATAAATAAAACTAAATGAAGTCAATAATTGATAATTTGATACCATGATTCCTTGAAATATGATTGTTTTATCAACAAGTCCATTCCCAAGTATATTTATAACCTACTCGGTAAAAACAAATTGAGTTGGTGAAATGATTCACCTCCTAGGACTACCAATGCATCAAGGGGATATCTATTTCTAACAACAACCCATGTAATAAATATCTAATGAATTCCTCATATATCAAGTAATATATTTAATTCATTAACAATGTTACTTATAAAATATTCATATTGAGAAAAATATATAACTTTTCAAAATGTTTCTCTTTCTAATAAAATATCATTCAAAGTGTGCACCATATTTAATAAATTTATACATTTTGGAAAAAAAATAATACCCAACACATAAGATTATGGATATTTAAAATTAAAATTATTTACATTGAAAAATGTTCATTAGGATGTTACTATTTCAAGAGAATGTTAATAATTTCAAAAGAATCTGATTTTGCAATGATAATATTTACTACATGGTCATTGAATTGACAAACCCTTGGTGAGATAATAAAAAGTGAAACATATAATAACATGAAATATTATTTTTTAATGATTTTAAATAAAAAATAATTGGAAAATACACCACATTAATGTGAATTGGTGTTGAATAACCAATACATCTCAATGGAATTTAAATTAAGTCTAAATTGATTTCCATACACTTCATATTGGTTTACCATCATTTAATCATCTGTATAACAGTTTGAAAAACATTATTAACTTAAATAAGAAGCATAATAATATTTATAATACCATTTATGATATTATTATAATATCTTATAACCCATTTTCTAATAATATTGCATCCTTTTCACTGTTTCAGATGTTAAATGTCTTGTTTTTTAACTATATTCTGACATGATATTTTTTTACTACTAGGTTCATCATGATATCATAAAATTAAAAATATAAATCAGGATATAAATATAATATATACTCAGTTTATATTTATTTAATGTAATCTATAAAATTTTGGTATATGAAATGAAATGAACCATTCATATAGATGGTAGGTCATACGTACGCATGAATATTGTATCTATTTTCTTTTCAAATTTAAAAATTAAGTGATATATATATGTATATATATATATATGCATATGTATATTATCATTAATCTTTTTTGTTTATAATATATTTTTCAGATATGTTTATCAAAACCATCCTTAATCTAGTCCACATAATATTTGATCGAATCATATCGCTTTGAAGGGGTTGTTATCCACACGTCCACAAATGATGTAATTGTATTCCCGCAAAATAAAAGTAATTAAAGTGTGTTTTATATAAAAAATATATAAGAATTAAACCACTATTAATATCATATATATCATATATGAAGAATACATTCATCATTAATCAAAACCAAGAATGGTGGTAAGAGAAGAACAAAATCCATGTGTTCAAAATGTGGTAGTCCTATTTACACATGAATAATGATTATGTATCACTTTTGATGGAATTGTGTGTGGGTGTAGGTTATAACATTTGTATAAAAAATAAAATCATATTTATAAAATTTATTATATTATATAATCATGAAATAAAAAAAATTTATGTGTTGATGAATGATATGAAATAAAAGTTCATGTTGATGAATGTTACCAATTTTTAGAGTATCTTATTTTAGATTATACAAAAATCCTATCATGGTTTTATATATAACCACCGAGAGGATTTCTGGATGATGGGAGGGATTTTGGTTGTCTATTTAAGAAGACTTTGTATGATCCAAATTTCCTGAGATGTGTGAAGAAGTGTGGTGGTGAGTTCCTTTTTTGGGAAGAAGTAGTGAAACTATTGTAAATATTAAATTTCAAACATGTTCCAGACGTATACATTACATAATTTTCTTGTAGTAATGATAAATATTCAATAACAGTTAGTATATAGTCAAAATAATTTTAGAAAATAGATTTTGGATAGGTTTCTAGGACTTTTGGCCCTTGTAATTAATGCTCATTCCCTCATTATGTTATTTTTTCTCCGAATCATTATAAATAAATTAAATTGTTTCAGAATTAATTTTGTAAAAAAAATATTTACATTAAATGAATTTATAAATTATTATGAATCCAAATATTTATTTAAATTAACAAATTAATATGTGGAAACAATACTTTAATATTAATTTGAATGATGATGTGACTAAAAGGGGTTTAAAGTGAAAATGTTGAAAAGTTAGAAATGTTTTTATGTTTGATTGTAGTGTTAATATAAGGCCCCAGCCTTAAACCTTACTTAATCTCGAGTTATTACAAGATACACATTGTGGATATTTTTAGGTTTAGAGTTTTAGAGAATTAGATCATGAAACTTTCATTACATTCCACATCTAAACAAAGTGGTTACATAAAATACAATATTCATTCTTCCCATCAGCGGAAACATATTTAAAATAAAACACGGTTTCTTTCTTGACACATCCTTGACACTATCATCACATCATGTACCTTTCCCTTGACCTGTGAAAAACATTTCAAAAACGAGGGATGAGTATAAAAATCTCAGTAAGGGTTATAAAAATATGGAAAGGAAACATGAGTTCATATATACATAAGAATGAAATCATAATTTACCCATAAAACATAGGCAAATTAACATACCTCATCAAACCATGAATAAATCATAGAAATCTTAAGACATAAAGGTAACTTGAGGCATTCATAACATTCTTACATAGGGAGTAACCCTCTTGGTTACATTTGGAATACCCATCACAGAATATTCCCTAAATCACTTCGGAGAAACCTTAACGTTTCACTCTTTCGTGTTACCCAAGGAATTGGAGAGCTGTATCGGGCTCACCAACCCTTAGTTTATCACAGAACCACCCGTCTTCTTAACTATTCCCAAAAACCATAACATAATCTTATCACATAAAACATCCATAAAGGAAACATAACATTTCCACCTTTCAGTAACAAGATATCAATACAACACATTGATATAAATACAATATGAAAACCATTTTCAATACCAAAATAAAGGAAAAGTAAAACAAGGTATTTATTTTTCTATTAAAAAGAAGGTATGACTTGTAGAGGATACCGAAACTCAAATAATGGTCACGGCGGTGGAGAAGTCGTTGTCGCCGCATACGTACGACAAAAACATTCCCTTTATTCGTTTAGTAAAACTCTTCATATAAAAAGATTCCTTTTGGATAAACGTAAAAGTCAAAGGGGTTTATACACCGTATAAAAGTAAGTTGTGTATAAAACAAAATATGCCTTAATGAAAGGAGATTGAGACGAAGTCCCATACAAAGACGATATCCTTGGATTAAGGATAAATCAGTTACATAACTATGTGAGACAAATCAATACACGAAATATAAGTCGGTATTATGTTTAAAATAATGATAGGACATTAACAAATAATCATAGAATGACATATTCAAGGTGTACAATTTTATCCCAATGAATCGAAATTGGGTCAAGAAGTTCCCTTGCAATAATTAGACAGCCTAACGGCGTCACTTCAAAATTCAGAAAAAGAGTTGATGAGAGATAAAAAGGGTATCTCATCACTTGTAAATAAAATTTACATCAATAAGGATTTAGAAGAACATATTACAAAATAATATTATGTGAATTAAAATACATAACAAAATAATTCTTTTAAAAAGAGGAGGGTGAAAGGTTCCCTTACCGACATGGGTATCTTTCGAAACATACACCCTGTGAGAGAAGGACAATACAACATTGATGTGAATACTTATATATTAAATAATATTACACAATGAGTAAAATAATGGTCAGTACATACACCACTCAAAGGAAATTGTGGCAAATGTAGCATAAATCTCACGTGAATAAAAGTGAGATAAAAAATCCCTTATGAAAACTCGGCAGCCTAACGGCGCCACTTAAAACATACAAAAATGGATTGATGAGATCAAATAGGGTATCTCATCACATTAAAATAAAATGTACAGCAATAGGAATATAAAATAACATCCCCCATCATAACAAAGAGGAGCTTAAAAGAAGTGACATAAAGGAGAGTACTTAAAGAGAAAGAGAGAGGTTAGATCTCTTACAAAAATTCGGCAGCCTAACGGCGCCACTCAAAACATCAAAAATGGATTGATGAGAGAGAATAGGGTCTCTCATCATGTGAACATAAAAATTACAGTATGATTAATATAACAGAAGATCCCAATAACAAGAAAGATGAGCATAGATGGAATGACATAAAAGAGTGTACTTAAAAAGAAAGAGAGGAGTAGGATCCCTTACCTCGGGTCCGACTTGACTCGATCGTTCTTCAACATCCTGAATAAAGAACTTTAGTTAATTTCTACTTTATTAATAACCTTTTTCAAGTTCATTATTCCTTTTATATCACTTATTTCCATGTCATGAACACTATGTAATTATTTATGTTAATAACGGTCATTTTAACGATCATTAGTACTTGAGTCAGAAATAAACCCTTTATAATTACAAGTTGTTCACGTATCCATTATATCCAAAATGGTATTCATTATGTAGATATAATATATGTCATATATATCCATTACATTCATACATTTATAATATTACATAATGAATTAGAGGTAAGAAATGAAATGCACCGTTCATGGAGACGGTAAGCCGTACGTACGCATGAACGCTACATTCATTTCTATTTCGTATTTTATAGAATGGAATCATAATGATATAAAGGTTTATTATAATTCGAGTATAATATCATATATAATTTCATAGTTCCATCCTTTATAAGTCTCACATATGGTATTTAACGAATCAAATAACTTTGAGGGGGCGGTAGTCCGCACTTCCATAAATGAAGATATCGCGTTTACCCATAATGGAAACCATAAATGTATACCCAAAATGAAAAATACAGATTCTTAATGAAAACATAAACATATTATATATCATTTATAAATATAGTGACATCTTAATGTCCAACTTTGAAGGTGTTAAAATAATGTTGAACAATCATCGTTTCGGGAGGCATAAATTCTCCATCCAGGGAAACAGTATGTTCGTTAACCATTAGATGTAGGTGTGTGTAAGTGTATCTCGAATCCTTATTATAACAACATCCTAGTATATTGAGAATTCTGGAGTTGTTACAAAATAAAAGAATAAAAAGATTTTAGAGGGATGGAGAAGCAAAATAAAACAAAAGGACTCAAAAGAAGACATTACCTTAAAATCGTGTAACTCCCTTTGGTTTGAGCTCAAAGGCTTCCTTGGGAAGACTTATTCCCAAGTTGAGGCTTCAAGGAGTAATATAGGTAAGTGTAGAGACAAAATGGTCCGAGGATGGCCGATCCAATGGCTTTTGGAGTGTGGGTAAGGAGGTAGATGTGGGGGCCTTTTATAAGAGGAGAGGAGGGGCACTCTTGGAAGGTAAAGAAAAGTCACATTATTTTAAAATGGTATTCGGATTTAAGAGATCCCACATTGCTTTTTTTCGAGGATAAAGTGATAAGGGTTCTAAATACACTCATCCAATAGGATTTTGACATGTCTAGGTCTTAGATATTACATTATCGTTCCATTTTATTTAAATCGTTAAATAATGAGGTCATCGCTGCATCATCATGATGTCATAAATAATTTAATTTATATAATGTCTAAAAATTATAAAAAAAAATACTATGATTTAGGAAATTATTTTATCTTTCCAATGAATATATATAGTAAAAAATCAGATTTGTATATCTTCATGTAAAAATTGTTTTAGTAAAACATTTCATGTTTGTCTCATTTTTACTTTAACTTTAAATAAAAAGAGAGTAATGTCATTTTCCATCCAAAGTGGCTTCATGGGGTCCCCAAGATGACCCATGGGTTTTATTGGTCGGCCATGACCCATCCAATGAGGTTAGGACATGTGTCATGTTCATTTCATATTATTAAAACATTATTTTTACCTTAAACTACACTAATTACTTCTAATCGCGATTAAAAACTTAATAAGTTCCTATTCACCAAAAAAATTATTTTTATCCCATTGAACCACATTTTACTTCTTAATGACAACCATGTATGTCGGATTTTTGAAATTCAAAACACAAATATGGCAAAATTTCATTTAAAAGGAAAAATCAGTTTTTATAAGTACCACTTAGTGGTTTCACTATTAATCAAAAATTGAAGTTTTTCAGAAAAATATCAAAAATTCACCCTAAGATATATTTGATATTCCAAATTCAAAAATGAAGTCTATTTTACAAAATTAAAAACATATAAGTCGCATTAATTAATTTAATAACTAATTCCCGCGGTCAGAAAAAATAGCGTGTTTTTATGAAACAATAAGTATCAAAAGATTGACATTAGTTTAAGTCTGATTTTAAAGTGAAATTAATTCCAACGACCACTATTGGATTAAATGGTAAAAATATATTCTAATTTCACTTTAAAACCAATTCAAAAGGAAATATAATCATATAAATAAATTATATTAAAAAGAGGTTTTGAATTAAAATACATCATTTTACACTATTCATTAAAAAAATGAACTTTATCGGAAAGATACAAAAAATTTACACAAAGTAAATTTTGATGTCCCAATTCGTAAGAAGAGTTTTATTTGGTATCATATAATGTATAAGAGTGAACAAATATATATTTAATGAAGGTTCGCCATCAAAAGGCGATAAGTGAACCTTTAGTGAAAACTATGGCATATACGCCTAAAATTGAATTCTTTCCATATTTTAAGACTTTATCTTTTATTGGATAAATGTAAAAACATTTAATAACATATATAATCATATTTTAGTTATTTCTATCCATTATCGCCAATATAATGGCTACATGTTAACTACCATTTAAAATAATATTATTTTATTATTAGAGTGCAACGTAAGATTCCCAAGAAACTTGTTGTTGCATGTTGGGTACGCCATCGAGCATAGCGTCCCCTTTAGAGTCATATTAATATATTATTCACAAATATGGATAAATATGAAAATTTTATATTCTTTATTTACCTGGGGTGTTACATCCTTCCACCCTTTTTGGAATTGCGTCCTCGCAATTTTTAAAATTGAGCTTGGAAACATCTTTGAAAGTCCCACATCGGAACAAGAGTCGGTAAAACAATCACTATAAAATAAAGGAAGATAAGTACAGAGGTCACCCGAGTTAACCCATAATAGGATTCCATGTAGAAAAACATGGAAATGGAAGAAAAAGAAAAGGGTCATGTTCTTGAGGGAGAGTGACAGTAAACATGTCTAAGAGAAACTTAACCATAAGAAAATCACAAACTTGTGATGGGTTAAACGGTATTCAATTCCACGGTAGGAAAAGTTAATAGACAACATTTTGGTTTTAAGTTACTTTTTATTGTGAAATTTATTCATAAGGAAACATAATCACTTATCTTGTAGACGTTCAACTTTTACTAGATTCCTTAATCAAACTCATATTTTTTTTCCAAAATACGAGTATTTAGGGAGACTTGTTCACATTAAGATTACTATAATCTACTTCTAGAGAATCACCTAATCCAAAATAGTGAACTATATAATTCCCATGTCTTTAGACTTTAAACAAAACCAAAACCAAAAAGGTTAGTACAAGATCAGATAATCTAGAAAAGGATAACCCTTTAAAAAGAAAATCTATGCTTAATCTCCAAAATTTGTCCAACAAAACCGAAAGTTCAACGAGGACCATCCGATAAACAATTTTCCCATAAAATTATACAAAGTAAACCAATCTAAGATTGAAACCCCAATATTTGAAGGATTTAGTCACATAGTCTTCCAAGTTAAATCGTAACATTTATCTCCAAACAACATCAGTTGCTCTTAAAGTCTCGTATTGAAATGTAATTAACCTATTCACATATCCTCCATGATAGGTTAATCATTTTCATAAATAACCCAAAATCAACTTACTCATAATTCATAAAATCATATAACTAAAAAGAATCAGTCAAACTAACCAGGGACTTCACCAAGTCCAGTGGTAGGCGATAAATACCAGTCTTACTTTGGTTGTGGGTTCGATTCCCGCAGCTTTGTCCGACGTGACGAGTTGTCACACGGTCTGCGTGTTGTCCTTTTTCCAAAACTATATAATTTTAAAACATTCCCCGAAACGTGATAAAATCTTCAAAAAAATCATAACATAATTTAACCTCAAGTTTATCTCATGCCTTTCATTTTCAATCATATCACAGAGTAACCCATAATTACCTCAAAAGTAAGGATCATATAAACTCTAATGGTTACCTTTATAATTATTACCTGAACATCCACATCGATTGGTCATCTCGTACATGATGCATTACAGAACATACCAAGGTTCAAGTGGTTGATAATGACTCCTTGATAGTTGTTTTAGAACAACCACAAGTTTCCTCATTGAATCCACCATTTTATCTAGTATCTTAATCAGAGAACCACCACAGTTTCCTTCAAACCTGTTGTCTCATTGGTGCCTACTCGATCTGTCCATTCACTAAAAACAAAAATGTCAGTGTGAGTATATCAACAAAACCATAATGTACTAATGAGGAAGATAAATATTAATATATACTTACTCATTCACTTTATCTAAAACTAGGACTCTTTTTGAAATCCTAACCATTATGGTAATGTCACTTCTGCTTAAAGAATACCCTAACCTCTAAAGTTATCTAAACCAACCTTTGATACCAACTATAAGGCCCCAGCCTTAAACATTACTTAATCATGAGTTATTACAAGATTACACATTGAGGATCTTTTTAGGATTAGAGTTTTAGAGAATTAGATCATGAAACCTGCATTACATTCCACATTTAAACAATGTGGTTACATAAAAGACAATAGTCATTCTTCCCATCAACGGAAACATATTTAAAATAAAACACGGATTCATTCTTGACACATCCATGACACTATCATCACATCATTTACCTTTCGCATGACCTGTGAAATACATTTCAAAAACTTGGGGTGAGCATAAAAATCTCAGTAAGGGTTGTAAAAATATGGAAAGGACACATGAGTTCATATATACATAAGAATGAAATCATACATTACCCATAAAACATAGGCACTTAACCATACCTCATCAAACCATGAATAAATCATAGAAATCATAAGAGATAAAGGTAACTTGAGGCATTCATAACATTCTTACGTAGGGAGTAACCCTCTTGGTTACATTTGGAATGCCCATCACAATATATTCCCTAAATATCTTCGGAGAAACCTTAACGTTTCACTCCTTCGTGTTACCCAATGAATTGGAGAGCTATATCGGGCTCACCCACCCTTATTTTATCATAGAACCACCCGTCTTCATAACAATTCCCAAGAACCATAACATAATCTTATCACATAAAACATGCATAAAGGAAACATAACATTTCTACCTTTCAATAACAAGATATCAATACAACACATTGATATAAATACAATATGAAAACCATTTTCAATACCAAAATAAAATAAAAGTAAAACATGGTATTTATTTTTCTTTTAAAAAGAAGGTATGTCTTGTAGAGGAAGCCGAAACTCAAATAATGGTCAAGGCGAAGGAGAAGTCTTTGTCGCCGCATACGTACGACATAAACATTCCCTTTTATCATTTAATAAAACGCTTCATATAAAAATATTCCTTTTGGATAAATGTAAAATTCAAAGGGTTTTATACACCGTATAAAATAAAGTTGTGTATAAAACAAAATATTCCTCAATGAAAGGAGATTGAGACGAAGTCCCATACAAAGATGATATCCTTGGATTGAGGATAAATCAGTAACATAACTATGTGTGACAAACTAATACACGAAATATATGTGGGTATTAAGTGTAAAACAATCAGAGGACATTCACACATAATCATAGAACGACATATTCAATGTGGAAATGTTTATCCTAAAGAATCGAAATTGGGTTAAGAAGTTCCCTTGCAATAATTAGACAGCCTAACGGGGTCACTTCAAAATTCAGAAAAAGAGTTGATGAGAGACAAAAACGGTATCTCCTCACATGGACATAAAATTTACGTCAATAAGGATATAGAATAACATATCCCAAAATATTATTATGTGAATTAAAAGACATAAAAAAATAATTCTTTTAAAAAGAGGAGGGTGAAAGGTTCCCTTACCGACATGGGTATCTTTCGAAACATACGCCCCGTGAAAGAAGGACAATACAACATTGATGTAAATACTCATAAATGAATGAATATTACACAATGTGTAAAATAATGGTCAGTAGATACACCACTTAAAGGAAATTGTGGCAAATGTAGCATAAATCTCACGGGAATAAAAGTGAGATGAAAAAATCCCTTATGAAAACTCGGTAGCCTAACAGTGCCACTTAAAACATCCAAAAATGGATTGATGAGATCATATAGGGTATCTCATCACATTACAATAAAATGTACAGAAATAGGAATATAAAAGAACATCCCCCATCATAACAAAGAGGAGCTTAAAAGAAGTGACATAAAGTAGAGTACTTAATGAGAAAGAGAGAGGTTAGATCTCTTACGAAAATTTGGAAGCCTAATAGCGCCACTCAAAACATACAAAATGGATTGATGAGAGAAAATGGGGTCTCTCATCATGTGAACATAAAAATTATAGTAAGATTAATATAAAATAACATCCCAATAACAAGAAATATGAGCTTAGAAGGAATGACATAAAAGAGTGTACTTAAAAAGAAAGAGAGGAGTAGGATCCCTTACCTTGGGTCCGACTTGACTCGATCGTTCATTAACGTCCTGAATAATAAACTTGAGTTAATTTATAATTTTTTAAGAACCTTTTTCATGTTCATTATTCCTTTTATATCATTTTTTTAATGTCATGAACACTATGTAATTATTTAAGTAAATATCGGTCATTTTAATGATCATTGGTACTTGAGTCAAAAATAAACCCTTTATAATTACAAGTTGTTCATGTATCAATTATATCCAGAATGGTATTCATGATGTAGATATCATATATTTCATATATATCCAGTACATTAATGCATTTATAATATTACATAATCATTTATAGGTAAGAAATGAAATGCACCGTTCATGGAGACGGTAAGCCGTACGTACGCATTAACGCTACTTTCATTTCTATTTCGTATTTTATAGAATGGAATCATATATATATAAAGGTATATTATAATTCCAGTATAATATCATATATAATATCATAGTTACATCCTTTATACGTCCCACATATGGTATTTAACGAATCAAATCACTGTGAGGGGGCGGTAGTCCGGACTTCCTTAAATGAAGATATCGCGTTTACCCATAATGGAAACCATAAAGGTGTACCCAAAATGAAAAATAAATAAGCTTAAGGAAAACATAAACATATTATATATCATATATAAATTTAGTGACATCTTAATGTCCACCTTTGAAGGTGTTAAAAGAATGTTGAACAATCATCATTTCGGGAGGCATAAATTCGCCATCCACAGAAACAGTATGTTCGTTAACCATTAGATGTAGGTGTGTGTAAGTGTAGCTAGATTACATATTATAAAAACATCCTAGTATATTGAGGATAATGGATTTGTTACAAAATAAAATAATAAAAAGAGTTTATGGGGTTGGAGAAGAAAAATAAAACAAAAGGACTCAAAAGAAGACATTACCTTAAAATCGGGTAACTCCCTTTGGTATGAGCTCAGAGGCTTCCTTGAGAAGACTTCTGCCGAAATTGTGGATTCAATGAGTAATATAGGTAATTTTAGAGACAAAATGGGTAGAGGTTTGCCGATACAAAGGATTTGGTAGTTTGGGTAAGGAGGTAGAGGTGGGGGCCTTTTATAAGAGGAGAGGAGGGGCACTCTTGGAAGGTAAAGATAAGTCACTTTATTTTAAAATGGTATTCGAATTTAAGAGGTCCCACATTTATGTGTTTCAAGGATAAGGTTATATGGGTTCTAAATACACTAATACAATTGGTTTTGGACATATTTAGGTCATAGATATTACATTATCTTTACATTTTATTTAAATCATTAAATAATGAGGTCATCGCTACATCATCATGATGTCATAAATAATTTAATTTATTTAATGTCTAAAAATTATAAAAAAAATACTATGATGTAGGAAATCAATTTATCTTTCCAATGAATATTCATAGTATAAAATAGGATTTTTATAACCCCATATAAAAATTGTTTTAGTAAAACATTTCATGTTTGTCTCATTTTTACTTTAATTTTAAATAATATGATATTAATGTCATTTTCCAACCAAAGTGGCTTCATGGGGTCCCAAAGTTGACCCATGGGTTTTCATGGTCGTCCATGACACATCCAATGAGGTTAGGTCATGTGTCATGTTCATTTCATATTATTAAAACATTATTTTTACCTTAAACTACACTAATTACCTCTAATCGCGATTAAAAACTTAATATGTTATTATTCACCAAAAAATTATTTTTATCGCATTGAACCACATTTTACTTCTTAATGAGAACCATTTATGTTGGATTTTTTAAATTCAAAACACAAATATGGAAAAATTTTCATTTAAACAGAAAAATCAATTTTTATAAGTACCACTTAGTGGTTTCACTATTCATCAAAAATTGAAGTTTTTCAGAAAAATACCAAAAATTCACCCTAAGATATATTTGATATTCCGAATTCAAAAATGAAGTCTATTTTATAAAATTCAAAACATATAAGTCACATTAATTAATTTAATAACTACTTCCCGCTGTTAGAGCAAATAGAGTGTTTTTATGAAACAATAAGTATCAAAAGATTGACATTAGTTTAAGTCTGATTTCAAAGTGAAATTAATTCCAACGAACACTATTGGATTTAATGGTAAAAATATATTCTAATTTAACTTTAAAACCAATTCAAAAGATAATCTAATCATATAAATAAATTATATTAAAAAGAGGTTTTGAATTAAAATACAACATTTTACACTATTCATTAAACAAATGAACTTTATCGGAAAGATACCAAAAATTTACACAAAGTAAATGTTGATGTCCCGATTCTTAAGAAGAGTTTTATTTGGTCTAATAGAATGTATAAGAGTGACCAAAACAATATTTAATGAAGATTCGCCATCAAAAGGCAATAAGTGAACCTTTAGTGAAAACTAGGGCATATACGCCTAAAATTTAATTCTTTCCATATTTTAAGCCTTTATCTTTTATTGGATAAATGTAATAACATTTCTAAACATATATAATCATATTTTAGTTATTTCTATCCATTCCCGCCAATACAATGGCTACATGTTAACTACCATTTAAAATAATAATATTTTATAATTAGAGTGCAACGTAAGATTCCCAAGAAACTCGTTGTTCCGTGTTGGGTACGCCATCGAGCTTAGCGTCCCCTTTAAAGTCATATTAATATTTTATTCACAAATATGGATAAATATGAAAATGTCATATTCTTTATTTACCTGGGGTGTTACAGTTAAAATGGTTAAAATGACATAATATGTATTAATATACATAATATATATATAATGAAAACTAAAAACCAATTAATAATCAAATTTATAACTATAATGTATTTAGATAAAAAGATAGTTTTAATTTAAAATTCAGTATTTTTCACAATTCATAAAAAATAAAAATTAATAGAAAAATAATAAAAGTTAATCCATAGCTATTTTTGAATTTTCTATTTCAAAAACTATGTTTTTTTGATTCATTTTTTTTAATTTCATAAATATATTTTTAATATAGGCGAACCATTATTAGGAAAAAAATTGGCATTCTCAAAATATAGTTTTTTTTATAAAATTTTATTATTTCCTATACAATGAATATAAAATGTAAAGGTTATATTTAAAACTAAATTTTTAATTTATAAAATATAATATCATTATTTTTTCACTAATATTAATAAATTTAATTTAATAAATTTATTATTCATTGGTGCAAAAAAATGGATTTTGATAATAAAAATATGCTTTATATAGATTTGGTTTTAATATTCATCTATTGATAATTGATTCCAATGAATTCAACCATATATATCATATGTTATTTAATTCTATTTTAACTTCAAATTTAATTTTTCTTATATAATTTAAATAATATTCAGTAAAGCACGGTTTGGTGTAATTACAAGATATCAAAAAAACGTTTTTGTTGTGTATAATGCAATCTTACTCTATCTTGTGCGTATTTTAAGATATATCACAGATAGAATTTATTTAAAATAATTAATATATTTTAATATCTCGGGTTGTTATATTTCATTATACACATTTTTATGCATGTTAAACATGATTTTAAACCAATATTTTCTTTTAGAATTGATGGGGAGTTACAAGAATCTACATGAGGCCAACTAGGGATATTTAGAGAAATTATTTGGGTTAATGTTCAGTGTAGATGAAATTTATTAGGATTTGGAATCAAATATATTAATTTATTAATTCATTTCCCCAAAAGTAATTTCTATAATTTTTATTAGAATGTGTGTATGGTGTTTGGGAATCTATATATGTTAGGAATATTTTGTGATATAGTATGTTTGTGAATTTCAAGTGGACTGTGTGTATTTTTGGCACCTAAGATGCATGGATTTTGTGTTATGATTTTTAACTTTTGTTGTTTTCTCTATTTTTTGAGAATTAATGGCCTCTTAATATTTGAATCTATTATAAATGTAACATATGGATCATTATGTCTAGGTTATCCCATATAGGTGGAGTGTGTGTTGGTGAAACAAGGTGATGATGATGACGATGGGATCTATATAATGTGAAGGGGTACAATGACCTTGTGGCCCAACTCGATATATATGACATTATATGATGACCTTGATGTTTTATTGAAGGATGAGATATGGGTATCATGAACTTGTGGGATTACCCTGTATTGTAATGGTCATGATGATCTAGTGTTCTATATGTAATTCTTATTATTATTGACCAATAATTTTTTTTTGAAAAGTATATTCTATTTTTTGTGATACCAATTATGAATCTTTGGATTCCTAAAAAATGTTTACTTAATAATATGAACACATGAAAAAATATTTAAAAGTATATTTTATTATTTGAATTGTGATATTTGGAACCTTCTTCAAAGGTAATAGAAATAATATTTGGTATTTGGGTATTGGATTCTCCAAACACAGGACTGTGGAATTCTCAATCTTCATGAACCTCTTAAAATTAAGCAATGGAAATATATGTTTTTACTAACAATAGTAAAGAAAAAAATATACTCTATCATATCAGTTACTCTAGTATATTTTAAATTTCTAATGTTTCATTTTTTTTATAACCTAAAATATAATATTCTTATAATATCACATTTTGGTGATGATGGTTATCATGTTTTTTTTGGAAATAATAAATGAAAATAATATTATGATATTTATTTATTTATCATTTCTTTTCTAAATCATATATTTATGTTGCATATTTGAATTCACTATTTTCTCATGAAATTTATTTTTTCTGTTCATTGCATAATGAGTCGTGTATTTAGAATAAGGGACTATGAAACTACTATAATTAACACCTCCTGACAAAGTTACAATAATTAATTGAGCGTTATAATTACCACTGAGTCCCACATCCAGTAGGGCCCAGGTTGGTGACTATCCCCAAGGGTGTACAAATATCACAATATGTGTAGAATTACACTTTATAAGGAAAAAATATCGAGATATAGAATGAATAATTCACAATAAATTACTTAACATAAAATAAAATAATGCCATACCATCACACAATACATGTATAAATTAAATTCATACATATAAAAGTCCCCAAATGAAATCCAAAAGGATTAAAAACTAAGGTAGCAACACAACAACAAATACAATGGTCCAAACTAGAAATGTCCATCATTGTCTACAATGACCAAATGGAATCTTGAAAACATTTAATATATATATATAGGATCAGTAAAAAGTTATATCCTTTAAGAATAACATGTGTCTTATGCACATGAGAAAGATCATACTAATGCACCCGTGAGATAACTGTCTAACCAAATGCACCTATATAGGTATATTAATCAAAACCCAACATCACCAAGGCTCAATCACCAAAAAATTGTCCAATTATAAAAAATTATTATATAAAGATCGTTAATAATAGGTTACCATCACACTACTTTACCTTTGATTTTTTTCTCTCATATCCCAATGAAAAATGTCCTGACGCTATTGTATATTTCGAATATATCACATCACATACCTCCCACACACACATGGTCCACCTCAAGACATAACATCATAACTCCAAACACATGGAACATCAAAACACATTACATCCTTCCCACACACACATGGGCAATCACAATTCATCACATCCTGATGAAACCCGGTACCAGACAACACATCTCATCCCGAAGACATTTAGTAGAACACGATCTAAATCATCCTACAGAAATCTGGGATTTCAAATCGAAACCTGTCCCAAAGTCACTTGGGACCACACATCACAACTCACTTTATGAAACATGATCCACTGTTACATGGTAGAGGGATCATTGAAGGGAGAGTTTCCAGCGATCCATCCTCACACTAGGATATCGGTCAAGACAACACTACATGACAATGTTTGTTTCATCACATAGTACACAATGGTGTGGAAGGTGTATAAAATCACAAGATACAATAATTTATATAAATATATAGTTACAACACACAATCATATCCTACGAGTTTAAAATAAGAACTAACCATCCCACAAAATTCACAAAATATTGATTCCACCTCTAATTTCATAAAATTACACAAACAAAACAGAATACATATTTCATATTTTATACTTTCATACATTTTCATGTGTCTCCTTTTTTTTAAAAAATATTCACATTAACGACCACTTTAATTTATATACACAACATTTATTAGAATTGTAATTAATTTAGGAATATATCATGTTTCATAATTCCATCCCATTATTTTGTGTATAAACATAAAATATTTATTTTATAATGGACATAAAAAATTCCCTCATTAGACATGCCCATTTTTTATAATTAATATTTAGTATTAATTCCATTAATACTTGGGTAATTATAAAATAACGAACCACATAGCATAAGAAAATAATAATACTCCAACTTTTACACCCATGTCATTTTATATCCACATCCGGTTTCACATCTCCAAAATATAACTATACCACAACCACCATCAGCACCTCACTACACCAATATATCATAATAATCATCACATCCCCACTACACCACCAATTCGGATCCACTATCCCCACACACATCACCACTTAGATAACACACATCACATTAGTCCCACATAAACACATCATAACCATTACACACATCACATCATATACCTCAACATAACATACTTTATTATTTAAAAAAGAAATGGCACTTATTCAATTTCACGTCATTTTTATGGTGTGTAATCAAACAATAGATTGGATCCTGCTGAATTTAATTCATTACCTGGATATAGGTAATGATCCAATTATATATTATATATTTTTTAGAATCTACACACAACATGTATTCCATATTTCACAAGATAGAATCCCAAGAATGGACCACCAACGAAAATGATTTTCAATGTGTAATTATCCCATAAAATTTATATCATCAATAAATAACCAATTAGTTATAATATCATTCATCAAATTTCCATTCCTCTTTAAATTTAATTTAAACAAATTATTTTGTCTTTCTTAGTCCAGATTCAACCATTTCGACAATGATAACAATTATAATACCATCTGTATGATATACATAAATAATAAATAAAAGAAAAACCTAAATAGAATAAAGATACTTTGCATGTCCTTATTACAATAAAAAAAGAGGTGTGTGAACCATAGGAAACACTCTAGTGATAAAAAGCATACTAATGAAACCATGTTACATGACTTCAATTATGATGAATTTGATACATCCAGTTTCAAGAAAAAATCAGTCATAATGATATAAGGAAGGAAATTTTCATTAGAAATATTGGATTCTTAATGTTTAGAATTATATTTAATATTGAATTTCCATTAAATTGGGTATAATTATGACCATGTATTTTATACATTTATATGAATATAATACTTTTAGAAAATTAAAAATACTAATGAACTATTTTGAAACAGCTTTATAACCCATATTAATGGAATTTTAGTCCATTTCTATTCACAAAAAACATATTAGAGAAATTCTATAATTTTTCTAGAAAACTAAAAAATTCTAGAAAATGGAATTTTTTGGAAATGAGACACCACCATTATAAGTCACCACCCTAAAATTCACTAACAAATAAGTCACCTCCAAAGGATTCACATCCTGATAATCACCAGATGTGTCACTATTGGGTGAGTCACCACCAGGTATGTCACTGCCAGATGAGTCACGGGTAGATGTGTTATCTCTAGATGAGTCACTACCATGATGAGTCACCATTGGAAAAGTTGATATTTGGAAAATTGTTGAAATGAATCACCATTGGAATAACACACAGGTGCCTAAAAACCCCCACACGAATCCAATATTATATTTTTTATAATTTACAGGATGAATGGTCTATGTAATTACATTATACAACAATCTATTATCTCTCTCGAGAATTCAAAAACCAACCTAAATGAAAAGAGAGTATGAATCCAAACTACCTCCCTCGAGATACCTATCAAGGGTCTCAATACACCTGAAACACTATAACCAATCAGACCGTCTAACCCAAAATCTCATAATATCTAAACAATCATACTTTTGTGAACAAAGGAATAAATGAATTACATCCTACATGTCAAGATACTATCCTCTATGGGAAATACTGACTTACTTGCACAGGTTTAATGAAATTATAATAGAAATAATTTTTATTTGGAATCAAGTGTTTAATTTTCCTCTTGTCATAACATCGTCACACATAAATCTTCAAACATAACATAAATTGGTATAATATCTCATAAATATATCAGGTCTTAACATAAAATCATAGTGGAAATAAATATAAAAGAAAAATCAAAACAACATCGAGTAATGGTATTGTATATACATCTCAAGCTCCTTGGTACTATCCTCTTGGACACTATGCCTTCACAGCACAAGATCTTGGAGAATGGTTCTTCTTCAAAAATCAAAACAAAACATGAATTAATATAATGGTGGTATGAACAACAATCCCATAAGATTCATCTCATGTTTCTCAATATATTTGGAACAAATTAACCATGAGAAAAAATAAGTGTAAGTTTACATTATACATTTAAAAACACTCACATGAGAGATACCTATCAAACATAACAAGGCCATGTAAATGGTTTTTAAACACATTAAGTAATACATACTAAATATTTACGAGAGAATCATTCTTTACAACACAATTAATCATCCAATTTTTTAAACAAAGTTAATGCCGTTCAAAAATCACCGTTCATTTAATATAAAATAACATTTTATTTGATGACATTTATTTCCACCTAATATTTTTAATGCCTATCAATGTGTTATTTCAAAATTCCTAACCTATTATTTCAAATAAAATTACAAATTATTTTTATTAAAAAATCCTGAAAATAATTTCAAAACATAAAATCTGAAACCATAAAACATTTATCTCCCTTTTCATTTTATCAATATTTTAATCAAATAATTATTTCAACCCAAGAACATTTCACAAAAGAAAACATAAATATTTTTTAAATAAGTTTCCATGAAGGGTATTTAACACACACACCATGTATTTTAAATTTATTTGTAACTTGTCTCTAATTTTATATAAGATATAAAATGTATACAAAAAAATGCATAATGAAGAAATGGTACATTTTATTAGAAATTAAAAATTTATTATTAATTGTTTCCGATGGTTGATAACAAAATATTATTTATTAGGATCACACAGATGAAAAAATTTCACAGAATAATTCTGAAACAAAAAAAATTTATAAAATCAATATGGAAATAGATTCCACAAGAATACTAATCCAAAGAACTCATCCACCGCACCATATTATCCACATTGGGTGACACTGACTTGCCCTAATTACTTTATAATGTGTCAAAGAATAACACATCATTATATGGGAAAATATTTATCTTCTCTTTATATGTTTGAGGTCATAACATATACCAATAATACTAGATCAAACACAAGTATCTCAACCTAAAAGGTAGTAGTGAAACGTTTCCATCACTTCCTTTATAAAAATATTTATGTATTGGAGGGAAGACCATCTTTATTAGTTACAGGATTTAAAAAATGAATAGTTTATTTAATTACTGACTTTATTTAATTAAACAGTATAAGAGTGTTGAGGGATTAAATCTGTATAAACATATTTTAACTAAACACAAGTCATCCCACCACAACATCCACACGTCTCTTCAACCCCACATCAACATCACTACAAAACTAAACCACTTTCCTAACATACAGTCCAAAGAAAACATACACTAGAATTCACTCACAACCACATCACCCACCACCTTACCATCTACTAAAAACAATTCACACAACCATCTTCTCTGTATCATCATCCACACTACCCTAACTAACGATCTAAAATATCATCACACATCAAAACCCCAAGCATAATAATCAATGAATTCACTCTCCCATGGCAAGATATTATACACATAGGGTGACACTAAGTTTCCCACATGGTTTTATTCAAACCTATTTATAACACCCCTTCATTGGGGATCAATTTTACCCCTCTTCATATACTTGAATTTTCTAATCCCACACCACCAAAGGAATCACAATAAGAAAAACCAAACATAGTCGCAACACATACCATCATCCATAGTTGACCAAGGGCTTATATTAAAGCATATCAATATTTGTCGTTACTATTATAACATCATTTAATTTTTTTCTATATTAAAGGTTCATGAGACATATTTAATTAACTAAACTTTTATTACATTGTGTGACTAATAAGTTATTCATGTCTAGGTCTTTATAGTCGTTGATAATTATAGATCAAGCAAGGATTCGAAAAACATTATTTTCATAAAGTAATTTCAACATTCCATGAAATGACCACAATGAAAACACAAAAAAATCCTCATTTATAGGTTATATCCATTAAAGCATCATGAATTCCATTCAAATAGATATATCATATGTCAATATTAAATATTATACTGCATGTATTTTATCCTCACACACAATATTAAATATTTTTAAATCGGACATTTAAGGATCATCATATTATAAAAAGAAATATTCTTCCAATAGTCATTCGATATTTTCTACATGATTTGTTCCTATGTTAAATTAAAACACCACATTACATACCCATCCAAGATTTGGTATCATCAAAATAAAACACGCTTTCTAGAGAAAAAATTAAAACATATATTAATAAAATTCATGATTTATCACAAATGGATTAAAAATTATTTAATAAATATAATTTCTTAAGAAAAATTTCTTATATAAAACACTAAGGATAATATGTTTCTACATATATATTTAAATTTAACATATTAATAATGATATATACTCAATTATCTCGTACTATAACTACCCTATTTTCTAAAAAACGATTTCAACATTAGGTATGCTACCCATAACAAACTACTCATCATATAACATGCCAGTTATGGTAATTTTAGTAGTAAAATATTTCGTATGAATCATAAAATAATATTATTAATCAATTAAATGGTATTAAGACTGTATATGTTTTCAAAAAACATTCGTATCATTTTTTTCAGAAATAATACTAGAAATTATACCCAAAAACAAGATTAAAACATATAGTTATGTTAATACTATAGAACAGAAATAAATAAAAAATAAGGTGCGTGTTATTATTGTGATTTTTTCCAAATTCAAAAGAATTGTCAACAAATAAGATGGATTTTTTTTAATTTTTTAATTTTAAAGTCTATATCAATGTTTTACAACATGTCAATAACACATGATCATGATAAATTATAATACAAAGAAACTAATGAAATATTTAATCACATGGGAACCATAATATCTCGAATAATGGTTTAAAAATAATTTATTTTAGCATGCTAATGTAAATAATATTTTTACAATACTTGGTTTATAATGGTTTTCAAAATTAAATTATTATTCACAATAAAATTAACAACAAATGCATCTGTAAAAAATTAAGTCATTTAGAAAACTATAAGGCATATTATAAATTAATATAAATAGAATAAAATTTAAATTCATTATGAATCATGCTATAATAAGAAATGAATAAACAGATTCAGACCCCAATTAAGTTGGAAACAGACAAGTTAGGATAGTAAACTAAAATTTTCACACATTCTATTTGGTTATATATATAATTCTGTAAACATTAATAATTTATTATCAATAATAACATGTGAAAATTTTATAGAAATAAACAACATAATTTAGGATTTATATTTTTTATCTTCTCAAGATCACTGTATTTGTATAATAACACAAGTCATCATGATGAATGTACCTTTTCTATGTATAAAATTATTAGTGGTGACACCTAACTATTTTTTTATGTAGTCTCAGAATCCCTAAATCTGATCATGAGGGCCCCTAAAATCATGTGTCCTAATCGGTCTCCCTAGCCTATGCCATTCACCAAGGATAAAAAGAACTACTTCCCTACCATCCCAAGAAATTCTCACATTGTCTAACACAAACCCCATCAAATCTCTCAACCATCTTATTGTATACCACTATGTCATAACCCCCACCATCCAAATATACCACAATAAGGGTATATAGATAATCCCCCCAGTCCCACCTTTAGTTTTCCCTGGTTTTCTGAATTGAACAGGGGGTATAAAAATATCACACTATGGGAGGTATTATACTTTATTATAAAACATTATTGAGAGATTGGATGAATCAGCCACAAATAACTGGATGGTATAATATAAAATAAATAAAAAAATCTCAAAAAAACTATATAAATAAAAATTGATACATTTTTAGTCTCCAAATGATTTCCAAATTTATTAAAAAAAAGGGAGAAACATGTCAAAAACTCCAATAGTATGAGGCATTTTTGGGACATGTTAGTCATTCATATAGTTAGTTATTTAAAAACATTCCAAAATTTTAAGTTTCCTAACGGTGACTCATCTAGATAGTGACTCACATTAAAGTGACTCATCATAGTAGGGACCCATAGGGTGGTCACTCATATGGACATCTCACATCTGACTGTGACTCGTCTAGTGGTGAATTTTCTTGAGGTAACATGTTTGACAATGACTCGTCTAACATGACTCTTTTGGTGGTGACACAATCTCAATTTGACATATTTTATTAGTTTTGCATTGTTATAGAATTTTCTAGTTTTCATTGAAAATAACATAATTTATTGTTAATTTATTTTATGATGGAAATGGGATTAAATGACATAAATAAGTGTTATAATTCCATTTCAAAAAAGATCAATTGTATATTTAATTTTATAGACGTCTATAATTCTTATAAAATTTTAAAATGTGTGGTCTTTATCAGATCTTACTTATTATAAACATAAACTATATTTAATTCCAAACATTAATGATCTAATCATTCTAAAGAATTTTTTCCCTTATCCCATTCAGTTTGGATTTCTCTTAAGACTGGAAACCCCAAATCCTTTTTAATTGGACCAATTTTACTATGATTCTATTGTTAGTTCATGTTTTACCTATAGATATTCCTATTATATGTGCACCCTTATTTTCAGTGAAACAATGATGTGTAAATCATCTTTCACTTAGGTAGTATATTCCATAAATTCATTATTATATGTATCATGTAAGATGTGTTTATAAATACCATCAATGTAGAAAGGGCCGAATATGTACTAAGAAATATATATTAATTGATTTAAATTAAATATAAAGTGAAATGGAATGTGATGAATGATCATATAGCTTCTTTTTTATTTATTAATGATAATAATTTTGTGCTATAATTAACCATTGAAAAACATGTCCACTGGTGGTCTTTTATTATTCCTCTATCTTGCGATAAATGATATGAATTTTTTTATGGTTGATGAAAAACATGTAATATGTAATTGGATAATTATATATAGTTAGTTATTGAATTAAATTACCCAGGATCTAATGTATATGTGATAACAGACTCAAATAAGAAGTAAAATTAAATATGTTCACTTTCATTTCAAAATCTAAAAATAAATTATGTTGTGGTATATGATATGATATGTGGAATGGTTTTTGTTTGTGTGTGTGGGACTGATGTGATTTTTTATATCAATGTGGGGATGTGTGTTTGTATAGTGAATGATATGTGGTTCTGTAGTGGGGATATCATCGATATTGTCATATTGTTTTGTAGGAAGGCTATGATGGTATCTGTGGTATGGTTATGCAGTGGGGATATGGAACTGGAAGTTGTTGTAAAAATATGTGTTTGTGGTAGTTGGGATGTGATATTCTTCTTATGTTGTGTCGTTTTTTTATATTTTTCCTAGTATTAATGGAATTAATACTTCATTTTATTAATAAAAATTGGTGGTTGTTAATGTGGAAATTGATGATGGACTTTGTTATATAACGGTTAAATGTTTATATACAAAATAATGGGTTAGAATAATGAAATAAGGTGACTTCCTAAATGAAATATAATGAAAAAAAATTTCGTTACATAAATTAAAAAGGATATTAATGTGTGGTTTTTTTATAATTAGAGACTATGGGAAATGTATTGATGACTATAATATCAAATGTGTGCTCTATTTTTTTGATTGTATGCATTAAGAGGTGCATCAATCTTGTGTGGATTATGTGAGATGGTTAGTTCATGTTATAAACCCATAGGATGGGCTTGTGTGTTGTAACTCTAAATTTATAAACACTCTATGTTATTTTGATTTCAATACATACTCTACCATCATCTTTCACTATTTTAAAACACCCTCAATGTAATGTGGGGGAGGGTGTCTTTTCCCCCAACATCCTGGTGGGGGGATGTCTGTCTAGCCTCTCACTCTTCCCTACAACCACTTTCAAGAGATAGTGACCCATGTTTCTTTGAGTGAGTTATGATTTTGGGTGATTTGTGTATTTGGTATGGGTTGTGTTGTGTGGTCCTATGTGTCTTTTTTATTATTAGTGGTGGCATGTCCTAGTTTTTTCTAGGATGATATATGATGTGTTGTCCTTGGTGTCTTTTGGATGTGATGTGTTAGGATGACCCAAGTGTGTGCAGATAGGATGTTCTATGTTTTGATGGAATAGGTGTTTTTTGGGAGGGATTTTATGGGTTTTTATGGCCCATGTGTGTGTGGGAGATAATTTATATTATACCTTCAGAAGAGGTGGGAGTGCCAGGTAATTTTCGATTGGGGTTTGAGAGTGGGTAATGGATAGGAATTTTTTGTATGGTACCCTATCATTGAGGTGATTCATATCATATATTTTTATTCAAGGATGTTTTCTTTGGTTAGTGATACTTGGTGAGGCTATGGTTTGGATAGTATACCTACATAGGTGGTTTTGGTTCTACTATTTTCTTGCAGGTGCATTAGTAAGATCTTTCACATGTTCTTGATAAACTTTGGTTTTCCTATTAAGTGTACACAAATGCTCACCCTATGTATATTAAAATGTTTTTCATGATTACATGTTGTATTTGTGGTCCATGCTAGAAAATTCATGTTCAGACCATTGGAGTTGTTATTGTATTAATACCTTTGTTTTTACTCCTTTGGGATTTCATTTATAAAATTTTAAATATATCCGTTTTTGATTTATGTATGCATTGTTGGATGGTTGGGATTTATTTTACATTATGTCATTATGTTATTTACAGTTGATTCATCCTATATCAGGATATTTGTTTCATATAAATGGTTATGTCTCCCATGTTGTGAGATTTTTATTCCCATGGTGATAGTGGTCATCCAATGGCCTACTAGAGGCATGACTTGGGGGGTCAATGTCTCCCTCCACTCAATTATTTTTATAGGGAGGAGTTAAGGCCAACTAAAACCATCACTCACATGGTAATTAATAATGAAATTATTTTTCAATGATCTCCCGAAACAATATTTCTTAAAATATATTATCTCTAACCCATGTCAAAATTGGAAACAACATATGATCTCTTCAAAATAAAGATGTTTCAACTTCTAAAACCATATAGTTGGTAAACATGGATATCGTTGTACATTATAATTTCTATACCCGAAATGGTGTGATATAATTTTGTGTTCTATTATATGGTTTTTCTAGATACACCATGGTATTTCATATCACTCGTAAAAGCGACTCCTTTTCTTTTATTAAAAAGTTAAAAAATATCTTGTTAACCATTGAGTAAATTATATTACATTGTTAAGAATACATCGTGGACATGAGTTTGTGAATCATGATTTTGAATCTATATGACCACAAATTTTCCATTCATAAGACTCCTCAATAGAATTGTCTATTAAAGAGATAAAACAAAAATCTTATGAAAATTTTACAAACCATGCTCAATGTGTTGGATATACCAATATATTTTTGGAAGAGGATATTAATACATCGTGAAATGTTATAAATATATTTATTGTTAGTCCATTTTTAAATAAAACACTTAAAAATGTTTTGTAGAAGAATAAAAAAAATAATAACATTATATCTTTTAGTTTCAATGACATTATAGACTATATATTTGAGAATATAGATAAATTAACATCCCAATTTGATGATAAAAATTTACAAGGATATCCAAAATCTAATAAATCATAAAAAAATTTCAATAAATTTATGAAAATATTGGAAGAATCTATACATATCAAATTTTATGAAAGATATTCACATGAACCTAATACCTCATTAGAAGACAGTGATAACAACCATTATAAATTTGATGTCACTATCAAATATAGTAAAAATTCCTAAATCTTCCTATAAACCCCCCCCCCAATTTTTGAGGAACATTTTGAACTATAAATTATAATAGAAAATGATGTATCAAATACCTATATATCTATAACAATTATGAATCATAGAGACAATCCCAAAAAAATTTAATTAGATACCTATATAAAGGAAATTGCATTATATGTTCTCCTAAACCCCAGGTTGAACCTCATGATGCCTCATAATATTATGAACCTAGGTACATCATTGATAAATTATTCGATGACTTTTGGTTAATGGAAATTAAATAGTAATTTAATTAGTTTTAGAGGAACAGTGTTTGTGAATTAAAGGAATGAATTAAATAATTCTTAAACAATGGAAATAAGTGTGTTTTAATATTGTATGATTATTAGACACAAACCTATAACGGTATCACATAGTTATAGACCAAATTAAGGTACTAAATATCAAGAGATTATTGTACTTGTATCTAAACATGATGACATTGAATGGTTCATTGATATGCAGAACATTTTAATTTCTAACTACATGAAATAAATGTCAATATTGTTTTCATAAATTATTATATAAATGATGATTCTTTTGATGAAAACCTTTGAATTTCAAAATCTTCTTAGTCAAAATCAATTTATAATAATTGAAATATATATATATATATATATATGTGGTTTTGAACTATATCCTAGTGCTTGGTTTTGTATGATAAACATTTATATTATTTCAAATTGTTTTACAAATAATGTTTCTAGCCTCACATTATTTATAAAAATAAAATAAAAATATCACTAGATAGTAAAAAGTCAATGAGGATGATATTATTTTCAGATCACCTAAAAACACCGTGAGTATTAAATTATCCAAAACAATGAAAATGAATATGAAATCAGTTAAATGGGTGAGTGAAAATACTTTATTGGATTTCAAATAAATAAAAAAAATGAATTATTTAAAATTAATGTAAATACTCAAATTATCTTTAGAAGTGTTTTGTGTTGAATTATACTAAGGGTAGTGATACTCCCGTTAATGAAACCAATAATTTCAATCTTTATGAAAATGCGATGCAAATTAATCAATCCTAATAAAGAGGTATGATTTGATGTTTATTATACTAGAAATTGGATGAAATAATATTATGTTTATTGTGTGCATGATTTCTTTTTTTAATTGAATAATGAATAATAGAATTAACTTTCTTTGAAAATAATTTTTAAATGTATCACCAATACATAAAAAATTAAAATTTTACAATTAAGGAAATGAGTTTGAATTAGTAAGATGTTTAGATTCTGGTTTTAGTGTTATAATTTATATTGAATAAATCACTCTTAGAACATTTCACCTTTGGGAAAGTATTTGGTCTCATGATGTAATAAGGAAAAAACATTTTATTGCATTATCTACATTGAATTTGAGTACATATATCTAGGTATTTAATAGATATATATTAAATGGATAAAACAAACAATATTGGATTATGGAAATTAATTTTTAACATGTCCCTGTAAATTGTGAAAATAAAAGATTAATAAACATTTTTAAGAATCTAATATCACATTATACCACAAAAAATATTGATATATGAAATCACTATTTAAAATATAATTTCCAAAAATGAGATATCAATATTGAATTTTTTTAACATATCATCAGCATAGTGAAATATTCAAAAATCCATTACATATTGAGGTGCTAAACTATATCAAGCATAGATTAGGTATAGTTAATTTTTTAAAAACATATATTCATAAATAAATTAATTTTATTTTAAATATTTTTATTTATATATATGTATTTGTGCATCATTTATTATCGATTCTCTTTAGTTATTTAGCATTATTATATCTCATATGTGTTTTATAAGTACATTAATTGTGTATAATAATTTGACACATGTTACTATATAATTATTTCCATAAATTATTAATGTATAAACTCTGAATGAAATTGTAGAACATTTTATAAATCAAAATAAACTAACTTTTTTACCCTAATTATCAAAAAACAATGAATCCATATATTTGGTCTCAAATTTTATATTATGCTCATTAGAGATGATTATACATTTTGAAGTTCATCCCCTGGAATCATTTATGAAATTAAAATTCATCTCATGAAATTCTAATAATCGTTCAAATATTTATATTATTTTTTGAGATAATTTTTTTAAAGATTAATAGAAATTGAATTGTTTAATAAAACTTTTATTATTCCTCTAGAGATTTATTTTATACCAGAACTGAAAAAGATGGTTTTAAGATGAAAATAGACAATTATATATGCACCGTTTAAGATAATTGTATCTGAATATGATGTCTGAATCTATATTGTTTGCATATGTGATTCCAATAGTCATTAATTTTAAATAATGTGATCTAAACTATACCTTCTAGGATGAATACCTAAGAGTTCCACATATTCGGGAGTATTAGAACTATTTGATATCATATCAAGTGAATCATCCAATTATCAAGATTATAAATTTGATGTAGGATATATGAAATATAGGGCAATGAAAATACAATATTAAAATGATAAATGCTTCGAGTGAAAGCTCTGGTTTAATTTCATTCTTTCCCAAGGAAGGAAGATTACAGTTTTGTGAGCTATCAAGACATGGTATTTTAATATATCATGGTGCATGATTTTAAATTAGCTTTCCTCAATCATTAATGAGACATATGGAATTTTTAACCAAACCACATTCATAATTATAATATTTTATTTTTCTATAGTGAATTTATAGGTTGAAATAATATAAAATAACTAATTAAATCAGGAGTTAAAATAACAATGCTTTAGAGTGGTTTTTGTTTAAATAAATCTTATTGTTACAATATGAGTATCAAATATTACCATTATAAATTGATATATATTGATTTTGATGATAAATTTTAGAAACATTTAAGTCATTTCTCTCATCCTAATAGGAAAAAATATTTATTTGAACCTACTTCAGAACAGTATGAAAAAGTTGATAATTAGTATTCATCTCATGAACATGAATCACATGTTGTAGATTTTGATGTGGATTCTAGAAATTATTTTGAGTAATCCATGGAATGGATGTTTAATCATGATGTTCTTGATTAGTCAAAACAAATGTTTGATTAGTAAATTCAAATCCTGAAGTGAAAAGGATTACTAATATTCCAATGGTTGTTTTAATATAAATTAAACTAACATTAATGGATAAAACAAGAGTATAGGATATACCAATTTTGGGGGGATAAAATTCTGAGGTAAACTTTTTTTATAAATATACATATATATTTTTATAGTGATTAGAATATTTTCATTATGTTTATAATATTCCAACAATGTTTGACTTAGGTGTCAATCCCTTTTATTGATTCCTCATCATGTAATAAATAAATCATTCTAGATATATTGTTCTTCGATATCAGTATATTTGTTATTAATGTTTGAGAAAGGAAAAATAATTAGGATAATAAATAAGATGAAAATAATGTTATGACTAACAGAAACGATGGATATTGTTATGACTATGATAATCCTCATAGGATAGATTATGTCATTATTTTTCTTTTGTAGGACAATAAGAAGTTGAAGAGTCAGTTGGGCCAAAAAATCTTTCTACACTTGCCCCAATGTGTAATGACCCACCAATTCTCATTGGATTTAGAGTACAACGAGTCATTACATGGCCTTACGTGACATCCACATGACGCCAGAGGCTGGCAATAAATGCCTAAGGGTTTAAAATATACATTGGGTGATGATTTACCCTTTATGAGATAACCCATAAAGCAAAAAAACATATCCCATCATTCACTATGTGATGCATAAACACATAAATGAAAATTAAAAAACTTCATTTATGTTAAACAAAATCAAGTACACAATAGTGGAAGACCAAACCATGAATCAATGTACACAGCGGAAGAACAACTCAAGACACTCAAAAGAAGCCACAACTTCGTGCACCACAAGCTCCAAGCTCCAAAATACCTCCCAAGCATCACCATGATCCACTAACAATAAGATGATTTACCTTTACCTGTATCACGGAACACAACATCTGAAAAAGCATCAAAGTGACAATACATGGGTGAGTAAAAATCTTAGAAGGTTTACCCAATGACTTCCATACTCACCCCACTAGGATACAAAAGTTAGCAACATTTATATGAAAAATAGTTTATATAAAACATTTTCCCTAAAGTAGTTTATAACTAAATATAAACATGTTTCCCAAAACCACTTATAAAAAAAGAATTCAAATAAAAAAGAAACCAATATTCCATTTAGTAATTTTTCTAGAAAAATAAGTAAACTAGCTTTAGAACCATTTTACAAACATCTCTTTTTGGAACATCCAACCATTTCCCAACCCGTGCAACCAACCATGCTAGCTTCATTATGCTATTTTTCATACTCATGAGTGGTTTCTCGTCAATCTACCAAGTCATCAAAAGGTAAGTGTTTCCCATCTCCCATTACACCTTTTCCACCGAGCAGAAATTCATATTTAAGCCAAGTCTTCGATATATTGTTACAATTGTTCCATTAAACGTTTGGCACTGAAAACAAGGTCATATTCCAACCAAGCCTCGTACATATAGTTACCATGTGCCATTATACCTTTGGCACTGAGTACATGTCATATTTCAACAAACCCTTGAACATGAAACATGAACACACACCACATAGGCCCATCAATCAATCCAAAACAACCTTTCAATTAAAACACCTTTTTATTGAAAACCATTTCCATCAAAACTATTTCAATGCCAAACCATTTCAATTCCAAACAATTTCAATAAAAATCCATTTCTATTGAAAATCAATTCAATCCAGATCATTTCAATCTCAAACCATTTCAATAAAACACCTTTTTTAAGGAAAACCCATTTTTCATCAAACCATTTATAATTTCAGAAAATCCTTAATTTAAAATCCACTTTTTAAATTCAAGAAGACAAATCACTTTCCCAACAATTCACCATGATTTCACAATTCCACTAAAACCATAAATTATAACTAAATAAGATTTATTCTATGCATTTAAAAATAATTTCCATTCAAATAAACCATGTTGAATCTAGGAGAATTGTTTCTAAGAAGAGGAGTCAAGAGAAATGCCTACTAATTTTGGGGATATGATGAAAACCACTACGAATGAAGAAACCTCAAGAAAATCGGGTTCCTTCTTCAAAAAACTACCATAGATCTATTCTCCGAGCAAGACCAAGACTAAATCTTATCATATTTGGAATCCACACACTTATATCTACCCATAACGGGAATAGGTCTATGCAAACCAAAAGAAGACGAGAAGTAGGCTTAAGTATATCTAAAAAACCAATCGAGAAAAAAGAAGAACGATCACATACCTCAAGAATATGGCTTCAATTTTCCAAGAGAAGACTTCAGATCACCTCCGAAATGATGGGAGAACCCTCTTTGATAATAGTAAATGCAAAATCACTAGGTATGGATTCTTAAGAGCCTAAACATGTAACTTAGAGGCAAAAAAAGTGTGATCTACTTTTATAGGATCTCATTTAGGTGTCCGCACATTTTTCTCTCATGGTTTGACAAACCGTACTGTAACTGCGCATTAGCCACTACCTCAGAAAACCCTCCATGCACGGTTTGGACACATGGTTAGAAATGCTATGTGTTGCCCGTGTGGAAGCTACTTCCTACAAGAACATCTATGCATGGTTTTTCTGCACATTTTAGGAAAACTGTGCACCGTCTGTTCGACTTCCCCGTTGCCAAAAAACATCATTCAATGTTATCCCGACTCTTCCATTCATCACAGTTAACTTTAAAACAATGAAAAGCATCATGTAAGGGTTATATACCAAAAACCAGGGGTACTAAATTCTCCCCAATATTGGTCATTCCGTCCTCAGAAAATAGAAAACCTTCACCCAACCAAAAGTGTTCTGACCACTTCTCTTTCATTTCTTTTTCACGTTCCCAAGTCTCTTCCTGAATCTGACCATGCTTCCATAAAACTTGCATTAAACTGATACTTTTTCAACTATGATACATGGAACACATTATGCAACGAACTAACCCACGGTGGTAATTCCAACTGATATGGCACCTCTCCAACCCGTTCCAGTATCCTAAATGGGACAATGTATCTAGGAGATAACTTTCCATGATTCATGAAACCATGATGCTTAAGACTTGGGGAGATCCTCAAGAAGACATGATCACCCACAATGAATGGCAATGGTCTTCAATGGTGATCTACATAAGATTTATGACGAATTTGAGATGTATCAATCCTTTTTCTAATAAATTGTATCTTCTCTATTGTATTATGGACAAGGTTTGGCATGAATTTTGATGTTTCACCCATTTATACCCAGCATAGTGGAGAACGACAAGGATGCCCATACAATGCTTCAAACGGAGCCATGCGTATCGAGGCTTGATAACTTTTATTTTTTTAGAACTCCATTTGGGGTATATGATCCTCCCATGAGCCAATGAAATCCATTACAGATGCCTGCAACATGTCTTCCATTGTTTGTATTATCCACTCAGATTTCCCATCCGTCTAAGGAAGATAATCTGTGCTCATAGTAAACTAAATTCTAAGGGCTTGTTGTAATGATTTCTAGAAATGAGATGAGAACCTAGGATCTCTATCTAAGAATATAGACACAGGTAAATCATTTATATTTACCACTTCTCAGATAAAATTTTATGATAGTTCTTATACCAAATGAGTTTCATGAATTGGGATGAAATGGGCTGACTTGGTAAGACGATCCATTATCACCCAAATGCCTCGTGTTTCCGTGCCGTTCTTGGAAGTCCTGTAACAAAATCCATAGATATCTGATCCCATTTTCAAACTGGGATGGACAAAGATTGTAACATGACAGCTGGTGTATGGTGTTTTTCTTTAACCTACTGAAAAGTTAAGCACTGTGAGTCAAACTTGGTCACCTTCCTTTTCATGCCCCTCCACCAAAAATGCACCTTCAAAACCTTATATATCTTCTGTGTACCTGGATGTACAACCAATATTGAATGGTGGTAAGTATGAAGGAGATGTCCTTGACAAACTATATGAACAACCATTCAATATATGAAACATAATATTGAACCCCCATCAAGTTTCAAGCCCTGGTCTCTCCACCAATGATTTTTAATCATACAACCAAACATTCTGCATCATATGTTTTTGCTTCTTTAAACATTTTTACTAGATCAAGAACAAGCATAGCTGAAAAGAAAACTACATCATCACCTCGGTCATGACATTCAAAATGAATGTCGTCTAAGACCGACATTAACTGCCATCCATCTAAAGCTTCTTTCTCCAACTGAGCATATAACATTCTACACAATGCATCTGCCAACGAATTTACATTCCCCAGTGTGTACATCAAGTCAATGTCAAACATTTAGAGATACTCCATCCTCCTCCTTTTCCTCAGATTCAAATCTCTCTATGAGAAAATGTGTTTTAAGATTTTTTGATCTATAAACATAGTAAATTTCTCACCAATGAGATAATTTCTCCATGTTTTCAAAGAATTGATGACTGTAGCTAACTCCAAATCATGTGTTGGGTAATTATTCTCATGCACCCTCAACCTCCTTGAACCATAAGCAACCACATGGTCCATTTTCATGAGAACACAACCCAACACTGATCCCAAAGCATCAAAATACACCACATACACTAGTATTGATTATGTTAAAATAAATATTGGTGCTAATGTAAGCCAAACATTCAGTTCCTGGAAAGATGTCTCACATTCTTCTGTCCCTAGGAATGGAGCATTATTCTTTTTCAGATCTGTCATTGGTGAAGCTAGTCATGGAAAATCACACAAAAATCATTGGTAGTAAATAGATAGACCAAGAAAACTTCGTATCTCGAACACATTCTTCGGTGGTTTCAAAGAGATAAAGTCTTATGTCTTTTCAAGATCAACAGAAATGCCTTTCATAGAAATGAAATGTCCAAGGAATCGTACTTCCATTATCCAAAAATCACACTTTGATAATTTGGAAGACAAGAGATGATCTCTCATGATTTGTTACACTATTACCATGTGCACCTCAGGATCAACCATTGTCTTTTAATAGACCAAAAATTCATCAAAAAACACTAAAACAAAAGAATCCAGATATTGTTGAAATATCTGATTAATCAATGCCCTGAAGACTACTTGTGCATTTGTTAGAGAAAATGGCATGACTACATATTCGTAGTGGCCATATCTCCATCTGAAAGCTATCTTTGGAATATCCTCCTTCTTAACTCACAATTAGTTATATCCTGATCACAATTCAATCTTAGAGAATCACTGAGCTCCCCTTAATTGATCGAACAGATCATCGTTGTGTGGAAGTGGATATCCATTATTTATTGTAACTTGGTTAAGATTACGATAATCAACACACAACTGAAGAGATCCATTTGATTTCTTCACAAACTAAACAGGTGATGCCCATAGAGACATTCTTGGTCGAAAAAAACCTTGGCATTCTAGCTCTTCTAACCATACTATCAATTCCCGCAACTCTGTTGGTGCCATCCTATAAGATGGAAGTGATATAGGACCGGTCCCTGGAATGAGATCAACCGTATTCTCCACATCCCATAGAGGTGGTAACCCTGAGATTTTTTTTTGGAATGACATAAAGAAATTGATCCACAATAGCTAGAATACTATTTTATTCTATCTCTTCCATTGATTACAAAGTCAATGCTGCCAATTGGTAAGAGATCGTTCCCACAATTGTTTCTAACACACTCTTTTCACATTTCTTTTCCATCCTCTCTGTTCTGAAGAGATGGTTGATGAAGTCCTTAGTAATGAAACTAACTATTCTCATATAACAGTTGTTTTTAGCATTGGACGTTGTCAGCCAATCCACACACAGGATTACACCATAACCATGAATCTCAAGCATGGAGAAATTCCAAATTAACTCAAACACGGCCACAACGATACCCCATGCTCTACACAAGGGGGATCGACACTCTCTTCGTCCCAGAGGAGTATGATGTCTCAAAACTGAAAGAATTATTTCTACCCTTAAACCCAACAACTCAATTACACGTGCAACAAAAAAGAGGTTGAAGCACCTGTATTCCCCATGGGTACACCATGCTTCTTCTTCCCAGAGCTCCCAAGAGATCCCACTCAGCTTCTGATGCTTGATTCACCATAGGTATGTAATCACTAATACACAACAATTCTTTTTTAATGGATCTCTTGACTTAACCCCACATCGAGGATCCATACCATCAACGACATGCTCACCGACACCTCGGGTGAAAACTGCACAATGCTCATAAACATTATTGCATACGCTGTCGCAGACATATGCTCTTTCCTAAAACAAAAGAAATCATTTGTGCACGGAATTATGAATGTATGTGTGTAGAACTGTTTATTAAAAAATTACTCAAAGCCTTCCCATGTCATACCCTAGTTCGTTCCCACTTGGACTACCAACATACACTATTGAAGAGAATGATCCTCTAGCTTATCCATTTCTACCTTTACTTTCAGATCTACCGGAGTCCCCAAGTATTTAAAAATTCATTTATTCCATAAAGCCAAGCCTTTGTCTTTTATGGGTCTGAATCAACCCTAAAGACGGGTGGATAATTATTTTGAAATAGGACCACATAATCAACATAATTTGTCTCTTGTACTCTATTTAAAATTCACACTGCCTGGAAATTTTTAACTATGCTATGGGATAACTACGGATTCACCTGGGGCTCGAGTGTAACCACATTCTCATCAGAAACTTCTAGTTGCTCTCTATGCTGCTTACCTGGTCCCATTTATAAAAAAACAACAACCTACGTCAATCTAACTCTCTAGAAACTGATGGGTTTGTATTTCAAATACTATCACATCAACTATCACAACATTGTTTTCCAAAACAACCTTTCTCTGTGTTCATCCATTTTTGAAAACATTCAACTTGATTTTTGAAAATCAAACCATTTTCAAAATACACCAAATATCTTATTTTAAAAATCATTCACTTAAAATAATTTCATCATATTTTTTTTTCAAAAATTCGCACCATGATGAAAATCATTTGCCATTCCTAATAGTGAGATTTTCAATCCTAGTGGGAAGTGATTCCTATAAAATTCATTCCATTCTCATCATATTGGATAAACCTAGGACAATGAGATTTCCAAAATTCTATAATTATATCAAAAACATTTATGTACCCAACACCCTGGTAACTTGATGTTCAGCATAAATGGGTGAGCTACGTCCTTTTATGCAATATGTTTCATGTTCTGACAATCCTAATCCTATATAAGATTTCGACCCACGGAATCGACAAGAAGGAATTTCAACTCCATGACTTGGAGTATGGATGACTACTTGTTAGGCAGGGACCAAAGAAGCTAAAACCATTTGTAATGACCCACCAATTCTCATTGGATTGAGTGTAAAATGAGTCATTACTTGGCCTTAAGTGACATTACCATGATGCCAAAGTCACGAAATAAATGCAGAAGGGTTCCAAATATAAGTTGTGGGATGATTTAACCTTTAAGAGATAACCCATAAACCAACCAAGAATAACAAAACATTCAATATTTGATGAATGAAAAAATGAATGACAACTAAAAAAATTCATTTACGTCAAACCACATCAAGTACACAAAAACAGAAGACCAAACCAAGCATCAATGTACACAGCAGATGAACAACTCAAGACTCTAAAAATAATCCATGACTCCATGTTCCAGAAGCTCCAAGCTCCACAACATCTCCCAAGCATCACCCCAAGCCACAAACAATAAGATTCTTTACCTTGACCTGTATCCCAAAACATGGAATCTGCAAAAGCACCAAAGTTCCAAAACAGGGGTGTGTATAAAAATCAGTAGGTTTCCTCAATGACTTCCCTACCAACTCCACTAGGATAGACGTGTTAGCAACATTTACATAAAAATATTTTATATAAATCATTTTTTCAAAAGCAGTTTATAACTATATATAAATATGTTTCCCAAGACCACTTATAACCAAAATCATTCAGATATAAAATAAACAAATTTTACAGAGAGATTTCTTTCTAGAAAAATAACATAACAAGCATTAGAACCATATTACAAACATCTCATTTTGGCATATACAACCATTTCCCAACCAGTGGAACCAACCATGCATGCTTCGTTATGAATGTTCCATACTCAGGAGTGGTTTCTCATCAATCTGCCATGTCGTCACAGGGTAATGGATTCCCACATTCCATTACACCTTTGGCACCGAGCACAAGGTCATATTTCATAAAAGGCTTGTACATATAGTTACCATTGTTCCATTAAATGTTAGGCACCGATCATAAGGATATATTTCATCCATGCCTCATATATATAGTTACCATGTGACATTACACCTTTGGCACTGAGTGCGAGGTCATATTTCAACCAAGCCTCATACATGAAACATGAACACACACCACTTATGACCATCAATCATTCAAAAACACCCTTTCAATAAAAACACCTATTTATGGAAAACCATTTCCATCAAAACCATTTCAATGCCTAACCATTTCAATTCCAATCCATTTCTATAAAACTCCGTTTTTTTTGAAAACCAATTCCATGAAGATCATTTCAATCTCAAACCATTTCATTAAAATCCACTTTTTTATTGAAACCCAATTTAAATCAAACCATTTACAATTTTAGAAAATCGATAATTTACAATCAACATTTTAAATTCAAGAATCCAAATCACATGCACAAAAATTCACCAAGATTTCACAACTCCACTATAATAATAGATCATCACTAAATAAGATTTATTCTATGATTTTCAGAATCATTTCAATTCAAATAACCCAATTTGAAACTAGGTCAATCAATTCTAAGACTAGGAGTCGAGAGTAAAGCACCCTACCTTTTGGGTTTTGATGAAAACCACAACCAATGAAGAGCACACAATAAAATTGGGTTTCTTCTTAAAAAACACACCTTAGATATCTTTTACTATAAAGACTAAGACAAAATCTCATCATATTTGGCATCCACACAATTAGATATACTCATAACAGGCGTAGATATTTGAAACTGAGAGAAGTGGAGAAGTTGATCTAAGTAGATCTAAGAAACCGATCAAGAATGAAGAAGAACGATCACATACCTTATGAATCCGACTACGATTCTTCAAGATAAGCCTTCAGATCACCTCTGAACGAACTGAAAACCCTATTCAACCTTAAGAGAAGAAAAATCCCGAGTTACAGCTACTTATTAGGTTATACGATGCACTTAGAGGCAAAAAACTAGTGAGATCTATTTATTTGTGATCTCATTTATGTGGCCGCATAGTTTGCTCACACGGTCAGACAAATTGTGGTAAAACCATGTGTTAGCCACTACCTCGGTAGAACCTCCACACATGGTTTGGATATACAGTTGGACAAACTATGTGCCGCCCATGTGAATGCTACATCCACTAAGACCAACTAGGCATGGTTTTTCCACACTGTTTAGATAAACCATGCACCGTCCATGTGACTTCCCCTTTTCCTGAAAAATACATTCAATGTTATCTGGACTCTTCCATTCATCACTATTAACATTAATACCATGAAAACCATCATGTAAGGTTTACATACTAGAAACCGGGTGTACTACACAATGAGACTAGACAGATGTGACTCTAATAATGAATGCTTAAAGTTGTTGGCTACCCCTCTTTATACAAAAAATATTAGTGAGAAAAATATTCAATAAAATCCAATCTATTAGTCATATCATATAACTAAGGATATGAAAATACATTAGTATGTTATAGAATATGACTCATCGTTAATGGAAATTGAGAGACCTAATGTGGTATTCAATCATAAATAATATTCATGGAGTTAGATGACTTATTTTAGTGTAAATTATTCTAAAACATAAGTTTATTTCATTTATAATGTTGATTCGTCTCATCCTAATGTTGTTATGCCTAAAGAAGCTAAACCCATTTATCTTCAACCCCCAGTAATATCCTTGGATGACCTCATTCATTTCTGGAACATTCTTTTTCATTGAATAATATATATTTTTTAAATTTCCTGTTGGGAAGATACCAATGATAGGGATGATGATATTTCATTGAAAAGGCATTTATAGGTTTTACTCCATTATTAAATAGTGTTTTTGAAAACATACCATTTTCACCAATAATAATAAACAATTAAAGAGAAATATATAGGTTCATATGTCACATTGGATCCAGGAAAGAAAAAGACCTAATAAAAATAATTGATGATACATATTTTTTTGTGATGAATAATAATTCAAGAACATTATCTATACTTTTGAACCTCCTTCCATTTCAGTATATTTATATAAGAACATATTTCAAAGGCGGAATCATGAATATATTAATAGTTTTTCGGACAGTGTAAATATTTTGTGAAATTAATTTCAAATTTATATTACATATCATGGAGGAAATAAATATGATTTAATAATGGATTAATTTATTATGTTTACCATGATTTAAATTTTAATCAAGGATATTCATTAGGTACTTTTTAACATAAATTTACACTACTGGAGACCTCCAGATTAAATTCATATCATCTTATAGTGTATTGAAAATGCCACCTCTGATAGATTCTTTAAAACAATAATAAAGAGTATATTTTTAAAGAAAAATATTATTATACAATTAATTTTAGAAAATTTTGATTATATCTATGTGATAGAACGTGTAACAAGATCTATGGATGATATTTCAAGGATCATATAGTAGTACATGTAAGTTTCTAATTTCTCTATGATATAAACTCCTAGTCTACCTCTAACTTATTTTATCCCTCTATTTAATATTACTAAAATAATTATAAATCTATACCAACCATTAACTCACACAGACTTGTTAAAATAAATTTTATTCTCACTCATTCACAATACAATAAAAATTTTATCCCTCTTTCAAAATTAATCCCCATTCATGTAACTCCTAGTATTACTCAATCATATTATTTCTCATACTCCTATCATTTGAAAAAGGAAGGGTTCAATTAAAACATATACCTATATAGACTAGAACATAGTGATTATGATTAGTCACTAAGAGGATTTCTATAGAACATTAATGAATAACTAATGATAATTAATTTTTTTTTTATTTTTTTTCATTTTATAATTCAATCTAGTTTCCATTATATTTATTACCTTTATATTATAAGGACCTTATTATTATTATTTTAATACCAATGGGGGAGGAAATATAAAGAATAAAAAATATGTTAATAATAAATGATTAAAATAATATTTATTATCTTACCATGATTATTATTTATTTCAAATTTCTGTATCATATTATTATCACTCATTAATAATCGCTAATTTTTTACATATAGTTTTATGTTATGACTTTGGATAATCTAAAAATGGATGATTATTGGATTAGTAAATAAATTAGTTATTTTCATAATCACGAACCATATTGATGTTATTTATAAAAGATTTTATATTTTATGAAATTATATTCATTTGCTAAAAATAAATGATTTTTTGGATATTAAGGAATCAACCACATGAAATATAAAATTGACCACATGAACACCATTTCATCTGTGGAAAGAAAATTCAACAGAATAATTTTATGAAAAGAAGAACTGAATGAACACATATAGTATTAGATTGACAAAAAATATGAGCTAAATCAACCTCATGAAAAAACATGATCATGAGACTCTATAAAAGAAAAAATGAGTATGAAATCACTAATTATATGATAAACATAATGATCATGCATAATCAACATTATGTGAAGGTGGATTTATAAAAATAATATAATCAACTATAATAAAATGTAATGAGACTTTTTTCAGTATTCTCACAATTGTAAATGTATTGGATCGACTATACATAGTGTGACCAATAAAAAGTGTAAAAAGATCGACTATAATACATAATTATCAACCATAAATACATGTTAATAGATAAATAATATATAATAGTATTTGAAAAGTCTTTAACCGAACATTGATTCTATTGTGGAAACACTCAATTGAACTTGTCTATAGGTAATTATTATATTGTTATATCTTTAAATATATCAATCTATCCACTACTCAGTGTAGATTTAAATATTGTTTAGAATCATTTGATGAACCAAATTTAAATCCCATGTATAGATATCTTCATGTTGATTTCACAATAACCATTATTATAGGTATAATATTTTTAAAAAGTATGATTACAGATAGATTGATAACTAATTTTTTGAGAATGGAAAATATACATACCTAAAACAATACATTAATGTTTTTCATGAAAACAAAAAATTGTCATGTATTTATTTAAAAAATTCCATGATGTAAATTTCTAATTGAATAAAAGAAATAATTCAAAAAAAATTGAATAACATTATGAAACTATCCAAATAAAAGGATGAATATTAGAAGATAATAAATACCTATAAAAAATTATGCGTACTATACTAAAGAAAACTTTTTACATTCTCTTACTCTGTATGATTTATATTTTAGTATAGTTTAATGTTTGACAATTAATTTTTTATTCTAAATCTTATATTGAAATGAAGAGTTAAAGACACAATATCTAGTTTTATTATCATTCCTCCCATGTAGAACTGTTGAATAGGTTTTTTATCATGGAATACATGTGTGCAATTTTGATCATTTATTTATCCCATGATTAACAGTAGAAGTATAATTGTGATCCCTAGCCAATATAGAGTCTATTGTAAATCTTTATCCTGGTTTTGGATGTTTTTTATGAAAAACTACTAGGAATTTTGTGATTTTGAATTCAAGGGTATTAATATTTTACTCGATAATGAACACCATGTTTATTCAAAAGTGTATTTTTAAATATTATGGTTTACAGTATTTTTTATATAGTCCATATTTTTTAAAAAACTATATAAAAATGTATTTATTGTTAGATTTAATTTACTCATTATATATACTATTCTATTTGAGTAAAGTAGTTTTCAATGTATGAAATAGTTATTAAAATTAATTTTTACTACGTTCTAATAAATCTAATGAGAACTTATTTAAATGTTAAAATTATATAATTTAAATGTTATAGTTAACATGGTATACTTTTTAATGTGTGGAAATTACATTTAAATATAATGTAAATTGAAATTTTTATTAGAAAAATAATTCAAATCCTTCTTTTTGTTCTATGCTAATGAGTAGGCATCTCAATGCATGTTCATATTTAATGGTCTGGAATCTATCTAATGGGAAGGTATTTCCATTGCGGAGCATTATTGTGGGATCATGGATGATAGAGGTGTTTTCGGAATAGACTCACAAATATCATTATTGTTTTTAAGTTTATTTTTATTACTTATAATAACATAGTTAAACAACCAAAATGGGGGTATTTTAATTTATATAGAATGATCTAAATTTCATTTATCATAGAATGATTTCATTTTTTTATTTTAATTTATAATGTTCTATGAGGTTTGTTTTAGATTTTTATTACTATGGTGTATGTCTTTTTAATGAAAGTATTGACTCCCCATAGATCATTTCATCCACCAGCCATTTTTTCAATAGAATGTTGTGTTTGGGGATACATGAATGAGGTCATGTGGTCATCTGAATTTTGATGATAATTTTTATTGAGGTGTTACAATGTAGAATAATGTGACATTTTATTTTAATTATTCTTGATTTTGATTAGGGAAATATATAAGGATAATAGTTCATGCATAACCGGGGTAGTTGAGTCACATAAGTGACTGGAAAAATAATTTATAATGGAAATAAGTGTAATCAATGATGGGATTTCTATGAATTATTGTGATATAAATAATGTTAATTATCATATATGTTTTTGTGATTGTCCATTTTATGGAATTTTTGTACATTTTTTGATTAATGGATAGGTACATAGGTTAACAATAAATTAATATCATTACTTTTCATACATGGTTATTTAATAAATTAAACTACATTATTAAAACATGATTTATGCATCTCTGATAAATCTGCAATAGAATTTTAATTAATTAAAACATATCATGATATGTTTTATTTTATATCATTGAATGTGACTAATGTGTAGGTGAAGAATACTTGGAAGAGTATTTTTATAGAACTAAGGGCGTTGTGCCTTGTATAAATTGGAATCATCTATGAATGAGTATTCCTATAGATTTTTATTATGAATTTTTACAACTCCTTTTGTTGTATTTTTCATTAATATTTTTTTTGGAATTTATATTATTTATTTCTCATATAATTATGGTGTAATATGGATATATAGTAACACCTATGAAATATTTTCATGATTACAAAATAATAGAGGTATCTTCTTTATTGCATCCTAACATGTGAGAGGGGTGAAACTGAGCATGGTCCAATATATTGTCTAGTGGATCACGCAGAACGAACAATTATTCAAATATTCATTCAAATAATACATATTCATGAAAGATTATCTCATAAGATAATGGTTAATTATAATTAGTATTTATAGTTTTTATGCCAACCCATATATTGTAAAAACCATATTTAATGATTTATTGCATAAATACACACTTAATATAATCCAATCAGACTCATAAGTATAGTGTTTTTACAAAAGTAGATATATTGAAAAATAAATTAAAATATTTATTAAAAGATTATAAAAATCCATAACATTCCCATAATTTCTATTAATGTTTTAATACTACACATTATAACCTGGGGGCGTCTATATGAAAAAAGTTCATATATAGCATGTAACGTCCTGGTTCCGGATGCCACTCAACGGGTTCCCCAAACCTGGTTCACCACGTGACCTCAAATGAATTTCCCCAAAGGCCAGAGGCAGCCAACTAGTAACGAGGGCCCAGGTCTGATAGTGCGGAAACTATGCCCTCATTTGTCAAATTGTAGCACTGCGGAATACGAAATAAAAAATACAACGAACTACGGAAGCAGTAAAACATACACAACATAAATAAACAACTCTAGTTGATACAACCAACATTATATAAATAATGATGCTACATGTCTTAAGATCTAGGAAAACAGCCAGAACATGTTATACATCAATAAAGTACAACAAAAGAAGAGTGTAGAAATACAATGAAAAACAGCTATCGGCAACATTTTGAGCCTCGGCTCGGTCCCATGCCCTTCTACTCTTCAGCAGAAATCACGTACTTGTATAGGGACTCTTGCCCCTATCTACATCTGTAGCAATGTAATCTGTTTGAGCCGATAATCATGACCTAAACAGGGTGTGAGAAATATATCTCAGTAGGCACCCACCAAAGGCCCATGCCCATCTGTGTGTAAACATTCAACAAGTTATCAGTAATACAATGCAATAAACCAAGAATTTCTCAAAAGTAACTAACTTAGAAGATATATTGACATTTAATTATTTATTTAATCCATTTAATTTTGTATCATTTTATTCTCAACATCACGAAGCCCTCAGGATAACCCGTATCTTGCCCTCAGGATAATATAGTTAACCACTCCCTCAGGCTATACAGAATCCAACCCACAGGTATTTCCCTCAAGTGTAACAGAAATTGACCTAAGGTGTAGGAAGTGTCACCCTCAGGCAGAGAACTCAATCCCTCAGGCACGAAAGGTTGCCCTCAGGTGAAATAGAACATCGCCCTCAGGCTAAAATTGTCATGCCCTCAGGCTAATCACAACAACGCCCTCAGGATAAATAGGTAATTGGGCCATTCCCAACAACAATTAGTATTAAACAAGCAATTCCTCCCAAGGAAGTTCTACAATTACTATCTTAATGGCATACCCTCTGGTATCCTAGCCAAACAGCTAAACAGAGGAACACACAACTGGGATGGTGCTGGATACATGCAATAATCCCAACCAGCATTTTAATATCATAATTAAATACCTAATAAATTATAGGTGTCTAATATAGCAATGGCCTCAGCCACACGACACCCAAACATGGGTTCGTGGCACAAAAACGGACAAAACACACAGTAGTTGGAAAACTAAACACCAAGCCACCTACCTTATACGCCCACGAGCGGTATACCCAAACACCGACTCCAGAAACGCCCAAGAATGACGTAGATCCGACGAAGAACAAAACTCTATTTACCACAAATAACTTCTATTAGTAGAATAGTTGGTAAGCGACTCGCTAGGAGAATAGAGGGCTTACCCGCGCGATTCCAACGACATCATCTCAGGCAGAATCGGGTTCCAGACGAACACTCGGCGGATCTCCAAAGTTCCAGCTGTCCACTCCCGCTCTTTCCTTCAGTTCCAATCCTTCCCTACGAACAAGGGAGGGTACTGCCCGATTTAAGAAAAAAACAAAGTACACGTCGTGTTCTTCCAAGTACACAGCGTGTACTCCAATCATCTAATTGTTCCTCTAGCGGCACTGCCATACTGTTCACCCGTCGACATGAGTACATGGCGTGTACTGTCACCCAGCTGGAGGCTACTCCACCGCCTTACTATTTTGTCCTGCCAACGGACTACACGTCGTGTACAGGATCACTACACGGCATGTATTCAGTTCCTACACCCTTTGGCGCTGACAAGCCTACACACCCCGTGTACTCATCCCCACACGGCCAGAAGTACATAACGTGTGGAAAAAGTACACTGCGTGTACTTCTAAAATTTTGTATTTTTCCCCATTTTCCATATTTTATAAAAAATACTTAAGGAAAAGATAAAAGAAGAAGCTCGTACCTCAAAGATAAGATCCAGGTTCTTACAAACTTTCCCCCTTATAGCATTTCGTCCCTGAATTACCCTTCCAAGGGTGATGAAGATATAGCCGTGAACAACTCCGGCCACTGAGCACGTACATAGGTTTCCCACTCCCATGTTTCGTCCTCCACTAGGCCATGTTTCCATAGAACCCGTATGATAGGAACTGACAGGCCTTAGAGAATCTTCGTGCTCCTGTCAACGATATGAATCAGATGCTCCTCAAAGGACTTGTCTGCCTCCAACTCAACCTCCTTGGGCTGAAAGATGTGAGAGGGGTCTAAATGATAGCGACGCAACTGAGATACATGGAAGACATCATGCATGGCTTGGTACCCATGTGGTAACCGCAACCGATAGGCAACCAGCCAGACTCTCTCTAGAATCTCGAATGGCCCCACATACCACGGTGAACGTTTACCCTATCTCCTGATCAGCTTGTGTCCCAGCCTCGACGAAACACGCATGAAAACCTGATCCCCGACAATGAACTCCAACAGTCATCTGCGGTGATCGACATATGACTTTTGATGAGACTGTGTGGTATTCATACGCTTCTGAATCAACTGGACCTGCTCAGATGTCTCCTGAACGAGACGTGGTCCCAGCAAAGCTGCCTCACCTGCCTCCAACCAACACAAAGGTGATCGGCACGGCCTACCGTATAAAATCTTGTATGGTACCCTCTCAATAGATTCCTTGAAGAAATTGTTATAGGTAAACTCGACTAGGATATATGCTTCTCCCAAGAGTACCCAATGTCTAGGACGCATGCACGCAACATGTCCTCTAGAACCTTTATCGTACGCTCTGACTGGCCATCTTTCCGAGGGTGGCATGTTGTGCTTAGAAGCACCTCTGTACGCAGTGCCCTCTGAAAACTCTACAAAAAACAAGACGCGAAGTGGTCATCCCTATTCGAAATGATAGAATAAGGGACCCCATGAAGACGCACGATCTCTCGAATATACAACCTTCCGAGCTCATCAACACCAAATGTATCATTGGTCAGCAATAAGTGAGCTACTTTCATGAGTCTGTCCACAACAACCCACACAACATCATTTCCCCTAGGTGACCTCAATAACCCTGTCACAAAATCCATCATGATATCATCATATTTCCACTTTGGAATGTGTAACTGCTGTAATAGTCTAGCTGGTCTCTGATTCTCCTCCTTTACCTGCTGACAGGTGGAACATCTCATAACATAACCAGCTACATCTATCTTTATACCCAGCCACCAGTACTGATGTATCAAGTCTCGGAACATCTTGGTAACCCTAGGATGAACTGACCAAGCTGAAGCATGAAACTCTCACATCATTTCCTCATGTATATACCCTGGAACCCACAGTCGTCCATGGAAATGCAAAACCTCATCATCGCCTATCGTCCCACACGGAGGAGGGTCCTCACTTGCCACCAACTCCCATAGAAATAGGCCTTCTGAATCAGATAGTTGTCTTGTACTCACTCTATCCAGGAGGGTAGAAGTCACATCTAAAGAGGAATTATAATTCTTCCCCTGACTGTCATGCACCTCCAAATGCATCTCATAGAACAAGGCCATAAGCTGCCACTCACCACTGGCCTCCTACACAGCCTGTATCTGAGTCTTCCATCTCAGTGCATCAGCTACTGCATTACCTTTACCAGGTGTATATGCAAGCTCAAAATAAAAGTAATGAAGGTATTTGACCCACTTTCACTGCCTCAGATTCAAGTCACGCTGAGTAAAAATAAACTTGAGAATTTTTTGGTCTGTGAAAGCCACAAAATGTTCTCCCATTAGATAGTGTCTCCAACAACGCAGCACATGAACAACTGCAGCTAACTCGAGATCATGTGTTGGGTAATTCCTCTCATGTGGCCTCAACTACCGAGACACATACGCAATGACTCGATAACCCTACATCAGCATTGCTCCCAGCCCAATACTTGATTCATCACAGTAAACTATATATCTCTGCCCCTGCTCTGGGAGTATCAGGATCGGTGTTGATGTCAACCATCCTTTCAGTTCCTGAAACGCTTCTTCGCAAGCTTCCAATCATACAAATTTCACACCCTTCTTAGTCAAACCCGTTAATGGTGCTGTTAAGTGGGAGATGTCCTGTATGAAACATCTGTAGTAACCAGCCAGCCCAAAGAAACTCCATATCTCAAACTAGTTCTTAGGATGTTCCCAGAAAACTACTGCTCTCACCTTGTCTGGGTCTATTGAAACTCGTGCCTTTGAGATGATATGACCTAGGAAGAGAATCTATTCCATCCAAAAGTGTCACTTTGAGAGCATAACATATAGCTGATGCTATCTCAGTGTACTCAATACGATCTCATGATGGGTGGCATGGTCGTGTCGAGTTTGAGAGTACATCATGATGTCATCCACGAATACTACCACAAAAGAGTCCAGATAAGGATGGAACACACGATTCATCCGAGCCACGAAAACTACTGGCTCATTTGTGAGTCCGAACAGTATAACCGTATACTCATATAGACCATAACTTCTCCTAAAAGTTGTGAGAGGTATATCAGATGGTCTAACCTACAGTTGATGATATCCTGATCTCAGATAAATCTTTTAGAACACTATTTCTCCATGAAGTTGATCAAAATGATCATCAATCCTCATCAAGGGATATCAGTTCTTGACCGTCCGCTAGTTCAACATCCGATAATCCACACAAAGTCTGAGGGTACCATCCTCCTTCTTTGCAAAAAGAACCGGAGAACCCCACGGAGAAGTACTGGGTTGGATGAAACCCTTTCCCTATAACTCCTCTAACTGCCTCTTGAGCTCTTGAATCTGAGGTGTAGCTATCCTATAAGGAGGAATGGACACCGTTGATGCTCCCGGTAAAAGATCGATGGAGAAATCCACCTCTTGCTCCATAGGAAGACCTGAAAATTTGTCCGGGAAGACATCCCTGAAATGATCAACCACCGGAGGGAAATATGTCTATCAAGTCCTCTGGTCATCCTGATATAAATTCGAAATCTGGGCTATGACTCCACCTCTCCCATGATGCTCTGGTAGAGATCGACTCGCCTGATCATCCCACTTACCCATGTATAGACACTCTCCGCCCTCTGGTGACGTGGAACTCATCCTGCGACGATAACAGTCTACAAAGGCATGAAAGGGAACCAACCATTCTATCCCATGAATGAAGTCATATCATGTAATCTCTAATACATAGAGGTCCCAATGGAAGTTACACCGACCAACCTCAAGGGGGAACTCCTTGTACTGATGCACACCAGTCGTTCTAGTCCCCAACAAAGTGTCTAGCGTCATGATATCAGAAGAAGTAGAAACACAGAGCCCAAGGCTCTCCACAATGGACACAGATATAAAACTATGTGTAGCACATGTATCGTAAATTACCGAAGATAATATAGAAGCCACAAGAATAGTACCTCTGACTGTAGACGTTTCGTGATCCTACTCATGTTGGGTTTGTTGCACCACATATGTCTGCCCAGTGTCGGGGCCCTGCGACATAGCCTGGTTACCTTGAGTTGTCCCACCATTCTGCCTCTTAGATCCTGGTGTCTGGATACCACGGCCATGACCACCATCTCTTCCTGCATGCCCTGATGTATTCCAGTTCCCTGACTGGTAAGAAGCTATTGTTCCTACTCCCATACGCGGAGTCTGCACAGAACGTCTCTCACTAGCCACCGGGAGAAACGCCCTGCAAAATCACGGCAGTTGACCCATCTTTCCACAAGCTCATCACTCCACTGGATCCCATGGACACTGCGGTCTCTTGTGCCCTTCTCTGCCATGCTGTTAGCACCTGATTGGGCCACCTGAAGAGACTGTCTGGGTGGTATTTCCACCCTGAGATAAATCCATCTGTCCCTTCCTCTTTCTAGTAGAAATAGTATCAGCAACTATTGCTGAACCTCCTAGGCCTACATCACTAGCATCCCACATGTTCCTCTCTATAATAAGCGCTGGTTTACAATAGTGTGTACTAGAGGAAACATGAAAACATTCACCAGTGCTCAGATGTCATAACGGGGACCATCCTCAAAATGTGTGGCCCTCAACGTCTCATCACCCACCAGCACGGGTGCAAAGCACTGAATCTCGTTAAAGCGAGTAGAATATTCCATCACTGACATAGAGCCCTACTGTATATTCATGAACTCTCGATCTATGTCTTCCTATAGAGTCTCGGGAAAGAAGAAGTCATAAAACACTTCCTGAAAATCTTCCCACGCCATATCTCTATGATGCTCTGACTGGGTGGTAACATCCCACCACCTCTTGGCAGAATCACGCAGCAAGTAAGTCATGAGCTTTACCCTCCGCCCTGGAGGCGTCTCAAGATGCTCAAAAATAGTCTGCATTGATCCTAACCAATACTCCATAGCCTGTGGTCCGCCATCCCCTGAAAACGTAGGCAGATGCTGCTACTGGAAGATATGTGTCAGCTTGGTTATAGATATGGCAGCATGCGGTGCTCCCTGAAAGGTCTGCATGAACCGCATAAAGCCTCCATGAAACTGTTCCTATGTGCCTGTGTCCGGTATACCAGCCGGTGCCACATCTGGCACTGCTGGAGGATCAAATAGTAGTCCATGCCCCGCCATCTCTAGATTATAGTCGTTTGCACTCTCCTGGCGAGCAATGCGCGGTCTTCTAGGCGGCATGACACTATATGGTCAAAAACACGCCTTAGATTTATGATTATCAAAGACCGAAAACGAAGAAAACCAAAAGGGAATAGGAGGAATAAGTCATTCAAAATTTGTAAAACAAGACTACACGGCGTGTATACTGACTACATGGTGTGTACTTGACTTCCCTTCCCCTGCCCGAGTCCTTCTGCATGGCTATGCCACACATCTCCCATTTGAACAAAACTACACGGTGTTTATATTATCTACCCAGCGTGTATGGTGTTATTTTCTAACATCCCATGTCATTTGTGACACGGCCGACTACTCGGCTTGACACTACACGGCGTGTTACACCCGCACACAGCATGTACACCACCCTGTTTCCCATCCACATGGACAACTCTATATGGTGTTTCCTTGTACAAGTCTACACGGCGTGTCCCCAAAGGTGCGCGGGGTGTTCAAGGAATGGTGACATCAACCCGTGTTGTTAGTTACACGACCGAGTCCCCAGGTCACACTAGACGGTGTGTTCATCATTGACACAGCGAGTTCTGTAAAAGGAGTTCATTTACCCATGTTGTTAGTTACATGGCCAGACTCTGGATCAAAACTACACAGCGTGTACATCATGTACACGACGTGTTTTACCCAAGACTTCCCTAACCTGTGTCACCGCCCACATGGTGTGTGACATGGGAAGAGACTACACGGCGTGTACTCAGAGTACATGGCGTGTACTTAAAAAGTTCATTTTTATTCTTGAATAGAAGGCCATACATGGCATGTGTAAAAATACTACATGGTGTGTACACTGGGTTTTCCGAAAGTATGACTCAGAAACATCCCCAAAACCAAGAAAACACTTAAAAACAACACATAAGTGTCAAATTCTGACCTGTGAGGGCCCATACTCCCCATGAATCAATGTTTGACATCTTATGCGTTATAACAAAATAAACAGTCAATAATTCACCAAATTCCTGTATATGGGGGCCCATACTCCCAAAAAACAAAAGTTTGACTTCCATTGTTTTATAAACATGATCACACAAAAATACACTATCAAACAACAGGTATTAATCAAGCAGCTATCACAACAACATGCTTTTCTAGCACAACAACTATCAAAACAACATGCAATTTTCTAATGCACCTACATGGCATGGAAACTATGCATGGCATGTGATTATAGGATGTTCCTAAATGATGCATGTGATGTCATACCCTCATCTCATCGGGTTTCAACTAAATTGAACCCACTGATAAATGATAAACAACACAATACAGTTTTGTCACCCAATTGTGAAATCATATCAACAATAAATTAAAAAATCAGTAAAATTGCAAAAATACGAGGTAGACTGGATTTTCCCTGTACATGGGTTAGCTTTTCTCGGGCACAAATTATTACCAGCTACCATTCGTCCTATCCCTAACTATGGCTCCAAATAGTAAGTCAAAGAAAAGAACTCATCTGATACCACTTTGTAGCATCCCAGTTCTGGGTGCCACTCAACGGTTACCCCGAACCTGGTTCACCACGTGACCTCAAGTGAATTTACCCAAATGCTAGAGGCTACTGACTAGCAGCGAGGGCCCAGTTCTAATAGTGGGGAAACTATGCCCTCATTTGTCAAGGTGTAGCGTAGCAGAATACGAAATAAAACATACAATGAATAGTGGAACAAGTAAAACATACACAACTGGAATAAACAATTGTAGTGGATACAAAAAACAATATATAAATAATGATGCCACATGTCTCAAGTTCTATGATGACATCCAGAACATTTTATACATCAATACAGTACAAAAAAAAGAATAGTGAAGAAATACAAAGAAAAACAGTTGTCAGTGGCATCGTGAGCCTAGGCTCGGTCACATGCCATCCTACTCCTCAACAGCATTCACCTACCTGTATAGGGACTCTTTCCCCTATCTACACTTGCAACAACATAATATATTTGGGCCGAAAAGCATGACCGAAACAGGGTGTGAGAAATATATCTCAGTAGGCACCCACCAAAGGCCCGTTCCCAAATGTGTGTAAACATGCAGCATGTGTGTATTAATAAAATGCAATAAACCAAGTATTACTCAAAAGTAATTAACTTACCAGTTATATTTCCAGTTAATTATTTATTTCATCCATTTAATTTAGTATCATTTTGTGCTCAACCGCACCAATCCCTCAGGCCAACCAGTATCATGCACTCAGGCTAATATAGTGAACCACACCCTTAGGCTATACATAATCCAACACACAGGTATTGCCCTCATGCGTAACATAAATTTCCCCCAGGCGTAGGAATTGTCGCCCTCGGGCACAGAATTCAAGCCCTTAGGCACAAAAGGTTGCCCTCAGGAGAAATAGAACGTCGCCCTCAGGCTAAAACAGTCACGCCCTCAGGCTAATCACAACAACGCCCTTAGGATAAACAGGTAACCGGGCCATGCCCAACAACAAAAAGTAGTAACAAGAAATTCCTCTCAAGGAAATTCTATAATTACTACCTTAAAGGCATACCCTCTGGAATCCGGGCCAAACGACTAAATAGTGGAACACACCCCCTGGGGTGATCCCGGATCCGAGCAACGATCCCAACCAGAATTTTAATATCATAATTAAATACCTAATAAATTATAGTTGTTTAATGGAGCAACGACCATAGCCACACGACACCCCAACATGGGTTCGTGGAACAAGAATTCACAAAACACACAACAATTGGAAAACTAACCACCAAACCACCTACCTTATATTCCAACGAGTGGTATACCCGAACGTCGACTCCAGAAACGCCCAGGAATGAAGTAGATCTGACGAATAACAAAACTCACATACCTTCAAATAACTTCTGTTAGGAGAAGAATTGGTAAGCAACTCGCTAGGAGAAAAGAGGTCTTACCCGCACTATTCCAACGAGATCATCTGAGGCAGAATCGGGTTGTAGAAAAACACATGGCGGATCTCCGAAGGTCCGGCCGTCCACTCCCGCTCCTTCCTCCAGTTCTAAGCCTTCCAGATGAACATGGGAGACTACTACCTTATTTAAGCAAAAAAACAAAGTACACGGAGTGTACTTCCATGTACATGGCCTGTTCTCCCTTCATTTAACTGATCCTCTGGTGGCACCGCCTTACTGTTCACCCGTCGAAATGAGTACACGACATGTACTCTTGAGTACACGACGTGTACTGTCGCCTAGCTGGAGGCTACTCCATCGCCTTACTATTTTGGCATGCCGAATGACTACATGGTGTGTACAGGACCACTACACAGTGTGTAGTCGGTTCCTACACCCTTTGTTGCTGACAAGGCTACACGCCACGTGTACTCATCCCCACACGGCCAGAAGTACATGGTGTGGGGAAAAAGTACACGGTGTGTACATCCAAAATTTAGGATTTTTCCCCATTTCCCATATTTTTTAAAAAAATAAATAACGAAAAGAGAAAAGAAGAAGCACATACCTCAAAGATAAGAACCGGGTTCTTACAAAGCCCCACAAGGGAATATTCTAGTCATAAAATTATATGTATTATTACATGTGAGTTAAGAGTCATGATATAATGACATAGAATAATGAGGATCACAATTAAGAAAATCATGGAATGAAATAAGAACATGACATTAATGGATCATAATATTGTGGGAATAGCATAAAACAAAACATCATAAGCATAAATCAAGGATAACTACCATGACATCACCACATATTCAACATTTTATAATTACTTATACACATTACATGGTATGTAACAAGATAAAATATAATCCAACAAATTGGTGGGATATATAAATTCAGTTGTATTGGTAACATTCATATACTATAAATCTATCTGTGTGTGTAATAGATCATACAACTCAAAAAAATTATTTCATCATATGTAATACCACAATAAAGAATTGTGGGTTATATAAAATGACATATCCAATAAATTATATATTTTTTCACTTATGTTAATACCCTTGAGTGGAAATGTTGATGATTATTCCCTATAAATATATATTTCATCGAATATCATGAAATAATTTTAAATTCATTGGAGTGTACAAAAAGTAACATTAAAGGGATTAATAAGATAAAATGTAGTTTCCCATTACTTGAAAATCAAAAAAAATAATGATTCATGTAAAACGTAATTTAATATCATAAATTAGAAATAAAAAGGCTTCATACATAAAAATGACATGAATAGGAGGAATAGAATACCTTACATTAGGGGTGGCTTCAAGATGTTTGAAAGGTGATTATTATATTCTTTGGAGCACCATTTAAGAGCCATAGAGAGTTATTGCGAGGAGAAATTAGTTCTTAATGTTTTTTTCATAAATGTGAATTGAATGTAGGGTGTTTATAAATAGAAAATTTGAGTGGAAATAATTATAAATTTTTCAACATAAGTTTTGGACTCAAATAATGTAATCAATTGGTGCATGAAAACATTATATTGTTTTTCCAATGTTTAATGCAAAAAATTATTGGTTAAAAAAATATATAGTAGGTTAAAAACTGAACTCAATAAAATTATATCATTACTCAGGTGTAAGTGAGTCATGTTTATAATTAATTGATAATAAATCATGAAAATATAATATAATTTTTAAAGGATTCATTGTGGGTTTGTAAAATTAATCAAATAATTTTAGAAAAACATTATTTTATATTCAAAAGCAGTTTCTAGTTGTGAATGATATTTATAGAATTTATTATACAACTATTGGTCTATAATGATGTCATAAAACATAATATATATTTATATTGTATTAAAATTTCATATAAAATTATGACTTTCATCGAAACTTATCAAAAGGTAAACATTGGAAAATGTTGACATGATGATTTTAAAATGATATTTATTTTACCAAATTAATTTACAATATTTTTGAATGAAAACATTCATATTAATATTCTTATTTACAAGAAATTACTCGTTTTTATAACACTAAAAACATCTTTATATTTATAAACATTTCATGGATCTTCGTTAAATTAAATTATAATTAAATATTAAATGAATTTTATTAAATACCATTATTTAAAAAAATTAATGAAAAAAATATTGAATGTCATATAATTATTGTTTAAATGGAAGCTATATATTCTAAAGATATAAAAATATTTGTTTCTTTATATCAAAATTCTATTTTTATCAATATAATTATACAAAAATGTGTTAAAAAATTATTAATAAAAATTGATCAATACAATATATAAATTAATAATAATAAAATATACTACTGTGGACTAGATATATAACACCTTATTACACAAAGCTATTTCCTAAGGGTAACATGTAAAATTGTAATAATATAATGAGATGGTTTGAAAAACATGGTTTGTGCAGTGATCCCTATAATCTTGAACATCTCCCTTAACAATTTTTTCACGATTATAAATTATTTTGTATTAGCATGGGCTTGTTTAAGGAGAATTGTTAGTGCTAAAATGTCCCTAATAGGTTTAAAAAAGATGCAAAGGTTATGATTCTACTACTCAAGTACATCACTTATTTATTCTTGGTCATGTAGATTTTATTACGACAATTAATTTTAAAAAATATTAATTATCATTGTGGGATGACTATATTATCAGTTATTATAATTCATAAATTCCTTTTATGTTCGTTAGAAAATCTATAATAATATTTCATAATGGTACAAAAAAATAAATAAAATATTATATATTTTTTATCTATAACTATATTACTTTTTAAGGAATTAATTTATTAATGATGTAATTTAATTTATAATTTTTTGGCCGATTACACGCTTCCCCTATAGAAATATCACCCAAGAAATATTATTTAATTAACAAAAATAGATGAGGGTACTTCTATTTTACAACTTATTCTAGTTCCAATTTTGAATCATCAAATGTTTGGTTCAAAAAAAGTATATACACTTGATTAGATTTCATAATTCATAGATCATTTCATCTATTATGATAGATATTCATTGTCTTATTATTGTATAAAATATCAATCTATATTATAAGCCACCTCTAATTTTAGTACATGTGATGGGTCTAGTATGTAATTTATTAATAATGAATCACGGAACTCATAGTGTTCTTGAGACATGTTAAGTTGTAGATATAGTCAATAGTTAATGAATTTTATATAATAAATGATCAAAAGGGGGTTTATATATTATTTAATAAGCATTACCAAACTCTAAAATGTATTCAAATTATTAAATAATGTAATATAATGGAACAAATTTTCACTGATATCTAGCTCTTGGTATCATAAATGGTTGTATTCATAGATTATCTACTTAATTTACATGAATTTCAAAGTATTATGAATGCATTGAATGATAGTTTTCATCTATTGGATATCATTACTCCCAATCATATTTCATACTCTAACATCATCATAGAATGTTTGAGGATGAAAATATAGCCCCTATAAAGCATCATAAGGTTCTATTTCATTACTAGTATAAATTTTTTTATTGTATTATAACTCCACTAGGGTATGGTGATGATCACAATATCCATTGAAATTAATTAAACATGATCTCAATATATCACTAGAGTTTGGATTGTTATCTTAGGATATACTTCCATCTAAGTGTGATAAGTAGGGATGAAACTCATCATTATATCCCATTTATGATGAAATCATCTTGAGAAACATGAGGTAATCCCGAGTTCTGGATTAGGTATAATCGAGAGTTTTAATACAAGTTATTTTAATAGATATCTAATTTAAATACTATTGATATGTTAATGAAACAAATATTAGATTATAGAAATGAAATGTGCTTTTTTTAATAGGATAAACTTCCACCCAAAATGACATTACATTCATTTGATATACTGGAGATCCCAATGACTATATCCATAGTTATTTATTCTAATGTCTATAATAGAAAATAAAAATGGTTTCTTTATATCATTAGAGTTATTTCATTCAGTTGTGACCTATTTTGGTACATATAATCAGGATATAAATTCTAAAATCACTCTATTTATTATTCCCAAGTAGATGTTTTTAATAATATATATATATATCATACTAATTCCTACAATAATACCTATTTATGAGCTATATAAGTCATCTAGAACATTTCCATTCAGTTTCTTTTTTGATAGAACACATATTTAGGTTACAAAACATATAAAACCATCATTAGAAAAGTTTATCTCTAAAATATTATTCAATTTTCTCTATATCTAATCAAAATATTCTTAATTCTTCAATTATCTAATTAATTTATAGTGGAAAATATTTTTTGGAAGGTAATTTTCTTTATCATTTATGATTCACATATTTATCATTTTCATGTCCATATAAATCGGTTAACATTCAATCCTCATCATGGATATGGTTTCAAGATTATTTAAACTCAAATCATCTACCACATAGTTTTCATTCCACTGATGGTATTGGATTGAAAATTTATAATCATTGAACATATGTAACAATATTTATTAGTGAATATTTAGATTTTTTTGTAAATATATATAATTCATGATCATGGGATCCTTATATATATCACACTTATCCCCAAAGAGGAATTCTCACTAAATATTAAATATAAAGATCACTAAAACTAGTTCTAGATCTTCTATTTTGTTGTTCTTCTAATCGATCATTAATTTGTAGCATGAATAATCTATAATTTTGTTATCTTTTAAAAGTGAATGACCAATTCCTTTTTTGGAAAACCCACAACTGATCACAAATCCATCCTCACTGGTGGATATTGTGATCATCTATGTAGTTATTATAATATTTATTAAATCTTTAATGATCTCATCACATTCATAAGTCCATATATACATCACAACATTTTGTTTTATCATGGTTAGTGGGTTCAATAATCAAGATAAATTTCTCACAAATGGAAAATAGTAGACATTTAATCTATATAAAATACTATTATCATTCATAAATTTAACATTGGTCCATCCATAAACTAAATTTGTCTTTTAGGGATCCATATATTTCCCTTTATTGATTAAAAAATTCTCATATAATGTAATTTTCTCCATCCAAAACACATATTTACTATAAATTTCATATAAATTTTACATGCATTATGTCTTCACCAATAAATTCAAATATTCTTCATGTATTTATTTTTATTTTTAGTAGATAATATTTTTTTCTATAATAAATACACTTAATTTATCATGGTAATATCTAATGATACTATTCATTAAGAACAGGAATATAACAAGAGTATAAGTTATTCCAAAATCTATTTGTATGAACTCATTGTTCTCACACCTTGTTTCGAAATTTGGATTAAGGATATTCTACTTCTTCACTCTTACATGATAATATCCTGGCTGAATATACAGCATAGATAAGTACTGGTATCCATGTATCTAATAAAAAATTCATCATTCTATGGTAGAATATTCAAATTTTCTATCGTTATCATTTTTATTTAATGATAATCAGTGTAGATGTGCATTGACTAATCCTTTTTCTAATAGAAATGTTTTGAAGCCCCCCATGGTAAATCACTTGGGGATATGAAGTCATTATCCATATTTTATTTTAGTTATTACATCATATCCTAATGTTCCCAAATGGATTCTCTTTATGGATTTTACTATATTGGTAAAAGTATGGGTATATCATCGATTGGGAAATCAGCATCATGGATAGGTGGAATACCAAAAATTATTCGAGGAACACATCATCATATTCTATAATAATTTTTTTTGTCACAAGTATAATATTTCACTTAGTCTCAATCAATTTATCAATATATGCATTCTTATAATGAAATGATATCACAAAAACAGATTACCATTCCCAAGGAAATCTATCCTTCCCATTAAAATTTTATAGAATTAGAGGGTGAGTTTCTATAATGTTTTAGATTTACATATTCTTGGAATTTAGGTTTATTCTATATAAAGAATGCCAATCCATACCTGGATATTTATGGAATTCCACAATATTTTATATCATAGGGATGATAATGAATCAATCATTCAAATATTGACAGTAGAGATGTTATATCCTTGGGATACAATAAATGATCAATTTTTTCCACTGATTACTCAACTAACATGTTTTGTGGGTGAGTTTGAATAGTTATGTTAAACCTTATTATATAAAAGAATATTTAGAATCTGAATATAATATTAAATTCAGAAAATTTGAATGTATAACAAGAACACATATCACGACATCATTGACAGGATCCACCTCAGTAGTTTTAATGGAATAATCACACCCTTTTTTCATAGGATTAGATATTTTTTCTTTTTATCTTCAAAAACTCTTGAATTATTTTATTTTTTATCATAGACTACTTATTCCTTAAAATTAATATAGAAAAAAATAGGTTACCGGTTAGATGGATAATTCCTTTCTTCTATCACAACATTCATATTTTAACATTGTCATTCATAAGAATGGAGAGCCTTTTTCCCACACATAGATCATTTAATCATCCCATTCAAGAAATTGGAATGGTTATTATTCCATTTCTATTGATAAGTGGGAATTTTATATTCATATCACTTTGATATATCACTAATTGACTTATATAAATCAAATCCATTTGTTTCCTACCAATCAACAATCCCATAAAACCCATGAGATTTGCTAACCTGCATTTCAACTCTGGGCGAACATTGGTAAGTTTCATCATTGTTTTCAATTTATCAGATATATATTTCCTTTAATATATTTATCATTGGACAACTAAAGAAGTTGTCTAACTAAATTTTATGGTAAAAAATAAATGATTAAACATATTTTGAATGTCTTACAATATTATCCTCATACACCATGATGGATTTATCTACCTAATTCATAGGTAAAAGTTATTTCGTCACTATTTTATATCATACAATGTGAGAAATATATTTACAAACAGTAAATTTCTTTAATTATTTAAACTCAATCACTTTTATTTCCTTCATAGTTTTCATATTCTTTCGTAATATAAATAATGGATTACAATTATCTTCCATGTGGTAAAAATATATAATGGATATATTTTGTTCAGATCATAGAATGATATAGATGTTTCTTCAATGGATTGTATGCTTTTATATATCATTAAGGTATCCATAGATCCACAAAAATTTGTAAATCTTTGTCACCTAAAATACTCAATTTCAATATTCAATTTCATAAATGGATTTTTGGTTTTCCATTTGATTCATGTTTCTTTTCAAATAATTTGTTAATTTTATGTATATTGAAATGATGTTATTAACTACTACGATCATTAGGTTGGGAATATCATTTTTTCAATTATAATAATTCACATTACATTGGTTATTGAAATGATTTGTCTTATTTCAAACCATTTTATAAAATAAAAGAATAATAAGGATGAGAATGTTTAAACTATTAAACATAACATGGTAAAAATGAAAATTAATGCGATAAACCATAAATTACATGTTTCCTTGTGAATTTTTTCATTCTAAATAAGATATCCATGGAATAAATAATGAAATTAAATTTTATAAAAAAATTGGTTCCTTTCATAATTTCTTTTGAAAATAATAAAATTAATATGAGAATGTACCCATATGTTTTTATCAATATGTTAACTCTTATGACCCCTTTTCATGAACCAGCTATAGGCAGACATAATACCCAATGAACCCTTTCATATTTATTATCCCCATGTTTATCTAATATACTTTATAATATCCATATATAAATTTATTTTATTGAAAAACAATATGAATATCAATATTACCAGGATTTATTGATTTTTCATATATTTATTATTATCCATATGTTTTTCACTAATTTATTTCTAATCATAATCCTCAAGAATAACTAAACCATCCTATAATTCCAACTATGACCAACCTTGTCTTTTATTTATATCTTATTTCATCATATATTATACAAATATACCTATAATACAATCCCCATATATCAGGATACCTATATTTATTGGGAAATTATTTACATAGAACATTAACATGATAAATGGGTATAAATTCATTATTTAAAACATTTCAACATTCCATTAAATTCCAATATTATTATAATATAGTCCAGGTCATCTTGTGGACGTAAATATATATTTGGTGACCTAAAAATCATAAAAGGGAATAATCAAGGTATATTGTAGAGTAAATATGTTCATGTCAGTCAAGATTTATAAAATTATATGAGAGGATTATAATAATACCTCATAAGAATGTCGAAGATTCATAAAACATGAAATATTTGGAATTAATCAGGGCTACCCACTAGGAAATCATATTATAGTGTTCTTAGGATGACTTAATGTTTCCATGGATGTAATATCATCGGATAATGATATTACAAAAATTATTTAGGTGGTATATAATTCTAGGAGAATCTGTCACATTCATAACATTTACAAATTTTATTGCACCACATAGATCATATTATGAAAAACTAAATTTCATAAAAATAAATCCCATAATAATGTTGTGTGGTTTCAATAAATGGAATTCCCATATCAGTGAATGATATTTATAGATATTTCAATTACCTTGGATGGAAGGGGTTATGGGTATTTTCAATACATTAGGTTATCATGGAAAATCAAATAAATTTTTTTGTAACATATCATGCATATATATAGATTATTTAATTCGATTATTTATTGGAAAATATGGTCTCTCATAACATGGGTATCATAAAGATATTATAGGTATGTGTAAAATAATATTTCTTAGAGAAAATTTTGAAAACAAAATGTGTGATTCCAAAAATGTACTCGAATATAAATGAGTAGGATACAGATCCCTTACATAAGAGGATACTTATAAAATAAAATCATTAGCTTCCTTAGATCATGGGAGAACCTTGGGATTTATCATTATTGGTAGATTGAGAAAACATCAATTTCAATAACATTTTAATGAAGAGAAAAGTGAGGTTGGGTTGGTATTCTTATAAAATGTGGGGAATTCATCTCTAATTTCATAACATATAAAAATATTTGAATTTTCTATAGTTTTATTTTTATAAATTAATTTGGAAAATTTTGAGATAAGGCACTGAGAAGGAGTGAGATTCTGAGGCCCAGTGTGCTCGAGAAAAAATAAATACATAATGTTTAGTTTTTAATAATGTACAGTGTTGGTTTTCATTAAACTATAATAACTTCTAAACAGGTTCCCAAATAAGAAATTTAAGGTTGTATTTGTGTTTGGAACAATGAAATTACCTTAGGTGAGGCCTACTACCGATCATCCCAGGCCAAGTGTGAATGTTTGTTTTTAGGCATGAACTTCATTAAAATATATTAATAAATGTATTTTATTGATGTAGATTTGGTTTTACTTTTAATCAAGAAATGGTCGGGGAATTCAGGGTTATGAACATATCCTTAAATGTCTTTTTATTTGTGGAAGGAACCCATCTCGATGATCGATGATTACCAATTAAGCATATTGTGAATCGTTGCGCCAATGAAGTTGTGGAACACATCGATGATGACAATGAAACCTCTCTTCACCAACGATCGATCCCAACCAGGAGGTATGTTGTTGTTTCATGGTTATTCATTCCCCCATTCATAATTTTCAATGAAAAATATAGACCAACCCACTTACATGCTTATCCATGGATCGATCATCTTTTCATGGTGGATAATTTATGTGGTTTGATTATCAATATTTGTTTTATTAAATATATTTCATTTATTCCATATCCATTCTTTATTCTAATAGGATTGGTCTGAGGATAACTTGAACAATAACTATATCCATTTTGTGGGGGTTATTGTGCATTTATCTCATTCACCCAATCCTTATGTGTTCATTATTCTTCATGAAACACGATCATAGGGTCGTTTTTTCATTGATCTGTGGAGCAATGATCTATGATCAGGATCTGAAACCACAAAGACATCATTGAGTTGTCATAGTGCATGGGAATGGTGCACATCAATGAGTGGAGTAGTAGCTTTAGCTTGTTCAAGCAGAGCGAGGAACAACTTAGAGGTATTTCAGTTTTAGGAGGAGAAGGAGGTGAATGAACATCTTGTGGGGTGGCCAATGATGGCGGTGGAACGCAGTCCTGCTCGGAGTATGTTGGAACCCAAGGTGACAGAGGTCGTGGGCAGTGACCAGGGACATGGCCATGGTGGTCCATGTACATGGATGGGTCCACAAGGATCCCATGGTGGTAGAGGCCATGGGGGGTGGTCTGATGATGTGATGGAAATATGTGTTTACCACGGTGTCCATCTGTGTTGACCAAGGTAGCCATCCGTGTTGAATGTGTTGACGTCGCTTGGATCAAGAACATGAAGTTGGGTCTGCCGTGTGAGAGAGAAGGGGTTGGTTGACATGCAGTGGACTTGTTTTGGCGAACCGTTACACTCTAGTTTCCCGGCAGGCTGGGATCAATGGTCCAAAAAACCTTGGTCCAGTGGCCCATCAGGCCATTCCAAAAAGGTCAGGCCAGGCCAGTTCGGATGGACTGGATTGGGTCAGGTTGGCATGTCATGCTGGGTGGGACTCGATTCAGAATATTTAACTAAAATGTTCATATCCTTCTAAAAATGTATGTTTGATGATATGGCTATGGATTTGATACCCTCATGACTAGACAATCCTTCTGAGACACTCTATGTGAGTTTTATTTGAGATTATAATATAACCTATTGTCTTGAGGGGTAGGTTCTACCAGAAAAAGCATGCAACGAGAGGAATCATCTGGCTTGTTGTGACCTTGAGATTATGCAACCTAGTGACTATGTGATTTAGGGGTTGAATGAACTACAGACACTCCATGTGTTTTCTAAACTCCATCTATTATCAAAACTCCATGTGTTATCGAGACTCCCTGTGTCATCGACACTCTATGTGTTATCAACACTCTCTGTTTTATCCACACTCCATTTGTTATTGACACTACATGTGTTATCGAAACTCCATTTGTTATAGACACATAGTGTGTTATTAACACTTCGTGTGTTATTGGAACTCCATGTCTTACCTATACTAGATGTTCTGTGAACTATGCATTACAATGAATATTTTCATGCTATAGACATATAACTAGGTGATATGACTTTACTTCATGTTTTTTTGGTATACATATTGTATTTTATTGTGGTATAATTCATTTATTTCTTAGTGTTGTTTCTATTTGGTTTTGGGTTTTCCATCTAGGTATAGTTTTACTCACCTATGCATGGGTTTTTCCTACACGTGTCATGTCTTGTACAAACGATTGACTCTTTGAAAAAAACCTAAGTATACTAGGACTAGGTGGTTCATAGAGTGATAAGATAGAAAAATTATGCTCCTATGTATTTTAATTGCTTCCATACACCTACCCTTCATGTTTGTTTTTCTGTCGATATGTTTTAGGAACTTTGGTATTCACTTTTGCATACTCTTTCATTTAGTGCGCTTGTATTCTGGGACAATATACATTCTAGTTTTCCTATTTTCGTACTCTATGGTTGGTATCTTGGTGTATTCATGACTTTTCTACTTAATTTTTTTATATTTCATTATTTTTTGTTTGGATATGTGTGTGTTTGTATAGGTAAATAGAAAAATGTCACCCAGTCATGGGATACGGCTACTCAGTGCAAGTCGATATTTCCTAGCCTATCAGTGGTGGGTTTGGAGTAGTCATGGCACAAGCCCAATCTGGGATGTGTCATGACAGAGTGGTATCAGCGAAGTTTGGTTCTACATATGTATTGGGAGTCAATGAGGTTAGTCTGGGGTAATATTTAAGTGTTTTGAGTTCGATTTTCTAGCCAGGGAATCCATTGTTGGTGAGGCGACCAATGTATCCATACACTAGGTCTCTATAAACATTCTTTTTAACATGTTAAACAAAACCAATTGTCGTAGGGATATTAACGGTACATGCATCATATAGGATTTGGGTGTGTCCTCATGTATTTCTTGACTCAACTCACCAGGTATACTCTACTTACCATGGACCATCATGACCTATTTTAAGATTCCTCCCTATAAACAACCATCTCAGATTCAATTGCATGACAATGAGGATAATCCAGCTCATGACGAGGCATCAGTACATGGGAATATTCTAGAGATGGAACCTCTAGGTGGTTTGACAATCGTAGTGCTTCCCATGGAGTAGAAGTTACTACCAGTGCTGCTAGCTAAGGATGAACATTGATTGAACACATTTCATCAGTTCCAGAGACATCGAACATAAATTTTTATTGGTGATCTAGGATCCAAGGTAGTTTTGAATTTCCATGAGTTTGTGACTCAGGTATTTCTCCATGCGGGGACACCTACAGACCAGATGGAAGTCATAGTCGAGAGTCTTCTTCTGGGGTCAATGGGGCGATGGTGGAGCTTAGTGAACTAGACACATGATTATGAATCTATCTATTTCGCATACATCGAGAAAAACATTAAAAACAAGTTATTCCCTGCTACATTATGCTCATGGAACATACAAGAGCTTCTTCATATACAGTATAATTTTCAGGCTATGATGGAATACTCAGTTAGGTTTACTAATATTTTTCTCTACTATACAAATATGGGGCGAGAAGTGTTCTTTAGCGCTTGGACCATAGAGTGGGGTATATTTTTGGTAATCAGTGAATCAATTATTTCCCTAAGAATCCCAACCTATTATGGGGTACTATCGTGATATTTTCTAGTGGGGAGATTTCTAGTAGAACAGATGGAATTAGTGGAAGCTACCAACTGGAACCAGGCTGCTGAGTATTTGTGGTAAGCAGATGATAGTAGATTTAGGGAACCTAGTGGGGGAAACACACCAATGTATGACCTCGAACATGAGATCAATGGTTTGAGGATCCTAGATCAAAGCGATTAAGATTAGGGATAGATAATGTTAATCGTGCGGTGGTCATGGACATCTGGCATGAGATTGCCCGACCCGTTGTATGAATGATATGGAGATGGTCGAGGGAAATCCGATGCAGAGGAGGAATCATTTAACGGGTGTTAATTAGGGTATTGTATGTGGTAGAGGATTTGGTAGGGAATTAGGATGTTGGTGGAGGTGTGATGTATTCCCACCACCAGCACTAGGTTGTACACCACTGACATAGGGAGCTTGTGGACATGGATGAGGACAATAGCACTTGATGGAGGATTAAGATCCTAGTGTTTAAGGGATTATTAGAGGTATGATATGTTTATTTGCCTCTTTAGATACTGATTTGACAGGCAACAGTGCCAATCATTCCTTTTTCATCATAAAACTTGTTCAAGGCTCAATGATTCCAGTGGAACCATTGATGCGACACTTACGCTTAAAGACACCTACATTATTAGATTTGATAATCACACAATGGATCTGATAGTGTGACTTTCCTATTAGAGGTGATAGTTTCGGTTGGGATCTATTCATAGTGGCGTCGATGGATTACAATATCATTCTATGTATGGGCTTTTTATCGACTGCTTATCTATAGATTGAATGTTTTTGGTGAAGAGTGTAGTGTTAACATGTGGATGAGACCATGTTTTCCTTTATTATTAAAATTTAAATGCAAGCAGTGAAAAATATACTTACTCCAAGGAGGTTACAACTAATTACCCATCAGTTGGTTAACCTCACCCTCGGTGCAGTTTATGAAAGCAGTCATTAGTTACCTATAGTGGTGGTGGAGTATGCGAATGTATTTCTTCTATATATTTCTGGACAACCACACCATAGTGAGGTAGAAATCTATATTAATTTTTACTCTAGGAAAACATTGAAATAAACATCTTCATATTGGATGACTCCTCTAGTACTTCATAGGATTATGGTAAAACTAGAGGACTTACAAATGAAGTGTTTTGCGAGACCAAGTGTTTTACCTAGAGCGTCCCTGGTTTAGTTTTTCAATATGGATGATGGGATATTGTGGTTATGTATCAAATTGTGGTGGATGAATCAGGTGACAATAGTAGAGTTCATGGGACACATCACTAGGCTCTTCCTGGATTATATAGAACAATTCATGGTAGACATCATTGATGATTTCCTTGTGTCCTCGTTGACTGAGGTAGAGTAGGCTATACACTTTTGATGGACCTGGGCACACTCTAAAAGAACATCATTTAAGGGATGTTCTGGAAGTGGATGTTCTTGATTTCGGAGATCCACTTTCTAGGACATGTCATTTCAATACCTAGAGTTGCATTAGATCTGGAAAAGATTGATATTTTTCTTGTGTGGGATCCATCAAATATTGTTTCTGAGGGGTAGAGTTTTCTAGGATCGGATAGTTTCTATCAGATTTCTGTACCTATCTTTTCTAGAGTAGCATCACACTAGATGTATTTGACCAGGAAAGGGCATCATTTCATGTGGATATAGAATTTCCGAAATTGCTTTCATGATTTGAGGCAGAGGTTGTTGAGAGGTCCAATTATTAAACAACTAGAGGAGGGTGTGAGGAATGTAGTGTTCTGTGATGCATCAAGAATTGGGTTTGGTTGTGTCCCCGTGTAGAGGACATAAATGATTTCTTATGGTTGGTTCCTAATGAGACAACATGATCAGAACTTTGTGACCCATGATCTTGGTCTACCAGTAGTAGTCTGTGCATTAAATATGTTGTGACACAACCTAATCGGTGTGTGGTTTACCATCTACTCTGACCACAAGATTCTCATATATATCTTCTCTTGGATTGATATGAAATTGAGATAGAGGTGATGGCTAGAGTTCCTCCAATACCATGACTATGATATTTTGTATACTCTTGGGAAGGGGAACGTGGATGTAGATTCTATCAATATGAGATCCAGTATCCATTTTCTGAATGGGGAATCAGAGTAGTTGGACCCATTTCATATATCAATTATGGATGGAGATGGATAATTTTACCACAATTCGATGGTTGTCACCCCCCACTATAATAACGAATCTGTGAGTTATAGCTATGGGATACTCACTATGAGACCTGGCATTCTTAGTTTTCCACAGGGCACGCACCATAAGGATATTTGATAGGTTGAGATCACATCATTATTTTCAGAGAGAACACAGTTGTACCAGTGGCATTATGGGTGTGGTTATGAGGGGGTTCCACTCATCCCCTTGGGTAGTACATCGGGGTGTGAAAAATATGTACTAAGGCATTCGACATTAGTTTTGGTGTCTGGGGATCAAGAAGGTAGTGGAATAATACATTTCTCTATTTCTCACCTATAATAATGTGAAGGATGAGCACCAAGTTCCAATGGGCTTGACCCAACCACATGAGGTGACAGAGTGGATGGTGGATGGGATATAAATGGACCTTGAGATGGGTTTTCCATGCATGACTAGAAGACATAATACAATATGGGTGATATTTGGATAAATCACCACATCATCCCACATCTTATCTATATTAGAGAAGAGTTTTGTAGAGAGCATGGGATGCCACTATGTACAAAATATATTATGGCTTCAGGGTGTACCATTGATGATCGTTTCAAATCATGATTCTCATTTCACATCCCAATTCTGGAAAGGATTGTTAGGGGGCATTTGGGACATAGTTACGATTAAGAACAATGTTTCATACCTATACAGATGTCTAGAAGGAGAAGACAATTTAGGTTTTTTTGAAGAAGAAACATGCATTCATTATAGACATTGGACTTGGTTTTGAGGACCACATACCTCTAGTAGAGTTTTAGTACAACAAAAGATATCACTACACTATTGGTACAACATCATTTGAGGCCTTGTATGAAAGACCATATAGGTCACTTCTTTACAGTACAGACCCAAGATAGTCGGAACTCATGGGTCCATAGTTGGTGTTGGATACCACTAAGAAGGTGAATATCATCAAGGAGAAGATGAGTACTACACAGAGATGACGGATGTCATATGATGACTAGAGATGGAGGCCCTTGGATTTCGAGGTGGGAAACCATTTTTTCTGTCATGTATCACCTCGACAGGTTTAGTAAGGATTTGATCAGGCTGGAAAGCTATCGTTAAGATACATCAGCCCTTTTAGATTCTGATTCTCATCGTAGAGGTGGTGTATCATCTAGATCTACCAACAAGTATCACTAAGTGCACGTTTTCTTCCAAATGTCATAGCTACAGAAGTATGTTCATGATACATCACATATCAACTATTGGGGCGTGATAGAAATTAATGATGTGAATACTTTTTTATTGTAGCCCATGGAGATCAAGGATCGATAGGATATGATCCTTCTTGGGGGTTCAATTCATCTAGTGTGTGTTTGGTGGTTGCACAGGAAAATCCCGGAGTGAAATTCAGAGTAAGAAGCTCAATTTATGGATTATTAGCTTCACCTTTTTGTTTATGAGGCCTTGTTTTGGATTTTTAGGATGTAAATTCATAGTAAGTGGAGAATGTAATGAATGATAATTTCTAATGTTTTATTATTACAAATTAATTGGGAAAATATTGAGACCATGTGCTAAGAAAGTGTGAGATTATGAGGCTAGGTGTTCCAAGGGAAAATGAATTTTTTTTAGTTTTTAACAAAGTACGATGACATTTTTTATATAAATTATAATAGCATCTAAATAGGTTCCATGATAAAAAAATTGAGGACACATTTATGTAAAGAAAAATATCTTTCCCTTAGGTGGGGCACAAAATCTACTAGAGCGGGCTGGATGTGAATTTTATTTTTTGGACGTGGAAATCACTAAAATATTTTAATAAAAAATTTATTGAAAAAACATAGATTTTATTTTTAATCAAACCTTTCTCAGTGAATTCAGTGTTATCACCATAGCCTTGAAGTTCCTCTAAGACATGGAAGGAATACCTCTTGATGAACAACAATGATGGATCAAGCGGATTGTGAATCATTGCAACATCCAAGTGGACAAACTCATCAATAATGGTAATGAAAACTCTCTTCATTTATGATTGATACAATCTATGAGGTATGGTATTTTCCCTTTATGACTCTTTCAGCTGCTCTTAATTTCCAATGAAAAAATCAGACCAACCCATGATCATGTTGATCAACAGTTCGATAATATTTATTGGGGTGGATTGTTAAAGTGATTTGATTATCGAAAATGATTTTGTTAAATATATTTGATTTATTACATATTTTTTCTTCGTTATAACATGAATATATTGAGATCGAAATTAACAAGGTGATGGTCTATTATTTGGGCATTCTTGTGCTTTAACTTTTTCCTACAATCCCTCAGAGTTTATCATTCTCAATGAAACATGATCAGAGGATCATTGGTCCTTCGATCCAAGGTGAAATGATCTGAGACTGGGGATCTGACATCTCAATGACACCATGAAGGTTTGATGTCACAAGGTAGTGGCGCATGACAGTGACCTATGAATTGGCTCTAGCCGGTTCAGGAAGGGGGTGCGGAGAACAACGAGCCACCGGTTGTGTGTCCTGCAACGGAGTGAGATGTTGCCTGATTGGGGGGGTGGTGGGATCAGGAATATTATGAGGTTGATATGCCACTGGTATGGAAGAGGTGGAACACAGTCTAGGTGGGACCACGTGGGAACCCATGGAAGAGGATGCCATGAGTGGTGACCAAGGACACAACGATGAGGGGCTGCGTACGTGGTTGGGTCCATTGGGAGCCTGTGAAGGTAGAGGCCGTGAGTGAGGCTGGGGATGTGGTGGCCATACACATTGACTATATTGGAACCGCTTTGAATGAACACTTGTGGCTTGGTCAGCAGCGTGTGGGAGAAGAGGTCAGGACACACATAGTGGGCCATGCTTGGCGGATTGGGCTACTCCAGGAGCCCAATGGGCGGGGTTTAGTGGTCCAGTGGGGAATTAACCAGTGTTCCATCAGGGCAAGGGAAATGGTCTAGGTTGAGATGTGTCAATCGGTCCAGACCAGGTCGAGTCGGTGAGTTAGGCGGAGTCTGGCCGAGTCGGAGCGGGATAGACTTTTTCACTAGAATGGTCAAAACATTCAACCTGAAGTTATGTTTCATGAGTATATTGTGGCAATGGGATCCTGAAGATGAGATGGTCCTTTTGAGATTCAATATGGGTGTTGTTATAGAATTTATGTTATGAACTGTTGGCTTGAGAATTAGGTTATCCCAGAACAAGCGCACTCTGATCGGTATCCTATGGCTAGTTGTGATCATAAGATTATTGGTCATGGTGAATACATGACATGGGGGGATACATGACATATTAAAAAATTGTAGGTTTTCAACAGTCCATGTGTTATCGAAACTCTGTTTGTAATCAACACTCAGTTTTTTATCGACACTCCGTGTGTTATTGACACTCCAGGTGTAATTGAAAATCTATGTCTTACTGATACTATGTGTTCTATTGACTAAATCATATAATATTGATTTTTGTGTTTTATACTTACACCTTTGTGATCTATTTTTACTTAGTGTATTTAATTTGTGGTATAGTTTATGTAACTTTTTTTGGTATACATCATTTATTTCTTAATGGTGTTCTATTTTGGCTAGGGTGTCTGAATATGTATTGTCTTACTCACCCTTAAAAAGAACATTTCCCACATGTTTTAGGTATTGTGATGAAGCAAGGAACATTGATGGAGTCCTAGGTGGTGCTTAGAGTTATTAGACAGACGACATGTGCTCCTATGGCTTCAGACAACTATCAAACACCATCCCTTTATGTAGGGGTTTTTTGTGGATGAGTTTCAAGAACTTGTGCATTAACTTTTGCATCCTCTTTTTTTAGTGGGCTTCTATTCTGGAATTTTTTACTTTCATATTTTCTTATTTTCGTACTCTATTGTTGGTATCATAATGTATGCATGCATTGTCTACTTGGTGTATTTACAATTCAAAACTTGGGGTTTGGGGATGTGTTCATGTGTATATGTACTTAAGAAAATATCACCCATTTGTGGGATATGCCTACTCAGTTCTAGACACTATCCCCAAGCCTATCAGATGAGGGATTCTGGTAGTCCCAACACAGGCCCCTCTAGGACAGTTCATGCCAAAATTGGTTTTGGAATCTATGTAATATAACCATGCCATGGTTTTCCAACATATTTTATGAAAAAAGTAATTTTAAATAATTTATAATTTCATTAATTGAATGAAATTAAATCATACCATTTATTATGTTAATTTTACTCTTGTTTATAATGAAATTTTTTGACCACTAAAATATAAAAAAAATATGAGGATTCATTAAAGGATTATAAAATTAATCAAATAACTTTAAAAAATTGTAATATTTAGGAAACCTATATCAAGATATGGACTCCATTATTATTATTTATTATATAACATTTAAGCTATTATTATTTTATAATAAATAAATTATATTTATATTGTATTTATACATTGTTTAAAAGTTCTAAATGATCATAAAAATATGAAAAATTCACCACTGGATAATTTCAACATGCTGGTTAAAAAAAATTATTCTAATATAATAATTATATAAATATTATTACTAAATCCTTTATATTAAATTATTTTAATATAGAATATGAGTTTTTAGAACAATAATTATAACACTTATAAAAATAGATGGGACTTAATTAAATTATATAATCATTTTTTAAATATATAATATTTAATAAGAAAATATAAAAAATTGACATTTATTTCAATACTCATGAATTAATACAAATGAGTTTTTAATAGAGACAATATATCAGCCAAAATAAAAAATTATGGTTTCCTTATATCAAAATCAAATTAACATCAAACTCATATTATATTAATGTATATATACAAGATAAAATAATGTATCAAACTAATAATTATTTTTTAAAAATGAAAATATACTATTAGGTTTATATAAATAATAAAATTTTATAAAATTTGTATGACTTAATGGTAATGTGGGAAATGGTAGAATATTCTTATGGTGGTTCAATGTAAATGGTTATAGAAGTGATCTTACTATACATGAACTACATAATAAATAGTTTCCAAATAGTTTTAGTTGTAAAATCACAACATTTCCATGTTGAATGGAAAATCAATGTGATGTTGTCGCTTTATAGTCTCTATAAAATTGTAATTATAGGGTATGTTGATACTGGTGAACTTCATCACTTCTTCCTTACATGTCAATTATGTTTTATTATATCCCATAATATATTCAAATCATAATTTTTACACTTGAACAGATATATTGACAAATATTATGATGCTCAACTATACTTCATTTTTTATAGGGAAATTATGATTATGTTTTTGAGTGGTACCATGTTACAAATAAAAAAATCACATATTTTATATAAAAACATTACATCATAATTCTTTTATTCATTTTTAAGTGAAATTAATTTAAAAAAATTATTTTAATATAGATTCAATGACCTCTTCCTTCCCGTGTATAAGAGGACACTATGATTCTATGGAATTGATAGATATATTCATGTAAATACATGATAATGTATAGTCTCCATGGGATAGATGGGTTTTATAAGATACATTCATGATTTAAAGTACTATGAGTAGATGGTGGGTTTTTTGAAATAGATGGGGTGGTTTGAGGGTCTTACATGGTATACCATCAATAAAATATTCATTGAAATTTTTTTATATATAAAATGAAACTAGATCGATCATAGGAGTACACAGTGATTTAGAACGAGTGATGTAGGTATTTACCTAATATACATATTTAATGGAGTTTATTAAAATGACTCATAATTTTGAATGTATTGAGGTGTAAAAGTCATGAATCTTCATGGTCTTCTTTTAGTAATACTTAAGGAAGACGAATTAATGATTAAATGAAATGAAATATTCCAATGTCTTGTGAAAGGTAATCACAATTGGGAATGTTTTTAAGGAGTATAATAAATAATATATTATTTCATCCCTCTATCCACCATTGAGAACGAATCCCTAGAAACAATGTGGAATCTTTTTTGGTGGTAGGAAGATGAACGATGAAGATGCATGGAATTTTAGTTGTAGAAAGTTAGTGTGGAGCATTTGTTATTTGGAACCCTATAGGAATGTTGGTGATACCCTATATTTAAATTTTAGATAGAGAGTATTATATCAAAAGACTTTCATTTTATGTTAGAACATGTGTCTCTGATGTGGGATGATTTTGAATACTTTGAAACTCATTTGTAGGGAACTATAGTTTGGAACCATCAGCGTTGTTGGGATGTTTTTGTCTATGAGTTATGGGACATAAAGGGGATATGAGCAGTATATGTTGATTTCACAATGTAATGTGACTCTATTAAATTAGGAAACTTTAGTATAGCGTCATGGGAGTGATGTAGATAGATTTTATGTTGTCAACCTGATTACAATTGATATTATAGAGTGACCTTATATAGTGAGAGGTATGGTTATGATGAGATATATGATTTATACTTCATTTTTTGATATATGTTCATCAAATTATTTTATATTTTCTCAATTTAGTAATGGTTTAGACATGAAGATATCATTATCTTATCATTTACATTATCATGATGTACCCATTGGGATGATTGTAGACCATCTTTTTAGATTTATAAAATGTCATGATGTAGCAATTCAACGTAGAAATTAATGGGATTTAATTATATAATATATGACTTTATTTTATGTTTTTTTTCATATATTGATTTACATATTATTGAGTGAATATCGAATATTAGAAGAGATGTATATCCTCAACTATATATGAGGGAAAAAATGTTATTTTGACCACTGAATGGGATGTTTGTGTATAATGAGGGGGATCGATTATATGCTAGTTTAGATGTATTATGTAATTTAATTTAGTCTTTGTTATTATTAAAGAACAGATGTTACCTCCATATTCATTGCATCTAGTGGTGGATTGTTACTAGGATGTATGTCCTGATGATTTTTCAGTATTTCATTTTAATTGTGGAATTGAATTCGTGGTTGAACATGTGGGTGGAGAAAAATTTATATCAACCACACTATATCATATGACATGTGATTAGTTAAAAAAACTCAAGGATTATCTTGATATTTTGGATAAAATGGAATTATCATTCCAAGAAATTCTCCTTAGGGAGATCCAATTTTATTCAATGTTAATATAGAAGGAAAGTCATCTTCACTTTATGAACTGTATAAAGTTTATTCAATTCACTATGAATAAAATATAATCATTCTCAAGGATCAATGAATTTTTATAATTTTAGGTAATCCTAGTGGTTATATTAGATTGAATTATGATTATGATTCCAATATAATTATATTAGAGATGAGGATATAACTAATAATTTTTAAGACTATTTATTAGAGATATGTTTATCATGAAATTCGTTTTAGTTTAATGGATTCTAAAAAAATATCATTTCCCTAAATAATATGATCTCTTATCCCAATCTTAACTCTTTTTTCATTGGAATCATTACTGACATTCATATAAACACACAAAACATGTAGATGTATACTAGTAACATTGAGATATTTTTGGGTACACATTTAGAATAGACTCATTATTTCAATCTATCAATTTGTAGCTTTTAAATTAAGAGGATTCATTCACTGTTCTTGTGATTTCTATTGTGGGAATCATAGTTAATTGAATGAATAAAGATAAAATTATTTTTTAAAATATTCAGTATTAATGTTTTCAAGATCAATACTTTCCTATGATTTGAAAAGTGATATAGAAAATTCATTAAGGATTTTTCTCAATTAGAAGAACATATAGATTAGATTAACAAGAAATATGTGATGTTTGAGTGGATAAGACTGTTAGAATATTCCCTCCAAGAGTTGAATATAAATGTGAAATCAACTATAATGTTGATCTTATAGGATCGTAGGATGGGATATATGGTTTACAGTGATGAATTAAACATTGGTTTTGGATCTATTTTGAAGTAGGAAGATCTGGTACATTCTTTGGGGTGTCTTATCATATGTCCTCATATGATTATATTCCATAATAATGATATGTTATTTAATGTGTTGGTTTATTACCTGATTTTTTATCACCATTATCTATTTGGTGAGATTTGTTTCATTAATAAATACCATATAATCATCTGGTATATCTTCTCTTAGTTAGTCTAGAGTCTCCAATAGAGGATTTGTGTTTCGTATCTGTAGAATTTGGGAGATAAGATGATTCCTTCTATTGTAATCTTTAATTATTATAATTTCATAATAGAATGAAACAAGATCATAATGAGTGGCCTTCAACAGAATATTGTAGGATAACGAACTTGTTGGATTAATGGTTATTGGGTCCATCTGAAGATGAAGCGGTGACAACATATTCCCCTTAGTTATTGTGTATTCGCGGTTGGATATGGTGATATATAGATATGAATCATATATTGAGTGTATAGTAATGTAGAAATTGATGGTGGAGAATATATTATTTCAATAAAGTTCTTTTCGAAGGGATGGTCAAATCCTTGAGAAAATAATTTATGTTGTGGTCATGCATATCGAATATTTAAGGATGATCATCCGGGACTAGGTGGTTGTCTTAAGCATATTAATTTATCATTGTGGATGTAGGAAGTGGTGAACATATATTTGGATTCATGGATTCCTATGAATATGATTGGTCGATCTCTTTTTGAGGTTATGGTTGATTGGATGATGATGGTAACACATTTTCTACCATTTCGGGAGACACATTTCACAGAATTTGTTTTGAAAGAAAAAATGTGTTAAAGAGATTTTAAAATTAAATAGTGTGAAATTGAGAATTATGTTTTATAGAGACACACATTATACATTATAATTATGGACTATTTGATATGAGGTGTTGGGGACTTAGTTGAATTTGTGTATATAGTATCATCTGTAGACAGATGGGTAGTTAGTAATAATGGTCTAAATTATAGAGGATATGGGTTAGGCATGCAGTTGGGATTGTAAGGTACCATGGAATAATAATCTAAACCTTATATATTTTTCACATAAATAGATATTTGAGTTAATTTTTATGATGTCACGGTTCAAATATCCTTATAGTAGACCATTTGATTAACGAATATATTTTTTTCTGGTTGGGGAGACTGATATTATTTGGTCCTATATGGTTCTAGAGAACTCTAATTGGGTCCAATTTATTTGGAATCTATTGTTTAATTCTCATATAATAAAATTTTCATATTTCATCATTTGGGGGTTAATATTAGTTTTAATCATGGTAGAGAGAGATTCATATGGGTGTAACCATGTCTTGGGAATTGATTACTATGGATGAAAATAATGTTTGTGTTGTGGTTTTTAGGATCATTTTAGATTATATATCATATCATGAAAATTTAAAATTGATTGTACCTCCTTCCAATGTGTCTTGGTATTCATAACATGTTCTATGTTTCTCTAATTTTTATGTATTTACGTGATCCTTAACATGTTTTGGATAACATGGATTATTAGGTGGGATTAGATGTATCATTTGTGGAAATACCATTACACATTATAGAATATAGTGATATGTTGTTGAAGGGTGAATAAAATGACAATTAAAATTTTTATATGGAATTATAGGATAATCTAAGAGGATACATGGGAGAGTTATACAAAAAAACACCAATTAGATATTTTTTTCATTAGTGAGGTTCATAAAAGACACTAATTCATTTACCGGTATTTCTTATAAACATATCTAAATGATGTGTCTCTAAATTGACATTTTTTATAAACATCTCTATTTAGAGATACCTCATTTATTGAACTTTCTGATAATCCTAGATAAATAAATTTTTCAAAATTACTGATGTTTGTAAATAGTGATATTTAACAGCAACTCATATGCCAATGTTTTATGTTAAATTTTGTATGAAAAAACCCTTACAGTAGTGTCATTTTCCAAAATTTCATAAAATTTTGTTAAATTTTCAAAAAATATATATACATATTTTTTAATTTATATTTTTATTTTTGATAAATATTATTTATTTTGAATTATTTTATTTCTTATTTTTTGATATTTTAGTTTAAATATATGGTGTAATTTTTTGATTTGTAATTTTATTTTCTTCAATTGTTAATTTTTTTTAAATTTAGTTTACCCACCCCGATCACCACTCTTAACATCCTCACCTAATACCCCTCATCTGTTTCCCAACCACCGCCTCACCATTCCCCATGATCCCCACCACAACAGCCACTACATTACCCATGTTCCTCTCCACTCTCCCCTTCCATGCCCTATACTAACCCCAGTTCCCCAACCTCCACACCACTCCCCCTATTCCCATGATCTCCTCTTACCTCCATGACCCATGTACCCCTATAAATATTCCATACTCCACATTCTGAATTCCCCACCACACACCAACTATTCCAATCACACATCCATTTTTAAAGAGAAAATTTATAGCTTTAGGAATTTGACACTTGGACATCCGACATTACACTAATGAAAGAGGCCCGCCCACCTATCAGATTTTTTATATAAATATAAAATGTTATATTTATAAATATATGATAAGATATCAGTAGTTGTAAAATTACAATTATATATATATGTTTATATTATGTTATATATATGTGCATGTTTATATTTTAAATATATGCCTATATTTTATTATATATATATGTCTGTTTATATATATTATTCTATATATGTTTACATTTTATGTTTGAGTATATTTTATGTTTATGTTCATATCTTTTATTATATATATGTGTGTGTCTGTGTGTATTTTATATTATATATATATATATATATATATATTTGTTTTTGATTATATATATAGGTGTGTCAGAATATATATATTTATATATATATAATTAGCCATCTTTTAATACACATGTAAAAATGTCACAAAAAGTTTCACATTTTCATAATAACATGACTAAATTAAAAATAATTATTTGTATTATATTATATTTATATAAATAAATACATATTTGTATTTGATATTTAATAATATATATATAGGTATGTTTTAATATACATATATTAATATAAGTATATCAATATTCATATTTTTATTTTATATCTATATATATTTGTGTGTGTGTGTGTTTATTTTTTATTATATATATGTTTTAATATTATAAGTATATATATATGTTTACACATTATATTTTTATATATATATGTAATGATATGTGTCTGTCTTTATATATATTATTATATATATACATATATATGTTTATGTGTGTGTGTGTGTCTATATTTATATAAGTTTATATATGTGTGACGGTAGTTAAAAAATTAATATCATATATATATACATATTAGGTGATTGGGGATACAATTACATTATACACACACACACACCACACACATAGGCTGAAAAGGCATTCCATAACCCCCCAAAGGATAGTTCACCCCTAAATGCATATTTATTCAGTACAAGACGATGACTTAGTGGATATGAAGATCATTTCATGGCACAAAGGGCCAAAAACTGACCCAAAGGCCTAGTGCATTGACATTCCTGCATCATGCATGTATCACCATTTTCCTTTGTCACCGCCTACATAACCGTCTCCCTGCGACATGTCTGCATAACCACTTGCCACTCGGGTAATATAATATATATATATATATATTATAAAGGTTTATAATATATAAATATATATATTTGTGTGTGTTTATATTTTTCATATATTTTTTATATTTTATAATATATTTTATATTTTATATATAATTTTTTATATTATGTATAAATATATATGTTTTAATTTTAATTTTATTTTCTATTTATATATATGTTTATATTATAAATAAAAGATTATTTTTTTATGTGATATATATATGTTTGATTATATTATAATATTTATATATGTATTTATCTTTAAATTATTTAGAAAAATTTTATATTTGATATGTGTTGTGTGTTTATATTTTATATATATATATATATATGTTTATATGTTCTGTTTATATACATGTTTATATTATATATCTATATGTATATATATATATATGTTTATAAAACATATATTTATATTATTATGTTATATATATTATAAGTTTATATATATATATATATATGTGTGTGTGTGTGTGTATAAATAAATAAATATATTCTTGTATATATAAATAATTTACCATGTTTTATGACACTAGTAAAAATATAATTAAAAAACCATGTTTTAATAAAAACAGTACTAATTAAAAATATTTATCTTCTTATAAATATAAATAATATGTATATATTTAAATATATATATCCATATATATTTATTTGTATATATGTGTGTGTATATTTTTATATATATATAAATATATATTTCTATATATTTTTATATAAATTTTCAAGGTTTATATTTATTGATATAAATAAATAAATAAATATCTAATTATATATTTAAATCATCTATAATTTAGAGATGTTTTTCATGAAGAGTAAGTAAAATAATGACTTTTTTAGGAAACATTGCTAAAATGGTGACATTTTTTATGAAACATCCCTAATTTATCAAGGTTATTTCTGGAAACATCGCAAATTTTGAGACTTTTTTCATGAAATGTCACTAACATAGAGAATTTTTTATGAAATGAAACTATCTTAGAGACTTTTTAGGAAATTTCGCTAAAATACTGATGGTTTTCAAGAAACATCTCTAAATTTAAAAAGTAATGACATTCGCAGAAAATATTGCTACAAAAACATATCTAAATAACTACATTTATAGTTTAGGGAGTATATTGTATGGGATTAATGGAAAATGTTGTGTGAGGTGGAACTGTTGATACACTTCTCAAAGACAATAATTCATTAGAGGTTGAAATTGTAATGACCTAGATTTTTCATGTATGTTATATAATTTTTCAGCATAATTTTAATAGTTTTGGGTTATGTGTTGCCTAGGTGAAGTATTGAGTAACATATGGACGTATTTAGAGGGTTCTTGAAGAATTTTTATCAATGAAAATTTTTAACAGGGATTTGGAATTCCATTTTTTTTAACTATTATCCTTGATGCATTTTTAAGATTGGTGATTGATGGTTCATTATTGGTACATTGTTAGAGTTAATCGCGCGACATTATCCACGAAACTATGTCTTTTGGAGTAGTATAAAAAGATCAATTGGATCATGTATTAGAAATATATTAATATAATAAGTGAAGGATCCACCAAATAGAATTTAGAAACACATAATGGGATCAATTTTTGGTAAACCATGTGACCAAATAGTTATTGATAAATTAATTAATCCAATAAATAGGAACTGAACCTGTAATATCCCAAAAATCATTCATTATGTAACAAATATTGTAACACCCCAGGTAAATGAAGAATAAAGAATTTTCATATTTATTAATATTTACAAATTAAATATTAATTTTACTTTAATGGGGTTGCTATGTTCGATAGCGTACCCGATACGCAACAAAGAGTTTCTTTGAAATCTTACGTTGCACACTAGTAATAATACAATATTATTTTAAATTGTAGTTAACACGTAGCCATTGTATTGGCGGGAATGAGTAGAAATAACTAAAATCTGATTATATATGTTTTCTAAATGTTTTTACATTTATCCAATAATTTATAAAGGCTTAAAATATGAAAATAATTCATTTTAGGCATATATACTCTAATTTTCACTAAAGGTCCATTTATCGCCTTTTGATGGTGAACCATCATTAAATATAGTTTTGGTAACTCTTATACATTCTATTAGACCAAATAAAATTCTTCTTTAGAATACGGACATCAAAATTTACTTTGTGTAAATTTTTCGTATTTTTCCGATAAAGTTCATTTTTTAATGAATAAAGAAAAATGTTGTATTTTAATTCAAAACAGCTTTGTAATCTAATTTATTTATATGATTAAATTATATTTTAAATAGTTTTTAAAGTTCAATTAGAATATATTTTTTCCATTTAATCAAATTGTGGTCATTGAAATTAACTTAACTTTGAAATTGGACTTAAACTAGTGTCAATCTTTTGATACATATTGTTCCATAAAAACACGCTATTTGTTTTGACAATGGGAATTAATTTTCAAATTAATTAATTAAACTTATATGTTTTTAATTTTATAAAATATAAATCATTTTTTAATCCAGAATATCAAATATATCTTAGGGTGATGTTTTGGTATTTTTTTGAAAAACTTCAATTTATGATGAATAGTGAAACCACTAAGTGGTACTTAAAAAACTGATTTTTCGTTTAAATGAAATTTTACAACCTCTTTTTTTTTGAATTTAAAAAATAAGACATACATGATTGTCATTAGTAAGTAAAATGTGGTTCAATGGAAATAAAATATTTTTTTGGTGAATAGTAACTTTCAGTTTTTAATCGCGATTAGAGGTAATTAATGTAATTTAATGTAAAAATAATGTTTTAATAATATGAAATGAACTAGAAATATGTCTTACCCTTATTTTATGTGTCATGACCGACCAAAACTATCCATGGGTCAACTTGGGGACCCCATAGAGCCACTTTGGTAGGAAAATGACATTAATATCGTTTTATTTAATGTTAAAATAACAATGACACAAACATGTATTGTTTTACAGAAACAATTTTCACAAGGGTTATACAAGTCAGATTTTTTATTATAAATAGTCATTATAAAGATAAAGCTATTTTCTACATCATATTAATTTTTTTATAATTTTTATACATTAAATAAATTAAATTATTTATGACATCATGATGATGCAGAGATTACCTCATTATTTAACGATTTAAATAAAATGAAAAGATAATGTAAAATCTAAGAACTACACATGTCAAAAACCTATTGGATGAGTGTATTCAGAACCCTTATCACTTTATCCTCAAAATAAATCGATGTGGGACCTTTAAAATCTGAAACACATTTGAAAATAAAGTAACATTTTATACCTTTCCAAGAGTGCCCCTCCTCCTCTCTTATAAAAGGCCTCCACCTCTACCACCTTACCAACACCTCTAATGCCTTTGGATTGGCCATCCCCTTCCCATTTTGTCTCTCCAAATCCCTATATTTATCTTAGAAGCCTCAATTTGGGCAGAAGTCTTCCCAAGGAAGCCTTTTATCTCAAATCAAAAAGAGTTACCTGATTTAAAGGTATTGTATTCTCTTGTGTTTTTATGTTTTATTTTGCTTCTCCAACCCCCTAAAATCTTTTTATTCGTTTATTTTGTAACAACACCTGTATATTACATATACTAGGATATTTTTATAATACGGATTCATGCAACACTTACACACACCTACATCTAATGGTTAAAGAACATACTGTTTCCGTGGATGGTGAATTTCTGCCTCACGAAACAATGATTGTTCAATATTCTTCTAACACCTTCAAAGGCGGACAATAAGATGTCACAATATTTATATATGATATATAATATGTTTATTTTTTCCTTATGCATCTATATTTTTCATTTATTTAATACCTTTATGGTTTCCATTATGGGTAAACACGATATCTTCATTTTAGGAAGTGCAGACTACCGCCCCCTAAAAGTGATTTGATTCGTTAATGCCATATGTGGGACTTATAAAGGATGGAATTAACGATATTATATATGATATTATACTTTAATTATAATATACATTTATGTCATTATGATTCCATTCCATAAAATACGAAATAGAAATGAAAATAGCGTTCATGCCTACGTGCGGATTACCGTCTCCATGAACTGTGCATTTCATTTCTTACCTCTAAACGTTATGTAATATTATAAATTCATGAATATAATGGATATATATTATTTATATTATATCTACCTCATGTGTATAACTCTGTATATAATGGATACATGAACAACTTGTAATTATAATGAGTTTATTGTTGACTCAAGTACCAATGATCGTTAAAATGACCATTATTAACTTAAATAATTACATAGTGTTAATGACATGGTAATAAGTGATATAAAATGAATTATGAACTTGAAAAAGGCTATTAAGAATGTAGATATTAACTCAAGTTTATTATTCAGGAAATTGAAGAACGATCGAGTCCTGTCGAACCCGAGGTAAGGAATTTCATCTCAATCTCCTTTCATTGAGGCATATTTTGTTTTATACACAACTTTTTTTTATACGGTGTATAAAGCCCTTTTACTTTTACGTTTATTCAAAATTAATATTTTTATACGAATCCTTTAATAAACAATAGAAGGGAATGTCTTTTTAGTCGTACGTATGCGGCGACAGCGACTTCTATCCCACCAGGATGATTATTTGAGTTTCGGCTTCCTATACAAGCCATAATTTTTTTGGAATGAAAAATAAATACCATGTTTTACTTTTCTTTTATTTTGGTATTGAAAATGGTTTTCATAATGTTTTTATATCAATGTGTTGTATTGATATCTTGTGATTGAAATGTGGAAATGTTATGTTTCCTTTATGCATGTTTTATGTGATACGATTATGTTATGGTTCTTGAGCATTTTTATGAAGGCGGGTGGTTCCGTGATAAACTAAGGGAGGGTGAGCCTGATATAGCTCTCCAATGCATTGGGTAACGCGAAGGATTTAAACGTTAAGGTTTCTCCAAAGATATTTAGGGACTATACTGTGATGGGTATTCCAAACGTAACCAAGAGGGTTACTCCCTACTTAAGAATGTTATGAATGAATCAAGTTACCTTTATGTATTATGATTTCTATGATTTATTCATGATTTTATGAGGTATGTTAATGTTCTTATGTTTTATGGGTAAATCATGATTTCATTCTTATGTATATATGTACTCATGTTTCATTTCCATACTTTTTATAACCCTTACTGAGCTTTTTATGCTCATCCCAAGTTTTTGAAATGTTTTTCACAGGTCAATGGAATGGTACATGATATAATGATGTTGTCAAGGAAGGGACAAGAATGAATCCATGTTTTCTTTTAAATATGTTTCTGTTGATGGAAAAAATGAATACTGTCTTTTATGTAACCACATTGTTTAAATGTGGAATGTAATGCAAGTTTTATGATCTAATTCTCTAAAACTCTAAACCTGAAAAGATCCTCAATGTGTAATCTTGTAATAACTCAATATTAAGAAAGGTTTAAGTCTGGGGCCTTATAGTTGGTATCAGAGGTCAGTTTAGATAACATTAGGAGTTATAATTCTATTAAATGATTATCCAAAAATATTTTTTTTGGTCAAATTGAAATGATATAGCTTTATATGATTACCATGTTACTTCTCCGAAGATATTTTTGTTTTAGGAATGGTTTTTCATAGAGGAAACAGAAAAAATTTATGGGAAGGCATACAGAGGGAAATGAACTTTCAAAATTGTATCCTGAGATGGTCACAATCAGAACTAAATAGTTTATTGCAGTGATGGCTCAGTTGACTTAGGTGATAAATCGTGGTTATGTTTACTGACGATATTTAGGTGTTTTCTAAAAGTAAAGAGGATCACGAAAGACATTTAAGGGTTATTTTGAAAACCATAAAAGAAAATAAATTGTATGGGAAATAAAGCAATTGTGAGTTTTGGTTTCAACAAATTTATTTTCATTGTCACATTGTTTCTAAATATGGGATAACTGTTGATCCTGCAAAAACAATGGTTGTTGCAGAATGGCCAAGACCCACAAATGTAACTGAGATTCGTAGCTTCCTTGGTTTTCTAGGCTATTACCGAAGGTTTGTTAGAAATTTTTCATGGTTATATAGACCAATGACTAAGCTAACTTGGAAGTGTGTTGTGTTTATCTGGACAAAAGAATGTGATGATTGTTTTCAGGTGTTGAAAACAAGATTGGTGAATGCTCCAGTTTTGGCACTTCCATCCAGGAATGGTGAGTTTGTTATATATAGGGATGCTTCATTGAAAGGACTTGGTTGTGTCATAATGCAGAATGATCAGGTAATTGCTTATGCTTTATGTCAGTTGAAAACAAATGAGGTAAATTACCTTACACGTGATTTGAAATTACCTGATGTTGTTTTCTCTTTAAAAATTTGGAGGCATCTTTTGTGTTGAGTAAAGTGTGAAATTTATACCGATAAAAAAATTTTAAAGTATATATTCACCCAGAAATAATGGAACATGAGACAGAGGAGATGGATAGAAATAATCAAGTATTATAATTGTACAATTCATTACCATCCGGGAAAAGAAAATAACGTGGCTGATGATTTGAGTCGAAAAAGTAATTCTTCATTAACAATGTTGCATTTGGAACGTGATACTTTGGTTAAGGATTTTATGAACATTGGCATAGAAGTTATTGGTGCAGGATGTCCTTCTTTTTTGTTTCAGGTATCAGTGAAATCTTCTCTATCAGACAGAATCATGTAAGTACAGAAGCAAGACAGTGAGTTGTAGAAAAAGGTAGAGATGGTTCAGAATGGTACGTTTCTTGAATTCAACATTGATAATGATTCTATTTTGAGATTTGGGAAGAGATTGTGTGTGCCTTGTAATTCACAGTTGAAGAGAGAGTTGTCATGTGAAGATCATAGTTCTCCATTTTCTGTTCATCCAGGGAGTACTATGATGTATAGAGATCTTCAAGAGTATTATTGGTGGGACAGAATTAAAAGGGATATTTCTGATTTCACTATGATGTGTTTGACTTGTTAACAGGTAAAATCAGAGTGGCAGTTACCTAAATGGATGCTTCATCCTTTACCAGTACCAAAGTTGAAATGGGATAATATATCCATGGACTTCGTTTTGGGATAGTCGAAGACACGTCGAGGTAATAACACAATCTGGGTTATTGTTGATCTATTGACTAAATCTTCTCATTTCCTTCCTATTCAATATATTTTTTCCCTAGATCATCTTTCCAGTTTGTATCCTAAAGAGATAGTCAGGTTACATGGAGTTCCTCTCTCCATTTTATCTGATCGTGATCCCAGGTTTACTTCTAACTTTTAGAAAGGCCTTCAGAAGTCGTTGGGTACTGAATTAAATTTTCGTATAGCTTTTCATCCACAATTAGATGGGAAGTCATAATGAACAATTAACACATTGGAAGATATGATACGTGCTTGTTTGATGGATTATCAGGGAAGTTGGGACCAATATCTTTCTTTTGTTGAATTTTTACATAATAACAGTTTTCATTCCAGTATATAGATGACACCATTTGAGGCGTTATATGGGAAGCGGTGTCGAACTCCAGCTTTCTGGGACGAAGTTGTTGAAAGGAAGCTAACGGGACCAGAATTGGTAGATGAGTTGGCAGAAAATGTTCAGCTTATATAGAAACACATGAGAATAGCTCAGAGCAGGAAGAAGAGTTATGCAGACAACAGGAGGAAGGATCTATCTTTCGAGGTAGGTGATCATGTTTTTTCAAAGTCTCACCATGGAAAAGTGTGATGCGATTTGGTAAGAAAGGAAAGCTGAGTCCAAGGTTCATTGGACCATATGAAATTCTGGAGAGAGTTGGATCAGTTGCTTACCGAGTGGCTTTACCTCCGAGTTTATCTCTAATACACAGTGTTTTTCATGTTTTAATGTTAAGGAAGTACATGCCATATCTATCTCATGTTTTGAGTCCAGAGGTCGTTCAGCTGGAAGAGAATCTATCTTATGAGGAACAACCGGTCCAGATTTTTGACCACATGGAGTAAGTGTCGTGGAATAAGGTGATTAATCAAGTAAATGTTTTGTGGAAAAACCAAATGATTGAAGAGGCAACATGGGAATGTGAAAATGCTATGAGTGATAAATACCCCCACTTATTTTGATAAGTGAATAAAATTGTGAGGACGCAATTCCCAAAGGGGGGAAACATGTAACATCCCAGGTAAATAAATAATAATTCATTTTCATATTTATTAATATTTACGAATTAAATATTATTTTTACTTTAAAGGGGTTTCTATGTTCTATAGCATACCCGATACGCAACAAAATAGTTTCTTTGAAATCTTACGTTGCACACTAGTAATAAAACAATATTATTTTAAATGGTAGTTAACACGTAGCCATTTTATTGGATGGAATGAATATAAATAACTAATATATGATTAAATATGTTTTATAAATGTTTTTACATTTATCCAATAATGGATAAATGCTTAAAATATGAAAAGAATTCAATTTTAGGCATATATACTCTAATTTTCACTAAAGGTCCACTTATCACCTTTTGATGGAAAACTGTCAATAAATATAGTTTTGGTCACTCTTATACATTCTATTGGACCAAATAAAATTATTCTTTAGAATGGGGGCATCAAAATTTACTTTGTGTATATTTTTGGTATTTTTCTGAAAAAGTTCATTTTTTAATGAATAGCGAAAAATGTTGTCTTTTAATTCAAAACCGCTTTTTAATCTAATTTTTATATATTATTAGATTATATTTTGAATTTGTTTTAAAGTGTAATTAGAATATATTTTTACCATTTAATCCAATTGTGGTCATTGGAATTAATTTCACTTTGAAATTGGACTTAAACTAGTGTCAATCTTTTGATACATATCGTTTCATAAAAACACGCTATTTGTTTTGACAGCGGAAATTAATTATTAAATTAATTAATGCAACTTATATGTTTTGATTTTTGTAAAATAGACATCATTTTTGAATCCATAATATCAAATATAGTTTACGGTGTTGTTTTGATATTTTTCTGAAAAACTTCAATTTTTGATGAATAGTGAAAGCACTAAGTGGTAGTTAAAAAACTAATTTTTCGTTTAAATGAATTTTTCCCACCTCTGTGTTTTGAATTTAAAAAATCCGACATACATGGTTGTCATTAGGAAGTAAAAGTTTGTTAAATAGGATTAAAATAATTTTTTGTGAATAGTAACTTTTATGTTTTTAATCGCGATTAGAGGTAATTAGTTTAATTTTAGGTAAAAATAATGTTTTAATAATATGAAATGACCTAGATACATGTCCTACCCTTATTGGATGTGTCATGGCCGACCAAGACAATCAATGTGTCAACTTGGGGACCCCATGGAGCCACTTTGGTAGGAAAATTACATTAATATCTTTTTTTTAATGTTAAAATAAAAATGACAAAAACATGTATTGTTTTACTAAAACAAATTTTACATGGGTTATAAAAGTCAGTATTTTGACTATAAATAGTAAATGGAAAGCTAAAATGATTTAATACATCATAGTAATTTTTTATAATTTTTATAAATTAAATAAATTAAATTATTTATGACATCATGATGATGTAGGGATTATCTCATTATTTAACGATTTAAATAAAATGAAACGATAATTTAAAATCTAAGTCCTACGCATGTAAAAAACCTATTGTATGAGTATATATCGAACCCTTATCACCTTATCCTCAATATACATCAATGTGGGTCATTTAAAATCTGAAACTCATTTGAAAATAAAGTAACATTTTATACCTTTCCAAGAGTGCCCCTCATCTCCTCTTATAAAAGGCCCCCACCTCTACCTTATTACCCACAACTCTAAAGCCATTGGATCAGCCAACCCCTGACCATTTTGTCTCTCCAAATCCCTATATTATATTTAGAATCCTCACTTTGGGCAGAAGTCTTCACAAGGAAGCCTTTGAGCTCAAATCAAAAAGAGTTACCCGATTTAAAGGTAGTGTCTTCTCTTGTGTTCTTAGGTTTTATTTTGCTTCTCCAACCCCCTAAACTCTTTTTATTCAATTTTTTTGTAACTAAACCACTATATTCCTTATACTATGATGTTTTTATAAGAAGGATTCGAGCTACACTTACACACACCTACATCAAATGGTTAAAGAACATATTGTTTCCGTGGATGGGGAATTTCTTCCTCACGAAACGATGATTGTTCAATATTCTTCTAACACCTGCAAAGGTGGCCATTAATATGTCAGTATATTTATATATGATATATAATATATTTATGTTTTCCTTATTATTCTGTATTTTCTATTTATTTCATACCTTTATGGTTTCCATTATGGGTAAATGTGATATCTTCATTTTTGGATGTGCGGACTACCACCCCCTCAAAGTGATTTGATTTGTTAATGACATATGTGGGATGTATAAAGGATGGAGTTAATGATATTATATATGATATTATACTGGAATTATAATATAAATTTATGTCATTATGATTCCATTCCATAAATTATGAAATAGAAATGAAAGTAGCATTCATGCGTACGTACGACTTACAGTCTCCATGAACGGTTGATTTCATTTCTTACCTCTAAAAGTTATATAATATTATAAATGCATGTATATACTGGATATATATGATATATATGATATCTACATCATGAGTATAAATCTGGATATAATGGATACATGTACAACTTGTAATTATAAAGAGTTTATTTTTTACTCAAGTACCAATGATCGTTAAAACGACTGTTATTAACTTAAATAATTACATAGTGTTCATGAAATGGTAATATGTGATATAAAAGGAATAATGAACTTGAAAAATGTTCTTATGAAAGTATAAATTAACACAAGTTTATTATTCATAAGATTAAAGAACGATAGAGTCAAGTCGGACCCAAGGTAAGGGATTTCGTCTCAATCTCCATTCATTGAGGGATATTTTGTTTTATACACAACATTCTTTTATACGGTGAATAAACCCCTTTGAATTTTACGTTTATTCAAAAGGAACATTTGTATATGAATCATTTAATAAATGAAAAAATGGAATGCTTTTTTTGTCGTACATATGCGGTGACAACGACTTCTCCGCCACCATGATGATTATTTGAGTTTCGGCTTCCTCTACAAGCCATAACTTTTTTTGAATGAAAAATAAATACCACGTTTTACTTTTATTTTATTTTGGTATTGAAAATGGTTTCCATAATGTTTTTATATCAATGTGTTGTATTGATATCTTGTGATTGAAAAGTGGAAATGTTATTTTTTCATTTATGCATGTTTTATGTGATACGATTATGTTATGGTTCTTGGGAATTATTATGAAGACGGGTGGTTTTGTGATAAAATAAGGCCGGGTGATCCTGATATATCTCTCCAATGCATTGGGTAACACGAAAGAGTTAAATGTTACAGTTTCTTCGAAGAGATTTAGGGAATATACTGTGATTGGTATTACAAATGTAACCAAGAGGGTTACTCCCTACATAAGAATGTTATGAATGCATCAAGTTACATTTATGTCTCATGATTTCTATGATTTATTCATGATTTTATGAGGTATGTTAAAGTGCTTTTGTTTTATGGGTAAATTATGATTTCATTCTTATATATATATATGTACTCATGTTTCATTTCCTTACTTTTTATAACCCTTACTGAGCTTTTTATGCTCATCCCATTTTTTTGAAATGTTTTTCACTGGTCAAGGGAATGGTACATGATATGATTATAGTGTCATGGAAGTGTCAAAAAAGAATCCATGTTTTATTTTAAATATGTTTCTGTTGATGGGAAGAATGAATACTATCTTTTATGTAACCACTTTGTTTAAATGTGGAATGTAATACAAGTTTTATGATTTAATTCTCTAAAAATATAAACCTGAAAAGATTCTCAATGTGTAATCTTGCAATAACTCAAGATTAAGTAAGGTATAAGGCAGGGGACTTATAAATATCTATGGCTCTTGAACATATAGATTCTAGAAATCATATCATACTCATTGATGGAGGCATAAACTGATCATTTAATGGAACGATAAATGAATTATATCAGCATTTAATAATGTATTATCTATTTATAAATTAATATATTTATAGTTATAGATAATTATAAACATTCCATAATAAATTATCTATATTATGAAATTTTAAATTCAAATTATGGTATCCTAACGATGTTCAATTCTATACGAATTTCTTCAAGGGTCGTTATACATGAATTATTATGTGATGAAATAGTGATGGTTTTAAAAATATTTTTTGTGTGGGATTTATTTGTGTGGTAATTAGTAGTCTTGGTCATTAATATAATTAATGTAAGATATGTTAATCAAATTTTGAATTTTTATAAATTTGATTTTAAAATTTGGAATGTGTGCTTGTAAGCATAGCAATGTTAATTATTGTGTGATATGTTATGTTTTTTATATTCATATATTGTTGGTATGTGTAGTCTAAATGACCTATGTAACTTGTGCCGTGATTTTAATATCTTTTTTTTATTCAACGTTTTTTATAAATTCTTGTTTTTGGTGGTTTTTATATAGTATAATGGTGAAAAGGGGATAACAATGTATTGGATGTCATCAAACATGGTAGATTTTTTTTTGTGTAATGCATTGTTTGATGATGATGGTTGTACATTGCGATGAGAGAGGTATAACATTATAGTGTAATATGATGTGGTATTATGTCATAGAGTCCTAGACCAAGGCTATGTCGGGGGTGGGAATTCCTTGTAGCCCCTCCAACTAAAGGAAGGGGTATGACTACGATTTGTTTTGCAGATTTGAGGTTGTTCAACAGGAGAAAGGGTCTTATAAAATGTATCTAATAATGATAGGAAATGGTCTTTGATATAATACTAGTTTTGTTCCTGTGTAATTACTTATTTTTTGATGACATATGAGGTTTTCTTCTAGCATAGAGACATAAAATGCATTTCTGGGGCTCATGAATGCCTTTTTAAAACACATTTTCTATACATTTTGTAGGTGTTTTATTGGTAAATTACTTATAAACATGTCATACAAAATTATATATAAATGAAATTTTCTGAAACATTCAATTCCATTGTCTCAAAGGTTATATAATTGTACGATGCACTGTAAAATTATTAAATGTGTAGAAAACATCATTAGGAATCTATTTAAAGGTAGAGGACCTATATAAAAGAGATGGTCAAAAGGATCTATGAGGATAGAAATGATTATAGGAAATAATGCAGAGTATAACTAAAGAATTACAATTTAATTTTTTATTATTATCATAAATTGATTATTTTCCAAATTGAGGGTCTTTTCGATTATACTCAATGATCTGGATGTCATTTCTTTTAGCATTGTATTATTGTTCTAGTTTCTATTATGATATTATGAGATGTTTGTTTAATAATTTTTTTGATTCTATTATATTTCTCATTTTACAATGGCTATAATAATTCCACAATATATTTTCATCCCTCACACCCAGTTGGTAGGCTCATTCGTATAAGGAGATTTTCGTGAGGTCGTGTGGGTGTCCAACTCTGACATGGTAATTTAGGTTTGGGAATTATGAATACATGAGTCTATTTATTACTACCATACACAATTACATCTATTAAATATTTATTAATTGAAATTGACTAATAAATATCAATGAATAACATTTTTACAATTAGGAAATCTCATGGATCATCATCATACTTGAAAATAAACATTAGAATTACGAAACCTGAAATTATTAAAATAGATTTTTAAAGTATAAAGCACTTTTTAAAATATTAATTTAAATCTACAGTAATAAGATGTTGAATTTTTTGAATTATAAATATAAAATATTTATATGATTCAATGGTTATAATATAAAAATTGTGTGTAACATAAGTAAACTTATTACCAATTTGAAAATATTGATACCTAGTTCTTATATGTGATATTTATATTGATCTAAAAATTTATCACATTTATAATAAAAAAATTTAATTTTAATAATTTATATATATATATATATATATATATATATATATATAAGATCACATATTCCCTTTGTAAAATACCCATGATTATAATGAAATAGTTATAAATATTTATATATTTTGATTAATTGTTTATTTTATATAATGATATTAATAAAATTAATTGATAAAATTAAATGTGTGAATATGTAAATAAATTTTTAACATTCATAAAATCATTTAACGACTAAAATTTTATATATGTGAAACTAAATAATGTTTTTTCTAATATTATTTTTTGAAACTAAAAAAATTGGTTAATTTTTTATTTTAAAAATATATAATGATTTGAAATGTAAATAAAAATATAAACAATCTTGTAAATATTAGTACTTGAAAATAAATAAGAATATAAAATATTATATATATATTGATATAATTCAATAAGAAACTGATTTTTCTAAGGTGATATACATTCTTTTGATCTTAAATTGAATATATTTATATTTATAATATTATTAAATTGAAAATAATGTTTATATTATCATATAAAAATTATTTACGAGGGGTCATATTATATTTTATGTAATAATATAATTATAATTTTAGGTAATTAAAGAACGGTAAAATTGATTGAAAATAGATAAATTTAGAAAAAAAAATTTATTTTGTGACTTATATAGATAGAAACTCTTGAATTGTATTATAATTTGATTTATTTGATCATAAATATATCATAAATATTGCTTACACAAATTCTCAAACTCTCATTTTATTTCATCATTATTCTTCACTAAAATAATTTTTCCATATAAATTTCCTTCATTTTCACCAATGAAAGGATCTCTATTTCCCTAATTACAAACCACTTCTATCCGCCAGTATTACCATGAATAAGTATAAAAATTCCTTCTCTGACAATCCTATCTATCATTTGGAATCCTTTTTTCATAATGAGGAGGCCTCACTCCTTCATTTCCCTCGAAGACATTTCTAGAATGAGTGATTTCATCGATGGATTTTTGGAGCACCCAACCATGTATAAGTCCAAGGGAGTTAACAATATACATTATTTTCTCTATTTCAATGAATTTTTACTCTAATTTTCAAAATTTTAAAATGGTTTCATTTCATTTCTCACATTAAAATTAACTGTTTTTAGTAATATAGGTGTATTAAGGGAAATTTACAGTTATTTCTATTTAAATAGATATATAATTTATTATCCTAACATTGTTTATGATGATTAAATTTATTCATACCAATTAAGATTTTATAGGTTCAAAATTTACCTGAATATTTTTTGTCTATATTTAGTAATCCATACATCTTCTTTTCATATGTTAATCATTCCCCTCTATATACATGTTCACTATTTTTTATAAATATCCAAAACATTAATTTTATAGTATGTGAGGGAAATTTTTTATAGATTTGTTAATTAATTCGAATTTGTTTGAAGGAATGTATTTTTTTATTATTTTCTAAATGTATTATTTTCTATGAAATTTCATTAAAATTTATTTAAGTAATCTTTTTTGAACACTTCTTGTGTGAATTCATTTTCTACCAATGTTATCCAGTCTTCAATTGGGATATTTCATTCCATGTTTTCAATGATTTAAAGAATAATTTCTATTCACATTATTGAATATATTATATCCTTACAAAAACTTATTTGAAGCAAAAAATGTAATTTCATCTTATTTTTTCGTAATAATTTTTTAATTCTATAATAAAGGGTTAATTTTCATGGTATATATCCATTAAAATTTCTGATGGTTCACTAGGGATATGACCGTGTATTATAGTAATCATCCAGATACCCATTTATTTTTCAAATATTAATTTCTATATGGCTGGAATATGAAAATGTTATATATTTGGTCAATAAATATATTATGTATGGGACCATTATATTCTTCTAATTAATTAGGTGTTGTTTTATATATAATTATATCTATAAATTTCATGGTTTCTTATCCCAAATATAAAAGTCTATAAAATATGGGTGGTCATCCAATGCTACCAAGGTTATGAGGAATGGGTGGTTAGCTAATGTTCACAATGATATAAGACACTAGTGTTTTTTCCTATTTCTAAATTTTTCTTGCCTGTTGGTGGTTTTCATTGGTAAAAAATTTTATAAGGAATAAGCAGTTAGACTTTATCCAATATGTTATAGGGAATGGGCAGTTAACTCATGTATGTGTTATTTTTACAAGGTGGTTACCCATGTCCATTATAATATTATTTTCATCATGGTTAACAATGAAATGTGATTGCATTTTTATTCTTATGCCTATTTAAATTTCTTTTATTATTATATGAACACTTTATTTGTTCCTACAACTCTATACTACTAACTCATGATTCTACAATACTATATGTCATTTCTTGTGTTATTATAATATAATAATTTCATATTTTTTTATAATATAAATTTAAGTTGTTATGGTTTTTATATTTTTCACAATTATTTTGTTCATATTTCGATATGTTCAAATTATAAACAAAAATGATCATATATTTTTATTCTATTTGGTTACCAATATTAAGAATTTGAGCCCACCATATTCTTATGATTATATTCACCATGATTTTTAGAAGTGTATAACACATGATGCAACTAGAAGGGGGTCCAATGTAGTGTATTTGGAATAAATTTTCATATTTTTTTAAAATATGTTATTTCAATACATAATATTCAAATATACTAAATATATAGATATTTTGGTGTCACTTAAGAAGAGATGAAACGAATATTCACTTAAAATGATGTTATGTTTTTTGATGATAATGTTGAGTTAACTAAATTTGTATAAAATAACACTACAGTTATCTTTGGGAATTATGTTATGAAGAAAATGTGGATAGGATATAAAATGAACAATCATTGATCCCAAAGTGATATTGAATGAAACTAAAATGTCATTTGTTTATATTTAGGTTAATTTATCTATAAAATGTTATGATTAATTTACATTTTCATATTATTTACTACATTGGTTATTATTTCATTTTACTCATATTAAACATTTTTTAGCACGGGATAAAAAATAGATTCATAACATTTTAGTTCTGGCATGTATGAATAATATTTATAATGTTTTGATTTATCCATGTTCAATTAATTCCATAAAAATTTTGAAGGTATATAAGACGATTTTTCCATATTTGAAATGGATATACATTTAGTTATTGGTGAAATTTTATAGTAGGGAATTGATTTCATCCATCTCCTATTACAATTCTCGAGTTGTAGTATATTAGAATATTCTACTAGATATATTATCACTCTAAAATTAATCAAATATTATTATTTTTTGTTTTGGATTTTCTCTATCAACATAGATCCCTTATTAATTTATAGATTAAGAAAATCATATCACAAATCCCAAATCAACCTTTGATAATTTATTAGTGAATCACATATTGTAAAATCTCTATGGAAATTACTTCCACTATATAAATCAAAAGACCCAATAATGACATAATTTTTCAAAAATCATATTGGGATAGACTCAACATTGAGAATTTAATGTGGATACAATTATTTTCTTGAAGAGTTTTGTGGTCTTCACCGATTCCAGGGTGTTTATTTGTTAATATAATTTATACAAGTAATTAATTATATTTCAAAGAGTCCTAATAAAATTTCCCCAATTGAATTAAGGTAATTGATGAAAAAACTATATGAGAACATGGATAAATGTTTTCTAAACCCATGGGAATCACCATTATGTTAAAAAAGTCACTTTATAATAAACATGCAGGGATCAATTAATATTTATATTTAATATCATGAACTTGATGGGACTCATATCATTAATAAATATTAGTTACCCAGTATTAATAAATTATTTATTCAACAATTTGGTTCTAAATACTTAATGATAACCATTTCATATAAATATAATCATAATTACATTTTATATTGAGACACAATGAATTAATTGTGATTCAATTTAGACATAAATATCCATTTTATCATTATTAAAAAAATCAATTTTGACTTTAGAGATTAACTCAATAAATTTTTCGTAGTATTTAATGATGAATTTATAATATATTTAAACAGAAATTAATTTAATGATTATCATTTTAATATTTATCTAAATTCCTTAATAATTTATATGGTTTAGAATAAATTTTTCATGTGTGACTTTTGGATAAAAAATTATTCATTCTCAGTTCGTGTATTCCGAAGAGAGGTTATAAATATGGATCAATAAATGAAAGAGGAATGTAATAAATTAATTAACCAAAAACACTATTAGATATCAATATATTTGATGGAATTTATAGATACTCATGATTATTTATTTGAAATTTATAACAACTATCAAAATGAAAAACTATGTTAACGTGGAATAAATTTATATTCAATTTTATTGATGAATATGAATAAAATTTCAAGGTTATTAATGGATGGTTTTTATATATATGTACTCACAATACACTATAATGGAGAGAGATGTTTGAGATACATTGATACATTAATGAAGGTGTTGGTATTTTTCCTATAGTAAAATCAATTGTTTGTATCATATGCATCAGAACAACTAAAGCTTCAGGATAAAAATAATACAATGAATGATTTGGAGCAAGTAGAAGTAATATTTGCATTGAATATATTTTTTTAATATATTTATGTTAAAATTTTGGACAAATAAATATCTATAAATGAAATGATCTTAATTTCTATATTCACACATAAGTAGTTGAAGATGTGAAAAGGTGTAGGTTGGATTCGATATTAAATTATAATTGATCATTATAGTTCAAACCTAGGATAGAGAAAATGTGGATTCAATATTGAGTAATATAGATTATGCATCCTTATTCATGGTGATGATTGAAAATGTCCCAGCACATACAAATTTCAATAGAATGTACCATGATATCATATATTAAATTTTTAATTATTATATTTCTTGAATGAATTCTCAACCATCCACCCTTATAAATATAATGGAGGCATAGAAGACATATATAGAGATTCCGAATATAATAATGAATAATCAGGAGTTTAACAAATAAAATTATTGAATTGTCTGATTAATACAATGAAATATTTCCATTATATTTTACAATGAAAAAAAATTTATAGGGTGGTGTACATAGTTTATCATTCTATATCAATCATGGAATCACAAATATAGATAGAGATATAAAGGATGTTTTTTGTGGGGAATCATAAATATATATGTTATGTAGTATTCATTTCATGTGATGAATTTTTTTAGAACACCCTAATCTAGTTTCATCATTGAGTGAAATTAAATTTTCAAGTATGAAATAAATTTTAGGTGGAAGAATAAAATTTCTCATATTAAAATTTGAATTTAATATCTTTATGATACATTTTTTTATTCATTATAATTAATTAAAATATAATTATGAAATTTACTATAAATATTATATTTAAATTTAAAAATGAGTAACTAAAAATGGAAAAATATAGAAAATCTACATTCTACAAACTACTACATTCTAAGGATAACTATATCCATTAAAAGGTAATAAATTAAAATGATATAGAAAAAGAAAATTCCTAATATTTTTATAACTATAAAATAATGTGGTTTGCATTCACCCTTGATATTCGTCATCTGTATAAAAAACCTATAATTATAAATTATCATCATGAAAGTAGAAAGCATGTTAGAGAATCGAAATTTTAATCAATATCAATTTTAAGTGTCATTTGGGGTGTCTTAACAAAATGAATTTGTAAGATGTAATGGTGTAATGTGAAAATTGGATATAATATCAAAAAACATTTTACTGATATTGAATTAGTAATTTTTTTATAATTTTTTTATATTTATTTTTAAATTTATATATATTTATTTTATTTTATTTATTCAGAAATCAAATAAATAATGTTTGAGGATTAATTATTATGATTTTATAAATACATATGATTCTAATTTAACTAGTTTTATGTATCATGTTTTTTTAAATTAATTACATATAAATAATGGCATAAAAATGTATTGATACAATTAATGCAATGATTTGTTTATTAAGTTAATGTATTTCAGGAAATAATCAATGAGGTATGAGGAATACTAATATATTTATTTATTGTTTAAAAAATTTATATTTAATACTATTAGTTTATTTATATATGTTTTTTTAAACAAAAAATAATAGTATTTTTGTTTTAAAATTTAATGGAATTTATTATATAAATATATATTAATAAAAAATCAGTACATATAAATTATTTCAAAAATAATTTAAAACTATTTAATGAAAAAAATGTTACTTTTCAAAAAAAAATTAGGCCTTATTAATTTTTATTTTAAAAAGATATATATATTGTGGTCACATGATGAGTTTAAAAAAATAACGGCCATATATAAAATTGTCTGAATTAAGAAGAATATAATTACTTTTATTTATTTTTAAATAATAATATCAAAACCTATTTTTTATAATGAAAAATTTCAATAAAAAATAGTTGTATCATTATGTTGTGTTTTCATTATATTGTTAAATTTAAAATATTAATAATTTGAATGTGTAAAACATTATTCGAAATTATTTATCATCACATCAATAAAATTTTATAGAATTTCTCTTATGTTTTAATTAAAAAATAATTACATTGGTAAATAATTCATAATCTTAAAGGGGTATTACAATGTGAATTGAAATTTTTAAAATTTTCATTATGATTTTTATTTTTAAATATTATGGAATTATTTTGTTTGTTAGGGAAGTCGTGTCATCATTTATAACCAATAGATTATACATAACTAACTTAGCTTCTTTGTGATTCTTTAATTATAATACTCCATTGAAAAATTTCCAATGAAATTTCATTCTTCATCACCAAAAACGTGAACTATATTCACCCACTCAAAAATACACATGTCATTTATTTTTATCTTGAATAATTTCCAAATCACTTTTTTTTAAACTGTTTCCCACTATTCGTTGAAATTATTATCATAAAAGAGTCATATGTCCTTTATTTTGTGATAAGTTTTTGTGAGAGTGAAAAATATCATCCATAAAGGATGATCACACTCAAACAAGAAAAATTAGAGAGGTATTTATAAATCTATAGGAGCTTCGATCAATCAATAAATTTCAAATAAAAATTTATGTATCTCATTAGGGATTATTTTTCAACATCACATTAAAATTGATAATTTTTAAGACTAAATATCCTCCATGGGATATTTTATATTCCCTCCATATGGAATATTATATATTTTATTTCCCATTTATTATTTCATTGGTTTGCACATTTTCATTCAATTTTATGTTTCTTTTATTGAAAAATTTTCTAAAATGTTCATTGTAAGTGTAGCCGAACATATATCATTTTTAATTTATGTAATATTTCTGCTATATTATTATATTATAATTTATAAATGTGTTTCTATATATTTTGATGATTTATTATGTTAATTTTCTATTGATTTTTAATTTCATTGCAATGTGTGAAATGAATCAATTTTTAACATTTTCCTCCTGCCCCATATTTATAGATTATGATTATAATGTCAGAAATAATATTTTTAACCCATCCCATAATGTTACATTTTTATTGGTTTCTCATAATTAATAATTTCCCTATTTTCATGGTTTCTAATGTAATTTAAATTCTCATTATATTATAAATTATTTTCTTTTACAAAATTTACTATAACCATTAATTTTATTTTTGTTATTTTTCAATTTAATTTTTTAATTTACTTATAATGTGTTGTTCCTATATTATAAAATTTTATAAACATTATTATATATTAATAGTTACATGATCTAAATATATCATCAATATTATTATTGTGTATTGATAATGACCTTGTTTTTGGGAAATATTCATGAAACCCGCTTATTTACTATGTTTTAATTTTCTAATGATGAGATAATGAATATTTTAATATATATCATTTATCGTCATTAGATAGGTGGTACTATTAAAGATTTCTAATGTATTTTGAACATATTTATATAACATAAAATATTAATAGGATATTGGTGGTTATCCCTAGTATAACATGTCATAGGATAATGGTGGTTAGCTAATGTTGAAAAGGATTTATGACAGTACTAGTTATCCCATATCCAAAAGGATATATGAACCTAGAGTTTATCCTAATTCTAACATTATAGGGGATATAAGAGGTTTTTCCAAGTTTAAATGGTTATGAATTGTTTTGGGTTAGCCCTTCATAAAACAGATATGGGGTGTGATAGGTTATCCCTTGTCCACTAGTTTATAGGTTGTTGATTATCCGATTCCATTATGATATAAATTTATTTTGGGATAACAATGACATAAATATAATATTATACAATGTAACTATGTCATGTTCTCATGTCTCGTGACTAATGAATCTGGTTTCCACACTATAATGACATGTTTGTATTGTTATTCTAAAATTCGAATTGAATAAGTCTGAAGACACAGATTTTCCATGTAATATTTTTAATTATATGGAAATATTACGAGTCTGCTAAATTTGAGGGTGTGTGAATCTATGGTGCGGTGTTCCCAGAATAAATTTTTGATCATTATTTAAAGTACGTTTGATAAACATGGAGGTTACATTTCTTAAATTTATAACTAGTGCTCGAATAAAAAATATTACAGCACTGCGGAATTCGTTGTGTCGAGATTCTCTTAAGTAAGGATTCACATCCACCACAGTAGGTCAGGAGAAATAGTTAGATTTTTTGACATTTAAAGGAATAATAAAAAAATTCTCTTTATTTATTTTTTTTCTTTTTCCGCCAATGGACATGCTGTGGGGGTGGGACCGAAAATGTGTCAAGCCATTAAATGGCTTGAAAACTCAATTATTTGTAACATCACCATTAGAAATTAGGATGGTTCCATATTTAATTGAACCAAATTAATTCCATGTTTTTTTACTCAACCTCCCCCTATCCTATTCATATGGATATTCAGGATGTGAATTGTCATGGCTTCACCAAGTGATAATGATCTGATAATGTGCCATGATGCCAAAAACTTGGAGTATGGGACCGATACCAGGGTTCGGTGATTAGAGACACCGATCGACGAACACCGACTCGTCCTTGAACATGATGTTCTATAATGATGTTGAGGTAGGGTTTATTTCTTATTAAAATTCAAGGGTTTTGGTATCATTATTCTACCCTCTTTCTATCAAGCAAACATGGATGGAATAACCCAAGAAGACATGGTCCAAACCCTCTGCCCTTTTTTTGGAATTTGTAGCATTCTTCATGAGAAATATATTCGGGTTGGATGAATCTCGAAAATCTAGGTGATGGTTGTGGCCAGAAACAGCCGGCCTCAAATGAAAGGGATGCCCGCCAGTGGGTGATTTTTGCAAAGAAGGTCACAGTTGTTGCCTTGGCAGGTGACATCAACAGCTGACTACAGCTGGCCGTGAAGGATGTGGTAGCGCGCCATAACACGCCTCAGGAGAAGGGGGTTACGGAATAGAACCGCAGTGGATAGAGGTGGCAGGAATTATCTAGATGTGGACAGTGGTGGGTGGCATGTTTTCTCCCTCCACAAAGGATGGACATGTCTTGAAAGCCCTGATGGTGGACTGAGACACGCAACTAGCCCTGCAGGTGACCTGGCTACTCCAGGAGGCACCTCCGCTTCGCCTTCCAAACGAGGGAGTCCTCACCCCCCATGCTATCTTTGGAAGACCCCGCTCCATTGGTCCTCAACTACAATATGACACTACCCTCCCTGAGACATGCCACGCTAGCACAGTGGGCAAATCCCCTCTGCGGGCCGCGATGCACCGCCCTGGCAGGCCGAGCCGGTGCGCGCTGTAGCGGGTCGAGCACTCTGTGACCCTGCTTAGCCAGATCAGACCTAACATGATTCGGTTTGACCCAAACCTAGTTGGGTTGGCCCAGACACCGTCTTCCTAGGGAGGTTCGACTAGGTCGGACTGGACTCATACCCTTCCAGGTCCAATTTTTCTAAATGAGCAATAACATGAAATCCGGGTGTCCGTTTGATGAACCATTTACGGTGCTAGGAGCCTTGGAATGAGACTTTCCTTCTGTTATAATACACATGTCTTTCAAATATACATGGAGTATGGATAGTTTATATCGAACCAGAATCCAACCGGTTCCTCAGAAATAAAATTCTTATAAGTTATAGACCAGGAATCTGATTGACACGTCGTCTGTCGTGTTTGAACCATTACGACATGGTAGTTGTTTGGGATACTTATTTTTTGAGCTTTTTGGTGGTTGAAGTCTGATAAATAGCTAGAGGAGCATATCCTCCCCAAATCAAGCATGCATTGATCGGGAATCCAGTGGTTGGGATTGAGGTGGAGGTTGGAGATAAATCATATAGAGGTTAGTACAAAGAGATTCTATGTGGGTCAGCACTTAACGATCCTATGTGGGTTATATCTATGTGGGTTACGACACATAGATCTTTCATGGTTCAGTGCATACTGATTATGTGTGGGTCAGGTATTGTGTGTGTCATTGTGGTAAAGTAACTATTGATACTGTGTGGGTCAGACTCCATACTGAAAAATGTAGTGCCTCTTGATAGAATAATATGATATAGCTTCTCAAAAAATCATACGTACTTATTTTCTTTACTTATACCTGGTGTGAGATGAGTCTCTGGCTTTGTGGTACTCTCACTATTGTGTTGTTACATTGGTGGTGTTACATTCATGGTGTTGCCTTTGTGGTACATTCACCTTCATGTTGATACCTTCATGGTGTTATATTTATGGTACTTTCACCATCATGGTTTAGTATTCATGATGTTACCTTTTTCGTACATTATCATTGTGGTGTTTTCATCGTGGTGTTGCCTTTGTGGTACTTTTTCCTATGTAGTGTTACCTTTGTGGTGTTAACATTGTGGTATTCTTACTTCGTGGATCATTAGTGGAAATTGATTAAAAGTTGGATCATTAAGTTTTACTTATAAATGAGATGAGTATTGTTGGATAACATAGGCATATGTATGGGCATATACATAAGTATAATTAATTACTACTTCATGCGTTTTTATTGATGTCTTGCTTTGTGGTTTTTCCTTTGTGGAACTCCGGGATACCTTCGTGGGTCTCAGGGTCCCCATTAAAAACTATTATACTCACCACTACATGTAATAATCATACACCATTTAGTGTCTTGTGTAGATGACAAACAACGTTGATCAAGGGTGAGGGATCCAATGCATAATGGTGCTCAGAGGTGGACAATTTGATATGACATGTTGTAGTGACTAATGATCATGAGATGTACCAACCCTTCAGGTAGGATCATCTGGGGATGTTCCAATTGTTGTTTTCTATTTTAAATGCACATTTACTTTTGAGATGGCCTTGCATTTTTCCCCCATTACATTCAGTACACTTTTACTATAGGAGTTTACATTGTGGTTGTTTCATGGGGTGTTCTTGGATTGAGTGTTCGTACAGGATTAAAGGAAATTCCTTCCTGGGATGGGGATATTCATTTTTGGTGATAGTCTACAGCCCCTGTCATATAATAGGTAGTCTAGGGGTAGTCATGTCATGGGCCCTGGGGTACTGGTCATGAAAAAGTTGTATAGTAGGAGAAGGTTCTACCAAAAAACTAGGAAACTAAACATTTCTATTTTCAAAATAGTATTTTGTGTAATGTGTTTGGTTTTCATTTTGGTGAATCTAGTGCTGGTGTGGCTGTCAACATATCCATAAACTAGGACCATGTATTCTGATTTCTGATTGAGGGCATAGAAACACTGATTGTGTGTGTTATGAAATGTTTTCCTTATAATCAATTTTAGTCAACTCAACAGGTATAACTTATAGACCACATCACACCTTTTTTCTTTCAGAATGTATACATGTAAACAACCTTCTAGGATTCACAAAATAATACCCAATGACAACCCATTGAGTGATAAGGCCTCTGTGAAAGGCCCTCTTATAGTGATATAACCTTCAGTAGGTGTACCAGCAGCACCACTACCCGTTGGGAATCCATTTCCACAAGCCCCACCAGCATATAGTGCCTGATGACTGAGCGCATAACCCTTGTTTTTGTAGTAGATTCCTCCAAGGTTCTGATGTGAGATAGATTCAATGATGGTAGAGGACTGGTTATAGGCTATGTCAAGAGTTTTCCACTTATTAGGGACACCAAATAACAAGATGTTGATCCTAGATCACAGTCTCTTCTATGAGGCAGGAGGGAGATGGTGGAGTCTGACACTCTAGTTACATGATAAGGTGACCCACACCTAGGTAAAATTTGATGACATATTCAGGGAATAGTTCATCCGAGCGACCTTACGATCAATACATATACATGAGCTACTTCACTTATAATTGGGCTGCGTGATAGTGGCCCAGTACTCGTTGAGTTCACTGATCTCTCCTACTACTCTACCAACATGGTATGAGACCCTTTCATTAGGACCCAAACCATTTAGAAGAATATCTAATGGGATATCCAAGTAGTGATGATATATCTCATCATTACAATGCAGTATTGATTACTTGTGCGAGCTCTTTTGGTGGAGAACTATCTCACTGAGCATGAACCAATAGCGAGAGCCACATCCTGACGTCAGGTAGTAGAGTCAGCTGCAGTAGGCAATTGAGTGATGATGCAGGGGCCCAAGAGGGCCAAAATAAATTTTGGGTGACCTCAGCATATTGGGTCTGTGGTGCGGAGATCATGTGAAATAGTAGGACATTTGAAGAGAAGGTTGTGATACTCGTGTAGTGGGAAAGGTCACATGGATCACAACTACCCAACCTGCCCTACGGAGGACCAATAAAAGGTTGAGGAACCGCTGAGGTAGAGTTAGAGGTTCGATTGAGGAGTTATAAAGGGTGTAAGACATGTAAGAGGAGGTGGCCATGTAGTAGGTGGAAGTTATCGAATCTAGGTTCTACTTCCACCACCTCCAGGTGGTCCACCATGACCACTGGTATCCAGAGGACAAGGAAGAGCTAATCACTTGGCAGTTGAGGCGTACAACCTTGGAACTCCTGTGATTATTAGACGTACAATAAATTTCTACCCTATCCTAGAAATTATACTTATAGACACAGGTTCCATTCACTCTTTTTTTTACAACCCTTATTCAGAGCTCATAGATTCAAATGGAGTCATTTTCTTGATCCTTACAGCTAAGGACCTTTACAGGAGGGAATTCAATGATTAAACACATGTGATGACAATCTGAGCTTACTCTAGGAGTTGATTTATTCAGCCGTGATCTGTTTGTAATATCATCAAGGACATAGAACATCATCTTGGGTATGTGGTGGTTATCCACAATCCATTCACAAATTTACTGTATTTGGAGATATGTGCAGTATGACTATGATGAGGATACCAGGTTATCCTTCACCAGTGAGAAGGGATCCTTTGCAACACAGGATGGACTTTCCCAGAGGAGGTGCTGCGAATCACACATTTATTGGCCAGCATTACCCTCAGGGAAGCTAATGTTGGGGGGTTCGATCTATCCTATAGTGGTGTACCAGTATGCTGATTCCTTTCCTAATGATGTTCTTGGACTACATCCTCATAGAGAGGTAAAATTTTACCTCAAAATGTACCCCAGGAAGACACTGATATCTACACTAGCATATTAGATGGCTCCCTCAGAGCATCACGAGTTACTTGTATAGATAGAGGACTTGCAAAGGAAGGGGTTCATAATACCCATTGTATCTCCATTTATAGCCCTGATTTTGGTTTCAAATAAGGAATATTGGAGTTTGAGAGTTTGTGTGGACTATTTGTGTCTGGACCTGGTGACCCTGAATAACAAGCATCCACTCCGGAGGGTTGAGGATCTCTTGGATAATTTGATGTTATCTCAATGGTTTTTGAAGATAGACCTCAAATTATGCTATCATCAGATCATGGTACGAGATGAGAATGTGTAGAAGATTACCATCAGATGTTGGTATAACCACTATGAGATCTTGGTTAATCCATTTGGCATCACCAATGCCCCTTCTGTTTTCATGGGACTCATGAACATGATCTTTTAGCCATAACTCTATCACTTTATGGGGGTCTTCATCAAAGGCATATTGATATATTCACTGTCAGAGGAGGAACATGCCAATCATCTGTAGATAGTTACGGGTACACTTTGAGAACACTATATTAATGCTAAGCTATTGAATTTTCTATTCTGGATAAGGCAGGTCCACTTTCTAGGACACATTATCTCTAAGGCTAGAGTTGAGGTAGATCTGGAGGGAATAGAGGTTGTGCTAGTTTGGGATCCATCCGGGAGTGTGACTGAGGATTGGTTTTTCCTAGGATTGGCTGGGTACTACTGAAGTTTGGTACCACACTTTTCCAGAGATGTGGCAAAATTTTTAGTGTTGATGAAGAAGGGACATAACTTTGTATGGATGGAGAGATTCTTACATGGTTTTCAAGAGAAGAGGAAGAGGATGATTAGTTCTCCCATTGTGAGGCTACCAGAAGAGGGTATTTGGTATATAGTATATAATAATGATGTATGGACTGGATATGAATGTTTCCTATTGTAGGAGTGAGAATTAGTTGCATATTGTTATCGATTCCCGAGACATCGTGAGCATAACTACGATACCCATGACTTGGAGTGAGAAATTGTGGTCATTTCCTGGATGAAGTGGAAGCATTACATGATGGGTGACCATTTTACAGTCTACTCAAATCTCAATAGTATGTATTCTCTCATATGGACCTGATCCTAAGATAGTGAAAATGGATGGAGTTCCTCTAGGACGATGAATTCGGGATAGCCTATGAAGGGGAACGTAGTGGCAGATACAATTAGTAGGAGGTCTGGTTTACAGTATCTGAGGGAGGCGATAGAGCAGTTGCCTACAAGGAAGATACCTTTTTGGATAGAGATGGAGCATCATAGATTCAGTATATTACTATCACTCCACCACTAAATCTGTGAGTTTGGGGGGGGGGGTACAACTAGGGGATATTGACTGTAAGGCTCGATGGGCTCAGATATCCACAGGGTAGAGACCTGATAGATTTTATAAATGTGGGGAGCACTTTATTCACATCAAAGGATGGACCATGGTACCATTGGTGCTATGTGAGGTGTTGTTGAGGGAATTCAATACATCCCCTCTGGATATGTAACTTTGTGTGGAAAACATATACTAGGACCTCTGGTGTTAGCACTGGTGGCTATGGATGAATAATACATTGGCATAGCTTGTTTCACAATGCTTCACTTTCCAGTAATTTAATTCTTATCATCAGGTTCCAACAACATTTGAACATCCAATAGTGGTTCTGGAGTAGAAGTGGGATGGTATCTCCATGGATATTGTGACAAAGATTCCACATAAGTCCAGGGGGAATGATTCTATGTGGTTGATCATTGATGAACTCACCAAGTCGTTCCACTTCCTACATATATGAGAGAAGGGATTGGTAGAGGGAATGGGATTCCACTACGTACATGATATTGAATGACTTCATTGGGTGCCAACAAGGATCTTTTCTGACTGAGACACACATTTAACATCTTTTTTGTTCAATGGATTATAGGAGGAATTTGGGACACAACTACGTTTGAGCACCACCCCTCATCCTCAAATGGACGGTTAGACAGAACGAACCATTCAGACACTATAGTACATGCTTTGTTCTTGCATCCTAGATTTTGGATGTAGTTTAGAGGAAAACATTACCAAGGTGGAGTTCATGTACAACAACAATTATCACTCCACCATTGGTATGGTAACATTCTAGGCCTTGTATGGTTGACCTTGTAGATCACCTCTCTGTAGGAAAATCCTAGAAATGTCATCAATTATGGGTCAAGAGTTTGTATGTGAAACCACATAGAATGTGTAGATCATCATGGAGCAGATGAAGACGACACTGAGCATGCATTAGTCTTATGCTGGTAAGAGACGTAGACCTTTAGAGTTTGAGGAGTGAGACCATGCCTTCCTATGGGTCTCAAAAATATGAGGATAGAGGAGATTCATTAGGGTGACAAGATATTAGTGAGGATCATCAGAACAATTCAGGTTCTCTGTAGAGTTGGAAAGGTGTCAGATCGCCTAGATCTTCCCCCCACAGATGCATTCGGTGTATTCTGTTTTCCACATGTTGAAGCTAAGGAGGTACATTCATAATCCATATCACATCATCAAATGGGTAGATCTAGACATTGATGGTGTGGATACCATTAAAATGATTATGTTGGAATTTTTGGATCGATTGGATTGAGTCCTTCATGCACAATCTATAATTCTGGTGCACATTCGCTTGTATTATAGGGACCTCCAGAAGATCACATGGGAGAGGGAGCCTCAAATTCATGCTCAATACCCCCAATTTGATTCCTTAGTCTTTGTGGTGGATTTTGGGGAAGAAAATCCATAAGGTGGTGAGAATGTAAAGAACCATATTTTCCATGTAATTTTTTATTATTATATATAATTATTATGAGTTTGTAAAAATTGATGGCACATGATTTTGAGGCCTCATGTGCCCGAAATGAATTTTGAAACATTTTTTATGGTACGTTTAGTAAATGTGTTGGCGGAGTTTTAAATCCATTGAACCCATGCTCACAAAAAAAATCAAAGGGCACCGTCGAAATTGTAGCACCAGAATTCTCTTAATGAAGGTTTCACTTCGACCACTGTAGGTCTGGATAAACGGTTAGATTTGATAATTTTAAAAGAATAAAAGAAAACCTTTTTATTTTAATTTTATATTTTTCCCCCAACATCCAAGGGTTGGTTGCGGTACCAACGATGTGTCCATCCATAAAATGGCTTGACTCCTCAATTTTTTGTAACAGCACCATAAAAAGTTAGGAAGGTTCCTTATGTAATTGAACCCCGTTAATCCCATGGGCATTACTCACCCACTCTATCTCTTATATTTATGGGGCATGGAAAGGTGTATTGGAAAAACGTCACCAAGAGACGAAGTTATTATTAAATTCCACGATTCCAACCACTTGGAGGATGGGATTAGTATTAGTTGGGGATGATGAGCGCCACAGATCGACAAACAGTGAACCCTCCTCGAACACAAAATTTGGAAAAAAATGTTGTGGTATGATTTATTTATTGTCCAAATTCTAGAGTTGATGTATCATTAATCTACCCTCTTATTATCAAACTAACACGGAGGGCACGAGCCAAATAAAAAAGGCTCACACTCTCAGCCCCTTTCGTTGGAATTTAGAGCATTCCTTGCTAGGATAATATTATGGTTAGATGAAATCTAGAATTCCAGGTGATGTTGGAAGCAGAAAATGGCCAGTTGTAGTGGAGAGGGCGGCGTGCCGTCATGCACCTCCAGTGAATAAGGTCGTGACCGTATCAACGGTGATTGAAGGCGGGGTCTGACTACGGCCGATCATGGAGGAAGAAGAGGCACGCTTTCGGGCTCCATCGAAGAAGGGGGACAAAAAAAATTGTCATGCCAAACAGCAGCAGCCGGAACCGGCCTGCTATAGACAAAGGTAATCAGAGAAACATTGTGTGCCATTGAGGATGACCTTAGCTCAAAAGCCATGGTGGGGGACCAGGACTCGTAGCGGGTCCTGTAGGAGACCTTGCAACGCCATGAGCTTCCACCACTCCAACTAAAAAATTGGGGAGACCACTCCCCCTGTGTGAGCTATGGAAACCCCCTCTCTAGTTTGTCAAAATTCCAGTTGTTTTCAACCCTCTGCAGGTCGGCCCGTGAGAGCTCCTGCGGGCTGTGCCCCTCTACTATCCAGACCGGGCCACCTAAACCCAGTGGGTCATGTGAGCCCTATAGTCCGCACCACCATAGAATTCCATTCTGGTTCGTGGACAAGAAGGTCAAGCCCTCCACATCCAGGCCTCTTCGGGGCATACTCGGGTCGGGTTGAGTTGACCCGAAACAGACCTGGACCCTTCGATGTCCAGTTTCACTAATAGAGCCATAACATGAAATCTAAGCATTAGTTTGACGAACCGTCTACGATTATAGGACCCTTGGACTGGGACAGTCCTTTTGGTATACTATAATTGAGTTATAGATAATTTTGATATAAAAATGGGATGGATCGAACTTGAATTCAACCAAGCCCTCAGAACTAAAATGCTAATAAGTCATAGACTGGGTGTTGGATTGGAGCACCGTCAGTCGCGTTGGAACCGCTAAGACATAACGGTCCTTTGGGATACATATAAATTGTTCTTCTTGGTGGTTTTTGTATGACTGACAGATTAAGGATTGGATCATCCCAGAATGAAGATATCTTTGAGCATGAAACTAGTTACTGGATGTGATGTGGATGTTGGAGAAATAACATTCAAAGGTTAATACCAAGAGATCCTTTGTGGGTCATCACTTACCGATCCTATGTAGGATAGATCCTATGTAGGTAACCATTCAAATATCTTTTGTGGGTCCGCTCATACTGATCCTGTGTGGGTCAGATTCAGTGTGGGTCAGTGTGGGTTAGTACCTATCGATCCAATGTGGCTAAGACTATTTAATGACCAAAACATTGCCTATCAACAAAAAATAATGATTTAGATTCCCGAATAATCATATGTACTTGTGTGATTTACATATACTTGGTGTGAGCTGAGTATTTTACCTTTTGGTAATCTCAACTTCGTGTTTTTACCTTTGTAGAACATTCACCATCATGTGGTTACCATCGTGGTGTTTCCTTTTTGGTATATTAACCTTTGTGGTGATACTATTGTGTTGTTACCTTTATGGTATATTCACCTTTGTGGTGTTGAATTTGTGGTGTTACCATTGTGTTACTTTAACAATCACCATGTTACCTTCATGTTGTTACCATTTTGGTACTTTTACTATCAGGTTGTGACAATCATGGTGTTATGTTTGAGGTATTCTTCCTTCATGGATCAGTTTTTCAAATGGATTAAAAGTTGGACGCTTAAGTTTTCCTCATAAATGAGACATGTATATTTTGATAAAATAGGTTTTTGTTTGATAATATACTTAATTTGAGTTGATGATTGCTTCATGATTTATGATAGAGGAAATTCATTGTGGGTTTCCTTTGTTGTACTCTTAGAGACATTCGGGGGTCTCGAGGTCCCTACTGAGTATCATTATACTCACCCATGCATGGGCTATTCATGCACCTTGATGTGTCTTGTGCAGAAGACAAATAACATTGATTGAGGATGACGGAGCCAGGATTGGACGGTGCTCTGAGGTGGATCATTTGACGTGATGTGCTGCGGTGACTACTAACCATGAGCTATACCTACCCTTCAGGTAGGATCCTCGATAGACATTCCAGGTTTTGTTTTCTCTTTTAGAGGATCTTGTACTTTTCAGTAGGTCTTGTATTCTGGCCCCTTTAATTTTAGTACACTTTTATTACAATTGTTTACTTTGCGGTTGTATCTTGTTGTGTTATTGGATTGTGTGTTTGTACATGTTTAATAACAATGTCTTCTAGATATGGGGATACACCTTTCTGGTGCTAGTCACCATCCCTTGGCCTATGGAAGGAGTGCTTGGGGTAGTCACAGCATGGCCCCCTGGGGGCGGTTCGTGACCATAAGTCATTTTTATAATATATTTTATATGATTCATGTTTTTATCATGTTATGTTTAAACTGAAAGTAAATGTTTTCATACCTACATGCTTATCTTAAACTCGCTTATGAACTATAATTTTATCTTTAATGGTTACACATAATGAGATTATGAGATAACCCCATTTTCATCTTTCCATTATCTATGATGTGATAATGTGTATAACATGTGATATGTCTAGAATGGGGTATAATGTGTCATGATTATGGAGAAATGATCATTGTGTTGTACAATAATCTTTCAATGTATTTAACCATCAATGAAACAAAAAAAAATAGATTATTGGATTTGATTTATTATTTAATGCATCGAATATGAAAGAAAAATTTAATAATACTTATGAGTTTAAAGGTTGGTTCATCAATCCAGAAAGATATCATGAATTATATTTTTCATGATAATTTAATGATGAAACTCAACCACCACCACCAATTCCACATATCCATTGTACATTACACAAAATTTATACGAGTTTGTTTTTAATGATCATTAATCGTTTTAATAACCACATAACATCCTCAGGATTAAGAAAAAAATAATAATTAATTATATCCATATGTAAATAGTTATAAAATGTGGAATGAAAACTATATATCATACATCAAATATACCAAATATATTTTATGTTTGGATATGAACATGAAATTTTTAACATTCTATAAAATATTTACATATCCCATTACCACATTTTGAAACAATTTTATATTAACTTTTTTAAATATAGGTTGAATAGCACTATATTATTTACATATATTTTACATGTATATATAATTTATTATAATAATATGATAAAAAGGTATATATAACTTATTTGAATTTTATAACTATCATTGGGAGGGGGTATGTAGGTATTGGTGGACACTGAGTCTCGTGAGACCCTTATATTGATTGGATATTCGTAGAGTAGGATGAATATTTTCTTATTATTAAATTTTATAAGTTATTTTTTATATAAATGATATTTAATGTCTATGAGTTGTCAATTTCACATTTATATGATATTCCACATTGAATGAATCTTCAAGAGAAAATGGAGGATAGTAACATGTATTCACAACAAGTTGTATCCCTAGAACACATTGTAACATTCTAACATACTAAAGAAAAATTTTTATGGAAATATTTATATTGGGTATTGAGTCAATTTATTGTGTGGATTTGAGAACTATGTAATATATATATGAATTTATGGGATATTTTTAGCTGCATTATCCGCCACTCATTCTGGGTGATGACAGACTAAATAATTTTATGTAACTTACTGGGTGTCTCCAGATATTTTCATTTATATCATGACACCCCCTGGTTGGAGGGTGAATCCTACTACCTATATTCTCTATTAAACATATACAAATGGGGGGTCTTCTATGTCTAGGTTCTCCTCTATGAGGTACCATCCTATATGGAATTTAATAATTTGATTTTTATTATGTTATTCATAGAGATCCTATTCAGTTGTTTTTTCCATTTTATTAATAATATGGTTAAAAAATAATATATTTAAAATATAATTCACAAATGATTTTATATAACAAATATATTTAAATCATGTGTCAAATAAGGAACATAAATTAGAGTATTTATAAATAATGATTGTTTGAATTTTTTTTTCTATATGATTGTGAACATATTTCACCTGACATATTTTATGGAGGTATTCAAGTAATCTCAAAATTATTAGATTAATTTTTTTAGGGAACACTATTTCAATAAAAGAATATAAAAATAATGCATCAGTTTTATTTGTTTTTGTTTTAGAGGTGGTTTTTAGAACTAATTCAAAATATATAGTTGTTAAATATGTAATGAGTATTTGAAGTTGATTATGGTGGTTGCTATTTTAACTAATATAGTAATCTTTTGGACATGATTTTTTTAATTTAGTAGTTGTTTTTAATTAGAGAAATGTAGTGTTGGTTTCAATAATTATAGATTTTTATATATAATAAATAATTTATGGAAAATATATGTGAAACTAGTTAATTTTCAGTGGTTAAAATATGTGTTACACAATTATCAACCACTAAAATTGGTGATGGTTGTATGATTTAAAAATATAATTAATATATTTCTATATATACCAAAAACTAATATACAATGAATATATACAAAAACAGTTTAATTAATACACTTTAACACAAAAAATAACATCGATTAACCAATAATCATTCCATTACATATAATAAAATATAAATTACATTGTATTAAAAAAATCAAACTTTTCAAATTGAAATTACTAAAAGGATTCCTAACTTCTCTACGATGATGTATGTACCTAACCCATCATTACTTAGTCATGATGTTACCCAGAACCTCCTTCTTTATTTCCTTCTATTGGTACATTAATTTTTAGTAATTAGCTAAATATTAATAATTAGAATATTCAGTGAATAATATATGAAATTTAATACAGAAAATATATGATTTAATCTAAGTATTTTTATGCAATGGTATAATATTGAATCAAATAATTGGTAGCCACGAACATGCCATAAATTACTGTAATAATCAGTATCCTTTGTTGATTCTGGAAGATGATAAAATATCCTAAATCACTATGTTAACTTTTCCAAATAATTATCATTGTATACTAACCATCCCAACCAATAATTATACATAAAATGATAATTATAATTTAGACAATTTCCATAATATTACAATATATACTATTCAAATAACTGAATAATTTGTTTATGTGATATAGAAAGGAAATATTTAATTATATTGGAATTAAAAAATTTACTAAAAGATATAAAATCTAAATGGTTGAGAATAGTATAATGTTATTAAATTTACTGATTTTATTTTTTGCATTTTTTTTGAATAATAAATAACATCAGCAGATTTTATACCTATGGATGAAAGTGTATTTGGATAAGAATAAATTATTCCAAAAAAGTGTACAAGGAATGTGATGAATTTTGCCTTCTGTTTTTAAAGTATAATGGGAACCTTGTGAAGTAGAGTATAATTGATTGTAAATATCATCTCAGATGGTATACTAGAAAAAGAATTATCCTTTTTGTAATTAATATAAAATAAAATTATCCTTATATAGAAATTACAAAACCATTCATTTATTCATGTAAAAAACAATTTTTGAATTCTATTCCTTGTTGGTCATGTTTTTTTCAGGTTCCATTAATAACATTATTTAATTTTTTCTATCCATTCTTCTTCTTCTTATTCTTTTTCACTCTTCCAAAAAACCATAATTTTCAATACCATCAAATATAAAAAATACTCTTAGTTTTTTTCAATGTGGTCACTATCAAAAATTACTTAATCTTCATCCCCCATATCATACATGTCTCTCATTGTCATATAGATAACAATACCTCACCCATCATCCTCTATAATATCCAGATAATATACAATTTTCCCATAGAATCCTAAATATATAGTTTTTATTCCTATATCCCACTAATATTAATAAAATGAAAAAATTTAAAATAAGTAAATTGTAATGAATCATTCTTTATAAACATGTTAAAATATACTTAGAACCATTTAGACAATATTATCACAAATTTTTCTATTATAATTTACCTTGATAAAGTTAACCAACATTACATAATGACATTGATCCATAATTATTAATATACTACAATTTTTTTTTTCACACTTTCATTGCGGTCTAAAGTACAAATGTTGAAACCACCAATTTTATAATAATGTAATTTTCTAACACGACTCAAAGGACCCCCAGCTATGAAAGATCAAATTTTCAGATAGTTTAGAGTAAATATCATAATTAATTATCTATATAAGCTGATATAATTTTTTTACATAATTTAGATAAATGATAACTTATTCATAATACGTAATATATTTAAAACATACAATAATTATAATATATTCAATAATTAATTGGGTAACATATTCTTTTATATATTTCAAAATACGAGATCTAATCCTAAGGTTTATATCCATTTCAGTTCTTAGTATGTCAACATAGTGATCAAAAATATTTTCAATGAGTAACACATATTTGTGTCCTTCTTTTAAATTCAAACATTTCAAAAAAAATGAAGTGATTTTTAAAAATTGATTTCCTAAATTTGGACATATTGATGAAATATTATTATTTTTCAATTGATTTGGATTATCAAAAACACTTCCCACCCGATTGAATCATGTCTCTATCAATTCAAATTAAATTTAACAAATGGATAATCAGTCTTTATCAAGGTATCTTCTTCCAATATAGAATTCTAGAAGATCTTTATTTTTCATATAAAAATTCAAATAACCAAAATCCCCAATGATAAAATGTATGAAATTAAAATGTAAGGTTATTAAATTTTAACTATGATATATAAAATGTTCTAATGAAAAGCAATAAAATAAAATAAAACTCGATTGTATTAATTCTTTGATAATGTATATGACCCATAATATTCACTTAATTAGATAAATTCATAGTTAGATTAAACATAAAGGTGAAAAATGATGGGTAGAAGAACATATCGAAATAACTTAGCATCCATAAATTTTTCTCCTAATGTTTATCCAATTCATTACTGTTTTGTTTATTCATATAAATTTGACTAATAAATGTAGAAATTTTGATTATAATATCTTTATTTTATTATGAAACAAATTATGCAATGTCAAATGTAGAATCAACTCCATCTGTAAATTTGATTCATATATTTTCATTACATGTATCATATGATTATTAAAATCAACACATCATTATATATTTCTAGAATATACATCTTGCACTATCACATTTTGTTATATTCAATGTAAAAAAAATTATAATTGGTTTTCATTATAATTATAACATCTGGATACTCCTTATAATCATTTGGCCATATATTAAATTTGAAATTCATTTATTTTAATTATTTATGATCACTTAAATGATCTTCATTTTTTACAATCTCATTATGATACAAAATCAACACATTATCAACCACATTCATATTGATATATAATCCACAATTATTTTTATTTCTAAAATTAAATTCTATGTATATTATTTTTATATGTATTATTCTTTTAACCTTTATATCTCTTGCAATTTTAATTTATGGTGTTCTAATGCCATTTCCACTTTAATTTATCTGAAATTCATTTCTAAACTCTATACCAAAATTTGTGATTCAAAATAAACATTACTACCAAGTCAAGCCAAACTAGTATATATATTCCCACTAGAATAATTTCCTAGGTTTGTAAATTCACTAATGGTCCATATAAGTGAAATATGCATTTCAAATATTTGTGTTAACGATTCTTAATATGTTTTGAGACAATTAATATATAACGCTTGTAATTATTTAATTAGTGGAAAATATAATACATCAATTTCAATTTAATGTATTTTATTTTGTGGAATAATTATCGATGTGATGAATGTATTATATTTCATACACATCCAGGAAGATAGTTTATGGGGGATCAAAACAATAGAGTAAATGTTATGACTACTACATAAAGTACCAAATGGATTGAATCCATCATTTTCCAATCCAAAATTTATATTACTATGATCATTAGAGAAATATTCATATGATTAATTGAATGTATTCTATAATTTTGAATCTCTTGTCTGTCTCTTGAAATAATAATTATTATTATGAAATTCATGAAAAATCATATGATTTGTAGTTCTAGATGAAATAAATAATACTTTAGCCTTGTATTTAATGAAAATTCACAAAAAAACATGAAAAAAAAGTATTTTGTTTCTTTGGGGTAGTATGTAGATTCAAACTTGAATTATTTGTTGATGATTTCCACTGTAAGTATAACATATTTTTCACTTATTTCTATTAGATCTTTCTTTTCAATAAAGTTTATAATAATTGGGACTTCAATTTATCTTCACATAATTGGGTCTATGATTTTTAATAATATTCATCATATAATAAAATGATACAGGGGTTGTATATTCAATAAATGCACCACAAAATAATTCTAATACCATAGAGAATTTATTATCAATAACTCTGCTTGAACATTATATGTGGTAAAATATTAGAAAAAAAATGAAATTTGGAATATCTGACAAATCATTCATATAATTATTGAATTCCATCTTCAAATTAATTAGAAATATCTTATATTTAATCATTTTATTTCCCACTTGTATTTGTTTTTTCATCATCATTTTTTATTGTGTCATCATTTTGATTAGTTTTTCATATATTTATTAAAACATTGTTAATAACCACAACATCAACAACTGAATCAACTAATATTTTATATTATTGATACAATTTCCCTTTTATGAAAAAATCATCTTTTATCATGTTTTGAATTTCATCTTTCACTATTGGATCTTTCTCTTTTTTATATTGAATGTATAAAAAACTACTCAATTTTTCTATACAGTATTATTATCCATTCCAAATAAAACCCATGTGTTAAGGATACTTTTTTCATAATAATATATTAAAATAACTCATCTCCCAAAGTCAATATTTTTAATTAGAATTTATGATATACAAATTTTATTCATTCATTCATAGAATGATTATAAAATGAAAGTTCCAAAAAAATGTTCAATCATATACTATAATGATATGTGTTATAAGGTAAATTAATTCATGTTTTATCCATATGTATATGAAAACCTATACTGTATAATATAAAATATTATTATATTATTATATATAATAAAATATAATTTTTATCTTCAGAAAGTAATAATTGTTCTCAAACTACCCCAAAAACTAAAGTTATTATGTTATTTATTAAACTATAAATATTAAATAACAATTAGTATTGTAATATTATTCATCCTAACAATATAATAGTATTATGGCTTAAAAAATCATGATCATGTACTTATTATTAATTAGATAATGAACTGATAAACCTAACTATCAATCCTCGTATGAAAAAAAATATGACATTAATATAGATTTATGGATAGGTTATTCCAGGTTTCCATGAAATGGAGATAATCAATGCGGTATAATTTACCATTTAACCAAATTTGATCTATTTAAACAAATCTATAGGACACACTTTGTTGTTGTGTTTGGAATGATATATATAAATGTGAGATGGTAGGGTTACATAGATTTTTTATGAGAATAATTTTTGGTCAAGATGGTCAATTTTACCTATGGTTTATATTGACCTTAAAACAATAAATTGGATGTTATTTGAGGCTGATTATGGAATATTATCAATAGAAAGATTGGTTTCCATAGTATACACAACTAGATATTTACCCTATACACATGGTTTAAAACTATGGGTATAGGTTTTACTCAAGATTTTAAAGAATCATGGGAAACGGAGGCATCATTATAGTCCTAATATATACCCAAGGTTTGAAATACCTATACCAATGGTTTCCTAAATGTGGGTATAGGTGTATTCTAGTGTGTCGTTTATCCTATAAATATTCTTTTTAAACTTTTGTTATAGATTTTAAAAAATATATGGTAATGGGATTCAATCCCTAGACCTCCTGTTTTTGGTTTTAGAACATAAACAGTACCCCATCCTCACTTATTAGAATATAAATATATATTTTCTAATATATATTTATCTAAATAGTTTATATTGGAGAAAACACCATGGGTATTTGTGTTCCCGTGAATTTTTTTATCCGTTGAAAATTTTTCCCACTATAATGCAAGAAAGTTATACTCATTGTTTTGAAAAAACATGGGTAAAGGTCTTCAAAAAACCCTATACCCATGATTTTTGGGAAACAATGGTTATAAGTCTAAAAAAACAATATACCCATGTTTTTTGAAAAACTGTGGGTATAGTTCTAGAAAAAAAATTACCCATGATTCTATAAGAACCATGTGTATAGGTTCTAATACTATACATATACCATTGTTTTGGAAAACAAGGGGTATATTTTTAATTTACAATAGTGAAACTATTTAGATATTATAGAAAATAATTTCTGCATAAATCATCTATTTTAAAAGACTATGGGTGAGTTCCCTAATATTGCATGTTTTTTCCTATAATATAAATTTTCACCCATCTATTCAGATAATCCCATTAGGTGAAATTCTTTGGAATGTAGTTAAAAAATAAAATTTTTATTTGAGATGAAGGAATGTTCTATATTGTTAGCATGATTCACATAAAGAAGATATCAATGTATATTCATTCGATTCTTAAATGGATGGTGACTTCTCAGTGAAGTAATGTATTATATAATGACTATATATTTCATCCTTTTGAAGTTTGAAGAAGGCTACATGGTGTCCTTATTAGTTCCACCTATACTGGGGCATAAGAATATTCAAGGGAATAGGAATTTGGAAACTATATTAGTGGTGTAATTTAAGGTCACCAAGGAGAGAATTATAGTTTTATACAAACAAGAAATAACTCAATGTTAACATGTGATAGAAAAATTATTCTATTAATCTTATATTTTTGAATATCATAATGGTGATTCTAATTTAACATGCACTGATAATATTTAATTATAGTTTATTGTATCATTAATGTAGTATCAATCATATATGATGATTTATTATGAGATGATATTTTCCAGGAAGATAAAAATCATGGTATATTTATATCTGTAACATAAATGAATCCAATATAAAATTTGGGATAATAAGGTGTACATATGAGTATAGTATCTAATGTTTTTTTTATTTTTTGTAACACTTTTCAAGGATCATATGTTATATTGTGAGTTTTTATAACAATTCCCATATACAAATTAATAAATTTGTTTAATTTTTTTCATTATTTATTTATCTTGGGGTTTCTATATAAGTACAGTACATGGTGAAATATGATGACAGGCTCAGAAGAAATAAGTTCTATAGAAAAAATATGATGTTGGTGATGAATATTACGAGGTTATTAGAGGACTGGAACTGAGTACACTATGGTTGAAATTTAATGGTGGTTGGATTAGGTGTCTAATGACATCTTCATGAGTACCCAACAGGATAATGGGTACCAAGATTGGGAGCACCTAGTAACATGTTTTCTCATGTTTAATTTTTTCCATAACTAATATTATATAAATTAATTAAGGGATATATTTCAATAATAATTACCCCATGTTTTAATAGTTTTTCAATCACTATTCTATAATCTGAATTTTTATCACCTACTATCATCAATAACTACATTTTTTTGTTCATATTTAATTTATCCTGGTAGATCATTATAGATGAGTCTAAGGATTATCTCCCCATAATCTTAACTTCTAATCACAATACTTTTTAATTCCATTAAAAATTATAAAATAAAAAATTAATATATAAATTTTTAATTATTCCAATTTATCACAAATCACTGTAGGATATTTTATTTTTGGCCCTCTACATTATTTATATAAATTGTACTTAAATTATTCAATAATTTCTTACAATTATTATGTGTTTTATAATTTTTGTGGGTAGATATATGATTGTAAAATACATAGTATATAAGTAAATATGGTTTCAATAATTTTTGAGAGATGGTTATTTAATATTAATCCAATGATCAGACCATAAATCCTTTATTTTTTATAACCACGACCATCGATGGCTAGGTTTTCCAAAAAATTGAATGTTGTAGATGGAATAGAAACCATTATTGGTTTCTTCACTACTGATTATCAATTAGTAATCCTTATGGTACATTATTTAGAATTTAATTTGTTAGGAAATAATACATATCGATTCTTATTAATGATATTTAGCATTGTTTTTTTAAAATATTAATGGTTAATAACCATTATATTTTTACCCTTTTTATATTGTTGTTTTCAAGGTATCGATAGCCATGTCCAATTGAGGTCTAGCTTGATATATGTTCTATTTTCTTAGAGCATCATCAGTTTCAGTATCCATTTGAGTTAATTGGATAAGCGAAACACAATTATATAGTAATTACCAATATCCCTTTTATATTTCTTAATATTTTATAGATAAACCAAACAAAAATGATATTGACTATACCAATGGTGATTTACTGTTCACATGTGATATTTTTTGTAAATTTTGTTAATAAAAATTCATCCTTGTTTACAAATATGGTAGTTGTGAATATTATCTCACAATTATTTGTTATTATTATTTTGGTTGTATTTCAATAAAATAGTATTATTATAATGTTACTACTGATATCAATTTTTCAATGGTCATTATGTATGATTATCAATGATAAACTATACACTATGTTTAATAAATTATTTTATAGTGAAATTTCATTCACCTTGTTTGTTGAATTTTCTTATTATGGTGGATCACTATCTATTAGATATGATTATGTTACAGTGTGAAAACATTTATTTTTTTATCCTTATGTTTTTTTAGTGAAAATTTTATCAGGTCTATGGTTATGTTTCCGTAAGGGGAGACAATTAATTTTATGATTTAGTATTGAATACTTCTTAAAGGAATAACTTATGATTCTATTATGTATAATCATATGAGTGTTTTATAGATATCTTAAAACCAACTGATCAGAACGTAGCCCAAATGATGGTGGTGAATCTATTAGATTTTTGTGTTATAGCTAGAGGATGTGATCCAATAGCTAAAAAAATTTAATTTTTTACCATGTGATATGGTTGAGGATATTATTTCATTTCACAATGTTATTAGGTTATCATAAATATCATATCTATGTGAAATTTATTTTCAAAAGACCTCTTTATGATGGACGATGGATTAATAGATATTAGATTAAATATATGATGGGTTTGTAGTCCATTGTACTATGTGTGAGTAGTAATCTATTAATATTAAGCTTCTGTGATATTTGTCTTTATATTTAATCTTCAATTGTAATCTCTAAATTATTATTTCTAGTGAATGATATTTTTTATATATATTTTGACTAAATATAAACCAAATTATTACTTGTTTTAATTTTTTATTTATGTTCATTCATAAAATCATTCTACATTAACTATTAGTTGTGAGTGTATCCATTGAAGTGTCGAAATCTATAATGTTATGTTGTCTGTCTATATCTGAGAAATAATCCATTGGAATCATTATCATCTAGAAAATTATATTTACATATACAAAATTTTATGAAGATATACTGATTCATTTAATTGATATTGATTCTATAATAAAAAGCGGTACTAGATCTTTAATCATTGTTGATAATGCTATCTAAGACATTGAATTTAAGAAAGAATTAGGTACTTTTTATTATCCTTTTTTCAGTTTATTGGGAGTTCTATATTTCTTTTCTATGTAATTAGAAGATGTAAACATGATTCTAGAATTGGTTTATGAATCATAATTATCAATTTGGAATATGTGGGTAAGGGACTATATCTCTTAAAAGTATCGTGATCTATAATTGGTCAGGAATAATGAAAAGGAAGTTGAATGGATGGTGTGGTACAAGCTTTAATAGAAAGAATTTAATTTGATATAAATGACAGTGTCTTGGAACATTGCATTCAATATCCTTCCAGAGGGGTTAACCATAATAACAATTGATAATCATGGAAACTTTTATGAGAATCCATTCATAATAATTAAAGTATCAATGATAAAATTACTTTCTAAAATAGAATGTCATAAAAAAGATATAAAGTTGGTCACTTGAATAAATTCAATGTTATTTATATTTATCTTGAGTTATATTGACTAATTAACACTGAACAAATGTGGGCACGGTCTCCACTATCATCACATTCAAAATCATGGGATTTTTTAGTGGCCATCGTGATTAATTTTATTTAGAAGGACTACATGGTCATCAATGATATATATATATTCTACTTTTGAATGATTTATTATAAAATGTAGATGTTCCATCAACATCCGAGAAAACTTATTATTTCATAGATGATAGGGGAAACTCCAACCAAAATATTTATAAGAATATAAGAGAAAACAAAAGATATAAGATCCTTGGAAATATATCTAGTCTCGATGACTCGACATGTTATAACTATAGAAAGAAGGGACATCTATAAAATAATTTTTTTGAGGGTTTTCTAATAGTTGAAAATAATACCCCCGGATCATCAAAGAACAATAAAAATATAGTTGTTTTTCAAAAATAGGTCCAAATTATATCATATTTAATATGGTAGTCGATATTTGATCTTGGATCATTATTTCATTCAACATCATAATGTGGATGCATACACAAAAATGTTCCTAGATACGATAGAGAAAATCAACTAGTATATAGATAAGTACTTTAGTTAATTGAAAAAGTATATGTGATAATTCAAATTAATTACAAGTGTCCTCTACATTTGAAAGGTGTCCAGTATATCCCGTTGTTGAGGTTGAAATTGTTTCTGAATGGTGTGTGGAATATCAGAGGAGGAATCAAGGTGGTGAAATGTAAAGCGAATGGCGAATAAATAATTTAACTGATTTCTTATATGTTATAGTATATGTCGGGGATATAGGATTTTGGATAATTTAGTTGTTATATGATTTTATTCGTCTCATTGGTGATAATTTCTTGTTGACCTTTTAAACAATCTGAACAACCGTGGACTTCCCCTAGGCATTAGGTGAGATAAGAGTTCAACCCCAAGCCCACCCTTAATAGGGAAGGAGATTCAGACTTAACCAAGTAGTCTTATCACATAGTATGGGAGTACATGGCCTATAACAACCTATATCAATTAAAATAGATCATATATAATAACACAAAAACATAAATAAAATATTCGGATATAAACAAGGAAATGAATATGATAAAAAACTACTAGAACATTAGTGAAAAGAAATAATAATACACCTATTAATATTACAAATCCATATAACATGGAAAACACATTTATTTGACATGTAGTATTGGACCACTATTCATCTGCAATGACTAAAACAACCATTTTATAAAATATGATTCTGCAACACACCACAATACATTACCAAACACCATTGGGTGTATGCTCCAGGAAATATATACCAATTAACACATTTACTACATTATTCTATAAACATATAAATAATTTACACTAAAATATAACATATTGTATCAATACACTTATATGGGTAATTTTTTACATACTCCGTAGGATTCCTAAAAAATGAAATACTTGTCACAAAAAAAATACCCATCTCAACTCTTAGTATGAGAAGTGACACGGAGGTCGTAAATGAGTAAAAACATAACACCAAATCAACTCAAATAACCCAATAGTAAAGAGTAATCAGTCTACCGTTTGGAAAGAAAAATCTAGATATGTTCAACCTCTTGTAATCTCATAGACATAGAGTTGGATTTGTCATATATCCTCAATGCCTTGAAAGTTATATTTCTAATAAAATTAGTAGTTATTAGAACATAATTGAGTTAATGAAGCCTAATGATGATATCAAATTATGGAATCACATCCCATAGGTAACCGAAAATTTATTATGGAATCATATTTCCCCAAACATTTGAAACTACAGTGACTTCCAAAAGACAATCCACCATAAAAAATACTTGATGGGGAATATTCTTTATCATAGAAGTTTGATCAAATATGAGTTAGAACAACACCATCACTGGAAGAAATCAAAACTATAGAATCCAGTCAACTAGTGTAACCACATTTTAATTGTATTAGAGGATCCTTCTACTCACATGCAATGAGGAAATAATGTGTCTAGTGGATGATCATGTCCCCTATCAGAGATCTTTAAATTTAAGATTAATGTAATTGAAAATAGAATATTCCTTTCCTAATGTATGCAGGGTGGGGGGAATATATTACCTATATGATTCATAGGTATTATATCTTAAAACCGATAATAACACATGGAAAACATGGGGAATACAGTTCTAATCCCATGAATAGAGGGGAATACCTATACTGTATCACACTCACCACACTAGAGAGGGTTACTAACCCCATATACACTAAAATAATCTTTCTCAAACCCAATATTCGGTTTTATGGGTATAAAACCCAATGTATTCCTGTCACACCTCACTAACCATAATATCACACATTTACAGCCATGGTTTCAAATATAATTCCTCATCCAAATTATTAAAATGATAAATTATGTAGTATATTTTAAGGTACAATGTGAAATAAATAAGGTACAATATTAATAGAATAAATAGATAATAATAGTAAAAAAATTAACTCTATTAAATACATGAGTTACTATCAAATCCATAATCACATCACATAATATTATTTTCATGGGGAATTATTCAAAAGATAGTGGCAATCATAATGGCTAAAATGGATAAATAATTAAATCATGTAATAAATAAACATCATGGGTAAATAACAACACACAATATATGTATATGAATAAAAATAAAATATTAATAACATAATAAATGTATATGATTCATACGGTGGAAATGTGCATCCAAAATAATCATTTTCCTTAATAATAATATTAATAATGGTCATCAATAAGATTTCATAATTGAATATTATCAAGAATGTTCATCAATGATTCATAAATTATGAACAGGTACAAACTTAATGTTGTGAACATAAATTATGGTTCATGTATAACATATTAAACTCGAGAGATATAATGATTTATCCAATTAATTTTTGGGATATATTATTATAGAAAAACTTTTCACATAATGAATCCCATACATATTTTATTGTAAATATCCTAAATATTTATTATTCAATCCAAAACAAATTTACCATGGGAAAGAAATAAGATTCATGAAATCATCAATTAATCATCATCCTAAAAATACTTACAAAAAAATTATTTTATCATATGATAATATCGCCATTGATTAATAAGAATATTAAAAAAATGTTGAGATATATATGAAATCTAATTTATAAATAATTTTAAATATTCTAAAAAATCAGAAGAAATCATCTTTTTTGTTCAAGTAAATAATAAAATAATAATTCCCCACAAAACTATTTAGACTTTCCTAGTAAAAATATTTATAATTATAATGGATGATTGATGAAAAATTTTATACATGATTATAGTAAAATTAATTCATATCATATATATTTAAAGATAATATTAATTTCACATAAGAAATAATGCCGGATTTTCCTAGAAACATTTTGTCAGTCATTCTATATACGAATGAGAGGAAAATGAATGGAAAAAATAAAACAATAATTGATAACTAGAAAAATTAAATATAAGTGTTTTATAATATAATTATTATAAAATTTACATCAATTAAAATTTAACATAGCCAATCACAGAAAAGATATTGTAACATAAACCCTAATAACATTGGATACTTTCAAATCAGAATTCACATGAATAAAATAAAATAAAATGATACATTAAATACTATGTATATTGGGATATTAATGATATAAAATATCCAAGGGGAATTATATAATATATATAATGATAAATAGTCACATAACATGAAACACAAATCAATGAATCAATATTATTATAGATAAACCATACCTCAATTCATGAATTTCTTCACATATTATTTAATTTTAATGTATAATAAATATATATTTGATATAAATATTTAAAAGATCCATGTTCGTACTTGTTATACAACATATAATTCAATAATGAGATTTACCACCTGTTTATTAGTAGTTCTTCCCTAAAATAATTGTTTATAGTCTTAAATGCATAATTTTCCTGGCATGTATTGTTTCACTCGTTTTTTTGTTGAACCTTGGACATGGTTTCATCATTTTAAGAATCATAATAATGTCATATATATATTTAAAAACCATTAAAAAATATTTTATATCAATTCATATAATATGGTGGTGAAAAATTAATTACATGACTTTGTGGTGGTGGTAGTATGCATGTACACACAAGGGACAATGTCCTTTTTCAACAGATGAAACGCTAATGAGGTTGATAAAATTTTATATTTAAACAATTATAATTATTTCATACAAATAATATATATCAATTAATTCCATTTTTATAACCACCAATGAGTTATATTTCGAATTATTAAAATATATTGGTTATAGAGATGGTGGTCTGTATGTATATAAAATGGTTCATTTTGTTTTGCATTAAATAGATATTATAGAGAGAATAATTCAAATTTTAACACAACAAATTAAAATATAGTAAATAAATATATGTTTTTATGTATATATATTTATTGAATACTTTAAGGTTATTAATTAATAAAATCAATCAAAATTGATAGATAAAAACAATTTCTTCTTCTTCATGTATCTTTTTTTTGGCTTACTCGTTAATTCTTTTCGAGTAGGTCACTTTATGGGACCAATACCTATATTCTGTGGAGAGGATTCTTCTGATTGGATGTTAGAATATCATTTCAAATCCAAGAGGTTCATGTGAATAAAATAATTGTGAAAAAGAGGTTCCCTTTTATATGTGATGTGGATGGGAAATATTTAAATACATGATAAATTAGTATATAATATAGTTCTTACTCATGTATTGTTGATAAAAATTGATAACATTATAAAGATAAAAAGTTTATGTTCAAATTACAACAATCCAATGATATTTAGTTAGGTTTTTTGTGTTATTTTAAACATTATCTATTTGATTATCCTCTCTTCTAACCCTTATTACCTATTACCATGGTTACAAGTCACCTACTCAATAATGGTAAATAATTTCATTATAAATGGTAATGTGGATCATAGGTTTATAATGGTTTATATTATCTCAAATTATGAATTTAATTAGAAAAATATAATTTTTTTCTATTTTTAAATCAACTAGATTAATACTGTTTAATTTAATATCTTTTTAATGTAATTTTTAAACTATTAAAATAGTTTGACATAAAAAACATCCATATTAAAATATTTTTCAAATATAAATATTTAAAATATTAAATAACACTAATTTGGATTCAAAAATCATAAATAAGTCCTTTTTCATACTGAAAACCCTCTTAGAAAGTTGGATTTCAATGTTTTTTTGAAATTTCATTATTTAACTAATGTCAATGTTCTACAATAATAAGAAAATATTTTGGTCCATATCTAAAGCATGAATATTTTATATAGAATCATCAATGAGTTTCAAATGACTATATTATTTCTGGTATACTTATAAATTAAAACACTATCTAATTTTCATATGATATATTATCTATTAATTTATTGTATTTAAATATTTTAATTAAAATTTTATAGAATTCATGTGGAATAATTAATTTTTGAAAAAATAAACAAAAACTAACAGGGTGGATTAAATAACAAATACATTCACAGAGATTTATGGATAGATAAAGATACATATATAGATACAAAATTTGATAAGGGCTTTGAAATTATTATTATTTTTCCATTTTTTTACCCTCTAGTATCATAAAAATAATGAATCTATGTATATAATAATGTATTCTACATAGTGATTTAATTTAATTACCTCATAATGTTATGTTATTAAGTTTATCTATCTTTATAGTGTTTTCATTATTTATCATAGGAACCATGTATTTTAAATTTTGTTACTAAATATTTTGTAATATAACCAAGTATAATTGTTGCTAAAAAATCTAGTAATATAATAAAATGGTATTTCATGGAATTAACCCATAATTACATGACACTCATAACTCCAAATATTTAAATTTTTTTATTTCCTCACCATTGTGTCCAACAATACTCTATCAGATCATTTAGGCTCATGAGAGGATCAACCACTCCACGTTGGGGATCTTTCATGGATTTCATTTGGAATGTTTTGGTCACTTCCCTCTAGATCCCTTCAACCTATGGCTGGATTCAAATGATTACACTCTATTGGTGAATCACACATTGCCACATCACTAATTCTCCACATATCATTCTTTTTCAGCTCTGACCAATGGATCAGTAGTTAAAGGTGCTTTATGCCAGGCTTATCATCCCCATATTCTGATGGTTCCTCCTATGTCCTTGGATAGGAAGAATGTGATTTCATGGATGGCTACCCATCCTCCTCCCATTAAGATATTGAACTAGATGAACCATATTTCTACCACCGATAGTCACATAATATGATTTTTTACAACATTCGGCCATCAATTGGGATTTTCTCATTCTTTTTCAATTCCTAGGACCTTTTTGACGCATCAATGATGTCCATCTTGTCTAGGATGTCCATCTACATTAACATATTCTCAAAGTCTGATTTCATCCTCGAGTAGTCAAGGGTGGCGATAACATGGGGTCTTCATGTCATGACCTGTCCCAGTGGGGCCTGAGCCACAACTCCCCAAGCCCGCCTCCAACAGGCCAGGGGCTGGTGATTAGCACCGAGTAGGCATGTTACTAACATTGGAGGAATTGCCTCTAAACCATTACACACACACACACACACATCTCCAATCCCACAAAGCTGAAAAGTAGAACTACAATAAGGAAAAGATGAATGCATACACTAAAACCCATCCAATAGTGTATGACTAGAAATTAAAGTACAAGAGAGTAAAACCCTGTGCCAAAAGTACAATCCCACCAAAAGCGAGTCTGTAACAAAGACCAACCTATAAAGAAAGGTGTTGGGACTGCAGTATGTAGCCGTATGAACACACATCAGCATGTCTGATCTCACTGAGTACCGTCCAGTCCTGGTCTGCCTATAATCATTGCAAAGGCTCGCTCTTCTGCACAACACACGACACGTGCGGGCAAAGCCCGTGCAGGAGTGAGTATAAAAATACCCTGTAGGACACCCAGAAACCACAAAGGAAATACAACAAGGAAAATATCACAAAAGAAAGATATAGTCAGATTCACACTGTATATGTTTACAAAACATATAATAAGTATATCAAAATATACTCATACACAAATGACCATCACGATACTGCCACTATGATACAGCTCGAAGATTCCACTAAGAACGTAACAATGAGAACACACTCCAAGGTATGAAGAGAGAGATACGAAGTACGCATTCCCGGAGAACACACTCCACAGGTACATTGAGAACATTATGCCTAGATGAGGATCACAACCATCTCGTGGGGTGATATTGAAACTCAGTCTGATCTAATCCACAAAGCAGATGATCGGTGCCTGGGGTAAAGTAGGTCACGTCGATACCAAGAACTCTACCTAGGGATCTAGGAATGAATAGAGGATAAGACTCCAAATCTAACAGAGAGGATTCCAACAACTCTATTCAGGAAGTCATGCTGAAGGGATCATACTCTTATATGTAAGAAATGATACTGGGGAACTTCAGGAGGAAGACCAAGGGACAAACACTAAGAAAACAAGTCCAAGTCCCAAAAGATAAGTGACTCAAGCAATGAATAATTAGTTACACGGCGTGTAGTATGGTTACACTCCATGTTCCTTGACCCCGTGTACTGCTTGGGTGGACGACACGTGTCTTCCGTCCAGTCTGTGTAAAACTAGACTACACGGCGTGTAGAAGGATCACACGCTGTGTTCCTTGACACCGGGTATTGCCCGTGTCACATGGCTTGTCGTCTAGAAAGTAACTACACGGCGTGTAGAAGAATCACACGCCATGTCCGAGCACCTGGGGATCGCTCCATGTATGCTGGCCATGTGACCGTACATGGCATATGTTCTTGTCCGTGTCTCCTACTCATGTACCACTACATGAGGTATCCCGTGTATCTGGTCGGGTCTGGACGGGGAGGGTTATACATGTCGTGTCCTTGACTGTGTACCCAACCTGTGCCCGTGTACTCTCGGAGTACACATCATGTGTTCCACTGATGAACACGTGCCGTGTAGCCCATACTACCCGTCGTGTAGTCGGGAAATTCACAAAAGCATTTTATTCCTCCTCGCGCCTCGTCCGATTCTTCGGATCGTGTTTCTTTTGTTTGTTTTCCACAAAACAAAAGATCATGGGTCACTTCATCATCGTGATACCGAATCAATGGGTTTCGGGACTTTGATCGGCTCCGAAATCCAATTCTGTTCAACCATGCAAAAATCATTCGAAGAATGATATCTTCTAATCCACTTCGATTCGTCCGTCGCCACCGCAACCACACCTCCATAGGGTTATACCGATGACAGATCTTCAGTTTGTGATCGTTTCATCATAGAATGGGTCACAATGATCATTCATTCCTATCCCCAAGAAGAACGCGTAGAACGCAGTGAAGACCACAAGAATTTGGGGAAGAAGAAAACAATAAATCGAGAGGGATGAACCTCGATCGATGTTTGTGTCAATATTGGCCTGTCACTATTAAAAGGTTGAATGAAACAAAAATAATTTCAAGAATCAAATCCCCTTGACTCCCGAAAAATCCAATCTTGCAAGAAAGATCGATCCACAGGATAACATGTTCATGGCTTAGTCCATGTTCATCATGGAAAAAAAATGGAGAAGAAATCATCAAACAAACATCATACCTAGATCTGCTGCATTTGTTGGTAAAGATTTGTTCTCCGTATCGTCGTCACCGACGAAGCTCGTCAAGAACACCATCACCGTGTTGGGATGTTTTCTCCAGAGCCTCCAGAGCCACCAGGGGAATTCCGGGTTATGGAAATTGTAACCATGATCCCCTACGAAATATCCATTTTAAAGATAAGAGATTTTGATGTAACAAGGATTTAAATAAAATATTTTAATAAAATATTTTATTATGGTTGTGTCCAAAAACAAGATTTAAAGACTGACCTACTCCGACCAATGTTAGGCCTCTCTAAAGGTAAATTCTCTTTTTTAAACGCATTGGTGCCCTCAGATTTCTGATCTGAGCACTTGTTCGGGAGTTATTCCACTTTTTCAGGAAAACCACACCCGCATGTTATTTAATTATTAAATTAAATTCAACCATTTGTTCTGGGCTCACCGGGCATCAAAACTGCACGCCTTCTTAGACCCTGGTCTGGAATTAATTCCCACATAATATTAAAATAATAAATGGAAAAATCTGGGACATTACACATCAAATGTTTCTTCATCATCAATGGTCAAATGAATATCATCTTGGAATGGAATCCCCATCGAGGGAATGTTGGATATATCTTATTGTGATCCAACATCTTTTAAAAAATTCAGCCATTCTATATCCATTTTTTATTATCTAGATCAATTTCTCTTCACTAATGAAGCATGTCGTAGGAAAAAACACACTAAAGAGGCTTGACTCTATGTGGAATTTCATATAGATACCCCATACTACACAAGATTCTCTTGTGTAATGGGTATGATAAATCCTTATAGAAAAACATTTTTCCCCTTGACTCAAGCATTTTTCTCTCACTGTGTTATTCAATGTAACTTTGATTCTTCAGACAAGAACCACAGGATACCTTCTAGGTCTCCTTCTACGTATCACGAGTTGAGTATCTTAGAATTGATTTTCACCCATGCAGCACCCCAATCCCCTCCATGAAGTGAGGGTTTTAGCCATCCATCTCTTCGTATGATGTGAGGTTTATGGGTTTTTCCCTTCAGTGGAATCATCATTAGATTTTCCCCAAATCCCATCCAATAGTTCCAAGACTAACATGCGCCATCATCAATTTGGTCGAGGTGACTCACATCTCTTTGATAGGGACAATCCAGATGAATTGCATTTTTAATGTTCCTACTGGTGTGGGAAAGATCCCCCCATGATGGGCTTGTGACATTCTCCAACCACCATTCCAAGCACGCCCTCATGCATGATGGATAGAGGCCTTCTGAATGTCCAAAAAATCATATTCTTCCAACTAACTAGCTACCAAGCATGGTATTAGGGTAAAAATTTCCCTTTTCACAAGCATCAATGTTGCACCCACTCTATGGGTCACAAACCACCATGTTCCACCCACTCTCTCGGCCACAAACCACCTCCACATGGCCCAACCATCATAGTGGAATCTCTTCCTCTGAAATCTATATAGCATGAGATTTATTGTGGTGTCACCTCTATAAGACCCCACATTACTCCTCTCCCACCACCAATATCAAAACAGCATCATTCAGTAACACCACGAGGCCCATTCCCTCCGATACCACTTTTCATGGGATGAGTGTCCAACACAACAGTTCACCTGTGAGACACCCCCGTCCCTTCCATGGTGGGCGGGGTTCAACCATCCATGTATTCATATGTTTGGTTCACTGGTTTTTTCCTTCCATGGACTGATCATGATAGTGTTTTGAACTTCCAACAGGTGGTGTCAAGACTAACACGCAACATCCTTCATTTTTTAGGGTGACTACAATGTCTTTAATAGGGACAAACCAGATGAACTACAAAATTGGTGTTCTTGATTCTTTATTAGAGGACCCCCATAATTGGGTCGTGACATAATGCTCCCCTCATGTTGGGGAGGTCCCATCTTTTGACCCCATTAGAGCGATTCCTGAGAGGCTTTATGATCAATTTATGGTTGTTGTTCCCATTGGTGCAACTAATGTTCTAGTTAATCATATCTCAACTCAAGGATCATGAATAAAAATCCCCACTATATATATGGACATGGATATTTGAGAGGTTATACATATTTAATATGTAGAGTTGTTTTCAAAGTCTCGCCGATTTTAGGCTCCTAGTGACCAACATTTCCTAGTTGAGTCCTTTTTTACTCTAAATGTCATAGTGGATCTTTCCTAGTATTGTTGTCTTTATCATTTTTTGTCTATGAGAATCTATGGAAGACCAGTGATTGTTCCTTTGGTATTTCCATCTCATAGAATTGAGAAGTTTAATGTCTAACTCCCTCATAAAATTTATCCAATTTCGGGCTAACCAGCTTCATGTTCAAACCAAAATGATATTCCCCGAGATCCCTCAAATATATCTCTTAGGAAATAAATCTCTCCTGAAACTACTACTACTAAAATTTCCATTAAATTTCTAGTTGATGTTGGGGAGGTTATTATCCATCCACCCCTCCTAATGTTTGTTCAATGGTGATTAAATCCATGATACCTTCACAAATCATTGATAACAGACCAAAAACCAAATATTATGTTGGTGGGAATTTCCATATAACTTTAATAAAATTAGGCATCAATTTTGTATCATCCTCTCCTAAATGATTAATTAATTTTTATGGAATTCCAGGGGTCATATATCATTAGATAAAAGGAAGTTCATCCTAAAGTGTATTTGGAAGAACATTTCCTTTTTGGCCATCATGCAATGGAAGCTCAATACTGAGTCCAATTATAGACTTATCTAGAAATATTCACATCTGTCAGTATATGCTTGTTCATCTTGTTAACAGTCAGATATATCATTTTTTTAATGAAAAAAATCCAAGTACATTATTTAGAATGTGATAATTATCCCATATCTATTGAGATAATTAACTATGAAGATCCTTCTCTATTGTCGATTGTTTATTAAAAATGTGACCCAACTCATATAACATCACTATGGTACTCTCTCTAATACTTTAATAAAATCTCTAACACATGGTTTTTCAGAAGCTATTTCTATAACATTATTTATACATCTAAAAATAATGTGGTGGGTGGGGGGTCTTTACTCAAAAAATGATTTTTAGCACATCCAATCATCTATTATACATGGGATACTCATAGGATTGTTCAAACTAGTGAAATAACCTAAGGGGAAATAAATTAATATGGAGTCATCTCAATAAATGGTTCACAAATGAATATTGTTTATTTGTGAAAGGGCCCATTGAAAATGTCCATTCATCGAAAATGGAGTCGAAAAGGGACCATTTTTTTATGGACCCATCATAAAAACTAGATTTTTTGATGGGTTTCCCTCTCATCGCAAAATGATTTTAACTATATTATTTAAAAATAAATTTTCAATGGCAGAAGACACCGATATCAAAAACTATTTGTGGTGGGCCACCATCCATTCGTTAATAATTTTTAATAGTATTATTTAAAAATTTATTTTTGATGAGCACAGCGACTCTTAGAAATTACTATTTTTCAGTGGGATTAGATCAAATCCATAACATGTTAAAAAATTAAAAAAATATTGAATAAAAAAATATTTAAATAATAAAAAAACTAACAGTAAATAATTCTATAAAAATATTTATTAAAAAAATTACAAAAACATTTTCATGCAAATATAAACATAAAAATTGATTACATTATTGTATAGGGGTGGGTTACAGGGACGGTCATCTATAAGAGGATAGGAGGGAACTCCATCCCAAAACTCTAAATCATCCATCAGATGTACTCCATCATATGATCATGTTGATGCTTTTTTTGTCATCACATCTCCCCCTACTACTTGTGATGTTGATAATTCTCTTATTGATCACTATTCATGGCCTCTATAACCTCTCTATATGCACATAATTTCTCCTCAAACTGTGAGGATGATGATGAAAACTATCCACAATGTCTCCTTGATTTTTACACTGACCATGCATTAGTACCATAATAACTTCAACGCATCAATTGAGAACTGATACCAACCACTTGAACCTCATCAAAAGCATACTATGTCACTTTCATCAAAACATCATGCCACCCAGTACTTTGGGTCAGTATATATTTTTGGCCACTTTTTAGGCCTTTGGGCCACCACTAGTCTTTCGAGAAAACGATAGGGCATTATGTACACCTGATATACAGATGACAAAACATATTTTACAAGGAATCATCTATAGATGAGGATTCAAGGGAAAAATGAATTCACTAGAGAACTACTAAATGGGTTTGGAAGAATTAGAGGGTATTACATTTCCATCGGTACTGGGAATGTTCATCACTACACAAGACAGTTAGCCAAATATCCTTTCAAAGGTGGAGAGTTAATCACTATGTAGATGTTGGGGAGGAGTGGTTTATTATAGACATAGTACATATGATATTCTTAAGACCTATGGTTTATTAATGTATCCAAGCCTATGGCCAATGTTCATATATAACCATAAATTTTTTTTATGGGTTCCCCCTTATCCCTTGAAAGGTGGGTAATCAAAAATCAATAAATAAAGAAATCCTTTGGGCCATTCAGGTGTACTGAATGTATGGCTATCACCATGTTGCATCACCTCTGGTCTCCATTAGTTTTTCTAACCTAACAATGACATAATTTGGAAACTACCTCCCATCTTATTTGAAAATAATCTATCCTAATACGAATAAGAATGTAATTTGGTCAGTGGGTATAATAATGCTGATCAAAATCAATGACTCCTACTTTTTTCATGGTTTTCCTTCTTAGATTGTGAAAAAATAGTTGACAAACATCATGAATAAAGATATCTCATGGATCCAAAATTGGTATAAGTATGCTATTAATTATTCAAGGTCCCCCTCATCCCATGGAAAGGGATTTAACCAAAATAAGTAATTTAATAAGGCCTTAAAGCCATTGAGGCGTACTGAATGTATGACTACTAGCTTGACGTGTCACCTCTGGTCTCTCTTGGTTCTGCTAACCTAATAATTATTTTATCTAAAAACTATCTCTCTTATTGTATGAACATAATCCATCCCAAACCATATAAGAATGTAACATGGTCATTGGATATTGAGAGATTGATCAAAATTTGTGACTACTACATTATTCATGTATTTCTATCTCAGATTGTTCAAAAACTAATGACAACAATAAAGCACAAAGACATCTCAGGCCTCCCAAATAGATATAGGTGTTCTATGAATGATAAGATAAAATAAAATCTAGGATTAATTAATAATATATATTTATTAATTAAGTAAATTTTAAAATAATTGTTACTTATTTATAAACTATTTAAAGATCAAACATGTAATGATGATCATCATTTGTAATCTAATCCCACGTCACTCATGATCGAGAAAAATTGTTCTGTAAAATCACATTGCTCGGCCAAATAGCTATATTCATATATCAATAAAAAATATATATTAAAAATGGATTATATAAATAAATTAATGTAAATTAATGATAAAAAACTATAATACACAACTAAAAAAGTCTCAGTGTTCATGGATCGAACTCAATAGGTGGACATATCTCGGGAATAGGGTGAAGAATCGTCAATATCATAATAATTTTCGTCAGCCTTCTGAAACATGAAAATAAATATGAAAGAAAATAATTGAAAAGTATTATTTTATATTTATTTATTTTTACAAAATTCAATATGTAATTGTTTCTTTCTTCATATTCATAATCATCTATTTATAGAATGATTTCAATTTCTTCACCATTCTCTTCAGTATCATGAATTTCCAAAGTAGTATTAGCTTCATCCTTATTAATTCAAAATCAAATTTTACATCAAAATAATCACCACCACCAACAAACAATAAATCAATATTGTCATCATCGGTATTCATGTCACTTTGATAAAAATATTTATTTGGAGTTATATCTTGAAAATTTTCAATTCCTTTCACAACAATAAAACCAAATTTACATTGTATAAAATAATTTTCACAATAATTCATTTTTTTAATTCCCCACAGATAAATAAACAATCATTGTGTTGTAAAATAATTTAATGACAATATTTGGTGTGGTTGATGATCCAATAAAAATAATTCATAATCGTAAATTATCATTTTATATTTAATATTAATTATTCCATGTCACTAATAAACACAAATAAATATATCAATATAAAACCAATGAAATTTAAACATCATTACATAATTATATCCTAGAAAACATATCTCAATTATTTCATAAAAAATACCATAATATTAAACTTAACACTCCCTATATTGATATCCTGTCAATAAAACACCCCTATTTGTTATTTTTATACTCACCAGATACAAATGTATTAAATTGAAAACCATTAACGACTTTTGAATTATAATATTTATCGATTTTGAAATGTGTGATAAAAAGTACAGATAATCGATTACAAATTTTATAAGCGTGTTGTAATACATTAAATATTAATAAACAATTGGAAATATTAAATGTAATAAATTGATTTCATTTGTTAAACCATAAACAATTTAATTTGATAGTCATTGAAGCTAGTAGAAAAAATGATTTTGTTGACATTCTTCAAGAGAATATTTTATAATATCTGTAATATTTTATTTATATAATCATTATATAATTTATAAATATTATAATATTTATTTATTTTTAAGAAATTTAAAGATTATATGGTATTATCACACATGGTTTAAATCATGGCATTTATTCACTGATGAGAAGAACAAATGTATGATCCTCTGATGTTCAACTTCTGAAATCCACAAGTCATGAACACCACCAAATCTTATTTCCAATTGAATAAGAATAGATTATTAAATTTTCAGTTCATCTTTAACATTTCCCTCATTACAAACCAATGAATTACGTTTTGATGAATATTCTTATTGTAAATAACTTGATTAGAAAAAAAATTCCTCTAGTAAATATGTTTCTAAAATTAAACATTCAATTGATTATTTGTTATATAACAGTTTTTTCAATTTCATTATACATATCTCATATAGATACATCCATATGAAATTTACTAACCCTCCATGTTTTTCATCATTTAGAATATTTAAAATAAAATTTCAACTTAATATAATAATGCTATTCGATTTTTTTTCTATTCTACATAAAATTAATAAAACATGTCATCTTTCTCTATCAAGTGAATAATTTCCTATTGTTGATGCATATATGTCTCAGAAAAAATATGATATTTTTATTAAAACATGAAAAATTTATGAATTAAACAATCCTCTAAATCAAATTAGTAAAAGTATTACCAATAAAACAGGACAAATAATACTTTTTTTAGCAGGTAATATGAATGTTTCTTAAACATCTACCAAAACTAGAAATATAACAATCTAGTACTCTCAAATCCACAATCGAGTAACAAAATATTAAATGGTTTTCTTTGTAAATTATATAAGCTTATTTTGGATTAATTAACATATATGTTCTATCATTTTTTAATAATTCATGATCTGTTCACCTACAAACTTGGGAATGATTTAATCACGGACTTACATTAACTTTGGTTTTACTAGGTGTTTCGAAAAAAAATGTAGAATATATTATCAAGACATTTCTTTTTAATATTCATAACATCCAATACATGACAGACCAACAGATCGGACCAACATAGATGATCCAAAAAATTACTTTGTTTTATGAAATTGTGAATTGTACTATATTTAAATTTTTTATGGGTTTATAGGTGGTCCAAATATAATGGAATGTAATGATGGGAAAATAAATTTTAAATAATCTGAGATAATTTCTAGAGTTATATCTCTTTCAATTATACCATTTCTGAAATGATTTATGTTCCTTCAAAAAATATGATCAATAAAAATAAATCTTTGAAGAAATATGAAAAAACAATGTCATCCCATATTAACTGGTATAATTTTTTTTCTATCACTATTATCATATAGAACTTATTTTGAACCATGTGTAGTCTATTCATATGACATTATATAAGTTTTTATGTCACTAATTATCTTAATTAATGCATCTTTCATTTAGAAATATTTTTTTGAAACAACATCATAATTACTGATACCATTATTATTACATAATAAATTTAACTAATTAGTCAATGGATTCAAATAAACATTGATATTTCTCTTTATAAAGTCATTGAATTAATATGGTTATAAATATATTGGGATCATTCATCAAAATTCAAGGATAAAGGTTGTATGAAGTTATAATGATGGTCTTACAATAATATTAACTACCATAAGAACCAAATGGATATAAATCATCAGTAGAAATACTCAATCACACTATTATGGCTTCTGAAGAAAAATACTAATGTACCTAGTCAAAATGATGTCATGAAACACCATCATATAGATTATTTAAGCTATTACTGATTGAAATATTTTTTTACTCCATAAAATCAATGATGTTGTGTTTTGAGACATAAATAAACGATGCGAGCTGGTGTAAATTGGAAGTATCATAATAGTTTTACACGAATTGATCCATACTTCCCTAGTTGAGCATCATTGTAAAATGAATTTCCACATACAAGATAACATACTAATAACAAATTTTCACAATAATATAAAATGAAGTAAACTAAATATGAAGAAATATTCTCATACCAAGACCCAAATTACGAACCATCCTCTTCAACTCATTGAATTTTATATGGAACACATTTAATTTTGGTAACAGTGATTTATCCAAAGAGAATATCTAATTACATAGAAATGTGACATTCCATCATCCAATTTAAATCACTAAATTTTAAAATTGTGTCATTTATTATCAAAAAACTTATATATTATGCATCCTCATCATACTTGGGAAACATAGAAAACCTTGATAGTTCTAACTTTACAGTGAAATAAATATCATCCTGGGTTTCAGTGTTTTGGAAAGAGTGACGATCAGTATCATGTAGTAATGTTTGAAACCATAATGTATTTGGAACCAAATTATTAATATTTTATTGGAAATTGTCTTCACCATGCTGATACCAAAAAAATTAACCTTTGGAATACCAAAACACAACTAATGGCCACCAGTGTTTTCATATTTTTCAATCCTCCTCAGAAAAAATTTCATACAAAGAAACATAATTTACCCCACTAAAACAAATATTTGTTTGGATTATAAAAATGATAAAAAAGCATCATCACCCTAAATATATACAAGATTTATACCCAAATAATTTGGATTCCTATTATTATTTATCCTGTCATGATCCTATAATAATGACTTTTGTCGACTTCCATATTCGATATTTCTCAGAAAAATAAAAATTAAAGAAAATGTTTTTGATTAATAAGATATAAGAAATTTGCTATCCAAAATTGTGTGGAAAATATAAAAAATATAAATATTACTTCGGCCCATAAATATTGAAAAAAATATAAATATTTTGTTTTTTAATTGTATAATAAGTTAAAATGATATTATGGTAATTAATATATTTAAGATTTTATATTATTACTGTAATTTTTTATAAATAAATAAAAAATTTAACAATTTCGTATAAATTAGTTTTAATTAACCATTAATTACTGTAAATTAACATATTTTATATAAATAAAAAATAAATATAATTTAATGAAATGTAATAAAATATATTATAAACTAATGAAATAGTAAAAATAATAGTATTACATATCATTATGTCCAATGAAATATCCAAAATTTGTCAACCATATAAATTTTTTTCATTTCTCATTATCTAAATATAGAAAAAATATTTCTTTATCAAATTTCAATAAATTGATAAAAATTTACTATATTTCATAGTTATTTATAATAAAATATAAAAATATAAAATATTTGTTTTATTTTATAAAAAATTTATATGTTTTATTTTTTAAAATTATATAATTTTTCTATTTAATTATATTAATTTATACTATTCTATATAATTTTATATCATTTTAATGTAAATTATATCAATTTATAAATTCTTTAGTACTTCTTGAAAATTTATTGAAATTTATATGAAATTATATATTTTTTTTATTTTACTCATTTGTACAAATTTGTATTAATTTATAACAATTTATTTTAAATTATATGAATTTATAAATTAAACTATGATTCTTTATAATTTATACTACCAGAAGTCAACTTTATGATAATTTATATTGATCTATAATAATTAATAATAAATATTTTTTTTATAAATTTATATAAATATATAATAATTTGAGTTAGTTTTCAAATTTATACTAATTTTTGTTCATATTTAACATTTTTTGTTAATTTACTCTAATTTATTAAAAAATATAATAATATATAATAATATATAATAATATATAATAATTAAAACTATTTTGTATTAATTTATATGAATCTTTATTAATTAGAACTACATTTATTATTTTTACTCAATTTTTTATTAATTTTACAAATTTACGCAATATATGTTATTTTAAATAAATATGTACTCAATTGTTATTTTATTCAATTTTACAAATTAATGATATATCATTCCAATATTTTACTAGTTACAATATATTATTACAAATTACCACTAATTCCAACTAGTTACTACTAAGTACCCCTAATTTTTACTAACCATTACTATTTATTATGAATTATTATTAATTATTAATAATTTAAATTATTTATTACTAATTACCACTAATTATTACAAATTATTACTAATTAATTATAATTAATACAACTTATTACTTTTTATAACTTATTTTTACTATTTAAAACTAAATAAACCACTTTTTCATTATTTTCACTAATATTCAATAATTATAACTAATTTTGACTAATTATCAGTGATTGTCAATTATTATCACAAATTATCACCAATTATAGCCAATTATCACTAATTACCAAAAACTATTACTAATTATTCCTAATCATCACCCATTTTAGCATCTTTTTATTTTTTTTACAAAATATCACTAATTTTTACAATTAATTACTTTTTATAAGTATTTATTTATATTAATCACAATTTATTACTATTTATTTCTATTTTTTAATAATTTATAAAAAAATTATTTTTATTTTTTTATACAAATTAAAAATTATTCTTAATTGTTACTAATTCTTTCAAATTATGGATCATTATCTGTATTTATTGAAAAATATTGTTATTTTTCTCTATTTATAACATTTTTAGGTATCACTAATGGTGACTAACTATTGCTAATTATAACTAATTAGGACTAATTATTTCTAATTATAACTAATTAATAATGATTTTCACTCTTTACCAATTATTATTTTTAAAAACAAATAATTATTACTCATTATAACTAATTATTAATACTTAACACTAATTATTACTAATTACCACTGATTATTGTTAATTAATACTGGTTATTACACATCAAAACTAATTATTAATAATTATTAATAATTGTTACGAATTACAACTATGTACCACTAACTGCCACTAATTGTTAATAATTATTACTTAATAATACTAATTACTACTAATTAATACCATTTTACTGAGTACCACTAATTATTACAAAAAATTACTTATTATGGCTACCTATTACTATATTACTACTAATTATTTCTATATCAATACTAATTAAAACTAATTATATTAATTAATACCAATTATTACAAATTACCACTAAATATTACAAATTATTACTAAGTACCACTATGTTTTGTTAATATTTACACAATCATTCTGATTACTATGGATTACCATTATTTATTAATAAAAACTAGTAATTATTAATAATTTTTAATAATTATTACTATTTATCACTAATTATTAGAAATTATTAACAATTATTACTAATTATTACTAATGACATTGTAATAATTAAAACTAATTTCACCTAACTAAAAATAATTACATTTAATTCCAAATAATTATTAATAATTAAAACTGAATACTTCAAATTAAAAATAATTTATCATACATAAAACAAATTACTAGAAAATAAATGTAAGTAATTATAAGTAAAACTAAATATTTATAATTAATAACAATATTTACCAACATAAAATAAAAAAATCAAATAAATAATAGAATCATTAAGTAAATATATTAAAGCTGATATTTTTTTCAGATGAGAAGCCAAATATTTTCTTCTCTATAAAAGTTATAAAAATTAAAAATCGACTAAGAAGAAGTGTAGATGAGGAAAATATAGTAGATTAAGAGGAGGAGAATGTGAAAAAAAATTAGATGGGGAATATATATAGGTTCAGTAATTTTTCATGAGACTATTTTTGATTGGAGACCCATCATATATATTATTTTTTTCTTGGGGACCAATTTAAAAGAGTTTAGATCATAAATAACATCATCTGTGGTAAAAATGTCCATTGGGATAGGTCCCCTTGCAAATACCCTTCTACCGATTGTTTATTTGTAAAGGGAATTAAATCTCATCCGAATAACAAATTATGAGGGAAAATATTTGAGATGAAACCTATGGAAATTACTCTTTTTTTGATAGATTTTAATAGACATGAATTAAATCCCATTGCAAATAACACTTTTAATAGACGGTATCTGTGATAGGAATATTATATCAACATAAATACATTTCACATTGTTTGGAATGTAAATCGTGCTAATGAAAATTGAGATATGAATTATTTTTGGTCAAAAATATTTATTTATCAATGATTATTCGTGACTATATTCGTGTCACACATCAAATCTTCCTTATCAATAGACTATTTTCGATGGGCGATGAGACTATCACAAATAGCCCAATGAAAATGCCCATTTTTTCATAGTGTTTAGGGAATCTCCATGGCATTTTTATGATCTTTGGATCCTCTGTGACTCACCTATCAAAATTCTTATCAAAAAAATATCTTCTTCTTCTTCATGTGAATAATTCTGGTAATGGATAGAAGTGTTTTCCTATTTACTAGCTGATGAATGAAGTAATAAAGTTTCAGGGAAGTCATTCTCTCATCTTGTTTAGCTCTTGTTCAAGGCTTTTCTTGGGTTTCTATTAATAATAAATTAAGAAGTATCAAGTGTGACATTACTTCATGTCATTATTTTCCCCCAATAGTGATGTTAATTTTAACATCATCTATAGATAGATTAATCAACCCAATCATTAGATACAATCCAATGTGAGATGATTATTACTACTACCTCTTTTCTAGTAAAAAGGTTTGGCTGGAGGAGTCATTTCATGAAATTGATAATTCTTCCAATGAATGAACTAATGTTAACTAGCATAATAAAAGGGATATAAATTCAGTCTACATCCACTCAAGTATTTGGGAGAATAAGATTCATTGATGGCTTGACCTTCCGCCTCCAGATTGTTCCATCACTAGGGATTCTTGTATTATGTGTCCTATGGTAGTTGATTATTTCTCATGAGTGATTTTAGTTTCTATCCACTATCAAGGGAATAACTCTAAAACAAAAGGAGGCGACGATTCCATTTTTTGATAAAATTAATGATTCTACTTCTAACAAGTACAATAAAAGCATGTGTGTACAACATAATTAAGTGGAAATAATTTATGCTATTGAGACTCCTAATTCTAAAAGATCACTAGGACATGATGGAGTCCATGGTTCATTCTATACTTATGCATGGTACATTATGAAGTGGTATGTGGTGTGTGGTATTTGGAATTATTATAGTTGTGTTCCTCTACAAATATTCACTTCAGTATCTATTTTGGATATCATTCTTAATGTTAACCAGCCCAACAACTTTGGGATATTTTTTCCCATTATAATGCACAATCATTCTTATGAGTTGCTGTTTATAATTCCTGATAAAAGATAATATATTCAAAATAATTTATAGGTGTCTAATTAATAACATGTGTTTTTTAATGTGAGAGGCATTCAAGGATTTATTAGTCTTTCTCTTGAAATAACTGGTGATCATTATTGGAGATTGATTGGGACTAATTTGATTCTTATGATTGATATGGAAAATTATTATGATCGGATGGATTGGTCATTAAGAATAAAAGTGATAAAAATTGTGGTTATTTCAAATTGGTTGGTGATCATTTCTTTAGGTGCTTATCCTCTCCATGGATCTCAATTTATCTATTAGGGATGGGTTATAGTTCTTTAAAATCCTCTAGGGGGTTTAGAAAAGGTGACCCGATTTCACCAAGACGTTTTATTCTATCCTAGGATGTCCACAGTAGGAACCTTATTAAATATCAGGAGTAAGGGTTGATTCATACTTTTAAATGGATGTATGGATTCTCTTGAATTTAACATATTTTCATTTTGGATGAAATATTATTTTTCATCAGTGGTAGTGAACTTTTTTTTGTAATTTCAAGAAGAATCAATTTAATTAATGAAATAAACCCAGTCTATGTGTAAATATAATTAAAATTTGTGTTTATATCCCCAAAAAGATCTGTTATGAGAGATCCAAGATCATTCAAAAGAAGATTGGATTTTCATATCAAATATTTTCTTTTGATGTAATGGGAGATCCTATTTTTAATGGTAGGGTTATAATTCATCATTATGATTGCATTGTCAAATGAATTTTTGGATAGATCCTAAGTTGGATTAGTCATTTTCTATATGTTGAGTGAAGGATTACTCAACAATATATTATTTCATAATATATTCCTATACATGATTTATTATTGTGTATTCCTCCCAAAGAAGTGACCAGAATAATTGAAATGATTCTTAATAGATTCATTTAGGACTCACATCAATTAGTGGGATACTATTGGGATTGTTGGAAACGTCTAGCAAGACCTTTCATTGAGGGGGTATCAATCTAAATAGAAGTGAGGTTAGTATGTTTTATTTGGATTAATTTTTTTTATGTGAGGTTATTTATGGGGTTTACCTATAGTCTTATTTTATTGAAAGAAGTATGAAAAGTATCCATTTTATTGGGCCAACAAAGCTGATAGATCCCACCTCTTGATCACCATGATGAGATTTCTACCTCTAATTATGGATAGTTCTAGGTGGATATTTAGGTGTAGGGAAAATTAATTTTTTGAAACATAATTAGGTTGGACTTATTTTATTCTTCCAGGGATGTCTATTTCTAGAAATCAGTCTCCATTAGGTATGTTCCCATCAACATTTCACTAATGCATTTCCCAATGATGATCAATTGAAGTTGATGCAAAATATTTATTTTTCTAAGGATCCTCATCAGTGCTTCATCACATCTTCACCTTATAGAAAACATACAAGCTCATATTTTCATTGTATTGATAATTCCTCTTCTATTCGAGATATATTTGGATCTAAATTATGGTTCCATGATATTTCACCTAAATAGGGAATTCTTATCTATGAATATATAACAATAACATCTTATACCAATTATAATATCAAATACATTTATATTCCTCTTTTATTGATGTGAAAATGATTCCATAGTGATCAAGATAAAATTTCTTCACATTTTTTAATAAACATCGATTGAGAAAATCTTATGTTGTTTTAGGTTGTAGGTTTAATGGTTTTATTTTGATGGTTGAGCTATGTGGATTCATTTTTTATGAAAAGTTGGGACTCACTCACCACAGATTGCACGTGGGAGAAGGATTTATCTCACTTATTATCCAATGTATATTAGATCACATGGGAATCTTGAAATAAGGTTTTACATCATATTATTCATCTATCTTTTCTGTAAATCATTTTTATATTTCATGATATTATTTAACCGTTTGTTATTATCATTATGAAAATTTCCCATCAAATTGAGCTATAATCTCTTGAATTTTCTGGAAGTTATAAATTTTTGTTTTTTTGGGAAGTTGGGAACTAGTGTGTGGGTAAGATGGAAGACTTTTGGATATGGTATAAAAATAAACACAGATGGTTATTTTTTTGAAAAGAATCATTAGTGGAAGAGGTGTTGTTTGTGACTTCTGCAGATCAGGTCATCCTGGATTTCTCAACATTTTTTCTGTGGGATCATTAGTGGAGGTTGAGGACATGTATTTACATCAAGGGTTTTAGTTATGAAAGTCTCATCAAATAAAATTATCACAAGTGGAATCGAATTCCACCTTTGGGGATACTTCATTACAAGGTCATCTAGAGTGACCTTTGAATATTATTTACCACAACAAGACCTATAAATCCCTACATCATTTGAACATGATGGTTTCTTATCCATGGTGGTAGGGTAATGTGTTGTTATATCTAATAAACTCTAAAGGAAGACGCGATGATAGGTTTATGGTTTTTTTTAATTCTTGATCTCATCCTTGTAAATTTTCTATATTTGTGTGAGTGTATTCCAATGGTCTCAATAAATTTTTTCCTTGTGACCATTTTTAATTTTTTTATTTCCATTTTCAGTTTATTTTAATAAATTTTTTCAATTTTTAGTCATCAAAATCAATATAGTGGAAACTATCAATAGATAATATCCCCAAATTTCCTTTTTTTAAACTATAAGTAGTTTTTGGTTGAAATAAACTCATTAAATAAAATAATTGATATTAATTCATCAATTTTGTGGCCAAATCCCATAGTGTTAAACTGAATTTTACTATTTTCCCCTTTACAGTGGTGATTTTATTTTACAATTGTTATAATTCATTATGTTCAAAAATAAATTTTACTTATAACCAAATTAGGATCCTTTATATTAAAATATAGAGAATATATAAAATAATTTACTTTCTACAATATGTAAAAATTAATTTTAATGTATAATCAAAAAATTAATAAGTAAACCAGTTTATCAAGATCCCTTATATTATGTATAAAAACAAATTTATAATTCAATAAAGTATACATTCGATTATAATTAATTAATTGTATTTTTTAAAATCTAATCAGAATTAATTTTTTTTTAATTTCAAATTGGAATACATCCTTCTGAAAAACTGTTTAAAAGGGTTTTATTAAAAAAATAATTTGGTTTTCATAATAACATTATAAAGATTTCCAAAATGTCATAAATAGATTTGTATGTTCATCTATTTTTTATATATGAATCTTATTAATTTTTTAGTATATATTAAATATTTCACAAATAATTTATAAATATAAATGAAATTTTTTTGTCATTATAGTGTCTTACCAGCGAAATTATATTTAAAATGTGTATTTTTCATTATTTACCAGAAAATGAACTATTTATGATAATTTCCAAAAAGATCACTCTAAGATAATTTTGATATTATAAATCCAAAAAAGTAGTTTAGTCCTGATAAATAGTATTATGAAACCCATAAATTTTGTTGTCAAAATAAAAAATATGAAATATAATAAAAACCATATTTTATAGAAAAAATGATCAATTTATAGTATAATACTTCCACACCATATATCATTTAACTATTATCATCCTAAATTAGCTACTGATATCCTTGATACTAACCAATAAATATGAATAGGGAAAAAATAAAAAATATTTCATATTTAATTTTATCATATTCATACTGTCTCATATAATGACTAGGTTATAATGATAATATAAAAATAATAATATTAAAATTGTATTTTTATGATTTATTTAATCTTGATGCTGATTATAGTCTATTCTATCAAATATAAAATTTATTCAAAATAATATACATTATAAAATAACATGGTTTTATATTCCACCCCCTTAGATAAATTATGTCTGTTTAATTTTATCTCATTTATGATAAAAATAGTTTATATAAATTCATAATCAATTATATGGATTGAATGATAGATACAGATATGTTGAAAAAAACAACTTCTATTCCACACTATATTAAATTAGAATTTGAAAAGTTATTTAATGAAAATTTTAAAAAAATGAAACTAATTATTTCCTAAATACCCCGTAATGATTTTACCATTATGGTACTCATACATGTCAATGATATTCCTTATGTATAACATCAAATTTGAGATAAAAATTCTCTATCAGTGTCGATAGATTTATCATCCAATTACATTATTTTTGGGAATTATTTTAGCATCATGGTTGAGTTTGAGAGAGAATATACATATATGTTTTTTCCTAATGAATTTTATAACTTTGGTTGTGTTTATATCAGTTTTACATGTGTATTTCATGTCATAAAATAAATAACCAAAATTAAATTTTCAGTAATGAAGTACTAAAAAAATATTTTAATATATCACATAATCTACAAATTGATGTAAAATCAATCCTCCTATTTATACTCAATAAACAAGTCCATAATGGTTATCAAAAGTTAATATATTATTCAATATGAGTAAACATTTATAAATTAATATCTAAATCCTTAATAAATATTCCCTATGATCATAATAAATAATTTACAAATTAAATAATAATAAAACTCTACAATTGAATGCTTGGCCAAATTCAAAACCCAAAATCTGAAAGATTTAATCGTATATTTTTTTAAAATCAGATTAATAATTTTCATTAAATAAAAATAATCTAATATAAAGTGAAATTAAATATATATATATATATACATGAATAATATATTCTAAAAATAATATTAATAATTTCCTAAAATATCTTGATTAACTATAGAAAAATAAAGAATATATATTCATTCACTTGTTATCCCAATAATTATTCTTCATAAAAATTTTATGTTAAATTTTTTTTATATTTACCTAAATAATATAGGGTTCCCAATATTGTGAATTTGTGAAAAAAAAAATTTATGAATTGATCGTCAAATCAATATCTTATCTCATTCATACCTAAATATATATTCCCAATATATCATAACCCATTTACAATATATAACATATATAACCACTTCATCAAAAAATGTTTTAAAATTAATGTTTTCCTCATTCAGTCAACTTATATCACTAATAACATTATTCCCAATTAAAATAACAATAAATAATATTTTAAACATAACAATTTCATATATATCAATGATATATCAAAAAAATCCAAAAAATTTCACCCATCACCCTAAAATCATAGAACAAATAACATCAGAATAATATAAATTACTTTATTCATAGGATCATTGTTAAACTTATATAAACATAATGGAGTCATTACCAATATTATTTTACTCATATTATAATTTTGAAACCATTAATGTTATCATTACACCACAAGGATAAAAACTATTACAACCCATTTCACGTACACCTGATTTTAGTGTGAAAAGACATATTCTTTATATATTTTATTTAATACAATATAATGTGATACAATATTATACATTTAAAATTACCATACCTATACCAATTGTTACATAACTTTAATAACTAGTACCCCTTCAGTTTAGTGATATAGTGAATTAAGAAGACCCATCATCCTATAAAACCCCATTCACTTCTCATAAAATTGGTTTTCTTCAAATAATACCTATATCTTTTTGTTACATAAGAAGGAATCATCATATCCCAAAAAATTTATACACACCTAATACCATGATATATATTTTCTATATAAAATCATTCTTTATAACTAGGGGAAATAAAAAAATAAGAATATTTTGGATGAGATTCTTATTAAGGGTAATATACCAGATATCATTAAATAATAAAATATGAGCATATGATAAAAATAATTGAATGAGGGATTGATCGAGACATAAAAATTTAATACATAATTTTTTGAGATCATAAATCAGGGGAAATTGTATATTTCTATAATCCTATCTTCTGAAATGTTTATAATCATTAATCCAAACCCATGATCATAGGATCATAACATAAGCATATAACATAGGAATGTGTCATAATAATAAAATTTTTAATTATGATAATTTTTATATAGATTAAATTGAAATTATTATCTTCATCATCTTATTAACATGAAAACATATCTACGAATAAAATTATACATATGAAATCATGTCTACATAAAAAATTAGGACATGTAATAATATAAATATCTTTATAAAAAATGTTTTAAAAATGAAATCATGTTATTTAACAACATATTTGTAAAATTAGATAATATTATTTACCTAATTCATTAGATAGCTATATAATTTTCCTCCCAGATATAGAGTATTAAATCTAATACCTTATTGTTCCATATGATTATAAAAATTTTAATTATTTCAACATACAATAACTTACTAACGGTGAATAACATAGTTTCATGAAATTAGACTTTTTAAAAATTATCATCACAAGCCATTAAAATAAATAAATTGGGTAGAATCATATTTCACTATTCTTAGTGTGTCATAACTATCCTAAAATTATGTTGACACTGATAAAAAATAACATTTAAGAAATACTATGAAATTCTAAACAAAAATCAATAGAAAATCTTGCTTTTATTTAGGTAAACTTTTAAAATTAAATTTCCATGAAATATAGGAATTATAATTCCTTTTTAAATCCTTTAAATTATGTAAAGGAGTCTTTATGAATATATATGTAAATTATATTGGGAATTTTAGTTCATGTGATATAAATTAATGGAAAACATTATTTCGATAATGTTGTATAAAATAAAGAAAAAGATGATTAGAAAATATTATAAAATAGTCCTTAAAAAATTAATTATATAAATGTTATTTAAATGTACCATTAAATAAATATCAAAAAAAATTATTTAGAACATGGATATTAAATATAATGATTACTTTTCCATATATGAAAAATAATGTTATCTTTTCATAAAAAAATTTATCAATCATTTTACGTATTAAAGGAATTGAAATGAATGGTAAAAAAATATATCATATATAAAAAGAAAGGAATATTATATATGTGGTTTAGAATATAAGGATCAAATAATTTCCCACAATATAAATTTATCATACATAATCTAAAAATGGAATGATATTGTAACATAATTTATAACTACCTCGATAACATTGGAATCATAATTCCCTTGAATGAAATATAAATAAAGGAAAAATTAATTACTATGAATATAAATATATTTATGATAATATTTATCAATCTTGATATGTATGAACTATATAAGAAAAAATAGTTGAATAACATGAAATATATCATAATGAAACAATATCTAGGAAAATAAGGTATACCTATATTCATAAATTGATTTGTATATGCACAGAAAATCGTATATAATAATTTTTTTATATAATATTAATGTATAAAAAACATTATTATATTTATCACACCTTATATTATTCACATAGGAAATATTATCACCAATTTAATACTAGTTATTTATTAAAATAATTCATTTATGTGTTAATTGGTTCATTTTGCATGGATGTTTTGGTTCAGTAGTTCTAGTCCTTTCACCATAGTCATGGTTAAATCATCTCTAAAATCTTAATGTAATCAAAATTATCATATTTATTTATTATATAAACCATTATTTCCATTCATTTATGTTTCTTTTGAAAAATAAATTACATCACAATGTGGAGGTTGTTGTCCACACAAAGACATAGGTGATGTTTTCACATTTTTATGTAAGAAAAGATTAAAAAATTTATAATAATAAAAAACTTCAAAATTGCAATTCTAGCATTTAAGTAATATATATTAATTAAAATTACCATTTTTACCTTCCATATAATTTGGAAATTGAAATCTAATTACGTCACTTATTTCAGGTGGTACTTCACACATGTGCTATGTGACATTATCATTTTTCAATAGTTAAGAGGGTAAAAAGGTAGAGAATATTTAATAGTAAAAGAATCATATATATGTATTTTACATCAAATATATCCTTTGAATACAACATTATTACAACACATAAATGAAAATAAAGAAATTTAAATATATCACTTCATGAATAAGATATTACTTATATACGAGTGTGAGATATTCTTATTCTTCCATAGAACGAATCAAGATGGAAAATGGATTTATTTCAAAAAAATTATTTTATATAAAATATTTATATTATTATAATTTGAATGGAATATTGAATTTTAATGAGTTTAATGAATAATTAATCATGAATGAAATTATAAAATTTAATTACCTCTTCCTCATGAATCTTCTTTTAAATTATACTATAAGCCTTATTGAGATAGAATTTTTTCAAGACCATGACTAATAGGTTTTTAGAAATGTTATTTAGAACTTATTTGAAATTTTATTGGTAAAATAAAAAGGTCCATGTGATGAACATAGCTGAGATGATGACTCTACCATTAATAACTAGGGTGTGTGGTAAACTTATAAATAATTGATACATTATTTTAAAATATATTAATTAATCAATTAAAGGGGTTAAAATTTGTCATAGTTTTAATGATAATAAATTTATTTTTAAAATATTATCATCCAATAATATTTAAGAAAATATTTTTTTGTTGTTTGTAAATGATATATCTTATTTGAATCCAACTATTTTACCATTTAACCCATACTATATTAACAAGATACATAGAATTTAATTGTCACTAATTTAATTCTAAAAGTGGATGAGGATAATAAGTGTATAATTGGTGAAACTATTTAGTATTTACCATTAAAATGATAAAATACACACTTTAAATAGTTATATATATATATATATATATATTAATTAAATAATTATTAACATAAAACACTATTAAAGTAATTTTCAGTAAAATCTACATGGTTTCACTTCTAAAAAATAAAACTTTTAATAGAGTTTTAATTTTAATATTAAAAATAAAATATACCCATCCATTGGATGTGTAATACTCATGATAGAAAATAAGATATCTGAAAAACATCCCTTAAAATATTTTTAAATAATTTACTTTGATTTTTACTTGTATGAACAAGCGTTCAATAAGTGATGTGTAATCTCTTTAGGTAATTATTCCGTTAAAAAAATAAACAATAATAATTTCTTGAAAATAATGTTATCATTTAAAAATAAACCATTAATAATAGTCTATTTAATAATTTAATTCATTCGAAATAAATTAGATATTTTATTGGAATGAGGGTTACAATTTTTCCATATATTTAACCTAAAATAATAAACTGGTCATTAAAAAATGAAAATGACACTAAATTTTGATTCTAATGAATATTGTTTTGATATAAACTCATAAATTGATATAATGTTTTTTAGATATTTTGATATATTATAGAATAAATTTGATATATTTTTGTCATGTTCCCCATTTTTATGGACATAATAATTCACCATTTTTTATCTTAATTAGGTCGAAATAATAAATTAACTTCATGATTACAAATAAAGAGACAATTTAATATCATTAATATCCCATAATATTTAACCAATAATTTTGATATAATTTCACAAAAGGCAACAAAACCATATTTTTAGAAATTTTACTTTTTATGAATAAATTTTATAACAATATAATGTATATTTTATATTATCAATGAATTAACTATATATGTCAAAGGAAATTATAATTATTTTTAGTTTCAAAATTTTATGTAATGAATTAAACTAGATGAAATATTGATTAAAAGAGAAGTACTAAAAATGTTTTTTATTTGGATCAACAAAATTACATAGATTTCCATTATTTCAAACACTAATTTTTATGCTCAATGTTATATTTATAAATATATTATATTAATTATTAAATATATTTTTAATTGTAAATTTGTTTTCATGTATATTCAGCTCAAATCTATTTCATTATAATGCTATAAAAGTGTAATTATTTATAAAATCATAATTTTTACCTATTATAAATATAATCAGAAATTTATAAAAAATAAACAATGATAAACCTTAGATATTTTTTTATATGGTCCGTGTGAAATATGGTATTTACATTATTACATTAAATTTTTAAAATTCATAAATTTAGGTTTTAAATTAAAAATAAAAACTATAATGAAAAACCACTTTTTCATATACAAACACACTTAAACCTTAATTTTTTATAAAATTATATTATTTAATTCTTATAATTCAAACTTGAGAACTCATTTCCAATCCACTAATCAATAAATATTATTTAAGAAAACATTTAAACATATTTTTCATAATGTGGTTACTTTTATTCAAACATATCAAATCATAGATGATGTTATAAGAATCTTATTTCAATTATAATATTTTTATAATATTCAAGGTTAATTTTACAAAGATGTTTAATGTGGTACATTATTGATAATATACTATTTATTTAATGTAAAATAAATTGGAAAATCTAAAATTTTCATTGAAAGGAGAAGAATGTTCATAAGTGTTTTTTATATAAATCATGTGACCATATTTTTTGGTACCTCGTTATCATGTCTTAGAGTTCTGGGTTGACTGAAATGCTATTGGAGTTGTGGGAAAATGATATTTCAACCACATCACCTATGCTCATCTTGTTGATATAATGAATAAACTCAATAATTAATTAACATTGAATCCTTATGGTCAAAAACTAGATCACACATGACTGCTAACTTCAAACTATGTTACATGGAAAAATAAAAATTGATACTACACTTAAAAATACTCAATCTACAAGGGCCTAAATAGGCTATTAATAGTAATAATTCAGCACCTAAAACATTAATAAAATAGCCAAGGGATTAATGAATATAATTTAGTAGCTATATTTCATGATATAAGATGCCTTATCATATAAAATACATTAATATACACAACTCCAATACATAAAATATCCCAAAATACAAGTATGATATGCATAATCATGTGAGGTATATATAATTCATACATGAGACAATAAATAAAAATATATACCAAAACCTAATTATATGGAATCAATTAATAAAATGTATATTTGTACTAAAATTCACTAAAAATATCATTCACATGGAATGAACTACTTAATATACCAAAAGTTAAAATAGTCATTTCATCAAAAAAAATAGAATAATCATACATGAATCACAATTATTTGTCTATCGATAAGACATTATAACTCATTGTCTACCCATACCATATCTTAACCGTTGTGTTTACTATATAAAACAAATTTTAATGACAATTCCATTCTAGGGTGGAATTTAATAATACCATGTAAGAATTCATAAAAAAAGGAATAAATATTAAACAATTTTGATCATACTTCTCACATGTGAAGTGACTTGTAGGGTGATGACAAGGAATAAAAAACACCAATTCAGCTCAAAGCTCGAATTAATAAACATTAATCATAATGATAATAAGAATTAACCATATCAATGGATATTATAAGGATGATATTGGGGAATAATATTAGAAGGTAATCCATATATTCCCCAACAAAATTAATTATAAATTATGTAAGGAATATTTAAATTATTTCAACTCTATTCCTAAAATATTGTACCAGATGAGAGAACTATTAATCATATATCATTGATTATTTTTAAATAATGAAGATGATGCACAATTGAATATTGCATCTTAATTTCAACCCATGTGGTGATATAAAGACACATATATAGAATTTATTATAACTAATCATCATGTTTAACTACTAAACCATAGAAACTATGTTGGGGACCATTCTCAACATAGATAAATGCTCCTAAATCAAAGTAATGTAATACTCTCTTATCTATCAATACTATAACATGAATATATTATATAAAAAACAAATTCCATTTGACCAAATTAACCATAAAAGAATCATAGTTGAGGACAGGAACCTAATCGAAATATGCCCCAGTCAAGGGAGAAATGACTCTACATAGATAGATAACACATCTCTTTGGAATATATCTCAACTGGTGGAGTACCAAACAATATTATTAAGTTGTGAGGAACACCCACTTATTTTCAACAATGAATGTTCTGAACACATGATGATTTGGAAAAACAATGCAGATGTATGTGGAGGAAATTCCAATATATATGATACAAGAATAAGTGATTCCCACATCATGATTCAACTAAACACCATTGGGGTAAATACCCTATTTACACTCTGATGAAAACACCTGATCCCCATCATCACCTATATGGATATAGTATCATAAATATTCAAATCATCCCTTTTATATAGACCAATATATCCTATTTAGCAACAAAATTTTGATCAATAAGAAAAAATAAAATAACATTGATATTTATTTATTGAAAATATGTATTATATTAATAATATATAATTCATGATAAATAGTATGAGATGATGTATTTGACAGGGCCCATGGATTGTGACATAAGCCGGAATTTTTTATCACAAGTTGGTCTTGAAACATTCATCGTAATATATAGATCATTTTTTTATAGATTAATAATTAATCTAACATAACAATGAGTATATACTATCTAGAAAATTAATGTTGATAAAAGGATGTTCTACAAGTACTATTGTGTATTTCACTGCTTAATTCTGAGTACAAAAACTGAAAACATGATATTTGTTTAAAAATGGACCTAACTAAACTAACATCAAAACTAGAACTCTTTGATAGCTCATATAACATAGGGGTTTTTTTTCGTAGGCATGTATCATAGGAAAGTGTATGTATATGGACACCTGAATTTATTTTATCCAATGTGAGAGTATTCCTTGTTGGACGTTTCTTTGTTTGGTCCTCATGGAATCCTTTGAGATAGTTGTTTCATATTCAATATAAAAATAACCCCAACCCAATCAAATAGTGTAATTTATTACATAAATCTTCTATTTTCACTCTACCTTGTATGAAATTCATTTAACTAAATAGTGATAGAATCAGAAATTTACTAGTACTCAATGACTGTTAATAACCCCTCTACAACCCAAGTAGCAAGGGAACAATGACGAAACCCCATAAAAATTAACCTTAATCTATCTTGGATGTGTTGAAATATAGAAGAAGTATTTCATCACAATAGTTATCATGGTAATTCTAGATAAACTAGTAATATAAATGATTGAATGATTTGATTCATTTTTATCATTAAAATAGATTAACTGTTTGATGATTCTTGGACATCTCTATGGAATAAAGTTACTCTTTAATAAAAGGATATTAGATATTTCTACAACATTATAATATTCTTATCAATAAATATAAACGTAGTGTATACACTCATTACGACCAACAATTAATTTAATAACTTCTCACTAGGACTAGAATATGTGATGGAGACTAGTAAAGAAAAAAAAATAAGTTGTTCAAGCACAATATGTTATTTAATTTTATTTTTTTTATTTCTATATATTTATCCAAAATCTTGATCTAATAAACATGTTTTCGATATTTTTATAATCTATAAGGGTTAGTTTTCAATCCAAAATAATGGGAATTCATTGTTTTTTCCACTGATAATGACGAAGAAAGAAAATTCACTAAATTTTCTACAAGAAGAGAAGTGGTAACCATAGTTTGTAGATTATTAAAGATGACAATCTAGATAAACGTAGTCAAATCATAAACACACATAATTCAATAATGTTGTTTGATATTCATGAAACCGTTCATGTACATTATAAAGATACACGTGTCTCTTTCAGTATAAAAAATAGTTTGGGACTCTTATATTGATATCTAGAGGACCAATTAAATATAATTAATGAATTTTTTTAATCATCTCAACAAAAGTAAGATAATTTCAATTCCATGGAATAATCATTATGTACTCAAATATCATGTCCATATAAGATATCCTATAGTATCTAATATTCAACCTACCTAGAATCCATCCATATTGAGCTATCTATTATCTCATTATACGTGGATTTTAATTTTATATTATATATTGGGAAAATATTGAATCAATATCAATTTTATAGCATAAAATTGAATATAATCATGATAAATTATAATAATTCACCAATGTATTTGAGGAGATTCCAAGTTAATTTAATAAATAATGATATATTTTATTTAAATTTGTATTTTATGATAGATAAAACCATATTTAAACGATTCATAAAATATTTCAAATTAATTTTGATTAGATTATATTCATGAGAACTCCCAATCCTTGTATTTTTTTGATCAATCTATGATATAACGTAATATTACTTGAATTCCATCAATACCATGATAATGTATAAATAAATATAAATGTAATCACAGTACTGACTATAGATATCATCCTTTTTGATATATTATTTTTTACTTTCAATCTTGAGATTTTGTTAATGATCATATAGGGAATGTTTTACAGGTAATAATAATTGAATTTCTAGTAAAAATGGGGACACCTATTTAGTCAAATAACACAGATCCTATCTTCACTCCCAATACCTTGGAAGATTGGTAATGATCATAAATCAAGACTCCCTCTCCAAACACAATAATGGATTTTTTCAATTTAATTGAATGGAATATAATTCCATTCCAATGATTGAAAATTTATTTTGTATAATTTATTTTGTTTTAGTTTTATCTCAAAATATAATAATTCAATCAATAAAAATAGTTGTGAGTGTTCATATATGATAATTTAAATAGTAATTAAATTTGAAAAATCAATATGTTCAATATTAGTGGGTATTTTACTTAGTAAATAAATATGAATGACAAAAACGAGTCTTATGATGGTTCCACGTAACCAAAAATGTTTAGAAAATACGTAAAAATACTTTAGGGATATATTTAAATGGATTGAATATATAGAACTCTTGAGAACAACATTAATCAATATGAAAAAAATATTGGAGAAACCATAATTTTTAGGAATATCAATGACAAAGCTCTATATAAGGGTATAAATATAATTTGAAATTTCAATAATTGAGGAAAAGAATACATGTTTTCCTATATTCCATATGAAATTTGATACACACTAAGGCTATGAAGAGGTATTTTTTTCATGTATATTCTAATTAAAATCACCAAATGGTTTGGAGTTACGATGTCACAAAATATATTCCCAATCCTTAGGGATAAAAGTTTTATAATGATATAATTAGAATTTTTCCTAATGAAAATCATACCAAATTCCTAAATTACAATTTCATTGTGTTTCTCTTGAATTAATGAAATGAATTAATATATAGTCCTATGAGTTATAAAGGTAGGGAAAAATAATATTATCACAAAAATTATATGTTCCATGTTAATTTATTCCAAATAAAATATAATGAACCACTAGATGAATATCTATATACCTATAGTACTTTTTTATATCAATGAAAACAGTGCTTGTTTTATTTTATCCTAAATAGGATCTATAACTAATTAATTACTATGAAGGTCAACAATTTAGTTTTGGTAGATTATTATCCAATTATGATGTGTTTAAATTACTAACATCACTATATAGACATTACGTCAAATCAAATAAATCCCTCAACATATCAGAACTAGACGTGCTGATATTATAATTAATATATGTAACATTAATCACTTTCCATAGATTCGTCTCCTTGAGTAGGAATTAGATATATCTCATGTTAATATCACAATGATAGATCAATAATCCTCTATATTTCCATTTCACATGAATCTCCTTGTCTAAAGAAGACCATAATACATGGAGGTAGGTTTAATATCTTCATTCAATTTTGAATCATGTTTTTATTGATAATTTGATAAATTTATATTTCATCATATTAAAATTTTATATCATCATTAATGTTTTTAATCTATTATATTAACATAGCTTTAATATTCATGATATTTCCCACCAAATCCTTGATAGGGTTACCCTTGAATTTGGTTCTACGACCATAAATGTATATGTCCCCATAGATCAGAATGATATGTAAATTTTTTTTAATATAATAACATATTGTGTTAAAATAAAATTATCCAGTCATATATTAAAAATAAGAGCATAGTTTTCATATTTTAATCATGTAATATAGAATTCATTAATCCCATTATCTATGCTATTATCATCAACTTGGTAGTAAAATATGTTAAAAACTATTTAACTTTTTCTATTCACTATTTAACTTCCATTACTAATGTTATCCCCGATAATGCTAAATATTAGTATATTAGAATTGTTAATATAGTTATAGAAATACTCTAATGTAATCCTTTAAAAATTTTCCATAATTGTCCACTCATGATAGAATATAGAATTGAAATCAAAAATCAGTACCCAATTCTGATTCATTTGACAATAAATTGAGGCTATTTCACTCCATAGTCCCTTTATTATTAGGTATGCAGTGTAGGGATACATGGAGGATAATTTTATAGCAATAAAAATTATATTTAATGAGATAAATAAATTTAAAAATTTACAAGATTGGTAACTCACAATTCTCCCACATCACTATGGGGTGTATACTATGAAATATAAGAGTAACCAATGGAGGAAAAATTAAAATCATACCACCTTTCAATCATAAACATGGTTTCAGAAAAACATACATAAAGATTATTATTACTATTAATTAAATGTATAAATGATATTATTCTGAGATAATTTCCAATACATTGAAAATTATATAATATTAAATTTAATTTTTATTTGAATCAATTATGCCCTTATCACAGATTTTATTATTAATTTCACTATACATCGGTGATTTATTTTATTTTCATTTCCCATTTTTAGTGAGTATATAAATCTTCATAAAGATACTATTTTCCTCATGGAGTTATGATTTCTCTTATCCTTCATTATAATTATCTTCCATAATATGAGGAATTTATTTGGCATCATCTAACAATGAGTCTCCAAAATTTAATTTCATGATGAAGGTATAAAATCATGAATGTTTACCCTTAGAGGGATTCATGATGGTTTCATATAATGAGGTAACATGAGTGAACAAAATATCATTCACACTGAATTGGGAGGGTGACTCTACTAGGTCCCCAAGAAGATGCTTCGAGAAGATATCATGATTATAATTTTACTGGAAGTGAGACATCTTTAAGATCACAGTACAATTCATCCTTCAAAAATACACATTTTTTGAAATCAAAATGGTTTCCCAATGTCAACCTATTAGACATTAATTGGATTATTCATGATGGTATCCTAATTTAGTGCCCAAATAATTATTTCTGTGATAATAAATTGATATCTAATTTTTATTACCTCATCATTAATAGCCTATATTGGGTTGGGATCCACCTCACAAGTGAGATATGTTTTCATTTCTCCATTGACACATTCACACAAATCTTCATAAATGTCCCATGAATAGGTTCATCAAAGGGGGTGAGATCATTGCTTTATTGTGAGGAATTATTACTAAAGAACTATCCATATTTTCAACATATATATATAAGGTGTTGTAATGTACCACACTAAATGGATAGGGATCTTTCTTATTAGGATCAGTCTTTTTTATCTCTCATGATGATACCATACATGATGGGATCATCATAGGAGATAATCCAACTATTTTATTTTGATCCTTGTCTGATACACCAACACAATTCGTATCACCATTCAACACTATGGTTTTATTATCCAATACCCCAGGAAGAGTGAGAAATTTGTCATATTTTATAGATCTGTTATACCGTGTTGATATTGATATGAAAATTAGAGATAAAGGATCATGGATATTTCCTTTTACCTTTGAAATGTGTCCTCAATTATGAAGCACCTGCACATCCCATTAGTTTGTAAATGAAGTATACCATTTCATTATTAAATAAATATAAAGGTTACTAAGAATGATAAATTGATTGAAGAATTTTCTTAATTCATACACAATTTAAACTTTTATTATGCCCTCTATCATTATGAGAACCAAATACCCTACTAGATTGGTATGCTCGTTATCATCAACTAATAGCCTGTAAAAGTATCCAAATTTCAAAATTTCAGTTTATCTATTCGTTTTATGGGTTCTTAAATAGGGAATAAAATTTACCTTATAAATAATGGTTGATTATATAACCAATTAATATTTAGAATACATATCATGACATGGTATTGTGTATTCATAACATTTACAGGGTGTATGGTTTTATCCCATTATTGATTAAATAGTATTCCTAGCATCAGGGTTGAAAATTCAAACCACTATTGTTTCATTTATATTCATAAGAGGGAAAAATTATAGAACAATATTCACAACCTATCATAGTAATTTTTCAATACTGGAAAACATAGATCTAAACAGTTCACATATAATTCAGAGTTATTTACTATATCATATATCCTTTCAATGTACTTAACCACCAATATTTTAATGTTTGAAGATGATAGATATTTCAATTGTATTTTTATGAATTGTAGATTCATGGTCCACCTTCCTTTTTAAAGTTTTGTCCACATGGGAGGAAATGTTTTGATCTGAGAGGGATAATAAACAGAAAAATATGAAAACATCCATTAATTTAATTCTTATAGTAATCACATTACTATCAGTAATTCTATATGGGTTTTATTTCATAAGTTAAAAAATATGTAGTATATATTATTGTGTATAGAGATCTGAATAATCCAGAAGCAGTGTTCAGATCATTCAGTTTGGTTCATTCAGGTCTAGGTTACACACACAATCAGTAGAACTGTATCCATTCTGAACACCATATTATATTAAATTCTAGGAAAATTAATTATAGTAATTTAAGTATTATTATTATTTATAATATATATATATATATATTTTCTATGGAAACAACTCTGGAATCCTCCCCCCTCATTCCAATAATTTTCTATGCTCTATATTTTTAATAAATATATGTATTTTATTTTAATTTTTTTGTAAATAAAATAATAAGAGGATAGGTGGAAACCCTTCCTTATTCACTCCGTTCATGATACATTCATGATAGAAGCCACATAATCCACCACCACCTATTATATTTAGCCTTTATTGAACAAATGTTTGTTATTGGCTACTTCTCATATGCTAAACCAGCATCACCATGAACAACTTCCTTCCCCTTCAATCAGTTTTCTCACAACACCAAATTTAACTATAATTGCACCAATTCCACTTCCAACTATACACAAACAACTACTAATTCTTCCAACAAGCCAAAGGGATGAGATGATATTAATTCTCATCTGTTAATAGTAAAAATAGAAATTGGAAAAACTGAAATTGATTCCATTTATATTATTCGTCTCTAAAAAAATATTTCTATCTCAATAGAAAGTTTATATATAAAAATATTGACATGAAATTTTTGGGGAAAATAATGTTATTCAATATAAAAATCCATATCTCAAATTTGGATATATTGATGAATAAATATATTTCTGAATTGAGCATCATTGATGATATAATATCTGTTGACCAAGATAGGTGGATCACAAATCACCTGAATGGTCCATCTTCCTTTCTAATACTCCATCTAATTATATTTTTTGACAAATAATAATAATTAATGATATACCCTATAACCCGTACACTGAAAATATAATGTTAAAAATATATACCTTCTAATTTTGGCCTTGACACCAACAAATGTGACTCAATTTATATAGAACATAATTACTATATCAAAAAAAATTGAGTCTCTTATATATACATATAAATTATATTATTAGATTATCGTTTTAGATAATTTGATAAAACACTTCACGTTGTAAGACCCTTATTATTTCATTAAAATAGAGATTCTCAATATTGTACCCAGTTTTTCTTATTCCGTGATAAGTGTTATTAAACTCCGATCATAATCTCAACACTAGAACTACATTTAGTCAGAAAATACATAGCATCATCCTTAAACACATGGGTGATATGAAATTATATGATGTTTGAGATCAAAATATTAGTAATTTTAATCATTGTTATCAATAAAAATTCATTAGTGAGCAGAAAATGATAATAATGGTATGATAATATAACCAAAGATCATATGAATGATGTATTAAAATTTCTAGTTATCAAATATTAAACTATAAAACATGATTCATGGATTAAAATTTTTATATAATAAATAATTCATATAACTAAAATGTAAAACCATAATTGATGAGAAACACAAAAACATTTCATTCGCCTAGAGAACCATTAGGCCTTAGGCATGCCTACTAGTATGCCAAAGGCTACCTATTGACAGTGATGGTCTGTATGATTATATTTGGGAGGCTATACACCCTGAAGACGGTAACAAATAATGGTTCATATATATATATATATATTACGTAGTAGAATGAAAGGATCAAATTATTTGGAAGCATAAAAAAACAAAAAGAATAATAAAAGCCAGCGCTATTGTACCATCTGTAGAAAAGAATACATGCAAGGATTTTCATACATGATAATATGGAAGGTATCATTTAGATGACCATATAGATATGTATAATAATCATTAAAACCTTACATAATTAAAACATATATCTTAATGTAATAGGACCTAGTAGTCCACTATAATCCATAAAAAGAAACTACTCACTAAGAACATTACCACAAACCTAATCGCTTACATGATCTTAGTGACATAATCAATGTGTGTGTCCTGAGGGGGTCATGCAAGCTATGAGTTTGAACTCCATAGGAGGACACCAACATTATATTATATTACATCCATATGTATACTGTGTATTTACAATTAAATAAATATAGAAAACTCACACATGATAACAAATAACTCCCTATACATGATCTCAGTAGCCACAATTAATCATCAACTGACTTCGACTAATTCTGGTACATCGTTAAATACATGAAATCAAATATATATATTTATGTACATTACCATTTTGTAGATTTATAGTTTCAATATAGAACACCCATGTCTTAATTACATGTTTTCTATATAAGGATGTTATATTCAGAGATCCATTAGGCTTTTCCCATTAACAGGTAAACAAAACATCATGTTGTCTTACACCTCATGTGCAACCAATAGTGTGATTGAAATAACATTAACAGGGAAATAAATATAACTCAAGCCCCTATTACCTCAGTTATAATGTCACTATAAGCTCAAATAACCTACATCATGTTGTATAGAGATAGATTTCCTCCCATATATGATAAATCACAATTGGAATTACATCCCAACATCTCGAGTTATTAAGATATATACCCTTCCATATATAAATAATCACCATCATTTTGATGCCACACTATCTAATGAAATTCATGATTAATCCATCAATAATCCCAAACCATCATCCCAAAATATAAATTGTGAGCCTCATCCCTAAAATTATGGTCTCATGCATCATATCTTATGTCTTCCTATTGTGAGAAACACCTCTATAAATGATGGTAAACATTGTCCCCTAATCTGCAATATGGAAGGAGGCCTCCACAATCATGGAGTGGTATAAACCACCTCATCGAGTCCTACCAATTTTAACATGACTCCCATAAAAACATCATCCATCAATTGTGACCATAAATCACCAATCGTACATATGCCACATTTTCATACAATGTTGTTGTCACAAATGAAACTCATCTCTCTTATGTGGTATGGTCATCACCATTCACCCCATCCTGATGATCAAATCCTCTAAAAAATGATGGTCATTACCTACAAACATATCTTGTACCATACCCTCATCATAATAAAACACTCCATCTCAGTTACGGAGATCGACATGACATCATGTAACTTGGGCCATGCCCAACATGATCATGTGAAACTAATTATGTATTATCATAATTTAATAAATTCATGTTGATCAACATGTATAACATTCGGAATAATCTAGAATCCTCATAAATATCTTATTGAATATAAATAAAATAGATAATACCAATTTGTAACATAAAAAATATATTTCAATTTTAAAACATTCATAAATTGATTATAGATTTCTCCTAGATAACCCATACATGTGTATTTAAAAACACACAATATAACATAGGTAAATTTTAGGAGAATGATAAAAACCTACTACCTAATACTGGTAGGCATTTACGTTTTATTAACCAACATTAATTATATCTCTATCAAATTAATTTGGGATTCATAACAAATTCCCAATTAAATATAAAAAATTAGACGAAACAGAAACAAAATTCAAAATGAAAAAATAAAATAAGTTTAAAAAATTGGACAGATATTCATACCGATAGCTATCCAAAACCAATGATAAATCATAGATCAGATCCCATATGAAGGATGAATGAGAAAGACTACCAGAGGAACTAATGGTAGACACACCCTATTATAGGCTTTAAGGGAAGGATAAAAAATGGGAGATTAAATAAATTAAGAAATAATGTCAATTTGGTAATCTCACACCAATTTAGAAATTTAATGGTTTGGCTAAACTGTTTGGAAAATAATGTTTCAATAATATAGTTCCCTTTTCTGAGGGAAACCCCCTTCAAAACATGACAGGCATCTTATCCGAACTCCTTTCTAATCATGGCCACTAACTTATTAAGTAGAACTAATCGTATGGGCTAGGCCACATTATTTATCAAACTTATCGCACACTATATATACACTCTATTAAAAACTGAAAACATCTCCACCATCATGAACCTGATATCACATTTTTTATCTAACTAATCCAAAATTCAAATATTTTCTTCATGGTTTACACTTAAGGGACCCATATTTTAAAAACATCATGCACCTCTTTCCACACCTTTTAAAAAATGAAGATTATTTGACTAAAACTCCTAGAAATCATCTAATTCATTGAGGATATCACTAGGAGACAAACCCAATCTAAAAAATATATACTAACACATTTTAATAAAAAAATATTGCTTAAATATCAATTTTAATGTTAAAATGTTCACTAATCATAAAAATTTCAAACTCTCAAAAACATTCCCCGTTCCAAAGCTCATGACATTACAGCCTCCCAACCTTACAATAGGTCATCCCCATAAAATGATGTTTCAAGACAAGAGAGTACCAAACATACCCATATCATAAACATCACCCTAGTATACCATTGTTACTGAGTCATATGATTATTCCCCATTTATTTCTCACTACATTATGTGGTACCTAGATGATCATTTTCTGATCCAGCCTAACCTTCTAATAGATCCTATATCCACTATCCGAACTCATATATCATCATATGACGTAACTCCATTCCTACACAACATAAGGTTCCCAATTCATAATCATTTAATACATGAAAACCATATTATATATTTTCATTTGATGTCTTATATGTCACAAACCAACCCATTTAGACCCTCAACCAGTCACCCGAGCCATTCCGCGGCATGGCCTAAAGGGATTTTCCAATCCCCATGGGTAGAAAACTAGTTCCAAGAATCAAAATGAAATCGGTGGGAATGATTTGGACCATAAATTAAAGTAAAATAAGTATCTAAACACTTAAAAAGGAACATAAAATCAAGTAGATATTAGAAAATAAAGTTGTACATTCCTCCATGGGACACTACGAGTCACCACCGACCTCAACATAATGTCGCACTACAATGAATGAATTCAAGAAAACAAAAACTAAAACCAAATATATTAAAACAAAGATAAATTTTGGAATTAATATTAAAACTCATTAGGTAAACCCAAAAAATATATTACCCTATGAAATTATTTTAAATAATAGATATATCAATTTAATGTTTGAAATACAATGTATAAAAAAAGTTTTTACACATTTTATTCTTAGAAATAAATTGGTTTGTTTCCCTTTTTCAATTTAATACCACATTCAATTTTAAAAAATTAGGAATTGGAATTTTGAAGGACGTGATGTTCAAACTAAAAAGGTAGGAAGTAAGATTAAAAAACATTCATAACCATTTTCCATTAACTGTTGAAACCATTTTATCACCTTCAGTAAGAAGCTACACTATTCTAGGATACAAGATCAACAAACGTACACAAAATGAAATAGAAAAACACCACACAATAGTAACCAACAAACACATGCATGTATATCATCTACTACAAAATATTATATACCAGACAACATGGGAGAACCTATGAACTCATGAAAATTCTAGAAGATACTAAACATGTGAATCATTCAAAAGGAATTCCCTACTCAAGGACATCATAATGCACAAACACCCAATAGTCTATCTATATGGCCTTATAGAGGGGCCCAGTCCAATCTCAATGATGCCAAAATAATGCCTTACTATGTGCCACTATCTATTGTAATTTCCTAGACTAGTTTAGTAATCATTCATCGAGAATTATCTCGCTACGATATGTTTCCATGTTTTGACTAAAAGGTTGGTGATCCAACAATGTAAAATATTATCCAGTCACAAGCACATTAATCACACATAATCAACACATACAACAATGTCACCCCTAGTGACCCTAAGTAACAAGTCCCACTCCATTAATAGATCATTTCACAAGATAACACATTCTATGTAAACTCCCATATTTCATCAACCAACAAGGTGAGGTCCCATAAAATGGAGGGTTTTCCTATGAAACCATTTTATTAAATGTGTGAATCAGGCCTCGCCCTACCATCACATGCTAAACCATTTCAAAATGAACCACACACAATCCACATTGAAAAACAAAAACACACCTTGAATCCAATTTAGGAATCCCAAAGAAAAACATTAAATAAAAACCCATTTTAAACGAATAAAGGTTCATTTCCTCAAGAACATGATGTGAAAAAAGAAATCATTTGTTTCATTGAAACACATTAGATTAGAGGAAACAATCAAATTAAAAACATAAAATTATAAGAATAATTATATATTTATAGTTAATATAAAAACTAGATGTTAAATGAATGGAATAAATGGGTTTTCAATTTAATGGTTTGTTCCATGAGATCCTACCTTAGAGTGGAACCAAACTGAACATTCGTCCATTGGCACTCTCAAACTAAGAGCTGATTCTCCCCCACTAAGTGTATGCATCTTCACATACATATAAGGACACATGTCCCCTATGAACACACACAAATGGCCATTAATGAGTGAAAATGGATCCGTGCATATATTCTTATATTAATATATCTTTATCCACTAACATAAGTTTCCATTTTCATATATATACATTAACACACCTAGCCCCATTCAATTATATTCACTAACATGGATGAATATAAACCTAATACGGGAACCTATATATATATATATATATGTGTGTGTACCTATTCATATGTAGGTGAGTTTCCCTAGACCCGACAACTCAAAACCACAAAGTAGTGACAAACAGAAATCAATAAAAAAATAAAATAACTATATAAACTTCTTAATACTCTAAAATAAATTTAATCAAATCAATGGAACCCGTATATGATTCAAAAACAAAAAAAATATTAATAAATAAAATGTGAAATGAAAACACTATTTTTAAAGTAAGCATTTCCAAACATGCCTTTATGTTTCAAATCTACACTCAAACATGTCACACATTCCAAATGGGCATTTATTTTAAAACAGGTTTACAAAAACTATATTGAAAACGTACTCAACAAACTCAAAGGTTCCATATGTTCTTTCCACCATTTCATGAAAAAATTACCTTTTTATCAACACCAAACAAGTCATAACCATCCACACAACATTGAAACCACCTTTTATCATTTTTAAGCCATTAAAGTATTTAACAAAAGAGAGGGAAAGATGAGATATGAGTTCATTTTAGAAAAACATGGTTTATAAAAATAACCACTCCAAATGACATCATCATTTGATGGACCATTCATTGGTGCACTCAATGAATCGATATATGTGTCCACATTTAATGTCATGGAACATGTGGCCTTTTCCCAATAATTTTTTAAGAAACCACACACACCATACACTAACACAACATACTATTTCATCAAAATCACCATGTTACATAAAGCTAAGAAAAAGAAGGAAAAGAAGTTCCATAAAATATTTATATAAGAGAAAACCACATAAAACAACCAACAACACCATTTGATAAAAAATACAATAATTGAAAACAAATTGGCTAGGCATATTCTTGGGGCTAAAAAGAGAAACTTCTTAAAACCTATTTTTAGTTGAATCTATCAACCAGAAAACACCATCAAGGATAAACTATTAATAAAATATATATGAGAAACAAGTTTTATTAATTAATTACCAAAACACAAACATCAAATGGATTGAAATTTGAAGAAATGGAATAGAAACACCAACCTCCACATGCGAGGATGGGATAAATATCCAACGGAACGGAGAGTGAGACCTCCCAGACCAACCACACACACTAAAAAAGAATGAAAATTCATAAATCATAATACAAGTTGAAATGGTTTGGTTAAATAGAATGAAAACACTAAAGAATGAAATGAAATTAAATGAAGTATAGGGGTAGAGAGTTGTTGACCAAAGAAGGATGTCTCATGAGCTAGGGTGCACTATCGAAGGGTCACTATCAGGATAAAACACATCATGGAATTTCATCCAGTAAAATCAAGGGGGTTGCGTTGGTGAGGGAGGAAATGGAGCCTCGTATAGGGGAAGGGGACCATGAGTTGGGGTATACGCTGGGGAGTCAGGCCAATGGGAATAGGGAACTATGAAGAGGAGGATTCTACTATGAGGGTTTTTCAATGATAGAGTGGTGGTCGGGGGGTGGGGAACAACCGACAGTGGAGCTCTGGTGAGGGATGAGAATGCATAGGGAGTGGATAGAGGGGGGAGGTAATGCATGTATAGGAAAGAGTTGGGAGGATTTTATGGTTTCAACATTTATCTTATTTTATTATTTATAAAATTTTATTTATTTTTAACATTAGTTTATTGTACGGGCACTTGGGCTGACCACACACTTATCGCCAACCATACAATGCCTATGCACTGGTATTAAACCCACCAGACACATCAAAATTAAAAAATGTTAAACCATTACCTTGATAGGGTTAACCAATTCCATGAAATAATAAAATAAAATAATTTTAAAAGATGGGGTGTGAGAATTCTCCCCCCCCCCACAAAACATTCTACCCCAAAAAAGTCTCTAATCTTAATTTTATTAAAAAATTGAGTCCATTCCCGAATAGAACAAGAAGACACAAAGAATTTTTGAGGTAAATATGTATTCCCCAAGTCACACCTAGTATATTTATAAAAATCCAAAACCAAAAACAATGGGATAACAAAAGGGGATTCACCCCAACATAAGGATTCTATGAGCACAAAAATTAAAACCCAAACATACCACCCTGGGGATGGGGGGGCCCAATGTGGTAACTCCCAACCAATCTGAACCAACTTATATTGCATTAGAAAAACTATTAACCCATTATAACTAGGATCTTTTCCCACACTTACCAAACCCAAAAAATTGTGGGAAAACTTACAGATAGAAGCTCTAGCAAAACAAAAAACTGGAAACACCATTCACCTATCTCTCAAAATCCAATCGTCTATAAACAAGTTCCATTAAACCGAAACCATCTCATACAATGGACAATCACACATTAAAAAAATGAGTCAAACATTCATATAAAAAAATTGGACTGTTTGGATCACAATAGAATGAGTTCATCACAAACTCGTAAGGAAACGATGGACTCACATCAGAGGTAAAACCTCAAAAGTATAAAACAATAACTAAAATACTTTAAATGTTTCATTCCCAACACAAAACTCATAACATGAACTAGGGAACCACTCCTTATAAAACTTATAACATTGAAAAAGAATCATTTTAAGACTTTTTGCTGGGGATTTGATGGATGAAGCATCTACTACATCACATCCAGGCTTTAGAATCATCATTTCATGACTTCTTCTTCAGGTGGTGCTTCTTGAAAATCTTCTCCAGATGTCCCAAACAGCTGAAATGATGACACACCACCAGAGGGATAATTCGATAAACCAAAAACCAGAACCAAAATAGAAGATTCTTTGTAGATAGGTTCCTCTATTATGCACATCTTTCTAGATAAGTATCCTCTTAGAATAACAGGAAAAAACAGGTTACTAACCAATTTAACATAAAAAATTTCCCATTAAAGTTGTTATCGTAGACCTTCATCGTCCACTGACATTTTCAAACACAACTGACATCTTCCATATTATTTGTTTGTACCTCTATGGGTATAATAAAGTTAAAAAATATGGCTTAAAAACATTATATGTCATTTGAACCAGAAATGATGGTGGAACATCCAATTTCCAATGTTTCAAGTCTGGGCCCTCAACAAAACCCAAAAAGTGTGAACCTTATCAATATCAGGAGTTCCCAACATCCAAAAGACATGATATACCTCTTTAAAACACTCCACCACCTCTAACAAACCATAATCACCATGATATTCAGGAAACATACATGAATAATCAAAACTAGGCAAGACTCATTAGAAACCTAAGGGACTATTCAAAGAATAGCTTTTATTAACATCACCTAATACAAAAAACCAAAACATATTTCAAGAAAAAACACAATAAAATATAGCACCTCAAGACGAAATATACTAATTCAAAATATAACAAATATTATCATATCTAAAAACATATCAATCAAAAACCACAATTAGAAAACAAGTTCTGGAATTTAATTTCAATATGCACCAAATTAAACCCATGAACCATTATACATGTTCTCATCGACATTCATCTATATGCGCAAGCACACATTTTCTATAGACATTCCCCATCATGTTTAAATGTTCAAAATGAACATAATGGAATAAAATATATTTTTCTACTTCTTCCCTAGTTATTTTTTACATATCAAATATTTATATGAAATTGAAAAAATGGTAATTTGCATATTCTATTTGAAAACCCCAAAACATAGATCCAATTATATGTCTATTTTAATAAATGTTCATATATTCATCCATCAGGGGAAACAAACACAGACATAAATGTAAACAAATCACTAAATAAAAATTTGAAATGAGGTTATTACACTACGTATATGCATTGCCCATCTCATTTTAAAACTACTTTCCCTGATAATCTGTTATAGAACGTTTTAAAATCACACCATACCATTCCTCCTCTACCATAGATGCCTCATTGGTTACTACAAAATATTATTCTAACATTTGACAATAGAATTATTTGAGTTATCTTAACTGCCACGACCATGTATTTGTCAAATTTTTTATAAAATAAATTCATACATTGGTATTTGACATGAATTCATGTAAATATTTCAATGACTCAAATATATTGTCTAAGGTATAAAATAATAGTTAGGTGGTGTAAGAACTGTAAATTATGGAGTCGTTGGACATTGAAAGGTTACAAAACATTTTGAAGAAGTCACAGATTGTAGGTACACGTATTTGAATTATAATTTATATTTAAAATGTGTAAATAATATTTTGATTAATGAGAAAAATTTATTTATGTTATATATTTTTATTTAATGATACATACTATTTGATTTTTAATATTTTCTTTTTCTTACAAGGGGTTTTTATTTTATTGGAAGGTTAATTTTCAGACTTTTTAAATTTTCCTAACTTACAACATCAATTATCTAAAAAACCGAAAGTGGTATCTTTTACAAAAAAATGTTTATGACATTTGTTTTAGATAATAATGACGCCATAAACCCAATCCCCCTTGAATTTTGGGATTAGTGTTAGCTAAATCCCATGCCAAAACCCATAAATAAATTGGTTTGAGGAATCCATGTTTGGATAACCGACGCTGAAACCCTTAATGAAAATGATTTTCCACATTTTTTTTAAAAACCTGACACAAGAAAAATATTATTTTTGTTAACTTTGTATATTTCCATTAACAAGGTCCACAAAAATAAAAAAGTGATGTTAAATATTGTTTTTCATTATTTTAACAATAATCCTAAACCTTAGTGGCCTCATCCTGACATTTTATATCATGATCCCTTGAATGTTCTAGTGTTACCACAACTCTTCCCTCTGTATAATCAACCATATTCTCTCTAGGTGAAATGATTTTGAAGAAGAAGAACCATGGTCACCAAAATAATAACCATCATATATATATATGAAATAGAGAACACTGCTACAGTAAGCACATCTCACCACCATTACATTTATCTACTACACTCATATCACATATCATCTTCCCTCATGGACCCCTTCCTACCCATAATAGATATAAGAAACACATATCATACGGCCTCATGATTCCTGGACTACCTATGGTAGGTTTATTCTGATATATCACATCCATAGGATCCCAAATCAATCACACTGAGAACCATACAACATGGCTAGCTGAGTAAAATTATAGAAAAAAATCAATATAGGAAAACAATGATTATCATGTTGATGAAGAATTAAAAATAAAAACCCATTTTCTTATATTTTAGGATCCAATCAATTATTTTCAATCACATTCATATTTTATGTCACTCTATGTGCCTATGACAATTCATGAATAACCCCATCCCACACATGAGTCTTTTAACCAATTTTGACAACATCGTTGTCTCAGGTCTACCAATTCCCAAATAATAAAATAATGAAAACATTGAAACCAGTAATAACTACATGAAAACTAATAATAACTTCTTTTAAACCAACCCTATGATACAATTTTTTAAACCCCAACTTGAGAGAATATTTAAACATATTCTCTGAGCCAAAGGACCACCCGACCATAGGTGCACCTCACCAGAGGCCAATGGATATCAAAAATAATCAAGGATCTAAAAAGTGGTATTGGGGATACTATATCCTCTGTAAGGATAATTATAATGGTCTATATATATACATAAATACTAAATTGAAATAAATAAATAAAATTCAGCAAAAGAAAATACAACAACAGTAATAACAAGAGAAAATATTTATATTATTTTTATATATGATTTAAATACCCGTAATTTCAAGGGAAATTTTTTCTTAATTTTCTTTGTATTTTACAAGAACGCGGTTTCGGACGGCACCTGATTCCGAGGCCCGGTGTGCCCGGAATAAATTTCTGAAGTTGGCTCGGGTAGGTTCAGTGAACGAACGAGCGGGAATTTCTAACTTTTGATCCGGTTCTCGGAATTGAAATCCGAGGACACCGATGAACTCGCAGCGCCGATATTCGCTTAAGGAGACCTTTTCCTAGGTTGTGTTTTAAGCGTAATGAAAGTTAGTTTTGGGAAAAATTAAAAGAAGTTAAATAAAATGTGGAAACACATTTTATTTTTAACTTGTTGGTTAACTTCTCCCAAAGGGAGTTAGGGGTGGGACCCACATCCACTTAACCTCCTTTGAGAGGATTAAGTGTGGTGGGGCCCACACGAACCCTAACACTTAATCTTCTCTTTTTTTAAACTCCCTATAACTCCTCTTTAATTAACATGACAACATGGTTAATTAATTGAGTTGAGTTGTTTGAATTTCAAACCTTTGAAATTCAAGTTGATAATTGTGTGAATAAAATAAGCCTTAGCTTATTTTATTTTTGTTGGTCTCTTTAGCCATCTTGAGAGGTTTTGAAGAATTCTCTCCATCTTCTTCAAACTTTGACGAAGAACGCAATGAACTTTCGGACATCGACGAAGAACGCCACGTTCTCGGGAACCGTCTTCCGCGACGCCATACCCGCGACACCGACGACGTCTCCTTCCGCATCATCTCTTCCACGACAGTTTCCCGCGACGAAATCGCCGTCAAAGAGCTTCGAATCCTTGCTTCACGACATCATCGTCCTTTTTCTGCGATGCCGATCACCGCGACGCTCGTCTTTCGCGGGTCGTTGACGAACATCGTTCTGGAAACCGAGGTAGGGGTTTGTTGTTGATTATTTATTTATTGTCGTTCTTGGTTCTTGCATGACAATCTTGAGGATAAAAGTTTAAGTATTATCGTCTAACGAGAGGGGGGGGGACCGCACAAACACGGCCGAATCCCCCCTCCTTATTCGTGACTATTATTTTTCTTGCGGATGAAACGAGATGGCGTGGTCTCGTCGCACCACACGGGAATCACACAGCAAATATTGCGTGGCGCCGTCACGCCACGCCGTGGAAAGACTATCATGAACACGACGTAGTCGCGCCGCGTCGAAGGAAACCGAAGGCTCCGCGGCCAGAGCGGGGCTGTGGCGGAGGGGCGCGGTGCCGTCACACCACGCCGGACGACGAAGGCCACGACCGGTTCCGGGCCGTGGCGGGAGGTGATGACTGGCGGCCAGCCGGGCCACCGGTGCCGGAAGATGGAAGAGGATCGGCCCATGCCAGTCCTGTTGAGAAGAAGCCGGCAGGCCAGGTCGGGCCGGCCGGGACGGTGCAAAACCGGGGGGATTAAATTCCACCAGGAAGTTATTTTCCCCCCCCTTCCATTATGAGGGGGGGCCGGTTTCCCAAAGGGGGGGCAGGCGCCCCCCATTTTTTTTAAAAGGCAGGCCCCCACGTGAGGGGGGCAGTTTAATCCAGGGCGTGGCAGCTTGCCGCACCGCCAGTAGAGGAAGGCGGGGGCTTTGCCCCCCGAGCGTGGCACGCGAGCAGCGCCCCGGCCACGCCGGGCCAACCCAGGGGGGGTCGGGCCGGTTCTGGCCGACCGAGGGGGGGTCGGGTCGGGTCGACCTGGACATGGACCCCCCATTTTTTAATCAACTTCGGTATTTTGCCCATAACATGAGCTACGAACCTCCGATTGACAAACCGTCTGAGGTAACACGATCCTTGGATCGAGACGGTCGTTTCCGTATACCGCACTCAAGGTTTCAGAATACTTTGAGTTCAGCCGGGTTGGTTCGTTCATGAAACCAACAGGCCCTCGGAACGGAAACACTCATATCTTGAGCTACGGACATCCGATTGACGTGTCGTCAGCTTTGTTGAGTTCCTCTTAGTGAGACGGATCTTTTGGAATATGCTGCCCAAGGTTTGGACACAGGTGGAGTACGGTCGGGTTGGTTTTTCCTTAAAAACCAACCAGGCCCCTAGGACGAAAAAGCCGATAACTTTCAGACCGGGCGTCCGATTGACGCGTCATCTACGACGTTGAGTTCATGTTGACGATACGGAACTTTTGGATATATCAACTCTGGACTTTGTGACAGTTGATGTATCAGCCTCTCGGCTCGTGGAGCGGACCCTCCCGAACGAGCTTGCTGTGTGCGGGAACCCTAGAGCTGGCTGCGACTGCTACTGTGACTGCGACGACGACAGTACAGAGATCCTTGGTGGATTCGACGACGACTACAGCACTCAGCGATCATACGTGGATCAGTGCTACAGGTCCTATGTGGGCCCGATCCTATGTGGGTCCGATCCTGTTTGGGTCTGTGCTCAGCGGTCCTGTGTGAACCAGCGCCTACAGGTCCTGTGTGGGCCCGATCATGTGTGGGTCATTGCAGGGGTTAGTTACCTATCGATCCTTCGTGGGTCCGATGACTTAGATGGATCAGTGATCATCTTTATCGTCATCCGAAAAAGTATACCTGTGTGAGCTGATTCATGTTGCTTTCCTGTGTGGATTGTGTTGTGCTATCCTGTGTGGATTTTTGTTTTGCTTTCCTGTTTGTAATACGTATACTTTCCTATGTGGACTGAGTTGTACTTGGGCTCGGAGGTTGGAGCGTATTGGAATTGATGACTTAGGTATATGTATGGGTATATACCTAAGCAGTGTTGGTTGTTACCTTGTGTTTGTATCTATCTTTTGTTGTTTATCCTTTGTGGATTCTGGGGGACCTTTGGGGGTCTCGGGGTCTCTACTGAGTAGATTATACTCACCCCTGTACGGGCTATGCCCGCACTACGTTGTGTTGGTTGCAGATGCCGGACAACGTTGATCGTGGCTGAGGCTTGCAGAGGAGAACGGTACCTGGAGGTGGACCACTGGGCGGGACGTGCTCGGAGTAGACGACGGAACCCAAGGAGCAGTGGAGCTATCTGTACCCACCCTTCAGGTGGGATTTCCAGTGTACAGATTGGTGTAGCGGCTTTTACTTTACAGTTTGTTGTTTTCCCTTTCGAGTTGTACTTTACTTTCAGTTTGGGTTTGTATACTGGCCCATTTACTTTTCCGCACTTTCAGTTGTACACTGTTCTTACTTAGTGTTTACTTTTCCTATTGCTTACTCTGTGGTGCTTGTTTACTTTACAAAGGCAATGCCTTCCCTTTTTACCAGGATTTACACCTTGGTTCTAGTCGCCAGGCCCTTTCCTATGGAAGGCGGGCTTGGGATAGTAACGGCACGGACCCCAAGTGCGGGTCGTGACAAATTGGTATCAGAGGAGTTCGGTTCTACCGCGAACTCTGATCTTTTCTATGTGAAGCAATAATGTTTAGCGTATTGTGTGTGGTTATCAGTCCAGGGAGTCTAGTGTTGGTGCGGCAGCCGACGTATCCGTACACCAGGACACTGAATACTGATTTCCGACTTAAAGCACGAAAACATTTATTGCGTGTGTGTTTCAATGTTTTCTTTGTGATTACTTTATATCAGCTCACCAGGTATACTGTTCTGACCGTGGCGCACCTTTTTCCTTTTCAGGATGGCCCCACGACGGCAGCCAGCTAGGGTTCCGAGAGTCGAGCGTGACGACTGCCCACTGAGCGACGAGGCCTCGATGCAGGGCCCTTTGTCAGCAGTGGCACTGGCGGTAGCTCTACCCGCCAAGCCACCGATGCTTCCAGCACCAGCCGCTGACGATGCATGTCGCCTTGGAGCACTGCACGAGTTCCAGCGCCAGTGACCGCCGAGGTTCCGTGGGGAGACGGACCCCCAGGAAGCAGAGGACTGGCTGGAGGCAGTGGTACGAGTTTTTAGGCTAGTGAGGACACCTGTAGACCTCATGGTGATCCTCGCTGCGAGCCTACTACACGCAGCAGCATGACGATGGTGGAGCATGATGCTCCAGGTTCACGATGAGGCATCTCTACTTTGGACGGACTTTGAGAGCCTCTTCCGCTCGGAGTTCATCCCAGCCACCCTTCGTGCGGTGCGTATCCAGGAGCTTCTTCAGCTGCAGCAGGGCAGCATGACGGTCGCTCAGTACTCAGCGAGATTTACTGATCTCTCGCGCTACTCGACCGACATGGTACGGGTCCCATTCCTCTGGGCCCGGACCTTCAAGCACAGTTTGAGGCAAGAGATCAGGGCATCTCTCTTCTCCCTCAGCATACCGACTCAGACAGGAGTACTAGAGCGGGCCCTTTTGATCGAGAGCTTCCTTGCTGAGTCTACACCAGCGCCGAGACCCACCGCAGGGCAGCATGTGGTAGATTCATCTGCAGCAGGCAGTCAACGGATGACTTAGGGGTCCGGGCAGACCAGACCTTCAGTCAGACGACCTCAGGACACTGGCTCAGCAGTTCGGGGCACAGAGCGCGGAGCCAGTCTTTCGAGAGGCAGACAGTGCTACTCGTGCGGCGGGCAGGGCCACATGGCTCGTGTCTGCCCGACCCGCCGTGTCGAGGAGCAGCAGACGGTTGAGGGACCACCGAGGCAGAGGCAGAGGGTCGACCGTGGCGGTCTGCAGGGAGGAGGCGGACGAGGCAGAGGAGCTTGCTGAGCGGTAGGTGGTGGGTGACGATTTGAGGCACTGCCACAACCACTACTAGGAGATCCCCCCGACCACAGGGAGCTGGCGGGCAGAGACAGGCACAGCTCTAGGCAGCAGAGGCCTACGACCACGGCGCGCCAGAGATGATTCGAGGTACTATCTGTGTCTATTCCACCCTTGCTGTAGTACTTATAGACATGGGAGCGAGTCACTCTTTCATAGCCGCTTCCCTTGTTCGGAGCTCGGAGATTCCGACAGAGCCGTTGGCTCGATCCTTATGGCTAGAGACTCCTATGGGAGCAGACTCGATGATTACGCACTGGTGCCGGCAGTGTGAGCTTACTCTAGGAGGCGAGAGCTTCGGCTGAGATCTTCTTGTAGCAGCGTCGAGGCCTTAGGACGTCATCATGGGCAAGGATTGGCTATCTACCGTCAATGCACAGATTGACTGTTTTAGGCGCAAGGTGCGATGTGTACGCACCGACGGGAGTAGGTTCACCTTCACCGGCGAGAAGGGAGCCTTTGCAGCACATGATGGACTTCCGCGGAGGAGAGGACAGCCCATCACTCATTAGTTGACTAGCCTCATCCTTGGAGCAGTTGACGTGTGGAGTCCTGGTTTTCCTGCAGTGGTGGATCAGTTTGTGGACGTTTTTCCCGACGAAGTTCCAGGGCTACCTCCTCGCAGAGAGGTAGACATTTATATTGACATGTACCCCGGGACAACCTAGATATCCACTCCAGCATATCGGATGGCCCCCGCCGAGCTTCGAGAGCTACGCGTACAGTTGGAGGATTTGAAGGGCAATGGGTTCATCCGACCTAGTGTTTCACCTTGGGCTTCCCCGATATTGTTCGCCAAGAAGGCGGACGGGTGCTTGAGAATTTTTGATTACTATCGTCGCCTGAACCAGGTGATGGTGAGAAACAAGTATCTGCTACCGAGGATTGATGAACTCTTTGATTAGCTCAAGGGAGCACGGTGGTTCTCGAAGATAGACCTCAGGTCAGGCTATCATTAGCTCAGAGTTAGAGACGAGGACGTGCAGAAGACAACCTTCAGATGTCGGTATGGCCACTATGAGTTCTTGGTTATTCCTTTCGGCGTAACCATTTCTCCAGCAGTGTTCATGGACCTCATGAATAGGATCTTTCAGCCATACCTCGATCGATTTGTCATGGTCTTTATCGACGACATACTGATTTACTCGACGACTGAGGAAGAGCACGCCTATCACTTGCGAGTTATACTAGACACACTCCGAGAGCACCAGCTTTATGGCAAGATCTCGAAGTGCCAGTTCTGGATACGTGAGGTCCACTTCTTGGGACCAATTATCTCTAAGGCGGGAGTTTCAGTGGATCCTATGAAGATCGAGGCTGTGTTAGCATGAGAGCCACCTTGGAGCGTGACTGAGGTTCGGAATTTCTTGGGACTAGCTGGATACTATCGGAGATTTGTGCCAGACTTCTCTAGAGTTTTGGCACCACTAACAGCTTTGAAAAAAAGGGGAAACCCTTCGTGTGGTCAGACAGATGTCAGTAGAGCTTCCAGGAGCTGAGACAGAGATTGACCAGCGCACCTATCTTGAGGTTGCCTGATGAGGGAGTTGGGTACGTAGACTACGGTAATGCATCAGGGACCGGACTCGGATGTGTCCTGATGCAGGAGAGGATAGTGATCGCCTATGGATCACGTCAGTTGAGGCCGCATGAGTAGAACTACGCTAACCATGACCTGGAGTTAGCGGCAGTGGTCTTCGCTCTGAAGACATGGCGACACTACCTGATCGGCGAGCGCTTTGCAGTCTTTTCTGTTCATCAGAGTCTCAGGTATATCTTCTCGCAGAAAGACCTGAACCTGAGATAGCGGTGATGGCTCGAGTTCCTACAGGACTATGACTTGAGATAGTCTATACTCCTGGGAAGGGGAACGTGGTAGTTGATTCCCTTAGCAGGAGGACGAGCATTCAGCTACTTGAAGAGGCGACGGAGCAGCTAGCCTCTTTGCAGATATCCTCCGTGGATAGAGATGGAGCAGCCTTCCTCTAGTCTCTCACAGTCACCCCTCCACTACTGCAGTGGGTCAGAGAGGCACAACGTGAGGACGCTGACTGTGAGACACGGCATGCACAGATATCCTCGGGACAGGCACCTGATGGTTTCTCCCTTGGGGCAGAGCACGACATCCTTTTCAGAGGACGTACCATGGTACCAGTCGCTTTGCGAGAGGAGGTGTTGTGAGAGTTTCACACATATCCTCTGGCGGTACATCCAGGAGTGGCAAAGATGTACCAGGATCTCAGACGACAGCACTGGTGTCGGGAATTAAGAAGGCTGTGGCAAACTTCATTTCTCGATGCCTCACCTGCCAGCAGGTGAAGGCAGAGCATCAGGTACCAGCAGGCTTGGTACAGCCCTTGGAGGTTCCATAGTGGAAGTGGGACGGAATATCTATGGACTTTGTGACTGTACTTCCACGCACTTCCAGAGGTCACGACTCCATTTGGGTGATTGTTGACCGACTCACCAAGTCAGCACACTTCTTACCCATCAGAGAGCAGGGCTCAGTAGAGAGCTTGGGACGTCTCTACGTTCAGGAGATTGTGCGGCTCCACGGTGTGCCATCATCTATCGTTTCCGGTCAAGATGCTCGCTTTACATCCCGGCTTTGGAAGGGGTTGCAGGAGGCGTTCGGGACATAGATACATTTGAGAACAGCCTTTCACCCTCAAACGGATGGTCAGACAGAGGGGACCATTCAGACTCTCGAGGACATGCTCCGCGCTTGTGTCCTCGACTTTGGTTGCAGCTGGGAGGACCACCTACCCTTGGTGGAGTTTGCATAAAACAACAGCTACCACTCCACCATCGGGATGGCACCGTACGAGGCGTTGTACGGCCGACCTTGTAGATATCCTTTGTGCTGGACAGACCCTGGGGAGTCAGCACTTGTGGGACTAGAGATGGTCCAGGCCACGGAAGAGAAGGTCCAGGTCATCCAGGAACGGATGAGGACAGCTCAGAGCCAGCAGAAGTCATACGCTGACAGGAGGCGGAGGCCACTAGAGTTCGAGGATGGTGACCACGTCTTCTTGCGGGTCTCACCTCGACGTGGTATACAGAGATTTGGCCGAGGCAGCACGTTATCTCTGTGCTTCATCGGAACCTTCCAGGTCCTCAACAATATTGGCGAGGTGGATTATCGCCTGGCTCTACCACCTCAGTTGCACTGGTTGCACGATGTCTTCCACGTATCTCAGCTGAGGAGATACGTGCACGACCCGACGCACATCATTGACCATGGAGAGCTTGACGTTGACGATGGGGAAACTTTTACGGAGGTTCCGGTGGAGATAGAGGATCGACAGGAGCGGGTCCTACGTGGACGGTCGATTACCCTAGTGCGCATCAGATGGTAGCATGGGAATCTCCAGGAGAGCACTTGGGAGCTGGAGGCTCAGATGCGTACTCAGTACCCTCATTTGTTTCCCTAGTTTTTGATGTATCTTTACGGGGACATAAAGCCCTGAGGTGGGAGTAATGTAAAGACCCATAATTTCAAGGGAAAGTTTTTCTTAATTTTTTTTGGAATTTTACAAGAACACGGTTTCTGACGGCACCTGATTCTGAGGCCCGGTGTGCCCGGAATAAATTTCCGATGTTGGCTCGGGTACGTTCAGTGAATGAACGAGCGAGAATTTCTATCTTTTGATCCGGTGCTCGGAATTGAAATATGAGGACACCGATGAACTCATAGCACCGATATTCGCTTAAGGATACCTTTTCCGAGGTTGCGTTTTATGCGGAATGAATGTTAGTTTTGGAAAAAATTAAAAGAAGTTAAATAAAATGAGGAAACACATTTTATTTTTAACTTGTTGGTTAACTTCTCCCAAAGGGAGTTAGGGGTGGGACCCACATCCACTTAACCTCCATTGAGAGGATTAAGTGTGGTGGGGCCCACCCGAACCCTAACACTTCATCTTCTCTTTTTTTAAACTCCCTATAACTCCTATTTAATTAACTTGACAACTTGGTTAATTAATTGAGTTGAGTTGTTTGAATTTTAAACCTTTGAAATTCAAGTTGATAATTGTGTGAATAAAATAAGCCTTATCTTATTTTATTTTGTTTGGTCTCCTTAGCCATCTTGAGAGGTTTTGAAGAATTCTCCTCATCTTCTTCAAACTTTGACAAAGAACGCGAAGAACTTTCGGACATCGACGAAGAACGCCACGTTCTCGGGAACCGTCCTCCGCGACGCCATACCCGTGACACCGACGACGTCTCCTTCCGCGTCCTCTCTTCTACGACGGTTTCCCGCGACGAAATCTCTGTCAAAGAGCTTCGAATCCTTGCTTCACGACATCGACGTCCTTTTTCCGCGATGCCGACCACCGCGACGCTCGTCTTCCGCGGGTCGTTGACGAACATCGTTCTTGAAACCGAGGTAGGGGTTTGTTGTTGATTATTTATTTATTCTCGTTCTTGGTTCTAGAATGACAATCTTGAGGATAAAAGTATAAGTATTATCGTCTAACGAGAGGGGGGGGGGGGAGGGACGGACCACAAAAACACGGACGAATCCCCCCTCCTTGTTCTTGAATATTATTTTTCTTGCGGATGAAACGAGATGGCGTGGTGCCGTCGCACCACGCGGGAATCACACGGAAAATATTGCGCGGCTCCGTCGTGCCGCGCCGTGGTAAGACTATCATGAATGCGACACGGTCGCGCCGCGTCGAAGGAAACCGATGGCGCTGTGGCCAGAGCGGGGCCGCGGCGGAGGGGCGCGGTGCCGTCGCACCACGCCGGACGACGAAGGCCGCGACCGGTTCCGGGCCGCGGTGGGACGTGATGACCGGCGGCCAGCCGGGCCGCTGGTGCCGGAAGATGGAAGAGGACCGGCCCATGCCGGTCCTGTTGAGAAGAAGCTGGCCGGCCAGGTCGGGCCGGCCAGGACGGTGCAAAACCGGGGGAATTAAATTCCCCCGCGCAGTTATTTGGCCCCCCCATTATGAGGGGGGGCCGGTTTCACAAAGGGGGGGGGGGGGGGGCAGGCGCCCCCCGTTTTTTAATGGCAGGCCCCCACGTGAGGGGGGGCCGTTTAATCCAGGGCGCGGCAGCTTGCCGCGGCACCAGCAGAGGAAGGCGGGGGATTTGCCCCCCGCGCATGGCACCCGAGCGGCGCCCCGGCCGCGCCGCCGCGCCGGGCCGCGCCGCTGGCCGGGCCGGGTCGGCCTGGTCTCAGACCCCCCGTTTTCGAATCAACTTCGGTCTTTTTCCCATAACATGAGCTACGAACATCTGATTGACGAACCGTCAGTGGTAACACGATCCTTGGATCGAGACGGTCGTTTTGGTAAAAATCATACAATAGTCTGTGATTTTGTGTTGCATCCACAACACATGAGAACAACAACATCCAGCTGCTACATTTTTAGCTTCATCCGTGGAAAGTTCTACTGAGTTTTTCTTTTTTCATGACCTTGAAACTAATGAATCTACTAAGAAATGAAAAGTTCCATATGGAAATTTCCTATCAATTCTTCATCCACCAAAACCACCATCTAAAAAAAATTATAAAACAAATTCATTTCCAGATGTGTAAAAGAGTACTAAATTCAGGGTTCCCATTATGTAGTGAAAAATTATTTTATCCTCCTTTAAATGAGATTCCTTTGTATTGGACTGATAATTTTCACATAAGTATACTAAAAATTTTAAGACTGGAAGACTAGCTATCAAGTAAAGTATACTTCCTATCATACCTCTAAAAGATGTTTGATCTACTGGTTTCATAGCTTCATCATGGTCATGTGAATTTGAGATAACAATGGTAGTACATATACTCTTAGTGTTTTCATATCCATACTTTTTATGATGATATTTAATATATTAATGTTGGGATATATAGACTCCATCCAGTTTTTGAGAAATTTCAAAGACCAAAAAAATGTTAACTCACCCATCATACTCTTTTAAAACTCATATTTCATTATATCCAAAAAGGAATCAGTAAAAGATAGTTTAGTTGAACAAATTATAATGTAATCGAAATAAATTTTAATAGTCAATAAATTTTTGTTATCCTTCTTTATAAAAAGGATTTGATCAGAATTTCCCTTAACATAATTATTTTGAAGAAAAAAATCCAGTAAGTCTATCATACCAGGCTCAAGGTGCATGTTTGAGTCCATACAATGCATTGGTAAGTTAGAAATCATGTTCAGGATGTTTTGTATATTAAAAACCAAGAGTTTGTTCAACAAAAATATCATCTTGAACATAACCATTAAGGAAAGAACATTTAACACCCATTTGAAAAAGTTTGAAATTCAAAAATGATGAAAAGGTATGTAGAATACCAATAGATTCAATTCTAAAAACTAGAGAATATGTTTCTTCATAGTCAATTACTTCTTATTGATTATATCCTTTAGCAACTAATACATCTTTATTTCTTACAAAGATTCCATTTTTATCACACTAATCATTGATGACCCATTTTACTCCAATAATAGAGCTTTCTTAGGTATTTCAACCAAGGTCCAGTCTTTATTCCTTTCAAACTCATTTAGTTCATCTAGCATAGCTTTTATCCAATAATAATCACCTAAAGCTTCATAAGTGTTTTTTGGTTCTAATTGGGAAAATATTTCTAGATGTTCTAATTCATTTTTAAGGAATTTCTAGTCCTTACAAGTTTATTTACATCACCAACTAAATTATCACTCGGATGATTTTTTAGAAACAACTGATTTGGGTTTTGTAAAACCTATTCATCAAGGTCGGGTAGGAATTCTTCTGGGGTAAATGCTTCAAAAATATTTTCTAGAACATTTTCCTTATCAGACATATCTTCTAACAGTGGTTGATAATCAGTTTTTTAAAACAACTCTGTAAATTTAGTCTGAGGTTGTTTAAAAAGATAAGATAATTTTTATCGAATTTGACATGTACTGTTTCATTCAGCATTATATGTATTTTTATTAAAAACACTATAAGACATAGAATTTTTGGACTAGACTAAGAATATTCCTTCATTATATTTTGGTGGGAATTTGTGTAGATTTTCTTTAGTATTCAGAATGAATACTTTGAAACCAAAAAACACGGATTAGGAAAGTATTGGTTTTCTACATTTCCATAACTAATAATGGGGTTTATTAAGAAAAGGTCTAATCAAAACTCGATTTATAGTATAACTAGTTGTACTTACAGGTTCAGCCCAGAAATTTTTGGCTATATATTATTCACTCAACATGGTTCTTCTTATATCATGAATAATTCTATTTATTTTTTCAAAAACACCATTTTGTTGAGTTGTTCTGGGTGTTGAGAAGTAATGAGTAATGCCTCTTATACTACAAAAAGATTGAAAATCAGAATTTTGAAATTCTCCTCCAAGATCACTATGAATAGTTATCAATGGAAGGTTTTTCTCATTTTTAGCATGGGAATTAGATGTTTTGAAAAATTAAAAAGATTTAGATTTATTTTAAAGGAAATAGAACCACATAAATCTAGTGTAATCACCAAATAAGACAAAAACATAATATTCCCCCCAATGCTTCCAGATTGTGTTGGACCAAAAATATCCATATGCACTAACTATAATGCTTCAGTGGTTGAGACTTTACCAACTGATTTAAAACATGATTTATATTCCTTTCCATATTGAGAAGGATCACGCACTTTTGAAGAATCAAATCTATGCTCCGATAGATCCTTAACTAGTCTCTTCATTGAGAGTTTCCAAAGGTTCCTAAGGTCACAGTGTCCTAACCTTCTATTCCATAACCAAGAATGATCATTTATTACCCTAATAAAAGGTATATCCTAGCTTCTAAGGTCTTCTATGTTTAGTGTGTAAACATTCTCTTGACTATTGGAAGAAACGACAAAATCATCATTGGAATTGTGTACTAAGAACATGTCATTCCTAAAATTCCCAAAGTAACCTTCATCACATAATTGACTTATTCTAATGAGATTATTCTTAAGACCCTTAATAAATAAAACATTTGAAATACATGTTTTTCCATGATTAACAATGATACATATACCCATAATTTCTATCTTAGCATTATCTCCCAAAGTTACTTTTCCTCCTTTCGCCTTGATAGTATTTTCAAAGCACTTTTTGTTACCAGTAATTTTCTAGGAACATCCACTATCCATGTTCAATGTTTTGAATTTGGTACTACATTTATTTTTCTGAAAATAAGATTGTTAGACTTTCATAATCCAATCATTCTTGGACTCTGAATTGATAGACAATAATATTTTGGGTATCCAATTTTTTTTTGAAATGTATGCTTCCTGAATCCCAAAATATTGAACATTATTTAAATAACAATTCCTCTTCCAATTCCCACCACTTCGACATTTAGTAAAAAACGGTCCTCTAGGTGGAAAAAAATAATTGTTTCTAAAAAATGGTTTTCATGAGAATAACCTAATCCTTGATTCGTACCATGAGGTCGGATCTGAGAATATATCATTTCAAAATTTTCTATATCGAAAGTAAAGTTAGCAATAATTTTCTTTAAATAAAAAAATTCATACTTTAGTTTAAGGACTAAATTCCTATCCTCTGGAATAATAAACTTTTAGTTATGTTTATCCTCTAATGTATCTTTTTCTAAAAATAGTTTTTAAGATCCTTAGAAATATTATCCTTATCAAAATTAGCTTCCTCATGTTTCTAAGAAAGATTTTATAAAACAAAATTTTTCTTATCAAGATCATTAGTATGATCAGAAATTTCTTTTGATAAAATAAATTCTCTAGAATTTAATTTTTCGAGTTTCTTAGAATCATTACAATTTATTATTAATAGCAACATAGCAAAGCTAGAAACCTCCTCATAGGAAGGAAACTAATTATAATTATCTGATGTAGAAGATTCTACATTTGATGAAAAATCATTGTTTATAAAATTTTCCCTCAATGACATATTGGTTAAGGATTTAGCAGTTCATAACATAGCCGTAAGAAATTTATTTTGAAATGGAGCTCCGGCTATTAAACCAATATTCTTTTGCTCAAAAGATTATTAATCTAAATAATCATAAGAATAATCTCCACCAGTGGCCCTCCAACTGTCATTGGATTTTAGGACATTCTTATGTTTTGATCTGTAGAGCTTTTTCTTATTTCTCTCATAATTCATGTCCTTCCTATCTCTTTTCATTAATAAGGGACAATCATGTTTGATATGAAAAGTTTTCTAAATTAATAGTGTGTCACTTATCCATTTTTATTATCTTTTCAATATTTTTTCTTATATCTATATTAAAATTTCTTCATCCAAACTATTTTGTTCATCCTTAGAGTATGATTAGCTAGATCATTCTCAGAATGTTCACTTTCACTAGATTCAGATTGAACAACAACCATCTTGGAATTAGACCTGGTAACTCTCTTTGGAGTCTTAGCTTTCATATGTTATGAAGTAGTTTGAAAAGAAACACCTCAATTCCCATTCTTCTTCTTAACATTTTCAGCATCTTTCATCATTCTACTGTCATGTTAAAGAAGAGTTCAAAAAATCTCATCAAGAGTAATCTGTGAGACTTTTCTATTTTCAGCAATAGAAATTCTCTTTGATTCCCACTCTATTGGAATGATGTCTATAGTCTTGTCTACACGTGTCTAATCATCCAAACCTTTTTGCCCCATGGATTGTAAGATGTTGACAACTGTGATAAATCTCTGTTGTACCTTACATATATGTTCTCCATAAGGAAAGAAAAAATCATTGTACTTATCTCTAAGCATAGCTCTTCTAGTTTTATTAACATTGGAAGTACCAAAATGTGTAACGTCAAGAATCATCCAAATACAGTTTGTAGCTTCACAAGAAGAAATATGGCTATATATATTCCGGTTCACGGAACATAGAAAATAATTGCAAACCTTATAGTTTAGTTAATATTTTGACTTTTAATGATTAGTAAAATTTCTGACTTCCAAATTAGGAATCTTGTAATCTCTAGTTAGCATAACAAAATTTTACACTCCATTGTTAATAACAATAGTCTTTATACAATCTCTCTGATATTCATAATCATTCCCATCAAAAATAGGTGGTCTAGTAAAATTAAGATTGTCAATTGAACCAACACTCTTTCCTTCCATTATAAAGAAAACCATTCCACACAAACTTGTTTTTAATAAAAGTTTTTAAACAAAGATAAAAATATCATAAGCAAGGAAAATGTAGAATAGTGAAAAACATGAGCAAGAAAACTTATATGAGAATATATGTATTTCATATACTCTTCCTCTAATACCAATTGTAGGATCGAAATGATACTGAATGTAGTATTGAAATAGTGATGTGGATGCACAATATACAAGAGTGGGTGTATTATATACTTTTAATAAAATTCTTTAGGAACATTTAATGATGGTATTGTTTAGCGATGTTAAACAATGTTAATTCTCAAAATCTCCATGTTCTACAAACTTGCCTGATTCCGAAAATGATGTTCTGAAAATGAAAATCTAGAAATGTGATTCATGAAATGAAACACAACAAAATTTTACAAAGATAAAGATTCTACCTTAAAGTGTACAGAATCTTACTAATCAGAGTAAATTTATAATAAATTATAAGATAGTTATACAATCCTCAACAATAAAAAAATACAGTAGAAAACATGAAACAATTCATGTAACAAGTAGTAAATCTTTTAACTCAAAGAGAAGCGTATCAAGAAACCTTGGATAAAGGTACCATGATTTATACATTCAAGAATGTTTTTCTTATCCACACCAGGGTAAGCCATCAAAACAAATATCAGAATCAGTATTGAAATACCTGCAATCCATCGATTTAGAAGGAAATTAGAACATTTATCTTCCAAACATAGAAGCCCATGATCAGCATGATCAGAGTGTGCATGATGAAAGTATAAACAAGTTTTTCACACCCAAACAAGTTGTTCATGACATCGGTATAAAGCACAGAGAGATGAAAGAACCTCCATCTCTAGCATGTAATCTCTAGATTGGTAGAGCAGTTCATCAGTTGTCCATAAGATCTGACCTCTTTCAAATGAGATCCTATTTATATGTGTATCTTAAACCGTCAGCTCCCTCCTCCAACAGTCATATTTTTCCTTGAATTTTAGAGATACTTGTATACGTTTTACTCAAAAAATGGTTATTAAATAACATAATGCATGACATAAATTTATAACTGAAACAAAAGTAAGTAAAAAATATTGTTGATTAACCAAATTCATATTTCAGAGTCTAAGGAAAATCTGGAAATCGGAGTCTAAACAAGTTATCCTTCAGAGTATATATATCTAGGATATGCATATTTGGTTTCTTAGGAATTCATAATCATTATTATATAGACTAAGGAGTATAAATTTTGAGAAATTCCTAGTATGAACATAGAATGTTCGGAGTCTGAATTCTGAGGAATTCAGTACACAAACATTAGATTATTTAGAGTCTGAATTCAGAGTATTCAGAACCAAATATCAGATCCTAAAAATTGAATGCTCTATATCTATGTATTTATATGAATATAAGGATTAAGATATGAAACACAAATTTATACTCAGAAATAAAATGTGTAATATTATGACATGAACAATGAAAACATGGTAAAGATAAATTTTCCTAGGGGAAGTAAAATTTACATTTTTATGGTAAATCATAGGGAAAATTATTTTTGCCTTATGATAGGGTGTTTTTAATTTTCAAATCATAAAGGAATGGAAAATTTATAAGGAAACCTTATTGACTCAAAAATATCCCCAAACATGAAGGAATTAAAAGGTCATAACGAAGACTTATTGACTCAACATGGAGATCATAGGGTTTGTGACTTGATGTCACACATATCAATAGGTGATGGTTGAGCATCAATGACCTTGTTTTTTTTCTACCGCAATTTACCATTCTATAATGGAAATGGGATAACATTATTAAAGATATTGTGGTGGGTATCTCGAGGAATATTCCAAATAATGACACTATTTTGGTTATTGTATACCATTTGACAAAGGTATAAAATTTATTACCGATATGGGATAATTTTTTAGTGGATTTGTTTGTATACTTTTACATTCAGATGATATCCCAACTATAAGAGGTCCCACTCAATATAGTTTTAGACCATGAATCAGGATTTTTTTCTCACTTACAAAATATCTTACCAATGTTTCATGGAACATAGGTTCATTTGAGTTACACCTACATAAAGAAAATCAATCAAAAAATTATTTACTAGTGATTGAAGATATGAATTCAGTGTGTGTCATAATTATCAGTTAATATTGAGTAGAGCACCTAGATCAAGTGGAGTTCACTAATAAAAAATTAATAAGGTTAATATAATAATTGACCCATATGTGGCACTTTATGGTTTGCTGTATAGATAACCTCTACACTGGATAGATGTAGGTGAGTCAAAGTTGTTGGGATAAAGGCTCATGCATGAGACGTTAGAGCTAGATCTATTAATTTAGAAATGAATGGATATATCTCAGAGTATTTAAAATTAATATGATGATATATGTAAATGACCCTATTTTTTGTAAAGGGTGATCATGTGTTCCATCAGGTGTTTCCAAGATTATGTCATTATATGATACAGAGGCAATGAATGTGGGAACCCAGGTTCATTGGACAGTTTGAGTTTGTGAAAAGAATCATGCTGATGACATATTGAATGGGTCTTCCACATAGTTACAGTGATATGCATGATGTTTTTAATGTATCACCAATTTATTGGTATCTTCCTGACCCCTTCCATGAGATGTATGTAGATGATGTTGAGATTTTGGCTGATTCATCCATTAAGGACAATCTAACATGTGTGTTAGATTGTATTGTGAAAGTGTTCTGGGGAAATACCATAGATATAAATCATATATTGTGTCTACATGGATGGGTTTAGGGATAATCATTGGAAATAGAATAAGAAATTCCTAATCAGTGGCCTGACTTTTTTACACTTATCCATAGATATTATTGAGATTACAACTTGTTTATGAGATTTTATAAGGTGTAGTTATTACAATATCTCAACATTTTATAAATTTGTCTCAATCTTGGTTCTAGTTATTCTATTTTTTCCTTATCTTGAGTTAATTTTTTTTACATTAGGTTATTTTGGATGGCAATTTGAGAAAATTGGAATATTGTGGTGCATATATAGTTGGTGCATAGTTTTCCTAATCCAAGCATCTAGTCTAGAAAAATGTGTAAACCAAAATAGAGAGGATTCACTGAACTACTTCATGGTTTTTCAAAAAATTTAATGTATTAGAAGTAACCATGACCTACCTAGAAGAGGTACACAATTTGGAAAATTGGGGTTGTCTACCAAGGAAACCGTGTGATAATTTTTTTAACCCAAAAATTATTTTAAAAACATATGAACCCTCGGTATTAAACCCAAATCAACCCAAGATCGATACATAATGAATTATCTTCTTTTTGGAGGCTCTATAAACAATTATTTGACCTTAAGATCTCAATTCATTGTGATTCAAATCCCAAATTTATGATTCTCACCTCTCAAAGATTTGAATCAATATCTGGTTCTTCATATTGAGTTTAAATTTTTTTTTCAATATTTATAATTTTTATTGGGTGATCATTCGTCAATATTTTTTTGGTAGTTTTTCTAAATTAAAATACAATTTTCATGATTTAATTAGGTATATGTAATTGTAAAACTAAAATTTCATTTATTGGGAAATTTCAATGATAATTGGATCTATTTATTTTAATTTCATTGATTAAATGATATATGATTAATTGAGTAAATTCTATTATGGAATTCATTTTATTAATTGGAGAAATAATTAACATCATATTGTTCATGTGGAGTTTTATTAATTAATTAGAGAATTAATTAATTTTATATTTGTGTTGTGGAATTGATTATGTAATTATCGAATTAAATTTTGGAATGTGTGATGATGGATGATTAAATAAATTTTGAATTAAATAAGTTAAATTATGATTATGGAATTTAGTAACTAATATTTGAATTAAATTATGGGATTCTTTATTGGGTAATTGATTAATTAATAATTGCATTGAAATGAATATTTGAATAAATAATGATAAATGGAATAATTGGTTTTTTTTATATTTATTCTAGATGATTAATGTATTAAATATTATTTGTTTTAATAATTGGATTGTCTTGTCATGATGTGAAATTTGATGAGAGGGTTAATGATTATTAACCATGATTTATATTTGTGTGTGGGACATGGTCTACTTCATCCAAAGAACATAATGAAAAATTATTGTTTATTTGTGGGATATGGATTACTGCTTCAAAATACCACAATGATAAATTTGTATCCGTGTATGGGATAGGTATTGATGCTTCAAAATACAATATATTTTTAAATGGTTTGGGCCAAAGCCTCATTTATCATTAAAGCAAAGAAAATACCTCTTCTAACTGGGTAGAGGGAGACCCATTACATAGCCCGAAAGCCCAGTGGGAGTTTAGCCCATTACATGGCATGTAAGCCCATTTTTGGCCCAAAGCCCATTCTATGAATAGTACTTCTATAGAAACCATAATTCTACTGTACTGCACAGTACCCACCGCTGTTACATTACTCTGTCGCCGCTACAGTGGCCTGCTGCCACTACAGTGCATGTTGTTGCTATAGTACCACCACTGCTACAGTACACCAGAGTAATGCTACAATCCTGAGCCAAATGGGTTTGAACCCCCATTTTTCATATATATTTAAGGGGTTCATACCACTAAGACAAACCCCAACTACATACCATATTGATAAATAGATAATTTATGCCTAGGACTAGATCTAAGTCTCAAAATACCCATGTGGTGTTAGACACGGTTTTCTACACACATGAGCTACAAGTGGACCTTGGTTCAAATAGGTTGTGATATTAATGGGGATGATATGATATGGGAGAAACTTGGTATTTTGATATGTGATATTAATTAGGGATATATCACACATTTACATGCGTTGAAGTAGGTATTGATGGTTCGAGTGTCATCAAGAACCTGGGAGCTCATGTTGTTAAATAAAAAATTGTAGAATAAATGTAAAATGTTTACTTTATTATTGGTATTTAATCCATTACAAAATTGAACACATATTTTTCGACTGGATATTATTTTATATGCCATTAGTGGTTTATTACTGATTTTTAATCACACACCTCTTATGATATATTGTCAATATCCAAATAGAAATCATGTTTGCAGAACATGGTAAGGGAAAGGTCCTTATCATAGATGGATGAATCAAGATGGAGCATGGATGAGGGAAGTGGATGTGATTCAGGATCTGCATTGGAATTTTCATTGTCTTTATTCATTTTTCGTATTAATATTGACATTTGATATAAGTACTGAGACATAAACATTACTTGACTTATTAAATTCATTTATAATTAATTTCATTACGTTACAAAATATCTTTTATGTTTTGATTTTTATAGATTTAAGACAAAATTCGTACATATAAAACTATAATAATTTAATGTAGATACTTCTAGAACAATATCTATTTCTTCATAGTATTAGTGTTTTAAATAAATAACATGAAAACTATTCATGAAATGTCTTTATAATATTCATCTTGGATTCTATTTTTCTCTTACCCATCCTTAAACCTTGTGAGAAATATTATAACATGGGATGGGAAAAAATAACATTATGTGATATACAAATAAAGAGATAATTATTTATTATATTAATAATTATAAATATATGAAATCATTTTCACAAAGGAATACTTCTCGCTCAATAAGTATCATATTGTTACTTTTTGAAAACATGGTATTTCAATAAAACATCAAAATCTTAATGAATATAATAAAAGTTACATGGATAATTACATATATAATATCGTGACCCATACATATACCTTATGACTTTAAAATCTCATAGCTATCATATTATGTAACCCGTATGGCTACCTTTTTGTGGGACCATCACAATTACACTTGGGGTAACCATATAACCAACATCAAACATAAAAATACCCAATGCATTGGAGGGAAAGATAGGTATAATACTTCATTATAATCAATGACAATGAATCATAAAATATTCATAAAATAAGATTACATAAATCATATAAATCATTCACTTCAAAATAATATAATAGTATTTTTAATGAATAGACCCTTACAAATAACATATATTTGAAGAGAGAATTGATAAAAAATAATAGAATATGTGTATAGACTATAATTACTCATAATAAATCCTAAAATAAGTAAAATTAAATTTCAAAAAATAATAATTTTACATCATAATCAATTATGTATATTTTAAACCCAAATAATGTAAATTTCCCTAAAAATTCCCTTACATTTGGACCATCTTAATAAAAAATTGTTCAACCCTCTTATATATTGGTTTAAAGTTTTTTATTAATAAATATAGAATAGTATTCATATTTTTTATTAAATATATGATTTTATTATAACTTCTTTATGCCCATTTATTAATACTATTTAGTTATTTTCATTATTTTGGATGCATTTATTTCATTGTTTCAAGGGTTGTATTATTATGGATTTTTGGTCGAAAGGGAGAAAAATACCAAAATTGTAATTTAATGTATGTATTGAATATTCAGAATATTAAATGGACTTATATTTAATTTTGGATATATTAAATGATGATTAATCAATATACAAAACATTATTGATGATTGTACATTTATTTATGTGAATTTTGAAATTTATGAACCCCTTTGGTTTTATTATTTAATATTATTCCTAAAAAAAGTATTTTAGAATGTAATATAACTTATTATATGTATAATAAAATAGTATTTAACCATAATAATTGTTTTAATATGATACATGAAGGCAGTAATTGAAATTTTAAACACATCATCCATGATTTTGGTAAATCAACACTTCAAAGATGATATTTTTATATTTAGAATAAACGGGGGAGAAGAATAAGTATGATGGTGAATATTTCTATAAACTGGATATAATTTCAATATATAAAAGATAATTTATTTTTCATGTCTCGTATATAATGGTTTTTGAGGTGATTATAATTAAATAAAAATATTTCAAAAGAAAATTAAAGAAAATGAAATCGTATGTTTACCTCTTGAATTCTCTTCCATGAGAACCATCATAAAAACAATGGTTTTGGCCTTTTGGTGAAAGCAATAGGTCTTATACATGGATACATTTATTGGTATTGTATTTGGGTTTAAATTAATAATTCTATAAGGAAATAATGATTGGAGGGGAAGAGGTGGTGAGGGGAGGTATTTATAAAGGAATATAGAGGTGTTTGCTCATAATTATATACAAAATTTTATAAATTTATCTCAAGGGTATGAATAGTTTAGGAATTTCATAAAATAAATTAAAATAATAATGATGGGATTTAGATTTTGGGCTAAAATAATCATTAAAAAATATATGACTCAATAAATCATGTATTTATCTTATATTATAAATTATCGTATTTCATTATTCCCCAAAAGTTCAAGTATTTCTAAAAAATCACATGGATTTATCCCAACCATTTTTCAATGCGTATAATCTAAAAATGAAGTCCATTTTGTTAATATAATTTTCTAAATATTATATATTTAATTTAAATTTAAATCATAATATATTATAGAAATAGAATTTTTAAAATTATAAGTGATTTTATAGCACTTTAAAAAAATATTTAAGGCCTCATATAATTATCTTATAATAATAATAAAATAATAATATAATTTATTGATCTATTTTATGAAAATATATTTTCTTTAAAATCTTTATTTCAATTATAAAATTTAATTAAATATTTATGACTCACAAAAATACTGAAAATTAATTTATAATTTTTGATAAATTATTTACTTATTAATGATATAAATATATCAACTTATCATTTATAAGAATTCTACATTTTATTTATAATGTATTAGGTGAGGTTACAGTTTTATTATCAAGATTAATAATTCTAATATTTATGTTACTATTCTAAAGGACACATTTCTATTCCATTCATTAATTTTTATAAAATCCACATATTTCATTACACATTTATATTGAATTTAACTATTTAATTTTAGAATGAAATGATATTATTTTATATGTACCACAGTTGTTAATTTCTCCCCAACTTCTAGAACTTTCATCTTCTCATTGTTTATTTACTTATTAAATTAGTGGGGGTAAATTTCCCTCAATATATTTCTAGATTCCAATGTTTCTTCTTCAACCATTTGGTCTATTAAAAAAACCTTAACCTGGTGAACTACATTATTTTACAGTACATGCTCTCTATGATACATAATTTAAATAGATTTCTATTCAAAAGAAATGATCTTTTCTTGTTAAATTCCTTCTAGGCTCAACAAGAGAGATGATTCTAGAATATGCATTATCAACATTCAAACATAAAAAACATTATATACCTGAGATAAAATCTGAGGTAAAGTTACTCAGTAGACAACTGGTCAAAAACTGTCCTTGATTTCATAAGGTCCAATGAACCATATAATTAGCATTCCTTTGTTACCAAAATCAATATAACTTTTCCACAATGAGATTATAATAATGGAATGATCGCACACCTCGAAAAATAAATCTTTCATCATATTATCACTAAAACGTTTTTGAATTCTCTGATCGTTCCTTATGGGTTGTCATATTAGCATCAGTTTCTCAAATACTAACTCTACTAATTTTGGGCCCATAAAATTTCTTTCCACAACATTATCCAAAAAATGCTGGAGTTTGATACATCTTCACATATAATGCCTCAAAATGTAAAGTTTGTATAAAATAATGAAAACTATTTTTATAAGAAAACTCAACTAAAGAAAGATATTGGTCCCAACTTCCTTAGTAGTTTATTGAACAATCTCAAAGAATATCCTCTAATGTCTTAATTGATCTCTTGTTCTATTATTCATATTGAGGGAGTAATGTAGTGCTGAAATTTCATTATCTACCCAATGAATTTTGATGGTCTTCTCAATATATATATATGTGAACCTGATATCACATTTAAATAAAATATAAATAGAAACTCTATGTAACCTGAAAATATCTTTGAGGTACAACTGAGAAATATGATCTGAAGACATAGTATCTGGAATAGTACGGAAATGTGAATATTTATTCATTAGGTCAAAATAATCCAAATTACATTGTTACATTGTGAACTCATTGGTATTCCCATACTGAAGTACATGGATATATTTTTCCATTTAAATTCGAGCACTATAAATGGTCGAATCATCCCCTTTGTTAAATGTTTCTCTTCATTAATCAGTGTACATGTCAAACATTTCACTAAAAAATATTCAATATCTCTATTCATTCCACATCACTAGTAGTAATCTTGATAGTCTCAGTATATTAAAGTAATTCTAGTATGTACTAAAAGTAGATAACTATAAGAGTGAAAATACAATTCTTTCATCAGCTATTAATCACTAGGCCTACATAATCTCATTCCAAATCATTAAAAAATAGTTATAAATAATAAATTCTTGAGACATACCACTTTTCTCTAATTAAATATTTTTATCTAACTCACTGGATTTCTTATGAACTTGCTTAATTCTATACGAAAATGATGAATGCTTTGAATAATGAAACAAAACATAGGAATTTCCCACACCAACAACATCCAATGAAAATTTAATCATATCATTTATCAAGGGGTCTTATTCCAAACATAACATAGTTAATGTGGCGTTATGTTTTTGACCCTAGGAATCCGACACATTGTTTTCTTTAATAGGGTGTTAATTAATTGTGTAATCATAATACATTATCAGTTCAAGCAATATTCTCTACCTCACAGAATATTCTATTACAATTATTCGTGAACATTGTAATAGAATTTTTCAATCCAAAGGGCATAACAACAAACTCATAATTTCCATATCATAAAGAAAAATCTATTATCGAGATTTCATCATCCTTCACCTTTAACTGATGGTACCCAAATCTAATGAAAATCGTGGAAAAATACTGGGCTCCCTAGAGGTATTCAAATAATTTATAGATATGAGAAAAGCATACAAATTGTTAATAGTAATATTATTCAATGATATATAAGAAATGAAAATAGTCATGGAACCATATTTCTTTTTAACGAACAAAATAGGATCATCCAAAAGTGATGTTATAAGATTACTGAATCCTGTATAAAGTAACACATACAATTGAGTTTTTAATTCTAGAAGTTGCACTTGAGCCATTCAATAAGGCTATTTTGAATTTCAATTAGTATCAATAACCATTTCAATAGAAAATACAACTTTCTCACCAGTTATAACATTGGGAATCTCATTATGAAAAACATATAGTTATTTATTTACCACACAAATATCATTAATATATATTGTTCCCCTATTTTCAAAATTTCGAATAAGATAACATTAATATCCATCTTTTAATAGTTTTTTAGTGTCTAGATATGTTATCAATTGTATATTTTCATTATTATATACTAATTGAAACTATTTTTGAAAATGAAATACATATCTCTATAATCAATCATAGCATGATAAAAAGAAATCCAATCCATATCTAGAATTTCATGAAACTCTAATAATGGGAAATGGAATGGTTTCAAGGTAATTTTTTTATAATAAACAATAGAAATATTATTATACTTCATTTTTACTATAATATTTCACCCTGTATTTTTATCCATAAGTTCGAGTATCATTTTATGTGGTGAAATTTAAAATTTTCAAGAAATTCTCTTAAAATGAAAATAATTCAAAGACCCTGTATCAAACCAGACCTTAGAAAAATATTAGTAAACCAAAAATGTATATAATACCACTTCATTGGATGGACCAATATCTTATGACATAGTTTCATAGGATCTCACCATAGTTTTATGATTATAATTTGGTTTCATTCCATCATTCTGATCCTTATTTGGGTTGGTATTTTCATAATGACGCATTTCACCACATTTAAATCACATTATAGTTTTACTATCAGAATTTATATAATGTTCATTTTCATTAAAATATTGAGACATATGTCCAAAAAAACCACAAAAAAATATTTCCTAGTTTTATTAAGGAATTCCCTAGTGTGAATTTTGCAACCCTTTTTTACATACTAGAAACTACACTTTCTTAGCTTCATATTTCATTTTTTGATTCTTACCCATTTCCTAAAATATGGAAATATAATTCTTCTTTTTGAAAAGTACATGTGATCATTGCCAGACTCAATTTTTACCCTCTCAGTACATCATATAATTTTCTCATATCTTTTAAATTCAAAAAATTCTAGTGACTTTTGATATCATGTATTCAATCCTAAGTAAAAAAATTATTTTCCTATCAATATTATGAACAATATTTAGAGAATTCCTTTCCAATATGGTGAATTTTAATTCATAAACAACCACTGAATCCTCATAATTTTGTTTACATTCAATGAATTTATTTTCCATCCTATGTCGAACCTCCTTAGGAAATTATTTTTAAATGAATATATTCTTAAATTCATCACATACCAACAAATCAATCTCATAAATATACATGATATTCAAGCCCATTTTTATCTAGTGGTATATTTCTCCTTCAAAATGGTAAATTTAATGAATATACCTTTTATTATCTAAATACCACAAAACATAAAATGTATTTTAATTGGATTTAATCCATCCTTCATCCACCACTATATCAGAAGTTCCACTGAATGAATGAGGGTGTTTCCTCATAAAACATTCCAATATTATCATTTTCCTTTGTGGTATCTCTGGTATTTCACTTGCATGGGTTATATAGACTTTTAAATCCTACTTCAACTGATTAATAACATTATCAGACTATTTGGTTCCAATTCCCAACATTCCTGGCTATCTATTTAGAGAGATTACATCCTCTTAATGCGTTTCTACTTCATCATTCATGTATCTTCTGACAAAAACATTATGAACATACATATCTTATATTAAGAAACAAGTTAATATAAATGTAATATATCATTTCATTATATTCATAAGGTAAAAATCATTTATGGTGTTCTATTAACATAATCATAACCCCTAAAGTAATCAAAATCATGTTTTGATACCAACTATAAAGACTCAACCATAAATGTTACATAATGTAGTAATTAATTTTATAATTAACTTCTTTAAATTCCCAAAGGTATTTTTGTTTTATATGTTTAGATATTTATTATATAATTCATACATATCAACATAGAAACAAACAAAGAGGATACTACTTAAAAAAATAATATTTTTATAATACAAGTGTTTTTAGAAAATACTTCAATACTACTCATAAGAAGCATTTACAACATTCATCTTAGATTCTAAATTTCTATTAACCATCCTAAAACCCTATGTAAAACATTAGAAAACATTGTAAAGGCACAAAATTCTTAGTAAGGGTTATTGAAACAACAATAGACACTTTTAGTACATGAATACTAGTAAACATATGAAATCTATTTCACAGAGTCATACCTCTCAGATAATAAGTATCATACAGAAACATTATGAAAACATGAGATTTAAATAAATCATAGAAAAGATAAATAACAAAATAAATTTAAAATTGGGAAATATTTAATTAATTTTTTAACCGTCATGAATATTTTGTGATTTATAATCTTCACGACAACCTTACAATATAACCATCATGACTACATTATGGTGTAACCATATTAGTTACAGAATGAGTAACCAGACATTTGAATTCAAAATTAAACATTACCAATGCATTAGAGGGAGATATATGTCCCAAAACTCATCAAATAAAATTCCCATGAACAAGAACATAATCATAAAACAAAATTACTGACATTATATAAATCATTCATATTAAAAAAAAATTACAAGAGTATTTATAATGAATAGTTCCTTAAGAACTTCATATATTTGAGGTGATAATTGATCAAAAGTATGAAATATTTGGATAAAAAATAAATCCAAATAATAAACCATACTATAAATAAAATTAAATTCACAAATAATCTTAATACCATATAATCAATGAAGTTGAAGGTGAACCCAAATAATGGAAATTAGGTTAAGAAGTCCCTTACACTAGGATCGTCTTAACTCAAACGTGTTCAAACCTCCCCTATAATGGTTAAAAAGTATTTTTAATTAATTAAATAACCATATTAATATTTATTATTATTTATATGATATTATTATAAGATATTTAATCCAATTTATTAATAATAAATTTTTATTTACATTTTTCAGATGCATTAATTTAATGGTCTCCATGGTTAGCTTATTATCGATTTCCTTGTCGGAGGGGAGAAAAAATCTAGAATTAAATTTTCATGTGATTAATGAAATTATATACTATTACATTTTCCTAAAGATCATTTTGGTTATATGGAATGAGGATGTATCAGTAGATAAAAAATTGGTGATAACAGATAGTTAATTTTAGTGAATATTGATCATTACAAAAAACTTTGGTCTTGTCAATTAATATAATATATTGATACTGGTTTTAGAAAAAAAAAATATAAATTATAATATATATAAGAAAATATTATTTAACCATATTAATGTTTATAAGACCAATCTTGAAGGTGATAATATAAATTTATCACACATTTTTCCTGATGTCGATAAATCGACACATTAGAGATGATGTTTTTATTTTTAAATAAATGGGAGCGGGGAAGATGTATGATAATGAATATTTCCATAATCATTATTATATTAATCTATATACGTTATACTAGAGATGTCATGCCTCTTGGAAATGGGTAGTGAAGAAAGTATATGAAAATAAAAATAATTGAAAATAAAATAAAATAAAATGTTTGATGATTTTTACCTCTTGAATTATTATCATTGATAACCTCCTTACGGACAATTTTTTTCTTATTGATGAAACCAAATGGTATTTATTGTGTGAAAAGGATTTTTAAGGTATTTGTGTAGAAATGAATAATGTAAAGGGGCTTTGAGGTCTGGGGGGAAGCGGTGGTGAGGTGATGTATTTATAGTAGAGGTGAGGAGTGTTTTTTCATTATTATATAGATTAGTTTATTAATTTAGTTCAAGACTATGAATATTTTGAGCATTATGATCATATATGTTAAAAAATTGTATAGTTCTATGTTTTCATCTTACATCATCCTTATATCATCTATAAATCAGTAAATCATGTATTTAACTTATATGATAAATTACCATATTTCATTATTAACAAAAGATTAATGTATTTTAGAAAAAATCAATAAATATCCCCAAAACCATTTTTCGACATAATGAATTCAAAAATAAGTTCAATTAAATAAATAAATATAAATACAAAAAAATTTAATTTTCAATTAAAATCATAATTTATTTTTAAAATACTGATTTTAAAACTACATCTGATATTATAGAAATTTTCAAAATTATATAAAGTCTCATAAAATTATCTTATAATAAAAAATTAAAATAATATCATTTGAATATATTTTATGAATATATAATATCATTTAAATTAATATATGAATTATAAAATTTTAATTAATATTTATTACTCACAAAAACCCCAACACATAATATATAATTTTTAAAAAAAAATATTTACTTGCTCAATGATATAAATAAAAAAAATTTCAATTATAACATGGATTAATTTTATTTATAATTTATTAGGTGATGTGACTATTCTATTGTCCAGATTAATATTTCAAATGGTCATGTTACTATTTTTAACGTCAAGTTAGTATTATATTCCTTATGTTATACAAATGAAACAAATTTCAATACAAATTTATATTCAATTTATGTATTTATTTATAGAATGAAAAGAAATTATTTATTAGTACTTGGGTTGTTGAACATGACAGACATTGGGTATGTCATAACTTCTTTTTAGATATAGATATTATACTTCCTAATTTTTCCATCATGTGGTACTAGTTTGGTTTGGATATTTGTTATATCATTTTGATATTATGATTAATTTATACTATGGTATTATTATGAAAAAGAGGGTATAGTCTCTCCTTGATCAATATTAGACCCTTTCTCCTAGTTGGTAGTCTCTAGAATACAAGGTAGAATGCATGAAGTCATGTAACTGACTAGCCCAAGGCCCCAACATATGGTACCCAGGTTGGGATATTACAGTTCATCATGTAGAAATGATACATTTAAAAAACCCAAATAAAAATGTGATAACGGTATGTATTTAAAGTGTTTTTATGTATTTCACATGACTAAGAGATTCATTTTTTTATTTACTTTTTTGAGATTTCTCGTTCGACCCATTTTTAATTGTATTTCACATGATTTTAAGGATGATTAAGGAAAAGGGTGGGATAAAGATCCAAATTATAATGATATATCTGGAGAAGAATACATATCAATTCTTATTTTTTTCAAAAAAAATAATGAATAGAAGTTTCCATGTTTTAATATGTGGATTTTTTATCTAAGAGTTATGATCTAAATATATAAAACTATAAAAATAAAATATCATTGAAAATGAAGGGAAGTAAATTATAGTTTAAAGTAACTAGAATATATATTGTTTAGAGACATGTCCATATAATTGTTATCACAACATAGTATTTACCACTATAGATATTATGACATATTTGGGTGGGGTTAACATAGCATCTATGTATACAATCATGATCATAAATGTTTAAGGTTGATCAAAAATTTAAAATCTTAGAAACCCCATTTTAGGTTCCTAATGATGGGATTTTGTAATGATTATTGAGATTTTTGTGTATTTTTATTAGGTTAATGTATAGGATTCCCATAGTTTTAAAGCTATTGATTATTTTGAATAATACTATTAAAATTATTGGGATATAATCATAATAGTATAATATAAAATTTATGGTTTAAACATATTTTAATATTGATGTTATTATGGTTAATTTTTAGTATTTTAAAGATAAATTATATTTAAATTTCTTTATGTATTTTCAGAAATGAATGTTTTTATATTATTATTCTATTATTTATTTCACAATTTATTTGTTTTTATATAAAATCATTAAATATCATTTATCCAAAATAAATGAAGAATATCTCAAATAACCCATTTAACTATTCATTATGATTAAAGTATCACTAATAGGATTAATGATTTGAAAAAATATTTTGAATGAGTTTTGAAAATCAATGTCACCATTAATAAACTAGTTAACTTATAAATACCTTTTCATTTCATCAGAATTTAAATTGAATTAGAATCTCAGTTTTTTTCAAAATATAAACTAATCATTCTCATTTATAAAGTCAAATACCAATAATGTCATGAAAATTTCATTTCTAGATATATGGACATCATTAATGAATATAAAAGGGATATCAGTATCATAATGAAAGACCATAATGTATAGATTATATAATATTAATTATTTAATAATGATATATATTTTAATAATTATTTTATGGATATTAACAAATCATGAGGACATATTTAATATCATTTAATAAGACAAAAAATAACAATCAAATTTTTAATTGAAAATTTTTATTGAAGGATGCATTTATATAAATTATTTTTATATATAATAAATATTAAGAAAATTATGAAACATTATATTTTAGATTACTTTAAACAGATTAGGTAATATATACTATTTTAAATTGATATAAATGAATTGAGTTGTACAGAAGTAATTAAATTTTTCGAGACACTAATTTAAGGACACATGTGGAAGGGATAATTAATCATTGGGAATAAATTATGTTTGTTAGTAAGGAAATGATATTCAATTAATATTAGTTTTTTTTCTAAAAAATGAGTTATATAAAATATTAGATGTTAAAAAGTGATTTAATGATTGATGATATATATTTGGATGTTCACAGTATTTTTGGGAATGATATTGAATTTATATTATTACATTATCAGTGAAAGGAAAACACATATTATAGGAGACAACCTGTCACATTAGGGAACGTTATGGGTCTTAATCCCAAAATTGTTGGGTGAAAAGGGTACATCACCTACCATTATCCTACATGATGGCCAAGTTAATATAAAATTGTAAACAAATATTAATTTTATGTAGTGATCATTTATTTTATCATATATATAACTACAACACTACAAATGTATTTGGTTATTAATTGATCAGTTTCTGAAAAGTTAAATGTATTTTTAGAGATGTTATATAGTTATGATAAAAAAATTTTTATTTGATATGATTTCAGGACTAAAGGTTGAATTACCTTTTAGAAGAAAATATTATTATAATGGGTCTTTATGGGGATTCAGATCATTATTGAATATGATTAGAAAATCAAAGTGATTATATGACTGTGTGACATAAATTTTCATTAAGATTCATTTAGAGTGATTTAATTTTTTTAAGAGAAACAGAAACATGAATTGGTCACCCAATTCATGCCCCTAAGAAATTTATTAAATAAAAATTGTTACAAGTCATTCTCGAGGTGTAATGTGTTTACACCAACACAAGAAAATAGCATACATGAAGATAAATTAGAAGCAATCCAACAGCAACCCACAACGAATCAAGCAACAAAAACTGCCTGCCTACAAAAAACACCTCACGCCAAAGTGCAGCAACGCCAATGTGCAGCAACCCAGTCCTACCCTGAGACACATCCTCCAAGATGTCTTGTGACTGCAACCGATGTAGTACAGAAACAAAAATCTTCACTGGCCTACACTGACAAGCAGCATCAGAAGCAACAGCATGCAGCAGGCATCACATGTAGTGCAGCGACAAAGTAGAAAAACAAGTAGTTCGGTGTATCATCTCCACAGTCCTGCTTGATGAGGACATAAGAAACCTCCAAAGGGTGGAAAAACAGATCACCAGACCACATATCTCAATCCCAGTGAAAAATTAGATATAATTTGTCCATATCGATTGTGGGAGCAGCACCATAAAAAGGTAGATCAGTAGCAAACAATTCCATAAAAACTAGAATCATCCAGAAGCAAGCTACCCCTCAGATCCAATGAAAAGAAGAATATGATCCAGCCCAGATGCCAGAATTGGAAACCCCAACATAATCAATGCAGAATACAAGAGGCAGCAATTTACTAGATCTAAACATGAATTTGCACCCGGTCTAGTTGAAAATCAAGAACAGCAGGTGATTTTACATCATCAACACTGTGGTGGACTGATGAAGAGCACATCCTATTCTGCAGATCCATCCAGGAGCATACTTCCATGAAAAAGCAAGAACAACTAATATTTTCCTATTCTAAAAAATAATTTTGTGTTATTTCATATTACCATTATATTTACCTATCTCTCATTCTAAGTGGATGTTTTATTAAAATAGTATATGATGTGATATTTTTAAGAATGTTATTTTTATAATGGAATAATTTAATTAGTGACTGGAAATTCAAATATGAAGGGAAACTTTTTAAGGGTGGGAAGATAAAAATATTGGATTTTGAATAATTGGACTATGTTTGATATCATATATGACAGAAAACTCGGAACATAAATAAACATGAATATTTTATTATTTAAATGTGACACTGCAGCCCAGCTATTGAATTGGTGTTTCTAAATAAGATTATCATATTATGATATTTATATTTATATATCAATGTAGTAATCAATAAAAATTTATAGATTATAGATTATGGAATAATTAATCTATTATAAGTAAATTCATTTTATTCTTTAAAAATTTGTTCTCTTAAGAAATTTTTTTATTTATTTTTATTGAATTATGATAGAATTAATTTCTAAAATATTTTAATTTTCATTCTAAATTGTAAATAATTTTTTAATAATCATTTAAAAAATATCATATGGTGAATTTTGGATATTTTTCTAAAAAGTTTGATTTTTTAATGAATATTGAAAATATTTTCTTCTGAAACTATATTTTAATTTAATACATTTAAAATAAAAATATATTATTCATTAGTTAAAAAATATCATTTATAAATTTAATTTTTGAATGATAAATTAATTTTAAAATTAATTTTATAAATGGATTTTTTATAAAAACATGATTTAATTAAATGTGCATTTTTCTACAAAAACAATTTCACAAACTATTTCCAGTTTAAATAAAATATATATTCTTGTTGTATAGTTTTTTGAATCATTAATATCATTCCATATTATAATTCCATTGTTCTCAATTTGGAAAATTGCTCCCTTTTATTTTTGTTTAATATGTATAGTATCCTTATTTATTTTTTCTAAAATAGAAAATGGATTAGGTGAGTATTTATAGTTAAAAATTAAATAAAATTGACTAAATAATGAGGATAACATATTCTATAATTATATTGAATTATTATAACAAAAACAAGTATTAAAAAGTTAAATTTATGAATTTATTATCAATTTGTGTTGGATTTTGGACTTGAAAATATTTAAGTGTATATAAAGTAAAAAATATTACAGTTTTTCTTTCAATAAATATATTATTTATAACATAGTGATAAAAATAGAATTTTTTTCCATAAAAATTTTATTTATAACATAAAATATTTATTTGTCATTATAAATTATTTTTTAATTTTAGTGGGGAAATAATTACTGTAATATCTTATGCACCTGCTGAAATAGTGCCTTAAGAAGCAGTAAAATATTAAAATAATGTTATCAAAATCACTAAAATTAATATTATATGATTGATATTTTTGGTTTTTTTATTAAAAACACGAAACATTATATAATTTTTATGTGTTTTATTTTTATTAAATTGTTATCTTATTACATTAAAAGTCAAAATATACTCTTAATTCCAAAATTGACATTTCTGTTAATTTATAAAAAATAATAATGTATTATATGATATTAAATTCATAAAAATAAATTATTTTTCCATATTATCAGGGTTAAATTTCAAATATAATCTATTTTCTACATATAATCAATTTTTCTTCTTATATTCAATATATTAACAAAATAATACTAAAAACCGTTAATATCACCATAATTGTAAGAAGTGTTAATGCAGGGTTAAAAAAGATACTGGTAAAAATGTCATCCAAACATGTTTATATTTTATTTTATGAATGTATTTACCCTCATAATAATATTATATTATTTTATTATCCATTTAGATCTATCTTGTTATCAATATTTATTTAAAATATTAATAAATCATCAGACTGCTCATCCCCACACTTATAAAAAGGATCATGTTATTCCCATTCATTAACAATTAAAAAAATTATGGGTTATTAAATACCTACTAAAATTACATTAATACATACCTTTACATAAAATATAGGGATTATTATTTTCATAATACCATCATAATATGATTTAATGTGTAATGAGAAGGTTGTTGTCTTAAGAAGAGGTATAATTCTTAATTGATATATAATTTTTATTTAAATTTATAATACTTAAAAATATTATCCAATAATTAAAAAATAATAAATGAAATAAATAAAATATATTTATGTGTTTCACTATGATATAATTTCCTATATTCATTTCCACATCAATTAAAAGGGAAATGAAACTATCCTTTGTTCGTATAGTGGAAAATTCCCATCAGAACCGATGTAATTCATTTTCTATCACTACCACTCAAGGATACATATAATGATGCAATTAATGTTTATATATGATATTAATTACATATTTATCATTCTAAAAATATAATATATTAATTAATTTCTTTAATTTCCATTCAAAAAAATTTAAAATGTCATTAATGCATAGTTGTGGGATACCACATCCACAAAGCAGTATGAATCATTTTAATTCTAGAATTTCAAAACCATAATTACCTTTTTTCCAAATATATTGTTATAAAATGGAAGCATCAAAAATAAATATGTATGGACTACCATCTACATTATTATAAAGTAGATAATTTTTCAAAACCATTTATCATTGATTTTTTGGAAATTTAATTGATATATTCAAATGATAATTATTTGAGGACTATAATTCTAATAATGGTGTAATAATGACATCTACTATAGTAGTCAACATAACATGGTCATTTTGGACATAAAGGAAATATTTATTATAACATTAAATGAGAACTTATATTATTAGGTAATTCTATATAACATTATAATTAGTGAAATAAAAGGTATAATAAATGTGAAAAAGGTTCATAATTACGTAAATATATAAAATATTTTTATTATTCCCGATGAATAAGAATGTTTGTGATGATTCAACTTGAGGTACGAGATACATTTATTTAAAAATATCATTTTAAATGTTATCCTTATTTATGTTTAAAATACATATCCTCAATTCCCATGTCCTTATAAAGTTTTATTAAACATAGGTTATATACATCATGGGATTCTAATGGTGATTTTTCATATAATATATCTTATAAATGATTTTAAAATGAAGAGTCTTTTTATTAATTTTTATATGGGACATTCATTTAAAAAATACACTTTGAAATAATCCCTTAAACTATTTTTCTACCATGTCCATATTTCATAATATTATTTTAATGATTTATTTATATAAACAAACATGTATTATAATCTAAATTTTATTTCTATTTATACTTTATTACAATGGTTTTTTAAATGGAATCTTTTTACATTACATCTTGAATTTCTTCATAAGAGAAAAAACTAAGTATATTATTTTAATGTATACGAGGAAAATAAATTTTATCACCATCTTGACCATTATTATTCCATACATTTAATTTACATTTTTCCATTTTTTCTTTAAGAAAAACCCTAATTACATTCCTTTTGGGTATACTAATTTTTAGAATTTTATTGAATATAAATTTTTTTAAATATGATAAATAATTTTGAAAAATGTTTTAATAGATTTTGTGAAAGGTTATATTATATAATGTTAATTAATATATTGATTTATTCATGATATGATACTTAATTGTTATTTATGATAAATGATTGATGCCGATACAACATATACAATGTTTTGGGATCCATTATTGCTCGTGAAAAACTAGTGAGCCTTTTATATATTATATGAATGTGTATCCCCCATTATAGCATCTAAATGTTTTTGGCATGTTCTTTTCCATCAATGGATAAAATAATGGTGATAGAGATGAGGTTTCTCCTAATATTTAACTGGGATCTAGTTATTTCAAACATGTTTATAAATGTGGTATCAAATATGATTCTCAATGTTTCCTAAAATGAATTTTATTATATTAAAATGGTATTAAATGTTTTTATTTGAGTGATAATGTGTGTTTTTCAGGTTCAAATGATTTATTTCATATGATCAAATAATAATTTGATAATGTTTTATATTTTATTGGATTTGATTTTTTGAACTAGACTAAAATAATTCAGCTTTTTTATGTCACACAATCTAGTTTTCTATAATAATTTAAACTTTTAAAATGTTTTTCATAATATTATATGGATTAGTTTTGAAAATGATTATTCCAAGAAAGAAATTTTGAATATATGTCATGAAAATAAAACATGTATCTTTTTAAATGTTTTATTCGTAAAAAATGGATACTTAATAGATGTACCTAATTTATAATATATGGGTTTTTAAATATAAAATATGATGAAACACTCTAACAATATATACCTAAATGATATTTAGGAATTATTAATTGTGTATTCTAGTTTAACATCACTGGAATATCAACTTTTTTTCGAGAAGTACTTATAAAAGACCAGAACCATCAAAAAGAAACATGCATGGGATAATATTAGTTTTCAACAAAATAAATGTTTTATGGATGAATTTATAATAAAATGAACATATAAATTATAATGTAATGTTACATAGTAAATTATTCATTAATATATTTATGAAATATATTTGTATTATATTTATATTTATTATTCAGTAATTTTAGAGAATACAAAATAAGAAGGGACTTTAGTCAAGGGAATTATTGTTTCTCTCTCATTTTACATAGGATATAGTATTCATGAATTTAACAATAGGGAAACAATTTGATCTTTATTTGATAAACCCGGGTATGTATCTTCTCTTAAATATAGTTTGTTATTTATTTTTTATAGCATTATTTCTAACACATTAATAACAAAAAAAATTATTAAAATGTATTTAATTATTTTCAAAATTGGTTTTTATCAAGTTTGTGAATCATTAACCCCCATATATGTTATATAATTTTTTTTGAATTTTTTTTCTATAAATTAAATATTTTAAAATATAATTATACCCACATATTTTATTTCTTTAATTATGTTTACAATAAATTTTAATTTGTATTTTCTAGACGATTTTCTTTTTAATTTAATGTTTGTTCAAAATATTTATTTTTAATGATTATTTCATAAAATGAATTCCCACCATCTTTGACTCTCAATGGAATGAATCATCCCTTAACTGTTTACATTAGCCTTTATAAATAATATTTTGGAGTAGAATTTTGTAGATTTTTATATATTTAGTTAGTGATTTAAAAATAAAAAGATTGTGTTACTCAGGATATAAAATAATGATATTTTAGAGAATTTTTAATATATTAAAAAATCATTTAATTTAACATATAAATTACATAGAATAAAATCATATAATTAAATATTTATTATACGACTATATTTTTTAGGATTAAAATAACGCAGAATTATTGAAATCCATTTATTTTCCACTAATTGTTTAATGAAATGTTTAAGGATTGATGATCTTATGTAATACATCTGAATAGAGTATGATTATTTAATTGGTTTTACCTAAATTTTATATCCCTTCATTGAATTGTGAAATAAAAACATAGTTTAAAAACTCATAAGAGATTAAAAGTTAGAAAACATCTAAGAGATGATGGAGTGAACTAAATAGATGTCACACCTAATATAATATTATAATTTACCAGGTAAGATTTTTTATTATGGTGTTTTTGCATACAAATTTCTTTAAATATTTTCCTTGACCAATGAAGTTAATTTTTCAAAATATAATGATTCCAAATCATATGTATTAGTTTTATGATAATTTCTCATGGCTGTGGATTTTTTTATTGATTATCCCACACACTTATGATTTATTTAATTTTTGTGAAAAATACATCATCATTGAGTTATGATTAATGATATTAGACAAAATGGGTAATATTTTTTTATCGATTGATCATGTTATCATACCTTCATATTCATATTATAAAAAATGTTTCTCATTGATTGATATTTGTTAGGTTTACCCCTATCAAGCATCTCATATGACCATTTATTTTGTTTCATTTCCCAACTTTATAGGGAATGGATTTTTGTAGGGTATACATAAGAATTGTAATATGATATAAGATATATTTTTTGATATAATTATGGTAATTTATTATTTATATTGATCAGGTATGTAGTCTATGAAAAATATAAATTTGTATGATTTTGGGCCATGAATTATGTTGATATGTATCGAATATTCACAAAACAATTATAACATGTAAATTTATGTAATGCTCAGGTCACCTCATTCAACATAAAAAATTAAATTATAAACACATGAATACATTTGAGAGATTACATTGTTATCATAACTATTCATAACCTACAGATGTGGAAACACTCAATGGGTATGATCATATTCTCATTAAGGTTAACTATATACCTTAATCAAATATTATTATTATCTAGAATATTATCACGAGGGTATGAAAATATATTAAAATTGATTGTGCTAGACATAAGATAATTTTTACAGAAAAACCTGAATAAAAAATGTGCAATGTAATAAAATTTAATGTTTTAAATGGTCATATAAGTAAAAAATCATTAACCAAGTAAAATAATCCACAATATATAAAACAACTAAAACATATATATTTTATAAATAAATAATGATTTTATCTTTGTTCATTAGAAATTTAACATGTAATTACCTAAACATTATAATTTAAACATTATGATAAAAGTAAACTATCAGTGGTAGTCTATGTTATCTCTTATGAGTTGCCTTGATTTTTTAAAATAAGGTACCTTTATTTCATCATTCAATTAATTAGTGGGTTAAACTGGGATCATCCATCATAATGAGATGTATTATTCTCCCACATAGTCATAAAAAATATAATAAAACAATAAGATGACTGACAAACCTACTAATAAATTTTATAATAGAACACATAGAAGAAACATTCATTCAATTCATAACAAGAGTATCCCATAGGGAATGAATCTCCTATCATGATAATTTCTCAAAAACATCATAAATCCAATTTCAATTATATAATGAATGATAATAAATTGGATTCATGATAACTAATATTAAATACACATCCTAATAATGCATAATGATATAGAACTTGTATTTTATCATAATAACACAATTTTAGTGGATGATAATAGTTCTTTATAGATCCTAACATAAATGAAAAACACATTCAAAAGAGAATTGGAAAATTTCATTGAATTTTTGAGGAAAATATTACTTCTATTTCATAGTATTAACTATTAAAAATTCAATAAATAAATAGAAAAATGTTTTATTTTAAAATGACCATGGGAACATGTAAATTAATTATAAAATAAAATAATGGTCCTGATGGAAATAAATTATATGAATGATAAATATAATGAAATATGAATGACATTTCACACTGTTCTAAAATGATAAAAGTAAAGTGAATGTAAAAAATTGAAAATTTTAATTTAAAAAAATTTAAATGAATGTTAATATTAATAAATATAAATATTTCAAATATTTTTTTCAAAAAGAAATCATTCAATAAACATTTTAAAAAGATTGAATATGGTATAAATTTTTTTCAACCGAAGAGAAAATAATTTGAGGTTTTTAAAAAATATTAACTTCATAATTTTTTGTAAAAAATAAATGAAATTATAAATACATAATTAAAATAATTTAAATATTCATGTTAGATAAAACAATTTGTATTTTAAATTATAAGTATAATCTAGTTTCCTTTCAATTGAGACATTACATAGATAATCACAAAAGGAAGTGATTTAAAACTTAATCCATTGCCACATCAGTAATGTTTTAATCATTACCCCTTGAATAAAAAATAATTAATGAAAAATTAATAACATTTAATATAGATATATTTATGATTTAATACATCATAGTTTTAGTGTATTCTCTATATTTACACATTTTGGTGTATAACATGAATCATATCCCAATAAATCAATATTGAGATTCTTAATATAATAATTAATAAAATCAATAAACCAAAACATATTGAGAGATAGAACCACATAAATAATTTTATATCCCCAAAATTTTCATGAAAATAATCATATAAGGAATTAATTTTTATTATATAGTTGAAATAAAAGAAACCTTTGTGGAATATACAATATTTCTATGAGAAATGAAACATAGATATGAAACCATAACCTCAAGTCTCATTTTTTACTATACATTAAAAATTATTGTGTAATAAATATAGAATTATTCTAAGGATACTAATGTTACATATTAATAATTATATTATCATATATGATTCACTTATAATTTATAACAACCATTTTATTAATAATTCTTTTTAAAAATCATTATTATGGGTCCCTACTATTCCGATTTTGATGCAGGTTTTGGTTCAAAAATTCCATTCCATGAGCTTCGGTCGTGGTATCCTAAACAATATGATATTATATTTTAAATAATAATCATATTATTAATTATATACAATATTCAATCCATTAATATTAGGTGGCGGTGAGCAATGAATTACATCACCTTCTGGATAATATAATCTCTACGTACAGACGATTAATGTTTTCAGTATTCAATTGATGAAATGAAGGAAATTTAAATATTAAATCACCATTATAAACCATAATTTTATAATTTAATATATATATATATATATATAATAATAATTTACATCATTATGAAATTAAAAATAAATAATAAATGGAAAATATGTTGGGTTGCTGCATAGAGGTGGCAGTGCACACGTACAAAGGGGCGACATAACCATGATTGAATGAATTTGAGTATCAGATGGAAGAGATATATAAGATTTGAAAAATATTAATGTTATAATCATAATATTAAATAATTAAATCAATATATTTGAACAAAAATAATTGGTTATGATGACAAAACAAATATATCGATCATGGAGATATTAGTCCATACTTACGTATGACATTGTTTTTATTTTTTATTGGTATTGATGATAATTAAATAATGGTTAATCAACTAAAATAATAAAATTTATGTAATATTGTAATATTTATTTCATTATTTATATAGATAATAATGATTTTGATGTGATTCCAAAAAATAAACACAAAGGATTTAGTTAACAAAATTAACACTTCTTTGAGATAAATTCATTACATGTATTCTTAAGGACACCTAGGTAGGTCATTTATGATGAAATGATAATATATAAAATTGATAGAAAATATTATTAATATTTTGGGATGGTTTTGATTAATCTATGTGGATTATGATGGTCAGAATAATAGAGGTGTTAAGTTCACTATTATAATGTCCCGGACCTCTCTGGTCCATTACTTTGTGAAAATGTGGTGTTGCAGGTATTCTGGGAGGTCAAGGTGACTTATCCCCAACACATTGTCAAATTTCCACTTATGTGAATAGTGTTTCCAGTTTTATGATCAGTAACAGATCGGTCTCATAGATCAGTTTCACAGATCGGTCTGATAGATCAGTCTCACAGATCGGTTTCACAGATCGGTCTAACAGATCAGTTTCATAGATCGGTCTGACAGATCGGTCTCACAGATCGGTCTGACGGATCACTCTCACAGATCAGTCTGACAGATCGGTTTCACAGATCGGTCTGACAGATCGGTTTCCCAGATTTTTCTGATAGATCGGTATCACAGATTGGTTTTACATATCGGTCTGACAGATCGGTTTCACAGATCGGTTTCAAAGATCAGACTGACAGATTAGTTTCTGAGATCTCTTTCACAGATCGGTGTCACATATCAGTCTGATATATCGGTCTCACATATCGGTTTCACAAATCTGTCTGACAGATTGGTTTCACAGATCTGTCTTACAGATCGGTGTCATAGATCGGTCTCACAGATCAGTCTCACAGATCAGTCTGACAGATCAGTTTCACAGATTGGTTTCACAGATCGATCTGACAGATTCATTTCATAGATTGGTTTCACAGATCAGTCTGACAGATTTGTTTCACAGATCGGTTTCACAGATCGGTCTAACAGATCGGTTTCATGTACAGTAACAGTGTGTGATCAATGTTTCTCGATTCCAACAGTTTTCCCCCTTTGACGTTTTCTTTGACGTAAAATACATTTAAAGCCTTATTTTAAGGGCTCTTAAGGCCACTTCAAATGCCATAAATCCTATTCTAATTATTCCTAAGGTTGGGATGTATTTACTTGGTCAAAACACGTGGGTTAACGCGATCCGTTTTTAATGGAGAATTACCTGGATCTTAAACCATCTCCCCATTAGATCTTTAAAAAAAGGGACGAGATATCATTCTACCTTGTTATTTCCATTTTTTTCTCAGCTAAGAGATGCTACAACCATTCAATCATTCCCGTAGGAGTTGCACAATAAATCTTTACTCCTAGGATTGGTTCTGCTCTGTTTTGGATGCAACCGAGCTGTGTCGGTCAATCTTCCCAATAAGGTATGTTTTATCATTGGTCTTTCAGGGACCATCTTCTCTTGTTTCTCCCTTCCATATTATACCATGTGATTTCCATGATTCTAATGGGTTTTTCTTGGGGTTGGTTGTTACTGTCGTACCGTGGCATCCTCCTGTGGATGCAGTTGTTGTGAGAGGAGGATTGTGACCCGTTGTGTGGATAAAGGACGTCAATATCTCTTCAAGGTAGGGGATTCAGGGATTCTCTAATTTTATATGTTCAATCGTAGAATTAGCATGATTTATTCCTTTGGATCACAAAGAAATTGACCTAATTAAATACTTAAACCGGCTTAAAAGAATTGGTTGATCGCATGTTGTTTCTTTATACCGTGATAACGGTTTTCCTCACGTTTTTCTAGATAGAGTGATATCTATGATTTCATTGATTTGTTGTTCGTTCATGATAAAAATTTATAATGAATGTAAAGCCAGAATAAATTGTTAATTAATTGGATAAAGATAAATAGGAATGTAAATTAATCTGGTTATTATCGTTGTTGTAGTTGTTCTAATTTGAGGACAATCAAATTAGGGAAGTAAGCATGGTTATTTAATTGTGACAGCTTACTGATTAGGTATCCTGTAATTGGAACCTACGCATAACAAATCTGCTAATTCAATATGGATTAAAGAATAGATTGTGTGGGAATTTCTAAAGGGGTTCTGAGTTACCCTCTTGTTTGTTAAAGGGTTAAGATCCCATGGTTGTGACTGTTGTTTTCATGCTGCATGTGTTGTGATGTGAACCTAGATGGATGTTGTGATAAGTGGAGGCATGGAGGCCTTGTGGTTGTGGAAGAAGATGACGCCTAGAGTGGCGAGATGCATTAGTTTATGCATGTGGGTGTCGGGGAGGACACCAGGTGTGATGGAATGGGATGGATGTGGTTTCTGGATACTTGTGGATTATTTGAATGTGTATATGCTTTAATTTTTCCCACAGCTCAAGGAAGCTGGTATTTCTTACCCTTCTTCCAAAGGAAGCGAAGATGCACGGGGTATGCCACGTGCTTTCCGTGTTTAGCCTCTCAAGGGAGAATGGGTCTATTCTTTTTCTATAGGCAGAAAAGACTCGATGGGTAGTATATCTACTCCCCGTGTTGAGCCTCCTTTGTGTTTAGAAGCATAGGATGCTTTTCTATAATTCCTGGGAATATGGAAAAGTAATTCTGTAATGAATTTTTTATTAAATGGTGAAAATCCCCGGGGATGGAGATACTAGAATTTAAAAGGTGATGTGAATCTTAAAAGGAGCAGTTGATTTTGAATGTGATTCCAATTCAGTTTAATGTGGAATTGTTCATTGTTAATTAATGTTTAAAGAATTAATTAACGTACAGTGGAACTGATAAAATGAGAATGGAGTAATCTAATAAATCTCTTCAAATGTTTGTGTGCTTATAGGACACCTAGTCTTAGAAGTAGCATCCTAGAGTCTGAGAGACGTTAGCTGCAGTTGTATCTAAGACTAGGTAATGCCCATAGTGTGGATGTGAGTTATATATATCTTCTGTACTTTTTGTGTTTCTATACACTTATCCACCCTGTCGGTAAGGGAAACTGACACATCGGGGATTCTGAGCCCTGGGGGGGTGTTTTCCCCAACATTCTGAAAGGAGGTCGAATGGCTGAGTACCCCCATTGGCCCCGCTCTCTTCTCTTGGTAGATACTTGTGCCATGAGGCATAGCGGTTAGTTACCCCATATATGTGTGTAGAGGGCTATAATGGCTTGTGGTTATTCACACACATATATTATGCATATAGTATCCTATGGACTACTATAGGTGTAATGTGTATAGGCTGTGATGGCTTGAGATCCATACTCAGCGTATGGGATATAATGGCTTGAGGTATAATACCTGATGTATGATACACATTATGCGGGCTGTGGTGTCTCCCGAAACTTACCTGGTTACTTTTGGTTGGGAGGATGGTGTGGTGCTTCACCCAGGTGTTTGCAGGAAAGCTTTTGTGGTGCACGAGGTGCAGATTGTGGAGCTTAGCCCAGGTGTCTGTGGGCAAGTATTGGAGAGAGATGCACAGGATGTATGTTGTTGGGGAAAAGCGCCAAACCAGTGGGAAAGTAGTAGCGGGGTACCCTTGATAATCTTTACTATAAGCTACATTCTTGTATTCATTACTTGGTGAGAGTAGCCAAGGTGAGGTTGGGAACATAGTATACCTGTTTAGGTGACGAGTTAGTTTCACTTGTTGTTCACTGGGATTTAGCACGCTTTCTTTACTTATGAATGAGAGGCTTGGGGAGGATCCTACTGAGTATACTGTTATACTCACCCTATGTATATATAAACTATTTTTCAGGTCACATGGAGCAGGTTGGAGATCAAGCTGGTTACTACTAGCTTGTGGTTGGAGGAGGAACTGTCCGGGCTTGTGGTCACTGTCGTTTTACATTCTTTTTGGTACTTTTAGTTTCCCCTTTCAATTCTAGTACTTTTGCATGAAATTTCATATATGTACTTGGATTTATTTTATATTTCAATTCTGAGTTGGAGTTGGTTGGAGTCTATTCTATCTCTCTTTTCTGCATGTGTTCTATTAGAGGGTAATGCCTCCCATTTGTGTGTTTATTATACCCTCGGTGCTAGTCGCCAACTCAGGGCCTACTGGAGGCGGGAATCGGGGGTCATTACCTCTCTTCTAACATTGTCGGCCTAGGAGGGGTACACTTTGAGGGGAGGGGGTCGTGACAGAGTGGTATCAGAGGTCTGGTTGAGGGATTGAATGGAGTTTGGAGTTATGCAGAGGTGAGGATGCATGGGATAGTAGGGCAACGGTGTCATTCATGTTTATCAAGAGGGGTAAACATTGGAGACCAGTAGAGACATAGGCTTTTATGGCCCCCTATGATCTGTTGCATGGACCTTTAAGTTTACGATGGCTACTAATCAAAGTGATACTGGTTTCAGGGTAGAGACCTAGGAAAGGATCATGTATCATTCTTCTTTGTGCCTATGTTTGAATGGGTAGACCTTCGGATAGGTTAAACTTAAATTAATAAATGCAAACAATTAATTCATTAATGTTGAATCTTCTATATTCCAGGCAAAGGAACTCTAACAGTTTTCATTTTACAGGTATGGCTCCAGGTCGACATCCTCGTCAGGTTTACGGAGAAGATGTCCAGAAGGCTGTTCCAGCAGATCGCCACCGGGTAGAGGTTGACGAAGATCAAACTTGGAGGAAGACACTCTGAGAGTTTCAGCGCCAGAGTCTACAGAAGTACGAGGGATCTATTTCAGATACAGTCACAGAAGACTGGATGGAGGAGGTCGAGATAGGATTCAGTTCGATTCATGCTCGGAAGGAACACTATGTGTCCTTGGTTGTGACAATGCTGCGTGGAGCAGCGAGGCAGCGGTGGTTCTTGTTCCTCGGGGATCGTGAGGAGTCAGTGATCTCATGGGAGGAGTTTCGAGACCCGTTTAGAGTCTAGTTTCTTTCTTCGACTGTGAAGGCGTCCAGTCACCAGGAGCTTCTTACCCTTCGACAGGGGACCTCCAGTGTTCGTGAGTTTGGAATCCATTTCAGGAACCTTCTACAATATGCTTCAAACTTGTTACCAGATGAGGAGGCCAGGGAGAGGCATTTCTAGGAGGCTTTGCGTCAAGAGATCCAGCGCCAGGTCACCCCATTTATGCCGAAGACATATCTCGAGGTGCTGGTGAGGGCAGAGGTTGTTGATTGGACTTTGGCCAGGACCGGATCGTCACGAGAGGGGAATTTTCCTAATTCCTCATGAAGCAGAGCTGTGGTCTGTGGATCAGTGTTTTCAGGGAAGAAGAGTTTTCGTTCACCTAGGGGTAGGTCCAAGCCCTTCCCATCTCGTTTCTCCAGAGGCAGAAACTCTCACGCCTATGGAAAGGGACCAGGCGCTTGTTTTTCTTGTGGTGGTCATGGTCATCAGCAGCGAGAGTGCCCGACTTTTCAGAGCAGTCATCGTGCACCGGGCGCTCCGCTCCAGGTTCCTCCGTTGAGGCAGTTTCAGCCGAGGCAGCAGCAATAGGTTGCACCAGCTATAGATCACCAGAGGTTAGATGGAGCAGGCAGAGGAGATCCCCATGACGCTCCCCTTCCTCAGAGAGAAGAGTGCGGCCGTGGTGGTGTTCGTCATTAGGGTCAGAGAGGCCATGGAGGAGGTCGTGGTCAGCTTCATGCTGTAGCGTTTCCAGCCCCAGGCGAGTCAGATGTCGTTAGAGGTTCCCTTTGATTGTTTTCTACATCGGTGTATGCCTTGTTTGATTCAGGATCAACACACTCCTTCATATCACCTACTATTGTCCATGTTTTGGGACTTGAGGTAGAGAGGATTCCAGTGCCCTTGGCGTTGACTACGCCATTTGGAGGTCGAGCCGACTTGTTTGAAGTATGTAGAGACTGCGAGATAGTGTTGGGGAAACACTACTCTTGGGGAAATTTCCTATGTTTATGAATACAACCATATGATATAATCCTCAGCAGGGATTGGATGTATTAGGTGGAAGCTATTGTGGATTTCTACAGGAAGAAGGTCGTTTTCATTGATGCAGATGGAGATAAAGTGGTGTTTTTGGGTGAGCGAGATCCTCGGATGAGTCATAGACGAGTTCAATCCTTATCATCCATGATGGCGGGGATGATGCTGAGTTCTTCAGATGTTAAACAGTTGGTGTTTCCTAGGGTCGTAGAGCAGTACCCTGACGTCTTTTCAGAAGAGGTTGTATCCTTACCCCCTCGACGAGAGATCGAGTTTGGGATCGAGCTGCAGCCTGGAGCGTCTCCTATCTCTATGTCTTTTTAACACCCCGAGATTTTATGAAAAATAATCTTTATAATTTCATTAATGTATTGTGTTTTACGCTGCACCAAAAGGAACTTTCACAACACGCATCCTTGACTTTCCTTTCATTACACGCAATCACAACCTTCGTTGATAGCGTGTGTAGTACGCAATACCGAGTTTCCCTAAACAACGATATGCTATTAAAATATTATTAAAACTAGTCGTTATGAATAGTAATAACCACTTTTTGAAATTTTGGGAATTTTATTTTTCAAAATGGACTTCATTTTTGGATTCGGAATATTGAAATTAGCTTAGGGTGAAATTTTGGTGATTTTCGGATAACTATCATATCTTGATGATTAGTGAAAATTACTAAATTTTAATTAAAAACAACTTTTTTCAATCGAAATAATTAATAGTGATAAATTATTAATTTTTGTGGTTTTGAAGTATATTTAGAATATATTTTTACAATTTAATACAATGATGGTCATTGGATGTAATTTCACATTTAAACCAGTTATAAACAAGTTTCAATCTTTTGATAGTTATTATCTCTTAAAAACACGCTATTTGTTTCGACGAAGGGAATTAATTTTTAAATTAGTTAATGAAACTGATATGTTTTTAATTTGGTAAAATAGACATAATTTTTGAGTTCATAATATCAAATATAGCTTAGGCCAAATTTTTGGTATTTTTCTGAAAACATTCAATTTTTGATGAATAGTGAAACCACTAAGTGGTAGTTAAAAAAATGAATTTTTCATAAAACTTAATTTTACCGCTTCTGTGAGTGGAATTTCAAAAAAACGAGAAACATGGTTGATGTCAGTAAGTAAAATGTGGTTCAATGAGATAAAAATAAATTTTTGGTGAATAGTAACTTTTTACTTTTTTTACCATGGTTAAAAGTAAATAGGGTAATTAATGGTAGAAATGATATTATTATTACCCTAACACATGTCCTAATTCTATTGTACAAGTTTAATTCGACCAAAAACAAACTTAGGAATAAAATATGACCATTTAGGCCCACATGGATTAGATTAGGACATTTATTATTAATTTATTTAAAGAAGAGTTAAAAGATTTAAAATCAATGTTTATTTACTAAAACATTTTCAATATAGGGTTATACATAAGATAAATTCGATTGTAAATATTAATTAGAAAACTAAAAAGATTTAATACATAATGGTATTTTATTTTTAATTTTTAGACCTTAAATAATTTAATTTATTTATGACACAACGATGATGTAGTAATTATCTTATTAATGAAATATTGACATAATTGATGTTATAAATACTCAAATAAGTATAATTTGAGACTTTTTATGACATACAATAATTTTATAGGATAATATGACATGTTATTGTTGTTTTAATTAACCTTTTTTGAACTTATCATTCTGTTATGATTTTTACAAAAATCAATTACTAAATAGTGTCAAAATTGACATAAAATAGTTTTATAACAAATATTATATTATTAATTGTTATTTTATTCCTAAAAATCTATGGTTCGGCCAAATGACTTAGATAAGGTTATATATAATAATAATAAACAATTTGGGTTTCGTTTGGATTCTTATAGTAAGTTTATTAACCTTATAGTGTAAGAACACAAGAAGACACGTTAAAAGTAAAAATATTTAACTTAATGTTAAATATAAATGATAAGGTTAAAATAGGAACCTAAACATGTCTAAATTCTATTGGATTATAGTATTTCGACCCATCCCCACCTTAGCTTCGAAATATATCAATTTGAAGCTATTTAAAACCGAACTTGACTTTATAATAAAATAATATTTTTAGTTATTCCAAAGGTGCCCCTCTCCTCCCTTATAAAAGGGCACCTCCTCCCTCTCTTCCCCACACAACATTGATCATTCAATCCCGGCCAAACCATGCCAAATTCTCTTCTCCACTTCCCTAGAAACATCCTAGAGGTTCTGGTCTTCCTCAAAGACCAATTTTAGTGCCCTAAGAGGAGGTCTCAAAGAGGCGCTTCAAAGAAGAGGTAATTTCCATTACGAATTCTTTTACCTTTATTTCTTCTTCCACTTCTTCTTCTTTGGTTGTTTCATTATGAAGTAATAACATCAGTATCACTCATATACTGATATTTTATTATAAGTATGAAACAATCCTAATTCACCATCTATCCATCCTACGGAAAATGAAATCACCGCACGTGCGTACGTACGGAATACCGTCTCCACGCCGTGGTGTAATCTGTTTTTCCACCAACACCTTACATGGATGGGTATTATGGTGTAAAGAATAACTATACATAGTTATTATAACATCATAATGATTCTGATATATTGTATCATCCACTCCAATTCAATTCAATAATTATTGAAACGATATCATCTCCCGTGCGTACTTACGGACTACCGTCTCCACGACGCGATGCGATTCATTCTCCATGTTAACCATTCAAGAACGATTATAAAGTATATATAAGCAATAATAATGAAATATATGACATTATAAAGCTACAGGATTTATGTTTATATATATGTATGTCATCTACATAATTCCACTCAATTCAATAAGGAAACGAAAACAGCGTTCATGCGTACGTACGGCCTACCGTCTCCATGAACGGTGTATTTCTTTCCATTTATCGATCCATTATGTATATGTATATTATGAATATATATTATATATAAATCATGTTTTATATTCTATAATTATGAAATAATGATCTAAGTAATCATATGAATAATTACAAGTTAAAACACGAACGACAGATGAGACGATTTTACCCAAAACGCTACTTTAACATGAATTTACAAAAGAACGGGTAATATAAAGTCATAAGTGAACCATATATGATATAATAACAACGAATATGATTCATTAATAATTCAATGACATTATTTAAATCATTATACAAGAGGTTCGGACACTTACGAAGCAAATCAGACCTAAGGTAAGGGAAAATATCACAATCTCATTTTTATCCGAGATTGTTTATACTTTGGTATTTACTAGGGTGTATTTTATCATCCACATCCATTTTACCTCAATATGTAATATTATTTCCATCCACCTACAATTTTTTAAATCCAATTTTACCCTTTGGTGTGTTTTTAGTAAAAGATATGAATGGAATCTTTTGTCGGTTTTTTGTACGAGGTACTTTTTGACTTTTCCGAAAAAAGTGCGAAGAACGTTTTTTAACTTATATGGCATTAATGGATTTTTGAAACCTTATTTCCAAGAAGCTTCCTTTACAAGTTTTCATGTTTATTTTTAATGAACTTATTTTTGTTTAAAATTTTATGACATGTTAAGAAAGGAAAAGTGTTTTGAAGTAGAAAGGATATTTTCCTCAAGAATGAAGTTCAAGTGTTTTATCAAAATTATTTTCCATCTAAGATAATAAAGGGTTCTGTTTTTATCCCTATTTTTACATTGATTTGATTGTGTTGTGATTATGAATTCCTTTATCGTATATGAATTGTTTTATGATGTCATGATGTTTAAGATTCCCATTTTTATTACATGGGTTATGCAATGATGTATGATTTATGAGTTTGGGGCACACATAAGAATGGTATCATTATGAGATGGGTGGGACCTATATCTCCCTCCAATGCATTGGGTAAATATTTTATATCCAATGAGATAGACATGGCTTGAACGGTAGGTTATACTGGTTCAGTGAAATGGGACTGAAACGAGGGTGACTCGGTTCAGAAAGGGAATTTGTCCACTAAGATAGTCTTGGCAATGAGTCTTGACTAACAAGAAATGATTCTATATGATTATGTGTGTATGCCACAAAGTTTAATGTTTTATGTTATGATTATTGTGATTACATTTCACTGCAATGAGTTATTCCAGGTTATGAAATTATGATCTCTTCTACAGCTTATGATTTCCAAAAGTTATGTGCTTATGTATATGATGTGATTATTTTTTCTTTTGTTTACCCTTACTGAGCATTTGAGCTCACGCTTTTATGTTTTTTCCAAATGATATAAAGAAAGGTTTTAGGTATAAAAAGGGAAGATCTTTATGGGAGATGTTGAAGATCTTTCACCAGGATTAGAAGATTATATTCCGAGTTTCCAAAGACACTAAACTATTACGATCCTTGTGTGTGTGTTTTTGTTATGTACTAAGTATTCCGCAAATGTAATGTAATGTCAATGTACGTCAAGATACGGGTCTCTACAGTTAGTATCATAGGAAAGGTTTGGTCAACCTTTGGAAACTAGGATGTGAAAATGTTAGTGAGATCTCTAGAGATATTTCTAAGTTATGTCTAGGGATGTCCCTAAGGATAAGTATACATATAGGATATAGTCCTTGAACTATGGTAACAATGTTAGATTAAACCAAAGATGTTAGATATTGAAGATACTCCCCCTTTATTATGATTTTTGTCTCTGACACTTTTCTTTTTGGGTTTTAGAAAATGGCTGGAAACAAGATGATTCACGATAATGGAGGATATGATGGACAATGGAATGATATTCTTCCTGAGAAACCAAATGAAATGGGATTTGGAATTCCAAACATCATTATTATGCCGAATCAGCAATCTCATAATATGATCAATAAAGTAAAATTTGGTAAGTTTCCTGACTCGGCTAATAAGAGAAAGATGGAGTTTCATGAAGATCATAGAGGAAAGAAAGTTCAATTTCCCCTACATAAATCATGTGGGAAGAGGCATCAAGGAGAATGTTTCAAAGCAACAGGAAGATGCTTTGGGTGTGGAAAAGAAGGACACAAAGCCGGTAAGTGAAAAGGAAAAGGTTCAATTAACACCATGGATGAAGATAATGGTATTGCTACGACATCAACAATGGTTAAATGTTTTAAATTTGGAATGTACGGGCATTATGCAAACCAATTCCATAAGGGAAAGTCTCATGAAGAGAATCAGTACGGCCGTATGGGTAGTATTTATGTTGATGATGATGAAGAGACTACAAATGATATGTGAGATGAAATAATTGTTGAAGCTCAGTCAATGGTTCAAGAAGGTAGTGGAATGATTACATGATTATCAAGTGTAATGTTGTACTATAGAATAAAAAGACATCTAAGGATTGTTACACTGTTGTCTTTCCTTAAGTTTTGAAAGTTTATGATGAATGGTATGAGTAACAATGAAAGGTTATTCAGATATTTTTTTGGAAAGTGGATGATATGCACATAATGAAGTGATAAAGAGAAAATGAAATGTTTGACAGTATTCATGATCTCATGATTGATATAAGGACTAAGTGATATCATGGTTTGATTAGAATGAATTTTGAGGATTTTGGTTTGTGGAAAGTGTTAACTTTTAATTTCATTCATGTTTTCACTAAGGATCAATGGGTATTCAAGAGTGTACATGATTAAGGCCTTTGAATGTTTGGAATGTGACCAACAAGACATATCTTATAATCATTTTCACTATATAATGAGAGTGGACTGCAGTATTATGGATAAGCCAAAAGATTGGAATAGATTATGTTGGACATAAGTTAGGATAAAACGTTTTTCGATATTAATGATTGGATGTTATAGTAATATAGCTTTAGAAAAAGGACAACCTGCAGGATGGGCGACAACCCATCGCGTCGGACAAGGCTGTGGGAATCGAACCCACAACCGAAGTGTGACTGGCCTTTATCGCCTACCACTGGCCTATAGGAAGTCCCTGTTTAGTAGAAACTATTTTTATTCTATTAAGTAGTATGATATATGAAGTATAAGTCCATTTTAGGAACCATATATGATTAATCTCACTAAAGAATGACTTATGTATATTTATTAACTTTTTCTAACCTTTTGTTTGAAAGAGATGGAATGACCCATCATTCTATCACATGATCTGCTAACACATCACGAATGACAAATTCAAGTTCATTTCTTTAATAAATGAAGTGGAAATTGTCCAAAGAACGAAAAACGGTGAGACTATACCAAAATCACGAAAGTATTTCTTCTAATTCCAATTTCATCAACTTTAGGGAAATGATCTTGAAAACCAAAAATGTTATCTTAGTGCTCTTATATCTGATGAATCAGATGGTACCTTAGATCGTCACAAATGTATGGATTTGTGATTGTTGGATTTTCCATAGCCATGTTCTCTACCACTCTCCATCAGAACATGATGGTTAGATTTTTATTCCATATCCATATTTTCACCTATGTGGAAACCCAGTGATTTGTTTATTTGGGTAACCGTTACGTTTCATACTTTTTTTTTTAAAGATTGGTTTTGGTTTTCCTTTTTACGATGTGGGTTTTGATTAAAGAAACATTAGAATAGTAAACCATTTATAACCCTGAAGAATTTCGAGGGAGAAATTCATTTCAAGGGGGGTAGAATGTAACACCCCGAGATTTTATGAAAAATAATCTTTTTTATTTCATTAATGTCTTGTGTTGTACGCTACACCAAAATTAGCTTTCACAACACACATCCTTGACTTGCCTTTCATTACACGCAATTGCGACCTTCCTTGATAGCGTGTGTAGTACGCAATACCAAGTTTCACTAAACAACGATATGCTATTAAAATATTATTAAAACTAGCCGTTATGAATAGTAATAACAACTTTTTGAAATTTTGTGAATTTTATTTTCCAAAATGGACTTCATTTTTGTATTCGGAATATCGAAATTAGCTTAGGGTGAAATTTTGGTGATTTTCGGATAACTTTCATATCTTGATGAATAGTGAAAATTACTAAATTTTAATTAAAAACAACTTTTTCAATAGAAATAATTAATAGTGATAAATTATTAATTTGGGTGTTTTTAAAGTATATTTAGAATATATTTTTACAATTTAATACAATGATGGTAATTGGATGTAATTTCACATTTAAACCAGTTATAAACAAGTTTCAATCTTTTGATAGCTATTATATCTTAAAAACACGCTATTTGATTTGACGACGGGAATTAATTTTTAAATTAGTTAATGCAACTGATATGTTTTGAATTTGGTAAAATAGACATCATTTTTGAGTTCATAATATCAAATATATCTTAGGCCTATTTTTTGGTATTTTTCTGAAAACTTTCAATTTTTGATGAATAGTGAAACCACTAAGTGGTAGTTAAAAAACTGAATTTTTCATAAAACTAAATTTCACTGCTTCTGTGATTGGAATTTCAAAAATCCGAGAGACACGGTTGATGTCAGTAAGTAAAATGTGGTTCAACGAGATAAAAATAAATTTTTGGTGAATAGTAACTTTTTACTTTTTTTACCACGGTTAAAAGTAAATAGGGTAATTAAGGGAAGAAATGATATTATTATTACCCTAACACATGTCCTAATTCTATTGGACAAGTGTAATGCGACCAAAAACAAACTTAGTAATAAAATATGACCATTTAGGCCCACTTGGATTAGATTAGGACATTTATTATTAATTTATTTAAAGAAGAGTTAAAAGAGTTAAAATCAAAGTTTATTTACTAAAACATTTTTTATATAGGGTTATAAATACGATAAATTCGATTTTAAATATTCATTAGAAAGCTAAAAAGATTTACTACATAATCGTATTTTATTTGTAATTTTTATACATTAAATAATTTAATTTATTTATGACACAACGATGATGAAGTAATTATCTTATTAATGAAATATTGACATAATTGATGTTATAAATACTCAAATTAGTATAATTTGAGACTTTTTATGACTTACACTAATTTTCAAGGATAATATGACATGTTACTGTTGATTTAATTAAATGTTTTTGAACTTATCATTCTGTTATGATTTTCACAAAAATCAATTACTAAATAGTGTCAAAATTGACATAAAATAGTTTTTAAAAAATATATTATATTATTAAATGTTATTTTATTCCTAAAAATCTAAGGTTAGGAAAAATGATTTATATAAGGTTATATATATTAATAATAAACAATTTGGGGTCCGTTTGGATTCTTATAGTATGTTTATTAACCTTATACTATAAGAACACAAGAAGACACGGTAAAAGTAAAATTATTTAACATAATGTTAAATATAAATGATAAGGTTAAAATATGAACCTAAACTTGTCTAAATTCTATTGGATTAGATTATTTAGACCCATACCCACCTTAGCTTAGAAATATATCAATTTGGAGCTATTTAAAACCGAACATGACTTTATAATAAAATAATATTTTTAGTTATTCCAACGGTGCCCCAATACTCCCTTATAAAAGGGCACCTCCTCCCTCTCTTCCTCACACAACTTTGAGACTTCAATCTCGGCAAACCCCTGGAAAATTCTCTTCTCCACTTCCCTAGAAACATCCTAGAGGTTCTGGTCTTCCTCAAAGACCAATTTTAGTGCCCTAAGAGGAGGTCTCAAAGAGGCGCTTCAAAGAAGAGGTAATTTCCATTACGAATTCTTTTACCTTTATTTCTTCTTCCACTTCTTCTTCTTTGGTTGTTTCATTATGAAGTAATAACATCAGTATCACTCATATACTGATATTTTATTATATGTATGAAACAATCCTAATTCGCCATCTATCCATCATACGGAAAACGAAATCACCGGGCGTGCGTACGTACGGAATACTGTCTCCACGCCGTGGTGTAATCTGTTTTTCCACCAACACCTTACATGGATGGGTATTATGGTGTAATGAATAACTATACATAGTTATTATAACATCATAATGATTCTGATATATTGTATCATCCACTCCAATTCAATTCAATAATTATGGAAATGATATCATCGCTCGTGCGTACGTACAGACTACCGTCTCCACGACGCGATGAGATTCATTCTCCAGCTTAACCATTTAAGAATGATTATAAAGTATATATAAGAAATAATAATAAAATATATAAAATTATAAATCTACTGGATTTATGTGTATATATATGTAGGTCATCTACTTAATTCCACTCAATTCAATATGGAAACGAAAACAGCGTTCATGCGTATGTACGGCCTACCGTCTCCATGAACGGTGTATTTCTTTCCATTTATTGATCCATTATATATATGTATATTCTGAATATATATTATATATAAATCATGTTTTATATTCTATAATTAAGTAATAATGATCTAAATAATCATATGAATAATTACAAGTTAAAACACGAAAGACAAATGAGACGATTTTACCCAAAACGCTACTTTAACATGAATTTACAAAAGAACGGGTAATATAAAGTCATAAGTGAAACATATATGATATAATAACAATGAATATGATTCTGTAATTAGTCAATGACATTATTTAAATCATTATACAGTAGGTTCGGACATTTACGAAGCAAATCGGACCTAAGGTAAGGGAAAATATCACAATCTCATTTTTATCCGAGATTGTTTATACTTTGGTATTTACTGGGGTGTATTTTTTCATCCACATCCATGTTTCCTCAATATGTAATATTATTTCCATCCACCTACAATTTTTTAAATCCAATTTACCCTTTGGTGGGTTTTTAGTAAAAGATATGATAGGAATCTTTTGTCGTTTTTTTGTACGAGGTACCTTTTGACTTTTCCGACAAAAGTGCGAAAAATGTTTTTTTAACTTATACGGCATGAATGGATTTTTAAAACCTTATTTCCAAGAAGCTTACTTTACAAGTTTTCAAGTTTATTTTTAATGAACATCTTTTAGTTTAACATTTTATGACATGTTAAGAAAGGAAAAGTGTTTTTGAAGTATAAAGGATATTTTCCTCAAGAATGAAGTTCATGTGTTTTATCAAAATTATTTTCCATCTAAGATAATAAAGGGTTCTGTTTTTATCCCAATTATTGCATTTATTTGATTATGTTGTGATTATGAATTCCTTTATCGTATATGAATTGTTTTATGATGTCATGATGTTAAAGATTCCCATTTTTATTACATGGGTTATGCAATGATGTATGATTTATGATTTTGTGGCACACATAAGAATGGTATCATTATGAGATGGGTGGGACCTATATCTCCCTCCAATGAATTGGGTAAAGATTTTATATCTCATGAGATAGACATGGATGTAACGGTAGGTTATACCGGTTCAGTGAAACAGGACTGAAACGAGGGTGACTCGGTTCAGAAAGGGACTTTTTCCACTAAGATAGTCTTGGAAATGAGTCTTGACTAACAAGAAATGATTCTATATGATTATGTGTGTATGCCACAAAGTTTAATGTTTTAAGTTATTATTATTGTGATTACATTTCACTGACATGAGTTATTCCAGGTTATGAAATTATGATCTCTTTTACAGGTTATGATTTCAAAATGTTATGTGCTTATGTATATGATGTGATTGTTATTTATTTTGTTTACCCTTACTGAGAATTTGAGCTCACCCTTTTATGATTTTTCCCCAGGATATAAAGAAAGGTTTTAGGTATAAAGAAAAGGAAGATCTTTATGGGAGATGTTGAAGATCTTTCACCAGGATTAGAAGATTATATTCCGAGTTTCCAAAGACACTAAACTATTGCGATCCTTGTGTGTGTGTTTTTGTTATGTACTAAGTATTCCACAAATGTAATGTAATGTCAATGTACTTCAAGATACAGGTCTCTACAGTCTTCATATAGGATGGCCCCTTCTGAGTTACGAGAGCTACATATTCATCACGATGGTATGTTGCAGTGCGGTTTTGTTCGGCCAAGTGTGTCACTGTGGGGAGCGGCAGTTTTTTGTGTGAAAAAAGCTGATGGCATTTTACGGTTGTGTGTCGAATATCATCGATTAAACAAAGTGAAAATAAAGAACCGCTATCCTCTTCCACGGATTGATGATCTATTTGATCAACTGAAGGGTGCAATTTGGTTCTCAAAGATCTACTTGCGGTCAGGATATCATCAGATGCATGTAAAGGATGAGGATATCCCGAAGACTACTTTCCGTTGTCGTCATGGGCATTATGAGTTTGTTTTAATGTCATTGGGCATGAAGAATGCTCTAGCTATTTTCATGTGGTTGATGAATGCTGTGTTCTGTGAATTCTGGGATAAGTTTTTTGTGGTTTTCATCGACGACATCCTTATGTACTCCACAACTGAAGAAAAGCATGCAGAGCATCTACAAGCCATTTTCGGAGTTCTTCGCCAACATCAGTTGTTTGGGAAGTTGTCCATGTGTGAGTTTTGGGCTCGAGAAGTTCGTTTTATGGGGCATGTTGTTTCCAAATAGGGTGTAGCTGTGGATCCGTCGAAGATAGAAGCAGTGGTGTATTGGGCAGCACCCAAGACCGTGTCAGAGGGGCGAAGATTCCTTGGTCTCGCAGGCTATTATAGGAGGTTTGTAGCCAATTTCCCCCGAGTTGCGACTCCTCTGACCGCTTTGACCAGGAAGGATCAAGCATTTATATGGAATGATCAGTGTCAGGCAGCTTTCAAGTATCTAAAAGAGAAGTTTTTAAGTGCTCCAGTCCTTTGTCTTCTAGTGAAGGGAGTCAAGTTCGATGTTTTCTGTGATGCTTCACATCTGGGGATAGGTTTTGTTCTAATGCAGCATAGGTCAGTTTTTTCTTATGGGTCTCAGCAGTTGCGTCCCCATGAATTCAACTACGTCACCCATGATCTTTAGTTTGCAGCCGTGGTGTTTTCTTTGAAGTTGTAGAGACATTACCTCATTGGTGAGCACTTTGTGGTTTTCACCGATCATAAGAGTTTGAGGTATGTTTTCTCCCAACGTGACTTGAACTTGAGGAAGCGTAGGTGGATGGATTTCTTTAAGGAATATGACTTTTAAATATCGTATACACCTAGAATAGGGATTGTTGTATCTGAGGCACTAATTCGAAAGTCGCGTAATGATGTTGTGCGTGAATCTGGTGATTCCAGAAGAGTGATGGAAGAGCTATCATCTTTGCATCTTGATATGGGAGAAGTTAGGGGTAGAGGTTGTCTTTTCCAGTTGATGGTGCAGTCATCCCTGATGCAGAAGGTGGAAGAGACTCAGTTGGGTGATCTAGAGGTGGATGTTTGGAGTGACAGAGTTGTTTGTGGTGATGCCCCTGATGGTTGGTCGGAGGATGAACAACACCGAGTGTTGTATCATGGAAGGATTTTTGTTCCCTTGGCGATGCACGAGACGGTTCTCCGAGAGTTCCATAGTTCACCCTTGGCAGTACGTCCTGGTGTGACAAAGATGTACCGATCCATGAGGAGTCAGTTTTGGTGGCCTGGGATGAAGCGTATGATTGCAGAGTGTGTGTCTCGATGTTTAGTCTGCCAGAAGGTGAAGGCCGAACACCGTGTTCCTGGTGGTCTTCTCCATCAATTAGAAATTCTTCAGTGGAAGTGGGAGGACATCTCAATGGACTTTGTTACAGGTTTACCACGAGCTCCGGGAGGACATGATGCTATATGGTTGTTAGTGGATCGTTTAACAAAGTCGGCCTACTTCATAGCGATCAAGGAGTTGAGCTCAGTGGATGTTTTGTTGAGGCTATATCTAGAGGAGGTGGTGAGACTTCATGGAGTACCTAGGAAGATCATTTCTGATCAAGATACTCATATTACCTCTAGGGTGTGGAGAGGTCTCCAGCATGCTTTTGGCTCTCATCTGTGCCTTAGCACAACTTTTCATCCTCAAACGGATGGTCAGACAGAGCGAACCATCCATACTCTTGAAGACATGTTGCGCTCTTGTGTTCTTTATTTTGGAGGTTCATGGATGAAGCACTTACCCTTGGTAGAGTTTGCTTACAATAATAGTTTTCACTCTACCATCAGTATGGCGCCGTTTAGAGCCTTGTATGGCCGGCCTTGCCGTTTTCTGTTGTGTTGGACTAGGGTCGGTGAGTATGAAATTCTTAGACCAGAACTAGTGCAGAATACAATAGAGATGGTTCAGGTGATTCATGAGAGGAGGAATACAGCACAAGATCGTCAGAAATCATATGCTAATCGAATAAGGATACCCTTCAAGTTTAATGTTTGGGATCATGTTTTTCTGAAGGTGACTCCCCGTCGTGGGCAGTGATGGTTTGGTCGTGGAGGTAAGCTTTCTCCCCAGTTTGTTGGGCCTTTCGAGGTGTTAGCTCGTGTTGGAGTTGTGGCATATCGAGTAGCACATCCCCCTCAGATGAGTCAGATATATGATATTTTCCATGTATCACAGCTCTGTCGTTATCTTCATGATGAATCTCATGTTATCGATTGGGGAGAGATCGATATTGATGATGATGCAACCTTCGAGGCGCGACCTGTGGAGATCCAAGACCACAAGGAGAAGGTGTTGTGTGGGCGTTCTATCCCCTTATTTCGTGTCTTGTGGCGACACGGTGGCATGGAGGAGAGTACATGGGGGCGTGAGTCACAGATACATGCTCAGTACCCAGAGTTGTTTAATGTTTAACTCCTTTCATGTAATGATGTTTCCTTTATGGTTAAACCTTTCATGTTTTATTTATGTACCTTTGATGTGATGTTATGATTGAATTGTTTGGATATGGATTGTTTGTTTCCAAACTCTTGGATGTTGTAGTTTTGCTCCAGCATTCGAACAACTCATGGTGGTTTTCCCATGAGAGGTATCTTATGGGGTGGTTGTTCAGACCCCTCTATTCTTCTGGGTTGGTTTTTAATTCTTGAGGATGAGAATGTTTTGAGAGGTATCTAATGTAATGGCCCGGACCTCTCCGGTCCATTAATTTGTGAAAATGTGGTGTTGGAGGTATTCCGGGAGGTCAAGGTGACTTATCCCCAACACTTTGCCAAATTTCCAGTTCTTTGAATAGTGTTTCCAGTTTTATGAATAGTAACAGATCGGTCTCACAGATCAGTTTCACAGAACGGTGTCACAGATCGGTTTGACAGATCGGTCTCACAGATCGGTTTCACAGATCGGTCTGACAGATCGGTTTCACAGATCGGTCTCACAGATCAGTCTCACAGATCGGTCTGACAGATTGGTTTCACAGATCGGTCTGACAGATCGGTTTCACAGATCGGTCTGACAGATCTGTTTCACAGATTGGTTTCACAAATCGGTGTCATAGATCGGTTTGATAGATCGGTCTCACAGATCGTTTTCACAGATCGGTCTGACAGATCAGTGTCACAGATCGGTCTGCCAGATTGGTTTCACAGATCGGTCTCACAGATCAGTCTCACAGATCGGTCTGACATATCGGTTTCACAGATTGGTCTGACAGATCAGTGTCACAGATCGGTCTCACAGATCGGTCAGACAGATCGGTTTCACAGATCGGTTTCACAGATCGGTCTGACAGATCGGTTTCACAGATCAGTTTCATAGATCGGTCTGACAGATCGGTTTCACAGATCGGTTTCACAGATCGGTCTGACAGATCGGTTTCACAGATCAGTTTCATGTACAGTAATAGTTGGTGAACAGTGTTTCCAGATTCCTACAGTTTTGCCCCTTTTGATGATTCCTTTGACGTAAAATACATTTAAAGCCTTATTTTAAGGTCTGTTAAGGCCATTTCAAATGCCATAAATCCTATACTATTTATTATTAAGGTCGGGATGTGTTTACTTGGTCAAAACGCATGGGTTAATGCGATCTGTTTTTAATGGAGAATTAACCGGATCTTAAACCATCGCCCCATTAAATCTTAAAAAAGGGATGAGATATCATTCTACCTTTTTCTTTCCCTTTGTTCTAAGCTAAGAGATTCTAGAACCTTTCAATCATTCCCGTAGGATTTACACAATCAATCTTTACTCCTAGGATTGGTTCTTCTCTGTTTTGGATGCAACCGAGCTGTTTCGGTCAATCTTCCCAATAAGTTATGTTTTATCATCGGTATTTTGGGGATCATATTATCTTCTTTCTCCCTTCCATATGATACCATGTGATTTCCAAGATTCTAATGGGTTTTTCTTGGGGTTGGTTGGTACTTTCGTACCGTGGCATCCTCTGGTGGATGCAGTTGTTGTGAGAGGGGGATTGTGACCCGTTGTGTGGATAAATGATGTCGAGATCTCTTCGAGGTAGGGGATTCATGGCTTCTCTAATTGTATATGTGCAATCGTAGAATTAGCATGATTTAGTCCTTTGGATCACAATGAAATTGACCTAATTATATACTTAAACTGGATTAAAAATATCGGTTAAATGCATGTTGTTGCTTTATACCGTGATAACGGTTTGCCTCATGTTTTTCTAGATAGAGTGATTTCTTTGATTTCTTTGATTTGTTGTTCGTTCATGATATAAATTGATAATGAACGTAAAGCCAGAATTAATTGATAATTAATTGGATAAAGATAAAGAGGCATGTAAATTAATCTGGTTATTGCCGTTGTTGTAGTTGTTCTAATTTGAGGATAATCAAATTAGGGAAGTAAGCATGGTTATATAATGGTGATAGATTATTGATTAGGTATCCTATAATTGGAACCTACCCATAACAAATCTTCTAATTCAATGTGGATTAAAGAACAGATTGTGTGGGAATTTCTAAAAGGGTTCTGAGTTACCCTCTTGTTTGTTAAAGGGTTAAGAGCCCATGGTTGTGACTATTGTTTTCATGCTGCTTATGCTGTGATGTGAGCCTAGATTGCTGTTGTGATATGTGGCGGCATGGAGGCCTTGTGGTTGTGGCAGAAGATGATGCCTAGAGTGGCGAGATGCATCAGATTATGCATGTGGGTGTCGGGGAGGACACCAGGGGTGATGGAATGGGATGGATGTGGTTTCTGGATACTTGTGGATTATTTGAATGTTTATCATCATTGATTTTTCCCACTTCTCAAGGCAGCTGGTCTTGCTTACCCTTCTTCCAAAGGAGGCGAAGACGCACGGCGTATGCCAAGTGCTTTCTGTGTTTAGCCTATCGAGGGAGAATGGTTCTATGCTTTTTCTATAGGCGGAAAAGACTCGACGGGTAGTATATCTACTCACTGTGTTGAGCCTCCTTTGTGTTTAGAAGCATAAGATGATTTTCTAGAATGCATGGGAATATGGAAAATTAATTCTGTAATGAATGTTTGATTAAATGGTGAAAATCCACTGGGATGGAGATACTAGAATTTAAAAGGTGATGTGAATATTAAAAGGAGCAGTTGATTTTGAATGTGATTCCAATTTAGTTTAATGTGGAATTGTTCATGGTTAATTAATGTTTAATGAATTAATTAACGTACAGTGGAAATGATAAAATGAGAATGGAGTAATCTAATAAAGCTCTTCAAATGTTTGTGTGCTTATAGGACACCTAGTCTTATAAGTAGTAGCATGGAGTCTGAGAGACGTTAGCTATAGTTGTATCTACGACTAGGTAATTCCCATAGTGTGGATGTGAGTTATATATATCTTTTTTACTTTTAGTGTTTCTATACGCTACTCAACCCTATTGGTAAGGGAAACTGACACCCCGGGGATTCTAAGCCCTGGGGGTTTTTTCCATAACATTCTGATGGGAGGTCGATTGGCTGACTACCCCCTTTGGCCCTCTCTCTTCTCTTGGTAGATACTTGTGCCATGATGCACATCGGTTAGTTACCCCATATATGTGTGTAGAGGGATGTAATGTCTTGTTGTTATTCACACATATATATTCTGGATATAGTATCCTATGGACTACTATAGGTGTAACATGTATAGGCTGTGATGGCCTGAGGATCCATACTCGGCGTATGGGTTATAATGACTTGAGGTATAATACCTGATGTATGATACATGTTATGCAGGCTGTGGTGGCTCCCTGAACTTACCTGGTTACTTTTGGTTGGAATGATGGTGTGGAGCTTCACCCAGGTGTCTGCGGGAAAGCCTTTGTAGTGCACGAGGTGCAGATTGTGGAGCTCAGCCCAGGTGTCTGCGGGCAAACATTGGAGACAGATGCACTGGACGTATGTCGTTGGGGCAATGCGGAAAACCAGTGGGGAATTAGTAGCGGGGTACCCTTGATAATCTTTACTATATGCTATATTCTTTTATTCATAACTTGGTGAGAGTATTCATGGCGAGGTTGGTAACTTAGTATACCTGTTTAGGTGACGAGTTAGTTTCACCTGTTGTTCACTGGGATTTATCATGATTTCTTTACTCTTGCACGAGAGGCTTGGGGAGGATCCTACTGATTATACTGTTATACTCACCCTATGTATATATAAATTGTTTTTCAGGTCACTTAGAGCAGGTCAGAGATCAAGCTAGTCACTACTAGCTTGTGGTTGGAGGAGGAGATGTTCGGGCTTGTGGTCGCTGTCATTTTACTTTCATTTGTGTACTTTTAGTTTCCCCTTTCAGTTGTAGTACTTTTTCATCACATTTCGTATATGTACTTGGATTTATTTTATTTTTCAGTTCTGAGTTGGAGGTGGTTGGATTCTATTCTATCTCTCTCTTCTACATGTGGTCTCTTAGAGGGTAATGCCTCCCATTTGTGTGTTTATTATACCCTCGGTGCTAGTCGCCAACCCAGGGCCTACTGGAGGTGGGACTCGGGGGTCATTATCTATCTTCTCGCATTGCCGGCCCAGGAGGGGTACACTTTGTGGGGAGGGGGTCATGACAACTTTTATATGTGAGGTGGGTGTAAATCTTATTAGTGAATGAGATATTAAAATATAATAAGTGAATAACACATTTAACATGGATCCAACGTTATAAATATTATTATATAAGGGAAATATGTTACAAATAAATTCAGAATTTAATATTTAGACTTGTTTATGTGACATTTTGAAACATATCTCTTATTTTATCCCCTTATTAACGCTTTAATCCATAACCATGTTAACAAAATATTTAGTCATTAAAGTTAAATAATTTAATTATAATAGATAAATTTTCTCATACCTGTAAAATGGTTGATATTTTCAACTTTATACTAATATCTTTTAAAAATTAAATATTTTTTATAAAATGGAAAAAATTAAATAAATGTTGTTCTATATAATGTATCCTTAAATAAATTTTTTGAATTGCTAAAAAAATTTCCTTCAAAAACATAATTATTAGCCTAGAGTTAGAGTTTTAAAATTTAATATTCTTCATAAACTAATTTTTTCCATAAAATTATTTAATTACTTCAAATTTTCCATGTCACGTCACTTTTAACATTTTCAAACTATTTATAATGAGTATTACCTACTGGTATAATCCCTCCCTCAATAATGTGAAAGTATTTTATGTAATTATAAAATTTACCACAATATATTAAAATTTTAATATCTTAGTTTTTTTATAAATTTTAAAAATAACCATTTCAAACAATTCATATAATATATTTATTGTTATGAAATCATAAAACGTATATTAGAAGAAAGAGAGTTCCATATTATAATTATTCATTACGTAAAATAATATAAGGGTAATATTAATATGAAAAAAGGAAAAATTACCATAATTCTGAATTAATAAAAATTAAGTGTGATATAAACACACAGAAAGTGATGAATAAAATAAAATTTGTTATTTTTATCCCTTTCCCATAATTTTGACCTGGTTTAATCTATTTTTACCTATAAAAAGGTGTTAATATTTTAACATGGTTAGAATTGATTGTGAAAAAATGTTATATATAGTCAATAATATTAATTATTAGGATTACAAATATATATTCTCTTTTATATGATTTATTTCCTAAAATTGGTAAAAATATTCTCTAATATTTTTGCACAAAACACATATAACCCATTATTAGAAAATGTGAATTTTTAAGAATAAAATGAATTTATTATAAATCATTTCCTAGTAACAATGATTAGATGACTATTAATATAAATTATTGAATTCCTTATCTAATTTTTATATTAAAATCAGTCATTTTTTTATGATTAGTGTATTTCCATGACCTATGAATCTTGAAGCTGATACATTATTTTATTACATTGGAATGATTACAAGAAATCCAAAATTCACCATAAACTAATTCTTATTTTTCTATTTCAAATAAGAAGTTTATTTTAATATATTAAATCAAATGAGTTTTCTAAATACAGATATATAATGACTTCTCCAATAAAATGTGGTAAAATTTCATTTATAAAAATATAGGTTTTTTTGTTTAAAATAGTGTTTGTTTTTATCTTATTCATATGAAACACAATGGAAGAATATAACAAAATTTAAATGAATATATAACATATACATTAAATTATTATCATTCACTAATTGTATTTAATTATTTTTATTAAGACAACACTCTATTGGAATCATATAAATAATAATAATTATTTTTATATTCAATTTGTTCTTATTTTCATTTCTCGTTAGTTGGTAACCAATGAATTTATTTTATAATTATATAAACCAAAAGTGTTCATAATTTTGTAAATAATATTCTAAAATTCTAACATAATACTAGTGATATATCATATTATATTAAATAATAATATCTTAATAATACATTGTTATTTTCAGAAATGATGTCTTTTGTGTAGCATTAGATATCAAGGAACATCTCTCTTGCATGTAATGCTAGATAAAGAGTCATTGAGATCATTATAATATATAAAATGTATTGAATATTTTTAAAATAATAATAATATAGTATAGTCTTTGGATATTATAGTAAATTAAAAAGTTGGTGATGCATTTTATTTATGTTATCAATTACAAAGTTGTAAATTAGAATTATGGGGTGTTACATTCTCCTTATTTTAATTAAATTGTTTCATTAAAATTTAAACCTGACCTCAGTAATCTCAGTGTTGAAAATAAACTATTATTAAAAATCCATTTCTTAAAATGAGTTAATATCACATCTAATTAAAAAGTGTGAAAGTAATGTACATCAATCACGTAACTATGACCTGTAAAAGGAGAACAAAAGTTGGAAATGGAAACATTCACATGGAATAAAAAGTCCAAAAATCATTTTTTTATTGAGAGGTATAGAGAACCTGTTCATAATAATGTTTTTGAAAATAAAACTGTAAACCAATGGTGTGAGTAAAGGTTATTATTATCAAAAAAAATTATAGTAATAGGACTAGATATTTGTTTCAAAACATTTTTTTTATTGTTAAAATATTCAATAATTGTATAATAATATATGTAAATATATATTTCCATAAACATAATAATAATACATTAATTAGGTCTTGAACTATTTATACTTCATACCTTTGTATATGATGCATCACATGGGTAAGTTATATGTTATCCTTTAAAATATCATCCAATTATCATCTAAAACCATTTTATAAATGGTTATCTTTTCCAACAAAGGTGGATCCAATCACTTCTAATAGAAATTCACTGAATTTAAAAAATCAACTTATCAGCAAACTTTAGTAAACATAAATTTTCTCTAAATTTTCACATTACAAACTTTTGAATAACATCATTATGTATTGTCCTAAAATATTTTAATAACTCAAATAAATATAAAATCTCATTAAAAACAATCATTATTCCTTATTCCTTATGTAATACATACGTTATTGTATATATTCATTTAATAAAAAAATATTTTAAACTATATCAAAAATTTAATGGAAAACATATAAAAAATTCATCAATCATTTACAATGTAGTTAGAACATGTCTAAATCAATCATTTTTCATCATTATATCAACATCTGAAACTTATTAACAGTTGAATTTCCCTTGAAAATTTTTATATAACACTGAATAACATTTCATGAAACCATTGAACATTTCATCTCAACTACTTAATGAAAAATTACTATGGTAAAATATTTACACATCCCATAAATCATATAATGAGAACATAATAAACAAATTACATTTACTATATATTTCATAGATCAAAATAAAGAATTAAATTCATAATTATACTTTTGTTGTGTCAATAACATATAGGTGAACTTGATCCCTTATTTTCTTCTGAAGTATATTCTCTTGACTAATTTGGAATTATTTTCCATATTTACCCATCTCCTAAGAGTTGTAACATTGAATAACAATATTTTCCTTCTTTCATTTTCTTTCTTTTTCCTGGTAACCATTTTCGCCACACTTATAAAAAAATCAAAATCCTTTAAATCATTTAACTGGGTGATTCATTCCATAATCCTTAAATCATGGAAATTTATTATTTCCCTTCATCGTTATTGACTCATTCCAAGTTTCATAGTGGTTAGAATTACATTTTTTCTCTTGGTTTCCATTGAATCCATAATACTTGGTTAATTATTTCTCTATCATGAAAGAAAATAAATATATTTCTTTATATGATGTATTTTTTTAGGACACAAACTCCCTTCAATGATTTGGCTCACTTCTTTCGAAGAAGTGGTTGATCTTGCACTCAATATTACATATACATTCGGTATCATACCTGGATAATGTAGTAAAGGTATCTCCATAATCTGCAAAACTCTTGTTTTACTTTTCCATTAATCCAAGAACATCATCTTCATATCTTTTTTTTTTGATCATGAGTAATGTTTTTATTTAACTATATATCCTAAAAATGTATCCATTTGATGAGTTCAATTTCAACTTCCTACCTTGTTTTAGATAGATGGTATGTCTAAGTATGATATACTCTATAATACTAATGTATGATAGAATATGTAAAGATGAGATTCTAAAATACAAGAGTGGGGGTGAATTTTATACTTTTAAAAATTCCGTTGGAACTTTTGAAGATGGTTATTTTTAAAAAGGATAAACAAGTTAATTCACAAAACCTATAGATCTACACAATTGCTTGAATTAGGAAATATGATTCCGAGAAAGCAATTCTGGAAATGTGATTCCGGAAATGAAACTTAATGAAAGTTTACAAAGATGAAGATTCTACCTTAATGTGTATAGAATCTTATTAAATCAGAGTACACGTGTAAGGAAGTATAAGAATGTTATACTTTCCTCAACAATACAAATGTAGAAGAAAACATGTAACAAAACAAGTAACAAGTAGTAAGTATTTTATCCCAAAGAGAGGGGTATCCAACAAACTTGGATAAAGGTCCCTTGATTTATACTTTTAATGAATGTATGTCTAACCCACACCAGGGTAAGCCCTCGATATGAAGATCGGAGTTTGTCTTGATATCCCCACATGTCATCAACTATTAGGTTGTCGGCACCTCTATCTTCCTCATCAAGGAATCCCTCAAATTCAACATAGTCAACTACTCTATCTTCCTATCCCCAGAAGTCCTCGGCTGTACACAACAACAATCAGAGTCGCACGACCAGAATACGAACAAGTAGTTCAGTATGCACAAATCGATGAATTTCTCTCTCTAGAAATCACTCCAATAGCATGTGGTCTTTAGAGTTTTATAACAGTCATGTGTTGTGTGATATTTAAAATGATGAACTATTTATATGCACAGCTTCAATGGTCGGCTCCCTCCTCCAACAGTCATATTTTTCCTTGAATTTTATAGGGACTTGTACATGTGTCACTAAAACAAAAATTAGTTAATAACTGAATTCAAACCATCATTTTATAATATAACAAGTGTAAGAAAAATATGGCAACATAACTAAAATCCAATATTCAGAATGTAAGAAAATGAATGTTTGGATTCCAATAAAAATTGAATCTGGAGTCTATAATACAAGGATATTCAGATTCTGTTTTATAGGAATTTTGAACCTGAATTCTATAGAATTATGGAGTCTGAATTTCAAGGAAATTTTGAGTCTAGATTCATAAGAATTTGGATCCTGAACTTAAAAAGATCGGAGTCGGAGTTCATCAGTATTCGGAGTTAGAAATGATAAGATTTCAGAGTCCGAATTTAGAAAACTTCGGACTCATAAAGTAGAGAAGTTAGAATCTATAATTCGTATTTAGAATTTGGATTTAGAACTTGGAGATGTTTGTATCCAGAATTCATATTTAGAATTCGGAGTCAGAACTCAGTGAAGTTCAAAACCAGAATTCTGATTCAGAATTTGGAGTCACAACTCAGTGAAGTTCCTAACCAAAATTACAATTCAGTATTTGGGGCTAGAACATAGAGATTTTTGTAACTAGAATTATGATTCATAATTCTGAGTCAGAACTCAGTGAAGTTCGTAACCAGAATTCCGATTTAGAATTCGGAGTCAGAAATCTGTGAAGTTCGTAACCAGAATTCTGAGAATTCAGATCCAAAAATAGAATGCTCCATATCAAGGTAATTATACCATTCTGGGGTTTTGTTTTCAAACCGAATTTTACACCTAGTAAAAATATGATATGAGTTATGAAATAATTGTAAGGATAGAATTCCTTGGGGAAGGAAATTTTTCCTTAGATAAATAAAACACAGTGTAAAAATAGATTTTCCTTGAGATGAGGTGTTTGTTATTTTCAAAACAAGTGAAATGGTAATATCATATGGAAGGCCTTAATGACTTAACAATATCTTCCACGTATGAAGGAATTGAAAATTCATAAATAAAACCTTATTGACTCAACAATATCCCCCTTTTTGGAAAGCACAAACATCCTTATGAAAAATAATAAATGGACTTAGAATGATTTTTCCTGTCTTTGAAAAAAAAAACTTATCTCTTTTTTTATATTTTCAAAGATGAATATGACTAACACACCCTTCTTCTTTGGAACACTATCGATCGTATTTTAAATTTCCGGAATGAGAATTTTCTTTTGAGTATGGAAATTTTCGTAATGAAAACTCCCACTTAGATAAAGTCCCCCTTACTTAAGGATATTTCTTCTTTTACCTAGAGTTATTTTTCCTTCTTCCCCATTGTGATTTTAAAAAAGAGTTTGAGAGAATGGAAAAAATATGGTACCTTAAATATTAGAACAAATATACAAACAAAATAATAAACTACCATTTCATTTAGATTGGAAATATTTATACAATAAAAAACAGATACAAAAATATCAGATTTCAATCTATTTTTAATCTTTTTCCTTGGCCATTACCATCTTCACAATAGTCTTCAGATTTATCAACTCTTTGTGGTCCTCCATTGCTTGATTTTCTAATTCTTTGATCCTATCTTCTTGAGATTTCATGACCTCTACACGAGCCTTCAACAATTCATCTTTCTTCACTATATTTTCGTGAATCTCAAACTGAAGATCCTTTTCTGTTTTCCAACTATGGACAATATAACTTAGCTTCAAAATCAAATATTTGAACTCTTGAATCTAATAATTTAATTCAATATTTATCTTTTTCTCAAATATATATGTACGATCCTTGATCTTTGTGTCTTCAGTATCAAAAAATTCCCTGCCATATTCTTGAAATTGATCTTGATCTCTGAGATCTACATCAATTATCATCGACCAGATGGTCATTTTCTTGCAGTATTTTATATGGGATTCATAGTTTATAAGGAAATTTTTGTGATTAGCCTAAATTTTTACACACCTATCTATCACCATGGATATAGAGTCTAATTTTTTATTCATGCTATGCTGAAGCATCTAGAATCCAGAGTCAATTGCTGGAACTATCGGAATGGTATCCACTAGATTCTTCAGGGAATGAATGAAAAAATAATGTCCCAAGGATGATGACTCTAAATGTGACAATTTTCTTGGAGATGTTTCCTCCTCTAGCTCTACCAGGTTCCTCTTAGAAGATCCTTCGGCTTCCTTATTCATCAAAATTTCATTTGTTGGTGTATCTGCAACCACTTGTTCCCCCTTACTGAATCTTGGAATAGCTTCTTAATCTAGAGATTCCTACTCACTCCCAGACAACTGTACAATCATATCTTCATCAATTTTCCATTTTTCAGATCATTCCTCAACATATTTTGGAAGAATGAAGTCATGATTATAAATCTCTTCCTCAGAAAAATGGTTTACTTCCTCTTAAAACATCTCATCTATTCCCAGACTAGTATATTTTTAAGATCCAGATTGAGATGTCCGAATTGACAACTTTTTGGAAGCAGATTCCTTTTCATGAAAGAATTCTACTTGCTTTATCATATCAGCTATCTCTTTAGTGCTTTGATCTTCCTGAACTTCCTCCATATCTTCCTTCTTATCTTCTTTCTCTTTGGATTTTTCTGGAGACATGAAATTTTTTCCTGGTGTCTCATGCAATGGTTCTACTAAGTAGGTTTTTGGTATAGGAATTTTTTTAGATGAATATTCAGTGGCCTTCAAAAGATATTGGATATTCTTTGCCTCATACAACTTCTTCTTAAGATTCATTTCATTGGCCTTCTTCTCAATATCATTAGCTAGTCTTTCTTACAAATCCTTGGCCTCAGCTGGGACTAGGTCAAATCTAGGTTCCACATCCTTCTGAGTCTTTTTATCCTCCCTCCATTTGGAAACCACTTCATCTATATAGACTTTCTTATTTTTGGGTTTGATGATGTGGATTGACATCATTTTCCTTAAGGGGTTTCTCTATTTTTTCCACTACTTTTAGCTTCCTTTTCATACAATCATTCGTAGATGGTTCAGATCCTGTAGCATTCTTCAGAATGGATTCTGCCTCATCCTCAGGTAGATCATAGAACTCACCTGACTCGTCAGAGAAACCAACCTTCATTCTCATGAGGGTGTCATCACTAATAAGCATCAACTTTCAATTCCACATCATGGAGCCACAAGGAATCTTAAAAGATTAAAGACACTAAAATATCATCTTGTAGAGTAGGGTAGGATACATGATAATTTGTGCTCTCAAATTCCAATTCATGATATTCTATATTGTAATGATAATATGCCTCATTATATTTATCTTTCACAGATTTACCAAAATGTCCATGAAATACATATCACATTTCTTAAGAGTGTCCTTGTCACCCATTCTCTGAACGATAAGGCCCTAAACCCAAAACTGCAGGATCCGGTTGTTTATAGATTAGTGAAAAATATTTGTAGTCTTGACATTTAATAGTCCAAGACATTCCAAAGCATTCACCTTAATAAAACATCCTTGGTCATCAGGTAGTTTGTGAGAAAAAAATCAGTCGCCCCTTCATATGACAGCACCACCAAACTAGCAGCCTTGGTGTAATATAGTTTATAAGCTTTTACACAACTCTTGATGGAGAATTTTTCCCTACCATCTTCCATAAAGAAGGAAACTAACTCATAAAATTCTATAATCAAATCCAGATACACAACATCCTGAGCACCTATTTCAGAAATGGCTACACATTCCCATCAATTGAGCTTGATATTATTGGAGATAACATAATCGTATTTGAAAATGTTCGGATAGACCAACCATTCCCTGTACAGTTGAGAACATGATATTAGCTTCATAGATGACTTATTTTGAGAAGAGGATTCTACTAGAATTTGGATTAGAGGAACACTGAGAGATTTAGAATGAGCTTAAGAAAGGGGGAAAAACATCAGCACGCGAGCACTTGAGAATCGATGTGGGAAAACACTTTGAGGGGTCCTTTATATATGTGATGGAAGTGACCTTTTATCTTCCAAATCCAATCTTATTGTTGAGAAACCTTTGGATTAGATGTAACGGTTAATAAGAAAGCTGCAAGGAAAAATTGGGTAGGATCTGATCTTTTGAGGTTTTTTTAAGAAAAACTAGAATATGAGAAATTATTGCAATAAAAGAAACTAACAGCAAGTAAAAGGTTATTATGAAAACTCAAGAAAGAATCATACCGTTTGGATTGTCAGGATAATTATTCATATTGAGGAAAATTATTTTTGAAGAACCTTAGATTCCAAAAAAATATTTATTATGAAAATGAAATTGAGTACACAGATTTTCATTACAAAAATTTTCATTACGAAAAACTTCATTACAAAAATATTTAGTACGAAAAACATCACTCTGAAAATTTATATTACAAAAATTTCATGTACGAGAATCTCCATTATGAAAATTTCAAGTAGAAGAATTTCCATTACAGAAATTTTAATTACGAAAATTTCTATTATGAAAAACATGAAAGAATTCATTAAAAAAAATACGAAAGACTTCATTTCGAAAAATATGAAAAACTTCATTATGAAAAATATGAAAAATTTCATTAGGAAAAATATGAAAAACTTTATTATGAAAAATATGAAAACATTCATTACGAAAAATATGAATATCTGAATTACGAAAAATATGAATAGCTTCATTATGACTAATATGAAATGGTTCATTATGAAAAATATGATAAGCATATTAGAAAATGTACTCCCCCTATGAAAAAAAGTTTATTTCTGTAAGGAGATTGATTTCAAAAAGAAGATAATATAGAGGATTTACTTAGGATTATCATTCCCTACATCTGTTTAATGTATTCAAATCAATTGTAGGGTAATGATTTTGTAAAAATATCAGCAAGTTTATCTTATATTATGATAAATTGAAGCATAATATCTCCTTTTTGTGTGTGATCCCTAAGAAAGTGATTACTAATATCTATGTGTTTTGCGTGAGACTGATTTGAAAGGTTTTTACTAAGGGAAATATAACTTTTATTGTCACACAAAATTTGTGTTTTGGTAAAACTCATACCATAGTCTGTGTGTGTTTGTTGCATCCACAAAACTTGAGCACAATAACATCAAGCTGCTACATATTCAGCTTCAGAAGTGGAACGTACTACTGAGTGTTTCATCTTGTAAGACCAAGAAACTAATGAATTTCATAAGATATGAAAAGTTCTGTATGTACTCTTTCTATCCATTCTACATCCCCAATATTAATAATCTGAAAAAATCATGAAAAGAAAATCATTTCTAGAAGTATTAAAGAGTCCTAAATCCATGGTTCCCATTATGTAGCGAAAAATTCTTTTAACTGACTTAAATGAGATTCCTTAGTATTAGACTGATATCTTGCACATAAGCATACTCAAAACATTATGTCTGGATGACTAGCTGTCAAGTAAAGTAAACTTCATATCATACCTCTAAAAGACGATTGATTTACTGGTGGCTTCATCAAGATCAAGTGTATTTGAGGTACTAATAGAAGTACTTATACATTTAGTGTTGTCATATCCATAATTTTTAAGAAGATATTTAATATACTTATGTTGGGATATATTGATTCCTTATGATTTTTGAGAAATTTGAAAACCATGGAAAAATGTTTACTCCCCCATCATACTCATTTCACACTCAGGTTTCATTAGATCCTCAAGGGAATCGATTAAAGATTGCTATATTGAACAAAATATATTTCCATCAACATAAATTTTAATGATCAAAACATTTTTATTATCTATCTCTAAAAAAAGGGTGGGATTTCCATTTCCCTTAACATAGTTATTTTGAAGTAACAATCTTATAAGCCTATCATACCATGCTCGAGTGTCCTGTTTAAGGCCATACAATGCATCGGTACGTCTTAAAACATGATTAGGATGTTATGTATCTTCAAAACCTGGAGTTTGTTCAAAATGAACTTCTTCTTGAACATAACCATTAAGAAAATCACGTTTCACATCCATTTAAAAAAGTTTGAAATTGAAGAATGCTGCAATGGCATGTAGAATACGAATAGATTCAATTCTATCTACTGGAGCATTGGTTTAATCATAGTCTATTACTTCTTTTTTATTATATACTTTAGTTACTAATCTAGATGTATTTATTACAATAAATCCATTTTCATCACACATATTTTTGATGACCCATTTCACAAAAATAATAGAACATTACTTAGGTCTTTCGACCATGGTCCAGACATTATTCCTTTAAAACTCATTTAGATCATCTTGCATGGATTTAATCCAATCATCATCACCTAATGCTTCATAAGTGCTTCTTCATTGTAATTGGGAAAGAAATGATAGATGTTCTACTTAATTTCTTATGGAACATATAGTCCTTATAGGTTGATTTACATCACCAATGATGCTATCACTAGGGTTATTCTTTAGAAACAACTAATTTGGGTTTGTAAAACCTATTCATCCATATAGGGTAGAAAATCTTCTAGGGTAAATGTTTCAGAAGTATCTTCTTGGACATTTTCCTTAACAGAAGGATCTTCTAACAAAGGTTGATAATCAATTTTTTAAAATACATCCGAGGATGTAGGTTTGGGTTGTTTAAAAACAAAAGGATCGGTTTCATCAAATTTAACATGTACTGTCTCATCAATAGTACAAGTGTTTTTATTTAAAAATCTATATTATTATATGTTGTGGAGTAGCCTAAGAAAATTCCTTCATCAGATTTTGGTGTGAATTTAGGTAGATTATATTTTTTATTCAAATTTAATACCTTGCAACCAAAAACCTTAAAGTATGAATGTTTAGGTTTTCTACCATTTCATAACTCATAAAGGGTTTTTTTAAGAAAAGGCCTAATCGAAACTCGATTTATAGTATAATAAGAAGTACTTACAGCTTCAGCCCAAAAATGTTTGGCTACAGAATATACAATCAACATGGTTCTAGTAATCTCTTGAAGAATTCTATTTCATCTTTCAACCACACAATTTTTTGTGGTGTTCTGGGTGCTGAAAAGTTATGAGTAATTCCTTTTCAACTACAAAAAGATACAAAATTTGAATTTTTAAATTCTCCTCCATGATCACTATTAATATTTTTCAATGGAAGGATTTTTTTATTTTTTTACATGGGCTCTAAACTTTTGAAATAAGAGAAGGCATAAGACTTCTTTTCATGAAAATAGACCCACGTAAATCTAGTGTAATCATCAACTAGAACAAATACATAGTACATGCCTCCAATTCTTCTATTCGTGTAGGACCAAATAAATCCATATGCACTAAATTAAATGAATTAGTAGTTCAGACTTCACCGACTGATTTAAAATTTGATTTATGTTTCTTCCCATATTTACAAGGGTTACAAACTTTTGAAAAATAAAATCTAATATCTGGTATATAATTAACTAATCTTTTCTATAAATGTTTACATAAGTTCCTAAAGTTACAATGTCCTAACCTTGTATTCCACAACCAAGAATGATCTCCCATTTCACTGACACATTGTTGATCCTAGATCCTAAGGTCTTCTATGTTTAGTGTGTAATCATTCTCCTGCCTATGAGCAGAAAGAATAAACTCTTCCGTGGAATTTGGTACTAAGAACTTATCATTCCTAAAATTATCAAGATAACTGTCATCACAAAATTATCTTATTCTAATGATGTTTTTCTTGAAACCTTTAGAAAATAAAACATTTGAAATTAATTTTTTTTCTAAGAAGAAATATGTTACTGATACCAATAATTTCTCCCTGATCATTATCTCCAGAAGTTACGTTTCCTCCTTTCATCTTGATAATCATTTCAAAATAGTTTTTGTTACTAGTCATATGCTGGGAAAAAACACTATTCATGTACATGAATTGTTGTTGGTACTTTCCCTTTTTTCCTGAAAACAAGAAAAATATAGGTTTTCAGAATCCAGACGTTCTTTGATCTAGAATTTCTATAAAGAAAAATTTTAGGGACCCACATCTTCTTAGAAAAATAGGCTTTATGAAATCATAATGATTTGGTTCTTTTAGAGAAAAATTCACTGCATGTTGTCCACCACACTGACACATTGTGCAAAAAGGTTCAATTCGAGGGAAAAAATAGTTGTTACTAAAAATTGGTTTATAACTAGTATAACCAAAACAGAACTATTCCTTAGAGGTCATATTTGAGAATACATTTTATCATAATTTTCCTTACCGAAGGTAATGTTTGATAAACACTTCCTTAGGGAAAAAATTTTATATTTGAGTTTCATAATCAAGTTCTTATCTTCAAAACATTTTGTTTTGAACTAAATCTAGGCTCAAAAACAATTTTCATAGAAAATAAATTTTCTAGATCTTAAGAATTTTTATTCTTCTCAGAATTTAATTCCTAAAGATTTTTTGAAATACTTTCAAAATCAGAATTTTTTATCAAGATCTTTAGAATGATCTGATATTTCTTAAGTAAGAATAGTTTTCTTAGAATTTTCCTTATCAATTTTTTTCAACAGTTTTGAATTCTCAATCTCAAGAGGTTTGGAAAACCTAGAAACTTATTCATAGGTAGGTAAAGTATTATCTTCATAAAATGAATATTCTTCATCTGAAGAGTTATAATATTTAATATCATTAACATTCCAAGATATATTGGTCATAGATTCAATATTGTGTACCATAGCCATTAAAAAATGATTCTCAATAGGTAGTTTGGCTATTATACCAAGGTTTTTCTGTCCAGAAGATTCATAATCCAAAGATTCATCTGAAGAGTCTCCACCACTGGAACTCCAGGTGTCATTAACTTTAAATACTTTCATAGCATTAGCCTTGTTATACTTATTTCTATTTCCCTCTTAATGCTTTTTATTTCATTCCATTCTTTTGAGCATGGGGTATGTAGGTCTTATATGTCCATCTCTCTTTCATTCATAGCATGTAACTTGTAAATCTTTCTTGTATTTCCTTTCCTTTTTCTTAAATCTAGATTGAAAGTTCTTCTGTCCAACTATCTTGTTCATCCTTCGACCAAGATTTGTTAATTCATTCTCTATGGATTCACATTCACTAGATTCAGAATGGATATCAACATTCTTAGATGTGGATCTAGTAACATTTTCAGGAATCATAGTTTTGGTATGATTAGAAGTTGTAGTGAAAGAAACACTGTCATTCCCATTCTTCTTCTTTACATTATCAGCATATCTCTTCTTTCTTGTCTCATGTTGTAGAAGAGTTCTAAAGAGTTCATCAAGAGTAATCTGAGTAACCTTTCTATTCTCATAAATAGCAGTCCTCTTGGATTTCCACTCATTGGGCATGATTTCTATGATCTTATCAACAAGAGATTCATTATCAAATCCTTTCTCACCCATATATTGTAAACTACTTACAATAGTCATGAACCTTTTTTGTAACTTACTTATTGGTTCTCCATAAAGAATGTTAATGTCGTGGTATTCATCTCTAAGCATAGCTCTTCTTGTTTCGATAACTTTGGAAGTTCCAAAGTGAGTAACTTCATGTTTCTTTTATATAGAATTTACTACTTCACAGGATGAAATTTGGCTGTAAATATTTCTAGTTATAGAACAAAGTAAAGTATTGCGTACCTTATAATTCATTTAATATTCATGCATTTATTGATTAGTAAAGGTACGAACTTCCTTGTCAGATATTTTGTATCCTCCAGAAAGCATAAAAAAATATAAACACCAGTATTGATAATGAATGTATTCATGCAATCTCTCCAATATTCATAATCATTTCCTTCAATGAAAGGTGGTCTTGTTGGATTGAGATTGTCTATGGAACCAACATTGATTTCTATCATCATAAAGAAAATTCTTTCCACACAAAACATGTTAATAGAAAAAGTTTTCAAACAAGTAAAATATTCCTAATCAAGGGAAAAAAAGAACCAGAGTATATCTAGGAAAAAATGAATCTGAACTATAAATTTCCAAAAAGTATGATTCTAAAAAAATATGAATATGGAAAATTTAATTCCGAATATAATAAAAAGAAGAATTATCATCTAAATCTAATCATGAAATTAAATTAGATTGAACCAATCCACTGATACCAATTGCTAGATGGTATGTATGAGTATGATATACTCTATAATTCCAATTGTAGGATCGAATTTGTAAAGATGAGATGCTCAAATAAAAGAGGAGGGTGAATTGTATACTTTTAAGATTTCATTATAACTTTTAAAGATGGGTATGTTTATTAAGGTTAAACAAAGTAATTCACAAAACCTCTAGATCTCCACACATTCATGAATTATGAAATATGATTCTGAGAAAGAAATTCCAGAAAATTGATTCCGGAAATGAATCGAAATGAATGTTTAAAAAGACGAAGATTATACCTTAAAGCATATAGAATCTTACTAAATTAAAGTACAAGTGTAATGAAGTATAAGAAAGTTATACTTTCCTAAAAAATACAAATGAAGTGGAATACTTGTAAAAAACATGTAACAAGTAGTAAGTATTATAACCCAAAGAGAAGTGTATACAACAACCTGGGATAAAGGTCTCTTGATTTATACTTTCAAGAAATTATATCTTACCCACACCAGGGAAAGCCCCCAATATGAATATCAGAGTCTGTCTTTTTATCCCTGCAACCCCTCAACTATCAGGAAGTTAGCAACTTTGTCTTCCTCATTAAGGGATCCATCAACTACAAGGTAGTCGGCGCCTCTTTTTTCCTATCCCCAGAATCCCTCGATTGTATACAACAACAATCGGAGTCACATAAAGAAAATATAAACAACTAGTTCAGTACGCACAAAGAAATGAAATTCCCTCTCTAGAAATCACTTCAATAGGATGTTGTATCTAGAGTCTTAGAATAGTCATGTGTTGTGTTCTCTTTCAATTGATCTCTTATTTATAGGCACGACTACAACGGTTGGATCCCTCCTCCAATGATCATATTTTTCATTTAATTTCAGATGGACTAGTACACATGTCACTCAAATAACTGTTAGTTAATAACTGAATTCATGGAATCGTTTTATAACAGAACAAGTGTATGAAAAATATGGTTACATAACTAAAATCCAATAATTGGAATGTAAGAAAATGAACGTTCAGTGTATAACGAATATTGAATCAGAAGTCTATAAAACAAGGATATTCAGATTCTGTTTTATAAGAATTCAGAAACAATATTCAATAGAATACTAGAGTCTGAATTTAAAGGAAATTTGGGGTCTAGATTCCCATGAATTCGGAAACTGAACATACAATGTTCAGAGTTGGAGTTCATGTGAATTTGGAGTCAGAACTCATAAGAGTTTGGAGTCTGAATTCATAGAACTTAGGAGTCAGAACACAGAGAAGTTTGAATCCAGAATTCGTATTCAGAATTCGGAGTTAGAACTCAAGGAATTTCATATCCATAATTTGTATTTAGAATTCTATGTTAAAACTCAGTGAAGTTTGTAACCAAAATTATGATTCAGAATTTGGAGTCAGAACACAGTGAAGTTCGTAACCATAATTTCAATTCAGTATTCGTTGTTAGACCTTATAGAAGTTTGTAACTAGAATTATGATTCAGAATTCAAAGTCAGAACTCAGTGAAGTTTGTAATCAGAATTCTGATTCCGAATTCGGAGTCAGAACTCAATTAAGTTACTAACAAAATTTCATAGAATTTAGATCCTAAAATAGAATGCTCCATATCTAGGTAATTATATTATTCCAAGGTTTTATATTCAAACATAATTTTACACCTAGTGAAAATATGATATGAGTTATGAAAATATTGTAAGGATATAATTCGTTGGGGAAGGAAATTTTTCCTCAGAGAAATAAAACATTGTGTAAAAATAGTTTTTCGTTGATATAAGGTGTTTGTGATTATCAAAACAAGAGAAATGGTAATTTCATAAAGATGGCCTTAATTACTTAACAATCTCCTCCAAGTATGACGGAATGGAAAATTCATAAGGAAAAACTTATTGACTCAACAGTTTTCTGGATCAGATACCACCACTGGTCAGCTTCACCATTGAGACAATAGACCTACTGTGTAAACTTTTCATTTTCACTATATTCCATGGATGAAAATATATTATTCATATATTTAATTTAATTTTCAACTACAATTAGATTATTAGTATCAATAAATGATTGGTGAATCCATCACATAATGAGATCTAAAATAAGATATTCTCTATGTGGACGAAGTTTCACTATTTGAGAAATTATAATTTTCATAAACTAACTAAGATTTCATAATATATCCACAATAATTTATGTTTTTTTCATTCTATAGTTTTTTCCACAATAGAGAAATATATATATTTTCCTTGAGTAATGATTCCATTCGTCCATCCAGGATCCATTTCTAAACAATGAATTACAATGTATTGAATCCAAAAGTTGTGATCATTTAATAACTCTAAATATGATATTATATATAACATAAATTTATGCATCATCAATCAGAAAAATTAGTTACTTTGTAATTAACTTTAATTTTAAATCTTTCAAAATGGTATGTAAATAAAATAATAATATTTCTAATAATATCCCCCTTGTGTGTAAAACTAGGTGTGCAGTAAGACCCATTTCCATGTACCTGGATACCCAATGTTTGGTCTGAAACACATTATCGGAGTTATTAATCATAAGTATATCTATTCCAGAACCACATCTACTTGTAATATCCAATCATAGAGGTGTTTCTCAGAATACCCTTATAATCAATACCTTATCAAAATTCTTGGAGATTCATGTATATTTATACTTAATATCTAAACTGGGGTAGTGATTCAAAATAAAAAATTTCTAAATATAGTTTCCATGGTTACTTCTAAACTTTCTATGATACTAACTGTAATGCCCCACCCCCAAATGCTCAGAGCTGTTGCATTATTTAGTTACATTGGCACTATTATAAGGAATCAAATCTATAAGTATCAATTGACTTAATAGTATTGGATATCCATATAAAATACACAACACCCATAGTACATTGGGAAATAAAAATTAAAATCATGATACATAATAAAATTAAATAAACTACATCCATGAAATCATATAAAAATATTTATTAACTTTTACCTGGAGAAATGAAACATAATAAGGTTGAGCCCAAATTCATTGTATGTGTATGTAATGTAGAAAAATTAGAGAATCAATGAGATTAAATTTTCATGGAACGGTAAATAAGTGATAAAACATGACATTAAAAAACTAGAAATGGAAAAATCAATAATTAATGTGATGGAATCGAAAACAACTACATCAAATCATTGACCTAAAACTAAAATGCATCATATATATACTGGCATAATATCTTTGGATAAATAATAACTAAATTCTCAATAAAAGAAAAAATTAATTATCGAATATTATATTTCCTAGGAACATGATACCATTTCCATAATGAGATATTGTAAACTATTTGGCCAACTAGTTCATGTCATAAGATTATCAATGCATCGGGGGGCTTGCATTAACCTATCCTCTACCCATTGGGCTAGTCTTAAATGGTCCCCAACCCTTGTACTGCATGTCCAAATCATTCATCATATATTGAATAGAAAATGTATCTTATCAAATATCCATATTGAGAAAATAATATGCACTTATCAATAATACCTCAAATTAGGATAAGTTACAATAAGGGTGGTTGACATTAAAACATTGTTGAGGAAAAATAATGATAAATAGTCCCAAGATACCTATACCACAAGAATGAATTAAATCATAATTACCTATGATTTAAAGGAAACTTATAATATCATGAGTATAATTTGATTCATGGTATATATGTTTAATGGGAAGAATAGACACTGAATAAAAATGAATTGGTGAATAAAAAAAATAAGTCTCAAGTGAATGTAAATTATGACAAAATCCCTTACCTAAACCTTTATTTATTATGCTGTATTTATCCTCAAGTATATTGGATTTAAATATGTTAATAACTTAAAATGTTACCATTCTCGTATTTATAATATCATATATTAATTTTTCATAATATTTAATCACACTTTTTTGAACACACATTCATTATTTTCATTATTTTTGGAGTTAATTTCCTTGTTGTCTCGAGTAAGTTCTACCTTGTTGTTTGGTTTTATTATTAATCAAATCATGGTTTAATTGTATCTAAATTTAAAAAATGAATAAATTATTATATTTACTTAGTATATATTTATTTATAATAACATATAATAACTTGAATTAGAAATTAAGTCCATCGTTCGTGGAGATGGTAGAATATAGGTACATAAGAACGTAACTTTCATTTATTTATTTTAATAAAAGAAACAAAAATAAACATTACACACAAAGACACACACACAAACATAAATATATATTCTAATAACAGTATCATATCTATTATATATATTTTACATTGGTTTAGTGAAACCAACCTTTATGCATTCCATGTACATCTTGAATGTGTCATATCACTTTGAGATGGTGATAGTCCTCACATCCCCAAACGAAATAATAATATTTATACAAGATGTAAATAATAAAATAATTTTCTAAATAAAAACAATTAAATAATAAATATAGTATATATATCACATATATCATATATAAACATCATTTTGATCATAATGGATACAATGAAAGGTGGTAAAGGAAAATGATGAAATATTATTTTGTGATGTAGTAGTTCTCCATACACAGACTCAATATGTTTCTTATCTATTAGTGGTAGGTTTGTGAATGTTCAGGTAAAATATTAACTTAAAAATAACCTATTATATTTTAGAATATGAGTTTTTTTTTGTATAATAATATAATAACATCTTTTTAGAGATTTAATAATGGAACTAAATCTAAAATTTTTAGAGAATACGTTACCTCTTTCTCGGGTAACATCTTTTGGTTTATAGCAAATTGAATCCTTGGGAGGGTTTCCTCTCGAAGGGGGGATTCAAGGTTGAGGGGATATATTTATGGAAAATATTTTTTCATATCTTGGATTCAATGATGATTTTTTATTTATGTGATGATATGGGAGAGGTGGAGGCATTTTCTAGGGACGGTAAAGGACTCACTTGGATTTTAAAAAAACATTTCGGTGTACAAATGTTATTAAATTAAAAAAGACATAACAAACAATAAAAATTATTAATGGAATGATTTTTTCTATATAATTTCATAAAATATGTGATTAAAAATATTATAGGTCATTTGGTCTCTTATGTTAATGGTTTAGTCCTTCATAAGATTAAATTATATCATAATAATTATAAACTTTTTAAATTAATTTCTATAATTTTTTTGGTAAAAAATTAAGTTTTCATTTTTCTAAATTATAAATTATTTTGATTCCAATTATGGGACCAGTTTTTTCAATTTTCAATCATAAAATGGGAGAAAATTAATTTAAATTTAATCCCTTAGATCAGATGATAATGCAGGGTTTTAAGGTAAAAATGTCAAAATATTTTCTATGTTTTAATAGTAAATTTCAAAGTATAATTGATCTTAATAACATAAATTAGGTTAATTGATAATAATAATATCTAATTAAACATTATAAAAAATATAAAATATAATTTATCCTTCTAAATATATCTGATGAAAAATATGTTTTGAACTAACATGTAGTATATTTAACTACTCATTAATAAATAAAATGTTTCCTAAAAATATAGAACATTCAAACTAAATTAATTCTTATGATTAACTTATAAAATAAAGTTTATTTTTACATATTATATAAAATAAATTATCAAATTTAATATTTAAATTGTGTTTTCCATTAAATTGTGGTAAAATTGCCTTTATAAAAATATAGGTTTTTTATGTGGAAAATACGGGTTTTTTCTTATCATATGAATAACAAACATAATATATGAACATAAAAATTTTTTTGATGAATATATAACAAATATATATCATTAAATTAATTCACTAATTTTACTTAAATATTTTTAATAAGAAAAAACTCTTTTGGAAGCATATAAATAATAATATTTCATTTTATATCCAATTGGGTCTTATTTTTGTTTTTCATTAGTTGGTAACCAATGATTTGTTTTTATATTTAGGTAAAAATAAATTTACATTACTTTGTTAATAATATTCATATCTAAAAACAAAATGGCTATGATATATCTTATTATATTGAATAAAAATATTTTAATAATACATAGATATCTGGTGAATCAAGGTATTAAGTGTAACTCAGGCTATCAAGGAAGGACACTCTTGCATACAATGCTAGATAAATTAGTGGTGCACTCATTATAATCTATATCATTTAATGAATAAATTTTAATGAGAAAATATAAAGTATAGTATAGATATATTATATCCCCTTACATGCTAGGTGATGTATGCCATTCATGCTATCAAATAATGAGTTATAAATTAAAATTCTTGGGTGTTACAATTAGTTTAATTTACTAAGATAAAATTAAATAGTCCCCATTCAAATAATTTTTGTAAATTTAACATTTTTTACCTTCAAATGGTTTTATCTTCATTTATAAAATATTTCTCATCAATGAAGGATTGATTGGTAATTTTTCTATGTTATGTAAAAATATATTTCATAAAAACTATAGTCATTATTGATTAAGATATATAAGATTGAAAAATTAAATATTTTAAAAAATTTATTTTTTCGACATTTTATGATATTAGCATTCTATTTAAAATTTGATACATATTTCTTATGAATAAATCGGAACAATTTTATTTAGGAAGGAATTTTAAAAAATTGGTTTTCATAAATTATTTATTCTTATTCATAGACATCAGTCCAATGGCTGTACAATAATGATCACATTTAGATAAAAATAATTTCATGGTATATCCCGATAAATGTTAGCACAATTTTACATGTGAAACATGCTATAAAATATAGTATTTTTTTAAAATATATTCCAAAATATCATGTAGTTAAAATTAGAGACCATAAGTATCATTTTATATTGGGATATTAGGTATCCTGTAATAATTAACTAATTAATTTATTCAATTGTTTTCCACCAATGATGGTTAAAATATAAAATCCTGATTCAAACATTAATTATGAATCACCAATGGTAAAAAAATTATTTAATATATGGATGTATAATATTTCCCAAATAATTAATTTTTTATATTTAAAATATTATGTCTCTTAAATATCTTTGTGTAGAAAAAAATATATTTTTTTAGAAATTTTTTTTTGAGGAGAGAACTCAAACATAATTTTGAGCCAGCATAACATATAATTTGAAATATATATTAAAATTTTAATAATTTTAAATAAACATAATTTGGGTCCCCAAATTATTATATAATTAGTGATAGTATTATTTATTTTGTTATATGTATATAGAAAACCATAAAACATAATATACTTATAAATTCATAAAAACAAATGTTGGGGTTAACAATGAAATCTATTATCACTAAAACCATTACAAAATCTTTCTTTAATGTTGTATACTATTTTATATTTACTATTTTTACCTATGTAGATTTTAGGGCTCTAAAAAACAATTTTGATATCACTCATCTTAAAAAACCCAAGTGACTACAATATTGGATTTTATAATATTTATATTTTGTGATGATGTATTTTACCTAATTATTGATTTAATTTTCATATTTTATATAATAAATTGAGTACAAATTTTTTGAGAAAATTCAAAAAGAATTTGAATATCTGTTTTTGTGTCATGGTTATTTTTAGAAATGAAATTCTAAATGGGAATACGAATGTTTTTGTTTCTATATTGTATGGATCTGGACAATGAATGATGTTCAAAAGTGAGTTTGGTCGCATAATAGTGTGTGGAATTTGAGGTAGGGTTTTTGGGATACTACTAATGTCACCAGTTATTTGGGGGGTAATAATGGATACCAATAGGCTTCTATATCACATTGGTTAGTAGGTAACCTCAAACTAGCCACCTGGTGGAATATTTACATGTATTTTTAGTTGTGTAATTTTTTTATTTTACTATTGAGCCCCACGAGATTTAGGAGTCCGAAGTAATTCAAGAAGATACCTTCAAACAAAACCTCCACATATCATTTTATAATTATCTCCACATGATCCAACATGATTCTAAATTTTTTTCATGATGATTTTAAGTATGTATCACTATTTCTATAACACCTCGACATGAAATTTTGTGATTATTTTTTTTATCATTGAGTTTCTATTTAATTTTTTTAATTTTGACTTGAAAAATAAAATAACATCAAATTAATTAAAACTAAAAAAAATTGAACAAAATACCAAATATCTATCCCCACTCCCCCTAACCTTGCAACACAAACCTCCCCCCTTACCTCACGACACAACCAACCCCACCCCTTCTTTTTATTTCACCATGATGGACCTCTTCTTAGACCTCTACCATTCTCCCTCCTCCTCAAAACCTCCTTGTCCATGGATTCTTCCTCTAGTGGACTCCTCACCCTTGCGTGACTTCCCTAATTCCTCCTTCGATTAGTGTGTTCTTCAATTATTGGTTCGACTAAACCCTTATGTGTGGGATTGATTTGGTTTTCTTAATTTTTTTGATTTTATGGTATGTAAGGGGTATCTTGGGACTCATTGATCCATTTTTTCATAACAACTACAAAAGTCACATTAGTTTAGGTCGATTTTCTCTACCACCATCATTTAGGGGTAATCTTCTAAACACGTTGTTGGTTTCACACCATTTATTTTAGGATCTTATGGTGTTGATGAGTCTTAGAAAATTGTTGTAGGAAATTGTAATCCATTTTCACAGGAACACATGTTTATTCCAATTTATGGATATGTATATATATACATATATTTTATTATGTTTGTTCCCTCGTGGTGAGAAGATCACGTGCACTAGTTTATGAATATATATATATATATATATATGGAATTGAGTGTGTGTGAGTGGGTAACCAATAGTGTTAAAAATTCTCAATCTTGGACACCATTTTAGGTTGGTATCCTAATGAATTGACCATAATAATAAAATAATTATTTATTTCTAATTTTTCATACTTAGTTTTCATGATATTTCGTGATGTGTAGTTTTTAGATTAATTGTTTGACTTGAAATGATGCAGTTTTTCCCATACACTTTCCTTTTAAACAATAAAAATGGTTTAATTCTTTTCAAACCTCCATTAATTTATAAATATTAATTTATGATTGTTATCTTAATATTTTTGTATAAAATGTGGTATTTTTTACTTTTATTTAGGATAAATTTAATTTCTGTGTCACAAAAGGCACACCGTTTATTTTATTCAATGTGTGATTATATTTTTGTGAGTAACTTGAGATATAAATACATGGTTTGAATTTATAAACATTTTACTATTATTTTTAATGTTGTATTGGGTGTCTTTTTTGGGTTCCCAATAGATTTTAGGATTTATAAATGAATGATTATTAAAATTTAAGGAGATTTGAAATGCATTATGGATGAATGGAATGTTTGGTGCTTTTGTAATAAATGGATTTTTTTCAAAATTTAATCTAAATTTTTTAAGGAAATGATATAAAAAACTTTTGAAATTTATTATTGTGTGTTTAAACCTCTCTTTAAAATGTGGATTTTCTATTCAATAAATTTTGGGTTTGAGAAATGATTAAATTAGTGTTTGGATTTTTATGTGTTTTGTGACATCAAAGGCTTGGTTAGGAATTGAAAATATATTAATGGTAAGAAAAATGATGAGTTTGGATCCTTTAATGGTGTTCCAATTTAGTTTTGAATTTAAAAAAAAATTCATTTGTTTTAAAATGTGGTTTGACTGGTGTTGTCTATTAATATCCCATTTGGAATTTTGAGTAAAAACGGTTTTGCATTGCACTTGAAATAAGAGTACATTGAATTCATGGTTTCCTAAATGGTTGTGATGTAGAAAAAATATGTTTTTTTCTTTTTAATAAATGTAATGGGTTCTTTTGATGTGACAGTTTTAAGGAAAATTCTCATAGTTTCATTTGGAACTTTTGTGAAAATGGTCAGAATAATTATTATTTATACCATTTTTGGATACTCCCTTTCCTTGTTTATCATGAATGGTTAGGTTCTCCCCATTGTGGAATCCGTGGAACCCATTTACATTGTTCAAATTAAGGCTGGGGGTTGATCCTTGTAGTGGGAATGGAGATTCATATTATTGATTATTTTTATATATGTGTATGTGATTGGATGCATTGTTGGTATGAGTTAGATAACCCTCTTTCTACATATTGAAATGGGAACCATGCATAAGGAGAAAATTTTCAGTGAATTATTTCTACACTAGTATAGATTATGCACTAGCTAGTTTCCCATAGCAGGGGGTTATATATTTTTATTGTTTATATGGATTTGGTCACATTAATCATTCCATGTAGGGAGAGGATCATTCCTTAGGGTGTTATAATGTCATCAGGTAGGGCATTCCTTCTGGATGAGTTAAATGTATAGTATAATCTATACTATTCACGAGCTCCTAGGTTTCACTCATGTTTACAAGAATGAATGGTGTGATTAATTGTTGGATAGATAATCTTGTGTGTTGTTTCCCATTTCCCTTTTAGTATTATTGTTGAGCTTGCTTCTAGAATTGTGTGGATTATAGGTAAAATGATAAAGTGTTTTCAAATAGTTATGGGAAAAGGTTTTGGAAATTTTTTATACTCTCACTTTGCTTTATAACTGAAATGTATCTATCCATTAAAATTTATATGGTTCCTCCATGAGAAAGAACATGGTTTTGAATTGGTAAAAGGGAAATGGACCGTGATTTTTTTTTGGGAAAATGTGTTAAAAACATACATTTATATATAGTAGATAAAATATGAAATTAATGATTCTTTTGTTTAAAGTAAATGCATTTGGGAATAGATAATTTTATTACACCTACTATGCTTTAATACAATAGACTATACATTGATCTAGTTTTTAGTCTCAGGTGTAGGATTTAGTATGATCTCTATCACCATGGACGAAGTTGAGTCTTGGTATCATAGAGAGACCAATGATGTCATGTGGAGTATAGTGGTCATCACATTAAGATAGTTTTATTTTTCTGTTATAATTTGGTATTTTTTTCCTTTAAATTGAGATTGTCTTCTTTTATTAAATTACTTTTATGTTTATTTATATGGGGAGAAATTGTTCACATCGTCACTCTATTGATGCCCTAGGTGGTTCGTGCCATCCTAGGAGGATCAAGAACTCGTCTCGGGCCTTGTCACGGGCCGCCTCAGGTGATGGATTCAGGGACAACCTGAGGTAGTTCGTGAATTTTTTTTTTCAAAGGTGGTTCTTTAGAGGACTTAGATTTCAAATTACCCTTTTTTATTTTGGATTTCAATGTTGAATGAGTAGGATTGTCGGAGACTGGGGTGTAGGTCTATGAGAGTGTCTCACCAACACTTCCTGGATCAAGTTTTTTGTTTCCATGGGGAGTTGGGATTTTCATTGTTTTTTAGTTCTTGTGGTTTTCATGGTATTATTGGAAAAGAATAGATATGGTCTAGTTATCTTAGTGTTTTAATAGGGCCTGGATAGCCATGTGAAGTTGGGGGCATTGTCCTAAAACAATCCCTGTGATGGTGGTTTCATTGGGGTACAACCACTATCCATTTATCCATGTCACCCATCGACACTAGTTTCCCATGATATTTTTTTGGGTCCTTTTGAGATTACTATATTTTTGATCTACTTAGTTGATATTGATTTTATTTGAAGTTAATATTGGAACGAGATAGTTTTGGGGTGTTTTTATTTATATTTTAATATGATAACTGTATTGAAAAAATTCTGAATGTTTTATTAACAAATGATACTTACAAAACCAAAAAGTTGAATCCTTTTTAAAGTGAAATAGTTTGTTTCCAAAATGGGAGTCATTTTGGAAAATGTTTAGGTGGGTTTTATATGGTCTTATAATATGTAAAATGGGAGAAAAATGAATGTGTTATTAGAGAATGTTTTTCATGATGATGGGATGTTTTAAAATTTGTTATGGAAGTGATAATGTTTATTTTTTCATCTATTTTTATTCCTATGAGTGTTCACATATATTTATATCGATGTATGTGATGTGTGTATGTTTATTGGTATGTACGGGTGGGTTCTTGAAATAGAACGAAAATTCATTTATGTGAGGCTTCATGGGGTACCAATTGTGTGTGTATGGTTTGTATGTCTTTATATGTTTTTTGAAAATGTTCTAGAAAAGGAGGATTTAAATGTTTAATGACGTGCGATTGTGTGATGTTCCCTTTTGATATCAGTGTTTTCCTTTTGGGATTTTGATTTTATGTGTTGGAGGTGAAATTGAAATCAAATTTTGTGATTGTTACTAATTTCAATATTAGATATAATGTTTTGATTTATGATACGTACTGATTTGGTTTCATGCTCCCTGTTTTCAGATTATGTCCCCATTGAGTTCTAAGGGATTTTTAGAATACTCTACTGGTGGTTCTTCCATCGTGTGTCTTTTTGTTGATCAATTAGTTCTTTAGTTGCTTGGTCTATCCTTTTAAGATGTGGATCTGGTCGTTCCTCAATATCATGAGTTCGTCCAGAGATTTTGAGTGTCTAGACCTCCTCAATTACTTGGGTATCTAGAACAATTGAACGTTGAATAATGGATAAAAAATATCGAGGAGATATTTATTTTGATTGAATCTCCAGAACCACTCAATCTAGATATTGAATCCTCTATTATGGATGACCTAAGTTAGAAATGGTGTAAATATATTCTTCTAGTCGAACAACAAATATAATTTTTCATTGGAATTCTATAAATTCATTTTCATCTAGTAGTTTATCATCGATGGTGTGAATACACTGACTGGTTCAAGGTTGTTAGGTCTCAAGAAGGGAGATTCAATGGTGTTGGATTATGATTAAATCTATTTTTTATCTAGTTTTGTATCCCCTAAACATCACTGGGGGTGAATTTTTAAAAACTCAATTCATTTATAAGGATATCATATCTAAATTACTTCCAGATGTGCCTTCATTCTTGATGATTATAAAGAAGTCACAAGGTAGGTTTTTCTAGTCGAAGACGATTTATCAACGTCTTGTTATTTGAAAAGAAGCACAAAAGGTCGTTGTTTTTTCATCTCACGAGATTCATATGACAGGATATTGTAGCTGTGTTTTCGGTGTGGGATTCCTGGGAATATGATGTTTTCATGTAGTGAAGCACCCATGATCTGTCAAACATGTGGCCGTTTAGGTCATTTTCAATGGTTTTACTAAGGGTGGTCGAGGAAGTAACTTGGATCTAGATCCAATCCCTTTGAGGCCCATCAATACTCAGTTGGATGAATTTTTTGTCGGTGCAAGATCAGTCAAAAACTTCTTTTCATAAATTCCCTTTTTGTTATAATTAATATAACATGTGGTGATGTATTGTTTTGGGAATAGAGAATGATGTTGTAGGCCTCTTTGGATATTTTTTTCATGAGAACTCGTTTTTAATGTATTAATGATATTGATATAGATTATTATTGTTTTATTCCCATGATTTGTTTATTTGGGTTTTTTATGGCCATCATTAGCTTTTTAGAATTATTCATGCTTTAAAAATCAATGGTTTTCTAGAATCATAATATAGTGGGGAGACCACAATGGGATGAACTCATGATGAATCCTAAATTTAGTTTATCTTGACAGAGAACATTATTGTTTCCTCTATTCCTGACCCCAATTATATTTATTGGTTGACATGAATAGTGGGTCCTATAATGGATGGTCGTGGAGATCACGATCTGTACAAGACTAGTATCCTCAATGGTTTTAGTGATATGGGTCGGGGGTGTTCTTTGTGGTTTTGTTTTTATAAAGCTGTGAGTCTTTTTTTCATCACTTGGATGTTGTTTGAACTCTTTGTTCTAATGTAATTTCTTCCTTTGTTGTGTGACGTTTTCTGATGATGGTTTATTTGTTTTTTAGGGGAATATGTAGTTCCAGTCTCTGAATGAAGGTGAGTATTGATTCTTTGGTTTTTATGTTTCAAGGATTTTCCATGGGTTGTAGTTCATCATTGATTAGGTTTTGATCAACTGAATCCCATGTGAATTTTTGTGGGAAGAAAGTGTTATGGTGGGGAGAATTTTCACACCCTTACAAGAATCTTTTCGATTACATTATTTTTCTTTGAGTTTCTATATAATTTTATTCATTTTTAGACTTTTATTTAGAAAAATGAAATAAATTGAACTATCTAAAATCAAAATTAAATGGAAAAAACCTTATATGTATCCCCCTACCCCATTACCTCAGGACACAACCCTCCCCACTTGCCTCATGAAGTGGCCGACCCCCCTACCCTTCATCTTGTGACATGAAAGAGACACCCTATAGAGACCTCATATTGTGATTCCTCCTCCCGTAAAACCCCCCGCTCAATGGCCTCTCCTTCCAGTGTCTTCCTCCCCCTTTCATGGCCTCGTGAACACCTCCTTGAAAATTTATCTTCTTTTGTTTTTGGTTGATCAGAACCGCTAGGTGAGGGTTTGATTTGGATTTCCTGATTATTTTTATTTAGCGAATGAAAGGGCTATCTAGGGACCCATTAGTACATGTTTCTGCAACTACTGCCAAAGGCATGGCGGTTCATGTCAATTTTCTCTACCTTCATCGTTTTGGGGTATGCTCTTAATCCCATTGTTGGTTTCACACCATTTATTTTAAGATATTATGGTGTTTATAAGTCCCGAGTAGTTTTTGTAGGATATTTTAATCTTTTTTCCAGGGAGAAAATGCTTATTCTCTGGTATGGATTTGTATAATTATATATATCTTCTCTGTATGTGTTCCCCCATGGAAAGGGGACCACATGCATCATATTAAGGATATATATATATATATATATGGATGTCTGTGAAAGAGAAAGGGATTCTAGGGACCATTGGTGTATGTTTAAGCTACCACTACCAAAATCATTGTGGTTTAGGTTTATTTTCTCTACTGGCATCATTTGGGGGTATGCTCTAAACCCGTTTTCGGTTTCACACCATTTATTTTAGGATCTTATGCTGTTAATGAGTCTGGGGATGTTTTTGTAAGTTATTGTAATCTTTTTTCAAGGAAGATCTCGCTTATTCCTTGGCATGGATATATATATATATATATATATCTTTTGTTTATGTGTTTCCTCATGGTTCAGGGAAAACATGAATTGGTTTAAGGGTGTATATATTTATATACTGAAGTGCGTGTGTGATAACAAGATACTGATAGTGATAAAAAGCTCTATCTTGGACACCATTTGAGGTAGGTCTCCCTATGCATTTAACCTTAAATTTAAATAAATATTGATTTATTTTTCCTGCACATAATTTCTAACATAATTTGGGATGTTTAGTTTTTAGAATAATTGTTAGACTTTAAACGTAGTTATTTTTACCATACACTTTCCTACTCATCTTAAGAACTGTTATTTTCATTATCTTAGCACCTTCTTTAATTAATAAATTTTTATTTTTGATCCTTGGATTATTTATTTTGTGTTCAAATATGTATTTTATTGTTTAATTTCTATTAAATATAATTATAGTGTTAAATAACACACACCATGTATTTCAACAAATGCTGGAGTGGATTTTGTGTGTAACATGTGATATAAAGTACTTGGTCTTGATTTGGAAACGTGTTAGTATTATATGAAAAAATTTATTCGGTGCACTTTTTGGGTTCCCAACTAATTTTGGGTTTTATCCATGAATGGGTATTGGGATTTAAGGTGGTTTGATATGTGTTGTTGATGAACATATCGTTTGGTTCTTTGGTAATAAATGGATTTTTTTCAATGATTAATGGAAATGTTTTATTTAAATAGAATAAATGACTTTTAAATGGGAAGTGTAATTTTTTCCCTTCACATTAAAATATAGATTTTATATTTGATAAATGTTGGTTTTATTGATTAATTTTTCATTTGGATTTTGTATGTGTTTTGTGACATCAACGACATGGTTTGTCCTTGAGAAGTTATTCATGGTATAAAAAATTTATGATTTGGGTTCCTTGAATGGATTAATAATTTATATTTGAAATTGAAAATAATGATCATTGGTTTTAAAATGCGGGTTGACTAGTGTTGTCTATTACTATCCTATTTGGGATATTGAGTAAAAATGTTTTCTTATTGCACTTGAAATGTGAGTACATTGATAGAATGGTTTCGTAAATGGTTGTGAAATGGAAAAATGACGTTTTTTCCATTTTTTTGGAAATGTACTTGGTTTTTTTGAAGTGCTGATTTTATAAAAAATGATCAAAGGTTCATTGGGTACTTTTTTGAAAATGGTGAAAATGATTATTATGAAAACCCTCTTTTGATACCAAATTATGTTTTTTGTGTTAAACGGTTCGGATTTCATCACAATGGAATCATCAAGACCCATTTACTTTTTGGATTTTAAGGCATGGGGTTTACTCTTGGGGTGACTCAGGTGATGCCTATTATGAATTATTATTATATATGTGTATGTGATTGGATGCTCGGTTGCAATTGGATGAAATATCCTCTTTGTACATGTTGACATGTGAACCTAGCATACAGACTGATTTTTCTGGAAAAGAGTGATTTAAAAGATTAGATTATACATTTTCTAGTGGAACATAGAAGGGGGTAGTATTTTTTAATTAATTCTACCTTGATCAGGCCAAATTTGGAGATGATCGGCCATTTGGGAATTATGACGTCATCAGGTATGTCATTCTATTTGGAAGAGTGACATGTATACTATTTTCTAGACTATTTATGAGATCCTAGGTTTCAACCATGTCTACTGGATTGAATGTTATAATGCATTGTTGGCTCGATACACTTTTCGTTTAATTTCCATATTCTTTTGTTGTATGGTTATTGTGATTACTTCTTGAATAGTGTGGATTATAGCTAAAATCATAATGTTTTTTCAAATGGTTATGGAAAATGTTTTGGAGATGTTTTATACTATCTCACTCTAATATAACCAAAATATAATCTATCCTCTTAAATTTGATTGGTTCTTCCTTGAAAACTAACATTGTTTTAAGTGGTAAAAAGTGCAATGGGTTGTGATTTTCTTCATAGAGAAAACATGTAAAAAAAAATTATTTTATATATTGTAGTTAAAACCTAAAATTAATCTTCATTTTGTTTAATGGAAATACATTTAAGAATAGATTACTTGGGAATTCCTACTGAGTTTTAACACTCATTCTTATACATCATTCTTGTTTTTAATCATAGGTGTAGCCTACAATTTTATCTATATCACTAAGGGCAATGTTGAGTCTGGCGAGCAGAGTGTGACCTGTGGGGTCACATGGAGTTTTATGGTCATCATGTTCAGTTAGTTTTATTTTTTCCATTATCATTTATTTTTTTGGTTACATTATTTTGGACCATCTTCTGTTATTCATTTGATTTATGTTTATTTATATTGGGATAAATCATTCCCATAATCACACTACAGATGCCCTTGTCACTTGTTGGTAGCCCAGGAGGATTGGTAATTCCTTTGGGGCCTTCTCGTGTGCTGGCTCGGGTGACCTATTTAGTGTCGACCTGATTTGTTTCATGCAAAAATAGTATCAAAAGATGCTCCTTAAAGGACTGATAAATTAGATAACACTTTTTTGGATGTGACGGTAGAAGTGGTTGGATTGTCAGATCATGTGGTGTAGGTTTGGGAGAGTTTCTAGCCAACAATTCAAGGATCAATCATTGAGTTTCCATGGGGAGTTTGGGTTTTCTTATTTTATATGGTTCATTTGGGTTTCTTGGTTCTTGGGGAAATTAAATGAAAGTCATGATGGTGGTCTTAATGATCTCATCGGCTCTAGAAAGCCATGTGGATCTGGGTATATGGTCCAAGAATCCCATCTATGATGGTGGTTTCATTAGTGTATCGTCGTCAACCATATAGCCAAGTCACCCATTGACACTAGATTCACCTAGTATTTTGTTTTGGTTCCTTTTTAGATTTTTGGATTTTTTACTAGATGAGTTATAGGTTTCTTTAGTTTATACATAAGATTGTCCTTGGATGTTTTCTGGGTTTTCTATTTATATTTTAAAATGATGTATGGTTTAAAAATGATGATTGGTTTCTAAAAAATTGTTTTTTTAAAAACCAAAACATTGAATAATTTTAAGAGTAAAAAGGGTTGTTGTTAAAATGGGAGTCATTGGTGAAAATTATTTTTCTGTTTTTTATAGTTGTTGTACAATGTAAAGTTAGAGAAAAATGAATGTGGAATGTGAGATTATTTTTCATTACAATGATATGTTTTAAAATTCATTGGGGAAGTGGCAATGTTTCTTTTATTCAAATCTTTTCATTCTTATGAGTTCTCACATATATGTATATGGATGTATTTTTCGATTGTATGTTTATTGGTATGTATAGCTGGGTTCTAGAGATAGCATGAAAATGCACATATGTGGGGCTCTATGGAGTACTAATGGTGGGTGATTGGTTCATAATTAATGTTATTTTTTTTTTGAATATGGACATCAAAAAAGATATTCCAATGTTTTAAAAAGTTTAATTGTGTGATGTTGCCTTTATCCACTGTTTATTTTTTTTGGATTTGTATCTAATGTGTTGGATGAGTGATTGAAATAATGTTTTCTATTACGGTTTTTAATTTACAAATGAGATATGGAATTTTTATTTATGATATGTTCTGATTCAGTTTCACGGACCCTATTTTCATATTACATCCCCACTGGGATCTAAGGAATTTAAGAAGAATCTATGAGTGTTTCTTCCATCACATGTCTTTATGTGGAACCATTCGTTCTTTAGATGTTCTATTTATCCATTTTAGATATAAAGCTGGGCGTTTCTCAATATTAGGAGTTCATCAAGAGGTTCTGAGAGTCAAACCCAACTCATTTCCTTGGGCAACTAGTACTAGGGAAAGATGAGAATTCGATGCAAAATATCAATGAAAATTTTGTTCATTTTGAATCTCTTGAACCTATCAAACATGATTTTTCAATCTGCGTATTGGAAGACCTCAGTTAGAAATGGTGGAAATCATTTCATTATAGTGAACCGTAGATGAATTTCTTGTGGGAATGATTTAAATCCTTCTTTATCCAGAAGTACTTCTGGGATGATGTGAAGACACTGATTGGTTCAAGGTTGTATGTTCTCGAGAAGGGTTATTCAATGGAGTTGGATTATTCTAAGAGCCTTGGAGATCTAATTTTGTATCTCCCTAACCTTGGAGGGGATTAATTTTTTAATGAAAGATTCTTTGAAATGGATCTTCGATCAAAATTCATTCCGGTTTTACCTTCATTCACCGCTGATTATAAAGAAGTCGTGAGGCAGACTATATAAGTAGAAGCTAATTTAGCAGCATGTGGCCAGTTGAGAATATTCACAAAAGTTTTGTTTCTTTCCTTCTCACCATATTCTTCTTTGATAATGTTCTGGTATGGGTTTCAATGTGGGAATCATGGGCATAAAAAGTTTTCAAGTCGTGAAGAACACAAGATATGTCATACCTATGGTCGTGTGTGTCATTTGAAAATGTTTTTCTATGCTGACACATAGAAGTGACATAGATCCATATTCACTCCCTTAGAGGACTCTCTTATCCCAGTTGGACTAAAATTGTGCTAGCGCAATCACTATCAGAATATTTTTTTTCATAAATTTTCTTATCTATTTTAATTAATGTTTCAAATGGTGTTTTATTATTTTGGGTATGTAGAATGGTGTTTTAGTTATTTTGGGAATTTTTTTAATGAAAATGTCCTAGTTATTTTTTGAGGTTATTGATGTATAATCTTGGTGTTGGTTTTCCAAAGCATAATTTCATTGGGGTTTTACGGTCTTTTTTGGATTAATTAATTATACTGGCTTGCATAATCATAGTTTTTCTAGAATCCTATTATGCTGATGAGACCAAAATGGGATGAAATCTTGATGAATCCAAATTTACAATGTTCTAAATATAGAAAAATCTTTTTTCCTCTCAACCTGACCTCGATTATAGTTTTGGTCGACTTGAATAATGGGTCATGTAATTGATGATAACATAGATCTCAATCTGTTCATGACTATTTTCTTAGATAGGTAATGTTTTAGGAGTTCAGGTGTTTATTTTTGGTTTGAGTTTAGAAAAGGGTGAGTCTTCATTGTTACCTCTTCATTGTTGTTTGAACACTTTGGTCTGGAGAAATGTATTCCTTGGATGTGCAACTTCTTGTCAGTATGGTATCGTAGTTTATTTTTTAGGAATCTGTAGTTCTAGGAACTGAATCATTATGAGTTTTGATTATTGGTCATTGCGTTTCATGGTTTTTTCATGGGTTTTAGTTCATCATTTCATGGATTTTGATCAACTAAATCACTTGGGGATTTCTTGGGGAAGATTGTGTAATAGTGGAGATAATTTTCACACCTGAAATGACACTTTTTGACTATTTTATTTATCAATGAGTTTCTATTTAATTTTATTGTCTTTCGATTTTTTTATGAATAATATAAACCAATTGAATTTAAACTAAAATAATAAAAATTTTGCAAAAAATCCCTAATATTTATCCCCCCTCCCCTATTACTTCAAAAAGCATCCCTCACTCTACCTCATGACATGGCCAATCCCCCTCCCATTCCTTCTATCATATGACGCTAACCCCCCTCTTAGACCCTCGATCATGCTCCCTCCTCCTACTGAACCACCCTCTCTATGACCTCTCCCTCCAGTGGCCTCCTTTCTTGTTTGAGCAAGCTACTTCTAGTGTTTAAAAAATATCTATCATGGAAACCCATTGAGGTAGGTCTCCCTTTTCATTGACCATTAAATTAAATGAATTATTGATTTCTTATTTTTTCACTTACATTAGATGATGTCTTGTGATGTGTAGTTTCTATAATAATTATTTGACTTTAAAAGAAGTGGATTTCACATGAACATATCATTTCTATTTATGAACCATTAGTATCATACTTTTTTCACCTTCTTTTATTTATAAATATTTATGTATGATCCTTGGTTTAATTATTTACTGTAAAAATTATTATTTATACATTTATTTTTTTAAATATAATTGTTCATTTAGATAATGCACACCATGTATTATATTAAATACCTAAATGAATTTCTATGAATAAAATGTGATATAAAGAACTTGTAATGGATTTAAAAACGAGTTGGTATTATATGAGATGATTTCTTAGGTGGCTTATGTGGGTTTCCCAAGGATTTTTAGGTTTTCAAGGAATATGTATTGGGATTTAAGGTAGTTTGATATGCGTTGTATATGAATGGATTCATTGTTTATTTCTATGAAATTGAATGTTTTCAATTTGAAATAGAAATGTTTTAAGGATATGGTATAATTTATTTTGAAATGGAAAATGGGGTGTTTACACATCTCTTTAAAATATGGATTGTCTGTTTGATAAATGTTGGTTTTGTGAAATTTTTAAAATCTTATTTGTCTCTTTTATGTGTCCTGTGAAATTGTATGTGTGGATAGGCTTTTTAAACATATTCGTAGTAAGAAAATGAGTATTTGGGTTCGTTGAATGGAGTTTCAATTTATATTTGAATTTAAATGTAATTGTAAATTGCTTTAAAATGTGGTCTGACTTGTGTTGTCGATTAGATGCCAATTTTTCATTTTGTGTAAAAATTGTATTGTATTACACATGAAATGTGAGAATATTGAAGGAATGTTTTCTTAAATGGTTATAAAATGGAAAAAAAGAGTTTTTCCCTTTTCTCTTGTATATGTACTTGGTTCATTTGATGTGAGGATTTTATAGAGAATTATCAATGTCCCATTTAAAAATTTTGTGAAAATGCGGAAATTATTTTTTAGGAGAACCCTCTTTGGATACTATCTTTCTTTGTTTCTGTAAAATTGTTGGGATTTTCTCCTTGTGTAATCTTTGTGACCCATTTACATAGCTGAGTTTAATGTAAGTTATTGATCATTGTCATGACTAAGGTGATTCCTATATTTGATTATTATTATTATTATATGTGTGTATGTGATTGGATGCTCGGCTGGCATCAGTTGGATCACCAACTTCATATATGTTGACATGGGAACCTTGCATAATGAGTAAATATTTGATGAATGATTGTTAAACTAGTTTAGATTACACACTAAATAGTGTACCATATAAGGGGTTATATTTTTTTTATTATTTCTGTTGGATTAGGCCTCTTGGTCATGCCATGCAAGGCGATGATCGGGTGTTTGGGTGTTATGACATCTTTGAGTAGTGCATGCCTTCAGAATGAGTCACATGTACAGTAAGTTCTAGATTATTCATGAGATCATGTGATTCACCCGTGTCAACTTGAAAAAATGGTTAGATACATTTTTTTTGCTAGAATCACTTGTGTGTTATTTCTCATTTATCTTGTTGTATGATTGTTGATCTTGCTTCTGAAATAGTGTGGATTATAGAGAAAATGATAAACTATTTTATATTGTTATGGAAAAAAGATTTGGAATTCTTTTACACTCATACTGTCCTTTATAACGAAAATTTCACCTCTCCTTAATAATTTATATGGTTCCTCCTTGGAAAATAATATGGTTTTTAATGGTAAAATGGTCAATGGACATGATTTTACATAAAGGGGAAATGTGTGAAAAACATACTTTTATATATTATAGTTAAAATCTAGAAATTAATCTTTCTCTTGACTAATGAAAATTCATTTGGGAATAGATTACATGGGCATGCCTACTGTGTTTTAATAATCACTACTATAATTGATTTTAGTTTTTAGTATTAGGTTTAGGATTCAATTTGATCTCAATCATTGTGGGATATGTTGAGTCTTGGGATCGGAGAGTGACCCATGGGGTCAAGTGGAGTTTAGTTATCATAATGATTGGTTAGTTTTATATTTCAGTTATTGTTTAGTTCTTTATATTGGTTGTTTTATTTTTAGGATATCTTCTATAATTCCACTACTTTTTGATTTTTTATATTGGGAGAAATCTTTCCCATCATCACCTTATTGATTCCCTTGGCAGTTGTTCCTTGCCTATGAGGATAAGGAATGCCTCTCGGTCCTTTTCATGCGATGAATTGGGTGACCAATTCAGGGTCTACCAGGGTCGGTTCATGATAGTTTCATCTTATTTTATTCCTTCAATTCATTGGACATTGATTTCAGTTTTAATATCAAACGTCATCTCATTATTATTTTACCATATCATAATGAAATCATTTAATAATGTTGAGTATTTTTCTCAACATTCATTTAGGTGACCATATAATTATATATAAGAATAATATATCAATTTAGATTTTTAATTAATATATCACCTATTAATAAACACACTATAATATTTAAGGATTAACTTTTATTGATAATATATATATAATGATATAATTTTGTGGATGATATTCAACATCATTCAAATAGTTCTTCTCACATGGTACACATCCAATATATACAATTCATAAAATCATTCAAAATATCCTAGAGTACGGTAATATAATAAAGGGACATATCCTATGACACGTAAGGTTAAATATATTATATATCAATCTAACATTATATGTCAAAATAATATATGTATAATGGTATGAAGTTATCATCAGGACATATGAAATTCATATGTATTCATTAAATGATCATTAATCATGGATCATGGAATGAGTTTTTTATAACAAAATACATTGGTCATAATTGTGTAGAATCATCATTTACCAATTTTTATACTTGATAAAAAATCATAAGATCAATACATAAGATTGTGCCATACACATAAGAATAGATAATAATTTACTTCATCATGGTTCATTATCGAGAAAATCATAGTATATATTGAAAAATATTTATTCCTTCTATTACATAGTTAATGATTACACTAGAGACTGTCAGAAAAGATTTATTACCATAATGAATTAGGTTGACTCCCATTTTGTTCAGTAAAATTAACAAAATGATTAATAAAATACATAGGAACATATTTTTATTGAAAATAACCACGTAAAAAGGTAATGGAAACCTCAATTAAAATAATAATCATGAAGGTGAAAAAATAATTTAGTGTATTAAATGATAAAACAATGTGTTTTTTACACATTCTATAAAATTTCTTAAATAACAATAAATAATAATTATAAAAAATAATTTTTAAAATAAATACAAGAATGTAATATATGGTAGAAAATTATGACAAATAATAAATAAATCATGGGAAAATATTATTATTTAGATCATTTTAAATAACATAGACATCGAAGAAAGAGTTCATCAACCAAAGAATAAATAAGGCATGTTTTTCTTAAAAATATTATCTCAGTCATTTTATGATCTATGGTTTGAAAATATTAATAGTACATAAATATTCTGACAATAAAAATATTATTGGATAATATATGAGGATTAATGGATAGGGACCATACAACATCACTTCAAATTAATTTAATATAAGAAATCTAGAAAGAAACTAGACTGTAACACAAACCATTTAATCATTTATCCTCTTTAATAGTATGTATTCTAAAAAAATATATAATAAATATTTTTTTAAAAAAAATACAATAAAAATAATATTAATTCAAAAATTAATATGTATCATTCCATTTAAATTTTTTATTTTATTTTACTAATAATTTTATCATTAAAACAAACATTGGGGTTGAAACTATACTGTTATCTATGCATGTTTCAGTTTCATGCTCTTTTCCTTGCGCGTTTTTGATTGTTTCATCAAACATATATTACTAATCATGAAATAATTATGAAATTTATTCAATTTATAAAATTTGAATATATTTAAATATGGAGGTGATGAAAAATGAATTGTATCACTTTTTATATGTGGAAAACCATATGTAAGCATGAGAATTGGTTTTCATTTTTATGGATGGAACAAAAGAAATATATATAATAATTCAATTTAGTAGAAATATAATTATATCTATAATATAATATATATTAATTAATCATATTTGATATCTATCCATAAAAAGATGAAATTAAAAATAAATCAGATCACTTCCTGGATATGGATTTTTATAAGTATATACAAGAAATGTTATCATTTTCCAACAAATATAAAGGAGAATGAAAATGATTATACTATTAATTAGAAAATATTAGAGTAGTGAATATTTTAACTACCTAATTTTTGGATGGTTATAGAAATTTTGAAGTGTATTTTAAATATGAAATATAAAAAATATTGGTAAGAACATATACCTCTTCTCTAGTTACCAATCTATGAGGAGCACCTTAATTATTATTATATGTGAATTCTGGGAAGAAAAAATAATTACATGTATAAGGATATTGGAATATTATTTTGGAGGATATTTTCAAGATAAAATTAGTATTTAGTGTTCATAATAGAGTATAAGTGGTTCCCTTTTATAAATATAGGGAGTTGAACGCATGTAAATATTATCAATATAATAATATAATATTGCCACCCTAAATGGAATGTGGATACCATTTGGATCAAGTTTGAAAGTGATATAAGAATGAACAGATATACATTGATCAAATAGGGTTCATAAATTATTTTTTTTCATATTAAACCTTTTATGTTTAGTTAAAACTTTTATATAAACATTAAACCATTATAGTGGTAACACAAAATCTCACATAGTCACTATCCATCATGAAAAAAATAAAAACTGCTATTATAAATTAATAGAAATAAATAGTTTCTAAAATATGGAGTATGTTATAAAACATTCAATTTTTATAATTGATTGAATTTTATTGTAATATTTTTTGAATAAGGAAATAATAATCATTGGTAGAGATTTGATATTAATGCCTGAAATATATTTTTTGTATACAATGACAAGAAAAAACTATTGGATAAGTTTTAAAAACTTTTATTTAATATAATATTTATAAATAACATTAAAATCATTCATGAATACATAATAATTTCATTTATTATTGTAAAAAACATTTCCTTCATTGAAATAATTTTTTAGAAAGTCATAAATTTTTTACATTCAAATACTTGTATATTACTTTATAACAATTTTATAACTATAGAATTTATCATATACATGTGTTAAAATTAGTTTTAATAATTTAGTTATTCTTAATAAAACATTCCAATCTAATAAGGAAGTTATGACTTATATATTAAATATTAATATTTCAAAATTATATCACGGTCTGTTAAACAAATTGTAACGTGTAAATAAAGCTATCAAAGAAATAAAATTAATATAAAGTTAAATATACCAAAATATATTTTAGTTTCCCATTATACTCAGTTATAATATTTTATCTCATGTGATTTCATCACATAGATGTAATTAACTAAGGATACTTCTATCTCATCACATCTTTGGGATGCCACAAATCTTCCTTAATGTTATGGTCTCCAAAAAAGGAATTTTGTGTGGTTTTTTATTTTGTTCTTTATATATTTTTTTTATTTTTTTCAATTATTCCTAATAAGATATATTACGATATTTTGATATTACCTCTAAGTTTAAAATATTAGAAAGACTGGTTATCTACTACCTCTAGGGAGATCGTAGAACTCATCATGAGCATGATATAGATTCAGACAAAGTGATAAGAGAGAAAAAAACTACCCTAATATAATCAAGAATTTTGAATGGATTTATAAATATAGTGATTGTATTCCCCCCCCCATTAAAAATCCCAAAACCATCTTACATTGTGATATTCATAATAATACCCATTCCCAAAATTGATACTCATTATCACACAAACAAATATACCCATAACATTTCATGATTCTGATCTATACTGATGTGCTGATCAATGAATTAAAACTTAACTTCCTTTTCCAAAGTAGGATTAATTCCCAATAACTTTGATTATACAACTTCATCAAAAAAACATTACAGTTTGGAACTTTTTTCCATTTAGTGAATCATAATGATCCATTTGAATTATTGATAGAACTTTATTGTTGTAAGAAAACATGAATGTGGAATGTTTTTGCCCCAAACCAGCATTGAAATCCATTGAAAAATCTTCCAAATATATTTTGGTTATTAATATTCCCCTTATACTATCCATGTATTTGAGGAATATATGTAATATTAATGATCACATCTATATTCATTTCCTACTAATGTCTTCTCCAGAATATCAATGTCAGCTTTGGATCCTAAAAAAATATGAAATAATGAGTCAATCCAAGAGACATTACCATTTTCTTAATGAATATCATTAAAATATGATCAAGATATATTGATAGAGAGAATATTTTTTACAATTAAATGTTATAAATCCTTAACAAGATAAACTAAAATTCAAATTTTATAACATGCTTTAGATGTATTGGGGAGTCTAATGATGATATCCATAGTGTTGATTTCTCATTTATATTATAGTATGAGTAATTGTCTAAATATTGTAACACCACTGAATGATAAAGGGTTAAATGGATAAATGATATGACTCATGTCAACATGGTGCACCTTCCTTTTCGAGAGCCTGTTTGATTAGAACTCCACAGTTAACCGTTCATGGCATGAATTCGTTATCAGGATGGGTGACCTTCTGGGATGTTACCCAGGGTGTGTGTGAGTGAGGACAAAAAATGATGCGAAGGACATGTGTTGGCCTTTGGGTATAGTCAGTAGTTAGATGACCCATTCAGGCACGTGGGTGGCCCGTAGGGTTGGGAAAATGTGTCTGTGGGGAAACAGGTGGTACTTGGAGTACCAGCACACGAAGGCCATGTTAAACCAGGATGGATGTGCTGTCATCATGACCCAGTTGTTACATTGTGCATTAGAGGTGGTACCCATCCATAAGTGTGGTGTACAGCCTGGGTTTAGATGTAGGGCCCACAATGAGTACGTTGTGCTCTAGGGGGGGTGATTGTAACACCACCAAATGATAAAGGTTTAAATGGATAAATGATATGACTAATGTCAACAAGGTGAACCTTCCTTTTCTACAGCCTGTCAGATTAGAACTCAATAGTTATGAGTGCATGGCCTGAAGTAGTGATCAAGATGGGTGACCTTCTGGGATGTTTCCCAGGGTGGGTGTGGGTGAGGAAAAAACACACTGTAAAGTAAATGTGTTTCCCTGTGGGGATATTCATTAGTCAGATGACCCATTCTGGAATGTGGGTGGCCCCTATGGTGGGTACCACATGTCTGTGGGGGAAAATGGGTGATCTTCTATGAAGATTCCCAAGGTTTCTGTGAGTGAGGAGAAAACAAACTGGGAAGGACATGTGTTGGCCTGTGAGGATAGTCATTAGTAAGATGACCCATTCGGGAACATGGGTGGCCCCTAGGGTGGGGACCACGTGTCTGTGGGGAAACTGGTGGTACTTGGTGCACCAGGAATTAATAACCAGGTTAAGGCGGGGTGGTTTTGCTATCATCAGGACCTAGTTGTAACATTTGGTATCAAAGGTGATACATAGCCTTAAGTGTGGTGCACTGCCTGGGTTGATATTTAGTTCCCCCAATAAAGACATTGTGCTCTAAGGGGGGGGGGGTGATTATAACACCCCTGAATGATAAAGGGTTAAATGGATAAATAATATGACTACCGTCAGCATGGTGCACCTTCTTTTTCAAGAGCCTGTCTGATTAGAACTCCATAGTTAAGCATGTTTGTCCTGGAGTAGTGATCAAGATGGGTGACCTTCTAGGATATTCCCCATTTTGTGTGTTTCTGAGGAAAAAACACATTGGAAAGGATATGTGTTCGCCTATGGGGATATTCATTAGTCAGATGACCAGTTTGGGAATGTGGGTGGCCCCTAGGGTGGGGACCACATGTCTGTAGTGAAACTGGTTGTACCTGGCGGGCCAAGACCCAACGACCATGTAAAGGCAGGGTGGATGAGTTTTCATTGGGACCCAGTTTTCACATTTCCTGGTTTTGTTTGGATACTACCAGATGTTCGTACCGGACTTCTCCAGAGTTGCAGCACCACTATCAGCCTTGATGAAGAAGGGGAAACCCTTCGTGTGGTCGAAGAGATGATAACATAGAATTCAAGATCTCAGACAGAGGTTGAGTAGTTCCCCCATCTTGAGTCTTCTAGAGTAAGGTCAAAGGTACGTAGTTTAGTACGATGCATCAGGGACCGGACATGGGTGTGTCTTGATGTAAGAGCGAGAAATTATCGCGTAGGGTTCTCTTCACCGGAGCTAGCATGAGAAGAACTATGCTACCCATGACCTGGAGTTAGCAGCAGTGGTGTTTTACGTGAAGATGTGGTGACACTATCTTATGTATGAGTGTTTTACCATGTACTTCGATCACACGAGTCTCAAGTATATCTTCTCTCAGAAGGACCTAAATTTGAGACAGTAGTGATGGCTTGATTTCCTCCAGAACTATGACTTCAAGAGAGTATATAATCCTGGAATGGGGAATGTTGTGGAAGATGCACTCAGTAAGATATCTGCAATAGAGGTGCTAGGAGAGGTGATATATCATATGGCAGAATTACAGATATACATTATGGATAGAGACGGAGGTGCCTTTCTACAGTCTCTTATAGTCACTCCCCCACTTCTTTACCGAGTTCGTAGTTTACTGCGATGCATCAGGGACCAGAAATGGTGGTTCCCTGATGTAGGAGTGAGTATTGATCGCGTAGTGTTCACAACAGTTGATACAACATGAGAAGAACTATGCTACCCATGACCTGGAGTTAGCAGTAGTGGTCATTTCCTTGAAGATGTGGAGACACTATCTGATGGGAGATCATTTTACCATGTACTCTGACCAAAGGAGTCTCATTTATATCTTCTCTCAGATGGAAGTTAATTTGAGATAGTAGTGAGGGATTGAGTTCTTCCCGGACTATGACTTCGAGATAGTCTATAATCCTGGAAAGGGGAATGTTGTAGCAGATGCACTCGGTAAGAGATCTGGTATACAACTTCTAGGAGAGGCGACAGAGCAGCTGGCTGCATTACAGATATCCTTTGTGGATAGAGACGAGCACCCTTTCTACAGTCTCTTACCGTCACTCCCCCGCATCTTCAGCGAGTCATGAAGGCACATCATAGAGATGCTGACTCCGAGACAAGACGTTCCCAGATATCTTCAGGGTAGGAACCTTATGGATTTTATAAAGGTGGGGAGCACATCATTCCATTCAAAGTATGTACTATGGTACCAGTGTCACTTTAGGAAGAAGTTTTGAGGGAGTTCCACACAACACCATTAGTGGTACATCCAGGAGTGGAAAAGATTTATTAGGACCTTAGACAATAGCACTGGTGGCCATGAATGAAGAAGGCGGTAGATGAGTTTGTCTCCTGATGCCTCGCTTGACATCAGATGAAGGCCGATCATTTGGTACAGGTAGGATTTGTTCACCCATTAGATGTCCCAGAGTGGAAGTGGGATACGAAATCCATGGACTTTGTGACAGGACTTCCACATACATCCAGGGGTCATGACTCGATTTCAGTGATCATTGACTGACTCACCAAATCAGACACCTTCCTACCGATCATAGAGAAGGGTCCAATATCATGCTTTGGATGCCTCTATGTAAAAGATATTGTGTGGCTACATTGTAATTACCTGACCCCAGTTACCCAGAGTCGGTGCATTATTACATAATAATATAATGATCACAAAAGATATAGTCACGAATGACCGATTAGTTTAGTATCCTTTGAAATACTAGATATATTCATAAGTCTTAAATTACATCATAAAGTGAAAAAAACCTACAACAACATATTGTCTTTATATCCCCTCATATTATCCATGAATGTCATTAATAAAATACGTCTTCACATCCTGGGAAAAATTAAAACATTGAAAGGGGTGTGCTTCGATTCTCCGAATGGATTACAATATAGCGTAGACTTTCATAAATAAGCATAAACATTTAATGCAATGTGTAACTAAAACAAAAGCCTTTTAAACATGAACTCCCTAATAATATGGAAAAGTTAAAATGAAATAATTTCATTTACTTATTCACATGGATATTCTACTAGTCAAATAATCACATGCAACATCAATAACCACTTTCATAATGAAAAAATGAATAATTCCAAACTATCAAAGCCACATAGTCAAGGCCTTGTGCCAAAACTAAAAATAGTATTTTGTCAAGGCCTTGTTCCAAGACACTAGTTTGTCTCATGAGACTTACTGATGCATCGAGGAGATATAGAGGGCTCTACAGATCACTTACTAATTCCAATGCATACATTATATGAAATGTTTTAAACATATCATAAGCAATGCCCATGGACCATATCATAATCATATCACATAAAAAATGCATAAATGAAACATAAAATTGCCACATTTAAATCAAAATATATCAATACAATAGATTTATATAATAAAAAAATTATCAGAATCACATTGAATACCAAAATAAAATAAAAGTAAAACAGGGTATTTATTTTTATTTAAAAAAAGTTATGGCTTGTAGAGGATACTGAAAATCAAATAATGGTCATGGCGGTGGAGAAGTCATTGTCACCACATACGTAAGACAAAACATTCCTTTTGTCGTCTAGTAAAAACGCTTCGTATAAAAAGATTACATTGGAATAAAATTAAAATTCAAATGGGTTTATACACCGTATAAAATAAAAATGTGTATAAAACAAAAATGCCTCAATGAATGGAGATTGAGACAAAGTCCCTTACCTCATGTCCAACTTGACTCGATTGATCTTTAATCTCCTGAATAATAAACTATAGTTAATTTCTATTTGATTAATAACCATTTTCACGTTCATTATTCCTTTTACATAACTTATTACCATGTTATGCACATTATTTAATCATTTAATTTAATAATGGTCGTTTTGTCGATCCTTGGTATTTGAGTAAAAAATAAATTTATTATATTTACAAGTTGTTTATGTGGTAAAATATCCATTATCTAAAAAATTATATTCTTTATTCAGATATCATATATATCAGATATATATAGTATATACATGCTTTTATAATATTACATAACATTTAGAGGTAAGAAATGAAATGAACCATTCATGGATATGGTAAGTCGTACGTACGCATGAACGCTATTTTCATTTCTATTTCATATTTAATGGAATGAAATAATAATGATATAAATGTATTTTATAATTCAAGTATAATATCATATATAATATCATTAAATCCATCATTTATACGTCCCACATATGGCATTAACGATTCAAATAACTTTGAGGGGCGGTAGTCCATACATTCTAAAATGAAATTATAGCATTTACCCATAATGGATATCCTAATTGTATTCCATAAAAAATACAGAAGAATAAGGAAAAAATAAACATAATATATATCATATATAAAAAAATTGTCATCATAATGGCCACCATGAGAGTTTTTAAAAGAAGATTGAACAATCATTGTTGCGTGAGGAAGTAATTCGCCGCCCACAGAAACAGTATGTTCTTTATACATTAGATGAAGGTGTGTGTAATTATAAATCAAATAATTCACATAAAAACATAATAGTATATGTAAGATACTGGTGTTGTTAAAAAATAATGGAATAAAAGAGTTTAAGGGGTTGGAGAAGCAAAATAAAAGAAAATAACATAAGAGAAGGCATTACCTTAAAATCGGGTAACTCTCCTTACATTGAACCAAAAGGTTTTGTTGAAGTCCTTTTTGCCTAAGGTAAGGCTTATAGGATAAAGGGAGGGAAGTTGAGATGATATTTTGGTAGAGTCTGGCCGAGCCAATGGGCTTTGATGGTGTGAATAAGATGGTAGAGGTGGAGGACCTTTTATAAGAGGAGAGGAGCGGCTCTTTTTGAATGAATGAAATGTTACTTTATTATGAAATGATTTTCGGATTTTAAAGGTCCCACAAAGATCTGATTCAAGGATAACAAGATAAAGGTTCGAAATAAGCCCATCCAATTGGGTTTAGACAAGTTTATGTCTTATATTTTAACTTATCATTTCATTTTATTTAAATCGTTTATTAATGAGGTAATCACTGCATCATCATGGTCTCATAAATAAGATTATTTATTAAATGTCTAAAAATTATAAAAAAAATACCATGATGTAGAAAATAATTTTAAATTTCTAATGACTATTTATAGTCTAAGATATCATTTATGTATACCAATGTAAAATTGTTTTACTTATGTGTTTCATACTTTTGTAATATATTCCTTTCTTTAAAAAATAAAATGATAAAATGTCACTATCACAAAAAAGTGATTCCATGGGGTCCCTAAGTTTGTACAAGGAATATCATGGTCGTCAATGACACAAAAAATATAAATAGGACACATTTTGGGGTCATTTTATATTATTATGATATTATTTCATTACCCTTAACTACCCGATTACTAATTAATCATGATAATTAATGATAATTGTCGTCGTTACTTTTCGTAATGTCCAAAAACAAAAGAGTCTTATTTAAATAATTGGGACCTTATGATTCCAAATATGGAATCTATTTTACCAAATTATAAACACATAAATTTCAGTAATTAATTTAAAAATTATTCCAGCTGTCAAAATAAATAGCGTGTTTTTAAGAAACAATATCTATCAAAAGATTGAAAATTGTTCATTTCCAATTTTAAAGTGAAATTATTTATAATGACCACCATTGGAATAAATGGTAAATATATATTAAATGTATACTTTAAAACCACTCAATACTATAATATTTCACTATAAATTATTTTTATAAAAAAAGTTGTTTTTAAGTATTTTTTACTATTCACCAAAAAATTTATGTTCTTAGAAAAATACCAAAAAATTCAACATAGGATAATTTTGATATTTCAAATCCAAAAATGAAGTCCATTTTTAAATATATTATTTATATAATTTCAAAGAGTGGGTTTTACTATTCATAACGACTACTTTGATTGGTCGTGATGTGTTAGAACTCGAGGTTGTGTACAACACACACTATTGTATTTTTCAAAGAGAAGTGTACCATGGAAGCTTGAGGTGTTACATTCTCCCCTCCTTCAATAAATTGCATACTCACAATTGGAAATTGTTCTTCGAAAATAAAAGGTTGAAAATAGAAAATACATTTTTGGAAAACCAACATCAGAAATGGGGTTAATAAAATTTAGATTTAATAAGAGGGAAAGGGAAATGAGAAAGTCACCCCTAAATAAGGGTTTAGAATAAGAGAACATTGGTGGAAATTTTAGCCATGTAATTAGAGGAAAAATGTAAATATTTATAGGGGTGATTGAGGTTATCAATCACAAAAAAGTGTAAAATTGAGGGCCTCAAAGCCATCAATCTATGATGATTTAAAATATCATCAGTTCAACAAAACATAAGGTATTAAGATAACACATTTTTTGTTTTAATATCCCTTTCCTAAATTTTGAGAATTAATTTATTAATAGAATAAGAGATAGGTATATATATATATTTGACAGGTAGAGTTTCAACCTTCAACTAATTTCTACCGCAAACTCATATTTCACTCAAAAATATAATATAAGTCAAAAATATTATATTTATATTTATTGTACAAGGTTACAAATATTAACACATACCATTTAGATAAGGAAAACTATTTTGTAATAACTAGGGACTTCCTGTAGGCTTGTGGTATTTAATAAAGGAATGTCGCACTATGTTTTTGGGTTCAATTCCTATAGCTTTGTCTGACGTGATGGGTTATCCCATGACCTGCAGGTCGTCCTTTTCCTAAAACTATAGTATTATAATATTCCAAAAATAATCTTCAAAAATGTTTTAATATTAAAAAACTCTACCCAAAGTTCAAATTAATCTATTCCAACCATTCTAGTTATCCAAAATAACTCTTTCCAGAGTCTCTGTAAAAGTTATCTAAATTCCAAAATCAATTGTGAAATTAAATTTCCCAGACCAAGTAATGATCCTCTTATTGTCACTTACTGAAAAAATGATTACCTTAGTCATATTAAAACCTTAATGCGATCAATAAGTATTGTAGTAAAACTGTTAAATATATCACATTATTATTATAACCAGAATATAATCCTTGATTCCAAACGCATCAATACATTACTTATTTCACTTAAACTATAGTTACATTATAAGATTAGCCTTGATCCCTTGGACTTTTCTGAGGTATGTTTCCCTAAATCTTTGGTTATTAATTTTCATAATTCCCCATTTCATTACAATTGTAGCATTCAACATTGATACCCTCTTTCATTCACTTTCAATCACAAGCCTGGTGACCTTTTTCGCCACATTTATAACAAAATCCCATTACTTTTAGGCAAGTACTAGGGTGATTCTTACCACAATTATCGTATAATTGAAAATCATTATTTCCCTTTTTCCATTTATCTGCCTCTTGTTCTAGTGTTCTCTTCTTCTCTTGCATTACTTTATTGTCATAAGATTTAGAGAATTCCTTTTCTATCTTGATAGCACATGAGACTGTATCTTCATAATTTTTGAAATATTATGATACTAAATCTCGATGGAGAAATGGTTTTAACCCATCAAAGAAACAATAAATCTCACTTCTTGGGTTATGTATATAATTTTCAGAATACCTCGCTAGCCATGTAATGTTAGCCTCATACTTTGCGATATTGTCATCCTCCTTTTGTCTCAGACTCAAGAAATTGCCTTTCCATATCTGTTTGATGGTCATGAGGAATGTCATTTATAATAAAATCTCTTTTAACTCCCTCCATTCCATATTTGATACTTCATCATTTTCCTTTGTATTTTGAATCAATGGCCACCATTGATAAGCATCTCTAGTGAGGCATTTAACTACCATGACAACTTTTTCCATTTCACTACTCCCTAAAGCCAGAAATATTTTCTCTAGGGAATTTATCCATTGCCTAACTACTAATGGAATTGTAATCCCATTAAATTTTTGTGGTTATTTCCTCATTAAGCGGTCTAAAATTGATCCTCCATGTGGCGGATCAGGGTGCTCTATACGAGTAAGGTTATTATTCATAACCCGAGTGAGTTGTCCCAGTATGATGATAAGCTGATCAACACCAGTTGTATCACCAACTCCACATTAATTATCTGGAGAAGGAGGGTAATCCCCACATGGAGTGTGTTCCTTGATATGGTTTCCATTCCTTCTACTAGGATACATTTATAGACAATGTCATAAACTAGATTAGTTTATGAATCAGAATACATAATAACAATCATAGAAAACACCTAACAAAAATTGTACAGTTTATGGATATAATCCATAATCGTAAAAATGTTTTCATTGTGGATGTATATACTCATAAACCCTTCATAATGGTTTTTAATGAAATCAATAATTATCCTAAGCATATCCCCTAAGAGTGTCGTACCCAAATGTGCAGTATGGCCCGTTGTTGTGTACCTGGATACCCCGGGTCAAGCCCGAAACTCCTTGTTGGAGTTTTCACTCCTAGGTACATCTATTCTAGAGCCGCCTCTACCTGATCATATCCATATAGACGTATTTCTCAGAAGATACACAAATCTCTAATTAACCAAAATTCTAGGATGGTCTTCTATAATAATCCTCAAATACTATCTTATGGCTATGTTCTCTAATCAGAGTTTACCTAAATCTAGTTTCCAAGGCTAGTACTAAAATGCCTCTGATACTAACTGTAACGCCCCAACCCCAGTTACACAGAGTCGGTGAATTACTACATAATAATGGCATGATCACAAAAGATCAAGTCTCAAAAGACATATTAGTTTAGTATCCTTGGAAACACTAGATATATTCATAAGTTATACATTACATCACAATGTGAAAAAAATACAACAACATCTTGTCTTCAAATCTTCTCATACTATCCCTATTAGTCATTCATAAAATACTACGTTACATCCTGGGAAAAATTAATACATTGATTGGGGTGAGCTCAGATTCTCGGTAAGGATAACAATATAGTGGAAACATTCATAAATAAACATAAACATTTAAGGAAATGTATAACTAAAAGAAAGAATTTTAAACTTGAACTCTAATATAATATGACAATAATAAAATGAAATAATTTCATTTACTAATTCACATAGATATTCTAATAGTTGAATAATCACATGAAATATCAATAATGACATTCATAATGATGGAATGCATAATTCCGTACTATCATAACCACATTGTCAAGGCATTGTGCCAAGACTACAAATAATATTATTTCAAGGCTTTGTGACAAAACACTAGTTTGTCTCATTAGACCTACAGATGCATCGAGGAGCTATAGCAGGATCCACCCATCACTTACTATGTCCAATTCATTCCTTATATTAAAATGTTTAAACATATCATAAACAATTCTGAAGGACCGTAACATAATATTATCACATAAAATGTGTATAAAGGAAACATAACATTTCCACATTTCAATCACAAGATATCAATACAACACATTAATATAATAAAAACATTTTCAATAACATTTTCAATACAAAAATAAAAGAAAATTAAAACATGGTATTTAATTTTCATTTAAAAAATGTTATGGCTTGTAGAGGAAGCAGAAACTCAAATAATGGTAATGGCAGCGGAGAAGTCGTTGTCGCCACATATGTAAGACAAAACATTCCTTTTGTCATTTACTAAAAACTCTTTGTATAAAAAGATTCCTTTTGAATAAAAGTAAATTCCAAAGGGTTTTATACACCGTATAAAATAAATATGGGTATAAAACAAAATATGCCTCAGTTTAATGAGATTAAGACGAAGTCCCGTACCTCAGGTCCGAATTGACTCGATAATTTTTAATCTCATAAATAATAAACTATACTTAATTTATATTTTATTAAGGACCATTTTCAAGTTCATTATTCCTTTTTCATCACTTTTTACCAAGTTATGAACATTATTTAATAATTTAATTTAATAACAGACATTTTTTCTATCCTTAGCACTTCAGTCAAAAATAAACTTCATATAATTACAAGTTGTTTATGTGGTGAAATATACATTATCTCTATAATTATATTCAATATTCAGATATCATATATATCATATATATCCAATATATATATGCAATTATAATATTACATAACAATTGGAGGTATGAAATGAAATGCATCATTCATGGAGACGGTAAGCCGTACATACGTAAGAACGCCACATTCATTTCTATTTCGTATTTAATGGAATGAAATCATAATGATATAAAGGTATATTATAATTCCTGTATAATATCCTATATAATATCATTAACTCCATCCATTATATGTCCCACATATGCATTAACGATTCAAATCACATTGTGGGTGCTGTAGTTCGCACATACTATAATGAAATTATCGCGTTTACCCATAATGGAAATAATAAAGGTATTCTATAAACAAAAATACAGAAGAATTAGAAAAAAAAATATATATATCATATATAAAAATAGTTTCATCATAATGGCCACCATGAGAGGTGTTAAAAAAATATTGAACAATCATCGTTTCGTGAGACAGTAATTCGCCACCCACAGAAACAGTATGTTCTTTAACCATTAGACGAAGGTGTGTGTAAGTGTAAATCAAATACATCTCACAAAAAATAATATTATGTAGAATATATTGGTTTTGTTACAAAATAAGGTAATAAAAGATTGTAACGGTTTGGAGAAGAAAAATAAAAAAAATAACATAAGAGAAGACATTACCTTTAAATCAGGTATCTCCCCTTGGTTTGAACCAAAAGGGTTTCTTGAATTAATTTTTTACTAAGGTAAGGATTTTAGGATTAACGGAGGGAATTTTAGAGGGTATCTGGACTAATTTTGGAAAATCCAAATGGCTTTTATGGTGTGAATAATGTGGTAGATGTGGGGGACTTTTATAAGAAGAGATGAAGGGCTCTTTTGGAATGATTGAAATGTTACATTATTATGAAATTCTTTTCGGATTTTAAAGGTCCCAGCATGATATATTTCATGTATAAGGTGATAAGGGTTCCATATTGACCCATAAAATAGGCTTAAGAGAAGTTTTTGTCTTATATTTTACCTTATCTTTTCATTTTATATAAATCGTTCATTAATGAGGTAATCACTGCATCATCATTGTGTCAAAAATAAATTTATTTATTTGTTGTCTGACAATTATAAAAAAAATTACCATGATGTAGGAAATATTTTTATATTTCCAATGACTATTTATAGTCTAATATTCAATTTATGGAGACAATATTAAAAAAAAATTACTTACCTGTTACATACTTTTGTTATATTTTCCTTTCTTTAAAAAACACAATGATAAAATGTCACTATCACACAAAAGTGATTCCATGGGGTCCCTAAGTTGGCACAAGGAATCACATGTTCTTCCATCACACAATAAATTTCATTAAGACACGTTTTGGGGTCATTTTATATTATTATGAGATTATTTCATTACCCTTAACTACCCGATTACTAATTAATCATGATAATTAAAGATAATTGTTATCGTTACTATTCATATTGTCCAAAGACAAAATAATATTAATTATATAATTTAGAAATTTTGATTCCAAATATGAAATCCATTTTAAAAAATTCAAACCACTGAAATTTTAGTAATTAATTTAAAAATTATTACCACTGTCAAATCAAATAGCGTGTTTTTATGAAACAATATCTATCAAAATATTTACAATTGTTTATGTCCAAATTCAAAGTGAAATTAATTATAATTACACACATTGGAAGAAATTGTTAAAATATATTCTATTTATAATTTAAAACCACTGAATACTTAATTTATCACTATAAATTATTTTGATTAAAAAAGATGTTTTTAAGTAATTTTTTACTATTCATCAAAAATTCGAAGTTCTCAGAAAAATACCAAAAAAATTAACATAAGCTCTTTTCGATATTCCGAATCCAAAAATGAAGTTCATTTTTAAATATAAAATTTATATAATTTCAAAAAGTTGGTAATTCTATTCATAACAGCTACTTTGATTGGTCGCGGTGTCTTAGAAATCGAGGTTGCGTACAACACACGCTACTGTATTATTCATAGAGAAGTGTACCATGGAAGCACGGGGTGTTACATACATGGAGTATCTTATAAAATTGTCTCTGATTGTGACGCATAATTTACTTTTCGGTTGTGGAAGGGGTTGTATGAGGCTTTCAGAATGTAGATTCATCTGAGCACTGCCTTCCATCCTCAGACAGATAGTCAGACAAAACAGACCATTCAGACCCATGAAGACATGCTACGTGCTTGTTTCCATGACTTCAGTCGTAGCTGGGAGGATCACTTACCTTGGGTGGAGTTAGTGTACAATAACAGTTATCACTCCACTATTGGGATGACACCTTTTGAGGCCTTGTATGTTCGACCTTGCAGATCGCGACTATGCTGGATAGACCAAGGGGAGTCAATACTAGTGGGACTAGAGATGGGACGGGCTACCCCGGAGAAGGTACAGATCATGAAAGAGTGGATGAAGACAGCACAGAGCAGGTAGATGTCATTTATTAACAATACACAAAGACCTCTGGAGTTCGAGGATGGTGACCACACCTTTCTACGATTATCACATTGACGCGGTCTACAGATTTTTGGCCGATGTGGAAAGTTATCTCTGAGATTTATTGGACCTTTCCTGGCCAAAAACTGAGTTGGTGAGGTGGAATACCACTTGTCTCTTATAACTTAGTTGCACCGGATGCACAGAGTCTTCCATGAATCCCAACTGGGGCGATATGTGCACGACCCTTCTCACATCATTGACCATGGGGAGGTCGATGTCGATAACGTGGTGAATTTTACGGAGGTCCCAATGAAGATTTAGGATCAAAAAAAGTAGGTCATTAATGGACGGTCGATACCACTATTTCACGTTCACTGGCAGTATGGGAACCTTCAAGAGATCACATGGGAGTGAGAGGCTCAGATATATTCTCAATAACCCCATTTGATCCCTCAGTTCAAGTTGTAGCTTATAAGGACGTAAAGCCCTTAGGTGGGGAGAATGTTAAGACCTGGAATTTCCATGGAAATTGTTTTTCTAAAATACATGGATATCTTATGAGTCCGGGAAAAATGACAGCGCGTAATTCCAATGCCTGATGTGCCCGGAATCAATTTATGATGTTTTGTTCGGGTATGTTTAGTGAACGTACGATTATAATTTTATAACTTTTGAACCAGTGCTCGGAATTGAAATCCAAGGGCACCATAAAACTCATAGAGCTGGTATTCACTTAAGCATACTTTTACCTTCACGACAGTTGGTCAAGAATAAAAGTTATTTATTTGGGTTTTCATGGAAAATAATAAAACAAAGTGTTCATCAATTTATTTTATTTGAGCCGCCAAGTTAGTGTTGGGTGGTTAAAACCTCATATTGAATGTTTGTGGTGGGGCCACAACACTTTTACCTCCCATTAGAGGTTATGGTGGTGGGGCCCACACAAACATAACCTCCCATGTGAGGATAAATGAGGTGGGGACCACATGTGGTCTTAACCCCTTAAAACTCCTCATTAAAAGGGAGAAAAGTTTTAAGATCCAATTAATATAGGGGAGCCTCTTCAACTCGCTTTACTTAATTTTAACCAATCTCCACTAATTAAATCATGCAAACCTTTATAATTAATTAAAGGGAGCCTACCTAATTAATTATTGAATTTGAATAATTTTCCAACAAATTAATTGGAGATTACAATCTATTATTTTGTTGGAATATTCACTTTTTTGAACGATGGAATGATGATAAGAACGGAGGAAGTTGATCCTTCTTCGACTTCTTCCACAAAGCATCAACCATCATGGGACGTCTTTGATATCCAACTCCCATGACTCCATCAATGAATGAAACCCGACAATCAAAGGTAGGGAATTTACATTTGGGTTTTATCCCTTTTATCTTACTCTTATTCTGGTTGAAGGAATTCGTTTGTAGTTTGTAATAGAATTGTTGTTCAGTGTACTACTTTGAATAACCAATTGATACCACCCTAAATGCAGAGGGTGTGGGTCAAACCAACAAGGCCTGACCGCTCAGCATATCTTGTTTATGATGAAACTTCAGTGACGAAGCAACAACGAGGTGACGATGTCGGCAATGACAGTCTGTGCTACCCATGGTCTCCGCGTATCGTTCCACCCCCACGGCGCTCTGGTGCTCCCGGCTGAACACCATCGGCCCGCGTCAGCGTGAGCCGAACCAAACCGGCCTACCCGACCGCCCCCAACCACCGGCCCGCCTGCCCGCAGCCACCCGCACGCCCTGCCTGCGGCCTTCCCGGTGCCCTACAGGCCTACACGTGACCTCCCTCACACCCTCTCCACGGCCAGCCCGGTGCCTTGTTGGCCTGCCCACACCTCGCGTGCCCTACTCCTGTCCTGCCTGGCCGAGAATCGTCGGCCACCCGAGCCAGCCCGCGACCTCCCTCCCGGTGCTGCTGGCTGAACCTGCACGCCCTCCCCGTTCGAGCTGGTCGAACCTCTCCCCTCGTGGCACTGGCCGAACCAAACTGGTCGTGCCCTCTGGGCCGAGCCACGCCCCTCGCAGCAACCTCCTGGAAAAAACTACACATGCGGCCTACTGGGCTGGTTTTAGTGGGCCAGGTCGAACCTAATAGGCAGGCCCACCCAATGGGTCGGGCTAGACCCAACATGTCTGAGAGGGTTGACGGAGACCGGGTCGGGCCAGACTATGATGGGCCGAGTCGGTCCGATCGAGACAGACCGGACAAAGCCCACTACCGACCCTTTACTTTCATTTGGCCATATCATTGACACTGGATGACCTTTTGACTAACCTCCAATGCCACTATATTTCTAGGATCACAACGGTCTCTTTAAGTATACCCCACTGGAGATAGGGGTAATGTTGAGATACTGTCAGGTTGGAGACCGGGAGTCTGATTGACGTGTCGTCTACTGCATTGAGACCCCTATGAAGAGGCAGACTATTGAGGTACTTCTACATGAGACATAGATACAGTTGAAGAATCGATGGGTAGTTTGTGGAGTGGATCTTCCAGAGACGAGCATGAATTTGTCCAGGAACCTACTAGATGGATGAGACTTGATGACTACTGATCGAGCGACTCTGAGTGACTAGTATGGACCAGTGGGGAGCACTTGGTTGTGGCGGTAGACCCACGGAGGAGGAGCACCTGGTTGTGGCGGCAGACAAACAGTACTCAACAAGAGGAGTACCTCAGCAGTCCATGGTTAGTGGGAAGCACCTTTGTGTGACGCGGCAGGCCCACTGTACTCGATAGAGGAGGAGTTATCCAGTATCTGAGGGTTCAAAATGTTACTACCCCTAGATGAAATCAAGTTTTGAGCTGAGTCAGTAAATTTTGTGTTTACCTAATGATTGAGATGGATTATCTGGTAACCTAGGTATACGTATGGGCATATACCTAAGTGAGGACATCTGCTGATTTCATTCTTTGTGGTTTATCCTTTCTAGATTTTGTGACACCATGGGTCTCGGGGTCCCTATTGAGTATCTTTATACTCACCCATGAATGTGCTATTCCCACACCTCATTGTGTTGGTTGCAGATGATGGACAACACTTACTGATCATCAGAGTAGCTGGACTGGACGATACCCGGAGGTGGACCTTACAACGAGTCGGTACACGGAGGAGACTGGCATACATGGAGTTCTATGGAGGCTATCTATACTTACCCTTTAGGTAGGAATTCCCGAAGGACAACCCAATAGCTTCTTTACCTTCTCTTCAGTTGTATGAGGTTTTCATTTGTAATTGTACTTTCCAGTTGGACTTGTATTTCTGACCCCTTTTACTTTTTTCACTCCTTTGTATACAGTTTTTCTTAGTGTTTTTCTTCCAGCTCATAATTTGTTGTTTGTTTTTACACTATATAAAGGAAATGTCTTCCCAGTATTTGGGATTTACGCCTTTTGTGCTAGTCTCCATCCCCTGGCCTATGGAAGACGGGTTTGGTGTAGTCACGACATGGGCCCCTGGGGACAAGTCATGACAAATATACCCTTATAATTCTATCTATTAGAATTAAATTTATTTCATATTAGGTGTTTGGATACATAATCCAAAATATTCTTTTTCATTTTATTGCATTATAAATATTTTTTCAGATATATATAATTCTTCTTAATTCTATGATGATTTGTGGATAATGAAAAATGAGATTAATTCAACAGCTAATTCTTCAATCCTTGAATTAACATGACATATACTCAGTAGTTACACATAATCATTACATTTCAATTTTGCTTTTATTATGGAATATTAATCACCTTCATTATTAGTTAATTATTATCCTTCATGGCCACATTAATCCTTACATTGATAGATTGTTTAAAATTGACCTACGAATGATATGTTCAATCCACATTAATAAAAATTTCATGATCAATAGTTTCAAAATATAAATTTATTTGATATATTAAATCCATATAATGGATGAACTATCTTGGTATTTCTAATTTATAAAATCATTCACATTGTTTACCTTCCCTAGGTGGAAATTTATTTTGAATTCATAATCATCAATGGAATAAAACAATCTCATTAGTATATATTAAAATCATATAGTTTGAATTTATGATAAATAATTTTATTATTAGTAAATATATATATCTCATATTTCACTATAAATTTATTTCCTCAAAATTTTCATTAAAAAACATGGATTCAAACCCTAAATCAATATTCATGTATTTTTCTCTTAAATTTTAAATTATTATGACATATATTTTATATCCAAATTATTTTTCAGAAGGATGCATCTCTGTACCATATATTATGTATCATTATAGATCAAAAACACTTATTCATTTTATGGGAGTGTGATATTATTGGAATACACAATCCAACTCTTTTATTCCTTGACAAATTTCTTATATTACTTTCTCAAATGGAATAAGTCTCAATTCGGAGTCAGAATTTTTATTGGATATGATATCCCAGAAAAAGGTCTCACAATGAATTATAATTGTCTAGATAATATAATAAAACTACAAATCATTGTCAACATAGTTTTTCTATATCTATTATACGTATATTTTTCTTTTTGAGTATTTTTCGATATACCTCATATGAAATTATATAACCGAAAGAATTAATAACTATGTATTAATTATTAAATATTTATAAATTTAGAATATTGATTCTCATCCACAGTTCATTTTACATAGATCTCAAATGATATTAGTACTCTTAATTTCTCTTGGAATAAATAAGACTATAATTAAAAGTCTACAAAAAACAAATCACGGTAATCGAAAAAACTATTCATTAAATATGTTTAGATTTAAGGGGTATTGGTAATCCCCAATGGAATCACTATAAATTCACAATGAATGTATCTCTTATGAATTTATATTTGGTATATCGTTATTATCATGGTTTAGATGATTATTTATAAATTAAAAATAAATATTTTAATAATATAAAGATCCTAATAATTGATCATAATCATCATCGATATGGTGTAAGGGATACATGTTTTTAATATAGATCTTGTTAAGTTCTCAATAATGAATTCAATGACCCAATGTACCTTATATATTCTTAAATAAAATAATAGGTTCACCCCATGGGGATGAATAAGGTATATGAATACCTTATCATGATTCTCTTGAAGATGGTTTTTTAATTCATATAACTCAATCAGGGATACTCTATATAGAGAATTTGAAATATGAGTATCACCATGAATGAGTTTATGGAAACCTCAATTTCATGATTCAGGAGAACAAAAGGAATGTATTTAATATAGAAATCATACATTTTTTAAACATTAGGATTATATATTATGTTGATATACTGAATATCCATTTGAGTAAAATAACCCTCATGAATATATAGTATAAATCATGAAATAGAATTAATTTCAATTAAATGTTAATATTTATCTTTCCATTGAAAAAAGATCTGATGATTATTGGGTATATCAATTGTTACTTCCCTTACTAGTCAATTGATATGGTCTATATATAAATATTGATAATCATTAATCAAATCAGATAAAATTTCTAAAAATGACTAATACTAAATGCTTTTTTGGGAATTATCAAAAAAAATTATAATAAAATCACAAACATTATAGCAGGGGAATAATATTTCCATATACATTATGATTCACCTCATTTATTGGCATAACATATGCCCTTCTTGGTAAAAAATCTCACAATTTCTAATTTCAATGACCAATAGACGAGTAATAAAATTTTTTGACCAAATAAATCTATAAATGTGGTGGCAGATGTGGTCTATTAGTATTATCCATTGCACATCATAATTGTAGATGTAGTTAAAAAGGTATATTATAAATACCAGAAATTATATGATTAATGTCATATTTTATACAACTAGTGTCTTCTCATAACAATGACTAATTATTTTAACATCTTTTGGAAGGTATCAATTTAAGAATGAAATGATTATGTATATATCTATATCAAGAATCAAGAAAATTTGTGATCAAAAGATGATTCTTAAATATTTATCCTTGTGAATAATAATAGTCATGTGAAATTTTAAACTAGTATATATAAATTTATTTATGATAAAATTTTGATTTGTATTTTTTATTTAAATTATTACATAAATTTTTTGATTTCTATCATCTGATATATATATCACAACATCCAAGTTAACACAAATAATGATATTTAGAAATTTTCTCAAAAATAATAGATTTATTCTCTTGATAACGATTTTGGTGATTATTTTTAATACTTAAATTAGTAGTTTATTTCTTTTTATCTCATGTTTTTTGGATTTTTCTGGGTTTATTTTGTGGGTTCACTCTAGTTAAGATATGGTAAGTGTTTTCTTTAAAAGAAAAAAATATTTCAATAATCATAGAAAATATTATAGGGTGAAATAATCCAAGAATAATTTATAAATATATCACATAACAATTTTTTATACAAAATTATTAATTAATAAGGGAATATGAATTCTAAAAAACAACTAAGATCCTTGGAAAAAATATTTGATAATCAATTAAAACCATAATGTAAATAAATAATTTTCATCCCCATAATAAACTATATTAAACCATATGAATTCAACAATCCATAGTTTTCCCAAGCTACTAAGATAAAAACCACATCATTTCAACATAATTCAAAAATGATTCATTTAAATAAAAATTCAATCCCTAATTTTATTCCACAACAAATTTTTGAATTGGTGTATAAAGAATATATGAGTTAGGAATGGAATAAAACAATCATTGATATTTAAAATATCTCACTCTAGGCCAAAAATATTCTTAAATAATTAGTGGTGTAGAATAATGGGATATATTTTTATTCACCCCTACATTATTGGCCAAAAAATGGGGTACTGAAACTATATTATTCTATTCAAAAATTATAATTTATAACAACCAAGTATATAATTTACACTCAATGAGAATAAAATGATTTCTATAGGGACATCACCCTTAGCTACAATATTAGATTTGAAATACACTTTTATTAGTTACCCAGGAGTATCTATAAAAGACTATTGAGTTACTTATTATTCAATGAGTACCAAGTATAAACCCAATGGGTACTTATTTATTCATATACACAACAAATAATAGCCTATGTAACAACACACATTTTCTATATAAATTATTGAATTAATTTTCCCCCCATTTAATGCCAATCTAATATAAGAAATGTTATATTTTATTATTATATATATATATTGATAATATATAATTATTAATAACTTATGATAATTAAATATGCAACATAATTATGAAAATATAATGTTTAATAAAAATAATAAATAAAAAATATTTGAAACTGAAATATTCATCCCCACTACGACACCATCATATTTTATGATATATTTCACTAAAATATAATTAATTTCTTTAATATAATTCTATACATGAAAACTAAAGATTAAATAAACATTATATAAAATAAAAAAAAATTATTTAATGTTATTTTTATCATATTTTTTTATTGGTAGGTTTAAATAAAACTAATGAACATTTAAAATTTTTATATGTAGAAAATTTTTAAAAGAAATTTGTGTTTATTACTTAAATAATAACTAAATTAAAATTATATTTGGAATTTTTTATAGTGTTATGAACCTAGAAATACTTTATCATGGTTGGGGATCAATGGAAATTGTGCACAGGTTAATATAGCAATGTTGTACCAATGCGACGGTATAACAGTAGTAACATTAGAAATGTAGCACCATAAACATTGTAGTATTGGATGGACCTATATTTGAAGAGGTATTTCCCCATGTAATTTAGTGGCAAGGGTATTTTCGTAGTACTACACAGTAACGTGGTCTTGTGAAAAAAATATTGTCCATTAGGCCATGTAAGGGGATTTATAACCTATGGGCATATATGCTGTGAAATTAGTCTACTCAACCATAAATGTGTTCATTTTTTCAATTATAAATAGACGTTGGCATAAAAATTATTAAGAATATAAAATTAAAGGAATATGAGGGTAATTTTTTTTCAGTCAAATATTTTTCATTCTCACACTGTCACTTTATCATAATAAATTAAAATAATTTATATATTTAAAATATTTTATGGAAATTTATAGATTATTCATTAAACTAATTTTTTAAAATTAATCAAATTAATTATAGTTTTCTTAAGAAAATAATTAATACAGTTTTATGATTAAAGTTTTATATTTCTAAAAATCTATTGTTTTTATTTTTTTGTGGTTAATATAAAAATAAATTCACCTAATTATGGAAACATAATTCTATAAAATCTAATTAGTATATTTAAATCTAATAAAATAATATAATTTAATATGATCAACTTAATATTTAATATTATGAACAATACCCAGGGTAATTTGTTTTCACAATGGTAAAAGAGGTATAAAATAAATAAATAATGGGGTAAAGCATTAAACTTTACCTAAAACATTCTTTTATTCAATTATATTAGACTTTTTTGAACAATTATATGATAAAGTCGTAAAATAATTTATTTTAAATCATTATTTTGAAATTAAGAACCCAGGATTAACTTTTATTAAGATAGGTTACATTTTATATAAATTAAAAACTATTTTTCATATTTTAATTTAATGTTATGTTTGGAATATGAAATATAGAACCCTATGATTTTATATTATCTCTCTATAAATTTAATATCACCAATAACATGTTTTTAATGAAACACCATGTTCAAATGAACTATGATATATTATTATGTTACTATTATAACCTAGAAATAAAATTAGATGTAATAAATAATTATATCTACATTTTTAACAATATTTTATTTATAAATTTATTGAATAATGTTTTTGGTTATCATTTTATTTGAAAAAAAAATCAATTTAAAATAAAACCTATTTTTTAGGGAAAATACTTTATTGTGAACATAATATATTTATAATGAATTTAATTATTCGTTAATGGTGAATTATTATATGAAAATATATATATTATATATTCTATAAATATATTAAAAGTAATTTAATATTTTTACTATGCATGAGTTATGAATAATTCTATCATTATTCTTAGAAATTACATTTTAAGATTTGTTATTTTTATCACATTTTATGCACATATTTTTAAATAAATGTCTACATATGATAGGTTTGAAAATTAATTAAATATATTCCATATTTTGAATTAGGAGACTAAAATTTAATAAAGGGCCCCCTTTGATTTCGAGACATTATGAGTAGTTACTTCGATAAAATTTATCACATCAGTAAATGGTTTAGTGATTTAATTTAGTTTGAAAGTAACTCATATGACCATAATTTTTTAATAATTCTTATTTGTTGAATTATATTAAAAAATAATCATATTAGTATAAAATTTTCGTTGTTTAATGGAAATATTGCCATGAATATGAATTAAATAGGATAAAAATCAATGATATGTAAAAAATGTCTCTCACTTTATATTTTATATATTTTATGTTTCCAAATTGGCACAACATCATTATATAAACAAACCTAAATGTTTATCATGATCATAATAAAATTATTTTCATTAAATAAACATATTTGTAATTTTAAATAATTATTTAATTAGATTAAATTCTATTTTCATTCTTATAGATTATTTATTTAATGAATTGAAAAATAATGAAATTTAAATTAAAATATTTATTTACTAATAATGTGAATCTAAATTTTCAAAACCAAAATAAATATATATACATATTACATATGAGAGAGTTTTTCAAAGATTTTTATTTTAATTACCCATTTTTTAGATTTATTTGATGTCATACTAATTGAATAATGTCAAAATTGACATTAATTATAATTTTAAAAAGAATATTATATTTAATTATTGGTAATTCATACAAATATTTTCATCATCCTTGTGAAAATAATATAGTTGATGTTAATTAACATGTTTCATTTTTTTATTCATTTGTTCATTTATAGTAACATTATTAACCCTTTATTTTTAAAATAGTGGTTACTATAGTTAAGGTAAAAAATAATTGACCATGGGTTTAATCACAATGATTAGTTTTATAAAGAAACCAAAAATACTGATAATGTTTTGGATTATGGTAGTAAAACCATGTCAAATGTTATCATTGAATCAATTTCAATTTTGTGGATATTTACATTATATTGAATTTACAATGAATTAATCTTTTTAGAAAATCCAAAACTGCCAATTTCATCAATTATAGAAGTTCACCTCCTCTACCACTTCATCATAGTACAGTGAGGCATCTAGATCATTAAATCCTTGAAAATTTATATTCTAAACATATTTAAACTAGTTTGATTGGTTATTTTCTCCCAAAAAACCATATTTATGTCCCTTTGTGAAGGATATAAAGAAGTTCTCATAATTAAAATGAAATTGTCTTGATTTGTCACTTTTAATTCATTATTGTTTCAGCACATTAGAAATCTATAGAATGAATCATTAAATAGTATATTTAGTATCCAAAATATAATGAAATTTTATTATGATTATAAATCCACAATTTTAACCCTTTTCACATCCAATTACAAGTGACATTATTCCTTTTGTGAATGTACAACTAATCGACTCCACATAGCGATACAATTCATTTTTCTATACTATATTATGTGGATAGAAATTATTATAGGAGTAATATTTCCAAAGATATTTATATTATAATTATACTTTTTAGATAACAATATCTATCTATCTTATTTAATTAACGACCTTTGGTAAACTATAACGATGGTCATCTGCATGTGTTTACTACCACCTCCATGAAGTGATATGATTCACTCTTCTTTTTTATATTAATTAGATTGTAAAACTGATGTACAATATGTAAGTTTATGATTTATATAAAATAATAATTATTTTATAAATTATAATTATTCTTTATCATTATTTATCTCAATCCATATAATAATGAATACAACATTATTTCATATGTATGACATACTATATCTATGAATAGTGTAATACATTTTTTCATATATACCTATAATGAATTAAATTAAATACATATATAAGGAATATATATGATTTATAAGTAATTATTAATATATTTTATATTATTTGTCCTTTAGAAATGTATAAATATTAAAACAAATGAAACAAAACATAGATGAAAAAAATCCATTATTACCGAAAATAATGAATTTTAACATGGAATTGTAAAGAAATATGTGATAAAATATGATAATTATGTCATAAATGGTATAAAATATATGATTTATGTTATATAATAACAATACAAACAATACATATTTATTATATAGGATCTCTAAATATAACGAACCATACATTACATACGTTAATATTACTTCAATATGTAAGTATATTTATCAGAATTTTTGTTTATTCATTACAACCTATTATAAATCCATGACAAGACAGTATAAGTAAAATATCATTAGAAACTTAGAAACATAAACAACTACTTCATAAAATATCTATTTAACCACAAGCTTATATCTTCATAATTATAATCTTTTTGACATATCTTACATAGTACCTTTCTACATGACCTGAGGAAAAGAAACATATGAAATGGAAATCTCAAATGCTCAGAATATTTAAAAAGGGAAATATCAATCATATCATAATTAACAGTTGGAAGTCTTATCCTGCTTATGAATGATCATGATATCATATCACTAGATAAAAGTTAATATGAATTATTGGACATAATCCCAAATGTCATAACCTAATACATGATGTATTTTGGAAAACACATAAGCATAGAAAATCATTTCTTATTAGTCATGCCTCATATTAATGATCATCATATCAGACAATGTCAATTACTGAACTTATTTTATATGTTGTTTCTACCATATATTACTAAAATTGATTAAATTTTTGTTCAATTAATGTATATATAATTATATATAAATCATTACCCAATTTATGGGAGGAAGATATATTACCCACCCATCTCATAATATAATTTTTTTTACATGTTCCAGAAAACTTAAATCATTCATCATAGCATAATGCATGATATAAAATGGGTTTCTTAAAAATCATTCAATCATTATATAATCCATATAAAATATCAATCAATCATTATCACAATAAAATCATAGTAATAATAAGGATAGACAAAAACCCTATTTAATCAGTGTCATCTTAGATGAAATTGATGTTGATAAAACACTTAAAAAATTTATTCCTGAGGAAAATATCCTTTATTTTTCGAAAATGTTTTCTTTTATCCAAATAAATAAAAATTTTAAAAGAAAATAATTTATTTAAAAATAAACTTCAAATCATGTAAATCAATAATCATGTAAATAAGGCATTAGTAAGATGTAAAAAACCAATCAGTAGTTTAAGTGAATATAATGTCTCCTCATATGTTTGTCTGAAAAGTCAAAAAGTACCTCGTATCGATTAATGAAAAACGATTACATTCATAGCATTAAATAAAAATTAACGAAATGGTAAAATTTACTATAAACACATGTATATTATTATAAATATTTATATCTAATTTGGAAACATTGATGTGGATGATAAATATATCCCAGTAAATACTTACATATAAACAATCTCGGAAAATAATGACATTGACAAAATTTTCCATTAACATAGGTCTTATATACTTTGTATGTATCAAAAAGTCATATATAATGATTTAAATAATGTAATTAACGTATTAATGAATCATATTCATATTTATGATATAATATATGATCATATTATAGTCTGACTGTTAGTTATATTCTATAATCCCTCTTTAGTGGGATATTAACAACTTTATGTTCTTATGAAAGATTTATAGGATAAGTTCATGTTCAACCTCGTAGGATATATATATCATTTAAAAAATGATTCTAGTATAATAGACATCACATTTACTCATTCCATTCTAGTATATAAAAGTGGATTAATAATGATCATGTTCAATGAATTGCATCGTATCATGGAGACGGTAGGTCGTACGTACGCAAGAGCGACAATATCGTACCAATAATTATTGAATGGTATATTAGTGGATTGTGTATAATATATTAGAATCAGTATAATGTTATAATAATAATATACATTTCTTATTTTCATCACTATACCCATCCATGTAAGGTGGTGGTGAAAAACATATGACACCACACTGTGGAGAAGGTAAGTTGTACATACGTACACACAATGATTTTTTATCATAGGATGGATAGAAGGTGAAATATGTTTTTTTATAATTATAATAAAATGATAGTATATTAGTGATATTGAAGTTATTAATTTATAATGAAACAACTAATGAAGAGGATGTATGAGAATAAATAAGTTTGAATGAATTGGTATAAGATATTACATCTTCCTCATCACGCTTCCCCTAAATCTCTTTAAAGAGAACTAGATATGGTCCTCGAAGATGACCCTAACCTATAGAATTAAAATATGTTAGTTTAGAATGATACATGTAATGGTATGTATCAACAAGAAGTTTCAATATGTAATGAATAGGTGAAGGATGATGTACTCTTTTATAATTATGGTTTGGGGCAGTTTTTGAAACTCCATAAATAATAATTTACAATAAGAAAACCTATAGAAAAGCCTCCAAAACGTCTCAATGTAGAATTTGGTATGATATAGGTCTGTTATAGCATCAAAATGTAAATTTTGGACCATTATTTATGTCAATGTATACCTTATATTTTTAATTAACCAGTAGTTATTATATTTAATTTTTAACAATAGTAACAAATAATTCAATATTAAAATGGTACTTTTTTGACTTATTTGATGTAAAATAGACCATAATAATTAAATTATATAATTTTATAAAATTTCATATTTATGATATATTTCATAAAAATTGTTTATTTAATTTTATATAATATAATAAAAGATTGTTTTGATACATAATCAATAGTATCAATTTTCACACTATTCAGTTCATTGATTTTTAGAAATATCAATATAACTAGATAAAATTGAACCAATAATTTTATAATATTACGTGAAGTTCATGTTTTTCTATAAAATTCATTAGAAATGTTAATTATCCAATATTATATTTACTTTATTGTTTTTAAAAATATATTCCTTCTATTTCTCATAATAAAATAATTACTACAATAGTTTTGCGTAATTATTTAATATGATTATTTTTTGAATAAAAAATATTTATATATTAATATGATGAGGAAAAATAAAATATATTTAATAATTATTATTTTAGTGAAATTTTACATCTTGAAGATACAGTATTTAAAATGTTATATTTAATAAATTATAGTGGGGACAACATTATCATCACATGAAATAAAATAATATATGTTTTATAATCCCTCCTATAAGACTAAAAATGGTAAATAACACTACCCATGGATTATTATGGTAAATATATACTGTATAAATAATATTTGATCATGTTTTTGGATATTTTAATGGGAAATATTATTTTAATAAACAATATAGTTTGGATATTTAATCAATTAAAGAAATTCTATATCATTAATGTATAAGCTATAAAAGTGATTATATTTTTTCAAAAAATTACAAAAAAGTAATAGTGATAATAGAAAAAAATTAATTATTATAATGAGTGTTTATAATCTATATTATCATCGGTATTACCTTATATTAAAAATGATGTAGTTATTAAAAAATGAGGGGGACATATTTAACTTTTTTTAAAATAAAATAAAATAAATATTCATATCTCCTCTATCTAGATTAAGTGGAAAACATTTTGAAACAAATATGATTTATTTGAAAAACCCCATCTAATTATATTATGAAAATTGTTATGGTAAATTTATAATTGTATTTGTACACTTAATTACTTGGTTTACCCTTTTAATATATTAATAAATAGTACCTATGTTACCAATATTAATGTCCAAAAAAATAAATATATTAAAAAAATATATAACTAATATTTACCAATATGGATTACATTTTTAAAAATTTAAAATATAGAATTTTCATTAATTAATTTATAATTAATCTCATATTTAGAAAGAGAGAATGAGTTTTAGAAGCTAAAACATTGCAAATGACTGAAATGTTTTTAAATATGAATTCAATGTAAAATTAATTATAATGAAATTAATTATATTAAATGATAACAAATATTCATTTTATACTTTAAAACCATTCAATATTATAATTTAACCATATCAATTATTTCTATTAAATAAGTTGTTTTCATAAAATTTAGTGTATTTTTACTATTCAAAAAAACATAAATGTTATCAGAAAAATATCAAAAATCAATACAAAGTAAATTTTTATATCCCATTTCAAATGAACATGTTTATTTTGTGATATAAAAACAATTAATGCATTAAAATTTTAATTTAAAAGTGGTTTATCATTAAATGGTGTCAAATTATCCCTTCAAAAAAAATAGTTTCTTCATATATCAAATAAGGTTTATTCATAAATTAGGACTTAAATATCTATTGGATGTATAACAAAAATAAATTATAATTTATAAAACATATATATCTCAATAATTTCTTTATGAATAGTAATTCACTGAAAAATAAATGTATATAATTGATTTATATTTTTCATAAATAATTAGTAGCCAATGAATTCACAATGCAATTTCATAAGTTAGTTATAATTTATAACTCTATCCTAATTGATAGTATTTAACAACAATTTTATAAAAAGGGCATCTGATTGTTATTTTAAACTCAATATTTCATGCAATTCTAGCTGTAGAAGAATTAAAATTATTTAAAAGAAATATTTCTATAAAAAATATGGGTGTTACATTCTACGCCCCTGAATTATATTTCACCATTGAAATTTGTCAGTTGAAAAAAAACTAATGAAGTTACCTCTCAAACATTATATCCTCATGTTCCCATATAACATACAAAAATTGGTGGTTCCACCAAAAACATTAAAAATGAAAGTAGTCTTGAATCGTAGAACTTTTTCCCTATGATCTAGAATCCATATCCGGATTTCTTCTTAAGAAATATCTTGCTTCATCGATACGAATTCTGAGTTTAGTATATGCGAATTTATATGTTTGTAATTTCCCTAGATAGATACATGGAACACATCATGTTCTTGAGAGAGATTCAGTGAAAGCACGAATTAGTAAGCTACCTTCCCAAAACAATCCATAATATCAAAATGGTCGATATACTGAGGGATCAACTTTCACTTTTATTCCAAATATTATTACTCTCTTATAAGGATATATTCAAAGAAAGACCTTATCGGCCACTTCAAACACTATGTCATATCTTCAATGGTCTTTATATATTTTTTCGACTCTAAGATTCTATTATGTGTTTTTGAATAGATATGACCTTTTTTTCCTTTTTATTAACAATATCAGGTCCTAATAGATTTCTTTCCAAATCTTCAACACAACAAGTTATAGATCTGCACTTCATTCAATAGAGGGTTTAATAAATATCCATCTTGATAATAGAGTGAAATCAATTATTGTACGAAAATTCAACCAAAGTTAGGTGTTTATCATAACCACCTTTGAAATTATTATAGAAATCTCTCAACATGTATTTTAGATTATGAATTGTCCTCTAAGACCAACTGTCTCTCTGGGGATGATAAGAAGTTTTGAAACGTAACTCTGTATCTAAGGAATAATGAAATCATCACCAGAACACAGAGTTAAACCTTAGATCCTGATTAGGATACATGGAAAGTGGTACACCATGAATCTTTAACACATCATTTACAAATATCCTCGAAATATTATCACGAGAGAAATCCTCTCTCATAATAAATAAATGTGCCAACTTCATAAGTTGATAAACAATAGCCTAGATAGTATCATTTCTTTTGGATGTTTCGGCAACTCTGAAAAAATTACACTGAGATTTTTCCCATTTCAATTATATAATAGTTAATTATTTTATCATCTCATTAGAATTATGTCTCTCATCATTAACCTGAGGACAAACCAAGAACTGAGAGACAAATTTAGCAACAAATATTTTCATTCCATCCTACCCCAGAATAAATATTTCAAGTCATTGTACTTATTTATTACTTCCTATATTAACATATAATGAATAAATATGTGCCTAATCCAATATATACTTCTTTAATTCTGACATGGGAGGAATATAAACCCGATTCCAGAACCTTGTTATTCCTTCACATTGACAGTGTAATTTCGGAACATTTCCCACCTTCTATTGTATCTTTACGTCAATATTTTGTGCTTCCTTTGTATTAAATCGTATATATGAATGAAAATTCATTTGGTAAAGGTAATAGGAATACCATTCCTTTAAAAATTTTAAATCAATCCTTTGAAAATCCATAATTTTTCGATTTTTTGTGTTCCTCATCCCAGATTTGATAGCACAGTCTTGATGACTCAAAGCATCTTCCACCTTGTTCGATTTCTCAGGGTGGTAATGTTTTGAGTAGTAATAATAATTAATGAAATCCAACCCACTTCTTTGGTGCATAAATAGTTTCTTTTTTGAATATATACATTAAAATTTTATGACTATAAAAAATATCACATATTTCCCCATAAAGATAAGGCCTCCATATCTTTAAGGGAAATATTACCACAGAAAGATAAAAATAATGTATTATATTATTTATAACATGGATTTTCAATTGTCATGAGTCATAAACTATCAAAATATCATTTTTCATGAGAACACAACCCTACACCTTCTTGGGTGCATTATTGTAGATAACAAACCATTCATCACTACAAGAATGTGTGAGCACAGGTGCACTGGATAATTTTTTTAGATCATTGAAATTCACTTCACATTCCTTTGTATATAAAAACATATCTCTTTTATGAGTCAACTTGGTTATTGGAATAGATAATCAGGAAAAACATTCCAAAACTAATCGATAATATCTTTCCAAACTGACAGAAAATCAGATCTTATTTACCATTTTTTGTCTCGACCAACGTTCAACAACTTCTGATTTTGATGGATCCATAGGTATCACATCTCATGAGATTATTTTAAAAAAATGAAACATTTTGAAGCCAATATTTACAAATGGTAATTTTTTCATAAATATTCTCCTTTCATTGGGTCTTCGGTATAATTCTCAAGTGGTTTACATGTTCTTCCTATCTCTTCAAATAGAAAAATATATTGTCTATAAAATATACTACAAACTGATCAAGATAGTCACTAATTAGACTACTAATAAGATCCATGAAGATTGTAGGGGTATTACTAAGACCAAATGGAAATAATATAAATTCATAGTACCCATACATTATATGAAATTCTATCTTGGGTATATCCTCATTCATATACCTTAATTGATGATATCCTGAATGAAGATCAATCATGGAATAGTATTAAGCTACGTGTAGTTGGTCGAATAGGTCATAAATGTGTGGAAGAGGATATTTTTTGTTGATATTTATCTTGTTAAGTTCTTAATAATCAATATAGTGTCTCATTGATCATTTGTTCTTCTTAACAAACAGAACATGTTATCTCCAAGGTGATGCACTAGTGAATATGAATCCCTTATCAAGATAATCTTGAATGTACCTTATAAATTCCTAAAAATCTATTAGATTCGTTCTACAAGGCGTATTTGAAATAGGTATGACACCATGTATGAGTTCTATTGAAAACTCAACTTCATGATTTGGTGGAAGAACAAATAATTCCTTCAAAAAGACATCATAAAACACTCGTACAATGGGTGTATTCTAAATAATGATTTTCTCCCCAACCATTTGAGATAAATCACAATAATTTATTAGAATCTAGTCCCATAATATAAATGTAATTTATAATTAAATGTTATATTCATTTTTGAATCAATGGATGATCCTAGATTTATCTAGAATAAGAAATTTGACTTCCTTTCCTTGGAAATTGATTGGATATCGATATAGAGAAATCCAATACATTCTATGAATCACATTGAATTCCACTATTGGAAGGATTTCAAGAGTTTTAGGAAGAAAGTTCCAACAAAATTCATTCGGAGAAGAATTAGAAAATTTTGATGTGATTGTTGTTACATTAGGAGTTGTCACAGCTTACTCTACATGTAATTGTTGATGTAATATGGTGATAACCTTAGAAAATACTTCAAATATAAAAGTGATCGTGGATACAGAATCAAATAAAAAATATTCTACATCGGAATAGATGGTAAGTGTACCTTTAATGACATCATTTTCATATATTACATCAACAATAGTGATTTCATGTGAATTTCCATTGACATTGGCCTTAAGAATTTACTAAAATCAATAATCTTCAATAATCCTCAGATTAGGAAATTTATTTGCATAATTCTCCATTTCTTTGCACTTGTAGAATTTATGTGGTATAGGTAAATTCTATGTTTCCTTTTCTCTATTCATATCATTTGCCATATTTTTCCCATCACTTCATAATTTAACTACCTGAGGACCTACTTTTCTACACTAAAGTCATTTACTAGTACCTTTAAGAAAATGTCCCTTATATTTCTTTCGACACATTTAGAATAAGGTAATACTCATTTTTTTTGTGTTGTCTTTATTTTTTCCAAGGAATACTATTTTTCTCATCTTATCAAATCCATTGGATTTATGGGTTACTCAAATATCCATGTCATTTTTAGAGCACATCAAATGATTTCATCATAGCTATTAATGTCCCTAATGGATAATTCCCTTATGATACATGGATTTGAGCCACTAATTAATCGATCAATTTTACATTCAGTTTGAATAAAATTCTACAATATTTCCTTGAATGTATTCTAAATTGGCTCTATAGGTTCCGATGAATTCATCATCATTTTTATTATGTTCATGGAGCATAATATCCATCTTTTTTGAAGAATACATGGAAATCACTTATTGAAAAAATATGTTCTTGACCTCGACCCATTCCATTGACTAAATTTCTTCTTTTTTCCTCATATTATTGATATGATTCCTCCATTTATGAGCATCAACTTCCAATGATAGACTAATATGATTATTTTATCATTTTCATTACATTGTAGAATTGAAATTATCTTTTCAGTGTTACTGATCCATTGTTTTGTAATTAATAGATCATAAGACCCACTAAAAGTAAGTGGAAAATGCCTCATGAATGACTCAAGAGAATGTTGCTAACTTCATTTCTAATTTGAATGTACAAAATGATTCATATGTTTATAATGTTGTGTTAGAATTTCTAAAATATTATTCATTCCATCTCCAATAATATTTTGTTACATAAGGGGGCACTCATTTCATTGCCCGCCACATTCTACATTATCTTGGTTCCTTTGGGTTCAAAACGCTCACAAAAACCAATATGTAGAGTGTTATAAACATTAATAATTATGGGAAAACCACATAATCAAGACTAAAATTTCAATTTATGAAACTTTATATTTGATCCTATGTTATTTAGGGTCATTTATAAAACACTCGGATTGTATCATATACTTATACATATCCCTAGGATTCTTACTAAGGCATTCTCTGTAACATCCCTGGTAAATAAAGAATATTACTTTTTGATATTTATTAATATTTTTTTATAAAATATTAAAATTAAATTAAATTGAATTATATGTTAAATGGCATACCCAATATGCAACAATGAGTTTCTTTGAAATCTTACGTTGCACACTAATAATATAATAATATTATTATAAATGATAGTTAATGCCTAGCCATTGTAATGACAGGAATGAATAGAACTAACTACAAAAGGATTATATATGCTTGTCAAATATTTTTACGTTTATACAAATAAATTTTAATGGCATAAAATTCAAATGAATCCATTTTTAAGAATAAAAACTCTAATATCATTAAAAGATTGTTTTACCGCCTTTTGATGGTGAACTTTTTTTAAATCCAACTTTTGACAATTTTATAATCTCTATATGTAAAAATAAACTTATTCTTTAGAATTGGGATATTTAAATTTACTTTGGATAAATTTTTTGTATTTTTCTGACATTGTTCATTTTTATAATGAATAGTGAAAAATAATGCATTTTACTTCAAAACTGCTTTTTCATCTAATTTAATTATATTGATAGATTATCTTTTTAATTGGTTTTAAAGTGTAAATAGAATATATTTTTTCAATTTAATCCAATTTTGGTCATTGGGATTAATTTAACTTTGAAATTGGACATAAAAAGTTTTTAATCTTTTGATAGAAATTGTTTCTAAAAAACCCGTTATTTGTTTTGACAACGTGAATTATTTTTAAATTAATTATTGTAAATTCTGTGTTTGGAATTTTTTTTGTGGATTCCATATTTGGAATCATAAGGTCCAAATTATTTAATTAAGACTCTTTTTTTTGACATTATGAATAGTGACAATGGTAATTATCTTTAATTGTCGTGATTAATTAGTAATCGGGTAGTTAAGGGTAATAAAATAGTATCATAATAATAAAAAATGACCCCTAAATGTGTCCTAATGCTACTGGTTGTGTCATGGACGTCCATGGGATGCCTTTTTCCAAACTTTGTGACCCCATGGAATCACTTTTGGGTGATAATGACACGTTATCATTTTATTTTTTTAAAGAAAGCAGAATATCAAAGAGTATGTAACACCTAAGTAAATTTTTTTTAATTTTAACTAAACAAATTATATATTGGACTATAAATTGTAATTGGAATTATAAATAGATTTCCTACATTATAGTATTTTTTTTAAAATTTTTAGACATTAAATTAATTAAATTCTTTATGACACCATGATGATGCAGCGATTACCGCATTAATTACGATTTAAATAAAATGAAAACATAATGTAAAATCTAAGACATAAACTTGTAAAAGACCTATTGTATGAGTATATTTCGAACCCTTATCACCTTATCCTAGAAATATATCAATTTGTAACCTTTATAATCTGAAAATCATTTTAACATAATGTAACATTTCTTGACTTTCCAAGAGAGCCCCTCCTCCGTCTTATAAAAGGCCCCCACCTCTACCACCTTACCCACACCTCTCAAACCATTGTCTCAGAAACAATCTTCTCATTTTATCTCTCCCCATCCCACTATTCATCATATAATCCTTTCCTTTGGCATAATGCTCTTCAAGAAACCCTTTTGGTCCGAACTAAGTGGAGTTACTCGATTTAAAGGTAATGTCTTCTCTTACGTTCATTTGTATTATTTTTCCTCTCCAACCCCCTAAAAACTTTTTATTACATTCTTTTGTAACAAAATCAGTATCTTAAATATACTAGGATGTTTTTATGATAAGGATAAGAGCTACACATACACACACCTCCAACTAAGGGTTAAATAACATACTGTTTCCGTGGATGGAGAATTACTGCCTCATGAAACGATGATTGTTCTATCTTCTCCTACCACCTCTCATGGTGGCCATTATGATGGAAAAATATTTATTTATGATATATATTATATTTATTTCCTATATATTATTCTGTATTTTATATTTAATACATACCATTATGCTTTGCATGTTGTGAAAATGCGATAATTTTATTTGAGGAAGTGTGGACCACCGCCCCCTGAATTGATGTGACTCATTCATGCAATACATGGAATGTATAAAAAATGAAATTTATTAACAAATGTGACCTGTATAAAACATATATAATACTGAAATTATAATATATATATCTCTCATTTAGTTTTAATTCCATTAATATGACAACGAAATGAAAGTAGCATTCATGCGAACATACGACCTACCATCTCCATGAACAGTGCATTACATTTTTTATCTACAAATGTTATGGAATAGTATAAAATGAATATATACTGGATATATATGATATTTAAATCAATAATACTATTTTGGATATGATTTATCTATAACTACATGAAAAATTATTTTCTAACAAGTTCAATTTTCACTCATGTACCGAACATCAACAAAAACGTCTGATATGAACTCACATTATTAATCAATTATTATAACATTATTATATGAGATATGAACTGAATAATAATATTTAAATTATGTCCTTAATAAATTATAAATTTACCAATGTTTATTATTCAGGAATATATAGAAACGAAAAAGACATGTCGGACCTGATGTAAGGGATCCTACCTCTCTCTTTCTATTCATGTATTTTCTTTTATGTCATTTATTTTAACCTCTATGTTGTTATTTTGGGGATATTATTTTATATTACACATTCTGTAAATTTGATGTTTATATTATAAGAGACCCTATTTGATTTAATAAATCCATTTTTTGATCTTTTAAGAGGCGTCGTTAGGCTGCCGAGTTTTCGTATGGGATTTTTCATCTCTCTTTTATTCCCATGGGATTTATGCTACATTTTCCACCATTTCCTTTGAGTGGCGTATGTACTGACCATTATTATACTCTTTGTGTAATATAATTTCGTCTATGATTATTTACTTCAATGTTGTATAGTCTTTATTTCATGGGGTGTATGTTTTGAAAGTTAACCAAGTCGTTAAGGGAACCTTTCACCCTCCTATTTTTAAAAGACTTATTTTTGTATTTTCATTTAAATTAAATCTTATTATGTTGATATATGTTCTTATATATCCATATTTCTGAAAATTTTGTGTCCAAGTGATGATATACCCTTTATCTTGCTCGTCAACTCGTTTTATAAAATTTGATGCGACGCCGTTTGGCTATCAAATTTTTGCAAGGTAACTTCTTAACCCAATTCCAATTCATTGGGTTAAACCTCTACTTCTTGATTATGTCGTGATATGAATATGTGTGGATGACATATTATTGTTTTACACTGAGTATCCACTTATATTTAGTGTATTTATATTTTTAACACATAATTATTTCATTTCGATATCCTTGCTCTAATGGCATGATCTTTGATTGGGATTACTTCTCAAGTTCTTCTCATTGAGACACTTCTTAATGATATGCACTTTTATTCTTTCATAATGTGTATATATAACCCCTTTTAATTTACATATCCATATTATGTCTATACTAACATCATTTAATTGTTATGAAAATGGTCTACATTCATGTGGCTTATAATCTAAATGTTCAAAATGGAAAAGGACTCTTTTATTAAAACATTGTTTTAAATGGTTTTAAATATTTATTCTTGTAAACATTTATAATATATTTCCATGTTTTAAAAAAAATTAAGGCTTTATTTATATAAAAATGATTGTTTTAAACGCAAATTTCCCTTAAAAGGGTGGTAAGGCATCGTTTGAAAATAAATCCATCTACTCGGCATGTACGTTTCCCTATTACAGCAAATATCATATAGTATATGTTTGTGCTTATATTAAACCCATTATATAGAAATATACTAGCCGTAGATAACCATTTCTCTACAATCAACAATATGTATGGGTTGCTCCATGAATGATGAATCTACCTCAAACCCAACCACATCATGCTAAATAATATGAGTCATATATGAATGATATTAATAAGGTTTGGATATAAGGAAGACTTGTGCAATGAAATATACCTATGACAGAACTGAAATTTATAGGTTACTGACATGACCTTCTCAAGAATCTCAAAGGGTCCAATTTAATGATGCAAAAAATCCATTGTTTCAGAATTTCTATATTCCCTAGAATAGGATAATATCATGTGAAAACATTACTCTCTATATAAAATATAGTTGTCAATGATGATGATCAGATAATTTTTTATATATAGAATATGCTATATACATCTATTTCTTAATAAGATGATTCTTATATGAAGTATACATAATGATACAATGACATATTAACCCTACCACCCCATACATTAACCATTTTAGGGGTGAATTACATTCCATCTTGTATTGGTACTCATATGTATAAATATGCATGGTCTCCATGAAGCTATTATTTTTATAGAAATAATATAGGGGTATATATTTTAATGAACCCCTAAAATAAAAAAAACATGAAAATATTATCTATTCCAAAACATGTATCGTATACGTATAATAACAAAAAGATTGTGGATGATAGGCTATACCTAGTAGTAATTGTGAATCCAATAACTTCTATAACCCCCATGTGAACAGACATGTGAAAAGATAATCTCTATGTCAAATTAGAGAACATGGATCTCTATGGAGTAATATGAATTCATTAATTAATACCCTCTTAAACTCATCCACTTATAAGGTCTCAAGAATAGTCATAAAAAGGGAAACTTTTTCTGACCAGTATTTGATCACCCATACAAAATCAAAACCCTGCGGTGATCTAGATAAAAATTTTACAAAATACATGGTTACATCATCTCATTTACAGTTATGAATAGTTAATATCTACAATAGAACCACTAATCACTAGTGTTTTACAATCACCTAATGACAGGTGGAACATTGAGTAATTGATTCAGTTATATGTATTTTCAACCATTACAACTAGTATTTATTGTGCATTACTTGATACATCATTGTATGTGTGGGATGTGAAACCTATGTACATGCATGATACTCTAAAATAAACTCCTCTTAGATGTCTGTGGGAACCCAGACACATCCTTGTATGTGAAATATATCATCCTCATCAACAATCCAACCAAAAGATGTGTCATCACCTATAATAATCTCCCATATGTCAAAGACCTAAGAATCTAACAACTTCCTCATCTTCATTCTCTCAATAAGTTAATAGTTAACTAATAACAATGTATTTAAAACTATCTATGATGGTTAAAAATCAATATATGTATCTCAAAAAATGTGGAAATAAGATATAACCCATGATTGGTGTTATATACATATTGTGTATTATACCTTTTGAATGAATCAAAAACTACATTTCTCTATCTAGGGGTATATTATAGATCAATTTTAAAAGAATTATGTTATTAAAACAACCATCATTTCATTATATTCATTTCACACTATGTATAAACATACAAGAGTTTTTTGTAGTCAATATACACCATAAAATTCTCTCATAGTATGTAGTGCCTCTAATAGTGCATGATATGTACAATAACAGATATATTCAGATCATGTGTTGGGTTGTTCTTTTTGGGTAGCCTCAATTGAAGAAACCCATATGCCACAAAATAATTCACCTACACCATAAATTCGCATAACCTAATATCATTGGCATCACAACAAAATATATATATTATAAATACAATTTCATTTTATATCTAGATATTATATCTAAATATATTAGTATTCATTTAAAAACAAAACATAACAATGATAGAAAATTATGGGGTTTTCATCATTACAAATATTGAATCATAACAACTGTGTAATAAAACATCTAAATCCTCTACCATCTATTCCTTAATAATTTGACTCTTTTTTGAAATATCAAAATTAACTTCTTTCTTCATATATATGGGATAAGAAACATAAAAAGGTTCTTCTCTGATGCTCATTATGGGTAAACAAGGGAGATATCGATCATAAAATTATCATAGTGGAACAGGAACATGAACACAACATTTAAAATAATATCTTCATTCCAGATATCATTATCTAGATTCACTGATCAAATCATATAATTTTATAAGAAACGAATCATAAGATAAAACTATCTATGAAAACAGAATATTTTCATAGTACATGGAATTAAATTACTCATAGTGGAAGGGTTTACTTCAAAAACCATTATAGTAGTTAAGGATCACTTCCAAGACCATCATATCTGATAATGTCCCTCACTAAACTGAGTCCACTCCCTATTTCGGTCTTATATTACTAAATTGAGTTCAAGAACCTTTCTAGTCATTTTTTTATGAGCGTAGTACACTAAAGATTCAGGTATTTTCAATGAAAATTAGGTTCACTTCTCATTATATCCATATATTATTGAAAAAACTTCTCTCCCATTCAATTACTTCCATAATGAACTAATTTCACTACCAATTTAGGTCATATCTTATTGAACCGGGTTAACTTATTATTCCAGCCATGCCTTACTAAACTTTGTTCACTTATAATATTATTTATATCCTATTGAACTGAGTCCATTATCCATTTTATTCATATCATTGTCATGATTCATAAATCATTTCCCGATGAAGTGAAGGTAGATACAGGTCCCACCTCTCATTTCATATAATGTAATCATTGTCCTTAACTATAAAGTAACCACCATCATTGGTTATAACATAACCACAATCATTTAATGATTATAATACATATGAGTTATATATGAATATATGGTAGCCATCATATCGAAAACCATGCAATGCAATTAGTTTCATAAAAATATCATTATAACATAACTCATGGAAGAAACAAGAATCATAAACAACATTAAAACCTTAACATAATCTTCAAGAGTGAGAATAAGTATGGTATACATGAAATTATATCCCATATAATTCATAATGTTAAAAAATGTTACCTTAGTTGGAAAAATTATTTTGAAATAAAACATAATATAATAATGGAAGAAAATAACATTTCAATTTTCAAGTCATTTATTTTTAAAGAGACCCAAAATTATATAGGAAAATAAATATTTTTTATTATTTCAGAAAGCACATTTAATGAAAAATTGGGAAACCAATAGGATCAAAATACATGAAATGTCAGACATCATAAAAAATATCCATGTACTACCAAAAAAATTAAAGTTATTATAATCCATTACCTTGACAAGACGCCATTTGATGGAGGTTGAATTCATATCAGGGTTGTCTTTAATGAGATCCTAGAAGTGGGATTCCATATTGTCCTAGGTCTACACATGCTCTTATAGACTTTTTTTCATCATTGAAACCCGTATCAAAATCATATACTATTGGTCAATCTATGAGGATTGGACTTCAATCAAATCAACACACCGAGGTCTTTGGATCATTCTATGTACATCATTCTATGAAATCATGATCAATAAATATTCCTATAGCATTTATTCATTATAATGGTTAGGAATTTCCTCGATGATGTCTGATTCAACGTCCACCGTAGTCATTGGGATGTTATCATCAACATAAAAACTCTTTTGACAGATTTTTCCTTTAATAGAAGACCTTGTAACATAATGTCTATGTATGGTTGAGTAGTCCTATTGTCTCCTCGGTCTCTAAATATACAGGAAAAACCCATCAAAATCCACAAGGGTGATCTTCGATTTCCTTAAAGACGACCTAATTTAATCATCAACAATTTATGATTCCTTGGGATATAGGGACTACAGTTATAAGGAAGACTCATTATCTTATGTTGTAACATCTGACATTCCTTATAATGTATGGATCTCTAATTTCCCATCCTCATCGATATTTACTTATTCAAATGGAGGTGTATAATCAACACTCAGCACCTCAAAATGGTTTTGAGAGCCACCGTGAAATCTAGGTATACCTATGTGAATTTGGGAGGGAGGCATCAAACCCTCACCAAGGACCTGTTCTGTCGACGCTGTAATCTTAATATGGAATGGTCATAAACTGTACTCACATTATCCCCCTGATCAGCAAGAACCCCAAAACAAATGTAAATACTGACTTGACCAGATCCCGAGGCCATAACCTCTTGAGGAGAATTTCATACAAATCTCACAACTTCTGTATATGTGGGAGGGTTCTTTAAGCCCCCCTTCACACCCTAAACATACCCTGAACCACCTCAGACCGATCTAAGAAAAGGGTTAATACCTAAATCCCACCTTAGAGGACAAAAAACATCCTCAACCCTCGGATCAAAAATCCTCAGACCCATTTCCTTCTGGGGTGGGAGTATGAAATCCTACCTCCCCAATACCCTGATTATCTTCATTAGGAGAAATTCAAGAAAAACCATGGATCCAGCTATTGGGACCATCCTTCACAGTGACCCGAATAGACTAATCCTCCCCCAACGCATTCCTACATCTACTAGAACCATGACGAAAATGCTTACAAAACAAACGGATTGGAACCCACGATACATTGCATACCTTCTAGTACCAACATAATTCCACTTCAACCTCGATTTAGATGGAATCCAGTGGGTTCTTCGATAAGTCATGTTCAATGAAAATCCTTGGCGAAATAGGATGACAAATAGCACGAGTACAGTTTACAGCCCATGGATGTGGGGATAATTGGGAAGAGATGGTTATTATGGGATTTAAAAATATTTATGTCTCTTTAGGAGAAAGAGGTGGTCAGGGTTGGTGTTTATAAACGATAATGGGTGGGTTTAAGTTATTGAATAATGATTAATTATATTTTTACCCAACCTCAATTGGGTGGTATTAATTCCAAAAAAATGGATGATAATGAATTTTATAATGGTTGGTTAAGGTTGAAAATTCATCAACTACCAATTTAAAGATATATTTTTAGGTATTTTATATTTTAAGTTTTTTACATAACCCCTTATATTTTCCCCCTATATCGCGATAAATATTCTTTTACCATTGTTTCTTTTTTAGGGCGCAAAATTAAAATAACCCTAAAACATTATTTGTAATAACTAGTCATAATATGAAATCCATTTTAAAAATTTAAAATCACATATGTTTCAAAATTACATTTAAAATTAAATAATCAAAATGCCCTGAGAAATTGATTTTTTTGGAAAATCAGTTTTTAAGTCAAAAAATGGAGCTATGAAAAAATAAGGTATATATATTATTTTAATGTAATTAATTAAAATATATCTAAAAAAATTGTACTTAAATTACTTTTAGATCAAGTTAAAAAAATAAAATTAATTATAAATAAAAATAAAATGATTGTTTTGAAAAATCTGAATTATATTAATATTCATTAAAAAATTATGTTTTCCAACAAAATCAATATATTTAAACATAATATAATTTTGACAGGCTGAATAGAATAATTATTTTCATATTATTAAATAAATTTTCTCTGTGTGTAAAAAATAAATTATATTTACTTTCTTGTAAAAATGTTATAAAAATTGATTTTTGAAGAAGACATATATTTGGACAAAAAAATAATATTTCTGAAAATTATTTTCATATTAATAAGAAATAATTAATAAAATTACAATGATTTTGAAATTTATATAATTCATAATGTTGTTAATTTTATTAATTACATAAAATTTAGTGGCTATGTTATAATGGTCATATTAAAAAGGTAATATTTTGGAGTTCGGTTAAGCTTAGTGTTCTATAGAATGTAAACTATTGTAGATATTAATTTTTTTAAAATAGACATAATGGAAAATCACAGGGAGTTAAATTAAATGCCCCAGATAATGAATTTTATCCTCGATGTTTTTCACTGAGAAACTAATATATGGGGATATATATTCTTCATTGCATACAATTGTTTCCACATAGCTTCTTCAAATTGGTAGTTTCAGCACAAAACATTAACTATGTGAGGGGTTGGGTTTTGTAGATATTTTTCTATATAATCTATAATCCCTACCAATTTTTTTCCCTAAAGAAGTTCTGCCTCCATTGTTATTACATATGATTTTATTACATCTGAAGGATTAGGTACAATCATCCCCAAGAGAGATTCAAGGAACACTTCCTAAACATGAGATAGATTCAGGGGAATATCCAATCAATAATCTACAATCTGGATATGATCTAGAATTTAATATTTAAATTTCACCCTTGAAATTTTTTGATTACACCTAACAAATAAAATGTGGACATTAAAAAATTCATTTTTTGAAACACACAATGTAAAAAGGGACAATAAAACATTCACATGTAAAGATGGAAATTGAAATATGATGATAAATAGAAAAAAATTATTATGATTATAATACTATTTGTGGAAAGTGAGAATATGCTCATGATAGATAAATAAATCTATCATGTTCTAATATATAGCTTTGTCATTTTTTGTTTAATGAAAACAAAACCAATTAAAAAATATTTTTAATAATGTCTATTGATATCATCATAAATGAAGACAATATGGTTAATTTTTTTCAATGTTATTTAAAAAGATATACTTAAATGATTTCATATAATAATTAAAATTTAAATATGTGGTTTTTCAATAATCAATATCTTCTTAATTTGTTACTCCATGAAATGATGTTGAGATGTTAATGTTTCATGAGCTATTGGATCATAAGATCCTCAATGGGATAAAAATTCATTTCTTTTGTCTATAGTTTTTATAACAAAATGGTTGTCACAGATTATCCAAAATGAATAATATTTTTGTGGTTAATTAATAAATTTATATCTATAGCCTCAAAATAAATTTAAATTAAAACATTCTATAATTGGTTAACCTTATTACACCACCAAAATACAAAATTTAACATATGGTCAATAAATTTCAAAAATGAACTTATCCATAATTATCATATAACATAATGTTGGTCTTTATTATCACATAGAATACATGTGAATAACTAAATAATTTATTATCTAGACGAGAGGTAATAACATGAATTTTCCCTAACACCAAATTGAAAATATGTATTCTTCCATACTCCTTAAATAAATAAAAAATTATTAGATATTTTCCTTAAACACAAAAAAGCATTAATGTTTATCCATCATAGCATAAACCACTTTCTAAATGAAGCCTTTAGAAGTTATAAGGTCATCAATGATAACCAATTTAAATTATCCATATCAATCATCTCTTTATCCAAAAGTAATTATAATTTTCTCGACATTAGAAACACATTATAGGATATCATCCCCTTAATAGTGTGTTCACCATAAATATCACGATCCCATTAAATCACATTTATAGTACATCAGAATAATTCAACATAAATTTTGAACATAATAAATAATAAAAAAGTAATCATAAATACATAAATATAACATATATTTTTTTATTCATACAACATAATTTTTCATTTTCAATACATAAATACTTTATTAATAATACTTCTGTCTCAAACCATTTACTATGATTCAATATATTACTATATAGTACCTCTTTCCTTTCATATTTCATTAATAGTCTTATCAACATCAGGAATACATCATTTACCCATACAAACTTTTAGATTCTATTCACGTGATTTTCACTTAAGAAATTGATTCACATAATTCAAATACATTTCACACTTTATACACTAGAGCACATATGGTACAATAGTTGGAATTTACTTAGATTATATTACAATAACTATCTCATTAGTCACATTTCAACATTATTTTGGATTTATGACTTTTTCTTCTATATTTAAATCACCTCCTTCATTTATTTTAAAATTTTCATTGATTCTTCATCAAACATTTCCAGCATATATGACACTAAATATACATTTCTCTATAGACCCACTTACCCAAACATCCATTGAATTATATCCTTCTCTTATTTGGGGAGCATGAGAGTTGTTTATGGTTCATATCGTTAATTATTTTTTGTGATGGATTATTGGTATAAAATATTTCACTTCATTAATCAAACCATTCAAAATTTCATTAGTAAATTGTCTGTCTCATTCAATATTAACCAGTTACTGTTGGTTCCCACCATTGACTACATCCTGAAAGCATAGTGTCATAAATATTAATCATAATGAAAAAATTATAATTAAATTAAATTAGATATACTATTTTGATCTTAGATACCATATGTTTATCTTCGACAGTTAATGATCGTTAAAAAAATTATGGTTTTATCCTTGGAATACCCTTAAGGTTCTTACAATGGTTTTTTCATAAAAGTTTCCAAAATGTTAACTAAACCTTGCACCGATTACTACTATAATGTACATTTATTTTAAAACATATATATTACATCAAAATAGATGAATATTCACTACATAAAATAAAAATCCATTCCATACAATATGGTTTAAGTTTCATTGGAAATATAAAAACATAAAAAAAATTCATAAATAATATACACTATGTCACACTTATTCTTTTGTAACAATAACCCCATTTGACATATCTTATATAATAAATTTTTCCGTTTCCTATAGAAAAGTAGCATTTGAAATGGGTAATCCCATATGTGTAGAACGTGTAAATGAGTGAGATTTCTATCATAACATGTGCATAATGGTATTAGAACATGAACATACCATCGTGAAGTTATATGCTATATATAAAAGATCATAATCTCAGGTCAATGAATAGATAATATATTTATATAATGAATTAATCATAAAATAACATAATCAATGAGAGAATAACATTGGCATAAGACATGGAATTGTGGCATACAAATAGACATATAAAATCATTCCCGTAGTAGTCAAGGCTCGTTAATAAAACATATAGGCGAACAATATGGGGGTAAACACCTCATTTGAGGGACACACAAGTGTCCCCATTACTATACCTTTCCTCATAGGTGAATTGATTCACTTTTAAAACAATTATAGTATTATAGGTCCACTCCCATGACTATTACCACAAACAATGTCATGTATTGAACCATGTTCACCCTGATTATAGTCCTATATTACTGTATCAAATTGACTCCCCATTCTATCCCCCTATTGATTAAACAATAATTCTACCCATTCTAGTGATGATTTTTTAAACCGAGTTCACTTACTGTTATGGTCACGAGTTTTTGAATTGAGTTCAATTTATATTCTAGTTTTGTTTTATCAAACCATGTTCACTTCCAGTTTATGTCTTTTCATATATAACTGAGTTCACATCACATTTTATATTTCCTTACTAAACCAAGTTCATTTCCATTTTTATTCATTTCCTACAGTACTGAGTTCAATACCCCTTCCAATAATTTCTATCCCAAAATTTATAAATCATTACCTAATTCAATTTTGGGAGATATATGTCACACTTTTCATTGGTTATGACATATCCACCAACCTTGGTTATAAAATAACCATTGTTCATGGTTATAAAATAACCACCATCACATAATGAAAATCATAAATATGTATTCCAAAAGAATATATGTAATTTATAATATTATAACCCTTGTAATGAACTGATTATTATAAAGAGTTAATCATAACATAACTCATTGAAAATAAATCGGATTCATAAACACTATGGCATCAAATTCATAAACAATTAAAAGTAAAAATTAAGATGATATCCTTAAAATATCTTCTCTTATAATGAAAATGTATCATATTTTAATGTTATCTTGTATAGAAAAATGATATAAATAAATAACTTGAAATAATTCTTGATAAAATATCATTTTCATTTTCAAATCATGTATTTTTAATGAGACACAGAATTATAATAGATAGCCCTTTATTTTAATTTATTCCGGTTGGATTTTAATTTTAATATCAAATCCTTAAGGCTTCATGACAGTGAAAATTTTTTCCCATTCCATATAAGTAATAAAAAATATCTACATTTTTTTGGAAAAGTCACAAGAAAATTTTATTATAAAATGAAATAAAATAATCCATTAAACCTTTTTTACTAAAAAAATAAACATTATTAAAAATTAATTTAAACAAATCAAAAGTGAATATCAGAAACTTCTATGAAAAAAAATATAACAACATGCCCATTAAAGGAAAATATATTTTTCAATGAAATTTTAAAATAATATTTTTTAAAATAATGAACCTTATAAATATTATATCATTGAAGTGGTATAAATAAAATGAATCAAATATGTGTATCCTATTTAAATCAATATAAAAAAGTTTAAATAAAACATATTATAATCGAAATTAATTTCATACATTGTCATATAGTGACATAATCAACGAATAATATGATTAACATAAGGAATGGAAATTGGGTTGGGAGCCCCTTCACAACTTATTATTCAGTTGAATCATATTCCCCTTAATAGTAATAATAATTATATAAAGCATTAAAAAAAATATAATTATATTAATGATATGATATATCAAACGGAATTATATACACCACAAAATTGAAATAAGTGGTGAATAAGTCATATAATTCATAGAAGTGAACATTTGATGAGAAACTATTTCCTCACAATTCACTATATTGTTTTGTACCTTAAATTACTCTTGAATATATCCCCCTTAAAAGACCACATAAGGATCTTGGAATTAGAATTAGGGTGATACTAACAACTCGTTGATGTGGGGAGAGGAGGTCAGTGATAGTTTGGATTATTTTTTAAATGAATCAATGCTTTTGAGGGGAAAGGGGGTGGTGATTTTTGGTATTTGTAATTGAGGTGGGGTGGCTTTTAGTGATTAAATAATGTTTATTTTAGATTTAAATCCAACCACATTTAGGTGGAATTAAATAGAAATAATTTAATTGATTATTATTATTATTTTAATTTCTATTTTATTACGATAAGAACATCATCCCGCCCTTTAATGCTGTCATTTTTAGGTATTTTAATCTTTTTCATTTAATTATTAACCCACTACATTATTTTACCAAAATTACGTTAATTTTTCTTTTCACCATGATATATTTTGTGGAATAGAAATTAAAATTACCTTATAACTAAATTTGCATCTCATTATTACAATTATAGAATGCATTTTAAAATTTAAAATGAATAAGTTCCAAAATTACAATTTAAAGTTATACAATAAAAATTCAACCAAACAAGGGTTTTTTGAAAAATGTGTTTGATTCCCATAACTGTAATTATATAAATATACGGTTTATATATTATTAAAATATAAAATCTTTTATTATATATAAGGAAAAAATGCCTAGGATACATTGACATCAATTTGATAACAAAATTTTACTTTTCAACATAATGAAAATTTGGGATTTATAAAAATCGGTATTTTCAATACAATTCAGTATAAAATTAATATTTTTAGAAATTTCGCACAATTATAATAAGATAATTTTTAAATAATGATTCCAAATTGATTTTAATTTTATCATATACATTTCATTAAACTTTGAAATATTAATTATATTTTCTTTCTAATAGAATGTAATAATTTTTTTGATAATAACATAATTTAATGAAAAAATTGACATCATTAATGTAAAGACCCAAAAATTTGAAGGAAAATTTTTTCTTAATTTTCTTTGGAATTTTACAAGAACACAGTTTCTGACGGCACTTGATTCTGAGGCCCGAAGTGCCCGGAATCAATTTTCGAAGTTTGGCTCGGGTACGTTCAGTGAACTAACGAGCGGGTTTTCATGTCTTTTGAACCGGTGCTCGGAATTGAAATCTGAAGGCACCGATGAACTCGTAACGCCAGTAATCGCTTAAGGGAACCTTTACCGTAGTTGCGTTTGTGCGGGAGAAGAAGTTAATTTTTGGGTATTAATTAAAAAAAGTGAATAAAATTGTTATTCAATTTTATTTCTTTTTCAAGGTGGTTAGTTTCTCCCATGGGAAGTTGGTGGTGGGGCCCACATCAACCCAACATTCCATGTGTGGATAATTAAACGGGTTGGCCCCACACGAACCCCCCACCTTTTCCATTTTTTCCCCTAACTCTCTATCCCCTCTTAACACCTCATATTCCTAACTCCCCATTAACTCACCTTCTTTATTATTTGAAAAATTGTTGTAATTAATTTGGTGAGTTACATGTAAATTTTTGAAATTCAAACAATTTAATTTCAAATGCTTTGGTGTGTTAATAAAATAAGTTTAGAACTTATTTTATTGAGGGTTGGTGTTGGGTTGTTGGAGAGCTTTTTGGAGAAAAAGCTAAGGAACACCTTCTTCCTCGACGAAGAACACGAAGAACACCGTTCTTCAATGAAGAACTTCTCCACCGAAGAACACGGTTCTTCCACGACGCCGTATCCGCGACGCGGCGTTCTTCTTCTGCGCCGTCTCTTCCGCGACGGTTTTCCGCAACGATATCGCCGTCAACGACTTCGAATCCTCGCTTCGCGACGTCGACGTTCTTTCCCCGCGACGCCCGACCTCCACGACGCTCGTCTTCTACGGGTCGTTGATGAACTCCGTTCTGGAACCGAGGTAGGTGATTATTGTTATTTTATTAAATTATTTTCCGTTCTTAATTCTAACCTGTCGAATTTCGTGGTTAATCGACTATTTTTTATTGTTTAACGAGAGGGGGGCCAGACCGCACAAACACAGCCTATCCCCCTCCTATGTTCATGATTGTTTCATTATGAATGGAACGGGATGGCGTGGTGTCGTCACACCACATGAGAATCGCTCGGCAAGTATTACGTGATGACGTCGCGCCACGCCGAGAACTCGAACAAGAACGCGACGCCGTCGCCCCGGTTCGAAGGAAGTCGAAGGCGCCGTGGCCGGAGCGAAGCCACGACGAAGGAGCGCGGTGCCAGCACGCCACACCGGAGAACCAAGAAGACGACGCGTTTCGTTTTGACATGTGGATTGACGGGAGATGATGAAACATGCCATTTGGGAGTTTTAATCCCTTCGCAGTAAAGGTGGGGTCCCGGGGGGACCATAGGCGAAGGCGGCAGAAGGAACGGACCACCGGAGCGCGTCCAGTGGTCCACGGAAGGCGGCGGCGGCACGCCACACCGGCGCGGTGGCGCCGGCGACCGGCGGCGGTGACACGACACCGGAAGGGAGGCGGCCGGAGAACCGCCGACCTCAATTAGCGGCGAAGGGCGGGGGAGCCGCGCACCCCGCCCGCGGAGTCCGCTCGGCCGCTGGCCGAGCCGTGGCTGGCCGGTTGGGCCGGACCGAGCCGGACCGAGCCGGGCCGGGCCGGGCCGGGCCCAGCCGGGTCGGACCCGGGTCGGCCGACCCAGGGGGGTCGGGCCGGGTCGGCCCGGGCCCAGACCCCCGTTTTCGGACCACTTTCGGTCAAATGCCCGTAACATGAGCTACGAGCCTCCTAACGACTCGCCGTCAGCGGAAACGCGATCCTTTGATCGAGACGGTCGTTTCGGTATATCACACTCAAGGCTTTGGATTACGTTGGGTTCGGCCGCGTTGGTTCGGATACAAAACCAACCGGGCCCTCGGAGCGGAAACGCTTATATCTTGAGCTCCGGACGTCCGATTGATGTGCCGTCGACTTTCATGGATTCCTCTAAATGAGACAGATCTTTTGGCTTACTCCGCTCGAGGTTTGGATGCCGACGGAGTGCGGTCGGGTTGGTTCGCTCATGAAACCAACCGGACCCCTGGAACGAGAAAGCCAATAACTCACAGATCGGGCGTCCGATTGACGCGCCGTCTGTTTCATTGAATTCCTCTTGATGAGATGGAACTTTTGGAATAATTCGCCCGAGATTTGGATGCAGTTGGATAGTGGACGGGTTGGACTGCACCCGAAATCCAACCGGGCCCCTGCAACAGAAAAGCTGATATCTTTCAGACTGGACGTCCGTTTGACAAACCGTCAGCGGAATTGGTGACCGAGTTGAGAAATGGTCCCTATGAGTATATCCTATGTGTTTTCGGGGTACAGTTGATATACGGCTGGGATTGGTTCACTCATGAAACCAACCGGGACCCTGGGATGAAAAGGCTAGAAGCTCACAGACCGGGCATCCGATTGATGCGCCGTATGTTGCGTTGAGACCCCTATGACGAGGCGGTCCTTTCAGATACTTCTTCGTGGGACTTTGAGATAATTGGAGTATCGACCTGTAGCTCGTGGAGCGGACCCTCCCATAGACGAGCATGCGGAGTACGGAAACCGTGTAGCTGGCTGAGACCTGACGACTGCTTGACTGACTCGACTTGGAGTGAGTCAACTAGCCTAGTGGACGGAGCACTACTTTCCGAGGTGGAGACCCATGGCGGACGGAGCACTACCTGTGTGACAGTGCAGACCCGCGGTACTCGTCCGGAGAGTACCTCAGCAGGCTACTAGGTGGTGTGCACTACTGTGTCTAGGTGGCTGACCCACAGTACCCGATAGGAGGAGTACCTCAGCAGTCTTGGGTTAGTGAGAAGTACCTCGGAGTCGTGACAGGACCACTGTACACTGCAGAGATGGAGCTCTTCAGCAGTTACAGTTTCGATAATGAAAATCCTGGTTTGAGCTGAGACAATGACCTTTGTGTTTACTGCATGATTGAGATGGGTCAATTGATAACTTAGGTATATGTATGGGCATATAACTAGGTTGTGGTTATCCGTTGATTTCATGATCCTTGTGTTCCCTCATGATTGAGATGGGTTACTTGATAACTTAGGTATATGTATGGGAATATACCTAAGTAGAGGTTATCTGTTGAGATCTTCTTTGTGGTTATCCTTGTTGGTTTTAGTGAGACCGTGAGGGTCTCGGGGTCTCTACTGAGTATCGTTATACTCACCCCTACACGGGCTATGCCCGTACCTCATTGTGTTGGTTGCAGACGACGGGAAGTGCTGACGGAGGCCGAGTGTTCGAGGACTGGAAGGTACCCGGAGGTGGACTACACGACGAGTCAATATCCGGTGGTGGACTTCATGGCGAGACGACACTCGGAGGAGGTTGACGGGCGAGAGCATTGTGGAGGCTATCTGTACCTACCCTTCAGTTAGGATCCATGGTGGACGATCCAGGAGATGCACCATCTGTACCTACCCTTCAGGTAGGATCCGAGGAGGATGACCCAGGAGCCTCTTCCGTCCCTCCAGTTGTTGTCTTTTTTCTGTTGTACTTTGTTCAGTTGTAGTTGTACTTTCTTTTGGGTTTGTATTCTGGCCCATATTCCTTTCAGCACTTCTCTTTGTACTTAGTGTTTACTTCCTCTTGTACTCTATGGTGTTTTTATACTTTTGTAAAGGGAATTCCTTCCCAGTTATCGGGATTTATGCCTTTGGTGCTAGTCGCCAGCCCCTGGCCTATGGAAGGTAGGATTGGGATAGTAACAGCATGGGCCCCGAGTGTGGTTTTCAGTTCAGGGAGTCTAGTGTTGGTGCGGGCGGCCAACATATCCATACACCAGGACCCTGACAACTGATTTCCGACTTTGTGCACGAAAACACTAATTGTGTGTGTGTTTTCAAAGGTTTTCCCTTAATACCGCTCAAACCAGGTCAGATCACCAGGTATAATCGTTTGACCGTGTTACGTTGTTTCTTTCAGGATTCCTTTTCTCGGACGACCAGCTAGAGCCCAGAGGGATGTGCGTGCTGATAGCCCAACGAGCGACGTGGCCTCAGTACAGGGCCCTTTTTCAGTTGAGGCACCAACGGAGGCACCAGCGGTACTACAACCCATTGGGCCACCGATGCCACCAGTCCCAGCAGTAGGCGATGCATGCCACTTGAGTGCGCTTCACGAGTTCCAGCGCCAGAGGCCACCCAGGTTCCAGGGATTGATGAGCCCGCAGGTGGCTGAGGATTGGTTGGAGGCTGTGGTGAGAGTCTTTAGGCTAGTGGGGACGCCGACAGACTTCATGGTGATCTTTGCTTCTAGCCTCTTTCATGATGTAGCAAGCAGGTGGTGGAGCCACTAGTTTCTGTTTTGCGATGGGATGACCTTCGCATGGGAAGACATAGAGACCTTCTGTAGGATGGAGTTTGTGCTAGTAGCTCTACACCCCGAGCACGTACAGTAGCTTCTGCCTTTGCCGCGTGTTTTTCAATCAGTAGCCGAGTCATCTGTGGGAAGTAGACAGATGATGCAGAGGTCCCGGAGGACCAGACAAGTAGTTGGCCGATCTCGGGTTTTATGAATGGTGGTGCGGGGCACCCGGGGTGAGATCAGAGCCAGGCGTGCCAGAAACAGGTTGTGTTACTCCTGTGGCAGAAAGGGTAACCCGACACGTGACTGTCCGACTCCTCATACAGTTGATCCGCAGGCGTTGGAGGAGCCACCGAGGCAGAAACAGTGACGAGTGCTTGAGAAAAAACCGAGCAGTGGACAAGGCAGTAGAGCTACAGGAGCATGTGGACAGGAGAGGAACTAGTGGATATGTCCTTTGTACTTCTAGTTACATGTTTCGGTTGTATTTGTGTCTTTGTATTATGAGCTGAAATAATAAAAATACACTTATCTTTGTTTTCATTCATGTCCTTTTGATTGGTTGATACTGAGTGGTCCCGGTTAAAACTGTTGACTTGACCCTCACTTTCAAGATTTCTACTAAAGGAGACCCAGTGACCTCACACTTATGCCGACAGTGTGACTCGACCCTTGGAGGTGAGAGTGACAATTGGATATCTTAGTAGTTACGTCGAGGCCTTACGACGTCATCAATGGCATGAATGCATCATTCATGTTGGGATTGACTGTATTAGGCAACGAATGTGGTTCATCTAGGGGATGAGACCGGATTTCTCTTATCGGCAAAGAAGAAATCATAGAAGCTCTTGTGAGACTAATGAAGGTCCAGGTCATCGAAGAGCGGATGAAGACTGCACAGCGCAGTAAGAAAAAGGAAACCGACGCCAGTCTTAGAGACTCGAGCATGTTAAATGTTTCAAGAAGTGGAAGCTTTAAGGAGAGATGAGTCTGCGAAGCAGCAGACATGGAGGCAGAGCTAGGGGAGCAGCATGAGGTGGTGTACATCTTAAAATGCTACAACCACCCGCCTTAGTTATCCCTACCAGGCTCAGGGAGCTAGAGGTCGGAGGAAGAGTGTAGCTGCATGCAGTCAAGGAGTGTGACCCAATGGCTCTAAAAATGATTCAAGAGACCGTCTCTGTCCACTAATAGATGTTGTAGTAATAGATGTCGATATGAATCATTCATCTCTATCACAAATCTTGTCCCAGAACTAGAGTTTCCGGTAAGCCGTGGACTTGACCCTCACGTCTGGAGATACCTTGGGAGGAGACTCGATAATCACACCTACGCCGACAGTGTGGTCAGACCCTCGAGGCGAGAGTTCAGGTTGGAATCTCTTGGTGGCATCGTTGAGGCCTTACGACGTTAGATTGAGTATGGAATGGGCAATAACTGTTCATACTCAAATTGATGGTTTTAGGAAAACGTCGGAATGGGATTTCCTGGTTCGGTGAAATGGAAAACCCAGGCAGCATAGGATAAACTCTTTCACAAGAGGGTGCGACCGATCACTCTTGAGTCGGTCAACCTTAACCTCGTAGGGGAAGTCGTTTCGAGTTCCAGTTCTAACAGAAAATGGAGACCTCTGGAGTTCGAGGATGATGATCACGTCCTTATACGGGTATCACCTCGATGAGGTATATGGAGATGTGGCCAAGGCGGCATGTTATCTCCAAGGTTCAGCGGACCTTCTTAGGTCCCCAGCTGGGTAGGTAGGGTGGTTTACCGCTTGACCCATTCACCGCAGTTTCTCCAGGTGCACGACGACTTCCACGTATCTCAACTGACGAGATACGTGCTCGACCTTTCGCATATCATCAACCATGAGGAGCTGGACGATGGCAATAGGGTGTATTTCACGGAAGTTCTAGTGGGGATCGAGGATCGACATGAGCAGATCCTACGAGGACGATCGATTCCTCGGGTGCACTTTCTCTGGCAGGACGGGAACATCCAGGTAAGCATAAGGGAGCGGAAGGCTCAGATGCGTGCTCTGTACCTCTTTTGTGACCCTAGTATGTGTTGAAGCTTTACGGGGACGTAAATTCCTGAGGTGGGAGTAATGTAAAGACCCGGAAATTTCAAGGAAAATTTGTTCTTAAATTTCATTGGAATTTTGCAAGAGCACGGTTTCTGACGGCACTTGATACTAAGGCCCGGAGTGCCCGGAATCAATTCCGAAGTTTGGCTCGGGTACGTTCAGTGAACTAACGAGCGGGTTTTCCTATCTTTTGAACCGGTGCTCGGAATTAAAATTCGATGACACCGATTAACTCGCAACGCCGATAATCGCTTAAGTGAACTATTACCGTAGTTATGTTTGTGCGGGAGAAGAAGTTAATTTTTGGGGATTAATTAAAAAAAGTGAATAAAATTGTTAATAAATTTTATTTCTTTTTCAAGGTGGTTAGTTTCTCCCATGGGAAGTTTGTGGTGGGGCCCACATCCACCCAACATTCCATGTGTGGATAATTAAAAGGGTGGGGCCCACACGAACCCCCCAACTTTTCAATTTTTTTCTCCTAACTCCCTAACCCCTCTTAACCCCTCATATTCCTAACTCCCCATTAACTCACATTCTTTATTATTTGACAACTTTTTGTAATTAATTTGGTGAGTTACATGTAAGTTTTTGAAATTCAAACAATTTAATTTCAAATTCTTTGTTGTGTTAATAAAATAAGTTTAGAACTTAATTTATTGAGGGTTGGTGTTGGGTTGTTGGAGAGCTTTTTGGAGAAAAAGCTAAAGAACACCTTCTTCCTCGACAAAGAACACGAAGAACACCGTTCTTCAACGAAGAACACCATTCTTCAATGAAGAACTTCTCCACCGAAGAACACAGTTCTTCCACGACGCCGTATCCGCGACGCGACGTTCTTCTTCTGTGTCGTCTCTTCCACGACGGTTTTCCGTGACGAAATCGCCGTCAACGACTTCGAATCCTCGCTTCGCGACGTCGACGTTCTTTCCCCACGACGCCTGACCTCCACGACGCTCGTCTTCCGCGGGTCGTTGACGAACTCCATTCATGAACCGAGGTAGGGGATTATTGTTATTTTACTAAATTATTTTTCGTTCGTGATTCTAGCCTGTCGAATTTCGTGGTTAATTGACTATTTGTTATTCTTTAACGAGAGGGGGGCCGGACCGCACAAACATGGCCTAACCCCCTCCTATGTTCATGATTGTTTCTTTATGAATGGAACAGGATTGTGTGGTGTCGTCGCACCATGCGAGAATTGCTCGGCAAATATTACGCGACGTCGTCGTGCCACGCCGAGAAGTCGAACAAGAACGTGATGCCGTCGCGCCGCGTCGAAGGAAGTTGAAGGCGCCGCGGCCGGAGCGGGGCCACGGCGAAGGGGCGCGGCGCCAGCACACTGCGCTGGAGAACCACGAAGACGACGCGTTTCGTTTTGAAATGCGGATTTACGGGCGACGACGAAGCAGGCCGTTTGGGCGTTTGAATCCCTTCGCAGTGAAGGTGGGGTCCCGGGGGGACCATAGGCGAAGACGGCAGAAGGAACGGACCACAGGAACGCGTCCGGTGGTCCGCGGAAGGCGGCAGCGGTGCGCCACACCGGCGTGGCGGCGCCGGCGACCGGTGGAGCCGGAAGGGAGGCGGTCGTCGAACCGCCGACCTCAATTAGCGGCGAAGGGTGGGGGAGCCGCGCACCCTGCCCGCGGTGTCTGCTCGGCCGCGCTGGCCGAGCCGCGGCCAGCCGGTCGGTCCAGACCGAGCCGGACCGAGCTCGGCCGGGCCGGGCCCGGCTGGGTCGGACACGGGTCGGGTCGACCCGGTCCGGGTCGACCCAGTTCGGCCGACCCAGGGGGGGTCGGGCCGGGTCGGCCCTGGCCCAGACCCCCATTTTCGGACCGCTTTCGGTCAAATGCCCGTAACATGAGCTACGGGCCTCCTAATGACTCGCTGTCAGCGGCAACGTGATCCTTGGATCGAAACGGTCGTTTCGGTATATCGCACTCAAGGTTTTGGATTACTTTGGGTTCGGCCGGGTTGGTTCGGATACGAAACCAACCGGGCCCTCGGAGCGGAAACACTTATATCTTGAGCTCTGGACGTCCGATTGACGTGTCGTCGACTTTGATGGATTTCTCTTAATGAGACATATCTTTTGGCTTACTCTGCTCGAGGTTTGGATGCCGACGGAGTGCGGTCGGGTTGGTTCACTCACGAAACCAACCGGGCCCCTGGAATGAGAAAGCCAATAACTCACAGACCGAGCGTTCGATTGACGCGCCGTCTATTTAGTTGAATTCCTCTTGACGAGATGGAACTTTTGGCATACTTCACCCGAGATTTGGATGCAGTTGGATAGTGGCCGGGTTGGACTGCACCCGAAATCCAACCAGGCCCCTAGAACGGAAAAGCTGATATCTTTCAGACTGGACGTCCGTTTGACGAACCGTTAGTGGCGTTGGTGATCATGTTGACAAACGGTCCCTATTAGTATACCCTATGAGAGTTTGGGGTATAGTTGAGATACAGCCGGGATTGGTTTGCTCACGAAACCAACCGGGCCCCTGGGATGAAAAGGCTAGAAGCTCACAGACTGGGCGTCTGATTGACGCGCCGTCTGTTGCGTTGAGACCCCTATGACAAGGCAGTCCATTGAGATACTTCTTCGTGGGACTTTGAGATACTTGGAGTATCGACCTGTAGCTCGTGGAGCGGACCCTCCCAGAGACGAGCGTGCGGAGTACGGAAACCGTGTAGCTGGTTGAGACCTGGCGACTGCTTGACCGACTCGACTTGGAGTGAGTCGACTAGCCCAGTGGACAGAGCACTACTTTCTGAGGTGCAGACCCATGGCAGACGGAGCACTACCTGTGTGACAGTGCAGACCCGTGGTACTCGTCCGGAGAGTACCTCAGCAGGCTACTAGGGGTGTGCACTACTGTGTTTGGGAGACATACCTCGGCGGGAAGCACTACTGTGTCTGGGTGGCTGACCCGTGGTACTCGACAGGAGGAGTACCTCACCAGTCTTAGGTTAGTGAGCAGTACTTCAGAGTCGTGACATACCACTGTACACTCCAGAGACGAAACTCTTCAGCAGTTACAGTTTCGATAATGAAAATCCTTGTTTGAGCTGAGACATTGACCTTTATATTTACTGCATGATTGAGATGGGTCACTTGATAACTTAGGTATATGTATGGGCATATACCTGTGTTGTGGATATCCGTTGATTTCATGATCCTTGTGTTTCCTCATGATTGATATGGGTTACATGATAACATAGGTATATGTATGGGCATATACCTAAGTAGAGTTTATCTGTTGAGATCTTCTTTGTGGATATCCTTGTTGGTTTTAGTGAGACTGTGAGGGTCTTGGGGTCCCTACTGAGTATCGTTATACTCAACCCTGCACGGGCTATTCCCGCACCTCGTTGTGTTGGTTGCAGACGACAGGCAGTGCTGACGGAGGCCGAGTTTTCGAGGACTGCACGGTACCCGGAGATGGACTACACGACGAGTCAGTATCCGGAGGTGGACTTCATGGCGAGACGACACTCGGAGGAGGTTGACGGGCGAGAGTGTTGTGGATTCTATCTGTACCTACCCTTCAGGTAGGATCCGTGGTGGACGATCCATAAGCTGTGCCATCAGTACCTACCCTTCAGGTAGGATCCGAGGAGGACGACCCAGGAGCCTCTTCCGTCCCTCTAGCTGTTGTCTTTTTCTACTGTACTTTGTTCAGTTGTAGTTGTAATTTCTTTTGAGTTTGTATTCTGGCCCATTTTCCTTTCTGCACTTTTCTTTGTACTTAGTGTTTACTTCTGCTTGTACTCTGTGGTTTTTGTTTACTTTTATAAAGGAAATGACTACCCAGTTATCGAGATTTACGTCTTTGGTGCTAGTCGCCAGCCCCTGGCCTATGGAAGGCGGGCTTAGGATAGTCACGGCACGGGCCCCGAGGACGGGTCGTGACAATTAAAAATTATCTGAATATTTAGAAAGATGTAATTTGTACTTTAATAATGATTTGGAAAATTATATATTTTTTCATGTGTTGAATAATATTTATTCAAACCATTCTAATGGGGGGTTTATAATAGTCGTGTCAAAATAATAATTTTTTGGAGTTTGTCTAAGCTCAATGTTAAATAAAATATGAGAAATTGATGCGATTGAATTTATTTTAAATGTTTTTGAACCCTTTGGAGAATTAGTTGAACTTATATTTTTATACTCCCAATTATGCTCAACTATATTTTGATAATCCCAATTATGCTCAATTATAGTTTGATAATACCTATATTGATTAATGGTTAATTACTTATTTCAGTATTTCTGTACACCATGCACATATTCATATTTTACAATATTTATAGAATTCGGTTACTGGATGGATATATATTCTAACATAACTCATTCTGCCAATAGAATGCTTAAACATACAAGTGGTCACCATTACAGAAGAAGCCTACCAATACAGGCCACCGATACATCAAGTCTACCGTTATGCAAGCCTACTGATACATCAAGTCTACCATTATGTGAAGGTCACCGATCTATCAAGTATACCGTTACATGAAAGCCTACTGATACAAACAAGTCTATCGTTATGTGAAGGTCACTGATACATCAAGTCTAACGTTACGTTAAGGACACTAATACATCAAGGCCATCGGTACAATAAGTCTACTGATACGTGAAGGCTACCGATACAGACAAGTCACTATTATGCGAGCCTACCTGTACATGAAGGCTACCGTTACACAAAAGGTCACTGGTACATTAAGTCTACCACTACCGATCAAGTCTACCGACAGACATGAAGTCTACCGATAGAAAGGCTACAATTATACAAGTGGATACCGATACAAAGACTTATCGATACACAAGGCTACCGATATCCAAATCTACTGTTCCAGAGAATCTGATTTTGCCTTGATATGTTTATCTTTATTTATTCTAACCAACGGTCATATCAGGTATATTTTAATTCTCTGTCATTTATTATATGAATGATGTTGGATGTCAGGGAACTGTACCTCGTACCTGTAAAAAAGAAATCATTCCTTTTTCCGGATCTCGTGCCATAAATATAAGAAGTCCCTATTTCTCTAAGAGGTAAAACATTCATACAGAAGTGATACAAGTGCCATGCGCAAGAAGAGCTGATACAGATATACATGCACAACAAAGAAGACACAGAATCATATAAACACTCAAGCTTACTCGAGAAGATTTCTTTACATTCACGAGAATTTTGAAGAAAATAATCGACTATATTTTCACTGTCTCTGAACGTGGATGTCAAGAAAACGACACTCTGTTTTCCAGAAAAAAACCAGAAAACGACTCCGAACCATTTCTGATCGAATTTGAAGGAGTCCAAATCTACACTGCAATCACTAGAGCCTTTCTAAATTCTATATCTTGCTCAGTGATTTATTATTTACTTTACGAGCAGTGTGTGTCATCAGTTTTAATTTACACATACACTGTCTCTTGAACCTTAACTAGAGGATCTAAAATCCTCATTCAAACTCTTTACATCTTCCATTTCCCAATGTGGATAGTGGTAGAGGTCGTGTGTGACCTGGACAGCTGTATTTGTTGTTGTTTTTGTTTCCCATAAAGAATTGTGGTAGAGGTCTTTAACCTGGATAGTTGTAAACTGTTGTGAACACCGATCCAGGGTTTGGATCAAATTTATACAAATTGTTGAGAGGACTATTTGTAGGCTTTAGACTGAACCTCTTTGTTATATCTACTGTGCATTATTTAGTTTTATATAAAACCATTTATTTCGCTGCTAAGTGCTTTAAAACTTAAACTGTTTTTCAAAGTTTCTCTGATAATTGAATTAGAAAGTGTTTTCATTACTTGCAAATCATTAGGTCAGTTTCAAAATCTAATCTGATCTTCTGATTAGATTAAATTGGAATTAATCAATCCCTTGATAACCTAACAGAAAGTTTTCGTTATTTCAAATTCACTACAATTAAATTAGTATTTAAATTGGGGGATTTTTGTAAAGGATTTTAAATAGAAATTTTAATTGGAACTCAATTCACCCTCCTCTTGAGTGTCTACTCTGAACAACATTTGGTATCAGAAGGTTAAAATATTTTCTGATGTACTATGTTTTAAATTGTGATTTTAGTAGTATTTTAACGTTCTTAAAATTTCTGTTATTTTTAAATTTTTATCTCTTTAAAATTTATGTTTCAACCTAGTTATCATGGATAACAGACTTGAAGGTGTAGCTACTAATAGACCACCATTTTTCAATGGAAACAACTATGCTCAGTGGATGATTAAGATGAAAATTCATTTAGAAAGCATGGGTTTTGATATTTGGACTCCAATAGAATCAGAATATAAAATTCCTACTACTGTTAGATCTACATGGAATGAAACTACTAAGACAACTCACAATAATAATTGCAAAGCTATGAATGCTCTGTATTGTGCTTTAGGAAATGAGGAATTTAATAGAATATATGCTTGTAAGACTGCATATGAAATTTGGGATACTTTAGGTGTTTCTCATGAAGGAACAACTACTGTTAAGGAAATGAGATTGAACACTTATACTATTAAATATGATAATTTTAAGATGAAGCCTGATGAACCCATTTCTGATATGTATCTTAGGTTTAAAGAAATTGTCAATACAATGATCTCACTGGGAATGGAAATTTCATCAAAGGAGCAGATCATGAGAATTTTGAGATGCCTACCGGAAAAATAGAGGGGCACTTCTATTTCAATCAGATAATCTTGTGATATTGGTAAACTTCCAGTTAAGGAACTTATTGGTATGTTGATGATGTATGAAGAAGATCTTAAAGTAAACAAAGAAGAAGATGATGAACCAAAATGAAAGTCATTTGCCTTCAAGACTTCTACTTCAATGAATAATGATAAGGAAAAACTTCAAGCTGTATGTGATAGCTCAAGCTGTGAAGAAAGTGAAAGTACATCTGACAGTGATGCAGAAATGGCTCACATAGCTAGAAGACTGATGAAGTTTTATAGGAAAAATAATTTTTTTAGAAAATCAAATTACAAAGGTAACTATGACAACAATGGACACTGAAAAAATGACTGGAAGAAATCTGAAAAATCTGATGAAGATGTTTATTATGAATGCAAAAGGAAAGGACATATAAAAGCACACTGTCCAAAGATGAAATACAAGAAGAAGTTTGACTATTATGACAATAAGTTTAAGAAATCCATGAAGGCTACTTTGAGTGCTTCTAAGAATAGCTCCAGTGAATCTGAAGCTTCTGAGACTGAAAACAGAAATAAGGAAAACATGTGTTGTATGACAAACACTTCTGAGGTAACATCTAAAACTCCTGCTTTAAATACATATTATTCAAGAGATGATTTTGACTCTGAAAATATGTCAAAATATGAACTTTTTGAATATTGTGATATGTTAGAAGAAACCTATAATGAGCTGAAAGACAAATACGAAGGTTTAAAAAAATAGTATGATTTAACTGTTAAACATAAATCTGTTCTTGACATAGAAATGGAAAAGAATTCTCAGTTGCTTAAAGAAAACACTGATTTTTTTTTCAAATGAGCAACATTGGAAGTATTTAGAATAGTTTACAAATGGAAAAGATACTCTTACTCAAATGCTAAGTACGAAAATGGAACCTAAATATACTACTGGTATAGGATACCAACCTGGACAAAGAAAATTTACCAAAACTAGATTTATTTATAAATCTGGATAGAATGCAGATAGTTCTAGTTCTGGAAGTCCATATGCTTCAACTAGTTATATTCATAGTTACAGATTTAACAAGGTTTATCTTTCAAAATCTGTTGATTCTACTAATTTTATGAGACATATAAGACAAATTTGGGTACCTAAAGTTATATTGGCTAACCTGTCTGGACCCATGAAAATCTGGGTACCAAAATCATTTCCTATCTAAACCTATTTTTTAGGGAACCTTCTTAAAGAGCTCTTGTAGAAAGACTTGGTACTTGGACAATGAATGTTCAATACATCTGTCAGGATACTTCTCATTCTTTAAATGCATAGTCAGAGTTGATGGAGGTTTTGTCACCTTTGGTGATAATTATAAAAGGAAAATCATCGACTTAGGCCATATTGGTAACACTGACTCAGTATTAATTTCTAATGTTTTATTGGTTGATGGTCTTAAATATAATTTACTACGTATTTCTCAGTTATGTGATGATGGTTTTAATGTTAAATTTTAAAATGATTCTTGCAATGTTTTTAATTATAAAAATGCTTTAGTATTATTTTCCTTGCGAGATGAAAATGTATATGTTGTAGGCTTAAATTCTTTAGCTATGAAAAATATTACTTTTTTAAATTATTTTCATAAAGAGTCTTGGCATTGGAACATATGATTAGGACACTGCAATGTACATTCACTTAGAAAACTTACTAGGGAGGACTTTGTTAGAGACATACCCAAACATGAATTCCCATCATATAAAGTTTGTAATCCCTGTAAAAAGGGAAAGAAACATAAAGTTTATTTCAAATCAATGAAATAAGTGTCAACTTATCAACCTCTCAAGTTGGTTCAAATGGATTTATTTGGACCTTCTAGAGTTTCTAGTTTAAATGGGAAGCACTATGTCTATGTTCTAGTAGATGACTATTCTCGGTATACTTGGGTATATTTTCTAGCTCACAAATGTGAAGCTTGTTCTTAATTTGTTAAATATTCCAAGTCTGTAGAGAACCTTAGTCGACATAAGATTAAAACCTTGAGAAGTGATCATGGCCGTGAGTCTGAAAATCATGAGTTTGAATCCTACTGGTCACACATTGGTTATAGTCACAATTTCTATTCCCCTCTGAAACCTCAGCAAAATGGTGTCGTAGAAAAGAGGAATAGAACCCTTTAGGAAATTTCCAGAACCATGCTCAATGAGTATGACCTACATGTTTATTTTTGGGATGAAGCTGTCAATACAGGTTGTTATATTATCAATAGATTCTTGATCAGACCTGTTCTTAAGAGGACCCCTTATGAGTTGTGGAGCCATAGGAAACCTAAGATTAACTACTTCAGAGTTTTTGGTTGAAATGTCTTTATTCTTAATACCAAAGATAATCTTGACAAGTTTGCATCCAAGAGTGATGAAGGAATTTTCCTAGGTTACTTTATTTCTAGTAAAGCCTATAGAGTATTCAATAAGAGATCCAAATGTGTGGAGGAATCTGTTCATATCAAATTTGATGAAACTGATCAACATGAACCTAAGACCTCTATTAAAAATCTTGAAGATGATCTCTCTGTTTTGAACCTTAATGATAAAGACAGTGGACCTATTTTTAAAATATCCAGTTCTGGAAATTTTCCAGATCCTGCTTCTGTTGACTCCCAACCAGTTGATGACCCTGAAATCTCTAGCCCATCCTTTTCGAGACAAACTAGGATTCTAAAGAACCATACTTTAGATACTGTTGTAGTTAATCTAGATAGAGGAACACAGACTATAGATTATCTAAGAAGTCATGTTGAACATCATTCTTTTCCTTCATAGTTAGAACCTAAAAATATCAACGATACTATCAAGGAGGAATTTTGGGTAATGACTATGCAAGAAGAACTAAATAAATTTTAAAGAAATAAAGTCTGGTAATTAGTAGAAAGACCTAAAGACACTTTAACCATAGGCACAATGTGGGTGTTTAGAAACAAAGTTGATGAATCTGGAAACAACATTAGAAACAAAGCTAGACTAGTTGCACAAGGTTACAATCCAGAAGAAGGAATTGACTATGAGGAAACTTTTTCACCTGTAGCTAGATTAGAGGAAATTAGGAACTTACTTGCCTTTCCATCACATCTGAATTTCATGTTATGTCAAATGGATGTGAAAAGTGCTTTTCTAAATGATTTTATTGTTGAATATGTTTTTGTAGAACAACCACCTAGTTTTTCAAATCCTCACTTTCAAAATCATGTTTTTAAACATTCTAAATCATTATATGGTTTAAAACAAGCTCCGAGAGCTTGGTATGAAAGAATTACAAATTTTTTTACTTCAAAAGGATTAAAAAAAGGAATTGATTATCCCAATATTTTTATAAAAATAATTTCAAAAGATTTTTTAATAGTACAAATCTATGTTGATGATATTATTTTTGGATCTTCTAAAAAAAATTTATGTACTGATTTTTCAAAGGTTGTGAAAAATGAGTTCGAAATGATCTTAATGGGAGAGCTTAAGTACTTTCCTGGATTTCAAATCATTCAAACTAAAGATGGTATTATTTTAAATCGAAGTAAATATACTAATGATTTATTAAAACGTTTTGGTTTGGATAGTATTAAGGGTAGTGATACGCCTATGAGTACCACCTATAAATTGGATATTGATGAAACTGGAAAACCAGTAGATCAAACTTATTACAGAGGTATGATTTGGAGTTTACCCTATCTTAATGCTAGTCGACCTGATACTATGTTTAGTTTATGTATGTGTGCTCGATTTCAAGCTAACCCTAAAGAGTCACACATACATGCTGTGAAAAGGATTTTCAAATATCTTAAATATACAGCTAATTTGGGAATCTTTTACCCAAAAAGAAAATAATTTTACTTAATAAGAAATTCAGATGCTGACTTTTCTTGATGCAAGTTAGATAGAAAGAGCACATCTGGAACATTTCATTTACTTGGAGAATCCCTAGTATCATGGTGTAGTATGAAATAGAACTCGGTTGCGTTATATACTGCTGAAGCAGAGTATATAGCTGCTGGTAGTTGATGTGCATAGATTTTGTTGATGAAACACACTTTATGGGACTATAGATTTGATTTTAAACATATTTTAATTAACTGTGATAACACTAGTGCGATTAACATCTCAAAGAACCTTGTGTCTCATTCTAGAACCAAACACATTGATGTTAGACACCACTTTCTAAGAGATAATTATCAAAGAGGTGATATAACTCTTGATTTTATAGGCACTGAACTCCAATTAGATGATATTTTCACTAATCCTTTATGTTCAGAAATATTATGTTTCATTAGACACGAATTAAGAATGATAACTTACTCATAAAACCATTAGAGAAACCTCACCGTTAGGATGAACCTCATCGTTAGGATGAACCTCACCGTTATGATAAACCTCACCGTTAGGATGAACCACACCGTTAGGATGAACCTCACCATTAGGATAATCCTCATCGTTAAGATGAACCTCACCGTTAGGATGAACCTCACCTTTAGGATAAACCTCACCATTAGGATGAAGTTCACCGTTAGAATAAACCTCAATGTTAGGATGAACCTCACTGTTAGGATGAACCTCACCGTTAGGATGAACCTCACAGTTAGGATGAACCTCACCGTTACGATAAACCTCACCATTAGGATGAACCTCACCTTTAGGATAAACCTCACCGTTAGGATGAACCTCACTGTTAGGATAAAACTAACCTTTAGGTTGAATCTCACCATTAGGATAAACCTCACCGTTAGGATGAACCTCACCATTAGGATAAACCTCACCGTTAGATGAACCTCACTGTTAGGATAAACCTCACAGTTAGGCTAAACCTCACTGTTATGATAGACATCACCGTTAGGACACCTCCCTGGTACATCTCTCACGCTGTTTTAAATATTCGTATTAAGGTCGAGACTTTAAATTTCTTTTTAATATGAGATTTATTTTATATGTGAATCCTAAATGATATTAAACCTGACTCTAGACATCACTCAATCACCGTGAACCCATATGTTCGAAACCCTCCTACATAAAACCACTCAAGCTTGCAAAACCCTAGGCATCAGAATCTGAAATGGCCCGTGGGAAGCGACCCTCAATGGATGAAGGGAGTGATTCGCAGCAAGCTAAGAAGTAGAAAGTAACCAATGCTGGTGCCAGTGGAAGCAGTAGAGATGTTGTTGAGAGGAATCCTGTGAATCCACATTTATCGAAGAGATAAATTGTAGTGGAAAAGGAATTATGTGTGGAATGGAAGCTGGAAAGCAAGTCCTTGATTCTGAATGTTTTACAAGAACAAGGATGGCTCGAATGCTTCATGAACAATAATGGACCGTATTATCTAGCACCGGTAAAAGAGTTTTATGATTTGGACTATTTTGAGACTTCAAAAGAGGAGAATATGATTATTTCCTGTGTGAATGGTCAAATTTTTTTGTTCTCATCAGTTGAATGGGCTGAGAACCTTAGAGTTCCTCATAGAGGTGATTATGGATTTTATTCAAAATCCATATATACTGCTAGTGACTTTTTCGATTATGAGGATGCCTTGTTGGAATTGACAGGAAATGGAACCCCAAGAAAGGTCATTGATGCAGAGATTGCAGGGGTGGATAAACTAATTTTCATGTTAATTCAGCATGGGATTAGTCTAAGGAGAGGAGATTTTTCTACCCTCAGATTTCAGGATATTTATTTGTTGTATCTATTAAAGCATGGAGTAAAGGTGAACTTGTGTAGATTGATAATAATTTAGATTGAGGATATGACTAGACAGAAGTCTAAGTCTAATGTGTAGGATCGAAATGATGATGTAGATGCTCAATATACAAGAGGGGGGGTGAATTGTACACTTTAAAAATTCCTTTGGAACCTATAAAGTTAGTTATGAATAACTATGTTTTCCTTAAGCAAAGGAAAGAGCTATGTTTAACAAAGATAAACTATGAAAATTCACAACACCTCTAATACCAAATTAAAACTTGGAACGAGATTCCGAAAGTAGGTTCCATAAATATGGTTCCGGAAATTGAAACTTAACAAAAGATTTCAATATGAGATTCTACCTTAAAGCATATAGAATCTAAATGAAACAGATTACAAGTAAGGAAGTATAAGAAAGCTATAATTTCCTTATAATAAAAAATTCAACGGCAATAAACAAGTAGTTAAACTACAAGTAACAAGATATATGTCTTCTAACCCAAAGAGAAGGGTATCCAACAACCTTGGATAAAGGTCCATTGATTTATACATTCAAGCAAGTATATCATACACACACCAGGGTAAGCCCTCGATACGAAGATCGGAGTCTCTTTCTTTCTATCCCCACAAGCCCTCAACTTCAAGGTAGTTGGAATCCTCTTTCTTCCTCAGCAAGGAAGCCCTCACCTTCAAGTTAGTCGGCACCTCTATCTTCCTATCCCCAGAAGTCCTCGAATGTAATCACCAACATTCGGAGTCGTACAAGTCTTTGAGAGTTAATAAAAGACTCTCTCTCTAGAAATCACTTCAACAGCATGTATGCACAATGTCGAAGAAGTTATTCATCAGTCGTCAGTCTCCACTAGCTCTTCCAAATGAGCTCCTATTTATAGTCAAGTTCGGCCTCCTTTCCAACGGTCATATTTTCCTTAAAAATCATAGGGACCTGTACACATGTAACTTAAACAACGGTTAGTTTATAACAGAATAGATGACATCGTTTTATAACAAAACAAGTATAACAGAATCAACGAAATTGTTTAAATTCTAACTTAAAAAAGATCGGAGTGAAGATTCGGAGTGAATGTTCAGAGTGTAAGAAAAATATTAAAGAGTAAACATATTATAAAAGCGTAAGAAAAATGAAAGTTCGTAGTCTAACCAAAAAATAATTTTTGGTGTCTAAATAAATTCGGAGTGTATAAAACAAAGATGATCAGATTCTGTTTAATAGTTGAATTCGGAATGAGAATTCGGAATGAGAATTCGTCATCAGAATTCGTAATGAGAATTTGTTATCAGCATTCGTAATGAGAATTCATCATCAGAATTCGTAATGAGAATTATTCATCAGAATTCGTAATGAGAATTCGTATCCTGAATTCGAAGTAGAACTTCATTACAGTTCTTATCCAGATTTCAGATCCTAAAACATAATTCTTCATATTAAGGTTTCAAACGATTCCGATAATATAGAAATGAATCAAAAACTTATACTTAAGAAATATATGAATGAAGAAATAAGGATAATTTTTCTTACAAAATCGATCTTCCTTATAAATGCGATTTTCCTTATAAAATCGATTTTCCTTATAAAAGCAATTTTCCTTATAAAAGTGATTTTCCTTATAAAAGTGATTTCCTTATAAAAGAGATTTTCCTTATAAAAGAGATTTCCCTCATAAAAGAGATTTTCCTTATAGAAACGTGTTTGTGATTTTTAAAATAAGAAGGAATGGAAAAGTCATAAGGAAAACCTTATTGACTCAACAATCTCCCCCTTTTGGAAAGCACAAACATTCTTATGAAAAATAAAGTCTAATAAGGAAGAAAACATTAAGGCTTATCTCCCTTTGCTTATGGATGTTGATGAATATGACTAACTCCCCCTTAGGCTTTGAAACTCTAAGGATCGCATTCTCGATTTCCAGAATGACATTTCATTAAAAATAAGAAAGTCTTCTTTAATGGAAAACTCCCCCTTAGATAAACTCTATTAGAGTTGGTTTTCTTTCTCACCCTTTGTTAAGACTCTTTTTCCCTTTTTATTAGGGTTTTTTTCCTTCTCCCCCTTTGTGATTTTCAAAAATAATTCAAGGGAATGGAAAATATAACAAAGTACCTGAAAAATTAGTAGCAACAACAAAAGAAACGAGCAAGCACAAATTTCATTAAGTTTTAAAGATCGGAAACAGAGAAATTTAGATACAACAAAAGATAGGATCTGCCTATTTTGGATATTTTTCCTTCTCCATGAGACCCTTAAGAATAGTCTCTATCTTCTTTAAGTCTTTATGGCCTTCTTCAGCTTGATTCTCTAACACAACAATTCTTGCATTTTGAGCTTCAATCTTTTCTTCCTGGGCTTTAATCTTTTCTTGCCGAGTTATAATAATTTCTTCCTGAGCCATCAACTTTTCTTCAAACTCAATCCAATGATCCCTTTCAAATTTCCAGTCTTGAGAAACAGAATTCAGCTTCCCATTCAGATCTCTGACTTCTTGAATCCGGAAATTCTGTTCATCTGTCAACTTTTCATCAAAGGATGAAGTAAGTTCATTTATCTTTATTTCTTATGTCTCAAAGGAATCCTTCACAATATCATGGAATTCATCAAAGAGCCTCATCTCTTCCATAGTCTTCCCCGACCAACTCGTCATCCTCTTGCAAGATCTTTTGTGGGCTTCATAGCCGACAAATAAAGTTTTGAACTGAGCCTCTATCTCAACATATTTGTCCATAACCATGGATACAGAGTATGTATTCTGATTCAAAGCTTGTAGGATCATCTGGCATCTTGAATCAATACTTGAGAAAGTCGGAATAGAACCTACCAACTTCTTTAAAGACTAAACAACAAATTCATGCCCCAACGAAGATGAATCTGAAACCGATACTTTAATTGGATAACTTTATTCTTCAAAATTCTCAGCCTTCTTATTAAAATATCTACCCACTTACCTTCTCTTTACAACAACTGAGCTCGGGGTATCAAGAAAAAGTTTCTTTCCCTTGTCCTTTTTCGGAATAGAGTCATGTTCCGGAGTTCCCTTTTCACTATCAGAAACTTGAACAACATTGTCTTCATGATCAAAAACTTTATGAGCACCACCTTCTACGTTCTCCATTTGAGAAATATCATGTAGAAGTTGTTCTTCCTCTGCATGATAGGCTACTTCTTTTTCTCCTTCCTGTTCATCCTTCCATGGAGTGACTAACATCGATGATTCAGCTTCTGAAGTTCGGAGCGACAAATGTTCCGAAGGTGTCCCCTTATAATCATCTACTTGTTTTAAAAAATATCCGGTTTCACCACTTCCTTCAGCAACAGCTTCTTCCTCTTCCACTTGCATAACCTGCTCTATTTCCTCAAAATGCTTAGCAACTGCCTGTTCCGGAGCAACAAAGTTTCTTCCTGGAGTCTCAGGTAGAGATTCCAAAGAAAAAGATCTCAGAACATGAATGTTTGCTGAAACCATCTCATTAAACTTCAACAAATCCTGAGCTACCTCAGCTTCAAACATCTTATTCTTAAGCTTCTTTTCATTCACTTGTTTTTCTAGCTCATCCGCAGTTCTTTCCTTCAAGGCCTTAGCCTCCGCCGGATCCAAGCCAAACTGAGGCTCCCCTTGGAATCTCTTCTCTTTGATTTCCCTCCATTTAGAAACTACTTCATCTGGGTAAGCTTTCTTCTTCTTTGGTTTTGGGGGTGCAGAATGAACTTCCTTAGATTTGGGATTCTCTTCTTCAACTAAAACATCCTTCAACATTCTCTTCTTCACTGATTTAGATGTTTCTAGATCAGCAACATTTGGAACCTCTTCTTCTTGAGCAGGTAAGTCAATAAACTTACCAGTCTTCTTGTCGAATGCTACATCCATCCTTTTGAAAGTACCATCACTCAACAACATAATCTTGCAAACTCTTGGCTTAGACTTGCAAGCCTCCTTGAAAAACTCAAGGCAACGAACTATCAACTTTGAGAGGATTGTTGGATACATTATGATCTGAGCTCTCAGATTCCCTTTCTTAACATTCTCAAGGGTAATAAGAATGTGTTTCATCAGGTTAAACTTCCTCAGATTTATCAGAAAATATAGGATATAAATCTCACTCTTCTTCAGACTATCTTTGTCACCCTTTCTCGGTACGATAAGGCCTTGTACCCATAATTCTAGAATCAGGAAATTTGTAGATGGAGAAGCAATATTCAGAGCCTTATCATCTGACAATCTGAGAGTTTCCAAAGCCTTTTCCTTGTCGAATCTTCCCTTTGAATCCGACAAAACATGAGAAATGAACTCGGCTTCTCCTTCATTGATCAGCCCTACCAAGCTGGCTGCCTTGGAATAAAAAATCTTATAAGTCTTGCCATAAGAATTAAACGACAACTTCTCCTTGCCATCTTACTTATAGAAGGAAAATGTCCCATAGAACTCTATACGAAAATCTGAATAAACTTCATCTTGATTTCCGGGCTTGGATACAACAACATCTTCCCATCCGTTGAGCTTTATGTTCTTGGATATAAGAGAATCATACTTTTTGAAGAAATCAGGATGAACCAACCTTTCTCTATATACAAACCACTTCAAAATCGGCTTAGAGGAAGACATGTCTTAAGAAGCTACTTCCACAGAAATTTGGATCTAAAGACCTCTGAGAAGTTCGGAACGGAGAAATCTGATGTTCGGAAAAGCTTTAAAACGGAGAAGCAGAGCTTCGAGACGCTAGAGCTTGAAAACTGATGTGGGAAAACCATTTGGGGTCCCCTTTATATAGGCAACATGAAGACGGTTCAACTACCTCAGTTTGATCGAACGGTTGTGAGAAGATGAGATTATATCTGACGGTTGAAAACCAATTTTCAAGAAAACTTGAATCCGATATTTTGAGGTTTTTATTAAAACAACGAATTAAGAAAACTATATTCCGAAAACAAAATATAAGAAAATGCCAGCAAGTAAAGTATGACTATGAAAACTTGAGTAAGGAAAATATACCTTTCGGATTGGATTAGGAGGATTATTCGTAATGGGTAATAATTAAAAAAACGGGAAAAACTTCACTACGAAAAGACATAGTTCGCAAAACTCACTACGAAAAACAAACTCAGTACGGAAAACACAGTACGAAAATTTCATTACAAAATTTTAAAACCGAAAAGCTCATTATAAAAGATTCGGTACGAAAATCACATTATGAAAATACTGGTACGAAATTTTCCATTCCGGAAGATTTGAATACGAAAATTTCCATTCAAGAAGTTTTCTATACAAAAATATTCATTCTGAAAACTTTTAGTTCTGGAAATTACCATTCCGGAATTTTAGTTCTGAAAAGATTGAAAAAAAACTTTGAAAAACTTAGTTACTCTAACAATAAAATGTACTCCCCCTATGAAAAAGGAGTTTATTGCTATAAGGATACTTTTTAAACAGAATGTTAATGAAGAATGATTACTTTATAGTTATCATTCCTAACTTTTGTTTAATGTATTAAAATCTATCAGAAGGAAAAGATTTTGTGAAAATATCAGCAATTTGATCTTGTGTATTGATAAACTGAAGAATAATATCTCTTTTTACTGTGTGATCCCTAAGAAATTGATTCCTAATATCTATGTGTTTTGCACGAGAGTGATGTGCATGGTTCTTACATAAGGAAATGGCACTTGTGTTATCACAAAAAATTTGAGTTTTAGTAAAACTCAAGCCATAGTCTGTGAGTGTGTGTTGCATCCACAACACTTGAGCACAGCAACTTCCAACTGCTACATATTCAGCTTCAACAGTGGAGAGTGCTACATAATGTTACGTTTTACTGGACCAAGAAACTAATGACTCTCCTAATAAATGACAAGTTTCAGATGTACTCTTTCTATCCATTCTACATCCACCAAAGTCAGCATCAGAAAAGATTTTTAGAACAAAATCATTTCGAGAGGTATAAAATAATCCTAGATCCATTGTTCCCTTAAGGTAGCGAAAAATTCTTTTTACTACCTTTAAGTGAGATTCCTTAGGAATGGATTGATATCTTGCACATAAGCATACTGAAAACATTAAGTCTGGTCGACTAGCTCTTATGTAAAGTAAACTTCATATCATACCTCTAAACGATGTTTGATCTACTGTTTTCCCAGCTTCATCAAGATCTAAAGAGTTTGAGGTACAAATAGGAGTACTTATACTCTTAGTGTTGTCATAACCATACTTTTTAAGATCTTTAATATACTTATGTTGAGATATGTATGTTCCTTCTAGTTTTTGAGAAATTTGAAAACCAAGGAAAAAAGATAACTCACCCATCATACTCATTTCAAACTCATATTTCATTAGACTTGCAAATGAGTTAGTTAAGGATTGCTGAGTTGAACCAAATATGATGTCATCAATATAAATTTGAACAATAAAAACATTTTTCTTATCTTTCATTATAAAAAGGGTTGGATCTGCATTTCCCTTAACATAGTTATTTTGAAGAAAAAAATCCTTTGAGTCTATCATACCATGCTCATGGGGCTTGTTTAAGACCATATAGAGCTTTGGTAAGTCTAAAAACATGACCATGATGTTTTGTATCTTCAAATCCAGGAGGTTGCTCAACAAAAACATCCTCTTGGACATAACTATAAAGAAAAGCACATTTCACATCCATCTGAAAAAGTTTAAAATTAATGATTGCTGCAAAGGCAAGTAGAATACGAATAGATTCATGTCTAGCTACTGGAGCATAGGTTTCTTCATAGTGTATTCCCTCTAGCTGATTATAGCCTTTAGAAACAAGTATATATTTATTTCTTACTATGACTCCAATTTCATCACATTTGTTTCTGAAGACCCACTTTACTCCAATAACAGGAGTTTCCTTAGGTCTTTCAACCATGGTCCAGACTTTATTCCTTTCAAATTCATTTAGTTCATCTTGTATAGCTTTGATCCAATCATAATCATCTAAAACTTCATCTGTGCTTTTAGGTTCTAATTGGGAAAGAAATGCTAGATGTTCTACTTAATTTCTTAAGGAACTTATAGTCCCTACAGGTTGATTTATATCACCAATGATACTATCACTGGGTTGATTTTTAAGAACCACTTGATTTGGGTTTTGAAAATCCTGTTCATCAACATAGTGTAGAAAGCCCTCTAGGGTAAATGTTTCAGAAGTATCTTCTTGAACATTATCCTTATCAGAAGGTTCTTCTATCAAAGGCTGACACTCAGTTTTTGAAAACACATCCAAGGATGTTGGCTGGGATGGTTTAAAAACAAAAGGATCAGACTCATCAAATTTTACATGCACTGTTTCTTCAAAAGTACAAGTATTTTTATTAAAAACTCTATAAGCCTTAGAAGTTGTTGAATAACCTAAGAAAATTCCTTCATCGGATTTTGGTGCGAATTTATGTAAGTTATCTTTAGTATTAAAAATTAATACCTTGCAACCAATAACCTTGAAGTAGGATAATCTTGGATTTTTACCATTCCATAACTCATAAGGAGTTTTATTAAGAAAAGGTCTAATCGAAACATGATTTATAGTATAGAAAGCAGTACTTGTAGCTTCAGCCGAGAAATGTCTAGCTACTGAATATTCACTCAACATGGTTATAGTTATCTCCATAAGAATTCTATTTCTTATCTCAACTACACCATTTTTCTGAGGAGTTCTTGGTGCTGAAAAATTGTGAGTAATACCTTTTTTACTACAAAAAGTTTCAAAATCAGAATTTTGAAATTATCCTCCATGATCACTATGAATAGTTTTGAATGGAAGGTTTTTCTCATTTTTTAACTTGAGATCTAATACTATTGAAATAATAAAATCCTTCAAATTTCTTTGGTTGAAAATAAACACAAGTAAATATAGTGTAATAAGCAACTAGAACAAACACATAGTATTTTCCTCCAATACATTTAGTTTGTGTTGGACCAAAAAGATCCATGTGCACTAACTGCAATGCATCAGTTGTTGAGACTTCACCGATCGATTTAAAACTAGATTTATGTTTCTTTCCATATTGACAAGGATCACAAACTTTAGAATAATCAAATCTAAGCTCCGGTAGATCCTTAACTAGTTTCTTCTCAGTGAGTTTACATAGGTTTATAAGGTTAAACTAAACTAGTATTCTATTCCATAACCAGGAATGATCTTCCATTGCACTTAGGCTTGATAAATCTTGCCTCCTGAGGTCTTCTAAATTTCAAGTGTAAGCAATATCATGCCTATTGGCTGAGAGAATAAATTCTTCCTTGGAATTGTGAACTAAGCACTTATCATTCCTAAAATTCACATGGTAACCTTCATCACATAACTGACTTATGCTAATGAGGTTGTGCTTAAGACCCTTAACAAAAACAACATTTGAAATCAATGTTTTTCCTAAAAGAAAAATATTACCAATAACAACAATAACTCCGTTAGCATTATCTCCAAAAGTTACCTTCCCTCCTTTCGTTTTGATAATCTTTTCAAAATAGCTTTTGTTACCAGTCATGTGCCGGAAACATCCACTATCCATGTACCATGTATTGTTGCTGGTACTCTCTTTATTTTCCTGAAATCAAGAAGAGAATTAGACTTTTGGAATCCAAACTTGTTTGGATCCGAGATTTCTAGATAACAAAATTTTAGGAACCCACATATTAAAAATTAAACTTTTTGAAATCCTAGAGATTGGGTTTTGTTTAAGGAACAATTCTTTGCCTAGTGACCTCGACATTGACACATAGTACAAAATGGCGCACTTTGAGGAACAAAATATTTTTTACTAAAAATTGGTTTTTCATGGGTATAACCAAATCCGGATTTACATTTTATCAAAATTTTCCTTACCATGGGTAAAGTTTGATAAACACTTCTTTAAGGAAAAAATTTTGGACTTGAGTTTTATAACCGAGTTTTTATCTTTAAAATCAATTGTTTTAGAACCAGAGCTAGGATCGAAAACATTTTTCCTAGAAATTACTTTTTCTAACTCTTTAGAAAGTTTGTTTTTCTCAGAACTTACTTCCTCATGATTTTTTGAAATGCTTTTAAAATCAGAATTTTTCCAATCAAGATCTTTAGAAAGATCAGATATCTCTTTTGTAATAACATTATTTGTAGATTTTGACATACCAAGTTTTTTATTGAGTTTGGAATTCTCAATTTCAAGAAGTTCAGCAATCCTAGAAACTTCTTCATAGGTAGGTAAAGTATTTTCTTCATCATAAGAGGATTATTCATTAGAAGAGTTATAATACTTACTATCATTAGCATTAAAAGAAACATTGGTCAATGATTCAGCATTTCGTACCTTATCCATAAAAAAATGATCATCAATAGGTAATCTGGCTATAAGACCAAGATTCTCCTGTCATGAAGATTCATAATCAGAAGATTCTTCTGAAGAGTCACCACCACTGGCACTCTAGGTATCATTTGCTTTCAACACTATCTTAGCTTTGGCATTATAATACTTCTTTCTGTTCCTGTCTGAATTCCTTTATTTCTGTTCTTTCTTTTTGAGCAAAGGGCAATCTGGCCTAATATGTCCAGCTCTCTTTCATTCATAACATGTGACTTCTCCATCATTCCTATCTTTCCTTTCCATATTCTTATACTTGGATTGGAAATTTCTATGGCTAGCTATCTTGTTCATCGTTTGAGCAAGATTTGATAACTCACTTTCAGAGACGTCACTCTCACTAGATTCACATTGGAAAATAAATTTCTTAGACATAGACCTGGTTACTCTCTCAAGAGCCTTAGCTTTCATCTGATTAGATGTTGTTGTAAAAGAAACAGTACCATTTCCATTTTTATTCTTGATGTTATCAGCATCTCTCTTCATTCTTGTTTCATGTTGTAGAAGATTTCCAAATAACTCATCAAGAGAAATTTGAGTAACCTTCCTATTCTCATCTATACCAGTTATTTTGGATTCCCAATCATTGGGCATGATATCAATTATCATATCCACAAGTGCATCATCATCTAATCCTTTCTCTCCCATAGACTGTAAACTTTTGACAATAGTCATAAATCTCTATGGAACATTACAGATTGGTTCACCAAAAGGAAAATTGAAGCCATGGTATTCAGCTTTAATAATATCTCTCCTAGTTTCAATCACTTTAGAAGTACCAAAGTGTTTAACTTATAACTTCTTCCAGATTCAATTAGATGCTTCACAAGAAGAAATTTGTCTATATATATTTATAGTCATTGAACAAAGTAAGGTATTGCATACCTTATAATTGAGTTGATACTCTTGCTTTTCCTGATTAGTAAAAGTTCTAACTTCCTTATCAGGAACTTTATAATCACCAGTAAGCATAACGATGTTGTCCACTCTAGTATTTATAACAATAGTCTTCATTAGATCTCTATAGTATTCATAATCATTACCATCAAAGTTTGGTGGTCTTGTAGTATTTAGATTATCAATAGAACCAACATTAATTCCTTCCATACATAAAAACCTTTGGCACACAAACTTGTTAGTAGAAAAAAGTTTGTAATAACAAAGTTCGGAATGAGAATGTTCGGAATGTGAAAATTCGGAATGTGAAAGTGAGAAAGAAAAACATATACGTGAGTATAAGTATTTCAGAGACCTGCTCTGATACCAATTGTAGGATCGAAATAATGATGTAGATTCTCAATATACAAGAGGGGGGGGGGGGGTGAATTGTACACTTTAAAAATTCCTTTGGAACCTTTAATGTTAGTTATGAATATCTATGTTTTCCATAAGAAAAGGAAAGGGCTAAGTTTAACAAAGTTAAACTAAGAAAATTCACAACACCTCTAATACCAAATGAAAACTTGGAAATATATTCTGAAAGTAGGTTCCAGAAATATGTTTTTGGAAATTAAAACTTAACAAAAGATTACAATATGAGATTCTACCTTAAAGCGTATAGAATCTAAATGAAACAGATTACACGTAAGGAAATATAAGAAAGTTATACTTTCCTTATAATACAAAATGCAGCGGTAACAAACAAGTAGTAAAACTACAAGTAGCAAGATATAAATCTTTTGACCCAAAGAGATGGGTATCCACCAATCTTGGATAAAGGTCCCTTGATTTATACTTTCAAGAAAGTCTGTATTACCCACACTAGGGTAAGCCCTCGATACAAAGATCAGAGTCTATGTCTTTCTATCCCTACAATCCCTCAACTTCAAGGTAGTTGGCAACCTCTGTCTTCCTCAGCAAGGAAGCCCTCAACTTCAAGGTAGTCGACACCTCTGTCATCCTATCCCTATAAGTCCTCGAATGTAATCACCAACATTTGGAGTCTCACGATGCTTTGAGAGTTAATAAAAGCATCTCTATCTAGAAATAACTTCAACAGCATGTATGCACAATGTCGAAGAAGTTATTCATCAGTCGTCAGTTCTCTCTAGCTCTTTCAAATGATCTTCTATTTATAGGCATGGTCGTCCTCCTTTTCAACGGTAATATTTTCCGTAAAAATCGGAGGGACCTGTACACATGTAACTTAACCAACGGTTAGTTTATAACAGAATAGATGACATCGTTTTATATTAAAACAAGTATAACAGAATGAACGACATCGTTTAAAGTATAACTTAAAAAAGTTTAGAGTGAAGATTCAGAGTGAATGTTCAGAGTGTAATAAAAATAAGAAAGAGTAAATGAATTATAAAAACGTAATCAAAATGAATGTTTGGAGTCTAACCAAAAAATAATTTTCGGAGTCAATATAAATTTGGAGTGTATAAAACAAAGATGGTCAGATTCTGTTTAATTGGTGAATTTGGAATGAGAATTCGGAATGAGAATTCGTCATCAGAATTCGTAATGAGAATTTGTCATCAGAATTCTAAATGAGAAATCATCATCAGAATTTGTAATGAGAAATCGTAATCAGAAATCGTAATGAGAATTTATATCCAGAATTTGGAGTAGAACTTCATTACAGTTCTTATCCAGATTTCGGATCCTAAAACAAAATGCTTCATATAAAGGTTTCAAACGATTCCGAGAATATAGAAATGAATCCGAAACTTTTACTTAAGAAATATATGAATTAAAAAAATAAGGATAATTTTTCTTACAAAATAGATCTTCCTTATAAAAGTGATTTTCCGTATAAAAGTGATTTTCCTTATAAAATCGATTTTCCTTATAAAAGAAATTTTCCTTATAGAAAGGTGTTTGTGATTTTCAAAATAAGAAGTAATAGAAAAGTCATAAGGAAAAGCTTATTGAATTAGCACAATGCACTATTCTTTTCTAAGTTGATTTCTATTATGTTGAAGGAAAAGGAGGTAGTTGGACCTCAAAATGAAACTATTGTGGATAGGGATAACGTTTTCCTCAACTGGACTGTTTGTATGTTTTTGAAAGTTAGTTGGAACCCCTAGAAGAAATCATGGGTTAATGATGAAGGTAATGTCTATGACAAGTACACTCCTGTAGATCATCCTTCTAGTCCAAAGGATTTGAGGGATCTTAGTCTTAGACCAGATGATCCAGAACCAGTCTACAGTGAAAATGAAGCTGAAGCTAAGGAGGAACAGACATCAGTTGAGGATGGAGGAGACCCTATTTTACCTCATAGTCCTGTGCACCAAAATATTTCCTTTAGAGCAGCTAGCCCCCCAAAAGAACTACAAAGTAGAGAATCTATTTTGAAGCACAATGATACTGAGACCACAGAAAAAGAAGAAGAATCATATCAATATATTTTTAGTGAACTATATCAAGAGGATGAGGCAACAGAATCAGATTAGCTTGCTCATGAAGAAAAGGATGTTGTTGGTGAAGTAGATGATGAGGAAAATGAAGAAGAGGAGCTCAGTTTGAGCCCTCTGATAGAAACTACAGTCAAGAGAGTGCCTGATCAGGAAGAAGAAGTAGCATCTATTGATGAGAGAGTATTTGATCCCTCAGAGAAAATGGTTATTGAATCTCCTGCAGTTGCAGAGGAAGTTATAGAATTACCTCGAGCAGAACAGTTGGAGGAGATTCCATAGGTGATTTCTCTAAGTGAGGGGGAGCATCTTGGGTCAGTATCAGTGTTGTATGACATTGAAGGTTGGACATCAGATCTAGGATACATGGTTCTTGGACTTAATTATGAAGATTCATATGAGGAAGATCATCCCCAAAGGGAAACAGTTATCCTACCTGCTGTGGCTGAAAATTTGGCAACCAAGGAGGACCTTGAGTCATTAAAGGCTAAAATGAAAGAAGCAATGAAGGAATCTATGGCAGACATGAAGCAAAGTCTGGTTGATGAAATGAGGAGTGTGGAGGAATCCCTAGAGCCATCTCTAGGATGTGTTGTTTCTAGTCCAGTGAAGTGAATGATGGATGAAGTTAAAGTATTCCTTACTCAAACTAAAAGTTGGACAAGAGCTGTGGTTGCTCTAAGATAGTCTATTTCTTTATTGACTGCCATCAACAGCTCTCAAACCCAAGTGAATACTGATATCAGATATATCAAAGAGGTATTCAAACACTTTGTGGATGTTTTTGAGTTTTTTAAGAAATCAGTCAAAGAAAATTTGAACAATGAATATAAACTTGTTCAAAAGGTGGTTACTAATCTGACACAATCTTTCAAGGAGACAGTAGCTTTCTCAGTTAAACCCTTTCCTTCATCCAACTCCACTATGAACCTTGATCAGATTAGAACTATTATCCAGAAAGAGTTGGCTAAGGACAGTACCAGTGGCACCTCAGATACTCAGATCCTTGCTACCACTAGGGAAGTTAGTAGTTATGTTCGTGATCACCTATGGGCACCTACTGCTTCTTAAGAGGCATTTATGAATAAAGTGTATGCTTACTTTGAGATGGTTTATACCAAGAATCAAATGACCGATCATTTCAAGCTCTTGATGGAGAATATGAAGTTACCTCCAGTGACTCAAGCTTTCAGAGAACTGGTTACTAAGCTCAAGGAGCTTACTCTTGCCCTGGATAAATTCTTTGAAAATTGAGATGATTTTGTGTCAGCAATGGAGAGAGGTGGTAGTATTATTATGGATTTCAGGAACCTACTACTACCATTATTGCATGTGGATGCTATACCTGTGATTGTCCCTCCTGCCCTTCCTTCCTCTGCCTCTTGGAGTACACCTCAGTTGACTCCAGTTAAGGCTATTCGAAGCTTAACTCCTATGATCACACAGAGAAGCATAGATTTCAGATCCGGTATAGTTTCATTGGTTGAACCTCCAGTTTTTTTTTCCGATATTCCCAAGCCATCTACTCAATCTGAACCTGTACCCTCTTCTAGTCCTAAGTGAAAGTCTCTTGTTCCAGAGGACGATTGAGTGATTCTGGTTGTTTTTGATGGGATTAACTTGTATTTTATTTTGTAATACTGACTTTATCAGTTTGTATATTTTGTGATGTAATGGAAGGTTACTCTTACATTCTCAACATTACTATGTTTCTGTGTAATATGTTCTCTTTTAGTCTCTACATTTCTCTGATTCTACCCTTCTTTTTGTTAATCACAAAGGGGGAGAAAATAAAACTAATAAGACCTGGGAGTGTAATTGCAAGGGGGGGAAATGCAAGTGGAAGAAAAAATGAGAAATTTGTTTTAAAGTTTTTTTTTGAAATTTTTCCTCTCACACCATTTTAATATTCTTAATACTTTGTCATAAGTTGTGATTATCAAAAAGGGGGAGATTGTTGAACCCTTTGAAGAATTAGTTGAACTTATATTTTGATATTCCCAATTATGCGAAATTATATTTTGAAAATCCAATTATGCTCAATTATAGTTTGATAATCCCTATATTGATTAATGGTTAATTATTTATTTCAGTATTTCTGTACACCAAGCACATATTCAAATTTTACAATATTTATAGAATTCGGTTACTGGATGGATATATATTCTAACATAACTCATTCTGCCAAAAGAATTCTTAAACAGACAAGTGGTCACCATTATAGAACAAGCCTACCGATACAGGCCACTGATACATCATGTCTACCGTTATGCAAGCCTACCGATACATCAATTCTATCATTACGTGAAGGTCACTGATACATCAAGTCTACCGTTACGTGAAATCCTACTGATACGAACAAGTCTACCATTATGTGAAGGTCACTGATACATCAAGTCTACCATTATGTGAAGGATACCGATACATCAAGTCCACCGGTACAACAAGTCTATCAATACGTGAAGGTTACCGATACAGACAAGTCACCGTTATGAAAACCTACCAGTACATGAAGGCTACCGTTACACGAAAGGTCACCGGTACATTAATTCTACCACTACCGATCAAGTATACCGATGGCCATGAGGTCTTCCAATCGAAAGGCTAATGTTATACAAGAGGTTACCGATACAAAGACATACCGATACAGAAGGCTTCCGACATCCAAAGCTACCGTTCCAGAGAATCGGACACTGCCTTAATTTCTTTATCTTTATTTAATCTAACCAACAGTCATATCAGTTATATTTTAATTCTCTATCATTTATTTAATGAAGGATTTTGGATGTCAGGGAACCGTACCTCATACCTGCAAAAATGAAATCATTTCTTTTGCCGGATCTCGTACCATAAATATAAGAAGTCCATGTTGCTCCAATAGGTAGAACATACATACATTAGTGATACAAGAGACATGCACAAGAAGAGTTGATACATATATACATGCACAACCAAGAAGACACAGAAGCATATACACACTCAAGCTTACTCAAGAAGAGTTCTTTACATTCATGATGATTTTGAAGAACATCATTGACTACATTATCACTATCTCTGAACCTGGATGTCAAGCAAACGACACTCTGTTTTCTAGAAAAAAACCATAAGAGGACTCAAAACCATTTCTGATCAAATTCGAAGGAGTCCAGATCTACACTGCAATCACTAGAGCCATTCAAAATTCTATATCTTGCTCAGTGATTTATTATTTACTTTACGAGCAGTGTGTGTCATCAGTTTTAATTTACACATACACTCTCTTCTGATCCTTAACTGGAGGATCTAAAATCCTCATTCAAACTCTTTACATCTTCTATTTCCCATTGTGGATAGTGGCAGATGTCATGTGTGACCTGGATAGCTATATTTTCTGTTGTTTTTATTTCCCACAATGAACTGTGGTTGAGGTCTTTGAACTGGATAGTTGTAAACTGTTGTGAAACCCGATCCAAGGTGTGGATCAAATTTATATAAATTTTTGAGAGGACTATGTCTCAACTTGAGACTAAACCTCTTGGTTATATCTGTTGTTCTTTATTTAGTTTTATCTAATACATTTTATTTCGCTACTAAGTGCTTTAAAACATAAACTATTTTTCAAAGTTACTCTGATAATTGAATTAGCTAGTGTTTGTATTACTTTCAAATCATTAGGTTAGTTTTAAAAGAAAATCTGATCATATAATTTGATTAAATGGTAATTAATCAATCCCTTGAGAACCTAACTGAATGTTTTCTTTAGTTTAAATTCACTAAAATTCAATTAGTATTTTAAATTGGGGGATTTAAGTAAAGGATTTTAAACAGAAATTTTAATTGGAACTCAATTCACCCCCCCTCTTGAGTGTCCACTCCGACCAACAAAAAGGATGTATTCTAAAAAATATTTTATTATTACAAAGTGTCTTCTTATATTTAAAAGAATCAGGATCAGCATTGAAGTTAGTCTCCCTTTAAACCACTAAAAGGCATCCCCGTAAACTTTTGACCAAATAGACATTTCATCCAACTTAGTCGATCCTGTAAGAGGTGATTCTACACATGAAAAGTATAGTATGTGGTTCCTGTAATAAATTTATATCCCTAAAGAAAATATGTATATAAAATAAATTCTCGGGATACTCCTAGGAAACTATATATCTCATCATATCTGGGTCAACTGATGCTCTATTCTATGAGATAATATGGCTGATTATGTGAATCTTATATATCCAACAATTTTTGTTTTTAATTTTTCATATAACTTCTTTTATTTCATTATATATAATAATATATCAATATTTTTCATTATAAAATAGAATTTGAGAATACACCATGTTATAATCAAATAATACCACCATAAATTAATCAAGATATGGATGGAAAAGTGGGTTCATCAGTGACATGAAATCATCTAGAACATTTGTAGGACCTCATGACATAACCAAATACATATACCAGCCATATCTATTATGGAATATTTTATTTTTATATATTATCATTGAAAATGATTTATCAATAGAGTCGGTGAAATATATAATCTATTAAAGGAAATGGATATTATTTCATAACCGTAATCTAGTTCAACGAATGGCGATCCACACATTTTTTATAGGAACTATATACCGTTTGTGACAGAAGGTATTTTTAGCCTCATAGAGATGAAATATTTCATATAACACCTTTAAATCCTATTCAAATACATAACACTAGGAATAATATAAATTATTAGTAACCATACTGTGAGGAGTAATGGATACCAATGTGGCTCCAAGAACTGGGTCAATGGAATACAATACAACTCTCCAATGATTTAGTCCGGAAATTTAATCAAAAAATTTAAATCAAATGTTATAAAATTAGAAGGAAATACAAAAGATTTACTCCCTAGTCATCCAAATATATAATTTTAATTAGGGTTTTTCCATTCTAGCACAAATTTCATAGATATATCTCATATTTCATGGACATACAATTCAAAATTTATTAAAAAGCCTCATATACAGTGATATGAATGTCACACTTCAGTGGTAGTAATAAATTTAAGCATGTTATGAAACCTACTATTCCATAAAATGTATGATATAAAACACTCTCATATTATGAAAAAATTGTTCCTATATAATGATACACCATCCTTACTCAGGAGGGAACTCCATGCACTAGCGTACTCTCTCCGATTGAATCCATAACAAAATATCTAGTGTCAAAATTCCATAAAAATTCTGGACATCGAGCCCAATTATTTGTGAAATAAGATAAAATATGATGGAATGAGAATCACACTTACTGAAATTATAATATACTAATGTATATGTTACAATAGTAGTACCTCTCAGTTTATAAGATTTAGCACTCTTCTAGATAGGATTCATTTTCACTACATACATCTAGCCTTATCTGCAAGCCTATGATATATCTTATCAACCATGACCAGCTTCACATTGCTAGTGAAATATGTATAGTTTCTAGATAACAAGGCCATGATTCCACCTTTACCAAATCATCCATCCATAATCTGGATTCCTTCCCAAAGATATGTTTTTAATCCCGCTCCTAAACATAGAGTCAGTATAGACTATATCTCACAGGCAGTAGGATGAAATGATCTGTAGAAACATCGTAGGTGACTAATCTTTCAGCAATATTAGAAATCAAATAGGTCCATTTTATATAAATTTCATGTATGTCCCATTTTAACTTTCTAATGCAACCTCCCCACAATATATGAGTATGTACCATGGATACTAATATCACTAAGAATATACTCCAAATTATGCATTCTTCTATTGGTTGATATTATTTGAGATCATGATGTGAATCCACCCTGGACCACACCTCTAGCCACTCTTCGGATATAATATATGATAAGATCATTTTTAACTATTTTATATATGGTATTAATCTGAAGAATATACTTCTAGGATCTAATGTTATTATGAAAACCATCCTCAAATTACCTATCTATATATATCTCTCCACCAAATAGAATAGCCATGAAATAATTGAGATCTATAAAACCGGAAGAATATTCCAAGACTAATTATTCACCATTATCCCAATGCATAAATAACCATCATATATTTTCCCACATATTCTCATAAAAGAAGTAATAATATAAGACCATAGGTAAAAAACTCAATTCATATTATGATGATGATCTATCTGGGTAATAATGTCTGACCATCTCTTGGAAAAATCCCAATGAATATATGAAGAGTTTATGAAACTATTTTATAGAGTTTTATCAAGATTATTGAAAATTGACAGTATGCACTATATCTATGACTTTATAGCATGTGGTTCACCTTCCCCTTAAAAAATGTGTCAATGCTACTAATGGTATACATGTTTCAACTCTTCCATTATTGGGTCATGTGTAACACCCAAATTTTATATGATTTTTTTCACATAAATTAAATTTATTTGATATCACCTATTTTATTATAAAAAATTTTATTGTTTCATTATATGAAAAACTAATTTAATATTACACTACATGCATCATTGGCCTAGATTTTGCATCATGCAACACTGCGTTTTAACTTAACAATGACATATTATAGTTAATTAAATTCACTGAATATAACCTAGGTATTAAACCTCGAAATCAGACAAATAATAACTATTTTTTAAAAAATATGTATTTTTTTTCAAATAAATAAATCATATTGATAATAAAATACATAATTTTTTATTATGTATTTCTATGTTTTAAAAATACTATTTTCTTAAAGATCCAATTATTATGTTTTTTATGAACAATCATAAATATTCGTTTGAGATATTTTTAAAATTAATTATATTAAATAAATATCATTTTTTAATTCAATGTATCAAATTCTTCCTATGGGGAAGTTTCAGGTTTTTTAAAAAATCATTAAATTTTTGATAAATTGTAAAAAATACGCATTTTAAATTGAAATCTGTGTTTTCATTTAAAATATTTATAAAGGATTAATTTATTTTAAATTGGTTTTAGAGTTTAATTATTGATTTTATACATACATTAAAAAATATTATGTCATTAGAATAAATTTAAAATTAAAATTATATATAAACACCTTGTAAAATATTGATCAGGTTCACTTTAATACCCAATTTTCATATCACTTTTAAATTAATGTTATATTTATTATTCCCACTAATATTTATGAAATTTGTAAAAATTTATTGAAAATTTTATATTATAACAATATATGAAGTCTATTAAAGAGAACATAATTTTTTACCATTTTTAATTTTGATTGTAGTAAAAATTATTTACTATTGTTAAGGTTAAAATGGATTTTTCACTGTTTAAACTAAAATATAAGGGCCAAATTTACCTATACACATGTCAAAAAAATGTGTTAAAATTTTTTATACCTCATAATAATTTTATAATTTGTTCAATTTTGGAATCTTATTTAATTATTAAAATATGGTAAAACTCAATTATTTTCAATAATGCCAAGTGTGTCCTCTATGCCACTCATAAAAGGCCACCCATCTCCTCCCTTCATCACAACATAATTACTCTTTGTAATGTCTAGGAATAACCTAATAATATTCCCAAAACCCCTTTAATCATATAATCCATTTATTTGGATGAAATAAATCCTAGGAATGATTTTAGTGACAATTAAAGGCATATACCCAAAGAAGAGGTAATATTCATCAATGAGCACTTTTATTTTATTTCATATTCCATCCAAATAAATAATTATAAAAAATTATAAATTAATAAAAATTGTATATTTAATTTAAAAATATTTGTTTATTTGAAGGTAATGACTAACAACCAACTCCATTTTCAACAAATGGGTTAGGAAATCATATTTCGTGTATATGGTCAACTAGCACCTAAATAACTGCTCTCATTCTTATTTACATTACTAACTCTCATGGATGTTTACAATGATGGATTTATTTTTTATATATGATCTCTATTATATTTATTATGTTATTACTATTCTATAATGTTTATATCAAACATAACTCCGCGATAACTATTTTGTGGGTATATGATAATGTTGTTATATGTATAGTGGACTACCACCACACGAAGCAATGTAATTCACTCATTCATTATATGTAATTTATATCGGATAGGGTTAATTAATTTTATTCCTTTATATGACAAAAAATGTATCTGGAATGATAAAAAATAATTATTTTTTATCAATTCTGTTACAACGTGAAAATGGAAATAGTGTTCATGCATATATACGTCTTACCATATCTATGAATGGTATATTTTATTTTAATAACGTAATTATATAAGTTAATATAATTAAATATTTACTAAATATATAGGTTACTTATATTATGGTTATATTTTTTTATATTATAGAACCATGATCAAAGTAAGAGGACGAGAAATATAAAAAAACAAATGTAACGTGAAAAAAATGTGGTCATTTCCTGAAATATAATTTTACCATGTAATTCTTAATACACTATTAAAAATAAGTCATAAGAAAATAATAATGGGTATGATATATATTAATATAGAGAAATAATATATGTTTAACAAACTTTTATTTATAATCCATGTAGTTTTAATGAGTGTCACAAAAGTCATGACGCAAGGTAAGGTATTATTATCCTAATATTCCAACATTGAGATGTACATTATGTTACATAATAATATTATATCACAATTTGTTTATACAACCAATTTAAAATTTAATATATTTAATTTTTTACTCCCCAAGATATTTTATGTTCCATTTTATTATTCTTTCATCAGTATAAGGTTTCAATGTTATCAAAATGGTAAGAGTTCATTGTTATAATCTCAGAGTTTATTGGAATTGAATATGATTACGTCTAAAATGATGAAATATCTTGATCTACCTCTAAATAATTATATTTAATTATTTTATTTTATGGATATTCCTGTTATATTCAAGTAATGGAAAATTGTTTCACTTTCTTTAATACAATAAAAAAATATTTTTTCCCAAAATTTTAATTTATTTTATTTCCATTCATAGATCTGTTTGCTTCAAAAAAAATATGACTTCTAAAATTAAATTAGTGATGTTTTATTACATTATAGTGTGTTTTAAAAGTCTTTATTACACATTTTTTACTTTTTAAAAATTTCCTCAACGGGAAAGACTTGTCATTTTCCTAACAATTCATGTTTGGATTTTATCAAAAATGTGAACAAAATCATCATTTTAGTGTGTAATACAAGAACATAATTTCTTAAAATCATGACCAATAATTGATTCATAGATTCATTTATTATTTTTGAAGGATACTTTAAAAATAATGTTTTTATATTGACTTATTTTTTTTAAGATGATATTCAATAATCAAATGAAATTTCTCACATGGAATGTTTTAAATGACATTTCTAAAACTTTTCCCTTCTTAGGTGACATTTGGTGGTGTTAACTAGGTCTTACTGGTAATATTATCCAATAACTATAATAATATTATTTTTCTAAATTGTTTCTGTTTTTATAGAATTATTTTTAAGAATCTCATTTCTCTTACAAATGATATGCCATAAAGAAATGATAATGATTTTCTTTCCTTTTCATAGGTAATTCTATGACTAAATGACTATGAATCAAACACTTTTCAATTGTTTATGATATGATGAAATGGTTAGGATAAAAACTTAATTTAACCGATTATGATATGATTAATTCTTATTATCTTGTGAAAAAAATAAATATTCATTTTTTTTGTGATGGTTGGGACCTATGTCTCCATCTAATACATTGGGGAAATATTTTTATCTCATGAGAGAAACTGAACAAGAAGAGGGAATTAACATAATTTAGTACTATATAACTGAAATAAATATTTACCATGGTTTATTAATACATGTCTTGAATAGGGGGTGCACACGGTTCAATAAGTCATGGATTCAATGTGGAGTGATCCTGGTTTAGTAGGGGACTTTTTCATCTATGATGGTCTTGGTAGTGAGACATAACTATTTATTATGTGATTTTAGTTGTTTATTTTTATTCCAAAAATTCAATGTCTATGACATTATTATGATATCATTTCTCAGGTTATTTGATATTATTATGATTGATGTCTTATAAGTTTTTAAATTTTTACTCCATGAAACATTATTATGTTCTTATATATGTTGGGAATGTTTTAAAATGTTATTCTCATGTTATCATGCCCTAATGTTAATGTTATTATTACATGTCTCAATTTTTTACCCTTACTGATTTTACGAGATAACCCTTTCTTTTGTTTCCTTTTTTATGAAGTGAATATTTCTATTATGTATGAAATTTCTAAGAAGGTTGATATTTGTAAAGAAAATAGTAGGAGAAGATGTATCTCACCTATGGACCGACTTTTATGTTTTTGGGTTTCTAAATAAAATTAACTATTACATTCCATGTGTGTGTGTTTATTTAATATAATGAATATTTATTAAAAATGATTTAATGATTATATATGAGAGTCATAGGTTTTGATAGTTTGTATTAGATCAAAGGTTTTCTAAAATTTTGTAAACTATAATGAGAAAACCATACTGATATCCCAAAGTATATCTCTATGGATAATTCAATAAATGACACAAACTCTTAGAAAATCTCCTATAATTTTGGTAATGTGTTGAATGAGTCATTATATAGAAATAAATCCCTGGCATGATATTATATATGGATGAGATTCTATAACAGATGTACCAATTTTCCAAAACCCTAGAAACACCATATTTAGATATACTCAATTGGGAAATTGTGTATGAAAAGAGAAATTTCTACACACCCAGTTTGATAACCATAGGGGTTACAATTTAGTATCTCAAAAACACTTTATTAACCATCATTTTGTATTTAAATAGAACATGATATATAATGACCTTTGATAAACATACAGTTACATAAATTGAAAAATGTGTCCTAATTTATATAACATATAAATTTTTTTTCAGGATTACGTTGCTCCCCACTATTATTATTTTTGTTTCTTACACTCTTTTTAGGTATTTTTCAATGGTTAGAACCTAAAAAAACTGCAGTAATGGTTGGTGTGATAAAATAATTAAGGACTTTTTTACTGAGATTCCAAATACTATGGGAGTTGGAATGGAATATCTCATTATTATTCTCGTAAAATTTCTCAATATTAGAATAATGTTACACATCCAAACAAAAAATATAAGGAACAAAATTTTATTGAGTCCCTCATGAGGAAAATTACACTATAATTCAGGGGGTATTAAAATACCATAGTTGTTGATAAATGGATCAGTAACTTTAAAAACATTTGTTTTCAATCTCCAATGATTTGAATATGAATTTTTTTTTCAATCTATCATTTTGAAGGCGAATAAAATCAATAATGGAATATTATCAGGAATACAGGTCAACAAGTTGAAATTGAATACATGGATTTGTACATGTTCAGTAACATTTATTTGAATCATTATTTTCGACATAGTCAACTTATAAATAATAAAATGGATTTCAATTATCCAAAGAAAAATTACTATAAATCCATTGACCTTATGAGTAATATTTTACAAGACTTGTCAGGTATAGTTTTTGTATTATCATCCAATGTGAAAGTATGTTTGACCGATTTATAAGTGGAACAAAAAAATTATGAAGTGAAATAGCTATAGGATACATCCATTGGTATTAAGATATTGTACTATGTACTATCAATGTATAGATGTAGGTATGATTTATATATAAATCTCATGGTTTTAACATGAAAAAGAATATGGAGAAAATAATAAAACCATATAGAGAAGAAGGTGAAGATTCCATTATGATAAAAGTGGGGGAAAGCATGGAATAAACATGTATAGGGGGAAAATTATATGTTTAATGGGTGTAATGTAAGGTATTAAGGAAATTGATTATAGATGTTATGGGATGAATTCGTCCAATGATGATAATTGAGAGAAACAAAAACATAATGCACCTTCTACTCTTCATTGCATCGATTATATAGAGAAATGGAATTTTTCCAATTAGTGACCAAAACCAAGGGTTAATGATGTTGATTTACCCTAAAAACCTCATAAATCATTGGAAAAGGGGAAATCTCATGCGATAATGCATTCTGATAAGGGTAGAAATAATGATGTGATGAAAGGTTCACATACCATGATGTCTGGAATTGATAAAGCCTAATTAAAAAACACATCTGATCATTAATTCATATAATGTTTTTTAATGGTTTAAATATTCCACCAAAAATTTCGACAAGGAATTATTAGTGAAAACCCATAATGGTCTAATGATCAAATATCTTATATTAGGTTCTCCTCCAGATGATTTTTAGTGGAATGTGCTTCTTGAAAATATTTTTATTCTTCCTATGGTTTAATTTTAATTATTATTCTTCATGGATAAGATTTATATAAATAAAGCCACATATATTATAATGTAATGGAAGTTATATTTTATATTCAAAAACTACCTATGATTTTTTGTCATTTTGAGGAGAATTTTGATCGTCTGATGGATATTACATCCATTGTGTGAGTATTAATTAATCTTCATATGAGTTTCTTATCTCAAATAGTGTGGGTGAACGAGAAATCGATGGCATGCCTATTTTTTGGGAGTTCATGATGTCTTTTTGAGGAGTTTCCCTACAATAAAAATGATTGTATGTTTATTACTATATAGAACTCATACCTAATTCAAACCCGATTTCAAATACTTCATATAGAGTGAATGTAATTGAGATGATGTAATTAATGAATAGACTTCAATAAAAATAAGAAAAGGGATTCATTTTCCCAAGTGTGTTACCTTAGAGATACCATATTATTTTTTCTGAAAATTAAATATCGATCAATGTGAATCTACATTGATTATAAGGATCTGAACATGGTAAAAAATATGAACAAGTATCCACTCCCCCATATTGATGAATTGTTTGATCAACACTATAGTGGTCAATAATATTACATGATAGGAATTTTTTCTATATAAAATCAATTTAGAATCAGTAAAATGATATACCCATGAGGGAATTATGAAACATTTTTGGACAATAAATATACAATGATACAATTTGGTCTTACAAAATAATCTTCTATCTTCATGGACATAATGTATAGAGTATTTTGATGCTACCTTGATTAGTTTAATGTTAGTATTTATATATATAATTTTATAATTTATTAAGGATTATTGAATATCATGTAGATCAAATGATAATTCCACTAATGACCCTATGGATGGATAAACTATATGAAATAATTAAAATTTATGAATTTTAATATTAAGAGGAATAATTTTGGTGGCATATAATTTCAATATAGGGAATATTAGATGATATATCCTTGACTGAGTCAGTTGAATGTTTGTATAGAGAATCCATAGTGACTGTGATTTATAGTTTTCATGGTTTAGATGGATATTATCAATGATTAATAAACAATTTCTCTAGACTATCTAATCGTATGACCACATTATCTGGTAAAGGAGCCAAGTTCTATTGGATAGATGAATGTTTGGAAATTTTCAAGGTATTATTGTGAATATTAATCAGCAATCATATACATACATTACCCTATACTGATGATGGGTTGTCAATCTATAGTGATTTATACAGTAAGGGATTAGTATGTGTTTCTATAAAAATTAAATGTCTATAGATTATTCCTCATGAAAATTTAATATTCATCATAAAAATACATAACTCATTAAATGGAGTTCGCTATGATTATTTTTTCACTAATGATGTAGAAGAATTATTATTATAGAGATAATTTTGATATATATATTTATACTAAAAGTTTAATGTAAATATTCACACATAAGATGATGAACATGAACCAATAAATATGGTTAGAACAAGAAAAATATTATGAAATATCAATAGATTACAACCAGGGGAAACTGAACAAGGTGGAATATGATTGGAAATGAATGGATCTTTTTAGTATATCCCTGAAGTGGATTATAACAGATCCAATATTTCAGGATTTTCAAATCATGGATCTAGATATCATTATGTCAGGGAAAATCCTATTTTTTATAACTGAATTATTGGCCATATATAAATGTGATGATTAAATAGGAACATGAAGAGGATGTTTTCTTGTAAAATATTGTTAAAAATTTTCTTGATTTTATCATTAATCGTGATGGAATGGTAAGTTTTATAAACATTTTATCCATTCCATCCATTCCATATTTTATGTAGTATTTTTTAGGGGATTATAATATTTCTTCATTCTGTATTCATCTTAATGTTATGATACTGTATGGAAATTTGAAATAATACTTAAAAATGCATGACTTGAAGAGAGATATCATAGAGTTTGTTTCTTAATTATTCATTTTTATACATGTTAAAGATGGAATACAAAATTTTAAAGGGATGTTTTATCCATTATTCATTCTAGAATGGAAATGAGAGAACATCACTATAGATTTTTTTTCCATGGACTCCCCAAAACATCTAAAGGACATATTTCTATACGGGTTACTACAGATCACCTTATTATGTAAGCACACATCATCACTATCAAAGTGAAATTATCTATGGATCATTTTTATAGGATATACAACAAAGAAGTTGGGAGGTTTCTAGTTGTACCTCATTCCATTTTGTCACATCAGGATTCTATGTTTACCATAATGTTATTATAATTTTTTTGACTACATATCGATATAGAGTTGAGTTTTAATGATGAATATCACCATAAAAAATAATATAATTATGAAAAAACAATTCAAATCCTAGATGTTATGTTATGATCATTTTATTTTGATTGGGAATATGTTTGTGGTAAAAAATATATTTCCCTCATGAATTTAGGTGGGTCATTATTATGTCAAATATGGAATGAAATGTGGAACTCCAACTTGATTGAATGAATATAATTAAAGATGGATATTGGGGGATCTAATAATACGGAAATTGTAGATAATATTGAATATAATCATTAAAAAATAATTATAGACAAGATTTAGTATAAAATTCTTGCCCACTATTTCTAGTGTGATCTAGAATATGAAGTTGATGATAAAATATTTTTTAGAATATCTCTATTTATTAAGGTTATGAGATTTGTAATGAAATAAAAACTATTCCCTTGGTAAATATATCATAATGAAAATATTGATTATATCGATATGGTATCTTATCACTTGGTACATGAACCAAAACTATCTCAGGTCAATAATATGTTCTATTTATCTCTATTAAAGAAGTATGTGCCTAAACCATAACATGTGTATAACATAACTATCATATTGTAAGATAAATTTCATTAATATAAGGAATAATCATTGGATATTATAGACCATACATATATTTTTCTATAAAACAAGACAACCCACATGTTTAAAATTTTGTGTAGAAACTACTAGTTTTATGATTCTATTTGGGAACTTTATAATATGATTAGGAATAATTATCCTCATTTTTCAATGTAAAAATAGAAGGTGTCTTGTTATAAATTCATTTTATGGGGGGTAGAATGTAATAAAATGATTTTTTATTAATTTTTTTTGAATAATTTATTTTTCAATAATGTATTAATTATACTTCTACACCATTTCAATCTCTTATTATAAGAATAACCTTAATGATATTACTATATGCAACAATTCCTTAGCATTCATTATTTCCAATATTGAGTTTAAAAAAAACAATGATATATTATATTTATTTAAATGAAATAGTTGTAATTAGGGATTTAAACAAGAGATATGATTAGTAATTAATTATTTTAAAATAATTATTTAATTTTTATTATATAACGAAATCCTATGGATAAAAAAATAATAAATATTTAGAAATTTTTTAAATGATTTGAAAATACATTTTTCTCAAAAAATTATTTTTATTTAATTTTATAATAATAATATATTTTTATACACATTTTGAAAATTATTTTGACAAAATAAACTTTGTTTTTTAATTAATTATGTCAAAATTAGCATATGAATATTTTTCATGATTTTCATGAGAAGTTTCATTTTTTGATGATTAAGATAAAATAAAATTTTTTAATTGAAAACATTTATTTTTAATTTTTTTTCTAATGGTAAATTAATAGTTGAATTGCGATTATAGTATAATTAGTTAAATTATATATCCATTAAATGAATTTATTTTATTTGAATTAATTTCTTATTTAAATACGATATTAAAACATTATAAACTTTTCATATTTTTTTTAAAACAAGCATACTTATCATATTTGTGGGGTCAATTTTAAATTAATTTTTTCATTTATATGATTGGAAATGGGAAAAAGGATTCAATATTCAGATTCATCGTAATGAGTAAATTTTTTTAGGTCCCATTAATTTTTAATCAAAATTAATTTTCAAAATATTAAATATTATTTTTAGTGGACAAGTTAAAATAGAGGTTATTAACAGTTCAGCAAGAAAATATATGTCTAAAATTTACATATAAAATTTTAAATAAATATATTCGTAGCCTTGTTTGCACTACATAATTTATAAGGTTCTAATTTAGTTCAATTTTAAGCCCTATTTTATATATTTAAAACATAGAACCACAAAATGATTTTCAATAATAGCTGGTGTTTCATCTCCCCAACTTATAAAATTCCTCCCCCTCTACTTCGATCATTATTATTTCAGATATATTTTATTCATAAAATAAATACAAAAATAACATCCTAAATTCCATAAAATCATCATATAAAGGTTATTTTTTTCAGAAATCAATCCTAATATGTCTTCTATACAATATATATAGAGAATGTCTGAAAAACAGGTTACATTCATTAATGACTGCATTTATTTTTTTCATCCTACGCACCATATATTATTTTATTTATAATAATTTTATAATAGATTTAATATAAAATATATACATATCTGTTTTTATATTATGGAAATGAACTGAAAAAATCGCTACATCCATAAAATGGGTTACAAAATCATTGTTTGTCTGTACGGTGGACTACAACCTCACTAGATGATGTGATTCATTTTCCCATAACCACATATCATGGATTTTAAAAATAATTGATTAGTTAATTCGACATTATTTATTTAATATTTTTTAATTTATCATAATAATTTTATTTTTAATAACACATACCTTCATTCTCTCTATTTTGTAACAATACGATAACAACCTTCATGTGTACGGTAGACTACTGACTCTTGAAGTGATGTGATTCATACTCAATTTACATGGAATGTATTATGTATAGTTTAAATATGAAATGCGATATAGATTAAATTAAAATGTATTATATAAATAAAATAAATATACTACCATCATATCATTTAATCCAATAATAAAATGGAAAAATGATCATATGTGATTTTGACTTACCAACTATAAGAGCATTATATTTCATTTTATTCCACTAAATATTGTGGATTATGATATATACATATATAATAAATATATATGTTATTTATATCATCATTATCATTTTCTATATTGAATAACCATGATAAAAGTAATTAGACCAAAAATATTACAAATAAAAACATATAAAAAAGAAGAAGTAATTACCTAAAACATAAAAAAATCATAGAACTAATAATTAATAGATAATTAAAATACATAAAAATAATTAATGGTATGATTTATAGGAATATGGATCAATAAAATATGTATTATAAAAATAAATTTATAATATAGGTTGTTAAAAATAGTATGAAGATATTCAAAACATAAGGTATGTTGTTTTTGTCTCTATTCTTATTATTTGAGATGTATATCATGTTACTGTACAATATTAATTAACATGGTTTTATATATCCAAATTTATATATACAATATCATGAATTTATCCATTCATATGATATTCTATGTTTAATTTTTTTTATTCATTCATTGATCCGTTGATTCAACGTAACCAAAATGGTAGGATATATATGTTAGAATATAATAAATTTTCTTGATGTCTTTTGATTAAATATAAAATTTTATAATATTAAAGTAAACAATTAAAAATTTCTCATGAAATTTTTTATACAATGGTTATTTGTGATATCGTCATGTAATTTTATCACTTTACCCTCCTTTTTAGTTAAGATAATTGAGAAATTGTTTTATGAAATTCCTTCTTCTTTTCTCTTTTCTGTATGAAAGATTTTTTCTTCCAATCCCATGTAAAACTAAAATGTTTTAATTATTTATTAATCATTTATCAGATTTAAAAGAATATTTCATCAATGTTTTATATTTATTAAATTCATTAAAAATAATCCTACTGGCATTTTTCAAGTAATGTTCAATTGACTCTTATTGAAAATGTGAACGAAATATTCATTTTATAATTTTTAGAATGAAAAGAATATAAATAAACAAAGGAAATTAATTTATTATTACATTCATTATTAAATTTTCATCATTATTTTCATTGAATATTATTTTTAAAATCATTGTTTTTCAGAATTATGTTTCAAAGTAAAACAGATATATTATCAGAGCGATTTTATAAATGAACTTTTAATTTTATTTTTCTTTTAAGATGACATCTATTAGAGTAAAATACTTTTAACTAAGGATATTATTTATTAATATAATTCATATTATTTATCTAAATGGTTTCTATTTTTATGGAAGGATATTTATGAATACTATTTCTATTTTTTTGGTTATATCATTAGAAAAGGATTATGAATCCTATATCATTTTGATGGGTTATTGTATGACGATAATATTTGGAATCATTTCTCTGGTACACATGTTATGACATGATGAAATAATTATGATACATATTTCATTTCATGGGTTATGGTAAGATTGATTTTTATGATATTTTGGGACAGAAAGTTTTGTTTTCATTAGGTGACCTGTGGGACCCATATCTCCCTCCAATTAATTAGGTAAATATTAATATCTCATGTGATCGATAAGAATTAAATGAGTAGAAAACTATGTTCATTAAGACATGAATGAATGAGTATTAAACTTGGTTTAGAATAACACTGTTGAAATGGGGAGATACCATAGTTCAGTAAGATAGGGCTAGAATGGGGTGTGAAAATAGATTAGTAAAGGACCTTTTCCATTATGATTTTATTAAAAGATATCCTTAACTTATATGGAAGTGATTTTTTATGCGTATGTGTATACTAATAATTTATTGTCATGAGCCAATGTTTATTTCTTGTGGTTTATGTTCATTTTTTGTCTTTATGATTCATGTATTATATACTGGCAATATTTATGTCATGAATCGCTATTATGATCTTTGATATGTATGGTATGGCTTTATAATTTTCTAATATTGTTATCATATCCTTATTTTCAGGTAATGCTTGAATATGTCCAATGTTTACCTTTAATAATGACATACGATCACCCTTTAGTATATTTACATACAATAGGATGTTATTTTTGATATGTCTAATAAATGGGTTACTTGTGAAAAATAGTTTGCAATATTATATAGATTAACTATGGAAAAATGTTTCTGTTTCCAAGTTTCAAAAGGCACTATACTATTACAATCCTCATGTGTGTGATTATATAATATAATGAATATTCATAAAAATTATGTAATATATATATATTATAAACATGTTTTCCTATAAAAGGGATCCCTATACTGTATTCATAACGTGTAAGAATCCATCTTGGAATTGGGTATCTATGACCATATTGTCAATAAATGGATGTGCAGCAGGTGGAAATGATAGAGGTTCTACTAGTTACACAAGGCCAAAAACCTCTAGAGTATGGTCAACAACAACATCTTAGTGCATGAGTCATGTATATCATTCTGTTAATGAACTTAAAATTCAATAAAAATTCTTAAATTCAAGATTAAACAACCACTAAAATCATGGCTATAAGAATTTGATAGGTATAAGCCTCCCAAAAAAAACCTTGCACCCCTTTTCCTTATCCTATAACAATATTTTAATGATATATAGATCAAAAATAATGTAACATAAATGGCATAATGACCAATAATATGGTCATCTTAGTGTGAATTTATCAATTTTATGCCAGAGGTCCCTGTATATAGAGGGCCAATTACAATATATTGATGAAATAACATGTCGAATTGAAATTGGAATCCCCATTAAGTAGGGACCTTTAATTTTAATATGTATTCACTAAATTTCATTCTTACCTATATATATATATATATATATATCTTGGAATTATAAAATAGATTATCATTATATATTTATAAAGGCCCATACTCTCTAAATTTTTTTATTATCATCCCTTTAGCTTCATCCAATTAGTTATCCATTCCTTGAATAAAATGTTCGAATATTTTTAAGGATAGAGAAATAAATTAACAAAAACATTCTATAGGTAGAGAAAAATGTAATATAAATATTGAATGAAATATTCTAATAATAATAATATTTAATTTACTAGTATTATAAACAATTTTATACTTCCATTCTAAATTATCCATGGGTAAAAATATATAGTCATAAAGAATATCGAACCTAATTTGTATCACCTAATAGTGAAATCATAGATATTATAATATGAAAAAACTAGAGAAACATGTTTTATCCTATATAATTTTCTCCTCACTATACCTGGGTTATCTACTCCCATGAACAAGATCATGACCAAATCCAAACATGTCCTTTTTACCCTTTCAATAATTCCAATATAGAGATGAAATGTATAGAATTATCTAATACAATTTTATGAGAGCATATAAACTGTAAAAAAATAAAAACTGAACCCAACTAGACACATGAACACAATCACACCACACCATATCCTATAAAATTCAAATTATAAGTTAGGTTCTATGGTCAAATAGTGTGGAGTCTATACGCTCATGAACATCGTATAACATAGTGGAATAATAATTCCAATCATTAACATAATAATGAATAACAAATAAAAATAATAATCATCAATCATCATATAATTACCATATAGTAGCCAATATCAATATAAAATATAAAATATAATCATATAATTATATACAAAAGCTGAAAATAATGAAAAACATGGTAGTAGGTACACATGTTTACAGATACATTGAATGAAACAAAAATAAAAAAACAACTATCTCATTATATCAGCATGATCTGTATCTCTTTTCATACCTCCACCATATCCCATGCTATGATAGACCACACATCAATAAGTGGATGCTTTCCTATTTTCCTACATGTATATGTGATGTTTGTCTAAGTGCCAATTAGAATCTCGAGGAGGTTGTGAGAAAAACCCACTTGGCCACAACCAAAAATGGGTCATTCCAACCAGTCTTAGAATATATATATATATATAATAGTATATTTTTAGGTAATAATAATTATGTATATGTAATGTGGTCAGTAGATAAACCACATTGGTATGAGTTTCCATGGAATGCCCCTCCTATGCTACCTGATTTGGCCTTAATCGAATTGTCTCTGAATATTGATGCATTCATGATGAGTTTTATAATAACTTTTCAAGAACAATCTTAATTCCTTAAAATCACCATGTATTATATATAACATGATTTTTATAAAATGCACCTGTGTAAAAATTAGGTCTATAACTAAATCCATACTTATGCTTTAGCTTCGAGGATTCATAGTATAATAAGCACATAATGTAGTAATTCAAACGAACCTGATCCCATCTATGTCATTAATGCTATTTAACCTAGGATTCGATCCACAAAAGCATGAACCAAAAAAAATTAATTCAAATCCTAGGAACCCCTCATAGTATTATTGATATCATTCTAGGTATCGTATAACATCACTATCCACTGAGACTACTCTCAGTGGTCCATATAGGGATGCTAAATGTCTCTTAGTTATATATAAGAATATTTCATCTGAGTCCATCCTCAGAATTCCACATTGGGTGTGCATGTATTACTCATTCCATAAAAATATAATACTCTTCGAGTCAATCCTTGTGTTCCCATGAGGATGTCCATGAATCACTCGAGCGTATATGATTCCATCCATGGAATTCATATGAGATATTATGGGTTGCCCAATGTTCATAATAAATAATTCATTCTCATAATTCTATATATTCATGCACGAAGGGTAATTCCATATAGGTATTTAATTAGAACCCAATTCACACTATCATCCTGTAAATTAGAATTTTTTTTGTCTCATTGACTAAATATACATGAAAATTTCATTTCTAAATTTATTGGGACATCAAGTTTATATAGTAAAAAATTCACTAGAATAATTTGTTTAAATAATAGAATAATATTACATGTCCTAGAATCACATAGATTGTACCATTTATTTTAATTTCACATTAAAATAATGAAATATCACTAAAGAATAATAATGAATGTATATCCAAATTCCTTTGGAAATATCCTTCCATTCATGCTTTATCCAAAAAAATTATATCATTAGAATATAATTTTACATCCCAGATAAATGTGTAAGGAACATGGCTCAAAAGATTTATCAAACATGCATTCCACCCAAAGTAGTCGACTTCATATCCATTGGTGCCCTCTAGTTCAGGTAGGAATGGATGAAATTTACCAAACTGTCAAACTTTCTAAAATAGAGTATTTGATCATTCACAAAAAATAACTTTTTTAGAGTGGAAGACAAAAGAGGAAAAGTATAATTGGAATATAAAACACATTAGTGGCTATCCAAAAAGACTAAATGTATTCAAATTATAGTTTTAATGGAATATATATCATATGAAATAGAGTAAGATATGATGGGATCTTCAATAATAGGTAGACGTGAAAACTAGTGTAGTAAATAAGAAATTATGAGGAGGTTTATGTTTTATAAGACTATTGGAAAAAATGGTTTCTCACCCCCTTAAAATGGGATTCATGGTTGGATAAATCATGTAAAAAATGTGAATCCATTATTTCATCAGGAATTCCTCACATATTCGCACTGCATTATTAGAATACCATGAATAATATGTTAATTTTCCCGCTATTAAAACTATGTAGGAAATCACATGATGATGTAGCCTATTTTTCAAATCATCATTAAAATGTGATTTGCTAGATAGTGAACTGAACTGCCTCATCGGGATTGGTCTACCTATGTATCCTGGGATGTAAATACTCGATTAATCTTGCTATCTTATATTGTTTAAGAGAAACTCAATATTGTTGATATTAGAAATATATATGATTTTTTAATTATATTTGAAGAATATTTTTTTAGTATTCTCCCAAATCACATCATTTATTATTCAATAGAAGTTATTCCTGGTGCTATACCTATTAAAAAGAATCATCAATAAATAGTAAACATAGAGTTAATTGGATTAAATAATAAACAATGTGTGAATAATGATAAACGTTTCATATTCTTGATTGAATCATCATGGTATGAACAAGATATTTTTATTATGAATAAATATGGGTCAGTTCATCATTCCATTGATTACAATGAATATAAAAATATCACTATTATGTAAAATTATCCTCTACCCTATATTAATTATTTTTTGGTTCAATTACATTTTGATATGTAATTCTACATTATTAAAATTTAATATAAATAAGAAAACATCCACATTAAAGTATGTAGGTTATGAATATGTTGTGATTCCATTTACACTTATTAATTCCCTTGATATATTCATGGATTAATTGAATAAAGTAGTTATAGATTACATTGATCAATTTTTTGTATGATATATTAATGACATTATTTATATTCAAAGTATATTGAAGGTTATGAAGAAAATTTTGTAGATATTTAATACCCTATTGTTAGAAAATATGTAAATTAAATTTAGAATCATTAATTTTGGATATAAAAAATTGTTGTATTGGATCATACAATGCGGCTTCCGGGAAATATCAGTTGATATAAGAAATATATAATTTATTGATCAATTTCCAAGACCAAACCATATTAACTGATATACATAGTTTTATTTGGTTGGATGATAATTAATTCATATTTTCTAGGGATACCTCATATAAATCTAGTCCAATAACCAACATGACATTGAAGGGAACTACGGTCCATCAGGTAGATAAATAGGTGGAAATTATCATAGATTTAAATCGATTGTTGGTCAGGAAACCTATAATTATAATATCTTATTATGTAGAACAGTTTTTGATATTCACTAATAAATAAAATTGTGGATTTTGAATCATCCTCAAGGATAATTACATAATGAAATATTTTATAAAACAATTATTGAAAATTCATGGGAAAAATAACCATACTCGTTATTAGGATTTGGTTTTGGTTAACATTCCATTAAAAATATGAAAGTATTATATTTATCATTAGAGATGTAATATATTTACCGATCATAAAATATTTATGTATATATTAACACTGAATGTGATAAATATTCACCCATAATGATCTTTGTAATCCATAAATGATTTTAACTTCTCAATACATTACCACCCAATGAATGAGAAGAAGGTGGTTAATTCTCTAGTTTCGAATGACCATGAAAGTTTTTTCATGATGATGATTGAAATGGTTCAAAAATTTAAGAAAATTATTAATATAAATATTAAAATCATATATATAATGGGATAGATACTATCATTTTATGATTAATCTTCAACCATTAATTCATGTGAGGTGTAAGGGTTTCATAAAGGGAATTTTAAACTATAGGAGAATGGGGGAAATTTTACTCATTTCATCAATGTTTGTGATCAAATGATATTTTTTTGAACCAAGTATGCATCCATTAAATATTGGATATAAATATGGGGATAATAAAAATCATGGTTTATCATTCTCTATTTCTATCAGATGTAGAAATAACATATAGTGATTTTAATAAATATTTATGGTGGGACTAAATGAAAATGGATATCAGAGAGTTTGTATCTCAAAAACTATTATATTCTAATATATCAACTTATATAAAAAATTAGAATTGATTTTAATAACCGTTACTCATAGAAGAGTGGAAAATAAAAAATTACCATAGATTAAATCATTTCACTCCCCAAAACATGTAATGGGAAAAATAAATTTTTGGTTTGTAATCGATCGGGTGATGGAATTAGTGAATTTCATTTCCATTGGAAGATATTTATATCTTTTTTCATTTTTCCACGATATAAAATGATGTTGCTATAAGATTAAAATGTGTACCACATTCAATTTCATCTGAAAGAGAAATGAGGTAGACCTTGATGTTTTGGAGAATCCAACCAAATGATTTAAATACAATGTTACATATCTATTCATCATTTCATACAAATAGTAATGTCATGTCTGGGGTCTATTCAGACATTAGAAGATATATAAATCTATTTATATATGGAATTAAATGTTTTTTGTGATCTAAATCTTCCTTTGGTTATCCTTATATTTAAAAATATATTTAACTAATGCATATAAATGGATCCTATTAAAACCCAATATGGAAGGATGTTAAGAACTACAACATGAAAAGATCAATTTATGGAATGGAATTTTTTGGGACCTATGGTCAATTAGTAAATATCATTAATTGATATATCCTTTTAGAATCACATCATGGTACCTCATAGTCGATAAAACGTTATTCTGAAAATCATCAGTATGATCTAGAGAATGAAGTTAGTGAGAAGTTATTCATTAAATATATAATTGGATGAAGGATATGAGATAGGGAAAAAATTGAAATATAGTCCATTTGTATATGAGACCTTTCATAATTTTTGTTGTTATGAAGAATATTTTGTATCAGTTGTAACATCCACTAAATATATCTCATGTTCACATATTATTCCATATATCTCTCTTGTGGAAGCACATACCTTATCCTCAATATTTAGTGGACATTGATATCATAAAACCAGAGAAATATACCACATATAATGAATAATCATTAGAGATTCTTTATTAAAGGGATAAATTTCTATGAAAAAATCCAGCTCATTCTGTCATTTTATTTTTTTAAAAACAAAAAATATAAAGATGTTATGTTAAAACAAAAAGAGGTGATGAGGCACATTTATCCATCAACATTTCAATTGGTGTGTTTAGTTTTTTAGGGTGACAATTTTATAATGGTTCATAATGTAACTCATAGAGATTTTATGTTTTATATCTTTTTAAAAAAATTAATTTTTTTGATAGTAATCTTTACTCACTCTAACAATTATAAATGAACCACGATATACAATTAAAATATTTTTTTAAATATAATTTATCATATATTAATGGGAATGATTCGTATAAAATAGTCAAAATAAATTATGAAAAATTATATTTTAAAATTTTATAAATTGAATCCATAGGTTATAAATTGTTTGGAAATGAAAATAAAATCCTCTAAAGTTAAAATTATTTATTTGTAAGAAAAATATTTTTTCATAATTTTTTATAACAACATAAATTACAATACTATTTATTTATAATTTATTTTTATAAAAATTTTATACCATATATTAATTTTAATGTTTTAATATCCATATATTACTTTTTATTATGAATAGTATATGAATAAATATTGTTATATTCTTAAAAATTCAATTTTTTAAAAGGTTTTTCCCTTTGTTTTGCACATTAATTTTACCTATAATATCTTCAACATATATAAAATACAAATTAAAAAATATATTTTATATTTTTTATCATCATAATGAAAAAAATTTAATATTGTGAACATAAGTTTAAGTAATTATCAATAGTAACTATATAAAATATTGTTCACATTGAAAAAAGTGGTAAAACTAGGTTAAATCTCTGGGGTAATGCTTAAATATTTCTTTAAAACATGATATTATCTTATTGTATGACTGATATTTGACATAATATATGATTAAGTATATTAATATTTCATTATAAAGAATTATTTTAAAATTGGTAACGCAAGCTTGACTTTTGTGAAGTTATATTATATTTTATTCAACTTAAAAACTAATTTTGTGAATATAAATTTAATAGAAAATACGGATGATTCAATTAGGTATTAGATTAATCAAAAAGTATAAAAACCATTAGTTTTTTAATTAAAAAAATCAAACTAATGAATCATTTTTACCAGGCTTATATCTAATATGATTTTCATGATTAAAATGGGTATTTATCTAAAATACTATTTTTCTACATTTTTTAAATATATTAAAATTAATATATTATATCATTACAAATTTAATCTATTAATATGGATTATAAATTTTTATTAATTATGGATACTTTTTTAGAATTACCCAGCTATTTTAGTTCATGAAAGTATGTTATCATCCTAAAAACATTAATTATTACAATTAAGAAATAGATGTGATCGTAGTTTTTTTTCTAGGAGATAAGAATTAAATTTTTTTAAAACATAAATAAATGTGATCTTTTGATACTATTTAAACTCTTCAAAAACATTTATTCATTTTTTGGTTTCCCTTTTTTTGACATTACATAGTTTTCATATATATATTTATATAATTTAATGTTGAATTTTATTTCATGTGTTACCATTAACTCACGTATAAAAGGAATCATCACATACTACCATATTCATAATGTTTGAAAATTCTAGATCAGATAATCATGAAAATAATATCATAATATTATTTGTAGAAACATCTAAGATATTCTTTTCATTGAAAAACATTAATTCTTCCAGGTTTAGGGTTAAGACTACATAGGTTTATCAATGAAAAAGAATAAATATTAACAAAGTAATTTAAATTTTATTTTATAATATTCATCCCCTATATATATGGAATCAATTCCAAAATAATTATTTACATATAATAAATATAGTAAATTTCTATTAGGATAATCAAACAACCATTATTTTAAGTATATGGCCATTTACTATACATATTTTCTTTTATTTAGATAAGAATTCAATTTCGTGAATTCACAAATTTTTTTTTGGATTAGAGATTAGGTGAATTAGGTAAAAATTCATAAACAAATATCACATTTATTATAAAGATGAAACATCTAATCAATATGTATTTATTTTTCACAATATAAATCAATAAATATGAAATATCTATTCTTTTCGAGACTAATATTCATGATTTAAAACATGAATTATATTTTTTTCATACCCAAATTTAAACCATATAAAAAATATTTTAAAATAATATAATTAGACAAATGATCAAATTAATGTAAATAAAATATAGAATAAACATCCCCATTTTTTTATGAATACTTATAATAATTCCAATTTTTAAAATAATATTTTGTCTCAAAATTTAGAATTTCATACTCAAGAAATCAGTATTATTGCAAAATGTTTTTTCATAACACATTTCATAATAAAAATTTAATGAATAATAAATATTATAAATTTTTGTTTTATGTCATGAAATAATTTGTTTAATTTTTAAAAATTATAAACATTCCACCCTTATAATGTAGAACTTACATTCAATTAATCAAAATATCTCTATCTTACCTTGAGAACACTTTATATAATTTTGAAAACCCGTAGATATCTTTGGAAACACATGTAGGTAACTTCTAAATTTTCATATTTTATCACCCATAAAAATGAAGTATCCAATACTGTTTACTCCCATACCGAATGCATTAGGTGGAATCCTAGGACCACGTTTGCTTGATTTATAATAGAACTACCCATACATGGTTTATATTAGAACAACTCATACATTGTTTATAATTAAACCAACCAACCATTTTGATTAACCCAACCACTCATAGTCATAAAAGTAATATTTAACCATTAAATATTCATAATAACCAAAAATAATTCAATTTAAAACATTACACCCATCAATGTTTTCTTTTTATCCATAATAAAACATTTCCTGTTATTTTGAAATAACAAGCACATATTAAAGACTAATTTGAAAATAACAATAACATAGGATATTAGAGTTTCTATTTAATATTTTTTTGGATTATTATTTTTCAATATAAATATAAAATAATGATTATTATAGGGGGGAATGCATTGTCTCTGTATACATTGAATTGGAAAATTTCTACCATATTTTGTTAATATCACCAAAATTTTCCATAGGAAATACGTAAAAATGACTGTGAAATTATTTTAAAGAATATAAAAAAATGATTACATTTATATTTATATTTAAATTATTTAATAATTAATAAATCTATAAGTCAATTTAAAATAATATAGTTACAGGGGAAAAAATTCATGTGAATCCTTAAAAGATTATTTTTGAAAAAATAATGTCCCTTAAATTTTGTGTGAATCATCACATATGTTCTATATCATAATTAATAAAAAACATATGAAAATTACTTTAATTATTAAAAACATTTTTTTGTTTATTTTTTTGTTTAACAAGTGATAATTAATTACCTAATCAATTATGATCCCATAAGAAATTTTGATGATATTCAGTTAATATATTCTAAAACACCTTGTCATGATAATGATGGTCAAAGTGGTTTATTTACCATAATATATATTATAATTATTATAAAATAATTATAATTTTTAGACATAAATTATACTCTTAAACCAACCATGACATATGGTAGTAAAAAATTAACTATATTATAATCATGTAATTGATAGGTCTTACATACGCATGGGAACCATTTTTTTTAAATATCATTATTGAATTTATGTGTGTATTATTTTATGAATAAATAATTACAATAATATCATAAATAAAATACGATTTAACCAAATAATTATATGTATCATCAATTAGATATGGTGTTGATAAATTAATCACATTGCTTCGTGGTGCTAGTCGTCTACCAGTACCTAAGAATGACATTATCATTTATTTAGTGGATAGAAATGTCTGTATGTATATGAAATATTATATTATTATAATTATAAATATTTTATTATTATAATATTTATACGTTAAATAAATCATTATAATCATGAGTGAGATGTGATGATTAAAACAATTTATTATTTTATGTAGCTGTAGTTTTCTATACACACAAATGATGGTTTGGTTTCTTATTGTTATAAGTGTAGATGAATGTAGGTCATTATTTAAAAATCAAAACATATTTGTGTTTGTATGTTATGTTTTTATAATTCTATAACATTTTAAGGTGATTTTATGGTGATAAGATGAGAAACAAAATGATTTATTTTGGTTATGATATAAACCTCCTCTTGGGAAAACCAATTAATGCTTATATAGAAAAACATTTTTAGTATGATTTATTAATAAAAAATTTGTGATGATGTGTATATCGATAAAATGAAGTATTTTTTTAAGGTTTTGGATGAACCAATGTATTATTAATGGGTGAAAATAATAAGAGATTACTTTTCCATTTACATTTGATTAGATGGGAACTCTTTGAATTTCTCAATGTTTTAAATTAACATAAAATATTTTTTGGAATTAAAATACCTAAAAATGATAATAAAAAAATGTATGACAATTACTACCCAAAATCCAATCATAAAATAATTATTGGACATTCTTAGGTAATTATTTACCCATATCATTTTGTTATATCATTTGTTAACCATTTTTGAGAATTACCACAGTATTATTGTTTTTACTAATTATGGGTAGTGAAAGTAAATATATATGGAAATCCGAAATATGGAACAAGATTGATATTAGAAAATATTTCACATTCTCTTGTATGATGAAAATAGTTTTAGTAATTTAAATTCATTTAATAATATAGTATTTTTAATAAAATATCATTACATTCATTTTTGACACATATATGTTAATTAAACTTTATAAATAACCTAGTAAAACGTATTTTTAAAAATATTAAATATTAAATAAAAAATATATTATAACCATGTCTAAAATTTTTGGAATACAATAAATCATTAATAATATTTTACTTTTAATATATTTTAAATAATATATTTTATTTTTATATTTACATATTAAATAGTGTCTTGGTGTTGAACAAAAAGTTAATGTACTTATATAATTTATAAAAAATTTAAATAATTTTTTATAAAGATAATTATTTTTAAAATGCTCAAATAAACCATTAATATTCATTCACAACATTATTTTGTCCTTTTGTGACAACATAAACGATGTTTAAAATCAAGAGGATGACATTTTATATTTTTTCATAGAATATTTTATAGGTAACATTTATGGGAAAGTTTTAGATAAAAAAAATAATAGTGATACTATGGTGTTAATGGTATAAAAACCTTAATACACTAATTTTTTAGAAGAAAAGCTATGGAATTATTACATAGATTTAATATAAGATAACATGATTTACCCTTTTAACATGATATGAAAATTTCAATATTTTTTGTATTAATAATATAAAAAAAGGGTTTCCTTTATTATTAATAATTGGTTTGATTTTAAATATGAAATAAATTTTATAAAATTAAAACAGTAAATGTTTTATACAAACAATTTAAATGATTTTGACAAAGCACTGTAAAATTCACGTTTCTGGGATAAAATTCAACTTTCTGTCAAAAAGTGTTTGTATACCAAGATCATGCATACTATTGGTTTTTATATAATTAATTAATTTATTTTTAAATAATATATTATTATATTAATATAAGATCAAATAAATTTTTTTGTATTTTTTAATGAAAAGGAAATACACTTTTACAAAAATCAGAATTTTTCATTATTAACTGAAAAATATATATTTTCATAAAATACAAAAAATTCAACATAGTATAATTTAGACTTGATTAATATAGAATTAAAAATGAATTTTTTAAAATTAAAATAATATAATTTTAAAATAGAACATTTAAATAAAACCATATAAGATTAATTTTTAAGAAAACTATTTAATTTTTATTTTAAAATTCTATAATATTTTTATAATGAATATAAATATATAATTAATAAAAAATAATAAATATTAAAATTAATTATTCAATCATTAAATTATTTTTTAAATTCTTCCACAATTTTTAGAAATTTATTCCTTTCAATTTTATTTACTTATTAAACAACTATGATATATTCCCTCTCAAAACATATTTTGATTCTCATGTTTATTATTCAATCAAATGTTTCATATTGAAAAATATATGATGATGAGTCACCATATTCTATTACATTCACACTATATATTCAACAACCTGAACATGTTGTTCCCCATATGAATTTCTATTTTCCCATTTAACATCATCAAGGCACAAAAGATGTTATAAATTTGTGTCATATTTTCTTAAAATTGATACATAATATTTTCTATGCTCAGATAAACTCAGAAGAAAGGACTATAAGTTGGTATCTAATCAAAATTTTCCCATGATTTTATAATATCAATTGAAACGAAGACATTTCATCCCTTTTTAACAAAAATAATTGTACTTTTTCATATAGGCACTTCCAGAAATACCATTCCACCAACTATTAAATAATGATCTTTCCAATTATTATCAAAATAATTTTTATGATGACTCTAATCCATCCTCATATATTGTTGAATTGTATTTACATTATCAATCATTTACTATACCAATATATAGCCCCAAAAACATACTTTATCATAATGTATATCAAAATGATAGAGTTCAACATTGTTTTCAATAGAATACCACAAATGATACAATTTGTATACTCGAACGAGAACTATTATTATATGAAAACCACTTAAAGATTTATATTGATCCAAAAATCCATGGAAATCTATTTATTATATGGGGATGTCTTCAATAGTCCAAATCATTCAGTTTGATTTCCATCAAATCTATTACAGAAATCTATATTGTGATTTAATTCACAAAAAATCTACATCCAATGTCATTTCCAAAAAATACAAATGATCCTAGGATCATGTTAGGATACCCTTGAGTAAGTAACTCCATGTATCCTGATAATCATCATGAGGTTCAATTTGAAAATTTTCTATGAATATATAGTATCTCAAATGGGAAAGATGTATCATGGAATAGTTTTTCAACTATCAATAACACAAATAATTTCATTACCTTGTAATGTCCCTGGAAATCCCACCACAAACCTGATGCATTTATTTCTCAATTCCTCTCTAAAATTTGAATCGATTCACAAATCCAATTTGATTGTTATCAAGCTATATTAACCAATGAATACTCTATTATTATATTGATAATTTACAAATATGTATTTTCATTCCTTCCCACTAGTAAATCTCTCGATGGTTTCCATATGTCATTGTTCTTATAAAGAGAATGAAAAATGATGAAGTATGAGCTTCACTCAATGATTTATTCTTTAATTAAGAAATAGAATTAACACATAAAATTTTCCATTCCTGATTACACATTCAATATAAATTTTAGTCTCTCATAGTTTGACCTTATTAAAATATTATTACATTTTCTATAAAACATGTTCTTTTATATGAACATTTTTAATTTATTATAATAGATATGCTTTTTCTAACAATAAAAAAATAAACTTCCTGCACCCAAAACTACAATTAAAAAATTTTAAAAAAAATTATCAAATGCTTCATGTTCCAAACATTACATTAATATTGTAGAATATTTTTTATAAATTAAATAATCATTTATATATTTTTCTATTCTCATGTGGTAATTATTCATGTTGATAAAATCAATAAATAGTTTCAACCATCTTCTTTTTCTCATGTTCAGTAACGACCCAATCTTTTATCATTAAATTTTCTCCCATCATATAGTAATGTCATGTAATGTAATTATATTAATGAAAATTATTAAACACAATTCCAACCCATTATTAAATAATCTACCATGTGAAAATTAAACATAAATTTTCCACTTTTATGTTTTTAATTTTCAAAATCTGACATAAATGGTTGTGTTCAGTAAGATGTTTGTAGTCCAACATGACAAACTTATTTTTTATGAATAGTAACATTCACATATGAATAGTAGTTTTACCTTTATTAATAGTAATATAACACTTATGAATATTAAATTGGCTAAGTCAATAGTAACCATACCAATGAAAGTATTAATAAAATTTATCTATCCTGTAAGTGAAAATGTGATATAATTATATTATAGTATTTTTATTTCTATAAGTCGTGAAAATTTAATGATTAACTTAATAATTTAAATGAAAATTTATTTTCATGATATTTATTAATAAATGGTATATATTTTTCTTATTATTATATGAATATTTTATGAGACCATAAATTATTTTTCAGTGTCATAGAAAAGTGGTTTTTATTTTAATGTATCTATTTTTCAATTAAATAATTATTTTAATTAAAAATTAAATTGCCCATATTTATAAAATTATTTTCATAAAATTTAGTTCATCTTTAGATTCAACAAATTATAAAAATGGTTACTTTGAATTTTTCATATGTTTTATGAAATAATTAATTTTCTGGTGAATAGTATAATACAATATTTTACTATAAATGCTAAATACATGAATTACAGTGTCATAGATGATGTTATTCTTATGTAAGAACCATTTTTTTCAAAATACATAGTCTTTTAGTTGTATTTAGTCATAGTATCATCAATATTTCTTGTATTGTGGATAAATAATAAATTAATGGATATAATATTGAGAAAACCCATCTCACGTCCACTATAAATACCACTCTTCACAAAATAATTTACTCACACCAGTCAAGCCCTTTGGCAAATACAAATTCAACTAAAATATATACCCAAGATCCTCTACCACGTATATCATCCCTTGTTATCATAGAATCATCGAAACCTCTCCCATAAACAGGTAATCAAGGAAGAAATATTTAAGAGGTAATTTCTCTCTCTGTTTTTTCAATTTTAATTGAATTTTAATTTCATTTCCTATCTTATCATAATCTTATTGTATCCAAATTCCATTATAAATCTTCAATGATTTATTCACTAGTATTATATATTATAAATGGAATATTATTAATTATAATCCCTCCTCTCTCTTTCATTATAAAAATGAAATCATCACACGTGATGTGTCAATTTACATATATTGTAGGGGATGCACTTCCATTTTCATTCAATTCTGTTATAGATGTAAATAAAAACATTATACTATTGAAAAAATATTTTAGTATTTATGTTATAAAACATTTTCTGTTCTATAAACAACTACTATTAATAATAATAAATGATAAAACAAAACATGTTCACTGTGATCAATAAACCACCCAAATTAACCTAAAACAATCATCAATAAATTTTATCTAATGATTTATCCACATGGTATATAAAAAAATTAATTATAAGATTATTTATGCTCTTGAAATATCATTAATAACATCTAATTTCAATTTCAAGTTTTTATCCCTGTTCAACATGAACTTCCATTCATGTGTACAAGTGAACTGTTCATGAAAACTAAGAAAAAGAACATTCCTAAAAATGAATTTAATATCTATAACTCATCCTAAGGTCCATTAAAAACTTAATTAAAATATAATGAAAAAAATACATTTAAAAAATGTTCTTTACATTTTAATTAATAAATATTATTTCATTTTATGGGACATTAAAATGAAGAAAGCATTTGGTTAAAATATAAGGGGAATTGTCGAACCCAACATTCATTATTCGAGTTTTCTCTATTTCACTCCATTTTTAGTATTGTTATTACTTAAAAATTACTTATTTATTATTATTGTAACTATTAGGTTATATATATTTTTTCTTCATGCATTTATAATAAGCACATTTTTTTCAAAATGACTCTTCTTTAAAAAACACACCTTTTACTTCTTCTTTAAGGTTGATGGTTCTTGTATCAAGTATGTTATTCCATCATTCAATTAAGTACACAATGTTTTTGAATGTATGATATATTATGTTAAATTCATTCCTTTCCGTGGTTTTTTTATAACCAATATGGATATATTTTCTATGTGGAATTCATGATAATGTAATTGTTATGATGTGGGAGGTGGGCCCAAAATTATATTGTGCCCCAATGCATTGGGTAAAGTGAAGAAACTCATGAGTAATGTGAAATATGTGTGAACATGATGCTTTATTTTTTTATACTTTGCATGGTATTTAACCACAAAGGAATATGATTTCATTTTTATGAATTTCCATATTCCATTTTATTATATAATTCTTCCTCTCATGATTATGATGAAGATGTTATTTATATGCTCAACCTATGATACATTGTTTAATGTTATTATTTAGCATCCTATTTGGATTTTATCTTACCGCATTTTGATGTATATCCTATGTAGACTACATGAACTAAGGAGTAACTAAGGTCCAATAAGATTCTATATAAGAAGGAATTCAATAAATTTTTATATTATATATTGTAAATGTTCACTATGGTCATAGTGTTCCCAAGACACAAAACCTTGGGATCCTTGTTGTGTAATGTTTTTATGTTTATTATCATTATAATTTTGTCAAAGTTATCTAAGAAAAGTATGGTTCCTATAGTTTGTATTAATGTCAAGGTTTATTTAATTTGGAATTTGGATTAGAGAACCTATGTCGAAAGTGATATTATGAGACAAAATATATGAAATCAAAAAATAAGCTATTCTAAACATTAGTATACAATAGTATATGATTTTATTGTTATTTACACATGAATAAATAATCTATTTTTGACTTCTTGAATTATTTTTTTTTCTATCCTTTAATATTTTAGAAAATGGTGGGAACCATGAGTAACCATTCCAATAACCCGTGTGAGTGATAGTTCAGCGATAACCCAAATTATATCCCCAATGCTTTAGTAGGTGGAGTTCAAAACATCTTAAAATTCGTAGCCAGTTCTCTCAGGTTATGTATAATAACATGAATAATTAAAAAAACCCTCCTTCAACATAGAGGGAGCAACTGGATTTTATGTGTAATTTTCATCAACAACCACCAACAATTAGTAGATATTCTGATCCAGTAATGACATAATAGTGGGTCAAACCAGTGTAGAATATATTTTTTGTGCTTTAATGTTCTGAGATGAAGATGGGGATTCTAGCCATTTATCAAAATAAATTGAAGAGATGTTGTGGGAAGACATTATCAAATGTTTCTTAATATGTATTTCTTAAAAAGTCTTTATACGAAGATGGAGAGATAATTTATAGAGATAATGAAAATGATGGAGAATATCTCCTGGCCAATGAAGAAAATTTCACAACTATTTCAATGTCTGATTTGGGATTTTTTTTAACAACAGAGATAACAAATATTGATAGATTATTTGGTGGATTAAAACCGTACAATCTAAAGGCTCTTTAAATTTGAGACACTGGGTGTCATTAACAAGTTGTTCAATGTTATCTCAAAGTGAATATGTTGTTTATAGAACAGTCCCTAACTATAGTGATTACAACCAAAATATGAAGTTTCTTATTAGAGGTTCTATTGAGAAATGTGGAAGGAAAACTCAGCCAGGAACATGTAAAAAATGTGGGAAGAAGTATCATAGGAACTACCTCAACGTGATGGGGAAAAGGTTCATGTGGGGGAGAGAAGGCCACCAAGCTCAATAGTGTTTAAAATACATGAGAAGGAATGAAAATGTGGTGGAGTATAAGAGATCACCACCCATCATACCATTGAAAAACTATATGGAAAAAGAGATCTATGAAAGATAGTGCAGTAAACCTCATGTCATTGAGGTTAATCGGTTTCATCAGCCACCTAATCGAAAGAAACAACAGAAGTCTTATGCCATCACTAATGTGGATGTAGAGAAAGAAAATGAAGTCTTGCAAGTTACACATCTTATTCTATCAATAATGAATGATGTCTAATTTGATTATAATTCTACGAATTCATTTCTATCATTCATGTTTTCTAGAACTATGGAATCGAAACACAAAAACATTGAATTAGAGATATCTTTAAAATCAACATGTGGTGAAATCCTAGAAACTCAACTGTTGGAATCTTATTCTGTTGGTTTATTGGGTAATATTCTTCCAATTAATCTTTTGATACTTCCCTTGGTGGAATTTTATGTTATAAAGAGACAAGATAGGATCTTGTTATATAGATCACATATCAACTATTGGGGAAAGTAAATATATTTTCATGTTCCCAAACATCCCATTCTCTTCTACAAATGAAGGTAAAATCATTAATATCCATTGAAAAATCCATTAATGGTTTGGGTGTTGATTCCAAGTAAAGAAGCACACCTCTCTCAAATGGTTGAGTCAAAGGAAGTTATCCACTATGGTGAAATACCCATTGTGAGGGAATGCAGGAATGAATTTCTAATGAGTTACCCCTACATTCCCCAGATCATGAGGTAAAGTTCTCTAAAGAATTCATACCCAGAGATACTCTTATCTCAAAGTGATTTTATATTGATGATGGATCCTATAGAAGTGGAGTTGTTAAATAAACAACTGCAAGAGGATTAAGACAATAGGTTCATTGACCCTAGTGCATCAGCATCGTGATCACCAGTGCTCTATGTGAAGCAGGATGTATCTATGTAGCTCTGTGTCAATTATTGGGTACTAAAGAATATTACCAAAATGAACATGTATCCTCTCCCATGGATTGAATACTTATTTAATTAGCTATGAGGAGATCAGTACTTCTAAAAGGTGGATCTCCATTCTAGATATCATTAACTAACGTTAAAGAAGGAAGATATTCATAAGATTAGAATCCATAAATGGTTTGTGAACTATGAGTTTCTGGTGATTCCCATTGGACATACTATTGACCCTATAATCCATATGGATTTTCTGAATAGTTTCTTTAGACACTACATTGACAAATGTTTGAATGTTTTTAATGATGATATCATCATCTACTCCAAGAGAAAGGAGGAACATGATGAATATCTATGACATGTGTTGGAAACATTGAGAAAGGTGATGTTTCACACCAATTTCTAAATGTATGACTTTTGAATGAATCAAGTAACGATCATGGAATACATTATCATAATTGATGGAATTTCAATGAATCTATCAGAAAAAGTTGACTGTTGAATTCCCTAGAACCACTAGTATTGTATAAATTAGTTGATTTCTTGTATTAATGTTGTACTACAAACATTATGTGCAAATTTTATAATGATTTCCAATACCACTAAATATGTTATAATAGAATGTGGAAAAATATGTCTGGATGGAAGAATTGGAGGAAAGATTCTAGGATCAAAAGAGAAGGTCGATCACTGCACCTGTACACACATTACCAAAAAGTGGAGATAGTTTTGGTTTATAAAATGATACTAATAAGAATGAATTTGGTTGTGTATTAATTAAAATTTAAAATGTGATACCCTATTCCTCACGATCGCTGAAGATCTAGGAGTAGAGCTACTTGACACATGATCTGGATCGAGCAGCTCTGATTTTTTGCTTGAAAATATGACAGATCTATCTCAATGGTGAGAAGTCTGACATATATAGTGATCATAAGAGACTAAAGTACATATTAACACAAAATGTGCACAAAATGCATCAAAGGAGATGGTTAGATCTAATTAAAGACTACAATTTTTCTTATAAATACCATCATGGAAAGGTGAATAAGGTAGTTCATTCTCTTAGAAGAATAGAACCTATTACTCTATCCTTGTCATGGACTGAGAAATATGCCATCTTCATGGATATAAAAAGGATGGATTTGGAAATCCTAATGGTAGGGAATACATCCTACATTTCCCAAATTATTTCCCAACCATCTATATACAATAAGATTATGGAGGCACAAAGTGATGATCCATGGTTGGAAAAGAAGGTGAATGTTGTAAAGGAAGGAAAGATGAATGACTTCCATATCGATGATGACGATGTGATTCGATTTGGAATAAAGCTACATAATCCTTAATCACATGGGATAAAGAAGGAGCTATTGGAAAATGAACATAGCTCAACATTCAATATCGATCTAGGTAGCACCATGATGTATTAAGATCTCTTATGAATCTTATGGTAGGATAACTTGAAGATTAATATTACATCATATATCTAAATGTTCTTAATATGTCAACATGTGAAAGCATAGAGACAAAAATCCAAGGTATTATGAAAAAATTGTGTATAACCAATTGGAAATGGGAGAATTTCTCTATGGACACTGTCATTGTTCTCCTATAGACATCCAAACGAAAAATTTGATATCAGTTGTTGTGGACTGAATCACCAATACATCTCAAATTATTTCTATTTATGAAGATCTATCACTTGAAAAAAATGAAAATATATATGTAAAGGTAGTGGGGATACCACATGGGTTATTCTCTCGATTTTTTCTGATAATGAGTCATGGTTCACATATAAATTCAGCATGATTCGTCAAAATTCCTTGATTACTGAATGTAATTTCAGCATGGGCTATCACCCCCAAACTGATGGACAATCTGAAATAAAAATTAAGACTCTCTAAGATATGTTAGTATTCTACTCTCAATAATTCAAAGGTGGATTGGATCAGTATCTCCAATTAGTTGATTTATCATATTTTAGTAGTTTCCACTAGAGTTCTTAGATGGCTCCATATAATGAATTGTATGGTGGCAGTGTGGAAATCCAAACATTTGGAAGGAAGTTGGACAAAGAAAGATTATTAGATCTGATCTTGTGCAAGAGATGATCATAAATGTTTAAGTCATCCATAAACATATCAATGATTCTCATAGATAGAAAAAGAGTTATTCTGAAAACCATCTAAAGGACTTGGAGTTCAACATTGGAGATAATGTGTTCCTTAGTATATCACAATGGAAGAGATCCACGTGGTTTGGAATGAAATGGAAGTTTAGCCCAAGGTACATTGACCCCTTTGAGATCCGTGATAGCATAGAAGATGTGACTTATTGACATTCACTTCCACCAAATATGTCTCACGTTCATGATGTATTTCGTGTATCACTAATGAGGAAGTATACACCAAATCCCTCACATGTACAATACTCAGATGTCATATAGTTGGATGATGATATCTCTAAAGTGGAACAACCAATAATGATTTCTCCACAGATAGGTAAGGTTCCATGTATCATGAAATCCCACCATGTCAAAGTGTTGTGGAGGAACCATATGCATGAAGAAGAAACCTATGAACCAGAGGATGCGATTATGAAGATGTACCCTCACCTGTTTCTGTATAACAAAATTTAATGGTTGAAATTTTGAAAGTGGGAATGTATGTAATGACCCAAACAATTATCAATGTTATTTATGAATTCTTGTATAAATTTCATATAGTATAATCACATAATATCACATTAGAAAACACATTTCCACCTCATGCTTAAATGAACAAATATGTGACCATTAAACATATTTCTTCCCTATTGTGTTTTGAATTTTGAAAATTTGATACACATGGCTGTGTTTAGTAAGATGTTTGGAGTTCAATAGGAAAATCCATATTTTTGGTAATTAGGAAAAAATATTTATAAATATTAATGTTTTCTTTCTGAATAGTAATATAACCCTTAAGAATTGTAAATTAGTCAAGTGAATAGTAACTATACCATTGATAGTATAAATAAAATTTATCTAACCTATAAGTAAGTATATGATATATTTATATAATACTATTGGTATTTGTGTATGTAATTAATATTTAATTATTAATTTAATATATTAAATGAAAAATTATTTTCATAAAATTTATTTTGAAAAAAAAATTATTTGTTAGCAATTATTTAGATATCTTATGATTATATGGTAATTTTATGAGACCGTGATTAATTTTCCAATGTGTTAAAAATGAGTTGTAATTACAAATTTAATATTTTTCACGTATATTATGATTTTAATTAAAAATTAAAATTATCATATTCATTAAATTATTTTCATAAAATATAGTTCATTTTTGGGTTCTATAAGTTATAAATGGTTATGGGGAATTTTTAGAATTTTTTTGAAATACTAGAATTTTTTGTGAAAATAAAAATATGATAATTTACTATAAATGAAAAATACATGAATTATAGAGCCATTGATTATGTTATTATTATTTAAGAATCATTGTTTTTACATACATACTTCTATTAGTATATTCCTTCATGGAATCATCAATATTTATTTTATTTTGGAGAAATAATAAATTAATTGATATAATATTAAGAAAACCCATCTCCTCTACACTATAAATACCACTCCTCACTACCTCATTTCCACACACATATCAAGCATTGTAACTATCCAAATTATACTAAAATTTCTTCCCAATACCCCCTTTCACGTATTAAATCATTTGGTCTCATAAAAAGTCCAAACCCATTCTACTAAATAGTCTCTAAAAGAAGATATATTCAAGAAGTAATTTCATTATTTGTTGTTTCAATTTTATTTAAAATTTAATTTATTATATTCTCTTTTTATAATATTCTTCTATCCAAATTTTATGATAACACTAGTTTAATAGATACTCTAGTATGATATAATGTTAATGGAATATTATTCATTACACTCATCCATATATCTCAATTTTTATTAAAATCAAATCATCTCTTGAGATGTGTTAATTCTCCTACAACGTGGGCGATGCACATAAATTTTTATTCAAATCCTTCATGGATGTAAATAAAGACATTAAATTGTTGAAAAAAATACTTTCATATATTTTTATCCACTTTTATGTTTTGTAATAACATTTATAAATAATATTAAATGATAAAACAAAACATGTTCATTTTGATCCAAAAAAAGGCCTAATTAACCTAAAATGGTCATCATTAGATTTTATCTAATGATTCACCCAAATGGTATATAAAAACACATTATAATATCATTTACACATTGGTAATATCATTAATAAAATTTAAATTAAATTCATCATGTTTATCCATATTTATCCATGTTTTACATTCTAACGACCCGAATCCAGAGCCACATAACTGGTTCCCCATACCCCGTTCGCCACATGACCTCATGTGCGTTTCCTCAAATGCCAGAGGCTACCGACAAGTAGTGAGGTCCATGGTGAGTCAGTGGGGAAACTATTCCCTCATTTGGTAAAGTATGCAGAGGAAGAAAAAACATAATCAATAGCGGGAGAAATAAAAAACATAAAAAAACTGAACTAAATGTAGAAGCAATGTCTGATATAATAATGATGCATTACGGTACATGTATCTATGGAAAGTAGTAAACAAATCAATGTGCTGAAATAAAACTGAAACCAAAGTAGAAAACGTAAACAGAAACTCCAACAGCATCGCAAGACAAAGCCCGGTCCCATGCTCTCCAGCTCCAACCAGCAATAAAGTACTAGAGGTATAAGGGCCACAATACCTATCTAAACATGCAACCATATAATCTATTTGGGGTGAAAAGAAGGACCCAAACAGTGTGTGATACTAATCCTAGTAGAAAACCACCACAAGATTTGTGCCCTACTGTCAGTGAGTAATATAGAAAAATTAAAGTAAAATAAGAAAAATAATGGACTAAGAACTAGAATGTCATTCTTTTCCAAGGTAAGCAAGTAACCCAGCAGGTATCTCAAAGGACTACTAAAACAGAAGCAGTACAAAACCCAAGCTTGTTCTTTGGCTTGGTGGACTCATCACAACCAACCATCAAAATTCACACTGACCCTCTAGGTGGCTCAAACTAGCATACCCCAATATTACAATAATCAATCAAGGCACTGACACTCTGGGATGCTCTTACTTCAATTCCCATATGGGCTTGCAACGATAGTTATAGACTCTCTGAGGAAGCACTTATTTCTAATTCATCTTGTGGTCTCTATGCATGTGTAAACTAAGAACACTTTTGGGAAGCACAATTTCATATTCTTGTAGATCATGCGTATGAAACTAAAACCAACATAACCTCTAGGGAAGCACTTAATCTTCTATTCCCTCTTTTATCTCCCGCACCAGGTTCCCACAGCCCTGAGCAGTCCAATCGTGCGTAATAGACTATCAGCAGCCCTAAGTAAGTTCAACAACTACTTGGCTAAAATCTACCATTCTTCAAAAGAATATAAATAGCTGGAAACACATGAAATCAATGATAACAAGTAAACTAACAATTGTAATAGGGTTTTCCTGAAAGGCAAATAGTGACAAACGGTGATAAACAACCAAACAGGGGCAGAAACACCCATGGGGTGATCTATAAACATGCAACCAAGAATAGTTTCTGAACAATTAATCATAAGCTAAAAATAAATCTAGTGAAAACTACAATATGATCAAAATCCAATACCCGGGATACCCGATACATGGATATCTAACACTTTTACAACCAAAACTCAAATAACTTCAATGTAGGGAAACAAACCACCTACCTTGATTATAGAAGATCGATATACTTGAACCTCAGACCATGAATCGACCTAGAATGGAGTAGATCTTTAAAAATGTCTAAAATGGTCAACCTCGGATTACCCATACAAGAGGAAGAATCAGGAAATGAGGCTAAAGAAGAACTAAGAACTCACCGTTGTGATTCTTCTGCAGTCGACGAAGTTCAATTTGGACAACCGGTGATGGATCGGTGGCTCGGAGAAGAATTGGCCTCCTCAGATGCTCTGGATGGAATTAGGCAGAGATGAAGACGTTTACAAGCATTAGGATTAACCCAGGACCGATTAATGAAATAAAAAGAAAGTATATGGTCTGTACTTTTAGAGTACACGGTGTGTACTAGGTCTTTCCGTACTCTGAAAAAATCAGCCTCCACGTCACCCCTACACACCGTGTGTGTGGCCCAGGCACATCCAGCACATGGATTCGAGTTTGAAATGAGTACACAACGTATACTAATAAAGTATGTGGCATGTACATCACAAATTTCCGAAAACTATATTTTTTCCAAAAAATACAGAAAAATAAAAACATATATCAAACGAAGATCCGAGTACTTAAAAACTTCCCCGATTAAATAAATTTGTCCCCGAATTTCCCTGACAAAGAGTACAAGTAGAAACCTAGAACAACTGAGGCCACTCCGATCGAATATTAGACTCTCTCTTGCAAGTATCATCCTGTATATGGTTGTGCTTCCATAGAACCCATACCAGAGGAACAGACCAGCCATGAAGTACCTTTGCACTACAATCAACAATCCTGATTGGATGCTCCTCAAAAGATGCATCCTACTCCAGCTCAAACTCCTCGGGTTAAAAAACATGAGGCAGGTTTGGGAAATAATGTCGAAGCTGAGAAACATGGAAGACGTCGTGCATAGCCTGGTACCTCTGAGGTAACTGCAACCAGTAAGAAACCATCCCAACCCTCTCTAGAACCTCAAATACCCAGATGTATCTCGGTGAGTTTTTCACCTGTCTCCTAATCCTCTTATGTCCCAACCATGGGGAAATGTGCAGGATAACCTGATCTCCGGCCTTGAACTCTAGAGGTTGTCTCCGCGGATCAGCATAAGATTTCTGTCGAGACTGTGCAGTAGCCATCCTCTTTCGAATTAACTCCACTTGCTTTGTGGAATCCTGAACGAGGAAAGGTCTCAGCAATGCTGCCTCTCTTGCCTGTAGCCAGTATAATGGTGATCGGGATGGCCTACCATACAAAGCCACGTAAGGTTCCATATGAATAGTCTCCTGAAAACTGTTGTTGTATGCAAACTCCACCATAGGTATATGCTTATCCCAAGTACCACCAAAGTCTAGAATGCAAGATCTGAGCATATCCTCAAGCACTTGGTTTGTATGCTCGGACTGGCCATCAGTCTGGGGAAGGTATGTTGTACTCAAAAGTACCTGTGTACCCAAAGTCTTATTTATACCCTGCCAGATGTGCGAAGTAAAACATGTATCCCTTTCTGAAATGATCGAGTGTGGAACTCCATGAGGTCTTATAATCTCTCAGATGTACAATCATCCAAGTTCATCAACACAGAAGGTCTCCTTGATTGGAAAGAAGTGTGCATCCTTTGTGAGCATGTCCACTACACCCCAAATCGCATCATTTCCTCGAGGCGATCTCGGTAACCCTGTCACGAAGTCCGTCACAACATCATTCCATTTCTACTCAAGAATGGATAACTGTGGTAAATCCCTTGCAGGTTGCTGATTCTATGCCTTCATCTGCTGACAGGTGGAACACTGCATAACAAAACCAGCCACATCCATCTTCATAACTGGACACCAATATTGACGGTGTAAGTCTCGGTACATCTTGGTTACACCCGGATGAACTACCCAAGATAAAGCATGAAACTCCTGCATCGGCTCCTCATGTATGTCCACTGATACCCATACACGACCATGAAAACATAGAACCTCATCATCACCCACTATCCACCCCGAAGTAGGGTCTCTATCTGACACACCCTCCTGTAGGACTAGGCCTTCTGGGTCTGATAGATTACTCATTCGAACTCGATCTAAATGAGTAGAGCTAATAGCTACAAAATAAAGAATCGTATGCCCCTGTCTGTCATGCACCTCCAAATGCATATCAGAGAATAGTTCCATTAGCTTCCACTCACTACTGGCCTCCTGAACGTCATGTAACTGAGTCCTCCTTCTCAGTGTGTCTGCCACAACATTTTCTTTCCCAGTCGTATAAGCATGCTCGAAGTTGAAATACTGTAGGTACTCGACCCACCTCCGCTATCTTAGATTCATGTAGCGCTGTGTGAAGATATACTTTAGTCTCTTGTGGTCAGTATATACCACAACATGCTCTCCCATGAGCGAGTGTCTCCCAAAACGGAAGTCATAAACAACTACAGCCAAATCCAGGTCATGTGTAGGATAGTTCTTCTCATGTGGCCTTAACTTCCGAGATCCGTACGCAACAACAAAATCTTCCGTCAAAAGCACTGCTCCAAGACAGATGCCTAATGCATCAAAAAAAACTGTATGACTCTTTCCCGGGTCTGGAAGAACTAGAATCGGTGCTGAAGTCAATCTCCCCTTCATCTGTTGGAAGGCTGAGTCCCAGGATTCTGACCAAACGTACTTCACACATTTCTTAGTCATGCCCGTCAACAACACTACTAAGCATGGGATGTACTGTATAAACTTCCTATAGTAACCAGCCAGTCCCAAGAAGCTACGTACATCAAAGACCTTCTTCGGCTGCTCCCAGGTAACTACTGCTCTCACCTTCTATGGGTCTACTGTTACTTATGTCTCTGAGATGAAATGGCCCAGGAAGTGAATCTCATCCATCCAGAAGTGGCACATAGAGAGCATAGCATATAACTGATGCTCTCTCAATGTACTCAATATGATCTCAAGATTGATATCATGGCCGTGTCGAGAGTGAGAGTACACCAAGATATCGTCCACAAAGACAACGACGAAGGAGTCCAATTAAGGATGGAAAACCTTGTTCATCAGTGCCATGAAAACTGCCGGCACGTTCGTGAGACCGAACAGCATAACCAGATACTCATATAGACCATACATGCTTTGGAAACCTCTGAAAGGTATATCAGATGGTCTGACCCGCAACTGATGATAGCAGGATCTCATGTCGATCTTCAAGAATACACAGGCCCCTCGAAGCTGATAAAAAATATCATCAATCCTTGGCAATGGGTATTAGTTCTTGACCATCAACTTGTTCATCTTCTGATAGTCCACACAAAGCCATAAGGTACCATTAACCTTCTTCGCAAACAACACCAGCAAACCCCAAGGGGAAGTACTGGGTCAGATAAAACCCTTCGCCTACAACTCCTCCAAATTATTCTTGAGTTCTTTAAATTCAGGCATAGTATCCTATAAGGAGGTATGGATACCATTGCTGCTCCTGGCACAAGCTCAACAGAGAATTCTACCTCACGTTCTGGAGGAAACCATGAAAATTCATCTAGAAAGACATCTGGAAAATGGTCAACTACTGGAGGGAAGTCCATATGAGAAGATCCCAGATCATCCAGATATAAACTATCAATCTGGGCTGTACCACTACCCAACCCATGATGCTCTGGTCCATCTCTGCTTGACTGGACATCCCATTCTCCTTTGTGAAGAAAACACCCACCCTCTGGTGACGTGAAACTCACCCTGTGGTGATAACAATCAACAAAGGCCTGAAAAGGAACTATCCAGTCCATTCCGAGAATTATATCATAACCCATCATCTCAAGGACATAAAGATCCCACAAGAATTGATACCCACCAACCTCAAGGGGGAACTCCTTGAACTGACGCTCACCAGTAGTTTTATGTGCAAAATGAGGGTCTAGTCCCAAAGTATCCTCATAAGTAAAGATAGTAAGTCTAAGGATCTTCATAGTGTGAACATAAATAAAGCTATGAGAAGCACTGGTGCATAAGATAAAACTGAGGCTACTTAGATAATACCTCGAAGTGTGGAATGTCTAGGATCATGCTCCTAATGAATCTGCTTCACTTCAAACGTCTAGCCAGCACCGCAGACCTGTGTAGCAGCCTGATATACTTGACCTGATCCTACCTGAGCTTGAACAGAATGTCTGAGACCTCTACCCTGGCCTAAATGACCTGAATAACTCCATCCCCCAATCTTCTGTGGAACTGGTAATCCTAATCCTGAACGATGAGTAGAAAACGATCCCCTATCACTAGCTGCTGGAAGAAGAACCCTCCAAAAACGCTAGAGATGTCCCAACTTTCTGCAAGCCCGACAAACTACTGGATCTATCAGGCACTGAGGCTTCTTATTCTAGCTCTTTGCACACTGATAGCACACCACCTGCTTTCCATAAGGAAGATCTCGTCCTCCCGAATAATTTCCACGCTTCCTCGAGTCACCTCGAGTAGACTCTCAGTGGCATTTCCTGCTGTCAGTATGCAATGAATCTGCCTTGGATGCTGAACCGCCCTGGTCAACAGCTCCAGTCTCCCTCAGATTAAGTTCAGTGATCATCTCCTGGTGGAATATTATGGTAATAGAAGTCAACTAGAAGACTATCACCTGTGATTTGATATCTGGTTTGAGGACATCCTCAAACATCCTTTTTAAAAACAGCTTGACATTTCCCAGAACGGGAGTGAAAAACTGTAACTCAGTGAAACGAGAGGAAAAATCCATAACTGAAATAGTTCCCTGCTGCAGGTTAATTAAATCTCTGGCTTTGTTAGACCTCAGGGTCTCCGGATAGAAGTATTCATAGAATGTACGCTGGAATTCATCCCAAGAAATATATACCGCTGGCGCCCTTCCTGTGAGACTACATCCCACCATCTCTTGGCAGAATCTCGCAGCATATAAGTCGCAAGCTTCACCCTTCTGTCTGGGGGTGTCCAAATGCTCGAAGATGGAAAGAATGGTTTCTAGCCATGACTCTGAAGCTTGAGGTCCTCCATCCCCTGTGAAAGTGTGAGGATGTTGCTGCTGGAAGACTCGCGTCAACTCTGCCATAGACGGGGCCAGATGCCGAGCTCCCTAGATGGTCTGCATGAAACTCATGAAACCCTTTCTGAACTGAGAGTCGACCCCAGTTTCTGGAATCATTGCAGGTGCCAAGTCCGGAACGATCAGTGGAACTACTGGTAGTCCTTGATCTGCAATATCAGGTGTACAGTCACTACCTAGTTCCTGACCTACAACGGGAGGACGTCTTGGTGCCATAGCCCTGAAAGGTCAAAAGCACACCTCAGATTAAGGATTAAGAAGGAAAGAAAACCCAAGAGTAAAAAATGGTAACAGGATGGAGAAAACACTTATGTTTGAAAAACATGACTACACGAGGTGTATTTAATCTACACGGCGTGTTTGGTAATCATTCCACATGGGTGTGTAACTCTGCCACCACTGGTCGTGTAACATCCCAAACTACAAGGCGTGTTGTCCCAAAACACGGCGTGTACTTGAACTCCACTCCACTACCCGAGTCTCTTTACATGGATAACGTACACGATCCTTCTAATTATAAACTACACGGTGTGTTCACTAAATACACAGCGTGTAAGAGACAGGTTTTGGCGACCCGTGTAGCAGTTTCACGGACGGCTACATGGATGACCCCTACACGGCGTGTTCCGAAATAACACAGCGTGTATAAGGATAGATTAAACTGACCTGTGTTGTTCGTGACATGGCTGGGTAACCAGAAGGAAACTACACGGCATGTTCGTATTGAACACGGCGTGAACTACACGAGTTTCCCTAACCTGTGTTGGTAGTGACACGGTCGGGTACACGGTTGACTACTACACGGCGTGTCCCCGAAGACTTTCTAACACCCCATGTCTCTATTCACAGATTTATTTTCATGGTTTAAAAAATACACAACATGTATTAATAAAGTACACACCATGTATTCTGGGTTTTTCCAGGCAGTAGCTCAGAAACTACATTGAACACCGGAAACACTAAAAATGAAACATCTATGTTCCAAATTCCAATCCATGGGGGCCCATACTCCCCATGAATCAGATCTTGGTTTCATAACAATGTATATATCAAGTAAAACAGCATTAAAAGTATGTCTATCATAGAAACTATCACAACAACATGCATAATTTATCATGGAATTTATCACAACAACATGAAATTCTAATTCACCCTAGATGGCATGGTAAAATGCATGACATGTGATTTCCTACTCAGTGACTATATGATGCATGAGATGGAACACCCTCATCTCATCAGGTTGCAAAAAAATAAAACCAAAATCATATAAACTGTAACAGTACAAAACATGTGCATCACCCAAAAGTGAACTATAATAAACTGTAACACTTGCAAAAATTAAAAATTGAAATTACGGGGTAATATAGCTTTTCCCTGTACACGGGTTAATTAATCCCGGGCACAATTAAGTAATGACTACCCATTTCTTCTTATCCTTGTCTATGGTCACAAAACAGCAAGGCAATATAAGAGAAGAAAACTCTTTTGATACCATTTTGTAATGACCCAAACTAGAGCCACATAACTGGTGCCCCGTACCCGGTTCGCCACATGAACTCAAGCGTGTTTCCCCAAATTCCATTGGCTGCTAACTAGCAGAGAGGGCCTTGGTGAGTCAGTGGGGGAAATATGCCCTCATTTGGTAAAGTATGCAGTGAGAGAATAAACATAATCAATAGCGGAAGCAGTAAACAACATACAACAACTGAACTAAAAGTAGAGGCAATGTCTGAAATAATAATGATGTTGTACGGTACATGTAATTATAGAAAGAATTAAACAAATCAACGTGCTGAAATACAACTAAAACCAAAGTACTAAACAGAAATAGCAACTCTAGCAGCATCGCCAGCCAAAGCCCGGTCCCATGCTCTACAGCTCCAACAAGCAATCAAGTACCTACGGTAGAAGGGACGCAATCCCAATCTATACCTGCATCCATATAATCTGTTTGGGCCAAAAAGTAGGACCCAAATAGGGTGTGAGACTAATCCCAGTAGGCAACCACCAAAATATTTTTTCCCTATTTTCAGTGAGTAATATATAAAAAGTAAAGGAAAATGAGTACAATAATGGACTAAGAGTGTAACGACCCAAAGATTGAAGTACATGGACATTAAATTACATTTGCGGAATACTTAGTACATAACAAAAACACACACACAAGGATCGTAATAGTTTAGTGTCTTTTGAAACTCGGAACGTAATCTTCTAATCGTGGTGAAAGATCTTCAATATCTCCCATAAAGATCTTCCTTTTTTTTACCTAAAACCTTTCTTTATATCCTGGGGAAAAGAAAACATAAAAGGGTGAGCTCAAATGCTCAGTAAGGGTATACAAAAGAAAAATCAATCACATCATATTCATAAGGACATAACTTTTGGAAATCTTAACCTGCAAAAGAGAGCATAATTTCATAACATGGGATATATCATAGTAGTGAAATGAAATCCCAATAATCATAACTTAAAAAATGAAACTTTGTGGCATACACAAATAATCATAGAGAATAATTTCTTATTAGTCAAGACTCATTGCCAAGACTATCTTAGTGGACAAAGTCCCTTTCTGAACCGAGTCACCCTCGTTTCAGTCCTGTTTCACTGAACCGGTATAACATACCATTCCAGTCATGTCTATCTCATGAGATATAAAATCTTTACCCAATGCATTGGAGGGAGATATAGGTCCCACCCATCTTATAATGAATCCTTTCTTATGTGTGCCACATAATCATAAACCATACATCATTGCGTAACCCATGTAATAAAAATGGGATTCTTAAACAACATGACATCATAAAACAATTCATATAAGATAAAGGAATTCATAAAAATATTTCCATCACAACATAATCAAACCAATGTAATAATAGGTATAAAAACAGAACCCTTTTATTATCTTAGATGGAAAATAATTTTGATAAAATACTTGAACTCCATTCTTGAGTAAAATATCCTTTCTAATTAAAAAATATTTTTCCTTTCATAAAATTTCATATGACTTTAAAATAAAAGAAGTTGATTAAAAATAAACTTGAAAATTTTTAAAGTAAGATTCTTGGAAATATTGTTTTAAAAATCCATTCATGTCGTATAAGTTAAAAAAACATTCTTCGTACTTTTGTCGGAAAAGTCAAAAAGTACCTCGTATGAAAAACGACAAAAGATTCCTTTCATATCATTTAATAAAAACTCACCGAAGGGTGAAATTGGATTTAAACAATTTTAGGTGGATGGAAATAACATTACATATTGAGGAAACATGGATGTGGATGATAAAATACACCCCAGTAAATTTCAAAGTATAAACAATCTCGGATAAAAATGAGATTGTGATATTTCCCTTACCTTAAATCCGATTTGCTTCGTAAGTGTCCGAACCTCCTGTATAATGATTTAAATAATGTAATTAACTTATTACAGAATCATATTCATTGTTATGATATCATATATGGTTCACTTATGACTTTATATTAACCGTTCTTTTGTAAATTCCATGTTAAAGAAGCGTTTTGGGTAAAATCGTTTCATTTATCATAGGTGTTTGGACTTGTTATTATTGACATTATTATTACTTATATCATGATTTAATTACTTCCAGAATATAAAACATGATTTATATATCATATATATTCAGTATATATATATATATATAATAGATAGATAAATGAAATGAAACACACCGTTCATAGAGACGGTAGTCCGTACGTACGCATGAACGTTGTTTTCCTTTCCTTATTGTCTTGAATGGAAGTTAGTAGATGAAATACATATATACATAAATCCAGTATATTTATAATGTCATATATTTCATTATTATTGCTTATATATACTTTATAATCATTCTTAAATGGTTAAAATGGAGAATGAATCTCATCGCGTCGTGGAGACGGTAGTCCGTACGTACGCACGAGCGATGATATCATTCTCATGATCGTGAACTTGTGTTGAAGTGTTTGTATACTATTTCAGTACCAATATCACTTTATAATAATCATATATAGTTACTCATTACACAATTATACCCATCCAATTAAGGTGGTGGCAGAAAATAGATTACACCACAGCGTGGAGACGGTATTCTGTACGTACGCACGCGCGGTGATTTCCTTTTTCCGTTGGATGGATAGAAGGTTAATTAGATTTGTTTCATATTTATAATAACATATCAGTATGTAAGTAATACTGATGTTATTACTTTATCATGAAACATCTAAAGAAGAATAAGTTGAAGAAGAAAGAAATTGAAAAGATCGGTAATGGATATTACCTCTTCTTCGAAACGCCTCTTTGAATCCTCCACATAGGGAACTAAGATTGGTCTTTGAAGAAGACCAGGACTTCTAGTATTATTCTAGGGAAGTGGAGAAGGGATTTTGGCAGGGTTTGGCCAAGAATGAGCGCTCAAATTGGTGTGAGGAGAAGGGGGAGGAGGTTCCCTTTTATAAGGGAGGAGAGGGGCACCTTAGGAATATCTCAAAATATTATTTTATATTAAAGTCAAAATCGGTTTATAATGGTTCCAAAGGGTCTTATTTCGAAGCTAAAGTGGGTATGGGTAGAAAGCATATCAACCAATAGGATTTAGACAAGTTTAGGGTATTATTTTAACCTTATCAATTAGATTTAACTCTAAGTTAAATAATTTAACTTTTACCGTGTCTTTTTGTTTTCTTTCACTATATGGTTAATACACTTACTATAACATGCCAAACGAACCCCAAATTGTTTATTATTAACATATATATCCTTATCTAAGTAATTTGGCCGAACCTTAGAATTTTAGGAATAAAATAACAATTAATAATATAATATTTGATTTAAAAACTATTTTGTGTCAATTTTGACACTATTTGATATATGATTTTTGTGAAAGTCATAACAGAATTATATGTTCGAACCAAGTTGATTAAATCAACACTAATATTTCATAGTAACCTAGAAAATTAGTGTAATTCATAAAAAGTCTCAAAGTACATTTATTTTGGTGTTTATATCATCAATTATATCAATATTTCATAAATAAGATAATTACTGCATCCTCATTGTGTCATAAATAAATTAAATTATTTGATGTCTAAAAATTACAAATAAAATTCCATTATGTTTGAAATCGTTTTAGCTTTCTAATGAATATTTACAATCGAATTTATCTTATTTACAACCCTATATTAAAAATGTTTAATAAATAAACTTTGATTTTAACTCTTTTAACTCTTCTTTGAATTAAATAATAATAAATGTCCTAATCTAATCCAAGTGGGCCTAAATGACAATATTTTACACTTAAGGTTGTTTTTGGTCGAGATACACTTGTCCAATAGAATTAGGACATGTGTTAGGGTAATAATAATATAATTCTTACCCTTAATTACCCTATTTACTTTTAACCGTGGTAAATAAAAGTAAAAAGTTACTATTCAACAAAAATTATTTTCATCTCATTGAACCACATTTTACTTAATGACATCAACCTTGTCTCTCGGATTTTTGAAATTCCATTCACAGAAGCGGTAATATTATGTTTTATGAAAAATTCAGTTTTTTAACTACCACTTAGTAGTTTCACTATTCATCAAAAATTGATGTTTTTCAGAACAATGCCAAAATTTCATCCTAAGCTATATTTCATATTCCGAATTCAAAAATGAAGTCTATTTTACCGAATTCATAACATAGAAGTTGCATTAATTAATTTTATAATTAAATCCCGCTGTTAAAACAAATAGCGTATTTTTAAGAAACAATATCTATCAAAAGATTGACACTTGATTATGTCTGGTTTAAATGTGAAATTACAACCAATGAAAAACATTATATTAAATTGTAAAAATATATTCTAAATATACTTTAAAACCACTCAAATTAATAATTTATCACTATTAATTATTTCGATTAAAAAAGTTTTTCTTAATTATAATTTAGTAATTTTCACTATTCATCAGAATATGAAAGTTATCCGAAAAGTACCAAAATTTCACCTTAGGGTAAATTCGATACTCCGAATCCAAAAATGAAGTCCATTTTGAGAGCTAAATTTTCTAAAATTTAAAAAGTGGTTATTACCATTCATAACGGCTAGTTTTAATAATATTTTAATAGCATATCGTTGTTTCGTGAAACTCAGTATTCCGTACTACACACGCTATCGAGGAAGGTTGTGATTGCATGTAATGCAAGGCAAGTCAAGGATGCGTGTTGTGAAAGCTCCTTTTGGTGTAGCATACAACACAAGACATTAATAAAATTAAAAAGAATATTTTTCATAAAATCTCGGGCTGTTACATTCTACCCCCCTTAAAATGAATTTCGCCCTCGAAATTCGTCAAGGTTATAAATGGTTTACTATTTGAAAGTTTCTTTAATAGAAACCCACATCTTAAAAAGGAATATAATAACCAATCTTTAAAAACAAAAGTATGAAACGTAACGGTTACCCAAATAAACTAATCATTGGGTTTCCACATAGGTGAAAATATGGATATGGAAGAGAAATCTAACCATCATGATCTGATGGAGAGTGGTAGAGAACATGGATATGGAAAATCCAGCATTCACAAAGCCATAAAATTGTGATGATATAAGGTACCATCTGATTCATCAGATATAAGATCACTAGGACAAAATTTTTTGGTTTTCAAGATTGTTTCCCTAAAGTTAAAGAATTTGAATTAGAATAAATACTTACTTTATTTTGGTACAATCTCGCTGTTGTTCGTGCCTTTAACAATTTCCACTTCATCTCTTAAATAAATGAAGTTGAATTTGTTATTCGTGAATTGTTAGTAGATCATGTGATAGAATGACGGGTCATTCCATCTGTCTCAAACAAAATGTTAGCAAAAAATATATGCATAAGTTGATCTATAGTGAGATTAATCATATATGGTTCCAAAAATGGACTTTATACTTCATATATCATTCTGCTTAATATAATAAAGCTAGTTTCTAATAAACAGGGACTTCCTGTAGGCCAGTGGTAGGCGATAAAAGCCAGTCGCACTTCGGTTGTGGGTTCGATTCTCACATCCTTGTCCGACGCGATGGGCTGTCGCCCATCCTGTAGGTTGTCCTTTTTATAAAACTATATTACTATAACATCCCATCAATAATATCGAGAAAACTTCTATCCTTAAACAATACTAACTTATGTCCAACATAATCCATTCCAATCTTTAGGCTTATCCATAATACTGCAGTCCACTCTCATAACATAGTGAAAACGATTATCAGAGATTTAACACCATCGTAGATCCCCATATATCATAAGATATGTTTTGTTGGTCACATTACAAACATTCAAAGTCCTTAATCATGTATTCTCTTGAATACCTTAGTGAAAACATGAATTCAGTTAAAATTTAACACTTTCCACATACCAAAATCCTCAAAATTATATATACTCAAACCATGATATCACTTAGTCCTTATATCAATCATGAGCTCATGAATACTATCAAACATTTCATATTCTCCTTATCCCTTGATTATGCACATATCATCTGCTTTCCAAAATATTTGAATCACTTTCCATGGTTACCGGTACCTTAAAATTATTGAAAACCACAATAATACAAAAATATTATAATAAATAATAAATGTACCTCAACAACATTATTCTTGAATACCAATACATAAACACTTCAATCCATCCTCTTCAATTATTGTCCTGGAATAAGTCCTTCCATGCTTTAGAAGTAACTTTTTAGGTCAGGGCATTGAGTTGGGTAATGCCCATGTTCTCCACAAATAATACATTGAACTCCATAACAGTCTGTCACTCTATGACCCTTATCTCCACAAAAATAACATCGGTCCCTCCATTTGAGGTATTCCTCAAGGTACTTCTTCCCATCTTTAGAAATCTCATTCTTCCTTTCTTTATGCTGCTCAACATGCGAACATGCATAATAGTCTATCTTCCTCTTCTTTGATGAATTAGGTATACCACTAAATTTCACCTTGTTAATCCTATATCGCGATGACTGATTCGGCATAATCACAATATCTTTCTCTCTAGGCATTACATAATTTGTTGCTTATAGTCACCAATTTGTCCATTGGATTCAATGTTAACCGAATTCCGTCTGTTTCCCTCCATTAACTAAAACACAAAAAGAATTCATTGAGAGGCAAAAATCATGCTAGAGAAAACAACATAGTAAAGGGGGATTACCCTCAATATCTAACATCTTAGGTTAAATTCTAAGATCATTACTGTAGTTCTAGGACTATATCCTATATGTATACTTATCCTTAGGGACATCCCTAGACATACCTTAGAAATATCTCTAGGGATCTCACTAACGTTCTCATATCCTAGTTTCCAAAGGTTGACTAAACCTTCCCTCTGATACCAACTGTTACGACCCGAAGCTTGACGTACATGGAAATTACATTACATTTGCGGAATACTTAGTACATAACAAAAACACACACACAAGGATCGTTATAGTTTAGTGTCTTTGGAAACCTGGAACGTAATCTTCTAATCGTGGTGAAAGATCTTCAATATCTCCCATAAAGATCTTCCTTTTTTTGCCTAAAACCTTTCTTTATATCCTGGGGAAAAAGAAAACATAAAAGGGTGAGCTCAAATGCTCAGTAAGGGTATACAAAAGAAAAATCAATCACATCATATTCATAAGGACATAACTTTTGGAAATCTTAACCTGAAAAAGAGGGCATAATTTCATAACATGGGATAAATCATAGTAGTGAAGTGAAATCCCAATAATAATAACGTAAAACATGAAACTTTGTGGCATACACACATAATAATAGAGAATCATTTCTTGTTAGTCAAGACTCATTGCCAAGACTATCTTAGTGGACAAAGTCCCTTTCTGAACTGAGTCACCCTCGTTTCAGTCCTGTTTCACTGAACCGGTATAACCTACCATTCCAGCCATGTCTATCTCATGAGATATAAAATCTTTACCCAATGCATTGGAGGGAGATATAGGTCCCACCCATCTTATAATGAATCCTTTCTTATGTGTGCCACATAATCCTAAACCATACATCATTGTGTAACCCATGTAATAAAAATGGGATTCTTAAACAACATGACATCATAAAACAATTAATATAAGATAAAGGAATTCATAAAAATATTTCCATCACAACATAACCAAACCAATGTAATAATAGAGAAAAAAACAAAACCCTTTTATTATCTTAGATGGAAAATAATTCTGATAAAATACTTGAACTCCATTCTTGAGGAAAATATCCTTTCTACTTGAAAAATATTTTTCCTTTCATAACATGTCATATGAATTTAAAATAAAAGAAGTTGATTAAAAATAAACGTGAAAACTTGTAAAGGAAGATTCTTCGAAATATTGTTTTAAAAATCCATTCATGTCGTATAAGTTAAAAAAACATTCTTCGTACTTTTGTCGGAAAAGTCAAAAAGTAACTCGTATGAAAAACAACAAAAGATTCCTTTCATATCTTTTAATAAAAACTCACCGAAGGGTAAAATTGGATTTAAACAATTTTAGGTGGATATAAATAACATTACATATTGAGGAAACATGGATGTGGATGATAAAATACACCCCAGTAAATTTCAAAGTATAAACAATCTCGGATAAAAATGAGATTCTGATATTTCCCTTACCTTAAGTCGGATTTGCTTTGTAAGTGTCCGAACCTCCTGTATAATGATTTAAATAATGTCATTAACTTATTACAGAATCATATTCATTCTTATGATATCATATATGGTTCACTTATGACTTTATATTACCCGTTCTCTTTTAAATTCCAGGTTAAAAAAGCGTTTTGGGTAAAATCGTTTCATTTATCGTAGGTGTTTGGACTTGTTATTCTTGACATTATTATTACTTATATCATGATATAATTACTTCCAGAATATAAAACATGATTTATATATCATATATATTCAGTATATATATATATATAATAGATAGATAAATGAAATGAAACACACCGTTCATGGAGACGGTAGTACGTACGTACGCATGAACGTCGTTTTCCTTTCCTTATTGTCTTGAATGGAAGTAAGTAGATGACATACATATATACATAAATCAAGTATCTTTATAATGTCATATATTTCATTATTATTGCTTATATATACTTTATAATCATTCTTAAATGGTTAACATGGACAATGGATCTCATCGCGTCGTGGAGACGGTAGTCCGTACGTACGCACGAGCGATGATATCGTTCTCATGATCGTGAAATTGTTTTGAAGTGTATGTATACTATTTAAGTATCAGTATCACTTTATAATAATCATATATAGTTACTCATTACACCATGATACCCATACAATTAAGGTTGTGGCGGAAAATAGATTACACCACGACGTGGAGACGGTATTCCGTACGTACGCACGCGCGGTGATTTCCTTTTTCCGTAGGATTGATAGAAGGTTAATTAGAGTTGTTTAATATTTATAATAACATATCAGTATGTAAGTAATACTAATGTTATTACTTTATCATTAAATAACTAAAGAAGAAGATGTTGAAGAAGAAAGAAATTGAAAAGATCGGTAATGGATATTACCTCTTCTTCGAAACGCCTCTTTAAATCCTCCACTTAGGGAACTAAGATTGGTCTTTAAAGAATACCAGGACCTCTAGGATTATTCTAGGGAAGTGGATAAGGGATTTTGGCAGGGGTTGGCCGAGCATGAGTGCTCAAATTGGTGTGAGGAGAAGGGGAAGAGGTGCCCTTTTATAAGGGAGGAGAGGGGCACCTTAGGAATATCTCAAAATATTATTTTATATTAAAGTCAAAATCGGTTTATAATGGTTCCAAAGGGTCTTATTTAGAAGCTAAAGTGGTGATGGGTCGAAATACTATCAACCAATAGGATTTAGACAAGTTTAGGGTATTATTTTAACCTTATCAATTAGATTTAACTCTAAGTTAAATAATTTAACTTTTACCGTGTCTTTTTGTTTTCTTTCACTATATGGTTAATACACTTACTATAACATGACAAAAGAACCCCAAATTGTTTATTATTAATATATATATCCTTATGTAAGTCATTTGGCCGAACCTTATATTTTTAGGAATAAAATAACAATTAATAATATAATATTTGATTTAAAAACTATTTTGTGTCAATTTTGACACTATTTGATATATGATTTTTGTGAAAGTCATAACAGAATTATATGTTCTAACCAAGTTGATTAAATCAACACTAATATACCATATTAACATAGAAAATTAGTGGAATTCATAAAAAGTCTCAAATTACATTTATTTTGGTGTTTATAACATCAATTATGTCAATATTTCATAAATAAGATAATTATTGCATCATCTTTGTGTCATAAATAAATTAAATTATTTGATGTCTAAAAATTACAAATAAAATACCATTATGTAGGAAATATTTTTATATTTCTAATTAATATTTACAATCGAATTTATCTTATGTACAACCCTATATTAAAAATGTTTTAGTAAATAAACTTTGATTTTAACTCTTTTAACTCTTCTTTGAATTAAATATTAATAAATGTCCGAATCTAATCCAAGTGGGCCTAAATGATAATATTTTACACTTAAGGTTGTTTTTGGTCGAGATACACTTGTCCAATAGAATTAGGACATGTGTTAGGGTAATATTAATATCATTCTTACCTTTAATTACCCTATTTACTTTTAATCGTGGTAAATAAAATTAAAAAGTTACTATTCACCGGAAATTATTTTCATCTCATTGAACCACATTTTACTTACTGACATCAACCGTCTCTCTCAGATTTTTGAAATTCCATTCAAAGAAGCATTAAAATTAAGTTTTATGAAAAATTCAGTTTTTTAACTACCACTTAGTAGTTTCACTATTCATCAAAAATTGATGTTTTTCAGAACAATGCCAAAATTTCATCCTAAGCTATATTTCATATTCCGAATTCAAAAATGAAGTCTATTTTACCAAATTCATAACATAGAAGTTGCATTAATTAATTTTATAATTAAATCCCGCTGTTAAAACAAATAGCATGTTTTTAAGAAACAATATCTATCAAAAGATTGACACTTGATTATGTCTGGTTTAAATGTGAAATTACAACCAATGACCAACATTGTATTAAATTGTAAAAATATATTCTAAATATACTTTAAAACCACTCAAATTAATAATTTATCACTATTAATTATTTCGATTAAAAAATTTGTTTTTAATTATAAATTAGTAATTTTCACTATTCATCAGAATATGAAAGTTATCCGAAAAGTACCAAAATATCACCTTAGGCTAAATTCGATACTCCGAATCTAAAAATGAAGTCCATTTTGAGAGCTAAATTTTCTAAAATTTAAAAAGTGGTTATTACCATTCATAACGGCTAGTTTTAATAATATTTTAATAGCATATCGTTGTTTCGTGAAACTCAGTATTGCGTACTACACACGCTATCGAGGAAGGTTGCGATTACGTGTAATTCAAGGCAAGTCAAGGATGCGTGTTGTGCAAGCTCCTTTTGGTGTAGCGTACAACACACGACATTAATAAAATTAAAAAGAATATTTTTCATAAAATCTCGGGTTGTTACAAATAGTACACTAGTAAATGATGCTACCAATTACCATTCACATTCTTTGTATTAAACAAATAGGTAAGAACTAGAAAATCATTCTATTCCAAGGTAAGCAAGTAACACAGCAGGTGTCTCAAAAGACTACCGAAACACAAGCAGTAAAAAACCAAAGCTTGTTCTTTGGCTTGGTGGAATCGTCTCAACCAACCATCAAAAATCACACTAACCCTCTGGGTGGCTCAAAATAGCAGACCCCTATAGTCCAGTAATCAAACAAGGCACAAACACTCTAGGAAGCTCTTACGTTAATTCCCCTATGGTCATGCAACGATAGCTACAGACTCTCTATGAAAGAACTTACGTCTAATTCCCCATGTGGTCTCGATGCGTGTGTAAACTAAGAACACTCTTGGGAAGCACAATGTCCTATTCCCGTAGGTCCTGTGTAAAAAACAAAAACTAACAGAAGCTCTATGGAATCACTTAATCGTCTATTCCCTCTTTGATCTCCTACACCAGGTTCTCACTGCCCTGAGCAGTCCAGTCTTACATAATCGACTGTCAGCAGCCCTATGTAAGATCAACAACTACCTGGCTAAAATCTACCATGCATCAAAATCATTTAAACAGTAGGCAACACATGCAATCAGTGGTAACAAGTAAACTAACAATTGCAATAGGGTTTGCCTCACAGGCAAACGGTGCCAAACGACAATAAACAACCAAATAGGGGGAGAAACACCAATGGGGTGATCCTAAAACATGCAACCAAGTATATATTAGCAACAATTAATCATTAGCTAATATGTAATCTAGGGAAAACAACAATAGGATCAAAATCCTAAACCTGGGATACCCGATACATGGGTATTCGACACTATTGCAACCAAAACTCATAGAACATCAACGTAGGGAAACAAAAAACCTACCTTGATGCATGAAGATCGATATACTTGAATCATGGCTCAGGAATCGGCCTAGAAAGAAGTAGATCTGCAAAATCTTCTAAAAATTTCAACCATAGATAACCCATACAAGAGGAACAATCAGGAAACAAGGCTAAATTAGAACCAAAGACTCACCACTGCGATTCTTCTGCAATCGACGAAGTTCGATTCGGACAACTGGTGATGGATCAGTGACTTTGAGAAGAACTCTCCTCCTCGGACGCTCTGGATGGAATTAGGCGGAGAATAAGATGTTTACAATCATTAGGTGTGACCCCGGTCTGATTAATGAAATAAAAAAAAAGTACACGACGTGTAATTTTAGAGTACACGGCGTATTCTAGGTATTTCTGTAGTCCGCCAAAATCAGCCTCCATGTCACCCCTACACACCGTGTGTGTGTCTCGGGCATGGCCAACACATGACTTCGAGCAGGAAAAGAGTACAGGTCGTGTACTTCAAAAATTTCCAGAAACGTTATTTTTTCCAAAAACTCCATAAAAAGAAAAACATACCTCAAACGAAGATCTGGGTTCTTACATACATGATCTTCCAATCACTAGTACATGTTGACCGTTTATGAAAACTATGAAAAAGAACACTCTTGAATGTTGAATTTATACTCTATAACTCATTCAATGAACTATAATATAAATTAAAGATACTATAATAAAATATATTAATGTTTTAAATGTTCATTAATTATTAATTAATGAATCTAACTTCATTATATACGAAAACAAAGTGAATAAAGAGTTTGGATACAAGGTAAGGGGAATTCATTAACCCAACTTTATTTCATCATGTTTTTCCATATTTCAACAAATTTTTTGTATGGTTATTTCATAAAAATAATTTATTCATCATTATATTACCTTTTACAGGGTGTACATGTCTTATAAATGAGTTTATTTCAAAGGCATTTATTTCCAAAATAACACTTCTTTCAAAAACCCGCCTTTTAATTCTCATTCAATGTTGATGGTTCTTATATCATGTATGTTATCCCCACATTCATTTGGGAATCCAATGTTTATGAATGTATTATTCCTGATGTGAAATCCATTACTTTATATGGGTTATTTTGTGACTATTATTGATATATGTACTATGTGTTTTGAATTATAATGAAAATTCTATGATGTGACTGGTGCACCCAGAATTATATCGCCCAATGAAAATGTTATGATGTGATGGGCGCACCTAGATTTATATAACGCTTCAATGCATGGGATAATATAAATATCATACTCATTACAATGAAATATGTATGAACATGATGCTATCATTTTTAAAAACAATGTGTGGTAGTTAACAACTAAGAAATAATGTTTTATTATTTTAATTACCATTTTCTATGATTGTATCCAATGCTTCTTCTAAAGATTATGATTATGATGTTATGAATATTCTCACCCTATGTTGTATTGTTCGATGTTATTATCTATCCTCTTACATGGTTTTTAGATCAACCCTTTTTATATATATCCTTAGGTGACTACACATACTATGGATTTCACAAGGTATAATAATAAGCTAAAGAAGTAGGAATTAAATAATGTATTATGATATATATTGTAAATGTCGTGTATGGTAATATTTATTCCAAGACAATAAACCTTTGGATACTAATTGTGTAATATTTGTATGTTTTTTATCATTATAATGATGTAAATATAATTTATGACAATCTGGGTCACTTAGTGAATAAACACTTAAAACATTTATTATTAGAATATACATTACATGATACTTCAAAAAAATGATTTCTATAATATTTTTAATTACAAAAATTGAAAATAATTCTGGATCATGAGAAGGATAATTCAGTAGAAGAGTTTTCATTTGATGTTAATCCTTATAATTTTACAGATCATTTTGCATCATAACAAAAAAAATTTATCTTGAATGATTCATGATTAGAGATTAAAAAACACCATTTGTAGGGGGATGGTCCAAAACTAGAGGATTAACCAATATTATATTCACTTCCTTGATAAATAATCAAATTATTATATTTAGTATAATGTAACTCCTTTTATAAATAACTTTTTCAGTAGTATATAAAACCTAGCTAATTTTTCAACCAATCACTAGTCCTAATATGAGAGAGTTTATAATTATTTTGAAATTCTTTAGTCTTTTAAATTATTAAAAAGAATTATTTTTAGCAAGGTAAATTACTATTCTATCTTTACAATCAATATTTCTAGGGAAAGAAATTTCATGCATCCAAAATTATAAATTAAAAAAATTTCTATATAGTTTATTTTTTATAAAGGTTTTCAATACAATCCATATGTATATTTCATTATCCTCATTAATTTTAGAATATATAAAAATTTCATCAATAAAAATAACATAATATTTATTCATGAACACATATGATACTCAATTCATAATATCCAAATACACAATTGGTGCATTAGAAAACCCAAGGATCATGAAAAAAGTCTCATAATTCCAATATAAAGTCTAAAACACAATTTTCGGAAAGTCTGAAAAATTATCCATCAAATGATTATACCCAGACCAAAGAATAATCTTTATGAAATAAAAAACACCATTAGGATGATCAAAAATTTCATCAATATGAGGAAAACAACACTAGTTATTAAAATTTATTTCAATAAATTATATATATTCAATTAAAATCCACATGGATCTATTATTAATTGTCAAAATATTGAAAATCATATCTGCATAGTTAAGTGATTTGAATAATGAATAATTTATAAAAAAATTATTGATACTTATTTTTCCATTCAATAAGTTTTATGTGATCTATTTAATAAGGAGTTTTTGAAAAGGCATATAATCAATTACTATGTCATCAGTGAACTAAAGCTATCAATATGTAATCACTATAGGTATATCAAATGGAAATACATCAACACACTCATTCAATAATAATAAAACAATAATTTGAACTATTTCTTTCTTCACAAAAATATGATCTATGTAACTCTAACTATCATCTCTAGTCAATTACTTAGCATGATAGTAGGTTATAGAAGGTATGAAATCATTGGAAATATATTTATTATATTGGGAATATATTTTAGTAAGACAAACAGAAATAAATTCCATAATGAGTGTAATATCAAAATACAAAATGGTTGTTTATATGGATTCTAAAGAAATACATTCCCATTAATAAGAGTCAAATATTTCCAATAAATAATTGTTTATTTAATATTTTCACCTAGAGTCATCACAAAAACATTTATATTCATCTAATGAGATGGTCTTTCAATTATAAATGTATATTTTTCAGAAATGATGTAATATGAACATCTAATGTCAAGAGTGGTATAAATATATTTTTAATATACAAGAAACATACCTTTCACCACTTTCGTATATTGTCCAAAAAAACTATATCAGTAGAAAATGATTTTACACCACCTTTTCTCTCTCGAACAAGTCCATTTCGAAATATATTGGATAACTTTAGAAAAAAAATTTCATAATTCACCAACTCTCATCAAATAAACCATATCACTCTAGATTGTCTATCTGATTCTATATTCATGGATTTTTCAGGATTATTTTATTTTTACTCACAAGGAATATGATGAAACATACCATATCTAATGGACAGAAATGATTTTTTAACACAATTCCAATTGTTTTGTTATCAGAAAAATCAAAAAATGGAAATTTGATTATTTTTTCCTTAAATCTATATGATTTATTCTTACCCATTTCATGTTAACGAAAAAATTCAGACTTATTTTCCTTGAATAATTAATCATCTTTAATACCAAATTCTACCTTTTGGTCTCATAAAAAATGTTTCCCATAACATTTAAATTGATTAGAATCAAATTTCACTTGAAATCTTAGGATAAATATTGATTAAAACCACTTATTATTACTATTAGGATCATATAAAATTTGTATTAATAAGATGTCAATCACGTAATGTTTTCTCCACACATAGATACTGAATCATCCTCATTCTACCTCAATTCATAAAATTTTTTCCATCATATTTCAAATAATCACAGAAATCCCATTATCAGGGAAAATATTAAAAATTTAATCCCATTAAAAGACATGAATCTATTCTCTTTCATAATATTTATATGAGTTTTCCCATATTGGTAAGATTCAGCTTCAAAAAGATAAATATAAAGACACAAAAATTTGAAAACAAGAACAAATCATGGTAGAAAATATAATTTCCAAATAATTATTTCAACACTCATATACTATTGGGTTAGAAGAACAACTGAATCACTATTGAAAAACAAGTTTATACCCATGGTTTTAACAAAACAATAGGTATTGGTCCCCCCTATAACCAATTATTTGGGATAACCATGTTATATGTTTTGTGGGAAAAGTATTTCATAGGAAGGACCTATAAACCTGATTTTTAAAGCATATTGGGTATAGGTTTTGCCTGATTTTTTTCAGGAAGGAACTAAACACATGGTTTTCAAAAATATGTGGGTATAGGTTGCACTATACCTATAGTATTTTTAAACTATTGCAATATGTTTTGTGGAGAAAACATACTGGGAAGAACCTGTACCCACGTTTTGAGTAATTCATGGGTATATTTTGGAACATTATTTGTTCATAATATAAATAATAATAATGAATAATTTTATATAAATTATATATATATATTGACTATAAGAACAATAATGGGTTATATGGTAGTGGTATGGTTACTAGAATATACACCGTAGGTTCTGGGATCAAATCCTAGTGTATAATGTTTTTATTAAAGAACAGATACCCATGATTTTACCAGACCGTGGGTATAGGTTATGGAATTCAAATTGACCACACCAAGGGTTTATGAACCATGGGAATGTGTGACCTATACCCTCCGTTTGTGAATTAGTTAGTATAGGTAAATACTAAAGCCTCATAATTTCATTATTCCAAAAACTAGGGGTATAGGATATAACCATGGATTATTGGACTATAACCATGATTGAAAATAGTTGGTATATAGTGTTTTTTCTATAGAGAATATTAGACGATGTTGCCTCATAAAAATCCCTATTATCACCGAGTTACTCTATATTAGATAAGGTTTCTCTCTAGGATGGATACCAAATTAATTTATAATCAATATATAAAAATATATTTCTTCAAAGAACACCATAGTTCAAATTCAAATAATCCCAAGCTATTAATTTGCAAGGATATCATCTTTTTGGGACTTTAGAAGTATAGATCCTATATTTCCCCAATTGAAAACCATTTTTATTTGATATAGATTATATGGTGATATATGATAATATTCATATTCTATATCATGATAAAATTAGATTATAATCTTTTTAAGGAATTTTCAAACATTATCTAAACCCCTAAAATTATGAAATCCATTAATTTATACTAGCAATCAAGGATGAGCCTTTAAAATTCAATATTCTTTTATCTCTATTAAATAATTAATTTTTTATATTCCCAAATATATATTAGTTTTATAGTTTTATAGAAATATTTCAAAACTAATACATAACAAACCCTTTTAATAAAAATTAGATACTTATTCTTAGTATCCTTTTTTCCACAATATAATTCATTCAAAATTAAACATGTTTGTTTCATTATGACTAATTGATAGGACATTCAACATGAAATCTTCTTTATTCAAAACCATCCTTGAACTCTATGAAAAATTCAAAATATGGAATGAGAAATAAAATCTCAATATGGGAAATAAAAAAATGAAATAAACCTCTTTTATCATGATTAATTATAAATATTTTATTTTATGAAAATTATATTTTCGTTAAAAATAGACATTTTTTAGAAAATAAAAAAACATTGATAAAAATATCCTAAAAAATAAAAAATATAACCTTAAATAAAAATATAATTCATAGTGGTGTCATTGAAATAGTGAAATACAAATAATTACATTTTAATAGTGTTTAACATTCAACCCATATGAAGTTCCATATATTTAAATTAATCATAAAATGTTTTGTTTTTCACGATTAATCATAATATTTCCATAAAATTCAATATCACGTATATATAAATCATTTATGAAACATGGAAAAAAAATTTATAAATCATTATTACAAATGGAATATATAATATGGACAAATTCAATACCCAATGTTTGAGAGGGACATTATGGACCAAAATGTATTTTTTATAACATAACCACCTACCCTTGGATTTCTAAATAATCACAAATCTATAGTTTATAATAGAACCACCCATTATCATTTATATTTTTAAAACCAATAACATAATAATAAGAAATATGATATTATAATATCTAACACTACAGTAATAAAAATAATATTTTCACCCATCAAAAACATTTTAAGCTATTAAAATATTCCTATAATATAAAAACTATTTTTTAAATTAACCAAAGCATAGGGAATGAGGGTTTTTTAATGAATAAAAAATGGTATCCTATAAAAGATGTTAAATATAAAATTATTATTATAGTGGCCATAAATGTCATTTTCACAACATAAGATAAAAATACCATTTTATAATCTTTTGTAATGTTAGACAAAAAGTTATTCATAAATTATTTAAAAAAAGTCCGTTTGAAAACCATTTAAATAACATTAAAATTTTATGTAATATTACCTTTATAAATAAATTTTTTCCAAATAAATTGATCCAAATATTATTTTTTTTAAAATATTGACATGGATGAAAAATAGTTGGAATGGAATGGTTGGACCATTATTTTTTAATGATAATCTCAGGAATTTAGTCTATCGCATCATGTAAATTCATTATAATCATAAATAATTTTTTTGAAAATAAAATTTTATTGAATATTTTTCAAGTACATATTTGTTTTTCACATGTTATAATCAGCTACAAAATCAGTTAATTTCACATCCATCATTTTGATAACATTTAGATCTTATGTCAAAAATGACATCAGTAGGATGAATATTGTCAAAAAGGATATTATTACAATAAATATATAATAAAAAATAAATTAAATAATTATAATGTAAAAAATAACAATGAGATATGGTTATAAATAATGATCTATGTTATTGTTATAGAGATGATACGACATATATACGCATGAGCAATGATACAATTTTTAGTGACGATTATGGAAAGACGTTACGTATTATTTAGTAATTATAAAATTATTATTATATATTAAATAACCCATTTATTTGTTTAAATAAACTAAAATATTTCATCAATGTGGTGTGGTAATGAAAATTAAATAGTGTCGGTTCACGGAGGAGGTAGTCCACATGTATGCATGAACAACATTTTCATTTTTTAATTCATGGATGAGAAATAAATTATATGATATATTACCATTATCATATGAAAATATGTTTTTAATATAATATATATAATTATATACATATATATATATATAATAAACCATTATAACCATCTATGAAATGTGGTGAGGGAAAATGAATTACATCGGACCATGAAGAATTAGTCCTCCGTATACACAAACGATGTTTTCATTTCTACTTTGACGGAATGAGAGATTGTACAAGTCATTACATTAACAAAAAAACAGAATTATATTCAACACACTTATTTTATAATTTACTCGTCTATGACTAACATTTTAAGGTGTATGAAAGTAAAACATAATTAAAATTATATTTGACGAACTAATTTTCTTCTTCAGAAAACCACTTCAATAATACACTAAAATATTTACATGGTTAGTTTTATAGTAAAAACCAGGAATTAGGAAAATGGTAGGTATGTCAAGAATAATTTTGTGTATGTATTGTATGAACCAAAATATATATGATGTGGAATAATATACAATAAGAGGTTACATTTTATTTGTAAGGGAGGGGAAATGTTAGAATTTCATAATGTATTTAAGTAATATTAATTTATTTTAACATTTAAATTTCCCAAAATAAACAATATTATAAAATATTCAGGGGTTCTTCTATATAAATTCATCCAATAAAACATGTTAATTTTTGGGTGATGTTTTCATAGTTGACTATTTTAACCACTGTTAATCTGTGCCACAGTATTAATGGTTTTAGTCATTAGGGGTAATGAGAGTTACAAAAAATGAGAAAAGGTCCATAAATTTCCAATGGCTGATATATTAATCCATATCTAACTTATATTGTTAATGAATTATTTTGGAATTTGAAATTATTTAATAAAACATTAATTATTATAAAATACCATTACTATCAATTTCGACACTATAAATTTATTTTACTTTAAAACATCACGAAAAATATAAAATACTAATCTAAACCTCTCAAACACATTAAATATGATACAATTATCCATAAAAAATTATTTATATAAATAACTCATTCAAATTATGTAACTTCTAATATTTTTACAATCATTTTTACTATTTCTCTTTTAATTTAAAAAAATTGCATCATCATTATGAAGGTATTTAATTTAATTATATAATTAAATAAATTTAAATAAATTTACATCATCAAAATAATTTCAATATTAATAAAATGTGAATTATATTCATTAATGACTTTATTTCCTAACTCTATGAATATAAATGATATATTTAAAAGTAATAAAGTGACATTTTTACTTTTTACTCACATATAATATTATATAGCTCACATTCAAGGAATGTGGCCACTAAAAAAATTAATCTAATGAAAATAACTATATAAATACATTAATCCAATAATATTTAAGATGAAAAATTGTACCCTTATCACGTAGTTTTAACATCATTTTATAGGATTTACTCTTTTTCAACGTGGATGAGTTTTTTTTCATATTTAAATATTTATTATATAAATGTTAGTTGGAATAATTAAATAATATTAATTATTATTATTATAAATATGTAATATATTTTATCAAATTAATACATTATTTATGGCATAATATTATTTTGTTAGTATCTTACAAGGTGCAATGAAAATATATTTTCTGATTAAAAATTCTATTTTATGTCTCAAAATATTTTTATAAGAAGATCACAGAAAATATTGATAACTAGGTAATTAAATATATTATTTACATCAAAATGATAAAAAAAAATAATTTACAATGAAATTTTAATTATTAGTGGGTCTTTTCAAAGAAAATGAATTATAATTTAACAATATTCTATATATTTCACTAATTACTAAAAATATATATTCAAAAAGTTTGAAAAACACATCATAGGAAATTTTTTACAAGATGAATTTAAAAATGAAAATAATATTTTCATATTAGAATTCTATAATTTAAAAATTTTACACTAAATAAAACCATATTTGAAATGATTTTAGTAAATGTAATTCAATTTTGATTTCAAAATTACATAGTTATTTCTAAATAAAATAAATATCAAACTCATGGATACAAATAAATATGAAAATCATTTTTTCTCGCGTTAACTATGTTGTAAAAAATAACCACCTCCTCTCCGTATTATGGGAAACAGAATGATTTCTCATGAATACATGTGGACTACCACTTCCATGAAGCGATGTGTTTCATTTTTCATCATAACTTCATATGACTAATTATAAAACTATATTTAATTATTATATATGACATGCATTAAATGATTAAAATAATTTATATTATTGGACAATGATCAATGCAAAAAAGATAAGCACATCCAAAAAAATATTCATGAAAATAGAAGTAGTTATCACATGAAAACATTATATTGGTAAAGTTTTGTTAATAATTAGGGGATAAGATATTTTAATTAAATAATATAATATAATATATATATATATATTAGGAACTATAATATATATATTATAATTTTATTAATATTTTATATTTGTATTGATCTTGTAGAAATCTAGACAATAATTGATGAAAGGGATAATATTATATTCTCACTTATTTCCAAGATTGCTTAAGTCAAATTTAAATTGTGGGTATTTTATAGATATTATTCTTAAAAACATATACATATATTTTAATTTACTTTTATTATTTTTAGATATTTTTAGTATTATTTCATTTAATTTGGTATAGAAATTTATTGAAAAAAGTTTTTTAATGAAAAGCAATCATTTTTTCTACTTCATTCGATGAAATGTATCATCCATGGCCAATATAAAAAAATTGTATTATATAATGTTTTTATCTATAAATTAAATTAATATAAAATTCCATTTTCAATAAATTTTATATTATTTATAATTTTTCAAAAAATTATTATTTTGATGTTTTTCAAATCATGTTTTCTTACTATTTATAGAAAGTGTGAAAGGAATGTTTGAATTTGATGTATATGATATTAATAGATCATCCCTCCATTATGAAAATTAATTTATGTTATTATATATTGATAATATCCCTCATATATTTTTATATAATATTATTTCATAAATATTTAAGAAAATTGTTGATATATTTTTCAAAATGGAAATGATATATTTTTTTGTTTTCAATGAAAGTGTAAAATGTTATTTTCAGGGTATTTATCTTCTATGTAGACATCAATTAAAGCATGTTATGAATAACTGAGATATATTCTTATGATTCAATTAAAAATTCTATAATACATACATTGATTATGATTTAATAATTATTGTTTGAAACACATTTCATCTACATTGTTTAATTATTTTATAATGAAATATTTATATGTTTTATTTATTTTCCATATACTATTATGTGATAAATTATTAAATATTTATAAATTATGATTCATTATCAAGAGTTGGGACATATTTTTGTGATGAATGTTTTATAATCTTTATGGATACATATATAATTTCTTTATTATGTTATAGGTGGGTCTCTTACATCACACTAATGCATTTGGAAGTGCCTTATATATCCTGAAACAACTATGTAAAATTATTTGATGTACAATATCCACTATGGGAGTTGGTAGGTTTACCTATTCTACTAGGAAATATGAAACAAGTGGGTATTCTTAATCCACTATGATATTGAAAAATGTTTGGGATTCTCCACCCATTACGATACTGGTAACATGTAGTGATTCATGATATAATATGATATGAAAAACATATGTTGATGCCCAAAACACTAAGATATAATAATCCTAGTAGTTAATCATGACATATTTTATCGATCCTATGTATATAATGGTGATATGCACTTTTAACATGTTTTTAGTCTTATGATTTGAATTCATATCTCTAGATGGATTTATGGTTTGTTATCACCCTTATGACTTATTTCTCCATTAATGATAATTTGGTGTTTCGTGAGTCTTGTATTTTATCTATGACATATTAGATAATATCATTGATTAAAATATCATAACATTAGTTATTTATAAATTCATATGATTATCAAATCATATATCATATAATTATCATTAACATGTATCTGAGTTCATCACATTATAGTTTTCCATTTCATGTGTTATTGAGTAGGGTTTTAATTCAGTAACGTAAAAAGGGTGTAATGTGAAATGATATTTATGGTAGATGTTAAATATAATTCATCAGATTAATTGTTTATCTATATAGAGATTAATTATACTATACCTTTTATAGTTTTTTTGGTGTTCTACTATACTAGATTTATTGAATATTATCCTGAAAGGATGTCAAATTTATGTTTGATATAATTGGGTGACATCACACATAGTTTTCCAAGAATATCAAATACCACAAATTATAACTATAGAAATAAGCTAATTTTTTTAATTAATAATTTTATTTTATGATAGAAAAAAATGAATAGGATGAATGATTATAAGGATTATTTTATGGTTATATATAGTAATTTAATATGGACACCAATTATATTATCATATGTAATATGGTCATTGGTTATATGGATATTAGTTATATGGTCTCCTATTATGTGGTCATTGAATATATATGCATTGGGTATAACATATTATGATATTTATATTGAATATTTTATAATAATAATGTTTATGTTTCGAATATAATTCTAACAATGGAATTAGTAATTAACATATAAAAAATATGTGCATAAAATAAAAGATTCATATATTATTAAAATGTATTTTTAAAAAGTATATTTTATTAACTATATTACTTTTAATGAATGAATTTAACAAAATTTATTTATAAAAATAAGTGAATTATTTAAATAATTTTTTTGATTAAAATAAATGATTTTTTATTTTGAAAATACAGAATCATAATGCAATATGATAAATATTATCTAATATTAAATAGTAATGTTTTTAAAAAATTGATCAAGGAGTGGATCATCCATCTAGATTTTCATTTTATGCGGGTTTGTAGTACTGTTGGATTACGAACCCTACATTGTGATTTGACCTAGATTGGGTTCATGAAATCCTTGAGCGGTCCTAGTCATGATCCCCTATCTGAGTAATGTGGTATTCAGAAACCATTGAGCTCTCTTTAGTTGGGCCTAATGATCGTGAACTCTGGGATGAGAGTCCATAGAGATAGAGTGGATCAGGGATAGTTTTCTCCTATAAGTAGACATTCATTAAGAAGAATCTTTTGGATGGTAATTGGTTGTGCCCGCTTAGAGGCACGATATCCTTCATGAGTATATATAGGTTTCTTCTTTTAATAAAGTATGGATTACTATTATGTTCATAATTTTATTGATTCATCATGGAATTTTTTTGGGGATTACTAATCTCTATTTTTATAGTCACCCATGAATGGGTTATACGCTCGCATTATGGGTCTTATGTAGAGAATTACTAATATGATGTTATTCTTGGAGGATCAGAATATGGTGGAAAATAGATTGATCTAGAAAGATCATGGTGTTTTTTATGTGGATTCATTTTATCATAGTCATCTCCCATGGATCATGTTACAATCATTATAGTTATTGTAAAGATTGTAGTTTTCCATATTTTATCATTTTTATTACTTTACTATTGTACTCGTATTAAGGGATAAAAGATGTATGCATGCATTGGATTTAGTTGTTTCAAATTTCAAAATTTTATGGGATTGAATATTCTTGTGTGTGACTTCCATTACATTAGGTGAAGTTATCCCATGCGTTTTTGATATTCCAATTCCATGCAATACATTATCTTCGGGCCTATTACATGTGGACTTGGGTAAGAAGATTCTTATGTCCTTTCAAACCAGGTCATGAATGAGTGGTATCAGAGTTGTTGGTTCTACTTTAGGACTAGATTCTATTAGATTTATTTGGTAAATATTTATAAGTCATTCATGTTTAGTTATAATGATAAAAAATTCCGTGGTGGTGCACCATTCAATGTTTTCATACACTTGGAATATAATAACCATTCATTAGACGTGGTACATGTTGACATTGGTTGTAGGGAAAATATTAGTAAATGCATCATATTGTAATAGATTATAGTATCCATTTACATCATAAATATCTTCCCAGATATAATCACCTATCATGGTACATATTTTTTTAGGATGTCACTATAAAAATAGAATGTTGTTATTCCACTCATGATCATGAGGATTAGCCATCGAATGATGAAGATTATTATATTGGCCTATAGCAGATATAAAACCTATGTGTTGTTTATAACCAATTCAAACACTAATTGAGAAGAATATAATTTTAAAAAATATACACAATGAAGAATTTAGGATAACTGTGACGCATGAGTTCCAGAGGTGGTGACCCTTATATTTTTAATGAATCCAAACCCCCATGTGGTTGAGGACTAGATAGAGCCTGTCAAACAAGTTTTCTTCATTGTGATGATTCCATCAGATTAGAAATTGTTCCTCACAGTGAGTCTTCACCAGGGATCTACTATGAGATGGTGGTGTTTAGTGCTATTTCCCTTGATGAGAACATTATATCACAGTTAATTATCAAGAATCACTCTAGGGAATGAGTTTTATATAGCCCCATCAAAATAAAAGCTCCTCCAGAATCATAAACTTATATAGTACGGTAATTTCGTAGGGTTGAGTATTCGACATGGTATACTAATCTCTTCTAATACTATATGAATTTGGTGATGAATTTTTTCTTCAATGAATGAACCATTGATATGGTTTTATTTGAGTATATTGTGGCTTTAGTGATATCACTATGATTTCTAACTTATGTTGGGTTGTTTTAAGGGACATCATAGTATAGAGATTCCTAGAAGATTAAACACCATTAATGGATATCGATAGTTGTTTCCAAGGAAATAATACCTCATATATAGGTAGGTAATTGAAGTTGTAGTGATATGGGAATGATAGATTATTTAGAAAATGAATTTTGGGTAAAGGATAAGTAGTGGAGGTCTCACAAGATGTATCGAGTCTACTGAGAGGGAGGTGATGTTTTTATGACTACTATGGGAGACATCTTAAAGTTGATTTTATGACTTATAATTCATCTGATTTGGAGACATTTAGGGAAACACAAATTAAGAACCATATACTGGAGAATGGTGGTACATGGGGCTATGGACGTGGAATTGGTAATGAATGATTTGTAGAGAAGGTCATAAGTTTGTACTATTACCACCAACACCACTATATTGTCCATTCTATGATCACAAAGATGGACATCAGGGATAAGGATACAAGAAGGATATGTAGAACTATGACCCCAAGTCCCAAAAAATGATATTAGTTATGTTTTTCTATTTTATACCTTATCTTCATTTTTGATAAAAATAGGTTCGAGTCCTTCATTTCCATATATTTATACGAATCAAGACGTAGTGAATCTATTTTAGCCTTTAGGTTGACCTTTTTTTTAGAGACTCTAACAGGAGGTGACTCAGTTTTTGAAAACTATCTCCAATAGTCTGATCTGAGGCTTAGAGGAAAGAGTTTTGTTTTAGATATCATTGTAGTAGTGATAAGGTATTATGACATCAACATAGGGATTAAATAACAATCATGAGTTTTTTATCAAATTTATTGCTTCAGGTAGTGAATTAGGTGTATTTATAGTAACGGGATGAGGTTTTACATTGTAGGTGAAAAAATAAACCTTAGAGGACCAGGAAGTTCTCAAACATTTAATAGTGCATACAATTAAACAAAAATTTGGATGGCCTAACAGTAGGTGCTATTGATGTTGTGGGAAACCAATTCCATACAATGGTGTATGAGTTTCGGTACATGTTTCTTGAGGATGTGGTAGGTTTACCTCCCCACTAAAGGATAGAGTTTTACATTGATATAATCCCTATAATGACACCAACATCTTCACTAGCATAAAAAATTTCTCCCATGATGCTTTATGAGATAAGTGTACGTTAGAAGTCTTGAAAGAAGATAGATTTATGAGACCCTAATTATTCCTCCTAATAAGACATAGTAGTTTTCTCTATAATGATGGTTGAGATAATGACGTTATGTGGGGATTAATAGTTCCTAGACCAGGTGACCTGAAAAAATAATTATTAAGTACAGAATATCTAAGACCTCGTTCATCAGTTGAGAGGGGAATGCTTGTTATCAATGATTGACTTTATATTAGGATGTCACATGTAGCGAGTATAAGAATATGATAAAATGAGTAAAACATTCATTTGTCTCTATAAAAAATAAGAATTCAAAGTGATTCCGTTAATCATGATGAACTCCCATGTAGTGTTCATTGGTATCATGAAATAGATCTCTTATCTTTTATAATACCAGTTATTTTAGTCTTCATCAATGATATCATAATGTGATTGGTATAGGAGTAGGATCTCGATAGACACATGTGGATATTCATGGACACACTGCATGATATATAAATTTATGGAAATCCCTCAATGTATCTTTCATGGACTTGTGAGTGATATAGAGGTGTAGTTTCTTTCAGTTCATAGGGTTTTATAGATGGGTTGTACCCAATTTCCCGTGAGTTGAAGCCCACTTGAAATTGTTGAATTAAAATGGGTATAATTTAATGTTGAAACAATGGTAATTGTATTATTATGATTTGATGAAGAGGATGAAAAGTTCTACCATATTAATAATTCTAGTGGTGGGTTCTTAGTACATACACTTACGTAATCTCTTAGGGACTGATCATGATAATGTTATGTTGTAAATGAAAGAGGTGATTTAATATGATTCAAATTAGTTGAGAAAACATGATAATAACTACACAACTCATGGCCCTGAGCTATGAGTGGTTTTCTTTACATTTAAGACATTCCAATACTACATGATGGGTGAGTAGTGCATCATCTAGTCATACCACTAGAGTCTCATATTTCTCTTCTCTTAAAATTATATTTAATTAAGATATTGGTGATTGAAAGAGTAACTCTATGAATTTTAATTCATTATTTTTTATACACATTGGATGTAATTTTTGGTGCAATATTCTCTAAACAAGATTTCATGTTCTCATTTTTTAGCCATGGCATCAGTACAGGTATCCTCATTGCAGTGTTTTATAGTCGAAATGGATGGTGTTTTATATCATAAGTCAGTTGTTATTACCAAATATATTTTATATCATGATAGGGAATCATATAATGGAAATTCCGACTATGTGACCCTAAATAATCAGATATACACTATGGATCCTCTTGATATATATTTTGATGTAGGTGGAATTGTTATCGTTTTCCAGAAATGGACATTGGTACTCCTAATATTGTGGGAGAAAGTGAAATTTTATTTTCATAAATACCATTTCTATTACACCCATGCGTGTAAAAGATACACTAGGACCTATAATTCCAATTGCTTTATCTTGTCATGAATAGTTCTGTTTTTATGATTTTCTCCTGATGCATTAATTGTCAGTAAGATACGCTTGAGAACTCAGTTATAGTGGGTTTGGCTCAACCCCTTGAGGTGCTAGAGTGGAATTGGGATTGGATTTCCATTTAATTAATTATAGTGATTCCTCATAAATAATTTGTACATGATTCCATCAGGTTGATAGTATACTAACTCACCAATTTGACACACATCTTTTCCATTCGAGAGAAATGATCAATAGAGATCATATGATGCTTGTACTTGTAGATGATATTATGACTCCTTGGATTTTGATCGATGATTTTTTCAGGTTGAGAAACTTAATTCAATTTATGATTTTAAGGATCTAAAGAGTCCTTTATGGGTCATTTTTGTTTGAGCATGGATTTTCACCTCAATATTGTTTGCCTGACTATGTATAACGTTCAGGTCTTGGAGGAAATTATGTTCGTTTTCATGTTGGATTTTAGCCATAGTTGGTATGATCACCTACCATTGGGGGAGTAGGCATACAATAATATGTACAATTACACCATTGGATTGTCACCATTTCAATATTATATGGGTGAACCTACAAGTTTAAATTATTTTGGATGGATCCAAGAGAGTCAGTAATAATGCTCCCAGAGTTGGAATGATCAATGCAAAATAATTTTTAGATTACCAATTCATGGATGAGGAATGTACTGAGACGTTTTATGTCATATCTGTATAGATGAAAGAGATATTGAGAGTATGAGGAGGGAGGATATTTGTTCCTTATTGTGTCACATTGATGTTTATTATTGATATTTTTCATGGGACAAATTATATTTCTAAGATTCATTGTCCCTTTCACGATTCTTAATAGAGATGGAGAGGTGGTTTACTGCTTATATAAACGAACGCAGTTGGATCATGTCTATGATGACTACCACTTGTCTCAGATGAGGAATTACATGCATGAATCATCACATTCTATCAAATAGGGTGAGATAGACATTAATGTAACCAGTGGATATTTAGAATTTATAGTTGAGGATCCTTCATTTGTAAAAGATTCCCCTAGTTCAGGTATAGTGGTAGTATAAGAATATTAACTACAACATTTGGGAGTAGGAGACTGTAACACCCCAGGTAAATAAAGAATATGAAATTTTCATATTTATCCATATTTGTGAATAAAATATTAATATGACTTTAAAGGGGATGCTATGCTCGATGGTGTACCCAACAAGCAACAATGAGTTTCTTAGGAATCTTACGTTGCACTCTAATAATAAAATAATATTATTTTAAATGGTAGTTAATATGTAGCCGTTGTATTGGCGGAAATGGATAGAAATAACTAAAATATGATTATATATGTTTTTAAGTGTTTTTACATTTATCCAATAAAAGATAAAGGCATAAAATACGGAAAGAATTCAATTTTAGGCGTATATGCCCTAGTTTTCACTAAAGGTTCACTTATCGCCTATTGATGGAGAACCGTCTTTAAATATAGTTTTGTTCACTCTTATACATCTTTTTGGACCAAATAAAACTCTTCTTAAGAATTGTCACATCATAATTTTTGGTATATTTCTGATAAAGTTCTTTTTTTAATGAATAGTGTAAAATGTTGTATTTTAATTCAAAACCTATTTTTAATCTAATTTATTTATATGATTATATTATCTTTTTAATTTGTTTTAAAGTGAAATTAGAATATATATTTACCATTAAATCCAATAGTGGTTGTTGAAATTAATTTCACTTTGAAATCAGACTTAAACTAGTGTTAATCTTTTGATACATATTGTTTTATAAAAACATGCTATTTGCTATGACAACGGGAATTAATTATTAAATTAATTAATGTGACTTATATGTTTTGAATTTTTTAAAATAGACTTCATTTTTGAATTCGGAATATCAAATATATCTTATGGTGAATTTTTGGGATTTTTCTGATAAACTTTAATTTTTGATGAATAGTGAAACCACTAAATGGTACTTATAAAAACTGATTTTTCCGTTTAAATGAAATTTTTCCATATTTGTGTTTTTATTTTCAAAAATATGACATAAATGGTTGTCATTAAGAAGTAAATTTTGGTTCTATGGGATAAAAATAATTTTTTGTTGAATAGTAACTTATTAAGTTTTTAATCGCGATTAGAGGTAATTAGTGTAGTTTAAGGTAAAAATAATGTTTTAATAATATGAAATGAACTTCACACATGTCCTAACCTCATTGGATGTGTCATGGCCGACCAAGAAAACCCCTGGGTCAACATGGGGACCCCATGAAGCCACTTTGGTTGGAAAATGACATTAATATCTTTTTATTTAAAGTTAAAGTAAAAATGAGACAAACATGAAATGTGTTACTAAAAAAAAATTTACATGGGGTTATACAAATCAGATTTTTGACTATAAATATTCATTGGAAATTTAAAAAGATTTTATACATGATAGTATTTGTTTTATAAATTTTAGACATTAAATAAATTAAATTATTTATGACATCATGATGATGTAGCGATGACATCATTTTTTAACGATTTAAATTAAATGGAAAGATAATGTAATATCTAAGACCTAAACATGTCCAAAACCTATTGGATGAGTGGTTTTAGAACCCTTATCACCTTATACATGAAACACATCAATGTGTGACCTCTTAAATCAGAATACCATTTTAAAATAAAGTGACTTATCTTTACCTTCCAAGAGTGCCCCTCCTCTCCTCTTATAAAAGGCCCCCAACTCTACCTCCTTACCCACACTCTCAAAGCATTTGGATCAGCCAAAATCTGCCCATTTTGACTCTAAACTTCCCTCTATTAATCCTTGAAGCCTCACATTGGGCAGAAGTCTTCCCAAGGAAGCCTTTGAGCTCAACCCAAAGGGAGTTACCCGATTTTAAGTTAATGTCTTCACTTGAGTCCTTTTGTTTTATTTTGCTTCTCCAACCCCCTAAACTCTTTTTATTCATTTCTTTTCTAACAAATCCAGTATCGTCAATATAATAGGATGTTTTTATAAGAAGTATTCTAGCTACACTTTCACACACCTACATCTAATGGTTAAAGAAAATACTGTTTCCGTGGATGGCGAATTTCGGCCTCCCGAAACGATGATTGTTCAACATTCTTTTAACACCTTCAATGGTGGCCATTAAGATGACACTATATTTATATATGATATATAATATTTTTAGGTTTTCCTTAAGCTTCTGTATTTTTCATTTTGGGCATTCCATTATGGTTTCCATTATTGGTAAACGTGATATCTTCATTTAAGGAAGTGCGGACTACCGCCCCCTCAAAGTGATGTGATTCGTTAATGCCATATGTGGGACGTATAAAGGATGTATTTGAAGTTATTATATATTATGTTATACTGGAATTATAATATACCTCTATATAATCATTATACCATTCCATAAAAATATGAAATAGAAATGAAAGTAGCGTTCATGCGTACGTACGTCTTACCGTCTCCATGAACGGTGCATTTAATTTCTTATCCCCAAATGTAATGTACTATTATGAGTACATGTATATAATGGATATATATGATTAATGATACATATAAATGATGAATATAATTATGGAATTAAAATATACATACCTCTCATTTAATTTTAATTCCATTAATATGACATAGAAATTAAAGTAGCGTTCATGCGTACGTACGGCTTACCGTCTCCATGAACGGTGCATTTCATTTCTTACTTCTAAATGATTATGTAATATTATAAATACATGTATATTCAGGATATATATTAAATATATGATATCCAAATAATGAATATAATTATTGATATAATGAACATTTGACCACACGAACAACATTTAATTGTAAAAAGTCCACTTTCGACTTAAGAACCAAATATCGACAAAACAAACATTATTAACATAAATGATTACATAATGTTTATAACATAGAAATAAGTGATCTAAAAGGAATAATGAACTAGAAAAAGGTTCTTAATAAAGTTGAAATTAACTCAAGTTTATTATTCAGGATGTTAAAGAATGATCGAGTCAAGTCGGACACAAGTTAAATGATCCTACTCCTCTCTTTCTTTTTAAGTACACTCATTTATGTCATTCCTTATATGCTCTTATTTCTTGTTATTGGGATGTTCTTTTATATTACTCTTACTTTAATTTTTATGTTCATATAATGAGAGACCCTATTCTCTCTCATCAATCCATTCTGGAAGTTTTGAGTGGCACTGTTAGGCTGCTGAATTTTTGTAAGAGATCTAACCTCTCTCTTTCTCTTTAAGTACTATCCTTTATGTCACTTATTTTAAGCTCATATTTGTTATTATGGGAATGTTATTTTGTATTACTCCTTCTGTACATTTTATTTTAATGTGATGAGATAACCTATTTGATCTCATCAATCCATTTTTGGAAGTTTGAAGTGGGGTTGTTAGGCTGCCGAGTTTTCGTAAGGGATTTTTCATCTCACTTTTATTCCCGTGAGATTTATGCTACATTTTCCACAATTTCCTTTGAGTGGTGTGTGTACTGACCAGTATTTTACTCATTGTGTAATATTCTTTCATTTATGAGTATTTACATCAATGTTGTATTGTCCTTCTTTCACGGGGCATATGTTTCGAAAGATACCCAGGTCGGTAAGGGAACCTTTCACCCTCCTCTTTTTAAAAGACTTATTTTGTTATGTCTTTTAATTCACATAAAATTATTTCGGGATATGTTCTTCTATATCCTCATTGATGTAAATTTTATGTCTATGTGATTAGATACCCTTTTTATCTCTCATCAACTCTTTTTCTGAATTTTGAAGGGACGCCGTTAGGCTGTCCAATTATTGCAAGGGAACTTCTTAACCCAATTTCGATTCATTGGGATAAACTTGTACACATTGAATATGCCATTCTATGATTATGTGTGAATTTCCTCTGATTGTTTTACACTTAATACCCACTTATATTTCGTGTATTCGTTTGTCACACATAGTTATGTAACTGATTTATCCTTAATCCAAGGATACCGTCTTTGTATGGGACTTCGTCTCAATCTCCTTTCATTGAGGCATATTTTGTTTTATACACAACATTCTTTTATACGGTTTATAAACCCCTTTGACTTTTATGTTTATCCAAAAGGAATCTTTTTATACGAAGCGTTTTACTAAAAGACAAAAGGGAATGTTTTTTTCGTACGTATGCGGCGACAACGACTTCTCCGCCGCCATGACCATTATTTGAGTTTCGGCTTCCTCTAAAAGCCATAACATCTTTTTAAAAGAAAAATAAATATCATGTTTTAATTTTCTTTTATTTTGGTATTGAAAATGGTTTACATAATGTATTTATATCAATGTGTTGTATTGATATCTTGTTATTGAAAGGTGGAAATGTTTTGTTTCCTTTATGAATGTTTTATGTGATAAGATTATTTTATGGTTCTTAGGCATTGTTATGATGACGGGTGGTTCCGTGATAAACTAAGGGCGGGTGAGCCCGATATAGCTCTCCAATGCATTGGGTAACGCGAAGGAGTGAAACTTTAAGGTTTCTCCGAAGATATTTAGGGAATATACTGTGATGGGTATCCCAAACGTAACCAAGAGGGTTACTCCCTACATAAGAATGTTATGAATGCCTCATGTTACCTTTATGTCTTATGATTTCTATGATTTATTCATGGTTTGATGAGGTATGTTAAAGTGTCTATGTTTTATGGGTAAAGTATGATTTCATTATTATGTATATATGAACTCATGTTTCCTTTCAATATTTCTATAACCCATACTGAGCTTTTTATGATCATCCAATGTTTTTTGAAATGTTTTTCACATGTCAAGGGAAAGGTACATGATGTGATGATAGTGTCAAGGATGTGTCAAGAAAGAATCTGTGTTTTATTTTAAATATGTTTCCGATGATGGGAAGAATGAATATTCTCTTTTATGTAACCACTTTGTTTAAATTTGGAATGTAATTCAAGTTTCAGGATCTAATTCTCTAAAACTCTAAACCTAAAAAGATCCTCAATGTGTAATCTTGTAATAACTCAAGATTAAGTAATGTTTAAGGCTGGGGCCTTCTAGTTGGTATCAAAGGTCGGTTTAGATAACTTTAGAGGTTAGGGTATTCTTTAAGCATAAGTGAGATTACTATAATGGTTAGGATTTTAGAAAGTGTCCTAGTTTTAGATAAATTGAATGGGTAAGTATATCTTAGTGTTTACCTTCCTCATTAGTACCTGATGGTTTTGTTGATATACCCACACTGACATTTCTATTTTTAGTGAATGGATGGATCTAGCAGTCACCAAAGAGAAAACAGGTTTGAAGGAAACTGTGGTGGTTCTCTGATTAAGATACTAGATAAAATGGAGGATTCAATGAGGAAACTCATGGTTATTCTAAACCAAATATCAAAGAGTCATGATCAACCAATTGAACCTTGTTATGTTCTGTAATTCATCATGTACGAGATGACCAATCGATGTGGAAGTTCAGGTAATAATTATAAAGGTAACCATTACAGTTTATATGATCCTTACTTTTGAGGTAATTATGGGTTATTATATGATATGCTGGAAAATTAAAGGCATGAGATAAACATGAGGTTAAAATATTTTATGATCATTTTTGATGATTTTATCTCTTTTTGGGGAATTATTTAAGAATTATATAGTTTTGGAAAAAGTTCAACACACAGACCGTGTGACAACCCATCGCGTCGGACAAAGCTGCGAGAATCGAACCCACAACCAAAGTGTGACTGGTATTTATCGCCTACCACTGGACTACGTGAAGTCCCTGGTTAGTTTGACTGATTATTTTTAGTTATATTATTTTATGAATTAAGAGTAAGTTTATTTTGGGTTATTTATGAAAATTATTAACCTATCATGGAGGATATGTGATTATGTTAATTACTTTTCAATACGAGACATTAGGAGCAACTGATGTTGTTTGGAGATAAATGTTACGATTTATCTTGAAAGACTATGTGACTAAATCCTTCAAATATTTGGGTTTCAATATTAGATTAGTTTATTTGAATAATTTTATGGAAAAATTGTTTATCGGATGGTCCTCATTGAACTTTGGGTTTTGTTGGACAAATTTTAGAGATTAATCATAGATTTTCTTTTTAATGGGTTTTCCTTTTCTGGATTATTTGACCTTGTACTAACCTTTTTGGTTTTGGTTTTGGTTAAATCCTAAATACATGGGATGTATATAGTTCTCTTTGGTGGATTAGGTGATTCTCTAGAAGTTGATTATAGTACCCTTAATGCGAACAAGTCTCCCTAAATACTCGTCTTTTGGAAAAAAATATGAGTTTGATTAAGGAATCTAGTAAAAGTTGAAAGTCAACATGATAAGTGATTATGTTTCCTTATGAATAAATTCCTCAATAAAAAGTTACTTAAAACAAAAATGTTGTCTATTAACTTTTCCTACTGTGGATTCGAATACCGTTTAACCCATCACAAGTTTGTGATTTTCTTATGGTTAACTTTCTCCTAGACATGTTTACTATCACTCTCCCTCAAGAACATGACCCTTTTCTTTTTCTTCCATTTCCATGTTTTTCTACATATGGGTTAACTCGGGTGACCTCCGTAGTTATCCTCCTTTATTTTAAAGTGATTGTTTTACCGACTCTTGTTCCGATGTGGGACTTTCAAGGATGTTTCCAAGCTCAATTTTAAAAATTGCGAGGACGCAATTCCCAAAACGGGGGAAGGATGTAACACCCCAGGTAAATAAAGAATATGAAATTTTCATATTTATCAATATTTCTGAATAAAATATTAATATGACTTTAAAGGGGATGCTATGCTCGATGGCGTACCCAACAAGCAACAATGAGTTTCTTGGGAATCTTACGTTGCACTCTAATAATAAAATAATATTATTTTAAATGGTAGTTAACATGTAGCCGTTGTATTGGAATGAATGGATAGAAATAACTAAAATATGATTATATATGTTTTTAAATGTTTTTACAATTATCCAATAAAAGATAAAGGCATAAAATACGGAAAGAATTCAATTTTAGGCGTATATGCCCTAGTTTTCACTAAAGGTTCACTTATCGCCTTTTGATGGAGAACCGTCATTAAATATAGTTTTGTTCACTCTTATACATCCTTTTGGACTAAATAAAACTCTTCTTAAGAATTGGGACATCAAAATTTATTTTGTGTAAATTTTTGGTATCTTTCTGATAAAGTTTTTTTTTCAATGAATAGTGTAAAATGTTGTATTTTAAGTCAAAACCACTTTTTTAAATAACTTATTTATATGATTATATTATCTTATGAATTGGTTTTAAAGTGAAATTAGAATATATTTTTACCATTAAATCCAATTGTGGTCGTTGGAATTAATTTCACTTTGAAATCAGACTTAAACTAGTGTCAATCTTTTGATAATTATTGTTTCATAAAAACACGCTATTTGCTCTGACCGCGGGAATTAATTATTAAATTAATTAATGTGACTTATATGTTTTGAATTTTTTAAAATAGACTTTATTTTTGAATTCGGAATATCAAATATATCTTAGGGTGAATTTTTGGGATTTTTCTGAAAAACATCAATTTTTGATGAATAGTGAAACCACTAAGTGGTACTTATAAAAACTGATTTTTCCGTTTAAATGATATTTTTCCATCTTTGTGTTTTGAATTTAAAAAATCAGACATACATTGTTGTCATTAAGAAGTAAAATTTGTTTCAATGGGATAAAAATAATTTTTTGGTGAATAGTAACTTATTAAGTTTTTAATCGTGATTAGAGGTAATTAGTGTAGTTTAAGGTAAAAACAATGTTTTAATAAAATGAAATGAACTTCACACATGTCCTAACCTCATTGGATGTGTCATGGCCTACAAAGACAACCCATGGGTAAACTTGGGGACCCCATGAAGCCAGTTTGGTTGGAAAATGACATTAATATCTTTTTATTTAAAGTTAAAATAAACATGAGACAAACATGAAATGTTTTACTAAAACAATTTTTACATGGGGTTATACAAATCCTATTTTGACTATAAATATTCATTGTAAATTTAAAAATATTTCCTACATCATAGTATTTTTTTTAATAATTTTTAGACATTAAATAAATTAAATTATTTATGAAATCATGATGATGCAGCGATGACCTCATTATTTAACAATTTAAATAAAATGGAAAGATAATGTAATATCTAAGACCTACACATGTCAAAAACCTATTGGATGAGTGTATTGCGAACCCTTATCACCTTAAACTCGAAACACATCAATGTGGGACCTCTTAAATCCGAATACCATTTTAAAATAATGTGACTTTTTTTACCTTCCAAGAGTGCCCCTCCTCTCCTCTTATAAAAGGCCCCAACCTCTACCTCCTTGACCACACTCCCAAAGCCTTTGGCTCGGCCAAAATCTGACCATTTTGTCTCTACACTTCTCTCTCTTACTTCTTGAAGCCTCACTTTGGGCAAAAGTCTTCCCAAGGATTCCATTGAGCTCAAACCAAAGGGAGTTACCCGATTTTAAGGTAATGTCTTCACTTGAGTCCTTTTGTTTTATTTTGCTTCTCCAACCCCCTAAAATCTTTTTATTCATTTATTTTGTAAAAACTCCAATATCATCAATATACTAGGATGTTTTTATAAGAAGTATTAGAGCTACACTTTAACACACCTATATCTAATGGTTAAAGAACATACTGTTTCCGTGGATGGCGAATTTCGGCCTCTCAAAACGATGATTGTTCAACATTCTTTTAACACCTTCAAAGGTGGACATTAAGATAACACTATATTTATATATGATATATAATATTTTTATGTTTTCCTTAAGCTTCTGTATTTTTCATTTTGGGCATACCTTTATTGTTTCCATTATGGGTAAACGCGATATCTTCTTTTAAGGAAGTGCGGACTACCGCCCCGTCAAAGTGAAGTGATTCGTTAATGCCATATGTGGGACGTATAAAGGATGGATTTAAAGTTATTATATATGATGTTATACGGGAATTATAATATACCTCTATATCATTATAATTCCATTCCATAAAAATATGAAATAGAAATGAATGTAGCGTTCATGCGTACGTACGGCTTACCGTCTCCATGAACGGTGCATTTCATTTCTTATCCCCAAATGTAATGTACTATTATAAGTAAATGTATATAATGGATATATAAGATGAATGATACATCTAAATGATGAATATAATTATGGAATTAAAATATACATACCTCTCCTTTAGTTTTAATTCCATTAATATGACATAGAAATGAAAGTAGCATTCATGCGTACGTACAACTTACCGTCTCCATGAACGGTGCATTTCATTTCTTACCTCTAAATGATAATGTAATATTATAAATACATGTATATTCTGGATATATATGATATATATGATATCCAAATCATGAATATAATTATGGATATAATGAAAATTTGACCACACGAACAACATGTAATTGTAAGAAGTCCACTTTCAACTTAAGAACCAAATATCGACAAAACAAACATTATTAACTTAAATGATTACATAATGTTTATAACATAGAAATAAGTGATATAAAAGGAATAATGAACTAGAAAAAGGTTCTTAATAACATTGAAATTAACTCATGTTTATTATTCAGGACGTTAAAGAACGATCGAGTCAAGTCGGACCTGAGGTAAGGGATCATACTCCTCTCTTTCCTTTTAAGTACACTCTTTTATGTCATTCCTTATAAGCTCATATTTATTTTTATTGGGATGTAATTTTATATTACTCTTACTGTAATTTTTATGTTCATATGATGAGAGACCATATTCTCTCTCATCAATCAATTTTGGAAGTTTTGAGTGGCACCGTTAGGCTGCCGAATTTTCGTAAGAGATCTAACCTCTCTCTTTCTCTTTACGTACTCTCCTTTATGACACTTCTTTTAAGCTCCTCTTTGTTATGATGGGGGATGTTCTTTTATATTCCTATTGCTGTACATTTTATTGTAATGTGATGAGAGACCATATTTGATCTCATCAATCCATTTTTGGAAGTTTTAAGTGGCGTAGTTAGGCTGCCGAGTTTTCGTAAGGGATTTTTCATCGCACTTTTATTCCCGTGAGATTTATGATACATTTTCCACAATTTCCTTTGAGTGGAGTATTTACTGACCATTATTTTACTCATTGTGTAATATTCTTTCATTTATGAGTATTTACATCAATGTTGTACAGTCCTTCATTCACGGGGCGCATGTTTCGAAAGATACCCATGTCGGTAAAGGAACCTTTCACCCACCTCTTTTTAAAAGACTTATTTTGTTATGTATTTTGATTCACATAATATTATTTCGGGATATGTTCTTCTATATCCTCATTGATGTAAATTTTATGTCCAAGTGATGGGATACCCTTTTTATCTCTCATCAACTCTTTTTCTAAATTTTGAAGTGACATCGTTAGGCTGTCTATGTAACATCCCAAGTAAGTAATGAATAATAGATATTTTTATCTATGCCTATTAATGAATTAGATAGAGTTTTAGAGTTTTAAAATGAAAATAAATCCAATCTTAAGAATGGAATACACTAATATTTTTAAAAGATTGTTTTGCTTCCTTTTGATGGAAACCCCTTTTTAAATAAATCTCTTGACAATTTTATAATCTATATTTTTCAAACTAAACATATTCATTATGATTGGTACATTGAATTTTACATTGGATAAATTTGTGGTATTTTTCTGACAATTTTCATTTTTTAATGAATAGTGAAAAATACTGCATTTTACATCAAAACTGCTTTTTCATTTAATTTAATTATATGGTTAGATTATATTTTTAATTGGTCATAAAGTTTAATATGAATATAATTTTTCCATTTAATCCAATGGTGGTCATTAGGATTAATTTCACTTTGGAATTGGTCATAAACTAATGCCAAACTTTTCATAGATATTGTTTCAAAAAAACCCGCTATATGTCATGACAGCGGAAATTAATTATTAAATTAATTAATGTGACTTATATGTTTTGAATTTTGTAAAATATACTTCATTTTTGAATTAGGAATATCAAATATATCTTAGGGTGAATTTTTGGTAATTTTCTGAAAAACTATATTTTTTGATGAATAGTGAAACCACTAAGTGGTACTTGTAAAAACTAATTTTTCGTTTAAATGAAATTGTGCCATCTTTGTGTTTTGAATTTCAAAAATCCTACATACATGGTTGTCATTAAGAAGTAAAATTTTGTTCAATGAGATTATAATAATTTTTTTGGTGAATAGTAACTTATTAAGTTTTTAATCACGATTAGAGGAAATTAGTGTAGTTTAAGGTAAGAATAATGTTTTAATAAAATGTAATGACCTAAAAACATGTCCTACCATTATTGTATGTGTCATGGACTACCAATAAAAGCCATGGTTCAAAATGGGGACCCCATGGAGCCACTTTGGTTGGGAAATGACATAAATAAATTTTTTTTAATGTTAAAGTAAAAAATGACACAAACATGAGTTATTTTAGGAAAACAATTTTTACTTGAGGGTTATACAAGTCAGATTTTTGACTATAAATATTCATTAGAAAGATAAAAATATTTCCTACATCATAGTAGTTTTTTTATAATTTTTAGACATTAAATAAATTAAATTATTTATGACATTATGATGATGCAGCGATGACCTCATTATTTTACGATTTAAATAAAATGGAAAGATAAAGTAAAATCTAAAACCTACACATGTCCAAAACCAATTGGATGAGTGTATTTCGAACCCTTATCACCTTATCCTAGAATTATATCAATGTGGGACCTTTTTAATCCGAAAATCATTTTAAAATAAAGTAACATATCTTTACTTTCCAAGAGTGCCCCACCACTCCTCTTATAAAAGGCCCCCACCTCTACCTCCTTACACACACTCCCAAAGCCATTGGCTCGGCCAATCCCTGCCCATTTTGTCTCTCCACATCCCTCTCTTACTCCTTGAAGCCAAAATTTGTGCAGAAGTCTTCCCACGGAAGCCTTTTAGCTCAAACCAAAGGGAGTTGCCCGATTTTAAGGCAATGTCTTCTTTTGAGTCCTTTTGTTTTATTTTTCTTCTCCAACCCCAAAAACAATTTTTATTATTTTATGTTGTAACAAGTACAGTATCCTTAATATACTAGTATGTTGTTATAATAAGTATTCAAGCTAAACTTACACACACCTACATCTAATGGTTAACGAACATACTGTTTCCGTGGATGGTGAATTTATGCCTCCCGAAATGATGATTGTTCAACATTCTATTAACACCGTAAAAGGTGGCCATTAAGATGTAACTATATTTATATATGATATATAATATGTTTATGTTTTCCTTAAGCTTCTGTTTTTTTTCTTTTTGGTCATACCTTTATGGTTTCCATTATGGGTAAACGCGATATCTTCCTTTAAGGAAGTGTGGACTACCGCCCCCTCAAAGTGATTTGATTCGTTAAATACCATATGTGGGACGTATAAAGGATGGAACTATGATAATATATATGATATTATACTGGAATTATAATATACCTTTATATCATTATTATTCTATTCTATAACATATGGAATAGAAATGAAAGTAGCGTTCATGCGTACGTACGGATTACCGTCTCCATGAACGGTGCATTTCATTTCTTACCTCTAAATGATTATGTAATATTATAAATGCATGCATGTACTGGATATATATGACATATATGATATCTACATCATGAATACCATTCTGGATATAATGGATACATGAACAACTTGTAATTATAAAGGGTTTATTTTTTACTCAAGTACCATTGATCGTTAAAATGACTGTTATATAACTTAAATAATTACATAGTGTTCATGACATGGTAATAAGTGATATAAAAGGAATAATGACCTTGAAAAAGGTTCTTATGAAAGTGGAAATCAACTCATGTTTATTACTCAGGACATTAAAGAACGATCGAGTCAAGTCGGACCCGATGTATGGGACTTCGTCTCAATCTTCTTTCATTGAGGCATATTTTGTTTTATACACAACCTTCTTTTATACGGTGTATAAACCCCTTTGTCTTTTACATTTATCCAAAAGGAATATTTTTTATACGAATCGTTTTACTAAACGACAAAAGGGAATGTTTTTGTGGTACGTTTGCGGTGACAACGACTTCTCTGCCACCGTGACCGTTATTTGAGTTTCGGCTTCCTCTACAAGCCATAACTTATTTTTAAAAGAAAAATAAATACCATGTTTTAATTTTCTTTTATTTTGGTATTGAAAATGGTTTTCATAATGTTTTTATATCAATGTGTCATATTGATATCTTGTGATTGAAAGGTGGAAATATTATGTTTCCTTTATTCATGTTTTATGTGATATGATTATGTTGAGGTTCTTGGGCATTATTATGACGACAGGTGGTTCCGTGATAAACTAAGGGCATGTGAGCCCAATATATCTCTCCAATGCATTGGGTAATGCGAAGGAGTGAAACGTTAAGGTTTCTCTGAAGATATTTATGGAATATACTGTGATGGGTATTCCAAACGTAACCAAGAGGGTTACTCCCTACGTACGAATCTTATGAATGCCTCAAGTTACCTTTATGTCTTATGATTTCTATGATTTTTTCATGATTTGATGAGGTATGTTAAAGTGCTTATGTTTTATGGGTAAAGTATGATTTCATTCTCATGTATATATGTACCCATGTTTCCTTTCAATATTTTTATATCCCTTACTGAGCTTTTTATGATCATCCCAAGTTTTTTTGAAATATTTTTCACAGGTCAAGGGAAAGGTACATGATATGATGATAGTGTCAAGGAAGTGTCAAGAAATAATCCATGTTTTATTTTAAATATGATTCCATTGATGGGAATGAAGAATACTATCTTTATGTAACCACTTTGTTTATATGTGGAATGTAATGCAAGTTTTGTGATCTAATTCTCTAAAAATCTAAACCCGAAAAGATCCTCAATGTGTAATATTGTAATAACTCAATATTAAGTAAGGTTTAAGGCTGGGGCCTTATAGTTGGTATTAGAGGTCTGTTTAGATAACTTTAGGAGTTAGAATTCTATTAAATGATTATCCAAAAATATTTTTTTATGGTCAAATTGAATTGATATAGTATTTGAAGATTACCATGTTCCTTCATATAAGAAATGTTTGTTTAGAATGGTTTTCCGCAGAGGAAACAAGGAAGCAGTTCTAGGAAGGCATGCTGAAGGAAATAACCTTCCGAATCAGCATCCTGAGATGGTCAGAATTGGAACTGAACAGTTTGTTGCAGTAATGGCGCAGTTGAATCAAGCGATAAATGGTGGTGGTATCCATGCACGAGATGAGCCAGTTCAACCGCAGAGGAACATGTCAGTGGTGGAACATTTCATGAGGAAAACCCCCCATAATTCAGAGGATCATCTGACCATGTGTTAACAGAAGGGTGGATTAAAGAACTGGAGAATATTTTTGATGTCATGAGGTGTTCAGACAATCAAAAGGTTAGTCTTTATATTTACCGTTTGGAGGGTGAAGCAGATCAGTGGTGGTCGATGGTTAAAAATATCAGGGATGCTGATGAGATTGATGCTCTCAACTGGGATGAATTCTAAGGTATGTTTCTTGAGAAGTATTTTCATAAGGCTGTTTGACTTAGGATGGAAATGAAATTCTTGGAATTGAGGCAAGATGAAGACTCAGTGGCTACCTATGAAGAAAGGTTCACTCGATTGTCAAGGTATGCTCCAAATTTTATCCGAGACATTGATAGTAAAATCAATCATTTTTACTGAGGATTAAAGCCAAAATATCGAAGGGCATTAGCTTCTCGTGAGTTTAAATGTTATGAAAAGCTTGTTCGATGTGCTAAGAAGGTGGAAATGGAGTTTGCTGATGATCAAGTGTTCTATAACAGCCAACAAAAGAAGAGACCGAGGTGGCAGGAGAAAGGTAAGAATTCTTCAAAAAAGTCTGATGGTAAGAAAACTAAGTTTCCAGTTTGTGATAAATGTTGAAAAAGGAATGATGGGGAATATCTTCCAAATTCTGTAAAGTGCTACCGATGTGGTAAGATGGGACATAAGGCTCGTGATTTCACTGAAAAGGATCAAGGTGAAGGTAAGACCAAATTTTATTTACAGTTAGTGAAATGTTTTAAGTGTAATGAGATGGGTCACTATGAAAATGAGTGTCCGACAAAGAGCTTGAGTGATGGGAAGTAGTTAGACTTCAAGCAGAAAGGGGTGGTGAAATCCTTTGCAACTACTTCAGCAGATATCGGGCCATCAAATGAAGTTGTATCAGGTACTTTGTTTGTTTTTTTAGATTATGCTAGTGTGTTGTTTGATTCGGGGTCTACACATTCTTTCATCTCTGAAAACTTTTATAGTATAATGGGAATACCATCTCAATAAATGACTCCTAAACATTTGGTAAAAACACCTGGGGGAAATGTTGAGGCAAAAAGAATTTATAAGAATCTTCCTATCCTTATCTGTGGAAATAACCTACATGCAAACCTTATTGTTCTACCTTTAGTAGAGTTTGATGTTATCCTATGTTTGGATTGGCTCTCTATTTACCATTCTAAGATTGACTGTAGAGCCTAATAAGTTCTTTTCAGAAAGACTTTCATTTTGTGTAGAAGAATGAACCCTTACTGTTGATAACTTATTAAGAGGCCAAGAAACTTGTAAAAGATAGAAATGAATGTTACCTTGCACACATCGTTGAAAATAAAGGAACTGTTCAGATTAATGATGTGCCAGTGGTAAATGAGTATCCTGATGTTTTTCCTGATGAGTTTCGTAGAATAATACCAGATCGGGAAGTTGAATTTACTATTGACTTAGTTCTTGATGCTAAGCCAATTTCAAAACCCCCTTATCGAATTGCTCAAATTGAAGTTTTAGAGTTGAAGGAGCAATTGCAAGATTTATTAGAGAAAGGTTTCATTCAACCTAGAACATCACCATGGGGTGATCGTGTTTTATTTGTTAAAAAGAAAGATGGTTCAATGACACTTTGAATTTATTATAGAGCCTTGAATAATATCACTGTTAAGAACAAATGTTATTTGCCTCATATCGACGATTTGTTTGATCAGCTCCAGGGAGCTTAGTTTTTTTCAAAGATTGACCTGAGATCGGGGTACCATCAGCTAAAGGTAAAGGAAGCAGATGTTTCGAAGACTGCATTTCGTACAAGATATGACCATTATGAATTTGTAGTAATGCATTTTTGGCTAACCAATGCACCTGTTGTATTCATGGACTTAATGAATAGAATTTTCCATGAGTTCTTGGATAAGTTTGTGGTGGTTTTTATTGATGATATTTTGGTGTTTTCTGAAAGTAAAGAAGAGAATGAAAGACATTTAAGGGTTATCTTGCAATCCTTAAAAGAAAAGAAATTGTATGGGAAATTCAGCAAGTGTGTGTTTTGGTAGCAACAAATTTCTTTCCTTGGTCACATTGTTTTTAAAGATGGGATAACTATTGATCCTACAAAAACAAATGTTGTGGAAGACTGTCCAAGACCCACAAATGTAACTGAGATTAGTATCATCCTTGGTTTGGCAGGCTATTATCGAAGGCTTGTTAGAAATTTTTCACGGTTATCTAGTCCAATGACTAAGCTAATTCGGAAGGGTGTTATGTTTATCTGGACAAAAGAATGTGATGATTGTTTTCAGGAATTGAAAAGAAGATTGGTGAATGCTCCAGTTTTGGCACAACCTTCCAGGAATGGTGAGTTTGTTATCTACAGTGATGCTTCATTCAGAGGACTTGGTTGCATCTTAATGCAGAATGATCGGGTAATTTCATATGCTTCACGACATTTTAAAACTCATGAGGTAAATTACCCTACACATGATTTGGAATTATCTGCTGTTGTTTTCGCTTTAAAAATTTGGAGGCATCATTTGTATGGAGTAAAGTGTGAAATATATACTGATCACAAAAGTTTAAAGTATATATTCACTCTAAAAGAATTGAACATGAGACAAAGGAGATGGCTAGAATTAATCAAGGATTATGATTGTACACTTCATTAACATCCGGGAAAAGAAAATAAAGTGGCTGATGCTTTGAGTCGAAAAAGTAATGCTTCATTAGCAATGTTGCGTTTGGAACGTGATCCTTTGGTTAGGGATTTGATGATCATTGGAATAGAAGTTGTTGGTGTAGGAAGTTCTTCTATTTTGTTCCAGTTATCAGTGAGATCATCTCTATTAGATAGAATTAAGAAAGCACAGAAGAAAGACAGTGAGTTGCAGAAAAAGGTAGAGATAGTTTAGAAAGGTAAGTTGCATGAATTCAACATTGATAATGATTGCGTTTTGAGATTTGGGAAGAGATTCTGTGTGACTTGTGATTCACAGTTGAAGATAGAGTTGTTATGTGAAGCTCATAGTTCTCCATTTTCAGTTCATCCTGGCAGTACTAAGATGTAAAGAGATCTGCAAGAGTATTACTGGTGGGATGGAATAAAAAGAGATATTGTTGATTTTACTGTGAAGTGTTTGACATGTCAACAGGTTAAAGCAGAGCGGCAGTTGCCGAAAGGGATGCTTCAGCCTTTACCAGTGCCAGAGTGGAAATGGGAGAATAAATCCATGGACTTTGTTGTGGGATTAACGAAGACATCTCGAGGTAATAATGAAATCTGGGTTATTGTTGATCGCTTGACCAAATCTTCGGATTTCCTTGCTATACGAGATACTTTTTTCCCTAGATCAACTTCCCTGTTTGTATCTTAAAGAGATAGTCAGGTTACATGGTGTTCACCTCTCCATTGTATCTGATCGTGATCCCAGGTTAACTTCTATCTTTTGTAAAGGCCTTCAGAAGTCGTTGTGTACTGAATTAAATTTTAGTACAGCTTTTCATCCTCAATCAGATGGGCAGTCAGAATGAAAAATTCAGACATTGGAGGATATGATACGTTCTTGATCTATGGATTATCAGGGATGTTGGGACCAACATCTTTCTTTGGATGAATTTTCATATAATAATAGTTTTCATTCCAGTATACAGATCGCACCATTTTAGGCATTATATGGGAAGCGGTGTCGAACTCCAGCTTTCTGGGATGAAGTGGGTGAATGGAAGTTAATGGGACCAGAATTGGTAGAAGAGATGGCAGAAAAAGTTCAGCTAATTCAGAAACACATGATAACAGCTCAGATCAGGCAGAAGAGTTATGCGGACAACAGGAGGAAGAATCTCTCTTTTGAGGTAGGTGATCATGTTTTTCTCAAAGTATCACCATGGAAAAGTGTGATGCGATTTGGTAAGAAATGAAAGTTGAGTCCAAGGTTCATTGGACCATATGAAATTATGGAGAGAGTTGGATCAGTTGCATATCGAGTGGCTTTACCTCCGAGTTTATCTCAGGTAGACAATGTTTTTCACGTTTCGATGTTGAGAATGTATATGCCAGATCCATCTCATGTTTTGAGTCCAGATGTAGTTCAGCTGGAAGAGAACCTATCTTATGAGTAACAACTGTTCTAGATTCTTGACCACAGGGGGAATGTGTTACGGAATAAGGTGATTAATCAGGTAAAGGTTTTGTGGAACAACCACACGATGGAAGAGGCAACATGGGAATCTGAAAATGCATTGAGGGATAAGTACCTCCATTTATTCGATAAGTAAATAAATTGCGGGGAAGAAATTTTCTAAAGTGGGGAAGGATGTAACATCCCAAGTAAGTAATGAATAATAGATATTTTTATATATGAATATTAATGAATTAGATAGTGTTTTAGAGGCTTAAAATAAAAATAAATCCAATCTTAAGCATGGAATACACTAATATTTTTAAAAGATTGTTTTGCTGCCTTTTGATGGAAAAACTTTTTTAAATAAATATTTTGAAAATTTTACAATCGATATTTGTCAAAATAAACCTATTCATTATTATTGGGCCATTGAATTTTACATTGGATAAATTTTTGGTATTTTCCTAACAATGTTCATTTTTTAATGAATAGTGAAAAATACTGCATTTTACATCAAAACTGCTTTTTCAATTAATTTAATTATATGGTTAGATTATATTTTTAAATGTTTTTAAAATGTAATCTGAATATAATTTTACCATTTAATCCAATGTTGGTCATTAGGATTTATTTCACTTTGTAATTGGTCATAAACTAATGCCAAACTTTTCATAGATGTTGTTTCAAAAAACCCCGCTATTTGTCATGACAGCGAGAATTAATTAATAAATTAATTAATGTGACTTATATGTTATGAATTTTTTAAAATAGACTTCATTTTTTAATTCTGAATATCAAATATATCTTAGGGTGAATTTTAGGTAATTTTCTGAAAAACTTCAATTTTTGATGAAAAGTGAAACCACTAAGTGGTACTTATAAAAACTGATTTTTCGTTTAAATGAAATTTTTCCATCTTTGTGTTTTTAATTTCAAAAATCATACATACATGGTTTTCATTAAGAAGTAAAATGTGGTTCAATGAGATTATAATAATTTTTGGTGAATTGTAACTTATTAAGTTTTTAATCGCGATTATAGGTAATTAGTGTAGTTTAAGGTAAGAATAAAGTTTTAATAAAATGAAATGACCTAGACAAATGTCCTACCCTTATTGGATGTGTCATAGCCAACCAATACAAGCCATGGGTCAACTTGGGGTCCCCATGGAGCCACATTGGTTGGGAAATGACATAAATAACTTTTTATTTAATGTTAAAGTAAAAATGACACAAACATGAGTTATTTTTCTAAAACAATTTTTACATGGGGTTATAAAATTCAGATTTTTGACTATAAATATTCATTAGAAAGATAAAAATATTTCCTACATCATAGTAGTTTTTTTTTATAATTTTTAGAGAGTAAATAAATTAAATTATTTATGACATCATGATGATGTAGCGATGACCTCATTATTTAACGATTTAAATAAAATGGAATGATAATGTAAAATCTAAAACCTACACATGGACAAAACCAATTAGATGAGTGAAGTTCGAACCCTTATCACCTAATCCTAGAATTATATCAATTTGGGACCTTTTGAATCCGAAAATCATTTTAAAATAAAGTAACTTATCTTTACTTTCCAAGAGTGCCTCTCCTCTCCTCTTATAAAACGCCCCCACCTCTACCTCCTTACACACACTCCCAAAGCCTTTTTCTAGGACAACCCCTGCCCATTTTGTCTCTCCACATCCCTATCTTACTCCTTGAAGCCTCACTTTGGGTATAAGTCTTCCCAAGGAATCTATTGAGCTCAAACCAAAGGGAGTTACCCGATTTTAAGGTAATGTCTTCTTTTGAGTCCTTTTGTTTTATTTTGCTTCTCCAACCCCCTAAACTCTTTTTATTCTATTCTTTTGTAACAACTACAGTATACTCAATATACTAGTATGTTGTTATAATATGTATTAGAGCTACACTTACACACACCTACATATAATGGTTAACAAACATACTATTTCTGTGGATGGTGATTTATGCCTCCCGAAACGATGATTGTTCAACATTCTTTTAACACCTTAAAAGGTGGCCATTAATATGTAACTATATTTATATCTGATATATAATATATTTATTTTTTTCTTGGGATTCTTTTTTTTCTTTTTGTTCATACCTTTATGATTTCCATTATGCGTAAATGCGATATCTTTATTTAAGGAAGTGCGGACTACCGCCCCCTCAATGTGGTTTGATTTGTTAAATACCATATGTGGGACGTATAAAGGACAGAACTATGATATTACATATGGTATTATACTGGACTTATAATATACCCTTATATAATTATGATTCCATTCTATAATATACGAAATAGAAATGAAAGTAGCGTTAATGCGTACGTACGGCTTACCGTCTCCATGAAAGGTGCATTTCATTTCTTACCTCTAAATGATTATGTAATATTATAAATGCATGCATGTACTGGATATATATGACATATATGATATCTACATCATTAATAACATTCTGGATATAATGGGTAAATGAACAACTTCTAATTATAAAGGGTTTATTTTTGACTCAAGTACCAATTATCGTTAAAATGATCGTTATTAACTTAAATAATTATATAGTGTTCATGACATGGTAATAAGTGATATAAAAGGAACAATGAACTTGAAATGGTTCTTAAGAAAGTGGAAATTAACTCAAGTTTATTATTCAGGACATTATAGAATGATCGAGTCAAGTCGGACCTGAGGTATGGGACTTCATCTCAATCTCCTTTCATTGAAGCATATTTTGTTTTATACACAACCTTATTTTATATGGTGTATAAACCCCTTTGACTTTTACGTTTATCCAAAAGGAAACATTTTTATATGAAGCGTTTTACTAAACGACAAAAGAGAATGTTTTTGTTGTACGTATGCGGCGACAACGACTTCTCCGCCGCCATGACCGTTATTTGAGTTTCGGCTTCCTCTACAAGCCATACCTACTTTTTAAAAGAAAAATAAATACCATGTTTTAATTTTCTTTTATATTGGTATTGAAAATGGTTTCCATAATGTTTTTATATCAATGTGTCGTATTGATATCTTGTGATTGAAAGGTGGAAATATTATGTTTCCTTTAGGCATGTTTTATGTGATACGATTATGTTGAGGTTTTTGGGCATTGTTATGAAGACGGGTGGTTCTGTGATAAACTAAGGGCGGGTGAGCCCGATATAGCTCTCCAATGCATTGGGTAACACGAAGGAGTGAAATGTTAAGGTTTCTCTGAAGAGAATTGGGGAATATACTGTGATGGGTATTCCAAACGTAACCAAGAGGGTTACACCCTACGTAGGAATGTTATGAATGCCTCAAGTTACCTTTATGTCTTATGATTTCTATGATTTATTCATGATTTGATGAGGTATGTTAAAGTGCATATGTTTTATGGGTAAAGTATGATTTCATTCTTAGGTATATATGTACCCATGTTTCCTTTCCATATTTTTATATCCCTTACTGAGCTTTTTATGCTCATCCCAAGTTTTTTTGAAATGTTTTTTAAAGGTCAAGGGAAAGGTACATGATATGATGATAGTGTCAAGTATGTGTCAAGAAATAATCCCTGTTTTATTTTAAATATGTTTCCATTGATGGGAATGAAGAATACTATCTTTATGTAACCACTTTGTTTATATGTGTAATGTAATGAAAGTTTTATGATCTAATTCTCTAAAACTCTAAACCCGAAAAGATCATCAATGTGTAATCTTGTAATAACTCAAGATTAAGTAAGGGTTAAGGCTGGAGCCTTATAGTCTAATTATTGTGAGGGAACTTCTTAACCCAATTTCGATTCTTTGGGATAAACTTGTGCACCTTGAATATGTCATTCTAGGATTTTGTGTGAATGTCCTCTGATTGTTTTACACTTAATACCAACATATATTTCGTGAATTCGTTTGTCACACATAGTTATGTAACTGATTTAGCCTTAATCCAAGGATACCATCTTTGTATGGGAATTCCTCTCAATATCCTTTCATTGAGGCATATTTTGTTTTATACCCAACTTTCGTTTATACGGTGTATAAACCCATTTGACTTTTACGTTTATCCAAAAGTATTCTTTTTATACGAAGCGTTTTACTAAATGACAAAAGGGAATGTTTTTGTCGGACGTATGTAGTGACAACGACTTCTCCACCGCCATGACCATTATTTGAGTTTCAGCTTCCTCTACAAGCCATACATTATTTTTAAAAGAAAAATAAATACCATGTTTTAATTTTCTTTTATTTTGGTATTGAAAATGGTTTTCATAATATATTTATATCAATGTGTTGTATTGATATCTTGTTATTGAAAGGTGTAAATGTTATGTTTCCTTTATGCATGTTTTATGTGATATGATTATGTTATGGTTCTTGGGCATTTTTATGAAAACGGGTGGTTCTGCGATAAACTAAGGGCGGGTGAGCCTGATATAGCTCTCCAATGCATTGGGTAACGCGAAGGAGTGAAACGTTATGGTTTCTCCGAAAATATTTAGGGAATATACTATGATGGGTATTCCAAATGTAACCAAGAGGGTTACTCCCTACGTAAAAATGTTATGAATGCCTCAAGTTACCTTTATGTCTTATGATTTCTATGATTTATTCATGGTTTGATGAGGTATGTTAAAGTGCCTATGTTTTATGGGTAAAGTATGATTTCATTCTTATGTATATATGAACTCATGTTTCCTTTCCATATTTTTATAACCCTTACTGAGCTTTTTATTCTCATCCCAAGTTTTTTGAAATGTTTTTCATAGGTCAAGGGAAAGGTACATGATGCGATGATAGTGTGAAGGACGTGTCATGAAAGAATCCATGTTTTATTTTAAATATGTTTCCGTTGATGGGAAGAATGAATGTTGTCTTTTATGTAACCACTTTATTTAAATGTGGAATGTAATTCAAGTTTCATGATCTAATTCTCTAAAACTCTAAACCTAAAAAGATCCTCAATGTGTAATATTGTAATAACTCAAGATTAAGTAAGGTTTAAGGATGGGGCCTTATAGAGACCTAGTTGTGATCACAGTACCCTCATCATTTGGAGAATGTATTTCATTTTCCATGGGAAAAACCTTAAGGTTGGGTGAATTTAGCAAAAGTAATTTTCAAAATGTATTATTTTAGAATACTATATGTACTATTTTTGTAGCCATTCACTATGACTAAGAGAGATTATGATGTTGTGTGTGAGTATAATTAATTTTCCAAATATTTTAAAAATAGTAATATCACGTGAGTACATTCATCATTAAAAATGTTAATAACTCCAAAATAAGGGCAATATTATAATTTGTACATCATGTTGACTTTATAATGCAGTTTTTAACCTATTCATCACATCACCATTTTCAGCAATGGGCATTACATAAAATTTTTTCATAGCTGATGAATTAATTTAATAAATAAATAAATTGTTTCATTTTTCCATTAAATAATTGACCAAATATCATATTAAAACCATTATTTTCTCATCCTTTAGGAAATCCGTAAAGCTTATTATTAGGAGGATTCATTGCAAAAGATCCTGCAGAGGATTACTAAAACATTGGATCACATCATATCGAGGGTTGTGTGAAAACAAATTCGTGCATTTTTACAAGAATGGAAATTTGAGACAATAATTAATCATGGATTGACCTAAAACACCAGTTAGGATGTTTTATTTGTTTTCACAATACCATTATTTATACCATGAAAAAATTCAATCAATTCTTGGAACAAGAATTGATTCAAGGATCTAAAATTGATTAATTTGTGATACATTTTTTATATTCCATGGTTAATTTATCACTCTGCATAGTCCAACTCATCAAGAACGGATCACAGATATATTTCTAAAGGATTTGGTATGTTCCTCACTTATTATGTCTTATACATTTATCCCACATTTCATCACTTGTTAAATGTGGACATTTTCGTTGGGTTATGGTTCTAAGATTTCAGGTAATTGTATCATTGTATGACCATTATTCGGCACAACAAATCATTTCCCCAAGTATGAACTGAAATTAATGTTACTATTTGAGGATCAGTGATGATTATTGATTACTCAAGGAGGAATCAAATTGGATCAGGCAGAGGTCCCATTCTGGTTATGGATCAGTGATGGCGACATGAGGTGGTGATGGGTTGGATTAAAGAATCAAATTTTGAGGAGATTAAGGACATTAATCTGTTAAATGGTTGGTGGAATGTTTGGATGACCATATTTTAAAGAATTATATAAGGAATAGTGGATTTGGAAACATGGTGGAAAACAGTTGGATTTACATTACATGAACCCATAAGTACATGTCATGTACTCGTTTTGAGGGTGTTTGGATCCCTTATTTTATTCAGTATGGGTTAGTATCGGTTGAGTTGGTCCCCATGGTCCATCCCCTAAAGGGTACAATGCGTCATTATGGCGAAAACTTTTATTTGGTAATCATATATGTTTTGAAGCATTGTTATTAGTTGTTTTACATTTTAACAGTGTATGGAATTGGAAATATGTGTCTGTAGGTACATTTGGTGAAGGACTCCCTTGTGTGTGAGATATTCTTACTCAATGACGGTAACTACAAACTATATTATTAGTTGATGTATTAGGGTTTAGGTCTCGTTGGAATGGGTTAAGAAAATTAAAATCTTTTATCACGTTTCGATGATTTTCATCAGATCAAGGTTCCTTAGATACATTATTATGAAAGAGGTTGTTATGAGAAAGAGTAATTCCATAAACTTATGTAATAAATTATTCATCTTATCATTCATTAATCTACTCAACTTCAATGGAATTACATATTAACTAAAAATATAAATATTTATTATTGGAATTATTATTATTTTAGATACAATATTAAAACATGATAATGTCACACTCTTATAGATTTATTTGTATAAGATTTCTTATTTATATTATAACAATAACTTATATTATAATGTTAATATAGAATTATCATCTGTATCATAAATGATTGTAATAACACAATTAATAAATATATATTATTATGTAATTAATTATAATTTTTTGTTCTTGTATGTGTTACACTTAAAAAAATGTATAGTACAATGTATACCTATATTATAGTTACAGATACATAAAACATGCACACTAAGATTTCCATAATTATGAAAAATACATATATATATTCTATTAAATGAACATTGAAATGAAAAATAATTATAATATTATTAATTCATTATAGTAAATAGAATTTTATTATTGAATATAATAACAAATAACAGTGTTAAAAGAGTTTACACCAAAACTAGTATTAAATAATAAAAAATATTAATATATGTTGATGAAAATAGAAAATGAAAATATAGTATATATTAAGATATATAATAAATTATTATAATTTATTAATAAAAAAGTTAATACACATGGATAATATTATAAAATATGATAATAATATATCAAATATTATAAGATGATATATTAGGTCTTGTCCAACAAATTGATAATCCAATGTATGTATTTTTTCGTATAAATTTGCTTTCAATAATGCTTGTTACATTTTATGAATATATTTTATTTTATATTCTCTATATTCTTTCACAAACACAAGAACACACACACACACACATATATATATATTACCATGATTTATATATCAATCATGATATCTTTTAATCCAACGATTTGTTTTTATTGAAACACCATTAAATGTGTAAGGGAATTTGTTCACATAATCTCTATTTCATTGTGTCATGTTCATCCTCCGTCGATTATGTTTTTATAAAGTTTCTATATTCTATACATTATCTATATCATAAGTTATTATTTATTTATCTCTTTAGAGATTATATTTCTATTTCCAAAATACCATTTTTATTGATTCTCACCTTATAAAAAATCGTTTTATAAAAGATATTCTCCACTCACTTCAATGGGTATTTCTCTTCAACATTCTTGTTTAATAATATTAAATGTTATTTTTAGTGTTATTTAGATATATAAATTTCTCTTTCATTCAGCATAATATATATATTTCATTAATTAAATTTAAAACAATTTATGAATTTATTATAGATGTTGTTTTCTTTAAACTGTATAGGTAGATTTAAAATAAATTTCATTAGAATTCAATTAATTTCCCATATTCCACTACATTTTTCATTTTATTTACCTTTATTTCATTCCAATGATCCATTATTATAATTACTATTATAAAAATAATCAATTAAATATTAATCTTAAAATTAATTTTTACTTTTTATGGTTATAATGATATAAAAACATAGTGAAAATTCTTTTAATGATTTCACTTATTTATCCCCTTTCATGTAGAAAAAATATGAATAGTTTATAATTTTTTGATATATAATCACATATTTATTTATTCCTCTTATGAATTGTGTAATTATTTACAACTAATGAGATATCATACAATCTGGGAAGTGAATCATGATCAATTTCTATTTGAAGGTGGGTAGTGAAGCAAAATCCACTATTTTAAGGGACATTGGTAGGTATTATCCATCCACTATTTAATACTGGTTTGGGGGTTAACCATGAAAATTATTATTATGATTATTTATATTATTATAACCCATTTTTAAGTTATATTACAATGTTTTATGATTATTGAATCCAAATTATAATAAATTGATTCCTATTAAGTTTCTATGAAGACTCATTTAAGGTACTAAATTAAAATTCCTTAGTCTATGATTTTGCATTCTGAAAACATCCTTTAATTCCAAGGTTGTAAATTTTTAGTAATTTATTTCAATAATGATATTATATCTCCCTCATATATCTTATAATAATATGATCCCATTGAATCATTAATATTCATTTTCCCCTATTAAGAATTCAAGCTCACTATTTTCTTGTTATTCAATTTTACTCATGTTATAAAAATGATTATTATATAAAATATTATTATAATGAAATATTTTAGGAATAATTTTTTAGAAGAAATTTATTTTATATCATGTATTATTTTTGTTATATATGTAATATGAAAAGATACTAACCCATGGGTTTAAGGGCATTTTTTCTATTTATAATATTTTATTATGTGAAATTAAAAAAAAAATGTATCTCAGGTTTTTTCTATCATTGTTTTTATCATAGTGCTGTTTAGTTATTTTTACAGCGAGGATATAAAAAATAACCGCATGAAACTTATATCAATATTCCTCTAATTAAATGATGAATTCATTGAAATAAATGTTTCATATAATATATTAATCACATCATATATTAATTTTATTATATATATATATATATATTTGAATGATGTTTTAAAATAATTAGGTGTATGTTTTTGGTTTATTCACATTCTTATATTTGTCTACTAAACTTTTCATGAAGGAAAAATTTATTAATACCCACAATAACCTTTTTATTTTTTTGCAAATAGTTAGAAATATGATAAAATGATTGAAAAATGGGTGTGATAGTCAAAGCATTGATTTTCATTTTTGAAACTGAAATTGATTAGATATTTTGTGAAATTTGACATGGATGTGATTTCATTGGTCTTGAATAATAATCTTAACTATTTAAATATTTCAAATGTAATTAATGAATAAATAATTACTAAATATTTATTTGATAATTTTCTCATCGATTACAGAATATTTTTATCGAGTAATTATTGAAAAATGGATCAACTTGATAGAAAAGATATTATTTGATTTTCAATTATCATTGCATGGAAATGAAATTTTTATTGTTATTTTAATGGAGAATTGGACCAATATATGACCTTGATAAGAAAAATAATGTAAAATAATGAAATTGACTAAGTTTAAAGGGTTAAGTTGTAATGAAACGAACCTGGATACCCTCTAGAGTAGGTACCTTACCTGATGTACTGAAAACCATTAGATCGTTACCAATCCAAACGAGCTCAAGACATGCACCAAGGCATCAAACAAAAAACAGAATGAATGATTTCAACCAACCTAAAAAATTCATGGAATATTTATAAATATATTAGAATAAGACAAAACTAGAAATATTACATAACTGAAGAAGTTCCAATGTTAATGATTCAACTCAATGGAGGCCTAATATAACAAAATTTTACAATTATACTTTATAATGAAAAAAATAAAAACATGGACAACTATTCCATGTGATATATGGGAAATGAACCAACATATCAACCCCATATACCCATACCTTGCTAAAATAATCTTCCACACCTCACAAAAGTTACATCCTTATTTATTTTATTAAAACACAATACAATTAGTATACACAGATTATGGGGTGTGAAGGGTTTGAGAAAAACATGATTAGTAGGATCCCACCTACGTGATCCCAATCAATCATCTATAAAATAATCCTAAAATTATAAAAACAATTAAAACATGGAATTATAAATACTAAAATACATTTTATCAAAATCAGTGTAAATAGTTCCATTTTTTCACAATACTGGAACAATGGAAGTTAGAATAGACTGAATGCAAATTTTTCATAAACCTGTAACATTTCTCAAAAATAAATATATCATATAAACTAATAAATATTAAAAACATAATGATAAATTATGGATACTCTAGATAGGTCACTAATGCATCAATATTACTAGTTCATACTATATGTCCCAAAAACTAAAGTATCATAGTCATGGGAAAAATAATCACTTGAGAAAGTCAACCCTTCTCACTTTTTAATCATGACATATATCAACGTTCTTCTATATATAGCAATAAGAGAACACATCATAAATTTAACTCCTATATAATATCAAAATATGTCGTATATAACTACAATTTCTTCCTAATTACCCTTGACTATGATCTTCAATATTTTTTTAAAACATTTTAATGACAATAAAAAGTTCTTAATGCAATTGGAAACAGGCTTTCCCGTAAAAAAATAATATGAAAAAATATTTCAAAATCTAATTCAAAATGATTTTAAAATCATTTTTCTTTTTCCAAAATGAGGCAAGAAATATTATTTTTCAAAAAAACATATACACAAAAAAATCACCCAACACCATGATCATGATAACTCATTTATAAAATAATTTATAAAACCAAGAGTAATTAAGGATTAAATTCTATAGGATGGAGATAGAACCACATAACTCAATCTCATATTACACACCTCTCCCACGATATCCACATAAGATAGAAATAACATGAGATCAATAACAGATACGCTAGAATTATTTCCCAAATAACATAATAAAATAAAAAAATGAGTTTCAATGGTGCGTTAGTATTAATGTATAATTCAATGAACTCTAGCAAAAAAACCCATTTTTAACAAAAGTTCATACCTCTATAAGGAAACACATCAATGTAAATTTCATTGGATTGATCGATAATAACATCCTGATCAAAAAATCCACAAATTTAGTCCAAAGGTAATGCACATTCCATGGGAAAATAAACAAACAATTTGAGATAAAAACACTTTCCCAGAGGATGGAGTGATCTATAAGAGATATAATCACCTAAAATTAATTCTGTGACACCTTGGGGTTGAGATATGAGGTTGAATGAATAATTAATTTGATTCAAGATTATAATTTAACAATACATACTAGAAAAGAAGTTTTCAAATCATTAACACTTTACTAATGATGAGAATATCCCATGTCAAATGTATAGTATAAAAGGCATCATATTAGTTAAATAAATACAAATTGATGAATTCAAATAAAAAATTCAGTTCAAATATTAAATGGATTCATTCTATTAAACGTAATCATGGAACCTTCTGAGAATCATATTCATATCATGAATCATATTCATGGTGTGAATGATACATGCAAGCAGAACCCAATCCATGTTCTATAAAAACAACAAATAATCATAAATTCTCTTCCAACATGAGAAAAATATCTTAAAAATTAAAATATATCATAACTTTTTACTAAGTTGTTATAATATCCACACCATAGGACATTTAGTCAGTAGGACTTAGTACTGAAAGAGAATTCTCTAGAAAGTGTTATAAAAACTACACCGAAATATTATGATTCTAACTCACAATCCTCTATATAATATTATATATTTCACCATAATACATTAAATAGTAAAATATATGTCTCATAAAAGAAATTTTTCTATGATTCAATGATGTACACTAGTTTTTCAACTACTAAATCATTTGGATTCAATTTAATGTCATCCTTACTCATAAAATTAGCAATATCAAGATGGTATATGCTGAGTTGTGATGTGTGGAAAACTCCACGTATACCTATCAAAAGACGTTAAAATTCCATTTTATATGAAACATTCTGAATACTATCACTATGAAAAAATGTTATAATATAATTCACTGAGACAATGAATATCATCATATTGTTTTTACCATCTCTTATTTTTAAAAGGGAATCAGTGTAAATCATAAATCATTGATGAATTTTTTTAAAAATGAGTTCATTATGTAATATAGGCCTCAACCACCTCTCCCAATTATGTGTTTAACTGTATGGGAAACTATATGGAATATCAATATGATTTATTTTGATGGATTACCGGTAACTTATGTTATATGGAAACACAATAAGTCCCTGACATGTGTCCCACGATCCACCAAAATCCATGATGCATGAATTGACTATATACTCCACGATTGGAATAGTATGATCTGTGTAATGATATGCACTAGATTACACTCTATAATCAGTTCCAAGCTCATTACTCTACATATTTTAATGGAATTCCAATTATCCCTAGGATATATAATAGAACCCATGAGTAAAAATTATAGTGAACAATTTTGACCAAATTGAATAAAGTTAAGTTGAATTCATACACAATGGAAATATGTATAGAAAAAAATCTAAATGAAATTTATTGAACAAACAAAGAGAAATAGTGGTAGGGATACATTTCAAAATCATGATAAAACCAATATTTTGAACTCTGTTTAAAAATGGATAATAAAAAAATCACTAATCAATAATATATGTTGGTAATTTCCAACAATATCACCACTAGATATTCATACCTAAATGATGTGAACATTTTCATGTCACTATCACACATTTACCATTCATAAATCAAAAGAAAAAAATAAAATTTACACACAAAATATGTGGACTTTAGGCTGTTAGATAAATAATATCTGTTGGATCCCACCCATCTATTCTATGTAACGTCTTGTTTATATATAAATATTGAATGGTATAATGATTAAAAAATTATATCTTAATCATGGTAAATATATATAATATTTCCCATATTATTAAAACCAGTAATGTAATATAGATTCCTACAACAACAAATTTATCAATGGATGTAATCAATTCCAAAAAAAGTATAAACCAAATAACTGTAGAATCATTCAAAGGATCATTACAATCTAGGATAGTGGGATCACTCATAACAAAAATCGAATAACCTTTGAACCATGTCCCTATATATATGAATTGAATAATGGGATCAAAGGAACACCAAAAAAGGTGAACCCCACAATAACTTCTATAATTACATAGGATACAAAGCCTAAGGATCATATGGACTCCACATGTGTTTACCCAAAGAAACATAATTGGATGTGGCATATTGCTACATCATCCACCAAAGTACCCACAACATCCCATTTGAGAAACATCCAAAATCATTTCATCAAAATCATTCTTTGAATACCATTTTGTAAATCATATTAATTGTGCTTTGAAAATACAATTATACTTTATCAAAATTAGTGGGAATCCATCTTTTATCTAAAACCCCTTTACCCACTATTATCCTAATAATGTTAAATACATTGATTGTGTGTGGTGGGGGGTGAATCCCATTATGAAATATTTTAACAAATATCTCTTATGATATTGGTTAATAATTAGAAAAAATTACTTATTATCCTTTTAAATTTCACAATGTAAATGGAAATTAAATCATGAACATGATATAAAAATTTTACATGGTACACACTCATTTTGTAGTGTAACTGTTCCATATAAATCCAATGTGTTAATGTATCAAATTACCTTGATATCATCACTATTATGAATTTCAGAGTGGAATGACTATCCCTCATAATTTGAAACTTTTCACAATTTGAAATCCCACCAATCTCTCTCAAATAAGTGATTTCAATACTCCTTCAGTTTTCCCTTTTGAAATCTTGTTTCATGCGGATTCACACATGTGTGATTTTTATAATCTTGATTCGTCAAACATGATAGTAATGAACATTATGTGAGGCTCCCCCATAAGACCCATCCATGATCCCACATTGAAAGGCACTATTTAATCATGGGAATCCTAGGTCTCCACCATGAGACTCCTTTAAATTCATGAGGATTCCATGACTATGATAAGTCTACCTATTAATAGTATATTACACCCTTCAGAAGACCCTTTCATGAGACCATCATATATTCATACAAATCAAGAGACCATGAATAGATAACATGGATCCCAAGACTGTATTTATATCATGAATATCATGAGATATCAATAGGTCTTATTATGCATGTGAACACCCTACACACACATCACCTCTCAAAAATCTTTCATGAGAACCATTAAAATTAAATTCTATAGATTACATGGATTCATGTCTCTTGTGAAAGATTGCATTATATTTTTAAAACATGCATTTCTTAGATATATTTTACGGTGTTTTAATACATTATTTTCTGTAATATAATTGATAATGTTACCAAATCGTAGGGAAATGTTTTTGAAATATGATTTTTCTTAAGAAAAAAATGAATATATGAAAATGGAGTAAAAATAAATGAATATAAAAGGTAAAATAAACTTCATTCTGTGATATTTTGTGTTGTTTTTGAATGCTTCATGTCTCCACGCATCACCATAATGCTGAATCCAAGATCCAATAAAACATTAAAATAGAGAAGGATTCCAAACATAGTGGAAGATGTTTTTCATTCCATGTAAAAATTATATGTAATGAGTTTATGCGGAGATAATTTGGGGCCACACATTGTAATATTTAAATTAAATTCACATTGTGTTAACTTGTTATGATATATGTACACTATTCAAGGTTAGTATTTTTTGGAGAGAAATATTTCTATAGGATCCACAACATTATCATAGTATGCATTGTGTAAAATATATACATCATTAACCTATCATCAGTTTTGATTTTAGAATGTCACCTTGCATCATTTCAACTTTTCTATGAATACATGGGTCATGAAATCCTCCTTTGATATTATTTTTGAGCACTATTTATAGGAAATGATTGATCCACGGGTATGTGTTTCAGTTAAATATTATATTTTAATTCATCTGAGTGTAATATTTGAATTCAACATTTAAAAATATATAAATCACATAAAATATCATCTATTGGAATCATTCTGAAATTGATATCAATTATATGATCCTGAAGTGTAAATTTTATACATCTTATAACATTACATAGTGGAGGATTTTATAATTTTTCTTCTACCTCAAAACTTACATGATTCTAAAAGTGTACATTTACTGTAGCATATTATAAAAACAAAATACACTTAATGAATCAAAAAGATCACCAATGGATTCTATCCTGATGTACCCATGTCATAAATGTTTTAAAAGTCATGAAAAATTATTCCTCCAGATATAGAAGCCAACTCTATATTCGTTTTATTTTGTATTTAAATTTTAATATTCTAGTTTCATTATGTAACATGAATATATAAATTTATTTTTTACCTTTTCAGGTATCCACTATTTCTAACCAAAAATCACAAAACTTTTAAAAAAATCAAATAACAAGAAAGATTGTCACATTTATTAGACAAAATGATTTCATCAAAAAAATAAAATATATGAATAAATTATATATATTACAAGTCCTATGAAATTATTTTTATATAAAACCACTTAATAAACTTTTTAAAACATGAAGGATAGGTTTGGACTATTTGTACGAATAAATATAGCACCTTAATAATAAAAATCTTCTTTATCCATGTGTTCTAACACCACCGAAATTAGTATAATTTTTTCCCATGGTCACATCACATGACCAAATAATGTATGTAATAATTTCATCTTGTGATAATCGTAATTGTATTCTTGATCTTCACCTGATCCTATTACGATATCTAGATACATTCATGTCGTTAGCGTTATTGTCTTCTATCACATTACATGACCATTTCATTGGATGATATAACAAAGATTCAGTGTCTGAAAAATTTTATTCATGAGTTTTATGAGATCCTATCATGATATCCAAATAAAATAATGTAGTCATTTTAGTTTTAATGAATTCATGTATCTCAATAATTTATTGATTTTTTTTTCATCATGAACACCACATAATATCTTGGAATGATTTTTTGACAGTCAAGCAGTGTGTTCAAGTTCCCTAAATTATCTCTTTCTAATATAATCTGAAAATAAAGGGACATATCTGTGTTTATCACACGATCAAAATGAATGATCCTCTGAAAAACATGGGGTTCATCACAAGACCATTCATTGATATATTTGATAATTGTTCTTTGTAATATCAATTCACACATTGGATCTTTTTGAGACCATACATTCATGCTTTTTGATATTAAACATTCTGTATACGTGAGATCAAACAACCATGATCTGTAATAAAAAATATTTCATGCTCTATCTTATTAGAAAGTTCAAACTTATTCTTCAATCCACTAATTAAATCCAAAATTTTATAACATCCTCAAAAGTTATTAATAATCACAATATACCCAAAAGAACCACCTGGAAGGAATTTTTCATCAATATCATACTTTATGTTTTTTGTAAAAACATATAATAATAAAGACACAACATGATGACATTTTTTGTCAATTTAAAAACCTTTTTCTTTTATAACCCAAGATTGTGATAATGAACATCATTAACACATAATCCATGCTGACATGTGTAAAAAATTTCAAGAGGAATTATAGCATCATGAGAATTTTATTGATTAATCAATTAATTCTCAATCCTTATACTAGAAAACTTCTTTATAAGAAAATAAAAGCAAGATCCACCTTCTATATCACTTCATAACCCTAAACATGTTGGAAAATCAATTTCCTGACTCTTATTTATTGATAAACCATTTTTAGCATCATCAGATATAATACTTCTCCTATATCACTGCACCCTTTTTATTCTATTACCATAAATATTCATTGAGAGACTTTCTCCCCCTTTTTAAATAAACCCAAAGGCCTCTAATTTTTTTGTCAAACATAGAAAGGAACACATGTTACTATATTGGGGAATGGGAATCGTACCTTAGAGATAATGGGGTTGCACATACCTACTATTTATGTGTGGGTATTCAAATAAAATCTAAGATCCATTTCATGTCATTCATACAATTATCCACATAAGGCCTTCATCAGGATATATGAAACCTGTAATTTAGTTTTCACAGATTCAATCTTCACAATGTCATGCTCTAATTTATAATTAACCATGTGCAATTTGATATCAATGTTCTTTATACTATAGTGAAAAAATATATTTTTTAGCATATAAAGAGATTGAATTATCATAATGATTTATGATTATAGACATCACTTATAATCACATATATTTGATATTTTTCCTCATCTATTCCCAATTACAAAACATGAGTTTAATAGTTATGGTATTTATCATAGCATGAAAATCATAGCTAAATGGAATCATTATCTGCACTAAATAAAGCACAGATAAATTTGACCTTATATTCATGTTTTTTATCACTCATATGGGGTTCCATTCTCATCGCTGCATTTTTAGCACTAAAAAAGTGTACGCTTTATTAACATTATATATCTAGCAGACAATAAGGGTACCCTTTAACATTGCTATATTTTTAGCACTCATAAATGAATCCTTATTCGAGAAGATAAATGTCTAAATAAATAAAATGAAATAATGAAATAAATAAATAAACAAAGAGTTTATTAAAAAAGATACAAATATTATAAATTAAAAAATTATTAATAAAAATAATTAATTGGATTATATTGTAAATAAATTATAAATAATATTAAATAGTATGCATTAAATATATTTATATTTTATGACTGAAAATTAAACAAATTAAAATAAAATGTAATTAAAATATTAAAAATATTAAATATTTTATTAATTTGATGATTATTGATAATCTTAATAAATAGTATATATTAAATATATTGATATAGATTAATTTATATAAACATTATTCATACATTAGAAAATATTTATGTGTATTACATTAAATAATCATATATTTAATGAAATATAGTTTTTCATTTGAAATTAATATGAATTAAAAATATTTACTAATTGCACAGAGTGATGGAAATATAATTGACTATCAATTGATTTTTCAATTTAAAATAGCTCAACTATTTTTTATATTGATTTAATATATACGTAATTAATGCAATTTTATATATATTTCACACACACAAATCATATCCAATTTTTAAATATTTCTAAAGTGCAATTATTTTTTATTTATTCATTTTTTATCATTTTTAACATTCATTCCATTAAATTATATATTAAATAATAATGTTAAAAAAATATTTTAAGAATATTATTTTAAATATATATATATAAATAAATATATTTATAGATGTATATACTATATTTATAAAATCATATATTTATAATTACAAATAAATAAATATTTTTAATTTATTTATATAATTATAAATAATATATATATATATTTAAATAATAATAAATATTTTAATGAATATTAAAATTATAATAAATTTATTTAGATAATTAATATATTTATATTATTTATTTTTATATTTTTTTATTAAATATATATATTTTTATTTAAATATATATAATGATATAAATATATATAATTATATATATATATATATATATAATGATATAAATATTATATTTTAAAAATATTTATATAATAATAAATAAATATTTCTTTATTTAATTAATTATAAAATTATATTAAATAAATTTAAATAAGAAATATATTTACTATATTTATATATATTATATATATATATGTTTACATTTTTTATTTGTAATTGTAATTATAAATCCTTTATCTACGATAAAAAATGAACTGGTAAAATCAATATTTATCTGTGCTAAAACTATAGTGCTTATAAAGATAGATTTTATCATCTTTTTTATCATTGGAAAATATAGGTCTTTATCAGCATAAAAAAATACGAATAAATATTCCATTATTAACACTTATTACTTAAACATGTATTACATAAGTGTTGATAAATAGACTATTTATCATCACTTATTTAAAATAACATATAAAATTGTCCCATTTTATTTAAAACACATAACCAGTTGTGATCTCGTCAGTATATATGATGATTTTCATAGAACCACCCACTATCTACACTCCTCCTTGGTTAATCAAATTTCAAATCACACAATCCCACTACCTCCAATTGCTCGAACATCATCTGGAATCTGGTCATCACTTTTCATTAGGGTTTCCAAGAATCATTGAGACCTAGATATGAGGGTATAATATTTTCTTCATCCTAGTATGATTTGATTGTGTTTTCCTATGTAGGTTCTAATTTTCTTTCGATATTTTTCATTTAATTTTTTTTATTTCTTCTTTGATGATGACTGAGTTATTTTTTCCCTTGTCATTGTATTCTATTTTCTTTTGAATATGATCTTTTTTATTGAATAATTATTTGGATATTTAGTTTTGGTATATTTAAATTGTTGTTTTGAATCAATTTTCTTTGTTGTATATATCTATATCAAGCCTTTATCTACATGCATATTTGTTTCAATATTTTGAAATCTAAGAGAATCCAATATGTTTTGAAAATTTTCCAATTAAATAAATATTTATAAAATTGTATAAACAATGGTTTTTTTGGATATAAATACCATAAAATAGTGTGTAAATTGATTTAAAAACCCAATTCTTAGTGTGGTGATGGTGAAAATCAGAAACAGGTGCAGATTTTATGCAATTCATGTAAGATGATTTATATATTTAAATTATATTTTAATATTCTTGTGTAAGTGTTATTCCTTAGAATTTTATTTGCTCATAATTTTGTTTTTTTATTTTATGATTAATATTATTAAGGGTGATACCATATTTATTTATCTTCAAAATCTTTGTGTTTTAAAAATAAGTATGGTGTTGTATTTATATTAATATATCTTGATATTTTTTTATATGGGTTACAAGTATTATTATCAATTTTAGTTTTTTATAATATATATATATATATATATATATATCACTATACATATTTATATGTGTTTATAAAATATATAATGCAATTGTGATTTTTTAATTATTTACTCACAAATATTTGATTTGTATTCTTATATTAAGAAGTTATTATATTTATTTTTATTAAAAAATATGTTTAAATGTTCAATTTTTTAAAACTTTTTGTATTATAAATTCCAATTTATATATATATATATGTTTACATGTGTTTTGGATATACGTTTAATGTTTTGGTGAGTTTTTATCGCTTGTTTTTTATATATCTTGTTGATGTGTATTACTACTTTATGGTCCTCCCTAATAGGCATTACAAGGGTTGATGTGATATATGTTTTTCAAACTCCTTTATAGATATCCATAGAATCACAATGATGGGTCATTGTGTATTATATATCCTGTCTAGAATTCATCATATTTGTATATTTTATGTGAAGACCTTCCTAGAATCTTTGGGATGGGATGCTATGCTAATATGACAACCTATGTGTTTTGAGATGTTATTAACTATTTGATATACCATTAATTTTAATGGAATAAATTCCTTAGGTTTTGACATCAATTTTCCATAAATATATAATGGATGTTATCAAATTATATATGTTAGAAATTATTTTTAGGTATTCATAATTTTAGGACTACAAGTATTGGTTACACCCCTAAGAATCTCTAATTACTATCCACATATATGAAATAAATCATTTTTTTATTATAATGTTTTATCAATACATATTTATATATTATAATTGATTGAGTTAGTGAATATTATTATTGAATGTTATATTTGAGTTTCTTTTAAATCTTTAATTTCATTTATTATAATTTCATTTATTTGGGGGATTTCATAATAACTTGAAGTGTATTAGGAAATATTTATTATTTTGTAATTTCATTCTTGTGACTCATCCCCCATCTCTTTCATAAATAATTGTCATCATCATCAACTTCATATCTTGAACAATAATTATTGAAATTTGTTTCTTGAAATTAATCTGGAAACACTTTTATGTTTCTTGTACTACTATGAGCATTATTAATCCCATGGATGACTACTGCTTACAGTATTTCAAGAAACATAGGTTCATGTGCCCAAGAGACGAAGGATGTGTCATTCAAAAAAATGTACCAATAAAATTATGAAAGATGAGTTGACAAGGATTAGTTTTAAATATCATTCACTTTTTTATAAATTCATAGGATAACACATTCAATAATGGATTAATTATTTTCTTAAATTCAATTACCCATTTCTTCAACATACAGAAATTCATTAAAATAATAAAATGTCGAGTTTCCCATATAATAATTCTCTATAATTTTGAACTTTTATAATTAATATCTTATGTGTATTTACTTATTTACAGTATAAATTAATTCATTTAACAATTTAATAAGATTGATATGAATCAAAAAATAGATGTAGACAAATTATTTTAGGATAGAATATGATGTTGGAGTTTAAGAGTTTATCATTTTTGTTATCGAGTAGTCATATGACACCTGTCAAATCCTTTGTTTGTGTTTACATTGTTGGTATTCAAGAAAAATTAGTCTGGAATAGTAAAAAGTATATTTTATTAATCACAAAATAGATCAGAGTAATAAATGATTGACTAAACATGGTGGCAAACAAAATATGGGCACTGATTGGGATAATACTATAGTTTATGAATCATTTCATATAAATACTAGTGTAAATGAAGATGGATGTTTCATGTATGAAATGATAAAGGAAATTGAATATGACATTCACGATTGTCCAAAATTGGTTGAGGAGTTAAATTGATGTTTCATGAAATCACTATATACTGATTTTACAAAATAATCAATATTTCAATCATTATTTATGTAATATAATTTGAACGTTGGTAGCGGATGGAGTGACACAAGCTATACGGAAGTACATGTTCTCCTGAATGATATGATACTAGATGAAAACTAACTTCCATGATGATCATATGATGATATTTTTTTTTTATTTTCATGATCTCTTAAAAAATTCATTCTTTACCAAATTATTTCATATTTTTTCTTAAGTACCATGAAAAACTCATAAAATTAAGTGTGGCATAGATTGATTAAATGGAAATGAATCTAGTGCCTCGAAATTTTTACGATACAATCCTATCATTTTACATTTTAGATGAATATATGGATGTTATGAAACTACGAGATAATTGACAAGGCATGTAGATACAAGAATTAATGATGGGAAAATAAATCATTAAGAAGTTTCTCCTCAGTAGAAGAATATTGATAACAATAATCGTAAATTTGGAAACTATATGAGAAAATTTTTCTATGAGTTATCTATACATGGAATAAATACTTTTGGTGTATATATTTTAACTCATAGTACATGGCCCGTCTTGTAGGTATATTATAACGTGCTTCCAGGTAATGCATGAAGCCCAGAAACATTATGTTCTATATATTTATATATAGTCAAAAGAAACCCATTTATGATATTGATGTCAGTTTGGATCCATTGATTGAAAATCTTAAATTGATATGGGATACATGTTTTACAATGTTTAATGCTCAGATAAGTGAAGAATTAATATTTGAGGTCCATGTTGCATGGAATGATAAATTACGTACCTGATTAGGGAAATTTATTAGGATATACCATTAAAGAAATGATGATGTGTCCAATTTATGATAAAACACTTATAATCAATTTGGTTGAAGCAGTCACTGATGACTGATTTTTAAGGAAATCATTAATTTTTACCACAATGACCTAAATACCAATCATGGATGACAACATTTGATGGGAATATCAATCTAGGTAGAACATCATACCATGTAACAGATGATCAAAAGTACAATAATATAAAATATATTGAAACTATTTTTTGGTAAACCATTTTTGAAAAACCTTAAAATACATTTTAGACGAAGAGTTCAATTTTCATTGAATTACCATATTGGAATAGTTTTTATGTCAGATATTTTATTGATGTAATGTATGCATGAGAAAATGTATTTGGTAGAGTAATTTGAATGTTGCTAAGCATTCTTAGAAAAAATATAGAATAAAGGCAAGGTTGGACTTGATTTAAATGAAGAAAATGGAAGAGTTGGAACTAGCAAAGGGTAAAAGATGGAATGTGATTCCCCAAAAAACATTCACTCTATCCAAACAAAAAAAAAATTCCCTTTTCATTAATAGTTTAAATGTTCCGCAAGTTTATTCATCAAATATCAAGAATGTAGTTTCGATGACTAATTTCAAGTTACAATGACTAAAATCACATGAATTTTTTTTTGATGAAATGTATAATTAATGTTTCTTTTTATTGAATTCTGCCTCAAAATTTAGGACATACATTTACTAGACCTAACTTCTTTTTCAATTCTTTATACAGTAATGTTATAGACCTGACAAAGTTTCCCATCATGACTAAAGATGTTGTTGTCATATTATATAAAATAGATATGTTCTTCACAATATCATTTTTTATATAATGTTTCACCAGGTGGTTCACATGGCTTGAGAGGTTCAACTTCGTGGTCCTATCAATTTTGGAAAACATCTACACCCTTAAATGATATATGGTGATTTTGAAATGCTAATTCATGAATCCAAGTTGGTTTGAAATTTTTATAGTAAAACAATATATTTTTGAAGATGATAATAAATTCTAGACTAATTAACTATTAGATGTTGAATGTGTCATTCTCACATAGTCTCAATACAAGGAACACATTATGTGTAATGGGAATTCTGGGTGAGAAGTTTTTACAATTACCTTGATAGAGAATTGTGAATATCACCTTTATATTTTACAATACAATGAAGATATTTATTCTTACATTGATGACCACAAATAAATTCATAGTTATTTGAATCAATTAATTACTGAAGTATGGATAGAAAATAAACATAATCAACAGTTTATATGATGGTTACGAGATCAAATTTATAAGGAATTATCTGAAAATATAAATTCAATTGTTGACATACTTCAATGGATAGCTAGAGGAATGAAAGAAAATTTTATATCACACACTTATTTTGTAATCAATGGTTATAAATTCTATAAAAATGAAATTAATGACTATAGTATGATGAAAAATAGTGGTGTTACACTTGTTAGGGAAGAAATGCACATATCTTGTTCCAAGGATAAAATACAATTTTGAATATATTTCATATTTTTTCAATATTAAACAGATATATGAGTTATATTATATAATATTTCAAGTGCTGATTTTCCATTGCAAATGGGTTGAAAATATAATTACAGGAAGTTTTAATGAAATGGGCCTCGTGGTTGTGAATTTCAATATGGAAGGGAAATTTGATGATCCATTGATAATTTAGTCACATCTAGTTCATGTATTTTATGTCTTTGATCCAACAAACAATGGATTATTGATTATACTGCTGGCGACTAAAACAATTTTAGGTCAGATGAATATTCAATCAAGGAAAACCCTTTTATTGGGAAATCACTATAACTTCATGATGGTTCCAATTTAAACAATGTATTTTATGTTAGAGGGGACCAAAAATAGGTGATTAGGATTCTTGATAGAAGAACCAAATATCAAAATACTTTTAAAAATTGATGTAGAGTTCATTGAAAAGGTAATGGAGTTATTTTAATATAATATGATTTTATTTATAATTATATATGGTCTCTGATGATTAAACATAATCTAAATTAATTGTTTGAATAATCATATTGATAATCCCTTATGCAAATTTGATTACACAAATCCCTCATAAGAACAATAAATAATGAACCAATCCCATTGGAATGATTTGAAGGTTATTTTAAGACATAATTTCCCTATTATTGAAAAAAAATATATAATAGAACATTGATTTAATATTCATTATTCCATAGAGAGTTTTTTATTTTAAACTATTACTATCCATCTGTCATTCCTTTATAAGAAGAGCAGTGAAACTATATATCCTCAATCACTAATGTAATATTTATGTTTTCATAGAGAAATCATTGTCCATAAAATTAATTTTTAATCTAATATTTAAATTTAATATATTACTTATTAGTATTACCCACATAATAATTCTATTCTTATGTAGGTGGATCTTTAGGTTTGATATGGGGAGGTTTATCCATCATTTACTCCTTCCTATACCAAAACATCCACAGACATATTCTCCCTCAAAAACTTTTCACCCTATAGTGTTTCATTTATCACTTTAGTTAATGGCATAGACCTATTACTTTTTGAAAATGAGGTGTTTGAGGTGTTCTGGGAGGTCAAGGTGACTCATCCCCAACACATTTCCAAATTTCTAATTTTATGAACAGTTTTATCAGTGAGGTTCAATGAACAGTTCTATCAGTGAGTTTTAGTGAATAGTCTATTGGTGAGGCTTTGTGAATAGTTATGTCAGTGAGGTTTAGTGAAGAGTTCTATCGGTGAGGTATTGTGAACAGTTCAATTAGTGAGTTTTAGTGAACAGTTCTATCGGTGTAGTTCTGTTAACAGTTCTATCGGTGAGGTTTTGTGAATAGTTCTATCGGTGAGGTTCAGTGAACATTTCTATATGTGAGGTTTTGTGAAATGTTCTATCGGTGAGTTTTTCTGAACAGTTATATCGTTGTGGTTCACTGAACAGTTCTATCGGTGAGGTTTTTTGAACATTTTTATCGGTGAGGTTTAGTGAAGAGTTCTATCAGTGAGATTTTGGGAACAGTTCCTTTGGTGAGGTTCAGTGAACAGTTCTATTGGTGAGGTTTTGTGTAAAGTTCTATCAGTGAGGTTCAGTGAACAGTTCTATCAGTGAGGTTTTGTGAACAGTTCTATTACTGAGGTTTTGTAAACTATTCTATCGATGAGGATCAGTGAATAGTTCTACCGGGGAGGTTTTGTAAATATTACTATTGGTGAGGTTTTGTGAACAGTTCTATTTGTGAGGTTCAGTGAACTTCTCTATCGGTGAGTTTCAGTGAACAGTGTTCCATCGGTGTGGTTCAGTGATCAGTGATCTATATGTGAGGATTAGTGAACAATGTTTTATTGGTGATGTTTAGTGAACATTGTTCTATCGGTGAGGTTCAGTGAACTGTGTTCTATTGGTGATGTTCTTGGACAGTGTCTATCGGTGAGGATCAGGAAACAATGTTCTATCGGTGAGGTTCAGTGTTCAGTGTTCTATCAGTAAGGTTCTAATGGAGAGGTTCGTAAACAGTGTCCTAATGGTGAGGTTCATGAAAAGTTTTCTATCGGTGGGGTTCATGAACAATTTTCTATCAGTGAGGTTCTAACAGTGAGGCTCATGAACAATGTTCTAACATTGAGGTTCATGATTAGTGTTGTAATAGTAAGGTTCAGGAACATGGTTTCCAGCTTTCTACAGTTTCACCTGTTTAGTGTTTTCCTTTGACATAAAATGCATTTAAAGCCTTACTTTGAGGACTCTTAATGCCAAATAAAATGCCATAAATCATATATTAATTATTCTTATGGATGGGGATGTTTTTACTTGGTCAAACCACATGGTTTAATGTAATCCGCATTTAATGGGGAATTGAACGTATCTTAAACCGTCGCCCCATTAAATCTTCAAAAGGGACAAGATATCTTCCTCCCTTGTTCATCCTCTTTGTTCTCACCTATGAGGCACTAGATCCTTTCAATCAATCTCATAGGAGTTTAAAAATCCTACATTACTCCATAGATTGGTTCCACTGTATTTTGATGCAACCAAGCTATATCGATCAATCTTCAATATAAGGTATGTTTTATTGTTATTCTTTTGGGGATCATATTCTCATATTTCTAATTTCCATATAATTATATGAAATATCCATGCCTCTACTGGGGTTTTTCTTAGTGTTTGGTTGGTTCGGTCGTACCATGGCATCCTTGGGTGGATGCAGTTGTCGCGAGAGGAGTATCGCGACCTGTTGTGTGGATAAAGAACACGAGGAACTCTTTGAGGTAGGGGATTTTTTGCTTCTCATATCATTTACGTGCAATTGTATTGTTATCCTATTTAATCCGAGTAGATGAAAATAGAATTGAAATAATAAATATTTTAACTGGATAAATAAATTTATATCAATCGTATGTTATTGCCCCGTGTTTTTATCGATATTGTGACATATATGCTTTCTTTGATTAGTTGTTTGTTCTTTATGGAAATCGCTAATGAACGTAAACCGAGATTAATTGATAATTGTTTGGATAAAGATAAAGAGGCATGTAAACAAATCTGGTTGTTATTGTAATTTTATATTAATCAAATTGGTGAAGTAATCATGTTCATTTATTTGTGATAGCCTACTATTAGGTTTCCCAAATTTATAACCAATGTGTAATAAATTAGTTAATCTAAGATGGAATAAAGAACTTTTGGTTGTTAAAAAATAATTTATTGAAGGGTTCTAAGTTACCCACTTGATTTTCAAAGGTCCAAGAGCCCAATTGTAAAGATGTTTGTTTTACTTCTGCTTGTGTTTTGATGTGACCCTGGATGGTTCTAGTAATATGTGGAGGCATGGATGCCTTTTTGTTTATGGTAGAAAATGACGCCTATAGTGGTGAGATTCATCGGTTTATGAATTTGGGGTCCAGGGAGGACACCAGGGATTATGGAATTGGATAGATGTGATTGTTGGATGCTTTTAGGTTCTTTCGTTGTTTATCTTCTTTACTTTTCCCCCTGCTCAAGGCAGCTGGTCTTACTTACCCTTCTTCTGAAAGAGGCAATGAAATGTAGGATATGCCATGTGATTTCCATATTTAGATTCTCAAGGAAGGATGGGTTTATACTTTTTCTATAAATGACAATGTGTTGATGAGTTGTACATATACTCATCACGTTGACCCCCCTTGTGTTAGGTATCACTGAATGTTTTTCGAGAATGCATGGGAATGCGGGTCTGTATTTCTGTAATAAATAATTGAATAAATGGTGTTAACCCATGGGGATTGAGTTGCTAGAACATAATGATGATTTTGTAATTTTGAAGGAACAGTTGACTTGGGAATGATGGTAATGAAAATTACTGTGGATTTGTTCATGGTTAATTAATGTTTAATGAATTATTCAACGTAAATTGAATCTGATAAAAAGGGAATGATGTAATATAATAAAGCTCTCTAAATGGTGGTATTCTTATAGGATACATAGTCTTAGAAGTAGCAGCCCAGATTCTGAGAGACATTAGCTGTAGTTGTGTCTAAGACTAGGTAATTCCAATAGTGTGGTTGTGATATATAATATATCGTGTAATTTTTGTGTTTCTATACGCTACTCCACCTAGTCAGTAAGGGAAACTGACACCTCGGGGATTCTGAGCCCTTGGGGATGTTTTCCCCAACATTTTGGTTGGAGGATGGATGGTTGACTACCCCCTATGGCCCAGCTCTCTTCTCTTGCTAGATACTTGTGCTGGTAGGGCCAACGGTTAGTTTTCCCCATATATATGTGTAGGGGGTTGTAATGTATTGTGGTTATTCACACATATTTATTATGGATATAGTATCCTATGGACTACTATAGGTGTAACATGTATGGGCTATGATGGCTTGTAGATTCTTATTCGGTGTTTTGGTACAATGGCTTGAGGTATAATACCCGATATATGATACATATTATGCGGTTTTTGGTGGCTACAAGAAACTACCAGGTTACTTTTCTTATGTGAAGATGGTGGTTTTTTTTGCATGAGTTGAACGTTGTGGTGGTTCACCCAGGTGTGTGTGAGCAAGATTTTTTAGAGAGACATGCTCAGGATGTGCGGTGTTGGGGAAACGTGGCATACTAGTGGAGAAGTAGTAGCAGTGTACACTTGATATTATTTATTATATGATATATTATTATATGTGTTACTTTTTGAGAGTATCCACGGTGAGGTTTGGAACATAGTATACCAGTTTAGGTGATGAGTTAGTTTCACTTGTTGTTCACTGTGCTTTTGCATGCTTTCATTAATTTTTCACGAGAGGCTTCAGGGAAGATACTACTGAGTATACTGTTATACTCACCTGATGTATATATAAACTGTTTTTTAGGTCACATGGAACAGGTTGGAGATCAATCTGGTTTCTACTAACTTGGGGTTGTAGGAGCGGTTCGGGCTTATGCTTGCTGTTGATTTTACTTTCCTTTGGGTACGTGCTATTTATCCCTTCCTATTGTAGTACTTTTGCATGAAATTTCATATATTCACCTGGTTATATTTTATATTCTAGTTTTGAGTTGAAGTAGATTGGTTTCTATCTTATCTCTCTCTTCCGCATGTGTTCTCTTATACTGTAATGCCTCCCATTTGTGTGTTTATTATACCCTGGGTGCTAGTCGCCAACCTGGGGCCTACTGGAGGCGAGACTTGGGGTTCATTATCTCCCTACTCACATTTTCGACCCATGAGGGGTACACATTGTGGGAAGGGGTCGTGATAGAGTGGTATTAGATGTCTGGTTGAGGGATATTATGGAGTTTAGTGTTAGGAACATGTGAGGTTGCATGGGTTGGTAGGGAAACGATGTCATTCAAGTTTAAGAAGTGTGGTAAACACTGGAGACTAGCTGAGACATAGCCATTTAGGGCCCCCTATGATTTGATGTACGGACCATTAAGATTACAGTGGAAACTACAAAAGGTGATACTAGTTGCAGGGTAGTGACCTAGGAAGGGATAATGCATCATTTTTCATTGTGCATGTGTTTGAATGGGTAGAACATGGGATATGTTAACATAAACTGAATAAAAGAAAATAAATATTTAATTAATGTTGAGTCTTCCATATTCCTGGTTTAGGAGCTATAACGGTTTATTATTTTATAGGTATGGCTCTAGTTCGACGTCCTCATAAGGTTTTCACAAAAAAAAATATCTATTAGGCCATTCCAGCAGATCACCATAGTGTAGAGGTTGACGACAACGACACTTTGAGGAATACACTATGAGAGTATTAGTGCCAGTGTCTGTAGAAGTATGAGGGCTCCATTTCAGATGTAGTCACTGAAGACTGGTTAGAGGAGGTAAAGATCATCATTAGTTCGATCCGTGCATTGAAGGAGCACTCGGTGTACTTGGTTGTCACGATGGTGCATGGAACAGGGAGGCAGTGGTGGTTCTTGTTCCTTGGGGATCGTGAGGAGTCAGCAATCTCATGGGAGGAGTTCTGACACAAGTTTAGAGTCGAGTTTATTTCTTCAACAGAGAAGGTGTCCAGCCGCCAAGAGATTCATACACTTCAACAGGGTATCTCTAGCGTTCGAGAGTTTTTAATCCATTTCAGGAACCTTTTATGATATGTTTCGGACCTATTTATAGATGAGGAGGCTTGGGAGAGAAATTTAGAGGAGGCTTTTCATCTAGAGATCCAGTGTCAGGTCACCCAATTTATGCTAAAAACATATCATTAGGTATTGGCGAGGGCAGAGGTTATCGAGAGGACTATGGCCCAGACTATATCATCACGAGAGGGGAATCAAGATAATTCCTCACGAAGTAGAGTTGTGGTCTGGGGTTCCAGGTTTTTAGTGCAGAAGAGTTTCTGTTCATCTGGGGGTAGGTCCCAGCCCTTCACATCTCATTTCTCTAGAAGAAGAAACCCTCAGGATTATGCCAACGGATCAAACAATTGTTTTTCTTGTGGTGGTCTTGGCCATCAGCAGCGGGAGTGCTTGACATTTCAGATCAGTCATTATGCACCGGGTGCTACGCTCCAGGTTCCTCCGCTGTGGCAGCTACAGTCGAGGGAAGCAGTTTCCAGTTCCACCATATTTAGATCAATATAGGGTGGATGGGGTGGACAGAGGACAGCCCAATGACTCTCCTCATCCTCATAGAGTAGACCGTGGCCATGGTTGTGGTCTTAATCAGGTTCAGAGAGGTCGTGGAAGTGGTCGTGGTCAGCTTCATGCTCTAGCATTACTATCTCCAAGTGAGTCAGACGTCATTCTAGGTACCCATTTCTTGTTTTCTACCTTGTTGTATGCCTTGTTTGATTCAGGAGTGACACACTACTTCATATCACCTAAACTTTTCCATGCTTTGGGACTTCGGGTAGAGAGGCTTCCAGTTCCCTTGGCGTTGACTACACCAGTTGTAGGTCAGGCTGACTTTTTTGATGTATGAAGATAATGTGGGTTAGTTTTGGGGAAACACCACTCTTGGGGAGACTTCCTATATTTATAAATACAACCATATGATTTCATCCTCAGCATGGATTGGTTGTATTCGGTGCAGGATATCATAGATTGCTTTAGGATGAAGGTCGTTCTCATTGGTGCGGAGTAGAGCAAGTGGAGTTTTTTGGTGAGCGAGACCCTCGTAAGGGTAAGAGGTTCATTCCATCAGTATCTTCCATGATGGCTGATATGATTCTGATTTCTTCAGAGGTTCATCAGTTGGCGTTTCCTAGGGTCGTAGAGGAGTTCCCAGATGACTTTCTTGAAGAGGTTGTAGCATTACCCCCTCGACGAGAGATCGAGTTAGGGATCAAGCTTTATCCAGGAGTGTCTCATATCTCTATGTCTATATATAATATGACTCCTTCTGAGTTATGAGATCTATGTATACATATTTATACTCTTCTATGGATTGATGAAATATTCGATCAACTAAAGTGTGAAAGTTGTTTCTCAAAGATCGACTTTCGGTCAGGATATCATCAGATGCGTGTGAAGGATGAGTATATCTTGAAGACTGCTTTCTGTTACCATCATGGGCATTATGAGTTCGTTGTAATGTCTTTTGGTGTGACGAATGCTCCAGATGTATTCATGGGATTGATGAATGTTGTGTTTCGTGAGTTCCTGGACAAGTTCATGGTATTATTCATCGATGAAATCCTTATGTACTCCAAATCTGAAGAGGAGGATGCACAACATCTACAAGACATTTTGGCAGTTCTTTGTCGACATCAGTTGTTCGGGAAGTTGTCGAAGAGTGGGTTTTGGGCTCGAGAAGTCCGTTTCGTGGGGCTTGTTGTGTCCCAACTAGGAGAAGCCATGGATCCATCGAAGATAGAATCATTTGTGTCTTGGGAAGCCCCCAAGAAAGTGTCAGAGGTGCAAAGTTTCCTTGGTCTCATAGGCTATTATAGATGGTTAGTAGCATATTTCTCATGATTTGTGACTCTGTTGACAGATTTTACTAGGATGGACCAGAAATTCATATGGACTAATCAGTTTTAGGAAGCATTCTAGTTTCTATAAAAAAGTTAGTATGTGCTCCAGTCCTTTGTCTTCCAGTTGAGGGAGTTTAGTTTGATGTTTTCTGCGATACTTCACATCTAGGGTTAGGTTGTGTTCTGTTGCAGTAGAGGTCAGTTGTTTCTTATGATTCTCCATAGTTACATCCCCAAGAACGCAACTATGGAACCCATGATCTTGATTTTTCATCCATGGTGTTTTCTCTTAAGTTGTGGAGACAATACCTCATTGGTGAGCGCTTTGTGGGTTTCACCGATCATAAGAGTTTGAGGTATGTTTTTTCCCAGCTTTAATTGAACATACGACAACATTGGTCTATGGATTTCTTATAGGAATATGACTTATAAATATCATATACACCTGGAAAAGGGAATGTTTTAGATTATGTGCTGAGTCGAAAGTCAAGTAATGATGTTGTGTGTGAATCTGGTGATTCCTAGAGAGTAATGGAAGAACTGTCATCATTTCATATTGATATGGAAGAAGTTGGGGTAGAGGTAGTATTATTCAGATGATATCATAGTAATCCCTGATACAGAAGGTGGAAGAGTCCTAGTTGGGAGATCTAGAGCTGGAGGTTTGGAGAGACTGATTTTTTTGTGGTGAGGCCCCTGATGGTTGTTCAGAGGATGAACAACACCAATTGTTGTATCATGTAAGGCATTTTGTTCCCTTGATGATTCACGAGACAGTTCTCCGAAAGTCCCATAGTTCCCCTTTAGAATTACATCCTGGCCTGACAAAGATGAACCGATCCGTTAAGAGTCTGTTTTGGTGGCATGGGCTGAAGCGTGCGGTTGTAGAGTTTCTGTCTAGATGCTTAGTCTGCCAGAAGGTAAAGGCTGAACATCGTGCTCCTCATGGTCTTCTCAAGTCATTAGAGACTCCTCAGTGGAAGTGGGAGGACATCTCAATGGACTTTGTTATAGTTTAACGTTGAGCTCCGGGAGGACATGATGTATTTGGGTGGTAGTGGATCATTTAACAAAATCGACCCACATCATAGCGATCAAGGAGTCGAGCTCAGAGGAAGTTTTGTCAAGGCAGTATTTAGAGAAGGTGGTGAGACATCATGGAGTCCCTAGGACAATAACTTCTGATTGAGATCCTCATATTAATTCTAGAGTGTGGTGAGGTCTCTATCATGCTTTCAGTTATCAACAATGCCTTAGCACTGCTTTTTATCCTCAAATGGGATTTCAAATAGAGCGAACCATCTAGAATCATGAAGACATGTCAATCTATTGTGTTCTTCATTTTGGAGGTTCATGGATGAGGCACTTACCCTTGGTGGAGTTTTCTTACAATAATATTTTTCACTGCACCATCGGTATGGCATCATTTTTAGCCTTTTATGGTCGGACTTGTCATTCTCCGTTTTTCTGGACTTGGGACGGAGAGACAACAATTCTTGGACTGGAACTAGTGCAGAATAAAACAGAGAAGGTTCAGGTGATTCGTGAGAGGATGAAGACAACTCAAGATTGTCAGATATCATATGTTGATCAAGGAAGGATACCCTTGCAGTTTAATGTTGGGGATCATGTGTTTCTGAAGGTGACTCCCTGTCGTGGGCAGTGATGGTTTGGTAGTGGAAGTAAGCTTTCTCCCCGGTTTTTTTGTCCTTTCAAGGTGTTATCTCATGTTGGAGTTGTGGAGAATCGAGTAACACTTCCCCCATAGATGATTCGAACACATGATGTTCTCCATGTTTCACAGCTCCGTCATTATCTTCATGATGACTCTCACATCATCGATAGGGGGGAGATCAATGTCGCTGATGATGCTCCCTTTGAGGAGAAACCTGTGGATATCCAAGACCGCAAGGCTAAGGTATTGACCTAGCATTCTATCCCCTTAGTTTGTGTACTGTGGTGACAGAGTGGGATGGAGGAGAGTACTTGGGAACGTGAGTCATAGATATGTTCTTAGTACCCAGAGTTAGTTGATTTTTAACTCTTTTCATGTAACAATGTTTCCTTCATGGTCATAGCTTTCATGTTTATTTATAAATTTATTTTGTTGCTTTTGTGGAGTACTATATTTTGAGAGGTATATCAATGAGTGGTTGTTCGGACCATGTTTTTAATTCTGCAGGTTGAGAATGTTTTGAGATGTATCTGATGTAATGGCCCGGACCACTCTGGTCCATTGCATTGTGAAAATGTGGTGTTTGAGGTTTTTCGGGAGGTCAAGGTGACTTATTCCCAACACTTCGCCAAATTTCAAATTTTTTTAATAGTTATATCCATGAGGTTTAGTGAACAGTTCTATCGGCGAGGTTTAGTGAAAAGATCTATTGGTCGGATCTGTGAACAGTTCTATCAGTGAGGTTCGGTGAATAGTTCTATCGGTGAGGTTTTGTGAACAGTTCTATTGGTGATGTACAATGAGCAGTTCTATCGGTGAGGTTTTGTGAATAGTTCAATTAGTGAGGTTTTGTGAATAGTTATATCAGTGAGGTTCAGTGAAAATTTTTATCCAAAGTTTTTGTGAACTGTTCTATCAGTGAGGTTCAGTGAACAGTTCTATTAGTGAGGTTCAATGAATAGTTCTATCGGTGAGGTTTTGTGGAGAGTTCTATCAGTGAGTTTCAGTGAAGAGTTCTATCAGTGAGGTTTTTTGAACAGTTCTATCTGTGAGGTTTAGTAAATAGTTCTATCGGTGAGGTTTTGTGAACAGTTCTATCAGTGAGGTTCAGTGGACAGTTCTATCAGTGAGGTTTTGTGAACAGTTCTATTAGCGAGGATTTGTGAATAGTTCTATCAGTGAGGCTCAGGGAACAGTTCTATCATTGAGGTTTTGTGAATAGTTCTATTGGTGAGGTTTTGTGAACAGTTCTATCAGTGAGGTTCAATGAACAATTCTATCGATGAGGTTTAGTGAACAATGTTCTATCGGTGAGGTTCATTGAACTGTGTTCTATCAGTGAGGTTTATTGTACATGGTTCTATCAGCGAGGTTTTAACGGTGAGTTCGTGAACAATGTTATAATGATGAGGTTCTTTATTAGTGTTCTATTGGTGAGGTTCATGAATAGTGTTTTATCGATGAGGTTCTAATGGTGAGGTTCTTGGACAATGTTCTAACAGTTATGTTCTTGAACAGTGTTTCCAGCTTCCTATTGTTTCACCGCTTTAGCATTTTCATTTGACGTAAAATGCATTTAAAGCCTTATTTAAAGGAATCTTATGGCCGATTCAAATTCCATTAATCATATTTTAATTATTCCTATGGATCAGGATGTTTTTACTAGGTCAAACCATGTGGTTTAATGCAATCCACTTTTAATGGGGAATTAAGCGTATCCTAAACCATCGCCCCATTAAATCATCAAAAGGAACAAGATATCTTCTTCCCTTGTTCACCCTCATTGTTCTCAGCTATGAGACACTGGAACCTTTCAATCCATCCCATATTAGTTGCACAATCAATCTATACTCCCCATATTAGTTCCACTCTATTTTGATGCAACCAAGCTGTATCGGTAAATCTTCAGTATAAGGTATGTTTTATCGTCATTCCATTGGGGATCATATTCTCATGTTTATCCTTTCCATATTATACCATGAAATCTATATTCTTATAATGGGGGTTTTCTTTGAGTTTGGTTGGTGCGGTCGTACCATGGCATCCTCGGGTGGATGCAGTTGTCGCGAGAGGAGGATCACAACCCGTTGTGTGGATAAAGAACGAGAGAAACTGTTTAATGTAGGGGATTCGTGGCTTCTCTTTTCTTTTAAGTGAAACTGTATTGTTAGCAAGTTTAATCCCACTGGATGACAATGGAATTGACATAATAAATATTTTAACCGGACAATTAAATTGATATCGATCGTATGTTATTTTCGCCACGTTTTTATAGATATTGTGATATCTATTCCTGCTTTGATTATATACTTGTTCTTGATGGAAATCGATAAAGAATTGAAAACAGGATTAATTGATTATTATTTTTATAAAGATAAATTGTCTTGTAAACGAATCTGGTTCTTGTTTAATTTGATGTTAATCTCATTAGTGTAGTAATTATGTTCATTTATTTGTCATAGCTTACTGTTAGGTTTCCCGAATTTTGAACCAATTAATAATAAATTGAATAATCCAAGATGGATTAATGATCTATTGGCTGTTAAAAGATAATTTCTTGCAGGGTTCTAAGTTACCCTTTTTTATGTTCATGGGCCAAGATCCCAATTGTGATGATGTTTGGTCTATCTGGGGGGTGTCTTGGGTCTGTCCGAGGGGTGTCCAGGTTCTGTCTGGGGGGGTGTCCAGGGTCTGTCTGTGGGGTGTCCACGGTCTGTCCGGGTTTTACTGCTACTTGTGTTTTGATTTGTGTCTGGATGGTTGTTGTAATATGTCGAGGCATGGAGGCCCTTTTGGTTGAGGAATTAAATGATGCCTAGAGTGGTGAAATGCATCGGTTTATGCATGTGGGTGTTAGGGAGGAAACTAAGGATGATGGAATGGGATAGATGTGATTGTTGGATTCTTGTTGTTTCTTTGGTTGTATATCTACATTACTTTTCCCCACTACTCAAGGCGGTTGGTCTTACTTACCCTTCTTCCAAAAGAGGTGAGACACATAGGATATGCCACATGATTTTCGTATTTAGCTTCTCAAGGAATGATGGGTATATGCTCTTGATATAAGTGGCAATGACTTGATGGGTTGTACATCTACTCAGCGAGTTGATCCCCCTTGTGTTTATTAGCATTGAATGTTTTCATAGAATTCTTGGGAATGCATGAAAATATTTCTGTAATGAATAATTGAATGAATGGTGCCAACCCATGGGGATGGAGTTGCTGGAACATAAAGATGAGGTTGTAATTTTGAAGGAATCATTGACTTGGGTATGATGCTAATGAAATTTAATATGGAATTTTTCATGGTTAATTAATGTTTAAATAATTAATCAAAGTAAAGTGAAATTGAAAAAAAGGCAATGAATTAATCTAATAAATCTATCTAAATGGTTGTATATTTATAGGATACCTAGTCTTAGAAGTAGCATCATGGAGTCTGAGAGACTTTAGATGATGTTGTTTCTAAGACTAGGTAATGCCAATAGTGTGGTTGTGAGATATAATATATCCTGTACATTGTTTGTTTCTATATGCTACACTACCCATTCATCAAGGGCAACTGACACCCTGGGGATTCTGAGCCCTGGGGGTGTTTACCCTAACATTCTTGTGGGAGGATGGATGGATGACTACCCCCTTTGACCCCACTCTCTTCTCTTGGTAGTTACATGTGCAAGTATCCATAATGGGTAGTTTTCTCCATATATGTGTGTAGAGGGTTGTAATGGCTTGTGGTTATTCACAAACATATTTTCTGGATATAGTATCCAATGGACTACTATAGGTGTAACTTGAATGGGATGTTGTGGCTTGAGGGTTCTTACACGGTGTATGGGCTGTAATGGCTTGAGGTAAAATAAACAATGTATGATACACATTATACAGGCTGTGGTGGCTCCCAAAAACTACCTGGTTACTTCTCTTTTGTGGAAGTGTTGATTTTGTTCCACCAGGTGCACATTGTGGTGCTTTTCCTAGGTTTCTAGGGGAAATCATTTTTAGAGAGTGATGCTCAGGACATGTGACTTGGAGTAAAGTGGAAAACCAATGGGTAAGTAGTATCGGGGTACCCTTGATATTCTTCATTATAAGATATTTTATTATATGTGTTACTTTGTGAGAGTAGCCAAGGTTAGGTTGGGAACTTAGTATACCTGTTTAGGCGATGAGTTTGTTTCACTTATTTTTCGTTGTGCTTTAGCATGCTTTCTTTACTTTTTCATGAGAGGCATTAGGGAGGATCCTACTTGGTATATTATTATACTCACCCTATGTATATATAAACTTTTTTTCTGGTCATTTGGAGCAGGATGGAATCAATGTGATTTCTACTAGTTTGGGGTTGCAGGAGCTGTTCGGGCTTCTGGTTGGTACTTTTTTTATTTTCTTTTGGGTACTTGCAGTTTTTCCCTCTTAGTTGTAGTGCTTTTGCATGAAATTTCATATGTGAACTTGGGTTTCTTTTATATTCTATTTCTGAGATTTTAGTTGATTGGTGTCTATCTTGTCTCTCTATTATTAATGTGTTGTCTTAGAGGGTAATGCCTCCCATTTGTGTGTTTATTATACCCTCGGTGAAAGTCTCCAACCCAAGGCCTACTGGAGGCGGGAATCAGTGGTCATTATCTCCCTCCTCACGTTGCTGACCCAGGAGGTGTAAACTATGTGGGGATGGATTTTTGACACTTCGTTTCATGTTCCATCAATATACATAGTTGGAAGAGAAACAATTCTTCTTTTTCACAATCACATAGGAATTCATTATGTTTTCACAACATAATAATTGTCTTTTAATTAATGTATTATTTTGTATTGATGTTTTATTAATTTCTTTTTATTATTACTCATATAATAATTATTTTTCTATATAGGTGTATTGTTTTGTTTAGGTTGTGGTGATCTATCCATACATCATAACATTGTACACCAAAACATAAAAAAAATTATTCTCACTGAAAACCATTCGCCGCTGCAATGTTGACATTTATCACATTCCGTCACTATACCTCCACTTCTCAATCATAGAGTTAATATTCATGTTTCCATGGTAAAATAATTATATATTTTGTATATTAATGTTTAATTTTTTTTAGTATTACACAAATAATTATTGTTTTTATATAAAATAACATTCTTCATTTAGATCAGGGGTGGTTTTTTGGAAGCTATTGATGTAGTGTTGATTGATCTTAAAATAAAGTCAATTGATATCATGGTAACATTGACAGTTTAGATTTATTGATAATTTAGGATGTGTTGGAATATTCTTCACCTCAATATTACATAGAATGTGAAAAGTATGACTCCATGTACATATTTTTCATTACAATTAACACTAATTTTTGTAAAATTGACAAATGACATACTCAAAATGATGAAATCATATTCAGATTGTTTTGATACTTTACAATAATGTTCCCTATGTCATACTTGATGTGTAAGAAATATAATCAGCACAATCTGATTCATGATGTTCTAGGTATGAATCAATTTTTTCGTTATCGATTTAAAGTCATCATTATAGTTCAAAAAGTTCCATTCATTGAAAAATGACCAAATGCACTTGATTTTTTTTGATAATTTAGAAAAGATATTAAAAATTCATTTCAGAATCATAGGAATCAGTTTCACAACAAAATAATACATGATGTAATCATAATGAGTCCAAAGTGTGAGGCCCAGCTTAAAAATACATTTTATTAAAACTGATAATTGACTTACTCAAAATTGAGAAAAATGCATTCAGATTGTTTTGATACTTCAGTAAAATGTTTCAATGTAATTTGGGTTGTGTATGAATCATCCAATCCCCAATATGATTCACGATGTGACTGGTGTGACTATATGTGCATCTTTATAATTAAAATTGCCACATATTTTTGTAAAATGGTCAACTGACCGACTCAAAACAAAGAAAATGGAATCAGATTATTTTAATTATTTATGAAAACTATCCATATAATATTTTTTACATGTAGATATCGACCCCACCTCAATATAATTCATTATAATATTTATATGACTCAACGTTTCTATTTCCTATTTAAAATTATCATTTTTTTAAAAAAAAATTCCCCTCTTTAAAACCCCATAAAAATGTTTGGGTGATCATGATAATTGAAGAGAATGATTGATAAGTAATTTTTTAAGGGAAATAATTGGTCTTACCTTAAACAGATCCACTATGAGATCAAAATGAGTCAATGTTCATTGTTCCATTTTAAAAATTCATTTTAGTAAAAAAACACTAACAATCTCAAAATTGTGAAATAACATTTTGATTTTGATACATTATAAAAATTATTTATATATCATTTGAGACATGTAGGAATCATCCACACCTCAATCCAACCCATGGTGTGACATGTGTGATTCAAAGTGTGTATATTTATTTATAATTGATAGTAATTCTTGATAAATGGATAACTGACCTACTCAGAACCAAGAAAACTCATTTAGATTATTTTGAAACTTTAGGAAAATTGTCCATAAATCATTTTTTACCTATATAAATCAACCACACCTCAATCTGATACTTGATGTTCATAGTATGACTTAATGTGTCCTTTATTAATTTAAAATTTTCATTTTATTTCAAATAGTGTCCCTCGCTAAAAACCATACAAACATCCTCATATTTTCTTGATAATTTATAAAAATGATTCATCGGTCATTTTGGAGGGGCAGGAATCAGTTTCACATCAAACTGATACATGATGAGAACGGAAAGGGAAAAAAGTGAGTGTTTCCATTTCAAAATGGCATTTAAGTAATAATGAAAAATAACATATGAAAAACGTAGAAACCATAATCACATTGTTGTTGATACTTCAAGAAAACAATCAAAAAGTCATTTCAGATGTGTTGTAATCAGACACACCTCATTCCAACACATGACGTGATCAATATGGCTCCATGTTAAACATATAATATAAAAATTGTCATCAATTTTAATAAAATTAATATCAATTTTAGTAATGACACCATCACGATTAGTAAAATTGACACTTGTTGTTAATTTATTTTTTTATATTATTACAATCATAAGAATGGTTTTCTTATATAGGTGCACTATATTTCTCGATTAGTGGTGGATTGTTTAATAATAGCTTGAGTAGAGGATAAGATTAAAAGGAAAACGAACATTTATGTTTTTGACTGTATGTAAAAAAAATTATTTATGTCATTTTATATATCAATGTTTTAAATTTATTTTATATAGTGGTTTTTTGTTTATTTTTAATATAAAAAAATTTCATTTAAATTAGGTATTGGGTACTATTTTTGTTGATATCTATTGAGATTCTATTAATTTTGTGTGATGTTATAGAACATTTCCCTGGTGATGTATTGTGTTATTGCAGCACAATGTAGTATGGCCCTTTATCACTACTTTAAAAAGCATTGATAAAGTACTCGTTTTTTGTTTTTTTTAAGAAATAATAAATTACACATGATTCGTCACATTTAAAAGTTCTTATTAAGGATCTCTTTATTAGTTCTTCTACAATAACTGATAAAATCCCATTTAACAACTCATTTATAAGAGATGATAAAAGACCATAGATTTTAATCTTTCTTAGGTAGAATCCACATTTTTAGTCCTTATAATGAACATTTCTAGAGCTATTAATGGCCTATGTTATAGTAGTGAATGTATTTTTATGAAATCATGTGTAGACATAATATATTCCTCTTCTATAGTTTTAAATGAAATTAAATATTGATTCTTAATAGGTTATTAAATACATAGTTTTCTAAGATATAATTAAACACGTAATGTTGATATTTGATCATCTTCTAAACTAGTCAAATATACATCAGTAAACCCCAATATATCTTATATATTTTTTTCATTATATAGAAAAATTAAATCAATGATGCCTCCAGTGTATCGAATAACTATTATAACTAAAAGTATGTTTCCCTCTACGGGATTAATATAATACCATGTATCATATAATATGTAAAAAACAATATCCGGATATATCACTATCATGTATAAGTGATTTCGAATGATCTATATATCGTCAATGATAGTTATTGCTTTTCCTTCATTATCCCTTTGCAATTTCATCCCTGTAGTAACATGAGTTTTTATTACATTGTTATTTTCCATACCAAATATTATTATAACCTTATTATCTTCTTTTTATTGTTAAATTAATTCCTCATGTCGACCTACATTTACCTATAAACCATGAAAAAAAGGTACATCACTAAACCCTGACATTTAGAACACGAATTTCATAAATTCTAAAAAAATATGTATAATAAGATTCATTTTATACAAATAATGATTATAACATTGACATATACTATTATACTCATTCTTCTATTACTCTTATTATTGATATAGAGGATATAGCGAACTCCACCAGTCTCAAAACCATGATTTGTGAAACACTAATCTAGTCATGAATTCCACACTCGTGTTTCATGTTTGATCCCATATTGATCCATAATTAATTGAAAAACTTTTTTTACATATTCATGAATGATAATATCATATTTCTTTTCAATATAAAATTTTACTTCTAGAACCCCAATTTGAAATGTTTTCTTGACAACCCTATGGAAGTCTTTAATTTTACATAGCACAACTACGACCAATAATAATCAAATTTTCAACACCCTTGAAAATGTTAAAATGTTTCGTCAAAATCAATACCTTCTATTTGGGATATCAATTTCACAAAATTTTTCCTTGGTTTCTAATTATTGTAAAATCATTATTCCGATTTTTATTGGAAATCCCCATTTGGTCCTAATGTCATTTTTATCTTTTTTGTGTCAAAATAATTTCCTATGTTTTATTCCTTTCTATTTGGTCATACACATCATTAATTTATGGAACCCATATATCACTTATTGAGTCTTCTTCAAGTAACTATTCGATTACCATTGAGATGAATGATTCTTACTATAGAGTCTTATCCCTCCTCATCTATAATAGTTCTATCTAACGATGATGATATCATCACTATCAATTTTAGTTGATATATTTTTTGTGTTAATTCTTATTATCATTTGAATATCCTTATTAATATTCCATAGATACATGAACTCTCATGAGATTCTAATTTCTTTAGAACTATACTCCTAAGAATCTTCTTGTAATTTTGGATGATTCTAAATTTTCAAAAACTACAAATACATCATTGATACCCATTATGTTTCAATGATATATATTAATGAATATTTATATTTTATATATTGTATGTAATATAGAAATATCCATTCATCTCGATGGGACTAAAAGTTATATATTTGTTCTTATTGAGATTAAAATACCTACTACCGAAAACTCAATATCAATTCAACGATGGCTTTATTACATAACACATATCATATGAAGTCTTTATTTTCATTGTAACTTATTTGTCTCTTTTAGGAATATATACTGATGTCAATGCTTGTTCATTCCAAAACATATCATGATATTCATTCTCGATAAGTATCATTCCCACCATATTTTTGAGAATCCAATTTATTCTCTCAACTAGTTTATTTTTCTGTGGATTTATTATTTCTAAAACATAGATCCTTAACCACAGTTTCTCAAAATTATCCTTTACTTGGGTATTCATGAATTTTATTTCCTTATCAATTTGAGACTTCAATATCTTTTTATCTTTCATGTTTTCATCTTCCATTCCAAAACATTTTGGGCAACAAAACAACATATAAAAGAGGGTTATTATTGAAACCCATTCCATTATAATAAATATTCAATGAAAAGTACATTATATATTTTTATATAAATATAAAGCATGAAATAGTTCCATACACATTAATATTCACTAGATCATGTAATTTTTTCTACCTTATCTATTTTCATTATACAACTTCCCAATAATCTTATATTTTAGAAAATAATTTCTTGGATGAGTATAATCATGTGAAAACATAAAGATATATTGAAAATAATCACATTATAGTAGACAGTACATGGATTTTTGGATAATATGGACAATAATTGTAAACCATATATGGTTTTCCACATTCTTAAACATAAAAAAATATTTCTTTTATCTATTTAAAATGTATAAATTCACCACTATGTGATTTTGATCCAAAAAAGGTACTCTATATATTCTATTGATGATACATAATTTATTTAAATATTATTTCATGTCTTTAGTCACAGAATTGATTAAAATTTATAATTTTATAATGATATCATCAAAAGAAAAGATATCTACACATCTCATGTATCTTCCCTTAAACATGTATTTCCCTAATAAAATGTCTTACATGCCTTCATCATTTCATAATTTCAGGAAAACTTCTTTTTTGGTACAAAAGTCCTTTAATATAATTATTATTACTTATCATATGAGAGGTTAACCCACTGTCAATAATCAATAATCTAATAAAATTTTATGCATTGAAGGAAATATCTATAAACCCATCCTGATCAACTCTTTTTTATCTATTTTGTTGGATTAATAAATGATGTTGAATCATGTTTATGGTAGTGTATTTGGTATGAAGGAGCATCCTCATATTTCAAAGATTTAAATTTATTTCACTTTGACACCTCATTTGGTGTTCCCATTGGGTGTTGTATGTAATTTATTTGGATCTATTTTAATACCTTCCACTACACTATTTATTATAAAAAAATAACCATGTTTTTGAATCCACCAGGCCAAAAAAATTACCATCATAGGAATAATGTAATATTGAACTCTTTTTGGATGAATCAATTTCATTTTAAGAAATCTATACCTCTTGTATATGAATCATACATATTGAAAATTTTCCAACATTCCACTACTATAATGCATGATAAAAGGTGTTTTTATTTAAATAATTTATACACCACTAATTTCTCCTTGAGTACCCAAAATATTTTATTTACAATTCATATGATAATCTATATAAAACATCGATGTGGGAGATGGTGTTCTGAAATAAATACATTAATAATTTTAATTTTTAATCAACACTTATACCATTATAATCATTATGATATGAAATATTCTTCTATATATATCAATGTAACTATTTTATAGACCACAAACATTAATTTCAATTTTAATGTAGCCTATGGAAACATCATTCCCAAAACCATAATAGGATTTAACAGTTTCTCTTAACCATTGTACTTTCTTCCTAGGATAATAAATTCCTCCTCAAGATCGAAAATATATTTGACGTTATATTTTATTATTTTATCCATACTATCGATAAAGTTATTATGTTCTTCACCCTCGAGTTGAAACTCAGTGTATTTTGGTGAGTTATCTAGGGTTTTATATGTGATCATTTCAATTTTATCATTTAACTTATAGTTATCTTATTCCTTATACTATAAATAGAGTTAGGAATCATGAACCACCTAATTATATTTATTTCTATTGTTCTCAAAACATCTCTCTCCTCATGTTTATCTTTTAAATCAACTGAATGGTAAAATATTCCTTTGAATTCTCCTTCATTTTCAACATGTTCTTCCATTTACTAGATATTTATCCACAACTGCCACCATTGATGCTTCTTCATGATCCATTCTTTCTTCCATTAATTCAATAGTAGCTTTTCATGAAATGATACTATTTTGTGAACTGATATTCATTTTGTTGATGAAATTTTTCTTTTCATTTTTGACCATTCATGTTGGTTGTAACCTTATTCACAGGAATTTCCACTTCATATTCATCGTTATATTTGATATTCATGGAGAAATGGTTATTATATGTCTAATATTTTCACAATGAAACAATTATAGAGGATTTTTTCTTTGAACATTCATTTTCAAAATCTTATAATATTGGAAAGGATTGAAATGTCTATATGTGCCTCTTGTTCTTTCAAGTAATCAGGTATAGTTAGATACATCATGGCATAGAAACCCCATTTTTATGTTTCGAATTTCCATATAATCATTATAATAATTTATCATCTCATATTCAATAAGAGTACTATGTAATATATCAAAAGTTATTTTCAATGGTTCATTATCTCCAAATACAATGACTTTATTATTGAATGTGCATGAGAAACATTTCAGGATGCAGAAAAAGAACATTGAATCAGTTTTAATTTCTCTAAGACCACACATGTATTCTAATTTTTCAGTTACAATGTTCAATAATAGATTTGTAAACCCATTATGCAAAATTCAAGGATAAACATATTTTTTCAATAGATCTTGTAAATGTTTTCCACCAGATTTTGAAATGCCTTCATTAATAAATATAAGCTTTTACCATTGGAAATGCTTTGATTTACATGACATTTCCTTTATGTATGTATTTTAATAAAAAAAATTTACAATATTGTTTCCCCAGAAATAATCATTTAATTCTCATATTTTTTCTTCTAATGAAACTCTGTGTCAATGGTATTATAAATTCCATACATCATATCTGAAAAATATCCACAGATTGTAATTTGATATAGTGTTTTGTATGAATATTCTACAATCAGAAATTGTTACTATTGTTGATCAAAATATCTTTTTTTTATTAACAACCTCCATTAAAACCACTTTAGTCAAAATATTTATATTGATTATTCCTTATAAAACTAGTTATTATCTGGACTTGTTTAAAAGCCCTATGGGGGTGAATCACGGTATAAAAGATTAAAACAAATGTCTATTCAGTTCATGTTCCTTCAGTAAGGAAAAATTATATTATCTTTCCTTTCCATTAAAAAATATAAATTGATATTAAAATATGAACATGATATTGAAAATATGCATGGTTCACCCAATCTAGGATACATCCAAGGTATATAAAACTGGAATTGTGATAAAGTAACAAATTTAAAAATTCACAGTGTTGTGACAGTGTTCTGAGTGGACTCACTGTCACTCGTAGATTTCACCCATTCACAAATTGGAAGATCTATAATCTCTCTCCCAGACGTGAAGGAACTTTTCCTATAGTATAATATAATTTATATAATTTATTATTTTATTCAAAATCAGGCTTGTATTTATGATCCTGATTCATCAATGATTGGAAAATCATCATTACATGAGACTCCTCCTCATGAACCCTATATGAATCATATTCACGTATCACCAATCGTATCATGCATATCAGATGACCTCATAATGGTAATAAATTCTATTCATGTGGATTGTGTGACTCTTATCATCATGCATTTGAATATTTCATAACACCATTCACAAGACACATTCATATGACCATTTTTTACCCAATTTATGATATCATTTTCATATGACACTAATTGTCTTGTCTTTTTGAGATCAATTGGATCATGAGATATAAAAATGAATTCATATGCACATAAACACCCATGTGTATACTTCACATTATGTTACACATTCACAAGATCATTTCATAAGAATTTATACAGATTACATGGGTCCCCAGACATAAAGAAAAGTGTTTTCTCAGGTCAAGTGGAATTATTTTTCATCAAATAAAACAATATAATAAAACATATTAACATTTTAATGATGGATTGTGAGATATTTATATATATAAATCCATAAAATTATCTTTGAAAATCATTTTTATCTATGTTTTACATGTCCAAAAAAATATTAATCACATACATATCATGATTTCTCTTGTTGAACACCTTCTGCATGTTGCAAGTGCTTTGTTTGATAATTGTCATTATCAACAAGTCCATCATGTGTTATAATCTTGAGAGACAAAATAAATAATGTTTAAAACGAAATTTTACACCAATGATTCTCATGAAACCATCATGAGATCAAGTGATAATCATGTGGTGCCAACAACATTTTCATCAAGAGCTTCTCGAGATCCCATCATTTCATCAGAACACAATTACCAGGTCATGTGATTTTGAAAAAAGTCGTGATATATATTCCATTCTATGATTTATTGTATTTATGTGGTTTCAATGATACTATTGAGAGATCATCAAACAATCATGTTGTGACTTCAAGTAATTCATATGATCACTTTGTGAGATCTTGGAGAAATTATGTTATGTCTTTAGCTTCTTTGGATTATCTGATGCAAGATCTTCAGAAAACAAATGTTGTTCTTCATGTGATTACTTTGCTAGATAACTCTTAATTTTAAATATCTATAATACTAATTTAGAATTTCATGATCCATGAGATCAGTAATTTTTCTATGTGAGATTATAAATTTCATGGTCGACAAGATCATACACTCATGCTCTACAAGATCATACATTTCAGACTAACTGTTAACAACTTCTTTGACATGAAGCCTTCGTGAACAACATAAAGCCATATCAAAAAACACAATAATACCAAAATCACCATCATGATGTATTTTTTCCCACAAAAATATAAAAAAAATCAATTTATCATTCCCTTTTTATAATAAAATTTCTAAACCCAAATTATTCATGGTTCATCCAACATATTTTATAGAAGGTATTGCCTACCTCAAAATATAGTCTCACTCAAAAGTAGAGAGGATATAATCACTATAAAGAACTCTAAATAATAAACAGAGACCATGTTATTGATTACCATATTTTGTAATTGATTCTTTAAACTATATGTTTAATAGGAATGATACATCACATCATATATTCAGAATACAAACACTACACCACAACCGACATGATGTTGGTCAACATCCTAACATGTGAACAACATAGATATAAGGGAATATAAAATAAAATCATCAAAAAATGATCCAATATCCATAAAAATTGAAAAATAATGATGTTACAATTGGATATAAAATGAAGTAGAAATTACTTGTATCCCAATAGAAGCAACAAAACCTAACTGAAGATAAATTTATGAATAAAGATATTTGAATGAGGAGGAGATTCCCAACATTACATGGAGGAGTTATGGGTTTGTTATTGGTAATACAAACTAAATGAATTTGGAATCAGTCTTATAGTTTATAAAACATAATCGGAATGAGGATTTTATAATGTAAATAATAGATTTAATTTGATTAATCTCAATATTTCACAGACACAAATAAATGTTTCCATGGGTTTACTCATCCTAATAAAAATAGTTCTTACATACAAGGAGATTATATTATAAATAAATTTAATTCACAATCTATTTTAAAAACATATTCATTGATACACATTTACAATAAGAAATTTGAAATTTTTGATATAATTATTCCACAAATGATGTGACCACCCCATAGTTTAGAGAGACTCCCAAAAAGCATAGAATATTATCAAAAACCAATACACAAAACATTAAAATAAAAATTATCAATCATTTTTTTATCAATATGTTTCAATATTGATACAACATGATATTCGGTCCTTTGGTTTCCATGTCAAAGAAGAGTGCTCTAGAAAGAGGTAAGGTTGTTGCTCGTTCATCGAGGATTCACTATCCCATGTCTTTGATAATTTGATCTCTATCACAAAAGCAATATAAACAACAAAATAAAATTACTACACAATACATTCACATGGGAAAACATGGTCTCTAAAGGATAATCTATAATAGATTCATTGCAACATCATATGTAAATAAATAATATGACATTTTCTTATGTAGGCATAATTATGAATTAAAAATTAATTTGTCTTTTATAGGAGATGTTATGTTCAATGGTGTACATTACATGTAATAATGGGTTTCTCCAAATTCTCATGTTTCACACCACATTGAGTTATATTGGAAAATAATATAATAATAATATTAATTTAAATGGTAGTTAACACGTAGAAATTGTATTGGAGAGAAAAAGTAGAACTAAATTCAATATACTTACCCATTTTTTCTAAATGTTAAAACATTAATCTAACAATTTATTGAGACTTAAAATAAGAATGAATCAGATTTTATGCATGAATTACTCTAGTATTCATTAAATGGTCGATTTACCACCTTTTGACGCTGAACATATTTTAAACCAAGATTTTGTCACTATTATATGTTCTATTTTACCAAATAATCATATTATTTATAAGTGGTGAATCAAAATTTAATTTGGGTAAATTTTTGGTATTTTTCTGATAATGTAAATTTTTTTCGAATTGTGAAAATTACTGAATTTAAATTCAAAACTTCCTTTGATTATTACCTCTTTATATAAATAAATTGTAATTTTTATTGTATTTTAAGTTTAATTGGATTATATATTTACCATTTTATCTAATATTGATAATTTTATGTAATTTCGCATTTAAAAATGATTATACAAATGTGAAACTCTTTTGATAGTTATTATTTCTTAAAAACAAGAATTTTGGTTTTGGAACTATAATTAATTTTAATTAATTTCTTAAACATTTGTGTTTTGAATTTGGAAATATGGATTCCATATTTATAATTTGAAGGTACATATTGTTTAAATTAGAAACATTCATTTTTAGACATTATGAATAGTAACGTCGGTAAATATATTATTTACCATAGTGAAAAGTTAAATCTTCTAAATAATGGTAAAAATGATATTAAAATATTATTAAATTACCCGAACACATATCTTAATCCTATTATATGATACAAGGATTATCATTTTCATCCTTGGGATGATTTTGGGACCACATGGAGCCACTTGTCAGTGAGAATGACACTTTATAAAAAATAATTCAATGTTCAAGAAAATGAAACATATACAATATCATTTAGTAAAACAATTTTTATATGGGGTTATATAATAAGTATCTATGACTATAAATAGTAATTATAATGAAACAAATATTTCATATATCATGATATTTTGGTTATAATATTTATACATCAAATAAATTATTTTATTTATGTCATAATGATGATGTAATGATTACATCATTAATAAATGTTTTAAATATATGATATTATAAATATAAAAATAAATTTATTTTGAAAATTTTTAAGCCATTTACCAATTTAAGAGATACTTATGACTTTATTTCTATGAATTAATGATGTATGTATGAAGGAATAATGTTTTTTTTGTATTTTTTTAAAAATTCATGATATAAATAGTATACAAATAGACAAAAATGAGTTTCTAAAACATATATTATTTTATTAGGTGATATAATAATTCTAAAAATTTAAGAGATAGAGGAATGAATTAAATAAGGTTAATAATGAAATTAATTTGGTTCTATTGGCATTTTTGGTAACTATATTAACCATATAGTATGAATATGCAAGAGGACATAGTAATGTTAAATTAGTTAACGAAGTGTTAAATCTAAAAGATAAGGTTAATTTTATGCCCTAGACATGTCTAAACCCATTGGATGATATTATTTCAAACAATACTCGTATTAAACAGTAATTAAATGAGTTTGGGACCTTTTTATATCAAAATTTATTTTATAATAAGATAATATTTTAAAACATTCCTAAAGAGCCCCTCCTCCCTCTTATAAGAGGCCACCACGTCTAACCCATTAATCACACCTCTCAAGCCCCATGCGATCATCCAAAATATAATCCAAAAAACTCCATAATTATTTCTATTCCTCATATAATCCTTACACTAGGAAGAAGGAAATTCATTAAGGGCTTTCGATTCAATCCAAATAGACTAACCATATTTAAAGGTAACGTCATTATTAAATTTCTTTTCTTTTATTTTCCTTCTCCAACCCCCTAAAATCTCTTGAATACATTATATTATAACAATACACGTAAATTAAATATAATATGATGCTTTTAGGTAAAGTATTATAATTACACATACACACACCTTCACTTAATGGATACAAATATATTGTTTCTGTGTATGATGAACGGTTCCCTCAAGAAACGATGATTGTTCGATTTTCACCTACCACCTATCATGGTGGACATTATTATGAAATATTAATTATATATGATATTTATTATATTTATTATATATATATATATGATTCTGCAATAATCATTTATAACATACAATTATGCTTTTCATGTTCAACAAATACGACAACTTCATTTTAGAAAGTGTGGACTAGCGCCCCCTCAAAGTGATATGACTCGTTTATACAATAATTGGAACTTATAAAAGACAGTGTTACTAAAATTATGTAACATATATAAAATATGAAATTTTAGTGGAATAATAAAATAAATATTTATCATTTGGTTTTAATTCCATTAAATATGAAAAAATGAAATGAACTTAGCGTTCATGCATACATACGACTTACCACCTCCATGAATAGTGCATTTCATTTTCATATATCCAAATGATATAGAATATTATAAATAAATATATAATGGATAAATATGATATATATTTGATATTTAAATAATGAATAAAAATCTAGATATAATGGAATTTGGACAACATGGACAATTTGTAATAATATATGTTTATTTTTATCTCAAATTCTGAACATCGACAAAATGTCACAGATGAAGTCAAATAATTAAATAATTGTTGTAGAATTGTAATAAGTGTTATAAAATGAATAATAAACGTTCAAAATGTTATTAATAAAATAAAAAAATAACTTAATTTTGTTATTAAGGATGAACAAGGAACATATATGACGAGTCATAGTCATGATAAGGTATCTTCTGAACCAAATTCCCATTCATTGGGTTGACCTTATAATTATTTTCTATGCCTTCATATGATTATGTGAGAAATAAATTTTTATTTAATATCTTGTTTTTATACAATATTTATGTGTAAATACACGTAATCTATCTATTTTATTTACAAATTATCTTTTAAGGAAAACCATTCACCCTCTTCTATTGGTCAAAGTACTATAATATGTTATATATATTAATTTCCATACTCTTATGTTGATATATGTTCCTATATATCCTTATTACTAAAAATTATATGTCCACATAATGAGATACAATATTCTCTCTGAACAACTCATTTTATGATTATTTAAGGGACACTATTATGATGCCGAATTTTCGTAATGGACTTCGTCTCAATCTCCTTTCATTAAGGCATGCTTCAATTTATACATGACATTCTTTTATACATTTTATAATAAATCCATTTTATTTTAAATTTTTTTCCAAAGGATCCTTTTTTTACAAAGTGTTTTACTAAACAACCAAAATAATTTTTCTTTTAAACATACTCGATGACTACGAACATACTACCACCACAAGAATTATTTGATATTGGTCTTTCTTAATAACCAGTAATGTTTTTAGAAGAAAAATTAATACCATATTCTCTTTTTACATATTTTTGTATAGAAAATTGTTTTGAAAATTGATTGATTATGTCAATATATATAAATTTTATATTGTGATTAGAATCTATAAATGTTTTATATCATTTATGGGATAGGATTATGATATGGTTCTTGGCCATTGCATAACAATATAGGTGGTTCTATGATAAACATAGGGTTGTTGATCCCAAGATAGATATCCAATGCATTTGGTAACATGACAGAGGTAAACGTTAATGTATCTCCTATGAGATGTAGGGATTATATTGTAATGGGTATTCCAAATGTAACTCCTGACATAGTTGTGAAAGCTACAATGTATGTATGTTTGGGATTCCACAAGATACATTTATGTTTTATGATTTCTATGTGTTATTCATAAATATTATGATTTAATGAGGTATTTTAAAAAGATTTTACAGTGTATGTATTGATTTATTAATGTTATATTTCTTTATTTTTTATTCCTTACTGGGATTTTTATGATCATCCAAATGTTTTTAAGTGTTTTCCATAGGGTATAAGGAATGGTAAATGAAATGATAAATTCAAGAAGATTTATATCATGAAATGAATTTTTTTTCTATTAAGAGTTATTATTGTGAAAAAATGTATATTATTTAGCGGTGTCTACCTTGTAATATTTGAGATGTATTGTAATAGTTATGGCCTAATTTTCTAAAACAACATACCTGAAAAAATCCTCAATATCAATTATTAACATAATTCAAGATTATGTAATGTATAAGGTCAGGTCATTATAGATGGTATTTGTTGTAAATTTTGACAACTTTAGTGATTAGGAGTGTTTGATAGAAACATAGTTATTCTAAAAGTCTATTCTTTATGTTATATCCTTATTTTGTAAATTTTTTAGATCATGGAATGTTTGATACAAATGGATGTAAGAGAATCTCAAATGATATTATTATCTTTTCCTGATGACATGTTTGAAATAATTATTGAAAAGTAATTTCCAGATGAATCTGATAATTTTTCGAACATACAACAAACTTCTATGCAATTTCTTGAGATAACGAACACCTCTATTATACCTTGATTCCATCGTGGATCATAGTTTGTATTTAATAAAATCATATTTTTTAAATATTATCATATTTTAATGAAATTTAAATATTACCAAGGAATATTCAAATATTTTAACTTAGCATAAGATTTTGAAGCATATTATGATTTTGAAAAAGGTTCAGAATAGGGATACACTTTTGGAACCTATTTATATTGTCTTTTTAATTATAGTCTTTTAGAACATAATTATGGTATTTTAAAAGGACCATTCATTGAATGATTTAACTCAAAAAAGGTGAGACTATATTTTAAAAATAATTATTTATTAGATGTTTTAAAATTATATGTCATACATGTTTATTTTCCAAAACTATTTTTATTTGATCCCCCATATGATCCATGTTGTACGACGTGTGTTTGGATAAAGGTAGGATATGATTTTGAAGGATCTCTAAATTATTGTTACAATACACGGACCATATATCTAGGTGAACAAGATGACAATGACAATAGGTGGAAACCATGATCAATGTTAGTTGGTCATTATTTTGGAATAGTGTTATTTTATGGATTTAAAAAAATTAAATATATATAAGACTACATGAATTATGATATTGGGGTCATTATGAGTTGGGTTGAAAATGAGAGGTATAAGAAAAATAATTGATGTTAAATCATTTTAGGGTTATTTTTGAGTTTTATTTAAACGGACAACACGTAAGATGGTTGGAAACATATCATGTCTGGAAAGGCCATAAGAATTGGACCCAAAATTGATGGGTGACAAAGGCGAATCTCCTACCACTAGCCTACATGAAGCCATCGATTATTATGACATATTCTTTTTTTGTTAATTTTTTTATGGATCATGAGTAAGTTGATCATGAAAACTTATGTTTTATCAAATGGATATATTTAGTATAAGAATATGATTTGTTGATTATGTGATAAAGGTTATTTTTTATGATTTTCTATCATTTGGAAACACTTTATTACTAAGAAAAATAGAATACTATGGGATTTCATTTTTGGATTAATGGTTGATATTTTATATTGGAAGCATCTTTAATTTTCTTATGGACATATGAAGACATGAGTTATTTATGGAAATGATTTTCCTATCATAGAGAATATGTGATTTGGTAAAATACTTTTCATTGTGAGACATTAAGAGATATAAATGTTATTTGAAGATAAATGATAATATTTTTATGGAAGACTATGTGATCAAATCCTCTTGAGTTTTTGGTTTCAATCATTTTTGGTTTTTTTAGGAATTTATTTAAGGTCAATTGTGAATTGAATTGTCTGTGTTAAAATTTAGGTATTGTTTGTTTAGATTTTGAAATTAAGATTAGTATTTATTTTTATAAAATATTATCTTTTTTTGTATTATTTTATCTTTTTCAAACCCTTTTTTTTGGTTAATGTATAAATATAGAGGAAATATATTGTAATTCCCCGACCCTTGTTACCCAGAGATAGTGCATTATTACCAAACATTGACATGATCACAAGGGAAGAAATCCAAAAATACCAATCGGTTTAGTAGCCTTGGAAGAACTAGATACATACATATGTTTTACATTACATTATGAAATGAAAAAAACAACAGTGAGTCTTTGTTGAAAACATTCATATCCCTTAGAATATACGCGCAGTTCCTTCATAATATACTTTCTTCCCATCCTATTAAAAATAAAAAATAAAAGGGGTGATCTCAGATGATTATTAAAGATAACAATATAGTGGAAACTATCATAAATAAGTATAAAAATTTAAGGCGTTCTATAAGACTAAAACACAAGCCTTTTAAACATAATCTAAAGAATAATATGGAAATGATAAATAAAATTATTCCATTTACTAATTCACATGTATATTCTACTAGTCGAATAATAACATTTATATCAATAAATAATTTCATAATGGTGGAATACACAATGCAGAGCATCATATCTACATATTCATGGACACATGCCATGACTACAAATAATATTTTTTCAATGCCTTGTTCCAAGAAACTAGTTTGTCTTGTGATATCTACTGATTAATCGATGAGATATAGTAGGCTCCACCCATTACATACTATGTTCAATGCATTACTCATTTGAAAAGGTTGAAACATAACATAAACATTTGTATTTGTACTACCATACAAAATGTAAATGCATTAACCATATACCCAGAATGGTATAAAAATAAAAAATCCATATTAAATCATATCACAATAACCATAAATACAATATGGAATATTTTATAATAATAAATCAACTTCAAATAAGTGTAAAATCCATCAAAGGACACTGATAAAGATAAAAACAAAAATATTTTGTTCAAATATCTCTTCATATTTTGAAATCATTAAAATATCACATAATTTTAAAAGAAAAATTTTATTTAGAAAATATTTTTATAATCTTATAATGGAAGCTTCAAAGGTTTTATAATGGCAGAAAATATCAACACTCACAGTATAAGTTAAAAAAAATTTTTCCTTAATTTTGTCAAAAAGGTCGTAATGGACCTTCTTTGAAAAACATCAGAAAGACGACATTATAATAATATTAAAAAAATTCAAAAAGGGTATAATATAATTTAATCCATAGTCTAGGAAGTAGTAAAAATGTTTTTAAATGCATTTTTATGAAACACATATTTGGATCATATTGAGGTCCCAGTAGATACTCAAGTATAAACCACCTTAGATAATGAATAGATTATAGAATTAACCCCTACAGTGTACATTTCTATGTTTGAGAGTATATTAAACTCCTATATAATTAATAAAAAATTGTTATTAAATTATAAAGGAACCACATAAATAAATATGATATCATATATGTTTTCTAATATTTGTTTGTTAATAATATTTCAGTAGTATAATCATTTTGTGTGTTAACTGTTTCCTTTTATTTTATATAATTAGATAAATAAGACATTTTTGTTATGAATAAGATGTATTTTATTCATACCTATAATTATATTATGTTCCTAAAATATATTTTTTAAAATAAAATGTAAATTATTCTTTAATGGTTGTGACAGAGAATTAATTTCATCGCATTTGTGGAGACTGTATTCCGTAATTATGAATGAGCGACTATATCATTCTATTGATAGTGAAATCGTATGTAATTTGATGGTATATCATATATACATAGTCATTAACATGTTATATTTATTATTTAAATTAGTTATAATCATTATTATACCCATCCCAATAATGAAGTGTTTGAATAACAAACTACACCACGACGTGGTGACGGTAAGCCCTATGTACGTACTTAAGGTGACTTTTCATTAAAAGGATGGATTGAATAATGAAAATGGATTTAACATATTTATATTATCATCATAGTATATATAAGGTAATAGATTTATTATTTTTTTATGGAAATAAAAAATAAACAGGATGTGGAAGAAGATGAGAACATTGAATGATGTGATGTTGTAATTACCAGTTCTTTGGGTTATTCCGTTTAATTTGATAAAAAAACCCTTAGCTTGGATTTCTGATAAAAGTAAGGCCTCTAGGTGGATGTGGGGGTAGTTTGGAGGATATTAGAGATACATTAGGCCATGCCAAATGGCATTGGCGGTGTCATTTTGAGTGATATGGAATTACCATTTTATATGAAAGGTGAGGGTTAGTTCAGGAAATACATGAAATATTATTTCATTATACAATTAAATTCGGTTTATTATGGATCAAAAAATATTTATTTCGAGGAAAAGGTGGAAATTTTTCTGAAACCTCCCAACCCATTGTATTTAGATAGGTTTAGGTCACCATATTAACCATATCATTTATATTTAACTCTAATTTAAATAGTTTAACTTTTATCATGTTTTCTTATTTTATTATAATAAATGGGAAATTAAATTACAATAAGAATACATAAAAATCCCATGTGGTTCATTATTGATATATATATATATCCCTTTATAAGTCCTTGGGTCGATCCTTAGACATTTAGGAATAATATATCAATTATTAATATTGTATTTGTTTTAAAAATCATTTATGTCAATTTTTACACTACTTGGTATTTTGACTTTATTAAAGTCATAAAAACATTATCACTACCAAAAAATGTACTAAATCAACACTAAAATGTCATATTAACCTATAAAATTATATTAATTCAACAAAAGTCTCAATTTACATATATTTGAATTATTATAATATAAATAGTTTTAATCGTCCATTAATAAGGTAATTACTACATCATCATTATGTCATTAAAAAATTTAATTATTTAATTACTAAATAATTATAAATAAAATACCATTATGTAGTAAATATTTTTATCTTTATAATGATTTTTTTGTATAATTTATCTTATGTGTAACCCTATATTAAAAATAGTTTAGTAATTAAACATTGAATTTCAAACTTTTAACTCTTCTTTATATAAAATATTAATAAATTTCCTAGTATAATACAAGTGGACCAAAAGGATCATATTTTATTCCTATGAATGATTTTGGTCGAAATACACTTATCCAATAGAATTATGAAATGTTTCAAGGTAATTATAATATCATATTTACCTTTTATTACCATATATTCTTTTAACCGTGGTAAATAAGTGAAAAGTTACTATTAACAAAAAAATTTCTCATATTAAACCACATTTGAATTTTTTATGTTAATCATGTCTCTCAGATATTTTAATTTCAACTCATAGAAGAAATAAAATTATGTTTTATGCAAATTTTCAAATGCACCTAGAAGGTGTGTAAATGACGATAAAAAGTTCAATAAAATTTTAAATATATAAAATTAATATAAAATGACACCAATTAATTACATTGAACACATATAGGTCTTATGTATCTTTTTTTTACCTAAAATATATTGAAATAAAATACCTAATTATTTTAATAAAAATTCAGTTTTAAACAATAATGTAGTGTTTTTCACTATTCATCAAAAATAGAAATTTTTCCAAAAAATAGTGAAAATTCATCCTAAGATAATATTGATATTATGAATCCAAAAATAAAGTCAATTTTTTTAAAAAAATTATATAATTTCAAATAGTTGGTATTACTATTCATAATTTCTAGTTTGATTTATTGTGGCATGTTAGAACACAATATTGCGTACAACGCAAGCTATTGTTTTATTCAAAGAGAAGCGTATCGTGGATATTTGGGATGTTACATTCTTACCTCATTAAAATTGTTTCATCCTCAAAATATTCTATAATATAGTTAAATATAATGATTCATGTGGTTTTGTATCATAAGTTATTCGGGTTCCATATTTCCTCTTCCATTTTATGATTTCTCCATTGAAATTCACCAGACAAGTTGTCCAGTTTCTCAACACTTGTTCTCTGGTATCAAGAATTCTGAAAGGTTCTTCACAATCAGACATGTCGGGTTCCTGTTCTATTTCTTCATAGGTGAGTACATGCATTGGGTCAGGCACGTATTTAAACGTTAGTGATACATGAAACATATCATGATCATTGGTGATAATTGGTAGCATTACCAAACGGTAATCTACAACTCCAATTTGTTCTCGAATTTTTAAAGTACTGATGAACATGTGACATAATTTACACTTCTTACTGAATCGTACAACACCATTCCATAGAGATACCTTCATGAAAACATGGTCTCCTACTTGAAATTTTGAATCCTTCCTTCTGTTATCAGCAAAGCTCTTTTTCCTACATTGAGATACCTTGATATGGGTTTGGATAATCATCAGGTTTTACATTATTTTGTCATCATGTTCTAGGCCTATGATTTTAATTTCACAAATATCATCAAAAGAAGTTGATGTGTGACATCTCTTTCTATATAAAACATCATATAGTTCTATGTGAATACATTAATGGAATATATTATCATATGAAAAATTCTACCAGAGTAAAATTTTGATCCCATATACCATGAAAATAAAGTGAGAAAGATCTCAATATTTCATTAAAAGTATGAATAGTCCTTTCTAATTGTCCATCAGTTTAAGGGTGGTAGGCAGTGCTCAAACAATGTTCAGTATCCAAGGACTTATTAAGAATTTTCAAAAAACATGATGTAAAATTGGTATCATGATCAGAAACAATTTATAGGGGTACTCAATGATGTATTACAAACTCATTAAAAATATTGTCTTTCTAAATGTTCAAGTGTTAAATCTACTCTAATACTAAGAAAAGGTGATTATATGGGAATACGATAAACAATGATCCATATTTCATCATTCCAACAAAGAGTATTTGGTATCCAAATGAAAAAGTCCATCATGAAGTCATCCCATTTCAACTAATTTATGGGAATAGGTTTCTTGACTCCTCCAGGATGTTGTCTTCCAACATTCATGTTTTGATGAACCATACATCTTGACACACAATCTGCAATCTCCCTCTACTTTTTGTCCCACCTATAATGATCTTTCAAATCACAATACATCTTAGTACTATAATGTTTTATAGAAAAAATGGAGATATGAGCCTCATCCAACAATTCACTTTATAGATCAGGTTTTTCAAGAACATAAAGTCTCATCCCAAATTTCCAAATTCTATCTTTATATTCAATGTCAATAAATCTACCATCATTCACAGCTTTAATTTATTTTTAAACTTCTCATCATCATCCTTGGCTGTTTTTATCCATTCTATTAAAGAATGATTGGAAACCATTTTAAAAAGTATAGATGTTTCACCTTCCATGATTATTCTAATCTCTATATTTAATAGATCCATGAACATAGGATCCCTTTCAACACTCATATAGTTCAAAACTCAATGATCCTTTCTACTCAAAGAATCTACCACCTTATTTTCCTTCCATGGGTGGTAGTGTATAGTGAAATTGTAATCATTGAGTAGTTCATGTCATCATATTTGCCTCGTGTTTAGTTCTTTCTATGAGAAAACATACTTCAAACTATTGTGATCTGTATATATCTCACATCATTCACTATAGATATATTGACACCAATTATTCATGGAAAATATTACAACTACTATATCAATATCATTAGTGGGATACTTTTTTCATGAATTTTTAGCTGTTGTGATGCATAGGCAATAACTCTATCATTCTGCATTGGGACCTAACCATGTACTTTATCTAAGACATCACTATAAATAACAAACCCACATTCCCTGATTGTAGATTCTTGATAGGAGCATTGATGAATATTCTCTTCAGTTATTCAATACACTCACACTCTTTTTTCCAAAAAAAAATTCCCCATTAAATGTTAGATTGGTTAATTGGTTAGAAAATCTAGAAAAATCATGGACAAAACACCGAAAATAACCTACTAAATCAATAAAAATACATACCATAGTTATACTCTTCGGTGTTAGCCTTTACTGGATTTCCATTATTTTTGAACGATTTATATAGATTATAACCTTAGATACAATATAGGCATGAAACGAAATGTCTTGAAGCCACAATTCTCACCTACTAAATATTCAATATAATTCATTTCTCTTGAGGGTTTTCAGGATAGTGAGCATGTGATTCTCATTATATTCGTAGATTTTTGAGTATACCAAGATATCATCAATTAATACCACTATAATGTCATTATGATATTCCTTGAAAACAATATTCATTGGATCATTTAAAATAGATAGAGCATTAGTTAGACAAAAAGGAATTACAGAGAACATGTAATGCTTGTACATAGTTTGAAATGCTATTTTCAGAATTTCTTCTATCTTCACACACAGCATATGACATCCAGATCAAAAGAAAATATTAGAAAAATATTGATCTCCAAGAATATGGTTGAATAAATCATCAATGTGAGGTAGGTAAATCTTGTTCTTTATTTTTATAGAATTGATCTCCATATAGTTAATGCAAGACCTCATTGATCAATCATTCTTTTAACAAAAAGAATAGGGGCTCCCCATTGAGAAAAAATAGGGAGAACAAATTCTAAATTACTCAATTCATCTATTTATTTCATTACTTAAACTAATTCTGTAGTGGCCATTCTATAAGAGGACTTCTATATGGGCCTTGAACCAGGAATTATATCAATGGAAATCTCAATTTTTCATTCTTGATGATGTCATGGTAAATCATTTAAAAACACATAAACATATTATTGCATTACATGTACTACCTCTATTTAAAAATTTCACTTCACACCTATAGTTTTTTCACTCTCTTCCTAAGAAATAATTAAACTTACTACAGTTATGGGTGGTGGATCTAGAAAAGAACCAGATTGTGACATTTATTCTCTAAGGATTTGGTACTCCTTTTAAACATCGAAAATCGTAACATCTTCATTCTTAAAATTAATTTTCCTATCATGGTGTGAAATCCAATCTATACTGAGGATTATATCAAATTCAATCATGGGTAAGATAATGAGATCAACATATAAAACACATTTATATTGCCTAGTAGGAATTGATTCAAATTTTTTTTTTGCAATGATACTTCTCTTATGGGTTTCGATTGATAACTCCCATGTAAAATCAATATGGAAATATCTAAATTTCATAGAATAATAGGAAGATATGAAATAATGAAATGATACAAAATCATATAAATAAATTGATAAACTTTTAAAATCCATTAAATTGCTTTCCCCCACATCATTCAGAGCTTCATCCTTAGTATTAGTGATCACATAAACTTTGAATTTATCCCACGACCTTTTCTGATGGATGTTTCCATGGCCCTTAAGGAATTCATTTTCAAAATTCTCCATTTAACTAAAATTGTAGAAATTAACCTTGACATCCTATTTCTTTCCTCTTTAATCATGATCATGGTGCCTATTTTCACTACATGTGTTAAAGACTCCCATTTCATTCAGGAATGTACCGGGGTGTTTCATCATAAATTTACCATAGTATACAAATTAATATTTTTCCTTCTTCCACTCATTTTAATTTCTAGAGTTTTTAGCAGATCTCTTTTTTTCATTAATATCATAAGACTTAGAAAATTCGTATTCTGTAATGATATTACATGAGTAAATATATTTTTATGATGAGAATGATTGTGAGACTAATGCTAGAAGAATAAATGGGTTTATCCCATTAATTAATCGATTAATCCTTCTCCATGGGATACAAATAAAATCTGATGCATGCCTTGTAATCCTTGTAATGTTAGCTTCATTCTTTGTGATATTCTCATCCTTTTTCCCTCATAATCAGAAATATTCTTTCCATATCCACTCGATGGTCAAGAGAAATTATTTTTCTATGAAAGTCATATTAAAATCCCTTCATTCAATATTTTCTAATTCTTCTTCTTCATTTTTTTTTTGAATTATTGATCACCATTAATTTGCATCTCCAATGAGGCGATAAACATCTATGAAAACTATATCCTTTATGTGACAACCCAAAGCATGAAATATTTTATCTATAGATCATATGAATTGATTAGCTACAAATTTATTTGTAGTCGTAATGAATGTTGGGGGTTGTTTCCTTATGAATCATTATAACATTGATCCAAAATGTTGGGGATTAGGGTGCCCCATAATGGTAAGGTTATAATTCCTAAGCAGAGTGAGTTGTCCCTGTATAGTGATAAGCTGATCAACACTATTTGTACCACCAGCTCCACTATAATTATCCTGAGTAGGAGGGAAATCCCAACAAGGATTACATGTGTTGATACAGTTTCCATTCCTTCCATTATGCTCCATTTATAAACAATGACATACACTATATTAGTTTATGAATTTCAATACATAATTCCAATCATGTAAAATAGTTAACTTAAATTGAACAATTTATGTATATAAATCATAATCCTAAAAATGTTCTCATTGAGGTTGTATATACTCATAAATAATCCATAATGGGTTTTAATGTAAATCCGAATTATCCTAAGAATATCTCCTGGGGGTTTCATAACCCTAAGTGCCGCAAGGCTCGTTGTCCTGTACTAGGATACCCATGGTCATGTCCAAAACTCCTTCTCAGAGTTTTCACTCATTGGTATATCTGTGCGAGAGCCACAACTACCTGCTCATATCTATACAGGGATGTATTTATTGAAAAATACTCAAAATCATGACATTAAAAAAATTCTAGTAATTTTTTCTGTACTAATCCTCAATATCTATTTTAGAGTGATGTTCCCTAATCAATGTTTTAATCTAAATATAGCTTCCAAAGATGGTAATACACTTCCTTTGATATCAACTGTAATTCCTCGTCCCCGGTTACCTAGAGTCAGTGAGTTTTTACATTACATTGGCATGATCACAAGGGATCAAATCCCAAAATACTTGTCAGTTTAATAGCCTTGTAAGAACAAGATACAAACATAGGTGTTACATTACATTATGAAATGAAATAAAAAAAATTTGTATTCTTTGAAAAAATTTATATCCCTTAAAATATATGTTAATGTAATTCCTAATATAATTTTTCACATCCTTGAAGAAATAAAAAATAGAAATGGGTGAGCTCAAATGATCAATAAGCACAACAATATAGTAGAAACTAACATAAATAATCATAAAAAAAATAGGTGAATAGAAAAGAATAAAACAAAATCCTTTTAAACATAAAAATCAACATAATATGGAAAAGATAAATCAAATAAATAAATTTTCTAATTCACAAGGATATTCTAATAGCCGAATAATCAGATGGAATATCAATATCTAATTTCATAATGATTGAATGCATAATATTAGAAATCATAACCGAATAGTCAAGGCCTCATTCCAAGACTAAAAATAAGATTATCTCAAAGCCTTGTGCCAAGAAAATAGTTTTTATCATGAGATATACTGATGCATCATTGAGCTATAGTGGCATCCACCCATCACATACTAAGTCCATTACATTACTCATATGATAAGGATGAATCCTAACATAAACATTTGTTTGAAAACTAGAATACAAAATGTTAATACATTAACCATAAAACTAGAATAGTATAAAAATAACACATCCATAGTAAAAAATAACACAATACCATCAACATAATATGGATTATTGTATCTTAATAAATCAACATCAAATAAGTGTAAAATTCATTAATTTATGTTGACAAAGATGAAATAAAAATTATTTTAGAGAAATATCTTTTTTTATTTTAAAATCATTTAAATGTCAAATAATTATAAAATAAAACATTTTTTATAATAATATTCATATAAGATGGTAAGGGAAGCATCAAAAGTGTTATGATAGCAGAAAATAAATGCACTCACTGTATAAGATAATAAAAATTCATTCTTTAATTTAGTCAAAAAGGTCATAAAGGACATTGTTTTCCAAATGACATAAAGATTACTTTATAAAAATTTTAAAAAATGAAAAATAAGGGTAATAATGAATTTAATTCATAGAATAGAAAATAGAAAACTTATTTTAAAATACATTTTTAAGAAAAAAATATGTGGATGATAAAGAGGTCTTAGTAGATACTCACGTATAAGCAACCACAGATAATGAATAAATTGTAGAATTAATCCTAACAGTGTACTTTTCCTTGATTAAGGGTATGTTAACCTATTTCCTAAAAGATAAATCATTATTACTAAATTATACAAGAACCAGATACAAAAATATGATATCTTATATGATCATTTAATATTTTATTGTTATTAATATTTCAGTAGTATCATTGTTTTGGGGGTTAACCGATTTGTTTTTCTTTGTATTAATGGTTTAGTATGCCATGATTATTATTTATAGGATGTATTGATTCATATACATACAGATATATAGTTCTTTAATATTATTTTTAATAATAAAATAAAATTTATTCATGAATGGTTATGAGGGAGATCGAATTTCTTTGTGTTCATGGAGACAGTAATTCATACATTTGCACGAGTGACAATATCATTATATTGATGATGAAATATTTTTTAATAGGATGGTATATCATATATAAATAATAATTAACATGATATATTCATTATATACATCAGTTATACTCATTATTATACCCATCAAAATAATGAAGTGAGTGAATAACCAACTACACCAAGGCGTGGAAACAGTAAGACATACGTACGCTTGTATGGTGACTTTTAATTCATAGGATGGATAGAATAATGAATATAGAAATACCATATTTATAATAACATCACAATATTTATATATTATTGGAGTTTTTTTATGGAAACATCAATAAAATATGATGTGGAAGAAGAAAAGAACTTTGAAAAAGGCGACGATGTAATTACCTCTTCTTTGGGTTATTCCTTTTTATTTGATCAAAATGGTTCATTTGGTTGGCTTTATGAGAAAAGATAGTCCACTAGTTTTATGTTAGTGTAGTTGGGAATATATTTGAGTAGTGTTTGTCCAATCAAAATGTTTATGGATTTGTGATTTTGCGAGAAAGAGAAGTACCCATTTATAAGAGAGGTGGGGGTCACTTTTGGAAATGCATGAAATATTATGTCATAATACAATCATTATCAGTTTATAATTGCTAAAAAGGATTTATTTAGAGGATAAGGTGTGGATGGGTCGAAAACCTCTAAACAAATAGGTTTTAGATAGGTTTAGGTCACCATATTAACCATATTTTTTAGATTTAACAACTAGTTAAATAGTTTAACATTTAGCATGTATTTTGGTATTATTATATAAATGGATATTAAACATACTATAAAAAGTCAAGAGACGATAAAGTGGTTCATTGTTGATATATATAATGTTATCTATGTAATTTTGTTGAACCATTGATTTATAGTAATATTATACCAGTTAATAATATAGTATTTATTTTAAAAACTCATTTAGGTCAATTTTGACACTATTTTGTATTTTGTCATTTTTAATGTCATAAAAGCATTATCCCTTCAAAATAAATTTATTTAATCAACCCTAACATGAAATATTATCATATATAAATAGGAGAATGTATCAAAGTGTCAATTAACATTTATTTATATATTTATAATAAAGATTATTTTAATCTTTCATTAATAAGGTAATTATTGTATCATCATTATGTCCTAAATAAATTTAATTACTTAATTTATAAAAATTATAAATAAAATAACACTATATAAGAAATATGTTCATCTTTTTATTGAATAGTTATAGTCGAATTTATCTTATGTCTAACCATATATTAAAAATATTTTAGTTATTAAACATTGAATTTTACACTTTTAACTCTTCTTAAAAGAAAACAATAATAAATGTATAATTCAAATCAAAATAGACCATAAAATTATAATATTTTAATCCTAAGGCATATTTCATCCAAATTAAAATCTTCCAATAGAATTAGGACATGTTTTATGGTAATTATAATATCTTTATTACCTTTAATTACCCTATTTACTTTTAACCGTGGTAAATAAAAGTCAAAAGTTACTATTTTCCAAAAATTATTTTCATCATATTAACGACATTTTACTTACTGATGTCATCCTGTCTCTTGGATTTTTAAAATTCAATTCACAGAAGCTGTAAAATTATTTTATATGCATGTTTTCAAATGCGCCAAAGAGTTGGGTAAAAGAAGGTAAAAATTCAATACAAAAATATATAATATTTTTATAAAATTACTCCAATTAATTAAATTAAACATATATTGGTATTATATATATATTTAACAAAAAATAATTTTAAATGAGATAACTTATTATTTAAATAATATTATATTATTTAACAATAAAGCTATGTTTTTCATTATTTATGAAAAACTAAATTTTTTTAGAAAAATACCAAAAAATAACCCTAATATAATATTGATATTCAGAATCCAAAAATGAAGTCCATTTTGGAAAATAAAATTTAAAAAATTTATAAAAGTAGGTATTACTACTCATAATGGGTAGTTTGATTTGTTGTGTTGTGTTAGAACTCGATGTTTCATATAGTGTATGCTATTGTATTATTTAAAGAGAAGCGTACCATTGAAGTTTAGGGTGTTACATATATATTTAATCATTTTTTAGGATTATTTTGTTATCTATAAGTTTATTCTAGGACTTTATATCTGACCAAGTTATCATGAATGCTCAATTTTTTTGGAGAAAAATTGAGTTTCTATAGATACTTATTAAAGGATGATACTCTACTTCAAATGTGTGTATATTTCAGAATGTTCTTTTTCAATATCATCAATAAATTATCCAAATTTAAGAAAGGGATCTTAAAAAAACAAAAATGTTGTCTGTTTACTTTTCCTACTGGGGAATCGAAGATTGTTTAACATATCACAAGTTTGTGGTTTTGTTGTTGTTAACTTTCTCCTAATCACGTTTTCTATCATTCTCTATCATAACATGACACTTAGTTTCTTCACCAAATACATGTTTCCGTACATGTAATCCTTGTATGTTGTATATTGGGTAACCATTTTACTTCTCTTTATTTCATTTAATGTGATTGTTTTATTGACTATTCTTCTGATATGGTACTTTTAATGAAGTTTTTGAAATTAATTTTAAAATGGCCAGGATTCAATTCCCAATAGGGGGGAAGTATGTAACATCATAGTTAAATGAATAATATGGCATTTTAAATTTTTTTAATATTGGTTAATTAAATATTAATTTTATAAAAATGGGGATTCTATGTTTTATGGCATACCCAACATGAAACAATGGGTTTCTCAAATATCTCATGTTGCACAAAACATTAAGTTTTACTAAAAAATTATATTATAATATTATTATTAGAAATTGTAGTTAATGTGGAGCCATTTTATTGGTGGGAATGAACAGAACTAACTATAATAAGATTACATAGGTTTTCTAATTGTTTTTACTTTTATCTAATAAATTCTAGATGCTTTAAATAAGAATTAATTTGACATTAAGCACGAAATACTCTAATATTTTTTAAAAGGTCGATTTACTGCCTTTTGAATAAGATTATTTTCTAAATCCATTTTTTCTAATTCTATTTGTTCTATTTGAAAAAAATAAAAATCTTCTTTATAAGTGGGACATAAAAATTTACTTAGCATAAATTTTGGGTATTTATCCGATAATGGTCTTTTTTTATGAATAGAGAACAATAATGAATTTTAATTCAAAAATACCATTAAATATAATTTATTAATATAGTTAAATTTTTATTTTTACTAGTTTTAATGTTTAATGTGATTATAGTTGTACAATTTCATCCATTTTTGGTCATTCTAAGTAATTTTAATTTGAAACTGAACAGAAACAAGTGTTAATATTTTGATAGTTATTATTTTATAAAAACATGTTTCTTGGTATGGAAAATGGAAATTTATTTTAATTTAATTTCTACAAATTTTGTGTTTTTAATTTGGAATAAAGGATACCATATTTTGAATCAACAGGTCCAAATTTTGACAATATGTATCTTTTATTTTTAGTCATTATGAATAGTATCTTCAGAAAATATTTTATTTACCGTGTTTAAATGTTATAGATGGTAAATAATGCAATCAAATAATATTATAATAATACTAAATTAATAAAATAGTTGTCCTAATTCTATTGGATGATACATTTCCAACCATGGTATACCTTGGGTCGATTTTGGGACCCCATGGAGCCACATGTAAGTGAAAATTACACTTTATAATAATTAATTTAATGTTATGGAAAATTTAACAAAAACAAATATCTTTTAGTAAAAAAATTATATGGGGTTATATAAGATATTTCTTCTACTATAAATATTCATTATAAAGTTAAAAATATTTCCTAAAACATGATACTTTATTTATAATTTTTAGAAATCAAATAAGAAAAATTAATTATGACACAATGATGATGTAATGATTACTTCATTAATAAACGTTTTAAAAAATGATATTATAAATATTAAAGTAAATTTATTTTGTATATTATTATTCCATACACAAATTTTAGAAACAATCATTACATTATATCTTTGAATTATGAATGTTTTTTAGAATGAATATTGTTGTTTTGGATTTTTACAAAGAGACATGATATGAATAATATATAAATTGAAAAAAAAGTGTTTTTAAAACATATATTATTTTATTAAATGATTTAATAATCCTAAAAAACTAGGATTATTTAAAATTACTTAAATAAGTTTTATAATTTCAAAAATTAACCACTTGTGGTTATATTGGATTTTTTTGTAATTATATTTACTATATAGTATGAATATACAAGAAGACATGGAAAAAGTTATATTAGTTATGTAAGTGTGAAAGATAAAAGATAACATTTATTTTATGCCATAAACTTGTCTAAAACCCTTTGGATGAGAGTATTTGGAAGAATACTTATATTATATTTTAATTAAATGTGTTTTGGTCCTTTAAAATTCAATATATGTTTATAATGAAATAATATTTTTAAACTTTCCGAAAGAGCCCCTTCTCTATCTTATATAAGGCCACCACCTCTTACCCATAAATGAAACCTTTCCATCCCCATTGGCTAATCTAGAAATGGATAATATAATATAAAATCACAAATATATTCCTCCTAGAGGACATAAACATAGAATAATGAAATCCATGGAAGCATTTTTGTTCAAACCAATAGTTCTAACCCGATTTAAAGGTAATGTCTTCACTCAAGTACATTTCTATGGTTTTTCTTATCCAAGCCCATAAAATCTCTTTAATACATACTATTATAACAAAACAGTATATAAAATATACCATTATATTGTAATGATAAGGATTATATCAACACATATACACACCACCATCTAATGGATACAGATATACTGATTCTTTGTATGACGAACTGCTGCCTTCTGAAACCATGATTATTCGATCTTCCCTTACCACCAGTCATAGTGTCAATTATTTTGGAACTATAATTATATATGATATTTATTATATTTATTTAATAACTATGTTTTTTAATACTTGTTTATAATATACTTTTATGCTTTTTATGTTGTATAAATATGATAACTTCATTTTTTAAAATGTGAACTACTGCCACCTCAAAGTGATATGACTTATTCATACCTTACATGGAATGTATAATGGATAGTATTAATGAAAATATTGAACTTTTATAAAATATGATATTATACTGGAATAATAATACAACTATGTTTCATTTTGTTTTAATTCCATTAAAAATTTAAAAAAAATTAATTGAATGTAGCGTTCATTTGTACGTATGGCTTACCATCTCCATGAATGGTGAATTTCATTTTAATATATCAAAAAAATATAGAATATTCTAAATAAATTTATACTATGAATATATGATATATATGTTATTTAAATAATGAATACAAATCTGGTTATAATGGATTTTTGACCTCCTAGAAAATTTGTAATTATAACAAGTACAATTTGACTCAAATTCAGAACATCGACATAATATATGATATGAACTCATATAATTATTTAATTGTTTTAAAAAGGTAATACGTGATATAAAATTAATAATAAACATTTAATAGGTTTTTAATAAAGTATAAATGCACATAAGTTTATTATTCTGGAAGAACAAGGAACTTACGTGATGAGTCAGATTCGTGGTTTGGAAACTTCTCAACAGAATTTCAATTTTGGGGGATCATCTTTTACATCATGATTATTTCAAGCTATTATTATGTGAGAAATAAATTTTGATGTTCTAAATTGTATTTATACTTGATTAATGTGTAAGAATACATAATCAATATTTTTTATTTACAAAATGATACATGTAATAGAACCTTTCATCCTCCTTTTTTAGTCAATGACTTATTTAATGTTATGTCATTTAATTTAAATTATCCTACATTGGGATATGTTAGTCTATATCCATACTGCTATAAATTTATTTTCCTAGTATTGAGGATTCATTTTTCAGTTTCATCAAACCATTTTATGAATTTTCAAGTGATGTCGTTAGCCTTCCAAATTTTTGAAAGGGACATCGTCTCAATCTCCATTCATTACAGAATACTTTGATTTATGCACGACATTATTTTATATGATGTATAATAAACCCAATTGAATATTACTTTTATTCAAACAAAAACTTTTTTTATGAAGCGTTTTACTAAACCACCAAAAGAATGTTTCTTTTAAACATACATGACGACAATGACCTTTCCTACACCATGAGCATTATTTGATATATGGAATTATTAAAAAGGCATACTAATATTATAAGGGAAATAAATACAATATACACTTTTTATGTATTTTTTTATTGGAAATCATTTTGATAATGGGTAGATTATGTCAATATATATTGAACTTTTATAATGTCATTTCAAGGTGGAAATGTTTTCCTCCCTTTTTGTGATTTGATTATAATATGGTTCCTAGGCATTTATTACCTATATGGGTGGTTCTGTGATAAACCTAGGGTGGGTGAGTCCGATATAGATCTCCAATGTATTGGGTAACATGATGGTGGAAAATGTTAATGTTTCTCCTAATAGATTTTGAGATTATACCATGATGGGTATTCCAAACATAACTCCCAATGTAAATGCAAATGATATAAGGTAAGTAGGGTATTTATACTATAATATACCTTAATAATTTAGTATTTGTATGTGTTATTCATAAATAATATGATTTCATGAGGTATGTTAATGATATTATGTTTTGTATGTATTGATGGACTATTGTTTTCCTCTTTTATTTTATAACCCTCACTGGGATTTTTAATCACATCCGTTGTTTTTGAAATGTTTTTCACAGGTTATATGGATGTTTAAGAGAAATTAATAATTAAAGAATATTTATATCAAGAAAAGAATAATTTCTTTCATTCAATAGTTTTTATTGATAAAAAATGGATACATTGTAAAAGAGTCTACTTTGTAATATTTGAGATGTAATTTAATATTTATGGCCTAATTCTCTATAACACTAATCATGGAAAGTTAATCAATGTAAATTATTATCTTAATTCATGATTATGTAATTTATAAGTTTGGGTCCTTTTATTAATCTTTCTAATACATAATATCTTCTCAACAATGAAAAACATATGGATCGGGATAATACATCCCGAGTTGAGATATGTGGACAAAATTAAATACCTATCAAGTAAGTTGATAATGACAAATGATAAGAATCTAGGCCAATCCACTCTGTAACCTAATGTGGTCTGACATATCTCAATTATAACATTAACTTTTTTCCAAATAATTGTGATCCCACAAAGGAGAAATATTCAATAAAACATGGTCACCACAAAAAAATATAAACGTAAGCATCGATGATGTTCATTGGATTTCTAAAAAATCATTACTATATCCAGGAATGGAAGTATGTTCTTTATCCATGCTGATATTTCCTAAGAAATAGTCCAACAAATATGACACCCCAACATCTTCCCAACCAGAGGTCTCCGACAAGATCTACTATAAAAATCCTCAAAGGGAGAGATTATGATTGACTATTAAATGTTGTTATTATAAGTAAACAAAACCAATAACATTTGGTAATCCCATAATCAATTAAAATATTTAAATTATTTAGGGATAATAGCCCCAAAAATCTGAATCACATGATCTGTATGACAATTTATTTTTGGTTAATAAGTTATAATTAACCAAATAATAGTCCAAATCACCTCTTGGAGAGTGTTCTTGGATATAGTGGTGAACATAAGATATTTATTATGAGACTATTTACTATGATACAAAATAAAAAAACATTATATCATGTACATATATCTTATTTTTATCATAATTAATAGTGGTGTCCATTATATGAATGAAATGAACTAATGTTTTTAACCCATCAACCACCTCTTGGATAAAATTCATCGCCCAAGGGGTCTATGGAAAATTATAAACAATGTACAAGGAAACCATAACCCATTTCAAAAAAAATAATTAGATGAGTTTATATTAAACTATATGGGTTCATGTGCCCCACCATTATCTTTTAAATGGTTTAACCACATGACACAAATTTAGAGATATCACACTTCTTACCTATCCATTATCAATGTTGTCCCATGTCATTATTCCCATTCATAGTTCCCAAAAGAATTTCCATAAACAAATATGGTAGTTATGATATATTAAATACACATGAAATATGGGATGAATAATCAATTCATTGTGTAGATATTCCCATTTGAAGAGATAGAGACCAAATAAAAATTATCTCCCTTTATAGAGTATTTCATGTATTCATCAACACAATACTATTACAAAATATGTGCAATAGACTCTTGGAATGATTATAATAGTTGAAAATTGGAATAAAATACACCTGAATCCGCTCGTTGATAATGAATATGTAATAAAGGTATGAGTCTCATCCTATCAAACTCAACATTCAATTACATGATTGACTATTGTAGAAATATCTTACATAGGTTATTTTCAATGGAATTATCTTTCGTCATGGTGTAGGATATGTCCATTTAAAACTCATGGAGTAATTACACCTATCATCTATATATTATATTATGGTCTTCTTAAAAAAACAAGTATTCCAAACTCATTTGACATTAAAATATTGGAACCTCTATCTGAAAATGATAGTGTCTCCAACACTTAAGCACATGCATAATGGATAAAAGAAAAAATAAAGAATGGTGTAATTTTTCTCATACGTATAGAGATTATGAAAACCATATACCATAAAATGATCATCATATCTTGTAAAACAACACAAAGCATAAAAATATAAAATATCATCCTTATCCACCTCAGGTTTGGTAAAAATAGGTGTTAATGTCAAATTTCAATTTAAATAATTAAAAAAGTCATTATTTTTTGTATCCAACATGAATTTCTCATACTCCTTTTTATTATTATTCATATGTGATCATGTTTTGAGACATCATTATAGAACCACTAATAATATCCAACACGAAAAAATAATATGAGAATATAAAATATTTTTCATCGTTTATCCCATAAAAAGATAAAAATCATAATCTCATGATCAATTGATTGGTCTTATTCTTAAATAATGTTCCCCATGAAAATTAATTCTTGAATCCATGAATTTCATTTTCAATTCATTCCCAAGATTCAGGGATTCCTCAAGATTTCCAAAACAATATTCTAGTTGTGCTCATAGTGACACTTCATTTTTTAATAAATGAGGACATCATCAATGGTTATGATGAAATAGTTGTCGACAAACTTATTGATATTTGACTCATAAAATACATAATAATAGTAGGAGATATAGTCATACCAAAGTAATTACATGTGTTTCATAATTATGAAAAAAATTTCTAAATATAGTCTTCATGACATAATATTCATTAACTCTTAGTTGATGATATCTTAACTGAATACTGATATTTGAAATAAAAACTATCCCTCTTTAGATAAACAAAAAATTCATACACACAAGGAAAGGGGTAATTATTCTTAACTATCACTTGGATCAGATTATAATAGTCCACACATAATTATAGGTAAATAATATATTTTATAGGAATGATTTTGGGGGAATCCAATGAAACATTTATAGGCTAAAAAACATATCTCCATAAAACCATCTATCACTATGTTGATTTCCTTCACTCTAAATGGTCCATATGATTAGATAAAATCTAGATGATATACTTTCTTAGTCATAAATAAATCATAATCTCTACCTACTTATCTAGAGTAAGTTTGATGTAGTAATATATGAATCCATCATGAAAGTCCCACGTTTCCCTAGGAAGATCTATAAGAGATGAAATGTCATTGGGATCAACAATAATGTCATACAAAAAACTCATTATTTCCTCTTGCGGATGACCTACACAATTAGAAAATAGTTCCCACTATTCCTAAAACAACGAAGAGATCCAATAATCCCCATGGAACCAAACACGTTAGTGGTAAAAATAAATCTTAACATGATATGAAACTAGTGAATTTGTATTTATGATACTTAAAATAAATCCAAATTATTAACTATAAAATCCTAGAAAAAATATACATCAATTGTGAATATAGAACAAGAACGTCATCAAAAAATGATCATTATTCACCTTAAGACATTATTACAGCTTCAAAACCATTGGAAAAAGATTTAGTGGCTATATTAGAACATTAAAAAATTGAGAATATATTAAAAAATGTGATGATCTTGAATCAAATAGAACAATATTTATAGATGTGGAAATTAAAATTGTATCTCCAACTATAGTAATAATTTCATCTACCTATGTCAGAAAAGTATTCCATATATGTTGATTCTTCAGTCGATTTTATTACAACTAGATCTATGTAGACTATGAATCACCTTACTATTCCATATTATCCATTTAGAACTGATGATCCCTCAAAATAATATGTAAATACATTTCTTGGAAAAACTTATTTTGATGGATATATTGGCAAAAACTATTTCTCATCGTCGGGCTAAAAAGATAAGTATTTGTTTTTTAACTACCTTTCAAAATTGATACTAGTACATGGGAACCCCACTCATGAAATATGATGTAATAATGGGGGTATATTACTGAGAACCAACTCTTCCACTCATTTATCTCCCATTCCACATCCACTTATTCCACTCAACATCACCAAATTTTCCATTAGGAGGAAATAAAGGGGATAAATATCCAATAATTTCAATTATAAACTTCTTTTCTATCATTAGACCATCCACTATGTCGGAAATGGTAAAAATATTCATCATATACACCAACGATTAAATGTTTGGTCCCATGAATTGTGAGTTAATTTGAGCATTCAATATATCATTATTCACTATCTGTAAATAAAAAAATATTATCTCTAAAAATTATTGGTTTACTCTAACACTGAGCGATATCCTTATAGAAAAGAGAGAAAATTAATAAAATATTATATCATCTGAGAATGGTGGCATATCTACTAAAAGAAGTGGTTCTTTAAACCTGGCTAATCTTATCAATCATGTTGATCTTCATATACCATGGAATTAGACCACTTCATGTTGGAACCCTATAATCTTAATGTTTAACAACATATCTTGATTAAATCAGGTTAATCTTGTGATTCAATGAAATGATCAGTCATTTACAACTAGTCCCATTCCACTTGTGGGTCATTAGTTGCCTTAATTGATGGAATATTCTAGGGTAAAAATTCTAGTAATTTTTCTTTATCCCCTCCAAAAAATGAATATGCTTCAATAACTTATTATCAAATTGATTGTATATTGTTTTCTGTCAAATTAACATCATACATGACATATTCTATATTATTATGATGCTGACGAGATTTAAATAGAATAAAATTCATTGAAGCTCTTGGGGAACCCATGAAAGATATATCAGAGGCACTAAACTAAACATTAAAAATTGATGTAAACAATTAAGAAATGAAATAAAATATTTTTAATCTACAAAAACATTATGAAAACTGAGATTAATTTCAATACGCAATACAAGATATGCAGACACCTGAACTGTACATGATATCTTGTGGGTTTTTATGAAAATAGATAGCTAGGAACTCACCTCTTCCTACCTCCAAGGACCTATAAATCCGAAATCCTTTTTACCAACATACCGTGACTGAGAATAACAATGATTTGATACTAATTATCTATGAAACGAAGTAGTTTTACATTTATAACTGTTACAAAACATAATCTATCATATACCCAAATGGTATCACTGATCCCACTGTGATTGCCACTAGCAATCAGTCATAAAAAAAACAAAAGTGTATAATTTTTTCCAACCTAAAACAAGATACACTGAATTTATAAAATAAAAAAATAAGAATGATAATAAAAATAAAATATATAAATTACACAACCTAAAAGAAACCACAATAGTGGTACACCACTAAAGACTGATTGAGCCCAACTATATATGTATAATAAAAAACTATGAAATCAAAAACTGAAAGAACTTGTACATGTGATAACATGGAAATGTCCCTTTTCTTACAACTATCTAATATGAAATTTTTTCCACACTATGAATCCTTTCCTATTATAAAATCCCAATTAAAAAATAGTGTACATACCACCGAAGGTGTGTTCTAGGTGCGATCTAAATTATCACAATAAAACACACCCAGGGATTCCATATCAGTTCTCTATAAAACAATCCCAGTATTATAATTTTTTTGAAAAAACTAGAACAATAATAATTTATATAGTTATTTATCAAAATAAGGGTACATAAATACCCTATTTTAAATAGTTCCAAAAGTATCCAGGTATAGAAATTTTATTGAATATCACATTTTTCATGAAAGGTAATCAAATTTGAAACAGTAGAAACCAAATAATGGGTAATTATTTCCAATGATCAATACAAGTCAGGATAGTTAGATTACTCATACCCCAATAGATACAAATGTGTGCCTTGAGCACCTATACATATTCATTGTTATGAGGGATCATAGGAACATCCCTTAATGATATATCCACAATAGCATCTAAAAATTATATTGGAAACACATAAATTCAAGAAGAGGAACACACCATGTGTAAACACCATAACAGTTTCATTGGGACTTGCCTTTTAATACATCTTTTACCTATGTACCCATGGATTCACATGTGCAACATTTTCCAAATAATTTCATCAAAACCAGTCTTCGAAGTCTATATAATATATCAATTTCAAAATGATTTGAAAATAACCCTTCACTTTTCCAAAAATGGTTAATGTAATATGTTTTAAACACTAATTTACCTGCAAAAATCAACAAATCATTCCAATTAGTTTATAAATAAATTTATACAACTAAATCATTCACTGTTAAACCATCATAGGATTGAGATGAAACCACCTACCTAAAAGAAATTTCACAAAACAAAAATGATGGGATGTTGTCATTAAAAGGAATGGATAACAACAAATTGATCTCTAACAATTATTATCTAATTTTAGAGCCAATCATATATAAAATTATGGTTTGGATAGATAAAAAATCCATCAAGAAAACATGTGCTCCAACATAACCAACATGTGGTTAGGCCCCATGGAATCCAAAACATAACATACGTATAAGGGGCTATAGAATAACATAATTAAATTATCTTATATATATTATCATATAAAAAATAAGAGAAATAATGTACTAATGATTAATCTTCTATGAGAAGTAAATAACACAACAATATATTGGGCCCTAATTGATGCAATCTCTTCGAGGTGGAGATACCCAAAATCACATGCAATAGACTAATGTTTCAGATAGAGAAAAAGAAAACACAAATAAGTTAGGATTCAAGATTTAAATGAATAAATCCTAGTAATAATGGGTTATTTAAAGAATAAAAAATAAATTAATAGTGTAACTACCCTATATATCAAATATATTATAAAATATATCACCATGCGTTAATATATCCACATTGAAATATTTATTATGTAATATGGGTTTTTGTGATGTGAATAGATTTATGTCTCACGTTATTTTCAAATCTAGTTCCCCACGAACCACTTACACTATATGTTACATATTTATGACATAAAAATTCCCAATAGGAGTTTTTGCATCATAGGTTTTGCAGGTACTCCCAAAAACCACTAATAATCCTAATTTCCAAAATTTTCATTGTTAAACAAAAAATAATAGAATACTTTTTTATCCAATATTTCAAACTCAATATTATTACCCATATGTGGATGGTCAGCTTTACTTAGCAAAATTTGAAACCCAATCTCATATTGGAGACTCTTCTTGGATTAGGAGGTGACCCTATTGGTTTATATGATAGAAAATAGCAGAGGTAACCTCATTAAATATGAGGATATCATACACATATAGATTTACTACATATTCAACAATTGATGTGTCCCTAATTAGAATTTAGATAACTAGTTTCTTAAACTAATTAATAAATTTGTTAAAAAATTCATTCCCTTGGGATTTAACGGCTATCCAATAAAAAATCAATGGGCACATCATCCCATTTCCAAACCAATACCCAAATAGATTGGTTAAAAATAAAAGGATTAAGGTGAACTAATATTATCGTATGGTATGTATAACATTACGAAATATAATTAAAAATTTCCTCCTTTAAACCATGCCACTAAAAGCATCACCCAATTTGATAATGCATATTCTGTATTATAGGGTAAAAATCCAACTATGAACATTGGAAACCATGAATGATTAAATTTATTACAGATGATATGTAAAAAAATTGATCCATTTATTGGGTAATACCATCCAAAGGAGAGACTAAATTTAAATGGTTTCCCCACCATAAAATTATTACCTAATTACTATGAAAATATAATCCTTCTGCTAAACATATAGAATATACCCTTGGATAGATGATGACAGCTAATGATCAGTTATAACTATACTTGAATCACTCCTCTGAGTATCTATATGCAATTGAGTAAGGATTCCCAATAGGTTCCAATATTTATTTGATAATTTGATAGATTAAGAAAAAATTATTATTAAGAGAGTTGGTGAAAACATTCCCCTTCACCATAATTTATAATATGTTGAAGTCAAATGTTTTTATGTATTTTTTCAACCCCCTCTATTTGAGAATTGTGAATTTTTATAATAAGAATATCCCATTATATTTTGATCATAATATACAGTAAAAATATCCCCCAAATGATAGTACATAACACATAATAAAATTCATATCTTTATAATGCTCCAAAATCATGTGTGGGATAATTTATCTCATATTTCCTAATATGATGAGAAATATATTATAAAAAATTATTATATCTCAAAACAACATAAAAAATCACCATATAATCAAATTACACCACATATACCTAACCAAAATTATGTATGATCAATATAGGTTTTGATGTGTCACGAAATGAATCTGTTCGGCAACAAAATAGAAACATGAAACAGTTCGTGACAAATCATGAGGGGTGTTCATGATCCCCACGGGCTAGTAAAAGTTCATGAGTATCATAAAATAATTTTTCAGAATGATTTACCAGAGATTGTATAGATAAAAAACAAAAAATATCCTATAAAACCAAATCTGGAATTTTTTAAAACAATCCGTATTTTACAAAAAAAAACCCGAACTAAATTTCATAAAATAATACAATTATAAAAGACTAGAAAAATAATGAAATGCATAATATAAATTTCAAGAACATCCACATAGAATGAGGCACCACCCTCAATCCATCTCTACAACACTGCATCACGAAGGACCACTTAAAACCAGAACCATTGGGACAGAAGCTGAACCCTTCCCTATGAAAAAATTAACCAACGAACTTACACCCAAAGGGGTATATATGGTGTGAGCCAAAGACCAGTAGGATATAATAACTAATGGATTACATGTGATAAAAATTCAAGGATGAAAAGTTTTCAATTTTTTAAACATGATCTTCAAGTTAAAATTTTTAAAAGATGCGGCTTTTAATAAAAACAGTTTCCATGTGAGATATTTTAAAGAATCAACACTTTTAAATAAAATACCAAAGATATAGATTTTTACTGCCAAATATACTATATAATGACGGTAAGTATAAATAATAAAATTAGTATAATAAATTGAAAATAACCTCTAGTAACTAACTCATTATGGGTCCCAGGTACATCGTATCTTGGTGAAAGTAACCATTACAATATGCATTCTCATTCACAAGAGACACTAGTAGGGATCATACCCATAACCTATTGGTCCCCCATCATCATCATCATGATCATAGATTTGTTAATGTGGTCAATGTCAAACATGCTACATGAAACTGAGGACAAACCCCATAGGGTCACTAGCATACTACTACAGATCAACTCAACCAGATACTCGGGTATACCTCATGTTCTCAAACAAGTTCAACAAGACATGAAATATAATTTTTACATTAAAATACCACTCCCACAAATGTGTTTTACCACTTTCGTGCAATTTAGTAAAACATTCCAGCAATATATAAAACATTCTAAATTTTTTTGTCGTCTAAAATTACAACTTTACCTTTCAAAAATCCCCTCTTAGGTGAACACATTCACCCAAACATTACATGTACATCCATTTCCCACCATGTTTAAGTCAACTAATCAATAAAAATTTCATAAAACAATCCCAAGCGGTATAACTGTGTATTGAACACAAAACCCATTTCAAAACCCTCTTTCCAGCTCAAAACCGCACAAATACCAATCCAAAATAGAATTTCCAGAACTAGAAATATTTATTAAACCACTATCATTTGTTATAAAATCACCTCGAATAATACCACTAAATATACATATGAAAACCCCCATATTCATAAAATACATGGAAGAAGTATAACAACGATTAACTCATAAAACCCATTTAAAAACCCACTTTTAGGCCCATATGACAAAATATAATTACCAAAATTCAGTTGGGATCCCCTTTCAGTGAATAAAAAATCACTATCATATTTTAAAAGACTACAAATAAAAATTCACAAGAGTTACATTTGAAAAAAAACAACATTAATGAAAAATGAAACTTTAACACTAATTTCTCAACTAATTCTTCCAAAAATGGTTTTCGCACCACAGACAACATATTAAGAACATGGTAAATTAAAAAATAAATCATGCTAACGCATCAATAAATTTTAACACATGGAACTAAAATCCTTTTTAGTCATACCCCCACAAACATGGTGTGAAACATCAATCGCACTACCACTGCACCACGAGGGTGTTAAATCCAACCTAAAACAACAATATTTGACCATGAATACACAAAACCAAACCCTATGTATGAATCCTAAAAAATAGATATTTTATAACTTTATGAAATATGGAACAAACCCTAAAGAGAAGGATAGAAATGAAGAGAGGAACACTTACTAAATGAAATCATGATGTTTCCCCACCAAAACACCATCAATGATGGGTTTCATTGGAGATTAGGGGAGCATGGAGGCCCTCCATGGATGATAGGGTCAAATGCATAAATAATGTGGTAGATTAAGTTTATTTATGAGAGGGTAATAATAAAATTTTAAAAAATATTTAATGTGCATGTCACCTTGAAGGGTTTGCCTGCACATTTTAGTAAACCGTGTGGCCTTACTGTGCGGCATGTTATGGACACCAAAAATGTGATTTTTACCTCAAATTTAAGGATGGGAAGAAGTGAAAAAATAAGGGGGGAGGATAGGTAATATATATAGGGAAATAATACCCAATATAATAGTAGATTTTCATCCCAAGACTCATCCATCTCAAGGGTACAAACACTCTCAACAACATACCCCACAAGAGTTATCCCTAGGAGTTCCAAAAATCCAACTCCAAAATACCATAACCTCTTAACATACCTCTAGAAAAATGAGGAGGCCAAGTACCATAAAATACCCTAGGACAAATTTCATAGGTCAAAAAACACAAGAGATGCCAAAATTTTAATCTCAGAACACCCACAAACCAAGAGGTAGCTAAGAACGGAGAGTGGATTTGAAACACTTCATGGAATCAAAAATCAGGGTGTGGAAACTCTAACCACAATAAATATTTCCAACCCCATAATGAAACAACAATGAAAAAATAAAAAACCCCAACTATAAACTACAATGTACTCCACTACCATCTTTCTCACCCAAAGGCCGGAACACATCCAGCTATCAATTAAGGAAGGAATACTCTCACAAAACAAAACATTCACCACAATCATGAAATTATCAAGAACATTCATACATAATCCCAGAAAAAACACATCAAACCCTGTCTGAACAAGGCTCGATCAATTTACCCAAATGAACAATATCATCAAACAAGGTTACACATACATTACATTAACAGATCCATTGGGTGCTCTTTAATGCAAAAGTTGAACCAAGGATGATGTTGGAGGATACAAAGATATGAACAAGGTTACCAAACATCATTCCATGACCAATGAAAAATATGAATTACTAGTATGGGGAGACACAAAGGGCTCCCCACCATACGAGGCAACCTAAATTTTCCTGAGATAGAATCTTGACACTACCATGGGGAGGCCCGAACGGACTCCATTATACAAGGCGTAGACATCCATTTGACCATTAAAAAAAGAATAGACATAAAACTCATGGTGTGTATCTCCACTATAAGAACCAATCATCTTAAATGAACAGTATGTTCCAGAACAAAATAATTGAAAAACGTAAATAGTTGTGACAACCACATGGGTAGCCAACTTAGTTTTGGAGACCTTACGCTAATAGTGGGGATCCTTCTATATGCATGGTTTTCTAGGGCACGAAAACTATTAAACATTAAAACACCATTCACTCAACATATCTGACAAAATTTATATACATTCTCCAAAAACTAAATGGAAACCAAATGATAAAAGAATGACATTGTTTGATAACAAGGGAATGAGGCCCTCAACCTCTTTCGACCGAAGGAGAACAACATGATCATAATGAAAAACCCAAAGGATTATACTCTTCCCAACATTAATTCTAATTATTGGAAATGTACAGGGGTTTCAATGACCCTAGGAATTTCAACTGACTATGCACGAGCATCTATCTGGGACCAATTGATAGAGCGTAAAAAATTGAAGCATCTTCGACCTAGTAGTTAGGCTTTTGAACACCCTGAATGGAACTTCATCTTTCAGTTATACAAAAAACTACACCACAATCCTAGAGGGTTTCACCAAGACATTATAAAATCTAAAGATATCTCTACCCAGACTAGACGTTTTTCTAAAACATGGTCTTAGAAGAAGAACAAACATCACCACGTTGTTTTCTTCATATGTGAAATGGAAGTAGAAATGGATATATAATAACAGATTCCTATAAATAATGTATGATGAAATTTCATGAACGGAAGAAACCATATGATAGTACAAATACTCACATAAGATTATACAACATCACATTTAAAGTCAAATGGGAAAATTCCATGACAAGGTGTCACTGAACATGACCATTGCGACTGATAGATACAATACATTGAAAGGGACCTTCTGCAAAGTCCCAAACAATAATTTTATTGGAAATGTCCCCAATTTCCGCACATGGCCATATTTTTCACATGGGTGGATTAAGACCGGCCCTCACATCAAAGAGACTTAAAAATGTCCTTGAAGCACACTTTGAGAACATCCAGCACTGGAAACCTTGTACTACTGTCACCTTTAATTAAACATGTGACTTAATAAAATAAGGTCTATTTCAAACTCACGTGACCACTCTCCTGCTATAAGAGGATCCACAAAACCAAGAGAAAAAATGGTTTATACTCAATTACCAAGGCTCCAAAAAATGATTCCTTATATTGATCAACTAGAGGATCTTCCAGCAATGAAACAATCCTAGGTGCGCTTAAGTAGTGCACAAAACCTTAATGGATGTGTACCTTATCCAATGAGAAAACCCAAGGACCATACCACGTTGGTCCATCAGTAAAAATGTACCAAAAAATAGAACTAATCTAATGAGGGGAGCCACCATAATGGCTTAATGAACTTTTCATGGAAGATACCACTAACTAGCCCTTTAACCCAGCTTACCGGCCAAACACAAACCCAAAACACCATTCTAACAAGAGGGATTCATAGAATCATAACATCCTACAACAAAAACATTTCTAATAACCCCTAATACACACCATCCTAAACTAGTAATCAAGATATAAATTTTTAATTTAACAATCATCTATTTCAAAATAAATAATTCAGCGGTTAAGGTATACTACAATGGTACCCCATGGGCCTCACACTTGCATGTTTCTATGCCACATTGGGAACCCACCTAATATCCATCCCCGTACTCATCCATATATTCCATTAACCATCCATCATACCAAGTAACCCCATGTATGTGGTGTCTAATGGAATTACCAAAGGATAAAACAATAAATTTTTCACTTTTCAAAACCAAAATAGTCTACACATTCATTTTTTTATCATGACCACTAAAACTGAAATCTAAATCCCAATTTATATCATACCCAACATTTTTTTAAAAGGACCAATCATTCAAATAAACACTCTCTTTTAAGAAAATCACATAAATTTCAAAACATCCCATCACATTAAAACACCTTTCAATAGTTAATAAATCTCCATTGGAACCACTTTTTCAAAACCAACATTAATATAGTTTTTGATTTCAAAATAAGTGTAAACACGCAAATTTAAATTTCCAAAAAATTCTGGAAATATATTTATACCATTTCATGAAAAATAAATTTATTCTTAAAACCAAGTCATTTTTTCTTTATATCCAATCATCCAAACTTCCAAAACTAGAGGACACAAGACAATGCGAAAGGAAACTAGTTTCAGTGGATGACTTGGACATATGGTTGGCAGCCATACACCAATCACTTCACCATAATGAAGAGTGTTTTAGGAAAATATCCATATCTCCACATGGATTTCCAAGCCCTGAGTGCTCATTGAGACCATTTACCAAACATTATTTTCATTTCCTTTCATCATCATTAAACAAGGATAACCAAAGGACTCAGATAAATGTCAATATCACACTGAAACTCAAATCCCCTCATGAGGTGTATTTGCTATGCACAATACCCATATCAAGAATTTCATGACCCAAAAATCCTAGCTCCATACTGTCCTGACTCTTTCCCAGATAAAATAACCCGATGTGAGAAAACCTGCTTTGATACCATATTTTCAATGACCAAATCTAGTCTCCATCAAAACCGGAACCCGACATGCTCTGTGAGAAGGCCCGAAGATTGTTCCCAATCCCCATGGGTTGGGAATAGTGCTCGAGTAAAATAAAATGAAGATTGGGAATGAGTTACCAGAATTTATATATATATATATATATATATATAACAAAAAACAAATACAATATAACCAAATCTGTATTTTTATAAAACAAACCATACTTTTCAAAAAATCAAAAATGAATTAAATTATTTAAAACAACAGTAAATGATCTGACCCATTTAAAAAACCCAAAATAGAAATCCCAAGAGCCTCCACATGGAAAGAGGCACCACCCTCAAGCCATCTACACAACACTGCATCATGATGGACCGCTAAAAACACGAAACATTGGCCAAAAAGCTGAAACAAAACCTTTGAAAAAAATAACCAAGTCTATTTTCCCCCAAATGTGTAAGTAGGGTGTGATCCAATCCCAAGTAGGATACCACCACTAAAAGATTCTATGTTATAAAAAATCAATGAAGAAAATCTTTCAATGTTTGAAAATAAGAAATGCTAGTTAGAATTTCTAAAAGTAGAGACTTTAAATAAAAACAGTTTTCATGTGGGCTATTTTAAAGAACCAACACATTTAAATAATATATCAAAGATACTGAATTTTCCATCCAGAAATAACATATGCTGATGGTAAGTTTAAATCATCCAATGAGCACAGGCAATGCGAAATAACCCTTAGGAACTAGCTCACTTTGGGTCTCAGGTACCTCGTATCTCGATGAATGTAACCATCACAATATCTATTCCCATGCACACGAGCCACTAGTATAGATCGTACCCAGAATATACTATCCCCCATAAATATTATCATCACAGTTTAGTTATTGTTGTCAGCGTAAAAACTTTATATATGAAACTGAGGACAAACACCATGGGATCACTTGTATACTAGTACGCATCCACCCACTAAAATACCCTTAGTTTCTCTAATGTGCTCAAACAAGATAAAAAACCCATGAAATATAATTTTCACATGTAAATTCCAATTCCACATCATTCATTCACTAAATATCCCACATACCTGTCAAATAAAACTCCATTCACATACAAAATATATTTTTCACATCATAATCACACAAAACAACCCACAAACATTTTTCACACCTCTCAATAAATTTGGTAAAACATTATAGAAAAATATATAACATTCTAAAAATGGTTCACATCATAAATTACTACATTACCTTTCAGAAACCCATATTATGTGAAGACAGTCACCAAAACAGTATATGTTCATCCTTTTCCCACCATGTTTAACTCGGAAAATCATTTACAAATTTCATAAAACTATCCCAAGGGGTTTAACCATATTCTGCACACATACCCCATTTCAAAAACACCTTTCCAAGACAAAAATCAAAACAATAACAATAAAAAACATAATTAGAGGACATCTAAACAATTATTAAACCACTATCAAGTGTTATAAAATCACCACGAATAATACCACCAATGATACACATGAAAACACTAATTTTCATAAAACACATTCTAGAAGTATAACAATGTTTTATAGATAAAACCCATTAATAACACACTTTTTAGGCCCACATGATCATAAAGCATTACGAAACTAGAATTGGAAGACCCTTTCAACTACTAATATATCAATTTCTTATTTTAAAAAACTACGAAAAAAAATATCACAAGAGTTAAATTTGAAAATCACACAACATAAAAATATGTAACTTTATTGGTAATTGCTCAAAAAATGATACGAAAAATGGTTTTCGCACCACAGACAATATATTTGAAACATGGTAAATTAATAATACAAGAAATAAAACTAATCAACAATTTTTTACACTTGTAACCACCTATATTATGAGGAAAAAATCCAAAATCATGATGCAAAACTTCAATAATCCCACCGCTGAACCACGGGGGGGGGGGGGGGGGGGGCAGTGAAATAAAACCTAAAACCACAATACATGACCAAAAAGACACAAAATCAAACCCTAGGTATGAACCCAAATTTCTAAAAGTTTTATAAATTCATGAAATAGGGAAGAATATCTATGTATATGGATGCAGACGAAGAGAGGAAAAATTAATTGATGGAATCTTGATGTTTCCCCCACCATAAACCCTAACAATGATGGGTTACATGGGAGCTTGAGGGTGATTGGTGGCCTCCCATGGATGATAAGGGTGAATTAGGGGAGAATGCGGTAGATAAAATTTATTTTCAGGAGGGTATATTCATAATTTTAAAAATATTTTTAATGAGATGGACACCATACACGGTATTCATACATAACATAGTAAACCGTGTGGCCACAATGTTCAACATGTTCTAGCCACCAAAAATGTGATTTTCTTCCTACAATTTCAAGGGGGACCAAGTGGGAAACCAAGGGTTAAATATAGAAAAGTTATAGGGATAAATATTACATAAAATATAACTATATTTTCACCCCATGATTCATCAAACTCATGTGTAGAAACCATCTCAAAAACTAACCCCACAAGATGTGTCACTAGTAGTGCCACAAATCCAACTCCAAAACACCACAAACTCACACAATCCCATTGAAAAAATAGGAGGACAAGTACCATACAATACCACCATGTCCAATTTCGTAGATAAATAAAATAATAAAGACCAAAATTTTAATCCCAGAACACCTGAAAACCAAGAGGAAGCAATGAAAAAATAGTGGATTTGAGACAAATAATGGAATAAAAAATAAGGGCATGACAAGATGCCAATGGTAATCTAAAATAATCAGCAGATATATGACATTTTCCATCCAATGTTAACTTCAACGCATTATTATTAAGATTGGTCTAGTGTGATTCTATCTTTGTGAAATTTTGGATGAATTATATATAATATCAAAAATGACATGATAATCTCTAAATCTAAATAATGTTTCATTTTTCTTAACCTAAAAAGAAATACACCACCTTATTAGGATAGATATAAAGTCAATTTCATTACATATAAATCCACAATATCTTCACATATTGAATGTAGAAACCAAAATTCAATATATTACCAACGTTTTAGTAGATGGTCATGTTTCTTAAAATTATAATCTTATATATATCATTCTCATGATCATGTCATGAATAAACCAATATATCTTCCAAAAACACAATAAAAACACTGTAGGGATACAGATATATATTAGTTTTAAAAAAATAAATGAAAAAAATAAGAGAAATTTTTATTCCAAAATGAATCAATTTATATCCATAATATCCGTAACTTCTCATAAAACTATCTTTGAAATTTATAACTTTTTAAATTGATGATGATGTTATCAAGAAAATAAATATATTTTTTTATTAAAACTTCATCCATATGTTGAAAATGATACTTATTATTATTACTAACTTGTTTTATCATCTAATAATCAATAAAAAATAATGTTATGAATAAAAAATAATGCAAAAGGTCACAGGGGCTTCCCATAGGGAAACAATAGGGTGAAAAAAACAATTTTCTATCAGACAATACAATAGAATCTTCATCTCTTTCTTCATAGAATGTGTTATGTGATAATAAGATATAGATATTGGCTACATAAATAACAAGAGATAAAATGAAAAAAATTTCTACCTTCTAGAGGGAAGCATAAAAATTCATTTGGGAATACATTATGGAGATCCCTAATAACAAATGGAAAATATACAAAATAGGGAACACCATAATTAATAAATAAATTAGCAGAAAAAAATTGGTGCTCTGGGTTTATTATCCTACATGATAAGAACCTGGATCCCACTTTCCCCAGAACATTGGATGTCACCTATAAGCTATAAATAATGAAATATTCGGATCAAAATGATCAATAATATCCTTATGAGTGAATATATAATCAATATAGATGATGAAATTGAATAGATACCTATAATTAACCATGAATTAATGGAACAAATTTGTGTTCACTATTGAGAAAGTGAATAAATACATTTAAACCCATAATCATTTAAACTTCCAATTGGAAAAAACATATCTATAAAAAGGGAAGTAACCCTCATTGTATGTTTATTAAGTCAACTAAGTTGGTATATAAAATGTATTGTGGGTAAAATATATAAAACAAAACAGTTAATATTAAGGATGTTGCAAAAATGGTACTACCCACATTATCTTGGACCTTACCACTAACTACTAGAATATCAAAAATTATTTGAAGCCACATCCCACCTAAGGAATATGGATGCATACCTATAGAATATAATTTTCCTAACTGCACCATAATGGTATTTGTATCTAAATATTCATAACAATAACAAGGGTAAACAAATTCAGAAAAAACATATGTCGATGGTTATAGATACCAAAAGAACTGGATATATTTGGATGTTTAGGAAATATATGTCGAATGTGCTCTATATTTATACACTAATAATATTTCAGAGCTACATGATTTGATTCAACTGATGGTTTAGTGGGGGCATGCTACTACGAACATCCACCACGACCCTTTTGATTAGGGTTCCACTTCCTCTTCCTTCCATATGAACCACTGAAACTTTTATTTAGTGTATTTTAATGGGATGAGTATCCAATCATTCTCACTATATCAACCTATTCCTTCATTTTCTTACTAACCATGTAAGAGTGGGTTGTATTACATAGAATATTTATATATGATAATATGTTTGGTTTCAAAACCCAATGGTATTTTTGAGCTCTCACTTATTTATTCATAACCGCAATCTAAGAAAAATGAACCAACTCTACAGAACCGTAGGTTTTTTCTAACATCGTATGATATCACTTCTAAATGGGTAGAAACACCAGATAATTTTAAATAATTAGTGACTTTGGATAGATATTTATTAAATAGGAAGGTCTTGAAACACTTAATATATATTCTCACGTGTTGATATACTTTTACGATGGAATCTCGTTAGGTCATGTTGAGAACCTCAATACCAAACAGTGTAAATTGATATTGATATCTTATGATGTATCTAGTTGTTCTTCAACATGGTTGATATTTTTTTGCCACTATTTCACCTCATGAGGTTCTCTTTTTCCTCAAATAGATGGGGGGAGGTTTCCGTGTTGGATCATTATAAATCTGTCCATATCTACGGAGAAACATGGATATTCCACAGTAGCATAGTTATGAACGTGCAGTGAATTTTTTTCCATTTGATGAAATAACCACACATTGTACAAAATATGAATATAATCCATAAAAATATTACCTTGGGGAGATTCTCACACTACACCCTCCTTGGAACCCATGGAAGATTTCAAGGACATATTAGTAAACACAAAAAACATAAGAATATAGTCTCACAATAGGATAATATCAGATAAAATTGGAAAACCTTGTGAAGATATTTGTATCTCCATAAAACCTAAGTGAGGAGACACTCAACCCAACATATTATGGTAACATGAGACATTATAAGATAAGAGATGGAATGTCACTCACTAAAACATACACAAAATGTTTCTACAATCCCGGATCATGTATACCTTACTTCACAGAACAAGTACACTAGAGAGAAAACTACATATGAAAATTATTTGTAATGAATCTACTTAGGATAACCTCTAATATAAGTACATGACCTTTTACTCTATATACTCATAATGAATTACCAGTCCCCAAATCCTAGTCACTGTCTCCCAGGTATCAAAAAATCTAGTGGAATTGAGTTTACCCAGATGAAACATTATATAGAGGATTTTATATTAACATAAAAAATTAAATATTGAAATTAGACTATATAAATATATTCCATAAGAAATGTATTGAAATGGTAGTGATATAACTAAAAAAAGATAGGATTCCTGGGTACAAGTCCAACATGAAATTGAAAAATAAAACAAAACAAAATCCATGTGTTATTTGGGAAATAACCCACTATATCACAACCCAATACCCAAACATAGCTGACCGAAAAAATTCCACATCACTCAAACAACATTAATTTTTCTTCATTAAAAGATTAAAAATGTTCTACGGCCAACTTATGTGGTTTATAGGGTGTGATCTAAACAACATTAGTGTAATTGGACTCGTGTTTTATATATATATTCATTAATAACAATCCATATATGATCCACTTCATGAAAAATATACTTGATAACTAGTAAATACATTATTAAAGTCATGGTAAAAAATTAACCATTTTAAACACTTCCCAAACAAAACAATGTAAAAGAGTTTTTAAAAATAATTTATATAAGCTATATAAAATTGAAAAAAATATTGATATCAAATCCAAATAGTATACATCTAAATCAAAATTGTAAAACACTCTAATGAAAACAAATAATCAAGATTCATAGGTCACTCATTCATCAATATGACTAGTTATCACAACAATTACCTAGAAACCGTACATCAACGTATAAAATCATAAAGGAAAACAACAAAAAGTGAACCGTCATAAATTGTAAATAAATTACAAGAGAAAAACTCATTCGGATCTCATAATCAGAGAACACCCCAGAATGTGAACTCTCATGTTTTATCAAAACAGAAGTCAAATAACCATGTGTTCTAATAAAGTACATAATGATACAATTATCAATATTTGAATAAAAATTTTAAAAGGTATTACACAACTAAAAATTAAAATTCTAACAACATTTTACAATTCAATATATCATTGAAAATCTGTTTTCTATCTATTTTAGGTTGCATTGAAAACAAAAATCATTTTTCCAATTTGATTGAAACATTCATATTCTCTATAAAAATAATTTACACACAAAAATCAATAAATTAAAATATTAATTAAATTCATTTAAAAATATAATTAACGATTATGTGAAATTATGATTCAAATTCCATAGGATATTGAATGATCCACTTACCTCAAACTCAGGTTTCTCCCCACCTACACGAGATTACTTATAACCAGAAGGAACATAATAAAAAAATGTATACAATATAAAATATTATTTCATATCTGAATTGAATCACATAAATATAGGTTTGATATAGATATTTAATCAACAAACAACTTAATAAACAAACATTCTATACAGAACGAACACAAGGGTTTATATATGTATGGAAATATACGAACTTGAACTTCATATGATTGAAGTAGAGTAGTTTCCCAATAAAAGATTCAAAAACATATCACAATGATACTAAAAATTCATAATAAAATAATTTAACAAGAGAAGAAAAAACAGTTAAATAATTATAAAAACAGACCATGCCTTTGATAAATCATAAAGAAATGGAATGATTCATAAAAGAATGAATTACCCAAAATTTTCTTGTGAGGGACATGTCATTCGAGGGAGGAGGATGAAAAATGAATACATACGATAAAATATTGTAGTAAGATAAAATAAAATAAACTTGAAGGAGTCACATCACAAATTTGTGACTTGTGATGTGAATATTCCATGATGTATGTATGATGTAAATGGATTGGATTCAGTTAAAAACCAATTTGATAAATTCACATTGTGAATTCAGACTATATAAAGAAAGTTTTTCATTATTCTGACGAATTTTCTTGAATCTAATGATTGGAATATTCATTTCATTAGTCATATTAATTGAATGGATGTTCTCTTTAGGCATCACATAGACCAGGTGTTATAGGAATCTCAAAAATGACTATCAGGACCTTAATAGGGAGAACACAACCATAATCATTAAAAGATATCCTACCATTTTACCGAGATATAACTAAAATTTGAAAAAAATAAATATTCACATATATTTTCTTATATAATATCACATTATATTACAGTGGTAATTTGAATATTGAAAAAAAGGAGGTTAAAAAAGAATGGTTCCTATAAATTAAACATTACAAGACTTAGAAGGCACACCTCCAATGTAATCATCCCAAACAAAAGTTTTTTTCATTTCATTTTTGGTGTAAAAAAATCAATAGAAATTTGAGACTATAAGGGGATTTTGTATATATGAATAAATTTTTTATGTGAAAATAAGGTTTAAATTATAATTGTATACTTTTTTGCAATATATTCTAAAAAATGGAATGAAAAATGGATTTTCATTCCAAAATAAAAGATAATTTATAGAGTGTAAAACCTAGATATTTTAAAAGAGAATGACCACGTCTAATAGCAGATTTGAAAAAAAGTATTATAAGATAATTTAACACCATAAATCATTATGATATGTTAATTTTGAGAAAAATTTGGAACCATAGATTTCTTGTGAAATATGAAACCTGGTGTCAAATTAAACCAATCTAAAGTATATCGTTATAAGCTATTAGGTAAAATGTGGTTATGTACAGTACACAATGAATTATGATAATTATATGGTTTACATATATTCACTAATTATCATTTGGTTTTAAAGTAAATTACAATTCATTTAAATTAAAATTAAATGTCTTCTGAAAAATGGTATTTTTTTATAAAAGGTGTTATAGTTGTGCTTTGAAAAAATAATATAAAATTAATTTTTAAACTTTTTAGAAATTTTATTTAGAAAATAAAAAAAATTGATATATAGAGATTAAAAAAACATTTTTCGGTTATGTTTTTGGAATTTTATGAAAACATTAATATTTTTTATGGGTACTAAAATCAAATAAACGCTTTTGAAAACTACATTTTCTTCTAAATTTGATACAATGTTAAATTATATTTAAAATTTTCATTAATGTTATAACATTTAAATTATATTTCTACATAATTAATTATGTTCATTCGTATCAATATCATATTGAATTTTCATATTAAAACATTAAATGTTTATATTATTTTATTAATTAAAGTAACACCTTTTCATCAAGTCTTAATGTTTAATTTTAAATTGGATTACTCTGATTCTATGAATTTAATTTGAAAAAAATATATTCCATATAATTTTTATAATAAAATATATTCCATATAATTTTTATAATAAAATATATTATCGAATATGTTCATCATAATTTTTTATCATAATGAATAGTGAAGTTTTTAAAATTTAATTATCATGGGTAATATACAAATAGGTTTATTGAGGATTAATCTAAAAATATAATGGGTTTCAATTACCTAAACATATACTCCACCAATGTAAAATCCATTATTTTACCTTATCTCCCCTAATATTTGATAATGGATGATTTGGGAGCCATAAAACATATGAAAAATGTGTGTACTCCTTATTCATTTTAAAAATTCCTTGTGTGTCCTCTCCCCCACTTATAAAATTTCACTCACTCCATTTACTTCAACACACCTCTAAATCCATTTCAATCAACAAAAGCCTAAAATATATCTCCTTGACACCCATATTCATATTATAGATATTATTGTTTTCCCTAAAGTCTATCCCTAGAATCATTAAGATGAGAATCCAATGAGGTTTTTCTTAGTAGTTTTAATTGTTTTCAATTTTTTTATTTATTCATTTTACACATTCATTTTTGTATAGAAATATACAAAATAATAAAAACATTATATCCAATATATTAGGATATTAATTTTATTTATGGAATACTATTTACCCACCTCCTCCTCCAAATAATTGAAATCAAATTCGTTTATCTTTTGGTTGTTGACAACCGCCCTATAAACTAATGTAAAATTTTCTCGATCAAAACTTTTGGAAATATTAGAAAATTGTATGTAATTAACCAAAATTATTATGTATCAACATTGTATTCAATATCATATATGACACACAACACCAAGCACAAATGGGAATATAATTTTCATGTTTATTTAATATATTTATTATTTAAATTAAATTCAATATATTCTATTCCATTAAATTCGTGTCATATTGACTCAGCATTTGATATATGGAACAAGGAGTTTCTTTATTGGCTTGTGTTACACACAAGTGCGACATATAACTAAACATTAATATATTTATAAATGTTATCATTTAATATAATAAGATATAATAAAAAATAAATTATGATTAGTATTAACTGACTTATGAAAATTTATAGTTTACTCAACTAATTCATTTTTTACCAACTAAATATAAAATAATAGAAGATCCAATTTAATGAAACGGAATATTTTATAGGTAATAATTTTTAGGTTTAGATATATTTTTTCCCTATTAAATTAAATTAATTAAAATCATAGATTTATATTAATATAATTTAAATTATGTATTCAAGATAATGTTTTTTATATTCATATTATTTATTTTAAATTCGTAAGAGATGAACAAACTCAATTTTATGCATAAAATACTATATTTTTATAAGGGAACTATTACCACCTTTTAATAGAGAACATGTTTTAAATCCAATATACAGAAATTTTATAAATATTATATGTATAAATAAAAATAATATTTTAACTTTAAAAATAAAAATTATGTTTGGGTGGTTTTTTGGGTATTATTCTGTTATGTTTAATTTCTTAATTAATAGCGAAAAATTCTGATTTTAAGTTCAAAACTACTTTTTGAGCTAATATATTTATTAAGATAAATTATATTTAAAATTGGTTTTAAAGATTAATTTGATATATTTATAATAAATTAATTCAAATAGGATCATTTCAATTATTTTCACATTGAAATTCACTATAAAACATAGCATATATTTGAATGTTTTACATTTTCATCCCATCTACAATATTAAATTAAAATTAAAATTTTCCACATAAATTATTTTAATTTGGGAAAATGGATTCCATATTTATAATCATAATAATTTATAGTTACTAATATTTTTAACTAATAATTTGTCCAAAATTATTAGGGAAGGTAATTAAAAATAAATTAAAAGTTTCAGGTAAAATTATGCTTATTAAGGGACTAAACATTAATATTATGTTCCCAAATGACATAGAAACTGATACAGAATCCATTTTATCACCATATTTAGACCCTATCCTACATTGGATCTATGTTTGAGCATTATGTGATACATTTTCAATGTGAAAAAGTTGTATGGAATTCCATTTTTACAGGAGTTCCACTACTCCCCCACTATAAAAAGGCATCCTCTCCTCCATCTTCCTAACACCTCTCAAGATACATTGTATTGAAAAATATCTGTGCAAATATATCCTTAAAATACCTCCCCTCAAACTATAATCCTAAAATTTTCATTAAATAAATACATGGAGGCCTTTTGGTGTAAACCTAAAAGAGTTAGGAAAAAAACACCCTCTAGATGTTTAGTTTTATTTATATTCACCAAACCATTAAATATTATTATTTAATTATTGTATAAAAACACCAGTATAATAAATATACTAAAATGTTTGGGTAAATTATTATCCCTACACTTCATCAAAACCCCATCCCATGGGTATTTAAATTACTATTTATATATACGCTGAACTACAACCTCACAAAACGAGGATTATTATTTCTTCTTTTATAACCACTCATGGTGATCATTATGATAGAAAAAATATTTATATATGTCATATATTAAATTTATAAATTAAATATGTTTATTTAGTTTTTATATAGAACATACCTTTAAACTATTATTATTGGTTATGTGATAACATCATTTGAGGATGTTTGGACCACCGACAACTAAAAGCGATTTGAGACGTTGACATGCTATATAGAATGTATAAAGGATTTATTTAATTAAAAATATGTTACAAATAAAACATATATATTATATATATGAAATAATTATCTTTATTAAAAAATTATATATATATATATATATCATATACTTTATTACCCTTTTACACACTAAAAAGAGATAATGTCGATCCTGAATGTGTGGAATATTTCCACATCGACATGATGTGATTCCATTTATATCACAAGAATTAGGTATATAAGTATATGGGATTAAATATCTTGTTATTTTGGATATAATTATATTTCAGGGAATATAATTCTTTACTTACCTTTTATCAATTACAAAAAATTGAAAAATGGGAACATTACTCATGAGTATATATGAGAAACATTCTCCATGATTGTAAAAATTAATCATTTTTCATATCATTTAATAATTATTTTTTAAAAAAGTATAGATGATGTAAAAATATGTTAATTATGTCATTATTATTATTGTAAATATGTTATATAATTACCCCAATTACCATAGTTGACCTACTAAATATGTTTTTGACACATAAAGTAGTTTTGGTAAGAAATACCTAATTTTAACATAATTTTATAAGTAGTTGTATACAATATAGTAATAAGTAAAATAAAATTATTGATAAACCTGAAAAGTTATATCATGATATAAAATAATTAAGATATTTAAATTATATAGGAATATAAATGATGTTCACCGAATAGTAAACATAAGATCATAGATTTGGTCTCAATTAACATTCAATTTGGACTTATTTGTTATTATTCAAATAGTTTCGTTTATATTGTGAACATACATCTATTTTAAATGTTATATCATGAAACTATTTATTCTCATGATGTTATATGTTTTATTTAATTTTATTCTAGCAGGGGTACTATGATTCAAATGAATAAATGTTATATGGGACACATTGGAATTTTTAAATATTATTCTCCTTGAAAACATTTTTAAAGATTATCTTCTCAATATCACTTCTTTTTGTGATTGTAAACATTCAATTTAAACAATCACATTATTTTTGTGAACCTAATTTCTTATTTATTTTGTAAATACTTCCACATTATCATATAATATCATAATTCTATCATTATTCATGATATTTTTAGTTTCCATTTGAATTATTTCATCTAATGGGATTTTAGTTAAATGTTAAACAGTGGAAAGGAAATTCACAAAACAATTTATTTTTATTAGTTTATATTACATATTCATTATCATTAACATTAAATGATCACGTTTATAAAGACATTAAATATATATTTACATATTTAAACTTTTATATGTGTATTTATATTTGATACAAATAATCTAATCATCTAATGATTCCCACTCCAATGTTATAATCATTTAAATGGATTACGTTACAATATCATTTTGTTTAGGATGGTTTACTCTTAAATTTAAATTTGATGAAATTATTTAATATATTTATCATAAACCCTTTATTTTTATACTCCTCTAGTTATTCATGAACTTTATTAATTAATCGTACCATTTTCCCACTTTATAGATCTCAAAATATTTTTGAAAATGTTTTTAATAAATCCTAAAAGTATTTATCACATTAGTTGGAGGACCTATTATCTTTTAAAAACTATTTTTTTCTAAAATGGTTTTCAAAAATGTTTTTTAAATGATTTAGTAAATAATTTATTAACCCATTTGAAATTTTCAAATGTTTTCAATTGATTATTATTGTAACATTCCTAACAAGGACTTTTTTATCCTATTTACAATGAATTTGTTTTATTTTCCTCGTACAAGATGTATGGATTCATTCACTGTGAATTTATTTTTTTCCATTTCATTTTTAAAAGGATACATTTTAAAGAAAATGTTTTCAAAATTTCATTTTCAAAGAAATGATACTTCAAAACTAATGGTTATTTTCCATAAGAACATTTTAATAAATTATTTATAATGTTTCAATTCATCAATAATAAAAAACCATTATTTTACTGCACATTGGATATAAAGTATTAATACTATCATTAATCTTCATTTAGATGTTTTATGATTGATTTTCCCATGTATATTATTCACATTCACTTCCTTGATTATTATTTCTATCACAATGAAATATTAAATATCATATGATCATTGATGTAAAAACACATGATTGCATAGTACATTATCTCATCAAAGTAATTCTATAACTTTCACTACACGCAACATAGTTTTTTAGAGCATAACGACTAACCAAAAAATCTGTTCAAAAAAAAGATAACAACAATATAAACTGAATTTATATTTTTATTTAATTCATTTAATTTTAGAAAATGTATTATGTTTTTCAATGACATAATATAAAAAAAAATTCATTTTTTCAGATAAAAGAACTATTTTTAAAAAAATGATATTTTACCACCTATTAATGGAAAACCCTTTTTGTAACTATTATTTAACACTTTTATATTTTCAATTTAATGAAATTAAATTCTTCTTTAGAAGAAGGGAATTAAAAATTTACTTTTAATAAATTTTTGGTTCTTTTCTGATAACATTCATGTTTTAATGAATAATGAAAATACTAAATTTTAATTTTGAAAATAATTTTTATTCAAAATAATTTTTGGTGTTAAATTATGAATTTCAATGGTTTGGAAGTATAATTAGATTATATTTTTAAAATTTAATAAAATTTAGGTCATTATATGTAATTTATCATTCAAATTTTACATAAACACATGTATATCTTTTGATATTTTTTACTTTTAAAAAAACCTCATTTTTGGTTTTAACAGCTGGAATTAATTTTAAATTAATTAATGAATTTTATATGTTTAGAATTTGGTAAAATACAATTAATTTTTGAATTCCGAATATCAAAAATATCTTAGAGTTAATTTGTGGTATTTTTCTGAAAATAATCAATTTTTGATGAATAGTGAAAAACACTACGTTATTGGTTAATAATGACTTTTTATTTAAAAACGTAGTAATTTTATTTAAATTTATATTAGATACAAATTGTAAAGAACCGATCCCAAAAGCCCAAATTCGGTGCATTATTATGTATCATTGTCATGATCACAAAAGATCAATTCTTGAATGATCAATTAATTTAGTCGCCATAGAAGTATTAGATACATTCATAAGGTTTACATTACATCAAAAAATGGAAGACTACAACAATATTTCCTCCATAGACAACATTGAGATCCCATAGACAATCCCTGTAGGTCATTCAAAATATAATCCTTCGCATCCTAGGAAAAATAACACATAGAATGGGGCAAGCTCATATGCTCAGTAAGGATAACAGTATAGTGGAAACTTTTATAAATAAGAATAAACTTTTAAGGCAATGTATAAGAATAAAACAAAATTATTTTAAAAATTAACATCAACATAATATAGAAAACCTAAAATCAAATAATTTAATTTGCTTCTTCATATGGATATTCTACTAGCCAAATAATCACATTAAATATCCATAGCCACTATCATAATTATAGAATGCATTATGCCAAACTTTCATAACCACATAGTCAAGGCCTCGTACCTACACTACAAATAAGATTTTGTCAAGGACTTGTTCCAAGACACTAGTTTGTCTCATGAGACCTACCGATGCATCAAAGATATATAGTGGGATCCCCCCATCACTTACTAAGTCCAATGCATTCCTCATATGAAAAGGATGAAACAAATTGTGAATATTCATATTAAAACATGCATATGAAATGTCAAATGTTTAACTATAAACCATGAATGGTGTAATGATAGAACATCCAGAGTCCTACATAACTATATAAATACAATATATAAGATTGTATTATAATATATCATCCTCAATAGAGAATAATGAATGATATTGACATGGATGAAAAGAATATCCAAAACTATTTGACAGAAAAATCCCCCTTTTTCATGAAAACATTTAAAAGTCTCACTATTTATCAAGAACACATTTAAATTAGATTTTTGAATCAAAGTCTCCCATACCACTTTTAAAAATTTAAAAGTAATTTTATTTTTAAAACTTTAATGTCCATATAAATAAATCCTTAAAACAATTTTAAAAATATGGACATTAATGATAAATATGTAGAATAATAAATCTTTAAAAAAATTTAAAATGATATTTTAGTAACAGTTCCAAACCAAAAGAGACACATTAATACAAATAATTGAGGAAATAAAATCTTTATAATATCATGTAAATAATGGGATTAATGATATACTAGGTCAAAGTACATTGTATACACCATATAAAAGTGACTTGGTGTATAACAACAAAGAAGACTCAATAGAATGTAAATTGAGATGAAATATTTTATAAAGACTGTATCCTTAGGTTAAGGCTAAATCAAATACATAATTATGTGTGAAAAATATAAATACACTCAATATTATTGTGATATTCAGTGTAAATCTATCAGAGTACATTCACACATACTCCTGTAAAAACAACACAAATGAACTGGTTGTTTAACTCAATAAATGGAGAGTGAGTTTAAATTACTTTTATCATGTACATATCAGTGGCATGAGAATTTATCAATGGAGTGATTATGTGTACCGATAGTATATCCACATAAACAATAGTGGAAATTACTACCCAAAAAATTAATAGGGATTCCACACATAATCATGGAGTGAAATAATCAATGAAGTGTGAGTAAAGCCGAATTAGTGGAAATTGAAATTTGAAATTCTCTTACCTATTTTCTAACATACGAAACACACATCCAATTAATGATGGATAATAAAATGAAGATTTAAATACTCATAAATTAAAATATATTACACAAAGAGTAGAATCATTGGGCAGTACTTACACCACAGAAATGGAAAGAGTGGCAATATGGCATGAATCTCACAGAAATAGGAAGCGAGATGAAAACCCTTCTTCAATGTAATCAATCGAGTCATACGTAAAAAAGTTAATAACAACCAAATTAATTACAGAATACCATGAATATAAATAATATAATTATAATATATATATCAAATGATAGTACATAGTACACCACATTTAATAAATAAGTGGTGAACAATGGAAATATCACAGAATTAAATGTGAGATAAACAACCCATTACATTGTATGTTTCCTAGGTTCAGTGTAGGTTAACCTACATTAAAATTCTTAAATAATTGTTATTAAATTATAAAATAATCATATACATAAATATAATATCATATATGATCTTTTAATATTGCGTTGTTAATAATATTTTAGTATTATCGTCATTTCAGGAGTTAACTGATTCGTTTTCCTTTATATGATTTGTTTTGTTATTAGTGTTTGTTATGAATTAGATGTATATTATTCACATTAATAATGATATTAAGTCTTTAAAAATTATTTTTAATCATCTCAATAAAATTATTCTTGAATGGATTATGATGGGGAATGAATCTCATCACATTCATGAAGACGGTAATCCATACGTACGCACGAGCGACAATATCATCCATTTGATATTAAAATAATATATAATTGGATGGTATATAATATATATAGAATCAATATAATTTTATATTGATTATTTACATCAATTACACTTCATTATTATACCCGTCCAAATAATAATTTATTTAATAACAATTACACCACGATGTGGAGAAGATAAGTCGTATGTACGCACGTATGGTGACATGTAATTCAAAGGATGGATATAATAATGAACACGGTAGTTCCATATTTTTAATAATATAACATTATAATGTATATAATTCAGTTATTATTTATGGAAGGTAACAACAATGAAATATGAATTTGATGTAGAAAGGAACTTGACATAGGTGATGAAATATTTACCTCTTCTTCGGGTTCTTCCTTTTAATTTTTATCAAAAGGGCCCCTTAGGTTGGCTTTATGACTAATGGATTCACACTAAGATAAAGGTATGATGGTTGACAGGGTATTTGGGCATATTTTTTCTGATCCAAATGGTTTTTATGATGTGAGTCTGATGGAAGGGGGAGTTCCCTTTTATAAGAGGGGTAAGGGGAACCTTAGGAAAAGATAGAAATATTATTCTATAATAAAATAATTTTAGGTTTCTAAGGGATCCAAAATGAATTATTTGAAGTATAAGGTGGGTATTGGTCAAAAAACTCACCCAATAGGTTTTATTCTAGTTTGGGTCACTATATTATCATTATCTTTTGGATTTAACACTTAGTTAAATAGTTTGACATTTACTAAGTCTCTTTGTATTTTTATATTATATGGTTAATAATATTACAATTAACCTCCAAGAGAATCCCTAGTGGTTAATTAATGATACTATTATAATTATATATGTCTTTTGTATAAATCTTATATTTTTAGGAATATAATATCAATTAATAATATAATATTTGTTTTAAAAACACTTTAATGTCAATTTTGACACTATTTTGAAATTTGATTTTTTAAAATCATAACATCATTATTATTTCATAAAAAATTAGACTAACCAACCCTAACATGTCATATTATCCTAGAGATTTATTGTAATTCATAAAAAATGTATAATTACATTTATTTGGATATTTATAATATCAAATAATTTAAAATTTCATTAATTAAGTAATTACTACATCATCATTGTGTCATAAATAAATTAAATTATTTAATGTATAAAAAATATAAATAAAATACCATAATATAGGAAATATTTTTATTTTTATAATGTATATTTATAATATAATTGATATTATCTATAACCCTATCTTAAAAATGGTTTAGTTATTAAGTGTTGAATTTAACACTTTTAACTCTTCTTTGAATTCAATAATAATAAATGTTCTAATCGAATCCAAGTGGACCTAAAGGATAATATTTTATTCCTAAGGTTTTTTGGTATAATTACACGTATCCAATATAATTAGTACATGTGTTGGGGTAATAATAATATAATATTTACCCGAAATTACTCTATTTCCTTTTAACTGTGGTAAATAAATGTAAAAAGATACTATTCACGAAAAAATTATTTTTATCTTATTAAACCACATTTTACTTACTGATATCTACCGTGTCTCTCGGATTTTTGAAATTCAATTCACAGAAGCTGTAAAATTATGAATTATTCAAATTTTTAAATTTTCATTGAAGGTGGGTAAAATACGGTTAAAAGTCCAATATAATTTTTATATTTCTAAAATTATTATAAAGTGACACCAATGAATTACATTGAACTTATATATGAATTATGTATATATTTTGAACTAAAATAAATTTAAATAAAATGAATAATTTTTTACATAAAAATTCAGTATTAAACTATAACTTAGTGCTTTTCACTATTCATCAAAAATTGAATGTTTTCAGAAAAATACCAAAAATTAATCCTAATAAAATTTCTATATTAAAAATCCAAAAATGATTTCAATTTTGTAATAGAAAATTTATAAAATTTCAAAAATTAGGTATTACTATTCATAATGGCTAGTTTGATTGGTCGCGGTGTGTTAGAATCTCAAATTTGCATACAATACAATCTATTACATTATTCAATTGGAATCATACCTTGGAAGCTGGGGATGTTATATTTTTCACACCTTTTATAAATTGAATCCACAAATTTTTTAAATTTGTTCTTGGGAATGTAATTAAAAGCCCCATATCGAAAAAAGAGTCAATAAAACAATCACATTATAAGAATGTAAGAGAAGTGAAAAGGTAACCTAAGATAACCCAAACTAGGATTCCATGTAGGAAAACATGGATATGAATGATCAACTATGTGTGATGCTCTAATGGAGTGGTATAGAAAACATAATCAGGAGAAAGTTAACAACAATAAATCTACATACTTTTGATGGGACAAACTGTGATTAGTTTTCCAGTATGAAAAGTAAACGGACAACATTTTTTGGTTTTAAGTTAAAGTTCATAAGGATAAAGAAATTATTTATGAGATATACTAAGAACATAAATAGATATACTTACTTTTAGGTTTAGTTTCATTCTTTAATAAATTTCTACCACTTACTCATTTTTTTTCAAACAATGGGTATTCAAGATGACTTGGTCACACCAGAAGAGCTAGAATCAACTTCTAGAGGGTCATATGATCCACAAAGGATAAACTATATAGTTTCCTTGTCTTTAGAGGTTAATCAAGACCAAAATGGTGAGTACAAGATCAGACGATCCTCTAAAAGGATATTCCTTTCCAGAAAGAAACAATAATCTTAATTACTAAAATCAAAAAAACAATACACCAAAATTAAATAAAGTCCATTCCATATACAATTGTTTGTAAAATACTAAAATATACTAAAAAATAATATTGAAACCAAAAACATACAATAATATGGTTATGTAGTGTTCCACGTCAAATTTTATCTCTAAATGACATCGACTACTCTTAAAGTCACATACTCAATAGTAATTAACCAAGTCACATCTTCTCTATTATAGGTTAATCATTTCTTTAAATAACCAAAATCAATATAAATCCACATTAAAAAAATAGATAAAAATCCAACATTACTCCTCAAATGAAATCCAATAGTATTATATTTTCCTTAGGTATATCGTGTTCTTAATAGAGTGAACGTCTTCCAAAATAACATTTATCACTAAATCACAAAATCATTTTCTTATACTAAGGGTAATCATTTTTTAAGACATAAGATCCTAAATATCCTTATTATTTATCAATAAAATCATTTAACTAAAAATAATTAGTCACACTAACCAAGGACTTCACATAGCCCAGTGGTAGGTGATAAATTCCACTTGCACTCTAGTTGTGGGTTCAATTCCCATAACTTTGTCTGATACGACGGGTTGTCACACGGTCTGTGTGTTGTCCTTTTTCAAAAACCATATTTTATAAAATTACCAATATGATATAAAATCCTAAAAATAACCATAACATAATTTAACCACAAATTTTATCTCATACCTTTCATTTTCATCTGAAAATATATTAACTTGTAATTGCCTCAAACCCAATGATGATATAAAAAAATGGTTATTTATAACTATATCCACAAGACAAAAGATAATTTTTCATCAAATATCAATCTCACATGACAAACTGTTGGGTTATAAATACAAGAGAAAATTATTCCAAATTTATCCCATCAACAAGGAGAACTGATACTTTTAAAAATTTATCAATCAATTTATTTCCACATACCATCTTCTTTGAAAAATAAAATATCCTATAGAATAGGGTATTCACTCGAGTAATCTCTAGGTCCCCTACATTTACGAAAAATGAATATAAATGGATTCTAGGGACCATTTATATTTTCTTCCATATTACTCATCATTTTTCTTCAGAAATTCTTTACTTTATGTCCTTATTTCCCACACATAAGGCATTTTTTCCATTGAGACACTTTTTGGGGTGTCTCTTTCCAAATTTCCTACATGATGGAAATTGAGGATTCTTTTCTAAATGGTATCCACTGCTTGATCTCTTTTCATTCACCACCTTTCTTTTCTTTGTTGAGTCTGGTAGTTGGTTAATATATATGTTGTGGATCATATTTTTAGAAAACAGATTTACCATGAACAAGATATCATTTACACCAATCAACATTCAATTTTGTACTCATTTCCACCATCGTTCCCATCTTATATATCATTCTTAATGTTTCTATGAATTCATTAGAATGTAGTTATTGACTAAAACCAGAAAGCATTATATGAGTACCAGTAGTCATAAAATAATTTATAAAATATCATGACACCACATTTTCAATTTGAAACACCTTCAGATTAACCATGGTCATTTATTTCCATCTTATATTAAAATCCTTCAAATAGGTTTGTAAAGAAAATTAAAATTATCATATGCATATCCCCAATCTGTGTCATAACAAATAGTTTTTCATGGCTCGTTGTTGTTCACCCGTTACCATTTGAGTCTACATCCATGTGGTGTTTTCTTGGTTTTACCCATAGGTACAACTGTGCCAGGTCCGCCTCTGCCTTCTCGTATCCAAACATGGATGTATTTCTTAGAAAACTCACAAATTCTATTTAATAACAAAATTTTTGAAGTCATTCTATACTAATACTCAATGTCTGTCTTGAGGATATGTGTTATAATTAGAGTATATCTAAATCTAGTTTCCAAGGTTTCTACTAATCTTCCTTTGATACCAACTGTTACACCCTGACCCCAGAATCCCAGAGTCGGTGCATCATAAAATATCGTTTCTCGAAATATTGATTAGTTTTGTATCCTTGGAACTACTTGAAAATTCATAAGGATTTAATTACATCATAAAATAGAAAACTACATCAAAATTGATTCCATAGACAACAGTAAGATCCAATAGACTATTCCTGTAGGTCAGTCATAATATTTTTTCTTCGCATCCTGGGAAAAGTAAAACCCAGAAAGGGATGGGCTTAGATTCTCAGTAAGGATAAATATATAGCGGAAACTTTCATAAAGAAGAATAAACATTTAAGGAAATGTATAAGAAAAAATGAAAGACTTTTAAACAAGAAGTAATGCATAATATAGAAAAAATAATATCATATAATTTTATTTACATATTCACATGGATATTCTACTAGTCGAGTAATCACATGCAATATCCAAATCCACTTTCATAATGATTGAATGCATTATGCCAGACATTCATAATCTCATAGTTAAGGGATTGTGCTAAGACTACATATAAGATTTTGTTAAGGCCTTGTGGAAAGACACTAGTTTGTCTCATGAGGCCTACCAATGCATCGAGGTGTTATAGAAGGATTCAACCATTACTTACTAAATCCAATGCATTCCTAATAGGAAAATGTTTAAACATAATCTGAACATTTGTATCAAAATGTGCTTATGAAATGACATCATTTTAACCACAAACCATGAATGGTATTAAAAATAGCACATCCAGAGTCAAACATAACTCATTAAATACAATAAGGAATATTGTATTATAGTATATCAACCTCAAAAGAGAATAATGAATGATATTTACATGGATGAAAATAATCATCAAAACTATTTCAGAGAAATATCCCCCTTTTACTTGAAAACATTTAAAAGTCTCACTATTTATCAACAAGCCTTTTAAAATAGATTTTTGAATCAAAGTGTTCCATACCACATTGAAACTTTTAAAATGAATTTTAATTTTAAAACATTAATGTCCATATAAATAAATCATTGAAAACATTTTTAATATATGGACATTAATAATAAATATATAAAATAATAAAGCATCAAAACATTTTAAATTGATATTTTAGTTCGAGTTCCTAACCCGAAGAGGCACTTGAATATAAATAATTTAGGTAATAAAAAATATATAATATCATGGGAATGGAGGGATTCATGATATACTATTTCAAAGTACATTATATACACCATATAAAAGTGAAATGGTGTATAACAACAATTAAGTCTCAGTGGAATGTAAATTGAGATGAAATCTCTTATAATGACTGTATCCTTACGTTAAGGATAAATCAACGACATAATTATGTGTGATAAATATAAATACCTCAATATTATTCTATATTCATTGTAAATAAATCTGATGACATTCACACATATTGTTGTATAAATAAAACCAATGAATTGGTTGTTTAACTCAAAAAATAGAGAGTGAGATAAAATTACTCTTATCAAGTTCATATCGATGACGTGAAAATGTATCAATGTAGTGATTATGTGTATCAAAAGTATATCCACAGAAATGGAAGTGGGAATTACTAGACAAACAATAAATAGTGATTACACACATAATCATGAAGTGAAATAATCAATGAAATGTGCGTAAATCTGAATGAGTGGAAATTGAAATTTGAAAGTCCCTTACCAATTTGGTAACTTTAGAAACATACATCCCATGAATGATGGGTCAAAAATTGATTATCTAAAAAAAATATAAATTATATTATATTCCACATTGAATACAATCAATGGGCATTATATACATCACACAATTTGAAATAGTGGCAATATGGCATGAATCTCACCGAAATAAGAAGTGAGATGAAAACCCTTACTTCATTGTAATCAATCGAGTCGTATGGAAAAAAGTTAATAACGACCAAAAGAATGATAGAATAACATGAATATAAATAGAATCATGAATATATATATATATCAAATGATAGTACACAATACTATGCATTTAATAAATAAATGGTGAACAATGGAAATCTCATGGAATTACAAGTGAGATAAGAAACCCCTAACATTGTACTTTTCCTTGGTCGAGGGTAGGTTAACCTTATGTATAATTGTGAAATAATTTTTATTAAATTATAAAATAACATATACATTAATATGATATCATATATTTTCTTTTAATATTGATTTGTTAATAATATTTTAGTATTGTTGTCATTTCGGGTGTTTACTGATTCGTTTTCCTTTATATGCAATTTTTTGTAAGAATTGTTTGATAAGAATAGGTTGTATCTTATTCATATTCAGAATGATATTAATTCGTTAAACATTATTTTTAATCATATAATAAAAATCAGTCTTGAAAGTATTACGATGGGGAATGAATCTCAACGTGTTCGTGGAGACGGTAATCCCTACGTACGCACAAGTGACAATATCATTATTTTGATATTAAAACAATATATTATTGGATGTTATATCATATTTACAGAGCCATTATCATGTTATATCTATTATTTACATCAATTATACATCATTATTGAAGGTTCTGGGTGTATCGGAAGCGTGTGTGTGGAAGATCCGGCTTAGATTTCTGTCATTAACAATGATCAATCTGGGATCAATACGCTGATAAATGCTAGTCTCCATGGATAGAATCACAAAAATTGAGAAAGAAAAGAATGTCTTAGAACCACAAAGAAGTATTGTCACATACTGATTATAATTAATTTCATCAGTTGAAAAGAAATACATATTGGGTGTTCTTTCTTCATTGATGTTCTTGATCACGTTCTGATGTGATTCATCGTTTCATTACAGAAGCCAAGTGTAGACTTCCTCTAGCGGTGATCCACATGCGTACCTCATATCTCGGGACATCGCCAATGGAGTCTCTGGGTGCTAGCATGGAGAAAAATTTGCTTGTGTTGTCCTCCATAGATCATATTGATCCGATGGAAGAGGAACTCTCTCGGTATTGAGAGCGTTCTTGTAGGAAGAGGTTATTTCATCCTTGAATGAATTCTCCAGAATTGTTGTGCACAATGATTCTCTTATGTAGGAAAATAGTTGGGGTTGTGAAGATATTTATAATCAAGTTTGAAGTTATAGATTTATGAAAATAAATAAACATCTTATGCATTTCATTTATTTTACTATCTCTTATTGAAATCACCCATGTCGAATAATTATTTCGTTGACATGCGCTCACACTGATTATAATAATTATAATTTAATAAAACAATATTATATCCTCAAAATCCCGACTGGAAAAACTACACGGAGTGTACTTGTTTTTCATTAAAAACTACAGGGTGTGTACATTCAATGTACACGACGTGTATATCTTGTTTTCATTTATTCATTTACTTTCCAAAATGAAAACTACACGGCGTGTAATAATTAATTCATGGTGTGTACTTGTTTTTATTCTTCCTCCAAAATTAAAAAAATTTAGGCTTCCTTGAATAATTATTAAACCATGTATGGGAATAATCATTATTCTACTTGAGATACTTGAATACAATTAGTGTGTGACCCTCTAGGATTAATTCTCATTGGCATTATGTGGGCTTTCCTAAAGTCCAAGATTACTGTCTAGCAACAGGTCAAGGAACCCAAGAGAAATATGTTGGCGCCGCATTGACGTATTACCTCTTTCAAATTCTTACTATATAATTTAATCCTTTTGTCTCAATATCTCATCAAGCAGGTTTCATGGTAGTGTCATAAAACTATATTCTTGATCTGTCATTCTTTGACTACCAGAAATAAACTCGTCATTTACACCATGGCCATGGAATTTAATCCAATAGTTCTATTTCAATCAACATTCCGAGATATCAACTTCCATAAATGGAAGGGAAAAAACCCTTCCTTGACTTATCCATTAACAACATGTCACTCGTGACGCACCCACCATACCATACTTCCCACCAACTGTCTCCATGACGGTTTTTGTCAGTAAATCTTAGTGCACGAGTCATGAAATTTGTTAATGATAATCTTCCAGTGTAATGACCATTACACATGCTTGTAGACAACAATGTCCAATGACACCAAGACATGCAAAATTGCCACTGGGGGATCTGTTTTCATAATCTCCCATCTTGCATATTACGAAGTGAAAACACTATGAGAGAGAGTCTCATCTTCTTACGAGTACTCGAACATGACAGTTTTTATACTATGATACCTATCATAGTATGTAATCCAATCGTAGAACATTATTTAAGAATATTGTTATATCATTTCAAAGATCTCATCATAGTTCGGATCTTCCATGACCTTATTAATGCAACAAATATTCCAGGATATTATTATATTATAGTCATGCAGAACAATGAAAAATATATAATAAGAGTACATTCATGTAATCAATGTAAAAAACAGTTAGTTCTCAGGACACCAACCCTTACAAACTCCCACTTGGACAAGAGCCAACTGCATATGACTTTTATTCCGATAGACCTCACATGAAGATCATGTTTCTACTGAGTCAAGGATTTAGTCAAAGGATCCACCATGTTGTCTTCCGTGGAAATACAGCTCAATGTAAGTTTACCTCACTGAGAAAAATCCCTCAAGAGATGATAATTTTGAAGTATGTTCTTTTTCCACTGATGTGACCTTGTCTCTTTTGCAAGTTCCACCACTCCAGTAATATCACAATAGAGTGTGATATGATCTTTACTGCTCAGTACTACATCCAACTCTTGGACGAATCATTGAATCCATACTGATTCTTTAGCTGCCTCAAAAGCTGTGATATACTTAGACTCTGCTGTAGAATCTTCCACCACACTTTTTTTGATATCTTCCTGCTCACTGCCCCTCATTCAAACTAAAGATGTATCCAGTCTGTGAATTCATGTCATCTTGATCATTCTGGAAACTAGCATCTACATGTCCTCTAATGACTAGTTCCTCATCTCCCCCATAAACTAGGAACATATCCTTAGTACCCCTCAGATACTTAAGGATAGTCTTGACTACCATCCAATGGTGGTCTCCTGGATCATCTTGGTATCTACCTACTGCACTTAATGCGTTATCAACATCTAGACATGTACATAACAAAACATACATGACTGACCCAATCACGAATGCGTAAGGGAACCTTACCATTTTTTTCTATCCTCATGTGTCTGAGGATACATTTTCATGGAATGATGAATGCCATGTGACACTGGCATCAATCCCCTCTTCGATTGCTCCATACTGAATCTCTTCAGTATCTTGTCAATGTATGTACTTTGACTCAGGCCCAACATCCTCTTTGATCTATCACGATGGATCTTGATCCCAAGAATATATGCAGCCACACCCAAGTCTTTCATGGAGAATCATTTATGAAACCATGCCTTAACTAACAGTAAGACAGGTACTTCATTTCCAATTAGTAATATGTCAACAACATATACAATCAATAGAACAATTACACTACCACTAAACCTTTTATTGACACAAGGCTCACATTCATTCTTAACAAATCCAAATTCTATTACAACTTCATCAAAACGAATGTTCCATGACATTGATTCTTGCTTTAATCCATAAATGGCTTTCTGCAACTTGTATACCTTGCTGTCATCCATTGGAGTCACAAACCCTCTAGGTTGTGTCATGTAGGCATCTTTCTAGAGTTTCCCATTATGGAATTCTATTTTGACATCCAATATCAAAATTTCATAGTCATGGTATGCAACAATGGACAATATGATTCTGATGGATTTCAGTATCGCAACTGGTGAGAAGGTTTCTTCGTAGTCAATTCTTTGACACTTTCTAAAACCTTTTGCAACCTGTCGTGCCTTATAGGTGCTGACTTGCCCCTCCATGTCAAATTTTTTCTTGAATACCCATATATTACAAATAGGGTTTACATCAACTGGAGGATCTACCAAAATCCAGAATTGGTTTTGTAACATGGAATCCATTTCAGAATTCATGGCTTCTTGCCACTTGGCAATGTTTGTGCCTTTAACTACTTCCTTGTAGGTAAGAGGATCATCATTTTCAACCAATAATGAGGCACCATCCTTGGAGACAAGAAAACCACATCGTTCTGTTTCTGTCACCTATCGCATGCCCCTACATAGTTATTGTGTCTCTGGAACAGTTTGTTCTTCCATAGGGCGTTGTGGAATTTGTTCGTGTACCAACTCCTGTGTATCTTGAGCCTCGACTTCATCAAAGTCTATCTCCCTCACACTATCCCTACTAGAGCTGTGATCCCTCTCAAGGAATATGTAGGGTCTTTCCCCTATAACCTTTTATTCTAAGTGGATTTATAGGTAATATCCCCTTTTATCCTTGGGATATCCTATAAAGATACACTTTGTGCCTCGCAGTGCAAGTTTGTTACCTAAAGAGGCCTTAAAAAATGCTTCGCTACCCCACACATATAATTCGATTACATGGTTTTGCATCCACTCCATAACTCGTATGGAATACCATTTATCGATTTGGTTGGTATTTGGTTTAGTGTGTGTCATGCTGTTTGTAACGCATATCCCCAAAAGGATAATGGAAGACTCACAGGAGTCATCATTTATCTCACCATGTCCAACAGGGTGTGGTTCCTCCTTTCACATACACCATTTCAATGAGGTGTGTAAGGAGGAGTGAGTCGATATAGAATCCCAATCTCCACTAAGAAATCAATGAAGCCCTAATTATGATATTATCCTCCTCTCTCTGAGCGAAGTTTCTTAATCTTTTTACCAAGATGGTTCTCATCATCACTCTTGTATTCTATTAACTAATCAAAAGAATCTTAGTTATACCTCATTAAGTAAATATATCCATATATACTAAAATCATTAGTAAAAGATATTATGTTTGAGAACCCACCCATTGCATCAACTAGAAATGGTCTACACAAATCTGTGTGGACTAATTCTAGAATCTCTTTAGCCCTTTCACCTTTCCCACTAAATGGGGATTTGCCCATTTTTCCTTGCAGACATGCATGACATACACCAAGTGGTTTTAGTTCGAAATAATATAAATACCCATCTAGATTTAATTTTTTCAAACATTTCTCATTAAGATGACCTAGCTGGTGATTCCAACGTTGGGTGTGGTATGAGTCATGTGAATTCACTTTTTCATCTATTTCCATTACTTGGTTTGGGTAGTCTAACATATAATGGTTGTTATATAAATGTGCCCTACCAAAAAATGCTATTTTTTTTAATGTAGCAACATTCATTTCCAAACATGAACTTGAATCCATCAGTATCTAGTCTGGATAAAGAAATAATGTTTTTAGTAATAGAAGTCACATAATAACAACCCTTTAACACCATGATCATTTCAGTTGGAAATGTGAGGTGGTATTTCCCGACAGCTACAACAACAAGTCTGGCTCTGTTGGCTGCTCGTAGATCTACCTCGCCTCGATCAATCATTCAAACTATACTTGGTTCTTGTATTTTGATATAGATGTGTGAACCAGAAAAGTATCTAGTACCCAATTGGTAGAAACAGATATATTTTATGCCATAATAAAAACACATGTATCATCCCCTTTCTTCCTTGGTTGGATGCAGTTTTTCTTCTAGTGGGCCTTTTTGCCACTTGAGAAACAAACAACATCCTGTTCTATTGCCTCCCCTTTGATCTTCCATTTCTTGGAAGGACATGAAGAAGATTTGGGCTTAATTATCTTTGCCTTACCTTTCCTTTTATTCACCATGAGGACATTAGTATTTTCACGCTTTGGGTAATTTTCCACTTGGCGAATGAGGATAATAAGATCAGACAACGACTTCTCAATGTTGTTCATGTTGAAGTTCACAAAAATGTTTGACAAGTATAGGGGGTGTGATTTAAGAAAAGATCAATACCCAGTTATTCGGGGAGTTTAAACCCTATAACCTCCAAGCGCTCAATGTATCCAATGAGCTTGACTACATGAGGCTTGGCTGGGGCACCCTCTCCAAGCTTTTTCTAAAATATATCCTTGTAGATATCAAACCTTTCATGTCTTTCTCTCTCCTGGAATAGACCGTGGAGGTTCTCGAGCATGCTGTAGGCATCCATTTCTTCATGAGACTTTATGATCATACTATACATTAATGATAGCATCAAACATTAAACATCGAGTGCATCGCTCAAATGATGATCATAGACCAGGAAAGCGTCATCACTTGCCCCTTGGGAAGGCGGGTCCGGAAGTGAGGACTCCAGTATGTAATAATTTCGTTCATGGCATAGGATAACCAGAAGTAACCTAAACCATTCCTGAAATTTACTGCCGGTGAGGATATTTTCTTTATCTGGTATTGATCGTAGAAAAAATGTGGTTGACGTGTTTTTCATATAGATTCTACACATTAAAAGAGCATTTTTATGAGTACTTTCTTGATTACAATTTTATGATAAATAATAAATGAATTTATTTATTTTCCCATTATTTTATCAGGTCCCAATGGCCCTCACCATTCTACGTGGAATGTCTAGTGGATTTGACATTCTAGTGGAAAGGATCCATATTCCCCTAAGCATAACCCCAACAAGGGTTGGTCAAGATATTTGAAGGTATTTAGGTAGGCAGGTCTTTTCCAACTGTGAGCTTACAGTTCCTTGATATGTTGAGTGGACTCCCCAATTCTAAAATCATAACTTGGATATGCTCAACTCTTTCCTCCACTATTACATCAAGTCTAGAAAGGTCTACTCCTCTTGATGTAATATCATTAAGCCAACCTGAAGCCTTTAATAAGGGCTTCCTTTATACAAGTAAGTGTCCCAACAAGGGGTGGTCAATCACATAGTTTTATTGATTCTTTCCCTTAATCAAGTAATGGAAGGATTGGTCTGACATAATTTGGTATTGATGGATTTTAATCTTTTATGAATAGTTTTTCATTATCACATGCTTGTTAATATTATTTGATGCATGCTTAAGTGGTTAACCATGTTCTGATAATATTTACGCATAGTCTGGTTTTATTTTATTCCATATTTGCATGCTGTTTTACGAATTATGTGATCGCGACAACACATACATAATAAATAATCCATGCAATCAGACAGAATTAAAATAAGATGGCATGATCATGAGCTTCTACTGGTTAGCTTATATAGCGATTTTGATAACCTAACCCTGACCTCGGGAAAACACCTAGAACCTAGTGGTTTGTGTTTTACAGCTCCAACCTACCCACCTTTGTATCTTTTTGGGTTGGTTTAACCTCATCTTCGGATTTTGAACTGTCTCTTATGGCTTGGGAGATCCTCCATTACATGACGTTTACATTAAAGAAACCATGGGAATACATGCCCTACATTTTATTGGGAGAAGTCTAAGAGGCCAACGAATTTAAATTAAACAAATTTACATGAAACCATACACAAATACAAAGGGTGTTTGGTCTAGATCCTAATCATCCATAACATGAAACGACCATTACCCATATTTAGAATTCAAATTCTTTTAATCGTTCTATTATCCAAGATTATTCGTGCTTGAATTCAATTAATTATGATCATATAATTAATAAATTCATTATTTTAAATTCCTTTCTAAATTTCCATAAGATTCTTCTCATCCATATCCCTTGTAATGGTCTGTGTACTTTTGGAGGAAACCTGGTGAAATTTTTGTAAAGTACACGGCGTGTATTTTTTTCACCTTTTATCCAAAGTACACACAGGGGGCTTTGGCGTGTTTTTTGTACTTTGGAAATTTTAGAGTACACGGCGTGTAGATAAATCATACACGATGTGTACTTCCTTGTTATGCGGTAACTGTCCTGGAAATCCCGTGTATGTGGTACGCTGCTTCTCCATTGTACACGGTTTCACTTGGGCCAGATCGGACTACACAGTGTGTTGCTCCTACATACACGTCGTGTATTCCTATTCAGACGCACCGTTCATTTCTGGTTAACACGTGGTAATAAATGATTAGGTGTAATCAATTCACATGGTGTGTTTTGGTAGACCAGTACTAGTTTGTTGATCCTATGTACACGGCTTGTAGTTTTCATTACACGCAGTGTATTTCTGTGTTGTAAAAACAAAAAGAGAGGCTCCTATAGATGAGTTCCTCGTTTTTATTTTAATAAAAATTTAAAATTAAAAGTTTGTTTCTATCATATGAACCGAGAAAGAAAGGAGGATGAACAGATCTCATTTGTTCATATTAGAGAACGATTTATCTTGAATTGAATCAAATATAAATGAGTAAATTATCAATGAAAATTTAATAACTATAATCAACATTTTAACCTACCTCTGATACCAATTGAAGGTTCCACGTGCAGCAGATGTTCGTGGGTGGATGTGCCCACATGGATTTTTTTCATTAACAATGATCAATCTGGGATCAATACGACGATAAACGCTAGTCTCCATAGATCGAATCATTGAAATGGACAATGAAAAAGAAAAGTCCCGGAACCACAAAGTAGGATCGTTACAGATTGATTATAATAAATTTAATCAATTGAAAAGAAATACATTTGGGTGTTCTTTCTTTGTTGATGTTCTATATCACATTCCAATGTGATTCATCATTGCGTCGTAGAGGCCAAGTGTGACTTCCTCTAGAGGTGACCCACACGTGTACCTCATATCTCGAGACGTTGCCAAAGGATTCATTGGGTGCTAGGATGGAGAAAACATTTCTTTCATTGCCTGCCTTAGATCATCTTGATCTAATGGAATAGGATCTCTCTCAGTCTTGAGAGGGTTCTTGGAGGAATTGGTTCTTTTGTCCTTGAAATAATTCTCCAGAAATGTTGTGCACAATTATTCTCTTGTATAGGAAATGATTTGGGGTTGTGAGGATATTTATAATCGAGTTCGAGGTTGTAGAGTTATGACAATAAATAAATTCATTACATGTTTCATTTATTTCATTAACTCTTATTAAAAACCCCCATGTCGAATAATTAATTCCTTGACATGTGTTCACGCTGATTATAATAAATATCATTTAATAAAATAGTATTATATCCTCAAAATCCCAGCTGGAAAAACTACACTGCATGTAATAATAAATACATGATGTGTACTTGTTTTTCAATGAAAACTACACGGCATGTACATTCAATGATCACGACATGTATATCTTGTTTACATTTATTTATTTCCTTTACAAAATTAAAACTACATGGCGTGTACATTTAATAATACACGACATGTACTTATTTTCAAAATAAAAACTACACGGCGTGTACTTGTTTTTATTCCACCTCCAATATTAAAATTATTTAGGCTTCCTTGAATAATTATTAAACCACATAGGGAAATAATCTTTATTCTACATGAGATACTTGAATACACTTAATATGTGACCCTCTAGGCTTCTTTATCGTTTGCATTAGGAGGCCTTGCCTAAATTCCAAGATTACTGTCCAGTAATGGGTCAAGGCACCCAAGAAAAATATATTGACGCCGCATTGACGTATCACCTCATACGAATTCTTACTATGTAATTTAATCCCATTATCTCAATATCTAATCAAGCAGGTTTCATGACAGTGTCATAAACCTATATGCTTGATCTGTCATTCTTTGACTACCTAAAATAAACTCATCTTTTACACAATGGACATTGTATTTAATGTGATAGTTCTATTTCAATCAAAGGGCTAAGATATCAACTTCCATAAATGGAAGGGACAAATACTTCCTCTACTTATCCATTAACAACATGCCACTCGTGATGCACCCAATGTACCCTACATCCCTCCATCTATCCGCGTGACGGTTTTCATCAGTAAATCAAAGTGAGTGAGTCATGACATGAGTTAATGATAATCATCCAGTCTAAGCACCATTACAAACGCTCATAGATAGCAGTGTCTGATGACACCAAGACATGCGGAATTTATACTGGTGGGTCTATTATCATAATCTCCCGTCTTGGAGATTACCAAGTGCGAACTCTATTAGAGAGAGTCTCGTCTTCTTACGAGTACTCGCATGAGACGGTCTGTATACTATGTGTCTTATCATAGTATGTCATCCAACTGTAGAACATTATTTAAGTATATTGTAATAGCATTTCAAGGTCTCATCATAACGGGGATCTGCCATGACCATATTAATTCAACAAATATTCCAGGACATTATTATATTATAGTCATGCAGAACAATGAAAAATTCATAACAAGAGTACATTCATGTAATAAAAGTACAAAATAGTTGGTTCTCATGACACCAACCCTTACAATTATTATACCCATCCAAATAATAATGTATTGAACAACAATTACACCACGATGTGGAGAAGGTAAGCTGTAGGTATGAATATATATTGACATGTCATTCACAGAATAGATAGAATAATGAATATTGTTGTACAATATTTATTATAACATCACTTTACATTGAATATTCTGGAGTTATTATTTTAGAATGGAAACAAAAAATAAAAATAATGTGGAAGAATAATGGAACTAAAAAGAGGTGATGAAATATTTACTTCTTTTTGGGTTCTTCCTTTTGATTTGATCAAAAGGGATCTATAAGATGGATTTATGACAAAAGGAAGTCCTGTAGGATGAATGTAAGACATTTGATAGAGTATTTGGGAAGAGATTGGCTAATCCAAATGGCTTTGAATGTGTGAATTTGAGAGAAGGGGGAGTTCCCTTTTATAAGAGGTTTGAGGGGAACCTTAGTAATAGTTAGAATTATTATTTTATAATAAAATCATTTTCGGTTTCTAATGGATCCAAAATGAATTATTTAAAGTATAAGGTTGGTATGGGTAAAAATCTACTCATCCAATAGGGTTTAGGCAGGTTTGGGTCACTATATTAACTGTATCATTAAGATTTATATCTTAGTTCAATAGTCTGACATTTAAAATGTATCTTTGTATTTTTATATTATATGGTTAATAAACATACAATAAACTTCCAAGAGAATAACAAGTGGTTCATTAATGATACACCTATCATTATATAAGTCTTATTTCCAATCCTTATATCTTTAGAAATATAATATCAATTAATAATATAATATTTTATAAAAATACTCTTTTATGTGAATTTTGACATTGTTTGGTATTTTGTTTTTGCTAAATTCATAATAGAATTATTACTTCGAAAAAAATTTATCTAACCAACCCAATCATGTCATATTAACCTTAAAAATTATTGGAATTAATAAAAATTCTCACATTACATTTATTTGGATATTTATAATATCAAATATTTTACTATTTCATTAATTAGGTAATTGTTGCATCATCATTGTTTCATAAATAAATTAAATTATCTATTGTCTCAAAAATATAAAAAAATACCTTACATTAGGAAATATTTTTATCTAACTAATGAATATTTATAATTGTATTTATCTTATGTACAACTTTATATTAAAAATGGTTTAGTTATTAATCATTAAATTTAACACTTTCAACTCATCTTTTAATTAAATAATAATAAATGTCCAAATCTAATCCAAGTGGATATAAAGGATAATATTTTATTCCTAAGTTTGTTTTTTGTAGAATTACACTTATCCAATAGAATTGGAACATTCGTTAGGGTCATAATAATATCATTTTTACCGTTAATTACCATATTTATTTTTAACCGTGGTATGTTAAAGTTAAAAGTTACTATTCACCAAAAATAATTTTTATCTTATTGAAAAAAATTTTACTTACTTATATTAACATTGTCTCTTGGATTTTTGAAATTCAATTCATTGAAGTAGCCAAATTAAATTTTATTCAAATTTTCAAATGCTCCTAAGAGGTGGGAAAAGACGGTTATAAGTTCAATAAAATATTTATATATTTAAAATTATTATAAACTGACACCAATTAATTAAATTGAACTTATATATGTATTATGTATCTATTTTGACCTAAATTATATTTAAATAAAATAAATAAATTTTTAAATAAATTTTTTTAAACTATAACTCATTGTTTTTCAATATTCATCAAAAATTGAATTTTTTTCAGAAAAATACAAAAAACTCACCCTATGCTAATTTCGTTATTCAAAATTAAAAAATGAAGTCCATTTTGAATGATAAAATTAATAAAATTTCAAAATTTGTGTATTAATATTCATAACAGCTAGTTTGATTGGTCGTAGTGTTTTAGAATCTCAAAGTTGCGTACAATGCAAGCTATTGAATTATTCATAGGGAAACATATAGTGGAAGCTTGGGGTGTTAAATAAATAGAATCATAGTACCTATAAATGTTCAATGTAATCATTGGAGTCATTTTATAATAAAATTAGATATATAAAACTTTATTGAAATTTTTTACCGTCTTTTACCCACCTTCAAAGAGAAGTTGGAAATTTGCATTAAATGTAATTTTACCACTTCTTTGAATGGAATTTAAAAAAATCCAAGAGACACAGTTGATATCAGTAAGTATAATTTCATTTAGTAAGATGAAAATAATTTTTGGTGAATATACCTTTTTGACTTTTATTTACCACTATTAAATGTAAATAGGGCAATTATCGGTAAAAATGATATTATAATTATCCTAACACAAGACCTAATTCTATGGGATATGATTATTTCTACCAAAATACACCTTATAAATAAAATAATATTATTTTGGTGTATTTTTATTAGATTATGGAATTTATTAATATTTTATTTAAAGAATAAGTAAAAATGTTAAATTAAAAGTTTAATAAATATACCATTTTATTATTGGTTTTACATTATATAAATTTGAATATAAATATTAATTAGCTAGTGAAAAATATTTCCTACATAATGGTATTTTATTTATAATTTTTAATCTTTTAATAATTTTATTTAATTATGACACAATGTTGATGCAGTAAATTATTTTATTATTAAAAGAATAAAAAATTGATATTACAAATATCCAAATAAATATAAATTTATAATTTTTATGAATTACACTATTTTTTTAGGTTAATAAGACATGTTAGGGTTAATTAAATAATTTTTTTTAAAGTGATAAATTTTTTATAATGTTTAAAAAAACAAAATACCAAAATGTGTCAAAATTAACATAAATGAGTCATTAAAACAAATTCTATATTATTTAGTTATATAATATTTCTATAAATCTAATGTTTGACCAAAGTACATAGATAAGATGATATATATAAATAGTGAATCACTTGGGGTTCTCTTCACTTTTTTTATTTTGTTTATTAACCATTTATTATAATAATACAAGAATACATTGTAAGAGTTAAACTATTTAACTAAGAGATAAATATAAAACATAAAGTTAATATTGTTCCCTAAACCAGTCTAAAAAATATTGTTTGAGTGGTTTTAAACCCATCACCACCTTATCCTCTAAATAAACCATTTTCGCGCCATTATAAATAGAATATGATCATATAGTAACATAATATTTCATTCTTTTATTAAAGTTAATGTCACCACCCTTATAAAAGGGTACTTACCCTTCTCTCAAAATCATTCCACCAATTCCATTTTTCTCAGCCATAACATAGTCATATATAATCCCAAATACCCTAAATTATACTTAGAGTAATTACATTTACAATAAATCCAACCTATAGATACCTTTTAATCATCTCCAAAGGTAACACCCAAAGAAGTGGTAATAATTTCACCACCTTTTCCATGTTTTTTTAATCTTCCAGTTCCTCTTTCATTGATGTTTCCATACAAAATAATAACTCCAGTACCATATACATACTCTGATGTTATTATAAATTTGGTACATTTATATACATTTTTCTATCCATCATATATATGACATTTCATCATACATGTGCGTGTACGACATATCATCTCTACATCATGGTGTAGTTTTTTATTGAAACAGTTCTTTATTTGGATGGTTATAATAATGAGTATATCTAATTTAAATAATAAATATAACATGTTAAGGAGTTTTTATATATGTTATACCATCCAATTAAATATGATTTCACCATCAATATAATGATATTATCGTTCATTTGTACATAAGTATTACCATCTCCATGAACATGATGAGATTTAATCTCCATCATAATCATTAAATAATAATTTTCTTTTTATGATTAAAAATAATGTTTAATAAATTTATATAAATCTGTATATGAATCAAATAAATACTATCCATAAAAATTATGACTTTCATAACCAAACATATAAGAGGAAACGATTCAGCTAACACTCGAAACAATGATACTATTGAAATATTATTAACAATGAAATTTTAGAAGATCGTATATGATATCTTATTTATGTTTTTGGTTTTTGTATAATTTAACATCAATTATTTAACTATTATTAAGCAGGTTAGTGTACCCTAGATCAAGGAAATTTCCAAGGGAAGGGTTAATTCTACAATGTATTCCTTATCTGAGGTTGTTTGTACATGAGTATGTACTAGGACCTCTTTATCATCCATTCTCGTGCTCCTAAAAAATTTATTTCAAAACATTTTTACTACTTCGTAGACAATGGTTTAATTTCATTAATACGCTTATTTTACTTTTTATAAAATGTTTATAAAGGAATCATTTCTTCATTTTCCAAACAAGTTTCTTTACGACATTTTCAGAAAAATTAAAGAAATAATGTATTTTAAACTTATATGGCGAGTGCAGCTATTTTATGCTGTTATAAAACATATGAAACATATATTACATGATTATAGGAATATTTTAAATATAATTTTATTCTATAATATTTATGTTACTTTTAAATTATTTAAAAATTGAATTAGTGTAACACCGCAAGCTTCGACGATATGTTTGCCTTTGAATAATCTAATAGCTTGCATTGTATGCAACTTCGAGATTCTAACACACTACGACCAATCAAACGAACCGTTTTGAATACTAGTAACCACTTTTTAAAATTTTATAAATTTTTTCTTTCAAAATGGAATTCATTTTTGGATTCTAAATTTCTAAATAATCTTAGGGTGATTTTTTTTGTATTTTTTTGAATACTTTCAATTTTTTAGGTATCGTGAAAAACACAGAGTTATAGTTTAAAACCGAATTTTCATTTAAATAATTATTTATTTAATTTAAATATATTTTTGGTCAAAATAATAACATAATACCTATATAAGTTCAGTGTAAATAATTGGAGTCAGTTTATAATAATTTCATATATATAAATATTTTATTGAACTTTTAGTCGTCTTTTACCCACCTCTTTGGATCATTTAAAAATTTGAATAAAATTCATTTTTACCACTTCTTTGAATTTAATTTCAAAAATGTGAGATACATGGTTGATATTAGTAAATAAAATTTGGTTTAATAAGATAAAAATAATCTCTGGTTAATGATAACTTTTAACTTTTATTTACCACGGTTAAAAGTAAATATGGTAATTAAGGGTCAAAATGATATTATTATTAACCAACACATGTCTTAATTCTATTGGATAAATTCAATTAGACAAAAAACAACCATAGTAATAAAAATATGATCCTTTAGGTCCACATGGATTAAATTAGGAAATTTTCCTTTATTTAATTAAAAGAATAGTTAAAAGTGTTAAATTCATAGCTTAATAACTAAACAATATTTAATATAGAGATATATGTAAGATAAATTACGTTATAAATATTCATTAGAAATAGAAAAATATTTCCTAAATAATTTTGTTTTATTTATATTTTTTAGACATTACATAATTGAATTTATTTATGACACAACGATGATGCAGAAATTACCTTATTAATGAAATATTAAAATATTTGATATTATAAATATCCTAATAAATGTAATTTGAGACTTTTTATAAATTCCACTAATTTTATAGATAAATATGACTTGTTAGGGTTGGTTAGATGAATTGTTTTCAATGTAATAATGCTGTTATGAATTATAAAAAACAAAATATCAAATAGTGTCAAAAATGACATAAAAGATTTTTTAAAAACAAATATTATATTATTAATTGATATTATATTCCTAAAAATATATGGTTCGAAAAAAAGACTGATAATATGATATTTTTATCATTAATGAACAACATGGGGTTCACTTAAAATTTTATAGTACTTTTATTAACAATGTAATATAAAAATAGAAAGAGACTTGGTAAATGTAAAACTATTTAACTAATAGTTAAATATAAAAGATAAAGTTAATATTGTGACTCAAACCTGTCTAAAACATATTGGATGAGTGGTTTATGACCCATCCCCAACATAGCCTTTAAATAATTCATTTTGGAGCCATTACTAACCGAAAATGATTTTAATATAAAATAATATTTCTAGCTTTTCCTAAGGTGCCTCTCAGCCCTCTTATAAAAGGGAACTCCCCATTACCTCAAATTATGACCTTAAATTCCCATTGGATAGGCCATCCTCTACCTAAATACCCTATTAAATTTCCTCCCTTCATCATAGAGGCCTTAATTTAGTCATAAATCCAACCTATGGAGCCCTTTTGATCCAATCTAAAGTAAGAAGCCGAAGAAGATGAAAATATTTCATCACGTCTGTCATGTTCCTTTATTCTTCCACGTCCTCTTTATTTGTTGTTTACATTATAAAATAATAACTCCAGTATATTATATAAATTTTGATGTTATTATAAATATGGTTCAACCATATTCATTATTCTATCCATCCTTTGAATGACACGTCACCATATGTGTGTACGTACGACTTACCATCTCCACGTCATTTTGTAATTATTATTCAATAAATTATTATTTGAATGGGGATAATAATGGTCTTTAATTGATTTAAATAATAAATATAACATGATAATTATTCTTTATATATGATATACCATCTAATTAAATATTATTTTAATATCAGAAGAATGATATTTTCGCTCGTGCGTACGTACGGATTACCGTCTCCAAGAACATGATGAGATTCATTCCCCATCTTTATTCATTCAAGAATAACATTCATCAGATGATTAAAAATAATTTTTAAAGAAATAATATAATTTTTAAAATGAATAAGATACATCCTATTAATAACAAATAGTACTTACAAAACAAAGAATATAATGGAAAATGGATTAGTTTACACCCAAAACATCAATAATACTAAAATATTGTTAACTAAGTAATATTAAATGATCATATATGATATCATTTAAATGGATATGATTCTTGTATAATATTATAACAATTATTTCAAAATTATTCATGAAATTAACCTACCCTCGACAAAGGAAAAGTACAATTTAAGGGGTTTTGTATCTCAATTTTAATTCCGTGAGATTTCCATTGTTCACCACTAATTTATTAAATTTGTTGTATTGTGTATTGTAATGTGATAAATATATTATCATGGTTCTATTTATATTCATGGTATTCTATCATTCATTTGGTTATTATTTTCTTTTGGCCATATGACATGATTGATTACAATGGACTAATGGTTTTCATCTCACATCATATTTCTGGGAGATTCATGCCATATTTTCACTATTTCCTTTTGTGTGGGGTATGTACTGCCCAATGATTGTATTATTTGTGTAATATAAATTAATTTATGAGTATTTACATGTTCATTTAATGATCCATCTTTCATGGGATGTATTTTTTGTAAGTTACAAAATTGGTAAGGGAATTTCAAATTTCAATTTCCACCCATTCGGCTTTACGCACTGTTTATTGATTATTTCACTCCATGATTATGTGTGGAATCAATATTTATTATTTGTGTAGAAATTTCCACCCCCTTTATGTGGATATAATTTTGATACACATAATAACTCCATTGATAAATTCTCAAGTAATCTATATGAACATGATAAGAGTAATTTTAACTCAATTTCCATTTATTGAGTTAAACAACTGATTCATTGGTGTTGTTTTTACAAGAATATGCATGAATGTCATCTGATTTATATTCACTGAATATCTAATAATATTGAGTGTATTTATATTTTTCACATATAATTATGTCATTTATTTATCCGTAACCTAATGATATGGTCTTTATAAGATATTTCATCTCAATTTACATTCCATTGAGACTTCTTTGTTGAAATACGCCAATTCACTTTTATATGGTGTATATAATGTACATTGTCATAGTAAATCATGAATCCATATATTCCCAAGATATAATAATGTTTTTATTACCTCAATTATTTGTATTCAAGTGTCTTTTTTGTTTAGGAGCTCTAACTAAAATTTCATTTTAACTGTGTTAACGATTTATTATTCTAAATCTTTATCATTAATGTCCATATTTTAAAAATGGTTTAAAGGATTTATTTATATAGACATTAATGTTTTAAAATTAATATTATTTTTAAAATTTTCAATGTGGTATGGGACACTTTGATTTATAAATCTATTTTAAAAAGATTCTTGATAAATAGTGATACTTTTAAATGTTCTCAAGAAAAAAGGGTGATACTTATCTCAAAAAGTTTGATGATTATTTTCATCCATGTCAATATCATTCATTATTATATATTTAGGTTGAAATATAATTATACAGTCTTCCATATTGAATTTAATGAGTTATGTTTGACTCTGGATGTGCTATTTTTATACCATTCATGGTTTGTGTTTAAAATATTGACATTTTGAATGCTAGTTTTAATACGAATTTTCATATTATGTTTCAATTTTTTCATATACGAAATGAATTGGACTGTAGAAAGAATCACTTGGGTAATTGATTGAATGGAAGGGAGTTTGTTATATGTTTTGATAAAAAGGACATCATGTATGTGGTTGCAAGGGTAAGAAAAAGGTTTCCATTATACAATTATTCATCTGCAAGAAGTTGGGATACTATGCAAATCAATGACCAAATCATCAGATTATGCACCAAATGATGTTATTGGATAATAATCAATTTATGAGAACACCAGAAGTGAAGAGGAATGACTAGTTTTCTTATATTTTTATTGATTAATTATTTCATTTGATTGTTGTATCAACAATTTAATTGTTATATGAATTATGGAAATAAAAAAGGTTTTTATTGCAAAATTATTTCATTGTGGATTTGAGATTATATGATTCGATGAAAAGTGACTCAATATCTAGTTGAAAATGCATGTTTTTAGGAATGATAATCCTTAATATGGTTTTGATACTCTGGTAGTGATTTTGTAATATGATATGATTGATTTTGATAAATTATATTCGATATTAATTACTACTTTCAAACTAATTAATTGTTTGTTTATTCCATTATTGTTGGAGTTTACAACAATTTTCAATGTACGGAGTATATCCAATATTTTATAAGGAACACGGGATCATGAATGTAATCAATAAGTATTTATGGTAATTCAGGGTGATATCATGTTTCAAATGAATACATGATGAAGGTATTCACATGTTACTACGCGGAAAAAAATATCTTCATTGTGTTTCCTTTATTACAAATTTTGGAATGTGATTTTGAACATAAGTATTTCAGTTAAGTCTAAATGTTGGTTTAGATTAATATTGAAATTTTATACTATTAATAAGTTTAAATAATTTCATAAGATTATATTTTTTTGTTTTTATAAAAAGGACAACCCGGAGTTTGGGTGACAACCAATCATGTCTGGCATGACCGTGAGACTTGAACCCACAACCAAAGGAAGACAAGGGTGAATCACCTACCATGGGCCTATGTGATGTCTTGGTTTTTATAATGCAGTTTTTTTAAATAGCCTTAAATATTAAATAAAAATTTATTATTTTTGGAACCATATATGTATTGAATAAATAGAATGTTACTGAATTCTATTATTTTGTGGAGTGAAAGAAGATATTGTGGTAAGAAACAGTTGTAGGATGAAACTGTACTTTTCAATTATATTTTTTTCCTATTATTATATTAATAAATCAATACATAAAATTTATAGAATGGACCTTGAATCCAAATATGTTTTATTCTAATACCATATGTTTTGTTGAACCGATGATATTTTAAATCATCATAGATTGATGGATTTGAGGCCCTCAATTTTACATTTTTTTGTGATTGATGACCTCAATCACTCCATATAAGTATATATGTTTTTCCTCAAATTATGGGTCTCTAATTTCCAAAAATGTTCTTATAATTGTGATGATAATTTGGTGGTGAATTTTCCATTTCCATTTCCCTCTTATTAAGACTACTTTTTATTAACACAATTTTTGATGTTGGGTTCTCACAGAGGTATTATTATATTTTTATAAAATTTATTTTGGAAGAACATTTTGAAATTGTGAGTAAAAATTTTGTTTAAGGAGGTGAGAATATAACACTCAATGATTTCATAGTATATTATCTCTTCAAATTAATTCAATTATTATTGCTACATGTAACAATGAGTTTGAGCGCACCACCACTTATCAAACTAGTAGTTCAAAGAGCGGTTAAGAATAATATTAAATTAATTTTGAATATTATACACTCCATATAATTTTTAAATCCATATTATGCATTTCATATACATAATATAAGAAAAAATTTATTTTTTTAGATAACAGAAATATTTTTCAAAAAACGAAATTGTATAGCCTTTTTAAGGAGAACTATTATTAAAATCGATATTTGACTATTTTATATATTCAATTTGATGAAATTAAATTATTTAATAAAATTGTAACATAAAAATGTAGTTTGGAAAAGTTTTTTTTTACTTTTCTGATAACTTTAATATTTTTATGAATAGTGAAAATACTAAATTTTAATTGAAAACAACTTTTTTAAGTGAAATAATCTATTGAATTAAATTATGAATATGAATTTTTTTGGAAGTATAATTAGATTATATTTTTTCATTTAATAAAATTATGGTCATTATAACTAATTTCACATTTCAACTTGACATTAACACATGTCAATCTTTTGATAGTTTTTACTTTTTAAAACCCCACTTTTTTTGTTTCAAAAGTGAGAATTATTTTTAAATAAATTAATGCAACTTAAATGATTATTATTTGTTCAAATATAATTTATTTTTGTATTCTTAGTATCAAAAATATCTTAGGGTGATTTTTTATTTCCATGAAAACATTCAATTATTAAGGAATAATTAAAAACATTGCATTATTGGTTAAAACCCAATTTTAATTTAAATATTTTGTTTTATTATTTGAAATTATATTTGGAAAAAATAGATACATAATACCAATAATTGTTCAAAGTAATTCGTTGAATAAATTTCTTATAATATATATATCTATAATTTTATTGAACTTTTTAACGTTTTTTACCCACATTTTAGGCGCAATTGCAAATTTTTATTAAACATAATTTTACCTCTTTAGTAAATTAAATATCAAAAATCCGAGAGACGGAGTTGATATCATTATTTAAATGTGGTTCAATAAGTTGAATATAAATTTTTGTGGATAGTAACTTTTGACTTTTATTTAACACAGTTAATGGTAAATAGGGTAATTTACGCTAACATTGATATTATAATTACCCTAACACATGTCCTATTGCTATTGGATAAGTTTATTTCGACCAAAATCAACCTTAGGAATAAAATATGACCCTTTTGGTCTAAATGGATTAAACTAGGACACTTATTATTATTTTATTTAAAGAAGAGTTAAATATTTTAAATTCAATGTTTAATTACTATACCTATTTTTATATATGGTTATACATAAGATAAATTCAACTATAAATATTTCTTACATAAAAAAATAATATTTCATACATAATTGTATTTTATTTATAATTTTTATATATTAAATAATTAAAGTTATTTATGACACAATGATGAGGAAGTAATTTCCATATTTTTAAAAGATTAATAAATTGATATTATAAGTATCCCAATAAATTTAAATTTATTTTTTGATGAATTAAACTAATTTTTTAGGTTAATATGACATTTTATGGTTGATTTTAAAAAAAATTCTATATGATAAAGTTGTTATTACATTCACAAAAACATAATACCAAATACAGTCAAAATTGAGATAAATGAGTTTTTAAAACAAATATTATATTATAATTTGATATAATATTCCTAAAATTATAAGGATATGAAAGAAAGATATATAAGTTTATATATATCAATAATGAACCGCTTGGGGTATTTTTAACTTTTTATAGTATGTTTATTAACCATTTATTATAATAATACATGAATACAAAATATAAGTTAAACTATTTAACTAATAGTTAAATCTAAAAGATAAGGTTAATATGGTGACTTAAAAGTGTCTAAAACCTATTGGTTAGATGCTTTTTAACCCATACCATCCTTATACTTCAACTAAATCAGTTTGGATCCATTATAAATCTAATAATATTGAATTATAAAATAATATTTCAATCTTTTGCTAAAGTCACCCTCATCTCCCTAATAAAAGGGTACATATAATTCTCTCAAAATCACACCTCCAAAGAAATTTGGTCATTAAAAACCTACTTAAATATCCTCAAAACTACCTTAAATACAACCTATAGGCCATAATATGATCATAAAACAAACCTATGGAGCCCTTTTGATCAACTGAAATGAAAACACCCAAAGAAGAGAAAACAATTTCACCAACTTTTTTAAAGTTCTATTCTACATCCACGTCCTCTTTCATTGTCATTTCCATACCAAAAAAATATCTACATTAACTTATACATAAATGGATGCTATTATAAATATTTTACATCTATATTCATTATTTTATCCACCCTATGAATGACATGTCACCATACATGCATATGTATGGCATACCGCCTCCACATCGTGTTGTAGTTTGTTATTCAAACACATCATTAATTGGATTTCTATAATAATTAGTATTAATAAATTAAATAATAAATATAACATGTTAAGGATTCTTTATATATAATACACCATCCAATTACATATGATTTCACAATAAATATAATGATATTGTCGCTCATGAAAATGTACGGATTGCCATCTCCACGAACACGTTGAGATTCATTCCTCATCATAATCATTCAAGAATAATATTAATTTTATGAATAAAAATAATTTTTTTGAACATAGTGTCACTCTAGATATGAATAAAATCCATACTATCCTTAAAAAGTGACATACATTACGAAACATATAAAGGAAAATGAATTAGATTACGCCTGAAACATTGGTTCTTCTGAAATATTACTAACAAAGCCATATTAGAAATTCATATATGATTTTATATTTATGTATGTTGTTGTTTTATAATTTAATAACAATTAGTTTACAATTATAATAGTGTTTAAGATATATATATCAATGAAAAGTTCAAGGTAAGGGTTTAATTCTACAATCTCTTCAGTATTCAAAGTTGTTTATACATGAGTATCAACTATGGACTTTTTATAATCCACATATTTGTATGGTAAAAATTTATATCAAAACATTTTTACTACTTCCTATACTATGGGATAAATTAATTGATACCATTTTTTTACTAACTATAAAATTTTTATTAATTAATATTTCAATCTATTTCCAATCAAGGTCTTTTATAACCTTTTCAACAAAATTAAGGGAAGAATGTTTTTTTAAACTTATACAGTAAGTGAGACTATTTTATGCCATTATAAAACCTTTGAAGATTCCATTACAAGATAATAAGAATATTTTCAAAATAAAAGATTTCATTTATAATTATGTGACTTTTAAATAATTTCTAAATTGAAATAGATATTTCTATGAAATAGTTTTGATTACATCTATGTCAACATCCTTTGATGGATATCACACTTTTTGGATGTTGACACAATCATTTATATTGTATTGATGGTTTTGTGATCTATTTCACTGTGGATGTGTTATATTTATACCATTCATGGTTTATAGATAATGTATTTACACTTTTTAATAGTTTTAATATGAATGTTAATGTTATATTTCAACATTTTTATATGAGGTTTTCATTGGACTTAGTAAATGATTGGTGGAGCCCACTATAGCTCCTCGATGCATTGATAGGTCTCATGATAATAACTAGTGTCTATGAATATGGCCTTGAATAAATATTTATTTTTAGTCTTGGAGCAAGGCCTTTACTATATGGTTATGATATCCAACATTATGCATTCTATCATTACGAATTGGTTATTGATATTAAATGTGGTCATTGGACTAGTAGAATATCCATGTGAATAAGTAAATGGAACTATTTGATTTATCATTTACATATTATTCTCATGTTTAAGATTTAAAGGCTTCTGTTTTAGTCTAACACATTAACTTAATTGTTTTGGAATATTTATGAATGTTTAGGTTATATTGTTATCCTTACAGAGCACCTGATCTCACCCCTTTCTATGAAAAATTTTGCCTAGGATGTGAAGAAGTAAATAATGACTAACTTGTATGGATGGTATAAGGGAGATTATCTATTTAAAAGGAGACACAACATTGTTTTATTTATTTCATGATGTAATGTACAACTTATGTATATATCTAGTACTTCCGAGTCTACTAAACTGATTTGTCTTTCAGGACATGATTCCTTATACCATGCCAATGTTATGCAATAATTAACTAACTCTGGGTAACTAGTGTCAGAGCATTAAAATTGAAAATTTAAATACCCATAAATTATCCATTTCAGTTTTCATGGATATTATTATTGAGTAAGACATATACCATTCTACATGTAGTGTGTAATTTATATTTTATTTGATTGTTTTTTAAAATATTAATAATTATGTATTCATTATTCAATATGAATATTTGATAAGGTATATTTTTCAATAAATAAATCGATTACTTGATAAGAAGAATAAAAAGGACATTTAATGATAGGTGAAGAAGGTAATATATACAGATCCTTAATGCATAAATAATTTCTCATGATGAAAATAAGTTACACAAATTTAATTGGTTTCTATATGTAGTTTGAATCTATCAGGAGGACAAGTCTTGATAGTATATGTACCCATCTTCCATAAACTAGACATCCAATAATTAAACATTTTCTTCATATAAATTTCATTTTTTTATCCATGAGTTTTTCATATGATAAAATATATGGATGAATTTCATTCATAGATTATTGATTAAATGTAATGTTTCATCAGTTTCTTACCTTGACATGTTGATTTTTCCTTATCAAGTTATTCAAATGGCATGTGCTATATTTATTTACATTTACATATTGTTTATGTAATTTCTGATAAAATTTTTAATTACATGGTATATATTTATATTTATTTACCATTCAATAATTATTATTCTCATTTTTTCATTATTGATTCCTCTCTAATTTACCCATACTGAGCATTTGAGGACACACTTATTCTGATTCCTTTCCCTTGGAATGAAATAATCATAAAATGATAGACATGCATGAAATATTCCTATTGATTAATATTATACACAAATTTTATAAGATTAAAATTATTTTATATATCGTTTAGGAATTTGTGAGAATGAAATCATGCATTCATCTGGTTTACCAATACAACAAAACAAATTGGTCCTTTAGGATCTAATTCATTTTAATTATCCCAATGTAGTTGATAGAAGACATCTGCTCTGGTCTATCTAGGTTTGGGCCCCTACAATTTTTATCATGTTTGTACATTATAAACCTTGGGAAGTAGATTTTGGAAAACATATATTAGATAATGTATCCATAATGTAGAATTTGAAAACATGTGTTCAAGAATACCCTATAATTTCGGTAATGTAGAGATTATGTTTGTTTTCTAGCAATACATCCCAGTCCAGATACCACAGTTGGATATGCATCTTGCATAGATGTATCTAGTAGTGACAACTCCTATATAGTGTGTTGGGTCTGACTTGGCATAATCTCATACATGAAAATGGGCGTTACTGCACACAATATTTAAAGCTCCCAAGGTATATACTTATGAAAATTTACATTTTATTTAAAAACTAATATGAAGGAATTGTACAATGAATAACCTAGGTTAAACCTAAGATGTTTCAAATTGAAATTAAGTTTTCATTATTTAGAAATCCTAGAAGTGATATTATGGATAAAAAATATACCAAAGAAGGACTAATGTTGAAATAAAATCGATGTGGTATTTATATGTTGATTTTTTATTGAAAAAAATAACTAAAAGTCTATTTAGTGATTAACCTTAATTCATAGATTTCCATAATATATATTTTGGAATTTATATTAATTTATTTATAGAATATGATAACCAAAATGTTGGGTGAAACCCAATTAAATCTAGTAAGGCTGTGAGACTTAAACCAATAAATAAGGGATGGTAAAGATTTCACGCCAACCACATTACTATAGAATGTCCTAGTTAATATGTCATTGTTTTTAATTGAATAATTTCATTAATAAATAATAATAATGAACCAATAATGAAATTTTTTTAGGTTATTAGATTAATGTAGTAAATACATTTATTTATCATAATTGTTAAAGAGAAAATATTTAGAATTATTACTCTTTTATGGGACTTACAATCTGTAAAAAGTATAGATTAGATTTTTAGTTATCAATGTTAGGTTTTTGTATATCCATTTCTCGAAGTAAGGGAGTAATTATAATTTTATCTATGAATAACCAAAACATGGAATTTTTCACATGTAATTAAAACATATCATGTACGAAAATTACCTTATATTCTTAGGTATAAAATTAATTACCCAAAATTAGGAAAACGAAATAGAAATATAAGTTTTTTCTAATACCATAATTTTTGTTAAACTAATGATCTTCTTAATCATTACTGATTTATATATTTGAGGCCATAAACATCTCATTGATCATTCAGTTTTTTTGATTGATGAATTCAAACACTCCATATAAATATTTATACTTTTTCTCCTTGTTATTATCTCTATATTCTTCTAACGTTCACCAATATAGAGACTTAGTTAAAATTTAGTCCATGTATCCTTTGTTTTTCTCATTCTATGATTTCTAGATGAATTTTTTTAATTCATTCTCTGGATGTGGAATTTAACAAATCTAAAATATAGAAAAATATATTTCATTGATTGAGTTTACATTTTTATTGAAAATTTTAATTTAGGTGTGGAGAACTTAACGTCCCAAAAATATAATGTAGGGACACTGGATTCGATAGCTTGTATAACACACAACACCAAGCATTTAATGGAATATCATATCCTAAATATTTACAATATAGTGACTAATTTAAATAAATTTAAAATATTATATATCTTGAAATGAATATGATACTATTTTCTAATGTGACATAAAAACAGCGTGTTTCATCAATGTCTATCATTACATGCAAGACCATGTTTTAACTGGAAAACATTATATTATTAAAATATTATAATTTTTTATAATAATATATAATAAACTATCCATTTTTAATATTATTAAATAGAATATGAAAATATATGTTTTAAACAACTAATTTATTATTTAGAAATTAATTATAAATGAGTATAAGATGTAATTAATAATTAAGGATCTATTTTCTAAAGAACTATTTTTATACTCACAATGTTGTTTTTCCGTAATAAATTAAATTTATTAGAATTAGTGAGTGATATAAATGTAATATATTTATTATATAGTCAATATAATATTTTTATATTCATCCTATATGTTTGATAAGTTTAATATAAGAACAAACATAATTGGATGCATTACATACTATATTTTTATTATGTCACATTTTTCTAGTTCTAATTTTGAACCGATTTTAAATCCAATTTTGGAAACTTTTATAAAAAATAAATTTATAAATAAAAATAATAATTTATATATAAACATTAAAATGAGGTTTGGGTGAATTTTTCTTGTTTTAATTTTATGTTTCATTTTTTTAATAAATACTGAAAAATACTGAATATCAAATAAAAATTGTTTTAATTTTTTTTAATGGAAAAATTATATATTAAAATTGTTTAAAATTTTAATTAGATAGAAATTTTATCAATAATAAATATTACAATAATCGAAATAATGTTCATTATGAAATTGAATTTAGAAACATAACAAATGTTCGAACAATTTTACATTAAAATCACTAATTGTTATCCCATCTATGGGATGAAGTTGGAATTAATTTCTACCACTTCTATGATTTATTTTTTGAAAAAATCATTACAAATTTATAATAATCATAATTTATTTTTTATAATAAGGTTATCTTATTTTTTTACCAAAAATAATACTGAGCATAGTTAAATAAATTTACAATGATTAAGGTAACATTATTCTTATTAAGTTACAGAACATTAATAATAAGGTCCCAAATGACATAAAATATTTTCCAAGAGCCATTGGATGGAAATATTTAGACCCAATCTTCCATTGTATTTAAATTTTTCAGTTATGGTAATAGTGAATCAGTCATGAAAAACATTAACATTACATAAATTTTTCAGAATACTTAAAACATTATTCAAATAGACAAATGAAGAACATACTAGTATAGTTCTTTTAGAAACATGTAAAATTAAACAATGATACATTATTGAGAAAAATTATCTCAAATTTTCGTTTTTCATAACTAGAACCATTCTTAGACACATCCGACATAATAAATATATTCACATCCTGGGGGAAAGGAAACATAAAGTCAGGTGAGATCATATGATCAGTAAGGGTAAACAAGGGAGACTTTTAATCATAATCATGACTATAAGGGTATGATAACATGGTCAAGAAAATATAATATCATACCCTGCATATCAGAGATCATAAATCTAAATCTTGTCATAAATATTGGTAATTAATAAGAAAATAATCATAAGGAAATAGTGAACATAACCCATGAAATAATAACAAAGGAATAAAACATGGAATTATAGTTGACACATAAGAAGATAATATGAATTCCATAGTTGACAAGGCATCACTTCCATGACTATCTGGGTAGTATGGATTCACTCAACATACCATCTTGGTAGTCCTTCTTCACTCCCATGGTCATCTTAGTAGCACAAGTTCACTCCAATTAATATATTTGTAGTCATGGTTCACTCTAATTTCTATCTTAGTAGTCAAGGATTATTCCCAATACCATCTTAGCATATCTCATTATATATAATTCTTTTTTCAATTCTTTATAGGGAGATAGAGGTCCCACCTTTCTGATAATGAAATTATACATAAATAGGCTACAAGATCATAAATATTAATATTATAACCCATGAAATGAAATTGGTATTATGGACATGTAATTATGTCATTACCAGTGAAAAATATTAGATTCATAATAATAACATCATAAACATATCCCATGAAAATAAGTAGGCATCAATATCATATAACAGTTGAATGTGAAAATTGATTCATCAATATCATTCCATAAAAACATAATCCATTCATATAAATATTATGAATGGAATCATTAAATTATCACCACATAAAGGAATGGGTAACACTAATTTATGTTATATTTTATAGGAAATAATTTTTAAATAATATTTATAAACATTAATTTTGGAAAATATCCTATCTGCATTAAAAACACTTTTTAAAACAGAAAACCTTTTTAAAAACCATTTTCTTTGAAAATAAAATTTTAAAATTATAAAGGAAGAAATTAAAACCACAAAAAAATATTAAAATAGTTTTTTATTAAAAATTGGAATAAAGTATTTTCTTAATTCTTGTTTGAATTTTCTTTTGAAAACATTGTTTTTGAATACAATAGATTTCGGACTAAAGCGACAGAGAGCCGGGTTTAACTTATAAGCATATTATTTTGTAACAAAAAGTGGAATATTTTAAAAATAAATGGATACATCTTGAAAAAACAATGTTAAAAGAAAATTCATGAGATTTATTGAGAGATATATCAAAATATTTCATCAATGTATCCATAGATATAAAAAATCTCAAAAATTGATGAGATTTTCTCAATAAACTCTTATAACTTGGTAACATGGGATGATACTATCCATGTAAGAAAAGTAAATTTAATTATTCATAAACAAATAACTAAAATATTTATATTCATGATATAACATGTAAAATTGAATTATATACTCCTTAAAAAGAATTTATGTGCATTACAGCCAATGAGTCTCAAAGAAAGAAAATTGAGATGAAACTATTTCACCAATTTGGTAACTTATAAAAATTAAACACCATAAAATCAATATAATCAAATAGATATAATAATACAGATAAATATAAATATTAGTGACATATAATAAATAAATTATCCATAAATACACCAATCAAAAATTAATTGGTGGGGAATAAATAATGTATCTCATGGAAATAATAAGTGAGATGAAATCACATTACATTATGACTTGACATTAATTGTACTAATTCATGAAAACTATATAATAAAAAAAATTATTATAAATATTTTATAACACAATATTATTATATCTAATATCAGAAATAGTTTTATTATGTCCTTTTGTTACCTTCCTATTAACCCTCATATGTTAAGGTTTCACTTCGGGTGATATTTTCATTGATCTTTATATGTGTCTTAATTTGTTATATATTTTTTCCTTATACTTATATCATGATTAAAAAAGTAATAAAATTATATAAATATAATTTAAATCCAATATATGCGTATTATATTAATCTATATTCAATATAAGAAAGAAATGGATGACACCAGTCATGAAGATGGTAAGTCGTATGTACGCTTGAATATTGTTTCGGTTTCTATTATCGTATGAAAATAAAAAAGGTAAATGAAATATGTATATATATATATCATTATTAACATTGTATTATTATTTCATATATATCATTTAATTTCACAAGACCCATCCATAATAAATTCCATGTAGTGTGTGAATGAATCACATCCTTTTGAGTGGGAGGTAAGCCACAAATTTTCAAATAAAATTAACATATTTACAAAAAATGGTGTGTAAATAGATATGTTTTGTAAAAGGTATAAATATTATTAAATAGATAATAAATATAATATATATAAATATATATAAATATAGTTTCCATCATAATTTCCACTATGATAGGTAGTTTAGAAAAATTGAACAGTCATTGTTTAGTGAGGTGGTAGTTCCCCGTACAGGTAAAAAGATTGTTCATGACCAATTAGATATAGGTGTGTGAAGTTATAGGATAAAAGCTTTTCATATAAAATCTATATTATATTGTTGATATTTTTTTTGTTATATAATAATGAAATAAATAGAGTGTAGGTTATGACGAAGTAAAATAAAAGAATGGACTTGAGAGAAGATGTTACCTATTAATCGGTAACTCCTTTTGGTTTGTGCCAAAAGGCATCATGGAATACTATCTTCACAATGGGAGGATTCAAGAATTAATGGGGATAAATTTTTAGATTATTTTTTTGTGATTGGACTAGACAAGGGGATTGAGAGGTTTGATGAATTGTGAGGAAAGGATCCCTTTTTATAGTGAAGGAGGAGTAGAACTCTTGAAATGTTTGTATGAGATAATTTCACCAAATTATTTTATATTGAATTTGGATGAAATAATGGAAAATAAAAAGAATATTTATTATAGGGTTGATATATGGTTGTAAACTTGGTGTTTGACACGTTTCTAGGTAATTTGGGGTTTTAAATTTATGGGTTAGTCCTTAGTTAATCTCAATTTGATATTAATCAATGTAATTAATTTTAATTACATTCAAAAGTATTTATGAAAAAAACATTTTTTACCTTATTATAAATTAAAAATTAAACTGATTACAAATTTGGAATCCATTTTCCAAATTCTAGACACATAATTTGTAGAAATATACTTAAAATTGATCTTGAAATCAGGTCAATAATGATAGATTTTAAAGTAAAAAGGATCGAATGTTTTCTATGTTTTTATATCCAATATAAACATGAAATTGTTTCTAACTAAATAAATTTGATTATTTTATTAAAATATTATCTAATAAATAATTCAACCCATTTTATAATATATCTTATCCTTATAAATATATTAGAAGAAAATGTTGTTATGAACTAAAATCGGGTATTTTAACTATTCATCCAAAAAATTATGTTTCTCATAAAAATACCAAATATTCACCCTTTGATGATTTATACATTATAAACTCAAAAAATTTGTTCTCTTTATCATATTAAATTTTTAACTATGTTAAAAATTATTTTTATTATTTTTCATAGAAGGCTATTAAAATTATTATTTTCGAGAAAATAATATTTTTAAATATATAAAGACATTAAAAAATTATACAATTCATTATCAATATCTTTTATTTAAATAAAAAATTATAAATAATATCTTAAAATTTGTTATTAATATTCATAATACTCTATTTAATGGTATAGTTATAATTATCTCATTTAAATTATTATAACAATAAAATGATATTTCCTAGATTCTTGAGTGTTTTTTGTGACATACGCCAAGTTAATGTTACATGTAACATACACTAATTCGATGTTTAATAAATCATATAATGCATTATTGATGCATAATATACACCGTATAAGTTCCATGTGAATGGAGGTTTTTTCTTAGATCATTATTAGATATAAATGAAATGATAATATAGACAAAAAATTGTCCAGTAAAACATGAGGTGTTACCCCCACCCCCCCCCCCTCTTTAAATGAATTTATCCCTAGAAATTCATCAATTGGGTATAATATGGGGATACATTAGCTTCATCGTATCCCCATGTTCCCACGTAGTATCATCTAAGTTGTTATTTCACCACAAAACAATAGACATTTGAGTGGTCTTCTTTCATAGAACATTCTCTGACTCATCCAGAATTTCAGCTAGTTATTCTTTTTAATAAAAATCATTCTCCATAGGAATGAAATTTTAATTTACTACATTTTCAGGGTAAGTTATGTACTTCCTTGATAGAGATATATGTAACTCATCATGGAATTGAGAGATATTTGGAGAAACATCCAAGCGATAAGCTACAATCCTGATAAAATCAAGAATCTCAAAAGGATAAATATTCCTAGGGATTAGTTTCCCATTAATATTGAATCTCATAACCTTCTTCCAAGGTGAGATTAATAGAATCACTTCTTCACTAAATTCAAATTCCAAACCTTGTCGATAGTTATCAACATAACTTTTCTACCAACTTAGAGATTGCCTTATATAATGCTGCATTTTTCTAACCATCTCATCCATTTCTTCAATAACCTAAATTCTCAATAGCTTTATTTACCCAACATCATCGAAAAACATTGGAGCTCTAAATTTATTCCCATAAATTGAATCATAAGTTTCTATCAGAATGCATGACTGAAATATATTTTTGTATGAAAAAAAAACTTGAGGAAGGTGTTGATCCCAACCACCTTTGAAATATAGAGAATAAGATCTCAATATATCCTATAGGGTTTGAATTGTTTTATCTGAATGACCATATGTCTACGGATTATACAAAGCACCAAAAATCAATTCTGTATCAAGATATTATTGGAGACTTCTCAAGAACATTGTGGTAAACATCAGATCCTAATATGACAAATGAAATGTCCTACTCCATACAACCTTACAACATTATTGATGCATATCCTGGGAAGTTGATCCATATATAATTATTATCTTATAGCGATGAATAGTGATGGATTTAAAAGGTGATAAAATACCAAACATATATGATTAAACCCTTTAGAGGTTTTGGTTAGTGCAATGTCAAATTCCATAGTGATGTTCTCCAATTTTCATTCTAGTATGGTTAATGGATGCAATATCCCGTTAAACATTTTCCTTTTGGCCTTAACATCTGGGCATACCAGTCCCTGAGATAAAAAATCTATGATATTTATCATCATTCTATCAAACTAGAAGTATTATTTTATGTCCCTATACATCTTTTCACTTCCAAGACGAATAGAGAATGAATAAATATGAGCATCCACTAAGATCTCAATCTTCAAAATTATTATGGAAGGAACACAAACACGGTTCATGACACTTATCATTTAATCAATATATAAGATAAAATGAGGAACATTTATGGATTTCTTTTATATATCTTATTCTTCATTTTGGCCACCTTATTCATCATTTGGATAGAGGGTTGCAAATTCATTTGAGAAAACTAATAATTTTTCCCATCCTTCAATACTTTTTGTCCCATCATTTGAAAATCTCAAAATATTGGAACTTTTGTGATCCTTATCATTGATAAGATATAATAATCCTTCTAGAAAATTGTATCATCCACATTGTTCACTTTCCCAGGTTCGTGATTTATTGAAAAATCATAATCCATTATCAAATCCAATCACCATCCTCGACAAATGTTCTTCTTATTTTGTGTGAATATATATTTCCGAAATTTATGATCAGTATATATATCACACTTTTCGATATAATGAATATTCCTCCATATAATTAATGAAAAATTTACTAATACAAACATCAAACCCTGATTTGGGTAATTTTACTCACGACTCTTCAACTTCCATGAGGTAAAAGTGATAATAATTTCATTCTTTATAAGAACTCATCATAATCCTTTCTTGAACACATCACTAAATTTTACAAACCCTTATACCCTATAGGGTAATGTAATCACAGGTGCACTAACAATCCTAACCATTAGTTACTTGAAATTTTCCGCACATTAATCTATCCATATGAACATGAAATTATTCCTATTTTACATCGTCAGAGTATTATATTTTAATTAATATTTTCCACAAAAATATCAATAAATAACAAGCTAAAAATAGAAATAATCTTATCTCAGTCACTATGGTTGGTCTATGATAACATTCAGAAGCCCCTGTCTTAGATGGACATTCTATTATACCATATACTGAGATAATGTGACAGAAAAAAATGAAACCTTATACAATAAAAATTCACACCGTGTAAATTTTTCATATAGTTTGTCCTTCATTAAGTTATTTATTTAAATTATAAAATATACTTCATGAAAATATATTCTCTATGAATTGATAATAATATCTTCTATAAAGACTACCAGTATAGATTGTGGTAATTTTTAATGACTATGTTCATTAAATCCATGATGATATCATGGGTTCTAGTAAGACAAAAAGTAATCACTACATTTTTATAGTGTCCATAACCTGTACAGAATGCCATCTTGTGTATATAAACTTTCTTGACCCTCAATTGATGATATCAAAAATAATTGTCAATATGGGGAAATTGTTGAGCTCCAAAAAATATATCAAATAAGTAATAATTATGGTGGATATGATACTTTTTCTTGATTATGACCTTGTTCAACTCTAATAAACAATGCATTGTCACCCTAATCTATGTATATTTTTCTCCAAAAGAACTAGTACACCCCACCGTGACACACTTGCCCCAATTAATCCCTTATCAAGGTTATCATGGTGATTCATATTCAATTAATAATACAAAATTGGATACATTCTCTAAGAATTATTAGATATTGGTGATGAACCAGTTATGAGTTCTATTGATAACTCATCTTTACATTTTGTTGGAATTCTAGGCATCTTTTCTAGAAGGACATCCACAAAATCCCAAAAAACAATCATAGAAATAATATTGATTCTCTCCCCAACCATTTGATACAAATAATCATTTGAAATGGAAATTAATACCCATAAACTATATTTAATATCCACCTGAAGTTATGACATATCATCGCATGGATAGATGATAAGAGGAGGGTTTTTTAATATAAAAAATAACATCACTTTCTCAATAACTGATGTGGGATTTATACAGATAAAGTCATTCCATGCCAATGATGACATCAAATTCCACCAAATTAATAATGAAAATATTATAAGGAAGAAAAATAACCCAAAATTAAAATATATAGGAAACATAAACATGAGATTCAATCACCATACCATTAAAATATTTCAATATTAATTCCACATCGAATTTATTGTGTGTGTAATCTTAACAGCATTATAAAATTATTTAGATATGAATGTGTTAGTAGATGTAGAATAAAACATGATATTATCTATTATAGAGTAGAAGGTAAGAGTATGTTTCATCACCTACTTACCACACCTCTCATCAGAAATATTGATTTCAGGATATTTATCCTTATCCATATGCTTAAAGATTTGCTGACATTAACCATCTTCACGGGCCCTTGGGTTTGGGTAGTGGTTAGCATAATTCCCATTCTCATTAAACATGTAACACTAAATAGTGGGAGTTCTATTCTATGCCACTTTTTCCCTATTCACAACATCATCCAATTCATTACCATCACATCAGCAATCAAATTATTATTACCCTTCCCTTATACACATAGAAAATTTATTAGACCCCTTAAGGATGCTTAATCCATGATTCTTCTTACACATAGAGCATTAATGGGATATCATCTACTTCTCATCATGGTTTTTATATTTTCTTTAAAATTAAATGTACATTTTCGTGTCAAAATTCATGAGATTGATACGTGACTCCACCCTCCATTTCACCCTTGATTTCACAATGCACTATTGCTTCATAGGCACTAAATTCACTTTTTTCCAACACCATTCTGATACTTTAATTTAATAACTTGATGTAACTATCAACTTTAAATTCATGTTGGATAATAATTCTTGAAGTGTACCTCACATTTCTTGTGAAATTATTATTCTAGGTACTGATAGATTTTTCATCCTTTTTATAAAAGTCATGGAAATCCTCTATCTTGGTGTGAATAATCCAAGGAACGTATTTATTTAAAAATAAGCTCTTTATCTCATAAAAATAAATGAAATCAATCTCATATTTTTTTCTTGTATTATTTATTATAATCCACCACTGGTCTGATTTTCCTTTTAACAGATATATAGCAAGAAGGAATTTAAAATGCACCAAAAATTGGATAACAGAGAATATATTTTTAGTAGTAATGATCCATTGATCAACTAAAAGTTGTCTAGAATACCCTTTTAAAAAAGTTAGATTTTTCCTCATGAAATACTCAATAGAATTTTGTTATATCCTTATCTCATTTTGGAAGTCCACCATGATTCAGAGCAGGAGAAATATATGTGAGCATAGGAACAAGATTTTTAATTCCTTCTCTCAATGAATTTGGTTTCTCTCAAGGAAAAAAATTTTATTTTCTATTTCAATCACCATTAACATGGTTCCTTAATAGTCCATCTATTGAATAAAACCTAAATCATTGAGTATGAAATATTTATCCTAATAAAGAACCACATAATCTTGAAAAGACAACAATTGGATGTCTATGTAATGACACCTTCCAAAATCTACGAGACCTAAGATTTATCATTGTTTATTCATAACTAAGAGATTTTTATATCCTTCATAATGGTTAATTAAGATTTTGTGAATTTCAAAAGCATATCCACCAGGAGTGTCAAACCATGTGTGATGCAAGGTAGTTTTCATGTACCAGATTACCCTGAGTCTATCTTAGAATATCTTGTCAGAGTTGTTACAGAAATGAATATGTGTACCCAAGACACATCTAATTTTAGTATCCAAATATATATGTATTTATAAGAAACCAATAACTCCATCCTTTAAGAAATATGATTACATATTCATATACATTTCTTAATTCTTAAAATTATCACTAGACATATCTTGATGGTCCTCACAATTGTCTTCTCAATGTAGATACTAAGGTTCACTAAACCTTTCCTCTGATACAAACAGTGGGGACCAAGTCTTGACATACATTAACATTACATAACTTTTGTAGAATACGTAACAAATTACAAAAATATATGCATGAATATTTTACTAATCTTGTCCCTTTGAAAACATTGAATCATAATCACTAGTACCTATGAGAGATATATTATCTCCAACTAGGTTCATCGTTACTAGAACCCTTCATTGAAAAGTAAAACATAATAAATATCCTCATAACCAAGGGGAAATGATATATAAAATGGGGTGAGATCAGATGCTCAGTATGGGTAAACATGGGTGACATGAAAGAATTTTTTTGAGTATAAGGTTATGAGAACATGATGATGAAAATAGAATATCATAACCTATATATCAATGATAAAAAAACTGAATCATGGAATACATATTGGCAGTTAATAAGACATGAATCATATGGAAATGGAGAACATAATCCATTAAATAATAAAATAGGAATAAATTATGCAATTTTTACAAAAATTTTATCATATAATATTAGGTCTATATTATCTAAGGCATCGCTATCAGGACCATCTTGGTAGTATCAGTTCACTACCCATGCCATTTTGGTATCCCTAGTTCACTCCCATGGACATATTAGTAGCATAAATTCACTCTTCATACAATCATAGTACTCATGGTTCACTCCCATTTCCATATTCATATTAAAGGTTCATTCATAAGACCATATTAGTTTATATCATGAGATATAAATCCTTACCAATGTGTTGCTGGGAGATATAGGTCCCACCCATCTAATAATGAAGTCATACACACTTACGCCAATTGATCATAAATAATCATATCATAACCCATGAAATGAAATTGTTATTATAAACATATAGTCATATAATAACTAGTGGAAATAATAATCATTTGATAAAAATTATATCATTATCCTAACTCATGAAAAGAATAAGGTTTCCAAAGCAGATAACCCATGAAAGAGAAATTGGTGTGATCAACATCATGCCATCAAAACACAATCCATATACAAAATGAATATGAATGAAAACATTGAATGACTTCCCCAAAAATGAATGAGAAACACCAATGGATGTTATCTTAGGTTATAGATAATTTTTAAAGAACTTTTAAAAATATTTCTTAAGAAAAATATTTTTTCTGCCTTGAAAATTCATTTTAAAACATAAATCATTTTAGAAAACCGTTGTCTTTGATAAAATATTGTTTAACTGATAAAGGAAATATTGAAATCATAAATTTTTTTTTAAAATACTTTTTCCATGATAATGGGTTCCATGTATCTTTTGAAAAAAAATTATGAGATTTTGTAAAACATGGATTTTTAATATAAATGATTTTTGACTGAAGAGAGAGAGATTGTCAAGTTTTATATAAAAACACTATATTAAGTACCAAAGTGTGGAAAATTTGTAATAATGTATAGATAAATCTATGGTAAAGAATTCTTAAGTAAACCCCTGAGTATTCTGGAGATTTGGATGATAATATTTCATAAATTTAAGGATAAATATAAAGAATCTCAAAAAAAATTATGATATTGTCTCAATAAACTCTCATAACTTGGTAACAATGGATCATACCATCCATGTAATAAAATGAAATTAAATGAACCATAATGTATCATGAAATTAATGATATTCATGATATAACATGTCAAATGTGAGTATATACACCCAAAAAATAATTTATTTTCATAACAAATCTTTCGTCTTAAAGAAAGAAAATTTAGACAGTGTTATTTCTCTGATTTGGTAAATTTTGAAACATAACCTTATTAAATTAATATCAGAAATTTTAAATGATAATACATCTCAATTTAAATATAATAATCATATAATACATTCATGTGTATTACATAACCCACAAAAAGGAATAGTTGGTGAATAAAGGATGTATCTCATGAATATTAAAAATAAGATGAAATCCCCTAACCTTATATCTTGACTCTCATTGTACTCAATCAAACCACCTTTATAATAAATACCTTTCAATAATTACTATTTTACAGAACAATGTTTTGATATCTAAAGCATATTTGGTTTGATTACAAGATTATATTACATAATTTATCACCATTATATGTTATGGTTTCACTTCATGTAATATTCGTTTTTTTCTTTGTGTGTGTATTAATTTTTTATATAGTTAGTCATTATATTTATATATTGATTACCGAATGTAAAAATGATATAAATATCATATATATATCCATTATATGTTTATTATAATAATATATAGAGTATATAATTATGAAATGGAATACACGATTCATGAAGACGGTAAGTTGTCTGTAAAAATGAGCATTGTTTTCATTTTTTTCATATTTAAAGATATAAGGTAAATAATATATACATATATGTGTGTGTGTTTACCTCACCTATTTTGATAATCCCAATTATGCTTTCACATACTTTGATAATCCCAAATAATGTGTATCTACATAATTAATTCTTTCAATCTTTGATCAGGTTGATCATTATATTAAGATACTCTTTGAAATATGTTAATCAATGTTTATCTTTGATTATATGACTTTTGAAATAATTCTAACTCAATAGGATATGTTTTGCATAAAACAGATAAGTGCTAAGTCACTGATATGCCTATAGCTGCTGATATAGAAAAACAGCTCTACATGTACTTTGTCTACTGATAGACATAGTCACCGATAAGTAAATGTCACTGATACGCAGAGCTACCGATATGTATAAGTCCACTGGTATGTACAAGCCACTGATAAGTACACCGATTCAGACAACTACCGATAGAAGCTGAGCTACTGATAGAAAAAGTCTACTAGTATGAATTAGTCTATCGATATAACAAGACTACCGACACAATGTCTACCGATAAATGTGGTTTCTGATACAGGGTCACTGAGACAACCAAGCTACTGATAGACAAGCCAGCTACTAATAGACCAAGAGCTACTGATGGAAGGAGTCACCGGTACATAGAGATACTAATACACGGCGTAACAGCTACCGATAGACAAAGGGCTATTGATACAAGAAGTAAACGGTATATAGAGCTAGAGATACACGGAGTAACAAATACTGATACAAGGAGCTACCGGTACATGATCAAAGAGCTACCGATAGGAGCTCACTGCTATACAAAGTCCATCATTACACTTATACCAACATAAGGCTACTAATGAAAGACAGACCACTCAAACTCTATAATATCAATATTATTTATTTATTAAGCAATGATAATATTTGATGTTTTTAATGAAATTAATGTTATTTAATGATAGTTGTTGGAATGTCAATGAACCGTACCTAGTACCCTTTAAAAAGTAATCATTCCCATTTCCAAAGCTAAAAGATATAAAAATAAGGTGCATGAAGTTATGAAAACACAGTACTGAAGGGTTTAAAAGGTGGTGCGGAGAAATTCAAAACAATGCTTAAAATGGTGAATACAAACAGAGAAAGAAATGAGTCGTCCATACTCGAAGAACACTGAACATACACGAAGCCATTCTTCCTGAACGAGAACACAAACTGCACTTTAGTCGAGGAGTGAAGAACTACAATGAAATCTCTTCATGAACTCAAGTTTATCAAGATGAACATGAATAAAACGACACTTTTGTTTCAGAAAAAAACCAGAGATGGACTCAGAGATTCATTTACATCAATCGGAGGAGTCCAGAGCTTCACTCACAACACATAGAGCACTATAAACTCATCTCTATCTATTTAGCTCTATTGGTTTTTATTAATTTAATTTTTGAGAATTGTATTTACACACTGACTCCTGGATTGAATAGGAGGATACTAAATCCTTACTCCAAAAATCATACACATTACTATATCACACTGGGAATTGTGGAAGAGGTCAAGTTTGACCTAGATAGCATGTGTGTTATTGTTATTATTCCCACATAGTACTGTGGTAGAGGTCTTAGTACCTGTAAAGTCATTGCACTATTGTTTACCCCGATCGAGGGTGTGGATCAAATATATATAAATTGTTTGAGGGGACTAAGTCTCAGTTTGAGACTGAACCTCTGGGTTACATCTGTTGTGCATATTTGTGTAAGTTTAATGTATACTATATGTTTTTTATTCCACTGATAATTACATTGAAATACAATTTGTTTTAATGTTACATTGATAGTAAAATTAGCAAGTGTTTATAAATATTTTTAACCAATATGTTAGTTTCAAATGTTATTTTAATCTCTTGATTAAATTAATTGAGACCTAATCAATCTTTGAGAATCTAGTTGAACTTTTACAATCTGTATAACTTCACTACAGTTTAACTTATTTTTAATTTGCGAGATTTTAATATAAATATTTTTTAACAGAAATTTTAATTGGAACTTAATTATCCCTCCCTATTGAGTATCCACTCTAACCAAAATTTGGTATCAGATAGAGGTTTTGTTTGTGAAGGTTTTTTGAAACACTCGGTGTTTTAACTGTTATTTTAGTTATAACATAAATATCTAAAATTTCAATTAGTTCCCGATATTATATCTTTAAATATATATTTTTTCTAAACTCTATCTATGGATAATATATTAGAAGGTGCCACTACCAACATGCCACCATTCTTTAACGGTACAAATTATGCCCAGTGGAAACTAAAAATGAAAATTAATTTAGAAAGTATGGGATTAGTTATCTGGACCACCATAGAAACTCAATATAAGATTCCAGTGACTGTTAAAACTACTTGGGACGAACCTACTAAGACAACATAAAATTATAACTGTAAAGCAATGAATTCCTTGTACTGTGCTCTAGGAGATGAGGAATTTAACAGAATATATTCTTGTAAAACTGCTTGTGAAATTTGGGACACTTTGGTTATTTCCCATGGTGGAACAACCAATGTTAAAGAAATGAGGCTGAATACATATACTATTAAATATGATTACATTAAAATGAAGCCTAACGAACCCATTTTTTACATGTATCTCAAGTTCAATGAAATTATCAACACCATGAGCTCTCTTGGGAATGTTATTCCTATAAAAGAACATATCATGATAATATTAAGATGTCTTCAAGAAAGATGGAGAGGCATATCTGTTTCCATTATAGAATCGTGCGACATCAACAAACTGCCTATTAAAGAATTAATTGGTATGATTATGTTGTATGAGGAAGAACTCAAGGTGAATAAGGAAAAAGATGATGAACATAAAAGGAAGTCAGTGGCTTTTAAGTACACCGCCTCAAGAAGCAATGACAAAGAGAAAGTACACATAAAACAGAAATCTCATCAAGTGAATGTTCAGAATCTGACAGAGATGCTGAGATGGCTCAAATAGCCAGAAGATTTAAGATGTTCAATAGAAAGAATAAATTCTTCAGAAAATCAAATTACAAAGGAAAAAATGATAACAAAGGTCATTAGAATAAGGAATGGAAGATGTCTGATTTAGGTGATGAGATTATCTGCTATGAATGCAAGAGTAAAGGACATGTAAATGCAGACTGTCCAAAATTGATGTTCAAAAAGAAATATGACTAATTGGACAATAAGTACAAGAATGCTATGAAAGATAACTGGAGTGCTTCAGAAGATAGCACAAATGAATCTGATGTTTCATGACTCTTACAAGAATTGTGCTAACATGTGTTTTATGAAAAATACATCGGAGGTAACATTGGACCATTTTGTTTTATATTCATACTATTCTGGAGTTGATTCTGATTTTGATTCTGAATTGGAAAATATGTCTAGTGAAGATGTTTTTGAATACTGTAATATGATAGAAGAGACATGTAATGAATTTGAGGACAAATATATGTCCTTGAAGAAATAGTATGCTCTAACCAGTTTTGTAAAATATGCACTTGATGTAGAAAAGGAAAAGAATTCTCAATTGATTATGGAATATACTGAACTAAAATTGTCTAATGAGAAATAAAAGAAGGACATAGAAAAATTCACAAATGGAAAATATACTCTCACGAAAATTCTAGGAAAACAAGTGGCACCAATGTATACTACTAGAATAGGCTATCAGCCTGGACAGAGACAGTTTACTAAAACTAGATTCATTTCCAAATCTGGACAAAATTTTGCTAGTTCTAATTCTGGAAATTTTTCTGATTCAACTAGTTAGTCATATGGTTATAGACCAAATGAAGTTTTTATTTCAAAATATATTGATTCTATAAATTATATAAAACCCATAAGACAAATTTGGGTACCTAAATATTTTCTTGAAAACCTTTCTAGACCCAAGAAGATCTGGGTTCCAAAATCATTTTCCAACTAAACATGTTTTGTAGGAATCCTGCTTGGAGAGTACTCATGACAAGGTATTATACTTGGATAATGGATGTTCAAGGAACATTTATGGAGACTAATCATGATTTAAGAGTTTAATCAAAGTTTATGGAGTCCAGGACACCTTTGGTGATAACTCTAAATGAAAGATCATAGGCCTAGTCCAGATTGGTAACACATATTCAGTTTTAATTTCCAAAGTTTTATTTTTTGATGGACTTAAATATAATCTGTTTTGTATTTCACAGTTAAGTGATGATGGTTTTAATGTTAAATTTGAAAATTATTCTTGTAATATTTTGAACTCTAAGAATGTTTTAGTATCTTCTACCTTGAGAAATGAAAATGGTTATGTTGTTGATTTGAATTCTTTAGCAAAACAAAATGTTACTTGTTTAAATGATTTTCATAAAGAATCTTGGTTGTGGCACAGAAGATTAGGACATTTCAATGTTCATTCACTTAGAAAATATACTAGGAAGAACTTAGTTAGAGACCTACCCAAACTTAAATTCCCATTAGACAAACTTCATAATCTCTGTCAAAAGGGAAAACAATATAATTTTTCATTTAAATCAACGAAAGAACTTTTAACTTCTCAACCTCCCAAGTTGGTTCACATGGACTTGTTTGGACCTTCTAGAGTTTCTATTTTAAATTGGAAGAACTATTTCTATGTCTTAGTAGAAGACATTTCTAGATATACATGGTTATACTTCTTATCTCACATAAGTGAAGCATGTTCTTACTTTATTAAATACTACAAGTCTGTAGAGAACCTCAGTGGACTTAAGATTAATACCCTGAGAAGTGATCATGGATATGAGATTGAAATTCATGAGTTTGAATCTTATTTCTCACACAATGGATAGAGTCAAAACTTTTCCTCCCCTAGGACACCTAAACAGAATGGTGTAGTAGAATGAAGAAATAGAACCATTCAAGAAATTGGAAGAACTATGCTTAAGAAGTATAACCTACCAATTTATTTTTGGGCTAAACATGTAAATACTGCTTGTTATATTATCAATAGAGTCTTAATTAGACCCATTCTCAAGAAAACCCTTTATGAGTTGTGGAACAACAGGAATCCTATGGTTAGTTACTTTAGAGTTTTTGGTTGCAAAGTCTTTATTCCCAACACAAAAGGATAATCTTGGCAAGTTTTCACACAAAAGTGATGAAGTGATTTTTCATGGTTATTCTTTAACTAGAAAAGCCTATAGTGTCTTCAATAAAAGAACCAAATGTGCGGAAGAATCTGTTCATGTCATGTTTGATGAAACTGATCCACATGAACCTAAGTCTTCTCTTGAAAAAATTGAATATGATTTGACTATTCTGTACCTTAATGATAAAACTAAAGAACATGTTATAAAAACATCTAGTTCTGGACATATTCCAAAATCTGCTTACATAAAAAATGAACATAGAGAAGATCATGAAATTTCTGGTCCTACCATTACTAGATCAACTAGTATTCTAAAGAATCATCCTTCAGATACTATTGTTGTTAATCCTGATAGAGGGACACAGAGTTGCACTTCTATAAGAAACCAGGTTGAACATCAAGTTATTATTTCACAGCTAGAACCTAAAAATGTCAATGATGCAATCAATGATGAGTTTTGGGTAATGTCTATGCAAGAGGAACATAATCAATTTGAATGAAACAGATTCTGGGAATTAGTTGACAGACCTAAAGACACTTTGACAATAGGCACTAAATGGGTTTTTAGAAACAAAGTTGATGAATATTGAAATATCGTTAAAAACAAAGCTTGGCTAGTTACACAAGGATATTTTCAAGAAGAAGGTATAGACTATAATGAAACCTTTCCTCTTTTAGCAAGATTAGAGGCTATTAGGATCATACTTGCATATACTGGTAATCTACATTTCAAGTTATATCAAATGGATGTCAAAAGTGTTTTTCTAAATGGTTTTCTAATTGAAGATGTTTTTTTGAACAACCACCAAGATGTACTAATCCTCATTTTCCAAATCATGTTTTCAATCTATCCAAAGCTTTATATGGTTTGGAACAATCTCTAAGAGCCTAGTATGATAGACTTAGTAATTTTTTTATTTCAGAAGGATTTACTAAAGGGGCTGCTGATCCAACTCATTTTATTAAAATAATTTCTAAAGATGTTTTGATAGTAAAAATCTATGTTGATTATATTATTTTTGGATCATCTAAACATTATTTATGTACTGATTTTTCAAAATGTATGCAGAATGAATTTGAAATGAGTATAACGGGAGAACTCATATATTTTCTTGGATTTCATGTTTTTCAAAATGAAAATGTTATTATTTTGAATCAAGGTAAATATACCAAGGATGTATTAAAACGTTTTGGCTTGGATAGTTTTAATTAAAGTGATACTCCTATGATTATTTTCTATTAATTGGATGCATATGAAACTGAAATAACAGTGGATCAAAACAACTACAGTGGTATTATTTGAAGCATTCTTTACCATACTTCTAGTCGACCAGATATTATGTTTAGTGTATGTATGTGTGCCAGATTTCAAGAAAATCTAAAATAATTTCATTTACATGCAGTTAAAAGAATTTACAAATATCTTAAACACACTGTAAATTTAGTTTTATTTTACCCAAAAGGACAATATTTTGAATTAATGAGTTATTCATATGCTGACTTTGCTGGTTTCATGTTCGATAGAAAAAGCACATCTAGAACATGTCATTTATTGGGAAAATCCTTAGTATCTTGTTGTAGTAAAAAGAAGAAATTTGTATCTTTTTCCACTGCCGTAGTAGAGTATATAGTTGCTGGTAGTTGTTGTGCACATATTTTATGGATAAAACACACTCTTTTGGACTATGGATAAGGTTTTAAACATGTTTCTATTAACTGTGATAACACTAGTGCAATTAACTTTTCAAAGATTTATGTGTCTCACTCTAGGACCAAACACATTGATGTAAGGAACTATTTCTTGAGAGATCACTATGAAAAAGGTTATATTACTCTCGAATTTATAGGTACTAAACATCAATTAGATGACATTTTCACCAAACGATTATGTTCAGATCGGTTAAGTTACAATATAAATGAGTTAGGAATGATAAACCTCACTGATGTAATACCTCACTGATAAACCTCACGGATGTGATACCTCACCGATAAACCGCACCGTTGTAATACCTCACCGATAAACCTCACTGATGGACCTCACTGATAGATAAACCTCACTGTTATGAATTCTCACCGATATACCCTACTGATGTGCGATGTTTTAAACTTCTTTCTTCCACCAGAGTCTGAATTGGTTATACATATTATATTTTAATTATTTATTTTATAAATCCTAAATGATAAAACTATGTCTTGTTTACTTCTCATCCACTTAACCTTTCATTTACCCTCAAGCCTTAGCTCCCGAATTTCTTGAAAATCCAAATTTCCTCGAACCAGAGATGGATAAAACCAAACTCCCTACTATCAGAGATGACATTGATGAGCCGACTATGAAGAATTAGAAGACTGAGCAAGAAGCAAGTGGCAGTGTTGGTAGAACAAGGTCGGGGTGGCGACCAGTGAACACTCGTTTACAAAATAGAGTTTTTTTGATCAAAAAAGTCCTTTTCATGGAATGGCCGGTGTCTAGTAGATCATTAGTTCTAGAGGTGATGTAAGATCAGAAGTGGGTAGAATGATTTTTGAACAAAAAATGGCCCCTATTATTCGAAGCTTGTGAAACAGTACTATGAGTTTGTAACATTTGAGAAATCAGAAGATGAGAACCGAATGATTCCCTTTGTGAATCAAAGGATGATATCTTTTTCATCCGTTGAGTGGGATGAATGCCTGAAGGTTCCACACGAAGGAGTTCCTGGATATTTCTCAAGATTTGTACCATCTAAAAGTGACATATATGATTATGAGACTACTTTAGAGGAGCTCATTGTTAGTGGAAAGCATAGACAAGTGGTGGCTACTAAAATGGATGGAGAGAATAGATTGATGTTCAAGTTTTTTCATCATGTTTTAATTTCAATAAGAGGGGACTTTTCAAATTTAAGATATTAGGATATCTATTTGTCAAATCTATTGATACATGGTGTGAAACTGAATCTGTGTAGGTTGTTGATGATTCAAATGGGGGATATGAATAGACCGACGTCAAAAACAAATGCCTTATTCATTTCCAAGATGATCTCAGTGATGATCAAAGTAAAAGGGGTAGCTGTGTCTCATGATGAGATAGTGGTAGTAAAGAATAATTTTTTATCGCATGCACAGTTTGCAAATACATGAAAATAAAATGGAATCCATGGTGAATATAGTGGGTTAATGATGAAAATAAGATATATGATAAGTTCAATCATGTGGAACATATTTTATGTCCTAAGGATGTGAGGGATCCAGGTCAAGGACCTGATGAAGAAGAACCTTAGTACAGTGATGAGTCTGATGAAGAAGAGACTTCTATGGCTGATTGAAGGGATCTGGACTTTCCCCCATGTCATGTTTCTGAAATTATATCTTCAGGAAAGGATACTTTATTATAAGAAGAAATAGCTATTGTTGAGGAAGACCACCTAACTCTTGAGAATATATAATAAAGAGAGAATGAATCTGAAGCCTCTGATTCTGTCTTCTTATGTCTGAGTCCATTGATTGGAAGCCCAGTTGTGCATGTTAAGGAAGTAGTGGGTGAGATGGGAGGAACTTTCCCTAATCCAAAGGATCCTACTACTATTGCAGAGATATAGTTTATTGTAAAACATTATTCTGGTGAAGAAAGACCTCCAATGAATTTTGTAGCTGTACAAGAGAATTCACCAGTTGAGGGGGAGCATCCTATCAGGTTTGGCAGTGTTTTAGTGGCAGTTGAAATTGAGGATTGGAAAAAAGACCCAGGTTTTGTGGTATGTGGTATAGATTATCTAAATTATGATAATGAGGCATCCCTAAATAGACCAAAAATAAATTATGATATTCATACTGATTTTTTACCTGATGATATGGTCAGAATACATGATCTGGATAAGCTCAAGTCTGATCTCAAAATCAGTTTATGGAAGAAATAAGAAAAATGGAAGCTTCACTGGTGTCATCTATTCAATCTATTGTGAATGATTCAGTAGCTAGTATATTATTTGAAAGGTCACCTATTGTGGTTGCACATTCTCATATGATCACCAGGGATGATCTTGATTCCATAATGAATAAGTTGAAAGAGTCTTTTAGTGCCTCTGTTGCTGAGTTAATGCACTGTTTTGTTGAAGAGACGAGCAATTTGGAAAAGTCCATTGAACTCTGTCTTTTCTGTAATGTCTATACCTTTGTGATAGAGATAGTGGATGAAGTTAAATCTTTTCAGACTTAAGTATCAAGACTGGCAGAGGATGTTGATGTTCTAAAGAAGTCTATTATCTCTTTAGAATTTTATATGAGTTCTAGATCTCAAGAAGACAAATATTTAGCTAATGTAAAAAGTGTTGTAAGCCAGATGGTATCAATATTTTAAGGATTTAAGACCTCCATGAAAGATCATGTTAGCACCCAAGATTCCCAAGTGAAAAATCTTATCAATGGGTTGACCAAAAACTTCAAGGAAATAGTAACCTTTTCTATTGGTTCTCTTGCCTCCAGAACATCAGTGGATTTGGATCAGATTAGAGCTGTGATGAAGGAGGATCTTGGTTCAGCATCAACCTATGGCTCTGTGGGCTCATCTGATCTGACCAAAGAGGTCACTTATACTAGTGAAAAAGTTAGAGAGATAATGAATATTGTTCAGGACTATATGAGAGAAGCTTCTGCCTCTTAGAATGAAGTGAAAGACAAGGTAGATTATTACTTCTAAAGATTTTGCACCAAGCATCAGCTCAATAATTATTTCAAGCTTATGTTAGAAAACATGAAGTTGTCTTCTGTCAAAAAAGAATTCAGAGAAAAAGTCAGCAATCTCAGAGAGTTGACTCCAGCCTTGGAAAAGTTTATAGAGAACAAGGATGATTTCATAACTGCTATGGAGAGAGGTGGAGGAATCATTATGGATTTTAGAAATCTCTTTTTTTCTATTCATGCATGTGGATTCTAGGCTAGTGATTGTACCTCTAGTTTTACATGCCTCTACCTCTGCTACTTTTCTTGTTCAGATGACTCCAGCCCAAGCTATCACAAGCTTTACTCTTATGAGCAGTCAGAGGGCTACTCAGTATAGGCCAGGAACAGTTTCAGTGGCTTAGCCTCCTGTGATCATTTCTGGTGTTCCTAAGCCTACACCTGCATCCATACTTCCTGAATCCACTTCTGATCCCAAGTGATAGTCTCACATTGAGGCCTTGGATTGACTAGGTGGCTAAGATATTTGATTGGAATCCCTTGTATTTTGTTTTTATTTCCATGTACCTTTTTCCAACATGAAATACAAATGGTTTTCTTTTCATTCCCATTTTTTGTCCTTCTCTCTTTTTTCCCACTTTTGGCTAATCACAAAGGGGGAGATCTAATAGAATTGAAGAGGAGAGATACTATATATTGCATCTTGTAACATGTAACTTTGATACCGTTGCATTTAATTCTACCTATGATACATTTAACATTTAACATGTTATATATTTTTCTCTGCTACAATTGAATTTAATTTTATATCCTATGATACATTACTAATTATTTTGAGATTATCATATTAGAAGTTTTGATTATCAAAAAGGGAGAGATTGTTGACCTCACTTGTTTTGATAATCCCAATTATTCTTTCAAATACATTGATAATACCAAATAATGTGTATCTATATAATTAATTATTTCAATATATGATCAAGTTGATAATTATATTAAAATACTCTTTGAAATATGATAATCAATGTTTATCTATGATTATATGAATTTTGAAATAATTTTAACTCAATCTAATATGTTTTGCATAAAACAGATAAGTGCTAAGTCACTGATATGCCTATAGCTACTAGTATAGCCAAACATCTCTACCGGTAATTAGTCTACCGATAGACATAGTCACTGATATGAAAAGGTAACTGATAAGAAGATATACTGGTATGTATATGTCCACTAGTAAGAACATGCCACTGATAAGTCCACTGATACAGATAGCTATCGATAGAAGCAGAGCTACCGATAGAACAAGTCTACCGGTATGCATAAGTCTACCGATAGAACAAGACTAACGACACAATATTAACCGATAAATTTTTTTTCCTATAAAGGGTCACTAAGACAAAAAAGATATTGATAGACAAGCTAGCTACCGATAGAACAAGAGCTACCAATGGAAGGATTCATCGGCACATAGATCTACTGATACATGGAGTAACATCAACCGATTGACAAAGAGCTACCGATACAAGAAGTCACCGGTACCTCGAGCTAATGATACATGGATTAACAGCTACCGATACAAGGATCTACTATTACAAGATCAAATAGCTACCGATAGGAGATCACTTCTATACAAAGTCCACCATTAAACTTATACTGACAGAAGGCTACTAATGAAAGACTGACCATTCAAACTCTATACTCTCAATATTATTTATTTATTAAGAAACGACAATATTAGATGTTTTTAATGAAATTAATGTTATTTAATGATAGTTGTTGGCATGTCATGGAAATTTACCTATTACCATTGAAGGGGTAATCATTCCCATTGCTGGAGCTAAAAGATATAAAAATAAGGCACGTGAAGTGATGAAAAAACAGTACTGAAGTATGTAAAAGGCGGTGCTGAGAAATGATAGAGAGTTCAAAAAATTGGGGAATACACACAGAGAAAGAAAGTCTTCATCCACACTCTAAGAACACTGAACATACACGATGCCATTCTTCTCGAAGGAGAACCCAAGATGCAATTTAGTCAAGGAGTAAAGAACTACAATGAAATATCTTCATTCACTCAAGCTGATCAAGCTGAACTTCAAGAAAACGACCCTATGTTTTTCAGAAAAAAACTAGAGAAGGTCTCAGAGCTTCATTTACATCAATCAAAGGAGTCCAAAGTTTCAGTCACAACACATAGAGCACTGAAAACTCATCTCTATCTATTTATCTCTTTTGTGTTTTATTCATTTACTTTTTGAGCAGTGTATTTACACACTGACTCCTAGACTAAATTGGAGGATACTAAATCCTTACTCCAAACATTGTACAAATTACTGTATCCCACTTTGAATTGTGGAAGAGTTCAAGAGTGACCTAGATAGCATGTGTGCTATTGTTTTTGTTCCCACGTAGAACTATGGTAGAGGTCTTAGTACATGGACAGTCATTGCACTTTTTTTAGCCTCATCCAGGGTGTGGATCAAATTTATATAAATTGTTTGAGAGGACTAAGTCTCACCTTGAGACTGAACATCTTGGTTACATCTGATGTGCATAGTTAGTTATGTTTAAAGTAAACTATATGTTTTATATTCCGCTGCTAATTACATTGAAATACGATTTATTTTAATTTTACTTTGATAGTTAAATTAGATAGTGTTTATACTTATTGTGAACCAGTAAATTAGTTTCTAAAGTTAATTTAATTTCTTGATTAAATTAACTGAGACCTAATAAATCTTTGAGAAAATAATTGAACTTTTACAATCTGTATAAATTCAGAAAATTTTAACTTATTTTTAATTTGGGGGATTTTAATATAAATATTTTTTAACAGAAATTTTTATTGGAACTCATTTCACCCCCTCTTGAGTATCCACTCTGACCAAAAATATGTATATATATTATATTAGAATTATTATACCACATATATCATATATTTTAACAACTATATCCTCATTAAATTACATTTAGTGTGAGAAGGAATCACATAACATTGAGTGGGAGACAATCCACACTTCCTCCATTAAAATTTTTATATTAATACTGAATGGAAAGTAAAAAAAGATATGGGTTAAAAAGAAATACATCATAATAAATACATAAAAAATAATATATATATATATATATATATATATATATATAGTGTCCATAATAAATTACATCGTGGGTGGTGGTATGAAAATTTGAACAATTATCATTTAGTGAGGCCACAGTTCACCGTACAGGTAAACAATATGTCTGTTACCCATTATATGGTGGTGTGTGAAAGTTATTGTTGAATACTTATCATAAAAAAATAAAATTATATTTTTATATTGGTTTTATTATAAAATAATGATATAAATATAGTGGAGGGTGAGGAAAAGGAAAATAAAAGGAAGGACTTTAGTGAATACATTACCTCTTAATCGGGTAACTCCTCTTGGTTTATTCCAAAAGGCTTCCTTGAAAACAATTATGACCAAAATTAGGATTCAAGGAGGAAGGGAGGGAATTAAAAAGAAAGTTTAATCTGATTATGGTTTATCTAGTAGATTTAATATTTGTATGGAATTGGATGGAAAAGATCCATTTTTATAGTGGAGAAGGACGGACACTCTTGTATATTTTACAAGTGAGAATTCCACACACGTTTTTTATGTTGAATGTGGATCCCATAATGGTACATAGTCGATCCAAGTGATTATAGGGTCAAATTTGGTTTATAATGTGGGGTTTGGAGATGTTTATAGGTTGTTTGGGGTTTTTAATTTAAGGTTTAGACCTTAATTAATCTTTATTTTACCTTAATCGATGTAATTAATTTTAATTACATTCAATATTATTTTTCGTCAAAAACTAATTTGAATTTATTATAATTTATAAATTATGATGATTCCAAATATGGAATCAATTTTTAATAATTCAAAACACAGTGTTATGAGAAATTAATTAAAAATTGATCTTGTAATCAGGTTAGCAATGCAGGTTTTCAAAGTAAAAATGATCAAATGTTGGAAAAGTTTTTAAATACAATCTCAATGTAATAATGGTTTGAATTACTTGAATTATACTAGATTATAAATATATTATCCAATTAAAATTTCAGAACAATTTAAATTAAAATTTATCCTTATAAGTAATTTATAATAAAAAATGTTTTTATTTATAATCCCGTATTTTTCACTATTCATCCAAAAATGTAGTTTCTTCAAAGATTCATAAATATACACGCTATGATAATTTATAAATAATAAATTAAAAAAATGATGTTTATTTTATCAAATTAAATTTATAATTGTGTATAAAAGTTATTATATTATTTTTCACAGATGGTTTTTAAAAGCAGCTTATTTGAGAAAGCAGTATGTTTAAACATTTATGTTCATTATCAAAAAATTATATCCATAAATATCAATATGTTATATATATATAACAATTATAAACAATATATTAAATTTACTTATAACTACTCATATTAATATTTTTTATTATTTGGTTACAATTATCTCATTTAAATAATTTTAACAATAGAATTATGTTTCTTATAAACATCAGTGTTACGTGTAGTGTATACAAAGTCGGTGTTAAGTGTAACATACATCGAGTCTTGGTATCATGTATTTTACAATGATTTGGTGTGACATAACCTATTCAAATTTGGTGTCATGTGAAAGGTATTTTTTAATTATTTTATTGTAAAAAATAATGGAAAATTTTATTTAATCAAAAAAAGGTCCATAGAAAATCTAGGTGTTATTATGGGAGCCACATGCACTTTGAAAAACAGTTATGGACATATATTTTCAAAATATACATGAGTGACACTCCTCCTCCACTATAAAAATTATTTATCTCTTCTTACTCAATCATCCATCTAATACATCATTCGCTCAACCAATCTCTTCCAAAATATTTTTTTAACATCCATCCCTGGACCCTAAAAGCCTCACCTTGGAAAAAATGAAATCTAAGGAAGGAAATTGGTTCCAAAAAAAAGGAGCTTCCCAAATAAGAGGTAACAAGCATCCTGAAGATTTTTTGTTTTATTTCCATCCATTAATCCAACAAATCTTATTATTTCATTATTGCATAAAACACTAGTATCATAAATATACTGAGATGCTTTCCTACTATGGTTTTGAACTAAACATATACACACCTAAATCTAATGGGTAAGAAACATATTTTTTATATGTACGACAATCTATCACCTCATGAAAGGATTATTATTCATTCTTACATTATAGCATCTCATGGTGGTCATTATTAAGGAAACAATTTCTATATATGATATATATGGTATTTATAATGAATCTGTTATTTTATAATCTTTATATATAACATATATTTGTACTCTATTTTGTTGGAATACTATAACATCATTTGAGAAAGTGTGGACTACTGCTTTTTAAAAGCGATGTCATTTGTTCACACGATACATAGAATGTATAAAAGATGATTTTAATTAAAAATATGTGACATATAAAAAATATAAATAATATTAGTGAAATAATTGCATTTATAGGAATATTATATATATATATATATTAGTTTATTTATTAACCTTTCTCACAGTAAAAAATAATATTGTATGTTTTGAACATGTTGACTACCTCTTAATCGACAGAATGCATTTACATTTAAATCAGAAGAATTCTATATATAAGTATTTATTATTAAATAACATATTATTTAGGATAAAATGTTCATTATAGGATGATAAATTGTTACATACATTCATTCAATAATGATAACTAGAAAATGTGAATGTTACTAAGTCGTACGTAAAACATACATTCTACATGATTGTAATGTTGATTCATTTTTAATAACCGTTTTTTGAACATTATTTTCAAAAAAAGTATAATTGATATATAAATATAATAATATTTTTAATTATTAATATTAATGAGATGTTATATAATTAAACCATTGACCATATTTGAGCTATCAATGTCATTTTTGACACAAAAAACGAATTTTTTCAAAACACTTGAGGTGAACATAATTTTTTATGTAGTTCTATAAAATATAATAATATTTAAAATAAAAGTAATTATAGACATTAAAAAGGTTAGAAATAAATTAAATATTTAACATTATATTATTATATAAGCGGTTAAAGGATGTTCACCCAACCGTAAATGCAAGGTAAGAGATTTTATCACAGTTAACATTCAATTGAGGCTTATTTGTTGTTATGCACTATGTTTCTTCTTTATGGTGTATATACTACAATTTGAAATGTTATATCGTGAAACATTTTATACTCATGATATTATAATTTTGAATAAATTTTATTACTTAATGGATATTATTATTAAAAAATATCAATGAGGTATGGGAAAATTTGGTATGAATATAGATTATTGTCCTCAATTACATTTTTAATGACTATCTTTTCAATATCACTGCATTTTATGATTGTGAAATTTCTCTTAAAACAATTAATAATTTTTTTGAACATAATTTCATACATATAGTTCACATAATTTTTCTTTTTCATATTATATTATTCTTCAATAATTCATTGTAATATTTTTATTTTCGATTTGAATTATTTCATATGAGTAGATTTTAGTTAAAATTAACCACGTAATAAAATATGTTCATTACACAATTTTTTTATTGGATATATTACTTACTCATTTCCATTAATAATATATGATAATATGTATAATTACTTTGAATATATATTCATATATTTCCTCTTATATATGTGGATTTACCATTGATACAAATAATCTACTCATTGATTGTTTCTTAAATAAGCATTAAAATCTTTTCATGGGTTTAATTTACCATCTACATTTATTCGAGATTGTTTAAACATGAATTTATATAAAAGGATATTATTTTATCTCTATCTAACAAACCCTTTATTTTATTCTACTATGGTTATTAATGACTTTTATTAAGTAATATTACCATTTTCTAACATTTTTTTACTTAATATATTGGAGAGAATGTATTCATGAAAACCTGACACTATTTCTATATTTAAATGGGGAAAATTTTTTATTGAAAATTTATTGTATTATAAAATGGTATTTAATTTTTTTAAAATAATTTTATTAAATATATTTTTATCATTTTTTCTATTACCAATTTTTTCAAAGGAATCATATTGTTCCTTTTCGAACAAGGCATTTTTATAAGCTTTTTACTGTTGGAAAATGAACTTATTTTTTACCTAATATTGAAAGTATGAATTTACTCATCATAATTTAATTGAAGTTTCATTGCATGTTTACAATCATTATTTTTAATTAAAATGTTTTAAAAATATATATTCAAAAAGAAGAAGTTTTTTTAAAATAATAGGATATTTTCCAAAAATATATTTTAAAATGATATTTTTATAATGTATCCATTCATCAACAACGATAAACCTTTATTATAATATACATGGGATATTATGTACTGATGTAATGTTTAATATTTCTCTTTAAAGATTATGATTTACTTCACCAAGGATAGTATTCATATTCACTTCCCTGATTCATTTGTTAGTCCCCTTGAAATGGTTAATCTTCTATGATAATTGAACATTGTGTTATCCGTATATTATCTATTTGACTTATCACGACATTAATATTTCCAAATTTGTATTCCATTTTATATTATGTGTTTAATTTGAATGTTATTTGACTATTTGGAGAAGTATAGATAATTATTTATTATTTATTCAATATGGATATTTTATATGGAATATTAGTTATGTATTTAATTGAGTAAATTATATTATGAATTAGTTGGACATGAAATGTTGGGTGGAACCCAGAATTTATATAGATCCTCAATTCAACGATAGGATCTCATGAGAAAAATATATTGCAAAAACTAAATGGGATTCTATATATAGATTGAAACTATTTAGAGGATGAATCTGAACAATGATGGTGTTCAAGTTCCTTATAAATGACATCCATTATTTAAGAACATCCTCCATCGATTATTCAATTATCATTTTCATTATCCACGATGTTTTCGTATGATAATATCTATGGATGAATTTCATTATCATTTTATTTTATAAATTGTATGTGTCTTTAGATTCTTACCATTCGATATTGATTTTTTCCTTATCTATTTATTTGAATGGTGTGTGATTCCATTTATTACCGTTATATATTTTTAATATACTTCTTTTATAGTTTTTTGATTACATGGTATGTGTGTTCAGTTACCTATCATTCCATAATTATTATTTTTAATGGTTTTTTATTTAAACCAATATAATTAAACCTTACTAAGAATTCGATCTCACGTTTATTATATTTCCTTTTCCCATGAATCCAAGAAGCATACTATGAATGATATGAAGGGATATACTATATGGAATAAAGTTATCTTAAATGTTCTTAATGAAAATAATATGTTGTATTTTTTTAATTCATAATACATGACTAATGTATGTATCTATTTTACATATACTTCTAAACTAAATAGCCCTTCAAGATTTGATTCCATGTAATCATGCCAATATAATTGATAAAAAACCTACATCGGTTCTTATGAGGCTAGATAACTACATTATTGATTTACTGTATATACAATTAATATTGGTGATATTATTTTAATTCTATAATTATAAAATCACATAAATCATCATACATTCAATAATGTTTAAATTTCAATAAAATCACTCTTGTGTTTGGAGGGATATGGGCACGTAAAGCGATGTGTTTCATTTTTCCAATATAAATTAAATATAAGGTAATAAAATAAAATTTAATGAATATCTATGATATAAATGAACTGATATATACATTGGGAACTAACATATAACTTAATTATTTTTTATTTCACCCATAATGAAAATGATAACGTTGCTCATGTGTATATATGTCATAACATCTCCATGAAGAGATTTTACCACTCTCAATGTTCAAATTTAAATAAAATTATAAAATTAAATTTATATAAAAAATTATTTTTTAACACAATATCATTTATTATAAGGATTAACAATATTATATTCTCGATAATTGTATCATTCATGTAAATACATGTATGATAAAATATGATAGTTAGCAGACAAAAAATGGTAATAATGAATGATTGTTAATGAACATGCGATAAAATGATTTTAGGTGCTAAAATATGATATTTTAAATATGAATCTTGTTTAGGTAAAAATTAAAACCAATTTAAAAACATTATATATGTGTTTGAATCATGTTCATCCAAAAGGATGTATGTGGTAAGGTACTTCATCTAAATTTCCCTTCACTATGTAATATTGTATGGTTTTACACTTAATTTATTTTTTATAGTGTATATACTGACACATTGAAATATAATATAACAATTCTGTAATAATTCATGTAATTTTATGTTTCTATTTGAATTATTTAATCGAAATGGATTTTGACGTAAATGTTACCATGTTGAAATTAATTTCATGAATCAATTAATTTTCATTTAGTTATTTTACATTTTCATTGTAATTTATTTTTTATGACTATGTTTCTAATTACATTTGACTCATTTATATTCAATATAAAATTTTTTATGTGAGCTTTAATTTGATACACATAAATTATTCATAGAGTAATTCTCACTTCAATTTTATTATATTTGAAAGGGAATTCATCTCAATTTATATTTCATTAAGACATATTGTTTAATTTTATCCTACTCACATTCTTGTGGTGTATATAATACCCCTTTAATTTATTTCTAATTGATAATAATTTATTCAAAATTTTATTATTGATACAAGTATTCATAATGAATCAATGTTCAACTATCTTTTATTGTTTTATATTGTGATTGTTAACATTATCTTTAGAAAATATCTATCTTTTTATCATTTTTATTGGACACAATATTACACTAAATATCAATTTATTTATCATGGATGTAATTTTTATATAAAAAACTATTTCAACTTGTTCTATTTTACGTTAAATGTTATTCAATTGACTGGGAAAAATATTTTTAATATTTATTCTTTATATGAAAAAAAAATTATTAATAATGGGTATTTTTTTGAGGAATTTAATTGATCATTATATATATAAGGAATTTGATAGAAATGAAAGTATGGGTTATCCTTGTTTTTAATTTACTCTCAATGAATCAGTAGTCTCATGATACCAATCATATTTCTAGCCTTTTTTAAATAGGATCCTAGTTTATGCATACCAAAAAACTTACACTTTCTAATGAATGTTTATAACAATATAGGTATATTAAATCATGAAACCATGATGTCCAATAAATAATCATTTCATTAATTAATAATTCAACTATTATAATAAACTATATTTTCACAATTATATTAAAATTTCATTAATTTTTAATATGATTATGTCGATTATATAGAATGTGTGTCCGGTTATTTTACTTCTAATGATGATTATTTATCATTTATTATTAACAGTAATGTTATTGATAAATTGGAATTTGTGTTCAGTTATTCACCTTTATATTTTTATTATTCCATATCAATTTAAAATAATCCGGTTATTAATTAAAATCAAATTTTTTATGTTATTTACTTTTCAATGTTGTTTATTTATATTCAATTCACAATAATAATGTTATTTACTATATGGAATGTGTTTTCAGATACTTTCATTTCCAAAATGATTATTTATTTTCAATTCATGGTAAAAAAATTATATTTTAAATGGAATACTAATTCAGTAATTTACCATTCCATGTTGATTATTCCTTATAAAATCATGATTGTCAAGTTATTTAGATGTCATGTGTCTTTATTTTTTTACCTTTACATATTCATTCTTACTTTAAAAATTTATTATAGTCATGTTTTTAAATAGAATGTGTGTTAAAATATTTTCCATTCTATACTGTGTATACATAATTCATCAAGATTAATAATTTTGAACATAATCCTTACTGATCGTTGAATATCACCATTTTCAATACGAGTTATCCAATATGTGTTAAATAATAGATATCCAATGATATTCATATGGGAATATTGTTATTCTCAGAAAATATTATGTTAAAATTTTTATTTTCAAATGTAATATGGGATTCATGTATATATCTAGATTACCGCGACTAATATACAATTTAGTATTTTATTATGTGATACCTTATTTCATAATCCATATTAAAATTTGAGACACTGGATAATAGTTACTAGGATCTGGGTTTTGTAGTTAATATAAAATAAATTTTCTTATAAAACATAAGGAGTAGATTTATGAAAACATATATTAGGGAATATAACTCTATAATATATTTTAAGATAACTATAAAAAAAATTCTTCATTTTTTTGGAATTGTATCAATTATATTTTTTTTAGAAATACATCCCTCTCTCTAGATAGTAAAATTTGACATGGTTCTGGGAAATATGTACCTCGGGGTAACAATATTGTAAAAGGAGTTTCATGCTTGACTAGATAATTACCTCATACATGATAATGGGACATAGTGTGTAACTAATTCGACACTATTGGGATATTTTATTTAATGAATTTACATTATCTTTAGAAACCCATTATGATGAATTTGAAAAGATGATGAAAATGGGTGACCTATGTTAAACCTAATGTGTATTGTATTATAAATAAGCTATCATGATTTATCCATTCCATTAATGAATATATGTTTTTTACCACTACAATTATTGTTTCACATACTATTTTATTTAGTAAATGGTTGAAATGTGGAGGAATCGTGAGAACACTAAATATGAATTAAAATATGGTTACAATGATAAAAAATTGAGTTTACGATATGATAAAACGATATCATGATTTATCCAAATCTGTTTTCTACAAATATGCAGTACAAATTTTACATTAAGATACTCTTGGACTCACCAAATAAGAGAATGACGAAGTTCAATAAAATTTCATGTGGTTTAGGATATTAAGTATTCAATTATCTATTTTCATCAAGTTAGATATATTGAAAGTGTCGAATAAAAAAGTTCCCCAATGAAATGAAAAATGAAATTTGTGTTCTAAATAATGACATAAGGAAATGAATTTCCATGGAAAATGAAGATTGGAGGGAATGGAAATAAATTCCATGTAAGATATCAATTTTTAGATATTATTCTTGAATGTGGAATTCATGGACATTATCTTTTTTAATAACAACATATAAAGGATTACACCTATATTAAAAATGGACCTATGTAGCAAAAAACATGATGAACTATAAATGAATTGGGATTTATGTATTAAATTATAGATTTATATTTCTACCAATGGTACTTAATTTAAAAGAATAATAAAACCATTATGGAATCTATTATATTTTATATTAATATATGTCTACATAAACATAAAATTTATTTATACCAATATTGTTTCATGAGTTTATTGTTGATCACAAGTTAAAAATTGTAAATCACTTATTGATTTTTTTGTTAGGAATATATCATGGTTAAGGATACATTTTGAAAACATTAATTGGAATATATAATTTTACTTTTTTATATAAAGAACTTAATTTTGGAATAATTCCCATAATTTTTTTGAATTAACATTAAATTTTTTGGTTACTATTAATGATTTTATAATCTTTGATATTATAGTAATTATAGGTTATCAGGATTTGGTTACATTATTGGACTTATAAAAATTTGGTTTTAAAAAAACAAAAACCATATACTAGTTGAAAACTCATTGCATTTAAGGAATTCAAAAGGGCTTAAACCCACAAATGAATGAAAATAAGGGTTTATTTCATACCACTAGCCAACAGTGGTGTTATAGTTAATATTTAAATATTTTAACATAAAATATATGATTAATAAATATTAATGATGAACTTTTGGTATTACTATTTTGTTTTAGTGATTAATATCACAAACTAAACATTTTTATTTTGGAAAAATATTTAGTAATAGGTGGATAAATATGTCACTTTTTTATGGATCATATGATCTATTAATAGTTTATTTTACTACATTCGTAATAAATAATAATTTAGTATATTTATTTCATGGAGTAGGTTATTGTGTTGAAATTTATCGATGAACAACCAAAGGATGGAATTATACATATGAAATTGAAATGAATCATTTAAGCATATTCCTAATATTTTTACATAATAAAATACTTCGTCAATTTTTTCTAAATAAGTAATTTAAATATAATTTTTATTATATTTTATAAATAAAATGGAATTTTGAAGAATAATATGTTTTTGGTTTTGAAGACATTTACTTTACATTGATCATTTACCTTTTGTTAACCAATTATCGCCACCAATCTCAATAATTATTTATGATTTTATTGAATATCAATATCATCACATCTAACATATGTTTTTCTATATTAGAATCCTAGTCATTCCTTATTATATATGAACTTTGTTATTTATCATTACCAATTTTATGCGGATGTTTTATTAACCCCGTTATGATGTTCATATTCAACAAAATCATTTTTTAATTTCAAACCCTTGATTTACATGTGAATGTTGAAATTCCGATGATCAAATTTATTGAATGTTGGGAGAATATAACACCCCATGATTTTAAAAGAGATAAATATTATTCTATATTTTATATTACATACCACCAAAATTCTATAGGATAATTTATCGTCCATATAATTTATGATATAATTATTTTTAAATGAATTTGATCTCTTTGATAGCTTATGGAAAGCATATCCCTAAGTCTAAATGAACTAGAATACATTATATTTTTATAACATTTCCATTAAATTTAAATGTCTTAATATTTATTAATAAATATATAAAATCATATTGTTAAAACTTTTTCATTGAATATATAATATTTATGAATACAAAAAAAAAATTTAAAAATTTTTTTCCTAGAAACTATAATATTTTTCTAAAAGAAATTTAGTCATGATTTATGTACATGTTTTAAAATAAATGTAGCTAAATTTATTAAAATTTATTTCAAAAAATTAAATCATTTTTTTATTTAAACATGTAAAAATTATGATTGTAGTTATTAATTTTTGTAATATTGTTAATATTTTTATGAATAGTGGGAAAATATAATTTTTCTTAAAAAAAACATTTTCAATAAATAAAATAAAAAGATAAAAAATATAATAAATGTTTTTTAATATTAAAGTAGTTATTTATATTATAATTAATGTAATTTATTGCATTGGAATTAATTTCACATTGAATTTTTGTATTTATTCCTTATATACTTATGAAAAATCTCTCATTAGAAACCCACTTTTTCATCGTGTATATGGCCCCAGCCTTAAACCTTAAATAATCTTGAGTTATTACAAGATTACACATTGAGGATCTTTTCAGGTTTAGAGTTTTAGAGAATTAGATCATGAAACATGCATTACATTCAACATTTAAACAAAGTGGTTACATAAAAGATAGTATTCATTCTTCCATCAACAGAAACATATTTAAAATAAAACATTGATTCTTTTTTTGACACATCCTTGACACTATCATCACATCATGTACCTTTCCCTTGACCTATGAAAAACATTTAAAAAACTTGGGATGAGCATAAAATGCTCAGTAAGGGTTATAAAAATATGGAAAGGAAACATGAGTTCATATATGAATAAGAATGGAATCATACTTTACCCATAAAACATAGGCACTTTAACATACCTCATAAAATCATGAATAAATCATAGAAATCATAAGACATAAAGGTAACTTGAGGCTTTCATAACATTCTTTCGTAAGGAGTAACCCTCTTGGTTACGTTTGGAATACCCATCACAGTAAATTCCCTAAATCACTTCGGAGAAACCTTAACGTTTAAGCCCTTCGCATTACCCAATGTATTGGAGAGCTATATCGGGCTCACCTGACCTTAGTTTATCACGGAACCACCCGTCTTCATAACAATGCCCAAGAACCATAACATAAATCATAGCACATAACTTAATCATAAAGGAAAGATAACGTTCCCAAATTGTAATAACAATATAACATTTTAAGATATTGAAATAATGAATCCATTCTAAAAACCAGTTTCAAAACCATTTAAAACATTTAATAAAGAGATTTTTGAATCAAAGTGTCCCATTCCACATTGAAGATTTTAACATTTTAAAGCATTAATATCCATATAAATAAATCCTTAAAACCATTTTGAAAACATGTACTTATTTTTCTTTTAAAAAAGGTATGGCTTGTAGAGGAAGCTGAAACTCAAATAATGGTCAAGGCGGCGGAGAAGTCGTTGTTGCCGCAAACGTACGGCAAAAACATTCCCTTTTTTTGTTTAGTAAATGCTTCATATAAAAAATATTCCTTTTGAATAAACGTAAAAGTCAAAGGGGTTTATACACCGTATAAAAGAAGGTTGTGTATAAAACAAAATATTCCTCAATGAAAGGATATTGAGATAAAGTCCCATACAAAGACGGTATCCTTGGATTAAGGATAAATCAGTTACATAATTATGTGTGACAAACGAATAAACGAAATATAAGTGGGTATTATGTGTAAAACAATCAGAGGAAATTCACACATAATCATTGAACGACATATTCAAGGTGTACAAGTTTTTTCCAAATAATCAAAATTGGGTTAAGTAGATCCCTTGCAAAAATTCGACAGCCTAACGGGGTCACATCCAAATTCAGAAAAAGAGTTGATGAGAGATAAAAAGGGTATCTCATTACATGGACATAAAATTTAAATCACTAAGGATATAGAAGAACATATCCCAACATAATGTTATGTGAATTAAAATACATATCAAAAGAATTCTTTTAAAAAGAGGAGGGTGAAAGGTTCCCTTACCGACATGGGTATCTTTCGAAACATACACCCCGTGAAAGAAGGACAATACCACACTCATGTAAATAATCATAAATGAAATTATTTTACACAATGAGTAATATAATGGTCAGTAGATACACCACTCAAAATAAATTGTCGCAAATGTAGCATAAATATCACGGGAATAAAAGTGAGATGAAAAATCCCTTATGAAAACTCGGCAGCCTAACGGCGCCACTTAAAACATCCAAAAATGGATTGATGAGATCAAATAGGGTCTCTCATCATATTACAATAAAATTTACAGAAATAGTAATATAAAATAACATCCCCCATAATAACAAATAGGATCTTAAAATAAGTGACATAAAGGAGAGTACTTAAAGAGAAAGAGAGAGGTTAGATCTCTTATGAAAATTCGACAGCCTAACGGCACCGCTCAAAACATCCAAAATGGATTGATGAGATATAATAGGGTCTCTCATCATATGAACAAAAAAATTAAAGTATGAGAAATATAAAAGAACATCCCCAAACATAAGAAATATTAGCATAAAAGAAATGACATAAAAAAGAGTACTTACAAAGAAAGAGAGAGGTTATATCTCTTATGAAAATTCGGCAGCCTAATGGCGCCACTCAAAACTTCCAAAATGGATTGATGAGAGGAAATTTGGTCTATCATCATATGAAAATAAAAATTACAGTAGTATTAATATAAAATAACATCCCATTCATAAGAAATATGATCTTAAAAGGAATGACATAAAAGAGTGTACTTAAAAAGAAAGAGAGGAGTGGGGTCCCTTACCTCAAGTCCAACTTGTCTTGTTCGTTTCTTTATATTCCTGAATAATAGACTTTGGTCAATTTATAATTGCTTAAGGAAATCCTATAAAGATTATTATTCAGTTAATATCACATATTTTAATGTTATAATAATTGGTTAATAATATTAGTTCATATCATACGTTTTTTGTCGATGTTCAGTACATGAGTAAAAATTGAACTAGTTGGAAGAGAATTTTCCATGTAGTTATAGGTAAATCATCTCCAGAATAGTATTGTTGTTTTAAATATCATATATATCCATTATATATTAATTTTATACAATTCCATAGCATTTGGAGATAAAAAAATTAAAGCACCGTTCATGGAGACGGTAGGCCGTACGTACGCATGAACACTACTTTCATTTTTTGTCATATTAATGGGATTAAAACAAAATGAGTGATATATATATATATTATAATTCCAGAATGATATCCATCATTTATATGTAATATATTACATATATATCCACTATATATATGTACTTATAATAATACATAACATTTGGAGATAAGAAATGAAATGTACCGATCATGGAGACGGTAAGCCGTACGTACGCATGAACGCTGCTTTCATTTCTTTTTTTTTGTATGGAATGAAATAATAAAGATATAAAGGTATATTATAATTCCAGTATGATTACATATTTAATACCATTAATTACATTCTTTATACATCCCACTTATGGCATTAACGAATCAAATCACTTTGAGGAGGCGGTAGTCCGCACTTCCAAAAATAAAGATATCGCATTTACCCATAATGGAAACCATAAAGGTATGAAATAAATGAAAAATAAAGAATCTTAAGGAAAACATAAACATATTATATATCATATAGAAATATAGTGACATCTTAATGGCCACCTTTGAAGGTGTTAAAAGAATATTAACAATCGTCGTTTCGTGAGGCAGTAATTCGCCATCTACAGAAACAGTATGTTTTAACCATTAGACGAAGGTGTGTGTAAGTGTAGCTTGAATACTTCACATAACGACATACTAGTATATTTAATGTACTGGTGTTGTTACAAATGAAAAGAATAAAAAGATTTTAGGGGGTTGGAGAAGAAAAATAAAACAAAAGAAGACAAGGGAAGACATTACCTTTAAATCGGGTAACTTCCTTTGATTTGTGCTCAAAGGATTCCTTGGAAAGGATTCTGCCCAAAGTGAGGCTTCAATGATGAAGAGAGAGATGATGAGAGATTAAATGAGCAGGTTTTGGCCTAGATAAAGGCTTGAGAGGTGTGTGTAAGGTGGTAGAGTTGAGGGCCTTTTATAAGAGGAGAGGAGGGGCACTCTTGGAAATTTACAAAATGTTACTTTATTTTCAAATGATTTTCTAATTTTAAAGGTCCAACATTAATTTATTTCGAGGATAAGGTGGTAAGGGTTCTAAATATACTCATCCAATAGGTATTTGACACGTTTAAGTAATATTTTTAACATTCTCTTTTCATTTTATTTAAATCCTTTATTAATGAGGTAATCGCTGCATCATGATGATGTCATAAATAATTTAATTTATTTAATGTCTAAAAATTGTAAAAAAACTATGATGTAGAAACATTTCTTATCATTCCAATGAATATTTATAGTCCAAAAGATAATGTATGTATACTAATTTAAAAATATTTTACTCAGGTGATACATTCTTTGTTACATTTAACATTCTTTAAAAAAAAGATAAAAAGTCACTTTCTCATAAAAGTGAGTCCATGGGGCCCCCAAGTTTGGAACAAGGCATCCCATGGTCGGACAAGAAACAACCAGTAGCCTTATGACACATTTTGTGGTCATTTTTATTGTTATGATATTATTTTATTATCTTTAACTTCCTGATTACTCATTAATCAAGATAATTAAAGATAATTATCGTCGTTACTATTCATAATGTTCAAAAATAAAAGAGTATTAATTACATAATTTGGACCTTCTGATTCCAAATATGTAATACATTTTACCAAATTCCAAACACATAAATTGCAATAATTAATTTAAAAATAATTCCTGTTGTCAAAAGAAATAGAGGGTTTTTTTGAAACAATATTCATGAAAAGTTTGGCACTTGTTTATGCCCAATTCCAAAGTGAAATTAATCCCAATGACCATAATTGTATTACATGGTAAAATATATTATAATTACAGTTAAAAAAATTAAAAATATAATATAACCATATAATTAAATTATATGAAAAAGCAGTTTTGATGTAAAATGCAGTATTTTTCACTATTCATTGAAAAATGAACATTGTTAGAAAAATACCAAAAATTAACCCAAGGTAAATTTCAATGTCCCAATAATAAATTATATGTTTATTTTGAAAAATATATCTTATAAAAGTGTCAAAAGTTTTATTTAAAAATAGTTTTCCATCAAAAGGTAGTAAAACAATCTTTTAAAAATACTAGTGTATTCAATGCTTCAGATTGGATTCATTTGTATTTCAAGCCTCTAAAATTTATTGGATAAAAGTAAAAACACTTAACAAACATATATAATCGTATTTTAGTTATTTCTATTCATTCCACCAATACAACGGCTTTTTGTTAACTACCATTTAAAATAATATTATTTTATTATTAAAGTGCAACGTAAGATTTCAAAGGAACTCATTGTTGTGTATTGGGTAAGCCATCGAGCATAGAGTTCTATTTAAATTGATATTGACATTTTTTCCAAAAATAGGGATAAATATAAAAATTTCCTATTCTTTATTTACCTGGGGTGTTACATCCTTCCCCCCTTTTGGGAATTGCGTCCTCGCAATTTTAAAACTGGGCTTGGAAACATCATTGAAAATCCCACATCATAACAAGAGTCAATAAAACAATCAATTTAAAATAAATAAAGATAAGTACAAAGGTCACCCAAGTTAACCCATAATAGGATTCCAAGTAAATATGGAATGGAGGAAAAAAAGGGTCATGTTCTGATGGAGAGTGATAGTAAACGTGTCTAGGAGAAATTTAACCATAAAAAAATCACAAACATGTGATGGGTTAAAAGGTATTCGATTCCCCAGTAGGAAAAGATAACAGACAACATTTTTTATTTAAGTTACTCTTCATTGAAGAATTTAATTTTGAGCTTAACTAAATCATAATGAAACATACATACTTTTCATGTAGACTTTCAACTTTTACTAGATTCCTTAATCAAACTCACACATTCTCCAAAAGACGAGTATTTTGGAAGACTTGTTCACATTAAGAGTACTATAATAAACTTATTGATAATCGCCTAATCCGCATTAGAGAACTATATACTTCACATGTCTTTAGACCTTAACCAAAACTAAAACCAAAAGTTCAACAAAGACCATTCAATAAACAGTTGTCCATAAAATTCATCAAGGTAAACCAAACTAATATTGAAACCCAAATATTTGAAGGATTTAATCACATAGTCTTCCAAGGTATAAATTAAATTTTATCTCCAAATAACATCAGTTTCCCTTAAAGTCTCATATTTAAAAGTAATTAACCTAATCACATATCCTCCATGATAGGTTAATAAATTTCCATAGATAACCCAAAATCAGCTTACTCTTGATTCCTAAAATCATCTAACTAAAAAGAATTAGTCAAACTAACCGGGGACTTCACGTAGTACAGTGGTAGGCGATAAATACCAGTCGCACTTTTGTTGTGGGTTTGATTCCCGCAGCTTTGTCCGACGCGACGGGTTGTCACACGGTCTGTGTGTTGTCCTTTTTCCAAAACTATATAATTCTTAAAACATTCCCCATAACGAGATAAAATCTTCAAAAATAATCATAACATATTTTAACCTCATGTTTATCTCATGCCTTTCATTTTCCATCATAACATATAATAACCCATAATTACCCCAAATTTATGGATCATATAAACCATAAAGGTTACCTTTATAATTATTACCTGAACTTCCACATCCATTGGTCATCTCGTACATGATGCATTACAGAACATATAAAGGTTCAAGTGGTTGGTCATGACTCCTTGATAGTTGGTTTAGAACAACCATGAGTTTCCTCATTGAATCCCCCATTTCAACTAGTCTCTTAATCAGAGAACCACAACAGTTTCCTTCAAACCTATTGTCACTTTGGTGCCTGTTAGATCCATCCATTCACTAAAAACAGAAATGTCAGTGTGAGCATATCATCAAAATCATCATTTACTAATGAGTAAGATAAACACTAAGATATACTTACTCATTCTCTTTATCTAAAACTAGGACCCTTTCTAAAATCCTAACCATTATGGTAATGTCACTTATGCCTAGAGAATACCCTAACCTCTAAATTTATCTAAACCGACCTCTGATACCAACTATAAGGCCACAGCCTTAAACCTTACTTAATCATGAGTTATTACAAGATTACACATTGAGGATCTTTTCAGGTTTTTATGTTTTAGAGAATTAGATCATGAAACTTGCATTACATTCCACATTTAAACAAAGTGGTTACATAAAATACAGTATTCATTCATCCCATCAACAGAAACATATTTAAAATAAAACATTGATTCTTTTTTTGACACATCCTTGACACTATCATCACATCATGTACCTTTCCCTTGACCTATGAAAAACATTTCAAAAACATGGGATGATCATAAAAATCTCATTAAGGGTTATAAAAACATGGAAATGAAACATGAGTTCATATATGCATAAGTATGAAATCATACTTTACCCATAAAACAAAGGCACTTTAACATAAATCATAAAATCATGAATAAATCATAGAAATAATAAGACATAATGGTAACTTGAGGCATTCATAACATTCTTGCGTAGGGAGTAACCCTCTTGGTTACGTTTGGAATACCCATCCCAGTATATTCCCTAAATCTCTTCGGAGAAACCTTACCGTTTAACCCCTTCGTGTTACCCAAAGCATTGGAGAGCTATATCGGGCTCACCCGCCCTAAGTTTATCACGGAACCACCCATCTTCATAACAATTCCCAAGAACCATAACATAAATCATAGCACATAACTTAAGCATAAAGGAAAGATAACGTTCCCACATTGTAATAACAATATAACATTTTAAGATATTGAAATAATGAATCCATTCTAAAAACCATTTTCAAAACCATTTAAAACATTTAATAACGAGATTTTTGAATCAAAGTGTCCCATACCACTTTGAAGATTTTAGCATTTTAAAGAATTAATATCCATACAAATAAATCCTTAAAACCATTTTGAAAGCATGGTATTTAATTTTCTTTAAAAAAAGTTATGGCTTGTAGAGGAAGTCGAAACTCAAATAATGGTCATGGCGGCGGAGAAGTCGTTGTCGCCGCATACGTACGACAAAATCATTCCCTGTTGTCGTTTAGTAAACACTTCGTATAAAAAAGATTTCTTTTGAATAAACTTAAAATTCAAAAGGGTTTATACACCATATAAAATACGGTTTTTTATAAAACAAAATATGCCTCAATGAAAGGAAATTTAGACGAAGTCCCATACAAAGACGGTATCCTTGGATTAAGGATAAATCAGTTACATAATTATGTGTGACAAACGAATACACGAAATATAAGTTGTTATTATGTTTAAAACAATCAGAGGACATTCACAAATAATCATATAACGACATATTCAAGGTGTACATGTTTTTCCCAAAGAATCAAAATTGGGTTAAGGAGTTCCCTTGCAAAAATTCGACAGCCTAACGGCATCACTTCCAAATTCAGAAAAATAGTTGATGAGAGATAAAAAGGGTATATCATCACTTGGACATAACATTTAAATCACTAAGGATATAGAAGAACATATCCCAACATAATGTTATGTGAATTAAAAGACATAACAAAAGAAGTCTTTTAAAAAGATGAGGGTGAAAGGTTCCCTTACCGACACAGGTATCTTTCGAAACATACACACCGTGAAAGAAGGACAATACAACATTGATGTAAATACTCATAAATGAAATTATATTACACAATGAGTAAAATAATTGTAATTACATACACCACTCAAAGGAAATTGTGGAAAATGTCGCATAAATTTCACGGGAATAAAAGTGAGATGAAAAATCCACTACGAAAACATGGCATCCTAACGGCACCACTTAAAACTTCCAAAAATGGATTGATGAGCTCAAATAGGGTCTCTAATCATATTAAAATAAAATGTACAGAAATAGGAATATAAAAGAACATCCCCCATCATAACAAAGAGGAGCATAAAAGTAGTGACAAAAAGGAGAGTACTTAAAGAGAAAGAGAGAGGTTAGATCTCTTACGAAAATTTGGCAGCCTAACGGCACCACTCAAAACATCCAAAATGGATTGATGAGAAATAATAGGGTCTGTCATAATATGAACAATAAAATTAAAGTATGAGAAATATAAAAGAACATCTCCAAACATATGAAATATTATCATAAAAGAAATGACATAAAAAAGAGTACTTACAAAGAAAGAGTGAGGTTAGATCTCTTATGAAAATTCGGCAGCCTAACGACGCCACTCAAAACTTCCAAAATGGATTGATGAGAGGAAATTGGGTCTATCATCATATGAAAATAACAATTAAAGTAGTATTAATATAAAATAACATCCCAATCATAAGAAATATGTTCTTAAAAGGAATGACATAAAAGAGTGTACTTAAAAAGAAAGAGAGGAGTAGGGTCCCTTACCTCAAGTCCAACTTGTCTTGTTTGTTTCTTTATATTCCTGAATAATAGACTTTGGTCAATTTATAATTGCTTAAGGAAATCCTATAAATATTATTATTCAGTTCATATAACATATTTTAATGTTATAATAATTGGGTAATAATATTAGTTCATATCATACGTTTTTTGTCGATGTTCAGTACATGAGTAAAAATTGAACTAGTTGGAAGATAATTTTCCATGTAGTTATAGGTAAATCATCTCCAGAATATTATTGTGGTTTTAAATATCATATATATCCAGTATATGTTCATTTTATACTATTCCATATCATTTGGAGATAATAAATTTAAAGCACCGTTCAGGGAGACGGTAGGTCGTACGTACGCATGAACGCTACTTTCATTTTTTATCATATTAAGGGGATTAAAAAAATGAGTGATATATATATTATAATTCCAGAATTATATCCATAATTTAGATGTAATATATTACATATATATCCATTATATATATTTACTTATAATAGTGCATCACATTTGGAGATAAGAAATGAAATGTACCGTTCATGGAGACGTTAAGACGTACGTACGCATGAACACTACTTTCATTTCTCTTTTTTTGTATGAAATGAAATAATAAAGATATAAAGGTATATTATAATTCCAGTAGGATAACATATTTAATACCATTAATTACATCCTTTATACATCCCACATATGGCATTAACGAATCAAAACACTTTGAGGGGGAGGTAGTCCGCATTTTCTAAAATGAAGATATCGTGTTTACCCATAATGGAAACCATAATGGTATGACATAAATGAAAAATAAAGAAGATTAAGGAAAACATAAACATATTATATATCATATATAAATATAGTGACATCTTAATGGCCAAATTTGAATGTGTTAAAAGAATATTGAACAATCTTCGTTTCGTGATGCAGTAATTCACCGTCCACAGAAACAGTATGTTCTTTAACCATTAGACGAATGTGTGTATATGTGTGGCTAGAATAATTCACATAAAGACATACTAGTATATTGAAGATACTTATGTTGTTACAAAAGAAAGAATAAAAAGAGTTTAGAGTTGTTGGAGAAGCAAAATAAAACAAAAGAACACAAGGGAAGACATTACCTTTAAATCGGGTAACTTCCTTTGATTTGTGCTCAAAGGCTTCCTTGGAAAGGATTATACCCAATGTGAGGCTAAAATGATTAATATAGGGATTTGGAGAGATGAAATTATCAGGTTTTGGCCGAGCCAAAGGCTTGAGAGGTGTGTGTAAGGTGGTAGAGGTGGGGGCCTTTTCTTAGAGGATAGGAGGGGCACTCTTGGAAAGTTACAAAATGTTACTTCATTCTCAATTGAATTTCGAATTTTAAAGGTCCCACATTGATTTATTTCGAGGATAAGGTGGTAAGGGTTTGAAATATACTCATCCAATTGTTATTTGACAAGTGTATGTTATAGTTATAACAATAACTTTTCATTTTATTTAAATCCTTTATTAATGATGTAATCGCTGCATCATTAGGATGTCATAAATAATTTAATTTATATAATGTCTAAAAATTATTAAAAAAATACTATGATGTAGAATGTTATTTTATCATTCCAATGAATATTTATAGTCCAAAATATAATTTATTTCCACAAAATAAAAAATATTTTACTCAGGTGATACAATCATTGTTAAATTTAACATTCTTTAAAAAATAAATAGATAAAAAGTCACTTTCCCACAAAAGTGATTCCATGGGGCCCCCATGTTTGGCACAAGGCATCCCATGGTCGTCCACGAGACAAAATGTAGCCTTAGGACACATTTTGTGGTCATTTATTATTATTATTATATTATTTTATTGTCTTTAACTACCTGATTACTCATTAGTCAAGATAATTAAAATAATTACCGTCATTACTATTCATAATGTTCAAAAATAAAAGAGTCCTAATTACATAATTTGGACCTTCTTATTCCAAATATTTAATCCATTTTACCAAATTCCAAACACAAAAATTGCAATAATTAATTTAAAAATAATTCTCGTTGTCCAAACAAATAGTGGGTTTTATTGAAACAATATTCATGAAAAGTTTGGCACTTGTTTATGCCCAATTCCAAAGTGAAATTTATCCCAATGACCATAATTGTATTACATGGTAATAATATATTCTAATTGCACTTTAAAAAAAATTAAAAAGATAATATAACCATATAATTAAATTATATGAAAAAGCAGTTTTGATGTAAAATGCAGTATTTTTAACTATTCATTGAAAAATGAACATTGTCAGAAAAATACCAAAAATTAACCCAAGGTAAATTTCAATGTCCCAATCATAAATAATTTGTTTGTTTTGAAAAATAGATCTTATAAAATTGTCAAAATATTTATTTAAAAATGGTTTTTGATCAAAAGGTAGTAAAACAATCTTTTAAAAATACTAGTGTATTCAATGCTTAAGATTGGATTCATTTGTATTTTAAGCTTATAAAATTTATTGGATAAAAGTAAAAACATTTAACAAACATATATAATCATATTTTAGTTATTACTATTTATTCCCTCCAATACAACGGTTTTGTGTTAACTACCATTTAAAATAATATTATTTTATTATTAGAGTGCAACATAAGATTTCAAAGGAACTCGTTGATGCGTATTGGGTAAGCCATTGAGCTTAGCGTTCCATTTAAATTGATATTGACATTTTTTCCACAAATAGGGATAAATATAAAAATGTCATATTCATTATTTACCTGGGGTGTTACATCATGCCTGTAACAATAATATAAATTCAAATTCTTCCAATTATACAAATTTAATATATAAAAATAAATTTAATATTATGAATAAAAATAATTTATAGTTTCCTATAAGTAAATCTTAATTATTATTTTTATAATGAATAGTGAATGTTGTAAAAATTAATTAAAGTAATAATGGTAAAAATGGTTTTACCTTTGGTTAACCTATGAAGATAAACATTAAATGAATCTAAAACCACTGAAAAAAATAATTTTATGGAAATATATATGACTTATCACTACTAACGCTTCATAATTATCATATTTTAATTATTTTGAAATGGGAAACATTTGGTACACTTTATTATTTTCAAAATTTCCAAGTGTTTCCTCTAATGCACATATAAAAGGATACTCCCTCTATTCACCTATTAACATCTATAAAAAAATTTGATTTACCAAAATCTATAGAAATAACTCCAAAACATTATTATCTACACTTCAGAGCATATGGTATTTCTAAAATACCAACCCAATGTTACTTAAGATAACATCCAAAGAAGCTTTCTCTAGGAGAAGGTAATTGCCTTAATGAAGAACTTTGATTTTCTTTCGTATTTTTCGACCATAAATTAGGTATTAAAAATATCAATATAATAAAAATATTTAAAACCATTTATTTATCTTGTATTATTTTAATGTAAAATTATTGACTGATATCCTTATCCATCAAATGGGAAACGATCTCATCAATTAAAATTATGGTAGAATACCACCTTATGAACCAATTTAATTCATTTTTAATAAACATGTAGAATTATTGTTTATAACAATGTATTTAATATATACATTTATATATATATATATTATTTATGTCATTATTAAATTTATAAATTATTATATCTCAAATAAATTCATACTTTCCAATCCTTTTAAATTATGATGTTGTCGCTCTTGTGTACGGCGGACAACGACCTCAAGAAGAAATGTGATTGGTTTTCAACATATTGTTTATATTTAATGTTATAAATATTTATTTAATTAATATATTTTATATTTATGAAATTATATTGATTCCATAAAACTAATATATATCATAAATTTTTAGTTCTTTACCTTTTAAGAAAATGTTGATATTTTTTTAAACGTACATGTGGCCTACCATCCCCACAAAGTGATGTGATCCGTTATCCATGATTAAATTTCAATAATTATTTTTAAAATATATATAAATAACTAATATGGTATATATATCATCAATATAATTATGTATATTATGGAACTATAAAATATTCTCAAGAAATGGAAAACTGATGTTAAAACAAGAATGAGAAAACAAAGAAGTTTTCACATGAAACATTAGTAATATTGAATGACTAATAATTAATCGGTGGTAAAATTGTATAAGAGGTTAATATATGTTATTATATATATGAATATTGTTATGGTTTAATTTAACAAGGTGCATAAATCTATTATATAAGAGGTTAATGTTTGTTTGGACAAATATTAGAATAAGGTAACAGACTTCATCTAAATTTCCCTTCATAAAGTAATGTTATAATGTAATGTGCCTAATATATTTTATATGATATTTATACTGACCATTTTAAATGAAATATCTTGATTTATAAATCATTCATGGTATTTTATGCTTACATTTTAATCCTTTCTTCTAAATTTCATTTTACATAAAAGTAAGCAAGTGGAAATTAGTTTCATAACTTGATTTTATTTCATTGGAATTTATTACATCGTCATTTTTTTATTAATCTAAAATAATGTGTTTAATTAATTTTAACTATCTTATTATTTATTTATACTTGTATTATTTGAATTTTAATTTTATACCCATAATCAATTTGTTTATAAATTCTCATTTTTATTTTATTATCTCTATAAGAGATATTATCTAAATATTCATTTCATTATGATATACTTGATAATATGCAGATATTCAATTTCATGTGGTGTATATACCACCATATTTATGTATTAATCATAAATAACTATTTATTTCTAATTATTTTTAAATAAATATTCCCATGTAATCAATGGTCACCTTTCATTACTTATTTGATTTTTTGATATTTATCTTTCTCATTCAACAATCAATTTTTTGTGATAGATTTCAATGGAAAATTAATTTATCTTAAATATAAATTTTATATACTATAGATATACAAATTACATAATCCTTATATAATTTATGAATATGCTAATTTACTTTTATAATTATATGTTTGACTGAGGAAATTACTTTTAATATGTATTCCATACACATTATAGAAATTAGTTGATAAGGAATATTGTTCATGAATTAAGACAATCATTTGATATATTATGAATTCATTTTATATCAATAAATGGATTGGGACTAGATAAATATATTCCATTGATGAATCGGTAGTTTTATCAGGTGAATTAGTTGTGTAACCATGGTTAAATGGGTTTGATGTTTATTACCTACACAAAAATTTTAATCATCCCTGTGAAAGGTCTTGATAGTATTGGTATGATGATTTATTGGATCATGAATTCCAAAAAATATGAATTTTCTTTAATTACTAATAAATATATTTTTATACATGTGATTTTTGAAGATATATTATCTATGGATACATATTTATTCTCTGTTTACCTATTAAACTCTATGTTTGTTTATTTATTTACCATTTTATGTTTAATATGGTTTTACTATTTATAATAATAAATTTATTGCTTAAATGGAATGTGTGTTATGTTATTTAATTTTATATTTTAATTATTTTTTATTATTCCAAAATAGTTAGGTTATTGATTATATGTCTTGTGTATTTAATTATTTACAAATCCATGATGATTGTTCATTACATAATCATAATAATTAAGTAATTTATCAAATTTATTGTGTGTTTACTTTTTTAACATTACATATATATTATTTAAAATCTATAAATAGTAATCTAGTTACTGATTATATTTAATTTATTTTAATTGATTTATCATTACATGTTGATTATTTCTAATCTAATCAGGATAGAAAGGTTATTTAAATAGCACATGTGTTTATATATTTACCCTTACAAATTGATTATTTATTATCTAATCATGATTGAAATGTTATTTATATGTCGTGTTTGTTTATTTATTAAATTTTACTTATTTATTAATCCATATTCATTATAATTTATTTACTAATGATAGCTTCTAATTTACATATCATTTAATTATAAATTGATCTCAATTTTATGTTTTTTCATTCCTAGTAATCTATTTTGTATAAAATGAATAATATCAATGAATATGTTATAAATAATAATGTTATTCCCAAAGAAATATTAGGTTTAATTTTTTTCAATATTAAAATTATAGTAATGTATTTATCTAGTTTACCAAGACTAATATACAATTTGAGACATTGGGGTGTGATTACGTGTATATTTTTCCATTGTAATAATGTATACACTGGAGTTAGTTTACATAGGTCAAGGTCATTACTCAGTGGGGTATGGAAACATCTACAACCAATTTGTAAAAAAAAATAGTAGAATAATTTAGTCAATTTTCTCATTAGAAGGGGAAGATATTTAATATTTTCTAATTATGTCTATTAATAAAAAAACTATTTAATGTTTCTGAATAAGTCAATCAACATAATGGAGAATAATTTTTTCATTATTTTACCACCCTTACTCAGATAATTCAAATTAAGGGATTTTGAATGTTAATAAATAAAATATCATAAACTATTTTTATAACATCATGCCCCTATTTCATTGTATTTATTTGAGGATAAATTTCCGGTGGCATTAGGGGACATCCCCAAGATTCCAATGGCTAAAAATAAATTCCAATATTCTTAATATAGTTGGTGGATTATTTTCTTTTAGAAAAAAATAACCACAACCACATATTCCATAACCAAACAAAATTTATATAATTCTTTCTAATGATGCAATACAACATAGTTTATATCAAATAAAAACAATTATTGTTGAGTGCTATGGGTAAATCAAGATCAATATCAACTATTGAGAGGATGAAAAAACCAAGAAATATCAACGACTCCAAAGACAGTAACTTTGAAACGTTGTAGAACATCCAAGCTCAATCATCACAATCCATGCCCAAGAATCATAAATAACCACTAATAAATGTTACCAATTCCATTACCTATGTTCTGATAAATAATATCTATATATTCAATAAATATATAATTCATGGAATTATTAATAATACTCCGTACTTTTTAACCAAATGTATTCACTACACCCACAACTATGATAAAACATGCTAGAAAATTTATTTAGAAATATTTATGTTAAATATCTGAAAAAGATGTAACTGTTTATATCAAATCCATAAATTTTCAAATAAAAATAGTTTTTATTGAAAAACCATGGATCATGTCTTTAACCATTTTAGAAATCTATTTGGCATAACCCATTAGAATTCACACACCCACAAATCCATACCCAAGTGAAAATTCAAAACTCATGATCAGTTTCTCATCCATCCACCATGTTTTACTATGTTCCCAATATATATGATCCCTATTGTAACACACCAGAATCAAGGATTACATCTCTCATGACCAGATGGTACACACCCCTTATTCAGGGACACATTAAAAACATGATATAACACCAACCAGGGTATGCAAAAACCAAATCAATCCAAGCATTTTGGGCTATTTTAAAAAGCCTCACATTTATTTAAAACATTTCAATAAAAATATTTTCATGAATTATAAAAATATTAAATTTAAATTCATGATTTTAATATTAATAATGTAATAAAGTTCAATAATAACCAATTTCAACATTTCCACAAAACGTCATTAAAGAAGGTTTCTACAATGCTTTGAAAATAAAATTAAAAAATAGTTTGATTAAATTCAATTAATTTGAAACTAATTCATCATGTAATAATATTAGGAGTTGGGAGATAATCCACCCATTTTGGAATCCATGAAAAAATTAATAGTAAAATGAATTATTCAATAAAAATGGTATGAATCTCCAAAAATCCTCCATAAATCTTATCCGCTGGCATCAAAATTGCATTATCTCATTAGCATTGGAATCAAATATCCTATATATAACCCTAATGGTTTAGATATATGAATCAAAGAGAGGTTAGAAGAGTATAACTAAGAAATACCATCTAGAATGAAGACTTACCACGAAATACAGCCTTTAACAAACAAGGATTTTCAAAATGATCATTCCCAGATTGAAGGGGAATGTGTCCACATCCTTTGGGAGTAAATAAATTTTATTTTGGATCGAAATAAAGAAAAATGAGTTCTCTAAGTATTAAATTATATGGGATCAACATTTTAATATCAATAATCTAACCATGCATGGTCGGTCGCATGGTTATGAAAATTGTCGACCAAACATGCATTAGCTACTCCCTTAAGGATCACCTCAAAGAGTTGGATTGTATAGTTAGACAAACCATTCCCAACCATGAAAAATATCATTATAACAATAGAATAGTTTCTCTTAATTGGTTGCACGGGTTGGAAAAAATAGGCAGCTACATATGAACCAACCCGAAGTCCACAACCTTACATTACAAGGTTTTCTATAGGATTTTATTTGTTTCTGCTAACCATTATAAAAAATTTAACATCGATAAAATCCAAAAAACATATTTTACTAGTACCCTAAAAACATCAAAAATTCACCAAAACACTTTACATTATTAAAATATATAATTAATGGCTGCGTGCTTGAAATCAAGGGTCAAAATTTCCCCCCAAAATTTGAATTTCCATCCTTCAAAAGTAAAAAAATATTCATTTCACTGAAAGTATTGGTCTATTTCTCTACCATTTCCTTATCTCATTCCCATGTTTCTTCCTAAATCTGATGATTTTTTCACCAATATTTCACTAGACCATTGTTTTACCCATGTAACTCATTCTATTTATTATCTGTAATCCATATCTACAAATATAACAACGTAGAATCCATATATACATCAATGTGATCCCATCATACCACATGGTCAGGATCCAGATGATAATATTTCAAATATGAGACATTAAACAAATTATAAACAACACTGAACCTTTGTGTAAATGAGAAATGATATGCCGCCTCACCAACTGGTTCAAGTATTTTTCAAAAGGTATTATATATCATGTAGATAAACAGATTCATTTCCCAAAATTAAACTTCTGAATATTGGATAGAATATTTAGAATAAATGATCATTCACCTTTAATGACAACAGTCGTTGATGATGACCTGAATATGATTTCTAAAAACTCAAGGATGACTCCATACACCTTCTGATCAAGTGAATATTCTATATTGATTATTAGACAAGGTACGACACAAACTAGTGAATTATCTCCTATTTACACCCAAAAATGTATATATCTTCATGGACTCCCATATAATTCATCAAAAAAATCAATATATATCGAGGCTTGATAACTCTTGTTAAAAGAGAACTACACTAATGTTACGTGGACCACCCTTGATCCACCAGAATCCTTACACAAGCCTATAAAATTTCTTCCAATGATTATATCATCCTTTAATATTATCCATCTATTTATGGATGATACTACACACTTAATATCAACTGAGTCCCAAGGGATTTTTGTATGTATTTATAGAAATAACATGTAAGCCTCTGATCTCTATCTTATATTATCGAAAAAGGGACATCATTCCTCTTTTCCACTTCCTAAATATTTAATTCAGTTAATTCTTCCATGAATATTCATGAATAAAAATAGAATGAATGACTTCGTCATCTGATACATTATGACCCATATGAAATCATGTTTTCGAAGAATTTTTTGCATTCTTATCACAATATCAATAGACATTTTCTCCCATATCGAAATAAGAATATGTTAAAACTGAATAAAACCTATTGGCCAATTATTAAATTACCTAACTTTCTAAAAGGTTTGGAATCTTGAAACAAACTCATGCAATTTTTTGAATGTCGAACCATGAAAACTATGCTTTCAATGACTTATACATATTCTATATCCATGAATGAATAACCCATATCAAATGGTGGTAATCACAAAGAAATTATCCCTAAAAAATGTAAGAATTCCCATTGATCACCAAACCACCACACTAAAATGATGTTTACTTTCAATCATTCAATGGTCTCCACACAATTTAGTTTTGACCTCATTTCATTGCATTTTGATTTGGATGTTTATGTCTCTTTAATTGTTTCCACCAAATATGGAACCTATGATAATCGAAAAAAACTACAATAGTACCTCATTTTTCATAAAATTATTATATATCAGCTATAACTAACATCAACTTGCACTGTTCTAAAGGATATTTTTTTCAACTGACCATATGAATTTCTATTTAATTCATCTTCCACCTAACGTCCATTACCCAGTGTATACATCATGTTAAATTCAAACATTTAGAGATACTTCAACCATCATATTTTTTTAATATTCAAATATAGTTATGAGGAAATATGTTTGATGTTTTTATTATCTATAGACACCATATTTATCTATTCAATGATGTAAGGACATGATTTCTTCAAATCATATACTACAAAAACTAACACCAAATAATGTATTGGGTACATCTTATAATGAAACCCTTACTATTGTGATCCATAATAAAAAATAAATTATCTCCCTACTTGAGAACGTATCCTATTCTAGATCCTGAAACATAACAATACTCATCATAAAATTTTTATTATTCTAGGAAATCTACATTGATGCTGATGTAACCAAACAACTTTTTCATGAATAAGATTATTTCATTCATCATTCTATTTATAGGGAAAATGTTCCCTTGAAAGAGATTTCATAGGTTAATATAGTCATGGAAAATCATGAATAAATCATCAGTAATGACCCTTTAGACTAATGAAATTACATATCTCAAATATTTTCTGTGGAATTTTCCTAGACATGAAAACCATAATATTTTCTGGAACCATAGAATCACCTCTCTCAGAGATTAAATTTCTAGGAAAACACAACTCTTGTAACTAAAAATCTCACTTTTAAAGTTTTTAATACAATGATCCATCTCTTATGATTCCCATAACTATCACTAAATGTCTTTAATGCACAGTTCTTCTCCTTGAATACTCTAATATGTTATCTAAAAACAAAACAACAAAATATTCCAAATACCATTCCAATATCTTATTTACCAATCCCTTAATGGTTTTTCCTAAATTCATAATACTGAAATGAATAAACAGATAAATTTATTTTCTATATATTCATTTTAAATATCTTTTCATAATATCCTTTTTATTAACCCATTATTGGTGAAATCCTGATTGCAATTCAATTTTAGAAAACCACATAGTTCCCATAAATTAATTAAAAATAATCAACGTTTGGAAGTGGAAATCAATTCATTATTATATCATGTTTAAGGCTATGATAATCTATACAAATCAAGATAGTTTGACCCCCCTTTGTTCCAAACATGTTGGGTGCTTCCCATATAGATGTTCTATGTTTAATGAACCCATTTAATTCCAACTCTTCTATAGGCACTTCCAATTCCCTTAATTGAGTTTGTTCCATCGGATAGGAAGAAATATACATAATATTATTCCCCTGAAAAAGATCAATTTTAAACTCTACCTCTCTTATAAATGGAATCCTTAGGAAAGTCATGGTATTTACGTTGGGAATCTGATCATTAACTACTATACAACTGATATTCTTAATCTCTATTGTCAATTAAAAATTCCATTCTTCTAACTATTATGAGATCATTCCAACTATAGGTGAAATCAAGCATGTTTCAGCTACAGTTACATTTCATTATCCATTAAATAGATGTTTAAATCCATCATTATTTTTAAAACATACCATTCTTTTATAATAATCAATGTGAGAATTGAAAATTTTCAACCTATACATACCCAATAATTTGTCACATACATCAATTTTAAGAAAAATGAAATCTCATATCAACTAATCTCTATCAACAGTTATAGAACATTTTCAACCCATAAAGACTCAACATTCTCTTTGACCACGAGTATTTTGATTATACAAATTAGAAGACATCTTATTAACATTTAATCACATACTATTAATAACATGAGAAGTAATAACTGAATAAGATGTTACTATATAAAAAAATATTTCATAAGGGTAGAATTCAAAATATTCTTACCTTTCATTGTTAGGTGTCATGATTGATCATCCAAAATAAATGAATCATATCCATATAAATGAATATTCATTGTACGATTTTCTTTATTTCCATATTGATATTTCACTACTTTAGGAGTTAAGATATTCCTAGAATCATCATTGTTATCTTGGTTCCACAAACATAAATTATTCTGTTACACTCTTCTCATTAAGGCATAAGATGTTTCTTACACATGATAAGTGTAATGAACTCCAAACCATGGTGGACTGTAATAATATTGATAAATATTCCCCACCTAATTTTAGATACATAATGTTCTCGATGATTTCATACGCTCTCGTTTCTTGTAATCCAATGATCCTCCCTAAAAAAATCTATATATTTTATTGGGTCATAGAAGATGATTTATTGATCCATCGATCTAATATTTTTTCGTACATCCATCGTTGAAATAGGTGTCCCTATATTAAATATTCCTATAATTTGAGCTCCCAATTTTTCCTGTAAGTATAAACTTACATCCACCACACAAAGGTCCTTGGGTTCCCCCTTTTTCCACTATATCCCAATTGAAAATCATCATATAATATGTGATATAGAACATTATTGCAATTGATAGAATATTATTCCATACCCCTGATTCAAAATTTGTGGCTTCAAGGACCCAAATGTAGAAACATTATGTGATAAATGGACTAAATTCATGAATTTATCCATGTAAGCACCCACTATGAGGAACTCATGCTTCAAGATGAAAATGAATAGCATTTTTTAATTTTGAAAATGTGATTATCGAAATGTTTTCTAATCAATTATTTAATGTCCTTCCTTATAATTCCTTGGTTTAATTTAGATTGAACTATTAAATCCTACCACATTCATGAAATTTCTTCTAGTATATATGATTCATACATTATAATAAGATCCACTAGTGATCCATGGAAATAGATGATTTTATTCATCTTATTGTACCACTCCATTGCCTTATAGGGTTCTGAATGAACCTGAAATATTGGTGGATTCTGTATCAAGAACTAAATCAAAGGATCCACATATCTTAGCTCATCACTTTGATTCAGTCTATAAAAAACCATAAAATATTTCACCATACTCTTAACCAAAGTTGGTTGACCATTGGCTCAGGTTAAACTATATTCTTAATAGCTTACTCCAGTGGGTTTCTTCAACGCTTACCAGGTTTCATTATCTATAACCAAAAAAATCAGCATAAGTCCAACTCTCTATCAACTTAAGGCAACAAAATATCAAATTGACCATATCAAAACTATCACAACATTTACTTCCCATAGTTTCACATATTATTATTTCAACATATTTTTTAAAATTCCACTTTTTTTATTATTAAACTATTTTTAAAATACCACAACAATGCCCTGTTCTATAATACCACATATGAAAATAATTTAAACCATTTTCAAAAATAAAAATGTTTTAACAAAATCATATATAATTACTCTAAATTAAATATTCTCTTCAATTTGGAATTCATTTCTAACAAAGAATATCATTATCTCCACATTGGATAAATCCATGAAAATGATATTAAAATTCCCATAAGTGTCTCTGAAAAGCTTATTTTCCCAACTCCTTTGTAACAAGACATTCAACACAGATAGCTTAGTTATGTCATTTAATGTTCTAACTTTCAAGTAACATCAATCCTACTACTTTATACTATCACAACTAAAGGACTAAACCAAATCAAATATCAACTCCAAGAATGAAAAATGATATAATTTTGTGTCAAGGAATGAACAAGATAATACCACGTGTAAAAAATTATTTTTGGATCGTCCAAGACTGGTATAATTTTTAACATTTTCCCCCTCCTCATTAGGTTTAGGTCCTAAAGAATTTCAACTTGGTCTTTGGTGAATACTCCAATACACTAATGCCTAGAAATAAATTCAAGTGCATAAATAATGTAGGTGGATGATTTTAATATTGAAAACACAACAACCACATCCAAGTATACCAAAACTGAACAGTAGTTATATGATGCATGCTACCAATGTAAAAAACATTGTGTCTGACAAATAGAACCAACTATATTAGAGTACTAGGTGGAATCCAAGATCAACATCAACTATACAACATAATACAAAACAATTAAATCTAAAATACTCTAATGACGGAAAATATACAACTCCAAACAAAATCCCAGATCCTTCTCAAAAATCCATTCAATTGTAGCATGAATTACCGCTAATGAAATGTGATACATTGAAATTAACTATGTACCAATAAATTATTTTTTCAAATGCCCCAATGTGTCAATGAAGAGGGTGAATAAAAAACTTGATAGGTTTCCCACAAATGAATTTCCTACACACACCTCAATGATATAATATTTTAGAATACTTCAATAAATAAATTTTAACATTTTAGTACTTTATATCGAATCCATAAATTTGTTAAAAAAACTTTTTCTTGGAAAACTAATAATTACTTTGTTAAAACAATTTCAGAAATCCATTTGGCATAACCCATTCAAATCCACACATCCAAATATGCATGCATGGGTTAAATTTTTATAATCATGAGCAGTTTATCTTCCGTCCACCAAGTCATCACTATATAGAGAATCTCTTTGTAACCTAGTGGATAATTCACCTTATTAATGGTCACATCCCTCATATCCCAATTTTACATGTCCCTTTTTCATGGTCACATAAAAAACATGAACTCACAAAAACCCGTGAATGCCAAAACCATGTCAAACTGACTATTGCAATCAATTTCAAAAAAACCTCACCTTTTTTGAAAACATTTCCATCAAACCATTTCAATGAATAAAAACAATAACCATATTAAAATTGACTTTTGAAAATTAGTAAACAAATAACATTACACAAAAACCAATTTCCACAAATCCACAAACCATCAATAAAGAAGGATTCTTCCAAGAACTGAAGATCAAATTCACAATAAATTTCATTAAATTAAATTAATATAAAAATATTCAATCTATTTATAATAATAGGAGAATATATTGCAAGAACATACCATATAAACAATATAAAAAAAGATAAATGAACTAAATATTCATCAAAATCAGGTTGAATCTCAAAAAACACTCTATAGATATTGTCCACTATCTCCCACCTAGTTTTCATGTTTTGTTTTATTATCTGGTATGTTGGGTATCCTAGAATTATTCTTGGGACCTAGGTGTGATGGGATTTGAGTATTTGTGTGTTTCCATTGTTTAATATTTCACCATTGGTTTTCCTTGGTTATTTATGGGATAAAGTGGTGTGTTAGAAAGTTTTAGATAGTAACAGTGTCCCCTTTTGTGTTTAAATTATTCATGAATCCTCAGTTGTGGTACCCAAGTGTTTGGGGTGTTAGTTGAGGTTCTTTATACAATTTTTCAGGACACATTATTTGATCATGATTTTCCTAAACCATGTATACTATCCATGTGAGGTTATTAAATCATTCTGACAGCCCTCACATAGTTTTCCAATCCATGTAGATAAACTATGCATCCATATACAGGCTTAATAACATACCCTATAAAAATAATATTTGATTTATTAAACCTCCCATTTGAAGCACTACATGTTTGATATTGACCAGAGGGATACCACACCTTTTTTCGCCGTCATTTTTGGGACATTAATTGGGTGATTTCTGAGAAAATGTAATTGATTATTGAAAAAATCGATCAATTTATTCTTCTCCTCTATTCCATTTTCCTTCTCCTATCATTTTATCATGGTTATATATTCCCCCATGGCCATGATAGACCTAGGTTTATGTTTTTCCATAGGATATTTTTTGGTTTTTTTTTCAATTTCGGATGGTATTTATAGGTATAGGGCTGCGGAACTCGTGGCGGTTGTTTTCGTGTGTGTGTTTCCATTCTTCCATGGATTAGTGGTAATATTTCCCATTAACATTCCTTTTTAATTTAATATTCATTTATTTATTATTTAAACAACTTAAATATATGCCAATTGTTGTGTGTTTTCTTGGGATAAATCATTTGGTGTTCAAGGGGGTGTTTTATGCCTTGTTTCATGATAATTGGAATTATTGTGTTACATAACACACACCAACTGTTTGTTGAAATTCCCCATTGGATTTTTGAAGTAAATTATGTATATTAAGTGTGGTTTAGTTTTGTTAAAAAATATTTTGCTTATGTAATGAAAAATTTTGGTTTCATGAATGTTCCCTCTAAGGGATTTAATTAAAAATAAGTGTGTATTTGTCTTTTGAAATCATTTTTATAAGTGAAGATGAATTGCAGCCTGGTAGAAATTTTTATAGAAAATTGTTTTTTATTTAACGTTTGGTGGAAATTTTTTGATTTATTTTTTTAAATGTTTTTACTTTGAAATTTTTTGATTGATTACCACATTGAATGATGAGTTTCAATTTTTTGAAGGCTATGATTACTGTGAAATGGTTAAGGTCCCATTTGGATACTTTGTGAAAATGATGAAAAGTGTTTCTTATAAAAACCTTTGATGGATGTTTCCCATTTCATGATTACATTGAGTGTTTGAAATTTTTTTGTATAGAAATCCATGTGCTCCATGATTTGTGTTTCTTATTAGGACTCCTTTGTGATATATTAATCTAAAGTCATGAATGTGGACCTTGGAGAGACATGGGGTTAGGCCCGGGTGGATTATTATTACTATATTTTTTGTGATTGGATTCATGGTTGGCATTGACTGGATTTTCCCCCTTTTATACTCAATACATGGGAACATGTCATATTGACATAATATTCTATGAATTATTGATTCACTAGTAGGTTATGGTACTCATTAGCGGCCCATTGTAGGTGGATATATTGGGTTTATTACAATGGTATTTTCCATCAGCCTGCCTAAGAAAGGATGGTCGAGCATATTGGTTATTTTTTTCATCATGTGTGACTTTTCAACAAGAATGATGTATCATTTAATGTTTTCTTCTGTATTATTATTGATCTACTAGGATCACCCATGTGTTTTGGATTATAGTTTCCGGTAATGATATATATGATTCTTGTATGTATATCTATATTTCCCTTGTTCTGTGATTACAATTATGCCTTATTGTGTTTTTTTCATATAAAGTAGTGGGTTGGTTTTTTATAAGAATTATGTAAATGATTTTAAAATGAATTTTTTTATCCTATTAGTACTTATTTAAAAAATGTAAGCATCATTTTCCCTCTAAAAATTCAAATGAAACACTACTGAAATTAATCTAGTTTTTAAAACGAGTAAGAAAAATGGATCATACCTTTTTTTGAGTAAACATGTAGAAACCCATACTTTTATATATTGTAGTTCAATCTTGAAATTGATGTATCTTTTATTTTAAGGGATACATATTGGGAATAGATTATTAGGCCAGCCTACTGAGTTTTAACACTCATGCCTATAGTTCATTTCTTTTTTAGACCTTGTTCAGTTTTTCAGCTTCTGTTAGGTTGCCTAAGTGATGAATGGCCATTGTCTTGGAGGGTGACCGACAAGGTATAAGGAGATAGTGCATTCTTTTAGTATAGTTGGTTGTCAAGTTGTATCATCTATTGTTCACACAGATCTTGTATAAATATGTTCACTTAAGTTTCATTTATATATTGGGTTTTTTTATTCAATAGTTTAGTTACTTTTTATTTGTTGGGAGAAATCATTCCCTTTTGTTCTCAAATGATGCTCTGCACTAGTTAGCAGATAGTGGAGATCAGGAACACTCTTTGGGACATATCACGGATTGGTTTAGGTGCCTGGGTCAGGTTTTATCTGATATGATTCTTGATCAAATGGTATCAGAGGAGGATGGCTCATAGATGACCCTTCTTTTTAGAGAACCCTTTATTATTTGCATATTTCAATGTAGATTGAGTAGGATTGTCGGGACTTGAAGGGTAGGTGTGTAAAGAGAATTTCAAACTCATTATCATTATGATCTTGAAGATTCTAGTGGAAACTATTTTTTTCTAAGTTTTTGGTCATATGTGTTGTTTAGTTATTGGGATATGACAAGGGGAGTTCGAAAAATGTTCTTCATGAGATAGCAGTTTCAAGCAAGCCATGTGGAGTTGGGGCATGGTCATGATAAGGCTATTTATTTTGGTGTTGTTTTTTAAATATGACCACCAACTGTATTGTTAATTCACCCACCGACAATAGATCTTTTTTTGTGGGTTTCTTTGACCATTATAGAATTTTGAGTTTATTTTGAAAATTGTTATGTGTTAATTATAAAAATGGGTTTTAATTGAACGGTTGGTTATTGAAATGTTGAAAATGTGTTATTGAAATTTAATATGAGAAATTTTTAAGATTTTTGGGTGTTGTGTAAGAACATAATCATAGGGATAAAGTGAATATGGTGTAATGGGATAGGATTTTTCCTAATTTAAACTGGTGGTTTTTTGAAATAAAATTTTTTGAAGGAATTTATTTTTTGTGGTGATTCTGCATTTTTTTAGTGGGATGTGTTGGGCTGTTGAAACGTGTTAGAATATAATAAATTTTTTTGGAATGTTTTATTGAGTAGGTTGGTTTTTCTGAAAAGTTTTTTACTCCATGTGGCTATCGGATTATGAAACGTTCCCTTTATGAAAATTTGAAATGGTAAAAAGAATCTTGAATGGAATGATTGATTTTGTAGTTGTTTTAAAATAAATAGAATGTTATCTTAATCAAATGGGTACTAATGAAGTATGGTTTGTCGAGCTGTTGAAAAAATATTAATAAAGGAAGATGATTTTTATGGAGACATATGGGGTTTATTTTTCAAACATGGTAAAATTGTTTTTTTGGATAATTTTAAAATGGGTTCTGACTTGGTGGTTAGTGTACCTTGGGAAGGTAAGTGATTTTTGTAATGTTGTTGTTTTGTTTTTTCTTTTGGTGTTTTCATGGTTCCTCACATACATAATTTTATATGTATATGTTGATGGATTCCACGTATGGCATGGTGGTTGAGTGCCTAAGGTGTCAAGGAAAAGTGCATGTGAGTGAGACCTGATGAAACAAAAATGGTGAGTGCAAAAATAAACCATGTTTGATTTGATCTATTTTTCAAATGTGTTTAAAGATGAAAATTGTGATTTTTTTTATAATGTAGATTGTGTAGATTGGCTTTCTATTTATTGGATGTGTTTTTTATTTTTTAGGATTCCTCATGATTCGTATGTGATACCGAAATTATGTCTTGGGATAGAATCTTGTTAGAGGCTCCGTTCTGGATCAATGTTCAGTGGCATTTTAATGATTTTTTTAGATGTTGTGATGTGGACATGAATAGTTCTCCGTTGGCTTGATTTCTAGTTGATCAACCTATAGATTCATTTAAAATGTTAAATCCACCTATTTGAATGATACATCGGCCCAATTGATGAAATAAATAGTTTTTTGGGATCGATTTAAACTACCTACCCTTTATAGTGATTATCTCTATTGTAGAAGTTGTTCATGGTGATGTTTAGTGGGTGTTGTTGTGTACCTAGTTCGTTTTTCTCTATTTTTAGAGTGAGAGAAAACAATGTTGTGTATCACCACATTCATGTTTGGTTAAAATTGTGTTTTTTAGGAAGACAATTTCGTGTTGCTTCTTGATATGTTTTTATACCTAGGTGTGTTATGTGGAAGTGTGTGGAACTAAGAGAAAGAGTTCTTGTTATGGATTAGATGTTCTTGAATCCATGGAATTAGATGATTTATCCCTCAGATCTCTAGCCATATGTCTCGGAATGAAGTTGGTGTGTAGTCTATAATCCATGAGGTTTGGGAAGTATGTTGATGTTTAGTCCTCCACCATTGCGGTGATGTATTTCTAGTATTCTCTTCTTGTTCTTTTTCACTATGAACACTCTATTGTTGGAATAATTGTGTTTGAATTCCCCATCATGCAAGGTTTATAAAGATGTTGTCGGGAATGCATGTTCCCGATTTATTTTCTTGACTAGGATTCCAAGGTGAATCAGGTGAGGCTTTGATTGGGTAGTTGTTCATTGTAGTTTAGTGGTCCAATAATTGGCCCCCTTCCCACCCCTCCCTATATGGTGGGAGGATTTTGGTCCATGTTGAATGTGTTTACTTTGTTCATTTTCCCACCAATTGGGAGTGGGTTGGTTTAATGTTCATGATATGTTTTTCTTTTCTTGGGTTGGTCAGATGTTGTGGGATTGTTTTTTTTAGAACTTTGAGGAAGAAAAACATTCCTATTTTATGTTGAATTCCCATTTTTTCACTGATCATTGGATCTTAATGGTTGGGAGACCCACCATGGGTATCATTAATTTTCCTATTTAGAATTTTTCGAGTTCAAGTCATCTTCTAATGTTGGATATTCTATTCGGGCCTCCCCACTATGAGTGATCTATTTCTGAGTTGGTTTATCTGTTTGTTTGGTAAAAGTATAATTCTTTTGATGTTTATTATTTCTTAGTTTCATATTTTTTTTGTTAGTGTTGGGTTTCTTAGGTGAAGGCCCTATGGTCCTATTGTCAGATGGGTTGTAGATGTGGTGGCTTGATCCTTCTGTTCATTATAAGTAAGTGGTTTTGTGTTTTTGATTTTTTTATAAGGATTTTTAAAATATTTATGGTGAGTGAAATTTACTTGGTACATTAGGTTGGATCATTTTGACGTGGAATTCACAGGTGCTGATCAATCTGCGGGGGATTGTTATGGATTTATGGGGGCAGAAAGCGTTAATAGTGGGGAGAGTTTTCACACACAGGTTATAATGTATTTTTTTATGGTCTTGTTTTTTTGGAGACACTATATTTATATCATATACTTGGTGAGAAGTGGGATGAGTTTGGAATTTTTTCATTTTTATTATATTTCACTACAAGTTGATGTTTGTTTGTGTTGGGAAAAAGTGGTTTGTTGGAGAGTTTTGGACACTGATGCTATCATGTTTTGGTGTTTAAATCATTGAAGAATTTTTGGTTGGCCTTCCCAAGTGTTTGGGTTGTCATTTTAGGTTTTTTAGCCAACTTTTTATACTGCATGGTTTGAGAACAGTTTTCCCAAACCCTGAAAACTAACCATGAGATGTTACAGATTCATTCCAGTAGCCCGCGCACAGTTTGTCCACAGTTTTCCAAAACGTGTACCATAACCGTGCGGCCAACTATGGGATTAATTGAATTCAATATTAAAATATTATTTCAGTGATTCCACCTCCATTTTTAAGCTCTACATATTTTCTATCGACAATAGGGACCCCCTGTTCTCCATCGTTATTGTCCATTTTTTCAGTGATTTCTTAACAATGTTTTGTGATTCTTCATCAAATCATGTAATTTCTTATTATCCTCCCTTCCATTTTCCTTCCCCAATAATTCTATATTGGTTATCTATTCTTTTTTTGGTCATGATAGTCCTAGTTTTGTGTTTTCCCTATTTTTATGGGGGTTTTTTTCTATTAGGGATGGTCTTTTTAGATCTAAGGTTTTGGAACCCGTGACGAGAGTTTTCAGGTGAGAGTTTCAATTTCTCTGTGGATTTGTGGAAGGATCTACCAAAAAAAATATTTTTAAATTTAAGATTCACATATTTCATTATCTAAATACCTTAAATATATTCTAAATATTTAGTCTGAAATGTGGTTCTTTATGCCATGTTTTATGATAAATATAATTATTTTATTAAATAACTCACACGAAGTGTTTCGGGGAAATGGCCAGTTGGATTTTTTGAGTTGATTATGGTATGTAAAGTGTATTTTGGATTTCATAACAAATATTATTCTTTTTGAATCATTATTTGGGGTTTCATGAATGTTCCTTCAAATGGATATAATTTAAATGAACTTTTTATTTGGATTTTAAAATATGTTTGACTAGTTATGATGAATTGTGGCACAATTGGAATTTTTATAGAAAATTATTTTGGATTTAAAGTGAAATGGAGATGTATTGAAGGATTTTTATAATTGTTTTAACATGTTAATGGTGTGATAAATTACCTCTTTGAATTATGGGTTCAATTTTTTTAAGGGTAGTTTTGTGAGAAATGTTTAAGGGCCTGTTTGGCCACTTTGAGAAAATTCCAAAAAGTGTTTTTTATAAAAAAAATGTTTGGTTTTTCTCATGACATGTTAACATGTAATAGTTGGAATTTCCTTATTAAGGAATCAACATGTCCTATTATAAGGGTTCATGTATAGAGTCCTTTTTGATTTATTAATCATAAGGCATGAAAATAGTCATTGGGGATACTTGAGGGGAGGCCTATTTTGGATTATTATTACTATATAGGTTGTGATTGGATTATCTACTGAATTAGTTGTCTCAAACCTTCTAATACACGAGACATGCGAATATGGCATTTTTAGAGAATATTATAAAATTATTGCAACATTAGTAGGTTATGGTACTAACTTGTGGCCCATAGTAGTTGGATATATTGTGTTTATTACTATGGGGTTTTCCCTCAGACTTCTTGGGAAAGGATGGTTGAGTTTATTTGGTGTTTTCATATCATCAATTGTGAAATGTCAATAAGGATGAGGTCTCATGTATTAATGTATTATGGATTATTCATGATCTCTTACGATTCCACATGTGTATTAGATTTCAGTTTCATGAAATGATAAGTATAATGCTTGTATGTGTATTTACATTTCCCTGGTCGTGAGATTACTATCATTCCTTCCTGTGTGTTGTTTATCATATAAATTGGGGGTCGTTTGGATAAGGTTTATGAAAAGGGTTTTCAAATGAAATTTTATATCCTGTACGTACAAATATGAAGAATGTAATCATCACTTTACCCTGGAAAATGCTAAAGGAACACTACTGAAATGAATCTATATTTAGAAATGAGTAAGGGAAATGGATCATACTTTGTTTTGAGTAAACATGTAGAAAACCATACTTATATATATTTTAGTAAAAACATGAAATTTATTTCTCTTGTATTTTAATGGATTTGCATTGGGAATAGATTATTGGGCTAGCCTACTGAGTTTTAAGAATAACACCTATGGTTATTTTCTGTTTTTAGACATTGTGCTGGTTTTCAGTTTTAGTTAGGTTGCATTGAGAGTCGACTGAACATTGTGTTGGAGGTTGACGCATAGGGTCACATGGAGATGATGTATACTTTTAGTCTGGTTTTCTGTTTAGTTATATCATCTTTTGTAATCAGAGTTCTTTTAATAATTATGTTCAATTTTGTTTCATTAATATATTTGGTTGGTTGTATTTTTTTAGTTTAGTTTCATGTTTATTTATTGGGAGAAATCATTAAATTATGTTCTATAATGATTCCCATAACTAGTTTCTAGCCTTTGAAGATCAATAAATCCCTTCTGGCCATGCCACAGATCGGTTCTGGTGCCTGGTTCGGGGTAATCCCAAGCTGGTTTATTACACCCTAGCTACAAAAGGTTCATATATCATCATCATTATCATCAAATATCATATATATATCCTAAATAGACCATATTTATGAATAAATGATAAGTAAAAATATAATATCTAAGAAAACATTAATAATTTAGACTTTCCAAGTTATACGACCTTTAGTGTAGAAATATTTTTTAAAGGATCACTCATGAATTGAAGGGGAATGCCTTTATAGCCATAGGGAGGATAAAAATTATATTTAAGTGGGAAATGGATGAAAACACCATGATTTGGTGGCCAAACTAAATAATATCTACTTTTTGGAAAATAAAAACTAACCATGCATGGATGGTTTTCACGAAAAAAAAACAGTTCACAAAACGTGCACCACCCACCACCACAAAGAGCACCTCACATGGTTGGATTGTATAGTTAGAAGAAAATTCCCCAAATAGTGAAAAATATATCTATCCCAAAAAAATGATTTATCTAAGGTGGATGGAATGTTTTAAAAAGTTGTGTGCCTAACCATTTAACTACACATTGTCCACTCCCTTAATTTTCATAGTATCATTTAGTAGATACATAGTATATACAAACTATACTCCAACTTTTCACCATTATAAAAGGCCAAAAATACGTTTCTAAAGACCTATAACCCATTCAAAATAATACTGAAACACATTATATCGTTAGAATACATAATAAAATAGTTCCTTTCATCAAACTGGGCTTTTTATAGTGGGACACTAGAGGAAACCATTTTCAAAACCAGTAAAACTAAAATAGAAAGGAATATATAATGAAACCAAAATCTTATAGTTGTAACTAAATAACTTTTTTAACTTGATGATACTTTATAATATAATTTTTTTCATTTAAAATTTTCATCATTACCTAATTATTTGGATTGATATGACATACCCACCCGTAACATATTTTAAAAGGTACCTTAATGATTTTTTTCACATAATATTACCTCATTCATAAATAATTACCAAGTAACATATCATGATTAAAAAAATTAAAATTTTCACATTTCAATATAACAAAAACCATTATTCTTCCACTTCTTGAATCTTACGTGGAAAAGATAAAACATTAATTAATGGAGCATTGTAACAATCATAATACATCTAGTAAAAAATAATGATTGTATCATTACAACATTTCCCCATTAGATCATGGGTTTAATATTGGGTTGTTGTTTTGATGATTATAAATAACATAAAATATCCGTAGAACATTATTGAGGGAAACCCCATTCCCAATTTTAAAAAACAAAAAAAGTAGACATTTTTTAAAAACACATATAAATAATTTTTTTTTAAAAACTATATAAAAGTATAATGTGAGATTAAAATAATTTAACATTAATAATGTATAAAAATTCTTCTTATTCCATAATTTAGAAAACAACAATTCTATTAAAATAATTTTTAAAAGGTACATTGTTTATAAGAATGTATGAATGTTGTCTTTAATACTTTTATATAATTTAATTCATATATAGAAATTAACTTAAATAATTATTGATGAATATCGAAAAACTTTCATAAATAAATTTTAACAAGGATATGGAAAGAAATTTTTTGGGTCGAATAAGGAAAAATGAGGTAATATTTTCTTATAAACATTTGGTAAATGACATTGAGTATCAAACATATAAAATTAGTAATGAAAAATAATAATTATATATATATATATATATATGAAGAAAAATTAAATGGATATATTAAATAATAAAAATATAATTTTCTTAAATGAAAATTTTTACATTAACTATCCTGATTAAAATGGTATTGGTAAATAGACCACATAAAAATTTGGTAAATTTGGAATCATAATACCCATAAAAAATGAAATAAAATTATATGTTGATATTTAATAAACCATGGTATTTTATTAATATAAATTTTAAAATGTGTTATATACAGCAATTAAAAACATAAATATTTTCATAGAATAAACATATTTCTTGAAGACTGAAAAGTATAGATGAATAACCCCTACCAAATTATATCAATGTTCTTAAAATTAATAAATAGAGATATTATGTGTAACAAATTTTAATCTAAAAAAATATTAAATATAATATTATTCAACTAAATTCCATATAAAATGTAATAGTATCATTATATAATCAATGAATATTTTATATAATCAAACAACACGGAAATGAGGTTAATACCCATACCACTTTAGTAAATTTTGAATCAAACCCCCCATGAAACATTAATAGAAATTGTAATAAAAAATACATTGAATTATTACAGATTAATTATATTTCAAGTAAAAACATTATATCTACAACTTAGATGATAAATTTGGTGAATAACATTCCAACATGACATAATGAGAGTAAATTAAGATGAAATCCCTTAACTGTAGTCCAGATATGCTAGGTATGTCTTTTAAACCCATTATAATAATTATATTTCAATTATTAGATTTTATATGAAAGATTTAATTTATTAATATCTATTAACTAATAAATTTAGTTAATTTATTTTATTTCTATGTCTAATTACATAATTTTATATGTCCATGTTGACTGTTTTGAAGATGTTTTATTTATGTCATTAAAATTAATTCGATGTGATTATTAATTTCAAAGTCATATTTTTTACTCCAGATTCTCAATAATATTGATGAAATAATTAAAAAATTTATACATTAATTAAAAATTTATAACCAACCATGAATTATGGTTTTGAGTAATGAATTATGTTACAATCATGGAGAAATTAGATCAAACGTGTGCTGGAGTAACATTTCCATTTTTAATGAACATGATCAAAATAATGTAAGTGTTATTTTATCTTTATATGATAATAATTAGATAATATATATCATATTATCTCATTAAAAAATCTTATATATACTAAATATTTTATGATGTGATGAAAAAATGAATCCCATATCTTTGTGGCAGTGCTAATCTACATATATACTTGAAAATAATTATCATTTCTCAATGAAAGGAAATGTAAGAAAATAGATGATTTAATATATTTATAGAATTAAATTCATTTCATTAATATCATGTATATATATATATATATATTAAATCTATAATTATAAATATTTTTTAGATTTGGTGATGGATAATGATTTATAATGATCCACGAATTGGTAGCCCTTCATACACAAGAATAATGGTTTCATTTTACATATCATTGTATAATAGTTGGATATAGGTTTTGGTATAAAAATTATAACATATCAAAATATTATAGAAATATATTTTATTATATCATCAAGGTTTTAAATTTTTTAAAGGAGATAGGATAAGATATAAAACAAAAAAAGTAAATTAAAATCTACACCTCTTCATCAAACTAATAGTTTATCTAAAAAAAGTAAAGCACTCTAGGGTTGGTATTATGACCATGTTATTTTCTATGGGATGTTGGGGGGATTTTGGTTAGAATTTGATAATATAAATGGATATTAATTTTTATATATGAGGATATTGGAGATGTATTTTTATTTGTGCGGTATAGGAAACACTCAAAATTTATCAAATGATTAATATATATATATATATTATAATCTTCTAATATAGAACCATTGAACTCCATATTAAAACATAAGTTTTTATAGGATCAAAATATACTAAATAAATTTCATTAATAAATGTTTCAAACAAATTTTATTCTTTATCACATTTTTAATCAATAGTAAACTCATTTTATCTTTAACCATGATGACTTACCTTTTTACCCTGATATCATAATTGAATCAAAAAAAATTTTAGGCATTATTAAAAAAATATATAAATTTTGATTAAAAATTTGTGATCTATTTTATCAGGATCAATTTAAATAAGTTGATGAATGTACTTTTAATATAAAAACCAAAAACTCATGAAAAACAGTTATTATGAAAATAATCGATTTAGTGTCTAAATATATTTTTACCTTAAAATAGTATAATAAATTGGATTAAATTAATGTCTTTTGAATAATTATAAAAATATGTTTTTAGAATTTTGGAACAGGATGTATCTAAATGGAATCATTTAAAAATAATACTAAATGAAAAGACCCAAGAAATAATTACAATTAAAATAAAATTTAACTTAACTTCATAAAATTCAATGATGAGTTACAAAATTTAAAATAATGTTTAAATATACATTAATTAACTCCATAAATATATATTTAGACAAGTAAAATTTATAAAATAGGGAAAATTATGTTTTAGATATATTTTAAAGCATTACCCCAGGGTTTTAATATTAATTAGACCATTTTTCATTTACTGTGGTCATAAATATTTACCATGTTTTTTAATATTAAGTAAAAAATATTATTTTGAAAATTATACGACATATTATTTATTTTGATTAAATATATGGTATCCATTTTATAAAATTCAAATCACCTATGATAAAAATTATAATTTTAAATGAAACGCTCAAAAGATTATAAAATGAGTTCTTCCAGAAAAAAATTGTTTTTTGGATAAAAATTTTTATATCAAAATGAATTGATTTTTTTTTATTTTAATCTTATATTTATTGTTGAATTTATATGAAATAATTTTTATTATTATCTATTTTAAAATAAAATGTAATTTTATAAATTCATCGAATAGAAGATAGATTACAATAAAAATATTTTTTTCACTATTCATCTAAATATAAACAAAATTGTAAAATTATTAAAAAAATTGTATAATATAATTTTTACATGATTTTCTCATAAATAATGTTATTTTTTTGAAATAATATTTATAAAATTAGTATAAAATAATTTTAATATTTCTATAAAAATGAAAGAAAAACACTTTCTATAGAAAATCACTTTTTTAAAAATATAGTCATGATGGATAAAATTAATTTTTAGAAAATTTTGGTGAGTGAAAAGTAATACTAATCATATAAAAATAAATTATCATGAGAATATCAATGAACAAAGAACCATAAATTTATGATCTATGAAATAGAAGATATATAAATTATAAATAGAGGTAATATCAGAGAATTATTTTGTGATCTTTTTTGTAGAGTTGAGTAATTCTATTACAATCTTGTCACGACCCGTCCTCGGGGCCCGTGCCGTAACTATCCTAAGCCCGCCTTCCATAGGCCAGGGGGTGGCGACTAGCACCAAAGGCGAAAATCCCGATAACTGGGAAGGCTTTGTCTTTATAAATGTAAACAAAACACCACAGAGTACAAGAGGAAGTAAAACACTAAGTACAAAGAGAAGTGCTGAAAGGTAAATGGGCCAGAATACAAACCCAAATGAAAGTACAACTACAACTGAACAAAGTACAATAGAAGAAAAAAAGACAACAATTGGAAGAACAGAAGCGGCTCCTGGGTCGTCCTCCTCGGATCCTACCTAAAGGGTAGGTACAGATGGCGTAGCTCCTGGATCATCCACCACGGATCCTACCTGAAGGGTAGGTACAGATAGCCTCCACAATGCTCTCGACCGTCAACTTCCTCCGAGTTTCTTCTTTCCGTGAAGTCCACCTCCGGATACTGGATCTTCGTGTAGTCCACCTCCGGGTACCGTCCAGTCCTTGAAAATCGGCCTCTGTCAGCACTGTCCGTCGTCTGCAACCAACAAAACGAGGTGCGGGTATAGCCCGTGCAGGGGTGAGTATAACGATACTCAGTAGGGACCCTGAGACCCTCAAGGTCTCGCTATAACCAACAAGTATAACCACAAAGAAGATATCAATAGATAACCTCTACTTAGGTATATTCCCATACATATACCTAAGTTATCAAGTAACACATCTCAATCATGAGAAACACAAGGGTTATGAAGTCAACGGATAACCACTACCCAGGTATATTCCCATAAATATACCTCAGTTATCAAGTAACCCATCTCAATCATGAGGAAACACAAAGGTCATAGACTCAGCTCAAACCAGGATTTTCATCATCGAAACCGTAACTGTTGAAGAGCCCCACCTGTGGAGTGTACCGTGGTCCTGTCACGACTCCGAGGTACTGATCACTAGCCTAAGACTTATGAGGTACTCCTCTTGTCAAGTACTGTGGGTCTGCTACTACAACCAAGCACTTCCCACCATATCCTCAAGAGGTTCTTCTTCGTTTGAGTACCGTGGGTCTGCCGCTACAACCAAGCGCTCCTCTGCCGTGGGTCTACCGCTACAACCAAGTGCTCCCCCTCATAGCCTCCATAGGTACTCCTTCTGTTGAGTACCACGGGTCTGCTGCTATAACCAAGTGCTCCTCCGCCGTGGGTCTACCGCTACAACCAAGTGCTCCACACTGGGCTATCCGAAACACACCAAGACGGTCGGTCAAGCTGTCGTCAGGTCTCAGCCGGCTACACGGTCTCCGTACTCCACACGCTCGTCTCCGAAAGGGTCCTCTCCTTGAGCTACAGTTCGATACTCCAAGTATCTCAAAGTCCCACGAAGAAGTATCTCAAAGAACCGCCTCGTCATAGGGGTCTCAACGCAATAGACGGCGCATCAATCAGATGCCCAGTCTGTGAGTTATTAGCCTTTTTCTCCCAGGGGCCCGGTTGGTTTCGTTAGCGAACCAACCCGGCTGTATCTCAACTATACCTCGAACTCTCATAGGGTATACTCATGTGGACCGCTTCTCAACATGATCACCAATTCCGCTGACGGTTCGTCAACCGGACGTTCGGTCTGAAAGATATCAGCTTTTCCGTTCCAGGGGCCCCGTTGGATTTCAGGTACAATCCAACCCGGCCATACTCCAACTGCGTCCAAAACTTGGGTGAAGTATGCCAAAAGATCCATTTCAACAAGAGGAAATCAACGAGACAGACGGCACATCAATCGGATGTCCGGTCTGTGAGTTATTGGCTTTTTCGTTCCAGGGGCCCGGTTGGATTTCGTGAGCGAACCAACCTGACCGCACACTGACGACATCCAAACCTCGATCGGGGTAAGCCAAAAGATTCGTCTCACTTAGAGGAATCCATCAAAGTCGACGGCACGTCAATCGGACGTCCGGAACTTGAGATATAAGCGTTTCCGCTCCGAGGGCCCGGTTGGTTTCATATCCGATTCAACCCGGCTGAACCCAAAGCATTCCGAAACCTTGAGTGCGATATAATGAAACGACCATCTCGTTCCAAGTATCGCTACGCAACTGACGGTGCGTCGATTGGAGGTCCGTAGACCATGATATGGGCAAAAGAACAAAGAGGGTCCGAAAACGGGGGGTCTGGGCCCGGACCGACCCCCCCTGGGTCGGCCCGAACCGGGTCGACCCAACCCGGGTCCGGGTCCGACCCAGTTTGGTGCGACTTGGCCCAGCCAGGGCAGCCCGGCCCGGTCGGGGCGTGACCCGGCCCGGCGGGTCGGCTCGGCTCGGCGCGGCCCAGCCGAGCGGCCGAGCGAAGGAACCGCGACCCCCGCGTGGGGGCCGCTCCGCAGCACCCGGACGCGGCATGCCGGCCGCGTCCAGCCTCTCGGTTCCGCGTGGCTGTGAAACCTCCTCGCCTCTACGGCTGAAGCCGTGACGAGTTTTGTCGGCGGCGCGCCAGCGTGAGATTCCGCGGACCACCGGACGTGCTCCGGTGGTCCGTTTTACGTGTGGTCTTCGCCAGTGGTCCTCCCGGGACCCGACCTTCACTGCAAGGCCCTCAAATCTCCCTTGTTCCCCCGTTTGTCATCGTACTCCATTCCACAAACTAAGAATGAGAAATAATTCGATGGTTCAGACTTTTTTGTTGGTCCGCACCCACCGCGTTAGCGGTTTAAAACAACACCATAATATTTCCCATCAATTTGATAAACCCCGAACCGCAATAATAATCCACGGACCAACCTTTTAATTAGTTGGTCCGATTTCATGCCTTAAAGGGAAACAAACATGGAGTATTATCATTTTCAAAACAACCCCTACCTCAACGTCGTCATCGGACGTGAGTTCATCGTGGAACTGACCGGCGCGGAAGAAAAGGATGGTCGCGTCGCGGAAGGGCGTCGCTGTCGCGCGTTACTCGGCGTCGTGCAGACAAACACCGAGGATAAAGAAAATATAGATTTAATTATAAAAATTAAATCCATGTTGATGTTATAATCCACAAAGAATTAAAAGGACCGCAATCCCTTACCTTGTCGTTGTCGATTGAAGATTGTCGCAGGGTTGGATCGTCATGGAAGAAGCGTTGCGGAGGGAGAATCGTCGGCGTCAATATCTGGAGGTCCGACGTTCTTCGTCGCCCTTCGTCGGAGGCCGGCGTTCTTCGCGTTCTTCGCGTAGGATGGTGAAGATCATTAGATATTCTTCAAAGGTCTAACACAACAAGCTGATAGTAAAATAAGTCCTCATCTTATTTTATTATCAACTGAAGAATTTGAAAAACAAAGATAAGTAACAAACAATTAATTCATAGAATTAATTGTAACGAACTAACCACCCAATTAATAGGGGCGTTAAGAATTTAGAAAACGCGTCAGTTGACTTTCGTTTAATAGGGGTTTTCGCGGTTGCGTTACTTAGCGGAAATGAAGCGGTGGGGCTCATGCGGGCCCCACCTCACAAATATCCTACCAAGAGGGTAGGATATTTTGGGTTCCACCCTATCCACTTCAACTCAGCATAAGCAGTTTTAAGCGGCTTTAAGTAAAAATAAAATAAACTTTGTCGTACCACATTATTTTATTTCTTAACTTAAAGACCAAAAATTTAAAAACCACACCCGAGAAAACGCAACTCCGGAAGAGGAATTTCTAAGAAATTAACGGCGTTGTGATTCCATCGGTGCCCTCGGAATTTTATTCTAAGCACCGGTTCAAATGTTAGAAAAACCCGCTCATTCGTTCACTGAACGTACCTGAGCCTAAACTTCGGAAAATGATTCCAGGCACACCGGGCCTCGGAATCAGGCGCCGTCAGAAACTGCGTTCTTGTAAAATTCCAAATAAAATTAAGAAAAAAATTTCCTTGAAATTTCCGGGTCGTTACATTACTCCCACCTCATGGATTTATGTCCTCGTAAAGCTTTAACACCAACAAGGGTCACAAAAGCGGTATAGAACACGCATCTGATCCTTCTGCTCCCATGTGCTCACCTGGAGGTTCCCGTACTGCCAAAGAAAGTGAACCCGAGGAATCGACCACCCTTGTCAATCCTCAATCCCCACTGGAACCTTCGTGAAAGTCACCTCATCGCCATCGTCCAGCTACCCATGGTCTATGATATGCGAAGGGTCGAGCACGTATCTCCTCTGCTGAGATACGTGGAAATCGGCATGCACCTGGCGCAACTGAGGTGGATGGGTCAAGCAGTAAACCACCCAGCCTACCCAGCTGAGGACCTAAGAAGCTTCGCTGAAACTTGGAGATAACTTTCCACCTTGGCCACATCTCCATAAACCTCGTCGAGGTGAGACCCGTATAAGAACATGATCGTCATCCTCTAACTCTAGAGGTCTCCAATTCCTGTTAGAACTGAAACTCGAAACGACTGCTACCATGAGGGTACGGTTGACCAAATCAAGAGTGATCGGTCGCACCCCCCTATGCATGAGTTATCCTATGCTGTCTGGGATTTCCTTTTCGCCGACCAAGGAAAACCCATCCCGACATCGTAGTTAAACCACAACCTTTTTTCCTAATACCGTCAATTGTTGTATGAACTGTGATTGCCCAGTCCATACTCAAACCAACGTCGTAAGGCCTCGACGCTACAACCAAGATATTCCAACCAAAACTCTAACCTCGAGGGTCTGACCACACCGTCAGCATAAGTGTGATTATCGAGTCTTCTCCCAAGGTATCTCCAGACGTGAGGGTCAAGTCTACGGCTTACCGGAAACTCTAGGTCTGGGACAAGATTTGTGAAAGCGATGAATGACTCATATCGACGTCTGTTACTACAACATCTAGTAGTGGACACAGACCGTCCCTTGAATCATTTTTATAGCCATTGGGTCACACTTTTTGACCGCATGCAGCTGCACTCTTCCTCCGCCCTCCAGCTCCCTGACATGGCGGGGATAACTAAGGTGGGTGGTTGTATCATGGTAACATGTACACCACCTCATGCTGCTCTCCTGGCTCTGCCTCCACGTCTGCCGCTTCGTAGACTCATCTCTCATTAAATCTTCTTCTTCATGAAACATTTAACACGCCTGAGTCTCTAAGACTGGCACCGGTTTCCTGTTTCTTACTGCACTGTGCAGTCTTCATCCGCTCCTGGATGATCTGCACCTTCTTTAGTCTCACAAGAGCTGCTATTATTTCTTCTTTGCCAATAAGAGAAATCCGGTCTCATCCCCTAGATGAACCAAATTCGTTGCCTAATACAGTCAATCCCGACATGAATGATGCGTTCATGCCATGGATGACGTCGTAAGGCCTCGACGTAACTACCAAGAGATCCAACTGTCACTCTCGCCTCCAAGGGTCGAGTCACACTGTAGGCATCAGTGTGAGGTCACTGGGTCTCCTTCAGTAGAAATCTAGAAAGTGAGGGTCAAGCCAACAGTCTTAACCAGGACCACTCAGTATCAACCAAACAAAAAGGACAGGAAAGAAAACATCCCAAGATAAGTGTCTTTTTATTATTGAAGCTCATTGTACAAAGACATGAATACAACAAAAACATGGAACTAGAAGTACAATGGACATATCCATTAGTTCATCTCCTGTCCACCTGCTCCCGGAGCTCTACTTCCTTGTCCACTGCTAGGCTGTTGCTCAAGAACCCGCCACTGCTTCTGCCTCTGTGGCTCCTCTAAAGCCTATGGATTAACTGTACAAGGAGTCGGACAGTCACGTGCCAGGTGACCCTTCCCGCCGCATTCATAACACTTCCTGCTCCTTGTACGGCTGTCTCTGGTCCTCTTGGACCTCTGTATCATCTGTCTACTGCCCACAGATGACTTGTCTACTGATCGAAAACCCTGCTGCAAAGTCTGAAGCTCCTAAACACGATCGGGATGCAGAGATACAGGTACAAACTCCACCCTAATGAAGGTCTCGAAGTCTTCCCATGTGAAAGCCATCCCGTCGAAAAACTCGAACAATCGACTCCACCACCTTCGTGATGCTTCCTAAAGAAGGATGGCAGCAAAGATCACCATGATGTCTGCTGGAATCCCCACTAGCCTGAAGACTCTCACCACAGCCTCCATCCAATCCTCAGCCGCCTGCAGGTCTGTCTCTCCCCGATACCTGGGTGGTCTCTGGTGCTAGAACTCGTGCAGTGCGCTCAGGTGGCATGCATCGCCTACTGCTGGGGTTGGTGGCATCGGTGGCCCAACGTATGGTAGTACTGTTGGTGCCACTGCTAGTGCCTCAACTACAAGAGGGCCCTGTACCGAATCCTCGTCGCTCGACAGGCTGTCAGCACGCACATCCCTCTGGGCTCTAGCTGGTCGTCCGAGAAAAGGCATCCTGAAAGATACAGCGTGACACGGTCAAACGATTATACCTGGTGAGCTGACCTGGTTTGAGCTGATTTTTTAAAAACTTCTTGGAAACACACATGCAATTAGTGTTTTCATGAACAATGTCGGAAATCAGTTGTCAGGGTCCTGGTGTATGGATACGTCAGCCACCCACACAACACTGGACTCCTTGAACTGAAAACCACACTCCGTACCCTTAACACTATTGCTTCATAGAAAGGGAATATCATAGTTATAAGTCATGCGGTAGAACCGACTCCTCTGATACCAATTTGTAACGACCCGTCCTCAGGGCCCGTGCCGTGACTACCTCAAGCCCGCCTTCCATAGGCCAGGGGCTGGCGACTAGAACCAAAGGCGAAAATCCCGATAACTGGGAAGGCATTGCCTTGATAAATGTAAACAAAACACCACCGAGTAAAAGCAGAAGTAAAACCCTAAGTACCTAGAGAAGTTATGAAAGGTAAATGGGCCAGAATACAAACCCAAATGAATGTACAACTACAACTAAACAAAGTACAACAGAAAAAAAAATACAACAACTGAAAAAACGGAAGCGGCTCCTGGGTCGTCCTCCTCGGATCCTACCTAAAGGGTAGGTACATATGGTGTAGCTCCTGGATCATCCACCACGGATCCTACCTGAAGGTAGGTACAGATAGCCTCCACAACGCACTCTCCCGTCAACTTCCTCCGAGTTTCGTCTGGCCGTGAAGTCCACCTCCGGATACTAGCTCGTCGTGTAGTCCACCTCTGGGTACCGTCTAGTACTTGAACACTCGGCCTCCGTCAGCACTGTCCGTCGTCTGCAACCAACACAACAAGGTATGGGCATAGACCGTGCATGGGTGAGTATAACGATACTCAGTAGGGACCCCGAGACCCTCAAGGTCTCGCTAAAACCAACAAGGATAACCACAAAGAAGATCTCAACAGATAACCTCTACTTAGGTATATACCCATACATATACCTAAGTTATCAAGTAACTCATCTCAATCATGAAGAAACACAAGGGTTATGAAGTCAACGGATAACCACTACCCATGTATATACCCATACATATACCTAAGTTATCAAGTAACCCATCTCAATAATTAGGAAACACAATGGTCATAGACTCAGCTCAAACCAGGATTTTCATCATCAAAACTGTAACTACTGAAGAGCCCCGCCTCTGGAGTGTACAGTGGTCCTGTCACGACTCCGAGGTACTGCTCACTAACCTAAGACTGCTGAGGTACTCCTCCTATCGAGTACGGTGGGTCTGCTGCTACAACCAAGTGTTTCCCACCATATCCTCAAGAGGTACTCTTCTGTTGAGTACCGCGGGTCTGCCGCTACAACCAAGCGCTCCTCTACCGTGGGTCTGCCGCTACAAACAAGCGCTCCCCCTCATAGCCTCCAGAGGTACTCCTTCTGTTGAGTACCGCGGGTCTGCCGCTACATCCAAACGCTCCTCCACCATGGGTCTGCCGCTACAACCAAGCGCTCCCCACTAGGCTATCTGAAACACACCGATTCGATTGGTCAAGCAGTCGTCAGGTCTTAGCCGGCTACACGGTCTCCGTATTCCGCACGCTCGTATCCAGGAGGGTCTGCTCCATGAGCTAATGTTCGATACTCCATGTATCTCAAAGTCCCACGAAGAAGTATCTCAAAGGACCGCCTCGTCATATGGGTCTCAATGAAATAGACGGCGCGTCAATCGGACGCCCAATCTGTGAGTTACTAGCTATTTCGTCTCAGGGGATTGGTTGCTGTCGTGAGCGAACCAACCCGGCCGTATCTCAACTGTACCCCGAACTCTCATAGGGTATACTCATAGGGACCTCTTCTCAACAAGATCACCAACGCCGCTGAAGGTTCGTCAACCGGACGTCTGGTCTGAAAGATATCAGCTTTTCCATTCCAGGGGCCCAGTTGGATTTCGGGTACAATCCAACCCGGCCATACTCCAACTGCGTCCAAAACTCAGGCGAATTATGCCAAACGTTCCGTCTCAACAAGAGGAAATCAACGAGACAGACGGCGCGTCAATCGGACGCCTGGTCTGTGAGTTATTGGCTTTTTCGTTCCAGGGGCCCGGTTGGATTTCGTGAGCGAACCAACCAGACCGCACTCCGACATCATCCAAACCTCGAGCGGAGTAATCCAAAAGATCCGTTTGACCTAGAGGAATCCATCAAAGTTGACAGCACGTCAATCGGACGTCCGGAGCTCGAGATATAAGCGTTTCTGTTCCGAGGGGCCGGTTGGTTTGGTATCCGAACAAACCCGGCCGAACCCAAAGTATTATGAAACCTTGAGTGCGATATACCGAAACGACCATCTCGTTACAAGGAACGCTACGCAACTGACGGTACATCGATCGGAGGTCTGTATCCCATGATATGGAGAAAAGACGGAAGAGGGTTCGAAAACGTGGGGTCTGGGCCAGGACCGACCAGGCCCGACCCCCCTGGGTCTGCCCGAACCGAGTCGACCCGACCCGGGTCCGGGTCCGACCCGTTTTGGTGCGACCCGGCCCGGCCTGGGTAGCCAGGCCCGGCCTGGGCGTGACCCGGCCCGGCGGGTCGCCTCGAATCGGCTCGGCTCGGCCGAGCGGCCGAGCGAAGGAATGGCGGCCCCTGCGCGGGGGCCGCTTCGCAGCACCCGGACTCGGCATGCTGGCCGTGTCCCGCCTCCCAGTTCCGCGCATCCGCGGAACCGACTCGCTGTCACAGCTTCAGCCGTGGCGGGTTTTGCCGGCGGCGCGCCGGCATGAGATACCGTGGACCACCGGACTCGCTCCAGTGGTCCGTTTTACGTGCGGTCTTCGCCAGTGGTCCTCCCAGGACCCAACCTTCACTGCAAGGCCCTCAAATCGCATGTGCGCCCCCGTTTGTTGTCGTCCGTCGTTCCTCACACTAAGAACAAGAAAGAATGTGGTGGTTCAGACTTGTTTGTTGGTCCGCACCCACCGCATTAGCGGTTTGAAACAACACCATAATATTTCCCATCAATTTGATAAACCCCATACCGAAATAATAATCCACGGACCAACTTGTTAATTAGTTGGACCGCGTTCATGCCTTGAAGGGAAAAAAACATGGAGTATTATCATTTTCAAAACAACCCCTACCTCAACGATGTCGTCGGACGCGAGTTCGTCGTGGAATTGACTGTCGCGGAAGAAAAGGATCGTCGCGTCGCGGAAGGGCGTCACTGTCACGCGGTACTCAGCATCGTGCAGACAAACTCTGAGGATCAAGAACATATAGATTTAATTATAACTATTAAATCCATGTTGATGTTATAATCCACAAAGAATTAAAAGGATCTCAATCTCCTACCTTTTCGTTGTCGATCGAAGATTGTCGAGGGGTTGGATCGTCGTGGAAGAAGCGTTGTAGAGGGAGAATCGTCGGCGTCAATCTCCGGGGGTCTGGTGTTCTTCGTCTCCCTTCGTCATAGGCCGGCGTTCTTCGCGTTCTTCGTGTTCTTCACGTTCTTCAAATTCGTCGCGTAGGAGGGTGAAGATCTTAAGAGATTTTCCAAAGGTCTAACACAACAAGCCGATAATAAAATAAGTCCTCATATTATTTTATTATCAAATGAAGAATTTGAAAAACAATGATAAGTAACAAACAATTAATTCATAGAATTAATTGTAACGAACTAACTACCCAATTAATAGAGGAGTTAAGAATTTAGAAAATGCATCAGTTGACATTCGTTTAATAGGGGTTTTCATGGGTGCGTTACTTAGCGGAAAGGAAATGGTGGGGCTCATGCGGGCCCCACCTCACAAATATTCAACCAAGAGGGTAGGATATTTTGGGTTCCACCCTATCCGCTTCAACTCAGATTAAGCATCTTTAAGCGTCTTTAAGTAAAAAATAAAATAATCTTTGTCGTACCACATTATTTTATTTCTTATCTTAAAGCCCAAAATTTAAAAACCACACCCGAGCAAACGCAACTCTGGAAGAGGCGTTTCTAAGCAATTACCGATGTTGCGATTCCATCGGTGCCCTCGAAATTTGATTCTGAGCACCGGTTCAAAAGATAGTAAAACCCACTCGTTTGTTCACTGAACGTACCTGAGCATAAACTTCGGAAAATGATTCTGGGCACACCGGGCCTCGGAATCAGGCGCCGTCAGAAACCACATTCTTGTAAAATTCAACATAAAATTAAGAAAAAAATTCCCTTGAAATTTCCGGTTCTTTAAAAATATAGTCTAAATATATAAGGAAATATATTTACATTTCGTGTATTACATTAATATTTAATCAATATTCACCCCAATATCATCTTTTTTTCTAAATAATGAGTATTAAAAATAAAATATTCATGTATAATGAATTAAAAAAACTTATAACTAATAACACAATCCACAAATGGATAAAAATCAAATACTAGTCTTCTTCGATATTAAACAAAACTGAAATGGCTACCATATGGTATGGTAATATCAAAAATTTATCAACATTCATATAATGTAATTATACACCAATATAAAATGTTTAAAAATTACACCATATGTTCATCATTGATCATTGCATAAAGAAATAAACATATATTGTAAATAACATCTACATTAAAGAAAGTATTAAAATAATAGTTAATCACATAAATTTTATATCACATCCCCAAATTTGAAAATATTATTATGAAATAATATTTAATGATAAACTTATGGGTTACAAATACCTCAATCTAATAATTAATTTCCCATAATATCATTAATAGTCTCAAACCCCCAGAACAGAAATTCTAAAATGGGGTTTTTAATACATATAACATATAATAAACCATAAATATATAAACATTGATGATATATATAACATATAAGGCAACATTTTATGATAACATCACAATCTGTATTGTTATATAAACCTCTTTTATATGTTTACTATAATTTCACTAAAAACACACTCTGAGATCTGACGCAAAAACATAAACATTACATTAAGGGCCTAAATACCACTATAAATGACCAAAATATAACCCTTCAAAATGTTTTACATAATAATAAAATATTGGATAACAGAAACATGAAATTACCCTTTATGTCATGATTTTTAGATAATTATGAAAGAAATCATAAATAACAACTTGGATATAGAAACAACTCGATCATAAAAATCTACATCATCACCCACTTTGTTCTTTACATGTTGTAAAAATCATTGGAATCACATAACTAGAAAAATTATTTACCATATTGGTAGAAAAAAAGGGTGATCTAAAACATTCAGTAAGTTTGAACATTAAAATTAACAGTTTAATATCATAAACAAATATAATATGAGTATAAGTGCATGATAACATAATGAAACAACATGAGCATAAAATAAGATAATTAATAACCATAAAAATATGAATTATAATTCATAAAACCTGGGATATATATTTAATAGAAGAAAATATTAATACAAGTAAAAAAATCAAGTGTAATTTAAACATAATCTGTTAGAAAATTATATAATAGAATCTCATTGAAAGAGTAAAAAAATGCATTTCTATCATAAAAATTTATCAATATATAACTCTTACAAGTACCCTTACAGAGGGGATTAGATTTCCTAATTAATTCCCATATTCTCCTAAGAGTGTCTTGTTAACCAGTTTACTCTATTTTCTCTTATGAGTTACTTATATTGAGTAAACTCTTATATCATTACCAAATACATTGGATAGTTATAACAGACCCAACCATAATATATTACAAAAGTATCCTTATTTATTCAAATTCACTCTCAATTAAATAATTTATCAATAATGTACAAGTATTATTTCATGACAAAAATAATTTTGAATTTTGAATTTTTAACATAAAAATAAATATTATTCATTCCAAGATTTGTTTACCGATACAAAATAATTTTTTTCCATGAAATTAAGTTTGGTCATATTATAATACATCTTGTTAATGAATATGAATTTTATCATTATATCATATCCCTAGTCGGTCAGATGTAAAATAAAGGGGGTTTAATAAATTTAAAAATAATTAAATGTTCATCATAATCATTTTTTAGGATAGTAAAATTTCTAATTTGAAAATTACTTCACAAAAATGAAAATTTTATGTAATATTACAAAAAATATTTTTCATTAATGGAATGATGGAAACATGTAAAATGAAACTTCAATGAGTTTATTTTTCACAATAAAAACCACTTTTGATCATGAAATAGTTTATATTACAAATATTCTTTATATAACATTATAAATAATAACTTTTTGAAAAATGAATAATGTATTACTTTTTATGATTTTTTAAAATGAAATCAAAGATAAAATAATAAGAGTATTATAAAAATATCCAAAATATTTAAAAAAATTAGATATGGAAGGAAAAAAATCATAATGAAAATTGATAAATGTTGTTATCTTTTCCTAAATTATTTTTCCAAACATATGTAATACCAAAGTTAGAAAATGGTATTCAGGAATAATAATTTTATGATTAAACATGGGATATAAAAAGACTCAAAAGTTGTTATCATCAAATAAATAGAATATACCAACCATACCATTAAATGGTATTCAGGAATAATAATTATCAGTTAAAAAATAAATAAGAATAAAACTTAACTTATCATAAAATGGTATTCAGGAAAAATAATTATCAGTCAAAAAATAAATATAATATACCAATCATACCATTAAATTAAAAGACTCAAAAGTTTTTATAAAAAAATAATAAAACTTAACTTAATATATAAAATATTTGATTTGGATTTCAAATTCAAAATAATGGTTTAAATTAATTATTTATCTCAATATACATATTTTTTCTAAAAAATATTAATTCAATATGTTATTCTTTTATATATATTAATACTTGGCACCAATTTTTTAACTATAATTATCTATATTTACCCTTTAATGCGTTTCTAATTATTTTCCATAGTTCATATTCATAATGAAAAAAAATTAATTAAATTTATTAAAATATGTATTTTTGATTACCCCATGTATGGATTCCATTTTATCAAATTATATTCATATAATTACATTAATTTAATTTAAAATAATACAACAAAACTCTATAAAAAGCCATCATAACAAAAAAATATTTTTAAGTATAAAAATATTATATATCAAAATAAATGATCATTTTTTTAAAAGATCATAATAAAACTAATAATAAAATAAATTAAATATTTTTAAATATAAAATATTTAAGAATGGTTTGAATCATTGTAAATGTTTGAATCAAGAAGATAGTTTTCAATAAAAATAAGTATATTTCATTATTTATTGACAAAGAATCATTTTTAGGAAATTTTCAAAAAATTTATCAGTCTTATTTTTTACATGATTACTAAAAAATAATGTTATCTATTTAAATTAAAATTTATAAATATGGAATAATTTTTTAAACTATTTTCTCATAAAAAACATTAAAACCCATTTTTGACTAAAACTCCTTTTTAAAAAAATTAAATGTCTTTATAAAAATGAGTGATTATATACTAAAAATTAATCAATACATTCACATTATATTAAACATGTATAATTATTTCATATTATTGGTTTATTACATGTTTTACATACAAATTCAACTACTAGGTTATAATTAGGACACTATTTTGTGTAAAAACCCCTAAAGGTAACATCTAGGTGTTTTTGGATTATTATGTTTGTTGGCAGTGAACGATACATACCTTATAGTATTGTTAGTATTACTGAAGTATATGTATTAAAGGTGTAATTGATTTGTAGTGTTTTTTATATTTTTTGGGCTAAAAATAGGGGATTAATTTAATATAAAATGAGTTTTTCCACATAGAATAATTGAAGAACCACATTTGGAGTATTAAAAATCAAAAAGAGAAATAAGAAAAGGCACATAATTTTTATAGTATCTATGTTATCATGTCCAAAAAGATGGTGTGTAATTATACACGTGATAGAAGAAAATAATATCAACTATAATAGTTTACCAGCTATTTAAACCACATAATAATATCAATTCAAGTAAGCACATCATTTTAATTTTACGATGGATAATTAAAGCTCATTGAAAAGGGATCAGAAATTTTTTATAATGATGGTGATTTAAGTGTTATTTTAAAGGAATTAATACTTCTAGAAAACATCATAATGACTATAGTATATGTATATGGTTATTACCAAATTAATTTAATGATAATTTCAAGGAGTTGGTTTTTTCATAATTCATTGATATTATAAAGAACCCCCCCCCCCCCATAAAATCATAATTAATAGGTAATTTCATCAGAGAATATTACTGCTAAAAGATTTTGACCTTGTCCAAAAGGGGTTTCTGAAAGAGGTATTTAGAGAATTATTAATTGGGGGAGTTGGTTAAAAATGCAGATGAGTTCATAGAGGGTGTTGAGTTTGTGAATGCAGTGACCCACAATGGAAAGTCATTTTTAGCAGTTTTTTTGCAATGAATTTTACCTGTCAACAGCAAAGTGTATTGTGAGGTTTCAACGATCATTGAAGAAAGGGTAATTTCTGATGAAAATAATGTGTGTAAATTATAAGAGTTTGATATAGTGGTCAGGTTATGAGATTATAAGTGTTCACGAAGGGTCTAATACAGCATATAAATAAAACAATAGTTGGAAAAAGGAATCTCCACATAGAAACTAGTATGCTATAAACATTATTTAATCTAATAGGTGACAATACATATTCATGGTACAGATATGTGTGAAAATATTCAATGGTTATCCCACATAGAGATGCATTCCATGATTACCATATGAATATTTTCATTATTATATATGAGTTCCAAAGAAGATGAAGGAAAAGGATATTCATCTTTAAACAATATTTTTTGAATGATATTATTAACTATAACATTAATGATTATAAAATGAAAAACTAAAATATTCAAAATTATTGAGGAGCATCCATGATCCCTCATGGGAAGGTTATTCTCAAGGAGATGTTTACATAATGTCTATAAAATAGCATGTGATGTTCAAAGGATCACATCATATATTCTGAGTAACTCTCAATAATAAAAGACATTGTTCTTTGGCATCCATGAAAAATTTGTTTACCATACTTAGTAATGAGAATAAGAGGAAAATTTTAGTCAAGTGATCATTAAATGATAGTTCAACTACCCCGAAAATTTTAACGGAAGTGATCCCACATAGGTGTGGTGGTGAAAAGACACACTTTTGGAACCAATATCCTTCAACTATACCATAGTGGAGACCATTAAAAAATATGTGTGTCCTTGTGATTGCTTCCATTCATTAATTAATGGACATAATCATCAGAATAATTATGAATGATATAATAAATGTAAAAACTAAATAGAAAATGTGTTCATATCATTGGATATTATCTAATCCAACCCTTAGAATAAACATTATAGATGGGATAGCCATTCCAGGTAAAAAACAATCGCTTAAGTGTATCCTTTTAATTATCTAACTAGACATTATCATAAAATATACTTATATACAGTAAATGTTTTCATCATCAAACAATTTATTAGTGGTCTTTGACATACCCACCTATAATATATTGGAAAAGTAAATGTAAGGATTTTTTCTCACACCACATTTCCCTAGTCAAAAATAATTCCCAATTATCATATCATGAATAAAAATAAGAATTTTAATAATTCAATATTACAACAACCATTTTTCTTCCTCTTCATTAGTCACTAGTTTAAAAAATTGAACTTACATGCAAGTCGTATTGTAAAAATCATAAGCTATATAGTGAAAAAATGATAATAGATTCATGACAACATGTCCCCATTGAATCATATCTATAATAAATGGGGTTTTATATTAATTTAAATATAAGAAAAATATATCAATAAATCATTATTGAGAAAAATATCATTCCTAATTTAATAATAAATTTTTTTAACTTTTTTTATATTATTAAGATAAATATTTTATCCAAAAGATTAATGGAATGGTATAATTTATAATTAAAATAATTTAATGATCATGATGGTGTGAAATTATTCTAATTCCATTATTGTTAAAACAATAATTCTTTTCAAACATTTGATAGAAATTACATTATTTAAAAAATGGTAAGAAAATTATTTTTATTCGTTTTTTTGAAACTAATTAATGAATAAAAATAAATTTAATCAATCATTGATGAATATCAAAATATTTTAATAAATTTTTTAAACTATGATATAGAATAAAAATGTTTTTTGTCTAATTTGGAGAAATGATGTAATTTTTTGTTATAAACATTTGCTAAATGATTTTGATTATCAAAGAGAGAAAAATGGAAATTCGACATCAAAATTAATATATATATATATATATAATGGAAGAAAAATGAAATGAATATATTAAATAAAGAAAATATAATTTCCCAAATGGAAACTCATATATAAATGACCCCAATTAGAATGGAATTGAGACAAAGACTTCATACCACATTGGAAAATTTTGATTCAAAAAACCCAAGAAAGAATGAGATAAAATAGACATTTTATTTTTCATAATCATTTGTATATTAATGATATAAATTTTAAAAGTGGTATTATACACCACTAAAAACATTAATATGTTCATATCAGGAATATATTCCCATTAGAATGAAAATTTTAGATGAATAACCCTTCGTAAATTATTTAAATGATCGAAGAATTACTAAATAGATAGATTAAGTGAAAAAAATTTAAATCTAAAAAATTGATAATATAATTTTAATTAAATAAATTCTTTGTAACATTAAATAGTTACATAATATAATAAATGACGAATTTATACAATCTAATAAATGATAAATGAGTTCAAACCCCCATATCGCTTTAGTAACATTTGAATCTAAATTCATTAGAAAAATTAATAGTAATTGAAAACTAAAATAAATTAAATTCTAATAGATTCATGATATGACATGTAAAATTTATGTATATAAACCATATATTATTAATTTGGTGAATAACATTAAAACAAGCATCAATCACTATAGATTGAGATTAAATCCATTAACTCGAGTCCAGAATCACAATGCTTGTCCATTGAAATCTGTATAATAAAAATATATCAATTATTAGAATTCCTGTGAAAATTTATAGGATTATACTCTTATAATTAATAAATTTATTTCATTTATTATATTCTCATATTTAATTACATTATTATTCATGTACGTGTCAAGTGTTTGGAGGATTTTCTTTTCGTGATAACAAAATGACATCAGTATTGTTATTATGGTTAATGGGATATTTAATCATCCATATACATAATAATATTCATGAAAAAATTGAAATTATTATAAATTAATTAAACTTCTAAAACAAACCATGAATTATGGTTTTAGAGAATTATTTATTATACAATGATGAATATTGTAGACCATATATATGACATAGTTTCATTTCCATTTTTCAATGAATATGATGGAAATAATGTATGATTTATTTTATATTTCAATAATTGTTATTATATCATATATATATAATATTAACCCAATAAATAACCATTTATAAACTATCTATTTTATGTAGTGATGACAAATTATTCTAAAAGGATAGTAGATGTGGTAATCCATAGAAATTCACAAATAGAATTATCATTTTAAAATGGATGGAAACATAAGAAAGTTGATTATTTGTTGTATTTATAGCAGGAAATTGATTTCATTAATATCATATATATATATATATATTAAATCCTTTACTATAAAAATTTGGGATATTTGTGATGAAAAATGATTTACATTAGTTCATGAGACGATAGTCTGTCGTACACACGAAGAATGGTTTAATTTATAAATTCATGGTATAAGAACTTGAAAGTGGATTTTGTATAAAAGTAATAATTTCCCAAGATGTTATTGTAATATATGTTATTTCATGACCCATCCCCACAATGTGTAACCCTCCTTGGTAGGAAATGGGAGAAGAGGGATAATGACACCCGACTCCCACCTCTAGTAGTCCACTAGTTGGTGACTTGCACCGAGGGTATAGTAAACGCACATATGAGAGACATTTCCATCTAAGAGGACATATGTAAAATAGATAGATATGAATGAAAACAATAAAATCCTCCTCGGAATAAAGTATAAATGAAATCCCATAATTCATATATGTAATATCATTTAAGAACATCTACAACCAAAAATTAAACTTCATGTACCAAAATAAAAGTATTGGTGAAAATGATCATGAAGCCCACCCAGTTCCTACTAAACCCCAAGATAGTAGTAAAAAACCTGATCTTTAATAGATCCCACTAACCAAAAAATAGATAATATATATGTAGGGATAGTATAACATTTAATCAATAGGATTATCCTGGGATCCTCTTGTTTAAAATGTAAAGAATACATGATAAAATACATTGAACTACAAGCAAAAGTAACTCATCACCTAAAATGGTATACTATGTTCCAATCCTCACCATGGAATATCTCTCCAAGAATTTTATTAAAGAGAAAATAATTTAATAATTAATATCAAGGTTACCCTGATTCCACATCCTTGCTATTTATCCACTCTACTCTAATGCATCATTTATTGAGTAACTATCTCCAATAGGATATCCCACATACACCTAGGAAAAACACCACAACATGAACCTCGTGTAGCACACCACCATGTCCAAGTAACAAATAGTATCAAGGTTTTTTTTGGGATCCACAAAATTCATTATATCGTGTATCATACATCGGTTATTGAACCTTAGGCCATTACAACCAATACACCGAGTAAGGATCCTCAAGCCATCATAGCCTATACACGTTATATGTATAGTATACCTTAGGAAACAATATCCAGAATACATGTATATGAAATAAAAAAAATCCATTACAACCATCTACCCAAATATATGGGAAAAATTAACTGCCATTTATACCAGAAAATGTAACCAACCAGAGAAGAGAGTGAGGCTAAAGGGGGTAGTTATTCATCAAACCACCAAGCATGATGTTGGGGAAAACGCCCCCATGTCATAGAATCCTTATGGTGTCAATTCTCATAACCAACAAAGTGGTGTAGTGTATAGAAATACAATATGTACATTATATAATCTATCTCACAATTACTTTATGGGAATAATAAATTCGTATAGTCACCAATAGAAAATGTCTCTTAGACTCTCAACTCCCAAAACCAAGACTAGATACCTTATAAACACATATCCATTTAAATAGATACATTTAGTTATTTTATTACATTTTCACCATTTTCAATTTCTTTTAATTAATTCATACACATTATTTAACCAATAACATTTTAAAAATTACATTATATTATAATTACAACAAAGATAAATGTACTCGAGTCATAAGAAAATCTAGTCCATGACTTCTCGGAATTACAACCATAGTAATACTTCCATGTAAGATCCAACCCCATTGGATAAAAAATTATTCATTTATTAAATTAATTACATTCATTATTACAATATATTCTAGGGAACCCTTCTATTCTACCAAAAATTTGTGGCTCGACACGATGAGTAGATAAAAGTCATGTCGAGTCTTCGTCCCATATATTTGGTGTGTTGACTCATCTAACCATGTGAAGACAAACATGGATAGCATGTGGAATACCCCATGTGTATTCAACTCTCTTGGAAATATAGTAACAAAAACCATTTTCCTAAAGATATGGGGAAAGGAAACCAGATTAAGAAAAACATGGTTGTCATCCAAGAAACTGATTCAATAAAGAATCCATCTTTCATTACAATGGGATAGCCTAGCTTCAACCCATTCTATCATCTTTAGTGTCCTCTTTGACACCCACATGTGTATCCTGATGCATCTCTCCTTTCAAGCATCAAATGCTTCCACAAAACCAAGGTCTCCCCACCCCATATAACAAAACTATCCTTTATGCCCAGCCATCCTAGGATCATGTAACATCTAGTCCTCCCTACCATACATAAGATAATATCTCTCCAGGATTATCCATCCAAGGCTCATGTCACATAACATGTTACAAGAAAAAAAAGAAACTAGGATCATATTAATAAAAAAGAAACTAAAACGTCCCTGACAACAAGCTCTCACAGATCCCAATCACAAGGCACTTGAACATTATAAGCATACCAGAAAACCAGTCCAAAAAATGGCATTATCTTTTATATAGAACAAATTCTTATTCCATATTAAATTAACTAATTCATTATTTAAATGTTCCAATTATGGGAAACATATGAAACAAGCTATCTCAATATATCACAAATTAATTAAAATTTTATTTAACATTGATTTAATTAATTTATCAATAAGCATCAACATTATTTAGGATCATTAACAAATTCTGTTAAACATGCATTCTGGCATCTATTTGATTATCATCAAATCAGGACAACAACAACCAAATTCATACACATGGATATTTGATATATGATCAAATTAATTATCATTTAATTTTGGATTTATGTTTTTTTACCAATTTCATATGCTCAACGAAGCACAACATATACATCATAGAAATCAAACTATCTAGAAAATCATATGTAAACTCATAATCCTAGTAGAAACAATAACATTGGAAAGCGATCAATTCCAATTATTTAATCTAGTTCAATTAATTATTAGATTAATTGAATAGTGATTTGTGGAGATAAAACATTCTAACTCTATGATTTCATATAGATAAAAGAGTATCATTTAATCCCCTACCTCAAAACTGTGTCAACATTATTCACACAAGAACGATGCATGCAACAAATATCTAATAACTCCACCCACAATAACGGCATCCATCTATGGAATTCACTCCCCAACTGTGACTACCAAAAAACAGGATAAACACCATTACAAACATGGGATATTATCCACTATCACATGGAATGAATAAAATGATGAAAAAGTGATGAAACTGGAATAAACTACTTGAAAATGAAATAAACCACACCTTGGATCTACTTGGGTCACCTAAAATCAATTATGTAACCCAAATTATTTATTCCCATTATATGGAACTAATAAAACACCTAAGAGGATTTTCTAGGTCACCTGAAATGAGAGGGTGATCCACTACATCTGTAGGGTATTGAATGACCTATGTTGATAAAAATGCTTAATACAACACTGTAGTATGAAATTAAATGACATGTAATAACATATCAAATCATCTAATCCTTAGAGTTCTATTTCTAGCAGAAAATGATTCAAGAATTCTTTTTGTTTTTTTCTTACCTAACTTCATTATACTTCGTGAACCCTATGTTCCCATTATGTAAAAATTTACATGCTATGAATTCTTCCTACTTTCAGCATCTAGCAACTAAACTACACCACACTTTCTCTTAGACTCTTCCTATAATAATTGGTCTTAAAAAACATCCAAATTAGTGATCCACTTGGATACAATGACTTAAATTAAATACCAATCAAAACATTCTCATTCCGGATAATATAAGCCATCCCATTGAGGAAAAAGAAAATGGGTCATCAGAACAGTCCCCATGAGATATACCTCTCAAGGATCACATCTCCATTGAAGCTCAACCACTATACTACCAGAAAAAGATGAAAACCCATGTAAAAAATAAAAACCAAATACTTAACACACTCTTGAGTAAAATACCACTAAAAATATCAATCCAAAATAAGAAATAAGATAAATCTATATCAAAAACTATAAACGGTTTATAACCAAAACAAAAATAGTGTTACATGAGAATATATAAACCATAAATTGATTGGGGTATTGAGCATGTATAAACAAGTCACATTCCCAAGTACTCTCCTCCACACCACCATGCCACTACATGACATGAACCTAGGGGATAAAATCCCCCTATAACACCATCTCCTAGTGGTATGGGATCTATACCGAACACTCCTCAAAGGTTTCATCATCTTTAGAAGTTATCTCACCCCAATAAATGAACTGAGAGTTTTTAGGAAGATAATGATGGGGCTGTGTTAGATGAAAAACATAGTATTTAAAAATCACCAATGGGGGAAGATCTATATAATACAACATAGATCTAACATGAGATTACACCTCGAAATGCCCAAAAAATCAAGAATAATGTTTAGCACCATGAAAAAAAACTTCACTAACCATGAAGGGAAGTCACCTTCAGAAACACATGATCCCCATCAACAAACACTAGTTGTCTCCTCTTATGATCAACATAAAATTTTTGATGATCTGGAACTATATTCATCTTATTGAAAATAAATTGAATAACTTTTATTGTAATCTTTACCAGTTATAACAAAATAATTGTTGACTCTCTGACCCCAGTACAACACAATGAGGAACAATGAGGTTGTTCGTACAAGGATTTAAATGGAACCATACAGATGGTGGAGTTATACCTCTATTTAAGAAAGTCAACCAAGGAATGGTGCCTCATCCAAAAACCTCTAAAATATAGTAAACTAGAGAACAACATGTCTTCAAAAGTTTGGATGGTCTGCTCTATCAGAACATCCATCTATAGAAGACAAGTTGTTCTTAGGAATAATTGAGAATCAAAATATTACAAGAGACCTCTCCAAGCCTTGCAAGTATAATGAGGATATTTATATTAATTGATCATCTTCTGGACCCTATTGAGTCTCATAACCTCATCCTAATATTTTATCGATAAAACATCTACTTATCTTCACTCCTTGATCACAATAATGTGAGAGGATTTCATAAAATTATCCACTACCACCCATATAGTTTCATAGCCTTCCAATAATCAAGTTAAAATAGTAATAATGTCTAACAAAATGTCCTTCCACTTTTATTGAGAAACATCCAAAAACTGTAGAAAACCATCGGGATGATGGTAAAGAACCTTTACCTTATAGTAGATTGAATAGCGAGACATAAACTCTACAACTGCATACATCAACCCATGCCACCAAAATTGACCCCTCAATGCTCAATAAATAATTGTATCAACCGGATGTAATTTCCAATGTGAACTATGGAAATCCATAAAAATGATGAAACACATAATCAAATTAATGAAGATCCATCTATGAAGCAAACCTCGTTGTTTTTTATCCTCAGACTAACTAGTAAGGACCTCGCCATAAATAACTCATGCACTCCCAACCTCCACCTCAAGATCCCCCGATTGGGACTCTTCCACACCTAGAAACAATGATGACTACACTATCATCTAAGAATATTAAACATCAACCCTTGACTTATCCAATATCAAGATGAAATGCAGAATATTCTTCCATAACTCTCCATGAATTTCCTTATTCATGCACTACATCACTACATGACTTCATACTTAGTGCATCATCCATGAAATTACTCTCTCTTGGTGTATAGAAATTTATTAAGTTGTAATCCTATAAGAACTCCATACACCAATTCCAGAACACGTTCATCTCACATTGAGAGAAAACATACCCAAGCATCTTTTGATCATTTAAGAACACAAAATGCATGTTGATGAGGTAAATTCCCCACAACCAAATAGAAAATAATACTTCCACAAAAATGAGATCATGGGTGGAGTAGTTACAGTCATGGTAACATAAATTTTGAGACCTATATGAAATGATCGATATATATACATCAGAACATAGATAAAACAGAGACACAATACTGCACAGAAACCCTCAAACTAAATTCTTGTCACTGAAAGAAAATGAATAATGGTACTAAAAAATTCTTTTCTATACAATCAAATTGTGTAAAAAGAGTTAATTCAACCTGAACTCTTGATTCATTATAGTGAATGTTGTTAGATGATTTTCAACATGAGATAAATCAAATACGAACCTCCTGTAATAGAATACAAGACCATGGAATGTTTGAGACTCTCCTACTATCATGGGGACTTACCAGTACATAACTGATTCAAACATTTATGGATCCATATCTACTCCCTGATGGAATAAAAAATCCATAAGAAAATGACTTCCGATCCCAAAACCCACACATTGATAGCTTCACAATCATCATGTCATGATGAATAACTCCCAAAATTCCATGCTAATGCACTGCATGCTCCTACTCAGACATGAAGCACACAAGGATGTCGTTAATGAAAAGTAACATGATCGTATACTAGTACTCACAGAACACATCATCCATTAACCCCATGAACATATCTAAATAATTAATCACACTGAATTCTAATAAAAAATAGTAATTCCCTTGATGACAATGGAATGCAGAATTTCAGATATCTTCATCCTTCACATGCATCAGATGATATCATGACCACATATCAATTATCAATTACCATCTTTCACCCTTCAGTTGATCAAAAAAATCATCATTCTATGGAAAAGGATACCAGTTTTTCACATTCACTTTGTTTAAGAGACAATAATTGACTTAAAACGACAAACTACCTATTACATTTTTTGTGTGAAAAAACTTGTTCACCCCACGATGAACCACTCGGCTGAAAAAACCACACAACAATACACCATCAAGCTGTATACACACCTCTCACAACTGAGAAGGCTCCATCCTACACAAATACATTGAGATATGATACACTACTAGATATAGTTCAATCTATAACATGATCTACCGTTGAGGCATAAATGCATAAACCTATTCTAGAAAGACAATATGGTACTATTCTACTTCCATGGGAAACATCCATGACTGAACCTATGAAAAACTAAGAATCATATCAACCATCAATGATGAAATGTATGGAACACACCTACGACCCATCCAAGTGTCTTGCTCATAAAAAAAATTACTAGATCTACATCATCATCGAAGAACACTTCATTCATCCAGAAGAAATCCATGATGGAAAACACTGAATATAACCAATCTATAGTGAGGATTATTTCAAATGCATGTGTCTATAATAATAGAAAATATCCACTACAGTAGTGCTACCCCAGCACTGGCTCACAGTATCTATTTACATCAAACAAGTCAGCTCTACCTCCAACTAGCATAGTCAATGCCAACAGCACTGAAATCCTTTCTACCTCAAGTACCAATGAATAGACAAGGGAAATTGATATGAAAAATTTCATCACTCCTAGATCAAAAAATGAATTCACCCAAGTAGAAAATATGAAAAGGGTACCTCGAATGGTGTCTAGATTTTCTTTTGATAGAAAAACTAAAACGTGAATCCATCACAGCCTGCTCCATGAACTCTTTGAATTTTATAATGACCACCTCCAGGGACGCACTCATATCTCAAGGGATGTTGATCACCCTTAGGGAATCCGATTCCTACACCAAATACCCTCTATTGTTCCCAAACTGGAGAAAACTATTTTTACTATATCATCTGGAACAGTATCTGTGGAGGAACCTTATGTGGAAAAATTGGCACACATTGACTAGATGGAAATGATGGTTACTCTTTTAGTTGATGACCTCATCCTCCACAAGAATAACATGAGTTTGATCCCATAGATTAGGCCCGAGAGCTACTTCATCTTGGGAAACAAAACATTGATGGATGTCTAGGTATATCAGAAACTCTTCATTCTTGTAAATGGGATCCTCGAACCAAATATATGATTAATTAGGAATCCATATGACTTCTCTGTCGTAATGAGGCAGATCTATATAATGTCATCGTGTTTTCTACTACTCTTTCTGGAACCTTGATATATGACTTCAGTATAAACAGGGTTTCTTAGAACAAGATCTCAGGATACAAAGCCTCTTCGAAATGCCTCACCATGGCTTCATCATCTATCAACAGGTCAAAAAACTATTGTAGATGGTTCCAAAAATATATCTTGAAATTTGACACACTATAGGTCCCCCGCCAAAGGGTAAGTAGATTCTGGAATATATCCACCATTACAATTGAAGAAAGAAACATGACACAGAACTGGTCTCGGGACAAATCCCATGTGATTATGGACTCCTCGTGAACCCCAATGAATAAGATACACCACTACCTAACTACCCACACACAAAAATGGGGAATCCCATGATAATAATTGGTCTTTATGATCACATATTAAATTGAATTATATCATAAAATCATCAAACTAGTATTTTATAACTGCCTCTAAAATGGAGCTTTCATACCACTGCAAACACTGGTGTTGAATCTCTCTAAGTTCTCTCCTCCAAGTTTCATTATCATTAACCTCCACTACGTGGTGATCTACTGGTGCAACCTATTAAACAAATTCGTTGAAAACCTAATTAATATGGATACCTAGATCTATTCATATAAATGAAAATACTATTTAGAGCTCCTAAACCTATAAAATGGAAAACTATAAACATTTTTTCCTCTTATTAATTTTAGGTAATCCTATACCATGTTATATGCAATGAAACATAGGTGAAAAAAGGATTGATGCATAAACATTTCCTAGGTCTCTAACCAATAACTAGTATCACAATATACAGTATTAACTCTATGCATAATGGCCAATTCATTGAATCATAAGGGGATAGAAAATACCCTAGTATCAGCTGGCCTTTCATGTTTTAGTGTTTTTTAATCATAGTTGACACAATTTCCCTACTAACCATGAAATCTCACATGTGCCTAACTAAAAAATACATCATATCCCACAACCATATCTTTGATACCAATATATCATGATCCCTACCCATAATGTGTACCCCTCCTAGTCTACTAATGGATTAATAGAGATAATGACACTTGATTCCTGACTCTAGTTCGGCCCAGGTTAGTGACTAAATCCGGGGGTTAGAACAAAAAATTATGCGAGGCATTCCCCTGTAAGAGAAAACATGAAAATTATAGAGATAATACACATAACAAAAAAATTAATTTTTAAACTAAAATATAAATAACAATTCATAATTTATATATGTAATGTTATGAAGGAACTACTAAAACTGAATGGGAAAAAATGTACCAAATGAAAAGTAATGATGTCAGTGATCACGATGCCCAAACACCTCTAGCTAACCCCATGATAGTTATAAACAACCTTTTCTCCAACCATATAATACATAAAAGATAAATATTTTATAAATACAATGGGTGAGAATAAGAGTAAACATAGTAGTGTCATCCCTAGATCCTCTCTGACAAAAGGTCAAAATTCATGATAAATCACAGTGAACTAAAAGTGAAACTAAATCATCACCTAGACATGTCGACTAGGTTCCTTGACTCACAATGGATACTCCCACCTTGTATCTCAGAAAAGATAATATAATCTAATAATGAATATCACGGGTACCCTGCTACAGCATCCCAACCAATTTACTACTATTCCCCATTGTCTCATGTCTGGATCATCTCCTTCCAAAAGGATAGCTGCAAAAACCTGGGAAATTTACAACAAAATACACCTCATACATTAAACCACTATTTCCTTGTAACCTAAATAATCTAGGTTGTTTACAAGAGATACCACATTCTTCATAACATGTAATATACAATTGGTATTATACCTCAATCCATCAAAACACATACATCAAGTAAGTATCCTCAATCCATCACAAGCTATACATGTTTTAACTATTGCAGTCCAAAGGAAATATTATCTACAATAAAAGTGCATGAAATAAAAAAAATTATTATATATCTCTACATGTGTATATGGGGAAACGTAACCACCACGCATACTTTCACAAGTAACTACCAAGTTAAGATAGTGGGGAAAATGGGGGTAGTAATCCATCCATCCTTCGATCGGGATGATGTGGAAAACAACCCCAGGGAATAGAATCATTGCGATGTCATTTTCCCTAACCGATAGGGGGGGTAGTGTCTAGAAACAAAAAAATGTACATGATATAATATATCTCACAGCCACACCATGGCATAACCTAGTCATTGAATATACATTGACTATCATCTCTCAGACTCCTAGTTTCCTCTACTAAGACCATATGTCCTATATGTTCATAACCATTTAAATTCATACGTTATGTTATTGTATTAATTTTCCATCATTTTGACTTTAAATTAATTAAATATTAGCAATTATTTATCCAATAACATTTTCTAAATTAAATTAAATTATCATTAAAAAATATCCATACCCTCCAGGAATATGAAAAATTACTCAATGGATTCTCAGAATTACAACATCATCATTGAATCCCAACATGATCTAACCACATATGTGAAATATGAATTCATTTTTTAACATCATTAATTACTATATTACAATGTATTATAATAAAACATTTTAAGCTACTAAAACATGAGGGTTTAAATGGGTCGTAGATGAACTACCCTTTGATTCATAGCCACCAATAGTATGAGCATTAACTCATTCAACCATGAGAAGAGAAACATAGGAAGATGGCATACAATGCACATATTCACATCTCTAGGAAGGATTGTAACCCAAAACATATTTTTAAAGTAGTGGGGAAGTGAAATTATATAAAAAAATCATGAATATTGGACAAGAAACTAATTCAAAAAAGAATCCATTTTTCATAATAATGGTGATGCCTGATTTCAACCATGTCCATCATTACTAGTTTCTTACCCACCACCCATATCCATATCCTGATGAATCTCACCACTACATGTGTCTATTGTTTCAACAAAAATTGGCCCTCCCCACCACACATACAAAAACACACCTCCAAGCTCAACCATCATAGTCTCACATAACATTTGGGCCTCCCATCCCTCATACCACAACAACCCTCCAAGCTCATGAATACATTGGTCACAACACATCATACAAAATAAGATACAAAAATGGGATCTTCATCCTTAAAATGGAACACATTCTTCCTACACAATGAGATATCATGGATCCAAAGAACAAGGATCATGTTCATTATATGAATATTGGGTACCCATTCTCTAAAAAGAAATTATATTTGATCACACAACTTATTCTAATTCCATCTTGAATTAACCATTTAATTTTTCATAGGTTCTAACTAATGAAAACCTATGAAAAAAGGTTTATCAAACTATCAAAAATTAATTAAACATAAAATTTAACATTCTATTAATTTATTTATCAAAAATAATCGTCATGATTCCGGCTCGTTATCTAATTCAAAAAAACATGAACACTTCAATCAATTTGATTATCACAATATCACAACAACAATAACAATGATATTCATTAAAAATGCAAATTTGAAATTTTATCTAGTTAATTATCAATTAATTGAAACTTCATGTTCTTAACCAATTTGACATGTTATACCAAGATCAATTTGAAGTTCATAGATATCACAATATCATGAAAATCAATAGTAAACCACATATCATGGTATAAACAACCACGTCACCAAAAAATTGATACCAATTCATTAACCTGGATGAAATAATTTTTTGGTTTATTCCATTATGATCAAATGGTATAAAACATGCTACCTATATAATTGCACATAGATAAAATAGAATCATCGATTCCCCAACCATAAAAGGGTTTCGAAATTCTTTGTATGTGAATGAATAAAACAATGGATATCTGCTCACGAATCCATTATGAACTGTATTGATATGTGGATTTCACACCACAACCATACCAAAAAAACCAATTGAAACCCCATTTAAAAAATGGGAGATCACCTAAAATCACATGGGATGATGATCGAGAGGATAAAAAATTCAAACCAGAAGAAACTTCAAGAATACAAAGGAAAACACACTTTGGATCTACCTGGACACCATAAATTGATGAAGGAATATAGATTATTAATTCCCATTGAATGGATATCCAAAACTCCAAATGGGGTGTTGTAAATTTTCTTGTAATGATTGGGAGTTCAGATAAATCCCTAGAGTTATGAATAAACCATGCGGGTGAAAATTGTTAATACAACACTTCATTGGGGAAATACATGATGTATAATCCATTTTAATTTATTTTAATCCTCATGGTACAATTTTCATGAAAAAATGTGTCACCAATTATTTTTATTTGTTTTTTTCGATCCCTAATATCATGATCCCTATATTCATATTGTGTAAAACCATTACACATTATAAAATCCGTCAACATCTAGTAAATAAAAACACCATCATAACATTATCATATGTCCCAATGAAATAAAATTTGAGATGTATAAGCCTTAAAATAATCATATCATTCAATTGAGAATTAATCAATCAAGTGGTTATGTGTAAAAAAACTAAATCCACATAAAATAATGTTATATATATGTATATCTAATAAATTTTATTCCACACATAATCATTATATTATAATATTAATGAATAATCTATACAACCTAATGAATGGAAATTGAGTTTAGAAACACCTTACCTCATTAATATTTCATGAATCATAACCAATGGATGATGAAAAATTATTTTTAATGTAAAATAACATTAACTGTTATGGTATCATGATATAAACTGTAATATTGTTTTATATAGACTATAAGAAATATATTTACAAAATTAAAACAAACTCAATTAATTGTAATTGACATTATATCCCTTTATATGAGTCCAGAAATGCTATATATATACTTTAACACATGTATAATAAACATATGTAATTTATTTTCTTTCATAATATCATATTCCAATAACAATAACTTATCTTTAAAAAAATTATATCATTTATTTTAATTAAAAATTTAATTCATTAATCTGTTAAGTCCATGCTAGGTTATTTGAGGATGTTTTGTTCGTTACATGAAAATGATTTTAGTTTATTGACTGTGGTAAAAGGGATAATAATTCCATCATATAAAAAATAATAAAAGTAAAATAATGATATTTTATTCATTAAATATAACTTTAATTTCAATCCATTAATCTTGGTTATAAAAAATGAATAATATAATAATCAAGGAGAAAGTTGGTTATACATGTTCATGAGTTACCTTTCCATATTTCAACTAACCTGAATGAATGAAGGTGGGTGATTTTTTCATTAAAAATTAATTATTTTATCATAAATATCATAATATATGTTTAAATAAACATATATATAATAGATATTTGACAAGGAGATTAAAAATTAATCACATCACTTTTTTGAGGTGGTAATCCAAAGATACCAAAAATTGAAATATTCTTTTTCAAGGAAGAAAAGGTAAAAAATTTGATGCCATGTTATATTTTGAGGATGATATTTTTTACAAGTATCAAATATATATATATATATATACTAAAAATATCATTATAAACACCTATGACATTGGATGATGGAAAATGAATTATATCAGTTTGTGAGGCTGTAATCCGTTATACACACAAATTATTTAATCACTTCTCAATTGATGTAAGTGGTTTTGGATAACTTTTTTTATGTTCACATCATAATATATCATATATGGGAAAAAATTATGAAACTTATATAATAAAATATAGATTACATATGAAAGAAATATAAAATGAAATGAAGATAAAACACCTGGTTAAAATATATACCACTTTTTTGGGAAGCATCATTTTCATGTAATATTAGTATTATATAATAATTAAGACCTTTTTTTCATGGGTATTGATGTTATGATGGGATTGGGTTAGTTATCATCTAAACAACATTGATCTTGAAGTGTAGAGTTGAGAGAAGTGGGGCTAACCTTTTATATGTGGGGGAGATAACTAAATATAATTTTTGAAATGAATAATATATATATCACAAAATAATTTAGTGGAATAATGAAACTAATTATTCAATGAAAATGTTAAATAGAATATAAATAATCTAATCCTATAACATTAATATTTGTTTTCCAATATTTTAATATATATCTTTTTGTTAAACTACATTAAACTCATTTTATCCTTAAAAGTGATAAATTAACTTTTAATCATGACAAATAATTAATATGGATAAAATAAAATGGTAATTATATCTAAATATAAAAATTATTATTTAATAATCTTAATAATAATTATCTTTTTCTATTTATATTGGTATAAGAAATTACTTTTTACATAAAAACATAAAACAAATGAAGAATAATTTTTGAAAAATTATCATATTTAAATTTAAAAATAATTTTCCCTTAATATTGAATAATATATTGATTTATTATAAATATATTTGTTAAATAATATGTTATTTTATATTTTTATAATTTTTTTAAAAAAAATGAATGGAATTTTTTAATAATAATATTATATTAAAAAATTGAAAAATGGTTTTCAATTTGAATAAAATATAACATATCATAAAAATGTTTTTGATTGGGATTTCAAATTAAAAGTAATGAAATAATATACATTATTTATCTACAAAAAAAAATTATTTTTTAAAAATTACTAAATCATTACGTTAATATTTATAGATATTTCAATTCTTAATAACATGGTTTTAACTATAATTAACCATATTTTCCCTTTAATGTGGTTCTAAATATATTCCATATTTTCTATTCATTATGAATAAAAATTAATTCAAACTTATTAAAAAACATAATTATGATTACTCAAAACATGGATTCTATTTTATCAAATTATATTCACAATATTTGTTGAATTTATTTTATAAAAATTCAACAAAACATGATAAAAAGTAGTTTCCCAAAAAAATAATCCCAACTATAATAATATTTTATATCAAAATATATGAGAAAATTGATTTATATGATCATAATATAAAAAAAATATAAATTAACTTATTTTCATTTTAAAATATATAAATATAATATATATATGTATATGTAAATATTTTAAATACGATGTTTGTTATCAATAAAATTCAGTATATTTCACTATTTATCGACAAATAAACCATTTTAAAAACTTTTAAATAAATTAGTAAATCATATTATTGACTTGATGAATAAAAAAAGATGTTATTTTTGATGTTTTGTATTTGAAATTCTGTGTAATATTTTTATTATATAAAATTATTCTAAGACCGTGCGCTCTAATGACACGTGATTCTGAGACACAGAGTGCTTGGAATGGAATTTTGGACTTTTTTAAGGTACATTCAGTAGACGTGTGATAGGATTTTAAAATCTTTTGAACTAGTGCTCAGATTTCTTTTCTGAGGGAACCAATGAACTCAGAGCTCTAGGATTAGTCTAGAAATTAAATAATTTTTGATGGAAAGGGCCGAGCATAATAGTTTTTCTCACAAATTTTGAGACAAATAAAAAAATAATTTCAATGAATTATTTTATTTCATCATCACCATTTGTTGGAAGATAGTGACGTTATAGTGTAGTGACGAGGCGGCGATTAGGTAAAATAATGGAGGGTTAATGATGGATTTTTTGAAATCATGAAGATATTATTTTAATGGCTAATTAAATATAGCTCATTAAACATGGGTAATTGTTTGAGCATCATAACTGGGAAAAGTGTCGATTCCGATTTTTTTCTTTTATTAATTAAATGTATGGAGTTTGGGAATTAAAATTTGTGGATTCTCGTAAGAAGATCCATTGAATCACCCCTCCAATGTAGAATTCTGAATTTTGACAGATCTTCATCGTCGTTGACGCTCCTAGAAAACGAAGACAGAAGTGGCACGTCGACACCTTAAACTCCTGAGGACGAACACTACAAAATAGAACTTCAAAGGGGTAGTGGTTTTTTTATTTTGATTCTACTTCCTATTATTTTTTAGAAAAAATGTACGTGGATCAACACATTAATAGGTTGACTCACACTTCAAGTGTTTATGAAAATGTTTAACACTATTGGTATATCTTTACTCGTGATTAAGTGTATCATCCCAGGTAAATAAAGAATATTACATTTTCATATTTATTAATATTTGTGAATAAAATATTAATATTATTTTAAATTTAATTCTATCTTAAATGGTGTACCCAATAGTCAAAAATGAGTTTCATTGAAATCTTATGTCGCACACATCTAATATAATAATATTATTTTAAATGGTAGTTAATGCCTAACCAGTATAATGGAAGGAATGAATAGAACTAACTACCAAATGATTATAAATTCATGTCAAATATTTTTACATTTATCCAAATAAATGTTAAAGGACTAAAATGAAAATGAATCCAATTTTAAGAATAAATACTCTAATATTTTTAAAAGATTGTTTTACCACCTTTTGATGGCGAACTTTTTTAAATCCTACTTTTGACACCTTTATAAGGTCTATTTATCAAAACAATCTTTTTATTTATAATTGTGATATTGAAATTTACTTTGGATAAATTTTAGGTATTTTTTTGACAATGTTCATTTTTTAATGAATAGTGAAAAATACTGCATTTTACTTGAAAACTGCTTTTCCATCTAATTAAATTATATTGATATATTATCTTTTTAATTTTTTTTAAAGTTTAGATAGAATATATTTTTATCATTTAATCCAATGGTGGTCATTGGTATTAATTTCACTTTGAAATTGGACATAAACAATAGTCAATCTTTTAATAGAAATTGTTTCTAAAAACCCGCCATTTGTTTTGACAACGAGAATTATTTTTAAATTAATTATTTAGATTTCTGTGTTTGGAATTGGGTAAAATGGATTCTGTATTTAGAATCAGAAGGTCCAAATTAAGAAATTAAGACTCTTTTATTTTTAGACATTATGAATAGTAACGACTGCAATTATCTTTAATTATCGTGATTAATTAGTAATCGGGTAGTTAGGGGTAATAAAATAATGTCATTATAATAATAAATAACCCTAAAATGTGTCATAATTATTCTATATGTGTCATTTCATACCATGGTAAGCCTTGTGGAAAACTTTGGGACCCCATGGAATCACTTTTGGGTGATAGTGACACTTTATCATTTTATTTGTTTAAAGAAAGGAGAATATCAAAAAAGTATGTAACACCAAAGTAAAACAATTTTAATTATGTCTACATAGGTTCCCTCTTGGACTATAAATTTACATTGGAAGGCTAAAAATATTACCTACATCATAGTATTTGTTTTATAATTGTTAGACATTAAATAAATTAAATTCTTTATGACACCATGATGATGCAACGATTACCTCATTAATGAACGATTTAAAAAAATAAAGATAATGTAAAATCTAATACATTCACTTGTCAAAGACCTATTTGATGAGTATATTTCGAACCCTTATCACCTTATCCTTTAAATATATCAATTTGGGACCTTTAAAATCCGAAACTCATTTTAATATAATGTAACATTTCTTGACTTTCCAAGAGTGCCTCTCCTCCCTCTTATAAAAGACCCCCACCTCTACAACCTTACCCAAACCTCTCATGCCATTGGCTCGAGAAAACTCTACCCATTTTATCTGTCCCAATCTCTCTTTTCATCATATAATCCTTTCTTCAAGCAGAAATCTCTCCAAGAAACCCTTTTGGTCCAAACCAAGGGGAGTTACTTGATTTAAAGGTAATGTCTTCTCTTATGTTCATTTGTTTTATTTTGCCTCTCCAAACCCCTAAACAATTTTTATTCCATTATTTTGTAACAAAAACAGTATCTTAAATATACTAGGACTTTTTTATGAGAATTATTTGAGCTACAATTACACACACATCCGTCTAATGGTTAATGAACATAATGTTTCCGTGGATGGCGAATTACGGCCTCACGAAACGATGATTGTTCTATCTTTTCATACCACCTCACATGGTGGCCATTATGATGGTACTATATTTATTTATGATATATATTATATTTATCTCCTCTCTATTATTCTGTATTTTATATTTAATACATACTTTTATGCTTTGTATGTTGTGAAAATGCGATAATTTCATTTGAGGAAGTGTGGACTGCCGCCCCCTCAAGTGATGTGATTCGTTCATGAAATACATGGAATGTATAAAGAATGAAATTTTTGAACTATGTTAAATATATAACATATATATTATACTGGAATTATAATATATATATATTTATCTCATTTATTTTTAATTCCATTAATATGAAAAAGAAATGAAAGAAGCGTTCATGCGTACGTACGGCCTACCGTCTCCATGAACGGTGCATTTCATTTTTTTATCTCCAAATGTTATGGAATAGTATGAAATGAATATATACTAGATATATATGATATTTAAATCATTAATACTATTCTAGAGATGATGTAACTATAACTACATGGAAAATTCATTTCTGACAACTTCAATTTTGACTCATGTACTGAACATCGACAAAAACGTCTATTATGAACTGACATTATTAATCAAATATTATAACATTATCTTATGTGATATGAACTGAATAATAATATTTAAAGGAGTTACAGCAGCAATAATAAATTGAAAAAAGTTTATTATTCAGGAATATAAATAAATGAACAAGACAAGTCAGACTTGAGTTAAGGGATTCTACCTCTCTCTTTCCTTTCATGTATTATCCATTATGTCATTTATTTTAAGCTCCATGTTATTATGTTGGGGATGTTATTTTATATTCCTCATTTATTAATTTTTATGTTTATATTATGAGGGACCATATTTGATCTCATAAATGCATTTTTGGAAGTTTTATGAGGCGTCGTTAGGCTGGTGAGTTTTCATAAGAGATTTTCCATCTCACTTTTATTCTCGTGGGTTTTATGCTACATTTTCCAGCATTTCCTTTGAGTGGTGTATGTACTGACCATTTTTCTACTCATTGTGTAATACACTTTAGTTTATAATTATTTAAATCAATTTTTTATAGTCCTTCTTTCATGGGGTGTACGTTTCGATAGTTACCCAAGTCAGTGAGAGAACCTTTCTCCCTCCTATTTTTAAAAGACTTCTTTTTTGTTTTGTCTTTTAAATTACATCTTCTTATGTTGGGATATGTTCTTATATATCCTTATTGCTGTAAATTTTATGTCCAAGTGATGAGATACCCTTTATCTCTCTCATCAACTATTTTTCTAAAATTTGATGTGATGCCGTTAGGCTATCAAATTTTTGCAAGGGAACTTTTTAACCCAATCCAATTCTTTGGGTTAAAGCTCTACTTCTTGATTATGTCATGCTATGAATATGTGTGGATGAAATCTTATTTTTTACACTGAGTATCCACTTATATTTATTGTATTTATATTTTTCACACATAATTATGTCATTTCTTTATTCTTTCTCTAATGGCATGATCCTTGATTGGGATTACATCAAAATTTCTTCTAATTGAGACATTTCTTTATGATATTAACTTGTATTCTTTTATAAAGTGTATATAAAACCCCTTTGACTTTCCATATCCATATTATTTCTATACTAAAGTCATTTAAATGTTTTAAAAATGGTCTACTTTCATGTGGCTTATAATCTAATTGTTCAAAATGGAAAAGCACTCTTTTATTAAAAGATTGTTTTAAATGGTTTTAAAGATTTATTCTTTTAAACCTTTGTCATGCATGTCCATGTTTTAAAAATGGTTTTAAGTATATATTAATATGTACATGAATATTTTATAACACTTTAAAATGTTTCTAAGTGGTATGGGACACTTTGATTATAAGATATTTTTTAAATGTCTTCTTTTAATATTTTCAAAGTATAAAGGGATATTTATCTCTTTGAGTTTTAATGATTTTATTGGTTGTTTTTATTTATGATAATATCATGATGTGATATCTTGTTATTGAAATGTGGATATTTTATGTTTCTTTTATGCATGTTTTATGTGTTATGATTATGTTATGTTTCTTGGGCATTGTTTATGAAGACGGGTGGTTCTGTGAAAAACTAAGGGCGGGTGAGCCCGATATAGATCTCCAATGCATTGGGTAGCATGAAGAAGATAAATGCTAAGTTTTATCCTAAGAGATTTCGGGAATATACTGTGATGGGTATCCCAAACGTAACCATGAGGGTTACTCCCTACGTATGAATGTTATGAATTCCTCAAGATACCTTTATGTCTTATGATTTCTATGATTTATTCATGATTTGATGAGGTATGTTAATGTTCTTATGTTTTATCAGTAAAGTATGATTTCATTAATTCTTATGTATAGATGGGCTAATGTTTCCATTCCGTACTTTTTTATCCCTTACAGAGCTTTTTATGTTTATCCAACGTTTTTGAAATGTTTTCCACAGGAAAAATAGATGAATAGGGTCAAGGATGGGATCAAGGAAAGACATGCTATCTAAAACATGGAACCGGACATGTTTCTTTTTAAGAGATTTTATTTTATGGAAACTTAGTAGAAGTGTATACTTTGTAATCTTTTGTGATGGTATAGTTATTTCTTAATTATCTAAAACTCTAAACCCGAGAAGATCCTCTATGTGAATTATTCATTTAATTCATTATCATGTAAGGTTTTATGTCAGGGTCCTTATAGTTGGTATCAAAGGTCGTTTTAGAAAACTTTAGGGATTATGAGTATTCATTAAACACATGAATAGTCACTATGATTATTATCTTAGTTAAATCATTGTTTTATAACTTTTTCAGATCAATGAAATGGAAGGAGGAGGGCCTCAAACGACATTCTTATCTCTTCCTGATGACTCGTTTGCAATAATTATTACAAAGTCATGTTCGGATGATTGGGAAAAATTTTCTAGGATACAACTCACTTCCAAGCATCAGTTTGAGATATCAAACACCTCCACTATACCTCATTATCATCATGGATCATGGGTTATATTTAGAAAAATCCTATTTTCACAATATTCTCATATTTTCAAGAAAAGTATATTTTATCGAGGAATTTTCAAATATTTTAACTTATCAAAAGATTTTGAAGGATATTATAATTTTAAAGAACATGCTGAAGAAGGATACTCTTGTGAAACCTATGTATATTTTCTTTTAAAATATAGTCTCTCAGCACATACCTATGGTATTTTAAAAGGACCATTAATTGAAAGTTTCAACTCAAATTCAGTTAGACTATTTTATAGAAATCATGTCTTATCAGATGTTTTGAAATTATATGTCATACATGATTATTTTCGAGAAAAAAAATTGTGAACACCCATATGACCCATGTTGTACAAGGTGTATTTGGATGGAGGAAGAAAATGATTTTGAAGGACCTCTATGTAATTGTTTTGATGCATGGACCCTCTACCAACGTGAACAAGATGACGATGAAACCAAATGGACACCATGATCAAGCTAGGATGTTCTTATTTTTTGGGGATCATTTTATTTTACCTTATATTGGTTAAATAATACTTCATGAATAATGATGTTGAGATGATAATGAACTTGGAAAAAAATTAGAGGTATAAGGAGACCATTGTGGTTAAAACCTGTAAGGGTTATTTTTGAGATTTATAAAAAGGACTACCCATAAAATGGGTGACAACCTGTCGTGTTCGGAAAGGCCACATGAATCTAACCAACAACTGAAGGGCGACAAGGGCGCATGGCCTACCAGTATCCTACTGTGAAGTCACTGGTTAGTACATCTTATACTTTTTAGTTAAATGATTTTATGTATCAAGAATAAGTTTATTTTTTGAACTTATGTTTTATTAAATGGATATCCTTAATGTAGGAAAATGATTTGGTGACTGATTGATAAAGGTTATTTTGTAAGATGTTCTCTATTTCGTGGAAACAATATATGCCTATAGAAAATAGAATACTTTTGGATTTCAATTGAGGAGAAACAGTGGAATTTTATTTTAGAAGAATCTATGTTTTTGTTGCGGACATAGGACTTTTTGGTTTATTTATGAAAATGATTAACCTATCATGGAGATAATGGGATTAGGTTAATTAATTTTCAATACAAGACATTAAGAGGAACTGATGTTATTTGGAGATAAATGCTAAGATTTATCTTAGAAGACTATGTCATCAAATCCTTCAAAGATTTAGGATTCAATCTTAGTTTTGATTACATTGAATAATTTTGTGGATAGATGTTTATTGAATGGTCTTTTTTGAACTTTGGATAATGTTTGAATGTTTTTATAGATTAAGAGTAGTATTTCTTTTTATAAAGGATTATCATTTTTGGGGATTATCTGATCTTGTAATAACATTTTGGGTTTTGGTTTTGGTTTTGGTCTAAAGATATGGAACGTATATAGTTCTCTTTTTTGGATTAGATGATTCTATAGAAGTTAATAATAGTTCTCTTAATGTGAACAAGTTATCTTAAATACTCATCTTTTGGAGAAAATATGAGTTTGTGTAAGAAATCTAGGAAAAGTTGAAAGTCAACATGACAAGTGAGTATGTTTCGTTATGTTTTAGTTAAGAACATAAATAAATTCCTCAATGAAAAGTAATTTAAAACAAAAATGTTTTCTGTTAATTTTTTCGACTGGGGAATCAAATGCCATTTAACCCATCACACGTTTGTGCTTTCCTGGTGGCTAACTTTCTCCTAAACATGTTTTCTATCACTCTCCATCGGAACAAGACCGTTTGTTTTTTTCATCCATATCCATGTCTTCCTACATGGAATCCTAGTATAGGATAATTTGGGTGACCCTTGTACTTCCCTTTTTTTATTTTAAGATGCTAGTTAAATTTACTATTTTTCCGATGTGGGGATTTTAATGATGTTTCCAAGCCCAATTTTAAAATTGTGAGGATGAAATTCCCAAAAGGGGGGTAGGATGTAACATCCCAGGTAAATAAAGAATATTACATTTTCATATTTATTAATATTTTGAATAAAATATTAATACTACTTTCAAGGGAATTCTATGTTAAATGGCGTACCCAATACGCAATAATGAGTTTCTTTGAAATGTTACGTCACACACTAATAATATAATAATATTATTTTAAATGGTAGTTAATTCCTAGCCATTGTAAATGCATGAATGAATAGAACTAACTACCAAATTATTAAATATTCTTTTCAAATATTTTTACATTTATCCAAATAAATTTTAAAGGCTTCAAATGTAAATGAATCCAATTTTAAGAATAAATACTATAATATTTTTAAAAGATTGTTTTACCGCATTTTGATGGAGAACTTTATTTAAATCCAACTTTTGAAACGTTTATAATCTCTATTTGTCAAAATAAACTTCTTCATTAGAATTGGGATATTCAAATTTACTTTGGATAAATTTTTGGTATTTTTCTAACAATGTTCATGTTTTTAATGACTAGTGAAAAAATAGTGCATTTTACATTAAAACTGCTTTTTCATCTAATTTAATTATATGTATAGATTATCTTTTCAAATGGTTTTAATGTTTAAATATAATAAATTTTTATCATTTAATCCAATGGTGGTCATTGGGATTAATTTCACATTGAAATTGGACATAAACAATTGCCAATCTTTTGAAATAAATTGTTTTTAAAAAACCTGCTATTTGTTTTGACAATGAGATTTATTTTTAAATTAATAGTTGAAATTTCTGTTTTTGGAATTTGGTAAAATGGATACCATAATTGGAATCAGATGTTCCAAATTATGAAATTAAGTCGTTTTTTTGGACATTATGAATAGTAATGACGCTAATTCTCTTTAATTATCGTGATTAATTAGTAATCAGGTAGTTAAGGGTAATAAAATAATATCATAATAATAAAAAATGACCCCAACATGTGTCCTAATTCTTCTGTTTGTTTCATTTCCGACCATGTGATGCCTTGTTCCAAACTTTGGGACCCCATGGAATCACTTTCTGGTGATAGTGACACTTTATCATTTTATTTTTTTAAAGAAAGGAGAATATCACAAAAGTATGTAACACCTAAGTAAATCAAATTTAATTTTTTTACATAAATTCTCTCTTGGACTATAATTTTTTATTGGAAATATATTAATATTTCCTACATCATAGTATTTTTTTATAATTTTTAGACATTAAATAAATTAAATTCATTATGACACCATGATGATGCAGCGATTACCTCATTAAAGAACGATTTATATAAAATGAAAAGATAATGTAAAATCTAAGACTTACACTTTTCAAAGACCTATTTTATGAGTATAATTATTACCCTTATCACCTTATCCTCTAAATATATCAATATGGGGCCTTTAAAATCCGAATCTCATTTTAATATAAAGTAACATTTCTTGACTTTCCAAGAGTACGCCTCCTCCCTCTTATAAAAGTCCCCCACCTCTACCACCTTAACTACACCACTCAAGCCATTGGCTCGGCCAAAAGCTTCACATTTTATCTCTCCTCATCCCTATATTCATCATATAAGCCCTCCCGTAGGTACAAAGCTCATCAAGAAACCCTTTTGATCCAAACCAAGGGGAGTTACTCGATTTAAAGGTAATGTCTTCTCTTATGTTCATTTGTTTTATTTTTCCACTCCAACACCCTAACCTCTTTTTATTCCTTTAATTTGTAACAACACCAGTATCTTCAATTTAGTAGGATGTTTTTATGAGAATTATTAGAGCTACACAAAATCGCAACTCCGTCTAATGGTTAAATAACACACTGTTTCCGTGGATGGCGAATTACTGCCTCATGAAACGATGATTGTTCTATCATCTCCTACCACCTTTCATGGTGGCCATTATGATGGAACTATATTTATTTATGATATATATTATATTTATTTCCACTCTATGATTCTGTATTTTATATTTAGTACATACCTTTATTCTTTTCATGTTGTGCAAATGCGATAATTTCATTTGAGGAAGTGTGGACTACCGCCCACTCAAGTGATGTGGCTCGTTCATGCAATAGATGGAATGTATAAATAATGAAATTTATGAACATATGTGACCTATATAACGTATATATATTATTTTAATTATGATATATATATCTCTCTCATTTAGTTTTAATTCCATTAATATGACAAAGAAATGGAAGTAGTGTTCATGCATACGTATGGCCTACCGTCTCCATGAACGGTGCATTTCATTTTTTATCTACAAATGTTATGGAATAGTATAAAACGAATATATAATGGATATATATGATAATTAAATCATTAATACTATTCTGGAGATGATGTACCTATACCTACATGGAAAATTCTTTTCTAACAAGTTTAATTTTGACTCATGTACCGAACATCCACAAAAACGTCTGATATGAACTCACATTATTAACCAATTATTATAACATTATAATATGTGATATTAACTGAATAATAATATTTAAAGGAGGTCCTTAAGAAATTAAAATTGACCAAAGCTTATTATTTAGGAATATAAATAAACGAACAAGACAAGTTGGACTTGAGGCAAAAGATCCTACCCCTCTCTTTATTTTCATGTATTCTCCTTTATGTCATTTATTTTAAGCTCCACTTAATTATGTTGGGGATGTTATTTTATTTTCCTTATTCTGTACTTATTACTTTCACATTATGATAGACCCTATTTGATCTCAGAAATCCATTTTTTGGATGTTTTAAGAAGCACTGTTAGGCAGCTGTTTTTTCTTAAGGGATTTCTCATCTCACTTTTATTCTCATGGGATTTATGCTACATTTGCCACCATTTCCATTGATTGGTGTATGTATTGCCCATTATTCTACTATTTTTGTAATATAATTTTGTTTATCAATATTTACATCAATGTTTTATAGTCCTTCTTTCATGGGGTGTACATTTCGAAAGTTACCCAAGTAAGAGAACATTTCACCCTCCTATTTTTAAAAGACTTCTTTTTGTTTTGTATATTAAATTACATATTCTTATGTTGGGATATGTTATTATATATCCTTATTTCTGTAAATTTTATGTCCAACTGATGAGATACCCTTTATCTCTCTCATCAACACTTTTTCTAAAATTTGATGTGCCTTCGTTAGTCTATCAAATTTTTGCAAGGGAACTTCTTATCCCAATTCCAATTCTTTGGGTTAAGCCTCTAGTTCTTGATTATGTCTTTATATGAATATGTGTGGATTACATCTGATTGTTTTACACTGAGTAACCACTTATATTTAGTGTATTTATATTTGTCACACATAATTATGTCATTTCTTTATCCTTGCTCTAATGGCATGATCCTTGATTGGGATTACATCTCAATTTCATCTCATTGAGATATTTATTAATGATATGAACTTTTATTCTTTTATAAACTGTATATACAACCCCTTTTACGTTCCATATCCATATTATTTATATACTAATGTCATTTAAATGTTTTGAAAATGGTCTACTTTTAGGTGGCTTATAATCTAAATGTTCAAAATGGAAAAGCACTCTTTTATTAAAACATTATTTTAAATGGTTTTAATGATTTATTCTTTTAAACATTTATCATCCATGTCCATGTTTTAAAAATGGTTTTAAAGATTTATTTATATGGACATTAATGTTTTAGAACCCTTTAAAAAGTTTTGAAGTGGTATGGGACACTTTGATTCTAAAATGTCTTTTAAATGCCTTCTTTTAATATTTTCAATGTATAAAGGGATTTTTCTCTCATATAGTTTAAATGATTTTATTATATGTTTTTATTTATGATAATATCATGATGTGGTCTCTTGTGATTGTAATGTGGAAATTTTATGTTTCTTTTATGCATGTTTTAAGTGTTATGATTATGTTATGGTTCTTCGACATTGTTTATGAAGACATGTGGTTTAGAGATAAACTAAGGGCGGGTGAGCCCGATATACCTCCCCAATGCATTGTGTAATGCGAAGGAGTTAAATTCTATGTTTTCTCCTAAGTGATTTAGGTAATATACTGTGATAGTTATTCCAAACATAACCATGAGGGTTACTCCATACATAAGAATGTCATGAGTGCCTCAAGTTACCTTTATGTGTTATGATTTCTATGATTTATTCATGATTTGATGAGGTATGTTAAAGTGATTTTGTTTTATGAGTAAAGTATGATTTCATTAATTCATATGTATACATGGACTAATTTTTTCACTCCGTTCTTTTATATCCCTTACTGAGATTTTTATGCTCATCCCAAGTTTTTGAAATGTTTCCTACAGGACTTAAAGATGAATATGTTCATGGATGGGATCATGGAAATACATTCTATCTAAAACATGGAACTAGACATGTTTATTTTTAAGGGTTTTTATTTTATGGTAACTTAGAAGAAGTGTCTACTTTGTAATCTTTTGAGATGTTATAGTTATGTCCTAATTCTCTAAAACTCTAAACCTGAAAAGATCCTCTATGTGAATTATTCATTTAATTCAAGATCATGTAAGGTTTTAAGGTCAGGTCCTTATATTAAGATTATTTTTGGTGGTGGAATTCTCAATGTGGCAGAAATTAAATTCTGGGTCCTATGTTGGGTTGGAAGTGACCTGAGGGACCCTTTGACATAGATGTTTCAGAGAACGGACTACCGGAGCAACTCGGGTGGCCTGCGACATAGATCTCGGGTGGTGGAGGTGGTGCGCCATGGCCGGCTGGCCAATCGGCTAGGGGATACAGCGGCGGGAACCTTTTATAAGGCCCCAACCTTAAACCTTACTTAATCTGGAGTTATTACAAGATTACACATTGGGGATCTTTTCGGGTTTAGAGTTTTAGAGATTTAGATCATAAAACATGCATTACATTCCACATATAAACAAAGTGGTTACATAAAGATATTATTCTTCTTTCCCATCAATGGAAAATATTTAAAATAAAACATGGATTCCTTCGTGACACTTACTTGACACTATCATTATATCATGTACCTTTCCCTTGACCCGTGGAAAACATTTCAAAAAAAAACTTGGGATGAGCATAAAAATCTCATTAAGGGATATAAAAATATGGAAAGGAAACATGGGTACATATATACATAAGAATGAAATCATAATTTACACATAAAACATAATCACTTTAACATACCTCATCAAATCATGAATAAATCATCGAAATCATTAGTCATAAAGATAACTTGACCCATTCATAACATCCTTACGTAGGGAGTAACCCTCTTGGTTACGTTTGGAATACCCATCACAGTATATTCCCAAAATCTCTTCGGAGAAACCTTAATGTTTCACTCCTTCGCGTTACACAATGCATTGGAGAGCTATATCGGGCTCACCCGCCCTTAGTCTATCACAGAACCACCCGTCTTCATAATAATGCCCAAGAACCATAACATAATCGTATCACATAAAACATACATAAAAGAAACATAACATTTCCACCTTTAAATAACATGATATCAATACAACACATTGATATAAAAACATTATGAAAACAATTTTCAATACCAAAATAAAATAAAAGTAAAACATAGTATTTATTTTTCTTTGTAAAAAAAGGAATGGCTTGTAGAGGAAGCCGAAACTCAAATAACGGTCACGGCGGCAGAGAAGTTGTTTTCACCGTATACGTACAACAAAAACATTCCCTTTTGTCATTTTGTAAAATGCTTCGTATAAAAAAGATTCCTTTCGGATAAACATAAAAGTAAAAGGGGTTTATACACCGTATAAAAGAAGGTTGTGTATAAAACAAAATATGCCTCAATGAAAGGAGATTGAGACGAAGTCCCGTACCTCAGGTCCGACTTGACTCGGTCGTTCTTTAATCTCCTGAATAATAAACTTGAGTTAATTTCTACTTGTTTAAGAACCTTTTTCAAGTTCATTATTCCTTTTATATCACTTATTTCCATGTCATGAACACTATGTAATTATTTAAGTTAATAACATTCGTTTTAACGATCATTGGTATTTGAGTAAAAAATAAACCTTTTATAATTACAAGTTGTTCATGTATCCATTATATCAAGAATGGTATTCATGATGCAGATATCATATATGTCATATATATCAAGTACATACATGCATTTATAATATTACACAATCATTTATAGGTAAGAAATGAAATGCACCGTTCATGGAGAAGGTAAGCTGTACGTACGCATGAACACTACTTTCATTTATATTTCATATTTAATAGAATGGAATCATAATGATATAAAGGTATATTATAATTCCAGTATAATATCATATATAATATCATAGTTCCATCCTTTATACGTCCCACATATGGTATTTAACGAATCAAATCACTTTGAGGGGGCGGTAGTCCGCACTTCCTTAAATGAAGATATCGCATTTACCCATAATGGAAACCATAAAGGTATGACCAAAAAGAAAAAAACATAAGATTAAGGAAAACATAAACATATTATATATCATATATAAATATAGTGGCATCTTAATGGCTACCTTTTAAGGTGTTAAAATAATTTTGAACAATCATCGTTTCGGGAGGCATAAATTCACCATCCACGGAAACAGTATGTTCGTTAACCATTAGATGTAGGTGTGTGTAAGTGTAGCTATAATCCACATTATAACAACATCCTATTATATTGAGGATACTGGATTTGTTACAAAATAAAATAATAAAAAGAGTTTAGGGCGTTGGAGAAGCGAAATAAAACAAAAGAACTCAAAAGAAGACATTACCTTAAAATAGGGTAACTCCCTTTGGTTTGAGCTCAAAGGCTTCCTCGGGAAGACTTCTGCCCAAAGTGAGGCTTCAAGGAGTAATAGAGGGAAGTGGAGAGACAAAATGGTCAGGGGTTGGCCGAGCCAAAGGCTTTGGGAGTGTGGGTAAGGAGGTAGAGGTGGGGGCCTTTTATAAGAGGAGAGGAGGGGCACTCTTGGAAAGTAAAGATAAGTTACTTTATTTTAAAATGAGTTTCGGATTCAAAAGGTCCCACATTGATATAATTCGAGTATAAGGTGATAAGTGTTCGGAATCCACTCATCCAATAGGTTTTGGACATGTTTAGGTCTTAGATATTACATTATCTTTCCATTTTATTTAAATCGTTAAATAATGAGGTCATCGCTGAATCATCATGATGTCATAAATAATTTAATTTATTTAATTTATAAAAACTATAAAATAATACTATGATGTAGGAAATCGCTTTATATTTCTAATGAATATTTATAGTAAAAAATATGACTTGTATAACCCCATATAAAAATTGTTTTAGTAACATAACTCATGTTTGTGTCATTTTTACTTTAACATTAAGTAAAAAGTTATTTATGTCATTTCCCAACCAATGTGGCTCCATGGGGTCCCAAAGTTGACCCATGGCTTTTCATGGTCGGCCATGACACAACCAATAAGGGTAGTACATGTGTCTAGGTCATTTCATTTTATTAAAACATTATTCTTACCTTAAACTACACTAATTACCTCTAATCGCGATTAAGAACTTAATAACTTACTATTCACCAAAAAAATTATTTTAATCCCATTGAATCCCATTTTACTTCTTAATGAAAACCATTTATGTAGTATTTTTGAAATTTAAAACACAATGATGGCAAAATTTCATTTAAACGGAAAAAGCAATTTTTATAAGTACCACTTAGTGGTTTCACTATTCATCAAAAATTGAAGTTTTTCAGAAAATTACCAAAATTTCACACTAGGCTATATTTGATATTCCGAATTCAGAAATGATGTCTAGTTTACAAAATTCAAATCATATAAGTCACATTAATTAATTTAATAATTAATTCCCGCTGTCATGACAAATAACGTGTTTTCATGAAACAATAAGTATCAAAAGATTGACAGCAGTTTAAGTCCAATTTCAAAGTGAAATTGATTCCAATGACCACCATTGGATTAAATGGTAAAAATATATTCTAATTTTACTTCAAAACCAATTCAAAAGATAATCTAATCATATAAATAAATTATATTAAAAAGAAGTTTTGATGTAAAATGCAGTATTTTTCACTATTCATTAAAAAAAGAACATTGTATGAAAAATACCAAAACATCACACAAAGTATATTTTGATGTCCCAATTATTAAGAATAAGTTTATTTTGACAAACATATCTTATAAAATTGTCAAAAGATAGATTTAAAAATGGTTTTCCATCAAAAGGCCTTAAAACAATCTTTTAAAAATATTACTGTATTCCATGCTTAAGATTGGATTTATTTTTATTTTAAGCCTCTAAAACACTATGTAATTCATTAATATACATAGATAAAAATTTATATTAATCATTAATTACTTGGGATGTTACGTCCTTCCCCCCTTTTGAAAATTGCATCCCCGCAATTTATTTACTTGTCGAATAAATGGGGGTACTTATCCCTCATTGCATTTTCAGATTCCCATGTTGCCTCTTCCATCATGTGGTTTTTCCAAAAAAAACTTTACCTCATTAATCACCTTATTCCGTAACACATTCTCCCTGTGGTCAAGAACCTGGATCGGTTGTTCCTCATAAGATAGGTTCTCTTCCATCTGAACTACCTCTACACTCAAAACATGAGACGGATCTGGCATATACTTTCTCAACATCGAAACATGAAAAACATTGTGTACTTGAGATAAACTCGGAAGTAAAGCCACTCGGTATGAAACTGATCCAACTCTCTCCAGAATTTCATATGGTCCAATGAACCTTGGACTCAACTTTCCTTTCATACCAAATCGCATCACACGTTTCCATGGTGATACTTTGAGAAAAACATGATCACCTACCTCAAAAGTTAGATCCTTCCTCCTGTTGTCTCCATAACTCTTCTGCCTGCTCTGAGCTGTTCTCATGTGCTTCTGAATCAGCTGAACTTTTTCCGCCAACTCTTCTACCAATTATGGTCCCATCAACTTCCTTTCACCCACTTCATCCTAGAAAGATGGAGTTCGACACCGCTTCCCATATAACGCCTCAAATGGTGCCATCTGTATACTGGAATGAAAACTGTTATTATATGAAAATTCAACCAAAGAAAGATGTTGGTCCCAACTTCCCTGATAATCCATAGAGCAATAACGTAGAATATCCTCCAAGGTCTGAATTGTTCGTTCTGACTTCCCATCTGATTGAGGAAGAAATGTTGTACTAAAATTTAATTCAGTACCCAACGACTTCTGAAGGAATTTCCAAAAGTTAGAAGTGGACCTGGGATCACGATCAGATAAAATGGAGAGAGGAACTCCATGTAACCTGATAATCTCTTTAAGATACAAATGGGAAAGTTGATCTAGGGAAAAAGTATCTCGTATAGCAAGGAAATGAGCAGATTTAGTCAACCGATCAACAATAACCTTGATTTCATTATTACCTTGATATTTTTTCGGTAATCCCACAACAAAGTCCATGGATATATTCTCCCATTTCCACTCTGGAACTGCTAAAGGCTGAATCATCCCTTTCAGTAACTGCCGCTTTGCTTTAACCTGCTGACAAGTCAAACACTTCACAGTAAAATCAGCAATATCTCTTTTCATTCCATCCAACCTGTAATACTCTCGCAGATCTCTATACATATTAGTACTGCCAGGATGAACTGAAAAGGGAGAACTATGAGCTTCACATAACAACTCTCTCTTCAACTGTGAATCACAAGGAAAACAAAATCTCTTCCCAAATCTCAAAACGCAATCATTATCAATGTTGAATTCAGGCAACATACCTTTCTGAACCAGCTCTACCTTTTTCTGCAACTCACTGTCTTGCTTTTGTGCTTTCTTGATTCTATCTGATAGAGATGATCTCACTGATACCTGAAACAAAACAGAATAAATTCGTGCACCAATAACTTCTATGCCAAAGTTCATAAAATCCTTAACCAAAGGATCACGTTCCAAACGCAACATTGCTAATGAAGCATTAATTTTTCGACTCAAAGCATCAGCCACTTTATTTTCTTTTCCCGGATGGTAATGAATTGTACAATCATAATCGTTGATTAATTCTAGCCATCTCCTTTGTCTCATGTTAAATTCATTCTAAGTGAATATATACTTTAATCTTTTGTGATCGGTATATATTTCACGCTTTACTCCATACAAATGATGCCTCCAAATTTTTAAAGAAAAAATAACAGCAGATAATTCCAAATCATGTGTAGGGTAATTTACCTCATGAGTTTTCAACTGTCGTGAAGCATAAGAAATTACCTGATCATTCTGCATTAGGACGCAACCAAGTCCTTTCTATGAAGTATCACTGTATATAACAAACTCACTATTCCTGGAAGGTAGTGCCCAAACTAGAGCATTCACCAATCTTCTTTTCAATTCCTGAAAACAATCATCACATTCTTCTGTCCAGATAAACTTTACACCCTTATGAGTTAGCTTAGTCATTGGACTAGATATCAGTGAAAAATTTCTGACAAACCTTCGGTAATATCCTGCCAAACCAAGGAAGCTACGAATCTCAGTTACATTTGTGGGTCTTGTCCAGTCTTCCACAACTTTTGTTTTTGAAGGATCAACAGTTATACCATCTTTAGAAACAATGTGACCAAGGAAAGAAATTTGTTGCAACCAAAACTCACACTTTCTGAATTTCCCATACAGTTTCTTTTCTTTTAAGGTTTTCAAGATAACCCTTAAATGTCTTTCATGATCTTATTTAGTTTTAGAAAACCCCAAAATATCATCAATAAAAACCACCACAAACTTATCCAAGAACTCATGGAAAATTCTATTCATTAAGTCCATGAATACAACAGGTGCATTGGTTAGCCCAAAAGGCATTACTACAACTTCATAGTGGCCATATCTTGTACAGAACATGGTCTTCGGAACATCATCTTCCTTTACCTTCAGCAAATGGTACCCCGATCTCAAGTCAATCTTTGAAAAATACTGAGCTCCCTAGAGCTGATCAAACAAATCATCGATATGAGGCAAAGGATATTTGTTCTTAACAGTGATATTATTCAAGGCTCTATAATCAATGCAAAGTCTCATTGAACCATCAATATTTTTAACAAACAAGATAGGAGCGCCCAATGGTGATGTGCTAGGTCGAAAGAAACATTTCTCTAATAAATCTTGCAATTGCTCCTTCAACTCTAAAAGTTCAATTTGAGCCATTCGATAAGGGGGTTTTGAAATTGGCATAGCATCATGAACTAAGTCAATAGTAAACTCAACATCCTGATCTGGTATTATTCCAAGCAACTCATCAAGAAAAACATCAGGATACTCATTTACCACTAGCACACCATTAATCTGAACAGTTTCTTTATTTTCAATGATGTGTGCAAGGTAACATTCATTTCCATCTTTTACAAGTTTCTTGGCCTCTTGATATGTTATCAACATTAAGGGTTCATTCTTGTACACAAACTGAAAGTCTTTCTAAAAAGAAACTTCTTTAGCACTACAGTCAATCTTAGCATGGTAAATAGAGGGCCAATCCATACCCAGGATAACATCAAACTCTACTAGAGGTAGAATAATATGGTTTGCAAGTATGTTCTTTCAACAGAAAAGGATAGGAAGATTCTTATAAATTCTTTTTCCCTCAATATTCCCCACAGGTGTTTTTACCAAAAGTTTAGGAGTCATTTCTTGAGATGGTATTCCCATTTTACTAGAAAAAGTTTCAGAGATGAAAGAATGTGTAGACCCCGAATGAAACAACACATTGGCATAATCTGAAAAAACAAACAAAGTACCTGATACAACTTCATTTGATGGCCCGACATCTACTCAAGTAGTTGCAAAGGATTTCACCACCCCTTTCTGCTTGTAGTCTAACTGCTTACCATCAGTTAAACTCTGTGTCGGACACTCGTTTGCATAGTGACCCATCTCATTGCACTTATAACATTTCACTAACTTTAAATCAAATTTGGTATTACCTTCACCTTGATCCTTTTTAGTGTAATTATGAGCCTTATTTCCCATCTTACCACATTTGTAGCACTTTCTAGAATTCAGAAGACATTCCCTAGCATGCCTTTTGCCACATTTATCACAAACTAGAAACTTAGTTTTCTTTCCATCAGACTTTTTTGAAGAATTCTTACCTTTCTCCGGCCACCTTGATCTCTTCTTCTATTGGTTGTTATAGAACAATTGATCATCGGCAAACTCCATTTCCACCTTCTCAGCATATCGAACAAGCTTTTCATAACTTTTAAACTCACGAGAACCTAATGCCCTTCGATATTTTGGCTTTAATCCTGAGTAAAAACGATTGATTTTACTATCAAGGTCTGGGATAAAATTTGGAGCATACCTTTCCAATCGAGTGAAACTTTCTTCATAGGTAGCCACTGAGTCTTCCTCTTGCCTCAATTCCAAGAATTGATTTTCCATCCTAAGTCAAACTGCCTTAGGAAAATACTTCTCAAGAAACATACCTTTGAATTCAACCCAGTCAAGACCATCAATCTCATCGACGTCCCTGATATTTTTAACCATAGACCACCACTGATCTGCCTCACCCTCCAAACGGTAAATAGCAAGACTAACCTTTTGATTGTCTGAACACCCCATGACATAAAAAATCTTCTCCAGTGCTTTAATCCACCCTTCAGCTAGCACAGGTTCAGATGATTCTCTGAATCATGGGGGATGTTGCCTCATGAAATGTTCCACCACTAACATGTTCCTCTGCGGTTGATCTGGCTGATCTCATGTATGGATACCACCGCCATTTATCGCTTGAGTCAACTGCTCCATTATTACAACAAATTGTTCAGTTCCAATTCTGACCATATCAGGATGCTGATTCGGAATGTTATTTCCCTCTGTATGCCTTCCAAGCATTGCTTCCCTGTTTCCTCTACGGAAAACCATTCTGAACAAACATGTCTTAGATGAAGAAACATGGTAATCTTCAAATGCTATATCATTTCAAAAAAAATATTTTTGGATAATCGTTTAATAGAATTCTAACTCCTAAAGTTATCAAAACCGACCTCTGATACCAACTATAAGGCCCCATCCTTTATCCTTACTTAATCTTGAGTTATTACAAGATTACGCATTGAGGATCTTTTCGGGTTTAGAGTTTTATATAGTTAGATCATTAAACATGCATTACATTCCACATATAAAAAAAGTGGTTACATAAAGATAGTATTCTTCTTTCCCATCAATGGAAACATATTTAAAATAAAACATGGATTCATTCTTGACACTTCCTTGACACTATCATCATATCATGTACCTTTCCCTTGACTTGTGGAAAACATTTCAAAAAAAACATGGGATGAGCATAAAAAGCTCAGTAAGGGATATAAAAATATGGAAAGGAAACATGGGTACATATATACATAAGAATGAAATCATACTTTACCCATAAAACATAAGCACTTTAATATACCTCATCGAATCATGAATAAATCATAGAAATCATAAGACATAAAGGTAACTTGAGGCATTCATAACATCCTTACGTAGGGAGTATCCCTCTTGGTTACGTTTGGAATACCCATCACAGTATATTCCCTAAATCGCTTCGGAGAAAGCTTAATGTTTCTCTCCTTCGTGTTACCCAATGCATTGTAGAGCTATATCGGGCTCACCTGCCCTCAGTCTATCACGGAACCACCCGTCTTCATAATAATGCCCAAGAACCATAACGTAATTGTATCACATAAAACATACATAAAGGAAACATAACATTTCCACCTTTCAATCACAAGATATCAATACAACACATTGATGTAAAAACATTATGAAAACAATTTTCAATACAAAAATAAAATAAAAGTAAAACATGGTATTTATTTTTCTTTTTTAAAAAAATAATGGCATGTAGAGGAAGCCGAAACTTAAATAACGGTCACGGCGGCGGAGAAGTCGTTGTCGCCGCATACGTACGACAAAAACATTCCCTTTTTTCATTTAGTAAAACACTTCGTATAAAAAAGATTCCATTTGGATAAATGTAAAAGTCAAAGGGGTTTATACACCGTATAAAAGAAGGTTGTGTATAAAACAAAATATGCCTCAATGAAAGGAGATTGAGACGAAGTCCCATACCTCAGGTCCGACTTGACTCGATCGTTCTTTAATCTCCTGAATAATAAACATGACTTAATTTCTACTTGTTTAAGAAACTTTTTCAAGTTCATTATTCTTTTTATATCACTTATTTCTATGTCATGAACACTATGTAATTATTTAAGTTAATAACGTTCATTTTAACAATCATTGTTACTTGAGTAAAAAATAAACCTTTTAAAATTACAAGTTGTTCATGTATCCATTATATCCAGAATGGTATTCATGATGTAGATATCATATAGTTCATATATATCCAGTACATACATGAATTTATAATATTACATAATCATTTAGAGGTAGGAAATGAAATTCACCCTTCATGGAGACGGTAAGCCGTATGTATGCATGAACGCTACTTTCATTTCTATTTCATATTTTATAGAATGGAATCATAATGATATAAAGGTATATTATAATTCCAGTATAATATCATATATAATATCATAGTTCCATCCCTTATACGTCCCACAGATGGTATTTAACGAATCAAAACACTTTGAGGGGGTGGTAGTCCGCACTTCCTTAAATGAAGATATCACATTTACCCATAATGGAACCATAAAGGTATGACCAAAAAGAAAAAAACAGAAGCTTGAGGAAAACATAAACATATTATATATCATATATAAATATAGTTACAACTTAATGGCCACCTTTTAAGGTGTTAAAAGAATGTTGAACAATCATCGTTTCGGGAGGCATAAATTCACCATCCACGGAAACAGTATATTTGTTAACCATTAGATGTAGGTGTGTGTATGTGTAGCTCGAATCCACATTATAACAACATCCTAGTATATTGAGGATACTGTAGTTGTTATAAAAGAAAATAATAAAAAGAGTTTATGGGGTTGGAGAAGCAAAATAAAACAAAAGGACTCAAAAGAAGACATTACCTTAAAATCGGGTAACTCCCTTTGGTGTGAGCTCAGAGGATTCCTTGGGAAGACTTCTGCCCAAAGTGAGGCTTCAAGGAGTAAGAGAGGGAAGTGGAGAGACAAAATGGGCAGGGGTTGGCCGAGCCAAAGGCTTTGGGAGTGTGGGTAAGGAGGTAGAGGTGGGGGCCTTTTATAAGATGAGAGGAGGGGCACTCTTCGAAAGTAAAGATAAGTTACTTTATTTTAAAATGATTTTCAGATTCAAAAGGTCCCACATTGAAATAATTCGAGGATAAGGTGATAAGGGTTCGAAATAAACTCATCTAATAGGTTTTTTACATGTTTAGCTCTTATATATTACATTATCTTTCCATTTTATTTAAATCGTTAAATAATGAGGTCATCGTTGCATCATCATGATGTCACAAATAATTTAATTTATTTAATGTCTTAAAATTATAAAAAAATACTATGATGTAGGAAATCATTTTAGATTTCTAATTAATAGTTATAGTCAAAAGATGACTTGTATAACCCCATATAAAAATTGTTTTAGTAACATAACTCATGTATATGTCATTTTTACTTTAACATTAAATAAAAAGTTATTTATGTCATTTCCCATCCAAAGTGGCTCCATGGGGACCCCAAGTTGACCCATGGATTTTATTGGTCGGCCATGACACTACCAATAAGGGTAGGACATGTGTCTAGGTCATTTCATTTTATTAAAACATTATTCTTACCTTAAATTAAACTAATTACCTCTAATCGCGATTAAGAACTTAATAAGTTACTATTCAGCAAAAAATTATTTTAATCCCATTGAACCAAATTTTACTTCTTAATGACAACCATTTATGTCGGATTATTGAAATTCAAAACACAATGATGGAAAAATTTCATTTAAACGGAAAAATCAGTTTTTATAAGTACCACTTAGTGGTTTCACTATTCATCAAAAATTGAAGTTTTTCAGAAAATTACCAAAAATTCACAATAAGCTATATTTGATATTCTGAATTCAAAAATGATGTCTATTTTACAAAATTAAAATAATATAAGTCACATTAATTAATTAAATAATTACTTCTCGCTGTCATGACAAATAGCGTGTTTTTATGAAACAATAAGTATCAAAAGATTGACACCAGTTTAAGTCCAATTTAAAAGTGAAATTGATTCCAATGACCACCATTGGATTAAATGGTAAAAATATATTCTAATTTCACTTCAAAACCAATTCAAAAGATAATCTAATCATATAAATAAATTAGATTAAAAAGCAGTTTTGATGTAAAATGCAGTATTTTTCACTATTTATTAAAAAATGAACATTGTCTGAAAAATACCAAAAATTCACACAAAGTAAATTTTGATGTCCCAATTATAAAGAATAATTTTATTTTGACAAACATTTCTTATTAAATTTACAATAGATAGATTTAAAAATGGTTTTCCATCAAAATGTCGTAAAACAATCTTTTAAAAATAATAGTGTATTTCATGCTTAAGATTGGATTTATTTTCATTTTAAGCCTCTAAAACATTATCTAATTCATTAATAGACATAGATAAAAATATCTATTACTCATTACTTACTTGGGATGTTACACCGTGTGGGAGGGGTTATCCCATATCTGGGCCACCCAGGAAGTGACGCACCATAGTCCATCATTCACTTCTAGATGGTCCCTACATCTGGTGGTCTAGCTGGGGCCGGATGCTACTTGACTGTCGCGTATTATCTGGGCTACACACCAGAGGTACACCCCTAGAAGACTGGGCTAAGGATGGCGGACTGAACCCCTAGTATAGTGGGCCAGATCCCCACCCTGGATTTGGACTGGTAACAGCAGGCCGGACACATGCCTTTCGGGGCAGGCCAAACATGACCGGGTCGCCAGGAAACCCTTTGGGCCCGACCCTTGGCCAAACCAATTTGGGTCCAGCAAGGCCTATTGGGCCTTTCCCACTAGCCAGGCAGGACCAGACCGACCCTGACTCGAACAAGGTCCAATCGATTCCTTCTAATTATAACAGGCTTAAGTGGCACTCATGGGTTGTGTTGGTTGGGTCGGTCCAACTGGGTCTGACCAGGCCCTATCACAACCACTCTCCTAGTTACTAAAATTCATGTATCATAAAAAATGTGTGTTGATTTACGATATTTTTTCAACATTGTGACCCTCTTGATGAGGCATATCATTTTTCAGGCTTTGTGGTGACTTAATTTGATGTCGAGATGTAATGACTAGATTGAGGACCAGTTCTTCTAAGCACACTACAAACGGAACCCTACATTTGGATGATACCTGAAAACTGCTCGATGAAGGCCCAATGGAAAGATGCTACATGTGATCCAATAGTACCATCATGGGCAGTGGATCTATGTTATCTGGAAGACCAATGATACAAGATAGGAGGAGTACCTCAGTTCGGCCAAGGTTGGAATCAGCTCTATGTAACCCAGAAGGTCCACTGTGGGGAGGGGTACAGTGTGACACAAAATACCCAAGGTACACATTAGGGATGAGTACAACATCAGTCCAAGGTTAGTGGAAAGTGACTCTATGTTACATGGTAGGCCCACTGTACTCAATTGTGGAGTGTTCCACCAACCGAGGAGTTCGATGATCTGATTGAATATGCTACTATCACTACACAAGAATATACTTTAGGTGGGACACTTCTTGTGATCTTTTCATTGTGGTTGTGGTCATTCTTGGTGGTATTTTCTATGTGGTTTTTTCATTGTGGTGTTTTCCTTCACATATTACTGGGAAACCAAAGGTGTTCTCAGGGTCCCTAATAAATATTGTTATACTAACCACTGATCGGGTTTTTCCTGCATGTGTCATGTATAGTAAAAACTATAGATGTTTCAACAGAAGTTCTCAGGGGGATGTGACTAATGGATTCTACAATGGAGGATTTTGTGGGGAAATGTATGATATGTCTGGAATGGCATACAACTTCGTCATCAGTAGATTCAGTACTCTCACAATCAAGTGGGGTTTTCCACATATGGACATCATTGTTTCCTTTTGTACTTTTCTATGTTCAGTTCCCTGTTGGGTTTGTATTTTTTCCCTCTTACATTCACTAGTACTTACACTGAACTTTTATTAGTGGTATACGTGTTTCCCCATTCTGTTTTTTGGGATGTGGTTGGGCATGTGTGTTTATAAGATACAAGGCAATGCCTTCAATATTTTTGTGATATGCCTTTCTGATGCTAGTCGGTAACCCCTGGCCTAAGGAAAAAAACAATGGGATAGTCATTGCATGGGCCCAAGGTGACAGTTTGTTACATAGTGCTATCAGAGTGTGGTAGATTCCCCCAAAAAGAATAGAAGTATATGTTTTGTTTTGGAATAACAATGTAAATTTTGCGAGTCTAACCATCAAATTTAGGTAGTCCCTTGTTGGGGCGGCAATCATCGTATCACATCTCCTGGACCATGAATTCTGTTTTTCTGCTCAAAACATGAAAACACCAATTCCCTAACTGTATCATTAGTTTGATTAAATGTCATCTCACCAGGTATAACCTTTTAACTGTGGTACATCTTGATCTTTATAAGGATTCCACCACATGGAAAACAAGCCAAGATCCTGATATGAGGTCATAACGACAACCCTCCTATAGATAAGGCATCTATTCAGGGACATGTTCAATAGATGGCCCCACCAGGTGGTTCCCCAGTGATTCCAAAACCGGTTTTCAGCATCTACTATCGGTGGTTCTGGAAGAGGACTGCGCATAATCAGTTCCTTGCATGAGTTTCCAATACAATGACATTCCAGGTTCGAGGGTGAAACAGATCCTCATGTCCCGGAGGAAGGGATAGAGGATGTGATGTGGGTCTCCCACTTGGTGAGGACACCACCTGACTAGATAAAGATATTGGTAGAAAGCCTTCAATTTGGATCAGAATGAATATGGTGGAGTTTGACCTCCCAGATTCATGACGACATGACCCTTAACATGGAAAACATCGAGCAACTTTTTAGAGAGAAGATTTTTCACACGACCTTCTTCTCTATGCGCATTTATGTGATGCTTTACCTTCAGTAGGGAATCATGATGATAGCTGAGTACTCAATGATTTTCACTGAGATATCTCTATACTCTAAATATATAGTGCAAGAACCATTCTTTATGGATTGAACTTTGGAACAAGGAATGATGTGGTAGATCAAGGATTCAGTGTGGTCTATCAGCATCTCTACCCATGTACGGGTGTTGGAGTGAGATCTTCTTATGGAGATATTATTTGGCGGAGCAGGAACTGACAACTAGAGATGCCAGCAAAACCTAGGCTACATATTCTTCAATATTTATAAGACAGTTGACATGTAGCCCAATAGGACTAGGTCATACAGAGGATGTCCTCATGTATCAGGGTTGGTAGTGTGGGGCTCCCAGTCTTGGGGATACAGTAGGGAGTCTGGAAATGCTACTCATGTGGCAGGCAGAGATACCTAGAATGTGATTGCATGACCTGTTATATAGGTGGTGAGGAGTCGGTCGAAGGTCCACTGAGAGAGAGGTAGTGGTTCAAGCAAGGAGTTCCGCAAGGTAGTGATTGTGGCAGGGGATATATATAAGCGAAATGAAGTGGGAGATAGTTTGATGTGTTACAGCCACCACCCTAGGTGATCTACCCTAACCTCTAGGAGCAAGATGGTAGGGACGAGCTCAGCTCCAGGAAAAATATGTTTATTAACACGTCGCATTTTATATGTTTCGAGTTATGATCTACATCATCTCTACCATAGATGTTGTTCTTTTAGACAATGGTTCTAGTTGATCCTTCTTATCCATGTCTCTCATTTGGATATCTATGATTCTGGTGGAGCTTTTGGATCAATTCTTATGGCTAGGTACTTCTACATGTGATGATTTGATAATTACACACTGGTGTTGGTAGTGTAAGATTATACTAGGAGGTGATAGATTTGGTCATGATCTCATAGTAGCGGCATCAAGGCCTTATGATGTAATCTTGGTTATGGACTAGTTATCCTTATTCTATGCACATATTGATTGTTTTAGGCATACAATGTGGTGTTTGTGTGGAGATGGAATCGGGTTTTCCATCATCGGTGTGAAGAAAAACAATGTACCATAAGACAGACTCTCTCAGATGAAGTTGGAGCCTATAAATCACCATTTTCATAGTCTCACCCTCGGTGTAGTGGATGAGACCAGTCTGATCTTGCCTATAGTGGTGGAAGAGTATGATGATTTTTTTCCAGAGGATGATCTGAATCTACCTCCATGCATAGAGGTAGTCTTTTGCATCTACATGTACCTTGAGAAGAAACAGATATCCTCAATGACATATCATATGGGTCCATCAGAGCTTCGTGAGATGAGGGTACAGTTATAGGACCTATAAGAGTAGGGGTTCGTTAAGACTAGCATTTCACCATGGGCAGCAACGGTGCTTTTTTCCAGGAAGGGGGACTAGAGTTTGAGGTTTTTTGTGGACTTCTGGTGTCTATACCATGTGACTGTGAAGAATAAGTATCTAATGCGGATATTTGATGACCACATTGACCTGATGAATGGAGCATAGTGGTTCTCAATGATATACATCAGATGAGGCAATCACCAATGTTATGTAAACAATTTGGATGTGGCAAAGACAACCATTAGGTGTTGGTATGAAAACTATGAGTTCCTAGAGATGCCTTTCGGCATGAAAAACACGGATTAGTGTTCATAGGCCTCATTAATAACTTCTTCCAGCATTGTATTGACAAGTTTGTTGTGGTCTTCATTGATAGCATCTTGGTGTACTCAATATATTATGAGAATCATTCTACACAAATAAAAATAGTCCTTAATACACTCCGAGAGCACCAATTTATTGAAATCTCTCGAAGTTATAGTTTAGGATTCAAGAAGACCACATTCTGGGACATGACATCTTCAAGGTTTGAGTGGCAGTTGATCTTGGGAAGATAGAGGTGGTACTTGCTTGGTAGCCACCCAGTAGAGTGACTAGGGTGCATAGCTTCTTGGGGTTTGTTGGTTACTATTTAAGGGTTGTGACTAACTTTTCCAAAGTAGAACAACCCTTATCAGCCTTGAAATGATAAGGAAGTCCCTTCATGTTTACTGAGAAATGTTAGAAAAGTTTCCTGGAGCTGAGGTAGAGACTATCAAGTGACCCCAATTTTTAGACTACTATAGGAGGGCATTGGGAATATATTTTATTGACATGCATCAGGGACTGGATTGGGATGTGTTTTGATGTAGGACAAATCAGTGATCACTTATGGATCATGATAGTTGAGGTATCATGAGCAGAACATCATGACCCATGACCTTGAGTTAGCTACATTGGTATTTTCCCTGAAGATTTGGTGGCACTACATGATGGGTGAATGGTTTATGGTTTACTCCAACAACAATAGAATTAGGTATATCTTGGCCAAAAAGGACCTAATATTGAGAAAATAGATATGTCTAATTTACTCTAGGACAATGAAATTGAGATAGTCTATACACCTAGGAAGGGGAACATGGTGGAAGACGTACTCAGAAGGAGGGTCAGTTTGCAGCTACTAAGTGAGGTGACATAGTAGTTAGGGGTGATGGAGATATCTTTCCTGGATGATGGTTGAGCCACTTAACTTTGGTCAACGATTGTTACCCTCCAAATCATATAACCTATAAGGTAATCCCAACTTGTGGATATTGACTGTGAGGCACAATATGTTAATTTATCATCAGCACAATATCTTAATGGATTTTTGATATGTGGGGAGCACACCATACTTTTTAGTGGGAACACCGTAGTACAAGTGATGTTGTAGGAGGAACTGTTGAGGGACGTCCAAACGTCCCCATTTGTGGTACATCCCAGAGAGGTGAAGATGTACCAAGACCTCCAAAGTTTGTACAGGTGGCCAGATATGAAGAAAGTGGTGATTGAGTTTATTTCCCAATGTCTCACATGTCTGCATTTGAATGCCTCTCATCAGGTTCCAACATACTTGGCCCATCCACTCGAGGTACTGAATTGGAAATGGGATGTTATCTTGATAGAAATTGTTACGGGGTTACCATGTATATCTAGAGGCCATGATTCTATCTATGTGATTATTGAATGACTCACCAAGTCGAATAACATCCTACCCTTATGGGATGAGGTACCGATATAGTGATTTGGATGCCTCAATCTCCAAGAGATAGTGTGGCTTTACAGGGTGACTTCGACGATCATCCCAGATTGTGACACCTGATTTACCTCCCGATAATTGAAGGGATTTCATGAGGCATAAAAGACATAGGTGGGCTTGAGAAAAACTTTTTATCCTCATAAGGATGGTCAGACAGAGCAGAACATATAGACCTTGGAGGACATTCTTTTTCTTTGTGTACTAGATTTTGGTCATAGTAGGAAGGACCACCAACCACTGATGGAATTTTCATAAAACAATAGTTATCACTCAACCAACATTATGGAACTGTTTGAGGAATTATACGGGCGACCTTGCAGATCACCCCTATACTAGACATACCTAGGGGAGTCATCACTCATGGGTTTGCTGTTGGTACAAGATACCACTGAGAAGGTGCAGGTCATCCAGGAGTGGATGAGGACTATATAGAGCATATAGAAGTCTTAGGATTACCTGATACAGAGACCCTCAGAGTTTGAGGAGGGAGACCATGTGTCCCATTGGGTCTCAACCCTTTGAGGGTTACAAAGATTTGGCCAGGGTAGTAAGCTATCTCCAATGATCATCATACCCTTACAGATCTTGAGCAGTGTTGGAAAGGTGGTGTACTACCTATACCTTCCCCGACATATGCACCAAGTGAAATATGTTTTCCATGTGTTACAGTTGAGAAGGTACGTACATGATCCATCGTGCATCATCGACTGGAGCGAGTTGGACATTGAAAATTTTGTGATGTTTGTGGAGTTACTAGTCGAGATATGGGATCGATAGGAGTGGGACCTACGTGGGTGGTCGACTCCTCTATTATGAGTTTGGTGGTAGCACATGAATCTCCATGAGATGACATTGGTGTGGGAGTCTCAGATTCATGCTCAGCACCCCCAATTTATTTTTTTAGCTGTTGTTTTGGATTTTGGGGATGTAAATACCTATGATGGGGAGAATTTAATGTCTCAAAAATTCTGTGTCACTATTTATAATTATATTGAATTTTTTTTGAGATCACGCGCTCTGACGACACATGATTCTATATCCCGTAGATCATGAAATGGAATTTTGAACTTTTTATAGTACGTTCAGTAAACATGCGAGCGTGTTTTTATATCTTTTGAACTTGTGCATGTATTGAATATATGATGACACTATAAAACATGGAGCACTGGGAATCGCCTAAAAATGAATAAATATTGAAATGAAAGGGCTTAGAAAAAAGTTATTTTTGGTAATTTTCAGGAAAAATAATAAATTATTTTATAAGAATTATTTTATTTCATTCTCCCCATTGAGTGGAAGATAGAAACTATATAGTGTGGTGACCATGTAGGGATGAGCGCATTAATGGAGGTTCAATAATGGCTCATTTGAATCTATGACACTATTATCTTAATAAATCGTTTAATGATGTTCATTAAATATGACTAATTTATTGATAATCAAAAAAGGGTGCAGTGTCACTGCAATTTTAGTTTTCTATTAATAACTATTATGTGTGGAATATGGTAATTAAACATGGAGGATTATCTGCCAAATCTATAGAAAATTTTCCCGCCAACTAAGAATGATAAATGCTAGTGTTTCATCATCTTCTTCGATGAACCTCGAAGAATAGAGCAGGAAGTGACGATGTCAACACCTTAGACTCTTGAGGATGACCTCTTCAACATAAAAAACATAGAGGTAGGTGTTGTTTAATTTTCTTGTTCTTCCCCGTTTCCTTTCTCGAAATAACACAGGTAGATCAACTCACAAATAGGTTAACCCACGCTTCATGCATTTATGCTGGACAATACAACTATCAGGTATTTTTTTACCCTAGATTTATATTATTCCTATATGATCAAAAAATAATCCCCAAGCATCCATTTTGATTATAAAAATCTATCAGAGGGGGCTCGAGCTGACACAAACAAGACCCGTGCACTGATTTTTTTCCATTTATTGGGGCTGTATTTTTGATGTTGGGGAAGTATGATTCTGGGGTTTGTGCTGGGTTTCGGGAAAACTGAGGGCCCCTTTGGCACTAATGAGTCAGAGAACAGACAACTAGTGAAACCCTAATGGTAAGAGGTGGCTAGGTGACGTGGCGCCAAGAACCATGTGGATGGGGATGGCCAATGTCCGAGACACCCAGGTGAAGACATGGTGTGGTCCATAAACAATGGATGGAGGTCCCAACATCCACCGGGCTAGCTGGATCCGGATCCGGACGCCGCTCGGCTTCCGCGTCCCTACTGGGAGGCACACCCCCAGTCCTCCTCTTTGAGGGACCAGGGTATGACCGGTTGGATGCGTCCCAATTCCAATAGGTCGAGCCCATGTCGGTGGGCCAGAACCACACCTTGTAGTCTGGAACTATGATGGCAGGTCAGACAAGTTCTCTTCGAGCCATGAAAAACTAGATAGGGGTACCGAGCGACCTGGCGGGCAAGACCCTTGGATAAACTGGGCTGGGTCCAATGATTCCTATTTGACCTAGCCCACTGGCCAGGTCAGACAAAAGCAGCACTGACCAGAACCAAGTCATGTTGAATTAATCAAATTAAAACTAGGGTATGTGGCACCCCAATGTCGGGTTGGTCAGGTCGGCCTGACTGGGTTGGGCCGGGCCCCGTCGCAACCGAACACATGGTTACTAAAATATCTGTATAATGAAAATTGTACGTCTGATTGATGATTCGTTTACAGCATTAGGACCCTATCGAATAGGCAAGTCATTCAATGCGATTTGTGGTGATTTAAATGGATGTTGGGTTACGACAAATTGTTTTAGGAGAGGTTATCACAAGCACATAATGTATAGAACCCTAAGGTTGGTTTATTTCTAAAGACTACTCGACGCCAACCATATGGGAAGTGACCTTATGTGACTCAGTAGTACCATGGTGGGGATAGACTATGTGTGACCTGGCATACCCATGGTAATCTATAGGAGTAGTACCTCAGTTTAGCCTAGGTGGGAAGAAGCTCTGTGTGACCCGACATTCCCATAAGAGGGAGTGGCTCTGTGTGACCAACATACCCACGATACTCATCAAGGATGAGTACCACAATAGTCCATGGTTTGTGGTAAGAAGCTATGTTTGACCCAATAGGCCTACATTACTCGATAGAGAATGAGTTCTCTAGTACTTGAAGTGTTCGATGATATCACTGATGATGCTATCATCACAACCCTAGAATATAACTAGTGTGTGCAACGTCTTGTGCTTTATGCAGTGTGGTTGTGGACTTCCTTGGTATTGTTAACTCTCTGGTATTTTCATTGTTGTGTTTTCATTTTTTATTATTGAGAGACATTCATGGGTATTGGGGTCTCTACTGAGTCTTGTTATACTCACCCTTGTACGGGTTTCACCCGCAGGTTTTGTTTCTGGTAGAGACGTTCGACTTTTCGAAAAAGGTTCTTAGGGGGATGGGACTGACAGATGCTACCATAGTGTACATAGTTTCCTAGGACCATGTGGGGCCTAATTGGAATGGCTGGTCCGAACATACTACTTCAGCTTACAGTATCATCATTACTCTTACAATCAGGTGGGGTTTTCCATATATAATTGACTGAGTTTCCTTTATTACATTTCTATTTTTAGTTCCTTTCTATGTTTGTATTATATCCCATATACATTTACATTTAAATGAATTCAGAATTGTTTTTGTGAAATAGTTGTTTCCCCTTTCAGTGTGTTAGGATGTGGCTGGGCATGTGTGTGTATAGATTCAAAAGTAACGACTTCCAGTTTTTGGGATATGCATTTCCATTGCTTGTAACCGGCCCCTGGACAATGGATGTAGGGCTTGGGGTAGTCACAGAATTATCCTAGAAGGATGAGTCATGACATTTGAAAATTATAATTTATATATGACGAGGAAAGAACGTATAATATTTTAAAATAAAAATATTAAAACCCATTTTTGATGAAAACATATTTTAAAAGAATAAAATGACTTTATAAAAAAATAATTTCTAATTTACTAAGAATTAATCAATAATTTAAAATTATATAAAACATTTAAATTTAATTCCAATAAAAGGATTGTTACTATTATTACCTTCAAATTAAAATACTAGGTTCTAATAGTCACATTTTGTGAGGAAAATATCCCTCAATGTTTCATCTTAGTTATTTTAGGAATATTGTGTTTGTTGAAAAATAAAATTGACCACATTATAAAATTTTTGGTATTAATGAAGTATATTTTTTGAATTTGAAGTTTAATCCAAGTATTTTTAGGTTTTTTGTTTTTGAAAATATTTTTTTTCATTTTATGTAAAATGAATGATTTCTACAATGCATAATTGAATAACCACAATGGATATATATGAAACCCCAAAGATAAATTATAAAAGGAACATATTTCATACTAAAGTAATTATATGGAAACCAAAAAAGTGTCATATAATTATACAAAAGATGGTAGTATATCATCTCTACCATAATAGTTTATATTATATGAAAAAAACATAAAAATATATGTTCAATAGAATCTCATCATATTTAGTTTAAAACAGTGAATTAATGGTCATCAAAAATGGATCGTCATTCACAGAGGAAAATGGTGATTTTAGTTATTATGAAAATAACTAAATTTTCTATAAAAACTTCATAGAATCTATAGTATGAAGAGATGGATATTACACAGAGGAATTTATGTTAATTATGTTTTGGGTGTTCGGTCATATTTTATTTAAATTATAAAGAACCCCTAATGAAATCATAACAAAAAGAGAATTTAATAATATAATATTATTGTAAAATATTATCAATAGAGTCCAAAATTGATTCGCGAAGGTTGTATTCCACGAATTATTCCATGAATGATGTGGATCAAAAAGGAGTCGAGTTCACTGAGGGAGTTCAGTTTGTGAAAGAGGTGTCCCACAATGGGAAATCAATTTGTAGAGGTTTTTTTGTTAGGATTTTTACCTCACAATGTAAAATGGGATTGTGAGGTGCCATCCATCAATGAAGAAATAGTATTCCATGATGATTGAAGTCTGTTATGTAAATTATTTAAATGACGATCTTTTTTTATGAGGTTCAAAGTTTTTTTAAAGAGTCTTTTATAGTTTCTAGAAAAACAAAAACAATTCATTAAAGGACTCTCTATAAATAAAATGATATGTGGTGAATATTATTTCATAAAATCAGTGAAAATATGGAATCATGAAACACTTATGTATAAATATATTATAAGTGTATCCCACAGGGAGATATATTACTTGATTAACAAATTAAATTTTTCATTTTTATATATAAATTCTTTATAATAAGAAGAGAGATATTTATTACCATTTAACTATAATTTTAGAATGATTTTATGCACTGTTGCATTCATGATAATGAAAGGAAATGTTAAAACATTCTAATGTATAGTGACATTTCCATGATCTCTCATTGAAATGTGAATCTCTTATAGATTTTTACATCAGGATTGTGAAGGAGCATGTGGGTTTTAATGAACCTCTCATACATTATTCAAAATTCTCTCAAATAGAAGCTATTTTTCATGGGAATCTGTACCAATGAATTATTCCTTCTTAAATATTTAGAATAAACGGAAAATGTGAGGGATGTGATCAAGGGAAATTGAAAATCTTCTCCAAACATTATAATGAATTCAAGCATAGTGATAAGTAAGCTTTCATAAATAAACAAGATTTGATGTTAGTGATTTTGATGAATGAACACACTACTAGATACATGATCCTTGGATAAGCTGTTAGTGAAAAAAAGAAGAAATATGTATGTCCTAGTGGCTTCATCCTTTATTTAATTTATATCAATAATCTTCCAAAAAATAAGGATATATAAATTCAATGTAAACACTAAAGTGAAAATAATGTGACCCTTATAATAAATATGTCATGATCCAGTTTGGTAGAAGAAAATTTCAAACCCAGATTCATCCACTGTTCTGTTCGTATGCCCCATTTTTTCATAACTCTTTTTTAAAATAATAGTTCTATAGTATATCCTAATTAATGTAAGGATTTAATTATAATATTAATAAATTTTTTAAGATTAATATTCTTTTAAAAATATAATCATATTACATGGACAATAAATATACATATCATCATGTAATGTAATATGTGGAAGATATGACCAATAGATCCGTTTAAACAATATATGGATACTACGTTTTCATAGTGATTCCTCTTCAACTAAAAAACACCATTATTATATTCATGTATTTAATGATTATATAATTTAGAGGTCAAATTTATAAATTAACAGTATTATTAATTAGTGATATTCTACTGTATGTTGATAAAATGGAGCAATATAAAGTTATTTTAAGGATTATGAAAACAAAGATAGAAATTAAGAAATGATATAACAAATTCATAATATGTGAATTTTTTATGTCAATATTATCCTTCTACGGCTATCAAGTCACAAACGATGTTATATCAATTAATCAATCATTTAAAAGGTTGTTTAAAGAATGTAGGATTCTAATATATTCAATATAGATGTGTTTATCCAATTGTAGGGATGGATTCTATCAATTATTTTTGAGAAACGTATCATCATTGTCCATCACATTTCCATTTTAACCCAAAATGGTTGAAAATTTCATTGGATGGCATAACATAATTACATTTTCTGCGATCTTAACAAAAGGGAGGACAATTTACTTGTACTAGATATATCCTATAGTGGTGAAGGATTAATATTTATAATAATGATTTAAATATGGTATTAGGATTTTTTTAATTCAAAATTGAAAACTAATGACTTCTAAATGGGGTCTATTAAATTCCCATTAGAAAAATTACATGATTCAAGAGCTTGAGTTAATTGCATCATTTCCTAGATTTAATATTGTGATGAATTATCCACATGGAAAAATAATTATGTACTATTTATCAAAAGTTATATATATATATATATTTATATATTTATATTTACAGTCAAATACAGGGAGTTGGGAATGTGTCACATTTAGTGATTGGAGTTGATCATGGACTATGATTGTTTTATATAATACAATTTAGTAAAGGAAAACAATGTGGTGGATTCATTACATATAAAGCATCATGCCTCCTTTTCTAGGATTAAAATTGAAGGAGAAAAAATCATTATTTATATTAAACAGTTTGAAATAAAAATCATAAGCTTGGGGATGGATTGTTATCTTGATTAAATAAATACGCACTCCTCTATCAATGTTCAAATCTAGGAGGCATAGAAGAATAATCTGGAGTTATAGATGAATTTAGTAAATATTATAAATATCATCCTTTATTAATATTGACTAATTTGATTTAAAATATTGATTTTTGTACCATATTTGGAAAAAAAGAATGATAGGAATCAAAATGTACATAACCAAACAATCTTTATTCATCCATGAATCCTTAAGATACATTGATATCACAAGTATAACTTCTATTTGGATCAAATAATGATAGGGAATTTGTAAAATACATATTAATTATTTTAATACCATGAATTAAAGGATGAATAAAAAATATAAATGGATGATATAAAAATATAATAAAACATTATTAAATAATTTTAACATCAAAATGATATATTTTAATATAAATAATAAATAATTATAATGATATTAATTTTCTCAAAGCTGTGGTGGATCGATATAGAAAGTAAGAAAATTTAATTATTATTTGATAATATTTTAAACCTCATAGAATTAAAAGGAAATACATAATTTAACTTTTATGGATTCATTAGATCATCAATAAATTATATTTTATTGAGAATTAGGATTACATTGACAAGATAATAAATTATTCAATAACAAATAGATATGGAGACTAAATTTATAATAAATTTTAATATTCAAATTTAATCACCATTCTGAAAATACAATTTAGACTATGGGTGATATGGTAAGATATTTCACAATATATTTAAAAATATAAATTTATTTTATTCATTTATTCATAATTTTTTTATACTCCCTTTCATAAATTTCATGAAAAAAAGTGCATAATCAGTGCGACAAACACATGTTTTAGTACTAAATATAAATTTTTAGCATTATTTGAATTAGTGCATTTGAGTTATTTTGGAATTTTAATTATAACTCTCACCCTGATTATCCAAATTTAATGGATTATGCTTTCTGGTATTCCATATTCAATTTAAAACATATCATTTGAAGTAATAATTGTCCAATTATGTCATTCGAATGGTCATATATACTAGAGAAGAAGGACAACAGAATCTGTTAAAAAATGTAGTAGCCCTGATGACTAAATTACAAGGCAAAATAAAGAATTCCAAAATTATTTATTCTCCACCAGTATTTGGGGTACTATAGTATTCATTTTTGATTAAAAATTGAGGCCCAAATACACTAAATGTGGTCCCGATTGATGCATTTTAATATATCCCACCATTCTGTCCAGTAATTAATCTCAGTACACCAATATTCGGGATTATCTTGACAGAGACATCCATTAGAGATGAAGTTTTACAATGTGAAATAAGAGGTTTAGTTGGTGGACTTTTTATAATAAAGTGTTTGTATTTAAGGTCATCTTTCGATTCAAAACCCCATTTATATTTTGGCCATCAAAAAAGTATATATTAAAATTTGTAGATTAGCATTGTTTAATCAAACTGCCATATAATTGGATAAGAAATTCAATGGATGAATAATTATGAGGGATGAAAGTAAAATTCAATTTCAACAATTTGGAATAATATATTATCTTGATATTTAGTAGTCTGAATGGCCAATTTAGTGAGAAATGGGGAGGGGCATATTTGGAATGAAAACAATCAACCACCTTGTTCTATAAATTCATCACCCTCATCTCTTTCCAAGAGGTTGGAAATTCACAATATGGTAGGATTAATTGAAACGAACAAGGATCTAATAAATTCTTGGTAGGACATTCAAAAATCATGTTTTCAATTGAGATACTCTTCTACGTCTCTTTGCTTTCATTTACTTTGTGTTTTTCTTCATTTTTAATCTCTTAAGTGTTTTCATTTGTATTTATCTTTTAATGAATGATTATTATTCATATATACTTTTAAATAATCCATCCTATGTTATTAAATATTAATACTCTTAAAATAATTTAATTCATGTTTGATGCCCTTCTTTTTAATATCATTCTCATTCAATCTAAATTCTGTATTTAACAATAATTATTAATTATTAACCAAATCAATGTCTGCTTAAATCTACCATTGGGGTGAGTTATAATTTGGAGAAGATAAGTGATTGAGATAATTTTCTTGATAAATATTTTCTAAATTAACATTGGGTTTGTTAAACATTAATTTCAAGGATTAATGACATTCTATGATTAACATGTGGTTTCCATATATTGTTGGAAACATAAATACACTACCATAAATAGGATCGGATAAGATTAGAACCCTATGTTAAGTTATGTCTTGGATTAAAGAAATTACACTTTGAAATTCTGATCTAGGTTATCTTGTGAAGTTGGGGTTAATTTAATACAATATAATGAAAATCTCAAGGATATCACAAGTTTAACACCCAAATAATGAACATAGCCAAATATTTATCAACTTGTTAAATAAAAAATAAACTATTAATCACATCATTTAATCACTTAAAAAACCTTCATTCAAAATAAAATCAATTAAAATCAATCACAAATAAAAAGTGTCATCGCCTAGGATTTGACAAGAGTGCTTCTATACACATTAGAAGAACACCAGAATATTGAATGTTTGATTGGTGAAAATAATACATGATTAAAATGGAATCATTGTCGAGTATGGTCCATTAAGTTTTTATTAGTTTTTTGTTATTTAAAAAAACAAAAAAAAATTACAATTTTTTTTGAAAAAAATAAAACAATGAAAATTTTGTCTTCTCATAAAAATCAGAATTTAGAAAAACAAAATGAAAAAACAAATATTTTACTTTCTTTAAATATATATATATATATATATGAATGCTTCGTATCCTCCCAAAAAATATCTCAAATGTGTTTGACCTAGAAATTGAGTACACTTTTCCCAAAATTGTGTGGAACCTTAGGGATAATAAAATCAATCAAGAAATAGTACTTGTCCAACCAATTGATTTATATATGGATAATACAAGAGAGAAAATACATAAAGAACATTCTACCCATTATATGAATTAACCACACCTTATTACTCAATATCAAAATATAGAGGTTTACTTTTATCTCTAAATGTGTTTGATTCATCTTCTTTCTCAACTCCATGGGCTAGACTTTGAGGATCCACATCGTCATCTTACAATGTTCCAAGTGGTGTGCACTACCATGGGGCCTCAAGGGAATTCATAAGAATAAATAAATCATTTGACATTACCTTTATCGAAATCTCACACTGCCAAGTCATGGAACCACTACCTCCATCTTGGTTCCATATCCTCATAGAATGCCATGTAGTGACTTTTCATCAAAAAATTCATTCATGCATCCTGTACTGCTTCTATCCGAATAGAAGTAAGTGTTATTCAAAAATTCCCAAATGAATTACTCCATGACTGTTGGAAAAGGTTCAAAAATCTATTAGAAACCTTTCCACAACACTAAAACCCTGACCAAATCTAGATCCAATACTTCTATGTGTGGTTATTGGCTATGGAGATAACTCACATTGATGTGACATGTGGTAGTTCTCTTGTTGATAAAACTCATACAACTATAAGATATGTCATGAGAAAGATGGCTTCAAATGCCTAGGAATTCTATACATAGGAACATTACCAAGTAAAATATGTCTAAGAGAATCAATCTATAAAGACAAACATGATAACCGAGTGGTTGAAAGTACTCACAAATATTTTGAGAAAACTAGGAGTGGATTAAAAATCCCCAACCAAATCTTCTTCACAATCTATGTTCCCTTGACCTATTATGAATTTTGGAATATGTAGCTCACTATCTCATCCAACTGAAACATGTTCACAACTTCAAGATGATATATCCAATTCAATAGGCCCAATGGAGCTCAATCATACATATGTTAAGTGGATCATCAAACCTCAACAATCTGATCAGTTAAATATAAACTTCAACTAAACCCACACTGATCCCTTATCATCTAAATTTAATCAAGGCTTGAGGTATGGTAATTCCATTTCTCATCCCCCTCAATTCCCTCCTCAAATACCAATCCAATACCTATATGGTCATGGTTTTGGTAACATCCAACAACCATAACCTTTTGTTCCCTAAACACAAATGAATAATAGTTTTCTTTTTCCTCTATTATTCCACTATCCCAATGATACTTCCCAATTACCAACCTAATACAATCACTTTACCAAGAACCAAAATCAAGACAATCCCAATCCAGAACAATAATTTCTTCCAAAAAACAATTGTAAATTGAAGTAGAAGATCTTCCCTCCTTCACCCATTCCAAGAATAAAAATTTTGAAACCCAAATGGGACAACATACATCCTCTTTAGCTATAAACATCAATCAAATTCTTCCCAATTCATAGATCAACCATTAACCAACTCTATGGGTGTGATACGTGAAATTACACTTAGATTGGGAATGAAAATTTTCTATTCCTCATGATGAGTCATCAAAATCTCTAGTAATTGTTGACCAAGAAAATGAAAATAAAAATAAATAAGAAAATGAACCAGAAACCATTCCCTCACCAACATCCATTCCACATAGAAATCTATTTTTTTCCAAGCTGTTTTTATGACAATGAATTCCTTTGTAAGAAATCCTGAAATGGTCAACATATTTAGATGTACTAAATTCAACATTACTATATGAGATTCCAAATAAAAATTGTTATTTATACAATGTTTTTTAAGGAATTGTTATCCCATAAAGAAAAAATGGACCATTTACTTTTTTTACACCCAATAGTCTATTCCCATAATGTGAAAAGTTTTGGGGACCATTACGGTTCCATGAAAAATTGGAATTTTTAACTTCGATGATGCAATTATAGACCTAGGATCCTTAATTAGTTCCATGTCAAAATCAATATTCTCTAGCCTTGGTCTAGGTCCCTTACATCCAATGGGTTATTTATTTCAATTGACCAATTAATGAACATCTAATCCTGAGGAAATAATTGAGGATTGCCATGTTTATGTCAATGATATTATATTAACAGGTGATTTTTATGTCTATGACATGGAAGGTGAGATGAAATCTTCTGGATATCCCATAATTCTAGGAAGACCATTCCTAATGACAGTGAGAACAAATATTGTTGTCCATTTAGGAATCATGCCCATTTAATTTGGTGACCATCTGGTCATGTTCAACGTCATTCAATACATGTGATACCCATCAGAGGATCACTTTACATTCCCAATCCAGGATTACGGGGACCCTTCAGAGATTCAATTGAACTGCATTTAATCATGTTCATCATTTTATATTTAGAGTGGATCTTGTGATATTTTTACCAGGATTAACCATGTAATAAATGAATAATTTGATATTGACCTACCATTTATTGAATCCATAAATCTAGAGGAACTTGAATATTCTCTTGAATCTCCTCTCAACACTGTTCTATATTTTTACGCCATGGAAAATATTGAGGTAAATGAATCAAATCCAAATGAAAGTCCTTACTATATTACTGAGTTTTCTTACCCAGAAATGAAAGATGATACCAATCTGAAACCTCTTTATGCACACCTAAAATATGCATTCCTTTTCAATGAACACTCTTATTATGTCGTTATATCTACCACTCTTTTTGAAACATAGGAGTGCCAACATGTTCAAGTGTTAGAGGAAAAAAAGGCATTAGGTTGGAACTTAGATGATATAACATGAATCAACCCTACCCTTTTCAAGATTCACATTCATCTTGGAAAATCATCCAAAAAAATTAGACAACCAGAAAGCAGACTCAATTCAATCATAAATGAGGTAGATAGTGAAGAGAAACCCACGATTATTCAAGATGATTTTATCTACCCAATTTCTGATAGTGACTAGCTAGTCAAATTCATGTTGTACTGAAGAATGGTGGGATAACTATTGTCCCAAATGAACATGGAAAGGTAGTCAAAACTTGAGTGAAAAACAAATGGCATGTGTGCATCAACTATAGGAAAATGAATGCTGAAACACAAAAAGATAACAAACCTCTACCATTCCTTGATAAATTTTTAGAACCATTAGCTGGAAAGGCACACTATTTCTTTCTTGATGGAAACATCATATATTTCCAAATCCCAAACTCACCTTATGTCCATGAAAATATAAAATTCAATTTCACAATTGGAACTCGTATATATCGGAGAATGACTTTTGGACTTTACAATGCTCCCACAACATTACATAGGTGCATGATGATTATCATTACTGAATTCCTTGAGAACTGCATATAATTCTTCATGAACGACATTACCATTTATGGTTATTCATTTTAATCGTTCCTGAATTCACTATATATAGTCATTAAAAATTGTTTCAAGTGTAAACATGTGTTAAATTCTAAAAAATGTCACTTCTTTGTTGAAAATGGGATTTTTCTTGGGCACATAATTTCACAAGATATTATTCATGTCGATCCTTCTAAAATGTAGGTGATCCATACTCTCCCATCTCCCACAACAATTCGACACATCCATTCATTCCATGGCCATTCCAATTTATTTAAGAGATTCACCATAAATTCAGTAAGATTTTTCTCCAACTCAGAAAGTTACTCCAAAATGATGTCACTTTACATTTCGATAAGGTTGTCAAGAGAGCCTTCATTGGACTCAAAACTGCACTCACACCAAACCTGATAATTCAACCCCCATATTTTTTCATACCATTTGTGTTGATGTGTTATGATTATGAAAGAGCCTTTGGGTATGTTATTGTTCCATGAAGTGAAAAAAAATTCCATGTCATATATTATGCCTCAAATACATTGGATGAAACTCAATAACACTACACTGTGACTGAAAAAAACATTAACAATGGTTTTTTTCTTAGATAAATTCCAGCACTATCTCTTTCTTGAAAAAAATCATCATCATCACATACCATTCTTCTATAAAGTTCTCACTCATGAAAAGTGATTCCAAACCTAAGTTAATAAGATATATCATAATGATACAAGATTTTTACCTTGAAATAAATGATAAAATAGGGAAATAAAACCCTATGGCTGATCACCTGAGTAGAATTTCTAATTCTTCTCTTTATGAAATCTTTGATCTTAAATTCCCAACTGAGCACCTTTTATCTCTTACTCCAAATTCTCCATGGTGTGTTACAATTGTAAATGATATTTTTTTTGGTTTTTTTCTTGAAATTTTTTCAACAGAAAAAAAAATAAAGATGAAAAATGGTTTAAAAAAATATTTTTGGGGAGAAAATAGAATTTAGAAAACTGGGGCTGACATTGTGATTGAGATATCTTTTAATGAAAATTATCATTCCTCAATCTTATAATTTTTTCACTCACTTCTGAGAAGTGGCCACTTTGGACAAAAATGGACCTCCCGAAAGGTCCTACACTCTTGATACTTTTATCCCTCACATTTCAAGGACTCACATGAGTTTTGTCAATCATTTACCACATGAAAAATGTTTGGGAAAATTTTCAAATGAAATGTAATGACCCAAAATCCCTTAATATTATATGAGATATTTGATATTTTGGGAATCGATTTCATGGGACCATTCCCCCCTTCCAATGGATTCTCATACATTATTCCTTTAATCAATTATGTTTCTCATTGGGTTGAGGTCAAACACACTTGAAATGATTATCCACATATTGTTACTGAGTTCTTAAAACCCCACATCTTCCATATGTTTGGAACTCCCCATGCCATGATATTTGACATAGGTACCCATTATTGAAATAGAACCATGGAATATCTTATAAAAAATAGGTTTTTTCATAAAAAATCAACTGCGTATAACCAAAATCAAATGGAATTGATGAACTTTCTATGAGTGAATTTAAAAGAGTGTATGAGATACATTTTTACCCACCAAGAAATAATGTCCAAAAAGTCCTGGTGAAGCACTTTATGATTATCTAAATGACTATAAAACACCCATTGGGAAGTCTCCATTTAGGTTCATTTTTTAAAGCATCTCATTTACCAGTTGAAATCCAACATAAGTATTTTTTGTCTGTGAAAACATGTAATTATTATTTTAAAAAATTTGGTGAAAAAAGAATGTTGTAGTTGACTGAATTAAAGGATCTTCGAGTTGATTCCTTTTAGAACAAAAATTTATACAAAGAAAATGCTAAAGTGATCAATTACAAACACATCCCACAAAGGGTTTTTAATGAAGGTGAAATGGTAATTATATTCAATTATTGATTATGAATTCACCATGGTAAGCATAATTCACATTGGGAAGGTCCTTTTATTATTACTAGTGTTTTCCCACATCGTGTATTGCATGTCAAATACCCTTATTCCAAAAGAAAATTCATAGTTAATTAACATCGTTTAATGAATAAATATGAGAGGGCACACATCCTAGGAACCACATCGATATCCAGAATATCCACAACTTCAATAGTAGACCCACCACTAGATGGGGATATTGAACCTCCAAATCCAAACCTGAGGAAAAACTTTCCCTTTAACTCTCCCATCTTCCTCCCTCTCTATCATTATTCTTCATTCTCTCTTTTTCATTTTTTTACCATTTCCTTAATCAAATTTTTTTTCTCTTCATCTTTTGTGTGGGTGTGTATTTTAAACACACTAAAAACAATAAAAAACAAAAAAAAATTCATTTAAACAAAAATAGGCCTACATACACACCATCAAATTTTGAAATATTGTCCAACCATTTTTGGGAGTCAATAAGATATGTTTCTATTTAAAAAATTGTGTATTTTTATCATAATATTGGATAAGAAATCTTGTTTCAAAACCAACAAATTTTGAATACGCAGTTTTATATTTGGAAAATGATTAATCCACAACCATAACGAAAAACATCATCTTTCATACCAAGGTCACCTATGTCCATATTTTCAAACTGTATGTTTTCACACCCCCCCCCCCCCGATTGTGAGTCTTTAGTTTTAGTAGCGTAAATCATAATTTCCTACATTTGTGTGCATTAATATGATGGTGGCATTTTCTTAACCACATGTGAATCACAATATCCATATAGCCTAAAATTACACTTACATTAATTTTCATTTTGAAATCCCCTTCAATCATATGATTTTTTTTTCTTTTATAGAAACATAATAAGCCCTATACATTGTCCCACCCAATATCTACATGGATTTAAATAGCATAATTTATTGAAATTAAAGTGTGGTGGGAATGGATTTTCTTTTTGGATATGTTTTATTAATACGTTAATGTGTTATCATATGTATGAGGGAATGTATCATTAACATTGTGGGGGGGGGATGATGTTATTCAGTGTGGTTTGGGAATGTTTATATTTTTATGACATTATATACAAATATTTTTGAAAAGTGTTCACAAAAAAATGGATTCAAAAAAATTGACAAAAATTAAAAATTGGTTGTTTCATAGGTAGGTCAAAAATAACTCTTCTTCTACATTTGATCTTCTTATAACTATTACAATTAGTTTTGTGAGGAGAAAAATCATGGGTTGGGAGATGAGTGTGAGATCTATTTCACATTTGACATTCCAAAATTGAAAAAAATATAAGAATAAAAAAGGATCAGTTATGTCATTAAGATATGTTTTGTCTTTTGTAAATATTTTCTCTTCTCATCCCCTTTAAATATACTTCCTATTTTGTGTATTTATTCATACAATCATTCCAAAATAAATATGTGTTTTAATTTCCATCCATGTTTTTTTTTCAAAAAAAACATTGCATTGTTTTACCCATGGTGATGTTTTACCCCTCATCCCCTCTCTCTTGGTAATTAATTAATACTGCCCCACAGCCATAGAAAACCCCATTCGAAATACCTGTTGATAATTGTAAATATTAGGATATGGAATGTGAGCTAAGATATATTTCTAACTCTATGATTTTCAGTTTTGGTTGGATAATTAGTGAACCTCTATATATAAATTTTTATTATCTTGAGAGGTGTAAATATCAAGTGACCACATTTTCCATTTATAAATTTGTCATGAAAATTGGAGAGTTTTTGGAATATTTTTTCAATGAAAATTTATGATGGAGTTCAATATGAATGAGTGAAATGACCTAAACCTTCCCTGATTGTTCCAAAAAACATTTTAATATTTTTTGGTGAGTGAAAATAATTTTGTTATGTTTTTATATTTATTGAACATATGGACATGATAAATACTATTTTAGTGGGACATAATGTTATTAATTTATTCATAATTTTTATACTCTCTTTAGTAAATTTGTGGGATACTCATGTTTTAATAGGAAACATAAATTTTTAGTATTATTTGAAGTAGTATTATTGAGTTTTTTAACAATCATAATTATACCTCTCATCTATATTATCCAAATTTTAGGGTTTTTATTTTTTAGTATTCTTTATTCAATTTACAACACATTATTATAAGGAATAATTATTCAATTCTACTATTTGAAGGGTCATATGGACCACACAAGATACACTAGAGAATCTACGATGAAATGAAACCAGCCATGAGGATTTAATTACTTGGCTCAATAACGAAGTACAAAAAAAATTAGTCTATACCAATGGTTGTCAGACAATACCATTCATATTTTAAAAAACATTTAATGCTCAAATCCAGAAACAAGGGGTCCAATGGATGGATTTAAATTAAACCCACCATTTTAGGGGAATTAAATCAGCACACAAATATTGAAAATTCTCATAATAGAGAAATGCATTCAAGTAGATTTTTTTTCATTGAGAAGGAACTGATTTATTTGGCCTACTTTTTAGAAGAAAGTGTTCAGATTTGAGGTCATCTTCATATTCAAAATCCCATTAACATTTTGGCCTTTGAAAATGTATGGATTAAAATGGAAAGAGAAACATTGTTTTATCAAACCACTATATCTTTGGATATTAAAGTCCAATGGATGAAAACTTTTGTGGGATGACTTTAAAAATGATCTTCATAAACATGAAAGACTATTGTATCTTGCGATTAAGTCATCTGAATGGTGAAATTGGAAGGCCAAGTGGAGGGGCATATTTCGAATGAAAACAGTCCACAACCTTTGGTGATAAGTTCATCTCCCTACTCTCCCTGAAAAAGGTTGGAAATTAAAAATATAGGAGAATCAATTGGGATTTCCAAAGCTATTACAAAAGCCTCTTATGTCATTAAAAACTCATGTTTTCACTTGAGAGAGCCTTCCACATCTCTATGCTTTCATATACTTTTGTGTTTTTCTTCATTTGTAATCTCAAAAGTGTTTGTTTTTGTAATTAATTGTTAATTCAAGTTTCTTATTAATATTCTATTTAAATAATCCTACCTCTATTTTTAAATATTAATACTCTTAAAATTGTTTAAATCATGTTGAATCCACTTCCATTAATTGTATTCCTCATTCAATCTAAATTTCATATTTAACATTGGCCTCACCATTATTGTTTGTGTTTGGCGCACTACTTTTATCATGTACAATTATTTTTAATCCCTTTATAATATATCATCTTAAAAATTTCAACCAGATTATTAAAAAACCAGTGGTTGAGTAAATATACAATTGGGGTGAGTTATAATTTGGGTATATTAAGTGATTGAGAGAATTTTCATGATGAATATTCTTCAAATTAACCTTGTGTATGTTAACGATAAAATGTCATGGATTAATGACGTTCTTTGTTTAACAAGTGGTTTCCATGAATTATTGGAACCATAAATAAACTACCATAAAAATTCTATGATTATGATTATAACTCTATGTTATGTTAAGGCAATGATTAAAGCCTTAATACATTAATATTCTGATCAGAGTCATCTTCTGAAGAGAGAGATAATTTACTGAAATATAAATATAAAATCTCAACATATTGAAATATTAAATCCCTAATAACGAACTCTTACAAATATTTGTCAAATTGTTAAGTAAAAAATCAACTATAAATCTCTTCATTTATATGCGGCAAAAAATCACTAATCAAAATACAATAAATAAAAAAAATTGACTATAAAATGTATCATGGCCGAGGATTCGACCTGAGTGATGATATACACATCAGTAGAGCACTGAAACATTGAATGATCAATAGGTGACAAATGGATTCACTTTAGACAAGGATTAAAATCCTCTACCATTTGAGTTTTTATATACCATCAGTTCTAGTCATATATTCAAATTCCACCATATGGGGATTTTTTTATGAATATATGAAGAACACTTACCTAAAAATTTTATTTTATAGATATATTGATTATATGATGTAGTTTTTATTAGTAAATTATAGAGAAGATTCATGTGTCATATTGAATCATCGTAAATTTCGTATTAGAGTTACATTGATATTCATTAGTACAGACATGATTTCGTGGTTGGTCGAAAATTATTCCACCAACTATAACCTTGGAAGAGGTTTATAGAATTCAATATGAATGGAAATATAATTTTATGATATAATGACCTATCAAGATTCTTTAACATTTGATAAATGAAGAAAATTTTCTCAAAATTCAACAAAAACATTCCATATGGAATAATATAATCCAAATTTCCCTTTTAGGGAAATATAAAATATATTCATCACATATTATAAAATATATGTTTGTTTAAATTTAGTATAATCTCTATGATAAAGAAAAAATAAATGAGATTTATGATTATGGAAATAATTTACTAAGGTACAAGACTACTCATTTAGTCATTGTTTTGTTGGAAAAAATATTTGTTTAATGAAGGAAAGTTAGAACTAAATGATTTAATGAGATTAATATACCATTACTTTTTCTATTATAATAATTTAAAATTCATTAGTCAAATTAATTTATAAGGATTTAAGGAAAAATCACAAATTTTTTGGAAAAATATGTTTAGTAACATCTTCTATATGGAAAAATGGATTAAAATGATCAAATTATATATTTTATAAGATAAAAAATTAAAATTTATGATAAATAATAATTCATTATTATAGATAAACATTAAATACAATTTAGAAAAAATACATTTGGAACAATACTACAAGTTAATAAAAAGAAGAAATGTAAAACATTTTCCCCGTTATTTTCCTTGAATATATTATCATACATTTTAATTTTTGATAGAATAAAAATTTATAAAAATTTCAAATACATAATTACAAAAAAAATTAATGATTATGATGAAATATTTTAGTGATTTATCAAAGGTAATATATATTAATTTAATATTTCCAATATTTATAATGTATTTGGTAACATAGTTTTTTGTTATATAATCATTGCTGATATAGTTATTGGTTATATATTTGTTGCTTATATTTTCATATATTATATTTTCATTTAATCTATTTCCATTAGTCATAAATATATCTAATAATTTTGATGATTAAATTATAATAATAATACGGGTGTCTAAAATGACATATAGATTTTTATAATTTGTATATTTTAACCAAATATAAATAATGAAATAAAATAAACAACAGAAACTAGGGTGCAACAGAATCATGAAAAATGATTTATTTAAAATTATAATCTTGGATTCATGTTAAAAACATTGATTATGCAAAACCCCCCATATTTTATTTCTTAATGTATGAAATATTGATGATTTTAAGCATTAATAATAAAATCAAATGGAATCATAAATGTTAACCTATTCATTTGAAGTCATCGGTTTGATTCAATCACATTCAAAATATTGTGGCTCAATGTTTCTAAGTTAGGAAGCCTATAAATCATCTGCACATGAACCATAACTCATGAATTTTCAAGCTATGTTTACAATTTCTAGAAATGGAATGTTATGAGATTTATAACATCTTTTCCTTCACATGAAGAATGAAAACTGGATCAAGAATACATGATTAATTTATCATTGTTCTATCTTATGGATATCACTCCTAAGAAATTGAAAAGGAGAAAAGAGATTTTATCCCATGAAATTCATCCAAATAGTTTATATTACTATTATAGTGACTAAAATGAACATTTATACCAAGGTTCTACTTTCTAAAATTTCTCTATGATTACCAAAATATAAATTACCTTAATTTTAAAAATTTACACGCCCATATGACTTAATAAATATGTCAAAATTGTCCTTAATATTATGTCACTCACTTATAAAACAATAAAAAGTTACGTGATAAAATATAAAATATAAAATCCACATTTAATCTCCACAAATTATTCAACATACCTTAAACTTCTATTGTTCCGTATAATAATTATATGTTATCGTATTCTATTTCAAGAACAAAAAAATATGATTTAATTGGGAAATACATCAAAAAATCATTTTTATAAACAAGAATAATATCATTGAATTAGTTTTACATCTGACCAATCATAATCGAACATTCACTGGCCCTCTATTTTTGGTAACACTGAGTCTTTAACCGTTATTCATTGTAATTAGTGTAAATTCTGTACACACATAGTGTGTAACCCTCTATTTCTTAATTGGGTTAAGTGTGTGTCTGACCCAAACACCGTGATCATGGTCACGAACACATTTTGAGAAATAAAATTTCTTTAACATATTATATTTCATAAATGATGATAGAAACATGAATAATCCTCATTTTAATGATTTATATATTTCATGACCATACCAGATGAAAATTATTTCGTATAATGTTTTCATGTATTTAATAATGTTACTTCCATCCTGGTCAACATGGGGCCTTGAGATATCTCTTCTTTAACTGAAAAGGAAAACAAATTTGTAGTGATAATTCAACCAATTTCATACCACCATTGAAACATCAAAAAAATGATACCTCATCATGAAATCCATGCCATGTTTTTCCCTGGGATCAATGTATGAAATCAATGTGTATGTATTGATAATTAAATCAAATTATGAGACAGTATGATCTTATATTTTCCTTGATCTATGAATATTATAAATTTCAATTAACTCCATTGATTTGAAAATTATGAGTGTCTAATGAGATCACGAGAGTTTGGGGTTGGGGGTCTAGGGATTTTTCGGATCTCAAATCAATGGTTTTTGAAAAGGGTGGATGATCTTCATGGTTAGTAGATACCATGATACTCATACCACATGTTTTGATGAATCCATGGGATATTTTCAATCCCCCTAAGCAAGGAAACACTATTTTAGGAACCAATCATCTTGGGTCACACACCCATGTGATCCATCTATAATTCTTTTGTAGAGTCGAAACACATAGTCGGTGCACATTTTTCAAGTCTATGTTCCATGACCATGTGATGGGGAATAGAGGATAGTGATAGGAATATTTCACACCCATTTCTTCATTTTCGTGTCTTATTTTATTTTATATTGGAATATAGTTTTTATTCCTTGGGATGTGATTTGTCATTTTGCATAGAAATGGATGTTGGGGGGGGGGGGTCAGAGAACATTTCACAGTTTGCGAATGGTAATTTATAACCATTATAAATCCTAGTAAAGCGTGTTATAAGATATAGTACCTACCACACGACATCTGTAAGACCATGATATAAGGTCCAGGTAACTATGTGGATGATTCTTCTCCGACAGAATGGTCTGTACGGTTTCCCAAACCATGGAGACCTACCAACACATATAAAATTTCCCTATTTGTCTCTATCCTATTTAGTTTAACCCATTTTACCACTTTTTTGAACCCCACATGGGATCCCTCACACTCGGCACACCTCTCCCTACATCACACTCCCTTGGGACTCAATTTCTGTGCTAGATTTGGTTTATTTATTCCAATAATATTTGGGTAACTATCTTTTCCCCTTGTTTTATACATTAATCTATGGTTTTATCTCTTCTATTAGGGGTTTTCTTCTTCTGCATCTCTATGGTTTCACTGTTTTGGTTCTACCATGACATTGATTGTTCAATCGTATGATTTATGGTTCGGTCTTTTTCCTTGTTGTGATTCAGGTGCCACTAGGTTTTCACACCTGATTTTGTGGTTTCACCACAAATGGTAGGTGGTACCATGATTAAATGTTATTGATGAATTTATTTGGGTTTCTTTAGCTTCTTATCTTGTTTTATAAGTTATAAATATAGGGATATGTAGTTTTAAAATATATTGGTTGTGAAATTTATTTTCAAAAGGGCTTTCTATGCTAAATTTGTAAATTCATGAATTACTTCTCTATTGTGAGCATTTAGAATGACTTATAAGTTAAGTAAATGTTTTTAAAATTTTTTTAAAAGGTATGAAATATATTTTTAAAAATATTAATTGTGAGTTAAATTATAAAAGTGTGTTTTTGTGTGAAATTGATACTTTGTTGTGTTTTGGGACTCGTTTTTCTTGTGATATATAAATGCAGTAACATGTGCTTTATGTGAAACTTGTATAAAAATTCCACAAGAATCATGGGTAGCTAAGAGGGAAGACTAAGGAAAGAGGTATAGTCATTCATTAGTAGATACGGCCTGGTTTCACTTAGTGTAATTGATGTTGATAAGTCTAACTAAACATATTGATGAACTAAGACCACTATAATATAGGATTCTTCTCCACACTAGTGGCTCGTGCATGAAAAAGTGTATTTTTGTGGTTTCTATACAGTTTTACACCATGATGCGAGGTTATAGGGTCCCTATATGTAGCTAACACCCATAGAGACTCTCTCATGTTAGTTTCTTTTTAACCATTATGCACTCACAATTGGCATTCTATGTGGATCTTGAGATACTTTAAAAGAAAATGGTTTTGTATTTGAAATAACATTTCTGTAAATGTTTTCCCTTTATAACATTATTCCATCAAATTATACAAGAACTATTTCTATTTCCTATAAGCATGAAAATTTATTTCTCATTAAAATATTAAGAGCATTTAATCTATTTAGGGTGTAATCTTATAGGGTAATCACTCACACCATGCTTGCACCATTGGGTGTAAGAAGACTTGGTTATGTTTGATAAAAGTATGGGTAATGTTTTTGGTGAAGGTGGGTCAAGATTCATTTTAGTTTCTTGGGAACTTTTATGGATATTACCAAAGGGATATTCTCCCCTTGATAGTGGTTGTTTTTGGATCTTGGGTTTGGGTTATTTTATAGTTGCACATTTTTTGGATTTTGTATAAAACATGTTAACAAAAATTTGAAATCATGTATGGGCTTATTTATTTACTGTTTCCATGTTTATTTATGTTTATATTGTGGGTTGTGTTATTGGTGTATCTTCTGATCAAATTGTTCCCACTTACTTGTAGGGATACCAGGGCAGTTGTGCTAGCTCGCAGGGATCAGATGTTCCTTTTAGTTCTTGCCGCAGACAAGGACTCATGCCGGGTTGGATGGTTAGCTAGGTTTGTTCCTAATTAAATTGTATTAGTGGGGGGGGGGTGTTTCTCTTTTTGGGTCATGTTATATGGGATGAGTCTGGATAGACAGAATTAAGGACTGGTAGGGCTCAATGTTCTGGTTGCAAGTAGGGTGCTTGACCAACCCACCTCGTGACAACCCTTATGTCTCCGTGGGATGTTGTGATGCAAGTTTCGATTCTCCTCCTAGTTGTACATGAAAAATATATACTAGAAATGTACATTGGATGGGGGTTAAATTGATTGATCTTTGTGTTTTCCTGGAATATTTGATTTAATTTCTCTAGGATGTTTCTCTAATTTTCTCAGAATTTTTATACTGATGATTTTCTGATATGAGTGTTGATACATGAAGAATGATGCCTCCCTAGAAATTCCCCCTACAACTAAGGGAATTATCTAGAGTGTTTTTTTCCTACAACTTGATTAGAGGCTATTAGAATTGATTGAATGAGTTATTCAGGCTCTGGGATAAGGAACAGGTCCTTCTGCTTCTCTAATTAGGGATGTTGTTCCTAAAATGAAAAAGGATAAGGTCTTGAAAATATCAAATAATAGGACTCATACATTTCATGGTATCTTAGAACCTCATTAATACGAGTAATGGGTCAGAAATATCGAGCACATGTTTGAGTTCTTAGAGACTGCTAAATAGGTTAGGGTGAAGTATGCTTCCATTCAGCTGGAGGGTCGTAGTCGAAGGTGGTGAGACTAAGTGGTTTTCTCCAGGAAGCATGCAGAAATGTCCTGGAAGGACTTCAAGGTGGCTTTCCATTACCAATACTACCATGATTTCTTATAATATGCTTGTTCTTGGGTGATCATGGACCTTGTCCAGTGGATCCTGATGGTGATGGAGTATTCCATCCATTTCACTAAGCTAGTACGACATTCTCTTGAGGTGGTTTCTAATGATAAAATTAAGGCATAAATGATTGATAAAGGCTCGAGACAAGAGATCTATTGTAATTTCTTGCTTTTTAAACTGTGTACTTGTTCTGAAGTGGTTTATTGAGATTTAAAGGTAGAGATTGATCATAAGAGTAGGTCTAGTGGATCTGGGGATATGTAATCATTGGTTAGTGGTAATTCATTGGAAAATAAATGGAAGCACGAGGGATAATGGAATAAAGGAGGAAATAGTTCAGGAAAAACATATAGGAATCCATACTCTATGGATTCTATTTATAGATACATTGTGTGCAACCAATGAGGGATGGTGGGACACACCCAACATAATTGTACAACCCCAACCAAGACATGAGATTTTTGTGGATAGTTGGAGAACTTGTAATGATTATGCAGAGTTACATGCTTGTATCAGGGAGGTACAGAGTTAGTGGCATCCATGGGAATATAATATTAGTCAAAACTATCAAGAACTATGGGGTATTGGTTTTGTGGTCGGGGTAGTAGGACTGGATATTGTTCTTGAAAGAGTCACTTTATAGTAGAGCCTCTTTCCTGTTGCAATATTCAAACTCAGACTGATACCAGACATCTTCATATTGTGGAGTAGGAAGAAGTGGGATAGGATTCAAGGCCCTCAACTATTATACGTACCACTATGATTGCATCCACTTTAGTTTTGGTTCTTTTTTATACTAGTGCATCTATTTATATTATATCTGATCATATTTTGATCATTTTTAATCTTACAACTTAGATTTTATCTTTTGCGATGGATTTTTTAATGCCGCTGGGTAAGAGGAAGGAGCAAGGCCTCAGGTGTCCATCATGTGGGATTTTCGTGTCAGGGGTCGAGATGGAGCATGATTTCATGTTCCTAGATATGGAATTATTTGACAGGATCTATGGCATGAAATGGATGGTGGGTTTCCAATAGAGTATTTATTTTTATATGTGGAAAGTTAGTTTTATGAAACATGGTAGAATTTCCCAGGTTTTCCATGGACAATGGGATCCTCAGTCAGGTCAAGTTGGACCTACAATCCTAGAGTTGTGTAGTGTTTCTTTGCATTTATAATAACTCATACCGGAGGATGATAGAAGAGCACCTAGGAATGGGTTACCACATGTGATAGAGGACTTCTAAGAGGTGTTCATGGATGATTTTTATAGCTACCGGTGGAGCGGGATGTAGAGTTTGTAATCAATTTAATGGTGGGAACACATATTATATCTATTCCCTCATATATCATGACCCCCACTGAATTCAGTGAATTAATTATACAACTATATTACTTGGAACATAAAAGATTCATTCACCCAAGTATATCTCTTTGAGTCACTCTTGTTTTTTTTGTAAAAAGGTCGACAGATATATCTAGTTATGTGTAAAAAATTAGAACATTAATAAGGTAACCATAATGAATAAATAACAATTTCCCTAGATTGATGATTTGTTCAACCGGTTGAAATCAGAAAAGTGGTTTTCCCAGATCTACTTTCATTCATGTTACTACTATGTCAAGGTGAATGATTCGCATATCCGAAATACTAATTTCTGAATTAGTTCTGGACACATCAAGTACATCATCACACGTTCCAGTCGACCAATTCCCCAGTGGTTTATTTAGTTCTCATGAATTGGGTGTTCCACATAAACCTAGACTTTTTTATTGTGGTGTTTGAGAATGAAATCCTTATATATATTATATCGAAGGATGAATATGAGAATCATCTGTGGATTATTATGAGAACCCTATGGGACCATCATATTTATGATAAGATTACAAAATTCATTTTTTGGATCAAGGAATTGATGTTTCAGGGCCATTTACTTTCAAAGAAAGTGGTTTTAGTGGACCCCAAGATGATCTGTGTGGTTATGTTATGGGAACGGTCATAGAACTTGTTTGAGATTAAAAATTTGCTCAGCATGGTGGGGCATTACAGGTGATTTGTTCCTAATTTCTCACATCTATATTCTCCTATGATACCACTCACCCATAAGGGGGTGATGCCTGAACGGATCCTTGAATGAATGGTTTCTTTCAAGGAGTTAAATAAATGATGGATCATCGCACCCAAGTGGATCTTTCTAGATTCAGGAAAGTTGTATATAGTTTATAGTGATGCATTAGGTATGGGGTTCAGGTGTGTGCTTATTCAGGGGGACCACATGGTGGCATATGTATCATGCCAACTATGACTGAAAGAGATGAATTACTTGATTCCTGACTTGGATATAGCCGCGATGATTCCCTGAAGACTTGGAGTCCCTACCTTTTTAGGAGATGATATTCGTTTATTTTGAACATAAGATGTTGTCCAACAACTTCTCTTAGAGAGATCTCAATATGATGAAACTTCACTAGAACGAATATCTATAGGGGTTGACTTTAATATTGTCTACACCCTAGGAATGGATAATTTGGTAGCTAATTCTTTATATAGGAAAGTTAATTTGATGGGGTTCTTAGCCCAGATGCGTTAAGAGACAAGATAAAGGTGTATATGTACATTTCTATCTAGTGTCCAGTTGGCTTCATATCTTCTAGAGATGGTTCAGTAGGAACGACCTTGTGATAAGATATCCCAGTGAACATTTTAGTTTCATCACAGTGGGAATACATCCTCTGACTGGTCATTATCTCCCAAGGTAATTCTATTTTTAAAGGGCTGGATCATGGTACAATTATCCCTATGGAAGGTGGTGATGCAGGACAACAACCAGTCTCTGTGGGATGTTCATACTAGTTCGACCAAGATGTTTTGTGATGTGTTTCAACAATTCTAGTGTCCAGGAATGATATGGGACATAGATGAATCCGTATCAAGATGATATAATTTTCAGCAGGTGAATGTAGAGCTTCTAATGATATCTGCTTTATTCAATCCATTATCTATTCCTACATAGAAGTAGGATGGGGTCTCCATTTATTTCATTATTTAAATTCATAATATTCCTCGATGGTAGAAAACTATTTGGGTATCCATTTACCACTTGAATAAATGATCCCACATCATCCCAATCAGCCATTCATCAAATGTGGATGAGATGGGCCTATTTTATATTCAAAAAAGTGGTCAGGCTTCATGGTGTGTTGTCCTCAATTATTTTTAAAAGATCCACCCATATAACCTCTTGGTTTTTCGATGGACATCAATGGTACTTGGGTTCATAGGTCAATATGTTCATTATATACCATCCTTAAATGGATGGAAAAATGGTTTGAGAAAATCAGGTTTTGTAAGACATGCTTCAATGTTGAGTGTTGGGATTTGGAGGTTCAAGGGATAGTCATTTTATATTGTCTGAAATTTCTTATTAAAACATTTACTAATACTCTATTTGAATGTATCCATTTTAGGGTCTCTATGGATGGCCTTTTTTATATCTATTTTTTGGGTATGAGGTAGTTGAGACATCACTTTTAGGATCATGTCTTGGGAATGTGACATCCTAGAGGGTCAAAAGTGACCAGGAATATATTTTTTACAAATCAGTGTCACCACAAGTCTTATTCCAATTATAGGTCTTGGGATCTCTAGTTTTATATGGGTGACCAGGTGTTCTTGGAGGTATGACCCCATCTGGTTCATCATCGCATGGGAAGCAGGGTATGTTTGTGTCTAGTATATTAGACCCCTAAAAATCATTAGGAGGATTGGAAGGCTGGAATACAAGTTGTCTTTGCATTATCTGTTGACATTGACTCATGACATGTTACATGTCTCCCAACTAAATCTGTATAACCCGTACTCATATTTTGTGATTAATTTGGTATAGTTGGAGTTGGAGCTCGAATTGGGAGGGTTTAAACAAATATTGTAGATAGTGGACTCCCATGTGAAGGTATTTAATGGGAAATATATCCAATTGTACTACATCCTCTAGATACAAGGAAATGATATACATGAGATGCCAAAGAAAAAGTATTGGGTTGAGCATGATTACCCATTTATGTTTTCTAATCAAGTTATCTATTAGAATTATAAGGGTATAAATTATTAAGAGTGGAGGGAATTTTTCTATACATATATTCATTTTTAGGTTTTATTTTATTTTATTTTTTTCTATCTTATTCCATGGGATTACCCTTGAAATTTTGGAAGGAAATGGATGTTTTAGGGAGGATAAATCATTATTTAGGTTTTTCACCTGGTTAATAGTACCATTCCAAGGAAAACATGTGGTAGAGACAATACCTACCACACAACTTTTTCACTGTCTTTCTCTATTGACCATGTCACTGTGTAGATGTTTGTGTCTAGACATAATGATCCTTAGGATTTCTTCATGTTTTCCCAAAACATGAGGACTAACACTGCAGACCTGCCAACTAATTAAAAATCGCCATATTTTCAACCTCCTATCAGGTATAACCCGTTTCCAACATTTTTTCATTCTAATTACCATCCCTTGCCAAAGGAACTCCTCTCGCTTTTTCCACCTATCTTGGGAAGTATTTTTTGTTCCAAATTTGGTGCGGTTCATCAACAAATATTTGGGTAAGTGTATTCTTCCCACATTTCCTACATTAATATAGGGTTTCCCTCCTTCTATTTGGTTTCTTCTTCTTCTCCATACCTAGGGTTTCGTTTTTTGTTGTTACATGACATTTATGGATCAATCTCTTTATTTATGGTTTTAAAATTCTCTTTCATGGTGCGGTTAATGATCAGAGATGGTTTCACATTTGATTTTTGGGTTTTTCCACAAATGGTAGGTGGTTTTGTGCTTATATGTTCTTGATGAATGTATTTGGATTTCAATTCTTTCTTAACATGTTTTATATGTTATAATTATAGGGAGAATTTAGTAATTAATGTGTAAAATTGTGAAATTTATTTTCTAATGGGTTTTCTATGATAAATTGATAAGTTTTTCATGTTTGGATTTGTTGTGTGCAATTAAAATTATTATTCTGTTGATTAAATGTTTTATAAAAATGCATATGAGGTGAGAACTATATTTTTGAATATTTTTTGTGTGAATTTAATTTTGAAATTGGGTTTTTTGTGTGAAATGGTGACTTTGGTGTGTGTTGGACCACGTTTGGATCGTGAGATATAAATATGGTAACAATTCTCTAGTGTAAAACTTCTATGAGAATTCATCAAGAATCTTCAGTTGATAGGAGTGTAGACTAGGACTAGCCATTTAGTGAATCCAAATTATCTACGGCCTAGTTTCACATAGTGGGATAAATATTCACAACACTATCTAAACATATTATCGAACCAAGACCACTAGAATATTGGATGCCTCCCCTCTATAGTGGCTTGTGGACAGAAAATAGATTTTTTTGGTTCCAATAACACCTAACACTAAGACGCAAGGTTCTATGGTCCCAATAAAAATCTAACCCTCATATGGTCTCTACCTTATTAGGTGATCATTGACCATTATGAAATCACCATTGGTATATGGTGTGGCTCTTGAGATTCTCCAAAGAAAAAATGTGTTGTTTTTGAAAATATATTTCTTTAAAATTAGTTTATTTAAAACAATTTTCCATCAAAATATACAATCTCTATATTTTTTATCTAAGATTGTAAATTTATTTTACATTCTAACATATAGAGAATGAAATATATATTTTTTGGAATCATGCATGGAAATTGTTCCCACCCTACTTACTCCTTGGGGTGTTAGTAGACTTGTTTATGTTTGATACAGGTAAGGGTAAAGTCATTGGTGAATCTGGATCAAGATGATAATGAGTTTCTAGGGTGGAGTTGAGGAGATAATAGGAGGGAGATGTTCCCCTTTATAGAGGTGGTTTTTTGATATTAGGGTTTCCTTTGTTTTTTCTAGTATCCCATTTTGGATTTTTTAGAATAATTTTTAACATAAATTCAAAAACCAAGAAGGTATTTTTTGTTTATGATTTCAAACTTTGTTTATTTTTTTATTTTTTGGTTGTTTTGTTTTAGTATATTCTGGTGAAATCATTCTCACTGGCTTGTATGGATACCTGGGAAATTGTGCCAGCCCATGGGAATCAGGAAAGTCATTTGTGTCATTCCATGGACTAGTTTAGGCTTTGGGTTGGATGTTGACCCATATTGTTTCGTGACAGTATATGGTTGGACCACGATTGGCACATAGTTTAACCAATAGTGCTGCCAAATTGTGGGTCATAGTTAAAATGTGTGAAATTAAAAATTTTCCCTAACATGGTATAAATTTCAAACCAGAAATTATATTTTCATTCTCTAATATATCATCTAACCCTTTTGAAGATCACTTCAAGCATAAAGGTATTAGTTAGTCCATATTCTCCATATCACATCCAATTCAAACACTATTTTTCTCATCAGATCGACATCGGTATGTTCTTCATTCATCTTGTGTCATTCTCTATTTGTCTACATATCGATAGAGTACCAATATTTTATCCTAATATTCCCCATTTGCATAGTATATTTCCATTATTCATTTTTATCTTTATCTAAACCAAATCATTTTTTGATACCGATAGAGTGTTCAACCACATACATATAGTAGGTGATCCATAACATTTCCCATATGGTTTGGTAGTTTTATAGAATTTGAATGTCATGACACATGCCCCATCATCCAGTGATTCCATTCAAATTAATTGAACACATTGATATATTGTAATTAGAACCTATTATGTTTCCACTTGAGTACCATTTTATGGTCGGAGGACATTTATCCATAACTAAGGCCATCCATGGGTTTTTCCTTTTATATTTCCCATGTTATACCACCCTATTGGGCGTATGTGAGCTCACCAATATTAGTGGAATCCTAAATGTGAATTTTTTTTTAATTCATAAGATTTTGAACAAAATGATTAATAGTTTATTAATTATTGAAAGGATTAAATTGAATTATTTTTTTGGAGAATTTTATCGTATAGTTTTCATACTGTTTAATATGATCAAATTGGATGAATGGTATATTTGGAATTTTTTGAATGATTTAGAAGAATTCATTGGTTATGAATGTCTATGAAAATATTAATGAATTTTATGAATTGATATTAATAGTGGATTCCATGGATGAGATCCATGGATCCTAATTCCATTATATTCAATGGAAATTCTTACTCCCTATATATTGTTTTTACTATAGGATGCTTTGGGAATTTCTATAACTTGGATTATAATTTCTTAGGATACCACATACTTTTCTACCCCTTAGTTATGAAATGCTTTGACTCTCATTGGAAATTCCAATTCACATGCACCTTGGACTCCACCCATGTCTTTACAATGTTTGCATCAAGATTCTATTGGGACATGTTGAGTTTTTATTGGTCTTCTATACCTTGGATCTATCCCTTCGTGGTATGACACTAGATTGCATGACATGGCAGTTGTATATTTATTAAAATAGATTACATGGAACAGCCATTGTGTATACTTTTTTGTGTTTTCAGAAATACCCATAATGGTTATCATATTATAGTTGTTAGATAGGACTTTGGATGACATGATTATTTATAATTTACAGATTCCTTTGATTAGTGTAGATTTCTTTTTTTATTGAGGGACATGTTTGGAATGACATGATCACATTTATACCGGACACATTAATTTAATTTATTATGTAGTTGTGATATATTATACAATACATCTATTTATATTACATAGAAAATAACTGTAATAGAAACCATTAACGGTGTCATAATAAGTGTTTTCTCATAACCTATTCAGGTCACTATTCAGTACCAAGAGAGACTTCGTGGATGAACTAAGGTGTCAGGGAAAGCACCAGTTGGATGAATCTTGATTTTATCGTTTCATAAGAGAAAGGGGGAATATGAAAAATATTTCATCATTATGCTATTTTGAGAAAGATCTTTTTAGTATTTTTTCACCATTTAATAAACGTATATTATTAGATAATTGTATACATTTTTCATATTTTATAGGTAAAAGATCATCATATTGTACCAAATACTTTTTATTTATTATTTATTATTATAGTATTCTAGATTTTTATCTTATCTATTGAATTATATTATGATTCCATTATTTATATTTATGATATTATGATGTGTTCCTCTCAGAAGTGATTGCATAACCTCCCCTAGAGACTCAACCTAGGACCTTTACTCTAGTAGGTAGCCACTGGTGTTTATAGAGGTGATCATGAGGCCATGTGACCCACCAAATTGGGGCATTGTTTAGTGCATCCGGGTTGAGATGTTAAAACGTAGCAGCATATAATTATTTTTTTCTAGTTTTATGACTATTATGAGAGAATAGATAATATATCAGGGTGTTAATGTAATTTTGGTAATGAGATATTCCTTGAAGTACCTAAATCAAGGATAAAAATAGCTAAATTTCCTTGAATGGGAAGTATTGTTTTCACAAATTTTTCCTATTAATGTTTATTTGAGTATACCATTGGATGAAACACATGTGGTTTGATTCTTATCATGATTACATATTTTTACCCTTTGAGAAATGTGATTTGGTGAAGGATTCGTCAATAATTCTTATTTTTAGTCACCTATTAAAATTCATAAGACATGAATTATGTCATGCCATATGGGATTCATTATTGGACTATATGAAAATTATTATTAGTTCCTTGTGCGGTATATATGTGATTTTGATAATAAAAATTGTTGGTAATTCAATATTCAAAATTGATTCATTCCATTATTAACCTAACATAGTAGTGTTTTCTTACATTGGTCCATGAAGTCACCTTAAAAATTCAGTTAGGGCACATTGAACCACAAATCGTTGAATGCATTTGGATGGAACGTGTTATAGTCAAGATTTAATATATTCGACACTAAACATTATATGTTATATGGGCCCATATAAATTGTAGAATGGTAATATATCTAATTAATTTATTTAATGGAAAATCTAAATAAGTATTAGGTTAATGTGACTTTATGTTGTGAAATAAAGAATGTATCCTTTATCCAACTTTAGAGAGGGAAGTATGTCATGTATCGTGTGATTTTATGGATGTTCATATTTCTCAGTCCATGATTTAAGAGTAAATAGTGGTTTGGGAAATTTTTGGAAATGATTAAACCTATCCAAAAGATTAAATTATGATCTAATCATTATTTATCTTTCTAGTGTTGAGTGCTCTACGTTGTTAATACATGTCTCTACAACAACATCCGGTCATGAACCAAGAGTGCGGAGATGATCAAGATCCAGGGGTGGTGGACCCAAAGTTACTATTATATACTATTATAATTTTAATTTTGGATCTTTTATTTGTACTAAATTTGGGTATTCATGCCTACATATGTGAGGAGTTTTACGCTTTATGGATAAAATTCAAGGAACACTGCAACATGCATTATTTATGCAGTAGATGACATGTGTATTTGAGAAAAAAAAACCTTCCATGACATTATTAGAGTGAGGTCCAGAGACTACATAGATATGGATTTTTATTAAATTATCACTCTTCGAGAAATTTTTGAATCCTCCTGATGGGCGAGTGAATCTCAAGAAAAATATTCTTAAGGGAGTATAATGGTTTTGGTGACATGTTTTTAACTATAAGGATAGGTTATAAGTATGGTTTGTGGCATTTCCCAAATATTTTCTACATCTAATTTTGTTTTTTGAGAGACTTTGAGATTATAGGGCTAGTGAGTTGATTCTAATGTATTACGGAGTGATGATATTATTTTAATATTCAACACAGTTTACTGATCTTTAGCATTTTGTTCAGATATATCATGATGACAATCCATCGAGGATGAGATTTATTTGAGAAGGTATCAAGAATGATAGTCGATCATAGGTCAGAGTTTTTTGGTTGACTAATTGATAGAGAAAATATTTTCAATTAATTTATATTGAATATCATTGTTTGTACTCCCAAAAAAGTGTTATTGGATGGGTAATTGTCATGTTTTTAGGTTTTAGTGTTATTTTGAACCCAAATGTGAAAAACGACTATTTCTGGATTTTTGACAGATTTTTACGTCAGGGGTATTTCGGTCATTTATGGAAAAATAAAATTCCAAATTTTCAGATTAAAATTTTTTTATAATCCTTATTTTATTTCCATCCTTTTTGTATTCTGGACCAGGAGCTGATTCGGCCATCTAAAGGGTCTAACAATTCATTGAAGTTGAGAATGTTTCCGGGCGGACAGCGTGGACCCACCAAATATAACGGACATCAAAATCGGCCTACAATTATCTAAATTATGTTTTTCCACCTTGTATATGACGAGGACATATATTGGAGACTCTACAAGAAATTTGGTGAAGTTTTGAAGTCATTAAGGAGTCCATTAAACGACATACATTTGGAGGAACCATCCTGGAAACTTCATCCAGAAACAGAAATCGAGAATGAAAAATTCATAACTCCTCCATCCGGATTTAAAATGAGCTGAAAGTTTGGGGAGAGACGGCCATGATAATTTGGCACAACATTCATGTAGGGTGGAACGCGGGAAGAGGTCATTAATGGGGTCAAAAATGATCAATCTTTCGGGGGTCCAATTCTGCCTATAAAAGGAGGAGAGCTCCTCCCCCTCAAGACATCCCATTCTCCACCCCATTTCTTCTGGGGCACCAAGGAGAATAACTTCTCAGATTTTTCTTTTATATATTTTTTTTTAAAATGTCTCTCCTCTCCCACATTATCTCTCTTACCCCATCCATGGAGGGGTAGTTTCATTTGAGTGATCAGAAAGAGGGGAGGCTTGACCTATGTGTTGTGCTTGAGTTTTGTGCTTGAAATGAATAAAATTTGTTCTTCTTTCTTCATTCGGTTCCAATTCATAATTCAGTATTAAAATCCAAATGCGGTTGTGTTAAGGTTTTTATTCTGAAATTATAAATTGCTTTGGTCGATGATCACATCTCCCTCCACCCAATTCTAATCTGTATACGGTGGAACATGATTAGGGTTGGGTGGTGATCGCTCGACGGTTGTCAAGCACGTGTGTAGGATTGTATGTCGAAATCATGGTTTATTAGGGAACAACAATTCCAGGTCTGGGATTGATCTAATTAATCAAGAGACCTTCAACAACCCTAAACACATTAGAAGGAGGATAGACCAATCTAAGGTTTTAGAAAGGGAAATTTCTAATCACATCTCTCTTACCAGTTTAAGGAAGAAGAAGAGATAAAATTTGGAAACCATGATGCCACAACACTATGTCTAGCCAAACCAAATCCGATCACCGTCTTTATCATTTGTTAAAATCAATCAATTTCTGTTGTTTATTTCTCTCATAGTCATTCAAATTTGTTAAATCAATCTTTTTAAGAAAACCAACAAAAAGTGACAACCTTGTTTTGTGTGCACTCCTCTTCGGGAGACTACCTAGGATCAACTGCTATACTATACTTAGGTAAATAAAATATTGTTTTTCCACGCCCCACGATAGGTGTGCGTCAAACTTGGCGACGTTGACGGGGAGGCAGTGCCTCAAAGCTTTTTAAAAAAAAATCTCTTTTGAATGACCCGTAGTTCAAAAAGCAATTTATTAGAATTCGATCCAGAAATTGAGCGCACAATAACCAAATTGAGAAATCAAAATCTTCCAAAAGATTTCAAAGAAATCAATCTCACTGATTCAAGTGATACCTTGAGTGGAGACTTTGAACCTTTAATAATGGCTGTAAATACCAACCGAACCCTACGTGACATCTGTGCACCTCAATTTGTCAATCAAAATTATCAACTTGCAATTCATGCCTTAGAAAATGATTTTGAATTGCGAATTAACATGATCCAAGTGCTTCCTAAATTTCATGGTCTTGCAGGTGAAGACCCAAATTGACATATTCAAGAATTCACCTATGTCTGCTCCAGCTTCAAACCTCGAGCAGTCGCGGAAGAGCATGTGAAGTGGAGGGCTTTCCCCTTCTCACTAGAGGGAGCAGCAAAGGAATGGTTGTACAATCTACAACCGGGGGAGATCAGTGACTGGGAAGATCTAAAAAAATGATTTCTACAAAGATTCTTTCCAACATCTAGGAGCACTGCAATAAAGAAGGAGATTTATTTCATCCATCAATCAACTGGAGAAACACTCTACGAATACTGGGAACGTTTCAAGAAGCTTTGTGCAAGTTGTCCACACCAAGAAATAGAAGAGGACCAATTCCTTGTGTTCTTCTACCAAGGATTGCTTGACAATGACATGAATCTACTAGATTACTCATCGGGAGGAGCCCTCATTGATAAATCACCTGCAGATATACGAATTCTGATTGAAATGATTTCACAAAATTCACAGCAGTTTGGCACTCGAGGTATGATCACCAGAGGAATCCATGAGGTAAGAACATCTGATTCAGTAGATTTAATTAGGAATGAAATGGGTGAACATAACAGGTTGGTACGAAAAATAGCTGTGAACCATGTGAAGGAATAACAAGGACCGAATCAGGTATGTGGTTTATGCTCTTCTAATTCTCATTACACTGATCAATGTCCAGAAGTGCAGGGGACAGAAAGTTGTGCTGCAGCCTATCAACAAAGGCAATACCAACCGCAAACCCAACCAGGGTATGGGTTTCAATAGAACCAAGCCAGAGCACCTTTTCATCACCAATATCAGAACCCGATAGCATTCCAACAAGATTATCAGAAGCCCTTCCAACAACAACAAACATTTCAACCACCACCTTTCCAGCGGAATAATTATGAGCAACCATCCACAAGTGAACCGACAAATGAAGACCAACAACTGAAGACAAGAGTTGCAGGAATAGAAGATAAGATGGACAAGCTAGCTGATCAATTTGCAAGCATTATGGATGCTTTCACCAAGAACCAAGGTAAGCTTCCTGCACAAACAATTCCCAATCCAAAGGAGAATGTTAGTGCAATCACAACCCGAAGCAGGAAGGAGCTCAAACCACCAGAACAATATGAGGAGGATGAATCTAGGGAACCTGCTGAAGCTCGTCCTGTCCAACCAAAAGATGGAGTCAACAACAAAGTAGAAAGAACAAGGTTCAAGAAAGAAAGACTATAAACACCATTGCAGAAACAACAAAGGGAGAAAAAGGATATTCTAGCACCATTACCATCAGCATTGGTTGAGTCAAATAAGGGAGAAGAAGAACGACTTCAATGGGAAATTCAGGAAACATTCCGAAAAGTTGAGATTAACATTCCACTACTGGATGCAATCAGGAAAATCCCTAAATATGCAAAATTTCTGAAGGAGCAATGTACTAAAAGAAAGAGGCTGGATGGAAATGAAAGAATCATCTTAGGAAGAAGCGTCTCAGCATTGATCACACCACCGATACCGCAAAAATGTCAAGATCCAAGGTCTTTTTCTATTCCCTGCACTATCGGTTCATTAAATTTTACTGATGCACAATGTGATCTTGGAGCTTCGATAAATGTGATGCCTCACTCTGTGTTTTCATCTTTTCAGATCGGAGAACAAAAATCAACTCGAGTGGTGGTACAATTAGCAAACAGATCCACCGTTTTCCCAGCTAGAGTCGTTGAAGATGTACTTGTAGGAGTGAGAGGATTAATCTTTCCAGCAGACTTTTATGTCCTTACCATGGAGGAAGACCGAGCACCATCCCAATCTCCCATCATACTAGGGAGACCATTCCTGAAAACAGCAAGGACAATCATCAACGTGCATGAAGGAACACTCACCATGGAGCTCGGAGATAGTACGGTACACTTCAATATTCTTGATACGACGAAACACCCTTCCAGCAATCACTCACTTTATGCAATCTCCCATGATGAAGGTATAGAACCAATTGAAGAATCAGGTATGCTTCATGACTTATTATCTGTGGGAGAACACTCGTCATTTGAATTTTATAACTCCCATGAACCTGAAAATTCTGATATCATGTTGGAGGATGAGGTAAAATCTGATTTTTTCGATGATTTGTTAAGAGGAAGTAAGATTATTTCAGAGAATTCAACATTAGAAGTAGGAAACATAAATGCAATATCATCCCTTGAACAACCCCCATGTTTAGAGCTGAAGCCTTTGCCATGTGACTTGAAGTATGCTTTCCTAATGGATGGAGAGAAATTGCCAGTAATCATTGCAAATAACCTATCCCATTCACAAGAACAAACACTGATTGTCCTTCTCAAAAGGAATGTAAAAGCTGTAGGATGGAGTTTGGGTGATATTCCTGGAATCAACCCTAAGGTATGCTCTCAGAGGATATTTTTAGAAAGTGAATCTCGACCAGTTAGACAACCTCAAAGAAGACTCAATCCCACAATCATGGAGGTCGTTAAGAAAGAGATTGAGAAATTGTTAGCAGCTGATATCATTTACCCAATCTCTGATTCTCAATGGGTCAGCCCAATTCATGTAGTCCCCAAGAAAACTGGCCTGACCACTATTACAAATGAAAGAAATGAACTGATCCACATAAGAATACAAAACATTTGGAGAGTGTGTATAGATTACCGGAAGCTAAATCAAGTTACCAGAAAAGATCACTTTCCTATTCCATTCATTGATCAGATGCTTGAATGGTTAGCTGGAAATACTCATTATTGTTTTTTAGATGGATTCTCAGGTAATTTTCAGGTACCAATTGCACCAGAAGACCAGGAGAAGACAACCTTCACCTGCCCTTTTGGAACATTCGCCTAAAAAAGGATGCCTTTCGGGCTATGAAATGCCCCAGGTACATTTCAACGGTGTATGGTGAGTATTTTTTCGGAGCACATTGAGGATTTCTTGGAGGTGTTTCCTGATGATTTCACAGTTTTTGGTAATTCATTTGATCTTTGCTTGGGAAATTTGGAAAAAGTTTTGAAAACATGCATTGAAAAGAACCTTGTCTTAAATTTTAAAAAATGTCATTTCATGGTTGAAAAAGGGATAGTGTTGGGGCACATAATTTCACAAAATGGGATTGAGGTTGATAAATCAAAAGTTGATGTAATAAATTCATTACCATATCCAACTTGTGTCAAACATGTTAGATCCTTTTTAGGGAATGCAGGATTTTACAGAAGATTCATCAAGGATTTCAGTAAGATTTCTCTCCCTCTCTCAAGATTACTTCTAAAGGATTCTAACTTTAATTTTGATTATGCTTGTAGGGAATCATTTGATGAATTAAAGGAAAGGTTGATAACACCACCAATAATGCAGCCACCCAATTGGGATTACCCTTTCGAGATACTTTGTGATGCATCCAACCAAGCTGTGGGAGCCGCTCTATCACAGAGAATTGACAACAAACCTCAAGTCATCTCCTACGCATCAAGGACCTTGGATGAAACACAAATAAATTACACAACCACAGAGAAGGAGTTCCTTGAAGTCGTTTTTGCACTAGATAAATTCCGATCATATCTTCTGGGCACTAAAGTTGTTGTTTTTTCTAATCATGCAGCTCTTAGGTACTTAATGAGAAAGGTGGATGAAAAACCACGGTTGGTGAGATGGATGCTACTCTTACAAGAGTTCAATTTGGAAATCAAAGATAAGAAGGGGACTGAAAATCAAGTGGCTGATCATTTGAGTCGACTACCCCACACCGCTGAAACAGAAATACCAAAGCAGAACCCACTTAATGATGAGCTTCCTGGAGAATAACTCTACATCATCAACAGTGAAGTTCCATGGTATGCCAACATTGTCAACTATTTGGTAACATCTCAGGTACCCTCTCATCTAAGCTCTCATCAAAAACATAAGCTTAAATCTGAATCAAGATTTTACATTTGGGAAGATCTGTTTCTTTGGAAAATTTGTAATGATCAAATCATAAGAAGATGCTTTCCAAGAAGTGAAATTGAATCAGTGTTTGAATTTTGTCATAAATTATCTTGTGGAGGCCACTTTGGACCTCATAGGACTGCCCAAAAAGTTTTAGAATCTGGACTCTACCGGCCCACCCTATTCAAGGATTCATATGAATTTTGTAAAAGATGTGAAAAATGCCAATTTTCTGGTAACATATCCAAACGACATGAAATGCCACAAAAACCAATAACCTTTTGTGAAATTTTTGAAGTTTGGGGCATAGATTTCATGGGACCATTCCCAATGTCATTTGGAAATTCATATATTCTTTTGGATGTAGACTATGTTTCAAAATGGGTGGAAGCAAAAGCAACCAAAACTGATGATGCAAAAGTTGTTTGTGATTTTGTTAGGGATAACATTTTCTATTGGTTTGGCGTGCCACAAGCAATCATCAGGGATCAGGGAACTCATTTCTGCAATAGGAAAATGGAAGCATTGTTGAAGAAGTATGGGGTGCATCATAGAACATCTACCCCATACCATCCCCAAACAAATGGCCAAGCAGAAGTCTCTAATAGAGAAATCAAAGCCATTCTGGAGAAGGCTGTTAAACCCAACCGGAAGGACTGGAGCCAAAAGTTAGATGATACATTATGGGCATACAGAACGGCCTACAAAACACCGATAGGGATGAGTCCCTATAGATTGATCTATGGAAAGAGTTTCCACCTTCCTGTGGAGTTGGAGCATAGAGCCTACTGGGCGGTCAGAGAGATGAATCTAGACCTTGAGAAAGCTGGGAAAGAAAGAAGATTGCAGTTGCAAGAGTTAGAGGAAATTAGAAGGGAATCTTTTGAAAACTCAATGATCTATAAAGAGAGAACGAGGATGGCCCATGACAAGATAATTCAACCAAGAACCTTCAACCCTGGAGATCACGTGTTACTCTTCAAATCCAGACTTAAGCTTATGCCAGGTAAACATCATTCCAAATGGGAAGGCCCCTTTACTGTTACTCATGTATATCCCTTTGGTGCTGTGCAGATTCAAAAGGAAGGAGGAGGAAACCCATTCACTATAAATGGGCAGAGGCTGAAGAAGTTCCATGGGACCGTACCTCAAGAACCAGTGGAGGAGATCACACTCCTTCATCCTGAATACAAATGAACACCTACCAGGTTGCATCATTCCTTTACACTTGATTAAATGCAGTAACTCCAACTTTTTGATACATACATTTACATGCATTGAGGACAATGCATAAATTAAGTGTGGGGGAGGAAATCTTGTAGTCCAAGAGATTTTTCAAAAAAAAAATTTGTTTTGTTTTGTTTTGTCGAGCCAACGTCATTAAACAAAGGCGCTACCGGGAGGCAACCCGCATTTTCCCCCGTTTTCCACTTTTCTTCTTAGTCATTTACCAGCATGATTGAACGGGCCTGTACTATCAATTGTTTTCATTTTTTTTCAGGTCCATTAATAAAGAGGGTGTTGTGGGATTATACGTCGTGAAGAAAAGGATCCATTTGACAGGGGAGTATGAGTTTCAATTCTATATTATCCGACTTTATTCCCTACTTTTTTTTAGTCTTTTAAAAAATTAATCAAAAAAAGGCATGCCCACGCTTGAATTCATGTTTTACTTGACTTCTCTAGGAGACATGAGTTTCTTAGGAATCTTGTGATGCCATGTTTTAGATTTCAATGTTAATGAGATTGAATGATTAAAATGGATAATTGGATGATTAAAGTGAAGCAAGGATATTGAAATAAGGACTCATGATTTAAGGGAATTAATTGATTCATGTAAATGAAATTTCCCTTCCATTTTTCATTCATTGAATTTCTGAAATTCATGTTAATTAATTTGTTATTATTAATCATGCCATGAGTGATTGTCCAATATCATATTCTCATTCCTGAGAGGATTTCTAGACCAAATATTTCCTATTTTATCTTGAGCATATTTCATGAGTGATCTTGGGACGTGCCACCTTATAGAACTTGTATAGAAACATGTCAAAGCTATGACTGTACAAAACCACATTTAAAATGATTGAGTCATATCTTTGGCTAGCCACATTTTATCCTAAGACCCACATTTACATTTATCCATTGTAAGCCCTTAGATGCCAAGAATTTCCTTATAGGTTTAAGCCACATTACAATCCAATTTTTCCTTACCTACCTGCACTTTTAGTATTTTTGCATGGTTATTTCAAGTTTGAGTGTGGGGGAAGGGCCTTTCGGGTGCGTTCCTTGGGATATGTATCATTTTTGGGTGGTGTAATGTGGGCGTCATCATTTTGGGAAATGTATTATTAGAAAATTGGGCATGATTCATCATTTCATTATTCTACTTTCATTTCATCTGGTTCTCGATAAAAAAAAAGAAAAAAAAGATCAAAATAAAGCTGTGCCTTTCTGGTGCTTTACAAAAAAAAAGAAGAGAAAATAAAGTTGTGCCTTTCTGGAGCTTTACAAAAAAAAAACAGGGAGAACATGGATGATAACATTCTTTGTAATCATTTATTGACTCATGACCCATGTCATTTAAAGGGGAGTGGTGTTGTGATTCACATTTCAAGGGGATTTGAGTGAGGTTCATCTTGTGTTTTCACTAGATTAATCATGAATTGTACTTAAGAGTCAAACCTCCTACTTCTGGCCTTAAATTATTTCAATCATTTACCCACCAACCCTAAGCCACAGAGTCATTTGAACCATTATTGAAAGTCCTCATGATTTTATGCGTGTTTTGTCTTTACAAAGTGGAGAAAGTAGTTACTTTACAAGCCTATGGGTAAGGAGCATGTTCTCATGATATGAGCATAACTCCACTATTAATTGTATCATGAGTGATGAGAGAAAATATTCAAAGTGAGGTAGGTCATGATTTGGCATGTTTAATAATAATAAATTGAGAAGCATGAATGAATGAAAGGAGAAGCTTCATTATTTTTCAAAGGGGAAAAGTAAAATGAATGAATTGATTGTTTCTTTGAAAAATGGGAAATTAAATTGTTATTTTTGTGGAACTAGAAAATTTGATTGGACATTGATAATCATTTGATTTTATTCCATTTGAAATTTAAATATTGGTGACATTGGTGCCCTTTGAATTCCATGTTGAGATTTTATGCTTGAGGACAAGCATAGTTTAAGTGTGGGGGAATTGATAGAGCAAATATTTTCAATTAATTTATATTGAATATCATTGTTTATACTCCCAAAAAAGTGTTATTGTATGGGTAATTTTCATTTTTTTAGGTTATAGTGTTATTTTGAACCCAAATGTGAAAAACGACTATTTCTGGATTTTTGACAGAGTTTTACGTCAGGGGTATTTCAGTCATTTCTGGAAAAATAAAATTCCAAATTTTCTGATTAAATTTTTTTATAATCCTTATTTTATTTCCAACATTTTTGTCTTCTGGACCAGGAGCTGATTCGGTCATCTAAAGGGTCTAACAATTCATTGAAGTTGGGAATTTTTCCGGGCGGACAGCGTGGACCCACCCAACATAAAAGACATCAAACTCGTCCTAAAATTATCTCAATGATGTGTTTCCACCTGGGATATGACGAGGAAATATAGTGGAGACTCTACAAGAAATTTGGTGAAGTTTGGAAGTCATTAAGGAGTCCATTAAACGACATACATTTGGAGGAACCATCCGGAAAACTTCATCCAGAAACAAAAATCGAGAATGAAAAATTCATAACTCCTCCATCCGGATATCAAATGAGCTGAAATTTTGGGTAGAGACGGAAAAGATAATTTTGCACAACATTCATGAAGGGTGGAACGCGTGAAGGGGTCATTAATGGGGTCGAAAACTCTCAATATTTCGGGGGTCCAATTCTCCCTATAAAAGGAGGAGAGCTCCTCCCCCTCAAGACATCCCATTCTCCACCCCATTTCTTCTGGGGCACCAAGGAGAAGAACTTCTCAGATTTTTCTTTTATTTATTTTGTTTTAAAATGTCTCTCCTCTCCCGAATTATCTCTCTTACCCCATCCATGGAGGGGTGGTTTCATTTGAGTGATCAGAAAGAGGGGAGGCTTGACCTATGTGTTGTGCTTGAGTTTTGTGCTTGAAATGAATAAAATTTGTTCTTATTTCTTCTTCCGGTTCAAATTAATAATTCAGTATTAAAATCCGAATGCGGTTGTGTTAAGGTTTTTATTCTGAAATTATAAATTACTTTGGTCAATGATCACATCTCCCTCCACCCAATTCTAATCTGTATACGGTGGAACATTATTAGGGTTGGGTGGTGATTGCTCGACGGTTGTCAAGCACGTCTGTAGGATTGTATATCGAAATCTTGGTTCATTAGGGAACAACAATTCCAAGTCTGGGATTGCACTAATTAATCAAGAGACCTTCTACAACCCTAAACACATTGGAAGGAGGATAGACCATTCTAAGGTTTTAGAAAGGGAAATTCTAATCACATCTCTCTTACCAGTTTAAGGAAGAAGAAGAGATAAAATTTGGAAACCATGATGGCACAACACTAAGTCTAGCCGAACCAAATCTGATCACCGTCTTTATCATTTGTTAAAATCAATCAATTTCTGTTGTTTGTTTCTCTCATAGTCATTCAAATTTGTTAAAACCAATCTTTTTAAGAAATCCAACAAAAAGTGACAACCTTGTTTTGTGTGCACTCCTCTTCAGGAGACTACCTAGGATCAACTGCTATACTAGACTTAGGTAAATAAAATATTGTTTTTCCACGCCCCATGACAGGTGTGCATCACTAATATTACTGAGATTTTGAATCAAGTATTTACTTCTAAAAAGAACATTTGAGATGTTGTGGTGTAGATAATTATAGTTTATCCTTTCAACCAAGTGGTTCACTGACATTTAAAAGGAATCAAAATTTTGAGGCTTCTCATGAAGGAAATTCAATAATGGGTTTTAATTGTGGTAGTGGTGTCATATTCCATTAGTTTTGGAGGAAAGGAAAGATGGGGAACCACTGTAATGGAGACATAGTCATGTGCTGAGATTGTGGAAAAATGGGCCATGTACACTTTATTTGTTGGACCATCCCTTCAGTTATTAGTGAAAGGGGATCTAATCCCACTACTATATCAATAGTGATATTCAAAACACTTTATCAGGAGGGTATATGGAGTATTTATGGTCAATCAAGATAAATTGGTGGTCATGGAAGTGTCATCCATGAACTATTCTTACCTAGAAAGAAGACTGGGCATCGTACGTGTAGTGAGGTTGTATTAGAGGGTAACTGTTCATTATAGATATATTTTTTACAAACTATATATGAGTAAAAGAGTGTCCGTACTTCTACAGTGATATGTATGATCATATTATAATATACTATAGTTTCCTATATTATTCTATACAGGCGCTACTTATAGTTTTTTATCATTAAATGTTATGGTGGTCATTGGGATCATTGTTCCATTTTCTGATTGAAAGAAGACTTTGGAAACATTTTTTGGAATTAAATTGAATGTCGTGATCTATTTAATGTCATTATCCCTTCATATTAGTGGGGTTCAACTTATTTGAGTTCTTTTTTAACTTTAGATGATAGAGTTTGAAATCTTACTTGGAGTGAAATGGTATGATTCGTACTGATCCCATATTAGTTTTAATTACTGGAGGGTGGAATTCACATCCCCAAAGGGTGGAGTTTTCTCCACGTATTTTAAATATATGTACATTGAGGTATATTAAAACATGAAAACATGTGTTTTTAATAATTAAATCCTAGATTGAATGATTATATCTATATGACCATGGTATGAATCCAGCAAAAGTTTATTAAATGGTTGCCTTTTTCAAGGATGTTTTCTCATATGACATTACTTGTTTACCTCATGAGAGATATCTTGAGTGTTTAATTATGATAGTTTAACTATCTACCCTTGACTCCTCTCATCATTATTGGATGAATTTTATAGTGTCATATAAGTTTAGAATAATTCTAGAGGATTTCAAAGCATGTGGGTTTATATGACCTAATACTTTTTTGTGGGGTTCTCCAATCCTTTTTGAAAAAAAAATTGATGGTAACCTCATGTAATGTATGGATTAAATTAAATTTAACCAGTTGATCTTTATGAATTGGTATCCCTTTTGAGAAATATATGATCTTTTTGAAATGCTCCAAGAAGATGGAATTTTCCCGATTATTAATTTGAGGCTTTGTTTTCACTAAGTACATGTTTGACACTCACACGTACCTCATACATATTTTTGTAGCATCTATAATCTATATGAGTATTAGTGCATGTTTTTTAGTCCCAAACTTGTGCCAATATTTTTAATGTCACTGATGAATTGAGTTTTCGATCAATAAATGTATTATTTTATGTTGATTTTTGTAGATGATGTCTTGGGGTATTCGCTCAACTGGAATGATCATGGAAAACATCTTGATATGTTTTTTGGATATAGAGAGTGAGTATCGTTAAAAGCCTAAGGTTTTTAAAAAATCAAATAAAATTATTGGAATTTGGTTTAATGTGGATATTTATATGTATCCTTTAAACATAATATTACATCTTATATGTTTTGAATTTCAAGAAATTGTCATCTACAATTGTGTTTAACATGTTATTTTGAATATACTGGAACCAACTTGTATTTTTTGTGAATAGTAAGATAACAATATGAATATTAATATAAATTGTAATATTAATAGTAATATGACCCTAATGAATGGTAAATTTTTTTATTACATTATTTTCTTAAGGACATAAATTAATTACATCTTGATTAATTTTTAAATGTGAAATAAAAGTAGTTATTGTTGTTAAATAATGAATATTTGAATTAGCTATAATTTTATTTAAAAATAAAAATAAATTTTTTTGTAAATTTATTTTCAACAGATTGAAATAATTTTGAATTAAACACGTCGATAATTGGTTAGGGTTAATTTTGGGGATTTTTTTGAAATAGTTGATTATTCGGTGGATGGTAAAAAATACAGTTTTTAGTTTCAGAGTGTTAATGAAATCATTAATGATGTCATAATGAGGTCATAAATTATGTAGACTTATTTATATTAAAATAATATTTGAGGTTCCCCAAGTTTCTTATACCATGGGAAAATACCATGTTCATGCCCAGGGTTCTTCAAATACCACTCATGAGGTTTCCCTTAGAAATTATTAAAATATTCACATACTTTTCCTATAAACACCATCCCATTCCTTCATTAAATTCATTAAAAATTCTTCATCAACAACAATATGTCCTCTTTACCTCCCTTTTATCCCTCCTATGTTTCATAAATCCCCCAAGGTCCCAACCATCATGTTCTAGGAGTTACTCTACAAGGTAAAAAATCACCAATTTCTTTGTTTTTTCCATTCAAGTTCTCATTTATGTTGTATATCTTTCATGTTTCCATACCATGTTCTTATTTCCTTATTATTTTTTATCTATTCAAAATTATGATTCATTTCTGGATGGTTTACCCTTGTCCCCAATATTTTTAAAATTTTCTAAAACCTTGTTTCATAACGGTTAGGCTGCCGAATATTTTTTACGGGATTTATCAATTATTATTTTATTTTGTGTTTTTTTCTATTAATAAAAATTATTCATCTCTTATTACCCAAGAGATATGAAATATGCTGAAATAATGTATATCATGGATGTTCTCATGTTCATGTAAAATTCAACAACATTATTTTTCTCCTCTCCCACTTATTCGAGGAATAAAAACATTGTCTGTGATGTGTCGAATTAGCGACAACGTGGGCGATGTGATTTCAATATCCATTAATTATTTCAAGTATGGTAATGAAACAATTTCAATGGTTGAACCATGTCATAAAATATGTATTATGTCTCCCCCATGGTTATATAATTCTTTTGTACTCATGGTTTTAATTTTTAAGACCAAATGAGGCTGTTATTATCGGAGAACCATTAAAATGATATAACGAACACCATTACTGATTAAATTTATGAATCATACTCATATAAAGAATAAAAATGTAAAATGGAGTAAATAATGGTACTGGAAATATTTAAATACTTTAACAATCCAATTCTGTAGTTTCACTTCCATTCGACAAGAACATCTATCATGAACCAATCATGGAAATCATGTAAGGAACTCGCCCAAAATAATTCAAGGAAAAAATAATAACAATTAATGGGTAAAATGTGGTTCTATAATGTTCATTTAAGATGCTATAAACATGAAAATGTTTTTTTTAAATACTAATATCTATCTTTTAAAAATTATAGGGGATGATTAAATAAGATTTATGTAAGACAAGACTGAGGTAAGGGAATTCATAACCAGTTTTTTATCCTTTGGGTTAACCTTATTTGTCATTATTTATGTGGTATTTAAATTGTTTGTATGATTAATAAGGATTATAATATGTTTAATTATTTTTATTTATATATTATATACATATTCTATCAACTCTATTATGTCTCACATCATATATGATATTTATAAGAGACTTTTCATTTAAAATCCTCTTTGAAATTTATATTTTACATAATTCAAAAGAAATGTTTTTATGCTATTATTCATGTTGTGAGATTATGTTTTGGTTCTTGGGATTTGTTTATAATTAAGGTTTGGACCTATATCTCACTCTAATTCATTGGCTATGTGTATGTTGGATGTATGACGTGTGGTTAGTCCATGTGTGACTGTGATGGTTACACAAATAGTAAGGTATCCATGAGGGTAAATATTTATAAGGTATCCAAGAGGGTTAAAATATTATATATGTAATTATCCAAGATTCCTTTGTTGTTCTTATTATGTTGTTATGCATTTTCTAAATATCATGTTTCACAAAGTAAGTATATATATATATATAAGTGATACATATGTATTTTAAAAATGATTTCATACGGCTAATGTGTTATTCCCTTCTTTTTATATCCCTTACTGAGTTTTTGTGTTCATCCCATGTTTTAATTTATTTTCACAGTTTAATGGATGTGTAATAAAATGAAGAAAGAAATGTTAAATATTGAAGAATTTTCAAGGAGTCGTGTTTTATGTTTTAATTTTTTATAATTTGAAAAAAATAAAAACTGTTTGTTTGGTATCCACTCTGTAAAAATGTGTAATGTTATAAATGTATTATATCCCAACTCTCTAAAAATCTAAAAATCAAAAGATCCTCAATCTAAAAGAAGTGTTTTCTTGACTAAATTCAAGATTATGTATATAATAAGGTTGGGAACTTATAGTTGGTATCCAAGGATCATTTAGATAACATTAGGGGTTAGGATTATGTTAAAAGAATATGTTTAATGATTTTTAATCTATGATTAATTTGAAATTTTATATCATTTAAATATTACTAGATTTCATCATCTAAGATATGATTTTTTAGAATGGTTGTCCGCAGATGAAATTGGGAGATGAACATGAGAGGCACTGACAGAATGACATCCTTCAGAATCTGCAACCCGGAATTGTTGGGATTGGAACCCAGCTTTTTGTGACAGTAATGGCTCAGGTTACACAATAATTAAATGGTAATGAATCCATAAAAGAGAACAACCATATGTACCGCAATAGAACAAGACAATAGTGGAAAATTTTATGAGACAACACCCTCCTTCTTTCAATGGATCTTCTAACCAAGTAGCATATAAAAGATGGATTAATTCCCTTGAAAAGGTATTCGATATTATGGGATGTTCAGACAATAAAATGGTAAGTCATTACATTTTTCATTTTGATGGTGAAGCTGATCAGTGGTTGTTAATGGCAAGGAAGTTCATGGATAGAGAGGATATTTATTCCTTAGAGCAGGATGAATTTAAAAGTCTTTTCCATGAAAAATAATTTCCTATGGTGGTTTGGCTTAGTATAGAGAAGTAATTCTTTGAATTGATGCAAAAGGAGGAGGATTCAGTTGCTGTTTATGAAGATAAATTCACATAGCTGGTGAGGTATGGTCCAAATCTTATTCTTGATCCTGATAGCAAGATCAACTGCTTTTACTCAGGATTAAAGCCAAGGTATCAAAGAGTGTTGTCCTCTAGTGAATTTAAAAGGTATGAAAAACTTGTATGATGTGCTGAGAGGGTAGATATGGAGTTTTCTGATGATCATGTGCATTTTGGAAACAAGGATAAGAAGAGTTCTAGGTGGAAAGCGATGTTTAAGAATCAACCAATGAAATTTGATGGTAATAAAATCCAATTTTCAATTTGAGAAAAGTGTGGCAAGAAACATCTTGGGGAATGTCTTAAGAAAACTGGGAATATTTATAAATGTGGTACATTTTGACATATTGAATGAGATTTTAATGAAAATGATCCATATATTAATCCTGATAAGAAAACTGTAATGTGATTTATATGTGGTGAGATGGGTTATTAGGAAAATGTGTGCCCAAAGAGAGATATTAATGATGGAAAGAAGTCGGTCTATATGCAGAATGGTGCAGTGAGATCCTTTGCGACTATGTCAGCAGATGTCATTCCATCCAATTAAGGTGTATCATGTACATTGTATGTTCACTGATATTTTTTTTAAATTTTTTTTAGATACGCGGTCTACACATACATTCATCTCTGAAAAAATTTATGGTAAATTGGAAATATCACCTTAACAAATGACACCAGAATATATTGTTAAAACACCAGGGGGAATTATTATCATAAAGACCCGAAAATCCCATGGAATAATTTTTTTAATACATGGGATTTTTATGAGATTGTGAAAATTTACGGCGATTGATTCTGGGCCCCGGTGTGCCCGGAAACAATTTCTGATGTTTTTGTTCAGGTACATTCAGTAAACAAATTAGTGGGAATTTATAACATTTTAATCGGTGCTCGGAATTGAAATATGAGGGCACCGTTGAACTCGCAGTGCAGGTATTCACTTAAGGAGACGTTCACTTCGACGATAGTAAGTCGAGAATAGAAGTAATTTTTTGGGTTTTCTTGAACAAAATAATAAAATAAAGTGTGCAACACTTTATTTTATTTGAACCACCAAGTATGTGTTGGGTGGTTAAAACCTCCTATTGGAAGTTGGAGGTGGGGCCACCACACATTAACCTCCCATGATAGCTTATGGTGGTGGGGTCCACCCAAACCCAACTTCCCTTGGGAGGATAAATGAGATGGGGACAACACTGGGCATAACCCCTATTAATGGGAGGAGAGGAAAAACTCTCAACTCCCCTAATTAATGAGGGGGGAGCCTCTTGACCTCCCCATTAATTAATGAAACCAACACATAGTTTATTATTCCATCTTCACAGAGTTAATTAAATGTCACATCTCATTTAATTAGACGACCCAATTTTAAATTTAAACTCTATAATCTAAAAAAATACAATCTTTTATTTGGAGGGTATAGATTTTCAATTGTTGGAAAATGACGATTAGAGGATCATTGGGAGAAATCTCCCAAAAAAGAACCATTCTCCCAACAAAGAACACTGACAACGATCTTCCACGGACTTCTTCCTCAGACGTATTTCTCGGACACCTACCGACCTGTAGCATCTTCCACAACCGTCCTGCGTATTCAGGAGTGGAAGAGTGCGGTGGACGTGCCGAGCCACAACTGTTTCTTCATTCCATGACATCACCATCAATGACCAATAATCAAAAGTTAGGTGGTTTACTTTGAGTAATATACCTTTGTTTTCCTCACCTTCATTTGAAAGGATTCGATGTGATGAATTGGAATAAATTATTGTTCGTCGTTCTATTTTAATGAACAAATTGCAATAACCTCTAAACACGGACGGTGCGGGCCAAACTAACTTGGTCCAACTCCCTCCGCCGATCTTTTGTAATGATTCTTTTTCATACTGATGAGGCGATAACGACGAAGGAAATAATGACAAAGGTCGCTCTACCCGTGGCCTCTGTAAATCGTGCTGCCCCTACGGCGCACCGATGCTCCCGGACGAACACCGCCAGCTTGCACTGTCCCATGATATGCCAAACCGACTAGCCCGCGCCCTGCCTGCGGCCTCCTGTGCGCCCGTCTGGCCTACCCGCAGCCTGCTCCTGAACCGCGCGGCCTCCCAGTGCCCTACTTGCGCCTCGTGCGGCCTCCCATGCGCCCTTCCTGAAGCCCAATCGGCCTGCTCGGCACCCAGCCGGCCTGCCCGGCGCCCTTCCGGCCTACCCGACACCCCGTGTGGCCGGCACATGCTCTGTCTGATGCCCTTCCAGTCTACAGGTGCCCCGCATGGCCTCTCTGCACCCTTCCCAGCGCCCCGGTGGCTTTCCCGCACATCAAGAGGCCTCCTAGCACCCTGCTGGCGCCCCGTTGACCTCCCATGAAGAGATGTTGAGCCACGCCCCACGCAGTGCAGGCCGAACCCGCCCCAGCCTCCTAACCAAACTTCCCCCGCAGTTCACTGGGCCAGGCCCAGCGGACTGGGCCAAACCTAGAGGAATGACCCACCCAATGAGCTGGGTCAGACCTAGTGGGTCTAACTGGGTCGACCCAGTCTAAGTTGGGCTGAGTCATCCCGACAGGGTCGGGACGGGCCCAGGCCCATTACCGACACTTTAATTTCTTTGGAATTATCTTTGGCACCGAACGTCTATTTGACGAACCATCCGCGTAGCTGGTATTCTCTGAATGCGACAGTCCCTTTTAGTATACCCCACTCGGGCTCGGGGTAATGTTGAGAAACAGTCAGGTTGGATCGTACAAGAATCCAACTGTGCTCTGGGACTAAAAAGATTATAACTCACCAATTGGGAATCTAATTGACACACCGTCTCTTGCATTGAGACCATTATAATGAGGCGGACCATTGAGATACTTTTAAGTGGGACTTCTTGACAGTTGGAGTACCAGCCTGTAGCTCATGTAACAGACCCTCTCGGAGATGAGCGAGTGGAATACAGAGACCTAGTAGCTGTCTGAGACCTGACAACTGGTTAACCAATTCGACTCAGAGTGATTCAACTAGCCCAGAGGTGAGCTCCTAGTAGTTGGAGGCAGACCCATGATGGAGGAGCGCCTGGAAGTTGGTAGAAGACCCACGATACTCGACTGGAAGAGTACCTCTACAAACTATTAGGGGGAGTGTCTGGTAGTTAGCGTTAGACCAATAGGGGGAGAACCTCTATGTGAGCATGGATGACCCAGGGTACTCGAAATGAGGAGCACCTCAGCAGTCCAGGGTTAGTTGGAAGCCCTTGGTAGTTGGAGGTAGGCCCACTGTACTCGATAGAGGAAGAGTTCTCCAGCATCGGTAGATTTGACAATGTGGATAAAAATATTGGTAGAGCTGAGTCAGTAACTTTTGAGTTTACCTTATTATTGGGAAGGATTAAATGATAACATAGGTATATGTATGGGCATATACCTAAGTGTGGTTATCTGTTGATTTATTACGTTGTGGTTTATCCTTGTGGGATTTTGTGAGACCTTGAGGGTCTCGAGATCCCTAATGAGAATCATTATACTCACCCTACACAGGCTATGCCTACACCTCATTGTGTTGGATGCAGATGACGGACGACTGTGACCGATTCTGAGTGTACGAGGACTTTACAGTACACAAAAGTGGACCCCATGGTGTGACAGTACACGAAGTTGATGGATGGACACGGGGTGATATGGAGGCAATCTGTACCTACCCTTTAGGTAGGATTTTCCATAGGACGATCTAGCAGCTATTTCACTATTATTTTTTTGTACTCAGTTTCCTCATACTCTACAGTTGGGATTGTATTTCCGACCCCTTTACTTTTCAACACTTCTTTTTTATACAGTTTTACATAGTGTATTTCTTTCAAATTATACTCGGTTGTCTGTGTTATAATTTGTAAAGGCAATACCTTCCCAGTTTTAGGGATTTACAGCTTTGGTGCTAGCCACTAGGCCATGGCCTACGAACCACGAGCATGGGTTAGTCATGACACGAGCCTCAAGGGACAAGTTGTGGCAAATTGGTATCAGAGGAGTCTGTTATACCATAGAACATAGGATTCTGATCATTCTTTTCTATGAAAAAAATAGTGTTAAGGGTACTGAGTGTGGTTTTCAGTTCAGGGAGTCCAGTGTTTGTGCAGGGGCCGACATATCCGTACACCCAAAACATGACTTCTAATTTCGAACTCATTGCATGAAGAAAATGATTGTGTTTGTGTTTTCAAAACTTTTCTTTAAGTCAGCTCAACCAGGTCAGCTCGCCAGTTATAAATCTTTTGACAGTGTCACATCAGTTTCTTTCATGATGCCTCCACATGGATGACTGGCTCGAGCCCTGAGAGTTTTACGAGTAGATATCACACCTAGTGGTGTGGCCTCAGTGCATGGCTCTCTTCCTGCGGAGGCACCAGTGGTACCACTACAAATTGGGAAATAGATGCCACCAGCCATAGTAGCAGAAGATGCATGACACTTCAGCGCATTTCACAAGTTACAGCGCAACAGGCCTCCCAGGTTTAGGGGAGTGATGGACCCACAGGCTGTTGAGGATTGGCTGGAGGCTGTGGTGAGAGTCTTTAGACTGGTAGGGACACTAGCAGGCCTTAGGGTGATGCTTGCCACGAGTCTCCTTCAGGAAGCAGTAGGAAGATGGTGGAGTCTGATGCTCCAGGTGCACAATGAGATGACACTACTCTAGGCATACATCGAGAGCCTATTTCGGGCAGAGTTTTTCCCAGCCACCCTATGAGAATAGCGGATAATGGAGCTACTGCATTTACCATAGGGTATCATGACTGTAGCTTAGTACTCAGCGAGGCTCACAGACCTCTCGCACTACACCATTGATATGGTATGAGACCCATTCTTCAGGTCATGGACCATCAAGCAGGGACTCAAGGGAGAGATCAGGGCTTCGATGATCCCCCTCATCATCCCAATGCATGCAGGGGTGTTGGAGCGAGCCCTATTAGTGGAGAGATTCCTTGATGAGTAGTCTCTAGTAGCGAGACCCACCACTTGTCGACATGAGCAGAGTCTTCTGCAGCTTGCAGTAGACAGATGCCGCAGTGGTCCCCGAGAACCAAACCTATAGGTTGACAACTACATGAATTAGAATTGGTTGTGTGGGGAACACAAAGTGGAGAAAAAGTCATACATTTCAGGAGAAGGCATTGTTACTCATGTGGTGGGCATGGTCACATGGCTCGTGACTGTCCAACCCGCCATTCAGATGATCAGTAGATGGTCGAAAGACTTCCTAGGAAAAAACAAAGATTTGATCGAGGCAGTCTGCAAGGAGTAGGAAGACGTGTTAGAGGATCTGGTTGTACAACAGGCGATGGGTGACAATTCGATGTGTTACATCAACCACCGCCAAGAGGTCCACCACGAACACAGGGAGCTGGTGGATAGGGGAGAGCTCAGCTCCAGGCAGCTGAGGCATACAACCATGGCACTCTAGAGATGATTCTAGGTATGATCTGGTCTAATCCACCATATCAGTAGTTTATATAGACACAGGTGCAAGTCACTCTTTCATTTCCATTTCCCTCGTTTGTAGCTCGAAGATTCCAAAGGAGCCTTTTGGCTCAATCCTTACAGTTAGAGACTCCTACGGGAGCATACTCGACGATTATGCACTAGTTACAGTAGTGTGATCATACTTTAGGAGGTGAGATATTTGGCTGGGATATCCTCATAGCGACATTGAGGCCTCACAATTTCATCTTGGGTATGGATTGGTTATCTACAGTCCATGCTCAGATCGACTGTATTAGGCACCATGTGCGATATCTCCACACGGATCAGATTATGTTCACCTTCACCAGTGAGAAGGGTAACTTTTCAGTGCAGGACGAACTTACATGGAGGCAGGTGTAGTCAATCACTCATTAGTTGGTCTGCCTTACCCTCAGAGAAGTTGATGTGGAGAGTTCGAGCTATCTTATAGTGGTGGACCAGTATGTGGATGTTTTCCCAAAAAATGTTCCAGAAATGCCTCCTCGCATAGAGGTGTACATACATTGACCTGTACCCCAGGATGACACTGATATCTACTCTGGCATATTAGATGTCTCTGGCTTATCTTCGTGAGCTGGAGGTACAACTGGAGGACTTATTGTAGGACCCCGAGACACCCTAAGAGAGGAGGGGTGAATCAGGGTGTCAACTTTTTCTTTTGAAAACAAGGATCTTGTTACCATGTTGGTAGGAACTAGTTAAACATTTATGATGAATATTATCAGCAATGAAACATTCACATTCAAAGAGATGACACAACAATTTTTACTTGGTTCACAGCTAAGGGTTACGTCCAAGGAGCATACGCCGACAAGTTTTCGGTCATATAAAATTCCACTAATCTTCAATAGTTGTGGATTACAATGGTTTGGGATAGTCACTCTGTCCCAGGCTCACTTCCTTTACAAAGGTGTAGGGATAGCTCACTGCTTCCCTTGGGTCACTCCCATTGACTCCCCCTGGCTCACTGCACTTGGTGAAGTCACACTCAGTTTATAGACGTGAAGGTCTATTCATAATTGCAAAAGAATTAATCCTCTGTTTAATGTAGATTCTCTATTAAAGTCCAAATTTCCCTCATATATGAATCCCACATTGCACCGAAGGTATCAGGCAATCTTCCAAATGTCAAGCATCTCCAAGAGGTTCGGCGTACAAAAACCTCACATGGAGCGCTTCTCCAAGACCAACACGCAAGTTTCATGAATGGTGCACAAGTCACATGTGCGGTAGAAAATCGCCGCGTAGGTGAGACCAACACACTTGCATGAATCTACCTCCTTCAACTCCAAACTTGCATGACTCTGCACCTTTAACTCCCAAACTTCCTTGGTCACACAGCCAACAACTGGTGCCCAGCCTCTACTTGGGCGGCCAAATAACCACTTCTGTGACTCAACCACTTGCGTGAGGAGAGCTCAAAAAATCTCTAAGTCTTAAGCTGTGTTACAAATGAGGAGGGGTGGTACTCTATTTATAGGCAAACTAGACCCCCTGCGCTGTGGCGCGCAAGTTTCCTCACGATGCGCAATTCCCGGTGCGCAGCTCCAACTACCCTAGCCTCTATCACGTAACTCACTGGTGCGACCAAACCAATACTTGCGTGACCCTCTTCCCTTTTCCACATTTTGAAGGTCTGAACAGGAATAAAAATAGGTTCACATGTTTCTAGACCTCCTGGGAACCGGCGCGCAAGTCCCTCCTCGGCGCGCAAGTCACTTGCGCGACCACACCAATACTTGCGCGACCCTTATCCCTATGCCGTTTTTTCATGTTATGAACATGAAAAACATATGGCGCTAAATTTTCCTCTCCTTCAAGTACATGTCACACAAGTCTCTTTGCCAAAAACACTTTTCCCTATTTTTCTATTTTCAGTCCCAAAAATTCGGCAAAAACAGGGAAACGGTTCCACCTTCAATACTGTTGTCTGCATGAACTATATGATCAATTTGCTGGTACACATTCTTAACTTCCACCGAGGATTGAAAAAAAAACAACACATTCTCCAATTCATGCATATATGACCATGGTTCGAACACTTATAAGAGAAGGGATTCATCCGGCCAGTGCTTCTCCCTGGGTATCCACGATTCTGTTCGCCAAGAAGGCGAATGAGAGCTTGAGGCTTTGTGTAGACAAAAATTACCTGAACCAGGTGATCGTGAAGAACAAGTACCCACTCCCAAGGATTTATGACCTATTTGATAATATGAAGGGAGAACAGTGGTTATCAAAGATAGAACTCAGATCAGTATATCACCAACTCGGAGTTCAAGACAAGGATGTGTAGAAGATGATTTTCTGATGTCGGTACTTCCACTAAGAGTTCTTGGTTATACCTTTTACTGTAACCAACGCTCTAGAAGTGTTCATGGGACTCATGAACAGGATCTTCTAGCCATACCTCGATCGCTTTGTCATAGTCTTCATCGATGACCTTCAGATATACTCGACTTCTGAGGAGTAGCATGCATACTATTTGCAGTAAGTACTGGACACACTCTGAGAGTACCAGCATTATGGTAAGCTCTCAAAGTACCAGTTTTGGATTTGAGAGGTTCAATTTTTGGGACATTTCATCTCGGAGGCTGGAGTTGTAGTGGATCCAGCATAGATTGAGGTGATAATTTCTTGGGATCCACCCAAGAGTGTGATAGAGGTACGAAGTTGGCTAGGTTTGGTTTGTTACAACTGTAGGATCGTACCAGACTTCTCCAAAGTTGCAGCACCACTATCAGCTTTGACGAAGAAGGAGAAACCCTTCGTGTGGTTGGAGAGATGCCAGAAGAGAATTCAGGAGCTGAGGTAGAGGCTGAAAATTGCTTCCATATTGAGGCTTCCAGAGGAAGGCGTAGGGTACGTTGTCTACTGCGACGAATTCGGGACCGGACTCGGGTTTGTCCTGATGTCGGAGCGAGCAGTGATCATGAATGGTCTCGAAAGTTGAGATAGAACCAGTAGAACTATGCTACCCATGACCTGGAGATAGAAGCAGTGGTATTTTCCTTAAATGTGTTGCGACACTATCTGATGGGAATGATTTTTACCTTGTAATATAATCACAAGAGTATCAGGAATATCTTATCTCAGAATGACCCAAACCCGAGACAATGACATTGGCTTGAGTTCATCCAGGACTATGACTTTGAGATAGTCTATACTCTTGGGAGGGGGAACGTTGTTGCAGATGCACTAAGTTGATGAACTAGTATACAACTGCTAGACGAGGCGACAGAGAAGATAACTTCTTTACAGATATCCTTTGTGGATAGAGATGGAGCAGCCTTTCTACAGTCTCTTAACGTCACTCCCCCACTTCTTCAGTGAGTCATGGAGGTGAAACGTGGAAACACTGACTGCGAGACACGACATGCTCATATATCTATAGGGTGGGAACCTAATGGATTTTTTAAAGGTGGGGATCACGTAATTATCTTAAAATGATGTACCTTGGTACCAGTATCACTTCAAGAGGAAATCATCAAGGAGTTCCACTCATACCCTCTAGTGGTACATCGAGGAGTGGAGAAGATGTACTAGGACCCTCGGTGACAGAACTGGTGGCCAGTAAAGAAGATGGTAGTAACATATTTGGTCTCTCGATGCCTAACTTTTCAACAATTGATGGTGGGGCACTAGGTACCAGCAGGCTTGGTACAACCTTTAGAGGTACCAGAGTGGAAGTGGGATGGGATATATATTGTCTTCATGATAGGACTTACATGTATATCTGGGGTTCATGACTTGATTTGGGTGATTGTCGAATGACTCACCATGTCGGCCCACTTCCTACGGATCATAGAGAATGGTTCAGTAGAGAGTTTAGGATGCCTCTATGTGAAGGAGATTATGCAACTACATGGATTATCTTCTTATATTGTCTCTGATCATGAGGCACGGTTTACTTCCCAGCTATGGAAGGGGTTGCATGAGGCTTTCGGGATACTGCATCATCTGACCACTGCCTTCCATCCTCAGACAGATGGATAGACTGAGAGGACCATTCAGACTCTCGAGGACATGATGCATGATTGTGTACTTAACATTGGTCACAGTTGGGAGGATCACATTCCTTTGGTGGAGTTTCCATAAAATAATAGTTATCACTCCACTGTAGGGATGGCCCCTTTTGAGGACTTGTATAAGAGACCTAGTAGATCACACTTGTGCTGGACAGACCCAGGGGTGTCAGCACTAGTGGGACTAGATATGGTACGAGCTTCCACGAAGAAGGTTCAGATCATCAAGGAGCAGATGAAAATTGCACATAGTAGAAAGAAGTGTTATGCTGATAGGATACAAAGACCTCTAGAGTTCGAGGATGGAAACCACATCTTTCTATGAGTCTCACCCAGATGAGGTCTACGAAGATTTGGTTGAGTATGAAAGTTATCTTTGAGTTTCATTGGACTTTTCATGTCCTCAATAGAGTTGTCAAGGTGTCTTCTTGCCAAGATCTTCCACCTCAGTTGCACCAGCTACACGACGTCATCCATGTATCTCAGCTATGGAGATACATGCATGACCCTTCCCACATCATTGACAATGGAGAGTTGGACATCGACAATGGGGTAAATTTTACGAAGCTTCCAATGGATATTGAGGATCGAAAAGAGTGGGTCATATGTGGATGGTTGATACCATTGGTACATGTTCGCTGGAAGCATGGGAACCTCCAAGAGAACACATGGGAGCGGGAGGCTCAGATGTGTGCTCAGTACCCCCTTTTATTCACTTAGTTAGAGTTGTATCATATGGGGATGTAAAGCCTTATGGTGGGGAGAATGAAATGAACCAGAAATACCATGTAATATATATTTTAATACAAGATATTTTTACCAGTCCCTGAAAATTTACGGCGCATGATTCTGGGGCTTGGTGTGCCCAAAATCGATTTCTAACTTTTTTCTTCAGGTACATTCAGTAAACATATGAGCCGATATTCTATCTTTTTAACCAGTGCTCAGAATTTAAATCTGAGGGCACCATTGAACTCACAGTGCCAATATTTTCTTAAGAAGACTTTCACTTCGACAACAGTGAGTCGAGAATAGAAGTTATTTTGGATTTTCTTGAAAACAATAATAAAATAAAGAGTTCAACACATTATTTTATTTGAGCCACCATGTAAGTGTTGGGTGGTTAAAACCTTCTAATGGATGTTGTAGGTGGGTCCAACACCTTAACCTCCCCAAGAGAGGTTATAGTGGTGGGGCCCCCATAAACCCAACCTCTCTTGTGAAGTTAAATGAAATGGGGACCACACGAGGATTAACCCCCTATTAATTAGAGGACAGGAAAACCTATCAACTCCCCTCATTAATGAGGGGGGAAACTCTTGAACTCCCCATTAATTAATCGAGCCAATGCATAGTATAATATGCCAACTTCACCCCATTAATTAAATGGGTCATCTCATTTAATTAAACACCACAATTTTAATTTTAAACTATATAATCTAAAATAAAATAAAATATTTAATTTAGAGGGGCAAGCTTTTTATTTGTTGGAAAATTTGTATTAGAGGATCATTGGGAGAAATCTCCCAACAAAGAACCATTCTCCTGCCAAAGAATGTCGGCAAAGATCCTCCACAGACTTCTTCCTCAGACTTCTTTCCCAAGACACCTACCAATGTGTAACATCTTCCACAATCATTGTGCGTATTTATGAGTGGATGATTGTGTCGGACGCAACGAGCGACAACTCCATATTCTTTATGTGAATTCACCATCAATGACTGATAATAAAATGGTAGGGGGTATACTTTGAGTAAAATACTTTTCATTTCGTCATCTTTGTTTGACATGAATCCGTGCGAAGGTTTGTAAGAAATTGTTGTTCATCATTCTCTTTTGATGAACTAATTGCAATCACCTCTAATCACGGAGGGTGCGGGATAAACTAACATGGATTGACTCCATCCACTAGTCTTTTATGATGTTTTTTAGCATGGTGATGAGGAAATGATGACGAAGGTGGCAACGAAAAAGGAAGTTCTCCCCATGGCCTCTGTGAATCACGCCTCCCCAAAAGTGCACCGATGATCCCGGCCGAACACCGTCGTCCCACACTGGCATGGTCCACACGAACCGGCCAGCCCGCGCCCTTCCCGCGGCCTCCCGCATTCCCTACCGGCCAGCCCGCGCCCTACCCGGCCCCCACGCGGCCTTCCTAGTGCCCCGTTTGTCTGCCCGCGCCCTGCCTGCACCATACGCTGCCTCCTTGCGCCGTACCCATGCCCTGAGTGGCCTCCCGCACACCCTTCCCAACACCCAGCCGGCCTGGCCGACGCCATGCCGACCTGCCCGGCACCCTGCCTGTCTTCCAATGCCGCGCGCGGCCTTTCGGCCCCCTGCCTGGCGCCTCGCCGGCCTGCCTGCACCCTGCGTGGCCTCCAGGTTCCCTATCAGTGCCCTACTGACCCCCGAGATGAGCCACTGAGCCATGCCCCTTGCGGCGCTGGCCGAACCATCCCCGAGCTCTGGGTTGAGCTACCTACGCAACGACCTCTGGGCCGAACCGCCCCAAAGATCGTTGTGCCGGGCCTAGCGAACTGGGCAGAATCTAACGGACTGACCCAGCCAACAGGCCAGGGCAGACCAAGCGGGTCGGAATGGGTCGACCCCAGACTGGGTAGGCCCATTCTAGGTTGGGCCGAGTCAGTCCGACCAGGTCGGACCATGCCCGGGCCAATTACCAACCCATTACTTTCTTCGACCATATCTTTGGCACCAGGCGTCCGTTTGAAGAACCGTCAGCAGAGCTAGTATTCTTGGAAATCAACGGCCCCTTTGAGTATAACCCACTGGTGTTTCAAGTAATTTTGAGATACGGTCCAGTTGGATTGTACCCAAATCCAACCGGGCCCCTGGGACTAAAAATCATATAACTCACAGACCAAGCGTCTAATTGACGGGCCATATATTGCATTGATACCCCTATGATGAGGCTGACCATTGAGATACATCTATGTGGGACATCATGACAATTGGAGTATCGACCTGTAGCTCATGGAGCAGACCCTCCCGGAGATGAGTGAGTGGAGTACGGAGACCTAGTATCTGGATGAGACCTGATGACTACTTTACCGATTTAACTCAGAGTGATTCGACTAGCCCAGTGGGGCATGCCTGGTAGTTGGCAGCATACCTAGGGCAGATGTGATCCTAGTAGATGGCGGCATACCCATAGTGGGGAGCACCCCTGTGTGAGCACGACAGACCCGCTATACTCAACAGGAGGATTACCTCAACAGTCCAAGGTTAGTGGGAAGCACATGGTATTTGGAGGCAGTCCCACTGTACTCGATAGAGGAGGAGTTCTCTAGCAGCCATGGTTTCAACAATGTGAATAAAAATACTGTTTGAGATAAGTAAGTAACATTTGTGTTTACCTCATGATTGAGAGAGATTACTTGATAACTTATGTATATGAACGGTTATATATCGATGTGTGGTTATGTATTGATTTCAAACATTGTGGTTTATCCTATTTGGATTTTTTGAGACCTTGAGGGTCTCAGGGTCCTTACGGAGTATCATTACACTCACCCCTGCACGGGATATGCCCGCCGCTCATTGTGTTGGATGCTGACGATGGACAGCACTGGCCAAGGTTTAGTGTACGAGGACTGGACGATACTTGGAGTTGGACCACATGGTGTGACGGTACATGGAGGAGACGGACGAATGTGGAGTGATATGGAGGATATTTTTACCTACCCTTTAGGTAGGATTTCCCGGAGGACGATCTTGCTGCTATTTCACCTTTCTTATGTTGTACTCAATTTCCTTGTGCTCTATAGTTGGGCTAGCATTTCCATCCCATTTACTTTTCAGCACATCATTTTAATACAATATTACTTAGTTTTTTGCTTCCAGCTTAAACTCTGTTGTGTGTGTTATAATTTTTAATGGCAATGCCTTCCCAGTTTTCGGGATTTACTCCTTTGATGCTAGACCCTAGCCCCTAGCCTATGGGAGGTGAGCTTGGGGAAGTCACGGAACGGGCCCCAGAAGATGGGTCATGACAATTATAGAAAAGAGGAATTATAAGAATCTTTCTATTGTGGTTTGTGGAAATACATTATCTGCAAACCTTGTTGTTTTACCCATAGTCGAGTTTGATGTGATTCTGAGAAAGGATTGGATTTTTGTTTATCATTAAATGACTAACTACAAAGCTAAAGAAGTCATTTTTTAGGAAGAGATTATATTTGTATACATGAAAGAACACATACAGTTGATAACATATCATGATGTTAAAAACTATTGAAAGATGTAAATTAATTTTATCTTCCACATATTCACTACTACAAATATTCCCTTTATCAGCGCTAAAAATAACCTTTAACAGCGATAGAAAAGTGTTGTTAAAGCCGGTGAAGCTGAAGGGTGGGTCCCCTTTATCAGCGCTCAAAAAAGCACTTATAAAGACCCCGTTTATCAGTGCTAAAAAAAGCGCCGATAAAGGGGTCTTATATCAACCTTTCCTTTTTCATCACTTACATTTTACTGTGCATAACAGACCCTTTTATCAGCGCTTTTAAAAAATCCCTGATAAATGTTAAAAAATTAAAAAAAATTAAAAAAATTAAAAAAATTAAAAAAATCATGCCAATCCGAGGGGATTTTATAACGCTTGAGCCCCGCTTTTAATAGCGCTTTCCACCCCCTCCAGCACCCCGCACACACCCCCTCCACCCTTTATAAGCGCTAGCCCCCCACATCCACCCACATGAGCATGCCTCTGCCTCCAGCAGGTTTTGAACTCGAGACCTCCCCCATGCGCGCCTAAGCCCTTACCACTACTCTATTTTGATTTGTTTACTATTTCATGATGTCTATATATATATAGTTATAATTATTTGTATAGTAATATATATTTCTATTAATATATATATATATTTATATTAATATATATAGTTATATTAATATATATATAGTTATATTAGTATATATATAGTTATATTAATATATATATAGTAATATTAATATATATATATGGTTATATTAATAAATATATAGGTGTATTAATATATATCTCTATTTATATATATATATATAGTTATATTTACTCGTATAGTAATATATATTTATATTAATATATTTATATAGTTATATTAATATATATATATAGTTATATTAATATATATCTCTAGTTATATATATATATTTAGTTATATTTATTTGTATAGTAATATATATTTATATTAATATATATATATATAGTTAGATGAATCTATATATTTATATTGATATTAATATATATATATATATTAATATTAATATATATATATATATATGTATATTAATATTAATATATATGTAGTTATATTAATATATATATATATATAGCTAGATTAATATATATATATAGTTAGATTAATATATAGGTATATAATTATTCATATATTTGTATATTATATAAAATGGATACTATTTATTATTTAGATAAAGCTAATATATTTATATGTAAATATATTTTATTGTTTATATTTATAATTAATTTTTATGTGTGAGTATATAAAAAATATGTATATATTGTTATATATTTGATTATAAATAGTAGTGAATTATAAAAAATGATAAACTTTCAAAGACATAATATCCATATGAATGTAATACCTTGGAATAAATTCAGTCCCCACCAAAAAAAGTCAATAATACCCCTTTAAACGAGGCTGAAAATCCAGAAAATGTTAAAAACTCGTGGTACCCCAACTAAAAACTCAGATTTGGAGGGCTTATGGGCCAATTTTGGCCCCAAATAACCCTTGATTGGGGTCACCCTGGGTCATAGCAACGTAGATCTCATCGCAGGCAACGATTTGATATGTGTTAGAGCTCAAACGGACACCCGAATCAAAAGTTATGGCCGTTTAAAGATTGAGTTGCGTTTTCAACATATTTTGGATCTTTTTTTACTTTTTAAAATTTTTTTAGTCTTCAAATTGTTATTAAATGACTATTACTCCATAATAATTAGAAAATTATTAAATAAAAATATTTTTTTAATTTTTTATAAAGCCATTTTCACTAAATATATTATATATTAAGTATATTAAATGTAAATGTGCATTTATACTTCTCTAAAATATATTTAAAAATTATATATTATATTTATATCAATAAAACTATATTTATATATTAATATATTAATATTTTTTTTGAATTCTACCATTTATAAGCACTTTTAAAAACAGTGCTGATAAAGGTGGGTGCTAGGAAAAACTGTTTTTGTGGTAGTGATTGTTGAAAATAAGGGAACTATTCAAGTTAATGATGTGTCTACGGTAAAATAATACTTTGATATTTTTTATGATGATTTTCCCGGTGTCATACCATATCGGGAAGTCAAATTCACAATTGACTTCGTTCCTGAGGCTAAGACAATTTCAAAACACCATTATCATATGGCTCAAATAGAACTATTTAATTGAAAAATAACTTATATAATTATCTTGATAAAGGCATCATTCGTCATAACACTTCACCATGGGGTATCATTTTTATTCTAAAATGAAAGATGTTTCCTTGAGACTTTACATTGATTATAGTTCTTTGAATAACATCACTATTAAAAAAGGTATTCTTTACCTCATATTAATGACTTGTTTAATGAGCTCCAACGAGCTGTGTACTTTTCCAAAATTGACTTGAGATCCGGATACCATCTTCTGAAGGTGAAGTAGGATGACATCACAAAAAACACCCTTTCGTACTAGATATGGGCATTATGAATTTGCTGTTATGCACTTTGGGTCATCTAATGAATATGTTGTTTTCATAAAACATATGAATAGAGTACATAATGTGTTCATGGATATGTTTTTTGTTGTATTTATTGATGATATTCTGGTATTTTCTAAAAATATAGAGGATCATGTAAAACATCTAATGATTGTTTTACCAACCATAAAAGAAAATAAAGTCTTTGGAAAATTATGCATGTGTTATTGGTGGTTGCAAAAAATTTCTTTTCTTGGTCACATTTTAAATAAGGAGGGTATAACAGTTAATCCAGTCAAAACCAATGTAGTTGATGAATGGCCATGACCCACAAATGTTACAAAGATTCCTAGATTTCTTGGGTTAGCAGGTTATTACAGATGGTTTGTGAAGAACTTTTCACTGTTATATATCTTGATAAAAATGAAACACGGAAATTGGTTTAATATTTTTGGACATAAGAATGTGATTCTTTTTTTCATGAAATAAAGAAGATATTGGTGAATGCTCTAGTTTTGGCCATACCTTCCCAGAATGATGAGTTTTCAACTATAGTGATGCTTCATTGAAGGTATTTGGTTGCGTTTTGATATAGAATGATCATGTAATTGCCTATGAAATGAGACAACTTAATCCTCATTAGCTAAGTTATCACACACATGATTGTTAACTTGATGTTGTGGTTTTTGATTTAAAAATATTGAGGCATCATTTATACGAATCCAAATGTCAAATATATAATGACCTAAAAATTCTGAAGTATATTTTCACTCAGATGTAATTAAACATGAGGCATAGAAATTGGATTGAACAATTAATGGATTATGATTTCACGATAAATTACTATCTGAGAAATGTAATCAAAGTGGTGGATTCCTTGACTTGAAAACATTATGCAATATTACCCATGATACATTTGGAACACGATCCCTTGATTAATGATTTGATGAATTTTTGATTAGAAGTTGTTAGTGCAGGGAATACCTCTGTTTTGTCTTAGGTTTTAGTGTAGTATTCATTGTCAGATAGAATTATGTGAGCACATAAGGAAGACTGTGAGCTACATAAAAAGGTAGAATTGGATAAAATGGATAAGATTCTATAATTTGTCATAGATAAAGTTTGTGTTTTATGATTTAGAAAACGTTTTGGTGTGTCATATGATTCTATATTGAACAATTATTTATTGTGTGAAGATCATATTTCTCTATTTAGGTTCATCCTATCATAAATAAAATGAATAGGGAACTTCGTGAGTATTACCGGTGTTATGGAATGAAAAGGGATATTGCTGAATTTACAATGAAATGTTTGACATGTCAGTAGGTTAAAGGAGAGTGAAAATTACTGAAGGGGATGTTTTTTCCATTGTCAGTGCTAGAGTGGAAGTGTGATAATGTATCCATGGACATTTCTGTGGGACTACCTATGATATTTCGATGTAACAATGCAATTTGGGTTATTGTGGATCTGCTGACAGAATATGCACATTTTCTTTCTGTTCGAGATACATTTTTTTCAGATCAGATTTTTCTATTTTACCTGAAGGAGATTTTTTAGGTAACATGGAGTTCCTCTTTCCCTTGTATATGACCGGGATCCTAGGGTCACTTCTAACATTTGGGAGGGACTTCAGATGTCATTGGGCACAGAGTTAAAAATCAGTAAAACTTTCCATCCTCAATCAGATGGGCAATCAGAACGAATGATTCAAATAATAGTGGATATTCATCGATCTTATTCAATGGACTACCAGGGAAGTTGGGATTAACATATTTCTTTAGTTGAGTTTTCATATAATAACAGTTTTCATTATAGTATACAGATGGCACCTTTTGAGGCTTTGTACGGAAAGTTGTGTCGAACTCTAGCGTTTTAGAATGAATTTGGTGATTGAAAGTTGATGGGGCCAGAATTAGTGGAGGATGTGGCTGAGAAAGTGAAGATAATCTAGCTGCACATGAGGACAACTCAAAGCAGGCAAAAAAGTTATGCAGATGATAGAAGGAAAGACTTCTCTTTCGTGATAGGTGACTATGATTTCCTTAAAATATCTCCTTTTAAATGTGTGATGTGTTTTGGTAAGAAAGAAACGCTATGTCCATGGTTCATTGGTCCTTTTTAAATCTTGGAGAATGTTGGGCCAATTCAATATTCAGTAGCTCTACCACCTTGTTTTTCTCAGGTACACAATTTTTTTCATGTTTTGATGTTGAGATAGTGTGTTCCAGATTCATCAGATGTCTTGATCCTAGAAGCTGTTCAGCTTGAAGAGAACCTTTCTTTTGAAGAGATACCAGTTCAGATTCTTGATTGACGGGAACAAGTATTGCGGAATGAGGTAATCCACTGGGTAAAGGATTTCTGGAGAAAAAACATGGTTCAAAAAGCAACATGGGAGTCCGAAAATGCTATGAGAGAGATTTACTCTCAGCTGTTTGAGATATAAATAAAATTTTGAAGACTCAATTTCCCGTAGGTGGGGATAATGTAACACCATAAGGTTTTCAAAAAATAAATTTAAATTCTTGGAATTTTGTTTAAAGTAGATATTTATAGGTATACATTAAACATAATTTTACTTGTTATTTGTTTTGAATTTCAAGAAACAATCATATAAAATTGCATTAAGTATGTTATTTGGAGTCTATTTGAACCATATTTTTTTGGTGAATAGTTACATACCCTAATGAATAGTAATATGAATAGTAAAATGAATAGTAATATGACCCTCGTGAATGGTAAAATGTATTATTATTTTATTTTCTTAAGTCCATAATATAATTAAATCTTGATTAATTTTTCATTGTAATAAAAAAGTTGTTATAGTTTTTAAATAATTAATTTTTCAATTTACTATGATTTTATATAAAAATTAAATTAAAAATATTTAGAAAATTATTTTCAAAAAATGGTCTTCATTTTTTAATTCTACACGTCGGTAATAGGTCATGGTGAATTTTGGGAATTTTCCTAAAACAATTGATTTTTCGGTGAATAGTAAAAAAAATAGACTTTTTAGTTTCGGTGTGTTGATGACATCATTAATGATGTAATAATGTTTTCATAAATCTGGTCAACTTGTGAATAGTAAAAAAAGATGTTAGGTGTCCCATGTGGCTTATACAAGGGGTAAATACTATGGGCAAGCCCATGGTTTTGCAATCGAATTAGCGACATCGTGGACAATGTGAATTTTCCATTAATTCTTTCAAGTCTAGTCATGAAACCATTTCTATGGTTGAAACCGATTATAGTATATGTATTATTTCTCATCCATGGTATTGTAATTATTTTGTATTCATGGTTTTAATTTATATGAAAAAATTTGGTTTTTATTATCATTGAACCACAAAAATGTTCTAAACAAACATCATTAATGTTTGAACTTATGAAACATCCTCATATAAAAAATCAAAATTATAATTTTTATAAATTATGTTACAGTAAATATGTAAATACCTTATCATTCCAATTGTGTTGTTTCACTTCCAATCAACAAGAACATCTATCATGAACCAATTATGGATATCATATAAGGTACTCACCCAAAACCGTGCAAGGAACAAAATAATTACAATTAAGGGGTGAAATGAGGTTATGTAATGATCAAAAAAGATGTTATAAACATGAAAATGATTTTTTAAAATACTAATAACACTATTTTAACCATTATACATGATGCATAAACATCATTGAAGTAATACAAGCCTCATGTAAGGGAATTCTTAACCCGATTTTCATCCTTTAGGTTAACCTTATTCACCATTATTTTTGTGGTAATAAATTTTTTTTTATAATGAATTATGATTATACTATGATTAATTATCTATATTTATAGATTATATACATATTATCTCTACTCTATTAAGTCTCACTTCAATTATATGATATTTATAAGAGTCATTTCTTTTAAAATCCTCTTTCAAAATTATATTTAACAAAATTCAAAAGAAATGTTTTTATGCTATTATTCATGGTCTATGATTATGTAATGGTTCTTGAGAATTGGTTATAATTATTGGTGGGAACTATATCTCAATCTAATGCATTGGAAATGTGTATGTTTGAGGTCGGCCATATGGTTACTCCAAGTGTAACTGTGATGGTTACATGTAACACACCGACTCCAGTTACCCAGAGTCGGTGCATTATTACGTAACATTGGGATGATCACAAAAAATCAAGTCTCGAAAGACCGATTAGTTTAGTATCCTTGGAAACACTAGATACATTCATAAGTCTTCCATTACATCATAAAGTAAAACAAAACTACAACAACATCTTGTCTTCATATCCCCTCATACTATCCATGTAGGTCTTTCATAATATACTTCTTCACATCCTGGAAAAATGAAAAAATTGGAAGGGGTGAGCTCAGATTCTCAGTAAGGATAACAATATAGCGAAAGATTTCATAAATAAATATAAACGTTTAAGGCAATGTATAAATAAAACAAAATCCTTTTAAAACTTGAACATCAGTATAATATGGAAAAATTAAAATAACATAATTCCATTTACTTATTCACATGGATATTCTACTGGTCGAATAATCACATGCAATATCAATAACCACTTTCATAATGATGGAATGAATAATGCCAGACTATCATAACCATGTATCCAAGGCCTTGTTCCAAGACTACAAATAAGATTTTGTCAAGGCCTCATTCCAAGACACTAGTTTGTCTCATGATACCTACTGATGCATCGAGGAGCTATAGCGGGCTCCACCCGTCACTTATTAAGTCCAATGCATTCCTCATATGAACAGGTTTAAACATATCATAAACCATAACATAATCGTATCACATAAAACATGCATAAAAGAAACATAACATTTCCACATTTCAATCACACGATATCAATACAACACATTGATATAAAAACACTTTTAAAACCATTTTCAATACCGAAATAAAAGAAAATTAAAACTTTGTATTTAATTTTCATTTAAAAAAAATATTGATTCTAGAGGAAGCTGAAACTCAAATAATGGTCACGGTGGTGGAGAAGTCGTTGTCGCCGCATATGTACAACAAGAAAAACATTCCTTTTTGTCATTTAGTAGAATTCATTGTATGAAAATATTCCTTTGGAATAAACATAAATGTCAATGGGTTTTATACACCGTATAAAAACATTTGTGTATAAAACAAAATATGCCTCAATGAATGGAGATTGAGACGAAGTCCCTTACAAAGATCATTTTTAAATAAAATAGATCTATTATGTGTATTCACTATAAGTACACATAAAGAAAGTAATAAAACAAGATAGGACATAATAATATCATGACATAATTTGAAAGTAGGATATTATCCCAAAGAACGAAAATTGGGATAAAAAGTTCCCTTACCTCGTGTCTGACTTGACACGATTTTTATTTAACCTCATGAATAATAAACTAGAGTTAATTTATACTTGATTAAGAACCTTTTTCACGTTCATTATTACTTTTATATCACTTATTACCATGTTATGAACATTATGTAATTATTTAAGTTAATAATAGTCATTTTGTCGATCTTTGGTACTTGAGTCTAAATTAAACTTCTTATAATTACAAGTTGTTCATGTGATGAAATATACATTATATACAGATTTATATTCATGATGTAGATATCATATATATCATATATATCTAGTATATACATGCATATATAATATTACAAAACATTATAGGTAAGAAATGAAATACACCTTTCATGGAGACGGTAAGCCGTACGTACGCATGAACGCTACATTCATTTCAATTTCATGTATAATGAAATTTAATCATAATTATATAAAGGTATATTATAATTCCAGTATTATATAATATATAATATCATTTACTCCATTCATTATACATCCCACATAAGGTATTAACGATTCAAATCACTTTGAGGGGGCGGTAGTCCGCACATCCTAAATTGAAATTATCGTGTTTACCCATAATGGAAATCATAAAGGTATGACATAAATGAGAAATACAGAATCATAAGGAAAACATAATATATATCATATATAAAAAATAGTGTCATCATAATGGAAACCATGAGAGGTGTCAAAAGAAGATTGAACAATCATCGTTTCGTGAGACAGTATTTCGCCACCCACAGAAACAGTATGTTCATTAACCATTAGACAAAGGTGTGTGTAAGTGTAAATCAATTCCTTCTCTTAAAAATATACTAGTATATTCAAGATACTGGTGTTGTTACAAAATAAAGTAATAAAAAGATTTTTGGTGGTTGGAGAAGCAAAATAAAATAAAAGAACACAAGAGAAGACATTACCTTAAAATCGGGTTACTCTTTTTGATTTGAGCTAAATGCTTCCTTGGTAAGACTTCTGTCCAAAGTGAGGCTTCTAGGAGTAAGATTGGGAAGTTGGGAGAGTATTGGGGAAGATTTTGGCCTAGATAAATGGCGTTATGGTGTGAATAAGGTGGTATAGGTGGGAGCCTTTTATAAGAGTAGAGGAGGGGCACTCTTGGAAGGTCATAAAATGTTACATTATTATGAAGTGCTTTTCAGATTTAAAAGGTCCCAGAATGATATATATCAAGGATAAGGTGATAAGGGTTCTAAATATATCCATCAAATATGTTTTAGAAAAGTTTATGTCTTAGATTTTACATTATCTTTTCATTTTATTTAAATCGTTAATTAATGAGGTAATCGCTGCATCATCATGGTGTCACAAAATATTTAATTTATTTGATGTCTAAAAATTATAAGAAAATTTCCATGATGTAGGAAATAATTTTAGATTTCCAATTAATATTTATAGTCAAAATTCTAACATATAAAACCCCATGTAATAATTGTTTTATTAAAACAACACATGTTTGTGACAATTTTATTTTTTACTTTAAATAAAAAGATATTAATGTTGTTTTCTTATCCAAGTGGCTCCATGGGGTCCCCATGTTTACCCATGGATTTTCGTGGTCGTCCATGACTCATACAATAATGGTAGGATAAGTGTAAAGGTATTTTCATATTTTTATAATATCATTTTTATCTTAAATTTCACTAATTACCTTTAATCGTGATTAATAAAACTTAAAAGTTACTATTCACCAATAATTATTTTAATCCCATTGAACCAAATTTTTATTCCTAATGAAAACCATGTATTTAGTATTTTTGAAAATCAAATCACAGAAGTGGTAAATTTTCATTTAAATGAACAATCAGTTTTTTAACTACCATTTGGTGGTTTCACTATTCATCAAAAATTGATGTTTTTCAGAACAATGCCAAAATTTTACCCTATGATATAATTGATATTCTGAATTCAAAAATGATTTCTATTTTACAAAATTAAAAACATATAAGTAGCATTAATTAATTTTATAATTAATTCCCACTGTCACAACAAATAGCGTGTTTTTAAGAAACAATATATATCAATAGATTGACAATTGTTTATGTCCAATTTCAAAGTGAAATTAATTATAATGACCACCATTGGATAAAATGGTAAAAATATATTCAAATTATACTTTAAAACCACTCAATAGTATAATTTATCACTATAATTTATTTTGATTTAAAATGTTTTTTAAGTATTTTTCACTATTAATAAAAAATTGGAAGTTCTCAGAAAAATACCAAAAATTCAACATAGGCTACTTTTTATATTCAGAATCCAAAAATGAAGTCCATTTTGAAATATAAAATATATATAATTTCAAAAAGTGGGTTTTTCTATTCATAATGGCTATTTTTATTGGTGGCGGTGCGTTATAACTCGAAGTTGTGTACAACACACGCTACTGTATTATTCAAAGAGAAGTGTACCATGGAAGCTTGGGGTGTTACATTCTACCCTCCTTCAAATAATTTCATCCTCGAAATTTCATATCATATCACTGTATAAATAGACTCGGGTGATTCTTCATCATAAGTTCCTCGGGTTTCCAAATTTCCTCCTCCAGCTTATGGTTTCTCTATAGAACTTTTACCAGACGAGTCGTCCGGTTTCTCAACACTTGTTCTCTTGTATCAAGAATCCTGACAGGATCTTCGCAAAAAGACGGATCGGGTTCCAGTTCTAATTCTTCATAGGTGAGTACATGCGTTGGGTCAGGCATGTATTTTCTCACCAGTGATATGTGCAATACATCGTGAACTTTGGGGAGACTTGGCAGTATTGCCAAATGGTATGCTACAGCCCCAATTCGTTCTAGAATTTCGAGGGTCCGATGTACTTGTGACTTAATTTACCCATCTTAATGAAATGTATAACTCCCATCCATGGAGATACCTTTAAGAAAACATTATCTCCTACCTGAAATTACAAATCCTTCTTTTGGTTGTCGGCATAGCTCTTCTGCCTACTTTGAGATGATTTGATGTGGTTTTGGATTAAATTCAACTTTTCCATAGTTTCCTCCACCAGTTCTGGGCCTACAAGTTTTCTTTCACCAACATCATCCCAAAAGGTTGGTGTGCGACGTATCTTTTCGTATAACGCTTCATATAGTGTCGTCCGAATACTTGAATGGAATCTATTGTTATAGAAATATTCTACCAGAGGTAAATATTGATCCCACATACCCTGAAAGTCAAGTGAGCGTGATCTCAACATGTCTTATAAGGTTTGAATAGTTCGTTCTGATTGTCCATCTGTTTGAGGGTGGTAAGCAGTGCTCAAACGAAGTTTAGTATCCAAGGCCTTCTGAAGACTTTTCCATAATCTTGATGTAAAACGGGGATCACGATCCGAGACAATCGACAGGGGTACTCCATGAAGTCTCACACCTTCATTAATATATAGTCTCTCTAGACATTCAAGTGATAGATCTTCTCTTATAGAAAGAAAATTTGCTGAATTTGTGAGAAGATCAATAATGACCCATATTGCGTCATTCCTTCTTGGATTCTTTGGTATTCCCATGAAAATGTCCATCATAATATTATCCCATTTCCACTCAGGTATGGGAAGGGGTTTCAATACTCCACCAAGAAGTTGACTTCTAGCTTTAACATTTTGACAAACCATACATCTTGACACAAAATCAGCAATCTCCCTCTTCATGTTGTCCCACCAAAAATGTCCCTTTAAATCTCTATACATTTTGGTGCTCCTAGGGTGTATAGAGAAATTGGAACTATGAGAATCATCCAACAATTCCCACTTTAAATCAGGTATATCGGGAACAAAAAGTCTCCTCCCAAATTTCAAAATTCCATCTTCATACACAAATTCACCAAATCTCCCTTCATTCACAACTTTAATCTTCTTTTTGAACTCTTCATCATTGGCCTAAGAACACTTTATCCTTTCAAGTAAAGATGGTTTGTCAACCATATTAAAATGTTTTGATGTTTCACCCTCTATGGGGTTTCCCATATCCATCTTTACTAGATCCATGAAAATAGGATCCCTTTCCACTCTCATCATATTCAAAACTCCATGATCTTTCCACTCAAAGCATCTACAACCTTATTTTCCTTCCCCGGGTGGTAGTGTATCATGAAATCATAATCCTTGAGTAGTTCAAGCCATCGCCTTTACATCATGTTGAGTTCTTTTTGTGAGAAAATATATTTCAAACTCTTGTGATCGGTATATATATCACATTTTTCACCATAGAGATAATGTCTCCATATCTTCAAGGAAAAGATTACAGCAGCTAACTCAAGATCATGAGTAGGATAGTTCTGCTCATGAATTTTTAGCTTTCGTGATGCATAGGCAATAACCCTATCATTCATCATAAGGACACAACCAAGTCCTTTCATTGATGCATCACTATAAATAAAAAACCCATCATTCCCCGATGGTATAGTCAATATAGGAGCGTTTAATAATCTTCTCTTCAGTTCTTCAAAACATTATTCACACCCTTTTTTCCAGAAATATTTAACCCCTTTACGTGTGAGCTTCATTAATGGGTTAGCCAATCGGGCAAAATTCGGGGCAAAATGCCGATAACAACCATACAAACCAATAAATCTACGAACCTCAGTTATACTCGTCGGTGCTGGCCATTCTTGGGTTGCCTTGGTCTTAGAAGGATCAAAAGAAATTCCATCCTTAGAGAAAATATTGCCAAGAAAAGAAATCTCTTAAAGCCAGAATTCACACTTGCTAATCATCCCATATAATTCATGCCTTCTAAGAGTCTTCAAGATAATGCGCAAGTGATTTTCATGATCTTCGTAGCTTTTGTAGTAAACCAAGATATCATCAATAAATACCACCATAAAATCATCAAGATATTCATTGAAAAATCTATTCATTAGATCCTTGAATACATAGGGTGCATTAGTCAATCCAAAAGGAATTACTGTAAACTCGTAATTCCTGTACCTTGTTTGAATTGCTGTCTTCAGAATGTCTTCCTTCTTCACACACAACTGATGGTATTCAGATCGAAGGCCATTCTTTGAAAAGTATTGAGCTCCAAGAAGTTGGTCAAATAAATCATCAATGCGAGGTAGGGGATACTTCTTCTTTATTGTTATAGCATTGATCTACCTGTAGTCAATGCACAACCTCATAGATCCATCATTCTTCTAAACAAAAAGGACAGGGGCTCCCCATGGAGAAACACTAGGGTGAATAAATCCCTTATTACTCAATTCCTCTAGTTGTTTCTTTAGTTCGGTTAATTACACGGTGGCCATTATATAAGGGGTCTTCGATATAGGCCTTGCTCCAGGAATTAAATCAATGGAAAACTCAACTTCTTGTTCTGGAGGATGTCTAGGTAAATCTTCTGGAAACACATCTACATATTCTTTCACAATAGGTACATACTCTATTTGATAATTCCTTTCCTCACCCTCAGTCATTTCATTATCTTCCTCCCCAATAATTGAATTTAGTTCAGCTACTGGGGGTGGATCTAAATAAGAATTAGTTGGACGATTCTTCTATAAAGATAAGGTGTTCCTTATCAACATCATCAAAAATCGTAACCCCCTTCTTCTTACAATAAATCTTTGCATCATAGTCCAAAATCCAATCCATACCAAGGATTATATCAAACTCAATCTTAGGTATGACAATGAGATCAGTGGATAAAAAACATATATGTGCTCTAACGGAGACGAATTCAAAAAACTTTGTTTCAATGATACTTCCTTTAGGAGTTTTGAGTGACAATTCTCTTGTTAAATCAAATTAGAAATATCTAATTATCTTAGAAAATTGGGAAGATATGAAAAAATGCGATGATCCAAAATCAAATAATTCATTTTCTAAACTTGAGGAAACCATTAAATTACCTGCCACTACATATTTCAGAGCTTCAAACTCAGCAGTAATGATAGCATAAGATCGTCCTTGATCCCTTGGCCTCTACTGAGGTAAGTTCCCCTAACGCTTAGGAAATTAATTTGCATAATGTCCCATCTCTCTACAATTATAGCATTCCACATTGACTGCATCTTTCTTTCCCTATCAATCATGAGCTTGGTGGCCTTTTTCACCACACTTGTAACAGACTCACATTCCCTTCAAGGAACTATGAGGGTGTTTCATACCACATTTACTGCAGGAATGATATTCAAATTTTCCCTTCTTCCCCTTATTTCCATTTCTAGATTGATCAGAAGATCTCTACTTCTCTTTCTTTTCTTTAAAGTCATAAGACTTAGAGAATTCCTTTTCCGTCTTGATAGCACATGAGACTATATATTTGTATGACGAGAAAGTTTATGAGACTAATGATCGACGGAGAAACGGTTTTAACCCATCAATCAAATGATCGATCTTACTTCTTAGGTTATGTATATAATCTGGAGCATGCCTCACTAACCTTTTTAAGTTAGCCCCATACTTTGAGACATTCTCATCCTCCTTCTGCCTCAGACTTAGAAACTGCCTTTCCATATCTTCTCTATGGTCACGGGGGAAGTATTTTTCTAAGAAAAGCTCTTTGAACTCCCTCCATTACATATTTGATACTTCTTAATATTCTTTCATGTTTTGAATCAGCAACAACCATTGATCGGAATCTCCCGTGAGCCCGTAAACTGCCATGACAACCTTATCCCTTTCGCTACTCCCCAAGGCGTGGAATATTTTCTCTAAGGATTTTATCCATTTTTCAGCTATTAATGGATTTTTACCTCCATTAAATGTTGGTAGTTGTTTCCTCATGAAGCGTTCTAACATTTATCCTCCACGTTGCGGATCAGGGTGCTCCATACGAGTAAGGATATTATTCATAACCTGAGTGAGTTATCCCATTACGGTGATAAGTTGATCAGCACCAGTTGTATCTCCAGCTCCACAATAATTTCCTTGAGCAGGAGGGAAATCCCTAAATGGAGTGTTTGCATTGATACAGTTTCCATTCCTCCCACTAGGCACCATTTCTAAACAATTGCATAAACTAGATTAGTTTATGAATCAAAATACATAATTCCATACTTGTAAAACACTTAACATAAACTGAACTATAATCATAAAAAAGTTTTCATTGAGAAAATATATAATCATAAACCCTTCATAATGGTTTGTAAAGAAAACGAGAATTATCCTAAGCATATCCCCTGGGAGTTTCGTAACCAAAAGTGCAGCAAGGCCCGTTGTCGTGCACCAATTCCCGTTTGAGTCTAGCTTAAAGCGGTGTTTTCGGGTTTTACCCCTAGGTACATCTGTGCCAGAGCCGCCACTACCTGCTCGTATCCAGACATGGATGTATTTCTCAAAAAACTCACAAAATCTCTATAATACCAAAATTTATGAAGTTCTTCTATACTAATCTTCAAAGTCTATCTTAGGGTTATGTGCTCTAATCAGGGTTTATCTAAATCTAGCTTCCATGGTTAGTACTAAACTACCTCTGATACCAACTGTAATGCCCTGACCCCAGTTACCCAGTGTTGGTGCATTATTATGTAACATTGGCATGAACACAAAAGATCATGTCTCGAAAGACCGATTAGTTTAGTAGACTTGGAAACCCTATATACATTCATAAGTTTTACATTACATTATAAAGTAAAACAAAACTACAACAACATCTTGTCTTCATATCCCCTCACATTATCCATGCAGGTCATTCATAATATATTTCTTCACATCCTGGAAAAATTAAAACATTTGAAGGGGTGAGCTCAGATGCTCAGCAAGGATAACAATATAGCTGAAACTTTCATAAATAAACATAAACATTTAAGGCAACGTATAACTAAAACAAAATCCTTTTAAAACTTGAACTTCAGTATAATATGGAAACATTAAAATAAGATAATGCCATTAACTTATTCACATGGATATTCTAATGGTCGAATAATCACATGCAATATCAATAACCACATTCATAATGATGGAATTCCTAATTCCACCCTATCATAACCATGTAGCCAATGCCTCGTGCAAAGACTACAAATAAGATTTTGTCAAGGCCTCGTGCCAAGACACGAGTTTGTCTCATGAGACCTACCGATGCATCGAGGAACTATAGCGGGCTCCACCCATCACTTATTAAGTCCAATGAATTCCTCATATGAATAGGTTTAAACATATCATAAACCATAACATAATCATATCACATAAAACATGCATAAAGGAAACATAACATTTCCACATTTCAATCACAAGATATCAATACAATACATTGATATAAAAAACACTTTCAAAACCATTTTCAATACCAAAATAAAATAAAATTAAAACTTGGTATTTATTTTTCATTTAAAAAAAATTATGTCTTGTAGAGGAATCTGAAACTCAAATAATGGTCACGGCGGCTGAGAAGTCATTGTCACCGCATAAGTACAACAAGAAAAACATTCCTTTTTGTCATTTAGTATAATTCTTCGTATAAAAAGATTCCTTTTTAATAAACATAAAAGTCAAATGGGTTTATACACCGTATAAAAGAAATTTGTGTATAAAACAAAATATGCCTCAATGAATGGAGATTTAGACGAAGTCCCTTAAAAAGATCATTTTTAAATAAAATAGATCTATTATGTGTATTCAATATATGTACACATAATGAATGTACAAATACAAGATAGGACGTAGTAATATCATGACATAATTTGAATGTAGGAGATTAACCCAAAGAACGAAATTTGGGTTAAGAAGTTCCCTTACCTCATGTCCGACATGACTCGATCGTTCTTTAACCTCCTGAATAATAAACTAGAGTTAATTTATACTTGATTAAGAACCTTTTTGTGTTCATTATTTCTCTTATATCACTTATTACCATGTTATGAACATTATGAAATTATTTAAGTTAATAACAGTCTTTTTGTCGATCTTTGGTACTTGAGTAAAAAGTAAACTTCTTATAATTACAAGTTGTTAATTTGGTGAAACATCCATTATATACAGAATTATATTCATGATTTAGATATCATATATATCATATATATCCAGTATATATATGCATATATAATATTACATAACATTTAGAGGTTTGAAATGAAATGCACCGTTCATGGAGATGGTAAGTCGTACGTACGCATGAATGCTACTTTCATTTCAATTTCATATTTAATGGAATGAAATCATAATGATATAAAGGTATATTATAATTCCAGTATAATATAATATATAATATCATTTACTCCATCCTTTATACATCCCACATATGGTATTAACGATTCAAATCACTTTGAGGGGGCGGTAGTCCCCACATACTAAAATAAAATTATCGCGTTTACCCATAATAGAAATCATAATGGTATGACATAAATGAGAAATACAGAATCATAGGGAAAACATAATATATATCATATATAAAAATAGTGTCATCATAATGGCAACCATGAGAGGTGTTAAAAGAAGATTGTACAATCATCGTTTCGTGAGGCAGTATTTCGCCACCCACAGAAACAGTATGTTCATTAACCATTAGACGAAGGTGTGTGTAAGTGTAAATCAAATCCTTCTCATAACAACATCCTAGTATATTAAAGATACTGTTTTTGTTACAAAATAAAGTAATAAAAAGATTTTAGGTGTTTGGATAAGAAAAATAAAACAAAAGAACACAACAGAAGACATTACCTTAAAATCGGGTAACTCTTTTTGATTTGAGCCAAAGGATTCCTTTGTATGATTTCTGCCCAAAGTGAGTCTTCTAGGAGTAATAAGGCGAAGTTGCGAGAGTATTGGGGTAGATTTTGTCCTATCCAAATGGATTGATGGTGTGAATAAGGTGGTAGAGGTGGGGGCCTTTTATAAGAGGAGAGGAGGGTCACTCTTGGAAGGTCATAAAATGTTACATTATTATGAAGTGATTTTCAGATTTCAAAGGTCCCAAAATGATATATATCAAGGATAAGGTGATAAGGGTTCTAAATATATCCATAAAATATGTTTTATAATAGTTTTTGTCTTAGATTTTACATTATCTTTTCATTTTATTTAAATCGTTAATTAATGATGTAGTCGTTGCATCATCATAGTGTCAAAAAATATTTCATTTATTAAATGTCTAAAAATTATAATAAAATTTCCATGATGTAGGAAATAATTTTAGCTTTCCAATGAAAATTTATAGTAAAAAATTTAACTTATATAACCCCATGTAATAATTGATTTAGTAAAACAACACATGTATGTGACAATTTTATTTTTACATTAAATAAAAAGTTATTAATGGTATTTTCTTATCCAAGTGGTTCCATGGGGTCCCCAAGTTTACCCATGGATTTTCGTGGTCAGACATGACTCATCCAATAAGGGTAGGATAAGTTTAAAGGTATTTTCATATTTTTATAATATCATTTTTACCTTAAATTTCACTAATTACCTTCAATCGCGATTAATAAAACATAAAAGTTACTATTCACCAAAAATTATTTTAATCCCATTGAACCAAATTTTTCTTCCTAATGACAACCATGTGTTTCGGATTTTTGAAAATCAAATAACAGAAGTGGTAAATTTTCATTTAAATGAAAATTCAGTTTTTCAACTACTATTTGGTGGTTTCACTATTCATCAAAAATTGATGTTTTTCAGAACATTGCCAAAATTTCACCCTATGATATTATTGATATTCCGAATTCAAAAATGATATCTATTTTACAAAATTCCAAACATATAAGTTGCATTAATTAATTTTATAATTAATTCCCATTGTCACAACAAATAGTGTGTTTTTAAGAAACAATATATATCAATAGATTGACAATTGTTTTTGTCCAATTTCAAAGTGAAATTAATTCTAATGACCACCATTGGATAAAATGGTAAAAATATATTATAATTATACTTTAAAACCACTAAATATTTTAATTTATCACTATAATTTATTTTTATTAAAAAAGTTTTTTTTAAGAATTTTTCAGTATTAATAAAAAATTGGATGTTCTCAGAAAAATACCAAAAATTCAACAAAGGCTAATTTTTATATTCAGAATCCAAAAACGAAGTCCATTTTGAAATATAAAATATATATAATTTCAAAAAGTTTTTATTTCTATTCATAATGGCTATTTTGACTGGTCGTGGTGCGTTAGAACTCGAAGTTGCGTACAACACACGCTACTGTATTATTCAAAGGGAAGTGTACCATGGAAGCTTGGGGTGTTACATCTCCCCTCCTTCAAATAATTTCATCCTCGAAATTTCATATCATATCACTGTATAAAAAGACTCGGGTGATTCTTCATCATAAGTTCCTCGGGTTTCCACATTTCCTCCTCCATCTTATGGTTTCTCTATAAAACTTTTACCAGAAAAGTCGTCCGGTTTCTTAGCACTTGTTCTCTTGTATCAAGAATCCTGATGGGCTCTTTGCAAAAAGACAGATCGGGTCCCAGTTCTAATTCTTCATAGTTGAGTACATGTGTTGGGTCAGGTATGTATTTTCTCACCAGTGATATGTGGAATACATCATGAACTTTGGGGAGACTTGGCGGAATTTCCAAAAGGTAAGCTACAGCCCCAATTCATTCTATAATTTTGAGGGTCCGATGTACCTGTGACTCAATTTACCCTTCTTACCGAAATGTGTCACTCCCTTCCATGGAGATACCTTCAAGAAAACATTATCTCCTACCTGAAATTCCAAATCCTTCTTTTGGTTGTCGGTATAGCTCTTCTGCCTACTTTGAGTTTTTTGATGTGGTTTTGGATTACATTCACCATTTCCATTGTTTCCTCCACCAGTTCTGGGCCTACAAGTTTTCTTTCACCAACGTCATCCCAAAAGGGTGGTGTGCGACATCTCTTTCCGTATAACGCTTCATATGGTGCCATCCGAATACTTGAATGGAAGCTATTGTTATAGTAATATTCTACAAGAGGTAAATATTGATCCCACATACCCTGAAAGACAAGTGAGCGTGATCTCAACATGTCTTCGATGGTTTGAATAGTTCGTTCTGATTGTCCATCTGTTTGAGGGCGGTAAGCAGTGCTCAAACGAAGTTCAGTATCCAAGGCCTTCTAAAGAATTTTCCAGAATCTTGATGTAAAATGGGGATCACAATCTGAGACAATCGACAGGGGTACTCCATGATGTCTCACAACTTCATTAATATATAGTCTCTCTAGACGTTCAAGTCATAGATCTTCTCTTATAGCAAGACAATGTGCTGAATTTGTGAGAAGATCAACAATGACCCATATTGTGTCATTCCTTCTTGGAGTCTTTGGTAATCACATGAAAAAGTCCATCATAATATTATCCCATTTCCACTCAGGCATGGGAAGAGGTTTCAATAATCCACCAGGTAGTTGTCTTCCAGCATTAACTTGTTGACAAACCATACATCTTGACATAAAATCAGCAATCTCCCTCTTCATGTTGTCCCACCAAAAATGTCCCTTTAATTATCTATACTGACTGAAAATTATTTTTTATTGAAAAATAGGAGAATACTCCGAGGGGGACAATTCACGGGGGGCGAAAATAGTGGAGACCAAGTGAATCCTTTCGGATCACATTAACACACTCACACGGGTGGGAATTAAGACTGTCGAAAACTAACAAGGTCTCCTCTGGCCTGCCCCCGCTAGCTAAAACATCTGCCGCAAAGTTGGTTTCCCTTACACCATGATGGATCAGCTTACCCTGATTGGTCTCCATTTTGCATCTTCTGAGAACATACATCAAGTTCCATGGCACGTCACATTTCCCCTTGAGGGACCGAACCAGAATCTCCGAATCGGATTCAACCTCCGTCACTTGCAAACCTCTTCTTCTGCATAAAATGATACCTGAGAGGAGGGCTCTGAACTCCGCACCTAACGAAGTACCTGGTCCGTAGTAAGCGCTAAAAGCAATGTGAACTGAGCCCGATCTATCCCTGAGGAGACCACCACCTCTCATAAACCCCCTCGAGCAGGATCCATCCACATTCAGTTTTAAACCGCTGGTTGGAGGCTGCCACCGAAACCATCTCCCTGGTTGTGGCGCCTGGGCCTGCCGTCCCTCAACCATATTCCCCAGAATACCCGCATGCATGTCCTTCTTGAAGAGACCGGCCAGCTCTACTATTAGCAGTTTCATACGGACCTGTAAAGCCAGCAGCGAGCGTCTTCCTCCTAGCCTTACCTGGTTGCGTGCTTCCCACAGAGTCCAGCAAATGGAAATCAGAACAACCAGGCCTGCAGTGCGTTCCTCATCCCTGTTACCCAAGCCGGACAGCCAAACCACAATGTAATCACGAACCGACGGAACCTCCTCCACGGGGACTCTGTAAAGGGCGAACTGGGACCATAAAAAAACTGCCCACTGGCCCTGAAAGAACAGGTGTGTCGTTGCTTCCTCCGATGGGTTCTCACAACAGTAGCAACGTGAAGCCATGCTGATCCCCCTCTTCTTAATGTTCTCCTCCGTGGGTACCGCTCGGTTTTGCACTCGCCACAGCAGGAAGTTCATCCTCGTCGGGATTTCCTTGCACCACGTCCAACCATGATCTGGTTCTCTGGTTGGTGTCCTCTGAGCAATTCTTCTGAAGCCGTTCAAGTTGAACCGGCCCGAACCGGAAGCGGAAAAACAGCACCTGTCAGGAACATCACTCATAACCACGCTATTGAAGGAGAGAAGCTGCGCGGTGTTAAGATTCCCATGGATGAACTCATAATTCTCACACGCCTCCCTGAAAGAGATGTAAGGGTAAGGACATCCCTCATAACCGAGTCTTTCTTCCAACCAAGCATCGTCCCAGAAACTGATATCTCCACGACCAACCACCCACCTGGCGTGGCCATGCAAAACCTCCAGGTGAGATGCGATGCACCTAGCGAGTGCCGTCGAACGGAACCCGCCGCGATCACCCTGCTCAACATACCTTGTCTTGTAGAATTTGGCCCAGAAGGACTTGCCCACAATCACTTCCCAAGCAAGTTTGGCTTGGAGACCCTGTATCGTTCCATCAATGTCCTGAAGTCCAACCCCTCCCTCCTCCACAGGACGGGCCATCCGCACCCAGGAAGCCCAGTGACATCTCCCCTCTCTTTTCGCATCCCAGACAAAACTCGTCAGAATGCGAGCAATCCTCTCCACTGTTCCCTTCGGCGGATTGAGGACAGCGAAAATGTGCATGGGGATCAAGAACACATTATCTTTTATAGTAATGATGGTTTGGAAACCATTTGAAAATGTTTTGATGTGTCACCATCCATGGGGATTCCCATATCCATATTTACTAGATCCGTGAAAATAGGATTCCTTTCCACTCTCATCATATTCAAAACTCCATGATCTTTTCTACTCAAAGCATCTACAACCTTATTTTCCTTCCCCGGGTGGTAGTGTATCGTGCAATCATAATCCTTGAGTAGTTCAATCCATCTCCTTTGCCTGTTGTTGAGTTCTTTTTGTGAGAAAATATATTTCAAACTCTTGTGATCTGTATATATCTCACATTTTTCACCACATAGATAATGTCTCCATATCTTCAAGGCAATGATTACAGCAACTATCTCAAGATCATAAGTAGGATAGTTCTGCTAATGAATTTTTAGTTTTCGTGATGCATAGGCAATAACCCTATCATTCTTCATAAGGACACAACCAAGTCCTTTCATTGATGCATCACTATAAATAAAAGACCCATCATTCCCCGATGGTAGAGCCAATATAGGATCGTTTACTAATCTTCTCTTCAGTTCTTCAAAACCTTATTCACACCCTTTTGTCCAGACAAATTTATCCTCTTTACGTGTGAGCATCGTTAATGGGTTAGCTAATCGGGAAAAAATTGGGGCAAAACGTCGATAATAACCTTCCAAACCAATAAAACTACGTACATTAGTTATACTTGTCGGTGCTGGCCATTCGTGGGTTGCCATTGTCTTAGAAGTATCAAAGGAAATTCCATCCTTAGAGACAATATGGACAAGAAAAGAAATCTCATAATGCCAGAATTCACACTTACTAAACTTCCCATATAATTCATGCCTTCTAAGAGTTTTCAAGATAATGCGCAAGTGATTTTCATGATCTTCATAGCCTTTGGAGTATAACAAGATATCATCAGTAAATACCACCAGAAAATCATCAAGATATTCATTGAAAACACTATTCATTAGATCCATGAATACATAGGGTGCATTAGTCAATCCAAAAGGCATTACTGTAAACTCGTACTGCCTGTACCTTGTTCGAAATGTTGTCTTCAGAATGTCTTCCTTCTTCATACTCAACTGATGGTATTCAGATCGAATGTCAATCTTTGAAAAGTATTGAGCTCCATGCAGTTGGTCAAATAAATCATCAATGCGAGGTAGGGGATAATTGTTCTTTATTGTTATAGCATTGATCCACATGTAGTCAATGCACAACCTCATAGATCCATCTTTCTTCGTAACAAAAAGGACAGGGGATCCCCATGGAGAAACACTAGGGCGAATAAATCCCTTATTACTCAATTCCTCTGGTTGTTTATTTATTTCAGTAAATTCCACGGTGGCCATTATATAAGGGGTCATCGATATAGGCCTTTCTCCGGGAATTAAATAAATGGAAAACTCAACTTCTCGTTTAGAGGATGTCTAGGTAAATCTTCCGAAAACACATATACATATTCTTTCACAATAGGTACATACTCTATTTGAACATTCCTTTCCTCACCCTCAGCCATTTCATTCTCTTCCTCCCCAATAATTGAATTTAGTTGAGCTACTGGGGGGATCTAAATAAGAATTAGGTGGAAGATTCTGCTATAAAGATAGGGTGTTCCTTATCATCATCATAAAAAATCGTAACCCCCATCTTGTGACAATAAATCTTTGCATCATAGTCCAAAATCCAATCCATACGGAGGATTATATCAAACTCAATCATAGGTATGACAATGAGATCAGTGGATAAAAAACATTTATGTGCTCTAATGGGGATGAATTAATAAAACTTTGTTGCAATGATACTTCTTTAAGAGTTTTCACTGACAATTCTCTTGTTAAATCAAATTGGAAATATCTAATTTTCTTAGAAAACCGGGAAGATATGAAAAAATGCAATGATCCAGAATCAAATAATTCATTTTCTAAACTTGAGGAAACCATTAAATTACCTGCCACTACGTCTTTCGGAGCTTCAACCCTAGCAGTAGTGATAGCATAAGCTTGGCCTTGATCCCTTGACCTATGCTGAGGTAAGTTCCCCTGACGATTAGGACATTCATTTGCATAATGTCTCATCTCTCTATAATTATAGCATTCCACATTTATAGCAACTTTCTTTCCCTTGCAATCATGAGCATGGTTGCCTTTTTCACCACAGTTGTAACAGACTCACATTCCCTTCAAGGAATTACCAGGGTGTTTCATCCCACATGTACTGCAGGAATGATATTCAACGTTTCCCTTCTTCCCCTTATTTCAATTAATAGATTGATCAAAATATCTCTACTTCTCTTGCTTTTCTTTAATGTCATAAGACATATAGAATTCCTTTTCCGTCTTGATAGCACATGAGACTATATCTTCGTACGACGAGAAGGTTTATGAGACTAATTCTCGATGGAGAAACAGTTTTAACCCATCAATGAAACGATCGATCTTACTTCTTAGGTTACGTATATAATCTAGAGCATGTCACACTAACCTTTTTAAGTTAGCCCCATACTTTGCGACATTCTCATCCTTCTTCTGCCTCAGACTCAGAAATTGCCTTTCCATATATTCTCTATGGTCACGAGGGAAGTATTTTTCTAATAAAATCTCTTTGAACTCCCTCCATTACATATTAGATACTTATTCATCTTCTTTCGTGTTTTGAATCAGCGACAACAATTGATCTGCATCTCCAGTGAGCTGGTAAACTGCCATGACAACCTTCTCCCTTTCGCTACTCCCCAAGGCGTGGAATATTTTCTCTAAGGATTTTATCCATTTCTCAGCTACTAATGGATTTTTACCCCCATTAAATATTGGTAGTTGTTTCCTCATTAAGCGGTATAACATTGATCCTCCACGTTGCGGATCAGGGTGCTCCATACGAGTAAGGTTATTATTAATAACCTGAGTGAGTTATCCAAGTATAGTGATAAGTTGATCATCACCAGTTGTATCTCCAGCTCCACAATAATTGTCTTGAGAAGGAGGGAGATCTCTACATGGATTGCGTGCATTGATATGGTTTCCATTCCTCCCACTAGGAGCCATTTCTAAACAATGGCATAAACTAGATTAGTTTATGAATCAAAATACATAATTCCATACTTGTAAAACACATAACATAAATTGAACTATAATCATAAAAATGTTTTATTTGAGAAAATATATACTCATAAACCCTTCATAATGGTTTGTAAAGAAAATGAGAATTATCCTAAGCATATCCCCCGAGAGTGTCGTAACCAAGAGTGCAGCAAGGCCCGTTGTCGTGCACCAATTCCCGTTTGAGTCTAGCTCAAAGCGGTGTTTTCGGGTTTTACCCCTAGGTACATCTGTGCCAGAGCCGCCTCTACCTGCTCGTATCCAGACAGGGATGTATTGCTTGGAAAACTCACAAAATCTCTATAATACCAAAATTCTAGGAAGTTCTTCTATACTAATCCTCAATGTCTATCTTAGGGCTATGTGCTTTAATCAGGTTTTATCTAAATCTATCTTCCAAGGTTAGTACTAAACTTCCTCTGATACCAACTATAACGCCCCGACCCCAGTTACCCTGTGTTGGTGCATTATTACGTAACATTGGCATGATCAAAAAAGATCAAGTCTCGATAGACCGATTAGTTTAGTAGCCTTGGAAACCTTAGATACATTTATAAGTATTACATTACATTATAAAGTAAAAAAAATAAAACAACATCTTGTCTTCATATCCCCTCATACTATCCTTGCAGGTCATTCATAATATACTTCTTCACATCCTGGAAAAATTAAAACATTTGAAGGGGTGAGCTCAGATGCTCAGTAAGGATAACAATATAGCTGAAGCATTCATAAATAAACAAAAACATTTAAGTCAATGTATAACTAAAACAAACGCCTCTTAAAACATGAACTTCAACATAATATGGAATAATTAAAATAAGATAATTCCATTAAATTATTCACCTGGATATTCTACTGGTCAAATAATCACATGAAATATCAATAACCACTTTCATAATGATGGAATTCGTAATTCCAGACTATCATAACCATGTATCCAAGATACCATGCAAAGACTACAAATAAGATTTTGTTAAGGCCTCGTTCCAAGACACTAGTTTGTCTCATGAGACCTACCGATTCATCGAGGAGCTATAGCAGGCTCCACCCATCACTTATTAAGTCCAATGAATTCCTCATATGAATAAGTTTAAACATATCATAAACCATAACATAATCGTATCACATAAAACATGAATAAAGGAAACATAACATTTCCACATTTCAATCACAAGATATCAATACAACACATTGATATAAAAAACACTTTCAAAACCTTTTTCAATACCAAAATAAAATAAAATTAAAACTTTGTATTTATTTTTCATTTAAAAAAAATTATATCTTGTAGAGGAAGCCGAAACTCAAATAATGGTCACGTCGGTGGAGAATTAATTTTCACCGCATAAGTACAACAATAAAAACATTCTTTTTTGTCTTTTAGTAGAACGCATCGTATAAAAATATTCCTTTTTAATAAACATAAAAGTCAAATGGGTTTATACACCGCATGAATGATACTTTCATTTCTATTTCATATTTAATGGAATGAAATCATAATTATATAAAGGTATATTATAATTCCAGTATACTATAATATATAATATCATTTACTCCATCCTTTATACATCCCACATATGGTATTAACGATTCAAATCACTTTGAGGGGGCGGTAGTCCGTACATCCTAAAATAAAATTATCGTGTTTATCCATAATGGAAATCATAAAAGTATGACATAAATGAGAAATATAGAATCATAAGGAAAACATAATATATATCATATAAAAAAAATAGTGTCATCATAATGGCCACCATGAGAGGTGTTAAAAGAAGATTGAAAAATCATCGTTTCGTGAGGCAGTATTTCACCACCCACAGAAACAGTATGTTCATTAACCATTAGACGAAGGTTTGTGAAAGTGTAAATCAAATACTTCTCATAACAACATCCCAGTTTATTGAAGATACTGTTTTTGTTACAAAATAAAGTAATAAAAAGATTTTAGGTGGTTGGATAAGAAAAATAAAACAAAAGAACACAAGAGAAGATATTACCTTAAGATCGGGTAACTCTTTTTGATTTGAGCCAAAGGCTTCCTTGGGAAGACTTCTGCCCAATGTAAGGATTCTAAGAGTAATAGAGAGAAGTTGGGAGAGTATTTGGGTAGAGGTTTTCTGAGCCAAATGCCTTGAAGGTGTGAATAAGGTGGTAGAGGTGGGAGCCTTTTATAAGAGGAGAGGAGGGGCACTCTTGGAAGGACATAAAATGTTACATTATTATGAAGTGATTTTCGGATTTCAAAGGGCCCACAACGATATATTTCTAGAATAAGGTTGCTAAGGGTTAGAAATATACCCATACAATAGGTTTTATACAAGTTTATCACTTATATGTTACATTATCATTTCATTTTATTTAAATCATTAATTAATGAGGTAATCACTGCATCATCATACTGTCATAGAAAATTTTATTTATTTAATGTCTAAAAATTATAAAAAAATAACCATGTTGTAGGAAATCTATTTATATTTATAATTAATATTTATAGTCAAAAAGTTAACTTATATAACCAAATGTAATAATTGTTTTATTAAAATAACACATGTTTGTGACAATTTTATTTTTACATTAAATAAAAAGTTATTAATGTCAATTTCTTATCCATGTGGCTCCATGGGGTCCCCAAGTTGACCCATGGATTTTCATGGTCGGCCATGACTCATAAAATTAGGGTAGGATAAGTGTAATGGTATTTTCATATTTTTATAATATCATTTTTAACTTAAATTTCACTAATTACCTTTAATCGCGAATAATAAAACATAAAAGTTACTGTTCACAAAAAATTATTTTAATCCCATTGAACCACATTTTTATTCCTAATGAAAACCATGAATGTCGGATTTTTTAAAATCAAACCACAAAAGTGATAATGTTTCATTTAAAATAAAAATCAGTTTTTTAACTACCACTTAGTGGTTTCAGTATTCATACAAAATTGAAGCTTTTCAGAACAATGCCAAAATTTCACCCTAAGCTATAAATGGTATTTCAAATTCAAAAATGATGTCTATTTTAAAAAATTACAAGCATATAAGTTGCATTAATTAACTTTATAATTAATTCCCAATGTCACAACAAATTGTGTGTTTTTAAGAAACAATATATATCAAAAGATTGACAATTGTTTATGTCCAAATTCAAAGTGAAATTAATTATAATGACCACCATTGGATAAAATGGTAAAAATATATTCTAATTATAATTTAAAACCACTAAATAATCTAATTTATCACAGTAATTTATTTTGATTAAAAAAGTTGTTTTTAAGTATTTTTCACTATTCATAAAAAATTGGAAGTTCTCAGAAAAATACCAAAAATTCAGCATTGGCTAATTTCGATACTCCAAATCAAAAAATGAAGTCCATTTTGAAATATAATATATATATAATTTCAAAAGGTGAGTATTACTATTCATAATGGATATTTTTATTGGTCGTGGTGCATTAGAACTCGAAGTTGTGTACAACACACGCTACTATATCATTCAAAGAGAAGTGTACCGGGAAGTTTGGGGTGTTACATTACACAAATAATAAGGTAGATGAGAGGGTTAAAATGTTATGTAAGTAATTCTCCAAGATACCTTTATGGTTCTAGTTATTTTCATAGGTATTTTGGAAATATCATGTTTTACAAAGTAAGTATATATATATATATACAGGTGAAATGTTTGTCTTTTGAAAATGATTTCTTGCGACTAATGTGTTCTTACCTTATTTTTATATCCCTTACTGAGTTTTTGTTCTCATTCCATGTTTCAAATGATTTTCACAGGTTAATGTATGTGTACGAAAAATATGTTATCCATGTTAAATTTTTGATGAATTGTCATGGAGTCATGTTTTATGTTTTAATGTGTTATAATTTGAAAAACATGGAAACCGTTTTTATGGTATCAACTCTGTAACAATGTGTAATGTTATGAATGTGTTATGTCCTAACTCTCTAAATCTCTAAACATGAAAAAATCCTCAATGTAAAGGAATTGTTTTCTTGACTAAATTCAAGATTATGTATATAATAAGGAAGGGTACTTATAGTATTAGTTCAATGATAATCCCACAAAGAACAACTATATGATGGATAGGATTTACATCTTGGGTCATATTATCTTAGAGATAAGATTATTAGTTGACTCAGATTATGTGATGGGTTTTGTTTCCTAGGAGTTTCCCATGAATGTCATTGAAATATAGATCTTCATGTCACTATAAAGATATTACTCTTGTTTCATATAGGATATCACACACATAAGTGAACCTCTGATGGGATTGACTAAGAAGGGTGTAATGTATGTATGGTCCGATAACAATGATACATCCATTCATGAGATAAAATGGAGACAAAGTTCAACAATGTTACAGATTCATCAAGATACAAATATGATCTACATTTTTTATTGTGATGCTTTAGGAATCTAGTTTTGTGTTTAATTGCTGAAGGAGGATTGAGTTATGCTTTATGGGTCTCCACATTTGAGGCCACTTGAGGTTAAATACCCAACATCTTATCTACTATTAGCTAATGTTGTACATGCCTTCGATAATTGGAGGAGTTATTTTTTAGGAGAGAGTTTTTTAGAGTACATGGAATGAAAAATTCTCTGGTACATGTTTAAATAGCATAATCAGAAATTTTGGTAGTGAAGGTGGGTTGAATACCTACCATAATGTGACTTTTAGCTTTACTCTATGATTAGTAAGTGGAATAAAATTTTCAATGCACTAAGGAGTGATCAAATTCAAGTATTTCTAGAGCCCATTAGTTATTAGAAGATTATAGCCTTGTTTATAGATATGCATGAGGAGGTGAATTATAGTATGATGAGTGATTTTATTTCATACATAGAAATTAATTACACTATTTTGGATGGTGTAAGGATGATATAGTTATCTAATGATTAGGGTCTAGTCCTATAGTGGAGTGTGGTAGGTGAGGACTGACCTCTTAGTTGGACCATTAATAAGGATGATATTATGGATATTCATTGTCACATACAGGATCTAGTAGAGATACAAGGCGGGATTATTTAGTAATTTCATACCCAATTTTGGATAGTACATATTAATGTTAATAACATGTATAGATAATTGTGTCGCTAGTATTAGTGGATGGGTTGATAAGTGAGGTGATAGTTTTTCATGAGGTTTCACAAATGTTTTTATGTGAAGGAATAATATTGATGACCATAATGTTTTTTACAATAGTTTCATATCCTTGAGTGAAAATAGTAATATGTGGAAAATGATTTTTTGACTGGGTTCCTAAGTTCACCATGAGAGAGTGATGTTATATAGGTAATTCGGGATAGGGTTATAAGAGTTGGTAATTTCCTTCTAAATAGGTATTTTTTATTAGAAGACAATATTTGGAGACTTTATCTCTATGAGATTGTGTGGCTTCAAAGGGTTCATCATACCATGGTATTAGAAAGTGATAGTTTTTCATTAGAAATTTATGTTTAGATTATATTATGATTTCACTACTTATATTTAATTTATTACTAATTATGTTACTCTCATCTATTTAATTTTTCATATAACTATGTATTATAATTATCATGAGGGTATTGTCTCCCCACCATAGCATTATTAGATGATTTTTTTCTAGTCGATAGCCTCTAGTGTATTGGGAGGCACACATGAGGCGATGTGAATGTCATTCCAGATATTAGTTTAATATGAATTTATCAATGGATTTTACAAAGTGGTATCAAAGATTTATTTTTTTCATTTTTAATAATATTTGGGGATGGTAAATCTTCAACTAAGAATATTACATCACATGGTAAATAGTTTTGTCTTTTAGTGATCAACCAACCAACAGGGAAAAGTCCATGTAGTCAAGGATGGGATTGGCGTTCATTTCTTTCTCTATTACAATTGATTATTAATTTACATTGATTGATTTGTGTACATTTCAATATATATTGATTTATAAATTTATTTTATTTTCCATTGTCCTAAGATAGAAATGAAGGAACGTTACATGGATCATTATAAGTACACAGAGTTTCACATTCCATGCATATTCCAATCCATGTAGTAGCATTTATAGGCTTCCTATTGATGTGATTTTTTTCCATCTGTGAGTATCATACTTACGGTTATATTCAATGTTAGATATCTTAATGACATGATTATTTTTGAACATGACAAGGTATTTCATTATAATTTCTGTTTATAAAAATTGATTTGGGGATTTTTTTTATCTTCTTAATATAAGTTCATGATTTGGTAAAAATATTCCATGCTTTCTAATTATTTATCATGTCCTTCCTATTTATCGTGATTATATGATTATTTATAAATTTCCCCACTGTTTACTACTTGATATAGAATTCCTAGTTGTTATTCTGATAAATAATTGGTTATTAATGTGCCAAAAAAATAAAAATAGATTTTTTTCTTGTATAGATTTGTGATTACATTGTAAATATCAAATATTAATATGTCTGGGACAATAACATTTTTGTGTAAGGGATGAAACTTATTATCAACTATTAATGGGATCTAAATTCCAATAATTTAAGTATATTAGTGATTTATAAATTAAAATATGGAAACCCATATAATCACACCATTATATAAGACCATATTATATTTTGAGAAGCTTAAAAATGTAGAAGCAATTATATTTCGATCTGAAGTGAATTTTCTACTTATGGACCTCTTATGTGACTCAACCTATGTATGTTAGCAATGGTATTTAAACTTTTCAAATAAAACTCATTAAGGGATATTTAATATTTTCATATATTTAAGGTTCCCTTAATAAAGGATTTTTACTCCATCACACCAGCATGAAAATCGATATGATTGACATACTAAATACTCGACTATACCCATATAGGTAAGTTGGTGCATGATTCTAATGATATTAACCACTATGGGTTTTTTCAAACATTTATGATTAAAATAATTTATTGGGTTTCATTCTGATGATCCTAGGATGTCATAATATGAACCTCTTATATCTCCATATATATTTTGACTTTGTATTAGATTTGAAATTTTATTTAACTAAGTTCAATTTTGAAAATCAACTTGGATAATAAATCTATTAAAATTAATTTATATGATAAAATTTCTAATTATGGTAGGATTTCAAAAAATGATAAATATTAAAAACGTATATTGGATATGAATTACCTGTTTTACCATGTGGCATTAGTAAATCATTTTCTAAGTGATTTTTTATTATAATTGGAACATTATGTTCTGTACTAAATATTTTAAATGTTTAAATATTGAATGTGAAAAAATATAATTATTTAAAAAGGATCCTTTGGTGGTATCCTTAGTTAAATTCTCAAGTAATTTTAAATTAAACATATCTTTGAGTATCCTTAGAATGTAAACCTGATGGATTTCCATATGCCTTTTTCTATTTTAGCAAGGGATTAAATGATGGGTGTAGGTCTTTGTGAAATATTTTTTTCATGACCCTGTGATAGGGTCAATTCATACTCTTCTTTAAGGGGCTATACCATGGTAGATATCATCTTTACATATTAAATACCATAATAAATGTTGTGAGATTTTTTATGTATGATATTGTTCAGGTTCCATTTTACATTATAGGACTCCATGTTTATAAATGATACCCTCAATGAGATGGGGGGTCTTGGAAACCATAACCCATGATATGGGAACAAGCGTCAACTTTTTCTCAATTTTAGTATTTATTACAATCCTAGGTAATTCTCATACACTTAGTAGGATATACGATCATATCTTCATCTTTAGAGATGGAAGAATTGGTATATTTCATCGAGATAAATTGTTGTTTAGGGAAATAAAACTCTAGAATAAGTCTTTTTTTAGACCACTTAATACTTGTATTAGTCGTTTTGAAAAACTTGGGATAGAATGTATGATGTGACATAATTATTTTGAAACAATTAGTATGTATGTGTTCATATATGTGGTACCCATCATGGGGTTAAATTATATAATAATCAGTCACTTTGGATGAATCCTTGAGCCTTGAGATTTTGAGAATGTTTTAGGGTCATCCCCATAGTAGAGTGACAAGGGTTTTAAAAGAATCTAATTTGTCCCAATGCATAGGATAGTGTTCTAGGATGATTGGGTGTTTTGACACACTAGTCATGTTTTTTGTCTTCATGCCTGATGCAATTACATAATTATGTGTGGATCAGAGGTGCATCAAATTTTCATCTAAATTGATAATGCATCTTCACCTGTTATGAGTGGATAGTCAATTGATCTGTTTGATGACTAGGAAACTTCTAATATGGGGAGTTTTGTGTCATTCTAGTGTGTATCTGTACTTAATATTATAAGGTCCAAAACCGCAGAATTATGGATTAATAAGAATAATTATGTTTTTGAATTCCTGTGAGTTTGGATAATCTTTTATCATGTCAGTGCTAGCCATGAATTGTGATAGTGAAATTGGTGGCTGTGTATGAAACCTTTAGAAACACTTTCGAATATCGAGGTGTATTTGTGTTAAATCCTGAGATATCATGGGATTTCTTTTGTGGTGTCACGAACCAGCCCAAGTACCCTGGTAACCCGATAAACGAACGGGCCATGACATTTCCCGAAGGGCATTCCCGATCCCCAGGGGTCGACGACTAGAACCTGGCATCACACAACAAGCAAGTGGGAACAATTTTTTACACAAGAATGTGGAAGAAAAAGAAACAAGACAATATGCATAACAAAAAGAAACTCCATTAGGAGTAATGTACAAGAAAACAAAGAGGCATAAAAATCCCATAGTACTAAAAACCAAGTACCAAAAAGGGAAAAGTAGTCCCAAAGTCCCTAAGGACACAATTCACCAAGAGAAGATCAACCACTGAATCTTCCTCCAATAGATTCCTTCCCTTTTCTCGTGCCTGGAAGAAGGAAATCTACAAACACCCGAAGGAAAAATTATGGTGTGAGCCTAAGCCCAATAGGATACCAACAATGATTCTATAACAGATTATAAAAATATATTATCCAAAGAAAAGATTTCAATTTTCAAATAAACAGGTTGGGTAATTCAAAATCATATTCTATCAAAATATGGTAAACTTTTTCAAAAGATGGAAATAAATATTTTAAGCAAAGTATTTACAAATGATGGAATATTTCTAAAATAATGGCTTAAATAAAACATTTATATAAAACATTTTATATAAATTCATTTGGCATGTAAAGCAGTTTACATACATTGTCATACATTCATATCTCAAATATAAATAAACAATCAAGAAACATGGTCATCTTCCAAAAGTTATGATAGTATTAACCAATTATAGGATTCTGCACTCCCTATATGAACTCAGTAAAATGTGTATACACACGTCCCTATGACACTATCCAAAGGAGACTCATCACCAACCCGTCGGGGATGTGACCCACCTCAATTTTGTTTTAGAACATTGTCGTAGTGTAGTGTGTATCAAAATAACTCATTAACTACCTAAGGATTGCATTAACTCTTACATGATGGGAGAACTATTTTAAGAATGCTTAAAATACGATAAATCCCATTATTCTATTTCAAAATTACCAATTTCATTCCATTTAAAACCAAAACAGGTTTTATTCAAAACATGCCTTTCAACAAGATAAAAGTAATGGGTTTCTATCAAATCATTTTATGATATTTTCAAATGGTTGAAATCCATTCAAAACCAATTTCATCATTTCACGATTTATTACCACAGTTAAATTCAACAATTTAATTGAAATCATTTCCATCAAAACCACAATTTAAATTCAATAATTCAAATTGGCCAATTTCCATAAACACACACAATTCAATGGAATTGGGGTTTTCCAAATTCCCATGCCAAAACAATATCAAATACCTCGATTCATTAGAATCAGGTTTTTTATCAATTTAATTGAAACCAAACTTGAGAAAATGAATTTAAATCATTAATTGAAATAAATCAAAAAAAATCAATGTTAATCAATTTGGCCCATCGGGACGGAACCACCTCCCTTGATTTATTGACATGAGTTAGCCTAATGAGAAACCCCAAAAACCGAGTGGCCAAACGACGTCGATCAAAAACTGGATCTAAGTCCTTAAAACCAAAATTATGATCAAAGGAATCATGATCTTACAAAACTAGATCTAAATTCACAATCCTAGATCTAGACCTCAACTAATAGGTTTATATCCATGGAAGTAAAAGAAATCTCCCAAGAAAAGATCAAGGAAAGATAGAGGAATAACGGAGAAACACAACAAAATGAAATACACTTTCTTGGAGGAGATCAGATCTTCAATTCGAGCCTTCAATATTGAAAAAATATGTTTGGATCACCATGGATTCTCTTTTTGAGGCTTTGTAAAGACCTAAAATGAGTTAATCCGGAGCTAAGGTCAAAAATATAGAAGTATCAGGGGTTCGGGTGGTTTTAAAAGAAATATTCGAAATTAAAAACCGCTCGCACAGTTTACCTGGGCAGAGGTGCACGGTTTGTCAAACCATGTGCACACCGTGCGTGCCTCACTGTCCAGAGATACATGGTCCACATGGATTGGTTTCAAGGTTTGTTAAACCTTTCACACACTGTGTGTACCTCTCTATCCAGTGTTGTTTGGATGGAACAGTTTGGTCGCATAGTTTGTCAAACCATGCGCAAACTGGGCACAAGCCATTGCCCTTTTGTTTTACTTAAATGTTTACCTAAACACACCCCCAAGTCACTACTCCAAAACATAGGTGCTTAGAAACATCAAAAGTACCTGGAAACGTAACCTTGTGTTACAACCTCCCCACCATAAGATCTTTCTGTCCCCAGAAAGCCTATGAAGAAACCTCAATGAAAAAATGATGAGGCCACAGATCTCTCATTAGTGCCTCCCATTACCATGTCTCATAAGAATCAGATCCATGTTTCCATATTACACAGACTAGAGGTATCATACTCTCATGAAGTACCTTGGTCATAGAATCTACAAACCATACTTTTCGTTTAGTAACAGATAAATCTGGTTCAATCTCAAGATCACTCCACCTCACAACATGAGATGGATCTAAGAGATACTTTCAAAGCTGTGACACATGGAGCGAGTTATGTATCGGCGTCCATTGTGGTGGTAGAGCTAGATGGTAAGCAACATTCCCCACAAGACCAATAGCCTCAAAAGGTCCCACAAAATGAGGATCAATATTCCCTTGCATCCTGTGCCATCGATGACCCAATCATGTATCACCATTGGTTCATGTTTGCTGGAAGCATGGGAACCTCCAAGAGAACACATGGGAGCTGGAGGCTCAGATGCGTGCTCAGTACCCCCTTTTGTTCACTTAGTTAGAGTTGTAGCTTATGGGGACGTAAAGACTTATGGTCGGGAGATTGAAATGAACTAGAAATCCCATGTAATATATATTTTAATACATGATATTTTTACCAGTCCCTGAAAATTTACGGTGCATGATTCAGGGGATTGGTGTGCCCGAAATCGATTTCTAAATTTTTTCTTCAGGTACATTCAGTAAACATACGAGCCGATATTTATATCTTTTGAACTAGTGCTCAGATTTGAAATCTAAGGGCACCATTGAACTCACAGTGCCAGTATTTGGTTAAGGAGACTTTCACATCGACAATAGTGAGTCGAGAATAGAAGTTATTTTCGGTTTTCTTGAAAAAAATAATAAATAAGGAGTGCAACAAATTGTTTTATTTGAGCCACCATGTAAGTGTTGGGTGGTTAAAACCTTCTCATGGATGTTGTAGGTGGGTCCACCACACCTTAACCTCCCCAGGAGAGGTTATAGTGGTGGGGCTCCCCTAAACCCAACCTCTCTTGTGAAGTTAAATGAAATGGGGACCACACGGGGATTAACCCCCTATTAATTGGAGGAGAGGAAAACCTATCAACTCCCCTCATTAATGAGGGGGAAAACTCTTGAACTCCCCATTAATTAATGGAGCTAACACATAGTATAATATGCCAACTTCACCCAATTAATTAAATGGGTCATCTCATTTAATTAAACACCACAATTTGAATTTTAAACTCTATAATCTAAAATAAATGAAAATATTTTATTTATAGGGGCTAGCTTTTCATTTGTTGGAAAATGTGGATTAGAGGATCATTGGGAGAAAGCTCCCAACAAAGAACCATTCTCCTACCGAAGAATGTCGGCAAAGATCCTACACAGACTTCTTCCTTAGACTTCATTCCCAAGACACCTACCAATGTGTAACATCTTCCACAATCATTGTGCATATTTAGGAGTAGATAATTGTGTCGGACTCGACGGGCGACAACTACATATTCTTTATGAAAATTCACCATCAATGACCGATAATAAAAAGGTAGGGGTATACTTTGAGTAAAATACTTTTCATTTCGTCATCTTTGTTTGACATGAATCCATGCGAAGGTTTCAAAGAAATTGTTGTTCATCATTCTATTTTGATGAACTAATTGCTATCACCTCTAAACACAGAGGGTGCAGACTAAACTAACATGGATTGACTCCCTCCACTAGTCTTTTATGATGTTTTTTAGCATGGAGATGAGGAAATGATGATGAAGGTGGGAACGAAAAAGGAAGTGGTCCCCATGGCCTCTGTGAATTGCGACTCCCCAACAGTGCACCGATGATCCCGGTCGAACACCGTCGTCCCACACTGGCCTAGTCCACACGAACCGGCCAGCCCGCGCCCTTCCCGCGGCCTCCCGAATTCCCCGCCGGCCAGCCCACACCCTACCTGGCCCCCATGCGGCCTTCCTGGGGCCCCGTTTGTCTGCCCACGCCCTGCCTGCACCCTACGCTGCCTCCTTGTGCTGTACCTGTGCCCTGAGTGGCCTCCAGCGCACCCTTCCCAACACCTAGACGGCCTGGCCGACGCCATGCTGACCTGCCCGGCACCCTGCATGTCTGCCAGTGCCGCGCGCGGCCTTTCGGCCCCCTGCGCGGCGCCTCACCGGCCTGCCCGCACCCTGTGTAGCCTCCAGGTTCCTTATCAATGCCCTATTGACCTCCCGAGATGAGCCACCGATCCATGCCCCTTGTGGCGCTGGCCGAACTGTCCCTGAGCTCTGGGCTGAGCTACCTATGCAGTGACCTCTGGGTCGAACCGCCCTCAGAGATTGTTGTGTCGGGCCTAGCGGACTGGGTAGAATCTAACAGACTGACCCACCCAACAGGTCGGGTCAGACCAAGTGGGTCGGAATGGGTCGACCCCAGACCAGGTAGGCCCATTCTGGGTTGGGCGGAGTCAGTCCGACTGGGTCGTACCATGCCCGGGCCCATTACCAACCCATTACTTTCTTCGGCCATATCTTTGGCACCAGGCGTCCGTTTGAAGAACCGTCAGCGGAGCTGGTATTATTGGTAATCAACGGCCCCTTTGAGTATACCCCAATGGTGTTTTGGGTAATTTTGAGATACGGTCCAGTTGGATTGTACCCAAATCCACCCGGGCCCTGGGACTAAAAATATAATAACTCACAGACCAACCATCTAATTGACGGGTCATCTATTGCATTGATACCCCTAAGATGAGGCTGACCATTGAGATACATCTATGTGGGACATCATGACAATTGGAGTATCGACCTGTAGCTCATGGAGCGGACCCTCTCGGAGATGAGAGAGTGGAGTACGGAGACCTAGTAGCTGGATGAGACCTGATGACTACTTGACTGATTTAACTCAGTGTGATTCGACTAGCCCAGTGGGGAGTGCCTGGTAGTTGGAAGCATACCCAGGGCAGATGTGATCCTAGTAGATGGCGGTATACCCATAGTGGGGAGCACCCCTGTGTGAGCACGACAGACCTGTTGTACTCGACAGGAGGATTACCTCTACAGTCCAAGGTTAATGGGAAGCACATGGTATTTGGAGGCAGGCCCACTGTACTCGACTGAGGAGGAGTTCTCCAGCAGCCATGGTTTCAACAATGTGAATAAAAATACTGGTTGAGCTAAGTATGTAACCTTTGTGTTTACCTCATGATTGAGAGTGATTACTTGATAACTTATGTATATGAACGGTTATATACCGATGTGTGGTTATATATTGATTTCAAACATTGTGGTGTATCCTATTTGGATTTTTTGAGACATTGAGGGTCTCAGGGTCCTTAAAGAGTATCATTACACTCACCCCTGCATGGGATATGCCCGCCGCTCATTGTGTTGGATGCTGACGATGGACAGCACTGGCCAAGGCTTAGTGTACGAGGACTGGACGATACTTGGAGGTGGACCACATGGTGTGACGGTACACGGAGGAGACGGATGAATGTGGATTGATATGGAGGCTATTTGTACCTACCCTTCAGGCAGGATTTCCCGGAGGACGATCTTGCAGCTGTTTCACCTTTCTTATGTTGTACTCAATTTCCTAGTACTCTACAATTGGTCATGTATTTCCATCCCCTTTACTTTTCAGCACATCATTGTATACAATATTACTTAGTGTATTGCTTCCAGCGTAAACTATGTTGTGTGTGTTATAATTTTTATTGGAAATACCTTCCCAGTTTAAGGGATTTACGCCTTTGATGCTAGACCCCAGCCCCTGGCCTATGGGAGGCGAGCTTGGGGAAGTCACGGAATGGGCCCCACGAGATGGGTCATTACAATTATAGAAAATAGGAATTATAATAATCTTTCTATTGTGGTATGTGGAAATACTTACCCTGCAAACCTTTTTGTTTTACCCATAGTCGAGTTTGATGTGATTTTGAGAAAGGATTGGATTTTTGTTTATCATTAAATGACTGACTACAGATGTTAAAAACTATTGAAAGATGTAAATTAATTTTATCTTTCACATATTCACTACTACAAATATGCCCTTTATCAGCGCTAAAAAGCCCTTTAACAGCGATAAAAAAGTTCTGTTAAAGCCGGCAAAGATGAAGGGTGGGTCTCCTTTATCAGTGCTCAAAAACGCACTGATAAAGACCCCTTTTATCAGTGCTAAATAAAGCGTCGATAAAGGGGTATTATATCAACCTTTCTTTTATCAGCGATTTAGTTTTACTGCGGATAACATACCCTTTTATCAGCGCTTTTAAAAAATCCCTAATAAATGATAAAAAATTAAAAAAATTAAAAATATTAAAAATATTAAAAAAATCATGCCAATCTGGGGGGATTTTATAACTCTTGAGCCCCACTTTTAATAGCGATTTCCACCCCCTCCAGCACCCCGCACACACCCCCTCTACCCTTTATCAGCGCTAGCCCCCCACATCCATCCACATGAGCATGCCTTTGCCTCCAGCAGGTTTTGAACTCGAGACCTCCCCCCTGCGCGCCTAAGCCCTTGCCACTACTCTATTTTGATTTTTTTATTATTTCATGATGTCTATATATATATATATAGTTATATTTATTTGTATAGTAATATATATTTCTATTAATATATATATATATAGTTATATTAATATATATAGTTATATTAATATATATATAGTTATATTAGTATATATATAGTTATATTAATATATATATAGTACTATTAATATATATATAGTTATATTAATATATATATAGGTGTATTAATATATATCTCTATTTATATATATATATAGTTATATTTATTCGTATAGTAATATATATTTATATTAATATATGTATATATTTATATTAATATATATATATAGTTATATAAATATATATCTCTATTTATATATATATTTTTAGTTATATTTATTTGTATAGTAATATATATTTATATGAATATATATATATAGTTATATGAATCTATATATTTATAGTGATATTAATATATATATATATAGCTAGATTAATATATAGGTATATAATTATTCATATATTTGTATTTTAAATAAAATGGATACTATTTATTATTTAGATAAAGCTAATATATTTATATGTAAATATATTTTATTATTTATATTTATAATTAATTTTTATGTGTGAATATAAAAAAATAGGTATATATTGTTATATATTTGATTATAAATGGTAGTGAATTATAAAAAATGATAAAATTTCAAACACATAATATCTATATGAATGTAATACCTTGGAATAAATTCAGTCCCCACCCAAAAAAAGTCAATAATACCCCTTTAAACGAGGCTGAAAATCCAGAAAATGTTAAAAACTCGGGGTATCCCAACTAAAAACTCAGTTTCGGAGGGCTTATGGGCCAATTTTAGCCCCAAATAACCCTTGATTGGGTTCACCCTGGGTCATAGAAATGTAGAGCTCATCGCAGGCTTTGATTTGATATGTGTTAGAGCTCAAACGGACACCCGAATCAAAAGTAATGGCCGTTTGAAGTTTGAGTTGCGTTTTCAACATATTTTGGATCTTTTTTTACTTTTTTTAATTTTTTTAGTCTTCAAATTGTTATTAATTGACTATTACTCCATAGTAATTAGAAAATTATCAAATAAAAATATTTTTTTAAATTTTTATAAAGCCATTTTCACTAAATATATTATATGTTAAGTATATTAAATTTAAATGTACATTTATACTTATCTAAAATATATTTAAAAATTATATATTATATTTATATCAATACAAATATAATTATATATTAATATTTTAATATTTTTTTTATTTTTTTTTTGAATTTGACCGTTTATAAGCACTTTTAAAAACAGTACTGATAAAGGGGGGTGCTAGGAAAAACTATTTTTGTGGTAGTGATTGTTGAAAATAAGGGAACTATTCAGATTAATGATGTGTCTATGGAAAATTAATACTTTGATATTTTTTCTGATGAGTTTCCCGGTGTCATACCATATCGGGAAGTCAAATTCACAATTGACTTAGTTCCTGAGGCTAAGCCAATTTCAAAACTCCATTATCATATGGCTCAAATAGAACTATTTAATTGAAAAATAACTTATAGTATTATCTTGATAAAGGATTCATTTGTCATAACACTTCACCATGGGGTCTCCTTTTTTTTCTAAAATGAAAGATGTTTCCTTGAGTCTTTACATTGATTATAGTACTTTGAATAACATCACTATTAAAAAAAGTATTCTTTACCTCATATTGATGACTTGTTTAATCAGCTCCAGCGAGCTCAGTACTTTTCCAAGATTAACTTGAGATCCGGATACCATCTTCTGAAGGTGAAGTAGGATGACATCCCAAAAAACACCCTTTCATACTAGATATGGGCATTATTAATTTGCTGTTATGCACTTTGGGTCATCTAATGAACCTGTTGTTTTCATTAATCATATGAACAGAGTACATCATGTGTTCATGGATATGTTTTTTGTTGTATTTATTTATGATATTCAGGTATTTTCTAAAAATATAGAGGATCATGAAAAACATCTAATGATTGTTTTACCAACCATAAAAGAAAATAATGTCTGTGGAAAATTATGCTAGTGTGATTGGTGGTTTCAAAAAATTTCTTTTCTTGGTCACATTGTAAATAAGGAGGGTATAACAGTTAATCCAGTCAAACCCAATGTAGTTGATGAATGGCCATGACCCAGAAATGTTACAAAGATTCATAGATTTCTTGGGTTAGCAGATTATTACAGATGGTTTGTAAAGTACTTTTCGCTGTTATATATCTTGATAACAATGAAACACAGAAATTGGTTTAATATGTTTGGACATAATAATGTGATGATTTTTTTTCATGAAATAAAGAACATATTGGTGAATGCTCTTGTTTTGGCCATACCTTCCAAGAATGATGAGTTTTCAACTATAGTGATGCTTCTTTGAAGGTATTTGGTTGCATTTTGATACAGAATAATCATGTAATTGCCTATAAAATGAGAGAACTTAATCCTCATTAGCTAAGTTATCCCACACATTATTGTTAAGTGGATGTTGTGGTTTTTGATTTGAAAATATTGAGGCATCATTTATACGAATCCAAATGTCAAATATAAAATGACCTAAAAATTATGAAATATATTTTCACTCAGATGGAATTAAACACGAGGCATAGAAATTGGATTGAACAATTAATGGATTATGATTTCACGATCAATTACTATCCGAGAAATGTAATCAAAGTGGAGGATTCCTTGACTTGAAAACATTATGCAATATTAACCATGTTACATTTGGAACATGATCCCTTGATTAATTATTTGATGAATTTTGGATTAGAAGTTGTTAGTCCAGGGAATACATCTGTTTTGTCTCAGGTTTTAGTGTAGTATTCATTGACAGATAGAATTATGTGAGCACATAAGGAAGACTATGAGCTACATAAAAAGGTAGAATTGGATAAAATGGGTAAGATTCTATAATTTATCATAGATAAAGTTTGTGTTTTATGATTTGGAAAAAGTTTTGGTGTGTCATATGATTCTATATTGAAGAATTATTTATTGTGTACAGATCATAGTTCTCTATTTAGGTTCATCCTATCAGTACTAAAATGAATAGAGAACTTCGTGAGTATTACTGGTGTGATGGAATGAAAAGGGATATTGCTGAATTTACAATGAAATGTTTGACATGTCAGTAGGTTAAAGCAGAGTGAAAATTACTGAAGGGGATGTTTTCTCCATTGTCAGTGCCAGAGTGGAAGTGCGATAATGTATCCATGGACATTTCGGTGGGACTACCTATGATATTTCGATGTAACAATGCAATTTGGGTTATTGTGGATCAGCTGACAGAAGATGCACATTTTCTTTCTGTTCGAGATACATTTTTTCAGATCATCTTTCTGGATTTTACCTAAAAGAGATTGTTAGGTAACATGGAGTTCCTCTTTCCCTTATATATGACCGGGATCCTAGGGTCACTTCTAACTTTTGTAAGGGACATCAGATATAGTGACCCGGCCTTTTCTTACATTACTATTACATCATTTCAGAGATAAAAAAACATAATAGTATTACATATGGAGGATACATAGGTTTAGTGTCTTGGGAAAACTAGGACTACACATAACAAGTACAACATCAAGCATAAAAATTCATTTAATTTCTTCTTGTATAGCTTCTTAGTAGCACTTTTCCTCTCCTTAGTACATGTAGCCACCTGAGGATATACATCAAAAGTGGTGAGCTAAAAGCCCAGTAAGAGGATATATAAGAACAATATAGAATGGGGTGAACATAATCATGACATAGGAAGAAGATCTTGAACATGAGAGGAGCATAAACAATAAACTTGAAATGTGGAAAAGCATAAAAATGAAACATCATGTCTTAGTGGTTAACTACCACACATACTTGTGAACAAAGCTAGCATCATGTTCACGCATAATTCCACATTTACTCATGAGATTCATCACATTACCCAATGCATTGGAGTGCTATATAATTCCGGGCGCAACCGTCACATTTAAACATTCATATTGCGCTATATAATTCCGGGCGCACCCGTCACATCATAACATTATCATTATCATGCTTGCCACAAAGAACACATATCAAACATGTACATAAATAACCCATGGAAAGGAATGGGTTTTATCTCATAATAACACATTCATAAGCTTTGGGTTCCCAAAAGAAAGAGGGAACAACATGCTTGATATAAGAACCATCAACCTTGAATGAGAGGTAAAATGTGAGATCTTCAAAGAAGATTTCTTTTGGAAAACATTTTGATGGACATAAAAACCAGTGAAAAACATGTATATCCCAGAAAAGTAATGGAAAAGATGAACAAAAGACCTTTGAGGAGTACCAAATCAAAAATGGAGTGAAACAGGGAGAACCCGAAGGAAGAAAATTGGGTTCGAGATTTCCCCTTACCTTGTACTCGAATGCCTCCTTCTCTTTAATGTCCTGTATAATTACATTATATTCATTAATTAGAAATTACAGAACCTTTTATACATTAATAGGGTTCATTCTGGTTTCATTATTTCATATTATGTTCCTTTGAATGACTTATAGAGTTTAAAAACATTGTTCGGTGATGTTCGTATTTATGGTTTTCTTGAACGGTCCACTTGTATTCTTAAATTGATGTTTGGGTAGATCATGGGTAAACATCCAGAACTGATATTACATGTAATTAATGATATTAAGAAGCTTGAATGATTTTATAATGAGTTATATTAGATCCATGTGGACAAATCATTAGATAAAAATTTAATGATGGTTATTTGGGTTAATTTGAGCGGTTTTTGGATCACAACGATCTTGTTTTAACATTTATCTTAGTAATAAGGCCATAGGTTATTTCCAGAACTTAAAATAGAACATAATACATATAAAATATTCTGGTTCAACCATAAAAATGGTTTCATGACCAGGTTGAAGGTATAAATGGAAGAAGATAGCATGTTGTTTTTGAAGGTGATAAATTATCACCACATGAACAACGTTCTCTTTAATAAAATAAAAGGAAGGGGGAAAGGGTGTGGGGTGATATAATATAACATTAGAATCATAATATTACAGTATATATAAAACACTGGATTTACAGAACAATTTGGATGAAGATAGATAGAGAGAGATCAAGAAAGGAACTTGAGCTTGAAAGGAAATTAAAGGAGAAGAGAGAGAGAAATTACCTTTAGAATCCTCCTCTTGAGAACCTCCTTAAGGAAGTTAGGATTGGTCTTTTGATGAGACCAGCAGATTTTGGACGTGGGGTATGAGTTAGGGAAGGTGTTTGGGCAGAATTTAGAGAAGGCTTGGAGCTTGAGAGGTGTGTGGAAAAGAGGGAGTGAAGGGTGGCTTTTATAGTGGAGGGGAGAGGGGTTTTCTTAATATTAAATTGATTAGTTTATTAATTCCACCAAGGACAAGGAATAGTGAGTCTTGGATGACCAATAATAGTAATTTTATAATTTAATCCCTAACCAAGTGGGATTACATCAGCAGAACATCAGCAATGACTCAATTAATGCATTATTTAGCTTTTATTGTGAATTATCGGATTCCACTATTCATCAAAAAATTCAAGTATCTTAGAAAAATCCAAAAATTTTACCCCAACCATTTTTCGACGTGTAGAATCCAAAAATGAAGTACATTTTTCAAAAATAATTTTCTAAATATTATTAATTTAATATTTAATTAAAATCATAATTTACTTAAAAAAAACAGTTTTTAAAATTAAAACTGATTTTACAATTCTTTCAAAAATTACTTAGGGTTTTATAAAATTATCTAAAAACTACTAGACATTAATTCAATACTTTATGAATATATTTCAGGAAAATAAATATTCTTTTAAATTAATTAATTAGTTATAATTAATTATTTATGACTTATAAAATACCAAAAAACGTTTACTAAGGTCAAATTATCACCTTCTATAATGTCTAAATTTTATTTTATTATTCATAGGTAATGTTACTCTTATTTAATATTCATAAGGTTCATATTACTATTCATAATGGTAGGTTACTATTCATAAGGGTAGGTTACTATTCACCAAAAATTATTTTTGTTTCATTAGACTCCAAAAACTATCTTGAGAACAACCGTGTATGCCGGATTTTTAAAATTCCAAACATAGGGTTGACAAAATTATGTTTAAAGGTCACTTATTACTTAGTAGTTCATTATTTTGTGTTTTTATGACATAGATAAAAGAAGGGAATTTTCTATTGAAAAACTTTGGGTCGTTACATTCTTCCCCCCTTAAGAAATGTCGCCCCCGAAATTTCACTTTACACAAACAGATGAGGGTACTTCTCCTTCATTGCCTCTTCCGGTTCCCAAGTTGCTTCCTCAAATTTTTGGTTCCTCCACAACACTTTGACAAGGCGGGTTGTCTTGATGCGTAGAACCTTATCACTTCGGTCCAGAATTTTTACCGGCTGCTCCTCATATGAGAGATCATCTTCCAACTGTACCACATCTGAGTTTAGTACATGTGAGGGGTCTGGAATGTACTTCCTCAGTAGTGATACGTGAAACACATCATGAACTTGAGCCATATTCGGTGCAAGTGCAAGACGATAGGCCACGGCTCCTATACGATCAAGGATCTCAAAGGGGCCAATGTACCTTGGGCTTAGCTTCCCTTTCTTCCCGAATCGCATGACTCTCTTCCATGGAGATATTCGAAGGAAGACTTTATCTCCAACGTCAAACTCCAAGTCCCTTCGACGATTGTCAGCATAGCTCTTTTGCCGACTTTGAGCAGCTTTGATATGTTTCTGGATGACTTGAACCTTCTCTGTCATCTCTTGAACAAGATCGGGACCAAGTAGTTTTCGTTCTCCAACTTCATCCCAACAGGTTGGAGTTCTACCTCGCTTCCCATAAAGAGCTTCATACGGAGCCATATGAATACTCGAGTGGAAGCTATTGTTGTATGAGAACTCAACCAATGGAAGGTGCTGGTCCCATCCACCTTTGAATTCAAGAGAGAATGATCTTAGCATATCTTCAAGTGTCTGAATAGTCCTTTCAGACTGGCCATCGATTTGGGGGTGATAGGCCGTGCTGAAGTTTAATTCAGTACTCAAAGCATGTTGAAGGCTCCTCCAAAATTTAGAAGTGAACCTTGGATCACGGTCAGAGAAAATCGAGAGTGGAACACCGTGCAACCTCACTACTTCCTTCACATATATCCTTGCAAGTTGTTCAAGTGAGAGGTCTTCCCGAATAGCGATAAAATGGGCAGTCTTGGTGAGTCGGTCAACCACAACCCATATCGCATTATTTCCTCTTGACGTCTTTGGGAGGCCCATGACAAAGTCCATAGTGACATTTTCCCATTTCCACATGGGTATAGGCAATGGCTGCATCATACCTTTGGACTTTTGCCGCTCAGCTTTAACTTGCTGACACACCAAGCACCTTGATATATATTCTGCAATCTCCTTCTTCATGTTATCCCACCAGAAGTGTTCTCGGAGATCACGATACATCTTGGTACTTCCAGGATGAATAGAGAAAGTTGAGCTATGTGCATTATCCAATAGCTCCTTCTTTATTCCAGGTGATGAAGGCACACAAAGCCGCGTTCCAAACCGAATCACACCATCATCGTCGATATGGAACTCTTGCAGCTTTCCTTCCTTTACTGCATTCACCCTCTTTTGTATCTCCACATCATCCCTTTGTGCTTCCTTGATCTTCTATTGGATGGATGGTTGCGCAATCATTTGGGAAAGGTAGGATGTATCCCCTGCCCTTACGATTCCCAAATCCATCCTTTTCATATCCAAGAAGATAGGGTCTTTCTCAATCCTCAACATGGATAGAGTAGCAGGTTCTTTCCTGCTTAGAGCATCAGCTACCTTGTTCGCCTTTCCAGGATAATAGTGAATAGAGCAATTGTAATCCTTGATTAGCTCTAACCATCTCCTTTGACGCATGTTGATCTCCTTTTGTGTGAATATATACTTTAGGCTCTTGTGGTCGGTGTATATGTCACACTTCTCGCCATAAAGGTAGTGCCGCCAGATTTTCAAGGCAAAAATCACGGCTGCCAGCTCTAGATCATGCGTCGGGTAGTTCTGCTCATGGATCTTCAACTGTCGTGAGGCGTAGGCTATCACATTATCATTTTGCATGAGTACACAACCCAAGCCTTTCTTTGAAACATCACTGTATATCACAAAACTTTCTCCACTTTTTGGTAGTGTGAGTACAGGTGCAGTGATCAGCCTTCTCTTTAGCTCCTTGAAGCTTCCCTCACATTCTTTCGTCCATACATACTTTACCCCTTTCCTTGTTAACTTAGTTAGAGGGCTTGACAATCGTGAGAAGTTTCTCACAAAACGTCGGTAGTACCCAGCTAATCCAAGAAAACTACGGATTTCTGTGACACTAGAGGGCCTGGTCCATTCTTCAATCGCCTTTGTCATTGAAGGGTCCACAGAAATTCCCACGCTGGTGATCACATGACCCAAGAACGTGACTTGATTCATCCAAAAGTCACACTTGCTGAACTTGGCGTACAACTTCTCCTTTCTCAATGTCGCCAACACAAGTCTTAGATGTTCTTCATGTTCCTCCTTACTCTTGGAGTAAATGAGAATATCATCAATAAACACTACCACAAATTTGTCGAGGTAATGTCTAAAGACTCTATTCATCAAATCCATGAAGATTGCAGGGGCATTAGTAAGTCCAAAGGGCATCACCAAAAACTCATAGTGCCCATACCTTGTACGGAAGGCAGTCTTCTGAATATCTTCCTTCTTCACCTTTACTTGATGATATCCATAATGAAGATCCACCTTTGAGAAGTATTGAGCTCCTCTTAACAGGTCGAACAAGTCATCAATCCTTGGGAGAGGATACTTTTTCTTCATGGTGATCTTGTTGAGTTCCCGATAATCGATACACAGCCGCATGGTACCATCCTTCTTCTTCACAAAGAGCACTGGCGCACCCCAAGGTGATGCACTAGGGCGTATGAACCCTTTGTCAAGATGCTCTTGCAGCTGCTTCTTTAACTCCTCCAGTTCGATAGGAGACATCCTATAGGGGCACATCGAGATAGGAGTAGCTCCGGGTATGAGTTCAATTGAGAACTCTACCTCACGATCCGGGGGAATTCCGGGTAACTTTTCGGGAAATACATCGTTGTATTCCCTTACGATGGGCATTTCCTCAAGGTTGGAACTTTCCTTTGACTCAATCATTTGGGAGAGGTATGCTTCTTCATAGGGAATCATCACCCACACCATTGAAGGATTTCTCAAAGGAGATTCATGATCTTCCTTGCATTTGTAGAGGAGCATGGGATGGTTCGGAATACGAAAATATATTTCCTTTTCCCGACAGTTGATATGTGCTCTATATAACGAGAGCCAATCCATTCCCATTATAGCGTCGAATTCCACCAAGGTAAGTATTACGAGATTTTCCGGAAGAATCTTCCCACATACGTCAATAGGAGAAGAATCAAACACTTGGGTTGCAATGATTGCACAACTTGGTGTTTTTACAGATATCTCTACTTCAAGGTTTCGGGGCTTCGATTCTATAGTTCTAGAAAACTTGCAAGATATAAAGGAATGCGTAGAACCCGAATCAAATAAGACTTTTGCCATTCTTGAGTGAATAGGAAGTGTACCTTGTACGACTTCATTATCATGTTCCACCTCCGCAGTAGTGATGGCATAAGTCTTCCCTTGTTCCTTTGGCTTTGGTGGTTGTTGGCGCAGATTACCCTCGAAAGCTCGAGGTTTAGTGCACTGGTTTGAATAGTGCCCTAGCTCCTTACAGTTGTAGCATTGAACCACGAGTGGTTCTCTCCTTTCATCGGCTACATTATCCTTCCTTTTCATGTCTCTTCGACACTCGTGAGCTAGGTGTCCTTCTTTCCCACACTTGAAGCATTTCCCCATCCCTTTGAGGCAGTTCCCACTGTGCAACTTCCCACATTTTTGGCAAGTGGGTCGTTGTGTTTTCTTCCCATCTTTATCACTAGATCCACCAGCTTGAAACTCCATCTTTCTTTTCTTATCACCATAGACATGGGACCATTCTCCAAACTCCATCTCCACTTTGAGAGCACACCGTACAACTTCTTCATAACTCCCAAAGTCTCGAATTGCAAGAGCTTTTCGAAGATGTGGTTTTAATCCACTAAAGAATCTATCAATTTTTCTATCATTGTTGATAACAAAACCCGAAGCATACCTTGCGATACTTGTGAAATTTGCTTCATAGGTTGTGATAGATTCTCCTTCTTTTTTCTTGAGCTCTATGAATTCTCTCTCCATCTTCATGCGAAGGGTTCGTGGGAAGTACTTATTAAGAAACATTATCTTAAAGTCTTCCCATTCCATCTCTTCAATTTCATCCCTTGGCTTGGTGTTCTTAATCAAAGCCCACCATTGATCAGCTTCTCCATCTAGATGATAAACGGCTAGAGTCACCTTCTCTGTCTCGGAAATGTGAAGAACAGAAAAGATCTTCTCCATGGAGTTGACCCACTGTTCCGCAACTAGTGGATCGGAAGATCCACAAAACGTCGGTGGTCGTTGCCGCATAAAACTTTTGATAGCTAGCTGATCCCTCTTTGGTGAAGGAGGACGTTCCCCATTATTATGGTTATTATTCATAACCCGGGATAATTGGGTATGAATCGTCATGAGGTTTTGAACTCCACCTCCAAAATCATTGGGGATGTCGTTCGGGCAATCATTGCATTGGCCTTTGCAAGAGTTGTTGGCCTGATTTCTCCTGGTTCCCACCATTATCTAGAATAGAAAAGGTTAGAACAAAACATAAGTAAACAAGTCATGAATAACTTATCCTTTTAATCAATTATACCAAAAACATAACATATGGGATCCCTAGGTAAATATCCTTGTGTGCATATTTGTACTTAGTCTCATGCTAGAGGTTTTCTTTAGGGTTCACTAATCCTAATTCCCAAATTAACTAAACCTTTCCTTTGATACCAACTATAGCGACCCGGCCTTTTCTTACATTACTATTACATCATTTCAGAGAAAAAAAAACATAATAGTGTTACATATGGAGGATACATAGGTTTAGTGTCTTGGGAAAACTAGGACTACACATAACAAGTACAACATCAAGCATAAAAATTCATTTAATTTCTTCTTGTATAGCTTCTTAGTAGCACTTTTCCTCTCCTTAGTACATGTAGCCACCTGAGGATATACATCAAAAGGGGTGAGCTAAAAGCCCAGTAAGAGGATATATAAGAACAATATAGAATGGGGTGAACATAATCATGACATAGTAAGAAGATCTTGAACATGAGAGGATCATAAACAATAAACTTGAAATGTGGAAAAGCATAAAAATGAAACATCATGTCTTAGTGGTTAACTACCACACATACTTGTGAACAAAGATAGCATCATGTTCACGCATAATTCCACATTTACTCATGAGATTCATCACTTTACCCAATGCATTGGAGAGCTATATAATTCTGGGCGCACCCGTCACATTTAAACATTCATATTGCGCTATATAATTCCGGGCGCACCCGTCACATCATAACATTATCATTATCATGCTTGCCACAAAGAACACATATCAAACATGTACATAAATAACCCATGGAAAGGAATGGGTTTTATCTCATAATAACACATTCATAAGCTTTGGGTTCCCAAAAGAAAGAGGGAACAACATACATGATATAAGAACCATCAACCTTGAATGAGAGGTAAAATGTGAGATCTTCAAAGAAGAGTTCTTTTGGAAAACATTTTGATGGACATAAAAACCAGTTAAAAACATTTATATCCCAGAAAAGTAATGGAAAAGATGAACAAAAGACCTTTGAGGAGTAACCATATCAAAAATGGAGTGAAAGAGGGAGAACCCGAAGGAAGAAAATTGGGTTCGAGATTTCCCCTTACCTTGTACTCGAATGCCTCCTTCTCTTTAATGTCCTGTATAATGACATTATATTCATTAATTAGAAATTACATAACCTTTTATACATTAATAGGGTTCATTATGGTTTCATTATTTCATATTATGTTCCTTTGAATGACTTATAGAGTTTAAAAACATTGTTCGGTGATGTTCGTATTTATGGTTTTCTTGAACGGTCCACTTGTATTCTTAAATTGATGTTTGGGTAGATCATGGGTAAACATCCAGAACTGATATTACATGTAATTAATGATATTACAGAAGCTTGAATGATTTTATAATGAGTTATATTAGATCCATGTGGACAAATCATTAGATAAAAATTTAATGATGGTTATTTGGGTTAATTTGAGCGGTTTTTGGATCACAACGATCTTGTTTTAACATTTATCTTAGTAATAAGGCCATAAGTTATTTCCAGAACATAAAATAGAACATAATAGATATAAAATATTCTGGTTCAACCATAAAAATGGTTTCATGACCAGGTTGAAGGTATAAATGGAAGAAGAGAGCATGTTGTTTTTGAAGGTGATAAATTATCACCACATGAACAACATTCTCTTTAATAAAATAAAAGGAAAGGGGAAAGGGTGTGGGGTGATATAATATAACATTAGAATCATAATATTACATTATATATAAAACACTGGATTTACAGAACAATTTGGATGAAGATAGATAGAGAGAGATCAAGAAAGGAACTTGAGCTTGAAAGGAAATTAAAGGAGAAGAGAGAGAGAAATTACCTTTAGAATCCTCCTCTTGAGAACCTCCTTAAGGAAGTTAGGATTGGTCTTTTGATGAGACCAGAAGATTTTGGACGTGGGGGATGAGTTAGGGAAGTTGTTTGGGCAGAATTTAGAGAAGGCTTGGAGCTTGAGAGGTGTGAGGAAAAGAGGGAGTGAAGGGTGGCTTTTATAGTGGAGGGGAGAGGGGTTTTCTTAATATTAAATTGATTAGTTTATTAATTCCACCAAGGACAAGGAATAGTGAGTCTTGGATGACCAATAATAGTAATTTTATAATGTAATCCCGAACCAAGTGGGATTACATCAGCAGAACATCAGCAATGACTCAATTAATGCATTATTTAGCTTTTATTGTGAATTATCGGATTCCACTATTCATCAAAAATTCAAGTATCTTAGAAAAATCCCAAAATTTTACCCCAACCATTTTTCGACGTGTAGAATCCAAAAATGAAGTCCATTTTTCAAAAATAATTCCTTAAATATTGTTAATTTAATATTTAATTAAAATTATCATTTACTTAAAAAACAGTTTTTAAAATTAAAACTGATTTTACAATTCTTTCAAAAATTACTTAGGGTTTTATAAAATTATCTAAAAACTACTAGACATTGATTCAATACTTTATGAATATATTTCAGGAAAATAAATATTCTTTTAAATTAATTAATTAATTATAATTAATTATTTATGACTTATAAAATACCAAAAAACGTTTACTAAGGTCAAATTATCACCTTCTATGATGTCTAAATTTTATTTTATTATTCATAGGTAATGTTACTTTTATTTACTATTCATAAGGTTCATATTACTATTCATAAGGGTAGGTTACTATTCATAAGGGTAGGTTACTATTCACCAAAAATTATTTTTTTTCATTAGACTCCAAAAACTATCTTGAGAACAACCGTGTATGCCGGATTTTTAAAATTCCAAACATAGGGTTGACAAAATTATGTTTAAAGGTCACTTATTACTTAGTAGTTCATTATTTTGTGTTTTTATGACATAGATAAAATAAGGGAATTTTCTATTGAAAAACTTTGGGTCGTTACATCAGATGTCATTGGGCACAGAGTTAAACTTCAGTAAAACATTCCATCCTCAATCAGATGGGCAGTCAGAACGAATGTTTCAAATAATAGTGGGTATTCATCGATCTTATTCAATGATATACCAGGGAAGTTGGGATTAACATCTTTCTTTAGTTGAATTTTTATATAATAACATTTTTCATTCTAGTATACAGATGGCACCTATTGAGTCTTTGTACGGAAAGTCGTGTCGAACTATAGCGTTTTAGAATGAATTTTGTGATAGAAAGTTGATGGGGCCAGAATTAGTGGAGGATGTGGCTGAGAAAGTGAAGATAATCTAGCTGCACATGAGGACAGCTCAAAGCAGAAAAAAAAGTTATGCATATGATAGAAGGAAGGACTTATCTTTCGTGATAGGTGACTATGATTTCCTTAAAATATCTCCTTGTAAATGTGTGATGTGTTTTGGTAAGAAAGAAATTCGATGTCCACGGTTCATCGGTCCTTTTTAAATCTTGGAGAATGTTGGGACAATTCAATATTCCGTAGCTCTACCACCATGTTTGTCTTAGGTACACAATTTTTTTCATGTTTTGATGTTGAGATAGTTTGTTCTAGATTCATCACATGTCTTGATCCTAGAAGTTGTTCAGCTTGAAGAGAACCTTTCTTTTGAAGAGATACCAGTTCAAATTCTTGATTGATGGGAACATGTATTGCGGAATGAGGTAATCCACTTGGTAAAAGATTTCTGGAGAAAACACATGGTTCAAAAAGCAACATGGGTGTCCGAAAATGCTATAAGAGAGAAGTACACTCAGTTGTTTGAGATATAAATAAAATTTTGAGGACGCAATTTCCCGTAGGTGGGGATAATGTAACACCCTAAGGTTTTAAAAAAATAAATTTAAATGCTTGTAATTTTGTTTAAAGTAGATATTTATAGGTATACATTAAACATAATTTTACTTCTTATTTGTTTTGAATTTCCAGAAACAATCATATAAAATTGTGTTCAGTATGTTATTTGGAGTCTATTTGAACCATATTTTTTGGTGAATAATTACATACCCTTATGAATAGTAATATGAATAGTAAAATGAATAGTAATATGACCCTAGTTAATGGTAAAATGTATTATTATTTTATTTTCTTAAGGAAATAATATAATTAAATCACGATTAATTTTTCAATGTGATATAAACGTTGTTATAGTATTTAAATAATTAATTTTTCAATTAAGTATGATTTTATATAAAAATTAAATAAAAATTATTTAGAAAATTATTTTCAAAAAATGGGCTTCATTTTTTAATTCTACACGTCGGTAATACGTCATGGTGAATTTTGGGAATTTTCCTAAAACAGCTGATTTTTCAGTGAATAGTAAAAAAATAGAATTTTTAGTTTCGGTGTGTTGATGAAATCATTATTGATGTAATAATGTTTTCATAAATCTAGTCAACTTGTGAATATTAAAAAAAATATGTGAGGTGTCCCGTGTGGCTAGTACAAAGGGTAAATACTATGGGCAAGCCCATGGTTTTGCAATCGAATTAGTGACATCGTGGACAATGTGAAATTTCCATTAATTCTTTCAAGTCTAGTCATGAAACCATTTCTATGGTTGAAACAGGTTATAGTATATGTATTATGTCTCATCCATGGTTTTGTAATTCTTTTGTATTCATGGTTTTAATTAATAAGACAAAATTTGGTTTTTATTATCATTGAACCACAAAAATGTTCTAAACGAACATCATTAATGTTTGAACTTTTGAAACATCCTCATATAAAAAATCAAAATTATAATTTTTATAAATTATGTTACATTAAATATGTAAATACCTTATCATTCCAATTGTGTTGTTTCACTTCCAATCAACAAGAACATCTATCATGAACTAATTATGGATATCATATAAGGTACTCACCCAAAACAGTGCAAGGAACAAAATAATTACAATTAAGGGGTGAAATGAGGTTATGTAATGATCATAAAAGATGTTATAAACATGAAAATGATTTTTTAAAATACTAATAACACTATTTTAACCATTATATAGGATGTATAAGCATGTTTGAAGTAATACAAGCCACATGTAATGGAATTCTTAACCCGATTTTCATTCTTTAGGTTAACATTATTCACAATTATTTATGTGGTAATAAAAATTTTTGTATATTGAATTATGATTATACTATGTTTAATTATCTATATTTATAGATTATATACATATTATCTATACTCTATTAAGTCTCACTTTAATTATATGATATTTATAAGAGTCATTTCATTTAAAATCCTCATTCAAAATTATATTTTACAAAATTCAAAAGAAATGTTTTAATGCTATTATTCATGGTCTATGATTATGTAATGGTTCATGAGAATTGGTTATAATTATGGGTGGCAACTATATCTCAATCTAATGCATTGGAAATGTGTAAGTTGGAGGTCGGCTGTATGGTTAATACAAGTGTAACTGTGATGGTTACATGTAACGCACCGACTCCAGTTACCCAGAGTTGGTGCATTATTACGTAACATTGGTATGATCACAAAAAATCAAGTCTAGAAAGACCGATTAGTTTAGTAGCCTTGGAAACACTAGATACATTCATAAGTATTCCATTACATCATAAAGTAAAACAAAACTACAACAACATCTTGTCTTCATATCCCCTCATATTATCCCTGTAGGTCATTCATAATATACTTCTTCACATCCTGGAAAAATTAAAACCTTGGAAGGGGTGAGCTCAGATTCTCAGTAAGGATAACAATATAGCGAAAGATTTCATAAATAAATATAAACATTTAAGGCAATGTATAAATAAAACAAAAGCCTTTTAAAACTTGAACTTCAGTATAATATGGCAAAATAAAAATAAGATAATGACATTTACTTATTCACATGGATATTCTACTGGTCGAATAATCACATGAAATATCAATAACCACTTTCATAATGATGGAATGCATAATTCCAGAATATCATAACCATGTATCCAAGGCCTTGTGCCAAGACTACAAATAAGATTTTGTCAAGGCCTCGTTCCAAGACACTAGTTTGTCTCATGAGACCTACTGATGCATCAAGGAGCTATAGCGGGCTCCACCCGTCACTTATTAAGTCCAATGCATTCCTCATATGAACAGGTTTAAACATATAATAAACCATAACATAATCGTATCACATAAAACATGCATAAATGAAACATAACATTTACACATTTCAATCACACGATATCAATACAACAATTTGATATAAAAACACTTTCAAAACCATTTTCAATACCGAAATAAATGAAAAATAAAACTTTGTATTTATTTTTCATTAAATAAAATTATGGCTTGTAGAGGAAGCTGAAACACAAATTATGGTCACAGCGGTGGAGAAGTCGTTGTTGCCGCATACGTACAAAAAATAAAAACATTACTTTTTGTCATTTAGTATAACGATTTGTATGAAAATATTCCTTTTGAATAAATATAAATGTCAATGGGGTTTATACACCGTATAAAAAATTTGTGTATAAAACAAAGTATGACCCAATGAATGGAGATTGAGACGAAGTCCCTTACAAAGATCATTTGTAAATAAAATATATCTATTATGTGTATTCACAATAAGTACACATAAAGAAAGTAAGAATACAAGATAGTACATAATAATATCATGACATAATTTGAAAGTAGGATATTATCCCAAAGAACGAAAATTGGGTTAAGAGGTTCCCTTACCTCGTGTTTGACTTGACTCGATTGTTTTTTAACCTCATGAATAATAAACTAGAGTAAATTTATACTTGATTAAGAACCTTTTTAACGTTCATTATTCCTTTTATATCACTTATTACCATGTTATGAACATTATGTAATTATTTAAGTTAATAACGGTCATTTTGTCGATCTTTGGTACTTGAGTCTAAAATAAACTTCTTATAATTACAATTTGTTCATGTGATGAAATATACATTATATACAGAATTATATTCCTGATGTAGATATCATATATATCATATATATCTAGTATATACATGCATATATAATATTACATAACATTATAGGTAAGAAATGAAATGCACCTTTCATGGAGACGGTAAGTCGTACGTACGCATGAACGCTACATTCATTTCAATTTCATATTTAATGGAATTAAATCATAATGATATAAAGGTATATTATAATTCCAATATAATATAATATATAATATCAATTACTCCATCCTTTATACATCCCACATATGGTATTAACGATTCAAATCACTTTGAGGGGGCGGTAGTCCGCACATCCTAAATTGAAATTATCGCGTTTACCCATAATGGAAATCATAAAGGATTGCCATAAATGAGAAATAAATAACCATAAGGAAAACATAATATATATCATATCTAAAAAATAGTGTCATCATAATGGCAACCATGAGAGGTTTTAAAAGAAGATTGAACAATCATTATTTTGTGAGGCAGTATTTCGCCACCCACAGAAACAGTATGTTCATTAACCATTAGACGAAGGTGTGTGTAAGTGTAAATCAAATCCGTCTCTTAAAAATATCCTAGTATATTCAAGATACTGGTGTTGTTACAAAATAAAGTAATAAAAAGATTTTAGGTGGTTGGAGAAGCAAAATAATACAAAAGAACACAAGAGAAGACATTACCTTAAAATCAGGTAACTCTTTTTGATTTGAGCCAAATGCTTCCTTGGTAGGACTTCTGCCCAATGTGAGGCTTCTAAGAGTAATAGAGGGAAGTTGGGAGAGTATTGGGGCAGAGTTTTGGCCCATAAAATTGGCTTTATGGTGTGAATACGGTGGAATAGTTGGGGGCCTTTTATAAGAGGAGAGGAGGGGCACTCTTGGAAGGTCATAAAATGTTACATTATTATGAAATGATTTTCAGATTTCAAAGGTCCGACAATGATATATATCAAGTATAAGGTGATAAGGGTTTAAATATATCCATAAAATATGTTTTATAAAAGTTTAAGTCTTATATTTTACATTATCTTTTCATTTTATTTAAATCTCTAATTAATGAGGTAATCGATGCATCATCATGGTGTCACAAAATATTTTATCTTTTTAATGTCTAAAAATTATAAGAAAATTTCAATGATGTATGAAATAATTTTCTATTTCCAATGAATATTTATAGTCAAAATGTTAACATATATAACCCCATGTGATAATTGTTTTAGTAAAACAACACATGTTTGTGACAATTTTATCTTTACTTTAAATAAAAAGTTATTAATGCTATTTTCTTATCCAAGTGGCTCCATGGGGTCCCCAAGTTTACCCATGGATTTTTTTGGTCGTACATGACTCATCCAATAAGGGTAGGATAAGTGTAATGGTATTTTCATATTTTTATAATATCATTTTTACCTTAAATTTCACTAATTACCTTTAATCGCGATTAATAAAACTTAAAAGTTACTATTCACCAATAATTATTTTAATCCCATTGAACCAAATTTTTCTTCCTAATGACAACCATGTATTTTGTATTTTTGAAAATCAAATCACAGAAGTGGTAAATTTTAATTTAAATGAACAATCAGTTTTGTAACTACCATTTGGTGGTTTCACTATTCATCAAAAATTGATGTTTTTCAGAAAAATGCCAAAATTTCACCCTATGATATAATTGATATTACGAATTCAAAAATGATGTCTATTTTAAAAAATTCCAATCATATAAGTTGCATTAATTAATTTTATAAATAATTCCCACAGTCACAACAAATAGCGTGTTTTTAAGAAACAATATATATCAATAGATTGACAATTGTTTTTGTCCAATTTCAAAGTAAAATTAATTATAATGAACACCGTTTGATAAAATGGTAAAAATATATTCAAATTATACTTTAAAACCACTCAATAGTATAATTTATCACTATAATTTATTTTTTTACAAAGCTTTTTTAAGTATTTTTCACTATTAATAAAAAATTGGAAGTTATCAGAAAAATACCAAAAATTCAACATAGCCTAATTTTTATATTCAGAATCCAAAAACGAAGTCCATTTTGAAATATAAAATATATATAATTTCAAAAAGTGGGTATTTCTATTCATAATGACTATTTTGATTGGTCGCGGGGCATTAGATATCGAAGTTGTGTATAACACACGCTACTGTATTATTCAAAGAGAATTGTACCATCGAAGCTTGTGGTGTTACATTGTCCCCTCCTTCAAATAATTTCATCCTCGAAATTTCATATCATATCACTGTATAAAAAGACTTGGGTTATTCTTCATCATAAGTTCCTCGGGTTTCCAAATTTCCTCCTCCATATTATGGTTTCTCTATAGAACTTTTACCAGACGAGTCGTCCGATTTCTCAGCACTAGTTCTCTTGTATCAAGAATCCTGGCAGGCTCTTTGCAAAAAGACAGATCGGGTTCCAGTTCTAATTCTTCATAGGTGAGTACATGGGTTGGGTTAGGCATGTATTTTCTCACCAGTGATATGTGGAATACATCATGAACTTTGGGGAGACTTGGCGGTATTTCCCAATGGTACTCTACAGCCCCAATTCGTTCTAGAATTTCGAGGGTCCGATGTACCTGTGACTCAATTTAACCTTCTTACCGAAATGTATAACTCCCTTCCATGAAGATACCTTCAAGAAAACATTATCTCCTACCTGAAATTACAAATCCTTCTTTCGGTTGTCGGCATAGCTCTTCTGCCTACTTTGAGATGGTTTGATGTGGTTTTGGATTAAATTTACCTATTCCGTCGTTTACTCCACCAGTTATGGGCCTAAAAGTTTTCTTTCACCAACATCATCCAAAAAGGTTGGTGTGCAACATCTCTTTCTGTATAATGATTCATATGGTGCCATCTGAATACTTGAATGGAAGCTATTGTTATAGGAATACTCTACCAGAGGTAAATATTGATCCAACATACCCTGAAAGTCAAGTGAGCGTGATCTCAACATGTCTTCTAAGGTTTGTATAGTTCGTTCTGATTTTCCATCTGTTTTAGGGTGGTAAGCGGTTCTCAAACGAAGTTCAGTATCCAAGGCCTTCTGAAGACCTTTCCATAATCATGATGTAAAACATGGATCATGATCTGAGACAATCTACAGGGGTACTCCATGAAGTCACACAACTTCATTAATATATAGTCTCACTAGACGTTCAAGTGGTCGATCTTCTCTTATAGAAAGACAATGTGCTGAATTTGTGAGAAGATCAACAATGACCCATATTGCGTCATTCCTTCTTGGAGTCTTTGGTATTCCTATGACAATGTCCATCATAATATTATCCCATTTCCACTCAGGTATGGGAAGAGGTTTCAATACTCCACCAGGAAGTTGTCTTCCAGCTTTAACTTTTTTACAAACCATACATCTTGACACAAAATCAGCAATCTCCCTCTTCATGTTGTCCCACCAAAAATTTCCCTTTAAATCTATATACATTTTGGTGCTCCTAGGGTGTATATAGAAATTGGAACTATGATAATCATCCAACAATTCCCTCTTTAAATCTGGTATATCAGGAACACAAAGCCTCCTCCCAAATTTCAAAATTCTATCTTCATACACAAATTCACCAAATCTCCCTTCATTCACAGCTTTAATCTTCTTTTTCAACTCTTCATCGTTGGCCTAAGAACACTTTATCCTTTCTAGTAAAGATGGTTTGTCAACCATTTGAAAATGTTTTGATGTTTCACCCTCCATGGGGATTCCCATATCCATCTTTACTAGATCCATGAAAATAGGATCCCTTTCCACTCTCATCATAATCAAAACTCCATGATCTTCCTACTCAAAGAATATACAACCTTATTTTCCTTCCCCAGGTGGTAGTGTATCATGAAATCATAATCATTGAGTAGTTCAAGCCATCACCTTTTCCTCATGTTGAGTTCTTTTTTTGTGAAAATATATTTCAAACTCTTGTGATCGGTATATATCTCACATTTTTCACCATAGAGATAATGTCTCCATATCTTCAAGGCAAAGATTACAGCAGCTAACTCAAGATCATGAGTAGGATAGTTCTGCTCATGAACTTTTAGCTTTTGTGATTCATAGGCAATAGCCCTATCATTTTGCATAAGGACACAACCAAGTCCTTCCATTGATGCATCAATATAAATAAAAAACCCATCATTCCACGATGGTAGAGTCAATATAAGAGCATGTACTAATCTTCTCTTCAGTTCTTCAAAACATTATTCACGCCCTTTTCTCCAGACAAATTTAACCCCTTTACGTGTGAGATTCATTAATGTGTTATCCAATCATGAAATATTCGGGGAAAAACACCGATAATAACCTTCCAAACCAATAAAACTACGTACCTCAGTTATACTCGTCGGTGCTGGCCATTCGTGGGATGCCTTGGTCTTAGAAGGATCAAAGGAAATTCTATCCTTAGAGACAATATGGCCAAGAAAAGAAATCTCTTAAATCCAGAATTCACACTTGCTAAACTTCCCATATAATTCATGCCTTCTAAGAGTCTTCAAGATAATGTGCTAGTGATTTTCATGATATTCGTAGCTTTTGGAGTATACCAAGATATCATCAATAAATACCACCAGAAAATCATCAAGATATTCATTGAAAACCCTATTCATTAGATCCATGAATACAGAGGGTGCATTAGTCAATCCAAAAAGAATTACTGTAAACTCGTAAGGCATGTACCTTGTTCGAATTGCTGTCTTCAGAATGTCTTCCTTCTTCAGACACAACTTATGGTATTCAGATCGAAGGTCATTCTTTGAAAAGTATTGAGCTCCAAGCAATTGGTCAAATAAATCATCAATGCGAGGTAGGGGATACTTGTTCTTTATTGTTATAGCATTGATCTACCTGTAGTCAACGCACAACCTCATAGATCCATCATTCTTCTTAACAAAAAGGACATGGGATCCCCATGGAGAAACACTAGGGAGAATAAATCCCTTATTACTCAATTCCTCTAGTTGTTTCTTTAGTTCAGTTAATTCCACGGTGGCCATTATATAAGGGGTCTTCGATATAGGCCTTGCTCCAGGAATTAAATCAATGGAAAACTCAACATCTCGTTCTGGAAGATGTCTAGGTAAATCTTCTGTAATCACATCTACATATTCTTTCACAATAGGTACATACTCTATTTGAACATTACTTTCCTCACCCTCAGTCATTTCATTCTCTTCCTCCCCAATAATTGAATTTAGTTGAGCTACTGGGGGTGGATCTAAATAAGAATTAGGTGGACAATTCTTCTATAAAGATAAGGTGTTCCTTATCATCATCATCAAAAATCATAACCCCCTTCTTCTTACAATAAATCTTTGAATCATAGTCCAAAATCCAATCCATACCGAGGATTATATCAAACTCAATCATAGGTATGAAAATGAGATCAGCGGAAAAAAAATATATGTGCTCTAATGGGGACGAATTCACAAATCTTTGTTGCAATGATACTTCCTTTAGGATTTTTGACTGACAATTCTCTTGTTAAATCAAATTGGAAATATCTAATTATCTTAGAAAACTGGGAAGATATGAAACAATGCGATGATCCAGAATCAAATAATTCATTTTATAAACTTGAGGAAACCATTAAATTGCCTGCCACTACGTCTTTCAGAGCTTCAACCTCAGCAGTAGTGATAGCATAAGCTTGGCCTTGATCCCTTGGCCTCTGCTGAGGTAAGTTCTCCTAACGCTTAGGACATTCATTTGCATAATGTCCCATATCTCTACAATTATAGCATTCCACATTGACTACAACTTTCTTTCCCTAACAATCATGAGCTTGGTGGCCTTTTCACCACACATGTAACAGACTCACTTTCCCTTCAATGAAGTACCAGGGTGTTTCATACCACATTTACTGCAGGAATGATATTCAACTTTTCCCTTCTTCCCCTTATTTCCATTTCTAGATTGATCAGATGATCTCTACTTCTCTTTCCATTCATTAAAGTAATAAGACTTAGAGAATTCCTTCTCCGTCTTGATAGCACATGAGACTATATCTTCGTACGAAGAGAAGGTTTGTGAGACTAATGCTCGACGGATAAACGGTTTTAACCCATCAAAGAAATGATCGATCTTACTTCATAGGTTATGTATATAATCTGGAGCATGCCTCGCTAACCTTTTAAAGTTATCCCCATACTTTGGGACATTCTCATCCTCCTTCTGCCTCAGACTTAGAAATTTCCTTTCCATATCTGCTCTATGGTCACGAGGGAAGTATTTTTATAATAAAATCTCTTTGAACTCCCCCCATTACATATTAGATACTTTTTTATATTCTTTCGTGTTTCGAATCAGCGACAACCATTAATCAGCATCTCCAGTGAGCTGGTAAACTGCCATGACACCCTTCTCCCTTTCGGTACTCCCCAAGGCGTGGAATATTTTCTCTAAGGATTTTATCCATTTCTCAGCTACTAATGGATTTTTACCCCCATTAAAAGTTGGTAGTTGTTCCCTCATGATGCGGCCTAACATTGATCCTCCATGTTGCGGATCCGGGTGCTCCATACGAGTAAGGTTATTATTCACAACCTGAGTGAGTTATCCCAGTATGGTGATAAGTTGATCAGCACCAGTTGTATCTCCAGCTCCATAATAATTTCCTTGAGCAAGAGGGAAATTCCTACATGGAGTGCATGCATTGATACAGTTTCCATTCCTCCCACTAGGTGCCATTTCTAAACAATGGCATAAACTAGATTAGTTTATGAATCAAAATACATAACTCAATACTTGAAAACACTTAACATAAATTGAACTATAATCATAAAAATGTTTTCTTTGAGAAAATATATAATCATAAACCCTTCATAATGGTTTGTATAGAAAATGAGAATTATCCTAAGAATATCCCCTTGGAGTGTCGTAACCAAGAGTGCAGCAAGGCCCGTTGTTGTGCACCAATTCCCTTTTAAGTCTAGCTCAAAGCGGTGTTTTTGGGTTTTACTCCTAGGTACATCTGTGCCAGAGCCGCCTCTACCTGCTCGTATCTAGACAGGGATGTATTTCTCGGAAAACTCACAAAATCTCTATAATACAAAAATTTAGGAATTTATTCTATACTAATCTTCAAAGTCTATCTTAGGGCTATGTGCTCAAATCAGAGTTTATCTAAATCTAGCTTCCAAGGTTAGTACTAAACTATTTCTGAAACCAACTGTAATGCCCCGACCCCAGTTACCCAGTGTTGGTGCATTATTACGTAACATTGGCATGATCACAAAAGATCATGTCTTGAAAGACCGATTAGTTTAGTATCATTGTAAACCCTATATACATTCATAAGTCTTACATTACATTATAAAGTAAAACAAAACTACAACAAGATCTTGTCTTCATATCCCCTCATACTATCCCTACAGGTCATTCATAATATACTTCTTCACATCCTGGAAAAATTAAAACATTTGAAGGGGTGAGCTCAGATGCTCAGTAAGGATAACAATATAGCTGAAACTTTCATAAATAAACATAAACATTTAAGGCAACATATAACTAAAACAAAAGTCTTTTAAAACATGAACTTCAGCATAATATGGAAAAATTAAAATAAGATAATGCCATTATCTTATTCACATGGATATTCTAATGGTCGAATAATCACATGAAATATCAATAACCACTTTCATATTGAAGGAATTCATAATTGTAGAGTATCATAACCATGTAGCCAAGGCCTCGTCCAAAGACTACAAATAAGATTTTGCCAAGGCCTCGTGCCAAGACACGAGTTTGTCTCATGAGACCTATCGATGCATCGAGGAACTATAGCGGGCTCCACCCGTCACTTATTAAGTCCAATGAATTGCTCATATGAATAGGTTTAAACATATCATAAACAATAACACAATCGTATCACATAAAACATGAATAACGGAAACATAACATTTCCACATTTCAATCACAAGATATCAATACAACACATTGATATAATATACAATTTCAAAACCATTTTCAATACCAAAATAAAATAAAATTAAAACTTGGTATTTATTTTTCATTTAAAAAAAATTATGTCTTGTAGAGGAAGCCGAAACTCAAATAATGGTCACGGCGGCGGATAAGTCATTGTCACCGCATAAGTACAACAAGAAAAACATTCCTTTTTTTAATTTATTAGAATGCTTCGTATAAGAATATTCTTTTTTAATAAACATAAAATTCAAATGGGTTTATACACCGTATAAAACCAATTTGTGTATAAAACAAAATATGCCTCAATGAATGGAGATTTAGACGAAGTCCCATGAAAAGATCATTTTTAAATAAAATAGATCTATTATGTGTATTCACTATAAGTACACATAAATAATGAACAAATACAAGATAGGACGTAGTAATATCATGACATAATTTGAATGTAGGAGAATAACCCAAAGAATGAAAATTGGGTTAATAAGTTCCCTTACCTTGTGTCCGACATGACTCGATCTTTCTTTAACCTCCGGAATAATAAACTAGAGTTTATTTATACTTTCTTAGGAACCTTTTTCGTGTTCATTATTACTTTTATATCACTTATTACCATGTTATTAACATTATGTAATTATTTAAGTTAATAACAGTTATTTTGTCAGACTTTGGTACTTGAGTCAAAAATAAACTTCTTATAATTACATGTTGTTAATTTGGTGAAACATCCATTATATACAGAATTATATTCATGATTTAGATATCATATATATCATATATTTCCAGTATATACATGCATATATAATATTACATAACATTTAGAGGTTTGAAATGAAATGCACCGTTCATGGAGATGGTAAGTCGTACCTACGCATGAATGCTACTTTCATTTCAATTTCATATTTAATGGAATGAAATCATAATGATATAAAGGTACATTATAATTCCAGTATAATATAATATATAATATCATTTACTCCATCCTTTATAAATCCCACATATGGTATTAACGATTCAAATCACTTTGAGGGGGCGGTAGTCCGCACATCCTAAAATAAAATTATCACGTTTACCCATAATGGAAATCATAATGGTATGAAATAAATGAGAAATACAGAATCATAAGGAAAACCTAATATATATCATATATAAAAAATATTTTCATCATAATGGAAACCATGAGAGGTGTTAAAAGAAGATTGTACAATCATCGTTTCGTGAGGCAGTATTTCGCCACCCACAGAAATAGTATGTTCATTAACCATTAGACGAATGTGTGTGTAAGTGTAAATCAAATACTTCTCATAAAAACATCCTAGTATATTAAATATACTGTTTTTGTTACAAAAAAAGTAATAAAAATATTTTAGGTGGTTGGAGAAGCAAAATAATACAAAAGAACACAAGAGAAGACATTACCTCAAAATCGGGTAACTCTTTTTGATTTGAGCCAAAGGATTCCTTGGTAAGACATCTGCCCAAAGTGAGGCTTCTAGGAGTAATAAAGGGATGTTGGGAGAGTATTGGGGTAGATTTTTTCCTAGACAAATGGCTTGATGGTTTGAATAAGGTGGTAGAGGTGGGGGTCTTTTATAAGAGGAGAGGAGGGGCACTCTTGGAAGGTCATAAAATGTTACATTATTATGAAGTGATTTTAAGATTTAAAAGGTCCCACAATGATATATATCAAGGATAAGGTGATAAGGGTTCTAAATATATCCATCCAATATGTTTTATAATGGTTTATGTCTTAGATTTTACATCATCATTTCATTTTATTTAAATCGTTAATTAATGATGTAATCGCTGCATCATCATGGTGTCACAAAATATTTAATTTATTTAATGTCTAAAAATTATAAGAAAATTTCCATGATGTAGGAAATATTTTTAGCTTTCCAATGAATATTTATAGTCAAATATTTATCTTATATAACCCCATGTAATAATTTTTTTAGTAAAAAAAACATGTTTGTGACAATTTTATTTTTACTTTAAATAAAAAGTTATTAATGATATTTTCTTATCCAAGTGGCTCCATGGGGTCCCGATGTTTACCCATGTACTGTCGTGGTCGGCCATGACTCATCCAATAAGGGTAGGATAAGTGTAAAGGTATTTTAATATTTTTATAATATCATTTTTACCTTATATTTCACTAATTACCTTTAATTGCGATTAATAAAACTTAAATGTTACTATTCACCAAAAATTATTTTAATCCCATTGAACCACATTTTTCTTCCTAATGACAACCATGTATTTTTGATTTTTGAAAATCAAATAATAGAAGTGGTAAATTTTCATTTAAATGAAAAATCAGTTTTTAACTACCATTTGGGGGTTTCACTATTCATCAAAAATTGATGTTTTTCAGAACAATGCCAAAATTTCACCCTATGATATAATTGATATTCCAAATTAAAAAATGATATATTTTTTAAAAAATTCCAAAAATATAAGTTTCATTAATTAATTTTATAATTAATTCCCGTTGTCACAACAAATAGCGTGTTTTTAAGAAACAATATATATCAATAGATTGCCAATTGTTTATTTCCAATTTCAAAGTGAAATTAATTCTAATGAACACAATTGGATAAAATGGTAAAAATATATTCTAATTATACTTTAAAACCACTAAATAGTTTAATTTATCACTATAATTTATTTTGATTAAAAAAGTTGTTTTTAATTATTTTTCACTATTAATAAAAAATTGGAAGTTCTCAGAAAAATACCAAAAATTCAACATAGGCTAATTTTTATACTCAGAATCCAAAAATGAAGTCCATTTTGAAATATAAAATATATATAATTTCAAAAATTTGGTATTTCTATTCATAATGGCTATTTTGATTGGTCGTGGTGCGTTAGAACTTGAAGTTGCGTACAACACACGCTACTTTATTATTCAAAGGGAAGTGTACCATGGAAGCTTGGGGTGTTACATTCTCCCCTCCTTCAAATAATTTCATCCTCGAAATTTCATATCATATCACTGTATAAAAAGACTCGGGTGATTATTCATCATAAGTTCCTCGGGTTTCCACATTTCCTCCTCCATCTTATGGTTTCTCTATAGAACTTTTACCAGACAAGTCATCCGGTTTCTTAGCACTTGTTCTCTTGTATCAAGAACCCTGATGGGCTCTTCACAAAAAGACAGATAGGGTTCCAGTTCTAATTCTTCATAGGTGAGTACATGCGTTGGGTCAGGCATGTATTTTCTCACCAGCGATATGTGGAATACATCGTGAACTTTGGGGAGACATGGCGGCATTGCCAAATGGTAAGCTACAGCCCCAATTCGTTCTATAATTTCGAGGTTCTGATGTACCTGTGACTCAATTTACCCTTCTTACTGAAATGTGTAACTCCCTTCCATGGAGATACCTTCAAGAAAACATTATCTCCTACCTGAAATTCTAAATCCTTCTTTCGGTTGTCGGCATAGCTCTTCTGCCTACTTTGAGCTGGTTTGATGTGGTTTTGGATTACATTCACTTTTTCCATCGTTTCCTCCACCAGTTCTGGGCCTACGAGTTTTCTTTCACCAACGTCATCCCAAAAGGTTTGTGTGAGACATCTCTTTCCGTATAATTCTTCATATGTTATGATCCGAATACTTGAATGGAATCTATTGTTATAGGAATATTCTACCAGAGGTAAATATTGATCCCACATACCCTGAAAGTCAAGTGAGTGTGATCTCATCATTTCTTCTAAGGTTTGAATAGTTCGTTTTGATTGTCCATCTGTTTGAGGGCGGTAAGCAGTGCTCAAACGAAGTTCAGTATCCAAGGCATTCTGAAGACTTTTCCAGAATCTTGATGTAAAAAAGGGATCAGGATCCGAGAAAATCGACAGGGGTACTCAATGAAGTCTCAAAACTTCATTAATATATAGTCTCGCTAGATGTTCAAGTCATAGATCTTCTCTTATAGCAAGACAATGTGCTGAATTTGTGAGAAGATCAACAATGACCCATATTGCGTCATTCCTTCTTGGAGTCTTTGGTATTACCATGAAAAAGTCAATCATAATATTATCCCATTTCCACTCAGGTATGGGAATAGGTTTCAATACTCCACTAGGTGGTTGTCTTCCAGCAATAACTTGTTGATAAACCATACATCTTGACATAAAATCAGCAATCTCTCTCATCATGTTGTCCCACCAAAAATGTCCCTTTAAATCTCTATACATTTTGGTGCTCCCAGGGTGAATAGAGAAATTGGAACTATGAGAATCATCCAACAATTCCCTCTTTAAATCTAGTATATCAGGAACACAATGTCTCCTCCCAAATTTCAAAATTCCATCTTCATAAACAAATTCACCAAATCGCCATTCATTCACAGCATTAATCTTTTTTTTTCAACTCTTCATCATTGGCCTAAGAACACTTTATCCTTTCTAGTAATGATGGTTTGTCAAACAATTGAAAATGATTTGATGTTTCACCATCCATGGGGATTCCCATAATCATCTTTACTAGATCCATGAGAATAGGATCCCTTTCCACTCTCATCATATTCAAAACTCCATGATCTTTTCTACTCAAAGCATCTACAACCTTATTTTCCTTCCCCTGGTGGTAGTGTATCATGCAATCATAATCCTTGAGTAGTTCAAACCATCTCCTTTGCCTCTTGTTGAGTTCTTTTTCTGAGAAAATATATTTCAAACTCTTGTGATCAGTATATATCTCACATTTTTCACCATAGAGATAATGTCTCCATATCTTCAAGGAAAAGATTACAGCAGCTAACTCAAGATCATGAGTAGGATAGTTCTTCTCATGAATTTTTAGTTGTTGTGATGCATAGGCAATAACCATATCATTATGCATAAGGACACAACCATGTCCTTTCATTGATGCATCATTATAAATAAAAAACCCATCATTCCCAGATGGTAGAGTTAATATAGGAGTGTTTACTAATCTTCTCTTCAGTTCTTCAAAACCTTATTCACACCCTTTTGTCTAGAAAAATTTAACCCCTTTACATGTGAGCTTCATTAATGGGTTATCCAATCGGGAAAAACCCGGGGAAAAATGATGATAATAACCTTCCAAACCAATAAAACTACGTACATCAGTTATACTCGTCAGTGCTGGCCATTCGTGGGTTTCCATTTTCTTAGAAGGATCAAAGGAAATTCCATCCTTAGAGACAATATGGCCAAGAAAAGAAATCTCATAATGCTAGAATTTACACTTGCTAAATTTCCCATATAATTCATGCCTTCTTTGAGTCTTCAAGATAATGCGCAAGTGATTTTCATGATCATCGTAGCCTTTGGAGTATACCAAGATATCATCAGTAAATACCACCAGAAAATCATCAAGATATTCATTGAAAACTCTATTCATTAGATCCATGAATACAAAGGGTGCATTAGTCAATCCAAAAGGAATTACTGTAAACTCGTACTGCCTGTACCTTGTTCAAAATGCTGTCTTTAGAATGTCTTCCTTATTCACACACAACTGATGGTATTCAGATCGAAGGTCATTCTTTGAAAAGTATTGAGCTTCATGACGTTGGTCAAATAAATCATCAATGCGAGGTAGGGGATACTTGTTCTTTATTGTTATAGAATTTATCTACCTGTAGTCAACGCAAAACCTCATATATCCATCTTTTTTCTTAACAAAAAGGACAGGGGATCCCCATGGAGAAACACTAGGGAGAATAAATCCCTTATTACTCAATTCCTCTTGTTGTTAATTTAGTTCAGTTAATTCCACGGTGGCCATTATATAAGGGGTCTTCGATATAGGCCTTGCTCCAGGAATTAAATCAATGGAAAACTCAACTTCTCGTTCTAGAGGATGTCTAGGTAAATCTTCTGGAAACACATCTACATATTCTTTCACAATAGTTACATACTCTATTTGAACATTCCATTCCTCACCCTCAGTCATTTCATTCTCTTCCTCCCCAATAATTGAATTTAGTTGAGCTACTGGGGGTGGATCTAAATAAGAATTAGTGGACGATTCTGCTATAAAGATAAGGTGTTCCTTATCGTCATCATAAAAAATAGTAACCCCTTCTTCTTACAATAAATCTTTGCATCATAGTCCAAAATCCAATCCATACCGAGGATTTTATCAAACTCAATCATAGGTATGACAAAGAGATCAGTGGATAAAAAACATTAATGTGCTCTAATGGGGACGAATTCACAAAACATTGTTGCAATGATACTTCCTTTAGAAGTTTTGACTGACAATTCTCTTGTTATATCAAATAGAAAATATCTAATTTTCATAGAAAACTGGGAAGATATGAAACAATGCAATGATCCAGAATCAAATAATTCATTTTATAAACATGAGGAAACCCTTAAATTACCTGCCACTGCGTCTTTCGGAGCTTCAAACTTACCAGTAGTGATAGAATAAGCTTGGCCTTGATACCTTGGCCTTTGCTGAGGTAAGTTCCCCTGACGCTTAGGACATTCATTTGCATAATGTCCCATCTCTCTACTATTATAGCATTCAACATTTACAACAACTTTATTTCCCTTGCAATCATGAGATTGGTGGACTTTTTCACCACACTTGTAACATACTCACATTCCCTTCAAGGAAGTACCAGGGTGTTTCATCCCACATTTACTACTGGAATGATAATCAACTTTTCCCTTATTCCCCTTATTTCCATTTCTAGATTGATCAGAAGATCTCTACTTCTCTTGCTTTTCTTTAAAGTCATAAGACTTAGAGAATTCCTTTTCCGTCTTGATAGCACATGAGACTATATCTTCATACGACAAGAAGGTTTGTGAGACTAATGCTCGATGGAGAAATGGTTTTAACCCAACAAAGAAACAATCGATCTTACATCTTAGGTTATGTATATAATCTAGAGCATGCCTCCCTAACCATTTAAAGTTAGCCCCATACTTTGCGACATTCTCATCCTCCTTCTGCCTCAGACTCAAAAATTGACTTTCCATATCTGCTCTATGGTCACGAGGGAAGTATTTTTCTAATAAAATCTATTTGAAATCACTCCATTACATATTAGATATTTATTCATCTTCTTTCTTGTTTTGAATCAGCGACAACCATTGATCTGCATCTCCAGTGAGCTGGTAAACTGCCATGACCACCTTCTCCCTTTCGCTACTCCCCAAGGCGTGGAATATTTTCTCTAAGGATTTTATCCGTTTCTCATCTACTAATGGATTTTTACCCCATTAAATATTGGTAGTTGTTTCCTCTTGAAGCGGTATAACATTGATCCTCCACATTGCAGATCAGGGTGCTCCATACGAGTATGGTTATTATTCATAACCTGAGTGAGTTATCCCAGTATAATGATTAGTTGATCAGCACCAGTTGTATCTCTAGCTCCACAATAATTGTCTTGAGCAGGAGGGAAATCCCTACATGGGGTGCATGCATTGATATGGTTTCCATTCCTCCCACTAGGCGCCATTTCTAAACAATGGCATAAACTAGATTAGTTTATGAATCAAAATACATAATTTCATACTTGTAAAACACTTAACATAAATTGAAATATAATCATAAAAATGTTTTCTTTGAGAAAATATATACTCATAAACCCTTCATAATGGGTTGTAAATAAAATTAGAATTATCCTAAGCATATCCCCCGGGAGTGTCGTAACCAAGAGTGCAGCAAGGCCCGTTGTCGTACACCAATTCTCGTTTCAGTCTAGCTCAAAGCGGTGTTTTCGGGTTTTACCCCTAGGTACATATGTTCCAGAGCCGCCTCTACCTGCTCGTATCCATTCAGGGATGTATTGCTCAGAAAACTCACAAAATCTATATAATACCAAAATTCTAGGAAGTTCTTCTATACTAATCCTCAATGTCTATCTTAGGGCTATGTGCTCTAATCAGGGCTTATCTAAATCTAGCTTCCAAGGTTAGTACTAAACTGCCTATGATACCAACTATAACGCCCTGACCCCAGTTACCCAGTGTTGGTGAATTATTACGTATCATTGGCATGATCACAAAAGATCAAGTCTCAAAAGACTGATTAGTTTAGTAGCCTTGGAAACCCTAGATAAATTCATAAGCATTACATTACATTATAAAGTAAAACAAAACTAAAACAACATCTTGTCTTCATATCCCCTCATACTATCACTACAGGTCATTCATAATATAATTCTTCACATCCTGGAAAAATTAAAACATTTGAAGGGGTGAGCTCAGATGCTCAGTAAGGATAACAATATAGCTGATGCTTTCATAAATAAACATAAACATTTAAGGCAATGTATAACTAAAACAAAATCCTTTTAAAATATGAACTTCAGCATAATATGGAAAAATTAAAATAAGATAATTCCATTAACTTATTCACATGGATATTCTACTGGTCGAATAATCACATGCAATATCAATAACCACTTTCATAATGATGGAATTCATAATTCCAGACTATCATAACCATGTATCCAAGCACTCGTGCAAAGACTACAAATTAGATTTTGTCATGTCCTCGTTCCAAGACACTAGTTTGTCTCATGAGACCTACCGATTCATCGATGAGTTATAGAGGGCTCCACGCGTCACTTATTAAGTCCAATGAATTCCTCATATGAATAGGTTTAAACATATCATAAACCATAACATAATCGTATCACATAAAACATGAATAAAAAAAACATAACATTTCCACATTTCAATCACAAGATATCAATACAACAAATTGATATAAACAACACTTTCAAAACCTTTTTCAATACCAAAATAAAATAAAATTAAAACTTGGTATTTATTTTTCATTTAAAAAAATTATTTCTTTTAGAGGAAGCCGAATCTTAAATAATGCTCACAGCAGTGGAGAATTCATTGTCACCGCATAAGTAAAACAATAAAAACATTCATTTTTGTCTTTTAGTAGAACTCATCGTATAAAATGATTCCTTTTTAATAAACATAAACGTCAAATGGATTTATACACCGTATAAAAGAAATTTGTGTATAAAAAAAATATGCCTCAATGAATGGAGATTGAGACGAAGTCCCTTAAAAAGATCATTTTTAAATAAAAATGATCTATTATGTGTATTCAATATAAGTACACATAAAGAAAGTACAAATACATGATAGGACGTAGTAATATCATGACATAATTGGAATGTAGGAGATTATCCCAATGAACGAAAATTGGGTTAAGAAGTTCCCTTACATCATGTCCGACATGACTCGATCGTTCTTTAACCTCCTGAATAATAAACTAGAGTTAATTTCTACTTGCTTAAGAACCTTTTTCATGTTAATTATACTTTTTATATCACTTATTACCATGTTATGAACATTATGTAATTATTTAAGTTAATAACGGTCATTTTGTCCATCTTTGGTACTTGAGTCAAAAATAAACTTCTTATAATTACAAGTTGTTCATTTGGTGAAATATCCATTATGTACAGAATTATATTCATGATTTAGATATCATATATATCATATATATCCAGTATATACATGCATATATAATATTACATAAGATTTAGAGGTAAGAAATGAAATACACCGTTCATGGAGACGGTAAGTCGTACGTACGCATGAATGCTACTTTCATTTCAATTTCATATTTAATGGAATGAAATCATAATGATATAAAGTTATATTATAATTACAGTATAATATAATATATAATATCATTTACTCGATCCTTTATACATCCCACATATGGTATTAACGATTCAAATCACTTTGAGGGGGTGGTAGTCCGCATATCCTAAAATAGAATTATCGTGATTACACATAATGGAAATCCTAAAGGTATGAAATAAATGAGAAATATAGAATCATAAGGAAAACATAATATATATCATATATAAAAAACAGTGTCATCATAATGGCCACCATGAGAGGTGTTAAAAGAAGATTGACCAATCATCATTTCGTGAGGCAGTATTTCACCACCCACAGAAATAGTATGTTCATTAACCATTAGACGAAGGTGTGTATAAGTGTAAATCAAATAATTCTCATAAAAACATCCTAGTATATTGAAGATACTTTTTTGTTACAAAATAAAGTAATAAAATGATTTTAGGTGGTTGGATAAGAAAAATAAAACAAAAGAACACAAGAGAAGACATTACCTTAAGATCGGGAAACTCTTTTTGATTTGAGACAAAGGCTTCCTTGGGAAGACTTCTGCCCAATGAGAGGTTTCTAGGAGTAATAGAGGGAAGTTGGGAGAGTATTTGGGAAGAGGTTTTCTGAGCCAAATGTCCTGATGGTGTGAATAAGGTGGTAGAGGTGGGAGCCTTTTATAAGAGGATAGGAGGGGCACTCTTGGAAGGTCATAAAATGTTACATTATTATGAAGTGATTTTCGGATTTCAAAGGTCCCACAATGATATATTTCTAGGATAAGGTTCTAAGGGTTATAAATATACCCATACAATAGGTTTTAGACATGTTTATGACTTATATGTTACATTATCTTTTCATTTTATTTAAATCATTAATTAACGAGGTAATCACTGCATCATCATACTGTCATAAATTTTTTTATTTATTTCATGTCTAAAAATTATAAAAAAATTACCATGTTGTAGGAAATCTTTTTATATTTCTAATTAATATTTATAGTCAAAAATTAAACTTATATAACCAAATGTAATAATTGTTTTAGTAAAACAACACATGTTTGTGACAATTTTGTTTTTACTTTAAATAAAAAGTTATTAATGTCATTTTCTTATCCATGTGGCTCCATGGGGTCCCCAAGTTGACCCATGGATTTTTTTGGTCGGCCATGAATCATAAAATATGGGTAGGATAAGTGTAATGTTATTTTCATATTTTTATAATATCATTTTTACCTTAAATTTCACTAATTACCTTTAATCGCGAATAATAAAACTTAAAAGTTACTGTTCACAAAAATTATTTTAATCTCATTGAACCATAATTTTATTCCTAATGAAAACCATGAATGTTGGATTTTTGAAAATCAAATCCCAGAATTGGTAAAGTTTCATTTAAAATTAAAATCAGTTTTTTAACTACCACTTACTGGTTTCAGTATTCATACAAAATTGAAGTTTTTCAGAAAATGCCAAAATTTCACCGTAAGCTATAATTGATATTTCGAATTCAAAAATTATGTCTATTTTAAAATGTTCCAATCATATAAGTTGCATTAATTAACTTTATAATTAATTCCTGATGTCACAACAAATTGTGTGTTTTCAAGAAACAATATATATCAAAAGATTGACAATTGTTTATGTCCAATTTCAAAGTGAAATTAATTATAATGACCACCATTGGATAAAATGGTACAAATATATTCTAATTATAATTTAAAACCACTAAATATTTTAATTTATCACTATAATTAATTTTGATTAAAAAATTGGTTTTTAAGTAATTTTCACTATTCATAAAAAATTGGAAGTTCTCAGAAAAATACCAAAAATTAAGCATAGGCTAATTTCGATATTCCAAATCCAAAAAATGAAGTCTATTTTGAAATATAAAATACATATAATTTCAAAAGGTAAGTATTACTATTCATAATGGCGATTTTTATTGGTCGTGGTGCATTAGAACTCGAAGTTGTGTACAACACACGCTACTGTATCATTTAAATAGAAGTGTACCGTGGATGTTTGGGGTGTTACATTACACATATAATAAGGTAGCCGAGAGGGTTAAAATGTTATGTAAGTAATTCTCGAAGATACCTTTATGGTTCTAGTTATTTTCATATGTATTTTTGAAATCTCATGTTTTACAAAGTAAGTATATATATATACAGGTAAAATGTTTGTCTTTTGAAAATGATTTCTTGCGACTAATGTGTTCTTCCCTTATTTTTATATCCCTTACTGAGTTTTTGTTCTCATTCCATGTTTTAAATGATTTTCACAGGTTAATGGATGTGTATGAAAAATAAGTTATCCATGTTAAATTTTTAAGAATTGTCATGGAGTCATGTTTTATGTTTTAATGTGTTATAATTTGAAAAACATGGAAACCGTTTTTATGGTATCAACTCTGTAACAATGTGTAATGTTATGAATGTGTTATGTCCTAACTCTCTAAATCTCTAAACATGAAAAAATCCTAAATGTAAAGGAATTGTTTTCGTGACTAAATTCAAGATTATGTATGTACTAAGGAAGGGTACTTATAGTATTAGTTCAATGATAATCCTACAATGAACCACTATATGATGGATAAGATTTACATCTTGGGTCATATTATCTTTGAGATAAGTTTATTAGTTGACTCAGATTATGTGATGGGTTTTGTTTCCTAGGAGTATCCCATGAATTTCATTGAAATATAGATCTTCATGTCACTATCAAGATATTACTCTTGTTTCTTATAAGATATCAAACACATAAGTAAACCTCTGATGGGATTGACTAAGAAGGGTGTGATGTATGTATGGTCAGATAAAAATGATACATCAATTCATGAGATAAAATGGAGACTAAGTTCAACAATGTTACAGATTCATCAAGATACAAGTAGGATCTACATTTTGTATTGTGATGCTTTAGGAATATAGTTTTGTGTTTAATTGCTGAAGGAGGATTGAGTTCTGCTGTATGGGTGTCCACATTTGAGGCCACTTGAGGTTAACTACCAAACATCTTATCTACTATTAGCTAATGTTGTACATGCCTTCGATAATTAGAGGAGTTATTTATTAGGAGATAGTTTTTTAGAGTACATGGAATGAAAAATTCTCTGGTACATGTTTAAATAGCATAATGATAAATTTTGGTAGTGAAGGTGGGTTGAATACCTACCATACTGTGACTTTTAGCTTTACTCTATGATTAGTAAGTGGAATAAAATTTTCAATGCACTAAGGAGGGATCAAATTCAAGTATTTATAGAGCCCATTAGTTATTAGAAGATTATAGCCTTGTGTATAGATATGCATGAGGAGGTGAATTATAGTATGATGAGTGATTTTATTTCATACTTAGAAATTAATTACACTATTTTGGATAGTGTAAGGATGAGATAGTTATCTAATGTTTAGGGTCTAGTCCTATAGTAGAGTGTGGTAGGTGAGGACTGACCTCTTAGTTGGACCATTAATAAGGATGATATTATGGATATTCATTGTCACATAAAGGTTCTAGTAGAGATACAAGGGGGGATTATTTAGTAATTTCATACCCCAATTTGGATAGTACATATCAATGTTAATAACATGTATAGATAATTGTGTCGCTAGTATTAGTGGATGGATTGATAAGTGAGGTGATAGTTTTTCATGAGGTTTCACAATTGTTTTCTTGTGAAGGAATAATATTGATGACTATAATGTTTTTTACATTATTTTCATATCCTTGAGTGAAAATAGTAATATGTGGAAAATGATTTTTTGACTGGGTTCCTGAGTTCACCATGAGAGAGTGATGTTATATAGGTAATTCGGGATAGGGTTATAAGAGTTGGTAATTTCCTTCTAAATAGGGATTTTTATTAGAAGATAATATTTGGAGACTTTATCTCTATGAGATTGTGTGGCTTCAAAGGGTTCCTCATACCATGGTATTAGAAAGTGATAGTTTTTCATTAGAAATTTATGTTTAGATTATATTATGATTTCACTACCTATCATTAATTTATTACTAATTATGTTATTCTCATCTATTTAATTTTTGATATAACTATGTATTATACTTATCATGAGGGTATAGTCTCCCCACCATAGCATTATTAGATGATTTTTTCTAGTCGATAGCCTCTAGTGTATTTGGAGCCACACATGAGGCGATGTGAATGTCATTCCAGATATTAGTTTTATATGAATTTATCAATGGATTTTACAAAGTGGTATCAAAGATTTATTTTTTTCATTTTTAATAATATTTGGGGATGGTAAATCTTCAACTAAGAATATTACATCACATGGTAAATTGTTTGGTCTTTTAGTTATCAACCAACCAATAGGGAAAGGTCCATGTAGTCAAGGATGGGATTGGTGTTCATTTCGTTCTCTATTACAATTGATTATTAATTTACATTGACTGATTTGTGTACATTTCAATATTTATTGATTTATAAATATATTTTATTTTCCATTTTCGTAATATAGAAATGAAGGAACGTTACATGGATCATTATAAGTACATAGAGTTTCACTTTCCATGCATATTCTAATCCATGTAGTAGCATTTATAGGCTTCCTATTGATTGTCATTTTTTTCCTTCTGTGAGTATCATAATTAAGGTTATATTTAATGTTAGATATCTTAATGACTTGATTATTTTTGAACATGACATGGTATTTCATTATAATTTCTGTTTATAAAAATTGATTTGGGGATTTTTTTATCTTCTTAATAAACGTTCATGATTTGGTAAAAATATTCCATGATTTCTAATTATTTATCATGTCCTTCCTATTTATCGTGATTATATGATTATTTAAAAATTTCCCCACTGTTTACTACTTGATATAGCATTCCTAGTTGTTATTTTGATAAATAATTAGTTATTAATGTGCCAAAATAAATAAAAATAGATTTTTTTCTTGTATAGATTTATGAGTACATCGTAAATATCAAATCATAATATGTCTGGGACAATAACATTTTTGTGTAAGGGATGAAACTTATTATCAACAATTAATGGGATCTAAATTCCAATAATTTAAGTATATTAGTGATTTATAAATTTAAATAAGGAAACCCATATAATCACACCGTTATATAAGATCATAATATATTTTTAGAAGTTTAAAAATGTAGAAGCAATTATATTTCGATCTGAAGTGATTTTTCTACTTATGGACCTCTTATTTGACTCAACCTATGTATGTTAGCAATGGTATTTAATATTTTCAAATAAAACCCATTAAGGAATATTTAATATTTTCATATATTGAAGGTTCCCTTAATAACGGATTTTTACTCCATCACACCAGCATGAAAATTGATATGATTGACATACTAAATACTCGACTATACCCATATAGGTAAGTTGGTGAATGATTCTAATGATATTAACCACTATGGGTTTTTTCAAACATTTAAGATTAAAATATTCTATTTGGTTTCATTCTGATGAACCTAGGATGTCATAATATGACCCTCTTATATCTCCATATATATTTTGACTTTGTATTAGAATTGAAATTTTGTTTAACTATGTTCAATTTTGAAAATCAATTTGGATAATAAATCTATTAAAATTAATTTATATGATAAAATTTCTAATTATGGTAATATTTAAAAAAATGATAATTATTAAAAATGTATTTTGGATATGAATTACCTGTTTTACCATGAGGCATTAGTAAATCATTTTCTAAGTGATTTTTTATTATAATTGGAACATTATGTTCTGTACTAAATTTTTTAAATGTTTAAATATTGAATGTGAAAAAATAGAATTATTTAAAAAGGATCCTTTGGTGGTATCCTTAGTTAAACTCTCAAGTAATTTTAAATCAAACATATCTTTGAGTATCGTTATAATGTAAACCTGATGGATTTCCATATGCCCTTTTCTATTTTAGAAAGGTATTAAATGATGGGTGTAGGTCTTTGTGAAATCTTTTTTGCATGACCCTGTGATAGGGTCAATTCATACTATTCTTTAAGGTGCTATCTCGTGGTAGATATCATCTTTACATATTAAATACCATAATAAATGTTGTGAGATTTTTTATGTATGATATTGTTCAGGTTCCATTTTACATTATAGGACTCCATGTTTATAAATGATACCTTCAATGAGATGGGGGGTCTTGGAAACCATAACCCTTGATATGGGAACAAGCGTCAACGTTTTCTCAATTTTAGTATGTATTACGATCCTAGGGAATGCTCATACACTTAGTAGAACATACGATCATATCTTCATCCTTAGAGATGGAAGAATTGGTACATTTCATCGAGATAAATTGTTTTTTAGGGAAATAAAACTCTAGAGTAAGTCTTTTTTTAGACCACCTAATACTTGTTGGAGTCGTGTTGAAAAACTTGGGATAGAATGTATGATGTGACATAATTATTTTGAAACATTTAGTATGTCTGTGTTCGTATATGTGGTACCCAACATGGGGTTAAATTATATAAAAAATCAGTTCAATTTGGTTGAATCATTGAGCCTTGAGATTTTGAGAATTTTTTAGGGTCATCCCCAGAGTAGAGTGACAAGGGTTTTAAAAGAATCTAATTTTTCCCAATGCATAGGATAGTGTTCTAGGATGATTGGGTGTTTTAACAAACTAGTCTTGTTTTTTTTCCTTCATGCCTGATGCAATTACATAAGTATGTGTGGATCATAGGTGCATCAAATTTTCATCTAAATTGATAATGAATCTTCACCTGTTATGAGTGGATAGTCAATTGATCTGTTTGATGACTAGGAAACTTCTAATATGGGGAGTTTTGTGTCATTCTAGTGTGTATCTGCACTTAATATTATAAGGTCCAAAACCGTAGAATTATAGATTAATAAGAATAATTATGTTTTTGAATTCTTGTGAGTTTGGATAATCTTTTATCATGCTAGTGCTAGCCAGGAATTGTGATAGTGAAATTGGTGGCTATGTATGAAACCTTTAGAAACACTTTCGAAGATCGAGGTGTACTTGTGTTAAATCCCGAGATATCATGGGATTTCTTTGGTGGTGTCACGAACCCGCCCGAGTACCCTGGTAACCCGATAAAAGAACAGGCCATGACATAGCCCAAAGGGCATTTCCGATCCCCAGGGGTCAACAACTAGCACCTGGCATCACACAACAAGCAAGTGGGAATAATTTTTTCCACAAGAATGCGGACGAAAAAGAAACAAGACAGTATGCATAACAAAAAGAAACTCCATTAGGAGTAATGTACACGAAAACAAAAAGGCATAAAAAGCCCATAGTACTAAAAACCAAGTACCAAAAAGGGAAAAGCAATCCCAAAGCCCCTAAGGACACAATTCACCAAGATAAGATCAACCACTGGATCTTCTTCCAAGAGATTCCTTCCCTTTTCTCGTGCCTGGAAAAAGGAAATCTACAAACACCCGAAGGAAAAATTATGGTGTGAGCCTAAGCCCAGTAGGATACCAAAAATGATTCTATAACAGATTCCAAAAATATATTATCCAAAGAAAAGATTTCAATTTTCAAATAAACAGGTTTGGTAATTCAAAATCATATTCTAACAAAATATGGTAAACTTTTTCAGAAGATGGAAATAAATATTTTAAGCAAAGTCTTTACAAATGATGGAATATTTCTAAAACAATGGCTTAAATAAAACATTTATATAAAACAGTTTATATAAATTCATCAGGAATGTAAAGCAGTTTACAATCATTGGCATACATTGATATCTCAAATATAAATAAACAATCAAGAAACATGGTCATCTTCCAAAAGTTATGATAGTATTAACCAGTTATAGGATTCTGCACTCCCTACATGAACTCAGTAAAATGTGTATACACACGTCCCTATGACACTGTCCAAAGGAGACTCATCACCAACCCGTCGAGGATGTGACCCACCCCAAGTATGTTTTATAACAATGTCGTAGTGTAGTGTGTATCAAAATAACTCATTAACTACCTAAGGATTGCATGCGATCTTACATGGTGGGAGAACTATTTTAAGAATACTTAAAATACAATAAATCCCATTATTCTATTTCAAAATTACCAATTTCATTCCATTTAAAACCAAAACATGTTTTATTCAAAACATGACTTTCAACAAGATAAAAGAAATGGGTTTCTATCAAATCATTTTATGATATTTTCAAAAGTTTGAAATCCATTCAAAACCAATTTTATCATTTCACTATTTATTACCACAGTTAAATTCAACAATTTAATTGAAATCACTTTCAACAAAACCACAATTTAAATTCAATAATTCAAATTGTCCAATTTCCATAAACACACCCAATTCAATAGAATTGGGTTTTTCCAAATTCCCATGCCAAAACAATATCAAATACTTCGATTCATTGGAATCAGGTTTTTTATCAATTTAATTGAAACCAAACATGAGAAAATGAATTTAAATCAATAATTGAAATAAATCAAAAAAATCAATGTTAATCAATTTGGTCCGTTGGGATGTAACCACCTACCTCGATTTATTGACATGAGTTAGCCTAACGAGAAACCCCAAAAAACCGAGTGGCCAAACGACGTCGATCAAAAACTGGATCTAAACCCTTAAAACCAAAATTAAGATCAAAGGAATCATGATCTTACAAAACTAGATCTAAATTCACAATCCTAGATCTAGACCTCAACTCATAGGTTTAGATCCATGGAAGAAAAAGAAATCTCTCAAGAAAAGATCAAGAAAAGATATAGGAATAAAGGAGAAACACAACGGAATGAAATCCACTTTCTTGGAGGAGATCAGATCTTCAACTCGAGCCTTCAATATTGAAGAAATATTTTTGGATCACCAGGGATTCTCTCTATGAGGATTTTTAAAGACCTAAAATGAGTTAATCCTGAGCCAAGGTCAAAAATAGAGAAATATCGGGGGTTCGGGTGGTTTTAAAACAAATATTCGGAAATTAAAAACTACTCGCACAGTTTACCTGGGTAGAGGTGCACGATTTGTCAAATCATGTGCACACCGTGCGTGCCTCACTGTCCAGAGATACATGGTCCATGTGGATTGGTTGCACGGTTTGTCAAACCGTTCACACACTGTGTGTACCTCTCTATCCAGTTCTGTTTGGATGGAACGGTTTGGTCGCACAGTTTGTCAAACCATGCGCAAACTGCGCACAAGCCATTTCCCTTTTTTTTACTTAAATGTTTACCTAAACACACCCCATGTCACTACTCCAAAACATAGATGCTTAGAAACATCAAAAGTACCTGGAAACGTAACGTTATGTTACAACCTCCCCACCATAAGATCTTTCTGTCCCTAGAAAGCCTATGAAGAAACCTCAATGCCAAAAAGATGAGGCCACAGATCTCTCATTAGTGCCTCCCAATCCCATGTCTCATAAGAATCAGAACCATGTTTCCATATTACACAGACCAGAAATATCATACTCTCATGAAGTACCTTGGTCATAGAATCTACAAACCATACTTTTCGTTCAGTAACAGATAAATCTGGTTCAATCTCAAGATCACTCCAACTCACAACATGATATGGATCTAAGAGATACTTTCAATGCTGTGACACATGGAGCAAGTTATGTATCGGCGTCCATTGTGGTGGTAGAGCTAGACGGTAAGCATCTTTCCCCACAAGACCAATAGCCTCAAAAGGTCCCACAAAATGAGGATCAATCTTCCCTTGCCTCCCTTGCCGTCGATGACCCAATCTAGGTGAAACATTCAATAACACCTAGTCGCCAACTGAGAACTCTAATGGTTTACGACAACGATCAGCATAAGACTTCTACCGACTCTGTGCTGTCAACATTCTCTAATGAATCAACTGGATATTAGCTATCTTCTCTTTGGCCTAACTCGGTCCTACCATTGAGCTTTCACCAATCTCCGACCAACATAAAAGAGATTTACAAGGACGGCCATACAAAGCATTAAAAGGATACATTTTGATCACAGATTGATAAATGTTGTTATAAGAAAATTCAACTATCCCTAGATGATCACCCCAAGACCCACCAAAGTCATGAAAACAAGCATGGAGCATATCCTCAGGGATCTGAATAGATCTTTCTGTCTGGCCGTCTGACTGTGGATGGTAGGTCATTCCCAAATGAACATGAGATCCCAGTGCCTCTTGAAGGCCTCTCCAAAAGTGAGAAGTAAACCAAGTATCCCTATCAGATACTATAGCAGACGGAAATCCGTGCAAACGAACAACGTCTTTCACATAGTTATCTCCTAACTCCTCAACTTTTGTTGTATCTCGAATAGGTAAAAAGTGAGCCGACATGGTCATCCTATCAATCACAACCCATATCACATTCCTTTTCCACTGGGTTTGATGTAACCCAACCACAATGTGCATAGATATTTCATCCCACTTTTATGTAGGGACTGTAAGGGGTTTAAGAAAACCCGATGTTTTCTGGTGCTTAGCATTCACCTTCTAGCATGTATAGAAATGAGATACAAACTCATCAATGTCTCGTCTCATACATAGCCACCAGAACTTTCACCACATATCATAGAACATCGTTGTGGTTCCTGGGTGTACAACCCACTGAGTGTTATGGCAACCCCCATCACATTAATCCTTTTTTACTAACGGCACAACGTAATAGTTTCGATAACACAGAACACCCTATTTGGAGAAGGACTACTGAGTGTCAGTCTCCCCACCATTAATAGAGTCTTTAATGATATGGAATTCATTATCATGTTGTTGTTCCTGAAGAATTATCTCGAGGAGAGAAGATGTTAACTGAAAACTGTCTAATGAAACTTTATTCTCCTTCCACTGAACTCCAATATGCAACTGAGAAAAAAGAGCCATTAGAATCCACTCTTCTGAAGATTCATTCACAGCATGTGATGGAAGTTTCCTGCTTAATGCTTCTGCAACTACATTCCCTTTCCCCGGGTTATAGGCAATGTCAATGTCAAATGATTGCAGGTACTCTACCCAATGCCTTTGGTGAAGATTTAAATCTTTTTGATAGAAGATAAAACTCAAGATCTTGTGGTCTGAATACACAGTAAACCATTCCCCATAAAGGTAATGTCTCCAACCCTTAAGTGTGTGCATTACATCTGCATGTTAAAGGTCATGGGTAGGATAGTTCTTCTCATGAGGCTTAACTTGATGAGACCCATAGGAAACAACATGATTACCCTGCATGAGTACACATCCCAAACCTAAACTCAATGCATCATAGAAGACCACAAAACCTATATTAGCCTTAAGAAGAGATTACGCCGGTGTAGTAGTCAAAAGAGGCTTTAGCTCAACAAAAGAACTCTGACATTTATCATTCCAGTAAAACTTCACTCCCTTTTAAGTTAGAGCACTCATTAGAGAAGCTAACTTTGAGAAGTCTTTAACAAACCGGTGATAATATCATGTTAATCCCTAGAAGCTCTAAATCTCGAAAACATTTTGTGGTTGTTCCCAAGTCATAACACCCTTCACCTTTTCTGGATCAACTGATATTCCTTGTTCTGACACGACATGTCCCAATAATTTCACTTCTCGAATCCAAAAATCGCACTTTGAAATCTTGGCATAAAGTCGGTGACTCCTTAGAAGACTCAAAACTATTCTCAGATGACGCACATGATCCTCCTCGTACTTGGATTAGAAAATAATTTCATCCACAAAGACTACCAAAAAAGCATCTAGATGCTCACAAATAACCGTGTTCTTAAAATCCATGAAAACTGCAGGAGCATTTTTTAGGCCGAAGGTCATAACAAGGTACACATAATGGCTACACTTACTCTGAAAAAGAGGTCTTAGGAACATCGGATTATTATATCCTCAACTGATGGTAACCAAATCGAAGATCAATTTTTGAAAACCATTTTCCCCTTTCAATTAATTAAAAAAATCATCAATTCGTGGTAACATATATTTGTTCTTTATCATAACTTGATTGAGCTTTCTATAATCAACACATAAGAGAAAATAACCATCTTCCATCTTGGAAAAGAGAATATGTGCTACACAAGGTGAAACACTCGGGTGAATAAAACCCTTCTTAAGAAGATCATCTAACTGAGACTTCATTTCTTTTAGTTATGTTGGAGTCATTATATAAGAGGGAATAGAAACTGGTTGACTACAAAGAATTAAGTCAATAGAGAAATCAACCTCTCTGACTGGTGGAAAACTAGAGAAGTCAGAAGGAAACACGTCAGAAAACTTAGTGAATACTAGAGGAAGATCACCACACATTGACTCTCTCTCCAGATCAGAAGAAAATGCTGATATAACTTTCCCCATCTCTAGATAAGAGGGTTCGGCTCTGCTTGAACTTGGGTCCCATTCTCCTTGAATAAAAAGGCACGCCACTGGGTGTAGTAAGGTATACCCGTCGAAGATAACAATTGATCCGGACTTTATTGGCAACGAGCCAACCCATCCAAAATATGACTTAAAAAATATTTCATGTCAAGAACTAAGAAACTCCAAGCATGATCAATATCTGATATAGAGAAGGCACAAGCAAGACTACGGAGACCCTTCTCTCTCATTACACCAAGCTGTGTAGTAATATCCATCGCAAAAGATAAAAGTTCCATAGGTAGGTTAAGTAGATTAACAAGATGGGTTGATATAAAAGAGTGAGATGCAGTAGTATCAAAAAGAGATGGCAATAAAGATGAAGCTATATTAATGGTACCTCTCACATTTGCAGGACCTACATCAGCTACCTCTGATGACACTTCATTTGCGTGAAAAATCTTCTTTCTAGATGCCTGTGGCTGGAACCCTTTTGTACATGAATCATTTGATTTCCCCACAGTTTCTGGAGGTTCTAATGATCTTGTTCCACCACGTGGAGTCAATAAGTGATGCTAGAGTCTTTGTAAGTTCCCTAAATGTCCTAAGGAGCTACAGTTATTTGGTGCCTCAGTGAAAACCCTCATAGAATTTCCTAGCTTCCCACACTGATAGCAAGTCAAAAACGCCCTTCATGGTGCTACCGGAGGTCTGGAATACCATGAGAAAAGTCACGCTTCCATTTTTCTTTAAAGGGGCACACACTTCCACTAAAAGGAAAATCAACCTCCCTCATCCCTGATTTCCTGCCAAGTCAATATCAACAATCATTAGCCTATCCATCACATCAGCATAGGTGGGTAGCTTCTGTAGGAAAACCTGAGAATGGATATCTGATCAATGTCCCAACTCGAGTCATCAAGCCTTCATCCTCTCATTAGATAAAATCTCATGATAAAACTGTTCCAGCACAGAAAAACGATTTGAGTACTCAGTCACAGTTTTTTTGGCCTACACATGCTTGAAAAACTCCACTGCCTTGGCCAACACCATGGATTCTGGATTGAACTGGTTAGTGAAAATAACCCTAATGTCTTTCCACTCCAGACCCTCATGTTTCCCAGCTGTCACCATTGTGTCCCACCATCTCTAACTTGGTCCCTCCAGCACGAAGGTGGCACCCTTCACCTTGATCACATCAGGTGTCTCTAAGAACTCAAATAGACGTTCAATATTACTCAACTATTCCTCAGCATGTTAAGGGTCTGTGGAGCCTTTGAAAATTGGTGGCTTTTGGCATAGGAATTCTTGAGAATGACCTAAGAGAATATCACTGTGAGGATCTATAGTTGGAGTCTGAATAAGAACTAGAAGTGGTGCATGTCCTAGAGCATTGGCAGTGCGAACAATCACATCAACCAGACTCAGATCCACAATAGGACTCTCTTGCTAAGGATTAGCAGCAGCCTCTTTTTGGATCTGTGCTCCACGTCTTCTCAGAGGCATGATGCTAAACAGCACAAAAACACATCAATTAAAACCCTAACAGAGTAACAAGGAAAACTATTCTTAATATAATGGATTAAAATGATTTGGATTCCACTCTCTCCAAATCAACATAGGGAAAATACTAGAACTCATCCACAAGTCATATTTCCTTAACCAACCCTGGTGACATAAGGTGCAGTGCAGTGAGAGTTGACTAGGGACTCAATAACAACTACCTCCTATGTCCCGACAAGAATACTCAAATTCATACTGTTATCAAGGTAAGGTGCATAACCTTCCTTTGATACCACTCTATTAAGAACGAGCCCAGGTACCCTGGTAACCTGATAACCGAGCTGGCCCTTACATAGCCCGAAGGGAGTCCCCGCTACCCACTGGTTGGAGACTAGCACCTTGCATCATGAAACAAGAAAGTGGGAATGATTGTTTCCACAAGATTGTGGAAGAAAAAGAAACAATATAGTATGCATAACAAAATGAGGCTCCACTGGGAGTAATGTACCAGAAAAAAAGAGGCAAAAAAAAGACCGTAGTACTACAACCCACGTACCAAAAATGGAAAAGTAGTCCCAAAGTCCCTAAGGACACAATTCTCCAAGATTCCATAACAGATGCCAAAAATAGATTATCCAATAAATAGCATTGAATTTTCAAATAAACATGTTTGGAAATTCAAAATCATATTCTAAAAAAATATGCTAAACAGTTTCAAATGATAAAAACAAATACTTTAAGAAAAGGCTTTACAAATGATGGAATATTTCTAAAACAATGGCTTAAATAAAACATTTATATAAAATAGTTTAAATAAATTCAACAGGCATGTAAAGTATTTCATAAGCATTGGCATACATGTATATCTCGAATATAAATAAACAAGCGATCAACATGGTCATCTGCCAAAAGGTACGATAGTATTAACCCATTATAGGATTCTTAACACTCTATGTGAACTTAGAAAAATGTGAATACACATGTCCCTATGACACATGCCAAAAGAGACTCGTCACCAACCCGTCAGGGATGTGACCCACCGCAAGTATGTTTTAGAACATTTTTTTTGCGTAGAGTGTATCCAAATAACTCACAAACTACCTAAGGATTGTATTCGCTCTTACATTATGGGAGAACTGTTTTAAGAATGCTTAAAATTTTATCAATCCCATTCTCCCATTTCAAAATGGCCAATTTCATTCCATTTAAAACCAAAATAGGTTTTATACAAAACATTCCTTTCAACAAGATAAAACCAATGGGTTTCTTTCAAATCATTTTAAGCCATTTTCATAAGTTTGAAATCCATTCAAAACCAATTCCATCATTAAAAAATTTATTACCACAATTAAATTCAAAAATTTAATTGAAATCATTTTCATCAAATCCCCAATTTAAATTCAAAAATTCACATTGGCCAATTTACAAAAACACACCAAACTTAATGTAATTGGGGTTTTCTAAATTCCCATGCCAAAACCATTTAAAATACCTTGATTCATTGGAATCAGGTTTTTTATCAATTTAATTGAATGAAAATTTGAGCAATTCAATTTAAATCATCAATTGAAATAAATAAAGCAAATAAAATGTTAATCAATTTGACAAGTCGTGACAGAACCACCTACATCAATTTAGTAATGGGAGTTATCCCAATGAGAAACCCTAAAAACCGAGCGGCACAAAGACGTCGAAAAAAACTGGATCTAAATCCTTAAACCCACAATTAACATCAAAGGAATCATGATCTTGCAAAACTAGATCTAGATTCAAATTACTAGATCATTACTTCAACTCATAGGTTTAGATCAATGGATGCAAATGAAATATCCCATGAAAATAATAAGGAATGATATAGGAATAATGGAGAAACACAACAGAACGAAATCCACTTACCGGGAAGAGAGAATATCTTCAATCTGAGCCATCAATCTTGAAGAAAGATGTTTCGATCGCCTTGTAATCTCTCTAGGAGGCTTTTTAAAGACCTAAAATGAGTCTATCTCGACCCAAGGTTGATAATATGGAAGTCTCGGGGGTTTGGGTGGTTATAAAAGAAAAATTCGGAAATAAAAACCGCGCGCACGGTTTAACTGGGAAGAGGCGCACAGTTTGTCAAACCGTACGCACACCATGTGTGCCTCACTGTCCAGAGATACACAGTCCACATGGTTAGGTCGCACGGTTTATCAAACCGTGCACACACCATGAGTACCTCTCTATCCAGTGCTTCTTGGTTGGCACAGTTTGGTCACATGGGTTGTCAAACCATGCACAAAATTGCACAAGCAATTTCCCCTTTGTTTTACTTAAAAGTTCACCCAAACACACCATTGAGTAACTACTCCAATACATAGGTTCTTATAAACATGAAATGTACCAGGAAAAGTAACTTGATGTTATAGGTGGTAATAGAATTTTTATTGATTACTGATGATGTGTTGGAAGTTGACATTATTATTCTTTTAACATATTTCAAGTAGTAGTGATTTGACTACTCTTATTTCCTGTTGTTGGAATATGTTTGGCGTGAATACATAGAATAATTTGTCTTCTAAATGAAAATATTTTACCAAATATTCCTGGTAATATTCAATATCCTCATATTTTTCTGTTATTTTATGGAATATCATGTCCAATATCTTGATATCATCTCGGTACACAAGGCGACCATCGATTATACACCGTGATAAATTTTAACATTATTGGGCGCGGTATGTAATCTCCATGGGGGTTAGGCTTCAGAAATTTGGTTGTATTGACAATCATGGTTAGTCTAGATGGATAATTGGGTTCCCATGTAAGAATTCCTTGGTCATACTCATGGACACCAGACAGTTCTTCACTCTATTTCCATTGGGCTTACTAAATGTTTTTGGTACCTGGGTGTTTGTGTTTGCACCAACATCTCACATGTAAAGGATATAGTATATTTTATCTTGTATAAGCTCCAAAAATTTTAGATGATTATTCCAATCAATCATTGATCCTCATTCAGGATTGAATGATATGTTTTGAGCATGATGATCAATGAATATCAGATTGGGTGTACACCCATGTTCGTGTTGATACACGACAACATAAATGGATGTTTTTCTTGAAAGATCACAAGATATATGAAACAATATTTATATGACATTATCAACGGTAATTTAAAATTACTTTGAGGAAGAAAACATGTTTGGAATGTAATATTTTGGATGTATTAGATTATCATTCTAAAAATGGTCAGACAGATGTGGATTGACTTATTTTCATTTGTTACAATTACTACGGTTAGTGAATAACCATTTTTGGAATTTCATTAGTTGTAGAGTAGTGAATTATGAGGCAGTAATGGATTTTCATAAAAATCAAGATAAACATACCTAAATGTGTTTGGTGAGGAAATATACTATTTGAACAATTAAAAATCATTCAATGTTCATCGTTATAATATTTAGGGAGTACGTAGTAGGTAATTCCATTAGTGGAGGTACAATGGTCAGGAATTAGACCACTTGATTTTAAAACCTACATTGGTGAGAACCATTAGATATATTTATAAAGAGTCTATAAAATGATTGTGTATATAGCCAAATTTTTTCATTTATAAACTATAAGATTGTTTCAGTCCAAAAAAATGTGTTGAATTAGGTTTTAACAGCTTCATTACAATAGACTTTAGTGACAGTTGGAGTTGTGTTGGGGATTGGGGAATGAAACACGACTGTTTGAATGATAATTCACACAACCCATGTTGGTTGGATGATTTTATTATTTTCCCAAATTCATTGTGGAAATGAAAATTTTGATGTTTGGGAAGTTGTAATGACCTGTGTTTTTAGCCGAGGTTGAATTCTAATGAAACATGAATTTTGGGGTTTTGTGGATGTTCCATTCTTTTATCTGATCATTGAAATGTAAATATGAGTGTTGAAAAAATAAAATTTGTTTTTTAGATTTGGTTAATGACCCGATAGGTGGAATGGGTGTTCCAATTTTTTTTGGGAATATAATTCTCTAAAAATTAAAAAATCAGAAGGACAGGTCCGGGAGCATTGTTTGTCTCAAACAATGTGGACCACCTAACCAAACTATGTTAATATTTATATAGTCCTATAGAAATCACATGGTTTGATATGAACATTATATTGGAGAAAAATTTTGGTGGTCCTTACTGCATGTTCTAAAAATTGTGATTTTTTAATGTATGCATACATTTAGCCAGAACCAATGACCAGCCCCAGAGAGGGTGTTCTTGGGTAGTTTCTTACGCAGGTTTGGAGTCTAGTTTGGGAAAATATGCACCCCTTTAATGTTGTATGAATTTCTGATTTTTTCCTTATTAATATTAAAGAAAAAATATTTATTTTACTCATCTAATTACTAGTGGGTCATCTCACCCTTCTTATCTCATTGCCTCTTCAAATGCATATTCTTGGGATCACCATTTCTCACTCATATAAACTACAATTAGAACACCATTAAAATTATTGAATAAATATAGGTAATCTATTGAATGCCCTTACTATCTATCATAGTTCTTCATACTACCTATTTCCTATTTTGGTGTGATCACATTCTCCCTATTTTTTGGAGGATATCTTTTTCATTGGTTTCTCTCGAATTAAGAAAAATATAGCCTTGATATTTCACTAGTTATGTGTCTTTGAAATTAGATAGGGGTTCTGTAGAGTTTTTTCCATCATTCTATTCATTTTTGAATATCTTAATTGTAATGCATCTCAGACATTTTGGTTGTCTATAAAAAATTATGAAATACCTTTAATTAAAAGGTTAAACCATGTCTTGACTAGCATATAACCCATAATACTGTTAATGGGGAGTACCATTAAACAAATCACCATATTTTGGATTATTTAATAAAATAAAATGTTGGAACATGGGATTGCATATATCCAATAAACCCTTGGGTTGTGTTAAATTAATTGGAACATGATTATGATGAACTGTCATGTCTGGTTCTTGCTTAAAAGATCATTTATTTGTGAATTGATTTATGCCTTTTGAATTTTATGACTGGATAAGCCAAATAAATAATTTATTAAAAATTTCATGCTTTATAATAAATCCCCTCTGTTGAGGTGTTCTATATTCTAATCTAAAACATGGGTATTAGTGTTTTATTTTTTATCTCTATAGAAATGGTGTTTTATACGCCTTACTTTTTATTTTGATATACATGGAATGATTGGTACATGGCCTCTACTGTTATAATTTAATGGATTGCAAAATTGAATATACATCCTTATGAGAAATTCTTTCAAAGTCCAATCACCTTATATGCGGGTTTGAAAGACTCCATCATATATAAACTATCCTTGATATATGTAATTCAGTGTTTAAATTGAATTGTTTGAATAAAATTATATTTAAATGAGTTTTTAAACATTCCTACTACTATATATAAATAAAAATAGTGAATCTGAAATTTATCAAATTTTGATTCCCTTAGTTATATTGGGCTTATGGATTACGTATTCCTATGAGAAAATTCCTATTTTCTATAACTATTATTAAGAAATTAAAATTAATTGTGACACGATAGTTATGGGACATGTTGAAAATGATGTTTCACTCTCCCTTAAATCAGGTGTCGAGAATGACTTCTCACTCCACATACATAATTGGGATGGTAGGCAAGACCCACTAGACCATTTTTTTGGGTGTTGACATAAAAACACACCAACTATCTTGATATTTTAGGATAATTTATAACATTCATTATGAGATATGGGGATCATACCCTATACTCTATCTTATAGGATAATTTAGGCAAGTTATGTATGACTGAGTTACACACTAGAATAGCCAGTACCATGTATCAAGGTATATGGCTTCATACTTCCTCACGTAATTAGTCCATATAGGGGGATACAATATAAAATTTTCATATTTATATATAATATATATATGGTTATGGAATACATTTGTCATATGGCCTGAGCTAAAGAACGTATAACTTCATGGTGTCCTATTGGAACTTGAGCAGGATGATATTTTTTATTCAGCAATGTTAGTTATTTTGTATACTTTTATACCATTGAAATTTATGTTAAATGAATGTATTTTTATATATAAATAATTTGTGGTGTCCTAATGAGATTATATCACTCCATTATTAGGCCTACATTTTAGTGGGGTACTTATGAAGAACACATTGTTGAAATACCACATAGTTTTTCATGTGCTGACTTTCTTGAACATGGGAGTATGGAGCATATGATTTAGTTGGATATTAGGATTCTCATCACGTTTTCCCTTGATAATTTTATTTACATTATGTATTCATCTTATTAAATATATCATATTTCTTGTTATCTATCGATAATTTTATATTAGTCATCATCATCTAGACATTAATGTACTATTTTATATTATATTTGTAAATTTATATTTAGTTGATATTATTGTTCTTCTAATCTGTATGTAATTTTTTACTAATTATACTTTCGTTTATTATTTATTTAATGACATATAGGTTTGATACAATGATCAAGAGAGAATGTCCTACCAAAAATACCACCATCATTAACTAAATATTTTTTAGAAAACTATATAATATGAGGAGGTGTGATTAAGGACATGTGGAGATCAGTCTAGCTACTAGTTTTGTAGGAATTAGAGTTGTCATGTAGCATGACTCATCTAGTAGAGCTAGGGGTCTTCCACAGTTTTATATAGCCATTAGAGATGTTCCACATGATATTGAGATTGTTGTATGTTCATTGACAAGGGAAAAAGAATTTTTGAGTAGGATTTCCTAAACTGTTCAGATAAACCATGCGACCATCTTATATAGTCAGTAGCTTAGGCTCATTTTGTGGATGGTACGACCATCCATGCGACCAAAACATGTGCATCATTTTAAGGAGTCAAATTACTATATCCCCTCCCATCTTTTTTACTACTTATTTTTTTCCCTACATGTGTACAACTCCTCCCCCGCCTGAGCTTATCCATTTCTATATTCATTGGAATTGAGAGATATCCTCAATCTAGTTCAAAAATCTCTTGTAATTAGTCTCTTTGGATCCATACTAGTAGGTTCTTCATTCAAATTTTTCCTTTAATTTTTTGTCATTCCATCATTTTCTCTATCGTGGTGTGAGGTGGTTTACCATATTTTCATGGAATTTTGTTTCTTTATTTTATCATCGATCTGGATGTGTAAAGTGTTGATATCTGATGTGTAGATATTCCTTGGAATATATTATTTTTTATATTTCTTTTACTGTAATGTGTTTCCTATAAATAAATTATTTCATATCATTTCACATTTGAATATCCTTTATTTTCTCATATTACATGATATTAATTATGTGATACATAACTCCATAAATAATATTTCTATTAGGTTTATAATTAAATCAATGATGTTTTCCACCTAAACATTCACTATCCTGTAAGGGTTTGTTCATAAATATTCATATTAATTATGAAATTGTTATTTTAAGAAAACATCCATTTATGGTGCGCTAAAATATGAAAAGTGTATGAGAAAATTAAATTGATTATACGTAATATAGGGATTATTTATGTTCTACCGTATTATTCCCTAGTGACCAAACCCCATTCTAAGGGGATTGGAACAAATCATTTTAAATGGATTCCCTAAATTAAATGTAATTTTAATGGTAAGACTATGTCGTGTAGGTTTTTTAATTATGAATTAATCTTTTGGCTAGTAAATGAATAGGAATATTGATGAAAGGACATATTAGTTCATAGATGTTATTATTTTACACCTTAAATGATAAATAGGAATTTATATCTTTATGTATACTTGAATTATGATTTTGAATGATTATTAACATTTCCAATTTTATAATTTAAATTTATCACATAAATAATCTTTTACACCATCAATACTATAAGGGTTTCTCATTATAGAACACCGTGTATTGTCTTATTGGATAACTGAATTATATTATTCATATAGTGATACATGTATTACCTTATAAGAATTCATTGGATGAAATTTTATGGAGATTTTTTGTATTTTCATTTAGATATAATTATATCCCCATATATTAATTCTTCAAACAAGAACATAGGATTGTTGAGATTATTATCCCCATGAGTAAAACCAGTACCCATGGACAGATACCTGGGATGGGATATGTAGAAAGATAGGAATACCATGTCATGGGTGATACATGGTCTAGTACGTCTGATTTATGTGAAGTTATCCATGGATTATACATTTATACCTTAAATATTGTGATACTTGGGATTCTTATTTATGAATCGTATTGGCATGACTATTATGGTGATGGGAAATACCAGTATTCCCAGTGAGATACATGGGATTCATCATAGTGGATCACCTTGGATGGGCACATGATGCCTTTGGAATAAAATTCCTGATTTAACTTTTTAATGATCTATGAAACTATTGTTTAACATATGAATGGAACAATCTGTATAGTAAAATAAAACTACTAGGTTTTTTATATATTTTCACTCTATATTTATAATTGGACCATTTATGATCCCTTGTGATTACACCCTATATTTTTACATATATAATAATTATTATTAGTGGGATACCTAGGAATTAATCCATGAGCTCATGATCATTGTAGTTATATATTTTAATTAAAATAATGTGTGTAAATATATACATGTAATCATATGTTTTTCGGCATTTCGGCTTCATCCAATGTTGTTTTGCTCGGCCCGGTTCCCTGTAAAAACCTTAGTTGGCATTTTTAATTTAAGTACATTCTACAGTATCGATATACCATTACACCTATGTATAATATATTCATAGACATGATTATTATTTAATCATTTGGCATCCAACTAAGTATATATCAAACCCTTATTGGAATACAATTGTACTAGGGTTCCCTAGAAGACATTATGGTCATAGGTTAATTGATCATTTCTTGTCTTTTTCATTATACCTGGGTTCTTAGGATAACATGACTAAACTGATGGTCAAGATGCATATGGATATCGCCTTGGGGATTTTTCTCATTTAATTTATCCATGTATTTTATTATAGTGCCTTATGTACTTATCAATTTATTTATTTTGTGATCTTATGGACATGCATGTATGTTTGTGTTTGGATATGGACATTTCATATTAATTTCATTTGTTATTATTATTCTTCTGCTACATGTCGTTTATTATTACAGCATCTGTAGTTACCCATAAACGAGAAATTAATATAACACTATGTTTATCTGATCATGAGGGTATAGTCTCCATCTTAAAAAATATTTATACATTGGATTATAGTTAGGAACCTCCAATATATTGGCAGGTGTGCATGGGTCCATGTGGTCACTGATTCGACCACCTATTTAATAGTAAGTCATTTTGATATGTTAAAATGGGGTATCATGGCCTTCCTTTAAATTTTATTACTATTATAGGATTGATATAAAAGATAATAGTATTGAGATTGTACTTTATAAATATTCATGTCATTGATTGATGATCCCATGCAGGGGAAAAGTCTAAGAGGCCATGGATGGGATTATTGTTCTTATTGTTTTACATTACATTTTATTGTAATTTCACCTTGGTTGAGTAGAATGTTTTTTATGAATAATAATTTTTGAAACATTCATTATTTTACCATTGGCTCGATATGGAAATGAATTATCATTACATGGATCAATATAAGAACATATGGATTCACATTCAATCCATTTATATTTCATTACTAGGATATTTGAGATCTGTTGATATCCCTTGCGTGTTTATTAGTATGCATATGATATACCACATTTGGATTTTTAATAAAATTATTAGTAGTACAAATTATTAGGTATTTTAATATTATTATCATCTAGTTAATGTTCCACAGGGATTTATTAATACTCATAGTTTCATAACAAGCTTCTATTAATTTAATTATACAATGGGAACATTTATCTCTATAACATGTTCGGTGTTTCAATGCTAAAGTAGTGTCTTAAAAGAAATCTTTCCAAGATTTTTTGAATAATAGTCTATTTTCCATTATTTCATACTTATGATAGAATACCTAATTATTATGTTGATATATAATTGGTTATTAAAGTTATATCATCAACAAAAATATTGTTTCCACAAATTTATTGATGGTGGAAACATGAAAAACTAATTATGAATTTTTTGGACCCCTGAACTATTTGTTACACAACCTGTAAGATTTAGGGATTAAATTAAATGGGATCCCATTTTCAATCTATAATGTGTATTAGGACTTTATAAATTGGGAATTCGTAAACCATATAATCGGACGATCATATTTGAGAATGATATTCTTCATGACAATTATATATCTGTAGATGCTAATAAACCAAATTTTATTGGAAAAGTTTTCCATCATAATTTTGTGTACCTTTATGACATGGGTAGGATAAACCATATTACTAATTTTATTAGTGCACAATTGAACTTGACTTGGTCAGTTGGGGCATGTTACTTGTGAGATATATATATGACAGGACCCATGTTGGTTGGACATTGTCATTGTTCTTAATAGATAAACCATATGGGTGTAATATTATATTGGAATAATTTATGGGACCCTCTTAGGTCAAATTTATGTATCTTTTATTCCATAGTATTTAACCCCATGGGGGTATCAATATTATATCAATGGATAGTTATTTAATTTTCACACAACTGCTTATATAGTGTTATATTGAAATGTATGGTGGATTATTACATGAGAATTACCCAATTTATATTTGGGAGACATTTTATCTTATATTGGGGTTCCATATATGAGGAATCAATTCAATAAAATTCCATTTACAACCTAAATGGTGTTTTCTAGTAATGATTGGAAATGAAATTTTAATTAGGTAAACCCTATTGTGAGAACCTTAATAATAAATTAATGCTGATTAAAATAGAATTATATGATAAATATAGTAAATAAGATATGATTTTATCTAAATAATTATGATCAATTGGAATACAGATAAATATTTCTAGTATTACTTGTGTCAGTTTCTAAATAAATCTGTTCGGTAAAGTTTTTCATATACCAAGAACATGATATTCAAAATGATGGAATTAAATGTTTATAGATAAATTATTAATAAACACAAAGTATTCAATGAACACCTTGAGGTGGATCTTAAGTTTTAACCCCCTTGTAATTGTTGATTATAAATTCATTGATATTTCCATGGAATGAAAATGTGAGAATTTACCATATGATTCGTCTAGAATAACTGATATTCCCTTATTCCTAGTGACAATTATTGCATGAAAACTTTTTAGAGATGATGATTTATTATTTTTTAAGTGACTCTCTTGATTATGGTTGTTCTATCATAACGTTAATACATGGGTAAATACTTGTGTGTAGTTCAAAAATAAAGGTTCTATTTGGGTCCTTTTTGTCTTGAGTAGGAATTCATTGTTTATAAAATGATATATGGGTTTGATCGGTGGTATTTCTCTCTTTGACACCATCAACATTTATGAATATTGAATTTTTTTGAGTTTTAGTGGGATAGACATGCCAAGGTGATGGTCGACTATTTAGTTGTAAATGTGACCCATCGCCATCTTCTTCATCAATAATAGATGACTCGGTGCATCATCCACATGATTATAGTCTTATGGATAAGGCAACAATGGTATGATTCTTATTATATACCATCAAATACTTGATTCATAGGGCCAATAATGCTTGGATATTTCCAAATTATGTTCCATTGTGGTGATGAACATCGGGAAAGTATACGATGATTCATGTCATACCCATCAAGTAGATAGATGGTGTAGTAAATTATATGAGTTTGGAGATAATAATCAATCCATTAATTGTTACACCATGGTCATAATACATTGAAAATGTATATTTACAATTATGTTAAAGGAAATATGACTTGTCCCATTACATGGGATGATCATCATTGTGTGTTAGGTGTTTTGACATGCAGGTCAATTTTTTCTTTTATTCCTAATTCTATGGCATGTGTGGACATCACTCAAGAGGATCTTAACATTTATATCTAATGTATATCTAGTCATGGGAACCTTATAGAGGAAAATTTTTATCTCTTTGATCAATTTCTTATTGAAACAGGTTTTCCACATCTAGGAATCATTATTAGTGATCAATGTTGCATGTTCCATGGGATTGGATCAATTCCTCCGTAAATGATGACTATGACAGTACTAAGGTATATATAATCATTACATTCCAAGTAATACATTTCCTTACATGTAAAATGATAAAAAAAAGTCTAATTTTTAAATTTTATGTGCAACTATAGAATACGACGAAGCTGGAATGTTTGGATACATGTCGTTGCTTGCAAGGAATCCAAGGGGATTATATGTTTTCCATATGTGAATCCATAGAGAAAACTATTTATATTATATGTAATTTTTTTCTTATAATTTAGGGGTCACAATATATCAATATTATCATAGGATTCATGGTTGTGTTAGTGACACATTGGAAGTAAAGGCGAGCTCATCTGAAATAATTCAGTTTGAGATGTTTGAGTAATCCTTCTCTATGTTGTTTAACATGGTTGTTTCAATAATATTTTGAGTGATTAATCATGGGTATTATTTATTTTTCTATGTTCGTCATTTTAATTTAATATATTACCTTAGTATAATGTGTTTTTGAGACTATCATGTACCCTATATTGACATTGTTCTGGGCACACTGAAAGTGTGTTGGTTATATGATGGGATTAAAGCAAACAATTCCCTCAGTTCTATTAAATATAATTTTTGGGATTTACAATTATGAAACATAGTAACATAGATGATGTGGTTGAACTATGTAATACATAAATTCCAACATTACAATTCTTAAAAAGTCTCATGGACACCGACTTGTTCTTCTACTTAACTACCATTTTGGGCTAATTCAGTGTCCTTGATTCATGTTACTTTTTTCTACATCCCAATGTCTATATTTTGAATGTTGCAGTATAGACTACCATAGATTATCTCATTGGATTCCATTTGATTATTCTATGTATACCTCTAACATTATTCAGGATTAGATAAAATGTAAAAGGGGAGATGATCCTGGGGTGTAGGATTTAGTATACAACTTTTTCACCATAAGAAATGACAAAATAAATGAAAATTTTAGATAGAGAAATAATAATAATATAGTTATGATCATCATAGATTATTAATAGAGAAATATTGAAGCTCTTTATTGTAAATGTATTGGAATATAGTAATTTAAACACACTATCAATTTCAAATGATCATTATGAGGTTAGTGAGTTGAATGTGGATCGACAAGTTCCCCTTATTTTGTTTAATGTTGTATGTGAGGAACCATTCACAGTTCATCCTCAGAATTTGGTGATTTAATTATAGGATGGATGATATTTGGATGAAAATATTTCTCATCTAGGATAAATTATTTTAGTTGGGAATCGACCCTTTGAACCAATCAAGAACTATGATGAGAGCATCATTATAACTATAAGGTAATTAATTAAGGGAAAATTCCAATTGTGGGGGTATTGTGGCGTAGAATTGGAAGGGAAATGGTAGATCCAATGGTTTGGAGAACCATAGTTTGGTTGATGGAAGGGATGAGGTTGTGATAATTTCTTTGGTTTGGTGTTCTTGGGTATGCATTGTCTTGATGATTTTGTTCTAAGTTAGAGTGTTCAATTTAGTTTATATGACTAATGTATCATTTTCTTGAAGGTATTATTGATGCTTCATTTGGTTTTATAAAGGAAACATTCATAAAAAATGAAACCTCATTACTTGATATGGTTAGGTGATGTTTTTTAGATTCCCGAAGGCTTCTATGTGATGATATGTTCTATATTGGGGAAGTTTTAAAGCCCTGTGTTTTGGACCAGGTGAAATTTACAAAGGAAATTTAATTTCAGTATTTGGAAGAAAAGATGTTATTTAAATTAATAATTGGAATGTAAATCTATGATTTAGGATTTTTATAGTGTTTTTTTATTGTGTTAGAGTTCTGAGAGGTGTCACATATTTCTTATTGAGTTTTAGGAGTTCTAGGCCTTGGCACTCAGGTTTTGGATGTATTGGATTGGGTGCTCGATTTGAAAGAAACCATCCAGTGCACCAGGTAAAATTTTGCACCTCGTCTATTATATTTAGGGTTCACACATAGTTATTTCAGACCATGTATAAGGATATTTGTGGTTGTAAAGTTGTTCCAGGTTTGTTTACATTGGGAATACATGCAATTTGGGCACAATTTCTCAAATAGTGGGCATGAGCCATATGATCATGCCTTTTAGGTTTTGGCACATGCATGGTAGGAAAATGGTTTTCCCAAAAATTTATCCAAACTATACACATCATTTAAATAGTAGAAATCATAATTAATTCCATACCTTATTTTAAAAATTCATGCCAATTTCTCCCCCTCTTGGGGAACATCTCTTTCTTGAGCTACTCCTCTTCTCTTCTTCTTTGAAATGATAGATATCCATCATCTAATGATAAAATAATTTCTATAAATCTCATTTGATGAATACTATTAAGATATTCATTCCTCTCTCTCAATTTTTATTTTTTTTCTATCTACTGAACAATCATGGTAAAAAATAATTATCACAATTTTTTTAGATGATTTCATATTTATTAATTTTCTCTCGAAGTAGATCAATTCATTCCTTGAAATTTGATATTTGGATTTTTCATGAAACATGGTAGATGGCCTTAATATTTTATCTTATGGTAGGTTCTTTTTATAAATTATATCATTGTTTAACACTATTGAGTCTCCTTATGTTCCTTTTAACATGTCAAATTAATAATGTAAGACATGATTCCTTAAATAATATTTCCATCACACATTGAATTAAAATTTTCTAGTTTTTCAAATAAACAAATAAAACCACTTTATGGTTCATTATAGAATTTTTTTATTGGTGGACTATAATTAAATAAACTATTTATTATTTAAATAACTCATATGGGAAAAGTGGGGAGATTTCCAGTTCATGATATGAAATCAATTTTCACCAAATGGAATAACCAAATTATTAAAATCACTTTTTAGTATATTATAAACCATACGAAGGTAAATAATCTAGTAAAAGTATGTTCATTTTTGTCCTAGTTATCCATGATGTGGTCTTAAAAATTATAATCCATCTTTTCTGATGCTAGGATAAATTATTCAAAAAATAATCAACATCACATTAAATCCTTTTGCTAAAATTTGATTTTTCATATCAATCCATACATCCTATTTTTTGTAGATGTTCACTAAAATAATATTTTCAAGTAAAAATTACTATTATTCTTATGTGGTTTCTAATTCAAATTCCTACTTTGAAATCTCATCATTAGAATGAATGGTGAGCTCCAATTATTCTATTTCTTCTTAAACCACATCATCTGGTAACTTTAAAGAGATACCATTGATAATATTCGTAATGACATGGTATTTTCCTTGTAAGAATTGTGAATATTTTATAACATATTTTGATATCTAGGTGTTGAGATGGAATGTGATTTCACATCCTGGTGTGGCCGGAATAAATTTTTTCAAATATTATGTATTTTTATACTATACATGCAGAAGAAATGGGTTGTCTCATAAATAATAGCTAGGATCAGAAAATCAGGTCCTATTTTGAGTCAGGATTGTGTTGTTTAACATTGGAGGAGTATAACATTTGTGGAAAAAGGATTCAATGGAAAATATTATCAAGGACATAACTGAAAATACCAAAATAAAATAAAATAATTATATTTTTCCTTCAGATCAACTAACTCATGAATAGAGTCTTAGATAAAATTTCTAAGACTGAGATTAAGTTCAAAACATCATTTTAATCCTTGGAATGACATAAACATCATTATCATATATTGTTGGATCAATTTCATTTTGGACGGGAATCTGTGGTTGAGGGGTTAAATGGGGGAATTGATTTAATAAGAATTAAATCAATCCCTCTCCTCCCCTTTTGGATCGCATGACAAAGAAGGCGCATCCCATATTTTCACTCATTGGTGATGAACAACATGGAGGTAGAATAGATCAAATTAGGTTTCATTATACTTAGATCATGATGGTGATTTCTCCTAGATCATGCATCTATAACTCGAGAGTGAATATATGACCTTCAACCATTTTTGTTTTTCCCTGAGGAAGGTAGTTCCCTATTTTCAGTATGACCCCCTTGATTATGAATCATTTTGGTGTGAATCATAAATGAACCTTCAATTTGTTCCTAAATAAATGTAGATCACATTATAAGGATTCTAGATTTGGTCTCAGAATAATTTTTTGGGAACCGGGCTGTGTCTGTTGGTCTGTGGAAGGACCCCCGATGCATGAAGTCCTGCTGTGGTCTTGCGACGGAAGGTGGCAGTCTGGCAGGGAGGTGTCGAAGGTGCCATAGGTTCCTGAGTTGGAGGTTGCTGGGTGTTGTGTCGAAGGTCTAGTGGGATGATGCGGCATGGGGAGTATGGGGTGCAGAGCTGACCAGAGCTGGGCCGACTAGTGTAGGCCAGCCCCTGTGGAGTAGTGCAGTCAGAGCGGGCTGGTATAGCTAGAATGGGATGGGTTAGGCTAAGAGGACTTCAAACCACCGTAACATCTAAATTGAGTGTTTGGTTTACATTAATTCTATGAAAACATTACCATTTTTTGAGGTAGGTATTTTGAGTCTAGTTTGAGAACATTATGTTTCGGGCTCAATGCTTAGTGGCATGAAACATTCCATAATAAAAATAAAAATAATATAATTATTTATTTTATTCTTATATCAGAAATATCTCAGGAATATGATGTTTTATTGACATTACATCAGTGGCATTCTGACCATGAATTTATTATTTTCATTTCATGACTAATTCTATTTTGTTGATCAAAAATTGAGTTGAAATCCCCACAAGGATCAGTTTGGGTTTTTGTGATGAAATTCGACTTTATCACCAGGAGTCCATTTTGGATAAATGAATAGTTAATACTGTGTGTTTTTATGTGTGTCTCGCAATAGGGAGATATGTATGATGTATTTATGTATTGAGTAATATACCCTATAATTACCCTTTTGGGCATGTTGTGGTGAAAATTTCCATTTTCTCTGGTTATCCTTTTTGGGTAAGTAAATAGATTATCCCACATTTTTTTCCTTTGTAAAACATGATAGTGGACATGATTTGGACCTATGAGGCATGGATTGAAAGATATGTTGTGTGGATATCTTAGGTCAGCAACTCCTTGACTAAAAATGTTGAGTGGTCCCCCGTAGTCCTTTTTGTATGTGGTATTTCGGTTTTACATCATTGGTATATGATTGATATCCCCTGGATTGGATGAGCTTGGATTGTGTTTTAGAATCTCTTATATGAGTCTGGGGTGGGATCATATAGGTTATAATTTTCCTGTATCATGTTCTTGGTATAACTATAACTAAATCTACAAGGGAGGTGATCCCCTATCTACTAGAATATTTCTGTAGTGTTTTGTGGAATTTTTGGGTATATGATCACCTACACAGTGGGTGATGATAGTAGGGTTTCTGTATCATCAGTAATATTATCCTATACATAGGATTGGTTTTGGAAGGATTATTTGTTTTATGGGTATGATCTGCTACCTCACGAGTTTTACCAAATGGGTTTTTGGCATTTTCATGACCTCCTATGCATGGGAAACGATCCTCTATCTAAGTGATGGGATTTTTATAACAATGGTTTGGGTTGTATTATCCCCCATTTAATCATGGGAGTGATCCTCTCTTTAATAGATATTTGAGTTACCAAAATTAGTTCTATAATCCCTTTATGGTACAGAAATGTGATAACCAATTCGAGGGTTTTTTGTTTCCAATGAGTCTCAATGTAATGTTCTTAGGGGTGATATCTTATTAGCATGTTATCTCAGATGGGACATCTAGGATGGTGGTGTGAGACTCAATTTATTCTACCTCATAAGAGAGTTTCATAGAAAATGATATAGCTTAGGGATTATGTTATCTGGGTAATGTGTTTCCTTAGAGAATCAAATGAATCTATTGATTGCAGTGAGGTCAAAAACATTTAAGGCTTGAAGTCTATTATGAGTATATTTAGGTGATTCTAGGAGTCATTGAAGATTTTTCAGATGTCGGGGTTGAAAACCATGGTAGATCGAGTTTATGTATCAATTAAATATGAGGATGGTTTGAGATTTAGTTTATCTCTCAATTGGGTTTCCAATTGGATAGTTCAAGTGGACATATTCCTTTTAATCTATCTTTTTTTTATTTCTGGTCTTTTGAAGTGCCTACCGAGTATCTTAATACTCACCCATTTGTGAAATTTTCCCACACATTCTTTATGTCTTGTGTAGACCACATTCCTTTCGAGGGATTCCTAGCTGGACTCATAAAAGGAGGAGCTTAGTGAGCTGGACTGGCCGAGGTGTTTACAGGAACTGGGCCAAGGAGTTTTCTAGTTGTATATTTTGACAATGATCTCCTCCATCTGAGTTGGTTGGAAACATTTTATGTTTTTCTTTTGGTGGGACCTATTTTCCCCCATTGGTTCATCTACACTACTCGTGTAGGGAATAGATGTATGCATTATTTAGTGTCGGTTTTATATTTCTCTACATTATTTTTTGGATGTTTATGTGGGTCAGTGCATACATGTACAATAGGTTGAGGACTCCCTTGTGTGTGAAAGCATACTCTAAACTAGTCATCATATGACAACCCTTCATTTTTATTTCAAACGTAAACATGATTTATTACATAAAACCTTCACCTGATACAACATGGATGATCGAGAGGTCTAGTGTCTTTGGGGATTAGTAACATTACATAACAACTTAAAACATGACATAAAACATCTTTATTGAAAACATCTTTTACATGACCACTACATTCCCTCATACTTAGCATTTCATGGGATATCTGAGGACATTCATAAGAAAAGGGTGAGATATAAAGCCCGGTAAGGGAATAATCATGGAATAACATGAGGAATACAATACATGTTAGAAAATAGGAATATAAATAGAGAACAAGAGAAGCATAAACATAAAGGCATGATAAAGCATGATAATCATAACATGGAAATGTGGCAACAATACATTACATGGAATTAGCATGAGCTAAGGCTCATTGCACATGGAGCATGAGTAAATACTCATTGCACATGAAGCATGATTAAAACCATGTTGCACTTGAATTAGCATAAGTCAACACCCATTTCACCTGACGTAACATGATACTATACTTTACCAAATGCATTGGAGCACTATAAGGATGAACCCTTGTTAAGCATTTCATTTCAGGCATAAGTGTGCCACATGGATCATATAACATGGACTCATGAAACATAATAATTTATTCCACAATAATGGAATTTGGAATTCCTATATGGAACCTTATAATCAATAAGTAAATGTGAATAAAGGTTAATACTCTTGATAGAGTAATAGGCATGCTATTCACTACACAAAGGCATTGTCTTGTAAAATTGGTGCAATTTCGGCAGCGTAACAGTGTGACGTAAGAATTCATAAAAATGGTTGGTGAGAGAAAAAAGGGTGTCTCATTATATATACATGAAATGGAATGTATGGGGTTCATATAAATACATGTCCCAACAATTTAAATAGAATTTAGATTCATGATACAATGAATTTCCTGAATATAAATGCGGAGATAGAAATTCCTTTTGGAATTTTGACATAGTAACAGGTGTACATGGGAGGAATTTAATGAGAGTGAAAGGGGTTAAACATCATTAAAACATAAATAGGGAAGTATGGGGGAGGTTAAAATCCATAACCCAACATTTATAATTTAAATTAAAATGGCATAACATCATTAGGAAAATTGGACAAAAAATGAGAAAGGAAGAAAAACCCTTTCATGGAAGTGTGCTTCCAATGTCATGAGAGAGGCTTGAGAGTGGATTCATGGGAGCTTGGGGAACCTTTGGAAGATTATAGGGAGAGTAGGGAAGATTTTGGACGAACTAAAAAGGCATTGAGTGAGGAGAAAGTGGGAGATTGGGTGGGTTTATATAGGAAAGGTGAGGTAATTCTTTGTTATTTAGGGTTGGGACACCTCATATTAAAATAATTCAAACCACCAACCAGCCCATGGTTTTTGACCATGGGGTTTCCCAAAGGGGAGTGGAAAACAATATATTATATTTCCAAAGTACTAAATTCTTAAAATAATGGGGTTTCTTATGTGGAGGTGAGACACACTCCCAAGGAAAACAATTTAAAAAGACAAAATGTTTAATAATCCTTGAAGGGTCCATTAATGATTTGTAAAATAAGTGAAACAAACCCAAAAATCATATAAAATAAATGAATAAACATATATTGGCCGAACACAAGGCTTATAGTATTTTATTACATCAATATTGGGTCATTATGATGTCCGAAAACACATTATATATTTAAATGATATTTAATTTTTACCCTAAAATTTGACTATGTCAGAAAATTATAAAAAATTAATCGTTTGATAATTTCAATGTATTGTTTCCATAAATAATATTTATTTTATCTAAATAATTTTCTATATATGTTAATTTTTACGTTTAAAACAAAAACTGACATTTATCGAAAATTTATGGGTTTTGATAAAAATGGCTTTCAAAACATGATAAAAATTACAAGTGCATTCATAAAATTATACGATCATTTATATTTAATGAAAATTAATTTAATAATAATAATAATATTTTATTAAAATATTATCGAATATAGAAATCTATTAATTCATCAAAATCGATTTCTTAGTTAAATATTAACTAAAAACACTATTTGAGTTTTAAAAACTATTTATAGGGTAACGAAAATAACATGAAAATATATTCATTATTATATACAAAAATAATGTACATAACCATAGTGCTATGGTCTTGTTACATAAACCCTTATAACACCCACATAAGACGGAAGAGTAAGGTGTCCGATGGTGATAGATAGTTGGGGTGTCTCAGATAACATTTCACAGGTGGTTATCTTTATTAACTTCCACTTCTCTCATAGGTGGTCCCGCTCAAACATAACCTGTTGAAGCTCGGAATGGGCTTGGTCATGAGAGAAGCCCAATGACTCCACCACTTTTCTGAGTTCTGAAAAATGGGCTTTGTATGGGGCACATCTACTGTATTAAGCCATCATTTCCTTTTTTTGAGTAAATTGGATTCGTTAAAACCCTATATTTATACTAATAATGTGATCACTATTCAATGGCTATAATAGAAATAGTCTCAATTCTTAATAGTATTTTAAAATCCAAAAACATAAATCCAAAGAAGTTGAAATTTTATATAAACATGTTACATAAAGAGACATTTAATTTCATAAAGAGGGATTTCCATTAATGATAGTTTGGGTCATTACAATCTTCCCCCCTCAAGAAATTCTACCCTCAAAATTTCCTTTTCCCACACTAAAAAAGATGTCATTAACTTTAATTCATCACTTCCTCAGATTCCCACGTCACTTCTTAAAACATATGGTTTCTCCACAACACCTTTATGAGGGGCATTGTCTTATTTTTAAAAACTTTTTCTCTATGGTTTAGGATCTTCACTGGTAGCTCCTCATAAGAAAGATCATCCTCTAACTATACCAAATATGAGGAGAGTAGATGTTAATGGTTCAATATGTAATTCCGTAAGAGGGATACATGAAAGACATCATGTTCTTTATCCATGGCAGGTGGAAGTGCTAGCCAATGGGCCACAGTCCCACCTTGATCATGAATCTCGAAGGGGCCGATGTACCTTGGACTTAACTTCTCTTTTTCTCCAAACCTCATGACCTTCTTCCACAGAGATATGCATAGAAAAACCATGTCTCCAACTTTAATCTCAAGGTCTCATCTACGGTTATCTACATAACTCATCTATCAACTCTGGGATGCCTTGATAAGCTGTTGAATGGTTTTCACCTTCTCCGCCATTTTTTCGACCATTTACATTCCAAGTAGCTTACGCTCATAGAACTCATCGCAACATGTTGGTGTTCTATGCCTTTTCCCATAAAGGGCTTCATATGGTTCCATTAAGATGCTCGAGTGGAAATTGTTATTATAAAAGAACTCAACCAGAGTAATATGTTGATCCCAAAAACTTTTTATGTTCATTGAGAATGCTCTCCACATGTCCTCATGTGTTTGGATAGTCCGCTTGTATTGGACATCAGCTTGAGGATGATAAACCGTACTGAATTTCAGTTCAGTATTCATAGCATGTTGAAGACTCTTCCAAAACATATAGCTGAATCGTGGATCTTGGTCGAACACAATAGATTGTGGTACTACATGAAGCCTTACCACTTCCCTGATAAATATCCATGTCAGTTGATCTAATGGGAAATCCTCCTGAATAACAATGAAGTGTGAAAACATTGTAATATGATCCACAATAACCCAGATTGCATTATTTACTTTGGAGATATTCGGAATTCCGAGGACAAATTCCATGGTAATGTTCTCCAATTTCCATTTTGGTATGGGAAATGGATGCATAATTCCCTTAGAATTCTACCTCTATTCCTTCACTTTCTGACACACCAGACACATTGATGTATATTCAGCGATCTCCTTATTCATATTATCCCACCAATAATCCTCTCATATATCTCGATACATCAATGTGTTTATTGGGTGAATAGAGAAATTTGAACTATGTGAATCATCCAGAAGTTCGTTCTTCAGCTCCATACATGATGGAACACATAGTCTTTTCACAAATCTCACATTTCCTTCTTCATTATCATTAAACTCTGAGGATTTACCATTTCTGATAGATTACAATTTTTCTTGAATTCTAACATCATCCTTTTGTATATCCTTTAACTTTTCCAAAAGTGATGTTTGAGAAATCATTTGTGAATGGATTGATGATGTTCCCTTATTTATTATTCTTATATCCATCTTCATCAATTCTATGAATATTGGATCCTTTTCAATTCTCATCAATGATAGAATTACTGGGTCCTTTCTGCGTAGATCATTCGCCACCTTGTTCGGTTTCCCAGGGAGGTAATAGATTGAGTAGTCATAGTCGTTGATCAGATCTAACCATCTTCATTGGTTCATATTGAATACTTTCTGTTTCAATATATACATGAGGCTTTTGTGGTCGGTATATATTTCGCACTTCTCCCCAAATAAATAATGCCGCCAGATTTTGGAATTGAAGTTCACTGCAGCCATCCCGAGGACATGTGGTGGATAGTATTGTTCATGAAAATTCAATTGCCTTGAGGTATAGGAAATGAATTTGTCATTTTGCATCAACACACATCATAGGTCCTTCTTCGATGCATCATTGAATACCAAAAAAAGTACTCCACTTATGGGTAATGTGAGCATGAGCATAGTGATAAGCCTCCTTTTCAACTCTTTTAAGCATTCTTCGCATTCATAACTCCAAGAAAACTTTACTCCCTTCTGAGTTAACCTAGTAAGAGGTTTAGAAAATCTTATGAAATTTCTCACAAATTTTCGATAATATCCCACTAACCCCAAGAAGCTAAGGATATATGTTACCGATGTTTTCCTCGTCCATCCATCAATTGCATCTGTTTTGGAGGGATCCATATATATCCCATTGCTTGCAAAGATATGGCCCTAGAATGATAACTCCTTCAACCACAACTCACACTTGTTATACTTGGCACATAGCTTCTCCTTAGGCAAGGTTTCTAGTATAGTTCTTAGATGCTTCTCATGATCCTCCTTGGTTAAGGACTATATCATAATATCATCTATTAAGACTACCAAAAATTTGTCGAGGTAATATCTAAAGACTCTATTCATCATGTCCATGAAGATTTTTGGAGAATTAGTGTGTCCTAAATGAATTAATATGAATTCATAGTGCCCTTATCTTGTATGAAAAGAAGTCTTGGGTATATCTTCCATCTTCACCATTAATTGATAATATCTCGAACGCAAATCCACCTTGAAGTAGTATTGTGCTCCACGCAACTGATCAAACATGTCATCAATTCGTGGGAGAGGATACTTGTTTTTTATCATGATTTTTTAGCTCATGATAATCTATGAAATGGAGCATTGATCTATCCTAATTCTTGACGACGAGGACTGGTGCACCCCATGGTGAAGAACATGGGAGTATAAACCCTTTATCAAGATTCTCCTATAGTTGATTCTTCATCTCTTCAAGCTCCAGAACAACCATTATATATGTATTTTTGGATATTTTCAATTCACCCGATATAATTTCAATTGAAAATTCAACATCTCTTTTGGGAGGGAGACCATGAAATTCCTCGGGAAACACTTCAGCGAATTCCCTCAAAATAGGCATGTCTTCAAGGATGGTTGCCTCCTTGGAATCAATCTTCTTATCTCGATATGTGTGTTTATAGGGCCATAATATCCACACATGAGATGATGGAGCTAAAGCATATTCATCTTCATCTTTACAATTGAAAATAATCAGGGGTCGATTATCCACATGAAGATTGATTTCCCTCTCACGAAAATTTATATTGGCTCTATAAATGGAACAAAAATCCATTCCATGAATTGCATCAAATTTTAGCAGAGGTAGTATGACGAGGTTCACCAGGATGTTCAATCCACAGATTATGACAGGGGAGGAGTTATATTCATGGGATGCAATAATCGCCCCATTTTTCGTACACACATACATCTCCACTTCCAGGATTTGTGGTGGTGATGGTATTTTTCTACTAAACATTAGATATATAAAAGAATGCATAGAAACAGAATAAAAAAGTATGTTCACTTTTCTTTAATGAATAACTTTAGTACATGTCACCACTTCATTATCGGGGTTCACATCGGTAGTAGTGATGGAAAAATCTCGCCCTTGCTGTCTTCGAGGTTGTTGGTTGCCTCCAAAAACCCTTTGCTTAGGGAACTGATTTGCAAGATGCCCTGGTTCTTTGTAGTTTTAGAAATGAATCACACATTGAGGATCAAATGGAGAGTTCCTCTTCTATGTCTTAACTGTGGGTCTTTCTTGTCGACAGTTAACAGCCAGATACCCTTCTCTTCCAGACCTTAAAGAATTTTCTTTTACCCATCTGGAAATTTATGGTGTGCTTCATTCCGTACCATTTGTAAGTGGGGTTTTAGATATTCTTAGCACTGTTGGATTTATCCATCAGACCACCAGCATTGATGTCCACCTTATGCTTCATATCCCCATGATACCCCTAAGATCCTACGATCTCCATTTCGACCTTGATGGAATATCAGACAATTTCTTCTTAGCTACCGAAGTCACAGATTTCTAGTGCTTTCTACATGATAGATTTCAGCCCACCAAAGAAATGGTAAACCTTGAATTTGGGGGTAATGAAAAATCTGGAAGCGTATCGTGCAAGCCATGTGATGTTTTCCTCATACGCACCAACAGATTCTTCGTCTTTTTGTTTGAGGGCAAGGAATTCCATTTCCATCTTAAGCTGGAGGGTGCACGGAAAATATTTATCAAAAAACATCTTCAGAAAACCCTTCCATTACAACCTCTCGATCTCATCCTCAGGCTTTATATTTTTTATCAACTTCCATCATTGATCAGGTTCACCCTCAATACGGTAAGCATCCAGGAGAACCTTCTCTTGTTCAGAACATTGAAGGATGGAGAAGGATTTTTTTTAAGAGATGAGGGGGGATAGCCCCAATAATTTATCATAAATAATGAAATCCTCTTTTGAAAAACGGGATAAGAGGTAACCCATAACAAAAAGGAAGACATATGCCAAAAAAGATAACCCAAAAGATGGAAAAAATGAATAATGAGGAGAAAATGTCAGAAAAAGAAGGGAAGATTTTCATCGCCCCCTAAAAGAAAGTGTGCTAATGATATTGGTCAAAGAAGAGTGTATCCCCCCTACCAAGAAGTTGTACCATTCTAGAAGCACAACAGAGAAGGTAATTATTCCCACACACGTACAATGTGGAGGGAGAACCAAACGATAGATGCCGGCACATCTATCTCTCTTTTGAGCTGCCCACCCGACAATGCTAGTGAAAAAATCACCACAAGTAACCCTGATGCAACACATCTCAAGACCAAAAACATGACATGTGAAGGATGGATAAGATATTTTCAATGGATTTGATCCATTATTCCATGATTGAGCGATCAGATGATCTATTAAATGTAGGAGGATTTTGTTAAATGAATCTCTCGATAGCGACATGTTCTTTCTTAGGGGGGTTGAACATTCCTGTTGACCCTTATTTCTATTCAAAGATTGATTTATCTGAGATAGAAGCGTGACAAATTATGCGACTCCCGCTCCCATTGGATTGGACATCTCATTAGTACAATCATCACATTGATCTTCACATCGGTTGTTTTCCCGAGTCCTCCTATTACCGGCCATTGGATGGAAGAAAAGGAATGTAAGGGGTAACCCATAAAGGGTAATAAAAGGAAAAAACTGATGACTTATAAATAACTCTTATTTCCTTAACATATGAATCTACTGGCTTCAGTCTATGTTATCCAATATCTTCTTTCTAACATACATCCATTGGTCATTTGTTTGTCCCTTAATAATGGTTCATACTAAGCTTGTGAATTTACCAAAAAAAATCCCTTAGGTGTGTCATAACAAAGAGTGTAGCAAGGCCCATTGTCATTCCCTAGTTCCTGTTCAAGTGTATCTCAAGCTTTGTTTTCAGGTTTTACCCCTAGGATACATTTGTGCCAGATTCACCTCTGCCTAGTTGTATCCATACATGGATGTATTTTCTTGATAAAACACTTACTCAATACCCAAAAAAACATAAGAATGTTATTTTTTTTCTAAGACTTGTCTCTAAGGATTTAACGGGGTTTTCTAATACCAATCCATAAAATAACCAAACCTGTCTTTTGATACCAACTATGACAACCCTGCTTTTTATTTCAAACATAAACATGATTTATTACATAAACCTTCTATTGATACAACATGGAAGATCGAGAGGTCTAGTGTCTTTGGGTCTTAGGAACATTACATAACAACTTATAACGTGGAATACAAAATATTTATTGAAAACTTTCTTTACATGACCACTACATTTCCTCGTACATAGCATTGCATGGGATAACCTGAGGACATGCATAAGAAATGGGTGAGCTATAAAGCTGAGTAAAGGAATAATCCGAGAATAACATGAGGAATAAAATACATGTTAGATAGTTGGCATATAAATAGAGAACAAGAGAAGCATAAACATTGAGGCATGATAAAGCATGATTATCATAACATGGAAATGTGGCAACAACACTAACATGGAATTAGCTTGTGGCAAGGCTCTTTGCACATGGATCATGAGTAAATCCTCGTTACACATGAAGCATGACTAAAACCAAATTTCAAATGAATTATCATGAGTCAACACCCATTTTTCAAGATCTGTCATGATACTATACTTTACCCTATGCATTTGAGCACTATCAGGGTGCACCCTTCTTACACATTTCATTTCATGCATAAGTGTGCCACATGGATCATATAACATGGATTCTTAAAACATAATCATATTTTCAATGATAAGGTAATGTGGAATTCATACATGGAACCTTATAATCAATAAGTAAATGTGTATATAGGTTAATACCCTTGATAGAGAGATGGGCATTGTATTCACTATACAAAGACATTGGCTTAGAAAATCAGTATAATTTCGGTAGTGTAACGGCGTGACATAAGAATTCATAAAAATGGTTGATGAGAGATAAAGGGATGTCACATCATTTTTACATGAAATGGAAGGTAAGTGGGTCATATAGATACATGTTCCAATAGATTTAATGGAATTTAGATTCATGATACAAAATAATTTCTTGATTGTAAATGAGGAGAGAGAAATTTATTTCCGAATTTTGGCATAGTAACAGGTGTACATGAAAGGAATTTAATGAGAGATAAAGTGATATCACATCATTCAAACATAAATAGGGTAGTATGGGGAAGTTTCTATATCATACCAAAACATTTCTATTTGAAATTTAAAGGGTATAACTTCATTAAGAAAATTGGACAAAAATGAGAAATAAATAAAAACCCTTACTTGGAATTGTTCTTCAAAAGGCTTGAGAGAGGCTTGATAGAGGATTCATGGGAGATTGGGGCACCATGGGAGGATTCTTGAGAGATTATTTTAGAGGTTGGAAAAACTCCACATGATTTTTTTGAGGAGGAAGTGGGAGCTTGTCTGTGATTATATAGGAAAGGTGTGGGAATTCATTATTATTTAGGGCTGGGACACCTCACATTAAAATAATAGAAACCAAAAACCAGCCCATTGTTTTTTCCAATGGTTTTTTATAAATGGGAATGGAAAACAATATTTTATATATCCAAATTCCGAAATTCATAAAATAATGTGGTCGCTTATGTGGAGGTGAGTCACACTCCTAAAGAATAAAATTTCGAAAGACAAGATGTTTAATAAGCGTTGAATGTTCAATTAATGCTTTGTAAAATAATCCAAAAAACCGAAAATCACATTATTTTAATGTTAAAACATATATTGGACGAACATAAGTCTTATAGTATTTTATTACATCACTAATGGGTCTTTATGATGTCATAAAACACATTATATATTTAAACGGTATTTAATTTTTACAAAAACATTTGACTGTCTTAGAAAATTATTAAAAAGTCACCATTTGATAATTTTGAGATCATGTTACCATAAATAATATTCATTTTATCTAAATAATTTTCTAAATATGATAGTTTTCACTTTTAAAATAAAATCATACAATTATCAAAAATTCATGGTTTTTGAAAAAAATGGCTTTCAAACCATAATAAAAATTACAATTGCATTCAAAAAATTATATGATCATTTATATTTAATAAAATATAATTTAATAATAATAATAAAATATTACTAAAATAATATTTAATAAAAAAATCCATTAATTCATCAAAATACATTTCTTAGTTGAATATTAACTAAAAACACTATTTGAGATTTGAAAACTATTTACAAGGCAACAAAACTAACATAAAAATATATTTAGTATTATATAAAAAAATAATTTACACAACCATAGAGCTATGGTCTTGTTACATAACCCCTTATAACACCTGCATAAGACCGAATAGTAAGTTGCGCGATGGTGATAGACTCTTGGGGTGTCCTAGATAACATTGCTCGGGTGGTAATATCTATCAACATCTTGCTCTCTCGTAGCTGGTCACACTTGAGCTTAACCAGTTAAAGATTGGCTTGGGCTTGGTCAAGAGTGAAGACCAATAATGCCACCTCTTTTCTGAGTTCCAATAAATGGGCTTCGTATGGGGCACGCCTAATGGATGAGGCTATCACTTCCTTTGTCTGAGTAAATTGGATTCGTTAAAGCCCGATATATATACTAATCATGTGATCACTATTCAATGACTATATTAGCAACAAACACAATTACTAACAGTATTTTAAAATCCAAAAACATAAAACCAAAGATGTTGACATTTTATATAAACATTTTACATATTTAGACATGTAATTTGATCAATAGGGATTTACATTAATGAATTTCTAGGTCATTACACATCAGATCTAGACCTATAAGAGGCAGGTATGGGGAGTGGCAGCTTGTTCCCCATTTGGCCGAGTCAGGAAAGAGTGGTATCATTAGTGGTTAGTTCGATATTGGGACTACATTTGTGAGCATGGTTTGGGTTGCATATAGACAATGATAGAGTTTTTTGAGTTTGGATTATAGGCTAGGTAAGAAATCGTTGGTGCGGTGGCCGACGTATCCATTCATTGGGACTCTGATAACCATCCTCTTGACTCTTAACAATATTACACTAGTTATAGGGAAATAATTGTACATGAGTCATATAGGAATGGGTTTTGAGTTTTCGTTTTCCATCTTGAGTTAGATCTCCAAATATACACTTTGAACATGGTGAGTCTTGAGGTTATTTCAGGATTCCTCCATGTAGAATGATATAAGAGGTTCCATGATGGGATTTTGATAACTATCCCCCATGGTAATTCTTTGGTGTAGGGCATAGGTATTGTGGCTGGACTTCTGGGTGGTCCACCTATTGAGCCACCACTTGTCGAGCAGCAGGTTGTGCTGGCAGTGTCGGATTCAGATGTGCTTAGGTTGAGTGCAATACATGGGTTATAGAGGTTGATAATTCTATGGATACAAGGTTTACAATACCCCAATGCAGTTGATGATTGTATCTCTATAGTCACACATGTTTTCCACCTTCCGAGGACACCACTCGATCAGATGGTAGTCTTAGCAGAGAGATTTTTTCATGATTTAGATGGGGACTGGTGGAATCTTGTGACGCATAACCATGATGAGGATATTATCTATTTGGAAATAATTGAGTTGATCTTCATGGAGTATTTTTATCCCGCCACGTTGAGGTCAGTGCATATCGAGGATATTTTATAGCTTATGTAAGAGAGCAAGACCATGGAGGATTTTTCATCATGGTTCACAGACTTGTTGCGATACTCCATAGATATGGTTTGGTAACCATTTTTTGATTATGAACCTTTGAGAAATACCTAATCTGGGAGATCAGGGCCTCAGTGGTGTCACTATGGATTTACACCTATTCTGGTTTCCTGAAGAGATCCTTAGTGGAGGATTGATTTATAGTAGAGAAGACACTTACTATATGTTCTAGGAAGATGGGAGCTAAGACCAAATTATCTTGTTCAGTAACTAGTAGTTGAAGGCAAGCTCAGGGGTCCGGGCTTGCATGACAGTTTATGAGGTGACCCCTAGATGGAGGATCTGAGGCATATGGATATTTTTTCATTTTGGTGAGTTTTTGTAGAGGTAGTGTTATTCTTGTCATGACACGAGACATCTTACTAGAGATTTTCGGAACCACCGTGTTTCTGAGAGGAATGTGGTTGATAAACTACCCTGGATAAAGTAGTGTGTCATGAACAAAGGTCTACATGGTGAAGGACAAGGTAGAGGAGAGGGTGTAGCAGTGGTAGGTAGCAAAATTGTACAAGTTTCCACCACCACCCTTGGTGGTCCATGCCAGGCTTAGAGAGCTATATGCTGGACTTGGTAATAGATGTTGGTCATTGAGGATACTGACCTAGAGGAAATGTGTATGGATAGAGGTACACTTTGTTTTATTTATACATTCTATTATATTTTGGAGGTAAAAGTTTATTTCCATTTTCTGATTGAGGTTTTTTGGTAGTGGCAATGGAATTTGTAAGATCATGTGTCAGTGTTGTGCATCAGAGCTTTAAATAAATAAGGAAGATGGATCCTTCCCCCACCGAAACACATTTCCATAATGCAACTAAAACTATGATGGTGAATCAGTGCCACCCAAGGAAAAAAGTGTAAAGGTTTGGGGGATTATTTCATCTAACTTGTGTGTTCATAGTGAGGTTGTGGGTTATGAAATTTTCTAAAAGGTCCTAGTAAGACATAGGATGTGTGATTGTGCATCCCTATTTTGTTTGTTTATACCCTCATGTGTTCAGTGTCAGCTTGATATATGAGTCGCTTGAGGAGGTCGGGGGGCTATTGATGTGGATAGTGACTCACAATAATGAGAGATAATTTCCCTACTAAGACACATTCTTGATATGCGATGTAAAACCATGCGGGATACTAAGTGTTGTCCAATGTTTATAGTATTGAGGTGTGATTGATGAGTCACCCTGACTTTTTTAGTAGGGTTTTTAGTCTCTACATTAGGTCAGCTATGTGGCATACCGATAGATCATTAGACTACAGGAGACCAATTGCATGGTGTTTTCCACCTATCAAATTTGATGAGACATGTTCCTGGTTCCTCGATGTCGACTTGGGATGAGTTGGATATGGGTGTGGTAGCCCATGTGGTACCATTTAGTTTGTTGTTATCAGTATCATGGGACCCCTTGATGACATTGTGGTGGTTTTTGGTGAACCCTATGTTGAGGGAGACTTAGTTGAGAGTCTAGTTTCATTCCCTAGGGATTAGGAATATTCTTTTCAAGGTAGAAAATCATGAAGGTGGGGTGGATGTAACGACTTGGGAATAGACTTCTAAGACAGTGAAATATTTAATCATATATTTCCAGAGCTAGGAACTAAGACATCATGCTATTATGTGGCCCAATGAGCTCGGAATACATTTTATAAAAACGATAAATATTTTTATACTATGCATATGTAGGAATAAATTTATATCTTAAATGGTAGATCAAATCATAAAACAGAGTCCATTGTTGAGTTCGAAGCATTCCATTTACCCTTGGAGGGGTATATCTTTTTTGGGCACATTTTTTATGTGGAAAAGGATATTGAATATGTGATCGTAAATAAAATAAATAAATAATCTTTTTACGTTAGATGGAATAAATCTTGAACAAGCATTGATTGAATTTTTTAGACTATCAGTTTATAATATTGTTTTTACCTAGGAATTACATAAACATCATCAACATGAGGGTTTGGGCATTTCCATTTTGGCAATGCCCATGTGGAAGGGGAGTTAATTTGGGGAATTCATTTAATAAAAATGAAATAAATATCTCCCCCCTCCCCCATTAGTGTTCACGATAGATGAGTCATAAGCCCACTCTTCCCTCTTTGTCGACGCATGACCTAGAGGCTGAATCGACGAAATGTGGTGTCGTCAGAGTCAGATCTTTATGGTGATCGCACCTAGATCATTCAACAATAGCTTTTAAGTGTGGATCTAACCTTGAATCTATGAAATTGTTCCCATGGTATGTTGTTTCGTGTTTAAATTTGATCACCTTATTTATGCATCATTTTTTTCGATCGATGATGAAGCTTCGAGTAGATCTTGAGTTAGTATAGATATAATCGCGAGGTTTGGGGATCTTGTCTCAGAATAATTTTCCAAGAACCTGTGTGTTTCATGAGGTTCGTGGGAGGAACACCAGTGCATGGTGGTCAATCAACATTCTAGTGGTGTTTTAGCCAGGGAGGGAAGTGGTTTGTCTATGAGGAGGTGGCGACGTCGTGGGTGTGGGAGATGGAGGCTTTTGGGCGGTGTGACGGAGGCCATCGGGCCAAGGAGGCATGGGATGTATAGGTGAAAAGATGGTAAAAAGTGGGCCATGGGTTATTGAATAGAAAGTGGGTATGGTTTGAGAAGGTGGACCAGGTGATTTGTACTGGTAAAAGAGGGTCGACCCCGTAGGAACAGGTTAGGTCGGGCCGAGGGGAATTCAAAACCCCATAACTTTTAAACTGTGAATCCATTTTACATGTCGTCAACGGAAAAGTGACCACTTTCTTCACGGAAGAGATTTTGAGGAAATTTTGAGAAATTTATGTTTTAGGATTGAGTGTTAATGTCCTAAAATTTTCAATTATAATAATAATAACATAATGATTATTATTTAGAGATTCTAATATCGGACTTATCTCATGCATCAGATGTCTGATTAATATGTTGTTAGTGGAATTATGACCCTGAATTTAATATATGTATTTCAAGACTAAATTTGGGTGCTTAAACCGAAATTGGGGTACATTATTCACCCATCCCATTTTAGGCATTTGCGGTGAAATGTGATTTTTTCATCGGTCGCCCATTTTGGAAGAAATAATAGCTGATCCCATGTGTTTTTTCATGATTATTGCAATATTGTGACGAGTATGATGTCTTCTAGGAGTATGGAATTAATTACCCACTTTCATATGCCTAGAGTCGGTGAATTTTTTTAATATATTTTCTTGATTACAAGGAATTGAATCCTGTATAACCGATTAGTTTAACTATCTTGGATAACATATTACTAACACGAACTTTAAATTACATTTCAAAACATAACAGGAAACTTTTGTAATTATTTGAGAACACAATTATTCTCCAAGATTAACCCTAAATATCATTCATAATACACTTCTTGGAATCCTAAGAAAATAAAACATAAGAAGGGGAAGATCTAAAATGCTAAATAATGTAAAAAAATGCATTATAATATTTCAGAAATAACCATAAACATTAAATCAAGTATAATAAATAAACAAAAGCCTATCATAAAATTAAAAATAATATAGCAAGAATAAATAAAATAATTATATTTAAACATTCACATGGGTATTATACTTCTCAAATAATCACATGTAAAACCAATAAGTAATATCATACTATGAGAATGCAAAATATTGAACATCATATCCATAATGTCAATGCCTTTTTACAAGACCATAAATAACCATACCGTCAAGGCCTACTGACATGACACAAGTTTATCTCATAAGACCTTCTGATATATCAAGCATCAATAAAGGGGCTCTCATATCACATACCAAGTCTAATTAATTCCATTTATGAAAAGGTTGAATCCAAACTAACGTAATCATTCATATTAAAACTAGAATATGAAAAGTTAATACTTAATCCACAAACTATGAATGGAATTAAAACAAAGCATCCATAGAAATACATATAATATACAATTAAATACAAAATGAAATATTTCATCATAATAAATCAACCTTAATTAACAATAAAATCAAACAACTGATGTTGAAATAGATTAAAATAATCTAAATCATTAAAACTATTTGAGAGAAATATCCTTTTTTACCATGAAATCAATTAAAAGTCACTCAAATATAAAAGAAAAAAATTATTTTGATAATAAACATGTAATACTATAAAGAAAACTTCAAATTGTTAATCCATCATAACTGAAGAAATAACCACAGACACTATATAAGTTAAAAAAATTCTTTAATTTTTCAATATGGTTATAAAGTACCTCATTTGGAAAATGACGAAAATATTATTTTTTTAAAAAAATATATAAAATAAAACATATGTAAATATTAATTTTAAAAATTTTTAATAATGTTTTGAAATATAATTTATAAAACATGGAAATGGATGATAAAGATATTACTGAAGATACTAATGTATAAATAAGCTTAGATAATAATGAGATTGTGAAATTAACCTTTTCCTTGTACTTTCCTTGAGTCGGGGGTGTTTTAACTTCCTGTATAATGTTTAATGTATGTTATTAAATAATACCAAAACCATACCCATATTTATGATAGAATATACGATCCTTTTATATCATTTCGTTAATAATATTTTAGCATTACTGTTATTCGGGTGTTAACTACTTCATTTTACCTTTCATGTTTGTTTTCATGTATGTAATATTTGTTTTTTCTATAATGTATTTAATTCATGTAAATAATAAAATTAAGTTTATAATTATTATCCTTACCCATAAAATATATCATAAAATGTTTCTTAAATGGTTAATGTGGAGGATGAAACTCACCGTGTTGTGGAGACGGAAGGCCATACGTACACATGAGCGATGATATCATTCTATTGATGAATAAATGGAATAAAATTAGATGGTATATTAACTATAAATAATAATTATAATGATATATTAATTAATTATTTCCATTATATTCATAATTATACCAATATAAATTAATTTAGTGTGGAATAACAAATTGCACCACGATATAGAGACGGTAAGTCGTACGTATGCACACATAGTAATATTGTTATTCATATGATAGATAAAAATGAGTAATATGGTTGTATCATAATTATAATAACAAATTATCATATATATGATACTTGATTTATTACTTTACTATAGAGTGAACATAGTAAGTGGATGTAGAAAAGGAAATAACATTGAACGAGTTGACAAAACAAGTACCGCTTTTTCAGGTATTGTTCTATAATTTGCACAAAAAAAGCTCATTAGGTTTGTGTTATACACTAATTAAGGACTCTAAGATGATTTTCGGACTTTTTGAAGGATAATTGGGTTGTTTTGGTTCAATCCAAAGGGCTTTAGAGGTTTGAATAAATGATAAGGAGATGTGCCCATTTTTAAGAGAGGTAAGGGACACTTTTGGAAATTATGAAAATATTAAGTTAATATAAATTAATTTTCACCTCGAAATGTCCCCAAATTAAATTATTTAGAATATAAGATGTGTATGGGTAGAAATAATTTCAACCAATAATATTTATTCATGTTTTTATTTTATTTTATACTTTATCATTTTTATTAATCTTACTTTAATCAATTTAATTTTTATTGTCGTCATAATATTTTAAATATTAAATGGTTATAAATATTTTTATATATGATATCAACTGACCTTATATGAATCCTTTATGATATTATAGACATTATAATTATTAAATGGTCAATTCTAAGGATTTTTATAATTATAATATAATTTAACGAAATGATTTTTTAAAATATCAATAGTTTCAATTTCTGACCCAATTTATTCTATTGAAATTTAATATAAAACAAAAAAAAATATAATATCAAAAACTCATTGAATACACTCATAAAATTTTATAGTCATTAGAATATTTGTGTATCACTTCAATAATTTAATAGTATATTTTTTTAAATTTTTTTAAATCCTTTATTTGATATTTATATTAATAAACTAATTACTTATTTACTAAGGTTTCATAATTTTTGATAATTATGTAGTTTCAAAAAATTATTAATAAATTAAAATGATGTAGAAAATTATTATATATTTTCATTTGATATTCATTAAAAATGTATCTCCAAGTTATCCATATTTTAAAATTATGGAACTTATAAGATTGAGAGTGTGACACTACGTCACATTCTTTAATTTTAATAATATAAATGAAATTTACATGGAAAAATGTCTATTAAATTATTCAAAATTTATCATTGTGATATCATTAAAATTATAATAGTAATTTTTCAGAATTATTTTTTTGTTAATTTTTTATCCTTTAAAAAATTATTTTTTATTTTAAAATGTCATTTATGTAAATTTGGAAACTATTTATTTTTTAAATTTTTATAAAATAATTAAAAAATGATTATTTATAAAACATTACATGTACACATACCTAATATGTCAATTTCATCCAAAAAAATCATGGATTTCATAAAATATTTCGAATTATAATAATTATAATATTTTTAATATCATTAAATTAATTCATAATTTAATAAATCAGTTACAACATAATTTTAGGGTCCAATTTCATTTAATTATTTATTTTATAAAATTATAAATAAATTTATATAATGTATATAATAATTTTATTTTATAATGAATATTTATTTTTTTACAATATCACTAATATAACATCATATTTAAAATATTTTACATGTCAAAAACAAACATATAATAAAATTGGATTTTCATTAAATAAATTATTATAAATATGTTAAAGTCATCACTGTGGCTTCAAGTGCTCCCAAAATCAACCCAAAGATTATTTCGGTAGAAACACACATACCCAATAAAATAAGGACAAGTTTTAGTATAATTATAATATATTTTTTACCTTTAGTTATCTGATTTACCCTTAACCTCAATAAAAAAATTACTAGTGTTACTATTCATACTGCCGCAAAATATGAGGAAACTGTTTACATAATATGAACCACTAATCTCAAATATGTAATAAACTTTTAAAATTTCAAAACACAGATATTTCAGTAATTAATTTAAAATATATCCCACTGTCGGAAAGAAAAATCAGTGTTTTAAAAGTCAAAACATTTAATGAGATTGAATATTTTTACATAAAAATTCATGGTAAAATGAATTCCACTAACAAAAACAGAATTAACTTATAAAATTATATTCTATTTCTTTCATTAAAAAAATTTAATAATACAATTTATCCAAATAAATTTTTTCGATAAAAAAGTATTCAATTTAAATTTAGTATATTTTTACAATTCATCAAACCATAAAAATTATCAGAAATATATCAAAATTTATTCAAAGTATATTTTTATATCCCACATGAGAAGTAGATTTTTTTTAAAAAAGCATAATATATAAAATTTGTAAAAACATGTTTTTAAATGGGTTCACCATAAATAAATGGAAAAAACTTCATTTTATGAAAAATATTTCTTTTATCCAAAAATGGAATATTTTATTATATCATGTCTAAAAAATCATAACGCAAAAGTTTAAATTATATGGAATATATAAAATAAAAAATATGGTTAATACTACTCATAACCCTTAATTTAACATCAATGTTATATATTATATTAAATAATAATATTTGATAAATATATTTTTGTTCGGTAAAACATGGCCTTTCATGTAATGTCAGACAACTCATTGTTGTGTGTTGCATAAGATTGACATGGTGTAGTTTAAAAACAATAGAATGAAAAAACAATTATTCAAATATAAAAATATTGTAATGTATTTTGATGTTACAGAGGTGTAGGACGCCCAATGACCCATTAATGCTTGTTGAGTTGAAAATCTCCCTTTTCACTATTTATCCATTTTGTGTATGTAAATAGCCTATCATGTATTTTTCTTCATAGTAATCTATGGTGGGCATAGTTTGAGTCATAAAGTCATTGAGTGGAGGTGATGTTGTGTGGGTCTCTTGGGACAGTGAATCTTTGAACGACAGGGTTGAGTAGGCCCCCTAGGTACTTTCACTATAATGGTTCTTGGTTTTACACACTTTTTACAAGATTGAGATCCCCTAAATAGGATTAGATCAGATAGAGATGTAACTTCCCACCGGTGATGTCGAGTGAGTATCATCTAGATTTTTTTTCCTAGAACTGGTTCTTGGTATCAATGTAAGAAACTCAACAGAGGTGGTGATCCCCTATTTAGATGGATAGATCCTTAGGGGATTTTTTGGAATCATTGGGTATATGATCCCATGTGCAGTTGTAGATGATAGTAGGGTTTAATTATCATCAGTTATACAATCCCCTACTCATTGTGTAGTTTTGATAGGGTTTTTGGTATCATAGGTATGATCCCCTACCTCACAAGTTTTACTAGATGGTGTTTTCTACAATGTTGGGGCCACTTATACATAAGAAAAGATCCTCTATCATAGATATGTGATCTGTAGAACATTCGGCTGGGTTATATTATCCCCTAGAGGATCTTGGGTGTTATCCCCTTGCTGAGGTATATTTAAGTTAACAGATTATGTTTTAATATCCCCTAGTGGCCCTTACGATTGATCCCTTATCCAAGCAGTTTTTTGTTTACATTGAGCCTCAGAGTAATGTTCGTAATGGGAATATCTGATGATAATGTTTTATCATATGGGCCATCTTGTTGGATTTTATATCTCAGAAAAGTATCATCAAGGATGATAGAGCCCATAGACTCTGTTCTTTTGGTTATTTGTCTCCATAGAGCCTTGAGTAGAATCTGTCACTTGTTATGAGCTAAGAACCTCTTGAGACATGGATTCTGAGATGAGAATATCTAGGTAATTTTTTAGAGTCCTTTTAGTGTAGTCACATGTTGGGGTTGACACCCCGAGTTGACTGAGGTGACCTGTAAAATAAAAATAATGATGGACGAGATGCTGATTCTATCTCCACTAGGTTTTCATCTAGCTGGGTCAAGTGGTATATTTACATTCACTTGTTCCCTTTTAATTTTGTTGTTTTGGGGAAACTACTGAGTATCGTTGTTCTCACTATTTCATTGGATTTTTCCAGAAATTTAATTTATCTTTTGCAGACTACATACCTTGCAATAGAGTCTTATGAGGACGTAAAGTGGGTAGGGCTTAGTGAGCTAGTCCGACAGAGGTGTTTAGTGGAGCTCATTAAACGAGTTTTCCAAGGCGTGCATTTTACATTTATCCCATCTATATATGAATTTCATATGCTTTGTAGTTTTCTTTTGGTGGGATCTGTTTTTTACTTTTGGTTATTCTACTATACTCTGGTTGGGTATAGATGTATGCATGATTTTCATTCCAATTTTATATATCTCTGTTTTATTTTTAGGAGTTGTATGTGAGTGCATGCATACTTGTATGATATGATAAGGCCTCCATTGTACATGATATCCTTCTCAACGCTAGTCAGCAGCCCCAAGACAATTAGAGGAGGGCTAGGGGAGTCACATGTCAAGCCCCATTGGGTCGGGTTATGATAGTCTTGGTAAAAAGCTGGCAATACCAATCTATGAGTGATACCATGTCCCATACATGTTATTATAGGGATGATCTCATTGTGTTATACATTTATACCATACTATGACTGATTCATGGGATGCCTCTTTATAGATGACCTTTTATGGAATCTTATAATGATGATTAATTATAGTCCTCTTAGGGTGATACATGGGATTCCTCTTTACAGATCACCTTGGATGGGCCTGGGATTCAATTTGAATAATAAAATTTAATCCTCTTTTTAATGATCTATGAAGTTCCATTTTAAATGTTGAAAGGAAACTTTCGAAAAGGCGAAGAGATAATATATTTTAAGTTCATGTTTGTATTCATCCATTATGATATGCATAGTTATGATACCATAAGATAAATCTATGTAATAAAACATATATTATTATATGTATATGGATTCATATGAACTAACCCACATGTCCATTTAAAATGATGGTAATTTTCATATAAATTTCATATATGAAAATATATAGTGTCGACATATCTTCACAGGTATTCGAGCTTAGGATGAAACAATGATGGTTGGACAGGTGACCTGTAGGAACCTTATCAGACTTGTTTAGTCTGATTATTTATTTTCTATATTATTGATATTCCTACACACTATCTAATTTTATATTCAAAATCCTGATTATTCTTTAGTGACAATTTATGGTGGTGTATTAACTATATGGAACACCCTTCATGATCATCCTTTATACATGGGTTCCTGATTGGACCTCCTATTTATTGGTCCATCTATTATTTCTTTTATTGTGAATGGTACCCAGGAGATTAGAAGCATAATACTGAGATGAATACTATGATTCTCTTGAATATAAACATGTGTATTTTTTTCATTTTATTTACCTATGTAGTTTATTATAGTACGATATTTATATATATTCTTATTAATTGTGGAATCTTATAGAAATTCTGGAATGGTTGTATTTGGTGTTTTCCATTTCATATAATTTTCTTCACTTATTATTATTCCTCCTATACTTATCATTTATTAATACTGCTTCTGATATTGTTTATTGATTCATAATTGATATCCCATTTTTTTCCTCTTATCATGAGGGTATAGTCTCCCAACCATATCATCATTCAACCCTCACTACTTTTTGGATGCCTCTAGAATATAGCGAGGCATGGTTGAGGCCATTTGGAAATCGTTCCTTCTACAAGTTGTATATTCAGTCATACCATAGAGTTATTGAATCATACTTATAGCTAGTTAAGTAGATATATCAATATTTAACATATTAATTGATAAAATTAATTAATTAAGATATGAAACCCCTTTAATATAATATAAATAGACCACATAAATTAGTATGAACCAATTTAAACAGTTCTTTGTATCTTTATCCTTTCCCATGGAATTGAGTTTTAGTTAATTTAACTTGTAAATATTATTGACATAGATCCATGGGTATTATCTCTAGGGAGTATAAATACCATGTTTGATATAGTTTGGTTAAATGATTATTATTTAAATTACCTATCATATTGTTCCATAGCCGGATATGATAAGAATCATTCTCCCAATATTTTTCAATGATTTTTCAATACTTTATTTTCAGGTTATAATATATATAAAACAAATTCATTAGATGTTTCATAACATAATATATGTTATCCTCTTACAAACGAACAAATTTATTACTATATATAAAATAAAATCCAATCATTTCTAAACATGATACAAAGATTATGTTTCTGGTAAAATATAGTACATAATAACAACTAATTAGTTCAAGAATCATCCCATTGGGAAAAGAAAGATGATAATATCCCACTATTAATACTTATATTTCTGAACCATTTTAATCTCAATGTGAAGATTCAACTTTTGAAATTTTTCAACAACTACTTTATTCTTTAATTTCAAAATATATGTGTAATCTACATGTAGCTTCCAATACCCATGCTCTATAAATAGATAGATTGCATTCAATTGAAAATATACCCAAGGATGAACTATAATCATGATTCCTCTTCTTAGTTGAGAAAATATTATTCTAGTAACCATTCATTCCACAATAAAACAAGACTAAATCCTACTCATTTATATCCCTCTATGTATTTTCAATCATAAAATCATGGTTCAATAATGTCGTTGATCTATATTAATCCCTTGATGCTTTAGCCCTTAATTTACCCATTTTGTTTACTTTAAGGATAAAGGATTTAAAATTCACCATATCCATACATTCTTGGAAAACTAATTCCAAAAAATGTGGTTGTAATTTATTCATGTCATTAATTTTATAATTATAAATTAATATTGATATTATTTGTAGTAAATATGGAAGAATGATATTAGTTCCAAGATATTTTTTCAGCTTGAACCCAAGGGACATAGGACAATCAATGTATCTAATAATCTTGTGTACATAGGGTACTTCTTGAACTTTTTCTTTTATCCCACATCTAAATAGAACATTTTATATCTCATAAAATTAATTATGACCACTCTCCATGTTTTTCTCTTAGAGAATAGATATCATTTGGAATGAATATTTGTCCTCATGATTTTTAACTAACTCTCTAGACATAAATGATCACATGGAACACTAAACATAAATTTCACCACTCTTATTATTCCAATGTTTACCTATAACCTTCACTCATGCTTCATGGGGAGATTAGTAGGAAGGGGTGATTCTAGAATATAAATCTTCCTCTCTATGCATAATATAATGAACAAGTTCTTGTACCACTTCAAAATCATGTATCAAATCATGATATTATCATTATAAAATATTGATCATAGTGAAATTAAATTTTTAGTGGTTTTAATTTTTTTCTTAGAAAATGAAAATTGGAATATTTGTACATTATGATGATAACTATTATAAATTTTTAATTTTTAAATTTTAATTGTCACCAACTATTTTATCTAATGCTATAAGACCACAACTAGTAGACTTGGAATATTTTATCACATGAGTATTCTAATGAAAATGATAATTGATATGTATACTCATAGTCTAAAATCTATTACTTCAGCATTGCTAATAGAAGATAGTGATTAGTGTTTTACATTCTAGCCGAATTAACATGGGGATCCATTATCTATTTAGTGGTGTCACATATCCTACAAGTAATTACATTGTATTAATCACTTCATTTCCTCTAGTATTGATACAATATTTTCATTGAAAATACTTTTCTATCAATATTAGTTAATTCAACCTAACTCTATCATAATAACATTTCAGTAGTATGAGGTACCATCAACTAAGGGTTCTTAGAACCCAAAAAAATATTTTGTATCCAAATTCATTAAATAAAAGGAATCTATTGACATCATATTTTCATTTCAAGATTTTATTTTATGTCTTAGTTAATGAAATCAATTTTTATTTAACAATATTGTTCTATGTGATCATAATAACAATATAACAATTTTATAAAATAGAAAACATTCTTCAGACATGTTTTTTATGTTTTCGAGATATTTTATTATTCTACTATGTGAATATTTGTAATAAATATAGATTAACCAAAAAAATAAACTATTGAAACTATAAAATCAATAAATAATGTTCTCTTGCAATCCATTTCACTTGTTTTTTTACATATTCTTTCATCTCGAACAACAAAACTTTGATCTCTTTCGATCTTTGGAATGTATAATCATACATATGTGAGGGGAACTTGTAGAATGAAATGAAATTTAATCATTTAAATGTGTACATTAAATCCCTTATTCAGAGTTAATATTTATGGAAGAAAGATAGATATTCAAAAATAAAATGATTATTACAATTAAATAATTACATATAGTTATTAATTCAAATAAATAATAAATGAATCATGCACTGGTTGATCTCGACTCATGATGTATCAACCTATGATTATATTATTTAATATAAACTAAAATCTCTAAATATTAACTTGATAATATTTTTAATGCATTAACTTAAATTAAATAACTCTAACTACATATTGATATTCCCCATAACACTGTAATTTTTCTATTAAATTTTAGTAAAATATAAATAATTTTTTTAATTGTTTTATAATTTTTTATAACTATTTTGTCCAAATATGATCCTAAAAAATTATTTTAGTACTTTTTATGGGTTAATTAGGTAAATCTAATCAAACCTAGACTGAATTGGTCCAACCCATGAAGATACTCCATTTTAATTATATATATATATATAAGTGAAAACAAATCATGTTTTTATTTATTATTTTATAAAATTCCCATGAAATATTTGCTTAATATTCCCATTAAAACATTGTATAAACATCCCATGAATGCTTTGATTAAGCATCCCATCGTAGCTTTGGGTATGATTCAAATGGATGTTGTGGGTAATATTCCAAAGGAATCATTGGGTAGAATTTACATGGATGGTTTGGGTGATCTTCCCAGGGAAGCATTGGGTAGGTTTTGTTTTTTTATTTTGGAAACTAAATCATGGATCCAAAGAAATTAGGTATTAACAATGGTCTACATCGACTGGTGTTCTGTGTATCTAGCTAAAATGAAATGTACTCGGATGATAAAAAACTTAAACTAAATCACGGATGATGTCAGTAAAGTAAATAAAAATATAAAAAATTCAGTTTCATTATATCAAGTATCAAAAACTAGTAGATTTTTTATCGATCATATTATGGTGATACAAAAAAAATTAACGTGTCATTAGTTCTTTCGAGGATGTATTGAAACCATCATTCCAAATCATATAAAATTTAATTCATATTTTTTTCAATAAAAATAATTAGATATTTTATCTAAGAACAATTTAATGAACACATAGCACAATTGAAGCACGAAAAACATTAAATTTAAAATTATTAGTTATAATTCATGTAAAAAACATTTAAACCAAAAAACCCCTTTCCCTAATTTTAGAATGGATCATTTATAATTCAGTATCATCATGATAAATAATATCAAATAAAACTGTATATGATACTATGTTTGTTTGATGTTACTAGTTTTATTCATCCAATATTGACTTTTTATATATCCAAGGATCCAATATATGAATCCCTTAGATAATCCGGAAAAGAAAAATGCTCTTGTATCATATATCTACCATTACATAGTCATATTATGGTAAAACTCAAAGACATACAATGTATTTTTTGTTATGTGGAGAATGTGGACTCGATTGAGAAGATGGGTTTGATCTGACCATTTTATTTCTTTTTAATCTATCTCTGAAAACATGATAAGAGAATAGAATACATAGTCCCTAAATAAATACATCCAAATTGGGTATATCACTATTATAGTTCATAAATGTGATTTATACTTGGGTTATACATTCCAAACATTTCACATTGATATCTATAAAGTAATAACCATTATTTTAGAAAATTGAGTACATATATAACATAGTTATATTGTCATAAATTTTCCAATTATTTTATCACCCACATAGATTATTAAAAAATGTTATGTGATAAAATAAGAAAGTTTAACAAGGCCAGTAAACTCCATTAAATAATTTAACAATCAATTCACATCTTATTTTCATTTGAAAAATTATATTTTCCCATACACTATTTTATGATTAAAAAACTCATGATTAACTTGATATATAAATTGAATCATAATTATTATAAATTTGAATATTGTAATTAAATTAGTTTTACTTATCAGCAATCATAATTGAACATTAATTGGTCATCGTATGCATGTCCCAGTTAGTCATAACCTAATATACATAAGAATATGTGGAACATGTGGATACACATAGTGAGTTACCCTCTTAGTCCTTATCTTCGTTATAGTGAGTCTAACTTGATGAATAAGGTAGGAATCTTGAAATACATAATGGACCATAAAGATACAAGTAATGTCACACCATTGACTACCTACTATAATCACATTCTACATTAATAATCTCTTTGTATCACAATATTTCATAAAGAATGATTCATAGTTGTTCCGTAATACTTTTGTTTCCTTATATATTTCACGGCATTATTGGAAGGACATAACTTTTTATACCATGTCAATTAATTTAATTAAATTAAAACCATATGGGTCAATCTAATCCCATTATATATCACTTCCATAACTCAAAATCAAAAAATTCTATCTTAACCGTTCAACAAATGCCATTCTACAAATGATGCATCCAACACATGCTACATGTCCATGAATTCAATATTATTCCATTATCCCTTGAAAAAAATAGAAGATCAAATGGAGTAAATTTATGATGATCTCATATCTAGAGGAAAATACACAATTGTATAGATATGAATAACCAATGACCCCTAAAGCATGTGACTTTTCTATTGTTCAGTCTTTTATCATGATCTAATCTACATGATATCACCATGTGAAAAAGATATCATAATAAGTCTCTCTAATAAAGATCCCCTAGCAACTGATATCCATATATCATCTATGTCCATTCATTTTGATGTATTACAAACATATGTTATATATTTATTTATTACTATAATTGTATCTCATGTTTCTCATCATATCCTAATACAACTATAACAATTTGATGTTATATGTAGTTGAAGGACATTAACATGTCAACAACAAATATATAAGTATCAAAAAATTAATATTAACAATAAAAACATTTATATATATATATATATAATAGAATTTATATTTAATTGTAATCAAATTACATGATGGAGTTGGGTCTTGGGAATATAATCATAATAACAAAAAAATAAAATTCATTTTAAATTATAAATTAATGAAATATATTTTATAAATTATATTACTTTTTGGAGATTGATTTAAATGATATATGTTAAAAGAGATTAAATATATGATTTAAATACTAACTTATAAATAAACTTAAAAGTAATAGTTAGTAGATAAATATTTAATTTTTCTTTGACTAAAATAATTTAATATTAAAAGGGATATTATTTTAAAAAAATTTAAATGTAATATATATTTTTTCCTAAAAAATAAAACTGATCAATTTATAAAAATGGTTTCAATGAAATTGTTTTAAATATATATATATATACATATATATATATATATTAACCCTAATCATTTTATTATTAATTGAAATGAAATTTGAATAAAATCATATATTGTTTTGAATGATTTTTTTTAAAAGGATTATATATATATAATGTTTTCATTCAAAGATAAATATGTTTTAATATTAACTTGAATATGAATTAATTTTTTCATTTATGGAATCAGCATTTCATGAGTAAATACGTTCTTAAAAATTATATTTTTTGGGAATAATAATTACTATGGAAAATAATCTTATTTTGAAATTGGGTTGCAATGGGGAATATGGACTATAATGATGTTTCAATTGTTGTATTGATATTTAGCCATTTATGAAGTCCTTTTTTTATTTTTGTAGTTTATAATAAAATTCAGTCCAAAATTTCCATACCTAACTCTCATAACACCCTTTTAATTCTATGTTTACCATTCACTATAGTAATGTATCCCATTTTATGTCCCATGTTTTATTCAAAAACAACCCATCTTATAGCCATTCAAAACCAATTTTATCATTATATTTCTATATTTAATATCAACCCAAATTTTCTATTCTAAATTATTCTATCTCTTTGTGTTGATTATGTTTTCTAAATGGAGGCCAAAATTTTTCATTATGAAAGATTTCATTACAAGAAGAGAAATTCTATCAAATATTATAGATAATTCATGATCATATCTTTCACTTATCATATCAAATACAAAACTCTAAAATAAATAAACCATTATATTTATGTATTATTATCATATTTTGGATACCATAATAAATATTATTACCACCATATAATTTCATAGTCATACTCATAAAATCATATTATTTTGGTTGGGTGAAACACGTACCAGAATTATGGGGTAATATTTTCGTCAATTCAATCATGAATGAGAATAAAAAACTTTTTATTGATAATATATGTAATTAAAATGTAAATTTTTTTTGAATTATCGTTCTATAAGGTTTAAACTCAAATAATTGTTCATTATAAATTTTCATTTTGTTATTTTTATGTCACTTGTAACATTTAGATTGTTAACTACATTATTGAAAACCATACACATATCATCCCTCAAATGAATCAGTGAATTAATAAATATTTATTAAATAATGCTTCATCAAGTTTCGATAATCATTTAATAATGAAATTAATAGCATATAGTGATCATAAAATGTTCCATAATAAAACATCTATGAATTAATAAAATTTCCTACATTGGTAAGAAAAATATACTATTAATAAGAAGAAACTATGAAATAAATTTTTATAATTTTTTAATCCAAAATATTATGTAATGAATTAATATTCAAAATATGTTATTAAAAAGTCATTAGTTAATATATCTAATTTTTATCTTGTTTATCCAATAAATAAACAACAGTATGCATTTTTTCATCTCAAGTTACATAGTTTGGGATTTCATTCATATTTTGAAATTTTTTTATTGAAAATGGATTATAAAAAATTCCATGTACATATTCTAAAAATAATTGAAATTAAAATAATTGTATTTCAGTTTATATGGTGTATAAAATTACCAAATATCAATTTCATTAGTTTGTACACCTTATTTTATGACTATATTACTCTATGGTTGTAATACTATGAAAAGTTCCTATGAAATGTTCTATTTTCATTTTTTTAAATTGGAAGTTAAATTTCATTTGAAAAACACACAATTTTTTTATCTTCACTACATAATAAAACATTTTTTTAATGAATCATACACTCCCCTAATAGGAATTTTATCTAAATGTTTATACTCTTCCATACACCAAATGTTTTTCATGATTATTTTAAAGATAATTTTTTTTATCATATATAAGTCAACTATTTCTATAAAACAATTATGAGATTTTTTATCACATATATTTATGGGTATATATTTAAAATATTAAAATAATTCAAAATACATTTCCATTCATTTATAAATAAAATAAATATTTTAGTTTATATTATTTCTTATTTATAGTAACATATTTTCAAATAACCATTATTTATGTTTAGTTAATAAGATCTATTGTACAATGATATCCTATTGAATATGAAATTTAAAGTGGTTTTTAATATTATTTTCAATTAAAAATGCAACAAAATATAGAAAAATATTTTAACGATTTTTATTTTTTTCTAATAATTATTTTGAATATCAATTATCCTTGAATATTTTAGGGGCTTAATATATCATTATCTAAATTTTATTCTAATTTGAATCTTGTAGGCGATTAATTTTTTTATCATATATTCTAATCAATGATCGTTTCTATAACACCTTATGATTTTTTTTTCTAAACCATTTTTTGACATGAGTTAATAATTTTATAATGATATGATTGATATCATTTGGCAAAAACATGTATTGTTTATAATTATTTTATCGTTATTCCAGAAAATATATATACCTCTAATGAAATGATAATTTATTTACATATTAAGGTATTTTTTGGGATATAATTAATGAATCTTAATCCACAATTTATGCGATTTTGATAGTGATCCTCGATTATCTGTTTTTATAGGATGATGTTAATGATTTTGAATTAACATTATTATTATGGATTTAGTGGTTAACATTGGAATATGATTTTATTTTCTATATTATTCATGTTCCACAAGCCTGTGTCCCATTACTATGGTTTGTGAGATTTGATTTCACATTCTTATATCTCTATTGGTGTTATGATTTATTGATGAATTATTAATCGTTATATATTACTATAAATGGTTCTATGATTATAAAACATGGCTATATCCATAAATTCTTAGTTCATTAAATGAATCACTTATTTATCCCATATTGGTGTTTCTCACATTCTTTTCATCTGATTATATTATCACCTAGAATCAATGATAATTCTTTCATTGATGAGTATTTGAGCTCCTCATTCCTTATGTCATTATTTTTAATGATTTATTATATTATTATGTTTGATATCATTTTAAGGTAATCAAATTTGAGGAATATTTTGGAAGAAATATTCACTACACAATTAAATAGGTTTGTTTTTTAGCTTCATTCCAATGATAGAGAACCTAGGGGTTTTCAGAGTGTATTTTTTGGTGAGAGGTAATGTTTCGTTTTTTAAACTTTTATAAATTATTCATATTTTAGGTTTATCTCATATTATTGAATACCTCACAATACACTACTAGAGCATTTATTTCTACACTTAGATATCTTATCACAACTAAAACCATCATATAATAATTTCTTTGACACAATTTTTTTTAAAAGAATATAAATAAATTATATTAACATAGACTCAAGTATTAATCATGTGTAGTTTTATTCTTGTTCTGAAAACGTTGATAGAATGCTTGATTAGGAAATCTTCACCATACTAAATATTATACATTATAATTCTCCTAATTTACTCTCATTATATACAATAGAAAATGAGACTTAATAGACACTCATAGTCTTATATGTTTTATGTTTTATGATATCCCTCCCCACATAAAAACAAGTAAAACTATTTGAACTTCGGACACATATAAATTTATTCCATTGATATCATACCCTAACCTATTCTCCTTTTTTACATTTTTAGATTTTATTTTTTTTATTTTTTGTTCTGATAAAATTCTCATAAAAAATTATATTTTTTATGTTTTATGTTAACAATATCTCTAACACATGGTTAGTGTGCACAATTTTTTTTAAATAACGAGACTACCATTTTAAATATATTTTCCTAGTTCATTTTATTACTACATAATTTTTTCTACATATTTAATTCATGGTTGAGTATAAATTATTCAATGTCAAAAGGAAACCATATGAGAGTTTTGTAGTTTTCAAGGATGGTTCATGGATTTTTATTGGTCAACTGAAAATACATTTCATGTAGTCTTGTATGGATTTATTTTTAGTTGAATCAATTTTCATGATGGGATCTTTATTTAAAAAACCTTAATGTAAACCAATAATATAACAAAAAAATATTATCATAAATAGAAACTATTTTTTTTAATATTTATTATATTACACAAACACACACATAAGGACCAAAATAGTTGACTGTCATCGGAAACATGGAAACACACAAAACCAGCCAATGGGTAAACTATATCATTTCCCATTATTATTTTAAAAATAAGAAACCTTCTTATAAATTTCATACGTAATAAATTTCTTCATAACATGGGAACAGTAAATAGAGTAATCAGTCAGGTTAGATGCTTAATAAGGGTTACGAAGGGAGTTACATAATCATAACATGATTAAAAGAGTATTTGAGCATGAACATATTATTTTTTTAACCCTACCATGAACATAAAATATCATAACCACAAGTTATGGAATAATGATCGGATGTTCATAATATATGAATCATTAGGGAATCAAATAACATGACATATGATAGAATAACACTGACCTAAGACATAGATTTTCTTGAATAAACATAAGTATATAAAATAATTTTTATATTAGTCAAGGATAATTTCTATGGATAACATTGTGTGATGGGTTCACTCCATAAAATTTAATAGTAGTAATGGTTCACACCCAATACCATCATAATAGAAAAATTAGATTAAAGAACAAGGTTTAGTACTTATTCCAGTCCCATAAATCTCATGAAAATAAATCATTACCCAATATAGTGGAAGGAAATATTGGTCCCCATATCACATAACGAAAGTTATCTATATGGGTTCCTCTAGATCATAAAAAATTCATCATATCATAACCCATGAAATTTAATTACTTTAATAAATACTTATATATATATTATAACCAATATAAAATAGATATGTTTGATAATCAAGACCTTTTGATAATGAGTTGATTTCCTTATGAATTTTATCATGGAATAACCATTGGAAGAGAATTGGGTTTTGTAAAAATCAGGCCATCATAAACATAAAACATTTAGATAAATAATAATAATTTAATCCTTGGATTATATCCCTAATAAAGGATAGTTAACATCAAAATATGCCCTCATATTTGGAAAATGATTTTTATCAATATGTTAAAATAATTTCTTTTGGAATATATTCATTCTACATTGATTTTTTTTCAAAACTATAAACAACTTGAAAAAAAATTATTTTAAAATAACCATGGAATCATATAATCAATAGTTCAAGAAAATAATTATCATAATGATTGGGAGTTTCAGCCACACTGTAAAAATTGAATAAAGTTATTTCATTCATAATTTAATTAAAATAAAAACCCGTATTGTATGGAAATTGAAATGAATATTCCTTTCAAAAAATATTAAAAAAAATAAATGTTCAAAAAAAAATTCAAGAATAATAATAAAATTTTCAAAACATTTTAGAAAACATTGTTTTGGAAGGAAGTGGATTTCTGACTAATGAAAGAAATATAAGACAATTTTCATAAAAACATTTTCTCAATTATTTTATGTACATTAGTATTTTGAAATCTTAATACTACCTAAAATAACCATAATTATTCATAAGAGAATAAAATTGATGTTTTTCTTGAGATTTTTATCATAATATTTTAACAAAGGTACCATAATAATAAACAATCATGATAAATAATGAGATTTTAAAATCAATCATTAGACATTGTTAATTTTGAATCATAATTCCCACGATGGAATAAAAATAAATTAAAGCATATCATATCATTAGGATAAATAAATTTGTTATATAATGTGTAAAAGATGTTGTATATGAACCTCACCTAAGAATATAGTGGCATAAAATAATTTATATCTAAAAAATGTAAATTTATACAATAATACCCTACTGCAATAATAATATTTGAATTTTAATCACTATGAATGAGGTATCATAAAATATAAATAAAAATATGAAAAACTTTCAGTAGAAGAAATATAAAATTCATTCATTGGTAGTATATACCCCACATTGAATAAAGAGGTTGTGAATATGCCATGCCTCCCATAAAAGAACAAAGGTAGATGGCAATCCCTTAACAATAGGGCTGAATTTATTCGTACACATTCCAAAATTAAGAATAATAAATATATGATAATTAAAAACTTATTAATGAAAAATATATGTATATATAATACCGTATATGATTTTATAATGTCATTTTATTTCTTATTTATTAATAATTCCATGTAAAAATTATTTTTTGGGTATTAACAACTCTATTTTTCTTATATTTTTTGCTTATGTTTTTTAAGTCCTATTAATTGTATCATGATTCAACCACCTCAATAATTTTAATAAGGATATAAATATCATATATATTTATTTTATATGTATTTGATTCAATCCAGCAATATTGTGATAGAATATAAAATACACCATTCATTGAGATTGTAGGCCACACATTAGAGTTAATGTTGTTTCCATTTCCTTTCTGAATTGAATATATGAAATGGAAATGTAATATATTAATTAAATTAATATATTTATATCTTATATATCACATAAGATCATTAAAACCCCCTGACAATATAACAAATAAATCTTGAATGAATCACATCACTTTGCAAGGTGGTAATCTGTCAAACACATGAGTAATGTTTTCAAATTCTTAAAAATAGAAATAATTTTTGTGTGTGTTATATAATAATTATAGAATCATAATAATATCATAAATATCATATTTAAATATTTAATCCATCAAATTTAACCTACCATGAGAGGTGGTAATGAAAAAAAGTGATATTGCTATGCATAGTGACCGTTCTCTATATTCCCGAATGATGATTTCAAAACACATTCGATGGAAGTGGATATGGTTTTATAAAGATACCATAAAATTAAAAAAAACTAAAAAATATAAAATATGATATGTTTTTAATATCTTAATGGAATAAAAATAATTAATGGTGGTATATTAATAACTAAAAATGCTCAACGATGAACAATTCCTTTTATTCTCATATCCTCCTTTGGATTATAATAAAATCCATCATTGGTTCGATTTATTTACACACTATATATATTCTATTATGATTTGAGAGAAGTTATGAAATTATTTTTATAGATTTTTTAAAATCCAAAAAAAATTATTGTTAAAATTGGAATGGAGAAGGGGTCAAATTTTATAAGTGAGGTGACTCGCATACTTGAGATTTATTATATAAAAATGTGTTACCATGTTTTCATAATGAAAAAAATGATACAAAATTGGCCGTTATAAAGGAAATAAAATATAAGGCAGAAATGTTTCTAGAAAATTTATGTTGAATATATACTAGGTAATGTTTATATATTTTGTTTTTAGTTTAACCCCCATGACATTTTTTTAAAATAAATGAGGTTAATAACTGTTAATATGTATAAAATTATATTTTGTCAAACAATAATTTGATCCTATTAGATAATTTAAATAATTTTTATTCCAACTAAGGAATTAATATTTTTATAAAATCCATTTTCCTAAGTCAAAAATTATTATTTACAATTAATACGAGAGACGTGATGAGAATATTAATTTTTAAAGAGAATGTTTTCAAAAGAATAAAATGTTTTTATATCAAAACTAAATATGAATTTTTTTCCAATGACATGAATAGGATTAATGAATTTAAATTTTAAATAATTATACAATAAAAAAATATTAAAATGTAAATTATGTTTATAAATATTTTAATCAACATGGAAATTAATAATTAAATTTAAATATTTTTCAATGTTTTTCAAAAATGAATCTTTTCAGAAAAATATAAAAAATACATCCGTATCTAGTTTTGAAATAATGATTTCAAATATGAGTTTTATTATGTTAAATTAATATACTAAAAGTTTCTTAATTAATTTTATTACCATTAAAAAGATAAATAAAATTTATTTGTTTGAAAAAATAATATTTTTTAAATATATAATGACATTATTGAAAATTATTTATTTTTAAATATGATCAATTATATATAAAAATTAAAATTAATATATAAAAATTCTTTATTATTACTCATAACTCTATGTAGAATTGATATGTTAAAATAACAACGTTCAAATAACTATATTAATAATATGTCTTGGTTTTGATAAAAAATTGTGACAAGTGTAATTTAAGATATCCAAGTGTTGCGTGTCATATAAGATTAACTATGTTAAAACATTCTTAATATAGTGTTTAACATAACAAAAAATATTAATGATATCTAATATATTTGGAAAAACATTTCATAAAAACTCATGGCGTTATATTCACTACATATTAAATGAATTTCAACCTTAAATTTTTTCGCTCTCATAAAAAAATGAGGATAATTATTCGTAATAATATCTTACAGTTCCCACATAGATTCATTAAAATGGTGGTTTATCCACCCAAGATTCACTTGGTGAGTGGTATTATTTCATAGAATATAAATTATTTGTTCCAGAATCCCAATATGATATCTATAAATATAAATATCTTCATACAGTGGTATGACCACAGTGTTTAGTGCATGTGAAGGGTTAGGTATTCACTTCACTATAATGGTACATGTAAAACAATGTGGAATAGTGAGAGGATTTATGTAACTTCCAACTGATAAGCTATAGTCCATAGTTGATCAATAATTTCAATTATATCAGCACACCTAGGGATTAGTTTATCTTTTTCATGAATATCAATACCTTTTTCCAAATAGAATTTTTTTGAAAAACCTTGTCAAACACTATAAATTGTAGAACACACTGGATATTATTAGCATACACTTTGTTTCTAACTCTTGGATTCATTCTTGTGTTTATGAATGGATTTAACTTTGTATTCCATTCAATCAACTATCTCAAGTATAAATATCTTTTTGTTAAAACATCATTCATCCATGTTGGAGCTCTAAAATTTTTTACATAAAGGGAATCATAAGGATCTATGTGAATACTTGAGTGAAATGGTTTTTTTCATGAAATTTATACTATAAAAAGGTGTTTTTCCCAAAAACCAATAAAATCCACACAAAAAATGTCAATATACCCTATATGGTTTTATTTGTTATATCATACATACTATCTGTATGAGGATGATACGTAGAAATGAAAGTCATCTCTAAAAAGGATATTTTGGTAGGCTTTTCTAGAACATTGAGGCAATCTGTAGATCCCAATAAAAACAATATAATTTTTTATTCCATTCACTCTTACCACTTCATTAATTTATATTATATCATGATGATCTAGTGAGAAAAATTCCCTGATAGTGATGATGTGTGATGACTTTGTAGGCCCATCAATTATAACACAAATAGATTTATTCCCTTTAAGCATTTTACGGAGTCCAAAAACAAAATTCTTGGTGCTATTTTTCTGTATCTATTAATGTATGAGTAATATATTTAACATCCCATTATATTACATTCATCTCCCTCAATTATATGACATAAAAATATTTTAGATACACAAATTTTGATATCTTTATTCATATCATCACACCAAGAAAAATCATTCAGATCTCTATTAATATTAATACATCTATGATGAATAGAGAAAGATGAACTATTACCTTCCTATAAAATCTTATTCTTCTAATATGGTGTTATTGGATTGTATAGTTGATTCAAAAATATTAACAATCAATCATGATCATGGTTAATGTTAATAGGATTTTATAACCTTATTTTACATCTCTTAATCTTCTTTGTATGCCACTATAATCATTACCTGGATCGATAGTTAAATATTCAATTGATAAATATAATATTTTTTCCCTCACATTGAGATTTATAGTTCCATTAATTGAAAATATAGAAATCATTATTTTTTTAATTCTCATCCTATATTAGCTACAATGATACATTATACTCAATGCATTTTCCACATTGTTCCCTTTTTGAGGGTGGTAATGTATTGAGTAGTATTAATTTTTAATTGGCACTAGCCATCATCTGTAGTAAATATTCAACAACCCCTAAATTAATATATACATTAATCATTTTTTATAAGTATATATATATATATCTTACTATTTTTTATAATGATAATGAATTTGTAACATTAATTGAAAAATTACCACAACTATCTCAAACTCTTTATTTGGTTTATTTTTCTCAATAGTATACAATTTTTGTCTTTTATAAGCTATAACCACGTAATTCTTCATAAAAACCAAATAAAATACCATATTTCATGAATTAATATAGATTAAAAACCAGTATTCACTATATAGTATTGTAATTACATGTGACATGACTAATATTATCCTCAGTTCTTTGAAATTTGTAGTACAATCATCATTATAGAAGAACTTTTCTCACTTTTGAGTAATCATTATTAGTGGATTAGATAATACTAAAAAATTATCTACAATCCTTTGATAATATAAAAATAAAACATGATTTCTATGGTTCATAGTAACCATGGTTGACCTCAGACAACATTCAATAGACTCGATCATTTATTGATCTTCCAATATAACCTCTCTTGAGATTATATAATATAAAAATGAAACCTTTTTAGAAAATATTTACCCTTATAATTTTTTTCCATACAGTTTCTCATTCCATGTGGTTTTTAAAAAATTTCTCAAGTGGTATATATCTTCATCCTTTATCAAAAAATACATATGAATACCATCAATAATAACTACAATAAAATGATAATTATAATCTCCAATGACTCTATTAATTTGATCCATGAACATAACAAGATAATTAATAACACTAAATAGAATCACTATATATTCGTAGTGTTTATACCATTTATGGGATGATATATTGTGTAAATCCTCATACATGTCCCCCAATGGATTATATATTGATTGATGGTTAATACTGTAAAAGTATTGATCTACAAAACATTTATTAAACATGTAATCCATATGGGGAAGAACAGACATGTTCTTAATTAGGACCTTGTTTTTCACCTGATAATCAATGTGATGTAAAATTTATTCATATAAATTTAAAAAGAGAATATGAACACCCAATGGTGAAAAATTATTCTAAATGAATCATTTGACCAGATTTTCTTATATTTTTTTCTTCAATTACATCAACTGTAGCACACCTAGTTTGAGGTATTTAGCCTTTTTATGACTTTTTATGTGTTTAAAGTTCATAGGATGTGTTGGGAAGAGGTTGGGTGAGTTTGGAATGGTTTTGGATGAGTTTAAAGGTTTTTCTATGGGTGCACAGTTTGAGCACGGTTAGTGGAAACCATGCAGATGCTTTAGAAAACCGTGCAAGGGGAGACAAGAAGCATCGCATGACCTACACACGGTTTCCCAAACCATGCGAGGCAACTGTGCAAACCCTTTCTTCTGAGGTAGTAGGATGCGCACGGTTAGAACCTGGTTTGCCAAATCCTGTGGACTAACTGTGCGGCCACTTAAAATTAGTGTTTTAAAACCTAGGCTCACTCGGTCTTGCCTCCTTCCACTCCAATCTTCCTCCCACTCAAGCCTCTCTCGGTATTTTCGGTTCTCAACTGTTGGAGGGTCTCTCCCAATCTTTTTGGATAAATTTTGAAAGGGTTTCTTATCAAATTAATGGTGGTTTATCCTAGGTAAATATATACTCTTTGTTTACTTGCATTTTCAACTAGATCTACATCTCCCTATTTCGTGGTTTTTTAGATATACACACATTGGGTGTAGATCTAGGGTTTTATTTTCCTTGGATAATGATGTTAAGTCTTGTGATGGATAAGGAAGGATATCTAGAGAGGTTTCAATGGTGCGTTCTCAAGATTTGAGGTGTGGTTGCTTGTAGGTCGATTTCTCGAGAACCCTAAAGGGAGGTGGCTTCTCTCTTGACTCCACATGGTTTGAGCTAGTGGTTTTTGATTAAAATTAATTTGGTTGGATTGAAATTAATTGTCATTTGGTATGTGAAACTGGTTGGAAAACCATTTGGGAGTTTTTCAGAAAAAAAGGGGGTTTTATGCTGAAATTCTTTTTGTTGTGGATTTTAAAATGGAGATTTTAAAATGGTTTATTGAGATTTATTTTGGAAAATGGTTGATGAAAAATGGATTTCAATAATGATGTTATTTATATTGAAATTTGGTTCGTCATGGAAAATATTTTTCCATAAATGGATGATTTATTGAAGTGGATTGGTATGAGATGGAATTGGTTGACTGCATATTGTTGGGACATTGGTGGGTTATATGCTTGTTTATGTATTGATGGGAATGTTTTGTGGAAGTGGAAATAAGTACAACTATAAAAAGGGGATGGATAGTGGATGGAAGTGCCACTATCAAAGGATAAGTGGACGTGAATAGGCACTAGTTGTGAATGGGTGAACGGGATGGGCGGATGCACCACCATTTTAGTTATTTGTTGTGCATTACTTTTCAAGATGGAAATTTTTGTGCTAGTGTGCAAATGATAAAATGTCTTTTGAAATTTTTGGTTGTATTTCCCTTGATTTATTGGTTTGGGTGAGATGGATTAGTAATGGTTTTATGGATTATGGTGATGGATTCACTAGGGATTATTTTATATAAATTGTTTTATATAAATGTGCTAACGGTTTTATCATAGTGGTGTGTGTAGGGAAGTAATTTGGGGAAATCATACTCAGTTTTAGTACTCAACCCCTACTTTGGAACTTTGGTGTCTTTGTATATATTTTGTACCGTGACGTGGGTAATGGTAAGGCATCACCCTCCATTAGTGGTGCATTGTGATGTCTTGGTGGATCTTGGAGCTTGGAGCTTGGTGTGGAGCTGTGGTGGTGTCATGGCTCATGGTGTTTGTAGTTTTGTCTTCCGTATAGTACTCTGATATTGTGTTGTTGGTTTTTGGTTTTGGGTTTTATTTTGGAATATTTGGTTGTCTTTAGGGAATTCATGTTGGAATGTTTTATTGACATGCATCATATAGTGATGGTTAATGGATAGTTTGGTTGGTTTTTTATTAAGGGAAAATTGTTCCCCAATTTGATTTTATGCCCTCAGCATTTATTTCAGGCCTTGGGAGTTTTGGGAATGTCTTTTAAGGCCATGTATCCCTCACCACATCCAAAATCCAATGAGGTAGCTGTGGGGTGTTACATGTGGTATCAGTTTGTTTGGTCCTTAGCTTTTAAGTGAGAGAAGTTGTACGGTCTCTTTGGCACCTTGGTTTTGCTGTTGACATTCGTTGTGGTATATTTCTTGAGTTGGGATGGTATAGAGGTGTAATAATGTCAGAACATGGAATTTATTTCATAAAAGGACCTAGCTAACCCTCTTTTTTGAACTTCACGTTACCAGGGAGTTGGGTTCATAAGTTTTTTGGAGACACTTATAGGCATTGGAAATCTCATTGTCGTGGGTGTAGCCAATGAGATGTGCATGACATATAATGTAGAAATGAATTCTCTCTAGGATGCATATTTCATTGGGTTATAATGATTTATGGTGTCATACTAATGGGTAAAATTGTAATGTGAATAAATTGGTATTTTGAAAATGTTTTGGTTTTCAAAATGGTGAAACAAGGAAAATGTAAACTTGTGGAAAGCCTTGTGCGATAGTGTTGTGTAATGTGATTTGAAATGTGATTTCTTGATGTCTACAGAAGTGAGATTCATGGTTTATTGTTTTAGGTTTATAGAAATGGAACCGAGTAGGAGTTGTAGAGACCAACTGGAAGAGGCCAACAAGAACATGGTTGCACCAGAGCCTCAGGTGAACCAATAGGTAGTGAAAAGTATAGTGCAAGCTTTCCAAGATGTGGAATGTAGAAAAAAAGTGGATGAACCAAGGAATGTGGATCATGTGGTTTAGTTTAATAAGAAAAATCCACCCATCTTCCTAAGTGATTCAGATCCAGAGAGGAAAGAAGCATTGTTGAATAGAATAATCATGATCTTTCAGTTCATGGGAACACCGGTAGAGTTGAAAGTGAAGGTGGCCACATATATGTTGGAATATCGTGCCCTTCAGTGGTGGGAGTTTTCAGTTCAAGCTAGAACAGACAAGGGCATGACGTGGAAAGGCTTTTAGGAATTGTTTAATTAACAATTCCACCCACAAACTTCTATAATTCAACGCACGACTGATTTTGTCAGTCTGAAGCAAGAGAATATGTCTGTGACGGAGTATGCAGCTATGATTATGAACTTAGTGAGGTTTTTACCCGAGGTGGTGGGTATTACATCATTGAAAACTCATATCTTTGATGTTGTTTGAGGCAGAAATCCGTTGCAAGATAGTGGTGTTGTGTATAGATGATTACACATAGATGGTGAGTAGAACCTCGGGGGCTGAGCGGGATTTTTTGGGAGCTCCGGGCGGAGAAAGCATGCTGGTACCCATGGGGAATAGTGGGAACTCTAATGCTGGGTTCAAGAGAAGGAGGGAAACTTCTTCCCACGGTTGAAATATGGAATATAATCCAACAGAAGGATCGGTGAATCCTCCTATGAATCCCTAGAGCAAGCTAGGATGTTTTCAGTGTGGTTTGACAAACCACATCAAGTGGGATTGTACTACACAACCTCGAGCATGTCATAATTGTAAGTAGAAGGGGCATCTGTAGTGATATTTTCAGAATTCTCTGAGGTCAGGAGCACATGACACTCCTTAGGGATCGCATACGTCGTATGCTTCGACGGGATGGGGACAGTAGCACACCCCTTCATTAGTAGAGTAATGTGGGTCATGGTGATTATCAGAATACCACAATGCCTCAAGAAAGCAATAAAGAGTAGAGTGTGGCAACAAAGGCATTGTTCGGAGCAGAGCAGGCTGTGGGGGATGATCAGTCGAGAACATCCACAGAGCGAGGTACTATTCTTTCAAATTCAACCTTGATTCAGGGGTTGTTTGATATGGGTGTTTCACACTCATTTATTGCTACACATGTTGTTGATTTTTTGGGTTTAAGGGTAGAAATTATGCCCTCGGTTTTAAAACATCAAACTCTTTTGGGTCGAAGAGATTATCGAGCCTTCTAGTGTAGATAATGTTGTATCATTGTGGGAAAGGTGGAGCTAATGTAGAAATTCTCAATGCTTGAGATGGATGGGTATGATGCAATCCTTGTAACGGATTTGTTGGTGACTTTTAAGGCCCACATCTACTATAATGAATAGACAGTGGCTTTTATGACACACGATGGTGTTATAAATATCTTTATAAGAGATAGGTATGAATCGAAGGGTGCAATGGGTTTGTTGGCATCATGAGTGGGTACTTTATCGTATCAGTTGGTGGTGTTTTTGTTTGAATCAGTAGATGGTGTTTAGCAGAGTGATCTTCCAGCAGTGGTGGATTGGTTCATGGATGTTTTTCCTGAAGAATTCTCTAGGTTACCTCCCGTAATAGAAGTGGATATTATGATTGATCTCATTTTGGGGACCAGTCCTATCTCACTTCCGTATTACAGGAAAGCACTTACTAAATTTCTGGAATTGAAAGTCTAGTTAGAAGTGTTAGAAAAAAAGGGTTCATCGAGCCTAGAACATCCCCGTGGGCAGCGCCGGTGTTGTTTGTGAAAAAGGTGGATGTAAATTTGAGGCAATGTGTTGATTATCATAGACTAAACCAAGTTACGATAAAGAACTGATATCCACTTACACGAATTGGTAATTTATTTGATCAGTTGAAGGGAGCCCAGTGGTTCTCCAAGATTGACATGAGGTCCGGATATCATCAATTTCGGGTGAGGAAGGACGATATTCCTAAAATATATTTCAGAATTAGCATCGCCATTATTAATATGTGGTTATTCCCTTTGGTCTAAAAAATGTGCCAGTAGTGTTTATGGCATTGATGAATTAGAAATTTTAGAGATATCTAGATTCATTTGAGGTGGTGCTTGTAGATGATATTATGGTGTATTCAAAGACAAGGGTGGAGCATGATCATCACTTGGAGACAGTCCTAGTGATCTTGAGGGATCATCGGTTGCTGGCCAAGTTGTAAATGTGTGACTTTTGGATAGAGGAGGTCCATTTTATTAGACATGTGATTACTGAAAGGGGTGTTTCAGTGGATTCCGAAAAGATAAGGGTTGTTATCTCAGGGAATCTTCCAAAGAATGTGTTTTAGATACAGATTTTTCTTGGTCTAGCTGTGTATTATCGACATTTTGTTCTGGATTTTTCATGATTGGATTCACAGATGATAACTTTGACAAGAAATAATGTTCCATTCTAGTGGAATGAACCATGTCAGCAGTGTTTCAAAGAGCTAAAGGGTTACCTTACATCACGACCAATCTTGGTTTTTCTAGAACTATGAATAGGGTATGTGGTGTATTGTGATGCATCAGGATCAAGGTTGGGGTGAATTCAAATGCAAGGGAATCATGTGGTTTCATATGTCTCACAAATGTTGAGAGTGCATGAGAATAACTACCCAAATCATGATTTGGAATTGGTAGTAGTGGTGCTTGCATTGAAAGTGTGGCGTCATTATCTCTTCGGTGAGAATTTCACAGTATTTACAGATCACAAGAGCTTGAAGAAAATTTTCTCACAATGGGATTTGATCTTGAGGAAACTGAGAAGGATGGAATATATCTAGATGTTTGATTTTGATTTTATGTACACACTTGGTATGGGAATTAGGTGGTTGATGCATTAAGTAGAAAATCATATGCTCAGATGGTGAAACAGGCATCGAACCAATGGCAGTTGATGTCAGTTATAGCTGATATGCGGTTGGAATGTGAAGACCAGGGAGATAGAGCAGCCTTCTTTCCTGTTTTTTTATTACAGACATGGTTGGCCTTGTTAAGGAGGCACAAATATCTGATTCTGTGTGTGTGACCATGGGGTCGAGACTCAATGGTGGGGAGACCATTGAGGGTTGGAAACTGAATGAAGATTCGGTTTTGTGTTTCAAAAATCAGATCGTTGTACTAGTTTCTTGTCAAGAGGATCATCTCAGGGCGTATCATCATTCCAAATGGGTTGTTCATCATGGAATTCATATAATGTATAAAGCATTGAAAGCGCAGTTTTGGTGGGAAGGTATGAAAAAGAGAGTGGTTGTGTTTGTTTCAAGATGCTTGACTTGTCAACAGGTCAAGGCAGAGCATCAGAGGCCAGTAGGAATGCTGCAGTCCTTACCAATCCCTGTTTGGAAGTGGGAGAAAAAAGCGATGGATTTTTTCACAGGTCTCTCAATAACGGTTAGAAAGAACGATGCCATTTGGGTGATAGTGGATCAGCTAACAAAGTCGGTCCATTTCATTCCAATTCATGAATCTCAAACGGTGGAGGATCTGTCCATAATCTATATCTGGGAGGTGGTAAAGAGGCATGGTGTCCTAGTTTTGATTGTATCATATAGAGATCCAAGGTTTACATCTTGTTTCTAGAAATCCCTACAGCAAGCCCTTGGGACACAGTTGACTATGAGCATGACGTATCGCCCTTATACGGATGGTCAATATGAGAGGATTATAAAAACTTTGGAGGATACATTGTGGGCTTGTGTCATGGATTTTTGTGGCATGTGGGAGGAGAACTTATTGTTAGTTGAGTTCTCATAAAATAACAGTTATCAGGAATCCATACATATGGATCTATTTGAAGCGTAGTATGGGCAGTCGTGTCGTTCTCCACTTTTTTTGGTGGAAACATGTGAGTCCTCAATGTTTGGACCGAACCTTGTCTAGGAGACTACAAAGAAGATAAAGATGATCAGGTAGAGAATAGAGACAACTCAGAGTCATCAGAAATTGTATGCATATCATCATCGACGATCGTCGTCGTTCAAGGTGAGTGGTCATGTTTTCTTGAAGATCTCTCCTAGGTTGGGACATCATCGGTTTGGTAAGAAGTTAAAGTTATATATTATGTATATTCGTTTTTGAGATTCGTGAATGGGTTCGTGAGGTGGCATATCATTTTCCTTTTCCACCTAGGATCAGTACGGTGTACAATGTGTTTCATGTGTCAAAGTTGAGAAAGTATCAGTCAGATCGTGACCATGTGATTCGATGGGATCATGTTGAACTAGAACCAGATGTTTTGTTGGTGCACATGCCAATGTGGTTTGTGGATAGGCAATATATTGTCCTTCATGTTAAAACCATCGGTTTAGTTTGTTTTTTGTGGCAGAATGGTTAGATTCAAGAGAAGACTTTGGAGCAGGAGAAAGAGATGGTCGAGCAGTGGCCCAAGCTCTTTCGGCAAAGGGTGGGTTCAGTACTTTCTGAGGACGGAATGTCCAATGGAGGGGAGAATGTATCACCCCAATTTTCAGGTATTTAGCCTTTGTTTATTCCTTTTTTATGTGTATAAAGTACATGGGATGAGTTGGGAAGAGCTTGGGAGAGTTTGGAATGGTTTTGAATGAGTTTGAAGGCATTTCTATGGGTGCACTGTTTGAGAACAGTTAGTGGAAAACGTGAAGATGCTCCAAGAAACCATATAGGGGGAGACAGTATGCTTCGCACAGCATGCGCATGGTTTTCCAAACCATGTGAGGTAACTGTGTGAACCCTTTCTCTTGAGGCAGTAGCGTGCGCATGGTTAGCACACCGTTTGCCAAACTGTGCAGGTTAACCGTGCGGCCACATAAAATTAGGGTTTTAAAACCCAGTCTCACTCGGTCTTGCCTCATTCACTCAAATCTTCCTCCCACTCAAGCCTCACTCTAGATTTTCAGTTATTAAGGGTTGGAGGGGCTCTCCCAATCATTTTGGGAGCATTTTTAAGGGGTTTCTTGGCATATTGATGGTGGTTTCTCCCGGGTAAGCCTCTCCTCTTTGTTTTCTTGTATTTTCCTCTAGATCTACATCACCCTATCTCTCAATTTTCTAGATCTACACCAGTTGTGTGTAGATATAGTGTTGAGGTTTCCTTGGATGATGATTTTAAGGCCTGTGATGGTTAGGGAAGGAGATCTAGAGAGGTTTTGGAGGTACCTTCACCATATTTGAGGTACGGTTGATTATTGGTTGATTTCTCGGGAACCCTAAAGGTAAGTGGCTTCTCTCTCAAGTCCACTTAGTTAGAGATAGTTTTTTTGGTTACAATTAATGTTAGGTCCACAAGGCTGAATACCCTGAGAGGGGGGGTGAATCAGGGTATGACTAATTTAAAATTAATGCCCGTTCTGATCTTGTTTCGCTGTTGAGCAAAACTCTCTTCTCTCTTATTCCTGTTGCACAAAGTAAATAGAAATAAAAGTATGCACATGACACAGAAATTTTACTTGGTTCACCGCAAAGGGCTACGTCCAAGGAGCATATGCCGACAAGTTTCCGGTCATACCAAATTCCACTAATCTTCACTAGCTGTGGATTACAAGTTTCAGGCTAGATCACTTCTAATCCCAGACTCACTGTCTTTACAAGTTTAGGGTCAGCTCACTGCTTTCCCAAGGGTCACTACCTGTTTCTCTCTCTCTGGATCACTACCGGTGGAGAGGATCACCTTCTTCCTCGTCCTAAGCTCACTGCTCATGGAAGGAATCCACTCACAGTTTATAGACCTGTAGGTCTCTTCATTTGCATGAATGAATGCATCTTCCTCAGTGTGTAGATGCTCTGTTGAAGTACAACTTTTACCCGTAGATGAATATCTCTTTTCACCGAAGGTATCGGGAAACGTACTAGCTTCCACGTAGTCCGAGAAGCACCGCTGGAACAAAACCTTACTTGGCGCGCAAGTCAATCTCGGCGCGCAAGTATCGGCGTGCAAGTCACAACGGGTGCGCAAGTCCTCCTCAGACACTTGTGCGACTCAAGCTTCCTCAACTCCAAAATTGCGCGGCTCTCTTCCTTTTACGCCAAAACCAATATTGTCACAAAACTGCCACCCGGCGCGCAACTTCTAACATCGGCGCACAACTTCAACTACTGGCGCGCAAATTCACCTACGCGACCCACACTCACCACATACGCGACCACCACACCTGCGCGACAGGAGCTCTGATTTCTCAAAGTGTTGAAATCCATTCAAAATGAGGAGGGGTGGTCCAGTATTTATAGGAAATCGGACCACCCTGCGCGACGACGCGCAAGTCACCTGCGCGACCCAGTTTCGGCGTGCAAGTCCCCTGTCATTTTAGACTCTTGCGTGACCAACTCCCAAACTTGCGCGAACCACTTTACTTTTCCATATTTTGATCTTCTGATCTTGAAAAACATATGGCGCGCAAGTTTCCTATACTCCAAGTCCTCGGTGCGCAAGTCCTTTTTCCAAAAACACTTTTCTTCATTTGCCAATTTTTAGGCCCTAAAATTTGGCAAACACTGGAAAACGGCGCCACCTTGTATCTATTATTTTGTACCGCCTCCAGATCATCCATTCCTTTTATCGAAGTTCTTGAATCAAACATGGAACATTGACCTCAGCTCTTGATCTCAACATTCCACCATGAAATCCTCTTTGTTAACAAATTTGTACGTAATTGTTTTGCTTTGTCAACAATCACTACTCAGATGTCCACTTTGTCAACAAACACAATCACCCCAAAATGATTCAATGATACCATGAGGGATTTTTCCCAACAATTAATTTGGTTGGATTGAAATTAATTGTGATTTGTTATGCGAATGTGGTTGGAAATTCATTTGGGATTTTTTTGGGGGAAAAGGGAGTTTTATGGTGAAATGCTTCTTCTTGTGGATTTTTAAATAGATATTTTAAAAGGGGTTGTTGAGATTGATTTGGGAAAATAGTGGATGAAAAATAGTTTTCAATAAAGTTGTTTTTAGTGAAATGTGGTTTGGCATGAAATGTTTGTTTTAATAAATGGATGATTTATTGAATAGGATTGGTATGCGATGGAATTGGTTGATTGCATGTCGTTGTGACATTGGTGGGTTATATGCATGTTTATGGCTTGATGGGAATGTTGTGTGGAAGTAGAAAGAAGTAACACTATAAAAAGGGGATGGATATTGGACAAAAGGGCCACCATCAATGGATAAGTGGATGGTAAGAGCCACTAGTTGTGAATGGATGAACGATTTGGATGGAAGCTCCACCGTTTTGGTGGATTATTGTGCATTGCTTTGAAAGTTAGAAATTGTTGTGAAAGTGTGAAAATGATGAAATGTCTTATGAAATGTTTGGTTGGATTTCCCTTGGATTCTTAGTTTGGGTGAGATGGCTTGTTAAGGGTATGATGGATTATGGTGATGGTTGCACTTGGGATTATTTTATAGTAATTGTTTTATATAAATGTGATAAGGGTTTTATCCTAGTGGCTTGTGTAGGGAAGTCATTTGGGTAAGTCCTACTGAGTTTTAGTACTCACCCCTTCCTTTGGCACATTGGTGTTATTGAAGATATTTTATAACATGACGTGGGAAAAGGTAAGGCATCACCCTAATTTAGTGGTTAATTATGATGTCTTAGTGGAGCTTGGATCTTGGAGCTTGGTGTGGATCTATGCTGGTGTCATGGCTCGTGGTGTATGTTGTTTGGTCTTCCGCATGGTACTCTGGAATTGTTTTTTTGGTTTTTGTTTTGGGATTTATTGTGGAAAATTTGGTTGTCTTTTAGGAATTCATGTTAGAATTTTTTATTGACACACATCATATAGTGGTGGTCAATGGATGGTTTGGTTGGTTTTTCCTTAAGGGAAAATCATTCCCCAATTTGATCTGAAGCCCTCAGCATTTATTTCCACCCTTTGGCATCTTGAGAACGTCGCTTAAGGCCAAGTAGCCCTCACCACCTCCTCAAGCCAATGAGGTAGGGGTGGGTGTTACATCAACTCAGTCGAGGACATTCTATATGGGGTCTTTAAAATTGGTACTGTACAAGGTAAAAGTTATATTGAGAATACATCATCAAATTTTGGTTGAAATCTACGAAGCTTTTCTGGAAATAAATCCACAAATTCGCATCATAATATGTATAATATTGATGTCATGTCTCCCACAAATATTTGTGATAAACACAACTAGTAAATTATAATAAAGACCCATATAATAAATATAATCTCTATCAGTTGTTCATACTTATCATCACATTGAATGAAGAAGATAGGTTGGTTTGAAATATCTAACATGACTTCCCTTCTTCAGTAATTGATGGGGAATTTAGGCTTAAAAATCCAATCCATTACCAATAAGATATTTAATTAAACTAGAGAAAGAAAGTAAATATTTATAAGAAGCACATTATCACCAATTTCAGTTAGAGAGGAATCATATACATGATTTTCGATCACCATTACCTAAGAGGTTTTCAATTCTAGTTCTATATTTAATAATTTGTGGGTAATCTTGGCAAGATTATAAAATTAGTTTTATATGAATGTATGGGATGAACCAGTGTAAGATAAGACAATAATTGTGTTAGATTCATTGATAAGTGTTCATTTTACAATGTTGTTATGACACCCCAATACAAATGCATGTTATTTTCATTTATCTCTTGGAAGAAGAGGTTTCTAACATCAATCATCATCACTATCCAACATATTTGGACATTGTTTAGAATAATTCCCACACTCATATCTTTTTATACAATAGAGTGTGGGTGGTGGATTTTATTCAACTATCACTCTATTTACATTAATATCTATCTTCTTCCCATAATATGAGAAATAAATTTTTGAAGGACCTTCCCTTCCCCACATAAAACATCAACTAGTCCGCTTAAGAAAATTACCACACTGTTTCAACCCACATACTATGAATTAATGAAATCTCATGTTCTTCCCTCCAATTTTCTTTTACTTTCATTAGAATTCCATTTTTTATCTTCTTTTCAAAACTAGGAGAATGATACTTAACTCAATCCTCCATTTACACCTTGATAGTGCATAAAAAATATCTTCGTGGCCACATAAGTCAATTTTTTCTAACTCACATACAAGAACAAATTTTATACACAATAGAATCATTCCACCATACATTCAGGATGGACAATAATACCATAAGCATACCTCCAATGTCTTGTATAATTAAAAATGTATGTACCAATAGATTAATAGTCATATTAATTTATAAGTAACTCCTTCAAAATCTTCATATGAGGAATATGAGGTAACAATTTTTTTTATAAATTATTTCATGAACTCGTATAAATCCATGGTTTCCATTTAATAATTTTTTATTGTATTCTTGAAAACATTCTCCCAGTGATATGCTTCACCATCAAAATGGTATACAACAAAAATAGTTTTTCTATGTTTTAAACTCTATAGAATAGATTTTAACTTTTTAGTGAAAGAGATAAATTTGTTAAGTAAATAATTGAATAGAAGAATCACTAATGGAAGGTGGATGTTTCTTAAAAAAAGATTCAATAGAATGTTGTTATATCCTCTGTTTGTTTGAATCTCTAGAATGATTTACTGCATGAGAATATTGTGTGATCATAACAAAAAAAATTGAATCCACATCACTGATGTGGCTTTTTTAACAATTTATTTAAAATTATTAGTTTATTTTAAAATACATTTTATAATAAAAATATGTAATTTTGTTTAAAAATTATCAATTATTATCATTTTTGTTTTATATTTTTGAAATAGTTATTTATGAATGAATTTATTTTATTTTTTAATTTTGAAAAAAATTTAAATGAAAATAATTATTTATCTTCTAACATTAATTTTTTATTCTTGTGTTTTTTTTCATATTTTAATTTTTTAATTCATTTATTTATAATAAATATTTTTTTATGAAAGGATTAAAAGATTAATATTTTGTATAATAAAGTTATTTCATTTTAAATTATGTAAAAAAATTATTTTAATTATTTTAATTATTTTTATAATTATATAATTTTCCTTAGTTTTATTTATTAAATATTATTTCTATTATCAAATATATAATTAAAATTTTTTCATAGTTTATTTCATTTTGTTTTGTGTTTGAAAATCATTATTTTGAACGTTTTTAATTTACATAAATTTTCACTTTCATCCATTCATTTTTTAATTAATTTATTCATAGTTTATTTATTTTTAGGTAACTTATATCATTATAAATTTAATTTTATTACCATTGAAATTATTTTTTATTATTTCATAATTATTTAATTTATTTTTCTATATCAATGTATCCTGATTCCACTTGATAGAGAATCCAACATTAGAAGATTTTACTTCCTTCCTGTAGCTACTGCCAAACTTCCATTACCTACATTTTCAGCCTATAACTATCGGAATATAGCAGAATAATCTTTCTCTCCTTGGGCAGGGAACCAATGGAAGAAGATACAATTTACAGCCCTTTCCCAACTACCATTATTACACCCCCTCAGGCAGAAGCAGTATATCTATCGCCACTAGTAGTGGAATTACCTTTCTGTAGAATTAGTCCCCACTAGGAGCACAATGATCCACATCAATTCCACTACCATAAATAGAAAAATGACAACCACCATCGATTCAATTTTGAGTAGCCATAATCAAACAATTATAAATATGGAATCATCTTATAAGGAAGAATCTAATTGAAATGAAATTCTACCAAAGAAGAACCATAATGTTATAATTATTATCCCCCATAGATGAAGATGATCTGGTGTTCTTAATGTATAAAAAACCATTTCCAAATCTAAAACCCAGAAACCACAGTAATCACTACACCTCCATTATTCCTTATTTGTATGTGATGTCACTTCCCTTGATGACTTGTCATACTACTAGATAAATGACGGAATCAACCTGCAAACACAATTCTGAAGATATAATTGAATTGGCTCTAGCCCATTAATTGGAGAGATATAATTTCATTAATGGATAGATTTATCTCACAAATAAATGGGTATATTCTCCAAACATTAATGTAGAGGTAATTTTAAATATTAATGGGTGGAAAAAATAACGCTGACTACAAAAGTGGATGCTGGGACTTGTGGTCTATATAAATAGATGTGATGGAATTTTTTGAGTATGAATGTCCAGAAGAAGATAATCCCTGAAAATGGAAGTGGTTTCCCCCTTTCCAGGGAAGACAACATAAGGGAATAAGAAACCAAAGTCACTAGAGCCAATGTAGTGTTTGATACCTACAAGGGGAGAGAACAAAAGAAGGGTTCTAGAAGATGTGATGATGAAAAGATGATTATAGCACCTCTTGAGGATATCTAATTAGAGTTCTAAATAATGCAAATTAATGTATCATTGATGTTTCTCATCATTTAATCAATGTGATGATGTCGTTCTCCCATGAACATTGGAAAAAAGTATGAACCATGTAATCTCATAGTGTATTATTTTATACATTTTTCTTGAATGTATGTTTTCATGTCCGAATATTTGGTTCATTTAAGTGAATGAATTAATTAGGAGAACCATAACCATATTTACGCATGACTTGGTGGACTAGCTATGGTTCTTATAATTCCATGTTCCAAACACCAACGTTGTGGGGAACTATCGAAGCATGTTCCATGATATTTTGTTTTAGGATCCTATCCCAAACAGGTGGTAGTATATGAATGATGGATTGTTCATTTGATGAAAACAATTGATGAAATATGGCTGAGAAGTTTTTCAAGGAATCATATAATATTTTTGGAATATAGTGGTGGTACAATATATGTCTCTAGGATATCGAATGAAAAATTGACTAGTAGAAGTCATGAAATGTGTTCTATTGTAGTTATTAGTCAGATCATGGTGTAATAATGATCGATTTACTCTTGTTATGTGTTCAATTAGGAATCTAGAAAAATCTAACCAGATGAAAAAGGCATTATAAATGGTTTTTCTTGAATATAAAATGTATTATTGTCTATATTTGTAATATAGTGTGTTGCATTCATTTGGATAAATTGGGAGCATGGTCGAAGGATAATAAAATTATTGAAGGTAATATAACTAGAACAAAAAAATATCAAGAACTCATGTATTATTTTAGAAGTTGAATTCAGATGATAGTTGACTCATGATCCCAGAAGAAGATTTCAGATGAAGTCGTTAGTTGTTAGTTCATGTCAATAAAAGATTTTACTAGTTCCCTTGTTATACAAGAATATGCATAGGTATATGGGAAATTATAGTTTTACACTTTTTAGAAAATGACCTTTTAGAGGAATAGAAGTGAAGAGGATGTAACTTCTCTGATGGCGGTGGGCTCTAAAACACTCAAAACTTGGATAGATGTAGTTAGATAAATGGACCATGTTTCCATGATTGTACTGATGGATGTTTTTGATAGTGTCCATCATGAAGATGATATTATTATTTAAAAAATATATGTTTACTAGATAAATTGAGGTTTTGATGGTGTTTTTATATTTTGGTGTACCAAAAATATCTTATTTTCTATATAAGATCAGTAGTAGAGTCTTTAAAAATGCATGGATGGACAATAGAGTGATTCCATAGACATGGTGCATAAAGCATCTTGTTTTTTGCAATTTCAAAAAAAATGAAGGATGAAAACTCATTCCAAATTTAATTAGAGAAAATTTCCATGGTTGCATTCAGATGAGTTTAACATGGATTTAAATATTATTTGATATTTTTTATAGAAGACTGGGGAGGAACTCCTTCTGTGGAATCCTGGATGATTGAAGTAGCATTGTCTTTAAAACTATGTAGGTGCTTTAGAATAATGATAAATTGAAGATGGACTTGTTTAGACATTTATGAGAGCATGAGAATATTATTCAAGTATGGTATTGTCGGACAAAATCATCAAACATGAATTTCAAGACAAAATTTATTTTTGTATATACAATTTATTAGAGAGGGAGAAAATAATAAATTCAAAGATCTATCTCAACATTAGTTGAGGAATTTCTCTAAAAATTAATGGAGAGTTAATTATCAATATTAATGGATGGATCAATTAATTTTGACTGTATTAATTGGATATATGAACATGGGTTCTATATAAATGGATTCAATTAAAATTTTGAGTACGTCTAATGTGTGAAATTCTAGGTTGACAAAGGCAATAGTGGATCCCGTTCCAGGGAAGCCAACATGGGCTCATATAAAGCCAAAGGCACCAGAGCCAAAGGCAGAGGTCAAGACCCACAAGGTAAGAGACCATAAAATGGAGTGAGAAGATATAATGAACAAATGATGTTTGTGGAACATCATCTGGTAATCTTGATAGAGTTAAAAGTTATGGAAACTATTATATCCTTGATATTTCTCCTCCTTGAATAAAATTAATTTTTCCATTATTCTTTAGATGTAGGATGGAATTATGAGCTATTTAAAACCATTTTTAATTGTTATGTACTTTTTTATTGAATCCATGTTTTCTTGTCATCATCTTTTATTTGTTATTGTGAATTGAGACATTGAGAGGACCAGAACCAGAAACATGGAAGACTTAGTGTGGTAGTTGGGGTGCTTGTAATTCCAATTTTCAGACACCAATGTTGTTGGGGATCTTCCTAAGAAAGTTACACAGTTTTTTCTTCTAGATATGATCCCTAATAATCAAGACCCGTGTTCTCCTTCGGCTGCCTTTTGAATCTCACCGGACCATGAAGCAGAAAAAAAGGCATGATACTCAACCCCATGTATTCTCAAACATGAAGAAAATTGTCCCTGATCCACCATTTGATGAGGTATTCAAATCCCAATATCTTATCCATATGACTCTCTAAACCCCCATATCATGTTTTTGACCAACCACAACTCCCCCTTAACATTTAAGGCTCATTTTCATTCCCTCGTCCTTAGATAAGAAGACCACAATTTCTTGTGACTCCCCATTCCATCTGTAGAAGACTCATACCCCCTCCTCTATAACCATTCTAAATTCATATAATATATATAATATATATACTAATATATAATATATAATATATAATAATAATAATCATATATTAATATTTCTATTCACATTAATGGTAATAGTTTTTATAAATAGTTTTATAATTATAAAAATATAAAATAGTAGTATAATATATATAACAAATATATTTTTAATATTTACATATAAATAATAAATTAATATATATATATATTGAATATATTATGTATTTATATTTTATAATAATATAATTTTTTAATATATATATATATATATATTCATGGTAAAAATATTCATAGATGTTGATGCACGAGCCTCAAAAAGATATTTTCATATTAATTTCATAGTGGATCAACAAAAAACAATTTTTTTAGGTTGATGTGATCTTATATGGTGATCAAGAGAAACATAAAGTGTTTTAATATGTTATTACAAGAGGTTTTCATCACTGGATTGGCTTTCACTAAAGGCCGGTGATGTGCACCTGAAAGCATTCTAAATGGTATTCACTGTATGATAGGAATTATTTTCACCATTTTTATTTTTTATATTTTAAATAAGAGGATATCATCAAAATATATTATTTTTTAACACATGGAAATGGTAATAGGATGTAATTCATGTAAATGAGAACTTCATCCTTATTCTTCTCTATTTTAACTATTATTATTTCCCATTTTATTAATTAACTATTTTTACACAATTTTAATTTTGTAAATACACTATATTGGTTGTTGATTTTTTCGTTCTGTGTTTTAATATTGATACTATAGAAATGGAGAGATAATTAATGGGTCTAGATTCAGGGTGTAATTCTCGATAAAATCTCAGTATCTAATCTTTAATTTGATCACTACCTTTTCATAACATTTAGAATAATATAAAGATAAATTCTGGTGTGCAAGAGGGAATCCATACAGTCCATCAATTTTTGTATCATTTCACCATTATATATTTACATTATTTATTTAAACAACAAAATTAAATAGTTATAAGGATTTTTTTATTTTTTTATCCCTCGATGATCATTCATCCAGGAAGAAATTCCTTGCTGGAGAGATTTGATTTGGAGATTTCATCACATTGTGAGAGATCTCGTTTGTTGGAAGTTCTTACTTGCATGAATGATCAATGTGTTTGGATAGAGAGGGGTGTGAGTTAATCCATCTACTATAAACTATGTTAGTTGACAGTTATTCTTTTTTTAATACATTAGATATACGATAAAGAGTAAAGGGTGGATCGACATGGTTCTAGAATGATTCTTATGGAATTTCATATCTATTTTTTCTATGTTTTTATTAATTTTGTGGTTATTTTCCCATCGATTCTACTAAATTAAATATTTCATCACACTTAATGTATTTTTTATATTATGGTCTATTCATATACAAATTTCCAAATTAAAAACACATGATTTTTACTGGAAATACCATAAGGGAACTCGACATGACTTCTTTGAGAGAGACCCTGAGTATTTCCACTATGTTTTATGTTGGGTCTGATAAATATATCATTGAACATTCTAAGGATATGTACTGTATAAAATTTTTGTGGATTTTCTGTGGAATCAATGCTTTCCCTTGTAGGATTTTTTCATTTTTCTATATAAAAACAAACAAACTATTAAAACCAAAAAACTAAAAAAAATTTGAGACCACACCGACCCTTCGAGTAATATTTTAGATTTTAAGATTATAAAATAAGGGAACATTTCATAATTTTTCATTAATATGATTTTGAAGAAACTATTGAATTATTCAAGGAGTTGTGACAAAAATTTTTGGAAGGCTTATTTAAAGAACATCAGGGTTTTTCTCACATTTTTCCATGAGTTTCATATTGATGAGTTTGAGTTTCCCACAATTGAAAATGAACTGCCCCAAGGATCAAGTCTGTATAGGAAATATCTATATTATGAAGATGTTGTTACTAGTTGGAAGGATATAGGATATGTATAACCTTAGTAAGATGAATAAAATTTGGGTGATCAATTTTTTTAGTATCATTGATGATTGACATTATTCTAACTCTATTGATTTTTTCATGACATAATAGGTTAAAAGAACACTATACACCCTATAATATTCCTCGGAAGACACTAAACATGAGTTGGATTGTTTTTAATAAGGGATGTAGGATGATGAATATCTCAATACTACATCATAAACACTCTATACAATAACAACTATGATTGATGAGGATAAAGATGACAAAACTAGGGATAAATCCAATCTAATGAGTAGTATTTCACTTAGTATTGTTATTATTTTCATAATAGATGATAATTTTGATTCACCTAGTATAGTGTTTGAAGTGTCAGTTGAACTACATATTACTATAGAGAGTATTTAGGAGGTATCACCTACATCCGAAGAAGCGGCGTTCTTGGAAATGTGTATGTGTGTTAGAGAGGGTGTTGAAACTTTTTATTTAGTTAATGAGGATGATATTATTTTGTTCAACTATAGGACTTTCCTTACCCTAGAGAAAAATTCTCACAACATATGTACACCGTCATTCTTGATGGAAAATGAATGTATAACCCCAAAATTATTTCCCTCTATTGCTCCACATGTTGTAAAATACATTATAGGGGATGGAGGGAACATAACATTAGGTACTACACCTATGTAAAATCATTGACATTTGAAAAAATCAAATATAGTAGTCCCTATGTATGAATCCAACTATTCTGTCAAATTGGTTATGACCCACTAGTTTTTTAGTTGTGGATAGTAAAACTACAACATTCTTTGAGGGGTTATCCCAAGACTATACTATTTTATTTCATACATTATTTTCATAATTCAGATTATTTTGTGATTTTTTATTTTAGTAAAAATGAGACAGTTCATCCAGAAAGAAAGTAACTATTAACAATCACCCTATAGAATAATAGTAAAATTTGGTTGAATAAATGTATTTTTTAGCCAAGATAATTATAATGGATTATCTGGATAACACATCCAAAAAAAATTGTTTCATTTCAAATTTATATTTAACTCTTAATGTATAATGATACTATTTTTAATTATATATGGGCTTGAACATAGCAGCCAGGGAAATATTTTCATAGATAATATGGATGATTCTTTTGGTTGAAATTTAAAAATAATAATATTTTTCATCCATGGAATGGTTATATTTATTTATTTTATTAATTCTTTTAATACTATATATTTCTTTGTATAGGTGAGTTGAACTTAATTTTATTTTTTAAAACATTGGAATTTCAACTTAATTTGGGTTCTTAACATTTTAGAATCTATATAGTTAAGAAATTAAGTTGAACGCCATGTCAAAATCTAGCTATCATTTCTATCATTCCATTGTATTCAAAATGGTATTTTCTTTTTATTAACTTACTACAATGATATTGATTCAAAATAACTTAAAAATTCATTTATATTTAAAAAATAATCAATTAATTAAATTTATATGAGGAAGAAAATATATATTTGTGGATGACTATCTAGTAGTGGACGATTGGGTTCTTATATATATGTGTGTTTTTATAGATTTATGGGTAAAAAAATATACTTTTATCTTACCCATTACACCACTAAATTTTATTTTATTATTATTGAATTCCAAATATTTTTAATATTTTTTAATTATGTCTCCCAATCTATGATTCAAAAAATGTTATATTTTTGAGTTTTATATATGGGGAGAGGCGTATTTCTGTGCTTATTTCTTTTAATTCTAGAAACATCGTAACCCATTTAATTTTTACAAAAAAATGGCCAATATTTATTGAATATTTTTGAAAATTTTAGGCTCCTTAGAATTCAATTTGATCCTGAATTTTATCCACCCATGTTGATAACAACATGTTGGTTTTTAAGGGTTGTATTGATTCTGACATTATTAAAGAAGTATTTCTACTGAGTGGAGTTACATAATATTTTAATTGATATTCATTTTAGGAAATGTCAAACCAAAAATTAAGATATATAATTATTGAATTATGATAATTAATTGTTGATACTAGATATTTGAACTCAATTATAGGAGATACACAATTTGTAAGGTAATGATCTTAGGATACTAACTAAAATGATAATATAATAATTCATTTGAAACTCGGGTAAACTAGGATGATGGGTTCTCATCATGGAAATATGAGACTCTGGGTAGGGGGAGTGTGTGCAATCCCTTAGTATATAAAAATTATGTTCTATTGTACAGTGCTCTATATATACAAGGATGGGTAATATAAAAATAATTAAAATAATGTTTTTATTTGAAAAAAATGTGTTCATTATGGTTAGAGGAATTTAAAATATCACTAAAAAGGATGAAAATAACTAAAATGAAAATAATTTGAGTTGAATCAAGAAGGTGATTAAAGAAAAATGATTCATTAGAAGGTAGAACAACGTTAACATTAATGTTACATTTTTTAAATATTTTATTTCCAATTTAAAATAACTTGTTATCACTCTATTAATTAGAGCATGAACATGAAGTCAAGTTGGGAAGTAGGTGACTTTATATTGAGTGAATGAAAACCTTAAATGTTAGTGAGCCAGTGTTCTTTTGATTTCAATTCTGGATTTTAATAGAGAAAAGACCTCATTTGATTATATATTTGAAATTCCTATCCCACATCATAATTTGATCCACTGCAATTAGAAATAATTATAAGTTTCATATTGAGAAAAATTTAAAAAATTTGATTCAATTTAATAAATACAGAAGGTATTGAATTGTTTTAGGGAAAAATATTTAAGTGTGGGGTAGTTTGTTTTTTCTGTTTTTTAACATAGTTTACCACATATTTTTAGTTTTATAATTTCATTTTTATATTTAAAATATTTTATTTTTATACCAATTATCAATTGTTCTCTTTTTTTGTATTATAATTTTAAAATAATTTTTTTTGTGAAATAATGCATTTTATTGATTATTTATGCCTTTTTGATTAATTTTAATATTATTTATTTAATTATGTTTTAACATTATTTATTTATTCTATTATTTCATTGAAAATATAGTTTTTAATTCATCATTTCGGGTTATTATTATTTTTTAAATAACTTATAATTATAATTATTTATTTAGAAAATATATTTAATTTTAATAAAAGTAATAAATTTATTTTTAATTGTTTTAGAAATTATATAATTTAAATCAGTTTTAATTATTTTACAATAATTTATAAACTCAAAAATTTGGTTCATTTTTTTATTTTCTTTCATTTTATATTTTTTATATGTTATTATATTCATTTTTTCCATTTAAATGAAATAACACTTTCATTAATTCTTCTTTTTATTAATTTTGTTATTAAATATATATTTTTAATCAAAAGAAATTATTGTTTTTTTACTATTATTTTTTTTCAAATTATTTTTATTATAAATTATAGCTTTTCTAATTTATATACTATAGTGGTATAACCATACTACCTCCAGGGTGTAGTGGTAACACCCTACTATCACTAAACAAAGCACACAATTGTTGAAGATTCTACTGTAAGCCCACTGCCAATTACAAACATCCACTTATAGAATTTTTAGCCAACTAAATCCATGATGTAGTGGTTTCATACATATATGGCCTAACAGAGCACCCAACAACAAATTATTCTAATACCAGCCCCTCTCCCACTACCATTGTTTTTCTCCATCCAACAGTATCACGAGATCCCTCAATATTGATAGTAGAAGTCTCCAATTGAAGTAGTTATCCCCAAAAAAAAGAATCGTATTCTATAACAAATTTATTTCCACTATCAATTAACCAATTGAGGCCATTTATATTTTATTTCCATGTAGAAAAAATTCAATTACATATTAAAATAGATTCTTCCCAAAACAAGGAATCTAATTTAAAATCAAAACCCATAGAAGGATAACCACCACATCATCACTATTTACCTTCACAGATTATGTTGAGCCTCCAAACCACACATATAGATGAGAAACATTCTAGGTTTGAATCCTTGAACCCATAGAAATCAACATAACATAACAACACATTGAATATTTGAGATTTCACTTACCTTGTTATGATACCGCATTGCCATCTTAATTCCCGAGATCATGTGATTACACCATAGGAATATTGTAGAACCATGAAGCCAAACCAAAGGGGTAAACCTCAAACCCATTTGTTCTAGAACATGATTAAATCAGTCACCGAGCCATCAATTTATGAGGTTATCAAATCATGAAATCAAATCCAACATGCTCAATAAACCCCAACATCATGCTTTCGACCAACCCTGACTCCCCCTTTCCTTTGAAAACCCATGGACATGCCCTCTGTAACGCCCCGACCCCAGCTACCCAGAGCCGGTGCATTACTTCGTAACATTGGCATGATCACAAAAGATCAAGTCTCGAAAGACCGATTAGTTTAGTAGCCTTGGAAACACTAGATACATTCATAAGTCTTACATTACATCATAAAGTGAAAAACTAAAAACAAAGTCTTCATAGTCCACACTTATATCCTCTTCTGACTATCCCTGCAGGTCATTCATAAAATACTTCTTCACATCCTGGAAAATATTAAAACATTGAAAGGGGTGAGCTCAAATGCTCAGTAAGGATAACAAAAATGCGGAAGCTTTCATAAATAAACATTAACATTTAAGGCAATGTATAACTAAAACAAAAGCCTTTTAAACATGAACTTCAACATAATATGGCAAAAGTAAAATGAGATAATTCCATTTACTTCTTCACATGGATATTCTACTGGTCGAATAATCACATGCAATATCAATAACCACTTTCATAATGATGGAATGCATAATGCCAGACTATCATAACCACATAGCCAAGGCCTCGTGCCAAGACTACAAATAAGATTTTGTCAAGGCCTTGTGCCAAGACACTAGTTTGTCTCATGAGACCTGCCGATGCATCGAGGAGCTATAGCGGGCTCCACCCGTCACTTATTAAGTCCAATGCATTCCTCATATGAATAGGTTTAAACATATCATAAACCATAACATAATTATATCACATAAACAATGCATAAAGGAAACATAACATTTCCACATTTCAATCACAAGATATCAATACAAAACATTGATATAATAAAAACGCTTTCAAAACCATTTTCAATACCAAAATAAAAGAATGTTAAAACATTGTATTTATTTTTCTTTTTAAAAAAAGGTATGGCTTGTAAAGGAAGCCGAAACTCAAATAATGGTCACGGCGGCGGAGAAGTCGTTGTCGCCGCATAAGTACGGAAAGAAAACATTCCCTTTTGTCGTTTAGAAAAACGCTTCGTATAAAAAGATTCCTTTTGAATAAATGTAAAAGTCAAAGGAGTTTATACACCGTATAAAAGAAAGTTGTGTATAAAACGAAATATGCCTCAATGAAAGGAGATTGAGACAAAGTCCTTAAAAGATCATTTTTAAAATAAAATAGATCTATTATGTGTATTCACTATAGGTACACATAAAGAATGTAAAAATACAAACTAGGACATAATAATATCGACATAATTTGAAAGTAGGAGATTAACCCAAAGAATGGAAGTTGGGTTAAGAAGTTCCCTTACCTTGTGTCCGACTTGACTCAACCGTTCTTTAACCTCCTGAATAATAAACTAGAGTTAATATATACCTTATTAAGAACCATTCTCAATTTCATTATCCTTATTATATCACTTATTACAATGATATGATCATTATGTAATTATTTAAGTTAATAACGGTCGTTTTGTCGACCTTTGGTACTTGAGTCAAAAATAAACTTCTTATGATTACAAGTTGTTAATGTGGTGAAATATCCATTATATTCATAATTTAGATGTCATATATATCTTATATATCCAGTATATACATTCATTTATAATATTACGTAACATTTAGAGGTAAGAAATGAAATGCACCGTTCATGGAGACGGTAAGCCGTACGTACGCATGAACGCTACTTTCATTTCAATTTCATATTTAATGGAACTAAATCATAATGATATAAATGTATAATATAATTCCAGTATAATATAGTGTATAATACCATTTACTCCATCCTTTATACATCCCACATATGGCATTTACGATTCAAATCACTTTGAGGGGGCGGTAGTCCGCACTTCCTAAAATGAAATTATCGCGTTTTACCCATAATGGAAATCATAAAGTATGCCATAAATGAGAAATACAGAAGCATAAGTAAAACAAAAACATATTATATATCATATATATAAATAGTGACATCTTAATGGCCACCTTTGAAGGTGTTATATGAGTGTTGAACAATCATCGCTTCGTGAGGCAGAAATTCGCCATCCACAGAAACCGTATGTTCTTTAACCATTAGATGTAGGTGTGTGTAAGTGTAGCTCGAATCCTTCTTATAACAACATCCTAGTATATTGAGGATACTGGTGTTGTTACAAAAGAAATGAATAAAAAGATTTTAGGGGGTTGGAGAAGAAAAATAAAACAAAACAACATTATAAAAGACATTACCTCAAAATCGGGTAACTCTTTTTGATTTGAGACAAAGGCTTCCTTGGGAAGAGTTCTGCCCAAAGTGAGGATTATAGGAGTAAGAGAGGGATGTTGGGAGAGTATTTGGGCAGAGGTTGGCCGAGCCAAATGGCTTGAAGGTGTGAATAAGGTGGGAGAGGTGGGGGCCTTTTATAAGTGGAGTGGAGGGGCACTTTTGGAAAGTAATGAAATGTTACATTATTTCAAAATGCTTTTCGGATTCTAAAGGTCCCACATCTATATAATTCGAGGCTAAGGTGATAAGGTTTCGAAATATCTTCATCCAATAGGCTTTGGACAAGTGTAAGCCTCGGATTTTGCATTATCTTCTCATTTTATTTAAATCGTCAAATAATGATGTCATCGCTGCATCATTATTATGTCATAAATACTTTAATTTATTTAATGTCTAAAAATTATAAAACAAATACTATGATGTAGGAAATCTTTTTAGCTTTCCAATGACTATTTATAATCAAAATTTGGACTTGTATAACCCCAATTAAAAATTGTTTTAGTAGAACAATTTATGTTAGTGTCATTTTCACTTTAACATTAAATAAAAACTAATTTATGTCATTTCCCAACAAAAGTGGATCCATGGGGTCCCCAAGTTAGGCCATGGCTTGTCTTGGTCGGCCATGACTCAACCAATGAGGTTGGGACATGTGTCTAGGTCATTTAATATTATTAAAGTATTATCTATACCTTAAACTATACTAATTACCACTAATCGCGATTAAGAACTTAATAAGTTACTATTCACCAAAAAATTATTATAATCTCATTGAACCACATTTTACTTCTTAATGACAACCATGTATGTCGGATTTTTGAAAATCAAATCACAGAAGTGGTAATATTTCATTTAAACGAAAAATCAGTTATTTAACTACCACTTAGTGGTTTCCCTATTCATCAAAAATTGAAGTTTCTCAGAACAATGCCAAAATTTCATCCTAAGCTATAATTGATATTCCGAATTCAAAAATGATGTCTATTTTACAAAATTCCAAACATATAAGTTGCATTAATTAATTTTATAATTAATTCCCGCTGTTACGACAAATAGCGTGTTTTCAAGAAACAATTTATATCAAAAGATTGGCAATTGTTTATGTCCAAATTCAATGTTAAATTAATTCTAATGACCACCATTGGATAAAATGGTAAAAATATATTCTAATTATACATTAAATCCACTCAATAGTATAACTTATCACTATAAATTATTTTGATTAAAAAAGTTGTTTAAAGTATTTTTCACTATTCATAAAAAATTAGAAGTTCTCAGAAAAATACCAAAAATTCAACATAGGCTAATTTCGATATTACGAATACAAAAATGAAGTCCATTTTGAAATATAAAATTTCTATAATTTTAAAAAGTGGTTATTACTATTCATAACGGCTAGTTTGATTTGTCGCGATGTTTTAGAACTCGAAGTTGCGTACAATGCAAGCTATTGTATTATTGAATGAGAAGCGTATCGTGGAAGCTCGGGGTGTTACATTCTCCCCTCCTTCAATAAATTGCGTCCTCGCAATTTGAAATTTTTCTTGGAAAATAAAAGGTTGAAAAGGGAAAATACCTTTGTGGAAAACCCACATCGGAAATAAGATTAATAAAATTTAGCCTTAATAAGAGGTAAATGGAAATAAGAAAGTCACCACCAAATTATAATCTCGATAAGGAGAACATTGGTGGCAATTAGAGACATATAATTGGAGGAAAAACGTAAATATTTGTAGGGAGTGATTGAGGTCATCAATAACAATCAACTGTCAAATTGAGGGCCTCAAAGCCTTCAATCTATATTGATTTAAAATATCATCAGTTCAACAAGACATAAGGTATTAGGATAACACATTTTTTTGTTTTAATATCCCTTTACTAAAGTTTAAGAATTAATTTATTCATTGAATAAGAGATAGGTATATATATATTTATGCTTGACAATTAGAGTTTCAACCTTCAACTCATCTTTCACCCAAAAAGATAATAGAACTCAAAAATATCATACTTATCCTAATTGTATAAGGTTCAAAATGTTAAAACATACCATTTAGATTAGTAAAATTATTTTGTAATAACCAGGGACTTCCTGTAGGCTAGTGGTAGGAAATAAAGGCTTGTCGCACTTTGATTGTGGGTTCGATTCCTACAGCTTTGTCCGACGCGACGGTTTATGCCCCACCCTGCAGGTTGTCCTTTTCCTAAAACTATAGTATTATAATACTCCAAAAACAATCTTCATTAATTTTTTAACCTTAAACCATACTATCCAAAGATCAACTTAATCCACTCCAAAATAACTCTGTCCAGACTTTCTCTAAAATGTCTCTTAATTCCAAAATCAATTTATCAGATTCCCCAAACAAAGAAATGTTTCTCTTATTGTCACATACCAAAAATATAATTACCTTCATCATATTAAAACCATACTGAAACCAACAAGTACTGCAGTACAATCCTTATATAGATCACATTATTCTAATAACCAGAATATAATCCATGAGTCCGAAAGCATCAATACATTAGTTATTCTGCTTCAACTGTAGTAATAGCATAAGATTGTCCTTGATCCCTTGGCCTTTTCTGAGGTAAGATTCCTTGACGCTTAGGACATTCATTTGCGTAATGACCCATTTCTCTAAAATTGTAGCATTCAACTTTGACAGCCTCTTTCTTTCCCTTGCAATCACGTGCCTGGTGACCTTTTTCTCCACATTTATAACAGACTCCCATTCCTTTTAGGCAAGTACCAGGGTGATTCTTCCCACAATTATCACATAATGGAAAATCCTTCTTTCCCTTTTTCCCTTTATCTGTCTCTTGTTCCACCGTTCTCTTCTTCTCTTGCTTTACTTTGTTGTCATAAGACTTAGAGAATTCCTTTTCTGTCTTGATAGCACATGAGACTATATCTTCGTATGATGAGAAGGATTGTGATACTAAAGCTCGACGGAGAAATGGTTTTAACCCATCAAAGAAACGATCAATCTTACTCCTTGGGTTACGTATATAATCGGCAGCATGCCTCGCTAACCTTGTAAAGTTAGCCTCATACTTTGCGACATTCTCATCCTCCTTCTGCCTTAGACTCAGAAATTGCCTTTCCATATCTGCTCGATGGTCACGAGGAAAGTATTTTTCTAAGAAAAGCTCTTTGAACTCCCTCCATTCCATATTCGATACTTCATCATCTTCCTTTGTGTTTTGAATCAACGACCACCACTGATCGGCATCTCCAGTGAGGCGATAAACTGCCATGACAACCTTCTCCCTTTCACTACTCCCCAAGGCATGGAATATTTTCTCTAAGGAATTTATCCATTGCTCAGCTACTATAGGATTTGTACTCCCATTGAAGGTTGGCGGTTGTTGCCTCATGAAACGGTCTAGCATTGATCCTCCACGTTGCGGATCAGGGTGCTCCATACGAGTAAGGTTGTTATTCATAACCTGCGTGAGTTGTCCCAGTATGGTGAGAAGCTGATCAGCACCAGTTGTATCACTAGCTCCACCATAATTATCCTGAGCAGGAGGGCAATCCCTACACGGAGTTCGTGCATTGATACAGTTTCCATTCCTTCTACTAGGCGCCATTTCTAAATAATGGCATAAACTAGATTAGTTTATGAATCAAAATACATAATTCCATACTTGTAAAACACTTAACATAAATTGAACTAATTATGGATATAATCCATAATTATAAAAATGTATTCTTTGAGGAAGTATATACTCGTAACCCTTCATAGTGGTTTGTAAAGAAAATGGGAATTATCCAAAGCATATCCCCCGGGAGTGTCGTAACCAAGAGTGCAGCAAGGCCCGTTGTCGTGCACCAGTTCCCGTTCGAGTCTAGCTCAAAGCGGTGTTTTCGGGTTTTACCCCTAGGTACATCTGTGCCAGAGCCGCCTCTACCTGCTCGTATCCAGACAGGAATGTATTGCTTGGAAAACTCACAAAATCTCTACAATACCAATATTCTAAGATGTTCTTTTATACTAATCCTCAAAGTCTATCTTCGGGCTATGTGCTCTAATCAGAGTTTATCTAAATCTAGCTTCCAAGGTTAGTACTAAACTGCCTCTGATACCAACTGTAACGCCCCGACCCCAGCTACCCAGAGCCGGTGCGTTACTTCGTAACATTGGCATGATCACAAAAGATCAAGTCTCGAAAGACCGATTAGTTTAGTAGCCTTGGAAACACTAGATACATTCATAAGTCTTACATTACATCATAAAGTGAAAAACTAAAAACAAAGTCTTCATAGTCCACACTTATATCCTCTTCTGACTATCCCTGCAGGTCATTCATAAAATACTTCTTCACATCCTGGAAAATATTAAAACATTGAAAGGGGTGAGCTCAAATGCTCAGTAAGGATAACAAAAATGCGGAAGCTTTCATAAATAAACATTAACATTTAAGGCAATGTATAACTAAAACAAAAGCCTTTTAAACATGAACTTCAACATAATATGGCAAAAGTAAAATGAGATAATGCCATTTACTTCTTCACATGGATATTCTACTGGTCGAATAATCACATGCAATATCAATAACCACTTTCATAATGATGGAATGCATAATGCCAGACTATCATAACCACATAGCCAAGGCCTCGTGCCAAGACTACAAATAAGATTTTGTCAAGGCCTTGTGCCAAGACACTAGTTTGTCTCATGAGACCTGCCGATGCATCGAGGAGCTATAGCGGGCTCCACCCGTCACTTATTAAGTCCAATGCATTCCTCATATGAATAGGTTTAAACATATCATAAACCATAACATAATTATATCACATAAACAATGCATAAAGGAAACATAACATTTCCACATTTCAATCACAAGATATCAATACAAAACATTGATATAATAAAAACGCTTTCAAAACCATTTTCAATACCAAAATAAAAGAATGTTAAAACATTGTATTTATTTTTCTTTTTAAAAAAAGGTATGGCTTGTAAAGGAAGCCGAAACTCAAATAATGGTCACGGCGGCGGAGAAGTCGTTGTCGCCGCATAAGTACGGAAAGAAAACATTCCCTTTTGTCGTTTAGAAAAACGCTTCGTATAAAAAGATTCCTTTTGAATAAATGTAAAAGTCAAAGGAGTTTATACACCGTATAAAAGAAAGTTGTGTATAAAACGAAATATGCCTCAATGAAAGGAGATTGAGACAAAGTCCTTAAAAGATCATTTTTAAAATAAAATAGATCTATTATGTGTATTCACTATAGGTACACATAAAGAATGTAAAAATACAAACTAGGACATAATAATATCGACATAATTTGAAAGTAGGAGATTAACCCAAAGAATGGAAGTTGGGTTAAGAAGTTCCCTTACCTTGTGTCCGACTTGACTCAACCGTTCTTTAACCTCCTGAATAATAAACTAGAGTTAATATATACCTTATTAAGAACCATTCTCAATTTCATTATCCTTATTATATCACTTATTACAATGATATGATCATTATGTAATTATTTAAGTTAATAACGGTCGTTTTGTCGACCTTTGGTACTTGAGTCAAAAATAAACTTCTTATGATTACAAGTTGTTAATGTGGTGAAATATCCATTATATTCATAATTTAGATGTCATATATATCTTATATATCCAGTATATACATTCATTTATAATATTACGTAACATTTAGAGGTAAGAAATGAAATGCACCGTTCATGGAGACGGTAAGCCGTACGTACGCATGAACGCTACTTTCATTTCAATTTCATATTTAATGGAACTAAATCATAATGATATAAATGTATAATATAATTCCAGTATAATATAGTGTATAATACCATTTACTCCATCCTTTATACATCCCACATATGGCATTTACGATTCAAATCACTTTGAGGGGGCGGTAGTCCGCACTTCCTAAAATGAAATTATCGCGTTTTACCCATAATGGAAATCATAAAGTATGCCATAAATGAGAAATACAGAAGCATAAGTAAAACAAAAACATATTATATATCATATATATAAATAGTGACATCTTAATGGCCACCTTTGAAGGTGTTATATGAGTGTTGAACAATCATCGCTTCGTGAGGCAGAAATTCGCCATCCACAGAAACCGTATGTTCTTTAACCATTAGATGTAGGTGTGTGTAAGTGTAGCTCGAATCCTTCTTATAACAACATCCTAGTATATTGAGGATACTGGTGTTGTTACAAAAGAAATGAATAAAAAGATTTTAGGGGGTTGGAGAAGAAAAATAAAACAAAACAACATTATAAAAGACATTACCTCAAAATCGGGTAACTCTTTTTGATTTGAGCCAAAGGCTTCCTTGGGAAGAGTTCTGCCCAAAGTGAGGATTCTAGGAGTAAGAGAGGGATGTTGGGAGAGTATTTTGGCAGAGGTTGGCCGAGCCAAATGGCTTGAAGGTGTGAATAAGGTGGGAGAGGTGGGGGCCTTTTATAAGTGGAGTGGAGGGGCACTTTTGGAAAGTAATGAAATGTTACATTATTTCAAAATGCTTTTCGGATTCTAAAGGTCCCACATCTATATAATTCGAGGCTAAGGTGATAAGGTTTCGAAATATCTTCATCCAATAGGCTTTGGACAAGTGTAAGCCTCGGATTTTGCATTATCTTCTCATTTTATTTAAATCGTCAAATAATGATGTCATCGCTGCATCATTATTATGTCATAAATACTTTAATTTATTTAATGTCTAAAAATTATAAAACAAATACTATGATGTAGGAAATCTTTTTAGCTTTCCAATGACTATTTATAATCAAAACTTGGACTTGTATAACCCCAATTAAAAATTGTTTTAGTAGAACAATTTATGTTAGTGTCATTTTCACTTTAACATTAAATAAAAACTAATTTATGTCATTTCCCAACAAAAGTGGATCCATGGGGTCCCCAAGTTAGGCCATGGCTTGTCTTGGTCGGCCATGACTCAACCAATGAGGTTGGGACATGTGTCTAGGTCATTTAATATTATTAAAGTATTATCTATACCTTAAACTATACTAATTACCACTAATCGCGATTAAGAACTTAATAAGTTACTATTCACCAAAAAATTATTATAATCTCATTGAACCACATTTTACTTCTTAATGACAACCATGTATGTCGGATTTTTGAAAATAAAATCACAGAAGTGGTAATATTTCATTTAAACGAAAAATCAGTTATTTAACTACCACTTAGTGGTTTCCCTATTCATCAAAAATTGAAGTTTCTCAGAACAATGCCAAAATTTCATCCTAAGCTATAATTGATATTCCGAATTCAAAAATGATGTCTATTTTACAAAATTCCAAACATATAAGTTGCATTAATTAATTTTATAATTAATTCCCGCTGTTACGACAAATAGCGTGTTTTCAAGAAACAATTTATATCAAAAGATTGGCAATTGTTTATGTCCAAATTCAATGTTAAATTAATTCTAATGACCACCATTGGATAAAATGGTAAAAATATATTCTAATTATACATTAAATCCACTCAATAGTATAACTTATCACTATAAATTATTTTGATTAAAAAAGTTGTTTAAAGTATTTTTCACTATTCATAAAAAATTAGAAGTTCTCAGAAAAATACCAAAAATTCAACATAGGCTAATTTCGATATTACGAATACAAAAATGAAGTCCATTTTGAAATATAAAATTTCTATAATTTTAAAAAGTGGTTATTACTATTCATAACGGCTAGTTTGATTTGTCGCGATGTTTTAGAACTCGAAGTTGCGTACAATGCAAGCTATTGTATTATTGAATGAGAAGCGTATCGTGGAAGCTCGGGGTGTTACACCCTCTATCATAGAGAAGAAGACCACTCTGGGACATGACACCCCCTTAACATCTATTGAAGACTAATGCCCCCATCCTCCTTTCCATATCAATATTCTTACTTTATACAAAATATATAATAATATTAATAATAATAATAATAATACAATATAATATATATTTATTATAATATTCGTAATGATAGTTGTTAGAAATATTTTTTAATAAAAATTATATTTCATACTAATATAATATAAATAATATTATTATTATTTTCCCATATTTATATATAAATAAAAATTAATATATATTTATATATTTATATACATGTTAATTAATTAAATATATTAAATAGTATACATAATATATATATATATCCATGTAGATAATTATTAGACATTGATGTCTGAGACACAGAAGAATGATTATTATTTTAATTTCAAAATTATTCAATTCTTCATAACATGCATTTTTTAGTAGAGATCATAGAAGTTTATCATGGGAAAATTCACTTGGATATGTAGGTGATTTTGAGTGGTCAACTATAGTAACATAGATTTAATCAAAATATAGTGCCACACACATGATATAATTCTATGCAGTTATCATTGCTTATTATGAATTTTTTTCACAATGTTGTGTGTTTAAATTTATATATAAGAGGATCTTATCCCCCGTGAATTTTATATAATTATAAAATATTAGAATCATCAATGATCTCTATAGATTAAAACTATTTTCTTATTCTTCTTTCAATTTCACTATGTTTATTTTTTATTATATTTTAAAAATGTTTTTATACTATTTTTATTTTGAAAAATACTTTTTGATGTTTGCATGTTGGTTTCTCTTCCATATATTTTGAGATATCAGTTCATCCAAATTATAGAGCTATTTTACATGGATAGGTTTTAAAAGATAAACATGGTGCTTACCATAGATCTATTATTCTTCTCGATAATCACTATTTCATCAGTCTAAATAGATTATGAATGTGAATTTGGGTCTGTGGTAATGCATTCTTTCACTAGAAAAGTTTTCATCTATTCTTCCAATGAAAATTTTCCAATGCTTCTCTTAACACTTTTGATATAATTGTATTGGGTGGATGTTTTATTTTTTATCCATATTTGATCACTTTTTCCAGTATAAAATTCTTGGATGGAGTGATTTGATTAGGATATTTCTTTTTTTGGGTGAGAGAATCTGCAATAGATTTGATTGTTTACTTAAATAGAAAATTTATTGGGATAGAGAGTCATTCTCATCGAACCCTTGACTATGCACTATGTGAGTAGAGATTTCTTGGTTTTATCCTTTAATATAATTATTATAGGGATTTTAGGGAGGATTGAACTAGATCTATACATTTTCATATTGAATTTTTCCACGTTTTCTTCTTTTCTTGATCATTATATTATATGGTCTCTTTATTTTCTTTTTGATTAAATATTTCATCACCCTCAATGTGTTTTTAAATATTTTTATGTTTTCTTATTCTATAAACATTTAAAAAATTAAATTTTTTGGAAGGAGCACTAGTGAACTCGACACATCTTCCATGACAGAGAACCCAAGGTTAGCTATTATGAAACATATTGGGTTTGATAAATGTATATTTGACCATCCTAAATAAAGTACCATATCACACCAATTATTATCTTTTTAATAGGAGTAAAACCATTTCATTTTTCATCGCAGTCAATATTAGGAATATTTTTTTAGGTTATAACCATTGACTAAAACCAAAAAATCACATTGTTAAAATTAATGATCATGATGGGGAACCACATGATCAAAAAAATAAATTTTAGGATGTCTTAATCATGGGATTTTGTTTCATATATAACACATTATGTTTTTATCAGGCCATTCATAGTCATAATCTATTTGAATACATCATGATTCTTTTTATAGAGTTTGTGAAGTTTCTAAATGTATCTCCCATGAGTGTCATAAAAATTGTCAATCAAGGCCAATTATTAATCAATATGTGATTATCAAGTCAAGAATAATGTTTCCTTTTTATATTTTTTACTCATATGTACCTATATTCTAGATCCAAATCCACACGCATTATACAGAAAGTGCTGTAATTTTTGGGAAACTAGTCACTCAATCTTTTACAAAAATTCCAGGACATTTTCATATATATTTACTCATCCATTAACTAATCCTTATATATTACATTGGTATTTCGAACAAATTTTCCCATCCTAGTTTCAAATAGTTAAATAGACATATCCATTGACAATAATTATAATGAAACATGGTTATCATACATATATATTACATCATTTTTTATTAATATTAGATACAATGAAAAACACACTCTAAATGACTATAATAGTACACTGACATAGTAATATTGGAAACAAAAACAACTAGTAAATATGATACCTCCACCATCTCCCACAATGATCTTCATAGCGTTTTTTTACAATGATCTTCATAACTTGAAACCTATTATACCAATCATAATTAATACATTAATTCATAACCTAGGGAAAGGAAACATAACTGAGGGTGAGATAAAATGCATCATAAGGTTAAACAAGAGATATAAATAAGCATAACATGAACATAAGGGTATGTTATCAAAAGAATAAAATTTCAGAACAATGGCCTATATATCATGTATCATAATCGAACATCATGTAATAAATAATGGATGTTCATATGAAATGAATTATAATAAAATCAAATATCATAAACCATGAGACCTTAATATTATAATAAATAATATTAGTGTCATAGACATAAGCATTGAAAATAACTACCATATTAGTCTAGAATCATTTCCAAGGTTATCATTGTATATTGGCTTCACTAAAACCACATTAGAGTAGTTATATGTCACAATCGAGATTATCCGAGCTAAAAAATTCCCCTGCTAAACCATGTTCACTCCTCATTCCATTTCTATCTATATTATGAGGTATAAATCATTACCTAATGAGTTATTGGACCATAAATTACCCCCAAATCAGTTAATAAGAAACATATTAATGCATGAAATAATATCATAAAAGAATTATTATTTCTAATCCTATAAAATGAAATAGGATTTGTAAACATTTTATCTGATCATAACCTATAGAAAAGAATAATCATTTATAATCATTTCTTCATTTCATTATAACATCACTCTTTGTGAGAGAAATGGGTTTCGTAATAATTTTATCATTGTATAACCTATGGAAGAGAAATAAGATTCATAATAATAATTCTATAATAAACATAAGTCATTCATAGAAATATTTTTAATTCTATCCATGGATCACATCCCCAATAAGTAATATGTTACATCAATGGATGTCATCATATATAGAGCATGATATTTATTGATCATTTAAAATATTTTTTAGAAAATTAACCTTTATTTTTTAAAAATATTTTAAAAAAATATCATTATAAAAATACTTTTTAGATAAAATAACATTGATAACATGTATATTAGTCATCATATAAAATAATTTTCATGATGATGAAATGTTTTATTCATTTCATACACATTATAAAAAGGATTTTGTGCACATTTTTTGTCAAATCAAAATGATAATTTTTTGGAAAACGACCAGAGTATTCCATTAAAAAAAATCTATAGAGTTAATCTTTTTTAAAAATATATATTTGAAAAAAAATAATTGGGGAAAAATAAACCAATTATGAAAATATTTTTAAAAAACATGATTTTCTAAAAAAAAATTTCTAACCGAGAAGATAAAAAATGTTAAATTTTAATAAGTATTCTTTCTTGATTATTTTAACAATCAATGATTATAAAATGTAATTATTAAATTAAAATATAAAGTATAAAAATATAGGAATAAAATTTATGCAGGTTTGGAGTTATGGATCATAGAATATTATCCGAGGAATCATAATCATTAACAATCCTGATAATCCATAAGATTGGAACATATAATCATTACCACATCGGTTACATTAAATCAAAAATACCCATGATTTAATAACATAAAAAGGAAATTAAAATATAAAATGATAAATACATTCATGATTTTATATTTCAATTGGTATTTATATAAAACATTTCATAGAATATTGGTTCATAACATAATGTACATCTAAAAGAAGGTGAAGTGAGACAAAAAATCATTATAATTATGGTTCAATTTTTACAATAAATCTGATGAAATAGAGGTCCTAAAATAGAAATATAAATCACCATAAATATAATTATAAGAATCATAAAAAAAATTTCTTGTAAATTATATACCCATAAAAAAGAAGTAGACGGTAAATATGGCATGTGTCTCACATAAGTAAAAAAGTGATATGAGAATCCCAATCCTTTTGTCTTTAATTCCATTTTTCATTTCAAACCACATATATAATACATATATGTTAACTATAAACATAAAACAAAATTATATATATATATATATATATATAATTCCATGTTAATGATATGTTTTGGGTAATAACAAATTTTTTTAACATATGTATTTTTTGTTTTGTATTATTAGTATTTTTTTATAATAATTTAATAACCTATTAAATGTTAAAAATATATATGAATATTAAATATATTAATTAAATATGTATTTATAGTAGTATATAAAATTTATTGATTGAAAATGAAAAACATGGTTCGTGGAGACAGAAGGCTATAAGTACGCATAAATGCTATTTTATTTTCATTCATAATTGATGATAAGAATTATATATGATATATTATCATTATAGATTAATTTTTTTATCTTTTGTATCAAATATATCCATCAAACACTTTTTATTACCATCCATATAATGCATAAATTAATCACATCACTTCGCGAGGTGGTGGTCCCTCATACACAACATCAATATTATAGTTTACCTAAAATATTCAATGAATCATGTTATATGAGATATATAAATTCAAAAAACATAGTAATATCATTAATATATATATAATCCCTCATTATAACTTACCATGGGAGGTGGTAATGGGAAAATGTATGACATTGGTTCATGAGGTGTTGGTCAACCATACAGATATAAGATGATTACATGACCTATTTGATAGAAGTGGATATGGTTTTAGGTAATGGAAATAAAATTAAAACATATAATTATATGGAATATATTATGTTTATTATATCATCATATTATTATAATAATTTATCGATGCTAATGATGAAAAAAGAACACTATCTTATGAACGTTCCATATTCATTCTGTAATCAGATTCAGTTTGAAAAAAAATCCATCTATGGGTGGAAATCTATAAAAAAACAAGGATTATATTATTCGATTATTTAATTTTTAAATTTAATTGAGAAGTTATATTCTAATGAAAGAGTTTCATTGTGTGATGTTTAGAGCAGATGTGTGGGCCATTTATAAGTGAGGTGAGTGTCACACATGAAATGTTTTTAATGAAAAATGTGTAACCACATTTGTAATATGAAAAGTGTATCAAAAAGAGGAAATTATCAATAATAAAATATATCATTTATAAATATTTCTATATAATGTTTTTGGGAGATTTGTTTCTTGTTTATCCCTTCACTTTTTAGAGTAACCAGTAATAATACTATTTTTACCTTAAACACATAAATAAATTTTATTGTTTATAATATTCATTTTGGTAAAAAAATATCGATTAAAATATGAGATAATATAAATTATTCTGATTCCAATTAATAATCCATTTTTAAAAATATATTCACATAACTAGAAAAGTGTAATTTAAAAATTTTCCTACAGACGTATTAATAATGTGTGTTTTTAAATAGAATATATTCAAAAGTATATAATAGTTTCATTTCAAAAATCAATATTAAATTGATTTTAATAAATTAAATTGGATTAATTTATGTATAAAAAAATATATAAAAATATATAAATAAATTAAAATATTATTTTTCATTAGAAATAAATTATACTTAAAGGCAGTTTTCAATTAAAACTTACTTATTTTCAAGATTACTCACAAACTAAAACATTTCAAAAATAAAAAAAATTCTACCTACTCTAAAATTGAAATTTCATTCAAATATGATGTTTAATTTAAATAATTAATTTTATAATTGTCAAAAATTATTTTTATTATTGTCCAAAAAATTACTAAATAGAACTTTTTAGAGAAAAAAGAATTTTCGAAACATTAAAGGACTACAAAATATTTTCATTTTTTTTATAAATACAATTCCATTACATTAATAAATTAAAACTAATATTTAAAATTTATTAATTAAAATTTATATAACTTTTTTTATGGATAGATTGTGACAGTCACATATAAATAATTATATCTTTATTATATAATGGTTTTTTAAATCATAGTGTGGGGATTTACAAAAGATGATTTATTATTCTTTGTATCACATAATTTACAAAACTTTTCATGTAATAAAAGATAAATATGGTGTTTCATGTTAATTAATATTTAAAAAAAATTATTCTAAAGCAATAATTTATAAAAAAACAAAAGGTGTTATAATATTCCCCCCATAAAATGATTTTCACCCTTGAAAATTTTCACTATAAATGAAAAAAATAGTATAAGTATACCTCATCATATCCTGAACATCCCACATCAATTCCTCAAACAAGGGGTTTCACTACAAATAATTTTGTAGGTGAGTAGTCCAGTTTCATATAACATTTTATGAATAATCCATAATCTCCATAATTTATTCAGATTAAGAAAGATACTTCTCCAGTTTAGGACCAATGGGTTCAATACATGTTATGGGATATTTTTTTACATCATTAAGAGAGATATATATGACACATTATGAACTTAAAGTAGGTTAAATTTAAGATCCATGTGATAAGGTACAAAACTAATATGATCAATAGTTTTAATTTTAGAGATATAATTGGGTCCTAAATTCACATTATTCCAGAATATCACAACCTTCTTCCTTATACAATTTCATAGAAGAAAATTACCATGAACATAAAATCCTATACCACACTTATGAATTTGAGAATAACTTTTCAACTAACTTATATATTGTAGTTTGTGTTGCTAAATATATTTATCCATCTATGGAATTTTTCCATCATTATCAGGTCCCAATATATTTATTTCTCAAACCTTATCCTAGCACATCAGAGCTCTACATTTACATACACAGAGGGATTCATAAGTATCCATCATAATGCTAGAGGTAGAATTTGTTTTTTGGGAAAACTCAACTAGATGATGGTGTTTATCCCAACCACGTTTAAAATCCATAAAAATTTGGCAAAATTTCTAATAGGTTTCTAATTTTCCCCTTACATTGACCATCTATCTGAGGATTATATCTATTTACAAAACTCAATTCTGTATCAAGAGTTTTCTTATGAATTTTCAATAACATTAGCGCAAACATTAGATCTATATTGTACATAGTAGAATTTGGGTTTCAATGAAATATTACTACTTCCGTAATGTACATATTGTAAACTTGATCTTGAGAGATATCTCCCCTGGTAGAGATGTTGTGTGATTATTTGGTAATGTGATTAACTAAAAACAATATTTCATCATTCCATTTAGATATTTTTGGGATTCCAATGAAAAAATCCATGGTGATGTTTTTTGATTTCTATTCTAGTATTTGTAATATAAGTAACATTCGCTTATACATTTTTCATTCAAACTTAAATTGACGACATACCTAGCACTGAGATAAAAACATTTTTATTTTTCTATTCATACCAAACCCTCACAAATACTTTTTCAAATATCTAAAAATATCCATTCTTATTGATGAATTGATAATGAAGAACTTTTTGATTCCACTAAAAACTCCACCAAATCCAGTTTGGATATAATTCAGACATAGTTCCCAAACCATATTATTCTATCATTAACAAAATTAAACATAACAACATTTCTAACATTCTTTTTCAACAATCTATCTTTCGTATGGCCCAATTTTATTTTCACTAGGATAAATGCTTGAAAATTCAATTGAGAAAGATAATATTTTTTGATTCCTTCATGATTTATAGACCCATTTATTTAAAATATAAGAATATTATATCTTTTGTAACCCCCATCATGAATAAGCAAGCATGATCCTTCCAACACAATGCACCATCTGCCCAGTTCTCTTTTCTATGGTGGTAATTTATTAATAAATATAAATCCTTAATCAGCTATAAACATTTTATATGGTAAATATTTAATTTTTAATTTAGGAATATATACATTGAACATTTATGATTGGAATATATATAAATATTTTCTCCCTAATGATAATATATCAATATCTTTAATGAAAAAAATTTGGTAGCTTTATCTAAAGCATGAGTTGGGTAATTTTTCTTATATATCATCAATTTTATTGAGTAATATATTATTTGTAACACCCCAATATTCCATAATATGTTTCCCTTTAAATAATTCCATAGCTTGTCATGTATGAAACTTTGAGATTCTTACACCCCACGACCAATCAAACTAGCAGTTCTGAATAGTAATACATAGATTTTGAAATTTTGTAAATTTTATTTTTCAAAATGGACATAATTTTTGGATTTGAAATATAAAAATTAACTTATGGTGAATATTGGGTACTTTTCAAAAAACATTCAATTTTTGATGAAAAGTAAAAAAACTAAATTTTAATTAAAAACAACAATTCTATTCAAAATAATTAAGAGTGGTAAATTATAAATTTGAGTGGATCTAAAGTATCATTATATTATAATTTTATAATATAATTTATTTTAGGTCATTGGATATAATTTCTATTTTAAAGTGGACATAAACAAATGTCAATCTTTTGATAGTTATTATTTCTTAAAAATATGCTTTTTGTTTGACAATGAGAATTAATTTTTAATTAACTTCATCAACTTATGAATTTTGAATTTAGAAAAATGGATTCCATATTTGGAATCATAAATTCCATTTTTTTAAATTGGAATATTTATATTTAGACATTATGAATAATTACTTTGGTAAATATATTATTTACCATGGTTAAAGGGTAAATATGGTATATAAGGGTAAAAAAAATATTATGATGACAATATTAAATTACCCTAACGTGTGTCATAACCATATTAATTGATACATTTCCAACTATGAGATGCTATGGGATGATCTTGGGACCCCATGGATCCACTTTAGAGTTATAATGATACTTTATATTAATTAATTTCAAGTAAAGTCATAATTGACTTAAACATATATATTTTAGTGAAACAATTTTTACATTGAGTTATATAAGCTATCTCTTCACTTATAAATATTAATTTGAAAGATAAAAATATTTCATACATCATGGTATTTTCTTATTAGTTTAAGACATCAAATAAATAAAATTATTTATTACATAATAAAGAGTCCGTGTTTACCTTACTAAAGAATGATTTAAATAAATGATATTATAAAAATTAAAACAATATCCAAAACCTATCCAATTCTTATTGGATTAATTTATTTCAAAAATGATTAATATTATACTCGACATTAATGAGTTTTGGACCTTTAATAATCTAAAATAATTATATAATAAAATAATATTTTCAAACATTCCTAAAGAGCCCCTCCCCCCTTATAAAAAGCCCTCACCTATAACCCATTTCTAACACCTCTCAAGCCACTTTTCACATCAAATTTCTGACCAATTAATCTCCTTATATAAATATTTTTCTCCAATTATTCTTAAATTAGGTATAAGTCACTTCAAGTAATCCTTTTGGTTCTATCCATAGGGAGTTACCCGATATAAAGGTAACATCTCCTCTTATGTTCTTTCCATTTATATTACATCTCCAACCCCATAAAATATATTTATTTCATTATTTTATAAAAACACCAGTATCCTAAATATACGAGGTTTTTATATGAGAAGTATTTGATGTAAAATAACACAATCCTCTAGCAAATTTTTATAGAACATAATGTTTCTATGGATGACAATCTACTGCCTCACAAAATGATGATAGTTAAATATTCTACTACCTCATCCTATGGTGGCCATTATTATGGAACAATAATTTTATATTATTTTTATGATATTAATTTTATCTAAAATATTCTGTAATGGTATTTTATATCATTCCATTATTCATTTCATGTTGTATATATATGATAATTACTTTTGAGGAAGTGCGGACTACCACACCCTCAAAGAGTTTTACTCATTCATACCATACATGGAACGTATAAAGTATGGTGTTAATGAACATACATAACATATATAAAATATTATATTATACTGGAATAATAATATACCTATGCATCATTTGTTCTTATTTCCTTTTAAATTAAAATAAATTAAATGGAAGTACCATTCATGTGTATGTACGGATTACCGTCTCCACGAACGCGATGAGATTCATTCCCCATCATAACTATTCAAGAATAATTTTAATTTTATTATTAAAATTAATATTTAATAACATAATATCATTATTTATATGAATCAAAAACTTTATATCCAGAACAAACATGACTTATGTAACAAAACATATAAAGGAAAACAAATGAGTTAACATCTGAAACAGTGATTCTACTAAAATATTATTTACAAAGAAATACTCGAAGATAATATATGATATCATATTTATGTATGTAGTTCTTTTATAAATTATTTTCAATTATTAAACAATTATACAATAGGATAATGTACCATCGACCAAGTAGAAGTACTAGATAAGGGTTAATTTCACAATCTCTTTATTACCTGGGGTTGTTTTTACATAACTATATAGTGGGACCAACTTATCATCCACATATGTGTTTCTTAAAAATGTATTTTAAAACACTTTAAATATTTACTTGACTATGAGTTAATGTTATATATACCTATTTTATAATTTTCATAAAAACATTTAAAAGCAATCTATCCATTTTTTCAAACAATGTACTTTTTGATCTTTTCGACAAATTAAGGTAAGAATGATTATTTAATTTATACGGTAGTTGTGGTTATTCTTTTCCATTATAAAAAATTTGAAGATTCTATTATAATATTGTAATAAAATTTTAAAAATAAATGTTTCTATTATAATTACACGTCGTTAAAATGATTTCAAAATAGAAAGAGTTAATACTCTCAAAAACATTTATTTCATTTATGTCAACTTCATTTATTGTATTTTATATATGTTTGAAGTTGATTTATAATCATTATTATATTCCATATTTTATTGATAGTTTTTTGATATGTTAGAATGTGGATGTGTTATTTTTATTCCGTTCATGGATTATGGTTAACGCATTAGCATTTTAAATACTAGTTTTAATACGAATGATTTTGTTATGTTTCCACCTTTTCATATGAGTAATGAATTGGACATAATAAGTGACAGGTACATCTCACTATAGATCTTTGATGCATTGGTATGTCTCAGGAAAAAAACTAGCATCTAAACACATGGCCTTGAAAAAATCTTATTTGTACTCTTGGTGGGAGGCCTTGACTATGTGGTTATGATTTCTGACATTATGCATTCAATCATTAAGAAATTAACTATTGATATTACCTATTATTATTTGAATATTAGAATATTCATCTGAATATGTAAATTGAATCATTGGGTTTATATTTTCTATATTTAGTTTATGTTTATGTTTAAAAGGATTTTGTTTTTTTAAAATGCCTTAAATGTTTATGTTTATTTATGAAAGTTTCCACAATATTGTTATCCATACTGAGAATCTATGCTCACCCTTTTCTATGTTTTATTTTTCCCATGATGTGAAGAAATACTTTATGGTTGTCCCGCAGTCATAGGATAAAGGATATAAATTTGGGTAATAGCGAAAAATTGTTGTTTTTTTATTTCATGATGTAATGTAAAACTTTTGTATGTATCTAGTACTTCCAACACTACAAAAATAATCAGTCAGTCCGGATTTTATCCCTTGTGATCATTTCAATGATATGTAATAATGCAAAGATTTTGGGTAACTGGGGTCTGGGAGTAACAGTTAGATCGGATGATGTTTATTACAATCCATGGAAACTAGGTTTAGATAAACTATTATTAGAGCACATTACTCTAAAATAGAATTTGGGGATTAATATAGAAAAACTACCTATAATTATTGTAATGTAGATATGTTATGTATTTTACATGAAATAAATCCATTTCTGAATACGAGCAGGTAGTGGAGGCTTTGGAACAGTTGTACTTAGGAGTAAAAACTCCAACAAGGAGTTTTAGGCTTGACTCAAGCTATGCATGTACATGACAACAATCCTTGATTCACTTTTTGTTACGACACTCTTGGGGGATATGAATAAGATAATTTACATTTTCATTACAAACCATTATGAAGGATTTGTGAGTATATACCTCCTCAATGAATTTATTTTTCTGAATATGGATTATATCCATAAACTATTCAATTTTTGTTAACTGTTTTACAGGTTTGGAAATATGTATTGCGATTCAAAAACTAATATATTGTATAACATTGTTTATAAATGGTTCCTAGTGGAAGTAATGGGAATAATATCAATGTACATAATCTCTGTTGGTATTTCCCTCTTACTCAAGATAATTATAGTGGATCTGGTGAGGCAACTGGTGCTGATCAGCTTATCACCATACATGGACAACTCAATCTGGTTATGAATAATAACCATACCCGTATAGATAACTATGATCCACAACATTGAGGACTAATGTTAGAATAATTCATGAGGTAAAAACCAACAACATTCAATGTGAAAACAAATCAATTTGTAGTTTAGTAATGGATAAATTCCTAAGAGAAAATATTTCATGCATTGAGGAGCAGCGAAAGGGAAAAAGTTTTCATGTTAGTTTATCGCCTCATGAGAGATGTAGATCAATGGTGGTAATTAATTAAAAACAAAAAGAAATATGAAGAAGTATCAAATATGTAATGGAGGGATTTTAAAATACTTTTCATAAAAAATACATTCATCCTGACCAAAGAGAATATATAGAAATACAATTTTTGAGTTTGTGCAAAAAGGAGGATGAGAATGTCGCAAAGTATCAGGCTAACTTTACAAGGATAGAAACACATAGAGAAAATTATATACGTAACAGAAGGAGTAAGGTTGATTGATTATTTGATGAATTAAACCCATTTCTCTTTCACGAATTAGTCTCACAATCCTTCTCATTATACAAAGATATTATCTCACGCGCTATCAAGATTGAAAAGTAATTCTATATGTCTAACGACTTTAATGAAAAGCAAGAGAAGACGAGATCTACTGAACACTATAGAAATGGAAATAAGGGGAAGTAGCAAAAATTTGAATATCCATCCTGTGGTAAATGTGTGATAAAAAACCCTGGTACTTTCCTGAAGGGAATGAGAGTTTATTAAGAGTGTGGTGATAAAAGCCACCATGCTTGTGATTTCAAGGGAAATAAAGAGGCTTTAAATGATGAATTATACAATTATATAGAAATGGGTCATTATGAAAATTAATTTCCTAATCCCCAAGGAATATTACCTTATAATAGTCCATGGTTTAAAGGCCATGCTTATACAACCACTACTACTGAGGTTGATGCTTCGAAAGATGTGGTAGAAGGTAATTTAATGTTTTCCTCATGAATGGACAATACTTTATTTGATTTTGGGTCATCACATTGTTTTATATCATCCTGATTTTCTAAAAATATTATATATTTAAAATTTGATTTAACATGGGAGTTATCATTAAAATCCTTGAAGGGAATTATCATTGCAATAATTTTTTATGAATCAGTCCCCATTAGGGAATGTAAATGTTCTTTATATTCTAATCTCATCATCATACCCATTATGTAATTTCATACAATTTTCATTAGGTATTTTCTATCAGACCATGCTGCCAAAATTTATTGTCCGAAGAAGGAGGATAAAATTTTTAATGATGATGAGGAATATCTTATCTTTATAGAAGAAATGTCACCATCGGATTCTTATCTAGATCCAACCCCTGTAGCACTACTAAATACAATTATTGGTGATTATTAGAGTAAAATAACTATATATGAGTAATGGAATGTTCAAATAGAGGATGTGCCTATTGTACAAGTATATGTTGATGTATTCCCAAAGGATTTACTTGGACATCCTCCAAAATGAGAAATTGAGTTTTTGATTGATTTAATTCATCGTTCAAGGCCTATATTGGAGACCCTTTATATAATGACCACTTTAAGAATAGTGGAACTAAATAAACTACTATAGGATTAGAGTAATAAGAAAATTATCCCTATAATTTCTCCATCGAGACCCCCTATTCTTTTTGTTAAGAAGAAATATAGATCTATGAGGATGTGCATTGACTACAAGGAGATAAATGTTATGATAATAAAGAAAAAATATCACCTATCGTGCATTGAGGTTATATTTTATCAAAATTATAGAGATCCACATTTTTTAATGTTTGGAATTTAATGTGTATATCATCAGTTCTGTGTGAGGAAGTAAGACATTATAAAGACATCATTTTGAACTAGGTACGGGCATTATGTGTTTACAGTGATTCCTTTTGGACTGACTATTGTACCCTCTGTTTTCAAGGATGTAATTAATAGATATTTCAAGGAATATCTTGATGAATTTTTAGTGGTATTTATTGATGATATCTTGGTACACTCATAATTCTATGAAGATCATGAAAATAACTTGCACACTATTCTAAAACCCCACAAAAGAAATGAATTATATATGATGTTTAGCAAGTGTGAATTATAGATTAATAGAATTTATTTTCATGGACATATTTACTCTTAAAATGTAATGTCTATTGATATTTCAAAGACCATGGCAATCCAAGAATGGCCTGCACTGACAAGTAAAACTAAGGTATATAGTTTTGTTCATTTAGTAGGTTATTATCGGCATTTTTTCCAAAAAATATCTTGATTTCCTAACACATTAACAAAGCTCACACATAAATGGGTTAAATTTTTTTGGATAAATGAGTGAGAATAATGTTTTAAATAACTAAAGAGAAGATTAGTCAATTCTCTTATAATGACTCCACCATCAGGGAATGATGGGTTTGTTATTTATAGTGATGCTTCAAACAAAGATCTTAGATGCATCCTTGTGAAAAATAATAGTGTTATTTACTATGCATCACGACATCTAAAAATTAAGGAACCAAACTATCCCACTCATGATCTTGAGTTATCAGCTATAATCATTGCTCTCATGATATTGAGACACAATCTCTATGTTGTAAAATGTGGGATTTATACTGACCACAAGAGTAGGAAGTATATATTCTCATAAAAAGAACTCAACATGTGGAAAAGGAGATGGATCTAACTACTCAAGTATAATGATTTCACCATACACTATAACCCGGGGAAGGAAAATAAGGTGGTATATGATTTGAGAAAAAAGGATAATAGATTTTTGAACAAGATGAGAGTTGAAATGGATCCTATGTTCACAGATCTAGTAATGATGGATATAGGAATAATCAAGTAAGGTGATACATAAACACTTTTTGAAATGGTTCCTAATCCATCTTTACTAAAAAGTATAAAATGTTCTCAGGATGATGAAGATGAGTTTCAAAAGAAAAATAATGCTATGAATAATGGAAGATTAATCAACTTCGTATATAAAGATGGGATTTTGAAATTTGGGAAGATACATTGTGTTCCAGGAATACCTGATATAAAAATGGAATTGGTGGATGATTCTCATATATCCAATTTGTCTATACACTCTTGTAGAACTAATATGTACAGATATTTGACCGAAAATTGTTTTTGGGACCACATGAATTGAGATAATTCTTATTATGTTTAAATATTTATGGTTTGTCAACAAGTGAAATCTGGAAGACAACATCCTAGAGGAGTAATGCTACCTCTTCCCTCACCTGAGTGGAAATAGGGTGATATTACGATGGACATTGTCTTGGGGCTATAAAAAATTATAGAAGGAATGATGAAATATGGGTCATTATTGATCGCCTTACCATGTCATCTCATTTTATTTCTATAGTAGAAGATTTACCACATAAACATCTAGAAATACTATATACTAATGAAGTTGTAAGACTTCAGGAAGTATCCCTATAAATTGTTTCTGATCGTGATCCCCATTTTATATAAATATTCTAGAAAATTTATTAGAAGGCCTTGCATATTGAAATTCATTTATGCACTACCTAACACCCTCCAACTAATGGAAAATTAGAACAGAAAATTCAAACATTAGAAGAAATGTTGAGATCCTAGTTGCTTTACTTTCAATGTATGTGGGATAAATATTTATCTCGGGTAGAATTTTCTTATAAAAATATTTTCCCTTCAAGTTATCAGATGGAACCATATGAAGCATTATATGGAATGATATGTCACACAGAAACTTGTTGGGTTTATATTGGTGAAAGAAAACTCTTTGACCTTGAACGTCTTGATGAAACAATTTTAAAGGTGAAGGTTATACAAACCCACGTCAAATTAACTCAAAGTAGATAAAAGAGATATGCCGATAACAGAAGGAAAGATTTGGAATTTCAAGTAGGAGGTCATGTTTTCTTGAAGTTATCTCCATGTTAGGGTGTTATACGATTTGGTAATAAAGGATATTTAAGTCTCAGGTACATCGGACCATTGAAAATCTAGAATGAATTGGAGTTTTAGATTATCGTTTGGAAATGCTGTCAAGTCTCTCCAATGTTCGTAATGTGTTCCATGTATCACTGTTGAGAAAATACATTCCTGACCCAACACAAGTACTCACCTATAAAGAAATAGATTGAGAACCCCATTTGTCTTATTGTGATGGCCCATTAAAATTCATTATACTAGAGAACAAGTGTTGAAAAACTAGATGACTCATCTAGTGAATGTTCTATGGAGAAATCATAAGAAGAAGGACAAAATGTGGGAACCTGAGGAATTTATGATGAAGAACCACCCAAATCTTATTATGTAGTGGTATTCTAGAAATTTTTATGAAAAACATATTTCAAGGAGGGTAGAATGTGACACCCCAAGCTTCCACGGAATGTTTCCCATTGAATAATTACATAGCTTGCTATGTATGAAACTTCGAGATTCTAACACACAATGTCCAATAAAACTATCCGTTATGAATAGTATTACCAAAATTTTGAAATTTTATAAATTTTATTTCTCAAAATGGACATCCTTTTTGGTTTTGGAATAACAAATTTAGCTTATGGTGAATTTTTTGTACTTTTCTGAAAACTATTATTTTTTATGAAGAGTGTAAAATATTAAAATTTAATTAAAAAATCATTTACAATTAAAATAATTTATTATGATAAATTATATATTTGAGAGGTTTTAAAGTATAATTATATTATAATTTTAATCATTTAATATAATTTAATTCATTGTATGTAATTTCACATTTAAACTAAACATAAACAAGTGTCAATATTTTGATAGTTATTATTTCTTAAAAACACACTTTTTTGTTTTGAAAATGGGATTTAATTTTGAATTATTTTTTCCACTTCTGTGTTTTGAATTTTGAAAAATGGATTCCATATTTCGAATCAAGTGGTATAAATTTTATAAATAGGCATCATTTTTTCAACATTATGAATATTTATTTCAATAAATATTTTATTTACCATGGTTAATGGGTAAATACTGTAAATAATGGTAATCAAATATTATTATAATAATATTAAATAACCCTAACATGTGTCCCAACCCTATTTATCAATACATTTACAACAATGGGAATTATTGGGTCAATTTTGGTTCCCCATGGAGCCACATGTGATTGATAATGACACATTAAATTAATTAATTTAAATTAAAGAAAAAATTGACAAAGTCATATATCTTTTAGTAAAACAACGTTACATGGGGTTATATATCTTATCCCTTAAACTGTAAATATTAATTAGAAATATGAAATTATTTAATACATCATGGAAGTTTTTTTATAATTTTTAGACATCATGTAAATAAAATTATTTATTACACAATAATGATGTAGTGTTTACCTCATTAAAGAATGATTTAAATAAATGAGATTTTAAATATAAAAACAAAACCTAAACCTATAAAATTCTTATTATATGATTCTATTTCTAACATGAGACATCTTATATTATAATTTATTTCATTTCTGACCTTTAGAAACCTAAAATCATGATATAATAAAACAATATTTTCAAACATTTTTAAAGAGCTCTGCCTCACCTGATAAAAAACCCCCAACTCTAACCCATTTATCACACCTCTCAAGCCCCATGGATCGTCCAAACACTAAAAAAATAATCTCACTACATCCTAATATTAATAATAGAAACTTTACCTTAGGAGGAAGGCCCTTCAAGGAAGCCTTTTTTGTTCAAACTAGAGGGAGTTTCCCGATTTAATGGTAACATCTTCTCTTTAGTTATTTTATTTTATTTTACTTCTCCAACCCCAAAAAATCTATTTATTCTATTATTTTATAACAAAAATAGTATAATAAATATAATATGTTGTTATTATGGGAATTATTTGAACTATACTTATAGACCCCTTCATTTAATGGGTATAGAACATAATGTTTATGTGGACGGTGAACTACTACCTAACGAAACGACGATTGTTCAATATTATACTACCACATCTTATGGTGGCCATTATGATGGAAATGTAATTATATATGATGTTAATGATATTAATTTTTTTCTTTAAGATTATTTTATTCACTTCTATAGAATACATTTACTCATTTCTTGTTGTATATATATGATAATTTCATTTGTGGAAGTACGAACTGTTGCCCTCTAAAAGTGATATGACTCGTTCATAGCATACATGGAATGTGTAAAGTATGTTTTAATGAACTTATGTAACATATATAAAATATTATATTATACAGGAATACTTATATAACTATTTATCATTTTTTCATTCCTTTTAAAGTAAAATAATAAAATGGAAGTAGCGTTCATGAGTATGTAGGGATTATCGTTTCCACGAACGCATGTGATTTATTCGTTTTCATAACCATTCAAGAATAATTTTAATTTTATTTTCAAAAATAATATCTATTAACATAATATTTTTGTAAATATGAATCAAATACATCATATCAATTACAAACATGACTTACTTAATAAAACATATTAGGTAAAATAATTTAATTAACACCTGAAATAATGATACAACTAAAATATTTTTAACAAGGAAATATTAGAAGATAATATATGATATAATATATTGTTATGTAGGTAATTTATAATTTCATCACAATTATTTATTTATTATACCATAGGTTATAGTACCCTCGACAAAGGAAAAGTACAATATAAGGGATAATTTCACAATCTCTTTATTATCCAAGGTTGTTTTTATGTATCTACTAGGACATCTTTACCCTCCACATATGTGTTTCTTATAAATGCATTTCAAAATTTTTTTACTATTTAATATACTATCAGTTAATGTCACTTATTCCCTAGTTTTAATTTTTATAAAATGGTTTGAAAGGAGTTTTTCCGTCATTTTCCAAACAAGGTAGTTTAAGACCTTTTTGAAAAAAAATTAAGGTTAAAATGTTTTTAACTTATACGGAGGGTGAGATTATTCTCCACCGTTATAACACCATTGATGCTTCCCTTTCAATATTATATAAATATTTTCAAAATAAATGTTTCATTTTATAATTACATGACTTTTAAATGATTTAAAAATAAAATGATATATCCCTCTCAAGTATTTTTTATTTCATCTTTATAAACATCATTTAATATATTTTATACTTATTTGAAGTTGATTTATTATGATAAAAAACATCAATATTGTATTGAAGGTTTTGTGGTATGTTTGATTGTGGATGTGTTATTTTTATTCCATTCAAGTTTTATGGTTAACGTGTTATCATTTCTTATTATAGTTTTAATATGAATCACAATATTAAGTTTCAACATTTCCATATAAGGAAGTCATTGGAATTAGTAAGTGAAAGTTGGATCTGGCTATATCACCATAATGAATCTATAGATCTGAAAAGGAAAACTACTGTCTTGGCACTAGGCATTGACAAAATCATATTTACAGTCTGGGTACTTGGCCTTGACAATGTTGTTATGATGTCTGGAATTATTCATTCCATCATTATGAAATAAGATATTGATATTACATGTCATTATTTGATTAGTATAATATCCATGAGAATAAGTAAATGGGATTATTTAATATATATTTTACATATTATGCTGATGATTTAGTTTAACAGTTGTTTATTTTAGTTTTATACATTGACTTAAATGTTTTTATATGTTTGTGAAAGTTTCCTCGAAACATTTATCCTTACTAAGCATCTAATCTCACCCCTTTCTATGGTGATTTTTTCCGAGGATGTAATGAAGTATTTTATTATTAACCAATAGGGATAAGATAAGGGATATGAATGTGGTCAATAGAGAGAAATGTTGTTTTTTTATGTTTTAATGTAAAATTTATGTATGTATCTGGTTCTTTAAATGCTACTAAATTGATCTGTCTTTTGGGATTTGATTTCTTTTGATCATGCCAATGTAATGTAATAATGCTCCGACTCTGTGTAACTGGGGTCAGGGTGTTACACTATAACCATGAAATTCTCTAAAATAACATGACCCAATCTGATAAAGGATACACAACTATAGATTAAAAGCTCCTCTCTTTTATATTTTAATTCACGAACATGTGTGCTAACTAATCTACTACTTGGTTCCTTGAATTTTTCATCCCATTCATCTGTATAATGGAATGTAGAAACCTTTTCAGTTGAAATGGTTAGAGGATTAGATAGTTTGGAGAAATTCCAATAAAAATAAATTATAATATCCATTTAAACCAAGAAAACTATGGACCTCAGTATCTAATGTTGGTATGGGACAACATTAAATAGTATTTATCTTTGATGGATCAAATTATATACCCTCTCTTGTGATTATTTGACTCATAAATGAATCCTTTTGCTACTAAAATTAAAAAAATAAATATATTTTATATATTTCCTCCATCCTTAAGTAAATTAGTGCAATTCTCTAGTTGTTTTGATGTTCGTCCTTTCTCTTTGAATAGATAATAAAGACATCAATAAATATTACCACAAATTGATCAGTGTAAACTTGAAAGACTATATTCCTTAGAACATTGAACATTATATGGGAATTAGTCATACTGAATTGCATATCTATATATTCATCATGTTCATACCTATTATAGAATGATATTTGGGTACATCCTCATTCTCAATACTCGATGAATGATACCCTGAATGAAGGTCAAAATTAGATATGTATTTACCTCGATGTAATTGATAAAAAAACATATTAAATATATGGAAGTTGCTATGTTTTATTAATTGTGATCTTTTACATCTCATTAAAATAAATTAAGAGTCCAATTGATCCACATTTATTTTTTTTAAAGAATAAGAGCTCCCCATGGTTACACGCATTTCTAAATAAATCATTTTTCTTGGTTTTTGAAGAGTTTCTTCTTCAATCCCTATAATTTATCAGTGTTATTCTATATGTATTCATTCAAATTGGGATGTCATAAGGTGTGATTATTATATAGAACACAACTCCATATTTTTTTGTATTTCTAGGAAAATAATCTAGAAATACATCAAAAAATTAAACAACAATAGGTATATAATCGATTCCATGTTTCTCCCTAACCATTTGTTATAAACACCACTTATAAATGGAAATTAAGACCCATAAAATGGATACGATCTCAATGCTAAGTTCATAATTATCATAAAAATGTATTAACATATGGGGTGGTTTGGATTAACAAACAAGAGTTCCATTCATTCATGATTGATGTGGGCATTATGTTTTGAAAGCCAATCCATGCCTAAGATGACATCAAATTTAACTAGAGGAAGAATAAAAATATTTTCAGGTACCATATTCCCACCAATTTCAACCAGAGAGGAATCAAATACATGATATATAATCATCATACCATTACTCCTTTTCACATATAATTTTAAACCTAATTTTTTCGTGGAATCATGATACCATTAAAAAATTCTTTTGATATGAATGAACGAGATGATCAAATGTGAAATAAAACCTAAGAAGGTATAGAGTGGGTGATAATTGTACTGTCACCACATCGATATTTTTCTCCTATTTATAAATTTTGATCACATGAGGTGTCCCTTTTTCTCATGGCTTAATAGGTTTCTGATGAAATTCATCATCATTAACCACGATATTTGGGAATTGGTTAGAATAATGTCTTTTCTCCTAGTAATTGAAGCACTGGATTGTAGGTGGTACATTATGTGTGTCATACTCTTTATATTCCTCATTATCTAGATTATTCAAATCAATTCAATAATAAATATCATGATGAAGTTACATTCCATATTTAATGTATTTAATAGTCCAATTATGAAATTTTCAGCCATGATTGTTCAAACACATTTCACATAAAGTAAAGATCAACATATTCTCTCTATGATGCATAGATTTTCCATTAAATTATTTTTTTATTCCAAAAAAAACATGATATTGATTTGTAATGGTATCCAACATTTCCACCTTGATATAAAATCAAAGAATATATTCCTAACTAATGTAGTATTTTTGGATAACTCTTTTAAAGTAATTAATTTCAAACCACTAATGATTGTTTCAACCTTTCTTTCACATTTGCTGAAAATTCCAGAATTGTATGTCACAAATCTTTTAAAATTTTTCCCATAAGTAATAATGAATTTATAAAACATTTTTCTTATCTCAAAAAATACATCTCATTAGTCATATAAAGAATTCATGGAAAACAATTATATAAAAATATGTTCATGAACTCATAAAAATCCATGTAGTAAATTCATCTATTTTTCTTTTATTCAAAACAAGATTCCACAATTGATCATATTCACCTTCTAAATGGTAGACAACCAAATTAGTTTTTCCATGTTCTGACCACTAGAGAACGGTTAATATCTTTTTATTGGTGTTGGTCCATTTTTTAACATCTAGTGGATCATAAGACTCAATGAAGGATTATAGACATAAAATTCTGAATTATTCAATATATTATTGTTCCATTCTATGTTTTCTTGGAAGTCCATCATTATTAGAAGCTCAAGAATCATTAATTGGAATAGTAATAAGAATTTTCATTCCATATCCTTTGGATGATAAGGAGGAAAATAATTTCATTTTCCATTTCACACATCATTATCATTGTTCCTTCAGGTTACATCCATTTACACAAATGAAAAATAATAGTTCAAGAAAAAAAAATCAAAATTGGGAACCACAAAATCATGAAAAATCAATTATATGATGTCTAAGTCATGTCGCCATACATTTAATGCATGAAACCTTATATTTATCCATTATTATTCATAGAAATAATCTATTTAAATATATCATGATGGTCTATAATGGTTTTGTGAATTTCTAATCGGTATCCTTTATGAGTTTCAAACTAGGTATGTTTCTTGGCCCTTTTTGTGCACTATGTGATCATTGAGAATAGATAAATTCATCGTTTTCATATTTATTACCATTATATACCTATGTACCAGAGCCAAATACTTGTGTAGTATACCGACATGAATGTAATATCTTCTAAACCAATCACTCTCTACGTCAACAAAATTCCATTACATTTTCCAATACATTGACTCATCATTGTACTTGTACTTATATATTTCCTTATGGGAATTACTAAGGTTGTCTCATCCTCGTTTCCAAAGTATAATTAAAAATATCCTATAATAGAAAATATAATAACCCAAAATTACAATTAAAATATATTTCATCATTTTTTTATTAATATTAGTTACATTAAAAAAGAACACATACTGAAGGACCATTTTATTTTAATGTATTTGGAACATTAAATCACAAATAGTTAGTACTTATGTAAAATACATCATCTCCAATTATGATAATCATAACTAGAACCCTTTATATATTTATAATAAATAATTAATTTATTCATATCCTTTTAAAAGGATATATAAGAAATTGTGATATTTAATGATTAGTAAGGGAAAACAAGTGTTAAACATAATAATAACATGAACATTGCATCATGATAATAAGATAATAACATTTAAAAAAAATACCCTGGTATCATTAATCATGATATAATTTCATGGAATAAATATTTGAAGTGAATAAGGCATGAATCACTAAAAAATAAATGAACATGATCAATGGGTGTATAAAATTGGAATAAGACATAGATTGTGGCTTACACATAAGAATATAAAATCATTTACATATTTTACTATAAGAATTTACATGGTTACCAAAGTTTAATGGATTCATAGTACAAACCATTATAGTAGTCATAGTTCACATCTATGACCATCATAGAGTAAAATTTACCTTTGTTAATTGGGTTTACACCCCATTATAGTCATATTAATATCATGGGATATAAATATTTAATCAATTTATTTGAAGACGACATAGGTCCTACTATTTATATAAGGAAAATATAATATATATTTTTCAAAAGAGATTATATCTTTCATAAAAAATAACTCAAGAAATTAAATGCATTTATAAATAATTTTTCATATACTAACCTAATCAAAATTGTTAGAATTAATAATATTTTCATAAAAACATATATTATGGAAAATTATATTGGTTACATAAGAATTTTATCAGGGTATAACATATGATATAGAAATTGGTTTCAAAATAATCATTCCTTAATAATCATAAAAATTTAGAGATATAATATGAATGGAATCCTTGGATCATATTTTTAGTGAGATATAGGTAACATCAAATGATGTAATCAAAATAGAAAATGATTTTGATTGATTGTTAAAAACAAACCTTGTGGAAAATATAATTTCAGATTTTAAAATAACATTTTAAAATTTGAATTTTTAAAAAAATTGGTTCATTTTAAGATTAAATTGGAAAAAATATAGCTTCAATGCAAATAAGTGTCATAGTGAAGGGATATTTTATTCAGGTTTCACACTTAAAAATTATTATTGTTTTCATAATATTAGTTAAATACTAATAGGAATTTTTTAGAATATTATGAGTGGATTAATTAATTTTTTAAAAATACATATACATGGTTACTTTTTTTAAGGATTATCATTGTATAATAATAAAAGAATAATGAAATGAATTTTAGAAATCATGGTTTCATAAGAAAATTTATTCATGACGAAAGAGAATAATATTGTAGGGTTTTCTTAAAAAAAATCCCTCAATTACTAACCAAAGAGTATAAAATTTTAATATTATATGAAAATATCATGAATAACTAGATGATAAAAATATCAATTAGTTTTTAATATATGGATGATATTATTTTATCATATGAAACATAATAATAAAAAATACCACAAAATGATGAGATTGTAAGTTAGAATCATTATAATTTTGGTAACATTGAATTGTAAGACCCTTGTCGGAATAACATGAAATGGATCTTTAAAAACCATGATAATAAATAAATTAATTATTTTACATTCCATTGAGGCTATATATATACCACATGAAACAATATAGGTATATAACAAGATATATGTCTAAAATAAGGTTAATTGAGAGAAAAATACCTTACAAATTTGGTAACTGTTGAACCATAAACCCCATGAAATATATATACTAATATAGAAATCTAAATCACAAAATTCTCCAAAGAACAATCATTTAATACATTCATGTTAAAAATATACAACACATAAAATAAATAGGTGCTGAATAAAGAAAGTGTCTCATAGAAGTGAAAAGTGAGATGAAAATCCCTTAAGTTATGTCTTGAAATTTATCGTATGTGTTAAAACCTTATATATTATAAATATATGTTTAAAATAAATCCAATATTTATAATATTATTTATTATTTTTTCCCATTTATTACCCATTTATTATCTATACCATGTTAATGTAATGTTTTGGAAAAAACCACACTGTTTTTCGTATATATTTTAATTTGTTAAATTTTTTACAATTAATTTGATCATGATTTCAAAAATTGATGAATTGTTATGAAGTTATATGTATTGTATATATTAATTATATATGTATTTAATTTAATACATACAATTTAGTGATTTAAAACTAAATACAACATTCATGGTCATGGAGGGCCATACTTACGTATGTATGTTGTTTCCATTTTTATCTAAATTTAATGAAATAATTTTTAATGAAATATCATCATACAAGAATAATTTTGGTATCGTTTAAATTATATAATTTCATTAATTTATGTTGATAAAATTATATTCAATACCTGAACAAATCAAATTGCTTCGCGAGGTGATTGCCCTCCATAAAAAAAGGACATTATTCTATACCCATATAATGGGATGAATCATGTTGTGCATGATATGATAAATAAAAATGCCTACTAATATGGTAAATATAATATATAAATAATTAATCCATAATTGTATCCAACCTTTTGAGCTTGGAATTGAAAATCACATGAGATCGATTCGAGAGGTGGTAGTCAACCATACATATGATCAATAATTTTATATCCCATTTGATGGATTTGAAGATGAATTTATGTAATAAACATGAAAAAAACCATCTTAGTAAATTTATTATACTTCGTTTATTTCATCATCATCATATTCTATTAATTTTACAAGGTGGATGATGAAATAAAATAAAAACACTCAATGATTAATGTTACCTCTTACTTGGTAATTCTCCTTAGGTTTAAAATGAAATTCATCCATGGAATCCTTTAATTAGAAAATATAAATTCTAGGATTATTGAAGGTATTTGGGAATGTTTTTTTATGTTCTTAGGGGAAAATGGTTTTATGTTTTGTATATGAGAAGATAAGGGGTGGCCTTTTATTTGTGAGGTGAGTGGTGAGATTGAAATATTTTGAAAAAAAGGTGTTGAATTGTTATTATCATGCCATGGGGTTACCAAAAAAATATATATATATTACAAGAAAAAAGTTTTAAATATGTACATACAACTGGTGTTGAGTTTTTTTTTGAATATTATCACCATTATAATTTTAGTTTAATCCAATGTAAAATTATTTTTATCATAACCGTGGTATATAATTTTTCCATTTTACTATCCATTATTGTAATAATTATGGTTAAAATTATTAGATGATATATTTTTTTCAAATTCAAAGATTTTTACATATTTATTCAAATTTAAGCCATGAAATAGAAAAAATTTAATAAGAAATTAATCACACAGACATGATAGGAAACATGAGTTTTAAAGATGAATATTAAAATGTTTATATTTTTTTTGTAAAAATTAAATTTGAAATTGATTAAAAAGATCAAAATTAGAATGCTTTATGTAAAATATAAGTAATTGAACTTTTTAACTAATTTATTATATAATTGTATATTAAATATATATTAAAGGGAAATGTAGTTTCTAATTAAAATTATTTGTTTTTCTCCATTCATTAAGAAATGATCCATTTCTAAAAAATCAATAAAATCCACCATAATATTATTTTAGAATTTTAATTTTAAAAAAATATTTTATTAAATTACTTTTCTAAAAGTGTCAAATTTTATTTTTATTATTTTTCACAAAAAGTAATAAAACAATTTTGTGAGATAATTATATTTTCAATACATGAAGACACATTACAAAAAATTAATAATTTTTTATCAATATGTTTCATTTATTTAACACCACAATTTTCCATGGTATGTTTCCCTTTGAATAATGCAATAGTTTGCATTGTACGCAACTTCGAGATTCGAACACACTGTTACCAATGAAACTAGCAGTTATGAATAGTAATACCCAGTTTTTGAAATTTTATAAATTTTATCTTTCAAAATGGATATCATTTTTGGATTTAGAATATCGAAATTAGCCTAGGGTGAAATTTTGGTATTTTTCTAAAAGCATTAAATTTTTGATGAATAGTGTAAAACACATAGTTATAGTTTAAAATCGAATTTTTATTTAAAAAATAATTTATTTTATTTAAATTTATTTTAGGTCAAAATAGATACATAATACCTATATATGTTTAATGTAATTCATTGGAGTCAGTTTATAATAATTTTAGATATATAAAAAATTTATTGAACTTTTCACCGTCTTTTACCCATCTCATAGGAGAATTTGAAAATTCACATAAAACATAATTTCATTGATTTTGTGAGTGAAATTTCGGAAATCCAAGAGACACAGTTAATATCATGGAGTAAAATATGGTTCAATATGATAAAAATTATATTTTGTGAATAGTCACTTTTTACTTTTATTTTACCACGGTTAAAAGTAAATAGGGTAATTAAGGGTAAAAATGATATTATTATTACCCTAACACATGTCATAATTCTATTTGATAATATTAATTAGACCAAAAAAAAATCCTTAGGAATAAAATATGAACCTATTTGGTCCACATTGATTAGATTAGGACATTTATTTCTATTTAATTCAAAAAAGAGTGAAAAGAGTTAAAATCAAAGTTTAATAACTAAAAAAATTTTAATATAGGGTTATACATAAGGTAAATTAGATTATAAATATTCATTATAAATAAAAAAATATTTCTTACATAATGTTATTTTATTTATAATTCTCGGTCATTAAATTTTTAAATTTATTTATGACACAATTGTGATGCATTAACTACCTAATTAATGAAATATTAAAATAATTGATATAATAGATTTCCAAAAAAATATAATTTTAGACGTTTTATGAATTACACTAATTTTATAGGATAATATAACATACTATGGTTGGTTAGATGAATTGTTTTCAAAGTAATAATGTTGTTATGAATTTAGGAAAAACTAAATACCAAATAGTGTTAAAATAGACATAGAAGAGTTTTTAAAACAAATATTAAATTATTAATTGATATTCTATTCCTAAAAATAAAAGGATTGGCCAAAGGACATATATAATTATAGGTGTTTCATTAATTAACCAGTTGGGATTTTCGTGGATGTATATAGTATATTTATTAACCGTATTATATAAAAATACAAAGAGACATGGTAAATGTCAAACTATATAACTAAGAGTTAAATCTAAAAGATAAAGTTAATATCATGACCCAAACCTATCTAAATCCTATTGGTTGAGTGGTTTTAAACCCATCCCCACATTATCCTTTAAATAATACATTTTGGAGCCATTAGAAATAAAAATTGATTTTATTATAAAATAATATTTCTAGCTTTTCCTAAGATGCTCCTCTCCCATCTTATAAAAGGGAACTCTCCCTTTTCTCTAATTCCCAACATCAAAGCAATTTGTCTCATCCAACCCTACCCAAATATACTCTCAAATTCCCTCACATCATCCTAGAGGCCATAGTTTAGTCATAAATCCAACTTAAGGAGCCCTTCTGATCGAATCAAAAGAAAGAACCCGAAGAAGAGTAATAATTTCACCAACCTCTTTCAAGTTCTTTTCTCCTTCTACTTCTTCTTTCTTTGTTATTTACATTATAAAATAATAAATATGATATCTTATATATACTGTGATGTTATTATAAATATTTTACAACCATATTCATTATTCTATCCATCCTTTGAATGACATGTCACTATACGTGCGTACGTACAGCTTACCGTCTCCACGTCGTGGTGTAATTTTTATTCAATACATTATTTTTTGGATGGGTATAATAAAGAAGTGTAATGGATTTAAATAATGAATATAACATCATAATTATTCTGTATATATGATATTCCATCCAATTATAAATTATTTTAATATCAAAATAATGATATTATCGCTCGTGCGTACGTACAGATTACCGTCTCCACGAACGCAATGAGATTCATTCCCCATCATATCCATTCAAGACTAATTTTCATTTCATAATTAAAAATAATTTTTAAAGATGTCATATCATTATGTATATGAATAAGATACATCCCTTACCTAAAAAATATGATTCACATAACAAAAAATATAGAGGAAAATGAATCCGTTAACACCCGAAACGACAATAATACTAAGATATTATTAACAAAGTAATGTCAAAAGATCATATATGATATCATATTAATGTATATTATTATAATATAAGTTAATAACAATTATTTTTCCATTATATATAAGTTTATCCTACCCTCAACCAAGGAAATGTATAAGGTAAGGGTTAATTATACAATCTCTTCATTATCTGATGTTGTTTACAAGTAATTATCTACTTGGACATCCTTATCATCCACATCCATATTTCATAAAAATGTATTTCATAACATTTTTACTATTTAATAGATAATTGGTTAAAGTCATTTATACCCTTATGTGTTTTGAAAGGAATCCTTCCATTGTTTTCTAAACAAGGTACTTTTTGACCTTTTTGACAAAATTAAGGTATGAATGTTTTTTTAACTTATACTACAGGTGTGGATATTTTCTACCATTATAACGTCATCAAATCCTCCCTTACAAGCTTATAAGAATGTTTTCAAAATAAATAATATCCTCATAACCATCGAGTTGATATGGAAATAAAATTTCTGAGTCTGAGGCAAAAGAAGGATGAGAATGTCGCAAAGTATGACCCTAAAATTACATGGTTAGAAAGGCATGTTGTAGATTATATACGTATCCCAAGAAGTAAGATTGATCGTTTCTTTGATGGGTTAAAACCATTTCTCCGTTAAGCATTATTATCAAAATCCTTCTCATCATACAAATATATTGTCTCATGTGCAATCAATACAGAAAAGGAATTCGCTGAGTCTTATGACATTAAATCAAAGAAAGAAAAGAAGAGATCAGATGAACACTCTGGGAAAGTAAATAAGGAAACAGGGAAGAAGGGAAGAATGGAATTTCCACCCTGTGATAATTGTGGAAGGAAGCACCCTAGTGTATGTCTAAATGGAAAAGGAGTATGCTACAAATGTGGACAGAAAGGCCATCTAGTAGGTGATTTTAAGGGAATGAAAGATGCTACCAATGTTCAATACTACATTTGCAGGGAGATGGGACATTATGAAAATGAGTTTCCTGAGCATCAAGGAAATTTACCTCAGAAAAGACCAAGGGATCAAGGCCATGCATATGTGATCACTATTGCTGACGTTCAAGCCCCAAAAGGCGTGGTGGCAGGTAAATTAATGGTTTCATCATGTTTAGAAAATGTTTTATTTGATTCTGGATCATCACATTGTTTCATATCTTCCCATTTTGCTAAGAAAAATAGATATTTCCAATATGATTTATCAAGGGAGTTATCAGTAAAAACTCCTAAGAGAAGTATCATTACAACAATGTTTTCTGAATCAATCCCCATTAGAGAATCTAAATGTTCTTTATCTGCAGTTCTCATCGTCATACCCATGAATGAATTTGAAATATTCCTTATTATGGATTGGCTTTCAGACCATGATGCAAAAATTTATTATAAGAAGAAGGAGGTTACTATTTTTGATGACGATGATAAAGAAAACCTTGTCTTTAGAGCAGAATCATCACCACCTGATTCTTATCTAGAACCACCCCCATTAGCTCAAATAAATTCAATTATTGGGGAGGAAGAGAATGAAATAATTGTGGGTGAGGGAAAGAATGTTCAAATAGAGGATGTACCTAATGTGAATGAATATGTTGATGTGTTTCCAAATGATTTACCTGGAAATCCTCCAGAATGAGAAATTGAGTTTTCGATTGATTTAATTCCCGGTTCAAGGCCCATATCAAAGACCACTTATAGAATGGCCACTATGGAATTAGTGTAATTAAATAAACAACTAGATTAATTGTGTAATAAGGGATTTGTTCACCCTAGTGTTTCTCCATGGGGAGACCTTGTACTTTTTGTTTATAAGAAATATGGATCTATGTGGTTGTGCATTGACTATAGGAAGATGAATGAAATAATGATAATGAATGAGTATACCCACCTCTCATTGATGATTTATTCTACCAACTTCGAGGAGCTAAATAATTTTCAAAGATTGAACTTCTATCTGGATACCATTAGTTGTGCCTGTAGAAGGATGACATTCTGAAGACAGCTTTTCGAACCAGGTACGGGCATTACGAGTTTAAAGTAATTCTTTTTGGATTGACTAATGAAACCTTTGTATTCATGGATTTAATGAATAGAGTTTTCATGGAATATATAGATCATTTTTAGTGGTATTTATTTATTATATCTTGGTATAGTCCAAAGGCTATGAAGAATATGAAAATCACTTGGGCATTATTCTAAAGACTCCTAGAAGACATTGATTATATGGGATGTTTAGCAAGTGTGAATTATGGATTTAGGAGATTTATTTTCTTGGATATATTGTCTCTAATGATGGAATCTCCATTTATCCTCTAGAGACCAAGGAAATCCAAGAATGGATAGCACTGATGAGTATAACTAATGTACGTAGATTTATTGGTTTAGTAGGTTATTATCGACGTTTTGTCCAGAATGTTTCCCAGTTGGCTAACCCATTAACCATGCTCAAATGTAAAGGGGTTAAATTTGATTGGAAAAAATAGTGTGAAGAATGTTTTGAAGAACTGAAGAAAATATTAGTCAATACTATTAAATTTACTCTACCATCAGGGAATGATGGGTTTGTTATTTATAGTGACACTTCAATGAAAGGACTTGATTGTGTCCTTATGCAGAATGATAGGGTTATTGCCTATGATTCATGAAAGCTAAAAATTCATGAGAAAAACTATCCTACTCATGATCTTGAGTTAGCAACTATAATATTTTCTTTGAAGATATAGAGACACTATCTCTATGGTGAAAAATGTGAGATATATACTGATAACAAGATTTTTAAATATATTTTCTCATAGAAAGAACTCAATATGAAGCAAAAGAGATGGCTTGAAATACTAAAGGATTATGATTTCACTATACACTACCACCCGGGAAAGGCAAATAAGGTGGAAAATGCTTTGAGTAGAAAGGATCATGATGTTTTGATTAAGATGAGAATTGAAAAGGACCTTATATACATGGATCTAGTAAAGATGGATATGGGAATAACCATGGAAGGTGAAACATCAAGGCTTTTTCAAATTGTTTCCAAACCATCTTTACTAGAAATGATAAAGTATTCTTAGACCTTTAATGAAGAGTTTAAAAATAATATTGAAGCTGTGAATGATGGTAGATTGAGTGAATTTGTTTATAAATATTGAATTTTGAAGTTGGGAAGAGATTTTGTGTTCCTGATATACCTGGTCTAAAAAGGTAATTGATGGATGATGCTCATAGTTCCAATTTCTCTATACACCCAGGGAGCATGAAAATGTATAATGATTTGAAGGAACATTTTTGGTGGGACAACATGAAGAGGGATATTGCTGATTTTGTGTCAAGATGTTTGGTTTTTCAACAAGTGAAAGCTCGAAGGAAACAACCTGGAGGAGTCATGCAACCTCTTACCATACCTGAGAGTAAATGGGTTAATATTACTATGGACTTTGTCATTGGACTACCAAAGACTTCTAAAAGGAACAATTCTATTTGGGTCATTATCGATCTTCTTACCATGTAAGCACATTTTCATGGTATAATAAAAGATTTGCCACATTAATGATTTGCAAGACTATATGTTAATGAAGTTTTTAGATTTCATGGAGTACAACTATCGATTGTTTCTGATCATGATCCTCATTTTACATTAAGATTCTGGAAAAGTCTTCAGAAATCAATGGATACTGAACATCGTTTGAGCACTGCCTACCACCCCCAAATTGATGGACAATCAGAACGGACTATTCAAACCATAGAAGACATGTTGATATCTTGCTCACATGACTTTTAGGCTATGTGGGATCAATATTTACCTCTAGTAGAATTTTCTTATAACAATAGCATCCATTCAAGTATTTAGATGGCACCATATGAAGCGTTATACCGAAAGAGATGTCACACACCAACATGTTGGGATGATGTTGGTGAAAGAAAAATCGTAGGCCCCGAACTGGTGGAGGAAATGATGGAAAAGGTGAAGGTAATCAAAAACCACCTCAAAGCAGCTCAAAGTAGATGGAAGAGCTATGCTGAGAACCGAAGGATTGATTTGGAATTTCAGGTAGGAGATCATGTTTTCTTGAAGGTATCTCCATGGAAGGGTGTTAAACATTTTGGTAAGAAGGTAAAATTGAGTCCTAGGTACATCAGACCTTTTGAAATTCTAGAACAAATTGGGGATCTAGTTTATCATTTTGAAATGCCACAAAATCTATCCCAAGTTCACGATGTGTACCACGTATCACTATTGAGAAAATACACTACTGACCCAACGCATGTACTCACCTATTTGGAAGTATAACTGGAACCTGATATGTCTTATTACAAAGAGCTCGTCAGGATTCTTAATACCAAAGAACAAGTGTTGATAAATCGGATGACTTGTCTAGTAAAATTTATATGGAGAAACCATAAGATGGAAGATGCAATGTGAGAACCCGATGAACTTATGATGATGAACCATCTGTGTCTTTTGAAGAAGTAATATTCTAGAAATTTTGAGGAAGAAATTATTTGAAGCAGGAGAGAATAAAACCACCCAAGCTTCTATGTTATGTTTACCTTTGAAAAATGCAATAGTTTGCATTGTACGCAACTTCGAGATTCTAACACACTCTGACCAATCCAACTAGTGGTTATGAATAGTAATACCCAGTTTTCAAAATTTTATAAATTTTACCTTTAAAAATGGACTTCATATTTGGATTTCGAATTTCAAAATTAGCCTAGGGTGAAATTTTGGTATTTTTCTGAAAACTGCCCATTTTTTATGAATAGTGAAAAACACTGAGTTATAGTTTAAAACCAAATTTTTATTTAAATAGTAATTTATTTTATTTAAATTTATTTTAGGTCAAAATAGATACATAATACCTATACAAGTTCAAGTTAATTCATTGGAGTCAGTTTATAATGATTTTAGATATATAAATTTTTTTTTGAACATTTCACCGTCTTTTAACCATCTCCTAGGAGAATTTTCAAATTCATATAAAACATTATTTTACCTCTTTTGTGTGTTGAATTTCAAAAATACAAGAAACACAATTATTATCAAGGAGTATAATGTGGTTCAATAAGATAAAAATAATTTTTTGGTGAATAGTAACTTTTTACTTTTATTTACCACAATTAAAAGTAAATAAGGTAATTAAGGGTAAAAAAGATATAATTATTATACTAACACACATCTTAATGCTATTGGATGAGTATAATTCGACAAAAAAACAACATTAGGAATAAAATATGAATTCTTTTGGTCCATTTGGGTTAGATTAGGACATTTATTATTATTTAATTCAAAGGAGAGTTAAAAGAGTAAAAATAAGATTTTAATAACTAAAACATTTTTAATATAGGGTAATACATAAGACAAATTCAATTATAAATATTCATTAGAAATATAAAACGACTTCCAACATAATGGTATTTTATTTATAATTATTATACATTAAATAATTTAATTTATTTATGACACAATGGTGATGCAGTAATTACATAATTAAAGAAATATTAAAATAATTGATATTATAGATATACAAATAAATGTAATTTGAGACTTTTTATAAATTCAACTAATTTTCTAGGATAATATTTCATATTATGGTTGGTTTGAATAATTTTTTTCGAAGTAATAATGCTCTTATGAATTTAGAAGAAAAAAACAAAATACCAAATAGTGTCAAAATTGACATAAAAGAGTTCTTAAAACAAATAATATATTATTAATTGATATTATATTCTTAAAAATCCAAATATCAACCAACGAACTTATAAAATGATAGGTTTATCATTAATGAATCACATGGGGTTCTCTTGGATGTATATAGTAAGTTTATTAACCATATAATATAAAAATACAAAGAGACATGGAAAATGTAAAACTATTTAACTAAGAGTTAAATCTAAATGATAAAGTTAATATAGTGACCCAAACATATTGAAAACCTATCAGTTTAGTGGCTTTCATCCCATCCCCACATTATCCATTAAATAATCCAATTTGGAGGCATTAAAAACCGAAATTTTTTTTATTATAAAATAATATTTCTAGCTTTTCCTACAGTGCCCCTCACCCCTCTTATAAAAGGGTACTCCATCTTCTCTCTAATTCACACCATCAAAGACATTTGGATCGGCCAAAATATGCCCAAATGACCTCTAAACTTCTCTCAATTCATCCTAGAGGCCTTACTTTAGACATAAAGCCATCTTATGGATCTCTTTTGATCAAATCAAAAGGAAGAACATAAAGAAGAGGTAATAATTTCACCACCTTCTCTCAAGTTCTTTTCCTCTTCCACTTCTTCTTCATTGTTATTCCCATTCTAAAATAATTAATCTGGTATCTTATATAAAATATTATGTTATTATAAATATTGTACAACAATATTTATTATTCTATCCACCATTGGAATGATATGTCACCATACGTTCGTACGTACAGCTTACCGTCTCTAAGTCGTGGTGTAATTGTTATTCAAAACATTATTATTTGAATGGGTATATTAATGATGTGTAATTGATGTAAATAATGAATATAAAAGGATAATTATTCTTTATATATGATATACCAAACAATTATATATTATTTTAATATCAAAATAATTATATTGTCGCTCGTGCATATGTATGGATTACCATCTCCATGAATGTGGTGATATTCATTCCTCATCGTATCCATGTAAGACTAATTTTCATTTGATGATTAAAAATAAGGTTTAAAGACTTGATATAATTCTGGATATGAATAATATACCTCCCATCCATAAAAAATATGACTCACATAATAAATAATATAAAGGAAAAAAATATGGTAACTCTATAAATGACAATAATACTAAGATTTTATTAACCAAGTAATGTTAGAAGATCATATATGATATCATAATAATGTATATGATTCTTTTATAATTTATTAAAAATTATTTCACCATAATATAGGAGGGTATCCTAACCGTGGCCAAGGAAATGTACAAGGTAAGGGTTAATTCTACAATCTCTCCATTATCCGAGGTTGTTTAAATGTAATTATCTGTTGGGATCTCTATATCATCAATATCCATGTTTCTTAAAAATGTATTTCAAAACTTCTTTACTATTTACTAGACAATGGTTCAATGTAATTTATACCCTTATGTGTTTTGAAAGGAATCTTTCCGTTGTTTTCCAAACAAGGTACTTTTTGACCTTTTCAATAAAATTATGGTAAGAATGTTTTTTTAACTTATAAGGAAGGTGCAGCTAATTTCTGTCATTATAACATAATCAATTCTTCCCTTAAAATCATATAAGAATATTTTCAAAATAATTTTTTTCATTATAATTATGTGACTCTTAAATTATATCAAAATAGAAAGTGATATTTCACTAAAAGGGTTTTGATTTCATCTATGTCAACATACTTTGATGGATTTTATGTTTATTTGAATTTGATATATTATGAAACAAAACTTCCATACTGTATTGAAGGTTTTGTGATATTTTTTACTATAGATGTGCTATTTTTAGACACTTCATGGTTTGTGGTTAATGTATTGAAATTTCGTATGTTAGTTTTAATAAGAATGTTTATGTTATGTTTAAACCTTTTCATATGAGGAATGTATTGGACTTAGTAAGTGATGGGTGGAGCCCGCTATAGCTCCTTGATTCGTTAGTAGGTCTCATTAGACAACTAGATGTGTAATTATCTGATGCCCTTTCACAATTTTGATATATGGTTTTCGCAAAGGCCTTAATAATTTTTAGACGTCTTGGACAAGGCCTTGAAAAATGTTTCAGAATGTCTAGCATTATACATTCCCTCGTTATGAAAATAATATTGATGGTTCATGTGGTCATTCATCTAGTAGAATACCAATTATTATGTTTTATTGTGTAATTATTTACTCAGCTCATATTCCTTCAATAAAAGTATTAATTTTTATTATTGGTAAAGGAATGTGGTTTCAATTTTTCACCATGCTTAATATTAATGTTATCTTTCGTTGTATTGATTACCCTTACTGAGCATTTGAATTCACCCCTTTTTTATGTTTCATTTTCCCAGGATATGAAGAAGTTATTTATGAGTGACTTGCAGAAATAATCTAGGAGTGTTGGATGTTTCTAATGAAATATATTTAGGTTGTATTTCTCTTCAAGGTGTAATGTTGAACTTATGTATAAATCTTGTTTCGAATAATACTAAACTGATCGGTCTTTCAAGACATGATTTCCTTGTGATCATACCAATGTTATGTAATAATACATTGACCCTGGGTAACTGGGGTCGGGGCATTATAATTTATAGAATGAAAATTATATTTAATATTTAATAATTTTTTGTTAATATTAATATCTCTATGTTTAATTTTTAGTTATAAGGTTTTCATTAAAATAAATATAATAATAATATATAAATGTTTTGGTAAAAACTAATTTCATTTTGTAAAATTAGCTTACCATGTGTTCTGTGTTCCTTAAGAATAGGTGGTTGATATCTATACGACATTTTTATATTTATATTGCATTTAATGTATCTATTACATACATTCAAATTCTTCTAATAAAATATTCAATTAAAACATAGGGTTTTACATTCTATCTCAATAAAATGAACATCTCCCATGAAATTCATTACTAATATAAAAAATAATTAGGATACTTTTACATGATTATATCCTCATGTTACAACATATATTCTTATAAATAATTGTTTCGCCATAAAAAAATTTACTGGTTGAGGCGTCATGTTTCATAAAACACTCTCTATATGATCCAAAATCTCCATTTTTTATTCTCATAATATTGATATTTCTACAGTGGTGTGACCTCTATGTTCAATACATGTGAAGGGCTAGGTATTTAATTTCTATGAAGATATACATATAACATATAATGGACTAGATATTTGTTTGGTGGAAGCCACAATATATAACAAACAGTCTTGTTATGATCAATATTTTCAAATGTATTGATATACCAATGTATTAGATTCAATTTGGTCCAAAATCACATATCCTTATTCCAAAGAAAAATTAATAGAAACATCGTGTCCCAAACATAAAACTATAGATCATGGTAGTGATTATTTGTAGAAATTTTCTACCAACTCTGATCTATTATTATGTTTGTGTAAATTGATTTAACCTTGTACTTCCATTTCTTGAGCTATCATAGCTCTCAATTGTATTATTTATCAAACATCATCATGTCATGTGGTTTTAGTACAATAATTTTCAAATATGGATTTATTAGGAGTTACCCAAAATCTCAAGTTAAAGATACGTTTTTATGAATACTCTACTAATGAATGGGGAGGATCCCAAAAATAATTTAAATTCAAATAAAAATATTTCAACCTATGATATTTGGTTTGAATTGTTATCATAGAATAATAATTAGTCTGGGTATGATACATATTTCAAAAACTCATCTCTATATCAAGAGACTTATGAGAATAACATCATCACATTGATGTAATCCAAAATGAAAGATCTGAAATAATGGAATTTATAACTCCTTGTGAGCCTATAACTTCATTAATGTATATCTTGGAATGATTATGAATATTGAAGTATTCTTTAATAGTGATTAAGTGTTCTTAAATTTTAAGGTGATCGAATGAATCCTTTATATTATTATTCCATGTAGATATTTTGGGGTGTCTAAGGAAAAAATATATGTGTTGATGTTTTCCCATATCCATTTTGGTATGGGTAATAGATGGAACATCCCATTGGACATTTTTCATTCATCCTTCACTTGATGACATTCCAAGCACCAAGATACATATTTTTAGATATATCTCTTCATTCCAACTCAATATAAATACTATTTCAAATCAATATATATATATATTCATACATACAAAATTAATAGATAATGAATAAATATGATCTTCCCCGAATAACTAGAACTTCAAATATAGTATATACAATACTCATGTAGTGTTCATGAACCCTATCATTCTATCATGATCATGGTTAAACACATGAACATTTTTAACCAAAATTTTATGCTCTTTATCTTCCTTATGTATTTTTTTAATATTAACATGGATATATGGTTGAACATTAAATTGAGATAGATAATATTTCATATTCAATCATTGTTTATGGTTGTGTATGCTGATATTATAAAAATATAGTATTTGTTAATCCTCTTAATATATAAGCTATCATGATCCTCTCAACTCAAATCACCAGCCTCCCTGTTCACTTTTCCTGGGTGTTACAATATTGCTCATTCAAAATCATTATTCAAATATAAACACATTATATTGTGCATATTAAAATCATTATTTTTGAATATATATATTAAAATGTTATGATTTTTATAAATAACACATATTTCACCAAAAATATAATTATTTATTATCATTATTGAAAAAATTATCTGAGCTAACTCTAAATTATGATTTGGTTAATTTTTCTCAAGAGTATTCAATTTTCATTCGGCATAACCAATGACCACATCATTCTGCATTATAAAACATTCCAATAAATTAATTTTTTTAATACAATATATTATAAACTCTTCTCCACTATAGGGTATTGTTAGAATATTATTGTAGACTAATCTTCTCTTTAGTTCCTTCAAATTTTCCTAACATTCATTTTCACATAGGAATAGAGATCCATTCATAGTTAACATGGTTTGGGATTAGATAATAATTATAAATTTTTTATATACCATCCACAATTTCTATATAAAAAATAAAAATTATGATTCTCAACAACCTGGGTAGGTCTATGCAAATATTCAATATCCTAGGTCTATGATGGATCTACCAATATACCCTATTTTGAGATTATACTAACAAAAAATGAAACCATTTATATCCAATAGTCACACATGATACATTTTATATAGTTTCTCCTTTATTAGGGTCATTAAAAAAATAATAATGTTTTCTTCATGTTATTACTTAATATTTTAATAGATAAAAAAATTATCAATAATGAAAACCACAAACTAATCAAAAAAATCAATATAGAATATATTAATTCGATACATGAACTTATTTGAGGAATTAGTTAGACCAAATGTAATCATTATATATTCATAGGTTCCGAATCATGTTTGGAATGATGTCTTGGAAGCATACTCTTTCTTGTCCCACAGTTGATGATATCCTAAGTGAAGATCAATCTTATAAATGTTTTCATCTCTGTAGTGTTCATAAAACAAGTCTTAAATACGGGAACGATGATACATTCTCTTAATTGTTATCTTTTATATCATTTTATATTAATTAAAGATTCAAATTTATCCATATTTATATATAAAATAAGAATAGGTGCACCCCATGTTCCCACATGGATGAATAAATCATTTACCATGGGTTTTCTAGAGTTTTTTTCATAAATTCCAATAACTCATTTTGGGCCATTAAATATGGTTTCATTGAAATTTGTATGGCATAAGTTAGGAGTTCTTGTGAGAACACATCATTATTTATTTTTTGAATGAATGAAACCCCATTCAAAAATAAATCTAAAAATTACCATAAAATTGGAATGTAATTGGATTTATGTTTCTATCAGAACATTTGATATAAATAACCCATTTAAAAGGGAAATATAACCAATACAATGGATTTAACCTATTTGAAAATGTTGTACCTAACATTAATTTTATAATGGATGATATGAAGGATTGTAATATAAATCATGACTTCCCTTATTAAATATTTTATCATGGGATTATGTAAATAAATTCAATCAATTCCTAATATGAAATCAAATTCAAATAGAGAATGCATGAAAATATTATAAGGTAACACAACTCAACAGAGCTAAAAAAGTGTGGAATATTATACTTATGATGAAATCATCGTACCATTAGGGGTGTTCACTACTAATTATGCCTCTAATATTTTATGTGGAATCTGGATGCCCTAATGAAAATTATTTATATTTGAAAATAGGTTTGATCTAGAGTCAAATATGACATTATCAAGTTTAGTGTGTATAGTAAGTGAAACTTTCACAATGTTGTTATCGCACCCCTCTTCAGAAATAGTCAACAACTGGTATTTCCCTTTGTCTATTGGATTAAGATGTTAATGTCATTGAACATCATCATTAACCTTTATATTTTCAAATTAGTTTATCTAATTCTTGTAATCCTTGATTTTAAACACATTAATGTGTGTGGTGAATTCTATGAAACATTCCCTCAATTTAAATAATTAGCAAACTTCTTCCCATCAGACTATCTGTCAATTACACAATGACCTTCAATTCCACATTTAAAAAATCTACTAGTCTCATTAATACATTATCTTCATGATTCCTACCACACATTGAATATAAATGAATGCTCATATTCATTTATCTGTGGTTCATAAGATTCAATTTAAATTCCATTTTTATTTTCTTATAAAAAACCATGAAATTGATATCTTACTCTAACCTCCATTTTCACCATGTCAGAACATCGAACAATCTATTCATATCTCCTAATGTATATTATGGTTGATGTCCATTAGAGACATGGTTTTCAACTAATAAATAATCAGTCATCATTACATTCACATTGATAATAATAACTGAAGTGTGGACCACATGGGATTTTAAATTTTTTACATAACTACCAACAGATTCATCATACTGTAATTTTATCTTAGGAACTCCTTCTAAATTTTCATTTGGGGAATACATGGAATTTTCTTATTTTAAATTATGTTACAGAACCTATCCCAATCCATGGAGTTACTTTCATTATGTTTCCTTATATTTATGATAATAATCGAACATTTTTTCACAAAATCACTTTAAATAGTAGATGACCGAAATACATTTTTCATGTTCTGATAACTATATAATTCATAGTATCTTTTTTTGGTACATATCTATTTATCAGTAATTATATGATAACAGGAACCAATGAATGAAGGTGGGCATTTCCTCATGATGTACTCAACAAATTTTTTTTCCTTATTATATAATTTGGAACTCTTGTAGGATTCCTTGATGGAGAAAGTTGCACATTCATATCGACAATATGTTTCAACATATATCTAAGAGAATATTAATTGTTCAGGTGAAAATTATTTCATTCCCCATCACACTTATCCTTAGAATAGTTTCTTCTTATTCCATCTGTTGACTAAAACAAAAAATTATTGTGTATGAAACAATAACATTTTGGGGAACTAAATTATATTATAAACACACATACATGATGTCTATATCATGAAAAAAATTATTAATCTATGAAACCATCGGATTATCCTAAATAAATCGTATTAATAATTTAATTAAACACTCAATTAAGGTTCTTACTATGTTTTTATTTTCCAAAGAACATCACCCAGTATATTCAAACCATGTGGGATGTAAGGCCTGGTGTCATGAACTTTATGATGATTGAATCTATCTCAATGAATTATTTTTACTGTTTCTACCCATATATAACTCTATGACACATTCAAATCCACTGAAAATATCTATATAGAAATGTAATTTCTTGTAATACATTGACCTTATGCATTACCAAAATTCGAGGGCATTTTCATCCACATTGAATCATCAGTAGAGTTGTCCAATTATATCATTATTGGTATATAACTACGGTTTTTTAATTGATGTATAAAAATTTATCCAAACCATTCTAATGATATAAACTATAATGAGATGGATTAATATACATATATATTTCATCATTTTTATGAATATTCAATACATTACATTAACATAAGCTTGAGGAGAATAATAGTATATTGTCTTTCAAAACTTGGAAACACAACAAAATGTCCCATATGTAAACTAAATTATCAACCACTATAATCTTAATTACTAGAACCCTTATTATACATATCATAAAAAAATAAATACCATCATTACACAGGTCTAGGATTCATAATAAAGGGTGAGGATAGATTCATATTAAGGTTAAACATGTGAGATACATAAGAATAACCTGAACATAAGTGTATGAAAATATGAGCCTAACATTTGGAAAACAAACCATGTATATCATAGATCACAATCTGAATTCATGGAATAAACATTAGGATTTTATAAGACATCGATCATAAGTGAATAATTGAACATGAGAAACCATATCATAAAATTAGAATAAGATGTAATGTTATTTGAATAAATGTAATAGTAGAAAATTATTAACTTATTAGTCAAGGATCCTTTAAAATGGTATGTAGTGAAATATGTTCACCCCACAAACTGTCATTGTAGTCAACGATCAATCCCTAGATGACCATTGTAGAAAATATCCCTTGATGAACTATGTTCATTCACCATTCTATCACTATCTATCAAATGATATTTAAATCATCTCATAACTATTTTCTGGGAGATATATGATCCACCCATTAGAAAATAAATATTATATATATGTGAGAAAAATTAACATAAAAATTTCATCATATCACAATATATGATGTGAAATTTTTATCATAATCATTTTACCATATCATAAAATGTTCAAAAGATATGGATTTTTTATTCATTCTATCATTTCATTATAATATAAACCATGAAATAATAAGCATGTTTCGTAATATCTATATCATGGTGTAACCCACAGAAGAGGTGCCGGATTTATAAATACCATTCCATCATAAACATGAACCAATCAGATAAAGAATATGAATTGTATTTTTTGATCACAACCAAAATAGTTTATAGGGAACATCAATGGATTCAATATTATATGGGATTTTTTGACCATTTAATACATTTCCTGACGAAAAAATACTTTCCAGTTTGAAAAACACTTTTTAAATCGAAAATCTCATGGAAAATAATTTTTAGTGAAATTATCCTTGAAGAAATATTAATGATTGTTTAAGGAAAATAATGGTTATTATTATTATAATTTCCATTTATTTAATAAATAACAAGAAAGATATTTCTATCAAATTATCATTAAAAACTAAATGTTTATTGTTTGAAAAGAGACCTAAGGATTACATTAAAAAAAATTCAAAAATTTTAAAACTATGTAAAATGTTCTATTTAAAAGAAAATAAATGGATAATAATATAACATTATTTAAAACATTTCAAGACTACATGGTTTTAGAAGAAAATAACTATTTTTATATATGGAGAAATATAGTTGTATTTTCATAATGAAATATTCCCAATTATTTAAACTACCAATGAGTGGGAAATGGTATTATTAGATTAAAAAATCATGAATAATTTGAGGAAAATAAAATTAATTATTTTTTGGTGAGATATTTTATAAAATTTTATCTTAATAAATACAATCCTAAATAATCTTAATAAAAAAATCCTAAATAATCTTAATAAATGATGAGATTGTAACAAAAAATAATTACCACATTGGTAATATTGAATCATCAGCCCAATGGACTAATACCATTAAAAAGAAATTAAAATATCATGAGGATAACTAAATTTATGATATTACATGTCAAGGGGGTTTTATATACACCTATTGAAATAATTATGGTTCATAACATAATGGACATCTAAAAAAGGATAATTGAGTAAAAATTCCATAAAACATTAGTACATTTTGAACAATAAAACCCCAATTAGAGAGATAATAAAATAGATATTTAATTCACCAAAATTATCAGATGAATCATAAAATAAAATTTGGTGTTTTATATACACCATATAAATGAAATAATTTGTGAGTATTGAATTTCCCACATAGAAGTAAAAAAATTATGTTGTAATCCCTTACCCTAGGTCATGAATTTCATCATATATGTCAAAAAAAAATGTGTATAATTGTTTTTACCGAATTCATGTCATTCCTGGTGAGATGGAATGGCCTGATGGATAGTGACCCATTGTCCATTATTATCAAGGGTTTCACATCTGGTACAATGTATTCAGATGGTCTCTAATGGTTTTATTCGTGGAGCCAGTATTACCCAGCGACCCTTGTATCCATGATTCATGAACCTGATTTTCAAAGGCAGGTGCTCAATGAAAGAATATTGGGCCAAGGACACATAAAGAATCCATTGGATGAGAGAATAAGATTTTGGGATCATAACATTTTGGGGTGAATTATTTACCGCTCTAGGACACTCTTATAGATTTAATTAACGTTCATATGTTCGTGGAAACTTAGTTTATCCCAAGAATGTCTAATCCCCGTTATAAGGTGTTGTAGAGTCTGTCATCGTTTTGGGAAGGTAGAAATTTCATTTATATCATGATCGAACCCATAGGATGGGCTACAAACATATCCTCATGAGGTAAATCAGAATCCATGTAGTTTGGTGCCACTTAACTGGACACATCACAATTTGAGGTCATGTTGCGGGGACCCATCCATGTAGTTTTAGCATCATGTGAGGAGGATGTATAGGTGGTGGATTCCTAGTCAAGATTTCATTTGAGACTAAAACCAAAGAGGAACATGATGCTCATAAAAGGAATAATATCCTAGGTGGATATGGACATATAGAGGAAATGGATTGGTGAACACTAGGGTGATTTGGGAGTTGGGTTTTGACCTTTGGAGGGCTTCCAACATATACTAATTAGTTTGGAATCAAATCCCCCATTGTTTTTTTAAGGTTCTGTCTTAATCTATAAAGGATGCCATATTTGTGGGGGTATGATTGAGGCTTTCCCATTGAAATGGGTACCCCTTGAGCTTGGACCCTTAGACAAGCATCCTACAAATCCTTTTTAGGGTATAAATCCGAGTACTTTTACTTCATGATTAGGGATTTTGTGTGAAAGTTGATAATTTTAAGGAAGAATGATCTATCATTTCATGGATGAGATTATGTGGAGCTTTGTCAAAGATAAAGTCTTCCTACATATCCTAGTTGTGTTGGGAATAATAGTTCATGTAGTTCATGACTCAGTTGTGTGAATGTCATATGATCATAGACCTCTAAGACCATGTGATTCATACTGTGTGTGAGAAACAATAGGATTAAAATGATTAATTAAAGGAACACTTTCCCTTATCTGTTTAAGGGAAATGTGGTGGGTGAAGGTGGACGAGGGCATGTCTATTAGCCCAACCAGAGAGGGAAAGATGCTTTGAATGTGTCAGCCCCTCACCCATGTTGATATTTAGGATAGTCACATTTGATGATCTATCTGGACAAATATCAACTCCATCCAGAGAGGGGAGAAAGCACAACCTATAATAAAAATCTAGGGTATTACCTTAGGTGGAGTTCCCTTGAAATGAGCTCTAGGAAAGGGGAAAAGCATTACTCCACGTCATAGGGAAAGAAGGTATGACCCATTTTTCTTGTCACAATTCCTCATTGAATGGAATATAAACTATTTACCCTCGATCCTTAGAACGATGATGTTCACATCAACTTCATAAGGTTGTAATTTGGGTTACCTCAGCATTTTAGAGCTATGGATGTCCAAGCGGTCCAATCCATTGTGGGAACTACCATTGCGCCTCCTATTACCCTGGGTATATAGATTCATAGGGGTGTACTAATGTTCCTGATGGTCTGGTAATATGGGTTTAGTGGTTTTATAAGACTCTTTATCCTTATATTGGTAGACTGGTTAGTAGAGGGGTCATGGAGGGTGTGATGGTAATATAAGGGAATGATTTGAGTTACAAGGTGGAATACCTTGAGACACCCCATTCGACGTACCTTTTTCTCATATAGGATATGGGATTCCTCCCATAGTGTACTACTATGAATGTGAAGGGTTCGTTGGCATAACATACTGGTTTGTTTATCTCAATGTGATCCGCCACGTATCATGGCGGTACACAGTGTTAGGTTCTGACCTTATATTTTGGTGATATGGGGTGCATGCTCTAGTTTGTGTAGCAATTCGCCATGTGGTTCACCATAATGAAGGAGGGGCATTGTTCCTAGGGTTCATGGCATGTTCATCAGTGAAGGGCCTATGGTTCACAGTTTTCCAATTAGGTTCACGAAAAACTAATTATTATTATGTTTCCTTCTTTTTATGGTTGTTGGTGGGTTTATACATGCTAGAAACCATTCGTGATTCGGTAAATTTCTTGATCATGTTCTGTCGAAGCCTTCTAATATTAAACTACAATCAATATAAATACTCTATACATTATTAGATCCCCTTATGGTCCCTATTATAGAGGGATGAGTAAGCTGTATTTTTGGTAACATGACACCTTTAGGGGAATCTCATGGCATGATCATCAGACCTAAAAATGACTCATTCAATAGATGTTTGTGGTGTTATGGTTTTTTTGGTGGAAATATCTACCTAAACCTCTCAATCAATGCGGTTTGTAGGATGATTCCAGTCCCACCTCATCTAAAAACTACCTAATCCGCCAAGAGTGTATTCAAAGACTTAAATATCCATCATATTTCTTCTAACAACATGGTTTGTGGTGCCTTGGTTATATATTTTCATCTCATCCATGAACGACTTGGATCACTGGCCAGTCATTCATGTGCCATTGTTTTGAAGGACGTCTATGACCTACATGGTTCATATTCTATACCTTCCATGGGAATTTCTCGGTCACCAGTACATGGACCGGTTTGGGTTATTTTATAAATTATACTTCTACAATATTGTCCTCACATTTTCATCCCCACATTATTCTCTTTCCATTATCCAATTTGTGGGAGTATTTTCTTTTCCATTGTGGATTTTTCAGGACCCTGACATTTCTCCACATTGGAATGGGGTCCTGTCTGAAAAAATAGAAGGCTATTAGGTTGTATAAAATAGTTCAAAACCAAATTGGATTATAGTATAAAGGTGGACCCACTGGGGTAACCATGCTAATATATAGGGGGCCTAGGTCATTTCCCATTTACCTAGTTTCCCAGAGATTAGTGTTCTATAAATCTCTCTTGGATTTTAATACTTCTGCGTACCATGTCCTTCATGAAATTCATATTTCTAGAACCAAACAATGCATTCATTGAATTGATTATTCTTCATTGTTTCTTTATCAACAAACCAACCATTGAATCAACAAATTGAAATGTGGAATTCTAAAACATATGTTCAAATTTCAATTTAGAAAGACATCATGAGGTTTTCCTATCCTGCAGACTTAACATGAATCTGGAGAACCAAACATTAAATTTCCTAATTGGTATTTAATTCTTCGAACTGTGAACATTGAATATACCCATAACAAGTCATGGTACATGGATATTCCATTCTGTGAACTGATCAACTTACTTTCCAAGTTTTTGTGGGCCAACATCCTGTGGGGAATTTTGTGGACTATCAATTCACAGGGAATGAATTTCAAGAACTGCACCTAGGTCTCAATACATGTAGCATTGTGTTTTGTGGACTTCATTACCAATTTTTTATTTTGGAATTTTTCCCTATAATTTTAATTAGACTGGACATTTTTAATGGACATTTTGATGAAGATCAATCGATATTCAACATATATCAATATAAGCGACCATGAGGAGGTAATCTATGGTAGATAATTCTGAAGACAGCCTTCATTCCTACACCATTACTCTTGAAGTTATTCTCATAGATCTTCTTTTTCTAGAGATAATGGACAATCTTTTATCTATCTAGTGGCATATTTACAACATTGACCTCTTAGATGGTGTTCCCTTTCCATTTTCCAATCATAGAACTCTTATTATTCGCCTCGAGGAATTCCAGGAGTGTGATTGGGTGAATATTTTCCCAACATGATATCTTTTATTACATTTACTCATGAAAAAATGTTCACACAATAAGAATATTCATCACTCAAGGCCATATGTTTAATCATAAAACATCTTTGAGGTCCATCATCCAGGACTAACCATCTACTATCAGTCATTATCAATAGAATACCATTAGGGGTAAAATAATAAATGGGACTTCTAATTTAGAGGATTATTCTCCGATGAGTGGGACTAGTCTTATTGTAGAATTATATTTTTTTGGAGTCCTCTGGCCAGATAGAAGCAGTAAATGTGTAACAAGTAGCATGAGATTCCCAATTTTCAATCTCTTCAACCGGTGTGATATTTCCCTAACTTCATAGATTTTGATGTCCAGGACCCAATACCTTTATCATATTACATAGGGATGATGGGATTAGTTAATGGGATTTCCATAAACTAAGATGGATTCTCATTCTACGAAACAATAATAATGAGTTTCTTCTAGTGTAAAATTCAATGGGGGAATGTCGAACAAATATCTCCACTGGTAAAGAAGTTAGTAGTCCTGGTGGAAGGATTACACAATCAACCTCTTAATTATGTTTCTCTTATTATATTTAATGAATAAATATTGCTATTCATAAAATTAATTTTTTCAAATACGAGATTTTTCCACAACTAGATTCAACCCTCTCAATAATCATGGAATATCCAGTGTTCATACAACACCACCCTAATGGAAGGTATATAAATCAACTAAGTGTATGTATTTTAGTCAGATGTACCTCATTATCAAATATTTGAAGGTTTGTTTGTTATGTTATTGAGTAGTTGGATATTCCCCTCCTATGTTGTTTATAATTGTGTTAGGACCTACACTCTGATGATGGATGCCACATTGTAAGAGGGACAACACAATAACATGTTTGTTCTTTACCATTCATAAATCTATAAGATGTTAGGGTAGATACAGGAAGGGAAACCCCCCAATCATCTTATCGGGCTATTTCAATTTTGATTTGGCGGGATGGAAGAGCATAACCCTACAACGAGTTTCAGTATACTATGAGGGTTCCTAATTCTATCTTTCTCCAATCTTCTCAACATTTCCACCACTCTCTCCCAATCTTTATTTGTTGATGATGAAATCAAACTATTGAGTGATGTTTCTCACTTTTCTTTCTCATCTTATGTGGTTCCCCAAGGATCAGTGACAGAAAATATAATGAGATATTTATAGGAGAGTTATGATATCATTTCACTCTAGAATGGAGTTTTAAATATTCTTATTGACAGGGTAAACATCAATGAACCCTGCTCTCCTTATCAGTTTTTCAAAAAAAATGGATGCCTTCAACTGGTCACACCTCACCCTACTACTCTTTCTAAGAGGGTGTCTGATCCTATGAATCTTCGATAATTATGGTTGGAGATGACACATGAGTATGTTAATATGAATGTCCTCATTTCTCCCACGTTATCCTCAACATACCTGTCATAAGTGTATTCCTAATGTTGGTAGTTTTCTAACCTGATAAGAAATTGGGAAGGCTAGTTTGGTAGGTTCAGAGGTCGTTGGTTGTTTCTGATCCAATCCCAACTATGCCAGTTGTGCTATCTATTACCATTCCTATGGTGAGAAGGTGTTCTACAAATTTTCACATTCATTTTGAAGGTGAATCCCCCACACAACCCATCTCCATGTAAAGTGAATCAGATACTACATCTTAAGAAGATGCGGTTGGCGGTCATACTAAAGCGAGTTTGAGTGGGACATCACCTGATGTTTCTGATATTACTTCCACCTACCCCTAATTTAGTACTAGAGGATGAACCATTTATTGGATGATAAATTACCCATACTTGGGTGACTCAGCTCATGGACCATTCATCTACTACAATGATTCTTCTTCACTATGTACCTATTGCGGTGGAGGAGGACTGGGATTCTAATGCTATTATAGGTCATCGAGTTGTCAAATAGCGGGCATGGTGTCAAATTCATACTATTAAAATAGAAACTCCCCTGATTTATTTTTCAAATGTGGAGGGTGAATTTTGATGATAATTTTTTGATCTGGGTTCATCCTTCTTTGATTAACAATGCCTTCATAACAGTGTGCACCAAATTGTTGTTGCTCTAAATGATCTCACTAATTCGATGGTGACATTGCTCATATAAAATCTTTTCTCCACCAAGCATAGAACTCATGGGATATTACTGGTGAGTTGAATCATTTGGAAGTGGAGGATGGTAGTTCTCAGGAAAAGGTGATTTCCCAGATGGAGGAACTATGCGAGTGTGAGGCTCCCTGGCCAGACTAAAAGCACAAACGGAATCATCAATAACTAATTATGAGGTCATCCAATAGAAAGGTAGTGACCTCTAGACTATTATGAATAATGTACTCACAATGGTTGAAGTTAAAGATGAATGGAGGGATTCTTTGGAATATGCCCTTGATAGCCCTCATCATGCAGTTATCGACCTACTAGAAATAAAGATTGAAGACTCATTGTAATCTATTGAGCTACCCTACACCATCATTTTTTTAAATTGGGGAGAGAATTTAGATTGTATTTGTTCCTTCCACTCTCACATCATTTGATAAGATAAAAAAATATTTCTATTTCTCCTCTTTTACCCTTTCATGCAAAACCAATCATTTATGATCAACATCATTTGAAATTATAATATCCACCTGATATCAAATTGATTCATAATCTATGATAAAAGAATAATACAGTAATGATCTATTTTTTCCTGAACTGTGTGGTTGAGTGATTGTTGTTTTACTCTTGTTAGGGTCACAAAAAAATTGAACAAATTTTTTTCCATTTCTATTATCTCTCTATTTCTTCCCAAAACTTCTTATGAATTGGGATTATCGGGTATAACATGACTTTTTCTTATAACACCATTTTGCGGTTTTGATCTATCAAGGCTTGTGTCTCTTGATATGTTTTTTGATTGATCGATGTTTTTTCTAAACTGAATGTATCATAGGTTTAGTGAATGGAACTCAGGTTTTTTCCAGGGTACCCGTTTTGGATTTCATGATAGTGAGTGTTTTGACTTTTTTATTTGTAGTTTATAGTATTTCAAACCATACTATCATTACTAATGTTTTAGGTCAAGCATCTTTGTCCATGACTTTCAGGGAATGGGGCCCAAATTAAGACTCATTAACCATGAATGTGCCGACACCTCTCAGACATGGATGATGGATTTTTCTTTACACTAACATGTTATTTCTAGATATGGGACATGATATGGTGCATTTAAGACATGGTGTGTATAGATATTGAAAAATATTCTCATGTGGATGAATTTACCATTGTTTGACCGTACGTTTTTTTGGGTAACTTATGCAGAGCTGTCATGGAATAATGTGTATAGTCAAACTAAGGAGTTCATAGGACACTGACTATTCATTTTGGATGGCCATGAAGTTTTTATAGAACTTTTAATTTTTTTCCTTTTGAGGACAACACTAGATGTCCTATTAAGGGAAAACTGTCAATCAAATTTGTTCACAAGACACTAAACAATGATTTCTGATGGATGGAGACAGTTATCGGGACTCGTACATTTCTGAAAACAGAGTATGGTGTTTGAGAAGGGGTTCCTAACCATCAAAAGGATGCATTTCAGGTTTAAATTTATCAAGAAGGTTCTATTTTTATCCTTCACATGTTAGTTATTTCCTTGCGTAGGTCTGACCCTTGTGCAGGTAGGGATGTGAAACTTTTGTTTCGTTCCTGAATCTAATATATGAGATTCAGATGTCACTATGTATCATGTGATGACATGAATCAAGTTTTATATAGTTCATTAAAGGATCATTCCAATGAAGATATAATTCACACATATGGATGAGCATTTGTGTTTGGGATATATATTCACCAATGAGGTAGGTAATTTATCGAACATTCCATCACAAATTCATTTCTGATATAGGTTCACAAGGGGAAATATTTTTTGATGTGACCTAAAGTAAGGGTGAATATGAGGTATCAAGTATTGTGTTTTTTAAACATCATGTGACTAGGAAATTGATATGGAATCCATGAGTAACTAGAGTTCCATCGTTCTAGAATCCATTAGGCATTTGGAAAGAATGTGTAAACCATAGAATCAAGGTTTCATGGATCAGGAAAAATGAAAAGGGGATTAGAATCTATTAGTCATTTGGAAATAGAAAAAACCTATCATAGGGATGAATTTTACTTTAGTTGGCATGCCATTTCGTTGGGAAACATATGCTGAGACACTAGTGAATTTTATCTATAGTCAAGAAAAGTTGTCTTCATGTCACTAGACAACCATTTCTGACGGTTGTGGATGATTATATTGAACCCAAATCATTCCAATCATGGATTTTGACACATGAAGGGAGTGTTTTGGGATACAGTAGTAGCATTTGGGGATTGATTTACCCATAAAGTTGGGAACACCACCACTTAGATCTAACGTGTATGTGGAGCAAGGAATTTTTGTTCCCACATTGGGGATGGGCCCATGTTTGTAAATCTTGGAACCCAAATATTAGACACCTTTCCTGGGTCTGATTCATAGGTAGAGAGGGGAACATTTTCGGTATTTGGGGTACCATTCAATTCAATGTCATACAGTTAGGTCTTCAGGATTCCCACTATAATGGGTAACACACTAATACTTCATTTAATGTAATTCTAATAGGGTCATACATTAAATATTGATTCTCCCTGGAACTGTGGAGAGTACCCAACCAAAATTCCTAATCCCACATAATCTATGATCAGTGAGAGAAACATGGTATGAAAAGGGTTTCACTCAACTACCCAATAATAGAATGGTCAATGAAAATATCCTTGTTGGGACATGGATTTTAACATCATATGGTGAAGATGTAGATACTAAGTAGTTTAACGTCATTTTCCATGAACAAATTGATTGTGTAGTTTAATATCTTCTGATTAAGACATATTTTTTACAATTTATTGTAGTGTGGAAAAGAAGTTGAGAACACAATTTAATAATCATGGTATAGGAAAAAATTTCAATGGAATCATGTGTAAATATGGGATAATCTGTCTGAGATATTTTTGGTATTCTCTAGACATTAGGGGGGAATTAAAGTGGAATTATATTTCCAGAAGTCCTCAAGTTAGGAGATACAATGTGAGTTATAAGAGCAAATGGGAAAGCAAAAGTTGGAACAACCACTCTTGGGGATGTATTTTCCATTGGTTGACTTCCATTTTTATGGGATACATGTGCAGCGCCATTGGGGATTAATTTTTATAGTCAAACAAAGGTGTCTCCAAGATCGTAGAAGCCCATTTTCGATATCCATGGGTGATTAATGAGATCCAAGATATCAAGATGCTAGGGGTTTATAGATGAAAAGTGAATTCATGGGTATGTGACAATATCTAGACCATGATTAGATCTACGATAAGAGATCATTTACATATAAGTGATTCATATGTAAGGTGAATCATGTCCGTTTAACACTTTAAGGATGTAGGAATCTAGATTTGAAATCCCCTGCATCTATATTAGTTTCATATGTAGGGGTTGTGGGATTTTTTTTGAATTGTTACAGGACCATGATTAAGGATCTGAACATCACTATGTATCCTGTAATGGTAGGAATCAATCTATACATAGTTCTTAAAGAAAATTACCTACATATGTATAATCCATGCACTTGGAATATGGCTTCTTTTAGTAACTGGACTAGGATGACAGATCTGCCTATCATTATGTATCCTCTGAGAGATGTAATATAGTAACATATAGTTCTATAAGTTCTCATTGGAGGTCGGACCCATGCAAAAAAGATGGGGTATTTTACATTATTCACTCATTGATGGCATATGGATTAGGATGAATGATCTGGGTGTTACTATGTATCTCGTAGGGGTAGGAATCAAGCCACATGTATTTCTAGAGCTGCCTCCCTGTATAGTTCAGGATCATACAAATTGAGGGGTAATTTGAAACAATTTTGTAATAGTGATGTAGTATGCATGTATCATATGTTCATCTAGGGTTAATCCTTTACCACCATTTATATGAATACATGATCTATGCTTGGTGTGAGAAATATGAAACAGCTAGGATATCCTCTCATAATTCAGATACAAATAAGAGTATAATAGAGTCATTTTTTATGAGGTGGTGGTTGTTCCAAGATAAAATATCATGGTGTTACTATGTATCCCATCATAATATGGGAATCATGATGTACATAGTTCTAATAAAAAAATTTCCATGTAACGGTATGACCCATGCATAGATATGTGGAGATTTTTTTATAGAGGCTAGACCAGGAAGAATTATCCTGGTGTAACTATGTATCCCTTAGGGTAGGAATAAAGGCATACATGGTTCTGTAGTGTAGCATGATTTATGAAAGATTCCAGAGGTAATGTCCCCTCGGGTGAGAACATTGTTGGGGATATGCATTTTAATTTCATGTGGATAGGACTCAGAATTTCCCTATACAAGTCTGACCAATACATAGGGAGATGGGAATTATAGATTTATTTGGTGGTTGGACTAGAATATAGAATATAGGAATCACTATGTATCCCTTAAGGGCGGTAATCAATCCATACGTAGATCTAAGGACTCCTTGTGTTAGTCTGAACTTTGCATGGAGAGTGGGGAATTTTATTTCATGCTTTCAAGATGATGAAATTATTATAATCCTTTATGCTCTGTATATGAGGGGGAAATTTCAACCATCATTCTTATGATCAAGTGAGTTATACTCAGTGTGATAAACAATGGGTTATGAGGATTTCCCTTGTAGTATATGGGAGAAAGAGGATATAACAGAGGCATTCCATGTAATGTGATGGTTAGGCCAAAACAAAGGGTCAAGCTGTCTAATATAATCCCATTGATAAATTGGAATTAATATATACATAGCTCTATAAAATGACATCCCTACATTAGCACGAGCCACATGCATGGAGGGGGAGAAATTTGTTTATATTTCTCCTGCACAGATCTGATTCAAGATCTATAAGTCATTGTTCATGACTCTGTGATAACTATGCAGTTTAATGTATTTCAGTTATGATGAAGATGATATGTAGTTTAATTTCATACTACAAGGATAAAGATGATGATCAATTTAACATCATGCAGCACAAATGAAGATGCTGAGGAGTTTAACATCATGTAACATGGACGACTTCATCATGCAGTTTATTTTCATGTTATTATGTTTTCATCTATGTAGTTTAATGTTGTGTGGGAAGAACATATATGATATGATTTCAGCTACATGAAATATATCATCAAGAACATAGAATTGGAGGGAGATGTGGAGAGATGTCCATCTATTGAAATTAGGGAATATGAACAATTGGATTAATCATTGTGTATAACATATGGTCATTACAAATTTGGAACCAAATTTGGATGATTCTTCCCAAGTATCATTGGGGTTCTGAGAAAAAACACTATTTATCCTTTGATGAAATATCAGAGGATAGAGTTCTTATTGAAGGCATAGGAAATACGACTTGGGTACACTTTGAAATGGTGTAGAGTGTGTTATCTGTTATCAACCAACCACTCAAGATCATCAAACAATTTTTTGGATTTCTCATCTATAGATAGTTGATCAGAGAATGTGACATGGATTTATGGTAGTTGAATATCAATTGTCTGAACCGCCTCCATCCTATATACTAACGATTATGGTTTTTCTTGTGTATCGGTGCAGTTTGTGGTCTGTATTCCCAAAATTCATGGAGGATATTATGTAAACATGATTTATTATCCTTGTCTACCATATATTTGATTATATTGAATACGGTCTTGTTGGAAGCATCTATCTATCTGTTGGCTACTTTATGGTAGTAGAATTAATTAATGGATTTGATACCAAATTCCTCGTAGAGTTTGTCTAAATAAATAGAGAAGAAATTAGGGTCATTTTCCATTAGTATTGTTTTAGGGGCACCAAATTTTTTAATGATACTGGATTTCACAATGCTGGAAATTCTTTTTTCCTCTAACTTATTTAAGAGATTCCACTTCTGTTCATTTGGATTTGAAAAATTGTTTTTGTGAGAATAAACATGAATTGTTTATCCATGGGGGGAGTATTTTTTCCTACAACATCCAACCCCCATATAGAGAATGGCCATTAGTACATAGTTGTTTGAAGTAAATCATGGGGTTGATGGATGAAATTGACATAGACATGGCAGGAATGCACATTCTAGTGAAATCTACCCAATCTCGTATCATGGGGGGCTTATAGTACCCATGCCATCAAATTTGATCGGAGTGTTAGGAGGCTGATTGTCGTACCCCACAAGTTCTGGAATGCACTTCATTCAGGATTAAAGTGGTCTTTTATCCATTAATTCATCTATAAAGGAATCCATTAGGACCTCGCATGTAGAGAAAATTTCACATGTTTATACTGTTATACAACATTAAATTTTCCACTCGTCTTAAGATATGTTACCTTCTATCCCTATCTAGTGAGATTTATCCTTTTTGAAGATAGCCTACAATAGGAATCATCTATCTAGCAGTATGATTGTACATCGTAGAGATAAGACTAATCTCATTGATTTATTCTACCTTGGCTTGGACATATGGTAAAACCATCTGGCGGTGGAAAATGCTGATCACTATTTCATTCTGATCTAGATTTTCCAGAGCTATGGATGAATTTCCTAATGGTACAGCTTGTGCATTCTGTGAATGGGAGACTTAATCCTGTGTCAGCTCTGATGGGAATTATTACATCTGTTCTCAAACATGGTTCATCAAAGGGATCATATCCTCTTTTATGATAGCATTTTCAACATTGACTCTCTTTATAACCTGTTCCAAATCACTATTTATCTTTATGTGTTAGGCTCACACTTGGAGTTATAGTTAAAGGCATCCGATAAGGGCATGGTATTCTATATTATTGTTTGTGAACACCTATGATATTTGGAAGGAGTAATATTGGACCGTCTTTTTCAAGGAAACTAGTTTGACTACTAGCCCTACTTTTTAGAGTTTGGGGTCCTCAATTATTTTTTATGTCTAGATTCTGGATGAACCATAAAAATTTATTTCCCACTTCTAGGAGTTCTCTTGAATAGAGAACCCTTCTTCATCAGGTAACATATTATCTAACGAAGTCTTATCTATTGAGTGATTCTCTTCCACAAAATCCGATTACGCCTGGCCTATAAAAGCATTATACCATATGAACCTTATATTGAACTATTGAAAGATGACTTCACACTATGATAGGCATCTATTCAACATTGTATTGTTTAGAATGTACTTGAGAGGGTTTCTATGAAAGACCATATGGACATCATGGTGCTTCAGATAATGTCTCATATTTTGAACCATAATTATTAAGGCCAAGCCACTCTAATAAATATTTGAATACAGATTCCTTGCATCAATCATGGTTTGACTAAGAAAATAGAGATTGTGCCCACAATCAGCATCATTATTTTTCCTGAGGATGGTGTTTAAGGATAGATCCATTGACGTTATATAATGAATGAGAGGCCTTCCTTCTATAGGTTGAATTAGCACCAATGGACTCAGGTTATTTTTCATGATATTGTTGAATGATTCCAAAAAATAATAAATCCATTGATATTCTACTTATTTATACATTAACCTAGTGAAGGGAAAACATTTTCCTATAATGTTTGATATGAAGATCCAAATAGATTCCAAGTTTAATTGGAGTCCTCTCAACATAGCATTGTTGTGATGTGATGGCATGCCATGGATGGACATTTTTATCTTAGGTTTAGATTATATTCCTCAAAGTGGTATGGATAAAATGAGGAATTTCCTTGAGGTGATGGTAAAGGTACATTTTAGAGGGTTTATATTCAGACTATGCTGTTTTAGTTTATTGAAGAATGTTTCATGATATTCTAGATGGTCCACATTTTTTTGGGATTTATCCACTGGATCATTTTTATAGCATTTTAAATACATTACCAGGAAGGGTTTGAAAATGCACTGCAAGGTGCGCTGATAAGTGGTTCTGAAATTTTTCAAACCAAAATATATCACCCTGTAGAAAAACACTCCACGAGAAGCACTGAAGGAAGATTATTCTTCTTCTTTGTGAGCTATTCAGATCTGTTTATACCATTAATAACCATACTTGAATGAGAGGTCCTCATATCCGATAGTTTCATTGGTAATAAATTCTATGATCAGTATTGGGAAATCATCTTTTCGGATGTGTTATTTAAGGTCCTACAGTCAATGCAGGCCCTGATCTTCCCATTCTAGTTATTGGTGGGAAACTTTTTTTCTAGCTATAATGGTTATGGGACCTCCCTAATGATTTTATCACTGATGATATTTTCATATTTTTCCACTTTTTTTGGAAACATGGGTCAGGTGTGACCTTATAGAAATTTTCGAGTTACCATGATGCTCTTCTGGAAGGCCAAGTAGTTGAGTGGCTACCTCAAGATCAAGGCTTGGAATTTTTGTATGATTCCACATGAAGTAAATATCAATTATTTATTAAGAAAGATGTGTATACCTATTTTTCTTTGGAAGGAATGGCCACACTTACGAGAGTGGGTTGTGTGTCTTATTCTGTACCAAAGATGATTTGTTTGAGTTCATAAACAATTGTAGAGACTCCATCCACAAATACTATAGGGGAATCCCTCAATTCCTCTTCTTTATCCTCATCTACATCCTATTAATCTTTCTCTTCATCTTATAATGGTGATACAATGCTTGGGATGATCATTCCATAATTTATGAATGATAAATACTTTTGTTTTCTAATAAGTGAAGTCCTCTCTTTTGTATTGACCATCAATGAAGGTTTCCCTATAGAAGGCATAGTAAGGATCAAAATATTTTCTTCATCTTTTTTATTTATGAGATACATCCTCCTTCCTAGGTGGGTGAGGTAAGTATATATCAAGGTTTTGATGATTGTTTGGGTCATTTTTATTGGATCTTTTCATATTATCTTAGCTGTCAATTAGCCTATCAACACTAACAATCTCAGTATCCATAACTAAAATCATGTGGAATGCTGAAAACGCATCCAAATATGGACTTATTATTTTAATATATTTGATGGAAACTATGTATTCTTCCCCAAAATATTTGAGGGGATCAGTGAGAACCATTTCTAAACTATTTGGGGTGGTGACCTAATCAATTTCCTCAATTGAGGTATGTTTTACCTTAATCTTGTACAACCCTGAATCAATATATTGTGACTCATAAGACTCGTATGGATCCTTATCAGAGTTTAGTTTCCCACTCTATCCAATAATTCTAAATTTCAGGCACTGAAGGTGCGGGGAGGGGATTTTTGTGTGTTTTTTCAACCAAGGCCTCCCTAGATTTGCTTTGATGGACATATTATTTCAGACCATGAAACCATTTTGGTGATCTATGAGATCACCAAACTTGTTTTTGATCGTAATTTGGCCTAATAGTTTATACTATCTTTTTTCAAATATCAATACAGTTTTGGCATATGGTGTTAGATCACCCTTATTGCAGCCTGGGATATAGATTATCCACAGTGGGAGGAGATTTACCATAGAGCCATTATCCATGAAATTTTTTTGTATATTGACACCATTTATTGTGCCAGGCACATATAATGTTTTGATTTTTCATTTCAAAATGTCGTCTTCATTCTAATCTGTGAAGGATATAACTTTGTGGAATTCCATAGGATTGGTCAGTATTAAGTAGACTTCAATAACATCTACTTCACCTTAAAACTCTTATTGTCACAAAAATGATTTTATGAGTGATTCTCTCATATCTACTTATTGATTTTGTGCATCTATGATTGAAAACATGGCTGGAACTGGGGCTAGATACATTAAAATTTCATATTCTTAATCTAAATTCCAATGATTCCCAACTTGGGGATGCAATTTCATAGGTACATTAGGAGATTGATCATTTGATAGAGACGAGTCGAGCCTTGGGGTCAATGTTGGTGGTTATTATCTTCTTTATTGATTGGTCTGGGTGGGTCTTATCGCTATCCAAGGGAAATCAGTCAACTATTTTTCCTCTGATATATACTCTAGATTGACTGGACTAGAGTGGATTCCCCTAGCATAATGAGAATTTTCCTATACCTATTGGAACTGCTCAAGGGTCTTTCCCTAGATTTATCCAACACTAATGCTTTTAGTTGCGGTGTGTCTGTATGTTTGATTTCTATCAGAGAAACATCCCCATTGATATCCCCGACATTCGTTGTTTCTTCGTCTGGCCCCCCAATTGGGTGTGGGGAATAATATTTGATAACCATATTCATCGTTAGAGAAGGTATCCATCGAGTGTATGGCATTTAAAATCTAATAAAACATATCCCTTTATGATGATGACCTTATCTTATCATTTCCCCTAGTGGTGTCATTTTTTGGGGTGGTGCATGCTGTTCCATTCTGTGCAGTGGTTCCCGTGTCTTCAGATTCAATGGAATGAAATATAAGTGTGTCAAATAAAAATTTGGAATTGTTGAAATCTAATCCCCATGTACATTCATTCCTCCCTTTTTATTGGATTTCATTCTGGATGTTTGTCCCTTGGAGGATTTTAGAGCCTATGATGATCGTTGGGTTTCATTAAGAGTCGTTGGAGGCACTATTTGTTTCATCAACTACATCTGGAGTATTCCATTATCTCGGTAGACTCTTTTATAAATCACCCAAATATCATACTTTTTTTCCTTTTTTATCAACTGTTCTTCATTCCCCATCTTCATCCATATCGGTGGTGGAAACATACACCACTTCTGTTGGCGGTGGTCGCAGCTTGACTTGTCTGGAATCTTTCATCTTTTGTATGCTATCTTTGAAGAAGAAAAATTCCTATAAGGGTTTCCTAATATCCAGTAGAATGGGTAAGGTTTTTTCTTATCAATCAAGACCAATATCATTAGACCACATGGTCTCTTTAAGTTAGAGGATTATGAAATTCATGCTAGCTACAATGTAGCAACGCACATGATCATTTCATAATTATTTCACTTTATTTTAGCATTCATAAAATTTATTTCTTTTTCCCCCGTCACTCATATTTTAATGGTGGAGTGTATGTTTATGTCACGAGGGAACTAAAAGGTTTATTGGGGGCCTCAGAGCTAGAGATGGTGTATGGTGTGGATTAAACAGTACATAAGTTACTTCACCTGCCCCAGATCTATTTACTATGGCTGGTGGGGTTGCCTGAGAGATGAGATTAGTCTGTTTCAACGATTATTTTATCCATTATGTGATGATAGAGAAGTCCTAGAACCCACTTTTATATGTCACCATAATAAGTGGTTTTTGTATCTCATCACATATATTATCAATGAACATGGACACATCTCTTCATAGGAAAGTTTCCAGTTCAAGGAATATGTAATACCTTTCTATCATTCAATAATGTTTGAGACTCACTCATTCTCTTAATTTTTTCAATTCATGAGATAAAAAACTATTGTATATTTCATCATCGAGTTGAACTGAAATAAGACTAGAGATGGAGATCCTCCCATCCTGTTTTTGTGTTATCTTTTAATCTATTGTACTAGACAATGGAAGAGTGTTGTAATGTTACCACAATGAATATGAGATTTAGAACATATTATATATATGTGGTAACAGTCATGGGATCTTAAGTATAGTAGTACAATATATACTTCACTTGGTCTGATGAACCATTGAACACTTGAAAAATGGGATTCCAAAACTTTTTTGGTGGTGGGATGTTTCTCACCTAGTTGGGGTAATGTTTCATTTATGGTTTTATCAGATCACAACACCCTCTATTCCTTTCATTTGAGTTGTTAATAACTCAATGGTATTTAAGAGCCCTTGAGGCATGCCCAGTTGGACCGTAGTATGAGCGGGTGGAGTAGGGGAAAATATTAAATGTCCTGGATTTATTGGAACCTAAGGCAGACACCCAGCCAGGGGAATCATTTTGTGATTTCAATGAATCTATTCCGGTTGATTCCCCATGGGATGGATGTCTTAATATCCTTATAGGTTAGAGTTTAGATAGACTAATGGTCTTATTGATGTCTTGGATGAGCTTTCCACCATTGATTCATTTGTTCGGATGAGCCCTTGATTTATAGGTACATCTGATGGAAGTGTGTGTCAATTCTCAACTAAAGAAACATACACAGTATGATGGCCTACTCATACAAATTCAATTATTATTCACCATATCTCTTTCATTTCTCTATCCCATTGAGTGAATCACACCTCAAGCATGGGTGAATCATTTTCTCAAGAAGGAGGAGGATTTGGTCACATACCTTGTTATTATTCATCTCATTATTAGGGAATCCCACAGGAGGTGGTGGCAGATTGACTGAAGGGGAACCCAAATTTAAGGCAACAATTTAGTTTCTAGTGTTCCCCAATTCCGAATTGGTGTGGACCGTCTCTAGGAGGGAACCCGATTATCCAGTTTCCTTATTATTCATATCTATTTTAGTGATGTATGTGGGGATGATGCACATGATTTTCACCAATGCATACCATATTGGGGGAAATTTCTCTGGTGTTTAATGGTAGGGGATCTTCTTACACCCATTGTAGGATCTCCACCTACCATTCTATGATACTCTTTGCGTTTCATGGAAGAGAGTGACTTGAATACAGCCTTGATATGACCATTTTTTCAAATTAGTTATGAGGAATGTGAGTCAAGGGATGGGATGTAATGCGTGACCCCTTTATCCACTGTTCTCAAAATATGGGAGAAGATAGACATTTGGTGGGAATGAATGTAATGTAAAAAATTACGCAAGCCTTGAAGGATGGGGTTGATCTCGTTTCTCTTTTGTTGTGTCTTGTCCTAGATTTTCTGGTCTTATGGTGGCATTTTGTGTTAAAAAGTCCCCATGCCCTACGTGCTGGTACTTTTCCTATATTATAGTACCTACTTCACCCATTACCACCTTCTTGATCTCATGCATTCCCATGTGGGTGTGTGTGGGATATGGTATCAGGTTCGCATGTTAATTACTTGCATTTAAGACATGATCAATGCTTGCAGACTGAATTCTATTTGATGGGAGTCCTGAAAAATGTTCTTGGTGGCCAGGTTCGGGAGCTTCTCAATGGATTTACATGATGGGTATGATTTTTATGAGAATTACTCATGGTCGGTTCATGTTGATCATTCCACCTTTCCTGAGTTGTGACGTCTTTTGATTTCCATATGGGGATGACGAAATTGTAGGATGTGACTTCTATTTCATTCTACATGGGAATTGGGGTGAATATTAGTGATTCGTGTAATCCCCAACAATAGATATGAACACTAGAAGGAGTGTCGCTGATATGGAAGAACAACTTGTGCAGCGCATGGAGAGATGCCAGCCAAAGGTCTATCTTTCACCTTTCATAATAGAGATGACATAAAGGCAGAATGGTTTCTAGGTCGATCAGATGGAAAAAATATCCCAGGAAATTTACATGGTTTGTGTACCAATCTTAGGGAATATTTATTTCCATTATCTACTGGAGAGTTTTCCAGATATTGATGTAAAGGTTATTCATACATTTTTCTAATAGTATAACTTGTATGTTGAACTAAGAAGTGGTTTTGGACCAATACATCACTAGTATATGATGACTGGATAGTCTTCTTCTCACAAGAAACATATCTTATTGTTGTTCTATTAGGGAATCTTCCTCTTGATCCACCCGGTTTGACTGATCTATAATGATTTCGTTCTAAGGAGTTGGGTTAACGAGAGTTTCATTGACATGTGGATAGTATGAGAGTGTATTGGAAGTGAAAATGTCCCCAAGACATCCTGTGGTGGATAAATTATACCACTTGTCATAGAGAGTGTATCCCTCAAGTCATACTATATTATTTCAATCACCTTTTCATATGAAGGCTTTCTTTAATTTTACTCAACAAGGGGAGGACCATATCAAAATTGATGATTTTGACTGTAGGGATAACCATTGTAGTTTGTGTTGTGATGGTGAGGGAAAAAAATTGGAATATTTTCTAGATGTACAGAGGACATATGAGGTGTATACCCTGGGGGACTTTTAGGGATGGCCACATTAAAGGGAAGAGCTTCTTGCTTCTCGGCATCACTAAGGGGAGGTCCTTCATACTAAATTCTATTATGGTGAGGACTACAATCATAGCTCTAGATGAAGGGAGAGTAACTACAGTGCAAATTCTAGGAAGGGCTTTTAGGATGTACTGCATTGAGAGTAGGACCTTCTGGTTGCTTGATGTCACTGTGGGGACACCCTTCATAGAGACTTCTGTCATGGAGGGCACTACCATCATAGCTTGACGTCCAACTATTCGGAGATACATATTAGCAGCATATACCATGAGGAGGACCATCATAGTCAAATATAGAAATATTATGTCCTTATGGATGTTTGATATTCCGGTCAATGGGTGTGCTACATTGACACTAGTTAAGAGATATGATCTTGTGATCGATCATTTCTGGCACACAGAGTGAGCTCACATGGGTGTTCCAAGGATGACCCTTAGAGCTATTGGAAGAGACACTGTAGGGAGGACCTTGGCTATAGATACTGTAGCTACCATAATTTGGTAATAGATTGAATATATCTTGAGCGTCTAATCATAGATTCTTGATAGTATCAGGATTCAATCTTCCAATTGAGCATAATACTGAATTTTCTCTTAATATTTATGTTGCCTTTGTCATTTTTAAATTTTCAGAACTTTCTTGTGGGAAACTGGAGCAGCATGTTGTTAGAAACAACCGTTATATTCTTGTCACAATAGAATGGGTTCCCATGATTTCAAGGAGATATAAAGATGAATATCTTGAGTTTTGGTGTGGATATAAACCTACCCTTGAGCTACCACCACATTGGAAAGATGTTTCCCATTTGGAATAGGTATTGGTTCCCAATTTGGTTGTCCATGTGTCACATAATATGGCTGTCGACCCTCCTGGACTGGAGCATGGATGTTGTTCTACTTTGAAGTGATTATTTGAATTTGTGGATGAATCACACAACCCGAGGAGATTGGGTATTGGGTACAAATCCTTTCTTTTGCTTCTAACAAAATGACATCATGAAAAGTGTAAAGGATTTTTGATGGAATAATATTTTCGTCCTCTATCATCACCAGGATGTGTTGTGATATGTCTTTGTATGGAAAATATATGAATTTTCATTCCAATGTTGTAGAAGGAGTATGTTCCTACTCCGATCCTTCATGAGATGCTAGTGGGTAATGGCGGTTCTCCTTTGTTAGGGCAGAGGAACGATACTTCTACTGACTAGCTATGATTTGGTCTCTATTTTCTCATATTTACACAATATTTTAGTGGTGGACTTTTTGTTTTTGAGAAGGAATTTTTATCTTCTCATTTTCATCAATATTTATCTCATGGGCTTGATTTTTATCCATATTAATTTGGCTCTGCCCAGAATTTATGTTCACTATATTTTGCTGATGGGATTCATATGCACTTGTAGTGTTGTATGACTAGTCATAATTGACTGTCCTATATAGATAGTTGGATAACTATGTGTCAACATGGATTCGTATTTTCATATAGCTCATTACCATCATATTTGAATGACGAGATTATTGTGCATTGGAATAGATTTTCATCAGCCTATAATTTTGTGCTCTATATGAATGGTAGGAAATGTGATAACTACCAGTAATATGCATTATCTTGTTTTGTGCCACACTATATTCATTGGGGGCTTCATTTGAGTGAGTGGGGATATCCCCCTTCTTGTAAATTTCCATCATATTTCCATAGAGGGCTTCAGCAGGAGGAGGAATATTTTATGCAAACCCATAATATGCCCCTAGGTTTGTGTGGTGGACCTCCTCCTTAGGAACCTTGGTGATAAACTTCTCTAGATCATGCATTTTCTTCCCATGAATGGAATCCTGATAGGCCCATGTATATTGGTCTTCATCAAGTTCCCTCAGTATGGGATTCTCTTCAGAGTGAGGATAATTCTTCATCCATTGCAAATGGTGACCCACTATGAAAGGATAATGTGAGTTGGGTCCCCGTGCAGCTAGGATCAAGTCATTAGTGTTGACATCATCTTCTTTTCTATGATAAAGGATGTATTTTTTGTCATTTTCTAGGGGAATGCTCTCAGAATGATTTGAGATGGCCAGTGGATCTATCATGTTCTAGATTGATAGCCATGTTTTATGGGGTGGCTGGAGAGATTTCACCGATTGGAGGCCCTGTTCTGAAACCTCCTCAATGGGGAGATGACCAATTTGGTTGTACTATTTGATCAGCCTATTTGAAACCCAATGTTGAAGATGTTGAGAATGCATCATTGTCCAGTTTTCTAGGTGTTGAGTCACCTGTTTAGATGATCATCTTTGTGTTTGTATTATTTATCGAGATGACATTTTAATCGAAAAGAAATCTATGAAAACTAAAATGTATGTAACAAGCATAGAGTAAGAAACCATTTCAAGGTTGCATCTCACAATCCCATGAATGGCTGGTAATCCTGCTCGACCCTCATCCTTTAGAATTAAAATGAGGAATGAGGTGCGGTGACCCAACACCAGGATTCATATCAAGTTCACCCTATTTGTTTTGACCATATTCATGTTGTAATTGGGGTGATAGAATTTACCAATGGATAGTGACCCATTGTCCTCATCTATGATTGGCTTCACGTCAAGTAGAATGTACATGAATGGTATCCAATAGCTTCATTATTGGATTCAAAAACACGCAATGTCCCTTGTATCGATGATTCATGAACCTACTTACCAAAGGCATGAACTCATTAGATAATTATTTTTCCAACAACACTTTAGGAATCCATTGAATGAAATAATGGGAGGTCTGGCTCAACACACCCTTTTGGGGGAATTATTTCTTACTCTAGTACTCTTTATTTGATTTAAGAAATTTTCACATATTTGTAAATACTTAGTTCATTCCCATGAATGTGTCCATTGATTACCCCTATGCTTCAAGGTTATCCATTTATATGCATGGTTCGTGTATTTCTAAGTGGACACTAGTTTAATCCTTTTGATAAGGGGATCTAGAGTCTGTCATCATATATGGAGTAAAAAGGGAGGCTTCCTACATATCCCAGTTATTAAGGAATCAATTACTTAATAGTTTGGTTTATATTGGTGCTAATACGGTAAATGATTCCATATTTTTGGGTGTATGATTGGAGATTGTCTATTGAAATGGATCTCCCTTGAGCTCGGGACTTTAGAGAGGGATCCTATGTATCATGCTTTAGAGTCGGAATCAAAAATCTCATAGTTTATGAAATGTGATTATGTGTATAATCAACCCATTTGAAGGGATAATGATCTCTCATTTCATGGATTAGATAATATAGATCTTGGTAAAAGATGATGGCTTCATACGTATCCTAGTAATTTTGGGTATTAGTGTTTTCATAGTTCATTGCTAGGTTGTTTGAATGTCATATAATCACAGACCCTTAATCCCACATGATTCATTCTCAGTGTGAAAAAAATATGATGTAAAGTATTCATCAATGTCTCACTTTCCCTTCTTCACTGAGGGAAAAATAGGAGGGATATGGTGGAATGGGTCACGTCTATGAGCCGAACAAGAGAGGAAAAATGGGTATGGAATTTTCCAGACCCTCACCCATGTTGATATCAAGAATAGTCATGATTGTTGATCTATATAGACACATAACTTTTCAATATGGAGAAGGGTGACATTGCCACCTCCCATAAAAAATTTAGGGGCTTACCAAAGGAGGAGTTCCCTAAATTGAGTTATAGGAAAGGTGAGAACAATGATCCATGCAATGGTAAAGCAGGTATGATCTTTTGGTTTGTCACTGTCCCTCATTGAATGGAAAATTTAGTGATTACCCTTGATCCTTATAATGTGGACGTTAATATTTGTGGCTGAAGGATGGAATCAGGGTTACCTTGGGAATATAGACTTAAGGATGTTCAAGGGGTCCGAACTATTGTGGGAATTTCATTTGCACCTTCGATTGCCTCATTTTTGTAGACTCATAAGGGCACTCTGATGCAACTGAAGGTCTATTCATATGGGTCCAGTGGCTTTGGAAGAGGCTTTATTGTGATTCTAGTGGACTAGTTAGTAGTGGAGTAACTGAGGGCATGATGGTAATAAAAAAATTATCATGAATGACGAAAACTCGGCAACACCCCATTCCACATACCATTTTCAAATACATGAAGGGGACTTTCCCATATAGATTTCTTATTTTAGGGAGAAGGGGTCTTCCACATACCAATGTGGTATGTGAATCTGGATGAAAACCACCCCATACCATGGTGGATGTGGTATCAGGTTCCATATTCATAACATAGTACTATAAAGTGTCAGGAATTGTCCACGTAGCGATGTGCTATGTGGTTCGTCGGATTCAAGTAAGAGAACAGTGCATGTATTCTAAAGTAATTTCATAAGTGAAGGGCATATGGTTTGTGGGTTTTAATTTAGGTTAATGTCTAGTAGATTATTATTATGTTTCCTTATTTTTATGTTTCATGGAATGTTAATACCTACTAGAATCAATTTGTGGTACCATACATCATAAATTGTTTACCTTAAAAGTCTTCCATTAATAATCTCCATGCTCTCCAAAAATCATGTCCTTTTTTAGTTCCCATTGTGGTCCCTTTTATAGAGTGTTGGGGATGTTGTATTTTTGGGCACGTTACACCTTTTTCGTAATCCCATTGAGGTACTATCCAACCATCGAATGACTTTGTCAACCAAGGTTCCCTGTGTTGCAATTTGTGGTAGTAGAAATCACTCCCTCAATCCCACAATGACATAGTTCATGAGATTCTTCCATCCCCACCTTGACCGTGAACTTCTCAATCCATGGGGATAGTATGCATGGAATTACATCTCCATCTCATTTTTTCTAATGAAATGGTTTTTGGCACCTTGTTTCTCTATTTTCATATCATCCACAAACGACATGGTTTTCTAGCCAACTCAAAGGGGGATTGTATTTCACATACCATTTATTCACGTCTTGGTTCAAAGTATGTGACTTCAGTAGTCCTTTCCTAGTATCCATTTTGTACACCATTTTTGGTACTTTAAAAAATTTTATTTTTCCAATTTTCTCCTCAAATTTTCATCCCCACATGCATCTCTTTCCTTTATCAAATTTGTAGAAGTATTTTATTCTGCATTACAGATTTTTTAAGACCCTAAAATAAAAAATATAGGTCTATTAACAAATTATTACAGAAAATATTTATATATATAATACCATATAAGTTTTTATTCCCATTTATTACCCTTTTAATAACAATTCCATGTTAAAGATTCTTTTTTAGTAGTAATCGCTTTGTTTTTCTTATATGTATTCATTTTTTATAGTCCACTTAACTGGATCATAATTTAATATTATATATATTTTTATCCATGACATAGATATCATATATTTTCATTATATATGTACATATATTATTCTATTCCATTTATTGCTTGAAAATGAATTACACCGTTAATTTGGATAATGGGTTGTATGTACACATGAACATTATTTTCATTTTCCTTCCAAATTAAATAAAAATTGTAAATTATATATTATAAATAATGAATAATTATTATGTGATATGTATCATATATTGAAAATAAAGTTATCCTAATTACCTTCCATTTAATTTATGAATGAATGACATTTATTTGTGAGGTTGTAGTCCATCGTACACTAGTGAAACTGTTGTTTTCTAGAAAAATAGAATTTATCATGTTATATGTGATATATTAATTAAAAAATCATTATAATATCATTATTATAAAATCTAAAAATATAATCCATAATTATGACCAATAGAGATATGAGGTAATGGAAGAAAATATGTCATCGGTTCAGAAAGCTTTATTTCATCGTACACATGACCGATGATTTTATAATCCATATTGTTTAAGTGGACATGGTTTTATATCATAAAAATAATGTAAAAAATTTATTATATTTATTATACTAATGATAATATATATTAATGTTAAAATAATTAATTAAGTAGTTGCGGGAGAAATAGAAAAATTCTCATCCTTTAAAGTTACCCCTTCAATAACTATCCTCATCAGGTTTGCAAATAAAATCATTCCCAAATGAATTTATGTACATAATATAGACTCTAAGATTATAATAGGTATATTTTAATGTTATTTAGTATGGTATTGGATGAATTAAAATAATTTTATGGTGTTAATAGGATAGGATAAGGGGTGGATTTTTATAAGTGTGGTGAGTGGTAAACTTAAATGTTTTTGAATGAAAAAAAGTGTACCACTGTTTTTCTCATGTAAGAAAGATCAAAATTGGATATTGTTCGAGAATATAAGAGATAGTTTCATATAATTATAGGAAATGTTTTTTACATGTTTTTTCTTGTTCTTAACACCTTTATTTTTAGCTTAACCCCATGGTAAATCCATTTTTTCCTAAAATTTGATAAATAAATTTTACTGTTTATAATATAAATATTGGTAAAAATTAGGCATAAAATTTTAGATAATATCAAAAAAAGTTATTCAAAATATTTCATCCATTTTCCCCATTTTTATTCTCAAAAGTATATATATTAAATTTAAAATTAATGACACAAATATGATGAACATATTGGTTTTTAAAGAGAACATGATCAAAATATTACAATGTTTTATATCAAAATTCAATATGAAATTGATCATAATGAAATAAATTGGAATAATGTATTTTCTATTGAACAAAATTACATTAAAACCAACATAGTATATAATTTATGTTAATAAATAAATTTACCAAAATGAAATTTTTTCAGTAAAATTCAACATTTTCACTATTCATTAAATTTTTTTGCAGAATGATACAGAAAATTCACCGTAAGATAATTTCGACTTGATGATTTTAAAATATTATTTTATTTTATCAGTTTAAATTTCTAGAAGTTACTAGAATTATTTTTTATATTTTTCACAAAAATAAATGCAGAGATTATTTTTTTGAGAAAATAGTTTTTTCCTAACATATAAAGTCTTTATAAAGAATAAGTATTTTTAAAATATGTTTTCATTATAAACAATAATTATAATTATTATTTAGAAATTATTTATTAAAATTAATATATATATATTTTTACTAGATAGAATATATTTTCCATGTACAAATAACTATATTTTAATATATTTTGTTGCTGTTAAAACTCACATTTGTGTGTAATAGAAGACAACATAGTTTTGCATGCAGTGCAAGAATAACATGGTGTTTTATATAAATAATTAATAACTATTAAATTAATGTAACACTTGATGTCATATAAATTTTTTTTAGAAAATAACATACATAAGAACATTTGGTGTCATATATAGTGTTTCTTGTATGATCAATGAGGGGTTCGTGGATGGAACAAAGATTCTAATAAATTTATCCAAACCATGTGATGGTGTTTTTTTCTATAATGTAGATGGTGAATGGTTCATATATTGTTTAGTAAACAATTTTAATTAATATTCAGTGATAACTACTTCCCTTGAAATTTAATTCTCTTAAATTACCCTATAAAATGTAGAACCTCAATCCAACCCACCATTATTCTAAAATTGTTGGAAAACATGATGTGGATCATAGAAACATACCTCCACACATTTAATTTATTTTTTAGGGTATTATTCCATATATTAAGGGGATTCATCCTCAGGTATACCTTGTTTCTCTTTAAAATTTATATATCTCTATTTCTAATGGATAGATTATATTTACCCTGTTCAAATAACTATATTGATAATATATTTACCTGATTTAAAACTCATGGTTTTTTTATAATAGAATATAACATAATTTTTCTTGTAGTGCAAGAATAACATTGTGTTTTATATAAAGAATGATTAACTATTGTGTTAATGTAACAGATGATGTCATATAAGTTTAATTTTTAAAAAAATAACATTCATAAGAACATGTGGTGTCATATATATTTTTTTCATGTATGACCAATGAGGGGTTCATGAATGGAACACAGATTCTACAACATTTGTTCAAACCATGTGATGGTGTTTTTTTCTACAATGTGGATGGTGAATGGTTCATATATTTTTTGGTAAACCATTTGAATTAAGACTGAGTGATGACTGATTCCCTAAAAATTGAATTTGCCTAATTTAACCTGTAAAATGTAGAACCTCAATTTAACCCACCAATATTCTAACATTGATGGGAAATATTAAGTGGATCATTGAAAGACACATCCCTTAATTTAATTGAGTATTTGGGGTCGTATTCCACATATTTATGGGGTTCATCCATAGGTATACGCTTTTCATCCTTATATTCTCCATACTATCATATTCATTATTCTTCCCATGTATTAGGTTCATATTGGTTCAAAACATAGTGTGGTTTTGGTCTAAAAAAACATCTGAATTTTATTATTATGATATATGGGTTTCTTATCGGGAAATATTCGTTTCATTTTGGAATGTTTCTTCACATGTCCAAACAATTGAATTCTTTGATACCATCTATTTCATTTCCAAGGAATTCTATAAGATAGTTGAAACTTTATACACTCCTTTTTAAAATAAAATATTCAATGTTATTAATCTCAAAAATATAATTTGAAATCTATATGATCTAATGGTTTTATGTAAATGAGTTTGATTGTTGATTTTTAATGATTATTCAGTTTCCATAAAAATATATTTATTTTATGAGTTTGATATAATGTAAATAATGGATTTAAAATGAATTTATTTACATTACGTGATGGTTGTACATTTATTAAATAATATGAGTTAGATTTTGGGAAGCATTATTCTGTTCTCAGGTTATTTATATTTTTTTATGTTTTTATGGTTTCAATTATATATTCTAATATATTTATGCAAAACATGGATTATGTTCCTTAATTTAACTATATTTACCTTCAAATGAAGGTTTTTATTTTTTTGAGTGATTTTTACAACACACGCGGATATTTATATACATGTTCTTATAGGTGGACATATTTATGTGAACATGCATATATATTTAAATATAATATAATTTTTTGGAAAAAACTACATATTTAAATTTTACATTTTGTTCTGAAAATACATCATAAATGTGTTTTGAGATGTTTTTTTATAAAATTTTATGAGGGGATCAGTTTTATAAATTATTATATGTTGTGATTATTTTCATTATAGAAAAACAAACTTACATATATAGTTGTTTTATTTGATAAATAAAATTGATTTTTAATTTATAATATCTAATTGGTTCTTTAATAGGGGTTTATTAAAAAATAAACACCTCTGGGGAATCATATAATATTAAGGATGGTATTCACATGGATGTGTATGGGGAGGTCTGATATAAAGGTTTTATTTATATATGTTCATTAATGGTTGAGTTTATTTTTTTTTATAAATTCTACCTCAACCTTCCACTTTTTAAAACTAACAGGTATCATTGGATTTTAGTGAGGGATGACTGATTCTTCCATCATGTCACAATGAGACTGAATTGATACCATATGGAATTAGAGACCAAATGTTGTTGTTCTAAGGATTAATATACTGCAGACTATATTAGTGGCAATATATATTGGAACATCCCTAATTGGTTGATATATGGATTCATTGAAAGTATGTCTATGGCCTCCTTTTGATATGTTATAACCATACCATGAATACATAACATTGGTTATTTAAATATTTATTTAAATTTTTCCCTTATTATATATTCCTTTCATTATGTATCGGTGTTCCTTGATACTCTACTAAATATTTTTTTTAATACCCATTACAATTTATTTTTAAACAGAGATATGTTTGTTTTAGAAAATAATGATATATATATATATATATTCAATAAATATATTCTCAAATTAGTATGTGGGGGTTTTTTGGGAAGGAAATGTATGGATTCATTGATCATTACATACTGAGAAACATTATTCTCACACAACACTTTTCCTACTCTATGTTGGTATTCCTAAACTGTTTTGTTGTATAATGATATGTATCTATATAATTCTAGGAGAGGGATGGGTTGTGGATGTATTATAGTGAGTAAGAGGTCATGTGTAGATCATGGGGGTGGTTTTGGATTTTATTATAGTCTAGTATAATTATTTTTCATTACATCTATATGTTTTAAACATCATGTATTTGTACTATTATAGATGTAACTATTTTAATTTTATTATCGTATTATATAATCAATATGAATTTTATGGATTTTTATACCTTTCTTAAAAAAATTTATTTTGTCGTGTATGTCAAAATTTTGTATAGGTCATACTAAAATATATTGATGAATTTCACAAATTCATAAAAATTAGTTATTTAGAAAATTCATTCAATTCAATTTAATGGGAATAATTTTACACATTTAATGGGCCGACTTGGTGAGTCAGCCAATGATCTCGCATATCGAATCATGACTCCTGGATGTATGTGGAAGAACCTTCACGAAGTCCATGGATATCCCATCCCACTTCCACTATATGAACTCTAAGGGTTGAACCAATACTACTAGAATATGGTGCTCCGCCTTCACTTGCTAATAAGTGAGGCATCGTGAGATGAACTCTACTACCGCCTTCTTTATACCTGGACAGTAGTGATGTCGTCGAAGGTCCTGGTATATCTTCACCATACCTAGATGTACCGCTAGAGGTGAAGTGTGTAACTCCTATAACACTTCCGCCTGATGTGAAACTGGTACCACGATACGTCCTCTGAAGAGGATGACGTGCTCCCCACCTTCTGAAAATCCATCAGGTACCTGCCTTGTGGATATTTTAGAACTTATTGCCTCACAGTCATTGTCTCTATAATGCGCATCCCTAACTTGATGAAGAAGTGTAGGAGTAACTGTAAGAGACTGTAGAAAGGCTTCTCCACCTATATCTACAAAGGATATCTGTAAGGCAGCCATCTGCTCTGTCGCCTCCCCTAGCAGCTGTATACTAGATATTTAACTAAGTGCATATGAAACAATGTTCCCCTACCCAGGAGTATAGACCATCTCAAATTCATATTCCTGTAGTTACTCAAGCTAACGTCGTTGTCTCAGGTTCAGGTCCTTTTTGGATAAGATATACCTAAGACACTTTTGATCAGAGTAGACTATGAAATGATCACCCATCAGATTGTGCCACCACATCTTCAAGGACAAGACCATTGCTTCTAGATCAATGTCATAGGGAGTGTTGTTATGCTCATGTTGTCTCAGCTACCGAGAACCTTATGCGATCATTGCTCGCTCCTTCATCCGGACACACCCAAGACTGGTCTCTGATGCATCTCAGAAGACTACGTACCCTATGACCTCCTCTAGAAGCCTCAATATGGGGCACTAGTCAACCTCTTCCTCAGATTTTGACAGCTTTGTTGGCATCTCTCTGAACACATGAAGGGTTTCACCTTCTTCTTCAAGGATGATAGTGGTGCTACAACTTTGAATAATTATGGAATGAATCGTTGGTAGTATCCAGCAAAGCCCAGGAAACGTGGTACCTATGTCACACTCTTGGGTGGCTCCCAAGAAAGTACGGCCTCAATCTTTACTAGATATAATACAACTCTAGCCTCTGAGATGAGGTGTCCCAAGAATTGAACCTCGCAATTCCAAAACAGACACTTCAACAGTTTACAAAAAAGTTGGTGCTCTCAGAGTGTGTCTAGCACTACTTGAAATTGGTAGGTACGCTCCTCCTTAGTAGTCGAGTAGATCAGAATGTTGTTGATGAAGACTAAAACAATGAGATTGAGTTATTGCTGGAATATCTTGTTCAAGAGGCACATGAACACTACTGGAGTGTTGGTTATGCTGAAGGGCATAACCAAGAACTCATAGTGTCCATACCGACATCTGAAGTTCATCTTCTTCACATCATTGTCTCGAACTCTGAGCTAATGATAACATGATCTGATGTCTGTCTTCGAGAACCAACGGGCTCCCTTGAGATGAAAAAAAATATCGTCAATCCTTGAGAGTGGGTACTTTTACTTCACGGTCACCTGGTTCAGGTGATGGTAGTCAACACAAGTCCCCAAGCTCCCATCCACCTTCTTGGTGAATAGAATCAAGGCTTCCCAGGGAGAAACAATGGGCCGGATTAATCCCTTCCCCTGTAAGTCCTCTAGCTATACCCACAGCTCACAAAGCTTAGTGGGAGCCATCCGATATGCAGGAGTAGATATTGGTATCGTCTCTAGGTACAGGTCAATGTAGTAGTCCACCTCTCTGCACGGAGGTAGTCTTGGGAAATATTCATAGAAAACATCCGCGTAATGGTCCACCACTACAGGATTCGTCGGACTTGCCACATCAACTGCACTTAGGGTATGTCAAGACAACTATTGGGTGATAGGCTACACCATCTTCCGAGTAAGTCTGTCTTGTACTGCAAAGGAGCCCTTCTCTCTAGTGAAGGTAAACCTGGTCCCATCCGTGTGGACACACTGCATAATTCGCCTTATACAGTCGATCTAAGCATGAACTTTAGATAACTAGTCCATACCCAAGATGAGTTCTTAAGGCCTCGACGCCACTATGAGGATATTCCAACTGAAGGTCTCACCTCCTAGAGTAAACACACACTGCCTGCCCCAGTGCATAATCATCGAGTCTTCTCTCGTAGGAGTATCTAGCTATAAGGAACGATACAATAGCTCCGTCAAAATCTCTGAGCTCCGAATGAGGGCAGTGGATATGAAATAATGACGGGAACTTGTGTCTATAAGAATAGAATATAATGTGGAGTAGACACAGATAGTACCAAGAATCATCTCCGGAGCACCGTGGTCATAAGACTCAGCTACCTAAAGCTGATGTCTCTCTTATTCACCTGCTCCCTGAGATCGGGCTGGACCTTTTGGTGGTGGTGGCAGTAGCACCTCGTAATGTCGTCCACCGCAAACTGCTCGAACATCTCCTCTACCATGTCCGCCTGAGCCATGCAGACCAACTCGATTTAATCTCTGCCTCTACGTAGGAGGTCCCTCAACAGTCTGCTGATCATCATATTGGGGGGTCAGGCAGTCACGAGCCATGTGACCCTTCCTTCCACAAGAGTAACACCATCTTCTCCTGGAAGGTAAGTCACTGCCCTGGTTTCCCTGAACAATAGATCCTGAGTCATGTGGTCATCCACCCATGGGTCTGGTTATCTTGGACCTATGCATCATCTTTCTACTACTAGCTGTAGAATACTCCGCTGCTTGTTGATTTTTAGTGGGTCTCATTACTAGTGACTTCTCATCAAGGAAACTCTCTACTAGGAGGGCTCTCTCTAACACCCCCTCCGGCATTGGGATGGTGAGGGAGATCATCGATTCCCTGATCTCTCACCTGATCCCCTGCTTGATGGTCTGGGCCCTGAACAATGGGTCTCACACCGTATTCGTAGAGTAAAGAGAGAGATTGGTGAAACTCACTGAGTGTTGTGCTAATGTCATACTACCCAAATGCAGATGAAGTAGCTCTTTTACCCGCATTGCACGAAGGGTGTCTGGGAAAAACTCCTCCCAGAATAGGCTCTTGAAGTCTGTCCAGATTAGTGACGCCTTGTCGTGGACCTGGAGCATCAGGATCTACCATCTGCCTAATACTTCTTGAAGGAGACTCAGAGTAAGAATCACAATAAGTTCTCTGGGTGTCCCTACCAGCCTAAAAACACTCACCACAGCCTCCATCCAATCCTCAGTCACTTATGGGTTTGTCTCTCCCCGGAACCTGGGTGGCCTCTGGCACTGGAACTCATGCAACTCACTCAAGTGGCGTGCATCATCTAATACTGGGGCTGGTGGCATCGGTGGCCCAACGGGAAGTGGTACAGCTGGAACCTCTACTGGTAAAGGGCCCTGCACTGAGGCCTCATCGCTCGGTGGGCTATCAGAGTGTGTGACTCTCGGGGCTCTAACTGGTCATCTGCGGGCATGCATCATGAAAGAAAAATATGTGACATAGTCAAAAGACTATACCTGGGGAGCTGACCTAGTTGAGATGACTAAATAAAACATTTAGAAAACAAATATGCAAGAAGTGTTTTCATGTACTGAGTCAGAAATTAGATATTGGGGTTCTAGTGTATGGATACGTCGGCCACCTGTACTAACATTGGACTCCCCGAACTGAAAACCACACTTAGTACCCTTAACACTATTTCTTCACAAAAAAAGAAATATCAGAGTCTTATGTTCTGCAGTAGAACCGACACCTTTGATACCAATATGTCACGACCCATCTCCCGAGGCACATATCGTGAGAACCCCAAGCCTGCCTTCCATAAGCCTGGGGCTGGTGACCAGCACCAAAGGCATAAATCCCTAATCTGGGAAGACATTGCCTTTATAACAGTAAAAACACACAACAGAGTATGAAACTGGAAGTAAAACACTAAGTAAAACTGTATAAAAAAGATTGTGCAGAAATTAAAGGTCCAGAAATACAAGCCCTAAAATAAAGTACAATACAACTAAAATGCTAGTAGAATTGAAGAAAAAAAGTAAAGTAGCTAATGGGTCTCCCTCTGGGGTTCCAACCTAAAGGGTTGGTATTGATGGCCTCCTCAACACTCCACGTCTGTTCGTCTGCTCTGTGTATGTCTCGCTGAGTGGTCCACCTCTAGGTACCGACCAATCCTGTGACTCTCTGCCACGATCCACGCTATCCATCATCTGCAACCAACACAAAAAGGTGAGGTCATAGCCCAAGCAGGGGTGAGTATCAGGATACTCAGTATAGAAAATGAGACCCTCAAGGTCTCACAATATCCAAAAGGATAAACCACAACGTAAGAATTCAATGGATACCCACTGCTTAAGTATATGCCCATACATATACCTAAGTTGTTTAGTAACCCATCGTAATCATGAGTAAAACATTAAAGTCATTGACTCAGCTCAAAACCATGATTTTGTTCTAGGGGGGCAGTATCAATTAAAAAACCTAGTCAAACTGTCGAAACCTTGGCTTCTTGTGTACTCATCCCCTATAGAGTACTGTGGGCCTTCCGCGTCACACATAGTCACTTCCCACTATCCTGGACTGCCATGGAACTCCTCATGTTGAGTACTGGGGGTCTTCTATGTCACACAAAGGCACTCCCCACTGTGGGTCTATCGCGTCACACAGAGGTGCTCCCCCTCGTTGCCTGCACATGTACTCCTCCTATCTAGTACCGTGGGTCTACTGAATCATAATAAAGGCTCTCCCCACTATACGTCTGTCGCGTCACATAGAGGCGCTTCCCACTGGGCTAGTCGAAACACTCTGAGTCGAAGTGTCAGTAGTCGTCAGGTCTCAGCCATCTACTCGGTCTCCGAACTCCACCTGCTCATCTCTAGGAGGATCCACTACAAATAGAAACTCTTCGATACTCTAACTGTCACGAAGTCCCATGTAAATGTATCTCAAAGGTCGTCCTCTTCATAGGGGTCTCAATGCAACAAACAACGCATCAATCAGACGACCGTTCTTTGGGTTATTGCCATTTCCATTTTAGGGGCCCGACCCCTACGTTCATCTTTTTATGATGACTACATGACGGCATGGCAATGAGTCGAAGGTGACGAAGTCAGAGAACAAAGGTCACAGTACCTGCGGCCTCTGCGGATCGTGTCGCCCTCACGGCACCCCCTGCGGCCTGCCTGGGGCCTCCGCGTCGCGTGCCCCCGCGCCGTCGCACAACGCGCCACCTGCCCGCACACCCCACGTGTTGCCCGGCTTTGTCGGCGCTCTGCCTGGTGGCCCCAGGTGTGATGCCCGGTGCCCGGCCTGGCGTCCCCGAGACCCCTACCACGGCCTGGCCAGTTCCCCAGGTGAGCTCCCTGCGCCCCAGCCCGCTACCCCGGTGCGCTGCACAGTGACTTGGTGCCCTCCCTGGCATCCCTTCGGCCCCTGCCACGGCCTGCCCGGCACCCCGGAGCCCTGTTCGGCGCCCCCCGGGACCCTCTCCCACGGCTTTCATAGTGCCCCCATGACCAGAACGACGTTCATCCGGCCTTATCGTGCCCAGAGCGACTTGCCTACTGGCCGCCCGGGCATCGACCTCCCGAACCGCGTCCCTCGCGGCGCTGGCGAAATCGGCCCCGACCTTCATGCGGAGCCGACTTTGTGGCGTCATCCTGGCTGAACCACCCTCATTTTCTACTGGGCTAGGTGAGACCCAGTGAGTCTGACCGGGTCGACCTAGGATAGGTTCTCCCAGACCGGGTTGGGCCAAGTTGGTCCGACCGGGTCGGACCGGAACCGGGCTCACTAATGACTCATTGCTTACTTTGGCCATATCTGTGGCACTAGACATCCTTTTGAAAAGTTGTCAGCGACGCTGGTAATATCATAGAGATATGGTACCTTTGAGAATAACCCTCTAGAGTTCGGGGTATAGTTGAGATACGGTTGAGATTTTTCGTATACGAATCCAACTGGGCCCCTGGGACTAAAAGGCTAATAACTCATAGACCGGGCATCCGATTGAAGCATCGTCTGTTGCGTTGAGACCCCTATTATGTGGCGGTAATTTTTGGTACTTCTACATGGTACTTCGTGACACTTGGAGTATCGACTTCTATCTCATGCAGTGGACCCTCACGGAGACGGGAGAGCAGATTGCAGAGACCTAGTAGCTGGATGAGACTTGACGACTGCTGACTGATCGACTCTGAGTGTTTTGGATGGCCCATGGGAGAGCGCTTGGTTGTAGAAGCAGAACCACGGTGGAGGAGTGCTTGATTGTAGAGGCAGACCTGCGGTACTCGACAGAATGAGTACCTCAATAAGCTCTGAGGGGTAGTGCTTGGTTATAGCGGCAGACCCGTGGTGGGGAGCGCCTCTATGTTAGCGCGACAGACCCATAGTACTCGATAGGTGGAATACCTCAGCAGTCCAAGGATAGTGGGAAGCATTTGGTTGTAGCGGTAGGCCCACTTTACTTGAAAGAGGAGGAATTCTCCAGCAGCTGTGGTTTCGACATCGTGAATAAAAATCATAGTTTGAGCTGAGTCAATCTGGGCATCTGATTGACACACCGTCTGTTGCATTGAAAACCCTATGATGAGGAAAACCTCTAAGTTACTTCTTCCTAGAACATTACGACAGTTGGAGTATTTCCCAGTATCTCCTGGAGTGGATCCTTCAGGTGATGAGCAGACAAAGTGAGAAGACATAGTAGATGACTGAGACATGATGACTGCTTGACCGATTCAACTCGGTGGGATTCGATTATCCCAGTGGGGAGAACCTGGTAGTTGGAAGTCGACCCTTGTTGGAAGAGAGCCTGATAGTTGGTGGCAGACCTGTAGTACTCGAAAGGAGGAGTTTCTCGGCAGGCTATTAGGGGGAGTTCCTTGTAGTTAGTTGCAGACCCACGGTGGGGAGCACCTCTATGTGAGTGCGGCAGACCCATGGACCTCTATAAGAGTACCTTAGCAGTTCAAGGTTAGTGGGATGCGCTAGGTTGTTAGAGGCAGGATCATTATACATGACATAGAAAAAGTTCTCCAACATCCATGGTTTTGACAATGTGAATAAAAATACTGGTTGAGCTTAGTCAGTAACTTTGTGTTTTCCTCATGATTGAGATGGATTACTTGGTAACTTAGGTATATTTATTGGCATATTCCTAAGTGAGGATATATAATGATTTAATTACTTTGTGGTTTATCCTTGATAAATTTTTTGAGACCTTGAGGGTCTCGAGTTCCCTAATGAGTATCACAATACTCACCCCTGCATGGGCTATGCCCGCACCTCGTTGTGTTGATTGCAGATGATGGACATCGTTGACGGAAGATCAGAGTAGCAGGACTAGACGGTACCCAGAGGTGGACCTTACGATGAGTCGGTACTCTGATGAGACAGATGGAAGTGGAGTGTTGTGGAGGCTATCTGTACCTACCCTTCAAGAAGGATCTATGGTGGACGGTCGAGGAGCTTCTCTTCACCTTTCAGTTGTTTTGTCCCCTTTCAGTTGTACATGTACTTTACAGTTGGTATTGTTTTTCAAGACCCCTTTACTTTTATTCACTCCTATTGTGAACAGTTTTACTTAGTGTTTTGCATTCAGTTGTGTTCTCTGATATGTTTTTTTATAGTTATAAAGGCAATTCATTCCCTGGTTAGGGATTTACAACTTTGGTGCTATTCGTCATCCCCTGGCCAAAGGAAGGCAGGTTTGGGGTAGTCACATCATGTTCCATGGGGGACGGGTCCTGACAAATTGGTATCAAAGGTAAGTCTTTTGAAAAGGATGATTGTTCCCCGCAATTAAGAAATCTATTAGGTGCATGCCCTGTGCATATATAAGAACGTTGTGTCTCATAGTCAGCGTCCCGATGCTAACATTCACTGGCTGTATCCGCTCAGCCAAAGAACATACAACCACAAAGGTTCACTCTTGCATCCTAACATAAGTAGTAATGTGTAGAGGAATTGTGTTGGATTAGTTGTCCTATAAGAACACCTCACTCGAATGTTCAAACCCTGAAGCACTGATCATACCATATTCATCGAGTACCTGTAATGATCGTTATGCCTCGATCAATACTCAACTACTGACACATCGTCCTTCTGAAGCTGTAGAAGTTCTCATGAACTCTCAACCAGCTCCTCATGCTAGTCCTCATCCACATATGAGTCAGGATCTCCATGGAACCTGAGGGATATTTGATCCTGAAACACATGTAACGCACTAAGTTGGAGTGCACCATCCGCCCGTGCGGCTAGTGGAATCTACTGCCCAATGGGTGGTGCTGCTGCTGGTACGCCACCTAAAGGTGCCAACAAAGTAAGAGGGCCATACACTGGAGCCACTTCACTCAGTGGGCTGTCATCAATTACTCTCTCGGAACTCTTACTGGCAGTCTGCGTAGACGCATCCTGAACAGATGCGACATAGTAAAAAGTTATACCTGAGACTCTTTGGATCATAGAACACGGTAAAACATTCACCCATAAGATAGTTCTGCCACATCTTCAAGGCGAAGACCACTACTGCTAACTCCCAGTCATGGTTATCGTAGTTCTGCTAATGTTGTCTATGATGCTGAGAACTATATGTAGTCACTGCTCGCCCCTAAATTGGGACACACCCAAGTCCAGTCCTCGATACGTCAAAGTAGACTATGTACCGTACTCCTTCCTCTATAATCCTCAAGATGGGGGCACTAGTCAGCCTATGCCTCAGCTCCTGAAAGCTCTAATGGCATCTCTCCGACCACACGATGGGTTGACCCTTATTTTTCAGGGCTCATAGTGGGGCTCCAACTCTGGTGAAGTCTAGAACGAACCAACAGTAGTATCCAGCCAATGCAGACCGGGTCGGCCCAGAATGGGATGGGCTGAGTCAGTCCGACCGGGTCAGACCGGACCCAGGCCCATTACTGAACCTTTAACTTCTTAGGCCATATCATTGGCACCAGACATCCGTTTGATGAACTGTCAGTGGAACCTGTATTATTGGAGTGAAGCCATCCCTTTGAGAATACCCCACTGGGGTTTGGGGTATAGTTGAGATACGGTCAGGTTGGATCGTACAAAAATCTAACTAGGCCGCCGGGACTAAAAGGAAAATAACTAACAAACCGTGCGTCTGATTGACGTGTTGTCTATTGCCTTGAGACCTCTATGACATGGTAAATATTTGAGATACTTATATGTGGGACTTCGTGATAGTTGGAGTATCAACCAGTAGCTTGTGGATCAGATATTCCAGAGACGAGCAGTCATTTGTGTAGGAACCTAGTAGCTGGCTGAAACTTGATGATTGCTGACCGATTTGACTCTGAGTGATTCGACTAGCTTAGTGGGGAGAGCCTCTATGTGAGCGTGGAAGACCCACTGTGGGGAGAACATCTATGTGAGCGTGGCAGCCCCACGGTACTCGACACATGGAGTACCCTCAACAAGCTACCAGGGGAGAGCCTCTATGTGAGCGCAGCAGACCCGTGGTGGAGAGCACCTCCCTGTGAGTGTAGTAGATCCACTGTACTTGACAGGAGGATTACCTCAGTAGTCCATGTTAATGGGAAGCGCCTCTGTGTGATGTGTCCAGCCCACTGTACTCGATAGAGGAGGAGTTCTCAAGGAGCAGAAGGTTCAGATTAATAAAAATCCTTATTTGAAATGAGTAGATGAATTTTGTGTTTTCCTCCAGATTGAGATGGGTTACTAGATACGTTATGTATATGTATGGGTATATACCTAAGTAATAGTTATCCATTGATTTCATACTTTGTGGTTTATCTTTTTAATATTTAGTGGTCCCTTGATGGTCTTGGGGTCCCTACTGAGTATCATTATACTCACCCCAACACGGGTTATGCCTGCACCTCGTTGTTTTTGTCACGACCCACCTCTTTGGGACATGAACCTTGTCATCTGACCCCATAGGACTCCTGTAATACCTAGGTTATCTTCCCAGAACACCATAGGCTATTACCCACTAGGTTCGCTTATCAGACTAATGATTGTCCCCACATGCCTACACATGTTCTTTCATTGTGTTTTGTCCTCACTTACACACACCATGGGAAACATCCCAGAAGGTCACCTATCCTGATTACTACTACAGACCATGCATGGTTAACTGTGGAGTTCTAATCAGGTAGGATCCCGTAAAGAAAGGTGAACCTGGTTTCCATGGGTAGTAACTTTTATATTTTTTAAGTGTTACTTGTTCGGTACGGTTACATTATCCTCCCCATTAAAGAACAACGCCCTCATTGTGGACCCCAAGATGCAATCCCAGGCAGTGCATAAGCACTTCCGGCTGGGTATTGGCTCTGATACCATTTTGTCACGACCGGTCACCCAAGGCCATAAACCTTGTCATCTGACCCGATAGGTCTTTTGTAACACCTTGGTTGCCTTCCGAGCACACCATAGGATATTACTCACTAGGGTCTCCTATCAGACTAATGACTGTCCCCACAGGCCAACACATGTTCTTTCAGTGTGTTTTGTCCTCACTCACACACACCCTGTGAATCTTCTCAGAAGGTCACCCATCCTATTACTAATCCAGGCCAAGAACACTTAACTATGGAGTTCTAATTAGCACGCTGGGGCGCAAGCAGCGTGTCGGGGGCGCCGAGCAGGCCGCAGCAAGGGGCCGCGGGGACGCCGAGCAGGGTGCTGAGGTGTCGAGTAGCGCGCTGGGGAGCGGGCAATGCACCGGGGGCACGGGGCATGCCGCGGTAGAGGGCCACATGGACACTGGGTGGGGCACCGGCTTTCTGTCCAGCACATCGAGACAGCACGCTGGGGTGCGGGCAGCACGCTAGGGTGCAGGCAGGCCGCGGGAGGGAGCTGCAAGGGCCTCGGGTAGGGCACCAGGGCATCGGGTGATGCATTGGAGATGTGCACCGAGGCGCGGGTAGCCGCCACCGATCGCGCCGCTCTCACGGCCCCGCCGGTGGCCTTCACGGCGCCCATGGTCCACCTTCCCTCACGACGCCTCACCCCGTGCCGCCTTCCCGTGCGCCCCGCGCACTGCCCGGCTCCACCGGCACTCTTCTCGATGCCCCGGTGTGCTGCCAGCTCCACATCTCGCTACCCCGGTGCTCTGTCGGCGTCCCCGCAGTCCCCTTATATAGCCTGCATGGCACCCCTGGCGCGCTACTCGGCGCCCCAACGCCCTGCAGGGTGTCCCCGCGGCCCCATGTCGTGGCCTGCTAGGTGCCCCCGGCACACTACTCGCGCCCCAGCGTGCTGCCCAGTGCGCTGCCCGGCATCCCCGTAGCCCCCTACCGTGGGATGCCTGGAACGCTTCCCATGCCCCAATGCGTTGCCCACGCCCCAGCACGCTACCTTGGTGCCCTTCCAGATGCTCTACCGGTCGTCCCCATAGCCCCCTGTCACGGCCTGCCTAGAGCCCTGGTGCCCTACACGACGACCACGCGCCCCCTACCGTGGCATGCCCGTCGCACCCGCGACCTGCCCGGCGTCCAACCGACCTGCCCGCTCCCTGCACAACTAGCCTGTTGGCCTCATGTCTGCTAACCTCCCAAGTCGCATCCCTGACAGCACTAGCTAAACCGGCCCCGGCCTTGAGGCTAGGCCATCTGTGTGGTGGCATCCAGGCCGAACCACCCTTGCCATCCCCTGGGCCAGGCCCAGTGGACTAGGCCGAACATAACGGGATGACCCTCCCAACAGGCTGGGTCAGGCCCAGCGAGTCTGACCGGGTCGACATCGCCCTAGTATTCCCAGACTGGGTTGGTCCAATTCAGTATGACCGGGTCGGACTTGAACCAGGCTCACTAATGACCCATTTCTTACTTTGGCTATATCTGTGGCACCAGACGTCAGTTTGACAGGATGTCACCCGCTCTGATAATCTCGAAGAGAGACGGTCCCTTTGAGTATAACCCACTGGATTTCGGGGTATTGTTGAGATATGGTCGAGATGGTTCGTACATGAATCCAACCGGGCCCCTCGGGACTAAAAGGTTAATAACTCACAGACTGAGCGTCTGATTGACATGTTGTCTGTTGCATTGATACCCCTAGGATGTGGCGGTCCTTTGTGTTACTTCTACGTGAGACTTTGTGACACTTGGAGTATCAAATTTTATCTCGTGAAGCGGACCCTCCCAGAGACGAGCGAGAAGATTACAGAGACCTAGTAGCTAGTTGAGACTTGACGACTGCTGAATGATCGACTTGGAGTGTTTCAGATGATCCAGTGGGGAGCCCTTGGTTGTAGCAGTAGCCCCACGGAAGAGGATTTCTTGGTTGTAGAAGCAAACTACTAGTACTCGATAGAAGGATTAAATCTCAAGGTTATGAGGGGGAACTCTTGGTTATAGCAGTAGACCCATGGTGGGGAGCACCTCTATGTGAACACAGCAGACCCACAGTACTAGACAGGTGGAGTACCTCATCAGTCCAAGGGTAGTGGGAAGCGCTTGGTTGTAGCGGCAGACCCACTATACTTGACAGAAGAGGTGTTCTCTAGTAGCTATGGTTTCGACTACGTGAATAAAAATCCTATTTTGAGCTGAGTAAGTTACTTTTTTGTTTTCCTCGTGATTGAGATGGGTTACTTGATAACTTTGGTATATATATGGTCATATACCAAAGTAACAGTTATCCGTTGATTTCATACTTTTTGGTTTATCCTTGTTGGATTTTGTGAGACTTTGAGGGTCTCAGGTTCCCTTCTGAGTATTGTTTTACTAACCCCTACACGGGCTATGCTTTCATTTTGTTGTGTTGGATGCTGGAGACAGACAGTGCTGACAGAGGCTGAGAGTACCAGAACTTGATGGTACCCGGAGGTGGACCTTACGACGAGTCGGTACACAAGGGAGTCTGACAGATGTGGAGTGCAGAAGAGGCTATATGTACCTACCCTTCAGGTAGGATCTGTGGTGGTCGATCCTGGAGCTGCTTTCACATTCCATCTATTTTGTTTCTTTTTTAGTTGTACTTGTACTTTACAGCTGGGCTTGTATTTCCGACCCCTTTTACTTTCTATCACACTTTTTGTATATAGTTTTTACATAGTGTTTTCATTCCAGTTCTGTACTATGATGTGTTTGTTTACAGTTATAAAGGCAATTACTTCACAGTTTCGGGATATACGCCTTTGGTGTTTGTCGCCAACCCCTGGGCTATGGAAGGTGGGCTTGGGGTAGTTACCATACGTGCCCTAGGGGATGGGCCTTGGCCATCTGTATAAGGATGGAATGCGATGTTCAGACGTTGCTACGTCCCAAAAGCCTCCTGTAACCCATTCCGTTTCCAGGAAGTAAACCATGCGTCACAGTCAGAGACTATAGAAGTACGTACTCCATGAAAACGCACATTCTCTTCTACATAGAGGCATCACATGCTCTCTAATGAGCCCTACTCTCTGATCAGTATAAAGTGGGCCGAATTGGTGAGTCAGTCAACGATCACCCAAATTGAATCATGATTACTAGATGTACGTGGAATACCCATCACTATGTCCATGGATATACCATCCCACTTCCACTCTGGGACCTCTAAGGGCTGAACAAAGCCTGCTGGTACCTGGTTCTCCGCCTTCACTTTCTTACAAATGAGGCATTGAGAGACAAACTCTGCTACTTCCTTCTTCATAACTGGCCACCAGTGCTGTCAAATGTGGTCTAGGTACATCTTCACCACTATTGGATGTACTACTAATGGGGAAGTGTGGAAATACCTCAACATTTCCTCCTAAAGTGCAACCAGTACCATTGTATGTCCTCTGAAAATAATGATGTGCTCCCCACCTTCATAAAATCCATCAGGGGATTTCCCTGTGTATATTTCAGCATGTCGTGTCTCTTAGTCATCATCCCCATGCTTTGCCTCCTTGAATTGCTGAAGGAGTGGGGGAGTGAATGTAACGACACCTGAAGGTTGTCTTCTTCACATCCTCATCTAAAACTCTGAGCTGGTGATAGCCTGATCTAAGGTCTATCATTGATAACCAGCGAGCTCCTTATAGCTAATCAAAGAGGTCATCGAACCTCGGTGGTTGGTACTTGTTCTTCCAAGTCAACTGGTTCAGGAAATGGTAGTCGACATAAAGACTCATACTCCCATCCGCCTTCTTGGAAAAAAGAATCAGGGCTGCCCAGGGAGAAACACCGGGCTGGATGAATCCCTGACCCTACAAGTCCTCTAGTTGTACCCACTGCTCTCAAAGCTCAGTGGGAGCCATCCGATATTCTAGAGTATATATCAGTGTCTTACTGGGGTACAATTCAATATAGAAGTCCACCTCTCTACAAGGAGGTAGTCCTAAAACATATTCAGGGAAAACACTTGTATACTGGTCCACTAGTACAGGATAAGTCAGACTCTCCACATCAACTACTCTGAGGGTAAGGCAAGATAACTGGTGAGTGATCGACTACACCATCCTCCGAGTAAATCCATCATGTGATGCAAAGGTTCCCTTCTCACCGGTGAAGGTAAACCCTGCCCCATCAGTGCGAAGACACCACACTTTTCACCTAATACAGTGAATCTAGGGATGGACTGGTTATCTACAGTCCATGCCCAGATTGATGGTATTAGGTGAAAAGTTTGGTGTGTCCCCACGGATGGGACCAGGTTTACCTTCACTAGTGAGAAGGGTACCTTTACAGCACATGACGGGCATAATTGGAGGACGATGCAGCCGATCACTCACCAGTTGGCTTTCCTTACCCTCAGAACAGTTTATGTGGAGAGTCCGACTAATCCTGTAGTGGCGGATGAGTACAGAGATGTTTTTTCTGAAGATGTTCTAGGACTACCTCCTCATAGATAGGTGGACTTATTCATATACTTGTACCCCGAGATGACACCGATATTTACTCCAGCATATCAGATGGATCCCGCTAAGCTTCGCGAGCTGCAGGTACATATAGAGGGCTTGCAGGGAAAGGGATTCATCCAGTCTAGTGTTTCTCCCTGGACAGCCCCGATTCTATTCGCCAAGAAGGCAGATGGGAGCTTGGGGCTCTGTGTCGACTACTGTCGCCTAAACCAGGTGATTGTAAAGAACTAGTACCCACTTTTAAGGATCGACAACATCTTTGATTTTCTACTGGGAGCTCGGTGGTTCTCAAAGATAGATCTCAGATCAGGGTATCACCAGCTCAGAGTTCGATATGAGGATCTGCAGAAGAAGACATTCAGGTGTCGTTACGGTCACTCCCCCACTCCTTCAGCGAGTCAGCGAGGCACAACATGGGGACGCTGACTGCGAGACACGATGTGCTCAGATATCCTCAGGGAAAGCACCTGAAGTATTTTATAAAGGTGGGGAGCATGTCATCCTCTTTCGAGGACGTACTATGGTACCAGTGGAAATTCAGGAGGACTTATTGAGGGAGTTCACACATTCCCTTTAACTATACATCCATGAGTGGAGAAGAAGTACCAGGACCTTCGTCGACAGCACTAGTGGCCAGGTATGAAGAAGGCAGTAATAGAGTTTGTCTCTTGTTGCCTCACTTGTCAATAACTGAAGGCGGAGCACCAGGTACCAGCAGGCTTGGTTCCGTGCATAGAGTTCTCAGATTGGATGTGCTATGGGATATCCATGGACATCATGATGAGTCTTCCACGTACATCCAAGAGTCACAATTTGATTTTGGTGATCGTCAACCGACTCACCAAGACAGCCCACTTCTTACCGATCAGAGAGAAAGGCTCAGTAAAGAGCATGGGATGGCTCTATGTACTGGAGGCTGTGCGTTTTCATGGTGTATCTACTTCTATAGTCTCCGACCGTGACACACGGTTTACTTCTCGGCTATGGAAGGGGTTGTAGGAGGCTTTCAGGATGCAGCTACGTCTGAGCACCGCCTTCCATCCTCAGATAGATAGCCAGACCGAGGGGACCATCCAGACCCTAGAGGACATGCTCTGTGCATTTTTCCTCTAGTTTGGTTACGACTGGGAGGGTCACTTGACTTTGGTGGAGTTCGCCTACAACAACATGTATCACTCCACCATCTATATGGAACCTTTTGAGGCCTTGTATGGTCGACCTTGTAGATCACCATTGTGCCGAACAGACCCAGGGGAGTCAGAACAAGTGGGAACATAGATGTTATGGGCTACCACAGAGAAGGTGAAAATTATCTAGGAGTGGATGAGGACTGCACAGAGTAGACAGAAGTCATATGCTGACATGAGATGGAGACCTCTATAGTTTGAGGATGGCGATTACGTCTTCCGACATGTATCACCTCGATGAGGTCTACTGAGATTTGGACGAGGAGGCAATTTATCTCTGAGGTTCATCAGACCTTTCTAGGTACTCAGTAGGGTAGGATAGGTTGCATACTGCCTAGCTCTACCACCTCACTTGTATAGGGTGAATGACGTCTTCCACGTATCTCAGCTGAGGAGATACATGCACGACCCTTCTCACATCATCGACTACGGGGAGGTAGACATCGATGATGGGGTGAATTTCACATAGGTTCTAGTGGATATTGAGGATCGACAGGAGTGGGACCTACATTGCTGGTCGATACCTCCAGAGTGTGTTTGTTGGCATCACTGGAACTTCCAAGAGATCAGATAGGAGGGGGAGGCTCAAGTGCATGCTCAATATCCCCATTTTTTCCCTTAGTATCAGTTGTAGCTTATGGGGATGTAAATCCCCAGGATGGGGAGAATGTAAAGACCCAGAAATTCCATGGATTATTTTTTAAATACAATGGATTTTTATGAGTCTGCGAAAATTTATGGTGCTTGATTTCGAGGCCCGGTGTGCCTAGAATCAATTTTTGATGTTTTGTTCGGGTATGTTGAGTAAACTTACGAGAGGGATTTTATAACTTTTGAGCCAGTGCTCGGAACTGAAATATAAGGGCACCATTAAACTCGCAGCGCCGGTATTCAAATAATAAGACTTTCACTTGGACGACATTGATTTGAGGATAAAAGTTAGATTTTGGGTGGCAGTGAGTCAGGGATAAAAGTTAGTTTTTGGGTTTTGTTATAAAAAATAATGTGTTACACCTTATTTTATTCTTTTTATTGAGCTACCATGCCCGTACGGGTAGTTGGAACCTCTACTTGAGAGATGATGGTGGGACCAACACACCCCAACATCCCATGAGTGGTTATGGTGGTGGGGCCCAACCTAGCATAACCTCCCATGAGAGGTTACAGCGTGGGGACCACCTGAGACCCATAACATATTAATTAAATGATAGGAGTGGGAAACACTCGTCCCCTATTGATGTTAGAGGATTAAACCTCCCAAATCTCCCTCTTTAATGAGTGAGAGACTCTTGTCATCCACCTAATTAAATGTGACACCTCTGATACTAATTTTTCATGACCTGTCTCTTGGGGCCCGTGTTGTAAATACCCCAAGCCCGCCATCCATAGGCTCGGGGCTGGAGACTAGCACCAAAGGTGTATATCCCTAAATTGGGATGTTGTTGCCTTTATAACAGCAAAAAAAACACATTAGAGTACACAACTGGAAGCAAAACACTAAGTAAAAACTGTATACAAAAATTGTGCTGGAAATTAAAAGGGTCCAGAAATACAAGCCCAACTATAAAGTAAAAGTACATCTGAAAAAGGAACAAAACAAATGGTAGGTGAAAGCAGATCCAGGATCGACCACCACAGATCCTACTTGAAGGGTAGGTACATATAGCCTCCACTTCACTCCACGTCCGTCAGACTCCCCCGTGTACAAACTCGTTGTAAGGTCACCCTCCGAGTACCATCTAGTCCGGGCTTTCTCAGCATTTGTCAGCGATGTCCGTCATCTGCATCCAACACAATGAAGTGCGGGCATAGACCGTGCATGGGTGAGTATAACGATACTCAGTAGGGACCCCGAGACCCTCAAGGTCTCAAAAAATCTTACAAGCATAAACAAGAAATTATGAAATCAACGGATAACAATTACTTAAGTATATTCCCATACATATACCTAAGTTATCAAGTAACCCATCTCAATCATGAGGAAAAAACAAAAGTCATTTACTCTGCTCAAACTAGGATTTTTATTCACGATGTGGAAACCACAACTACTGGATAACTCCTCCTCTATCGAGTACAGTGGGCCTGCCGTTACAACCAAGCGCTTCCCACTAACCTTGGACTACTAATGTACTCCACCTATCGAGTACTATGGGTATATCGCTATCACGTAGAGGCGCTCCCCCCCATAGGTGTGCCACTACAACCAAGCGCTCCCCCTCTGATACAAATTTGTAACGATTCATCCTCGAGACCCGTGTCATGACTACCCCAAGCCTTCCTTCCGTAGTCCAGGGGCTAGCGACTAGCTCCAAAGGTGTAAATCCCTACGATGGGAAGGAATTTCCATTATAAAAATAAACACCCACAATCAGAGTACAAAACTGGATGTAAATCACTAAGAAATAATTTATACAGAAGAAGTGATGGAAAATAAAAGTGGATGGAAATACAATCCCAACGGTAAATTATATATACAACTCAAAACAAGTACAACTGAAAAAGGGAGAAACAACTAAATGGTAATGAGAAGATCCTGGATCGTCCTCTGGGGTTCGTACCTGAAGGATAAGTACATATAACCACCTCATCACTCCATGTCTGTCAGACTCCTTTGTTTACCGTCTCATCATAATGTCCACCTCTGGGTTCCGTCCAGTCCTGGTGCTCTCGGCCTCCGTCAGCACAATCTTTCGTCTGCATCCAACACAATGAGGTGCAGACATAGCCCATGCAGGGGGGAGTATAACGATACTCAGTAGGGACCCCGAGACCCTCAAGGTCTCAAAATATCCAAAAAGGATAACTACAACGTAAAGAAACAACAGATAACCCTTACTAAGGTATATTCCCATACATATACATAAGTTATCTAGTAACCCATCTCAATCGTGAGGTAAACATAAAATTCACTGACTCTGCTCAAACTAGGATTTAATTATTGGGGTAGTAGCAAGTAACATCCCCAGTAAAACTGTCAGAATCTCAGATGATAGTGTACTCCTTCTCTATAGAGTATTGTGGGCATGCCGCATCACACAGAGGAACTTCCCTCTATCTTGGACTGCTGTGGAACTCATTATGTCGAGTATTGTGGGTCTGCTGCGTCACACAGAGGTGCTCCCCACTGTGGGTCTGCCGCGTCACACAGAGGTGCTCCCCTTCATAGACTACTAAGGTACTCTTCCTGTCGAGTACCATGGGTCATCTGCGTTACATAGAGGCACTCCTCACTGTGGGTTTTCCGCATCACACATAGGCGCTTCCCACTGGGCTAGTCAAAGCACTCCGAGTCGATAGGTCAATAGTCATCAGGTCTCAGCTAGCTACTAGGTCTCTATACGCCTATTGCTCATCTCTGGTAGGATCCACTTCATGAGCTACTATTCGATACTCCAAATGTCATGAAAAACCACGTAGAAGTATCCTAAAGGTCCACCTCATCATAGGTGTCACAATGCAACAGAAGGAACGTCAATCGAATTCCTGGTCTGTGAGTTATTAGCATTTCCATTCTAGGGGCCCGGTTGGATTTTTAGGTTCAAACCAACTAGACCATACACCAACTATGTACAAACCTCAAGTGGGGTATGTCAAAAGAACCATCTCACTCTATGATTTGTGTCACCATAGACGGTTCATCGATAGGTCAGTCGTAGCCCAAGATACGGGCGAAAAGGTGAAAATAGGCTAGAGCGTGTCCGGGTCCGGTCCGACCCAGTCGGACTGACCCGGCCCCGCCCGGGTCTACACTGGAGACCCACCCTGTCCGTGGGTCCGACCCCATCCAAGGTGGAAGCCCGGCCTGAGGGTGGCCCGGCCCGGCTGGCTGGTGGCCCCTGTGGCCCGGTTGGATGGCGGCCCGCGTGGCCTTGCTGGTTGGCCCATTAGTGCCTCCCCCACGGTGAAGCAGGTGGAGCGGCTGGCCGCTCAGCTAGTCGAGAGGAGCGGGACCCAGCATGTCTCACGTGTTCTACACCACCGCCACCTATCTCCGGTTTCGGTGCACACCCGAACGACAAATCTGTTCGGGATGCCAGGGGGGCAGTTTCCCCCCTAGTCGCGGTTAAGGCGGACCCCCGCCGAGCCGCCAGGTCGCCAGGCTGACCTGGCCTCTAGGCCAACCAGGCCACCGGGCCAACTAGGCCTCAGGGGCACCAGCGGGTCAGGCCACCATCTCAGGCCAGCCCACCCCACAGGTCGGGCCACTCCCTTCAGGACTGGGTCGGACCTGCGGACCGGGTCGGACCCCTGTCAGGACCTGATTATCCTAAATACCAATTTTCACCCATATCTTGGGCTTGTGGTGTTAGATTGAAGAGCCGCCTATGGTGATGGAAATCATGGAGCGAGATTGTTATTTTTGAATACCCGACTTGAGTTTTGGACACAGTTGAGGTATAGTCGGGATGGTTTGAACCTAAAAACCAACCAGGCCCCAGGAACAAAAATGCCAATAACTCACAGACCGGGCGTCCGATTGAAGCGTCATCATTTGCATTGAGACCCCTATGACGAGGTAATATATTGAGATACTTCTACTTGGGACTTCTTGATAGTTGGAGTATCGACCAGTAGCTCTTGGAGTGGATCCTCATGAAGACGAGTGAGCGGAGTACGGAGACCAAGTAGTTTGATGAGACCTAACTACTACTAACCTTTCAACTCTGAGTGTTTCGACTCGCCCAGTGGAAAGAGCCTCTGTGTGATGCGGTAGGACCACAATGGGGACAACATTTTTGTGAGGCAACAGACCCATGGTACTCGACAGGAGGAGTACATCAACAGGCTACGAGGAGGAGTGCCTCTGTGTGATAAGACATACCTACAGTGGGGAGCACATCTGTGTGACGCAACAGACCACTGACACTCGATAGGAGGAGTACCACAACAGTCCAGGACAGTGGGAAGCACCTCTGTGTAACGCGACATGCCCACAGTAAACTATAGAGGAGAAGTACACCAACAACTAAGGTTTCGACAGTGTGACTGAGGTTGTTACTTGATACTACCCCCTAGAAAAAAATCAATTTTTTGAGATGAGTCAATGTCTTTTGGGTTTTCCTCATGATTGAGACAGGTTACTAGATAACTTAGGTATATGTATGGTAATATACCTAAGTAATGGTTATCTTTATAATTCTTAATTTTTGGTTTATCCATGTTGGATATTGTGAGACCTTGAGGGTCTCGGGGTCCTTACTGAGTATTGTTATACTCACCCCTTCAAGGGATATGCCCGCACCTCGTTGTGTTGGTTTTAGACGATAGGAAACGCTAATATGGGAAACGAGTAGCAGGACTGGTCGGTACCCAGAGGTGGACCACATGGCGAGATCTAGACGGAGTGGAAGGACAAACGTGGAGTGCTGATGAGGCCATCTATACCTACCCTTCAGGTAGGGACCCCGGAGGGCGACCCTAGTAGATTTTTTACTTCTTTTCTTCAATTGTACTAGAATTTCAGTTTTATTGTACTTTGCTATTGGTCATGTATTTCAGATCCTTTACTTTCAGAACTCTATTTTGAATACAGTTTTACTTCTAGATGCATACTCTCTTGTGTTTGTTTATTATTATAAAGATAACACCTTCCCAGATTATGTATTTACGCATTTGGTTCTAGTCTCTATCCTCTGGCCTAGGGAAGTAGGGCTTGGGGTAGTCATGATATGGTCCCCAGGGGAGGAAACAGCGGAGGCACCAGCCAGGCCTCGGAGGTACCAACGGTAATATAGATACCCAAAGATTGACGTACATCAACATTACATTACTTTTGCGGAATACTTAATACATAAAAAAACAGACCCCAAATGACCATAATAGTTTAGTGTCTTTGGAAAATATGAATTTAATCTTCTAATCGTGGTGAAAGATCTTCAACTTCTCCCATAAAGATCTTCCCCTTTTGTTTTCTTACATAAAAACTTTATTTATATCCTGGGGAAAAGAAATCATTAAAAGGGTGAGCTCAAATGCTCAGTAAGGGTAACCATAGAGAACATAAAACAATCCATAAACATTTGAATTCAAAAACATGGACATAAAATCTAAACATCAAAATCATGAGCAACGACATAAATATTAGAAGTACACAAGGCATAGATCATAAAGAAAATTATTCATGATAAACTAGAATGGTAATAAAACATATAATTGTGGAATCCTTTAAGAACATGTTATGATTTCCATAGTAGCCAAGGCATTGCTGCTGAGACAATCTTAGTGGACAAAGTCCCATTCTGAATCGAGTTCACTCCTCGATCTAGTCCTGTAACACTGAAACGGATTAACTTACCATTCTAGCCATGTTTATCTCATGAGATATGAATCTTTACCCAATGCATTGGAGGGAGATATAGGTCCCACCCATCTGATAATGAAATCATTCTTACTTGTTCCACAACATAAACATAAACCATTCATCATAACCCAAAGAATAAAAATGGGTTTCATAAACATCATCCCATCATAACATTATCCATATAAAAAAATGGATATCATTTCATCATAAGAAAATAAGAAAAATTTAAATCATATAGACATTATACTTACACATATGAAAAAATGTCATCTTGGATGGAAAATGGTTTTGATAAAACACTTGAAATGGATTCTTGAGGAAAATATCGTTTCTTCTTCAAAAACATTTTTTCTAAAAAATGCCATAAAATTTTAAAAGAAAAGGATTTTGTTGAAAATAGTCATGAAATATTGTGGATTAATATTCATGAAAATAAGGTGCTATGAAACCGTAAAAATCATTTCATGCCGTATAAGTTAAAAAAACATTCTTCTCGAACTTTGGCTGGAAAAGTCAAAAAGTAACTTGTATGGTAAACAAAAGAAAGTTTCCTTCCAAACCTTGTGGTAAAAGTCATAAAATGGTATAAATGACTTTAAACATACATGGAAGAATACTAAACATATTATGAAAGAATTTTTAGAAAACATGGACATGGAAGATAAACATAACCCCAATAAATACTTACGAATAAACAATCTCAGATAAGAATGAGAATGGAATAATTATCCCTTACCTTAGGTCTGATATGCTTCATACTTATCCGAACCTCATGTATAATGATTTAAATAATTTCATTGACTTATTACAGAATCATATTCATTTTTATGACATCATATATGGTTCACTTATTATTTTATATTACCCGTTCTTTTGTGAATTTCATGTTAAAGCAGCGTTTTTTGTAAAACGTTTTATTTATCGTACTTGTTTGGACTTGTTGTTATTGATATTATTACTAATTATATCATGATTTAATTACTTCCAGAATATAAATCATGATATATATATAATATATTTTCAATATATATATATATATATAATATAGATAAATCAAATGAAATACACCATTCATGGAGATGGTAGGTCGTACGTACGCATGAACGCTGTTTTCTTTTCCTTATTGACTTGAATGGAAGAAAGTAGATGAAATATATATATATATATATGTATATGTATATGTATACATAAATACAATATCTTCATTAGGTCATATATTTCATTAATACTCATTATATATACTTTATAATCATTTTTTAATGGCTAATCATGGAAAATGAATCTCATCGCGTTCGTGGAGACTTTAGTCCATATGTACGCACGAGCAATGATATCATTCCCATGATCGTAGAATTGTATTGAAGTGTATGTATAATATTATAGAATCAATATCACTTTAAAATAAACATATATAATTATTTATTTAAACCATTATACCCATCCATGTAAGTTGGTGGTGGAAAAAAATGATTACACCACGATGTTGAGACGGTATTCTGTACGTACGCACACGTGGTGATTTCATTTTCCATAGGATGGATAGAAGGTGAAATAGGGTTGTTTCATATTCATAATAACATATCAGTATATTAGTGATGCTGATATTATTGCTTTATAATGAAACATCTAAATAATAAGAATTTGATGAAGAAAGAAACTTGAGAGAATCGAAAGAAGAGATTACCTCTTCTTCGACGCACCTCCTTTAAGACTTCTCTTAAGGAAGTAGAGATGGACTTTTGAGAATACCAGAACATCCAGAATGTTTCTAGGGAAGTGTAGAAGAGAAATGGGCTGGTTTTGGAAGAGCTTCAAGTCTCAAAAGGGTGTGAAGAGAAGAGGGAAGGGGTGACCTTTTTATAAGGGAGGAGAGGGGCACTATTGGGAACACTCGAAATATTATTTTATAATAAAGTCATATTCGGTTTATAATAGTTCCAAATTGATTTATTTAGAAGCTAAAGTAGGGATGGGTAAAAATACTCTCAACAAATAGATTTTAGACATGTTTAGGTTACAATTTTAACCTTATCATTTAGATTTAACTCTGAGTTAGAAAATTTAACTTTTACCATGTCTTCTTGTTTTCTTACACTGTACGGTTAATAAACGCACTATAACAGGCCAAAAGAACACCACGTGGTTCATTATTAACATATATATATCATTATATAAGTAATTTGTATGAACCTTAGATTTTTAAAAATAAAATAACAATTAATAATATAATATGTTTGAAAAAAACTATTTTATGTCAATTTTGACACTATTTGGTAATTGATTTTTATGTAAATTATAACAGCAATATTAGTTAGAAAAAAGTTAATTAAATCAATAAGAATATGTCATATTAACCTATAAAATTAGTGTAATTCATATAAAGTCTCAAATTAAATTTATTTGGGTATTTATAACATCAATTAGGTCAATATTTCATTAATAGGATAATTACTACATCATCATTGTGTCATAAATAAATTAAATTATTTAATGTCTAAAAATTATAAATAAAATACCATTATGTAGTAAATAGTTTTATCTTTCTAATTCATATTTATAGTCTAATTTATCTTATGTATAGCCCTATATTAAAAATGATTTATTTATTAAACATTGATTTTAACGATTTTAACCCTTCTTTAAATAAATTAATAATAAATGTCCTAATCTAATCCATGTGTACCTAAATGGTCATATTTTATTCCTAAGGTTGTTTTTGGTCGAATTAAATTTATCCAATAGAATTAGGACATATGTTAGGGTAATAATAATATCATTTTTACCCTTAATTACCCTATTTACTTTTAACCGTGGTAAATAAAAGTAAAACATTACTATTCACCAAAAATAATTTTCATCTCATTGAACCACATTTTAGTCTTTGATATTAACTGTGTCTCTCAGATTTTCGAAATTCCACTCATAGTAGCGGTAAAATTACGTTTTATATGAATTTTCAAATTCTCCTAGGAGGTGGGTAAAAGACTGTGAAAAGTTCAATAAAATTTTTATATATATAAAATTATTATAAAATGAATCCAATGAATTACATTGAAATTATATAGGTATTATGTATCAATTTTGACCTAAAATAAATTTAAATAAAATAAATAATTATTTAAATAAAAATTCGGGTTTTAAATAGTAAACTAGTGTTTTCACTATTCATCAAAAATTGAAAGTTTTCAAAAAAATACAAAAAATTCACCTTAGGCTAATTTAGATATTCCAAATCCAAAAATAAAGTCCATTTCGAAAGATAAAATATATAAAATTTTAAAAAAGTGTGTATTACTATTCATAACGGCTAGTTCATAATAATATTATCATAATATCTCGTTTAGTGAAACTCGGTATTGCGTACTACACACGCTATCGAGGAAGGTCATTATTGCATGTAATGCAAGCCAAGTCAGGGCTGCGTGTAGTGAAAGTTATTTTTGTTTTTGCGTATAACATAATCACAACTTATTTCATTTATACATTAAACAAAATCTATACATAATGTTGCGTAGAATAGTTTCTACAAAACAAACTTGAAATTGTGTGTAACACAAGCCAATAATAGTGTTGCATATACTACATCAAAATACGGTGTTGCGTATATCACAAGATAATTTTTTTGTAGCATACAACACAAGACATCAATGAAAAAAAAAATTATTTCTCATAAAATCTCGGGTTCTTACATTCTACCCCCCTTAAAATGAATTTCACCCTCGAAATTCATCGGGGTTATAAATGGTTTACTACTTGAAAGTTTCTTTCATAGAAACCCACATCGTAAAAAGGAATACTAAAACTTCATTTTAAAAAGGAATGTTAAAAATGTAACGGTTACCCAGATTAACTCATCACTGGGTTTCCCCATAGGAGAACATAGGTGGAAATATGGATATGGAAGAAAAATCTAACCATCAAGTTCTGATGGAGAGTTGTAGAGAACATGTCTTTGAAAAATCCAACAATCACAAAGCCATAAATTTGTGATGATCAAAGGTACCATTTGATTCATCGGATATAAGGGCACTAGGACAACATTTTTGGTTTTCAATATCATTTCCCTAAAGTTGAAAATATGGAATTAGAAGAAATAGTTACTTAATTTTGGTACATTATCACTGTTGGTCGTTCGTTGGACAATTTCCACTTTATCTCTTAAAGAAATGAAGTTGAATTTGTCATTTGGGATGTTTTAGTAGATCAGGTGATAGAATGACGGGCTATTCCATCTATCTCAAAAAAAAGGTTAGTAAAAGTTATCAATATACATAAGTCCATTATTCATATTTGGTTCTTAAAATGGATGTATACTTCATATATCACAGCACTTAATAAATTAAAACACTTTTATAGTAACCGGGGAGTTCTTGTAGGATGGTGGTAGGTGATAAAGGCCTGTCGCACTTCGGTTGTGGGTTCGATTCATACAACCTTGTCCAACGCGACGGGTTGTCACGCGTCCTATAAGTTATCCTTTTTCTAAAACAATACTATTATAACAAAATGTTCTAGCTTTAAACAATACTATCTGATGTCCCACATAATCCATTACAATCTTTAGGCTTATCCAAAATACTTCTTTCCGAACTCATATTATAAAGAGTACGATTACTAAAAAGTTCATATAACAAGCACATAAATACCATCATTTATCCCTCATATATCATGATGGTCACATTACAATCATTTGAATACCATAATCATGTATTATATTAAAAAATTAATACCCATTGAACCTTAGTAAAAACATGAATGATGTCAAAAGTTAACTCTTTCCACATACCAAAATCCCAAAAATTCTATATGCTCAAACCATGATATCACTTAGTCATTATATCAATCATGAACTCATGAATACTGTCAAACATCTCATTTTCCCATTATCCCTTCATTATTCACATATCATCTACTTTCCAAACAATATCTGAATAACCTTTCATAGTTGCTGGTACCATTCAACATATACTTTCAAATACTTTTGAAAAAACAATAGTGTAACAATCCTTAGATGATTCTTTATTCCATAGTACCATTAACTATACATCATAACTCCTGATAAACATACAATCATTCCAATACATTTTTAAACAAATGACTGAGCTTCAACACTTCATTCATATCATATATCATTTGCAGTCTCCTCATCATCATCAACATAAATACTACCCATACCACCATGCAAATTATCTTCATGAGATTTTCCCTTAGGGCATTGGTTTGAATAATTCCCATACATCCCACATTGAAAACATTTAATCATTGCTGATGTCGTAGCTATACCATTATCCTTGTCCATGGTGTTAACTGAACCTTTTCCTTTGCACTTACTGGCTTTGAGTCCTTTTTTCCCACACCCAAATCATCTTCTATTTCCTTTGAAACAATCTCCTTGATGCCTCTTCCCACATGATTTACATGAGGGAAATTGAACTTTCTTTCCTCTATGATCATCATGAAACTCCATATTTCTCCTATTATCTGAGTTGGGAAACATTCCGAAGTAGAGATTTTTGATCATATATGATATTTCTGATTAGTCATAATAACGATGTTTCACCTTCCAAATCCCATTTCATTTTCCTGATCATGACGAATATCATTCCACTTTCCATCATATTCTCCATTGTCGGGAATCTTCCTGTTTCCAGCCATTTTCTAAAACCCAAAAAGAATGGTGTGAGTGGAAAAAATAATGCTAGGTAAAAAAACACAATAAAGGGGGATTACCTTCCATATCTAACATCTTATGTTAATTTCTAATATCATTACCATAATTCTAGGACTATAACCTATACTTATACTTAACCTTAGGGACATCCCTAGACATACCTTAGAAATATCTCTAGGGATCTCACTAATGTTTTCACATCCTAGTTTCCAAAGGTTAACTAAACCTTTCCTCTGATACCAATTGTCTATACACAAAGATTGACGTACATCGACATTACATTACTTTTTTGGAATACTTAATACATAACAAAAACAGACACCAAAGGACCGTAATATTTTAGTGTCTTTGGAAACTCGGAGTTTAATCTTCAAATCATAGTGAAAGATCATTAACTTCTCCCATAATGATCTTCCCCTTTTGTTTTCTTACCTAAAACCATTCTTTATATCCTGGGGAAAATAAAACATAAAAATGGTGAGCTCAAATGCCCAGTAAGGGTAAGCATAGATAACATAAAATAATCCATAAACATTTGAATGCAAAGACATGAACATAAAATCTAAACATCAAAATCATGAGCAACGACATAAATATTGGAAGTACACAAGGCATAGATCATAAAGGAACATTAGTCATGATAAACTAGCATGGTAATAAAACATATAATTGTGGCATCCATTAAGCACATGTTATGATTTACAAAGTAGCCAAGGCATTGCTGCCAATACCATCTTAGTGGACAAAGTCCCATTCTGAATCGAGTTCACTCCTCGATCTAGTCCTGTAACACTGAACTAGATTAACTTACCATTCCAGCCGTGTTTATCTGAAGAGATATAAATCTTTACCCAATAAATTTGAGGGAGATATAGGTCCCACCCATCTTATAATGAAATAATTCTTACTTGTGCCACAACATAAACATAAACCATTCATCATAACCCAAAGAATAAAAATGGGTTTCACAAACATCATCCCATCATAACATAATCCCTATAAAAAATGGATATAATTTTATCATAAGAAAAGTAAATCCATTTAAATCCTAGATACATTATACTTACACATATGAACTAATCTCATCTTGGATGGAAAATGGTTTTGATAAAATACTTGAAATGGATTCTTGATGAAAATATCCTTTCTTTTTCAAAATCATTTTTTTACAAAATGCCATAAAATTTTAAAAGAAAATGATTTTGTTAAAAAAAGTTATGGAATCTTGTGAAGTAAGCTTCATGAAAATAAAGAGTTAAGAAACCATAAAAATCCGCTCATGCCGTATAATTTAAAAAAACATTCTTCTCGTACATTGGCCGGAAAAGTCAAAAAGTACCTTGTATGGTAAACAAAAGAAATATTCCTTCCAAACCTTGTGGTGAAGGTCATAAAAGGGTAAATATTACTATAAAAATACATGGAAGAATATTAAACATTTTATGAAAACATTTTTTTGAAAACATGAACATGGATGATAAACATAACCCCAGTAAATACTTACGAATAACCAATCTCGGATAAGAATGAGATTGGAATAATTATCCCTTACCTTAGGTCCGATATACTTCATACATATCCAAACCTCTTGTATAATGATTTAAATAATGTCATTGAATTATTAAAGAATCATATTCATTGTTATGATATCATAGATGGTTCACTTATGACTTTATATTACCTGTTTGTTTTGTAAATTTCATGTCAAAGCAGCATTTTGTGTAAAACGTTTTATTTATCGTACGTGTTTGGACTTGTTGTTCTTGATATTATTACTACTTATATCATGATTTAATTACTTCCAGAATTTGAATCATGATATATATATCATATATATTCAGTATATATATATATATATAATATAGATAAACGAAATGAAATACACCGTTCATGGAGATTGTAGGTCGTATGTACGCATGAACGCTGTTTTCATTTCCTTATTGACTTGAATGGAAGTAAGTAGATGAAATTTGTATATATATATATATATAAATATATATATATGTATGTATACATAAATCTAGTAGCTTAATTATTTCATATATTTCATTATTATTTATTATATATATTTTATAATCATTCTTGAATGGTTAATCATGGAAAACGAGTCTCATCGCGTTCGTGGAGACGGTAGTCCATACGTACGCACGAGCGATGATATCATTCCCATGATCGTGGAATTGTATTGAAGTGTATGTATAATATTATAGAATCAATATCACTTTAAAATAACCATATATAGTTATTTATTTACACCATTACACCCATCCATGTAAGGTGGTGGTGGAAGACTTATTACACCACGGCGTGGAGACTGTATTTCGTACGTACGTACGCGTGGTGATTTCATTTTCCATGGGATGGATAGAAGTTGAAATAGGGTTGTTTCATATTCATAATAACATATCAGTATATGATCGATACTTATGTTATTACTTTATAATGAAACAACTAAATAAGAAGAAGTTGAAGAAGAAAGAAACTTGAGAGAATCGAAAGAAGAGATTACCACTTCTTCGACACACCTCCTTTAAACCTTCTCTTAAGGAAGTAGAGTTGGTCTTTTGAGAAGACCAGAACCTCCAGAATGTTTCCATGGAAGTATAAAAGAGAAATGGGCAGGGGTGTCTGAGATTCAAGGCTCAGAAGGGTGTGAAGAGAAGAGATAAGGGGTGCCCTTTTTATAAGGGATGAGAGGGGAACCTTTGAAAAAACTCAAAATATTATTTTATAATAAAGTCATATTCGGTTTATAATAGCTCAAAATTGATTTATTTATAAGATAATATCGGTATGGGTCGAAATACTCTAAACCAATAGATTTTATACAAGTTTAGGTTACAATTTTAACCTTATCATTTAGATTTAACTCTAAGTTAAATAATTTATCTTTTACTGTGTCTTTATGTTTTCTTACAATATATGGCTAATAAACTTACTATAATAAGAAAAACTAACCCCAAGTGGTTATTTATTAATATATAAATCCTTATCTAAGTCATATGGATGAACCTTAGATTTTTAGGAATAAAATAACAATTAATAATATAATATTTGTTTTAAAAACTATTTTATGTCAATTTTGAAACTATTTGGTAATTGATTTTTGTGAAAATCATAACAGCATTATTAGTTCGAAAAATGTTAATTAAATCAATAATAACATGTCATATTAACCAATAAAATTAGTGGAATTCATAAAAAGTCTCAAATTACATTTATTTGGGTATTTGTAACATCAATTATGTCAATATTTCATTAATAAGATATTTAATGCATCATCATTATATCATAAATAAATTAAATTATTTAATGTCAAAAAATTACAAATAAAATAAATTTATGTAGGAAATTTCTTTATATTTCTAATTAATATTTATTGTCTAATTAATCTTATGTATAACCCTATATTAAAATTGATTTATTTATTAAACATTGATTTTAACTATTTTAACCCTTGTCTAAATAAATTAATAATAAATGTCCTAATCTAATCCATGTGGACCTAAATGGTAATATTTTATTCCTAATGTTGTTTTTGGTCTAATTAAACTTATCCAATAGAATTAGGACATGTGTTAGGGTAATAATAATATCCTTTTTACCATTAATTACGCTATTTACTTTTAACCGTGGTTAATAAAAGTAAAAAGTTTCTATTCACCAAAAATTATTTTCATCTCATTGAACCATATTTTAGTCCTTGATATTAACTGAGTCTCTCAGATTTTTGAAATTCCACTCATAGTAGCGGTAAAATTATGTTTTATATGAATTTACAAATTCTCCTAGGAGATGGGTAAAAGACGGAGAAAAGTTCAATAAAATTTTTATATATCTAAAATTATTATAAAGTGACTCTAATGAATTACATTGGTCTTATATAGGTATTATGTATCAATTTTGACCTAAAATAAATTTAAATAAAATAAATAATTATTTAAATAAAAAGTCGGGTTTTAAATAGTAACCTAGTGTTTTCACTATTCATCAAAAATTGAACGTTTTCAGAAATATAGAAAATATTCACCATAGGATAATTTCGATATTCGGAATCTAAAAATGAAGTCCATTTCAAAAGATAAAATTTATAAAATTTTAAAAACTGTGTATTACTATTCATAACGGCTAGTTCATAATAATATTATAATAATATCTCGTTTAGTGAAACTCAGTATTGCGTACTACACACGCTATCAAGGATGGTATTTATTGAATATAATGCAAGCCATGCCCAGGCTACATGTAGTGAAAGATCTTTTTGGTGTTGCGTATAATATAATAAAAACTTATTTCATTTATACATTAGAAAAATCTATGCATAATGTTGCGTAGAATAGTTTCTACAAAATGAACATGAAATTTTGTGTAACACGAGCCAAGAATAGTGTTGCGTATACTGCATGAAAATATGGGGTTGTGTATATCACAATCTAATTTTGGTGTAGCGTATAACACAAGACATCAATGAAATTAAAATCAATAATTCTCATAAAATTTCAGGTTTTTATAGGTACCACTTCCCATTGGGCCACTGATTCCACCATCCCCAGCAGCAGACGATGCATCCCGCATGAGCACGTTGCATGAGTTCTAGTGCCAAAGGCCACCCATGTTCTATGGAGAGACAGACCCACAGGTGGCTGAGGATTGGCTGGAGGTTGTGGTGAGAGTCTTCTGGATAGTTGGGACACCATTAGACCTTATGGTGATCCTTTCTGAGAGTCTCTTTCAGGAAGCACCAGACAAATGGTGGAGCTTAATATTCCAGGTTAACGACGAGGCGACACTACTCTGAACAGACTTCAAGAGCCTATTCCAGGCGGAGTTTATTCCAGTGACCCTATGATCGGTACAGATATAGGAGCTACATCATCAGTAGCAGGGCATCATGACAGTAGCACAATACTCAGCGAGGTTCACCGACCTCTCGCACAACTCCACAGATATGGTATGAGACCCATTCTTCAGGTCCCGGACCTTTGAGCAAGTGGTATGGGGAGACCTCAGCTTCAGGAAGGTGAGGAATAAGGTTGTGGTGCTCTAGATATTATTCAAGGTATGATCTTTGTCTACTCCACTTTTGATGTAGTTCTTATAGACATAGGTGTCAGTCACTCTTTCATTACCACTTCCCTCATTCGGAGCTCGGAGATTCTGACGGAGTCATTGGCTCAATCCTTATAGCTATAGACTCCTATGTGAGTAGGTTCGACGATTACACACTGGTGATGACATTGTGATCTTAGTCTAGGGGGCGAGAGCATCGGCTGGTATCTCCTCGTAGTGGCATTGAGGCCTTACGACATCATCTTGGGTATGAAATGGTTATCTACAGTCCATACTCAGATTGACTGTATAACGAAAAAAGTTTGATGTGTCTGCACGGATGGTACCAGGTTTACCTTCACCGGTGAGAAGGTAACCTATGAAGAACATGATGGACTTACTCGGAGGAGGGTGTAGTCGATCACTCATAAGTTGGCTTCCAATACCCTCGGAGCTGTAGATGTGGAGAGTCTGAGCTTTCCTATAGTGGTGGAACAGTATACAAGATGTTTTCCTTGATAATGTTCCAAGACTACCTCCCCACATAGATGTGGACATCTACATTGAACGGTACCCCAGGATGGCACCGATATCTACTCTATCATATCAGATGGCTCACGCTGAGCTTCGTGAGATGCGCGTACAACTAGAGGACTTGTAGTGTAAGGGAAACATCTGACCCAGTGTTTCTCCCTGGGCAACCCTGATTCTATTCTCCAAGAAGGTTGATGGGATCTTGAGGCTCTGTGTCGACTACCGTCTCCTATACATGGTGACCGTTAAGAACAAGTACCCACTTTTGAGGATTAACGACCACTTTGATCAGCTCAAAGGAGCACAATGGTTATCGAAGATAGACCTCAGATCAAGTTATCACCAACTCAGAGTTCGATACAAGGATGTGCAGAAGATGGCCTTCGGGTGCCAGTACAGCCACTATGAGTTCTTGATTATGCCCTTCGGTGTAACCAATTCTCCAGCAGTGTTCATGTGTCTCATGAACAGGAATTTCCAGCCTTATGTTGATCACTTTGTCGTGGTCTTTATCTACAACATCATGATCTAATTGACTACTGAGGAGGAACATGCCTACCATTTGCAGGTAGTACAGGACACACTCCGAGAGCACCATATCTTTGGTAATCTCTCGAAGTTCCAGTTTTGGATTCGAGGTAGAACATGTTTGGGATCCACCTAGGAGTGTGAAAGAGGTACAAAGGTTCGTGGGGTTGGCTGGATAATACTGAAGATTCAATCCAGACTTCTCCTGTGATGCATCACCACTATCTTCCTTGACAAAGAATAGGAAACCCTTAGTGTGGTTGGAGAGATGCCAGCATAGCATTCATGAGTAGAGGCAGAGGCTGACTAGTTCCCAAATCCTGAGGCTTCCAGATGAAGGTGTAGGGTACGTAGTATACAACGACGCATGAGGGACCAGGCTTGGGAGTGTCCTAATGCAGGAGATAGCAGTGATCGCATAAGGTTCTCCGAAGCTAAGACATAACGAGAAGGAGTGGGTCCTACGTGGATGGTCTAGACCTCTTGTGTTTGTTCGCTTGTGGAACATGAACCTCCATGAGAGCACATGGGAGCGAGGGGGCTCAGATGCATGGTCAGTACCGCCATTTTTTCCTTTAGATAGAGTTGTAGCTTACGGCGACGTAAAGCCTTGAGGTGGGGAGAATATAAAGACTTGGAAATTCCATATAATTTTTTTTCTTAGATTCATGTGAATTTTACGACTCCACGAAAATTTACAGCGCTTGATTCCGAGGCCCGGTGTGCCTGGATACATTTTCTAAAGTTTTGTTATGGTACATTCAGTAAACGTGCATGTTGGATTTTATAACTTCTGAACCGGTGACCGGAAATGAAATTTTAGGGCACCATTGAACCTTCAGTGCCGATATTCACTGATGAAGACTTTCACCTCGATGGTATTTGGTCGAAATGAAAGTTAGTTTTTGGAGTTTTTAAGAATAATTTGACATAAAAATAAGTGTAGGTTATTTTTATTTTGGCGGTTAAAATCTCTAAAGGGAGGTTGGAGGTGGGGTCCACCACACCCTATTCTCCCATGGGAGGTTATGGTGGTGGGTACCACCCAAGAATAACCTCCCTTGGGAGGATAATTAAGGTGGGGACCACCTGAGCTTCTTAACTCCTTGAACTCTCCATAAGTGGGGGAAAACTCTTGATCTCTCCTATTTAATGTGCCACTCCACTTGAATTACTTAATAGAACATTAATTAATTAAATTTGAAATATTTTGAATTCATTCCAACAATTAAATAATAGAAAAATCTATTAATTCATTTTGGGTTGGCATCTATTCATTTTGTGGAACTTTGGAAGAACATGGAGAATTATCCTCCCAGTGAAGAACGCCTCTTCCGCCAATGAAGAAACTTCGATCGAGGAACAAAACTGTCACCCACAAGGAATGCCGACGACGTCATATTCGACATCGTCTTCTCTGAACTCTTCTTCCACCATCAACGATCAACGAACACGAGGTAGGGGCTGGATCCATTAAATTACCATGTTCTTCCTTCCTTAAACGAAGAACATTGATGTTTTCCTTTTGCGGGTGGGGTGTTGTGTTCCGTTCATGAGAAGATATTGCTACCACCCTAAATACGGAGGGTGCAGGCCAAAACAACATGGACCAACCCCTTCGTTGATCTTTTTGTGATAACTCCATGACAACATTCCAATGAGGCGATGACGAAGAAGACGAAGAACAAAGGCCACATTACTCGCGGCCTCTGCGGATCGTGCCACCCTCGCAGCATCGCCGGAAGCCCGCCCGGCTCCCCCGTTCCACTGGTCGTGCACCGCCTGTAAGCGCCCTGTAGGCTGCCTGGCTCCACCTGCGCCATGCCCGGCACCCTGGAACGCTGCCTGCGCCCCCGACGTTCTGCCCCGGTGCACTGCCTGGCATCCCCGCGGCCCCCTGCGGCAGCCTGCCCGGGGGCCCTTGGCGTGCTGCCTGCGCCCCAGCGCACTGCCCCGACGTACTGCCCGGCACCCTGGCGTGCTGCTCGGTGTCCCCGCGCCCCTACCATGGCCTTCCAGGTTCCCCTGATGTGCTGACCATGTGACATAGCGCTACCCTGTCGCGCTGCCCGGTACCCCAACGCCCTACCCGACGTCCCTGCGGCCCGCTGCCGCGACATGCCCGGTGCCCTGCCTGACACCCCCACGACCCCCTATCGCAGCATGCCCAGTGCACCGGTGACCAGAACAGCATTCAGAGGGCCTGCCCATGCCCCGCATGACATTCCAGGTGGCCTCTGGACCACTGACCTCCGGAGCCGCGTCCCTTGCGGCACTGGCCGAACCGGCCCCGCCCTTCCGGCTGAGATCCCTACGTGGCGGCATCCGGGCCGAACCACCATCGTAGTCTGTTGAGCTAGGCCCAGCAGATAGAGCCGAAAATAACGGGCTAGCCCACCCAACTGGCCGGGTCAGACCCATCGAGTCAGACCGGGTCGACCTAGGCCAAGTCTACCAAGACTGGGTTGGGCCAAGTCGGTCCGACCGGGTCTGACCAGAACCGGGCTCATTAATGGCCCATTACATACTTTGGCCATATATGTCGCACTGAACGTTTCTTTGAAGAGCCGTCAGCGGTGCTGCTAATCTCGAAGAGATATGGTCCTTTTGAGTATACCACATTGGATCTCGGGGTATAGTTGAGATATGGTCGAGTTGGTTCGTACACGAATCCAACCGGGACCTCAGGACTAAAAGTCTAATAACACAAATACTGGGCGTATGATTGACGCACTGTATGTTACTTTGATACCCCTATAACGTGTAGGTCTTTTGTGATACTTATATGTGAGAATTCCTAACACATGGAGTATCGACTTGTAGTTCATGGAGTGGAACCTCCCAGAGACGAGCGAGTGGAGTACAGAGACCACATAGCCGGCTGATACCAGATTACTATTGACCATTCGACTCATATTGTTTCAACTAGCCCAGTGGGGAGTGCCTCTATGTGACACAATATACCCACAATGGGGAGCGCATCTGTGTGATGTGGCAGACCCACGGTACTCGATAAGAGGAGTACCTTAGTAGGCTACAAGGGGGAGCACCTCTATGTGAGCGCAGCAGACCCACAGTGGGAAGTGCCTCTGTGTGACGCAGCAGACCCATGATATTCGAAAGGAGGAGTACCACAATATTCCAAGAAAGTGGAAAGCGACTCTATGTGACGCGACATGCCCACTGTACTTGATAGCGGAGGAGTAAACTATCAGCTGAGGTGCCGACAATGCGACTGGGGTTGTTACCTCATACTACCCCCTAGAATAAAATCTCGGTTTGAGCGGAGTCAATGACATTAATTTTATACCCATGATTGAGATGGGTTAGTAGATAACTTAGGTTTATATATGGGCATATACCGAATTAATGGTTATCTGTTGATTTCATTCCATGATGGTTTACCCTTGTTGGATTTTGTGAGACCCTGAGGGTCTCGGGATCCCTACAGAGTATCGTTATACTAACCCCTTCATGGGCTATGCCCGCAACTGTTTGTGTTGGTTTTAGTGGACAGACAATGCAGATTGAGGTAGAGAGTGGTAGGACTGGATGGTACCCAGCGATGGACCACTCAGCAAGATGGTACACGGAGAAGACGGACGAACGTTGAGTGTTGATTAGGCCATCTGTACCTACCCTTCAGGTAGGAACCCCAGAGGACGACCCTGTGGCTACATTACTTTTATTCATTCAGTTGTACTTTTACTTTTCACTTTCTTTGTACTTTAATGTTGGGATTGTATTTTTTCCCCCTTTACTTTCAGCACTCTCTTTTGTATAGAGTTTTGATTATTCTTTTACTTATAGTTGCTTACTCTATTGTGTGTGGATTAGTTTATAAAGGCAATGCCTTCCTAGTTTAGGGATTACGCCTTTGGTGCTAGTCACCAACACCTGGCCTATGGAAGGCGGGCTTCAGGTAGTCCCGATACAGGCCCCAAGGGAAGGTTCGTGACAATATCGTAGTTATTGTTGGAATATTAATCATAATAATTTATTCAATTTGTGATTACACACTATGGATTCCCTTTATGTTCCGGACATAGTATATTATGCATATGATCAGGGATTATATTGTATGAGTTAAATTTCATTATGATATGATTAGTACTACATCCAAATCCAACCTGATATATGATCAATGTTGGAAATAATGGATGGAAAATAATCTATCTCACTACATTTTTATGCAAAAAAATATATTCTAGGACATCCCATTATGTGCTTGATATTTAGATCGATCCCTAGGAATGTATCATAGGTATCTCAGTTATAGAAGGAATTAGATTTATAATCACTACTAGAAAAATAACGTATATCCATGGACATATTCCCATGGGTTAGATGGTCAGTTTAAATAGATTAGGGTGTGGCCATAATTATTAGAAAATCAAGTTTTTAGAATAGATAAAGCCCTGAGAATAAAGGAGCATGATGCGACATTAATTCCTCCCTCGTCGCGACTCATCTCCCTCATCATGACTCATCTCCACTCATATCCCCTGTAACTAATCATCTCCCACCATCAATCCCACCCCCCATCGTGACTCATCTCCCACCCGCAATCCCCACACTCATTGTTACTCATCTCATCTACCATCTGCAATCCTCTCCCTTGTCTCCACTCACATCCCACCCTCGAAACCCTCCCCCCTCTTCGCACACCGATTGATTCTCCCCCGACCTATCTTTGCCAGATAATCCATTTAGTTCCACTATCCCTCATGTGATCCATCTCGTCCCCTTCCTCGTACATCCCTCTCCCCTACCCAATTCATAGTGTTCCTCCTCCAGTTGGTGCGTCTGGCGAATCAACACATTCCATGAGAAGAATCCATGGGATTAAACCCCTAATCATTGTATGAAGATTTTTGTGGCTACTCCTTCATGACAGATACTTTCAGAAAAAATTCATACTATCTCTAGTGATCGTTTAGCCATCCCTCTGCAGTTGATGGTGACTTTCAAGGTTCTTCCCTGTACAAAAAATGTGTCAATTTCAAAAAATACATTTATTTCATATGCATAAATATGTTCATGTTTTCCTGTATATATATTTATTTTCCAGTGTTACTTATATTGCTATTCAATTACTAGGGTTTGAATTGCTATGTTGTCTGAATTAAACCTTATTCTATTTTTTACTCATAGGTCAATTATTCCCTTACTTTGTAGTATATACAGATTGAGGAGAAACACATTATTGGATTTTTTTGGATTTTTTATGGATCATATTACAATATTTATACACTGAGTGTATTTTTCACTAACAACAACCACATATGTTGGTCAATGACGCTATCTTCTAGTATTACTGATAATAGATATAAATACCTTTTGGTTTGAGTATCTCATCATAAAAAAATATGCCTATGATATATTCTAATTTTAGACTCATGAAAGTTATTCATTATTCATTTATTAATCAATGTGAAACGTACGCACTAATTTTGATTATCTTTGGTCCAAATTTATCTCTCACGAAATGATCTACAGTTCATTTTATTTGGATATTGTGAATGGTATTTAAAGGAACAATCATTTAAGTCCTGATGAACATATAATTTCTTTCACATTGTGTTTTAAATTTCTTGGTCTCCTGATGCTACATGATGCAAGGTGTTGGACTTTAATTTCACCAATACCATCATATGGAAGAGTGAGAGAGTTTCCTAGTGTAACAACTTGGCCCCGCCTACCAGTTGCCCCGTAGACACATGGTCCCCAACCCAGGGCCCACCCACGTGCCCGAATAGGTCATATGACTAATGATTTTCCCCACAAGCCAAAACATGTCCTTTTAAGTGTGCTTTGTCCTCAATCACACACACCCTGGGAAATTTTTTAGGAGGTCCCCCATCCGGATCACTACTCCAGGCCAAGAATGTCTAACTGTGGAGTTCTAATCATAACGGATCCCAAAAAGAAGGTTCACCTTTTTGACATGAGTAATATCATTTAGTCATTTAACCCTGAATCATTTGGGGATGTTACAATCTCACCCCCTCTAGATCACAATGTCCTCATTGTAGGCCCTACATCTCATCCCAGGTAGTGTACATGCACTTAGGGCTGGGTACCACCTCTGATTCAAAATGTAATAACTGGGCCCCACCCACCAGTTTCCCCGCAGACACGTGGTCCCCACCCTGGGGCCCACCCTCATGCCCGAATGGGTAATATTTATACACTAAGTGTGTTTTTCACTAACAACAACCACATATGTTGGTGAATGATGCTATCTTCTAGTATTACTGATCATAGATATAAATACCTTTTTGTTAGAGTATCTCATCATAAAAAAATATGACTATGATATATTCTAATTTTAGAGTCATGAAATTGATTCATTATTAATTTATTAATCAATGTGAAACGTACGCACTGATTTTGATTATCATCGGTCCAAATTTATCTATCACGAAATGATCTACAGTTCATTTTATTTGCATATTGTGAATGGTATTTATAGGAACGTTCATTTAAGTCCCGATGAATATATAATTTCTTTCTCATTGTGTTCTAAATTTCTTGGTCTCTTGATGCAACATGATGCAAGGTGTTGACCATTAATTGCACCAATACCATCATATGGAAGAGTGAGAGAGTTTCCTGGTGTAACAACTTGGCCCCGCCCACCAGTTTCCCTATAGACACGTGGTCCCCAACCTGGGGCCCACCCACGTGCCCGAACAGGTCATATGACTAATGATTTTCCCCAAATTCCAACACATGTCCTTTTAAGTGTGCTTTGTCCTCACTCACACACACCCTGGGAAACATTCTAGGAGGTCCCCCATCCAGATCACTACTCCAGGCCAAGCATGTCTAACTGTGAAGTTCTAATCAGACCGGATTTCGAAAATGAAGGTTCACCTTGTTGACATCAGTAATATCATTTAGTCATTTAACCATGAATCATTTGGGGATGTTACAATCTAACCCCATTTAGATCACAATGTCCTCATTGTAGGCCCTACACCTCAACCCAGGTAGTGTACTTGCACTTAAGGCTGGGTACCACCTCTGATTCCAAATGTAATAACTGGGCCCCACCCACCAGTTTACCCGTAGACACGTGGTCCCCACCCTAGGGCCCACTCTTGTTCCCGAATGGGTCATATGACTAATAATTTTCCCCACATGCTAACACCTGTCCTTTTCAGTTTGCTTTGTCCCCACTCACACAAACCCTGGGAAACTTCTCACGAGGTCACTCATCCTAATCACTACTCCATGCCAAGCATGCTTAACTGTGGAGTTCTAATCAGACAGGCTCCTGAAAAGGAAGGTGCACCTTGTTGACATGAGTCCTATCAATTATTCATTTAACCATGTATCATTTGGGTATGTTACACCTAGAGAGTGGTTCATGAGCTTAAAATATACAAGCAGAGTTGAGGATGTGATAATTACTGGTAAGCACATAAATAATCTATGAACTTTTAATTTCTATAAGATTAACTAATGTTAGGAAATAATTTTATTCTCATCATTGATCAGTACTTGAAAATTATATCTTCACTACAACCAAAAGGGAAAATCCAATCCAATGTATGATTCTTTGTGGTGGGTTTTAGGGTACATAAATATATTCAAGTATCACTTAACCTTGCCCTTGATTTGTAGTCAACTGTTTGGTGGGTATCATCATCATCCCTTATATATGGTCTGTTTTTAATGAAGAATGGTATATATTGTACGCTTAGTTAAGGCTGTATGATACAGTGACTACAATAGAACAGTTATGATAAGTTTGTTAAAAAAAATAAGCGGTGATTTTTCCATTTCTCATAATCGTAATGAAATGAAATAAGTGTCGTAAACAGTTTAGAATTTGTTCTTAAACAGAGCATAAAATCAGAAACACAATATTTTTAGTATGTAATATGGAAATACATATACAGAAGCATGTATCATAGATTATAAGTGTTAGATGCACTATTCAATATGTGTTACCAAACTCAATTTAAATTCGTTGTAGTATATTTTATTTTAACAAATAAGGATTCATTAAAAATGTGCTCATGTCATATCTTTCACCCCCCTCACCTCCCAGATTTAGGTTATTTATCTTTTTGAGTTTTTGGTGAGAATTGTACAATTTATTGGTAGGTAGATGATGTTTGGTGGAGCTTGTGTGGTGAATACCATTTAAATTCACTAGACCTCATCTTATTGAATTAAATGATTCTCGGGACATCAAAATTTCCTATGTGACATTTTGGAATGAAATAATGACAATCATCCTAAGGATTCATATAGATCATGAAAATTTATGTAATATGAATATCAAAAAAGAAATTTATCATCCATAGGAATAATTTTTTTCCATATCGTCCATATTAAAATAAATTTTGGTGATAAGATGAAGTTCATTATAAACTTTTTAACTAAGAGAGGTGAATTGAATCTTTCAAACTATAACTCTGCAGAATTTAGCAATTTGATTCTTCCTATAAACATGAATGTCCTTGCTACAATAAATCTTAGATTTCCTCCAACAAATGACTTGTCTTGAGACAGATTCATAATGCTCTAAAATCCCCTTGATGAAAGAAAGTGACTTGTCATCACGTTCCAGAAATATGAAAATTTTGTCAACATAAATCATGTGGGTGGGTATTATTTTATTTCTAGAGCCTTAATTGGTGATAAATAAGTAGAACCTGTATCCTTTAGGAGGAATTTTATATGTTAATCCCTGATAATTCCAAATAAAAAAGTTGAGGTAGGACCCCTATCTTATCTATTAAGAGTGACTGAAGAATCATTTGAGAGACCAATTAATAATGAAACAGAGACTTGAACTATTGATAAGGTCTGGAATAAGATTAATAAATTTGGTTGAGAAGACAAAACTTTCACATACATAAAAAGTGAAATCCTAGATAAGAGTGTCAAAAACAATAGATATGTCAATATTTAAATAAATATTTATAGGTCTAGATCTAATCTTAATATATTCACAATATCAGAGTTAGTATATAAATAATTATTTTACTTCCATGTATAATAACAAACTAATTTAGAGAAAAAAATATACTTACAATATCCCCACAAACATAAAATAGTCACCTTACTGATGAGATTATTAATATTATTTTGTCGAGCGATATGATTATAGTCTCCAACAACAATGAAATGTTCAACCTTTGTAATGATGGTATTTAATTGAGAGTTATTACCTAATGGAATAGATTCTAGTCAAAAAATTCTCGAACAACCTGTACAAGTTCCGAATGTGTAACTTCACAAAATTAAATGATGAAGTAGTTAGAGAATCTATCCAGTTCATCTTCACTATCCCTATTATGAGACAAAATTACCTGTTTAATTTCATCCTTAGCAGGTAAGGTAGTGAGAAAATAATTCTTACCCATATGTGCAATATTAAATAGTGGTTCAATGTGACTGAACAACGCATTGGATATACTCCCATAATTATTAAGAGTCTCTCTATTCACCATAATATTGGGGAAATTTTTTATATTCCTGAATTTATTATTTATAATGTGAAATAATTGAGTGTTTCAGTCACCCTATTTGATCCATAATAAATGAATATACATTATAATAATACTCTCATGAGTATGAATGAGCTCTCTAATCTCAGATTTCTGTAGAAATTCTTCAGATGAGGGGGTATCAAGGTTAGAATAATTGTTTCGACATTTAAAAATATCATCCAAAAACTACTTGATTTTCTCTGGTCCATCCTTTGAGAAAATATTTAGTAGATTCAAACATTAACATGAGCCTTTAGAAAACATTTCCTTCAAATCATCTCATCCATTTCTATTATAAAATTTCACAACATTCCATAAAATAGAGACAAGCATTAATGAATTTAAATGGGACAACATGTATCATTTAATTAGTTTATAACCATAAAAGAAGTGGGTGGTGATTTCAGTAAACACTGTGAAGAGATATACACCAAAAGATAGAATCCATATCAAGTCCATTAAGGGAAATAAAGGCCTTATCAATCCTACTAGACTGCCTCCTATTAATAGTGTATCTGGTCCATGTGAACTCATATTCATAAGAATAAATTTTATAAAAGAGACCATAATTAATTAATCTCAAAATTTATATGGATACAACATGAAAAAAATAATATACCTTTATTTCATCAAGACTAAGAATTGAATTAAATTCCTCCAAATGTAACCAATTACAAGATGGAGGAACTATTGTAGAGACTACATTTAGGAAGACTGTTATTTATACTTTTTTATTGGAATGATTGTTCATTGTTGTCATCCCTTTTTTAAAATTATTTATTGTTCCTCTAGATCCCATGAATAATTTATTTTTTCACCATAGGTGCTACAAATTGTTTGGTGCTTGTTTGGTTAAATACATACAACATTAGCTGCTATCCATGCTGTAATTTTTTGGAAGTTGTATCTCATGATGGTAGAATTGATTGTAGTCTAAAAATATATAACATTATTATTTTTTTCTATAAATTATGAAATATATATCCTATATTATCCCCTATTACTTTTATTTAGGTATGTTTCTATGATCATTAGTACATTCTGATAAATTTCTTTAGAACATCTTTTTTTGTTTTTTAATTTTGTTTCCTTGTATGTCTTTTTACTATTAGGCTGAAGTGGCTATTGGAAGGGGTTAATTTCTTTATAATGATGATATTGTGAGAAATACATGGTTTTTTATTTTCCAATAAGTCTGTGACACCAACTAAGTATATTGCAAGGTAAATTTTAAAAACAACAATCATATGATTTTATTTTATATTTTAATTCATCCAAGAGATCATGTGTTTTTTACAAATTATTAAATAGAATTTTATGAAGGTGTATCTATTAAAACCTGGTGGATCGACATAAGGGAAATTTGAGAAATTTTTCAAGCACTTATAATAGTCTATTCTTTATATTTTATCTTTTTAAAAAATTATAATTGTATCATTTTCCAAATCTCTCACTTCAGATCTAGTTTTCATATATTTTTTCTATTATAGATTTTATCATCCATCTAATGATGGTATCTAGACTTACTCTTTCTAGCAGTTTTTTCATTACTTGGTATTTACATTTCAAAAACCACTCAAATATAAGAAACAATAAGGATTTCAAAATATTCTTTCTATATTTGTTGTTCATGTGATTTGGAAAATTTTATACTCTCCCACTATAATTATTTTGGCATAGGGCTATAGGAAAGCTGGTCTACGGAAATCAGAAATGAAATTTTTTATTAGTTTGATGTTGATGTTATCTGTATAGAAAAAATGAACATCTCTCAGTGATCGTAGCTACTTCTACCTCAAAATTTTCTAATGTTGATCCCTCTTTGGTTAATCTAATTTTGACATATGGATTTCATATGTATCTTGATTAGGTATGTAATACTTCTTCCATATTCTATTATCGAAGAGTTTAATGAGTTTTTCACAATATTTTAAAACCATGATATGGAAATCATAGTCATGTAGTTTCTCAATGATTACATCCACTCATTAGTTCAAAACTGTAATAACACCATTGGCCTTTTCTGGAAATCACGTTTCTTCTCTTCCTTGACCAATTCTTATGTGATGGTGGATGATTCTACAGTTGCTAATGCATACACTGATCTCTTCAAAATTTCATTATCCAATTCCTTGCATGGTATGGATTCCATGGATCCTCCTAAAACATTGGAAACTATTAAATTGATGGGTTTTATATTTTCCAATGTAAGAACATGAATTCATAAAAAACATGATATATGTAATTTTACATTAAGAAGAAAACTTCTATTTCATTTGAACATTGTTGATGATTGCTGCCCTGGAAGATAACAATGATGGATCACCATTCATTCTAATGATCCAATTTTATAAATGCCTGGATGAGTTCTCAAGTCATCTATTTTCAATACTTCAACCACTAGAACCAAAATATGTTATGTATGTGTTTAGGAATCTTTTATTCAGTAACTTTTTTCAATAAATCATGTATTATTCATTTTTTTGAAATGAATTGTGTGGATATTATGTAGTTTAGGGTAATACATGTGTGAAAGGATACACTCATCATCTATTTCAGGAACATTCCTTGTTGAGGATGGACCCTATTATTTTGGAATGCTGCAAATAATGCTTGGGAAGCTCTCTCAAAGTCTTCATAGCCAGGTATGTCCTGTAATTGCAGGCTATTCAATACAATAGCTTCAAGAATCCATTTTCCTTCATTTTATTAAGATGATTTAATCATTGAAAAATTTGTATAATAACCTAAACCGTGTAAAATGTGTCCTTTTTTCTGTCTTCTGTACTTTATAGTTTTCACACTATAATAAACATGATAATAGAGGTAGTTGTCCACCATATTGAACCTATGATGTTGTCTGTTAGTTTATCTATTAAAGGACCACCTATTAATGGATTAGGCAAAAGTGGAATTTCCAATGCTTATATCTTGATGAACAATTTGTGTTTTAGTTTTCTTCTGGTTTTTGAGCTCGAGGTGGAGTGAAGTGGATCAGTTTTGTTGTGGCAGTAGGAAAGTGGTTGAAGGAGGGGTGTAGGGAGGAGGGGTTGCATGGGAATCATGGGTGTGCAGGGGGCGTGTTCAAGGTGGTGATCTAAGGGGTACAATGGGGGGTGTCCAGGGGTGGGGATGGGGGTGGGTGGTCCAGGAGGGGGGTGTCTAGGTGGGAGGGGGTGTCCAAGGGGAGGTAGGGTTGGGGATTTTATAGGGGTGGTGGGCTATTGCTAGGGGGTTCAAGGTGGCTGTCCCGATGGGTGAAATGGGGGGGGGGGTGTCCAAGAGGGGGTAAAAGGGTGTGTAGGGGGTGTCCATGAGGAGGTAAAGGGGGCTGTCTAGGGGGTGTGGGATACTTTAGGGGGGTTCAAGGGTACTGACCATGTGGGTTCATGGGGGGTGTCCAAGAGTAGGGCATGTGTGTAAAGGGGGATGTGGGGGGGGGGAGGGGGGGAGGGGTCGGGGGCTTTGTAGGGCTTGGGATTCTGCAGGGGTTGGGGGGTAATGGGGCTGTTCAGGGGGTGGGATACATCAAGGGGGTGAAATGGGGTTGTCCATGTTGGTGCACAGGGAGGTGCCCTAGTGGGGGCATGGGTGTGTAGGGGGGTGTCCAGGAGGGGGGGGGGGTGAAAGGGGGTTGTACAGGGGCATGGGGGTAGATGGGGTGTTCAAAGGGGCTGTCCGGGGGGTGCATGTGGGCTGTGTAGGGTGGGAAAGGGGGCTGTCTAGGGGGGCATTTGGGTACATTGGATGTTCAAGGCGGTGTAAGGGGGTTCTCTAGGAGGTGCAAGAGGGTGCATGGGGGATTTTAAAGGGATTCAAGGGGGATGTCTAGAGGGTTGCATGGGGGTTGTCTAGGGGGAATGAGGGTGTTGAGGGGCTGTCAAGGGGGTGCAAGGGGCTCTCCAGGGAGTTTAAGGTGGTGTTGGGGGAGTTCAAGGGGGTGCAAGTTGGCTATCCATGGGGGTGTAATGGGGCTGTCCAGGGGGCATGGGGGTGTTGTGGGCTTTCCAAGGGGGTGCATGGGGGCTATCTAGGGGGTAAGGGGGCTATACAGGGAGGGATGGGAGTGCAGGAGGGTGTTCAAGGGGGTGCAAGTGGCTGTCTAGGGGGTTGAAGAGGGATATCCATTAGGGTGTAGGGGTGGTGTTCAATGGGGTCAAAGTGGGCAGTCTGAGGGATGCAATGGGGTGTTCAAGGGGGTTCTAGGGGGTTGTCTAGTGGTGTGAAAGGGGGTTTTACATAGAAAAATCAGGTGCAGGGGGGTGCAATGGGGCTATCCAAGGGGTGAAAGGCTGTGAAAGGGGGTTGTACAGGGGTGTAAGGGGGTTCATGGGGGTTTTGGGGTGTTTTTTTATGAAACAGTAAGGCCTACAACCATAGTTTTAAAATGTCGATGTAGGCTTATTTCTACTCTTTTAAACAGTGGCTGAAGCCATAGAGCCACAGTTTTGAACCGTGACAATTGGCCCTAAGTGGTTTAATGTTATGCGATGGTTTCAAACTATGGATAAAGACATAGAGCCATAGTTTCAACCCTTACCTATATCCCATTAGCCATGTTTTTGAACCATGGATAAAAGTATTTCCCTATAGCCACGACAATACCATCCACAGTCCATTGAGTCGTGGTTGTAACCTATAGCTACAGTTTTTGGGATTATAGCCACAATTTGAAACTGTGGAAATAACCTATATTTCCAGTAGTGAATATTTCTTTTTATTTGGGATAATACACATTTTTTTACCATCTGATCAGGGCTATCAAACTAATTATGGAACGGGATATCATTTCATGGGTTTTCCAATGGACATGGCCTACTAATTAGCTTGAAATATGTCGATTTCCTCATTGAAATTCCTTGATTATATTATTTTCATATAAAAGTATCTCTTAAAGACATATAGAAAGAAAAAAATGATCATGTTGGCTTGTTAATGGGATGTTGAATTTCCTGGGTGGAATGTGTGTGGGCCATTACATGATCAGGGATGACATATCTAGAGGATATCAGGGGAAATGTTGGGATGATCCTTAAATCCATCACAGGATCCAAAGTGACATTTAAAGTGAGGTTTTCATGATCCATATGACAGTCACTGGTGTCATCAAATAAGTTGGGTGACAGACTTGGTGGTTGTTGTTAGAGTTAATGTGATATGTCTGGAAGGTGATGTAATATCCAGGAAGACATGTCTAGAGGACATCCCGATATCTAGTTGGATGTTCAGAGGGTTTCATCAGACAAATTTTATATGTATTGGTTTTGTCACAAGAATCAATTTTCATTTACTAGAGCAACTATACGAGTTGGGAGATACGTATGAAGAACATAACAAGGATTGGACAGAGAACTTGGAGTGTTTCATGGGGATTGAGAGGCATTCTTAGGGAGCATCCTGGGACTTTGATTGACCTGTACAAATCACATCGCATGATCCAAATTGTATACCAAAGGTGTATTGTGAGATCTATGATACAAGTCCGGGTGATTTTATGTACTTTTTTTAGTCATGGAACATGAGGATCATTATATACATTTGTTGTATAATTCTCCCAAATTTTAATATCTATGTCATCCATTTAATGAAAATTCCATTTATTTTCTCAATGTTATATTTTATATGTATTGAATGATTTATAAAATATGTGGGATGTTCTTAGCATGACCCACTAGAAGTCATTTGTGAGATCTGTGAGTGATCCTGTGATGTACTTATGTGTGTTTCAAGATTAATATGACTGTCCAACAGATATTACATAATGAAATTATTTTCATATTGTGATATAAACCACTTAATGACATGTCTCTAGTGATTGTTGAAATACTTCGAGGCTCCATGGAAAATTCCTATTTTTTATTATGGGGGAGGGGGACATTAATTATAGGCCTCTTAACCCAAAATATTTTCCACTCTCTACATTGTGTATAATATAAATCTTGGTTGGATTTATTGGAGGGATTTGATGTCATCCATTTTCTTGTGGTTCTGTTGTATGTCATTCATTGGGTTTTACGTTATTTTAATTGACCCGGAGATCATCCTATCAATACCCCGTTTAATTATTTATGGCCAATTAAAGGGGACTTGTCGAATTATTCAGATGTCATGGGGTACTTTTTATATTTTTAGGCCGACATGTATAAGGATTTCTACTAGATCAAGATTCATGTTGGAAGGTTTTAATATGAAATTTTATTTCCACATCAATGATATTTCACAATGAATATATTTCATTAAATGGGTTATTTTTGAGATCAAACCATATTTTCAGGGGTTCTTGAGAGAAATGATGATGCATATCTTCAGTATTAGGAGCACAATAGGCTCCCTATTTTTTCACTTTTATTTCGTTATTTTTCCCAGGGGTAAGGGATATTGAGATCATGCATGATTTTGGTTGAATACAATCACTTTACATATTATTGATTCACCATTTGGCCATAAAATTATATTGTGGTGATGCATGATAACATTATGGATAATCATTTCTACAAATTTTTATCCATATTGAGAGGGTGAGACTACCTGGACATGTCTGAGGCCTTTTGAGTGATTTGGGTAACATGCTTGTAGGTTTTTTCATGATAAGGAGTACATGTCATTAGGGATTATACTATGTCTTGTGGGATTTATGGGTATGTTGTCTGAGTTGTGTAACTAAAATAAGATCCTTCCTTTCTTATTTTTATTTCATTTCCTTTGTTACCATGGTTTGGAATCTAGAATACATTTATGAGTTTTGTAGACTATAATCAATCATCCAATTAGTTATTTATCATGTTATATTTAAGACCATAATACACTCCCACAAGTTTGAAATTTTCTTCCTCATTTCGAAGTATTGTTGGAATTTTTTTAGGTGTAATACACCTTACATTTTTTGTGACATGTGGAGCTCCTTTGGCAATTATCGCACATTCACAGAATATATGGGGTGCTATAACTGGAGAAGAATTTCCTGTCAAAGGGGATACAATATATCTTCTGACATATATGAACTATGTGTGCCCATCCACATGACCTTCCACATGTCATTCAATAATATGTCTCTTGAAGGATCATGAAATCTTCATGATATTTTACACTTATTTATTTATTTGTTTTATAAGGAGAGTAATATTGTTTTATCGATATATATTCATTTATGTTTTTTATGATACTCATTTGGAGGGTGTTAAAAAACATGGTTTTTTTTTGGAATTTCAATTCCTATTCGAACTATTATTTAGGGATGGATATAATTTATGTTTGTTTTGGTTTTTATTCTGTTTCATTATTTTTTATTATTTTGACTATGCCTCTGAAAAAATTATATCTGAATTGTAATGGGTATTTTTGGTAGACTTTTGAAATATTCCTTCCTTAATCATACTCTATCAAGACTATTGGTAATGTGGGGGGTGGGGAGAAACTATTATTTACTAAATAATTTTTTTCATAGTTATTATGGTCAACAGGGTGATTTAGAGTGGATATAAGTAATGAAAGAGAGAATATATTACATAATAACTCAATAATACTATAGTTTGTGATCTCTATTTTCTAGTTTGATAGATTATGTACAGATCAAGGAAAAATTATCATGTCTCCATAATTTTTAGATTGAATAAAATAGGTGTTCCTTAAAACCACCTATGTTCAATGGATCATTCTGTAGGAAGTGATGGTTATGAGTATAATAGAATTTATGGGTATTAATTATAAGTAATACATGGTGAGGGTTTACATTGTCTATATTAGAAAGATAAGTCCATTTACTCTAAATCTTGTGAAATTTGATTAAATGAAATCTAATTTATTCATGAGATTCATTTTCCTAAATATCTATGACTGATTTCTATCATCAAATATAGTATTCATTAATGGAATTGAAGATGTTGAATTTATGGTCGAAATGGTTTTCAATGGTTACACATATCAAGTGGCATCATTGATTTTGTTGGTGCTAATAATGGTTACCCATCTCATGAGATGTTTAAAGTGTAGGAACAAATTTTTGAGGAGTATCAATCATTTTTTTACTTTTTTTGAAGAGAAATTTCCATGTGTATTCTTATTTTTATGTTTTGGACATACAAGGTTTCATGCATCATTGACGAGAAGTCTTGAAATCATTATGGTGGGATAGATAATCTTCAAAAAAAATAAAAATATGAATATAATTAATTGAATAAAAATAAACCCACACTATATCAGAAACATTAGAGTCATTCAAATTTGATATATTGAGTTTAGCACTACTGTCACTTTTTTTATTTTCACAATTCATTATTTTTAAATTATCGATGTATTTAATTTGGGTAATATCTTATACAAATCATGATTATATACATATTATTGTTAATGAACTATGAATCTTTCATCATTAAATGTAATTTTAAGACATTTTTTAAGAGTTTTATAATTCATTTTAGTTGATAAATTATGGTTTTATTACAATAAACCACCATGTCATTAGAATATTTAACATTTAAAAAGAAATAGTTTAGATGTCATCTTTTTGTATTCCCTTGATTTTTTTTGATACAATAATTTTCATTTATAATCAGAGTATTGTTATGTAATTTTCCAAATATTATTATGTTTGGTGTTTCTTTTTTTTTCATTCTTTCCATAGGTTTGAGAGGCCTTATTTTAATAATCATTAAAAAAATTAGTGATAGTTTAGTGGTATTAAGATTAATGATGGGGAGTTTGTCTCCCCATGCCCATGTTTTATTTTATTATTTAATTTAATTTTGTATTTTAATATTTTCATCAACTCTTGATTTTAATTATTAACAAAATATTTAATTTTTGATGTTTTGGGATACTTTAATCAATATTTCATGGTTACTAGGTATTTTCTAGCATAAAATGTGTGAATAAATTTACATAGGGAAATTTTTAATTATTTATGTTCATTCATGGTTTAGTCTATATGGGTGTTATGTAATTTACTCTAACCCCTATGAATACTATGGGTAATAATGAAAGAGTTTTTCTGTCTAGGAGATTGAATCCAAATTGAAATGTGTAAATTAAAATTATTTGATTTTTTTTAATGTCTATATTTTTAATAAAAATATACTCAAAATTTGGTGTCTAATTTATTAAAAAATCCAGAAACGTCCATAGAAATTTTTCATGCTTCATATACCATGTGTTCAAACGATTAATTTTTTTTTAAATTGTATATGATGAAACATTGGAACATATATTGGTCAAATTTGTAGCCAAAAAAGGTTGCCAACCCTATTTTCCAAAAAAAACAGATATTACATAAACACTATCATTGTTCTAAAAACCCATTTGACCAAAAATCCTTATTAATCAATCATAAAGATTTATGGTTCTCAAATGTAATGCTTTCTTGAATCCACTTTTAATTTTTGGGTATTCATCCCCATATTTGTGTGGTTTCTCCTCAAGTAATCTGTTTTTTCCCACAAGTTTCCTTCAAACATTTTTATTTCTTATTTAAATATATATGATTTATGAATTATGATTCTTATGTGATTATTTTATTATAGAACCATATGTATTTTACTCATATGTTTTTTAGGTTTCCCCACTGGTATATTTCTTTACATGTTTGAAGGATTCATCACATTTACAGAATATTGAGCGAGGTGAAAAACTTTTCACTCCAAGGAATTACAAGTTTTGCATGAATCCTTAAAAATTTTGATTTAAATATAATTGCAATTTTTAATAAATCCATGATCCAATTTTAAAATATATTTAGTCTAATGTTTTGATTTAAAATATGTTTTCTTTGATTTCAAATTTATTATGCCTTTATATTGAAAAGACATGTATAAAATATGTTTAATTAAATATTAGAAATGAATTTCTAAAGGGTTTAGGTTATATATGTGATGGTTATGATTTAATGTAATAATACTAGTTTGTTTCTAGGAGTTCAGTTGGGTGATCTTTTTTTAATTTCATTCATTTAGTTTTTTATGATCTTAATGGAAATTATTTTAGATTGATGTGAGAAATGAATTTTTTTCCTTTATTTAATTAATTATAATTCTTTATGAATTTTTTTATATAATACCATAAGGTGTTTGTATATATTTCTACACATACTTGTGCATATATATGTGTGTAAATTAATATGAATGGAAATTTCATATTATGTTTTATAAAAGAAATAAATTTTTAAGTATTTAAATTGTTTCAAAAATGATTTCAAATGGATATTTTATATGGATTTTATATAAAAAATGATGAGAGGAACGTTCATGACATTAAGTAAGTTATTTTATGCTTTTATCAAAAATAATTTTAAAACATTGGTGTTTTCATTGAAAATTTATTACTGATTTTAATATTAAATATTTTTTGGTACATTAAAATGGATTTCTCTAAAATTTTAAACCTATTTGGAATCCTTTTATTTTTAAGTATAGGGATACCATGTATTTGAATGAGGTTGTTTTCTATGAAATTCTTTATGCCTTATTTTGATTCATCGTCTGAATATTTAATATAATGTATACATGAACTCACCACTATTATATTCATAGTATAATATGGATTTTTTGAAGAATGTGAGTCATTTTAATCAGGTCCTAATGAGAGGGATTAGATCTATTATGTTGTTTGAGACCCAAGGGTGGAGTTCCACTATTGAGGCTATTTGAGATTAATTGGGTTGTTATAGTCATCAGATCTGCATCCATATAATGTTATATGGTTTTGAACTGTGTACATCTATAAGGAACTTGCCTTACTCTTAACATAATGTTGAGTTTTTGTGATGAAATTACCTTATTTTACATTGATTATCTTTTTAGGTTTAGATATTTATAGACTTAGGTAATAACTCATACAAAAATACTATGTAATACTAAGTGTTAACATTATATTTCTACGAACTTTCCTCATAATATAAATATTTTAATATAAATCATTAATTATTTTCCATGAAAACATACTGGGTATTTATGATGACTAATTAAATTACCTTACCCATCTGTAATCCCAATGGAAACATTTTAGATAAAAAAGGTATAAAAAAATGCTCAGAAAGGGATATAAAAATAAAGATACTCATTAGCTAAATAAAAAAATTAAATACCATGAAATATTTAACCTTACATCAATGTTATTTGAAATAAATAAATAAACAAAATTTAATAATAAAAAAATATTTTTTATTAACTAAATATCTTAAATCCCATTGACTGCAATTAATAATGATTTTAGATGACCTAGAACATCATATTCATAAAACCCTTTCAAAAACCCATTAATTGGAAAAACCATATAGAAGACTTCCAATATAATTATTAATCAATTAATTGAAGATATATAATTGGGAACACCCTTTATAAAAGATACATTATGTACACATGTGAACTATAATGGGGATCAAACCATCTTTTAAGATTTATCAGGATCACCCCTTTTTCACGAGTTAAAATGTGGCCTAACCATTTGTATAATATATAATGGGATCACCTATGTTCTATAATGGGGTTTAAAACATCATATAATTTGTATTGGGATAACCTATATTGTATGATTCTCAAGTAAAATATCATGAATAAAATACATTCATCATAAATCCATTTGAGAAACTCTTTTTATTCCATATGAAAAAAACATACAGAAAATACTATTTTCTTTGGAATACCCATTTTCAATACCGAAACACAACTTTATTTAAAAAAACTTTTTGAATACCATAATATATAATAAAATGAAATTGGTTTTTTCATTTAATAAAAAATATATGTTTGGAATTGAGGCTGTAAAAAAAATAATAGTCATGACGGAAAAAAATTCATTTTGGCAATGAATGATTAGAATAAAACATTTCTTTTCAATTAATTAAAACATTCTATATGAAAGACATAAAAAATTATATTATTAAATAAAATAAAATAATGTAAAGATATATTGAATGCAATTTTAAAATATTTTACACCAATATTAATGTTCTAATGATAATTATTTTTAAAACTTGTACAGGTAACAAAAATAATACTTAATGGAAAAACATTAAAAGATAGGTTTTAAAGGAAAATTATATTATCACATCATAATCACTTGAATATAAAATCCCATGAAATATTAAAACTAAAAAATTATATATAATAAAATTATAGAAATTCAGGATATAACAAGTCAAATTGTGTCGATATACTACTTATAGTATAATATAGTAGAATAACAACAAAAAATTCATCAATTAATGGAAATTGAGATGATGTCTGATACCTTGAGTTTCATTCATCATATGTGTTCTTATCATCAGAAAAAATAAACATATGTTAAATAATTAATTTCATGTGAAATTTTTTTGTTTTATTATTACTTTTATTACACACATTAAAAATTTATATACAACTACCTAATCAATTATATTTAGGTTGGATGTTTTGACCATAATTGGATTATGTGTCAAAATGACGTCGGTAAGTTTACTATGTTTAATAATTTCATTATTTAAACATAAAAATGATAATAAGAAAAAAATAATTTTCATATTCATACATAAATTTTACATTTAAAGACATTCATGGGTGATGATTATGAAATATGAACTAATATTATAATCATGGAGAGAGTCGGCAAGTCATATGCATGAGAAACATTTCCACTATTATGAATCTTTATTTATTTGAGGTATTTAAATGGTACATTTACATAGTGAACATTATATCATAAATAAAATTATATAAAATTATATATACTTGTATATATATATATTTATGTGTTGATGAAAAAATTAATCACAACACTTTGAAAAGGTGGTAGTCAATAAATCCACTTCTGATGATAACATTTTCTCAGTGACAGAGAATATAAGAAATAAAATGATATATTACACATAAACAATGATAAATATGTCATAAATTTCATAATATTTCATATATATCTAAAATATTCACTATATTTACTCTTATTACATTATGTGTAACATGTTAGTGAAAAGGAATCACATCCCATCTTGAGGTGGTAATCATCAGTAGACACATATTGAGTTCTCATATCCCTTAAACATTGGAATATGAATACTGTTATATATTATATAATTACAAAATTTGTATAATAATATTATAAAAATCATATATATATATATATATTCATCATTATTCCAAAATGTAAGAGGCATTAAGGGAATATCAAATGACATCTTTTCACTAGGCGGTAGTCCGCTATAAATAAGAATGATGATATCATAACTCATTCAGTGGAATTATATATGGGTGTTAGTTTTTAACATAACATAAAAACATATCATCATATTTAGTACTCTTAGGTTTTATATGATCATTATACAATAATAATTGAATGTGTTTGTATAAAGAAATAAAATAAAGACCATTGTTGAATAATATTACCTCTTTTTAGGTATCATCATTTTGATTTCTCTAAATTCATCTATAATTGCCTATATGATAAAAATATTAGTTATATGACGATTAAAGGGATTATTGGGTGTTATTTTGGTTGATTTAGGATGTTCTAGATGACATTAGATATTTGGAGAAGTGGGTAGAGTGTGTGCCATCTAATATTAGAGGAGAAGTGGAATTTTTGATAAATACTCAAATGTATTCACTATTGGGAGGTATGCAATATGTAATTTTATAAAAATATTAATAAAAATTATTTTAGTCAACATATGATTGTAGGGTGCTGAAAAATCCGCAAACAAAATTTTAACCAAATCCCCCCAAAAGAATTGGGGGCAAATTATCAAAGAAGACACACAAAAGGGACCGGTCCGCGAACCTGTCCATGGAAGCACAACGTGGCCAGGCATTGCGAGGCACCCCTTCCGTGAACCTTTGTTGTTCACGAAATGGAGGTGGAGAGGTTCGCAGTCGCGAGGTAGGATGGGTTCCAGTTCGGTTCACAGTCATGAACCGCCGCAACTGCGGACCGCGTCGACAGGTTCAAGACACACCCGCTGTCGTTCGCGGAATGGAGGCAGAACCCTCCGCAGTCGCGGAGCACTCCATGGGTTCTCTTCACAGAGGAGGGGAGCAATCAATACCCACCACGAAATGAGGATTGACCAAGTCAGCTATGAAATAAGTATTTGATTATGGGCCTCCACAAAAGGTGTTTCATGGCCACAGAAACATTCCTTTCCCCACTCTATAAAAGGAGACCAAGGGGGAAAGATGAGGGGATCAGAGAACAGGAATTGGATTCGGAGGAAGGAGATCGGTTGAAGGAAGGCTTCAAATTTCTCAAACAGAGGAATTCCCACCCGTGAACTACAACATGTATATGAATTAAGAAGGAATTGGAAAACACATAATAATTTGGTGAACCAAAAACCTAAAAATAACAAAAAGGAGAACTGAGAACCATACCCCCCTCTGTGGATGAATTCCCCACAGACCAAAGAGTTTATGCCGCATTTCCCATTCGTCGTACCATAGAGAACCCTCCTCCGCGGGCGAAACCCCGACCAACAAGCCTCCGATCCGTGCCGCCCTTAACCGCTGCTGCCCACCTGGAATCCTCCGCAGACCACCCTGGTTCGCCGATTGATCCCGGAGCCGCGAACCATCCTAGTTCGCAGATTGAAGCTTAATCCACGAACCACCCTAGTTCGTGGGACGCCAATAAGTCCGCGGACCACCCTGGTTTGCAGACGGCTTCTCTAGCTACATGGAAATTCCCCATGCGAAGGGCTCCACCACCCATACCTCTCGTTGGCTCGCCAAATACTTCGGTGTTCTCATTTAAAGATCTAGGTAAAATACTTCCAATCCAGCCAAGTCTTCCGCGACTTCTTCATCGGCCTATTCATCGGCCCCAAGCTGAGACCTCTTCTAGAGCCACAAGATCAGCGTGTTATAACTTTCAGGTGCATCAGTGTGCCATTTTGAGTTCAAATACCAATAGTAAACAGTGGCAAAGGGGTTGCCCCGACCCTTGGGCGGATTCCTGAAGCATGCCTGGGTTCACATTCCCACGGTAATGCGGGGTCTGGTTCCGAGTCCCCCCTTCCTGCCTCTACTCATGAGGATGAGGAACTGAAAGCTTCGGCGGTTGGTCACTTCTCTCCCCCCCCCCCAGAGAGGGGGCGGCATACCCATCCTATGGCAGCCATTCCCATGCACCTCGGTAATTCCTCGGGTATCTCCATGGGGAATAAGAGAGACGATGGGAACAGGAGCACCCCCTTTCCCTCTCCTGCTGGGCTTTTTCACCCAGGTTGTCCATCTCGGAGTAAGCCCCGACCTTCGGGGCCTCCTCAGAGTGTATTCCCCAAACCATCACCATGGGAAGCCTTCATGTGTAAGCCCCACTCTGCTTCTCACGAATGCACCTTTCGTGACGTCATCCTCTAGTCCCTACTGCCTCTTATTTCACACACCGAGCATGACTCACGTGGGCTTAGAGTAAGAATCGACCATGAGATCCTCCGCTAGGCCTCCTTAGTGTGTAATCCCCAACCCATCATTCTGGGTTTCCCCAGAGCGTAAGCCCCAAGCCAGAGTAAACTACGTGGACTTTGATCCATGTCAAAGCATGGTACGTAGGAAGCCTCCATGAGGTTCATGCCCACCACCCTGTCATTTTTTCACGCCGAGTTCCACCCTCGTCCAACATGGACTTTGATCCCTGACTCCTAGATAGGGTACGTAGGAAGCCTCTATAAGGTTCAAGCCCACCACCCATCGGACCACCTGGTCTCTCTTCACGTCGGTTCCCCAACACCTATACGAACTATGTGGACTTTGATCCCAACTTCCTAAGCTGGGTACGTAGGAAGCCTCTTTGAGGTTCAATCCCAACAGCCAGTCGATCTGACCATCTCTATGTTAGTTCATTGTGCCACTCCTAGTGCCACCTCAAGCGAGTTCCATCCCTTCAGGGTCATTAATCCAACAAGGGAATGAAAACCTCAGGCATAAATGATTCCAAACCCCTACGTCTAGTTGACCGTTTCCCTCCAATGTTAAATCTGTGGATACTATGTTTGGGTATAAACCAAAGATTCTTGAACATATGAATACGTCTTAAATCTATAAGAGAGTCCCAGAACAGGAAATAATCCCCCCCCCCAAAAGGGTGTGATGAGCCCAACTTCCCATCCTCTCGACCAATGTGAGTTTTTAAGAGTCGCTGGTCAGACCATCCAGCGAACGCCTACCTTTGGAAAGCAGGTCCATCAATCATTGGATACGGAGCCGTTGGGAATTTCGTGGTTGAAAACCAGAGTGAAACAAGAAATGGTGAACCCAACGTGAATCTTTAACCAAACATGATGGATTCAAAATAATCTCACCCAATTCCCCCTTATGCTCTAAAGGAGGGCCAAGCAAGGTCATTAATTATGCATGGGATTATGAGATGCTTCTTTAATGGGTTTTCTGCTTCTATTTGCTAAAATGTTTTGTAGCCACTACTTTCAGAACTCCCTTCGATCCAATGGAATCGCAAAGGAACTCACAAGTGTGTGCTTCCAACTACGCAATGACGAGGCATCCTTACCTATGGAGGACCCCGTCACCCACCCATCGTCTTCATCATTGGGTCTCAGACGTGCTGATCTGAGAGTACCACGCGAATGGTACTCTCCCAACGGTGGAGGCAGCCATGCATGCCCTTTAATCCGTCAAGACTCGCCGGTCGCCTGTCCAGTAGTGACCGCAATGGCGGATCCAGACATCCCCTGTCGCTATATCCAACCATTTCGGGAGTCTATCCCCAGAATGGGATAATGCATACCTCCATTATCTCAGGGAGGCGGATGAGGTCGACATTGAGGACTTCATACCCCCCGAACGGGGGTTCCGCTCCAAGCCCCCCGCCAAAATACGTCATCGTGGTCACGCCACGACCCAACATCCTCGCGTCGAGGAGGATGTCTCCCCGAGGATTCAGGCCCATTCTATCCAAGATCTGGCCCCTCAAACCACCTGACGAGGGCCGCATACGTACAATCAGGGACCAATAATCACCCTGGTCCCTGAGGAGGATCTCCGCTGCTCAGCCACGGAGACATACCACGAATAGGAACCTAAAACTATTCGCTCCTCCCAAGCATGCCATCCAGACATGGAGGCATCATACGAGCCGGCGTGCATCCCAGCCATGCCCCATCAAGATTGTCGCTCACGCAGGGCGACACTTACCCAACAGACACCTCTCCCTGCACAGGGTTGTGAAGTCCACCAGCTCGACAGGGTGGAAACCTGGAACCTATAGGACAATCTCCTGGCAGTTGCTTCAGACGCCCGCCATCCTGATATGGTGGAAATCAACAAATCCCACCACCCAGATGTGGCGGAAAATTATAGGCATGAACGTCTCACCGCCAACAAAGGACACTGACTCGATACGGTGGGAAATCAATATATGCAAGGCCATCTCCCTACAGATGCAAGTAAAGTCTGCCACCCCAGTGTGGTGGAAAACGGAGAGAGAAACCAACATATCCCAGTATAAGGGAAGATTCGTTCACCTGCCCCGATACAAGATAATTTTCAGTACCCACTGACCACTATAGGACTGGAGTAGGATATTCCTACTCCGATACCGGAATGGGTCTTCATACCCATTCCAGCCAAAGATGTCTCTCTACATATCCTGGCAATGATGGAGGAGCATGTATCGATCCCATATCATATCTTGCAGACTTTCTAGCATGTGATTGCATCGGTGGCAACAGCAAGGACTCGGGCTCGTAAGCACATCTCCCCAATTGAGGCGACTCATCTAAGAGACGAGATAGACACCTCGTAGTAGATCTGCATCCCTGCAACAGCCCAGGAGGGTCACCGACTACATTCCACGACGCAAGGGCAACCAGATCGAGTATCTTCAATCGTTCCAACTGGGGGATACCATTCCATCATGGTGGATTCTCCAGAGCAGGCATATACCCCTGCTAAAATTCAAGATGTTTGTCGGCGTATCCCGACAACATCGCGAGACCCAATTAGACAGCGACCCAATGGTGAAGGTTGTTGTCAACAGCAGACGATACCCACTGCCCACAAAAGAGCGCCCCGAACGCGCCGAAGGCATCCGGAAAATAAAGAGCAGAATCATGACTCTGCTCTGCTGGAAGCTGGGGTTCCCAACTCCATTAAGCATGCCACAAAGGTGAAAAACCCTTCCCCCTATGACTATATTATGGGAGTGGCAGTAGCAGTTGCGAAGGTCCTCCCCGCAATGTCGCTACCGGCAGCTCTGAAGGTCCTCCCCAGAGCACCAGTGGGGGCCTCCCCTGTTGGCATATAACGATCGGCCACAAGATCTTCTCTGTTGATGAAATTCACGGAAACCCTCCACGTGACTAGAAGAAAGAGCAGTAGGAAGGTCCTCCACTTGCTGTGGTCCACCCTGAAGGTCCTCCCCTGGGTATGCACTGAAATCACTCTCTATGCAGTGGGACCACAGATTATGATGGTAGTCCTCACTATCATAGTCTCAACTATGGAGGCCCTCCCTGTAGTGACATCTCATTACAACAAGAAGCTCTTGCCCTTGTTGTGGCTTTCCTTAAAGGTCCTCCCCAGGGGTTACGCTGCAACAAAACTCCACGCATCCAGGCATCAAGTCATGGTGGTAGTCCTCGCCACCCTGATTACAGAGGTCCTCCCCATAGAGACGTCGTGCAACGAGAAGGTCCTCCCCTCATTTCGGTATATTCTAGATGCCATGCCCAGGATGTATCCTACATATATTCTCCCTGCGGCAGTGGTAATGGTAGTCCTCACCATTGCCGCAGCTGTGATGGTAGTCCTCGCCACCACGGCCGCCATGGCGAAGGTCCTCTCCGCAATGGGCCTATGCAACAAAAGGTCCTCCCCTTGTCGCGGCATGTCCTGAAGGACCTCCCAAGGATGCATGTTGAACGCCAATCCATGATGGTCATCCTCATCATAATGGCAGTTGTTGTTAAGGTCCTCCCCGTAACAATGTTACGCAACCAGAAGGTCCTCCCCTTGCTGCAACATGCCTTGGAGGTCCTCCCCAGGGTGTGCACTGCAAAAGTCCTCTATGCAGTGAAGCATCAAGCAGTAATGGTAGTCCTTGCCATTACGGCCGTCATTGCAAAGGTCCTCCCCGCGATGACATATTTTATCTAAAAGAAGGTCTTCCTCCTGCAGAATCAAGCACCGAAAGGCCCTCGTATTCCGAGGAACTCAGAAGGACGGGATCGAGCATGTCAGATTCCCAAGTTGTTGCTAACGACGCCCTTCATCGATCCGGAGATGGTCCAGGGCCGCATTCATCTTCCGAACCACCTCAGAATCTCTTACATAATGATTCATCACCTATCGGTCCCACTACCTCTGATCACAGTAGCAGTGAGCACCTCAGTTGGGATAACCAGGTAGATGAATCACATGCAGTGGAGTATGCCGATATGCTGCACCTGAGGAAAAGACTGGCCAGGGATGATAAACCAATCATGTTTTGGCCCACGACCACCTCTCAGTTCGACATACCGAGAGAGTTTTCGAACAAATGCAAGCACGACATCCGCCATAATATATGGACAACCCTCCACCGGCTGAATTCAAGCTTCCTGCCCAATAACGGGTATGTAGACCATGTCATGATGATAGGGGACCTCCTGCATCACATCGACCTGGAGGGCCTTTCCTCGATGCGACAACAATGCCCTGAGAGGCGCAATGGAAACATGGAGATAGCCTGTCTTCGTGCACTACATCAGCTGCACCGCCTCATTGGTGAATCTCCAGCGGGAGTCCATATCAGGGGTTGGGGGGAACACGGAGCTCTGCATTTCACTCCGCTCCCCACCCAGAAAAACCCATTTAGCATGGTATCGTGTAACAACGTCACATCGGGACGGCAATCAGGTGGACCCCCTGTTTAGGAAAGGCAACACACCCAACAGAGTCGTCCCTCTAGTAAGTCCCAGAAGCTTCAGGCCCGGCAGGAACGAGCCATTCAAAAACTCTTAAATCAGTCCACTGAGAGCATACAACAGACCTCTAGCCTAAGAGAGGCCAATCAACGATCTATGCCTACCTCCCCAGAAGGAACTGATCAACATTTGAATTCGTCACCAGATCCAGTTCACCCTCGGATTGGGGTATGTGAGATCAGGCAGGTCGCGATAGCCACAACCACTTCCGCAATCCTGGTTCAACCCCATACTGTAGGGATGGGGAATTTTTAACAACAATTTCCCCCGTAAGACCAAGAAACCCGGGAAGAGACTCAACGTCCAGGGAACAGAGCCATCCCCAGCCCTCAGGGCTGGGGGCATTATTACCCCCTCAACGACAAGCTCCCCCATGAGAATCAGTATTCTCTAATCTAGGGAAGACAGTCAGAAGGGGAGGTTCTGGTCCTATCCAGTCATTAGAATCATCATCCCCTCCGAGAGGAAGGCGCACCGTAAGGTCGCATCAAATAACTCTCTGCGTCACCATTTGTCAAGAAGTCTGAGGGCAGTCCCAGTTCATGAAAGGGAAGGCCAGCAGAATACGCGAGAGATCCTCTTCCTATTTGGAAGATGAAATCCCCTCCACCTCTCAATATGCATTCATCAACACCATAGAGGCTAACCCCATGGGTGACACCAGATAAAATGCAAATCCGGATGGATCGGGAGATGACGGTTCTGGTTAGACTGTGACTCACAATGAACCCCCAGGTGTGCACACCCGGAACCAGAGGGCCGCTTTAAATATGGCCGCCCCTTCAGTTATCCTCCCTCTGCCTGCACTACGAGCTTCCAAAAAGGATAAGAATAAAGGAAATGTTTCCCTTAACCCATCCATTTCTCTCGATAAAAACGAGCCACTCATGCTCGAAGAGAGGTTCGCTCGACAGGAAGAAGAGATGAAGGAGTTAAGGCGGCCTAACACGGAGCTTCTCCAGAGGAACCGCCTTATTGAAAGTGAATCCCAAGAAGAGCCATGTCATGCACTCTCAGCAAGTGCACCTCGAAGGCTAAGGCTTTCTCCGACAAATGAAGCACTATCAGGGCTCCGACCCAATGAGCCGCCTGGTTCGTCCAACTACCCAAACATGGATGATGAATACAAGTATTTCCATCCACTTAGCAGAAAACCTAAGCATGTATGCCCGAACCCTCCGAGTGTACCCCGGACGGAATATCCACCATTGGTGCTAGCCAATCTGGATCCTCAGGCAATGCCTCGGGCTACGCCTACCAAGGACCGGGCCCAAAAGGATTTCAACTAGGGAATCACCAATACCATCGAGGCACTAACCGATCGATTGGAAGCGCTGGAAGATCGACGCACCCCAATACAACCGGAGTGGAAACCCTACCCAAATTGGGTGACCAAAACACCACATTCACACAATTTTGGGAGCCCTGTATTCCCCATATTCAGTGGATCAGGTGATCGAGAGCATCATTTGATGCATTATGCGTCCTATTGCGACCCAATGATGGGGACTCCAGAACAACAAGATGCAGTGAAACTCAGATGCTTCGTACGAACCTTGCAAGGATCCACCTTCGTCTGGTATACGAGTCTGCTGGCCCAGTCGGTAAAGAGATGGAAGAACTCCGGAAGCAGTTCTTGTTCCACGTCAGCTCAACACTGCCTAAAACAACGGTCAGCGATCTCAAGAACTGCATGTAGAGGGATAATGAGATGGTCTCAGATTTCATCGCTAGATGGGATGTTATGACCTATTTTCTGAATAGGCCAATGCCTCAAGATGAGATTCTAGCCATTTGCATCGATAATCATAGAGATGAGCTGCGAACACCACTCATAACGGTGGAGTGCACCACTAGATTCTTCCATCTCTCAGCTATTTTCCAGGGAATTGAGGACTCCCTGCAGCGGACAAATTCAATGTCCCAAATAGCCTCGCAGGCTCCGGTAAAGAGAGCTCCAAGATCTGAAGCGTCTCCTATCACACTCAAGCCATCCCCTGTGCCTTCTCCACTGCTCAGGGCTCCACCAAATCGTCAAGGGACCCCTACATAATAGCGGTCACCCCCTGCCTAAACGGGACGATCAATGAGGAACGAAGCAGAACCAGTTTGATGAATGAATACAAAATGTATACTCATTTCGATACTATCAAGTCTGCGGCTACTTCATCACTGCCATGAACTGCAACTTGCTCCACCTCCCAGAGCCGAGGAGACCTGAAGAAGTCGGTCGCGATGACAGGCCAGATTACTGCCCCTACCATCGGATGTTGGGGCATAATATCCGAGAGTGCATCATCTTCAAAGACCTCCTGCAGAGGATGGTAGATTCTGGAAAAGTCGTGCTGGTACCACCCCCATTACATGTGGCATGTATCTCTACCACCGACTCCGAAAAAGTGGAGGGGTGGCAGAAAGTCTCCATCAAGCAGGCGAAGAAATTTGATAACTAGATGACTCGAAAGACTATCAACCGAGCCCAGGTCATACTCCGAGCTCAACTATAGTAGTCGGCATTTCCACCAACAGCCCCTGGAGCTGCAAAGCCGACCACATCATCCTGACAACCCTCCACAAGACGGTCATCCGGACAAATCCAAAGGAGGATGCAATCACAAGAAGAGTAGTCCACAATGGGGCCAAAGTTAGTCCCGACCCTGGCGGATTTCATGCCCAAGAATCTGGCACAATGGGCATCGACCCACCAAATGGCACCATCAGAGACAACAGACCAGGTTAACCTATTAGAGGATGAAGAGCCAATCTTTGGTTCTATCAATGTCATCCATCTCATGGAATCATTCCCTGATGAAGGGTATGATTATGGACCTGAGTTTCCTGCACGAGGAGCCGAGAGGAGGAATCGCAGAGGCATGGGATACCAAGGGAGGCGCAACCACGACAAAAACCAACCCTACAGTTGGTCCCCGGCCCGGACTATCAATATTGAGGAAACTCGTGGGAGATCCCTTTAGAAAACTCAGTAGGAGATGGAATGACCCTCCACCCCCACAAGCAGCCACTCTGGTCCTGTGGTTCTGTGATACCCACCAGAGGAGGAGAAAATGTCTGATATTTTAGTGCGCACAAACAGACCGTCCAGGCCAAGTCCTCAAAACATGGGAACACCATCAACATCTGTTCCCGCGGCCATTACCTCCTCGTCCAATGTTCTAGCTCCTAAAGCACCGGCTAAGACCCTCCCGCCAATGGAGAAGCGTCGGCCGCTGGAGCAAAAATACGACATCTTAAAGCAGCTGGCGTCAGTACCAGCCAAGTTGTCAATCCTGGATGCCCTGAGTTTGTCAGCCGACCTTAGGGAGGCTCTTATCAAAGCTTTGGTCATCCCCCAGGAATTCCAAGATGAGGTAGCTACTGCCGAGATTTACCGGATGGAGACTGGCCCGGCTGAATGCAATGCAGTGATTTCCATCACAGATCAGGATGAAGATGCCATCATACAGGGACACATCATACCACTATATGGGTCCAGCACACTAAATGGTGTTGAGATCCAAAAATTCTTTATAGACAATGGCTCTGCAGTATACCTCCTTCCACTATGGACACTCCGTATGTTTGGCTACGATGAGGATGATCTAATTCCCTCAGCCACAACTTTGTTAGGTTACTACAATAGTGTGCAGAAACCAATCGGACAGATTAAGCTAAAGACCCATTTTGGTGACCTGGTAGCCTACACGAAATTCCTATTGGTCCGGTAGAGAACATCATTCAATGCCCTGCTGGGAAGGACATGGCTCCATAAGCACATAGTCGTTCCTTTATCCTACCACTAGTGTATCAAGTACTGCATCAACGTACAAAGCGGGACGTTGCACGACGAAAAGAACCCTTTCAAGCTATCCGAGTCACATTACATCGACACCAGGTTCTATGAGATAAAGAAGAAGAAGCCTTTGATCAACGACGTCGACATGATCCCTACTCCAAATGGCCTGGAAATGGTCCCCGATGACCCCCTCAGGAATCTTGGCAGAGATTATGTCCTTCCCATCAACTGTGTTGAGAGTGTGAGTTCATGTCCGGACACGCATTCGGATGTACTCATGAATTCATCCACAATGGCCGAGCACGACAATGCGGGAACGTCTACCAACCCTCGATTTGGGGACAAATACTCAAGAAAAGATTCCCATGATGCCTCTCTCGCAGACCCTCGAAGTATCAGACCGGAAACTCTCTCCTCTTCAGATCAAGAAGATGAGGACTTGGGAGAAGAAGGGGGAAAGAACATAGATATGCACCTCTCGCATTCGAGGAGGGTATCTCTACCACTGTAGACAAGCTCAGGGAAATAAACCTAGATACCGAAGAAGACCCGAGGCCCACTCTCTTTAACGCTTCCATACCTCCTGAGGAACACGAGGTATATACCTCCTTCCAAAGGCAACATCGGGATGTCTTTGCGTGGAATTACATAGAAATTCCAGGACTCGATCCCGAGGTAGCGACGCATCACCTGGGTATTCCATAAGACCACTCGGGAAACAAACAGGCCTCTAGAAGGACACACCCCACACATGCTGCCAAGATAGAGGCTGAAGTCTATAAGCTCATTAAAGTAGACTTCATCAGGGAAGTATAGTACCCCATGTGGTTGGCTAACATCGTCCCTATCAAAAAACTGAACAGGAAAATCTGCGTCTGCATTTACTTCAGAGACCTTAATCAGCATTGTCTGAAAGATGACTTCCCGGTTCCAATCACTGAGATGTTAATTGATACGACGGCCGGTATGAGGGTCTATCCTTCATGGATGGCTATTCCAGGTATAATAAAATCAGGATGGCCTGAGAAGACGAGGACGCCACTGCCTTCAGGGCCCCTCAAGTGGTATTCTGTTACAGGGTCATGCCATATGGTCTCAAGAATGATGGCGCAACGTATCAGTATTCCATGCATCAGATCTTTAAGCCATTCTTGGGGAAATTCATTGAATTTTACGTGGATGACCTAGTGGTCAAGTCCAGATGGTGCTCGGATCACCTATCGGACCTTGAGACCATCTTCAACAATCTTCGACAGCATAGCTTGAAGATGAACCCCTTGAAATGCGCCTTTGGGGTTACCTCAGGGAAGTCCTTGGCTTTGTCGTACTCCATCGCGACATCGAAGTCGACCCTGAGAAGACGAAGGCTATCCTGAGCTAGCCACCCCCTCAAAACCTCACTGAGCTGAGGGGATTACAATGAAACCTGGCCTATATTAGGCTATTCATAGCCAACATGGAAGGAAAATGTTTTCCCTTCACAAGGTTGATGAAGAAGGGGGTCACATACCAATGGACGGATGACTGCCAAGAGGCGTTTGAAAAATTGAAAAAGTACCTCTTAATCCCACCAGTGCTCATGCCCCTGGTCGAAGGAAGGTCTCTCATTCTATATGTGATGGACCTAGAATGGTCATTGGGATCCTTCCTCGCACAGAAGAATGATGACGGAAGCGAAAACAGACTCTATTACACCAGTCGAACCAGGATTGATGCAGAGGCTTGATACTCAAATATCGAGAAGAGATTTCTGGCCTTGGTCTTCACGGTTCAAAAGCTGCGACATTATCTGCAGCATCATGAGGTCCATTTGATCTCGTGGAGTAAACCGCTCAAGTACATCCTCAGTCACCGGATTCTAACCAGACGCCTATCCCGATGGGCGGTCATCCTGCAGAAATTCAACATCATATTCATGCCTCAAAAATCCATCAAGGGACAGGAATTAGTAAAATTTCTGGCAGAGCACCCTTCAATAGGGACCACTGCACCGGATGCTGAACTACCTGATGAAGATTTGTTCTCAGTTCAAGAAGAGGTCCCAACATGCGAAATGTACTTTGACGGCGCATCCCGAAGCCCCACCGAGAAGAGGATGGAGGATCCAAGATTCAACAAAGTGGGTCTGGGGATAATACTCGTGTCCCCAGAAAAGGAAAGTTTTTCCATATTCCTTCCTCCTGTCAGAGGGATGTACGAACAATGAAGCGGAATATCAAGCCCTCATTGCATGCCTGGAACTCGCACTCCAAGCACAAGTACAACACCTTAAGGTAAAAGGTGACTCAGAGCTGGTCATCAAGAAAGTCAATGGTGACTATTATATTAAAAATGAGGAACTGATCCCCTTGTTTGACCATGTATGAGGGTTAATGGCTGATTTCTCCACAGAACTAGCAGTGACTTATATTCCCCGGTCACAGAATGCTCAAACTGATGCATTAGCCAACACGACCACCGTCCTAGCCGACCTAGACCGGAAAGAAAGATTCATCAGTATTTCTCACCATTGAATACTATTTCCATTTGTTCAAGATAAGACGGAAGAGATCCATGATGTCAGTCCTGTCCCCAAGCCATATGCTCATGCCGCCGGCTAGATGACACCCATCATGAACTACCTTCAACGGGGATAGATTCCATCAGACAGGGATGAACGAGAGCAAATATGGAGAAGTTCAATCAATTTTGTCCTATATGGCAGCGCGGGTCGGTAAGAGGTCCTCTACAAATGAGGCCTCGATGGAGTGCTCCTCAAATGAATTGACGGAGAAGAAACCACAACCATCATGACTGAAGTACATGCAGGAGCATGTAGAGCACATCAACGAGGGGCCAAGCTCTCCCATCAGGTTTGAAGGCTTGGGTACTACTTAACTATAGTGGCATGAGACTGTGAGCATTTTCCTGTGAAATTCCACTCATTCTAGATTCATGCCAGCTTCATACACCATCCCCTGAAGTTACTTCATCAAGCTAAGTACTCCTAGCCATTTGTTATCTGGGGAATGGATGTCTTGGGACCATATCCTCCCACCATGGCCAAATAGTTAAAGTATATCCTCACGGCGACCGACTTCTTTTCCAAATGGGAAGAAGCCATACCCCTCAAGGAAGTCAGGGAAATAAATATTGTCAGCTTCATGAAGAACAATATCATCACCATATTTGGTTTCCCTCATACCATAATGACGGACAACGTCAAAAATTTCTGCTCTGCGGAGTTAGAAAAACTATACCATGAGTATGGTATCAAGCCTAACCACTCATCCCGCAACCATGCAGCGGCCAATGGATAGATAAAAGCTTTCAACAAGTCCCTGTCAAACATCCTCTAGAAAATGGGGGACAAAGACAAGAAGTCAAGGCCGGATAAACTCCTACATGCATTGTGGGATTATCGAACCACAATCTGCACCACTACTCGGTCTACCCCATACTCATTGGTGGACGGAACAGAGGTGGTCCTACCCATTGAACTCCAACTTCCATCAGTCCGCGTTGCCATCTCTGATTGATTATCCAATGATGAGCAGTCATAAAAGTGGCTAGGTGAATTGGAATAGCTAGAAGATAAGTGGTTGCACACTCTGCACCACCTGGAAGTATACCAAAACTGTATCGCGCGAGCCTTCAACAAAAAGGTTCTCCTCCGGTCTTTCTTTGAAGTAGAATTAGTGTTGGTCCTTCGAACCCCAATGATATCTGTAAAAAAGCCCCCAAAGTTGGAGCCCATGTGGGAGGGACCATATGTTGTACACAAGGTCTACTCCAACGGAGCGTATGCCCTGATCTCCATGGATGGGAAATCCACCACAGCTCCTACCAATGTGAGATTCATGAAGAAGTATTTCAAATAGAGACATAGAACCATTCGTCCGAGCTATACGACGTTAAACTGCCAAGAACCTCATCCTCACCGCATGACGTTAAACTGCACTGAATCTAATAATTCACTGCATTCTTCTGAGCTGTATGACACTAAACTTCCAAGCACTTTGTCCTCATCGCATGACGTTAAACTGCACAGAATCTAATAATCCCCCCTCATCCTAACCACAAGACGTTAATATAGAATCCCACTATTTTATAACATAAACATTCATTACATTACACAAAACTGAGGATCTTTAAGGTCTAGTGTCTTGGAAACTAGGAACATAATACATGAAAGAAACAAAAATAATTCTTCTTAAACACTTGAAAGGATTCTCCTTAAGTTCATTCTAGGTTCATTACTACATATCATAACCTGGGGACATACATCAAAAGAAAGGGTGAGCAGAAGGCCCAGTAAGGGAAACAAGAGGAACATTTTACATGTGAACTTGAGATACTTCAATAAGGACCTGAAAAGAACTTTAAGGCGTGAGAAAGAAATCATGAGGCATTTCATAATAAAAATAACATTTTTCATAACTTGAAGATGTGGCTACATCATTTAACATAGACAATCATGTACATATCACCAAGGTCCATCCCCAAGGTGTCATTTGAAAATTACCAAGGTTATTCACCAAGGTATCGTGAAAATTGTAATCTCTAGTGGTTACATCATTACCCAATGCATTGGAGCGCTATCAGGGCGCACCCTTAAATTTGACTTTATTATCATGTGAGCCACATATATCATCATAAAAAATTTCATAAATAACCCACATAGCATAAAATAAATGGGTTTCATTTCATAATCATAACGTTTTAAAAACTGCTTTAAAGACATGATCTTTACGTCACTTTAAACCCACGAAAATGGAAAGTGGGTCTCATTTATGTAAATCCCAGAATTTAAAATAGAAAATTTTGATATATATGTGAATAACCTTGTAGAAATAAGAGCTTTGTGTATTCACTTTATAACATAAAATAATTTTTGAGAAAAGAGAGAGGCATTTTGAGACGAAAATTCTGCAGCATAACGGCTATGTTACAAGGTTTTAGAAAACATTGAAAAGAGAGGGGACATGGGTCACCCACTCATAAATGATCCATAAAACAGTAGGGGGAGAGAATAAGATGGATATATGGACATGGTAATGAAATTTTAAGGACATACCATTTGAAATAAAAAACATGGAAGGAAGACAAAAATTAGATTTCTCTTATGAAAATTCGGCAGCCTAACAGCGTCACTTTAACTTCAATAAAAATGAATTGAAAAGATCAAATAGGGTCTCTCATCATATGATAATAAGAGATCATTATGATAGATATAGATATCATACCAAAATATAATAAAAAGGAACTTGAAATATTTGACATGAAAATCGAACTTGAAAAATGAGAAGGGTGAAAGAATCCCTTAAAAATTCAGCAGCCTAACGACATCACTTAAACATTCATAAAATTAAATGATGAGAGTAAGAGGGGATCTCTCATCATATAAAAATGAAAAGAGCAGTAAGAGGAATATAAAAGAACATCCTCTCACATAAAAACATGGAGCATAAATGGAATGACATAAAAGAGATTACATGAAAAGAAAGAGAGGGGTCGGATCCCTTACCTTAAAAAGTGACTCTTGAAACTCAAAGGTTTGGACCTTGAGGGATTGGGGGAACCTTGGGAGGACTCCTTGGGAGGTAAGAGGACCATAAATTCGTTGGGGGAGAGTTGGGAGTGAAAAATAAAGGAGGAAAGGGTGGGTATTTATAGGGAAAGTGAGGGGACAATGAGTAAATGGCCAAGGGACACCTTACAAGTGCTTTTCTCAAACCCATGTGCTCTCTCATGATATTTTTCATAATGTTAGGCCACATGGGGCCCCCAAAACAATAATTCATCACCCTTGTCCGGCCAAACCTTGAAATATCTCATGACATCATCATGACACAATTATGATGTCATTAAACACACCGAAACCCTAAAACTGTATTTTTACTATTCACTGAAAATTCAACTTTCTCAGAATAATCTCAAAATTTCACATTAACCAAATTTCAATGCTCTGATTTCAAAAATGAAATCCATTTTATACAAATAATTTTTTAATATTTTTAATTTAATTTTTAAATAAAAACACTATTCATCGAAAATTCATTTTTTTCAGAAAAAACCCCAAAAAATAACTTAACATAATATTGATGCTCTGAGTTCAAAAATAAAGTCTGTTTTATAAAAATAATTTTCTAATTATTTTTAATTAAATTTTTAATTAAAAAGCACTATTCATCCGAAAAAAACTAATACTTGACTAATAATTTATGAAACCGTTATTTACCCATTTTATTGAATCACATTACTTAATCTAGATGTCTAAATTATATTAAAACTTTCTTTGAGTGAAATTACTAATCCATTTGGTCATATTACTAATCCTAAGCGTAAAATCACTATTCATAATTTACTATTCATCAAAAATTAAGTTGATCTTATTAGACTCCAAATTCCTTACTGGACACTTTTGTAGAAGACCATTTTTTGAACATCATTACACATCATTAGTTATTTAGGGTTTACATAAATGTTTTAAAATATCCCTTTTTCAAAAATTCATCAATAAAATATATCCTAAAATTATCCGGACAAAAGAAAATCCACAAACATCACTAAAGGAAGATATCTCATTTTATTCACCCGAAAGGATTACACAAGGAAGCTAGGGTCTCGTCACATAGCCCCTTATAACACCGGCATAAGACCTAAGTGTAAGGTGTGCTATGGTGAGAGAATCTGAGGGAGGCTCAGATAACATTGCCCTAGTAGTAATCTCTACTAACTTGAACTTCTCCTGTAGGCGTTTCCGTTCATGCTTGAAATGCTGGAGTTTGGCTTGGGCTTGGTCTAAAGCGAAGCCCACAGATGCTACCTCCTTCCCAAGCTCTGATAAGTGGGCTTCATAAGGGTCGAGTCTACTGGATGAAGCCATCATCTCCTCTTTCTGCATTTACCATTAACATCTTATTAAATCATTAAGAGTAGTAAATATACTACTCAAAAAGATTGGGTCGTTACATTCTTCCCCCCTTAAGAAATTTCGTCCCTGAAATTTACACTTGAGGCCTAGTCGAAAAGGTGAGGGTACTTTTGCTTCATTGTTTCCTCAGGCTCCCAAGTCACTTCATCATATTTGTGATTCCTCCACAACACTTTCACAAGGTGGGTAGTCTTGTTTCGTAGGACCTTGTCTCTACAGTCCAAGATCTCCACTGGCTGCTCTTCATAAGAGAGGTCATGTTCCAGTTGTACCACCTCTGGGTTCAGTACATGCGAAGGGTCGGGTATGTACTTCCTCAAGAGAGATACATGGAAGACATCATGAACTTGAGCTAGGTTTGGTGGAAGTGCTAGACGATAGGCCACTGCTCCTATGCGATCAAGGATTTCATAGGGGCCAATGTACCTAGGGCTGAGCTTCCCTTTCTTCCCAAACCGCTTGACTCTCTTCCATGTAGAAATTCGAAGGAAGACTTTGTTGCCAACACCAAACTCCAAGTCCCTTCGACGATTGTCAGCATAGCTCTTCTGCCGACTTTGAGTAGCTTTTATGTGTTCTTGGATGGCATGAACCTGTTCCGCCATCTCTTGCACGAGATCAGACCCAAGAAGCTTCCTCTCACCAGTTTCATCCCAACAAGTAGGAGTTCTACACCGCTTTCCATATAGAGCATCATAGGGTGCCATCTGAATACTCGCATGGAAGCTGTTGTTATAGGAGAACTCCAGTAATGGGAGGTGTTGATCCCATCCACCTTTAAATTCCATTGAGCATAATCTCAACATGTCTTCAAGTGTCTGAATAGTCCTTTCAGATTGGCCATCAGTTTGAGGATGATAGGCCGTACTAAAATTCAATTCAGTATTCAAATCATGTTGAAGACTTCTCCAGAATTTTGATGTGAATGTTGGGTCACGATCAGACACGATGGATAGTGGTACCCCATGCAGCCTTACCACTTCCTTTACGTATATCTTGGCAAGCTGATCCAGAGAGAAATCTTCCCGAATAGAGATAAAATGGTCTGTCTTGGTGAGACGGTCCACAATAACCCATATCGCATTGTTTCCTTTGGATGTTTTCGGGAGACCAGTTACAAATTCCATAGTGATATTATCCCACTTCCATACTGGTATGGGTAGCGGCTGTAATACCCCCTTAGGAAGTTGTCGTTCTTCCTTTACTTGCTGACACACCAGTCACCTTGTAGTGTAATCGGCAATCTCCCTCTTCATGGTATCCCACCAATAATGATCACGAAGGTCTCTATACATCTTAGTGCTTCCCGGATGTATAGAGAATGTAGAGCTATGAGCTTCATCCATCAGTTCTTTCTTTATCTCCGAAATAGATGGGACACATAGTCTTGTATGAAATTTCAATACACCTTCTTGATCAATATTGAAATCAGGTAACTTACCATCCTTTACAGCCTCGAACTTCTCCTGTAGCAAAGGATCTTCTTTTTGAGCCTTCTTGATATTCTCTAGTAATGAAGGTTGAGAAATCATTTGGGATAGGGTTGATGATGTCCCTTTCCTTATAATTCCAATGTCCAGTTTTACTAGATCTTTAATCAAGGGATCCCCTAGGATCCTCATTGTTGCCAGAACAACAAGATCTTTCCTGCTTAACGCATCTGTGACTTTTTTTGCTCTTCCATGGTGATAATGAATTGAACAATCATAGTCTTTAATAAGCTCCAACCATCTCCTTTGTCTCATGTTCAATTATTTCTGTGTGAAAATATACTTTAGACTTTGGTGGTCGGTGTATATATCACATATCCCCCCATAAAGATAGTGCCTCCATATATATAGAGCAAAAACAACTGCCGCCAGCTCTAGATCATGCGTAGGATAATTCTGCTCATGAATCTTCAACTGTCGAGATGCATAAGCAATTACCTTGTCATTTTGCATGAGGACGCACCCAAGCCCTTTCAGAGATGCATCGCTAAAAATAACGAATCCTTCTCCGATAGAGGGTAGTGTTAACACAGGTGCAGTAACCAATCTCTTCTTCAGCTCTTGGAAACATTCCTCGCATTCCTTTGTCCAGATGAACTTAACCCCTTTTCGAGTCAACTTGGTTAGTGGATTAGACAGCCGTGAAAAGTTTTTCACAAAACTCCTATAATATCCCGCTAAACCAAGGAAACTACGAATCTCAGTTACTGTTGTGGGTTGAGGCCACTCCTCCACAACCATTCTCTTTGCAGGGTCAACCGAGATTCCTTCATTGGTTACGATGTGCCCCATGAAAGCCACTTGTTGTAAACAAAACTCACACTTGCTGAACTTCCCAAAGAGCCTCTCCTTCCGTAGAGTTTTCAATATAACCCTTAGATGATCTTCATGCTCCTCACGACTTTTTGAATATATCAAAATATCATCAATAAAAACTACCACAAAGTTATCAAGGTTGTCCTTAAAGACTCTATTCATCAAATCCATGAAAATAGAAGGAGAATTAGTCAATATGAAAGGCATAACAGTAAACTCATAATTCCCATATCTTGATCGGAAGGCAGATTTTGGAATATATTCCTTCTTCACCCTCAGTTGATGATAACCATATTGAAGGTAAATCTTAGAGAAGAATTGAGCCCCGCGAAGTTGGTCAAATAAATCATCAATTCATGGAAGAGGATATCTGTTCTTCACTGTGATCCCGTTCAGTTCTCTATAATCAATGCATAGCCGCATTGATCCATCCTTCTTCTTCACAAAGAGAACTGGTGATCCCCAAGGAGACACACTCGGTCGGATAAACCCCTTCTCCAACAAGTCTTGGAGTTGTTTCTTCAACTCTTCTAGCTCCACATTTTCCATTCTATACGGAGTCTTTGATATCGGTTGGGACCCAAGTACGAGTTCAATGGAGAACTGTACCTCTCTTTCTGGGGGAGGTCCAGGTAACTCCTCAGGAAATACATCCATGTACTCCTGAACAATTGGAACATCTTCAATTTGTATGCTCCCTTTCCCTTCTTCATCATCACCGATTAACTGCATAAAGAAAACTATGGGAGGTGCTTCTAGATAGGGATCAGTTCGAGATATATCTCCTTGGAAGATAACTGTTGGTCGTTCATTCAAGACTACTGAGATTTCCTTACTTCTGCATTTGATCTTAGAATTATACTTTGAGAGCCAGTCCATCCCTAGTATAATGTCGAATTCCATCATGGGAATGACTACTAGATTTGCGATAAGATTGTGCTCACCAAAGTAAACACTAGAGTCTCTAAATACTTTTGATGGAAGGATAATCCCACTTGGAGTCTTGACTGACAACTCTACCTCTAGAAGTTCGGGGATTGATTCTATATTCCTTGCAAACTTGGAGGAAATAAAGGAATGCGTAGAACCAGAATCAAATAAAGTACTTGCTAGTTTTTAGAGGACAACAAGAGTACCTGCTACCACATCGTTCGGAACTTCAACTTCAGTTGTTGTGATAGCGAAAGCACGACCTTGCTCCCTTGGCCTCTGTTGAGGTTGATGGTGATTCCCCTCCACCGCCCTCGGATTTGGACATTGATTAGAAAAGTGCCCAAGCTGTCCACACTTGAAGCATGTGACGTCGGGTAGGGCCAGAACCATCTTTCCTCTGTCGTTAGTGTTGGGAAGTTGAGGCTTCACATCACTACGAAAATTCCGAGAAATATGGCCTTCTTTTCCACACCTATAGCACTTACCACTTCCGATCAAGTAGTTCCCCGAATGCTTCTTCCCACATTTATTGCATGTGGCATGTTGCATATGCTTTCCACCTCTTTCATGATCAAAACTTATTCCCAGGATTGGTTCTAGAGTTCTCTTCTTCTCATTAGATTTGTGAGACCACTGTGTCTCCCCAAACTCTAGTTCAACTTTCATAGCACTTCGAACAATTTCTTCATAGCTATCATAGTCCCTGTTGGCTAGATTCTTCCGTAGATGAGGTCGTAGTCCACCGAAGATTCTATCAACCTTCCCAATAGGGTCCATGACAAAGCTTGAGGTATAACGGGAAAGCTTTGTAAAGTTCATCTCATAGGTTCTAACATATTCGTTCTCCTTCTGCTTCAGCTCGAGAAAATCTTTCTCCATTTTCGTTTTCATGGAACGGTGGAAATACTTGTTAAATAAAATTCCCCGAAATTCTTCCCACTCCATTGCTTCCATCTCTCCTTGTGGCTTCGTGTTTTTGATCAGTTACTGCCACTGATCAGCTTCTCCCTCTAGGCGGTAAACAGCAAGGGTGTCTTTTTCTTGTTCCGAACAATGAAGTACAGAAAAGATCTTTTCAATTGAGTTTATCCATTGTTCCGCAACCAATGGGTCAGTAGATCCACTGAATGTTGGTGGTCGTTGACGCATGAAGGACTCAACAGAAAGTTTTTCCCTTCGCGGTGAGGTCGGCCTCTCAGCTTTATTCAAGTTATTACTCATAACTTGAGTCAGTTGGTTCATCATTCGCATGAATGTTTCCATTCCGGCTTCCATCGGAGGGCCGTCAGCACATGGTGCATTACGGTCACCATCGACATGGTTCCTCCTATTGCCCGCCATTTTCTAAAAGAATAAAACCTTAGTAAGAAACTTATTTCATTTATGGATCTTTTAACTAAGACATCATGCTTAGACAATCACACTTTTCTATAATTCCGTCATAATGATTCATAAAAAGATTGTGATTAACTAAACATATCCCCCAAGAGTGTCGTAACCAAGACTGCAGCAAGGCTCGTTATCGTGCACCAGTTCCCGTTCGAGTCTAGCTCAAAGCGGTGTTTTCGGGTTTTACCCCTATGTAAATCTGTGCCAGAGCCGCCTCTACCTGCTCGTATCCAGACAGGGATGTATTTTTTTGATAAACCACTTACTCAATACTTACCAAAATACCAGGAAGTTTTCCTATATTTAAACTTTTCTATGGGGTTCTTTTTAAAGTTTTTATATCCTAATTTCCACAAATAACTAAACCATCCTTGGATACCAACAATAGCATCCCACCATTTTATAACATAAACTTTCATTACATTACACAAAACTGAGGATCTTTAAGGTCTAGTGTCTTGGAAACCAGGAACATAATACATGAAAGCAACAAAAATCATTCTTCTTAAACACTTGAAAGGATTCTCCTTAAGTTCATTCTAGGTTCATTACTGCATCTCATAACCTGGGGACATACATCAAAAGAAAGGGTGAGCAGAAGGCACAGTAAGGGAAACAAGAGGAACATTTTACATGTGAACTTGAGCTACTTCAATAAGGACATGAAAAGAACTTTAAGGCGTGAGAAAGAAATCATGAGGAATTTCATAATAAAGAAAACATTTTTCATAACTTAAAGATGTGGCTACATCATTTAACATAGACAATAAAGAACATATCACCAAGTTCCATCCCCAAGGTGTCATTTGAAAATTACAAAGGTTATTCACCAAGGTATCGTGAAAATTGTAATCTCTAGTGGTTACATCATTACCCAATGAATTGGAGCGCTATCAGGGCACACCCTTAAATTTGCCTTTATTATCATGTGAGCCACATATATCATCATCAAACATTTCATAAATAACCCACATAGCATAAAATAAATGGGTTTCATTTCATAATCATAACGTTTTAAAAACCGCTTTAAAGACATGATCTTTACGTCACTTTAAACCCACGAAAAGGGAAAGTGGGTCTCATGTATGTAAATCCCAGAATTTAAAATAGAACATTTTGATATATACGTGAATACCCTTGTAGAAATAAGAGCATTATGTATTCACTTTATAACATAAAATAATTTTTGAGAAAAGAGAGAGGCATTTTGAGACGAAAATTCTGCAGCATAACGACTATGTTACAAGGTTTTAGAAAACATTGAAAAGAGAGGGGACATGGGTCACCCACTCATAAATGATCCAAAAAACAGTAGGGGAGAGAATAAGATGGATATATGGACATGGTAATGAAATTTTAAGGACATACCACTTGAAATAAAAAACATGGAAGGAAGACAAAAATTAGATTTCTCTTATGAAAATTCGGCAGCCTAACAGCGTCACATAAACTTCAATAAAAATGAATTGACAAGATCAAATAGGGTCTCTAATCATATGATAATAAAGGATCAGTATGATAGATATATAGATCATACCCCAACATAATAAAATGGAACTTGAAATACTTGACATGAAAATCGAACTTGAAAAATGAGAAGGGTGAAAGAATCCCTTAAACATTCGGCAGCCTAACGGCATAACTTAAACATTCATAAAATGAAATGATGAGAGTAAGAGGGGATATCTCATCATATAAGAATGAAAAGGGCAGTAAGAGGAATATAAAATAACACCCTCTCACATAAGAACATGGAGCATAAAAGGAATGACATAAAAGAGATTACATGAAAAGAAAGAGAGGGGTCAGATCCCTTACCTTAAAACGTGACTCTTGAAACTCAAAGTTTTGGACCTTGAGGGCTTGGGGGAACCTTGGGAGGACTCCTTGGGAAGTAAGGAGACCAGAACTTCGTTGGGGGAGAGTTGGGAGTAAAAACTAAAGGAGGAAAGGGTGGGTATTTATAGGGAAAGTGAGGGGACAAGGCATTAATGGCCAAGGGACACCTCACAAGTGCTTTTCTCAAACACATGTTCTCTCTCATGATATGTTTCATAATGTTAGGCCACATGGGGCCCCCAAAACAATAATTCATCACCCTTGGCCGGAAAACCCTTGAAATATCTCATGACATCATCATGACACAGTTATGATGTCATTAAACATACCGAAACCCTAAAACTGTATTTTTACTATTCACTGAAAATTCAACTTTCTCAGAATAATCCCAAAATTTCACCTTAACCAAATATCAATGCTCTGATTTCAAAAATAAAATCCATTTTATAAAAATAATTTTCTAAATATTTTTAATTTAATTTTTAAATAAAAACACTATTCATCGAAAATTCATTTTTTTCAGAAAAATCCCCAAAAATTACCTTAACATAATATTGATGCTCTGAGTTCAAAAATAAAGTCCTTTTTATAAAAATAATTTTTTAATAATTTTTAATTAAATTTTTAATTAAAAAACACTATTCATCTGAAAAAACTAATACATGACTAATAATTTATGAAACCGTTATTTACCCATTTTATTGAATCACAATACTTAATCTAGGTGCCTAAATTATATTAAGACTTTATTTGAGTAAAATTACTAATCCATTTGGTCATATTACTATTCCTAAGCGTAAAATCACTATTCGTAATTTACAATTCATCAAAAATTATGTTGATCTTATTAGACTCCAAATTCCTTATTGAACACTTTTGTAGAAGACCATTTTTTGAAAATCATTACACATCATTAGTTATTTAGGGTTTACATAAATGTTTTAAAATATCCCTTTTTCAAAAATTCATCAATAAAATATATCCTAAAATTATCCAGACAAAAGAAAATCCGCAAACATCACTAAAGGAAGATATCTCAATTTATTCACCCGAAAGGATTACACAAGGAAGCTAGTGTCTCGTCACATAGCCCCTTATAACACCGGCCTAAGACCTATGTGTAAGGTGTGCTATGGTGAGAGAATATGAGGGAGGCTCAGATAACATTGCCCTAGTAGTAATCTCTACTAACTTGAACTTCTCCTGTAGGCGTTTCCGTTCAAGCTTGACACGCTAGAGTTCGGCTTGGGCTTGGTCCAAAGCGAAGCCCACAGATGCTACCTCCTTCCCAAGCTCTGATAAGTGGGCTTCATAAGGGTCGAGTCTACTGGATGAATCCATCGACTCATCTTTCTGCATTGACCATTAACATCTTATTAAATCATTAAGAGTAAGTTATTATACTACTCAAAAAGATTGTGTTGTTACAGTTAAAATGTAAGGACTCCGTCCTTAACGAATGACGTTAAACTGCATGGATTTCAGATAACTACGTATGGGTTGATTCCTACTCTCACAGGATACGTAGTGACGCCAAGATCCCCAATCATGGCACAACCAATTCAAAAAAAATTACACATTCCCCCATGTACGGACCAGACCTACACGGGGTGTATCATCTTTATAGAGAACTACGTACGGCTTAATTCCTGCCCTCACAGGATATGTAGTGATACCGGGATTCCCTATCATGGCCCAGCCACCTCAAAAAAATGTCCCCTTTCTCCCATGTGTGGACCAGACCTGCCTGGGGTGTATCATCTTTACAGAGAACTATGTACGGCTTGATTCCTTCCCTCGCAAGATACCTAGCGACGCTGGGATTCCCAATCTTGGCCTATCCACCTCAAAAAAATGTCCCCTTTCCCCCGTGTATAGACCAGACCTGCACGGGGTGTATCATCTATTCAGAGAACTACATACGGCTTGATTCCTGCCCTTTCAGGATACGTAGCGATGATGGGATTCCCTATCCTGGCCCAGCTACTTCAAAAAAAAAGGATGCCCTTTCCCCCCTTGTGCGAACAAGACTGACACGGGGTGTATATCTTCGTCCTTACCGCACGATGTTAAACTTCACGGACAATGATGTTAAAAATACTTCCTTCCCCCATGTACGGACCAGACCTGTACGGGGTGTATATCTTCATCCTTACCGCATGACATAAAACTACAAGGATGTTGTCCCCATCGCAGAACGTTAAACTGTGCAGACCCCCTTTTTCATTCACGTCGGGTCACATTTGTCCTTACCGCATGACGTTAAACTGTACAGAGTTTGTCCTCACCGTATAACGTTGAACTGCCCAAACATCGTCAGGACCCACCCAGGACACATGGCAATACGAGATGAAGATACTCCATGCACATTTGGATTCATCCTTTCCGTACATCAGACACCACGACCCGGATAATTATGGATCTTCGTAACCACTCATAGCCATCGGAAGTGGAAAGTCATCAACCCATGGACACTTTTGTATGACTATTCATACCATGCCCCCAGTGGATCTATATATTGATAGCCCCTGGCCCGTCTACCAAAGGAAATATTTCCACAGGCGACACTCTTCCTAGCTCCGTACGCTTACCGGCCTCAGAGCCCCCACACCATATCTCTTGATCCAGAAGTTTATGGAGAAGTGGTTTACAAGTTCATTACCCTTTTCACATTTGGGTGTTTCTAGGGTTTCCGTATCTGGATAGCTTGTGTGTCCGCTAGTGGTTCACATAGGGACCTGCTTAAAAAACATCAAGCCAGAACTAGGCTACTTTGAATCAATGGACAATTGTGGTGAATATGTTTCTTGAATACCCAGACACCATTATCCACACGTTCCATACTATTCATTGTGAGCAATCACAGATTTTCATAATCATTCATGGCCATCGAAAGTGGAAAGTTAATGACCCGGGGACACCTTTGTACGACTATGCATACGATTCCCTCAGTGGATCTTCATAATGATATCCCCTAGCTCGTCCATCAAAGGCAAGATTTCTTCGGGCGGTACTTCTCCTAGATCCGTACGCCTACCAGCCTCAGAGCCCCCACACCATACCTTATGATCCGAGAAATCTCAAAGTTATAGTTTACAACCTTCATCCTCCGCCTTGTTCAAAGTACACCAGAACATCCTGACCAAATTATCCTTCGAGTGATTGCAGTAATAGTCACCCAATGGTCCGAGCTCTATGACCGATAAACTAGGATTACTTTGTCCTCACAGGACGACATTAAACTGCACGGAGTAAAGGAACACCCCCACGAGCAAGATAAATCAGCGTAGTGGGGCTCTTTAAGCTTTAACAGTAGCCAGTGACGAATATCCCTGACATTTCCAGGCATTCCTCACCAGATGACAGATATCATGGCTCAGAAAACTGTGGATCCTCATAACTACTCACAACCATCGGAAGTGGAATGTTATCAACCCGTGGACACCTTTTTATGAATATTCATACCATTCCCCTAGTGTCTCTGCATAATGATAGATCATGGCTCGTTCATCAAAGGCAAGATTTCCGCAGGCGATGCTCTTCCTAGCTCTGTATGCTTACCAGCCTCAAAGACCCCATATCACATCTCCTGATCTAAGAAGCCTCAGACCCATGATTTACATCAATAAACCCCTTCCAAACCTGGGGAATGTTGAGTTATTGAAGCCCAATTATATTTTTATGAAGAGCAGCCTTCACAATAATACCCCCTGTCCTCGCCGAATTACGTTAAACTGCACGGAAGCTGTCCTCGCTGCATGACGTTAAATTGCATAGAAACCTTCAAAAATGCCCCTTGTCCCCGCCATATGATGTTAAACTACACGGCAAACATTAATAATGCTCCTTGTCCATACCACATGACATTAAGCTGTACGGTCGAACCCATCACAAGTTCAATAAGAAACAGAGGCATTTCTCTGTCTTGCAGTGCACAAGTCAGACCTGCACGAACCACCGCCTCACACCAGCGTGAGAAAGAATTACTTCACCTATTCTCAGGAAGTTTAGTCTAGAAATTTCCCCCGTATTCAGGCACCCACTCATCATAAACCATATTCTGTATTTAAAAAAAGCCGAACTCTCATAAGCCACCCCTGGTGGTTTCAAATCTCAACTTCCCTGAAGTTGCTCGGCTATCGGAAGTGGATAGTCTTTGACATAAGGACACCGTTGTATGACTATGAATACAATTCCCTTAGCGTCTCTGCATATTAATCACCCATAGACTGTCTACCGAAGGCATGTTTTCCTTGAGAAATGCTTCTCTCCGTATGCCTCTTGGCCTTTGAGCCCCCATTTCTATCCCGGGATTCCGAAACCCTCTGAGCTACAGATTACCAACTTCTTTCACTGTCCTACCTGAATGAGGAGAAATGTCATTGACGATATTACCGAGAACAATGATAAGTCGTTCCATTTCAGATAATATCCCAGCTGCATGACTGTAAGCTGCGTCAAGCCTCAACCATCCCTTATGCTAACTAAACTCATAGGGGGGTGGTCTCCGGACCATGGTCCTGATTAGTACAGATGTTCCCAAACCCCTTTCAGATGTCACACTTTCCTTCTAAGCCGCCCCTGGTGGTTTTCATTTCATTCCAGGCCACCCTTCGTGGTTTCCATAAGCCAGTCTTCCATGAAGTCCCCTTGCCATCAGAAATGGATAAGTCTTTGACTTAAGGACACCTTTGTATGACTATGCATACCATTCCCTCAGTGGATCTGCAGATTGATTTTCCCTAGACCGTCTAACAAAGTCATGTTTTCCTTAGTAAATGCTCTTATTACCTCTGTACGCTGACACGACTCCCATTCCCTGAGCCATTCCCTGAGGCATGCCTTGTATTACACTCAAATTCAAACATATTTCTCCCACGTGCGTCTGAAGGGTATTAAGACATATTTTAATCTGTTGAACCCCATTGGGGTCCTCGCCCCACCTTATTTGGTCAAATTTGTTCGAACTAAAACATGAGTAATGATAGTCTTGTTGGTGAGACTTTAAACCGCTCACAAAAGAAAGAGGCACAAAGCATATTAGGCCGAAAACCCGAAATGGGCGACCTAAGAAAAAGCCAGGTTATACCCACTGGGTCCACATTAATGCCCCCCCCCCCCCCGCAAAATCATGGCATTAAAAGAAGAAAAATACAAAAATTTTGTAGGGTTTTCCTATAAAACCCTAAAAAAGTCAGACTACGCTCACTGGATCCCATGGTCTTGGCAAAAATTAGAGCTTGTTTTCCTGAGTTAGGACTAGTTCTGATTCAGTGAATTGTTATTTTCCTAAAAATTGTTCTAAGTAACAATCAAATTCCACAATAATGAGTGATTAATGGAGACTGTATTTCATTCATAAGAAAAAAAATTAGGACGTCTATAAGCTCAGGTCTCTCCTTTATACATAAAAGAAAGGGGGATAGATGGGTAAGTGAAACAGGGGATACAAAAGCAGCTCTAATAGTTATGATGGAGCCTAAATTTCTCTCCCCACCAGATTAGCGACTGTGCGGCGAAGGCCATCGCCGGATTGTTCCAACACTACCTTCTCCCTGGTCTCAGCCTCAGCCACCGGATGGATACACTCCACTGTGGTTTGGAGATCTTTGATCCCTTCACTATTGGAAAATGGACATATACCCACGGTTCTCCAAAACCGTGGGTATAGGGGGGGGGGTCTATCCCCAGGTTTTCCCAAACTGTGGGGATAGGTCCTTAAAAGTGACATATACCCACGATTCCAAAAAACCGTGGGTATAGGGGTACCTATCCCCATGGTTTTGGGGAAAACCGTGGGGATAGGTTTGGGATAAAATAACTATACCCACGGTAATGAAAACCCATGGGTATATGTCACTGTTGTGTGCGTGGGAATTTTTTTTCCCACGGGATGGAATTTTTTTTGGCGGAAACCCTATACCCATTGTTCTTCCCTATATACCCACAGTTTTTATAACTATATTTAAATAAATATATATATATATATATACATATAGGTGATTTTAGGGTAGTGGTTAGAAGCGGTGTTTACAGCGAAGAGATTGTGGGATCAAAACTCGGCGCCTCCGTTATTTTAGGACTTATACCCACAGTTTTGAAACCATGGGTAAAATCCATTGACACTGTGGAAATTGGCTATGTTTCGGTGACAGGGTGGCAGGAAACCAATACCCATATTTTTCCAAAACCATGGGTATAGGCTGCGGACCTATACCGACGTCGTTCCAGCCCACGGTTCCAAAAACCGTGGGTATAGGCTATACCCACGGTTTTGGGGGCTATACCCACAGTTTTGAACCGTGGGCATAAGCCTTTTTTTCAGTAGTGCTTTTCCGGAGACTTCAAGATGGCTAGTCACAGCTGATAACTGATCCCTCAGCATCGCAGCTCGTTCCTCGCATGCATGCAACTCATAGGATAGGATGGCCGCCAGATCTCGAGGGATCGCCTCCCATGCTATCAGTTGATGAAGATTTGTTGTGGTTTCCTCCAAGGTTCGGGCCCCGCAACGAGTGGTCTCAAAGTGAGAGAGTGTGCATTCACTAGTGAAAACTTCCTCATGGGCCATGACAACTTGGCAAGCAAAATAATGGAAGTGCCGATAGTCAATGCCACCCGACCCCAATCCCAGGAAGTGATGACGAAGAGCTTTAGTTTTCGTTTCCATTTCAGTTAGGGGGTTTCAGTGATGATCTCACAGATTTGGGGCCAGTCCCACCTGTTCACTTCTCTATGGTCCTCCATGATGCGAGGATCCTCGGTATCCTCGCTGGACGACATTAGAATAATGTCTGGCATGGCAGTTCATGCAGACGTGTGCTCACTAGAAGTTGGCTCTGAAGCTGGAATTTCTGGAGCTCCTAACCCCGGTTCAGGATTGGGGACCAAGTTTCTAAGCACGATATCGAATGGAGGAACCTCCGAGATGGTCTTACTAGGACGCAAAACCACAAGGTCATCCTCCTCCATGCATAAGAAGGATGAACTTACCCGAACTGCGGCCACCGCAGGGTTGGGAGAGGAATGTTCTCTAAATCGCTTTGATCGGCGAGCCATTAGTCGGTCCTCACTTGAAACTGATGAGGAAGGTGTAGTGGAAGTAGCAGCCACCATACCTCCCGATTTGGGAGTTTTCCGGAGAGCATTCCCTAGGATCCCGTCAGGATAGTATTTTACCCATGTCTTGGAATATTCCAGGGAAAAGCCGGCAGTCGCGCCCGTATCAGGCAGGGGAACTCTTGCGTCAGATCCCTCCCGCATCAGCATCATCCACCACTGATGAAGTATGGATCGATTCAGTCCTTCGGCACGAGGAGGGGGAAGGGAATATTGGATTTCATGCACCTAAATTTGCGAGAAAAGTGATATGGGGCATTCATCTCACACAGAGAAACATAGTTGATCTGTGCGGACAGAAACCCGTCTCGTAGGAAGACCATGTAATAGCGCTCATCCAGGCTTCCTTGGTGGTTGTCGATTAAGATTCCAGAAGGGGAGGGGTAGGGAGTAAAGATGAACTGGGAGAAGTCACTCAGGAGCTCGAGGACTTCACTAGAGTTGAGATATTTCAAGCGAACACCGGCAATATTTGTAGGGTAGGCCTAAAGGTAGGAAGTTGGATGGCCGTATTGTGACGATACTCATAACAGTGATAGTGATCCACCACATATCCATAAAAAAATTAAATGGCCCGCATAGATGGTAGGGCGACCCACCCACATGCATGTGGCCTAGTAGCTCGTAGATGCGGGTCAAAGTGGGCATGACTAAATTCACCAAGCGACCCTCTTCTAACTCAGCCTCCATCATCAAAGTGCAGGCCCGAACATCGGGATTAACATCCCAGGAAGGAAATATCCATCCACTAAAAAACATAGCAAACAGACTGGCAAACTGTAGCATAGGCGACATAGCAGGGCGCGCCTCGTAACCCCATGAAAGGTAGTCGCCTGCTTCCAGAACCGCCCAGTAAAAACCTTGAATGGTTCGTGACAGCTGGGAAGGATGAGTCCTAGGATGCTTAATCTTCGGCGTAGGACCAGTGTTGTTCAAAAATAACTCTATCCATGTGTCGTAAGTAATAAGCGAGTGGGCACGCAAGGCCTGACCTAGTGACTTATCCTCCATGGTCAGCAGCTCTATCGCTAATAAAGGCACCTGTTCAACATCGTCCCATGCATCGGGAGTGGAAACAAATTCGTCATACATATCACCAGCAATCAGCAGTCCTCTTATATGGTAGATGTCCCACAGACTAATGCCGACTTCACCATGGGAAAGGTGGAAAGTATTAGTACTTGAACACGAGTGGCTGAATAGGTCGGGCAGGATCAAAGACGGCGGGTAGACAGCAAATTGGGAATCCCACACTACAGAGTATAGGTTGACAGCTTCAAGGGAATCAGGAGACTCCAAAAAGTGGTGATGGACCCAGAAATCCCAAGCCCAATTATATGAGAAGAGCCCGCCTGACCGAAGATCCCACCTTGGAAGCCACCCCCATCAGGATCCCTTCGAACAAGATTAATAATAGAAGGGTAGTACTTAAGGATAACTATTTGAGAAAAGTCTTGAGTGCACTGATGGATTTGGGTCCAGATAGAGCCCCTCAGAATAGATGTGTCTTTCGAACCAAAATTAGAGATTATCACCATAGATTGGGTAATGTTTTTCATGAATTCATTTTGAAGGCATTTCCGGGAAAGGAGAATTGAGACCTATGAAAGTAGGGGGGATATGGACGTCGTCCTGAAGACCGAAGCCGTAGAGCTCTAGGCAATTAGATAATGGATAACTTAGAAGCTCCGGAGAGAGAATGTTCTTCAATGCACCCTCATTAGGAATGATGGACCTGCTAGGGTCCCCGATGATGCTGTCCACTCTACAATTCATATCCAAATGTCTCTCTGAGGCGGTTGAGAGGGGATCTGCAGCATGCCTCAGTGCAGAACGAGGGGGAACCATATTTTCCACCAGCACAATAAGAGATATCAGTTTTGAATAAAAATCTGGACAAGAATAACCAAAATGAATGGTTAAGGAGCCTTCACAACCAAATCCGCAAGAAGGCCTTGGAGGATGGTTCGCGATGAAATCATTCCATGAACTAACCCTTCACAAAATCAGTTCGCGAATCCCTGGACCGCAGAGTGTTGGCCAGGAATCCACGAACCAAGTCACTCCGCAGAAATTCAATCCCATGTTCATTTGGAAGATTCAGATATATTTAAAGTTCAAGAGATGTTTAGTCCACAGAGCATTGAAACCATGAAGCAAGTTCCTCTATAACTCGTCATCACTTACTTTTTAATTAATTAAGAGTAATGGTTTGCGGTTGGGAAGTCATTTCATGGGTGAAGTCGACCGCGAAGAAGAAATGGTTCGCGGAAGTTGCTGCTGGTTCGCGGACGAGGCACTTCACGAAAGGGAAAACACGCGGAGGCAGAGGAGCTCTTGTTTCGTGAAGAATTTGGTAAAGGAAAAGTGAGGGCTCCCCGTATTTATTGGCGTGGTCCCCTGTTGGGGCCACCATTCTACCGCAAACCATCTCAGGTTCAGGACCTCTTCACATCGGAATGGCCTCCTCTTCATTCTGATCAGACCCCATTCTGATGGGGGGAATTTTTAGGGTCCTGAAAAATCCACAAAGAAAATTTTACCCAAATCTCCCAAAGTAATTGGGGGAAAATATTCAAAGAAGAGCCACAAAAGGGACCAGTCCATGACCTGGTCCATGGAAGTGCAACATGGCCAGGCACCGTGAGGCACCCCTTTCGCGAACCATTATTGTTCTCTAAATGGAGGTGGAGAGGCTTCGCAGTCGTGAGGAAGGATGGGCACCAGTTCATTTCACCATCACAAACTTCCCCAACTGCGGACCACATCGACCGGTTCAAGCCGCACCTGCTGTCATTCACGGAATGGAGGTGAAACCCTTCACAGCCATGGAGCACTCCATGAGTTCGAGTCGCAGAGGAGGGGAGTAATCAATACCCACGACGAATCACAGATTAACCAAGTCAGCTGTGAACCGGGTATTTTATTATGGGTCTTAGCAAAAGGTGCGGCCTGGCCACAGATAAATTCTTTTCCCTACTCTATAAAAGTGACCAAGGGGGAAAGAAGAGGGGATTAGAGAACTGGAATTGGATTCGGGGGAAGGAGATCAGTTGAAGGAAGGATTTGAATTTCACAAACAGCGAAATTCCCACCCGCGAACCACAGTAGGTATATGAATTAAGATGGAATTAGAAAACGCAAAATAGTTTGGTGAAACGCGAACCTAAAAATAAAAAAAAGTAGAACTGTGAACCATACCCCCCTCCGCGGATGACTTCCCTGTGGACCAGGGAGTTTATGCCTCTTTTCCCATCCGTCGTACTACGGAGCACCCTCCTCCATGGATGAAACCCCGACCGACAAGCCTCCGATTGGCACCACCATTCACCGCCACTGCGCACCTGGAATCCTCCGTAGACCACCCTAGTTCGCGGATTGAGCCCGAAGCCGTGAACCACCCTGTTTTGCGGATTTAACCTGAAGCCACGAACCACCCTGGTTCACGAGTCACTAATCAGTCCGCGGACCAGTTTGGTTTGTAGACGGCTTCTCCAGCTGCGTGTAACTTCCCCACGTGAAGGGCACCACCACCCATACCTCTTGGTGGCTCGCCAAATACTTCGGTGTTCTCATTTCCAAATCCTGGTAAAATCCTTCTAATCTAGCAAGCTCTTCTACGACTCCTCCATCGGCCTATTCATCAGACCCGAGCTGAGGCCTCCGCCAGAGCCACCAGATCCGCGTGTTATAACATTCAGTAACATCAAAACTCCATTTAGTGTTCACATACCCACAGTAAACAGGTGAAAATTGGTTTTCCGGACCCTTGGGCGGATTCCCGAAGCATGCCTAGGTTCACATTCCCATAGTAATGCAGGTTCTAGGTCCAAGAGCCCCCTTCCTGCCTCTACTCTCCAGGATGAGGGACTGCATGATTCAGTGGTCGGGCACTTCTCCCCCCCAGAGAGGGGGCGGCATACCCATTCGAAGGTATCTGTCCCCATGCACCTCGGTACATCCTCGGGTATCTCCCCGAGGAATAAGAGAGAAGATGGGAACAGGAGCACCCCCTTTCCCTCTCCCACTGGGCTTTGTCTCCCCAGGAATCCATCTCGGAATAAGCCCCGACCTTCTGGGCCTCCTCAGAGTGTAAACCCCAGTACATCACCCTGGGCCACCTTCACGCGTAAGCCCCACTCCGCTTCTCACGGACGCACCTTTAATTCGCAACGTGATCCTATGGTCACTGCTGCCTCTTGTTTCTCACATCGAGCATGACTCATGTCGGCATAGAGTAAGCATCGACCATGACATTATCCTCTGGGCCTCCTCAGAGTGTAATACCCAACCCATCATTCTGGGCTGCCCCAGAGATTAAGCCCCAAGCCAGAGCGAACTACGTGGACTTTGATCCATGTCAAGGCATGGTAAGTAGGAAACCTCCATGAGGATCATGCCCACCACCAAGTTGTTTCTTCACGTCGATTTCCACCCTCATCCAACATGATGTTAAACTGTATACCCCTGTCTAGCATGACATTGAACTATTTATGCGAGATACGTGGACTATGATCCATGCCTCCTAGACATGGTACGTAGGAATCCTCTATGAGGATCAAGCCCACCACCCATCGGACCACCTGTTCTCTCTTCACATCGGTTCCCCAACAACTTTTAGAACTACGTGTACTTTGATCTCTACTTCCTAAGAATGATATTTAGGAATCCTTCTGGAGGTTCAAGCCCAACAGCTGATCGAACCGAACATCTCTACATCAGTTCACTGCGCCACACCTAGTGCCGCCTCAAGCGAGTTTTATCCCTTCGGGGTCACTAATCCAACGAGGGAGGATAAACCTCGGGCATAAATGATTCTGAACCCCTGGGTCTAGTTGACCGTTTTCCACCAAGGATAAATATGTGGATACAATGTTTGGGTATAATCCAATGATTCGAGAACATATGAATACGTTTTAAATATATAAGAGAGTCATGGAACATGCAATAATTTCACCCCAAAAAGGGTGTGATGAGCCCGACTTCCCATCCTCTCGACCAATGTGAGTTCTTAAGAGTCGCTGGTCAGACCATCCAGTGAACACCTGCCTTTGGAAACCTGGTCCATCAATCATTGGATATAGAGTTGTTGGGCATTTCATGGCTGAAAACCAGAGTGAAACAATGATGTATCAACACATACACTGAGAAAATCATTTTTCTAAATTTTTTCCTTATAATTTAAGATTATTCAATTTTACCCTTTTTGTTTTTTACCATGATAGCTAGCTTTCTATCCTTGGTAATTTACTCATTAAGACTAAAATAAAGTTATGATTATTAAAAATTTCATACCCACGAGTATATATATTATATCAAGTTCATAAAATAAAAAATCATTTGTTTTTGAAATTAAATTTTAATAGAAGCACATGTAACTCACTAAATCATTACATTAACCCTAACTGCACTAACAAGGGTTTTTACTATTTATGGATAAATATTTACATGAAAGAATATTATTTGTTTCACTATGGTTTCATATTTATATTTATAAAAATTAAAAAATAACTTCTAAAATGATGGTATTTTTATTAATTTTAAATCATTTAATAAAATGTCATTTATTATTAAATAACTTTAATACCAATTTTGATATTATTTTGTTAATATTAATTTAAAAACATTATTAAAATGAATTAATAGTGATATATTAATTTAATACCTTTTTAACATTATATATATTATAAAAATCAATATATGAAAACAATTCATTTAATTTACTTGTCCTTTAAAATTTTAAGTATCATTTAATTTAGTTAAGTATTAACTAAATAATTTTTTTGGTGTTTCTAAATAATTTTATGTAACAAATTCATCATTAAAAATTAAAGATTAATTATAATGGTGATAAAAACTTATTTATCATCAAATATAATTTGTTTAACATAATTAATACATTTTTTCTCTACCCCAATGAATTATTGATATTAAAAACATAGAAGGTTATTTTTTTGTATTTTACTTTTAATTACTTATAATATACCAAAATGTCATTGAATTGAACCCAAATATCACTTTATGATTAATACAAAGATGATGAATATTTATATATGGCTAAAAGATATATGTTTTTGACAAATTAGTAGGTCAGTTTACACCTTATATTCTGAATTTAATGAATAAGTAAACTCTTTTTTAACTTAATCACTGAAATTATTTTTGTCTACTTTCCAATATAATTATGATAAAATAAAATCATTGACCTTATTAGATAAAATAATTTACGATGATTTAAAATTTAGAATACATTTTTTAAAATTCAACTAACAGAAGTTAGAAATATTTAGTTTAAATTTAAACCCATACACGTGACGAGAAAGGTATCTTTTAAAGTAAAAAATATCAAACAAGTTCAACATGTTTTTATAAGAAAATTCAATATTAAAATGATTAAAATTAGATATTTTGTATTAATATATTCATAATTTAACTATTATGACTTAAATACCAATTAATAATATAATTTAAAAATATTAATTCTATTTAAGAAGTGGCCTTTTTTTATTTAAATACAACATTATTAATTATTCATCAAAAAATGAAACATTTGAAACAAAATACCATAAATTTATTTTAAGATTAGTTATTAATCACACTTTAAAAATGTAAATATTATTTTCAGTAAATGTTTTTATAAAATTGGGTGAAATTAATTTTAAATTATTTTCACCATGAATGAATTAACTATTTTTAGAAAAATAATTTTTTTATAGAACATTTTTTTAAAAAAAGATTTTAATCTTATTACATATAAATAGATAATAAAAATAATTTTAATCTATATATTTTCATGAGTTATTTATCTAATTCTTACATTCCATTTCAATGTATATTCAATACATATCTTATTAAATAATAATACTGAAATTATATTGTTATTTTCTAAAACATGAACAGGTGGGTAATGGAAGTTATTGAAAAAAAATCAATGTTGAATGTAACAGAAGTTAATTTAGAAGTACATACCAATTACATTATTGAATATAATATTATTATTTTAAAATATTGTGGTGTTACATCCTCCCCACAATAATAAATTTTTTCATATCAATTTGAACATTAACTTGGTAAACAAAGGGTATAAATTTATAAATACTTTTGTTGTGAATCCACATCATAAAAAGTGTTAATAAGACATCCTATTATGAAGAGAGAAAGGGATGTAAATAAAAAAATATGGAATAACACATCACTAGGTTTCCAAATTGGAGAACATAGTTGGGAATGAAAGAGAATCATAAAAAATAGAGATTGATTGAGTTCACTGAATATGAGGAATTGAATGATCAATTTAATGTTAACTACATCGAAACGATAAATATGTGCCGATCGAAATAGCCCTTAGTTCCTCAGAATGTACTAGTATAATTTTTAATGATTATTTTTATATATTTGAGGAATATTTTTACTATATAGACTAATATTATATATAAAAATACTTACATAATGAGTATAATTTCATCCCTTATCCAATTTCAACCACAATCTCATTTTTTATCGCAATAATTAGTATTCAATATGGATTTTCAATGGATGAAGAAATAAAATCAATTTTTAAAAAACAAATAACTATAAAAAGCTTAATCAAGCTATTCCAGATCATTATATAAAAAACAAAATGGTTATCATATGGTATGATAATTCCAAACATAAATAAAACAACATAAATTATTCAACAAATTTCAATATTAATACTAGAAGATTAAAAAAAATTATTCGTTAAATTTCTATAAATTTAATTATTATATAATTTATTGAATATTTTTTAAAAAAATTATTAGATGGATTATATTATATATTATTCAATGGCCAATCATTACTCTTAAAATAAAATCCAATATGTTTTCAAAATAAACATTATCATTACCTATAATAAAGGTCATACTAATGAAAATATCACATAAGAAAGTGGTAGGATTAAAACCCTTATCATAATTCATTAATGGGTTCAAGCCCCACTACCATTCCAAATAAGATGGGTTATCACCCAAAACAGGGGTTATCTTTTTATTTTCTTAAATTGTGAAAAATAATTCTTCCAAAATAACACTTCATGTTGGTCCTATGGGTGAAAAATAACTCAACCTTAAAAAACTTCTGCAAAAAATAAATTAATAATGTCAAAAATTTATAAATACATAAAACCCCTAAATTAGGTATGTATGAATTTTAACTAGTGATTAACCTTAATATTATAGTGATATTATGGTTTCTGAAGCACTTAATTTAACCTCACATGAATAGATCATAATCTCTATAATTATCTAAACCATTCCGTTGATACCAAGAATATGTACTCCACCTTAAATATTAAATAATATTGAGTTTTGGTCAAGATATTTATTTTTTCACATTTAGGATCTTTTATGTTTACAGGTTTTAGAGAATCTGGTCATAACTAAAACCTAAAAGTACCATATAATACAATGTGTAAAAATCCTATTAGAATACATTTTCCCATAATATAAATATTCTAAAATATGGAATTATTTCATTTAATCTAAAATCTCAATAACATTTAGATTGACTTCTTCCTTTCCCTTACCTATCCTTATTCTTTGTGATATTTTAAAAAAACATAGGATGTGAAAAAAATTATGTATGGGATATGAACACAAAGGACACTGTTAGTTATTAAAAAACTAGAAATCCCATAAAATATATACATTAACAACAATGTTCATTGAGAAAAATAAATAAAAATTTAAAATGTAAACACCATGTTGTTTTCTAAATGAAATAATTTAAATCCTATTGTAGGAAATCCAATCTTGAGTTTGGTGACATAGAGAATCATATTCATAAAACCCTTTCAAGACATTTTTAATTTGAATAACCATATTTCTAACTTATAATAAAATCATTATCCAATTCATCCAAGATCTATATTGGGAATAACCCTTTGTATAAGGAATATTGGTTACACCCATGTGCTATAATGGGTTATAACCCTTTGTATATGATATATTGGGGACACCAATTTCTGATGAGATATATTTTTTATCATCCATTTTTATATGGTTATATTAGGGTTACTTGGGAGCTGTAATGGGGTTGAGCCCTTCATATGAGCTATACCGAGGTCACCCATTTCATGTAATGATCATTGACCATATCAAGAATATAACACATTTATCTAAAACCTGCTGATTTTTTTTTCAACCCATATGAAAAACCATTTAGGAAAAAACCATGTTATTTTATAAAACCATTTTCTAATCAAAAAAATTATATGAAAACCCATAATAAAAACCAAAAAACACAATAAAGGTAAAAAAAGTTATCTTTTAATTTATTAAATTATTTAATCTCGGAATGTAATCTATAAATAATATAAAATATTCATGCTAATGGAGAATCCATTTTACTAGTGAACATTATAAATGTAAAAAATTTCATGTTTTTTCATAATGTTCATTATAAAAACATAAAAAGATTTCTTTTTGAAAAATTATTAAATAAATTAATGTGAACTAAATTTTACATTATAAAATTTGATTTATATTTAAATCCATTTATAATTATCTTTTTTAAAACATGGAAAATGAAGATAAATAGTGTTTGGGTAAAACATTAAAATAGAATTTTTAAAATAAATTCCTCTTTCAATTTGGAAATAATTGAATCCAATTCTCATAGAGAGATTAACAATGAAAAAAATTAAATATCATTATAATTGAGAAATTAATGATATACCATTTCAATGGATCTATAAGGACACATTGTAACATTTTATAGGTGCATAACAGTAGAAAATGACTCAATGATATTTTGTTTTGACAAAGTCACATACCTTGAGTATGATTTGTCCCATTTTTTATTATATTCTTGATTAATGCACTTATATTAATTATTTATATTCACTAAAAAAGTATTAATTTTTATTATTACTTTTACATCACTTATTAACATGTTATTTACAATTACTTAATTTATTATGTTTGTGACAGATGTTTTCACCATATTGGTCTTATGAGTCGAAATGACATTGGTAGGTTGACTATGATAAAAAAGTTAAATTTTTAAAAATATCTAGAAAAATAAACATCAAATAATTATAATATTCATAAATAAATGATACAGTAGAAACCATCCATTTAAAATTGTTTTGAAAAATGAACTAACGTTACGATCTTGGAGACTGTAGGTCACACATACGAATGAGTAACATTCCATTTTTCATTGATAATTAATAAAACAAGGTAAGTAATATTTATTTTAAAAAATTATAATTATATAATCAATAAAAATAAACATAGTTATATATACATATATATATATATATATCATTCATGTGAGTGGGGATGAAAAAAAAAGAAACACATCAGTTTGAGGAGGTCGTAGTCCAGATATCCATGAACTATATTATCACTTTTTTGTTGTGTAAGACGGTAAGATAAATATGTTATATTATACACCTAGGATGATATATAATATCATATATCTAATAATATGTCATTTATTAAAAATATTTTTATTATCACTACCTGTATTACATTCCACATAATGTGTCAGTGAGAACGAATCAGATCACCCCATGAGGCAATAAACCATTGAATACACGAATGATGTTACAATATCCCACAAATACTGGAATAAAAATGGGTATATATTATATAATAAATTAATATGAATAATTTTTTAATTAATAACCTATATAAAAAATTTATCCATCATCATTCCCAACAGTGGGAGGTGTTAATGGGAAAACGAATGACATCATTATGAATGGCAGCAGTCTATCGTACAGATAAATGATGATTTGATAACACATTTAATAAATTTATGTGTGGGAGTATGGATTAACTATTAAATAACACATTATAATTATATTTATGATATTGATTTTATTTTATAAACACGGTATAATAATAGATGTTAGATTTGGGGAAGGGAAAAATAAAGATGATTGTTAAAGAACATTACCCCTTCCTCGGGTTTCATTATTTTGATTGCACTAAACCCTTCATAGTAGGGATTTATACCCGAAACAATTCCGATAGTATTCACAAAAGATTTTTGGCAGTGGATTTTATCTGTTTTTTAATAGACAAATGACATGGGAGGTGTGGAAATTTGGGGATAGTGAGTGCCCTTTATAGTAGAAGAGGATTGAAATTCTTCTAAACACTCAAATGTATTCACTATTGGGAGGTATCAGATAACTCGGTTGCATCCTAAATTGAAAAATAATGGTTATTAAGGAATTGATGGTTTATAAAAATATACATAACAATATGAAAATAATTTTTTCTATAATTTTTCTCCTTAGTCTTTATGTTTGACCAATTTTACCAATTTTACCATGATTACTAGTTTTATAACCCGAGTAATTTGTATATTAATTATAAATTAAAATGATAAAAATTAAAAAATTTAGATCCAATGTATATAAATATGATATATAATTTATAAAACAGAAATCCCATTTTTTTGGTAAATTATTTTAATATTAATTAACATTTTTCACAAAACACTTATTTAACCCTAACAACCCTAACTAGGGTTTTTACTATTTAGGGATCAATATATTCATTATAAAAGATAAATTGTTACAAGAAGGGAATTCATTTGATATTTAGTAATATTAAAAAATATATGGGTAGATAATATTTTTCTATTAATTTGAAATAATTTAATAAGATATCGTTTATTATAAAATAACACTAATATTAATTTAAATTTTCTTATTCTAAATTTAAATTTAAAAAATTATAATAATTGAATCAACTATTTTTAAACCAAAGTGACATGATATATTCAACTAGATTATCAATGGAATATAACAATTCATTCTATTTAATTGTGTTTTAATATCTTTATTATTATTTATTTTATTTATTTGTTAACTAGATAATTATTTTGTTTACATTTCTAATGAATTTGAACTATGTAATTCATCTATAAAAATAAAAGATAAATAATTACAATTATAAATTCACATTTATAATTAAAAATAATGTGGTTAACCAATCTAATACTATTTTTTCTTCTATCCCAATGCATTATAGATATTAATATCAAGGAATGTCCAATTTTTCTCTTTGTTCTTACATAACATATTATATATGTCACTTTGATGGAATAGTGTCCCAATATCTCATAAAAATTTAGCATAATGTAATAAGATTCTATATATGTCCTAAAAATGGTTGTTGAAAAAATTCATAGGTCATTCTGCACCTTATATTCTATGTTTAGAAATTATGTTGACACTGTTAAACTTTAATCACTATAATTAATTTTACATATTTTCACTAATAATTATGGTCATAAAATATGTTCACCTTATTACATAATATAAATTATTATGATTTAAAATATGGAATTCAATTTTTAAAATTCAATTCAATTAAATGTAATAATTTCATTTAAAAGTAAACCCCCAGATGTGATGAGAAAGCGAGTTGTTAACATGAAAACGTTCAAAAGATCACAATTTTTTATATCCATATTAAAATTTTGAAATATTACAATGACATATATTGAATTAATATATGTAAAATTGATGTATTATGTCTTTAAAAAAATTTATAATAAAATTTAACATTATCAATTATTTAGATGATGAAGCAATTTTTAATTAAAATATTATATTTTTCAATATTTAAAAAAATATTTCAAAAAAATAATAAAAATCCCGGTAATTTAATTTTGGTATTAAAAATTAATTTTTTTTATTTATTCAAATTAATTTTATTAAATTGGAAAAAATAAATTTATAATTATGCGGGATTTTCAATATTGAACTATCTTTTAAAAAAATGCGTTTTAAGAGTAAATTACATTTTATTTCAAAGGTTTTGATTTTTATTACATAATAATATATAAAATATATTATAAAAAATTAGTATTAATAATTTATTAAAAACTATTAATACCCTTCATTTCATGTTCTGGTATAAATATATATCCTATTAGATTATAATATTAATATAAATTTTTTTTGGTAAAACATTTTCATCTAACATAAGATAAGTCATTGTTGAATTCAACATATGATATTGAAATAAATTTTCTTCTTAAAAAATATTGGGGTGTTACAACTTCTGGGGTCTCTTTTTGTAATGTTTGTAACACTCCCATGATTACTTACCTAATGTCTCTTATTACTATATTTCATTACTCCCCTTGTCATATATGAATACCATTTAGGTATTTATATGACATGATCCTCTAAGAATGGATGTTATAAGTAAAATTTTAAAATATTTTAAAATAGGAGATTTGTTTTTATCTGAAAATTATCATAATTTTAGCCCCTAATTTCTTTAATGCAAGCACGCATGAGTTGTTTTAATATTTATGGATATATTTATCAGAATGTTTTTCAAGGATGCATGGATGATGAAAAATAGTTCACCGAGAGAAATTTGGATTTTTTGTTGTTGTTTATTTTGATTTCAAGATATATCTCCAATTCCACCATCCTATTTGCATGATTTTTTTTATTTTACCATAGTGGTTGTATATATTTTACATTAATTATGATCTTATAATTATGTTTTGAATTGTTTTTGTTTTTTAATACCATGTCATTATTTGTTTTTTATTTATATCAGTGCCTAACATATGGATGGGTTATGTGGATATTTCAGGTGGAATTGTACTACTACATTAATTATATTAATTGTATTAAATAAAAAAATTGATTTCATAGGATTAAATAAATTAATCTCATGATCTTAAGGGGAATAATTACCCCCGTTATGTATTTCATGAACCATCATAGATGTTTGGTTTAGGGGCTTTCTAGGTTTTCTTCATAAAAATTGACAAATCAAGTCATTCATCAAATCATGTAAATTAATACTTTTATGATTAATTATAAATGATCATTAAAAAAAATACATATCTTATTCATGTAATAAAATATCTATATCAAGAAAATTTGGGCTATAAAATACATGACATCATATTTATAATAACTCATCATCGAATACCTCATATTAGTGACATTCATTATATTCCAAATTTTTGACATTGTACTCCATTGTTTGAAAACATTGGTTTACACAAAAATATAACACTCATTAAACTATACAAAATCACTATAAAATAACTATAACATCATTTTTATTCTCTTACATGGGAATTATTATACATTACAAAGCCACACTTTATCAAACCAATCATTATACATTTCCATGAGTACTAAAATTTCCATGACATAATCACATAAATTGTATAATTCATAAATCCCATAACATTCCCTTAGACAAACATATTAAGTTCACATTATGTTAATAGATAAGTAACACAATGCAATTTTTTTATCTCTTATAAGACATATTTGGGATGCTTAATTCTATATTCTGATGTAAATCAATATGACTACTTGGGACATCTAATCCCTTCAATACAACACTCACATTCCCAATAATTAATAATTCCCATCATCATGTTTTAAATTTCTTCATTTCGCTATATACAGACTTCACATAGTTGAGTAACTCTATATATTCAAAAATAATAATATCAATAATATCAAATAATTTCTATTTCACAGAACCTATTATTTATCTGACCACCATTTTGAATAATTAAGAGGTATCACCCCAATACCTATATACTTTACCATAAAATATTAACAATGAAACACAGAAACCCCTCATATTATCATCACTCTTTTACATATTCATCACTTAATATAGTATTATTACTTTTGTACACTAGTTCTAATTGGTCTATAAAAATATAACAATTCGCATAGTTAAATATCATCAGAATAATAGAAGTTGTTATATCAATTGGATAACTCACATTTCGAATTATTAATAAACATATTATGTTATGGACTATTCAATGAGTTGTATCATATCTATAATAATCAAAGTGATATTATCATCCAAATCAAATTTTTATATTAACACCAATTATTTATAATCCATTGAAAAAATGGTTTTCAACTCTAGAAAGATCTCTCCACCATTGATATTATCCATCAACATAAAATTATCATGTATCACATATTATCCATGGTCAATCACTACGATGAAATTTAGTATGATTACCATATTAAGGAAAATAGTAAATCACACAGTCCACAATACAATCTATGTTGATTAATAGATTTCACCCATGTTCACATGGTAATAGGGGATCTAACAACCGATTCTCTTAGTGGTGAATAACATATACTATTTCAAATTTTAAATCATACATGAGATATTGCACACCACTCATAATACCATATTATGTAACTATAATATTAATATAATGAATTTATCCCATCAATCCCAGTCCCATGCCTAATCACTTAATCATGCATCCCAAAATTTCAATACATCTATAACATGAATCCCCCCCTCATAATCTTATTCCATATAAACTAGAGGAATCAAACCTGAATAATAGATAAATTTATCACATATCTTTAATGTATCATTTTTATAAGGTTATATACTTACACATACATCTTATCTATAAGGAATTCATGTTCCATTAGAAACCCCACTCACTTAGTATAACCAGATATATCATAACCCATCTTGAGTAGAAATATGATATCACACCACTACTCCATTAGAACAACTGACACACTAATATATTGAGATGACTCACCAAATTACATTGATACACCACTTTTTATAATGACATTATATTATAAATGTCAGTTCTAATTTAGAAACTCTCTTGAAATAATCTCACATGAATTGAGGAATCTCAAGAAAAAACAACCATTATTGTAATTCATCCAAATTCTTTATCATCATACCCAAACTACAGAATATTTTTTTAATATCTAGAATATATATAAATGATTATCTGACTTATATCACAATCAAGACATTTTTATTTATAAAATAATCACATAGTTTGCTATATTTCGTTGAAAACCATCAATATAATATTTGGGAAAATAAATAAATAGCTACTGTTGATGATTTAATTAACAAAATCCTCTAACTTTATTAAATATTTTTATAATCGCATACACACATGAACATGTCATGTGATCGAACATTCTAATGATGATATATAAAAAAAATCTAATTATAAGAAAATAATTGAGTGAAAATATAAATCAATAATATATGATTTCGTATTTGACAGAAAAAACATTTCAATAAAAAAATAAGCACAATCTAAAACCTCTAGAAATATATATTTTTAGTAATACTTATACTTCCTAGGATTCAAAATGGTTCCCATAAAACGTTCTATGTATTATTATTTCTATTAAATGTTTCCTAAATTTTAATTTTATTTTTTATCTAATATTTTATATTGAAAATAAATGAATGGTTTTATGGATATTAAATTATTTAACACACTATATGGTCCCATTAAAATCTAGAGTAAGGGAACTAACAATGAAGGATAATGAAACCACATGGCGAGACTATACACTTACTATCATCATGAAATAAATAAATAAAACATAAGTATCTATAATAATAATAACAATATTAGATTGTAGAAAATATATTCATATTTTAATACCTGCTATAATGAATAAATAACAACCATTATATACGATAATTTACTCCTTAAGGTCATAAAATAGTGAATAATTAGATGATCACCTGATTGACTAATCATATGCAATAAAGTAATTAAAAGAATAAAAAGTTATGAAAACCACCACACTATCCTTGAAATCCCCTATGAACATTCTATCCACCTTTTTAAATTTAAACAATCCTTATGACCAATATTGATGTTTGATCCTTGACTCATATTTATACGGATAGGTCTTATCATCTGTCATGACCCATCCTCGGGGCCCATGCTCTGACTACCCCACGCCCGCCTTCCATAGGCCAGGGGATGGTGACTGGAACCAAAGGCGTAAATCTCGATAACTGGGAATGCATTGCCTTTATAAAAGTAAACAAAACACCACAGAGTACATGCGGAATTAAACAACTAAGTACAAATGAAAGTGATGAAAAGTAAAAATGTCCAGAATACATACCCAACTGAAAAGTACAGCTACAACTGAAAGGAAGTACAATATAAAAGACAAACAGCTAGAACAATAGAAGCACCTCCTGGGTCGTCCACCTCGGATCCTACCAGAAGAGTAGGTACAGATAGCACAACTCCTGGATCGTCCACCACGGATCCAACCTAAATGGTAGGTATAGATAGCCTCCACAACGCTCTCACCCATCAACCTCCTTCGAGTATCGTCTCGGCGTGATGTCCACCACCGGGTACCGTCTAGTTCTCGAACACTCGGCATCCGTCATCACTGCATGTCGTTTTCAACCAACACAATGAGGTGCGGGCATAGCCCGTGCACGGGTGAGTTTACGATACTCAGTAGGGACCCCGAGACCCTCAAGGTCTCACTAAATCCAACTAGGATAACCACAAAGAATGATCTCAACAAATAACCCTTACTTAGGTATAAGCCCATAATTATACCTATGTTATCAAATAACCCATCTCAATCATGTGGAAACAAAAAGGTTATGAAATCAACAGCTAACCACTACCTATGTATATGGACATACATATACCTAAGTTATCAAGTGACCCATCTCAATCATGAGGTAAACACAAATTTCATAGACTCAGCTCAAACCAAGACTTTCATTATCGAAACCGTAACTGTAGAAGAGCTCCGTCTCTGACGGGTACAGTGATCCTGTCACGACTCCGAGGTACTTCTCACTAACCTAAGACTACTAAGGTACTCCTCCTGTCGAGTACCGTGGGTCTGCGACCTCACAAAGTAGTGCTCCTCCGCCATGGGTCTGCCACCTCACACAGTAGTGCTCCCCCTCATATCCTACAGAGGTACTCCTCCTATTGAGTATCGCGGGTCTACCACCTCACAAAGTAGTTCTCCTCTACCATGGGTCTACCAACTCACAATGTAGTGCTCCCCATTGGGCTATGCAAGTCACTCCGAATCGAATCGGACAAGCAGTCATTAGGTCTCAGCCAGTTACACGGTCTTTGAACTCCGTACGCTCTTCTTCGAGAGGGTCCGCTCCACGAGCTACAATTTGATGCTACAAGTAGAAAAAATTCCCACGAAGAAGTATCTCAAAGGAACTCCTCGTCATAGGGGTCTTAACGCAATAGACGGCGCGTCAATCGGACACCCGGTCTATGAGTGATTAGCCATTTGGTCACAGGGGTCCGGTTGGTTTCGTGTGCAAACCAACCCTGCCATATCTCAACTATACCCAAAACACTCATAGGTTATACTCATAGGGACAGTTTCTCAATGAGATCACCAACGCCGCTGACGGTTCGTCAAACGGACGTCCGGTCTGAATGTTATCAGCTTTTCTGTTCCAGGGGCCAAGTTCGATTTTGGGTTCAATCCAACCAAGCCACTAACCAACTCCATCCAAAACTCAGGAAAAATCTGCTTAATGTTCCGTCTCATAAAGAGGAATCCAAAAAAGTTGACGACATGTCAATCAGACGTCCGGAGCTCAAGTTATAAGCATTTCCGCTCCGAGGGCCCGGTTGGTTACGGGTTCGATCCAACCCGGACGTACCCAAGGATCTCCGAAACCTTGAGTGTAATATACCAAAATGACCGTCTCGATCCAAGGATCGCATCGCAAATGACAGTTCATTGATCGGAGGTCCTTAGACCATGTTATGGGAGTTAGAAAGGATCTGTCCGAAAATAGGGGTACGGGCCCGGTCCGACCCGGCCCGATACCCCCCCCCCCCGGATCGGCCTGAACCGGGTTGACCCGACCCGGGTCTGGGTCCGACCCAATAGGGTGTGGCCCGGCCCGGCCTGGCACGGGCGCGGCGCCCGCGTAGCCAGCGGGTGCGGGGGGGGGGGGGGGGGGGGGGGGTTACAACCCCCCGATGTTGACAAATTGGCGCCACATAAGCCGTGCCGCCCCAATTCGGAATGGCTGAAGCCGTTCCAGTTCTTCCCCCACCGTCACGGCTTAGCCGCAGTGGTTTGGTCTGGCGGTGTGCCGCTGCCGCCGTCGCGCTGGCGTGGCGCGCCGCCACCGCCTTCTGCAGACCATCGGACGCGCTCTGGTGGTCTGTTTCGCATACTGTCTTCGTCAACGGTCCTCCCGGGACCCGATCATCACGGCTAAGGGATTGAAACACCATTTCGGCCTGCTTCATCGTCACCCGTCGATCCGCACGTAAAAAAACCACAGCCTCTTCATGGGTTTTCGGCATAGTGCGACGGCGTCGCGGCTTCGTTCGATCTCAACGGCGCGGCGCGACGACGCCGTGCTTCTTCTTTGTTTCTGCGCGGTACGACGACATCGCGTCACCTTTGTTCGAGCCACAACGGGTATGACAGCAAAAGGGGGAGGTGGGTCGGTCGTGTTTGTGTGGTCCAACCTCCTCCCGTTATAATGATAGAAAGAGGCCAATAATTATCAACAAAGTTCGTTAAATAAACTAGAACGAAGATTACCAAGTGGCCAACAATTATTAACGAAGTTCGTTAAATAAACATGAACGAAGATTAAACCCCTACCTTGAAATTAACGTCGCTCGTCGTCGAGTCGCGGAAGTCGAATGTCGCGGTAGTCGGGTGTCTCGAAAGATCGGGATCAATTCCGTCGACATCGGAAGAAGAAGAAGATCGGTGTTGTTGGCGTCGATCTCCACGGTCGGCATCTCCTTCCTTGTCGTGGAAGAGAAAGTGGATGAAGAATTCCGGGACCGCCAAGTCAATGTCCTTCTTCAGAGACATAGCGTTCTTCAACGAAGAAGATGAAGTAGGAAGGCACGATGTCATTGGCAATGATCACCACGGTCAACGACTTCTCCCTTGACGCGGTGGAAGAGGAGATTTGATGGTTGTTCTTCGTGAAATGAAGATGTTCTATATTTAGATGGATGATTGTTCTTCGCGGAGGAAGAAAGCTCTCCCAAAATATTTACCCAAAAACAAATATCTCAATAAGCCTCATTCTTTTAAAAGATCTCCAAGCCATTCAAAAAGTCAATAGATGTGGCGAGGATAATTAATAAGGTCATTAATTATCCTAGTCAGCTTCATTTATCTTGAGAGGTGGAGAGGCTCCACCACAATAAATGTGTGGAGTTTCCATGCATTTAAACAGGGGGGTGAGTTATAGGGAAGTCAAGGGGTTATGGGGGAGGTGAGGAGTTAGGGACTCATGTGGGCCCTACCACACTAAACTCTCCCATGGGAGGTTAGTTGGGTGTGGGCCCCACATCTAACTCATCCTTTGTTGAAAATAACCACCTTCCATGAATAAAATTTGTGCACGAAAAATTTTATTTAATTCAACTATACCCCAAAAAATTAAACCTCAAACCGCTCAAAACGCAACTACAGCAAAGGTCCCCTTAAGAAATTACTGGCACTGCGGTTTCATCAGTGCTCTCAGATTTCAATTCCGAGCACCGGTTAAAAAGATAGAAAAAACCCGCTCGTTCGTTCACTAAACTTACCCGAGATAAACTTCGGAAAATGATTCCGGGCACACTAGGACTCGGAATCAGGTGCTGTCAGATGCCACAGACTCGTAAAATTACAAAGAAATCAAGAAAAAAAATTTCCTTGAAATTTATGGGTCTTAACATTCAACCCACCTCAGGGATTTACCTCCCCATAAAGCTCAAACACAAACTAGGGGAAAAAAAGTTGTAATGAGCATGCATCTGAGCCTTCCACTCCAATGTGCTCTCCTGGAGGTTCCCGTGCTACCAATGAAAGCGCACAAGAGGAATTGACCATCCTCGTAGGATTCGCTCCTATCGATCCTCAACCTCTACTGGAACCCCGCAAAAGTTACCCCATCTCCAAAGTCCAGTTCCCCATGGTCGATGACATGAATCGGGTCAAGCACGTATCTCCTCAGTTGAGATACGTGGATGTCGTCGTGCACCTGGTGCAACTGAGGTGGATGGGTCAAACGGTAAACCACCTCACCTACTCTTCTGAGGACCTAGAAAGGTCTGTTGAACCTTAGAGATAACTTGTCGCCTCGGCCACATCTCCGTAAACCTCGTCGAGGTGAGAACATATAAGGATGTGATCGCCATCCTTGACCTCTAAAGTCCTCCATTTCGTGTTTATAACTGAACTCAAAACTCTCACTACCACGTGGGTAAGGTTGACTGACTCAAGGGTGATCGGTCGTACCCTTCCTATGCATGAGTTTATCCTGTGCTTCCTAGGTTTCCTTTTCTCCGACCAAGGAAAACCCATCCCGACATTGTAGTTAGAGAACAACCTTTTTTCCTAATACAGTCAATCTGAGCATGAACTGTGAATCCAATCCATACCGAGTCCGACGTCGTAAGGCCTCGACACTGCCACCAAGTGATTCCAACCGAAACTCTCGCCTCGTGGGTCAGACCACACTATCGGCATAAGTGTGATCATCGAGTCTCCTCCCAATGTATTTCCAGACGTGAGGGTCAAGTCTACGAGTTACTGTAAACTCTAGGTCTGGAGCAAGATTCCTAGAAGGAAGGAATGATTCATATCAATGTCTGTTACTACGACAGCTAGTAATGGACACATACTGTCCCTTGAATCATTTTATAGAGCCATTGGGTCACACTACTTGACTGCATGCAGCTTCACTCTTCCCCTGCTCTCTAGCTCTCTGAGCCTGGCGGGGACAACTAAGGTGGGTGGTTGTTGCATGTTAAAATGTACACCACCTCATGCTGCTCTCCTAGCTCTGCCTCCACGTCTGCTACTTCACAGACTCATCTCTCCCTTAAGATTCCTCTTCTTGAAACATTTAACATGCCCGAGTCTCTAAGACTGGTGCCAGTTTCCTGTTTCTTACTGCACTGTGCAGTCTTCATCCGCTCCTGGATGATCTGCACATTTTTTGCCTACGATTTGTAAGAGCTGCTAAGATATATCCTTTGATGAAAAGAGAAACTCGGTCTCATCCCCTGGATGAACCACACCCATTGCCTAATACAATAAATACTGACATGAATGATGCATTCATGCCATGGATGACGTCGTAAGGCCTCGACGTTACTACCAAGAGATCCAACCGTCACTCTCACCTCTAAGGATCGAGTCACACTGTCGGCATCAGTGTGAGGTCACTGGGTCTCCTCCAGTAGAAATCTCGAAATTGAGGGTCAAGTCAACAGTTTTAACCGGTACCTCTCAGTATCAACCAAACAAAAGGACAGGAAAGAAAACATCATGAAGATAAGTGTCTTTTTATTACTGCAGGTCATAGTATCAAGACATAAATACAACAGCAACATGGAACTAGAATTACCAAGAACAAAGGTAATCCACTGGTTACGCCCCTGTCCACCTACTTCCGGAGCTCTACTGCCTTGTCCACTTCTTGGCTGTTGTTCAAGCTCCCGCTGCTGCTTCTGTATTGGTGGCTCCTCCAATGCATGCAGATCATCTGTGCAGGGAGTCGGATAGTCACGTGCCATGTGACCCTTTCTGCCGCATGCATAACACTTCCTGCTCTTCATATAGCTGGCTTTGTTCCTCTTGGACCTCTACATCATCTGTATACTGCCCACAGATGACTCGGCTACTGATCGAAAATCCTGCGGTAAAGGCAGCAGCTCTGGAACACGGTCGGGGTGTAGAGTCACTGGTATAAACTCCACCCTAAAGAAGGTCTCAAAGTCTACACAGATTAAGTTCATCTCGTCGCACAACAGGAACAAGTGGCTCTACCATCTCTCAGCTGCTTCCTGAAGGAGGCCAGCAGCAAATATCACCATGAAGTTTGCTGGAGTACCCACTATCCTGAAAACTCACACCGCAGCCTCCGGACAATCCTCAACCGCTTGTGGCTCCATCTCTCCCCGGAACCTGGGTGGCCTCTGGCGCTGGAACTTGTGTAGCGCACTCAATCGGCGTGCAACGCCTGCTGCTGGGGCTGGTGGCATCGGTGGCCCAATGTATGGTAGTACCGCTGGTGCCTCAACATTAAGAGGGCCCATTACCGAAGCCTCATCGCTCGGCAGGCTGTCAGTACGTACATCTCTCGGGGCTATAACTGATTGTCTGTGGAATGGCATCTTGAAAGAAACATACGTGACATGGTAAAACGATTTATACATGGTGAGCTGACCTAGTTTGAGCTGTTTTAAGGAAAAACCTATGAAAACAAATACGCAATCAGTGTTTTTTTGCACAAAGTCAGAAATCAGTTGTCAGGGTCCTGATGTATGGATACGTCGGCCGCCCGCACCAACACTGGAATCCATGTACTAAAAACCACCCTCGATACCTTTAACACTATTGCTTCACAGAAGAAAATATTAGAGTTATATGTTCTGCAGTAGAACAGACTGCATCTGATACCAATTTGTCACGACCCCTCTGTGGGGCCCATGCCGTGACTACCGCAAGCCCTCCTTCCATAGGTCAGGGGCTGGCGACTAGCACTAAAGGCGTAAATCCCGATTACTGGGAAGGAATTTCCTATATAAAAGTAAACAAAACACCATAGAGTACAAGACGAAGTAAAACACTATTTACAAATGAAAGTTCTGAAAAGTAAAAATGGTCAGAATACAAAACCAACTGAAAAGTACTGGTACAACTGAAATGAAGTACAATAGAAAAGACAAACAGCTGGAAGAATAGAAGCAGCTCCTGGGTCGTCTACCTCGGATCCTACCTGAAGGGTAGGTAATGATAGCGCAACTCCAGGATCGTACACCACGGATCCTACCTCAAGTGTATGTACATATAGCCTCCATAACACTGTTTCCCGTCAACCTCCTCCAAGTATCGTCTCATCGTGAATTCCACCACCGAGTACAATCCAGTCCTTGAACACTCAGCCTCTGTCAGCGCTTCCCATCGTCTACAACCAACACAATGAGGTGCGGGCATAGCCCATGCATGGGTAAGTATACGATACTCAGTAGGGTCCCTGAGAACCTCAAGGTCTCACTAAATCCAACAAGCATAACCACAAAGAAGGATCTCAATAGATAACCCTTACTTAGGTATAAGCCCATACTTATACCTATGTTATCAAGTAACCCATCTCAATCATGAGGAAACACAAAGGTTATGAAATCCATGGAGAACCACTAACTAGGTATTTTCCCATACATATACCAAATTTATCAAGTGACCCATCTCAATCATGAGAAAAACACAAAGGTCATAGACTCAGCTCAAACCAGGATTTTCATTATCGAAACCGTAACTGCTGAAGAGATCCTTCTATGACGAGTACAGTGATCCTGTCACGACTCTGAGTTACTTCTCACTAACCTAAGATGGCTGAGGTACTCCTCCTATTGAGTACCGCGGGTCTTCCACCTCAAAAAGTAGTGCTCCTACGCCATGGGTCAGCCACCTCACACAATAGTGCTCCCCCTCATAGCCTACAGAGGTACTCCTCCTGTCGAATACCACGGGTCTGCCACCTCAAAAAGTAGTGTTCCTCTGCTATGGGTCTGCCACCTCACAAAGTAGTGATCCCCACTAGGCTATATAAGTCAGTCCAAATCGAATCAGACAAGCAGTCATCAGGTCTCAGCTAGCTACACGGTCTCCGTACTCCGTATGCTCGTCTCCGGGAGGGTCCGCACCATGAGCTACAATTCAATACTACAAGTATCAAAAAGTCCCACGCTGAAGTATCTCAAAGAACCGCCTCATCATAGTGGTCTTAACGCAACCGACGACGCGTCAATCGGGCGCCCGATCTATGAGTTATTAGCCATTTCGTACGAGGGGTATGGTTGGTTTCGTGTGCGAACCAACCTGACCGTATCTCAACTTTACCCCGAAATCTCATAGGGTACACTCATAGGGACCGTTTCTCAATGAGATCACCAACGCCGCTAACGGTTCGTCAAACGGACGTCCGGTCTGAAAGTAATCAGCTTTTCCGTTCCAAGGGCCCGGTTGGATTTCAGGTTCAATCCAACCCGGCCACTATCCAACTCCATCCAAACCTCGGGCGAAGTATGCCGAAAGTTCCGTCTCATTAAGAAGAATCCAACAAAGTTGACGACACATCAATCGGACTTCCAGAGCTCAGTTATAAGCGTTTCTGCTCCGAGGGCCTGGTTGGTTTTGGGTTCGAACCAACCCGGCCGTATCGAAGGTTCTCAAAAACCTTGAGTGTAATATTCTAAAACGACTGTCTCGATCCAAGGATCACATCACATCTGATGGTGCATTGATCGGAGGTCCGTAGCCCATGTTATGGGCGTTTAAACGGATCTGTCCGAAAATAGGGGGTTCGGGCCCGGTCCGACCCGGCCTGATACCCCCCAAGCTCGGCCCGAACCAGGTCGTCCCGACCCCGGTCTAGGTCTGGCCCAATAGGGCGCGGCTCGGCCCGGCATGGCGCTGGCGCGGCGCCCGCGTGGCTACTGGGGGGGGGGGTTACAACACCCGCGGTTGACGAACCGGTGCAGCACAAGCCGCACCTCCCCATTTCAGAATGGCCGAAGCCGTTATGGTTCTTCCCCCATCACCACGGCTTAGCCGCGGTGGGTTGCTCTGGGGGCGTGCCCCCGCCGCCGGTCGCTGGCGCCGCCGCGCCGGCTTGGCGCGCCGCTACCACCTTCTACGGACCACCGAACGCGCTCCGGTGGTCCGTTTGGCCTACCCTCTTTGCCAACGGTCCTCCCAGGACCCGATCATCACTTCTAAGGGATTAAAACGCCATTTCAGCCCGCTTCGTCATCACCCATCGATCCACACGTCAAAAAAAAAAACAAACCACGACCTCTTCGTGGTTTTCCAGTGCGGCGTGACGGTGTCGCAGCTTTGTTCGACCTCAACACTGCGGTGCGACGACATCAGGCTTCTTCTTTGTTTCCGTGCGGTGCGACGGCACGGCGCCCCCTTCGTTCGAGCCACAATGCGTACGAAAGGAAAAGGGGGAGGTGGGTCGGCCGTGTTTGTGTGGTCTGACCTCCTCCCGTTATAATGATAGCAAGCGGCCAACAATTATCAACGATGTTCGTTAAACAAACTTGAACGATGATTAGGTAGCAGCCAACAATTATCAACAAAGTTCATTAATAAACTTGAACAAAGATTAAACCCCTACCTCAAAATTGACATCGCACGTCGTCGAGTAGTGGAAGTCGAAAGTCACGGTATTCGGGTGTCGCGGAAGAATGGTATCGATTCCATCAACGTCAGAAAAAGAAGAAGATCGTTGTTGTTGGCGTCGGTCTCCACGGTCGGCGTCTCCTTCCTTGTCATGGAAGAGAAATTGGATGGAGAATTCCGGGACTGCCAAGTTGATGTCCTTCTTCGAAGATGTAGCATTCTTCAACGATGGAGATGAAGTAGGAAGGCATGTTGTCATTGGCGATGATCATCGCGGTCAGCGACTTCTCCTTTGATGTAGAGGAAGAGGAGAGTTCATGGTCGTTCTTCACGGAATGAGGATGTTATTTGTTAAGATGGATGATCGTTCTTCGCGGAGGAATAAAGCTCTCCCAAAATATTTACCCAAAAACAAATATCTCAATAAGCCTCATTCTTTTAAAAGATCTCCAAGCCATTCAAAAAGTCAAGAGTTGTGACAAGGATAATTAATAAGGTCATTAATTATCCTAGTCAGCTTCATTATTCTTGAGAGGTGGAGAGGCTCCACCACAATAAATGTGTGGATTTTCCATGCATTTAAACAAGGGGGGGGGGAGTTATAGGGAGGTCAATGGGGTTATGGGGGAGGTGAAGAGTTAGGGAATCGTGTGGGTCTTACCACACTAAACTCTCCCATGGGAGGTTAGGTGGGTGTGGGCCACACATCTAACTCCCCCTTTATTGAAAATAATCACCTTCCATGAATAAAATTTGTGCACGACAAATTATATTTAATTCAACTAAACCCCAAAAAATTAAACCTCAACCCGCTCAAAACGCAACTAATGTAAAGGTACCATTAAAAAATTACTAGCACTGCGGTTTCATCGGGGCTCTCGGATTTCAATTCCAAGCACCAGTTAAAAAGATAGAAAAACCTTCTCCTTCATTCACTGAACGTACCCGAGATAAACTTTGGAAAATGATTCCGGGCACACCGGGCCTCAGAATCAGGTGCCGTTGGATGCCACAGACTCGTAAAATTCCAAAGAAATGAAGAAAAAAAATGTCCTTGAAATTTTAGAGTCTTAACATTTCTCCCACCTCAGGGATTTACCTCTGCATAAAGCTTAACCACAAACTAGGGAAATAAAAGTGGTACTGAGCACGCTTCTGAGCCTTCTGCTCCAATGTACTCTCCTGGAGGTTCCCGTTCTTCCAACGAAAGCGCAGAAGAGGAATCGTCCAACCTTATAGGATTCGCTCCTATCGATCCTCAACCTCTACTGGAACCCTGCAAAAGTCACCCCATCGCCAATGTCCAGTTCCCCGTGGTCGATGACATGTGTCGGGTCAAGCACGTATCTCCTCAGTTGAGATACATGGAAGTCGTCGTGCAGCTGGTGCAAATGAGGTGGATGGGTCAAATGGTAAACCACCTCGCCTACTCTACTGAGGACATAGAAAGGTCTGTTGAACCTCGGAGATAACTTGACGCCTCGGCCACATCTCTGTAAACCTCATCGAGGTGAGATCCGTAAAAGGACGTGATCCCCATCCTTGAACTCTAGAGGCCACCATTTCCTGTTTAGAACTGAACTCAAAACTCTCACTACCATGTGGGTAAGGTTAACCGACTCAAGTGTGATCGGTCGGACGCTTCCTATTCATGAGTTTATCCTGTGCTTCATGGGTTTCCTTTTCGCCGACCAAGGAAAACCCATCCTGACATTGTAGTTAAACCATAACCTTTTTGCCTAATACAGTCAATCTGAGCATGAACTGTGAATCCAATCCATACCGAGACCAACGTAGTAAGGCCTCTACACTGCCACCAAGATATTCCAACTGAAACTCTCGCCTCATGGGTCAGACCACACTGTCGGCGTAAGTGTGATCATCGAGTCTCCTCCAATGGTATCTCCATAAGTGAGGGTCAAGTCTACATCTTACTGGAAACTCTAGGTATGGGACATGATTTGTGGAAGGAATGAATGATTCATATAAAGGTATGTTACTATGGCAGGTATTAGTGGACAAAGACTGTCCCTTGAATCATTTTTTAGAGCCATTGGGTTACACTCCGTGACTGCATGCAGCTCCACTCTTCCCCTTCTCTCCAGCTCCCTGAGCCTGGTGGGGACAACTAAGGTGGGTGGTTTTAGCATGTTAAAATGTACACCACCTCATGCTGCTCCCCAAGCTCTGCCTCCACATCTGCTGCTTCGCAGACTCATCTCTCCCTTAAGCTTCCTCTTCTTGAAACATTTAACACGCCCAAGTCTCTAAGACTGGCGCCAGTTTCCTGTTTCTTACTGTACTGTGCAGTATTCATCTGCTCTTGGATGATCTAAACCTTCTTTGCCTACGATCTGTAAGAGCTAATAAGATTTCTCATTTGCTGAAATGAGAAACTCGGTCTCATCCCCTGGATGAACAACGCCCATTGCTTAATACAGTCAATTCTAACATGAGTGATGCATTCATGCCATGGATGACGTCGTAAGGCCTAGACGTTACTACCAACAGATCAAACCATCACTCCCACTTCCAAGGGTTGAGTCACACTGTCAGCATCAGTGTGAGGACACTAGGTCTCCTCCAGTATAAATCTCGAAAGTGAGGGTCAAGTCAACAGTTTTAACCAGTACCTCTCAGTATCAACCCAACAAAAGGAAAGGAAAGCAAACATCATGAATATAAGTGTCTTTTTATTACTGCAGATCATAGTATAATGACACAAATACAACAACAACATGGAACAAGAAGTACCAAGAACAAAGGTAATCCACTAGTTATGCTCATGCCGACCTGCTTCCGGAGCTCTACTGCCTTGTTCAATGCTCGACTATTGCTCAAGCACCAGCCGCTTCTTCTGTCTTGGTGGATCCTCCAATGCATGCAGATCATCTGTGCGGGGAGTCGGACAATCACATGCCATGTGACCCTTTCTGCTGCATGAATAACACTTTTTTCTCCCCGTATATCTGGATTTGTTCTTCTTGGACCTCTGCATTATCTGTCTACGGCCCACAGATGACTCGGCTACTGATCAAAAATCCGTCAGTAAAGGCAGTAGCTCCGGAACATGATCGGGGTGTAGAGTCACTAGTATAAACCCCACCCTGAAGAAGGTCTCTAAGTCTCCCTAGGTGAAGGTCATCCCATCGCAAAACTGGAATTAGTGTCTCCACCATCTCTCAGCTGCTTCCTGAAGGAGGCTGGAAGCAAAGATCACCATGAAGTCTGCTGGGGTACCCACTATCCTGAAAACTCTCACCACAGCCTCTGGCTAATCCTCAGCCGCATGTGGCTCTGTATCTCCCCGAATCCTGGGTGGCCTCTGGCACTGGAACTCGTGTAGCACGCTCAAGCGTTGTGCATCTCCTGCTACTAGGGCTGGTGGCATCGGTGGACCAACGTATATTAGTACCGCTGGTGCCTCCGCTGGTGCCTCAACTGTAAGAGGGCCCTATACCGAAGAATCGTTGCTTGACAGCATGTTAGTACGTACATCTCTCGGGGCTCCAGCTGATCTTATGTGTAATGGAATACGGAAAGAAACATACGTGACATGGTCAAACAATTTATACCTGGTGAGCTGACCTGGTTTGAGATGTTTTAAGTAAAAACCTATGAAAACACACACGCAATCAGTGTTTTCATGCACAATGTCGGAAATCAGTTGTCAGGGTCTTGGTGTATGGATTCGTCAGCCGCCCGCACCAACACTGGACTCCCTAAACTAAAAACCACACTCGGTACCCTTAACACTATTGCTTCACAGAAGAAAATATCAGAGTTATAAGTTCTGCGGTAGAACAGACTACCTCTGATACCAATTATTCATGACCCATCCTTGGGGCCCGTGCCGTGACTACCCCAAGACCGCCTTCCTTAGGCTAGGGGATGGAACTAGCACCAAAGGCGTAAATCCTGATAACTGGGAAGGAATATTTTTTATAAAAGTAAACAAAACACCACAGAGTACAAGCAGAAGAAAAACACTAAGTACAAATGAAAGTGATGAAAAGTAAAAATGGTCAAAATACAAACCCAACTGAAAAGTATCACTAGAACTGAAAAGAAGTACAATAGAAAAGACAAACAGCTGGAAGAATAGAAGCAGCTCCTGGGTCGTCCACCTCGAATCCTACCTGAAGGGTAGGTACAGATAGCGCAACTCCTGGATCGTCCACCATGGATCCTACCTGAAGGGTAGGTATATATATCCTCCACAATGCTCTCGCTCGTCTACCTCCTCTGAGTATCGTCTCGTCGTGAAGTCCACAACCGGTTACCATCCAGTCTTCGATCACTCAGCCTCTGTCAACGCTGCCCATCATCTGCAACCAACACAACGAGGTGCGGGCATAGCCCGTGCAGAGGTAAGTATACTATACTAAGTAGGGACCCTGAGACCCTCAAGGTCTCACTAAATCAAACAAGCATAACCACAAAGAAGGATCTCAAAAGATAACCCTTACATAGGTATAAGCCCATACTTATACCTAAGTTATCAAGTAAAGTATCTCATTCATGAGAAAACAAAAAGGTTATGAAATCAACGGATAACCACTACCTAGGTATATTCCCATACATATACCTATGTTATCAAGTGACCCATATCAATCATGAGGTAAACACAAAGGTCATAGACTCAGCTCAAACCGAGATTTTCATTATCGAAATCGTAACTGATGAAGAGCTTCATCTATGACGAGTAAAGTGATCCTGTCACGACTCCGAGATACTGCTCACTAACCTAAGACTGTTGAGGTACTCCTCCTGTCGAGTATCGCGGGTCTTCCACCTCACAAAGTAGTGCTCCACCGCCATGGGTCTGCCACCTCACACAGTAGTGCTCCCCCTCATAGCCTACAGAGGTACTCCTCCTGTCGAGTACCTTGGGTCTGCCACCTCACAAAGTAGTGCTCCTTAGCTATGGGTCTGGCACCTCACAAAGTAGTGCTCCCCATTGGGCTATGCAAGTCACTCCGAATCGAATCAGACAAGCAGTCATCAGGTCTCAGCCAGCTACACGGTCTCCGTACTCAATACGCTCGTCTCTGGGGAGGGTCCGCTCCATGAGCTAGACGTCAATACTCCAAGTATCACAATGTCCAACGATAAATTATCTCAAAGAATCGCCTCATTATAGGGCTCTTAACGAAACAGACGACGCGTCAATCGGACGCCTGGTCTGTGAGCTATTAGCATTTTTGTCCGAGGGGTACGGTTGGTTTCATGTGCGAACCAACCCGGCCGAATCTCAACTTTTCCCCGAACTCTCATAGGGTATACTCATAGGGACCGTTTCTCAATGAGATCACCAATGCCACTGACGGTTCGTCCAACAGACGCCTGGTCTGAAAGTTATCAACATTTCCGTTCCAGGGGCCCGGTTGGATTTCAGGTTCATTCCAACCCGACCACTATCCATCTCCATCCAAACCTCATGCGAAGTATACCAAAAGTTCCATATTATTAAGAGGAATCCAACAAAGTCGACGACACACCAATCGGACGTCCATAACTCAGTTATAAGCGTTTCCGCTCCGAGGGCCCGGTTGGTTTCGGGTTCGAACCAAACGGTCATACCCAAGGATCTCCAAAACCTTGAGTGTAATATTCTGAAACGACCGACTCGAACCAAGGATCGCATCGCAACTGATGGTGTGTCGATCAGAGGTCCGTAGCCCATGATATGGTCGTTTGACTGGATCTGTCCAAAAATAGGGGGTTCGGGCGCGGTCCGACCCGGTCCAATACCCCCCGGCTCGGCCCAAACCGGGTCGACCCGACCCGGGTCTGGGTCCGGCCCAATTGGGAGCGGCCCAGACCGGTGGGCGCAGCCCAGACGGCGTGGCCCGGCCTGGCCTGGCACTGGCGCGACGCCCACGTGGCTAGCGGGTGCGGGGGGGGGGGGGGGGGGGGGGGGGTTACAACCCTCCGTGGTTGACGAACCGGCACGGCATAAGCCACGCCTCCCCAATTCGGAATGGACGAAGTCGTTCTGGTTCTTCCCCCACCGCCGTGTCTTAGTCGCAGCGGTTTGCTCAAGCGCCGCCACGCAGGCGTCGCTCTCCGTTGCCGCCTTCTACGGACCACCGAACGCGCTCCAGTGGTCCGTTTTGCCTGCCGTCTTCGCCAACAGTCCTCCCAGGACCCGAACTTCGTTGATGAGGGATTCCAATCCCATTTTTGCCTGCTTCATCGTCGCCCATCGATCCGCACATAAAAAAAACAAACCACGACCTCTTCGTGGTTTTCCGGCGTGGCGTGATGGTGCCGCAGCTTCGTTCGACCTCAACGGCATGGCGCGACGGCGACACGCTTCTTCTTTGTTTCCGCGCGGTGTGATGGCACCGCGTCACCTTCGTTCGAGCCACAACTGGTACGACAGCAAAAGGGGGAGGTGGGTCGGCCGTGTTTGTGTGGTCCGACCTCCTCCCGTTATAATGATAGAAAGAGGCCATCAATTATCAACGATGTTCGTTAAATAAACTTGAACAAAGATTAGTAAGTGGCCAACAATTATCAACGAAGTTCGTTTAATAATCTTGAACGAAGATTAAACCCTTACCTCAAAATTGACCTCGCACGTCGTCGAGTCACGGAAGTCGAAAGTCACGGTAGTCGGGTGTCGCGGAAGAATGGTATCGATTCCATCGACGTCGGAAAAAGAAAAAGATCGTTATTGTTGGCGTCGGCCTCCACAGTCAGCATCTCCTTCCTTGTCATGGAAGAGAAAGTGGATGGAAAATTCTGGGACCGCCAAGTCGATGTCCTTCTTTGAATGTGTAGCGTTCTTCAACAATGGAGATGAAGTAGGAAGGCATGTTGTCATAGGCGATGATCATCGCGGTCAGTGACTTCTCCCTTGACGCAGAGGAAGAGGAGAGTTGATGGTCGTTCTTCGTGGAATGATTATGTTCTTTGTTAAGATGGATGATCGTTCTTTGTGAAGTAAGAAAGCTCTCCCAAAATATTCTCCCAAAAACAAATATCTCAATAAGCCTCATTCTTTTAAAATATCTCTAAGCCATTCAAAAAGTCAAGAGATGTGACAAGGATAATTAATATGGTCATTAATTATCCTAGTCAGTTTCATTAATCTTGAGAGGTGGAGAGGCTCCACCACAATAAATGTGTGGAGTTTCCATGCATTTAAACAGGGGGGCGAGTTATAGGGAGGTCAAGGGGGTTATGGGGGAGGTGAGGAGTTAGGGTCTCGTGTGGGCCCTACACACTAAACTCTCCCATGGGAGGTTAGGTGGGTGTGGGCCCCACATCTAACTCCACCCTTGTTGAATATAACCACCTTCCATGAATAAAATTGGTGCATGACAAATTTTATTTAATTCAACTAAACCCCAAAAAATTAAACCTCAACCCGCTCAAAACACAACTACAGAAAAGGTCCCCTTAAGAAATTACCAGCACTACGGTTTCATCGGTGCTCTCGGATTTCAATTCTGAGCACTGGATAAAAAGATAGAAAAACACGCTCGTTCGTTCACTAAACATACCCAAGTTAAACTTCGGAAAATGATTACGGGCACACTGGGCCTCGGAATCAAGTACTGTCGGAAGCCACAGACTCGTAAAATTCCAAAGAAATCAAGAATAAATATTTCCTTTAAATTTCCGGGTCTTTACACCATCTTACACGATGCACATTATGCGATTGAGAATAAATCACAATTGGACACTACTAATGATTAAATTTAAATTAACTGGATATATTTCTATTAATATACATAGAAAAAGAATTTTTATATTATTTATCACACAAAACATGTTGATTCAGTAAAGTTGTACTTATGACTTTTCCATTCCTTCATACTTAGGGGAGATTGTTAAGTCATTAAGGATTCCTTATGACTTTATCATTCCTTCTTGTTTTGATAATCAGAAACACCTTATCTAAAATAAAATTTATTTTTACCACGTGTTTTATTTCTTGAAGGAAAAATTTCCTACCCCATGGAAATTTATCATTATCATGTTTTCATTATTCATATCATAATTTTTTGCAAGTGTAAAATTCGGTTTGAAACCAAAAATTCAGAATCATATTAATACCTAAATATGAAGCATTCTGTTTTAGAATATGAATTATCAGAATTCTGGTCACGAACTCTTCTGACTCCTGACTCCGAATTTTGAATACGAATTCTGGATACGAACTCTTCAGAGTTCTGACTCCAAAATTCTGATTACTAATTCTCTATACGAAATCTTCTGAGTTATGACTCCGAATTCTTATTAAAAATTCTTCTTATGAACTATTCTGATTTCTGACTCCGAGTTCTCTAGATACAGACTCCGAACTCTTATGAGTTCTGACTCAGAATTCTCCTGAACTCTGACTCCTATGTTTGTGAGTTCTGGTTCTGAATTCTTATGAATCCAGATTCCGGATTTCCTTGAAAATCAAACTTTAGAATTTTAAAGAGTTTAGGTCCTGAATTTCTAGAAAATATAATACGAATATCCATGTATTATAAACTACAAATTAAATTTTGGTTAGACTCTGAACTTTGATTTTCTTATATTCTGAATATCAGTTTTTATTTATGCTTACACTTGTTTTGTTATAAAACGATATTGTACTTTCAGTTACTCAATAACCGTTGTTTAAGTGACACATGTAGAGGTCCCCCATAAATTTTTGGAAAAATATGACCCTTGGAGGAGGGAGCCAACTATTGAAGTTGTGCCTATAAATAGGTTCTCATTTAGAAGAGCTCAATACTTTTGGACAACTTTTGATCTGAAGTAATTTTTAGAGAGAGATACTCTCATGCTCAGTGTGTACTGAACTTTGGGTTCAGATTTGATTTGTGCGACTCCGATTGTTGCTATGTACAATCGAGGGCTTTCAGGGATAGGAAGACTGAGGTTCTGACTACCTTTAAGTTTAGGGCTTCCTTACTGAGGAAGATAGAGGTGCCAACTACCTTTAAGTTTAGGGATTCCGCAGATAGCATGACAGACTCCGATCTTCATATCGAGGGCTTACCCTAGTGTGGGTAAGATAAAAATTCTTGAGAGTATAAATCAATGGACATTTACCCAAGGTTATTGGATACCCTTTTCTTTGTTTTATAAGATTTACTACCTATTACTTGTTTTGTTACAAGTTTTCCACTAAATTTGTATTGTTGATGAAAGTATAACTTTTTATTACTTATTTATACATGTACTCTGATTTAGTTAGATTCTATACGCATTAAGGTAGAATCTTTATCTTTGTAAACTTTTGTTAAGTTTCATTTCTGGAATCAATTTTCCAGAATCAAGCAAGTTATTAGAATTTTGAGGATTTTTGAATTATCTTTCTTAACCTTGTTAAACATAACCATCTTTAAAAATTTTTTAAAAAAATTATAAAAGTATACATTTCACCCCCCCTCGTGTAATTGAGCATCTCATTATTACATATTTGATCCTAAAATTGGAATCAGAGGATTGGTGACCACTAAATTAATCTCACGATTAGATTCAGAACATAATTCCTCTTCTTCATATTTTTTGGAATCAGTTTTTTAGAATCGAATAGTCTGGATTCATTTTTTTCCTAGAGATACTCTTTTTCTATATTTTCTTAGCGTAGTAATACCTTCCTTGTTTACGAAAAATTTCTATTAACATGTTTTTGTGGAAGGAATTTTCATTAATATGGCAGGAATCAATGTTGGTTCCATAGACAATCCGAATCCAACTAGACCACCTATCTTTGATGGAAATGATTACGAATATTGGAGAGACCACATGAAGACTTTCATTATCAATACTTGTGTTGATAATTTTGTTATGCTCACTAGAGGATATAAAATCCCTGAAAATAAAGTTAGTACCTTTTCCAATCAAGAAAAGCATTAATATCAACTGAATTATAATGTACACAATACTCTGCTTTGTTCCATGACTAGAAACATATATAACCGAATTTCATCTTGTGAAGCATAAAATTTTATATAAAAGAAACTTGAAGTTACTCACTTTGGATTTTTAAATGTAATTGAAACTAGAAGATCCATGATTAGAGCTGAATATCATGGTTTCTACTTTCCTTATGGAGAACCCATATGTAATGTGCAACAAATATTCATGACTATTGTGAATAGTTTAAAATCCATGGGTGATAAAGGATTAAATGATGAAGCTGTTGTTGATAAGATCATTGACATCATGCTGAATGAAAGGTAATCCAATAGAATTGCTATTGATAAAAACAAGAAGGATACTTAGATTTATTTAGATGAACTTCTTGGAACTATTCTTCAATATGAGACTAGAATGAAGACAGATGCTGATAATGTAAAGAAGAAGAATGGAAATGGTAGTGTTGCTTTTACTACAACTTCAAATCATATGAATGATAAGGCTCCTAAGAAAGTTACTAGATCCAAATCTAAGAATTTTGTTATCCAAACAGAACCCAGTGTAAGTGAATCCTCAAAAAATGTATTATCAAATCATGGTCGAAGGATGAACAAGATATCTGGATAAAGGAACTTTTAATCCAGATACAAGAAGAAAGAATGTGAAGACAAGAATGATTCAGAAGATACAAGTTATGAATGCAAGAGAGATGGCCATATAAGACCTGATTGTCCTTTCCTTAAGAGAAAAGAATAAGAGGAAAGGCATTCAAAGAGAAATAAAAAAGAATTATTACAAGTATAAATCTAATAATGTCTTGAATGTTAATGACACATGGAGTGTTAGTGGTGGATACTATTTAGATGAATCTTCATATTATGAATCTTCTGGAAAAATAATATTGGTCTAATAGCCATACTACCTATTAAAAATCATTGCTTAATGGATAAAGTACACAATGTTGAATAAATGACCAAGGTTTCTTTGAATTCTAATGACAGTAAATATTATAAATCTTCAGATGAAGAATCTTCTTCTGATGAAGATAATATTATACCTTCATATGAAGATGTTTCTAGGTTTTCCAAACTTATTGAGATTGAGAATTCAAAACTAATGAAAAAACGTGATAATCAAAAATCTAGGAATATTATTCTTACTAAGGAAATATCAGATCATTCAAATGATATTGATAAGAAAAATATTTATTTTGAATGTATTTTAAAAAATCATGACGAAGTAAGTTCTGAGAAGAATAAACATTCTAAAGATCTAGAAAATGTAATTTCTAAAAAAAATTCGAGGCTAGCTCTAGTTCAAAATCAAATGTTTTTTAAGAAATGAACATGGTTATCAAACTCAAATCCTAAATATTTTCCTCAAGGAAGTGTTTTTCAAACTTTACCTAAGGTAAAGAAAATTTTGATAAACTGTTTTCATAAATCCGACCTCTAAGGAATAGATCTGGTTTTGGTTATACGGGTTTTAAACCGATTTTTAGTAATAATTTTTTAGTTCCTCAAAATGATCTATTCTGCACTAAGTTCCATTGTGGTGGACACTAGGAAAAAAAATTCCTTAAAAAAACTTAGTCTTTAGGATTTCATAAAGCTTATTTTTCTAAAAATATGTCGGTGCCTAAACTTTTTCTTTCTAAGAATTCCAGATCCAAGCATGTTTGGATTCTGAAAACCTAAATTTTTCTTTTTTTAGGAAAATAATGAAGTTACTAACAGCAATAAATGGTACATAGATAGTGGATGTTCCTGGAAAATGATTGGTAACAAAAACTATTTTGAAAAGATTATCAGGAAAAAAGGAGGAAAATTAACATTCAGAGATAATGCTCAAGGAGAAATTAATGGTGTAGGTTACATCGTTCTTCTTGGAAAAAATCGATTTCAAATGTTTTATTTGTTAAGGGTATTAAGCACAACCTCATTAGCATAATCCAATTATGTGATGAAGTTTACCTTGTGAATTTTAGGAATGACAAGTTCTTAGTACATAATTCCAAGGAAGAGTACATTCTTTCTACCTATAGGAAAGAGACTGTTAACACATTGAACATAGAAGACCTTAAAAGCCAAGATCTACCTTGTCTTAGTGCGATGGAAGATCATTCATGGTTGTGGCAGAAATGGTTAGGACACTGTAACCTTGGGAACTTATGAAAACTTTATAAAAAATATTAGTTAAGGATCTACCGGAGATTATATTTGATTCTTCAAAAGTATGTGACCCTTGTCAATATGGAAAGAAACAAAAATCATGTTTGAAATCAGTCGGTCAAGCCTTAAGTACTGATTCATTATAGTTAGTGCATATGGATCTCTTTTTTCCTACACAAACTAGAATCATTGGGGGCAAGTATTATGTATTTTTTGTCATTGATGATTACACTAGATTTGCGTGGGTCTATTTTATAAAAAAGAATTCTGAAGCTTTTTCTTATTTCAAAATTATTAGAGCCCAATTTAAAAATGAGAAAAACCATCCATTTAAAACTATTCATAGTGATCATGGGGGAGAATTTCAAAATTTTGATTTTGAAACTTTTTGTAGTAGGAAAGGTATTACTCATAACTTCTCAGCACCCAGAACACCTCAACAAAATGGTGTTGATGAAAGAAAAAATAAAATTCTTCAAGAGATAACTAGAACCATGTTGAGTGACTATTCTGTAGCCAAACATTTTTGGGCCGAAGCTTTAAGTACTATTTGTTACATTATAAATCAAGTTTTGATTAGACCTTTTATTAACAAAACCCTTTATGAGTTTTGGAATGGTAGAAATCGTAGACTTGCCTAGTTTAAGGTTTTTAGTTTCCAGGCATTCATTCTAAATTCTAATGATAATCTTTATAAATTCGAACCAAAATATCATGAAGGAATTTTCTTAGGCTACCCCACAACTTCTAAGGCTTATAGAGTTTTCAACAAAAACACATGTACTGTTGAAGAGACAATACATGTGAAATTTGATGAAATTGATCCTTCTGTTTTTAAACAACCCCAACCTAAATCCTCGGATTTATTTTCAAAAAATGACTCTCATACTTTTATTAAAGATCCTTCTGATAAATAAAATTTCCAAGAAGATACTTATAAAACATTTACCACTGAAGATTTCCTACCCTATGTTGATGAACATGTTTTACAAAACCCAAATCATTTGTTTCTTAAGAATCAGCCTAGTGATGTCATCATCGGGGATGTGAAGCAACCTGTAAGTAGAAGAAGTTCCTTATGAAATGAAGAAGAACATCTACCATTCCTTTCCCAATTAGAACTAAAAATCACTGATGGTTCTTTAGGTGATGATGATTGGATAAAGGTTATACAAGATAAACTAAATGAATTCAAATAAAATAAAGTCAAGACCTTGGTTAAAAGAACTAAGGAAACATCTTTTATTGGAGTGAAATGGGTCTTTAGAAATAAGTGTGATGAAAATGGAATCATTCTAATAAATAAATCTATATTAGTTGCTAAAGGCTATAGTCAACAAGAAGTAATAGACAATGAAAAACCCTATGCTCTAGTAGCTAGACATGAATCTAATCTTGTTTTACTTTCCTTTGCAGTATTATTTAATTTTAGACTTTTTCAAATGGATGTGAAATGAGATTTCCTTAATGGTTATGTTCAAGAGGATGTTTTTGTTGAACAACATCCTTGTTTTTAAGATACATAACATCATGATCATGTTTTTAGACATTCCAAATCATTATATGGCCTTAAAAAAGAACCTAGAGCTTGGTATGAGAGAATTATAGGATTTTTGCTTCAAAATAACTATGTTAAAGGAAATGAAGATTCAAACCATTTTATAAGGAAAGATAAGAAAAATTTATTGATTGATGAAATTTATGTTGATTTCATTATATTTGGTTCCACTCAACAATCTTTAACCGATTCCTTTGCGGATCTAATGAAATCTATGTTCGAAATGAGTATGATGGGTGAGTTAACATTTTTCCATTGTTTTCAAATCTCTCAAAAACCAGAAGGAATCTATATATCTCAACATAAGTATATTAAATAAATTAGTAAAAAAGATGGATATGACAACACTAAAAGCATAATAACTCCCATTGGTACCTCAAACACACTTGATCTTGATGAAGCTGTGAAACTAGTAGATCAAACATCTTTTATAGGTTTGATAAGAAGTTTACTTTACATAACAGGTAGTCCTCCAGACATAATGTTTTCAGTATTCTTATGTGCAAGATATCAATCCAATCCTAAGGAATCTCATTTAATGGTAGTGAAAATATTTTTTTCTACTTAAAGGGAACCATGGATTTAGGACTCTTTTATACTTATGGAAATTATTTTGTTTTAAATAGTTTTTCGGATGCTGAATTTGGTGGGTGTATAATGGATAGAAAGAGTACATCCAGAACATGTTACTTCTTAGGAGATTCATTATTTTCTCAGTTATGCATGAAAAAATACTCAGTACCACTTTCCACTGCTGAAGTTGAATATGTAGCAGCTGGAAACTATTGTGCTCAAGTGTTGTGGATGCAACACACACTCACAGACTATGATATGAGTTTTACCAAAAAAACAATTTTTTGTGACAATACAAGTGCCATTGCCCTTAGTAAAAACCCTACACATTACTCTCATGCAAAACACATAGATATTAGACATAACTTTCTTAGGGATCACACACAAAAAAGAGATATCATTCTTCAATTTAGTGGAATGTAAGATCAAATTTCTGATATTTTCACAAAATCTTTACCTTCTAATAGATTTAAATACATTAAACAGATGTTAGGAATAACAAACATAAGGTAATATTCCTTATTAATTTTCTGTTGAGGAAATATCCTTATAGTAATAAACTTGTTTTTATAGGGGGAGTACATTTGTAATGAAGCTTTTCATACTTTTCATTATAAATTTTTTTCATATTTTTTGTAATGATGTTTTTCATATTTTTCATAATGAAGTTTTTCATATTTTTCATAATGATGTTTTTCATATTTTCATAATGAAGTTTTTCATACTTTTCGTAATGATGTTTTGCATATTTTTCGTAATGATGTTTTTCATGTTTTTCGTAATGAAGATTTTTGAAATGAAGATTTTCGTAAAGAAGATTTTCGTAATGATGATTTTCATAATAAAGATCTGTGTACTCAATTCTTTTTTGAACTCAATTTTTTTTGGAATCTAATGTCCTCCAAGAATAATTTTCCTCAATATGAATAATTCTCCAGACAATCTGAAAGGTATGATTCTTTTTTGATTTTTCGTAATCATCTTAAATATGCTAGAAGTTTCTGTTGTTTTTAAAATTTCTCAAATTATAGTTTTTTTAAATCCGAATGTTATCTTTTAAAAACATCAAAAGATCAGATCCTACCAAATTTTTCATGTGGCTATCTTTTCAACAGTCAGATCTGATCATAAGAATTCTCAACCATTAGATTGAAATGAGAAGATGAACCATCGCTTTTACACCTATAAAAAGGGGACCCCCGATGGTTTTCCCACATCGGTTCTCAAGCTTTTACATGTTGAAGCTCTTCCCCACTATAAAATCTCATTCCAAACCTTTCATAAGTGCACAATTTCGAATGTCTAGTGATGTTATTTCTCAAGATATGTCTACTGTCAAGTCGATTGCGGAGTGGTAGATATAGAGGGAGAGGTTGGTACATTCAAACTTCTTCAAAAATATGAATATATTATCTCCAATAATATCAAGCATAATGGATGGGAGATTGTATCCATTTCAAATCCATGAGCTCAGGATGTAGTGTATCCAGATTTGCTGATAGAGTTTTATGAGTCAACTTGTTTCTTTAAGGAAGATGGTAGAGAAAAATTTTCCTTCATGAGTTATAGAAAAACATATGCACTTTCTTACACTAAGTTTGCTAGCTTGTTAGGGTTATCATATGAAGGAGATGCAGAATTGTGTTCCCACAAGAATCCAGATGTTGAAGGGAGTTTTGTAAAAGAGAAGGCTATATAAAGTCTTGGACATAAAGATGTCAAGACCACAAAAATTTCTCACTTGTCTACTAACAATCAGATACTATAGTTATGGGTTCAGGGTCTTATCGTACCGAGAAAGGGTAATAAGGAAACTCTTAAGAAAAGAGATATTTATATCATGTATTTATTGGTAAATCAATGGAAAATCATTCTGATGAAGTATATTCTCATCACGATAGAGAAAATCAAGAATGGGAATCTGAGAGCCCAGATAATCATGTATTCAACCCTTCTATCCAAGTTGATAATTTGGTGTCTTGAAGCATTCAAGACCCCTTGCAGTCTTAAGACAAGGTATTGAAAAGTAATGCTAATAAGTGATGATACCCTCATGAGGATGACAGTTGGATTCTCTAAGGAGTCAGGTGAATTTTAAGATCTACCACATGATGAAGTAGATGTTGTTCCAAAAAATATAGAAGAGGCTGAACCATCAATGAATGATGGAAAGAAGAGGAAACTAAAGGAAGTGGAAGAAACATAGAAAACCCATAAGGCCAAAGGAACTGAATCTGCACCTCCAAATCCCAATAAATTGAAACCCTATCTAGATGAGGTACTATCCAAATGGAGGGAGGATAAGAAGAACCAGAAGGAAGGGAAACCACATATTGGTAGAGACCCTGCAGAGGACAAAGCATAAAAAGAGAAGACTGATGAAGATCTTGAGAAGAAGGCCAATGAAAAGAAGCTTAAGGAGAAAATGTGGGAGGCTGAAATTGTGCAATCTCTTTTGAAGGCTGCAGAAGTATCATCCAAGAACATTCCTGTACTGAAATCTTTTTTGTTTGAAACCTTACCATAGACACCGGGGAAGAAGTACATGACTCCGGTAAAATCCCAAAAGACTGATGTTGAAACAGAAGCAATAGAATAATTAAAATAATCTAAAATTAGTGATGATACAACTAATATGATAAAGCATGTTGAAGACTTTCATGAGAAGGATGGTGCTTCCGAAAAATAATCAATCTGGACTTCTGAAGATGGATCTTCGAAACATTGCTACTCTTGGAATTGATGAGAAGGTTGAAGAGGATGTGAAAAAGTTATCTAAGTATGAGATTCATAATCATGACTTCATTCTTCCTGAAGATGTTGAGGTAGGAGCCAAGAAAGAAAAAATTGATGAAGGTAAGATTGTTCAATTGTCTGAGAGTGAGGATGAGTCTCCAAATGGGGAAGATCTTCTAAAAACCGACAAAGGAAAACAAGTGGATGTTGAAACCCCAACCAAAGCAATTCTAAGAAAAAATCAAGCTGGTGCATCTTCTAAGAGGAAGCTGGTTGAGCTATAAGAAGAACCATGACCATGTAAAGTTTCTTATTCAGAATCATCAACTCTAGGGCACGATTGTGTCGTTCAGTCCCTGATAAAGTTAGTGGACACCATTCCGATATTTCCAACAGTTGACTCAAGATGCGAGATTCTCCACCATAGCATGAGTTAGAAATAAAACTCCATATCCATGGTGATGGATAAGTGTGTAAAGGTTGAGGCCGAAGACAATAATATCCTTATCAAAAAATAAGTCCCCCAGAAAAAAATTCAGAAAATGACCATCTGGTCGAAGAAGATTGTTGAAGATTTGAGAGAGCTTGATCAATTTCAAGAAGATGTCACAGAATCTTTTTATAATTAAGACACCAAAATCAAGGATATCAGAAATATATTTGAGGAAAAGCTAAATCTTGAGAATAATACATGGATTCAAGATGTCAAAGATCTGAATGGGAAGTTGAATTTTGTTGTCCAATGTTGGTGAACAAAAAGGGATCTCCGGATCGAGATTGAAGAAAAGTTAGTGAAACAAGATGACTTTATGTAGGCTTAGGAAGAGGCTCTAAAGGCTCAAGATGATAGGATCAAAGCTGTAGAGAAGCAAGGAGAGGAGGATCACAAAGAGATTAAGAACCTGGAAACCATCATGAAGAAGATGATACCCAAGGAAAAAAGAAGGAAAATAAATCAATCCGATATTTTGTAGTATTTTTTCCCTTGTACAAATTCATCCAATCTTAATGAAATTGTGTTTTATTGTTTTTGTTTGGATTCTTGTACTTATATTTCAGGTACCGTATTTTTTTCCCATTCCCTCAATATTTTTTTACAATCACAAAGTGGTGGAAAGGAAAAATAATTATAAGTAAAGAGGAAATATCCCTATGTAAGGGGGGAGTTTATCAAAGGGGGAGTTTTCCATTACAAACATATCCATACTCAATATTATGAAAATTATCATTCCATAAATCTAGAATACAATTCTTAGAATTCCAAAGCCTAAGGGGGAGTTAATCGTCTTCATCTTTGCCAATGTAAAAAGAGAGACAATTTTTATTTACAATGTCTAGAATTTTTTTCCTAGATCCTTTTATTCTTTTTTGTAAGGATGTTTGTGATTTCCATAAAGGGATAGATTGTTGAGTCAATAATGTTTTCTTTATGACTTTTCCATTGCTTCATACATAGGGGAGATTGTTAAGTCATTAAGGTTTCCTTATGACATTCTCATTCCTTATTGTTTTGAAAATCAGAAACACCATATCTCAAGGAAAATTTCTTTTTACCCTATGTTTTATTTCTATATAGAAAATTTTCCTTCCCTAATGAAATTTATCCTTATCATGTTATCATTGTTCATATCATAATTTTTATGTAAGTGTAAAATTCAGTTTGAAACCAAACCCTCGGAATCCTACAAATACCTAGATATGAAGCTTTCTGTTTTAGAATCTGAATTCTCTGAATTCTGGTTACGAAATGTTCTGAGTTCTTACTCTGAATTCTGAATACAAATTCTAGATATGAACACTTCTGAGTTCTGACTCTGAATTTTGATTAAGAATTCTGGTTATAAACTGTTCTTAGTTCTGACTCCGAATTCAGATTACGAATTCTAGTTACGAACTCTTCTGAGTTCTTACTCCATGTTCACTGGATAGAGACTCTGAACTCTTCTGAGTTCTGACTCCGAATTATGATTATGAATTCTAGTTACGAACTCTTATGAGTTTTGACTCAAAATTTTCCTATACTCTAAATCCGAACTTTGTGAGTTCTGGTTCAGAATTCTTATGAATCCAGATTCCGAATTTCCTTGAAATTCAGACTCAGAAATTCAAAATAGTTCAGGTTCCGAATTCCAAGAAAACAGAATCCGAATATCCTTGTATTATAATCTCATAATTCATTTTTGGTTATACTCCAATATTTAATTTTGTTACATTCTGAATATCAGTTTTTAGTTATTCTTACACTTGTATAGTTATAAAACGATTTCATTCTATCAGTTACTCACTAACCATTGTTTCATTGACACGTGTACAGGTCCCTTCAAAATTCTAGGAAATATATGACTCTTGGAGGAGGGAGACGACCATTGAATCCATGCCTATAAATTGGATCTCATTTGAAGGAGCTTAGTACTTTTGGACAACTTTTGATCTGATGTGATTTCTAGAGAGATAAACTCTCATTCTTTGTGTGTACTGATCTTTTGGTTCATATTTTCGTTGTACGAATCCGATTGTTGTTGTGCGCAATCGAGGGCTTCTGGGATAGGAAGACATTGGTGTTGACTACCTTGATGTTGAGGGATTCCTTGCTGAGGAAGATATAGGTGCCGACTACCTTGAAGTTGGGGGATTGAGGAGATAACAAGAAAAACTTCGATCTTCAAATTGAGGGCATACCCTGGTGTGGGTTAGACAAACTTTCTTGATAGTATAAATCAAAGGACATTTATAGAAGGTTGATGGATACCCTTCTCTTTGGTTTAAAAGATTTACTACCTATTACTTGTTTTGTTACAAGCTTTCTGCTGAATTTGTATTGTTGAGGAATGTATAACTTTCTTATACTTCCTTATACTTGTATTTTGATTTAGTTAGATTATACATGCTTTAAGGTATAATCTTTATCTGTGTAAACTTTTGTTAAGTTTCATTTCCAAAATCACTTTTCCAGAATCAAGGAAGTTATTATAACTTAGAGGTTTTGTGAATTATTTTGTATAACCTTGTTAAACATAACCATACTTAAAAAGATCCAAAGGAATTTTTAAAATTACAAAATTCACCCCCCTCTTGTATTTGATCATCTATTTATTACATATTCGATCCTACAAACCAATCATTCCATGGGTTGTTTAAGATTCTACCCATGTTGTTTATTAATACCTTCTATATCATATGTCAGAATCAATTGAGACCCCCATTTAATAATAAAAATAAAATGGTGAATGAGTTATAAAATCCCATATTAGTCAAAAATGGTGTGGGTGTTACCCCAGAAAAACTAAACCATAATAAATAATGTATTACTCTATTAAGTGTTAGGTGAATAATGTACCCTATTATAAAATATCTAGACCAATGGTATAAAAACCTACTTATTACAAAGGTGAATCACGTATCACAATCCAAAATAACCATATCTAATGATGTGTCACTATATGATAAAACATGGGTGAATAATGTATCCCCATACACATAAACTAGGTTAGTAATATATTACTATATATCAATCAAAGTTGAATGATGTATCATCATTCGCCTAGCTTGGATAATCTATATACCACCCCAATGAACATTGGTTAATAAAAAATCATTATATTTAATTTTATGAGTGAATGAGGTATGAACACATGTATATCTATGGGTGATTTATATATAATTACATACCAATCATTTTTATAAGATATATATCCATACATATATTCTTTCTGAATTAAATATATCCATCTAACCACTAATCGGAAAATGAAATCAGTATATTCTCGTACTATGGGTAAATGATATATCACCCTAAAAAATGCCCACACCGGAATGAGGTATTCCCATTCCCAACAACATGGGTGAATAATGTATCATCATTCTCATCATCCTAGGTGAATGATATTCCACCATACCTAATTACCTTGGTGAATGATGTATCACCACCGTAAAGAAAATAGTTAAATGACATATCAACATACTTATACATTGGGAGAGTAATAAATCAAAATCTAATAATCATATATGAATTATTTTTCACTATATTCATACTATCACATATTATTATGGAACTAGTAATTAAAATTGTATTGGGTAAATGATTTATCATCGACCATCACCATATTTGGGTAGTCACATGCTCAAACTAATTTTACCCTTCAAAAATCTAATACATACCACATACTTATATCATCATAAAATGTATACATGTTGAAAATGTATTTTCAATATAGATCTTCTATAATTAAATTAAATTATTGGCATGATCATCAAATAATAACCTTGAAAAATGACTTCATGGAATCAAAAAGTTATTCAAATTTTCAAAATAAAAAAAATACATCCTTCCACTATAACCCCTAACAACTTTTGCATAATGTGTCTTGATGTACCCATATCTATCCCTTAGTTATCATCAGTTTCAAAATCATAAAGATCGTAAAATTGATGTAACCTATTTTCATCTCTCATCCAACACTTGACACATTACTACAAAAACATTATCTATTGTGTGTACTCCCCTAAAGTAATAATAAATAACCCTAATAGACGTCATTAGTTGAACAGTCTTCTCCCATCCATGTGAGTAACCAACCCTAATGAGTAATAACTTGGAACACATAAATCCATTATTATTTTAATAAATATTATTATTAATATATCACTTGGAAATTTTTTCAGGCACACGATAAATGGATCATCACTTCCCTAACACAAAATCATAATCCCTTGTTGATTTTATCATGTATTCGTTAACTAAGGATGAAGTATGTTGCAATGTTATCTATCCAAACCATTTTGACCTATATAGAACATTTATAATGTCTCATAACCAAACCGCTTAAAATGTTAATATTATTCTATTTTGCGTGACCTAAAGTGCATATCCCTATACTTTAGAGCATTTTGACCATCGTTAGAATATTTAAATCTATAGAGAAATTTAACAGTTAATATAATCACATGAAAAAAATATCTAAATAAAACATATATAAATAAATTAATATTATTTCAATATATATATATATATATAATTATATAAAAACCAATATGATATCAAAATATCTTCTCCCTATCATAATTAAATTAAACACACAATGATTATTTTGTAATATATCCCACTGGAGATCTCCCAAGGGGTAGATAACATTATGTATAAATTAATAAAATATAAATATAGAAAAATACATCCATCCACTATCATCAAACTCAACTAGAATATACATTATATTGCCAAAGAAATCTTCCATCCAACTAACTAATAATAAGTTTCATTACCTTACTTAAAATGACAACCATAATATTTTTTCCCCATGGATTACATGTAGTGTGTGAGTTCAAAACTCAGTAGGAAAAAACAAAAGGTGAATGTAAATAAATCTAGAACATATGAATTTAAACAAAATTTTAAATGACAATGATAAATAACAATGAATAAAATATATCACTATGTTGGGTGGTATGATTAAACATTGAGACTAACTATACATCTAGAATCCAGAATCTATATTAAGTCTGATCGTATATGAATATTATAATTAATTAGTATAACATTGTATCCCAAGTCCATTGTCAGTCAAGACCTATACTTAAGATATCAGAGTGTATCACCCTCCCATAGAACTCATGTTTAAGAAGATGTTTACATTGTATTTAATCAAATATAACCATATGTTCTAATAACTCGTGTTGGGATATTATCAAACATAAATAAACTAGATAACTGTTGGCATGGGGACCCTTCAGCTAACCATGATATGAAATAGTGGGGTATAACTTCCCACCCCACATCCATGTCTATGTTGATTTCCATAATGTAATACCCCATTTTCAATATCAATGAATGGATAATCATATCAACATATCCCAAAACCTAGAAAAAATAATGGGTTGTCATAGAATCAAATCCATATATAATGTCTAATTATGTTACAACAACATCAAATAGAATTTCCAATATAAAGTAATGGAAATATATATCATCACATCCTATATATCGTAGATCCTATATTACATTAAGAGATTCCATATCATATCCAAAATTTTACCATATAACATATAAAATTTATAGATGTACTATCATGTATAATTTATACTAGATGAAATAATATAACATTAATTAGAATACTTTTCTTGAAATAAAATATATAACTCATATATAATATGAATTAACATATATTATTACTATATTTTAAACTATTAAATTTAATTGTGGGAAATCAAAAACCATATAAAATACTCAATTAGTAATCAAATATATCCTTTTTTCCAAATACCATATTCAACGTACTACATATATAGAACAATTACTTTTAATATTGACTATACCTCACAAATCCCAAAATTAAAAAATCCAAACAATAATCCATAAAACAAGAAAAATGTCCTATGGAAATTCCCAAATAGGAAACATGAATATGATAGTTTCCCATTATCAATCAATAAATATGATATAACTTCATAGAAAATTATTTCATTACCAATTTAATTACACTCTCATTGGTTATATATTTTGGAATAATTAATGAATTAAATTATGTCCATGACAATATATAACAATGGAATAAAAAACATGTCATCTAAAGAATCAATAATAATATGAATGATCCCTACCACAATATTTAATCCCCTAAATACCCATTTCACATTCATATCATGGTATTCACTTATATCACCCATGACCTTCACCGTAAAAATAATATAGAACTTGTGTAAACAAACTATAAAATCTGTTGGTGACCTAGACCCAATATAAATGTATTCAATTATGTAGAGGATTAGCTCGATAAAAAATGAGTGGTAATTTAATTCAACCAACAATATATAATTTAGATCCCATATCTCCATAAATAACTCAATTTCATTATTTAAAAAGAATTTATAACAAACGTATAAAAAAATTATTTAATTAAATCCAACTAGAAAAATTATCATAAACATATCAGATAATGTAATGATTGTAAAACATTTAGTGATGAGGTAAGTCCCCCTTTAGATGAACCCTAGAATCCGCTACTATGAAAATCATTTAATTTTTGTTTGGTGTATAAGAATGGGTGACATAAAAATACAGATAGAATCTAAACCAATGATTACAATGTTAGGTATGTATGAATGGATATTCTAGGGGAAATAAATTTCTATTAAAAAAAAATCCAACATCTTCCCAAATCGAGATGGAACAAACTGTCATCCAATATAATTGATTTTTTACCAAAACAAGCCCTTTATATTGGAATAGTTCTATTCCTCCATTACATCATCAACAATCAATTTTTTAATAACATACTTGTACATCTAACCTAACATTCATCTTTCTCAATCATGAAAACATATATCCCTGATAACCCAGATCAACATCAATAAACATTAAACACATATATGTATAAATAAATCTGTAATGGGGATAAATATTAATAGAAATTTTAATGATGACACATATATCCCTTCTCTACTTGTATAAATATGTTATCATGGTGCCAATATAAATTTTCCATCATCAAATGAGCCCATTCCTTTTGAGGATGGGAAATATAATCATCTCCTCCATAAAATTAAAAATAATCTACACATACTAACATCAACATAATATATACTAGGATTGTTTATTTGTATGTATGAACCCCTAATAAACAAAATAATTGGATTTAGGGCACACCAAAAACCCCACATGTTCATATATAATGCAAAAGGTTTTCCACAATTGTTTTAATGGGACGTTCTACAGGGAGTAGTCAATTCATTTCATATAAGGATAGGGTTATTGTGGAGGTCATTGGGATGTAAGGAATAAAATTTTAATATAAAATATTTTTGTCAATATTTAATTATTATAATTTCATTAATACTGAAGATGATTTTGGGAATTATTTCCATTTTCATTATAATTACAAAAAAATATTTGTTACAAATTATAGTTCTTTTAAAATAATTTCTCGTATACGAATCATGAATAATAATCTAATATATAATTTTGAACAAATTTAAATCATAGTGATAAAACCCCACTAATTAAAAAATGTGGTGTCTCACCTCAAGAAAAATGAATTAGAAACACAGTTTTTATTAACACACGAGGCTTCTATGGAGGCCATGAGAAAACTATTATGTACTTAAACCTGGATACATACTTATCCAATTGAATCCATAAATATTCATTATCCTTATCTAAAATAACTATGGAGATTATAGAAGTAGGGGTAAGAGAGGAAGACGAGGAATGAATGTAGCTTGATTTAATTGAGAAACATTTATAAATCCCCATTGATTGTTATAGAGAAGTAAATGGGAATAATGTGGAGAGGGTAAGTTAATCTTTATAGTTTTTTCAAACATTCATAATAGTCACTTGAATGCAGTTGTTTTAATTAATATTAAAATTTAACATTTATCCCATCAAAAAAATATTAACAATCCTAATCGTTAGTAAGTATGAAAACATTGTCCTCATGATTTCCAAAATATGGGTACCCTTCCATAGGTTCACCTCCAAGTACATGTGGTTATCTGATCACATGTCTAGTGACATTCTACTACAATCCTACCACAATGTTTATTTTACCAAACACCTAGAATTTATTGTTAGGTATATCACCCTGAAATTAACATCTCCAACACCTAACACTGATCATTAAAATCTTGTACACCATATATAAATAATTATTATTTTAATGAATTTAAAATACATATGATTCAAATTAAATTGATAAATGACTTTTAATATACTTCACTAAAATATTGAATTATGATTCATTATAAAATTACTATAATAAGACATCTCAGTCCTAGTAATCCTCCTCATATATTTTCAAGGAGAAATTTGAACCACTAAAATACAATGCACACCATGATTTCAATTATAAAACAATTCATGGTAATTCCTATAACATATATTAATAGGTTTGTAAAACTATATCTAATATGCCTCATGTTCCCACATTAAAATTGTGTGATCACCCATTGAATAGATTTCAAAAATAGTTTCCTGGTCCTACCTATAAATTTCAGCATAATATATTTTATTAGTACACCACTTTAATAACATAATATAGAAGACCATCACCCATTGAAGCTTAGTTTTTAATAGTTTTACCTTTTAGTTTATGTTGTACCAATCTTCATGAACTTTGCGTAACAACTAATAACATATATTAAATCATTCGGTTAACGATGTTGGTCTATCTTATGCCCTCTCCCACTCAACACAACATCAATGAAGCACTAAATACTAGAGCCTCCTATCATATATCTCATACAATATACATAATATAACATTAATACACTTTACAAATTTCATAGTTCTTTATATTGTACTAATGTAATGATATCTCTCAGAAAAAACCCCCACATTAGTCATTTTTGAAAATTCATCCCCAATTATCTCCCAAAAAATAGTTTAAATCTAACAACCATCAGTTACTAAATCTATATAATTTATAATATCCCAAATAATTGGACCAATGATATTATTAGAATCACATTACAATACATTTTAGTGACATTAATATGAGAATTAACAAGATACACAACCACCTCATGTTTGGATTCCATAAACACAACATTATCGATGCTCATCAAAATTATCCCAAACTAAGGATCTCAAACTCAATTACACTATTGTGTGTGTCTCACCATAATTTTTCTCCATTCTATGAGAACCAAACTCCCTACATGTTATTATCATCTTAATAATGTAATCCATGGGCCCTACTCAATATCTCTATATAAATTCATTATACAAGCCTCACTCAAGGGTTTATGAAATCTTATAGACTACACTACGAATATAAAAATTACATCAGTGTTATATCACAATGACACATAATCTTGGTATATATACCTCATGTTTAGTGACCATTATCACTACTATGACAATCATATGTTCCAACATTTATAGACACTAAAGAATCCCACTAACATCTCATAAAGCTTATGAGAGCCTATCAGTCTATAATTGAGTCACATTCATCATTCCTTTTTAATATATCTATTTTACTCAACTCATAAAAATTATATATATTATCGTGTTCATCTAACCTTGCCTTCCAATTTTCATATGACACGTCTAATCATTTCTAGTTGATGGACACCTTAGTATTACCATGATCATCATACCCCAATATATACCTATTCATCATACATCCATAAACTAGTATATTTTACTAATAGTGACTCAATAAACTAGTCCTCACATGTTAATCCACATGAAACTACGCTATGATAATCTCATAATCATACTGAATGAGGATAAAACCTCAAGTTATAACATCATTATTCACATGTAAAAAAAATCCCATTGTACCAAACCCATCCAATTAAATAATATACTCAATTCCAACCCCATCGTGATTATATATAACATATCATATACACTACTAGAATCTCATGTGATACCATTAATATGTTTGAGAGAACATTATACCAATTATCCAATTAAATAGAAAGGAACATGTTGTGGTCATACATACCATACAATTCTCATAAAACCTAAAAAACGCCTATGATAAGAATAACATAATAAAAGAAAGTTGAATCATGTAATGATCATTTTTTTCACATTCAAAACCTAAACTAGGGGATACAAGACATTCATATTTTATCTCATTATATCAAACAATTCATTATAATTCCTTCATTCAAAATACCAAATTTTACACTAATTTACAAACATTTTGATCTAATTGTTATCTCACAATTCCTTGGTTGATATCAATCTAAAAGTTCACAACTACCACTCATATAGTGAGAAACTTCTATTCTCTATTACTATTATTAAGATCCATATCACAAAACTGTTCCCATAGTAATTCGAGTCTCCACAATTTTCTATCGAATCTTATAATATAGTACATGTACAATAAATCTCCACACTACCATGATAACAATTTCATTAAAATATTTATAATTTATATCATTACTAGACTCATGATCTAAATTAGAAAGTGAATAAACCTCTAGATAATTTAATATAATTCCCAATCAGGGAATTACCCATGGTTTTGTATCTATAATTTCTAATGGAACACCCATGAATATCCCAAAACAAAACCTCACATTATATTTGTGTTTCCCCATTATAAGAATCAACTCTCCATGTATTTACATCCATATAGACAATTATTTGTATCTATAACACATCCATTAGGATACCTTATACAATAATACTATTATAACATATAATTAAAAAATTATCATTCTATTATTTAGACATACACAAATAAGAAATATATTATGTTTTATCTAATCATCTCTAGTATCTCTCTCGTAGTATTTTAAAAATATTCCATAATTGTCGTGCAATAAAAATAATTATCACAAGATTCTATCAAACATAGACCTAGGTATCTACTAATAAAACATCTATCCATTGGTTCTATCTATATGAGTAATCCCTGTACTCATACTACCCACATTAGAATAATATTTTTAATATACATCTTTATAACATCATATCTCTGAAAAATATATTATGTATATGAAATTTTCACATGTCTAACTCAATCATATAAAAAAACCACTAATATTATATTTTGGAAAATGATTAATGTTAAGTTGTTGATTATTTACATCATCTATCTGTTTTCAATAATTAGAGAAAATATTACAATAATATTAATTCTTGAACATTTCATTTTAACCAATTTTCTATAGATAGATAATTTTTCAACTTCACAATCCAACCTAGTCCAATGGAAACAATAAAAACACAGAGACCCTAAAAATTATACAAAAAAAATAAAGACAATTATAATAGTAAACAATGAATGGTAATAATTCATAATTACTAGAATCATAGACTACAACCCATAATTCTACAGGTTAGGCATGAATATGAATTTCATTGCATTTCATGACTATTATAAAATATATCTACCATATCTGATGTCATAAAAAAAGTAAATATATTACTATGATGCCAATTTTAAACGAACAATGATTAGTCATGTAAAACAGTGCCAGATCCATAATTTTAAATTAAATTTGTCATGCATTCAATAATTCCATAAGTATCCAACTTGAAATTAGGATTTGAAAAAATATTTTATATACTATATATTCAATCTCATTTCATAAAAAATATATAAATAATACAACATCATTAAATAAATTAAAATAAAAGTAAAACCTTCATAAATATATTATATATCATACAAAGACTAAATACATCACCATGTTATGAAAAAAATAATCCCATACATTATTTAATGTAAAATATTACAATAGAGATCACCCTATTAGATTAACATATATTAAACAAATACAGAAACAATGAAAATGAAAATGATAACCTATAAATATCCTTGAACTAACCATGGATAAAAATCCATGTCTATAGTGATTACTACTAACCCAATCATTTTTATCAGATCAATTCCTGATCCTATATGAATATAATAATATCTATATATCCTCTAAATTTCACCTTAAATATATGAGTATAAACACAATAAAATACCAACAATGACATTAGTAAAAATATATATAAAATATATTTTTATAAACAATATGATATTACAGTTATCAATAACATTAATAAATACTTTTCTTTATATCAGAAGATAACCACTAAAAAATGATTATAAATAACTACTACAACCAGTTCCAAATATGTGGATCAATTATATCAGAATTGTATAGTGGAACAAAAATTTTATGTGTAGAAGTCTATATAAAATCATCAACTATTAGATGGTTTTAGAGCATCTAACCATCCAATATCCCTCGTGTATACAAAAATAAAACAAATTTAACTTAATCTCACACAGCATTAGGTTTCCATAATCCCTATTAGGAGAGTGTCTAACCCAAATCCATGAGAACGAAGCGATATGATTATCATCCTATCCTATATGAAATAAATGGAATGGGTAGGCATTACATCCCACTATATATATATGTATATGTGGAATAATATAACATTTAACACTATTTACAATATAGAATAATGTATATGTATTGAACCTCCTCCTATAACATAGATAAGTAGTGGGTTAACATACCATACCTCCATGATATCATATGCAATTGGAATTGAATAATGTCAAAACTATTTCTAATATAGGTGTATATTGTCGATTAATAACCCATCACATAAACTCACTTCAAATAACCTAATAAGGATTTAAATATCATAAAAATAATACCATTTTACATATATAATAAATTATTCCACATAATATCTAATGTATATTACAAAATTCATCATCATATGATAAGAAATATATAAAATATATGTAATGCTACATTTTAAAAGTATGAATTTTCAAACAATTATTTTTGTGTTATTCAAGTGGGAATTTTTATAGCATCTAATTCCAAAAAAATGGAATACATGATTTTTCCTCACATGAAAACTTTTTTCCAAAAAATAAATAAAATAATTTTGGTTCTTGGGTGAGCATCCCCCCTAAAAATTTAAAAGAAGCCGAAAAGAAACCGAAAAACTAAACAAATACATCATAAGGACATTATCAAGGAAACATATCTAATATGATATTTCCCCAATATAATGGGATATATGGGATATCCTAGCATGATATACAATGTAATTAAATAATCATGAACACCCTCTAAGGATCCAATTTTATCATTATATAAATCCTTTCATAATTTATATTGTCATATGTTTTCATGGAATCTAAAGATATCACGAAATAGTCCAATAAGGACCCTTATAATTGTTACTAAACTCTTAAAGAATAATATAATAAAATTTTTTAACTTATATAAACTATCCTACACCTTCCATGATTCACACATCACAAATAACATTACACTTGAATAAATCTATGGAAATATATAGAGGTCACTTAATTCATATAAAAGTTAATTATTTATGCAATGCTTGAACACCCCCATTAAATATCACCTAATATAGGACTTGAGGAAATATATTATATCATTCCCATATCTCTATATGATAAATAATTAATTTAAAAAATCTTAACTAATTATAAAAAATAATCTATATTTAAACCAAAATTGAATAATTATAATAAACTCACTAGATGAAATAATAATGAAAAGATCTTCATTAATATGATGATTCCCCCTCCAATGTGTACCCAAGTTCACTATTGAATAATTTAATACTTATTTGAAAACAATTAATCAACTAGTGAATAATAATGTGATGAAAAAAATAAATTAATAAACATAAGATCTCACCTACATAAAAAATAAAACCAACCTCATGCATTCCCCTTTCTTATGACTCATATAGAAGCTTTATGAAAATTGTTCTTGGATTAGACATAATTCCAATATGATATAGTGGAATCTGAACCAATTCATAATCATCATATCATCAAAATTATTGGGATTTTGGATTAATTAATAAGAGATGATAAATTGGAAAAAATGTAATTGGATTTTCTCAGAATAATGAGCATAAATATATCCTGATTAATAGTGATAATAATGAATCAATTAGAGAATGGGAATTTTCCCAATTAGTTTTTCTGCCATTCATAGGAGACCCAAGAATGTTATTTGGTATATTACAAATGAAAATGTAAATTTACTATAGAATATAATGATAACATGGGTCCATTAGGAAACTAGTATGCTTTCAATATCCACTTTATCTTTGAAAAAAATCTAGGATTTCAATTTCGTTTTTGATTATTAAAAAATTTCTGACTAAAATTTTTATATCACCTGACAATAAGATTAAATGAATATTATATAGTTTAGGGTTTTTTAAAATTATATATTTTAGAATTTTACTATAGATTTTACCATTATGTTTATGCTTAGACTATATAGAAGACCACATTATAATTTGAGGTGGGTATATAGAGTGATAGAAGAGTAATTATGTCAGGAAAAAGATTAATACATATTCATTATATATCATATTATTACATAAAAGACCAATAATAAGAATCATCCAAGGATCATAGAATATTTTTTTTTGTATCCAACCATGATGAGTAATTGTATTGTCATGATATGGGAACTATGAAATTTTTATTTTCCACTTGAAATATGATATTTCACCATGAAAAGTATATTGACGGGTGAGTCAAAAACATTTAATGAAGTTTTAACATTCCATAAATAGAAAAATATATACTTATTTAAGACGATTTATTTCAAAATATGGGTGGGTATTATGCAGTGATTTTTTACATCACTCCATAATGAAGTCATTATAGACAAATTTATAAATATTGAAAATTTATATCATCAAAAGAGTATTATATTATCTGAATTAAAAATGGTTGAATCATATTTGGATGAGAAATGTGTAATTTATTACATTAATTTAATTATTATATAGTGGTGTCAATGTATGGAACTATTGATAATATCATTGATCTTTATAAAATATATCTTTAAAAAAAGAAATGATAAATATTTGAGATAAGAGATAAAATAGATATATATGAATTATATTATTTTTTAAACCAAAAATGGGATATAAAGGAATTTTACTCATTGTATGTTTATAAATAATCATAGGTAATAGCAAATATGATTATATTACTTCTTTTTTTATTGGATTAATTAACATTCATTGGTTTTGAATGATCATGGTGTCTCTTTGAGGATGAGTTAATAGATTCTATGTGAGAATTGTTGTGTGTCAGAAATTTTTATTATGGTATTAGACATAAAGTTTCATTAAAACAACATTAAATTTATAATGTAAAATAAGTTTAATAAGTGATTTCTTGTATGTTATAACATTATCTACTGTATATTCCTCATACATGCCATATGTGGTTGAACCATGCGAAATCTATTTTTTATATATTTATTAATTTATCAATTTAATATGTTTTTTGAGGGGTAATATATTTTTTACCTAATTAAAAAATATTATTTTTAAAATGAAAATAGAAATATACATACATTTAATCACCAATAAGTTATCTTCCATTTGGGGGATCAATAAGTTATATAAAAGTGAATATTTAATTCTATTGTAATTTGTATCTCATTATAATCCATGTTAATGGTTTTCATTATACGTGGGGTTGGAATAACATATAGTAAAAAATTTCCATTAGATAAGAGTCATGCTTAACACTACATTTGATTACTGGTAATGGAAATATTCATGATTTTTATATATAGAATTATGGTCAACCATAATAAAAGTGATTTATTTGAAAAGTACCACAGTGGAATGTATATCAATGTCCATGAATTAATGAATTATGAGGGAGAATTGCCTAGAATAATTTAAATTAATATTGGTTCATGTAAATTTTTATATTCCATGTGGGTAGGTGGAAAAATATCTGTAAAGGAAACCTGATGGTATATATTGAAAAATTATAAGTTTTATGGAATAATAAATAATATATATAGATGAACATGAATGAATTATTAGATCCATTCTTTTATTAGTATAATTTTATTATGGATAACATTAATGGATTGCTAAAACCCCATCTTAATATCATTATATTGATGATTATATTTGGAATATTTATACTTTTTTTTAGTTTGATTGTTTTGGTGATCAGGGAAAATGATTTAAAAAATGTGAAAAAATATAGTAATCATATAAATCTCTCAATATAATATATGAATACTGAAAATATTGGCCTAGTGAAAAAGAGAAATATTTTGAAGTATTGTTAATGGGATTAAAAAATATATTCATGATTAATGATATTAATGATATGTATGTTGAGTTGTTCATGAAATTATTTTCCCCAAATTAAAATCAAGGAATATATAATTTCATTTTCATGATTTCACATGAATATTTTCAAATGAAAATGGTTTGAAGCCTAACTCTTTAGTTTCCAAATATGTTTTGAGATAATGAAAATGATAATGTCCCCATTCAAGGATGTTTAAAATATATGAATGTCAACAAGAGTATAGAGAGTAAATTCTAATATAAAATTATCATTCCAATAAATAATAATGTTATCAGAAAAGGTATAAGTTGAATACATTAAATACTACCCAAATCTCAGTAGGGATGTTTTCATGGTAGTTAGAGATAAACCAAAAAAACTAGTAAATTAATAATGAAAATACTAAAGATTCGGTTAGAGTAAATCTAAAAGCAGAGTTGGAATCTCCACATGAAGACATATTTGTCAAGATAACTAAAATTAAATAATTATATTCTTGATTGTGAATTTCCAAATGATTCCATTGGTATAAATACATTGATAAGTCATAGATTGTGGATAATATTTAAAATTTCAAATATTAGATGTTACTAAATATGATGAAACTCATTTATTTAAGGATAAAAGTTTAATATGTAGAATATATTATTGATGGAATGACCATAATTTATAATTAAATGTATAAATAATAAATGATATTGAAGAATAAGTCATTTATGTTATGTAAATTATTGAGGATCAATAGAGATACATGACACCATATATTTCATTCAGATATTGGATAATGAATGATCTAGAGAATATAATATAAAAGAAAATAGATCTAATAAGAATGCATTACATTTTTTTTCTAAAATAGTATTTTACATACAAAAATTAAAAATCCATTGTTGGTTTTGACCATACGAACAAGTCATACTTGGTTGATGATAAATAATAAGAACCCACTCCTTGAGTTAAGATTGATTTTGAGGAGACCCAAAAAACATTTAGAGTGAAAGTGAAGAAACATAATAATAAAACTCAAATCTCATTTTATAATTTTGTAATTATAGAGAATAATAAAATTTATGCTCAATGACAATGTGGTACCTGAATAAATAAGATATTTATAAATAAAAGGTAATAATTAAACACAAGAACAATGTTTTTGATGGATTTAATTGTAGGTGGATATGATAGATTGAAATTCTATTTATTTTTCTACAAATAAAAAATGTATTTTTCACTGGAGTAATCAATGTTGTAATTCAACGTAATTAGAGGCATCATAATGTAATCTAAAAATAAAAAAACAATTTTATCCTTAAAATACTAGTTTGGTACCTTATATATTATGAAAGAACAATATTTATCATATCGTAAGGATGTGAAGTAGTGGATATATATCAAAAATAAAATCCAATTGAATGATTTTATAGTTAATATTAATTTTAATGTAATAGAAAATGTTGGTATATGGATTATGAAATATAAGTGTACTTGACTTATTATAAGAAATAAAGAATTTTTTTTATAATAATGTATAAAAAGAAGGTGTGGTGTGATTTGAATATAAAAAATAATTGAATATCATTATCTCAAATAACCAAAAAATTAGTTAAAATAATATGATTTTCATGAATTTCTTGGTTTCTAATATCATTATTTGAAACATACTCTGTGTTAACCAATTTTTCAAATCATGGAATCAAATAAAAATTACTAATAAGACAATTATAATAAAACTAAAATATGGTGAAATTGTAATATAGTAAAATTAGTAAAACAAGGATCTCAACAACATTATTGTTGAGGAAAAGATGTTATTTATTTAAAATTAATAATAAAGTATCTTTATTTGTAAATATGGTGGCCACATGAGGAAAAACATACAGGGAAATGTTTGTAAAATATAATGGATCAAAAGGGGATGACGATGTTTCCAATAAATACAGTAATAAAATAGCTTATAAATTGAGATTAGTTGTAATAATGAAATCAATTAGAATTGATAAAATTAACGAAGGAAAAATTATCAGTCATAGAATGGCTCTAGTGAAAACAATAATTATGAATACATTAAAAAAGTGTGACTCATATTGAATATAGTAACTATAAGGTTCAATGAGGATGTGAATTATGAGATTTGGGATAATATTATAATTTTTTTAAACCAAAACAATAATAATTAGACATGAGAAATTTATTCAATTAAAATGATAATAATGTTATAAAAACAAATGGGGTTTTTATAACAATGTTAATTAATAATTCAATGTACTTATGAATAAGTAACTTTTCATGAGTAATGGAAACCCCTAAATTGAAGGGACTAATGTGGATGAAATGCATGATATCTTATAATTGATGGAAATTATTTTATTTTTTTCCATAATAGTGTAAAAATTATAAAAAAAATTCTAAATGGATGTGAAATATTAAATACCTAATGGGTTAATTGAATAAAATGATTTTATATAACATATATATGTGTTCCATTGTCATGATAATGTAAAAAACCTTCTTGATCAAATAATGAATTGTATGGGATAATTATGTAACTAAGGTAATGGTATATGAATCCTAATATATATTTGAAAAAAAATTAATTATATGATACATTTCATGATAGTAATATGTATATAAACTAGACGAATTATTAAATGATGATAATGATTATTTATGATAATGAAATAATATTTTGGGGATCTAATGATACCAAAATTTGGTACTTAAATAATTTTATAAAATAATTTATTTTTTAATACCTAGTATGTAAAAAATTTTAATAGATATTGTGGTTTTCTAAAAAAATGATATTTTTGTTAATAAAATTGTACTAAAAAAGTTCCCAAAATGATTTAAAAATATGCATTTAATCTATGGGATTTAATTTGTTGATACATGGATGATATATTCAAGGAATTATTTGTAAAATAGGTTTATTTAATGAAATATTGAGAAATAAATAGTAAGGTGTTATATTTAAAAAATACAATAGTGTACATTATTTTTTCTCAAATATTTGTGCCATAGGCTAAAAAATTAGTGCAAATGAAATAAAATTTCATAAATTAAAAATAATACTACAATATACTAAATGAATATTGGATATCTTTTTATTTTTATAATGAATCATCCCAATAAAAATTGTTTAGGTATACATATGTGGATTCCACTAGTTCAATATGTGAAAAGAAATATATATCCAAAAGTATGTCTTATCGGTAAATTTTATGGGTTCCTTTTATTAGTAGGAAATAAAAAAACATTTTTTACACTAATAATTTTGAATACATACTAAAAAAATCTAGAATGCATATATATTTAATGTATGAATAAAACAATGAGAATATTTATGACAACATTGAATACACACTGCATGATCTAGTATTGATAACAGAATAATTATAATTCTCAATTTTATTCCCGAAAGTATGATATAATTTTTTTCCATATAATACATAGAACATAAAATGGAAACATTGGGATACTTACAAACCAATTAAACTTTTAGGTTGAAATTTTTATAAAATTTGGATAAACTCTTATATAAAAAAACTCATGAAAAAAGACAATATTTCTTTAATTGTATCCATAATTAATTTATAAATACTAATTACTCAACATTGGAAAAAAAATATCAACATATGATAGAGTTCTAGGAAAAAATAATTTACAATCATTCTTCATAAACTGCCAAAAACAAATCTTAAGAATGGTTAGAAAAAATACATTATAAGGGTAAACATAATTATTAACAATTGATTATCATCAATGTGTTTCATATGAGAATAAGGGTATTATTTAATAAACTAAAAGTATGATATTAAAATATGATAATTAATAGAAATTAAATCCTATATCATCAATCATGAAACATGTAATAAAGCATTACCAAAGGAAAAGATTCATAGGAATCAATAATAATGAGAAACATGATATTAATATTGATAAAATAAAACATTTATAAACTAGAGAATGAATTAATAAAATGTGATTTTTTACATTGGGACATCAACATCGTAAAACCCTTATAGATCCATACCATTCGGATAAATATATGTCCAACTTCCGATATAATTTTCTAGATAAGTTAATCATTACATAAGGAATTGGAGTGATATCTGGGAGAACCCATCATATAAGTTATATCCAGCTCACCCCTGAGTTGTAAATAGAATCACACATTTCTAAATAATATCCAAGAACCATATAATTAAAAAAATTTAAAAAATACATTTAAACACATGTAGAAAACAATATCTTATATCAATATATCATTTCTATTTAAAAATATATTTTCAAAACAGAAATCACCTAGAACAAAGGATGGTGTGGTTTTCATAAAATAAAATATGAAATCATAAAATTTAGATGAAAATAAAATAATTGGTTTTTCATCAATAAAATTTCCAACCCGCATATATTTTATAATAGATGATCCATGTCTTACAATTATTAAACAATTGAAATGAAAAGTGTTTTACAAGATTATTTTTTATAAAATAATAATCCAAATAGACGAATGATTAGAAATGTATCATTAAAAAATATCCATATTATAACATAGGAAACATCATGGGTTTTTTGTTGATGATGTTTTAAAATTCCATTAAAATATCAATAAAAAAAATATTGAGTAAAATACCATTTTCACATTGAAAATCAATTTTAAAAGCTAAAATTTTACAAAATATTATGAAAACCCTTCACATTGAAAATTAACCTGGACTCATATAATGATATCTTCAAAAAAACGTATCATGGTGGGAAAATCTATTCATGTTATAGATGTTAAAACTAATAAATATTTTCAATAATTTTGTAAATGGGTTAAAATGTGAACCACATGAAATCCATTTAATAAATTCCATTATTACAACCATGTAAAAGATGTACAAATATAAGTTAAAATAGATTTTAGAAAACCTTATTTTAAAAAAAAGGACATTTTTAAAACATTTAAGAATACATGGATATGAAAGATAATGATTCTTGGTCTGAAATATGATACATGATTGATATTAATTAAAAATTACATTCATGATGTTATTTTAAGTAATATGGGAGAATATATAAATTTAACATGTAACCCATATTTATAACTAATGGTGAATAAAAGTGATGTGGATAAAGAAAATAGGAGAATATTATTTCACCATATAGATTATTTAATATAAAAAATCCTTAAAAGAAAAGAGTTTTCATGATAATACCACACCAACTTTATTAACTCTTAAATCATATTCCCATGAAGGAATGAAATCAAATAAAAATTAAAATTCCATTTATATAATTAAATTAATGATATAAAAGTTAAATTTTTATTATGTAAAATATAAAATATAAATTAGTTAAAGGAATATAATATCTCCATAATTGAATGGAAGTTGAGGTAAAACACCTTTACTTGTCTATGGACATTCCATGCATATCATTTTCCTATATTATAATAATTTCCTATTAGTTATTTGATTTCATATAGATATTTTTTTGGTTTAATCACTTATCAATATTCAATTTAAATTATTTATCTAAATGAAATGGTTAATTAAAAAAATAATTGATTTTTTAGGGATTTGATCCATCTAATTTTACCTTTTACATGTTTTGGAATCCCATGGTACTCAAAGGTGGCCTAGTGTATGTTTAGTGTTGTTTAACTACTAATGTATGGAAGTAGGTAGGGTTCCGGATATGATTGTGTTTCACATCTAAAAGGTATGTTTCATAGATTGGGTAATATCCTAATTCACACATATTTGAATTGGCTATGTTATGTCATCAGATATTTGGATTAACAATCAACATGAATCAGCCACATTAGTAGATAATATGTGGTAATTTACTATGTGTATGGATTTTCTACAAGAATTGTCTATGTGGATGTATAATCAATGTGGATCAGAAAAATAAGTGATTAACTGAGAGAAAAATTGACTTTTTGTTCAATAAGCTATATGGATTGACTATGTTATTTATAATTTATATGAGAAATCATATATATTGATAGGGTATATGAAAATGGGAATAGATGAATTTTGGATATCTGGTGATTCTGGATTTGTAAAATCTACCACATAGAGTTTTCTTCCATGTTAATTAAATTGACCATATGATTTTTTCAGTGGAACAAATAAGGGAACATTAATAGAAAATTTATCATAGATAATTGAATATTTAATTTTTTATGATCTATAAGGCTATAGACATGTCCTTTCATATGGATTTCAATATCATTATTGATAGTTTAAAAAATAATGATCTAATAATCTTAACATCCCCGCATCTACTTACTCTAAAATTAAAGACCATTAATTTATAACTCCCTATTTGAATTCAATATTGACTTGATATTTTTGATGCATCCCTTAGTGTAATGGAATCCTGAAATATCTTTTCACATATTCACTTCAATGTAAACTCCATCTAGTGTGTTCCTTTTTTTATTAGTGCAATGACTCATATAAAACTACATTATTCCAGGTCTCATATTTAATTCCTCCTATATTGGTTAAGGGAAATAAAAATGTAAACATGTAATATACACTTGGTTGTAAAATTAATTATTGTAATGTATGATGATTTGGATTAATACATAATTTTATTAGAATCATCTGTCATTTATTTCTACCTTGATAATATTTTTCATTGTTTTTTCTAGATAGTGTGATATTTATTGTATTCTTATGTATTATAATTTTATGATCATTATATAGTGTTTTTATTGATGTAAAATTATAACTAACATAATGTTTGAATTAATTGATAACTAGTTAGTTGGAGAACAAATCTTAGTGTTTAATAAATATTGTGTTCATTTTAATTTGATAATGATCAAATTGATGTGGGTATTCAGTTATATTGTGTATGTAATTGCGTGTGTTGAAGGATTTTGATATTTTGTATCAAATATTTTAATTTTTATTAATGAAAGTAGTTAAAGGAGTATTAATATATTGCAATTCCAATGTTTTTTGACATAAGAATGTATTACTGAAAGCATATTTAAATTAAATTTTTAATAAATTTCGTAGCATTTAATAAGGTGATGTATTTGTTTTACCCGAGTTTAAATGCATGAGAGTTGAATTAGTTAATTAGAAATTGAATAGAAACTAGTTATTTGAAACATACAACAATTAGGGAATAAGTTTTCTGTCTACATGAGATGGTTGAGTGACAAGTGTTGGGAGCCTTGATATCTCATTTATGTTTATAGGATGAAATTTTTATTATTAACTCGGTTTGTATATTTATTGTTATTTTTTACTACCGTTTCACATTCTTTTTCTGTGATATGATCCTAGGAAGGTTGATGTGATATTGGATATAGAGTCTGAGATGATGTTGCAGTTATTGATGGTTGTGATAGAGTGATATATTGATATTTTCATGTGGGTGTGTAGGAATACAACGAATATGATAGAATGGTTTAAACCCAGGCATCCCCATTTATGTGTTAAATATTTATTCATTATTATTGAGTCTATTAAATGTATTAGGGTTCGTTTTATTATTTTTTCTAAAACATTCCCAACTACATGAGAAAAATTGTTGTTCTTGGTTTCACGATTCTCCTTAGTAGAAAGTTGGGATAGTTTTGATATAGTACATAGATTATTTAATGATGTTAACAATGATTAATAAAATTATTCACCCATGTGTATGGTTTTGATTGAATTAAAATGAGGAAAAAAATTTAATCCTGAGAACCATGGACTCAGTTTAATTTAATAATCTAGTATATAGACATTGAATTATGTTTTATAGTGTATGATCTATAGTGTTGTCAATTATCGTTAATTACTGAACGAAATTGTAAAAATAATAATTAATTTACTGTATCTATTTAAATTCTAGTGTGCATATATGAAATCCAATTCCTAATAGTCGACGTAAGGTGTCCAAGGTAAAACTACGATAGTTGTGCTTAGGTATAGGTTATTCACACAGTTTTGTAATGATAAACATTATATCTTATATATTTTGTGACATCATAGTGCACCATAATAATATTTTTATAGAGAGTGACACCCAAATAACTCAAGAAGGATATTTCTAAAAACATATTGATAGAAGGATGGATGGCTAACTACCCGCTATCAATGTTCTCCTCTTTTATTAGTTACATGTGATGGTATAAAAGATAGTTTCTTTTCCCATATATCTATATTGGGGGATGTGGCAGAGTGTGTTATACACACAAACATGTATCCCAATATATATTATCCAAATGATTACTATAGGAATGATGTGTAAATTTTGTTATGGTTTGAGGTATGTACTTGGTTTATGGGCTATGATGGATTTATGTATAATACCAAATGCATGATTCACATCATACGGGATATGGTGGATCCCAAATACATCTAAATTGAAAAATAGTGATGTGATATTTGATGATTTTATGATGTTATTCACGCGTTTTGTGTTTTGATACATAGCATAGGTGTCCAAGGTTCTCTTGTTTTGGAGGGAGATAGCCCAGGATGTGTCACATTAATGAAGAGTGGAATAAATGTGTTGAACTATTCGTGGGGTACCCTTTATATTTTATTACAATATTATATGGTCTTCTTAATGTAAATCATCTTGGGAGTTATCTATAGTGAGGGTGGGACCATAGTATACCTATTTAGGTGATGAGTTAGTTTCATTGTTGTTCACTATTCTTAAAAAATATATGTTTATATTTTAAATGAGAGTCTCTGGGGAGGATTCGTCATAATATACTATTTTTATCACATTATTTATCAATAAATTATTCTCAATTCATAAAACCATGACGTATTTCAATATGTATATTACAACTTCATGTCTTTGGATGTGTTTTTTGGGCATCATGGTCATTACCATAATTATCATTGGGTGGTTGAAGTTTCATTTTTGGTTGTTTTATAATTATATGTTATTTCATGATAACACTTTTGATTACTTTTACATTTATTATTAGGTGTTTATTTGTGTATCCTTCATATGTATCTATTATGCATGTTTTATAATATGTCAATTCATCTCATTTTTTTATTATTATACTCTTGGTGCTTGTAACTAACATGATGCCTATATGTGGTGGGACTCAGGTAGTAACCATCTATCTTATCTAAATATTGGATCATGAGGGACACACAATGTGTGAGAGGTATTTTTGAGAAAATGGAATCAACAATTATTAATGAGGGATATGGTGGAGTGTGGAGTTCGACAAAACTGAGATTTCACGGGTTGGTAAGAAAAAGGCGTCAACTATGTTTTGTGTGTGATTCAATCAAGGGATACTAGCTAAGAAATTTTTATTTAGGGTCCCGTATGATATGATTCATTGATATTTATGTTTAATAACCAGCTAATTAAATTGATAATGGATTCAGGGTAGAGACCATATAATGAAACATGTACAATTCTTCATTACAAGGGTTTTTGAAATGTCTAGACCTTGTAATTGGTTAGAAACATAGTAAGATAAAAACTAATTACAAAATTAATGTAATGTATTCCATATTGTGGTTTTATGACATTATTAGTTTTTCTAGTCAAGGATCTAGGTCAAAGTCTTCATTATATTCAAACAGAAGGTGTTTAAAAGGTTATTCCATTAGGTCATCTCATAGTGGAGGTCAATAATAATAAAAGTTAGAGGAGGACCATCCAATAGCTTCAATTCCAGATTCTATAGAATAATTATTGAATTATTTCAGATCACATAATATTAAACAATTTATAATAGGATGAGATGTATTTCGATTTGATACAGTCTCAAAATGATAAATGTATTTTTTTGGGTATGAAAACGCAACATGGGATTCTGAAGTTGTGGTGGTTATTTTTCCTTGAGGTTTGTGAAGAGTTTTTAGTCTTATGGGAGAAGTTCTAATAATAATTCTAAGAATAATTAAATTCTTCATATATTATGGTTTCCATTAACTAGGAACTATATGCCAATTTATATGGGAGTTTGAGAATTTGATTATTTTGGATCCATTTCATGACCCTTTAGTGATATGATTTAGTATTGTTTCTAGAAGAGGTGTCTAGGCGAGAAAATTTATTAGGGTATTTCATTCCTAAAAACAGTTCTAGTTCACCAAATTTGTTGTAATTATGTAGTTGGATGTGTTGGTGAGAGAAGAGGATGTTTATTTTATGAAAGACCGAATCTAATCATTATGATAGAATAGTCTTCATGATTCATAATGGATCATAGTTGTTGTATTCAATTTCCAGTTTCCATGATAGTAGTATATTAAGTCATCCGAGTTTAGGTTGAAATCCTTATAATCTTATTTCACTAATTGTAGAATCTCTTAGATAGTTCCAACTGATCCGATAAATTATTTTCTTTGAGAGGATGAGGTCATAATTGGTGGGAAAGACAGACCTCTGTTAAATTTCATCTGGTGCCTGTTTTTCTACATCAGGTTCCCCAACAGAGGTAGTTTCAATTGAGTTATTAGCAACATGGTGTTCTTGTTTTGGATTATAATTTAGGATATGTGGTGGGTAGAGTATATCAACAAGATGATCATCATTTATAAATGTGAATAAGAGGTCTTGGAGGTGGTCACTAGTAGGTACAAATAGGTCAAAGAGTATGTCATGGATAGATTCATGCTTTGGTGTTTCTAGTGAAAGGCAATCTAGACATCATTCAAGGTGCATTATTCTTATATAAAACATGTGTTCATGATTTTTTTTCTGAAATTTCACAATCCATCATATCATCGGTCATCATCCATTCTTTGGGACATTAGGTAGAGAGGCATCCAAATTAATTCACAATGAATACATAGGGTAGATGTTGATATTTAATTCATGATATAGGTAGAGATTGGGACATAGTAATCATGAAAAACCATTCCTTGTATGACTAACTATGTTTTTAGATACATAAATAGCACATCATCCTTAGTATGGTTTGACTACATTTGATGCAAGATATCATGGATTCCTTTATGAGGCAGTTTTTGTTCTATAATGCAGGTGGAACACCGGTTGTGTTCCTTGGCGAGTGACACCACCAAATAGGTTGGAATCACATTCATTGCTTATAATTTATTTTCTTGTTGATGATAACAAGTTTGGAGATCATATATTATTTTTCAATGGGTTTAGATGATCACCCTAGTGGATTTTTTGAGGATCTTGTAAATTACCCCGTTAAAGGGAAATCGATTTTGGAAACAAGATACCTGGAATCTTGTCTCCAATCTCAATTTTACCATAATTGATGGTTCCATATATGTATTGAGAGCTTATGTTATAGGTTGACGATTTTTTATTGTGTAGTATTGAATTTCCAAGAGTATCACCTTATTTTGAACATTTTTTTTTCAAAAATATGTATGATGGTAGTTAGTTTATTTGTATCCATTATCATCATTTGAACCAATTAATAGTAAAGATCCAACACCCTCTTCCATGGATTTATGGTTTCATTGATTTGTTGAAAGGGGAAATTTGTTTCTTTAAAATTTATTTAATGTCAGTATATCATGATATGTGGGAGAAGGTTTTGGATATAATGAATATTTCTTTCCATATCCATAATTATATTTACAATTTCATTATGATTCTATTTGATGTGATTAATGCACCTGATGTGTTCACTGAGTTGATGAATGACATCTTCAAGGAGTTTATAGATAAAATCATGTTGTTTTTCATTAATCTCGCCATTATGTACTTCTTGTTTGAGGATGATCATGCATAACAACTTTGTTCTATTTTGGGGGTTCAATGTTCTGAGTAGTTATACGAGATGTTATTGAAGTGAGAGTTTGGTTATATGAAGTTTGTTTAATGGGAAATTTTATGTTCCAACAGGGTCCTACTAAAGACCAAATAATTGAATATTCCTATATGTCTTAGGCATATCCCAATACAGTGGAAGATATTATGAGTTTCTATTATCATGACAATTATGGTAGGTTCTTCATAACTGATTTCACTCATTTTTTGAATTCTATTATAGCAAATACATGAAATAATCTTGCATTATAAAGGATTTACAAGTGTCAAGAATCATTTCACTATCATATGGTGATGTTGTTCTCTCATCATGTCATTTATTTTCAATTATAAAGTGTTTAGTTTGAGGTTTTCATTGAAGCTTCATATCTTGGGTTGGGAAGTGTTAAAAAAAATTATTGATAATTTGTTTTCATTTTTATTAGACGTTACATCCCAATGAGTGTAGATACTCCCTCAATTTTCTTCAGTTGTTGGATGTTGTGTTTTAATTGATTTTTTATTGAAACAATATCATTTGTGATATCATTGTGGTTTTTTTCGACCATATATTCTTGAAGAACTTCTTCACTTAGTCTTAAATAAACAAGAATCCTGATCAGTGGATGGAGTTTAAAAAGTAATATAAATTCTAAATTTTCAATAAACAATTAAGGGGAATTTTTTAGTCTGATTTTATGATTAAGAATTCATGAGGTGGTTTCTTAAGTGAATCTAGATATTCTTAGAGTTTGATGGAGGTAATATCAGAGATGCTTCTAGATATTTGAGAGTATGGAGGTAGATTTTTTCTATTCAATATGATGTTGTTTTCTTCATTAGATTAGTAGGTAGAGGATTCCCTATTAGGGTATTATATGGTGTATGTTTGGAATGAACTAGTGGTTTTTGGAGATGTCCCTGATGGTATGACTTTTTATGGACAAAATTGAGTCTAATTTTAGTAAACATTTATCATCCCATCATATATACATTTGATAGATCTCTGAGAGTTTCATAATAAACTTTTTTTGTTTATATTATTTTGATAAACATGAACCAACAACTGGATGTCAGTTTTATGTGGCTAGATATGTACCGTGGGTTTGCAAAATTTCTTTCTCAATGATTGGTCTTCCAAAAGGTGAAAGATGGAAATGATTTTAATGGTGGTTACATCTATATATTAGATATTCCTGAGTAAGAGTTATTGGAAATATATATTTACTTCATTAATATTTTACCTTTGGCTACAAAGGCTATGATGTAATATAGATGATAGTGGATTATTTGATGATATGATCACACATTGTAGACATCAAGGATTTGATATCAGAATAGGTTATTTTGAAGGGAGTATCTAGAGTTGGTGTTATGAATCCACATAGTCCTAATGGTGGTTAAATTTGATTGGGTTTCTCAATACACCATCAGGGTGTGGAGTGGTCTCAATTATGATTTTCAATATTTGTTATTCCTTTTCACTACATTCCATCAATATTAGGATGGTCGGATACAGTGGGTTATCCAAACTCTTGAAAACAAGGGTTAATATTGAATCATGGATTTTAAGATCTGTAGACGAGGAATCTTTACATTGACAAGTTTCCTTAATAACTGCTTCAACTACACCATTGATATTGAAAAATATACAACTTCTTACATACTACCATGTCAATATTCATTATTATGGACTGAGTTCAAAGAAGTAATTATTCTTGGGATTGTACTTTTATAGAGTATGAAAAATATATTTTAGTTAACTCTCAAAAGGATTAATATTGAATAGGATTTTTAGAAATCCAATTCTTACCATAGGAAGAGGCAACTTTATTTTTATCTTGGATATCCCATGTTCATGACAGTTACTCCACAAAATTGGTTGTGAAGGTTTTGTTATCAGAGTAATATTTATCCTCTATTTTTTGGCCTATTAAGGGGTTGGATTGAGTAAGAGTAATAGAATATTGGATAGCACATCCCCCATAGTTGAGAAAAATAAAAAATGTTTTCATGTGAAATGGATCCTTAATTATATTCATGATGAATCTCATGTTATCGAATGCTGTGAGATCAATGATGATGATGATGATAAGAATTATGAGGATTCCACTATGATGATATGGGACCATTAGGATAAGGTGTTATTTATGTTTTCTTTTCCCTTTGGTTCGTGTCTTGAAAAAAAATGGTGTCATGGAGGGGACTACATGGTAAGATGAGATTGATAATCATAATTAGTACCTTATGTTGTTTGATACTTTTATCTTATATAGTAACATTGTTTTCTTATGGTTGTTGTCTTTTATGGATTATGATATTATACCCTCTTGTTAAATATTTTTAATCATTATATATTTTCATAGGTATTTCCCATGGATATTGATTATGAACATCATTTTGTCATTTCCTAGTTTTACACTTGTTTCCTACAGGTGAGAGGGTTGAGCTCCTCTATTGAAGTGATCCTAGAAATGTATCTCATGGTGGTTATTTGAAAAAAATTAATTTTATCTCTAGGTTCGGTTTTAAAATATTAATATAGAGATTTTTTTAAATAGGTATCAGATATAATGACCTAGATCCATCCATTTTGACCCATTGTAGGTTTCTTATGCCTATGGTGTAGGATGAAGGCTTAGAGTTTGTCGATAGTAGTTCTGCAGCTATAACATGGAATAAGGGAAGATTCATGAAGTGTATGGGTTTTACAACATGAATCTGTGTTTCATGGATTAGTTTTGATCATAATTCATGGTATGTCAAATTGGTTGTGTGGAGCCATCATCTAGTTGGATGTATCACCTATGGGAATTAGCTACATGTATGGATTGGCTATGTAAATGATATATGAGAATATATCATCTACATAAATAAGATATGTGGGAAGATCAAATTCATGGATTGAATAGGGGGTCATCAATGTGAGTGATGATATACCTGAGTGATCAGCTACAAGCATCAGCTATGTTAATATGGTTACTTGGTGAATTTTTTCATTGGGGAAATTTTTTCCTTTTAAAGTAAGCCCACATAGTTTCCCACTAATTTCATGAAAATCAAATTGTTGGTAATTAGATGGCATGAATCAAGTACCATAAAATTCCAATTCATTATGGATAATTATATCTTCAATTTTATAATATGGAATAGATTGAAATTTTATCATTGCATGTGATGTTTAATGGGATCTAAAGTTGTCAGAAATAAATAATTTTTGATCTAAAATTTCTAGTCATCCTATATATGTAAAATCAAAAAGAAAATTTCCTTCCATTCATTCCATTCTATATTTTTCTATTAATAATATAGTTTCTAAATACTTTCCATGGAGTTCTAAAATCGTACTGTTTTTTGGAACATGTTTTCTCTAACATCAACCACAACTTGAAAATTCTCTTAGTTCTTCAGTAAAAAAATTTCATGAAAATTCATTCTTCTAGGTTTGGAATTATTTTCTATATCTATTTATTTATGTGAAATCATATAGTAATAATGAATTTCCACTCTTTGGGAAATTTAATTAAAATAATGATGATTAAACCAGATTAATAAATAATATGATTTTGATCAGTTTTTTCCACTTCCTACAATGATTATAATTTCTCCCATGTATTTCATGATTGTGTGTGAACAATGTTATGCATATGTTGTTTGCAACTAAGATAAATTTAGAATTTTTTCCAATGTAAATTGGTAAATCATGATAATCTATAATTAAATATAATTTAGTTGATGTATAATAATGGGTCATGTCAAATGAATATTATGTTTGTTTTAATTTGATAATAATCAAATTTATGTCAGTATGCAAGTTTAATTGAACTTGTAATTCAATATTTTAATAAATTTCATAATCAATATAATTCATGTCAGTTATTTTTTATGGTAAGAATTAATTTCTTGTTAATAAAATTGAATTCTAATATCTATTATAAAAAGAATGTATCCATATATGTATTTTTATATTAACTATTTAATTAATTTTTCATATTGCTTTATTTTGAATACAAAGGATTCTGTAGAGACCCCGTTTTTTCATTGAAAGTATTTTAAATATTTCTATATATATTTAAAGATCTAGGAACTATAATGATGTGTTATTCTGGGTCCCAATGTGGAAGGAATTTATTTCCAAATATTTTAAATATATTTTACATTACCATCACACAGTTACTAAATAAAAATGGATGAATCGTAAAATTTACATGAGATTAGAAATATGATTCCATGTCCTATTAAGAATTTCAATTTATACCCTAGGAAAGACCTAAAATTGATCGGTGAAGGGTATTTGTAGATCTCTCTCGTTGGTGGGACATTTAGTTGATTAATTAATTTTATAATAAATTAATTTAATTATTTTAACCTAAAAAATTCATATTATTGTACTAGAATTGATATTTTTCTCAAGTGAGCCTCATTACCCTGGGACCATCGAGAGCTTCTCATTCCACCTTTTGTTGGTGGATGACATGAAACGATGAAAAAATTCCAAATCCGAGCAGATTATAGTTATTCAAACACAATGGAATCCTTCAATCATTGGTGAGTCATTTCATCAATGAATAATGATCTAATATCTTGGTATTAATCAAAAATATGTTTTTCCCTTTTTTATTAAATTTTTTGAGATGATCGATCCATTTCATGGATCTACAATAAGTGTAGATAATTTATTGTTCCTTTCTACCTCATCCCCATATGGACAAGCTGCATTGTGGATCACATAGGTAGGAATATGTGTGGGAGTATATTTCCAGGAACAAAACTATGTACCAATGTATACGAACATGGCTATTCCATATTATAAGTACTCAATGTGAATCAACACACCATGTACCGAAGTACAAAGTCAAAAGGTCATGTATATGGACACGACCATCAGGACACATTCCGGTCCCATATAGTTTTGACACATTTCAGATTCCATTGGAATTTTGTATACTTCTACATTGATTGAGGGATATGTACTAACTAGGGACATGGAAATGAGGTGGATAGGGACCATAAACACTCCAGGTCTCCCCAGACACAGTCTACTACTTGGTCTCATTTGAGGAATCATATTCCATTCATACCTCATTCATTTGAGATTGAATTTTGGTATGTTTGTAGCCTATCCTGAGTTTTTATCACATAGAACATGACGTTTCTACATGTTGGGGATTTTTAGATAAAATGTTGAATGTTCAAGGAATGGTTATTATTTTAGGTGACAATCAATGATTGAAGTGATCAGTAAGGATCAATAAAGGAATCTTATAGATTGGACCCCCCCCCCAACAATATGGTTGCAAGATCTCTACTATTACATATTTAGTGGAAACCCATATCAGATACGGATCAATTCCTCGATGAATATAACATTATCATTTGTCACACCTGGGCATTGGTCCTCAACCAATAGAGTGCAACCCACCATCAGCATGGGCGTGAGTCCTATACCATCTGAGTGGAACCCCCTATCAGATAGAGAGTGGGTTCTTAAGGACCCGAGTGTAACACCCCCCCTTCAACATGGGAAAATGTTCTCTACCATTCAAGTGTAATCACCTATCAAACAGAGGGTGGGTCCTTGATAACAATAGTGTATCCTCATATCACACCAGGGAATGAGTCTTGAACCTATTGATTAGATAACCCTTTCATCATTAGAGTGGGTGATATATAGAAACATACTAGTGGAACCCTCTATTGTACTAGGGTCTGGGTCCTCTACATGGAGTTTGTAGCCCTTGACTATGTGGTATACTGATGATGTGTGGTTTGAATTAGAGAGATACTTTTTATAAGATGCATGAGATTCTAGGAATCATTGATTGTTGGTTTGAACTACTGGAGACACTTATTCATGGAATGATATTTGAGATGAATATTCACTTTCTCGATCATTTGGTCTTCTTTATACTGAAAATATATGTGTAAATATTCTTTATTCCTTAAATTGGACTTGTTTACTATAATTCCATAGGATACTAAGACACATGGGTTATGGATTATGATTTAAGTGTTTAGATTCACATCATTAGATGAGTATAATAACATTTTGTAGGTGGAAAAGTATCTACATGTAGTTCATCTAAACACCACCATGATCCCCTTATTTTCAGAATAGGGTAATCTCTATTGGTCTGGGAAGAGATATTTTATTAAATTGTATTTTTGATACTATATACAATATGTTTTCCATCAATTCCTGTTGTTTCCTTTATATATCCCCATTTAACTTTCAAAGAATTGCACCATCTATTTATTAACTCACCTCTGCAAGGGATGTACTCGCACATGTCTTGTCATATAATGATGATGGATTGGTTAATGGTTACTTCATAGGCTATTTGGGATACTTTGAACAATGGAACATGTATGACGGTAAAAAGTTAGATATTAAGAGTTGTGATATCTCAGATGTTTAATTTTTGAGTATATTAACATTGTGACATATTTCATATTGGGAGAGTATTTTTCCTATAACTTTTTAGTTTTTACTATTGTAATTTTATTCTGTTTAGAAGTTATTCTTGTGTAGTAGTTCCCAAATATTTATGATTCTATTAAATTTAATATATCTATGTCTTTACATTTATATTATTATATGTGTTAATAAAATTACTTAGGAAAATTCATCCACATGTTAGTTATATGATTAGTGCGATTCGCCAGACCTTGGAATATGAATGTGGGATTTGGGTAGTCGCAGCATGAGCCCCAGCATGGGTCAGGACACTACATGTTGGTATCAAGGGTGGTTCCATCCATGGGATGGGGTTTATAGTAGTTCCATTTAGAGTATTTTATTGGGATTATATAAATAGTTTAAATCTGTCATGAGTGCGGCTCTCGGGCTTGGGAATCTTGTGATGGTGTGGGTAATGGACATATCGATTCTTCAAGACCATGACTATTTGCTTGTAGATTTGTTATGCTGAGACGTTTTTGGAAGGTATCAATGTTACTTGTATCATATTTGAATGAGAATTTTAAGATACATCTTTATTCATTTTTTGTTTCTATTATATATATATATTCTCATTTATGGTGGTACATCGTTAAAACATTCATTATGCCTTTGTGATGATAGCTAGCAAGGATATATGTTCTGAATGATGATGATGAATCGTTGAGTGATGAGGCCTTAGTTTAGGGTTCATCCCATGATATTCCCAATAAATATGGATAGGTAGTTTCACCAGAACCTATCAAAGACGTAGATCATCGTAGTATAGTCGGTAGAGGATGCACACAGTCTTACAAAACTCCACGAGTTCCAATTCTAGAGGCTGCTAAGGATCCACAATGAGCTACATTCTTAGGAAGAATTTGACTATATAGAGTTAGTGGTATGTATATTTAGTCTTGTTTGGACACTAAAAGATCATGTGAATGCACTATAATATATATATGTTTTAAAATCTAATGGGAGCTGGTGGATCATTTGGAGACATATGCACGATGAGTCAATAATCAATTGGACCGACATCCGACAACTATTATATGATAAGTATTACCAATACATCTTGAACCCTTTTAAGATTCAAGAGATTCTAGTGTTTTAACATGGTGGGATGAATGTGGAAGATTATTTAGTGAGGTTTACAAAGCTTACTCAATACTCCATTGACATGATCCGGGACAACTATTTCTTTTTAATGGATGGTTTATTAGGTACTCTTCCATGAGATGTAATCCATCATAGTAACCCTTTGCATCCCCACTGATGTTAGTGTGTTTGAGTAGGTGCTGGTGATCAGATATATCAATCATAGGGATGCCACGTAGATGGAACATGTAGTGTTCATCAGGGGGCTGAGTCTTCAATAATGGTTAGTTGAAGTCAGATGAGAGGATATTAAATTCAGATGACTCCACCTAAGTATACTTAGAATCATTGTCATGTAGGGAAGAGGATGGTTGGATATTGGTTCTTATTTAGGTTTGACATGTAATTTGACATTGGGAAACACTTATCAACCAGACATATTGAGTAGTGAAGATGGATTTTTGATGGACAACAATGGAATAAGAAACACCGTGAATAGGTTGGTCCCCAAGGAGGAAGAGTTGGGAGAGGATAAAAAGGAGATTTGGGTGGTGGATGCATTTTTAGATCCTTCTATAAACACCACCTGTTGGACCACTTCAATCTTTGAGAGATATTAGTCGGGGTCACATATAGATGAATTCTTGGGTGTATTATGACCCTACAACGCATGACACGATTAGAGTAACAATATTTGTTTATTATTGTATTTATTAATTATTAGTATACATAATTTACTATCATTTATTCATCTATATTCCACTGGTGAAAGATATAGTTCTCCCAGTTGAGGCACTAAACTAGTTGATTTGTCTTTATGTTCCTATATAGAATACTTATTCTACAAAATTTATTTGATGGTAGTTTAGGCTACCATTTTGTGGATAGAGGTTCAAATGGGATCTCATATCCTAAAAATAGAACCCTATGCCATTATCCTTTTTATGGATTTAATATCCATGGTCCGAGATCATATTGACTATCATTACAAACATGTGAGATGTCTACACATTGATGGGACATGATTCTCCTTTTCTAGTAAGAGTTATATCTTGGAAGGGAAATAGGGTTTTGAAATCAGGGAGATACAAACCACCACCCATCAATTGTTGATTGTGTCACATGGTGCTTCAGGATCTTCAAGAATCTGAATTCATTTATATGGGGTGGATTACCTGTACATATTCCCCTAGAATTTTGTTAACAACCTCAGAGGTGGGAGATATAATTTTTCATCAATTTGCTTCCTTGAACAACTCTGGTATCGTTTTTGGAAAATTGGATGTCCCATACTAAGATCAATAAGGTGATATTATAATTAGATATCCTATGATTGAAGGGTTTCATCACACCCAATGTGACCCCCCGGGTTGGTCCAATGTTGTTTGTGAAAAAATAGGATGTAATTTTGATGCTTTTTGTGTCTTATCTTCACATAAATAAGGACATAATAAAGAAATGGAAAGCCTTAACAAGGATTGAAAAAGTCTTTGACCTGTTTCATGGTGTGAGATGGTTTTCTAAGATCCATATTCAATCTATCTACAAACAATTGGGAATTCATGAGGATAATATACTAATGTTTGGATTCCAATGTCTATATAGATAGTATGATTACCTTTTGATTCTCTATGGTATGAATAATAAACTTACCATTTTAATTGATTTGATGAAAATGGTTTTCTAGCCATACATAGATCAGTATTTGGTCATCCTTATATAAGATACACACACCAACTCAACATCATAGGAGAAGAGTACAAAGCACTTAATAAATGTACATGATTTTCATTAAGAGAAGCACCTTAAGGGAAAACACTCATGGTTATAGTTCTGGAATCATGAGGTTCACTTTTTGTGTTATTTAATTTCTGAGAAAGATTTATTCATTGATCCATTGGAGATCAATGCAGTGCTTTTGGGTTATTCGACCAAAATCATGTAATGGGTGTGATGATTTCTAGGATTAGAATGTTAATAGATGAGGTCAATGGAATATTTATCCATAGTTGAGGCATGTTTTACCACCATGAAATGGATCAGAATGTAATTTACCTGTTCAAGGAAGTCCTAGAGGGCCTTCTAGGATTTGAGGAGTTCTCTAGTTTTGATACAACCCATGGATGGCATAGATTACATGGTGTAATGTGACACTTCATGAGATGATCTATATTGTTTTTTGTGGAATCAATAAGAATTTATCACATATGGCTTGATTCATTTGTGACCCAGCAAGAAGAAATATTTGTATCACAAACTTAATCTAAAAGTGTTGTTATTTTCTGTTACAATTTGGAGTCACTACTATCTGGGGGTGTTCTTTGTGGTTTAATCATACCATTCGAGTCCTAGGTATGTATTCACACATAGAGACATTAACTTATTCCTGAATGGCCTGAAGGCATTCTTTTTTTATTGATTTTTGATAACCCCCCTTCAAGGGATGAGGGGGAACCCTTACAAGGCCTGTAGGCTCAAAGATTACATGGCCCGTAGGATTAGGAGATTACTTTAACCTATGAAATAAGTATTGGTTGGATTTTCTATGGTACTATAACTTCAAAATATTATATACATAAGAATGATCAATTCATTACTATATTATCTTAGATGTATTTCCATGTATCTCATTATGTTAGAGGATTCAGAGATGTTGGAATCCTTGTTGCTGAACTTGGTGGATTAGCATGGTAATGTTTTTCTACAGAAGATGGTATTGCCTCCTCCACATCTCAATAGTATGGGAGAGGCCTAGATTGGATATATCAATGGATTATTATTAAATGTCAACATATCTAGGGTGATTTTCCCATATGGATATTATATTGGAGGAAATCCCATCATAATTTTTCTTGGGATATACGGTTGTTCCACTCACAATACAGGTAGAGTTGTTGCAAGTGTTCCACACTTCTACCCAAGTTGTATATATATGTGTAGTGAAGATATATGAAGAACATAATTGGTTGTTTTTATATTCTTACATGATATTAATAATATCTAATTTCTTCTATTTTTGCCTCCAATGACCGCAGGTGAAGGTTGAGAACCATGTTTCTATAGGTTGTTTGCATCCCCTTGAGATCATAGAGTGGAATTGGTGTGAAAAATCCATGGAAATTTTGATAGGAATATCACCCTTAGGAAATGACCTTGAAACCATTTGGGAGATAGTTTACTGACTCACAATGTCAAAAAAACTTCCTTACTATTTGGGGGTAGATTTTTAGGAGATCTTGGGGCAGTTGTACATAGGGGATATCATTCACATTCATGGGGTAACCATGAAATATTTCTCTAATTATGATGTGTGGTTTACATAAAGATTATGGAGATGCCTAATCGATTTATTTGGGACCCATATGAGTTTTACTGTATCCTACTATCCCCATACCTTGGGACACAGCGAGCACACTATCCTAGTGTTATAGGTTATGCTAAGTGATTTAATGTTATACTTTGTCTACTAAGTGGCAGATCACTTTCTCTTGTTAGAGTCTATGTACAACAACAAATACCACTCTAACAATGGCATGAAAACAATTGAGTCTATATACATGAGACCATGAAGTTCACCCTTATGCTAGATTAAGATGTGAAAGACATATCTTGTGGGACCATTGATGTTATAGGTGATGATAAAGAAGGTCCAGGTCATTAGTGAGATGATGAGGATAGCCCGAGTAGGTTGAAATGTTACACAGATCACTGTCATAGACCATTGGAATTCATGAAGGGAGACTAATGTTTTCATTAGAGTCACCCCATATTGAGGATTATAATTGTTTTTTGGGATGTGAATCTATCGTTAAATTTTATTAGGGGCTTCAAGATTGTGCATAGGGTTGGTGATGTTTTTTTATACATCACCCTACCCCAAAAACATGAGTGGGTGCACGACATTATCCATATGTCATAGCTAAGGATATACATTCCTGACCCCATAAACACCATCAAATAAGTATAGGTGGAAATTGAAAACTAATCCACCGTTGTAGAGATCCTTATGGTGACTGAGGATCGATAGAAGTGAACCTCAAGTGGAGAAACTATCCTCTTGGTTCATGTGTTATGTAGGCATTGGAATGAGTAAGAGGGTTACTGGGAGTGGGCGAGCTAGATGACAACTATGTATCCCATGTTTTATAGTTTTTCATTTCAGGTTAAAAAATCATGAAGGAGGGAATGATTTAGAGAACATGTTTTTTCCATGTAAGACATTAATATATATATATATATATATATATATATATATATATATTGATCCAAGAACTATGATGGTGTACAAATCCTGGGGCTGGTGTACCAGGAAATAATTTAATAAAAATATTATGTTTATATTATATTACTCATGCATAATTGTTAATGAAAATAAGATAAATCTAAAATGGAAGATTTGGTCAGAAATTAATGACCCATGTTAAATAAAAATCATAGATTCTACCCTATGGACATCATAAAATAGCTCTATGTAGTGAGTTCATACATCTCACTAATTATAAGTACCTTTATTAGATTACATAATTATTTAATAAATTAATTTGACTATTTTAACTTAAACAATATTATAATAATACTACTTAAATATTTTCCTAGGTTTAGCTTCATAAACCTAAGACTATATAAAGAAAATAATTCCCCCTTCCATTTATGGATCACATCAAATGTTGATGAAATAATAGATTGGTTTGGATTGGATCATAATTAATACAATGTAATTCTCTAACCATTGTCATAAATGTTTCTCCATGAAGAACAATCCTAACTATAGTGAGGACTCTTTAATTTGTTTTTTACACCCTTTTTATTAAATTTATTGAAGATATTGATCCCTTTATTTGATCGCCACCAATAGTGGCTAATTTCATGTGCCGGTGTACCTCATTCCGAGATCGATGAGAAATGTGGTTGATTGAACAAGAAGGAATATTTGTGGGAGTACATGTAAAGACACATGATTATGTATAAAAGTATATATACATGACAACGAAACAGAAGTGATACCCCAAAATGAAGTAATATTCCATGTACTAAAGTACACAGAAACATGGTCAGATATATAGAAACAACCTGGTCCTGAATAGTTTGGACATTCCATGTAGTCCACATTAACAGTGGGTACTCTTTTGTAGATTAAGATCTATGTGATAGAAAAGGACATAACTAGGTAGTGGAGAAGGACCTGAGGTTATGTGGGTCACTTCACGTGCCTGCCTGAATGGACCAAAGGACATCATTTTATTGATATGTGATAATCCCACTTTCAATGGATGATGGGGAACCCTTACAAGGCATGTAGGAGTAGAGATTACATTTCCCGTGGGCTTGAATACCATACATGACACATTGGTATTAATTAAATCATACTGAAAATGACTACTTGAGACCGTACCTACCCATCAACTGCATCGTGATCAACTATCCACATTTGGATGGATACTCGGCTAGATGTCTTGTACAGAGATACATAGGCCTGGTAACTATGGAAATGACATACCCTCTCATTTTCTAAATCCATTAGCCATACTTTGGTGAATGCTCTCTACTCTTGAATCCTCATATTGAGCTAGTTCATTGTAGAATCTATTTGTGCATCTACATATCAGTTGGCCCTGAAGTCTTGAGGTGGCACAAATGCCTTACAGAACTGATGTCTTGGGTGGCCTGAAGGCCTTAAGGACTCCGATACCAAACTATTGGCCCATGGATAATCATTCAGGCTACCACAATACCTTCAACAATTCTGGTACAGTACTGCTTCATTACCCAAGAATTATTCCTCTGCCATATTTTGAACCTGGGACTCGTGGATGAATTTAAAGAGACCTCACCAAATGGGTTTAGGATCATGTGCCCACACGTGTGTATTACTTGGTTCATTTTTTAAGAACATGAATATTAAGATTCATCATTATATAAACTCTAATTTTTTCCCACAAGTAGGTTATCTATAGTGTTTTTAATTAGATTACAGGATGGTACATTTAGTTTTGAGTTTTGGGTTAGGATGTGGGTTGTTCAGATCATTGACCTTATTTTATAGATTCTCGATGATGGTAGTGATTAGGAAAGACCATACACTTATTTATTATTGTGATTGTGTAATTGAATCGATTAATTGTGTAATTTATGAATTAATTTTGTGATTATTCAATTAATGTGTTTAATGAGTAATTAAATATTTATTTTTTGAGATTTTTGGTTAAAAGTTGAATTTTTTGAAATTTAGATTAGAGTTTTTATATTGTTCAACCTTGATTGATGAGATATATGTGAAATTGGAATATATGTGATATTTTGATATATGTTATATACATGTGTGGGACATGGTCTTCTAAATAAAAATCCAGTAATGGTGAATTGATTAATAAATATTTCTGGAACCTGGTCTAATGCATCAAAATCCCCTAGTGATGAATTGATTGATTAATAAGTAGTGGGATAGGGATTATTTCTCAAAATAACCATATTATATATGAGAATTGGATAGGGATTGAGGCTCAAAATACCCATATGAAATTGAGTTGCAGGATAGGGAATCCTGCACCAAATTCCCACAACATGTTAGAAATTATACTCCACACCCATGCATTGGCGTTGGACTATAGTTCCATTTGGTCGTGATATGATTGAATGAGACAGTAAATGGAATCTATGTAACAAACTAGGATGGGATTCCACCTGAACTGGCACTAGAACCAGTTAGTGGCATGTCCCGAAGGGCGTTCACATTCCCCACAATCTGGTAACTAGTGTCGTGTATCAAAAAAATACATGTACGAGTCAATTTTATCACATGAAATAACTAGGATCAATGAAAACTGAACATGTAGAAAAGTAACATCTGAATCTAAAATAAATAAAAAACTAATCCGGATACAAAATAAAACAAAAAAATGATAAATCTCAAAATAGTCAAAACCAAATTACTACAAACAAGGTCTCCATGTGACACCCTTGTCACCTCCGACCATCAACCATCATTCTCAAAAAGTTAGTACACAAACTAGGAACCTAAATGAAACATGAACCTGCAAAATATTTTGGGTCTACCAACTCTGAATGGTACAAGTAGGGTGTGAGATTCAGTGTTCTTTAGGAAAAAATCACAGAATCCATGAATTTGCATTCCCAAAAACAATCCATCATCATTAGTTTTAAAATATAGTTATGAAAACATGTTATTCTCATTTGAAATAAATAAACACAATTTCCCTATTCAAAAACATTACAAAACAAATTTCCATTAACAAAAATGGACTACTATTTTAAAACCAAAACCCAAATCAAGGGATATTAGGCTGTGATGAAAATGAACTAGTAGTATAAGATGAAAAATATGCTTAAAAATTCACACAAGAAGTAATAAATAAAAAGGAAATTCCTAAAAACTCTAGAGAAATCCCATGATGTAATTGGCTTGGAACCACCTATCAGTGTATGGAGAAACTCCATAGTTAATAACCTAATGGCTGACCTAACATAGCATCACCAATGGCCCATCCCATATGGTATTTTCAATATCTACGGGGTATTAACCCATCTAATTGGTGTTGATCAGCAACTGTCACTTGACCCTCTAAAATATTCCCATGAACAGAAGGTAAAATTATACAATGTAAGTAGGAGGACCTCCCATGCTTCACTCATCTTAACATTCATCACTATACTTGCCTACCCCAAACATAGACACCACCTATACCATAACACATATAGGAAAATAACCAATAAAATTTACCCAAATACATCACATATAAAATGGTGCTATCTGGGCCACCACATCTTGAAAACCTTCAACAATATCTAAAAATCATGCTTAAAAACAAACCAAGCATTTGTACCTTTAAGATAATTTGTTCAAGAAACAATACAATGGGTAAACCATGACCTAAATCATTTCCATTTCAAATACATTCCTGAAAACATTCCAAAACCATTTCCAAAATTAAATTAAAAACCATTTTTAAAATACAATAGAAATAAAAACCTTTGAGAACCCATTTCCAAATGAGACATAACTCAAATAAAAATTCATTTCATATCGAATATAATAACACTCAGCACACTCAAAGGTTCAAAATTATATTTCCCATAACATAAAATCTATTTATTCTTTATATCACACAAAATGGGAAATTGAATTCATCACAATCCTGAAAATAACATTATACTATTTAAGGAATCATGGAACCATGTCTAAAAAAATAGAATAGTATAAGATAAGGATGATTTTTAAAAAACCAAGGTTCAAGAGAATAAAAAATTTCAATTCCATCATCATATGAAGGCCCATTAATGTGTGGAATTCGTGTATCTACAGATGTGTCCACACCCGAAGGAACCCTACAAGTAGTTTTTCACAATACCAATTTCAAGAAACAACACACGCCTCATAAATAGAATTACCAAACATTTTATGAAAACCATCATGCATCACATAGAAAAACCAACATCAAAATTATAAATTTAATAAAATATTATTATAGGAAGCACCACCCAAATTATACAACATTACCATCAAAACACAATTAGCATTTTATCAAAACCACTCATATACATTATCATAGGTATAAACAAAGAATCTATTCAAAACCTAATTTTAACAAATTATACCAACATGAAAACATGATAATAAACTAATCACATGAATCAAAAAGGTGTGAGTCATATTATAAAATTAATTGAATGCATCCATGAATCAATAGGATTCCTCAGAATGGATAAACCAGGAAACACCTACCATGTTGGAATGTAAACATCATAAAACTCTTGGAGAAGGGAGATTGGGGCACCATGGACAATCTACACACCCTAGATTAAAAAAACACTTCTCACACACATACCCAATCAATCAATGTTTTTCCAAACTGGAAACCCCCAATGTAAACCATTAAATTAAAATAGAAGAGACAGAGGGGGAAAATAGATCAAATACCAAAATATCACCTTATGTATCTAAGGAAGCATAAAAGTGTAGAGGGTAATGGGAGGGGTGTTAGGAACCCTTGGTGTGCCAAATTAGACCAAGAATGAGTTCGATGAAATATGGATAAAAGGGATGAGGGGTAAAATATAAATTTCATATTTTCAAATTTCTACATAGCTCGTACAGTTTGGACACATAGATTATCAAATTGTGCACCATCCTTACGAAATCTATTTTACAAGATGGTAGTGACAACACAAAAAAAATCACATGGTTTTTGAGACCATCAAAAAAACCAGGCATTAGCTTTAGAAATGTTTCCAGAACTTCAAAATAGTTACCGGTGCGGAACCGTATGGTTTCTACTTACTATGAATTCCCTGTGAACTGGAAAAAACCCCCACAAAATTCCAAAATCTCAAAAATTTTAATCTGGACTCAACATGATCTTTAATTAGTGGAATATATTAAATATAAAATAATAAAATAAAGGAGTTTCTGATTTTGTGGTGTGCAAAATCTCCCCACCACAGACACATTCTACCACCAAAAATTAACACAAATTAAATATATTCAAAACCTGGGTCCATGCCTAAAGAAAAAAATAAACCATAAACCCTACAGTGACTACTCACACTGCATGTAAAACTCAAAAAATCAAGAATAAACCACATCATAAGAATGAGGTTAGAAAATAAGGGAGATCTCCCCACCATGAGAACTCACCTGACATGAGAGATTTTAAAAAAAATGCACCATAATAACTAAAAAACCTACTATGGAGTGAACTGGGACACAAAGACCCAGATAACTTAGTCAAATTCTCTATACAAACCAAAAAACCACCCTTACTGCAATTGAGATATATGTAACCCCAAATGTGAACACATCCCACTTACGTAGCCAAATCAAAAAAAAACAAAAAAACTAGAATCTTTTTCCACACCATCCAAAGCCCCCAACACATGATGATAACACCATTTATAGAAATACAACGAATCGAGAATGGATAAAAATAATTAATAATCAAAAACACATACATCTCGAAATGAGGAAAACAAAAGACGAAACCGTCGCACATATGGGAATAACCTACTTAAGAAAAAATGAATAATTATTAGGCCACACTTTTGAAAAAACAAACACATCGGTTGAAATAGAAAACATCTATCACAATTATACAATGTAATGATGAGATTATAACAACAAAAAAACCACATCAGTAGGAAAAAATGAATGGGAAAACATTTAATGTGTCCATCCCAAAAAATAAAGATAAAGAAAGGTCGAAGGTTTCCCAGACCCTTGGAACCTCATAAAATTTAATGAGCTTCACTTTGAGACCAATGATTGGGGATCAGATGGCTATATCAACTCCTCAATTATAGTCCAGTACATGAATCCCCGAATCGCAACCAATTCATCTGGAAACATTTCCTACAGAACTTATCCAGATGACCCAAATGGACACAATGATGGTAGGTCATCGGAGGATCTTCACAAGGCAACATTGAGTGTCCATACTGGCCACATTGGAAACATACAAGAAAATTATCTGATTAATGAGAATATTGAACCAATTAAGATTAATTTTCAATAAATGTTCTATTTGGAAAGCACTCCTCGCTATATGGGGATCCTTCATGTAATCTAACCACCACTAACAGCACCTCAAATACTAGCTCAACCAAAAATTTATTGAAAGGACCCAATGTTTTAAATGGAAATTTTATTCTTGTAATTATGTCACATAATCACATGGAATCACTACATAATGAACTAAAAAGTGATATGTTAACATTAGACATATGTTTATCAATTATGTTATTTGAATTTCAAAAAACTGACACACATAGTTGCATTCAGTAAGTTATTTGGAGTCTAATATGACCAAATTAAATTTTCATGAAAAGTAACATACCCTTATGAATAGTGACATGTCCTAATGAATCTTAACCTTAATTATGAAATTATATAAATATGATTCTAGTGGAAGTACAATATACCTATATCTAGGAATAAGAAAATAAATGTTTTAAAATTGTTTTTTTTCGAGTAATTATTTTATTTTAATAGAAATTAAATTAATCATATATATCAAATAATTTTGGTAAAATGGAATTCATTTTTGTAATAAATGTGCTATAAAATGGCTAGAAATAATATACATGATTTTTCAAAGAAATACTTAATTTTTTGTGAATTGTAAGGCATTAATGTATTGTACAAATATATTATAATTTAAATCCAATATTCATGACATCATAAGTGATTTAAGCATAAAAATATCAATCTCACATTACCATATTAATATAATTGGTCATGTATTCATCACTATTTCTTGTATTATGGAAAAATAAAAAACTAATGATTATAATAATATGATAACTCGTTTCTCCTCCCCTATAAAAACTACACAAACCCCCCTCTTCAATTATCTCCCACCAAGAAATTTTAATATCTTAAATTATACCCAAATCCATACCCAATAACATTTCCAATGTATATTAGCATTTGGTCTCTTAAATATAAGAAAAAATATCCCTTTAAGAGGTTATCAATGGTGATAAACTAAAAAGGTAAATTCATCCTTCCAATTATTTTATTTCCATTCTTGTTTTTCACTTTTTTTATTTCCTCACCACACATCACCCAAATGGTAGGATACCTCCAGTAATATACATTTACTAGATTTTTGTAATGATAATGGGATAATTCATTATCATATCTTCTTTGCCCTTATATTATAGAAAATAAATTAAAACACCATCCGAGATGTGTTAATTTATCTCATTCAAGGACGATGGATTATCAATTTCTATTAACATATTATATTAGGGTCATGAAAAAAAATTGTGGATGAATCATACTAAAAAATATGCATTTTATCTTATGTGTAGTTGTGGAATCATTTTTCACACATGGTTTTGGTTTATAAAACTATACGAGTTATTTGGTGTCAAATACCACCAGGTAACCAAAAAGCTTTTTACTAATGTTTTATATAATTATTAAACTTCAATCGAATTAAAAAAGATAAAGTTTTAACCATGTAACCTTCTGGATGTTAAAAACTAAAATATAACTTCAATTCTCAAGAATCACCATCGTCATACATGTTTATCTGAACATGAACGGATATTTAAAACAAAGCAAGCAAACATACCTGAACAATAAAATTGGACTTCATACCCAATTAAAATGCTAATAAATTAACATAAAAATTTTATTATAAATGTTTTAAATGTAGAATAGGTTCTGGAATTTGAAATTAATTAACCTAATTGGACTATTCATTCCATTGATATCAAGTGGAGAACACCAACCATCTTAAGGTAAGGGATCCAATCTATTTCACTTTTATTCATGACTTTCCTCTATGTTATTCCATTTTATGTGTAATTACTAGTGTTGGGGTATGATTATGAACCTACCCCATACTATTATTATGATGTTTTAATTGTGATAAAATTATTTATCTCTCATTAATCCCCCTTATGTACAGATGATTCCATGTTGATATTCCATGAGGGATTCAACTGAAACCTCCTTTATTCCTTCAGGTTTCATTATCTATATTTTTACCACAAGGATGTTATCTATTCTTAAAATTACCATCTTATAAATTCTATTTTAATGTTCCATAATAATTCAATATGTTCCATTCATCATTCTCTTTTGGGGATATACATGTTTTTTAGTGATTATGTCTTCAATACTTCCTGATGAGAAATCATGTTTTGAGGAAGTTTCCAGAATTCTTACCCGATTTCAATTGCACTCTAAATTATTTTTTTTAAGAAAACATTGTATTTATAAAATAACTCAATTTATTTTGATACCCTTCTTAATACACTTCAGGTTATTTGTAAAGGATTTTTCCTTAAAACCAATCAAAATTGTTTTTATGCAAAAATTTCATGAATAAGTCTCTTAAATGTTGTCACTTCTACTTGAAATCACTCTCCATGGTTCATATGTATTTTTTCTTATGAGGTTAAATGTATTATTTAGATTCCATTTATCATGGTCACTTTTTTGTTCCACCCAATTTTTAGGCTTTATGACATGATTTTAGTACCCAATTCATACCATGGGTAACCCTTATGTTTTTGTAATATTGATTATGTAAGATTATTTATGTAGAAAAAATATTCATGAAATCTTAATATGGGTTCTCCCAGATTGAACTCTAATGTATTGGGTATTGTTAAGTCTCGTGAGATGTTATTTGCGATGGTTTTGGTGGTAATCCTTGGCTTGCGCTTTTATGTGAAATCATCTTGGTGGTTATCCTTTACTCGTACTAAAGCCATGTTTTATGTTGCTTCCAAATTTATATGACTCAATGATTCTATGATTCATTGATTAAATATCATGGTTCCATATGCCAAATTCCTTTTTATATCATCATGTCATGCCTTCTATTCCTTATGCTAATGCTTTGTTCTTATGGTTAATCCCTTACTGGGATTTTTAGCTCAACCCTTGGTTCATGTTATCCCCATGTTATCCTATGAATATTTATGAGGACAATAGAAGTTTCGGTCTCTTTATAAAAACTAAATAATGAAATGTCATATTTAATTCCACATTTTCAGTTTCATATACCTCATCTTCCAAGACATTAGAGTTTATGGTGTTAAGCTTTTACATTGATGTATAACTATGATTATAATCTTGTAATGTGATACATAAAATGATTGAGTAAATATAGTTGGTATTAGATAATGGTCTAGTTTTTTCGAGATTAGAAGTACATCTCTTTAGTAATAACCTTATGGATGATACTATTTATAATAAAACATCCCCAAATATTGGTACGTATAGATTAAGTGGTTTATCAAGAAAATAAAACCCTTTCTGGATAAAAACATGTTGAGGCGGCTCTGGCATAGATGTACCATGGAGTGAAAAATCCGACAAGGAGTTTCATGCCGGACCTGGGGTATCTAGGTACATGACAATGGGTTGTGATGAAGTCTTAGTTTGACACACCCAGTGGACTTGATTTTTTAAATTCTTGCATTAAATAAAAACCATTATTAATGGAATAAAAAATACTATAAGAATATATGTTCCAAATCGATCATGGAAACCATAGGTTTATACCTTAGGAATCCTAAGTTAGGATATTCTTTTCCAATACATAATTATCCTTTACGTTCAAATGTTTCATTTTTTTTCAGAAAATAACTTTTCATACCCACTAACTATACATTTTTTCCTATTTAATGGTGAGAAATTGAATAAAATTTTCCAATTAAAAATTATATAGGAAATGTGAAGACTTCCATAATTATATGCCTGATATGATTCGAATTGGTGCTCAAAACATCAAGAACGTAATATATAAGATTGACCATGTTATGAATAATAACATGAATCATGTGGAATTCCCTCTCCCTCCATGTAAAAAAAATATGTTGATATATAATCCTTCATACGGAAAAGGCCTCCCATGTTTAGTGGATCTTCTCATCCCCTACTCATTGAATAGTTGAATAACTAAATTGAGAAGATATTCTATGTTCACTACTGCTCAGAAGAATAGAATGTTGTACTGGCTACCTATCGTTTTGATGGGGAAGATGATCAGTGGTAGATACAGACCAAGAATAAAATTTCCCAAGAGGAAATTGATTCTATGGATTCAGAGGTATTCAAGATGATGTTTTTAGATAAATATATTTTACGAACCCTCTATCTCATTATGGAAAGAGGGTTCCTCGGTCTCAATTAGATGTAAGATGAGTCTATCAGTGTGTATGAAGAAAACATTATAAGTCATTAACGGTATGACTATGTAATTTTCATGGACACCGAATGCAAGGTCGATCATCTATTTAAAGGAATAATGCCAAGTCTATAAAAATCATTGGTGTTAGATACTTTGATATATATGAAGAGATTTTATGTTGTTCCCTCCAGGTTGAAATAGAGATTAGAGACTCTAAGTGGTCTCATGGGACCAAAGAAAATAAGAGGAAAATGGAGAACCACCTGGGTGGTTCAATAAAAAAATCCCATAATGGAAATAATCCCAAATATACCACTTGTAAATGTTCTAGGAAGAAGTATCCAGGGAATAGTAAAAAATATATTGGAATTGCATCAAATGTGGAATGATGGGACATCTGGCCAAGAACATATGAAGGGATATAAAAAATACCGCTAATATGGAATAACAAAGAAAGGGTCAGAACAATTCTTATCCAGTGGTGTATTTTTACAACTGCAAGTAATATGGTAATTATGAAAACAATTTCCCTATGCCAAGGGTTGTTGAAGGAAATCAACAACAACCTCGAAATAAACAATGAAGGTCTTTTTATATCAATACTACTGACATTACTTCAAATGGTCCAAATCCAACAGAACTATACCCATGGTATAATGAAACCATGGGGATAGAGTATTTAATTGAAGCCATAATCAAAGTTTTTAAAAATCCGTCATTATTTTCCATTGCATATTAGATGACCCTCAGCTCCCTTCTCCACTTCCCACTTCAACAAGACCTCATCCCCTCATAAGAGATCTGGCCGCCCAAACACTCCCAACCTCTGGCTTGTCCACAACCTCCTAGCCTCTGCCTCCATGTCGACCTCTTGGCCTCCACCTGTCAGCCTCCCCCTCCATGTCGACCTCTTGGCCTCCACCGGTCGGCCTCCTCCACCATCTCGACCACCCAACCTCATCCTCCACCTCGACCACCAAACACCTACCTTGGCCTCTGCCTCCCGGTCTCCACATCCCGTCCTCCACCTCCATCTTGACCATTAATGTATGTGTGGTTTTTTTGTTATTTTTTCCTCGAATTTCTAAATTTACCTCCAACAACTATCTTCTACATGTCGTAGAAACTTATATGGGGTATAATTAGCAGATCAATGCTTTATATGGACAAGTATTGGACTGTCCCTTAGATAAATATTGGAATAGGCCATAGCTCTTGATTTCAAATATATTTTTTGGTAGACTAATAGATTTCTTCTATTATAGTGGTTTGAATATCTATACATAGACATTTGGGTAATGTGTACGCCCTGGCCATACATGGTTTTCTGGATTCCCTACTGATATTTCTTGTAAAATATGATATCTTAAAGTATTTTAGTGAGCATGAAATGAAATAAAAAGTTGCTTAAACCTTTTTACATTTGATTCTAATCTGTTTTAATTCATACGATCATACTCAATAGGTCTCACTTTTAGAATTTGGGTGTTATTGATGACTGTATTGTTGGATTTTTAGTCAAAAATAATTGTGCATGCATTCTTACAAATGGAGTTAAATATCACATGTATGGTAATCAAATGAGTCAAGAATTGTGTGGATATGGAATTTGGCCCTACATTCTACAATTCAAGTTTATAATCACATTATCAGTGACATTTCATTTATAGTTTCATGATCTCTAATTGTGCATGTTCATATTCCATTCCAAAATATGTTTTGGCTTGAGGGTTTAATTCAATCTATATTTATTCTTCGCTTCATCTTCTATGATTCCTATACAACCTCCATAGATAATTTATGTAAACAAAATTTATTATATTTATTGGCTTGTATTTGTGACAACATGATGTAATTTATTTTCTCACATGCCTTTTGAAATCTTATAGGGAGACTCATTTATGAAATTTTTCTTCATCTTCTGTGATTTCTGTGAAACCTTAGTTATTAAAATTTATTATTCTATTTTTTGTGTAATGTTTCACTAAATTAGAGATTATTTTTTAAAAAATATTACTTGTTGTTTTTAGTCTATGGATTGAATTTTTTAACTCGACATGTATTTCTACCTTATGAGGAGGAGACACATAAACAATCGAAAATATATTAACATGCGCAGGTATTGTTTGGAAAGTTACACTTGTGGTAGTTGTAATTAGTACCACAGAATGAATAAAACTTTTAGGACTATAACAAACAAAATCCATAATTGTAGAAGAATTTGGAAAAAATGTAAATTCTATAGATTCTAAACATGATTGAAGTTATGGATATTTAGAGTTATGTACTATAGTTTCCTTATAAACATTATACAGTAATGTTATCTTTCAATGATGATTTATAGACATTAGTAATATAGATCCTAAAATCATCCCCATAACATATTGAGATAGATTCATGATTTCCTTCAATTTTCCACCATCACGATCGTCAAGATTGGCAACAATATCATTCAATGACTCATATGTTCCTACACATAGATTTATAATTTCTTCTCTTGTGTCTTAATATTTAAAAATAATATATCTCATGAAATCATGCATTATCATAGGTGTTATCAATTGTGATATTATTATCATGATATACATAGTGAGATCCTCTTCCAACTTCCCCTATATTTGATTCATAGATTTCCCTAATTATTAGTAAACATAAAATGATATGAGATAAGGAGGGACACATTCTCATTAATTGAACCTGGAATGTTGATAGATGTCTCTCTACTGATATATTTATACATAAAATTTTATCATTGGGATAATTCTAAATCACCATTTCCTAATTGTATCATCATTTATCATTGTAGAAAACCAAATGTTCTCACTCTTATAAATAGGCTAATTGTATGGACCACTTTTATTGAATGTGAAACAATGTCAAATGAAACCTTGTATGCAATCTTATTCTTCTATTCCTTTTTTCGCTATAGGAATGTCCTATCTTTATTTGAAACATGACCAGTTACCTACAATCTCCCCCACCTCTACCTCCACCTACACCTCTACCCCTATCCCCGCATCTGCCTCCACCTCCATCTCCGTGGACACCTCCGCCTCCACGGCCGCTTGCGCCTCTGCCTCCACCTATTCATAGAATCTGCCTCCTAACCTAAAAAGTTATTCTTATTCTCCTAAACTCTTACATTTTATCATTTCTTTTAATCAATGTTAAAATATAAAATATTTTTTTGGGTGAATCCGACCTGAGAATTATGGAATTAATCTTAGATCAAAGGGATATCTATTCTCCAGTATAAAAGAGGTTGATATGCATATGCTGCAAACAAATTTTCACTATTTTCATGAAAGGTGATTATGTTATGTTTTTTCCTACATTTTTCTGATTTAATGGTGAAATTTTGGATAGTTTATTGTAGTTATTTGGTAATTTAGCCTTCTGTATATTTGGGTTATTTTTTTGGGAAATTTATTTCATTGGTTTCTCTTAGGTATTAGTTATTTATTTATTATAGATATTATATAATTGAGTTTATTTATCGATAGAATTTTGTTTGTTAATTTTTATCTTATTTTTGAAGAATGTTTGGAGTATGAATTCTCACCTATGGTCATATTATGTGATCATGACAATTTTGATGAGAAATGCATAGGACCCATTATGTATCACTAGGATTATGTAGTTGATTATTTCATATTGTACATGTATCATGATATTGTTATGGGTATGATATAATATATATATGTCAAAGGGTAATGTTGATTGTTGAACAACGTCAATAGTGATTGATATTCATTTTTAGTAATTAATAATATATTATATCTTCTCTAAAATATTTTTCTTGTGACATAATTACCTTGAAAAAAGCAAACTAAATCAAAACAAACATGTACATCTCCAAAACAAACTTACATGCAAAAAACCATGCTAACCCAACATGAAATTAGTATAAAAATAACATTATTGCATCATATCAAAATTGAATCAACGTAACTTGATCCATAAAGGATAGAATAAAACTAAATAATATCTAGAATGAAATATTTTTAGAAAAATATTCACAAACTATCCAAAACATACTAGATTAGATGTAAATCAGAACAACGGAAATAAATATGGATGATCTAAATCAATAAAATTGAAATCAAATTGAAAAAAACTGAATGAAACAAATTTAGACCATGTCAAACTCATCTATAATGAAAAAACCTGATATTACAAATGACAGATCCCATTGGTCCAAATATAATGAATTCAAACCAATATGACAATAACTAACATGAACTAAACCAAAATTATATGAACCAATTATAATTATATTAAGCCAATTTGAACCCAAAAAAATGAAATTGTGCAATAAAATATAAACAAAAACAAGATATTATAAATCTAATGAAAATGTACCAAAAAACATGTATCGAACAACTCCAAACTAAGTTGAAACTCGAGAAAAACTTATAATATACCATTAATAAGATGTTTGATTCTTAATTAATAAGAATAAACTGTTTGACAATATGATATTGATACATCGATCGGTTTCTCCCTTGCATCCATGAATGTGATTAGACCCATGTGCAATTGTGGTTCATACATGTTGGGAAGGACTTGTTTAATAACAATAGGTAGGTATTTCATAGTTGGGATTTTATTTTATTTCCTATATTTCATCAAGAACATAGGACATTTAATGCTTTCTACGAATGGAGGGTACTAATATTCCCCAAAGGGGACCATAAGGGAACTGGTGGTGACTACATGATTTTATTGGAAGGGGATGGAGATCGAGGTAGTAGTTGGATTAATAGAGTGTTTCATTTTTGTCTTCTTTTGCTATATATCTTCTGTTTATTTTCATTTCCATCGGCCAGGATGTCCGACATAAGAATAGGTACTGGTGAAATTTTATTTATTTTCTATGAGAGGGGCTCACATCAAACAACATGAGACATAGAAACTTATTTTGTCATGTCCCTAAAATCCCACCACGCTGTCCATTAATAAGAGACAAAAACTCATTCTTTACTAAGAAAATAATGGTTTTATAAAATATACATTTTTAAAACCTTGGAGCCATTAAAATTTATATTTCATTCATCCAAAACTAAATGAAAATCATTTCACAATTCAAACCATAGACCTATACATGACATGTTTATTTTAAAAAATCTCCAAAACTAATTTCAAATCAAACTCCACTTATTTTAAAACCAAAAAACGTTATGATTGTACTTGGTTCTCCTGAATTAGGATACATCGAATATTATTCAAAGAGTCAAAATACATTATACTCCTCTTATATTTATATTAGTTTTGATCATGATCAGTTCTTGCTCAGACAAACTATCTTTATAGGGTTTATGGATTTTACACTACTAACCCATGGCTAACTCTCTCTTCTTCTCATTCATACACTACAATTGGGATGTTTTTTATTAGTTCATACATGTGAAGGTATCTTCATATATTTATAGACATAATGGTCGATTTAGTATTAGAATAAGATAATAATTCCACTTATATCCTTGATTCAAAAATAGATTCTCTATTATGATTCACATTCTTGCGCTTCAAATCTTATGAAGTTGGATGTAAAAAATTACTTGTAAAGAGATAATTCTACAAATTCTAAATATAGATGAGATAGACCTCTTAATATAAGGGACTACTATTTTTCATCAAAATCAATAAAACAGCTAAAATACATCTTCCATTTTTTAATTATTCAACACCAGAATAATCCATTTTTACTAGATTTATTCAATAATCATATATTTCAATAGTTCTACTTCATCATCATGTCTATTTCACTAATGATCCAGATATTGAAATCGAACTCCTATATCCTCATTGGATCTCTTATCCTCTATTTCAACTCTATATTAATTACTTCCCGGTTTTTTCATGTATCAAAAAATGGATATGATAATATTTTCTCCTTATATTTATCTCCAAAAATATTGTGAGAAGTTTTATGGTTCTCTAAAAAAATATAACCCTTTCATCATTTTTTGGGATTTATATTCCTTCCTCTAATCTTCCTAGATTTGGGCACGTGTCCTAGTCATTTTGAATTTACCAGAAAACCCTGTTTAAGTTGATTAATACCATTGAATCTCAATCCATTTCTACATTTCTTTAAATTCAAAACCAATTGTAAATATATTCTTTAAAATTACTCCACACATAATTAAATTCATCACTGTAGTATGATTCACTTTGAATTCAGCCAAAATTTAGCATGAAAAACCTCTATTGTAACATAGAAATTGATTTAATCAAAAATCCAGAAAATCTGGATGAATATTAGGATATCAACTTGGATGAAATATGGGCCTAATAGGGAAAAATGACACTCTAATCGGAGAAGGAACATAAATGATTAAAATTTTCATCTTTCCATTATGTACCCATTAACTTTTTTTATCTTTATATATTTTTCAAAACGACCAGTATTTTTCCCAAATAGCTTCTATGTTTCATCCTAACACCTTTTAAATATAAAATGCATCGATATATATGTGTTTTTAATAAAAATATTAAAATATATTCATGCTTGAAAATATATGGGGTGATACAACTTTCCAGGTATATTGTGTCTTGTTCTCGAACTATTTCTTCAGGCATTATTGATCATAATTGGAAAAAAAATCTGGCCTCTGCACCTGCATATAAAATTGACACACTCAAATCTCATTCAAGATCCACATATGGTAACACTTCAATCATACTAGAGGAACCATATTCTATTGAATATTCTTCCCACTCCAATCCATAACAGACACCACCTATTTCTCAAACAATATGGATACAACTTTACATACTCGACCTCGATCACATGACATGGATTATGAGGGTATCTTATAAGATACGATACATAATATTAATAATTAATCATCTAAATATTATTAGGATGAGCTAACATGTTTTTCCATATACTGATCCACCCTATATTCTATAATTCCCCAGCCTTAAACCATACATAATCTTGAGTTATTACAAGGTTACACATTGAGGATCTTTTCTGGTTTAGAGTTTTAGAGAATTAGATCATAAAACTTGCCTTACATTCCACATTTAAAAAAAGTGGTTACATAAAAGATAGTATTCATTTTTCCCACCGACGGAAAAATAATTAAAATAAAACATGGATTATTTCTTGATACTTCCTTGACACTATCATCATATCATGTACCATTCCCTTGACATGTGAAAAAAACATTTCAAAAACATGGGATGAGCATAATAAGCTCAGTAAGGGTTATAAAAAAATATAAACCGAAAACATTAGTCCATGAATGAAATCATCCTTTAATCAAAAAACATAATCATATACCTCATCAATTCATGAATAAATCATAGAAATCATAAGTCATAAAGGTATCATGAGGCATTCATAACATTCTTACGTAGGGAGTAACCCTATTGGTTACGTTTGGAATACCCATCATAGTATATTCCCTAAATCTCTTCGGAGAAACCTTAAAGTTTAACTCCTTCGTGTTACCTAATACATTGGAGAGCTATATCGGGCTCACCCACCCTTAGTTTATCACTGAACCACCCGTCTTCATAACAATGCCCAAGAACCATAACATAATCGTATCACATAAAACACGCATAAAGGAAACATAACATTTAAACTTTTCAACCACAAGATATCAATACAACACATTGATATAAAAACTTTATGAAAACCATTTTCAATGCCAAAATAAAATAAAAGTAAAACATGGTATTTATTTTTCATTCAAAAAAATTAATGGCTTGTAGAGGAAGCCGAAACTCAAATAGTCGTCATGGCAGTGGAGAAGTCGTTGTTGCCGCATACGTACGACAAAAAAACATTCCCTTTTTTCATTTATTAAAGGATTTGTATAAAAATATTCATTCATAATAAACGTAAAATTCAAAGGGGTTTATACACCATATAAAAGAAAGTTGTGTATAAAACAAAATATGCCTCAATAAAAGGACATTAAGACGAAATCCTTTACCTCGGGTCTGACTTGACTCGATCATTCTTCAATCTCCTAAATAATAAAATTGAGTTAATTTATACTTGCATAAGAACCTTTTTCAAGTTCATTAGTCTTTTTATATCACTTATTACCGTGTCATAAACACAATTTAATTATTTAAGTTAATAACGGTCGTTTTAACGATCATTGGTACTTGAGTCAAAAATAAACTCTTTATAATTACAAGTTTTTCATGTCTCCATTATATACAGAGTTATAATAATGATATTGATATCTTATATATCATATATATCCAGTATATACATGCATTTATAATGTTACATAATGTTTATAGGTAAGAAATGAAATGCACCGTTCATGGAGACGGTAAGCCGTACGTACGCATGAACGCTACATTCATCTCTATTTCGTATTTTATGGAATGGAATCATAATGATATAAAGGTATATTATAATTATAGTATAATATCATATATAATATCATTAATTAAATCCTTTATATTTCCCACATATGGCATTAATGAATCAAATCACTTTGAGGGGGTGGTAGTCCGCACTACCTAAAATGAAGATATTGCATTTACCCATAATGGTAACCATAAAGGTATGCCATAAATGAAAAATACCGAAGCATAAGAAAAACATAAACATATTAGATATCATATATAAATATAGTTTCATCTTAATGTCCACCATTGAAGGTGTTAAAATAATATTGAACAATCATTGTATCATGAGGCAGAAATTCGCCATCCACAGAAACAGTATGTTCTTTAACCATTAGATGTAGGTGTGTGTAAGTGTAGCTTGAATACTTCTTATAAAAAAAATCCTAATATATGGAAGATACTGGTGTTGTTACAAAATAAATGAGTAAAAAGAGTTTAGGGGGTTGTAGAAGCAAAATAAAACATAAGAACACAACAGAAGAGACTACCTTTAAATCAGGTAACTCTTTTTGATTTGATCTCAAAGGCTTCCGTGGGAAGACTTCTGACCAATGTGAGGCTTATAAGAGTTATATAGGGATGTGGACAGACAAAATGGCAGGGGTTGGCCTAGCCAAAGGCTTTGGAAGTGTGGGTAAACTGGTAGAGGTGGGGGCCTTTTATAAGAGGAGAGGAGGGGCACTCTTGGAAAGTTATAAAAGGTTACTTTATCATAAAATACTTTTCGGATTTAAAAGGTCCCAAAATTATATATTTATAGGATAAGGTGATAGTAGATTGAAATATACTCATCTAATAGGTTTTTTTACATGTGTAGGTCTTAGATTTTACAATATCTTTTCATTTTATTTAAATCGTTAAATAATGAGGTAATCGCTGCATCATCATGATGTCATAAATAATTTAATTTATTTAATGTATAAAAATTATAAAACAAATATAATGATGTAGGAAATCTATTTATATTTCTAATGAATATTTATAGTAAAAAATATGACTTGTATAACCCCATTTAAAAATTGTTTTTGTAAAAAAACTCATGTTCATGACATTTTTACTTTAACATTAAATAAAAAGATATTAATGTCATTTTCCTTACAAAGTTGCTCCATGGGGTCCCCAAGTTGACCCATGGATTTTCATGGTCGGCCATGACACATCCAATAAGGGTAGGACATTTTTCATGTTCATTTCATATTATGAAAAGATTATTCTTACCTTAAATTACACTAATTACCCTTAATCGTGATTACAAACATAAAAGTTTCTATTCACCAAAAAATTATTTTAATATCATTGAAAAACATTTTACATCTTAATGACAACCATGTTTGTTGGATTTTTGAAATTAAAAACACAGAGGTGGTAAAATTTCATTTAAACGAAAAATCAGTTTTTTAAGTATCACTTAGTGGTTTCACTATTCATGAAAAATTGATGTTTTTCAGAAAAATACCAAATATTCACCTGAAGCTATATTTGATATTCCGAATTCAAAAATGATGTCTATTTTACCAAATTCAAAACATATATGTTTCATTAATTAATTTAATAATTAATTCCCACTGTCAAAACAAAGAGCGTGTTTTTATGAAACAAAAAGTATCAAAAGATTGACACTAGTTTAAGTCCGATTTCAATGTGAAATTAATTCTACGACCACTATTGGATTAAAGGATAAAAATATATTCTAATTTAACTTTAAAACCAATTCAAAATATAATATAATCATATAAATAAATTAGACTAAAAAGAGGTTTTGAATTAAAATAAGTCATTTTTCACTATTCATTAAAAATGAACTTTATCAGAAAAATACCAAAAATTTACCCAAAGTAAATTTCAATGTCCCAATGATAATGAATAAGTTTATTTCGACAAATAGAGCTTATAGTATTGTCAAAAGATTGATTTAAAAATGGTTTTCCATCAAAAGGCAGTAAAACAATCTTTTAAAAATATTAGTGTATTCAATGCTTAAGATTGGATTTATTATCATTTTAAGCCTCTAAAACACTATCTAATTCATTAATAGACATAAATAAAAATATCTATTATTACTTACTTACTTGGGATGTTACATCCTTTCCCCCTTTAGAAAAATGTGTCCCCGTAATTTATTTACTTATCGAATAAGTGGTGGTATTTAGCCCTCATTGAATTTTTAGATTCCCATGTTGGCTCTTCAATCATGTGGTTTTTCCACAAAACCTTTACATGATAAATCACCTTATTCCGTAACACCTGCTCCCTGTGGTCAAGAATCCGGAACGGTTGTTCCTCATAAGATTGGTTCTCTTCCAGCTGAACTACCTCTGGACTCAAAACATGAGATGGATCTAACATGTACTTCCTTAACACTGAAACATGAAAAACATTGTATACCTGAGATAAACTCGGAGGTAAAGCCTCTCGGTAAGCAACTGATCCAACTCTCTCCAGAATTTTATATGGTCCAATGAACCTTGGACTCAGCTATCCTTTCTTACAGAATCACATCACACTTTTCCATGGTGAGACTTTGAGAACAACATGATCACCTACCTCGAAAGATTAATCATTCCTCCTGTGGTCCGCATAACTCTTCTGCCTGCTCTGAGCTGTTCTCATGTGTTTCTGTATCAGCTTAAATTTTTCTTCCAACTCTTCTACCAACTCTCACTACGGGAAAAATGAGCAATTGCGACGGGTTATTTGCGACGGGATTTATTCCCATCGCAAATAGTCATGTTAAAAACTTATTTGCGACGGGGGTATTTCCCCGTCGCAAATAAGGAGGCTTTTGCGACGGGGTTGCTTTCCCCGTCGCAAATAGTTTCCCCGCGATGCGCGCCAAATCGCGGGAAACTTATTTGCGACGGGGAAATATTCCCGTCGCAAATAACCGGCGGCGGTAAAAGGTATTTGCGACGGGAATATTCCCCCGTCGCAAATACTATGTCGGCAGGGATTATTTGCGACGGGACCCGTCGCAAATAACTATTTACCGGTTGACCGTAATAAATGTTGGCTAAGGTATTTGCGACGGGAATCCCGTCGCAAATGGGCCCGTCGCAACTAATCTAACCTATAAATACCCCCATCCGTTTTTTTCATTTCATTCTCATTCCTTATCTTCTCTCTCTCTCAGAATTATATTTCTAGAGTTGAGTTTTTCTCCAGTTTAAGTTTTTTCTCCGGAGCTGATATTAATGTTTTGAAGAACGATCAGAACAGATCAATTTTCAAGGTATTTATCTTCATTTTAATTTTTTATTTATTTTTAATTTCTTATTAGTTTCTATTATTATTAATTAGTTGTAATTTAATTATGTTTACATTGTTTTATTACTTAATAAATTTAAATTATAAGTATTGTTTATATGGTAATTAGGAATAATTAGTAATAATTTTTAGTAATTAAGAATAAATATTAATAACTAGTAATAAATACCAATAATTAAGAATAAGAACATTATTACATTATTAGTTTATTTTATTATTAATATTAAAATAATATAATTTTTTATATATATACAGTTCTTTTTTCATCTATGTGTTTGCTGTCTTCACATGTATTATTTGTATGTGGAGATAGAAAACGCACAGATGAAAAAAGAACTGTATATAAATTAGAAAATTATATTATTTTAATATTAATAATAAAATATATTAATAATGTTATTATTTGTAATTATTGGTAATTATTTCTAATTATTGATAATTATTCATTTAATTACTAATAATTATCAATAATTAAGAATAATTAGTAATAATTACCAATAATTAACAATAATTAGTATTAATTACCTATAATTAGTATTAATTACCAATAATTAGTATTAATTACCAATAATTAGTATTAATTACCAATAATTCGTAATAATTAGGAATAATTAACAATAATTAGTAATAATTAGGAATAATTAACAATAATTAGGAATAATTAACAATAATTAGTAATAATTAGGAATAATTAGGAATAATTAGTATTAATTAGGAATAATTAGTAATAATTACCAATAATTAGTATTAATTAGGAATAATTAGTATTAATTACAAATAATTAGTATTAATTAGGAATAATTAGTATTAATTACAAATAATTAGTATTAATTACCAATAATTAGTCTTAATTACCAATAATTAGTATTAATTACCAATAATTAGTATTAATTACCAATAATTAGTATTAATTACCAATAATTAGTATTAATTAGGAATAATTAACAATAATTAGTAATAATTAGGAATAATTAACAATAATTAGTAATAATTAGGAATAATTAGTATTAATTAGGAATAATTAGTAATAATTACCAATAATTAGTATTAATTAGGAATAATTAGTATTAATTAGGAATAATTAGTATTAATTAACAATAATTAGTATTAATTACCAATAATTAGTATTAATTACCAATAATTAGTAATAATTAGGAATAATTAACAATAATTAGTAATAATTAGGAATAATTAACAATAATTAGTAATAATTAGGAATAATTAACAATAAGTAGGAATAATTAGGAATAATTAGTATTAATTAGGAATAATTAGTAATAATTACCAATAATTAGTATTAATTAGGAATAATTAGTATTAATTACCAATAATTAGTATTAATTACCAATAATTAGTATTAATTACCAATAATTAGTATTAATTACCAATAATTAGTATTAATTACCAATAATTAGTATTAATTAGGAATAATTAACGATAATTAGTAATAATTAGGAATAATTAACAATAATTAGTAATAATTAGGAATAATTAGTATTAATTAGGAATAATTAGTATTAATTAGGAATAATTAGTATTAATTAGGAATAATTAGTATTAATTAGGAATAATTTGTATTAATTAGGAATAATTAGTATTAATTACCAATAATTAGTATTAATTACCAATAATTAGTATAAATTAGGAATAATTAACAATAATTAGTAATAATTAGGAATAATTAACAATAATTAGTAATAATTAGGAATAATTAACAATAATTAGTAATAATTAGGAATAATTAACAATAATTAGGAATAATTAGGAATAATTAGTATTAATTAGGAATAATTAGTAATAATTACCAATAATTAGTATTAATTAGGAATAATTAGTAATAATTACCAATAATTAGTATTAATTACCAATAATTAGTATTAATTACCAATAATTAGTACTAATTACCAATAATTAGTAATAATTAGGAATAATTAACAATAATTTGTAATAATTAGGAATAATTAACAATAATTAGTAATAATTAGGAATAATTAACAATAATTAGGAATAATTAGTATTAATTAGGAATAATTAGTATTAATTACGAATAATTAGTAATAATTACCAATAATTAGTAATAATTACCAATAATTAGTAATAATTACCAATAATTAGTAATAATTACCAATAATTAGCAATAATTACCAATAATTAGTATTAATTACCAATAATTAGCAATAATTACGAATAATTAGAAATAATTACCAATAATTAGCAATAATTAGCAATAATTAGAAATAATTAGCAATAATTAGAAATAATTAGCAATAATTAGAAATAATTAGCAATAATTAGAAATAATTAGCAATAATTAGTAATAATTAGTAATAATTAGGAATAATTAGTAATAATTAGGAATAATTAGGAATAAGTAGGATTAATTAGGATTAATTAGGATTAATTAGGAATAATTAGGATTAATTAGGAATAATTAGTAATAATTTCCAATAATGACCAATAATTGCCAATAATTACCAATAATTGCAAATAATTAGGAATAATTAGGAATAATCAGGAATACTCAGGAATACTCACGAATACTCACGAATACTCACGAATACTCACGAATAATCACGAATACTCACGAATAATCACGAATACTCACGAATACTCACAAATAATCAGGAATACTCAGGAATACTCAGGAATACTCAAGAACACTTAGCAAAAAAAATTATATTATCAATATTTATGAAAAAAATATTAATATTATTAAAATAATAAAAATTTATAAAATATTAAAATTATCAATATTTACAACAGATTTTGCTCTATTCTTAACATGTTCAAATCTTAAAGGGTCGCTAATTGTCAGGTCATGCGCAATAAAAAGTTTCTGTCAGCCATGTCCAATGTAAACTCTATAATTGTCCTTGCATGGTCGATCACTTCAAAAGTAATGTTGCAATCAGACAAACCAAGTCATTCCCTTCTTATCTATAAGAATCATCTCACATGAACCTTTACATAGACCATTCTTCCTTGAAAATTTAAGGGAAAAATAATGATATCCCCTCAAATTTTTAAGGAAGAATGATCTATGTAAAGGTTCATGTTAGATAATTCTTATAGTTAAGAAGGGAATGACTTGGTTTGTCTGATTGCAACATTACTTGTGAAGTGATAAACCATGCAAGGACAATTATAGAGTTTACATTAGACATGGCTGACACAAACTTTTTATTGCGCATGACCTGACAATTGACGACCCTTTATGATTTGAACATGTTAATAATAGAACAAAGTTTGTTCTGAATATTGATAATTTTAATATTTTTTAATTTTTTTTATTATTTTAATAATATTAATATTGTTTTTTCGTAAATATTGATAATATTTTTTTTATTACTAATAATTAGTAAATGAAATCTGCTTGGATAATGAAGGGAAAATTTATAACCATCTCCACAACGATGATTATCAAATTTCCTTTCATTATTCAAGCAGTTTTCCTTTTGCTAAGTATTGCTAAGTATTGCTAAGTATTGCTAAATTAGTAATAAATAGTAATAATTAGCAATAAATTGTAATAATTAGTAATAAATTGTAATATTTAGTAATCCTTGCTTGAGTGTTTTTTCTAACAAATTATTCAAAACCAGTAATGCTTTTATATTTTATAGAAAAATATGGAACAACGAGGTCGTCAACAGTCATTATTAGATGACCGCATATGGATAAATCAACGTAGAAATCCAAATGGTTCTGGTTTAAATCCAGTATATATAGAGGGTGTGGAGATTTTTTTATCATTTGCGGCATCAAATTCAGAATTTGTTTCAGAAGGAAAGATAAAATGCCCTTGTAGAAAATGTGCATTGAGAACGTTTGACACGTTTGACAAAGTGGGGGAACATCTCTTGCGTTTTGGTTTTCAAGCAGATTATGTTTTTTGGTATCAACACGGTGAACGCAGTTCCAGAGAAGATGATACCAACTTGATTCCGGATCCATCCCAGTTTCAAGATTTAGTACATGATGTTGCAGGTTCATCTGTTCAACATACAGAAACTCCGGCTGATATAGCTTCAAATCCTGAGTTGGGACCGTCTGAATTTTATGAGTTGTTGAAGTCTGCTGAGGATGCATTATATCCTGGCTGCAAGATGAGCAAATTAGAAGCAGTTGCAAAATTTATGGCTATCAAATCAGATAACGGAATGTCAAACACATGTTTTGACCAGATATTTTCTTTGCTGAAAACACTGTTACCCGAAGGAAATGTTTTACCTGCAAATTACTATGAAAGTAAGAGGTTGGTTCGAAATTTGGGACTTACTTGTCAGAAGATTCATGCATGTTCAAATGACTGCATTTTATATTCAGGGGAAAATGAGTCGTTGGATAGTTGTCCCACATGTGGGCAACAGAGATATAAAGAAGGACAACACGGGAAGTCTGGTTTGATTCCTGTAAAACAGTTGAGATATTTTCCGCTTACATCCAGACTTCAGCGTTTATTCATGTCTAAGAATACAGCGATAATGATGTCATGGCATAAAGAGAATATTTCAACCGATAAAAGCTTGAATCATCCAGCCGATGGTGATTCATGGAAACATTTTGATAGAGTGCATCCATCATTTGCTTTAGAAGCTAGAAATGTTCGACTGGGCCTTTCCACTGATGGTTTCTGTCCGTTTGGATCTTATGGTAGTCAATATTCATGTTGGCCTGTTTTTTTAACTCCGTATAATTTACCTCCATGGATGTTGATGAAGGAGCCATATATCTTTTTGACTTTACTAATTCCAGGACATCCGAAGAAAAATATTGATGTTTATTTGAAGCCATTGATTGATGAATTAAATTTATTGTGGAGTACTGGTGTCAGTACATATGATGTTGCAACGAAACAGAATTTCATACTGAGAGAAGCATTGATGTGGACAATAAGTGACTTCCCGGCTTATGGGATGTTATCTGGCTGGAGTACACATGGTCAGAAATCATGTCCTTACTGTATGGGAGAGAACAAAGCATTTATGCTCATTCATGGAAAGAAACCTTGTTATTTTGACTGTCATCGCAGATTTCTTCCAGCTGATCATCCTTTTCGCAGAAACAGATCTCATTTCAGAAAAGGAACAGCTGAAAGGGATGGACCTCCAAAAATGCTATCAGGTTCGGAGTTAAAATCGGTTGTATTTTCATTACCTCCCATCACTTTTGGACCCACAATAAACCAACAGAAAATTTCTGGTTTTGGGAAAGAACACAATTGGATTAAACGTAGCATATTTTGGGATTTGCCATATTGGTCTGATTTGTTGGTCCGACACATGTTAGATGTCATGCATATTGAGAAGAACTGTTTTGATAATTTGTTTCATACAGTTTTGGATACGCCAGGAAAGAGCAAAGACAATGTAAATGCACGTTTAGATCTTGCCCAAATTTGCAGGCGTCCAGAATTGGAACTATTTGAGAATGTCAGAACAGAAAGGTTACTGAAACCAAAAGCAGCTTATACACTGTCTAAAGAAAACCGTTTATTATTTTGTCAGTGGATTGCAGATTTGAGACTTCCAGATGGCTGTGCTTCCAATTTGGGTAGATGTGTAAAGAATGGTCATATTACTGGATTGAAAAGTCATGATTGTCATGTTATAATGGAGAGACTTCTACCCATTGGATTAAGAGGTCTGTTGAATTCTGTGATTTGGGATTCCATAACAGACATGTCTCATTTTTTTCGGGAAATTTGTGCGGCTACGGCAGATTATGATGCTCTAGGCAAACTTGAAAAAGATGTTGTTGTAATTATATGTAAACTGGAAAAAATATTCCCGCCGTCTTTCTTCGACTCAATGGAACATTTGATGTTACATTTGCCATATGAAGCCAAATGTGGAGGTCCGGTACAGTTTCGATGGATGTACCCATTTGAAAGATGCATGCAAAAATTTAAAAGAAAAGTACGCAACAAAGCATCTGTTGAAGGATCTATTGCAGAAGCTTATTTGCAAGAGGAAATATCTTTTTTCTGCTCCCATTATTTTGAATCTGAGTATCCTTCAAAACACAACCGAATGGGACGGAATGAGAGGAATATTGATGAAATCGACAATCAATTATCTGTTTTCAACCAGTCAGAGCTTGGTTTTGGTGGAGTTTCTGAACGCTGGCTTTCAGATGATGAACATCATAGAGCTCATACGTATGTTCTGCTCAACTGTGAAGAGATGACATCAGTTGTACTGTAAGTGTTTATATCACTTATTCTATCATTTATGTTACAGTAAATAACGTTGGTTTTTATACGTTGTATGATAATCATATCAAGAAACAAATTCCACAAATTACAGCAGCTGCTCTCGAAGAACGGCGACTGAAAAATTTCTCTCAGTGGTTTCAAAAACTGGTAACATAAATTCTTTATCATTTAGAAACTCATTCAATGTATAGTTTACTATATTGATAATTATTTCACAAATCTTCAGGTGTCTCGACATGCTGATAAAATTGACAAACGGCTCTGTGTATTGAGTAACCCACCTTCCAAACTTGTTAAAACTTATAATGCATATGTGGTGAATGGATTTCGATTCCACACGCATGCATATGGGGAATCGAAAAAAACAATGAACAGTGGAGTTAGCTTGAGAGGATCTCATCATCGAGAAAATGAAGTTGACTTTTATGGCATGCTTGATGTAATCATTGAACTCTATTATCTTGGACAACATTACATAACCATGTTCAAATGTCGGTGGTTGGATACAGAGAGAGGCGTGCGTGTTCATCCGACTCATGGAATCATCGATATTAAATGTAAAAGTGTTCTCGCAGTAAATGAACCATTCTTATTGGCTCAACAGGCATATCAAGTTTATTATGCAAAGTACTGTGCAACATCAAGAGACTTTACTGATTGGTGGAGTGTAATAAAAATCAAAATTCGAGACAATCAGTTTAGTCAAAGTGAATGTGCTTTCACTGATGTGCAAAGAATTGAAGTTTTTCAAGAGAGTACTCAAAATCAATCTTTTTTACAAAGAGATATGAGTATCGATGACGACACCCCACATTTAAGAGTCGGTGATGACGATGATGTTAATGATGTCACACATGAATTTGAAATGGTAAGAGATGAAGCAACTGCAACTCGAATGGATATCGATGATGTTGAGGAGGAATATGAAGATGACATTGACATATATGAAGATGATGATGAAGATGAACACTTATAGAATTCCATGGTATTTATATACAATCATAATATGTATATATATGTATATATAATAGTAATTATCAATTATTTTCTAATATTAACATTTTCTGTTTCAGATGGACGAGGCCACATTTCGTGAGTTGGCGGAGGCTGACCTGCCTTTCGATGCGGATGAGTTGCTGGCAGATGACCCTCAGCCTGCAGGCGCTCCAGGGAGTACGCGGAGGGGGCGCGGTCTTGAACGATTGATGATTCCTGACCCCGTCCCCGAGCGACGTCCACGTCTTGGGTTTGATCCGCGCACCCGGAGGTGTGATAACCTGTGTAATAACCTGTGAATTTGACTAAGATTTCATTAATCTATTCACATAATAAATGTTTATTATTTTTTCAGTTTTTCGCATATAGCAGCCGGACAGGGCAGCGCTATTTTGCGCAACTATTTCTCTCAGCCGTGGACCACATGGGAGCAGATTCCCATTGATGTGCAGCAGGCCATGTTCGGCCATTGGTTGGTACGTACGTAAATAAATAATTTTTATTTTGAAAATTATTTCATTTCTAACTTGATATTTTGATTTATTTGTAGGGTTTATGGTGTCCGATCGAGGATACCATGCGTGACGCCATCCACGAGGCATGGGAGGTGGCCATGCGTGATCGCCTTCGTCAGTTTTTGCACAATTTAAGAAAAGCTGCGATGAAGAAAGCAGGAGTGTCAGATTTTGAGGAGTCATGTAGAGCACACCGACCAGAGTACATTTCATCCCATGTATGGGATGGATTATGTGCGCACTGGTTGAGTGGTGCCTTTCAGAGGAGATCATCGGTGGGGAGGCAGAATCGGGGGAGGCAGGAGGTGACTCATCGAGCTGGGAGTCGTTCTTTCAGTACTCATAGACAGCATCTGGTACGTACATTATTTATAAATATTTTATATAACTATAAATATTAACAGTTTATTTTTTATTCTTATAGGCTGTCGAGCACCCCGATATTACAGAGTACGACGTATATCGGAGGATGTATAGTGATCCTGCTACTGGGGAGCTCAGAGGTGATCGTCAGCATCACATCGTGGTCAGTATTATTTGTTTTCAAGTTTAAAAATTAACTGCATATAATATATTCACAATTTTAATTTTAAATTGCAACTATAGGAGTCATATGAGGCCGCAGCGGCACAGGCCCGGCCTGAGAGTCAGGCCGAGTCATCAGATCAGACCACTTCCCGTCAGTTTGATGAGGCGGCATGGATGCAGGCCACCCAGTATGCCTTCGAGAAGGGTCGGGTAGTTGGTATCGGCTCTCGACTGACTCCCGGAGATTATTATGGCAGTGCTGCGATGTCGGCGTCCAGCTCGAGGGGAGCTCGTGCATCTTCTTCTACACAGTATGAGGAGCAGTTGCGTTCTCAGACTGCACAGATAGAGAGTCTCCGACAGGAGCAGGAGCAGATACGTCAGCAGCATGAGGAGGAGCGTCGACGCCAGCAGCAGCTGTACGAGGAGCAGACGAGTCGGTGGCAGCAGCAGCATCAGGAGCAGATGGAGTACATGCGCCGACTCACTCATGCTTTAGGGATGGAGTTTCCTCCACCACCATCTGCAGATCCCCCACCTCCCCCCCCCTCCTACAGATTAGAGTTTGTATTTCTGTTATAAAATTTGTGAAATCAAAATATTTTTTTTTCTATTCGTAGTTTCTGTCTCATTATAAAATATTAATAATATTATATTTTTAAATAACAATATTAATATGAATAATAATAATATTTATATTTTATAATATTAAATTTTATATATATATTAAAATTTTATATATAAATTAAAATTTTATAATATTATAATTTAATTATTTTTTTGTAATACTTGAATTATTTTAATATTTGAATGTAAAATAATTCTATTATTTTTATATTAATTAAAATAACTTATTAATATTTTTTTTATTTATGAATTATAATTATAATATTATTATATTAATTAAATTATTTATTAATATTCTATTATTTTTATTTTTAAATTATAATTCTACTATTATTATAGTAATTAAAATAATTTATTATTTTCATTTGTAAATTATAATTCTATTATTATATTAATTAAAATAATTTATTAATAATTTATTTTTTTTTATTTTTTTATAGTATTTGCGACGGGATACTATGCCCGTCGCAAATATTAGTATTATTAATAATTTTTTATTTTTTTTAAAAAAGAGTAATTGCGACGGGACCCGTCGCAATTACTATGAATAGTATTTGCGACGGGTCCCGGTTCCCGTCGCAAATACTAGTATTATTAATTTTTTTATTTTTAAAAAAAAAACGTTATTGAGACGGTCCCGTCGCAAAAACAATTTGCGACGTGTACCGTCGCAAAAGGTATTTGCGACGGGCCCGTCGCAATAACTGTTTAAAAAGTTTTTCACAAAAAATACGGAATACTATTTGCGACGGGGAGAATGCCCGTCGCAAAAAAAGTCTGTAGCGACGGTCCCGTCGCAAATATGTTTAGTTGCGACGGCGTTTTCCGCAACGGGCTATTTGCGACGGGACCCCGTCGCAAATGGCTATTTGCGACGGGATCCCGTCGCAAATAGCCCGTCGCAAATACCTGTTTTTCCAGTAGTGTCTGGTCCCATTAGCTTCCTTTCACCCACTTCATCCCAGAAAGCTGGAGTTCGACACTGCTTCCCATATAACGCCTCAAATGGTTCCATCTGTATACTGGAATTTAAACTATTATTATATGAAAATTCAACCAAAGAAAGATGTTGGTCCCAACTTCCCTGATAATCCATCAACCAAGCACGTATCATATCTTCCAAATTCTGAATTTTTCATTATGACTGCCCATCTTATTGAGGATGAAAATATGTACTAAAATTTAATTCAGTACCCATCGACTTCTAAAGGCCTTTCCAAAAGTAAGAAGTAACCTGGGATCACGATCAGATACAATTGAGAGAGGATCTCCATGTATCTTGACTATCACTTTAAGATACAAATGGGAAAGTTGATCTAGGGAAAAAGTATCTCGTATAGCAAGGAAATGAGTAGATTTAGTCAAGTGATCAACAATAACCCAGATTGCATTATTACCTCGAGGTGTCTTCGACAATCCCAAAATGAAGTCCATGGATATATTCTCTCATTTACATTATGGTACTGGTAAAGGCTGAAGCATCACTTTCAGTAACTACCACTCATCTTTAAACTGTTGACAAGTCAAAAACATCACTGTAAAATCAACAATATCTCTTTTCAATCTATCCCACTAGTAATACTCCTGTAGATCTCTGTACATCTTAGTACTTCCAGGATGAACTAAAAACGGAGAACTATTAGCTTCACATAACAACTCTCTCTTCAACTATGAATCACAATACACACACAATCTCTTCCCAAATCTCAAAACACAATCATTATCAATGTTGAATTCAAGCAACTTACCCTTCTGAACTAGCTCTACCTTTTTCTGCAACTCACTGTCTTGCTTCTGTGCTTGGATGATTCTGTCTAATAGAGATGATTTCATTGATACCTGAAACAAAATAGAAGAACATCCTGTACTACAAACATCTATGCCAAAGTTTATCAAATCCTTTACGAAAGGATCACATTCCAAACACAACATTGTTAATGAATCATTATTTTTCGACTCAAAGAATCATCCACTTTATTTTCTTTTCCCGGATGGTAATGAATTGTACAATATTAATCCTTGATTAATTCTAGCCATCTCCTCTGTCTCATGTTTAATTATTTTTTAGTGAATATATAATTTAAAATTTTATGATCGGTATATATTTCACACTTTACTCTATACCAATGATGCCTCCAAATTTTTAAAGCGAAAACAACAGGAGCTAATTCCAAATCATGTGTAGGGTAATTTACCTCATGAGTTTTCAATTGTCATGAAGCATAAGCAATTACCTGATCATTCTTCATTAGGAAACAACCAAGTCCTTTTAATGAAGCATCACTGTAGATAACAAACTCACCATTCCTGGAAGGTAGTGCCAAAACTGGAGCATTCACTAATCTTCTTTTCAATTTTTGAAAACAATCATCACATTATTTTGTCCAGATAAACGTAACACCCTTCTTAGTTAGCTTATTCATTGGACTAGATAACCTTGAAAAATTTCTAACAAACCTTCGGTAATAGCCTTCCAAACCATGGTATCTACGAATCTCAGTTACATTTTTAGGTTTTGGCCATTCTTCAACAACCATTGTTTTTGCAAGATAAAAAGTTATCTCATCTTTAGAAACAATATGACCAAGGAAAGAAATTTTTTGCAACCAAAACTCACACTTTCAGAATTTCCTATACAATTTGTTTTCTTTTAATGTTTGAAAAATAACCCTTAAATGTCTTTCATGCTCCTCTTTACTTTTAGAAAACCCCAAAATATCATCAATAAAAACCACCACAAACTTATCCATGAACTCATGAAAAATTATATTCATTAAGTCCATGAATATGGTAGGTTCATTGGTTAGCCCAAAAGGAATTACTACAAATTCATAATGGCCATATCATGTATGAAACTCAGTCTTCAGAACATCTACTTCCTTTACCTTCAGCTGATGGTACCCCGATCTCAGGTCAATCTTTGAAAAATACTGAGCTCCCTGGAGCTGATCAAACAAATCATCGATATGAGGAAAATGATATTTGTTCTTAATAGTGATGTTATTCAAGGCTCTATAATCATTGAAAATTCTCATTGAACCATATTTCTTTTTAAAAAATAAAACAGGAGCACCCCATGGTGATGTTCTAGGCCGAATGAAACCTTTCTCTAATAAATCATGCAATTTATCCTTTAACTCTAAAAGTTCAATTTGAGCCATTCGGTAAGGGGGTTTTGAAATTGGCTTAGCATCAGGAACTAAGTCAACAGTAAATTCAACTTCCCGATCTGGTATTATTCCAGGAAAATCATTAGGAAAAACATCAGGATACTCATTTACCACTGGCACATCATTAATCTGAACAGTTCCTTTTTTTTCAATGATGTGTGAAAGGTAACATTCATTTCAATCTTTTACAAGTTTATTGGCCTCTTGATAAGTTATCAACAATAAGGGTTTATTCTTTTACAAAAACTGAAAGTATTTCTGAAAAGAAAATTCCTTAGATCTAAAGTCAATCTTAGCATGGTAAATAGAGAGACAATCCATACCCAGGATAACATCAAACTCTAATAGAGGTAAAACAATAAGTTTCTCAAGTAGGTTCTTTCCACGGATAAGGATAGGAAGATTCTTATATATTATTTTTGCCTCAACATTTCCCCCAGGTGTTTTTACCACAAGTTCTGGAGTCATTTCTTGAGATGGTATTCCCATTTTACTAGAAATGTTTTCAGAGATGAAAGAATGTGTAGACCCTGAATAAAACTAGACACTAGAATAATCTGAAAAAACAAACAAAGTACCTGATACAACTTCATTTGGTGGCCCAACATCTCCTGATGTAGTTGAAAAGGATTTCACCACACCTTTTTTCTTGTAGTCTAACTATTTATCATAACTCGATCTATTTGTTGGACACTCACATGCATAGTGACCCATCTCATTGCACTTAAAACATTTCACTAACTGTAAATCAAATTTTGTCTTACCATCACCTTGATCTTTTTCAGTGCAATCACGAGTCTTATGTCCCATCTTACCGCATTGGTAGCACTTTCCAGAATTCAAAATACATTCCCCAACATGACTTTTACCACATTTATCACAAACTGGAAACATAGTTTTCTTACCGTCAGATCTTTTTGAAGAATTCTTTCCTTTCTACTTCCACCTAGGTCTCTTCTTCTTTTGGTTGTCAAAGAACAACTGATCATTGGAAAACTCCATTACCACCTTATCAGCACATCGAAAAAGATTTTCATAACTTTTAAAATCACTAGAATGTAAAGACCTTCGTTATTTTGGCTTTAATCATAAGTAAAAACGATTGATTTTACTATCAATTTCTCGGATAAAATTTGGAGCATACCTTTCCAATCAAGTGAACCATTCTTCATAGGCATCCACTGAGTCCTCCTCTTGCCACTATTCCAGGAATTTCTTTTCCATCCTAAGTCGAACAGCCTTAGGAAAATACTTCTCAAGAAACATACCTTTGAATTCATTCCAGTCGAGAGCATCAATATCATCAGCGTCCCTGATATTTTTAAGCATCGACCACCACTAATCTGCTTCAACCTCCAAATGGTAATTAGAAATACTAACCTGTTGATTGTCTGAACACCCCATTACATTGAAAATATTCTCCAGTGCTTTAATCCACCCATCAGCTAGCACAGGGTCAGATGATCCTCTGAATGAAGGGGGATGTTGCCTCATGAAATGTTCCACCACTGGCATATCCTATGCGATTGATCTAGCTGATCTCGTGCATGGATACCGCCACCATTTATCGCTTGAGTCAACTACGCCATTACTGCAAAAAACTATTCAGTTCCAATTCCGACCATCTCAGGATGCTGATTCGGAAGGGTATTTCCTTCTGTATGCCTTCCTAGCACTGCCTCCATTTTTCCTCTGCGGAAAACCATTCTAAACAAACATGTCTTAGATGAAGCAACATGGTATTCTTCAAATGCTATATCATTTCAATTTGACCATAAAAAATATTTTTGGATAATAATTTAATAAAATTCTAACTCTTAATGTTATCTAAACCGACATCTGATACCAACTATATGGCCCCAGCTATAATCCTTACTTAATATTGAGTTATTACAAGGTTACACATTGAGGATCTTTTCAGGTTTAGAGTTTTAGAGAATTAGATCATAAAACATGTATTACATTCAACATTTAAACAAAGTGGTTACATAAAAGATAGAATTAATTATTCCCATCAACAAAAACATATTTAAAATAAAACATGGATTCTTTCTTGACACTTTCTTGACACTATCATAATATCATGTACCATTCCCTTGACCTGTGAAAAAAAAAATTCAATAACTTGGGATGAGCATTATAATCACAGTAAGGGTTATAAAAAAAATGAACTGAAAACATTAGTCGATGCATGAAATCATACATTACTCATAAAACATAATCACATACCTCATCCAGTCATGAATAAATCATAGAAATCATATGTCATACAGGTAACTTGAGGCATTCATAACATTCTTACGTAGGGAGTAACCCTCTTGGTTACGTTTAGAATACCCATCACAGTATATTCCCTAAATATATTTGGAGAAACCTTAATGTTTAACTCCTTTGCGTTACCCAATGAATTGGAGAGCTATATCGGGCTCACCCACCCTTAGTTTATCACGAAACCACCCGTCTTCATAACAATTCCCAAGAACCATAACATAATCATATGACATAAAACATGCATAAAGTAAACATAACATTTCCACTTTTTAATCACAAGATATCAATACAAAACATTGATATAAAAACATTATGAAAACCATTTTCAATACTAAAATAAAAGAAAAGAAAAACATGGTATTTATTTTTCATTCAAAAAAAGTTATGGCCTGTAGAGGAAGCCGAAACTCAAATAATCGTCATGGCGGAGGAGAAGTAATTGTCGCCGCATATGTACGACAAAAAAAACTTTCCCTTTTGTCATTTATTAAAGTATTCATATGAAAATATTCCTTTTGAATAAACGTAAAAGTCATAGCGGTTTATACACTGTATAAAATAAAGTTGTGTATAAAACAAAATATGCCTCAATGAAAGGAGATTGAGACTAAATCCCTTACCTCGGGTCCGACATGTCTCGATCGTTCTTTAATCTCTTGAATAATAAACTTGAGTTAATTTCTACTTTCTTAAGAACCTTTTTCAAGTTAATTATTCCTTTTATATCACTTATTACCATGTCATGAACACTGTGTAATTTTTTATGTTAATAACGGTCGTTTTAACGATCATTGGTACTTGATTCAAAAATAAACTCTTTATAATTACATGTTTTTCATGTATCCGTTATATCCAGAGTTATACTCATGATGTAGATATCATATATATCATATATATACATTATAAACATGCATTTATAATATTAAATAATCTTTAGAGGTAAGAAATGAAATCCATCGTTCATGGAGACGATAAGCCATACGTACGCATGAACGCTAATTTAATTTCTATTTCATATTTTATGGAATGGAATAAAAATTATATAAAGGTATATTATAATTCAAGTATAATATCATTAATTAAATCCTTTATACGTCCCACATATGGCATTAACGAATTAAATCACTTTGAGGGGGCGGTAGTCCGCACTTCCTAAAATGAAGATATCGTGTTTACCCATAATGGTAACCATAAAGGTATTACATAAATGAAAAATACAGAAGCTTAAGTAAAAAATAAACATATTATATATCATATATAAATATAGTGTCATCTTGATGGCCACTTTTGAAGGTGTTAAAATAATATTGAATAATCATCATTTCGTGAGGCAGAAATTCATCATCCACGGAAACAGTATGTTTTTAACCATTAGATGTAGGTGTGTGTATGTGTAGCTCGAATACCTCTTATAAAAACATCATAATATTTGTAAGATACTGTTTTTGTTACAAATTAAATGAATAAAAAGAGTTTACGGGGTTGGAGAATCAAAATAAAACATAAGAACACAAGAGAAGACACTCCCTTTAAATCGGGTAACGATTTTTGATTTGAGCTCAAAGGCTTCCTTGGGAAGACTTATGCCCAAATTGAGGCTTCTAAGAGTTAGAGAGGGATGTGGAGAGGCAAAATGGGCCAGTTTTGGCCGAGACAAAGGCTGTGGAAGTGTGGGTAAATTGGTAGAGGTGGGGGCCTTTTATAAGAGGAGAGGAGGGGCACTCTTTGAAAGTTATAAAAGGTTACTTTATCATAAAAGGCTTTTCGGACATAAAAGGTCCCAAAATTATATACTTCTAGGATAAGGTGATAAGAGTTCGAAATATACTCATCCAATAGGTTTTTTTACATGTGTAGGTCTTATATTTTAAATTATCTTTTAATTTTATTAAAATCGTTAAATAATGAGGTAATCGCTGCATCATCATGATGTCATAGATAATTTAATTTATTTAATGTCTAAAAATTATAAAACAAATATCATGATGTAGGAAATCTATTTAGATTTATAATGAATATTAATATTCAAAAATATGACTTGTATAACACCATTTAAAAATTGTTTTAGTAAAACAACTCATGTTTGTGACATTTTTTACTTTAACATTAAATAAAAAGATATTAATGTCATTTTCCTTCCAATGTGGCTCCATGGGGTCCCCAAGTTGACCCATGGATTGTATTGGTCGGCCCTGACACATCTAACAAGAGTAGGACATGTTTCAAGTTCATTTCATATTATTAAAACATTATTCTTATCTTGAATAGTGGTTTCCCTATTCATCAAAAATTGATGTTTTTTCAGAAAAATACCAAAAAATCACCCTAAGATATATTTGATATTCAAAATTCAAAAATTATGCCTATTTTACCAAATTAAAAGCATATAAGTTGCATTAATTAATTTAATAATTAATTCTCGTTGTCAAAACAAATAGCGTGTTTTTATGAAACAAAAAGTATCAAAAGATTGACACTAGTTTAAGTCTGATTTCAAAGTGAAATTAATTCCATGACCACTATTGGATTAAGTGGTAAAAATATACTCTAATTTCACATTAAAAACAATTCAAAAGATTATATAATCATATAAATAAATTAGACTAAAAAGAGGGTTTGAATTAGAATACAACATTTTTCACTATTCATTAAAAAATGAACTTTATCAGAAAAATACCAAAAATTTACCCAAATAAATTTCAATATCCCAATCATAAAGAATAAGTTTATTTTGACAATTAGTGCTTATAAAATTGTCAAATGTTCGATTTAAAAATGATTTTCCATCAAAAGGCAGTAAAACAATCTTTTAAAAATATTAGTGTATTCCATGCTTAAGATTGGATTTGTTCTCATTTTAAGCCTCTAAAACACTATCTAGCTCCTTAATAGACATAAATAAAAAAATCTATTATTCATTACTTACTTGGGATGTTACAAATTCTCATATGACCCCATAAACATGGACACTAATTTCCCTTTCTATCTTATCAACATTTGTCTTAATCATGGGAACACAAATAGAAATGCTTGGTCACCCACCACAAAATCTAGAGGGAAGCATTACCAATCATCATAAGACCTATTAAATATATAAGGTTGTTTCCAAAAACTTCCTTAAATGATAGATATGCTCTGACATCTCCTATATAATGCATTATCAAATAACATTGGATTTCCAAAAATCTTTCCAATAGAGAACTCTTCTCCACCACCTACCATAAAAATCCTAAAAAGGTTACATCTGAATAAAAACATGATAATTATTTTTATATATATACAATTTAAATTCTATATAACTCCACAATGAATCCTTAAAACATGAAACACATGACCAAAACACACCCTCCATGATCTTGATATTATTCTCAGACAACCATTTTTTCGGATGGATGGATGTGAGAGAGTGGATTGGGATATATATATCCTTCAGTGATGAACTCTTATTGAATAGCGAAGATACTAGAGTATAATCTATTAAACATATACATAAATCTATTAATATCCAGACATCACAATCGGCATGAGTATTCTCAATATCATGTAACTAGACAGATCTTATTCCCTATTTTCCATCCTAAATACCTTGTGAAATATCACCCTACTGTACATTGTTGGAGTTGATGATTAGTCTCCATCCGAATGTTACTATAGAAGTATCATGGTAAAAAAATACTATATCAAACACCAGATAGTTTGGTATGTAATTCCCAGTAAAGCCATGATTCACCTAATGGTAGGGCGTAGGACATGTTTGTAGATCGCAATAGTGGAAAGGCTATTATTCCCTTATCAAATACCCTGAGTGGATTTCCACACAAACCTAAATACAAAAATATCACGAAGTAAAATACCTATATTTATTTGAAGCTATTTTTGTTATCGGATCAAATATCTAGAACAAGGTGAATCTTCCCAACAATTCTACTATGAACATTTCATTTATTGTTAGTGCCACCCCATATAGTTTTGTTTTTCTAGGGAATTCCAATCATATGGAAAATCACTTGTGAATGCATCATGATAATTGGGTTCTATGTATTTACTTATCATCCATTTAAATGATAAACTAATCGACCATTTAAAGACATTCAACATTCAAACATATCGCACCCAGAAGCAAGGTGATTAATCCCTTTGTCTAAGACACCAAAGGGAGGGCCACATCACATATTTAAAAGATAGTTTCCTATTATTATTCTTTATACTGTATTTTTACCTTCATGAAAACCTTCATCAGGATCTAATATGTGATCTACTAAAATATGTGAATATCCACATTCAAACTCTCTATTCAAACACCCGAGAATCATGACATTTGAATCATTATTTAAAAATCATTTTCTATGAACCCAGTCTATGAAGACTTCATTAAAAACATTATTTAAAATCAAATCTCGAATATCACAACCTCGTATTCTTCATTTATGTCTCTAAATCTGATCAAATCTATACTAAAAAAATCTCCATTCAAAACATCACATGAATGAGACTTGAATACAATATTCATGCATCCTTCTGATCCATGAAAGAGTTGAATTCACATACTTCATGTTTTTTCTAAAGAACAATTCCTATTATCCCACTAGTCCACAACTACAGCCATAATTACCATCCTATAATAGCTTCTGAGACACTTTTGACTCCGTGTGTAACAATATTTATGCATGACATTGAAATGTTGTCTAACATTAGCCTAAAAAATCAGCTAAATATTTCTCCACCATTCATATATTTAAAATCAGTTCTATATTCAGATATTAAGATCAATTTAGGCATTAATATATCAACAACCTTGTTAATTCAACCATTGAACATGATCCACATCCAATTTCCAAACTATATCAACTATCATCCATGATACAAGAACATATCTATATCTCTAAATCGTGATTTTAATTTCATTATGAAATTCCTCCAGGCATACCTTCACCCTTGGTCCTCTTACTAGACTTTTTATTATGTTAACACATATATTTAACTCTTCATAAATTTATTTTCAACACATCTTCCTGAAATAGATCTTAAAGCCATTATTCTGGAAAAAGCTCATGCCTCTTTAATCAAACATACCTCATTCCAACCTTATAATGGCCCAAACCTAGTTACCCAGAGTTGGTGCATTATTTTAATACATTGGCATGATTACAAGGAATCAAGTCCCGAAGGACCGATCAGTTTAGAAGTCATGGAAAATTGATTACATACATGAACGTTACATTAAAATTTCAAACATAAATCACAACATAGATAGTTCTTTGAGGACCCCATTTTTTCCCAAGCGTAACCATACTTATCAATCATAATACAATTCTTGGAATCCTGGGAAAATAAAACATAATAAAGGGGTGATCTCAGATGCTATGTAATGATAACAATACAACAAAAACCTTCATAAATAATCATAAACATATAGCGCAATGTATAACTAAAACAAAATCCTTTTAAACTTTAACATCAGTAATATATGGCAAAGATAAAATTAAATAATTCCATTACATATTCACATTGATATTCTACTAGTCGAATAATCACACACAATATCAATAACCACTTTCATAATGATGGAATGCATAATGCCAGACTATCATAACCACGTAACCAAGGCCTCATGGAAAGACTACAAATAAGATTTTGTCAAGGCCTTATTCCAAGACACTAGTTTGTCTAATGCGACCTACCGATGCATCAAGGATCTATACCAGTCTCACCTGTCACTTATTAAGTCCAATGCATTCCACATATGAATAGGTTTAAACATAACATAAACATTCTTATTAAAACTAGCATACAAAATGACAATACTTTCTCCATAAATCATGAATGGTATAAAAATAACACATCCACAATCAAAAAGGACACAAAACCTTCGATACAATATGGAAGTTCTATATCATAATAATCATCTTCAAATAAGCATAAAATCCATCAAAGGATATTGACATATATGAAATCAAAATTATTTGAGAGAAAAATCTCTTTTCTTGAAATAATATAAAAGTAAAATAATTATAAAATCAAAAATTTACTTTGAAAATATTCTTATAAGATTTTAAGGGAAGCTTTGACGAACTTATAAAGGTGGAAAATAGCCTCAGCTGACTTATAAGTTAAAAATGACATTCTTACCGAAATTCGGTCGAAAAGGATAAAAAGGACCTTATTTGGAAAACGGCAGAATGATTCCTTTATAAACATCTTATAAAAAGTCAAACAAGGTTATAAATGAATTTAAACCAGATCATGTAAAATAGTAATAATGTTTTGAAATACATTTTTAAGAAACATGGATGTGGATGATAAAGAGGTCCCAGTAGATAATCACGTATAAACAACCTCAGATAATGAAGAGATTATGAAATAAACTCTTACCTTGTACTTTTCCTTAGTCATGGGTAGGATAAACACCTGTATAATAGTTAAATCATTGTTATTAAATTATAAAAAATCATATACATAAATATTATATCATATATGATCTTTTAATATTTTGTTGTTAATAGTATTTTAGTATTATCGTCGTTTCGGGTGTTCACTTACTCGTTTTCTTTTATATGTTTTGTTAAATAAGTCATGTTTGTTATCCGTAGGTTGTATATTATTCAAATCCAGAATGATATAATGTCCTTAAAAATTATTTTTAATCATCAAATGAAATTATTCTTGAATGTATACGATGGGGAATGAATCTCATCGTGTTCGTGGAGACGGTAGTCCGTACGTACGCACAAACGCTATTTCCATTTCATTTTTCATTTTAAAAGGAATCAAATAAAAATTATAAATAGGTATATTATTCTTCAAATATAATATAATATGTTATATATGTTACTTATGTTCATTACCACCATCCTTTATACATTCCATGTATGGTAAGAACGAGTCATATCACTTTGAGGGGGCGGTAGTACGCCCTTCCTCAAATGAAAATATCGTATATATATGCAACACGAAATGAATAATATTAGGATATAAAATGGAATTAAAGAAGCTTATACATAAAATAAATATCATAAATATAATATTTGATTATAGTTCCATCATAATGTCCATGATGAGAGGTGGTAGGAGATAATATGAATAATCACCGTTTCATGAGGCGTTTGGTTGCCATCCACAGAAACATTATGTTCTTAACCCATTAGATGAAGTTTTGTGTAAGTGTAGTTAGAATACTTATCATAAAAACATCCTAGTATATTTAATATACTGTTGTTGATACAAAATAAAAGAATAAAAAGATTTTAGGGGTTGGAGAAGTAAAATAAAATAAAAGAAGCTAAGAGAAATCATTACCTTTAATTTGGGTAACTCCCTTTGGTTTGAACCAAAAAGGACTTCGGAAGTGTCTTATGCCTAAAGTAAGGCTTCTAAGATGAGGAGGGGTATGTAGGGATCTTAATTGGTCAGAGGTTGGATGAGCCACAAGGCTTTAGAGGTTTGATAATTTCGTTATAAGTGTTGCCTTTTTATAAGGGGAGGAGGGGCTCTTTATGAAAAACTTAAAGTATTATTTTATAATAAATTCATATTCAGTTTATAATGGATCCAAACTGGATTATTTAAAATCTATATTGAGGATGGGTCGAAAACCACTCAACCAATATGTTTTAGACAAGTTTGGGTCACTATTTTACCCTTATCTTTCAGATTTTACTCTTAGTTAAATAGTTTGACATTTACCATGTCTCTTTGTATTTTTATATTATATGGTTAATAAACATAGTATAAACTGCCTAGTTAACCCCATGTGGTTCATTAATTACATAAATATCATCATATAAGTCCTTTGGACGATCCTTATATTTTTAGGACTAATATATCAATTAATAATATAATATTTGTTTTAAAAACTCCTTTATGTCAATTTTGACACTATTTAATAATTGATTTTTTTAAAGTCTTAAAAACTTTATTAATTCAAACCAACATCATTTAATAAATTCAAACATGTCATATTAACCAATAAAATTCATGTAATTAAATAAAAGTGTGAAATTATATTTACTTGGGTATTTATAATATCAATTATTTTAATATTTCACTAATTAAGTAATTAGTGCATCTCCATTGCGTCATAAATAAATTAAATTATTTAATGTCTAAAAATAATAAATAAACTAAAATTATTTAGAAAATATTTTTAGATTTATAATGAATATTAATAATCGAATTTATCTTATGTATAACCCTATATTAAAAAGGTTTTAGTTATTAAACATAGATTTTAACTCTTTTAACTCTTCTTTGAATTAAATAATAATAAATGTCCTAATATAATCCATGTGGACCAAATAAGTTAATATTTTATTCCTAAGGTTGTTTTTGGTCGAATTATACTTAGACAATAGAATTAGGACATGTTCTAGGGTAATAATAATATCATTTTTACCCTTAATTACACTATTTACTTTTAAACGTGGTAAATAAAAGTAAAAAATTACTATTCATCAAAAATTATTTTTATCTTATTGAAAAAATTTTTACTCCTCGGTATTAACCATGTGTTTTGGATTTTGTAAATTCCACTCACAGAAGCGGTAAAATTATGTTTTATGTGAATTTGGAAATTCTCGTTGGAGGTGGGTAAAAGACGATGAAAATTTAAATAAACTTTTTATATACCTAAAATTATTATAAACCGACTCTAATGAATTACATTGATCTTATATAGGTATTATTTATCTATTTTAACATGAAATAAATTTAAATAAAATAAATAATTATTTATATAAAAATTCGGTTTTAAACTATAACTCAGTGTTTTTCACTATTCATCAAAAATTAAAAGTTTTTAGAAAAAAACAAAAAATTCACCCTAAGCTAATTTTGATATTTCAAATTAAATAATGATTTCTATTTTACCAAATTAATAACATATAAGACGCATTTATTAATTTAAAATTAATTCCTGCTGTCAAAACCAAAAGGAGTATTTTTAAGATATAATAACTATCAAATGTTTGACACTTGTTTATGTCCATTTTCAATGTGAAATTACTTACAATGAACATAATTGAATTAAAAGGTAAAAATATAATCTATTCATACTTCCAAACCATTAAAATGTATATAATTTAAAACTATAAATTATTTTGATTAAAAAGGATGTTTTCAACCAAAATATAGTATTTTTCACTATTCAACTAAATATGAAAGTTATCAAAAAAACACCAAAATGTTATTGAAACTAAATTCTTATGTCTCGATACTAAAGAAGAAGTTTATTTTTCCAAATCGAATATATAAAATTTTCAAATATTGGATTTCAAAAGGCTTCTCCATTAAAAGGCGGTGAAATTGCATTTTTTTGAAAAATACTTTTTTTATCTGAAAAAAATGTATTTGTTCTTACATTATGTCCAAGAAACTCATACTATGGATTCTAAAATTATAAGGATTATATAATGTTCAAAATTCAGTTAATACTATTCAAAACCTCTTTTGAACGACTAGTTTGGTATGTAATTGTGCACTTGAACATGGTGTTGCGTGTAGTACAAGTTATTACATTGAAGAAATAACGTACTATGTAATCTTGCGGTGTTACATTATTCCCTCATTCAATAAATTTCATCCTCGTAATTTGAAATTATTTTTAGAAAATAAATGGTTGCAAATAAACAGTACCATTGGGAAAACTGACAACTGAAATTAGGTTAATAAAATTTAGTATAAATAAGAGGGAAAGGGAAATGAAAGGGTCACCACTAAATTATGATCTCGAGTAAGATAAAATTGGTGGAAATTAAAGACATATAATTAGAGAGAAAATGTAAATATTTATAGGTAGTGATTTTGGTCATTAATCACAAACAAGTGTAAAATTTAGGGCCTTAAATTCATCAATCTATGATTATTTAAAATACCATTGGTTCAAAAAAATATATGGAATTAGGATAACACAATTTTTTAAAGATCCCTTCACTAAAGTAAAATAATTCATTTCTTCATATAATAAGAGAAGAAGAAAAATATATACTTGACAAGTAGAGTCCCATCCTTTAACAAATTTCTACCACAAACTCATATTTCACTCTAAAAGATAATAGAACAGAAAAATAATATTCTATTTATCCGATTCGTATAGGGTTAAAAAATAAATTTATGATTCATCTACAAGAATGTTTTTAAAAATGGCTACATTATTCAATCCAGGACATCACGTGGGACAGTGGTAGGTGATACACCCTTATCGCCCTTCGTTTTCGGGTTCAAGCCTTGCGGCCTTGCAAGACGCAGTGGGTTGCTGCCCAACCTTCGGGTTGTCCTTTTATGGAAATCCAAAAATAATCTCAGACTAGAATTATCCAAAATACATCTGTCCAAACTCATTGTCCAAAATTTATAAGGAAGGTAAACAAAATGACGATCTTTTTTGGCACATAATAACATGTGAACACCTTCAAAATGTATTCCATTAAGACACTGCAACATCTAGAATTACCATAAAACCTTATTGATTACAATCATGATCCCTTATTCCTTACAGAATACTGGATATAATCCTTCTATGAAAAAATGATATAAACTCCAACAATGATGGAATATACAAATCATTGATCAGTTTCAAGGTAATCAAGAATATCCAATATAATTTATCCTAATCAATAATGTATTATTCCAAAATAACTACCTTGGTATCAGAACCATATTATGGTTTATCTTTCTCTCAACCATATATTTTCCAAAAATTTAACCTGCTATTGAGTCAGTTTTCATGGTTCCAGAAAATCTCAAGTCCTTAATGAAATAGTACTGCAGTACAATCCTTATATACTCCATAAATATTATAACCAATACATTGTTGATACAACACTCAAATGACATTATTCTATAATAACAACATAATAATTATAATCATTACTCCTCATCTATTGTAGAATCATAACTTGAATATTATCCAATAACATCATTTGGGTAATACACCGATGATTTGTACATCGGTTTGCGTAGTGTACCAACTCCTTGTAGATGAAGCATTGTTCATTTGAAACCTTTTTCTTACCCTTGCAGTCACACACTTGGTGTCCTTTTTCTACACACTTATAACAAACTCTTATTCCCTTCAGGACAGTTCTAGGGTGTGTTTTCCCACAGTTATCACATATGAGAAAATTATTCTTTTCCCCCTTCCCTTTATCCATATTTCTCCCTTCCATCCTCTTCTTCTCTCTCTTCACTTCAAAGCCATATGACTCGGAGAATTATTTACTTATCTTATTAACACATGATACTATTTCTTCATAAGTTGAGAATACATGGGAGACTATTTCCCTTATAAATGTTGTCTTAATACCGTAAAAGATATGATCATTCTTACTCTTTGGATCATACATATTACCGGAGTTCACATTCCTTCTACTGGGCACCATTTCTATACAATAGCCTAAACTATGTCAGTTTATGAATTGTAATGAATAATTCCAAACATGTAAAATACCTAACGTAAATTTAATTGTTTATGGATATAATCCATAATAACAAAAATGTTTTCTTTGAGGAGCTATATACTCATAACCCTTTCATATTGGTTTGTAAAGAAAAATAGAATTATCCTAAGCATATCCCCTGGGAGTGTCGTAACCAAGAGTGCAGCAAGACCCGTTATTGTGCACCAGTTCCCGTTCAAGTCTAGATCAATGTGGTATTTTCAGTTTTTACCCCTAGGTACATCTGTTCTAGAGCCACCTCTACCTGCTCGTATAGAGACAAGGATGTGTTTCCCGGAAAACTCACAAAATCTCTACAATACCAAAATTCATGTAAGTATTTCTATACTAATCCTCAAAGTCCATATTAGGTGTATGTGATCTAATCAGAGTTTGTCTAAATCTTGCTTCCAAGGTCATTACTAAACTCCTCTCATACCAAATATAATGCCCCAACCCCAATTGCTGCGAGTCGGTTCCTTATTTTAATACATTTGCATGATTATAAGGAATCAAGTCCCGATTGACCGATCAGTTTAGCAGTCTTGGAAAATAGATTAAATACATGAACATTACATTAAGATTTCTAACATAAAACACAACATATATAGTTCTTTGAGAATGCCGTTATTCCCCATGAATAACCCTACTTATCAATCATAATAGACTTCTAGGAATCCTAGGAAAAAAAACATAAGGAAGGGGTGATATCAGATTCTTAGTTAGGATAACAATAAATTAGAAACATTCATAAATAAGCATAAATATTTAAGTCAATGTATAACTAAAACAAAAGACTTTTAAACATGAACTTTAGTAATATATGGAAAATATAAAATCAAATAATTTCATTTAATTATTCAAATGGATATTCTACTACTTGAATAATCACATGCAATATCAACAACCACTTTTATAATGATGGAATTCATAATGCAAGACAATCATAACCACATTGCTAAGGCCTCATGCCAAGACTACAAATAAGATTTTGTCAAGGCCTCGTGACAAGACACTAGTTTGTCTCATGAGACCTACCGATGCATCAAGGAGCTATAACGGGCTCTACACGTCACTTATTAAGTCCAATGCATTCCTCATATGAATAGGTTTAAACATAACATAAACATTCGTATTAAAACTAGCATACGAAATGTTAATACATTTTTTCATAAATCATGAATGGTATAAAAATAACACATCCACAGAAAAACATATAACAAAACCTTAAATACAATATGGATGTTTTGTATCATAACAATCAACATCAAATAATCTTAAATCAATCAAAGGATGTTGACATAGATGAAATCAAAACTATTTGAGAGAAATATCTCTTTTTTTGAAATCATTTAAAAGTAACATAATTATAAAATAAAACATTTACTTTGAAAATATTCTTATAAGAATGAATGGAAAGCGTTGATGATTTTATAAAATCAGAAAATAGATGCACCCGCCGTATATGTTAAAAAGATATTCTTACCTTAATTCTGTCAAAAAGGTTAAAAATGACCTTGTTTGGAAAACGACAGAATGATTCCATTATAAACATCTTATAAAAAGTAAAACATGGGTATAAATGAATTTAACCCATATTATTTAAAATATTAATATTGTTTTCAAATAGATTTTTAAGAAACATGTATGTGGATGATAAATAAGTACCAGTAGATAATCACGTATAAACAACCTCAGATATTGAAGAGATTGTGAACTAAACCCTTACCTTGTACTTTTCCTGGGTCGAGTGTAGGTTAACCTCCAGTATAATAGTTAAATAATTTTTATTAAATTATAAAAGAGTCATATACATAAATATGATATCATATATGATCTTTTAATATTGCTTTGTTAATAATATTTTAGTATTATCGTCGTATCGGGTGTTCACTTACTCGTTTTCTTTTATATGTGATGTTACATAAGCCGTGTTTTTTATCCATAGGTTATGTCATATTTATATCCAGAATGATATCAAGTCCTTAAACATTATTTTTAATCAACAAATGAAATTAATATTGAATGGATACGATGGGGAATGAATCTCATCGTGTTCGTGGAGACAATAGTCTGTACGTATGCATGTACGCTATTTCCATTTCATTTTTCATTTTAAAAGGAATCAAAACCAAATGATAAATAGATATATTATTATTAAAGTATAATATAATGTCATATATGTTACTTAATTTCATTACCACCATCCTTTATACGTTCCATGTATGGTATGAACGAGTCATATCACATTGAGGGGGCGGTAGTCCGCACTTCCTCAAATGATATTATCATATATATATATACAACATGAAATGAATAATGTTATGAAATAAAATGGAATTTAAAAAGATTATATATAAAATAAATATCATAAATATAATATTTGATTACAGTTCCATCATAATGGCCACCATGAGAGGTGGTAGAAGATAATTTGAATAAAAAATGTTTCATGAGACGTTTGGTTTCCATCCACATAAACATTATGTTCTTCACCCATTAAATGGAGGTGTGTGTAAGTGTAGTTAAAATAGTTATCATAAAAAAATCCTAGTATATATAGGATACTGTTGTTGTTACAAATGAAATGAATAAAAAGAGTTCAGGGGTTGGAGAAGTAAAATAAAAGCAAAGAAGCTAAGAGAAATCATTACCTTTAATTTGGGTAACTCCCTTTAGTATGAACCAAAAAAGACTATTGTATTGTCTTCTACCTAAGATAAGGCTTCTAGGAGGAGGAAAGGGATGTATGGAGATTAATTTGGTAGATTTTGGTCGAATCAAAAGGCTTGAGAGGTGTGAGGAATTGGTTAGAAATGGTGCCTTTTTATAAGGGGGAGGAGGGGCTCTTTCGGAAAAACTTATTGTATTATTTTATAATAAATTTATATTCGGATTATAATGGCTCCAAACTAGATTATTTAGAGTATATGGTGGGAATGGGTCCAAAAAAACTCAACCAATAGGTTTTAGAAAAGTTTGGGTAACTATTTTACCCTTATCATTTAGATTTAACTCTTAGTTAAATAGTTTGACATTTATCATGTCTCCTTGTATTTTTATATTATATGGATAATAAACATACTATAAACTGCCAAGAGAACCCCAATTTGTTCATTAATGACATACCTATCACCATATAAGTCCATTCTCCGAGCCTTAGATTTTTAGGATTATTATATCAATTAATAATATAATTTTTTTTAAAAACTCCTTTATTTCAATTTTGACACTATTTAATAATAGATTTTTGTTAAAGTCATAATAACTAAATTAATTAGAACCAAATACATTAAAACAATCTTAACATGTCATATTAACCAATAAAAATACGTGTAATTCATTAAAAGTCTCACATAATATTAATTTATGTATTTATAATATAAATTATTTTCATATTTCACTAATTAAGTAATTACTGCATCTCCACTGTGTCATAAATAAATTAAATTATTTAATGTCTAAAAATTATAAATAAAATATGATTATATAGGAGATATTTTTATATTTTTAATTATTATTTATAATTGAATTTAGCTTATATATATCCCTATATTAAAAATGTTTTAGTTATTAAACATTAATTTTAACTCTTTTAACTCTTCTTTGAATTAAATAATAATAAATTTCCTAATCTAATCCAATTGGACCAAATAGGTTCATATTTTATTCCTATGGTTTTTTTGGTCAAATTATACTTATCAAATAGAATTAGGACATGTGTTAGGGTAATAATAATATCATTTTTACCCTTAATTACCCAATTTACTTTTAACAGTGGTAAATAAAAGTAAAAAGTTACTATTAACTAATTATTATTTTTATCTTATTGAACTACATTTTACTCAATGATATTAACTGTGTCTCATGGATTTTCGAAATTCCACTCACAAAAGTGGTAAAATTATGTTTTATGTGAATTTGAAAATTTTCATAGGAGGTTGGTAAATGACGGTGAAAAGTTCAATAAATTTTTATATATCTAAAATTTTTATAAACTGACTCCAATGAATTAAACTGAACTTATATAGGTATTATGTATCTATTTTGACATAGAATAAATTTAAATATAATAAATAATTATTTAAATAAAAATTTAGTTTTAAACTATAACTCTGCATTTTTTAATATTCATCAAAAATTAAATGTTTTCAGAGAAATACCAAAAATTCCCCCTAATCTAATTTCGACATTATGAATTCAATAATTAATTCTATTTTACCATATTCAGAACATATAATTTGCATTTATTAATTTAAAATTAATTTCCTCTGTCAAAACCAAAAGGCGTATTTTTAAGAAATAATAACTATCAAAAGTTTCACACTTGTGTATGTCCATTTTCAAAGTGAAATTACTTACAATGACCATCATTGTGTCAAATAGTAAAAATATAATATATTTATACTTCCTAACCATTAAATTATATAATTTAACACTATAAATTATTTTTATTAAAAAAGTTGTGTTCAATTAAAATTTAGTATTTTTCACTACTCACCCAAATATGAAAGTTATCAGAAAAACACCAAAACTTTATTGAAACTAAATTATTTTTTCCTGATACTAAAGAAGAAGATAATTTTTCCAAATTGAATGTATAAATGTTTCAAATATTGGATTTAAAAAAGGCTTTTCCATTAAAAGGTTGTGAAATTGCATTTTTTTGAAAAATACATCTTTTATATGAAAATATGTATTTTTTCTTATATTATTTATATGAAACCCATAATATGGATTTTAAAATTATAAGGATTATATAATGTTCAAAATGCTGTTAATACTATTCATAACCTCTTTTGAACGGCTAGTTTGGTAAGTCATGGTGCGCTAGAACTCGGTGTTGCGTGTAGTGCAAGTTATTGAATTACTTTGAAGAAATAACGTACTATGAAATCGTGGGGTGTTAAATACCTTATATTTTGTCCACAAATCTTACCATTCAACAATTGGTGGCAATAATCCCCCCTTTAGATGATCCTGATCTTGAATTTCTTTTTTTCTAAAAGATAGATTAGCGGCTATATTCCACCTATTCAAGAGAAGGTGAAAAAAAATATTTTATGGGATGGCATATTAGAGGAGTATCATCTAGCCTATGAGGTACATTATATTAAATATTCTATATAAAGTGTCATCTCTTATGAACAACTTATATAATCATCTAAGCATAGTAAAGACGAAATGGAAGATGATCTAGAGGTTGAGGTGGATTCCAATTACTGGAAAGAACAAGAAATGATTTCATCAATGAAAGGGAAAGTTAAGTTAAAGATAGTGTCTTCCACATTAGGGAAATCCAAGAGAAAACATTGCAACTTGGTTTCTCACCCTATTACCACTAATTTGGGGAAATCCCTTTATGGTATTGAATTGGATGTGAAGGTTTCCAATAAGATAGTTGGTGAATCTCAACAACATGTAGTTATTGTTTGCAGTGTTCATTCAGTACCTATAATGGAATGTTGATATACACATGGAGGAAATTCTAATATGTCCTTGGTTCACTCTCTATCAAACACTCCAATAAGTATCTCTCATAAGGACAGTGGGTGTCCAAAAGAAAAACCAGTGGCTTCTGACTTATTCAATATTCAAATTTTTTATGTTGTGATTTCATATCCCATGAATAGAACTGATGGATGTGGAGGATCCAATCCACCACTAACCAGTACTACTGCTTGACTGGTTCTTGGATCACCTACTTTGAAGACTCATATGACTACTCTAGTTATGTTAGGGAAAAAAATATTCCATTTCTTTTACCCCCTCCCTTAAAGAATAATTGGATGGGAAAACAATAGATAGGTAAAAAATGACGTCTACTAGTAAAAATACATCTTCTAGGGATATTCATGGGGTTTCATCTTTGAGCATCCCATTATAGATAAGGAAAAGAGCACACCAGTAAGAGACCCACAAATTTATATAAATAGTTTTTTCTTATTATAGGTTAAAAATGATGTCTTAGTATACTCTGTATCATCTTCTGTTGAGTTAATCAAGTTTCCTTATGACTTTTCCATTCCCTCATGCATGGGGAGATTGTTGAGTTAATAAGTGTTCCTTATGACTTTACCATTCTTTTATGTGTTGAAAATCACGAACACCCTATCTTAAGGAAAACATAATTTTCCCTAAGATTTCCATTAATAAGGAAAATTTTCCTTCCCCAAGGAAAATTTATCCTTACCATGTTTTCCTTTTTCATGTCATAATCTAACGGATTTTATTTCTAAGTGTAAAATTTATTCTCACATCTTAAACCTTGGAATCTTATAAATACATAGATATAGAGCATTATGTTTTTAGGATCTGAACTCTCGTTCTGAACTCTCTGAATTCAGACTCCTAACATTCTAATGTTCAAGTTCCTAATTCCTCTGAATTCAGAATCCGAACATTCTATGTTCAGACACCAAATTCTTATGAAATTCAGATTCCAAATTACTCAGAATTCAATCTCCTAAGACTATAGAATTATAATTCCAAATTCTTGAAAAACAGAATATGAATATCCTTGTAATATAGACTCTGAAGGCTAACATACATAGACTCTAAATTATATTTTTTCTTTAGACTATGCTAAATGAATTTGGTCGAGCAACCTTTTTTACTTAATCTTGTTTGACTTATAAAGTGATGTTTTTGCATTCGATTATTTACTAATTATTTTTTACGTGACACCTATATAGGTCCCTCAAAAATTCATGATAAAATATTACCATTGGAGGAGGTAACCGTCCATTGAATATGTGCCTATAAATAAGAGCTCATTTGAATGAGCACAAAACTATTGGACAACATATGATCTGTTCTTCCATTCTAGATATTAAATTCTATATATTAAGGCTCTTTCAACAATACTTTATTTTTTATGATGTCACGAATAACATGATCGGGTGTGAACAACTTGTTAAGAATTTATTCATCCAAACTCTGATCGTGTTGAACGTGGGATTCCAGGTTTGGAGGAGAGAGGTTCTGATTTCTTTCTAAATCGAGAGCTTTCGAGGATAGCAAGACAGATTCCAATATTTGTATCAAGGGATTACCCTAGTGTGGTTAAGACAGACATTCTTGAATGTATAAATCAAGGATCCTTTATCAATGGTTGTTGGATACCCTACTCTTCGGGTTAAAAGATTTCTATACTTGTTACTTGTATTGTTTCAAGTTTGTTTTCCATTGTATTTTGATTGATAATGGAAGTATAACTATCTTATACGTTATTATACTTATACTCTGATTAAATAGGATTCTATATGTTTTAAGGTAGATGCATTTTTTTGTAATGTTTTGTTATTTTTCATTTCTAGAACCACATTTCTAGAATCATAATTTTTCAGGACTACATTTCCAGAATCTAGTAAGTTTGTAGAAAAAGTTTAATTTCTGGAACCACATTTCTAAAATCTCATAGTTGGAACTAATATTCTGGTATCAAGCATGTTTTTAGAACTATGAGGTTTTCTGAATTCACCTTGATTAACATATTTAAACATCACCATCATTAAAAGTTTCAAAGGAATTTTTTAAAATATAAAATTCACCCCTTCTTGTATATTAGGAATCTACATCATTATTCCGATTCTAAAATCAGAATCATTTTGATCCTACAATTGGTATTAGAGGTGGTCTCTAAAATAATTATATTCACATGTATGTATTATTGCTCATGTTTTTCATCATTCTATGTTTTCCTTGCTTAGGATATTTTTATTCTTGTTTACAAACTTTTATTACTAACAAGTTTGTGTGGAATGACATTTTCTAAAAGATTATAGGAATAAATGTTAGTAAAATTGGAAATATTATTCATACTAGAACAGATTTTTTATGGGAATGATTATGAATATGGGAGAGATTGTATGAATATTATTGTCATTAACACCGGAGTGGAAAATATTGTTATGCTTATTAGAGATTACAAGATTCTTGAAAAGGATGTCAGAACTTTTACTAATCAAGAGAAGTCAGAACATCAACATAACTACAAGGTATGCAATAATTTGTTTTGTTCCATGTCCAAGAATGTATATAGCCATATTTATTCTTGTGAAGTATCTAATTGTATTTAGAATAAGCTTGAAGTTACACATTTTGGTACATCCAATGTTTATGAAACTAGAAGAGCTATGCTTAGAGCTGAGTACCATGGTTTTTTCATTCCTTATAGATAACCTATATGTAAGTTAAAATAAAGATTTATGACTATTGTCAACAACGTAATATCCATTGGGGGAAAAGGTTTGGATGATGAGGCACTTGTTGGCAAGAATATATACATCATTACTCTTGAGTGGGAATGAAAGAGAACAGATATAGATGAGAATAGGAAAGTCTCCTAGATTACTATTGATGATATTTTTGGAACTATTCTTCAAAATGGGACTATAATTAAGAGTGATTATGACAATGTTATGAAGAAGAATGTAAATGGAGGTTTTTCTTTTACAACTACTTCAAAACATATGAAAGGAAATACTCTTGAGAGAGTTACAAGATCTAAATCCTAGAAGGTTGTTGTTCAATATGAATCTAGTGATAGTGAACATTATGAGAATGAACTAGCTAATATTGATCGAAGGATGAACAAGATAGTTGGGCAGAATAAATTTCAATATAGATATAAGAAGAATGATCAAAATGATAATAATGATGGAGAAGTGACATGCTATGAATGTAGAAGAACTGGTCATATTAGACTTTATTATCACTTAAGAAAAGTGAAAAGAAGGACATGAATTCTGAGAGAAACAAGAAGACATTCTACAAATCAAAACATAAAAAATGTCCTAAAATCCAATGAAACTTGGAGTGCCAGTGGTGGAGATTCTTCAGATTATGAATTTTCTGAGAAAAAGAATATTGATTTAATAGCCCAAGCTCCATTTAAAAATCAATGTCTTACAGCTAAGACACGAACTATAGAATCCTTAACCAATATGTCTTTGAGTAAAAATAATCCTGATAATGATTTTTATTCAGATGAAGAATCATTTTCATCAGATAATGATAATGATTTTCCTTCATGTGAGAATGTTTCATGGTTTTCAAATTTGCTTGAAATAAGAAATTGTAAAGTTTATAAAAAACATGAAAAAGAAAATTCTACATAATTTTTTTAACAAAAGAAATTTTGGAACATACCAAAGACCTTGATAAGAAAAATGATTTTTTAGAAAATGTTTCTAACTAAATGGGGAAGCTAATTCTGTGAGGGATATTCGTTCTAAGGATCTTAAAAACTATTTTTAGAAAAAGGTGTTTTGGAGGATAAACTTAAATCTAAGTCTATTATTCTAGAGGATAAGAATTTATTCCTATGACTAAAGTCTAAAATTTATTCTTTAAATAAACATCTTGAATATTTTATGACCTGTAAATAATTTTTTGACAAGATATATTCTCATATCCGGCATTCTGTTATTAATCAATTATTAGGTTATTCTCATGAAAAACCTATTTTTAGAGAAAATTAGTTTGTTCCTCCAAGAGCCCATTTTTGTACTAAATGTCAATGTGGTGGGAATTGGAATAATAATTGTTATTTAAATAATGTTCAATATCTTGGGTTTCATAAATCTTAATTTTCTAAAAAGGGTGGATACCCTAAATTTTATTGTCTAACAATTCCAGATCAATGAATGTTTGGATTCCAAAAGTCTAACACCCTTATTTTCTTAAAAATAATGACAATACCAACAACAATACATGGTACATGGATATTGGATGTTCCCAAAATATCATTGTTTACAAAAAAATCTTTGTAAAGATTATCAAGACTAATAGAGGAAAAGTGTCTTTTGGAGATAATTCTATGGGAGAAATTATTAATATAGGTAACATTATTATTCTTGGAAAAAAATTTATTTCAAATGTTTTATTTGTTAAAGGTCTTAAGATCAACCTCAATACCATAAGTAAATGATGTGGTGAAGGCTACCTTTTGAATTTAAGGAGATATCATACATCATTTTATCAGAACACAATATCAACTTATTGATATTTTAAAAAAAAAATTACCATCCGATACATTTGAATACATTAAATAGAAGTTAAGAATGATAACTATAATAAAGATTTACATAGTCTTTTTTTTCATAGTCTAAATTTTAATTTGTGGTCTTAAAATTTTCATAATTATGATTTTCATACTAGAAATTTTTGTAATAGAGTTTTTTGTAATAAATATTTTTCTAGTCAAAATTTTTGTAATCAAAATATTTGGAATCTAATGCTCTTCAAGAAGAATTATCCACAATATGAATATTCATCCTAGAAATCCAAATTGTATGTTTCTTTTCTTAAAATATAATTAACATATTTTAATTATTGGTATTTTCATCTATTTTTAAATTTTCTTTTTCACTTTTTTCTTAAATCTGAATGATTTTCATAAAAAAACTCAAAATATCGGATTCTATCAAAATTTCCTTTTTTCTGACATCTCAACCATTAGATATGATCATAAGATTTTTCAATCATTGGATTGAGTATAGAAGTTGAACCTTCACCTAAATTTCCTATATAAAGGACCCCTGATGGTTGTCCTAACAGAAACTCAAGCCTTTTCTTACTGAATATATGTCCTGCTACATAAGCCAGTTCTAATATTCTCAGATCTTTCTTAAATCTGAATTTCTATCGATATCTACTCTCAGAAAGATATGTCAACATTCAATCCAATTTCATAATGTAAGATAAACATATAATGGATAGTTGATTCTAAGGTTTTCACAAAGTATGATTCTATTATCTCTAAGAATATAAAGTTTAAGGGGAGGGAATGCGTTTCCCTTTCAAAACCAAAAGCTCAAGATTTGGTATATCTGGATTTGTTAATAGAATTCTATGAGTCAGTAATTTTATTCAAGGAATAATTGAAGAGTACGTTGTCTTTCATGTGTTATGGAAAGAAATATTCACTTCCTTAAACCAAGGCTGCAAGCCTGGTTGGTGTTCCCTATGAAGGGGAAGATGAGTTTTTTTCTCATAAGATACATGGTGTTCCTAGAAATTTTGATAAGGTGAAGTCCATTTATTTCCATGGTATCTTAGAAGTATAAACTCCTAATATTCTTAACATGACTACAAATTATCAGATTCTTGAATTGTGGGTTCAAGGATTCAACAAACCGAGAAAAGTAGAGAATGATACTTTGAATAAAAGTGATATGTACATTCTGGTTTTCTTGGTAAACCTAATGAAAATAAACATGGTCAAGCATATCTTGGTTATGATTGAGAACTTATTGAATGAAAGTCAAAAGTATCAGATTGTTATGTATCTAGCCATTCTTTCAAATATGATTGTTCGGGGTCTAGAATCCTTCAAAATCCCTTGCAAATCTATGCCAAGAAATTAAAAAGTCATGTTGCTGAGTGATGACACATTTAGGAGGATGAAAATTGGGTTTTCCAAAGAATTTGAATAATTTTATGATATTCCTGATGAGGAATTTGAAATTATGTGAAATAAATAGGAGGTATCTGAAACCTCTAAAAAGAATGCAAGTAGAAGTTGAAGGATTTGTAAGAGAAGGAAAAAACCCCAACGGATACCGAAACCCAATCCATACCACCGAAGCCAATGATGGAAAAATCCTATCCTGTTGACGTTTTGGATAAATGGAGAAAATACAAGATAAATCAGAAACAAGCGGAGCCTATGTTTGGCTTGGACCCTACTGAAGAGAAAAATTCAATGAAAATATTGTTTAAGAGCATGAGAAGCAAGAGAAAGAAAAGAAGAAAATAAAGATATTGTCTAAGGATGAAATAGAATAATCCATTCTAATGGCTGCTAAGAAACCATCTGTAAATATTCCAGTACTAGAATCCTTCATTGATAGAATCATGAGCCGAGACTCCCGGAAGATGTTTGTAACTCAAAAAAAGATCAAGAAAAAGTAGTGGAAGATGAAAAATAAGAATAAGGGAGTGGTGATACTGAAGATCTGATAAAGCAAGTTGAGGATTTTACTGAGAAGGAAAGCCCTTCTGAAAAATTATCATTCCAAACCTCTCAAGCTGAATCATCAAAGCCTACTACTATTGAGGAGGGTGAAGAGAAGGATGATGAGAAAATACAAAAACCATCTTAAGAATAGGGGATCACTAGTGATTTCTTTCACCAAAAGTATGCCGAGGCAGGAGCAGAAAAGGATGAATTTGATGAAGAAAAAATAGTTCTGCTATCTGATAGTGAACATGAATCTCATAATCTATAGGAATTCATTATGAAGGTTTATAAGGGAGAACATGTAGAAGTTGATACACCTACAGAGGATGTGGTAAAGAAGAATGGTGTCGATGCTTTATCAAAGAGGAAAGGTGATGAGTTATAAAAAGAAACATCACCAAGAAACATTTCTGATTCAAAATCTTCCTCTCTTATACATGATTTTGTAGACTAGTATTTGAAGATTCTTGTTGGGACTATACCAATATTTCCCCATATAGAGTCGAGGTTCCCAATGCTTCAACATTCCTTATATCGTAAATTAGATTTTGTATCCATGGTGATAGATAATATTATCATGCTTGAGTCCAATTTCAAAACCTTTTACATAAACTAAAAATCCCATAAAAGATCTTGCAAGAAAATTACTACATGGTCAAATAAAACTACAGAAGACATGAGAATTCTTGATGAGTTCCACAAAAGTGTCAATGCTGAATTTGACACTGAAGATGTGAAGATCAAGGATCTCATAAATTGTTTTGTGGAATAGCTAACTATGGAATAAAATTCTCTGATACAAGAAGTGAAATATCTGAATGGGATGTTCTATTCAATTGCTTAGAGTTGGAAGAGGGAATGAGATCATAGAATTGAACATGGAGAAAAATTTTCTAAGTAATAAGATGTTATAAAAGGACATACTGAATCTTTTAAGGCTCCAGAAGAAAAATCAAAGACTTAGAGAAGAAAACAGATGATCAGGAGCAGCTTCTGAAACGTACAGAGGAAGAACACAAGGAAATCAAGAAGCTCAAAACCATAGTAATAAAGATCATGACAAAGGATAAGGAAGGATAATTTTGTTCCACTATGACCATTTGTTGTATTTCTTACGTGTATAAATTTTTTCTATCGTAATGAAATTTTGGGTTGCTCTTTATAATTTTGGTTGTTTAGTTTGAATATTTAAGGTACCATATTTTCTATACCATTCACTTTAATACTATTTGAAAATCAAAAAGGGGGAGAAAGTAATGATAAAATAGAATACAATGTAAATGAAGAAATTTCCCTAAGGGGGAGTTCATCAAAGGAGGAGTTCTTATCCAAGAAGATGTTCATATTCAATAAAATGTTAATTGTAAATCCAAAAAAACAAGAATACAATCCTTATTATTTCAATGAATAATGAGGGGTTTTTCATATTCATCTGTTCACACGTGTTAAGGGAGATCTGTTTTATCTACAATTCCATAAAATTTCTAAGTACTTAGATTTTTTTTCATAAAGATGTTTGTAATTTCCTAAAAGGGGGATATTGTTGAGTCAATAAGGTTTTCCTATGTATTTTCCATTCCTTCAAGTTTGGGGATATTGTTGAGTCAATAAGGATTCCTTATGACATTACCATTTTTTATGTTTTGAAAATCACAAACAACCTATCTTACGGCAAACTTCATTTTCCCTAAGATTTCCCTTAATTAGGAAAATTTTCCTTCACCAAGGAAAATTTAACCTCACCATGTTTTCATTGTTCATCTCATAATATAACCCATTTTATTTCTATGTGTAAAATTCGGTCTCACATCTTAAACCACGAAATCATATAAATAGATAAATATAGAGCACCCTATTTTCAAGATATGAACTCTGGTTCCGAACACTCTGAATTCGGACTCTGAACATTCTAAAGTATAGGTTTCAAATTCCTCTGAATTCAGTCGCCAAACATTCTATGTTCCAACTCTGAATTCTTATGAAATTCAGACTCTAGATTTCTCAGAATTCAAACTCCGAAGTCTATAGTATTCTGATTTTGATTTCTTGAAAAACTGAATACGAATATTCTTATAATATAGACTCCGATGGTTATTCTACATAGAATCTGAATTACATTTTTTCCTTAGACTCCAAAAAATGAATTTGTTCAAGCAATGATATTTTATTACTTACTCTTGATTGAGTTAAAAAATAATGTCGAGAATTCTGTTATTTACTAACCGTTGTTTATGTGACACGTATATAGGTCCCTCTGAAATTCATTGAAAAATATGACCATTGGAGGAGGTAGTCGACCGTTGAAGATGTTCCTATAAATGGGAGATAATTTTAATGAGCTCCAAACATTTGGAAAAATGATGAAATGATCTACCAATCTATATATTACATGCAAGATAGAGAGTCTCTTTTAACTTTCAGTGAGTTGTGCAGATTTCATGAACATCTGTTTCGGGTGTGAACAACCTGTTCAGACTTGCTTCGTGAAGACTCTGATCGTGCTAATCATGGGCTTCCGAGATTGGAAGATAGAGGTTTCGATTTTATTCTAAATCAAGAGCTTGCAGGGATAGCTAGAAAGATTCTGATATTCTTATCAAGGGCTTACCATCATGTGGGTAGGACAGAATATCTTGAAAGTATAAATCAAGGGACCTTTATCCAAGGTTGTTGGATACCCTACTCTTTGGGTTAAAAGATATCTATACTTATTACTTGTATTCTTTCAATTTTTTTCCCTTGTATTTGGATTTATAAGTTATGTATAACTATCATATACATTCTTATACGTGTACTATGATTAAATAGGAATCTATACACTTTAAGGTAGAATCGTTGATTTTGTAAAATTTTGTGAGGTTTCATTTCCAGAAATACATTTCTAGAATCTCAATTTTTCAGAACAACATTTCCAGAATTTAGTAAGTTTGTTGGACTAGTTTCATTTCCAGAACCACATTTCTAGAATGTCATTTTTCGAAACTATATTTCCAGAATCAACCAAGTTTGTAGAACTAAGAGGTTTTGTGAATTAACCTTTTTTAACTTTGTTAAACATCATTATCATTAAAAGTTCCAATGGAATTTTTAAAGTATACAATTCACCCCCTCTCATATATTGAGATTCTAAATCATTATTTTGATACTAAAATTAGTATCATTTCGATCCAACATCTTCCATACTATGAACTAGACTAATACCCACTGGAGGAAGGATATAATTTCTTTATCCCCTATCATACGTTATTTGGATTCAATAATTGTTAAATTATTTGGTTGCTTCATCATTGTGAATGTGATTAGGACTTTTATGATAATTTGTTTTCTTCACTGAACACTTTGAGCTATGTTCATGTTTTAATAGGTAAAAACAATGCAATGCGGTTACATTGTTTATGCATTTTGTTTTTCATTATTTCATAGTGATTTCACAGGGGGGGTGTGGGATGGGTGTAGGGATGAGGGTTTGGGTGCTGGGGGTGGTGTTGTGTGTAGGGGAAGAGGCTAGGTGTGAGGGGTGGGTCATGGTGCCGGAGGGTGGGCTGTAGTGTGTGTAGGGGTTGTGGGGATGCATGGGGTGTTTCTAGTGGGTAGTGGGGGTGTAGGTGGGGGAGGGGAATTTGTGGGGGGGGGGGGGGGTGAATGTTGGATGGTTATTTGGGGTGTAGGGAATGGGGGGTGTGGGGTGCACAGGGAGGGGAGGTGTCCATTGGGTGTCTATGGGGGGGAGGGGGTGTCCATGGAGCTGTCCAGGGGGTGTCCAATGGTTGGTGTCAAGGGGGTGGGGGTGTCCAAGGGTGGTGTTCATGGGTGTCTGCAGGGGGGGTGGGGGTCTGGGGGGTGTGTCTGTTTGGGGGGGGGATGTCTTGGGGTAGGTGTGTCCATGGGAGGTGTCTATGGGGGGTCTAGTGGGTGGTGTTCATAAGGGGTCTAGTGGGGGTGTCTACGGGGTCTAGTGGGGGTGTTTAAGAGGTGTCAATGGGGGGTGACCAAGGGGTCCATGGGTGTCTGAGGGGTGTCTAGGGGGAGAGGGTATCTAGTTGGGAGGGGTTCCCATGGGGGGTCTTGGGGTGGGGGTGTTTAGGGGGGTCCAGTTAGGGTAGTCTAGGTGGCTCGAGTGGGGGGTGTCCAAGGGGGTGTCCAGCGGGTAGAGAGGGGTGACTAGGGGGAGGGAGTGCCCATGTGGGGAGTCCAGGGGGTCTAGTGGGGGTGATTGAGGGGTGGGGTCTATTGGGGGTGTCTTAGGGGTGGGGGTCTAGTGGGGGATGTCTAGGGGGTGTCCAAGGGGGTGTCTAACAAGGGTGTCCAATGGTGGTGTCCAAGGGGTTGTCCAGTGGCTGGAGTCTAGTGGGGGTGTGTATGTGGGGTCACTAGGGGGAGGGGTGTTGAAAGGGGGTATCTAGGGGGGATAGGGTGTGTCATGGTTGGAGGTGGTGTACGGGGGGGGGGGGGGGGGTTTGTCCATGAGGTTGAGTGAGTTGTGTGTATGGGAGAGGGTTAGTGGTTTCATAGTGGTTCCTTTGTTTCTGATAGAAAAATTCTCATTTTTTCATAGTGGTTTTCATTCTGGTTTGCAGGAATAAGGTGAAACCAAGGCGGGATTCTACTATTTCTTTGAAAACAATATATACTCATGGTTCTATTTATAGTGGGTATATATTTTATTGTGAAACTATTTATACCCAAGGTTTAAATAAGCGTGGGTATATAATTTTTGCTGTAAAAATGAATACCCATGGTTCTATAAACCATCGGTATAGATGTATACCCACAGTTTACCAAAATCGCGGGAATAGGGAAATTTTGATTCCTTGGGAGACTAAGGTTCATCAAACTGTGGGTATATCCTGTACCCATGGTTTCAAAACATTTTTATTGGGAAAATTTCCAGTAATATGAGGTGGTGCTGGATAATTATGTGGTGATAGGTATTCTAGTTATTCATTCAATAATGGAGAACATACTATTAGATTATGGTTTTATTAATTCTTTGGTATCATGCAATTTTAGTAGAACTATTCATATTCCACTTCAAAATTATGATGATAAGTTATCTGTGAGAACAACCAATAGAGAAATTATTACATCCATGGCTTATAAATCCTCCAAGGATATTTTTTTTGGACTAAACCTCAATGAAAATTTCATCATACTTTCTTCATTAGAGATCGATGCTATAATAGGCATGGATTGGATATCTTTATACAATGCCAACATCAATTGTCTAGAATGGGAGTTCACTCTTCACATCCCAAAGAATCCTCCAATTCTAGAGAATTTTAACGTGGAAGATGGAACTCATTTAGAAACATTTTATCATGTTTGTATCTTTTGAGAAAACATGTCTAGATCAAATTATAGAGTCATATGAGAGAATCATGCTTGAAGACATTCCCTACATGAGTAATTACACTTATGTATTCATTGAAGGGTTTAATGGTCATCTTCTTGATCAGGAGTATGAGTTCTCAATCGAACATATTATTAGATCATAGCCAATATCAAATAAACCTTATAGAAAGGCCCCCATTGGGATGGAGGAACTGAAGGAGCAGTGACAGGAGAATCTAGAGATGGGTTTTATACAATTGAGTGCTTCACCAACGGGTTTGTCAGTACTCTTCATCAAGAATAAGGAAGGATCAATGTTATTATACATTGATAATCGTGTGCTCTGCAAGACCATGATAAATTACATGTATCCCCTTCAATGGATAGATGGATTTTTCGATCATCTTTGTGGGTCCAGTTGTATCTCTATGGTGGACCTTTTGTCAGGATATCACCATTTAAAGGTTAGGAATAAAGATATTCCCAAGGATTACATTTGAATAAGGTATGGACACAATGAGTTCATAGTGATGCAGTTCAAACTCACTAATGCTCTTGAAATTTTCATGGATTTAATGAATAGATTCTTTAGATATTGCATTGAATAATTTGTGGTCGTCAATATCAATTATATCCTAATATACTCTATGAGAATCAGGAACATGAGAAGAATTTGAATATTGTGCTAAAGACATAGTGATGGTAGAATCTATATTTAATGTATAGTAAATTTGAGTTCTTTTTAGAGAAATTATCATTATTGGGGAATGTTATCACTAGCAAAGTGATATCCATGGACATGTCCAAGATAAAGGAAATTGAAGAGTGGCCAAAGAAAACATCTATAATAGTGATTCATATGTTTTTGGGACATGCGAGGTATTATTTTCGATTTTGGACAAACATTTCATGATTTTCAAACCCAATGAACAAGGAGACATGGAAAGGTGTAATGATTATATAGTCTCAAGAATGTGAATACAATTTTTTGTAGTTGAAAAATTGGTTTATCAGTACCCTAGAACTCACAGTCCTATCAATTAAAGAACATTTTGTTGTGTATAGGGATTCTTTGAAGAAGGTATTATGCTACGTACTGATGAAAAATGACTATGTGATATCCTATTCCACAAGGAAGTAGAATGTTCCTGAGAAAAACAATCCCACACATGATCTGGAGTTTTCAACTATGATATTTACGTTGAAAATCAGGCAGAATTATCTCTATGTGGAGAAGCGTGAGATATATACTGATCACAAGAGTGTCAAATATATATTAACACATAAAGATCATAATATGCGCCATTAAATGGGGATAGATCTCATTGAGTATTATGAATTCTCAAACCACTACCATCTAGGTAAGGAATGTATGGTGGAAGATGCTTTATGTAGAGAGGATTCTGCGTCTCATTCTATTATAATAATTGAAATATATACAATCTTATTAGATCTTCATTTGATGTACATGGGAATCATTAAGTGAGGAATATTATCAATCCTTTATAATATTTTTTCTCAACCATCTCTCATAGAGAAAATAAGGGATGCTAAAATAAGTGATGTCTAAATTCTGAAAAGGGTGAAAGCTATCATCATTGGGAAATCCTTAGTGTTCAATACTGATGGGGTTGATTTGTATGATTGGGGCCATGATTTTGTGTTCCACCAAACCTATATAAAATGGAGGAGCTTTTTAATGTCACACATAGCTTGATCTTCTCTATTAACCTAGGGAGCACAAAGATTATTGAGATCTCGGAAAACAATTTTTGGGGGAATATATGAAAAGTAATATTATTGAATATACCTAAATGTTCATGGTATGTCAGCAAGTGAAGGAAGAATGTTAGATGTCTAGGGGGATGGTGCCACAACTACCCATACCAACATGTAAGTGGGATAACATCACCAAGGACTTTTTCACTATAATTCTATGGATAACTAGAGGAAACAATTGTATATGGGTCATTGTGGATCATCTTCTGATGACAACTCACATTATCCCAATTCAAGTGGACTTAAGATTGGATAAATTTTTTTGAATATAAATCAAATAGGTGGCAAGTATGCATGGAGTACCTCTATCAATTGTATCTGATCAAGATCAGAGATTCACCTCGATGTTCTGGAAAAGTCTCAAACATGCCCTAAGCACTAAAATGATCTTCTGTATGGCCTAAATTATTCAATATAATGGTCAATTTGAGTGAACTATTTAGAAACTAGACGATATGTTGATAGGATGTTCCATGGACTTTAAAGGAGGACGATACCAACATCTTCCACTTGATGATTTCTCTTTCAACAATAGTTTCCACTCAATCTTTTGAATGGCACATTAGGAATCCCTTTATGGGAAAAGGTGCATAACACCAGTGTGTTGGGTTTATGTTGGTGATAGCAATCTTCTATGACCTAAAATGGTTGAAGAAATAGTGTATAAGGTGAAAAAATTCATAAACACATCATGCTAGCCCCATGTTAGCATAAGTGTTTTGCAGACAATGGTCGACAATAACTTGAGTATATATTATGATAATTCATAATTATTTATGTATCATCATGGAATAAGGTCATGATATTTGGGAAGAAAGGGAAGCTAATTAATTGGTATAATTCCCCCTTCAAGATCCTTGATTGCGTTAGGGCTATGGCCTATCGACTGGAATTTTCACATACCATGTCTAAAGTACATGATGTATTTCATGTATCCCACTTAAAGAAGTACATACCAGACCCTTCATATGCACTCTATTTAGAGGTGGTACAGTTGGAGAATTATCTTTCCTATGAGGAGTAACCAATGATGATATTGGATCATAGAGAAAATGATCTACATAACAAAACTACTCATGTATACAATGTGCTATGGGGGAACTATATACACGAAGAGGAAACATGGGAAGTAATGGAGAAATGATGTAAATGTACCCACACCATTTTGTGTCCTAGAATGTAAAATAAACTTTAGAGTGTGAAATTTCATAAGTGGTGGATAATGTAATTCCCTAAAGTTTTCAATAGAAACTTAATTCAAATAATTATGTGATATAATCACATTAAATCACAACATAATGAACTACAATGTTCTATATAACCTTTATACATAATTTTTTCCCTTCTGTGATTTGTTTTTCAAAAATATATCATACACGGTTGTGATAAGTATGTTTTTTGGAGTCTAATATGAACAAATTATTTTTTTGGGAATTGATACATTCCCTTATCTGTTGTAATGATAACATTATGAATAGTGAAAAACCTTAATGAATAGTAACCTTACCTTTGATAGTAGATAAATATGATTTATGTGTATGTTTGATATACATATATCTATGAGTAAATAAATAAATGTTTTAAAATTTTTGTTTTTACGAGTATATTATGATTTTAATTGAAAAATAAAATAATCGTATTTAGAAAATTATATTTTAAAAATGGAGATCATTTTTTATTCTACATTTCAATAAATGGTTAGGGTGAGTATATAGGATTTTTCTAAAATACGTAATTTTTGGTGAATAGTAAAATACATTAATTTACCGTATAAATACATTATAATTTAAATCCACTATTATTGATATCATAAGTGATGTAAGTACCCAAATATAAAACTCATGTGATCTTAATACTATTTTTGGTCAAGGATTAATCACCACTACATGTCTTAAAGAAAAATAATTAACCAATGAGTATAATATTATGAAAACCCTCCACCCATCCACTATAAAAACCACCCACACTCATGTCTTCTAATCACCCCTTCAAATATTTTTATATTACGTAAATTCTACCCAAATATCTCCTCAACATCCATCCCCTGGTCCAAAATCATTTGGTCTCATCAAAATACCAAACCCTTTCCCCTTAAGAGTTTCTCAAAGGAGATAAACTGAAGAGGTAAATTCTTCATTCCTATTCATTTATTTACTTTCACGTTCTTTTATTTTATTTTTTCTTTCCTCACCTCCCTTTACCAAAATGGTATGATAACTCTAGTAACATATATTTACTGTAATTGTTTTATTTAAATGAGATATTTCTTTATCACTTATCCTTTTCCCTGATATTTTATGAATAAAACAGAAACACTGTCGAGATTTGTTAATTTATCACATTCAAGGACGTCAGTTTTTCAATTTCTATTAGCATATTCTATCCTAGCTATGAAACCATTTATATGATTTAAGTAGTCTACTAAATATGTATTTTATCTTATGTAGGGTTCTAGAATCCTATTTTACACGTGGCGATGGTTTATAAAACAAAACATGTTCTTTGTGGTCAAAATCCTCTAATTAACCAAAAATGTTGTCACTAAAGTTTTATATAATGATTCAACATAAATAAAATTAATAAAGTAAAATTTTCAACCATGTAACTTTATATATGTTCAATAATATAATATACCTTCAATTCTAGAGAACCACCATCTTCAAAAATGTATATTCGAACATGAACCTATCATTAAAACCAAGCTAGAAAACACACCGTAATAATGAAATTGAACCGCATAACAAATAAAAATTGTTATAAAAGAACATAAAAAGGATATAATATATACATTACATATATAACTGGGTTTTAATTGATAATTAATGAACCTAATATGACTATTCTGGTCATTGATATCATGTGGAGGACACCAAAATACTTAAGGTAATGGATCCTCTCTAATTAACCATTATTCATGGTTTCCCTCTATGTTATGCCATTTTATGTATAATATATAGTGATGGGGTATGATTATGAACCTCCCACATACTTTCCTCATGATGTTTAATTTATGATAACCAGCTTTCTCTATAATTAGTTCCTTATATGTACAGAAGACTCAATTCTTGATATTCCTCAAGGGATTCAACCCGATCCACGTTTATTAATTCGGGTGTCTTTACCTTTTTTACATATATTATGTCATTTATTATTCATATATCCATCTTATAAATTCTATGTAAAAGTTTTAAAATCATTTAACATGTTCCATTCATCATTATCTTTGTAAGAACCTAGATCTTCGTTTCAGGTATGTCTTTCCTTTTTCGATAGTTTTTGAGAAAAAAAAATGAGTTTCTGCAAATTTTTGAAGTACACGCTGTGTACATTCTGAGCATACACTGTGTACTCCTTTCCGGCTCAAATCCATGTGTCGTCCATGCCCGGGCCACACACACGGTGTGTAGGGGTGACATGAAGGCCAGTTAAAGCGGAGTATGGAAAAACCAAGTACACTCCGTGTACTCTAAAATTATAGGTCATGTAATTTTTTTCATTAAACGGAATGGGGTCACACCTAATCGAAGAAAACATCTTCTTCTCCAACTTCTTCATCCGAGAGCATCGAGAATACGTGGATCTTCGACAAGCTTTTGTTCCTCCGTCCGTTCACCGAATCGATCATCATTGATTACGTTGGAATCGAAGCGGTGAGTTCTCTCTCCTTCTTTAGCCTGGTTCCATGTTTCCTCCACATTTCCATGTTATCGTGGGTTGAGCATTTTTTTAAATATCCCATATCTTCGATGTTATAAGGGAAATAAATCATCATGGTTCACGTATATCGATCTCCTAGCTCCAAGTTAGGTGGTTTGAGCCTTTTTGTAGAACGTCATTGAATATTTTTTGCAAATTCCACCAATACCCTTGAATGGGTTATTGCATATTTCCTTTTCTTACCCAATTGTTTGTTTGCATTGCTTGATTGTTTGAGTAGAGATCATTGCTTCTATATTTGGACCATTTATACTATGTTCCTGTGATTTTCCTTGCATGTTTTTCTTATTAGGATTTTTTCCAGTTGCCTTGCCTAGTTGTAGGATAGTGGAACTATTGTACTGTTATGATGTTGTGGAATAGATTGATAGCCAAGTAGTTCTTGAGGTTTACATGGCTCGATATGTGTGCTATGCATGTTTATTTCACACTGGACTATGAGAACCTAGTGTAGTAGACCATAGAGGGAATGTGTGTTAGGGCTTCTCCAGAGTGTCTTCTAATATGATGCGAGACCATAGGGGGAATTGACGATGAGTGCTTCCTCAGAGAGTCTGTAGTTCCTCGACGTGGGCCACAGAAGGAATGAGAGGTTGAGTGCTTCCCCAGAGAGCCTTTAGTACAATACGAGATTAAAGGGGGAATTGACGGTGAGTGCTTCCTCAGAAATTCTACTCTTAGCTAAACCAGAGGGGTGATACTGTGTGTACCTTCTAGATGGTTTCTAGTACTTGTTGGTTAAACCATAGGGGTTAGGTTGTCAGTGTCATGACCCCTCCCAGTGGGGCCCGAGCCGCAACTCCCCAATCGCACCTCCAATAGGTCATGGGCTAGTGACTACCACTGAGTAGGCATGCTACTAACATGAGAGGCATTGCCTATAAACCAATACACACACACACATCTCCAAGACAACAAAGGTAAACAATAAAACTACAAAAAGGAAAAAAGGAATGCATACACTAAAACCCATCCAACAGAGTACGATAGGAAAGTAAATACAAGAAAGTAAAACCCTAGGACAAAAGTAAAAGCCCGCCAAAATAGAGTCTGTAACAAAGTCCAACCTATAAAGAATGGTGATGGGACTACTATCTGTAGCCATAGGAACACACCTTGACCTGTTTGATCTCACTGAGTACCTTCCGGTCCTAGTCCTCCAAGAATCCTATCAAAGGCTCTCTCGTCTGCACAAGACACGACACATGCAGGCAAATCCTATGCAGGGGTGAGTATAAAAATACCTAGTAAGACACCCTGAAACCACAAAGGAAATACAACAAGGGAAATATCACAAAATAAAGATACAGTCAGCTCCACACAGTATATGTCTACAGAACATATAACAAGAATATCCAGATATAGTCATACACAAATGACCATCGCGATACCGCCACTAGGATCTAGCTCGATGATTCCACTAAGTAAGTAACAAGCAGAATACCATCCTAGGTCTGAAGTGATAGATATGAAGTACCCGTTCTAGGAGAACACACTCCACAAGTAGTTTGAGAATATGATGCCCAGATATAGATCACAACCATGTCATGGGGTGATTCTGATAACTCAGTCTCAGATAATCTGCTAAGAAGTGGATCGATGCGCGAGTATAGTTGCTCACGTCGATACCAAGAACACTACCTAGGGTCCAGGAATGAATAGAGGATCCGACTCCAAGTCTAACAGAGGGGATTCCAACAACTCTATTCTGGAAGTCCTATTGAAGGGATCATGTTCCAAAATATAGGAAATGATACCGCGAACCTTCTGGAGAAAGAACAAGGGGATAAACCCTAAGAAAACTATTCCAAGTCTCAAAAGAAAAGTGGCTCAAGCCATAAATAATTGGTTACACGGCGTGTAGTATGGTTACACACCGTGTTATTTGACCTTGGGTACTGCTCGTGTAAATGGACCATGTCATCCGTCTGGTCAGTGTAAAACTAGACTACACAACATGTAGAAGGGTCACACATAGTGTTCCTTGACATCGGTTACTTCTCGTGTAAACGGACCGTGTCACTCGGTTTTTCGGTTAGAAAGTAACTAACATGTGTGTAGAATAATCACATGCCATGTCCTAGCACCTGTGGCTCGCTCCGTATACACTGGCCATGTGCCTGTACACGGCCTCTGTCTGTGTCTGTGTTTCCTGCACATGTACCAGTACACGGGGTATCCAGTGTATCTGGCCGGGTCTGTCTGGGGAGGGTTATACACGTTGTGTCCTTGGCCGTGTACCCAACCCGATCCCGCGTACTCCCAGAGTACATGCCATGTGGTCCACCGATGAACACGCACCATGTAGACCATACTACACGGTGTGTAGTCAAGAAATTTCCAGAAGCGCCTTCTTCCTCCTTGCGCCTCGTGTGATTCTCCGGATCACGTTTCTCTGGTCCATTTACCACAAAACATAAGATCATGGGTTGCTTCATCATTGTGATGCCTAATATGTGGGTTTGGGGCCTTTGATCAGCTCCGAAATCCGATTCCGATCACCTATACGGAAATTGTTCAAAAAAAGATATCTTCCAATCCTCTTCGATCCATCCGTCGCCACCGCATCCACACCTTTATATGGTTGTACTGATGCTAGATCTTTAAATTGGGATCATTGCATCACACAACGGGTGCGCAACGATCCGTCATTCACATCCCCATGAAGAACACATAGAACACAGCAAATAACATGATAATTTGGGGAAGAAGAAAAAAAAATTGAGAGGGACGAACCCCAATCGATGTTCGTGTAGATCTTGGTCCATCACCGTTATAAGGTTGAATAATACCAAAATAATTTCAAGAATCAGATCCCCACGATTCCCGCAAAATCCCACCCTGCAAGAACGATCGATCCGCGGGATAATATGTTCATGGATTTCTCTGCGTTCATTGTGGAAATCAAAAATGGGGATGAAATCATCAAACAAACATCGTACCTGGATCCACGACATTCTTTAGTGAAGATCCGGTCACCGTGTCGTCGTCGCCGATGAAGCTCGTCGAGAACACTGTTACCGCATTGGGAGGTTTTCTCCAGAGCCTCCAGAGCCTCCAGGGTAATTCAGGGTTATAGAAATTGTAGTCATGATCCCCTGTGAAATATCCATTTAAAAGATTATATATTTCTATGTAACAAGGATTTAATAAAAATATTTTAATTGAATATTTTATTATGGTTGTGTCCAAAAACCAAATTTCACCACTGACCTGTGCCGGCCAATATTGGGCCTCGCCTAAAGTAAAATCGTTGTTTCGAATTCAACAGTGCCCTCAGATTTATGATCCAAGCACCCATTCGAGAGTTATTCCACTTTTTCAGGAAAACAACACACACACATTGTTTAAATATTAAATTAAATTCAAACATTTGTTCCGGGCTCACCAGGCCTCGGAATTGCACGCCATCTCAGTGACTGGTCTCGAAATAATTTCCATATAATATTAAAATAATACTTGGAAAAATCTAGGGCATTACATCACACCCATCATAGGGCTTTTACGTCCCCAAAAATCCTAAACAAAGGCTACTCAAAAAGGTATGGGTACTGCATGCAAATCAGAGCCTCCCGCTCTCACGTGCTCTCCTAGAGATTCTTGTGCTGCCACCAGACACGCACTAAAGGAATAACTCACCCATGATGGATCTTATCATGCCGATCCTCTATCTCCACTGTGTACTCAACAAAGGTCTCTCCATCATTGATGTCCAGCACGCCCCAGTCGATAATGTGCAATGGATCATGCACGTACCTCTGCAGCTGCGATACACGGAAGAATTTGTGTACCCGGTCCATTTGAGGAGGTAGAGCCAAGAGATATTCCACCTTGACAACTCTACTCAAAATCTAAAAAGGGACAATGAACCTCAGATATAGCTTTTCGCCTCGGCCAAATATCCTCAATCCCCATTGAGGTGAGACCCAAACGAACACATGGTCTCCTTCCTCAAACTCCAAGGGCCTCCGCCTCCTGTCGGCATAAGACTTTTTCTGACTCTGTGCAGTCTTCATCTTCTCCTGGATAACCTGAACCTTCTCTATAGTATCTCTCACCATCTCTGGGCCCATAAGTGCTGACTCTCTTGGGATAGTCCAACAAAGCGATAACCTGCAAGGTCGCCCGTACAGAGCCTCAAATGGTGCCTTACCAATAGTGTAATGATAACTGTTGTTATAAGAAAATTCCACCAGTGGTAGGTGATCCTCCCAGCTACGACCAATGTCTAGTATGCAAGCTCGAAGAATATACTCCAGGACCTGGATGGTCCGCTCTATCTGACAAACATTATGGGGAAGAAATGTTGTGCTCAAGCGCAACTGAGTCCCAAAATCTTCCTGCAATTTCTTCCACAACTGGGATGTGAAACAAGAATCACGAACTGAGATGATCATGGATGGTACTCCATGAAGTCGAACTATCTCTTTCTCTTAAAGTCATCCCATACACTCTACTAAAATCTACTCTTGTATGGATAGGAAGTGGCCCGACTTGGTGAGTCGATCAACGATCACCCAGATGGCATCGTTTCCCCTAGATGTACGCTGTAAACCTGTCCCAAAGTCCATGGATATCCCATCCCACTTCCACTCTAGTACCTCAAAAGGCTGAGTCAAGCCTGCTGGCACCTGGTGCCCATCCTTTACTTGTTGAAAAGTAAGGCACCGAGAAACAATATCTGCCACACACTTCTTCATTCTTGGCCACCACAACTGACATCGGATGTATTGATACATCTTTTCCATGCCTAGATGCACCGCCAAATGGGATTTATGGAACTCCCTTAGAACCTCATCCCAAAACGTCATGAGTACTACTATAAGTCCTATGAAAAGAACAACTTACTCCCCACATTCTGAATATCCAGCAATCGCAACACCTGTGGACATCTAAGCACGTAGAGTCTCACATCTGGCATCCCCGTGTTGTGCTTCCCTGACTCGTTGTAAGATTGGAGGGGTATAAACCCTAGATTGAAGGTAAGTGACCTCATCTCCATCCACAAATGATAACAATAAAGAGGCCAACTACCTCATCTCCTCATCCAACAACTGCGAACTAGATTTCCTGCTGAGAGCATCTGCCACAACATTCCCCTTCCCAGGTGTGTAAATGACCTCAAAGTCATAATCCTAGAGGAACTCAATCCATCATATTTGTCTCAAATTCAGATCATTCTGAGAAAATATATATCTGGGAATCTTGTGATCAGAGTAGATGGTAAACCACTCAACCATTAGGTAGTGCTGCCACATATTCAATGCGATGACTACTACTGCCAACTCAAGATCAGGGGTCGTGTAGTTCTACTCGTGTGGCCTCAACTGATGTGAGCCATAGGCAATCACTAATTTCCTCTGCATTAGGACACAACCAAGCCTAGTTCCTCATGCATTCCTGAACACTACGCACTCGACAACATCATCCGGTAATCTCAAGATCAGGGTCCTCATCAGACTCTGTCTCAACTACTGGAAAGCTAGCAGGCATCTCTTGGTCCACACGAAAGGCTTCCATTTCATGTCAAAGATATCATGGGTGCTAAAATCCAGGAGAAATCAAGAATGAATCTCCGATATTAGCCTACCAATCCAAGGATTCTCTACACCTCTGTCACGCTCCAGGGTGGCTCCAACGCTAGTATTGCCTCCTCCTTGGCTGGGTCCACTGCTACACCATCTGCTGAGATAACTTGTCCTAGAAAGTGGACCTCCTATATCCAGAACTTGCACTTCGAGAGTTTCCCATAAAACTGGTGTTCTCGGAGTGTGTCCAGAACCATCTTTAGGTGTCTCGCGTGCTCATCCTCATACGCAGAGTACACAAGGATATCATTAACAAAGACCACTACGAACCAATCTAGATAGGGCTGAAAGATCCGGTTCATGAGTCCCATGAACACTGCCAGGGAGTTCGTCATGCCAGAGGTCATCACCAAGTACTCATAGTGACCGTAGAGGCATCTGAAAGCCGTCTTCAGCATATCCTCATCCTGTACCCGCAACTGGTGTTAGCCTGATCGTAGATCAAACTTCGAGAACCATCGTGCCCCTCTCAACTGGTCGAAGAGGTCATCGATCCTCGGTAGTGGGTACCAGTTCATCACGGTCACCTGATTCAAGTGTCAGTAATCCACACATACCCTCAATCTACCATCTACCTTCTTGGCATAACGTACTGGGGCCGCCCAGGATGAAACACTGGGTCTCACAAATCCCTTCTTCTGCAACTCTTCCAACTGCACTCTCAGATCGCGAAGCTCTGAACGAGCCATCCGATATGCTGATGATGATATTGGTGTCATCCCAGGTTTCAACTCAATATAGAAATCTATCTCTCGATGGGGTGGTAGTCTGGGGACATCCTTCGGAAAGACATCCTCATACTCAGCCACTGCTGTTGGAAACTCTAAATTCGTAACATCTCTTTCGCTAAGGGAAAGGCTAGCCAGCTGATGTGAAATCGGTTGGGCCTTTCTATGAAAGATTCTATCCTATGCTACCTGGGTCTCACTTTCACCGATAAAAGAGAACTTCATCCCATCAATACAGACACACCACACTCTTTGCCTAAAACAGTCGATCTGGGCATGAACTGGGGATAGCCAATCCATACCAAGAATGAAATCGTAAAGCCTCAACGCTACCACCAAGAGGTTCCAACCAAAACTCTCACCTCCAAGGGTCGGGTCACACTGTCTACTGAGGTGTGTGATCTCTGATTCTTCTCCAGTCGGTGTTTCTAAGCGTAATGGTTGAGTCAATGGCTCAACTAGAATCTCAAGGCCTCGAACAAGATAAGCATCCAAAAAGGAATGACTAGCATCTGTGTCTATCAGTATGGCAGCCAAAGTAGAAAAGACACAGATTATACCTCCAATCATTTTGAGAGTACCTGGGTCGTAAGGATATGCCACCTACATTTTTCGTTGCCTCTGTCCACCACCACCCAGAGCCTGGGGTGGACCTCTTCGGGGTGGTGGTTGTAAATGGTCAAAATTTCGACCACCTCCAGTTGTTCTCCCAGCTCCTCTACTGCATCCTCCACCCCACGGATCTGTCTGCTCTACATGTTGCCTCTGCCTCGGTGGTCCATCCACTGCTCTCGTGTTAGTAGTACGGTGGGTCAGACAATCTCGAGCGAGATTTCCCCTACCATCACATGAGTAGAATCGCCTCTCTTGAGGCTGGCTGGATGCACCCTGAGAACCTTGTACGACAGATCCCATGTCCTTGGATCACCTCTGAAAACGTCTCCCATGCCTAGGTCCCTGATGTCGGCTCACTGCTGCTGAGGTCTCTTCTCTAGCTTTCCCACTACTGACAACTGCCGGCTGTCTTTGCTCTACCAAGAAGCTCTCGACCACCAAATCCCACTCGAGCACCCTTTCATAAGTAGGAATGCTCATAGGGATGATTCTAGATCAAATATCTCTTCCCAAGCCCCGATCAAAAGTTCGACCTCTTATGTACTAATCCTTGACCATATCCATCGAGTACTGCGAGAGGTCAGTAAACCTCGATGAATAGTCAGCCACTAACATGGTTCCCTGCTGGAGTTGAAGAAGATTTTGTATACGTACTACTCTCAGGGTAAAAAATGAAAACTCCTCTCTGAAGAGACACTCAAACTTTTACCACACAAGAGTCACCTCGTCATGGGTCTGGATAACCAAACTCCACCATCGTCCAACCGAGCCTTGCAGAAGGCTCACTGCCAGGATCACCATCTCGTCTGCTGGTGTCCTGACCAAATGGAAGACTCTGGTTACTACCTCAAGGCAGTCCTCTACTACCTGAGGGTCAGGCTTGCCTTGAAACTGGAGGGGTCACTGTCTCTGAAACTCATGGAGTACGCTCAGCCTGAACTCCTCCTCCACTGGTACTGCAGGCACTAAACACTGCTCCACAGGTGGCCGGATAACTGGCACACCACATGATAGTAAAACGGGGGGATCCAGTCCCTATATCGAAGCTTCATCACTGAGGGGGTCATACTCATGATCAAGCTACTGGATCCTAGAAGGTACGCTTCATGTAGGAATCCTGTTAATGAAACAAGATTTATCTCAGTCAGTGAGTATATCTAGAGAGCTGACTGAAGAAAGACATGGAAACCACAACCCATTCCTATATGATGTATGCACCATTGTTTTCCCCTGAAACTAGTGTTCTCATGTTCTGAGTCTAAAATCAAGTTTTCAGAGTCCTGGTGTATGGATACATCGGCCGCCTGCCCCAACCCTGGGGTCCCTGGTCCGAAAGCAGAACTCGAAACACTTAACACTGTTGCCCCAAACCAACTCACGGACTCTCGGTCCTAAGGTAGAATTGACCACCTCAGATACCACTATGTCACGACCCATCCCAGTGGGGCCCGAGCTGCAACTCCCCAAGCCCGCCTCCAATAGGCAAAGGGATGTTGACTCGCACCGAGTAGGAATGCTACTAACATGGGAGGCATTGCCTATAAACCTGTACACATGCACACACATATCCAAGACCACAAATCTGAACAGTAAAACTATAAAAAGGAAAACATGCATGCATACACTAAAATCCAACCAACAGAGTACGCCATGAAGGTAAAGTACAAGAAAGTAAAACCCTAGGCCAAAAGTAAAATCCCACCAAAAGAGAGTCTGTAACAAAGTCCAAACTGTAAAGAAAGGTGACGGGACTGCAGTCTATAGCCGTATGAACACACCTCAGCCTGTCTGATCTCACTGAGTACCGTCCGGTCCTGGTCCGCCTCAAATCATTCCAAAGGATCGCTTGTCTGCACAAGAAACGACACGTGCGGGCACAGCCTGTGCAAGGGTGATTTTAACAATACCCATTAGGACACCCCGAAACCACAATGGAAATACAACAAGGGAAATATCACAAAGGAATGATACAGTCAGCTCCACATAGTATATGTCTACAGAACATATAACAAGAATATCTAGATATACTCATACACAAATGACCATCACGATATCGCCACTAGGATCTAGATCAAAGATTCCACAAAGCACCTAACAAGGAGAACACACTCCTAGGTATGAATAAAGAGATACGAAGTACTCGTTATGGAGGAACACACTCCATAAGTGCTTTGAGAACATGATTCCCATATGAGGATCACAACCAAGTCATGGGGTGATTCTGAAAACTCAGTCTATGCTAATTCACTAAGCAGAGGATCGACTCCCGGGTAATGTTGCTTACGTCGATACCAAGAACTCTACCTAGGGTTCTTGGAAGGAATATAGGATCTGGATCCAAGTCTAATAGAGGGGATTCTAATAACTCTATTTAGAAAGTCCTGCTGAAGGGAACATACTCCTATATGTAGAAAATGATACTGAGAACCTTTAGGAGAAAGACCAAGGGGACGAACCCTAAGAAAACTAGTCCAAGTCACAGAAGACAAGTGGATCAAGAAATGAAAAATTGGTTACACAGCGTGTAGTATGGTTACATGTCGTGTTCCTTAACCCCAGGTACTGCCCGTGTAAATAGCGTGTGTCATTCATTCGGTATTTGTAAAACTAGACTACACGGTGTGCAGAAGGATCACACGTTGTGTTCCTTGACATCGGTTACTGCCCGTGTAAACGGCCCGTGTTAGTTGTCTTGTCAGTTAGAAAGTAACTACACAACATGTATAAGAATCACAATCCATGTCTGAGCACCTGGGGCTCGCTCCATGTACGCTGGCCATGTGCCCGTACACGGCCTCTGTCCATGTCTGTGTCGCCTGCCCGGGTACAAGTACATGGTGAATGACGTGTATCTGGCCGGGTTTGGCTAGGGAGGGGTATGCATGCCGTGTCCTTGGATGTGTACCCAAACCATGCCCATGTACTACTGGAGTACACGACATTTAGTCCACCGACGAACACACGCCGTGTAGCCCATACTACATGGCGTGTAGTCAGGAAATTTCTAGAAGCGTCGTCTTCCTCCTCACGCCTCTGCCGATTCTCTGGATCGCGTTTCTCTGGTCTCTTTACCACGAAACTCAAGATCATGGGTCATTCCATCGTTGTGATGCCAAATATCTGGGTTTTAGGCCTTCAATCGGATCTGAAATCTGATTCCGGTCACCCATGCGGAAATAGTTCTAAGAACGATATCTTTCCATCCTCTTCGATCCGTCCGTCGCCACCACAGCTACACCTATGTAGGGTTGAATCGATGCCAGATCTTCAATTTGTGATTGTTGCATTGCACAATGGGTGCGCAACGATTCGTCATTCATATTCCTGCGAAGAACGCATAGAACGCAGTGAAGAACGCGAGAATTTGGGGAAGATGAACACAAAAAATTGAGAGGGACAAACCTTGATCGATGTGTGTGTCGATCTTGGTCCATCACCATTAATAGGTTGAACGAAACCAAAATAATTTCAAGAATCAAATCCCCATGATTCCCGCAAAGTCTAATCCCACATGAATGATCGATCCATGGGCTAATCTGTTCGTGGATTAGTCTGCGTTCATTGTGGAAATCAAGAACAAGGAAGAAATCATAAAACAAACATCCTACCTGGATCTGTGACATTCATTGGTGAAGATCCGATCGCCGAGTTGTCGTCACCGGTGAAGCTCATCAAGAACACCATCACTGCGTTGGGAGGTTTTCTCCAAAGCCTCCATAGCCTCCAGGGGAATTCAGTGTTATGGAAATTGTAACCCTGATCCCCTGTGAAATCTCCATTTAAAAGATAATAGATTTCACTGTAACAAGGATTTAAATAAAATATTTTAATAAAATATTTTATTACGGTTGCGTCCAAAAACCAGATTTCACCACCGACATGCGCCGGCCGATGTTACGCCTCTTTTAAGCTAAAATCACTGTTTTGAATGCAACGGTGCCCTCGTATTTCTGATCTGAGCACCCGTTTGGGAGTTATTCCACTTTTTCAGGAAAACCACACGTGCATGATTTTAATTATAAAATTATATTCAAACATTTGTTCCGGGGATCAGAACTGCACGTCGTCTCAGATCCTGGTCTCGAATTAATTCCCATATAATAATAAAACAATACATGGAAAAATTCAGGACATTACAATAAGAGCTACCCATAGGATTACCTGTATTCTACTTGTTGATGGTTGTTTACTTGTGTATATTATATGCTAGAACTGTGTATTCTAGCTGCTATGTGCTTCTCTGTTTACAGCTTCCCACACTTTTACTTTCTTTTTATTCATTGACTGTTAGGTACAAATCTTTGGGTGATTTCCTACTGTGATTGTATCTCACACCCTATTTGGGCCTTGCTTTTGGGCCCAATAAGACTTTGTTATTGCAGGTATAGATAATGGAAAGCGCCCTTCGACCTCCAGTACTTGATTGTTCGGAGCTGGAGAGCAAGGGACCAAGCTTAGGCTTGCGATGCTGCAAGAGTTGTAGTTATTTTAGTACTTTTTTACTTGTATTTCAGCATGTTGTTGTGTTTGATGCATTCCTTAGATACTTGTACTTGCTGCATCATTATCATCATTACAATATATTCATTTCTTCCGTTGTTTGGTTTCAGTTGTTGCCTATTGTTTACTACTTCTGCTTTTTACTGTTAATTACTTTTCTTTTTATACCTTACCAAATGAGGTCATATTTCCCCTAATAACTTACCAAGGCCCTCACTGCTAGTCGGAAGCCTCTTTCATTTGGGGAAATGCGCTTGAGGTCATGTGGCGAACTGGGCACAGGCCACCGCTGGGTGTCTTCTGGAACGGAGACATTACAAAGTGGTATCAGAGGAGTTCTTTTCTCTTGATTTATTGTTTGGAGCCTTTATCCAGGGATAGGATGGATTCAGTACTTAGTGTTATGTTGTTCTCAGGAGTAGCTAAACCGTGTACATGGAAAAGCCATACTACCTCGTTTATTTTATTTTTCTGGTTTTGAGATTTACGGTTGATATGATTTCACCTAGAGTGATTCGCATGATTATGTTGTAATTGTTGTTTTCATTCTTGTTCTATTTCTGTCGCAAATCGGTGAGATGAGGGTATGACATCTCATGCATCATATAGGCACTTGTTAGAAATCACATGCCATGCATTCTTGTCATTCCATATAGGGTGCATTAGTAATTTCATGTTGTTGTGATAGACCTTGTGTAGATTATACATGATGTTGTGAAATATGTTTTATTAGATTCTCTGTTTATTGTTAGGGGATTTTTTGTATCATAATTTTCTTAAATGGATGCCAACCATTGATTTTTGGGTAGTATGGCCCCTCACAAATCGGAATTTGGCACCTTCATTCTCGTTTTTCAGTGTTTTCTGGGCTTCGGTGTAGTTTCAGACCAACTGCCCAGAAAAACCCAGAATACACAGCATGTACTTTATATATGCATGAAGTGTAGTCTTAAACCATGTTACTGACTGTGTGACCAGAAACACAGGTTGTGAATGATCTCCAGGGACATTCCATGTACATTAGATACACACCGTGTAGTAGTGAGCATGTACCCGGCCGTGTAATGAACAACATGGGTCGGGGAAGAGCGTGTCATACATGCCGTGTTATGTATAAACACGCTGTGTGTTTTTGTTCTCAGTACCCGACAGTGTCACAAACAACATGGGACGATGTCCTCATCTACTATACATACGGTATTTGTTCGGAACATGCCAGGTAATGGTCGGTCGTGTACTGGCCGTGTCGCCAACAACACGGGTCGAGAAAAATATCCAAGCACACACCGTGTTTGTTAGGAACACATCCATGTAGTCTCAGCTGTGTGGAAAACTGTGTAAATAACAACACGGGTTTTTCAAATTGTGCCTACTACACTCCCTGTCCACTTAGAACACACTGTGTAGTGTCAGTTTAAGAAGACTGTATGGGTTAGTCGTGCATGGAGACACGAGCAATATAGTGGAGTTAAGTACATGTCGTGTAGAGTTTATACACGCCGTGTAGTCTTATTTTGTAAATCTCGAGTGTTTCCTTCTCCTATTTCCTTTTGTACCCCCTTGTTATATGTCGTTGTTTTTCTAATCTAAGGAATGATTTTGACCTTTCAGAGAAATTCCTATGAGACATTCTCTGGTTGTATGTCAGTTGTCAGGTAGTGATCAGATGCCAAAAATGGCAGAGCAGGGACTTCCAACCGATCCTCCGGTCAGGCCAGCCATGGCACCGACTTTCATACCAGTTGCAGGCACTGATGCACAGTTCAAGGAAGGTTTTATGAATATTATTCAAACCTTTTAGAGAGAATCACCTCCTACCACGTCTATGGCAGACTTGAGGTGGGTTTTCCAGCAGCACCATCCTCCTACCTTCTCGGGGGAAGGAGGACTACAGGCTGTAGATTCATGGATGGAATCCATGATAACTATCTTTGAGCATCTGGAGACACCGTCAGACAGGTGAGTCAAGCTCTCTACCTATATGCTCTGAGACTCTTCCAAGAGGTGGTGGGATGTGATCTCACAGGCGGTTCATCAGTAGGTTATTGCTTGGGAGGAGTTCTAGCGTGTGTTCTATGATGACTTATATCTGTAGACCCTGAGGGCTGATCGAGCCCAGGAGTTCATGATTCTATAGCAGTGTACTCATTTCGTCATAGAGTATTCCTCTCTTTTCACTGAGCTGCAGCATTTCACACTCCTCTATGGTGGGGATGAGATGTTCTTATCAAAGTAGTTTGAGGATCGTCTCAGGTGGGAGATCCGCTCGCAAGTGAATCTCTTCCAGTTGACTTCCATCACTTCCTTCGTCATCCAGGCACTGATTGCAGTGTGCAATCTGAGAGACTCCAAAGCTGTAAGCTACGGCGGTTATGCTTCGAGAGCTATATTTCCTCCAAATGACAGCAAGAAGCGCTGTAGGGAGTCTAGGCATGGTGATCCGAGGAAGCAAGATGCATCATCAAGAAGCCATGTGATATGCTACATGTCTTTCCAGTCAGGGCACAAGAGTCCGCAGTTCCATAGAGACCATATGGAGTGCCGATCTTGTGGAAAGATGGGTCACCTTCTACATTTTTGCTAGGTTTTCTCACAAGAAACTGGCGATGGGAGTTCTTCTATGACTCCTCGTTTAGGAACCCCTCCACCAGTTTCTCACCAGTTGGGGACTGGAGTTCTTCCGGCCGTTCGGGCTAGGGTGGAGGTCGAGGCCGTGGCGGTCAACCACCATTATTTCAGTGTTAGTAGGGTGGATCAGCTCAGAACGGTTAGGAAGGGTCACAGGGTCGTGGTGCAGTCCAGTCCTTCACTGTGGAACAAACCTATCAAGAGTAAGATCTCGGACCTTCTACCCTTAGAGGTACAATTTTAGTATCCTTAGTTTCATCTTCAGCACTTTTCGATAATGGTGCTACACATAGCTTTATCTCTATTACTATCGTGGAGAGCCTTGGGTTCTATATCTTTTCTTCTTCTGACTCGTTGACACTAGACACACCTTTTGGGATAAGGACATCTATTGTATGTCAGTGTAGAGAGTGCCCTCTTGAGGTTTCATGGTATCATTTCTTTTGGGATCTATACATCCTAGAGATGACAGGCTATGATATCATTCTCGGGATGGACTAGTTGGTTCCCTTCCAGGCAGTCGTCGACTATTATCGCTGTAGGGTGAGTTTCATTTCACTAGAGGGTGAATCTTTTCTTCATAGAGGCGAAAGGGATGTCCGAGCGAGTTGATCAAGACTCAAGCATCAAGGGATAAGAAGGGTGACGACCCAGATTGCTAGTCTTTATCTATATGATCAGAAGACTTTAGAGTTGGACTTTCCTCTAGTGCTGGATTGTATCAGGGATGTCCTTCCAGAGGACTTTTCAGGTTTACCTCTGGCGCGTGAGGTGGACTTCTCTATTGAGCTCGTGCCAGGAGTGGCACCGGTGTCCATTCCTACCTATAAGATGGCTACACCTGAGTTTTAGGAGCTCAAGAGGTAGTTGGAGGAGTTGCAGGCAAAGGGTTTCATCAGACCCAGTACTTCTCCTTGGGGTTCACCTGTTCTATTTTCGAAGAAGGCAGATGTTACCCTTAGGCTATGTGTGGATTATCGGAAGCTGAACCAGTTCACGATCAAGAACCGGTATCCCTTTCCAAGTATTGATGACCTTTTCGATCAACTTCGAGGAGCCCGAGTGTTCTCAATGATTGTTTTGAGGGACGTTTATCATCAGTTTCATTATAGACCATCAGATATACCTCTGACAGCCTTCAGAAGTAGGTATGGTATCTACAAGTATACGGTTATGCCATACGGTCTCACGAATACACCCTCAGTTTTCATGGCATTGATGAACCAAGTGTTCCATCCTTACTAGGACTCCTTTTTTGTGGTCTTCGTGGACGATATCTTGGTGTACTCTAACACTTGACACGATCATGATAACCATATTGATATCTTTTTGAGTACACTAAGAGAGTATCGGAATAATGAAAAACTCTCAAAGTGCCACTTTTGGATGGATCAGATTCACTTCTTGTGTCACATCATCTCAAAGGCGTGTGTATATATGGAACCATAGAAAGTTACAGTTGTAGTTTCTTGGGAGCAGTCGAATAATGATTTTGAGGTACGGAGTTTACTAGGGCTGGATGGATACTACATATGCTTTATTCAAGACATTTTATTCCTAGCAGCACCTTTGACATGTCTAACCGAGAAGGGGTCGAAGTTCTTATGGTCAAATTATTGCGAGTCAGACTTTCAAAAGCTGAAGGGAAGGTTGACGTCAGCACCAATACTAGTCTTTCCAGAGCCAGGAAAGAGATTCACTGTTTACTGCGATGCCTCGGGTGTCGATCTAGGAGCTGTGCTTATGCAGGGAGATGGAGTCGTTGCATACATGTCTCAGTAGTTGAGGCCAGATGAGAGGAACTACCCGACTCATGATCTCGAGTCGCAACTATTGTTCATGCCTTGCACTGTTCGAGACATTACCATCTGGGAGATCACTTTGGGGTTTTCACCGACCACAAGTGTCTCAAGTATATCTTCACTCGGCAGGATTTGAATCCGAGGTAGTGCAGGTGGGTCGAGTATCTTCATTATTTCGACATTGATCATGCCTACACGCCGGGAAAGGGAAACGCAGAGGCAGATGCGTTGAGCAGGAGAACTTATATTTAGGCAGTTTAGGAGGCCAATTGTGAGTGGCATCTTATGGATATGTTCTCTGAGATACATCTGGAGGTACATGATAGACAGAGATAGACCTTTCTATATTCATTATATGTTACCTCTACACTAGTTGATCGGGTACAGATGAGGCAACAATCAGACTCAGAAGGCTTAGTCCTGCAGGAGAGTGTGTCAGGAGAGGACCCTCTTCCTGGATGGATAGTGGGTGAGGATAAGATCGTTCATTTACAGGGATGCGTATGGGTTCTAGAAGACATACGTGAGGAGCTGATTTGGGATTTCCATTCCTCAGTTTGGGCAGTTCATCCTGGCTTCACCAAGATGTATCGGGATCTTCATTGCCAGTATTGGTGGCCAGGTATGAAGAGAGTTGTTGCTAGTTTCGTCATGAGTTTTTCTACTTGTCTACAATTGGCAGAGCATCAGTGGCCAATGTTACTTTTACAACAATTATCCATTCCAGAGTATGAGTGGAACGATTTCACTGTGGACTTTGTTACTAGATTGTCGAGGTCGCCTCGAGGGAACGATGCTATTTGGGTTGTTGGTGATAGGCTTACAAAGGTTTCTCACTTCTTACTGATGAAGGAGACCTTCAGTGATGATGATTTGGAATGACTATAAATCTGAGAGATTGTATGTCTGCATGGAGTTCCACACTCCATCGTCTCAGACAGGGATGCACGCTTTACGTCTCGGTTCTAGAAGGGGCTTCAAAAGGCGTTGGGTACACAAGTACTTTTGAGTACATCATACCATCCCTAGACAGATGGCCAGTTCAAGCGTACGATCCAGGTGCTTGTGGACATGCTCCAAGATTGAATTCTAGACTTTGGTGGTTCTTGGGAGAAGCATATTCCTCTTGTTAAGTTCACCTACAACAACAGTTTTTAGGTGACTATTCAGATGGAACCTTATGAGGCTTTGTATGGTAGGCCATGAAGATCACCCTTATGCTGGCTGGAGGTAGGAGAGGCAGCATTGTTGGGACCTCGTCTTGTTCAAGAGACCTCAGAGTAGATAGAGTTGATTTGGAAGAGGTTGTCTACAACACAGTCTCGGCAGAAGTCTTATGCTGATCAGCAGAGATGACCATTGGAGTTCGAGGTCAGGGATCAGGTTTTCTTGCATGTCTCAATGAGTTTGGGGCACACGAGTATTTGGAGACAGTGTATGATTTCACCATGGTATGTCAGGCCATTTGAGGTATTGGAGATAGTTGGACCAGTTTCCTATCGGTTGTAGTTACCTCAAAGGTACCAGGACATGCACGAGGTCTTCCACGTCTCTGAGCTCCGACATTACTTTTCGGACCCGTCTCATGTCTTTCAGCCCGTGGAAGATGATCTAGAAGAGGATGCATCATTTGGGGAGCATACTATATGGATTGTCGATCATAGTATGAAGGTTCTCCGTGGGTGGTATATTTATCTAGTACGGGTGCTATGGCAGCACAGACGAGTATAGGACGAGACCTAGGAGAGGGAGGTTCATGTACGATCGCAGTGGCCGGAGCTGTTCGGGGTTTCTTCTTCCACGCCTTGCTAGGGAAATTTCGAGATGAATTTTTGAAGGGGGGGGGGGATTGTAAGAACCCGAATCTTTGTTTCAGGTATGTATTTCCTTTTTCGAGAGTTTTTGAGAAAAATGGAGTTTCTAGAAATTTTTTAAGTACACGCCATGTACTTTATGAGTACACACCGTGTACACTTTTCTGGCTCGAAGCCGTTTGCTGGTCGTGCCCGGGCCAAACACACGGGGTGTAGGGGTGATGTGGAGGCTGCTTAAAGTGTAGTATGGAAAACCCTATTAAACGCTGTGTACTCTAAAAGTACACGCCTTGTACTTTTTTTTTCAATAAACGGACTGGGGTCGCGCCTAATTGAGGAAAATGTCTTCTTCTGCAGCTTCTTCGTCCGAGAGAGCTAGGAATCCATGGATATTTGATGAGCTTCTGTTCTGCCATCCATTCTCTGAATCGATCATCGTTGATTGCATTGGAATCGTAGTAGTGAGTTCTCTCTTCTGCTTTAGCCTTGTTCCATGTTTCCTCCTCGTTTACAAGATATCGTGGGTTGAGATTATTTTCCGTTTTCTTAGATATTAGACATTCTAAGGGGAATCAATCGTCATGGTTCATGTATATTGATCTCTTAGCACCAAGGTAGGTGGTTTGTGCGTTTCTATAGAATTTATTTGAATATTTTGTGCAAATTCCACCAATACCCGTGAACGGGGTATTGCGTGTTTTCGGTTTTCCCCTGTTGTTTGTCTTCTTTTCTTGATTGCTTGGGTAGAGATCAATGCTTGTGAACTTGGATAATTTATACTGTGTTCCCCTGCTTTTCCTTGAATGTTTTTCTTATTATGAATTTTTTCAGTTTCCAATCCTTGTTGTAGGATAGTGGAACTATTGTACTGTTATGATGTTGTGCCTTAGATTGATAGCCACGTAGTTCTTGAGGTTTACATGGGGTGATATGCAAGCTATGAATGATTATTACACACTGGACTGTGAGAACCTAGTGTAGTAGACCAGAGGGAGAATTGATGTCAAGGATTCTCCAGAGTGTCTTTTAATATGAAGTGAGACCACATGAGGAATTGATGATGAGTGCTTCCTCAGAGAGTCTGCAGTTCCTCGACATAGGCCACATGGGGAATGATATATTGAGTGCTTCCCTAGATATCCTTTAGTATGATACGATAATATAGGGGTAATTGACGGTGAGTGCTTCCTCAAAAGTCTACTATTAGATGAACCAGAGGGGTGAGGCTGTGTGTGACTCCTAGAGGGTTGCTAGTACTTGTAGGTTGAAACATATGGGCTAGGTTGTGAGATCAACCTAGAGTATTACCCGTGTTATACTTGTTTTTTGATGTTTACTTGTGTACTTTATATGCTAGAACAATGGATTGTAGCTGATGTGTGCTTCTCAATTTATGGCTTCCCGCACTTTTACTTTCCTTGTATTCATTGACTATTAGACACAAATGTTTGGGGGATTGCCTACTGGGATTGTATCTCACACCCTATTTGGGCCATTATTTTGGGCCCAAGAAGACATTGTTGTTGCAGGTATAGATAATGGAAAGTTCCCTTCGACTTCCGGTACTTGATTGCTTGGAGCTCGAGATCAAGGGACCAAGCATAGGCTTGCAATGCTGTAGGAGTTACTGTTATTTTAGTACTTTGTTTTTACTTGTATTTTAGCACGTTGTTGTGTTTACTACGTTCCATAGATACTTGTACCTACTGAATCATTATCATCATTACTATATATTCATTGCTTCCACTGTTTGGTTTCAGTTGTTGCGTATTGTTTACTGCTTCTTCTATTTACTGTTAATTTCTTTTCTTCGTATACCTTACCAAATGAGGGCATAGTTTCTGCAATAACTTCCCAAGGCCCTCACTGATAGTCGCAAGCCTCTGGAGTTTGGGGAAATACACTTGAGGTCATGTGGAGAAATAGGCACGGGGCACATTTGGGTGGCTTCCAGAACCGGGATGTTACAATATTTGGAGATATACATGTTTTTCAGTGATTCCATCTTCAATACATCTCAATAAGAAAACATATTTTGAGGGAGTTTCATGAATTCATAACCAATTTCAAGTTCACTGTATATTCTCTTTTAAGACACCATATTTTTATAAAATAACTATTTATATTGTGAAATCCGTCTTGGTTCAATTCTCGAGTTTTATAATTTATTTTTCCCTTTTATATTTTAAATGCTCTATAGAAATTTCATTAAAACCTCTCAAAAATGTTTTTATTCCATCATTTCTTGAATAATTTTGTTACATGTTCTCACTTCTACATGACATAACCCACAATGACACAAATTTATTTTTCCTTATAAATATCCAGGTATACTTTATTTCCCTTATTTCATAGACACTTTTTCATTACACCCATTTGTTATACTTTATGACCAGATTGTGGTACACAAAATGACGCACAATGAAAAGCGTCACCATGATCCAAAAATGACCATCATTGATTTTAACCAATTAAAAAGAAAACCAGAAAAATTCCATTAAAAATACACCACATTAAATTAAATTTCAAAACTACCTAATTCGAAAGATATTTCTAAAAGAAGAATCCACTTTTCACAAAACCAATCCCATATTATTAAACTATAAAAAATTTATGAAATTATGTTCCCTTCCGAAGCAATTTTAGAAAAACTATTCCAACAATTTGGTTTCAATCACACAAACATGGAATCTCATGAACAATCACATGTGTGTTAATATGATTTCTTCCAGTCATGCCAACACTCACTTTCTATTTAAACACGCACACATGTGAATGTCCATAAAAAATAACATAGGACTCATACACCACCTCATCACTAAACCCAATCAAATTACAAAATTACAATCCAAATCACCATCAATTTTAATACTTACTTCTAAAATTTAATCAATTTTGATGAAATCCCCTACTCCATTTAAAAACCATTTTCATTTTTTAAAACTGACATAAAACAACCAAAACTATGATTAGTCACCACTATTAATGAAACAAAAAAATGAGTTATTAGTGCCTATTACGAACTCGGTGGCTTGGTGGTGGTCCATGCACAATGTATGATATAATACAAATATGACCTTGAACCTTGTAGTTGGACTCCACGTGGTCACTACTCCATGTGAGATCACAATATTACACATGATCACCTCCATTCTCATCCCTTAATCAATAACAATGAAAGAATACTCAAACCCCATAATACCTATGGTTACTTGAGGATCAAAATAATTTAGAGTTCATGCTACTCTTCTCATAATTACAAATGTAGTCCCTACATTTTTAATATCTTACTAACAAAAAAACCCAATTTACAAGAACCTCCAATAATACAATGATTTCTTGAAAATGGTAGGGATTCCATCTTACCAGACACCAGACATGGTCTGCGGCATGGAATGAAGGGTGTTCTTAATCCGCAATGGTTGGGAAATTGTGTCAGGAATAAAAACAATACATGTGGAAACAATTTTTACCCCATGAAATAACTATAATCAATATAAAAGATAGAGAAGTAGTGATCTAACTACTAAATCTCAAATATATTCTCAAATTTATCTAGATACAAAATAAAACTAAATAATGAAGAAAAAAATCAAAATCCAAACTAATACCAACACAATAAACATATGACCTCTTGGTCACCTCCAAACACCATCCAGCCTACTCAAAAAATGAACACATGATCCAAAAACCTTAACCAAATCTAGACCTAAAAAATAGTTTGTGTCTACCTAAAATGGAATTTTATATATAGTGTGTGAGTTTGAAATCCTAGTTGGAAATAACTATAGAAACCATGTGTTTCCTTTCACAAAAATAGTCCATCAATATTATTGAAAAAATAAAATTATAAAATAGGTTATTCTCATTCAATATAAACAAACACACTTTCCCTTTTTTAAAAAAAATTCCACCATATTTCCATTTCCAGAATGTGATTACCATTTTAAAACCAAAAACCAGAACTAGGTAATTCAAGAAATGTTAAAAATAAATAATAATTAAAGAAGAAAAACAATGTAGAAAAATAGAGACACGAAGTTATAGATAATAACCATGGAGAATCATAAAAATTACAATAGAAAACCCTTAACATAATTGGTTTGGAACCATCTTCCAGATTATAGTGAAAATTCATTGTTAATATCCAAATTACTTCTCTAACCTAGCCTCATAAGTGGCCCAAACCATCTAGCCTTCTCAACATGCAAGGGGAATTGACCAGTCTAATCAGGTTCATCAGAAACCATCACACGACCCTTTAAAATACACATATGAACCCATTGAAAAAGTACACTATGTATGTAGGAGGCACTCACACGCATGTCTCACATTACCTACCATCACCACACTTGCCTTACCCAAACACGAACATTCCCTATATGATAAACCATATAAGGAAATAATTAATAGATATTCCCACTACCCGTAAATTTTAAAAAGGTGCAAACCGGGCCGTCAAATCATGAAAAACATCATCCCTTTAATAATAACATGTTTAAAAAAAATATGACATTTGTAATGTCAAACCCTAATACTATAACAAAACAATAAAACGTTCCATTATGGACCTAAGTAATTTTCATTTAAAATAACTTCCTGAAAAATTTCCATAAACATTTCAAAAATAAAATTAAAGACCAATTTCAAATACAATACAAATAACAACTTTCAAGAACCCAATGCCAAACTGTCCTTCACTCCAAATCCATCTTTTTTTCAATCCCAATATTGAAACACTCAATACACTAAAAAGTTACAAAAATTCACTCCCATTACATGAAAGATAATTATTAATTTTTAAACAACCAATGGGTCATACAATTCATTAAAATCCAAAAAATCAAATTATGTCATTTATGGAATCATAGAACCACTTCATAAACATATGAAGGGGTGACGATAATGGTCTATTTTAAAAAACCATTGTTCAAGGAATGAACTACATTAAATATAATCATCATCTAATGGATTATCCATGTGTTGACTCCATAAACCAATGGATATTCCCACATCCAATGGAACACCACATCTAGTGGAATCCTAAAAGAAAATTTTCCACAAACCATTTTCAAGAAACAAAAAATTCCTTCCAACTAATGAAAAAACCATTTAATGAAAACCACCATGCATCACATATGAAAATCCAAAAAATCCAATCATTTCAATAAAATATTTCTATGGACAAACCACCCAAATTATAAAACATTTATATAAAAACATGATTGGTATTTTATCAAACCTATTATGTATACATTGACATAGGCATAAACAAAAAATCACTTCAAAACCCATTTTTTTAAAATTATACCAATAATAAAATGCCATTATATATTATTAAAATGAATAAATAAGGTTATAATAATATTTAAAAATTAATTTAAATAATCAAAACTTCAATATTTTTCATCTAAAAGGAAAACCAAGGAAACACATACATTATTGTCATGGGAACATGACAAAACTCTCAGATATGGGATATTAGGGCCCCATGGATGAACCACACACCCTAGATTCAAAGAAAAAAAACCACATACAAGCCCTATACATTAAGATTCATCCAAAAAAGAAACACCCCATGTAAAAACCATAAATAGGGAGAGAAGGTGAGAAACGTGGAAAAATGGACAAAAACCATAAAAATGAACCTTGTCACTTTGAGGAAGAAACCATGGTGGGGGGATGCCAAGAGGAGATGGGTTTTGGGAACCCATGGTGCTCGAAATTTGACTAAGAAGGAGGTGGGAAGAAATATGGATAAATGGGTGGGAGGTTAGAATAAAAATGTCAACTTTTTATATTTTTGGGTAGCTCACATGGTTTGGTCACATGGTTTATCAAACCGTGTTTTAACTATGTAGAAGTTGTATTCCAACATTGGAGAAATTTAATGTCTAAACCTTAAGGTTATTATAATAGTGTGTAAACCGTATCATAGGTTAAACGTAGTATCCAAACATTCTGAATGGTTAATTGGGCTGAATAGCATGATTTCTACTAACCATGCGGTGCTCGTGTAAAATCGAAACCCTCCCAAAATTCCAAAAACGCAATAATATTAATCGTAACTAAACCTGAGCCTCAACTAGTGGAATAAAAGACCATGAGAAGTATAAAATTAAATCGTATCCACAATTGGGATGTGACATAAAATGATATTTTGATGTTATTCATACTCTAGAATGTTCCAAAGAAGGTATTGTGGGTTCGATTGTCTTTATGAACCAGGGGTTTATGTAGTTAATTTAAATATTAATTAATTTGATAACTACTTACATATGAATTTTAAATTATTATTTATAAATATTCAAACAATTACATTTATTGAATATTGTTTTTGATGATATTGGTGGTGAATTAATGAGTTTCATATATTCCATACACTGGTAGCCTGATTAATACCTGAAACGTTTTCATGGTTTCTAGATATGATAAGGGCAAAGGCCCAGTGTTAGTCGTCTTAGATGGGGTAGATCATGTATGAGATAACCATAATATATTTCAGACACACTTGTGTGTTGATAGTGTTATTATTTATTTTTTGTTTTTATATTAATACACAACATCTATTCGGAAACACATATATACTCTTTAGTACTTGATATTGTATTACATGTTTTGGTTATGAAGTGATATTGAAATTATTATACTTTTATTATATCTATTTATTTTATTTTTGTATTTATCTTACACTATTGAGACACTATGACAATTGGGTAAAGTCTCCCCATTATTGACATTGTACTCTTGCTGCTAGTAGACAGCCTCTAGCATACATGGAGGTGTGGCAGAAGTCATGTGACTTACCAATTAACAGAACCATTGTGTGGTACCCAGGTTGAGATGTTATAAAATTCCTTCATGATACTAGGGATTAAATGATAAGATAACATAGATAGTAAATTCCAACCAAAATAGAATTTTTATAGCTTTATGTGGTGTTTTTCACTATATCTTCTGGTTTGACCCCTTATTTTGTGAATTTAAATAGAAACCAATGTGACAAATATTTCAGACAGAAATGATTATAATTTTACAAATAATGTATCAATTAACTTATAAATGTGAATGATATACCATTGAAAATGATATATTATCCATTTTTTATTTTTTAATGGTTTTATGATTTTAAATTAATTTATTAATATATTATTTTGATAAATTCCATAGCCATACTGATACCCTCCAATTTAATGACATGATTATATAGAATACTTTTTATTAATTATTTTAGACTCTAATTTTATTATGTCACAAGCTATCAAAGAGATTAAAATTAATTAAAAAAATATAACATTAAAATCTTATTGTGTTATATTCGTCCCTTCATGAAAAAATTTTATCCACGAAATTTTTATAATGTCACCATGTAAATAGATGTGGGTAATTATTAATCATAATATCACTAGGTTTTCACAATACATGTACTAGTTTGAAATTTATATTAATTTCTGTTACCATACGATTCATCTAATTCTTCATCACATGTTCTCTAATGTTAAGAATCATGATAGTGTCTTAACCATAAGATAGATTAGGTTCCGATAATATTACATTACAAGTGGGAGCATAAATTGGGAATGCAATTTACCTACACAAAATGATATATGAAAGGTATCATGAAGATTATAAAGACAAGGTTAAATTTAAAAATATTATGATCTCTCCTCATTTTTTTTCTAGGGACTCAAAAGATTGGATTTACCAGGGTATAAATTCACATTTCATTCCAAAACCTATAAAACACTCCCATTTAGATAAATTCAAGAGAACGTTATACATTACGTGAAGTTCCCAACCAATCCTCCTGTTTTTAGATAATATATATTTTCTTTATTGATCTACACTGATATGAGCTTGAATATTATTTAAATTTTATATTTTCACCTATAAATGTTATAAGACTGTAAGAATCCCATCACCAACTTCATCAAAAAAAGTTTGAGTATGAAATAAATTTTTATATAATGATTCATACCACAATATTTGAATACATTAATGGAAAAAAATTAGGATAACTCTTCAAGAGTAAAATACATATACATCATCCCTTTAATTTTAAAAGAACAAGAAATCAAATTCTATTGTAATGTAGAAAAATTCCATTTGGACCTAATCACTAGTTTGTGGGTGATAAGTGCTGCTTTAATTTATATTTGTTTCAAGAAAATTCTACATAAGTTTCAATAATTTTGATGAAAATAACTGATCCAAATCTGAATCCTTTAAATGAGGTGTTTTATGGTCTCTTAAAACATTAATGATATTTAAAAATTCAAGGAAATCATGAATTAAATATTATTTTAATTCAAATAAATGTCCACATTTGGTTGGGAGATCAACAATAATCCACATTTCACATTTATTTGATGGAGTAATTAGTAGTCATATGAAAATTTCCATAGTAATTTCATATCATTTCCTCATAATAATAGGAAAAGTTTCCATTCCTCCACTAGGTTGTATTCTATAATCCATTACCTATTTACAAAAAAATATCATTATATATAATCTATAATTTCCAACATTATATTATCCCCCGAAATGTATTCCTTATAATCACTATAAATCCTTGTATTACCTGGATTTATAGAAAAATATTAGATATGATTACAAACATATAATTCTCTCATAAGATTAATTATAGATTGAACACATACTATCTTACTGAATTTATAACACCATTATCACAAATAAAGTCTTCCAACATTCCACAATTCATGTCTTTACACATATTTTTCCTTTTATCATCATCATTATAAGAATATTGTATCCTTCATTATAAAAATGGTATTGGAATAAATTGAAAATGTGGGGACATGTCCTCTTATAAATTAATTCCTATATCCATATTTACTATTTTCAGGTACACATGACTGTCTTCAATCCTCATTTTGTTTAGAACTTCATGATCATTCTTTCTGAATGTTCCCACTAGTGTATATTTCTTTTATGGGTGTTAGTTTACCATGAAATAAAAATACTTGATAAAATAATTTAAATTCATTTGCATCTTATTGATCTCAATAGTTTTGAATAGGTATTTCAAAATCATATAAAATTATTATATTTGGAGCCTTTAACTATTTAGATAATTTGTATATATCTAAAAATACAATATTATAGAATCCAATTAAAGGCCATGTCACTGATAACTTTTTTCATAGATCATCATCTTCTTGGATTAATAGGCAATAACATCATCATTAAAAAAATACATAACCAAGTCCCTTCATACATGCGTCAATATATATCACAAATACAATATCTATTTATGCTAGATAAAAAGTAAGAAAATTAACCAATCTACTCTTCAATTATTCAAAAAAAATTTCACATTCTATTTTCTATAGAAAATTATTACATTATGTATAATCTTGGTAAATTAGATAACCAATGTAGAATGTTTTTGGAAATAATATATTATAGTAATGTTATGAAACAATGAAACCATATAGAATAGTTTCTTTCAATACTATAGTTTATTCTTGTACCACATTTATCTTTATATGATAAATTTATGTCTTATCCATTGAGACATTATTGGTGCTAAAAAAACATTATGTTGTCAAAAATCACACATTCAAAATTTTCCATATAACCGTTTTCTTATAAGAGACTCAAGATTGATCCTAAAATTATTCTTATGGTCTCCATAGATCATATATTATACAGAGATATTATCATTAAACCCCCCCATAAAATAATTAAAATATTCCTTGAATGCTATGTTCATAAGATCTATGATGAAAGAGGATGAATTAGTGAATTCAAATTGAATTATTTTGATCTCATAATATCCTTTCCCCATCTAAAATGATTTCATTGGAACATAATTAATTATTACTCACAATTAGTGTTAGCTATAATGACATTAAATCACAGAGAAATTTTAATCTCCATGATGTTGATCAAATAATCCATAAATGTGAGGTAGAAAATACATTTTATTTATCTTAACAAAATACAAATATTTAAACAAAATTAACATCCTCATTGACTTATATTTAATATGAATGAAAATAATAGGGGACCCCAATGTGTAATAGTACTGAATATAAATATGTTACCAATCATGTTTTCTAGTTGTTTATTCATCTTTACTTAATCTGTAGTGTCTACAATATATGGATTATTTGAAATTAGAATTCCATATGAGATTAAATAATTAGAAATTTCAATAATACTATTTTGTGAATGTCCTGGTAATTTCAAAGAAAATACATTAGTATATTCATGTAAAATAAGTACATCATCAATTTGATAATTATCTTCTCATTTTTTAGATTATTATTTCTCTTCCTCTTCTAGAATCTCATTTATATGATCTATTGTTGGTGTATCTTGGAAGAACTCAGTTGATGATATTTCCCCTCTAAATATAAAGAATTGTATATAGTCTTCTTGAATATTGACCTGTATCTATTAGAAATAATATTTTCCATCATATTTTTACTTCATATAAATAATAAGGATTATTTTAAAAAAACCATATTTATAAAAACGAATTCCTCGAATTCAGAATGTTTCATTTCATTAAGGGAATTATTGGACACATCCATGTTTTGGTGAGACATCCAAAATGAGTCTTCACTTATAACTCCCTTCATTATATGATAATTATATAAATAAATTTCATGGAAAAAAATAATTATATAAATGATTTAAAAATAATGAATCTAGTATAGAATTATAGAAATTAATTTATATCATTAAGGATCTCATCACCACATCATTAGGAACTCCAACTTCATCTATTGTGATAATACATGTTTTTCCTTATTCCCTTACCAATTTCTAGGAAAATGTTCCTTTACACATTAGAAAATAATCTTTTTTGTATCTAATCACCTTATAGTTTAAGTATTTCACATTTTCATCTACATTTTTTCATATATTTTATTGATTATGGTGGCCTTTCTTCACACATAAAGAAAACATGTATTCCAAACTATTGTGTTCCATGTGGTTTCATCCCACATTTAGTAGAAGATATAAATTTTGAACATCCATTAACCCCTTTTTCAATATTTCTTTTTCAAGAGTTATCATAAATCTTTATATTATCTTTTTTCGTTAAAATACATAAGTCATGGAGTACTAGTTCAATGTATTGATTGCACATGATACTATATCCTCTATTAAAAATAATAAATCAGATAGTAGTTACCTTTTAAATAATCTAATAATCCCAATTATTAAATAAAAATTCACTTTATTTAGATTATGTACATATTCCACAATAAGCCATTCGATCCTTGTAAATTTTGATTCATAGTTAGCATCATTTTCACCTCTCATTTGTTAAAGACTCAGGAATTGTCTCTCCAATTCTGACCATTCCTTGTGAGGAAAATATTTTTCCCGTAACTGTTACATACACTAATTTTTCACCCTATTTCATAATTATAAAATATCTATAGTGTTTTGATATAAATACCACTAGTGATATTCATAACAATATTGATTATAAACATCCAAGATAGTCTTTCCCCATTCATTACCTCCCAAAAAATGAAATAATTTCTATGAAGAACATTTCTATTTATAACCGATAAATTGATAAATATATCTATTAAATTATGGAGGCGTATGATTCAAGAAGTAGTATAACATTATAAAACCATGTTTTGGATTAGAAGGCTAATCTATATGGGAAATTTAATTAGTCAGATCATTAATCATCTACAAATAATATAGTTATAATTTATTCAACACTAGATTCAAATCAATCTCAATCTTCATTATCATTCCCATAATGGTTATAAAAGCATGGAATATATGAACTGATATGGTCCCCGCCACTTCCTCTATGAACTATTAGTATAATATCACACATAAATGATTAAATCATAACATTATGAAACATAATATAAACTCAAGATAATAGTGAAACTGTTATCATAAATTGTTAATTTATGTAAAAGTAAAATCCAAATAATAATATTTATTTACTTAGGAATATTTTTTTATTCTTTTATTGGGTTTTTATTTCAAATATTTATTTTCTAATATCAACATCACACGGTTTGAACTGAACATCCAATTATACAAACCTTAAAAATCATGACCCTATTAGCCTACAATAGGTTGGTACATTGTTACATTGTCACTAAATTCATGGAGTGAAATACTAAAAGACTAAATAGTATAATATTATTTGTATAAGATACAAATAGTTAAAATTCACAATAAAATTGAAATTAAAAAATTCAATACAGTCTTTTAATTGAGTAATCCATAATTCAATCTTGGAAAAAATTAATATAAAGAATTTTACAAATCCTTCTATTTGGGGGAAGGGAAACATAATAAAGGAGTGATATGAGAAGCTCATTAATGGTATAAATACATTTAAATATATCATTAATATATAATTAAATAACAAATATATCATGGTAAATACTAGAATAAATATTTCATTTAATTAATAAAATTTACATGAAGAGTAATATGGTTGAAAAAATGATGAAAAATACTTCCATATAAATAATCATAGGATTTTAAATATTATAAATTGAAATTATAACTAGTCTAATAATAACCTATATATCCATAAATACTCTCATAATTATGTTATTCATAATTATGGACACCATTAACATATCATCAAGGCCTCGTTCTATGAAAAATTATATTAATGTGTGTAGAATAGACCTCTTACAAAAGACAGTTTGTCTTGGGGGACCTATCGATGAACCATGGGGGTATAGACGGCCACACCCATCGTATGAAATCTCTAATTCAATACTAATATGAAAGGTGTTTATAATTATAAATTTATGATTTAATATTTAAAAATGTTTATATGAAATATTTAAATTTCCCCAATCAATAATCATATTCATAAAAAATATACAGTAATATGGAAAATGGTATAAAAATATTACATCTATAGAAAAATTTATCATAACCATAACAAGAATGATTGTGGATGGTATAATAAAATTATGACCTCAATAAATCATAATACTGAAAAATGTACGTTGATATAGATAAAAATGAATTCAAAATCCCAATGTAGAATTTCATGGGGAAAATAGATCTTTTGACATTAAAAAAGCTATTTAAAAGTTAAAAATATAAACAATATTAAAAAAATTCCATTTAAAATAATATTTTAAGAATTAAAATTTATATTTGATGAAATTATAGGTCATTATTGTGGGAAATTCAAATCATGAATATTATGTTCAAAAAAGTACTATTTTCACACTGTTGAAAAAAGATTAAAATTTATAACCTTCAGAATATGAAAAAAATCCTTTAATTTTATGAATAATTAATCTTGGATAAATATTTTTTAAAAAATAATTTTGATAATTTTTTAAACATTCATGAAGATATATTTAAAGAACATTGACATGAATGTTAATAGATATTATAACAAATAGAGAAATAAATTCTAGTTTTCCTAAAAACTCATTTTTAAAATTTTTTATGTAATAAAGAGATGAAAATTACTCTAATAAATGAAAATTATTTAATAAGTAATGTATATGAAAATTTATTGTTTTTATGATAGAAGTATCAAAAAATACCCCCAAAAAATGATTAAACATAAACAATCCCAAATAATGACGAAATTGTGAAAAAAACACTTATCGTAGGTTTGAGTTCCTACTTCTACATCAATAAAGACAATATATTAATTATATAAGAATAATATATCTATTAAAAACCATACTCACATAAATCATACAAAATATCATTTACTTAAAATCTTTTATAACCAATTTATTTGAATTCTTTATTAAAATTCATGTTTTGATTCCTAATTCCTCAAATTTTCATGTATGTTTTGGTTTGGATGCTTTCTTCATTTTATTTTTACAAGTGTGTTATCCTATATATAATGTTATAATTGATTTAAAAATGATATATACTCATTATAAAATTATTTACATTATCCTATAAAATATAGTGTCAAAAAAATTAGGTACACTATTCATCGATATGGTAGGACGTATGTACACATGAACAATTTTTTCACTTTTTGAGAGATAGAATAAATTAAATTTAAATGATAAAATACCATTCAAGTATTATTATTATAATATATATATATATATATATTATATCCATAAATTTTTTTTTATTACAATCTATGTAAAGCTTAAATGAATAAAAAATCAAAATTTGTTATAGAATGGGTAGTCAAGATATATCTGTGAGTGACACAATAATTTTACAACATATTTAAGGTAAGACGGTATATATGTTGTATAATTATAAAATAATATGTATTCCATAAATATCATATATATTTATTTTATCAATATTTATAATTAAATATTTGAAATGGTGATGGAAAATAAATTACAATGCTTTAGGGAGATTGTAATGTGCACGTACTGAAAGGTGATGTTTTCACTTTTTGAAGAATGAATAATATATGGATTATGGTATTAAAATAATAAAAGTGAAATTAAAATATATTTATGATACTGTTTATTTTATCTTAAGATGTATGAAAAACATTCTTAGTGTGTAGAAAAATAAATAAAATTGATGGACTTATTAAGGATGATTATCTCATCTTTTGTAATATTCCTTTAAATCGCATCTTATGGGGCCTAGGGTATGAATTATTAGGGATAATATAAATAACAATTTTTATTGATTTCTTTAATATTAATGGATAGTGGTTGATCAAGATAAATTTTTTAATTTTCTACAATGATGATAAGGAAGTGGTTTCATTTTTTTAATTTATGTGATGGGGACATTTGTTATTTATTAAAATATTAAATAATAATAAATCCATTCACTACCAAACATTCCACAACATTTTCATTGTATAAATGATCAAGTAATATTAAGTTGAAATAAAATATTATTATAATAATTAGAAAATAATAAGTGTGGGTTTAAAATATATTATTTGGTTTAATCCCTTAGCTAAAATATTTTAACATTCACTGTGATAACCTATTATACATGATAACATGATTATAAATTTACATATAATATATATATATTGAATTATAATGGGATGTGAATGCATTTTTTGACTTTATATTACCCCTTGTTCATTTTCAAGATTTTAATTATTTTTAATTTTTTTATTGAAATATTATTTTGATAAATTATCTTTATTTTAAATTTTTATTGTAATTAATTAATTTGACATTAAATACACAATTAAAATTTTAAATTAAAAAATATTTATTTTTAATAACACTAAAATATCATATAATAATTAAAATTCATTGAATACTATAAAAATTTGTAATTATATTATATTATATATTTTTAATGTCACTTATTCATTTTTTATAAATTGAATAAATATTGCATTTGTGTTGAAGAAGAATTTAAAATTTCTATATAATAGCTAAAATTTATAAATAAATTCTAATTTATAAAATTATTTTATTGGAATATTTATAACTATTAATATCCTGTCATCAATTTGTTTTATATTTGGTCATATAAGAGATATATAAAACTTAGAGAGTGAAATTTTTTTACCTTCTTCAATATTAATATTATATTGGTAATTTTCCTGGAACATATCCTATTAAAATGTACATATAAAAACAATTTTATTAATGTCTAATTAAATTCATGAAAATAGAATTAATATTATGTATTGTGACCTTATTACCTTTTTATCATAGATTTATTGTGTTTACCCATTATCGTGTTGATGAATTTTTCCTATTATTAATACTAATAACGAATAAAAATAAAGGGACCTATTTAAAAATATTCAACATACTAATTACATATATGGGATATAAATTATCATGTTAAAAATATATAACTTTCTTAAATTAAATTTCAAATAAGTGTGAAAACATGACGAAACAACCTTTAGAAAAATACAATTTATAAGAATAAAACATGATTTATCCGCATCAAATTTTTTTTTAAATATTATACAAATGGTAAGAAATTTTATTGAATATATAATATTTAAATTTCATTAAAATCAATAACAAATAATGATTATATTATTTCAATAAGATAAAAACACATTTTTTGCTTCAAAATATATTTTCTCAGAAAATATTTCTTTTACTTTCAAAAAATATTTAGTTTTATTTCTAAGGAATTTACTGCAAATGAATTTTTTTATACATTTGTAAAACATATAATTATCAAAATTTATCCTGTAATATTCACACATTACAATTTAATATCTAGGTTATTACGATATACTTTTCTTAATGTTCTATCAAATATAGGATTGTTTATGTCACATGTTGTTAAATAGATTAAATTAACATAAAAATAAGTATACCATAATAAATTTGAGGATTGTAGTGTTATATGTTCAAATAATAGAGGATTGAAGACCCAATACCCAATAAAAAACCAAATACAAACAAAAATCTCTCTTATTAACTTAGTTTCAACATTTCACTCATTCTGACATGAAATAACCAACTATGGTAGATAGTTTTACATGTGTTAGATGGATATCTGACCATATTTTTTGATTTACACCTCCCACATACCTTCTTATCATTCAGTTATTGGATAATCTACCATTAAATAAACTTATAAATGGTTATTTTTGTGATGTAATGAATAATTTATTTAAAGGTTTGGGTTTTTCAGAAATGAATAAATTTTAATGTTATCTGAAGAAAAATGTCAATGAAAATCCATTCATGCCGTATAAGTTAAAAAAACTTTCTTCCCGTACTTTGGCCGGAAAAGTCAAAAAGTACCTTTTACTAAAAACAACAAAATATTCCTTTCATATATTTTAATAAAAATTCACCGAAGGGTAAAATTGGAGTTTAACAATTGTAGGTGGATGGAAATTGAGGAAACATGGATGTGGATGATAAATATTCCCCAGTGAATTCTGAAGTATAAACAATCTCGGATAAAAAAATGAGATTGTGAGAATTTCCCTTACCTTAGGTCTGATTTTCTTTGTAAGTGTCCGAACCACGTGTATAATTATTTAAATAATGTCATTTACTTATTCCGGAATCATACTTATTTTTATTATATCATATATGGTCATATTCCTAGCTTCTTATTAGTAATATTTCATTGCTACTTGTTATTCGGGTGTTTATTACTTTTTGTTCTTATGCGTGTTTTGTCGAATAAATTCTTATTCTTATTTTTAGATTATAGATACCTAATTTCCATAATGTTATTAGTGTAATATATATCATATTCATTCATTCAATTCATTTATATAATCATTATTCAATGAAGATCATGTAGAACAAGTCACATCACATCGTGGAGACGGTATTTTGTACGTACACACAAGTGATGATATCATTCCCATGATCGTGGAATTGTATTGGAGTGTATATATACTATTTCAGAATCACTATCAATTTATAATAATCATATATATATATATATATATTTTCTTTACAGCATTATACACATCCTAGTAAGGTGGTGGTGGAAAATAGATTACAACACGGTGTGGAGACGGTATTCCGTACGTACACACGCGCGGTGATTTAGTTTTCCATAGGATGGATAGATGGTGAAATAGGGTTGTTTAATACTTATAATAACATATCAGTATATGAGTGATACTTATGTTATTACTTCATAACGAAACAACCAATGAACATGATGTGGAAGAAGAAATAAAGTTGAAAGAATCGGTAACAGACATTACCTCTTTTTTGAAGCGTCTCTTTGAGACCTTCTTTTAGGGCACTAAAATTGGTCTTTGAAGAAGACCAGGACCTCTGGGATGTTTCTAGGGAAGTGGAGAAGAGAATGTGGCAGGGTTTGACCGATATTGAAGGCTCAAAGTGGTGTGAGGAAGAGAGGGAGGAGGCACCCTTTTATAAGGGAGGAGAGGGGCACCTTTGGAAAAACTAAAAATATTATTTTATTATAAAGTCATATTCGGTTATTAATAGGTCAAAATTAATTTATTTCGAATATAAGGTGGGTATGTTTCAAAATAATCTCATAAAATATAATTTAGACAAGTTTAGGGTTTTATTTTAACCTTATCATTTAGATTTTACTTTAAGTTAGATAATTTATCTTTTACCGTGTATTCTTGTTTTCTTATACTATAAGGTTGATAAACTTACTATAACAAGACAAAAGAACCCCAAGTTGTTGATTATTAATATATATAACCTTAAATATGTCATTTGGCCGAACCTTAGATTTTTAGAAATAACATAACAATTAATAATAATATATTTCTTTTAAACACTATTTTATGTCAATTTTGACACTATTTTGTAATTGATTTTTTTGAAAATCATAACAGAATGATTAGTTCGAAAAAAGTTACTTAAATAAATAATAACATGTCAAGTTAACATAAAAAATTATTTTAATTAATAAAACGTCTCAAATTACCTTTATTTGGGTATTTATAACATCAATTATGTCAATATTTCATTAATAAGATAATTATTGAATCATCATTGTGTCATAAATAATTAAATAATTTACAGTCTAAAAATTACAAATAAATTACCATTATGTAGGAAATCTCTTTTATCTTTCTAATGAATATTTATAGTCGAATTTATCTTATGTATAACCCTATATTAAAAATGATTTATTTATTAAACATTGATTTTATCTATTTTAACCCTTCTTTAAATAAATTAATATTAAATGTCCTAATCTAATCCAAGTGGGCCTAAATGGTCATATATTACTCCTAAGGTTGTTTATGGTCGAATTACACTTATCCAATAGAATTAGGACATGTCTTAGGGTAATAATAATATCATTTTTACCCTTAATTACCCTATTTTTATTTAACAGTGGTAAAAAAGTAAAAAGTTACTATTCACCAAAAAATATTTTTATCTCATTGAAAAACATTTTACTTACTGAAATCAACCGTGTCTATTGGATTTTTTAAATTCCACTCACAGAAGCGGTAAAATTAAGTTTTATGTGAATTTGGAAATTTTCCTAGGAGGTGGGTAAAAGACGGTGAAAAATTCAATAAATTTTGTATATATTATTATAAAATGACTCCAATGAATTGCATTGAACTTATATAGGTATTATGTATCAGTTTTTACCTAAAATAAATTTACATAAAATAAATGATTATTTAAATAAAAATTTTGTTTTTAAATAGTAACCGAGTGTTTTCACTATTCATTAAAAATTGAATGTTTTCAGAAAAATACCAAAATTTCACCGTATGCTAATTTCGATATTCGGAATCCAAAAATGAAGTCCATTTTGAAATATGAAATTAACAAAATTTCAAAATTGGTTATTACTGTTCATAACAGCTAGTTTTAATAATATTTTAATAGCATATCGTTGTTTAGTGAAACGCGGTATTGCGTACGATGCAAGCTATCGAGAAAGGTTTCAATTGTGTGTAAAGAAAGCCAAGCTAGTGTTGTGTGTAGTGAAAGATCCCTTTGATGATCTATATAAAATAAAAACAAACTATTTCTCATAAAAGTCTCGGGTGTTACAAATGATATCTAATTTATGAGGTTTGGGTTCTTCATTTGGTATGTCAGTCACATCATTAACTATTAAGCCATAGTAAGGTATGGGACACCAACTACAGATTCAGAGAGGTGACATTGGATTTTGGAAAGATGGGTAGTATGGATTCCTTATATCTTTTATATAATTGGATATTTATATTTATATATGACAGATTTTTAATATTTAAGGTTCTTGTTTCCCTATAATTAAACATATATGAGGTTTTATTCCACTTATTATCAGAGACCGTGGCATGGTTTATGAGTGGCCATTGGTTGTATTTTCATTTTTAATTGTTTTTAGTGAATCTCCCCAGAAGAATATATACTCATCAACACATGGTAGAACATCCCACACATTTATGGTATTATAAAATTGATTAATAGTTCTATAATGATCAATATGCACGATTCTTCAATGGAGAAAGAACATAGTTGTGTAGTGCTGATGTATGTTTCTTGTGATCATGATTTGTGATTTTCATCAAAGGGGCTCATCATTTTCCAACAATTATAGGATGATTATAGAAATATGATTTTGTGATCATGATTTCATTATTTTTTATATTCTAAATTTTTATTACTTTGTATATGATATTTAAATTATGTTTGTATTTTTTAGGAATGATGGTTGCTCTTTTTGGTGTTATATAGTTATGTTATGATATTTAAACATTTGTGGTTAAATAAAGTTTTCATTTATAAGGAATACCTTAGGTTTCATATTATATATTGAATATACTCTCCAATACCAGATCCATTTGTTATATCCTTAAGGTAAAATAGAAGTATTTTCATATAGATAATGTTGTATTCTATATGGAATGACAATGTTTTTTGTTGTATCATATACATTTTGTTTGAAGGATAGAGTTTTTCAAATGTATATTTGTTTGAGATTTTAGGAAAATATAGTCAATTGGTGTTATATATAGCCACAAGACAAGGGAACCCATCATAGGTTTTGGGGATGATAAATCCATTCACTAGAACATTGATAATCTATTAGTCAACTTAGGATTCAAATGAACTTTTTCTAAGATAAAAGTGAAAAAAATATGTAATATGTTGTGTGTCCATTGAAATTATGTTAATATTTATACGTTGATATCTAATAAAAATATTATGTAATAATATTGAGTTTTTATATTATATATACAATATATACTTTTATATATCTATATATACTCTTGAGGAAGGGTAAAAACCCAACCATGATATATTTTGGTCCTATAGTAATTGATCTTCTTAGTGGTAATGCCTAAATCAAGGGACTCATTCAAGAGGTGTTCCCATTATATGGGGTGGAGTAGTTCCTCCACCTGTACTCTAACAAAATATTATTTTTGTATTTATTTTTATTCAAATTAAATACAATATTTCATAGTGTGTACCACATCACACATTGAGCATAAAATAACCTTGATATACTATGGAAATATTTTTATTCAAATATGACTATTATAATATAGCCATTGATTTGATATTTTTTAATATGAGACAATAAATTATGAAATATATGATGAAACGTTCTCTTTATTCATATTTATTCATTATTTCTTACGAAATAAATATGAAGCTATGGATGTTAAGTTTAAAATTACATCATGTTAAGAATAGAAAATGATTAAAACAATCACTTTTCTATAAAATTAGATTTTCTTTATATTTTTTATTTATAACTAAAATATATATTATTGAATTTTATAGTATTAATTTAAAAAAAATTATCATGAAAATTTATTCATCTTGTAAAAATTATTTTGGAGTGATTATTTTGGGATTTTTCATAAATATTTAAATTTTTGTTTAATAGTGACAAAAACAAATTTCAAAATATTGCATGTTTAATGAAAATATAATGACAATAGAATGAATTTAATTTTAATATCAATTTATTTATGTAATATATATATATATTTATTGTTTACTATAATTTATATTATAATATATTATTCATTTTATAAATCTATGTTAGTAATTTTTAAATACTAAATGTTGTATACGTTAAAAATAAGTATTTTTTATAATTCTCCTTTAATAGTATTCTCATTAATTTTCTGTTCGTATTTTCTTTTTTAAATGATAAATAATTATCCTTAACATAACAAAATTTTATTATTTTAATTGAAATCGTCAATTTATAATACATTTTTATAAATTGTTTCTTTGGCCTAAAATTGATATTTATCTAAAAAATATTTTTCATTAAATTTTTTGAATTTATATTAGTATTATATTTTTCTACACATGATAACTAAATCAAATTAAAAGATTCCATATTTGGGAAAATCAAACTATATTATTTGCTAATATCTATTTCATTTTTTGTTGTGAATATTAAACATGTTAGATATTTACTACAATGAAAAGGGTAAAATAGGATAATCATTGTTAAAAAAAATGGGATAATGTCTCCAAATATCTAAAAAGATAAATTTATTTCATTTTTAGTGCATATTTTTGTTGAAATCATTATACAATGAAATATATTTATTTTTGGTTAAATATTCCACTAATAATGGAATTTATATTATTTTTAATTGATAATTAATTTTTATATGTCATTATATTATTTTTAACATATCGGATTTGTTTTCATAAGAATTAAAATATATAATAAATATTATGATTTTTTATTTATAATATCAATAAATTATTTTCCTTATAATAATTTATTATTTAGTATTTGTAAATGATATAATTAACTGAAAAACATAAGCATCGATGATCCAACACATGTTCACATTATAGAAAAATAAATATTAACATAATGAATGTACTAAATGTTATCTATTTTTTCAAATTAAAGTATATTATGATTAATATGGATGAGAATGAATATTATTTAACATCATAAAAAATAAAATTCAATTTCAATTATCATCATGAGATTTTAAAAGTAAAATTATGTGAATAGACCTAAATGTTACTTTAAAGATGTTTTATATTAAACAATAATTGATATTTTTTAAAAATTCTTAATTTATTTATAATGTCTAAAATGAAATTCAAAAACGTATATAATATCAACCATTACTCAATTATGGTAAACATTCTTATTTCTTATTACATTATTGAATATTAAAATACATAATATTTTCTCCATGGCAAGTTTTAAGAGGGTTAATAAAGGGTTAAACTAAATAGATCAGAGTTATAACAATAAAAAAACATTTTTCAATACTATTTAATTATTTTATCTCAAAATAATATTAAAAAACATCGATAATATATGTAATTTTGAGTAAAGATTCCATGAAAAAAGATATTTCATTATTCAATTTTTTTCAATACAAAAAAGTGAGAATCTCATTTGACATATAAATGGATTCCTACTCCCATATCATCATATAACCTTCTGGAGAAAAATATGTCAACCAAAAACTAAACAAATACCTTCTCATCTTCACTATAAATGTTATATAGGTGTTAGTCTTATTAAATGTTCAACCAAAAATAAATGAAGAAGCAATGCAGTGGAGGTTTATGAATGAAGTGGTAATCATAATCATCTAATCATTTTATATGTTTTCATCTTCCATATACCCCAAAAATTATTTATCTATAATGATATAGAAAAATAAGAAACAATATATTAGTAAAATTATATAATGTTAATATAATCATTCTTATCTATTTTTTATCCACCATAATAGAAATTGAAAATGTTGGCGAGCATACAAAATGATTATAATCTCCACTAAAAAATATATATTTTTTTCATCACCAAATATCATGGATAATTATAATTATATATATATATATATTAATGATGATATATTTTATTTAGGAAATTATTACTATTCATAATAAATAAAATATTTTTTACCTTTTGATCTTCACATCCATTTGATGATGATAATGTTTCTCATGCATACATGTGCTCTACCACCTCCACGAAGGAATGCGATTATTTATTTATTTCATATTTATATGGATGCTAATAAGTATTGAATTAAATACTATATATAATTTATATGACATAATTATTATTATGTAAAACCAAATAATTTTTTACATTATTTCATTCAGACCGTCGAATATTAAAGATATCACATGTGTGTACGTATGGACTTGTACCTACAAAATGTAATGAAATTAAATTTTTGTAAAAAACACATATAAATGGTTATAATTCTATATAAAATAAAATATACATAAATAAAAAATGATTAATATCATAGCGATGATGAAACCATGCCCATTATAAAGGGACTATAACATAAAAAACAAAACATTCATGAAACATGACATAGTGAACACCATGAATGCTGATTTTAATGGGGATTTATTAATGAATGAGTAGTTAGAATTTATAAGTCAATAATATATGAATGTAAATAAATTAATATATTTTTTTTAAATTTTATGTTTATATAAATTTATTATTTATGTATTTTAAGTGTGTATATACAATTTATTTGATATGAGATAACCATTTTTTATATCACATTTAATGTTATTAGACAAATTCATTATTCAATAATTATTTTTTGGTGTGGTGTATATATTGAATAGTAATATGTTTTATTATGTTTTTAATGGATATTATTTTGAATTTTATGTCAAAATATGTTTTCCCATTCTAAAGATTTGAATTTAGTGATTACCAAATCCATAAGGGTTTAGCATTAAATATTATTTTTAATTATGATTATTTATTCATGTCTATAATTCAGTGTAATTATATCAAAATTATCTATAAAAATCCACATATTTTCTTCTCTAATTTTTATTTTTTTATTTTAATTTCATTTTCAACTCTTTGGTACACAAAGTAGTTGAAAAAAATGATTTTATAAATGGGAAAACCATATTTCCACTTTATTGAGTGGACTTTTTCAAACATAAAAATTATAAAAAAATATATTAATGAATATTTGATTAGTGGATAAAATGATTATCTAAATTCATTTATGATAATATATTACTTTATTTTCAATTTTTTAGAAATTATTTTTTATAATTTTTCCAAATAGGTTTGCTGTGATTTTTTATAGAAATTTCGAATGGAATCATTATTTTAATATTTAATGAATGAATGTTTTTTCATTACATAATAAATAGTATTTGATAAAAATATTACATAAATGATGTATATGTAATCTATTATATAATTTTATCAAAGTAAAATTAAATTTTTATCATGTTTTCAATTTGTTATTTGAATTTTCATTTAATGTTGTGTTACATCTATGTCAATATCCATTGTGGTTTATTATTCATAAAAGGATATATAAGCTGCTGATATAAACCATTTTATTTTCCTATATGGATTATGGTGATTATATCTTTAAGATTATTTAATGAAACCTAATAATTTACCACTAGGTAAATGTTTTAGGATAAGGTTGTTATGAAACATATTTATTTTCCAATGGATATGCTTTGTTCAATGATTTTATGATCTTTTGGAAAAAATATTTATTTATTTACTTATATTATGGGTGGGAAAAAATATTTAACTCTATAATGACTTGGGTAAACTTTTATATCTTATGATTTGAAATGAAATGGAATAGGGAGTGACCAACTTAAATAAAGGAAACATTCCACTATTATAAACAAGGCAGTGATATTATTCTATGTAAATGATGGGAATGGAGAGTGAACCCAATCTACTCTAGGACTCTATAATTAATGATTGTGTTGATAGTGTTATTTTACTAAAAAATTATTATCCATACTTATGATTATGTCGCCGAACATATGTCATCTGGATATGATATTTTCTTATAACTCATTATTGATTGTTTAAGTTTCCCAAATTTAATGGATTATGTCATTTATTTTTAAAAAGTATTATGGAATGAATGCTGGTTAATATTTTGTAGACTATAATTATAGTATATGAAACCTAATGTTGGTTGGCACCTAATTTTTTAAACTAAGAGCTAATGGAGGGTACATTAAGAAAGATATTTGATTAATTTATTTACTCATTCCATTTATTAAACAACAACTATTTCCCTAAATAAGTATACTATTATATAAAACATCTAGTGTCAACCACATAATCCTGTGATTTTTTAGAGGAGGTTTTATTGGAATTTTTGGTATGATTGAGATCTGATGATAACTTGTGATTAGATGAATGTGGAAGAACAGTTCGAGAAAGCATTGAATCTTCCCCATCACTTGAGAACATTTTTTTCCACAAAAATAAATCCATAATTGATGTATGGAATAAAATTTTATATATCATCAAATTATTAAATGATTATGGGTGGTTTTATTTTTATATTCATTGACCTGGGATTAATTAAACATTAACATGATTATTTTTAACGAATTAAATTTATTTTTTTATTAATTATTCCATGTTTCTCACCATCAATATCCATGATGCATGATCATAGGGAAAGAACCATATTCCAACAATTTATGAAGTATAATTCATGCATCATTATATCACATATTCAACATGATTCTCACCATTTTTTTATGGGGCTACGATTTGAATTTTTTGATGAGTCTCTGGGAAATTGGACTACATGGTTTGTGGTGGATTTGTGGGAAATGAATAGATCATTGATTTGAAAAATAATTGTGATGTAACATTTTTTATACTAAATGGATTTACGATATATATCCGCAATAAAAATTGTAGGTGCATGAGGTCTACGATAGATTCATGTGGAGGGGAAATATTAAAATTTCTTTTCACTAAAATTTGGGAATCAAGGCATAATAATGATACCAATTTATTTTGGGATGTAAAGACATAGAAAAAGTGATTTGAGATCCATATCAAGAAGCTACATGACATATATAACTTTATGCCTAATTCATAACATCATGTCATGTAAAAGGATGAATACAATCCACGCTGTCCCTAGCACCTGCGAGTCTGGATTCTGAGAGGATATAATATTCACTTTCCATGCGGGACCCCCAATTATGGGAACCGGTGATGACATCTTGGCATGTACACAAGGAATAAATAAGAGCAAACACTACCAAACACATGTGCACATCTTTTATACACCAGCTTGGACTGAAATGCAATCATGGGTAGAAGGACATTGTCTTGGAAAAGAGCACATGGTTAGGCCTTATATTATCAACACAAATTGCTATGGCCCCATAAAATCTATGTATACTAACATGTACGATGATTAATTTCTATAAGGGACATGTATATTGACTTGGTGGGTTCACACACCTTGTAGACTCCCATACACTCTGCGTACTTCCCTCTACATCTTATATTCCTCGCACCTCATTATTTTAGACCGTGATTTTGGAATGTGCATAATCTATCCTTATGATTTTTCTCTGTAGAACACAATGGTAGACTTCATATTTGAAATAATGATAGAACATAGAAATTTCAACATATGAAACATATTTAGGAGATTCTTGAAGTCATCATTGATCGGGGAGCGCCATCAGTGAGATGATAGGATTTTCAACCCAATATCATACAATGGTGTGGATCTACCATAATCCATACACTATTATAAGAGGAACCTATTGAGGGAATTAGTCATGGATATTTAACTTATTTATTTTCACCCCCGTGAGCATTGGGGAATAGTTTTTCAAACTATTTAGGGGAACACCATGAATTATATGAGCTTGGGTCCTATACATAGTAAGTGGAAACATCCTGATGTACTAGGTTGGGGGTCACATACCTAAAAGTGGCACACCATAAATATACACGGGTGTGGGTCCCTTAAAAATATACTAAGTAGAACCCCATTAACAAATTAAGGTGCGAGTCTTCTATATAGTTATTCTTCCCATATGAATATGTCATATAATGGTATGTTGTGGGTCCTCCTAGTGGTTAATTATTCTTACACACTATATGATGTGCATCAAATATTTTATTCTTGTAGAAAGTGGTGGAATCATCAACTTTGGATGGGAAGTGAGACGGAGATACCCATTTTCATTCATATGGGCTTATTATATGAGCATATGTATATGTCTGTTATTTGGTTAAATAATAATTGATTTAGGTTGAGATGACATCTTCTATAATATATCCCATTTCCCAACTTCATATTTTGAGGCAACAAACCGTGTGTGGGTGTGTATAATCACATCTTCATTAGATTTTATAGCACTCTTTTTTCCTTTATATAAAAGGTACAAGACAACGATCCTTTTAGTAGGGGAATAGGGATACTATGGTTCAATGAAAGAATATGATGGTTAGGTTTATGGACCTTGAGCGTGGATTTCTCATCATTTATTTTCCAGTTTCTTTCTGGTTGGAAAACATTTTTTAAGAGGGAATTTATTTTTCGTTTTTTCATTTTGGTATACTATATGACAAAATTTTGAATTCCCTAATAATTGTAAAATGAACTGTTTTTACTCACTTTGGTTGTATATGTTATTAAAATTCCTTTAAAGTTGTATATAGATAATGTCATGTGAATGAGTACATGTACATTAGGAAAATCCCTCCGATTATAGTTATGTGTTATTGATCCTTATCACTAGATCATGGATTATGGAGATAGTCTAGGGGATGTGATTATCCAGTCTTCCCTTAACTAGGAGGTCCCCTATGGGTCTGGTAATTATAGATTGGAATGAACTGTTGTTAAACCTTGGGATGGTGTTTAGAGATTTATACCCTAGTGAATATTTTTTGGGAACTTTTGGAAATAATTTTAAAGAGTCTTAAGAGCATATTTCCAGATACAAAATCCAATGTGTGTTTAGAAATAGACATATCCATACACCATGACTCTGGATACCTACTTGTTAACATAGAAAACCCTGACATTTCTTCTAGAGAATATTGGTACATGCACCATATAAGATTGAGTCATTATTCTTTCTATCATGAGTCAACTGCTCATTTATATATGATCATATAAAACTGTAATTATTGATTAATTTTATGATTCCACCTAGAATACAAGATACCATGTTACTAATTTTTGATAAGGATGATGATTAAGTCAGTAAATATGCCTCTATTCAAGGACTATCTCACACTATTGGAAACCACAACTATACCCACAAAAATATCTGAACTATTTAAAAAAACTGTAGGCATATGTATGTTAATAAATGGTTTTTACCAACAATTAAATCCAAATGTAGGTATAAGGGTGGGATTAAGAAGGGTATACCTACAGTTTAAAAAACCATTGGTATAACTTATCTAAAAAAGTAGTTCAAAAAACCATTGGTATATCTGATCTATCCCAACTGGGTTTAAAGACCATTGTGATAAAAAACCACCAAATACCCACGACCATAATGCTTCCCAAAGATATGCCCACATTTTTTCTTCATTTTTCTCTAGCGGTGAGCCTCTGTCTGCATTTTTCCATAGCATTGAGCCTCCTTTATCCAGAAGCAGATATTTTTCTCCAAAATAAGAGACCACTTCCACTTCAAATTTTTATGTGGTAAAAAAGTTATATCTTTTTACCCTATTTATTTTGGAATTTTCATTCTATTTTAGTGAAATTGGAATTTAATTTTTTACTTTGTGTGCTCATCCATTATGGTGAAATGTTTTTCAAATTTTTTATGTCATTTTAATCCTCTTTAAGGTTTGTGTTTCAAATAATTTTTTTTTCATGAAGGGGGGGGGGTCTAGGTGGGGAGGGGGTGTGCAGGTTAAAAGCTTGGAGGTGGTTTGGTTCTTCCATGTGGGGTAGAGGTTGGGTTGTCCAGGTCGGGTGGGGTGGGGGTGGGGGGTGGGAGGGCTATCCAGGGGGTGAATGATTGTTTCCCATGGGGGGGGGGGGGGTGGTTTCCCCAGGGCTGGTGGGGGGTGGTTTTCATGGGGTGGGGTTGTCCATTGGGGTGGGGGTGTCCTGGGGGTGGGGTGTCCCTGGTGTTGGGGGTGTCCGGGGGTGTGTGGGGACCGTCAAGGGGGTGGGGTTTTCTAGGGGGTGGGGGTGTCCAAGGGGTGGGGATCATCCTATGGGGTGGACTGTCCAGGAGGTGGGGGCTGTCTAGGGGGTTGGGGGTGTCCGTGGGGTGGGGGTGTCCAGGTGGTGGGGGGTCCCCAGGGTGGGGGTGTCCTAGGGGTGGGGTGGTGTTTGGGGGGTGTCATGTCTGGGGTGGGGGGCTATCCATTGGGGGGGGATTTCGAGGGGTGGGGGTGTCAAGGGAGTGGGGGTGTCTAAGGGCGATGTCCAGGGTGTGGGGGGATTTCCATTGGGGTGGGTCATCAAGGGGGGTGTGTGGGTGTCCTGGGGTGGTGCTTTCTAGGTGGGGGTGTGGGGGTGTCCATGGGGGTGGGTGTGTCAATGTGGTGGGGATGTCCATAGGGAGGGGGTGTCTAGGGGTTGGGGTATTTAGTGGGGATGTCCACGTGGTGGGGGTTTCAAGTGGGTGGGGGTTTCCACGTGTTGGGGGGCTATCTAGGGGGTGGGGAATGTAAAATGGGGTGGGGGTATCAAGTGGTGTGGGGGAAATATAAGGGAATGGGGGAGTCCAGGGGGTGGGGGTGTCCAGTGGGTGGTTGTGTCCGGGGGGGGATGTCCTAGGGGGTAGGGTGGGTCCAGGGTGTGGGTGTTTTGGGGGGGTGGGGGTATTTCCCTCGGGTGGGGGATTCTATGGTGTGTTGAGGTTTTCCATAGAAAGGGGGTGTCTATGTTGGTGCACATGGGGTTCATGGCTTTCTATGAGGGTGGTGGTATCCAGGGGGTTGGGGGTGTTCGGGGGTTGAGGGTGTTCAGGGGGTTGGGGGTTTCTATGATTCCCCCTATTCCCTCTCATATATTTAGTTTTTTGTGTTACAAATTCGTTATCATTTTTTAATTACTTCCATTTTTTCAATTACAAGAAAAGAAATAAATTTATGAGAGGTGATGGAAAAAGATGACGAACAACAATCATCACATGGCTATGATGGGCGTTCTACCACAAGTGCCCATAGTGAGTATTTTATTTCAAATAAATATATTTAAATAATATATAATGTCTTGTGATTAATTTTGTTTTAATCATTTTTGAATGATTTACCTATTAGGTTGAAATATTTTCTGATCGGCCTAGTAGTGGTCCTAGTACTCGGGGAGTTCAAATGAGGAGGGTTGGTAAGAGATCTTGGCGATCTGGTCAGTATACCCGATACGACCCTTCCACTCCCACTGACAAACCATCTATCCCACATTATGTTCTCGATGTGTCGTTAGGGACACATGAGATATTTAGGCCTCCCATGTTTCCACCACCCATTACATCTGGGTCTCCTCAACAATCTTTAACATATATATCGATGATTCCCACTACCCATCCAACATTCGTCCATCCATCTATGTCATGTTATTTTAATTCTATTTCCTTCTCTCTGAGCTTCTATATTCCATCTTCATTGAAAGATGCTCCACTGGAGTCTATCCCTACAGAGCATACATTTGTACCCACTCCACATGCACATGGCCGTTCTTTAATTTCTACGCATCTAGCAGTGTCAATTTATCATACTTCTACAAGAATATTTAGAGAACCCTAACAATTTTTTATACCATTTTTTTCAATATAACATATATTGATAAGATATAGGTTTTTATTTCATAACAGATGCATCTATGGATTGGAGGTTGTGGAGGGGGAATACACGCATGTGTGCAATGTGGAAGTTCCACATAGAGTTGATGGTGGAGAACAATGAAGGCCATCAAATGATTGAAAAAACCATGCAGTAATGTCAGAGTTTTTTGGAGATGCTTTTATATTACTCTTACATCATTTTTCCAGCCCACACTTATTGAGATAGTTTCCAAATGATTCCATGGAAAATACTTGGATAGAAGTATCAGTATGAATGTTTTTTGTATTTAATACAATATATTATTTTTGATTTTATTCGAATTAATTTTTTGGTTTCACCTTCAGTTTAATTTTTCTGATGGTGAGGGTGAAAGGGTCGCACATCTAAAGGATTTAGGTGAAATATGTAAAGACTATATGAATGAGTTGTATATTGGATGACAAGCATGATTTGGCACATATTGAGAGGAAGTACATATCGTGGATTATTTTTCGATAGAACAATATCAGCAGATGATTACTTATTGGATGACTATCCGGTTTAAGTTATTAATCACATTTGAGGTATTTAAATGAAAACATTCTTTTTTTGTGATTATAATATCTTTTGTATTATTGAAATTTATTTTCGAATTATCCATATGAAATAGAAATCATTGATGCTAAAAAACACCTACACACATTGGGACATACTACAATGCCAGATCATGAGTGTAATTTGGTATGGAAGTTTTTTATAATTTATCTTTACGACTTGTACATTCCATTGTTTCCACCATAATTTATTTGATTGCTAAAATTTCATATGACTTTGGTTATGAAATTAATTATTTGAAACTTATTTTTTATTTTGGTTTCTTACATTCAATTTCATTTTATAGTCAAACATTGAATATTGTAGGACATGTGCCTCATTAAATACTGTTTTTCTTGAGTAGAAGGATGAAAGATGGAAGTTCGGTTAATGAACTGACTCAACAGAGGATTGTAAGTTTTACTTTATGAATTTTTCATTTTATTATCTTTTTTTTATCATAATAATATATTTATATTTGTAACAAGATGATTTATAGGCCCTTTATTCCCAGTAACCTAACAATTTTGGGCCAAATGATCATTTACATCAGTTGTTGGGAGATGAGAACCCTAGAAGAGTATGCTGCCGACAGGGGAAGAGTATAGTCCCGATGATTTGTGGGCCCTCCTTAGGTACGTGTTGTGTTGCTACCTAGTTCTAAAAATATAAGGTACGAGAAGAATATGCTGAAAAAAGGGCCACATAGACTGCATAATAGTCTGTTAGGGAAAACATTGCATTTATGAAACTGATGGATGTTTTAAATCCAACATAACCACTAGAGGCTAATATAACTTGTGATAAATATATGAAATTTATGTGTTCAATATATGGTTCACTATGTTTTAGTTATTTTGGTAATCTAGATATTGTTGAGGAGGAGATCGTGGAAGAGGTGGGATATAAGAAGCTTGAGGTGGAGGTGGAGGGAAAGGAGGAGTCTAAGGCAGAGGACGAGTCATGGAGTAGGCTAAAGATGAGTAAAAGGGTGAGAATGAGGGAATTGACTTGGTTAGGGATGATGATGGGGAAGACATTGAGGATGGGGGAGTCTGATTATGACATTGATGATAGTGATGGTTATGAGGGACTGATTGATCCATTACATTTTTTGACCTATATTATTTACCATTTATGCTTGATGATTTGTTGTGCCTACATTTATGTGTGATTATGTAGGTCACATTATCTTTATTTCATTATTAATAAATAATAAAACTTGAATTATAATTTCAAATGGTGAATTTTGATGGCTTTATTTGTGTTATTCTGAATTCTGTATTATGTGATGCAATTGCATTAATGTTATTTTGATGGAATACTATTTGGATCATATTTTATTTCATTGATGTTACATCAAATTTAGTATAGATTATTGAAAATATAGGTAATTTCACAATAAATTGGATCTAATTAATTATAAATTCTATATAGTTTCATTATTTTTGCTGGTAATTGCACATTTGGAGGAGGATGGGGGTACCTACTTCTCGAGTGGCGGCAACTCTATGCCCCAACCCCCTTGGAAACCCCCACTCATCCTAGATACCCCCACCCCCAATATATCACCACCACTGGACAACCCCCACCCCTAGACACCCTTATCCCCTTGGACAACCCCCCATACCACCTAATGACCTCCAACACCCCTTAGACACCCCAACCCCCATTGGACACCTGAACCACCCCCTCGATGCCACCCCACCTGTGGACACACCCACCCCCTGGACACCCCAACCCCCATTGTCCACCCCCACCACACTAACAGCCCCATGGACATCCCCACCCCCTGAAAAAACCCACCCCTTAGAAATCCCCTACCACCATGGCCACCCCACCCAGTTGGAAAACACCCTCCCACTAGACACCACCCCACCCCATGGACACCCCTACCCCTGTGTACAACCCATCCACCACCCCGGACACCCAACCCCCTGAAGATCCCCTTCACCTTGGATAGCCCCCCCCACCCCCACCACCACCCCTAGACAATCCCACCCCATTGGATTCCCCCCATGACCACCCCACATCCTCCTGGACACCCCCACCCCCAAGGAAACCTCCACCCCCTAACATCCCACATCCCTTAGACACCCCACCCCCTAGACTCACCCTACCCCCTTGGACAGCCCCAACACATTTTGACTGCCTGCCCACCCCCTAGACACCCCAACCCCATGGAATCCCCACCCCATGGACCCCCACCCCCTTGGAGACCACCACCCCCGGGACACCCCCACACCTTCAAAACCCTCCACCCCCTAGACACCTCCCCATCCCTTGGACATGCCCACCCTCTACACACCCCCACCCCCATGGACAACCCCCACCCCACCCCACGGACACCCCAACCCCTGGGCACAGCCTACCCCCTTGGACACCCCCCACTACCGTGGATAGCCCCCACCCACCCCCCAGACACCCCTTCCACCTTAGACAGCCCCCACCCCCTGTGGACAGCTCTCGCACCCCCTTGGACACCCCCACCCCCAAGACACACCCACACCTAATGGACACCCCCACCCACTGGACACCCCCACCCCCTGGACACCCCCACCCCAGGAAACCCCCCACCCCCATAGACATCCCCCACCCCCTGGACACCCCTACCCCCATGGACAACCCCCACCCCGAGACACAACCCCACCCCCTGGACACCACCACTACTAGACACCCCAAACCCCATGGACAACCCCACCCCCTAGACACCCCCACCCATGGACACCCCCATCCCCCTTGGACAACCCCACCCCCGTGGAGGGCTCTCCCAACACCCTGTACAACCCCACCCTGGACACCCCCACCCCTAGTCACCACTACCCATGGACACGCCCACCCCCTTGGATATCCACCACCCTCTAGACACACCCAACCCCTTGGACACAACCCCAACCCTACACTCACGCACCCCAGGACACTCCAACTCCTACGGAACCCCCTTCACCACCCCCCTAGACAGGCCCCCATCACTCTGGACTATCTCGACTCCCTTAAACATCCCCCACCCCCATGTACAACCCGAACACCCCCCCCCCCAAACACCCCCAACCCATGAAAACCCTCCATCCCCTTGGAAACCCACACATTCCTAGACACCCCCACCCCACATGGACACCCCTACCCCCATGGATAGCCTCCACCCCTGTATATCTCCCACCACCTAGACACCCCCAACCCAGAGACAACCCCCCCCCCCCACCCAATGGAACGCCATCCCCCCACCTCCCCCTATTCACCCCACCCCCTTAGAATTCCCCAACCCCTGGACATCCCCCACCCCATGCACACCACATAGACACCCCCAACCCCATAGAAAGACCCCACCCCAAGAGACCCCCACCCCCTTTGACAGTCCCCCCTCCCTTGGCACCCCCACCCCATGGACACACCCACCCTCGTGGAGAGCCCCCACCACCATGTACAGCACACCCACCTCCTAGACACCACACCCCTTAGACACCCCCACCCTCTGGACAACCCCTCCTCCTTGGAAAACCCAATATAATTACATGGATTTTATAAGGAACAAAAAAATATAATAAATAATCCCATGTTTTCTCTAAATTGTCATTCCCCCCTCATTTCCAATGACATTCTTGTTCAATCCACATTTAATTTCATACTGGTAATCGGGGCCTCTTCTTTGTCCAGTTACCATGATTACATTGAGAACATTCTATATTACTAAAATTATTTATTAATAACCTTTATAACATTGAATTGAACATCATTCCATTAGTTAGTGAACCAAAATCTACCATAATAGGATTCACTCACACCTAAAGGAGATGGTAATACAATATTTCATATATTTTGACTTCTTTTCTTCCCAATTAAATCACCCCACAACCATAATATCCAATTCATCGTTGTTTTTTAAATTTTATTAAATAGAATTTCTTGCATGGTTTTTTTAAATTTGTTACTTTTAGGTGTTGTATTCATAATTTTATATAGTTTTCTTGAGTGTTTTATTTGTATTCATCATTATACTAAAGGTATGTAATAAAATTCTAGAGTAGAGGTTGCTATATTCTAATTGATGGAATTGCAGTACCAGAAATGTAGAGGGGAGGCTGCTGGAATTTCATAGAAGGGGAGGTTGTTGTTTGGTGCTTCATTGAATAGTAAGGGCATTGGAATTGCAGTGTTGTGGAGTATAGAATATACCAACAGTTCTATAAACTATTAGTATACTATATTCTGGACTATATATGCCAACATATTCATTTTAATGATTGGAAAAGACATATGCTGCATGTATACCAATGTTTTAAAAACTGTTGTAATAAAAATACTCCAATGATTTTTTAAAACTGTTAGGACATGTTAGATGCTGGATAGTATGTCTACCAATGTTTCTTCAACCCTTGGTACACATATATACCAACTATTTTAATTAATTTATTGGCATAGACTACAAACATATAAACTGTGCCAATGATTTTTAACAAACTGTTGGCGTATGGGTTTTTCAATGCCTAACATACCAACCATTTTTGAAACCATTGAGATAGGAAATCCCAACAATTTCAAGCCCATTACCATGGGGTTAAAACTATTATGATATGTTAAATATTCAGTACTCCCATGAGATCATTATTCTTATTGGGAAGGAACAATCACCCTCTTTTGCTGAGATCCATATTTGACCAGAAATGTAGGATACTCATGTGTGTTGGATTAATAAACCCCTTCAGTTCTACCACTGTAGGATTCAGTGGTTATTTAGTGATCTATATCCCAAAGAAGTGGAGGATTGAATTATTTTGTTTATTTGAATATAATGAATTTATTGGAACCATGCTGATAAGATGACAGATCTAGAATTCAGTATTTTCCACATATCATTAGGGCGTTGTAGGTTTCTAGTTACGCATATTGATGATTATTTTCCATTCACATGGTCAAACCTCATGAAGTTGTTTCTTGAGGAGTACTACCCATCACACATTCACCCAATTCAGATTTAGTGGAATATAGAGATGCGAAAGGGATGTATTATAGTTTCAAAGTATACAACGAGGACAATTGACATTATCCAATACTCCCTATATGTTAATAGAGATAGTTTATTTAGAGAACATATGATTTAGTAGGGTCTTTATAGAGACAGTCGTTCTAGTGTGTTGACAGTGTGCATTCCCAAATGCACGTGAGTTCTTGAGTAGGAATTGGTGATTAAGATACTACTATCTATGAGATTCTAGGTTATTGATAGATGGAATCATGGGGATGATTCATTTTATTGTAACTAGTAGGCTCTAGGTGATAGTGTGTTGAAATATGAGACCATCTAATAGAAAAACCCAGGAAAATGACAATGTTTCATATGGAATTCACATGAGATTATTTGATATTAGAGATGTGTGATTGTATATAAGTGATCGGTGAGATCACATTCCATGTGATTTCCTATCTTAGTATGATTAGGAGGGTATGTATGTAGTGGATAGACTTCAATGTAAAAGGAAACATCATGATCTTGGTTCTCCCTGGAATGGCTAAAGTTGAACCCAATGATATAGAGATTGATGATAAGTTTGTGAGGTACCCATTGGATAAGATTCTAGTGCGGGATGAAATTATAAGCTACATCCACCACCATGATAAAGAGTCATATTCAAGGATTAGGAATTTGGTAATATGGTCTATGGGAAAATACCAAATTTGGTGTCTTTTGATCAGTTGACCAATGAGATGACCAGGGGTGTGATCTATGGTTATCCGACTATTTATTTAGTAATAATAGACACATGTGTGAGTCATTACATTATTTTATTACTCCATGACGAATAGCTAGATCTACCAATAGAGATCCTATCCCATCATACTTTTCAAGAAATTTATATACGAAACACTTATTTCATATATACTGTTATCTAATAATTTGAGAAATCTCTTAGAGGATATATTTTTATGTTGGACCTCTTGATCATCATTATTATACCTTATGAAATCATCATGTGTTTGGGATAGTTGTCCATGAACTGATGCTAGATAGGATATTATTGAAGATAAATCAAATGCATTTAGAAATATTGGAATAATTCTCCATAATGGGTGTGAGAGATCTCAGAGAGGAGTTGGTGGGGTTTCCTGGATAGATGCTACAACCAATCACCGATCAGTTGGTGAGTTTTTCCCATTGAATAGTAGTTTCGTTAGACATTTGGGATTCATTAGTCATGGAAAACTATATAGTTTTATTACCTATGAAAATTTCTGGTCTACCTCTGAGGAGGGAGTTCGAGTTTGGTATCTAGACCCACCATGAGGCTACTCTAATATCATCTACAATATATCATATGGCCCCTACCAAGCTCTAACATACATGGGTATAGATTCAGGACCTTCAATATAGGGGTTTCATTAGAGGTAATGTTACCCCTATAAATATATAGTATTTTATTAAAATGGTGGATGATAGAATATTTTTTTATTCACATCACCTGATCATGGAAGAAATAAATAAAAATTACCCCTTACGGATTATTTAATATCTATTTGATCACTTGTGATTCATGTGATGGTTTTTAAAGACTGATCTTCAAGAAGGCTACCAACATTAGATTGTTCCCAATGATGATATCCCTATGCTTTAAATCTAATTAAAGCAATGAATCTATGTTTTCCCAGTTATTACATTTTCTTTGAAGAATGATCCAACTGTTTTTATGGACCAAATGAACCCGATATTCCATCCCTAATTGGAATTTTTATGTTTTCATCTGTGATGACATACTCATCTGCTCTGAATATAAGGAGGAACATCAATATCACTTGAAGATTGTGTGAAAAATGATTTAGAATCATCAATATATTTTAATATCATGATGTGAAGGTTTTAGATCCATGATGATCACTTTATAAGGAATGTCATTTCTAATCATGTATTAGATGTAGACTCAATAGCAATTTTTTTGTGGTTTCAAGAGAGACAATGAAGTCTGTGTTAGAGGTGAAGAGTTTTATTTTTATTATGAAGAACTATAAGAGGTTCATGAGGGAATTATCTAGGATTTAATCCTTCTTCTACAACCCAATGTGGAAGGAGAAGACATTTACCTATACTATGCAGTGATAGATATCCATTGAAGAGTAGTGGTTGAGGCTGACTAGTTGTCATTTTTTGACACTATATATGTATTTCTTGGAATACATATTGTATTTCATTTCCTATATAGCTGGGTTCACATGTGTGTTTGTGCATAAGTAGTATGTGACCAAAAATAGGTCATTGAATTTGATTACTCATTAAAAAATAATTTTCTAATGACCATGAGTTGGTAGTGGTGGGTGTCAATCTAAGGGTATAGAGGAAATATCTTCTAGGAGATCATATAATTATTTACTCTGACTATTAGATACTATATAGTTCTATTATTATACTAATTTAAACTTGATATAGAGGAACATGTTGGAGTTTCAATAGAAAAATGAATTTTCGATACTCTATAATATTGGGAAGGTTAATGTGGTGGTAGTTTCCATTAGCATAAATTCAGGTTCCCATTTAGTATAGGAGGAATTTGAGAAGTTTTATTCTTTGAATCCAAACCTAGTAGAGTATTGGGGTGTTTCAAATCATTAGTTAATTGTGTTTACTCCGTTGATTCTATACCATGTGAGGGAGTATCATTTTGGATACATCAATTTTGATGTCCTTTGTGACCATACATCCTATGGAGATTCACCATATTGAATCTCGGAAGGAGTAAATCATGTGTTCCTCATCTAGGGATGGATGGTGGTTCTAATTATGCTGTTAGAGGTGGTTATGATAGAGTTTCAAAATTATACTTTCGTTTTACATCACAGATTATGGAGTATATACAAATAATATAAGTAGTAGATTCATTTGGTTGACATTAGGTAGTGTTTCTGAGTTTATCCATTGTGGTCTAACATATCAATAGGTGATGGTGATGAAATAAATTTTGGAATGGTTGATACAAAATATTTAGATATATTAGTTTAAATGGGATGTAATATCTATGTACTATATGATATGTATATCGCGAGCATTGATACGCCATTATTACATCATGGTGATATATTACTGAATAATAAATTTAGTGCACTTCCTTACTATCTAGAAGAAAAGTATGATGGAGAGTTTAGGGTGGTTGTAGATTCAACGATACATTCACCTTCAAGGGGTTCCCATAACTATTATCCATGAACATGATTTTTATTTCACTCCATATCTGTATAGAGGAATGGAAGATGATTTATTTACCTAGATGAGGATGAGTGTAGCTATTTACCCTTAGATGGATGAGCAGACAGAGCACACAATCTATGTTTTGGAGGATATGTTGAGGGATTGTGTGTTAAACATCAGCCTTACTTTGGTGGATCCATTACCATTGGTAGTGTTTTCATATAATAATAGATATCACTCTACTATAGATATGTAATCTTTTGAGATCCTATATAGGAAACCCAATAGGTTACCCTTATGGTGGACTATGTATCATTAGGAATCAATATTTGGGGAATATATGGTGCAAGCGACGATGGAGAAGGTATATGTGACACATGATAGGATGATGACATCATAGATCCAACATAAATCCTATACATATTGACATCTTAGGAACCTGAAGATTTATTAGTGATGCCATATTTTATTAAGCATCTCCCCATAATGAGGATTGTGAAGATTTTGAAAGGGAGGAAAGATATCCCCATTGTTTATTATGTTGTTCTAAGACCTAAATATGGGTGATGTGGTCTCTTACTACCACAACATACATGCACAGTTAGAGTGGTTTCATTCTGTCTTTCCTGTTTTGTATCTGATTATATATATGCATGAACCTATGGGTGATATTGACTAAGGATTTCCAGAAATTTAGTATGGATCAACCTTAATAGAGTACTCAGTGGTGATTGAGTATCGATAGGAGAGGATCAGTTGATGATGGACCATTCCCATGGATCATATCATATTCAATCATAGTTCTAAATATGTATATACTTCCATAAATAAAATATTATGGAAAATAAAATGGGTGCACAAGATAACCATTGAATTATTCAGAGAAGTATTCATTGTTCTTCATGGATGAATAATGATCTAACAACTACCGATGATCATATCGAGGTGGATGAACAGACAACAAACTAATTTAAAATTCCATACCACTGGAGATGGAATACTTCACTAATGATCATTTTATAATTCATATATTATTATCAATTGTGGTATACTATCATGAATAATATATTGATAATATTATTATCTTCAATTCGTTTATTTGAAATTAATTGATCATTCCCATGAGCCCATTTTTCGAAGTAACTTGATTATTTTATTTTTTTCATGATTATGTAATATTTCTGATTGAGAATATACCAAAACCAAGATTGATTTCAAATAAACACTGGTTAATGATTGTTTCATCTTTTTAACTATGAATTTACATCACATGTTCTTGAATTGTTGCATCATTGGGCCACAATTCTATGATTTGAAGTTGAACGGAATGTCGGAGTATGATATAAACCCCAAATTCCATGTGGATATGTGAAATATTTCAAGCATAGTATCTTGTGGAAGGTTCTATATAGAAAATTAGTGATATTTAGTGGATCATATATTTAGAGTGGAAATAATGATGGAAGGCCACATGGTTCTTGGCATATCCGAGTAGAGGAAAAACAATCAAATATTCCAATGACATTTGATGAAAAATTGATATATGGATATCATCAATTTTTTTGGGGGTGCCCAAAAGCTATAATATGAAGTGGAATATCTAAAGTTTTAATCCACATGATAGATATAAATTTCTATGAAGACCCAAATTACACACCATTTAATTGGATGATGACACATCATGTAGTCTGCTGCAGAAGTGGCTAGGGTTTGTGTGTGGAAATAAGTATCACACACCAAGTGGTACCCCACTCCACAAAACACATCATGTGGCCTAGTGCATGCATCCTAGTGTTCAAAGTGGGAGTGCATGATCATGGTCATGTATAGACCTAGAAAAATGGTCTTACTATGAGGGATCTAAGTTAAACATTACTAAATGGACAGTAGCATGCATTGGTGAACACTAGAACACCCCATGTGGCCAAGAAAAGTAATGGGGGAATCACAAGAAATATGTAATGTTAAATTTACATTGATATGTGTCCATAAAAGACACATATAGGGGACAATGTTGGGTAACATGGCTTGTGGACATTGATAAGTCTTATACATCCATCTATAACTTATTTCCTTCACATCCCATTAATTTAGACGCAGATTGTGGCCTATTATTTTTCTATCTTAATTTTTTCACATATAATGATATGGAATATTTTATATGAATTTTTAGATATGATGTGTAATGCTTTGTGTGTGATTTGGATTTAGAAAAAACATGACAATTGTAGTTATCAGTTTGTAACATCAACATATGTCTGGTTGGGAAACTCCGTAGTTGTACATGTGTGTTGAACCCCAACAATCCACACACTAATATAAGTGTAACACCCATGAAGAACTACTATATGGTTCATCTATTAACTATGTGGAACCCCATGGTAGACTAAGAATCTATTCCATTACCAAATAAATCTCACCCATTTATGTACTAGTGTGAGGGTCAAATAACTACTATGTTATAAACCCCTAATAAACTAGTTTTTGGATCCTCTAGCTACTGAGTTACACCACATGATATATTAGGGTTTGGTTCCTATACATACCAAGTGGAACCCCCTAGAAGACTATGGATTTTGTCTTGTACCTACTGAGTATAATCCCACTGGAAAAATAGGGCACCGTTCGTAATCCAAATTAGTGGAACCCCCTGATGTGGATGGGTGTGGTTCCTCTAACTGATATGTGTAACCCCACTTATGCACTAGGAAATATTTTGTCCACCTACTAAGTGGAAACCCTTTGACTTAATATGCTGTGGATCCCCTAATAACTAAGTGGAACCCCCTGACATAGTAGGGTGTGGGTCCACTACCTATCTTCATAGTGGAACCCCACTGTAGACCTAAGGCATGGGTCCTATAATAAAAGACCCCCTCAACTTTTGGGTATATTGGCATTATATCATTCCTTTATACATTTAATTCTTCATAAAAATGATATATTGGTAACTAAGGATAGTCTTATAAGAGATAATGGTGGGATCATCCACAATGGATGGTCTATGAGATGTGCATCCCCTTTTGTCAATCATCTTGTATTCTTCTAAGACCATATGATTGGTTGTTCCTAAATTTATGTGTGAATAGTTTGGTCAAATTAAAAACATTTCATTATCTATAAATAATAAAACATGACTTGATAATTTCCAATGTAGTATTTGGTACGGTGTATTGGTGTTATTCTGAATTCTTTATAGTGTAATGAAATTTCATTTCTGTTATTTTAATGAAATAATATTTGTATCATATTTTTCTTCATAGGTGTTTTTTTAATTATGAAAACAGTATTGAAATTTAACATAATTTCACAAGTAATTCGAGGTAATTAATTCGGAATTTTTATAGGTTTGTAATTATTACATGTAATTGCAGAAGGGGTGGAGGCTGATACTACCTACTGTTGGAGTTGCATAAACTCTATGTAGCCCCATCCCCTAGACACCCCCAACCCTAGAAACCCACACCCCTAGACAGCCCCCCACCACCTTGACACACCTACCCCCTTGGACAGCCCCCCAAACACCCTAGAGAGCCCCCACTCCTGAACACCCCCTGGACGCCACCAACCCCCCTTGGACACCCACCCCTTGAACATCCCCTACCCCTGGACACCACTACAAACCCTAGACACCCCCACCCCCTAGATACCCCACCTCCATTGTCATCCCCCACCCCTAGACATCACCCCATGGACATCCCCACCCCCTGGACACCCCCACCCCATTGGAAACCCCCCACCACCAACACACCACCTCTCCCTTGGACACCAACACCACTTTAGTCAACCCCCAACCCCAAGGAAAAAATCCCACCCCTGGACACCCCTACCCCCATGTAAACCCCCACCCCGTGTATAGCCCACCCACCGCACTGGACACCACCACCCCTGGACACTCTCACCCCCTTGGACACCCCCTCTCCCACCACAACCACCCCTAAAAGCCCCACCCCATTGGACAACCCCCACCCCACCTCGACACCCCCACCCCCAGGACACCCCCACCCCCATAGATTTACCCCCACCTACTAGATAACCACCACCCCTTGGACACCTTGAAACCCTAGAAAACACTACCCCTTGGATAGCCCCAACCCCCGTAGATAGCCTGCCCACAACCCTGGCACCCCTACCCTCATGGAACCCCGCCCCATGGACACCCCACACTAAGACACCCCCACCCCTTGGATAGCCCTCACCCCCTCGGACACCACCCCACCCATGGAAACACCCTCCCACTAGAAACCCCCACCACATGGATAACTCCCACCCCCTTGACACTTCCAACCCCTGGACACCATACCCCCTTAAACACCACTGGTGGACAACCCCTACCCCTGGACACCCCCACCAACTAGACACCCCATGGATATCCCCCACCCCCTAGACACCCCCACACACTTGACACCCCCACCCCCATAGACTACCCCACCCCTGGATATCCCCCACACCATGACAACCCCCCCCCCCACCCCGAAATCCCCCTACCGATTGGACATCCCCCACCCCTGGTGGACAGCCCAACCACCACATTGGACACCCCCACCCACTAGAAAACCTCACCCCTGGACACTCCCACCGCATAGACACCACCCACCCCCTGGACATGTCCACCCCCATGGACATCCCCCACCCATTAGATAGCCCCCACCCACTTGGAAACCCCAACACCTGGACACCCCAACCCCCTTGTACTGCCCCCACCCTCGTGGATATCCTACCCGCCCCCTAGATGCCCCCACCCCTAAACACCCCCACCATAGGACAACCCCACCCCCATGGAATTCCCCCATCCCCTAAACAACCCCACCCCTTGTACTACACCCCACCCCTATAACCTAGATACCCCCACCCCTATGGGCAGTCCCCCCACCCCCTAGGTAGCCCAACCCCCTAGACACCCTCAACCCCCTTTGACATCCCCCACCCCCATGCACAACCCCCCCCCCCCCCCCCAGGACACCCCCACCACCTGGACAGCGCCCACCGCCCTGGACACCCCCATTCCTGGAACCCCCCCCCATGGATGACCATCCCCCAAACCCCCCTGGACACCCCCACCCCCATGGACCACCTCCACCCCTGGACACCCTACCCCTTAGGACAACCCCCACCCCCTAGACAACCCCCCACCAAGGACTCCCCCTAGACACCCCCTCCCCCTTGGACAACTCCCATCCCTATAATCTCTCACCCCCTTCAACAACCCCCACCCCCTTGACACCACCCCACCCCATAGACACCCCTACCCCCATGACACCCCCACCCCCTAGAAAAACCCCATGGACCGCCCCCAACCCACTAGACACCCCCACCCCTGGACACCCACACCCCTGTTGACAGCCCACCCACCCCCTGGACACCTCCACCCCCACCCCCTTAGACACCCAAATAAAATTACCTGGACTATAGAAGGAACTAAAACACATAATCACTAATACCTTCTTGACTCTAAATAGTCCATCCCACCTAATTTACCATGATATTCATGTTCCATACACAATTAATTTTATACCGGTATTGGGGGGACTCTTCTTTTTCTGTTTACCCTGAATATATTGAGCACATTCCATTTTACTAAAAGTCCTTAGTAGTCACCTTTATAACTAGGAGGTTCACTCCAATCCATCATTAGTGCACCATAGTCCACCATAAGTGGATTAAATCACACCTAAAGGATAAGGGAATAAATTATTTCATCTATTTTGACTAATTTTATTTTTCAAATAAACCACCATATAGACACAAAATCTATTTCATGAGTGTTTTATAGAATTTTTTACATGTTATTGTCTGTGTGAGTGTTTTTTTTCTAAATTCTATATTTTCAGTTGTTGTATTCATCATTGTATAATGTTTTCATGAACGTTTTTTGTATTCATCATTATTATGTATGTTTGTACTGTAATTCCAGAGTGGGGGCTGCTATATAATACATGATGGAATTTCATTACTGGAAGTGAAGAGGGGAGGCTGGTGGAATTGAATAGGAGGAGAGGCTGTTGTATGCTGCTTTCTCCAATTGCAGGGTCACTGGAATTGCAGTGTTATGGAGTATAGGATATTTCAACGTTTCTGTAAACTGTAGGTATACTGTATTCTGGACTACATATGCCAATAGTTACATTTAAATCATAGGAATAAAAGATTTTTTCCATGTATTCCAATGGTTCAAAAACCATTGGGATGGGTTAGATGTTGGACAATATGTCTACCAATGGTTCAGCAACCATTGGTACACATATATACCAACGGTTTTACATAATCCATTGGAATAGATTAAATTTTGACAACATATACCAATGATTTTAAATATACTGTTGTCATAGAACTACTGGAAATGTTGTTTTTTACCAACGGTTTTCTTAAACCGTTGGTAAAGAAGGTTTAGGGAAGCATTTCCCAACAGTTCACTAGAACTGTTGGGAATGGGTACACCTTTTCCAACAGTTTAATAAAACCTTTGGTAAAGGGGTGTTTAAGTTACCCTTTCCCAACAGTTTTATGAAACTGTTGGGAAAGGGTGCCCCTTTGCCAATGGTTCTATTGAACCATTGTGTAAGGGTACCCTGAACAACCCTTTACCAACGGTTTTTAAAAACCATTGGTAAAGGTTTTTCCCAAATATAGTCGGGTCGTTGCTCTCCCCCATTCGCGACAGAACTCTAAAATCAATCTGGCACTCTGCTCCTCTCGCAAACTCCCCCATCCGAACAGGTGAAAACCCATCTGAATAATCTCAAATCAGGTATTTTATTCTTTATAAACATATGATACCTTGTTTTTATTATTATTGATCTAATATTTTTGTTTTATGTTTGTATTTTGATGTGATTTCACCATGAAAAATAGGGAAATGAACAGATATGTTGTTAATTAATTAGTTTCCCATGGAATATCATTTGTGTTATAATTTCCATGCTAAATAAAGTGGTAATGTAATAAAATACCTTGAATAAATTGTGGAAGTTGGGTTATGTTGCTTCTATAAGAGTTTTTTTGTTGTGTTTCATTGTATGTTGTAGGATTTTGTATGATGATTGAGGTGACCAGATGGTCTTTGTGATATGTGGGGTTGTAATATGATGGTTAGTGTGCATGGATGTGACATGTGAAGTTGTGTGACAGTGATGATGTGTGGTGGTTTTGTGCTGTGTGGAGGTGTTGTGTGATGAGGTTGTGGTGTATGATGTGGTGAGGTGGTTTTGGTTATGTGGTGGTTTGAGATGTGCTATATTTTTGTTGTGATATGTGGTTGTTTTGGTGAGATGGTTGGCCGATGTAACATAGCGACGATGTATATTGTGAGATGGTGAGTTGTTGTGTTGTGGTTTTATTAGTTTCCTGGTTTTCTATGGAATAAATTATGCTATTAAAACAAAAAAACAAGACAGTAAATAAATGAGATGTAATAGAAATGGATGTGTGGTAATAGGATTTAATTAATTTAACATTAAATGAATGGACAATGTAAGTGTGAATGTAGTGGCTTATAAATGAAAGTGGGAAATCCTATGCGTCTTGTGTGGTGGTGGTGTGGTGTGTTGTATATAGTGGTGAAAGTGGTTGTGATGGTTTATGTGTTGTATGGTAGTAGTGAAGTGTGTGATTATGTAGTTAATGTGAACCCATAGGTTGGGTATTTTTTTCTATCTATATATCATGTATTTTATGTTATTTCTACACATTCCCAACCAGAGTTGGATAAACATACCAATGATCAGAGGTTTTGAGTTATGGGTATTTTTTCTAATATCTAGGATGGTGGTTATATGGTTGGATAGCTACCATTTCTTCCCTACACGTCCTTCATAAGTGATTGACCATGTGTTTTTAGGCAAGATGCGATGTGATTGTCCATGAATCTTCAGGTGAGATGTACTATGATTTCCCTAGTGTTTTCAGGTGAGGTGCGATGTGATAAGGCTATAATGAGATGTGACTTGTGGTTGGGGTCATGTAGGGTAGGAGGATGGCACAAGGTTGATGTTATTCATTTTCATGATACCCTACTAATATGGTTTTGGTATGAGGCATGTTGTGATGTGATAACACATTAAGTTCTTGTTGGTTTTACATTTTTTCAATAACACATTAATATGATTTTTTCACATGTGTAGTTGATACCTTGATTATTTTCTTCCTTTATTGTGTAAATAAAAGTATATTCTATTAAAGTTTAATCCTATTGAATTATTTATGACAAAATTACTTATATATATTCTTTTTACAGAATGGACAGAAGTTGGATTTATGAAACCGATCAGATCTCAGGCAATTTTCAAAACAATTTGGAGAGATTTATAGATTTTTCATTTCACAATGCTATAGATAGTGGTCGCATACACTGCCCATGTTCCTATTGTGCTGGTATACCTTGGTGAGCCGTGAAGATGTCAGCTACCACATAACCAAAAATGGTTTTCAAGAAAACTACTTTGTGTGGTATAATAATGGGGAGAAAATTAAATCTCAAATTGGTGATGATCAAAATGAAAGGACTGGAAGGGAAAATTTGTTAGATAATCGGTCTCTGTTTATTCGTCATCATGAAAAATAAAGGATTTCGACTCAAGAAGACTTCTCTATGAGGACAGCTGATGCAGCTAGTGAAAATGATGATATTGACAGGGTGAAAAAATTGAATGATGCTGCCACAACTCTAGTATATTGACAATGCGATAAAATGAAAAAGCTAGAATTTTTAATCCTATTGTTTCATGGGAAAACTATGTATGGGATTTCTAATACATCAATCGATTTCATTCTTACCCTCTTGAAGGATTTACTTCTAGATGATGCAGATATTCCCACAAACCACTATATTGCATGGAAGTTAATTGAGGAACTTGGATTTTCAAGAATGAAAATTCATGTTTGACCGAAATATTGTAGTTTATTCTGGGAGGAAACCGCTGAACGAAATGATTGTATAAAATGTGGCACATCCCGCTGGAAGTCAAAATCTGATGGAACTCCATCTAGTGTTCTACAGAATGTAATGTGGAACTTTCCATTAATCCCCAGAATCCATAATATTTTTATGTCTGATGACATATCAATAAAAATGAGATGGAATGATAGCGAGAGAAAGAAGACTAATGATGAGTTGGTTCATCCTGTAGATGGATTTTCATGGCAGAGATTTGATGCTTAACATCCTAATTTTGCAGCTGACGTGCGTAATGTGAGGCTGTGTCTTTCATGCGACGGTTTTAATCCGTTTAGCGAGATGCTTACTTCGCATAGCACATGGCCAGTTTTTATACACATTTATAACCTTCCCCCATGGTTGTGTATGAAAAAACCATTCACTTTCATGAGTATACTCATATGTGGTCCATCTAATCCTGTCATTGATATTGATGTATACATGAAACATTTCATAAAAGAGTTGTAACTTTTTTGGGATGTGGGTGTGCGCACATACGATGCATGTTCGAAAGACATATTTCAGATGCGTGCTGCACTAATGTGGACGATCAATGATTTTTCAGCATATGCAATGATGTCGGGATGGATCAAGAAGGGAAAATTGTCATTTCCATTTTGTATGAAGAATACACGATCCAGAAGACTAAAACATCGCTATAGTTTCAGTTTTATGGAAAATCTATGATTCTTACCAAAGTATCGTCCATATAGATTGAATCGTCAATGATTTGATAATACCATAGATTCTGATGATCTACCTCAGCGTATGTCTAGAACTGATGTTCTTAATGAATTGAAAGATTTCAGTTTTTTGTTCGGGAAGGGTAAAATGATATCTAGAAGGAGAAAGAATTTTTCCACTGAAACATGTTACAATTGGAGGAAGAGGAGTATCTTTTTTGATATGCCTTATTAGTCAACCAATTTGTTACTTCATTGCTTAGAAGTAATGCATATTGAAAAGAATATATAAGAAATGTTGCTTTCGGTTCTTCTAAATGTCAGGGGAAAGAAAAAATATGATTTGCGATCTCGGCGTGACTTGGTGGATTGTGGCATCAGGCCCGAATTGCATCCTGTGTTTATTAGTGAAAATAAATGGCAACTTCCATGTACATATTATATGATGAGTCCTACAGAATTTTTTTTTCTGGAAGTATTATAAACTATTAGAGTTCTTGATGGCTATTCAAACAACATATCTAAATGGGTCAACATAAGAGAGTTGAAGCTAAAATCTTTAATGACTCATGATTATCACATTCTACTGCATGAGTTGCTTCCAATAGAAATCTGTCATCTTTTGTCCAATAATGTAAGGTTGGATGTTATTCATTTGTTCCATTTGTTTAGAGATCTTTGTGCTAAGAAGTTGTCCAAGATGTTCTTGCAAAAAATGTTGATAGATGCCCCATTAATTTTGTGTGAGTTGGAGAAAATATTTCCTCCATCATATTTCACATGCATGCTGCATCTAAGAGTCCACATTCCCATTGAAATACTTCTCGGAGGACCTGTTTCTTTTTGTTGGATGTATCCAAATGAAAGAAATATGTTCACATTGATGTCTTATGTTTGAAACAGAAATCATCCCAAATGTTCTATCGTGAACGGTTACCTGGCTCCAGAATGTATGGATTTCTGCTCGATGTATTTGTGTGATCATACTACAAGATTGAACAGACCAATGAGAAATGAATAAGAAAACTATGAGAAAATTGAAAATAGTTTTCCATCACATCCTCAAATAGGAGGAATTCCTGGATCATATACATTGAAGACATTAAGCCATGAAGAGTCGGTGATGGCACATCGCACCGTTTTGTTCAACTGTGATTTGTTCGATGACTATATCTGGTAACTAAATTGATTGTGTATATCTTACATATATATCTGTTAAACTATTCATATATCTTTCTATAGGGAACATAAAACAATGATAAATAGGAAGAATAATTCTTTATCATTTAGAATGAGAGAAACTTTGCATAACAAAGTGTTTTCTTCTTGGTTAAAATTGAATGTAAAAATATTACCGTTTAAATTAATTATTTCAATATTTAATTAAGTTCAATAGTCATTTATATTGTAGGTATTCTTTTTGTCTGCTAATTCTGTCTCTGAGGAAATAATAGATTTGGCTTTTGGTCCTAATACCGTGGTTCGTGACTGTAAATCAATTGTAATCAATGGGTACAAATTTATTGTCACTAAATAAGCAAAGAACACGAGAACACAACATGATGGTGTTGTGGTTACTACCACAACAGATTGTTATTCCAGTGCGTCAGATAGTAGACCGCGATTTTAAAATGTGGGTTATTATGGAGCTGTTGAGAAAATAATAATAATGGATTATTACTCTCATGGACAAGTCGCAATGATGAAATGCCATTGGTTTCATTCGATGACAAGACATGGCACATTTATTGATGATTATGGATTTCGAATAATTAATATGACTCACACTCTTGCTACTGAAGAACCATATGTGTTGGTATCAATGGATAAACAATTTTTTTATGTCAAAGACCAACTTCGACCTGAATTTGGTGTCATAGTTGAAGTAATTCCAAGACATATTTTTGATGATGGTGATGATGGAATTGACACTTTCCCTATTTCCATTGGAAGAAATCCATTTATTTATTTTTATGACTCCAATAGCTCAATTGTCAGAGTTGATTGTGAACCAGAAGTTGTGGTTGAAAATATATAGAATCATTCATCCGTGTTCTGAATTCTTTTGGTCTACCTCGAGTTGGGTTGTTAAGGATGGTAATACTCAAATTGATTTAGTATTGATCACAAATATGTATTAGCTGAATTGAACATTATGTGAATTTTCAATGTTTATTGGTTGATGTTTTATTTGAATTGAATTTTCTAATTTGGAAATGAACTGTATTCAAACCTAGTCAAACTATATTTCTAACTTCGTGAACATTACAACTTGTATGATTTATTAAATTCATTCATGCTCTTTTAAAAAAATTGATAGCTAAATTATCAGTGAATCTCCCTATTCCCTCATATAGTTAGTTTTTTTATTTACACATTAGTTTCCTTTTTCTAATTAATTACATATTTGTTTTCAATAGAAGGAAATGCATCCAATTGAAGAGAGACGAAGGAAAAAATAATTGAGAATAATCGTCGGATGTCAGGGATGGGTGTTCCACTATTAGTGCCTACAGTGAGTACTTTATTTAAAATATATATATATTTAAAGAATATATAATGTCATGTGATTAATTTTTTTGTAATAATTTTTGTAGGATCCACCTATATGTCGATTGTTATTCAATGAGGAGCCTAGTACTGGTCCTAGTACTCAGGCCAGTTGTATGAGGAGGGTTCGTACAAGAGGTGGATGATCAGTTGTGCATGCCCGACTAGACCCTGCCCCTCCCTCTGACTTGTCATCCTTCCCACATTCTAATCCTAGTGTGTCGTTAGGGACACAAGGTATATTTAGGCCTCCCATGTTTTCGCTACCTTCTGTATCTTCTGCCCCATCATTTTCACATCCCATGATGATTCATACTCCCCAGTCAGAATACAGTCATACTGTTGTCCCATCTTCTTTTCCATCTACTTCTGTCTCTCCGAGATTGTATATTCCATTGTATTTGACTCCTGTTCCACCACAAGGTGTTCCATCAGTTTCTGTGGATCCGGTGGCGTTCAGCGATCAGATTGGCGCATGTATATTTATAAAACCGTAAAAATAATTATAGCAATATTTATTTTCATTATAACATGTTTTGATAAAATATTTGTTTTTATTTCATGATAGATACATCTACTGACAAGAGGTGGGGGTGGGGGCGTACATGCATGCGTTCGGTGTGGAACCGCCGCATACAGGTTATGGTGGATTACAATGAAGACAACCAAATGGTTGATAAATCAGGGCATCAATGTCACAGTTTTTTGGAAACGCTTTCCAAATACTCTGACATCATTCTCGTTAGTCCATTGTCCTGGAGAAATTTGCCACATGAGGTCAAGGATAGAGCTTCAGTAGAGATATGGGTAAAAAAATCTATTGTATATATTTCCATGAATTATTTTTCTATTTATATGAATTAATATTTTGATGTCTGCTTTGATTTAATTTTCCCGATGGTGAGGGTGCTCGAGAAGAAAGTCTAAAGGATTTATGTGAGATTTGGAGAGACTACAAGCATGAGTTGTATACCGGTGAGCGTGATAGAGTTGGCACTGAGTTATAGGCAGTACCAGTCATGGATGATTGTTATATAGTGCAGTATCGTCAGATGATTACTCATTGGGCGAGTACCCAATTGAAGGTATTAATTACATTTAAGGTATTTAAATAATAACTTTCATGTTTTTCATTAATATTATACTTTGAATTATCTAATTTTATTTAGGAATCATCTGGAAAAAATAAAAAAAACATTGATGCTGAAAAATATCTCCACACACTAGGACGTACGATGATACCAGATCATGAGAGGAAGCAGGTATGGCAATTTTTTATAAGTTTTCATTAAGAATTACATTTTCTTTTGTTTTCTCAATTATTTTATCTTTTTCTAAAGTTTTCATATAACTTTAGTTTTCAATGTTATTGTAGAGGAAAAATACAGAATATTGAAGGACGCGTGCCTTGAGCAAAACTGTTTTGCTCGAGTAGACGGAAAAAGGATGGAAGTGCCGTCAACGAAACTACTCAACAACAGATTGTAAGTTTTAATCTGTTGATTTTTTATTTTAATATATATTTTGTAACTTAATAATATATTTATATTTGTAACAGGTTGCTTAGGAGGCCCTCGATGCCCAAGAACCAGACAATTTTGGGCCAACAGATCACTTACATTAGGTGTTGGGAGAGGAGCATCCTGGCAGAGTACACTGCAGACCTAGGATAGCCCCGATAAGATATTGTCCCTCCTCAGGTACGAGCTATAGTGCCACCGAGCTACAGAAAGTTAAGGAACGTGCATAACAGGCTGAGAAAAGGGCCATAGAGACGGAAAAACTTTCTGCTAGGGAAAACAATGCGTTTATGAAATTTATTGAAGTTCTACGTCCAACACATGCAGCAGAGGCCAGCCCATCTTTTGATAAGTATATGTCATAGATGCATTCTATATATGGTGGACCAGGTGTCAATTGTAGTGGCGGTCAGGATGATTTCCATCTTGACGATGATTATGGTGAGGAGTCAGATTCAGAAGAGGTGGGAGAGGAGGAGGGTAAGGCGGGTGGCGGGGGCGAGGAGGAGGGCGGGTGGTGAGGGCACTAAGGAGGGCGAGGATGCTGATGGGGACAGGTATGAGGATGATGATGATGGTGATGATGGTGATGGTGATGTGGGACAAATTGATCAATTAGATTTTTGACTAATATTACTGAGATTTGAAATTTAATCTATTCTAGTTGTTGGTTTTATCTAGACTTGTAGTATAATATTGGAGTTGAGTTATTTTTATATATTATCTGTTTTTATGGATGTTGTTTTCTTTTAGTGGTTGTGTGTTTGGGAACCCCCCCCCCTCCTTCCTTGACCCTGGACAACCCCCCCAACATCCTCCTTGGACATCAGACACCCCCCAGACAGCCCCCCAGATAGCCCTGCCACCCTCCTCCTTGGACCCCAGACAACCCCCCGAACACCCCCCGGATGGCCCCTAGACAGCCCCCCGAACAGCCCCCCAGACAGCCCCCCCACCCTCCTCCCTGGACCCTGGACAGCCCCCTGGATAGCCCCCCAGACAGCCAACCAGATAGCCCCCACCCTCCTCTTTGGACCCCGGACAACCCCCTAAACACCCCCTAGACAGCCCCTCGCACAGCCCCCACCCTCCTCTTCTGTCCCCGGACAGCCCCCCGGACACCCACCAGACAACCCCCCGAACACCCACCGGACAACCCCCCGGACTGCCCCGCAGGATAGCCCCCCCACCCTCCTTGATTTCATTTACTACTATAATATCTATATTATATATTTTATTTATTTTCATCATGATAATCAATGTAAATCACATTTACACATCTAATCAATATCATAGATTCTTGGTATGTTATAAAAGAGATGTATTCATTGGGAATGAAATTGTTAGCTCCGAAATTTTTTATAGCATGATAAAATAAAATCTAATCCATACTAAGAATGATATAAAAATATTTTATATGAATGTCCACACGATTTTAATTAAATACCATTCCACTAATAGACACATGAGGATTCTCATAAAATGGACAAAATTTTAAGTACATAAAGAAAACCGACCAAACACATTAATTTTCTGTTGAAACGTTAGGAGAATGATCCATGGGACATATGTGACGTGTACAAATAAACCCTACCTCAATCTGAGATGCGGTGTGGCCATCACCACTCAAAGTGTCTATCTTTTGTTTCAAAAGGACATCATTTTAATTGAAAAACATCAACTGGCATACGAAAAACTGACCAAACGCATTCATATTTTTTCGATACTTTAGCACAACAATCCATTGATCATATGTGACGTGTACGAGTCAAACCCTCCTCAATCCGAGGTGTGGTGTGGCCAACACCATTCACAGTGTCTCTCTTTTGTTTAAAATAGACAGGATTACTAGTGAAAAAAACAACTGACATACGGAAAACAAACCAAACGCATTCTAAATGTGTTGATGCTTTAGGAAAAAGATCCATGGGTAATATGTGATGTGTACGAGTCAACCCCACCTTAATCTGAGGCACGGTGTGGCTGAAATCACTCTAAATGTCTCTCTTTTGTTTAAAATATACAACATTTTAAGTATATAAGGAAAACCAACCAAACGCATTTGGTTTCCATTGAAACATTAGGAGAACGATCCATGGGTCATATGTGACGTTTATAAATCAACCCCGCCTCAATTTGAGACGCGGTGTGGCTGGCACCACCCAATGTGTTTGACTTTTATTTCAAAAGGATGTCATTTTAATTGAAGAACATCAACTGGAATACAGAAAACCGACCAAAAGCATTCGTATTGTGTCGATACTTTAGCACAATAATTCATGGGTCATATGTGACGTGTACGCATCAACTCTGCCTCAATCTGAGGTGCGGTGTGGCCGACACCATTCTATGTGTCTCTCTTTTGTTTAAAATGGACATGATTATAAGTGAAAAGAACAACTGACATATGGAAAACCGACCAAACACATTCGAAATGTGTTGATACTTTATGAAAATGATCCATGGGTCATATGTGACGTGTACGAGTCAACCCCGCCTTAATATGAGCGTGGTGTGGCTGGAATCACTATAAGTGGCTCTCTTTTGCTTAAAATGGAAAACATTTTAAGTATATACTGCAAACTGACCAAACGCATTCGGTTTCCTTTGAAACATTAGGAGAATGATCCATGGGTCATATGTGACATTTAAGAGTCAACCCCACCTCAATCCGAGGCCCAGTGTAGCCGACACCATTCATAGTGTCTCTCTTTTGTTTAAAATGGACAGGATTATAAGAAAAAACAACAACCGGCATACGGAAAACCAACCAAATGCATTCGGATTATGTCGATACATTAGCACAGCGATCCATGGGTCATATGTGACGTGTACGAGTCAACCCCGCCTCAATCTGTGGCACGGTGTGGCCATAATCACTCTAAGTGACTCTTTTTTTTAAAATGGACAACATTTTCTGTACGTATAGAAAACTGACCAAACACATTTTATTTCCATTGAAACGTTAGGAGAACGATACATGGGTCATATGTGACGTGTACAAATCAACCCCACATAAATCTGAGACGCGGTGTGGCTGTCACTACTTAAAGTGTTTGTCTTTTGTTTAGAAAGGACGTTATTTTAATTGAAAAACACTAACTGGCATACAGAAAACTGAAAAAATGCATTCAGATTGTGTCGATGATTTCGCACAATGATTCGTGGGTCATATGTGACATGTAAGTGTCAACCCGACCTCAATCCGAGGCGCGGTGTGGCCAATACCATTCACAATGTCTCTCTTTTTTTTAAAATGGACAAAAATATAAGTGAAAAGAACAACTGGCATACGCAAAACCAACCAAATGCATTCAAAATGTGTTGATGATTTAGGACAATGATCCATGGATCATATGTGATGTGTACGAGTCAACCCCGCCTTAATCTGAGGCACGGTGTGGCCGAAATCACTCTAAGTGGATCTTTTTTGTTTAAAATGGACAACATTTTAAGTACATACGGAAAATGGACCAAACGCATTCGGTTGCCTTTGAAACATTAGGATAAAGATACCTTGGTCATATGTGACATGTACGAATCAACCCCACCTCAATCTGAGACGCAGTGTGGCTGGAACCACTCAAAGTGTCTGTCTTTTGTTTCAAAAGGACGTCATTTTAGTTGAAAAACATCAACTGGAATACGGAAAACTGACCAAACGCATTCAGATTGTGTCGATACATTATCACAACGATCCATGGGTCATATGTGATGTGTACGAGTGAACCCCGCCTCAATATTAGGCAGGGTGTGGTTGGAATAACTCTATGTGACTCTCTTTTGTTTAAAATGGACAACATTTTAAGTACATACAGAAAACTGACCAAATGCATTCGGTTTCCATTAATTCTTTAGGAGAATGATCCATGGGTCATATGTGACGTGTAAAAATCAACCATGCCTTAATATGAGATACGGTGTGGCCAAAACCACTCAAAGTGTCTATCTTTTGTTTCAAAAGGACGTCATTTTAATTGAAAAACATCAACTGGCATACAGAAAACCGACCAAACGTATTAGGATTTTGACGATACTTTAGCACAACATTCCATGGGTCATATGTGATGTATATGAGTCAACCCTGTATCAATCCGAGGTGTGGTGTGGTAGACACCATTCACAGTGTCTCTCGTTTGTTTAAAATGGACAAGATTATAAGTGAAAAGAACAACTGACATACGCAAAACCGACCAAACACATTCGAAATGTGTTTATTCTTTAGGAAAATGATCCATGGGTCATATGTGACATGTACGAGTCAACCCCTCCTTAATCTGAGGCATGGTGTGGCCAGAATCACTCTAAGTGGCTCTCTTTTGTTTAAAATGGACAACATTTTAAGTACATATGGAAAAATGACCAAACACATTCGGATTTCATTGAAACTTTATGAGAACGATCCATGGGTCATATGTGACGTGTAAGAATCAACCCCGCCTCAATCTGAGATGTGGTGTGGCCGACACCACTCAAAGTGTCTGTCTTTTGTTTCAAAAGGACGTCATTTTAATTGAAAAACATCAACTGACATACAGAAAACCAACCAAACACATTCATATTGTGTTGATACTTTATCTCAACGATCCATGCCTCATATGTGACATATACGAGTCAATCATGCCGCAATCTGAGGTGTGGTGTGGCCGACACCACTATAATTGTGTCTCTTTTGTTTAAAATGGACAGGATTATAATTGAAAAGAACAAATGGAATATGGAAAACCAACCAAATGCATTCGGAATGTGTTGATAATTTATCACAACGATCCATGGGTCATATGTGACCTGTGCAAGCCAACCCAGTCTCAATCCAAGTCGCGGTGTGGCCGTGATCAGTCTATGTGTATCTCTTTTGTTTAAGATGGACACCATTTTATGTACATATAGAAAACCGACCAAATTCATTTCTATTGAAACATTAGGAGAATGATTCATGTGTCATATGTGACGTGTAAGAATCAACCCCGCCTCAATCTGTGATGCAGTGTGTCTGACACCACTCAAATTGTCTGTCTTTTCTTTCAAAAGGATGTCATTTTAATTGAAAAACATCAACTGGCATACGGAAAACAAAGAAAATGCTTTCGGAATATGATGATACTTTAGTAAAACGATATATGGATCATTTGTGATGTGTATGATTTAACCTCGCTTCAATTTGAGGCACGGTGTGGCAGGATCACTCCTTGTGTATGTATTTTGCTTAAAATGGACATGATTATAAGTGAAAAGAAAAACTGACATATGGAAAACCAAACAAACGCATTAAAAATGTGTTGATGCATTAGGAAAATGATCCATGGGTCATTTTTGACATGTACTAGTCAACCCTACCTTAATATGAGGCACGGTTAGGCCAGAATCACTCTAAGTGGATCTCTTTTCTTTAAAATGGATAACATTTTAAGTACATACGGAAAACTGACCAAATAGATTTTGATTGTGTTGATACATTATCACAATGATCCATGGGTCATATGTGACGTGTATGAGTCAACCCCACCTCAATCTGAGGCGCGGTGTGGCCGACACCATTCATAGTGTCTCTCTTTTGTTTAAAATGGACATGATTATAAGTAAAAACATCAACTAGCATAAGGAAAACTTACCAAACACATTCGGATTGTGTCGATACATTAGCACAACAATCCATGGATCAAATGTGACATGTACGAGTCAACTACGCCTCAATCCATGGCATGGTGTGGCCGACACCATTCACAGTGTCTCTCTTTTGTTTAAAATAGATAATATTATAAGTAAAAAGAACAACTGACATACGAAAAACTAACAAAACACATTCAAATTCTATTGATTCTTTAGGTCAACAATCCATGTATCATATGTGATGTGTACGAGTCAACCCAAGATCAATTCGAGGCATGGTGTGGCTGGGATCACTCTAAGTGTCTCCCTTTTGTTTAAAATGGAAACATTTTAAGTACGTATGGAAAACCGACAAAACGCATTCGGTTTCTATTGAAAATTTAGGAGAACTATACATGGGTCATATGTGACATGTTTGAATCAATCCTGCCTCAAGCTGAGATGTGTTGTGGCTAACACCAGTCAAAGTGTCTGTCTTTTGTTTCATAAGGACGTTATTTTAAGTGAAAAACATCAAATGGCATACAGAAAATAGACCAAACGCATTCGGATTGTGTCGATACTTTAGAAAAATGATCCATGGGTAATATGTGACGTGTACAAGTCAACCCCACCTCAATCCGAGGCGCAGTGTGGCCAACACCACTCTAACTGTGTCTCTTTTGTTTAAAATAGACATGATTAAAAGTGAAAAGAACAAATGGCATACGGAAAACTAACCAAACACATTCGGAATCTGTTGATAAATTTTCACTATGATTCACGGGTCATATGTGACCTGTACAATCCAACCTGGGCTCAATCCGAGTCATGGTGTGGTCGGGATCAGTCTAACTGTCTCACTTTTGTTTAAAATGGACAACATTTTAAGTACATACGGAAAACCGACAAAACACATTCTTTTTCCATTGAATCATTAGTAGAATGATTCAAGGGTAATATGTGACGTTTACGAATCAACCCCACCTCAATCTGATATACGGTGTGGCCGACACCACTCAATGTGTTTGTCTTTTTATCAAAAGTACACCATTTTAAGTGAAAAACATCAACTGACATATGGAAAACTGAGAAAACGCTTTTGGAATATGTTGATACTTAGGACAACGATATATGGGACATTTGTGACGTGTATGAGTTAACATCGCATCAATCCGAGGCATGATGTGGACGGTATCACTTGAGGTGATTGTTTTTTGTTTAAAATGGACATCATTTCAAGTAAAAATATATGGTATACAAAAAACCGATCAAATTATGAATTGAATTCCAGATTCCACATATAATTGTCATCTAAATTTTAAATTGAATTCTAAATGAATTAAGTATGTTTATAATTACGTTATGAATTCTAATTTAATTATACATGTGTATAGTTCCAGAATGCATTATATGTTAAATGTGTATGAATGTTTTCTCTATATGTATGTGTTAGTTGGTTATTGCTGGTAAAATAATTGTATATGTATGTGTTAGTTTATTTCAGGTAAAATAATTGGATTCAAAATGGGAGGGAATGCAAAAAATGAGTCCTGGTGTCTGAATTGTAGAGATGGTGTTCAAATTGCAGGCTGCTGTGCAATTTGCACAGCATAGGCTATGCCAACGGTTTCAAACCATTGGCATAGCTCTCTGATGCTCTTTTTACCAACGGTTCATTGAACTGTTGGTAAAAAACCTTTCCCAATAGTTTAGAAACCATTGGGAAAGAGGAAAATCTTGGTATTTCCCAATGGTTCAAACCAAAATATTGGGAAAAACTATCCCAACGGTTTTTCATAACCATTGGGATAGGTTAGGCTTTCCCCACCCTATACCAATAGTTCATAGTAAACCATTGGGAAAAGCTTTCCCGACAGCTTACTTCCCTACGGTTTGTAGAACTGTTGGTATAACATATACCAACAGTTCTGTAGCCTTTCCCAATGGTTCAGAACTGTTGGGAAAGATTGTATTTCCACTAGTGTAGGGATATTGAAACACCTAACATACCAATGATTTTTGAAATTGTTGGGATAGGCTATAATAACGGTTTCTGACCCTTTCCCTATAGTTACAATCCTTTTAGTTATGTCAAATTTTCAGTGGTGTCCTAAGATTAGTATTCCTATTGAGAAGGAACACAAACCCTCCCTTTTGAGATCTATTTATGACAAGAAGATTACGATAATGATCTATATAGGATTAACACACTCCATGAATTATACCACCTGAGGCTGCATGGGATATTTATTGAGCTAGATCCATAAGAAGTGGAGGATTAGATTAAGTCACTAATTTGAATTTAAAGAATTTTTTGGACCCATGTTGATCATATGGTAGAGATAAAATCCAGTATTTCTTATGGATTAGTAGGGCTTTGGGGGTATCATGTTACACATATTGATGATGATTTTCTACTAACATGGTCAGATCTCCCACAGCTGTTTCAAGAGGAGTAATGCCCGCCACACATGCAGTCAATTCAGATTTACTGGATTTTAGAGATGAAATAGGGATGTATTAGAGTGTTTTATTATACAATGATGTTTAATGAATTTATAAAATACTACCTATATGTGATTATAGATAGTTACTTCAGGGAACATATATATGAGTAGGGTCTCTATAGAGACAACCATTCTAGTGTGTAGATAATGTGCATTCTAAAATACATAGGACTGCTAGGATGGGTATTGGTGATAGAGATATTCCTATCTGTGGGAGTCCATGTTGTTGGAGATTATATATGGAATCATGGGGAAGAGTCATTTTTTTGTAACTATCAGGCTATATGAGGATGGGTATTAAAACATAAGAACTTCTAATGGCCACACTTGGGAACATGAAAATGTGTCAAATTGATGAAAATGGGATTAGGGTATAGTAAATATGGGTGATTTTATGCAAGTGATAGGTGAGTCACATTCCATGTTAATTTTTATCTGAGTGTGTTGAGGAGGGTATGCATGTAATGGATTGTCATCCATGTAAATGGGTGAATCACGATCATGGATCCCCCTAGAATTTATAGAGTGGCACCCCATGATGTAGAGATTAATGATAAGTATGTGAGTAACCCATTGGATAAGCAATTGGTGGGTGATTAAATTATTAGACACTTCCACTACCATGATAAGGAGGCATATTCAAGGAATAGGGATTTGGGAGAATGGTCCATGGGAACAAAAAAATATGGTGTCATTTGAATGGTTGATTCAAGAGATGATTAGGGGTGTGATGTATGGTTATTATACTATTATATTAGTAAATATGGACACATGTGTGGGTCATTATATTATTTCATTACACTAAGGGAAATATCATGATTTCTCAATGGATACCCTCACCCAACATATTTTTCATGAAATTCATATTGGTAATACATATTTTATGTCACCTATCTTCTGAAATTTTGAGAAATCACTTAGAGGAAATATTTTCACGTAGGACCTCTTGATCATCATGATGATTCCTTAAGAATTCATCCTGGGTTTGGACATGTTTTCCTTGAACTAAGGCCTGATTGGCTATTTTTGAGGATGATTCAAATTCCTTCAGACTTATGGGAATGATTCTTTTTAATTTGTGAGAGAGATCTCATAGAGGATTTGGTGGTGTTTCTAGGATAGATGATACAACCAATCAGCCATCCTTTTGTGAGTTTTCCCCTTGCATAGAGAAATCTTTAGATATTTGAGATTCTTTAGTCATGGAGGATTATATGGTTGTATATCCTAATAAATTTTGAGGTCTACCTTTGAGGAGGGAGATGGAGTTTGGTATCGACTTCAACCTCTATTCTACTCTAATATCTTCTACAGCATATCATATGGCCACTAACAAGATCTAAAATATGAGGGTATTGCTTCAAGACCTTCAATAGAATGGTTTTATTAGACCTAATGTGTACCCCAAATAAAAATAATGTTTTTTTATTAAAATATAGTATGGATTCTGGAATTTTTTTTCATGAACATCATCACCAGATTGTAGAAACAATAAATAGCAATTACAACTTATGTATGACTTAATACCAATTGGATCAGTTGTGAGTCATGATATGGTTATTAAAGACAGATCTCACGGAAGGATTCCACCATTTTAGTGTACTCAATGATGATATCCATAATTGATAATTCTGATGATATTATAGAATCTTGGTTTTCCTAGTTAATACCTTATCATGGGAAAATGAACCCACTATATTTATGGACGTAATTAACCCGATAATCCATCCATAAATGGATTTTTCGTTGTTTTCATCAATTATGACATACTCATCTACTCTAACTCCGAGGAGGAACATTTAAATCCCATGGGGATAATTTTAAACATGATTTAGGAATAGCTGTTTACAGTAATATCTGGATGTGAAGGTTTTGGATCTAGGATGTTCACATTCTAGGGCTTGATATTTCTAATCATGTATTATATGTTTCCCCAATAGAAAATGTCATAGTGGTTTCTTGGGAGGTAATAAAGATAATGTCATAGGAGTAGTGTTTTATAATAATTATGAAGAATAATATGCGGTTCATGATGGTATTCTAAAGGATTTAATCCCTTGTTACCAACATAAAGTGACAAATGGAGATGTTAACCTAGACTATGCAGTGACATAAATCCATTGAGGAGTATAGGTTGAGGAAGACTGTGTATTATTTTTCGACACTACATAAGGATGGCATGAAGTACATAGTGTATTACATTTCATCTAGAGTTGGCTTCACATGTGTATTTATGCATAGGTAGTATTTGACCAAAAAGGGGTATTTTTATTTGAGTACTGGATATAAAAAATATGTTACTAATTTCCAAGAGATGGTACTGGTGTGTGTTACTCAGAGGGTATATAGGATATATCTTCATGGAGATCATGTAATTGTTTAATCTGACCATTATATATTTAGATATTTATATTCATAGACAAATTTTAACTTGATATAGATAAACATGTTAGTTTTCCAAAATAAATATAAATTTGAGATAGTTAATAATAATAAGAAGGTTAACGTGTTGTTAGATTCCCTTAGTATAAATTTTGGTTCACTTCAAGTAGAGGAGGAGACTGAGCAGTTGTATTTTTTTTCATCTGACCCTTGTAGAGTATTGGGATGTTGAATGACATTTATTAATGATGTTTACTCCATTGATTTTATATCGTTTTAGGGTTCAACTATAATAATTCATGAATTGTTATGCCCTATGTGACCATATATCCTATAGAGATTCACCATATAGACTCTCTGAAGGAGTTAATCATGTCATCCTCATCTAGTGATGGATGGTGGTTCCAAAATTCTTTACCAGAGGAGGATATGGGGGAGTTTCAAAATTATAATTTGGTTGTACGTCAGAATATTTTAGGTAAATAAAAATAATATTAGTAGTAGATTCATTTGGCTGAAAATAGGTATTGTTTTTTTCATTCATCGGTTTTTGTCTCACACATCAGCAGGTGATGGCTAAGCAAATTTTTTTTGAAAGTTTGATAAAACATATTTGGATATCTTAGTGGAAATGGGATGGAATATCTATGTACTTTTTTATTTGTAAATCACAAGAATTGATAGACTAGGATTCCATCATGGTGATGGATTACTGAATCATGAAGTTAGCACATTTCATTACTATCAAGAAGCAGTGTATGATGGAGAGTTTTGGGAAGTTGTTCATGCAAGAGACCATTCACCTTCATGTGGTTCCCATAACAATGTTCCTTTACCAAGACTTTCAGTTCACATCATAGGTGTAGAGTGGTATGGAGGAGTAATTCAGGTCCCAGATGACGATGAGTGTAGTTTTTTACCCTTAGCTAGATGAGTATACAAAGCACATAATCTTTGATCAAGAGGATATGTCAAGGGATAGTTCATTAGACATCAGCCTTAATTGCGAGGATCTATTACCTCTGGTAGTGTTTTATTACATTAATTGATATAAATCTACCATTGGTATGTAAAACCTTGAGTCCCTATATGTACAACCGTATAGGTTACCCTAATGGTGGACTATGTCTCATTAGGAATCAATTATTTGGGAGGAGTTGGTGCATGAAACGATGGAAAAGGTATAGGTGATCCAATAGAGGATGATGACATAATAGATCGGAATTAAATATTATACATATTGAAATCTTAAGAAAAAAATGTTTTATTAGTGATGCCATATTTTATTGAGAGTCTCCCCTTGATGATGATTGTGACGGTTTAGATAGGGAGGAAAGATATTTCCATGGTTTAATAGGTTTCTCAATAACCTAAATTGGGGTGGCAAGGTCTCTTACTACCTCACCTTACTTGCATATTTAGAGAGGCTTAATGATGTATTTAATGTTATGTATCTCAGTATATATATGCATGACTCTATGTGTTATATTGAATAAGGATATTATGAAAGTGAGGATGGGTCAACAGTCATAGAGTACCCCATGAGGATTGAGTATTAGTAGGAGACGATCCTTTGAGGATGGACCATTCCCTTGGTTCATGTATTATTCAATCATAGTAACATGAATGTGAGCTCCTAGTAGTGGGAGACCTATTTTTGGTCTTAGTATGCCAACATTTTTTTATAGTTTATTCTCTTTTAGGAAGAAAATAAGGAATGATGGGTTAATTTAGAGACCCTATTTTTCCATTGTAAGACTATTAAACTTATTAATAAATATTTCGAGAAGAAAATTCTAACTATATTCAGATTTTGAGGCCTAAAGATCCCCAAATTAATTTTATAAATATAATAAATATATATTATAACACATATGAGAATTAATTCTGAAATAATTGATTATATACTCAATAGAGTCTAAAAAAAACCAAAAAATACAGTTGACTCTAGAGTATTGGGTTTACCCATGTTGAGACCGAATGTGTGTAAACATTTTATATTCGAATGAGGAATCCCTTGGAGAGTAAATTAAGTGGAATAAATATTTTATCTATTTAATTCAATAATTTAGTTCCAAATATTTATCTATGTCCATAAATATAATATTAAGGAAAATAAAATGGGTTCACTGGATAACCATTGAATTTTTGAGAGATGTATTCATTGTTCTTAATGGATGAATAATGATCAAAAAACTACATATGATTGGATCGAGGTTGATCATTAGACAACACATGAATCAGAAATTCCACACCACTGGAGATGGTGTACATCACCTAGGATCATTTTATAATTTAGACATGATTATCAATGGTGGAATCATAACATTATTAATTTATTGACATTATTCTTACCTTTAATTCATTTATTTCAAATTAAATTATCATTAACATGATCCAATTTTACGAATTAAATTGATTATTTTAATTTTTTATGATTTTGTGATTTTTCTCACCCAGAATATCCCCCAATAGAGATTGAAGTCATATAAACATTGGTCAGTGATTGTTTCAACTTTTTATGTATGAAATTTCTTCACATGTTCTTGAATTTTTGCATTATTGGGATAAATTTCTATGATATGAAGTTAAAAAAATGTCCAATACTGATAGAAACCCAAAAGTCACTATGGATATGTGAATGTTGAATTGTTTATTATCTTGTGGGAAGATCAATATGGATAATTGGTGATACTCTTTGGATTTGATATTTATATCAACAACGATGATGGAAGGCCATGAGGTGATTGTCTTCGTCATGAGGAGGATTATAAATCAAAATATCCAACCACTAGAGATGAAAAATTGACATATAGATGTCATTACATTTATTGTGGTTGTAAAATGATAGAAAAGATGGTGGATGATCAAAATTTGGAATCCAATTTATAGATCTAAATATCTATGTAGATCCCAATTATATGATGATTACTGGGATGAAGACACATTGTGTCATCCCCAGCTATAGTGTCTAGGGTTTGTGGGTGGATATAATTATCATGCACCATGTGGGACCCCACCCCACAACACACATCATATGACATCATATGGGAATCATAGATTTCCCAATTGAAGTGCACGGTCATGGAAATGTATTGACATAGAAATATGGTCTTACTATGAGGGATCAAAGACAAACACTAATAAAAGGACATGAACATGGATATGATAACAAAGGAACACCCTAGGTGGCCAAGACATGTACTGGGGGCCTCACACACAATTTGTAAAGTAAAATGGGCAGTGATACGTGTCCATAAGAGACACTTCTATGGGATTGTCTAGGGTCACATGGCTTGTGGACCTCCATAAGCCTTATACATCGCTATTTAACATATTTTGGTCATATCTCATTCGTTTGGACTAGGTTTGTGGCCTATTATTAGTCCATAATAATTTTTTACATAAAATGATATGTTAGTCATTTAAATGAATTTTGAGATATGTTGTGGAATGTTCTGAGTGTGATTCGTATTTCGGCAATAAATTATAAGAAAGTTATCAATATGTAATATCAACATATGACAATGTGGCAAACCTCTTGGTTGTATATATGTGTGGGTCCTTAAAACTCTCCACCTTTGTATTTTTTGAACACCCATGAAGAAATACTATATCGGTCCTCTACTAACTATGTAAGACACCATGATAGACTAAGGATCTTTTCCATTACCTAATGAGTCCCACCCCTTGATGTACTAGGGTGGGGTTAAAATCAATACTATGTTATACACACCTAACAGAATAGGATTTGGGTCCTCAACCTACTGAGTTCCCCCCATGATATTTGAGGTTTTGGGTTCTATACATTCTATGTGGGACCCCCTAATAGAATATGGATTTGGTCTTGTACCGACTATATAGAATGCCTATAAAATAATATGGAACGGTTCATAAACGTACTGAGGGGAACCCCCTGGTGTTGATGGGCATTGTTCATCCAACTAATAAGTGGAACCCCACTTATGCACTAGAAAATTATATGTCTACATACTATATGGAATCCAATTGACATACTTTGGTCTGGATCCCCATCAATCTATGTGGAACTCCTTTAAATAGAAGGGCGTGGGTCCACTATCAATATTTAGAGTGGAACACCATTGTAGTACTAAGGCAAGGGTCCTATATTTAGAGATAACCCATCATATTTTTGTTATATTGGCATTCAACGATTCCTTTACACATTTAAATATTCATAAACCTGATATGTTGAGAACTATAGATATAATTATAAGAGATATGGGTGTAATCATCAAATAGGGATGACCTTTGAGATGAAGATCAAATTTTCTCTATAAGCTTGTATTCTTATAAGACCATATATAAACTGTGGGTTTTTTATTCCCTCTTGCATTCGGTTTAGCTAATGTTTTCATCCACTTCTGATATTCCACTCCCCTCATAATTTTTCGGTGTCCTACTATGTATATATATACTCACAACTACATAGACTTTTCACTCAGATGTTAGGTATTATGTAGTTTATTCATATGTCTTTAGTGATTTTAAAGGAACATTGCGATACTTAGGTTCATATTTTATGTTCACTGGTTGGTCTCAGATATCTAGACATAGGATATATCATATATTTTTTTATTATTGTCATATTTGGAAAAAAAATTCTTGGTGGTCATGTAATTTTTGATATTTTTTTTGGATTACTCCGTCACACATATTTCTACTCCATATAGATTGTTACATGCAGGGTTTATACTATAGAGGTCACTATAATTAATTATTATCACTATACAGTTCAAAATGGATATGTTTTGATGTGTTCCTATATGTAAATTATGAAAATGCACAAAAATTTAGTTATTCATTCTCAGAACATGTCTATAGCCCTGGCTATGGAGGTGGTATTGGTGTTGTGAAGGACAAGTGTATTTCTAGTAAGGTGGGCCCCCTATGAGTTGTTTCATTAGAACTATTTTAATATGTATGGATAATGTTGGGTTTTTATAGTTGGTATCCATACGTGTATTGAAATATTATTTTATGTATATCATATTCGAGGGTACATGTTTGAGGCTCTCAAATATGTCTATGACCAAGTTTTAGAAAACTTTATTGCTTAATAATTAATCATAAAAGGATAATGTAAGATTTAATTATATCATTTTCTGATTATAGGTTTCATAATATTAATAATATTATAGAATAAATATCCTTTGGAGGTTTTCATTGATGGAATTTTAATGTGATTGACGATAGTTTATGAAGGATGAAAAATTATTTTGGTATACCTATATCTAATATTTATCATGTGATTTGTTATACTTGTATTTTGGATAAATGCTATTGGGTATATATATTGAATGGATCACACAATCATTAAGGGTATTTTGTTATTTAATGAAAATTTAACTGAGGTTAATTTAGATAAAGGAGTTAACAAATTTTCAGAATATAAGTTAAGAAAATAATGAGAATGAAAAATTATTTAGTTTTCAATTGATTAATTTTATTTTTGTGGTAAAACACTATAATGGTAAAATGATACAATAAAAGAATTAATATTATTTTCATGAAGATAATATTTATTTATGGAATAATTATTGTGTTTACATCTGGAAAAATATTTGATAATATTGGTGTTTTATAGAGAATATGGTTATTTAAAAAAAATATTAGTATATTATTGATAATATATAACTATGGTATAAAATTATTATGGAATTTTATTTTAAAACAAATTAATGTTATATAGGTGATTACTATATTTTTTGAAACATATCTAATCAAATCATTATGACTATTTAATTTTGAAGTTATTCAAACAAATTTTGGAAGAATTTTATGTGTATTAATTTATATAATGATTGAATACATGATTTGGGAGATATTTATATCAGATTTTGGGATTATTGTAGTATTTATTCATATTGGATACTATATTCATTTTATCAAATCCTTTCATGTTTCTAAAAGTTGACAGAAATGAGAGGAATTATTTATCATATTGTAATGTGATCCATAAAAATATAATTCGTGTTATTCATTAATGAAAAGTTCATCATGTTTTTTATCTTATTCCAGGAAATAGAGGTGAAAAATTAGTAGAAATACAACAGAATCATGGAATGTCAGAAAAAATAAATTACACTCACTCATATTCCATATATCAATGAAAAAATGTTTCCTCAAACTAATTCAAGTAGAAGGAAAATATATTTAGTCACTGGTTGAATATATTACAAAACTATAATTATTTTCATTCTGATACTCAATCACAAGTATGAGTCTCCTAATAAAAAGTTATTTTTTAAAATAATTATTTAGGAAATCACATGTTCCAAGACATAACATATACAATATATTCATCTTTAAAAGGAAATAAAATGCACGAGTATTAAAATGTATTTATTTCATATTTTTTTAATTTATATTCTACTGTTTATAATTTATTCTATAAATTATTAATACGTTTCTGTAAGGACAGTTAAGAAATTTATTGGATGAAATTTTTTTGGACACAAATATTTTCGATTTTTTTATTTTAATTAAATACTGTGTTTTATAACATATACCACAAAAAAAGCATAAATTAACCAATATATTTCATATAAATATTATATTTGAATATAATTATAATAACATAGGATTTTGTTTTCATTGAATGAATTGATGTATCTGAATTATGAAATAAATGCTAAAAAGTATTCTTATTTTAAATTTATTAATTATTTCATAGTAAATAAATACTTAGTGTCAGAAAATAAGAATTAAATCACACAATGTTTTGAATATTTAAGTATTATAAGAAACATATTTTCATAAAATGATATTTCTATTATGTTTTATATTTTATTTTATTAGATAAATATTTTAATAAAAAAAATATATTATATGAAACGCTAATCCTTTTTGGAATTATTATCTTAATTTTACATTACATCATTTTTATAGGATTTTTGGGAAACATTTGATATTTGTGTAAAAATTGATCAATATTAATTTTATAAATAATACCACCAAAATGACATGGTTATTAAATAAGAATTAAAACAATATTTATGAATCCTCTTTTATAGTTAAAAAATATATTTACTACGAAAGCTAAATTATTTAAAAATATAATTCTGATCATAAAAATATATTATTGAAATTTTCTAAATCTAAGTGATGTCTATATTCAAATAAATATTAATATTACATAATTATATGTTAATCAAGTTTTATCGACTTTTAATTCATTTTGGAGATTTTATGTCAAATGAGAAAAATTTTATTGAGTATAATATAATTAATGTAATGTGAAACATGATTTAACATGATTTCTATATTATAAAATTTCTTTTCCATAAAAGGACCCATTCTAGAAAAATAGTTTCTCTTTATGTTATATTAACTAATAATTAATGCTATGTTTAATAATCTACATGACAGAATCAGAAAAACTAAATTCCAAATTTTTTTCTGAAATTTTTTTGTTAATGATTTCTATTTCATTTTAAGTGCTAGTGTAATGTAGTCATGGTGAATTTTTATCTCCCTAGTAAAGGTAAAATTCGTTTACTATGGTTAAAACTACGAGATAAGTTATGAAAATGAATTAAAAAAATTAATTTATTTTATTAGTCTACTTTATTTCAACAATCCTTATCCTATATTCAAAAATATGTAAATTTGGGGCCATTTTTTTGATAATGTCTTTTATGTTAATTTATGTGATGAATAAGTACCAAATGTCACTCTCCTTCAATAAAACTATAAAATATGTTATCATAAGAATAAAAAATGAGATTAATTATTATAATTAACTATTTTGAATATTAAAAAATATATATTAATTTATTTCCAATATTAGGTAATTGTATAATTTATTAAAACACTTATACATTTCTGATGCATTTCTTATGAAGGCTAGTGAAAAATAAATTTAAATATTATTATAACATTAAAAATAATTTTTTTGGATAATTAAATCTCTTTAATTGATTATTTTTTCTTCATAATAAATGCTAAATAATTTTCAAAGTATTGAAATTCAATCTCTATGGTAATTTCTATGTTTTTATAGAAAACTTTTATGGAAAGTGATAAAAATGACATTAAAGATTATTTATGTTAAACAATAATAACATATTTTTTTTAAAAAAATTAAAGTTTTTACAATTTGATAAATAAATTTAAAATTGATTAGAATGTCAAAACTATCCACTTATATTCCAATTTTTCTTTTATAATGAAAACATATTTTGTTATCACATAATGTGTAAAAATGGTTAACAAGGGATTACACAAATTACACAATGGTTTGAATAACCAAAAAACTCATCTAAATCATATATTTCGAGTCAAATATGTCCATATATCATTCTATATTAGAAATTTCATTAAATTTTTAGTCACCTTTTGATGCATGTGACCTAAAATTATATTAATGTTTTAGATTATTACAGGTGTTCCACTATCCTCAGGTAAAAAAGAAAACTCTACACCTTTCTAATTATCACAATCATGAGAGAATAATCGCAACCAAACACTACCCAAATATATTTTCATCATCTGCATCTTTGTTCATGAGAGTTTTCAATTAATAAAATAAAATTCCCACAGACTATGTGTATATTCAAATATTGTTTATTGGAGAATAAGAAATCAAAATCACCTAATCCTTTTTATTATTTTTTTATTCCAAATATTATCATTATTTTTTGAACATTTTAATATAGTGATAAAAATTGAATTATCAATCTAAAATTTTATTATGTAAATATAAAAACCATTTTCTATTTATCATTCATCCTAATCGATAATCAAAACATTTCTGTAAGTGTGTATGGACTACCGTCTCCATGACAGATGTATTTTGATTTTCCCTACATTTTATCATGGATGAAAAAATAAATGGATTAAATGAATATAATAATTTTTTGAACATACTATTTTTATATAAATATAAAATATTATATACATTCTAAAACTCCCATCCATTGGATTAATATAGTTTCCCTCGAGTGTATGTGTTCTAAAGATCCTCTATGAATCAGTGTGGTTTAATTTTTACTTAATCCTTATATGGATGGAGATATGGAATTAATTAAAGAATATATATATTATATATGAAATAATAATGATTCTTTAAATGAGAATTATTCATTATATGTTTTTTGTTATACCCATAGAAATGTGATAACATCACATGTGTATATGTGCAGACTAACAGCTCCACGGAGATATGTAATACATTTTTCAGAACAATCAATTATTAATTGATAAGAAATTTTATATATTAAAATATTATAAATATATCAAGATTAACATCTCACTTATGGTGAATCGATGACCATGGTGTAAGGATTATATCCACCAAAACAAAATAGAAAATAAAAACAAAATAATGGACACACTGAATGATATTTTTACAATGAAGTGGTAATAAACAAGTAAATCAAAATTTTAGTGATTTATAAATTGAAATATATGTATAAATATTGATCATATATAATTTTATAACAAATCAATGTTTATTTTATATCATGTTTAGTGGATGTATGTATAAATCCAGTAACTAGGGTAAGGGTTTCAAACCTCACGTGTATTTCTATAAGACATAATACATATTAAATACATGTAAATGCATATATTGTATATCCTAAAAATTAATGTATTTTATGGTGATTATAATTAATATTATCAAAATTTAAAAATAATTCTAATTATTTCACTTTCAAGTGGATTTTATTTATATATTACCAATGAGTTATGTGTTTTTGTTGAAATTTAATTTTAATATGGATTTTTTATGCTTGGTTATATTTTGGGTTTTTTATATTCTATTATATATTAGACCACATATAATATCATATAATATATTTATATATACATTTTTTCCTATTTTCCTTTCATTATTCTCTACTTGGAATTTAAATTTATCATGAAAATGATTATATGGAAAGAAGAATTTATTGCATTTTTTCATGGGGGAATTTTTCTTCCATGACCAATTTATTTAATTTTTTTTACGAATTTTATTTTCTATGATCCAATTATTTTTTAATTTAATTTAAAATATCAATTTAAATTCATTTCAATTGATTATGAATAATTTTAATAATTTTTTAAGATAGTTTTTTAATTTTTATATGAAATATTAAAGGAATCATTGTGTTCACATTTACAACATAAATTTTTTTTCCTAAAGTTATAAATTGTCATCAATTTAAATATTCATTTAAATTATATTATGTTTATTTTAAAATTAAATCATTTTAGTATATTTTTGTGATTATTTACCAATAATTATTCTAAATGGAATATTTTTTCATGTTTTCAGAGAGTTTTTTGAAGTTCATATAATGATATTTTTAGTCTAGGATAGTTCTTTAGAAGTTTATTATTATTAATTGGGGATAAAATATAATGATACCAACAATATAATTTTCTTTATATGTTAAGATAATTTCCGTTGAAGGATTATTCTAGGAATCTCATTAATTTTCCATTGGATAATTATATTGGATAACCTAATTATAAAACCTATAACATTTCAATTATTATGATATAATGAATTTTTTTTATAATCTTATGGAACACTTATATGATGTTTTGTTTTGTGAGTAGTGGGACCATAATTATACATCCCTCCACTGAATTGGGAATTAATTGATATCTCACGAGTTGAAATGAAAGGAAATATGGAGTGAACTAGGTTTAGTAAGGGGATCTAACCACAACGACAATATTGATAGTGAGAGTTTACAAATGTAATGATGGAAATTTAGAGTGAACTAAATCAATAATAGAATAATATCCACTATAAATGCATTTTTAGTGATTATTTAATACAAAAAATATTTCTATGCATATATATACTTGAACATTTCATGCATTGTGTATGAAAAATGTTATCATGGATCCTGATTGGTTATTGATATTTTTACTTTTGTGACATATTTTTTTTTGGAATGAAACATAAATATTCCATGAATCTTGTTAAATGACGTCTTATTAATATGCTATAACTATATTGAGTTATGACCATTATAAAATAAAATCATCCTTATCTTATCATTAAACATAATAATTGATTTAAATCTATCGCGTTTACATTTACAATGGATCTAAAATCACTCTATCTTATATTTCCATTTCCATAGGATATGTATAAATGTATAATGTAAGATTTATGTAGAATGGAGTCATGTGATGAGATGATTTGAGGAGTTGTTTTAGTATTGTTATAGAATATGAATATATTATTATAAAGGTAAAAATAAACCTATGACTACACAGACATGGTTTTTTCATGTTAATATATTTCTAAATATCTAAAACTCTAAACCTTAATGTTATTTGGTATGTTTGTGACTCAATGTTGGCTACTAGATATTTTAATTATTTATGGCGATTTATGATTATATAAATTGTTGTCATAGAAAATTTGTAATATAAAATTTTTTGGTGTTAGATTAGGATGTATAGTTATGTGGATGTATTATATAGTTCCATGTGAAAAAAAACACCTATCATATAAGGATCATCCATCCACCTATAATGTTGCATATAGTTCGAGTCATTGAGTATAAGGATTTTCATAATAAAGAATATAATCAAGTGTTTCACTAATAGTGACATCCTAGAATCTCATGTGACCCTGGCCTATATTTATTATATTACATGATTATGGTTGAAACCCAGGAGGTCATCATTTTTACCAGGAAAGTTTAGTTAGAGATAAGCCTCTGACCATTTATTAAAAAAAAGAAAACGTCAACCAAGTATAGCCATGGAGAAAAGATAACTACAGATCTTAAATATCATACCCATCACCACATCCACTATATACTCCATCATTTCCAGTAGTAGTTTCCCACTCAGAGCATTCATAATTATTGAGGAAATTAGAATATTCCCTTCATAGATTTAGCTTTTCCAGAGACAAAAATTCCTTTGAAGATAGCATAACACAACATTCCTTCGCAACAGAAAATCTAGTATGCACCGGCCTTGGAAGATAGGAGTAATCTTATCTCGAACTCCACCGTGGTGGGACAATCATAGCAGCCTCATTACCAGATATCCTCATCCCCAGACCCTTAACCACATCACTGTAAGACATATGAACTATATCATTCACATTTTCCTTGTCACTATCAGAAATATCACCCCACTTTTCCTGGGATTTGCACTTCTTTATATTTCAATCCCCACACTTGCTGATCTTGAGTGTTATACTCAATAATGGAAAGACATTGTGGCTGCTCTAAAACATCCTCCACAAAAGTATTTACAATTTACACACCAACATGGGAGAGATCATCATGTAATAGGCCCTCCTCCTACCTTATATCATCTTCCTCTACTTGAGCCAATTCCAGAAAACTATTTCCAGTGGAGACTATGATTTCCATCCCTCTAAAAACATCCTCCTTCCCTGCCCACTGCACAACACATGCATCTGTTGCCCTTATTTCAGAAATAGCTGCATCCAGCTGCTGCTCAGGAACATGATCTTTCTTCCAGTCACATGAATCTCGGTTATTCACTTCCATTGGAATATAAATATCCCGCTTTAGATGTCCAAAAACATGTCGTACAGTCGGGTCATGTGGCCCATCCTCCACCTCCTTCTAAAATTGCCTCTGCATTGTGGACTTAGGACTAGAACATTCCGCAGCCTGAACCACATCAGACCAAAGATTCACTGCCTATGCAGAGGAAGTAACCAGATCCCAAGTTCCCTCCTCGTGCTGTGACCCAACACTCTCAGACATATCTGGACCTGCACTACCCATTCTCAAAGCCCCTGATGAATCCCCAGCCATAACATTACTTTAAAAACTGAAACATCATGTCCAAGATGCCTACATGCATCACATAAGGGCATCCAAGACTCAAACATAACAACCTACTTCCACAGAAACTCTTTACCATCTATTATCCATACCCAATTGATAGGAAACCTCGCGACATAAACTTCTACATAGATTCCTGGGCAAATGGGATGAAATACGAACTCCGTTCGATGATCAGAACATAGATACCAGCCGATCAAATTTCCAATGGAGCACAATATAGAGGGGTTTTGGAAGGAAATAGGGAGACCAGGAAGACTGACCCAAATCGCCATCGCCGAGTGGACACACCTCATGTGAAAATAAAAACTCCATCAAAGAAGAAAAAATGAGTCGCCATTGCAGTTTCTAGGGGAATGGGACCCTGCAGTAATTAGTTCATCTTCCATCTCAAAACGAATAATGAAATGCTTCTTATCAAGCATGCCAACTACCGTGCACTCTTGAAGATCCTATGAATTGAAAATAAAATGATCAAAATCATCAACTGAAGGATTCTTATGGAAGAATCAATCCACCAATGTAAGATTACAGAGCTCTAATGCACCGTTAATCTCCACCGAGGAAATATTAAACTGAGGCACTCCTTGAAACAGATGAGGGACTTTCGGCAACATTTTAATCCTCGGAAAAGATGGAAAAAATTCAGGATTTGTGAATGGCGTGAATCCCTTGTCCCGTCCATGATCTTGCAAGCCTCCCCCCTCCGACCGAGAGGGGTGAGAATGGTTTCACTTCATTAGGGTTAGGTAATTGCCGAAGAAGAAGAGTGGTTTCCCCAATGAAAATGATTCATTCTATTTGATCACAAAAAAACTCAGGTCATCATTTTTATTCCAATAAGAAAATATATATTGGTTTTATCAATAATAATTTTCATTATGTAGTAGTTTTTTTGTAGACTTAGTTATCTCAAAACTATATGGAGTCTACATATCCTTGGATAATGACAATGAACCTCTATGAAAGGGTTTAATATTCATCAAATATGAGATTGTAATGAGTGGGAATGAAACATGAACTACAACTAGATAAATTTTTTGTATTATTTTATGGTTATATATATAATTACCTCACAAGGTACCTTCTTTTAATTATTCATATAGGATTTCAACATTCAAATAATTTTGAGAAAGGGTTTTTAGTGATAACTAAGTAATTTTAACAAATATTTGAATTCACACCTATAATGGAGTTTTGGAGAGGGCAGTAGTAATTAACAGAATCATGGTAGAGGGTTAATTGGTAAAATAGACAGAGACATCAATATTGGTTGTGCAACAATTTCATTTTATGGATGACCATTATATTTATATATATAACTTTTCCAAATATCATGTACTATAAGTAGACAATTGATTTAAAGAACCTAACCATCAAGTAGAGAGTATATGGTAAAGATATATAATACAAATGCTTATGAATTAGGATTTACTTACTCAATTTAAAAAATAGTTCGATTTGATTTTCATAGTAAAAAAGAGATTCCTAATATATGTAGAAATATGGATAAGGGACTCCAATAATGGGTATAGTGTCCCCTATGATAGATCTATAATAGATGATCTTAAGGTGAATTTTATTGATTATAGATGGTTGATTTGATGACAAAAATTAACCACCAGCTCCATGTAATCTACACCAAAATTAGGGATTTGGATGGAAATTATTTTTAATAAAACATGAAGTATAGGGCCATGTCTAAGAGGATATAGAAAAAGATTATTGTATGATTTATTACTTATCATCATTGAAACCCATTATTTTCAAAATTGGTTCATGCAACTCATTTTTGATTCATCGTTTTTGTATAGATAGACATCATTGAGGAGGATTTATTCAAAATTATGTTTTTGGATCTTTACTTAAGCAGTCATGTTCCCACCAATATCTTCTTATCATTACATATTTATCATAGTGGAGAATGAATTTCACTGTCCATTATAGTGGATAATATGAATCTGTAAAATTAAATCCATTCATTGAATGATTTTTCTTATTTCAATTCATTAATATATTACTACTATCCCATAGTGTATTGTTTTTGGGAATGTAGATCGACGTATTCCACTATCTGTGATTAGGACCCTTAGTAAAGACTTGAAAAGACTATATATACTTTTTTAGAAATTCACCAATCATATTGAATGTTTTTCCTTTTGTATAATAGATTCTTTGGATGATCAAATTTATTTAATCATTGAGGTGTATATGAGTATTTCTATAGATGGTATTCTGGGTTTTATCCCTCATCATGAGACCGACATTTATATTTACAATACCCAATAGGCTCATTGATATCTAATAAATCTTATTAGATAGCACTGGATTCTCTCAGGTAGATTAACGAGAGGATGGAGATACTTAAAGTGAGAGGCTTTATTAGAATCCATGTTTCCCCACAGGTAGATATGGTGTTTTTTATAATTATGTTTTATGAGGATTAAATCTATATGTTAAGTATTTACCATTAAATTAGGGTATATATAATAATATATTTCATTTATCAAGGATATTTGAAATCCCCTACAATATGAATAGAGGGTGATGGATCCAAAACAATTATATAATGTCAATATATGAATAGATATTAACATGAATGTTGATGCAAACCAATGATGTAATTTCAATTCTTTTATTGGAATATGCTTTTTGGGTGATATTTTTTTCATAAATGCTTTAGAATTGTTCATGGGAATCAGGTACCACATAAAATATACCTTCTTATATTATTTTATGGTGGTAGTCATAGATTACATTCAAATTTATTTTTATTCATACAATGAGAATATGGGAATGATAAGGGTTATACAATAATTTCATTAGGATACAAATATTTATAGTAAACTTTTAATGACATGGCTCTTGATTTTTGAATTCTTTTTCCTGGGGTGTGTTATCTCAAAGGTTGGATTATTGGAAATCCATGTTAAGTTATAATTTTTTGATTAATGGGATACTTTGGAAATTTTGGATGAAGGGATTATATTTTTATAGTTTTTGAGATATTATCATTTTTTAGTTCCAATTGTCTAGGATTATTGGATCCATGATCTCCCTTACTCAAAATAGGATGCTTATCTTATACATTGAATGGTTATAGGTGGATTTCAATTATTTTATATTATAATTTAACAATATATAAATGTTATGGATACTTTAGTGAAGGTTATAATATATGGTTTTCTCAGATGGTTATAGGATGTAGCTTGATAGTGTGTAGATATAGTGTAATGGATTATGTTATATTTGTTCATGTAGTAGATAAAACATGATCACAACTACAAGTCAATCTTTTTCAAACATAATGATATAGTGTTCACATTAATTACATAGAGAAATTACTTTCATAATGAGTAATTCATATTATTTATAGATCATAATAGAATAATTTATATCTTCTTCTACTAATATATAAATATAAGGAAGTGGTGATGGTTAGTGTTCCGATATAAATATTGATAAACCATGTTTATATTCATTGTTGTTTAATAGATATGTATTATTTAATTACAATATTGATATCAAGATTTTTTGATGAGAATATATGAAGAGATAATGAGGTTCTCTAAACCAAAATAGAAATGATAACAAGGTTTTTTTGATGAAATTTTCCAGAAATCATTGATGTAGTATACCCTGAACATGTTTAATATCTTTATATGTTAACATAAAATGAAAAAAATAATGTTCTTAAAGAGAAGTCACTTTATTGGATTGTTTAAAGTTGACTCATAATGCCACAAAATATAGGGATGATGTTTCAATATATTTTGTGAATGTTTGAATGTTAAAATGCATTGATTTAGAAATATATATATGTATAAATTTTATACGGATTAGAATACCATTGGAATAATATTAAGATAAACTTGTCCTTTTGTTGAGATAACTAACTCATAAGTTTAATGTAATTTATCATAATGTATACAAAAATATTGAGGTAAATTAAAAATGAATATATAATTACATCATAATAAATTTCCTTTAAGAACCTTATGAATTAGAAATAATAAGGAAATATGATAGTTTATGGTCTAAAAAAGGGTGATGATCAATATAGGATTCAATCCTCATATGGGATATTACATAATAAATATGAAAAATATTTTTTTAGACATATAAATAATTTTAAAATCCTTATATCATTATTCTGTATATTAATAAATTATTTTTTGTAAGATAATAATATATTATAAAAGATAAGGCCACATCATATGATACAACTATTTGGTAAGATATAGGTCTCAAGAATGATGTCAATAATGTGTGATTTATGGTTTCTTATATGATATGTGATTTCTGTAATATACATTGAGGATTATTATGAACTCATATGACTAATGAATATAATGTATTTATAATAAGATATGAGGTCTAAGTAAAATAATTGAAGAAAGTTCTATAAGAATATTGATTAAATATTTTCTATCATATCAAATGAATAATGTTAATAAAAAAATTATTTAGGATAATGATAATCAATTTAAATTATGTTCATGTTGATGTTCATGGTAACTAAATATAATAATCAATTAAAATAACTATGATGTTGTTGGATAATCATGCATCATACCAAAAGTGATTCTATTATAAGTTGAATTATTATTTCAATGTTATATTTGATATTCATTCAGAAAATTAATATGTCTCACCATAATAACATGAAAACATTTGATAACTCAAAATAGTTTAGTTAATTTTATTTTATAGGATTTATTGAAAGAAAACACATGATTGTTATTGGGATAAAAAAGTATTCTATGACTGAGATTTATATATGATATATATAATTTCAAAAAATAGTTTTTTTGTTTCATTTATTTAGAGAGAATTATAAATCAAATATTGGGTAGAGTATTTCTGACTCTATGAATAAAATTGTGGATGATTTGAATAAGGGGATGTTCGTTAAACATTATTTTTCTTGAGATAAAAAAATCATTAAACTACATTAGAGGTCCTTATAATGTAAGTATAACAAGGAAAAATAATGTTGTAAAGGGATTATAATATTTAGAATAAGTTAGATGCCAGTGATAAATCATAAAATAAAAGGAAATTTGTTTCATTTTTTTGAATCAATTAGTGAGGGATATAAATTATTATGTACTCCACAAAAAAAATGAAGACAAGTGAAAAAATGACTCACCAGTTTAGGAAAGTAAAAATTAATTACTATCTGAGGAGGACAAGTCCAGTTGTGAGTATCATGTTGTGTAAGACCACCTAATCTAGTTGAGTGATTATAAAAACTATTTGATTTAATATAATGGCCTGCTATTGAGACCCTCTATAATATGTTTTAATCTCATTGAATAATATTAGGATTCCATTTAATTGAAATTGTTTATTTTAAATGAGGAATAAATTTTTATTATGGGATTAAATGAAATTAATGAATTTTTTCATCAAGTAATTATATTATAAATCACTATTTTCTTGCTCATTTATTTTTAAATTATACTTCAATGATAAAGATAAATAAATAAAAGTTGAATCAAGTTGTTTTATTGTCCTAGAGATTGAATTTAAACTAATAAATCCCTAAACCAAGAATTCTCACTGATTCACCCCCTCCCCCATCAAATGATCATAAAACCTAGATATTGTAACGGGTATCCAATAAAATCAAGGATCCATATAAAAATGTTCAATGTTACTTAATAAATCAATGTTTAGTTAAAAAGATAAAAATGAAATTTCTTCTATTAATTACAACATGAAATTTTAAACCAAAAAATTAATAAAAATAAGTGATGGGAAACTAGTTAGATGAATAAATAAAAGAACAAATATAGAGTATCACTACATAAATATCGAAAGGTGTTTTAGTATTCAACCAGAATAGGGTATTATAATTATTTTAATGGGTATATTTATTTTCAAATTTTGATTTAATAGTTAATAAATAACTTATGAGTTCGTAATATAATATTAATGATTAAATTTATTTATTTCATGGTGATTATATTTTATGTATACTAGAGTTTATCAAATGGAAATAGGATGAGAAGTCACATTTTATATAGAAGGATGAAATAACTGATCAAATAATTGTTTACAAATTAAATAAATTCTAGGATCTCATCAAAGATATAAAATAGAAGAAATTATTATTGTTTTTTAAAATATAAAAAAAACATTTCTTGAAGAAAACATAAAATAACATAACTAATTTTATGTATAAATAAAAGAATTGTAATAAAAAATAAAATCTATACTATGGAAGTACGTTACCAACTTGTTACCAATGACAAGGATCCCTAATTATTTTCTAAATATAAAATGACAATTTCTATTGAATATACAATACATCAATGTATAAAATTACAAAAATATCATGTCAAAAAGATGAAAATAATGTGGATATAATTCCTTTTATCCATTGAGGAATAAAATTACTATGGTAACATAAATTCTCATAAACTGGAATTCAAATTAATAGACATGGTGTAGTTCCAAACTGAAGCTTTGAAATTCTATAATGAAAATGTATATATATATAAAAATTTCAATAAATATTAATTTATCAATGAAGAAACTAATCGGTAGAAATAAGAGGTTTAATAATCCTAAATTTCTCTTATTTATTTATAGAAGTGTTTGTATTAAATATGGTTCCCTAAAAGGATCTTAAAATAATGTTAATAATTCCCCAAAAATAAGTTTTTTAAATATATGTAGCCCATATCTTCAATAATGGGGACACATTTGGTTTATTGCTGATGATTATGATTTTTTGGAACAAGGATCAATACTTTTAGAAATTTTTTTCAAAAAATAATAAAATTCATATTCATATTTAAATGGGGAGGGGAGAAAGATGTGAAGAATTAATTCAGCTATATAGAAAAATATATATGTAAAAAATAGAATAGAATACCTCAATTAAAAAAATGTACAAGTAATTAATTATGATAATCCAACAATTTTGATTTATAATTGGATGATAATCAATAAAATCACTTCCATTAAGTCAAAGGAGAATTATGAAAATGATTTCATCTTCCCTATTAAGAAATTGAAGATTATTCCTATAAATAAAACCATTAATATTGTTTTAGATTTGGATAAAATATATTAGAATTTCCATTATTATATTAAAAACATTATAGAGACGCTTCTTATGAATTTAGACAGGTTTAAAAATAGAGATTATGAACTATAATAATCTTATTTTCTACTTGGTAATGTAAAAATGGGATTTTAGGAATAATATACCCATTGTATGGTATAAAAAAAGGTTAAAATTAAATTATCAACCTTGTTAGTATGATTGAAATATAAAGGTTACCTGAAATATTCCATTAATTCATATTTTACTATTCTATCATCAATATTATGGGTGGAATTGAAATTATACATATCTATAATGCATTTTTTAATGACTCATATCTCATGAGATGACATGTTAGGGATATAGGTAGAAAGCTAAATAGTCCATGGGAATAAATCCCCTATGTGATAAGATTATTGGAATAAAAACATGAAAAAATTAAACACTTTATTGGATTATATGTTTTATGGATTCTTATACAATTTTAATATTTCCATTGCCCATGAATATTTAACCCACATTTTATATTTTTATTACTCTTGTCATATGTCTTGAAAACCCCCATATTCCAAGAGACATGTTTTATGATCAATGATTTATTCTGTATGCGTCTCCAATATAATGCACCTAATGAGTGATTATGTTCCCATTACCACAAGTTTTTTATACCCACAAATGTTTTTTGTTTTATAATATACAAGTATGGAGAATCTATGCTTAATCTTTTTTATGTTTCTATATCTCCATGTTATGAAAAATATTATTATGTATTATATGCCTATGAAGGTTTAATGTGTAACTAATATTCATTGTAGATGTTTGATAATTATTGTAAAAAAATTGATTATGTTTCTTTAATAACTATACTAATCCTACAGTTTTTATGGTTCTATTTAGTGTGAAATATACTATGAATTCATATGAAATAATGTAATATGCATTTATATTGTTCTAATGTAACCTTTTTAGTATAAGTGAAAATATTTTTTATTTATTTTTATTATATTAATATATCAAGAGTGTATCAGAGAAAATGAAAAATAATTAACCAAATGTGATGTAGGATGATACTAAAATGTCATTGGATGACTTAAATGTGTAATAATTTATGACTCAAAATGAATGATTATAAATAGCATATTATTTCTTACTCTTATGATTATTACCTAATGATCACCTAAAACTATTTAGTTTTTTTAATGGTTGGAACCCTGATGAATGGTGGGTAATAAAATTTCAATGGATAATGATTTTATTTTCAAATGACAAAACAAATGCTTTGGGTAATGGAGTGACAATATCATGACCATGTGAAACTATCTATCTTATGTTATTAACAATAACACAAACTATTCAATACTTTCTAAATCAATAATGAAATAATAAATTTTCATTTATTATTTCATTACTCAATGTCCACTCTCCAATAGTGAGTGTTCCAACCGTGTTTTTATATTAAATGGGTCAATAAAATATAGAAGATATTTTCTCTTTTGTAATACCAAGATAAATAAAATTTTGTTTTTCTTATTTATCATTTTAAAATCGAATCTAATCATTGGTGGACTCCTATTAAGAAAATTATTTTTAAGGAAGAGATAAATATTGTTGAATGGGAGGATTTCATGATGTTATCATTCGTGAAATACATTCCTAGAACTGATTGAACAATAATAAAGAAGGAATTATTACAGTAGAAAAAAGTAGTATTAATCAGTTAGTACCAATGATGAAAATTTAATGATACTTAAAAGGTATGATTCTTGTTTTATAATGAACCTTGGAATAAATATTGTAACATCCCATGTATTTAATAGATAATTAATTTTGATATTTATTAATATTTATGAATTTGACTATAATTGTATTAAAAAATTGATTTTACAACCTATATATTTCCCGATACATAATAATGAGTGTATTGAAATCATGCATTTCAACCAAGACTAAGTAAAAGAAAACAATAATATTTTGTTAATATTATTATTTGAAAAGGTATATATCACATAACCTTTATATTTGAATATTAGAATGTGAAAAATATATTCTTTCTAAACATTTTTGGTACATTTTCTTACATTCATCCCAGAAATTTTATAGATATTGGGTAAGAAAAAATCCAATTTTATACATAATACTTTATTTTTAATAAAAACCAATTTAATATCCTTTTTATGGGGAATCTGTTTTAATACTAAACATACATTTTTTACAATTTTAATTATAAAAATAAATTCTTTTTTTCAAGTGGTAAATTAGTATTTACATTGGGTGATTTATTTTTATTTTAATTAGAAATCTCTATATTTGATGTATAGTTAAAAATATTGAACAGATATTGAATGATTTTTTTATATAAAAAATTAATTTTGATAAATTATGATTTTAATTTGGTTTGAAGTATAAATATGAATTTTTTTTATCATTTAATAAAATTATTCCACTGGAAATAATTTTACATTTATTTATATATAAAAAGAGTATAATCTTTTGAAAGATATTTACTTTAAAAACCACTTTTCCTTCATACTACGGGATTAATTATTAATTAATATACTCTAATTTTATTATTTGATTTTGATTAAATGGAATCCATATTTATAATCCTGATTATTTATAATTTATAATATTTTCAACATCATTTGTTTCCAAAAATATTAGTGAATATGATTAAAAATAATTATAGTGATTAAGGTAAAAAAAATTACATAGTGGTCAAAGATTAATCTTATGAGTCCAAATGACTTAGAAATAATTAAAAAACACATTTTATAGATATATTTATATCATATGATCATTGGGATAGAATTTGTTTCATTATTTGATCAACATAATGTAAGGGAGACCTATACATAATGTTTACCATTTTATATTTAAAGTAACTTCACTCCCCCTAAAATATAAAAAGGAAATCACCCCCTAAATTATTCTATCATATTAATCCCTTTTTCCTCATAAAACACATTCAAACATATTTTATTCAATCCCTATAATCTGTATAGTGGTCTTAATTTTTGAGTAAATCTATCCAAGATGTACTTTGATGAAAACCAAATTGAGTTACCTAATGAAGAGGTATATTTCTCCAACAAGCATTTTTATATTTTTTCAGTTTAAATCCCATTCATTTCATTTTATATAATTATTATATAATGAAATTGGTATATTTAATATACTGATATATTTAAGGTAACAGTTTAATATATATCTACAAGAATTCCAATTTAATGGGAAAAGAACATACCATTAATCGATAAAACAATCTATCAATAGAGAAACTCATTATTTAGTTCATCCATTACAACTTATCATATATTTAAATTATGATAGAAATTTTTTAATATGATATATATGATTTTTATAATTTCTTAATTCCTCTATATTTTTTATATAACTGATACCATTATGCTTTTTATTTTGTGGAAATACAATAACATCTGTTTTGAATTTTTGGAATACTAAATCTTCAAATTGATTTGATACCATTACAATTTCCATTGAACATATTAAGAGAGGGTTTATTTAAAAATATTTTACATGAAATATATATTATACTATTGAAATAATTATCTCTCTAGAAATATAATACATCATTTTTTTAACATCCTTTCACAAACTAAAAAATTTGATAATGTTGTTTGTGGGCGTGTGGACTACCACCTACTAGATGAAAACTGATTATTTTCTATTAAAAATAATTGTTTATTTAAGTATATTTGAATAATATACATGGTATTTATGGAATAATGATCATTTTTGAAAGATAAATACAACTTACCTTATTTCCACAACGATTGTTGAAAAAAGGGAACATCATTTTTGTGAACATACGACCTACTGTCTTATAGATAGGTTTTTGAAAATATAATTAATGCATAAATATGATAATTATTTCATGATTATATATATATATATATTTATATATTGACATATTTAATGATAGATGACCTGACAATGTCGTTTATTCATACATAAACTGATTTTTGTCCAAACAAATCACATAAACATAATTGTATTATTATTTGATATTAATTTTTTAAGAAGTTAAATAAACATAATGATAATCTTGAAAAGGGTTTTGAATAATGTAAATAATAAGAATATGTTAATTATTCAAGAAGATAATGACACACACAACATTTCGATGTCAATGTAAGTATATTCATCTCAATCTCCTTTTATTAATGTATATCTTGATGTCATACACCATTATTAATTAATAAGGAGAATATAAAACACATTTGAAATTTTTTACCATAAATTTTAACAATTATCATTTAACTTTTTGTTTAATGTTATTATTTAATGATTTTTGTTATTCATATATTTCAAAGTGGTATAGTAGACATTAATTTTAAAAAAATATCTATTAAAATATTTAGGATTTAATTTCATAATCATTCCCACCATTTAAATATTCATGATGATATATTATATTTATAGTTATATTAAGGTATATGAGGTAATATTTATGTTCATTTTTAATATCAAAAAAATTTCTAAAAGAGAAATCTTTTTAAAAGTTTCAGCAAAAATGTTTAGACAAACAATACAAGAATTTTTTCATAATGAATAAGGCAACAATGAATTATCCCCCAAAGTGGAAATCATTTAATTTTTTCCCTCCATTACAAGATTTATTGTTTAATTAATTTAATATAAAATTTTCATTTGTTGGTTATTTTGGTATTGTAAATGTATTTTCAAATGATATGTTTATTTTGTTTTGAAATTTGAATATTTAATGGAAAATTGTATTTTAATATATGAAAGTGATTTTCATAATAGTTTAAAATATTTTTTAAATGATTAGATGTTTTATTTCATGTTATGTTACTTAGACATTATAAAATTTGGGTACATCCTGATAGCATCAGGATGTCCTGTAATAGTATAAATGATTGGTGTTCCCAAATAATGTTGTAATAAATTGGGTAATGATTATTCACTCAAGATAGTTATATTGGATGTTGGTACTATGGTTATTCTAATATGTAAGGGGTTTCTATGGTTCATTTGGATGATTTCCCCTTGTAACTACACATATTTTAATTTTCTAATGATTTTCATTGAATTTATTTGTTATCAAAAGGTAAAATAAATTTTATTTATTAAATAATTATATTTTCATTTGTTGGTAAAATGTTATGTTTTCAATAAAGGTGTTTTCAGGAGTTATAATATTTATAAACTAACTAATGGTTTTCAACTTTTTATCTCCCTTACTATTTTTTTCAGCTAATCCCATATTTTAAATGTGCTTTATAGTATTAAATGATGAGTAAGAGATTGGATATTTTATAGTTGAATGTCGTTAAGAGTTTTCAGAAATGAGATTGTGTTTTATTTTTTAAATGGTTTATATGGTTTAAGAATGTATACAATTTGGATGTGTAATCTTTTTATTATATTGTTTTTTTTATTAGATATGTCTAAATTATCAGAAACTATAATCCTGAAATGATCCTCAGTTTGAAAAAAGAAAATTCTTGAATAAAACTCATGATTATGGGATGTTTAAAGCTATGTCCCTAAAGTCTTATCAATATTCGTTATGTATTACATTATTATTTGGGGTAATATTAATAACATTCCCTTAAATATTTTACCTCATAGTATAGTTAAAATTTTATATAATTTTAATATTACCTTGTTATATGATCTGAAAAATGTCTATTAAAAATGGTTTTCTTCTTTGGAAACATGGAATTGATTGCAGAATTTAACTAGTAGAAATATATCTTTTCAAATTAGTATCCTGAGATAGTCAGAATCAAAATAGAATAGTATGTTTTAGTGATGTCTGAATTTAATCAAGCAATAAATAGTTGTTGTATCCATGCTTGGGAGGAACCCAATCTCATCCGAATGAAAATATATTTTATGGATAATTTCATATAAAAAAATCCCTATAATTTAGTGGATCATCTGACCCACTAGTAGTTGAAGGATTTTTCAATGCTCTATAAAATATATTTGATGTCAGGGGATATTTGGAACATAAAAAGGTAACCCTTTCCTTTTATCATTTTAAGTTGATGCTAATCTTTTTTTTTCCTTTTTTTATGAATAATAGAAATAGAGATGATCTTAATTCCATGGAAAGAGAAACTTCGAATGAAATATATTTGTGAAAAATTACTCTCTTCTTGTTTGATAGAAAATTGTAAACAAATTCTTGAAATTGTGTAGTGAAGATTAGATTTTATATCTCCAAATGAATGAAAATTCATTATATTAGCCATGTATGTTGCAGATATAATTATGAAAATTGATAGAAAAATTAATCCATTTTTTAGTATTTAACCCAATGCTAAAAAGGACTTTGTCTGAATGATAGTTTAAAAATATTAATATTTTGTTTTTTGTAATTAAAAGGATGAGTTGAAGTTTTCTTAAACTTATTTTTCATGTGACGATGCATGTAAGAATAGAGATAGATGAAATTCGATCGATAAACATTCAAAAATGAAATTTAAAGGTAATTAAATTATTTTCTAGTACAATACTAGGTGTGGTAAAAATAACATTGGATATTTTCTTATGAATATAATCAAGTGTTCCCGATGTGGAATGTTTGGAAACATGTCCCAAATATATACGAAAAATATTCATAAGGAAACCAATAATGTGGTAATTTATATCCATCTCATAATAAGATGTTTTAGTTGTAATGAGATGGTTTATTATTCTATTTTTATTCTATGTTAGTTGTATAGGATGGAAATCTTATTGATTAGAATAATAAATGTGTAGGGATATTATTTTATACTACCAGTGTTGATATTTTTCTATCAAACGATGTGGTGATTGGAATTTTTCTTTTGTATTTGAATTATGACAATACCATGTTTGACAATGGATCTTCACTTTCATTTATTCATGAAAAATATTCATGTAAATTTGGAATATCACCTAATTAATGTATGTTTTAACTATTGGTAAAAACATTGGGTGGCAGTATTGAAGAAACCAGTATTCATTGGAATCATCCAATTGTCATCAGTGGGATGTCATTTCTTACAAATCGTGTAGAACTGGAAATAGTAGAGTTTTTTTTATCATTCTTAGTATAAATATGATTTCATTTTATCTTGATATGATATATAAAATTTCTAAGAAAGGGGTGTTCAATTATTTCATGCCTTATATAACTTAACAAAAAGGTAAGAAATTGATTAGAGATGTAATTAAATGTTAATAAGGTCAAATTTTTTAAAAAGGGAACTATTATAGTAAGATATGTTCCATTAGTAAGTGAATACATGGAAATGATTCAGAATTATTTATCTAGTGTTATTCATAAATAGGTGGTTGAGTTTTATATTGAATTAATACCCAAGGATAAACCAATTTCTATACACCATTATCGAATGGATTATGTGGAACTTATAGAGTTGATAAATAAATTTCAATATTTAATAGATAAAGGTTTCATATTAAATAGCACTTCATAATTAGGGGATAATTTCTTGTTTGTTTAAAAGAATTATGGGCTAATGAGGCTATTCATTTATTAATGATCCATTAATAACATCACTATTAAGAGAAGTTATGATTTCCTTAAAGTTAATGATTTTTGGTGATCATATTCAGGGAGCATAGTTTTTTTTCGATGGTTGATCTAAGGTTAGGGTATGTGTAGTAAAAAGTGAATGAATCTGACATTCCAAAGACTTCATTTTTAATTTTATATTACCAATATGAACTTATTGTTATGCCACATTGGTTATTAAATGAACTTGTTATATACATGGATATTATTAATATAATTTTTCTTTTGTTCCGGTATTAGTTTTATATTGTATTTATAAAATATGTTCTTATATTTTTTATAATTAATGTGCAATGCTATGAACCCACACTTCATATAATGGTACACATTACTATATTATGTTGTCTTATAAAATGAAACTGAACAAATACATAGTACATTATACAAATAAAGACATTTTCTAATGTGGGTATTGGAGAATAGATAATAAAATTAAAAATTATCAAAACAATACAACATATAATAAAAGGAATAAAACAAAATGGTTTTTATATATCCGAAATTGAATAAAACACCATTAGATAATTTCTAGTAAACATATTGAAAATAAATTTTGAATCATAGGGTGGGAAATTATTTTCTCCCACAAGCAATAAAAAATGATAATATCCTTTTTAAATAATTTTAAAAGTAATTTAGAAAAACATTCTATAAAAAACAAAATATATTTGACATAGTTTATAAACATGGATTTTCATAAATATTCATAAAAAACACATTTAAAAAATAATATACATATCATTTTGAAAATCCATTTTAAAAACATATTTGAAAAACGATTGGATTTATCTTTAAAAATCATCTGAATATAATTATTTTTTTGTATATGAAAATGATACATTAAATGTCATAGAATACCATATGTACAATAGTATTATACCTTTTAGGACATCATCCCTTAATGGTTATGGTTTCACTCCCCATGCCAAATCTTATCATATGATATGAAAATGATGAATTTGAAAAATAAGCATTTTAAAAGTCCCTCATTTCTAATTCATCACCCACTAAAAACATTTCATAATCATTCATAAAATATTCTAATAGATGAAGTTAATTTTAATTCTATTCATCATGGTAAAATCCCATTTTTTAAATTAATTTATTTCTTAGAGATCCACTTTTCGATATGAATTAATTATATATTATAAGACATAATCATTTAAATAGATTATAACATAAAGGATCTAGATACATCACTAACAAATATAAATGATGGGAATAAAAAAAATCATGAAGGAAAATAAATTATTTAGATTTAAAAATTAAAATTAATTTAAAAATATTTCATGTTTGAATTAATCTAAATATCTTGAGTTTGACTAAAAACATGTCACATACTACCTTCCCCAAGATAAGGGAAGTGACATCATATTTCCCAACCCTTTTTTCCTCGATTTGAAGGAGTGATAATAACCCCCCAAGAACCACCTTCAATAGGCCTAAGAGTGGTGATCAACACCATGTGTATAGAATCATATGTAAAATTAAAGACATTACCCTTTTTATTCAGTTGGATTAGGTTATAAGTTGGTAAATCCCAACTACACCAAAACTAGAAGTAAAAGTGAGACCAAAACATTCTATTCCCATATGCATGTCCCAATAATAAGCTCTACAAAAATGCGGAAAAATACAAAGTGATGTACCAAAAGAAATGAAAACCAGCGACGTCAATGGTCCTGATATCTGAGCTGATAGTGTCTGGCATGGTCCTCAAAGTCCTCCTAGAAACCAGAAATAATTTATTATATACATAGGATGAGTATACAATTATACTCAGTAGGGAAATACAAAATCCTTCGTGCACAAGTGGGGAGGCATTCTAAAGCCCCATGAAAAAAGAGATAACCAAATAACATAGCAAGGAAACTATCCACCCAAACCTCACAATGAAACACTCCACAAATAATGCAAGTCATGTAGAGTAATAGTAACAACACATTGATGTTTGGGTACCCCGCATCACTTTCCCGCTGGTTAATGAAGACATCCTATTCATAAGAACTCCCCCTCTATTCTCACCATAGTCCTTTTTCCATTATCACTATAGTCCCACATCTATACCACGCCCACCCACACCTCGGATACTACAAACACACATCTCGCCTATACACACCTGGGCCAAAACAACCACACATAACCACGCCTGCAGACACATGGTCTAGAAAAACTACCACCGTGCACAAAGACACATCTTCCAAGACATATGTTTCGATGGCCGAAGACACCTGGGCCTTATCCCAAGGACAGTTGTGAAATAACCTGCCCCCTCAAAACATCGATAACCACCAAAGCTACTCTATCTGAAGTTTCTTGGGCTATAATGGACCTTAGGCTATCATATCCTACCTTAAGAGTCTTCATCTACATGGGAGAGGGGTCATGAAAGATCTAATAACCTACGACTCATAAGATTGTTGGAACCCCCCCCCCCCCCCATGAAATTGGGGTATTCGGCATGAAGTTCCAAACAGGGTTGGATTGAATAAGAAACCTAAGAACTAAATTATACATATAGGTAATCAAGCACTCAACCCAACCTAGAGGTTCCAAAACTAGGCCATCCACAATCACCCTCATTACAATTAATTCATGAAAAGCACAATAGCCACAACCAAGTCACAACCCATTCCTGGAAAACAATTCCCCATTGAACCGATTATTTTTTTCACATTTAAGTCATTCTAATTAAATAATTCTCACTTCTGCACGACTAACATGTATAACCACAAGCCATGGAAGGAAAAACAACCAAGATGAATATTAATAATACACATCTGGTACTCTTGTAAAGTCACATCAACAAAAGAGATAAGTGAGATCCTATAATGTACTGGAACCCAACCAAGACCCAACATATGTCCCCTGACGATTCAGATCCACAAACTAACAACTGTACCACAATAGGGGATCCCATCCCAATATCTGTAACCTAAAATGAAATTACTAGAACAACCACACATGTTACTAAGATAGTGTAATAGAGTTTCCAGATTCAGACACACCATTCCTTTAGTTCTATCTTTCCGATTAGTTTACATGGGTGATCATACAGGGATTCTTGTTCACTATACATTCATTTAATCAATCGATTTTACATGATTAACCATTTTAATTATTACAACCATTTATTCATTGCAGAATTACCCTAAAAATAGGGGTTCATTAGTGCGCTAGAAAGGAACACCAACTTTAATGATTTTCTATGGACATAAGCCCATACAATTGATAGTATATAATTCTTGATAGAAGAGTACAACAACATCCTCAAACACACCCCATCATTATTTGAAAGTCATTTTTTATCTTGGTTAACATTTGGTTGAATCCATTCCCAAAGGGACACGATCGAACCCACCCAGCATGATACATAGTAAAGAGACACCAAGGAAGAACCAAACTAGGATGATCACCAATAGAAGTTTGACTCTACGTGCCAAGAACTATGGATGTGTAACATATTGGGGAGAAAATCTAGATATTCCAAGACTGAGAAGGAATGACGCCACCATAGGAACACAACTACCCTTGTGGAGGTGGAACTAAATGCATCATGGAAATAAAATTAGATCATCCTTGAAGAAGAATAATGAATCTCGTGTGATAAAAGGCATGTTTCTAATGTTACTGGACATGAAATCATGAACTGATTTAAAGGTAGATCATTGATTCACCATGTATTTGGATTGTTACACATGATGGAATTAATTATTATTTAATAATTCTCATAGGAGTGGTGGCCATAATAGTTGTTCATTATTGGAATTCCTTTAATTAGTGTAAATCACGTAATAGGGTAGAAACTAGAATGTATGGGAAAAGGGTGTGACACTGAGTATAAATCCACATATTTTGGTAAGTCAAGGGTCTCTCAGCTCTTGAAAAATTTGATATATAATTTATGGTATTTAAATGGTTTGAAAAGGAGTATTAATAAACTTTTACACCAAATTATATGTTATTGGAGGAGACTTGGAAAATTAAACAAAGGTGGGTCACCATATTGTGAGTCACCGTAAGTGGTGCCATGGTCACAGTGCCAGTACCTCGGTGCCACTATGAGCGGTTCCACCATTTTAGTGTGTGACCATGACAGTGACACCATAATGGTTCCATTGTCATGGTGACACCATCACAGTGCCACCATTTCATTGTGCGACCGTTATAGTGTGACCATTATGGGGCCACATTCACAGTGCCAATGTCACGATTCCACATGTTTGGTGGAACACTGTAAGTGGTACCACCATTTTAGTGTGTGACCAGGAAAGGTGCCACCATTACAGGGCCACCTTTCCCTGTGCCACCATTTGGGTGGAACCGTTTACTGAAACCAAAATTTTGGAAAACTCTTTAATGCTTCACTACCTGATCCATTACATCAGATACCACCCAAACTATTATGTCCCTTGAGAATCGAAACTAAACCCAAAGAAAAGAGAGTTTTCCAAAAAACCTAATTGAATGAAACCTCTCTAGAGAAAACCTGCTCGACATCTAGGATCACCTATCCCTCATGTATGTATTAGGGAGTCTCTTCTTCCATGTCTATATATTATACAATTTGGACGACACTATCTCACCTGCATGGGTTTAATCATATCCACTTTAATGAGTCTTGATTGGGGATCATGTAATCCATTTACCAAAGTGGGGGCACTTCAAACACATTTAATGAATTAGAAAAACCACACATTTCATTGTTACCAATGCAAATCACTACATCAAAAACAAGTATAAAACAAAAAAACTCAAAACTGCTCTAGGTTCTGGTCACACATATGTGCCTCCCATTCCCATGTACTATTCTTGAGGCTATCATGCCTTCATAAGACACGAACCAAGGTAATGGTATATCCATAAATCACCTTCTCCCCATGAACTTCAATAATCAATGGTCTCTCTATAAACATTACATTGTATTGAATATCCACCTATCCCCAGTCAAGAATGTGTGAATCATCATGTTGATACCGATACAGTTGAGAATTATGGAAGACATTGTGACACCTCAGTAGCTGCGGTGGTCGCACCAGCTGATAAGTCACTTTACTAACCCATCGCAACACCTCTAAGGGTCCAAATAAACATGGGAGAATGCATTCTCCCATGCAAAACCTTCTTTTCCCACAATGAGGGGAGACCTTCCAGAACACTTTGTCCCCAACCTCAAACTCTAAGGGTCTCCAACTATGATCGGTATACGACTTCTGTCAGTCTTGAGCGGCCTTCATTCTCTCTTATATAATCTGAACCTTCTCTGTTGTGCTTCGCACTATCTCTGGGCCATGAACACCAACTTCCCCTTCCTCTATCCAGCACACGGTTGAGAAACACGTCCTCCGGAACAAATCATTGATCAGTGCCATGACAATGGCAGAGTGATAGATATTGTTGTAAGAAAACTCTACCAAAGCCATGTATCGTACCCATGAACCCCAAAAATTTGAAAACACATGCCCGTTGCATATTCATTATCTTATGGATGGTGCGCTCTGTCTTCCCATCTATATGGGGGTAGTAAGTAGTGCTGAAGCATATCTAGGTTCCAAAATCATGTTGTAAACATCTCGAGACCCATGAGGTAAACCAAGTATCCAAATCAATGACTATGAACCTCAGAACTCCATGAAACCACACAAATTTTTCCACGTACCTTTGTTCTAAAGCATCCACTACACTCAACTTCTTGATTTCCATGAATTGAGATGATTTCTTCAGCCAGTCTACCTATACCCAAATAGCATCATAGCCTCCTGGAACCCTAGAGAGCCCTTTGACAAAATACCTAGAGATGTCATCATAATTACACTCGGGGACATCTAAAGGTTGTAGTAAAACTCCTATGATGTGTTGTTTAAACTTCACCAGCTTACACATGAGGCACTTTTCAACAAACTCTACACATCTCTCTTCACCCCGGGCCACGAAAACTGGCCCTTCACACCCCGGTACATCTTATAAACTCCTAGGTGTAGCACCGGGGGTGATTTTTGGAACCCACCAAGAACTCTCCCATGTGTTCCCATGTTGACGAAAATCTATCCATAAAATAACATCCAATTATGGATATTTTACACCAAATAAATATAGATAATTTACCTAGATAACATGATATCACGTCACATGATCCTCTTTGTCCCCCCAATGAGACACCTCCACATGCCGCAATAGAGAGGACTACACTATCAACTAGAATAGGCAACCTCTACCATCCTACACCCATGATGTTTTAGTCCTGAATAAACTCTATCCACATATACTCTTGCAAGTTTAGATCACGCTTAATGATGAGATAGCTCAGGATCTTGGGATTCCTAAAGACGATGAAGCCCTCCCGATGATGTAATACCACCACACCTTTAGTGAGAACACGAACGTTGCAATCTACAGATCATGGGAGGAATAGTTATACTCATGGGTATGTAACTTCCTAGACCCATATTAGATCACCCATACTATTGAATTAACACACACCCCAACCCTTCACTTTTTTCTTTACATAACACATCAAACATCACTCCATATATAAACCAATGCTCTTGGGAAATAACAATGTTTCCCTTCATATTTTTAATGGAAAACTGGCACCGATCACTCTATATAAAAGCCTAGTATTTCTTGGTCAATGTTATTAAAGGACCTCCATCTCAAGAGAATTCAGGCATGAACATATGATAATAGCATGGCAGACCAATGAAACTACGAATTACCATCACATTCATGGGTTTTACCAATGGAATATTTCTTCTAACTTCAATGGGTCCACTGAAATTCTCTTCTCAGACACCAAATCTCCAAAAAAGTGCATGTATCATGTCCAAAACATACACTTGGACACCTTTTAGTAGTGTTGGAGTTGTTGGAGGACCCCAAAAATCATCCTCGGATGCTCAGCATGGTCCTCCCCTGATCTTGAGAAGATCAGGATGTCATCAATAGAAATGACAATGAACTGGTACATATATTCCCATAAGATGGAGTTTATGAGCCCCATGAACATGGCTGGCACATTCTTATTGCCGAACGACAGGACCATAAACACAAGGAGACCATACCTTCTCATGAAGTTAGTCTTCAAGATGTCACTCTCCCTCCCCTCAACTTGTTGATTTCCTGACTTCCGGTCGATCATGGAGAACCATAATTCCACCTAAAACTTATCAAAAAGGCAATCTATCTTCAAGAGAGGGTAATAGTTATTGACTGTTACCTGATTCAGTCTCTGGTGGTCTATTCGAAGCATGAGACCACAATTTTCCATCTTCACGAACATGACCATAGCACCCCATTAGGACCCGATTGGTCAGAGAAAACTCTAATACAATAGATTGTCAGTATGAACCCATAAATCCTACAACTCAGAAGGATCCATCTGATAGGGAGCCATCAAAATCGGATGTACACTGGTTTGAAATTCTATCCCGAACTCAAAATAACATTGAGGGGGTAGAGTCACCACCTCTTCATAGATGATGACAATTAATACACTGAAGATCCCCATGAATTTCACCATCTGTAAGTCTGTTGACCCCACTAAGATATCATCTTACAAGAAAAGAAGGGGCTCTACTCACCGACTACCATCCTGGAAACCCTACTCATCGATGAAAGTCACACATTGTCTTCCCTTATCTAAAAACACAACCCTTCTTTGGAAGAAGTCGATAATGTAAAACATAGAGAACAACCAATAGATGTTATACTGACATCATACGACTACATCTATTTTAAAAAAATTTCCCCACTGGACTGACGTGGTCCCAATATCTGTCTACATCCCTGAAAAACATAATACATGCTGGTCTGACCTCTGACTAGTGTACTCAGAACCAAGAGTACATGAAGTATCTCTAAATTTAAACCCACTGTATCAGATAAACTGGGTGTGAAAAAGGAGTGCGAAGCTCCGGAATCAAACAAGGTGCATGAAAGTGTACTAAACAAGCTGATCGTACCCCGAACGACATCTGGACCATCTAAAACTACTGCCTATACAACATGAAACAACCTATGATCTTCTCCACTACCCCTCGGTTGTCAACCGGCTCCCCGACCACCCCCTAGTTGAGGTCTCTAAAGAGCGCCTTGAGGTCGGCCTCCTCCTATAATGTCTCCTCTCGGAGGAGAGGGAGCGCACTGTCCCTGCTACAGCTGCTGAAAGGGCCTGGCAATAAACTGTTGCTAGTGAGGTGGGCAATGAACCTGCCCACCCACACTATACTACATTTGGTCTAGGAACTGATTCAGAATTTTCCCATGGCTACTATAGATAAATCATCTTGGTCCTGGGCCCGATAAAAAAGTGAGAGGACCAGGAGATCGAAACTAGAACTGCTGGGGCATGCTCCCCACTGGCCGGAACCAGGAAGGTTGTAATGCTAGATGGCTGCTGTTGATGAGTGTCCCATTTGACAAGCCCAACTGGGTATACTCTCATAGAACACCTCCCAGTGTGTGCATCCTCTCCACCACTTAAGTCTTCCTATGGACATCCATGTATGTCAATAGATTGAAGTGAGTAACAACATACTAAAGAGAAGGTTGGAGTGCCTTCTATAAACGTCTCGCATGATACTCCACAACCAGAAAGAGGTCTGGAGGAATGAAAAGGAGATCCTTGAACTTGATCCCTATCTCTCTCACCTACATACTCCCCTGATGAAGGGAGAGTAGCTCCTGCCTCTTCTCTGCTGTTATCATGGAAGAGAGAAATTCCACTACGAACTCCCTCTCGATGGAAACCCATGAAACATCAACCTGCTTCTTCTCCCCAATAAAGCATTTCCACCACTAAAATGCCACTCCTCGCATCTGGATAACATCCAGACGAAACCAACACTCTATCATAACCTGGATGAAGATAAAAGCTATCACATGCTCTTCAATCCAGCTATCTATCTCCATGTTTGAGATGTTGCGCTCGTACTTCCCGATGTTCTGTCATTGAAATGCATGAAGCGTCTTCTTCCACTAGTCATCCTCCTCCTCTCGATCATCCTTATTTTGATCAGCTAAATCAACTATTGGGCCTCGATCTCCCACACTACTTGGGGTCATTGTCCAGGTTCCATTGCTATAAGGTAAGTAAGTAATTCCTAATCACGAGTTAGTAGCCGAATATTTTTAAATTTTTCTTAAACAGTTTAATTATTTTAGATCCCCAAAGTACCAAAGAAACATAAGAAAAAAATTCATTATGATGCATGTACCTTTTCTAGGGTCCTTGACATACATCAGTGTGGCCTCACATGGTGATTTAGTATGCCCAGAGTACTTGAATCAGATAATGGGGGCCCAAAATTCCCTTTTCATAGCTGATCTTCCCTGGCCTATATTACATGCAAATATTTCCTTACAATATTGCCCTAAAATCCCATGCAATCCTCACTGTACCTAACTCCAAACTCTACCCGATCTCGCAACTAACCTTACTCTGATACCATTCTGACATGACCTGACTTCAACATGATGAGGGAAGGGGCATCAAATTGCCAAACCGATGCTTCTTCAAGTGGACGGAGAGTCAATGACCCCCGAAACCCGACTTCAATAGGCACTAGAGTGGAGACTAGCTCCAAGGGGTTATAATCACACATAAAATTGAAGACATTACTCTTTCGATTTAGTAGTATCAGGAGATAAGATGGTAAATCCCAACAAAACTAAAAATGGAAGTAAATTTAAAACCAAAACATTTCATTCCCATATATGTGTTCAAATAATAAGTGCTTCCAAAAAGCAGAAAACTCCTATGGGAAGTACCAAAAAAAGAAATCCAATGAGTTCATTGGTACTAGATTCTAAGATGATAGATTCAGGAACGGTCCTTGATGTCCTACTGGAAACCTATATAAAGGTTTTAATACGTATGGTGAGTAAACAAGTATACTCCACTGGAAAAACAAAAGGATCTACTGCAAAAGTGGTGAGGAATCTTAAAGACTTGTAAGAAAAAGAGATAATCAATTCACCTAACAAGGAAACTGTCCAACTAAACCACACCAAGGCACACCCCCAAAATAACTAAAGTCAAATAGATTAATCATAATAACACATCAATGTTTGGGTACCCTGCATCACTTTCCCACTTTTGATTGGAGACATCCTATGTGTCAGAGCTCCCCCTCCATTCTCACTGCAGTTATCTCCACAATCCAACTACCATAGCCTGCCCGCACACACCTGGGCAACCATAAACAGACATCCCAATGAGACACCTCCACATGCCGCAATAGAGAGGACTGCACTATCAACTAGAATGGACACCTTTCAGTAGTGTTGGTGTTGTTGGAGGACCACAAAAAGCATCCTCGGATGCTCAGCATGGTCCTCCCCTGATCTTGAGAAGATCAGGATGTCATCAATAAAAATGACTATGAACTGGTACATATATTCCCAGAAGATGGAGTTTATGAGCCCCATGAACATGGCTGGCACATTCTTATTGCCGAACGACAGGACCATAAACACAAGGAGACCATACCTTCTCATGAAGTTAGTCATCAAGATGTCACTCTCCCTCCCCTCAACTTGTTGATTTCCTGACTTACAGTCGATCATGGAGAACCATAATTCCACCTAAAACTTATCAAAAAGGCCATAAATCCTCAAGAGAGGGTAATAGTTATTGACTGTTACCTGATTCAGTCTCTGGTGGTCTATTCGAAGCATGAGACCACAATTTTCAATCTTCACGAACATGACCAGAGCACCCCATTAGGACCCAATTGGTCAGAGAAAAATCTTATACAATAGATTTTCAGTATGAACCCATAAATACTACAACTCAGAAGGATCCATCTGATAGGGAGCCATCAAAATCGGATGGACACTGGTTTAAAATTCTATCCCGAACTCAAAATAACATTGAGGGGGTAGAGTCACCACCTCTTCATAGATGATGACCATTAATTCACTGAATATCCCCATGAATTTCACCATCTGTAAGTCTGTTGACCCCACTAAGATATCATCTTACAAGAAAAGAAGGGGCTCTACTCACCGACTACCATCCTGGAAACCCTACTCATCGATGAAAGTCACACATTGTCTTCCCTTATCTAAAAACACAACCCTTCTTTGGAAGAAGTCGATAATGTAAAACATAGAGAACAACCAATAGATGTTATACTGACATCATACGATTACATCTATTTTAAAAAAATTTCCCCACTGGACTGACGTGGTCCCAACATCTGTCTACATCCCTGAAAAACATAATACATGCTGGTCTGACCTCCGACTAGTGTACTCAGAACCAAGAGTACATGAAGTATCTCTAAATTTAAACCCACGGTATCAGATAAACTGGGTGTGAAAAAGGAGTGCGAAGCTCCGGAATCAAACAAGGTGCATGAAAGTGTAATAAACAAGCTGATCGTACCCCGAACGACATCTGGCCCATCTAAAACTACTGCCTAGACAACATGAAACAACCTATTCTCTTCTCCACTACCCCTCGGTTGTCAACCGGCTCCCCGAACACCCCCTAGTAGAGGTCTCTAAAGAGCACCTTGAGGTCGGCCTTATCCTATAATGTCTTCTCTCAGAGGAGAGGGAGCGCACTGTCCCTGCTACAGCTGCTGAAAGGGCCTGGCAATAAACTGTTGCTGGTGAGGTGGGAAATGAACCTGCCCACCCACACTATACTACACTTGGTCTAGGAACTGATTCAGAATTTTCCCATGGCTACTATAGATAAATCATCTTAGTCCTAGGCCCGATAAAAAAAGTGAGAGGATGAGGAGATCAAAACTAGAACTGCTGGGGCATGCTCCCCACTGGCCAGAACCAGGAAGGTTGTGACGCTAGATGGATGTTGTTGATTAGTGTCCCATTTGACAAGCCCAACTGGGTATACTCTCATAGAACACCTCCCAGTGTGTGCATCCTCGCCACCACTTCAGTCTTCCTATGGACATCCATGTATGTCAATAGATTGATGTGAGTAACAACATACTAAAGAGAAGGTCGGAGTGCCTTCTATAAACGTCTCGCCTGATACTCCACAACCAGAAAGAGGTCTGGAGGAATGAAAAAGAGATCCTTGAAATTGATCCCTATCTCTCTCACCTACATACTCCCCTTATGAAGGGAGAGTAGCTCCTGCCTCTTCTCTGCCGTTATCATGGAAGAGAGAAATTCCACTAGGAACTCCCTCTCGATGGCAACCCATGAAACATCAACCTGCTTCTTCTCCCCAATAAAGCATTTCCACCACTAAAATGCCACTCCTCGCATCTGGATAACATCCAGATGAACCCCTCACTCTATCATAACCTGGATCAAGATAAAAGCTATCACATGCTCTTCAATCCAGCTATCTATCTCCATGTTTGAGATGTTGCACTCGTACTTCCTGATGTTCTGTTATTGAAACGCATGAAGCGTCTTCTTCCACTAGTCTTCCTCCTCCTCTCGATCATCCGTATTTTGATCAGCTAAATCAACTATTGGGCCTCGATCTCCCACACTACTTGGGGTCATTGTCCAGGTTCCATCACTATAAGGTAAGTAAGTAATTCCTAATCACGAGTTAGTAGCCGACTATTTTTAAATTTTTCTTAAACAGTTTACTTATTTTAGATCCCCAAAGTACCAAAGAAACACGAGAAAAAAATTCATTATGATGCATGTACCTTTTCTAGGGTCCTTGACATACATCAGTGTGGCCTCACATGGTGATTTAGTATGCCCAGAGTACTTGCATCAGATAATGGGGGCCCAAAATTCACATTTCCAAGCTGGTCTTCCCTGTCCTATATTACATGCAAATATTTCCTTACAATATTTCCCTAAAATCCCATGCAATCCTCACTGTACCTAACTCCAAACTCTACCCGATCTCACAACTAACCTTACTCTGATACCATTCTGACATGACCTGACTTCAACATGATGAGGGAAGGGGTATCAAATTGCCAAACCGATGCTTCTTCAAGTGGACGGAGAGTCAATGACCCCCGAAACCCGACTTCAATAGGCACTAGAGTGGAGACTAGCACCAAGGGTTTATAATCAAACATAAAATTGAAGACATTACTCTTTCTATTTAGTAGTATCAGGAGATAAGATGGTAAATCCCAACAAAACTAAAAATGGAAGTAAATTTAAAACCAAAACATTCCATTCCCATATATGTGTTCAAATAATAAGTGCTTCCAAAAAGCAGAAAACTCCTATGGGAAGTACCAAAAAAAGAAATCCAATGAGTTCATTGGTACTAGATTCTAAGATGATAGATTCAGGAACGGTCCTTGATGTCCTACTGGAAACCTATATAAAGGTTTTAATACGTATGGTGAGTAAACAAGTATACTCCATTGGAAAAACAAAAGGATCTACTGCAAAAGTGGTGAGGAATCTTAAAGCCTTGTAAGAAAAAGAGATAATCAATTCACCTAACAAGGAAACTGTCCAACCAAACCACACCAAGGCACACCCCCAAAATAACTCAAGTCAAGTAGATTAATCATAATAACACATCAATGTTTGGGTACCCTGCATCACTTTCCCACTTTTTATTGGAGACATCCTATGTGTCAGAGCTCCCCCTCCATTCTCACTGCAGTTATCTCCACAATCCAACTACCATAGCCTGCCCGCACACACCTGGGCAACCATAAATAGACATCCCAACCACACACACTTGGGCCAAAACAACTACATATAACCACACCCACAGACACCTAGGCCAGAACAGCTACCACCTAGACTAAGAACACCTGGGCCAGGATAACTACTACCACACTTGAAGACACAAGAGCCTTATCCCGAAGTGACTTAGGATACAACCTGCGGCACAAACCTAGGATAACCACAACAAATACTCATCCTATAGGGTCTTGGGATATAATGAAACTCAGGATGTCACTGCCTACCTTAAGAGTCTTGGGATTCTCAGAAGAGGGAGCAGAAAAGAGCTAATAACCATCCACTCATAGCAGTGTTGGAAAAAACACCATCCACCGTTAAATGGGGGTGTTATGCCTGATGTGCTCATATTAGGTGTGGTGAGAACTAGAAACATAAGAACTAAATTATAAATATATGTATAAAATTTCTCATACAAACCTAGGGTTTACAAGACTAGTACATACACAAGCACCGTTGTTACAATTCATTCAAATAAAGCTCAAAAGCCACAACCAAGTCAAAAATCATTCCTGGAAAACAATTCACCATTAAATCCATTCTTGTTATAACATTCAAGGAGTTTCAATTAAATAATTATTCACTACTAGGAAACTAATAGGCATAGCCACAAACCATGGAAGGAAGAGAAACCAAGAAGCCCATTAAGCATTGACACCCTGTTTTTTTGTAAAGTCAAAACAACAAAAGGGCTCAGTGAGATCCCTTGATGTACATGAACCAAACAAAGACACAACATACATCCCCTAACATCCTCATATCCACAAACTAGAAACTGTAAAACTACAGGGTATCCCATCCCCATCCTCATCACCCCACAAGAAACATGAAGAACAACCACACATGTTACCAAGGCAATGTAGTAGGGTTTCTAGATTTAATATCACCATTCCTTTAGTTCCATGTTTCTGTTTTGTTAACTGTGGTTATCACATGAGGATTGTTGTTCACTAGAAATTCGTATACTCAACTGAGTTTAGGCAATTAACTAATTTCAATGTTATATGAAATTAATAATAGAAGAATTAACTTGAAAAAAGTGGTTCAGTTGTGTGTAATAAATGACCACCAACAACCATGATTTTTAGGGGACACAAGTCCATACAATTTACAAAATATACGCATTGATAAAATAGTACATTATCATCATGAAACAAACCCCATCATTCTTTGAAATCCAATTTTTATCTTGCTTATGGTTTGGTTGCATCAATCCCTGAAGAAACATCATCATAATCACCTTGCGTGATACACTGTAAAGATAGGTGAAGGAAGAACCCTACCTATATGATCAATGACTAATTATTTTCCCCAAGTGCTTTGAACTAGGGATATGTGACTTGGTGGGGTGGAACTCTGGGGATTCCAAGATGAAGCATGAAAGGCTCTAGAACATGCTCACCACAAGCCTTGGGAAGGGGGACTCAAACAAATCAAGAAAATAAAACTGACCAGCTAATAAGAAGAGAAAATTATCTCGTGCGATAAAAGGTGAGGTCCAGATATTAAGGGATATGAAATCTCAAACAACTTTAAATACAAATCGTGGTTTCAACATGTGGTTGGAAAATTACACATGATTTAATTATTTATTCTTTTAAAAAATACAAATCAGAGAGGTGACCATTACAATTATGCATTAATTTATTTCCATTAATTAGAAAAAAATGCATAATAGTTATGTAAGAATAAAGTACTAGAAAATGGTGTGACCCTGAGGAAAAAGCCACATGTTCTGATAAGTCAAGGGTATCCCAGATCTAGAGAGGTTTTAGATATCATTTATGGGGTTCAAATGGAATGAATGGGGGTATTCAAACAATTATACACCAAATGTTACATTGTGGGGGTGGAACTGGAATAAGAAACAATGGTGGGACACTATTTGAAGAGACACCATAAGTGGTGCCACCATTTCAGAGTGCAACCGTGACAGTGTGTCCGTTATAGTGCCACCCTCACGGTGCCACCCTCACTGTACCACCCTTATGGTGCCATTCTCACGGTTCCACTGTTCATGTGTGCAACTGTGATCGGTGCCACCGTTACAGTGCCGCCATCAGTGATTACACCATTTCTGTGAAACTGTTTGATGGAATTGAAATTTTTTTAAAACTCCTTAACTAGACACTACCCGAGCCATTACAAAATAGATGATTCATATTCTTCCTCTTCTTTAGGAAATTTCTTCACAAAAGACCACAAGACCACAAAACATGGTTTTATTACTAAAATAAGACATATATAATAACAATATATTAGTAGAGAAAATAATTTGGTAGATTATTGTTGAGAATTATGGGTTATAGTGACGAATATTTGTGAAGGAAGAAGCCTCCTTTTATAATTGAGGATCTGTGTAACATAGGAATTATTCAAATTATTAAAATATAATAAATCAATTATTTGGATCTATACATAAAATGGACTAGAACTTATTTGGATTAGATTTTTTATGCAATATTATCCAATTTGGCATCATTAAATATTTTTATGTTTTCTATACAATTTAATAAAATATTTTATTCCTGATTTTTTTTTCAAAATATAATCTATTTGTAAAAATGAATTCAAACACCTAAAAAATACTAATCAAATTTGAAACCAATTTTCTTTTATATCAAATAAATAAAAATTGTATTCTAAGTAATTCAAGAATTATATTAATAATATCAAATTATAATTATTTTATTAGTTTTAATATCATTAATTCGACTTATTTTTCATTTATTTTAACACAATATCATATTTGTGAAAGCAACTAAGGTATTTATTTTTCATCTAAAAAATAAACATAAATTTTCATGAATAATATAAACTTATTATATTTCAAATAAGAATTTATTAATGAATTAAATATCACGAGAAATATATATTAATATATTATACATATTAAAAACTATAAAGGAACAACTTGGCCTTTTTTGAAATAAAATATTTTAAAGGCATTAAATTGATTCATGGGTGTCAAAAATGACCCCAATCAAAAAAATTTGAGATAATGGTATATAATTAATTATAGAAAAAAATTATAAAATCATGAGTTATCTAATAATTCATATAATTTTAGTTAATGAATTTTATTTATTTTTTTATGCATGCAAATGAATTGCATTGGCATTGAATAAGAATTAATTTTAATTATATCATATATAAAAATAAAAAATAATATAATATATTAAAATAAAAATAATTAGGTTTAAAAAAAATTTCTATTTGTTTTAATTATGTATTTTCACTGATATAAATAACCAGAAAACTTCTCAAATTTGTTATATGGTCTTTTTCTGCCTTACACAAGGATTTCACAATCATTTGCATAAGATTAATATTAAATTATAATAAAAATATAAAGTAAAATTCAAAAATAGAAATTATAAATAATAATAAATAAATAATTTCTAAAAATGATTTTATGGACAAAATTATTATTATTAAGGATCCAAATTTGACATTGCAAATGCAGTGTAGGCCCTGCGTCAACACTGACAATAATTTTTATACTTATCATGAAATAAATTATAAAAAAAACATATTAATTTATCTATATATTATATTACCCATATAAAATAATAATTTAGATATTTCATAAATGTAATAAATTTATTATCATAATTATGTCTTAATGATGTCATAAAAAATACTGTACATTACAAAAAACTATATTTTTTACTATTCACCAAAAATAATTTTATTAAAAAATTCTAAACAATACATAATAAGATAAATTAGACATTATGAATCTGAAAATGAAATTATTTTTTCATATTTAAACTCTAATTAAAAAATTATCATTTTACATAAATAATAATATAATAAATAATTCATTTTAAAAATTTCAAAACAAAATAAATATAACTATTTAACACAAGAATACTAATAAATATGATTCAATAATTACTTGGCTTGTTAAATTATCCACCTTTAAACGAATTTCTCACCCTCAATTTTTTCATTGTACTTATAATTATGAACCTATCTGTTTAGAATGAAGAAAATCTATTCTCTTATGACTACTTAATTAAAAATAAATTCAAAAATAATTATACCGCTAATTTTATTATAGAAAATTTATAATGTATAATCTCACAAGATTTCTAAAACATTCCTATAATATTTAATGTAAATCCCTAAACCTATATTTATGGGTATTTTACATATAAATGAAGTTATATACTTTTATAAAATGAAAGTGAATGAGTACATAGTATTTCATAAAAATGAGTATATTTTCCGATCTATGTTCAAGAGAATAAGAAATTACATTACCAATTATAAAAAATGTAAAAAAATTAAAAAACATAAAAAATTTAGTTGTCCAATATTTGTATGTTAAACAGCTACCTTCATAAAAATTATATTAATCCCGTGGAAAATAAATTCTGAAAAAACTAGTGGAAATTTATTTTTCCTATTATGGGGTTTTATAAATAATGATAAAATAATATTTAAATAATTTAAAAATTATTTGACAAAAATTTTATATCAAACACAATATTTTTTTATAATTTAAAAAACTAGGTTTCCAAATAAACATAAGAAAACACTTTTCATAATCATTAAAATACTAATCATTTTGAAAAAAAATTTAAATCATCATAGATAAACTCATAGATTTCTATTTAAAAAGATATTTTAAATAATAATCCAAGATTAAATTGATAATTGAGAAATATTATGAAAACCGTGTGGTAAATATGAGTATCACATATAAGGAATCATCCCCTTATGGTCATGGGTTCACTCCCCATACAAGAATATCACATATGATACCCTAAGCCCGAATTATAAGAAAAAATTTAGAAGACCTTCTTTCTCATTCATAACCCACTATATAATTATCATAATCTTACATAAACTATTTTCGTAGAAGAAAATAATTTTAAATCTTTTCATCATGAATAAATTATTTCTTTCTTTAAACACATGAGATTTGGGGGAAATCAACCAATCATGATGAAATAATTATATTTCAGAAGACGTAAACATTAAAATTTACTGTTGCATAAAAATTTATGATACATCAATAAAAATTATAGATTATGGAAAAATCAAAAATAGTGAATGAAAATAAAATATTTTTTATTGAAGTTAAATATTATAGTTTAAAAAATAACAATTTCAAATTTACCACCATACCTTGTGTTCAACAATTGAGATAATTTTATTTATCTTCATATTAATCAGAAAATCACTTTTCATAACACCATAATACTACAAAAGATGGTGTTATTCACAATATAAGTCCTTAGGATTGATGATATAGAAGTGGAGAATGAAATTCTACAGAATATGGTAGAGCAATATGGCTTAAGGTGATGAGTATTTGTGAATGAAAAAGTCTCCTTTTATTATTTGGGTAATGGGTAACTTAGGAATTATTGAAATTATTAATCATTAATATAACTATTATAGGGTTTAAGACTTTTATAAAGGCCTAACATCTAAATCTTATAACCTTTTTTTACACCATATCATCTCATTTGGCCTTATTATGTATTTTATTTTGATTTATAAAAAATTTAACGAGATATTTTATTCATAAAAAATAAAAATTGAAAAAAATTATTACTATTACCATAAAAAGTCGATAAAGGAATAAAATAAAAAAATTCAAATATATTGTATAAATATCATATTAATCCAATGAATTCATTAAATAGCTTAAAAATGTAAAAATATATTTATTTTATTATTTTTAAGGAAATTAATTTGATATATTGTTTAATTAAATTAGTATTGCATCATATTTGAGATATCATTTATGGTATTTAGTTGTCTTCTAAAAATAAAAAATATATATTCATGAATAATAAAATCTTATAATATTTAAAATGATCATTTATTTTTGATGAAAATTGTTGTTTGAAAATGATATATTAATATCTTATACAAATGAAAAACTATAAGGGGATACTTGACTTCATTTTAAAATATAATACTAGAAAGGAATTGAAGTGGTTCATGTTTGTCCCAAATGTCTGCAATCCAAATAAAATTGATATAATGGTCTACAACTTCTTATAAAATTATTTTTTTTCCAAATTAAGTGTTATTTATTAATTCTTAATTTTTTTTTAAAAAACGTATAATTTATTTTTTATGCTTTCACAAGCATTTCATAAACATTTCATATGACATAATATTAATTATTTCATATATAAAAATTAAAATTAATTTAATATCATCAAATTATATTAATTAGGTTCAATATAAAGTCATATATTGAAAAAAAATAATGTTTTTTAAAAAATTAAAAATTATCATTAAAAAATAATTATAAATAATCATCATTAAAAACACATGAAAATTTTATTAAGGACTAAATTTTTATTAATAATGATCCAAATATGAAATTATCAATGTTGTATAGGCATTGCATAACTGTTGACAATATTATTTATAATTATATATAAATAAATTATAATACACATTTTTTAAAGTATTTCTATACAACATTATTATGAGAAAATCATAATTTAGTTTTTTAATAAATTTTTTATATTTTATTTCATAATTATATCTTCATGTTTTCCTAGAATACTATATTTAAAAAAATTATTTTTTACTATTAAAAAAATAATGTTTTTTAAAAAATTTACAAAAATTCATAAGAAGATAATTTTGAAATTCTCAATTATAAAATAAAATAATTTTTGTAACATTATAATTCTATAATGGAAAAATTAATGTTTTTTATAAATAACTATATAACAAATAATTTATTTTATGAATTTTTAAAAAAATAAATATGAATATTTAACTCAAGAATACCAATATATATTTTTCTATAAATTTCTAGTTTGATACATAAAAATTAACATGGAAAGAATATAAAATATTTTTTAAAAACATTAAAATAAAATAAATTGGGTGGTGAAATTATCAAGTGTCAATTTTGTTTGCTAAAAATATCATTCACTAGTTACATTGTTTCCAAATATGGCACAAATGTTGATCATATTAAAAAGAAGATTATGAACAATGGGAAAGTCCCATAATATCTCCATGATTTATATTATTCTATTATTAGTGGATTATAATATATTTTTAGTTGAATTTTTGTTTCGGTATTCTGTACCACTAAATATGTTAATTCGAATAGAAGTTAATTTCACCTTCAAAAAAGAATTGGATGATTGTTCTCCTTAACTAAAAAGAAGATCCGTGAATGCTTCTATTTTCTCCATTAATTATATAAATGGTGAATTATTCATCTAAAGTGAATCTTTATTATTATTAAATGGTTATATACTATGATAAATGATCATGTAATTGTTTATGTATTACTTTAGTTAAAACCATATGAATTGAATTAACCTACACATTATTTGAAATTAGATGAAATTATTTTTTATTGAAAAATTTAAGGGCATTATTTTTATATAGAAAAGTGATAAATTTAAACTAATCACAAATTTTAATGTGTAAATTCCCTCAGAATGTATTAAACATATAACATTGAATATATATGTATCTAAAAATGTACAATTATTTCATAATTCATTTTCATCATGGAAAAGAAAACATGGTCGCTGATGCTTTGTGTCAAAAAAATAATAATTAATTTTTAACCATGGTGCATATATATAATGATTCTTTGGTTAATTATTTGATGAATTTTTTCCACGAATCACTAGATTTATTGAAATCCTCCATTTTTTTCCGGATTTAGTGCAGTCAACATTATTAAAACGGATTATGGGGGATCGGAAGGTGGATCAATATTTCCTAGAAATGGAAGAATCCATTATTAATTGTAAGTTTACTAATTTTAATATTGACGTAGTAGGTGTTTTATGATTTGAAAAAATATTATGCGTTCCTTGTGGTTCATTGTTTTGGAATGATTGGTTGACTGATGTTCATATTTCTCCATTTTCCATTTATCTGGGAATCAAAAAGATTTAAAGCATACTTTAAGAGTATTACTAGTTGGTTGGAATAAAATGTGATTTTTTGAACTATACCATGAAGAGTTTTCCTTTTTAATGGGTTAATTTATAAAATAATTTACCAATTAGTATGCATCAACTGTTTCTAGTGTTGGAGTGGAAATGAGAGAATATATCAACTGTTTTCATTATATTAATTCTAAATTCATCTCATGTTAATAATGAAATTTGGAAATTTCTTACTGATTAACTAAATAATCACACTTTATTACCATTTGATATTTGTTTTATTTTGAAAATCATTATAGACTATATCTAAAATTTAGTATCAAGTTACAAGTAGTGATTGTCTCCATTTTATCAAACCATGATGCTAGGATTAAATCCAATTTTTTGGAATTGACATATGTTACCATAGGGTAATAAATTATATTTCAATAAATTATTTCATCCCCAATTTAATGGATTGTCTAGGTGGATGATTCCGGGCATGAAAGTGTGCCTTATTCTAGATCAATCTATTACCATTAGAGTTGGGATATGTATCTTTTTTATGATGAGTTTTATTATAATTTTTTTTCATACAAATATATTGAGGAACTATTTGAGGCATTATATGGAAAGTTGTAATAGACACCATTTTTAGATGATATATTAAGAAAGGGAGTTTATGAGACCATAATTGATAGAGAAAACAACAGAAAAAGATTTGTATATTCAGAAAAAATGAGGATTTCTCATATTTGGATGAAACATTATGTTGTTAATAATAAGAAATATATTTCTGTCTAGATAGGTGATCAAGTATGTCTCAATAATTTATCATGAAAAAGTGTGATTCATTTTGGTATGAATGGGATAATGAGTCCAGGGTTCATTGGACCCTATAAAATCCATAATAATGTTGGATTAGATTCCTACCAAGTGGATAAAACTATATGTTTAACATAGGTACACATTATATTTAATGTTCCATTGTTATATAATTATTCAACAGATTCATCATATATATTGATAGATGGGGTTATTCAACTAGAAGAGAATTATTCTTATGAGGAATTACCAATTCAGGTTCATCACCATAGAGATAAAGTACTAAGAAAGAATGTGATTCAATAAGTTAAGGTTTTATGTAAAAATAATATGGCTTAAGATGTTACATGGGAATATAAAAGTTACTTAAGGGTGAAATATTCCAACTTATTTGATAAGGAAATAGAATTTAGAGGGAACAATTTCCAAAAGGGCGAAGGATGTGACAACTCAGGTAATGAGAGAATAATAATTTTTTATATTTCAAAGTATTAATGAATTAGATTTTAATTCCCACATTAAATATATTTAAAATACAACAATGTAATCAACATGGAGCAATGAGTACTTCAAAATCATTTATTTCACAGAGGAAAATGTTATACATAATAATAATTTGCTTTTAATATTATAATTTTCATCAGGAGAAATTTCCTAGCCATTTTATTAGATATATTTAAGAGAACTAATAATATTGTTTTTAAACATGTTTATGAATGTTTTTTAATATCATACAATAAATTTTAAAGGCATAAAATATGAATAAATACAGTTTTATACCAAAAACTCAATTTTTTCAAAAATATATTCTTAACACCTTTCACTGAGACAAATATTTTAATACAAAATTATTAAAATTTGATAATTTATATTTGGAAAAAAATTCATTTCTAAAATATCAATATCATATTTTCCTTGGGAGAATTTTTTGGGTATTTTTATGAGAACATTTTTTATGAATAATAAATAAAATTTATTTAAATAGAAAATTCTTTTTCATCTAATTAATTTAAAATTTTAAATTGTGTTCATATATTGTTTTAAATTAATTGTAGATAAATTTAATATAACTATCTCATTTTAAAAAAAATCACTTTTAGTTTAGAAATACAAACATAGGAAACTTATGAAAAAAGTTACATTAAATCATCGCTTTTTCATACCATCTATATGATTAATATTAAATCTATTTTTACTAGTTCTATGATATCTACTTGGAAAAATGAATTCCATATTTTGAACATTAATAATTAATAATTTATAATATGTTAAAATTATATTCTTAAAAAAATATTAATGAATGTAATTAAAATTATTTATAGGGATTAAGAAAAAATATGTTTACTTAGTGGTTAGAAATTAATATTAGAAATATTAATGTACTATTAACATATCTAAATCCAAATTTATTTAAACTATTGTTCCTTATTAACATATGTATATAATTTGGTTCATTATTTGAGTCAAATTGTTTATGGGATTCCTCCCAACAGTTGTTACCATTTTATATTTATAAGAATTCCATTCACCATCCACTATAAAGAGGTATTCACCCCTAAATATTCATAATTTTAATGATCCTTTTCCTCTTATAAAACCTACCCAATCAGTATCCCCATATAAATAACCTCACCCAATAGGATTAACATTGGGTTAAAATCCACCAAATACATCATTCAGTGAAAACAAAATGTGGTTACCCGAAGTATAGGTAACTTTAATCAATATATATTTTTAATTTTGTGCTTCTCCAATCCCTTCATTTGACATTATATCATGATTATATAAAGTAAATAATATCAAAAATAAACTTATAATTTATTATGAAATTTTATTTATCAACAACCACACACACATCCATCAAATGGGTAACGAACTTATCATTCATGTGTGTGGATAACAATCACCTTATGAAATGATAACATTCTTTTATTCCTTTACCACCTCCCATTGTTGGGAATTATGATGTAAACACTGTATTTTATGATATATATATATATATTTATATGATATTTAAGAAGTCTTTATTTTAATATAATTTTTTTATTACACATAGCTTTCTGAATTCCATTTGGTGTAAATAAGAAAACAACATTTGTGGATACACATACTACCACATCCTCCAATTCATGTGACAATTTTTTACCTTAAAAGTAATATATTATGTACGGTTATAATAAATAATATTTTTCATTAATTAAATACATATTATATTCATTAAATTATTTAAATTTAGAAAATATAATATATCATTTTTAACATCAATTCATAAACCTAGAAAAGCGAAAACGTCATTCATAGATGTGTAGACTATCACTTCCTCGATGCGATGTGATTTATTTTAGTTATATTATATATTATATAAGCATATATTATTAAATATCATTGAATTTATTAAATAATTATCATTATATAATTATATATTTTACTAAATGATTTTCTATAATGATCATTGAAAAATGGGAAGGTCACTCAAGCAGACGTACGGCCTACTAAATCCATTATAGTGAAATAGGTTTATTTTTCCTAGACATATTTCATGATTTGTTTTTGAAATATTATTTATTAATAAATATGATAATTATTTATTAATTATTATTCTGTATATGTTTATACAATAACCACATTGACCACAATTGACCTACTAAATAAATTTTTAGATCATAAAATGATTATTGTCAAAAAATATAATGTGAACATATTTTTTCTAAGATTTTATTATAACATTGAAATAATATAAATAATTATAATTATAATATTGAAGATGATTTCCAATAAATTAAAAAATTAAAAAATTATTATTAATCAAGATGATAAATACACATGTGACAAGTCATACCCAAGGCAAATAATTTATCTCAATCTTCATTTATTTAGTAAAAATATGATGTTATAAATGTTTATTCTATTGTAAGGTGTACATATAATATCTTTGAAATGTTATATCATGAATTAAATACATGATAATTTAATTTTTTTTCTGAATATTTTTCATTAATTGTTTTATTATTGAAATATTTCAATGTGGTGTAAGAAATATTGATTTTTAAAAAATAATTTAACAATATTAAAGTGCAATATCGAAATCATTCCCTCCATGTGAATATTATTGAAATTTTTTCATCTGATCATATATTTTAAGGGATAATAAATTCAATTTTATTTACATTTTAAATTTCATTCAAATATTTTTCAAAAAAAATAATATTTTTACTTATTTTATAGAAAATGTTTTGAAAAAATGTAATGTTTTATTCATAACATAATTGATGAAAATAAAATTTCTACAACCATGAACATTATATTATTTTTGGATTCATTTGAAATTGTGCATTTTATTTAATGGAAAATAATTATTTAAATTTTTTGGGTACTTTATTATGAAAATGGGGTTTCAAAAGAAATGTGTATATTTTATAGAGAATGTGATTTTTGAATGAAAATGGTAACTTAATATCTAAAACAAATTATCAAATGAGGTTAAATTATTTTGTCACATAATGAAATGTTTTATTTCGTTTTCATGTTCCTAGAAATTATAAAATATGGGGGTTCTTAGATAGAAATTTTGGGGCCTATTATAAGTTAAAAGATAGTTCACCCATATAGTGCACCATTGAATTGGGTAATGATTATATTGTCTGGATATTAATGTTGGATGATTGAAATATTTTTATTCCAATATATAAGTGTTCTAGATGTGTTATACAAGTGTTCTATGTGTTGATTTCCTAAAGAAAATACATTAATTTGATATGTTTTTAATGAGTATTTATGGAAGATATTTATTTTCAGAAGGTAAAATAAAAGTTATTTATTAAATACTGATATTTTAATGGTTTTTCGTAAAATTTTATGTTTTCAAGAAATGGGTTTACATGAGTTTTAATGTATATAAATTGAATAATTATTTCCTTAATTTTATATTCATTACTAAGAATTCTATAATGATCTTGTATTTTTAAATTTTTTTCAATTGATATAATGATGATTAATGGATTGGAAAACGTAACTTCAGAAGTCATGAAGAGTTATCAAAAAAGAGATCATGTTAAAAAATTTAATGATTAATATGGAAAAAAATTGATAATGTTTGAAAGTATCAATTTTTTTATAAAATTTTAGTTTTGTATTAGATATGATCAAATTATCTAAAACACATAACCTTCAAACATCCTCAATTTGAATGAAATTAAATTATTTACTAAAGATTAATATTCTGTAATGTTAAAGGCCTAGGAATTTAAATATTGACCAATTAATTAGTGTATTAAAACTATATCAATCAAATGAATTATTTTAAGGACCCAACATTAAAACCGTACATGATTATGAATTAAATGAACAATTCACATAGAGGATGTTTTTAGGTTTAAAGTTTTAGAGAATTAGGACATAACTATTACATCTCAAAAGATTACAATGTAGACACTTCTATTAAGTTTCCATAAAATAAAAACTCATAAAAAGAAACATGTCTAGTTCCATGTTTTAGATAGTATGTCTCTCCTTGATCCCATCCTTGACCCTATTCATCTTTAAGTCCTTTGGAAAACATTTCAAAAACATTGGATGAGGATAAAAAGCTCAATAAGGGATATAAAAGTACGAAATGAAAACATTAGTCCATATATACAGAAGAATTAATGAAATCATACTCTACTCATAAAACATAAGCACTTTAACATACCTCATCAAATCATGAATAAATCATAAAATCATTAGTCATAAAGGTAACTTGAAGCATTCATAACATTCTTACATACGGAGTGACCCTCATGGTTACGTTTAAAATACCAATCACAGTATATTCCATAAATCTCTTCGAAGAAAACTTAGCGTCTAACTCCTTAATGTTACCCAATGCATTAGAGAGATATATCGGGCTTACTAACCCTTAGTTTATCACGGAACCACCCTTCTTCATAAAAAATACCCAAGAACCATAACATAATCATAACAAGTAAAACATTCAAAAAAGAAACATAAAATTTCCACATTTTAATCACAAGATATCACATCATGATATTATCATAAATAAAAACATCTAAAAAAATCATTAAAACTCTAGGAGAGAAAAATATTTTTGAACTTTGAAAATATTAAATGACGACATTTAAAAGAGATTTTAGAATCAAAGTGTCCCATAACACTTCAAAACATTTTAAAGGGTTTTAAAACATTCATGTCCATATAAATAAATCCTTAAAACCATTTTTAAAACATGGAAATGGATGATAAATGTTAAAATGAATAAATGTTTAAAACCATTTAAAACAACGCTGTAATAAAAGAGTCTTTTTCCATTTTGTACATTTAGATTTTAAGCCACATGAAAGTAGACCATTTTCAAAACATTTAAATGACTTTCGTATAGACAAAATATGGATATAGAAAGTCAAAGGGGTTATATATAAACTTTATAAAATAATAAAAGTGCATATCATTATGAAATGTCTTAATGAGAAGAAATTGAGATGTAATCCCATTCAAGGATCATACCATTAGAGAAAGGATAAAGAAATGACATAATTATGTGTGAAAAATATAAATACACTAAATATAAGTAGATACTCTATGTAAAACAATCAGATGTCATCCACACATATTAATAGCAAGACATAATCAAGATGTAGAGGTTTAACCCAAAGAATTGGAATTGGGTTTAAGAAGTTCCCTTTCAAAATTTTGATAGCCTAACAAAGTCACATAAAATTTTAGAAAAAGAGTTAATGAGAGAGATAAAGGGTATCTCATCACTTAGAAAAAAAATTTACATCAATAAGGATATTTAATAACATATCCCAATAGAATAAGATTTAATTTAAAAGACAATACAAAAATAAGTCTTAAAAATAGGAGGGTGAAAGGTCCCCTTACCAACTTGGGTAAGATTAAAAATGTACACCCCATGAAAGAAGAAATATACAACATTGATGTAAATACTCAAAAACAAAAGTATATTACACAAAGAGTAGAATAATGGGCAGTACATACACCACTCAAAGGAAATGATGGAAAATGTAGCATAAATCCCACAGGAATAAAAGTGAGATGAAAAATCGCTTACGAAAACTCGGTAGCCTAACAGTGCCTCTTAAAACATCAAAAATGGATTTATGAGATCAAATAGGGTATCTAATAATATGAATGTAAAATTTATAGAATGAGGAATATGAAAGAACATCCCCAACATAATAACATGGATCTTAAAATAAATTGCATAAAGGAGAATAAATGAAAAGAAAGAGAGAGGTATGATCCCTTACCTAAAGTCCGACTTGCCTTTTCTGTTTCTTTATATTATTGAATTATAAAATTGGTAAATTTATAATTTATTAAGTAACTCATTTAAAAATTTTTATTCAGCTCATATCACATTTTATAATGTCATGATAATTGGTTAATAATGTGAGTACATATCAGACGTTTTTCTCGGTGTTCGAAACTTGAGTCAAAATTAAAATTGTTAGAAAAGAATTTTCCATGTAGTTATAGGTAAATCATATCCAGACTTGTATTAATGATTTCAATATAATATATATCCAGTATATATTCATTTTATACTATTCCATAATAATTTGAGATAAAAAATGAAATGCAGAGTTCATGGAGACGGTAGGTCGTACGTACACATGAACACTACTTTCATTTCATTGTCATATTAATGGAATTAAAAGTAAATGAGATATATATATATTATAATTCCAGTATAATATATATGTAATATAGGTCACATATTTTCATCGATCTCATTCTTTATACATTCCATGTATTGCATGAACGAGTCACATCACTTGTGGGGATGGTAGTCCACACTTTCTCAAATGAAATTATCGCATTTGCACAACATGAAAAGAATAAAGGTATGTATTAAATATAAAATATAGAATAATATAGAGGAAATAAATTTAATATATATCATAAACAAATATATTTACATCATAATTTCCACCATGAGAGGTTGTAGGAGAAGCTAGAACAATCATCGTTTCGTGAGGTAGTAATTCTACATCCATAGAAACAATATATTCTTTAACCATTAGACGGAGGTGTGTGTAAGTGTAGCTCTAATACATCTCATAAAAAAATCCAAATATATTTAAGATACTGGTGTTTTTACAAAGAAGGTAATAAAAAGATTTTAGGTGGTTGGAGAGGAAAAATAAAACAAATGAACATAAGAGAAGACATTACCCTTAAATCGATTAACTCCCCTTGGTTTGGACCAAAAGGATTTCTTGAAGAGAATTCTGCCTAAGGTAAGGCTTATATGATGAAGAGAGGGATTGTGAGATATAAAATGAGAAGACTTTGGCCAAACCAATGGCTTGAGAGGTGTGGTTATGGTGATAGAGGTGAGGGCATTTTATAAGAGGGAGGAGGGGCACTCTTGGAATGTCATCAAATGTTACTTTATATTAAAATGAGTTTCGGATTTTAAAGGTTCCACATTGATTTATTTCGAGGATAAGGTGATAAGGGTTCGAAATATACTGATCCAATATGTCTTGGATTATTATAAGTCTTAGATTTTACATTATCTTTTCATTTTATTTAAATCGTTCATTAATGAGGTAATCGATGCATCATCATGGTGTCATAATGAATTTAATTTATTTAATGACTAAAAATTATAAAGAAAATACTATGATTTAGGAAATATTTTTAGATTTCTAATTAAAATTTATAGTCATAGATATAATTTATGCAGAGAAAATTTAAAAATGTTTTACTTAGGTGTTACATACTTTTGTGATATTCTCCTTTCATTAAAAAAATAAAATGATAAAGTGTCACTGTAACCCAAAAGTGATTCAATGGGGACTTAAATTATGGCCCAAGGAATCACATGGTCATAAATGACACAACCAATAGCATTAGAACACATTTTGGGGTCATTTTTAATTATTATGATATTATTTTATTACCCTTAACTACCCGATTACTAATTAATCACGACAATTAAACATAATTACCATCATTACTATTCATAATGTCAAAAAACAAGAGTCTTAATTACATAATTTTGACCTTATTATTCCAAATATGGAATCTATTTTTACCAAATTCAAAACATAGGGATTTCAATAATTAATTTAAAAATAATTCCCATAGTCAAAACAAATAGTGGGTTATTTATAAACAATTTCTATCAAAATATTGACAATTGTTTTTGTCCAATTTCAAAGTGAAATTAATCCCAATGACCACCATTGGATTAAATCGTAAAAATATATTCTATTTACACTTTAAAACCAATTAAAAAGATAATCTATCCATATAATTAAATTAGATGAAAAATCAGTTTTGAAGTAAAATGCAGTATTTTTCATTATTCATTAAAAAATGAACATTGTTTGAAAAATACCAAAAATTTATCCAAAGTAAATTTTAATATCCCAATTCTAAAGAATATTTTTTTTGAAAGAGAGCTTATAAAATTGTAAAAAGTTGGATTTAAAAAACGTTTTCCATCAGAAGGCAGTAAAACAATCTTTTAAAAATATTAAAGTATTTATTCTTAAAATTGGATTCATTTCCATTTTAAGCCTTTAACATTTATTTGGATAAATATAAAAATATTTAAAAAGAATATATAATCATTTTTTAGTTAGTTCTATTAATTCCTGCCATTACAATGGCTAGGCGTTAACAACCATTTAAAATAATATTATTATATTATTAGTGTGCGACGTAAGATTTGAAAGAAACTCATTATTGCGTATTGGGTACGACATTTGACATAGCATTACCTTTAAAGTAATTTTAATATTTTATTCACAAGTATTAATAAATATGAAAATGTAATATTCTTTATTTACCTGGGATGTTATATCCTTCCCCCCTTTTGGGAATTGCATCCTCACAATTTTAAAATTTGGCTTGGAAACATCATTGAAAGCCCCACATCAGAAAAAGAGTAAATTTAACAAAAACCTTAAAAGAAAGAAAGAGAAGAACTAGGGTCACCTAAGTTAACCCATACTAGGATTCCATGTATGAAAACATGGATATGGAAGAAAAAAACCAACAGTCATGTTCTGAGGGAGAGTGATAGAAAACATGTTTAAGAGAAAGTTAACCACCAGAAAATCACAAACTTGTGATGGGTTAAACTGTATTTGATTCCCCAGTCGGAAAAATTAACAGACACCATTTTTTTAAATTACTTTTCATTGAGCGATTTATTTATGTGCTTAACTAAAACATAACGAAACATACTTACTTGTTATGTTCACTTTCGTCTATTGGTATATTTCTTACACAAACTCATATTTTCTCTAAAAGATGAGTATTTAAGATAACTTGTTCACATTAAGGGAACTATAATCAACATCTAGAGAATCACATAATCCATAAAAGAGAACTATATACTTTCCATTAATTTAGACCAAAAACCAAAACCAAAACCAAAACCAAAAAGGTTATTACAAGATCAGATAATCCCCCCAAAAGATAATCCTCTATAAAAAGAAATAATACTATTAGTCTCCAAAATTTGTCAAACATTATCCAAAGATCAACAAAAAACATTAAATAAACATCTATCCACAAAATTCTTCAATGAAATCAAAACTAAGATTGAATCCCAAATCATTGAAGGATTTCATCACATAGTCTTCCAAGTTAAATCTTAGAATTTATCTCCACATAACATCAGTTGCTCTTAAAGTCTCGTATTGAAAAGTAATTAACCAAATCCCATATTCTCTATGATAGGTTAAACATTTTCATAAATAAACCAAAACATTATATGTACACAATAAAAACATATATTCTTCCAAAATAAAATTCCACCATTTCTCCACAATTGAAATCCCAAAGTATTCTATTTTATATAGGCATATATTTTTTCCATGAAAGAGAGAACATATTCCAAAATAAAATTTATTACTTAGTCACCAAATCATTTTCCTCTGTTAATGATATCCATTTAATAAAACATAAGTTACCCAAATCAACTTATTCTTGATCCATAAAATCATTTAACTAAAAAGTATAAGTCATACTAACCAGGGACTTCACGTAGGCTACTGGTAGGCCATGCGCCCGTGTCGCCCTTCAATTGTGGGTTCGATTTATGTGGCCTTGCCGGACACGACGGGTTGTCACCCATCTTACAGGTTGTCCTTTTACTAAATCTCAAAAATAGCCCTAACATGTTTTAACCTCAATTGTGTCCTTATAACTCTCATTTTCATCCACATTCATTATGATCTCAACATATTATTTCTTAAAGTCTTATTTCACCATAATAAGGTAAAATAAAATGATCCCCAAAAAAGAATAACATCATACCATGATCATGGTGTCCATTGGGTTTCATCGGCATCTTGTTCACATAAGTAGAAGGTCAATGCATCACAACAATGACATAGAGGTCCTTCAAAATCATTTCCTTCCTCCATCCAAATACACCTTGTATAACATTGGTTATATGTTTGTTCATAGAAAAAAATTTAAAATAATCATGTATGACATATAATTTCAAAACATCTGATAAGACATGATTTCTATAAAATAGTCTGACCGAATTGGAGTAGAAACTTTCAATTAATGTTCCTTTTAAAATAACACAGGTATGTGCTAAGAGACTATATTTTAAAAGAAAATATAAATAGGTTTCACAAGGGTCTCTTTATTCAGCACCTTCTTTAAAATCTTAATATTCTTCAAAATATTGTGATAAGGTAAAATATTTAAAAATGCATTGATAATATATACCTTTCTTGAAAATATGAGAATACTGTAAAAATAGGATTTTTCTAAATACATCCAATGATCCATGATGATAACAAGGTATAGTGGAGGTGTTTGATATCTCAAACAGCTGCTTGAAAGTGATTTGTATGCTATAAAAAGTTTCACAATCATCCGAACATGAATTTTCAATAATTATTGCAAGAAAGTCATCATGAAGAGATAAGAAGGTCATTTGAGATCCTCATCCTTCTATTTCCTTGATCTGAAAAAGTTATAAAACAAGGATTTAACAAAGGTAATAAACATAGTGACTAATAATGTGTTTAATGAAAACTCATAATCCCTAAAGTAGTCTAAACCTCCCTCTAATACCAACTATAAGGACACGGACTTAAAACCTTACATGATCATGAATTAAATGAATAATTCACAAATAGGATCTTTTCAGGTTTAGAGTTTTGATGAATTAGGACATAACTATTAAATCTCAAAAGATTACAAAGTAGAAACTTCTTCTAAGTTTACATAAAATAAAAACTCTTAAAAAGAAACATGTTTAGTTCTATGTTTTAGATAGCATGTCTTTCCTTGATCACATCATTGACCCTAATCATCTTTAGGTCCGGTGGAAAACATTTCAAAAACATGGGATGAGCATAAAAAGCTAAGTAAGGGATATAAAAGTACGGAATGAAAACATTAGTCCATGTATACATAAGAATTAATAAAATCATACTTTACTCATAAAACATAAGAACTTTAACATACCACATCAAATCGTGAATAAATCATATAAATGATAATACATAAAGGTAACTTGAGGCATTCATAACATTCTTACATAGGGAGTAACCCTCATGGTTATGTTTAGAATACCCATCATAGTATATTCCTTAAATATCTTCAGAGAAAACATAGCGTTTTACTCTTTCATGTTACCCAATGCATTGGAGAGATATATCGGGCTCACCCACCCTTAGTTTATCACGGAACCACCCGTCTTCATAAACAATGCCCAAGATCCATAACATAATCATAACACTTAAAACATTCATAAAAGAAACATAAAATTTCCACATTTCAATCACAAGAGATCACATCACGATATTATCATAGATAAAAACATAAAATAAAATTATTAAAACTCTATGAGAGAAAAATCTTTTTATACTTTGAAAATATTAAAAGAAGACCTTTAAAAGATATTTTAGAAGTTATGTGTCCCATAACACTTCGAAACATTTAAATGGGTTTTAAAACATTCAAGTATATAGAAATAAATCCTTAAAACCATTTTTAAAACATGGACATGGATGATAAATTTTTAAAAGAATAAATCTTTAAAACCATTTAAAAGAATGCTTTAATAAAAGAGTCTTTTTCCATTTTGAACATTTATATTATAAGCCACATGAAAGTAGACCATTTCCAAAACATTTAAATGACTTTATTATAGACATAATATGGATATATAAATTCAAAGGGGTCGTATATACACTTTATAAAAGAATAAAAGTGCATATCATTAAGAAATGTCTCAATGAGAAGAAATTGAGATGTAATCCCAATCAAGGATCATGCCATTAGAGCAAGGATAAAGAAATGACATAATTATGTGTGACAAATATAAATACACTAAATATAAGTGGATACTAATTGTAAAACAATCATATTTCATCCACACATATTCATATCATGAAATAATCAAGAAGTAGAGGTTTAACCCAAAGAATTGGAATTGGGTTAAGAAGTTCCCTTGAAAAAAATTGATAGCCTAACGACGACACATCAAATTTTAGAAAAACAGTTGATGAGAGAGATAAATGGTATATCATCACTTGAACATAAAATTTTCAGAAATATGGATATTTAAGAACATATACCAACATAAGAAGATGTAATATAAAAGACAAAACAAAAATAAGTCTTTTAAAAATAGGACGGTGAAAGGTTCCCTTATCGACTTGGGTAACTTTTGAAACGTACACCCCATGAAAGAAGGACTATACAACAGTGATGTAAATACTCATAAAAGATTTTTTATTACACAATGAGTAGAATAAAGGGTAGTACATACACCACTCAAAGGAAATGGTGGAAAATGTAGCATAAATCACACGGGAATAAAAGTGAGTTGAAAAATCCCTTAAGAAAACTCGGAAGCCTAACAACGCCTCATAAAACATCCAAAAATGGATTTATGAGATCAAATAGGGTCTCTCATAATAAGATCATAAAATTTACAGAATTAGGAATATAAAAGAACATCCCCAACATAATAACATGGAGCTTAAAATAAATGACATAAAGTAGAATACATAAAAAGAAAGAGAGGGGTAGGATCCTTTACCTCAAATCCGACTTGTCTTGTTCGTTTGTTTATATTCTAGAATAATAAACTTTGGTAAATTTATAATTTTTTATGGACCTCCGTTAAAAATTATTATTCATTTCATATCACATATTATAATGTTATAATAATTGGTAAATAATGTGAGTTCATATCAGACATTTTTGTCGATGTTCGGTACATGAGTCAAAATTGAACTTGTTAGAAAAGATTTTTCCATGTAGTTATAATTACATCATATCCAAAATAGTATTAATGATTTAAATGTCATATATATCCAGTATATATTCATTTTATACTATTCCACAACATTTTTATATAAAAAATGAAATGCACCGTTCATTGAGACGGTAGGCCGTACATATGCATGAACACTACTTTCAATTCTTTTTCATATTAATGGAATTAAAAATAAATGAGATATATATATATTATATAGGTTACATAAGTTCATCAATTTCATTCTTTATACATTCCATGTATTTTATGAAAGATTCACATCACTTTAGGGGGCGACAGAGCACACTTCCTCAGATGAAATTATCGCATTTTCATAACATGAAAAGCATAAAGGTATGTATTAAATATAAAATATAGAATCATAGAGAGGAAATAAATATAATATATATCATAAATAAATATAGTTCCATAAAATGGTCACCATGAGAGGTTATAGGAGAATATAGAACAATCATCGTTTCGTGAGGCAGTAATTCTACATGCACGGAAACAGTATGTTCCTTAACCATTAGATAGAGGTCTTTGTAAGTGTAGCTCTAATAAATCTCATAAAAAATCCTATTATATTTAATATACTAGTTTTTTACAAAATAATGTAATAGAATGTATTTAGGGGGTTGGAGAAGCAAAATAACACAAATGAACATAAGAGAAGACATCACCTTTAAATCGAGTAACTCCCATTGGTTTGGACCAAAAGGGTTTCTTGAAAAGCATTCTGCCTAAGGGAAGGCTTCTATGATGAAGATAGTGATGGGGAGAGATAAAAGGAGAAGAGTTTGGCTGATACAATGGCTTGAGAGGTGTGGGTAAGGTGGTAGAGGCAGGGGCCTTTTATAAGAGAGAGGAGGGGCACTCTTGGAATGTCAAGAAATGTTACTTTATATTAAAATTTGTTCCAGATTTTAAAGGTACCAAAATGATATATTTCGAGGATAAAATGATAAGAGTTCGAAATATACTCATAAAATAGGTCTTTTTCAAGTGTAAGTCATAGATTTTACATAATGTTTTCAGTTTATTTAAATCGTTCATTAATGTGGTAATCGCGGCATCATCATGGTGTCATAAAGAAATTAATTTATTTATTGTTTAAAAATTAAAAAAAATACTATGATGTAAGAAATATTTTTATCTTTACAATTAAAATTTATATTCCAGGAGATCATTTATGTAGAAAAAAATAAAATTGTTTTACTTAGGTGTTACATACTTTTGTGATAATCTCCTTTCTTTAAAAAAATAAAATGGTAAAGTATCACTATCACCCAAAAGTGATTCCATGGGGTCCTAATGTTTGGCACAAGTCATCCCACGGTCAGCCATGACACAACCAGTAGCATTAGGACAGATTTTGGGGTCATTTTGTATTATTATAATATTATTTTATTACCCTTAACTACCTGATTACTAATTAATCACGGTAATTAAAGATAATTACCATCATTACTATTCATAATGTCCAAAAAAAAAAGAGTCTTAATTACATAATTTGGAACTTATGATTCCAAATATCTAATCCATTTTACCAAATTACAAACACAAAAATTGAAATAATTAATTTAAAAATAATTCTTGTTGTCAAAACAAATAGCGGGTTTTTAGAAACAATTTCTACCAAAAGATTGACAATTGTCTATGTCCAATTTCAAAGTGAAATTAATCCCAATGACCAACATTTAATTAAATGGTAAAAATATATTCTATTTAAACTTTAAAAACAATTAAAATGATAATCTATACCTATAATTAAATTTGATGAAAAAGCAATTTTGAAGTAAAATGCAGTATTTTTCACTATTCATTAAAAAAATGAACATTGTCAGAAAAATACAAAAAATTTCTCCAAAGTAAATTTCAATATACCTATTATATAGAATAATTTTATCAAGAAAAATAGATCTTATATAATTGTCAAAAGTTTTATTTAAAAAAAGTTTTCCATCAAAAGGCGGTAAAACAATCTTTTAAAAATATTAGAGTATTTATTCTTAAAATTGGATTCATTGGCATTTTAAGCCTTTAACATTTATTCTGATAAATGTAAATATATTTGACAAGAATATATAATCATTTGTTAGTTAGTTCTACTAATTCTTATCATTACAATGGCTATGCATTAACTACCATTTAAAATAATATTATTATATTATTATTGTGCGACATACGATTTCAAAGAAACTCATTATTGCATATTGGGTACGCCATTTAACATAGCATTACCTTTAAAGTAATATTAATATTTTATTCACAAATATTAACAAATATGAAAATGTGATATTCTTTATTTACCTGGGATGTTAAAATTATATTTAACTGACACTTATATATATGAATAATTTTTTTTATGTTCTCCTACAGTTGGAATGTAAGATGATGGATCCAATTTTTCACATGTTATTTTTGTAAATAAGAAAAATGGGTTTTCTATGAAACTCAATTGATAAAAATAAGGCAAAAAAAATTAATCATTCTATATACTAGAAATATTGTAAGGATCATATGTATAATTGAAATAATAAAATTATTAATTGATTGCAATATGGATGAGAATATAATCAATCGCAAGAATTCCAAAGATACATAATGAATAAAACTGGTGAAATAGATGAAATGTGATATCATCCTGATAAAGCACTCAGTCTCTGGTACTTTAATTTCTACAATCATGTATATCATGTGAAAATGTTTTCCAATACATGGTTTTTTGATGAAATTTACATTAGTATCCTCTTAAAAAAATATACAATAAAATGTTATATAAAATCACAAGTAATAATGCAGTTCATGTAAAAAATTGGTGAAAGGTATATTTGAAAACCTCTCTAAAACTAAAAATGTGTAATATGATTTGAGATATACCCAAAAATCCTATATTATAATTATTTTAATGTGATAAAATCTGGACATCAATATATTGTTATGAGTTATCAATGAAAAATCTCACTAGTGTTATTATTGCATCCAATGTTTATATGTCTTTTATTATAGTTAGTTTTAGGAGAGTCCATCCTAAAAATATAACATTCTATCATTATATGAATTTGACATCATCCATGAAATGAATTAAATCTATCAACTTATATTTCATATTAATTATCATGTTATTTAATTCACATATCATATCAAGAATTAATACATGGTTATTTTCTGTGGTAATTATTTCTGTAAAACCATATGGAAATTAAATCCAATATATTATTAATAATACATATTAATGAATGTTATTTATAAAAAATGGTTGGTGATAATATTTAGGTTGAAGATATTTATATTATGTGGGATTATTTCAATTTATTAATTGAATATTTATTAGTTCTTTTAAAAAAATTAGGTTTTTGTTTTCATAAAAACATACCTATTAATTTGAAAATATCTATAAATCCATAAATAATTTCACTAAATAAATTGGAGAAATTAAAGATGAAATAATAACATAGTATTGATAAATATTTTTTGCATTGAAATACATCACCATAGGGTGAAGAAGTATTATTATCTAAAATTTATGATTAATCGATGAAAATTAACTATGATTATCATGATCATAGAAAAATATGGATCATGAACATGTCTATTCTAACATATATTGATGGATTTTATTATCATTTATGAGTGGATTTATAATTCATAAAGATTAATTTTCATTTTTGTATCATCAACTATGTTTCAATTTAGGGGACATGTCAATGAATTCCTTCCATAAAATACTTTTGTAGTATAAATTCATAGGGATTATATTTGGACTAATAGATGCCACAATTATTTGTAACATTCTAATGGAAAGATTCAATTACTATTTCCATGATAATTACATGTTATTATATATTGATGATATCCTTATATATTCTAATTCCAAAGAATAAAAGGAAGAATATTTAATGATTATTTAGGAAAAATATTTAATAGATAATTTGAATGTCAAATTAAAAAATTATGAATTTGAGCTATAGATATTGTATTAATTGGGTCACATAATCGGAAATGATGTTCAATATATCATCTTTTGAGGGACTAAAAATGTTTAGAACAAGTATATAAATGATTGATAAAGAACTATTGACAACATGAATTAATTATTTAATTTGAATGAAATTTATTTTTCTGTTAATGTTTCAGCCCCTAATTATTTTTTCATTGTTTTCTTCATGGATAGTTCTAACATGGCTGTTATATATGGGAGTACCCAGAAAAACAAGAGAGAATATATTAATAGAAAACATTGTTTATTACAAAATATTCATTTAACTCTTGGTAGATAACTTTTAAAAGTTATAAATTACCTTTTCTATTTCTTTTAACTCATTGAATATTTTTTTAATTATTAAAAACATTTATCATAAAATCATGAATAGAATATTCAAAATAGTTAATAAAAATTTCACATCGACCACAAATAAAATGAGTGAAATTTGAAATAAAGAGTACTTACCATTGATATGATGATTTATCCATTATTCAATTCCATTTTTGATATTTATACTGAATAAATATTGAAATAAAATGAAAAATTATAGATAAATTGTATTATATTATCTCAAATCCAAATATGAGTTGAAAAATAGAACTTTTATATAAAATATAAATTCTAAAATAGTAGAGTATAAAATATAATATATAATAAAACCACTCTGAAAGTCGATTTACATTAAATTTGATACTGATGGATGATTCCATCCAATATTATGAATTTTCCATATCAATTTCAATCATCACATTTTATCCTATCACTCTCATATAATGATCATAACTTATTTACTAGAATTTTTCAATACCTCCATGAATTTCCATCCCATTAATAAATCAATTTTGTTCCTAGGAAACATGGACTTATAAATAAATCAGATGCAATTTAATTAGAAGGCTGGAAAAACCAATATTTGATATTAATAATATTTTAATAGATTTCGATTTTAAATAATTCTTGGGTTGATTCCCCCTTGCAATTAGAGCTAGTATAGTGGATGATATAACCTTTGGAAGTGGTGCACCCCAAATGCAGTCTCAGATTGCACTCACCACTTCCCCAATAATGACTCGCTAATCATTAATGTAGAAAATAAACTTAAAATCTGTCATGACCGATGGTGTCATTGGGATTAAGATTTTTAGTTTCCAAAAAACATAACTTTTTGAAAAGTTCACTGAACCATGGCTCTTCCATGGAAATAATAGAAAAAGAAATATTTTCATGCATTGTACTAGATTATCTATATTCTTGAGAAACACTCTATTATGATGGAAATTGAGAATAAAGATTTTCATTAATGTGTCAAACATGTAAAGGAATCTAATACATGTATAACTGGTTTGGTAACCCTCTGCAAGATATAGGATGATCCTTCCATTAATCCATTTTCACTAATACAAGTATAAAAATGAAATATATTGTTCCCCGGCCTTGAGCCCTTTTTATTTGGATTTATATCTAGATAAATTTTCTATATCACGTAAAACATACTCTAGATTATTTTTTTTATTAGACAAGTGGGTATGTGTTTTTTTCATCCAATTGGGCTTGTAACTGTAGATCCAATTAATTGATTTCCTCGTGTGTTTTTTGAGATTGAAATCATTGATAGGAATCACACTAAACATTGAAAAATTATCACTCATGATCCTTATTAACTTGTTTTTAATGAAAACCAATTTAATTAAATACATTAGAACACTCTTTATAGATTATAAAATCACAAAAAACCACGAATTTGTAAACAATGGATGGAATAAAATATTCTATTTCTAGCAAATTATAAATACTAAACATGAATTGTAAATGGGGATTGTTTAGAGAGAGATGGAGGGATGAGTCATAGGTTAATTTGGGATGTTATAAATATCTATAATGATACACAAAAATATATGAAATATAAAATAAATTCTAATCCTTCAAAATATATTATTGAACATTTTTAAGGAATCCTCATAATATCAGAATTCTAAAATCTTAATCGAGGAAATTAAGGATTGGAAATATTCAATGCCTTTGCTAGGATAAATCCCCCCACCAAAAATCTATGATGGATTAAGATGATTATTAATAGATCCTCCAATAATTCATCCATGAGATATACTTATAAAAGAAAAAATATATTCTAAATGTTACTTTCTTTGATTTGACTCACATAAGGAAGACATTATAAACATGAGAATTGACAAATAATTATTAATAACCCAAATTGACATGTGTCTGAAAAAGGTATGTATGAAATTATAATTGAATAATATTATTATGTAATGGATGATGAAATGGATTAAATATAGATATAAACTAAACGAAGAAATCATTGTTCACCCTTGATGGATTCTAGTTTTAATAAAATTTCTAGGATGGTGAGGTTTGGAATGTGTTACTTCATAAAAATATTCAATATATACATCTTTTAGCTAAGGATATAATTACATTGGAAATAAAAATGATTTCATAGATCATTGAGAATAGTAATTGTTTTATTACTGGAATAATTCAGATATTTTCATAATATTAGGTACCCTAATAATAAAAAAGGGTATCGATTAGGTATCAAAAAAATGGGATATCTAATTCATTAACATTATAGAGTAACCTCGATCAATGGAGGATTGTAGCATAACATCTCAAAGATCATAAAGAATATTTAATGAGTTATGTGTAGGAGTGATATATTATTTGGTGGGACCATCATGAAAACCATTTGAATTGATGGTATAAGTCACATAGGTTGAATTTTTAATCTCTATGGCATTGAATAAGAGGAGGAATAATGTGGAAATATAGTCCCTACCTTTTCATCAACTAAATTGATGGTCACCCCATCATGCTAGAGATGGGGGTATTATTATAGATCAATGGTTACATAAATATAAATATTTTGAATAAATATGGATTTTTTAGATGAAAAAAGTATCACCCGATTAAATAATAATACAATTTATAAGGGGATCTAACATATAGACATCAATACATTTCAAGACTTCAATGATCAACTCCATTCTATGTGTGGGTTCATACATGAAATGTAAAATTGAAAAATAATACCCAATTCCTATAATAATGGTAGTGTTATTGTTGTGATGTGGAGACCTAGGATAAACTATCCATAATGCATCTACTGATATATGATTTACCTGATCAGCATCAAATGACAATTGATGTAGTAGAAATGTCAAACTTTATTAGTGAAAACAATCAATGACTAAATATTTGGTAAAGACATTCTAAGACTATATATGGATGCATAAGGATCAATGGTTTAATTAAGAGATTACCAAATAACCAGATATCTCTTGGAATCATAGATTGTAAGGATAGAAGAAAACCATGGATGATCTACCAAAATCATGGTATGCATAGTCAACTGAATAATATTGGAGGACATAAATGTCCACCCCTTGAAAAGGGATTTAACAAGATATCCCTACACCATTTGATGAGGGTTGTACATTATATGGATACGAGGGATGAAAGGAGGATGTATATGAAACCAATGAATATTATCTAATAAAGCCACAACTATGAATTATTTCTTTATAAAAGTAGAATGATGCATAGCTCTAGTTCTAGGAAACAGCACTCTAGAACATCCGAGTACTAGGTGGGATAACCCAACAAATGCTAAAAGATATTGATAGTATAATAGAGGGGGGAAATTCACATACATGGATTTCTAGCCCAGAATATGAGGTTTAAGACCCTAGATCATAGAGGGTAAATCCTAAGATAATATATTCTTCAGATAACCACCATCGACTAATGACTCCCAATTTAGACAAGGAAGACTCCTGTTCTAAATTTTTAATAGATTTGAGTCCATAATGTATAATTTTGTAAACTATATAATGTATCTATAATAACCCACTATTGTGTAGGTTGATGGAGTCCATAATAAACCATGTTCTATATAGAGTAGATCCATATCTGGAATGAATTTTCTAAATTGGATTGAAAATTTTTATTTTTAGACATGGTTTATATATTATAAAGGATTTTATTTGGGTGGTTTATCTAGTTAGAAGATTTCAAAGTTTAATGCAATTTTTCATTTAATGATGTTATCCATTGTATCTGAGAGTCGATGATAGTGATATTACATGAGAACTAGATACATATAATCTCATCATAATGGACTGAATAGTTTAGTAGTCTTGTAAAACAAGATACTTACATGACTCAAAAATTAAATTTGAAAAGATAAAATAAAAATCAAACTGAATACATATATTATGAAATATTGAAAACATTAAAATATTCCATCTTTTCATCATTGGGAAAGGAAAACAAATAAGGGAAAGACCCTAATATCTCTAATGGTTATATTATGTGGAAATTAACCATAGTAAATAATAAATATTCAATATGGATAGGTAAATAACTAAAAAAACATTCCATTAAATCAATAACTTGATAATTAAGAATAATATGTATTGAGTAAATGAAGATCATATAATTCAATATATATAATTAAGTGATCTTAAATGTCATCCATATATATTTTTCAAAATAATTACATGGGCATCAAGAACCAATTTCATGATGATGGAATGTATAATTTAGATATCTAAACCATAACATCAAGGATATATTAAAAAACATTAAATTATAGGTATGTATACATAATAACCACATTTGATAATGTTATACCACTTTGTTAGTCTCGTGATAACAACCAATGTATCGAGGGACGAGGGACTATGTAGTACTCGGAACCACTCATCATGTAATATGTACAATTTATACACACCATGTATAATTAATACCATATAATCAATATGTGTTAACAATCAATAACTATTCATTTTAGAAAAACTAGGAAACATTAATTCAATACATTTCAAAATAAAGAAGAGTATAATACATTCATAAAAATATTTTGGATACTATATTTTTATTATATCCATAATAAAAAATAATATTTATTAATAAATATTTACTATGTTAATAATACATTAAAAGGATCAATAAATATTTTCTTATAGGAAATTCCCATTTTCACATTGAAATCACTCATTTAAAATTTAAAAATTTAATAATTATTTAAGAAAATTTAGTTATTTAATATAGCATTTAATAAAATCAAGTCAATTTATAAAACATTAAGTAGACACAATGGAGATAAATTTCATTCATGGAGCATGAGTTTAAAAATTACTTTCAAAATTATGTAATGAAAGAAAAAATGTTTTATGTCCCTAAATTTAATGGACTATTACATCTAAAAAATGTATAAAAGTAAAAAAATTGGTAAAAACTTCTCCAATAAATCATTTTTGAATATTGAAAATATTTTTAAATCATTTTAATGAAAACATGTATATGGATGAAAAATATTCCTCCTGTAGTTTAAAAAATGATTTCAATTTTCTATGAAATCATGAATTTTTTATCAAGAGAAATTAAATATTTGAAACAGAATTGAAATAATAAAAAAATTTTCCAATTATAAAAAAATATATTGGGATTATGATATAATGATGAAATAATACCTCAAGATGAGGTTTTAAAATAAAAAATTTCATATAATGATGAAATTATAAAATAACCCTTAAGTGAGGTCCGACTACATTAATATGATTTAAAAAATATAATAAAAAAACATTTATAAATTTTAATCTACTTTATAAAGATATTCATATATTAAATAATATATATTATTTACTTATTAAATTTTATCACCAATTTATAGAACAATTTTTTGGAAAATCATTGTTCAAAGTGGTAAAAGCTTTGTTTTTCATGTATGTTTTTGTTCAGTAGTTTTGTTCCTTATAATGTTATAATGGATCCATTATCCCAATAATTTTAATCATGATTAAATATATTTTATAATATTTAAATATTACATTATTACCATCCATGAAAAACATAATTGAAGAATGGGTCACATCACTTCATAATGGTGAGGATCAATATGTAGGCATGAGTGAAATTATCTTATTCAAATGTATTGGAATGTAAGTTGATAAATATGATATTATAATTCAATATTAATTGGATTTTCATTAATATTTTATATAATAATTCATTCAATATTTATAACCAATAATTTAATTTTTTTATGAATAATGAATTTTAGATCTACGTGGAGGTAGTAATCCCCATGTATGCGTGAGAAATTATTTATTGCAGGATGAAAAATAGATGATGAAAAGATTATCCATAAACATAAAAACTTCTCATTATATTAATTATATGGGATTTATAATTTAATTAAGCCTAAAAAATATTTAATGGACATTAAAGATGAATTAAATTGGAATGATTCAGCAAATATGATTATATCGTCTTCAATATAACATATATAGATCATATTATAAAGGACCTTGGTTCAAGATTTTATGTAGATAAAAATATCCAAAACACATATAATGATGTTTATAAGAGGTCCTGTAAAGGTATTTTTATCTATGGTGCCCTAGGTTTTGTATAGAATATAGGATTACTTGTTCTTTTTATATTGAATTAAAGGACAGAAATAGAATTAATAAAATTATTTCAACATAATTAATTATTTTACATTCCACAGTGGCATAATGTGGCTATAATATAAAATATATGATAATATATGGTTGATATAAATTTATTTAATACAATATTTATAGGTTTATATTTTATTTTAAAATATATATTTAGGATTAATTCATTAATAAACCTATTTTATCATTAACCATAGAAACTCAATTTTCAATCTTAAAGGGTTATAATTTTACATTAAAAATCCAAATAATTTTTATTAATGAAATTTAAGAAAATAGAATATCCTACATTTCTTTTTTATTATATATTTTATTTTGAAATGAATTATTAAAATAGTATTTATTTTAAATTATAAATATTATCATTTTTAACACTAATAATTTAAATTCCTTTAAAGGAATAAATTGAAATATTTAATTTTAATATTGGATTTTATAAAATATACAACATGTAATATATATATCTAAAATTCATGGTTTACTATAACTCACTCAAAACAAATTACCTTTAGTGTTTTTATATTATTTTATTTTATCATAGTATTAATTCACTATATAATATATCTTCGTTGTCAAAGAATTTAATGAAATTATTATTTATATAAAATTATGAATAAATTTTCATTATGGAAAATATAATATTATTATTCAAATAAATATTTTTAAAAATGAGTTACCGAATTTTTTCTTTAAAATATAAGTAAATGATTTTAAATTTAATAATGTGTCATTTTGTATTTAATATTTTAATATCTTAATACAATAGTCCTAATAAAACACTTACGAGACTATGTTTCCATATCTTGAATACATGGATGGAAATAGATGAACTCCACCCATCTAGTAGAACAAATAATTTGAAATGATATAACATTTTATGATTACCTTTTCGCTTTATCTAAACTATATATATTCAGAATGGTTTTCCATAGTATAACCAGTAATGATGTAATTGGAATGAAGAGAGAGGAAAATATACATCCAAATTAGTATCATGTGATTTTTTTAATTTAATCAGTATATTTATTATAGAGATAGATTAATTAACGAAATATATTAATGGTTGGGTTATCCATGCTAGACAAGAAATATATGTACCTTAAAGAAACATGTTTATAGAGAATCATTTCAGGATGCAACATCCCAAAAAATACAATGGATCATCTTATAATGTGTTATCCTAAGGATGGATCAATTACCTTGAGAATATATTTGAAGTCATGGGATATTCCAAACATCAAAAGGTATTTCTTTCCATTTACCATTTTAAATTTGAATCTGAACCATGTTCGTCTTTGGTGAATAATTCTAGGGAGAAATAATATTTTGATTCCATATAATGAAAAATATTAAAAGTTTGTTTCTTTGAGAAATATTTTCCTATAGATGTTCAACTATGTATTGAAATACAATCTTGGAGTTGAGGAAAATAATGATGATATTTTCGATACCTATGAAGAAAACATTACCAGAATGGATAGGTATCTATCATACAATATTTGAACACTAATAGTAACATTAATAAATTTTAATCAATATTAAAACCAAGAATACTAATAAAATATAACTCACGTGAATTTAAAAATTATTAGAAATAGGCTAATTATTCTAATAAATTCATAATAGAGTTTTTCATCACATATGTTCCATAATATGGAATGAGTACGAAATGGTCAATGTAGAAGGAAATAGAAAAGCATATAACAATGAATTCTACAGGTAATCATATAACGTATTTCAATTTTGGTAAAATAAATACTGGGGAATATATGTCAGGATATAAAAAGTGTTATCAATGTTATAATATTGGTCCCATAAATGATGGAAAAAAGCTAAAGAGTCCTAAATAATCTATTAATTATATTTTAGATATCTAGTGATTAGTAATATTATTTATCTATAATTATTTGGGACATTATTCTAATGTATGTCCAAATAATCATACTCAAGGTGGGAATCCTCATGATCAGAAAAAATGGGTTGGAGAAATTACTTTCTACTTATATAGTTGATTTTGGGCCATTTAATGATGTGGTGTCTACTCTAGGATGTTTGGAATTTATATAAGGTTTATCATGAGACTAATTTATTTTTCATCCCTCAATTTTGAAAAATTTAAATACCTCCAGAGAAATTTATTATTTTTTTGTAGAGGTCAGATGTATATTGTTAAAATTTATTTTATGATGAATACCACTACATGTGAGGGAATAACTTTAATGGTATTGATTACCATAATGGTTTTAAAAATATATGGAATGATTACTTATAACATTGGGTACAACTTTTAAAATATAGAGATTAATGTATTATCTCATCATCAGAATGATTGAATTATATTACTACATTTTAACCATATAGATTTTTTAACATCTAATTATAGGAAGAATATAATGTTATCCTTTTTATGAAGATTGATACACATTAGAACTTGATTGTAGTGCTAAAATAATGGAATTTTTTTTGGATACTCACTTTTTGGAGAAATAGATGAGAATATTATAGAAACTGATTATATAACGAATATAAACCGATAATGTTTGTGTATTTACTTATTCACTTATTATAGACGGTGAATGAATCCTTAATCTATATGAAAATGTTCATTAAATTAAATTATTTCCTATTAATTTTTTTCCTGATGATATCATTGACCTCTTCTATACCTATTTTGATTTTTGTTTTCTTTCATTTACTTCCTCTTGACCATGATTTCTTTCAATCACTATTTATCCATAGGAAATTTTTACCCTTCCAAATCCATCTTTTAATTTCCTACTAATTTTCTCCCTATGTGGAATCCATGTGATTTATATCATTCAATGAATATTTTGATTCCCATTTTCTTATTTTGAAATGATTTTTTATTAACCCTTTTATTTATTTGGGATTCAATAAAGGAATTATTCCAATGCTAATCATTTAAAAAACATGAAAATTTTAAACAAGGAAATTATTTTAATTGTTGTAGGAAGTACTATCCCAAGATTTTATGAATTATATGCATGCAAATTAATTTAAATTCATTAGAAGATTTTGTGACACCCAATTAATGACATATCTTCATTAACACAACACACCATGTTTAACTTTTGTTTTATGCAACATTGATTTCCTCTAAGAACATAGGTTATACACAAGCCCGTGTATTATTGGAAAACAATAAACTTATTATCACATAGTCATTAATATAATGTGAATAGATGTGAGTAAATAAAATTTTAAATTGTAGGTTAATTTTTTTATTAAATTAAAAAAATTATGTAAATTAATTAGAAATAAAAATAAAGACAAATTTAATACCAAGGATGTGTTTTTAGAAAACAAAATAATGAAAAAATCCATGTTTTATCCAAAATTTTTTATTAAATCCCTATTAATGAAATATTTTAATTAAACATAAAATCAATACATTTAATAAAATTATTTTTATCCATATATTATGTTTTATAATATTATGAATAAAATAAGCCAACTTTTTATCATAAAAAATGTATATTTTTAAAAGGTAGTTTTATCGCCATTTAATAATGAACCGATTTTGAATCCAAACTTTATAACTTTAATAAATTATGTCTAAAATAATAATTTTTGAACTAGAAATATCTTATTTCACATTTACTGAATTTTTATTAAATTCTTATGATGATTCATTTTTTAGAAATAGTGAAAAATGTTGGTTTTTAATTGTAAATTTCTTTTTCATCAAAATAATTTATATTGTGGAATTATATTATTAATTTTTTAAAATTTATATGAAGATAAATTTTATTAAATTAAATCTAATTTAGGTAATTGGATACAATTTCACATTGAAATTTTATATAATAGTATTTCATGCTTTTGAATTTTATTACTTTAAAACTACGCTTTCTTGTTCCATCTGCATGATTTGCTACAAATCATTTTATATATTTTCTCCAAAGTCAGTTTAAGGAAAACCGGTAACAAGGCTTACAACCACAAACCATCATCCGTAAATTCAAATTTCAAATTCAAACCAGAAAACCATTCTATTTATATTGATGGAATTTAAAAAAATGTAGAATATTTTTGAAATATTAATAATTAATAATATCTATTATAGTAAATTATTTATCAAAATATATTTGTGAATGAAAATAAAATTACTTACATTGATTAAGGTAAAATGATGTTTACTTAGTGGTTAAAGATGAATCATAAGAGGCCAAATTACCTAAAAATTCCAGAACCCATTGGATGGATATATATCAACAAATACCCATTGGAATCCACTTTGGTACATTTTTGTAGGATCCTAATTTATGGGATACAGCCCAATAGTTTTTAATTTACATACTTACAAGAATGTAACTCCTCAACTATAAAAATACACTCAGTATCCCCACTTATTGACACCTCTCTAGCCTTTTATGTCATCCAATTCATTACCAAATAATATCCCAAAATCCTTAATATAATACTAGATTAAAATATTATGGATGAAATCAATCAAATAATTTAATTTATTGAAACCCAAAAGGAATTCCCTAGAAAAGGAAAAAGTTAGGGGACAAGTATGTAGAATTAGACTTAAGGTAAGGTATTTTCAAATCAATTTTCGCATCTATATGATAAATCATATATTCACCACTTAGTATTTTAATAGTCATAAATACTTCCCATTCATATATTTCATATTATTAATTATTTTATCTTCATGTTATTTAAATATTTATTTTTATAATTATTACCTTTGGGGTTTCTTAATCAGATGTTACCACATTTTAAGGGGATTTATTATATAGATTTTATTTATATGAGGTTTATTCCATATTCACCACTTATTTTTTTATTGTTTTATATAATTCCAATTAATTTCTTATTATAATTATTATATTTTAATTTATGGGGATTTAATTATCCATTTGTGTATCTATTTTTCATGTGGGTTATGTTTCAAATGAAAGAAATGTAGTAATTGATTTTTTTACAAAATTTTCAATCATTATGATGTTTGTTTTATTATAAACCTGTATTATTATTTAAGGTTTATATAAAACCTCTTTTGAAATCATATATCAGGAAACACTTTATTTTAATGATATTTTTTATTTATATTATTTCATGGGTATTGTGATTCTATGTTTCCAAAATGTTAAGAGTATTTTGTTACAATGTCATAATTTATCAATATTGTGTATAATAAATTATATAACATTTACATCATATAATTCAAAAAAATATAATTTTTTACTTATTCATTTTTTCATGTAATATTAATTATTTTTACTATTTGATACTTAGAATAATTGATAACATATTTTTAAGGAAATTTGACTTTATTTCTCCCGTGGATGAAAAATCTATTTTCTTATAAAACAATATTTTATAAAATTGTTTTCAAATAATAATTTAATGTAAATATCATTGTATTTATTTTTATCAACATACTATAACTATGTTTTTAATTATATTCCAATAGTGGTATTTCATTTCTATGTAAGCCACATTCTTTATTTGGATGGAATATATTGTTTTCAAAGAGATTGTTCTGAATCCTGTTTCTTTTCCATGGGTTTATCATGTTTCAGAGAGATATTTATGGAACCTGTTTCACATCCATTGGTAAAACGTGTTTCAAAATGATTTTTATGGAACCCATTTATTTTTCATTGGTAAACCATTATTTAAAAATATTTCAATGGAACCCATTTCATTCCCATGGCTTAACAATGTTTCCAAGATATTGGTATGGAACACATTTTATCCACGGTATAATAATATTTCAAGAGATTCACGTGATACCCATTTATTTTAAATGGATTAGTCATGTTTTAAATGTAACAAGTATTTGTCTATGTGTTTTATTCATGTTTGGGTTCTTGGACATCATACATGATAGGGTGTCCCAAATAGTGTTGGGTGATACTATTGTATTTTATATAATGGTGCATCCCATGTAGTGTCAAGTGAGTCCATTATTATATAAATTATGTTGAGGTCTGAATAGAACATGTTTATCGAATTATAAGTCTATAATTCATTACTTAATAGAAATATTGTATTCTAGTCATATTTTTATTATAGTTAAATCGGTTTTGAAATGGTTTTATGTATATGGTGCTCTAACTCATCTAAAAGTGTTTTAATTTCATTACATAGGTTTTAATAATTTAACATTAGATATGTTATTATATTTTCTTCTAAAAATGTTTTATTTCATGTTCTCAAAGAACATTATTGATAATGTTATAAATATAAGATTTTTATGTTTAAATAAGGATAATAGTTTTCCATCATTTAGTATTCCATACAAAGGGTTCTTTTCTCATACAACATTTTAAAATGTTTTTCAATCGATGTATAATGGAATAAATTAAGTCATGTAGATTTTCAAGAATAATTTTAATGAAATATATAATGTTTTGATTGAATTTTTATTTATGTGGAAATAATTTGAGGCTGATTTGATGTTCCCACATTGTATTTTATTGTTTTATTATGTATGAGTTATTTCCTCATTATCTAAAACTCTAAACCTGAAAGGATCATAAAAGTGAATGATATAAAATTAATGTTTATAAATCATGATTATTTAATTTTTATTTTTAGGGATTTATTGATATGGTTTTCCATATAGAGGATTCAATGAAATAGGTGTTGGTGATAAAGTAGGAGAAAGAATAACAGATAGAAATCACTATGAACAATCTCCATAATGTTCACCCTCATGATGTCAATTTAAAATTCCAAGATATAATAATCATGGAAATTTCCATCTGTAGTTATTAGAGTGGTTTTATTAGGTAGATCTAGAATGAGTACACAATACAGTCTAGGTATTCTCTACATTCACACATTTACTCGTACATACAATACTAATCTATTAATTTATTGATTCATATCTAGATTGAGACATATAAATCTGGATGGAACACCTATCACATTATAATGTGATAAAAATCCACCTATAAATTATTTAAAATACACCCATATCAGTTTATATTTTCAGAGGTGTATCCTCATGAGGAGTTTTTCATGAGTCCTTAAATTTGCATAGATGACTTCTTATGATTTCATCCTAAACATGGATAGGTTAATATCAATAAATTCCTAGATTGTAATGTAAAATTAGAGAGTTGCTTTTGGCAATAATATTGAAATTTTGTTTCGCTGTTGTTGAGTGGTACATTTAAATGAGGTGTGTAGGACATGTGTGTTTGAATTTACAGTCGATCACCCATTAGATGGTGGACTCAATTTTGTGTTTGTTAGATGAATTAAATTTTTATATCCATGCTCTCTTGGAGGAATATATAATTGTATTGATAGATGGTGTACCAGAATTTATCTCATATAAGTAGATAAAAAAATACATTTATTATTACCCTTGGAAATATTTGATGAATTTAATTGAATGTATTCATCTAAGAACATGTCGTATAAGTTAAATGCAACGAAATTAATTGTTATATGATTTATAAAACCTATTCAGTTTCCCTGTGAAGATATATTGTTGTTTAACAATATGATTAATGTGACCTTGAAGATTTTTTTCTTGAATATCACTACATGAATCTGGTAGTAGTCAAGAATAAATACTCTTTTAGATGATAAATGACATTTGTTGATATTTGAATTGGGTTACTATATAGATGATGATTGATCTTAGTTATATATATCCCCATATTTGTGTTCATGATGAATTTATATTGAATATGAACTTCCAATGTCACTATAAAAATCATGTATAACACCTCAAGATTTTTGAATTATTTTTTTTATAGTTAATTTATTATTTTTCATATTTTTCATATCATGCAACACGAATAGTCTATTTTATTTTAAATCATTGTGTTCAGATTGTGTTATATTCAAGACCTAGTTAATAATGCACTACACCCAACATAAAATTTATTTTGTTATATATAGAGAAAGATGGATAGTTTTAATTATATGTAATAATGAAATTCCTCAATGGCTTACATGACATGCATAACTGATTTTTACTGAACTATAATATATCTGTAAAATGTTATTATTAAATAAAAATGTATAATCAAGTCATTAAGTTAGAGATTATACATTTTATTTGGTAATTTATAAAAATATTATTTTAAAAAAAATATATGATGAATTCATATTTTACCAATTATTTAGGAATGAACATGAAAACAGATGAATATAATGAAAAATATTATTTTTTTGTATCATCAAAACAACTTTTTAAACTTATAAATTTAAATAATTACTATTAGTGAGCGATATTAATTTAATATATTTTTTATATATTCAATAAAATATTTTTTATTTTCATCAAATTGATTCAATATACATAATATAAGAAAAAATCCAATTTTATTAAGAAAACCCTATATATTTTTTAAAGGTACTTTTTCCAACATTTAATGGATTACCCATGCTAAATATAAATTTTGTAAATTTTATTATTTAATATTTCAATATAAATATTATTTTTGAAACTATAAATAAAATTTATTTTAGGATAAATTTTTTATATTATTTTGTAAGGTTTCTTTTTTTAATGAATCATAAAAAATACATGATTTTAAATAAAATATTATTTTTCATATAACTTACTTATAAGGAAAAATTATATTATAAATTGCTTTAAATGTACAATTTTAATATAATATTACCAATTAATAAAATTTAGGTCATTGGAGAATATTAATCATATAAATTGGATAAAAAAATTTAGCAAATAGTTGATCATTTGTTTCATTAAAAACTCATAGTGACGTCCAATCAGTGGGATTAATTTTAAATTAATTTATGCCACTTTTATGATGGGACTTTGAAAAATTTTATTACATATTTTGAATAAAATAAACTTATGAGTTATAATAAGGTCAACAAATTTTTTACAAAAAAAATATCATTGATTTTAAATAATATTAATTAATTAAATATATATATATTTAAGCTAACTATGGACTAATCATTAAATTAAAAACTCCAAACAACCTATGAACTAGTAAAGGGGAAATTTTACTTACATATTTTGACCCAATAATATATTTTATAAACTTTGGATCATTATTGGATCCACATTCAACCTGAAAAACGTGGGTGCATTTTGCCATCAAATAATTACAATAGTTCCACTCATCCTCCACTATAAAATGGAATCCTCTCATACCACATCCAAACTGCACTAAATCACCTTTTATCTCCCAGAACCGGAAAAAATATTATCTATAAATCCCTCCATTACTCCTTAAGGACTACCCTTTTAAAAAATGAAACCCAAGGATGCCTTTTGGCATAAACGAGAATCAGTTATCTGATTAAGAGGTTATATCTTCTCTCAAGCGCCTTTCAGTTCTTTTCATTCTATACCCCCCGCACTCTCTTTATTAAATGATTTTATATCAACACAATTATCTTAAATATATTTTATTATTTTACAATCATGGTTTTAGCTACACTAACACACAAAATTATCTAATATTTAATAAACTAATTGTTTACGTGATTGGTGAACAAACATCTCATGAAATGATTACAATTAATTTTTCCATTACCACCTCTCATAGTAGAGATAATGATCGACAATATTTTTATATATTATTTTTTTTTCATATTTTTTATTTTTTTAAATAAATGTCTTCATACTTTCTGTTTTGTGTTAATATGAAAAATTTGTTTGAGAATTTTTGTACTATCACCCCCTCAAAGCGATGTGATTCATTCAAATATAATATGGAATGTATTAAGGACGAGATTAGTGAATATATATGATATATGTATCATATAGAAAATCTAGTAAAATAATTTTATATATAAATATATATGTTTGAGTGTGTGTCTTTTACTTTCTATTTTTCAACATGACCATTAAACAAAAATATCATTCACACATATGTATTGATTACCATCTCTATAAATGTTTTATTCCATTTCATATTTATATATTTCATGGATTATTATAATATATATATACTTAATATATATTATTTTTTTACCATTTTTTTATTCTTCAAATCACTATATATGTATAAAGAACAATGATATAACAAATTAAAACAGAAGCAAAAAACAAAACGGATAATAAGCAAAGTGAAATCATAAAATAGAATTAATAATATTAGTTTAATATAAATCCATAATAAAATCCTATAGGTTATTATAAATAAGAATATGGATTTACAATAGATTTATAATAAATAAATATTTATTATATAGTATGTATTAATTTTTATGAAAAGAGTGAAGACACGAGGTATGAGGATTTCGTCTCAGTTTTTATTTCTATGAGATACATGATTTATTCACCACCCATTAATGTTTTGGGATTTGTATACAATACATTGATGTAAAATTTGATTATTATACAGAAATACATAGTAATTTACATATCAATTTTAATATATTTCATTCATGGTGACTATGTTTCAAACGATACCAAATTGGTAAAATGATTTGGTCTAAATTTGATTTAATGGAGACACATGCCTTGTTATACACCTATATTTCTCTATGTGATGTATATACTACAATTGAAATATTATATCATGAATCTATTTTATTTATGATATTTTGATATTCATAAAAGTTCATTTTTTTAAATCGGTATTATGGTTCAAGGTTTCCAAATGGTTAGTGTATGTTGAAATAATATCATATCTTTCAGAGATTGTTTATTATTATATTTCATTTGATAAAAAATTTTGAACCATATCTCAAGAATATTCAACAATTATATTATCCTTTGGTTATTAATGATATATTCATGTTTTGGAAATATTTCCCACTCTATGGTATATAAGATGGTTTAGAATGTGTTATTATGGATGTCCGACATTACCCAATATTCTGTCACAAATCTGTGTTTTTTAAAAATATTTTTTTTTCTAAAAACAGTTTCCTAGATTATTCTACTATTATCCTAAAATATTTAAAAGAAATTTTTAAACATTTTTTATTTTACCACATTATTCAATTTAACATATTTTTATGTCACTCAATCCCTTCAAGGAAATTATCCAAAGGATCCATTCATATAATTCCAGAAATGGTATATGTTTTTATTGAATAATTATTAAGACACTTGCTTCACTTCTACATATTTTATGCTTCAAAACCCTCTTCTTATAATAGGTTACTATATCCATACACAATTATGAAACACGTATCATTCCATAGGTTATGGTGTTATGAAATGTTAATAATACCCATTTTATTATGTGGGTTGTGATTTGATGTTTGTAAAACAAATTACTTTTTATTTGTTATGATTCGACAAATATTTTATTTTTTTGTGGGACTTGTATTCATGGTTTTATTATGAAATATTTGGTACCTATATCTCCCACCAAATTTTTTTTAAGATTATTTTTATATGAGATCAAAGGGTATATGATTTGTAGCCCAAGACTAAAAATAGAATGATACATGGGTGGTTTCCCTATCCAAAAGTTAAGAGGGTACATTGGTTATACCAAAATCCCAAAAAGAATTTGAACTGATACAAACAATGAATGAAATATATGAAATAATAGGCCAAATATTTACATGCGTTAAAATAAAATGGATGAAGAATTTGTGTTTTTGTATTCAAGATTTATTTTTTATAAGTATATTTACCAATTGGGTTTTGTTTATAAGAATCATAAATCATATAAGGATTGATTTAATTTTTAAAAGTAATTTTTTAATTAAATTATGTGTTATATATACCATCATTGGATTATTAGATTAAAATTAAAAATATGATTAATGCCTTAAAGACATCATTTTAGGCTTTATGTGATGAGAGTACACGGTGACTAAGTATATTATATTTAAAATGTATTTGAATACCACCAATTAGTTTATTATAAGTTTTAGTGAAAATGTTATTTGAGAAATAATTACATTAATTTTTATTGACATAATTTCGAAGGTATTGATAAAATGGAGGTTGCATATATATATATATATATATATAATATTATCATTCTTTGTAAAAAATATGAAATATTGAAAAACCTATTAAAATGGTTATTTTATGATTAATTTCCATTCATGGAGGTCCATAATAATGTTTTGGAAACCATATCAAAATTATAGTAAATTTGTTTACAAAAATGAAAACCTAATTATAAGTGTAAAACCCATCACATCTAGTGAGGTGATGTACATGAACCCGTGATCGAAGAATGATTAGTGTTTTTCCACTACCACTGTCTAACGTGATGTTTGGACTAGTATGTTATTGTTTTTAGTGAAAAAAATTGAAACTAAATATTAATAATGAACTGATTGTGTAAATTTTTTTATTTATATATTAAGGTATTAAAATTATTTGTTTTGGAAAACTCATAGAGATGTATATAAAGACGATTTTTATGGATCAAATGATCTGTTATAAGATAAATTTAATTCTTTAGGAATAAAATAAATTATTTGGTTATAATTTCCTTGATTAAGGGGGTAATTTTGATGTGGAATAAAGGAAAAAAAGTAAGTAGTTTTATTATTTAATAGAAATATATCAAGTTGGTATGTTTCCATATATTATTTTGTAGTTAAAAATTTTATAATCATTAAGAAAATGATCTTCTAATAAAATATTATCATAATAAATATTTTTTTGAACTGATGGACTTTTAAATCATCATTAATTCATGGCTCTGAACACATAAACATTCAATTTATGATTAAATTTTTTTAATGGACTTGAACACTCCCAAAAATTATTTACACTTTTAAACAAAGTCTTTATATTCAAATTTTTATAATGTTCTTCTACATTGAAACATAGTTATATGTTATTCAATGTGGCATTTGTAGTTGTCATTAACTCTAATTTAGAGGATACATTATTAAATATTTTAAAATGAGGGATCTCAACAGATAAATTTAGATATACCAAACTATTTGTTACCATGGTCATGTTTAAATTTTTTCGATGTAATTTATTTAATGTTGTAAAATGTATCATTATGGAAATTAAAAAAAACATCATTTTATTTGATATCATGAATGAAACACAACACCATTCATAGAATTTAATATAACCACTCAACAATTTATGTTAAATTTAGATTTTTTAATAAATTAAATCAATTATATAGATTACAATTAATTCTATTTTTAGTTAACTTGTGTTATATAAAAGATTGAATTTCAATGATCGATTGTGTTATACATAAGAGAAATTTTTACTGAATACAAATAATTTTATTATTTAAATTAAAATTTATCTACTAGATTTTAAATTATTAGTTATGAATATTATTATCGAACATATGAAAATATATTTTTTAATTAATTGGTTACTAATTAATTATAAGTTAATATAGTAACCATTCGAAAACATGGGAAATGTTTTTATAATGAACAATTTTTATGTGCCCAAAGTAAATTTATCATAATAGAGTAACTTAATTAATATTAGTGAATGAATATAAATGAAATTAATATATTATATATTCAATTATATAATTAATCTAGTTAATTATATTAAATTTGAATAATATATGTACAAATCTCATTTTCACATAAAAAGATGTATTTTGTAAAGATATTTTCCATCCTTTTAATAGAGAAAATGTTTTAGAATTATATTTTGAATCTTTCATATCAAAATATATTTGAGTCAATAAAAATATATTTTGAATGAATAATTTCAATATTATATTAGGGTTAATAATTGATATTTTTCTGAGAAGTTTCATATATTTGTGAATAGTGAAAACATCTAAATTTTAATTGAAAACTAGATTTTCATCTAAATAATTTAAAAATTCAAATTATATTTTAAATTGTTTTTAATATAAAATTATATCAATTATTCATTTATTAATAAAATTTAGGCCATTTCAGTTGTGTTTTATATCTAATTTAGATATAAAAACATAATAATCTTTTGATCAATTTTTCTTTAAAACATGCTTTCTCAAACCGTAATTAGGAATAATTATATTTTAACATATATCATTTAAATGAAATTAATTTGAAAAAAATTTAAAATATTATTAATTAGAATAATTTATATATTTCTTAATTTTCAACTAAATATCTTACAAAAAATATGACTGAATGGAATTAAAAAAAATTATAACAATTAAGGTAAAATATAGTTTACATAGTGGTTAAAATTTATTCTTAAGGACTAAAATAACCTAGAAACTTGTCAAAAATAAATTTTATTGATATAGTTCAACCGTACACCATATTTTATATAAAATATATCATTATTTGATACACATTATTTATTATATCCAATAATACTGATTACATTTTTGTATTTACAAGAATATCACTCCTCCACTATTATAAAAGGACATTCATTATCCACCATTCAACACACCAATAAACACTTATGAATCATCAAAAAAATATAAAATTAACTAAAAACATATGTTCAATCATCCTAGAATATATTGTTTTTTTATTGAAACCAAATACGGACTTAGGTAAATACCAAAAAAAGATACCCAAAGAAGAGGAAAAACTCATCAATGAATGTTTTTGTTTTATTTCTATCCAAACACTTCAATTATTATTATATAATGTTTATATAACAACATAAATATATAATATATATTTAATTTTATATTTGATTCGGGTAATACCGATGAATTCGCACACATCCAATGAATGAGATACAAAACCATCATCCGTATGTTTAGTGGCCTACAGCCTTACTAATCGATGTCGTTCATTCTTCAAGCACCATAATTAATGGGTAGGAAGAATGATGTATTTAGAGATTATATAAGTTATATATGATATTTATTATGTTATTATAATTTTATAATTATTATATAGGTCATAACATCATTCCTTTAATTTTTTGGAAATACACAATTGTTACTCATATATACGATTGACAACTGCATCGCAAATTGATTTGATTTAATCATTCATTACAAAGAATTTATTAAGTAAGATTTTCATAAAAATAAGTGATATATTTGAAAAAAATTACTATTTAATAATAATATACATATATATCTTTTACTTTTATTTCTATGAATATGGAATGAAATTGTAAGCAATGTTCATGAGTATGTACGACCGAAAATCATCATGAACATTGTATTTAATTTCTTATCACAATATTTTAGAAATTGAATTAATTAAATATATAATAAATATATATGATATATAAATTATTTTTTACATTCTATAAAAATGAAATCATGATCTAATTAAAATGAAAAAATAACAAGTCACTATATACTCTAAAAATAAGGCTATTAACACTCGAGATAATGAAAATAATGAATGATTATTAAAACATAGTTGATAAGTTGTTACAAAAGGGAATATAAGATATAACAAATATTAATATTTCTAATTAATAAGTCAATAACATTTTTCAAAGCATTATATATGTATTTAATGAAATTACGACAAAAAAGACATCATGAGGAAAGGGATTTCATTTAAATCTCGTTTCATGGATTCAGATTATAATTCCAGGAACCATGTTTATTTTATATGGGGTATATACTTCTAATTTAATTGTAATATCCTAAATATTTTTTTATTTATTTATAGATTTATATTATTTTATTTTAGTGTATATTAATTAAAATTTACATCTGGTAAAGAATAGTATACCCAAATTACTTTTCATTAAGTTTTCTTACTTCCCCGTTGTACTTAATATTATATGGATATTTGGTAAATGAATTTTGACTATATTTTGATTAATTTTAATTATTTCGGACAAAATACTTATATACATAATTTATTTATTTATTAATTCACACTTCAATAATATTATCTTTCTAAGAGTTTACATCACAATATTTTTATTCAGAATTGTTTACTCTTCAGTTTCTAATTAATGGAATTATTTGATCATTTATTAATAAAACCATTAATTTTCTTCACCTCAGGTCATTCAGGATTATTTTCATGTAAAATTTTCTTTTTCAAAATCATTGGTACTTAATTTTTTTAATAAATTATTGCATCATTTATCTCTGCTATCAAAAATCCATTTTTTTTAAAACCATGTTTTCTAAATGTTAAATGAATATTTTTCTTTATCCTTTTAATGATGATTTTTAAAAAATATATATTTACCCTTCATGTCTTTTACTAAATGTTTTTCAAAAGAATATTATTATATATTTTCAAACAATGATCTTTTCTAATCTTTTTCCAATGAAATTTTTTACATTGTACATCGTTAATAACCATCATTTATTAATGGTTTACATTGAAATTTTAAAAATATATTTCTATAGAAAATGTTGTAAATAATGATATTTAATAAAAATTATTTTGAAAAAATGTTTTTAGAACGAATTTGAGATTTTTCCTCATGAATGTTTATAATAATAATTTTATTGAATTTATATTCATCAAAAATAATAACCAATATTCTCAATCTTATGGGTGTATGTTCTATTGACACCATTTTTATAATTTATATGGATGTTGTTTAGAAATATTTAACTGGTATATTATATAAACTCACTTACATGATTCATTATTGTAGTTCCACTTAGATATTCAGTAGAAATTAAATTTTGCTTAGTTATCCATATCTTTTATTATGGATCTTATTTTTTCTTAAACCATATCTAATTTATATATACAGTGTTTCACTTTGAATGTTTTTTATTGAGCGAAGAAATATTTATAAATATTTATCCTTAAATCAATATAGATTATTTTTTATGGGAGATTGGTTAGTGAATTAAATTGATTATTTGGTATATATAGAATGATTTGGACAACAAATGACATGTTGTGCCAGGTTAATATACCCACTTGGAGAATCCATTGGTCTCATGAGATAAATTTATAGTCTATCATTAAAGATTATATTACCTATATATTAATCCATATTATAAATGGTATTGAAAGTAGTGGTTTCTTTTCCATGATACCTGACATCCAATAATTTATACATTCATTCTTTTACACTTTTTTACTATTATCCAAAAGTTTTTTACTATAAATAAAATATATGGATACATTTCATTCTCAGATTATTTTTTAATGGGATGTGTGTTTTTTTATTTACCCTTCTATATTGATTATACATGAACAACATTTTTAAATGGAATATGTGTTTAGTTATTTATTTTTAAAAGTATATTATTCATTATTTATTATTGATGGATTTTATTATTCTTAACCATTATAGAGAATTTGAGCTCAACCTTATTTTTTTCCAAGGATTCCCTGAGATTTACCATGATAGATATTTAGGGACACACCAGATGAATTAAAGTTACTATAAAAATGTTATTGTAATTTTTTGTATTATATTTTTATATGAGAATAATTTATCTATATAGTTTAAAATGTCGATTAAATATATCCTACCTTCTGGACACGTACGTACAACCTATCATCTCTATGATTAGTGTATTTCATTCTTATCACTAAACATTATGGATTAATAAATATATATAAATAATGAATATAAGTGATATCTAAATAAAAGTTTATATTCTAAAGATGTTGGAATAACGAACAATGTGAGAGGATACACAATGAATAAGTCAAAACACTCTAGAAAAATATGGCAATAAACACAGAAAATGATGAAAATACATAAATATTATTAATTAATGGAAAATAATATGTTATAAATGGATTATATATTATATAATAAATATTAATATATATCTGGTATAAGTTAATTATATTTTTAAAACCATTAAAAATGAGGTTAATGAAAGTATATAAAAAAGGATTGCACAAGGTAAGGGATTTAATCTCCCTTTAATTTCATTTAGGAATATTATTATATTTTTCACCAAATTAATTTTATATGATGTATTTATTACCCCTTTATTTGTATTATATATAGTAAATAATTCTTCCTTAAATATTATGTCTCAATTTGTATTATTTTATTTAATTTAATTTGAAGAAAAATTTATAAAGAGGTATATAATTCCATTATCAAATTTTTTTCAATTGGTTATATTACATCCTCATTGTCATTAATTTTCTAGAATTATTTTTAATGGAAAATTAATATATATTTTTTCCATTCCACTTATTTTATGTAGATTTAAATTTGACACACTTAATTTATTGGTTGGTTGATTCACACTTCATCATTATGATCATTGTCATGGTTTACTTCACCATCACATTTATTAAGGATTATTTACACTTGAATGTCCATTGAATGAAATTATTTATTCATTGATTAATAAACGCTTTAATTTCCATCTCAAATAATTCTTTATGATTATTTTATAATATTAATTTTATTTAGCCACACTTTGGTATAGTGGATGTTTTATAAAAATTATCCAATAAAACCTGAATTCATTTCTCTCTTCAATACAAAATTAATTTTCATAAAAAATATGTTTTCTAATTTGTTTTTAAAAATTATTTATTTATCTTTTTTAAAATGATTTATTAACCTACATTTGTACCATTATTTTAATTGTAATTTTTTTCATTAAAATATTATATTTTATTTATGGGAAATTTACTATTTATACCATTTTTACATTGAAAACGTAATTTAAATTTTACCTTGTTTAAAATTACCCATAACTACTTCTTATAAGATTAATTTGAAGTTTTAATTTTTTTTAGATAATTTTATTTGTAATGTGGTTTTCAAGGAAAATTATTTTTCAATTTTTTTTTCAAAAAGTAAATTATATGATTCTGAAGATTTTTTTAAAATTTTGTTTTATAGTATTTCAATTCATCAATGACCAAAACCCTTATTATTACTCCAATGCACATACGTCATATTGATACCATATTTTTTATTCCCCTGGATGGATTATTTTATTTGACCAAGCATAGTATTAAAATTCATTTCCCTAATCATTTGTTTGTCACTGTCTTATTATTTTGTTATTCACTTGACAGTGACCATTTTTAGATACAGTGTATAATTTAAAAGTTATTTTATTATATGGGGAACTATTAATAAATTATTTTCCATAACTCAGTATAGAAATTTGAAAAGGCACATTATTCAAAAATTAAATGATTATTCAATATACAAGGAATTCTTTAGATTTGAAGTGAAATGTGTGGTTGGGTATAATATACTCTCTCGATTCATGAGTAGTTGTCAATAGTCAAATATTGTAAGATTACATTAAAAGGGTTATTAAATTTACATTAAAACATTTTGTGAAAGTTATTTATAATAGCAGTTTTTTGTGCTAGATACACAATATTCAATAATTAAGAATATCATTCATTCAAAATTAAATTATTATCATCCATGATATTTTCACTCTAAAAAATCTATGGATGCATTTAATTATCATTTTATACATTAAATGGAATTTTTTATGTTATTTACCTTTAAATATTTATTAATCATTATTCATTAATGATATCTTTAATTTTACATTATCCTTACAGAGCATTTGTGCTCACCCTTATTTTTCTTCCATTACCCTAGGATTCAATGGTTTTTACTATGATAGATATATAGTGATAAAAATAATAAAATAATGATATACTCAAAAAATAAAAGATAAAAAATTATGTTTTATTTTTTTGTATTAAAATGAAATATGGGAATCATATTTTTATCTTGATTAAAAATACTATTAAAGTGATCACTCATTTGAGATGTGCTTCCATATATCTTATTACAAAGTAATGGTAGTAGGAAATGACTCCATGATTACTAGGGTTAGGTCAAAATAGTTTTAGGAGGTTAGAATATAACACCCCATATCATTACAATATATTCATTTGAATAGAAGTTTAATTGTATTGATATCCCAAAACACAATATTCCTTATATTTAATTACACACAACAATGATTTTCTCTTAAAACATGTGTTACATGAAAGAGTTGGTTATAAAAAATAATAATAATATAATTATCTAAAATAAAATTCACTCCCATAGACTAAATATGATATTTCTAATAGGGTAGGTTAACTTATTAAAATATATTGTTGAATTCATTTTTTATCAATTAATTAAAAATGAATATAAAATCAAATTGAATATGAAGGAATTTTTTAACACACCGAAAGAATTTACCTTTAATGAATTACATTATTTACTATTATTGGATGATATCAATGAAATACATATATATTAAATAAAATATTTTTACATTTATCTAATATATTTTATAAGGATAAGATAAGATCAAATCCAATTTTAGGTTTGAGAAATATTATTTTTCTAAACGCATGTTTACCACCTTTAAATAAAACACATTATTTTAAACTAGATTTTGAATCATTTAATAAATTTATTTGATAAAACAAAATATATTTTTGTAATAATAATGTCAAAATTATAAGGAGGAATTCACTGTTTTTGTGAGTTGTTTTATTTTTTTAAAATAATTACTGAAAATACTAAATTTTAATTGTAAACTGACTTTTTATCTAAATAATTAATACTATTAAATTATATACTAAATTAGTTTTATTGTAAAATAAGATAAATTATACAAACATTTATCCAATAAATGTCATGATAGTAATTTTAATATCGAATTTAGATATAAAAACATTCTGAACTTTATAACCTTTTGACATTAAAAACCTCATTTCCCACTGTGTATATTGGAGAGTTTTTATGTTATGTTATTTCCACATATGTTATTAAAATTTGGAAAATTTTAGTAAATAATTGGAATAATTATATATTATAATGTTTATAATGGTCAAAAATTATTTTACCAACAATTTTAGTAAAATCAATTAAAATTAAGTCCACCGATTAATGTAAAAATAAGTTTACTTAGTAGATAACCATTAATATTAAGCTACCAAATGACTTAGAAAATTGAAAAAAAAAATTGAATTTTCATATTTTTACCATATAATATACTTTATAAGAAATTGTTCATTATTCAACCCAATTGATGTACGTGATTCCTCCTAATAGTATTTGCTATTTGGTATTTACAAGAATGCCACTCGTCATTTATAAAAGGGAATTAAATCTCCCCCATTATATACACCTACCAAGACATTGGGATCATCCATTACTTGCTCAAGTAAACTAAAAAAATACCTTCCCTCATCATAAAATATTTTTTCAAAATAATTCAATCCAATGATGGATTTTGGTATAAACCAAAAAAAGTTACACAGAGAATAGGTGGCGTTCATCAAGGAACACTTTTTTTATATCATTCTCCACCCCCATTTAATTATTATTATATAATAACATAATTATATTATGAATAATGATATATTTTTTTTAAAATATTATTTAATAAAACATGACACATATTGATCAAATTATATATGTAATCATCATTCGTTTGCACGGTGGACTACCACCTCAGTAACCGATGCCATTCATTCTCCAATTACCACCATTCAAGATTATTAATAATTATTGATTCATAGTATATAAATTATATATATATATATATATATATGATATCAATGGTTATATAATTCTTATGTAACTATTATATCACACACAGATTCATGTTTTCCTTCTTTTGGTTTTATGACATCATTGTTCATGTTTACATCGGACTAGAACCTCACAAAGTAATGCGATTCATTAAAGCAATACATGGAATGTATTAATATAGGTTGTAACAATAATGTGTTAAATATATGAAATAAAAATGATAATATTATTTTAATTTTAAATATATCATTTACTTTTATTTCTTTTCAATATATAAAGAAAATTAATAAACAGTTCATACATACCTACAACCTACTGTCTTCGTGACCAGTGTCTTCCATTTCATATAAAAAAGTTTAATTGATTAAATTAAATAAAATTAAAATAAATATAAATTATATTTACATAATGGTCTACATCTACTATATCTACTATTCCTGGGTGTTTCGCAGCTTACGTGTCAACTCCACATTACACCACGTCACCATTTTCATGTTTTCAATTAACTTTTAATCATCCTCTTTCGAATCGCACTCCAACAATGCCCCTAAAGTTTCACCTCCCTGTTTTCAAACCCGATTGGGAATTACCTCCGCTCTTTACCCATGAAACTACCAGACTCCCCTCTCCCACCCCAATTCTCAAATCACCGCTCCAACTACGCTTACGCCTCAAGGTACCACCATCTCCACGTGCTCCACCTCCGTGTGCTCCATCTCCATGTGCTCCCCCTCCATTGGCTCCACCTCAACATCCTCATGCTATTCCAGGAATTCACCTAGTGTTTCAGGTAACGCTTCAACCCATCTCATGCTTCTCTTCCCAAAAACCACCACCATCAACCACTTCATGTTTTTCTCTTCCTATACAGTCGCACCTCTGAGTCCATGTACCACCATCTCCACGTGCTTCACCTCCGCATTCTCCGCCTCCATGTGCCCCACCTCTGAATTCCCCGACACCATTTTCTCCACCTCGACATCCTCACGCAATTCCATGAATTCACCAATGGTATCAGGTATCGCTTCACCTCACCTCATTCTTCCCTTCCTGAAAACCACCACCAACATCCACTAAAAGTTTCTATCTTCCTATAATATGGTTCATCCTCTCCATTCCCCTAATAACATTGTACGGTTCCTCAATATAAATGCCAACATTGTGCACTAGCTTACTACTTTCAAGAAATTTGGTAACATAACCTCTATTTCAATTCAATCCCATTTCTTCTCTGAGATTATATATGCAACATAAAACATTAATTTATAATTTTTATTAATTTCTTCAACAATATTCAGGATAAACGGTGATCCATTTCCATGGAACGCTAAGAAACCCACTACATCTCCTATAATTTTCCTCACTATAGAACATTTCTATGTCTGTAGCTTTTGATTTAGATTCACTAAGTGAGATTAGGTTTTATAAAATTTTTATTCATTTTTAATTCCTTAAAACAGTTGTCATTATTTTATAAATATAACATTTCACCTTAACATTACTGACATCATTATGATTTTACAATGCTTTATTGTTTAAATTTTCACCATGAATTGACAGCGGTAATTGTAGAGACTACTAAGGGAAAAACAAGAAATAAGTTGTCAGATATGTATTAATGATTACATTATTTTATTTTATAAATTATGATTCAATATCTTTATGGAATTATTCTATATGTAATGTTTTATTGGGTTTATTCAATGTTTCTTCTCATTATTATTAATTTATTTTATTTTTTTTGTTTTCTAGATGAAATAATTTAATGTTTTTGTGTTGTTTTTATTATATAAATATATTAGTTATATATTTCTAATGTTATTATGTACTAATTTCTCCTATAGTTAAAGATGAGGTGTAGGGATGATTCATTCTATTTATAAATTTATTTTTCACCGTGTTTTCTTTTTCGGACTACTGATGTGTGTATTCTTTTGATTTCAATAGTTGGGTTCACAGAAAAAGATATATTTTTATGGGAGCTGCATTAAACATAAATGAAATGATAATTGGTGAAGTTTACCACCACATGAAGGTTATTTTTTTCATATTCATTTTTATATATTTGTAATTATCAGTCATTACTTTGATTCTGATTTCTTTATCAAACACTATTGAGAATTGTGCATTATATAGATTTGGTCATCTTTTTAATTATGTCCAACAAAATTGAAACTATTTATTTTTGAGTAATTTTGAATGATGTTTTGAAACATCATAAACCAGAAAAAAAATATTGTCCATCTGTTAGTTGGGTTGTTGTCTTCATTTTTAATCATTTTTACATAGTTTCTTCCCCCTTCAAGTGTTTTATGGACACTTGTGTTCATTTTTTTTTCACATTTATCTATTCTGAAGTGTCACCTACACATTTTTATCTTTCATCATTAAGAGTTTCATGCGATTATGTGGTTTTTAAATGTTTTGTGCTCATTTAAGTGACTTTAATGTTAGTTTCATTTATTGCTTCTAATTTTACTGACTACGATTCTCATCCTCACATAGAAAATAACATAATTCGTAATTAATGTGCCTGGGATTTTTGAATGACTGTCTTTTATTTATGTGCATGGAGGAGGAAAAACATAATATAGACATCACTTATGGATCAAGGAGGTTTGAGCCTAGTTTTTACCAACTTATTGTTCATATGGATTTTATTTATGGATTAGGACTGAATATTTTTATATTTTTCAGAACTCAAGGAGTTAATGATTCAGCGATATTCATGTGATTCTTGAGTATGACAAGATAATACTTGAATATGAATTATATGGGAAGGTACGAGTTGTTTTGGATGTTTATTCCTATTCATAAATGTTCATTATCTAATGTATTTTTTCAGTATGCATGGTTTCCTTTTTTATTTTCAAAATTTCATGCTCGCATTTCCTTATGTTTTATTTTATTTTGTTTTGTATCAAATTAAAATCCTTGAACATATTTTGAAAGCCGAGTTTTATATTTTTATGTAATTTTAATGAAGTTTCTTGTCTTTGTAAATTTCTAATTATCTTGGTTATTTTCATTAATTATTTTTGTGATTTGAAAGTTGGTAATATTATGTGGACTTAAATTGAACTTTCTGAACATGTTTGGGAAGCCCAGTTTTCCTAATTATTAATCATTTCAATGAAATTTCTTATCTTAAATTTTTTTAACTATCCTGGTCATTTTTAATCAGTTTTAGATTTAAAACGTGGTCATTATATAAAGGCTTATAGTGAACTTGTTGTACATGTTTGGTAAGCCTAATGTTTCCATATTTTAATAATTTTAATGAAATTGCATATCTTTGTAAATTTATAAATATCTTGGTTATTTTCCTTAATCATTTTTTAGATATGAAAGGTGGTAATTTTATGGTTGGTTTCATTGAACTTGCAGAAATGGGTTGGAAAGCCTGGTTTTTAATGTTTTAATCATTATATTGAGCTTTAGTATTCTGTATTTAGGATGTTTATTTTAGTATATATATGCATTACAACTAAAAGAATGACAGTTTCGACATCTATTTTGAATTATTCAATTAAATATATTCATTTCACTTATACTCCAATAAGTGGACTGCGACCAACAAATGGAATCACACATGGAGACACACACATGCCATCAACACCATTACATATCAATGGTTAGTTCTATCTAATCTTCCTGTCTGAATCTATATACTTATAAATACATTATAGATGAACACAAATTTGTCATATCGAAAATCGTCTTTGTCGATATTGCCTCTAGAAATGGAAGTCGAGACAACAATTTCTACAAGATCAAACAATAAAAAGTAAAGAGAGAATGCCTATGGAGAATATCAACTTCCATTCTGTATGTATGATGTCAATATTCTTATTTAATTTTATTTAATGGTTAAATGTATACCTAGGTTTTATATTATATGTTTCAACCAGCATATTTCTTTGGCACAAGGAGGATATGAATTGATCCACATCTCTTTAGGTTTGCAGGCAAGAAAATTTATTTTTCTCAAATTTTTCCTTCAATCATAATTTTTGTCATCACATTGATGAATTTAGGGTTATAAAATTTTTCTCTAAAAATATAACTTAGACACTTAATTAATTTCCTTAATTTTGAATATCATTCAATTCATTACTTCCCCTTGCCTAAGAATCATATTCTCATATTTAATAAACTAACCACATCATCAAATGAAGATTAAATGTTGATTTCATAGCTGATTTGTGCCCATCCCATGGCACGCGGCATAGAGACTTCCAAGCCTCCACTAATGGAAGGTGCTGATTCCCTCACCACGGTGAAAGAAAACACTATGAGGAGCTATGTCGAATCTCATGTAAATGGTCTATTTCTCATCACTCAATAATTAATTGGTTACTTTAGTTTTCATGACATTAATAAAATTACCTTTCATGGACTGTACGGTTGAATCCTTTATACCTTCCAAACAATTGTATACTTCAAAATATACAAAGGGGGTAAAGCAGGAACTTGTAATTACAACTGGATGGAAGGGATCATAGTTTCTTATTTGTATGTTATTTTTAGATACCGTTAGACACAGTTACATCAATAAATGATGGGTTGAAAATATTAAACATTGGAAAGCCTAAGCGACCAGAAGTTTCATATCATTTTAATGATTTATGATCTCTCTTATTATTAAGAATATTGAACACGTAATTAATATCATTCGCTCCCCTTCTAAATTCAGTCATTTTAATGGATCATTGTGTTTTTTTACAATGGTTTGAGGCCCAAATAATTTAATAGGCTAAGAATGATATTGATATTGATACATATTTTCAGCACAATGCATATTAAACATATTTCACAAATATCAGTTGGATATATTGTGAAATTAATGATTTTTATTCTTTTGTGCTATTTTGTTTACTTAGTTTTATGAATAAATTCTAAACAGATTGGATTTCCCAATTTACCAGTGGGTTTAAAGCCTTCATTATACATATTTTCTAACTTGACAAGAAACAGGTGAACAACCACCCAATTTGAGACTTAGTAGAAAAAATATGTATGATCTCATTATCATATTTAGGTTCTATATTGAGTTATAATAAAAGATTTCAACTTAACCATTAACTTAAGGTTTCACTAATTTCATTACATTGTGAAGGCTTGGATATGTCATTTTCATGAGACATTTTTGAGGTATGGTGACAGTGAATCAGGTGTATGTTCCATCACAAATTTGAGTTGTAGATGGTGAGATTATACCATATTAAATTTGATTCCACTACAATAACTCCTCAAATGATGATGTCCTCATGTCAATCCCTATTAATAGCCACTTCATGTGGTATAAATTGTATGTAATAATGCATAACCACTATTGCTACTATTTATTTCATGTTACTTTTCTAATTTTATGTGATAACATGTATGGTATATATTGACTGATCTTACAATGTCCTCTTATATATAGAGTGCTACAATGAAAATGTTGTAATAAGTCAAATGCATATATTGTCTTCTTCATACCACTATAAAGTTCACAAGATTTCCTTTTATGGTCAATTGATAATGGATTGGATGGCTTGATTATCATCTTAATTAATTATATGAATTTTAAGTTCTCATTGTGAAAATATAAGATCAACACCCACCCTCCTGGACACACACCCTTATATATATTAAAATATAAATTCTTTATTTTTCATCTAAATTGTCCAAGTTTGATTTACAAATTCATCAAGATTTTATGTTTTCCCTCCAATGTTGATAATTTAGCTTATATAATTTATCATAGTAGTGTTTTATTGACCATGGCATGAGTCTAACATTTATATGGTCCTTATTTATATTATGATTATTGACCATAGAAGTTTCTTGGTATTTAATTTTCTTTTTTGGTTTCATTAATCAATGGGATTCGATAACTAGAGTCTTGACAGTATATAATGCTTCTTTATATTATGTTTATTCAACCTTGCTTCTTATTAGTGTTTAATTTTTCAATTTATTCCTCATTAAATTAAAATATGGTTATCAAGAGTGAGATTGATGAAAAATATATGATGAAATACCGACTAATGTCTCTTTCATTCGAATAAATTAGCAGTGAGGAAACTCATGTGGAGTCTATTTTTGAATAATGGCCCATAGACATCAGTTGAAGATGATGTTTTAGTGGATAATGTTAGTAAGCATGGTGAAGGGAATTGGAATCCTGTCCATAAACACTCGGGGCTTTGTTTCTATGGAAAAAGCTGTTGCTTGCAATGGAAAATCATATGAGACTAGATTTAAAGAAGGGTGTATTCACCTAGGAAAAAGAACATCACATAATCGAGCTACATGCTTAGCTAGAAAATAAATGGGATTGGATGGCTGCAAAGGTATTTTATCCAGTTTCATCGTAATTACCCTATATTTGAACCCAAAAGAATACTTCTGTCTTGATTCCCTATGTTTTCTCCGATTAAATATAATAGAATCTTATTCTTTTCTATTATTATAGCTATATTGATTTGATAATTAATCAGTACCAAATTTTTTAGATTTTTTTACTATCCAGTATATTGTGCATTTCCAGAACATTAACGTAAACTATTACCACATTATTCTTTTTAATTTTTAGATTGGATTTTTATATTTAAATATTCATTATTAATTAATCTATATAATTAAATCTGCATCTGCAGAGTTCATTTTCTGGAAAATGAAGAGGAAGAGATGTTTCAATGACCCTTTGTTCCTGGAACACTTTTCAATAATCACTTAGATGAAAAAAAAATTACAAACATACAGTTCATAGACTATTGTGTGATTATAGATTGTGTTCTGACATTTTTTAGTCTAATTAATCCTCTAGCCATAATGGCAAAGAAGAATGAGTTGTATGCATTTTGAAATTATTTGAAAAATTCCTCCAAAAACTAAAACTACTTTTCCTATTTCTATTCTATGTTCAATTTTTATTTTTTTATCCAGATTTTACCACTTCTACTCCATTTATATGTACCAATACTATATGATTACTAATTAATAAACATTACTATTACTATGTAACAATTACAAATAACATTCGATTTTCAATTAAAACCCATTAATTTAATATTTATTCTAAACGCACGAGTGATGACTAGTAATGGATATTATTAAATAATGAACAAATTTGAAAGACCAAAAAATTATTGGTAAAAACATTCTAAAAACAATACAATTAACACCGGAAACAATGAAAATAATGAATGATTATTAACAAATTGGTATTAAGATGATATTAAATGGTAATATATGATATAATAAATATTTATATAGTTATGTTATAAGTTAATAACATTTTTTTAATTTATATACTGGAAATTTATGAAATCATGACAAAACGGAAGGCACATGGTCCAGGATTTTTCCTTAATTCACATCCCATTAAGAATTATTTGTTATTATGCAAAAATTAGTTATAATATGGTGTATATTCTAAACATTTTTCTTGTAATATCATGAATTATTTGTTATTTCTGGTATTATATGTGTTCATTTGAATTATTTCATCCCAAGTGATTAAAATTGAAAATTACAAAGTGATAAAAGTAATTATCTAATGTCACTTTATGTTATGATTATTAAAATTATATTTAAACGGCTACTTTGTTTTTATCATTTTATATGGAAATTAAATTTATATTAAATACAATTATGTTTTTATGATAGATATGAATATTTATTAAACACTATTCTATTTTTAAAAATTTTGTCTACTTTCAATGTTATTTGATTAACTGGGAAAATATTGATAAATTTGTAACTTTTATTCAATTCAGATATTTGATGATAAGGAATATTGATTAATTATATCCATTATTCAATATACGAGTAATGATTTATACATTAAGTGATAGGTGGTTCTTGTCATAATATATCCCCTCAATGGATTATTTGATCATATACTAAAAATTACATTGGCCAATTTAAATGGGTTTCTAAAAATAGTTTTAAACCATCTTGGGAAAGACCTCTATAGTTGAGGTAACATCATTCTTGATATTACACCATCCAATAATTAAACATTTTACATTATTATAGATTTATATATTGTAATCCTTGATATTTTTGTTATCAAAAACACTATGGATGTATTTCATTTTTATTATATTTATTGAATGAAATTTGTTTTTATTTATTTACCATTCTGTATTATTTATTACTTATCCAGTTATTTAAATGGAAAGTGTGTTTGGTTATTTACCTTTCCATATATATTTTTAATATTGATTCATCATAGATTCTATTTTAATTAACCCATTATAATCATTTGAGTTAACTATAACTTTGTTCCATTTCCCCATGTTGTGAATATGATACCACTGAATGTGTTTTAAGGATGAAAAATATTGTCTCTTGTCATGAATTATGTTTTTTTGTTTTATGAGTGAATTGGGTACCATATCGATATTTTTTTTAAAAAATTTCGAATTTATTTAATCATTTGGGATTTGATTCCATTTAATCATTCCAATGTGATAATATGAGGCACCAACCCTAGACTGCTGGGGTTAAGGTCATTATAGTTGGTATCAAAGTGAGGTTTTGATCCTACAAACATTAATTCCAAGTGCAGATACATGACCCCAGTAAGAATTGATTAAGTTCTTACTATCATTAAATTGTCTTAATATATAATGAACCACATCCCAAAAATATCAAAAAGTTTAGTCATCTTTGTAAACTAGATTTATACAGTGTTCCAACATTACATTAGAATGCACAAATTTATAACTTAATTTTTTTCCTTTTATTTTTCGGGAATAACTTCATTCCATATTCTGTATACCTATATATCTATCATAGTAAAACTCATTTAATAATAGGGAAATCATACCAAATTAGGTTGAGCACAAATTCTTACTGTGATTTATGTATAGTGGAAGATATCATTAATCAATAATGAATAATCAATATGTAAGGTTAAATAACTGATCACATATTCCACATAAATAACTAGATAAATAATAATTTTTATAGAAACGTAAATAATTTAAAACAAATAAAATTTATATAACTTGATAAGGAATAATCAATATGGTATGTTAAATTACTAAAAACAAATTCCAGTTCATCAATATACCAAGAATGAAGTGCATACATTGATTTTTTTTATAGTGGAAATATCATGGATAATAATAACTGAATTCATAATGGTGGAAATGCATTTTTATTGGATGTCATGTACATGGAACATGAAACCATTACTATCAAGACCATTCACCGGATGGTTAAATATTTAAGTAATATCATGTTAACTGATTTCTTAAATGATTTTTCACATGAGACCATTCGATGCATCATGGGGATATATTTTAATGGGAACACACATCACTTCAGTTCCAACGAATTCCTTATATAAAATATAAATGATTAAATTAATGAATCAATGTTCCTCAACATTAAACATCCATATCATGTATATGGTAAAAATTTATCAATATTTTCATAGTCAATAAAATAAATTTCAAAGGTAAACAATATATAAATAAACGAGATAAGGTTTCTTAAAGAATCATATCCATGATAAATGATATGGATAATTATGGAAAATTTGATGTCTGGTTAATATATCAAGATGACTACAAATATGAATCAAGGAATTTAATGGAAACAATTTCCATAATCAAAATAATCATAAACCATAAAAAGAATGTATATGAGTGGTATCATAACAATGTATACAAATTTAAGTAAGAATATGGTTTCCTGGTCATTGATTAATAAAAATAGAATAAAAAAGATCATTAAAAACATTATTCAGGAAAATGTACTCTTCATTTTGAAAACATATTGGGAAGATTCTTTTCATTGAAAATATCATTTAATAACATTTTCTTTAAAAATATATTTATTAAATTTCAATGTAAACGTAAATGAATTGAAATCAGGTAATTCTTTACTAGGTAAAAAAATATTACTTTATCATTTAAAAAATGTTAGAAAACTACGTTGTTAAAATATAAACATGAAGATTCATCTGAAAACATATTTTAAAAATAATAAATTGGTAAAAAAAGTATTTAAAGAAATTATTTTAAATTATTTAATATATGTTTATTTGAAATAGATTTTACAAATTGGTAAATAATTTGATAATAAAACTTCTTTTAAGGTGTTATATAACTCCTCTATTGTGGTTAATATTATATGATTATGTGTATAATGCATTTTTATTAACTTATTTTTTATTTACACGTGTTTAATTTTGATTTATAGTTTATTCACATAATATATTGATTGAATTATACTAACATCAATGTTACAATCAATTTAAGTGTTTATTTCAAAATCTCAGTCTAAAATAGATTATATATTCTCGAAATTCCATTAACATAAATTATTTGACCATTGTTTAATAATACCTTTCATTTTTTATCTAATAGTGATTCATTCTATATTTTAAGTTATAGTATCAATTTCAAATCATTTGTACTCAATATTTTTGAGAAACAGATTACTGAACGTATAAAAGATTACACATACGGTACCCACATTAAATTGGGAACATAAAATAAATCATAACATATAACAAAAGATAGTAAAATGCATCCTTGAAACACATTCGATGTTCTTTTCTTCATAACCTAGGGAGTGGAATGAAATTAGGGTGAGATACAATTATCAATAATGATTATGTACAGTGGAATATATGGTGAATTAATAAGTATAGTCAATAAGAAATGGCATATAACTGAACACAAATGCTATTAATATAACATGATTAGGAAAAAATAATTTGAAAGGATAAATAACTAAAAACACATGAAATTTAATAAATATATTGAAAATTAAATGAATAAGTATATTTTTAAGAGTGAAAATCTCATAGATAATAATAAATAAATTCTGAATAAAGTTAACAGTTTAATTATTAAATATTGTGATCTAAGACAACATGGAACCAATTCATTAAGACCTTTCCAATTGTGACTTAAAACGTTCGGTAGAAACCCATTAAATTTTTCCAACATAAAATATCTTATGAGACCTATTAATGCATCAAAGGAATATATTATAAAGGGTACCACCTATCACCTCTGGTCAAAAGCATTCTTCATATATCAAATAATTGATTTAATCCTTGAATCAATATACCTTAACAACATATATAATTGTGTAGTAAATAATACATATTGAGAAATATTTCCCCATTCAATAAAATGACATTAAAATTGAAAATTTTTATATAGAATGTATTAAATTTTAAGAAATAAAAATATCAATTATAAAAGAAATGAATGGAGGGGGAAATTAAATCACAAGTGAATATTTCAAGTAGACTACATAAATGAATCAGGGAAGTTAATTCCAATGCTATACTTAAAAAAACAATCATTAACCATATTTATAAATAAAAAAGATGGTATCAAGACAATGTTTACCCATTGGATTAAAAATAAGGGTTATTTCATTTATGAATATAAATACAAAAAATATATTTAAAACTATTCTTTGGGAAAATGTTATATTTATTCTGGATTTTTTTGAGAAATTCATTTCATAGAAAAATAATTTTAAAAACTATTTACATAAAATTATCTTTGAAAAATTAAACCAAAATCATCAATGAACTAATGGTTTGTAATTCCGTACAAGGATAAAATAATATTCATTTTCTATTGTATAAATGATTCTAAAAGTGCATTGTTTAGAAAGAGATAATAACAATCATTTAATAAAATGTTTTTAAAAAAAATATTAAAATTTTATTTCAATATATGATTTTATAAGGTAAAAAAGAATATATTTTACATTTTTTTAGAAATCACGGTTTTATAATAAAATAGATTTCAGAACGAATAGAGAAATGAATTCATATTTTTATAACACATTTTCCAAATTATTTTATGTACCAATGATTGAAAAATGGTAATATCCCATTAAAAAATATCATGAATAACTTATGTAGATTATGATTAATGGTTTCATTAAATGGTGATCATGTAATTTTCTTTATTGGAAATTTAAGAATAAATAATATTGATCAGAATGAGGTTGTGTAATAAACCCTTAAAATGATTATAACACTTATGTGATAATTAATTAATTAATAAATTGTGTGTATTGGATATAAATCCACATAATAAATGTGTAAATACAACATAATATAATAAAAAACATTAGACATACTATCATATAGTAATAATGACAATAAAGTTGTAATATACCTCCAATGAAGCAAAATTTATATTTGAAATTATTTTCCACTTACTAACATTTAATTCAAATCCTAATAAATAAAATATATCAAATAGAAACTTAAAATCCCATAAATATTGAATTATTAATGATATTAAATATCAAGTGGTGGTATACACACCAAATAAAACTAAATATGTTTATAACAACGTATTAGGATTCATTGCTATGAAATTGAGATAAAATCCCTTATCACCTAAATCATATAATTATATATCAAAATTATTTAATTATATAGTGGAAAATTATAGAGAGAGTATTTGATATCAGTGTTTTATTAGAAATTAAATCATTAGAAGATTGAACATCATGTTTTGGGGGATGTTAGAGTAATTCATCATGAAAAACATTTACGAATTTTTATAAAATTTTTATATACATAATTTTAAGATTACATTATTTATATTGAAATGTTTTTATAACATCTTCCCTAATAAATTTATTCAGTAGACATTCTATTGGTGGATTTAGGTATGAATCAGAATATAAATATTCTTCTCTAAAGATATGGATTTATATATATATAACTTACAAATAATAATTTATTTCTTCTTCAAATAAATATTTGAATTATATTTGAAATTTAGTATATACTAAAGAGTATATCAAAATAAACCACATTTATGATAATAATGTTAGCAAATAAATCTTGTTTACATATCATAATGGGTTTTTCATAAGTAATATTTTTTTAAATGAGTTTTCCCTGTATATTTTTAATCGACATATCTCTTGTTAAATGAAATGGGAATTGTATATTTTTTTGTGAAACTGTGTAGATAAAAATGACTGTGAAAAAAATGAATTAAATAAATCATGGAAAAATAATTAAATATAGGATTAAATTACACACCATAATATAATTGGGTACATTCACCTCACATGTATTGATCACAAAATCCTGACATTATCCCCTTTTTTGATTTTATGGTGGATTTATTAGGAACACTGTACATATGTGGGAATAATGAACCACTTCACTATAGTAGAAGGAATGTAGATCATTTATTTTTATTCTTTAATTCATGATACCTATTACCCTTATCTAGACAATTATAATAATTCCACACGCCTCATATGAATTTTTATGATATTTAAATTCTAAATTTTCACATGATGGAAATTATTTCATCCCTATCTTATTATTGGATGCGTTTAATTTTTTATCGGTGATCAGATAACCACTTAATCTATTTTATACATTTAATATATAATATTTAAAGAATTCGTTATCTTTTTTCAAATAACACAAGAAAATTTCTTCCTATGATTAATTCTTGTGGAATATTTGTTACCTTACGAAACATTCATTAAGTCCTTCAATTATATGGTTTATCATTCCCACTTTATATCATTATAATTCATTATATAAAATTATAACCTTATATATCCACCTTCATAGATTGATAATATATTTTCATCTATTTACATTATGATAATGATCATTCACTTCATCTCAAATAATTTCTCATGAGGGAAATATATATTGAGGAATGTATCCTAAAATTATTTTCATTTCTTGTGTTCTATTTAATTATTCGCCTAGTATTCATGATCCATAACCACTATTGTTTACCATGACCATTAAGATAACACACCACATGTGTGGCCTTTTACGTTTCACCATATCCTATCTCTATGAATATCTTCTGATGTGACTGAATCCATTGCTCATATACCATTGGACTACTAGTCCAACAAAACAAGAGGGGATTCTATCACACAAGGTGACCCACCAAATGAGAGTCACTTTGTTGAATTTTTTTCTAACCATGCAAGGTTATTTTTCACATAATGATTATGTTTCCCTAATATATCCATAATACTTCCATTCTAATACAGGTTGTATTGGTTTCCTCAATAGGGAAATCTAAAAATTTTCCATGTGTATTGATACAAATATTCATGAAAAGATAAATTTCTAAACAATATGTTGTACTAGTTTATTTCATGAAATTTGGAATTTCACATCACAATTCACAATTCCAAAATAGTTTATCACAAAACATAAATTATAAATTTATGAATTTTTAATATCAAAATAACAATTTTTTTTCTTATAAGAAATATTTTCTTTCAAATCAATCATAATGGTATATAACAAAAAGATTAATTATCCTAAGAATATCCCTAAGAAGAATCAAACGTGGTGTGTAGAGAGACTCATTGTTGTCTACTATGTTATTCTTGATTCAAGATTGATGCTCTATACTCTATGTTATTACCCCTAGGAACATCTATTCTAGAACATCATCCAACTATAATATTCATACAAGAATGTAGTACTAAATATACACACAAAATCTTATCCCTAAATCAACATTAGGATCTTATTCCAATATTATACTCAATATTTCCATAATTAATCATATTATTTTAAAATTAAATATATTTTTTTTGTAAAAATGGTATACGCTTTTGGAAATAATGTTATACATGATAATAAATTTGGATATTTGGGGTTAATATAATGTTGAATCGTAACTAGAAATTTAATTAATCTGGTGGAAGTTAATAACTACAATAATGATTCAAGTAAGTGAATTTCATTTCTATCCTTGTTCAAAATAATCTTAGTCTAACCAATGGAAAATTAGGTATGGTATCAACAAAAAATTTATCCATTAGATTAATAACATTGGTTGTTTTTTAAGGAAAACAAAAATACATATAAAAAAAATTCTTGTTGAGAATATCCCTTTCATTTGGAATTTTTTTTTTAAAATTGTTTTCATTGAAAATAACTATTAAAAAATATTTTATTTAATAATATATTTATACAATTTAAAATTATGATTCAATGAAATGATGAGGGAAAATCTATACTTTTTTAAAACATGGTTTTGAATGAAATTATATTTCATACTAAGAGGAAAATGAAGTTGGAATATTTTAAAAAACATTTCATAAATCATTTTTGTACCAATGAGTGAAAAAATGATGCAACCACTTCAAATTGATCCGGAATAAATACATAAGTGTAATATTAACGGTATTATTAATTAATTTTCATATAATTAAAATTAATGGAAATTCAAGAATAACAAATCTAGAATAGAATTATAGTGTGGAATTTTTTTTAAAATGAATATAATGATTATGTGATAATTAATAAATGAATTGATTAAGTGTGTCATCTAAAAATCCCATAAAAACTAGTGAAAATACAATATAAGATATCAAAAATTCATAAAACACATAATCATATAATATTAATTATAACGAGAAATTAATATAACACAACGAAATGAAATTGAGTTACTAAATTCATTACGACTTGGTAGCCATAAATTCAAATTCTCATAGATGAAATAATTCAAATTTAAACCTAAAATACCATGTATAATAAAGTATTAATGATGTTACATGGAAATGAGGAATTATAATAACCATAAAAAATAATCAAGGTGCATATAAATACAATTTTCCAAAATGAAATAAAATTTATTCGAAATCCCTTTCCTTGAACTTTAATTTTAGTCATACTTGATTTAATATAATTTAAAAGTCATTTTAAACGGGTAATTAACATATTTAAAAACATATTAAAAAATATAATATCATATATTACCTTTTTATAAAATTTTACGATCAATTTTTTATTATAGTTCTTTATTGTTATTTTTTCGGGTTTTAATTGCATTATTTTTCGAGTGTGTTTTGTATCGTTATTTTTTGGACCATTTACATAGATCACAATTTAATTATATCAATATTTTATAGTATTATTTTAATATCATATTTATTTATTATATATTTTTTTAAATTAATATATATAATTTTAGTTATAGGAAATGGAATACTCCATTTGTCACACCCGAATTTTGAATTACAAGCATGGATTCAAATCCTCTTGTGGTTCTTTGATTTGCCATGGCTTCAGGGTGTATCATGTTTGAAATTTTTGTGATTCTTCTTTTAGTGTTTTATAACCTTTGTCTTGGGGTTCTTGTTTGGTAGTTGGACTCATATTTTTTCAAATGGATGTTGTTATCTTATGGTGTTTATGAGTTTTATTAGTGACACTCTGAGTGGCACCACTTATGGGTTATGTTGTTGAGGTGGGATCTACCATTGATTTGGATGAGTTTTGGTGTGAAAAGACATCTTTATTTTGTTAATTTTCTCTTTTATTAATAGCATTAATTACCCCTTGGTTTAATCCTAGGACTCCACTAAAATCGAAGTAGAATTTATGGATTTTCGGTGGCCAGAACATGTTGTACGGTTTCTCCGTAAAGTTTACAAAATCGTGCCACCAAACTGTGTAAGGGTGTCCATATCATTAAATATGTTTTGAAATTTCATGGTTACTATTCTGAAAATAATCCAACTATTTCCGTCTATTCCCAATTTTGTGCCCTACCTCCATGGACAGCCTCCAAGGTCTCTCACTATCCCTTGAAACTTAATTTTGAAGGAGGATTTGATGGGGGAAACATCAAAATCATGAAAGTATGTATTTATCTCTTTTATTTCACCTCATTCTATAGGTTTTCCTACACTATTTCATGAGTTTTAGAATTTCCAGATGTTTGGGTTCGTACATAGGGTATTATTAGGTGTCTTTTTGGTGAAATCATGTGGTTTTAGGCTGCTTTTCACTTCCTTGAGGCGTGATGGTTGTGATATTGATGATTTTCACCATGATTTGTGGATTTTGACACATTTGATAAGTGATTCCACATGTAAAAATTTCTTGATGAGTTAGCATGATTGATTTATTTATTTTTAATTCTCATTATGTTATTTTCATTGTGCGAAAACCATTTTTGATGGAGTTAGTTAAGCGATTAATTTTATAGTTGCATGTTTTCTTCATGATGTGTGTTTTCCATGTGTAACTATTATGGTAATGTATGGATTTTTTTATAACAAATGAAATTGGGTTATTAAATGTTTTTTGGGATACCAATTCTTATTTGGTATGGTCTTGGTGTGCTTTTGAGGTTAAAATAGTTTTTTTGAAAGGGTTTTAGGTGAAAAACCTTTTCCTACTTCTTAAAAGAGTTCTATAAAACTTTTAATTGGTTTAATGACTTACAGAATGTTTGAAAATAATGGTTATATCTTATTTTGGTGGTCTATGTTCTTTAATTGAGTTTTTTAAAGATAAAGTGTATAGTTGTGATATAAAAAAAAATTAGAATGTTTTATAATTTGTTTATTTGATTTATTAAATTGTTATATGGGTGTAAAACTTGTTTGTGGGATGTATTGTGTGAGTATGATGATAAAAATAATTAGAATGTTAAAATTTTATTATATCGAATTTGTGTGTGAGATGTTAATATAAGGCCTCAGCCTTAAACCTTACTTAATATTGAATTAAATGAATAATTCACATTGAGGATCTTTTCAGGTTTAGAGTTTTAGAGAATTAGAACATAACTATTACATCTTAAAAGATTACAAAGTAGACACTTCTACTAAGTCTCCATAAAATAAAAACTCTTAAAAAGAAAGATGTCTAGATTCTAGGTTTTAGATAGCATGAAATTCCCTTGATCCCATCCTTGACCTTATTCCACTTTAAGTCCTATGAAAAACATTTAGAAAAACTTGGGGTGAGCATAAAAAGCTCAGTAAGGGATACAAAAAGAATGAAAACTGTTATTTTTTCAAACATCAAGTAAACCATGTATACTATATCAAAGTAATACCTTCACCTTCATGAAGTAGTAAAAAAAATCTTCATTGAATAAAGTATCATTACTTACCTTTTTGTAACCAAAGGATTACCATAAAACCCATATAAAGAACACATAGAATATATAAAGGTAACTTGGGACATAAACATACTTAAGTGGAATAACCATACGGTTGACTTCCACACATATCACTTAATGGAATAGCCATACGTCCAATTTCCATACATACTTAATGGAATAGCCATACGGCTGACTTCCATACCCAATGCATTGGAGGTTATAACGTAACCACCCGTCCTGGTATTCACGGCACCACCCGTCATATGGTTTATAACGTAACCACCCGTTAAAATGTCCAAGGACTAGTATAAAATCATAAAACATAAAACCAATATAAAGGAATGATAACATTTCTACATTTCAATCCCAATATATCATAAATATATTGACATAATAGAATATTTTTTCCAAAACCATTTTCAATACCAAAATACATAAAAGATTATATGGTATTTATTTTATTCTAAAAACATTACGGCTTGTTGAGAAAGCCAAAGATCAAATAATACTCGCGGCGGCGGAAAAGGTCGTTGTCACCGCGTACGTTAAAAAAAACATTCTTTTTTGTCATTTAGTAAAACGCTTCTTAGAAAAAGATCCCTTTTGTATAAAAGTAAAAGTCAAAGGAGTTTATACACCGTATAAAATAAATTTGTGTATAAAACGAAATATGCCTCAATGAAAGGAGATTGAGACGAAGTCCCTTACATTGGGTCCGACTTGACTCGATCGTTCTTTAACGTCCTGAATAATAAACTTGAGTTAATTTATACTTGATTAAGAACGGTTTTAAAGTTCATTATTCTTTTTATATCACTTATTGCCATGTTATAAACATTATGTAACCATTTAAGTTAATAATGTTTGTTTTGTCAATATTTGGTTCTTAAGTCGAAAGTTGACTTCTTACAATTACATGTTGTTCATGTGGTCAAAAGTTCTTTATATACAGAATGAAATTCCCGATTTGGATATAATATTTATCATATATATCCAGAATATACATGTATTTATAATATTACATAATCATTTAGAGGTAATAAATGAAATGCACCGTTCATGGAGATGGTAAGCCATACGTACGCATGAACGCTACTTTCATTTCTTTGTCATATTAGTGGAATTAAAACTAAATGAGAGGTATGTATATTTTAATTCCAGAATTATATTCATCATTTAGATATATCATTAATTATATATATATATATATTATATACATATAATTTTAATAGTACATTACATTTGGGGATAAGAAATGAAATGCACCGTTCATGGAGACGGTAAGCCGTACGTACACATGAACACTACTTTCATTTCTATCTCATACATTAATGGAAAGAAATAATAATGATATAGAGGTATATTATAATTCCAGTATAACATCATATATAATAACTTTAAATCCATCCTTTACACGTCCCACATTTGGCATTAACGAATCACATCACTTTTAGGGGGCGGTAGTCCGCACTTCCTTAAATGAAGATATCGTGTTTACCCATAATGGAAACCATAAAGGTGTGCCAAAAATGAAAAATACAGAAGCTTAAAGAAAACATAAACATATTATATATCATATATAAAAATAGTGACATCATAATGGCCACCTTTGAAGGTGTTAAATGAGTATTGAACAATCATCGTTTCGGGAGGCAGAATTTTGCCATCCACGGAAACCGTATGTTCTTTAACCATTTGATGTAGTTGTGTGAGAGTGTAGCTCAAATAAATATTATAACAACATCCTATTATATTGAAGATACTGGTGTTGTTACAAAATAAGTAAATAAAAAGAGTCTAGAGGGTTGGAGAAGCAAAATAAAACAAATGAACAAGAGAGAATGAATTACATTTAAAAGTGTAACTCCCTTTTGATTTGAGCCTAAAGGATTCCTCTGAAAGGCTTATGCCCAAAGGGAATCCTCTAGGATGAGGAGAGGGATGGGTAGAGAGTAATTGGGCAGGGTTTGGCCGAGGCAAAGGCTTGAGGAGTGTGTGAAATGAGGTAGAGGTGGGGGACTTTTATAAGAGGAGAGGAGGGGCACTTTTGGAAAGTAAAGAAATATTACTTTATTTGAAAATGTGTTTCGGTTTCAAAAGGTCCCAAATTGATATAATTCGTGGACAAGGTGATAATGCTTCGAAATACACTCATCCAATAAGTTTTGGACATGTGTAGTTCATAGATTTTACATTATCTTTCCATTTTATTTAAATTGTCAAATAATGATGTCATCGCTGCATCATTATTATGTCATAAATAATTTAATTTATTTAATGTCTAAAAATTATAAAACAAATACTATGATGTAAGAAATCGTTTTAGCTTTCCAGTGAATATTTATAATCAAAAATATGACTTTTATAACCCCACTTAAAAATTGTTTTAGTAAAACATATCATGTTCGTGTCAATTTTACTTTTACATTAAATAAAAAGTTATTTATGTCATTTCCCAACCAAAATGTCTCCATGGGGTCCCCAAGTTGACCCATGGATTTTCATGGTCGGCCATGACACAACCAATAAGGTTGGGACATGTGTCTAGGTCATTTCATATTATTAAAGCATTATTTATACCTTAATCTACACTAATTACCACTAATAGCGATTAAAAACTTAATAAGTTACTATTCACCAAAAAATTATTTTTATCCCATTGAACCACATTTTACTTCTTAATAACAACCATGTATGTCGGATTTTTGAAATTCAAAACACATAAGAGGTAAAATTTCATTTAAATGAAAAATCAGCTTTTATAAGTACCACTTAGTGGTTTCCCTATTCATCAAAAATGGAAGTTTTTCAGAAAAATCCCAAAAATTCACCCTAAGATATATTTGATATTCCGAATTCAAAAATGAAGTCCGTTTTACAAAATTGAAAACATATTAGTCACATTAATTAATTTAATAATTAATTCCCGTTGTCAGAGAAAATAGCGTGTTTTTATAAAACAATAAGTATCAAAAGATTGACACTAGTTTAAGTCTGATTTCAAAGTGAAATTACTTCCAACGACCACTATTGGATTTAATGGAAAAAATGTTTTCTAATTTCACTTTAAAACCAATTCAAAATATAATCTAATCATATAAATAAATTATATTAAAAAGAGGTTTTGCATTAAAATACAACATTTTACTCTATTCATTAAAAAATGAACTTTATCAGAAAAATACCAAAAAAATACACAAAGTAAAATTTGATGTCCCGATTCTTAATAAGAGTTTTATTTGGTCCAAAAGAATGTTTAAGAGTGAACAAAACTATATTTAATGACAGTTCTCCATTAAAAGGCGATAAGTGAACCTTTAGTGAAAACTAGGGCATATACGCCTAAAATTGAATTCTTTACATATTTTAAGCCTTTAGCTTTTATTTGATAAATGTAAAAATATTTAAGAACATATATAATCATATTTTAGTTATTTATATCCATTCCCGCCATTACAACGGCTACATGTTAACTACCATTTAAAATAATATTATTTTCTTATTAGAGTGCAACGTAAGATTCCCAAGAAACTAGTTGTTGTGTGTTGGGTACGCCATCGAGCATAGCGTCCCCTTTAAAGTTATTTAAATATTTTATTCACAAATATGGATAAATATGAAATGTCATATTCTTTATTTACTTGGGCTGTTACATCCTTCCACCCTTTTGGGAATTGCGCTTGGAAACATCCTTGAAAGTCCCACATTGGAACAAGGATCGGTAAAACAATCACTTTAAAATAAAGAAAGATAAGTACAAAGGTCACCCGAGTTAACCCATAATAGGATTCCAAGTATGAAAACATGGACATGGAGGAGAAAACATAGGGTCATGTTTTGATGGAGAGTGATAGAAAACATGTTTAGGAGAAAGTTAACCATGAGAGAATCACAAACTTGTGATGGGTTAAATAGTATTTGATCCCCTAGTATTAAAAGTTAATAGACAACATTTTTCTTTTAAGTTACTTTTCATTTAGGAATTTAGTTTTTGATCTTAAGGAAACATACTTGTCATGTTGACTTTTAACTCTTTCTAGGTTTCTTACACAAACTCATAATAGCATACCTTGATCATGGCATCCACTCGGTTTCATCGTCATCTTGTTCACGTAGGTAGAAGTCCCATGAATTACAACAATGATTTAGAGATCCTTCAAAATAATTTCCTTCCTCCATCCAAATACACCTTGCACAACATGGGTCATATGGGTGTTCGAAGAAAAATAGTTTTGGAAAATAATCATGTAGGACATATAATTCCAAAACATCTGATAAAACATGATTCTTAAAAAATAGTCGGACCGAAATTGAGTTGAAACTTTCTATCATTGGTCCTTTTAAAATACCATAAGTATGAGATGTGAGACTATATTTTAAAAGCAAATATAAATAGGTTGGGCAAGGGTCTCCTTCCTCAGCACCATTTTGAAAATCATAATATGCTTCAAATTCTTGTGATAAGGTAAAATATTTGAAAATACCTTGATAATATTTACCTCTCTTGAAAACATGAGAATATTGTGAAAATAGTATTTTTCTAAAAACAACCCATGATCCATGATGATAACGAGGTATAGCGGAGGTGTTTGATATTTCAAACAAATGCTTGCAAGTGAGTTGTATGCTAGAAAAAGTTTCACAATCATCCGAAGATGACTTTGCAATAATTATTGCGAGCATGTCATCAGGGAGAGATAGGAATGTCGTTTGAGATCCTCCTCCTTCCATTCGTAACCGACTTTACTTGACCTGAAAAAAGATATAAAACAAGGATTTAACTGAAATAATAGTTATAGGGACTAATCATGTGCCTCACAAAAACTCCTAATCCCTAAAGTTGTCTAAACCGAACATTGATACCAACTATAAGGCCCCAGCCTTAAACCGTACTTAATATTGAATTAAATGAATAATTCACATTGAGGATCTTTTCAGGTTTAGAGTTTTAGAGAATTAGAACATAACTATTACATCTTAAAAGATTACAAAGTAGACACTTCTACTAAGTCTCCATAAAATAAAAACTCTTAAAAAGAAAGATGTCTAGATTCTATGTTTTAGATAGAATGAAATTCCCTTGATCCCATCCTTGACCTTATTCCACTTTAAGTCCTGTGAAAAACATTTCTAAAAACTTGGGGTGAGCATAAAAAGCTCCGTAAGGGATACAAAAAGAATGAAAACTGTTAGTTTTTCAAACATCAAGTAAACCATGTATACTATATCAAAGTAATACCTTCACCTTCATGAAGTAGTAAAAAAAATCTTCACTGAATAAAGTATCATTACTTACCTTTTTGTAACCAAAGGATTACCATAAAACCCATATAAAGAACACATAGAATATATAAAGGTAACTTGGGACATAAACATACTTAAGTGGAATAACCATACGGTTGACTTCCACACATATCACTTAATGGAATAGCCATACGGCCAATTTCCATACATACTTAATGGAATAGCCATACGGCTGACTTCCATACCCAATGCATTGGAGGTTATAACGTAACCACCCGTCCTGGTATTCACAGCACCACCCGTCATATGGTTTATAACGTAACCACCCGTCAAAATGTCCAAGGACCAGTATAAAATCATAAAACATAAAACCAATATAAAGGAATGATAACATTTCCACATTTCAATCACAATATATCATAAATATATTGACATAATAGAATCCTTTTTCCAAAAACATTTTCAATACCAAAATACATAAAAGAGTATATGGTATATGTTTTATTCTAAAAAAATTACGGCTTGTTGAGAAAGCCAAAGATCAAATAATACTCGAGGCGGCGGAAAAGGTTGTTGTCACCGCGTACGTTAAAAAAAACATTCCTTTTTGGCGTTTAGTAAAACACTTCGTAGAAAAATATCCCTTTTTTATAAAAGTAAAAGTCAAAGGAGTTTATACACCGTATAAAAGAAATTTGTGTATAAAACGAAATATGCCTCAATGAAAGGAGATTGAGACGAAGTCCCTTACCTTGGGTCCGACTTGACTCGATCATTCTTTAACGTCCTGAATAATAAACTTGAGTTAATTTATACTTGATTAAGAACCTTTTTAAAGTTCATTATTCTTTTTATGTCACTTATTGCCATGTTATAAACATTATGTAACCATTTAAGTTGATAATGTTTGTTTTGTCAATATTTGGTTCTTAAGTCGAAAGTTGACTTCTTACAATTACATGTTGTTCATGTGGTCAAAAGTTCTTTATATCCAGAATTAAATTCCTGATTTGGATATAATATGTATCATATATATCCAGAATATACATGTATTTATAATATTACATAATCATTTAGAGGTAAGAAATGAAATGCACCGTTCATGGAGACGGTAATCCGTACGTACACATGAACGCTACATTCATTTCTTTGTCCTATTAGTGGAATTAAAACTAAATGAGAGGTATGTATATTTTAATTCCAGAATTATATTAATCATTTAGATATATCATTAATTATATATATACATTATATACATATAATTTTAATAGTACATTACATTTGGGGATAATAAATGAAATGCACCGTTCATGGAGACGGTAAGCCGTACGTACGCATGAACGCTACTTTCATTTCTATCTCATACTTTAATGGAAAGAAATAATAATGATATAGAGGTATATTATAATTCCAGTATAAAATCATATATAATAACTTTAAATCCATCCTTTACACGTCCCACATTTGGCATTAACCAATCACATCACTTTTATGGGGCGGTAGTCCGCACTTCCTTAAATGAAGATATCGTGTTTACCCATAATGGAAACCATAAAGGTATGCCAAAAATGAAAAATACAGAAGATTAAAGAAAAAATAAACATATTATATATCATATATAAAAATAGTGACATCATAATGGCCACCTTTGAAGGTGTTAAATGAGTATTGAACAATCATCGTTTTGGGAGGCAGAATTTCGCCATCCACGGAAACCGTATGTTCTTTAACCATTTGATGTAGTTGTGTGAGATTTTAGCACAAATAAATATTATAACAACATCCTAGTATATTGAAGATACTGGTGTTGTTACAAAATAAGTAAATAAAAAGAGTTTAGAGGGTTGGAGAGGCAAAATAAAACAAATGAACAAGAGAGAATGAATTACCTTTAAAAGTGTAACTCCCTTTTTATTTGAGCCTAAAGGTTTCCTTTGAAAGGCTTCTTCCCAAAGGGAATCCTATAGGATGAGTAGAGGGATGTGTAGAGAGTAATTGGGCAGGTTTTGGCCGAGCCAAAGGCTTGAGGAGTGTGTGAAATGAGGTAGAGGTGGGAGCCTTTTATAAGAGGAGAGGAGGGGCACTTTTGGAAAGTAAAGAAATATTACTTTATTTGAAAATGTGTTTCGGTTTCAAAAAGTCCCACATTGATATAATTCGTGGATAAGGTGATAAGGCTTCGAAATCCACTCATCCAATAAGTTTTCGAAATGTGTAGTTCATAGATTTTACATTATCTTTCCATTTTATTTATATCATCAAATAATGATGTCATCGATGCATCATTATTATGTCATAAATAATTTAATTTATTTAATGTCTAACAATTATAAAAAAAATACTATGATGTAGGAAATCTTTTTAGATTTCCAATTAATATTTATAATAAATAATATGACTTGTATAACCCTACTTAAAAATTGTTTTAGTAAAACGTATCATGTTTGTGTCAATTTTACTTTTACATTAAATAAAAAGTTATTTATGTCATTTCCCAATCAAAATGTCTCCATGGGGTCCCCAAGTTGACCCATGTCTTGTCTTGGTCGGCCATGACACAACCAATAAGGTTGGGACATGTGTCTAGGTCATTTCATATTATTAAAGCATTATTTATAGCTTAAACTACACTAATTACCACTAATCGCGATTAAAAACTTAATAAGTTACTATTCACCAAAAAATTATTTTTATCCCATTGAACCAAATTTTACATCTTAATGACAACCATGTATGTCTGATTTTTGAAATTCAAAACACATAAGTGGTAAAATTTTATTTAAACGAAAAATCAGCTTTTATAAGTACCACTTAGTGGTTTCACTATTCATCAAAAATTGAAGTTTTTTAGAAAAATCCCAAAAATTCACCCTAAGCTATATTTGATATTCCGAATTCAAAAATGAAGTCCGATTTAAAAAATTCAAAACATATTAGTGAAATTAATTAATTTAATAATTAATTCCCGCTGTCAGAGCAAATAGCGTGTTTTTATAAAACAATAAGTATCAAAAGATTGACACTAGTTTATGTCTGATTTCAAAGTGAAATTAATTCCAACGACCACTATTGGATTTAATGGTAAAAATATTTTCTAATTTCACTTTAAAACCAATTCAAAATATAATCTAATCATATAAATAAATTAGATTAAAAAGATGTTTTGCATTAAAATACAACATTTTACACTATTCATTAAAAAATGAACTTTATCGGAAAAATACCAAAAAAATACACAAACTAAAATTTGATGTCCCGATTCTTAATAAGAGTTTTATTTGGTCCAAAAGAATGTTTAAGAGTGAACAAAACTATATTTAATGACATTTCTCCATTAAAAGGCGATAAGTGAACCTTTAGTGAAAACTAGGGCATATACGCCTAAAATTGAATTCTGTACATATTTTAAGCCTTTAGCTTTTATTTGATAAATGTAAAAATATTTAAGAACATATATAATCATATTTTAGTTATTTCTATCCATTCCTGCCATTACAACGGCTACATGTTAACTACCATTTAAAATAATATTATTTTATTATTAGAGTGCAACGTAAGATTCCCAAGAAACTAGTTGTTGTGTGTTGGGTACGCCATCGAGCGTAGCGTCCCCTTTAAAGTTATTTAAATATTTTATTCACAAATATGGATAAATATGAAATGTCATATTCTTTATTTACCTGGGGTGTTACAGTTAAGTTATGTGTATCGTCTTATAAAAATTTATAAATTGTTTAAAGGATTTACTAATCTGTGAAAGATATATTAACGTGTCATCGTCTATTTCGGTTTGAGTATGATTCCAAAATTATTTCGAATGGAAAAAGGGACTATGTGACTTGTGTGATATAAATGTGGTATTTTTGTTGAATGGATGATGTGGATGTTTTATTTTCATGTGAAAATTATATTTCATGGCTAGTTGAACATGTTTGGGAACAAGGGGGAAACCTAGGTATCTAGGTGGGTGGACATGTACTAGAATGCTAGTGATCCCATGGGGCTTAGCCTCAGTTTTATTTTGGAAGATGGACAATAAAGACACCTACTAAACAATGATGATGATGATGGAGATGATTTTGGTGGAAACTATGTTATGGGTATGATCCCTACTAGTGGATTGTGTGCACGAGAAATGATATTGTGAGGGTTACATTCACCGAGATACCAAGTACCTAGAACCCACATTGAGGTAGTGCTTAGGGATTATTTCCCATTGCTTGTGCTCATTGGATGATTTAATCTTATTGTCATCATACGATATGTTTTTCTAGAAGATTCATTATCTTTGGTATTTTGTTTAAAATGGCTTTTTCTTTAAAATAGCATACATGAAAAATATTTTTATTTAATTTTGCATCTATTTAAAATTTATATTAGCATTTCCAGATTTTAAAAAAATTAATTCCTTTTGACATTTAATGTTTATCACTTTTAATCTCATAGTGGTGGTGTCCTAATAGGGTGTGTATCACAAAACAATTTCACCTTTGGGTCTAAGTATACTTTGTTATTTTTTTGTCTAAGGTCTGTGTATAGCTTTTTTTCCAACTGTTCAGGTTTTTAGAGATCCTTTATGATAATGCTTTGTAGAAATGGATTGAGGGAGATTCCTCTTTCCATGAGGAGGTTTCTGGGATAATTTTTTTAACTTTATAATGGTCTTTGAACATTATTTTAAATTCTGTTACTCAATTCATAAATATTTAAAAGTTGGTTTTGTTAGATAAATCTAGATTTGGGTTATGTATTTTGTATGTTGTTGTATGCTAATAAATTCAGGTAAATTATTCCCAAATATCATTTTATGACACATGGGCTCTTGTTCCATCTTGTGGGGATCAAGAACACCCTTCAAGCTTTTTTACAGGCCATGTTTGGGGTTGGTTTTGATGGAGACTATATTCGGTTTGTGACAAAATGATATTAGAGGAGGTTCGCTCTCTTTAGGTTATGTTATCTTGCGATGTGTCTAGAACTTCTGAAATAGGATTTTCAGAACATTACATTCTAGTTATGGGTAGTCTGTCTATCTAACACACCTCATGATGGGTTTCCAGTAACTATGGGAAGTCAGTATTTATCTATTTCATTTGGTTATCTTGCTTTGATGATGATTAAGGGAAATGAAAAAAATGTGTGATAATGGTCTCAGTGTGCTCCAAGGGTTCGGAAAAGCATGTGGAACTGATGATATTTTTCTAGAACACTCTCTATAATGGTAATGTGATTGGAGAATGGCCACCAATCATCTCTCCAAGTCACCCACCAAAACTATTTTCTTATCACATTGTCTTGGGTCCTATAGTTTTTGGATCTTTGGAGTTTGGTTAAGGAAAATTAACATTGTTTTTTAAAGCATAATGTTTTTTGGAAATGGTTTTCTAATAAATAGAGAATTGTATAATTTGTTAAATGATGAAACTAAATTTTTAAAATTTTTTAGATGGAAACTATTGTGTTAAAACCTCTTATGAAAGAAAGAACTACGTGAATGTTGGTTTTGAACAAAAAATGTTTCCAATTTGGTTCTATGAACAGTTTAATGATATATTAATGGGATGGAATGTTCTGGAGGACATATAAAAGGGAGTTTTTATAAAACCAAGAGTTTTATTAAATGGGATGAGATGATTTGAAATTGATGTGATTAACATGAAAGTGTGTTCTTATTTGAATGGATGTGACTTTATGAAATGTTTTGTAAGCTGTAAATTGAGATTTTGATTTCGTGGTTAGTGGACTTGAGAAAAAGGAAGCATTGGTTAATTTTTTTGGTTATGAAATGTGGATATTTTTTTAACCAAATGGGTATTTCTATGAGTTACCACATACATGGGGTTATATGGGATGATGCATGGTTAATGTAACGACTTGATGAGTGAATGGAAGCATATGAGAAGAATGCCATATGTGGCGTGGAAACATTCATGTGTGATGGTTATGGGTTATCATTGATGGGTACGTTAATCGATGAACCATTTATTTTCAAAGAGATCATTTTAAAGGAATACATGTCATCTTGATGATAGGTTTGGGATGATGCGTCTTATGTGTTTTTGGAAATTTTGTTGTTTTTGGATGGTTTGATTCCAAGAACCCATATTTAAGAATGGTGATTTGTGTTTTTTTTTTCAGTTGGTAAGTTGGGTTGAAGGGATGGTTAGTGGTCCCTTTTGAGAAAAGTTCGGGAAGCCTTTGTGGTGGTTCCCCTCATCTATTCGGTTCTTGTTTGTCGAACATTTTGACCAGTGGTATATCTAGGTTAGGTCCTTGGGTTCTATCATTGGATACGGTACCCCACCATTAAGGGTTAATGCACAACTTCTGGGAAACCTAGATTGTTTCTATGTTGGAAGACTCTCTAGTTGATCAATATATTGAATAATTTTCTCAATAAATAGAGATTCAGTCTACACCATTTCCTTTCATTTTATTCTGGATCCTCAAGTATTGGGTGAGTGATCAAGAAAAATTGAAAGATAAATTAATTTCATAAAAGACCTTATTCATCGAAAGAAGAAGGGGTTAGGGTTTGTTTGTATGGATCAGTGTTTGGATAGTGTTTAAGATGGCCTCTAGTTCCTTCGTAGTCTCTTCGAATCAGTAAGTCATGTTAAACAACCAATGTGGGAAATCTAGTTAAGAGAGGCTATTATAGACACTTTCTAGTATTGTGTGTTGTTTGGGGAGTTGGCATAAGGTCCCTTTCTCTGTATTTCTTTTATCAGTTACAATGGTCATGTTTAGTGACACCTTGTGAAGTTGTCTGTTCATTTAATTATAAAGGTAAAGTGGTATAATCTTCTGTGAGTCTTTGTTTTGTCTGAAAGGTGTCACCTTTCAAGAAATCTCAACATCCTTTGTTTAGAGTAAGGTACTCTTATATTTTTTTTCTTATTCCATTTCTCATCCAAAAAACAAGGGGTGATGTGTGTGCATCTTATATGTGCTTGTTTTATAAAAATATAATTTCTTGGTAAAGTGAGTTTAGAGTGTGTTATGTCTTGGTGAAGACATCTAGGATTTGGGAATATTGTTCCTGGAACTGAAAGGTTAAATTCTTATTTAGTGGGATTCCAAATCCTAATGGTGAGGCTAGATATTCTTTAATCATTTGAGCTCTAATCATTGGTCTTGGAGAGAAGCTGGAAAGTAGTGAGTGGAAATCCCAGGTTCGTTCAAAACCTTTTACAAAGCTTTATCCTCAATATGAAATATGAAAATAGATTAAACCTCTAGTGTCATCATGTTTCTTTTGTTTTTCCCGTTTAATGGTAAGAGTGGGAGGGCCTCATCCCCATGTTGTCTCCCAATGTTATTATTTTCCCCATTAGTATCCATTGGGTTTTGGACGATGGTTGGAAATTTGACTAGATAGGTTGAGCACACATTTTGATCATGATTGGTTGTGATTGTGTGCCCAAAATCCATACAGACAAAGTGATCATCATGGTTAGGGCACAACATCCCAAACTGTGTGGACTAATTGTGTGGACTTCCCAAATCAATAAATTTTGGGGTCTTTATATACCGGCACGTGTTGGTCGGTTAATATGGTTGAATATTTTGTTTGGGAGATACATTTTGAGTTCTATGTATGTTCATTTGGAAATGTCTATTGGATGTCTACCCCATGTACTGGGATGTCTGTGTGGGCCTCCCCTATTAGTTTCCTGATTCGGTCTTAGGAAAAAAAATTTGTCACTTCTTTTTGGGATCCCATTTGATTCTCCATGTATTTTTAACTCAGATTTTTCATTGGTATTAGCTTGTTAGTTAGTTGTCTCATTCAGATCTATATAACTACCAACATCTTCTTGAGTTAAAAATTTTGATTTCAGAGTTCTCATTGGTTTAGTTAAAGAAAATTAAGTGTAACTTTGTTATTTTTTGTGGTTAATCTGGGTAGATCTCTTGACTCTAGTTCAGATAGTTTTTGAGGAGTTTTATTTTGGGATAAAGTGTGAATGAGCATGATCCTTTTGGGTAACTGGTGTACGTTTTTGTTTGTGAGAGTATTTCGTCCATAAGTGATAACTAGAGGTGTTTTGGACATTAGTGTAGAAGCTTGGAAAGGGAGTAAATCATGGATTATCATTTTGGTTTGGTTTTTTATTTTTTCCATGTTGTGGCATTTTATGTGAGGAAGTCATTATAGTGGGGAGAACTTTCCCACCTAGATTTTAAATCCATGCTTGGTTTCAAATCCTCTTATGGTTCTTAGATATCTCTTGGCTTTTGGGTGTTCTGGGTTTGAAATTTTGGTGCTTATTGTGTTAATGATCTATGAACATATTATTGGGGTTAACGGATGGTCGTTGGACTGCACTTTTTTTAATCGGATGGTGTAAGGTTGTGGTGTTTTGTTGATGGATTAGAGAAAATCCTAGTGGCACAACATATGGGGTAAGTTGTTGAGGTTGGTTTTACCCTATAGTTGGATGCGTTTTTTGGTAAAAATATTGCATTGTTTTGTGAAACATTGTCCCTTATTCATATCCTACCTATCCCACATGGTTTTCTCCTTGGAACACCTTGAAATTGGTGAAAAAAGATGTTTTTTCGATGTCCAGAACATGCCGCACGGTTTGACCGCACTGTTTAATTAACTGTGTAGCCAAACCATGATGGGATGTCCAGCTCATAAAAAATGTTTTCAAATTCCATGTTTTCTCTTCCCGAAATAATCAAATCCACCCATATCTACTCCATCTCATGCACTACTGACATGGACAGCATCCAAGGTCTTTCACCCTATATTTTAATTTTTTTGAAGGCCGATTTTTTAGGGGAAATATAAAAATCCGAATTTAATTCTTTTTCTCATTGATTAATTCCCATTACATTATAGTTCATTCACCCATTAAGGATTTATAAAATTTATAGAATATAGGGTTCTCACTGAGGGTTGGATTTGGTATTTTTGTGAAATTAAGAGGTTTTTGGTTGCTTTTCCGTTCCATGAGGTGCGACATGGGTGTAGTTGGTGTTTCACACCATGATTTTAGGGTTTTGACACATTCATTATATGATTCCTTGTGTAATCCTTTCTTGATTAGTTATAATTCTTGATTTAATTATTTTTAATGATCTTTATATGCTTTTCATTGTGAGAATACCATTTTTCATGGAGTTTTTTAGTAGTTAATTTTATTATTTCACTTTTTCCTCAAATTTGGGGTTTTCCATACGTATCTTCTATGTTAATGTTTGGATTTGTTTCATATCATATAAAAGTTATTTATTAAAGGTTGTTTGGTCTTTTAATTCTGTGTTGGAAGGGTCTCGGTGTGCTTTTGGGTTTAAAAGAGGGATTTTGAATGGGTTTTTGGTGAAAAACCTTACCTTACATCATAAAAGTGTTCTATGAAAAATAATAAATGGTTTGATGAGTTATAAAAAGTGTGAAAAAGATGTTTGTGTACTATTTTGGTGGATTTATGATCATAAAAACGAGTTTTAGAAATATAAAGTGGTAAGCTGTGTTGTCAAACATGAAGAGAATGTTTTGTAATTTATTACGATTATTTATTAAATTGTGATGTGGGTTTGAAATATTTTTGTGTGATATTTCTTGTGAGAATGATGAAAAAATAAATTTGAAGGTAAAACGGTACTATGTGGCATGTGGGTGTGGGATGTGATGTGATTTGTATCATCTTAGAAATGTTTATTAAATTTTATTTATTTATTTACTAATGTTGGAATGTTATGTGATCATGTTGTGGGATTTTTTGTTTTGATTTTGATTTCAAAATGAATTTGAATTAAAAAGGGTGTTGTGTGACTTGTGTGATATACATGTAGGATGTTTGGTGATTGTGTGATTTGGAAGTGGAATTTTCATTTGAAAATTATATTTCATGGCTTGTTGAAATTTTTTGAGCACAAGGGGGGAACCTATGTTTCTAAGTGGTTGGACATGTATAGTATTATAGTGACCTCATGGAGTTTGGCCTCAGTTTTACGTAGCAAGTTTGAAGGTGAAAACACAAAATCACCTATGATAAAGATGATGATTAATATGGGGTACCACTAGTTTATGGTTATGATCCCTACTAGTGACTCTTGTGTAAGAGAATAGATGTTGTGATGGTTACTTTCACCAAGATATGAGGTACCTGGGACCCACAATGAGCTATTGCATAGGGGTTATTTCCCGTTGCTTATGATCATTTGATGATTTATGCATATTGTCTGCATACAGTATGTTTTTATAGACAATTAAGTCACATTGGTATTTTATTTAAATTTTTTTAATCTTTAAAATATCCCACTTGAAAAAAAAATTTATATAAAGTTTCATCTATTTAAAATTAATATAAGAATTTTATGTTCTTAAAAATACGTAAGATTTTACACTTTGAATGCGTATAACAAGGAATATCTCAGAGGTGGAACCCTTCTAGGATTTGGCTCACATCCTACTAACACCTTCAGGAGTAAGTAGACTTCGTAATTTTGTTGTCGCGGATTTGGGTACATATTTTGTGCAAATGGTTTGGGTTTCTAGCGGCCCTTTATGATGAGGCATTGTAGAGATGTCTTGAAAGAGGTGAATCATTCTATGAGGAGGTTATTGGTCTGTTTTTGTTTAAATTTTTATTGTATTTTTACGTTGTCTTAACCTTTGTAAATCAATTCTAAAATTTTGTAAAAAAATTTTTATGTTTGAAAAATCCATATTTTGTTTATTGATTCTATTTTTGTTGTATGTTGATAAACATAGATAAATCGTTCTGAAAATTTATTTTATGATACTCGGGAACATGAGACCACCCATGAGGATCAGAAATGCCCTTTGGGCCTTGCCAAGGGCTGGTTTTGGAGCCGGTTTTGATGGAAACCAGATTTGGATCGTGATCCTTTTCAAGAAGACGATGGACAGTACATATATGGGAACATTTCCCCCATTTTCTTATCTCATTGAAAAAAATAAATGTGAATGATATATATCTTTATTATAATTATATTATAAATTTTAATTTATATAAGTCACATTTTTTTAAACCCACCCTTAATACAATCCATGTATAAAATGAATGAATCACATAGCTTTGTCAGGTGGTAGTCTAGCATATTCAATAACGACATTACTCTGTTACCACACAATGGAATGAATGATGGTGTGTGTGATATCTTAATTAGAGATTCATAATAACATTAAAAATATCAAATATATGATATATGAAATATAAATATATCATTTTTACTAGCCTAAAATGTGGTATTGGAAGAATAAAGAACATTAGTTTGTGAGGTGGTAGTTCACCATACATACAAACGATGATTTTATATCCCATTTGACAGAACAATGTGTATTTATAGTTCATAATATTATTATAAGAACATATAAATATATTTTATTTACAATTTTTATTATAAAATTATTAAAAATAATAATTTATATGGGTGGAGAATGAAATAACACAAAAGTACTCTTTGATGAACTTGACCTGTTCATCATGTAACTTTTTTTTGTTTTATACAAAATTCCTTACATAGATTTTGTTATTTAGAAAAAAACATTTAGGATAAGGGTAGGGATAAAGGGATTTTATTTGGGAATGGGTTGGACAAGGAAAAAAGTCTGAATATTTTTTTTATTATTGGGGAGAGTTAAATACCTTTAATAATGGATGACGAGTGTAATTCATATAAATACAAAAATAGTAAGACTATTACGAGGTCTCACTTACATAATTTTTCTATAATAATGAACCAATATTTAATCAAGTGGATATATGGTATAAATATTAATATAAAATTTTGTTTATACACGTTTCTATGTGATTTGGACACTTAATATTAATGTTTAAACACTAAGTAAACTCATTTAACCTTAATCATTGTGATTAATTTTAATTGCATTCACTAATATTTCTGGAAAATAACTTACATTAATATACAATAGAATATAATTTATTGTGATTTAAAATTTTTAACCAATTTTTTAAAATAAAAATCACCTAATTGGAAGAAATTATTTTAAATTTAATCATTTATATGGGATAATAAATAATGTCTTTCAAGATGAAAATGTTAAATCTTTTGTAATGATTGTTTATCTAAAATCAAAATAAAAGTAATTATAATAAAAAAATTTATAAATAGATGTGTAATTGACAAAAATGTAATTTAAACCCAATTAAATCTTTTATTTAAGACTATAAAAATATATGTGAAAATTAAATTTCAATTAATATTTTGTATTTTCACCATTCATCAAAAACAAGAATCTCATAAAAAAACAATTTACACTAAAATTATATTTAATTTACTACTTAAAAAATTAAGATTATGATTCTATATAATACTTAAAAGGGTTTAAATATTTATTTTTAAAATTGGTGCACAATTAAAAGGGTATAAAAAAGGCCTTTTGGAAAATATTATTTTTTCGGTGTAAAATTTGAGTCGTTATTACGTGAATCCTATAAAATATATTATATTAATTATAAATAATTTTTTTGAATATATATATGGTTCATTTATATAATCCACTAATAGAAATTATCATAATTTGTTAATGTAATGTTACATTAACATATGACAGAATTCTTTTTATAGTCAATTGGTTTATATAGAATTTATATTAAATTTTTAACCTATTAATTCAAATGTATATTTTCATAATGTAGTTAATCCTATTCATAATAATTGATTTACCAACTATGTTAAACTAGTCATTTTAATACATAATATTAATTTTATTTGGTAGAACATTCTCTTACGTATAACACAATCTATTGATGAATTTTGTAGGATGTATGTAATGTGAGAAAAGTCAATATTATGTGATTTACTATATGTCAATAAATTTATACTTATTCTAAAACAAATAAATTGTTCGGCCATTGGCAGTTCAATAATTACTTTCTAAAAAACGTTTTCTAATAAATTCTAGGGGTATTAGCTTTTAAAAAAGACGAGTTTTATTATCCTTAATATTATCATATATTTACCTTATTGCTTCCCCCATTTTTGATTCCTCCAAAGTAACTTTATCAAACGATTCATTAAATTCATAAAAGCTTACTCTTGTTTATCAAGATTATGGATGACATATTCATAGTACTATGGATATGGTTCTGACTAAATTTCATAACTGTTGAGCATATATATTAGGTCTGCCTTGAAATTACATAGAAAATGTATATGGAACACTTCATATACTTGGGAGAGGCATGGTGGAATTTCAAAATGTTACAAAATTACATTGATTTATTCAATAATTTCTCTGGGTTTGGGGTACATGGGCTCAGTATCCCTTTATTAAAAAAACTATGACTCCCTTATATAAATATTCTTCCATGAAAATAGTTATCCTACCAAGAAATCTAAATATTTCATCTGATTATTAGCATAAGTATTTCTTATACTTTTATATACTTTAATGTGATCCGGAATATACCTTACCATTATAGTTTTCACTTCAAAATTTTATGGGACATCACATTTCCTTTTACTAACATCATCCAAAAAAGTTGACGTATAACATCTAATGACATATTATGCTTTATTTGACATTATTAGAAAAATTGAATGAAATGTATTATTATAGGAAGACATTACCAAAGGTATGTATTGGTTCCACATAACATAAATATCGAGTTAGAATCGCCTTATAATGTCTTTTGTTGATTGAATTTTTCTTTTCGATTGTCCTTCAGTTTGAGGATGGTAGGAAGATCTCAAATAAATATTAGTATCAATATCCTTATGAATTAAATTCCATAATTTCGATGTAAAATTGATATCTTGATCATAAAAAATTGATAGAGGTTCACATTGAAGGCCTACACCTTTATAGAGATAGTATTCCATGCGTACACAAGAATGATATCTCTGTTTTATTATAATATTGAAAAAAATAATATATATATATCCCTCAATTATCATTCCTATGATCAATGTATAAAATATGGTTTTTAAAAACCACCCATAATACATTCCATGTGAACTAATCACATCAGATTATGTGGTTATAGTCCATCGTACAAGCAAACGATGTAATAATAATCGAAAAAATGGAATGAATAATGGTCTATGTGTTATAATAACACAATAAGAATAATGATAATACAAATATAATATATAAATTATAATTACATCATTGATATATTCCATTAATGGTGGTGATGGAAGAATGAAAATTGTTTGTGGTGAAGTTGTAGTTTTCCATACGAAGGAATCATGATTGTGAATCCCATTAGATGAATGATTATGATGTTTTAAGTCATTCCCTAACATAAAAACAAATCAGTATATTTAATATAATTTGGATATAATATTATAATAATATAAGATTAATATAAGGTGTATTTAAATATGTGAAAAAATTTGTTCGTTGATAAACATTAACATTTCATTGGTTATCTTTTTTTTAAACAGAAACCCTTTATTTGTTTGATTTCTATAGAAAAAAAGATTCATGGACATTTTTGGGATTTTGGGAGTTTATTTTGGTATATTTTTATATGATTAAAATTGATTGACTAGTGTGTATAATGGGGTAGAGTGAATTTTTATTATAATCGAGGAGGAGTATCATCCTTGTAAATATTATAAAAACATTATTGGGATGTCACCCTTACATCATGTGCCTCCAATAATGATCCAGGTCCAATAAAAGAGGATATATGAGATAATCATGGCCATAAAAAGTTTTTTAGACTAGTTTATAGGTCATTCCGCCCTTTTGATTAAATTTTAAACATTAAGTAAACTCATTTCTATCTAAATCACTTTAATTTATTTTAATTTATTTCCAAAATATTTTTGGTTAAAAAACTATTTTCATCATAAAATAAATGCTAAATTATGCTGATTAATAATATGAAATAATTATTTCTAAATAAAAATAAAAAATCTTTCCAAATTAATTTAAAATTAATTCTGTTGATGGGATGGGAAATATGGGTTTTAATATATTAATGTCCAAATGTTTTTTATGATATTATATCTAAATTGAAGATACAAATGATTCTAATGAAATAAATTAAATAAATTGATTTATAAGTTACCTATTTTGACATTAAAACCATTTCAAAACGTAATTTATAGTTATAAATTATTTGGTAGAAAATTATGTTTTCAATTAATAATATTATTATTCATTTGTCATCCAATAATAAAAAACCTAGAAAAAATTACTAAAAATTAAACATGAGACAATTTTTATATTACTATTTGAAAATGAAATTTATTTTGTCTAATATAGTATATATAAGTGTCAAATTTTAATATTAAAACATGTTATTGAATAAAAAGTGGAACAACTATATTTAGAACAATACATACTTTTATTTCATGAAAATAGATTTATTCATATCTTTTTCCTATAAAATATATTTTATTATGTTTAAAAATATTATTGAAAATATCATATATATATATAATTCATTTATATTAATTCAATAATACTAATTAATTTATTTTAGTAATATATATTTTATTTGGGTGCGTAAAAATAGTTCACTATAAAAACATTTCCATTATATTGATGTTGAATTTATATTCATAAGTAAAAATTATTCACTAAATAATTAATAAATATTTTCAATAGTTAAATAATTATTATTATAACCTCTAATTTAATATATAATTGGTAATATTAGTTTCAAATAAAAATAGTAGTAGTATTTGGTATAACTCAGTCTTCCGTTCAACATGATCTGTCAAAGAAACTCATTGTTATGTTTAACTCAATATAGCTTAATATTTCACTAATTGAATGATATATCATAGATTTAATTAATATAAATTGTTATATATATTTTAATTCCGTAGGAGTTTATATTTGGTTCTATTCTGGGTGTTGATTTTTATACACATTACTGAATAAAATGTTATTCTTTCATAATTTCGATGTGTTATATTCTCCAAACCATAAATAAATTTTGTCCTCACAATTTATTATTGATCTTAATAATATAGGATTTGATATTTGGAGATAAAATTTTTCAAACAACACACATAATAATAGGGTTAAAAAAACTCTTAATAATAGTGAATGATATGTACAAATTCCACTTAGAATAACATATAAAAAGTTTTCTATATAAGAGAACATTAATGGGAGGTGAAATTATTGACTTGGTGGAATAAAGTAAATAATTATATGGATTGATTAAATTCATTGATCAAAAACTAGTTAATTTTTTTTAATGCTTAGGGGTCCTAAACTATAAATATATGATGATTCAAAAGGTCATTAGTTCAACAAAAAATGAAATTTGGACAAATTATTATTTCTAGATCATTTTTTTATTTTTGAGTAATTGTTTAACTACCAATAAATATATCAAAATATACTTCATTGATATATTCTCTAAAAAACAATCTCATCCTTTTTTTTGATTTAATAAATTTCCAATTCATTAATTAGTTCCTGAAATGAATATCCAAACATGAATTTTAAGCCTAATTAAGTAAAATTCAATTTTAACAGATCATAAGATCCTTCTATCAAAAAATTTATATCATTCCAAAACTATTAACCAAAACCAATATAGTTAATACCTTAATCAATATACCAAACATTAATATTACAAGTATATCATTAATATTTTACTATCCAATGTTTTACCTAAAAATACTAAAAATATTTCAGGACATCACAGAGGCCAATAGTGATTTGAAAACCCTTGTTGTCCTTCATTCATGGGTACAAGCCCCAAAACCTCATCAGATACAACAAAATTTATCCCTACAAGTTGGTTTTCCTTTTTCTAAACTAAATTCATATAATTAAAATAAATCTTCCGAAATTATGATATATTACATTAACATGAAATTAGATATTAAATAATAGTTTTACTAGGGTATTTAATACAACCTATTTATATTCAAAATGTCTAATAATATCCTTTTTATATAAAACCAATTCTTTAATAATATAATTAAAATTATTTATATAAATTTTAAATTAATTATTCATGAAATAACTTTTCCAATAAAATATGTACTAGACTAATGGGTTGTATAGCAATAAATTCCATCTAAAATATCCTTAATCCTGGTATAATCTCATCACAAGAAATCTAAAAAGTTTTTTAATTCATTGATCTTATTTTAAATCTTAAAATCAATAACCCATGACGTTATACATTACTATTTTGTTAATTAATACCTATTTTGATCTAAATATTTACTGATTTTGTAGATTCATTATGGTTTTTGTATGAAATATATTATAAATAAGACACATCAAAAATTTATTTCATTAATCAAAAAACAGAAGTACTTCATCCAATTTATTTTCATATAGAACCTTACTATGTCTAGGGATTAACATAAATCAATAATTTTCATTATCTATTTTTCCTATTTAAAATTTTTTGTAATGAAAATGTGAAAAATCCTAATAATATTTGTATGTTGTTTTAAACAATGTTCATGTTTTGGCCCCTTGTTGGGTAATAGGTTGCACTTATGTCAAGTCTAATGTTTCTTTTTCAGAGTTATTAACTATAGGTATATTTGTGACAAAACCATGTCCACTTATAGTATCATGAATATTATTTATTAAAAGAAAGACCAAACATTTGAGTGTACTTCTATATATATACTCAAATTATAACATAGGATTATGTTCCCTAAGCTATATTTTCCAACATCTCGATTCAATGGTTTCTACTAAAAATTCTCCGATATCATCTGTAACGACTCTAATCCTATAATCCTAGAGCTATTGCTTACTACCATTTCATTGGAACATGACAAAAGTTAATAGAATCCCAAATAACTGATTAGTATTTTAGAATTGGAAAACTATATATACACATGAATCTTATATTATAATTGTACTCAAAAAATAACAACACACTTTTTACCTTATTTTTCAATAGTTATGTTATTATGTCTATTTTATCCGTAAATATCTATCATATAAATCCACATGTAATCCTATAGAAAAGAAATAAAATAATTGAGATGTCAAATTACCTATATGTTTTAATTATAGTTTCAGTTGTCCAAAATCATAAATAAATAATCAATATAGAAAGGTAAATAAATAAACACACATTTCTTTTAAATAAATAGATAATGAATAATAAATATAGAAAGGTAGTTAACTCAATACACGTTCTAATAAATAAATTTCTTAAGAATATTCAATATAGAAGGTAAATAACTAAAAACGCATTCCATTAAATCAATAAAATGATAATGAATTTCATTATTTGATTTTTTTTCATACCTAAAATCTCATGGATAATAATGATAACTGAAATGAAAGAAATTCTTAATTATTATACATCATGTATTAGGAAATTAAAAACATTTATAATCCAGATTTATACTCTAGACAGTTTGAAACTATATTTGGAAACCTATATAATATGGTTAACTGATTTTTCTCATGACAAATAATCGAGGCATTAGAGGGCTATATTGAGCTTTTCCCAACCCATCACTACATGTCCAAATCATTCCTCATATATCAAATAACCAATTTCATTCACAAAAATTTACCATATACAATATCCATATTGAGAAAAGAATACTGATTTGTCAATATTTCCTCATAAAATAGAATTTATCTGAAAGTAAACAAAGTTTTTAAAAAATGGTATACAACTTAGTGAGTGAACATATCCAAGAAAAATAATATCTATATTTAGAAGGAATATAATGTTAAATGATCACTATAATGTGAATAAATCAAGGGGATATTAATGAATACAAACAATGATTTAATTAAGTGAATTTTAATGCTATCATCTATTAAAATAACAATCATCCATTCAGATGAACAATAAAGATAGTATCAGAATTATGTATATTTAATAGAGTAAGATTAAGGGTAGTAATCGTGGATAAAATAATGAATGATCGTTAATAACATTCATGAGTAATATATTCATTTAATTTTGAAAAATATTATCAAAATAATTTTAATTGAGAACCAGTTTATAAAATAACATTAAAAATGTCATTATTAAATTCAAAATAAATCTGCAATGATTTACATGTGGGTAATTCTATACAAGGTGAAAATAATTTTTTTTCATTTTAAAAAATGATTCAAAGGTTCTTTGATAGAAAATAGGAAATAATATTCCTTCAGGAGAAGGAAAAAAATAAATTGAAAAGGATGAAAACCTTTTTTGATTTTTTTTCTAATTCATGGTTTTTGGGGAAAATATATTTATGACCAAAGAGAGAAATAATGTGATGATTTTATAAAAAAAAATTATAAAACATTTTCAGTACCATGGAGTAAAAAATTGATAATGTAACATTAAAAATACAATTAATAACTACAAAAGAATAAAATTAAATGGTTTATTAACCAGTTATCAAAAAATATCTTTTAACGGAATTTAAAGAATAAACAATCTTTATTATACAAAGATTGTGAAATAAACCTTTATTAGATCATAACATAGAAGTGGAAATTAATTAATGAATCGATTATGCGATTCATATAAAAATACAAATAAAAAGTGTAAATACAACATAATATATTGAAATTCAATTACACACATAATCGTAGTATATTGATGATTCAGAGGATGTGATATAACCCAATGAAAAAAAATTAAGTTATTAAATTCATTAGAAATTGAATGTATATAATTAAAGTCCATGTATATAAAATAATTAAAATGAAAACATTAAATATAATTAAATTTAACTATTCGATATATTACATGTTAAAGTTGAAGCATATAAACCCTATATAACAATCTATGTGAAAAGAAATACCACAGGCTTAAATTAAAAATTAATTGAGATGAAATCCCTTTCTATAATATTTTTTTTATTTGAATACTATTTAAACTCATATAAAATAGATTTAAACATGTTATTAACATATCATAAAACCATATTAATATTTTTTTGGGAAAATATACCGCATGGTATAATTGCATCATATTTTGTAACGTATTGATTCTTGAAAAAGTAGGTTTTCATGGTGAATTTACCCATTACAAATATAATTATGACAACCCTTTATGAAAAATAACCATGATAAAATAATGGATGATATGGATGTAGTAAAAAAAACAATAGAAACAAGGTGGTGCAATTTTCCAGTGATTTTCATATTCTTTGGGTGAAAAATTTGTGATTTGGTGAGCATCGCGAAAAGATTATTTCCTAAATGATCTCATAAAAATATATAAGAAGAATGAATTTTGAGAATATAGGAATTATGAATTTTATTTCTCTATGACATGAAGAATGTTGAAGGTGATCTTAGATGTTACGAGGAGCTTCAAAAATAATATAGGTGAAGAGAATTGTGGTGGCGGCACAAAGGAATTAAAGGAATGATATGTGATTACGATAAGAACATCAATTTCATAATTTATACAGTTCATTGCAATATAGGGATAATTTTGGCAGAAATTTCATATCATTGCGATTTGAGCTGACATGGAACTCACTTATCACATAAGGTTCTCGATTTGGTGGAATTTCATATAAGTAGTCCTCAACCCCCTCGAGAGAATAATAGAGATCAAGAAGAAAATACTAAGATCTCTAATTTAATATGAGATCCACGGATCAAGGATCTTTGCGAATGAAAAGGAAATTCAGAGTGGTTGGTGACCACTTCGAAACGAATATGTGCTGTGAAGACCAATATAGCTTTGTAGAGGATGTACTCTTTGAAAAGGGTTTGTTAGCATTGTGAAGATGCAAATACCATCATGATATCTATAATCAATTTATGTTTGTGGACCTATGAGTTATACAAAACTATGAGCTTCGTGAAGAGGTTGGGGAATTTCAATGGATAGTTTGAGATTTTCAATGGAGTTACTTTGCAAAGGAAGTGTGCTTTGTGAAAGATTTTCAAAATGAATTTCCCAGTGTTTAGTGAAAAAGTGATATTCATCTGTGGATGAAATTGGATGTTGAATAGAGAATATATCTATAATTGAGGATGAATATATTCATGCAAATGAATGGACCTACAAGTCCCTAATGTTTGAGTTGATCCCTTCTAGTGCAGTGAGCGAAAGAAGAAGATAAATGTAATCCTTTCTACTGGTAGTGATCTAGGGAGGGAGAAACATGGCGTTTCCCTTAAGAAATATGTGATATGACCCTAATCATTGTTAAGTCAGAGTTCTTCAGCATTAAAGATATCTAGAACAATCTTTATTGGTAGTGAGATTTAGTGGATTTGTTACATTGTCAAATCATCGTTGAATGCTCCTTAAATATATCCCTGTTAGGGCTTACCTAGTAAAAATCTACATGCTTGTGTGTTTTCTTTCCTACATTACATTTATGGAATCATCATCATTAAATAAACATGGAATGAATATGATCAAAATTAACAAATAAGTAAAAAAATGGCCTTTATAATATTGAGTCAAGATCTAGTCGGACAATAAGAATTTTGAAATAGATTATTCATACCTGTATTCACTCCCCTCTCAGGGTTTCTTTTCCCATTTTGGAAATAAAAAATATAAAATCATATATGATATTTTTAAAACATATTATTACATATTCATTAGTAATATTTCAATATTTTAATTGTTTTGTGTAATAAATGCTTTTTTTTCTAGTATGTTTGAACAAGTTGTATTTTTTCTATTACATAGATCATTATTTAATAAAACAAATACCTAAAAACATGATTTTTATGACAAATATATTCCATACATTTGTATATAAATTAATTCATTATTTTTAGTGGTATTAAATTTAATAAATTGTTTATGGAGATGGAAGATCGAACCTATAGATGAACACTATACACATTATATTGGAATATTAATATAATGAAAATTATATTATTCATATATTATCATTTTATTAACAATATTACATTTTATATATCACATAATTGTAATTAAAATACTATCTTAATAGATTATATGTGAATGAATTACATCACTTCAGAAAGAGGTAGTCTGTCGTACAGAAGATTGATGATATTATTTTTCTATAAAATGGAAAGCATGAATGTTTGTGTGATATAATAATTCAAAAATAATAATAACATTATCTGTATTATATATATCATATATAAACTATAATTAAATCATTATTCCAAACCATTAGAGGTTGTAATGGAACAAATGATGACAATGGTTCATGATGCAGTCGTCCGCCACAAAAACAAATGATGATTGTGTATTCGATTTTATGGTACTCAATGATGTTTTAGGAAACAAACTTATCCTAAAAACATATCAGTATATCTAAGATACTAATGTGATTATATAAGAATTATATCTGAATAATTGAAGGGTTTTATAAAAAAGTACATGTTGATGAACATTATGTTTTATTTTGGTGAATCTTTTTGTTTTATTCCAAAATACATCCTTCGTTTTCTTTCTATATAAAAAAATTCAATTATGTGATGAGGGATGTTAGTATATGATTAAGTAAGGTGTTTTATGATCTAAAAATCATTAGATGTGTGCATAATTGTGGATATTTAATGATATTTTATAATTTAAGAGGAGTAAAATTATTGTAAATTCCAAAAAGAAAACACCATTAATAAGTCTTAATTAAATAATGTGCCTCCAATAGTGAAAAACTTTCAATAAAAGAGATGAAATGGTTGAAATATGTCCTAAAATTGGGTTTTAAACATTTATCAAGGTCATTTTCCTGATAAAGGTATTCATTTATAATTTCTAGAATCATTATAGGAATAATATTATTGTAGTTTAGAAAAGGGATAACCTTCATGAAAGGTAACAATCCATCAAATATGGTAATGCGATGGGGCATGAAACGATAACTGGATGATGATAAGGCTTTTACACCAACCACTACCCTATACGATGTCTTGTTTAATATTTCCTTTTTTAGATAAATAATTTATGTGAAAATATAAATGATGAGCCAATAATATTAGTTTTTGTGATCATTTTAAGGTATTAACCATGTTGGTTTTGGAAAATAGATAAAGATAAATATATAAATAAATTTTGCTGTATCTTTCAAACAATTAAATGGGAATTTTAGTGCATTAGGAATAAAATACCTTTTTTATATTAACTTCATATTGTAATTGATAAATTGGAAATAAATCAATAAAAACCCAAAGGATAAAATTTAGTTTATAGAAATATATCATGTAAGTATATTTCATATTATTATTAATATGTTAAAAAATTACTCAACATTAGGAATATGTTCTACAAAAATGATATCATAATAGCTCCATTTTTATTGAACCAAGGCCCATTTAAATTATAACAGATTTATTATTTTTACCATCTCAACATTCTATTGAGCATTAAATTTTTTGTTATAAATGTCTGTAATGAGTACCTATAATTATTTAATATTTTCCTACAACTCAATATTTTCACATTACACTGATGTTATTTTAAATATAGACATATTTATTTGTTATTTCATGTGGCCTCTTTACTTATCATTCTCTCTTATTAAGATGATATTTTATTAACTCTTTTAAGATGTAAATTATCTAATAATATGATTGAAAAATACCAGACATTTATTATTGAGATCTTGTTTAAAATTTCGGGATTTAATTTATTTAATGTGGGGATAATATATCTCCTAAAAATCATGAAAGAATAACATTTTATTAAATAGAGTGTATAAGACACAACACTAATCATTTAAGGGAATATATTATCTTAGGATTTATATATATTAAATATTTTCAATAAATTAAATTTGTGATATATGTTTAAACTCTTGAAACATTGATTTATCTTTTGTTACATGTGACAACAAGTTTCATCGAAATATTACATTACACAGAAGACTGTGTTTTTCCAAATTATGTTAATATTTTTATTTAAAATAAAAATTATAACATATCTAATAATATATTATTTTTTAAGTATTATTAACTATAATATGAAAATATGGTTAAATTAATTTGTTATAAATTAATTATAAATGACAATAAAACCAAATTTAATATAATGGAAATGTTTTTATAAAGAACTATTTTTACACACCCAAATTTTATTCAACATATTAAATTAAATAAATTAATATTATTTAATGAATATAAATTAAATTAATTTATTATATATTACATAAGATTTTTTAAAAAAATAAAAAATATTTTATAGGGATATGGTAATAAAAAATCCAATTATACACATCAAAAACTATATTGTTCTAAATGTAGTTTTTCCGCCAATTAAAAAAAAATTGGTTTAAAACTATATTTTTAACATTTTATAAATTATATATGGAAAATGAAAATTAATTTTTGAAATTATAATTTTAATAAACATATTTTTGAGAGTTATTGATATATTTTGAGCAATTTCATTTTTTGATTAATAGTGAAAAATTCCGACTTTTAATAGAAAACATAATTTTTATCAAAATAAATTATAATGAAATATTATATTTCAAATTGGTTTTAATGTATAAATGTATTGTCTATTTATATATTAATATAATTTATTTATTTGGAGTCATTTTAATAATTTATTTTGATATAAATCTTTGTAAACTTGTGAATATTTTCAATTTAAAAACATATTTTCTTATTCCATCTATGGGATTAATTTGAAAATATTTTATTCCATGTATATTAATTTATTTGATAAAATAGAATAATTTTTTTGAATCATCATAATTTATTATTTCTATTAATTTGAAAATAATTAATGAAAAAAATTATTAGTAAAATAAATTATAATAAATTTCAGCAATTAAGGTTAAAATGAGTTTACATAGTGGTTAAACAGTAATATTTAAGGGAAAATGATCTAGAAAATTTTCCAAATCCCATTTGATGAGAATTTTTTATCATTTTTTCTTGTGTATTAAAAATTTAAAATTATTTTAGGCACATTATTTAAGGGAGACCTCCCAATAGTGTTTTATTTATGGTATTCAAATCAATGCCACAACTATTCAATTATAAAAGGGAATTCACTAACCCATTCTAAACACATATCAAGAATATTTTCCACTCAAAAACCTATTAAAATAAAATAAAAATATTCATCCCCTTATAATAGAACTATTAAATTGGACATGAAGAAAACAAAGGATGAATTTTGGTATAAATGAAAAGGAAAGACCAGAAGAAGTGGTAACATTCATCAATGATAATGGTTGGTTAATTCCATTATACACCCATCAAATCATTATTATAACTTTATTATATAATAATATCATTAACTTCAATGTAATGAGATTATTTATGTTCTTTTTATGACCTATAACATCTCATAGTTTCATAAAATTGTATTTGTAACCATCATTAATGTGTTTGATAATCTACTGCATCGTAAATAGGCTTATTTTGTTCTTCCATTACAAAGTTTAAATGATGGAAATAATCATGTATTTATATTTTTATATGATATATATTTTATTTATATGTTATGATTTTAGAATTATTATGTCACACAAACCATTTTTCTTTCCATTTCTCTTCTATTTTTGTATGAATAACATTATTCCATCAAGTGTATCCATGGATATATATCCTAGTAAACCTCATAGAATCCTAGGAAAATGAATCTAAATAAGATTAATCTCAAATAGTCAATATTATTTATGTAAAATTGTATTTATCATTAATCAATAATGAAAAATCAACATGGAATGTTAAATAAAGAAACACACAATTCATATAAATATTTTGATTTGGAATAATCAAAATAGAACTATAAATAACATAATTTAATTCCATTTATTCAATAAAATGATAATGAAATAAATCAATAGGTTTTTTCATGGTGAAAATATCATATATAATTATAATTGAATTATAAATTAAATAATTTTTAAATATAATAAATCATGTTTCCCATACAAACGATGCTTTTACCATAATGATCAATCATTAATATAGGTTAAAACAATCATTGTAAAAACCAAATTGATTTGGATGACTCTATCATTACTATCAAGATCAATGCAGAAAAAATTATAAACCTTAGTGGTTATAAATGCATATAGTTTTTCCAATTGATTTCATCTCATGTGAATACAGATCCATCAAGTGGATTTCATTAAATAGTCTCAAACCTTGATATTTAATATCTATATTATTCCATAAATAACTAATAACTGATTTAAATTCATTATAAATGTGTTTCATCAGATATGAGAATTTGGTAAAGGATGTATATTTATCAATATTTTCCTAGTTAATCAAATAACATTCAATGTAAACAAAATGTGTAAAAATTGTATATTTTTTAGGAAATAATCAAATCTATCATAGAAGTATTTAGATATTTTTGATAAATATAACTAGCAAAGAAAAAATATTATAAAAAAGTTATTATATGAATATAATGTTAATAATTATAAAATATTGAGAAATAAAATTTATCACATGGTAATTCTAAAATCAAATCATCTTGTATGAAATAAATCAATTTTAAATGTAAAATAGCGTGAAAAAATAAGTATTAATGATATTAATTGTCGAAGGGGAAGTATATGAACCAAATAAATGGGAATTGGTGCATTATAAAATATAAAACAAGTCATAATGTAAATTTAGAATAAATACCTTACCTTATACTCCATTTTTTGATGAACACTATTCATGTGAAAACCAGAAAAACTAAAGTAAGAACCCTGTATTCCATAGCGTGTATGAAACACGACAGCCTGTATGAAAAGTAATATAATATTAATATAAATTATAATATAATTAAATTAATTAATATATATTTAAATGCATGTGACACTGTGTTATCATGCATTACACATAATAGAAACCTTCTTCAATATATTGAGTATAAAGCAAGAGATACTTTCCTCAATATATTTTGTTACATGCAAGACCGAGTTTTAGAAAATAACAATGTATTATATAAATTTTGTAATTTAAGGTAATATGACATAACCTATCATTTCTGTAAGAGGTTATGACTCAAATTAAATAATGTATAAATATATATGGTTTATAATAATATAATGTTAATTCATAGGATAAAAATTAATGATGGGACCATTTTAATATAAAGAGAATGTTTTTATATACAACTATTTTTGATGATCATAAATAATTTTACACCAATAAATTATAGAAATTAAAATAAGTTAATTATTTTAATGGAATATATTTTGTACAAATTGATTCAAATATATTTCATATCCATCCATTAGCTTTTATATGCATTTGATATGAACATACCCAATTTCACAAATAATAACCTATATTTTTATAAAAGTAATTTTAACAAATTTTAATGATGAATTAATATCATATATTAATTTGGAATCTTATATTCATATACTATGTCTAAATAAACTTTAAATTTGAGATCTTAAAATAATAAATACATTAGGTTGAAATTTTTTTTTTTTTGTAACATTTTTTTACGAGTAGTTAATAATAATGAATTTTACTTCAAAAATGTCTTAAATCAAATTTACTTATAAGTTTAAATTATAATATTAATTGGTTATAATGTTTAATTAGATAATATTTTTATCAATTAATACAATTTTGTTAATTGGAATTAATTTCACATAGAAATTGACGATAAAAATATAGCTATCTTTCACATGTTTTTTAATTTGAAAACCAACATTGTCATCCCATCTGCTAGATTAATTTTAATTTAATTTATTCCACTAATGTTCTTATAATTTGTTAAAAATTAATCCATATTTTTAACCAAGAGAATTTATAATTTCAAATAATACCATATTTTTTTGGACGAAAAATATATGTGGAAGTGATTAAAATTGATGATAGTTATTCCAAAAAATTCAAGCTTAATAAAGAAATATGACTTTAATTTAATATCAAAAATGAGATATCCACAAGTAAAACATTAATTTCCTGGACATATCTAGGCCATTAAACTTAAATTTTTTTTCGTATGGTAGTTTTTAATGACTTTATTTAGGTAAGAACATGTGCACACCTACCTTATTTCCAAAAATTCCAAGTGAGTACTTTTCATTCCCTATAAAAGCCCGCCACCTATCCCCATTCCTCACACCTATCAAGACACATAATATTAGAAAAGATATGACAAAATATATAGCAAATAATTCTCCGATTTTCCATTAATCCTCACATAGGACAGAATGACTCACAATGATTTCTTTTGGTATAAACAAGAAGAATATACCAAATTAAGAGGTAACATCTTCTCTCATATTATTACTTTCATTTCCATTCTCCACTCGATATAATATTATTATTCGATGAATACTTAACAAAAATAGTATCCTAAATATTCTAGGATGTTTTTATACTATGCTTTTGACGTACACATAAACACACCTCCATCTAAATGGTAAAAGACATATTGATTACATGTATGAAAAAATAATGCCTCACAAAACGATGATTTCTAATTATTCCCCATCCACATCTCACATTGGAAATTATGATGGGAAATATATTTATATATTTTATATATGATATTTAATATTTCATTATTCCTTTTTCCTATTATAATAAAGAAATACATTCCATTTTATGAGAACAAAAATTGAGGAATTGTGGACCACCGCCCCCTAAAATTGATGTGATTCATTCACACGATACATAAAATTTATAAATGAATGATGATAATTAACAATAAGTTTCATAAAATCATAAATAATATATTTATGATAAAATAATATTTCTATAAATAATATATATCAACTCTTTTATTTAACTTTTATAAACATTGAAATAAAAACTATTATTCATTGATGTGTAGACCACCGCATCCTTAACCTGATATGATTCCTTTTACATCAAATAATTATATCTATAACTATATATTATTATAAAATATGATATATATTATTTAATTACCATTATTTAAATATTTTAGTAGCTATTCTTCTTTCCACAATGATCATTTAAAAATTCCAATGTTACTCATGCGTATATATGGCCTATTGTCTCCAAGATTGTAATGTAGTATCACTTTCATAAACATGTTTAATTATTTATTTTAAGAGTATAATTTGTAAAAAAATTTGATAATTATTTCATTTTTATTATTCTAGAGTTGTTATATATGGAAACATTTTACCATAGTTGACCTAGAATAGTTGTTTTGACACATAAACCGTATTTTGTCAAAAAAAAACCACCCAACATAAACATAATCATTTATGTAGTGTAAAAAAATTTAACAAGTTATATGAAAGTAATTATAAACATGAATAATATTATGAAGATATTATAAAATTAATATAAATTAATAATACAGGTTGTTAAAAGACGTTCACCAAAAAGGAAACACAACGTAAGGGGATTTCATCTCACTTTTAATTTCAGTGAGATACATGTTATGTTTTCCAATATTTATATTCATGTGGTGTATGAAATAACAGGATTTTAAACTATTTATAATATAATTGAATTTATTTGTACTAACATATCCATTTTATTATCCTTATTTTGATGGATTTAATATTCAAATGTTACTAAATCTGTAAATGTTTTTGACTCAATTTTTCTTATTTAAAGTCATGTTTTATTAGGCACCTCAAATAATTTTAAGGTGCATATATTTCCATTATAAATGATATATTATGAATATAAATATATTCATGATATTATATTCTTCATTTAACTTCCCATTCTTACATAGAGAGTATAATATTAGTTACCGAGTTTTAGGAGTTTACTAAGACAATCAAATCCCTTTATAGAGTTTGTGTTATGTTTATGCTTATTTTGATAAAATATTATGATCCATATTTCAATAACACTAATGAGTTTACATATAATATATTTTTTCTTGATATATTCATATATTGGTACCACCTTCTTCACTTTGGTTCTAAATATATTTATGAATTTATTTCTTTGAAAGTCATACATTACACTCTCTTTGGTCAGAAATATATTCAAACCCATGTTTCCTATAAATGGTATAAAATAATTTTATTCAATTCCCCTATAATATATATAATATATTTATATCATTTTTTAATTTTACAAATATATGAGATGAAATATTATTTTCACTTTCCAAACAATTCATTTTATAACCTTTTATAGTACAAAAGAAATATACTTTTTTACCTCGTACAACATATACAAATTTATCCACCATCATTTTTGAGGCATTCTTATCAAGTACAAAAGATTTATTTTTAAAATATCTTTACAATATATTTATAATGAAATATATTTTCAAAATATTTCATGAATTAAAATGATATTTTCCTTAATAATATTTGAAAAAGTTATTCTTTTATTTCATAAATGTCAAAAAACCATTATTTTACTCCACAATGGATTTGTTGTATTAAAAAAATATTTTTTCATCATATTAATAATTTATTATTTATTTTTTCAAGGATAATTTTCCCATTCAATTCCTTTACTCATTCTTGATGTACCCTTGAAATATTTAAATTAATATAATCATTTAGCACAAAATTTCTCTAAATTATCCATATCATTTATCATGGATATTTCTATTGCTTAAACAACATACCAATTTAAAAACTATGTTTACATTGATAGTTATTTTATTAAATGAGGAATTATTAATAAATCAATATTATTTATTCAATATGGTAAATTGATATGGATTATTAATTATTTTATTATTCAATATGATTATTGATTTGGACATGAAATAAATGGATTGATGACCATTTAAGTAAATACATATGCATTAGGAATAGATGAATGAAAGCCCCTTCATGCATTGGTAGTATCATGAGATGAAATAGATGGATAAAATTATTATATGTATTTTATCCAGATAACTAAACCATCTTGTGAAAGGCCGTGAGAGTACTGGTTCTATGTACCTATGAAACATGGCATCAAATAATTAAAAATATCATTCATATTAGTTTTAGTTATTATTCATCCATGCAATTTTTCTTTGACATATCAATGTATTCATTTCATTTCAGTCCATTGATTAATATCATGTGTTTTAGTCTCATGCCTTTCTAAATTTATTTTCCACATCTAGTTATTTTAATTGAATTTTTTTTTTGTTATTTACCTTTCTATATTGACTATTCTCATTGATTTATTATTTATTCTTTATATTTTTCCCTTACTGAGCATCTGAACTCACACTTATTGTGATTATTTACCTAGGAACCGAAGAAGTGTACAATAATAGATATATATGAATTTAGTTCATGGATAAAATTTATCCTCGAAGTTGTTTATTATTTTAGAAGAAGAAAATATGTTGTAATTAGTGTATCCATTTGTAATTATATTATCATGTATATATCTATTTTTCCATTACAACAAAATTTATAGGTCTGTTTGGGATTCATTGCTTATAATCATGGAAATGAAATTGATACAAGACAACCGCTACGGGATTTCTAGGGATGGCTCTCTATAATTGATATCAAAGAAACATCAGTAAAAAACCATGGGAGTTTTATTTAGGGATACATTTATTAGATAGCATAACCCAAATTCACGATTTGAGGATAAGTATAGATGAAACCCCTTTACTTTTTTAAGGTATATATTATATGGGTCTTACATGAAATGGACCCTTGTTTGGATAATACAAGTGGATGTGGTTCTGGAACATTTGTACCTAGGAGTAACATATCCAACTAGGTGTTCCTATCTAAAAACATGGTTACATGGTATATGAAAAAGGGACTTACTGCACAATTGGTTTGAAACTCTAGGGGATATGCATAGGATAAGGCATATTTTCTTTACAAATCATTCCGAACGGTCTAGATATATAATATGTATCCTAGATTAAACATAATTAATTTTAGATTGAAAATAATTTTTCATGAGTTATAAATCTAACTAATTATATTTTAGTTAACATGTAGATCATGAAATGATATATATATAAATAAGTGGATGATGTATTTACATACTGAGGATGTATTTAAAACCTTAGGTAAAATTGTATTTAGTGATTTACCATATTTCAATGATATCCATAACATATATTTTTAAAATTTTATTAATATTATTTTAGAATAGGAGAACACATAATATAGGTGACAAGACATCATATCTGGAAAGGATGTGGGTCTTGAACACATGAGCTAAAGACGATAAGGGTTTCATTAACACCACTGACCTACATAATTTCCTGGTTAATTTTTATTTTTTTAGTGCAACAATTTAATAAATAAATTTTAATTATGAACCAGTAGTACCAGTTTTAAGGATTATAAAAGGATAAATTAACCATATATATTTTGGGATATAGTTAATGAAAAATAAAAAACATTTTACTTTTTTATAGTCCATATGATCATTTAAATGTTTAATTTAGTGCAACATTCAAAAAAAATTTATTGATAATAATTAATTATTTTGATGTAAAGGGATTAATTAGAATTTGATCAAAGAATTACTAACATTTTGAATTATTCATATGAAATTGAAACCTATCATGTAAGAATATTTCATTATATTATTATTTAGTAAAATTATTACTCAACATTAGTAAAATTACATATAAATAAATTTTTTTCATAATACATTAAATTCTATTGAAAATAAGGCCTTCTAAATCATCAATGATTTAAGGATTTTTTACACCAAACATTCTGTTGATCATTTTATTTAGTGAGATTTATGACCTCATTCAATACATATAAATATTAACATTTTTACTCTAAGAATATTCTTCTACATTCCATTAAAGTTATCATACATAGAGAACTAGTTACATTGTTTCCATTTGACCTTAGTACTTTCCATTCTCAATTTTATATAGGATTAATAATGAACCCTTCTCGTGATGTGGGATTTAAAGCATTGGAATTATCAAACAATATTTCACCACGATCGAGTTTAAATTATTAGGATTCAATTTAAAAAAAGTGGGGATAATTTGACGCCACAAAAACTAAAGTAAAACCCTTATATTCAATAGCGTGTCTGACATGTGACATCAAGCGCTTAAGGTAAAATAATATCTGTATAAATTATAATAAATTTTATTATATTATATATTTTTTAATATATGTGACATTGAGTTTGTTTGTGTTACATTTAAGTTCAATATTCCTTAATATATTGAGTTACACGCAAAATAAATCCACCACAATAGAATTCCTCAAACGCAAGACTAAGTTTCACCAAATAAAAATGTATTATAAAAATATTATTATATAATATAATAATATATAATGTAGACATTATGTTATGAGATATAAATATTATTTTCTAACTTATGAAAATAATTGTTTTATACTAATATAATATTAATTAACATGTTAAAAATGAATTTAGGTACCAATTAAAATATTCAGAATGTTGTTATATAAAACCATTTTTATACAGAAAAATATTTGTCACTCTTATAGACTAAAGTAATTAAAATTAGTTAGTTATTTTAATGAAATATATATGTTATATATTATAGAATATATTTTAGATACTCATCCATTAAGATTTATGTGCATAAGATAACAAAAACATCTATTTCACACATGAAAACCTATATTTTAATAAAGTCCATTTTACTGGCTTTTATTGGAGAACCCATTTTAAATTTGAATTTTGAAACTTTCATTTATTTAATATTTCAAAAATAAATATATATTTTAAGGATGTATTTAATAATTTTGTTAGTGTGAAATTTTTTTATTTTTCTTAGACATTTCATTTTTTAACATATATTTAAAAACCATAAATTTTATTTCAAAACTACCATTTAATGTAAGTTATTAATAATGATAAATTATAATTTTAATAGTTTTTAAAGATAATTTGGATATTATTTTCAACAATTGATCCAATTTACGTAATTGGAGTCAATTTAACATATAAATAGACTATAAAACCATATCCAACATTCAAACACATTTTCATTAAAAACCCACATTATTGTCCTGTTTGAGAAATTAATTTTAATTTAATTTCTGACATGTATATGTTGAGAATTCAGTAAATGAGATTACATATTTGTGATTATAATAATTTATAATTAATATTAACATAAAATTGTCTTTTTACAATAAAAATATTAGTGAAATATATTGAAATTAATTGCAATTATTAAGGTAAAATTTAGCTTTATAAAGAACAAATCCTTTAATTCAATTTCCCAAATGACATAGAATAAAATCAAAATTCCAATTTTTTGAAATATCATGTCCATGAACTGTAAATTATTATGTTATTTTTTAAGACTCTTTTATGTTATAACATATGCACTCCTAAATTTTTTCCAAAAAAACCCACTAAGTCCTTTTTCATCCCCATAAATGGACACAAACTCTCCCCATTCCTCATGCCTCTCAAACGGTAAGACCTGGACCTTATTTCCTTGTATGTTTTCCTTTTCTGGTCATTTTTTATAAAAAGAGGAAATTATGGATATTTTCAATGTGTATGTTGTGTACTTTATGAGTACTTGTCGTCTACTCAGTTACCGCAAGTAGCCTGGTGCTGGTCATGTATCAGCCATGCACACGGCCGTGTGGGGTAACCTATAGGCCGCCTAAAGTAGAATACTGAAATGGTGAGTACATGATGTCTAATTCAAATTTACATGTCGTGTACTTTCTTCTTTTTCAATAAACACACTGGGGTCGCGTGTAATCACCAGAACACTAACCTTTTAGGTCTCGTTTGACCGAGAGATCCTTACGACCGTGAATCATCGACAAACCCCCGAGCGAGGATCCATCCTATGAATTGAAAACATTCGGTTGTTTTGGAATCACATCGATGAGTTCTCATTTCTTCTGGATCCCCATAATCTGATTTCTCCTATCTCGTGAGATATCGTGGTTTGAATATTTTATATGTTTTTGTAGATCTTTGGTGTTCCAAGTTTATTCAAGCCTCGAGGTTCACATATAGAGATATTCTGTCACCGAGGTAGGTGGTTTGTGCCTTTCTGTTGAATTTCATTGGGTATTATGTGTATTATTCCAAATACACTTGAACGAGGTATTGTGCATTTTTTGTTTTACCCCTGTAAATTTCATACTATGCTAGTATGTGTAAAAAGTGTCTAATTGGATGTGAATCAGTTTTTTTGCTATGCCTCAGATGTGTTCGCCCATTCATGTTCTGTTTATGGTCATTCGGTCCTATTTATCCATTAGTCTTACTCGATGTTTATGTGCCTAGTATTTTAGTATGGAGTGATTATTTTATCTAACATGATTGAGATGTTGTAGACTGTTTTTCAAATAAGTTCTTGAAGTTTACATTGTCCATATTTTATTTCTATGCTCGTTGACAAACCATAGACTATAAGGGGAATTGACCGCGTAATCTTACTCGGAGAGTCTTGATTATCCATTGACTATAAGGGTAATTGACCGAGTGATATTTCTCAAAGAGTCTTAATATATTCTCATAATTTATCCAGAGGGGATAGGATGTGTGCACTTCCTAGAGTTTTACTTTGTATGATTAGTTGTTTTCGATATGTGGAATTTTTTCTTCTGAGTAATTTTTTATTTACTACTTCGGTACTTTTACCTTCCATATATTCACTGACTGTTAGGAACTGATATTTGGTTGGTTTAATATTGGGATTTAATCTCAAACCCTATTTGGGCCTTGCTTTTAGGTCCAAACAGATTATATTGCTATAGATATAGACAAGGGAAAACACCCCTCTACTTTAGTTACATGACTTGCTGTGGAGATGGAACGAATGGGACTAAGATTAGGCCTACGATGCTGAGGAGCTGTTCATTTGATTCTTTTGTACATTGATTTTGTGCTTCTTGTATTCCATCATTGTGATTTGTTTTGCTTCTTTCCTAGACACATGTTACCATGAATCATATATATATGTGCTTTAGTTGTTTGTTATTCCAGTCTTCTGTTATTACTATTGTTTTTATATTTACTACTTTCTCTATTGTTTATCTGTTTATCTTCCACTGAGTTACTCTGCCAATGAGGGAATAGCTTCCCCAATATCACACCCAAGGCCCTCACTGATAGTCAGCAGCCTCTATTATTTTGGGAAATTTTCTTGAGGCCATGTGACCAACTAGGTACGGGGCGCCTCTGGGTGGCCTTCGAAAATAGGACGTTTCTAAGTAGTATCATAGGAATTATTTTCCCTTGAAATAATATTTTTCACATTTATACATGAATATGATGAAATATGTACTTGGTAATAATCTATTCCTGGGAGTTGATAACTAGTGTACAGGGAAAAACCAATATACTTGGTTTAATTGCAATTTTTTTGGTTTTTCAATTATTATAGTTTATTTGATTTCACCATGAGTGATTTACATGATTTTTTCTATTATTTTTGAGGTTATTGCGGATATATATCTATTTCAGACCAATAAGATGAGGGTATTCCATCTCGTGCATCATATAGGAACTTTCTAGGGATCATATTCCATTCATTCTTTCCATTCCATATAGGGTGCATTAGTAATTTCTTGTTGTTGTGATAGGTGTTGTGCAAGATATGCATGATGTTGTTATTGTTGTCATGATAAAATACTTACTTTATGATAGGGTATTGTTGTGTATGTTTTTGTGTGAATGAACTGAAAACATCGGTTCTGGAGGTGTTATGGGCACTCATGGACTGGAATTTGGTGGATCATTGCCTTGTTTTCCATGTTATAACTTGTATAAGATGCCAAAAAATGATTTGCGCGAAGTATGGGCCCACACAGATCAGAATTTGGATCTTTTAATGTTCATTTCAGCGTGATTCTTGGTTCCGAAATAGATTCTGAGGCTTACTGTTCGATGAAACCTATAAAACAAACTGTGAAATGTTAAGTACACACCATGTGTTCTACTATTCGGAAGGAAATAGTTTTTCTTTAGTACACACCTTGTAGTCTCTAATCATGTCCTAGGTCATGTGTCCAGAGACACGGGATTGAGAAAGTCTGGTGGGAACACGTCATGTACCAACCGAACACGCCGTGTAGTGTTGACCCTTTGTCAGCCCGTGTAACTAAGAAAAGAGATGGATAAACCTTATGATATACATGTCGTGTCAGGATTGAACCCACCATGTAGTCTGACCTAGGTACCCAGCCGTGTCATGAACAACACGGGTTAGTGTTATCCTTTAACTCACATGCCATGTCCTCCATGAACATTCTGTGTAGTGTGAGTCGTGTGTCAGGTAGTGTCACTAACAACATGGTACATGTGAAGCTTATTTTGCGCATGTCGTGTCTACTGTGAACATGATGTGTAGTCGTGTCTTAGGAGAGTCATGTAGCATAACTGTGTAAAATTACTCGGGAAGGGGAAGAGTACTAAAGTACAACCTATGTGTTAAGACAACACGTCAGGTGTTTGGGGGATACATGACCTACTTTGGCAGGAGTACAAGCCCATGTAAATGACTTAAAGGAACACACTGTGTAGGAATTTTACACATTGTGTAGTAATGTTATTTAAAAATTGAGTACTTTCTTTCTCATGTTTCATTCTTATACATATAGTTTTATATCCTTTATAATATTGATCTAAGTTGTGTGCTTGACCTTATAGATTCATGCCACCAAAACGTCCTCTGATTGTACGCCAGTTTCCCGGTGGTGATCAGACATTGGACATGGCTGATTAGGGACTACATGCATATCCTCAATTCATTCTAGTCTTGGCACCAACCGTTATACCTGACATAGGTTCTGTATCATAGTTTAGAGAGGGGTTTTTTGAAGATGATGCAGAACTTTTATGGATCACCTCCTCCTACCCCATCGATGGCAGAATTGACATGGGACTTTCAGCAGTATCATCCTCCCACATTCTCTTGGGATGGAGGACCCCGAGACACGGAGTCTTCGCTAGAAGACATGCTGACGATTTTCATGCATATGGAGATACCTCCAGATAAGAGTGTAAATCTCACTACCTACATGCATCGAGACTCCTACAAGAGGTGCTAGGATGTGATCTCACAGGCATGATTCCAGTAGAATATGGCTTGGTATGAGTTTCAGTGTATCTTCTACGATAACTTCTTTCTGGTGACCTCGAGGGATGATCAAGCCCGAGAGTTCATGAGTCTGGAGAAGGGTAGTCTTACTGTTATAGATTATTCTTATCACTTCATAGATCTACAATGTTTCTATCCTATTCGAGGATGTTATGATTTTTTCCTCTCACTGATGTTTGAGGATTGTCTGGGGAACAACATTCGATCTAATGTGAACATCTTCAGGTTAACTACGATATTCTCTATCATCAACTAGGTGCTAATAACAGGGCATAATTTCAGGGATTCTAGAGCTGTGAGCTTGGGTAGTTCGGCATGCGGTGGTAGAATTACTCCTACTGATAAGATGACATTTCGAAGTGAGATTGCACAAGGAGAATAGAGTAGGAGAGATGTATCTTCTGGTGGCCAGGTGGTGTGCTATCAGTACAGAAAGAGTGGTCATATTAGGCCACATTGCATGAGGGACCCAGTGGAGGGCAGATCTTGTGGCACGATTGGTCGTCTTCATCACATCTATTTGATCTTCTCAGTAGCAGTTGGTGATAGTTGTTATGCTATAACTCCACATTCATGGGCATCACCACTAGTTTCTCACCAGTATGAGAACTAGAGTTCTACCAGTCATTCCGGCCGAGGTGGAGGTCATTGCCGAGGTATCCAGTTGCCAGGTTTTCAATGAAATGAGGGTGGATCAGCTCAGAGTGGTTAGGTAGGGTCACATGGTCGTGGTACAGGTCCGACTTTTACAGTGGTGCATACCCAGCAGGAGCAGGATCCTAGACCCTCTATCGTTCGAGGTATGATCATAGTAGCCTCTGTTTAGCTTCTACTATTTTCGATATAGGGGATTCTCGAATCATTATATATGTTTCTGTCACGAAGAGCCTTGGTCTCTGCATCTTTTCTTCTACTGATATCTTAACGCTAGACAATCCATTGAGGACGAGGATGGATAGTATACACCAGTGCAGGGAGTGCCCTCAAGTGGTTGGTGGGTGTTACTTCTTATAATTCCTATATGTCCTAGACATGACATTATATGATGAAATTCATGGGATGGACTTATTAGTTCAATTCCAGTAATTCGTCGACTGTAATCATCACAGGGTAAGTTTCACGTCACCAGATGGTGAATATTTTATTCATAATGGTGAATGGGATGTCCAGGCGAGCCGAGCCTGACCCAAGCATCATGGGATGGGAGGAGTTATATCCCAGATTGCTAGTCTATATCTGGATGACTAGGGGACTTCACAGTTATACTTTCATCTAGTGGTGGATCTTTTCATAGATGTATTTCTAGATGACTTTTTAGTTTTTCTTCCAAAGCATGAGGTACAATATTCTATTGAGCATCTGCCAGGAGTGGAACCAGTTTCCATTCATCCTTATAGGATGGATACACCTGAGTCGCATGAACTCAAGAAGCAGTTGGATGAGTTGTAGGAAAAGGGTTTCATCAAAAACAGTACATATCCTTGGGGATCACCTATCCTGTTTGAGAAGAAGGCGGACAGTACCCTTAGGATTTGTGTCGAATATCAGAAGTTGAACCACATGAAGGCCATGAACTAATATCTGTTTCCTTGGATTGATGACCTCTATGATTAGCTTCGAGGAGCCTGGGTGTTCTCAAAGATTGAATTGAGATCTGGTTACCATAAGTTGTGTGTTAGGCCATATGATATTCCTCTCATATCCTTCCAGAGTAGTTATGGTCTATAAAAGTATATTGTTATATTGTTCGGTCATACGAATGCATATACATTTTTCATGGCACCGATGAACCGAGTGATCTATCCACACTTGGATTACATCATAATGGTTTTCTTGGATGATATCTTGGTGTACACTCACACTCGACACGACCATGCCACCCATCTTAAGGGCATTCTAAGTACACTGAGAGAGATTCAGTTATATGATATGCTCTCAAAATGCCACTTTTTGATGGATCATATTCACTTCATGGGTCATGTTACCTCAGATAAAGGAGAATCAGTAGACCCCTAAGAAGTGAGAGAAGTAGTTTCTTGGGAGCAGATGAAGAATGTCCTTTAGGTGTGGAGTTTTCCAGGGTTTACAGGATAAAACAGATGTTTTATAAAGTACATTTCATTCTTAGTAGCACCGCTGAAAAGTTTGACTAAGAAGGGTGCAAAGTTCTTGTGGTCAGATTCTTGTGAGTTAACATTTCAGGGGATAAAAGAGAGGTTATCTTCTGCACCAATACTAGACATTCCAGAGTTGGTAAAGAGCTATACTATTTGTTGTAATGCATCAGGTATCAGGCTGGGTGTTGTGCTTATGCAGGGAGATAGAGTCTGTGCATACGGGTATCATCAGTTGAAGCCACATGAGAGGAATTACCCAACACAGGATCTCGAGTTGGATGTTGTTGTTTAAGTCTTTAAATGTTGAAGACATTATCTTCTAGAAGAGCACATTTTTGTTTTCCCCATCCAGAATATTCTCAAGTACATTTTCACTCAGCATGATCTGATTTTGATACGGTGAAGGTGGGTTGAGTACCTTCAGTCCTTCAACATTGAGCTTGCCTATACACCTGAGAAAGGTAATAGGGTTGATAATGTTTTGAGCAGAAGGACTCAGATAAAGGTAGTTCAGGAGGCCAGTAGTGAGTGGTAGCTTATTGATCTGATCTCTGAGATGCATATGGAAGTGCATGACAAACAAGGGTAGACATTTCTTTATGATGTGGTTGTTACCTCTACACATCATGATCGAGTGCGAATGCGGCTTCTATTATATTCTTATGTCCTAGGCCAATGGGAGAGTGTTTCAGGAGGAGACCCTATTCCAAGATGCATCATAGGGTAGGATGATATCTTTCATTTCCATGGGAGCGTATGGGTGCCAACAGATATACGTGAGGAGCTGATGCTGGATTTTCATTCCATGGTTTGGGAATTTCATCCTGGTGTCACCAAGTTGTATCATGATCTACAGCATTAGTATTAGTGGTCAGGTATGAAGAGGAATGCTTCTAGCTTCGTCATGAGGTTTTCCACTTGTTAGTAGGTTAATGTAGAGGATTAGTGGCCAACAAGGCTTTTACAGTAGTTACCCATTCCCAAGTGTAAGTGGAACAACGTCATGATGGGTTTCGTAATAGGGTTTCCGAGGTCACCTCGAGGGAATGATGAAGTTTTGGTTGTCATTGACCGACTCCCAAAGTTTACCCAAATCATTATGATTAAGGATCCCTTTAGTGTTGATGAGCTGGGATGGTTGTTCACCAATTAGATAGTACGTTTACATGGATTTCCACACTCCATTATTTTAGACAGGGATTCCCATTTTACATCTCAGGTCTGGAAGGGGCTTTAGAAGGATTTTAGTATACATGTGCTTTTGAGTATAGCTTACCACCACCAGATAGACGTCCAGTCCGAGTGAACGATTCAGGTGCTTGAGGACAAGAACTGAGCATTCATCCTAGATTTTGGAGGTTCTTGGGAGAAGAATATACCTCTTGTAGAGTTTTCCTACAACAATAGTTTTCAAGAAACTATTAAAATATCACCATATGAGGCTTTGTAAGGTAGGCCATGCCGATCACCCTTATGTTTGCTGGAGGCAGGAGTGACAGCTTTGTTGGGACCTCGTCCTGTCCAGGAGACCACAGAGTAGATAGAGTTGATTTTGAAGAGTATGGATACTGCACAGTCTCAATAAAATTCTTATGATGATTAGTAGAGATGACCTATGGAGATAGACTATGGGGATCAGGTTTTCCGGCATGTCACATCGATGTTAGGACACTAGAGGATTAGGATACGGGGTAAGCTTTCACTAAGGTACGTCGGGATGTTTGAGGTACTGGATAGAGTTTTTCTGATTGCCTATATGCTGTAGTTACCCCACTGGTACCGAGATATGAACGACGTTTTTCACGTTTCTCAGCTCTGACGTTACTTTACATACTTGTCTCATGTCTTTGTTCCTGAGGAGTTTTGTAACACCCGAGACTTTTATGAGAAATATTTTGTTTTTATGTTATATAAATAATCAAATGGATCTTTCACTACACAAAACACTATCTTGACTTGCTTTACACGCAATTTCGACCTTCCTCGATAGCTTTCATCGTACGCAATACCGAGTTTCACTAAACGACAATATTCTATTAAAATATTATTAAAACTAGCCGTTATGAATAGTAATAACCACTTCTTGGAATTTTTTAAATTTCATATTTCAAAATGGACTTCATTTTTAAATTCAGAATTTAGAAATTAGCCTAGGGTGAAATTTTGGTATTTTTCTGAAAACATTCAATTTTTGATGAGTAGTGAAAACACTTGGTTACTATTTAAAAACCGACTTTTTATTTAAATAATTATTTATTTTATTTAAATTTATTTTCTATAAAAATTGATACAGAATACCTATATATGTTCAATGCAATTCATTGGAGTCATTTTATAATAATTTTTGATATTTTAAAATTTTTATTGAACTTTTCACCGTCTTTTACCCACATCGTAGAAGAATTTCCAAATTCACATAAAACATAATTTTACCGCTTATATGAGAGAAATTTTAAAATTCCAAGAGACACGGTTGATGTCATTATGTAAAATTTGGTTCTATGAGATGAAAATAATTTTTGGTGAATAGTAACTTATTACTTTTTTCTCACGGTTAAAAGTAAACAGGGTAATTAAGGGTAAAAATGATATTATTATTACCCTAAAACATGTCCTAATTCTATTGGATAAGTGTAATTCGGCCAAAAACATCCTTAGTAATAAAATATGATCATTTAGGCCCACATGGATTAGATTAGGACATTTATTATTAATTTATTTAAAGAAGGGTTAAAATAGTTAAAATCAAAATTTAATAACTAAATCATTTTCAATATAGGGTTATACATAAGATAAATTAGACTATAAATATTAATTAGAAAGATAAAAGGATTTAATACATAATTATATTTTATTTTTAATTTTTATACATTTAATTGTTTAATTTATTTATGACATAATGATGATGCAGTAATTATCTTATTAATGAAATGTTGACATAATTGATGTTATAAATACACAAATAAATGTAATTTGAGACTTTTTATGAATTAAAATAATTTTATATCTTAATATGACATGTTATTATTAATTTAAGTATCTTTTTTCAAACTAATCATTCTTTTATGATTTTCATAAAAATCAATTACCAAATATTGTCAAAATTGACATAAAATAGTTCTTAAAACAAATATTATATTATTAATTGTTATTTTATTCCTAAAAATATAAGGATTGCCACAATCACTTAGATAAGGTTATATATATTAATAATAAACAACATGGGGTTCGTATGGCTTGTTATCATAAGTTTATTCAGCTTATAGTGTAAGAAAACAAGAAGACACGGTAAAAGATAAATTATCTAACTTAAAGTTAAATCTAAATGATAAGGTTAAAATAGATACCTAAACTTGTTTAAATTCTATTGTATGAGAGTATTTAGACCCATACCCACCTTAACTTCTAAATAAATCAATTTTGAGCTATTAAAAACCTAATATGACTTTATAATAAAATAATATTTTTAGTTTTTCCAAAGGTGCCCATGTCCTCCCTTATAAAAGGGAACCTCCTACCTCTCTTCCTCACACAACTTTGAGCCTTCACGCTCTGCCAAACCCAGCCAAATTCTCTTCTCCACTTCCCTAGAAATATCCTAGATGTCCTTTTCTTCTTCAAAGACCAATTTTAGTTCCTTAAAAGGAGGTCTCAATGAGGCGCTTCAAAGAATAGGTAATGTCTGTTACCGATTCTTTCAACTTTATTTCTTCTTCCACTTCTTCGTCATTAGTTGTTTCATTATGAAGTAATAACATCAGTATCACTAATATACTAAGATGTTATTATAAGTGTGAAACAACCTTATTTAACCATTGATCCATCCTACGGAAAATGAAATCACCGCGCGTGTGTACGTATGGAGTACCATCTCCACGTCGTGGTGTAATCTATTTTCCACCACCTCCTTACTTGGATGGTTATAATGGTGTAAATAATAAATATATATGATTATTATAAAGTGATATTTATTCTGAAATAGTATACATACACTCCAATACAATTCCACGATCATGGGAATGATATCATCGCTCGTGCATACGTACGGAATACCGTCTCCACAATGTGATGCGACTCGTTCTACATGATCATCATTGCATAATGATTATATAAATGAATTTTAAGAATTAATATGATATATATTACACTAATAAAATTATGGAAATTTTGTATCTATAATCTAAAAAGAAGAATAAGAATTTATTCGACAAAACACGCATAAGAACAAAAAGTAATAAACACCCGAATAACAAGTAGCAATGAAATATTACTAATAAGAAGCTAAGAATATGACCATATATGATATCATATAAATATGTATGATTCTAGAATAAGTCAATGAAATTATATAAATCATTATACAGGAGGTTCAGAAACTTACGAAGAAAATCGGACCTAAGGTAAGGGAAAATCTCGCAATCTCATTTTTATCTGAGATTGTTTATACATCAGAATTTACTGGGGAATATTTTTCATCAACATACATGTTTCCCCAATATGTAATATTTATATCCATATACAATTTTTTAAATCCAATTTTACCCTTCGGTGACATTTTATTAAAAGATATGAAAGGAATCTTTTGTCTTTTTTTGTACGAGGTACTTTTTGACTTTTCCGGACAAAGTACGAGAAGAATGTTTTCTAACTTATACGGCATGAATGGTTTTTATGATTTCATAAAACATTACTTCCATTAAGTGTCCTTTAAAAGTTTTCATGTTTATTTTTAATCAATTTATTTTAGTTTAAAATTGTATGACATGTTAAGAAAGGAAAACATTTTTTGATGTAGAAAGGATATTTTCCTCAAGAATGGAGTTCAAGTGTTTTATCAAAATTATATTCCAGTTAAGATAATATAGGTTTCTGTTTCTATCACTATTATTAAAATGATTTGATTATGTTGTGATGGATTTATTTTTATGAATTCTTTTATCTTATATGATTTTTTTATGATTTCACGATGTTTAAGAATCCAATTTTTATTACTTGGGTTATGCTATGATATATGTTTTATGATTTTGTGGCACACATAAGAATGGTATAATAATGAGATGGGTGGGACCTATATCTCCCTCCAATTAAATGGGTAATGATTTATATCTCATGATATAGACATGGCTAGAATGGCAGGTTAATCTGGTTTAGTGAAACAGGAATGAAACGAGGAGTGAACTCGGTTCATAAATGAACTTTGTCCACTATGATAGTACTGGAAATGAGTCGTGACTTATAGGAAATGATTATCTATGATTATGTATGTATGCCACAAAGTTTCATGTTTTAATTATGATAATTGGGATTACATTTTACTACTATGATTTATCCCATGTTATGAAATTATGATCTCTTTTGCAGGTTATGATTTCTAAAATGTTATGTTCTTATGAATATGATGTGATTGATATTTATTTTGTTTACCCTTACTGAGCGTTTGAGCTCACACTTTTTTATGTTTTCATTCCCTAGGTCATGAATAAGATTATTGAGTAGGATATGCCAAAAGGGGATTTAGATATGATGAAATAAATGGGAGACAGTATAGATGCTTTATGAACCAGTTGTTTATGTTTCCCAGTTTCTAAAGACACTATACCTATACTGTCCATTCATTGTTTTGTTATATATTTTAATAAATTTACATTAATGTTGAAGTATTAACAATGTATGTAAAGTATGGGTCGTTATAGTTGGTATCAGATAAAAGGTATAGTCAACCTTTGGAAACTAGGATGTGAAAGCCTTACTAAGAACCCTAAGGATAAGTCTAAGCATAGAACACAATCTTAGTGTTTTAGAATTGGCCGTGAACAACCTATGATAAGACCTTATGTGTGAAATTTTCTTCTTGATTTTGTGGCTTTCCTATTATAATTAGTGTTTCTCAGACTATTCTTCTTGGTTTTAGTCAATGGATGGAACCTGAAGGAACCGTGTTAATGCGAATTGCGACGATCAATGCAATTATTACCCCCCAGAGCAACCAAACGTTATGGGAGATGGAATGAAAAATCTTGTAGCCATGATCACACAACTTTATCAATCTATGAATCATGTCGGACATCCAAACGAGCAAAGGAAGGAGCATCATTCTGTTGAATCCTTTATGAGGCAGCGTCCACCATCATTCAACGGGTGTACTGATCCCTTAGTTGCTGAACAATGGATTAGTACTACTGAGAAGATATTTTTAGATCTTCAATGTTCTGAATGTGATAAATTCATCTTAGCAGCGACTCTTTTGGAAGGAGATGATGATAAATGGTGAAATCTTATTAAAAATACGAGGAAAAGGGATGAAATTGAGTCCATGGAATGGGACGAGTTCAAAAACATATTTTTCAATAAGTACTTCTCTCTTATTCTTTGAACAAAGATGGAGAATGAGTTTCTTAAACTAAAGCAAAAGGATGATGAATCTGTTGGTACCTATAAAGCAAATTTTACAAGACTTGCAAGGTACGCTTCTGGTATTATTATCCAACTAGAGAGTAAGATCGATCAATTCATTAGTGGCTTAAAACCAAGTCTTCGAAGGGTATTAGCCATAAGGGACTTCAATAGCTACGAGGAAATCATTCGATGTGATCTCAAAGTTGAGATGGAGTTTGGAGTAACCCATTGGTCATATGGGTTTGATAAGAAGAGGAAATGGAATTCAAAGGAAAATCTAAAGAGCACACTGAAAAGAAGATGAGTTTTCCCTTATGCTCAATGTGTGGAATGAAACATGGAGGGAGTCATCTTAAAGGGACAAGTAAATGTTTCAAATGTGGAAAAGAAGGTCATTGGGCATTTGAATGTCGCAATGATGGGAAGAATATGTATAGTGATGAGAACAAAGAAAAGGCTACACATAGTGCACCTCCAACAATTTAATGTTACAAGTGCAAGGAAATGGGGAATTATGCCAATCAATGCCCTAATCCAAGGGTTGTTGATGATTATCGACGTCAACAAACTCTTAAGGATAAAGACAAAGGAATGTCACATGAAATTTCTATCAGCGATGTGGAGTACGATAACGAAGTGGTGAAAGGTACACATACCATCCACTATAATGTAGCAAATGTTTTATTTGATTTTGAATCCACCCACTATTTTATTTTTGAATAATTTTCTAAGGGTATCGTTGTATTACCTCAACAATTAGATGTTGAGTTAGATGTGACAACCCCTAATGGCACAACAGTCGCATCAAAAGTTTATAATTCTTCTCTAATTGAAGTTTGTGGGAAAGTGCTTCATACAAATCTTGTGATCCTTCCTATAGTGGAATTTGATGTGATTCTTGGCATGGATTGGATTTCTCTATATGGAGCTCATATCAATTGCCTAATAAGGGAAGTCACATTTCATATTTTAGACCTATCTATGATCATCTATCGCTTCAAGGAAGAACATAACCTTCCAGTGGAAATTTCTTCCATCTTATGGTCCTTGATTCCACTAAATGAGGGGTATTTATCTCAAATGGTTGGTGAGAAACTCACAATTAAAAATTTTCCCATTAGACGGGAGTTTGACGATGTGTCTAAAGGAATTGTCGGATCTTCCACCAAATTGTGAAGTTGAGTTTTCAATAGAACTCATACCGGGTGCTTTCCCTATTTCAATGACACCTTATAGGAAGGCCCCAATTGAGTTGTAAGAATTGAAGAAGCAACTCCAAGAGAATATTGATAAGGGATTCATAGGCCCAAGTGCGTCACCTTGGGGAGAACCTATTTTGTTTGTTAAGAATAAAGACCGATCAATGAGACTCTGCATTGATTATCGAGAACTTAACAAGATCACTATCAAGAACAAATATCCTCTCCCACACATTGATGACTTATTTGACCAAATACATGGAGCTCAATACTTTTCCAAGATTGATCTTCATTCAGGGTATCATAAATTAAGGTTCAAAAGGGAGGATATACCAAATATGGATTTCCGTACAAGGTATGGACACTATGAATCTATAGTGATTCCATTTGGTCTTACTAATGCCCCTGCTATCTTCATGGATATGATGAATAGAGTCATTAGAGACTATCTTGATCTGTTTGTGGTAGTCCTTATAGATGATATTCTTGTATATTCAATGAGAAAGGAAGAACATGAAGATCACTTGATAATTATATTAAAGACCCTGAGAAAGGAGAATCTTTATGCCAAATTTACCAACTGTGAATTTTGGCTTCTAAAAGTTTAATTTTTTTGTCACATAATCTAAAATGAGGGGATATCTGTGGATCCAGCAAAAACAGAGGTTATCGAAAGATGGTCGAGACCAACAACAGTAATTGAGATCCGACGTTTTCTTTGTTTGGATGGATATTATCAATGTTTTGTGAAATATTTTTCATGATTATCTAATCCACTCACCAGGTTGACTCAAAAAAGAGTTAAGTTCGTGTGGATGGAGAAATGTGAAGTGAATTTCAATGAGTTGAAAAGACGGTTATCCAGTGCACCTGTTCTCACACTTACTTGTAGTGGATAAAGGTTTGTTTTCTATAGTGATGCATCCAAGAAGGGATTGGGATGTGTTCCTATGAAAAACGATATGGTGATAGCTTATGCCTCACGACAGTTGAAAATCCATGAGCAAAATTACCCTACTCAAGATTTGGAGTTAGCTATGGTAATCTTTGTATTAATGATTTGGAGGCATTATCTTTATGGAGAAAGGTGTTACATTTATACTGATCATAAATGATTAAAGTATATTTTCACACAAAAGGAGCTGAATATGCACCAAAGAAGATGGTTGGAGATGATTAAGGATTACGACTGGTCAATTCATTACCACCTGAGGAAAGCAAACAAGGAGGAAGATGCATTAAGTCAACAAGACCATGCTATCTTATCCATGATTAGGATAGAAAAAGATCCAATATTTATGGATTTACAAAGTATGGATCTTGGAATTATTATGAAAGGGAAAAAACATATCTTTCTCAAATGAATGTTCAACCATCTATACATGTGAATATTAAAGAGGCACAGAAAGAAGATGTCGAGTTACAAAAGAAGGTGAGAAATGTTCCTGAATTCAACCTTGATTGTGATGGGATAATAATTTTCAGGAATCAGGTTTGTGTTCCTCCAATCCCCGAATTAAAGAAGGTGCTACTAGATGAGGCTCATAGTTCTTCATTCTCTATTCATCCTGTAAGCACGAAGATGTATAGGGACCTGAAAGAGTACTTCTAGTTGGATGTAATGAAAAGAGATTTTTCTGAATATGTCTCTCGATTCTTGGTTTGTCCGCAAGTTAAAGATGAGAGACAGATGTCTAACAGGATGTTACAACCATTACCCATACCTGAATGGAAATTGGAAAATATCACTATGGACTTTGTCACTGGACTTCCAAAAACATCCAAAGGCAAGAATGTTATCTGGGTCATAGTTGATCATCTTACAAAGTCTGCACACTTCATTGCTATTAGAGAGGATTTCTCTGTAGATTAGCTTGCCATGATATATGTATAGGAAGTGGTAAGATTGCATGGAGTACCAATTTCCATTATATCTGATCGGGATCTGAGGTTTACCACAAATTTCTGGTGAAGTCATCAGCATACTCTCGATACAGAGTTGAGTTTCAGCACTCTTTATCATCCTCAGACAGACGGTCATTCTGAGAGGAAAATTCAAACTCTAGAAGATATGTTAAGAGCTTTCTCTATGGATTTCAAAGGTGGTTGGGATCAACACCTACCTTTGGTGGAATTTTCATATAATAATAGCTTTCACTCCAGTATTCAGATGGCTCCTTATGAAGCTCTCTATGAAAAGAAATGCAGGACTCCAACTTGATGGGATGATGTTGGGGAAATAAAGCTATTAGGACCTGATCTTGTTGATGACATGGTAGAAAAGGTCTGATCTATTCAACAACACATTAGAGCTTCTCAGAGTCGAAAAAAAAGTTATGCCGACAACCGAACAAAAGACCTAGAGTTTGAAGTGGGTGATAAAGTGTTCTTACGAATATCTCCTTTGAAGAGGGTAATGATATTTGGAAATAAGGGAAAGCTGAGCCCTAGGTATATCGGTCCTTTTGAAATTCTGGATCGTGTTTGAAAGGTAGCATACCGATTGGTGCTTCTACCGAATCTCTCCCAAGTTCACAATGTGTTCCATGTATCTCTCCTGAGGAAGTACATACCTGATCCCTCACTTGTACTCAGCTTAGAAGTTGTATCACTGGAGCAAGATCTTTCCTATGAAGAACAGCCGATAGAGATTATAGATCGTAGAGAAAAAGTCCTAAGGAACAAGACCACTCACATGGTGAATGTTTTATGGAGGAACCTCCAATTAGAAGAAGCTACTTGGGAACTTGAGGATATAATGAGGGAGAGGTATCCTCATCTGTTTGTAATGAAGTGACGAATTTTGAGGGTGAAATTCATTTTAAGGGGGGTAGAATGTAAGACCCGAGTCTTTTATGAGAAATATTTTGTTTTTTTATTATATAAATCCTCAAAGGGATCTTTCACTACACACAACACTAGCTTGGAATTCTTTACACGCAATCACGACCTTCCTTGATAGCTTGTGTCGTATGCAATACCGAGTTTCACTAAACAACAATATGCTATTAAAATATTTTTATAACTAGCCGTTATGAATAGTAATAACCACTTTTAGAAATTTTTTAAATTTCATCTTTCAAAATGGACTTCATTTTTGGATTCGGAATATCGAAATTAGCCTTGGGTGAAATTTTGGTATTTTTCTGAAAACTTTCAATTTTTGACGAATAGTGAAAACATTGGGTTACTATTTAAAAACTGACTTTTTATTTAAATAATTATTGATTTTATTTAAATTTATTTTAGGTAAAAATTGATACATAATACCTATATAAGTTCAATGCAATTCATTGAAGTCATTTTAAAATAAATTTAGATATATAAAAATTTTTATTGAACTTTTCATCGTCTTTTACCCTCCACCTAGAAGAATTTCTAAATTCACATAAAACATAATTTCACCACATTTGTGAGTGGAATTTCAAAACTCTAATAGACACGGTTGATGTCAGTACATAAAATGTGGTTCAATGAGATGAAAATAATTTTTGATGAATAGTAACTTCTTACTTTTTTTACCACAGTTAAAAGTAAATTGGGTAATTAAGGGTAAAAATGATATTATTATTACCCTAACACATGTCATAATTCTATTGGATAAGTGTAATTCGAGAAAAAACAACCTTAGGAATAAAATATGACCATTTAGGCCCACTTGGATTAGATTAGGATATTTATTATTAATTTATTTAAAGAAGGGTTAAAATAGTTAAAATAAAATTTTTATAACTAAATAATTTTTAATATAGGGTTATACATAAGATAAATTCAACAATAAATATTAATTAGAAAGCTAAAAATATTACATAAATAAAGATATTTTATTTGTAATTTTTAAACATTATATAATTTAATTTATTTATGACACTATGATGATGCAGTAATTATCTTATTAATGAAATATTTGCATAATTGATGTTATAAATACCCAAATAAATGTAATTTGAGACTTTTTAGGAATTTGAATAATTTTTTAGGTTAATATCACATTTTATTATTAATTTATGTAAATTTTATAGAACTAATCTTTCAGTTATAATTTTCACAAAAATCAATTACCAAATAGTATCAAAATTGACATAAAATTGTTTTTAAAACAAATATTATATTATTAATTGTTATTTTATTCCAAAAAATATAAGGTTCGGACAAATGACTTATATATGGTTATATATACTAATAATAAAAAACTTGGGGTTCGTTTGGCTTTTTATAGTATGTTTATTAACCTTATAGTTTAAGAAAATAAGAAGACAAGGTAAAAGTAAAATTATCTAACATAAAGTTAAATCTAAATGATAAGGTTAAAATAGATAACTAAACTTGCCTAAATTCTATTGGATGAGAGGATTTCTACCCATATCCACCTTATCTTAAAAATAATTCTATTTGGAGCTATTAAAAACCGAATATGACTTTATAATAAAATAATAGTTTTAGATTTTCCAAAGGTTCCCCTCTCCTCCCTTATAAAAGGGAACCTCCTCCCTCTCTTCCTCGCACCACTTTGAGCCTTCAAGCTCGGCCAAACCATGAAAAATTATCTTCTCCACTTCCCTATAAATATCATAAAGGTCCTGGTATTCTTCAAAGACCAATTTTAGTGCCCTAAAAGGAGGTCTCAAAGAGGCGCTTCAAAGAAGAGGTAATGTCTGTTACCGATTCTTTCAACTTTATTTCTTCTTCCTCTTATTCATATTTAGTTGTTTAATTATGAATTAATAACATCATTATACCTCATATACATATATTTTATTATATGTATGAAAACCCCCTATTTCACCATCGATCCATCCTACGGAAAATGAAATCACCGCGCGTGCGTACGTACGGAATACCGTCTCCACGTCGTGGTGTAATCTATTTTCCACCACTACCTTACTTGGATGGGTATAATGGTGTAAAGAATAAATATACATGAATATTGTAAAGTGATATTGATTCTGAAATAGTATACATACACTCCAATACAATTCCACGATCATGAGAATGATATCATCGCTCGTACGTACGTACGGAATACCGTCTCCACGATGTGATGTGACCCGTTCTACATGATCTTCATTGCATAATGATTATATAAATGAATTGAATGAATGAATATGATATATATTACACTAATATCATTCTGTAAATTAGGTATCTATAATCTAAAAATAAGAGTACGAATTTATTCGACAAAACCCGTATAAGAACAAAAAGTAATAAACACCAGAATAACAAGTAGCAATGAAATATTACTAATAAGAAGCTAAGAATATGACCATATATGTTATCATAAAAATATGTATGATTCTGGAATAATTCAATGAAATTATTTAAATCATTATACAGGAGGTTCGGACACTTACGAAGAAAATCGGACCTAAGGTAAGGGAAAATCTCACAATCTCTTTTTTATCTAAGATTGTTTATACTTCAGAATTTACTAGGGAATATTTATCATATACATCCATTTTTCCTAAATATGTAATATTTATATCCTTCTACAATTCTTGAAAGCAAATTTTACCATTTGGTGAGTTTTTATTAAAAGATATGAAATGAATCTTTTGTCTTTTTTCGTACGAGGTACTTTTTTACTTTTCCGGCCAAAGTACAAGAAGAATATATTTTTAACTTATACGGCATGAATAGATTTTATGATTTCATAAAACATTATTTACATGAAGATTCCTTTACAAGTTCCCATGTTTATTTTTAATAAACTTCTTTTAGTTTAAAATTTTATTACATGTTAAGAAATGAAAAATGTTTTTGAATTAGAAAGTATATTTTCCTCAAGAATGGAGTTCAAGTGTTTTATCAAAATTATTATCCATCTAAGATAATATTGGGTTCTGTTTCTATCCTTATTATTACGTTGATTTGATTATGTTGTGATGCAATCATTTTTATTAATTTCTTTATCTTTTATGAATTGTTTTATGATGTCATGATGTTTATGAATCCCATTTTTATTACATGGGTTATGCTATGATGTATGTTTTATGATTTCATGGAACACATAAAAATGGTATCATTATGAGATGGGTGGGACCTATATCTCCCTCCAATGCATTGGGTAAAGATTTATATCTCATTAGACAGACATGTCTGGAACAGCAGGTTAATCCGGTTCAGTGATACAGGACTGAAATGAGGAGTGAACTCGGTTCAGAAATGGAATTTGTCTGCTAAGATAGTCTTGGCAATGAGTCTTTACTACTATGAAATGACTCTCTATGATTATTTGTATATGCCACAATGTATCAAGTTTTAAATTATGATTATTGGGATACCATTTTACAACTATGATTTATCCAATGTTATGAAATTATGATCTCTTTTGCAGGTTATGATTTCCAAAATGTTATGTTTTTATGAATATGATGTGATTGAGATTTTTTTACCTTTACTGAGCATTTGATCTCACCATTTTGTATGTTTTCTTTCCCCAGGTCATGAAGAAGGTTATTAAATAGGATATGCCAAAAGGGACTCTAGATATGATGAAATAAATGGGAGACATTGTAGATTCTTTATGAACCAGTTGTTTATGTTTCCCAGTTTCTAAAGACACTATACCTATACGGTCCTTTCATGGTTTTGTTATATGTTGTAATAAGTGTACATTAATTTTGAAGTATTAACCATTTATGTAATGTATGGGTCATTATAAGGTTGAGCTCGAAGAGAATGCATCATTTGAGGAGCATCATATCCAGATTGTCGATCGAAGTACAAATGTTCTCTATTGCTGGTCTATTCCTCTTGTATGAGTGCTATGGCAACACGAGCAGGTTATGGAAAAGAATTAGGAGAGGGAGGCTAATGTATGAGAACAATGGCTGTAAATGTTCGAGGTTTATTCTTCTATGCTGTGCTAAGGAAATTTGTAGTCGAATTTATTTGAGGGGAAATTTTTTAAGAACGCAGATGATCTTTTCAAGTATGTTTTATTTTTCTGGTCGTTTTCGAGAAAAAGAGGAAAATCTGGATATTTTCAAAGTACACCTCATGTACTTGGTTAAAACAGGTATATAGGTGCTAGTCGTGTAGCAGCCATGCACACAACTGTGTGGGGTGACATGGAGGCCGCCTAAAGTGGAGTATGAAAACTGTGAGTACACGCCATGTACTTCAAAAATACACACCATGTACTTTATTTTTTTCATTAAATGTACCTGGGTCACAGCTAATCACTAGAACACTCTCCTTCGTGGTCTTGTTTGTCTTAGAGCCCTATACGTCGGCAAATATTCGACGAACCCCTGAGAGAGCGTCCGTCTTCCGAATAGAACACTGTCAGTTCCGTTGGAATCACATAGTTGATTTCTCTTTTCTCCTAGAGCCCCATCTTCTGATTTTTCATCTCTCATGTGTTATCATGGGTTGAAAGTTTTGGATGTTTTTGTAGATCTATGGTGTTCCAAGGTGATTCAAGCCTCGAGGGTCACTTATAGGGATCTTCCAATGTCGAGGTAGGTGGTTTGTGCACATATGTGGAATTTCATTGAGTATTATGTTCAGTTATGCCCAATACCCTTGAAGGGGGTATTGTAGGTTTACCGTTTTACCCCTGTTAATTTCCTTATTTGCTGGTATGTGTAAATAAATGCTAGTTGGATGTTAATAGGGTTGTTTTCCATGCATCAGATTTGATTCCCATGCATGTTCTGTTTACGGTCATTTGATCATGTTTAGTAGTAAGACATCAATGATGTTTCCATGCCTAGTACTATAGGATGGAGAGATTATATTATCTGACATACTTGAGATGATGTATACTATTTATCCATGTAGTTTTTGAGGTTTACTTGGTCCATATTGCATTGATATTCTTGTTGACTAAACTTATGCTATAAGGGGAATTGAATTTGCATGATTCCTCAAAGGGTCATGATTTACCTTTGAATTTATGGGGAATTGACCGAGTGAGCATAATCAGAGAGTATTGATATATTATTATAACTAATCTTTAGTAGATAGGCTATGTGCACTTCTTAGAGGGTTACTTTTCAGGAATAGTTGTTTTGATATGTTGAAATGTTTCTGTTGAGTACTTTCTTGATTACTACTTCTATACATTTAACTTCCATATATTCACTGACTGTTAGGCACAGATATTTTGGTGGTTTCCTATTGGGATTGAGTCTCACACCTTATTTGGGCCATGCTATTAAGCACAAACTCATTATATTGATGCAGGTATACATAAGGGAAAGTATCCTTCTACTTCAGGTACTTGACTTGTTGTGGAGATGGAGAGAATGGGACCATGCATACTCTTGCGATACTGAGGAGATATGCATTTGTTTCTTTTGTACTTTTCTTTAGTTCATCTTGTATTCAAGATTTTTGATTTTTTTGGCTGTTTTCCTAAACACATGTTACCATGCATCATTTATATATGTGTTTTACTTGTTTGCCATTCCAGTCTTCCGCTATTACTGATGTTGGTATATTTACTTCTTCCACTATTGTGTATTTTTTCCATTCAAATATGTTACTCTACCAATGAGGGAATAGTTTCCCCTCTATCACGCCTAAGGCCCTCGCTGCTTGTATGAATCTATTGATGTTTGGAGAAATGCACTTGAGGCCTTATGTCCAACCTGGTACGGGGCGCCTCTAGGTTGATTCTGGAACCAGGACGTTACACAAACCACAAATGTTCAGACAGAATGTACCCACATAGCTTTAAAAAAATCCTAACAGTGACTTTGAAACCTCCCTTAGGTATAATGCCTCCTATGAAATCCATTTCTTTTGAACAAATAGATGTTTCCCAATTAAGTGGTTACACCATTTCTTACGCTTTTTAGTTTCATTTACATTCCCATCTCAGTAGGCTATTATTATTATTTGATTATATAACAAAACCATTATCCTCAATATACAAGGCTGTTTTTATACTATGTATTGTACCTACACATACACACACCTCCAACTAATGGGCTAGAAACATACAATTTTTGTGTATGACAAAACATCACAGAATGATGATTGTTAAATTTTACCCTACAACATATCATGTTGGCCATTATTATGGGAACTATATTTACATATGTTATATATTATATTTCATATTTATTTATTCTTATTTCTATTTTAATACATACATTGAAAACTTTTCATTTTAAGAAACCACTTATTGAGTTAGTGAGCACTACATTCCCCCTAAAAGTTGTGTGATTCGTTCGTACGATAAATGAAATGTATAAATTAATGGTTATAATTAAAAATATCTGATATACACAACATCAAAAATATATTAATGAAATAATTATATTTTTCTAAATATAATATACATATATGTATATATATATCATCTCTTTTATTACACTTCCACACATTTTAAAAGGGATAACATCGTTCATGGACGTGTGGACTACCGCCTCCTTGGAATGATGTGATTTATTTTACATAAAAAAAATTCTATATATATTTATATTTTGTAAAATAATATGGTATTTATTATATAATTACCAATCTGGAATTATTTTAGTTACATACCTTTTTTTCCCTCAATGATCATTTAAAATTGGGAATGTTACTCATCGGTACGTATGACCTATCATCTCCATGTATGTAACATTAGACCATTTTCATAAACATAAATAATTATTCATTTAAAAGTATAATTGAGGTCAAATTTTGATAATTATTTCTTGGTTATTATTCTATAGATGTTATTCAATTAACCTTAAGACCACAGTTGACAAGCAATTGTTGTTAGGACACACAAACTGAATTTGGAGAAAACACCTGGTGTAAACTATATTTATTATTTAGTGTCCATAACATGGTAATAATTGAAATATAATTAATTATAAACAATAATAATGATATAAATTATGTATAAAATTAATATAAATTTATTATATAGGATGATGAAGGATGTTCACCTAAAAGTAAACACAAGGTATATGGATTTCATCTCACTTTTAGTTTCCATGAGATATTTGTTATGTTCACCATTCCTTTCTATTCTGTGGTGTGTGTAATGAAATGATTTTATTCAATGTTTCATATATTTAAATTTTAGGGGATTTTAATCACCATTTTATGATCCTATATTGGTATATTTTAGGATTTAAATGTTACCAAATAGGTAAAATGTTTTGTCTCAATTTTCCTTCTTTGAACTCATGTTCCATTATGAACTTAAACTATTTTTCAAGGTGAATATATTAAATTTTACATGATATATCATGAATATAAATATTTTCTTAATATTATATGATTCATATAGTCTTCGTTTTCTACATGGATATAGTGATCATAACCACTGAGTTATAAGAGTTTATTGAGACAATCTCATTGCTTTTTCAAGATTGTCTCTGTTTATGATTTTTTTGGTGAAATATTCGGATCCATGTCACATGAATTCTCATTAGAATCCACATACTATAGTATTTAATTGAATAATCTTGTATTAGTACTATATCTTACTATTTTTTATCAAATATTTATTAGAATTTATTTCTAATAAATATTGACTTTAACTTCTTTTTGGTCAGAAATATATTCAAAACATTGTTCCCCAGAAACAGTTTAAAAAAATATTATTCCATTCCTCTATAATATTTAAAATAATTTTTTTTTCTGTTTTTTAATTTACTAATCACTTAGAATTAATATTCTATTATGTTTAAAATTTTGGTATTTTCTACCCATTTACCATAAAAATTGAATATTATTAATATCTTACATGACATGTAAGGATTTATATGTTTTTATTTATTTGAAGCATCTTTCTCTATTTAAAAATGATTATTTTGGAAATATATTTAAATATAACATTCATTGAAAAGGGTTTTCAAAAGGGGTTTTTAAAGAAAAATATTTTTTCCATTTAGAATATTTTAAAATTTATTATTTTTTAATCAATGAAAACATACCTCTATCATACATCAATATGAATTTTTTGTGTTGATATAATAATTATCTTTCTTTTGGATAAGTTTTGACTAATTTGACTGATAACAATACTTAGATTCACATCCTTGATTCCTTTCTGAAGTCCAATTTAAATGTTAAATTCCATAAAATCATTGGGCATTGAAATTATAAAAATTATCGATATCATTTATCAAGGATATTACTATTTCCTAAATAGTATATCATTTGACAAATAGTGGTAACATTGAATGTTATATAAGTAAATGAGGTATTATTGATAAATCAGTACTGATTATTCAATAATGATATTTGATACGGATTATTAGTTATTTGATTATTCAATATAAGGTATGATTTGGACATGTAATATATGGGTGTTGGATCATTTAGGGAATTCCCTATGAGTTGGAGACTAGTGATTAAAATCCCCTCAATGCATTGGATGTCTCTTGATAAGAAATAGATGGCTAGCCACCATAAAAGTGTTTTACCCGATAGCTAAACCATTCTATGAAAGGTAATGATGGTTCTTGTTCCATGTACCAATGAGACATGGCTTAAGATAATTTGGAGTATATTTTAGTTTTAGTTATTATTCAACCATGAGATATTGCGTTGACATATCTTATAGATTCATTTCATTTATTTACATTAAATAATGGCTTGCGTTTTAGTTTAATACCATTCCAAATTTATTTTTCATTATCTATTTATTTGAATGTCATAAATTTGTAGTTATTTTAAATTATATACTGACTATACTATTGGATTCATTGTTGATTCAAATATATTTCTTCCTTACTCAGTATTTGAGCTCACCCTTATTATGTTTTATTTCCCGGGAATCCAAGAAGCACACTATAATGTATATAAATGAATATAATTGATGCAATAGATTTATCCTTAATTTTGTTTATTTTTTAAGAATAAGAAAATAGTTGTAATTAGGGTATCAATTAGTAATAAAATAATCATATATTTGTCTGGATTTACAATACTACTAAACTATTTGACCTTCAGGGATTGATTCCTTGTAATCATTCCATTTTAATTGATAGAAAACATGAGCACTGGGCTATCTGGGGTTGGGTCACTACAATTTAACATCATTTTATATGGATTTAATAATGTTATTAAATTATAGCAGAACCATATTAATATATATAATATCTTATATAATTATTCTTTAACATATCATGACTTATTTGAAAATAATATTTCATTATTTTAACTGTTTTGAGTGTTATTTTCTTTGATTTTTGTGTTTGTTTGGAAGTGTTATTTTATATTCCTCGTATTTAGATCATATTTATATTATCTCTAGAAGTTAAAAAATAATTTGAATATAAAAAATATTTATTATATATGTTTTTATAGTAATATATAAAATTTAGTGAAAAAAATGAAATACACCATTCCTGTAGATGGTAGGTTTTATGTAGGCATGGACAATGTTTCCAGTATTTTTATCGTATTGAACAAATGAAAAGTAAATGATATATTTATATACTAACATTACAGTATCATATTTATGTTTTATGAATCACATATTCTTATTAAACGTTTCCTTAATATGTTCCATGACATTCTTGAATGAATCACATTACTTCGTGGGATGATATCCACCCACACACCCAAAAGATGTTATCATATTCCCACAAAAATGATAATCACAAATCAATGTGTAATATAATAAATATAGAAAAATAAATTAATTAAACATAAACTATATATAATAGATTAATTAAAAATTTATTATTATTACCACCCTTTAATGGTGGTAACAGATGAAAGAACGACATGAATTCACTTGGTGACTGTTTTATATACACACTAACGATGACTATGTATCCCATTTTATAGAATTATGTTAGTTTTTAGGTATTAATAATAACATTATTTCATATAATTATATTTAACATATTTTTTTATTATATAATCAATATATACAAATAATTTAATGGGTATAGAATAAAATTAATAAAAAGTACTCGTTAATGAACATTAACTCTTCATCAAGAAACTCCTTTTGATTTATATAAAAAACATTCCCCAATTTTCAGTTTGTATAATAAAAAAAATTCTATGATGAGTTTACGGAAGTTTATTGTTTATTCTTCTATTTTCGGGATGATTCAAAATTATTTAATGGTGTGTTAAATAGGGGAGAGTGAATACACTTTTATAATTGAGAAAAATTCACATTCATGTAAATACAAAAAAATTGGAAGGTTTACATTAGAAAATGTACATAAAATAATGAAAATATTTTATCCAAATGTGAATATGGTAGATATATATATATCAAATAGGGTTTGGACAATTTTCCAGAATTTGTCCCTTTAAAATTAATGTTTTACCATTGAGTAAGCTCTTTTTCACTTTAACCATTGTAATTAATTTCATTTTTATTCCCCAAAAATTTTGGTAAAAAACTATTTTAAACATAATATAAATTAAAAATTATTTTGATTAAAAATATTTAATCCTTTTTTCCAAATTCAAATAATTTAAGTGTCATTAATTAATTGAAAATTAATCTTCCATACGAGATGAGAAAGTGGGCTTTCAAAGATAAAAATGTTCAAAGGTTAACACATATTATTATATTTGATATAAATATAAAACTGATTTAAATGAAATATATTGGATTTATGTATTTAAAATTGATCATTTTTTCTTAGAAATAATTAAAATAGTATTTTACTTTATAAATTATTTATATGAAGAGTCTGTTTTAAATTAAAATTTAGTATCTTTGACTATTCATAAAAAATGATGCTTCTTCGAAAAATACTAAAAATAATACCAATGATAATACTGAAATTACAAATAATTTTTTTTTTATATTTTTTCAAATAAACTTTATAAAAGAGACTATATTTATTATTAAAATAAATGTGTTTCTAAAATACAGAAAAACTACCTTTAGAAAAATACATCTGTTATTGTTGAGGTCTGATTTTATTTTATTTCATACCTATTAAATTTATTTAATAATTGTAAAAAAATATTATTAAATATATAAAATATTAATTTAATTAATATATTTCAATAATAATAAATAATTTTATTTATTATGATAATATTCTTGTTGTGCATAAAAATTGTTATTATAAAAGCATTTCCTTAATGTTCAATCTATTCTTATATTCATATATAATTTATAGGAAACTAATGAATTTAACAATATATTTTCATTCTTTAGGAGATAATTTTCAATTTAAATAATAATTTTAATATTATTTAGAAAAAATTGATCTTGAATAAAATTCATGCTATCGAAGGATGTTTTTTTGTGTAACACAATCTAACTTGGGGTTGTCTTCATTGCAATCTATGACATAGACTGAATTTATTTAAAATAGTAAATATATTATTATGTATTTTATTGTCATATTCCATTCTTTGATCAGTTCTTAATTTTAATCATTTTAGTTAATAAAATGTTATTCTTTAATAATTTTTTTACATTCTCTCCATATTAAATAAATATTTCCTTTTCTATTTAAACATGATTTTAGTAATATAGGTTTTCATATTTGAAAATTAAATTATATAAAACCCGTGTAATAAACAAATAATAATTTATATACTTAATAATAGATAAATGGATGAATAATAGTCCTCTATAAGAAAATATTATTAGGATTCTATGTAGGATAACATTAGTGGCATGTGATGATAAGGGTTCAAAAGAAAAGCGTAAATAATTATAGATAGTGATTGAGGTCCTTGTTCGAAAAGAAGAAATTGATCAATGAATATTTGATTCGTGAAGATATAAAATACCATGGGTTCATCAAAAAGTATGATTTTAGGATAAAAATATTTCATGATTAATTTCTTAATGTTGAGTAATCATTTTACATCAAAGGTATATAAGGAAATATACATACTTTCCATATTTTAGTTTCATAAAAACAATTCTTACCCTTTTCTATCTATTTTTAAAATAGAAATTTATCTATATACTCCTTGAAATGAATACCCAAATATGATTTCTACACCTAAAGCACTAAAATTTAATTTAACAGAACTAAATATCCAAAATAAATATATATATTTGACACAAAATACACTCAAAAATTAACATGTTTATCACCATAGTCTCTAAACTAAAAAGAAACACTATATCTTGGTCATTAATATATATTCATGAAATTTTTTAACAAAAAAAATAACTTATTAATTAAGGAATCATTATGGATAATGATATTTGTGAAACCCTCATCATCTATCGATTATGGGTTGAATCTCCAATATCATTTCATATGCAACATGTTGTAACACAACATGTGGTTGGTGGTTTTTATAAACTATATTAATAAAATTTCAATAAAGTTCCCAACAGTATTATTTAAATCCCAAAAATAATTTAAATCATTAAAAAATATTTTTTAATATTGTTTTAAATATTATAAAAATCCATACAAAGTATAATAATATTAATTGTATATCAACCCTATATTTTGTCAATTCCATTGAACTTTTTTTAAAAAAAATTAAATTATTTATTTATAAATAATAATTTTTTCCAAACAATATTATAAATTTTAACACATTCATTTGATATCTTAATATTATTATAAGAAGAAAACAAAATTGGTAATATACTTCTACAATTTAATTTTTTTAATCCAAACAAAAATATCCTCTATTTTATATCCACCTAGGACATTCAATGCTCTAGGGTTTAACCTAGTACATTCACCATCATTATCTATTAAAATAATCCTAAATAGAGTATAAATAAAATGTGAATTATCTTAATCATGTCCCCCAATAGTGTCAAACTAGGTGCGTCATAGTGAACATTTTTATTTTTTGGGTTATACTCGGGTAAAGGCTGACACACCCAATAAAGATTTATTACTCATAGGTGCATCTATTCTATAACAACATCCATATTTTGTATCAAAAAATGTTTGTATCACATGTAAAATACACATAATGTATAATTTTACATAAACGTCATGTTTTTATATTATTATCCCAAAATACTATCTTATGTTATGTATCATAATCTATGTAATCCTATGTCAAGATTCCAATGTTTCTAATAAACTTGTATTGATACCAACTATATTGAACCAAAACCAGTAAGCTCAGAGTTGGTGGCTTCCACCATTGCATTAGAATAATATACAAGGAAACAAAACATAAATGATTGATTCGATTAGAAATCATAGTAAACTAGACAAATACAGGGTTCCCATATTACATTTGAATAAACAACGAAACAATATAAGTTAATTTTATTTCATTTTCAAGAATAAAATTATTCCAACTAGTGTATCCCCATATATCTATCATAGTAAAACACTTGTAATCCCAGGGAAATGAAAATGGTGTTCTCAAATTTTTATTAACGATTTTGTATAGTAGAAGCTATAATGAATCAATAATGAATAATTATTATGGATAAATAAATAACTGATCACACGTAGAATTTAAATATATTACTAATGAATAATAAATATTGAAATGTAAATTACTAAACACACATACCATTTTATTAATTGTAATGAAAAAATCTCTATAGTAAGGTAAGTAACAAAAAAACACGCCATTTAAGAAAAAAACTGAAATTGAAATGAATCTATATATTTTTCATAGTGATAATCTCATGAATAATAATAAATAAATTTTTAATGAAGGTAATGAATATTTATTATATTTAATATATCTAAAAGACAAATCCAATATAATCAATACATTTTATAAGATGGTTCAGTCTATAGGTAATAACCTATTAAATTCTATCTAAATTGATTATTACCATTAAACCCAATGATAAATCGGGGGGATATATTTAACTATTCAATATCCATCACATCAAGTGAAAATTATTCATCCTATATTTAATAATCAATTTAATTCATGAATAATTTGCCTTATCAATGGGTTTGTATTGAATAAAGAATATTGATTTTTCAATATTTCCCCAGTTAATCAAATAACATCTAACGTAAACACCATAAGTAAAAATGGTATAATATTTAGAAAATAATCATATCCATGATAAATAATTTCTATAATAAAGGGAAATATATTATTTATAGGTCAATATAAATTGTATATGTAATGACCTGTCCCCTAGGCCCGTATCGCGACAACCCCATGCATGCCTTCCATAGGCCAGGTGTTGGCGACTAGAACCAAAGGCCTAAATCCCTAAATTGGGAAGGCATTGCCTTTATAACTGTTAACAATCATATCAGAGTACACAATTGGAAGGAGAAAACAATGTAAAAATTGTATACAAAAGAAGTTCTTGAAGGTAAAAGGCGCCGGAAATGAAAGATCTACAGGAGAGTACATGTACAATTGAAAGAAAGTACAACTGTATAAAAGTAAAGTAGCTACTGGGTCATACTCTAGGGTTCCTACCTAAAGGGTAGGTGAAGATGGCCTTCTCAGCACTCTTGTTCGTCTGTCTCATCTATGGACCATCACACTAAGTGGCCCACATCTTGGTACCGTCCAGTCCTGCTACTCTATGCCGCTTCCATCACTGTTCGTCGTCTACAACCAACACAATGAGATGCGGGCATATCCCGTGAAAGTGTGAGTATAACGATACTCAGTAGGTACATGGAGACCCTCAAGGCATCTCAAAGTTCAACAAGTATATCCCACAAAGTATTAAAACAACGAATAATCATTACTTAGGTATATGCCCATACAAATACCTAAGTTATCTAGTAACCCATCTCAATCATGAGGAAATCACAACAGTCATTGACTCAGCTCAAACCATGTTTTTTATTATCGAAACCATGGATAGTGGCGTATTCCTCCTCTATCGAGTAAAGTGGGCCGGCCATGTCACATATAAGTGATTCCCACTAACCATGGACTATTGAGGTAGTCCTCCTGTCGAGTATCGTGGGTCTGATGCGCTCACAGAGAGGTGCTTCCCACCACAGGTCTTTCATGCTCACATAGAGGCCCACTACCTCATAGCCTGTAGAGGTACTCTAACTATCAAGTATCGTGGGTCTTCCAAGCTCACACAGAGGCGCTCCCCACCGTGGGTCTGCCGCGTCACATAGAGGGGCTTCACATTGGCCCAATCCAGTCACTCCAAGTTGAATCGATCAAGCAGTCGTCAGGTCTCAGCCAACTACTGGGTCTCTGTACTCTGTCCTCTCACCTCTGGAAGGATTTTCTCCATGAGGTACTATTCTACACTCCAACTCTCACTAAGTTCTATGAATAGGTATCTCAACGGTCCGCCACATCATAAAGGTTTCAACACAATAGATGGAGCGTCGATCGGATGCCTGGTATATGAGTTATTAGCCTTTTAGTCCCAGGGGCCCGGTTGGATTCGTGTATGATCAATCCTGACCATACCTCAAAAATACCCTGAACTCCAGTGGGCTATTCTTTAAGGGATGACTTTTCTCAAAAAATATCAGCGCCACTGACGGTTCGTCAAACGAACGTCCGATGCCCAAGATATGGTCCAAGAAGGTAATGGTTTATTAATGGGCATGGGCCCGGTCTGACCTGGTCGGACTGACTGGGCCCCAACTTGTCTGGGCCACTGTGCTTGTTCTAGACCAGCCTGTTGGGTGAGTTAGCCCGTTAAATTCGGCCCCATCCGCTGGGCCCGAACTAGGGGACTGTGGGGGCGGTTCGGCCCGAATGTCTCCAAGTCGGCATCTCGGCCAGAAGACCAAGGTCGGTTCTGCCAGTGTCTTAAGTGGTGCAGCTCGAGCGACTCTACCTGGGAGGTCGGACCAGTCGGGAGACCAGCGAGTAGGCCAGGTGGAGCACGGGCAGGCCGCGGGTGCGCCGGGAAGAGCGCAACATGGGTTTGGCAGGCCACGGGGGCGCCGGACAGGAGGGTCGTGAGTAGGGTCGGGCACTTGGAGGTCATGGGCAGGCGGGCCTCACACTGGGCAGGGTGTATGGAGGCCACGGTTAGGCGGACCAGGCCCCGCTCGGGCCAACAGTGTTCATCTTAAAGCATCGATGCGCTGTGGGGGCTGTCATGATTCACGGAGGGAACGGGTAGTGCGGCCTTCATCGTTGCCGCCATCGACATTGTCACCTCATCGTCATGCTACGGTTCATCAAATTCATGATTGGCAGAGGGGTCGGTCGATGTTGGTTTAGCCCACACCCTATGCATTTAGGTTGGTAACAATCGACTCATCAAGAAATAAGAAGATGATTTTCAATTGTTATTTTCAATCTCTGCAACGTTTCCATTCCAACTAAAGGTGAGAAAAAAAAATAGGATATTACTCGAAGTAAAACCCCTACCTTAGATTCGCCATTCTTTATTCGTTGAAATCACGGAAATATGCTCGTCGATCCATGGTAGATGAACACGTCCAACATCAAAGGAGTTCGAGGATTAAGGTTGGAGGGGGTCGTTCTTCGTAGTTGAAGGCGTCCCTCGTCGGTGTTTTTTGTTAGGAGAGCGTTCTTCATCGGAAGAGCAGTCTTAGTTGGAGAGAGTTTTATCTTCTCCCAAGCTCCACCAATATTAAAAGGGATAAAATAATAGAAGAAAACATTTTCTATTAATTCTTGGCACAACAATTCAAATTGTGGTGTTTAATTAAATAAGAAAACTCATTTAATTAATGTGGTGGAGTTGGCTCAAATATGTGAAGAGGGTTGGAAAATAAAAATTAAATAAAGGGGAGCTGAAGAGTTTCTCCAACTTAAATGGGGGGATCCAAGGGGTTACAAGTCCAGGTGGTCCCCACCAAAATTATCCTTCCATGGGTGGTTATGTTTGGTTGAGACCCACCACCATAACCTCCCATGGGATGTTATGGCGTGGTGGCAACCACCCCTAACCTCCACCTGGAAGTTTTAACCACAAATAATAAAAATAATTTCACACATTAATTTAATTTAAAATAATCTTAAAAAATCAAAAACTAACTTTCATCATCATCTAAATGTTGTCGAGGTGAAAGTCTTCTTAAGAAAATACCAGCAATGGGAGGTCAAAGGTGCCCTAATGTTTCAATTCTGGGCACCAGTTCAAATGTTATAAAATCATGCTCATATGTTTACTGAATGTAACTGAACAAAACATCAAAAATTGATTCTGGGAACACTGGGAATCTATATCAAACACCGTAAATTTTTGCGGACTTGTAAAAATAACATGTATTTATGAAAAAAAAATCCACAGAATTTCTAGGTCTTTAAATTATCCCCACTTCAGGGATTTATGTCCCCGTAAGTTACAACTCATAAAGTGGGAACAAATGGGGGTACTGAGCACACATTTGAGGCTCCCTCTCTCATGTGCACTTCTATAGGTTCCCGTGCTACCAACGAACACGCACCAGAGGTATCAACCGTCCATGAAAGACCGACTCATGTTGATCCTCAATCTCCACTAGAACCTCTATAAAAGTCACCCATCATCAACATCTAGATCTCTATGGTCGATGATGTGGGAAGGGTCGTACATGTATCTCGTCAGCTGAGATACATGGAAGACATCATGCACCTAGTGCAACTGAGGTGGAAAATCTAAGCTGTAAGACACCTCGCCTACTCTGCTGAGGACATAGAAAGGTCCGATGAATCTCGGAGATAACTTTCCGCCTCGGCCGGATCTCTGTAAACCTCATCGAGTTGAGACCCATAGAAAGATGTGGTCGCCATCCTCAAACTCCAGAGGTCTCTGTCTCCTGCCAACATACGACTTCTACCTGTTCAATGTAGTTTTCATCCCCTCCTGGATGATCTGCACCTTCTCCGTGGTAGCATGTACCTTCTCTGGTCCCACCAGTGCTAACTCCCCAGGGTCAGTCCAGCACAAGGGTGATCTGCAATGTCGCACATAATACACCTTGAAATGTTCCATACCTATTGGGGAGTGATATCTTTTCATGTATGCAAAGTCTACCATAGGTATTTGATCCTCCCAGCTGCAACCAAAGTCGTGGACACATGCACATAACATGTCCTGGAGGGTCTGAATGGTTAACTCGGTCTGACCATCCTTCTGAGGATGGAAGGCGGTGCTCTTGCAAATTTGTGTCCCAAAAGCATCCTGCAACCCCTTCCAGATCCGGGAAGTAAAGCGTGCATCATTGTCGGAGACAATAGAGTAAGCTACTCCATATAGTCTCACAATCTCCTACAAATAGAGGCATCCCAATATCTTTAATGAACCCTTCTATCTGATTGGTAAGAAGTGGGATGACTTGGTGAGTCGTTTGACAATCAACCAAATCGAGTCATGACCCATGAATATATGTGGAAGACCTATCAAGAAGTACATGGATATCCCATCCCACATCCACTCCGGGACCTCTAAAGGCTTCACCAAGCCTGTTGGTACCTGGTGCTCTGCCTTCACTTGCTGACATGTGAGGAATCGAGAGACAAACTATGCTACTTCCTTCTTCATACCTTGCCACCAGTGTTGTTGTCTGATGTCCTGTTACATCTTTGAAACTCCTATATGTAATGATAGAGGGGAAGTGTGGAACTCCCTGAACACTTTTTCCTAATGTGCAACTGGTACCAAGGTACATCTTCTGAAGAGGATGACATGCTCCCCAACGTTAGCAAATTCATTAGGTGACTACCCTGTGGATATCTAAATATGTCGTGTCTCGCAGTCATCATCCCCATGTTGCACCTCCCTGAGTCACTGATGAAGTGGGGGGTGACTGTAAGAGACGGTATGAATACTGATCCATCTCTATCCACAAAAGATATATGTAATGTAGCCAGCTGCTTTGTCGCCTCTCCTTCCAGCTGTATACCAGATCTCTTACTGAGCGCATCTGCAACAATGTTCCCCTTCCCAGGAGTATAGGCTATCTTGATGTCATAGTGCAGGAGGAACTCAATCCAACGTCACTATCTCAGGTTCAGGTCCTTCTGAGAGAAGATATACCTGAGACTTATGTGATCATAGTACACTGTAAAACGCTCACCCATCAGATAGTGTCACCACATCTTTAGGGTGAAGACCACTCCTACTAACTCTAGGTCATGTGTGGCTTAGTTCTTCTTGCACACTCTCTACTACCATGAACCATAAGCGATCAATGCTCTCTCCTAAATCATGACACACCTGATTCTGCTCCCTGATGCATTGTAGTAAACTATGTACCCTATGCCTTCCTCTTGAAGCCTAAAGGTGTAGTTACTAGTCATCCTCTGACTCAGCTTCTGAAATCTCTATTGGCATCTGTCCAACCATACGAAAGGTTTCCTCTTCATCGCCATGGATAATAGTGGTGCTGCAACTCTAGAGAAGTCTGGAACGAGCCTCCGATATAACCGAGTCAATCCTAGGAAACTTCATATCTCCCTCAGACTCCTGGGTGGCTCACAAGAAAGTAACGCCTCAATCTTCATTGGATCCACTGCAACTCCAGCCTCTGAGATGATGTGTACCAAGAATTGAACCTCTAGAATCAAAAACAGGTACATTGAGAGCTTATCATAAATTTCGTGCTCTCAGAGTGTGTCCAGTACTACCTACAAATGGTACGAATGCTCCACCTTATTATATGAGTATATCTGAATATCGTCGATGAGGACAATGTCAAAGCGATTGAGGTATGGCTATAAGATCCTATTCAGGAGTCCCATGAACACTTCTGGAACATTATATACACTAAAAGGAATAACCAAGAATTGTAGTGTTTGTAACGACACATAAAAGCTATCTTCTACACATCCTCATCTAGAACTCTGAGCTGGTGATTGACTGATCCGAGGTCTATCTTCGAGAACCACTGTACTCTATTCTGGTTATCAAAGACGTATTCAATCCTTGGGAGTGGGTACTTGTTCTTCATGGTCACCTGGTTCAGGAGACGGTACTCAACACATAGCTTCATTCTTCCGTCTACCTTCTTGGCGAACTAAATCGGGGCTGCCCAGCGTGAAACACTAGGCTGGATGAATCCCTACCCCTACATGCCCTCCAGTTGTACCTGTTTCTCATGAAGCTCAGTGGGAGCCATCTGATTTTCTGGATTAGATATCGGTGTCCTCCTGGGGTACATGTCAATGTAGAAGGCCACCACTCTGCGAGGAGGTAGTCCTGGAGAATCTTCAGGGAAAACATCTGTGTACTAGTCCACCACTACAAGATAGTTCAGACTCTCCACATCAACTATTCCGAGGGCGAGATAGGCCAACTGATAGGTGATCGACTACATCCTCCTCTTGGTAAGTCTGTCCTGTGCTGTAACGGCTCCCTTAACACCGGTAAAAGTGAACCTAGTCCCATCCATGCAAACACACCACACTTTGAACCTAATACTGTCGATCTGAGCATGGACTGTAGATAACCAGTCTATACCCAAGATAACTTCGTAAGGCCTCGACGACGCTACTAGTATATCCCAACTGATGTTCTTGCCTACTAGAGTAATATCACACTATCGGAGCCAGTGCGTTATTGTGAAGTATTTTCCCGTAGGAATCACTAGGTTTAAAGATCGAGCCAACAGCTCCATCAGAATCTACGAGCTCCGAACGAGGACAATGGAAATGAAAGAGTGACTGACACCCGTGTTTATAAGAACTGCAGCTAAGGTTGAGTCAACACAGATCATACCTCGAATAATCTCTGGATCACCATGATCATAGGCCTTAGCTGCCTGAAGCTGATCTCTCCACAAACCACCCACTTCCTGCAGTCAGGGTGGTCCTCCTAGAAGTGGTGGTGGTAACAACTCATAACGTCGTCCACTGCCAGCTGCACATCAATATCCTCTTCCACGTCCACATACTTTATGAATACAACCTCGTTCGAACCTATTACTCTACCTAAGAGGTCTCTAATCTATATGGTGATCATTTAAGTGTTGGGTCGGACAGTCACGAGCCATGTGACCCGGCCAGCCGCATGAGTAACATTGTCTGCTACTGGTATGTGTGCCTCCGCTCCATGTGATCCACACAACCGACCCTGAGTGATGAGGTTGACCACCTATAGGTGTGGTCCACTTGGACCTTGGAGAAATCTATCTACTTCCAACTGTAAAATACTCTGCTGCATGTCGGCTGGTAGTGGTTCTCTTTGTTGGTGACTTCTCAGTAAGGAAACTCTCCACTATGAGGTCTCTGTCTAACACCCCCACCTGTGTTGGGATGCTGAGGGAGATCCTTGGTGCTCAGATGCCTATCTTGTGCCCCTGATCAAATGTCTGGGCCTTGAAGAATGGGTCTCACTCCATATCTGTGGAGTAGCACAAAAGGTCAGTGAACCTCACTAAGTACTGCGCCACCATCCTGCTACCCGGCTATAGATGCATTAGCTCTTGAATCCACACTGCACGGAGAGTGGTTAGGACAATATCCACCCGAAATAGGCTCTCGAAGTGTTCCAAGAGTAGCATACCCTCATAATTCACCAAGAGCATCAGCTTATACCATCTACCTATTGCTGCCTAAAGAAGACTTGTGACAAGGATCACCATGAAGCCTACTAGTGTCTCTACTAGCCTGAAGACTCTCACCACAGCCTCCATCCAATCCTCATCTGATGTGGGTCTGTCTCTCTGCTAAACATGGGTGGCCTCTGGTGCTGTAACCCGTACAATGTTCTCAAGTGGCATTCATCATCTTGTGCTGGGGATGGTGGCATCGGTGGCCCAACAGGATGTAGCAACGCTTGTGTCTCCACTGGTAAAAGGCCCTACACTGAGGCCACATCGCTCGGTGGGATTTTAGTATGTATGAGTCTCATGACTCTAAATGGTCATTCGTGGGTAGGAATCCTAAAAGGAAAATATGTGACACCATCAAAATGTTATACCTAGTGAGCTGACCTAGTTGAGCTGACTTAAAGAAAACTTTTGGAAGCATGCACGAATTTAATGTTTTCGTGCACTGAGTTGGAAATCAGAAGTTAGGGTCCTGGTGTATGGATACGTTTCCTGCCCGCACTAACACTATACTTCCTAAATTGAAAACCACACTTAGTAACCTTAACATTATTGCTTCACAGAAAAAAAAGATCAGAGTTCTATGTCCTGTGGTATAACTGACTCCTCTGATACCAATTTGTCCCGACCCGTCCCCCAGGGCCCGTATCATTACTACCCCATGCTCTCCTTCCATAGAACAGGGGTTGGAGACTATAAACAAAGGATTAAATCCATTAACTAGGAAGGCGGTTCCTTTATAATTGTAAACAAACACATCAGAGTACACAACAGGAAGCAAAACACTATGTAAAAAATGTATACAAAAGATGTTCTGGAAAGTTAAAGGGGATAGAAATAGAAGCCCTATTGGGGAGTACAAGTACAACTGAAAGGAATTACAACTGGGGAAAAGTAAATAAGCTACTGGGTCGTCCTCGAGAGTTCTTACATGAAGGGAAGGTACATATGGCCTCCTTAGGACTCCAGTCTGTCTGTCTCCTCTGTGTACCGTCACACCGAGTGTTCCACCTCCAGGTACCATCCAGTCCTGCTACTCTCTACCTCAGTTTACGCTGTCTGCCATCAGCAACCAACCCAATGAGGTGCAAGTGTATCCCGTGAAGGGGTGAGTATAATGATACCCAGTAGGGACCCTGCGAACCTCAAGGTCACACAAAGTTCAACAAGGTTAAACCACAATGTATGAAAAACAACATATAATCATTACTTTGGTATATGCCCATACATATAAATAAGTTATCTAGTAACCCATATCAATCATGAAGAATACAACAAATTCATTGAATCATCTCAAACGAGGATTTTTATTATCGAAACCACGGCTATTGGCGTACTCCACCTCTATCGATTACAGTGGGCCTACCGTATCACAAAGAGGTTCTTCCCACTAACCTTGGACTACTGAGGTACTCCCCTTTTCGAGTATCATGGGTATGTTGTGCTCACACATAGGCACTCCCTACCATGGGTGTGTCATGCTCACACAGAGGTGCTCCCCCCCATATCCTGGAGAGATACTAATTATGTCGAGTACTATGGGTCGGTCATGCTCACCCAAAGGGGCTCCCCATTGTGGGTCTACCATGTCACACAGAGGCTCTCCCAACTGGGCTAGTCGAGTCACTCTAAGTTGAATCGGTCAAGCAGTCATTAGGTCTCATGTAGATATTGGGTCTCCATACTTTATCCACTCACCTCTGGAGGGATCCGATCCATAAGCTACTGGTCGACACGCCAACTATCCTAAAGTTCCATGAAGAAATATCCCAATGGTCTGCCACGCCATATGGGTCTCAACGCAAGAGATGAAGCGTCGATCGGATGCCCGGTGTGTGAGTTATTATCCTTTTAGTCCTGGAGGCCCAGTTAGATTCGTTTACGATCCAACCTGATTGTAACATAAAAATACTTCGAACTCCAATGAAGTATTTTCAAAGGGACCACTTCACTCCAAGAATAATGGTGTCACTGTTGGTTCATCTAATAGACATCTGGTGCCCAGGATATGGACCTAGAAATTAATGGGTCAGTATTGGGCCTGGGCCCGGTCCAACCTGGTAGGACTGACTCGGCCCAGCCCAGTCTGGGCCGAACCCCTTGGTCTGGCCCAACACATTCAGTGGGTTAGCCCGTTATGTTAAGCTCGGTCCGCTGGGACCAAACCAGTGGACTGCAAGGGAGGTTCATCCTGGATGTCTTCAAATAGGCATCTTGGAACAAAGACCGGGGCCAGTTCAGCTAGCATCACGAGGGCCACTGCATGAGTGACTTGGCCTTGGAGGTTGGGAAGATCGAGAGACAAGCAGGCAGGTCGTGGGGAGACCGGCAGGCCGCAGGTGCACTGTGCAGGGCACGATAGGGCCCGGGCAGGCCTTGAGGGAACCGGGGAGGCTGCGGTAGAGGCCGTGTAGGCCACGAGGGTATTGGGAAGGCTGCGGGGGAGCCGGGAAGGCCGCGGGGGCACCGGGCAGGGTTTAGTTGAGGCCGGGTAGGCTGTGGGGGCGCCAATAGTGCATCGGGTAGGCCCTAGGGGCGCCAGCAGGGCGTCGGGCAGGGCGTGGGGGAGCCGGGTAGGTCACGGCAGTGTTCCGGGCAGGCCGTGGGGGCGCCGGGTAGGACGTGGGGGTACTGGCCAGGGTCCTGAAGGGCTGTGGGTAGGCGGGCCGCATGTCGGGTACGGCGTCGGAAGGCCGCGGGCCACACGTCAGGCAGGGCATCGAGAGGTCGTGGGTAGGCGGGCCGGGTGCCGCTCGGGCCGACAGTGTTTGGCCTGAAGCATCGGGGCCCCACGGGGGCGGCATGATTCAGAGAGGCCATGGGTAGCACATCCTTCTTCATTGTCACCTTTCTCGTCGTCACCTCATCACCATGCCGAGGTTCATCATAAACAAGATCGGCGGAGTGGTCGAGCCATGTTGGATTTCCCCACACCCTCCGCATTTCGGTTGGTAACAATCGGCTCATCAAGAAGTAAGAAGATGATTTGCAATTTCTATTTCCAATCTCCGCAATGTTTTCGTTATAAAAAATGGTAAGAAAAAGAAAAATGATATTACTCGAAGTATACCCCCAACCTTAGTTTCATTGTTCATCATTCGTTGATGTCACAGAAATATGGTCATCGATCCGTGGAAGATGAACACATGCCACGTCGAAGGAGTCTGAAGAAGTTTGGAGGGGGGTCGTTCTTCATAGTCCAATGTTTCCCTCACCGTCATTCTTCATCGGGAGAGAAATATTCACCGGAAGTGTGGTCTTCGTTGGAGAGAGTTTCCCTTCTGCCAAGATCCACCAAAAATCCTAGGTAAAAAATAATAGAAAAAAGCATTGTCTATTAATTTTTGGCACAACAATTCAAATTGTAGTGTTTAATTAAATGAGACAACACATAAAATTAATGGTTTGAAGTTGGCTCCATTAGGTGAACAACATTGGAAAAAAATTTAAACAATGCGGGTTGAAGAGTTTCTCCACCTTATATGCGGGGTTCTAAGGGGTTACAAGCCCGGGTAGTTCCCACAAAATTTTTCCTCCCATGGGAGGTTATGTTCAAGTGGGCCCTACCACCATAACCTCTCATGGGAGGATATGGTGTGGTGGCCCCCACCCCTAACCTCTTCTTGGAGGATTTCACCACCAATAAGAAAAATAATGTCACACTATATTTTTAGTTAAAATAATCTTAAAAACTCAAAAACAAACTTTCATCTTTGACCAAGTATCATCAAGGTGAAAGTCTTCTTAAGAGAATACTGGCACTACGAGTTCGACAGTGGCCTCAAATTTCAATTCTGAGCACCAGTTCAAAAGTTATAAAATCCATCTCATACATTTACTGAACGTACCCAAACAAAACTTCAGAAATTGATTCCAGGCACACCGGGCCTTAGAATCAAGCACCGTAAATATTAGTGGACTTGTAAAAATACCATGTATTTAAGAAAAAAAATCACAAAATTTTTGGGTCCTTACAGTATAATCATTCATTAAGTAAATGACTAGCAATTTATTCAACGAAGTTAATTTCAATACCATCCTTTGTAAAAATAAACATATATCATCTAAAGGAAGAATAAGGTTAGAATCATTAAAATTTATACACACTAGATTAAGAATTATATTTTCTTTCATTAATTAAAAGAAATATAATAATAGGATATTTAAATAAATTCTTGAGGAAAATATCATTTTCATTTTTGAAAATATTTTACAAAATAATTTCATTTGAAAATAAATTTTAAAAACTTATTATTAGAAAATATATTTTCAAAATTTCAAATGTGGGTTCAAATAATTGATAATCAGTAATTCCATATAAGGTAATAATTAAATTTATTTTTCATAAAAAAAAGTTCTAAAATGTTCTATTTATGGAAATTGAAAAGAATATTACTTTGAGTTTCCTATAAATAGAAATTGGATAAAATTGTATTCTAAAAATTAATTTATCAAGGATAATGAAATCAATTTTAATTTTTTAAAACAAGGATTTTTAAGGAAATTAATTTATTACCGAAGTGAGAAATGATTTCAAATATTATGAAAAACCTTTTAAAAAATAATTTATGTACCAAAGAATGGAAAATGTTAATTTTACTTCAAAATAATCATGAATAAATAGAATAGACGAAAATTAATGGGTTTATCAATCAATTATCAAATAATTACATGAAACTAAAAATAAAGTGTATAAAATCCCAAATAAATAGGAATCTGAATTAAATCATTAGCGTTGAAGTGGGAATCAACCAATAAATAAATTATGTGTATAAACATTAAATGCACATAAAACAAGTGTATTCACAGAAAAAATTGTGAAAATTCATCACAAACATATTCATAGAATATTAACTACATTAAATAATGATTTACTTATGATATTACATGTCAAAGAAATGTATATTCACAATATAAATGAAATTAGGTGCATAATATTATAGTATTCTTAAATTAAATGGAATTGAGATGAAATTCATTAAATTAGGCTTTACTTTTTGTTGTCCTTGAAATGAAATAATTATTAGTTATTTTAATCAAGTTATAAAATTATTTAAAAGTATATTATGGTATATGATATCATATATAAATATTCTATAACATTTTAATAATCTATCATTAATAATTATTCATTTTGTTTCACCATTTAAGGTGTTAAATGGATTGTCTTTGGAGTATGTTTTGATTAGTTATTTTTTTCTTCATACATAGATCATGAATTAATTATCTAATGATTGTAAAAAAATATTTTAATATCACATATATTAATTACATATGTATTTATAGTATTCCATAAAATTCAATGACAAGAAATGAAATGCACCGTTCATGGAGACAATATGTCATGGGTACTCATAAACACCACTTCCATTTTCTTTGGGAATTAAAATAATGAAATGTAAATGAAATTTATCTATAATATTATTCCACTACCATTTTTATTTCATATATATAACATATTTTTATTAAAAACATCTGTTGATGCTCCTTTTTTCATAGATTCTAATGACTAAAAAAGGGGAATAACTTAGTACAAAGAGATTCATCCTTTGATGAAACATAAAAAATTGACAAAGGCATGAACAAGGATATGTTTAATCATGGGCCGCGATTGTTCTAAGCTGGTCATGCAGGTATACATATGTGCCACATATTGAGCGTGCAGGTGACTTTCACGCCCTATTTGATTTTCATCCAAGGTCTTCATTAGCCTATAAATAGCCCTTGTGAGCCCCCTATTTCAGGGACGAAAAATTCCAAAAGTTGGATTTAAGATCTCGGTGCCCTAGTCTTTGCTTGAGGTCTTCCAGACTCTTCTAAGGCAATTTAGTACCAAGAATGGAAGATCTAAAGAGGAGAAACAAGGCCTATGTGTTGGAATTCATCAACACATGCATGCCTAAAGGTCCAACCCTTATGGGAAATGGCCACACTTGTTCCCAGCCTTATCACTTCAACAAAACTTGTGTGCCACAATTATGGAATCCTTTAGGGATAATACTAAAGGCTTTATCCAAGTCTCGCCCAAGTATTACCTGATGGGTTAACCATCTCCCAAGTATACCCATGGCACGTAAGTACTTGAGCGACCAATACTTGCGTGCCCAAACAAGACTTGCGCGCGTGCCTTTTTTGGGTACCCCTCTTTTCTATTCACTTAACTTCTTCAAAACCACCTCTGCTCTTCATGATTTTGCCTTCAAAATCCTCTTCAAAGTCATTTATGGCAAGATTCGTTTATTGGCTTCCTTATCTGAAAGGAATTCTATGGAAAATATTTCAAAACCTCGTGATTTAAATAACTTTATTTCACTAAAGTTATAGATTTCATTCATTCCAACCTCATCCTTTAAGATGATAAGATCATTAATTTGGGAATCCTCTTTAGGAGTAAGCCCCATGTTTTAAATTCTTTTGATAAGGGCCTCCATTTTAGGAGTAACCCCAGATCAAAAGTCCCCTAACCTGGGCCTCCTTTTCATGAGTAAGCCCTAGTCCAATTTCCCAAATACGGGAATCCACTTTAGGAGTAAGCCCCAAATTCCATATTGCCTTAACCTGGGAATCCTCTTTATTACTAATCCACAATCATAATTCCCTATAACCTGGGCCTCCTTATTATGAATAATCCCCAGTTCTCAAGTCCCTTCAACATTGGCCTCTTTCTTAGGAATAATCCCCTGTTATAATTTCTATTAACCATTCTTAATTTATTTCGATTTGGGCTTCCTCTTTAGGAATAAAACCCAATCATAAGTCCCCTATAATTTGGTCATCCTTCTCAGGATCATGTCCTGAGTTATGTATCCAAATTTCCATAAAGCAAAGATAACTTTATGGACCTTGTTCCCAGGATTCTTCCCTGATGTAAATCCTAATCCTCATCTATATTGGGAATTAATATGTACATAAGCCCCACATCATTCCTTCTGACTACATATTTTATGGGAGAAATCTTCATGTTTACTGATACCTCTTGTTTCTCGCACCGAGCATGACTCATGTGAGCATAGAGTGTAAAAGTAATCATGACACATCTCTTTGGGCTGGTAATCATACGTAAGACCCACATTTCTTAATCGAACAAAATGGACTTTGATCTCTGCTTTAAAAGTAGAGTACGTAGGAAGCATTTCTAAGGTTCAATTCCATCACCCATCAATTCCTATTTGTCCCATATGACATTAAACAATATCTTAATTCCCAGAAAACGTGGGTTATGATTCTTTTTCTAACAATGATACGGAGGTAGCCCATCTGTGGGTCAATCCCAACTCTAAAATAATCCATGTCCTTTTGAATGGCAATAAACTTCAAGTGCCTCACTGAGTGGATTTAAAACCGGTATGGCTATCATAATGACCAATAGATTTCTATATGTTGAATGATACCATTGACTAAAAATCTCTAACAAATATAGATGATTCTCTATCGATGAAGAACCTCAAATACATATAAAAGATTCTCTAAATTCCCTACACATCAATCATTGATCATAAGTTCTAATAGAAAACTCATTTTCATGCTTGGTAAATTAATAAGAATTCATGAACATAACTCAAATCTAAAAAGAGTGTCCCAAAGTAGATAATAATTCCCCCAAAAAAGGGGTGATGAGTCCGACCTCCCATCCTTTCGACCAATGCAAATTCTTAAGCCTCATCGGTCCATAACTAATGAACACCTACCATTGGAGAGTAGGTCCAAATGGATAGAGAATCATTGGATGTTTATGGCTCTACAAATAAACCCATTAGAAGATGATTGGAATGTTTGACTTTAAACAAACAAGGTCATCCACATTTCCAGAAGAAACAAAAAATGGTTTAACCGACGTGAATCCTTAACCAAGTTAAATGATGTTTTACATATTTGTTAGGACCTTATTTAACTCAATGTGAGGTCCAACAAAGCAATCAATAAACATATGAGCTCACCCAAAAGATGTAGTGGACAAAATTATCTTGATTATGTCTGTTATATCACACATTCACTCTTTTCCAAGTTCTCTCTATGTTACAGAAATGGCTTATCTAAAATTCACACTTGTGAATGCATCTGCTGCTACTCTTGTTGGATCCTCATCCGCTCTGAGGATGACATCACCTACTCAGCATCTTCAATACTGGGTCTCAAATGCACTGGTTAAGGAATACCATCGAAACTGCACCATTCCGACTCTGGAGGCTGCTCGACAAGCCCTCCAAGTTAATAACTCACCCTGGTTTTCTGGACAGCGAAGACCAGTGATAAAGAAACTAGTGGTGCCAACCACCATCTCCAACAGTTTTGGTTCTTTATCCCCAGAATGCAATCAGCAGTCCCCCAATATTTTGAGGAGGTTAATGAGAAGGTCACTCAAGGCCTTAATTCAAGAAGACATGAGTCCTTACCAAGGGCTCCCATCAACAATTGTTGCCAGAATCGTGCGGTAGTGCGCCCTCAACATGATTAGGGAATCCCCATTAGGTGTTCAGCTCAGGTTCCTCAGACTCGAGCTTGCAAGAGAAACCACCAAATGCTAAATCTGATCATCAGGGTGTAGGTTCATATTTATACCCCCTCCGAAGAAGTCCATTAAGCTAACTTGATGGAAAATAACGAGCGGGAATATACACCCATCTGTCCTGATGTTACTGCCCAGCAGACTCGTCTGGATGTAACACGCCAATCCCACCAAAAAATTATGGTGGAGGATTATAGGCATGCATATACACCTTTTTATAACTCATTAACCAGTCAGCAGGCTTGTCTAACTGTCCCCAAAGAATCTCTCCAATCTCATATGGTGACAACTGATAATTAAGCATATACACCTATTTACAATCAACAATTATGTCAGTATTATCGTCTGCCAGTATTGAAGGAAATTAGTCAACCATACATGATAAAGGATACACAATAGGCACATACACCAACCAATGTTAATCAAGCATACCAACAGTCTAATTTAGTAGAACTCGAAGAAGTCCGTTGGAAAGGTCTAATGACAAATTTCGAGCAGACTCAACTCTCTTCCCCAACACATGAGTACTGTCAAAATTAACTGACAGGAAAATGAGGAAAGGAGAAATAATACACACCTACTAAAATAATGGAATGGACGTATATTCCTGTTCTGGAAGCTAAAGTCACCAAGAACATTCTGACGATGGTGAAAGAGAAGAAGCAAATCCATGCTCATATTCTGGATGCCTGCCAGAATATTATAACAGCTTTAGCAGCATCACAGGGAAAGAAATAAAAATTTTCCCTACTAGTGGAGTGACACATCAACGTATCACTCTGGAGTAGATACACACCATTTTTCTAGTCCAGGAGGGTTGTGGGGCATACTTCCCTATATCATATGGACAATCATGGCAGGCACACACACATTATTTGAATGGAGATAATCAGCCTAACCCGATCATTTCTCTTAATCAGGCACATACACCTACCCATAATAACTACATTTTTCAACAAGTATTTCTTAAAGTGAGTAAGAAGGCGTCTAAGAAAAAGACCCATCCGACATAGTCAAAAAATCAAGAGCCAATATGTAATAAGGCTTTACTCGATGCTGGAGTTCTTGATGAACTCACACAATTATCTATTGCAACTCAAGATTGTACTCTCTCATTCATAAATAGAGGGATCATTAATTCTGAAGGTCTTCATCAGACACATCCTCATGAAGGCTTGCTTCATGATAGTTCGGTTGATCTCAATGTATCATCTTCAGATGAGAGCCACGATAACCCTCTGTATGGCCAGATGATCAAGGAGAAAAAGGTTCTATCTTTTCCTATAACCCACCATGGTGGTCCTCCCCATGATAATAAATATAACTGTGAAATTCCTCTCCATAGTAGTAATACGCATTGCCTAGAAAATTCTTCAAATGACAATACAATAATGAGAAAGCCCTCTTATCTTGCAGCACTTGAAAATGTGAAGCTAGTCATGTCTGATGCTTTACCGCTAGCAGGTGAAATACTCTCTCAATCAGAAGATAGCCCGGGATGTAGGTAATTCTCCAAAAAAAACCCTGAGTCATGCATATTCTAATTTGATTAATGAATTCTCTATAAATATTGTTGAATCTCGCGAAGCAACAAAGAAGCTGCAGATCTGGTCTAAATAGGTAGAACAATCTTCCTCGAATGATAAGGAGGAAGTACTGAATATGAGAAAACAACTGGCAGAAGGTGAAGTACCAGACATGTTTTGGCCATTGGCTGACTCTTAGTATGATATTCCAGAAATGTTGATGGAAGATTGTATTCATGATATTCATCTCAACATGTGGAAAAATCTTTGTCAATTGAAAAATAAAATATTATCTTATGATGATTATGAAAATCATGTCAAGAATATAGTGGGGTTACAACACTAAATTGATTTGGCATCTCTCTGAGTTTTGGGATATCCAACGTTAGAAAAGCAGTAGAGAGCCCTTCAGTGTTCATGCCTTGGTGCACTAAAGAGATTGTTCCAGTTAATTTCTAATTCCCGATCTGGTATTCATATCAGGGGATGGGTTGTTCATGGAGAACCGCATTTCACTGTACTCTCTAATCAAAAAGGCCCACCAAAAGTGGAATAATGCAATGTTATTGCCCATGTCCAACCACAACCAACTGGTTTTGTGTGTAATTAGATGCTTGCTCAGGAACATTCCACAACTAGTTTTTCCCAAAGTCAGGAATACAAAGAAGAAGTTGTCTAATTACTCTTGCATCAGGAAAATGAGAATATCAAATAGGCTTCTTGTTTACAGCGTTCACACCAGCATGTGACAGAAGCGTCATAAATCATCCAATGGTCATCTGAGCTAGGTGATTTGAGTGGATGTTGGTTGATGCATCCGGCCAATTTCTGGACTAATGTCCCCAAAATCAAGAGAGATTTTAAGAAAGTCTCAAATATAGCAGCTCAAGAACCACCTTAGTTTTCTGGGCTGGGGACTCTTTTAACCCAGCCCTTGGAATCAATAAATCTGATTTGAGGAGTTGACCAGGAACAACAGCAACAACCCTAATCCACCGGACAGGGGACTTTTTCAAAACCTCAATCTCTTCCTCAGTGAAAGTCAGTCAGCTCTCAATTAGGAAAGAAGAAACAATAGTAATGGAGAGATGAATTATGAGGGGATTCCCTCAAAATTACGGTTCATTAAGAAGTTCTTGAGGGATCAACTCAACAAAAGGCAATGTCTCATAAAAGACATGGAAGAAGATAGTATCACAAAAATACTGATAGAAGGGATGAAATGCATTATGAATCAATAAATTTCATCAATGATTTTGTTTTTGATCCTCCAAAACATGATGCTCACTCATGAGAATCAGATGAAGAGGTTCCTACTCAAGTGGATGTACACACATAGGAAAATGAAGAAGGTGTGCATACACGAAATAAAAGGATTAACCAGAATCTTGGTATTCCTTCAAACAAAAAAATCCCCCCTCTCCGAAAGGCATCCAACAATGGGAAAGGATAAAGTCAGGTATCATCCCACCCTACCTCTAGAGAAGGCCAATCACTCTCATTAGAGGAAAGGTTCGCAAAACCAGATGCAGAAATGTAGGAGTTAAGGAGGTTGAATGCATAACTGCTTCAAGTTAGTCTTCCTCTTAAGCATGCTGGAGTCAATCAGTCTCGAAAATTTGTTGCAGCTACTAGGATGGACCAAGAATATCCTCCTTTACCAGTACACCCTCATAGGTCCAATCCTATGGGTAATATGAAACAAAAACTGGAAATAATACAATCAGTGGCAGTCCCGGTTGCCACACCTATCCAAGCTCCAGTTATTGCACCTACACTAGTCCAAGAACAACCAGATGTTTATCAAAATTTAATTACTACCATTGAGTCATTAACAGCTCGGTTGGAAGATATGGATGAAAAGTGTGCACCGGTTCAACTAGTGAAGAGAGCATACCATAAATGGGTAAATTCAATTCCTCCCCCATCAAATTTTGCAAGTACCACATTCCAAATTTTTAATGGTTTGGGAGATCTAGAACAACACTTAACGCATTTTCTCTCTCATTGTGATCCCACGACAGGAACTCCCGAAAAAAAATAATTAGTTAAGCTCTTGTGTTTTGTACAGTCATTATAAGGACCTACTTTTGTCTGGTATATAGCTTGAAATCCCGATAAATTACCATGTGGGAAGATATCTGTCAAGAATTACTTCTTCAATTGAGCTCAACATTGACAAAGACAATAGTTTTTATCTTAAAAATTTTATGAAATGGGAGAAGGAAATAGTTTCAGATTTCATTACTCGCTGGAAGGGATTAACTTATTCCTTAAACATAGAACTCCCTCAAGAAGAATTGTTTCCAATATGTGTGGAAGGATTTCATGATGAATTGAACACACCATTTATCCCAGTTAAATACACAGGAGGGTTTCGATACCTTAAATCAATCTATCAACAGATCGAATACTCTCCTACAAAGACTAAGTATAAAACTCCTGTAATTCCATCAGCTCTAGGAATGAGAATGGGTTAAGAAGATACTGCTGTAGTTACCCCTAAACAAGAACATTTACCATCTTCTACTTCAAAACCAAAATCTTATCGTAGGGCTCTACCTCTTGAGCATTAAAAAACAGAGGCTGTCTCGTAAATATTTTCAAATAGATCAAAGACATAAACAATTTGATGAGTTAAGGAACAAATTCTATTCTTTCTGAAATGAACAAGTTCTTGGTTACCTCATTTAGGCTCTGGAAAATAAATCCGTTCAGTTACCAAGGCCTAAAAGGTCGAACAAGGAATAAGATGAAGACCTTCCCAACTATTTCCCATTTCATCATATGTTGGGTAATCCCATTTAGGAGTGTTTTGTCTTCAAATACCTTCTACAAAAGATGGTGGATTCAGTTCAGGTAAAACTAAAGGGTTCTTCAGCCCAGGTTGCATGTGTTACTGCTACAGATCCAGAGGAAGAAGGTGAGTTGAAAGAAGTGAAAAGAAAAAATACACATAAATATGATGATTTGATGGTCAGAAAAATGATCATCCGAACTCGTTCCATTTTACAAACACAATGGAAGAAACCAATTGTGTCTTCTGCTATGAATTCCATAGCAAAAACCTCTTCGTCAGAGGTAAAATCCTCAAAGAAGAGGAACAATTCAAAGAAAGAAGAGTAGTAAAATGAAGATGATATCCTGTCAAAGCCAATGTTTTCTTTGACTCTGGAAGGTTATATGCCATCTACATCAAAAGAACAAGCACCGTCCCACAAAACGACATAACCTAAACTAGCTAGTAAGGTACAATCTTCATCAGATGAACAGTTGATCTTTGGTTCTTTTAATATGATTCACTTAACAATTCCTTATGCCAATCACAGTTTTGATCTTGATGAGGACGAATTTCCTGTACCAAACATTGGAATTAGAGGGTGTTTCAGAGGTCTAGGATATAGAGGAAGACATGGATATTATAGAAGCCACTATTTTAATCCTACCCCTACTAGAACTGTATATGCGATAGAAATTCATGGCAGAGCCCTTCAACAGGCTCAATAAGAACAATAATGTTCTTCCACGCAAGGAAGATTCAGTCCAGATATAGTTATTTTGGAAGATCGGTTAAATGTTACACATTCTTACTATTATAAAATAAATAGACCTAGTCGGTTTAATCTTTCAAAGCCAGTAGTAATTCCAACTCCTACCCCGATACAAGATGCATCTACCTCCAAAACATCAACTTCTAAGGCACCTAAAAAACCACATGTTCCAATTGGGAAACACGGACCATTGGACCAAAAGTATGGTGTCTTGATATATTTGTCCCAAATACTGGCCATGTTATCAATTCTGGATCCCTTGAAAGAATCAATGGATCTTTGGGAGGCATTCATTCTAGCTTTGTCAATTCCTCACGATTTTGAAACTAAAATTGTTGTGGCTGAAGTCTAACAGGTAGAGAATAGTCCTACAGAATTCCATGTAGTGATATATTTTACAGATGAAGATGAAGATGATGTTTTGAATGGACATATTAGACCTTCGTATTTATCTAGCAAGGTCAATGATGTAAATATCCAACAAGCTTTCATTGATAATGTCTCAGGAGTCAATATCATTCCTATTCGCACACCGCATCGATTGGGCCTCACCGAATCTGATTTATCTCTTTATACATTGATGTTACAAGGATATGATAAAAATGAACAACAACCTATGGGTGTGATCACACTCAGAACTCTTTTTGGATATCTTGTATCCAATTCAGATTTCATGGTTGTTCGTCATGACACAAGCTTCAATATTTTTTTTGGAAGACCTTGGCTGCATCAACAAGAAGATATCACTTTATCATACAATAATTGTCTCAAATATTGTATCCATGGTCAAATTGGGACATTGAATGGTGATAAATCCCCATTAAAAACATGTGAATATCAATAAATTGATGTAGAATTCTATCACATGGAAGGTAATGAGAAATCCCCGACGAAGATGGTCAATAAAATTAATGCTCTGTATGGTTTGGAAATGATTCCAGTAAACCCATTCCTATATGTGAGTACAAATTATGTGTCGCCAATCAGTAAAATTGACAGCATAGACCCAATTATGAATAATCTTATTGAAACTTCCATAATTTCAATTACAGAAATCAAGCCAGATAACATGGGAGAAATTGGTGACTCACCAAGAAATGATGAATTCTCAAATGGATATGTCTTCATTTAATCTGCTGAAATCAAGCAATTTTATACTTCATCAGCCAAGCCAGAATAAGTTATAGCAATGTCAGAGATGGATGATGATGTCGATTCTTAATCCATCATCACCTCTTTATTACCCAAGGATAACCATTCATCATCAATAGGGTCATAAATGGTTGCCTTTTCTTCAAGATGATCAAATTTTAACATCTCTCTGGATCATGGAAATTATGCTTCATCAAATACTATGCATGTAGAAACATAAGAAATATCACATGTTGAAGAAGAATAGGAAGATCTCAGAGATGCTCCTCCAAAATTTGAAGAGGGTATCTCTACCACTATGGATGAACTCAGATAAATAAATCTGGCTACAAAAGAAGATTCACACCCCACATTAATTAGTGTGCCCATGACTCTTGAAGAGAACGAAATTAAAATATCCTTTCTAAAAAAATCGAGATGTATTTTCTTAGAATTATACAGAAATTCCAAGACTTGATCCTAATGTTGCTACTCATCATTTGGGTTTTCCAGAAGAACATCGAGGATTCAAGCAGGCAGCAAGAAGAACACACCCGGCATATGCTTCCAAAATTGAAGCTGAAGTGAAGAAGCTTATCATGGAAAACTTCATCAGAGAAGTTCAATATCGCAAATGGTTGGCTAATATTGTACCTGTGAAAATGAAGAATGGAAAAATTAGATTTTACATCGATTTCAAATATCTTAATCGGCATTGTCCCAATGATGATTTTCTAGTTCTAATCATAGAACTATTAATTGATGCAACTGCTGGCTATGAACCACTTTACTTCATGGATAGATATTCTGGAAATAATAAAATATGAATGGATCTAGAAGATGTATAATCTACAGCCTTCGGAGCCCCTCAGGGTTTGTTTTTCTATCGGGTAATGCCCCTTGGATTGAAGAATTCAGGCGCAACATATCAATGTGCCATGCACTGTATCTTCAAACCCTTTTTAAGAAATTTTTTTTGAATGTTATGTGGATGATTTGGTGGTTAAATCCTGACAAAGCTCTAACTACTTGGTTGAGTTGAAAATCATATTCCACAACCATCGACAATAAAATTTGAAGATGAACCCCTCAAAATGAGATTTTGGGGTAACCTCAAGAAAATTTCTCGGTTTTGTTGTATGCCATCGTGGTATTGAAGAAGATTCTGAGAAGACAAAATCAATCCTTGGCATGTCACCACCACAAAATTTGAAATAATTAAGAGAACATCAACGATACTTGGCCTATATTCGACGTTGTATTACAAATTTGGCAGGAAAGTGTTTACCCTTCACCAAATTAATGATGAAGGGATTCACTTACCAGTGAACTGAAGAATGTCAAGAAGAATTCAATATTATCAAGAAATATCTCTTAAGTCCACCAGTATTAATTCCACATGTTGAAGGAAGACCACTTATAATTTACATGATAGTTTTAGAGTGATCATTGGGTTCCTTTCAAACCCAAAAGTATGATGCTAGGAATGAAAAAAACCTTTACAATCTGAGTCAGACTATGTTTGAAGCAGAAACTCGATATTCAAGTACTGAAAAGTCCTGCCTACCATTAATCTTTGTAGTTCAAGAATTGAGACACTATATGCAACATCATGAGGTCTATATGGTATCTCTAAATAACCCACTCAAATTTACCATTAGTATTCCAATTCTTATAGGACATCTGGAAAGGTGGGAAGTTATTTTGAAACAATTTGATATCCAGTACATATCTCAAAAATAAATAAAGGGACAAGATCTAGCTGATATTTTTACTAAACACCCTTGAGTAGGAGATACATCATTATATATTGAAGTTCCTTATGAGGAAGTATTTTCTATTCAAGATAATATTCAATCATCGGAAATATACATTGATGGTGCTTCCAGAAGTCCAACCGAGAAGAAAATAGAATATCCTAAATTCATCAAGGTTGGGTTAGGAATTGTGCTTATTTCCCAAGAAAAGGCAGTGCTACCTTATTCCTTCATATTGATGGGAGGATGTACAAATAATGAAGCAGAATATCAAACTCTCATCACAGAGTTGGAATTGGTGCGTCAAGAACATGTGAATCACTAAAAGGTGAAAGGTGATTCAGACCTTGTAATCAAGTAAGTCAATCGTGATAATGCCATTAGAAAATAAGATTTAATCCCTTTGTTTGATTATGTCTTGGAGTTGATGGTAGAAATTCCTTTAGAACAGAAATTTTATTATGTATCGCGATCAAAAAATGCTCAAGATGATGCCTTGTCTAATATATCTATAACTATGGCAGATCCAAATCCGGACAAAAAAATCACCAGAATTGCCCTCCGTCATACAATTTCACCATATGTTCGAATCAGAACAGAGAAAATAATTAAAATTAGACCCATTTATAAACCATATGGTCATACTACGGGATAGATGACACCCATCTGGTAATATCTTCAAAATGGAACACTACCACCTGATAGAGTCGGGAAAGAACATGTCCAGTGACGTGTGGTACATTTTACTCTTTATGATAGCACAGGTTACTGAAAAACACTCTACAAGCAAGGTTTCGATGGAATTCTCTTTAGATGTATTCATGATGAAGAGACAATGGATGTCATGAACTAAATACATGCAGGAGTCTGTGGTTCCCACCAGTCTGGACATAGACTATCTGATCAAATTAGAAGGCATGGATATTTTTGGCCTTCAATGATATAAGATTTTGTTGATTTCACTGAGAAGTGAAATTCTTTCCATGTACAACCCAACTTCATTCATCAACCCCTAGAGATGATTCATACAGCTAAATACTCATGGCCATTTTCCACATGGGGAATGGATGTAGTAAGACCTTATCCTTCGGCTACATCTAAGCAGTTTAAGTATATTCTTATTGCTGCTGACTTTTTTTCCAATTGGGCAGAGGCAATACCTCTCAAAGAAGTTTGTTATAAAAGCATTGTTAGCTTCATCAAGTCTAACGTCGTTACCATATTTGGTGTCCGTCATACCATATTGATGGAAAATGGCACCAAATTTTGTTCATCCTAGTTAAGGATGTTTTATCAAGATTACAACATCAAATCCAACCATTCATCTCTGTATCATTGTGGCGGACAATGGAAAAATAGAATCCTTCAACAATACTTTTGAAAAAATACTGCAAAAGATGGTGGATAATGATAAGAAGTCATGGCCTAATAAAAGATTTCATGCTTTATGGGCTTATCGGACCACCACCAACACTGCAACACAGTCAACTCTATATTCATTGGTGTATGGAACATAAACAGTCATGCCCATTGAGGTTCAATTACCCTCTCTCAGAGTTGTTATTTTTGATCAGTCATCTACAGATGAACAATCTCAAAAGTGATTGGATGAATTTGAATGATTAAATGAAAAATGATTGTGCACCTTGCACCATTTGGAAGTCTATCAAAATTGAATAGCACAGGCTTTAAAAAAAAGTTTGTCTTCGTTCATTTGTTCAAGGATAATTGGTATTGGTCCTCAGAAATCCAATGATACCAGGAAAGAAGCATCCAATTCTTGAGCCAAAGTGGGAAGGATCTTACTCAATAAATAAGGTTGACTCCAACAGAGTTTATTCTTTATTCTCAATAGATGGAGAAATCATCACGACTCCATCAAATGCCAGATTCTTGAAAAAGTATTTTGTGTAACACAAATACTTACGTCCAGAAAGACATTAAGTTGTACAATACGTCCTAGATATATGATGCTAAATTGTACATAACCCTTTTGACCAACATGACGTTAAACTCTGAAAAAGTTGATAATACGTCCAACATGACGTAAAACTGTGTCTCTTTTGTCTTTAGTGCATGACATTAAACTACACAGTTCCCCTTTCATCCAACATGATATTAAACTCTATTGTCCCCATGTCCTAGCTACATGATGCTAAACTCAACATCACACTTCATTGCTATATGACGTTAAACTATAAAACCCATCTTTTGTCCTTACTACATGACATTAAACTGCATAGTCCCCTCTTCGTCCAACATGACTTTAAACTGTGCATCGTTAAGGTTGTTGCTACCTCTTTTTTCTCAAACCGATTATGACTCATGTGATCTTAGATTAAACATCATCCATAACACCCTCTCTGGGCCGCTACCACGTGTAAGTACCGACACCATTTTTGAGGTCATTTTCCTCAAGAGTAACTTTATCACCATTTCATTCTTTAATCGAACTACGCTGACTTTGATCCTTGCCTTCTAGGATGGGTATGTAGGCAACCTCCTAATGTTCTACCCCAAAACCAATATTTTCACATCGGTTCACCTCTATCTCATATGATTTTGATTCATAACACTTCCCCTAGAACCAATATTTTTTACATTGGTTCACCATCATCCTTGCTATATGACGTTAAACTATTCCCATTTTTTGTCTTGTATGACAATAAACTAAACATTATTTGACACCCTCACCAGAGATAGAATCATTATTTACATTGATCTCCAATCATTTCATATTTCAAATACTTCGTGCATACATGGAAATGGCCGAACTATTAATCTTGGTTCAAACCATCATTGCACTAAAATATCATTTCATGATTCACTTGTACGAACCATATCTGTACAGAGGGCATTTCCATAACTACATGGGGCTAGATTCCCATCCTTATGGGATACGTAGGAACATTGGATAATCCATCGAATCTAGCCCCAAGTCGTTGGGCCTAACCCCAAATTCCACTTTCTGTCCCATAGCTGAAAATTCCCCCTGTGAAAACATGAATGTGGTATGAAAACCCTGATCTTCATTCATATTAGGTTTATAAAACACCCAATGTGTATTCCTTATTATGGTACGAGATCTATTACCCTAAACTAAGATCTCCTACACTCCAGTCCCACATGACATTAAACATTATTTCAAGAACTATGTATGGCTTGATTCCCATCCTTATGAAATACGTAGTGAAGTCCAACACCTCAATTGAAGACCCATCCACAACATGATTATAGTTAGCATTGGTCTGTGTATTTCTTTCATGCATTGAACAATACTCATTTTCACATGTCATATTCCAAAACATAAATACTTCCAGATATCCATAACCATTTTCTTGTCTTCTGGTCACAAAATTTCTAATACATGAAAATTCTTTTTCCTAAATATGCAGCACGTGCCCTTAGGAGGCCTTGAATAAACAGTCTACATAATGGAATTGTTAGCCCAAAGATACTATTATATGACTATGCACCCAATTCTCTTAGGTGGCCCTGCATAATTCAACCCCCTAACGGTGTTTTCAAATGGTAGTAACTTTATTCTTGGAAGAAAAACCTCTTTTTTCCTTATTGGTCATAACAACAATATATAGGGATTCACAAAAATGGCAATCATTAACATATTTTTCCCATATTATTTTTCATGATATTAACGTATTCAAGTCTATTGTTTATATTTCCCTTCCCTACGTTTGGATCAGACCTTCGTAGGAGTGACATTCAACCAATTCTTTGACAATCTTGATTGGGATTATCCTATCCATATTCAAGTAGCTCTCTCCATACCGAAAACTCTATGCTTTGGAAAATTTGAACCTCCATAAACATTCAATGGATTTTTTTCAATAGAGGATTAAAATTTCTGAGAGTTCTTTTTCCTGACTATATAGCACGTTCCATTAGGTGGCCTTGCATAAGTAGTCTACATAACAGACCTGTCAGCCAAAAGATGCTATTATTAGACTATGCAGCCAATGCCCTTGAGTGGACCTGTATAATTCAACCCCTTAATGGGTTTTTTTAATAGTGGTTAGTTCATTCATGGGAAATACTTCTTCTAATTCCTTTTAGACCTTTTTCCTTTTCATTCCTCAGATTCAAAATTTATTAAGTCATAGTTTACATTTTCCCCCATACTGGAATATGGTAATATGTTTTCAAATAAATTATCAAGGAATTGAGTCAATTTTAATCCATTCGGTTAGAGATATCTCGACCTTAAACATTAGCCTTTTTTATGTCTGACGTGGATGACTTTAAACTACCCACAAATGAAATAGAGAACTCTGAACAAAAGTCAAGTCCCAGCTCACTAAACATACATTTCATATGATTTAGGTAATATCGAGCAATTAGAATATGTAAAGTTTGTAGGGTTATTTTTATAATCCTAGAAACAGTCAAACTATGCTTACTAGGACCATTGGCTGAAGTAAAATTTTTAAGAAGGAAGAAAAATAATGCAAGCATAAATGATTGAAAATGAATGTATTTTTCATTGATGCAGAAGAGATATAAGGACATCCACAGACTAGAGTTTCTTCACTTTTTCAGTAATAACAAAAGGCTTTCAACATATCTCTTCATTTTATTTACATCATCCTGAGCTTCTTTAGCAACCGCACCTTGAATTCATTCATTCAACTGGATAAAATTAGAGACGCAATGATACCGACTCTTCAAGGAAAAATTGTAAAAGAATGTTCTTAATTGCGGTTTGTGAAAAGTTTCTACTGATCAAGCTGTTACTCTGTTTCTTTCCAAGAGACTTGGAAGATGGAAACATGGATTTGAGAATGGATCATTGGAATTAAAGAGCCATTTAGAGAGAGTACTCTGTTCAGATATTGTTCTAATGCCATGATATTATTCTCTCCACTAACCAACAACAGAAAACATATCAGCCCATGGGTTTTACATTTTTATATATGCAATGAAGTGGGATAGCTGTGTGGTTGCATCTCGGGCATATAGTTAATTGCATCTGGAAGTTTGACTAGTTGCAGATGACTATGGCCATATAAAGGCAGGTAGATACTCGGTGGAAAATTAAGATGATACTTCTTTTAGTAATTGGCCATATCTGGGAGATTGTTGTCGCAAATAGTGTAATAATCATGCCCATCGATGCTCATCTTGTCATTAATCTACTTTCTAGACAGCTCATTATCCATTCCAACTTTTTTTGGAGCCATAGAATCGGCACAAAGTTTGAATAATTAACTCTTAAGTAAGTTTATTTTTCATAAAATTTGTGAAGAGAAGTGAAAAAATGAGTAAGGAATTAAGGCGCGCAAGTCCAATGATGGTTCACAAGTGTATTTGTTTCATGAAAGTTTGGGTGCATAGGTATCACTGCTCAAGTCCAAATACCTCTGCAGAAGTGCAACACAAAGAAACAATAACCCACAGACAGCCGCACCTGCGCGGACGAGCAGAAAACCAAGTAAACTTGCACGACGAAAGAAACCTGTGCGGCGAGAGCGGGATGGTTTGAAAGTCGGTTTCTTTGTGCAAGAATGGCCGCATATTTATAGGAAAAGGCCACACCCAACATGTCATAGCTTGCGTGGATCGCACCTTTGCGCTCAAAACATACGCATCGCAGTTCCTTGGTTTTCTCCCTTACCTCAATGTCAAATACTCCTTCCTTTCAGATCCAACTCTGAGGGGGGACTTTTGTTGACATTCCTTTTCGTGAAAGAGTCTAACGAATGAAAAATGAGAATACCTTATCCCCAAGAGATTAATTATTTGAAGAAACATCCAAAATTGAGAAAGGCGTGAACAAGGATCTGTTTAAACATGGTTCATGCATGTTCCAAGCTGAACATGCAAGTATACCTACGCACCACATATTGAGCGTGTAGGTGACTTGCGCGCCCTATTTTATTTTCTACCAAGGTCTTCATTAGCATATAAATACACCTTATGGGCCACCCATTTCTAGGATGAAAAATTCCAAAAGTTGGATTTAAGATCTCGGCGCACTAGGATTTTCTTGATGTTTTCCGAACACTTCTAAGGTAATTTCGTACCTAGGATGGAAGATATAAAGAGGGAAAACAAGGAAAATGTGTTGGAATTCATCAACACTAGAGTTCCAAATGGTCCAACCCTTAAGGGAAATGCACACACTTGCGCATCGTCATATCCCTTCAACAGAACTTGTGCGCGACACTTTTGGAAGACTTTAGGGATAATACTAAAGGCATGAGCCAAGTCTCACCCAAGTATTACCATATGGGTTAACCGTTGCCCATGTATACCCATGTCGCGCAAGTACTTGCATGACCAGGACTTGCGCGCCCAAACAGGACTTGCACACCAACCTCTTTTTGGGTGCCCCTATTATATATTCACTTCCTTTCTTCAAAACCACCTCTCCTCTTCAATATTTAGCCTTAAAAACCCTCTTCAAAGTCATTTATGGAATCATTACATTGTTTAATTCCTTATCTAAAAGGAATTATGTGGAAAATCTCTCAAAACCTCATGATTTAAATAACTTTATGTCACTAATGTTAGAGATTTCATTCATTCCAACCTCATCCTTTAAGATGAGAAGATCTTTAATATGGGCATCCTCTTTAGGAGTAAGCCCCAAGTATTAAATTATTTTGTTAAGGGCCTCCTTTTCAATAGTAAGCCCCAGAACATAAGTTCCCTAACCTGGGCCTCTTTTTCAGGAGTAAACCCCAGTCCAAGATCCCAAATATGGGCATCCTCCTTAGGAGTAAGCCCCAAATTCCCAATTCCCTTAACCTGAGAATCCTACTTATCAGTAATCCCTAATCCTAATTCCCATTAACCTAGGCATCCTTCTTAAGAATAAGCCCCAGTTCTCATGTCCCTTTATCCTGGGCCTCCTTCTCAAGAATAATCGCTAGTTATAATTTCTCTAAACCAGTCTTACTTTCTTTTGATTTGGACTTCCTTCTCAGGAATAAAACCCAATCATAAGTCCCCTCTAATTTGGGAATCCTTCTCATTATTAAGTCCTATGTTAAGTATCCAAATATCCATAAAGCATGTATACCATTATGGACCTTGTTCTCGGGTTTATTCCCTGAAGTAAATCCTAATCCTCATCTATCTTGGATAGTCATATGTACATATTCCCCACATCATTCTTTGTGACTGCATGATTTGTGGCACAAATATTCAGGTTTATTGATACCTCTTCTTTGTCGCACCGAGCATGACTCACATGAGCTTTGAGTGTAAAAGTAACCATGACACATTTCTTTGGGCCGGTAATCATATGTTATGCCCACATTTCTTAATAAAACTATGTGTAATTTGATCTCTTCCTTAAAAGTAGAATATATAGGATGCCTTTCTTAGGTTCAATACCATCACCCATTAATTCATATCCATCCCATATGACATTAAACAATATTGTAATTCCTGATCTTCATGTGTTCTAATTCTTTTTCTAACTAGGATATGTAGGTAGACCATCTGCGGGTACAATCCCAACTCTAAAATATTCCATGTCCTTCTGAATGACAACAAACTTCATGTGCCCAGATGAGTGGCATTAAAACTAGTATGGTTATCATACAGACCTATAGATTTCTATATAATGTGTTGAAGGATACCATTGACTAAGAATATCTATTAAATACAGATGACTCTCTATCAATGAAGAGCCTCAAATACATATAAAATATTCTCTAAATTCTGTACACATCAATCATTGATTGCAATATCCAAAGTAAAACCCAGTTTCATGTTTGGTAAATTAATAAGGATTCCCAAACATAACTCAAATTTATTAAGAGAGTCCCAGAGTAGACAATAATTCCCACAAAAAAGGTGTGATGAGTCTAACCTCCCATCCCCTCGACCAATGCAAATTCTTAAGCATCATTGATCTATAACTAATGAGCACCTTGCTTTGGAAAGTAGGTCCAAATGCATATAGAATCATTGGATGTTTCTAGTTCTACGAATAAACCTATTATAAACCGATTGGAATGTTTGACCCATAAAAAAACGAGGCCATCCCCATTTCTAGAAGAAACACCATCTTCAATAGATGATATGTATAGTGTGATCAAATCACATCACTTTATAAAGTGCTTGTTCATCATACACATGAGAAAAAATATTGTATTCGTAAAAAAATGAAATTAGCATGGTATCAATTATTAATTATTTAAAAAATATTTATAATATCATAAATATCATGTATATCTGATATAAATTATAAATTAATCATTATCCTCATCCATGAGACTTGGTAAGGGAAGAACAAATGACATTTTTACGCAATGTTGTAGTCCACTATACACACAAATGATGATGATTTATCCCATTTGATAATGGTTTATGAATTTTAGGTTATAAAATTATCATAACTACATATTATTATATTGAAATTACGGTGTTTGTTACATAATCATGATATATGAATAAAATAATGGGTTTGAGGATGAAATAAATCAAAAAATATTTGTTGATGAACATTACCTATTCTTCAAGAATCTCTTTTTTGTTTGCACCAAATTCCATTATTGTTTTAATTTTTTTTTCCAAACAAATTATTCTATGAAAAGATAGTTGATATTGGGAGTCAATTTGGTCAGTTTTTTTAGGATAAAAAATCTTTGATTGGTGTGCATTAAGGGGAAGTGTTATTTATCTTTTATAATGGATGAGGAGTGAAAATATTGTAAATACCAAAATGTTAATACTATTGGGAGGTATCCCTTAAAAAATATACCTATAATAAAATAATATTTCTGAAAAATTATGAGATATGTTTGAATATTTTCCAACCAATGGGTTTTGTATTTTATGGCCCAGACCTCTGCTGTCTATTACATTGTGAAAATGTGGTGTCATAGGTGTTTCGAGAGGTCAAAGTGACTTATCCCCAACACTTTTCCAAATTTCTAGTTCATGTGAACAGTGTTTTTAGTTTTATTAAGTGTTCTATCGATAGGTGTATAGTAATGGTAGGTGTACAATAACGGTAGGTGTACAGTGTTTCACAGATCAGTTTCATAGATCGGTTTTATAGATCTGTTTCACAGATCGGTTTCATATATCGATTTCACAGATCAGTTTCACAGATCGGTTTCACAGATTAGTTTCAAAGATTAGTTTCACATATCGGTTTCACAGATCGGTTTCAGAGATCGGTATCACATATCGGTTTCACAGATCGGTTTCAGAGATCGGTTTCACATATCGGTAGGTGTACGGTAACAGTAGGTGAATATTTTTTCCAGCTTCCTATAGTTTTGCCACTTTTGATGCTTCCTTTGATGTAAAACACATTTAATGCCTTATTTTAAGGACTCTTAATGCCGATTCATAGGCCATAAATACTATATTCATTATTATTATAGCATGGGATGTTTTTAATTAGTCAAAACGGTTGGGTTAATGTGATCCACTTTTAATGCGGAATTAAGTGTATCTTAAACCGGCGCACCATTAAATCTTCAAAAGGGGATAGATATCTTCCTCCCTTTTTCATTCTCCTTGTTCATGGATATGAGATGCTAAAACCTTTTAATCCTTCCTTTAGGAGTTGAATAATCAAACTTTACTCCTCGGATTGGTTCTGCTCTATTTTGATGCAACCGAGATGTATCGGTCAATCTTCTGTATAAGGTTTGTTTTATCATCTTTACATTGAAGATCTTATTCTCATATTTCTCCTTTCCATTTTTTTCATGTAATCTCCATGCTTCTAATGAGGGTTTTCTTCAGGTTTGGTTGGTTTGGTTATACCGTGGAATCCTCGGGTTGATGTAGTTGTCGCGAGAGGAGGATCGTCACCCATTGTGTGGATAAAGAACCCGATGAACTATTTGAGGTAGGGGATTCATTGCTTCTCTTGATTTTACGTGAAAATGTATTGTTAGAATGTTTATTCCCACATGATGTCAATGGAATTGACATAATAAATATTTTAACCGGATAAATAAATTGATATCGATCTTACGTTATTGCCTCTTGTTTTGGTAGATAGTGTGATATCTATGCTTGCTTTGATTATCTATTCATTATTGATGATAATTGGTAATGAATTTAAACCAGAGGTAATAGAAAATTATTGGATATGTATAAAGAATCATGTAAATGAGTCTGGTTGTTCTTGTTTTAAATTGATGTTAATCAAATTGGTGCAGTAGGCATGTTTATTTATTTGTGACACTACTACAAATATGTCTTATAATAGCGCTAAAAACAGCCTTTAACAGCGCTAGAAAATTGTTTTTAATCTTGGAGAAGATAAAGGGGGGTCCCCTTTATCAGTGCTAAGGAAGCGCTGATAAAGGTAGTATTTATCAGCACTATTTTCAGCACTGAGAAATGTATAATATATCAGTGCTATTTTGAGCGCTAATAAAAACTACCTTTATCAGAGCTCAAAATACCGCTGATATATTATCCATTTATCAGCGCTTAACTAGCGCTGACAAAGGCCGGAGATCCTGTGTAAAAACAGAACCTACACAGAACTTTCCCAACACCTACACACATTACAACACCTGCACACAGCACAAACAACACCCACACACAACACAAACATCACCCACACACAAATCACAGAAGAACAAAATTGATACATAAATTTTCATGAAATCATAAACACAAAACAACACACTTCAATATACATTTAAAACAATGTTTAATTTGGTTAAAATTAAATTTATCCAACAAACAGTTAATAAACAATGATGTTCCATCCTTTTTTCATCCATCCGCTCTAAAAAATTGTCGTTTATGGCGGTGGTTTCTGAAGAAAGCAGGAAAAATATTTCACCTAAATAATAAAACAAATATTATGTTAGTAATACAACATTGAAATAAATAATGGGGTTGCTTAATGGAATTATACTAGTGAGGCACAGAATATAAAATATCCAATTAACAAAATTAGAGCATGGTTAGGGCTAATCATCTATAATAATCAAATGGCCCAATGTTTAGTAGAAAATGGGATATTTAATGATTCAAGGGGGAATAGATAAACCTACAGTTTGGTTCTAAAATTATGATGGTCTCACATTTATGGTTAATAGTTTTTCAAATAATTTGATGAGCTTGTGTAAGGTATGAGATTTTGGGTAAGTATCTCTATATTGTTGAATAATGGATTGAAAGGCACTCTATGAAACTATACGAATTAGAAGTGTGTTAATATTGATTCCCACGTTGTTGGAAAATGATTTATTTTACCCTTAGTCCTAATAATTCATCTAATTAATGAGCGGAATTAACAAATTTTCACTATCAACCATTAAAGCAGGTTACCCTCGTATATCCCACATTCTACTCAACAAAATCCTTTACACGTACTCTCCTCATTCTCCCTTCCCCAATGGGATATCTCCGTTACATTTGAAATAAATCAAATATTATCAGTTACATTAAAAGAGTGGTTGATTATATTCAACCCTATTATCCTCCTCTATATTCTTCTCCTTCTTCCCCAAACATTGGTTTCAACTATTAGGGATTTTGGTCTCCATTCCACAGCATCATGATGCTATTGGATACCAATGATGGGCCTTTTGCAACGAAATTAAACATTGGCTATATACCTATAGCCACGGTTTAATACCATGGCTATATGTCCCCCCATTCCAAAAAAAAGAAGCACCCCTGCCCCCTTCCGTAGCACACCCCCTACACATTGCCAACCCTCGAGCACACCCCCTACCCCTACACACTCCCTGCCCCCTGAACACCCCCTGCCCCATTCCCCATCACACCCCTTCCCACTGCACTTACCCCTTCCCATTGACCACCCCCTTCCCAAACCCTACATAATTCAAAAAAACCCACCAAACCCCCTACCCCTTCCCCTACCACTTTACCCCCTTCCCCCTCCCCCATAAATCCACCCCCACCCTCTCAACCTATCCCCTGCACATCATAATGAAAATTCCTTGTATGGAAATTGTGCCCAATTTACATTATACTCATCATATATATCAACACATTCTCATGTACATTAATTAAATTTAAATACACATATATAGACTCTCTAGATCTCATAAGAAAACCCTCTTTAAAATTCACAAACACATTAAATCCATTTGAAAACATCCATCAGACCACATTCTCAATTATTCAAACACATTTAAAGGACTTGAGCATGGAAATCCACAAGAAATACAACTACATTCATTTTAAAAATAACTTTCAAGTCTATACACATCCCACATTCCTTTTATGACACATTTTTAACCTCACAAACATTTCATATAGTACACTTAGCAAGAAAATACAGCATCATAAAATCATCATATAATGTAAAAGCATGGAATCACCAATGTAAATCTTGGAATCTTCCGAAATATGCTTGAAAACATAAAACCTCACCTCCACAATACCTTAATAAGGACTGATTAAACATTAATATAGAATATATTAATGGAAACCCATGTTTAACTTGTGGTATTCCATGAGATTAACATCCCACAAGGATAGAGTGTCATGATTTAATGTCTTATAGAGATGTAAGACCTGGGTGGATCAAAACACTTATAAAGGTGGATCAGGTAGGTACATCTCTAGGAGGGAGCACCTGGGATTCTTACTTAATAGATGGATCAAAACACCAAATGAGATCTGGCCCACATGTGGTGTATCCCATAAAGGTAAGGGTTCTCATTTTGAAGACTTATTCAGACGCCACTAAGGGAAATAAATGAGGGAAATAAGTGAAGGTGTACCCCAGTGAGGGGGTCACCATGGTTTACCATTGGTTGGGATTTAACCTCATGGAGGCTTCCGCCATACCCTATTTAGAATAGAAGGATCAAAACCCATATATTTAAAAGAGGTATGTTGTGGGTGTTACCCATGGTTAGCTTCCCTTTACACTATGAATACTCTTGGTTGGATGAGTATGGGTTTTGTGGGGCTTATGCATTGTCAGATTCTCAGGTTCTTCCAAGAGAAGCAATGGGATGAATGGGACATACGTGCTAAGATGGACCATGTGAATGGCATGATCCTTATAAAGAGGTATAAGGCACAAAAAACATGTGGAGCTATCTGTAAACATTATTTATGGTGGACATGGGGCTCATCAGACTCCCCATAACTTTCATAAAAACCTCAAAACATCATGAGGACCAGGTTCTACAAGATGGTGCATCACAGGGTTGATACTTTTGATGATGTACTAGTCGTTTGTGCTTGTATTTCATCTCAACCAGCCTTTCCCTTACTTGAATTATCCTGGGACAAAAATTTTTGTTCCAAAAAATCCCACAACGATACCGATTATCTTATGCATCTACCTAGAAATAATTGTACAATTCAAACAACAACACATGTGCTCAGATACCAGTTCAAACAAACGAGATACAGAAAATGGATTTTGTTGATCCTCAGTGGTTTCATCGTTCACCCCATATCCACTACACACCATCATGCCTTACATCAATATTGATTTGTTCAAAGTTCAATAATATGAATCCGGGGATAGAAAACATTGAGTAATAAATTAAGATTTCAATACATTGGAGCATTCTAAATTCACCAAAGAATGTTGGAGGATAATCAATGATCGTATATAGATAACATAAGAAGTAGGAATTCACCATTATCCTATTTGTGTATAATCTTCCATCAGGTATGTTTCCCATTCGTTTCTAAACACATGTATATCATCTTCTGAATATGTGTTTTTGTGATAGTTATGGTAGTACTAAAAAAATATAAATACAAAAAGGATTAATAAATATTTTAAATGAACTCATAATTATTTTCGAAAATACCTCATCAGGGATGCTAGTTTATTGATGAAACACGATCTCTTCCATAAATTTACAAATATAATAACCACAGTCCTTTCCGTTTGATTGTTTTGGACACTATAAAAACATTGGCAACAATAAGAAATTTGTTTTGATATGTTTTTGGATAGTGAAATGTTATTATATATACCCGGATACTTTTCCAGCTTTAGATATTGTAGGCATGCTCATCCTTGTGCCCTGGATTCATTCCATGCATTAGATGATATTGATGCACCGCCCTATCATAACATAATCTTCATTAAAAGATAAAATAAATTATATAACTAGATGTTTAGTTTTAAAATGTTGGATCTAGTGTATTTCAAATTAACAAACGCCATCATGCATGGTCGGTTTGTTGGATATCCATGTGTTGAATTCAGAAAATAAATCTTTGGAGTATCCAAATTGACAGCAATCAGCATCCAATGCTCCCTAAAAATACAAAAACGAATAAGTAAATAAAGAAAGGAAAATATAGTTGATATTATTAAATTTTAGAGTTTTACCCCTGCATTATTGGTATTAAAAAGATTCTATCATCCGTAATTTTGTTTTCAAATGATTTGAGCAGGGATGACATTATTGCAGCCTCTTTATCAGAATCTATTTCATCTTTTGAAGAGGTGGTGTGAGGACTAACGAGTCCAAATTTTTGTTCATGGGGAAATCCCTTAAATTGTTTTTCATATATACGTCTGTGAAAAATATAAAATGTATTATGTCAAAATTATCAGATTATATTAGCTTTTGTAAAATAAAATCATGAAAACTTACCTCAGGTATACATTTACAAAAGAGGCGCCTAGCCATTCATAATTGAGGAGTTCATTTACATTTTCAGCACTAATGAAATCTGATATTTCCTCTCTATACATATCTTTTTCGAAATCAACTATGTGAGTACTTCCTTCTTTCAACTTTGTATCCACATGAGCCTTCAATGATATTAACTGTGGATATAGAATAGGCGGGGTGAAGGTGCTCTCAGTAGACCGTTTCAATCGGTTGGTGGATTCTTGAGATAGTTTTGATTTGATATTTCGTTTCACCCCATAGTCTTTGTCATTTTGTAATAAAATTCATTTTTTCAGACCTTTTTTCATTAAATGTTAAGGTCCATCTTGAAAAATAAAGTGGAAAAGAATACCTTTTTGTCGACATGTTTTTTTTACAAGAACTCTCGGCCATGCGATGAATGTTCCAATAGATTCTTCAACCGTATGAATGTCGTCATCATCATTTGGAACATGTATCTTGTCACTCAGCTCATTAGCTATGTTAATTGACACTCTAAGATGATATTTTGGAAGCTGTCTGTTGTGTAGAATGTCGTTTTGCGTATTGAACACCATAGCCCTCGCTACAAGTCGATAGATGAGAGTTGATAAATATAAATCACAGTCATTTTCACCCTGTGGAATATTAGTACAGGAAAGGTATCAGTGTCTATGTAAATAACATTTCACAAAAACAATTATTAAAACATTTATTACCTCGTCTAAGTCTGTTTTTTAGTGGAATGGCTTGCCTCAAAGCTGGTGGGGGGTGGGGGTGGGACGAGATCGTCACACATGGGTTTTTGTTGAGTTGTTTCTTCTATTCTCCTCTCCCCCGTCAATTTTGTTATCTTCTCTCTCAGGTATTGTAATTCATCTTGAAAAATAGATAATTTTTCTTCCAGGTTTCAATTTTTTCATTTTGCTCTCCCGCTTGTTTTTGTTTTTGAAAATATGTTCGCGTTGTCACCCCAAAACTCGCACCTCTGATGCGGCCATACTTTTCTGGCTGCTTCAAGGTTTCGGAAAGTATGTCTGCATCTGGTGTGATTGTTGTTGATTCTTGTGACTATTTCAATTAGAAAATATAGAATAATAAGTAGTTATTTTAATGTAACAGAAATTTAAAGAAAATCAAATTTTTATTATGTCATACTTACACATGTTTCCCACGCTTTTTGCATGTTTTCATCTATCAATATCCCCCCTTTATTTACACGATCCTCCTTCCATAGCACATGGTGTGGGATGGATATGGCTTTCGATTTCGATTCATCAATCTGCATAAAAATAGAGAAACATGGTTATGGTGTTGTTTTATGTCACATACTAGTAGTGGGTAGATTTATAAGATGTACCAATTTTTTCTCAAGTTTAGCGTACCCCATCCTTGCTTTACGGTAAGGGTACACTGGTTCTATTTCCCTTTTTTTATTTTCAGCACTCAGTAGCTATTTCATAAATAAAAAACTGCCAATCTGAGTGATGAATACAAGAAAATGAAAACAACATATTACCCCACACAATGTACTTAAAAAGTATGCTCCCAATGACGGTTGCTAAACGCATCATATACTCCTTGGGATATCAAGTGTGCGTAAAGAGGAGGTGGGTGCAGTTTAATTTTCCCTTCTACATCTTTAAGATCATATTTCGTTAAAATTGTGTGGAAACCTCTATGAATCGTTCCTGCAACTCTTAATACATATTCCTTATGCAAGACATCTACTATAAATGCATTCTGAAATGGATGATGAAGAGTAAGTCAATGTTTTTGTATTTTATTTTATTTTAATAAATAAAAAAAATGATATCATAATGTTACTATAATATCTTCCCACATTAGTTTCCTTATCCCGATGACAACATGGTGGCACGACTATACATCAATCGATACACGTTGCTGAGTGTCGATTCCAATGTATCTACTAAAGATGGCTCTATTGGGGTTAACATGATGGCCTCTCTTATTCCATCCCTCCTCAAATTTGATTCCTTTTGCTTTTGCCTTAAGGATTTTGTCTAACACTGTCAAACTACGACCCTCTTGTTTTTTTGTGCTTTCAGGGTTTAATTTCCTACCATTTCCTCAGATGTAGCATCAATATCTTCCCCCAGAGAGCTAGCATCAGCAATGGGACGAGTAGCAATATGTTGAGAAACTGGTTGTACCTCAGCACTGGGACCAGCAACAACAGGATGAGAAACCTGTTGTTGCTCTGTACTGGGACCACCAACATCTGGTTGAGAAACCTGCTGTTGCTCAGCAGTGGGACCACCAGCTGCTGGTTGATAGACCTTTTGTGCCTCAGGATTGGGCGCATTAGCAGGTGCGGAAGTCATTATCTGTAGAAGCAGTTTAATATCTAATTTAGATTACATGAAAATAGCAGAAAATAGAAAATTACATAACGTAACACAATATATGTTACAATAAACAAATAACCTGATTATTTTACTCTCATTTTTTTTTAAGGCTGAAAAGATTTGAATCCTCTATCGATTATGTAAATTCCTTCATTGTGGCCTCCTCTAACATACAAAACTCCATCTACATTGGGATCACTGCGAAATGATTATGAAGTCGCTATAAAAGGGCCAACCTCTGTTGAACTTTCATCTGACCCTTTAGTTGTTTTGGTCGATAATAGAACAACTGACCAATTTCAGTTTGCAGGGTCTGGAACATAAAATACTTATACTGCATGTGATGACATTATAAATGGTTCGTCTTTCTCCCCTTCCTTACTGAAATCAACTTTCAAAAATCCTAATTCATCTATTTTAACATCAGTCCTGTGATCAACCCACTTGAATTGAAAAATCAACACTTTGAATTTCGTATAATCCAACTCCCATATTCATTTGATGATGCCAAAGTATGAAATATTTGCATAAATTGGATTTTTGTCCTTAGCACCAGAATCATGCATCGCCTTAGCCAAAATTGTAACCCCACTATTCTGCATGGTACTATCTTCATCATGTTCATTTTTATAGAATGTATAACCGTTAACTGCATATGCATTGAAAAATAATACGTACACACTTGCTCCTCTAGTCAGCCATCGAAGTCGTTCTGAAATTGAGTCTGGATTTTCATCTAACTGCTTAAAAATATGGTCTCAAAACCATCCTATAAACTGTCAATTATGTGTATCTGATATCCATTTTTCATCCCTAGAAGTATTCAAACGCCTAAGAATTTCTTTGTGGGTTTGAACATATGGGTCAATGGCGAAACTATTTTGAACAACGTAAAGGTGGGCCTGCTCCCAGTCTGTAATATTGATTGTGACAACCTCTCTTCCAGAAATCCCTTCACCCTCAAGCTTCTCAGTGTGACGAGATTTTAGTAGGCCAATGATTTCCACACCAGACCGGTATTCGGTACATAATTCAACAGCTTCCTCAACAATATATTACTCCGCTATACAACCCTTTAGCCAACTTTGGTTTTTGACATACCCATTCAAAATCTTCATGTACCGTTCAATGGGGCACATCCATCTATAATGTATAGGACCACATAGTTGAATCTCTCTCACCAAATGAACCATCAAATGAAACATCATATCAAAAAATGTTGGTGGGAAGAACATTTCCAATTCACATAATATAATGACAATTTCTCTTTACAAAGTTGGCAATTTCGCCGGGTCTATAACTTTGCTGCATATTGCTTTGAAGAAGAAAAAGACCTTCGTTAATGTATGGCAGACATTCTTGGGAAAATGCAATGTAAATCTATAGGAATTAGATCTTTCATCAAAACATGGTAGTCATTTTATTTCAGACCCTTTAATTTTAAATCTCACATTGACACAATGTTCATGATATATGATGAATACCCCTCTGGAACCTTTACGTCAATCAAGAAGTTGCAAAACTGATATCTCTCTTTCCTGGAAAGAGTGTAAGTAGCAGGAGGAAGAAATGTTCATTTTTCACCCTTCACTAGTGCCAACTCTTCTCGTATTCCAATCTCAACCATGTCCAATCTAGCCTTAATTCCATCCTTTGTTTTACCGGGTGCATTTAGAAACATGCCGATGAAACAATCACATACATATTTTTCAACATGCGTAACATCAAGAAAATGTCTGACACACAGACAATTCCAGTATGGTAATTCAAAAAAACTGATCTCTTTTTCCAACAAGTTTTCGTAAGGTTTTTCGAAAACGGTTTACCAAATGTAGTGTCCAAATATTTTACATTCTCAAACAATTGATCACCTATTAGTGGAGATGGTGTTGTATGTTCCTGTGAACATCCATCAAATGATGTCCTCCAATATTGGTACTTATGTCGTCGGGGTAGAAATCTGCGATGTCTTAGAAACATGGTTTTTGATGAATGTTTCAACCTAATTGACTGTGTACCTTATTCGAAAACAGGACTCCCTTGAGTTCCTTTAATGCTATATCCTGACAACTTTCCATAATCCGGAAAGTCATTTATCGTCCCATACAACATGGCTTTCAATGTGAATTGTTCATTTTTGTAAGCATCATACAGTGTAACACATGAATCTCACAATATTTTCAAATCCTCAATTAATGGGGCCAAATAAACATCGATATCATTACCTGGTTGTTTTGGTCTTGATATAAGCATAGATAACGTGATGTATTTTCGTTTCATGCATAACCACATTGGTAAGTTATAATTTACCAACAAAACCATCCATGTACAGTGACTACTGCTTTGAAAACCAAAAGGATTCACCCCATCTGTAGATAACGCCAGCCGAAGGTTTCTCAGCTCATTCCCAAATTCAGGATACTCATGATCAATTATCTTCCACTGAGGAGAGTCTGTCGGGTGATGTAGTTTCCCATCATTAATTCTTGTATCTTCATGCCATGTCAATTGTCCTGCAGTCTCCCCACTTCCATATAGGAGTCCAAACCTAGGAATGATTGGAAAGTACCATTCAAATTTCGTAGGACTAATATCATCTTTCTTGTATCAGGAAACACCACACTTTGGGAATTAATTAAGTGATTTTTATTCCATGCAAAATAATATACAGTCATTCAGGCAAACATGTATTCTTTTATAGATCATACCCATCGATCATAGCATTCGTTTGGCATCGTCTGTTTGTCTTGGGAGTTCATTATCTTATGGAAGCATGTCATTCAGGAGAGCAAGTAGTTCCGTAAAACCGGCTTCACTCCACCCGTTCCCTGCTTTAAAATTATATAGCTTCAATACGGCTGAAAATGGTGTATATTTAGTGCAACCAGCATACAATGGCGTTTTTTCACAACTCCTTAACTTCTCAAACAATTTTAGGCAATCAAGAAGTTCATCTCCAACTATCCTTGTCATTTCTTCAATATGATCTTCATCATCGTTCACATCTGTAATTACACCGTCCATACGATCATCTTCACTGTTCACGCTTCTAATCTTATCAAATGATCTCTAAAATGTCGTGTTCTCTGAGTCACTACCTTAATTGGTTTATTCCCCATGTTTATTCCAACATGTATATCTTCGATCTATTCCATGACAGATCAGGTGTTCTTCCAACTCCTCTGGACTAATTTTTCTTGAATAACAACAGCTTAAACACGGACAAAATATTTCATAAGGGTCACATGCATGATCTTCTGCAAACTTGATAAACTCTTTCACACCATATTCATACTCTTTTTTCAACCGATTGGCATTCATCCATTCTTTATTCATATTCATCGTGTTTATGGGTTCGATCTCAAGAACATGCCTAATATTATGTTTTAATTAATCAGGTAACCTTTTTTGGGTTTTAAAAAAACAAATCATGGTACAAATGCCTTTAAACACATGTGAAATCCATATACATGGTGTGTCCAGTAGGGTGAACATTGTGTGTGTATAAGATACCTGATTTAATCTGGCATATATCAAATTTATACCAAGTTAGTCTTACAAATATGGAATGATGCCTTTGAAAATACTAGATATTTAGAACAACATGAGCTAAAGACGTGTACTTTAGATACATATTGAGTCACCTCACTAGCTATGCATCACATTTTTGTGGAATACACGGTCTGTAGTCCTTACATGACCAATAGTGGTGTATAGTCTATACACATCAAGTCTCTATGGTATCTATACATGGTGTGAGTGAAGTAAAACACATGTCATCCGGGGGTCTTCATGCATAAGTCATGTTTATGTATATTACAGATTTATATATTCCAATTTTCAACAAGAACCAAACAAAATTCAATTCATTTAGGGCGAAAACAAGGACCACCAATGGCCATGATTCTCAGCGAGGCATTTTTCCCGTACATTTCACATTATAACCATCAATATCAAATAGTAATAACATGAGAAAAAGAGGAAACCAATGAGTAACAGGAGAAAACAATAATAAATATGATGTTATATCAATATACTCAAGGTGATGATAAGATGTTGGTCAAGATCAACTATTGGTTGGGAGTACACTAATATTTAATTGAAAAAAACTACTAAAAACTGATCCAGAAAAGGATGAAATATCTTATTCATCAAGTCCATTAATACAACCAATGAATTTGTTAAACCAAATATCATCGCTAAAAATTCATATAGTCCATAACTACTCCTAAAAGCAGTCCATGGTAGGTCCATCAATGTATAACTCATATAATGGTATACTAATGTCAAATCTAACTTAGAGAAGATCATAGAACCTCATAGATGATCAATGTGACTATCAATGCGTGGATGAGGATACGTATTCATGACTCTCATCACGTTCAATCTCCAATAGTCCAATAAAAGAATAAATACCAATCAACCCTCTATTTTATAGACCCATAAAACCCCATGGTAATGTACTATACCATATGAAACCATTATATTCTATATCATCAAATTGTAATTCAAACAATTGATTCTCTTTTGGTGTTATTTTAGAAATTGTTATATAAACTGAATTTTCTCTGAAAACTAACTAGATTATAAAGTTTATCTCTTTATTATGAAGTAAATTTTATACCTCATTAGGGAAAACATCCTAAAAATGTATTACCATTGGGAAAAAAGAATCCTATAGTATTCTACCAACATCTACAATATGCCTGACTATTTGAGCCATGAGAAAATACAATATAGAATGAATTGGTTCTACATGACGAGATAGAAGATTCCTCTCATCCAAGTGAAAATAACTCTGTCTATTTTGGAGATAAAAACGTAACTCTCATGTGGGAAAAAGTGATTTTGGATTTTTATAAAATAAACTAATCCATAACAAAACTAAAATAAAATATTATCATATAAATAATGGGTGGTTCCAAAAATAAATGATAACCACCAATATCTAGAGATCATTCCTGGAAACATGTTATATTCTTCGACTATAATTCCAACAGTGTGTCGATGGTGATAACACTATCCAAGATTTACACATACAAGCCTAAAACATTTACAAAAAGCGTGAAAAAAAGGAATGTGATTCTCTTTTATAAAAAATAAAATAAAGGGTAGATGATATAGGAATTGTACCATTGATAGTAGATGATCAAGAATCCACAATATCCATAGTAGACTACATAAAATGCATATGAGCAGCCCCTAAACCCTAGGCTGGATCTAGACTCCCTATGTTATATACTCTTCCTTATACTATCATCCTGGCATGGTGGTACACCATCCCCTCTCTTGACCAAAAAATCCAATGGGACTCTAGCAACCTATTATCAGAGGAGTGTTTGAGTCCTTCCCAATCTCTGGTTCCATTCATGTTCCCCTTCAAAGGCTCTATTGTTGCATGCCCCTAGAAAACCACATTAGGTGGAAGAATCTTTTATAAGCATGACACCTAAATCGCAACACCATACAAACCAAACAATCAAAATTTTAGATTAAATAAATCTTCCCTTATTTAATTTTGTTTGTTAATTCATGGGTTATCACAGAAGTTTTATCATCCTGGGGTGTTCTTTCATATTTCAAGTATACGTATATTACAAATTAATATATTCCAATGTTCAACAAGAACCAACCAATATTCAATTCATTTAGTGTGCAAACAAGGACCATCAACGACCACGATTTTCAGTGGGGCGTTTAGCCCATACATTTCACATTATAACCATCAATATCAAATAGTACTAACATGAGAACAAGAGGAAACCAATGAGTAATAGGATAAAACTCACCACGAAGGTGTCGTTAATCACACAGTAGAGGTGCGTACGTGGTAGAGGAGAGGTGCACAACAGAAGAGATTTCCAACTGAAAAGAAAACATTAAATAGGGGAATCCCATGAGAATAAAATAATCTAAAACCGAGTACACCATTTACCACATCCCACAAACCCCAAAAGACAATGCATGCAAATAAATTTATATTTGTTGATAGAAATCACTATTTGATCAGTAATTTTTATTCAAACCATAGGTGAAAACAAATCCAAATAGGAATCAGAAGGATCACATACCTCGAGAAAAGAAATCCAACCATACTAGTGATCAAGCATAAAAAATGTGAACATGATGGAACTTATGATGGGGAGTAATCAATCATGTAATAACTCTATGAAATTGGTGTTGTGAAAAAATCCCAACATATTATTAGTATTTGTGGTGCGATATGTTATACTCAACACCCGATGTAAGGGAGTGTGATTTTCCTATATTCTCAACAATTACCTTACCATCTTATTTTATCCTCTATAAATGTGTATTTTAATTTTAACTATAATGGAGAATTACCTCCCATCCATCAATTTAATTAGGACCATTTGAGTAATTAAGGCATTATTCAAATTCATATTTATATTGAAAAACATGAAGAAAAACATCTAATATGTCCCATTATCCATGTACAATATCATTCAACCAAATTAAATACACAATTATCATTCTATATAACATGCAGTAGATGGTGTTCCCTTTCAAACAATCATATATCATTTCAATTAATTTAATTAATTCATTAAATTAAAAAAAATCCATCATGTAAAATTCACTCCTCATTGTTATTAAACCTTTAATTTTAGCAAGAATGGAAAATTCACTAATAAGGCTCAAAGGGTCTTCAAAATGGGCCATAATCAACATGGAAATTTCTTACATGGTAAATTACATTATGAATCTAGTCCAAACACCTATAATGTTTCTTTAATTCCATTTATATACCCTTATATCAATGGAATCCTCATTTAAAAGCTTTGACATAAGCTAAATAGGTGTTCAGGGCAGTTAATAATTTGACATTAAAGGGAAAATTTTACATGGAACACTCATGGGGTGTCTATAAAAGAGTTCAAGAACATCTAACCCATGAAACAAGATTCAATAGGTGTTTATTGAGGTGTAAGTATTAAATAAAGAACTCAATAATACCAATAATCCATTGGCTCTTGCAATAATACCTTAAATCAGGATTTCACACGTTCAATTCAATAGTTAGAAAAAAATTACCTGAAAATGAATATCAATAATGGTAGTGGTCGTGACGGAGGCAGCGCTAGAGGCAGAGGTAGCGGCGGAGGCAAGGCGGCGGTGACGGTAGAGGCAGAAACTGTCACAGTAGTGGGGGTGGAGGCGGCAGAAGCGGCGGCGGTCGTGGTAGAGGGGGCGAGGGTGGAGGCGGCGGCGGCGGTGGTAGAGAAGGAGGAGCACGAGGAGGAGAAATGAGGATGATGAGGATGAGGGCGTGATAGCGAGGGGCCTAGTTCAGCTTCCACGAGAGCTTGACCGCATGAAATCAAGGATGGCCTGTTAGGGTTATTAAATAAAAACCGACGGAACCTTTATCAGCGCTCATTAAAAGCGCTGATAAAGGTATGTTTTATTAGCGCTAAAATAAAAGTGCTGATAAAACACTCGTTTATCATCATTTTTTAGCACTGATAAAGAGATACATTTATCAGTGCTTTTAGATAGCACTGATAAAGGCATACCCCTTTGTCAGCGCTTTCTATTTAGCGCTGATAAAGGGCAGCGCTTCCCTTTACCTATTTTGTGGTAGTGTGATAGCATGTTGATTAGTTTTCCCAAATTTGGAACCTACAAATAATAAATATGTTATTTCAATATTAATTAAAGTAATTATTGTTTGATAATTCATAAAAGGGTTCTTAGTTACCCTCTTCCTTGTTAAAGGGCCATGAGCACTATCGATGTGATGCTATTTTCCTACTGCTTGTTCTATGATGTGATCCATGATGGCCGTTGTGATATGTGTGGGCATGTAGGCCCTTTTGGTTGTTATAGAAGATGATGCCTAGTGTGGATAGATGCATCGGTTTATACGTGTGGGTGTTAGGGAGGACACCAGGGATGATGGAATGGGGTGGATGTGATTGTTGGTTTCTTGCTGGATATTTGGTGTTTATCTGCATTTCTTTTCCCCACTACTTGAGGCAGCTGGTCTTGCTTACCCTTCTCCAGAAAGATAAGAAGACACATGGGGTATCCCACATGCTTTCCATGTTAAGATTCTCAATGGGAATGGGTCTACGCTATTTCTATAGGCAGCAATGAATCGACGGGTAGTACATCTACTCACCGTGTTGACCCCCCTTGTGTTTAGTAGCATAAAATGCTTTCATAGAATGCTTGGGAATATGGGAAAGTGTTTCTGTAATGAATAATTTATTAAATGGTGTTAACCCATGGGGTTGGAGTTTCTGGAACATGATGATGAGGTTGTAATTTTGAAGGAACAATTGACTTGGGTATGATGTTAATGAAACATAATGTGGAATTATTAATGGTTAATTAATGTTTAAAGAATTAATTAATGTAAAGTGGAACTGAAAAGAAAAATTAAATTAAGTAATCTAATATAGTTCTATAAATGGTTGTGTGCATATTGGATACCTTGTCTTAGAAGTACCAGCCCTGAGTCTGAGAGACGTTAGATACAGTTGTGTCTAAGACAAGGTTATGCCTATAGTGTGGTTGTGAGTTATTATATATCTTATAATTTTTTTGTTTCTATATTCTACTTCACCCTATCAATAAGAGATATATACACCCCAAGGATTCTGAGCCCTAGGGGGGTGTTTTCCCTAACATTTCAGTGGGAGGATAAATGGCTGACTACCAACTTTGGCCCCGCTCTCTTCTCTTGGTAGTTACTTGTGCTGGCAGGTACAATGGTTAGATTTCCCCATATTTTTTGTAGGGGGTTGTAATGGATTGTGGTTATTCACACACATATATTCTGGATATACTATCCTATGGACTATTATAGGTGAAACGTGTATAGGCTGTGACGACTTGAGGATCCTTACTCAGTGTATGGGATGTAATTGATTGAGGTATAATACCCGACATATGATACATGTTATGCGAGCTATGGTGGCTCCTACAAACTACCTGGTTACTTTTGTATTGCGAGGATGGTGTGGTGCATCGCCCAAGTGTCTGTGGGCATGCCTTGTGGTGAACGAGGTGCATATTGTGGTTCTTCGCCCAAGTGTCTGTGGGAAAGCCTTTTTTGAGAGAGATGCTCAGGATGTGCTACGTTGGGGAAAAGTGGAAAACTGGTGGGGAAGTAGTAGTGGGGTACCCTTGATATTCTTTACTACATGCTATATTCTTGTATGCATTACTTGGTGAGAGTATCCATGGTGAGGTTGGGAACTTAGTATACCAGCATAGGTAACGAGTTAGTTTCACTTGTTGTTCACTATGCTTTAGCATGCTCTCTAATTTCTCACAAGTGGCTTCAGGAATGATCCTCTTGAGTATACTATTATACACAACCTATGTATATATAAAATATTTTTCAGGTCACATGGAGAAAGCTGGAGATCAAGCTTGTTTCTACAAGCTTGGGGTTGTAGGAGCTATTCGGGCTTGTGGTTGATGTAGTTTTTACTTTCTTTTGGGTACTTGCAGTTTTTTCCTTCCAGTTGTAGTAATCTTTCATGAAATTTCATATATGCACTTGGGTTTCATTTATATTCCAGTTCTGATTTGGAGTTGACTGGTGTCTATATTATTTTTCTCTTCCGCGTATGTTCTCTTAGATGGTAATGCCTCCCATTTTTGCGTTAACTATACCCTTCGTGTTCATTGCCAATCCCGGGCCTACTGTAGGTGGGACTCGGGGGTCATTATCTCCCTTCTCACATTGCTGGCCCAGGAGGGGTAAACTTTGTGGGGAGGTGGTTGTGAAAGAGTGGTATTAGTGGCCTGTTTAAGGGATGGGATGGAGTTTGGAGATAAGCACATGTGGGGTTTCATGGGTTGTTAGGGAAATGGTGTCATTCATGTTTAGCAAGTGAGGTAAAAACTGGAGACTGGCTGAGACATAGGCATTTAGGGACCCATATGATCTGATGTATGGACCATTAATTTTACAATGGCTACTAAACAAGGTGATACTAGTTTCCAGGTAGAGAACTAGGAAAGGATCATGCATCATTCTTCTTTATTCCTGTTTTTGAATGGGTATACCTTGGGATAGGCTAACATAAAAATGATTAAAAGAAAATAATTAATTAATTAATGTTTATTATTCCATATTCCATGTTTAGAAACCCTAATGGTTTGTTATTTTATAGGTATGGATCCAGGTCAACGTCCCCATCAGGTTTGTGCAAAAAATGTCCAGCAGGCTGTTCCAGTAGATCGTCGTAGGGTAGAGGATGAGGACTACGACACTTGGAGGAAGACACTTTGAGAGTTTCAGTGCAAGAGTCTACAGAAGTATGAGGTCTCCGTTTTGTATGCAGTCACAAAAGATTGGTTAGAGGAGGTTGATATCATATTTAGTTTGATTCATGATTAGAAGGAGACTGGGTGTCCTTAGTTGTGATGATGCTACGTGGAGTAGTGAGGTAGTTGTGGTTCTTATTCCTTAGTGATCGTGAAGAGTCAGCGATCTCAGTGTAGGAGTTCCGAGAGAGATATAGAGTCAAAATTCATTCTTCGACTGCGAAGGGGTCAATTCTCCAGGAGCATCTTACCCTTCAACAGTGGAGATTTAGTGTTCGAGAGTTTGGAATCCATTTCAGGAACCTTTTACGATATGATTCAGACATGTTGCCAGATGAGGAGGCCATGTTGAGGCATTTTGAGAAGGCTTTGCATCCAGAGATCAAGCGCTAGGTCACCCCATTTATGATGAAGACCTATTTTGAGGTACTGGTGAGGGAAGAGGTTGTCAAGAGGACATTGGACAGGACTGGATCATCACGAGAGGGGAATCACCCTGATTCCTCATGAAGCAGAGCTGTGGTCCGGGGTTACCAGTTTTCAGGGTAGAAGAGTTTCCGTTCAGGCAGGGGTAGGTCCCAGCCCTTCACATCTCTTTTCTCCAGAGGCAGAAACTATCAGGCTTATACCCATGGATAATGCGATTTTTCTTATTGTGGTGGTCATGGCCATCAGCAGCGGGAGTTCCCGACCATTAATAGTGGTCATCATGCACCAGGCGCTACGGTCTAGGTTCCTCTAGTGAGGCATTTCCATCCGAGACAGCTACAGCCAGTTGCACTAGCTTTAGATCAGTAGAGGGTAGATGGGGTAGGTAGAGGATAGCCCCATGAAGCACCCCATCCTCATAGAGAAGAGTGTGGTTGTGGTGGTGGTCATCATCAGGGTCATAGAGGCCATGGAGGAGGTCATGGTCAACTTCATGCTCTATCATTTGCAGCTACAGGAGATCCAGATGTCATTGGAGGTACCCTTTTCTTGTTTTCTACCTTGGTGTATGCCTTGTTTGATTCAGGAGAGACACACTCCTTCATATCACCTACCCTTTTCCATGCATTGGGACTTGAGGTAGAGAGGCTTCCCGTGTCCTTGGTGTTGACTACGCCAGTTTGAGGTTGAGATGACTTGTTTGAAGTATGTAGAGACTGTGAGCTACTGTTGGGGAAACACCGCTCTTGGGGATATTTCCTATGTTTACGAATACAACCATATGATGTCATTCTCGGCATGGATTGGTTATATTCGGTGAAGGCTATTGTGGATTTCTTCAGAAATAAAGTCTTCTTCATTGGTGCGGATAGAGAGAAAGTGGTGTTTTTTGGTGAGAGAGACCCTCAGATGGGTCATAGGTGTGTTCCATTGTTATCATCCATAAAGGATGAGATGATGCTGAGTTCATCCGAGGTTCAGTAGTTGGAGTTTCCAAGGGTCGTAGAGGAGTACCTTGATGTCTTTCTCGAATAGGTTGTAGAATTACCCCCTCGACGAGAGATCATGTTTGGTATCCACCTATAACAAGGGGAATCTCCTATCTCAATGTCTCCATATATTATGGCCCCTTCTGGGTTATGAGAGCTACCTATACATCTTGATGTTCTGTTACAGTGCGGTTTTGTTCGGCCAAGTGTGTCATTGTGGGGTGGACCTGTTTTGTTCGTAAAGAAGGCTGATGGTAGTTTGTGGTTGTGTGTCGATTACTGTCGCATGAAAAAAGTGACAATAAATAATCACTATCATATTCTAATGATTGATGACTTATTCGATCAATTGAAGGGTGCAATTTTGTTCCCAAAAATCAACTTGTGGTCAGGATATCTTCAGATGCGTGTAAAGGATAAGGATATCCTAAAGACTTCTTTCCATTGTCATCATGGTAATTATGAGTTTTTTGTAATGCCATTTGGCGTGACGAATTCTCTAGCTATATTCATGGGATTGATGAATGATGTGTTCTGAGAGTTCCTAGAAAATTTCGTGGTAGTTTTTATTGATGACATCCTTCTGTACTCCACATCTGAAGAGGAGCATGCAGAGCACCTACAAGCCATCTTGGGAGTCCTTCGTCCACATCATCTTTTTGGGAAGTTTTCTAAGTGTGAGTTTTGGGCTCAATATGTCTGTTTCTAGGGCAAGTTGTGTCCCGACATGGAGTAGTTGTGGATCCATCGATGATTGAAGCAGTTGTGGCTTGGGAAGCCCCCAATACAATGTTATAGGTGTGAAGTTTCATTGGTCTCGTAAGCTACTACTGGAGGTTTGTAGCCAATTTCTCACAAGTTGCGACCCCTCTAACACCTTTGACCAGGAAGGATCAGGCATTCATATGGACTGATCAGTGCCAAGCAGCTTTCGAGTATCTAGAAGATATGTTAGTAAGTGCTCCAGACCTTTGTCATCCAGGTGAAGGAGTTCAACTTGATGTTATCTGTGATGCTTCACATCTGGGGTTAGGATGTGTTCTCATGTAGCAGAGGATAGTGGTTTATTATGGGTCTCAGCAATTACATCCACATGAAGGAAAATATTCCACCCATGATCTTGAGTTGGCAGCCGTGGTTTTTTCTCTATAATTGTGGAGACGTTACCTCATTGGTGAGTGCTTTTTGGTTTTCACCGATCATAAGAGGTTGAGTTATGTTTTCTCCCAACATAACTTGAACTTACAACAACGTTAATGGATGGAGTTCATCTAGGAATCTGACTTCAAAAAATCGTATACACCTGGAAAGGGGAATGTTGTAGCCGATGAGCTGAGCCGAAAGTCACGTAGTGATGCTGTGCGTGAATCCAGTGATTCCTGGTGAGTAATGGAAGAACTATCAGCATTACATCTTGATATGGGAGAAGTTGTGGGGGAAAGGATATCTTTTTTAGGTGACAGTACAAGCATCCCTGATGCAGAATCTAGAAGTGTCCAAGTTGGGAGATCTAGAGGTGGAGGTATGTAGAGACAAAGTTGTTTGTGGTGAGGCACCTGATGGTTGGACTGAAGATAAACAACATCGAGTGTTGTATCATGGAAGGATTTTTGTTCCATTGATGATGAGTGAGATGGTTCTCAAGGAGTTCCATAGTTCACCTTTAGCAGTACATCCTGTCATGAAAAAGATGTTTCGAGCCTTGAGGAGTCAGTTTTGGTGGCCTGGGCTGAAGTGTACAGTTGCAGAGGTTGTGCTTCCATGTTTAGTCTGCCAGAAGGTGATGGCCGAACACTGTGTTCTAGGAGGTCTTCTCCAGCCATTAGATATTCCTCGGTGGAAGAGGGAGGACATATTAATGGACTTTGTTACTGGTATACCATGAGCTCTAGGATGACATGATACTATTTAGGTGGTAGTGGAACATTTAACAAAAACGGCCCACTTCATAGCATTCAAGGACTCAAGCTCAGTGGAAGTTTTGTTGAGGCAGTATCTAGAGGAGGTGGTGAGACTTTATGGAGTCCCAAGGACGATCATTCCTAATCGAGATCCTCATTTTTCCTCCAAGGTGTGGAGATGTCTTCAAAATTCTTTCGGTTCTCAAATATGCATTAGCACTACTTATCATCCTCAAATGGATGGTCAGACAGAGCAAACCATCCATACTCTTGAAGACATGTTACGCTCTTGTGTTCTTGATTTCTGAGGTTCATGGATGAGGTACTTACCCTTGGTGGAGTTCCCATACAATAATAGTTTTCACCCCACCATCGGTATGGAACCTTTTGAAGCCTTGTATGGCCGGCCTTTGCATTCTCCGTTGTGCTGGAATGGGGTCAGAGAGTTAGAAAATCTCCCACTATAACTAGTCTGGAATACAACAGAGATGGTTCAGGTGATTCGTGAGATGATGAAGACTATGAAAGATCATCCGAAATCATATGCCGATCAAAGAAGTAGATACTTATAGTTTAATGTTGGGGATCATGTGTTTCTAAAGATGACTCCCCATCATGGGCAGCGATGGTTTGGTCATGGAAGTAATATTTCTCCCCGGTTTTTTGGGCCTTTTGATGTTTTAACTCCTGTTGGAGCTATGGCGTATCGAGTAGCACTTCCCCCACATATGAGTCAGATACATGATGTTTTCCATGTATCACAGCTCTGTTGTTATAATCATGATGACTCTCACATCATTGATTGCGGAGAGATCGATGTTGATGATGATGCATCCTTTGAGGAGTGACCTATGAAGATCCAAGACTGTAAGGATAAAGTGTTGCGCATGAGTTCTATCTATTTAGTTTGTGTCTTTTGGAGACATAGTGGCATGAAGGAGAGTACCTGGGAATGTGAGTCATAGATACGTGCTCAGTACCCAGATTTTTCTGATGTTTAACACTTTTCATGCAGCGATGTTCCCTTTTTGGGTTTAGACCTCTCATGTTTAATTTATGATTTTTTTCATTCTTTTGTTACTTACTCTCTTTTGAGAGGTATATTTATGGGTGGTTTTTTGGACCCCATTTCTTTTGCTTGGTTTTGAATTCTCAAGGACGAAAATGTTTTGAGAAGTATCTGATGTAATGGCTCGGACATCTCTGGTCCATTACTTTGTGAAAATGTTGTGTTGGAAGTGTTTTGGGAGGTCAAGGTGACTTATCCCCAACACTTTTCCAAATTTCCAGTTCTGTGAACATTGTATCCAGTTTTATGAAGTGTTCTATTGGTAGGTGTACAGTAACGATAAGTGTACAGTAACGGTAGGTGTACAATGTTTCATAGATCAGTTTCACATATCAGTTTCAAAAATTTGTTTTACAGATCGGTTTTATATATCGGATTCATAGATTAGTTACAAAGATCGGTTTCACAGATCGGTTTAACAGATCAGTTTCACAGATGGGTTTAACAGATCGGTAGGTGTACAATAACGGTAGGTGAACAGTGTTTCCAGTTTCCTGTAGTTTTTCCCCTTTTGACACTTCCTTTGACATAGAATAAAATTAATGCCTTATTTTACGGACTCTTAAGGCTGGTTAAAATGCCATAAATCCTATATTAATTATTCCCATGGATCTGGATGTTTTAACCTGGTAAAAATGTGTGGGTTAATGCGGTACGATTTTAATGGGGGAATTAAGCGTATCTTAAACCATTACCCCATTAAATCATCAAAAGGGACAAGATATCATCCTATCTTTTTCTTACTCATTGTTCTTGGCTATGAGATGCTTGAACCTTTCAATCCTTCCCATAGGATTTTCACAATAAATCTTTACTCCATGTATTGGTTCTGCTCTGTTTTGATGCAACCGAGCTGTATCAGTCAATCTTTGATATGAGGTATGTTTTATCATCATTCCTTTGAGGATCAAATTCTCATATTTCTCCTTTCAATTTTTTATATCTTGTAATCTCCACTATTCTAATGGGATTTTTCTTTGGGTTTGGTTGGTGTGGTAGTACCATGACATCCTCAGGTGGATGCAGTTGTTGTGAGAGGAGGATCATGGCCCGTTGTGTGGATAAAGAATGTGAGGAACTGTTTGATGTAGGGGATTCATTGATGATCTTTATTTTACGTGCAACTATATTGTTAGCATGTATAATCCCATTGGATTACAATGGAATTGACATAATAAATATTTTAACTGGATAAATAAATTGATATTGATCGTATGATGTTGCCTCTTGTTTTTCTAGATAGTGTGATATCTATGCTTACTTTTATTAGATGTTCGTTCTTGATGATAATTGGAAAAGATCGTAAACCGGATGTAATTGAAAATTGTTGGCTATGGATAAAGAACCATGTTAATGATTTTGGTTCTTCTTGTTTTAATTTTATGTTAATCAAATTGGTGAAGTTAGCATGTTTATTTATTTGTGATATCTTACTGATTAGGTTTCCCGAATTTAGAACCTACGAATAATAAATCTATTAATTAAAGATGAATTAAAGAGATGATTGTTTGATAATTACATAAAGGGTTCTGAGTTACCCTTTTTATTGTTAAAGGGACAAGATCCCTATTGATGTGATGTTGTTTTCCTACTGCTAGTTCTATGATGTGATCCTAGATGGCCGTTGTGATATGTGGGGGCATGGAGGCCCTTTTTCTTGTGGTAGCAGATGACACCTAGAGTGGTGAGATGCATCGGTTTATACATGTGGGTGTCGGGGAGGACATTCGGGATGATGGAATGAGATGGATGTGATTGATAGTTTCTTGCTGATTCTTTGGTGGTTTATCTACATTAATTTTCCCCACTGGTTGAGGTAGCTGGTCTTTCTTACCCTTCTCCCGAAATAGGCGAAGACACATGGGGTATGCCACCTGCTTTTCGTGTTTAGCTTCTTAAGGGGGAATGGGTCTACACCCTTGCTATAGGCGGAAAAAACTCGATGGGTAGTACATCTACACATAGTGATGACCCCCCTTGTGTTTAGTCACATAGAATACTTTTCTATAATTCATGGGAATATGTGAAAGTGTTTCTGTAATGAATAATTGATTAAATGGTGTTAACCCATGGGGTTGGATTTTCTGGAACATAATGATGAGGTTTCATTTTTGATGTAACTATTGAATTGGGTATAATGCTAATGAAACTTAATGTCGAATTGATCATGGATAATTAATGTTTAAATAATTAAGTAACGTAAAATAGAACTCAAAAGAAAAAGGGAATGAAGTGATATAATATAGTTATTTAAATGGTTGTGTGCTGATAGGATTCTTAGTCTTAGAAGAGTCAGCCTAGAGTATGAGAGACATTAGCTGCAGTTGTGTATAAGACTAGGTTATTCCAATAGTGTGGTTCTGAGTTATGATATATTCTGTAATTTTTGTGTTTCTATATGCTAATCCACCCTGTTAGTAAGGGAAACTGAATCCTTGGGGATTCATATCCCTGGTGGATGTTTTCCCCAACATTCTAGTCGGAGGATGAATGCCTGGCTACCCCCTTTGGCCCTACTCTCTTCTCTTGGTAGTTACCAGTGCCAGTAGTTACAATGGTTAGTTTTCCCCATATATGTGTGTAGAGGGATATAATGACTTGTTGTTATTCACACACAAATATTCTGGATATAATATCCTATATACAACTCTAGGTGTAATGAGTATAGGCTGTGATGGCTTGAGGATCCTTACTCGGTGTATGGGATATAATGGCTTGAGGTATAATACCCAACGTATGATACACGTTATGTGAGCTGTGGTGGCTCTTGGAAACTACCTAGTTACTTTTGGTTGTGAGGATGGTGTGGTGATTCGCCCAGGTACCTGTGGGAAAGCTTTGTGGTGCACGAGGTTCATATTGTGGTGCTTCGCCCAGGTGTTTGCGGGTAATCCTTTTTTGAGAGAGATGCTCAGGACGTGTGACATTGGGGAAAGAGGAAAACCAGTGTGGAAGTAGTAGAGGGGTACCCTTGATATTATTATTACATGATATATTCTTGTATGCGTTACATGGTGAGAGTAGCCATGGTGTGTTTGGGAACATAGTGTACCTGCTTAGGTAACGAGTTAGTTTCACTTGTTACTAACTGTGATTTAGCATGCTCTCTTTAGTTTTGTGCATGAGGATTAGGGAAGGATACTATTGATTATACTATTATAATAATTGTATGTATCTATAATTTTTATTTCAGTTCACTTGGAGAAGGTTGGAAATCAAGATGGTTTCTACGAGCTTGGGGTTGCTGGAGCTGTTCGGGCTTGTGGTTGATGCTGTCTTTACTTTCTTTTGGCTACTTGTAGTTTTCCCATCCAATTGTAGTACTTTTTCATGAAATTTCATATATGCACATGGGTTTCTTTTATATTCTAGTTCTGAGTTGGAGTTTATTGGTGTCTATCTTATCTCTCTCTTCCCCATGTGTTCTCTTAGATGGTAATGCCTCCCATTTGTGTGTTTACTATACCCTCGGTGCTAGTTGCCAACCCGGGGCCTACTGGAGGCTGTACCTGGGGGGTCATTATCTCCCTTCTCACATTTCTGGAATAGGAGGGGTATTCTTTGTAGGGAGGGGGTCGTGACATGTATACTTTTCAACAACCTTTTAACCTTAATATTAATGTTCAACTACTAAGTAAACTAAATTTTTACATTAATCGCAATAATTAATTTTAATTTATTTCAATAATATTTTATGTCAAAATATAATTTCAACTTAATATTACTTATAAATTATTATTATTCAAAATATGGAATACAATTTTTCAAATTCAAATAACATAATTGGTATAAATAAAATCAAAATTACTCCCGTAGATAAGATGAGAAAGATGGGTTTTAATGAGCAAATCATCCAAACATTACCATGTTTTTATATTTAAGTAAAATATAGAAATGATTAAATTAAATTAAATGGAATTATATATGTATAACTGATCTACTTTTTATTTAAAAATAATTAAAAATATAATTTTACATTATAAAATATCTAAATAAAAAGTTAGTTTTAAATTAAAATTCTGTATTTTTCACAATTCATTAAAAAACAATACATCTCAACACAATACCAAAAATTCATCATCAAATAATTTTAAACATACATTTTAATATTTTATAAAGTAGTTTTTAAATATATCATAATTTTATTTGAACAAAAGTTTACGATTAAAAGGAGGAGAATCTTCTTTATAAAAATACAACAAGTTATGAGTAAAATTGAATTTCTTTTTATATTATGCCTGTAAAATATATTTTACTAATTAGAAAAAAATATTGGATATATAAAATATTAATTTAATGTATATTTATTCACTAATATATATTAATTCAATTTATTATGAAAAATTACCTATTGGCACAGATAAATAGTTCTTTTCAAAAATATGTCCTAAAGTTTAAATTAGTTTTTATTTTCATTTCTAATTAATTTTTAACAACTGAATTCAACCATATTTTTATATTTTATTGAGTCATATTTATATTTTTAATTTATAATCTGTGTTATTATTTTCATATTAAATAAAAATATTAATAGTATTTTGTAAAACTCAATATTTTGTGTAATCCAAGCTATCGAAGAAACACTTTATTTAATAGGACACAAGATAAATCAATATTTTGTGCATTTGAAGATATATAATCGATTAAATTTATTACAAATAGAAATTTTTTAATAGATTATTGATAAATTCTATTCACTTCTTTGCTTTGTGATATATTTTATAGATTCATTTGAATAAAAAGTTATTATTTACGAAATTATGGGGTGTTCCATTCTTCTAACCTTTAATAAGTCTCATCATCACAATTTAAACTATATCATGGTAATAAATATATATTTTTTTATTTCTTTATCAGAATTATACAAAAAAATAAGGGTTTATAAAAAATTTACCTTGAAAAGAAGGAAGTGGAAGTACTAAGTTCATAGGGAACAACACATAACTATGTTTCCATGTATTAGAACATTGTTGGAATGTGAAGATATATGCTTGGAGAAAAAGTGAAAATAACTATAGGGGGTAATAGAGTCCATTGATCAAAAAAAAATTTGAATTACAAATGGAATGTTTAGGGGATCAAAACCTTAGATTGGTGATGAATTTAATGAATATCGGTGCAACAAAATAATTTTATTACGATAAAATTTTTATTCTATATCATTTTCATAATGATGAATAATTATTTTGTAGTATAAGAATAAAATGAAATATAATTAATTGATATATTTCAATAAACAAAAAACCATTGTTTGGTTGGGCTCTAAAAAATCACCAATTCATCTTTTACATAAAAAAATGAATATACAAAAATTGGTTTTTTTATGTTCTAATGGGTTAAAATTAACTTTTAACAAATCAAAAGATCTATAAAACTAGTCCTTTATATCTATTTATAACTATTTTCCAAATCCAATATGGTTAACACCTTATTCTATTAAACAAAAATTGATTTTATTGGTATATAATTAATATTTTTTCATAAAATTATTAATCTATAAATAAAGACATGTTAACCAGGACATCACGTAGGACACTGGAATGTGAGGAAATCTTATCATTGTCTGGTCATGGGCTCAATCCCAAACTCCTTGTTGTATGAGATGTGTTTTCACCCTACACATAGGTTGCACATTTTTTAAATTTTACTAATATAATCCATATAATGTTTCTTGACAGTATGATTGAAATCCTTGAAATGAAATTAATCAGTAAATAAACAATTTATGTGGGTGTTCAATATGGATTTTTTTATAAAGACAAATAATATTATTTTCTATATCAACTATAATGTTTATCAATAACATTATACTTATGTATATAAAATTTAATAGAATTAATCATCAAATAATTTTTTTCTCAGAAAATTATCACTTCCATAATTTTATCCCGAATGTCATTAATATTGTTAGACACTCATTAGATATAACGTATAAAATTTGTGTTTATGACTTTGAACATATGATCAATATTAAAATCATAAAAAAATAATGGTATCCAAAAATCATAATTTATGTAATACACTTGTGATTCTAAAATTTAACGTAATATTTAGATTCTCCATGATTATTAAAAAAATACCATTATTAGAAATGCTTCTACATTTTAATACTTAAATCCAAATTCATAAATAATTTATCTATTTTAATTCCACATAGTTTATTACATGGTATATTGTTTCAAATAGGTTATTAAATTTCATTATCTATTAAAGACATTCATAATTGTTTGTAAATAAAATATTGATTATCCCAAGCAGATCCTCTTGGAGTGTAAAATATGATGTGTAGTAAGGGAAATTATCTTGTACCGGGTTACACAAGAATCCATGATAATACACCCTTTTGGATTTATTATCCCTAGTTAAATAATTTCCAAATCCATATATATTTATTAAAACCCTCTAATATTCATTTGTTAATATCGTCATGCCTCTCATTGTACATGATTTGTTCAGTATGTATTTAATAGGTAAATACAAGACAGATCAAGTGCATGTTTTCACCAATGATGAAATATTGTTTGATCTTGATCTACCATTTTATGAAGAACCCTTTTAAAATCATGTAATCATAGAGAAAGTATTGAATAATCGGAAGGCTCTCTTGTTTAAGGAACTATAATGGAATCAAAAAATTTATTACTATACATTGGAACTATATGATATTATAAAGAAGTGAAACCCCATCATTGATAAAAGGTTATAGCCCAAAAATATTGTTGGTGGAATATTTTTAGGAGGGAATAATATGACGCCCAAAAACAGTAAACTATATTATTTTTTGAATACGTTTTATTTAATGATATATTTCAATGAACAAAATTCTAAGTTAAATATAATTACATGAAAAATCATCTTTATATGATATATTGCGTTACATGCATAATGAAGTGTTAGAAAATATTATTAATATTATAATTTAAAATGAAAATAATCTACTATCCATTGAATCAGTTATTATGAGTAGGATTAACTAAATTATGAAAATAATAGGACAAATTCATTAGTATAAAATTAATTATAATTAAATATAAAAGAAAATTTAATAGAAAGGAAATGTTTTTATGTGCCCATTTTATTTTACCAGAATATATTAAACTTATTTATATTATTGTATTATTTCAATGTAATTTGAAAATATTATATTAAATGGGTTGATCGTGTGAGAGACAACTGAGTTGGTGATGACTCTCCAAGTGCATTCATGAGACCCAGGTTAAAATTATGGAAGAGGTATATTTCTGGTTCACTATGGATGGTACCATAGTAGGTACTTTTGCTATCTCTATATTTGTAACTATAGCCGGTACTATTTGTGACTATTGTAGTCAGAACTATTCACCTTTGGGCAACTGGTTTGTGATTGGAGTCTATAAGGTCTTTGAGACCCCATAGCCTTCAGGCCAGCTATGTATTTTGGGCCATAAGAAGGCCATTAGGCTAGCTCATTTAGATCATTCCGTTCCAATCCAACCAGAATGGCCAAAGGAACTCGCTCTAGATGAGGACTCAGAGTATGTGATTTCCATAGAACAAATCTTTATAGATATAAAAGATTGTGATGGTATGGAAATTTCCATTGGGATGAGTCATATTCACGACTGCACTAGTATTTCAACCCAATCATGGAATGAAATGTTTGGAATCATAATTCATGATATTGATGTGTGGGGGGGGGGGGTATTCAATGTTTTCATGTATGGAATGAATTCCACTAATACATTAGGGTCATGTAATCCACTAAATCCTACGAGCCTTTTATGGATTCCCCCTCATACCGTAAATGGGGGTTATCAAACATCAATAAAAATAAGGTCATCAGGCCATTTGGGTAAATTACATTTTTTTAAATTCATCAAATAGATTTTATATGCAAAAGATAAAAAAACATTTTTACGCAAAAAATTTATATTTTTTTAAATGTATTTAAGCTACATTTTGATGGAGAACTTATTTTAAAAATAAATTTTATGATATTTTAATATTTTAATTTTCAAAATAAAGTACTTTTTTTTAAATCATAATTTAAAAATTATGTTAGTGTGATTTGTTTTATATTTTTCTAAGAAGTTTCATTTTTTTCAATGGTGAAAATACTGAATTTTAATTAAAAATAAACTCTTTATATAAATAATTTTTAATTTTAAATTATATTTAAAAATTGTTTTAAGGTTAAATTAGATCAATTATAAATATAATAATTCAATTTATTTCATTGTCCTTATTTTAATATTTAATTTAGATAAAAAATAAAAGTGGACTTTTGTGTATTTTCACAATAAAACTCCATTTTTCTCATCTGTGAGATTAATTTAAAATTTATTTCTACCACATAAATAATTTAAATTTGTATCAGTGTATTATATATTTGGAATGAGTTTAATTTATAATATCCAATAATATTAACTATTTTTTAAACAAAAATATTAGTAAAAGAAATGTAAATTAATTACAGGGATTAAGGTAAAAATTAGTTTACTTAGTTGTTAAACATTAATCATATGAGGATAAATGAATATAAACTTATCCAGGACATATTTTATGGAAATATTTAGATCATATACTTTGTTGGATCAATGATGGATAATTTTTAGAGAAACATGAATAAGGGAAACCACATAACAAAGTTTTCTTTTTATTATGAACAAGAGTTCCACTTCTCCTCCAATTTGAAAGTAAACTCACTCTCCCCATTCTACAAACATCTAAATCCTTTTGGATAAAAAAAACCTTAAAAAATATACTCGAAAAATACATACCATATCATATGAATTTTTTATATAATTAAAATCATTGATGGATTTCAATTTAAACCAAAATAGAGTTACTCGAAGAAGATGTAATGTACATCAACGATCACTTTTGTTTATTTCTTTTTCCAACCCACTAAATTATTATTATATCATTATTATATAATAAATTACATATCTTATATATTATTATATGCTCTTATTCTAATATTAATACATAAAACATCACAAACTTCCATCAAATTTGACATGAAATCATCATTCCTGTTTATGGAATAATCTAGCCTTGCAATCCAATGTCATTTTTTCCTCTATTTCCACCATTAAATGTGAAGAAAAATGATTAAATAATAGTTAAAATAATATATATATAATATTTATAATGTAATTATACATCTAGAATTATGATATCAAACAAAATAATGATATAAATGTTTTTGAAAAATGATATTGTTGTTTCTGTGTACGGCAGACTAAGGCCTCACGAAGCGATGTGATTATTTCAAAATTTACTATGAATTTATTATGGATGAGTTTAGTAAAATTTTATTCATTAATTTCATAAAAATTACACTAAAATTTTAATATAAAAATACATAATTTAATTTCTCTTATTCAATATGATAAAAAATGGAAATTACATTCATGCAAATGTACAATAGTATATCTACACGAATGGTTTATTCAATTTACTATCAAAATTTTTTTTAGATAACATAAATACGTATAATATATATTTATATATATATATGTCAAATTTCAGAAAATTTTACCTTACTGATAATATTTAATCCTAATTTAATTAAAATAAAGAAAAATAACAGGGTAAAACATACCCAAAAAAAAGGCAATTGACACCCAAAATAAGAAAAATAATAAATTATTATTTATAATAAATTCTATAAAGTTATAAAAGGGATTTATATGATCACGTAGATATTAATATTTTTCTTTTATAATTTTAAAAAAAAATTAAAACCATTATACAATATGTTAATGAATGTACAACAAAAATTAATAAGTAAGTTAAGGAATTTCCTCTCAATTCACATACCATTATAATATAATTGTTATTATGCAAATATTAAATTTCATATGGTTAATAGGCTACCCATTTGACATGTAATATCATGAATTGTTAATTATTCAGAGTATTTTATGTTTCAATTTGAATTATTTCTTTCAATGGGTTTTGGACATTAAACATACATTTTTATATATGTTATTGTCCATCATAACATTATTTTTTCATTGTAAATTTTCTCTTGAAACAATCAGTTTATTGTAAAAATTTTCAATTAAAATATATATTTCTCATTATAATACATATTACTTTATGATGGATAATATTATTTGTTAAACTATAAAACATTTTTATATAATTTTTTTTACTTTGAATGTTATTTGACTAACATGATAAATATTGTAAAATCATTGTCTTTAATCAATAAAAATATTTGATGAAATGGAATATTGATCAACTCAATTGAATAATCAATATATAATGGATTATTTTTACTTGATGTGGTTGGTGGGGCTTGGTATATTATAACACCTTTATGCTTTGGTAAGTCTCATGGTATAAATTAGGATGAAATAAATAAACGGGTTTCCACCTATACTTTAAAACCATATTGTGAGGGGTCTTAAAGGTAGAGGTACCATAATTACGAATATCAAGTTATCAAATATTAAATAATTGTCTTCATTTATCATTTAATTACTATTATCCAATATTTCTTCACTATGAAAAAATATATGGATGTATTTCATTTTTTTTTCTATTTATTAAATGTCATGTGATTTCAATTATATTCCATGCCATATATATTTATGCATTATCATGTTATTTAAATGGAATATGTTTTGAGTTATTTAATTATCCCTATTGATTATTATTATTGATATATTTGAGATTTCCCTATACTTAATCTGTACAAGGCTTTTGATCTTATGAAAATATTTTCCCATTATACAATAGAACAAGATGATTATGTCGAATGATTTGTAAAGATTTAGAGCATTTAGTATTATTTGAAATTATAGTTTATTTATAAGAAAATCCATTTTCAACTATAATTTTTTATTTTTCAGTATTCATCAAAAAATGAAACCTCTCAACAGTTTACAAAAAAATCACCTTATGCTAAATTTAAAATTCCACCCTAAAAAATATATTTCTATAGTCAACTAGAAATTGAAAAGGTGTAAAAATTTAGTTTTAAAATATGTTATCCCTTAAATGGATTAATAAATATCATTAAAAAAATATAACATTTTATTTTTCAAATTAGCATTTTTTTTCTTATCATATTAATAGCAAATATATATTTTTAAGATAAAAGAAATTAATTAAAAATATAATATATAATCATCATTAAAAAGATTTATTAAAATTAATTACAGTAATTAATTAATGTAATTTACTTTTGGTGGATAAAAATAGTTAATCATAAAAACATTTTCATTATATTTAATTAGTTTTTTATTTTCATTTCAGATTAATTCATATCCAATAAATTAAAATATACTTTAATATGTTTTTAATTTTATTTATAACCACTAATTTACTTAATCTATTATAATTATCATTTTAAATAAAACCATTAATAGTATTAGGAAAAACACTTTCTTGTATGTAAAAAATCTATCGTGAAAACTCATTGTTTCATGAGACACAAACTAAATCAGTATTTCATCAATTTAAAGATTCAAAAGAGATTTAATTTATTAAAAATAATAAATAAATCAAAAATTATAATCAGGTTTTATTCCTTTCATTGCTTTGTGTGGTCTATATCCCACACCATCGAATTACATGTTATTCATTTAAAAAATTTGAGATGTTACATCTATATAAGGTTGTCCCATTTAGAATTAGAGTACACCAACTATTGGATATTTCTTATGTTAAAAAGTTGGTACCATTATTCATTTATAAATAAGAGAATTTATTATCAAATTCTGGGAAATGAATAAGTAAAACCCTATATTTATCCCTTGAATTTAATTTCAATAATGGAGAGAAGGGACATTGAATTTATGGGAATGGGATTGTTAAAAAAATCCAAACATGGAGATTAAAAATATGATATTGATTGTTAATGATTATGGTTGAGTTTTTTTCAATATATTTGAAAGTATCAAAATTCAATGTATGATGAATTCCCATATGATTATTAATTACTCCTAGAATGTGAATGATTGAAACTGTATGAGAGAAATTCAACAAGGATAATGGTGATTCATAAATATTTATTTTTTTTCCTCGGATCACATTTACTATGATAGTTATCCATATTGAATTTGACGATTCCAAGATAACTGTTATGGACTAATTAAATTTATTTTATATGTTAAATTCTTATGATTGGTGATGATACTTGGATAATTTTTACGTATTCATTTAATAGAAATTGATTTCGTGCATGGATAGTCGTCATTGTATCATTGGTGATTGTTAAAATATTATAATGTTCTAATACATCTTCTAATTGTACTTGCAATGTGCACGTTACCTTCACCATTTGACAAGGTTAATAACATTCAAATACATATTTTCATGTAGACCATGTTTTGGTGAATGAATGAAATACAATTATTCTTTCTTGAATACATTGGAACTATATAGTTAAACGACATGAGAAAATTAGGATGAATATATATGTAGACCATTGAAATATTCATTTATTGATTTATTGGTTGTTATGATTATTTTAATGTTTTCATGAATTTATTTTATTTCATTTATAATTAATTGAAAGTGGTAATGAAGAATATTTATATATTGTTTCATCATTTGAAGAATGGATCTTGAAATTTGGTGATAATATTAATATTTATTAAGGTTGAAATTATACATTATACCTATTATTTATTTGTATATTTTAATGGTGGAATTATTATAAAATATTTGGGCTAACCCACTGGTGGCTAACCAATGAAAAGCTCAACCTCATCACGGTGGGAACGAGAGGAAAATTATGCCAAGGTATCATCCATGACCATCATGTGGGTGGAAGAACAAGGGGAAGAAACTGTTTGTAAGAGGGCCTATGTACAATTCTTGAGGAGAGTTCATGAACATAATCCCACATGATAATGGGCCGGTATGCCCCCATGGACAAATCCTGATAGTGTGTGTGTGTGTGTGTTTGTAGTGTGTGGGTGATGATCCCCTATTATAAGCTCATACAAGTAGAGGAGGCTTTCATTTATAAATAAGAATAACTATTCATTGATGTATTGACATGGGAAGCTAAATCCATGACTATTATTATCCCTCACATAAAAACAGGGATATAATTAAGGTCTTCTGATTAGAGTTATCTCTATAATCCTATCCCCTATGTCGATCATTTTTAGTTATCTAAATCATCTTCATCCTATAAGTGTCATCCAAGAACTATATACCAATGTTTTTTTAAGCTAAGAGCTACCATAATAATATTGAATTTGAGAACACATCATGTTCGGGTTCAAGAGAAGTAGAAGATAAATTCACAGGTAATAAATATTCTTCTTTCATACATGAAACTATATCTAAGGATGAGATTTCATTGAATGAAAGAGAATTAACAAAAGATTTATAATTCTTGTATGAAAAATAAATATAATATGAAAAATACATGCACACAGATTAAGGGAGAAAAATATTCTAAGAAAATATGCCACCATTATCAACATCCCAATTTCATGTGATAAGAAATAAAACTAAGTCGAAATTAGGCCAGGATCTTCCACTCTTTAAATGAGTCAGAGACAAGGAATAATACCTAGAGGACGTAAATTGTTATGATTCTCAAAGATGATTCAATGGAATCTACATATAAATAATAAATCACTAATGATGATATGATTTTTTTCCTTTTGATGGAGAACTTATTTTCCATAGAAACCAGAGAAACTAAAACTAGTATTTCATGAAGAGGGATGCCCTCCTGCATAGTTTCAGATTATGTAGATGAGAAGGATATCAAATTACATCAACTATTATAAATCGTAATCAAAGTGATTCCTGAAGAACTAATTCTATGGATCACCCATTTTTCATGGTAAATTTTGTCTCCTAGTATGAAACAAAGATGATATAGAACCTGAATGAAATTGTACACTTTCATAGTGTCACATGAAGAAGAATATGTCTGACCAATTTGGTTTTATGTGGATAGATTGTGCATATCCTAGAGTACCAAAAGTGATCTGCGTGCGTATGTTCACGTGAATGAAACACATGAAATGAGTCAAAAAATAAATAACACATGATGTGTGTGGATAGTGTATGAATATAAGAAGCTTGAGAAGGGGGATGATGAATAGTGCACCCCATTGGGGTTTTTCTATATAATATTAGATTGCGTTGCATTATTTCATGCTTGCATATGATTATCAAAGGCATGAACATGTGATGAAATATTAGAAAACCCCATATACACAAACATGAGAACATAGTAATTTGATGGACTAGTATTGACATACCAATAATATAAATTATTATCAATAAATTATTAAAAATGAATATAAATTAATGTGTTAGTGTTTTTTATTCTATTCAACAAATGCCTAAAGTGGAATTTATTTGAAATTTTGAAATAATTATTTAGGCATAAAACATTAAAGAGGTGTTTGGGAAATAATTTTCACATAATTAACTCTAATAGCGTCATCAAAGAAGAAGTATCTACACAATTATTTCCAAAATTGCAGAAGAAGACAACATAAAGTTTATTGATAAATTCCTTTATTGTTCATTCTTGGAATGTATTTAGTTAAAAACAAAGTTGTAACTTACTCTTATTAAAGACTACATTTCGGAAAATCTTATTGTATTTTTTTACAATTCACGTGAATACCTAATGTAGAGAAACATCATTGTCTAATTAATGAAAAGACATCCATTAAATTAACGATATCATGTATAATGTGATTATTGATTATTTTGAAGAACTAGTGGTGCTGGGATAAACAAAACAATTGATGACTAGGGGTAGAGGTATAAGGAATTCACCTAACTATGGAATATTTATTGTTTTTGTCTTGACTAATTGTATAAATATTCTAGTAATTTTTAATCATTGTAAACTTATAGTGATAACAGAATGTGTAAAAAACTATAAGTTACTCGTGTAATAGAGTTTGTCTTTGTACTAAAAATTGTAAAAATATTTTTATGAGTTTGTTTCCTAAATTATTTTCATTTCCTATGTATGTGATTGTTATTAGTAGACAATAGATACAATACTCTTTATTGGGTATGATGTCCAAGAGTATTGTGGGATAATTGAAAACAGAATAAGTTATGGTAAATATGTGTATAATGATCCACCCCTTCATAGTGTCCCTGTATGATCCATTTGGGCTCTATAATTATTAAAAAGCATGATGTTAGAGAATTTGGGGAAATATGGTAGGGAACCAAGGGAAACTTAATCTAGGATGGATATGGATATTTTTATTGTTATCTGATAATGAAATATAAAAAATAAATATTAAATATAACGATTAGTTATACATTCCATAGAACCCTGAACAAGTTAATAGATATGAATTGTTTTCAATGTTACTTAATATAAATTATGCATAGATTGGTGTTTTGTATATTCTAATTGAGTAAATTTCCAAATTATTCACATAATAATGTTGTTATTCATACATATAATCACTTGGATATTATTCATTTTTAAATATGATTGCTCGTGAGAATTAATTAAAAAATAATGAAATGTATTTTATATACATTACCTATTATTTCAATAATTTTACATTTATTATGTTTTTGAAATATAAATAAGTGAATCTCAATATGATAAAATGTTTTAGGAGAATTCATGTGACAGAATATTGATACCCTATAAAGGATATATAATAAAATAATGTTTTTAATACAAAAATTACAAATTTATTGATTGTATTGTGAATCAAGGTATTCAACATGAAAATCGTGCTCCATGAACAACACAATAGATCAATATTGCTGAATGAATGAATAAGTGTTTGTTTGATATCCATCAGAAATATATATATTGAACACCATACATCTCTGTATTTTTGGGGAAAACATATTAGATGATTAGTCCATATTCAAAATCATATATTCTATAGACACTATTCAAAAATATTCTTATATGATAGGTTTCATAATAATATCACATGTTTTAAGAATGCTTGAATATTTGGTATCCAATGCATTATCAAAATAGAAGGTGAAAACCATTGAAATTTTTATCAATGTGGTTTTGATGGCATAATTCATGGATTATCTCCAAATTATAAAGGATATAAATGAATAAATAATTATATTAAATGAAATATTGATTCATTTGATGTAAACATGCTAGAATATTAAAATATGGAAATTAAATAATATAATATATCCAGATTTATTCTTTCTAAGAGAAAGGTTATGTCAATAACAAAAATTAAATTATTGATGATATTCCAGGTAAATTCAATATCTCTTATATTTCATGTGAATAATAATATATTTTTTATCACAATTTATACTAATAATGAAATAAGAGGTCCATAATGTCATTGGACCTCATAGAAAATAGGTACAAACTATAAAAACATTGATGATAACACATTCCATAATATATTCAAAACATAATCCAAGATATATTGGTGATGAAAAAGAGTATCAAGAGTGGGTAATTTAAATGGATGAAGAATTAAGTCAAATGTAAAAAAATTAGACATTGTAGATATATTGAAAATAAAAATATGAAATTTTATATGAACAATTTAGATTTTTAGAAATTTTATAATAAGAAATTTAACGTTTGAAAAAAATATAATGAAAATAATTTTTGAAAAGGATATTCTTTAGATTAAGGAGTGGGTTTTCCTAAGACCTTTAAACCAGTTTTATTCTATAATTACATAGTCATTAGGTACATATACATTACATTACATATTCGGAATACATATAATATTACAAAACATATGCCCAAAGACTATATTTGTTTAGTGCCTTTGGAAAATTGGGAAAAAATATTCTGAGACAGTGATATATATTCAATGTTTCCCACAAGTACCTCCCCCTTAGTATATGTACATAAAAAAAACTTCTTCATAACATTGGGAAGGGAAACACATAAAAGGTGTGATAAAAAAATCTTAGTAATGGTAAATAAAAGAAATGCATAAAATATCAAGAACATAATACCATGCATATCAAAAATCCATTACATGAATCATGGTATAAATTCTTATAGATCATAATACATTAATCATAAGAAGATAAATAACATGATCCATGAAATAATATTAAAATAATTATACTTCTAAATTGTGGAACACACATAAGAATTTCAAAACCTTATATAAAGTCATCCTACCATGGCCTTTATAACATTTTATTCTTGGTTTAATCACCTTTTTATCTATTTCTAGATTATGATGCCCTCTTGTAAACCATATTTTTTAGGAATAAGATTTCCTCATGTGTAACGTCTTGTTCTAGTCTTTGGATTTCTTATCGGGTACCTTATTTTTTTAGGCATGGGATTTCCTATCATGTACCCTCTTATTTCAGGAGTGGGATGCCCTCCTGTATACCCATTAAGTTCATAAAACAGTTATCATTACCTAATTAAATGGTGGGAGATATATACATCTTCTTGCTCATAATGAAATCATACATAAATGTGCCAAAAGTTCATTAAAAATAATTTCTTAATCCGAAAATTTAAAATGATATCATAAAATGTATTCATTTCATAACATATTGAAAATGATATAGGATTCACGATCGTTTCATCAAAATCATAATTCATTTTAGAGAAATGGGTCTCGTAAACATAATCCTTGTGAAAGAGAAATAAGTTTCATAAAAACAATGACATTAAAAACTACCCATTTAGGGAATTAATATGAATGGAACCCTCTTATCTTTTCCTATTAATTAATGATTAACATCAATAGACGTCATCATAGATAGAAAATAATTTTGAAATATATTTAAAAATATTTTTAGGGAAAACACACTTTCTTATATGAAAATGGATATTTACAGAATAATAAAATTTGAAAATAATTTTATTTGAAAATAACATGAAAAAAAATAATGACATATTAAAAACTTTTTGAAAACCATTCATCTAAAAATAAAATTAAAATATTACTAATAAAACCATGAAAATGTTTTGAAACCGTTTTTAGTTGAAAACATATGAAAGTAGCATGAAAAAAAATTATGAAACCCATTTTACTTGAAAAATTATAAAATATGATTCAAAACATCATAAAAAAATTTTATTTGAGAAATATTATTTTTTATAAACAATTCATGAAAAAGTTTTGAAACCCTTATTATGAAACATGGTTTGGAGAGAACGCAAATTTCTGAATGAAGAGAGGGTAAACTCCAACATTATTCGAAACAATTTATTAACAATATTATTTTCCAAGTAGTATAAAAATGGCAACAATAAATGAATATAACAAGAATAACAAAATGATAATTATATTCACTTTATAAATTCTATAAAATAATTCATTGAATCCTGATATTACATAATTTTTTTGGAAAATATCTTGCATACATAATTAAAATATAAAAGGAATATATATGGAATTAATTTTTAGGTGTTCAAACAACCAAATTATAAGATAATATATAAGCATCTACTAGATGATTTGAATGATCAAGATATATAATGAACATATTGGTATATCTTCTATATATGGATTGTAATGTTAGATAATATGATAAGGGAGATATAGATGGTTACCTCAATGAAATTTCAAATATTTAATACCATTGATGAATGTGTACATGGATGATATACCATTGGTGGTGTAGTAAGTTTTTTGGTTTATAAAGTTAGAGATGGTTTCCGAAAGAGGATCAGAGAACATTTCAAGTGATTATGATGTCTGATTTGTCTATTTTATATAGCTTATAAACATAGAGGGTTAGTTCAGTTACAATTAATTATAATAATAAAAACTTATTCATTGTTATTCAAGTGTATCTTTACATATACATTTTCTATTCATTGGATTATCACATCATTTATGAACCTATAAAAAATTATTCTACAATCCATTTTTTCTTCATCAAATCATATCTACAGTGAGTGGGATAGGTCTTCCTACTACCAAGGGAAAAATATTATTAGAATCCATTAATTTTAGATATCAATATACCTCAATTCAACCAACCAATCATGGTAAATACCTTTTTGGGTACTACAATAATATATTTATAGTTTCAGTATATAATTTCAGAAAATAATCCCCCATAGGTTTTATATTTATCCATTGGTATTTATATTATTAAATAAATATGAAGTGGTGAACATGGGTATTTTTTAATCCATATTTGGACTATATGAGAATAAAATTGGGGCTTTTATAAATTGGTATAGGTCTATCTTTTGGGATCATTGGTATGTGATAAATTTTCTTTATATTATCATTGAAGAAATAATAGAAGCATAAATATAAATATTATATCATTTTATAGTAATAATAATTATTTATCATAATAATATACACTATTACCTATCAATCCATTTCATTAGATATTATAAAAATAAAAAAAATTATAATTTCTACGATGTCTAAAAAAATTCCTTCTAACATTATTTCATTTCAGATAAAAAATTAATAAAAAAAATTCGCTATAACTTGAGGTATAGAAGGATAACAATCTACCATCTTGAATAGTAAGAAAGGTATATCATAAGTGATATAAACCGAAGATCTTAAAAACGGATAATGATTGACATATGGGTATGAAAACCAATATAAATGTTCATGGTAATTTAAATGAAAAGAATACTTGATAATATATATATATATATATATATATATTAGATCACAAGTCAAGGGATATGTTCTTTTACCAAACATAATTAACTAGATAAGTGAAATGGTAATCATTGGTCAAAAAGTAGGATACATTAAAACATAACATATTGTAGAGACCCAAAGCATGATGTACATGTACATTACATTACTTTTGCGGAATACTTAATACATATCAAAAAAACATTGAAGGACCGTAATAGTTTAGTTTCTTTGGAAACATGGAAAATAATCTTCTAATCTTGGTGAAACATCTTCATCATATCCCATAAAGATCTTCCCTTTTTTTCTTACCTAAAAACTTTATTTATATCATCGGGAAATGAAAACATAAAAAGGGTGAGCTCAAATTCTCAGTAAGGGTAAACATAGAGAACATAAAGCAATCCGTAAACATTTGAAGTCAAAAACATGAACATAAAATCTAAACATAAAAATCATGAGAAAAGACCTAAATCATGGAAGTACGTAAGGCATATATCATAAAGGAACATAAATCATGATAAAATAGAATTGGAATAAAAAATTTAATTGTGGAAAACCATTAAGCACATGTTATAATTGCATATTATCCAAGGCATTGCATTAAAGACCATCTTAGTGGACAAAGTCCCTTTCTGAATCAAGTTCACTCCTTGTTCCAGTCCTGTATCACTGAACTGAATTAACTTACCATCCCAGCCATCTCTATCTCATGAGATATAAATCATTACTCAATGCATTGGAGGGTGAAATATTTCCAACCCATCTCATAATGAAATCATTTTTATGTGTGCCACAACATACACATAAATCATTCATCATAACCCAAAGAATAAAATGGGTTTCATAAACATCATCCCATCATAACATAATACATACAAAACAAATGGATATCATTTCATCATAAGAAAATTGAATCCATGTAAATCATATAGACATTATACTTGAATTATACACATATTAAATAATGTCAACTATGATGGAAAATGGTTTTGATAAAACATTTGAAATGAATTCTTGAGTAAAATATCATTTCTTCTTCAAAATCATTTTCTTTTCATAAAACTCCATGAAATTTTAAATAAAATGATTTTTTTGAAAATAGACATGAAAACATGTAGAAAAAGCTTCATTAAAATTAGGCATTATGAAACTGTAAAAATCTTTTCATGTCGTATAAGTTAAAAAAACATTATTCTCATTCTTTTTCCGAAAAAGTCAAAAAGAACCTCGTATGGAAAACAAAAGAAATATTTCTTCCATAACACAAATTAAAAGTCCAAGAGGGGTACAAATGCCAATAAACATACATTGAATAATATTAAACACTTTATGGAAAACATTTTTTGGGCATGGATGAATAATATAACCACATTAAATACTTACGTATAAGCAATCTCGAATAAAATGAGATGGAAAAATTATCCCTTACCTTAAGTCCGATATGATTTGTACGTATCCAAACCTCCTGTATAATATTTTAGATACTGTAATTTACTTATTTAAAAATCATATTTATTGTTATGATATCATATATGGTTCACTTATGACTTTATATTACCTATTCTTTTATATATTCCATGTTAATGTAGTGTTTTGGGTAAAATCGTTTTATTTACCGTAGGTGTTTGGAATTGTTGTTCATGATATTATTATTACTTATATAATGAGTTAATTATTTCAGGAATTTAAATCATGAGTTATATATCATATATATTCAGTATAAATATATAATAAATAGATGATTGAAATTAAATACACCGTTCATTGAGAAGGTAGGTCGTACATACACATGAACGATGTTTTCCTTTCCTTATTAACATGAATGGAAGTAAGTAGATGACATATATATATATATATCCAGTAGATTAATTATTTCATACATTTCATTATTATTCGTTATATATACTTTATAATAATTCTTGATTGGTTAACATGGAGAATTAATCTCATCGTGACATGGTGACGATAATCCTTACATACGCACAAGCGATGATATCATTCCCATAATTATTGAATGGAATTGGAGTGGATTGTATAATATATCAGAATTATAATGATGTTATAATAACCATATATAGTTATTCTTTACACCATTATACCCATCCATGTATGGTGGTGGTGGAAAAACAGATTACACCACGACGTGGAGACGGTATTTCGTACATATGCATGCGCAATGATTTCATTTTCTATAGGATGGATAGAAGGTGAAATGGGGTTGTTTCATATTTATAATACCATATAATTATGTTACTTATACTTATGTTATTAATTCATAATGAAACAACTAAATAAGAGGAAGTATATGAATAAAGAAACCTGAAAGAACTGGTAGAAGAGATTACCTCTTCTTTGACACGCCATTTTTAAACATCCTTTTAAGGATCTAGATATGGTCTATTGAGGAGACCAGAACGTCTATGATGATTATAGGTAAGTTGATAAGGGAAATGGGTAGGGTTTGGTGGATCTTGAAGGCCCAAAATTGTGTAAAGAGAAGAGGGAGGCGGTGCCCTTTTATAAGGGAGGAGATGTGCACTTTAGGAAAAAACATAAAATATTATTTTACAATAAAGTCATATTCGGTTTATAATATCGCCAAATATATTTATTTAGAAGATAATGTGGCTATGGGTCTCAATCCTTTCAACCAATAGGTTTTATACAAGTTTAGGTTAGTATTTTAACCTTATCATTTAGATTTAACTCTAAGTTAAATAATTTATCTTTTACCGTGTCTTTTTGTTTTCTTACACTATATGGTAAATAAACATACCATAACAAGAGAAACGAATCCAAAGTGATTAATTATTAATATATATCCTTATATAAGTCATTTTTTCTGAAACATAGTTTTTTAGGAATATAAAAACAATTGATAATATAATAATTTTTTAAAAAACTATTTTATGTCAATTTTGAGAATATTTGTTAATTGATTTTTTTTGAAAATAATAAAAGCATGATTAGTTCGAAAAAAGTTAATTAAATAAATACTAACATGTCTTGTTAACCTATAAAATTAGTTTAATTCAAAAAAAGTCTCAAATTACATTTATTTGGGTTTTTATAACAACAATTATGTTAATCGTTCATTAATAAGGAAATTATTGCATCATCATTGTGTCATAAATAGATTAATCTATTTAATGTCTAAAAATTATAAATAAAATAAAACTATGTATAAAATATTTTTATATCTATAATAAATATTTATATTTGAATTTATCTTATGTATAACCCTATATTAAATTTTTTTTAGTTATTAAACATTGATTTTCACTATTTTAACTATTATTTAAATAAATTAATAATAAATATTTGAATCTAATCCAAGTGGACCTAAATGTTAATATTTTATTCCAAAGGTTATTTCTGGTCGAATTACACTTATCCAATAGAATTAGTACATGTTTTTGGTTAATTATAATATCATTTTTACCCTTAATTACCCTATTACTTTTAACCATTGCAAATAAAAGTAAAAAGTTAGTATTCACCAAAAATTATTTTTATTTTATTGAACCATATTTTACTCGTTGATATTAACCATATCTCTAGAAATTATGAGATTCCCCTCATAAAATTGGTAAAACTATGTTTTATGTAAATTTGTAAATTCTCCTTAGAGGTGGGTAAAAGATTGTGAAAGGTTCAATAAAATTTTTTATAACTAAAATTATTATAAAACAACTCCAATGAATTACATTGAACTTATATAGGTATTATGTATCAGTTTTAACCTAAAATAAATTTAAATAAAATAAATAATTATTTAAATAAATATTCGATTCTAAAATAGTAACCTAGTGTATTAACTATTCATTAAAGATTGAATGTTTTTAGAAAAATATCAAAAATTCACTCTAGGATAATTTCAATATTTTGAATCCAAATATGAATTCCATTTTGAAATATAAAATATATAAAATTTAAAAAATTGGGTATTACTATTCATAACGGCTAGTTTAGAATAATATTATAATAATATCTCGTTTAGTGAAACTCGGTATTGCGTACAACACACGCTATCGAGGAAGGTTGCTCTATAGTGCCACACAAGCCTAGAATAGAGTTTTTGTATACTGTAAGCTAATACAGTGATTCATATAGCGTATGATAATCTTGGTGTAGCGTACAACACAAGACATCAAAGTAATTAAAAATAATATTTCCCATAAAATATCGGGGTGTTACATTCTACCCCAATTAAAATGAATTTCACCCTCGAAATTCGTCGGGGTTATAAATTGTTTACTATTTGAAAGTTTCATTCATATAAACCCACATAGTAAAAATTAATACTAAATCATCATTTTAAAAAGGAGCGTTAGAAACATAATGGATACCCAGAGTAACTCATCAATGGGTTTCCACATAGGAAAATATAGTTGAAAATATAGATATGGAAGAGAAATATAACCATCATGTTCTGATGGAGAGTGGTATAGGACATGGCTATGAAAAATCCAACAATCACAAAGCCATTAATTTGTGATTATCTAAGGCACCATCTGATTCATCAGATATAAGGACACATGGACAACATTTCTGGTTTTTAAGATCATTTCCCTTAAGTTGAAGAATTTGATTAAGAAGAAATACTTACATGATTTTGGTACAATCTCACTGTTGTTTGTGCCTTGAACAATTTCCACTTCATCTCTTAAATAAATGATGTTGAATTGGTCATTCGTGAAGTGTTAGAAGATCATGCGATAGGACGATAGGTCATTCCATCTGTCTCAAAAAAATGGTTAGCAAAAGTTATTAAATATACATAAGTCCATATATAGTGACATTAATCATATATGGTTCCTAAAATGGACTTATACATCATATTTCAGGCCACTTAATAAATTAAAACTAATTTCTATTCACCAGGGGATTCTTGTAGGCCCGAGGTAGGCGATAAAGGCCTATAACACTTCTGTTGTGGGTTCGATTCTCGCATCCTTTTCCGACGCGACGGGTTATCACCTGTTTTATGGGTTGTCCTTTATCTAAAACGATACTACTATAACACAACCAAAAGTTCTGGCCTTAAAAAATACTATCTATTGTGTAACATAATCTATTCTAATCCTTAGGTTTATCCAAAATACATCTGTCCAATCTCATTGTAAAAATAAAACGATTACTAGAAAGGACCTCTACCAAGCATTAAATACAATCATTTATTGACTGTATATCATAAGATATATATATATCTTGTTGGTCACATCCAAATCATGTGAATTCCCTAATCCAGTATTCTCTTGAAACATGAGTAAACATTGAACCTTAGTGAAAACATGAATGTTGTAAAAAGATAACTCTTTCCACATACCAAAATCCTGAAATTTTGTATACTCAAACCATGATATCACTTTGTCTTCATACCAATCATGAGATCATTAATACTAAAAAACATTTCATTATCTCCTTATCCTTTCATTATGCACATATCATCTACCTTCCAACAATATTTTAATAACCATTCATGGTTACCAGTACCATACATTATATTCTTTCAAAAACTCAAGGAAAGACAACAGTGTAACAATCCATAGATTATTCTTTATTCCATAGTACCATACATTATTCTTGATAAACATAAAATAATTACACTACCTTCTTAAAACACTGACGTAGGTTCATCATTTCTTTCATCTCATATATCATTTGTATTGTCTTCATCATCATCAACTTAAATACTACCCATATGACCATGCTGATACTATTCAGGAGATTTTCCCTTAAGGCATTAGTTTGTATAATCCCCGTACATTCCAAATTTAAAACATTTAACCATTGATGATGTCTTAGAAATACCATTATCCTTGTCCATGGTGTTAACTGAACCTTTTCCTTTACAATTACTGGATTTGTGTCCTTCTTTTACACACCCAAAGCATCTTCCAGATCTTTTGAAACATTCTCCCTGATGTATCTTCCCATATTATTTACATGAGGGAAATTGAACTTTCTTTCCTATATGATCATCATGAAACTGCACCATTCTCTTATGAGCTGAGTTGGGAATCTTACCCATGTTGAGATTATTGAACATATTATCATATTTCTGATTAGGCATAATAATGATATGTGGACTTTTAGATACAATTTCATTTGGTTTCTCATGAATAATATCATTCCATTGTCCATCATATCCTCTATTATCGTGAATCTTCCTATTTCCAGCCATATTCTAAAACCCAAAAATAATAGTGTGTAAAGAAAAGATCATAATCAAGGGGGAGTACCATCAATATCTAACATCATAAGTTTAATTATAATATCGTTACCATAATTCTATGACAATAATTTATACTTAAACGTAACCTTTGGGACATCCCTAGATATACCTTAGAAATGTATCTAGGTATCTAACTAAAGTTTTCACTTCCTAGTTTCCAAAGGTTAACTAAACCATTCCTCTGATACCAAATGTAGAGACACAAAGCTTGACATACCTAGATATTAAATTAATTTTGAGAAATACTTAATACATAATAAAAAAAATCACCGAAGGACCTTAATAGTTTAGTGCCTTTGAAAACATGGAACATAATCTTCTAATCATGGTGAAAGATCTTCAACATCTCCCATAAAGATCCTCCATTTTTTTCTTACCTAAAACCTTTATATTAACCTAGGGAAATGAAAACATAAAAAGGGTGAGATCAAATTCTCAGTAAGGGTAAACATAGAGAACATAAAACAATAGATAAACATTTTAATGCAAAAACTTGAACTTAAAATCTAAACATAAAAATCATTAGAAAAGACATAATCATGGAAGTACGTAAAGAATATATCATAAAGGAACATCAATCATGATAAAATAGAATGGGAATAAAACATTTAATTCTGGAAAACCATTAAGAACATGATATGATTTCCATAGTAGCCAAGGCATTGCTGCCAATACAATCTTAGTGGACAATGTCCCTTTCTGAATCAAGTTCACTCCTCGTTCCAGTCCTGTATCACTAAACCAGATTAACTTAACATTCTAGCCACGTTTATCTAATGAGATAATAATCATTACCCAATTCATTGGAGGGAGATATAGGTCTCACCCATATCATAATGAAATCATTCTTACATGTGCCACAACATAAACATAAATCATTCATCATAACCCAAAGAATAAAATGGGTTTCATAAACATCATCCCATCATAACATAATCCATATTAAACAACTAGATATTATTTCATCATAAGAAAATTGAAACCATTTAAATCATATAGACATTATAATTGAATTGTACATAGATGAAATAATTTCATCTTAGATGTAAAATGGTTTTGATAAAACACTTGAAATGAATTCTTGAGGAAAATATCCTTTCTTCTTAAAAATAATTTTCGTTCACAAAACTCCATGCAATTTTAAAAGAAAATAATTTTTTTGAAAATAGTCATGAAATCTTGTAGAAGAAGATTCATTAAAATTTAGCGTTATGAAACCGTAAAAATCTGTTCATTCCATATCATTAAAAAAACATTCTTCCTGTAATTTTTCTGAAAATTCCAAAAAGGACCTCGTATGGTAAACAAATGAAATATTCCTTCCATAACACAAAGTGAAAGTCAAATAGGGGTAAATATTCCATTAAACATACATGGAAGAATATTAAACACTTTATGAAAAACATTTTATGGGCATGGATATAAAATATAACCCCAGTAAATACATACATATAAGCAATCTCGAATAAAAATGATATTGAGAAATTATCCCTTACCTTAGGTCTGATATGCTTTATACGTATCCAAAACTCCTATATAATAATTTAAATAATGTCATTTACTTATTATAGAATAATATTCATTGTTATGATATCATATATGCTTCTCTTATGACTTTATAGTAAACGATCTTTTGTAAAATCCATGTTAAAACAATGTTTTGGGTAAAATCATTTTATTTATTGAATGTGTCTGGACTTGTTGTTCTTGATATTATTTTTACTTATATCATGATTTAATTACATCCAGAATGTAAATCATGATTTATATATCATATATATTCAGTATATATATACATATAATAAATAGATGAATGAAATGAAATACACCGTTCATGGAGACGGTAGGCCGTACGTACACATGAACGCTATTTTCCTTTCCTTATTGAATTGAATTGAAGTATGTAGATGGAATATATATATATATATATATATACAGTAACATAATTATTCCATATACTTAATTATTATTCATTATATATACTTTATAATAATTCTTAAATGGTTAACATGGAGAATGAATCTCATCAAATCTTGGAGACGGTAATCCGTACGTACACACGAGCGATGATATCTTTCCCATAATTATTGAATGGAATTAGAGTGGATGATATAATATCTAATAATCAGTATGATGTTATAATAACCATATATAGTTATTATTTACACCATTTTACCCATCCATGTATGGTGGTGGTGGAAAAACAGATTACACCACGACGTGGAGACAGTATTCCATACGTACGCACACGCAGTGACTTTATTTTCCATAGGATGGATAGAAGGTGGAATGGGGTTTTTTCATAATTAAAAAAACATATCAGTATGTTATTTATTATTATGTTATTACTTAATAATGAAATAACTAAATAAGAGGAAGTAGCAGAATAAATAAACTTGAAAGAATCAGTAGAATAGATTACCTCCACTTCTACGCTCCTCTTTTAAACATCCTCATAAGGAACTAGAGTTGGCCTTTTGAGGAAACCAGAACCACTATAATATTTCTAGGAAAGTTTATAAGGGAAATGAGAAGGGTTTGTCGGAGATTTAAGGCTCAAAATGTAGTAAATAGAAGAGGAAGGAGGTGCCCTTTTTTAAGGATGGAGAGAGGTACTTTAGGAAAAAACATAAAATATTATTTTATAATAAATTTGTATTGCGATTATAAAAGCTCCAAATTGATTTATTTGGAAGCTAATGTGGGGATGGTTCTAACACCTATCAACTAATAGGTTTTTAGACAAGTTGAGGTTACTATTTTAACCTTATCGTTTAGATTTTACTCTGAGATAATTAATTTAACTTTTACTGTTTCTTCTTGTTTTCTCACACTATATGGTTAATAAACATACCATAACAAGCCAAACGAACCCGATGTGATTCATTATTAATATATATATCCTTATATAAGTCATTTGGGAAAACCTTATATTTTTAGTAATATAATAACAATTAATAATATAACTTTTTTTAAAACAATTTTATGTCAATTTTGACACTATTTGGTAATTGATTTTTTTGATAATCATAATAGCATGATTAGTTAGAAAAAAGTTAATTAAATCAATACTAACATTTCATATTAACCTATAAAATTAGTTAAATTCATAAAAAGTCTCAAATTACATTTATTTGGGTATTTATAACATGAATTATGTTAATCTTCCATTAATATGGTAAGTATTGCATCATCATTCTGTCATAAATAAATTAAACTATTTAATGTATAAAAATTATAAATAAAATAAAATTATGTAGGAAATAATTTTATCTTTATAATAAATATTTTTTGTCGAATTTATCTTAAGTATAACCCTAAATTAAAAATGCTTTAGTTATTAAACTTTGATTTTAAATATTTGAACTATTATTTAAATAAATTAAAAATAAATGTATGAATCTAATACAAGTGGAACTAAAGGGTAATATTTTATTCATAAGGTTTTTTTGGTAGAATTAAATTTATCCAATAGAATTAGGCCATGTGTTAGGGTAATTATAATATCATTTTTACCCTTAATTACACTATTTACTTTTAACCGTTGCAAATAAAAATAAAAAGTTACTATACAAAAAAATTATTTTTATCTTATTGAACCAAATTTTACTCATTGATATTAACTGTTTCTCTTGGATTTTTTAAATTCCACTCACAGAAGTGGTAAAACTATGTTTTATGTAAATTTTCAAATTCACCTAGGAGGTGGGTAAATGACTGTGAAAAGTTCAATAAAATACTTGTATATCTAAAATTATTATAAAATGACTCCAATGAATTACATTGAACTTCTATAGGTATTATTTATCAATTTTGACCTAAAATAAATTTAAAAATAAATAAATAATTATTAAAATTTAAAGATATGTTTTTAAATAGTAACCCAGTGTTTTCACTATTCATAAAAAATTGATAGATTTCAGAAAAATACCAAAAATTCACCCTATGCTAATTTGAATATTTCTAATCCAAAAATGAAGTCCATTTTTGAAGATAAAATTTATAAAATTTCAAAAATTGGGTATTATTATTCATAACGGTTTGTTCATAATAATATTATAATAATATCACTTTTAGTGAAACTCGGTGTTGCGTACAACACATGCTATCAAGGAAGGTTTCTCTAGAGTTCCACACAAGTCTAGAATATTGTGTGCATATACTATAAGCTAATAAGGTGTTGCATATAGCTCAAGATAATCTTGGTGTATTGTAAAACACAAGATATCAAAGTAATTAAAAACACTATTTGTCATAAAATCTCTGGGTGTTACACATATCCATAAAATGTGTAATATATTTAAGTATAAAAAATCCCCACTCATTTCATGGACCACCAAAAATACCATAATCACATATTTAATTTAGTCTCTAAATGTATAAGGTTTACTCCCTGATCCATAACATTCCATCTCATAATATAAAGGTATTTGTTGAATGCACTAGAGGACTATCTTTGATCAATTTTTTATTTAGTGAACAAAGTCCTATAGGAGTTGGGTTAAAAAATTATTACAAATAATCTCATAAGAAATATATTTTAACCAATGCATTGGATATATATTAAATATCCACCCACCACATGTTGATATAATGTAAATATATTTATGACATGAATTTTTAAGAATTCATATTTTCATCCTTAAAATCATAGCCTATGGGATATAGAATGATTTTTTTTGAAAACATAGATAATAATTTTTCATAAACATTATAGAGTATAAATGTGGATGGAATCATTAGATCATGTACCTATTAAATAAAATGTTCCTTTAAAATATTTTTATTCCATTGAAGTATATTTTTTTGGGATCATTATTAAAATTATTTTTAAATTACGAAGGAATGTAAATAACTTTAGACAATGATTATTTTAAAAGAAATAAATGATAAAAAATCAGAATATATTTATGTTTGGAAAAATCATAATAAATTTGGGTTTAAAATTCATAATGTAAAAAGAATAATAAATAGAAATTTATAAATTTGGTCATTTTTAAAAAAGGACATACTTTTTGCAAATTTGAAAATAATGTAAAATAAATTTAAAATTGATTGTTGAGAAAATGATTAAAAATATTCCTATAAATACATAGTGATGAAATGAAAAGATAATGTAATATGTACTTATGATACCATTTAAGTATATATATGGGAATACAAACAATTATATTAATATTGACAGAGAGATGAAACATTACCACTATAAAACAAGTGGTATGTTGGATCATATTAAAGAGTATTATTTTCTTCAATTGTGCCCAATTAGAGGTGAACATGTGTGATTTCATGTAAAACATATGAAAAAATAAGAATAAGAAAATAAACGTCTTTTTAGAGATATTAAAACACCCAATATTCCGAAATTTGGATTAATTTATAAATAGTCACAATTTGAAATGATATTGTAAAATAAAATAATTATTGAGTTAGTGTCATTTGAAAAAATAGATATTGAATGAGAAAAATCATATAGAATTGATTATATTATATATACAATGAAAAATTTTGAAAAATTATTTAATTAATTATTGTATCAACCTCATAATGAAAGAATTATATTAATATAGAAAAATTCTAAATGAAATAAAATTTGTATGATTACGCTTACGTATATTACCTTCCTAAAATAATGTTATTTAACCACCTATTTAATAAAATATATATTAATAAATCATTTTATAACCATATTTATATCTATAATCTTTTATAATATTCATTTATATTCATTTTTACACTTATATCAGTTAGCTGTTGAATTTTTAACATTGTATGTTTTTAATTTCACTGTTTCCATAAATGTTTATAATAGAGATCAATACAAATTATTTTATATTGGGTTCATCATTTCAAAATTATTAATGGATGTAGTATAGTTATGATTCACGGAATTATGTGGTCCCATTTTAAATTGTTTGATGTTATGGTAATGGTTCATGATAAGGGAATACATGATAAACAAGTTTAAAACACATTACCGGTAACAATATATTATATGTATTTATGATACTTTTTTTGTCTTCCATAAAGAATGATATTCATAACATAAATTAAAAAAATATATATATAATATTAATCTAATGATATTATCTAATATAGTAAAAATGATTTTATTATAGAATCATTCATATAAGTGGTTGGACAACGCAAACAAAAAATTGTAATACTAAAGAATGAGTAAGAATATTGGTTCATATAATAGAACAATAATTTCATAAGTAGAAATATGATTTAATATAAATTCATTATATGGTATAATGATTTATCTAAATTCATAACATGAGAAAGAAATTAGAAATTTTGGTGAAGTACTAGGTACTTACATTAAATTATTCCCACCTTCTTGATACAGGTTCCTTCATAAGGAATGATTTAGCCTTCTTTCATGGATAAATTTTCTACCATACATATTTAAATGATTTAGGATATGAATTACAGGCCACAGTTAATTATATATACAATTTAAAATGATGTTTTGGATGTTCTGTATGGGGGGTCCTTTATATGTGAATGATTATTTGAATTAGCACATATAACCATATACCATGTATAAAGTTGTCATTTTATCATAGACTGTGGATAAAAAGTGTAAAATAGTGGATTTTGGTCAATAATTTTAACATTATAACAATTAATATATAATTTTATAGACAATAAAAATTATTACCTCTTAGTTAATACCATTTTAATTAATTTATCATTCACCTAAAATTTTAATTTTTTCCTCATCAACAAAATTTTCAAAAAATTAAAATGAAATAAATAACTAATTTATATATTTTAATAATAAATTTTTATTCCAATTTTTTTTATAAATTTTATAATTATGATAAAATTTACATTAATGTAAAAAAAATATTTAAATAAATATTTAATTTTTATAGAAAAATGAATTCTAAAATATTAAGTGTTCTTAATCTTATTTCATTTAAAATTTTATTAAATAATTTTTAATATATTTTTTACATTGAAATATTTAATTATAATCATAATTAAAAAGTATTTTGAATTATTTATTCAGAAAAAATTCATAATACATTAAAAAATCATTGAAAAATTTCCCCTCATTACATTTCTTTATTCTTGCTGAATCCAATTAAAAAATATTATTCATCACCTGAACAAGTAATTTTATAAATATTTGACATTAAAATGTTTATTTTAAATTTAAATTACCTCATATCAGTCTTAAAGGATAATAATAATTATTATAATAATTATATATTTAAATAATAAACAATAATTTATAGAAAAAAATTTAAATATTAACTTTTTATTTCATATTCTTTCATATTTATTTTCCATTTTCATCATTTTGTTACAAAAAAATTTAAATAATAAAATAAAAATATTATATATGTGCATATAAATTGTCAATGTGTCCCATTAAAATAATTTCAATTATCATTTTTAAAATAAAGACATATCTGATGAATATGTATATATATTTATATAACTGTTGGATTTTATTCACATATATAGATTTAAAAATCTAAAAAAACTATTTCTTTCAATTTATTTGTCTTTATATAAATAAATATATAATATTTTTATTTCATTAACATATTTAAATAGTTGCAATAACGATTATAATATTCTGTGGTAACCATGTATAATAAAAATTTTAGGTTCTCTTTATTTTTTTATAAATGTATTATTATTCAAATTGCAATTTTTTTTAATGTTTCATATTGTATTCAAATAATTTCTATTTATCATATATTCTAATATTTTATTCAAATTAAATGTATCATTGTTTTTGTAGTCTGGTGGTGACTGTGATATAACGAATAATAAATGGTATTTTTAGGGTGTTTTCATCGTAAAATAATGGGATTTTAATTTCAAACTCTTATTGAGAATCTCACCATAAAATTTTAAATACAGTGATAATAAATAACGTGTGTACCCCAAAATCAATATATTTATTTATGTTCCCAAATTTTTTTCATTAATCATATGATATATTTAACGATATTTAACTATTTGAATAGTCTTTATTCTTAGTAATTTATCTCTATGGTGTTAGAGTTTTACAAGTTTTCACTCATCATAATGATCATATTCTAGTTCTAATATAAATAAATTTATTATATTTGAAGGGTTTGGTATGTACTTCAAAAAATCATTACTCCTGAAAGACAACGTTCACTGGGTATTTTTTAAAGATGTGTAGAAAAATAAGTTACCAAGATCACATAATAATTCATTTTGAAATGGAAAATGAATATAAGCCTAAACATTACATTCTATTAGAGTATCATAAAAACTTTCCTAGGAATTATTTTATGTAATATCATGAATGAAACATGAAACTTGAAATAATTTCTTATATTATAAATAGTTCATATCTCTATGAATTGTAGAGTTCTAATCTTCAATGAAATGGTTATTCATCAACATTAATCCTTTTTAGTATTTGTGATGTATTAATATTCTAGTGAATGGTGTGAATCATTCTAGTACATTAGTAAGAATGATCATTCCATTGTTTCATATACACTTTAACATCATCCCATATTTATGGGGTTCAATAACCTCTCCCATATAATGCCTCATATAATTCTATTTGAAATCTATATTGGAAACTATTGTTATATTATAACAGTAATATGGGTATGTGAATATCCAAAAAAACCATTGAAATTGATTTTCTATGATCTCATTATACCGATAATGATTGAATTGTACTATCAAATTGTCCATATATATGATGATTATAAATAGGTATGAAGCCCAATTATTTATAAAATTCCTAATAAAGACTCTTCCATACTCATAACATATACCTCAATTATCAATCAGTCTCAATCAAAAGTGTTACTACATAAAACAATAAAACATCCATTATTTAAATAATTTAAATTTGAATATTCAAGGAACCATTATACATTTTAATAAAATCATAATGTGACCAATGTTAAATAAAAACCTTTGTTCATTACATTATGTGAAAAATATTTCATCTCTAAAATAGTCCCACAAAATAAAGAATAAAATGATTTGTTTTGTTGAGGTATTCCTATATAATATTATTATTTTTAAGAAATGTAAACTTTTATCCATAATTAGGGAAAACAATAATTAATCTTTAATTATAATATTTGTTAATCATCATCAAAACCTTGGTAAATTAAAACATAATATTGGTTGTTCTAAGATACTCGGTAAGGGTAAACATAAGAGACAAAAAAACTAATATCACACGTTTGTATAAGGTGAGTAAATGGGCTTCTTCTAGATAAAAAAACCATAAAACCATTTATCATAAATCATGGAATAAATATTGGTATATCATAAGTCATGATTGAAATGTTTAAGGAAACATGAGTTAAAAAATATGATCCATGAGATAATAACATAATCACAAGTATTAACCAAAAATTTTTACACCCTTCAACTGTAGAACATGATCTACTTAGAGAAACAACACATTTTTTCATCACACTATTTCACAAAATCTTGTAATAGAACACAGTCTCACCCACCTATATATAACCTTCTTTAGTCTCACACTTAAACTCAAACTTTGAAAACAATATTTTATACACATATACATAATATTGATATTTAAACATTTAACCAATGCACATGATAGTGTTAATGGACCCCACAAATAATCGTCAAAATATTAAACTATTACATTAAAGTCCTTAACATTTCTGATAAAATATTGAACCCTATCATATAGAATGGGTTACATATACATTATAAATGGAATTACCTAAATAAATAAATTATATTTATAATAATTTCTTCCAATGAAAAAATGGTATCCAACGATATTAAAAAATATTTATGGTAAATACAATTAAATAATGATAATAATAAATATTGGATTTATGAGATGAAGATAAAATATATATTTTAAGGGAAATAATATCCCAAACCATATGACGTATGGAATCTCGGTGAACACCATTTAATAATAGTAAGGATATATAGGGAGTTCAAAAAGGAAAATTATAAGATTATAGATCATACCAATAATTTCCACATTAAATCAATATATTGAATATAAGAAACACCATTCAATCAATGAAATAAAAAATAACTTTTTACAAATGAAAAAGGACTTGGATAAAAATATTGTTGATTCATGATGGATCGTTATGCCATAAAATGCTGTGAGGGATCATATATTTGATAGAAAATAATGTCACGTTACATATCAAGAGAAAGAATTTGGATCGTAACATTTGAAAAATATCATGGATAATGTATAATATATGTCAATTTAAAATAATATAAATGAAAATATTTTTTAGTTGTTTTAGAAAAAACCCAAAGGAAATATTAAATATCATTTATATTTTAAAAAAAATTTAATGAAATATTATATAAATGAAGGAGAAAATTAGTTTCTTTTAGTTAGCATGAAATCATAGTGATGAAGTATTATTTAATTCCAAAAATGATGAAAAAATATGTGTTCACATGGAAAAATGATAAAAATTTAATTTATAATATTTTATATAAATATGATATTAGGTGTCACATTCAAATGTTTTGTAAAGGTTGTGAAGTGAAAAATTTGAAAATCTTTTTAAATTGAAAATAAAAATTAATTGAAAATCATTTAAGGGACATAATAGTCATAGACTTATATTTTTTATCAAATATAGAACATTTTATTTAATAAATAGAAATCCTTTGTTATGTTTTGAAATATCATTGTTCAAAACCATAATCGTAAATAAATTTACAAAAATTATTTTTTAAAAGTTGAGATGGTTAATATTATGGTCTGATTAGATATCACATAATTAGGTGCCCAATTATATAGGATATCATTGAAGGGAAGTAAATTAATATTAAATGAATGAAAACATTCGTTAATGAAGATGGAATTATTGACAATAGTGATATAATTTTGAGAAATAAATTTTTTCCTGAAAAATAATTTGACAGAAAAAATTCCAAAAATGAAGAAGAGAATGTACAATCAAATAAAATATTATAATCATAGAAACCAATCTTTGAGTGAATATATTTTAGAAAAATACTTTTATCTCATGAAAGGGTGTAGAGTCAACAAAAAAACTTATGGTATTGTTAACATAAAAACAATATACATTAGAGATAATTGCTATTATGTGGAACACCAAATATAATTATAAGTATGATATTAATTATACATTTTATCAATTTTTTAGTTAATTTAACATAAAAATAAATTATGGTATACATTATCAAACCTGTATTATGAAATATAAATTTAAGACAAAGAATACATAACAGCCATAGAAACATTTGAGTCATTACACCTTAAATGATATGATTCAAAATAAGCCATTAAATACCATGAATAATGATATTATAATGATATAAATATTAAATGCTATGTTTATTTACTACAAAAAATAAAACATGCTGTATAAAAAAATTATCTCAAGGGGTGAAAATTTCAGACAAAAGACCCTCACATTATATCCCATATTATTGTAGAAGTACTATAACAGGGCACTATAGCAGCACTGTATTAGTGGAGGAACTGTATAAATAATGAAATTATAGTTGTGGTGGGACTGTAGCTGGAACTATAGCGGTGGGGTACTGTAGCAGGCGGGGTACTGTAGCAGTACAATTCATCATAGGGCCCTTTGGGGAAAAAAGGACATTCATGACTCAAGTCCATCATTCTATGTCATGGATCTCTCTATACCCATTAAAAATATGTATTTTATTTGATTTAATATTAATATTAGGCTCCGACTCCATCCTATTAAAAAATCATTTATAATTATTATTTAAATGAAAATTAGTTAGCTATTATCTACTTTCAAAATTGGTTGGGAGTAATATATATTATATTGAGAAAGTATTTGAATAATTGTGTCATTATTTATTATTATACGAATTTTAATCATTACCATATCATAAAATCTAATTTAATTTATTATTTTCTACATAATGTTATAATTTCATTTCATATGTATTTTACTTATTATTCATGATGATGAGGTATATGGTGATATTGTTTTAATAATTTATTAATAATAGACTTTGTTTAAAAAAAATAATTTTCTAAATTTTTATATTAATAATAATATCATATATAAATAACTTTTTACTTTTTAGGTTTAAATGTTATGTTTTCCAATCAATCCTTGACAGAAATTAATAACATTGTTCATGAAGATTATTAAATCATCCCTTCGAAAAAATATTATAATATATGTAAAATATGGATATGGAAGAGATGTTTTTATATAATATCATTATCTGAAATTTATAATGCTATTTTTTTGGTTTATTATTGTGGGGAATAATAATTGGGAAGATTTATAATAATATGTTTAATGAAATATAATTTATCAATTATAAATAAATCATTGTTTCTCTTTCTGTGTTTGTTTGAGGGGTTAGTATTTCAATGATATTCTATTATTATTATTACATATAGAATAACTATTTATTACTTACATAATATAAATCATTAAAATAATAAAATATTTAACTTTAAAATACATTTTTATAACAATTGTTGAATGTATTTTATGTAAAAATAAATGTGTTGTTTATTGTGGTGGTAGTTGGCACACACACATGAGTAACATTTTCATTTATTCAATTGATAAAGAGGGGATTGGATGATAGTTATATCATCAATATAATTTCATTCAATTATATTATTTACTAATTGTTTCAGATACATATGGTTATGATGGACTTTGATGAGGGTTGATACAGAATGGAAGTTAAAGGGAAAGTAATATTTACATTGATAGTTTTGACCTTCAATTAAAGTGTTATTTTGAAATGGATGATTTGAGGAACATTGATGAGGATAGGGTTGGACGAAAGGATTTTGGGCATATATAATATTTATATGTAACATCCCAAGTAAGAAATGAAAAATAGATATTTTTATCTATGTCTATTAATGAATTATATAGTGTTTTAGAGGATTAAAATGAGAATAAATCCAATCTTAAGCATGGAATACACTAATATTTTTAAAAGATTGTTTTATTGCATTTTGAAGTCAAACCATTTCTAAATAAAAAATTTGACAATTTTATAATATCTATTTGTCAAAATAAACTTATTCTTTATGATTGGGACATTGAAATATACTTTGGGAAAGTTTTTGGTATTTTTCCGGTAAAGTTCATTTTTTTAATGAATAGTGAAAACTGTTGTATTTTAATTCAAATCCTATTTTTAGTCTAATTTATTTATATGATTATAATTGGTTTTAAAGTGAAATTAGAATATATTTTTACCATTTAATTCAATAGTGGTCATGGAATTAATTTTACTTTGAAATCAGACTTAAACTAGTGTCAGTCTTTTGATACTTTTTGTTTCATAAATACACGCTATTTGTTTTGACAGCAGAAATGTATTATTAAACTAATTAATGAAACTTATATTTTTTTAATTTGGTAAAATAGACATCATTTTTGAATTCGGAATATTAAATATATCTTAGGATGAATTTTTGGTATTTTTCTGAAAAATTTCAATTTTTGATGAATAGTGAAACCACTAAGTGGTACTTAAAAAAATGATTTTTCATTTAAATGAAATTTTACCACCTCTGTGTTTAGAATTTCTAAAATCTGACATACATGTTTGTAATTAAGATGTAAAATGTGGTTCAATGGGATTAAAATAATTTTTTGGTGATTAGTAACTTTTATGTTTTTAATCACGATTAGAGGTAATTAGTGTAATTTAAGGTAAGAATGATGTTTTAATAATATGAAATGAACATGACACATGTCCTACCCTTATTGGATGTGTCATGGCCGACAATGACAATCCATTGGTCAACTTGGGGACCCTATGGAGCCACTTTGGAACTAAAATGACATTAATATCTTTTTATTTAATGTTAAAGTAAAAATGTCACAAACATGAGTTGTTTTACTAAAACAATTTTTAAATGGGGTTATACAATTCACATTTTTTACTATAAATATTCATTAGAAAGATAAAACGATTTCCTAGATCATGATATATTTTTATAATTTTTAGACTTTAAATTAATTAATTTATTTATGACATCATGATGATGCAGCGATTACCTCATTATTTAAGGATTTAAATAAAATGAAAAGATAAGGTAAAATATAAGACCTAAACATGTCAAAAACCTATTTTATGAGTATATTTAAAACTAAAATCACCTTATCCTATAAATATATTGTTTTGGGACCTTTTAAATCCGAAAATAATTTAATGACAAACTATCCTTTTATAACATTCCAAGAGTGCCCCTCATCTGCTCTTATAAAAGGCCCCCACCTCTACCACCTTACCCACACTTCCAAAGACTTTGGCTCGGACAACCCCTTCCCATTTTGTCTCTACACATCCTTCTGTAACTCTTAGAAGCCTCACTTTGGAAGAAGTCTTCCCAAGGAAGCCTTTGAGCTCCAATCCAAAAGAGTTACCCGATTTAAAGAACTTACAGTTTCCGTTGATTGAAAATTTCTGCCTCACGAAACGATGATTGTTCAAAATTGTTTTAACAACATCAAATGTGGCTATTAATATGACACTATATTTATATATGATATATAATATGTTTATGTTTTACTTATGATTCTGTATTTTTCATTAATTTCATACCATTATAGTTACCATTATGGGTAAACACGATATCTTCATTTTAGGAAGTGCGGACTACTGCCCCCTCAAAGTGATTTGATTTGTTAATGCCATATGTGGGACGTATAAAAGATTTAATTAATGATGTTATATATTATATTATACAAGAATTATAATATACCTTTATACCATTATGATTCCATTCCATAAAATATGAAATAGGAATGAAAGTAGCGTTCATGTGTACGTACGGCTTACCGTCTCCATGAACGGTGCATTTCATTTATTACATCTAAACGTTAAGTAATATTATAAATGCATGTATATACTGGATATATATGATATATATGATATATACACCATGAGTATAACTCTGTATATAATGGATACATGAACAACTTGAAGTTATAAAGAGTTTATTTTTGACTGAAGTACCAATGATCGTTAAAACGACCGTTATTAACGTAAATAATTACATAGTGTTCATGACATGGTAATAAGTGATATAAAAGGAATAAAGAACTTGAAAAAGGTTGTCAAGCAAGTAGAAATTAACTCAAGTTTATTATTCAGGAGATTAAAGAACGATCGAGTCAAGTCGGACCCGAGGTAAGGGAACTTCTTAACCCAATTTTCATTCTTTGGGTTAATCTCCTACATTCAAATTATTTCACGATATTATTATGTCATATCTTGTATTTTTACTTTCTTTCTGTGCACCTATATTGAATACACATAATAGATATATTTTATTTAAAAAATAATCTTTGTAAGGGACTTCTTCTCAATCTCAATTCATTGAGGTATATTTTGTTTTATACACAATTTTCTTTTATACGGTGTATATACCCCTTTGAATTTTATGTTTATTCAAAATGAATATTTTTATACGAATCATTTAATAATCGAATAAAGGTAATGTTTTTTTGTCGTACGTATGCGACGACAATGACTTTTTCGCCACCGTGACGATTATTTGAGTTTCAGCTTCCTCTACAATCCATAATTTTTTTGAATGAAAAATAGATACCATGTTTTATTTTTCTTTTATTTTGCTATTGAAAATGGTTTTCATAATGTTTTTATATCAATGTGCTGTATTGATATATTGTGATCAAAAAGTGGAAATGTTAGGTTTCCTTTATGCATGTTTTATGTGATACGATTATGTTATGGTTCTTGGGCATCGTTATGAAGACAGGTGGTTCCGTGATAAACTAAGGGAGGGTGAGCCTGATATAGCTCTCTAATAAATTGGGTAACATGAAGGAGTTAAACATTAAGGTTTTTCGAAGAGATTTAGGGAATATACTGTGATGGATATTCCAAACGTAACCAAGAGGGTTACTCTCTACATAAAAATGTTATGAATGCTTCATGTTACCTTCATGTATAATGATTTCTATGATTTATTCATAACATGATGAGGTATGTGATTATGTTTTATGATTGAAGTATGATTTCATGCATGGACTAATCTTTTTAGTTCATATTTTTTTTATAACCCTTACTGAGCTTATTGTGCTCATCCCAAGTGTTTGAAATGTTTATTTCACAGGTCAAGGTAATGGTACATGATATGATGATAGTGTCAAGGAAGTGTCAAGAAAGAATCCATGTTTTATTTTAAATATGTTTCTGTTGATAGGAAAAATGAATACTATCTTTTATGTAACCACTTTTATTAAATGTGGAATGTAATGCATGTTTTATGATCTACTTATCTAAAACACTAAACCTAAAAAGATACCCAATGTGTAATCTTGTAATTACTCAAGATTAAGTAAGGTTTATGGTTGGGGCCTTATAGTTGGTATCAGAGGTCGGTTTAGATAACTTTAAGAGTTAGAATTTTATTAAATGATTATCCAAAAAAAATTTATGTTCAAATTTAAATGATATAGCATTTGAAGATTACCATGTTGCTTCTCCTAAGATATTTTTTTGTTAAGAATGGTTTTTCGTAGAGGAAACAGAACAGATTTTCTGGGAAGGCATATAAAGGGAAATGACCATTAAAAACAGTATCATGAGATGGTCAGAATCATAACTAAACAGTTTGTTACAGTGATGGCTCAGTTGACTCAGGTGAAAAATGTTGGTTGTTTTTATTGATGATATTTTGTTGTTTTCTAAAAGTAAAGAGGAGCATGAAAGACATTTAAGGTTTATTTTTCAAACCATAAAAGAAAATAAATTGTATGGGAAATTCAGCATGTGTGAGTTTTGGTTGCAACAAATTTTTTCCTTGGTCACTTTGTTTCTAAATATTGGATAACTGTTGATCCTGCAAAAACAAAGGTTGTCGAAAAATGTCCATGACCCACAAATGTAACTGAGATTCATAACTTCCTTGGTTTTTCAGGTTACTACTGATGGTTTTTTGAAAACATTTCACGGTTATCTAGTCCAATGACTAAGCTAACTCAAAAGGGTGTTAAGTTTATCTTTAAAAAAGAATGTGATGATTGTTTTGAAGAGTTGAAAAGAAGATTGGTGAATGCTCCAGTTTTGGAACTACCTTCCAAGAATGGTCAGTTTGTTATATACAGTGATTCTTGGTTGAAGAGACTTGGCTGTGTCGTTATGCAGAATGATCAGGTAATTGCTTATGCTTCACGACAGTTGAAAACTCATGAGGTAAATTACCCTACACATGATTTGGAATTAGCTGTTGTTGTTTTCCCTTTAAATATTTGGAGGCATCATTTGTATGGAGTAAATTGTGAAATATATAGATATCATATTCGTTTAAAGTATATATTCACTCGGAAATAATTTAACATGAGACAGAGGATATGGCTATAATTAATCAAGGATTATGATTGTACAATTCATTACAATTCGGGAAAAGAATATAATGTGGACTTTGAGTCGAAAAAGTAATGCATTATTAACAATGTTGCATTTGGAATGTGATCCTTTGGTTAAGGATTTGATGAACTTTGGCATAGAAGTTTTTGGTGCAGGATGTTCTCCTATTTTGTTTCAGGTATCAGTGAAATATTCTCTTTCAGACAGAATCAAGAAAGCACAGAAGCAAGATAGTGAGTTTCAGAAAAATGTAGAGCTGGTTTAAAAGGGTAAGTTGTCTGAATTCAACATTGATAATGATTGTATTTTGAGATTTGGGAAGAGATTGTGTGTGCCTTGTGATTCACATTTGAAGAAAGAGTTGTTATGTAAAGGTCATAGTTCTCTATTTTATGTTCATCCTGGCAGTACAAAGATGTACATAGATCAGCGGGAGTATTACTGGTGGGATGGAATGAAAAGAGATATTGTTGATTTTACAGTGAAGTGTTTGACTTGTCAACAGGTTAAAGCAGAGCGGCAGTTACTGAAAGGGATGCTTTAGCCTTTAACATTACCATAATGGAAATGGTAGAATATATCCCCGGACTTCGTTGTGGGATTGCCGAAGACACATCGAGGTAATAATGCAATCTGGGTTATTGTTGATCGCATGACTAAATCTGCTCATTTCCTTGCTATACGAGATAATTTTTCCCTAGATCAACGTTCCCATTTGTATCTTAAATAGATATTCAGGTTACATGGAGTTCCTCTCTCCATTGTATCTGATCGTGATCCTAGGTTTACTTATAACTTTTGGAAGGGCCTCTAGAAGTCGTTGGGTACTGAATTACAATTTTAGTACAGCTTTTAATCCTCAATCAGATGGGCAGTCAGAACGAACGATTCAGACTTTGGAAGATATGCTACGTGCTTGTTCGATGGATTATTAGGGAAGTTGGGACCAACATATTTCTTTGGTTGAGTTTCCTTATTATAATTGTTTTCATTCCAGTATACAGATGGCTCCATTTGAGGCATTATATGGTAAACGGTGTCGAACTCCATATTTCTGGGATGAAGTGGGTGAAAGGAAGCTAATGGGACCAGAATTCGTAGAAGAGTTGGCAGAAAAAGTTCAGCTGATACAGAAACACATGAGAACAGCTCAGAGCAGGCAGAAGAGTTATGCAGACCACATGAGGAAGGATCTATCTTTCGAGGTAGGTGATCATGTTTTTCTCAAAGTCTCACCATGGAAAAGTGTGGTGCGATTTGGTAAGAAAGGAAAGATGAGTCCAAGGTTCATTGGACCAGATGAAATTATGGAGAGAGTTGGATCAGTTTCTTACCAAGTGGCTTTACCTTCGAGTTTATCTCAGGTACAGAATGTTTCTCATGTTTCAATGTTAAGGAAGTACATGCCAGATCCATCTCATGTTTTGAGTCCAGAGGTAGTTCAGCTGGAAGAGAAACTATATTATGAGGAACAACCAGTCTAGATTCTTGACAACAAGGAGAAGTTGTTACGGAATAAGGTGATTCATCAGGTAAAAGTTTTGTGAAGAACCACATGATTCAAGAGGCAACATGGGAATCTGAAAATGCAATGAGGGCTAAATTCCCCCACTTATTTGATAAGTAAATAAATTGTGGGGATGAAATTTTCTAAAGGGGGGAAGGATTCAACATCCTGTGTATATAATGAATAATAGATATTTTTTCTATGTCTATTAATGAATTATATATTGTTTTAGAAGCGTAAAATGAGAATAAATCCAATCATAAGCATGGAATACAGTAATATTTTTAAAATATTGTTTTACTGCCTTTTGATGGAAAACCAATTTTAAATAAAACTTTTGAAAATTTTATAAGCTTTATTTTTCAAAATAAACTTATTCATTATTATTGGGTCATTGAAATTTACTTTGTGTAAATTTTTGGTATTTTTCCGGTAAAGTTCATTTTTTAATGAATAGTGAGAAATGTTGTATTTTAATTCAAAACCTATTTTTGTCTAATTTATTTATACAATTATATTATCTTTTGAATTGGTTTTAATGTGAAATTATAATATATTTTTACCATTTAATCCAATAGTGGTCGTGGAATTAATTTCACATTGAAATCGGACATAAACTAGTGTCAATCTTTTGATACTTTTTGTTTAAAAAATACACGATATTTGTTTTGACAGCGGAAATTAATTATTAAATTAATTATTTCAACTTATATGTTTTGAATTTGGTAAAATAGAAATAATTTTTTAATTCGGAATATCAGATATAGCTTAGGGTGAATTTTTGGTATTTATCTGAAAAACATCAATTTTTGATGAATTGTGAAACCACTAAGTGGTACTTAAAAAAACTGATTTTTTGTTTAAATGCAAATTTACCACATCTGTGTTTTGAATTTAAAAAATATGACATACATGGTTTTCATTATGATTTAAAATGTGGTTCAATGGGATTAAAATAATTTTTTGGTGAATAGTAACTTTGAAGTTTTTAATCACGATTAGATGTAATTAGGGTAATTTAAGGTAAGAATAATGTTTTAATAATATGAAATGAACATGACACATGTCATAACCTTATTGGATGTGTCATGGACGACCAAGAAAATATATGGGTCAACTCGGGGACTCCATGGAGCCACTTTGGAAGAAAAATGACATTAATATCTTTTTAGTTAATGTTAAAGTAAAAATGTCACAAACATGAGTTGTTTTACTAAAACATTATTTAAATGAGGCTATACAAGTCATATTTTTTACTATAAATATTAATTATAAAGATAAAAAGAATTCCTAAATCATGATATTTGTTTTATAATTTTTAGACACTAAATAAATTAAATTATTTATAACATCATGATGATGGAGCGATTACCTCATTATTTAATGATTTAAATAAAATGAAAAGATAATGTAAACTCTAAGACCTACACATGTAAAAAACCTATTGTATGAGTATATTTCGAAATCCTAAATCCTTATGCTCCTAATATAATATTTTGGGACCTTTTAAATCCGAAAATCATTTTATGATATTGTAACCTTTTATAACATTCCAAGAGTGCCCCTCCTCTCCTCTTATAAAAGGCCCCCACCTCTACCACCTTACCCACACTTCCAAAGCCTTTGGCTCTGCCAAACCCTGACACCTTTGTCTCTCCACATCACTCAATAACTTTTAGAAGCCTCACATTGGGCAGAAGTCTTCCCAAGGAAGCCTTTGAGCTCAAATCAAAAAGAGTTACCCGATATAATGGTAGTGTCTTCTCTTGTGTTATTGTATTTTATTTTGCTTCTCCAACCCCATAAACTCTTTTTATTTACTTATTTTGTAACAAAAACAGTATCTTACATATACTTGGATGTATTTATAATAATTATTCTAGCTACACATACACACACCTACATCTAATGGTTAAAGAACATACTTTTTCCATGGATGGCAAATTTCGGCGTCACGAAATGATGATTGTTCAATATTCTTTTAACACCTTCAAAGGTGGACATTAAGATGAAACTATATTTATATATGATATATAATATGTTTATGTTTTACTTATGCTTCTGTAATTTTCATTTATGGCATACCTTTATGGTTACCATTTTGGGTAAACGCGATATCTTCATTTTAGAAAGTGCGGACTACCGCCCCCTCAAAGTGACTTGATTCGTTAATGCCATATATGGGATGTATAAAAGATTTAATTAATGATATTATATAAGATATTATACTGGAATTATAATGTGCGTTTATATAATTATGATTAAATTCCATAAAATACAAAATAGAAATGAAAGTAGCGTTCATGCGTACGTACGACTTACTGTCTTCAGGAACGGTGCATTTCATTTTTTACCTCTAAAAGTTATGTAATATTATAAATGCATGAATATACTGGATATATATTATATATATGATATCTACATCATGAGTATAACTCTAGATATAATGTATACATGAACAACTTGTAATTATAAAGAGTTTATTTTTTACTCAATTACCAATAATCGTTAAAACGACCGTTATTAACATAAATAATTTTAGAGTGTTCATGACATTGTAATAAGTGATATAAAAGGAATAATAAACATGAAAAAGGTTCTTATGAAAGTAGAAATTAACTCAAGTTTATTATTCAGGAGATTAAAGAATGATCGTGTCATGTCGGACCCGAGGTAAGGGTATTTCTTAACCCAATTTTCGTTCTTTGGGATAATCTCCTACTTTCAAATTATGTCATGATATTATTATGTCCTATCTTGTATTTTTACTTTATTTATGTGTACTTATAGTGAATACACATAATAGATCTATTTTATTTAAAAAATGATTTTTGTAAGGGACTTCGACTCAATCTTCATTCATTGAGGCATATTTTTTTTATACACAACTTTCTTTTATACAGTGTATAAAACCCTTTGACTTTTACGTTTATTCAAAAGGAATATTTTTATACGATTATTTTAATAATCAACTAAAGGGAACGTTTTTTTTGTCATACGTATGCAGAGAAAACAATTTCTCCGCCACCATGACGATTTTTTGTGTTTCATCTTCCTCTACAAGACATAACTTTTTTTGAATGAAAAATATATATCATGTTTTACTTTTATTTTATTTTGGTATTGAAAATAGTATTCATAATGTTTCTATATCAATGTGTTGTATTGATATCATGTGATTGAAAAGTGTAAATGTTATGTTTTCTTTATGCATGTTTTATGTGATACGATTATGTTATGGTTCTTGGGCATTGTTATGAAGATGGGTGGTTCCATGATAATCTAAGGGTGGGTGAGCCCGATATAGCTCTCTAATGCATTTGGAAATGCGAAGGAGTTAAACGTTAATGTTTCTCCGAAAAAATTTAGGGAATATATTGTTATGGGTATTCCAAACGTAACCAAGAGGGTTACTCCCTATGTAAGAATGTTATGAATGCCTCAAGTTACCTTTATGTCTTATGATTTCTATGATTTATTCATAACTTGATGAGGTATGTGATTATGTTTTATGAGTAAAGATTGATTTCATGCATGGACTAATGTTTTCAATTTATATGTTTTAATAACCCTTATTGAGATTATTATGCTCATCCCATGTTTTTGAAATGTTTATTTCACAGCTCAAGGGAATAAAACATGATATGATGATAGTGTCAAGGAAGTGTCAAGAAAGAATCCATGTTTTATTTTAAATATGTTTTCGTTGATGATAAAAATGAATACTATCTTTTATGTAACAACTTTGTTTAAATGTGGAATGTAATGCATGTTTTATGATCTAATTCTCTAAAACTCTCAACCTGAAAAGATCCTCAATGTGTAATATTGTAATAACTCAAGATTAAGTAAGGTTTAAGGTTGGGGTATTATTGTTTATTTGGACTATTTTCATTGTAATTTTTTTAATATAAATGTGTATTAAAAATGAGGAAGTAATCTCCATTTACATGTAAAATTGTGAAAAATATTTGGAAAACTAATGTTACGTAAGGTATCAGAATAAACATTCATGGGAGTTGGGTGAGTTAGGTGGGATAACATTTTTTTGAATAATGTATGTATGAATTTCTAAAAAATATATAAAATTCTTGATGGTCTATATGAAAAAATGATTTATTATATTCAATAACATATTATGTTACCTATTTTAACAACTATAATTCCTGATTAAAATTAAACTATTGTAATTATTTTATCAATATAGATATATGAGGACCAATAATAAAATATTTAAATATTATGAAAAAATATTTGGTCTCAATTTTATATATTTACATTTTTATATATTATAAAAACATGTAATAAAATGACAAAATTATTATATTGAAAAAAATATTTTTTATAAAAATATGTTTTGAATATTTACAAATTCAGAATCTTATTTAATAATCGATAATAATAATAATTTAGATAATTTAATTTTATAAATTTTTAAACCTACCTTTATTTTCCAATTATAATATATATCAATTAAATTTAAAAATAATTTAAATATATATTTATTATGGTCTGATTCATTACAAAATAATTTTTTTACAATTGTAACAAAAATTTATTAGGGTTACTCAATATTATAATGAAAACAAAACTAGACATATTATAAAATATAATTTTTTATATAAAGTCTTTAAATAAGTTTTTTTTTTAAATTTTAATTGTTATTAATGTTACTTTTAATATTAGTTCACATAATTCATAAAAACCATTTTTAGTGAAAATGTTTTTTAATATTAAAATTTATATGTATTGAATGATTATAAATCTCACTTAGTATCAAGATATATACTCGTATACTATAAAACAAATAATATATCAATTTCCTTATAAAACCAAAATAATATATCACCATTTAAATGTAAAATTTTAGGATAATACGTAAAATAATTTTAAAATTAAAATAAAATGATTGTAGCATTCTAAAATATTAAACATATGTTTTATTTATTCAAGAAAATATATTGGAATAATTAATTTTATTACAAAAATGTGGTTTTAATGATTTAAACACATATATAAAAGTATATCCATTTCTCATATATTGATATTTCCTAAAATTTATGTATCTGGTAGAAATAATTATTTTCACTATTCACATAAAAGTCAATTGTTTTTGAAAAATATCAAAAATTTCTCATTGGAGAATTTTGATATGCTAAAATAAGAATGAAATATTTCTTAATTAGCTCAAATCATAATATTTATAAAAAAATTAGATGTCAATATAAAAATTAGTAACTATATTTTTAAAACACCCATTTTATAACATAAAGTGTTCATAATATGACATTGTATGAATTTATAATTGATTTGAAAATATTTATTTTTATAAGATAAATTAATTTTAATGTTTCATAATTATTTGATACTATTATTTGAAGACTCAGTATATTTTTTAATTGTGTGTAATTAAATATATCAAACATTTTATTTATTAGAGGATAAAATATGATGAAATATTTGACTGTTACAAATGATAAATCCTTATAATGTTATCACATAAAACCAAAATGGAATTATGAAATTATGGATTTATTTAGAAGTTATATAATTCAATACATGATGACGTTCTCACATTTTCATATAAGTATGTGTAATTGTGTCATCATACCATAAGTATTATTCCATTTAGGCATAATTTGATGAAATTCCATTCATCATGATATACACTTTACATTTTCCAATTTTATGTTTTATAAATAGAGATTCTCTTATGTTTATTTATACAAATTCATGTTTCTACGATGGTAAAATAATTACGAGCTATGTGAATCATCATGTAACTATGAAATTATTTCTATTATTTATGGAACACATAAAAATTTAATGATTCTGATACAGCCATTAGTTTCAATATTGAATTCTATAATATTCCATATTTTTCTTCTATAACTCCATATCCTCTTTAAAAGTATATATGATCATCATATGGACATATTTTTGAGTGTTATTTTCAATAATAGTTTTTCAACACATACCATAGGATTTCCCGATCATTCATCATCATGTCAATGAGTATTGGGTATTTATCAAACCTTGTCAATGGTTAAGGTTTCATGATTCATCCTGATTAAAGCAACAACCATATTGTTGGATTTCTTGGGGAAGTATTTTATAGGGGTGTGAGGGTTTTAAATCAATTCCAATCACCTGAATTAGAATATGTTCAACAAATTATTTCTGATTATATATTAAAATATTTATAATTATATGTTTCACAACATTTACCATATATATAATTTCTTTATATATTCGATATAAATATCCCGAAAATGATCATCAAAGCCAACATTTCGTATTTTTTTTCAATTAATTTCAACTTATGTGGAGATTAGGCTGCCACAATGTAATTGTTTAGTAGAAAACATTTCAATCTATTTCTTAATCAAGAAACATCGTTCTAAATTAAATCTCCTCTAAAATTTACTCTGAGTTTAGTTGAACTGTAACATGCTCACAAATTTTAGTAGAAGAATAATAATCATGAAATCTTTCATAACACACAACATTGATCTTTAATAAAATTATTATATATTATAAAGTTATTATTATTTAAATTTGATCGTTATAAGATATACCTATAATTAGAAGGTATTGATCTCTATAAATCATTAATTATTATATGAATAATTTTGATAATTAGATTAAAATTTATTGATTAATTATTAGGAGACAATTACACACTTTATGTCATTTTTGATTCAAATATGACCATTTTAAAAACAATTTTTCATTTCATTTTGTGCATAGGTTTTATTATTAATTTATCCCACTTTTAAAAAATGTTTATTATATAAATAATCTGATTATTTAATTTAGTAAATGTTTTTTATATAAATAACATGATTCATTATATAATTAAATAATTATTATATTATTGGGAATTTTTTTTATGAAATCATGGATTTTTATTGAATAGTGTTGAATTTTGATATTTAAATAATATAATTTAGTTTTATGTATTAATGAAATTCAATAGTCACATATTTTTTTAGATTTCTCTTAATGTTACATATTAAACATTATATATATAATAAATAGGTTAAATCCATATGAAAAAGTAATTTTAATGATTTTCATATAAGATAATTTTTATGCATAAAAACACATTTTTATAAAAATGATTTTTCATTTGTATTTTGATAGTTATGCTAAAATTTATTTCTTATAGTTATAGTGATTGAATCCTAAAAAACATATATCATAATTTGAAACAGTGGATTCAAATTTGGTAAATTGATGTCTTTTATTTACTTTCACTATGAATAGTAATTTTGATAATTATTTTTACCTCAGTAATGGTGAAATGGATACAATATGGTTAAAATTATGTGACTGGTTCTCAAAATAAAATATTTATTTAATTTTATCAGTATAATGTGACCATCTATATCAACAATTCTAATATATGGCACTATTATATAATTTTCCATTGATAATGAAATGTTCTTATTTTATGTAATCGTATTTCCAAAAAAGTCTCACTATTTAATCTAATATATATTATTAGGTCATATATTATTAAAAATATGTCATGAATAAAAATAACAACTGATTTTGAACATTATAAATTGATTATTTTTGTGATAAATCCTTTTTTAGTTTTTAATGGTTATATTAATACATTAAATGATTACACAAAGCCGACACATTGTTTATAATCCCAATAGAAAAAGTTAATAAATTATTTAAGGCACATTATAATAAATATGATTTTCTAAAACATTTTTCTAACTCTAAATTTATGAGTAATTATAATTTGAATTTTATTTTTAAAATTTATACATTGAAAATATATTATTTTCATCCAAATAGTAAATCCAAATTAAATAAACAATATAAAAAATGACAATAAACATATTTTATGTTATATAATATATTATTAAATTATTTTCAAGTCATAAAATATTGAAATAGATCAAGGGGATGTGATATCATTCCAAATTTCTTCTATTAAACATTCTCTTAAAATTATATTTACATTGTAATTATATGTGTAACACATAATGGTTGGAGAGTGGTTAATCTAGATTACAGATGACAAGGGTTAATAAGGGGTCAAATAAATGAAAAAATGTCCAAAATTACCTAAAAAATATCTAAATCCAATATTATGAGTGTATATTGATCCTATATAAACATTAAATTTATTTAAATATAATTTGGAACCATGCAGCCATGAATGCGACTTTATAATATTTTAATAAATGAAAAAAAATTAAAAATGTTCCCCTTGATTCCCTTATAAATGGACACTCCTCCACTATATTATTTAATTATCATTTACCCACTTGGATCAAAAAAATACCGATTTAAATTTCCTACATACCTAGAACTTAATTTTTATTATTTTTATTTTTAATATACTCTTTCCAGTGTCCATGAGAAGGGAATTGTCTAAGGTCTACTAAATAAGAGGTAATTGTCATACCCGACCACTAACAATTCATTTCATCGTTTATATCTAGTAAATATGTTGTATTTATCAAAATAGATTATATTTTTTATACAAAATATACCAAAAATATATTAATATTATTTACCCAACTAATTCATACCTCTATTTTATCATATGATAAATGAAATTATAGCTTATACATATGTGTGGACAACCATCTCGATGTAAAAATATAATATATTTTCCATAAAAATAATTCAATGTTGGTTGTGATGAATGATTAAAATTTTATATATTATATTTAAGATATAATTATTTTTCATGAATTTAAATATGTTACATAACCTCTTACCTTAATGTCAATTGGATAACGAAAATGTAATTCGTACTTATGTGTAGACTACCACCTCTATGAAGAGATCTGATAAATTTTTAATTTATCTTTTACATGGATGGTAATTTTTTTAGAGTAAATTTATATATATTTTTTATTATGTAATTAAAATTCTAAAAAAATTAATTTAATTTAATTTTTTATTAAATTCAATAATCAAAAATTGAATATCCCTCATGGGTATGTTTAGAATATCATCTCAACAGAGTGATTTTATTCATATTTTATAATCAAATTATTTGTTACATTATAAACGTGTATACAATGAATAAATATAATAATTATGTTACTATTTATATTATGGATATTTTGAAACCATGATCAGGTTCTAAGTACATGATCCATTAATCAAAAACATGCATTAAAAATTGACCAATTTTAACAAGAATATCAATTTTAATGAAAAATATTTAATAAAAGGATAGTTCAAAATTCTAAAAGGAAATAGAAATATTATTTATAATATAAATTATTATTTATAATAGAGGTATAATAAATTAATATTCATTATAAATGTGTTATGAATGTGAACAACAGAAGATGAGTCTTGAGGTAAGGGATTGGTGATTCAATCTCCTTTTATGGAGATTGTTTTTTCTGGAATTTACATAAAAACTATTGTATGATTGTTATCTGATAAAAAACATTATTGTTTAATATACTATAGTTATTAAAATAATTTTCATTTACTATCACTATTTTCCTCTATTTTAAAAATAAAAATACAAGATTGTTTTTTAATAAAAGTTCAATGTATTTCCTCTTTTATTAGAAATCTTTGTCATTCATGTGCTTTTTCAAAATTAATTGTTTTCATTAAAAAATTTAATATTTTACAAATATTTAGTAATAGAAATTATCCTCATATTATTAACAACGAAATAATGGTTTTAAATTGATTTTGGTTTAAAGTTTAGACAAGATACGTTTTAAGGAAAGTGTATATAGAATCATTACTTTGACAATTATAGAATGAGTATAATTTCTTGGCATCACGAGCATTCAATGATTTGAAGAATACATTACATACATCCATAAATTTTTTAAAATAATGAAACATCTTTAAGAATAATTGATTATTTTTTATTTAAAATATTTTATTTTAAAATTAAAAGGTTTTTTTCATCATGAAATATTCCAATTACCATTTAATGCAATTATTCTCCTATGATAGAATCCATTGATGTTATTTATGTTTAATTGGGGAAACATTCCAATGATACCATCCTTATATATTCACTGGATGGTTGTTGATTATGATGAAATCATGATTAAACTCATTTATTTTCAATATGTTTTGATATTATGATATGAGGAATGTTTTCTAATCTTGTGGCATACAAATTAATATATTGTTATTATTTGATAGTTTGATATGATATATCCCATGTAAATGTTTTTAATGGAATATTGATATCATTAGAGATGATGATGATGATCATGGACATGATTTGAAATAGTTGTGTCCATATTTTGATGCGTGAGTGTGATTTAATTCTAGATTTCTTAACATTATTATCCATTTAAATTATTGGTAATATCATTATTAACATATCTTTTTATGAGTATTAATAAATTGGAGCATTTTTCACATGATTATGCTTGGAAATGTTTGTACTCATATTTTTTTCACAATTACATGATTTCATATTATTATTATTCTACATGAGTATGATATAACAATTTAATATTATTTATTTCTTTAACACACTTATTGATCATTATTACTAACATGACACGTTATTTAGAAATTAAAATATTTGAATTTTTTCGTATAAATAATATATGTTTAGAAAATGAACATTGTTATATAATGAAAACCTTATTATCCTCTTATTATTTATTTTTATTGATATCTCTCATGTGCACCCATACTATGTATCTAGTCTCACTCTTTCTTATATTTCATGTACCTGATTTTTATGGACGTTTTTAGGTTTAATGTGTAAAATGGTACCATTTATAAAGAAATATGTTTGAGATGATGTATATAGTAATTAAATAAAATTATTCTATGTTTATTTTACACTGACACTAATACATTGCTATTGAACCATGGAATATTATTTTATCTAAAAAATATTAACCTAATAAGATGTTATATCAACATATGAAAATTATGTTTCTCTATAAATGGTATAAGATAATGTTTTATATTTTTTTGGGATACTAGTGTGTGGACACATTAGTGAAAATAATTAGGATAATACTAAGTATATAATAACACCATAATGATTTTTTAAGGTTGATAGTATGTTTTTCTCCTATAAATAAGTCAACATATACATAACAAAAGTGGTCATGGTTTTGGAATAGATACTTATAGGGTAAAATAAATACATAAATCACTTTAGTATATCATAGTGATAATATCATTTCATGGGGAGATGTCCCTTAATGTTATTTATGTCTTAAAATCATGGGAGATATTCATGGGTTAATTCAAATTTTCATTGTTTGATATTATAAATTCTTGAATAATTGATGTTAATAGATTATCAAGGATAAAATAAAGGGGCCATACTTTCTAATAATGATGTCATGATTTAGTTGTATTTTTACATATTATATCATTAAAAACTATGATCACTTATTCACAATATTATTTTAAATTTGACCATAGTAAATGGTAGTAATGAGAATGAATTATTTTAATGTGGAATTTGATGGACAATGTAATAACTATCCTCTAAAGATAAAAGATTATATACGATATGGATGTTAAATCCTTGCAATTATTCCCAATCCACAATCATGATATGTGATTAACTTCATAACATTCTCTAAGTTTCTTAATTTGACACATTATTGGAAAATTTATGTTATAAAATTTAAGGTAGTGATGATCTATAAAGATAGAATTCTCAATTTTATTCATCGTAAAAATGTTGGAAAATTAACCTAGGAGAATCTAAAAGATGATGGGATGATGTTTTATATTTTAAATTATTGGGTATGGATCAATGAGCTACCAATTAATTTTATGTCTTATATGTTTGGAACATTGTAACTACCAATGTAAATTCCCTATTCCAAGTGACAACTCCTTGACTAATGAAGGAGAGATGTTATTCCTACATTTTTGTATAATTATTAAAATAATTATTTTTTTATAATTCAAAAATTATATTTGACATTTGTTTTATCAATTATTTTCTATAAATATGAATAATATAATATATAATGATTTTTCAATATTTGTTTCACGTTATGTATTCTTAGAAATATGATGAATAAAGGTAAATACTAGGAATTTTAATTTAGTGGATTGTTGAAATTGTTTGGGGAAACATGATTTACAGAAAAATGAACCTTAATATATTCATGATGATGATATATAAATGATTTTTTGTTTACAAAAATAATTAATGTAAATAATGTAAATTGTATAGATTTGATGACCTTGTAATTGATTAGTGATCAGATGAAAATGTGGTGTATGTTATATTTAATTAAGATTATTTCATTTTTTTTATTAAGGGAATAACTTCAATATTAATTGATTTTATTTGAGTAACAAGGATAGATTAATTTTATTAAGTGTATATTTTTCCATTATTATTTTTAGTGATTCATGTTATTGGGAGGTTTTATGAGAATATATGATCAAGGTATTCAATTATTTTTATCTGATATCACAAGATACATATTGATGTCTATTGATAAATGTAAATGATTATCTAGAAAAAATATATGATATTTTATTTCTAATTTTTGGGTTTTTAATTTAAACATAGATATTTTTGTTTAGTTATATGGTTTAGTATCTATTGAATGGATTATGTTAATATTTTGGTGTTATTATTGTTGTTTATGAGAAATATGTTTAATATTTCTCTATATTAGATAACATTTCCCAATAATTTTAGTTTTGGTAAATAATTATTAAATAAAATAATGGATTTTCATTCATTTATAGATATTACTATTCACTAAAATATTATATTTTTTTACATTGGTCATGAAAAATTCTTATTGATGTTTAATTTCAATGATTTAATGATAAATTTAAAATTTATCAAGGCATAGGTGAAGGATGAAATTTTTTTTATGATGTGGATTGATAATAATTTAAATTACTTTATTGTGTTTCATATTATAGTAGTAAATTATTCCCTTAAAATTAAGAAAATCAACCTTGAAAAATATTTATATTATTTTACTTTCATTTGTGTTAAACTGTTGGTCTTTTAACCAAATAAATATTTATGGTTTTATAGTCAAAGCAATTATCATAACCATATTCTCTATTAATTTAAATTATATATGTGATGAAAGACTTACAAAAATTTAGATATTTTAACATCTTACAAATGTTCATATTACATAGAACTTGATTATGTGTTATATGAGGTATGCTCTATGTTTCCCACATCCGTATAGAAAAATATGTTTTTTTATTGCTCTATATGATTTGTGTTTCCCAAAAAAAAATATTTTCATATATTGATCCATTATTGGATGATATAAAATTATGAGGTTGAAATTTATTTATTTAGTGGGGGATGACTGTGACACAATGAATTTTAATAAATGATTATTTTTCTTGCTAACATACTAAACATAAAACACATTGTTTTAATCAAATTGTGATATATTATAAAATTATTTTCAATATTTAAATTTTATTCTTATAACCTAGATGTTTAATGGGAATGTATGAATATGAATAACTAAATAAAAAATATATTTAAAATATATCTTCTTAATACAAATGTATATAATTATTCTTTCAATATTGTAACTCAATCTTTATTAAAGTTTATTTCAGCTTTAGAAAATGTTTTTTTTTCAAAAAATTTAAATACTTATAATTTATTTTTTTACCAAACTAAAAAGTTTTTTCATTAGATTAGTCATAATTTTGAAACCAATATCTTAAAAATAATACAGGGTTAAATTTTGGTATTTTTTTATAATGATTCATTTTTTACTAAATATTGAAATATAATTATTTTTTAAATAATGTAATTTCATTTAAGTAAATAAATAAATTTAAAAGTTCCATTATTATTTTTATTTCTTCATAAATTAATATATTATTCATTTTATTTTCAATAATATATCTATTTCCATAAAACTATGCAATATTCACAGATTTGATAAAAGTTTATTTTTATTCTTAAAAAATACTTTTAAAAAAAATTCATTTGATTTTAAAAATTTATATTAAAATTAATTTATTATATATATATTGAATATTTTGAAATTGGTACCATATTTTTAATCTTGGATTTATATTTTTTAAATATCGGCCTTTTATTTTTATTCTTTGTGTATAGTAATGGTTATAAATATTTGTCACATCAACAAGGGTTAAATGTGTGAAATGAGGATAAAACTATATGTTAAGGTTTCCATGTAAACTGAAAACATACCATTATTTAATTATATTATTTTAATTTGGATATATTCACTATAAATGTTATTATATGAATTTTTTGGTCTATTTTCATTTTATAGTGACAAATATATTATTTTAAGTAATAAAAATTTCAAAATGTCATTCTTTTAATTTTAATATATATAATTTGACCATATAGGGATAATATGATTAAATGAATTAATTTATAAGTTTATTTTAATTATTAATATTTAATTTTTTTGATTTTAAATTATTTTTTATTTTTTATGATTATATATTTACCTTAAATTGTTACACAACTATGACATAGTTATTATACAAGCTATAATTTTTTTTACGATGTAGTGTCAAAAACAATAAAAACAATATATTATATATGAATTGTAGAGTGTGGTTAATTTTATAGGCAATTATAATGTATATGTGGTTTTGAATTTGTCTATATTCAAAATAATATTTTAACTTCATAATATTTATTTAAAAATAAATTATTTTTCCTAAGAATAAAATGAAATAAATTTACATTCCATAATATTATATCATTTAATTTTAAAATAAAAAAAATATGAAATATAAAAAATTCAGAGTGATATTGTATAATATTTCATCCCTCTGCCATTTATGTTCTAATTTTTACCTTATATGTAATTTTAAAACCCCTAATTATTGAAAAATGTGTTATCATGGTTAGGGAAAAAACTGCTAGGGGGTAAACTATAGATATATGCATAAAAATAACCTAAAAACATATCTAAGTTCTCTTGGGTGACTATATTTAGATCAAATATAATCTTTAAATAACAAGTATGACAATTTTCAACAACTCGTCACTAAATGTTACATTATTATATTTTATCTTTTAAAAAAAAATTCAAGAGTACCCCTTCCTTACCATATATAGGAACACATATCTGCAATCTTCTTTCTGAAAAATTGAGCCACCTCTAAGAGAAAAACCAGAAAAAACTCACATATAAACTTGCATTTCCCTAAATTTGAGGATTTTTATTCTTCAAATACCATTCCTATGGTCCTTAAGATAGGATTTAATAGAGGACATCTATGTATATGGTAATCATCTTATATGGCCTATTTTAATTTATTTCTCCTACTCCAATCCCTAAATACATGGTATTATTATAAAAAGAATAATTTTCATTAATATACTAAATATTTTATATGAATATGAATCCAGAATAATCCACACTCATTTTTATCATAGTGGATATTAAATTATGGCTCGTGTGTATGGGTTAAATGTGACATCCACGTAAAATATGATTCATTCTCTATCACCATTAAACATTTATGGTTAATGATCAAACAAATAGTTTTAACACAAGGGGAAAAAAATGACGTCAACCCATATTGATATATCCTTTCTTATGGTTCAAGGAATGTTAAAAGGTATATAATACTACGTGAAAATCATTTTTAAAAATTTATTTATGATTGGATAAATTAATATATTTTAAGTATATGTGATTGAATTTTGGAAATACATGAACCAACATACATAAGAAAAATATGTGAGAATATGTGTAAATGTTATAGGACAACCTACCAAGATTCAATTCTTATATATATATATATATAGACTTGTTTGGTATATCTTTCAAGTCTTTTCTATGATCTTCCATATCAATAATATGCCTATGTAATTTCCTGAGCCCCTACCCAAATCCGATAAACCCCAATCTATTATCTATAACATTTTAAATTAAAAAAATATTAAGAGTTATAATCAATATTTAACTCACTAAGAATCCTTTCTAGATACAGTGTATGAAAAAACACAAAAAGTACCCATGGAATGCCCTGGATATCACTCTGGAAGAAATCCATATTGTTTGTCACTATTTACCCATCAAAAAAAATTAAAATTTAATATAATATTAAATAACAAACAAATAGTAAATTACCCCCTTTAAAATGATGTGTGATTATGGGAAGAAATTTTATCTGGTTCTCCAGTACATGGCCTGATAAAAATCCCAAAAAAATGAAAAAAATCAACTTATATAAGGTAGATTTAGAATTTAACCCTAAATCGGATAATGATAAATTATATTTAGGTGATGATATTACCAAAAATAAACCAAATTAGATTGAATCATACCATGGCTTGGTTATAAGAAACAAATGGAACAACCACATGGAGGATCTAGATGTAATATTATAAGTTGATGACTTCCTCCAACTATATGTGTGAAATTATAGGCATATGGACGATTCCCTCTAGACTACTTATTTTAAAAAAAATTTATTTCATTAAGTTCCATTGTCAAGATGGTAATTGGACATCGTGTTTGTGGACAAACCATACTAGTGTTTAGAACAATCTATGATCAAATAGTTAATGGTATACTTTATGTTGATGGTCTGTTGCATCAAACTATAGTCTCATCTACAAGAATACTCATCAGTTATTCTCTTAGAATCTGATTTCTATTTGAACCTCCTTCCATGTGTAAAACAAAACATTGATGTCTCAAAACACTAGAAATTCTCATTCAAATCCCATATCATAAATTAGGCCCATCATGTAGTTGGAAATTTCAAATAACACTTGTAATTCGAACACTCATATAAAAATGAGGACTAACACACAACCAATGGTAAAACTTCTCATCCAAAAAATGTCATGATGGTTACAAAATTTAATACATTGAACTATTTGGGTCATCAATTACAACTCAACAGTAATTTTTATACCTGAATGGACAACGATTCTATATGGGACAACATGAATTTCAGACTCATATACATATAATCAAAATCAATCACATGCACTCATCATCCTAGTATTGATAATGCACTTACACTCACCCATATACTATGAAATACCCAAGGTTTCATTATCCAGCAACACATCCTGATCATGGTGTTCCCCATAATAAGGTTTGGATAAAATAAGAAATTCCATAGAAACCACTTCTATTGGAATTTCATATCAAAACATAATATTACTGTTCAAATGATTCCTCTTTATGTGATTCTGATTCCATCAAGCCCAATATTTGTATAAAAATTGATCCAATATTGGTACCCTTCTTAATAATGAAATGCCAAAACAAATAGATCATTCCCAATCATCCATGAACCATTCAAAAAACCAATCAATTTCATTATGAAGACTTTTAGAACTCATGAAATATGAAAAACATACAAAAAATGATGCACCAATTGTGGTTTCCAACCCCACACATCTGAATATATGTAAGGATGTCAGTTGATCATCCTTAATCCAAATTTACCCAAATATGATAAATTACCCCAACTAAGACATCAAAAGACTACCACTCACATTTCCTTAATTATGAATTAGTAGTAATTATTTAAAAACATACCCAATGGTGTCCATATAAAAATCCAAGTGACATATCCAAGTTGAACCACCAACCATCCAATTCCCACCACAAATCAATTTAGTGAGTATTGATGTTATACCAGTATAAAAATGCATTAATGTTCATCCTCTATAAAATATTACACACACAAGACTACCCTTAAATCTTGGTCACATCACTATGGAAAATTATGTACTCCCCACTAAAAAAGAATAATTTTTATCAATTCACTGAACCTTCTTCTTAACACCACAACCCCTACCTCATCAATCACAAAAAATGTGCCTTAAATGGTCTTATAATTCTCAGAAATAACCACCATTATGAAATGTTTTTGCTTAAACATTCCATATTAATATCAATTCCAACCCAATATCATTTTAAAAACCAGAATTATGATGGGGGTTTCACCATTATTTAATTGATGTTGGTGTTTTTAGTATCCAACTCATCTATTAGTACTCAAAGAGCACTGACCTAATTGTATCTCACTGAAACAACATACATTTCACTCATCATATTCCACGATCTAGTACCAACCACAAAAACCTATAAAACTTTCATCATCGTTCTACCCAAATTAGTAATTTCATAATACATGATCCTCCCACATTATCATTCCAACTGCACAAACATCAAACACTAAATGGAGAGACATAGGTAACCCAACTGATATGATTTTCCTTAAATACACATTTTTTCTCATTGAACACAAATTTTCTACATGTTTACGAATCATGGGAGTATTCTTATATATTTTGTCTTTCCTATGATAAATATCACAACACATCTCTGACATGTGTGTGCATCAATATTTAATCAACCCTCAATGGATTAACTCTCATTTGAAACCTAATCAGGAAGACCCTCATCAAGATCCCATATATAACAATATTTTGAAAATTAAAACATGTTCCTAATCATTTTTTCATAACTTTATGACATGCCGTTCTCCCCATATTAAGAGATCAATAGTTATTTTTCAGAACCCAAGGTATCCTCCCTTAAAATTACCATTCAAACCACCTTGAAAATCATTAGTTTCTTTTTTCTTTTCTATTAGGATTAATTTATACCCTTAATATACTACTAATGGGAAATCCTATGTCTATAATTCTAGAAACCTAACTGGTCCTTCACTAGAAAACCATATAATATACTATGACAAAAACTCTCATGGATATTTACCTTTCCAGTGTAAAAGTGATTTTGAAATTCGTTATTTTAAAACCATTTTAAATACAATTCTAACTTACACGAACCTCAGAACTAATCCATATAATTACTATCAGGCATATCCCAGTTGTATTGGGGTGTCAATGAGGCCCACACACATACAAACACAAATCCATGATACCAACCCTGCATTATTTTCTCATAATGATGTTATCCACCAATGTTTAGTTATAATCATATTACTAGTTATTTTCATCCATTAACCCACTAGAAATAACACTATGTTGTTAGTAACGATAGGGACATAATGATTTTTCCCTCCCAAATTGAACTTTAACAACAAAAATTCGATTAAAAAGTCTTCATGTGAAACTCTAATAGAATCAATCAATTATATAACTCATAACAAGTTTTAGATATCATGAACCACTTCCAAAACATGAAGAACTCAACAACGCCTCACATACCTAAATAAACTCACAAAAACCATCTTCAAAATATAATGGGTCACTCTCGAAAACCCCACAATGTTAACTCACTAACATTGGTCACCCCAAGAATGTTGCTAAGATCTCTTACTGAGAACACACATCCTTCACGAGTGAGGTTAGAACTCCCAGAATAACACTTCTCTCATTACAGGGAAACATGAAACCTAAAATCCAAACACCAACTATAAGGTCAAAATTCCAAGTCCAAACTATGCTTCATATAACCAGTTATGTGTCATGAAATGAACTGTAATAATAATTAGTCACAACCAAACACAAGTCTTCACCACCCAAGACAGACACATTTTAATAATATCACACAACTAATGTGGTCTTACTAAGACAAATACCCCCAAGTATGTTAAAATACAATCAATCATTGGTATTACCCAAACTACCCATTAGTAATAACTCATATATTATATACATGGTTAAACAATTATTATTTTATATTTATTATTATTAAGTACACTTCAAAACAAGGATAAAATAAACGAAATGTTATGTACAAGTTATACAAAATAAACATTTACATGTTATTCATGCTGTTATATTTATCTTTCTCCTCATAATAATAAAAAATTCAATTTTAACAACATACATTAACCCAACATATCTACAGTTGAGGTTAATGAAAACAATATGTCAATTACATGTTTAGAGTAAAATATTCTATAATTTTACATTTTCATTATAATTAACATTATAAAAATAGAAATCAAGACAAAATAATAACCCAAAAAGTGATATATTCATATAATGGATTTGGTTATGTGTTGGGATAGTATACAATTATATAGAAAATCTGTAAAATGGATGAAGTCTTTTTAAAAAAACTCACATAAGTCATTATATATGTATTTGGATATTTGTTCAAATGAAAAAATTTAAATGTCCCATAAATCTTACATATATGATATTATTCATGAAGACACTCTATTATTCTATACCAGGATAAGGGATAAAATCATTTATATCAATAACCTCATAATAACATGAATCACTCAAATTGAAACTAGATAAAAAAGAATAACAAATAACTTGAATAATAATCATATGCACTCCTTTTCTCCTACCTAAGAAATCAAAATAGTAAATGAAAATAAATCGACTCTCATACAATTTTTAGTTCCATAAAACCTAGAAACACAAAACAGTTTTTGGAACATTAGGGGTTATTGTACCTCAACCATGCCACAACATACAATAAATGATAAAAATTATTCATCTGGGGAAAAGGTGGGATGATGGGGTGATTATAACGACATATCAAAATGAAACTAATAGTATAAATAATAAAAAATTAGAAATGGGAAGATAAAATAATACAGTGGAATAATATTTAGTAAGGTGTTAAAAATATTCAAATAACCTATATTATGATGAAATGGTCCATCAGTGTTATCTCATGGATGTATAATACAAAAAACCTTATAAAAAATAAAAATATATAATCATGAACATAGCGGAAAATACTAAAAAATGTCTTCTTTCCTATCATGTAACCATGATCCACACTCCATTAAAGAAAACATTAAACCCTATTATTACTGTTTTCCAGAATAAAAACATGCATTGAAATATGGAAGCCTACTCAGGTATCGAAGAAAAATGGAATCCCAAGAAAGGACTATGTAAAAATAAAAAGGCCACCAACTATGTTTTCCCTAAATCAAATTGTTGATAATAAGGGGTATGAAAGATTTCGATAAATAAAAATTTATACCAAATATCATTTTAAACATTTGATTATTTAGAATTTAAAAATTAATTTAAATAGGTCATTAAATAACTACTAAAATACAGACAACATGGTGAAACCTAAAAATTGTAAATAACATGCTTTCTCCCAATATGGAAAGTATCTTACCAAATAATGAATCTTATCTAGACTAGTTCCAAGGTACACACATAATAAATCCAATTTCAAAAAAAAAATCTATATTATCCACATGGAAAAAATGGGATTTCTTATAAATAAATCATAGAGGTAATCTAAGGGTGTGACTTTTGGAATTAAACTTGTTTTGAATACAAGTATAAACTCAAGGATCTATCCATGAATATTAGAATAATTTAATTTTTTTAATTCATGACATACGCAAGTTGAATACAACCCAAATAGTTCTAGATGAATGTAGGGATCCCATATTGTGTAATTTAAAAACGGTACCCTTAAATAATCCATGGCAATAATACCAATAATTTAACATTTAGGATGGTAATAAAATAAAAAGGGGAATCACTAAAGGAAAATCAAACTAAAGAATCTAATTATAAACAATGGTTTTATCAATGAATTTTATTGCATTTAGGATCAAGTGATCTACGAGTTCTCTTACACATAAATATTCATATGTGTCCTATATAGAGTCCAAGGCATTCACATGGAATTAAATACTATTAATGTCCATACAAAATTCATGGAGTCCATTGAAATAATTTCTATATCATCATGAAATAGGGCAAAAACTCATGTTGTTTAGAAATTTAATCACTAATCTAATTTCCCAGTAAAATCCTTTTAACAAACAAAATTCTCAATCACTATGTTTCATTCATTAACTTGATAAAAAATTCCATTTGACACCATTTAACCATTCACTACCATTTTATCATCATTATCTATTTCATTAATTAAAAATTGCAATAAAAATACTACACATGTCACATAACTTCCCCATGAAAAACAATATTATGGTACTTCTTATGAATGAATTACAATTTATTTTTCTTCCCATGGTTCAAATTTAATTTTTACAAAACATATCATGATTATAAAATTACATATTATTGAATAGATAGGGATTAATTCATAATCTATTAAATATAACCCATATAGGATACATAATAAGACTCTATTTAACCGAAACATCATTTAATATTATTCATTATAGATCAACCCTTAAAAAATGATATGACCAATTCATGGGGTCTAAACTCATCAAAGATCCCATGATATAGAACTATACTTCCATTTTTTTGAGTAATTTTAAAAGGATCATATAACTATTCCAAACTAAATTTTAATCATTTACTTAATATGAGTTAATTAATCAATTTTTGGACTACCATATGGAATGATGGTAGTAAATACAACCATGTATTTATGAAAAATAGGTGAGAATAAGTGTTATATTTAAGGGGAAAACTACATAAATTCATTTCATTTCTATTTAACCTCTCATGTTCAGATTTCCCATCATGTCATAACATGTTTGACCTAGTCTAGACTAAGCCCTTCTCCACACTCGAGAAATTTTCTGAATTGAATAACCCCCATCCAATTAACTATATCATTTAAATAAAAAATTAAATTCAATTTTATTGAGGGATAATCATTGTTTCACGCACCAGAAAGCTTCTCCATGATACTTCTTAAACTAAATTCATGCCAATGACCGATGGCATACCGAAATTTCACTCTATGAAAATATAATAATATGAAATAACAATTTTGAAAGGAAACAAAATTATATAATATATTAAATGAATCAAAATTATCAAAGTAACATAACTTTATTATAATGATGTATGACATTAGGAAGAAGTTGTCTTTGGTCCTCCACTTTGAGGTCTGAGTGAAATACCTATATCACTAGAATAATTACACAATGATATATTTTAATTAATATTTAACCCCAACTAGTATAATGAAAAAGTATATCTTGTAGAGGATATGAAGAATGACGAACAATGACTATTGAATCATAACATTAATTGGATACAAGAACTATATGGAACACCCACATGAAGAAGATTAATAGAGATGAATTTGGAGATAATTCTCTTTAGTCATGGGAAAAAATGAGACAGGGAAGAAGGGATTCCATATTAAAAAGTTTACGAGTATATATATTATATTTATTGTATTTAAGGACAATATGATAGCCATTATATGTCCATAAACTATATGGTTTACCCAATAGGGTGGCCAAGACACTTGATATAGGCTACCACCCCAACTATGTATCCCTCCCCTATCACTTGTTTATTACAACAATTTCTATCCAATCCTATATACAAATGAAAAAAACATGATTCATGTGTCCACCCCCATCCCCATATAGTTATCTTCTAAATCCTAGATCAAAATATGATCAAGCTAGTAATTTAAAATTTGAAATTATTTGTGAAATTCAAATACATCGAAAGAAATGTGTTTATATACCATGCCTGTTTCCTCTGAAGAAATAAGTTATCATCCTACCCATGGTTTAAATCAAAATTCAATAATAATTGTAATATTCCTTCATAACTCGTCATACACAAGTCAAATGAAGAAACAGAGCACAACATGTTTGTGACTCCATGATTCCCTTTACACGCCGTGGTTAAATGCTCCTATAAAAACCAATCGCAAAACATGATTCTAGATTAAGTGATTCATCTACCATGAAAATGATAGTTTAAATCCCCAACTACAATATATTCAACACATTCATGATCATCTCATCTGTTGTAGAAAAACATTTGTTCGTTATAAAATGAATAATAAGTAACCATTCTAAAAAAACATGCATAACTAATCAAGACCCAAGCTTCATTCCGAAATTTCAATGGTTTTACTCAAACATTCACCTCATTATTGAATAAACATAAAGATCCATATAGGCAAGTTTCCTAACTAGTTACTCCATAAAATCTATATTCATGAATGATGCGTCATAACTCTATGTTCTTTTCATCAAATTGAAACTATAACTGCCAATGTACCTCACTCCAAAAACACAATTTAGGGATGTCCTCACCATATGTGGAATTTATTTTTTTAACCTTAAAAATACCATGTATACATCAGAAATATGATATATACTCACATAAAACAAACAATCCCAAAACTACACACTCTCAAGAACCCTTTTTTACTCTATATCCATCTCAAAACAATAAGGAAAATCTTGACTACATAGCCTGTACGAAGGATAGGAACCCAAATGACAAACTATATCTCAAATTATTGTAGAATAATGAATAACTCGAATACATGTAATCCTTATGAAAAAATAATACATCCCAGCAAAACCCCATACTTGGTATCATCATCGTGCACCACTTCCAAACAGCCAAAAAATCAACTTGTTCAATACAGACCTAAAACAACATGGAACTCAGCCAACCATTCCCACTGGTCCCCATGAAAGTCACGTAGATCCAAATCATTAAATGAGAGTAATGTCAAAAATATCACTAGTATTACCACATACACATTCCATTCAAGTATCTCAATATGTCATTAGGACCAATCATCTAGTTTTAGGATAACTCATATAAAGAATAACGCATGTGCTGTAAGCATTCTACCATCCCAATATCTCATAACATAAACATCCCAATAACTTATATCTAGTTTCTCATATATGAACAGAATGGTATTCCAAACCACCAATCCACCACTGGGCCACTCATCCTCTACGAGCATCTTCACTTTATACAACTCTCCCAATGATTCATCCATACAACAAAACCCATGAAAAAACAACGCTCACAGGGGGTTTTAATGGTTATATAAGCATTCCCTGTTAAACCACTAAGGACACCAAACCTTTCAATGAATAAGGTAATTTTTATCATCATCATCCTCACATATCTTCTCACCATCAGTTCACATGACATACCATAAAAAATTAAACCCATATACACATCAGCCTACCTGATTAGAATTCACAGTGTAGTTTTATTGGAAAATTTTGTATGAGTTCATTTTGACACATTAGACAACTGTTTCTATATCATCAACTAATTCACATACTAGTATAGACATATTTAATGTAAATATTCTATGAAAAAAATGATTCATGAGACACCTATAGTATCTATAGACCAATATTCAAAAATATTCTACTTTAGTGTTGATGGTATGTGTACCTTTCACCACATCATTATCATACTCATCCTCAATAATAGTGATCACAAGAAGATTTACTTTTTGTTTTTACTTATTATTTTTATGACATCAATCATCATTGATATCCCTTGGATTATGGAATTGATTAAAATACTAACCCATTTCCTTTCACTTGTTGTATTGACATGTGGGAGGTTCATTCTATTTTTCATTTTCCCTATTCATATCATTAGATATATTTATCTCATCCATTTGTAATTATAAAACCTGATGTCCTTCTCTCCCACAAATAAGAATATTTCAAGACCCATTAAGACCATTTCCTTTATTTTTATTTTTAACCATTGATCATAAGGGAAAACTAATCTAATTTTAAATATTGTCTTTATATTTTTCCCTAAATTTCAATTTTATTATTATTATAAAACCGATTAGAATAATTTTTACTCCGATCTCCATCTCAAAAAAGATCACACATAGAACTATTTCTTCTTATACATTAAAGTACCTTATAGATAAGGCCATTTACAGACATTTTTATAATGCACTAATGAATCAATAAATTTAAAATTATGGTTGGATAATAATTCAAATTGCATACCTTTTATGTCATATAATATTTTTTCATAGGCACAAACAGATTCATCATCCTTTTTTTAAGAACAAATAACTCATTATTAATCATTATTTGAAGAATACAGGGAAAAATATATTGATAATTATTTTCTTTAATTATTCCCATCCCATAGAGTCATTTTCATCTATTTGCTTCATATTTTTTATAAGATTCCACCATTTATCAGCTTCACCTTCCAATTGATATACTTTCTCGGATGCCTTTATCATGATCTGAACATTGGAGAAGAGAAAATATCATTTTAGTTGTACTAATAAATTTTTCTTCCATTAGTGAATCATAATACCCACTGAAAGAAACATGGAAACTACCTCATGAAGGACAAACCAAAATGTTGTTCTCTAATACCATACATCCCTAATCCTATATTTGTTGTATTTTTTTATTACATCGACCTATTTACAATGAAACAATTCTCGAATGATAATATTGTTTAGCGGTCTTGGAAAGCCAGATTACATACATGATACTCATAATGCATTATATAATAGGATATAAATTTTTTTATAAAAAAGGAAATAAATTACATCCTTGAAATAATAATCAAATATTTCTTCTTCAAAACCGGTTGAATTTAAACATAATAATTGTTATCTAAAATGCTTAGTAAGGGTTTATAATGTGATAGAAATAATGAATCAAAGAGAATAAATTAACATGGAACGATAAATTACATATAACACCTAATATTAAAATAATATTATTAGGTAAAATAAATATATAAATGTAATAAATTGAAACGCATTTTATTTAATCAATCAAATGAAATGAAATGTATCCATAGATATATGGATGAAAAATCTCATGGATGAATAATAAATGATACTAAATGAGGGAAATGATTTCACAATAGACATTATTTATATGAAACATAAGAACCTATACCATCAAGGTATTTCACAAGACATTTGAAAACATTAGATAGAAAGACATTTATTTTAGAAATGTTATTTATCTCATTAGAACTTCTCAATGAATTGGGGAACTGTATAATGTCCCATCCACTCATGTCATTTACTATAAATCAATTACACATACAAAATAGTTGAAATAATTAAAATTCCTTATCAAATATCTATATTGGATAAATAATACTAAATTATCAATATCTCCTCAAAATTATCCAATAATTGTCAATGTAGACTCCATATGTAAAAAGGTATAGATTCTTTTAAATATGAATATCTGTTGTATGAGAGTGTAGATAGTCAAGTAAATTTACATTAAATATTGATTATAGTAAATTTATTGTATCAATATAAGTCTAAAAATAGAAAAAAATTATTTCAGATTGGAATGATAATCATTAAGAACAACCTTGGGGAGAATAATCATTAAACATTTATAAAGTGTCCCAAACCACAATGAAAAATTGCAATCATAATCTAAAAAAAGGAATAAAATTATATGAAACATATATTAACAAGAAAATAAGGGTAATATTTATATATAATTATAGAGGAATTATATACACTATATACAAGTGAATTGGCACATATTAATAAATAAGCCTTAATGAAATGTAAATTACAATAAAATTTCTTTTCCTTAACCTTTTTATGTGGTGTAGTCTCTATCCTCTGCTATATTGGTTTAAAATATATTACTATATTTTACCAGAACTATAACCGTGTCAATAATAACATATATTGACCTCTTACAAAATTTTATTCCACATTTGTTAACACTCTTTCACTATTTTAACTATTTCGGGGGCTGATTACCTAGTTTTCCCATAATGTTTGACTTGGGATTTGTAGTTCCTATTAACTAGATCATGATTTAATCATATTAAGAATTAATAAAGTTACTTCATTATAATTTATATTCAGTATATTTTTATAGTAGTTTATAATATTTGGATATTTGAAATGATGTGCACCCTTCAAGGATACAGTATGTCAAATGTACAAATAAATGCTACATTCATTTGTTGGTTGTATTATAAGAATAAAAACTAAATGATAAAAATTTATATAATAATTATATTAAAATATCTATGTAATATATTATATATATGTTTATTAATACTAACCTTTATTTGTTATGTTTATGGTATGAATGAGTCATATCACATTCTGGGGACGGTACTGCACACTTCCTCAAATGAAATTAGTGTATTTACAATAGATTGAAAGCATAATGGTATGTTTAAAAAAAAATAAATGAATCATAATGAAATTATAAATATCATATAATACATATATATAAATATATTCAATTATAATTCCCTCCATGATTGGTAGTGAGGTTGAAATGAACAATCAACTTTTAGTTATGCAGTAGTTTGTTATACACAAAAACAATATGTTCAATGCCCATTACATTAATGTGTGTGTATGTTTAGGTAGAAAACATTACATAACATAATCCTAATATATTCATTATACATGTGTTGTTATTAATTCATCAAATAAATATATTTTAGGTAGTCTGTAATTGAAATGAAACAAGAGTGCCAGCGAGAATATGTAACCTATTAATTTGATATCATCTTTTGGTTTATACCAAAAGGATTACATGGGAAGATTATTGTGAGAAGGAAGGATTAAAGTCCTATGGGATGAATTTTAGGAAGCTATATTGGTATATCTTTTCCATATTTATGTGGTTGGAGAGTTATGAGGAATGGGGAGAGGTGGTGTCTTTTTATAATGGATGAAAAGTTCTCACTTAGTATTTCTGAAAATAAGATAGGTGTACCAAAATGTTTCCCTAAAAAAGTATTAAAAAAATAATAAATTACGGTGGGTGTCTAAATTGTTTCCATAAAACAGGTTCTGTACATGTTTCCATATCATTTGTGCCCTTATGTTTAATGTTTTATAAATTAATAAGCTAAATTTTACGTTATTACTAGTAATTGATTTTAATTTTTTTCACTATTTTCGTTGGATATAAAATATGGAATTTCATTAAATTATTAATTATGTTGATTATAAATAAAAATTCAAATTTTCAATGTTACAATCATATAACTGTTAGAATATAATTTAAAATGCACCCCACCGGCACAATGATAATGCATGTTTTAAAGGTAAAGATTTCTGAAAGATTTATATTTTTTTATAATAAATTCAGAATTAAAATTGATTATAATGAATAAAATGTATTATTTTAAAAATATATATATAATTAACCTTTAAAAAATTAAAATTATAATTTAACATTAAAAATAAATTAGATGAAAATGTTGTGAAAAACAAAAATTTAATATTTTAAGTATTTTTTAAAAATTAAATGTTTTATAAAAATATAAAAAATTATCTATAAGATAATGATTTTTATTCCCTTAAAAATATGAATATTTTTTTGACATATTAAATCAATTAATAAGTGAATATTAAATTGTAAAATTTGTTCCCCATTAAAAGGTTGAAAACTGCCTTTATAAAAATATAGGTTTTGATTTCTAAAATATTGTTGGTTCTTATCTTATTACTATAAAACCTAATCGTTTAATATCAAAAATATTTGATGGAATATATTTTATAAACTTTTTTATTTAAATAATTCACTGATTGTATTTAATTATGTTTATTCTGATAACACGCCTCTGGAAGCATAAAAACAATAATATTTTATTATATCCAATTTGTTCTTATTTATGTTTCTCATTAATTTTTGACCCATAAATTTATTTTATATTTATATAAACCATGATTTTTCATAATATAGACAACACTATTCATATCAACTAACATAATATCATGGTAATATAAAATTATATTAAATAAAAATATTTCAATAATAAATTGTTATTTGTTGATAATCAATCTTGCGTCTAATACAAGCTATAAAGAAAGGCAACTCTTACTTATTACGAAATAAAAAATTGTCTTGCAAGAATTGAAATTTTTATATAATATATTTAATCCATTAAAATAATAGATAAACTTTACATTATTGAGATATTATATTCCCCCACTCACATGGTGATGTGTGTCGTACATATTATAAAATAAAATGTTTTACTTTAGAATCTTGGGGTGTTACATAATCCCACCATTAATTAAATATCATCTTTCCAATTTAAACTTGATGTCGGTATTATATTGTTTTTTGTTACCTATGTTATAATCGATATCATAATAAGGGTTAATAACATATCTTCTTAATAAGATAAAATGGAATGCAAAATTGGAACGTAACTAGGTTCCCTAGTTGGATAACATAGGTGGGAAAAGAAAATATGGTTACAGAAGATATATATGAAGTTCAATATTAAATAATTATTTCTAAAGAACATTGTTACGATAATGTTTACAATCACAAGGCCATAAATCTATGATGATCTTAGGGACTATTTGATTCATTATAAATGAAGCCACAAATATAAAATTTCTATTTCAAAACACTTTTTCCTAGAGTTGAAGAATTAATTCACTCTCTATGAAGATAATTAAATATCAATTTATATTTTATAAACAAAATCATTTCCTTTGGATGTCCAATGAACTATTTCAACTTTTTATCTTTTCACTAGATTCATCATTAAGTGAATTAATACACTGACTTCTAAAATCTCATCATATGATGAACCACACTTAAATGGTTAAATTTTACAAAATATTATGATCACACACTTTAGAAACATGGTCACTAAATTTATAAAATGAACATATCATTATCCTTTCATCAACATAAATAATATTTAAATCTTCAAAATACAATATGTGAATAACATAATCATGTATCTTCTTGAAACATGGTAATAACCCAAATAACCATAATACATTGCTTGAAACATGATTTATTCCTTATTACTTAAGTAAGATTCATGTTATTTGATATATTATATTAATAAATATGTTTTATAAACTCCATAAATGATAATATAGACCTCTTTTTAAAAATTTATTTATGAATTACAAGGTATTCAACACTTTTACTAATCAATAATTACATCATCATTATCTCAATATCATGAAAATATTCATGGTTGTATTCCCCTTAGTAATGCATTTTTAAATTTTTTTAACATTCTAATTAATAATTTTTCTTTCTTCCATTCAATATATAATCTCAAATCCTTGATAAAAAATTAAAACATTGCAATCCTCTTTTTATTCAATAATTCATAAAATTTTTATATTATGGATAAAATATTAAAATTAAATAATCCATGAATAGGAATATTAATTGTTCATCACCATCTATGGTAGTAGAATACCATTATCATTTTCCAATATAAAAATTTTATATATATTGATTTGATTTTCGACACATTGATTTGAATAGTGACCAATCACTATGCAATTGAAGCATTTTACATTGGGAACCTTTTTTTACCATTAAAATCCAAATTATGGAGGCCTTTTTTACCGCACTTATAGAAAACAACCATTACTTTTATGTATGTACCACTTCATTTAATTACATAATTAGTGCATGTGGGCAATAAATTATTTCTCTTCATCCCGTCATCCATATTTTTTTATTTAATCCTCTTCTTATCACGATTCCCTTCAATGCAATAGAATTTGGAGAATTATATACTTGTCACATTATTTCACAATATTATTTCCATATATTATAAGAATAATTTTGTGACTATTTTCATTCAAAATGATGGAATAATAAAATTAATTATATTATCTTACTTAATCATTGGATCACGTGCTTTGGTGGAGTTTGCATTCCTTATTCTGAGTGTAATTTCTAAACAATTACATACACTAGATTAAATACTTAAAAAATTTATAATCCCAAAACTAGTGGAACAATCATCATTAATTGAAAATATAATGAATACGTAATATCATAATTTTAATTATGGTTTCATTTGGGATATCTTTACTTTAAATTCCTTCATAATAGTTTGTAATGAAATGTGAATTATACTATGATTATTCCCCAGGTGTGTTAAAACCATTTCTGTAGTAAGGCATGTTAATGTGTAGAAGGATACCTTGAGTCTTGTCTGAAACACCTTATCGGAGTTATTACTCTTTGGTATACCTGTGGAATAAAAAACAAAAAATGAAGAATCTAAATAGAAATCTATTTTTTGAAATACCCATATGATATCATCCTTACAAAAATTATATGATTTTATTCAATACTTCTAATCAATTATTATTTAGGGTTGTTCTCCATAATATATGTATTCTGAATCTAGATTTCATGGTTACGACTAAACATCCACTAATACCAATTGTAATTCCCCGACCCTAGAATCCGGTTTTCTGTGAAATATTTAATTACATTGTCATGTTTAGAGGGAAACTACTACCAAAGGTCCATTCAATTTATCAATTATGGAAATTCAGATTACAAACATGATACCAATAATAAATTGAGAAATATTAAATAAAAACATGATACATATAAATAAATAAAATATATCCATCAAAGATTATTCAAATTTTTATTTTTCATAAAATGGTGAAAGTGAACATAATAAGTATGATAACAAATAATCAGTTAGGAGAAGTAAAGAAAAAGAAATAGTAAATAAATGAGAAATTATTAACATCTAAAGGTAAATAACTAATAACAGTTGGAATTCAAATAAATATACTTGGAAAAATGAATATGTAAATGTAATATATTGAAACACAAGAAATTCAATCAATTAACTCAAAAGAAATATATCAATTGATATGCCGAGAAAAGTATCAATGATGAATAATAACTAAAACAAAATGATGGTATTGATTTTATAATGGAATTCATGTTTGAGGCAGATGAAAATCTATACCATCAAGACCTTACATAATATGGTTTAAAATTTTCAATGAAACTCATTTAATTTGGAAAATTCATTTGTCCCATGAGAACAAATTGATGCATCGAGTATCTATATAATGTTAGGTATGCTCCAATAATTCATATTCCAAATTATTCCTTATAACGAATAGGTGATATAAATAATATGTCGTATTAAATATCTTTATAGGATAATGAATATCGAATTGTCAATATTTCTCCAAAATATTCGAAATACTGTCAAAGTAGACTCTATATGTAAAATGGTATATGTTATGCAAATGAGTAATACCAATTATATGGAAATATTGATATTAAAGTAAATATAAAATGAATAATTATTAAAATAATTTTTTTTTTCAGGATAAGGTTATCAATAAGAAAATGAAGTGAGATTCCAAAGATAATTATTATGATAATTCTTGAAGAGAATAATCTAAAAAAATTCCACACTGCCTTACACCACATTAAAACACATGACTGATAATATACAATGATTTAAGATAATAAATGAAAAATATAATTTCATTAGAATAAGTTTATTATTTATATAACATGGAAAAAAGAAGAATATACACTAAATAAAATTTAATTGAGGCATGAAAACAAATAAGCCTCATTAGAATGTAAATTTTTTTGAAATTACATTATTATAAATTTTCATTTGTTGTGTGGTATTTATCAACATTTATAGTGGTTTAAAATTAGTCACTAACATATATCATAACTATAATAATGTAAAAAATATCATATATTATGACAACCCTACTTTTTATTACAAATTAAGCATGCTTTATTACATAAAACATCACTTGATACAACAAAGAAGAACGAGAGGTATAGTGTCTTTGGGGCTTAGGATCATTACATAAAAACGTTAAACTTGAAATACAACATCTTTATTGAAAACATCCTTTACATGACCACTACATTCCTTCGAACTTAGCATTGCATGGGTTAACCTGAGGACATGCATAAGAAAAGGGTGAGCTATAAAGCCTAGTAAGGGAGTACACAATGAATAACATGAGTAGTACAATACATGTTAGGCAATAGGAACATCAGTAGAGCATAAGAGTAACATGAACATAAATGCATGATAAAGCATGATAATCATAACATGGAAATGTGGCAACAACACTTAACATTGAATTAGCATGAGCCAAGGCTCATTGCACATGGAGCATGAGTAAACCCTCATTGCACTTTAAGCACAAGTAAACCCTCATTTCACTTGAATTAGAATGAGTCAACACTCATTGCACATGACGTATCATGATACAATACTTTACCATATGCATTGGAGCGCTATAAATGGTGCACCCTTCTTAAACATTCCATTTCATGCATAAGTGTGCCACATGGATCATAAAACATGGATTCATAAAACATAATCACTTATTCCACTACAAATGAATTTGGAATTCATACATGAAACTTTATCATCAATTAGTAAATGTTCATAAAGGTGAATACCCTTGATGGAGAAATGGGCATGGTATTCACTACACAATGATATTGGCTTTGAAAATCTGTGTGATTTCGGCAACATAACGGCGTGACATAAGAATTCATAAAAATGGTTGATGAGAGATAAAGGGGTTCCTCATCATATTTAAATGTAATGGAGAGTAAGGAGGTAATATAGAAACATGTCCCAAAAATTGAAAAGGAATTTAGATTCATGATACAAAAGTATTGCTTGAATATAGAAGGGGAGAAAAAGGTTCCTTTCGGAATTTTGGCATAGTAACGGGTGTACATGGGAGGCATTTAATGAGAGAGAAAGGGGCTCCCATCATTCAAACAATAAGAGGGTAGTATAGGAGAGGTGAGAAACCATACCCCAACATTCATAATTGAAATTAAAAGGGCAATGCAACTTAAAGAAAATTGACAAAAATGAGAAAGGAAGAAAAAACCCTTACTTGGAAGTGTGCTTCCAAAGGCCAGAGAGAGGCTTGTGAGAGGCTTACTGTGAGCTTGGGGCACCTTGAGAGGATTCTAGAGAGAGTAGGGCAGAGGTTGGAGGAACTAAAAGGGCTTTGAATGAGGAGGAAGTGGGAGCCTGGGTGGGTTTATATAGGAAAGGTGAGGGAATTCTTTATTATTTAGGTTTGGGACCCCTCATATTAAAATAATCCAAACCACAAACCATCCCATGGTATTTGCCCATGGTTTCTGGAAAAGGAAATAGGAAAACAATATTTTACAAGGCCAAGGTCCGAACGTATTAAAAAATTAGGGTAGCTTATGTGGAGGTGAGTCACACTCCCATGGAAATTAATTTAAAAAGGCAAAGTGTTGAATAAGTCTTGAGGGCTCCATTAATGCTTTGAAAAGTAAGTCAAACAAACCCAAAACCTCATTATATTAATGTTAAATCACATATTGGCCGAACATAAGGATTATGGTATTTTATTACATCACCATTAGGTCATTATGATGTCATAAAACACATTATATATTTAAATGGTATTTAATTTTTACCCAAAAATTTGACTGTCTCAGAAAATTATGAAAAATTCACCGTTGGATAATTTCAACGTCCTGATTCCAAAAATAATATTTACTTTATCTAAATAATTTTCTAAATATGTTAATTTTCACTTTTAAAATAAAAACTGACATTTATAAAAAATTCACGGGTTTTGACAGAAATGGCTTTCAAACCTTAATAAAAATTTTAATTGCATTCATAAAATTATAAGATCATTTATATTTCATAAAAATTAATTTAATATTCATAATAATATTTTATTAAAATATTATTTAATTCAAAAATCCTTTAATTTAATAAAATATAATTCTTAATTAAATAATAACTAAAAACTCCATTTGTACATTAAAAACAAATTACAATGTATAAAAAATGACTAGAAATTATATTCATTATTATCTACAGAAATAATGTACATGAACATGGTGCTACTTATTTGTTACATAACCCCTTAAAATAGCCGCATAAGACTTAAGGATAAGGTGTGTGACGGTGACAGACTCTTGGGGTGGCTCAGATAACATCGCTCGAGTTGTAATTTCAATCAACTTCCACTTTTCCCGTAGACGATCACGTTCGAGCTTGACTTGATGAAGCTCAGCCTAGGATTGGTCAAGGAAAATCCCAAAGATGCCACCTCTTTTCTGAGCTCCGACAAATGGGCTTCATAAGGGGCAATTCTACTGGATGAGGCCATCGCTTCCTTTGTCTGAGTAGAAATGGGTTCGTTAAAGCCTTATATTTATACTACTCAGATGATCACTGTTCAACGGCTATAAAAGCAATGGTCACAAATCTTAACGTAAAACTAAAGAAGTTGACATCTTATAAAAACATTTTTCATAAAGAAACATTTAACTGGATCATGAGGGATTTTCCGTTAATGAAACTTTGTGTCATTACAATATTCCCCCCTTAAGAAATTTCGCTCTCGAAATTTTCCATTTCCCACACTAAAACAAATGTGGGTAACTCAGCTTCATCATATCCTCTGACTCCCAAGTTTCTTTTTCAAACTTGTGGTTTCTCCAAAACACCTTGACAAGGGGCATTGTCTTATTTCGTAGAACTTTTTCTCTACGATCTAAGATCTTCACTGGTTGCTCCTCATAAGAAAGATCATCTTCCAATTGTACCACCTCGGAAGAGAGTACATGTGAAGGGTCCGGTATGTACTTCCTTAAGAGGGATAAATGAAAGACATCATGCACCTAGGCCATAGTAGGTGGAAGTGATATTCGATAGGCCACAACCCCAACACGATCAAGAATATCGAAGGGGTTGATGTACCTTGGACTTAACTTCCCTTTCTTTACAAACCTCATGACCTTCTTCAATGGAGATATGCGTAAAAACACCATGTCTCCGACATTAAACTCAAGGTCTCGTCGACGATTATCTTCATAACTCTTCTGTCGACTTTGGGATGCCTTGATATGCTACTGAATGGTTTTCACCTTCTCCACCATTTCTTCGACCATTTCCTGTCCAAGTAGTTTACGTTCACCGACCTCATCCCAACATGCCAGTGTTCTACACCTTTTCCCATACAGGGCTTCTTATGGTGCCATTTGTATGCTCGAGTGGAAACTATTATTATAAGAGAACTCAACTAGAGGAATATGTTGATACCATCCTCCTTTAAAGTCCATTGAGCACGCTCTCAACATATCCTCAAGTGTTTGGATAGTCCGCTCGGATTGGCCATCTGTTTGAGGATGATAGGCCGTACTGAAGTTCAGTTCAGTATTCAGATCATGTTGAAGATTCTTCCAAAACATAGAGGTAAATCTTGGATCTCATTCAGAAACAATAGAAAGTGGTACTCCATGCAACCATACCAAATCCCTGATATATATCTGTGCCACTTGATCCAAATAGAAATACTCTCAAATAGAAATGAAGTGTGCAGTCTTTGTAAGATGATCCACAACAACCCAGATTGCATTGTTGCCTTTGGATGTCCTTGGAAGTCTGGTGACAAAGTCCATGGTGATGTTCTCCCATTTCCATTCTGGTATGGGCAATGGTTTCATCATCCCCATAGACTTCTTCCTCTCTGCCTTCACTTGCTGACACACTAGGCACATTGATGTATATTCAGCGATCTCCTTCTTCATATTATCCCACCAAAAGTTTTCTCGGAGATCTCGATACATCTTTGTGCTCCCTGGGTGAATAGAGAAATTTGAACTATGTGCATTGTCCAAAAGTTCCTTCTTCAGCTCTGAACTTGATGGAACACATAGTCTTTTCCCAAACCGCACAATTCCTTCTTCATTAACATTAAACTCTGAGGATCTTCCCTTTTTGATAGCTTCCACTTTTTCTTGGATTCCTGCATCATCCTTCTGATCATCCTTTAACCTTTCCAAAAGAGATGGTTGAGCAATAATTTGTGAAAGGATTGATGATGTTCCCTTCTTTATGATTACCACATCCATCTTCATTAAGTCTAAGAAGATTGGATCCTTCTCAATTCTCATCATTGATAGAATCGCTGGATCCTTTCTACTTAGGGAATCTGCCACCTTGTTCGCTTTCCCAGGGTGGTAATGTATTGAACAGTCATAATCATTGATGAGCTCTATCCATCTTCTCTGGTGCATATTAAGCACTTTCTGTGTGAATATATATTTAAGACTCTTGTGGTCAGTATATATCTCACATTTCTCTCCATAGAAATAATGCCGCCATATTTTCAAGGAAAAGATCACCGCCGCCAACTCCAGATCATGCATTGGATAGTTTTGCTCATGGATTTTTAACTTCCTTGAGGCATAGGATATCACTTTATCATTCTTCATTAGCACACATCCTAATCCCTTGTTTGAGGAATCACTGAACACCACAAAAAGTTCCCCACTTGTGGGTAAAGTGAGCACGGGTGCAGTGATAAGCCTTCTTTTCAACTCCTTGAAGCTTTCTTCGCATTCATCAATCCAAGAAAACTTTACTCCCTTTCGAGTTAGCTTGGTAAGAGGGTTGGAAAATCGTGAGAAATTTCTCACAAATCGTCGATAATATCCAGCTAACCCTAAGAAGCTATGGATATTAGTTACTGATGTTGGCCTCGGCCATCACTCAATTGCATCTGTTTTGGAGGGTTCCACAGATATCCCATTGCTTGTGATGATATGGCACAAGAATGAGACCTCCTTTAACCAGAACTCGCACTTGCTGTACTTGGAATAGAGCTTCTCCTTGCGCAAAGTCTCCAGTATAGTTCCTAAATGCTCCTCATGGTCCTCCTTGGTTTTGGAGTATATTAGAATAACATCTATAAAGACTACCACAAATTTGTCTAGGTAATCACTAAAGACTCTATTCATCAAGTCCATGAATATTACTGGGGAATTGGTGAGTCCGAAAGACATTACTATGAATTCATAGTGCCTGTACCTTGTACGAAAAGCATTCTTGGGGATATCTTCCTTCTTCACCCTTACATGATAATATCCCGACCGCAAGTCCACCTTGGAGAAGTATTGTGCTCCACGAAGCTGATCAAACAAGTCATCGATTCTTGGGAGAGGATACTTGTTCTTTATCGTTATTTTGTTAAGTTCACGATAATCGATGCAAAGCCGCATTGACCCATCCTTCTTCTTGATGAAGAGGAGTGGCGCACCCCATGGTGATGCACTTGGGCGTATAATCCCTTTATCCATATTCTTTTGTAGTTGTTTCATCAGCTCTTCAAGCTCAACAACAGCCATTATATATGGAGTCTTGGATATTGGTTGCACCCCAGGTATAAGTTCAATTGAGAACTCAACATCTCTTCTTGGAGGAAGACCAGGAAGTTCCTTGGGAAATACTTCAGTGAATTCCCTTACAATAGGCATCTCTTCAAGGGTGGTTTCTTCCTTGGACTCAATCATCAGAGCCAGATATGCATGCTCATAAGGCAGTAATATCCATTCTTGAGATGATGGAGCTAAAGGAGATTCATCTTCCTCCTGACACTTGTAAAGAATCGGGGGTCGATTCTCCATATGGAGTGTGATTTTCTTCTCCCGACAATTTATGTTGGCTCTATATAAGGAAAGAAAATCCATGCCAAGAATTGCATCAAATTCCACCAAAGGGAGTATGACGAGGATTTCCGGGAAATTCAATCCAAAGATTATAACAGGTGAGGACTTATACTCATGGGATGCAATGATTGCCCCATTTGACGTACTCACCGACATCTTTACTTCCATGATTTGTGGTGGTTCAGGTATTGTTCTACTAAACATTTGAGATATAAAAGAATGCGTAGAACCTGAATCAAAAAGTACGTTCTCTATTCTTGAATGAATAACTAGCGTACCTGTCACCACTTCATTGTCGGGTTTCACTTTGGCAGAAGTGATGGAAAACGTTCTTCCTTGCTGTCTTGGAGGTTGCTGGTTGCCTCCGATAACCCTTGGATTAGGGCACTGATTTGCAAAATGACCCGGTTCGTTGCATTGGTAGCATGGAACAACGCGTTGAGGTTCGAACGGGGCGTTCCTCTCCTCTGTCGTAGCCACGAGTCCTTCTTGCTGACAGTTAACAGCTAGGTGCCCTTCTCTTCCACACTTGAAGCATTTTCTTGTCCCCCTAAGGCAATTTCCATGGTGCTTCTTTCCACACTTTTGGCAAGTGGGGTGCTGGAACTTCATAGCACCGTTGGATTTATCCATCGGACCACCAGCATTGAAGTCCACCTTCCTCTTCTTGTCCCCATGATACCCCGGTGATTCTGCGATCTCCATTTCAACCTTGAGGGCACATCGGACAATTCCTCATAGCTGTCGAAGTCACGGATCTCTAATGCATTCTGCAAGCTAGGCTTCAGCCCACCAAAGAAGCGATCAACCTTGCATTTGGGGGTAACAACAAAGCCGAAAGCATATCGTTCAATCCTTGTGATGTTTTCCTCATACGCTCCCACCGATTCTTCATCTTTCTGCTTGAGTGAAAGGAAGTCCCTTTCCATCTTAAGACGGAGGGTGCACGGAAAATATTTTTCGAAAAACATCTTCCGGAATTCCTTCCATTCCAAAGCCTCGATCTCCTCCTCAGGCTTCGTATTTTTGATCAACGTCCACCATTGATCAGCTTCACCCTCCATACGATAAGCCTCCAGGAGAACCTTCTCTTGTTCATAACATTGGAGGGTAGAGAAGATCTTTTCAATGGAGTTGATCCATTGCTCAGCGATCGTGGGATCAGATGATCCACTAAAACTAGGAGGCCTTTGTCTCATGAAGCTCTCGATAGTGACTTGTTATTTCTTAGGGGGGTTAGAACGTTTCTCTTGACTCGTGTTTCTATTCAAAACTTGAGTTAGCTGAGAGAGAAGAGTGACAAAGTTCACGATTCCCGCTCCCATTGGATTGGGCATCTCATTAGTACAATCACTACACTAATCTTCACAACGGTTGTTAACCCGAGTTCTCCTATTACAGGCCATTGGCTGGAATAAAAGGAAAGTTAGGGGTAACGCATAAAGGGTAATCCAAAGACAAAAGATGATGACTTATAAATAAACTTTAATCTCTTTAACTCATGAGTCTATAGGATTCAATCCAGGCTTTTCATGATCCGCCTTCTAACATATATTCTTAGGGGCATATTTCCTTTAATAAGGGTTCATACTAAGATTGTGAATTTATCAAAACATATCCCCCGGGAGTGTCGTAACCAAGAGTGAATCAAGGCCCGTTGTCATGCACCAGTTCCCGTTCGAGTCTAGCTCAAAGTGGTGTTTTCGGGTTTTACCCCTAGGATACATCTGTGCCAGAGCCGCCTCTACCTGCTCGTATCCAGACAGGGATGTATTTGTTTGATAAACCACTTACTTAGTATTTACCAAAACATAGGGAAGTTTTTTTTATTATTCTTAGTCTTGTATCTAAAGATGTACTAGGGTTTCCTTATCCAAAAAATAACTAATCCTATCCTTTGATACCAACTATGACAACCCTGCTTTTTATTACTACTTAAGCATGGTTTATTACATAAAAATTCACTTGATACAACAAAGAGATTGAGAGGTTTAGTGTCATTGGGGCTGATGATCATTACATAAAAACTTTAAACTTGAAATACAACATCTTTATTGAAAACATCCTTTACATGACCACTACATTCCTTCGTACTTAGCATTTTATGGGATAACCTGAGGACATGCATAAGAAAAGGGTGAGCTATAAAGCCCAGTAAGGGAGTACACAATGAATAAAATGAGGAGTACAATACATGTTAGGCAATAGGAACATCAGTAGAGCATAAGAGTAACATGAACATAAAGGCATGATAAAGCATGATAATCATAACATGGAAATGTGGCAACAACACTTAACATTGAATTAGCATGAGCCAAGGCTCATTGAACATGGAGCATGAGTAAACCCTCATTGCACTTGAAGCATGAGTAAGCCCTCGTTGCACCTGAATTAGAATGATTCAACACTCATTTCACATGACGTATCATGATACTATACTTTACCCAATGCATTGGAGCGCTATAAAGGGCGCACCCTTCTTAAACATTTCATTTCATGCATAAGTGTGCCACATGGATCATAAAACATGGATTCATAAAACATAATAATTTATTCCAAGATAAAGGAATGAGTACTTCATACATGAAACATTATCATAAATTAGTAAATGTTCATAATGGTGAATACCATTGATGGAGAAATGGGCATGGTTATCACTACACAATGATATTGGCTTAGAAAATCGGTGTGATTTCGACAGCGTAACGACGTGACATAAGAATTCATAAAAATGGTTGATGAGAGAGAAAGGGGTTCCTCATCATATTTACATGTAATGGAAGGTAAGGAGGTCATATAGATACATGTACCAACAATTGAAAATGAATTTAGATTCATGATACAAAAGAATTGCTTGAATATAGAAAGGGAGAAAAAGGTTCCTTTCGGAATTTCGGCATAGTAACGGGTGTACATGGGAGGCATTTAATGAGAGATAAAGGGGTCTCCCATCATTCAAACAATAAGAGGGAAGTATGGGATAGGTGTGAAACCATACCCCAACATTCATAATTGAAATTAAAATGGAAATAAAACTTAAAGAAAATTGACAAAAATGAGAAAGGAAGAAAAAACCCTTACTTGGAAGTGTGCTTCCAAAGGCCAGAGAGAGGCTTGTGAGAGGCTTCCTGGGAGCATGGGGCACCTTGAGAGGATTCTAGAGAGAGTAGGTCAGAGGTTGGAGGAACTCAAAGGGCTTTGAATGAGGAGGAAGTGGGAGCTTGTGTGGGTTTATATAGGAAAGGTGAGGGAATTCTTTATTATTTAGGTTTGGGACCCCTTATATTAAAATAATCCAAACCACAAACCATCCCATGGTATTTGCCCAGGGTTTCTAGAAAAGGAAATAGGAAAACAATATTTTACAAGGCCAAGGTCCGAACGTATTAAAAAATTAGGGTAGCTTATGTGGAGGTGAGTCACACTCCCATGGAAATTAATTTAAAAAGGCAAAGTGTTGAATAAGTCTTGAGGGCTCTATTAATGCTTTGAAAAGTAAGTCAAACAAACCCAAAACGTCATTATTTTAATGGTAAAACACATATTGGCCAAACATAAGGATTATGGTATTTTATTACATCACAATTGGGTCATTATGATGTCATAAAACACATTATATATTTAAATGGTATTTAATTTTAACCCAAAAATTTGACTATCTCAGAAAATTATGAAAAATTCACCGTTGGATAATTTCGATGTCCTGATTCCAAAAATAATATTTATTTTATCTAAATAATTTTATAAATATGTGAACTTTCACTTTTAAAATAAAAACCGACATTTATAAAAAATTCATGGGTTTTGATAGAAATGGATTTCAAATCTTAATAAAAAATTTAATTGCATTCATAAAATTATAAGATCATTTATATTTAAAAAAAATTAATTAAATATTAATAATAATATTTTATTAAAATATTATTTAATTCAAAAATCCTTTAATTTAATAAAATATAATTCTTAATTAAATAATAACTAAAAACACCATTTGTACTTTAAAAACTAATTACAATGTATCAAAAATGACTAGAAATTATATTCATTATTATATACAGAAATAATGTACATGAACATGGTGCTACTTATTAATTACATAACCCCTTAAAATAGCCGCATAAGACCAAGGGGTAAGGTGTGCGATGGTGACAGACTCTTGGGGTGGCTCGGATAACATCGCTCGAGTTGTAATTTCAATCAACTTCCACTTTTCCCGTAGACGATCACGTTCGAGCTTGACTTGATGAAGCTCAGCCTGGGCTTGGTCAAGGGAAAATCCCAAAGACGCCACCTCTTTTCCTCGCTCCGACAAATGGGCTTCATAAGGGGAAATTCTACTGGATGAGGCCATCGCTTCCTTTGTCTGAGTAGAAATGGGTTCGTTAAAGCCTTATATTTATAATACTCAGATGATCACTGTTCAACAACTATAAAAGTAACGGTCACAAATCTTAACGTAAAACAAAAGAAGTTGACATCTTATAAAAACATTTTTCATAAAGAAACATTTAACTGGATCAAGATGGATTTTCCATTAATGAAACTTTGGGTCATTACATATATTATATTATTTATAATCTATCATTACCTATTTGTTAACATTCTTTTATTATTTTAACTACATCGACTGCTAATTGCTAAATTTTATCAACTAGGATATGTCTTCAAATTCATTATTCATATTAATTAGATCAAGATTTAATAATATCTAGAATATAAAACATTACTTTATTATTATTTATGTTCAGTATATATTTATTATAGTAGTCCATAATATTTTGATATTACAAATGAAGTGAAAAATTCATGGAGACGGTAGGACATAAGTACACATAAACACTACATTTATTTCATTTTCATCTTAAATGAAAGGAAAATAATTGATAAATATTTATATTGTTACTAAATTAAAATATATATGTTAAATATGTTACATATTTTTATTAATTCCATCTTTTTTATATACCATGTATGGGAAGATAGAGTTATATCACTTTTAGGGGGTGGTAGTCCCCATTTCCTCAAATGAAATTTTCATATTTACATAAGATTGAAAGCGTAATGGTATGTTATAAATAAAAATAAGAATACATAAAGACATTTTAAATACCATATATAAAATATATTAAAATAGTTTCCATCATATGGTATACTATGATTGATGGTATAGGAAAAATAAACAATCATCGTTTCCTGAGAAAGTAGTTAGCCATACATAGAAACAACACGTTCGTACAAAGTAAATGGAGGTTTGGTTATATATAGGTCAAAACCATTATAAAAAAACATAATTTTCTATTTAAGAAACTTTTTTATATAATAATTAAATAGTTATATTTTAGGGGGTGGGGAAAAGAAAATTAATCTAGAGATCTTGAGAGAAGATGTTACCTCTTAATCAGGTAACATCGATTGGTTTTTACCAAAAGTATTCTTTAAAAGGTTTTCTGCCCAAAGGGAGGTTTCATGGTCGAGATTATGGATTTTGGGAATTTATTGGTGTTACATTTTTCTGAAACTATGTTGTTTTAGAGGTGTGATGAATGGGGATGGTGGTGGCATTTTATAAGGGAGGAAAAGGACTCACCTAGTATTTTTGAAAAGAAGTTAGGAATAACAACATTTTTACCTAAATAAGTCTTCAAAACCATAATAACTAAGTAATGAAAGGTTAATGGAAGATAAATTCTCATAATATGGGTGTTGGATAAGTGGATAGATCAGTTAGGACGTTAAGTTAATGGTTTAGTCATTTATTAATCATAATTTTACCTCATAATTTGTAAATAATTTTAATTAATTTCACAAATATTTTTTACAAAAAATAATTGGTATTATTAGAAATAATAAATTTCTATGACTAATAATTTGGAATCCATTTTTTAAATTATAATAACATAAATTACATAAATTAATTTTAAATTATTCCCACTGGTATGATAACAATGCAGGTTTTAAAATTAAAAAACATCTTATTGTTTGTATGTTGTTGTAACCAACATGAAAGTGAAATTAATTCCAATGAAATAATTGGTATTAATTGAAAAAAATAATATCTAATTAATCTTATAACCCAATTATACGTATAATTTAACTATAAAAATAAATTAGATGACTAATCATTTTCAACTAAAATTTGATATTTTAACTATCCTTTAGAAATAAAATGTTTTAGGTAAATTTCAAAAACTAACGCTGAAATATTAATTAGTTTTTACTACCAATTATTAATATAATTTATAAATATTTTTATAATTATAGATTCAAAATTTATATTTAAATTCGGTTCTGCATTAAATGTCGGGGAAACTACCTTTATAAAAATAGATTTTTTTATGTTTAAAATATAGATTATTCTTATTTTATTCCTCTCAAACCTAATGGGTGAAAATAAAAAATATTTTAATGAGTATATAAAACAAATATTTCATCATAGTCATTCAATATTGGAAATTAACTATGTTTATTATGATAAAACTCATTTATAATCATAAAAATAAATATATTTATTTTTTTATCCTATTGGTTCTTATTTTAATTTCTCATTAATTGGTAACCAGTGAAATAATTTTATATTTAAATAAACCATGAGTTTTAATTATTTAGTTAAAACTACACATAACCACTAATAATTTTTTTTATATCAAATTATATTATATAATATTTTAATGATACATTGTTTTTTCGTTAAACTCGGTCTTGCGTGTAATGAAAGGTATCGAGGAAGTTCACTCTTGTGTGTAATGAAAGATAACATGATATTTATCAAATTTAAATATATATATATATATAGAATATATTATATCTATAAAAAATATAAGATATAAATTATTTATATATTATATTCTCTCACATTCTTGGTGATGTGTTCCAAACATACTATTGAATACAATGTTTTATATTGGATTTCTGGGGTGTTATAGGTTTCATAATTGTATTGTTTGGATATGTTACATGATTCATATCATTCGAATGTTTAGTGAGTATAGATATATGAATTTTCATTCTATCTTCCATAATATTTAATTTCTTAAGAGAACAATAATTAAATTAAATCCAGAAGCATAGTGTGAGAAACAATAAACATAATGGGAAGATCACATAATCCAGAATAAAATTACAAATTAGAACAGATTAAATTTTATCATGTGCTATTTATGATAATTTTATAAACACTATGATTGTAACTTATTCTATAATATATTTTTAGGGTTCTTATTAAGGTTTTCCCATTAAATTTCCATGTGTTAATTATAAATTATCTCTTATACCAACTATAATAGGAATTTAATTAAATACATAGATATTACATCAAAATTGAAGAATATTCCACACATAAAACAAAAAACCACGATGAGACCCTATATTTTTAGTGTCTTTATAAACTGGGAAACATAAACTACCAGTTTATAAGATATCTACAATGTCTTTCTCTTTTTCCTACATTATTATAACATATTTTAACATCTCATACTTAATACCCTTATTCATAACCTATGGAAAATATAACTAATAAAGGGTGAGATCAGATGATCAGTAATGTTAAATAAGGTAGATATAACTCCTATCATAATCACAAGACATAATAACATTATATTGGAAAAATAGTATCATCTGTATGAAATATCATGATATAATGACATTGGATAAATCTTAAAAGTTCCTAAAGAATCAATGATCATATTGAAAAAAGTCATAACAAAATATAGTATTTTTGGAATAAACATAATAATATAAAACTAAATCCTATTAGTTATGGAACATTTCCAAGAAAATCATAGAAAACAAAGTCCACTAATAAACATAGTTCACCCCTCGTTCATGCCCCGTATTTCTAAACTGGGTTTTTCTTCTTGTTTCAGCCCTATATTCCTAAACAGATATAATATCCATTTCAATCCTTGTCAATCCCTTGAGATATAAATATTTACCCAATTAATTTGAGGGAGATATATGTTTTATCCATCTCATAATGAAATAATTGTTACATGGGCCACACAAACCCAAATCCTTCATCATTACATAACATAATTAATAAAATGGGTTTCGAAACCATCATTACATTATAAAATATTCCATTTAATCCAAATGGATTATGTAAATATCATTACAACATAAAAATAATAAAACCATTGGAATTATAAGGATATTATACATGAAATTTAACCTTATAAAATAAATCCATCTTAGATGGAAAATAATTTTGATAGAACACTTGAAATTAGATCATAAAGAAATTATCAATTCTATATAATTTTTTTAAATGCCACAATATTTTAAAATAAACCACTTTAATTGAAGAAAACCATGAAATCATGTAAATTATGCTTTAAGGAAATAAGTTATTATGAAAACATAAAAATTCATTCATGATATATAAGTACAAAGAATAAATTCTTCTCATAATTTTGTCGTATAAGTCAAAAAAACATTGTATCTAAAAAAATTCATTTCATACCATTTAATAAATTTGAACAATGTTTAAAATTTATATTGAAAACATTTTGGAGAATATAATAAATATTTTAGAATAGTTAATTTTGAATCTATTTTAGGATTAAAATATAGATTTATATTTCCCAATTAAAAGATGGGGGGAATTTTTTTAATACATTATTTTTAATCCTTAATGAAATATATGTTAAACAAAGTTAAAATAGATGGATTAAAAAACACTCTTTATTTTATACCAAAGAAAATAACTTTTTTATGATATATTCTTTGGATTTGATAATAAAAAATAAGGCATGTTTTCATGATGGATGATTCATTTTTATTGAAGAAATATACATATTTATATAAGAGTATACATGAATAATAATGTGAAGGAAGGATTCACTTTCTAAATTTATCAAAATGCATCAGAATTAAAACATATAACAAAGTAAGAGAATATAAGAAATCATTTAACAAAAAGAGATGGGTATCCAACAAACTTGGATAATGGCCCCTTGATTTATACATTCAGGAAATTATATCTTACCCACACCAATGTAAGACCTAGATACATTTATCAGTATCTATCTTGTTATCTCCACAATCCCTCGATCTCTGAAGTGATCAAAACATCTATATTTTTATCACCAAAATCCATAGATTGTACAACAAAATTCATAATCGCACTAAGTAGGATGAAAATATGGTCTCATCTAGATGAATAAGTATCTAGAATTTACTTAAGGATCATTTTATTAGAAATCTTTTAGAGAATCACTTAATTCTAGATATCAATAGCTCTCAATGAAAACTCTAGCACCACGCTTGTTCAAATTACTGGGTATTTATAATCATGGATTCCAATAGTTGACTTCCTCCTCCAATGGTCATAATTTTCTTTAAATATTAGAGGAACCTATAAATGTGGAACTCTGGATATAGTTATGCTAGAATATTTTGGATGTAATTATCTTTTATGACTAACTTTGAGAAACATTACCATAAGTGAGAAACAAAACCACATTTAGGATTCAATAAAATGAAATGTTATATTAAGAAATTGAGATACCTATAAAGAAATAATTTATTTGGAATCATAAAATAGTTACAAATTTTGTCAAAGAAATATTTAAAATTAGATTCTAAAATATTATAGAATCAAATATAGATTTTAGGGGAAATTAGAGTTTGATTTCAAAAGGAATTAGATTCTAATTTCAGAATAATTCAGAGAATGATTTCAATAGAAATGAGAGTTTAATTTCAAGAGAAATGAGTGTCTGATTTTAGTAGAAATTGGAGAATGTTTTTAGATGAAAAAATAGTTTTATTTATTGAACAATCAGTGTTTTATTTGAGGATAAATTAGAGTTTGATTTCAAAAATAACTCAGAGAATGATTTTCGGTGGTATTTGAGACTAATTTCATGAGAAATCAGAGTCTTATTTCAGAATAATTCAGATTATGGATTTAGGGAATATCAAAATGTGGTTATAGAAGAAACCAGATTGGGATATCCAAAGATACTGGATAAATATTTTTGAGTAAATTTGATTCCATGGAACAGTAAGGATCTGTGTTAGATAAGGATTTGATTTTTATTTTTAATAAAAACATCATTATAATTGGTTTGATAAAATAATTGATAAGGTATTGAATATCATTCGTAAATTAAAAAAATATTCTTAGATAAATTTTTTTCCCTTAATAGAAAGGTTCATAGAGAATGATTTTTTTCCTTTACAAAATATGTTTATGTTTTTCAAAACATAAAGGCATGGAAAATTCATAGTAGAACTTTTTGACTCAATAATGTCTCCATTTTTGGAATCCATAAAACGTTTTTTAAATAATATTAGGGCTAATGTTTTCTTTTTTTTACATTAAAAGTAATATATATCTACTGTTGATTATAACAAATGATAAATACGGAAAACACCCCTTGGCTGTTGAAATCCCTTTGGATGGTATTATAGACATTCATTGAGAAATAAATATTCCTTAGATAATAATTAATTCCTTAATTAATCTTACACTTACATAGAAATTCTTTTTATTTTATATAATATTCCTTTTAATCATTATTTTCATTTGACACTATATTATTTTAAATCATTTTTTTCTCCTCGATTTTTGATTTTCAAAAAGTAATAGAGGGACAGATAAAAATTAAAATGAAATGTCAGAAATTTAACGGAAATCAATGGAAAGATAAAAAATTTAATTATGATGTCAAAATTTATTACAACGAAAAATAGAAAAAAATATTGAATTTCAATTAAAAATCATTTATCCTTAATTTTCACCTTGGTATCATCTTTTTCAAGATAACGTTCAGATTTTTCAATTAATTATGATCATATTTAAACATCATGATAAACTATTCCTAATCCATATATTCATATTGCAGATCATTGATCCTATCTTTAAGAGACATAATAATTTATGCTAAATAATTTGTCACTACTTCTTGATCACTATGTTTTTCAGTCAACTCTTCACTGAGTTTGCATTCACATTTTCAGATTAATAGAAACATAATTTAGTTCCCCATTGAAATATTTATCTTTTTTTGGTGGATATCTATTTTATCTATTATCTTTTCTGAATTTTTTTGATATATTTTTGATCCTATCATCCGTCTAATCATATTAATATATGACGGAATCTGTGAAATCACCACAAAATTTAAGATCATTAATCACGGACATAGACCACATAGTTTTTTCAATACAAGATATATTATTACCATCACAACTAATATGTTATTTATTTAGCTAGGATTAAATATTTATAATCTTCTCCATATGAACAGAAAATAATTCACAAGCTTTTTTATGGACGGAACAAAATATTATAGTCCTACAATAGACAATTACTCGAAGAATGATTTGTTTTTTTCATGATGGAACATTACCTTTCTCATATTCATTCCAATTTAAGGATAAAATAATATATTTATTTTCCAATGAAACTATAAATTTCATTACAATGTCAATAATAACTTACATTAATTTTCTGATTTAGATATTTCCTTCTCAAAATTCTATGTTTCATCCACAATCTCTTTAAAATGAACTATTTTACCATCATCCTCATCCACTTCTATATATAAACCTTTATCATCGATTTATTTTCTAGACATGTTGTCATAAAATTATTAATCATTTTCGTCATTACTTATTTTAGTGTACTAAGAAACATCATCTTTCAAAATATATTGTCTTTCTGAGATTATTTTGGTGGATTCATCTTAAAATATTCTGATAGAAAACATTTTAGAAGGACTATCCTTCTCTTGATATTCTTATACAATTCTTATCACACCATCTCTTTCCTCTTCCACTTCATCATATTCATTGTCTTCATATATCGGTACAAGAATAGAAATATCCATGATTCAATAATTTTTATATAGATTATTGGTTTTCCATGGTTCATATACGAAATAATCATGTGCATAAAAGTGTTCATATGGCTTCTTGTTATCTGTAAAAGAATATAGGAAAATTTTTGCAACTGAATTTTTCTTCTTAAACTTCTTCTCTTTGGTTTTCCTATCAATCTATTTTGGTACATATATGTTTGAGGCCTTAACCGTATAGGTTCTAACACAAAAACCAAATATCTGTACTTTTTTTCTTATTCGTGTGATCATTCAATTTAGAATCATCTTCATCAGAAAAAGACTTTGGTTTATTCAGCTTGGGTAAATCAGACACTGGTTTAGGTGATAATGCTTTCTCCTAAGGTTCAGGCTCTATAACTTTTCATTTAATAGGTGTATTCTTAGAGCGTTATACAACACCTCCTTTATTCATAGTATCTTGGTTATCCTTATCAGGTATATCAATGAAATCTAATGTCTTTTCTCTAAAACTAATTATCATCCTTCTTGAGGAATCATTACATAAAAACATGATTTTGAAATCATTGGCCTTTGAGTTGCATGGGATTTTGAAAGAGTCAAAGCATAAGACAATTATATTTTGCAAGATCACATGATATGTAATTATTTGGTATTTTATGGTGTAATTTTTAATTTTTCTAATCATTAATATAATTTAATGACAAAGTTTATCTTCCATAGATTCACCCAGAAATCCATCATGAATATATCGCATATTTTCGAGGGATCCTTATAACTATTCCATAGAATAAAAAAACCTTACATCCAAAGAGCTAGTAATGTGTGGTTTAACAAATTTGATCGATATTCAATGTCTTAACACCATAATTACCAAGGATTTCAATAACCTTAACATTATTAAAGTGACCCCTCTCATTAGGAAACTTGTGATAGAAAAATATTTCTTCTCCATCATAAGGAATATCCCCGATATTATATCCTTTTTGAAAGAAAAAGAAAATGTTATCCAATAACTCTTATATGAAAAAATTTATCTTACCACATGATCCTAAAAAATGAACTATATCATATATTTCTATAATAATATCATCATATTCAGGATCCTAATTCTTCACTTTGGTAACAAATAGACATTCCTATCCATTTTAATTTGGGATTTTTGAATCCAAATAATAGTACTTGATAAGAAATTTAGGTATACTAACCTATTTATGAAAATTAACCAATCCTTATGATACATGTTGGAGGAAATAAAAGTCTATATGGAAACTTCAAGATACATTCTAATGTGAAGAGAATATTGAAACTGAAAGACACCATTCAAGGGTGGCATAGGATTGGTACAAAAATTCTGAGAAAGCCTTTATGGGATACGATAATCAGAGTCTATTATATAGGATTCACGATGAAATTTCATATTTCTGAATCAATCTAATGGTTTATATTAAATTGATCTAATAAAAAAGTTGATATTGTTATCAAATAATGATTTATAGGTTTTGATATTTCAAGGTTTTAAGGAAAAATCAGTTTAAATGAATATGAATCCTATAAGGTTTTCATAAAACAAAATTCAAATACCAAAAAGAAAAAATGAAATTACGATGATATAGATAATGAATGGAACCTTCCAGATTGGACATAATTATTTTTCACAACCGATAAGGATACTTTTATAAAACCATGGATCCAAAATGTTTTATTAGCGAATGAAATCTTTTTAGCTACAAAAAATCGTCGGTTATGAATTTTTTGGAAAGGGAAATATAAAAGATTGATCTTATTTACTATCCATATGAAAAGGCATAAATTAATTTAAGGTTATCATTTCATAAAAAACGTTAATATGGATAATTAATTTAAGGCTATCAATCCTAATTTTTTTATAATATATTGAAATAGATTAGAGGCTATATATTGTATAAATATATTAGCTAACTAATCTTGCATTCTGATAAATTGAATAATGATTTCCCTTTTCATTGTGTGATCTCTCAGAAAATGATACCTAATGTCTATGTGTTTTTCATTATAGTTATGTGCATGTTTATTTATTATGGAAATTGAACACATATTATTAAACATTATCTGTGTTTTGGTAAAACTTATACGAAATTCTCAAAGTGTGTGTTTCCTCCACAACAGTTGAGCACAAAAATTATCAGCTATTACATATTTAGCTTCACAGGTGAAAAGTAGTATTGATGGTTTCATATTGCATGAGAAAGAAAATAATTAATCATCTATGAATTGTAATGTTCCAGATGTACATTATCTACCAATTTGTTATCTACCAAAGTCAGCTTCTGAAAAACTTTTTAAAACAAAATCATTTCCGGATGAATTGAAATGTCATAAATCCATGGTTTCCTTTAAATAGTGAAAAATAATTTTCAAATATTTTAAATGGAATTATTTTGTATTAGATTGTTATCATGAATATACGAATACCGAAATAATTACTTTTAGATGAATAAATATTAGGTATAATAAATGTCCTAAAAAACCTCTAAAAGATGATTGATCTACTAGTTCCGCAGCTTCTTCAAGGTTAAGAGTTTTTGAGGTACTCAATTGAATACATATTCTTTTAATGATGGAATATGCATAAATCATAATAAGATATTTAATATATTATGTTGAGATATATATTTTCCTTATGGTTTTTGGGAAATTTTAAAACCAAGGAAAAATGTTAACTCACCCATCACAGTCATTTTGTACTTAGATTTATTAAGATTCACAAATGAACCAGTTAAGGATTTCTGATTTGATCTGAATTTAATGTCATCAACATAATTTTATTAATAAAAAATTATTATCTTTCCTTATAAAAAGGGTTGGATCTTCCATTCCCATTACATAAATGTTATGTTACAAAAGTCATGTAAGTACATCATACCAGGATCCATGTGATTTTTTAAGTCCATATAAGGCATTGGTAAGTTAGTAAACATATTTCAGATATTTTTTTCTTCATAACCAGAATTGTTTTGAACATATACCTTATATAGGACATATCCATTAAGGAAATAACAATTCACATCTATTTGAAAAATATTCCAATTGAAAACTTCTGCAAAGATTGTTAGAATACGAATAGTTCTAATTCCACCAACTTGTGCATGAGTTTTTTCATAGACAATTTCATCATATTGATTAAATAATTTAGCATATAATCTTACTTTATTTCAAAAAACGTTCCACTTTCATCAAATTTATCCACAATAACACACAGAACACAAATTATAGAAGTTTCTTTAGGTATTTCAACAAATTCTCAGACTCTATTCATTTCGAATTCATCCAGTTCATCTTGCATAAATTTTTTCTAATCATCATCACCTAGTGCATCATTGGTGATTTTCAGTTCTAATTGGGAATGAAATGATATATCCTCTACATAATTTAACTTCTTATTCTTAATTATTGATTTACATCACCAATGATACTATCATTGGGATGATTCTTGAGAAACAACTAATTTGGGTTTTGTAAAACCTCTTCATTAACATAAGGTAAAAAATATTTGTGGGAAAATACTTTAGAAACAATTTCATGAGTATTTTACTTATTAGAAGAATATTCCATCAATGTTTCATAATAATTTTTTAGAAACATATCTGAGGATATAGGTTTGGCTAGATTAGAAATAAAATGATTTGTTTCATCAAATTTACCATGTATTGTTTCTTAAATAGAATAATTTTTTTAAAACACTCTGTAAGCATTAGATGTAGTGGAGTAGCCTAAGAAAAGTACTTTATCAGATTTGGGTGAGAATTTATGTAATTAATCTTTGGTATTAAAGGTAAATATTTTTGCATCTAAATACTTTTAAGTAAGAAACATTTGGTTTTCGACCAGTCCATAACTTTTATGGTGTTTTATTAAGAAAATATCTAATTAAAAAAAGATTTATAATATATAAATAATTATATATATCTTCAGAAAAATGTATTTTAATATATATTATTCACTCAACATGGTTCTAGTTATCTCTTGAAGAATTCAGTTTCTTATTTCAACTACACCATTTGTTTTTGGAGAATATGGAGTTGAGAAGCATTGAGTAATGCCTTTCGTACTACAAAAATAATCAAAATCAAAATTTTAAAATTCCCCTCCATGATAAGTATGATTAGTTAACAATTTAAGGTTTTTATCATTTTTTTCTTAAGGTGAAAATTATTTAAAATAAGAAAAGTCATCAGATTTCATTTCTAGAAAATTAACCCATGTAAACCTGGTGCAATAAAAAAAATACATCTTATTTTCCAATAATACATCATGTTTGTGTTGGGAAAACAATATCAATATTGTAACACCCTGAGCTTCCACGATACGCTTCTCATTCAATAATGCAATAGCTTGCATTGTACGCAACTTCGAGTTCTAAAACACCGCGACTAATCAAAGTAGCCGTTATGAATAGTAATAACCACGTTTTAAAATTATAGAAATTTTATATTTCAAAATGGACTTCATTTTTGTATTCGTAATATCGAAATTATCCAATGTTGAATTTTTTTTAATTTTCTGAGGACTTCCATTTTTTTTGAATAGTGAAAATTACTTAAAAACAACTTTTTTAATTAAATTAATTTATAGTGATAAATTATACTATTTAGTGGTTTTAAATTATAATTATAATATATTATTACCATTTTATCCAATGGTGGTCATTAGAATTAATTTAACATTGAAATTGGACATAAACAATTGCCAATCTTTTGATATAAATTGTTTCTTAAAAACACGCTATTTGTTGTGACAGCGGGAATTAATTATAAAATTAATTAATGCAACTTATATGTTTGGAATTTGTAAAATAGAGATAATTTTTGAATTCAGAATATCAATTATAGCTTAGGGTGAAATTTTGGCATTGTTCTGAAAAACTTCAATTTTGGATGAATAGTGAAACCACTAAGTGGTAGTTAAATAACTGATTTTTTGATTAAATGAAATATTACCACTTTTGTGATTTGATTTTCAAAAATACAACATACATGGTTGTCATTAAGAATTAAAATGTGGTTCAATGAGATTAAAATAATTTTTTGGTGAATAGTAACTTTTAAGTTCTTAATCCCGATTAGAGGTAATTAGTGTAGTTTATGGTAAAAATAATGTTTTAATAATATGAGATGAGCTTGAAACTTGTACTACTCCTATTGGATGAGTCATGGCCGACCAAGACAACCCATGGGTCAACTTGGGGACCCCATGGAGCCACTTTGGTTGGAAAATGACATTAATATATATTTATTTAATGTTAAAATTAAATTGACACAAACACGAGCTGTTCTACTAAAACAGTTTTTAAATGGGGTTACACAAGTCCAAATTTTGACTATAAATATTCATTAGAAAGATAAAAATATTTCCTAAATCATAGTAGTTTTTTTAATTTTTAGACATTAAATAAATTAAATTATTTATGACATCATGATGATGCAGCGATGACCTCATTATTTAACGATTTAAATAAAATGGAAACATAATGTAATATCTATGACTTACACATGTCCAAAACCTACTGGATGAAGATATTTCGAACCCTTATCACCTTATCCACGAATTATATATCTGTGGGATCTTTATATTCCGAAAATCATTGTATAATAATGTAAAATTTCCTTACTTTCCAATAGTGCCCCTCCTCTCCTCTTATAAAAGGCCCCCACCTCTACCACTTAATTCACACTTTCAAGCCATTTGGATCGGAAAAACTCTACCCAAATACACTCCCATCTTCCCCCTATTACTCCTAGAAGCCTCACTTTGGGCATAACACTTCCCAAGGAAGCCTTTGGCTCAAATCAAAAAGAGTTACCCGATTTTGAGTTAATGTCTTCTCTAATGTTGTTTTGTTTTATTTTTTTTCTCCAACCCCCTAAACTCTTTTTATTCATTTCTTTTGTAACAAAACCAGTATCCTCAGTATACTAGGATGTTTTTATAAGAAGTATTCGAGCTACACTTACACACACCTACATTTAATGGTTAAAGAACATACAGTTTCTGTGGATGGCGAATTTCTGGCTCACGAAACGATGATTGTTCAACACTCATATAACAATTTCAAAGGTGGACATTAATATGTCACTATATTTATATATGATAGATAATATGTTTATGTTTTACTTATGTTTCTGTATTTCTAATTTATGGCATACTTTATGATTTCCATTATGGGTAAACGCGAGAATTTCATTTTAGGAAGTGCAGACTACCGCCCCCTCAAAGTGATTTGAATCGTTAATGCCATATGTGGGATGTATAAAGGATGGAGTAAATGTTATTATACACTATATTATACTGGAATTATATTATACATTTATATTATTATGATTTCATTCCATTAAATACGATATAGAAATGAAAGTAGCGTTCATGTGTACGTACGACTTACCATCTCCATGAACGGTGCATTCCATTTCTTACCTCTAAATGTTACGTAATATTATAAATGAATGTATATACTGGATATATATTATATATATGACATCTAAATCATGAATATAATTCTGGAGATAATGGATATTCTACCACATAAACAACTTGTAATTATAAGAAGTTTATTTTTGACTCAAGTACCAAAGATCGACAAAACGACCGTTATTAACTTAAATAATTACATAATGTTCATAACTTTGTAATAAGTGATATAAAAAGGATAATAAAATTAAAAATGGTTCTTAATGAGGTATATATTAACTCTAGTTTATTATTCAGGAGGATAAAGAATGGTTGAGTCATGTCAGACACGAGGTAAGGGAACTTCTTAACCCAACATCCATTCTTTGGGTTATTCTCCTACTTTCAAATTATGTCATGATATTATTATGTCCTATATTGTATTTGTACTTTCTTTATGTGTACATATAATGAATACACATAATAGATCTATTTTATTTTAAAAATGATCTTTGTAAGGACTTCGTCTCAATCTCCATCATTGAGGCATATTTCATTTTATACACAACTTTATTTTATACGGTGTATAAACCCCTTTGACTTTTACGTTTATTCAAAAGGAATCTTTTTATACGAAGCGTTTTGCTAAACGACAAAAGGGAATGTTTTTCTTTCCGTACTTATGCGGCGACAATGACTTCTCTGCCGTCGTGACCATTATTTGAGTTTCGTCTTCCTCTACAAGCCATCATTTTTTTAATGAAAATTAAATAGAAAGTTTTAACTTTCTTTTATTTTGGTATTGAAAATGGTTTTGAAAGCATTTTTATTATATCAATGTGTTGTATTGATATCTTGTGATTGAAATGTGGAAATGTTATGTTTCCTTTATGCATGTTTTATATGATACGATTATGTTATGGTTTTTGATATGTTTAAACCTATTCATATGAGGAATGTATTGGACTTAATAAGTGACGGGTGGAGCCCGCTATAGCTCCTCGATGCATCGGTAGGTCTCATGAGACAACTAGACGTGGAATTGGGCGATGCCCTTTCCCAATTTGATTTATGGTTTTGGCCGAGGCCTTAATCATTTTAGACGTCTTGGCCGAGCCCTTGACAAAATGTTTCAGAATGGCTGGAATTATACATTCCCTCATTATGAAAGTTGTTATTGATATTGCATGTGATTATTCGACCAGTAGAATATCCATGTGAGTAAGTAAATGGAATTATTTAATTTTATTTTTTCCATATTATTCTGAAGTTCATGTTTAAAAAGGATTTTGTTTTAGTTATACATTTCCTTAAATGTTAATGTTTATTTATGAATGCTTCCTCAATATTGTTATCCTTACTGAGCATCTGATCTCACCCCTTTCAATGTTTTAATATTTTCCAGGATGTGAAGAAGTATTTTATAAATGACCTGCAGGGATTCTCAGAAGAGGATATGAGTGTGGACTATGGAGACCTTGTTATTGTAGTTTTTCACTTTATGATGTAATGTAACATTTACGAATGTATCTAGTGTTTCCAAGGCTACTAAACTAATCGGTCTTTCGAGACTTGATCATTTGTGATCATGCCAATGTTACGAAGTAATGCACCGACTCTGGGTAGCTGGGGTCGGGGCATTACAGTTGGTATCAGAGGCAGTTTAGTACTAACCTTGGAAGCTAGATTTAGATAAACTCTGATTAGAGCACATAGGCCAAAGATAGGCTTTGAGGATTAGTATAGAAGAACTTCCTAGAATTTTGGTATTATAGAGATTTTGTGAGTTTTCTGAGAAATACATCCCTGTCTGGATACGAGCAGGTAGAGGTGGCTCTAGCACAGATGTACCTAAGGGTAAAACCCGAAAACACTGCTTTGAGCTAGACTCGAACGGGAACTGGTGCACGACAACGGGCCTTGCTGCACTCTTGGTTACGACACTCCCGGGGGATATGCTTAGGATAATTCTCATTTTCTTTACAAACCACTATGAACGGTTATGAGTATATACTTCCTCAAATAAAACCTTTTTATGATTATGGATTATATCCATAAATAGTTCAATTTATGTTAAGTATTTTACAAGTATGGAATAATGTATTTTGATTCATAAACTAATCTAGTTTATGCCATTGTTTAGAAATGGCGGCTAGTGGAAGGAATGGAAATCGTATCAATGCGCACACTCCGTGTAGGGATTTCCCTCCTGCTCAAGATAATTATTGTGGATCTGGAGATACAACTGGTGCTGATCAACTTATTACCATACTGGGACAACTCACTCGAGTTATGAATAATAACTTTACTCGTATGGATCACCCTGATCCACAACGTGGAGGATCAATGTTAGACCACTTCATGAGGCAACAACCACCAACATTTAATGGGGGTACAAATCCGTTTGTAGCTGAGCATTGGATAAACTCCTTAGAGAAAATATTTCATGCCTTGGGGAGTAGCGAAAGGGAGAAGGTTGTCATGACAGTCTACCGCCTCACTGGAGATGCGGATCAATGGTGGTCGCTGATTCAAAACACAAAGGAAGATGATGAACTATCAAATATGGAATGGAGATATTTCAAGGATCTTTTCTTAGAAAAATACTTTCCTCGTGACCATCGAGCAGATATGGAAAGGCAATTTCTGAGTCTGATGGAGAAGGAGGATGAGAATGTCGCAAAGTATGAGGCTAACTTTACAAGGTTAGCGAGACATGCTGCCGATTATATACGTAACCCAAGGATTAATATTGATCGTTTCTTTGATGGGTTAAAACCATTTCTCCATCGAGCTTTAGTATCACAATCCTTCTCATCATACGAAGATATTGTCTTGTGTTCTATCAAGACAGAAAAGGAATTCTCTAAGTCTTATGACAACAAAGTAAAGCAAGAGAAGAAGAGAATGGTGGAACAAGAGACAGATAAATGGAAAAAGGGAAAGAAGGATTTTACATTATGTGATAATTGTTGGAAGAATCACCCTGGTACTTTCCTAAAAGGAATGGGAGTTTATTATAAATGTGGAGAAAAGGGTCACCAGGCTCCTGATTGCAATGGAAAGAAAGAGGCTATCAAAGTTGAATGCTACAATTGTAGAGAAATGGGTCATTATGCAAATGAATGTCCTATGCGTCAGGGAAACTTACCTCAGAAAAGGCCAAGGGATCAAGGACAATCTTATGCTGTTACTACAGTTGAAGCAGAATAACTAATGTATTGGTGCTTTTGGACTCATGAATAATATTCTGGTTATTAGAATAATGTGATATATATATATAAGGATTGTACTGCAGTACTTGTTGATTTAAGTAAGGTTTTAATATGATGAAGGTAATTATATTTTTAGTATGTGACAATAAAAGAAACTTTACTTTGTTTGGGGAATCTGATAAATTGATTTTGGAATTAAGAGACCTTTTAGAGAAAGTCTGGACAGAGGTATTTTGGATAACTATAAAGGTTGGAGTGGATTAAGTTGATCTTTGGATAGTATTGTTTAAGTTTAAAAAAATTTATGAAGATTATTTTTGGAATATTATAATACTATAGTTTTAGGAAAAGGACAACCTGCAGGGTGGGGCATAACCCGTCGCGTCGGACAAAGCTGCAGAAATCGAACCCACAATCATAGTGCGACAAGCCTTTATTTCCTACCACTAGCCTACATGAAGTCCCTAGTTATTACAAAATAATTTTACTAATCTAAATGGTATGTGTTATCATTTGGAACCTTATACAATTAGGATAAGTATAATATTTTTGAGTTATATTATCTTTTTGAGTGAAAGATGAGTTGAAGGTTGAAACTATAATTGTGAAGAATAAATATATATATACCTATCTCTTATTCAATGAATAAATTAATTCTTAAACTTTAGTAAAGGGATATTAAAACAAAAAATTTGTTATCCTAATACCTTATGTCTTGTTGAACTGATGATATTTTAAATCAACATAGATTGATGGATTTGAGGCCCTCAATTTGACAGTTGATTGTGATTGATGACCTCAGTCACTCCCTACAAATATTTACGTTTTCCTCCAATTATATGTCTCTAATTTCCACCAATGTTCTCCTTATCGAGATCATAATTTGGTGGTGACTTTCTTATATCCATTTCCCTCTTATTAAGGCTAAATTTTATTAATCTTATTTCCGATGTGGGTTTTCCACAAAGGTATTTTCTCTTTTCAACCTTTTATATTCAAAGAAAAAAATTTCAAATTGTGAGGACACAATTTTTTGAAGGAGGGGAGAATGTAACACCTTGAGCTTCCATGATACGCTTCTCATTCAATAATGCAATAACTTGCATTGTACGCAACATCGAGTTCTAAAACACCGCGACTAATCAAAGTAGCCGTTATGAATAGTAATGACCACTTTTTAAAATTATAGAAATTTTATATTTCAAAATGGACTTCATTTTTGTATTCGTAATATCGAAATTATCCATAGTTGAATTTTTTGTAATTTTCTGAGAACTTCCAATTTTTTATGAATAGTGAAAATTACTGAAAAATAACTTTTTAAATTAAAATAATTTATAGTGATAAATTATACTATTTAGTGGTTTTAATGTATAATTAGAATATATTTTTACCATTTTATCCAATGGTGGTCATTAGAATTAATTTAACATTGAAATTGGACATAAACAATTGCCAATCTTTTGATATAAATTGTTTCTTAAAAGCACGCTATTTGTTGTGACAGCGGGAATTAATTATAAACTTAATTAATGCAACTTATATGTTTGGAATTTTTTAAAATAGGCATAATTTTTGAATTTGGAATATCAATTATAGCTTAGGGTGAAATTTTGGCATTGTTCTGAAAAACTTCAATTTTGGATGAATAGTGAAACCACTAAGTGGTAGTTAAATAACTGATTTTTCAATTAAATGAAATATTACCACTTTTGTGATTTGATTTTCAAAAATCCGACATAAATGGTTTTTATCAAGAAGTAAAATGTGGTTCAATGAGATTAAAATAATTTTTTGGTGAATAGTAACTTTTATGTTCTTAATCGCAATTAGAGGTAATTAGTGTAGTTTATGGTAAAAATAATGTTTTGATAATATGATATGAGCTTGACACTTGTCCTAATCCTATTTGATGAGTCATGGACGACCAAGACAACCCATGGGTAAACTTGGGGACCCCATGGAGCCACTTTGGTTGGAAAATGACATTAATATATATTTATTTAATGTTAAAATTAAATTGACACAAACATGAGTTGTTCTACTAAAACAGTTTTTAAGTGGGGTTAGAAAAGTCCAAATTTTGACTATAAATATTAAATAGAAATATAAAATTATTTCCTACATCATAGTATTTTTTTCTAATTTTTAGACATTAAATAAATTAAATTATTTATGACATCATGATGATGCAGCGATGACCTCATTATTTAACGATTTAAATAAAATGGAATCATAATGTAATATCTAAGACCTAAACATGTCCAAAACCTATTGTATGAGGAGATTTAGAACCCTTATCAACTTAGCCACGAATTATATAAGTTTGGGACCTTTATAATCCGAAAATCATTGTATAATAATGTAAAATTTCCTTACTTTCCAATAGTGCCCCTCCTCTCCTCTTATAAAAGGCCCCCACCTCTACCACTTCATTCACACTTTCAAGACATTTGGCTCGGCCAAACTATGCCCAAATACTCTCCCAACTTCCCCTATTACTACTAGAAGACTCCCTTTGGGAAGAACGCTTCCCAAGGAAGCCTTTGGCTCAAATCAAAAAGAGTTACCCGATTTTGAGGTAATGTCTTCTGTAATGTTGTTTTGTTTTATTTTTCTTCTCCAACCCCCTAACCTCTTTTTATTCATTTCTTTTGTAACAAAACCAGTATCCTCAATATACTAGGATGTTTTTATAAGAAGGATTCGAGATACACTTACACACACCTACATTTAATGGTTAAAGAACATACGGTTTCTGTGGATGGCGAATTTCTGCCTCACGAAACGATGATTGTTCAACACTCATATAACACCTTAAAAGGTGGCCATTAATATGTCACTATATTTATATATGATATATAATATGTTTATGTTTTACTTATGCTTCTTTATTTCTCATTTATGGCATAATTTATGATTTCCATTATGGGTAAACGCGATAATTTCATTTTAGGAAGTGCGGACTACCGCCCCCTCAAAGTGATTTGAATCGTTAATGCCATATGTGGGATGTATAAAGGATGGAGTAAATGGTATTATACACTATATTATACTGGAGTAATATTATACATATATATCATTATGATTTAATTCCATTAAATATGAAATAGAAATGAAAGTAGCATTCATGCGTACGTACGGCTTACCGTCTCCATGAACGGTGCATTTAATTTCTTACCTCTAAATGTTACGTAATATTATAAATGAATGTATATACTGGATATATATGATATATATGACATCTAAATAATGAATATAATTCTGGAGATAATGGATATTCTACCACATAAACAAATTGTAATTATAAGAAGTTTATTGTTGACTCAAGTACCAAAGATCGACAAAACGACCGTTATTAACTTAAATAATTACATAATGTTCATAACATTGTAATAAGTGATATAAAAAGGATAATAAAATTAAAAATGGTTCTTAATGAGGTATATATTTACTCTAGTTTATTATTCAGGAGGTTAATGAACGGTTGAGTCAAGTCAGACACAAGGTAAGGGAACTTCTTAACCCAACTTCCGTTCTTTGGGTTAATCTCCTACTTTCAAATTATGTCATGATATTATTATGTCCTATATTGTATTTGTACTTTATTTATGTGTACATATAATGAATACACATAATAGATCTATTTTATTTTAAAAATGATCTTTGTAAGGACTTCGTCTCAATCTCCTTTCATTGAGGCATATTTCATTTTATACACAACTTTATTTTATACGGTGTATAAACCCCTTTGACTTTTACGTTTATTCAAAAGGAATCTTTTTATACGAAGCGTTTTGATAAACGACAAAAGGGAATGTTTTTCTTTCCCTACTTATGCGGTGACAACGACTTCTCCATCGCTGTGACCTTTATTTGAGTTTTGGCTTCCTCTACAAGCCATCATTTTTTTAATGAAAAATAAATACAATGTTTTAACATTCTTTTATTTTGGTATTGAAAATGGTTTTGAAAGCGTTTTCATTATATCAATGTGTTGTATTGATATCTTGTGATTGAAATGTGGAAATGTTATGTTTCCTTTATGCATGTTTTATGTGATATGATTATGTTATGGTTTCTGATATGTTTAAACCTATTCATATGAAGAATGTATTGGACTTAATAAGTGACGGGTGGAGCCCGCTATAGCTCCTCAATGCATCGTTAGGTCTCATGAGACAACTAGACGTGGAATTGGCCGAGGCCCTTTCCCAATTTGATTTATGGTTTTGGCCGAGGCCTTAATCATTTTAGATGTCTTGGCCGAGGCCTTGACAAAATGTTTCAGAATGTCTGGCATTATACATTCCCTCATTATGAATGTGGTTATTGATACTGCATGTGATTATTCGACTAGTATAATATCCATGTGAGTAAGTAAATGGAATTATTTAATTTCATTTTTGCCATATTATGATGAAGTTCAAGTTTAAAAAGTCTTTTGTTTTAGTTATACATTTCCTTAAATGTTAATGTTTATTTATGAAAGCTTCCGCAATATTGTTATCCTTACTGAGCATCTGAGCTCACCCCTTTCATTGTTTTAATATTTTCCAGGATGTGAAGAAGTATTTTATGAATGACCTGCAGGGATTCTCAGAATAGGATATGAGTGTGGACTATGGAGACATTGTTATTGTAGTTTTTCACTTTATGATGTAATATAATGTTTACGAATGTATCTAGTGTTTCCAAGGCTACTAAACTAATCGGTCTTTTGAGACTTGATCTTTTGTGATCATGCCAATGTTACGAAGTAATGCACCGACTCTGGGTAGCTGGGGTCAGGGCGTTATAAATATGTAGTAGATATAATGCATCAGAATTGGAGACTTCACTATTTGATTTAAATCATCACTTATGTTTATTTATATATTGATATAGATTACACAAATTTGAAAAATTAAATATAAAAACCAGTAGATCATTAACAAGTCTTTTCTTGTAGAGTTTATATATGTTCCTAAAGTTATAATGTCTTACTCTTCTATTACATAACAAATATTGATCTTACATTGCACTAAGGTAAGGTAGGTATTGGATTTTAAGGTCTTCTATGTTATGTATATAAATATTATCATGCCTATGATAATAGAGAATAAAATTATCCTTGAAATTGTTTTCAAGAAAATTATCAGTCATGAAATTAAGATGGAAATCTAGAACACAGAATTTTATTATGTTTATATGGTTGTTCTTAAGACCATTAACAAATAAAAATTTTGAATTTTAATCTTTTCCTAGAAGAACAATATTATATATACCATGAATTTATCCATTCACATTATCTCTAAATGTTAATTTTCCGCCATTATTCATAATCACATTTTCAAAGATTTTTTTCTTACTAGTCATGTTCATAGAACATCCATTATCCTTGTACCATGTATTTTTTTATGACACTTCCACTTTTTTCCTAAAAATAAAATAGTTAATCTTTATGAATCAAAACATTTTGGATCCCAAAATGTAAGAAAGTAAAATATTATAAATCTATATTGCCATGAAAAAATGGTATTTATAAAATCCTAAGGATTGGGTTTTTTTAAAACTACAATTTTTCAGTCAATGTCCGCAACATTAAAACTTAGTGAAAAAAGGACCACATTGGGGTACAAAATAGTTGTGACTAAAGAAATGTTTTTAATGAGAATAACCTTGTCCAAAAAGATTTATATGAGAAAAAAATTGAATACAATTTATAAAAATAATCCATTCAATTATTAATGTTTGAAAAATATTTATTTTATGAATATTTTTTAGATTTTAGTCTTATTTATAAATTTTTATCCTCATAGTCATTAGTCTTATAATTAGAGTTATTCTCTAAAACATTTTTCTAGAAAATCAATATTTCAAGTTGCATAAAAGTTTTATCCATTTCATAATTTACATAATTACGTATTTTTGAATCATTTTCAGAATCAATGGGTTTTTATGAATATATTTTGAATGATCTGATACTTATTTTCTTAAATTATGGATTCTAGAATTTTCCTTATCTATTTTGTTATTGATCTTATTATTTTCATTCCCATGTAACTTGTATAATATTGATACTTATAAAAATGAAGGTAATTTATTATCTTACAATTCGTAAGATTCTTCATATGAAGATACATAATATTCTTCAATTGAAAATTTTTCAGTTAATGATATATTCGTTAGAGATTTAGAATAATTCACCTTATAAATCCAACATTTATTTTCCGTTGGAATTTTGGATAGTAGAAAAATATTCTTCTGTCCAAAAAAATCAATATCATAAGATTCATAAAAATAATCACCACCACTAGAACTCCATTAGTAATTGGATTGTAAGAAATTCATAGATATATTATTATAGTAGTTATTAGGGTTTCTTTATTAATTCATATCTTTTATTTATTTACTTTCTGTCTTAGGGCATTCTGGTCATATATTACCTGCATTCTTTACTTTCATAATATGATACTTCTAATTATTTATTATCCAATCTATATTTCTTCTTGTAACAATATTTGAATTATTTCTTTACACTAATATTTGTCATCATTCAAGCAAGATTTGAACATTCATTACTAGAATGATCACAATCCCATCATTCAGATATAAAATTAGATTTCCTATCCATTGATATAATTACTCATTCCGGAGACTTTTTTCATATGATTTGATGTAGAGGTGAAATCAACACCACTATTGTCATTATTTTTCTTATCGTTATCTACATCATACTTCATTATTGATTCATGTCATAGAAGAGTTAATAATAACTCATCAAGGGTGGTGTTTGAAACTTTCATATTCTCATCAATTATCATTCATTTAGATTCATTGTCAATAGGAAAAATATCAATTATCTTATCGAGAAGAATCTCATCATCATATCCTTTCACATTCATAGTCCAATGGCCGTGGACAATAATCATAATTTTTTGTTGAGTATTGCTTATAGATTCTCTATAAAGTAACATAAAACCATGATATTCATCTCTATGAATAGCTCTTCTTATTTTGATATCCATGGATGTGCCTAAATGTGTAACTTCTATATTCCTCCAGATGCTATTAGCAGGTTCATAAGATGAAATCTGGATATAGAGATTCCTTTTCATAAAACATATTAATGTACAATATACATTAATGTTGATATTATACTGATTTTTTCATGATTTTTGAATTGTCTGATTTTCTTTGTCTAGAAGCATGTAGTCTCTAGTTAACAAAAGAATTATATTCACACTTTTATTCATAATAAAAGTCTTCATCCCATTGCTTCAGTTTTCATATTAATTTCCATGAAATATCAGCGGTATAAAATAATTTAGATTGAATATAGAAACAACATTCATTCCTTCCATTCTATTAGAAAATACAGAAGATATTTTTCATAAAAAAATGTCAGTTACGGGAGTTTATAAACAAATAAAATCATTAAGAAAATCCATAACAGGTAATGTAAAGAAAAGAAAGTTGAGCAAGAAAACATTTATGTAAGTATAATAATTTCAGAGACTTTATCTAATACACCTTATATGATTGAAATATATATAATGATTTATCAATTACAATAGGGGTTGAATTGTATGTTTAAAAACATTCATTTTTATACTTATGAAAATCTATTTTAAAAAATGTAATAAAATAAGGATTCACAAACCGATTTGATTATTTTACAATGAACATAACTTTCATTCAATTAGATAACTTTAATATAATAACGAAACATAATATAAATTTACATAGGGAAATATTCAGCCATAAAGCATATAGAATCTTATTTATGTCAGAGTATACATGCATAAGAACGTGTTAGAACATTACACTTTCTATCTTTACAAAAATATAGTTTAATTAAAACATGTAACAAAAACAGAATAGTATATGAAATTTTTTAACCTAAAGAGAAGGGAATTTAACAAATTTGGATAAATATCTATTTATTTATACTTTCAAGAAATTCTATCATAGCCACACCTTGAAAATACCTTGATATGATCAACCGTATCGATCTTGCTGTCCCTACATGCCCTCAAACTCAACGGTGATCAGACCCTCTGCCTTTCTATAACACGATGCACTTGATTGTACAACAACAATCAGAATAGCACTAAGAATAGTAGATAATATTGTGTCATCTTTAACATATTCTTTATAGTGTTCGTAAATGGAAGAATTGAGCAGATCCCTCAAAGATTATCAATTCATTCCATAGATTAATAGATATCAATGAAAACTCTAACTCTCATATTATTCAAATGATTGGGTATTTATATGAATGGATTCCAATCGTAGACATTCATCCTCCAATGGACACATTTAACATTAAATTTTTCAGGGACTTGTATAAGTGGAACTTAAGAAATGATTTTTTTAAAACACATTGGATGGCACAATTTTATATAAAAACTATGAAAAACATTACCATGATTAAAAAAATTTATCCCATTTAATATCAAATAGATTGAAATGTCAATTTTAGGAAATGAAGTAATTATAATAAAAGTATTTTATTAGAATCATAATAAATTGAAAATCATTGTCTATGAAAAATTGAAAATCAATTTTTAAAATAATAGAGAATTGTAGGTTGATTTAAGATGTAATCAGAGTCTAATTTTTTAGGAAATTAGATTCAAATTTTAGAAGAAATAAGAGTATTATTTTATGAGAAATAAGAGTTTGATATTAGGAGAAATTAGAGTATGCTTTTAGGAGAAATCAGAATCTGATTTTAGAAGAAATAAGTCTCTAGTTTCAAAAGAAATCAGAGTTTTATTTCAAGTGAAATCAATGTTTTATTTTAGGAGAAATTGGAGTATGAATTTAATGAAAACAGATTCTGCTATCACAGGATATCAGAGTCTTATTTTTGATTAAATTAGGGACTACTTGGAGAAGAAATTAGAGTATGATTTTTGAAGACATCATAATCGGGTTTTAGGAGAAATCGATGTTTGATTTAAGAAGAAATCATAGTTATATTTTGAAAGAAATAGAAGTCTCAATTCATGGGAAATTAGATTCTATAGAACTGTAATGTTTTCAGTTAGATAAAGATGTGATTTTATATTTCAAAAAAGTTTTGTTAGACTTGGTTTGAAAAAATATTAGTTAAGGTATTTAAGATCATGGGTAATGGAAAAAACTATTGTTTGAGAAAGAATATTACCCATAAAATATTTTATATTAGAGAAAGTTATTTTTCCGTAATAAACTGTGATTTTGATTTTCCAAAAATAATGGAATGGAAAATTCATAAAGGAAAATATTGACACAACAATATCCCACTTTTTAGAACAAAAAAAATCCTAAAATAATATAAGGAGTGATTTTCTCATTTTTAAAAATTAAATTAAATACTTCTCTCCCTTTTTTAATGACCCACGATAAATATGAATAAATTACACTTAGATTTTGAAATCTATAAGGATCGTATTCTTGATTATTTATAGAAATAAATCTTCCATACTTAATAATTTATTCATTAAGTTATCTCCCTATTAAATATTCATTCTCTATCTATATCATAATATTCATTTTGAACATTATTTTCCCACCCATTGTGATTTTCAAAAATGAATGGATATATTGAAAAACAGTATTTGAAACGTTAAGAGTATAAAAACAAAAAATGGAATGATAACATATTTCATTAAGATGAAATAATTTTTCACAAATACATATACAAAAAACATCATATTTGAATAGAAAATCATTCATATTCCCTTTTCTATTTTGGCATAATATTTTTCAAGGAAGCTTTCAGTCTTCTTCAATTCATTATGATCAACTTCAATTTTCTTATGCAATTATTCCCAATCTTGATTTTTCATTTATAGTTCATTGATCATGTCTTCTTAATATATAAGAATTTATCCTTTATACTTTATCAAAACTTCCCTATCTTTATGTTTTTCATCCATCTTTTCCATAAGATCTTATTCCCTTTTAAGAATAAGAGAAACTAAATTTTGTTTCCCATTGAGATCATTTTCATCTTAAAGGGGGTGAGCATGTTCTTCATTTATTTTTTTAAAAAACTTTTTCACAAATTCAAGAACCTATTATAGAACAATTCAAATGGATCTCTGACTGAATCAGAGAAATCATATAAAAATTTAAGTTCATCTATCACTGATATAGACCATTTAGTTACTTTTTCTCAATCTCTCTTATGAGAAACATAAAAGATTTGGAATGTCTTCAACTCAGCATCAAATTTGATAAACATTATCATAACAAATTTTGTTGAATACAACTTTTGATTGACTTTCTCATGAAGCTGTTGGCATCTAGAATCAATACTAGCAAAGAGAGGAATATAATTCCCAATAATTTTAATTTATTGAACCACAAAAAAGTGTTCTAAAAAGATGAAGACTCTGAGACAAATTCTTTTGATGGTGAGGTAAATTTATCTTTCTCGTCAACATTCCTCTTTGATGTTCTAGCAACCTAATTTATTTCTCATTCATGTACAACAGTAATAGGATAGCCAAAAAGAACTTTCTTTCCATTCTCATCATTATAGATTGAGTTCACAAATTTCTATGTTTCTTGGTCACTATCATAAACATGAACTATTTTATCATCATCATCATCAACTAATATATAAGTAACTTTATCTTCATTTTTTTACCAATATTTTTTTCATAATATTATTGCGAAATATCACCATTAGTACCTTAATTATCCTAGAAATAATCACACTTTTGAATTTATTGTCCTTTTGATATTATTTTGTTGTATTTTGATTAGGATGTTCAGATTTATTTTTTTAAAGGTTTGTCCTTCTCTTGGTATTCATCCACTATTTTTATAACATCATCACATTCCTCTTCTTTTTCATGTACTTTTTATTGTTCTTCAACTAAGGGTTACAATATAAAAATATCATAATTTATCTTATCTATAACAGGAGTCTCAGTTGGTACTGTTTATTGTAACAATGAATCTGCTTCCTGATCTTGTTTATATACCTTATTGGTATCTCCATGAAATTTTTGGATAATTTCAGTCTTCAAAATTTTCTTCTTCAACATCATCTCCTTGGATTTCCTCTCAAGCTCTTCGGATTCTTGTATTTTTTTAGGAATTAGTCAAAGTAGGCTCTAACCCAAAAAATGAATCTCCCTCCCCTTTCTTCTTATTGAGCTCTCTCCTTTTAGAAACAACTTCATTGGAAAAGTTCTTTTGTTTGTCCAACTTGGGTGGTGTAGATACTGGTTCAAGTGTGGATGCTTTCTTATTATGTTTCGACTCATTACCTTTTCTTAGATTTGTGGTTTTTTGGAGTTTTCTATAACATCCCTATTATCCAAAATACCTCAGATATACATATAAAGAAGATCAAATAGATATTTTTTATTGATATTAACACCAATATTCAAAAATTTTAGGGAATCATCAATCAACACCATGTTCATGAAAACTCAGTCCTTTTTAGATTATTGATATTTTTTAAAGAATATATAATTAATACAAAAATCATCTATAAGATCGCTGGATAAATAAATATTTTGGATTTCATGGTACCATTATTAATTTTTCTAATCATTAATTGAATGTACTTGACAAGGATTATACTCCATAGATTCACCAAGAACTCCATCAGGAATTTATCTTTTATTTTCAAGTAATCATTATCACCATTCCTCGGTATCAAAATACCATTCATCCAATGATATAGAAATCCATTGTTAGAGAAAATATATGAAATTATTGGTGTCTTCACTTGATTAATCTCATGTCACTCAATATAATTATCATTCTTAAAATAAAAACCCTCACAATGTAACTTGTGACTGAAAAATATTGCTTCTCCATAGTAAATTATATCCCTGATACTAGTATCCTTGCTGAAACACAAACAATAAGTCTTTTCAAAACTCCTAAATGAATGCATTTATCATCCTCCTCGTTTATAAAAATGAACTATACCACATAAATCTCTAAAAATATCGGCATATAACATATCAAGATTCTCCAATTTAGATATATAGTGACTTTCCCATCAATTATTATTTATGAGTTTTGAAACCAAAGAATCGTTAATTGATGAAGAAATTTTGGTCCACATCTGTTCTCAAAAAATTATCTAATCCTAGAGTTCCTTGTTGGTGGCATCATTGTATATGAGGAAACATCAAGAGAAATTATAATATGAATAAAAGGGGAAAAATAAAAGTCACACATGAATGTTGGTAGATCTTCAGTGAAAATGTTTAGAGAAAACTGATGTGGGATGAACAAATGGGAGTGCATTATATAAGATTCGTGGGGATGGTACATATTCCTAAATCAGTCCAATAATTGATATTATCTTGATCTGATCTAACTATTAAAATTAATGAGGGAGAAGTATTTATAGGTTACAATATATTGGTGTTTCAAGAGAAATTTAATTTTAGGGAGGTGAATTCTATAAGAATTTATTAAAACAGGATTCAAATAAAAATATGAAAAAAATGAAATTATGAGGATATAGATAATGAAATATTACTTAGGATTTCTCAAAAATATTTTTCAGTATTTATAAGGTTCTTCTTATGAAACATAGGTTCAAAAATGTTTTATTAGAGAACGAAAACTTATTAGGTTCTGATTTTTTTGGATAGGGAAATATAAGAGATTAAACATATGCACTCCCACTATGAAACGTAGTATGTTAATATAAGGAGATGTATTCAACAAAAAATTAATATTGTTTATTACCTTATGTTTATGATTACTGATATTTTTTTAAAATAGTCAAATATATTAGAGTGTATTGTTTGTGTAAATATGTCACAAGTTGATCTTTCATTCTAATAAATTGAAGAATGATATCTTCTATAAGTGTTTTAGCCCGAGGAAATTCATGCCCAATGCCTATGTGTTTTTCACAAGAGTGATGTGTAAGACTTTTTCATAGGGAAATTCAACTATTATTATCACACATTATATGTGTTTTAGAAAAACTTATTCAATAGTCTGTGAGTGTGTGTTTCATCCACAACAATTGAGAACAACAACTTCTAGGTTCTACATATTCAGCTTTATCCGTGGAAAGTGATACTGAGCCTTGTTTCATTAATGAACATGAATCTAATGAATCTTATATGATATTAAAAGTTTTAAATTTACATTTTATATGCATTATACATCCAAAAAAGTTATTATCCAGAACAATTTTAAATAAAATCATTTCCATATGAATATAAAATTTCTAAATCCATGGTTCCCATTAAATAGTGAATTTTTTTTCACTACATTTAAATGGGATTATTTTAGATTATATTAATATATTTCACATAATCATACTGAAAAAATTTATTCATGATTACTAGATATTTTGTATAATATTATTCTTATCATACCTGGATAATATTTTTTATCTACTAGTTTCCCAGCTTCAATAAGACCAAGAGTGCTTGAGGTACTAATTGAAGTACTTAAACTTTTAATGTTGTCAAATCCTTACATATTAAGATGATCATTAATATACTCATATATAGAGATATAATTTATTTATGTTTTTTGAGAAATTTGATATCCAAGAGAAAATGATAACTCAACCATCATACTCATTTCAAACATATATTTCATGTGATTCGTAAATGAATATGTAATGTCATAGTTTGGAATGGTGCCCAAAGATGCCCCGTACCTGGTTGGTCACATGACCTCAAGTGAATTTTCCCAAATTCTAGAGGCCTACAAATAGACATGAGGGCCATGGTCTGATAGTGGGAAAACTATTACCCCATTGGCAGAGTATACATAGCAGAATGAACAATAACAATCGATAGAGGAAGTAGTAAAACCATAAAATAGAAGTAAACAATGGAAAATTGATAGCATAAAACAATTGTATCATATATATAAATATATGAGGCATTTATCATATATCATGGAAAATATCCAAATAATCCATAGTGTTGGAAATACTATACTGAAACCAATGTACATAAAAACTATAAACTCTATTATCATCGCAAGACTGAGCTTGGTCACATGCTCTCCCGTTCCAACATCAATCATGTACCTGGTGTAGAAGGGCGTTTTTTCTTAACTATACATGAAACCCTATAATCTTGTTAAATTAAAAAGAATAACTGAAATAGGATGTGGGATGAATCCTAGTATGCAACCATCGAAAGATATGTGTCTTACAGTTTGTGAATATATATAGGTAATATGCATAAATGAACAATAAATTAGGATTTACTCACAAGTAAACAATCCTAAAATTAAAAATTAAATTTATTAATTATTCGGTCAATTTACTAATGTAATCTCAAGATCTAGAATAATAATTATATCCCATTTTATAGTAATAACAAATAGATGGCTCAATAGACCATCAAAATAATCAAATAAGTCTGGGTACACAAAATTTCTTTTCCTTGGAAGACTCGTCACAATTATTCATACATTCATGAGAAACCCTCTTAGAAAATTATCAAATTATGAACCCTATAGTTCTAAATATCATCAATTAAATAAAAAATTAACCTCTAGAAAATGTCACATAATCTTAACCTTTTGGTCTCATATAGAACCAATCATTCAAAAACGACAACCTAGGTAGCTCTAAAAGTAAATAACCCCATTTGTCAGTGTATCAACACTACATTATAATTACCACCCAATAACTCTAATAGTTAATTCCATGAGGTCCAACATTCATTTAATAATGGCCCTCTAAGAATATCTCATGATCTAACCACTCTGGTTCACGATCACTCAGTATCTCTTCCATTGAAGAACTCTAGGTCAACATTACAACAATTATTAAATAACTGACCCTAACTCGGGAAGCTCTCATAGTCAATTCCCCTTATCTCAATTTCATAATGTGAAACTCATGCTTTAAAAAAACAATTATTCCATTCTAACAATACTAGGCATGAAAAAAAGGAATCATTACTGGCATTCTAGACCCAACGACCATAATCAATCAAACATGGGAAACACACCCATAATAAAGTAAATAAGCCATATGCATAATCAATATCCCTATATAAATCCAAAACAATATAACATGTCTTAAACAGGGTTAAATTCCATAACATGCAATAGACTATAATGTTTTTTTGGAACTTTTATCATATATAATCCAAAGACAACCCAAGAAAGGCCCACACCACCTTCCTCAATGTTGAAATGTGAACACTCTAGATCATAATCCCTTGAATCATCCTAGAACGATGTATATATATAAGAAAATAGTAAAAACATTCCACCCTTGATAAATCATGAGATATGAGAAATTAGGAAGACAAGATCTATGAGAAGATATAACTCACTCCTGAGAATGAAACACTCCTAAAAACAACTCAGTCAGAGCTCAACATGATGAACGGGAGGAGCTTGACGATCTTCATCCATACAATGCTATCCTATATGAATCTAGGGGAGAAAAATGTGTTTCTGGACATGATATGTGATCCCACATATAAATAACAAAAAAGAAAAGAAATGTACAAGGAATGTAAATTTAATGTACATGTAATGTACTAAGCTCAACTGACCCCCTCATTATGTGGTCTGCCAGGTCACCAACACATCCATGTCCTTAGTCGTTACACAACCATTACATAGCTACACAATGTAATGAGTTAAACACCATGAAATAAAAAATACATTGTTTGTACATAGAATATTTTCTCATTCTCCATTATCATAAAAAACAACCTTCAATAAATATCTATACATAAAATGAGGATTCATGTTCTTACAATCATTCCCATGTAAATAAATTAATCAGTGAATTTCCCTTCCAAAGGTGGTGAAAGAGAAAAATCAAACAAATCTTGTCATTGGAATCATAAGGTGGCCTCCCTCTCCCTAGTCTCATTCTGTACTTTCCCATGCATCCATATCACCCATACCAGAGTAATACACCGGCCATCGATAACAATAGAGCTGTGATACAGAATCAGAATATTGTGGTCCTAAAAGGATGAATCCACCTCTAACTCAACCTCCTAGGGTTGAAAAATGAGAGACAGGTCGGAGAAGTAACTTCGTAGCTGAGAAACATGAAATAACTCGTGCATAGACTAGTACCATTGATGTAATGTCAACCGATATGCATCTGGCCAAAATCTCTTGAAATCCTCAATGGACCAATGTATATCAATGAAAGCTTCCCTTGTCTATAAATCCTCTTGTCTCCCTAACTCGGTGTGACATAATAGAAAACCTGATATCAGACCTCAATCTCCAAAGTTATTCTCTCTCAATCCGCATAATATTTCTGAAGATATTGTGTAGTATCCATCCTCTTCCAAATCAACTCCACCCGCTCAATGGTCTCCTAGACAAGACAAGGTTCCAGAATAGCTACCTCTCCTACTTCCATCCAACATAGAGGTGAGAGACATGTCCTACCATAAAAAGCCTAATAAGGTTCCATTTGAATCATCACATTATAACTTTTATTGTAGTAAAACTACACTATGGTATCTATCACTGCCATGTACCCCCTAAATCTAGGAAACAAGCTCAATGAATGTCCTCTAACACTTGAATCATACGCTCAGAATTGTCATCTATTTGGGGATGGTATGTTGTACTCAGAAGTACCAGTGTACCCAAAGACCCTTGTATCCTCTTCCATGCATTATATGTAAAATTTACATCCCTATATAGAATGATAGGGATTGTAACCCCTGGAAAGCGTGCAATCTCTCAGTTGTACAACATTCCAAGATCATCAAAATAGAATATTTCATTAATAAAAAATAAATGTGAAAACATCATGAGTCTGTCAACAAAAACCCAATCCTCATTATTCCCTTGAAACGACATCGGTAAACATATCACAAAATCCATTGAATAATTATTCAACTTCCACTTGGGAATGGATAACTATTTTAAAATCCATATCAATCACTGATGATCCACCGTCACCTAATGATAGGTGGATCAACTCATAAAAAATCCATCAATATCACTCTTTATACTTGGCCACTAATAATGATGATGTAGATCTCGATACGTCTTGGTGAAACCATGATGTACATATCAAACTGAGGAATAATAATCCAAAAATATCTCCTGGTGTATGTATTATGACACTAATAAACATTCATGAAAATGCAAGACCTCATCCTTTTCAATGGTCCACCCCAGAGGAGGGTCCTCCCCTGACACAGTCTCCTATTATATTAGGGATTAATAATCTGATTCCTACCTTAATCACACATGATCTAATATAGTATATGTAATATCTACATAAGAATGAATTGTCTTCCCCTTTCAGTCATGAGCCTCCAAATGCATCTTAGTGAATAGATCCATAATCTTCCACTCACGGTCAGCCTCATGAACTGATTGCAACTTAGGCCTCCTGCTTAACACATCAGCCACTACATTGTCTTTCCCTTTTAGGTAGGAATGTTCAATGCCAAAATATTGAATATACTCAACCTACCTTCACTGTATCAAATTCATATCATTCTAAGTAAATATATTCTTGAGTATTTTTTGGTTTATGTATACCATAAAATAACATCCCAAAAGATAATGTCTCCAACTGTGTAAAGCATGCACATCTGTAGAAAACTCGAGATCTTGTGTTTGAAAATTCCTCACATGTGACCTCAAATGTCACGACTCATATGCAATGACTCCTTCCCCTATATAATCACTACTCCCATTACAATACCTGATGAATCAATGTAAATAGTTTAACTATTTTCTGGATCCGGAAAAATCAGTATCGGTGATAAATTATTTCTCCCTTTCAGCTCTTGAAAGGCTAAATCTGAGGAATCTGTCCACAAGAACTTTTCAACCTCCATAGTAAGGAAGTTTAGTTGAACTATTTTTCATGAAAAGTAAGGAATAAAGCAACTGTGTAACATGTAAACTGTAGAAAAATATCTACCTCAATGACTTTCTTTATCTTCTCCCAGTAAACTACTACTTTCTTTTTTTCTTCGTCTATATATACTCCAATATCAATGGAAACATGAACCATGAACGAAATATGGTCCATCAAAAAGTATCATTTTTAGAGGATATCATGAAATTTATTATCTCTCGGTGTTATCAATACAGTTTCAATATGGATGGCATGGTCTTGTCGAGTGTAAGAGTACACCAAGATATCATACATGAAGACATCAACAAAATAATCCATGTAAAATATCGGTGTGTTCGTAAGGACAAATGGCATATAAAAATACACATATAGAGCATACCAGCTCTAAAAGGCTATAAGAGGTATAACTGATGGTCGAACGCACAATTGATGATAAATGGATCTCAAGTAAATCTTCGAGAACACCAGAGCTCCTCGAAGCTGATCAAATAGATCAGAAATCCATGGTAAGGGATATAAGTTCTTAACCATCCACTACTTAGAATTTTGATAAACCATACAATGTCTGAAGGTACCATTTGACTTCTTCACAAAGAGGATATGAGAACCCAAATGTAACGAATTGGGTCAGATGAAACCATTTTCCTACAACTCCTATAATTATTTCTTGAGATCACATAACATTGGTGTAAACATCCTATATGGAGAAATGGACACTAGTTCCACTCGTCTAAAAAGAACAGTAGAGAAACATACCTCTCTCTGGAGGTAAACCTAAATATTAGTCTAGATTGAAGGCCCTAAAATGATCCATAACTAATGGAATGTTACTATGTGATGTATGTTGGACATCTAGATATAAACTAGAACTCTATACTATATTTCTTCCAATGCCAATATGCTCTGGTCCATCTCTTCTATCCTGAAAATTCCATTCGCCCCTGTGCAGAAAATACCCCCCCATATGGTGATGTGAAACTCACCCTATGGTATTAGCAGTAATTAATGTCTTGAAAGGAGACTAAAGTGTTCATTCAAAGAATGAAATCAATGCCTGACATCTCTATGACATTGAAATCCCATTAGAAGTGACACCCACCAACTTCAAGAGGGAACTCCATGCACTAGAATACATTAGTCGTCCTAATCCCCAGTTGATTTCCAGATCCCAAGATCTTCATAATCGAAATAGATTTATAACTATGGGAAGCCCTTTTATCCAAAAGGGAATAAGCTAAACATGAGGAATCTAGAATCGTACATACATCCATAGTGGATCAGGGATCAGGCTCCTGCTGGGTCTACTCCACTATAAATGTCTGACCTATACCACGACCCTACAACCCTACCTGACAAACCCTAAGATGATCCACCATGTTGTCGCTAAAATCTGACTAACTAGCTACCATGACCATGACCTCCCCCTCAGCTGGAATGTCCCAACAAACTCTAATTCATTAACTATTGAGAAATTGGTTGTCCTACTCTTTAACCAAGAGTCATTATAGGTCCCCTCCCAGTATATTCTCGTGAGAATAACCTGCAAAAATGTAGAAGGTGACCCATTTTTTCACATGATCGGAACATGTTTGGGTCCTTTGGGAAATGAGGTCTTGTATATCCACTCTTCCGACATAGGTATCATACCACAGTGATACCTCATTAATCATCACATGAATGCTAATTGCGGTGCTTTCTGATATCAATAGAAGGAGTACCATCCTTGGTGGCCGAACTACCTTGGCTTGTAGCTCAAAGCTCCCCCAGATTTCACTCAGTAATGAATGCCTAGATCACTAGAGAAGTCCCCAAAGTCAGCTTAAAGAGATTCACCTATAATAAAATTTCTTATATAATACAATACTCATTAATAGTTAACAGAGATAACTCATCACCGCCTAAAACAAGTGAAAATTACTTACGCTCTGTAAAGTGTGTAGAGTAATCTGTCACGGAAAGAGCACCCTTCACGAAATGCAAGAACTATCGGACTCGATAAGCACTCAATGTCATAGAATATAAGTAATCATAAAAGGACCCATAAAAATCGTCCTAAACCATATATTTATTATTTCATTCCTATGAGATTACATCCTACTATCTCTTGGCAGAATCACAAAGAAAGCATCACCCACCTCTCTAAAAGAATCTCCCGATGTTCAAAGAGTGAAATCATGGCCTCTAACCATTACTCTTCAGCATGTGGTCCTCCATCATCTGAAAATGATAGAGGATTTTTTTGTTGTAACAACCATGTTATCTCTTTCGTAGATAAGGAATGATGTGGTGCTCCATAAAAGTTATTTTAAATCCTCAAAAGCCTTCATTGAACTGTGCATAAGCCCCAACATCTGGTATAACAGTCGGTTCCAAGACATGCATGATGGGAGGATCTGCCAGTATACCTTAATCTACCATTTACCATGTATGATCATCACCCTATATCTGGTGTAAAAATAGTTGATGTATTGGTGGCCTGACTCTACGAGGTGAAGGGAAAACCTTAGTTCAAGATTATCAAGGAAGACAACTCAAAAGTATAATTAAGGAATGGGAGAATAAAAATTGAAGTTTTACAATATAGGGTTACACGATGTGTATAACCCCTACATGACATGTTTTCTTGTTATTAAAATATGGATTGTAACTCTGCCAAACATTTATTTGAAACACCCAGACACACGAAATGTTCTACCTAAGACACAATGTTTACTAGAATCTTCCCTCCTTCCAAGGATCCTCCACATGGATAGAACTATATGGATATCACATGGAAAACCCTAAATGATGTCTTCACCCTAGACCTGATGTGTAATAATTAATTTATAACTACCCATGTCATTAGTCACACTGTCAGTTACATGGTAGACTCTACATATCATACATAAACTCTACACGGAGGGTACAACCTACGTTTCCTCTAACCATGTCATTGATTACATTTCTAGATTCATGGTTCATTATAAGAAACTGTTTACAATATAGACACATCATGTTCTTCCAAATTTATTCCAATCACATGTCCCTAATTCTACAGTTAGTCACACTTTTAGGAACTACACGACTTGTACTCATAACACACAATTTTTACTGATCAAAAGTTGTTTCTTCTCGAATATAAAAACTGATGGCGTGATTACCTGACACAACATGCTTTATTGTCTTGGTTTACGGATAGTAAGCCTCTGAAAAATCAATGTAACCCTTATAAACATAAAATTCTGTCAAGAGATGAACTATTACAACTTGTGAGAGCCTATACTCCCACAAATAAAAGTTTGGAATTCTTATTCATATCATAACATGACAAAATGGATCTATATTTCAAAAATGATCCACAAAATTATGATCCAAGAGGGACCCTAACACATATGGGACCAAAGTTTCACATCCATACAAAGGAAAATATTAAAATTTCAATACCCTTCCAAAATAAATGGAATTCTATCATGCTATATTTCACAACAGCATTCATATCTTGCACAACATTTATCACAATGACATGAAATCAGCAATGCATCACAATTGACATGATAAGAATTCATGACATGTGATCTCAAGAAACTAACTATATGATGAATGATACTAAATACCATCATCTCATAATGTTTCAATAGAAATATATCCACAACAATATCATCTATAATAGAACAAAAAAATGTGTCATTCAACGGTGAAATCAAATAAACTGTAAAAATTGAAAAACCAAAACAATTTTAATATTTGAGGTAACATGGATCTTCACAGTTCAAAAGATAGCTACATACAGGAAAAAATTATTACCAACTACCTATTACATCCTATACTTATCTATAGTCTAAAAATAGTAAGACAATGTAGAAACTAACTCCTCTGATACCACTTTATAACGTCCCAATTTTGGGTGCTTCCAATGGGTGCCCCATACCTGGTTGGCCACATGATCTTAAGTGAATTTTCCCAAATATCATGGGTTGTCACCTAGAAAAAAGTTACAAAGACTAATAATTGGAAAACTATCACAACATTGGTAGAGTGTACACAGTGGAATAAACAATAATAATAAATAGAGAAATAATTAATACAAAAATACATAAGTAATCAATAGAATACTGATTGCATAATACAACTAAAACATGTTTATAAATAAATGATGCATGTCACATGTATCTATGAAAATATAAACACAAGTCACAATGATAGAAAAAAATAGTGAAACCATATATTCGTAAAATATTAAACTCCAAAAACATTGAAATCATTAGCTTTGTCTAACGCTCTCCAGCTCCAACTGAATTCATGTCCAGATGAAGAAGGGTGTTTAACCATATCTACACCTGAAACCAAATAATATTATTGGTTCAAGAATCATGACCCAAATAGGGTGTGAGAAAAATTATTTTAGGAAACAACATATAGATATGAGCCTAATAGTCAGTGAATATTTATAATAGGTAATATGTAGAAATAAAGCAATAAACTACGATGTACTCAAATGTAAACAATCATAATGATAATAATTTCATTAATTTGAATTTATTAATTATTCAATCCACTAAATTAGGTGTCCTAGGTATCTATACTATGATTTGTATCCCCTGGGATAGTAATAAAACACAGATGTCTCAAAAGACCATCTAAATAATCATGTATGACTAAGTCCATGATTATGCTTTGGCTTGGCTGGCTCGTCACAATTATTCAAATATTCATGAGAAACCCTCTGGGAATTTTCTCATAGCATGTCCCCTCTAGGTCATAATATCATTAATTCGATAAATAATGTCCCTTTTGGAAATCTCACACAGTCTAACCCCTATGGTCCCACATAGCACTAATAATTCACAGATGAACATTTGGGTAGTTCTCATGGCTAATACCCATAGGTATGTGTGGCAACAATAAATTATAATGAGTAGATGAAAGTAGTCACATTCTATTCCCTAAGGACCAATATTCATTTAATGAAATCCCTCTAGGTATCTCTCAATGTCTAACCCCTCTGTTATATGACCACCCAGTAGATCATACAGTTAATGCCTCTTTGTCAACATAAAAATAATTCATTCATAAATGACCCTACCTTAGTAATCTCTCACAGTTCATGCCCCTGGGGAATTCTTTTCACAATATGAACCACAAGAATCTCAAATAATCAATAACTCTATCCTGAAAACATATTTTTTGGAAGACAAAGAAATCCTATCATGTTTTATAAAACCACTATCCAAGATAAATAAAACATGGGAAAAATACCCATAATCAAGTCAATAAACCTTATGCATATTCAGTAACCCTTTCTCAATCAGACACAACATAACAATTTATAAACAGTGTTAAATTCTATAGCACGCAATACCCTAAACATGGGTATTTGGTACTTTTATCAATATAATCCAAATACAACCCATGAAAGGCAAAAAACACCTACCATGATGTTGTACGAGAGACATCCTTGAACAAAAACCCTTGAATCAGCCTAGAACAATGTAAATCTATGAAATTAGGAAAAACAAATCAACCCTCGATAACCCATGAGAGTGGAGAAATATGGATGATAGGATCTAGGGGACGAACGAACTCACCAGTGGGAATCCAACACACTCGACAACATCTCAATCGAAGATCAGTTGGAGGAACAAGAGTAGCTTGAACATCATTGTCCATACATCACTCTCGTTTATGAAACACGAGGAGATGAATGTGTTTCTGATGTGAGATGTGATTCCACATTGATATAACAAATAAAATTAAAAGTACAAAACTTTTTCATTTAATGTACATGTCGTGTACTAACCTCAACCGGCCCCCACATTATGTAGTCTTCCAAGTCCCCAACACGGCCATGTACTCGACCTTTATATGGCTAGTACATGAATTCATGCAGAATCTTGGTACATGGCGTGTAATCAAAAGTACATGCTGTGTACGTATAAAATTTCCCCTTTATTCCTCTACCTAAAAAACTACCTGATATAAATATCCATACCTGAAATAATAATTAAAATTCTTGCAGAATTAGTATTGGATTTCATGGTTGATACATATATAATGTAATAAACATAAATTTGAACAATGAAAATATATTTCTTATATTTAATTATAAAAATAGTTGGATTAACAGTCCTCTTAAATTAATTATTTTCTAACAAAAAACTTGTATGTTTGTCAGACGATTCTTTAGAAAATTCTTCACATCCATATAAGGGATTGGTAAATTTTTTTAATTTTTTTAGATGGTTTCTGTCTTCAAAACCATGTGTTAGTGCAACATAAAGTTACCCTTTAAAATTTTGATTAAGGAGATCTCACTTCATGTGCGTTTAAATATTATAGAAATTAAAATATGCTGTAATGTTTTGTAGAATACGAATTTATTCATGTCTAGCTAAAGGACCCTAGGTTTTTTCCTAGTCCATTCCTTCTTGTTTATTATAGCCTTTGGAATCTAATCATGAAATATTTCATAGAATTATTTATTTTTCATCACATTTATTTCTGAAGACCCATATTACAACAATTATAAATGTTTCATTAGTTTATTCCACCAAGGTCTTGACATTTGTTCCTTTCAAATTCATTTAGTTTATTTTGCATAGCATTTATCCAATCATAATAAACTAACTATTCAATAGTGATTTTAGTTCATAATTAGGAATTAAATTTTAGATTCCCTACTTCATTTCATAATGAACATCTAGTCCCTATAGGATGATTTAAATAACCAATGATATTATCCCTGTGATTATTCTTAAGAAAAAACTAATTTAGGTTTCTTAAAACATATTCATTAACATGGGATAAACAACGTTCTACGGTAAATACTGTAGAAAAATTTTCTTTAGAATATTCTTTATTATAAGTGTCTTCCATCAAAGGAAGATAATCAGTTTTGAAAAAAATAATGAAGATGTAGTCTGGAATTTTTTAAAAACAAAATAATTGGTTTCATCAAATTTAACATGTATTGTTTCTTCAAAAGTACAATAATTTCAATTAAACATTGTATAATCCTTAGATGTAGTGGAGTAGCCAATGAAAATTCATTTATCAGATTTGGGTGAGAATTTTTGTATGTTACTATTTGTATTCAAGATGAATCCATTGCATCCATATACTTTTAAGTAAGAAACCTTTGGATTTCGACCAGTTCATAACTCATAAGGTGTTTTATTATGAAAATGTCTTATTAAATATTAATGTATAGTATAGAATTTAGTACATAAAGCTTCATCCTAATACTATTTTGAAAAATATTTTTTAATCAACATGTTTATATTTATCTCTTTATGAATATTGTTTCTTCATTCAAGAAAACGGGTTTTGAGGAGTCCTTAGAGCTGAGATGTTTTGAGTAATAACTTTCTTACTACAAAAAGTATCAAATTATGAATTTCTAATTTCTCCAGCATGATCACTATGAATAGTTATCAATGGAAGATTTTTCTCATTTATTAATTTGTCTGAAAAATATTTAAAATATGAAAATGATTTATATTTCCTTTCTAGAAAATATAACCTTTTAATGGAATCTTGATTTATACTTTCAAAAAAGTCTTTCATACCCACACCTTCGAAATACCTTAAAATGATCATCGGTATCTATCATGATATCCCTACAGGCCCTCAGACTCAAAGGGGATCATACCCTATATCATTCTATACAACGGTGCACTTGATTGTACAACAACAATCAATATCGCACTAAGAAGACTAGATAAGACGGTCTCATATTTAACATATTCTTCACAGTGTTCGGAAATGTATGATTTGAGCAGATCCCTCACACAGTATCAATTCATCACATAGATTAAGAGATCTCAATGATAACTCTAAAACTAAGCTTATTGAAGTGATTGGTTATTTATAAGCATGGATTCCAATGGTAGACATCCTCCTACAATGTTCATATTTATCCTTAAAATTTGGAGGGACTTGAATAAGTGGAACATAGGAAACAGTTGTGTTAAAACACATTGGATGACATAATTTTATATACAAAACTATGAAAAACATTACCACGATAAAAAAAGTTATCCCATTTAATATCAAATATATTGAAATGTCACTTTTATGAAATTAGGTATTTATAATAAAATGATTTAATTAGATTTTGAAGAAAGTGAAAATAATTGTCTATGAAATATAGAAAATCAATTTTTAAAATAATATATAATTTTATTCTGATTTCAGATATAATCAGAGTCTAATTTTTCAAGAAATTAGAGTCCAATTTTAGATGAAATAGGAGTATTATTTTAGGTGAAATCAGAGTTTGATATTATGAGAAATTAGTGTATGATTTAAGAGAAATCGAAGTCTGATTTTAGAGGAAATATGTGTCTAGATTTAAAAGAATTCAATGTATGATTTCCAAGGAAATAAAATTTTTATTTTAGTAGAAATTGCAGTATGAATTTAATGAAATCAGATTCTACTATCAGAAGATATCAGAGTCTAATTTCTGAGTAAATTAGAGACTTCTTGGAGAAGAAATCATAGTATTATTTCAGAAGAAATCAGAGTATGATTTCCGAAGAAATCATAGTCGGGTTTTAGGAGAAATCGATGTCTCATTTAAGAAGAAATCGTAGTTATATTTTAAATGAAATCGATGTTTCAATTCATGGGAAATAAGATTATATAGAACTATAATGTTTTCAGTTATATAAGGATCCGATTTTATCTTCTAAAAATGTTTTGTTAGACTTTTTTGAGAAATTATTAGTTAAGGTATTTAATATCATAGGTTAAGACAAAAAAAATTGTTTGACAAAAAATATTATGCATAAAATATTTTATATTAGAGAATGTTAATTTTCCTTAATAAAATGTGTTTTTGATTTTCCAAACATATTGGAAGGGAAAAATCATAAAGGAACATATTGACACAACAATATCCCTCTTTCTGGAAAATAGAACAAAAATCATAAAAGAATATAAGGACTGAATTTTTCATTTTTAAACATTACATGAAATACTTTTATCCCTTTTTTAGTAACCTATAATAAATATTAAAAACATCCCCTTAGGTTTTGAAATACCAGAAGGATCATATTCATGACTATTAATAGATATAACTCTTTTATACTTATGAATTCATTCATTATATTATCTCCCTATTACATAGTCATTATCTATCTATAACATAATATTCATTTTGATAATTATTTTCCCAGCCATTTTGATTTTGAAAAAGGAATGGATGGATTGGAAAAATTTATTTTAAATGATAAGAGTATAAAAAAAACAATGGAATGAAAACATATTTCATTAAGATGAATTTTTTTCAGAAATACAAATACAAAAAAACATCATATTTTAATAAATAAATAATTCATCTTTCTTTTTCTCTTTTTGAATTATCATTTTTAAGGAAGCTTTCAGTCTTCTTCAAATTGTTATGATCATCTTCAATCTTCTTATGAAACTATTCCTAATTCTGATTTTTCATTTAATGTTCCTGGATCTTGTCTTCCAAATACATAAGAATTTATCCATAATAATTTATCAAAACATTCCTATCTTTATGTTTTTCATCCATCTTTTCTATAAGATCTTATACCCTTTTATTATTAAGAGAAACTAATTTTTTTCCCATTGAGATCATTTTATTCTTGAAGGCAGTGAGCATGTTCATTATTTATCTTTTCTAAAAAACTTTTTCACAAATTCATGAACCTATTATAGAGAAAAGAAAATGGATCTTTGATTGAATCAGTGAAATCATAAAATAATTAAGTTAATCTATCCTTGATATAGAACATTTAGTTGCTTTTTTTTTTCAAGATCTATTATGAGAAACATAAAAGATTTCTAATTTATTTAACTTGCCTCCAAATTTGGTAAACTTATTCATAACAAGATATTTTGAATACGCCTTCTGATTGATTGAATCTTGAAGCAGTTTTCATCTAGAATCAATACTAGGAATGATAGGAATATAATTCACAATCACTTTCAAGTATTGAACCACACAATTGTGTTCTAAAGAAGATGAAGAATCTGAGACATATTATTTTGATGGTGTGGTGATTTTATATATCTCATCTACTTTTTTCCTTGATGTTCGAGAAACATCATTAATTTTTATTTCATGTACAACAATCATTGGATAGTGAACAAGAACTATCTTTCCATTCTCATTATTATAGATTGAGTTAACAAATTTCAATGTTTCTTTCTCAATATCACAAACATGATCTATTTTATCATCATCATCATCTACGTATATATATGTACCTTTATTTTTATTTAGTTTACCAATCTTTTTGCCATAAGATTATTGAGAAGTTTCACCATTACTACCTTAATTGTCCTAGGAATAATCACTTTCTTGAATTGATTGTCCCTCTTGGATTATTTGGGTCTATTTTGATTATGATGTTTAGATTGAATTTTTTTTTGAAGGACTGTTCTTCTCATGATATTCTTCCACCATTCTTATAACATCATTGCATTCCTATTCTTTTTCTTATTCTTTTTATTGTTCTTTAATGAAGGGTTCCAAAATAAAAATATTATAATTTGTCTTTTCAATAATAGGAGTCTCAGTTGGTACTTGTTATTGTAATAATGAATCTACTTCCTAATCATGTTTATATGCCTTCTTTGTATCTCCATGAAATTATTGGATAATTTTATTCTTCCAAATTTTCTTCTTCAACTTCATATCTTTGAATTTCCTCTCAAGCTCTTCAGATTCTTGTATTTTTTAAGCATTATTCATAGTAGTCTCTAACAAGAAAAATGAATCTCCCTCCCTTTTCTTCATATTGAGCTCTCTCCCTTTATAAAAAACTTCATTTGAAATGTTCTTTTTTTCTTCAGATTAGGTGGTGCAGATACCGGTTCAAGGGTGTATTCTTTCTCGGTAGGTTCCGACTCTTTACCTTTTCTTAACTTAGTGGTTTTTTGGTGCTTTCTATAAAATCTCCTTTATCTATAATACATCAGTTATACTTATCACGAAGATGAAATATTTCTTTTTCTTGATACTAAAACCAAACATCAACATTTAAAGGGAATCATCATTTAACATCATGTTTGTGAAAACTTTGGCCTTTTATATTATTTATATTTTTAAAGAGTCTATACATAAGACAATAATCATCAACAATATCACAGGATAGATAACAATTTGGGATTTTATGGTCCCATTATTAAATTTTCTAATAATTAATTGAACGTACTTGAGAAGGATTATACTCTACTGATTCACCAAGAACTCCATCATGAATATCTCTTATATTTTCAAGTAATCCTTATCACCCTTCCTCGGTATCAAAATACCATTCATCAAATGATATAGAAATATGTGGTTTGAAGAAATATATAAAATTATCAGTTCCTTTACGCCATTAATCTCATGTCACTCAATAGAATTATCATTCATAAAAGAAAAAACCTTACAATGTAACTTGTGACTGAAAAATATTGCTTCTACATCGTAAATAATATCCATGATATTGGTATCCTTGTTGAAACAAAAACAATAAGTCTTTTCAAAAGTCTTAAATGAATACATTTATCTTCCTCCTAGTTTATAAAATTGAACTATACCACATAACTCTCTAACAGTATCAGCATATAAAATATAATTATTCTTAAATTTAACTATATAGAGATGTTCCCATAAATTATTCATTATGATTTTTGAAACCAAAGAATTAGAAATTGATGATGAAATTTTGGTCCACCATCCGTTCTCAAAAATTTATCTAATCCTTGAGTTCCTTGTTGGTGGCCATCAGTGTATAAGAGGAAACTACAACAAAAATTCTAATATTAATAAAATGGGAAGACTAATAGTCACACATGAATGCTGGGAGAGATTCAGTGCAAAAATTTAGAGAAAAATGATGTGAGATGAAAAAATGGGAGTCCTTTATATAAGATTCGTGGGGACTGTTCATATTCCTGAATCAATACAATAATTGATATTATCTTGATCTGATATAATTGTTATAATTAATTCTAGAGAAGTATTTATAGGTTATGATATATTGAGTATTGAAGGGAAATTTAATTTTAGGGAGGTGAATTCGATAGGAATTTCTTCAAACAATATTCAAATACCAATATGAAAAAAATAAAATTATGATGATATAGATAAAGAAATATAACATAGGATTGCTCAGAAATATTTTTCAGTATTTATAAGGTTCCTCTTATAAAACATAGGTCAAAAAATGTTTTATTAAAAAAAGAAAACTTGTTAGGTTCTGAATTTTTTTTGGAAAGGGAAATATAAGTGATTAAACATATGTACTCCCTCTATGAAAATGAGTATGTTAATATAAGGAGATGTTTTCAACAAAAAATTAATATGGTTCATTACCTTATGTTTATGATTCCGAACATTTTTTAATATATTCAAATATATTAGAGTGTATTGTGTGTGTAAAAATTTCAGTAAGATGATCTTTCATTCTAATAAATTGAAGAATGATATCTTATTTAAGTCTGTGAGCCCTAGGAAATTGATGCCTAATGTCTATGTGTTTTTCACGAGAGTGATGTGTAGTAATTTTTCATAGTGAAATGGAACTAGTATAATCACACATTATCTATGTTTTAGAAATACTTATTCCATAGTCTATGACTGTGTGCTTCATCCAAAACAATTGAGAACAACAACATTCATGTTCTACATATTCAGCATCATCAGTGGAAATTGCTAATGAGTCTTGTTTATTGAATGAACATGAATCTAATGAATATTTTATGATATTAAAAGTTCTAAATGTACATTTTATATCCATTATACAACCAACAATGTCATTATCGAAAACACTTTTTAATAAAATCATTTCCATAAGAATTGAAAATTTATAAATCCACAGTTCCCATTAAATAGTGAATTTTTTTTCAGTACATTTAAATGAGATTTTTTTAGATTATATTAATATATTTCACATAAACATACTGAAAACATTTAGGTAGGATGACTAGATATTATGTATAATATACTTCTTATCATACCTGGAAAATATTTTTTATCTATAAGTTTCATAGCTTCATTAAGACCAATAGTGTTTGAACTATTAATTGGAGTACTTATACTTTTAATGTTGTCATATCCATAAATCTTAATATGATCATTAATATAGTTATATATAGAGATATAATTTATTTATGGTTTTTGATAAATTTGAAATCCAAGAAAAAATGATAACTCAACCATAATACTCATTTCAAACTTAGATTTCATGTGATTCGTAAATGAATATGTGATGTCTTGGTTCGCAATGGGGCCCAAAGATCCCCCGTACCTGGTTGGTCACATGAAATCAAGTAAAGTTTCCCAAATTCTAGAGGCCTATGAATAGAAATGAGGTCTAAGGTCATATTGTGGGGAAAATATTACCCCATTGGAAGAGTATACATAGAAAAATAAACAATAATAATCGATAGAGGAACCAGTGAAACCATAAAATAGAAGTAAACATTAGATAATTGATAACATAAAACAACTATATCATGTATGTAAATAAATTATGCATGTATCATGTATCATGGAAAATATCCATACAAACCATAGTGCTGGAAATTCTATACATAAACCAATGTACATAAAAACCGTAAACTCTATTAGCATCGCGAGCCTCAGCTTTATCCCATGCTCTCCAGTTCCAACCTCAATCATATACCTGAATTTGAAGGGTGTTTTTTCATCACTATACATGAAAACATATAATCTTGTTGAATCTTAAAGAATAACTGAAATAGGGTGTGGGATGAATCCCAGTAGGCAAACCACCAAAAGATATGTTTCTTATAATTAGTGAATATATATATGTAATATGGAAAAATCAACAATAAACTAGGATTTACAAAATGTAAACAATCCTAACATTAAAAATTAAATTTATTAATTATTAAATTATTTTAAAATTGTAATATCGAGATCTAGCATAAGAAATATATCCCATTATATTGAAATAATAAAATAGACGCCTCACTAGATTATCAAAATAATCAAGTAAGACTAAGTACAAAATTGGGCTTTGCCTTCGAAGACTCGTCACAATTATTCAAACATTCATGAGCAATCCTCTTGGAAAATTCACAAATTCTGAACCCTCAGGTTAAATATATCATCAATTCAATAAACAATTACCCTCTTGGAAATGTCAAATGGTCTAACCCTTTTGGTCTCATATAGCATAATCATTCACAAATGACCACTCGAGTAGATCTCAAAGTAAATAACCCCATTTGTCAGCGTAGAAACACTAAATTATTATCAACACCCAATAGTTCTCCCTGTTAATGCCCTAAGGTCCCACATTCATTTAATAATGACAATATGTGAAGATCTCACGATCTAACCCCTCTGGTTCATGATCACCCATTATCTCTCCCATTCAATAACACTAGGTCAACATAAAAACAATTCTTACATAAATAATCCTAACTCAGGAAGCTCTCATTGTCAATTCCCCTTGTCTCTATTTCACAATGTGAAACTCATGCTTCTCAAAAAAACAATTTTTCCATTCTAACAATACAAGGTATGAAAAAAAAAGTAATCCTAATAGGTTTTCTATACCCAACGACCATAATCAATCAAACATGGGATACACACCCATAATAAAGGAAATCATCCATATGCATAATCAATATCCCTATATAAATCAAACACAGTATAACATGTCTTAAACAAGGTTAAATTCCATAACATGCAATAGCCTAAAAAGTGTTTGTGGAACTTTTATCATATATAATCCAATCACTACCCAAGAAAGGGACAAACCACATTCCACAATGTTGAACAATGAACACTCTAGAATATGTTACCTTGAATCGTCCTAGAATGACGTATATATAAGAATAAAGATTAAACTTTCAACCCCTGATAATTCATGAGATATGAGAAATTAGGAAGACAATATCTATGTGAAGAAAGAACTCACCGGTGGGAATGAAACACTCCTAATGACGTCTCAGTCGGAGATCAGTATGATGAATGGGAGGAGCTTGAAGATCTTTGACCATACGATGCTATCCTATATTAATATGGGGGAGAAAAATTTGTTTCTGGACATGATATATGATCCCGCACTGAAATTAAAAAAAGAAAAGAAATGTTCAAGGCATGTACGTTTAACGTACATGCAATGTACTAAGCTCAACTAACCCCCTCATTATGTGGTCTTCCAGTTCACCAACATGTCCATGTACATGGACGTTGCACAACCATTACACAGCTACACAATAAAACTAGTTAAACCCCATGTACTAAAAGGATAATTGTTTGTACTTATAATATTTTATCGTTCATCATTATCATAAAAAACAATCCTAATTAAATTTACATACATTAAATAAATATTCATGTTCTTAAAATCATTCCAATATAAAGAAATTAATATATAAATTTCCCTTCCAATGGTGGTTAAGAAGAATCATTAAACAACTCTAGTAATTGCGATTATAAGTTGGCCTCCCTCTCTCTAGTCTCAAACATTACTTTCCCAAGAAGCTATAACACCCATACCCGAGGAATACACATGCCACAGATAACATTCGTGGATTGATACACAATCAGAATATTGATGTCCAAAAAGGAAGAATCCACCTCTAAATCGACCTCCTATGGTTGAAAAATGAGAGACAGGTCTGAAAAGTAACTTCATTGCTGAGAAACAAGAAATACATCGTGCATAGACCAGTACCATTGAGGTAACGTCAACCGATATGCATCTGGACCAACCCTCTTGAAAACCTCAATGGCCCAATGTATCTTAGTGAAAGTATCCATTGTATCTAAATCCTCTTGTATCCCTAGCTCAGTGTAACACATTAGAAAACATTATATCAGACCTCAATCTCTAATGGTCTTCTCTCTCGATCAGCATAATATTTCTGCCGATATTTTGTAGTATCCATCCTCTTCCAAATCAACTCCACAAGATCAATTGTCTCCTAGACAAGACAAGTTACCAGCATAGCCAAAGACCCAAAGACCCTTGTATCCTCTTCCATACATTATAAGTAAAACGAGTATCCCTATATGGAATGATAGGGAGTGTAACCCCTGGAAAAGGTTCCATCTCTCAGTTGTATAACTTTCCGTGATCATCAAAACATAATATTTCCTTGATTGAAAATAATTGTGAAAACTTCATGAGTCTATCAACAAAAACCCAAACCGCATTATTCCCTTGAAACGATCCCAGTAAACATGTCACAAAATCCATTGCGTCATTTTTCAACTTCAACATGGGAATGGATAACTACTGTAAAATCCCAGCCGATCACTAATGATCCACCGTCTCCGGAAGATAGATGGAATATCTAATAATAAAACCATAAATATCTATTTTCATACTTGGTCACTAATACGGATGATGTAGATCTCGATACATCTTGGTGAAACTAGGATGAACATCCAAAACTGAGGAATAATAATTCCATAATATATCCTCATGTATGTATTATCACAACAAAAAACATTCATGAAAATACAAGACCGCATTCTTTTCAATGGTCCATCCTAGAGTAGGGTCCTCCCCTGACACACTCTCCCATTATACTACTGATTAATAATATGATTCCTACCTCATCCAGACATGATCCAACAAAGTATATGTAATAGCTACATAATAATGAAATGTTTTTCACTTTCTTTCATGAACCTCCAAATGCATCTCAGTGAACAGATCTATATGCTTCCACTCACGACTGGACTCCTGAACTGATTGCAATTGAGGCCTCCAGATTAACACATCAGCCACTGCACTGCCTTTCCCATACAGGTAGGCAAGATCAATGCCAAAATTTTGAATATAATCAACCCACATTTTATATCTCAAATTCATATCCTGCTGAGTAAATAAATTCTTGAGTCTTTTTTGGTTGATTTATACCATAAAATATTGTCCAAAAAGATAATGTCTCCAACTTTGTGAAGCATGCACAATTGAAGACAACTCGAGATCATGTGTTGGAAAATTCCTCACATGTGACCTCAACTATCGAGACTCATATGCAATGACTCTTTCCCCTACATAATCACTACATCCTATATAATACTTGATGTATCAATGTAAATAGTGTAACTATTTTCTGGATTTGGAAAAATCAATATCGGTGATAATTTAATTCTCTCTTTCAGCTCCTGAAATGACGAATCTGAGGAATCTTCCCATAAGTACTTTTCAACCTCCATAGTAAGTCCCTTCATTGGCACTATTTTGTATGAAAAGTAATGAATAAAGAAACTATTTAACAAGTGAACTACAGAAAACTCCGTACCTTAGTGATTTTCTTCATCTTCTCCTAGGAAACTACTACTCTCAATTTTTCTTCTTCTACTGATACTCTTGTATCTAAGAAAACATGACCAAAGAACTAAATATGGTCCATCCAAAAGAGTAATTTTTAGATTATAGCATAAAATTGATGCTCTCTCGGTGTTATCAATATGATTTCAAGATGGATGGCATGGTCGTGGCGAGTTTGAGAGTACACCAAGATATCATGCATGAAGGCAAGAAAAAAATAATCCATGTAAACTATCAGCATGTTCAAAATGTTAAACGGCATAGAAAAATACACATATAGACCATACCTACTAAAAAATTCAATAAGAGGTATATCTGATGGTCGAAGACTTAGTTGATGATAACTGGATCTCAAGTCATTCATTGGGAACACCCGGGATCTGATGAAGCTGATCAAAGAGATCAGAAATACAATGTAAAGGATATTAGTTCCTAATAATCTACTAGTTAGAATTTTAATAATCTATACAATGTCTGAAGGTACCATTTTATTACTTCGCAAACAGGACAGCATAACCCCAAAGTAACAAATTGGGTCAGATGAAACCATTTTCCTACAACTCCTCTAACTATTTCTTGAGATCATGTAACTTTGGTGTATCCATCCTATATAGTGAAATAGTGTAGAGACCCAAAGCTTGACATACATGGATATTAAATTATTTTTTCAGAATAATTTATACATAAAAATTAAACACAAAAGGACAGTAGTACTTTATTGTCTTTGTAAACTCGTAATATAATCTTGTATTCTTGGTGAATGATCATCAACATCTCCCATAAAGATCATCCCCATTTTTTTTCTAACATAAAACATTTCATTAAATCCTGGGGAAATGAAAACATAAAAAGGGTGAGCTCAAATGCTCAGTAAGGGTAAATATAGTGAACATAAAACAATCCATAAACATTTGAATGCAAAAACATGAACATAAAATCTAAACATCAATATCTTGAGAAAAGACATAAATTGTGGAAGTATGTAAGGAATATATCATAATGGAACATCAATCATGATAAAATAGCATGGTAATAAAACATGTAATTGTGGAAACCATTAAGAACAAGATATGATTTCCATAGTAGCCAAAGAATTTCTGCCAAGACCATCTTAGTGGACAATGTCCATTTCTGAATCATGTTCAATCCTCGTTCCAGTCCTGTATCACTTAACCAGATAAACTTACTATTCCATCCATGTCTATCTCATGAGATATAAATATTTACCCAATATATTGGAGGGAGATATAGGTCACACCCATCTCATAATGAAATCATTCTTACTTGTTCTAGAAATTGAATATAAATCATTCATCATAAGACAAAGAATAAAATGGGTTTCTTAAACATCATCCCATCATAACATAATACATAAAAAACAAATGGATATCATTTCATCATAAGAAAAATAAAACCATGTAAATAATCGAGACATTATACTTGAAAAATAATCATACTAAATAATGTCATCTTAGATGGAAAATAGTTTTGACAAAACACTTGAAATGAATTCTTGAAGAAAATATCCATTCTTCTTTAAAATCATTTTCTTATCACAAATTTACATTATATTTTAAAAGAAAAGTATTTTGTTGAAAATAATCATGAAATACTACATAGGATGCTTCATGGAAATAAGGCTCTATTAATCTTTAAAAATCTGTTCATGCCGTTTAATTAAAAAAAACATTCTTCTCGTACTTTTGTCGGAAAAGTTAAAAAAAGTACGTCGTAACGTAAACAAAAGAAAGATTCCTTAAATACCATGTAGTAAAAGTAAAAAAATGGGTAAAAAGGAATTTAAACATAAATGAAACCATTTTTAGAAAATAGTGTCATAGATGATTAATATAACCCCAGTAAATACTTATGAATAAACAATCTTAGATAAAAACAAGATTAGAAAAGTTATCCCTTACCATAGGTATGATATGCTTCTTTCGTATTCGAACCTCCTGTATAATGATATAAATAATTTCATTGACTTATTACAGAATCATATTCGTTGTTATGATATCATATATGGTTCACTTCTGACTTTATATTAGTCGTTCTTTTTTAAATTCCATGTTAAAGCAGCATTTTGGGTGAAATTGTTTTATTTATCGTACATGTTTGGACTTGTTGTTCTTGATATTATTATTACTTATATAATGATTTAATTAATTCCAGAATTAAAATCATGATTTATATATCATATATATTCAGTATATATATATAATATATAGATAAATGAAATGAAATACACTGTTCTTAGAGACGGTAGGTTATACGTACGCATGAACGTTGTTTTGTTTTCCTTATTGACATGAATAAAAGTAAGTAGATGACATATATATATATATACATAAATCCAGTATCTTTATCATTTCATATATTTAATTATTATTCATTATATATACTTTATAATAATTCTTGAGTGGTTAACATGGAGAATGAATCTCATCGCTTCGTGGAGATGGTAATCCGTACGTACGTGCGAGCGATGATATCACTAACATAATTATTAAATTGAATTAGTGTTGATGATATAATATCTTTTAATCTGTATTATTTTATAATAATCATATATAGTTATTCCTTACACCATTATACCCATCCATGTAAGGTGGTGTGGAAAAACTGATTTCACTACGGTGTGGAGACGGTATTCCGTACGTACGCATGCACAGTGATTTTAATTTCCGTAGGATGGATTGATGGTGAAATAGGGTTGTTTCATATTTATAATAAAATATCAGTATATTATTAATACTTATGTTATTACTTTATAATGAAACAACTTAAGAAGAGTTAGTAGAAGAAGAAATAAACTTGAAATAGTTGGTATAAGAGATTACCTATTCCTCGATGCACTTCCTTTAAAATTCTTCTTAGGGAACTAGAGTTATTTGTTTGAGAAGACCAGAACCTCTATGATATAACTATAATGGTTGATAAGAGGAATTGGCAGGGTTTTTCCATGCTTCATGGATCAAAAGGGTGTGAAAACAGGAGGGAATGTGTGCCCTTTTTATAAGGGAGGAGAGGGGAACCTTTGAAAAAACATAAAATATTATTTTATAATAAAGTCATATTCGGTTTATAATAGCTCAAAATTTATTTATTTCTAAGATAAAGTGGGTATGGTTCGAAATAATCTCAACCAATAGGTTTTAGAAAAGTTTTGTTTACTATTTTAACCTTATCATTTATAGTCAAGTCTAAGTTAAATAATTTATCTTTTACTGTATCTTCTTGTTTTCTTACACTATATGGTTAATAAACATACTATAACAAGACAAGAGATCCCCAAGTGGTTAATTATTAATATATATAACTTTATATATGTAATGTTTCCAAACCTTAGATTTTTAGTTATATAATAACAATTAATAATTTAATATTTGTTTTAAAAACTACTTTATGTCAATTTTGACACTATTTAGTAATTAATTTCTTTGAAAATTATATCAGCAGGATTAGTTCGAAGAATGTTAATTGAATCAATACTAACTTGTAATGTTAATTTAAAAATTAAGTGGAATTTATAAAAAAGTCTTAAATTACATTTAATTGGGTATTTATAACATCAATTATGTTAATATTTCATTAATAATGTAATTACTACATCATCCTTGTGTCATAAATAAATTAAATTATATAATTTCTAAAAATTATAAATAAGATACCATTATGTAAGAAATATTTTTATATTTTTAATGAATATTTATATTCAAATTTATTTTATGTATCACCCTATATTAAAAATGATTTAGTTATTAAACTTTGATGTTAACAATTTTAATAATTCTTTAAATTAATTAATAATAAATGTCCTAACCTAATACAAGTGTCCCTAAAAGGTCATTTTTTATTTATAAGGTTGTTTTTGGTCGAATTACACTTATCCAATATAATTAGGACACGTGTTAGCATAAAAATAATATCATTTTCACCCATAATTACCCTATTTACCTTAAACCGTGGTAAATAAAAGTAAAAGGTTACTATTCATCAAAACTTATTTTTATCTTATTGAACCACATTTTACTCCTTGATATTAACCGTGTCTCTAGGATTTTAGAAATTGAACTCACAGAAGTGGTAAAATTAAGTTTTATGTACAATTGAAAATGCTCCTAGGTGGTTGGTAAAAGACGAGAAAAGTTCAATAAAATATTTATATATCTATAATTATTATAATATAACTCTAATTAATTAAATTGAACTTATATACGTATTATGTATCAATTTTGAACAAAAAAAAAATTAAATAAATTAAATTATTATTTAAATAAAAAGTAGATTTTGAAATAGTAACCCTGTGTTTTCTTCATTCATTGAAAATTGAATGTTTTCCTAAAAATACAAAAAATTCACCTAGGAAAATATTGATATTATGAATCCAAAAATGAAGACCATTTTGAATGATAAAATTTATAAAATTTCAAAAACTGGGTATTACTATTCAAAATGGCTAGTTTATATAATATTTTAATAACATATCGTGGTTTATTGAAACTCGGTATTGCGTACAACAAACTCTATTGTGAAAGGTCGTGATTGTGTGTAATGCAAGCCATGTCAGGGATGCGTGAAGCGTAATATCTTTTAGGTGTAGTGTACAACACAAGAAATGAATGAAATTAAAAATAATATTTTTCATAAATTCTCAAGGTGTTACAATTAGACACTAGTTCCACTCATGGGACAAGATCAATAGAGAAATATATCTCTCTCTAGAGGTAAACCTCTAAATTCCTCTAGATTGAATGTCATAAAATGATCCATAACTAGAGGAATGTTTATATGTGACGCATTTTGGTCATCTAGATATAAACTAGTAATCTGGGCTATAATTCCTCCAAAACCATGATGCTCCAGTCCATATCTTCTCTCCTGGACATTCCATTCGCTCATATGCAGAAAATACCCACAATCTGGTGACGGGAAACTCACCCTGTTGCAATATCAGTCAAGATTGTCTTGAATGGAGACTAAACTGTCCAATCAAAGAATGACATCAAATCCTGACATCTCTATGAAATTTAAATCCCATTAGAAGTGACAAACACCAACCTCAAGAGGGAACTCCATGCAGTAACATACATTAGTCGTCCTAATCCCCAACAGATTGGAATATCCCAATGATCATCATAATGGAAATAGATATTTAACTATGGGAAGCCCTTGTATCAAAAAGTTAATAAAAAACCTGAGGAAACTAGAATCTTACTTACAACCGTAGTGGTTCTGGGATTGGGCTCATGCTGGGTCTACTCCACTATAAATGTCTGACCTATGCCATGGCCCCCTCGACCCTACCTGACTACCCTGAGATGATCAACCATGTTGACGTTGAAATCCGACTAACAAGCTACCATGACCATGACCTCCCCCTCTACTGGAATGTCCTAAAAAACTCTAATTCATTAACTATTGAGAAATTGGTTTTCCTACTCTTGAACCAAGAGTCATTATAGGTCCCCTCTTAGTAGATTCTAGTGAGAATAACCCACAAAAATGCAGAAGGTGACCCATTGTTCCACATGATCGGACCACGTTTGGGTGCTTTGGGAAATGAGGTCTTGTATATCCATTCTACCGACATGGGTATCATACCACTGGGATAATTGATGAATCATCACATGAATGCTCACTATAGTACTTCATGCTATCAATGGAAGGAGTACCAGACTTGGTGGCTGAACTACCTTGGCTTTCAGATCGCATCTCCCACAGATTGTACTCAGTAATCAACACCTAGATCACTATAGAAGTCATCGAAGTCAGCTTAAAAGACATTCACCTGTGATCAGATGTAATATCTAATACAATCCTCAATAATCCTTAATATAGATAACACATCGCCTCCAAAAACATGTGCAATGTACATATGCTCTGTAAAGTGTGATGAGTAATCTGTTACTGAAAGAGCACCATTCACAAAATGCATGAACTATTGGTCTCGATAAGAACTCAATGTCTAAGAGTATAAGTAATCATAAGAGGCCCTTTAAAAATCTTCCTAAACCATTTCTTGAAGATGTCACGCCAATGAGATTACATCCCACTATCTCTTGGAAGAATCACAAATAAAGCATCATCCTCCTCTCTGGAGGCTTCTCCCGATGCTCAAAGAGTGAAATCAAGGCCTCTAACCATTACTCATTAGCCTGTGGTCTTCCATCGTATGAAAAGGTGGTAGGATTTTGCTTCTCTAACAACCATGTAATCACTTCCATTGACATGGAATGATGTGTCACTCCCTAAAAGTTATATTAAATCCTCAAAAATCCTTCATAGAACTGTGCATCAGCCCCAACATTTGGTATAACACTAGGTTCCAAGACATGCATGATGGTAGGATCTTTCAGTAGACCTTCATCTACCATTTACCATGTCTGATCATCACCCTATATCTCATGTAAAAATAGTGGATGTATTGTTGTCCTGGATTTACTATGTGAAGGGAAGATCTCATTTCAAGATTATCAAGGATGACAACTCAAAATTAAAATTAATGAATGGGAGGATAAAAATTCAAGTTTTAGAAAATAAGGTTACAGGATGCGTACAAGCCCTACACGGTTTGTTATATTATGCTTATATTATGGATCTTAACTCTTCCAAACATTGTTTTGAAACACCTAGACACACGACGTGTTCCACCTAAGACACAAAGTTTACTAGAATCTTCACACATTCCAAGGATCCTCCACATGGCCAGAACTACATGGATCTCACATGGGTATCCCTACATGATGTGTTCACCCTAGACCTGATGTGTAATACATAATTTATAACAACCCATGTCGTTAGTCACACTGTCAAGTACATGGTAGACTCTACATAGCGTACATAAACTCTACATTGAGGGTACAACCTATGTTTCCTCTACCTGTGTCATTGGTTACATGGCTAGATTAATGGTTATTTATAAGAAACTGTGTACAATATAGACAAAACATGTTCTTTCTAATATATGCTAATCACATGTCTCTAATTACACAGTTAGTCACACTATCAGACACTTCATGACTTGTACTAATAACAGACAATGTGTACTTAATAAATTTTGTTTCTTCTAGAATATAAAAACTCATGGTGTGTTTTCGTGACATAACATGCCATGTTTTCTTGGTTTTTGGGATAGTAAGCCTCTGAAAATTTAATGTATCCCATAAAAATATAAAATTTTGTCCAATACATGTACTATTCTAACATGTGAGATCCTATACTATCACGAATAAAAGTTGGGAAACATTATTCATATCGTAACATGACAAAATTCATCTACATTTCAAAAATGATCCACCAAATTATGATCCAAGAGGGCCCCTAACACATATGGGATCAAAGTTTCACATCCATACAAATGAAAATTTTCAATTTCCAATACGCTTCCAAAATAGATGGTATTATATCATGGTATCTTTCACAACACCATGCATATCTTGCACAACATTTATCATAATGACATGAAATCAGTAATGCATCCTAATTGACATGACTAGAATTCATGACATGTGATCTCTAGAAACTAACTATATGATGCATGAGATGGAATACCCTCATCTCATCATGTATGAATATAAATAGATCCACAATAATATCAACTATAATAGAAAAAAATGTGTCATTCGACGGTGAAATCTAATAAACTGTAAAAATTGAAAAACCCAAAAAATTGCAATATTCGAGGTAACATGGCTTTTCACGGTTCACAAGTTATCTAATTCCAGTAACAACATATTGACAACTACTTATTATATCCTATAAATAATTATAGTCTAAAAATAGTGAGACAATGTAGAATGTAACTCATCTGATACCACATTATAAAGTCCCAATTCTGGGTTCTTCCCATGGGTGCCCCGTACTCGATTGGCCATAAGATCTCAAGTGAATTTTCCCAAATATTAGAGTTTTTCAACAAGAAAAAAGGGAGAAGGTCTAATAATTGGAAAACTGTGACCACATCGGTAGAGTGTACACAGTGGAATAAATAATAATAATTAACAGAGAAAGTAGTAATACAAAAAAACATAAGTAAACAACAGAATACTGATTGCATAAAACAACTAAAACATGTATATAAATAAATTATACATGTCACATGTATCTAAGAAAACGAAAACACAAGTCACAATGTTATAAAAACAACAGTGAAACCATATTATAGTAAAATATTAAACTCCAACAACATTTCAATCCTCATCTTGGTCACATGCCCCCTAGATCCAATAGAAATCAAGTCTAGATGAAGAAGGGTGTTTTACCTTATCTATACCTGCAACCAAATAATATGTTTGGGTCAAATAACATGACCCAAATATGGTGTGACACAAATTCTTGTAAGTAGCACAAATTGATATGATCCAAATAGTCAGTGAATATATATAACATGTAATATGCCAAAATAAAGCAATAAACTATGATGTACTAAAATATAAACAATTCTATTGTAACCAATTTCATTAATTTTCATTTATTAATTATTTAATCAGCTTAATAAGGTATACTAGGGATCTAGCCTATGATTTTTATCCCCTGGGATAGTAATAAAAACCATATATCCCAAAAGACCATTTAAATAATCATGTATGACTGAGTCCAAGCTTATGCTTTGACTTGGATGGCTTGTCACAATTATTCAAATATTCATGAGCAACCCTCTGGGAATTTTCTCATTGCCTGACCCCTCTGGTTCATCATATCATCAATTCGATTAATAGTGTCTCTTTGGGAAATCTCACACAATATTACCCATTTGGTCCCACAGAGCACTAATCATTCATAGAAAACCACTAGGGTAGTTCTCATGATCAATACCCCCTAGGTCTGTGTGGGAACAATAAATTATAATGAGCAGTTAGATCCAATCACAGTCAATTCCCTAAGGTCCAATGTTCATTTAATAACATCCCTCTGGGTAGCTCTCACGGGTTAACCCCTCTGGTATATGGCCACCCCGTAGATCTTATAATCAATGCCTCTCTGTCAATATAAAATAATCATTCATAAATGACCCTACCTCGATAATCTCTCACACTAAATTCCCATTGGGAATTATTTTCACAATAGAAAACACAATAATCTCAAATAATCAATAAATCCATCTTAAAAACATAAGGCATGGAAAAAAAATAAATCCTAACATGTTTTCTAGAACCAATGTCCAAAATCAATCAAACATGGGAAACATACCCATAATCAAGTCAATAGACCATTTTTATAATCAATAACACTTTCACAATCAAACACACCATAACAAATTTTAAACTATGTAAAATACCATAGCACGCAATTCCCTAAACATGGGTTTTTGGTACTTTTAGCAATATAATCAAAATACAACCTATTAAATGCACAAACCACCTACCATGATATTCTATGATAGAAATACTTTAACAGACACCCAAGAATTAGCCTAGAACAATGTACATCTATGAAAAGGGAAAAACAAATCAACCCTCGATAACCCATGAGAGTGGAGAAATATGGAAGATAGGCTCTAGGGGATGAAAGAACTCACCCGTGGGAATCCAACACACTGAACAACATCTCAATTGGAGATCGGTTGGAGGATCGAGAGTAGCTCGAACATCATTGTCCATACATCACTCTCCTGTATGAAACACATGGAGATGAATGTCTTACGGGATGAGAGACATGATCCCACATTGATATAACAAAAAACATAAAGTACATAGTTATTTCATTTAATATACATGTCCTGTACTAGCCTCAATGAGCCCCCATATTAAGTAGTCTTCCAAGTCCCCAACACGGCCATGTACTCGGCCATTACATGGTTAGTACACAGCTACATGAAGAAACATGGTACACATCATATACTCAAAAGTACATGGTGTGTATGTATAGAATTTCCCCCTTTATTCCTCAACCTAAAAAACTACCCGATATAAATATCCATACCTGAAATGATAATACATATTCTTGCAGAACCAATTTAGGATTTCAGGTTTGATCCATATATAATGTAATAAAAATAAGTTTCAATAATCAAAATATTTTTATTATATTTATTTATAAAAATGGTTGTATTAGCAGTCCTCATAAAATAATTATTTTCTAACAAAAAACATGTATGTTTGTCATACAAGTCTATAGGGGATTCTTTACGTCCATAAAAGGCTTTGGTAAAATTTTAAATTTTTTTAGGATTCTTTATAACTTCAAAACCATGTGGTAGTGAAACATAAACAACCCCTATAAAATTTTAGTTAAGTATATCTCACTTCACGTGCATTTAAAAATTGTAGAAATTGAAATATACTGCAGAGTTTTGTAGAATATGGATTTATTCAAGTCTAGATAATGGACCCTAGGTTTCTTCCTAGTCTATTGCTTCTTGTTGATTATAGCCATTGTAATCTAATATTGACTTAATTCATAGAGTGATTCCTTTTTCATCACATTTATTTCTATGGACCCACATTACAACAATTATTGAAGTTTCATTAGTTTATTACAGCAAGGCCTAGACATTGTTCCTTTCAAATTCCTTTAGTATATATTTCATAGCATTTATCCAATCATAATCAACTAAATATTCAATAGTGATTTTAGTTCCTAATAAGGAATAAGATTCTATATTCCCTTTTTCATTTCATAAATAACATCTAGTCCATATAGGTTGATTTAAATAACCAATGATATTGTCACTGTGATTATTATTAAGATACAACTAATTTGGTTTTTTTAAAACTTGTTCATCAACATAGGATAAACAACCTTCTAGGGTAAATACTTCAGAAACATTTTCTTTAGAATATTATTTATTATAAGAATCTTCCATCAAAGGTTGATAATCAGTTTTTAATACAATAATGAAGATGTAGGTTGGGGTTGTTTAAAATCAAAAGAATTGGTTTCATCAAATATAACATGTATTTTTTCTTCAAGAGTACAATAATTTCCATTAAACATTGTATAATCCTTATATGTATTGGAGTAGCCAATGAAAATTCCTTTATCAGATTTGGATGAGAATTTATGTGAGTTATCATTAGTATTCAAGGTGAATCCATTGCATCCTTATAATTTTATGTAAGAAACCTTTGTTTTGCAACCAGTTCGTAACTCATACGGTGTTTTATTATGAAAAGGTCTTATTAAATATCAATTTATAGTATAGAATGTAGTACTTAAATCTTTATCCAAATACTATTTTTAAAAATGTTTTTTAATTAACATGTTTTTATTTATCTATTGAATAATTTCGTTTCTTCATTCAAGAAAACCATTTTTGTGGAGTTCTTAGAGCTGAGATGTTATGAGTATTATCTTTATTACTACCAAAAGTTTCAAATAAAGAATTTTTTATTTTTCCTCCATGATAATTATCAATAGTTATCAATGGAATATTTTTCACAATTATTAATTTGGCAGAAAAATATTTAAAATATGAAAATGATTTACATTTCCTTGCTAGAAAATATACCCTTTTAAATCATATGCAATTTAAACTAAAAAATATACATATTATTTTCCTCCAAAACTTCTAGTTTTTTTAACCTAGAAGATCCATACGCATTTGTTGTAATGCATCCTATGTTGAGAATTCACTGATTGATTTAATGGTTGACCTATGTTTCATTCTATATTGATAAGGATAATAGATTTTTGAACAATCAAATCTAATCTCTTGTAGAAAATAAACATGTATTTTCATTGAAAGTTTACATATGTTCTTAATGATATGGTATTCCAGTCTTCTATTCCATAACCAAGATTGTTCTTCCATTTCACTAAGGCAAGATAGGTATTTGCTACTAAGGTCTACTAGTGTATGTGTATAAACATTATCTCGCCTATGGGTTGAGATAATAAACTCTTACTAGGAATTTGGTAGTAGACATTTATTATTCCAAAATTTCAAATGGTATCCATCATAAAAAAATTTCATTGGATTATAAGGTTGTTCTTATAACCTCTATCATAAAAAACATTTGAAATTAATGCTTTTTTGAGGAGAAAAATATTACCTATTCTAATAATTTCTCCTTCAGAATTATCTTTGACGGTAAAATTTACACCTTTTATCATAATAATATTTTCAAAGAAGTTTTTTTTACCACTCATGTACTTGGAATATCCACTATCCATGTACAATTTAATTTTGTTTTCACTTCCTTTGTTTTCTGAAAAATTTAACAGCAAGACTTTCAGAATCGAATCATTTTTGTATCTATAAATATTAGAATATAAAACCATAAGATTCTATAAATTATTTAAAAATTGTGCTTTATGAATGCCTAAATATTTTGTTATATTCAATGAATTTTCTTTCCCAATGTCCACCACATTGATACTTATTGAAAAAAGTAACACATTGGGGAACAAAATAGTTGTGACTAAAACATGTTTTGAATAATAATAACCAAATCCATAAGTATTTTTAAGAGTATGTGGTTGTGAATAAATTTTATGAAAACCATCCATTCCATGAGTAATGTTTGAAAAAACTTTCTTGAAGGAAAACATTTCAGAATTTAGTCTGATGATAAATTCTTATCCTCGTAGTCATTAGACATGTAATTTGAATTAGTCTCTAAATCATTTCTCATCAAAATCACATTATCAAGATCGCTATAAATTTTATATTTTTCAAAATTTACTTCCATATGTTTTTTGGAATGATTTTACAAATCAAGGGTTTTTTATCAAGATATTTTGAACGACCAGATACTTATTTTGTTAAAATAGAAATTCTATATTTTTCCTTATCAAGTTTCTTATTAATCATAATATTTTCATTCTCATTTAACTTGGAAAACCAATATAATTCTTCAAATGATATTAAAGTGTTTTCTATTGATGAGGAATAATCTTTATCCAAATATTCATAATATTCTTCATTAGAAAATTTTAATTTAAAAAAAATATTTGTTAGAGATTAAGAAGTGTTTAAATTTTCCATGATAAATTTATTTTTAGTAAGAATTATTCTTATTAGATTAATATTATTATGTCCAAAAGATTCAATATCTGATTATTAATAATAATAGTCACCAACACTATCACTCCACGTGTCATTAGCATTCCTAATATTCTTATACATATACATATATTACTTCTTATTCTTTATTCATGAATGCATATCCTTTCATTCTTTACTTTTGATCATATGATAGTATTATCAGACATGACCTCCCATCTTGTATGCATACCATGTTACGTCTAAATATGTCTTATCCTTTTCGTTATTCTTCGGGTATCTACATTAGAAGTATTTCTTTCCCACTATCTAGTTCATCCATCGACCAAGATTAGAAAGTTCATTTTCATAATGATCACAATCACTTGATTAAAATATAAAATTTTTATTTTGAGATTTATATCTAATAACTCATTAAGGATTCATGGATTTAATGTTATGCGATGTAGTATTGAAAGAAACACCACATTTACCCTACCTTTTTAATTGATCGCTACATATCTCTTTATTATGGTTTCATAGTATAGAACAGTATTGAATAACTCATAGAGGATGATGTTTGAAACTTCCCTATTCTCATTAATAAATGTTCTTTTACATTCCCAGTAACAAAGAATAATATCTATTATCTTGTCCACTATAATATTACAATGAATTCCATTCACATCCATAGACTAAAGGCAAAAAGAAATATTCATAAACCATTGTTAACCTTTGCATACAGGCTCTCCATAAGGAATAAAAAAATCATGATATTAATATATAATCATTGCTATTCTTGTATTGATACCCTTAGAGGTGACAAAACGTGTATCTTCTAGTTTCATCGAGATTCTATTATAAGCTTCACAAGAGGAAATATGGATATAGATATTTTTGTTCATTGAATAATATAAATTATTGCATACCATGAAGTTGAGATGATACTATTGTTTTTCTTTATTTGTGAATTGTCATATTTCCTTTTCTAGAATCATATGGCCTCCAGTTAACATAACAAATATATCCTCACTTGTATTAATATAAAAAGTTATCATCCTATCTGTGTAATATTCATGTTTTTTTTCATAAAATAATGTGTTATGATAAGATTTATATTTTCTATTAAACCAATATTCAATCCTACCATTTTATTAGAAAATAAAATAAAGATATTTTCCAAAAAATGATTTTGTACAAAAAGATTATATACAAAGTATATAATTATGAAAAGAAGGAACAAATAATGTTATGTTGAAAAAGTAAAGTAGTAAAAAAAATATGTAAGTATATGTATTTCATATAATTACTCTAATAATAATTTTTGCATCAAAATATAGATTTACATGGACAAATTACAAGAGGGTAGTGAATTTTATGTTTAAAAACAATCTTTTTTTTCATAAGAAAATATATGATTAAAAAATTTAAATAGGATGGATTCAAAAACCCTCTTTATTTCTTATCAATGAAATTAACATTCATTGGATCTGATAATATTGATCTGTTAAGGAATCATAAGAAAATTTTACATAGGGAAATATTCTACATTAAATCACCCATAATTTTATTTTTAACTGATTATACAAGAATAATATTGTCTAAGAATGTTACACATTCTACTTTTGACAAAATATAGCCAAATTAAAACTTGTAATGAAATAGTATAATTATAATAAATATTTCAATCCAAAGAGGAGGATATCCAATAATATTTTATAAAAGTCCCTTAATTTATACTTTCATAAAATTATATCTTACCCACTTCAGGGAAATATATCAACACAATTATCGATATCTGTCTTTCAATCCAGGAAATCCCTTGATCAAAAAATTAATCTGCACCTCTTTCCTCCTATCCTTGGAAGCCTTCGATTGTACAACAATAATCATAATTTCACTAAGAATGTTAAACAAGATGTTCTATGTTAAGAAAATTTGTTCACAATGTTCATACAAGAATTATTTGATAAGAGATATCACAGATTATCACTCCATTCCAGATATCAATATCTCTCAATGAAATCTCCATCACTGAGCACATTCATATGATTGGGTATTTATAGTCAAGGATTCCATCGATTGACTTCCACCTCCAACGATCATATTTTTCCGTAAATTTTAGAGGGAGTTATAATTGTGGCATTAAGGAAATAGTCAAATAAAAATCGTTTGGATGACATCGTTTTGAATATAAAAGTATGAGAAACATTACCATGCTTATGAAAAATTATCACATTTAGTATAAGATTAAATTAAATCTTTCATTAAGGAAATTATGTAACTGTACATAAAAAATTCAATCGGATTATTAAGATTATTAAAATTGGGGTCTATGAAATATTTACTATCAGATTCTAAAATAGTAGAGAATCAGGTTTTGATTTCAAAATAAAAAAGAGTCTGATTTGAAAATATATCGAAGTATGATTTTATGAGAAATTAGAGTCTGATTTGAAGAGAAATCGGAGTTTAATTTGAAGAGAAATTATAGACTAATTTCTGGGAAAATCTATTTATTATTTTTGGAGAAATTATAGTCTAATATCAAAAGAAATCAGAGTATGATTTAATGAGAAATAGAAATCTGTTTATAGGATAAATTATAATGTAGTCTCAAATGAAATTGTACTAATATTTATGAAGAAATCATAGTCTGATTGGGGGAGAGATCATCATCTGATTTCAAAATAAATTGAATTCTAGTGTCATAGGAAGACATTTATGACTTATGAAGAAATTATATGCATATTTATCCATAAAATGGAGTCATATTTCAGCATAAATCAAAGTATTATTTGTGTATAAATTGGAGTATGATTTCAGATGAAATTAGAGTCTAACATCAGAAGAAATCTGAGTCACAATTTTTGGAAAATCTGATTCCATGGAACTGTAAGGTTATATAATAGATAAGAATCTTACTTTTGTCATTAAAAAAATATTTTTAGACTTCATTATAGAAAATATTAGATTAGGTATTAAAGATCATATTTAAAGTAAATAAATATTCTTAAATAAAGAGATTGTTTCTTAAAAGAATCCTTCTTAGAGAAATATAATTTTCCATAATAAAATGTGTTTTTTTTTCAAAACCTAATGTGATGAAAAACACAGAAGGGCACTTATATAACCAACAAAATATACATGGATGATGAATATACGCCAGTACATTCTTACCTATAAACAATCTCTAATAATAATGGGATTGAGAAATTATACCTTACCTTCGATTTGATATCCTTTATATGTATTCAAAGAACCAATATATTTATTATATAATGTCATTTAATTATTCTATAATCATAGTAATTTTTATTATATCATATAAGATCATATTACCCTCAGTTTGTCAATAATATTTTATTATTACTCATAATTTTTGATAATATGTTTCTATATTATTATGCATGTTTTATTAAATATGTTCTAGTTATGTACTCAATTTTATGGCCCATTTTCATCAATCTAGAATGAGCCTCACACACCTCCACATTTTTAAAAAAAATCATACCATTTTTGAGGATTTGGGGGCCCATGAATGGTTGATGTCATTGGAGCTGGCTCGTCCTCCAGATCCATCCTCTCATCCGGCCTCGTTGTCTTTTTCTAGGGTAAGTAATATTCAGCTTGATGTTTGAGATCATCCTCCTATGGAGTCATTGGAATATTTCCTCCTCATATATTAGACAGTTCAGGATGTTCTTCTATCTCCATTTTTAGAGGACGCTTTTATTTATTCTTATGTTGGTTCCATGGATTCTTTTCTATCACTTAATTTTTCATCCTCTGCCTTTGCGGATGCCTTGACCATCTTGTTATGGACTCTAGTGGCTTGATTTAGTGTAGAAAATCCTCCTGTGGTTTTTTAGACAACATTTCTCTAATGGTGGTTGGATCATCTAGCCACCATTTCTCATATGAATAGGAGGACTTTTATAATACTCATATCTTAGTTTGAAGGTTTCATAATATCATAGTCACAATTCAAGAGGAATGTAGGGTGGTGGCTATTCTAGCATTCCCAATGGTCCATGGGGGTACGTCAGGGCTAACACTCATTGAAAGACGTAGTGTGGGTCAATATCTATGGTCATACCATACCATTTCACAACACATATTTTTTTGAATGGATATGGGTCATACTTGGGGAGAACATAAGTATGGATTATGGAACTCTTTTTTTAAAACATTTCTCTTTTGCTCGGATTTCTGTAGCCTTTGGATTGAATTATCCACCCCATTAAGCATCCATCTGAGGGTGGGGGACTATTTGTATTGGAAAAAACATCTAATTTACCCATTCATGCCGCTTTGATTTCTCTTCATATCACCTTATGGGTCACTCACAGTCAGCTTACATTGTGTTTTGATCCATTATATCATCTTATCATTAAATGGGTTTCCTAAACATTGAAGGTCATTTGTCTTGGGGATTCATGTAGATGGATCCTTCCCCCCATCCCATACAGATCCCTAGTGCCTTCGTCATCATTGTGTCTTCATGAGTAGTCAGATGTTAATTCTTTAACTACGTATTTTGGGCTTGTAGGGGATTCTATATATTCTGATATACTATTTTTATGGTCTTAGTATCATTATCTTCCATCATGAAGCTATGTACCTCTCGATTACCCTTCCCTCCCGACTTCGTTCCATTTCAATCCTAATTTTATGGGAAAAATATCTTAACCTTCAATTTTCTTTTCAGCAGATGATTGTTGGATGTCTGTCCCCCTTCATTGAATGGTCATTATGAATACTTAATATTTATGGGGACTCATTTTTTCTATACCAATGATGATGATACCACTGGTTTTCTCAGTCCTTACTCGTTGTCTAGGGACAAAAAATGTGCATCCATGTCTAGGGGTTTTTCTCATGTTTCTTCAGTTCTCATCCTTGCTTCACCTAAAATCTCACCCATATTAGTCTATTAAAAAATTATGAATCCTCCCCACAATGCTTGCTATGTGGATTAAATATGATCAAATCCTTCAGTTCATGATGTCTGTGTACACAAACCCAGTTGTGATGTGGAATGGATTTTTCGTCATCCTTTTCCTTGTACTCTATGACATTAGGTGACAACACCAGGCACCAATGCTCCAAATTATTCTAATCCACATATAAAATTGTTTTGGAATTGGGGATCGACTCATGACTGATTCACATTAAAATTATGTATGTCTCAATAAGATAACATTAGTGGTTGTTCTTGATCTGAAACACCATCAGTCCAAAATGTTATTATATGCATGCCATATTTTCTTCTGATCATTACCTCACTGTTACCATCTTAATACCCATATTTATATTTTTGTGGGGTCTTCTAGTTCTATTTATAATCAATAGGTACTATATAAACATATTTCTACCATGATCTGTTTGGGATGTGAAAATTTCATCATCTCATTTTAGTATGCGAAGAGTGATCCGAGGGAACATAGATGTCTATTGGAGGCTCTATATCTGTTCTATTAAGTAAATGTATATTGGTTCTTTATAATTTCAACATGATTTTAGTTATATCCAAGAAGAAGGGTGGTGTCTTTTACCCATGGTGTGATCTGCAAGACATTGATTCATATGTATACAATCATAGGTTGATGAATTTTTGTTACACATGTAATAACATTATTTGGTGAAATAGTCAAAGTGGTCATTAAAATATGTAGATATAGTAGGACCATGTCTTATCAACTTCCTAGTATATTTTTAGATTCCCTGATTTGAAGGTCCATCATTTGGTCCTATTTATATATGATATTGCTCTGTTTTTTTAATTTGAGTAAGGGGGGATCCATTATTTATCATTTCTTCTTCAATTATTGGTGGAATTCCAAGAATGAGTTCCATAATGGGTCGAAGGAGTCATGGACCAAACCCATTCATGGGACCATATGAGTTTTATTCTATAACTATATCTAACGTCTGCGGAAGTTTTATCAGTCATTTCTCACTAATCATACTTGATGTTTTGCAGATCCGGATTCTCTGAAAGAAGATGTTGAGGGCCTTGAATCCATCATTGATGTTGATTGGGATCATAAAATTCATGAAGGTTTTCTACATAAGAAGAAACAACTTAGTGATTTGTTTCTGAGAAAGAGTGAGCAATCTTTGATAGAGCTATACTCGCATGGATAAAGGAAGTAGATAAAAATACTATATATTTAAGTCTTATATTAGATAGAAAATGTGTACTGTCATTCCAAATTTGTGGTTGGAAAATAGACCATATTCTAATGATATGTATTTCATTGGAGTTATGGTTGAGAATTATTTCAATTCCATTATTTCTGATCCTAATCCATATATGAATGGTGGTTTTACAAATAATCTATGTGATTTATTCACTTGTATTCCTTGTGTCGTGTCTTCCACTTTAATTGATTTCCTCATTTCTGTTATGGCGGGACATTAAATTCTTTATGCCATTAAATAACGCAACCGGTTAAATGATCCCAAAATAGATAGTTTCCTAACCTATTTTTATAGAATATCATAGGATTATATGAATGAGAACCTTGTTTGATACATACAATATTTTTTCCTAAAGGGTAGTCTTCCTTGTACTATTTTTGTTTCCATACTTTTTCCTAATTTCCAATGATAATCACATTATAGATTAAATAATTTTTTTGATTTATATTTTCAATAGGTCATAGACAATTTTTTACATGATTCTAAAAAATATTTTATCAAAAAACTTATATGATTACATTTCCCTGGAATAACATGGTTTAATAAATGGAATATCATCTGCAATTAGAATTTCTAAATAAATCCTTTCAGATCATAATACAAAGGATCGTATCCCTAATAAGGTAATAAAATTTGAAATTGCTATGGAATATGACAGTTTTGAATGGATCTATATTATTAGTGTCATGAGTTTTATGGGGTTATCTAATTGTTTGTGTGGTTTACTTTTCAGATTATATAGTTCTCCTTGGTTTCCGATCTCCTTAATTTTAAAGGGAAAAAGACATGTAAATTTATGTGTGGAATTTGATAGGGTGACCCCCTATCACCTACCATAATTATCATGTATCAATACCCTTTCAGTCGGCTCCTTGAGAGGAATATTGGAAATAGGAAGATACATGACATCAAATGTAAGAGTCATTTTCAATGAGTCTCTCAACTTATGTTTGTGGATGATATGATTTTCATTATCAATAGAGATACCCAGTTTTTAAAGGTCTCGAAAGAGTGTTGGATAAATAAACTACATAGAGTGGGGAATGTATCATTTGTGATATTTTAGTATGAATGTGCATCAGGTCTTCTCAGATGGAAGGACAATGATAATGGAATAAATGACCTACATTCATAGAAGATAGTTTCTCTAAATGCTCTTGGGGTCTCCAATTACTCCCAACAAACTACACATCAGTCATTATGAATGGGTGGTAAAAAGGTCACTCTCAAGATTAATAACTAAAAAAATATGTTCTTATCTTTCTTTGGTTGAATAACTCTTGTGAACAACATTATTTATTCTATTCTGATTCATTTTTAATTGGTTCTCTAACACCTTAAATGGTTATTAAAAAAATTGAAGAGGTCCTAATATAATTTATATGGGATTCTCATTGAGAGGGACAGTATAGATAGTCTTTATGAAAGAGGATGCCCAAAACCATTCATTAGGGGGAATTAATCTGCATAGTGTAGAGATGAAAATTCATTAATTAAAAACAATATTGTAGTGGGTTGTAATGGAGGGTAAATTTATATTGAGTGAATTAATTCATTGTATGTATAGAACAAAAATAGAACACCCATGGGTTATTGTTTCTTGTATCATGTAGTCCCTTTTATTTTACTTTCATGCCCATAATCATCACTCTCAGTGGATTATAGATAGTGGAAACCAAAAATTATGTTTTGATAATTGTGTGGGCTCTAAAATGGGCTTCCATGTCCATCCCACCTTTGAAATATCATTTTCACATGAATGTATATTACTTTAATTTATTCATTCTATTATTAATCAATAATAACATGAATATTTTGATGGAATTTATTAATTTTTTGAACATGATCATATGATTTTTATGGATGCATGAACTGGGGTGTTCTTTTCTAAGGCATATTGGATCTTTCTCCAGAATGAAGTGGATACTTGTGGAGGTGATGGTTTTTTATGGTGTAAAGAAATTCCCATCAATTAAAACATCCTATTTTGGAACCTATTCATAATTACATTCTATCAATTGTTTTTATCTGTTCTATGGTTATATTCCTCACCTCTCGATGATGGTACTACTGTAGGTGTAAAATAGAATCAACAGAGAATATACTATTTCAGAGTGACTAGGCCTAAGATATTTGAAGGTTTATTGGAAATATGATTTTCCTTGAATAGTAGTCTGGAATGTAATAATTCTCGCTTCAGATGGCTTTGTTGTGTTATATCATTCTTTTCCTTGTTTTCACTGCATGGACTACTATCTTAGTTGTGGGATGTATGAAAATATAGAATGAGCAGAATACTAATCACACAAAAGGTATTATTTGTTCCACTCTAATCTATCTTAGTTAATTTTAGGAATCTTTTCATAGAGATCAATCTCCTAGAAAAAAATTGGGACAACATCAAACCCCAAATGCTACTCATGCAGTCCACGGGTATCTTCTAATGTCTTAGGGAATTCAGGAACCAATGAGAATGGGGTGATGGGTTTATTAGCATCCTCCTATTAATGGTATGATGCTTAATATTGATAGATCAAGTAATATTGGTATGATTCATGGTGGATGAGTGTTTTGGTGTAACAATGGGTCAACATACCTATATTTTAATTCCTAATTAGGATAGAGGATGTCAGTTACAGTGGAGGCCAATTCCCTTCTTAGTGGGTTGTACGTTTGGGTTTATAATAGTCTATCAATCTCAGTTGTTAAAACTAATTCATTTATAATTCAAAACACTATTCTTAGAAATGAAACCAACCCTGGTCTATTTCATATCTCATTTGGTGGTGTGTGGGTCATTTACATTATGGTGATAACTTTCTTCATAGTTTGGTGGAGGGAAACAATGGGGTCGATTTCCTAGCTGTAAGGGGGATCTCAGATCAGCCTCTTATTATTTTATTTAGTTAGGGAAGTCCTCCACCAAAATTAATGGATCTGGTTTGGGATAAATTCCTTGGTCTTCATTATTTTAAACCTCATTAGTCTTCATTTGACTAATCTTCCTGCTTTGTGCTTGTTTGATTATTTATTTATAAGGATAATAAAAGAAATATGTATTGGCCTATATAATGGTTATCCTTCTTCGCATATAGTTATATAATTTATAAAATTATAATAATATAATATATATCATATTTATTCATTTAATATATTTATATAATCATGATTTAATCTAAATCATTTAGAATAAATTTCATCACATCGTGGAAGCGGTAGGATGTATGTACGCACAAATGATGATATCATTCCCATAATTGTGAAATTTTATATATTTAAACAATATATATTTCATAAAAAATTTATATGATGTTATAATAATCTCTTATAATTATTATTTATATAATTATACACATATATGTATTGTGGTGGTGAAAAACATATTACACCACGAAGTGGATATGATAAGTCATACATATGCACGGATGATGATTTCATATTTCGTAGGATGTATAGAAGGTGGAATATAGTGGTTCAGTAATATTAATAAAATCATTGTATAAAATTGATACTGTTTTTTTATTTTATAATTCAAACTATTTTTTAAGAGGTCGTATAAGAATAATTTTTTTGAAATAATCTATAGAGGATATTACCACTTCTTCAACAATATCCCTATAGATTTCCTCTTAAAGACCATGAGTTGGTATGTGGATAAAAATAGACCCTATAATGTGAATAGGGTTCATAATAATTAAAATTTATATAGAATAGATGATCAAGAAGGCTCAATGTGATGTGAATAATTGAAGGATGATGTGCCCTTTTATAATTGAGGCGAGGGGTACCTTTTAAATCTAAAAAAGGTGATTTATTGTAATATAAAAACATATCGAAAAACAAATAAATGAACTCGTTTTGAATATAATATATGATAAGGTTGTTATATAATCATCCCAAAAATTTTAGAGACGTTTATATTAGAATTTAAATATTATCATTTTAATTATGAATTTGTTATTATATTGATTTTTAACAAACATAAAAAAACATTTCATCGTTAAATGTGCTAAATATTTACATATATGATGTGAATTAGACTATAAATGAATAACTTCTTAAAATTTAGACCATATAATAATATTAATATATTTATATATATATTAAAATAATATCATTTTTATTTAATTCAATAATACATTATTTTAATAAGGAAAAAACAATTTTAATTTTGACACTATTCTTTTAATTGATTATAAAAATTATTTGGATTACAAGTTAAAATCCAGCGAAATATTTTATTACATTCTATTGAGGTCAATGTAATTTATAAAATTATTTGGGTATATTAATTATCCCAAATTATATTTTTTTATTATTTTTAATAACATTAATTTGATATCTCCTTTAATAAAATAATTACTTCAGAAATTTTTGGAATCAATTCAATATACTTATTTTTTGAATAAAAATTAAAAATAAAATAATGTGATGAATCTATATCCATTATATTTTTTAATAAAATTAATACATGATTTCATATTCAGAAAAATCCTTCATTAAAAATGTAATATTAAGTAAAACATGAATGTGAAAACATTAACATCACATTAAATAAAATTTTATAAATATCATAATAAAATATATATAGATAAAAATAGACTATAACATGACCATTGGCTTATTATGGTTGATATATACTCAACTAATAATTTTTTGTCAATTTTTTTTTCTTCTATTGGTTATTATAATTTTACTAAAAGAAATTTATTGCCTTTTCATCAATTAAATAATTTCACCGCCATTAATGTATAATCCATTCATATAATTAGTTATATCCTAAAAATTATGAATAAATTATCATGATAATGAAAAACATTTTAGATTTGAAATTAGTATTTATAGTCTAATATTTCATCAGTGTAACCTTATATTAAATATGATAAAGTTAAAAAATTTTGAGTGAGATATATTGATCTCTTCTCTTGATAAAATAAATTTAATGTTATAACATCATCAAATTGGATTTTAAGGGATACCATTTCATCCCATGGACGATTTTTATTATAGAACTCTCATCCAATGAAATTAATTCAAGTGTGAGGGTAATTTTATAATATTATTTTTACACTTAATCATCTGATTCATTTTATTAGCATATTAACAATAATTACTCAAGTTAATATTAACAATGACAAAATATAAATGAAATTTATTTAAAAAATATGGACCCTCTAATTTCCAATATAGATTATATTTTTAAAAATTCTAAATAAATAATTTATTGTAATTAATTTAAAATTATTATCATTATCAGATTGGGAAAATTACTTTTAAAACATTAAACATTGAAAAATATTAAAACGGTTTAGATATAAATTCAATGTTAATTTATTTTCAATGACCATAATTAAATTAAATATTAAAAATATATTCAATTTATAATTTAAAACCATTTAATTATATAATTTAACCATTAAAAAAATTATAAAAAAATTCTTTTCAATTAATTTGGTTTATATTTTTACTATTCATAAAAAAGATGAATGTTAGCTGAAAAATAACAAATATTTATCCAATGTAAATATTAATATCCCATTTAAAAATAATATCATTCTATTCTTAATGTTTCAACATTTTAATTGAAAATGGAATTTCCATTAAAAGATGGTAAACTTACCCTTTTAAAAAGTATAGGATTTTTATATGTAAAATTTGGATTATTCATATATTGTGACTAAAACATTTATTTGATTAATATATAATGTATTTTATTAAATATATAACAAATATATTTCATTAATTTCATTTACTTGTTTTAATTAACATAGTTTATCTATACAAAAACACAATTATTTCCTATATATTTAATTAGTATATATTTTTCCTAAATAATTGGTATCCAATTTATGAAGCATACATTATCATAATTGTAACACCCCGAGCTTCCACGATACGCTTCTCATTCAATAATGCAATAGCTTGCATTGTACGCAACTTCGAGTTCTAAAACACCGCGACTAATCAAAGTAGCCATTATGAAGAGTAATAACCACTTTTTAAAATTATAGAAATTTTATATTTCAAAATGGACTTCATTTTTGGATTCGGAATATCGAAATTAGCCTATGTTGAATTTTTGGTATTTTTCTGAGAACTTTTAATTTTTTATGAATAGTAAAAATACTTAAAAACAAATTTTTTAATCAAAATAATTTATTGTGATAAATTATAATATTTAGTGGTTTTAATGTATAATTAGAATATATTTTTACCATTTTATCCAATGGTGGTCATTAGAATTAATTTAACATTGAAATTGGACATAAACAATTGCCAATCTTTTGATATAAATTGTTTCTTAAAAACACGCTATTTGTTGTGACAGCGGGAATTAATTATAAAATTAATTAATGCAAATTATATTTTTGGAATTTTTTAAAATAGACATCATTTTTGAATTCGGAATATCAATTATACCTTAGGGTGAAGTTTTGGCCTTATTCTGAAAAACTTCAATTTTTGATGAATAGTGAAACCACTAAGTGGTTGTTAAAAAATGATTTTTCGTTAAAATGACATATTACCACTTCTGTGATTTGATTTTCAAAAATCCAACATACATGGTTGTCATTAAGAAGTAAAATGTGGTTCAATGAGATTAAAATAATTTTTTTGGTGAATAGTAACTTTTAAGTTCTAAATCACGATTAGAGGTAATTAGTGTAGTTTAAGGTAAAAATAATGTTTTAATAATATGATATGATCTTCACACTTGTCCTACTCCTATTGGATGAGTCATGGCCGACCAAGACAATCCATGGGTCAACTTGGGGACCCCATGGAGCCACTTTAGTTGGAGAATGACATAAATACATTTTATTTAATGTTAAAGTAAAAAATGACACAAACATGAGTTGTTTTACTAAAACAGTTTTAAGTGGGGTTACACAAGTCCGAATTTTGATTATAAATATTCATTAGAAATCTAAAAAGATTTCCAACATCATAGTAAATTTTTTATAATTTTTAGACATTAAATAAATTAAATTATTTATGACAGCATTATGATGCAGCGATGACCTCATTATTTAAAGATTTTAATAAAATGAAAAGATAATGTAAAATCCAAGGCGTAAAACTTGTCCAAAGACTATTGGATGGGTATATTTAGAACCCTTATCACCATAGAAATGAATTATATAAGTGTGGGACCTTTATAATCCGAAAAGCATTGTGTAATAATGTAACATTTCAATCTTTCCAAAAGAGCCCCTCCTCTCCACATATAAAAGGCCCCCACCTCTCCCACCTCATTTACACTTTCAAGCCATTTGTCTCGGCCAACCGCTTCCCAAATACTCTCCCAACTTCCCCCTATTACTCCTAGAAGCCTCACTTTGGGAAGAACTCTTCCCAAGGAAGCCTTTAGCTCAAATCAAAAAGAGTTACCCGATTTTGAGGTAATGTCTTCTCTAATGTTGTTTTGATTCATTTTTATTCTCCAACCCCCTAAACTATTTTTATTAATTTCTTTTGTAACAAAACCAGTATCCTAAATATACTATGATGTTGTTATAATAAGGATTCGAGCTACACTTACACACACTTACATCTAATGGTTAAAGAACATACGGTTTCTGTGGATGGCGAATTTCTGCCTCATGAAACGATGATTGTTCAACACTCATATAACACCTTAAAAGGTGGCCATTAAGATGTCACTATTTTTATATATGATATATAATATGTTTATGTTTTACTTATGCTTCTGTATTTCTCATTTATGGCATACTTTATGATTTCCATTATGGGTAAACGCGATAATTTCATTTTAGGAAGTGCGGACTACCGCCCCCTCAAAGTGATTTGAATCGTTAATGCCATATGTGGGATGTATAAAGGATGGAGTAAATGGTATTATAAACTATATTATACTGGAATTTTATTATAAATTTATATCATTATGATTTCATTCCATTAAATACGAAATAGAAATGAAAGTAACGTTCATGTGTACGTACGGCTTACCGTCTCCATGAACACTGCATTTCATTTCTTACCTCTAAATGTTATGTGACATTATGAATGAATTTATATAACGTATATATATTATATATATGATATCTACATCATGAATATAATTCTAGATATAATGGATATTTCACCACATGAACAACTTGTAATTATAAGAATTTTATTTTTGACTCAAGTACCAAAGATCGACAAAACGACTGTTATTAACTTAAATAATTAAATAATGTTCATAACATGGTAATAAGTGATATAAATGGAATAATGAACATGAAAAAGGTTCTTAAGTAAATATAAATTAACTCTAGTTTATTATTCAGGAGGTTAAAGAACGGTCGAGTCAGGAAAAGACGCAAGGTAAGGGAACTTCTTAACCCAATTTCTATTCTATGGGTTAATCTCCTACTTTCAAATTATGTCATGATATTATTATTTACTATCTTTTATTTGTACATTCTTTATTTGTACTTATAGTGAATACACATAATAGATCTATTTTATTTTAAAAATGATCTTTGTAAAGACTTCTTCTCAATCTCCTTTCATTGAGGCATATTTCATTTTATACACAACTTTCTTTTATACGGTGTATAAACCCCTTTGAATTTTACGTTTATTCAAAAGGAATCTCTTTTATACGAAGCGTTTAATAAACGAAAAAAGGGAATGTTTTTGTCGTATGTATGCGGCGACAAAGACTTCTCCATCGTCATTACCGTTATTTGAGTTTCGGCTTCCTCTACAAGCCATCATTTTTTTTAATGAGAAATAAATACCATGTTTTACTTTTCTTTTATTTTGGTATTGAAAATGGTTTTGAAAGCGTTTTTATTATATCAATGTGTTGTATTGATATCTTGTGATTGAAATGTGGAAATGTTATGTTTCCTTTATGCATGTTTTATGTGATACGATTATGTTATGGTTTATGAGATGTTTAAACCTGTTCATATGAGGAATGTATTGGACTTAATAAGTGACGGGTGGAGCCCGCTATAGCTCCTCGATGCATCGGTAGGTCTCATGAGACAACTAGACGTGGAATTGGCCGAGGCCCTTTCCCAATTTGATTTATGGTTTTGGCCGAGGCCTTAATCATTTTAGACGTCTTGGCCGAGGCCTTGACAAAATGTTTCAGAATGTCCGGCATTATACATTCCCTCATTATGAAAGTGGTTATTGATATTTCATGTGATTATTCATCTAGTAGAATATCCATGTGAGTAAGTAAGTGGCATTATTTGATTTTACTTTTGCCATATTATACTGAAGTTCAAGTTTAATAAGACTTTTGTTTAGTTATACATTGCCTTAATTGTTAGTTTTTATTTATGAAAGTTTCCGCAATATTGTTAACCTTACTGAGCATCTGAGCTCACCCCTTTCAATGTTTTAATGTTTTCCAGGATGTGAAGAAGTATTTTATGAATGACCTGCAGGGATTATGAGAAGAGGATATGAGTGTGGACTATAGAGACTTTGTTATTGTATTTTTTCACTTTATGATGTAATGTAACGTTTACGAATGTATCTAGTGTTTCCAAGGCTACTAAACTAATCGGTCTTTCGAGACTTGATCTTTTGTGATCATGTCAATGTTACGAAGTAATGCACCGACTCTGGGTAGATGGGGTTGGGGCGTTACGGTTGGTATCAGAGGCAGTTTAGTACTAACCTTAGAAGATAGATTTAGATAAACTCTGATTAGATCACATAGCCCGAAGATAGACTTTGAGGATTAGTATAGAAGAACTTCCTAGAATTTTGTTGTTGCAGAGATTTTGTGAATTTTCCGAGCAATACATCCCTGTCTGGATACGAGCAGGTAGAGGCGGCTCCTACACAGATGTACCTAGGGGTAAAACCCGAAAACACCGCTTTGAGCTAGACTCGAACGGGAACTGGTGCACGACAACGGACCTTGCTGCACTCTTGGTTACGACACTCCCGGGGGATATGCTTAGGATAATTCTCGTTTTCTTTACAAACCACTATGAAGGGTTATGAGTATATACTTCCTCAAAGAAAACATTTTTATAATTATGGATTATATCCATAAATATTTCAATTTATGTTAAGTATTTTATAAGTATGGAATTATGTATTTTGATTCATAAACTAATCTAGTTTATGCCATTGTATAGAAGTGGCTCCTAGTGGAAGGAATGGAAACCGTATCAATACACGCACTCCGTGTAGGGATTTCCCTCCTGATCAAGATAATTATTGTGGAGATGGAGATAAAACTGGTGTTGATCAACTTATTACCATACTGGGACAACTCACTCAGGTTATGAATAATAACCTTACTCTTATGGAGCACCCTGATCCGCAACGTGGAGGATCAATGTTAGACCGCTTCATGAGGCAACAACCACCAACATTTAATGGGGGTACAAATCCATTAGTAGCTGAGCAATGGATAAACTCCTTAGAGAAAATATTCCATGCCTTGGGGATTAGCGAAAGGGAGAAGGTTGTCATGGCATTTTACCTCCTCACTAGAGATGTCGATCAGTGGTGGTCGCTGATTCAAAACACAAAGGAAGATGATGACGTATCAAATATGGAATGGATGGAGTTCAAAGAGCTTTTCTTAGAAAAATACTTTCCTCGTGACCATCGAGCAGATATGGAAAGGCAATTTCTGAGTTTGAGGCAGAAGGAGGATGAGAATGTCGCAAAGTATGAGGCTAACTTTACAAGGTTAGCGAGGCATGCTGCCGATTATATACGTAACCCAAGGAGTAAGATTGATCGTTTCTTTGATGGGTTAAAACCATTTCTCCGTCGAGCTTTAGTATCACAATCCTTCTCATCATACGATGATATTGTCTCGTGTGCTATCAAGACAGAAAAGGAATTCTCTAAGTCTTATGACAACAAAGTAAAGAAAGAGAAGAAGAGAATGGGGGAACCAGAGACAGATAAAGGGAAAAAGGGAAAGAAGTAATTTCCATTATGTGATAATTGTGGGAAGAATAACCCTGGTACGTGCCTAAAAGTAATGGGAGTTTGTTATAAATGTGGAGAAAAGGGTCACCAGGCTCGTGATTGCAAGGGAAAGAAAGAGGTTGTCAAAGTTGAATGCTACAATTGTAGGGAAATTGGGCATTATGGAAATGAATGTCCTAAGCGTCAAGGAAACTTACCTCAGAAAAGGCCAAGGGATCAAGGCCAATCTTATTCTGTGACTACAGTTGAAGCGGAATAATTAATGTATTGGTGCTTTTGGACTCAAGGATTATATTTTGGTTATAAGAATAATGTGATATATATAAAGATTGTACTGCAGTACTTTTTGATTAAGGTAATATGATTAAGGTAATCATATTTTTAGTATGTGATAATAAGAGAATCTTTTCTTTGTTTGGGGAATCTGATGTTACAATTGATTTTGGAATTTAGAGACCTTTTAGAGAAAGTCTGGACAGAGGTATTTTGGATAATATTTAAGGTTGGAATGGATTAAGTTGAACCATGGATAGTATTGTTTAAGGTTAAAGCATTTATGAAGATTATTATTGGAATATTATGATACTATAGTTTTAGGAAAAGGACAACCTGTAGGGTGGCGCATAACCCGTCGCGTCGGACAAAGCTGCAGGAATCGAACCCACAACCATAGTGCGACATGCCTTTATTTCTTACCACTAGCCTACAGGAAGTCCCTGGTTATTAAAAAATAATTTTACTAATCTAAATGGTATGTGTTAATATTTGGAACCTTATACAATTAGGATAAGTATAATATTTTTGAGTTCTATATCTTTTTGAGTGAAAAATGAGTTGAGGGTTGAAACTCTAATTGTCAAGCATAAATATATATATATATATATACCTATCTCTTATTCAATGAATAAATTAATTCTTAAACTTTAGTAAAGGGATATTAAAACAAAAAAAATGTTTTATCCTAATACCTTATGTCTTTTTGAACTGATGATATTTCAAATCAACATAGATTGAAGGCTTTGAGGCCCTCAATTTGACAGTTGATTGTGATTGATGACCTCAATCACTCCCTACAAATATTTACGTTTTTCCTCCAATTATATGTCTCTAATTGCCACCAATGTTCTCCTTATCGATATCATAGTTTGGTGGTGACTTTCTTATTTCCATTTCCCCCTTATTAAGACTAACTTTTATTAACCTTATTTCCGATGTGGGTTTTCCTCAAAGGTATTTTCTCTTTTCAACCTTTTATTTTCAAAGAAAAATTTCAAATTGCGAGGACGCAATTTATTGAAGAGAGGAGAATGTAACACCCCGAGCTTCCACGATACGCTTCTCATTCAATAATGCAATAGCTTGCATTGTACGCAACTTCGAGTTCTAAAACACCGCGACTAATCAAAGTAGCCATTATGAATAGTAATAACCACTTTTTAAAATTATAGAAATTTTATATTTCAAAATGGACTTCATTTTTGGATTCGGAATATCGAAATTATCCTATGTTGAATTTTTGGTATTTTTCTGAGAACTTCTAATTTTTTATGAATAGTGAAAATACTTAAAAACAAATTTTTTAATCAAAATAATTTATTGTGATAAATTATACTATTTAGTGGCTTTAAAGTATAATTAGAATATATTTTTACCATTTTATCCAATGGTGGTCATTAGAATTAATTTAACATTGAAATTGGACATAAACAATTGCCAATCTTTTGATATATAATTGTTTCCTAAAAACACGCTATTTGTTGTGACAGCGGGAATTAATTATAAAATTAATTAATGCAACTTATATGTTTGTAATTTTGTAAAATAGAAATCATTTTTGAATTCGGAATATCAATTATAGCTTAGGGTGAAGTTTTGGCCTTATTCTGATAAACTTCAATTTTTGATGAATAGTGAAACCACTAAGTGGTTGTTAAAAACTGATTTTTTGTTAAAATGACATATTATCACTTATGTGATTTGATTTTAAAAAATCCGACATACATGGTTGTCATTAAGAAGTAAAATGTGGTTCCATGAGATTAAAATAATTTTTTGGTGAATAGTAACTTTTAAGTTCTTAATCGCGATTAGAGGTAATTAGTGTAGTTTAAGGTAAAAATAATGTTTTAATAATATGATATGATCTTGAAACTTTTCCTACTCCTATTGGATGAGTCATGGACGACCAAGACAATCCATGGGTAAACTTGGGGACCCCATGGAGCCACTTTAGTTGGAAAATTACATAAATACCTTTTATTTAATGTTAAAGTAAAAAATGACACAAACATGAGTTGTTTTACTAAAACAGTTTTTAAGTGGGGTTATACAAGTCCAAATTTGGATTATAAATATTCATTAGAAATCTAAAAAGATTTCCTACATCATAGTAATTTTTTTATAGTTTTTATACATTAAATAAATTAAATTATTTATGACATCATTATGATGCATCGATGACCTCATTATGTAACGATTTTAATAAAATGAAAAGATAATGTACAATGCAAGGCATACACTTGTCCAAAGACTATTGGATGGGAATATTTCGAACCCTTATCACCTTATCCACGAATTATATAAGTGTGGGACCTTTATAATCCGAAAATCATTGTGTAATAATGTAACATTTCAATCTTTCCAAAACAGCCCCTCCTCTCCACTTATAAAAGGCCCCCACCTCTCCCACCTCATTTACACTTTCAAGCCATTTGGCTCGGCCAACCTCTGCCCAAATACTCTCCCAACTTCCCCCTCTTACTCCTAGAATCCTCACGTTGGGCAGAACTCTTCCCAAGGAAGCCTTGTCTCAAATCAAAATGAGTTACCCGATTTTGAGGTAATGTCTTCTCTAATGTTGTTTTGTTTCATTTTTCTTCTCCAACCCCCTAAACTCTTTTTATTAATTTCTTTTGTAACAAAACCAGTATCCTCAATATACTAGGATGTTGTTATAAGAAGTATTCGAGCTACACTTACACACACTTACATCTAATGGTTAAAGAACATACGATTTCTGTGGATGGCGAATTTCTGCCTCACGAAACGATGATTGTTCAACACTCATATAACACCTTCAAAGGTGGCCATTAAGATGTCACTATTTTTAAATATGATATATAATATTTTTATGTTTTACTTATGATTCTGTATTTCTCATTTATGGCATACTTTATGATTTCCATTATGGGTAAACGCGATAATTTCATTTTAGGAAGTGTGGACTACCGCCCCCTCAAAGTGATTTGAATCGTTAATGCCATATGTGGGATGTATAAAGGATGGAGTAAATGGTATTATACACTATATTATACTGGAATTATATTTTAAATTTATATCATTATGATTTCATTCCATTAAATATGAAATAGAAATGAAAGTAGCGTTCATGCGTACGTACGGCTTACCGTCTCCATGAACAGTGCATTTCATTTCTTACCTCTAAATGTTACGTGACATTATGAATGAATTTATATAATGTATATATATGATATATATGATATCTACATCATGAATATTATTCTGGATATAATGGATATTTCACCGCATGAACAACTTGTAATTATAAGAAGTTTATTTTTGACTCAAGTACCAAAGATCGACAAAACGACCGTTATTAACATAAATAATTAAATAATGTTCATAACATGGTAATAAGTGATATAAATGGAATAATGAACATCAAAAAGGTTCTTAAGTAAATATAAATTAATTCTAGTTTATTATTCAGGAGGTTAAAGAACGGTCGAGTCAGGACAAGACACAAGGTAAGGGAACTTCTTAACCCAATTTCTATTCTCTGGGTTAATCTCCTACTTTAAAATTATGTCATGATATTATTATGTACTATATTTTATTTGTACTTTCTTTATTTGTACTTATAGTGAATACAAATAGTAGATCTATTTTATTTTAAAAATGATCTTTGTAAAGACTTCTTCTCAATCTCATTTCATTGAGGCATATTTCGTTTTATACACAACTTTCTTTTATACGGTGTATAAACCCCTTTGACTTTTACATTGATTCAAATGGAATCTTTTTTATACGAACCGTTTACTAAACGAAAAAAGGGAATGTTTTTGTCGTACATATGCGGTGACAATGACTTCTCCGCCACCGTGACCACTATTTGAGTTTCGGCTTCCTCTACAAGCCATACACTTTTTTTAATGAAAAATAAATACCATGTTATACTTTTCATTTATTTTGGTATTGAAAATGGTTTTGAAAGTGTTTTTATTATATCAATGTGTTGTATTGATATCTTGTGATTGAAATGTGGAAATGTTATGTTTCCTTTATGCATGTTTTATGTGATACTATTATGTTATGTTTAATCCTATTCATATGAGGAATGTATTGGACTTAATAAGTGACGGGTGGAGCCCGCTATAGCTCCTTGATGCATCGGTAGGTCTAATGAGACAACTGGACATGGAATTGGCCGAGGCCCTTTCCCAATTTGATTTATGGTTTTGGCCGATGCCTTAATCATTTTAGACGTCTTGGCCGAGGCCTTGACAAAATGTTTCAGAATGTCCGACATTATACATTCCCTCATTATGAAAGTGGTTATTGATATTTCATGTGATTATTCGTCTAGTAGAATATCCATGTGAGTAAGTAAGTGGCATTATTTGATTTTACTTTTTCCATATTATGCTGAAGTTCAAGTTTAATAAGGATTTTGTTTAGTTATACATTGCCTTAATTGTTAGTTTTTATTTATGAAAGCTTCTGCAATATTGTTAACCTTACTGAGCATCTGAGCTCACCCCTTTCAATTGTTTAATGTTTTCCAGGATGTGAAGAAGTATTTTATGAATGACCTGCAGGAATTTTGAGAAGAGGATATGAGTGTGGACTATGGAGACTTTGTTATTGTATTTTTTCACTTTATGATGTAATGTAACGTTTACGAATGTATCTAGTGTTTCCAAGGCTACTAAACTAATTGGTCTTTCGAGACTTGATCTTTTGTGATCATGCCAATGCTACGAAGTAATGCACCGACTCTGGGTAGATGGGGTCAGAGCATTACAACAATGTAATTATATTTATTTCCACTATCATTAAATCTTGTTTATAATGGCCATATACTAATGTTGTATTGTAGTTTGTTTAAACTCATGATTTCATGACTTGAAAGGAATCGATGAATTAAAATTATTTATAAAAACATTACAAAATATATATGTGTGTTACAGGAATACTAAAGAATAGATGTTGGTCACAGAAGAGATCCTTCCTCATGGTTCATTAGGTAATTAGTAGATTCTTGTAGTTCTATCATTTAAAATGGTGAAACATTTTTAAATAGTGTTCAGGAATCTCTTCAGGGAGTGGTATTATCCTGCCACCATCTAAAAATTTGGCATCAAGATTCTTTTATAGAAACAATAAGGAAGTGGGAAAATTTATCAATATTCATCAATGTTTTATAACCTCTCATGTTACTCAAATGATATGGTTCACAATCCATTATTTCTGGAAGAAACTCATTTGGGCTTGGTTAATTAATAGTCTTGTGAGAAATTTTGATACCTCGTTTCATTATTACCTATGATGTGGTGAATAAGTATATTTTGCTGATTGTGAACATTCAGGACAAGTTGACATTGGCAATGGGTACTAGTGTGGACACACAGTGGCTGGTAATTCATCAATATGTATCCAGTGGTAGACATAGGGATCCAAATGTTTGAGACATTTCAGGAGGAAATCGTAGGTTTTAAGGTCTTTGGATTAGTGCTCTTTGGATAGTTCTAGCTATCCAATAGAGATTTGGTTATACTTTATTAATGGTCAATGACATATCATGTAGGACTATCAAAACCAACATACTACTGACTGATAAGCAGTGGTTGGGTCTTCTAATCAGAAGTAGTGGAAGGGATCATAGATGTATGTATGTTAGGTGATGTGGAAGGGGAGCTGCGAGAGCATCTAGTGGTAGAATATAGTTTTACATGTTACATAACCGACCCAATGAGTTCCCCACCAGGATTGTGGTGCTGATAGACAACGGGGATGGATGTTCAAGGTCATTGAGGCCTACAATCCGGAGGCTCTAAAGATGATTATAGGAACTATATATGTTTTCTATATATTATATTATTTTGTTAGAGATATAATCATGAGCCACTATATTGATTTAGCATTACTTGTTTGAGACCAAGAGGTTTCAGTGTTTCCCTTAGATCGACCCTTATACATGGAGACTGTTACTAGGTATTACATAGTAATCACAAACTTTTTTGATAGTTTTCTCTAATTTATGGAGGATATATATTATCATGGGATCTATTTTTTGTAATGATGAGGCCTTAAAATGTCATCTTAGGAAATGACTAGATATAAAATATTTATGCATTGATTGACTCTTTTAGGTAGAGGATGTGGTGTGTTTTTGTTGATGGGTCTAGGATTCCTTTCATAAGAAAAAAAGGAACTGATTGATTAGTTTGGACTCTTATGTGGGAGAGTGAAACTGATTAATTACTATATATCTAGAATAATACATTAAGTAGTGGATGTTATGAACTATTAGTTTCTTATATTGGTGGCTATATTATTGATGTATTTATTAAGGATGTTCATAGATTACATTATCACCGGGAGAGGTAAATTTTAATTTACATAGACCCATGAATGACCCCATTAACGATGTCTTCATTTTAGATGTATCCCATGGAGCTTCTTAGGCTGAGGATCCAATTGGGGGACTTGTAGAAAAAGTGTTTTCTGGGGCCCAATTCTTTCTCCTAGGTATCCCCATTGTTGTTTTCCAAGAAGGTGAATAGTTTCATGAGGGTTTTCATGGATGTTTCATGCATAAACATGGTAAAAATGAAAAATAAGTACCACCTCCAAGGATTAATAGTCAACTTGATTAGTTGATTGGTGTGAGATGGTTCATTAAAAATTTAACTGAGACTATTTTATAACTAGTTGTGAGTACGTGAAGAGGATACACCATAGAATTCATCTAGATGATTCTGTATTCACTAAGATTACATGGTGATTCCTTTAATGTTGATTAATTCTCCAGTAGTGTTCATGGGACTCATAAACTGGATCACTCATCCATTCTTACAGTTGATTTTGGTAGTCTCCGTCAAGAATATCATAGTGTACTTACCATCCGGGGGATATTGTGATACACCTTAGGATAGTTCAGGAAACACTCTATGTTAAAAACCATTATATGATGCTATATAAAATATTATTATTTGTTTAGGAGTTCAACTTTTTGTAACATTTTATCAAACCTAATTTTTAGCAGTTGACCTGATAATGGTCGAGGAATTGTTTGATTCATATCCACCAAAGAGCGTGATGTACGTGTGGAGAGTCCATGTGTTATAAAGCTACTACATTAGATTAATTCCATTTTCATATATTATGTCAACACTTTTACTTCATTGACCCAGAAATGGAATCCTATTGTGTGGGAAAAAAGGTTTCATAATGCTTTTCACAAGACATGACAAATGTTGAAAAGTTCACCCATCTTGATATTTCAATAGTTTTATGTTGAGTATGTTTTATTTTTCTGATATTTCCAAGAATGTACATAGATGTGTTTTTATTTAGAGGTATGTTGTGATTTTCTCTCGGTCTATGTAGTTGATCCCACACTAAAAGAACAATATTATACATGATCATGGGTTGGATGTCATTACCATTGCACTAATGTTGTGGTGATTCAACCCTATGGGTGAGAAGTTTATCATCTACTCAATGAAATGGTGTCTCATGTATATCTTCTCTAAAAATGATCTTAAATTAAAATATTGTTGATAGGTTGATACCTTCATATACTATGTCTTTGAGATAGTATATAATCTTGTGAATGGGAAGATGGTGGAATATACACTATGCCTGAGATCTTATTCCCAGTTTTTAGCCATTGTGTCAGATTAGTTACCCTAATTGTAGTTTCCTTATATAAGAAGTGTTGTTCTTCATTTCTTTGGCTGATGTTCGTTACCCTTCCATTTCTATAATGTGTTAGGGAGTCCCATATTTGGGATATGTACTATGATTCCATAGAGACATATGTATCTATTTAAAATTCACTAGATGTATTTTCATGAAGTTTGGTGCATGTTAATCATTTTAGATAGCGCAATATGGTATTAGTGATCTTACACAAAGAGGTGATGTCAGAAATTCATATATCCCTTTTGATGGTACATCCAAATGTGTAAAAGTAGTACCCAGAATAGTGGGTAGAAAATAAAATGGTATATGAGATTTTTTATTTTATTTCCCATTTTTGATTAGGTGATGGTCGAGAACTATGTTCTTGAGTGTTTCTATCAACCAATTAAGGTTCATAATTGAATGGGTGATATGATTTCTATTGAATTATTGATAGGGTTACCATGTATGTCTGATGGTAAAAATTCCATCTAGATGATCATAAAAAACATATCAATTGTTCAATATCTATGCTATTAGATAAGAGAGTTTTTTATATATATTGAGAATCCCTTATATGAAAAATATTTTCTGTCTCCATATATTCCAATCGATTGTAATTTTATATCCTAATTCTCGCTTCATGTCAAGATTATAGTGAGGTGTAATTGTGGAATTATAGACTCAATTTCAGTTGAGAATGGAATTTCACTACATGAAGATAAAGTTATTATACAATCAATCTATGTCATGGAGGAGATGTTTTGGGATTAAACATTTTACAATGGTCATAGTTCGGTGTGTCCTCTATCCTTGGTGGTGTTTTTATACAATAATATTTAGCATTCCACCATTAGTAAGGAACTGTTTGACAATTTTTATTGGACATGTTGTAGATCACCACTATATTGGATTATAATGGAGTTTCTATGGTCATGGGCATATTTTTTCTTTGAGATACAAATGATAAGAATTAGATCATTTAGAAGTGGATTATTATCGAATAGAGTCACCAGAATCCCTATTCGAAATAAAAAAGAGGCCCTTGGATTTTGAGGAGGGTGACCATGTATTCTTGAAGGCCTCACCTTGGTGTGGATTATAGATATTTTTCATGGGTATAAATCAATCCCAAATTACAAAGGACCTTTCCAGATACATCTTAGAGTCAGCTAGGGGGCATGCCTCTTGGGCCTACCCCCACATTTTGACCAGGTACACGACATCATCCAAGTATCATATCTAAAGACTTATGATCCAGACTTGTCTCATGTTATCTGATGGGGAGAGATAAACATGAAAAAGATTCATAATTTTTTGATTACCCATTAAAGATTGAAGAAATGAATGATGAGATCCTCCATCGGAGAGTAATTCATTTTGTATGTGTCTATTGGCTGCATGTGACTCTTCGGGAGAACTCTTGGGTGTGGGAGAAATAGATATGAGCTCAGTGCCAACAAAAATTTGGTAATTAATTTTCTCTTTTCTGGATGAAAATTCATATGGTACTGAGAATGTACTATATCATTATTTTCGATATAAATACTGGAAATATATATAGAAATATTATTGGATCTATATGCTAAGATCATATGGGATTCCAATTCCAGGTGAGTGCATAATTGATATTTGAATAATATTAAATATATTAATATCACATAATAACATTTTTACTAAAAAGTGTAATAGATCATTATATGTGTTTCTGATAGAAATTTTTATTCCACTCTTGAATTTAGAACATTATTTTTACCCTATTTATGACATATCTTTTTTTATTTGTGAAAAGGTTTTCACGAGATCTATGAATAAATGAAATGATATTTTTTTATTTTATTTCTTTGACATAGTGAACAAATGTCCTCCTATATATATACTCCTATACGAGGGAGTCTTATATTTACCCACATAGCCCTGGACACTTAGAGAATATCCATTTGAGAGACCCAAGAGAATGACACCAGGTTGTTGGATCCGATATGTACCACAGGAATCACTGATGCCAATGGGGTTCGTGGATCTCACAAATGACATCGATATATCGTTTTTTATCTTTAATGATAGATAATAACATGAGGTAGAATTTTTGATTTATGTTTATTCATCTGATCTAATTTTCCCATGTAGCACATGGATTAATTTCACGAATAAGAATTGATTCTCACTTCTATGGTTGATTTATTTTATGGTTGATTTTTTTTCACTATAGATTACTATTCATATTTAATATATTTTATGACAAAAAATAAATGATAAAATGAATAAGGTTGGAGGTTTGATTACCATTTTGTGTATTATGGTTTTGAATCCCCATTTCTCTACACTATCATAATGGGAAAATTATTTGGAATGCAGTTTTATGAATACACATTATTATATCATTATACAACTGTTATTTGGAGCAATGGATCAATGGAATGGTTACTGCATGAGATTGATATTTTTATCAATGATAAAAAATAGTGGCGATGAACTGAGGAAGAGTAGACCAAATTATAGGTCCCTCATTTTCAATATTGGCACACAGTGACAGCATTGCTGATGAGGGTATTTCTTCATCAATTCAGATGTATAGAAATGGATCTATGGTGATGGTGTGAATCCTCATAATAATATCTATGATCCCCAATGGGAAAGGTGAAATGTATCATGGGATAAAACAATAGTGGATTAATATTCATGATAACCTTTGGATTTTTGAAAATTTAAACAATAAATGGCATGTAATGGAAGAACACATATTGTGTGTGGAGCCCAGCCTATAGATCAATGGTTCTATGTAAAAATTAAATATCACATTCTATGAGATACATGCAATATGTCATGAGACCCTTAACTACTGTCCATGATTTTATCTTAGGGGATAAAATGGGAATTGTAATGGAAAAGTATCTAGACATGGCCAGTGTAACAAAGTCATTACCATGATCACGAGCATGGACTGGAGCACATAGAAATAATGAGGATTAGTAATAAATGTTGTGTACAGCTAGTATATGATGTGTAATTTTCCTTGGGATTTCATAGGACCAACTCTCCTTTAGCATGGATCAGTTTCCTTATGGCTCATTAACGTAATGAATCCCTATAATATAATAGTTTGGGAATATATCAAGGATGAAGGATTCTGATAGCCTCTATGGTATTAGTCTTGGATAGAGTTATTATTGTCCCCCATGACCCTAGGTGAAATTCTCTATTTTATTCTTCCTTAAGTGGGGTACATGGAATCTTGGTGACCAACTAGATGGTTCATCGATCCATTACATAGTAGGTTAACCGAAATTGTGTTGTTAGTGCCACCATTACCCTAGGTGTGATCCCCATTTGTGTATTAATCACATAATTGTTCCATCATGTACATACTCATGGAAATAATAGATGTGCATGATATCTCATGTGGATTCTATATGTGATATCAGATATGCTGAGATAGTTCTCTCAAGAGAGTGTGGTTAGGGACTCCCAAGTATAATCTAAGGCTAGAAGATCCGTTGTTACCTATCCATTAGACATATTGTCTACTATGAGTATATTTGGATTATTTTTTTATGATATTATGATTAATATAACCTGTGATAAGATGATTAATATACATGATTTATGTTTAGTGTATTTTAGGATCTTTATAGGGTATTATTATACTCTTCCATGCATGGGCTCAACCCACCCATGTCATGTCTTATACATTTGACTGGTTATTAGATGGGGTTAAAAGTATAAAAGGAGCTGGAAGATCTTAGATTACACAGGACAAACGAGGGCCCATTATAGGATTCAAATGTGATTCTAGTGTCATGTTAATAGTAGTTTGGACTTGTTTACAACTTCTGATTGGTTTGTATTCGGCGCTTTTTTTTCAATACTATACATCATACATTGATTATGGGATTTAAATATATTGATTAACTTGGTATTAGTTTTATTTTACATTTCAGTATTTTATAGGTTGTTATATGTGTGTGTTTTTTATAATACATTATGTTATGGCCTCCTAAATGAGTGTTATCCTTATTCAGTGAAGCTCAGTATCACCGAGCCTATTAAATCTAGGATTGGGATAGTTAAAATTTTCCCATCAATGTCTAGGCAAGCCTAAGTGGGCTGAGTGATGACATTTAATTCAATTATCAATACACATCAAATATAACAGTATTAAAAAATGCTCCATTATACCATAATTTTTTAATTAATGTACCAACTCAATCGTCTAAAACATTTCCACCCATTTTTCAAATCAAATAGATAAAATAAAAAAGAGTGTATTATGTTTTGTGAATCAAAAAAACATTCCTACAATAACTAAAAACATTCTCCATTTTCTAAATTATTATAATACTTCAAATATATTCCATAATAGAATTAACGTTATCCCCAATTAGTACCAAAAATTGTACTAATAAAAATATCATGCTATGTCTGGAAATAATAATACTAGATTAAATAAATATTCAAAAAATTTATAAATTATTGTTAATAATATGAAATAAAATATATAATATAATAAATAAACATAAATCATGATTAATAAATTTATAACGACACTAATTATGTAATAATAAAACCATTAAATGATCCCCCCCAACTCAATGATTCTCTATCCCCAATAAATAAAATATGGAATGCACTAGTCTAAACTCCTCTTGTAAAAACTTTTGTTAAGTCCTCCCATTTAAATAAAAATAATCTGGGATAGGTGAAAAAAAGTTTATCATATTTACTGAAAAAATAGATGAAATGGTTTTAATGTTACCTAATGTGTAAGAGTATTCCAGTTATCTATAAAATAAATAGAATTAAATCATTATCACTAAAAACATTCAAACCGTAATGAATAAAAATTTCCTATATAATTAATGATTAAAATAAGGATGTTCATGTAATCCATAATAAAATTATCAAGCATGAGAAAATACAAATATTGAAAAATATTTTTAAAAATTATCATTTAAAAACCCACACTACTGAAGGGTTAACGATTTAAATATTGAAAAAAAATTTATAATAATTCTATAATGTGGCCATGATATTGAAAAAACAATAAATAACTGTTACTATTATATTGATAAAATGAACTATAACTAAAACAAGGAACATTAGAAATACCATTAATTTTACCTTCATAAAAATTAATTCTTTAAATATTATATAATCTCCCCTAAAAACCATAACAGTTCATATTTGTCATCATTATTGACAATATGTTAGTCTAATTAACTCATCTGTTGTTTCATATCAAATATTAAACATTGAAAATTAATCTATTAAACATTCTACATTATCATTAAGTATCTAAATTTCTTTTTGTAAGACCTAAAAATCAGCATGTATCTTATTTTCAGTACTTTAATAAGATTATTTCAAACTCTAATTATATTTTCATGTTTGTAAAAATTATCTTACATACCATATAATTCTCATAGTCAACATAGTACATAGATATAGTATACTTCTAGGAAACATATTCAATAATAAATTTTATCTTTTCTAATATATCATCCATATAATCCCTACAAATGTTGGATATATCCTTGAATGCATTATTATTACATTGTCATAAAATATCATTTTTTACTTGGGTAATGACCTTTTAAAATCATGATTTATTAAAGGAAAATATCATAATAATAACTATTATCATAAACTATACTGTTATCTTTATCCATGAAGAAGAATATTTCAATACCCCTATCAGTTCCAAAATCTTCTCTCAAATCAGAATATTTTATAAAACACTAAGAAATAATATATTAATTAAATATTTCTTCTCATTAAATTTTTATTAATAGATATTCAAATTTTTTATAATGGTTATTACTCCATTTAAAACATAAAATTTCTGAATAGAGATAATAAATTATTACTTATCTTTTAATGTTCTTGTTTTATATCTTATTAAATTTATTCTTTTTATTATGTATTTTATTCAAAATTCCCTCATTATATTTTGAATCATTACTTATCTTGTCTCCTTTATCACTATTCGATGTTCTATTCTATTAACTTATGTATAAGAAAATATGAGATCAATGGATATAAAATATAACATATTTTTTAATCCACATCATTATGAATATTATTCAACGTAATATCATTTTTAATAAGTATCCAAAAATATCATTCATTTTGCTACTAGTAATTATGTAAATAAATAATATATTAAATTATTTATTGTCCTTTAAAACATAATTGATTAATAGAATTCTTCAAAAATAGCACCAACCCAAAAAAATCAGGGGACATTATATAATAGTTAAAATGTAGTGATGATGTATGTGGCTAAAAATAGATTCTATTGAATAATGAAATATATGTATAAATAACTATAATGATCTTTATTAATACAAAATCATTTCTAAAATTTCAATTATTAAAGATAAATAGTTTTAATAGTCTGGTTTTTTCATTTAAATGTATCCTTTATAAAAATATTATTTCTTTATTTATTATAATATTATAAATATATTATGTAAAAACATTTCTTTCTACTAATGATATAATAGTACCATTATCATTATTATTTTTTATGAGGAAATGTAAGAGTGGTTAAAATTTTAAAAAGGTTATTTTCGTATGAAAACATATTTCATAATATCATTATAAATAAATTTATAATTTATATTGACAAATGTTTAAATTCACTATTAAATATTTGACTTCATTTTTTTACTTAAAATAATTCTATTATCATAGAATAAATTATTTGGATTTTTGTAATGTGTTAAAATTATTCAGTGCATAGTAAAAATAACCCTTTTAGAAAAATACTAAAATTATAATTACTTAATTGTGGAATACAAATTTATAAAAAATGTAAATTTTAAAATATTTACCGATGAATTAAAAAATAATATTTTTTATATTTTAATTATTAATTTAATAAATTTGTGATTAACATTATAATTACATGAGTAATATTATCCAAAAATAATAATTTGTGCCTTTCCTTTAATAAAATTTAATTTTTTAACAATTTGGTTTTAGCTAGATTTTAATAGCACATAAAATTTATTTACTTTATAATAATAAAATTTATATCATCAAAAGTAATTACATTAAAAATTATAATCTATTCATAAATTTTATAACTAAATAAAAAATTTCTAAAAATTGGATTTTAATATATTACATGCTATAATGGTAACATTAGTATTTCTTATGTGGAAAATTTTTCCCAATTACAAATTATGAAATATTTTTAATAAGTTTTACAAAAATATAATAATTTTTTTTATTTTTATGCATAAAATTTAAATTATATAAATAAAAATAATTTACCTCACTAAGAAAATGGTAAAAGTTAATATATAACTGTAATGTTAAATGGTTGAGGGAATATATACATTATCTTAGTTGTAACTCTATTATTATACATTTTTGTGTCTACCGTAGATGTGTATGATGTTCTCCTTTTATATTATGTTGAAATATTTACAAAAATGTCATTCTGACAACATATAAAAGTGACCTCTCAAAACCGCTTCACGAACATCTTGAAAATTTGGTTTCCACGTGAATCTCAACCTTTCATTATTCAAATTATAATTCCCCAATTTTATTTGATCCTATATATTATAAACAATTATTTTTTATGTATTTATTTTGGAATAAACAAGTCATAACTGATAGTTTTCTTTACTCACAACCCCAAGTCTAAAAAAATAGATTGATCCGTTATATTAAAGCCATAAAATTGGAAGGTATGAATATAATGAAATTAATATGAAATATATGTCTATAGTTGTAAAAAAAATTAACTATAGAGATTAATTTATTAATAATATATATATAAAATTTTGGGCAATGTCATTTTATGCTTCAAAAATATGATCCCATAAAAAAATTTATTTTTATTTTTTAATTTAAATTATAAAGAATTTTTAACTTTTTTTGAAATTTTTCCTGTTGAAATGAATATTAATTTTTGAATAATAATATTTATATTATTCTTGATTGATTTTTTGATTTATTTCTCAAATGGCTTGTTTTTCCATGTATAGTTATAAGATTCATATTTTTGAAAAACCAATTATTTCATTTAATTTAATCAATAACATTAGAAGTATCGTTATTTTTTTATTTTTTATTTAAATGAAAAAATCATCTATTAATTATAAAAATAAAAAAATTACAAATAAATATGATTTTATTTTATTTTTTTATTTGTTCATTATTGGTATTAAAACATATTTTTCTATAAATTTTATTCTTATGCTTTTTATGTATTTATCTTGAAAATTTAAATAATTATTCATTCATAAATGGTTATAAAGAAATTCATAAATGATATATTAATTAAAATATGTTAATACTCATTTTATGAGTATTATAATGAATAAAAAAGATATAAATTTTGTATTATGGTAATAAATTCATTTTTCATAAAAATAGTTTTCATTGATATTTTCACATTTTTAAATTTATAATATACAATGAATAGAAATTTAATAATTTAAAATATATTGCAAATTTATATTATTAACAATAAATATTAATAAATTGGTCAATCATATTTTCTCCCTAATTAATTTTAAAAACATTAAATTATTATTACTAGTGTTAAGGTTTAAATAGGTTACCGTGTAAGTTAATCTAAGAGTAAACTATAAAAATGTCATAAAAACATTTATATTATTAATATGGGATACTATTTCTAACTTAAATTATATTATATTTTAATATATTTCCATTATTCCATCATTCTCATGAAATTGACATTATATTACTGAAATATTTTATGTTATTTCATTTGGGACCCTCTCCTCGATTATAAAAGGACACCTCTTAATATCCCTTATTCACAAAGTTTTATAATTATAACCATGTTATACCATACCCAAAACCTTAATATATGAATTCCTTTCACCCTTGATAATTTTTCCTTCTCATAATTCTATTCCTTCATGGCTGAAGCTATAATCCAATATATCTCTCTTTAAGAAGAAGTTTAAATCTTAATAGAGTTTTTTCATTTTTTTATTCGTTCACATTCTATAATACTATTCTATCAATAAAAATATTAAAAAGTAATTATAATAAATATTATTATATTTCATTATCAGGATGTAATAACTATTTCATTCTTCCATTGTATCAAATATAAAATGAATGTATTGGGTGTTTGTGGGTTTACACTACCCCCTCCACATAGTGATAAGACTCATTTTCCATCATCATACACCATGGTTGGTTACTATAATGGGTATAATGTTTATGTAGGATCCTTAAGAATTATACATTCTTATATATTTGTAATCAAATTTCTATCATTTTACCATCCCATCTCTTGAAAAATGTAAATATCTCTCATGCGTAAGAGTGGACTACCACCTCTTCGATGTAATGCGATTTTTTATTTCAAAATTAGTTAAATGTTAGTAAATATATAATTGATGAATACATATATTTATATATACGATATTTGTGATATAATAATGATTCTAGAAATTTTATTTATCATTTTTCTTTCATTCCAATCATTATGAATTGGAAACATCACTCCTTTATACCTATAGATTACCATATTTATAGAGTGATGTAATTCAATTCTCATCACTACTTATTATGAATGGTAATAAAATTATATATATTTATTAGATATTTTAATAATTAAATTATTATGGTCTCAGATTTTATTGAATCATGACCAATATATAGGTATGGGGGCATAAAAAACATTCCTGAGTAATGATGTAATTCCCTCTAGAAATGTTCAATTTAATATATGTTTTTTATAAATGAGTATTGTAATATTATAATGGGATCATATATGATATAAAAATAATTAATATTATTATGTTTTATAAATTATAAATTTTTTATTTTTTATTATAGAGGTTATAGTGCTTTAAAATCGTGTCAGGTATATGGTAGGGGTTTATCATTATAATTTTTCATATGAGACATATACCATATTAACCACTAGTTTCATTAATGTTTTTTTGATACTAAACATTTGATATTTTATATCATGAATATCATTAAATTCATGGTATTATATATTTAATTATAAGTTGTTCCTTTCATTTGGTCTATGATTAAATAGTTACCAATGTAGTAACGGTTTTATATTACATTTCTATTTTAGTGGGATTTCGTATGATTAAGTATCTGGTCTATAAATATTATGATATATTTCTCAAGAATAATAAATATTTTAATATAATATTTTATTATCAATTTTTGTTTATTTTTCATTTCCCTTTCCTTTCTAAATGTACTAAAGATACTACATTAACATTTTTTATGATAATTCACATAATTTCTCACATCTATCGGGAATCATTTTCTTTTGTTTCTATATTATCCACAAATGGATTAATTATTTTTTTGTTATTATAAAAATATTTGTTTCGTTCATTTGAACTCATGTTTGAATGTAATTTTTTGTAACGAAGTCTTATTATCATTTGAGGGTGATTTTCTCTTTTAATTTTTACCAAAAATGTGAAAATAATATTTCTTTTATCATACACCTCATTGATTAATTATTTCACCAATGTGACTTCTCTTCTATTCGAATAATAATTTTCAATCATCCCTTCCTATTTTCAAATAAATGTTAATAGTTAATATTTTAAAAATTATTTTATTTTTAATATGTGATTTTCAGATAAAAAGTCTCTTTTCTTAAAGATATATGACAATTATCCTTTAATATTATATTCATTTATATAAAAATCATTTGACATATATTTTGATTTATAGGTGATATGGTTAAATGATATAATATTTATTCATTCTATTTATGGATTATGATTATGATGACGGGATATCAATGAGAAATGTTTTCTTTTTCACGAAAGAAGGTTTAATGTACAGATAACAGTTTTCATGATCACATGGAATAAATATTAGTAGATTTTGAATATGTGATGGGTGGGCCCATTTTTTCCCTCTAATAAATTACGTAAAGATTATAATTTTATGATTTCAAAGAGTATATGAGAGGATATTCCAAGCCCAAAAGAGATTATACTTGAGGTTATACCAATCCTAGAAGAGGGAATACAGGTGGCTATCCCAACACTATAAAAGGGGACACATGAGGTTATCCTAATCTCATAAGATGGTACACATAATGTTATCCCATATTCTACATGTTATGAATTCCTTTACGTGTATCCTTGACATAATATTTACACGCTTATGATTATTCTAAACATTACTCCACTCTTATATGATATATTCTTATGTCAATGTTATACTCTCATTGATAATGATATTTTATTATCTTATGATTCATGTATTATAGAGTCCATCACTCTAGTATATCATGAAATTGGACTGACTTTATTATAATTATAAACCAAAGTTGTCGATTATCATATAGGAGTTGGAGGGGATACATATTTATCTATGTAAATACTATGTGAGAAACCCCTAAAAATTATGAAAATGAATGAGAATGATATGTGAGGGTAAAATAATAAAATGATTGAGGATATCTTCTACATATTGGATATAGATTATGTTATCAAGGAGATGTTATTATGTAATGGGTGTGAGGGTCCTAAAAAAAGCGGTCAGATTATATGGAATTGAAAAGTAATAATTGGGTCTTCTATTCAATGGTTTTAGGACCCTTTTATTTCAATAGTTAGGTATGGATCCTTTTATGATAGCAACGTATCTAGAGTTCCACTCTTTGTATACGGGAGAGTGTCTGGTGTTGGAGTACAACAACCATTTTGTAGAGATGGTTTATTTTTTCCTATAGGTGGTTATGAATTATTTTCTCATGGAACATAAATACCAAATGTTTTTGAGAGAATATATCCTATCAAGGATATATATAGTAAGTCTTAACACATATGTCAACATGGTGGAGGTGGAAATGATATTGGAAATGGATATGACAAAAATTATTGGACTATATTTGTCATCATATCGAACAAGATGATATTTTAGTAGTGAATTAGGAATTAAATGGATGATACATTGTAATAAAAAGAGTGGTGAAAGTGGTTAGTAATACTGGGACTCCTATGAACCATCATTTTTATCTAGTACTATTACTCTGAATTACTATTAGCATGAAATGATAGTTCACAACTAACATAATTATAATAGAACATTGAATATAAATAACTATTTAAGTAAACAAGGACATCATCAATGGTTCTAGTAGGATATGTATCATATCCATTATGTTACGGGGTCTTTAAATACAAAGGAAATTGTATCAATTCCATAATTATTAATTTCCATAGGGTTGCTGCCAAATTCCTCAGGAGTGAAGCCTCACTATACAGTGGATGAATTTTTATGGAGGTTTATGTAGTACAAACTATTATGAGAGGTACCATTTTATTTCAATCTTCTATATTAAGTTGTGTATTTAATATAGGTATCTCCCATTAATTTATATATAACTATTTAACGATGTGTTTCAACATGAAACCGATATCATATATATTAATATGGATTTGGTGACACATAATGGAAATTGTAAGGGAAATGGTTTAATAGTATGATGTGCTCTCTATCGTTATCTACTTCTAATATATTATGATATTTATTGGTAATCAATAGTGATATATTTTAGGCCATTAAAGCGACTTTTTTGTTTCTCATTTTTTTACGTTTTTTACTAACATAAATGCATTTTGTTATCTACTACTAATGTGATCTCTTATTTGTCGCAGATATTGTGGGATCTGAAATCTCATTGTGTTGTACATACACACAGATCATTGGAATGCATTTTCTATTTATTCTATTGTTCCCAATCATGTTTCATATCTTTTTGTAAATCCCTTGGTTTTTATTTACATTCCCAATTTCTTCTTAGAATATAACGACAAAGTCTATTAATGAAAAAATATTACATCTTAATAGATGAATATTTGTTACATAACATATTTATCCACACCAAAATTTTATATTCATAGTTCCGTATGAAATGTGGACACTTAAATTTGTAGTTCATAAATGATAATAATCATCTCCAACTATGTTCATGATAACTAACACCCATCATAGACATATCATTTATAAATAATTTAAATATAATTTGGAGAAATTAAACATAATATGGGTGGGCCTAGATTCTCAGTAAGGGTAAACAAGAGACATGTCAATGATCACATAATCAGAATATAGTCATAAGAGAGAGAGAACATGATCATAACATTTTAAATCCAGAGGATTAAGATCATAGATCATAATCATTATTTATGTCATAAAGCATGTAATTTCAATAGAAAGTAATCATAAACTAAACAATGAAAATGGGTTATGTGGTTATCACATATAAAAAAGTCATGGAACATTGGAAAACACATAATCATATAACAATATTAACCAGTATAATACTAATATGGTTCACTCATTATGTTATGGTAATGAAATCCAGACCTTCTATAAATATATTGACTTGAAACTAGGTCCAAATTTGTTATTATGTAAATGAAATACAACTCCATGAAAAAGTTTATATACAGGGAAACCAGGAAAATCTATAAAATTTTGAACATGAAATCTAATTGAATCATAACATATATACCTAATGAGTTATTCATATTCACCCAATTTATTTGATTTATATATAGTTTCAATAATTTTCATAACGGAAATAATATATATGAGTGAAAAATTATGATAAAAATATATTCATTAATAATTATTCAATTGAAAATGATTTCATAATATTTTTATCAATGTATAACTCGTGGAAAAGGGGATAGGATCCATAAACATCATTTATTAATAAAAATAAATAATATAAAAAATTATAACGAATGTATCAAATATACTAACCCAATTAAAAAATAATTATCATAATGTGATGTTGTCATTGATAAATATGGATAAAAATAAATGGTCATTAAATACTTCTTTAAGAAAATATCCTTTCAAATTTAAAAATAAATTTGCAAAATATAATATACTCCATGTAATAAGTTATAAATATTCACTAAATAAAACGTTTTAATAATTTAAAATAAGAATCAAATCATTGAGGATTATGGATGTTTAAAAACTATGTTCATTAAATATATTTAAAAGAAACATTCCTTCAACTATTTTTTTAATTAATAAAATGGAACTTTTTTTAAAAAACAACATGATGATACCTTCTATTTCTTTTTTAAAAAAAATTCATCATAAGGTAAAAAAATAATTAAAAATTAATAAAATAACCATTAATAATTATTTAATTCTTTTTTAAAAAAAAATATAAATTTGCAATAAGATAATTTTCACAACGAAGATAGAATTAATGTAATTTATTCATAAAATATTTAATTTGATCTCAATAATAATTAAATTATGGTAAATGAATATAAAAATATATAATCCAAAAAATAAGCATAGGATATTAAAATAAAGTTGATTCATTATAAAAATATAATTAAATTTTCATAATGGATTTCCATGTATAATTAATCCCGATTAAAATAGTATTGAAACATAAAATCCTTACCTAATGTCTCTCCTTTCTGTATTCAAATTCAATACTCATGAATAATAAATATGGATTTGTTATACATGTTTTAAATAATTATATTCATTTGTATATTATACCATTTATGAATAATTTATTATATCTTACCACTCTTAATAATAATTTTTTTATGAAAATTATAGTTCTAGATGACAATAGCTTTGTTTTCCACACCTGATTCAGTATGGCTGCCCCAATCATTATAATTTGATAATGGAAAAATAATTTATATAAATATTTTAATGGGATTAAAATGTTAAATATTAATTTAATGTAAATATATAATAATTCATTTACATTATTGATATAAAAATTAATTACATCATTCTGGGAGATGGATGGTCGTACACACACATAAACGTTGTTTTAAATTTTTTGATTTAAGGAATAAAAGATAGTGAAGTAATGATTCACCATTATCAAATCATTATAAAATCATATATACATATATATTAATAAAACTCTTCTATATTATCATCCATATAAAAATAAATTATAAACGAATCATATCTCTTTATGAAGGTGGTAGTCCTCATGCAAGCATAAGTGTTTATATAGTTTCCAAAAGTATTATATGATATGTTGGTATACATTATATTATTATTTTATAAGTATAATTATTTCATAAATAAAAAAGTAAATAATTAATATTATCATAACACTCATCTATAAAATATGTCGATGAAAACTGAAATATATCACTATGTGGAGATGGTAACTCATAGGTACAAACAAGTGATCCTTTCACTTCTAGTTTGAATAGTAATGGGTTATATTATGGAGTTTTAATATTCATAATAGAACTTTGGATACTGAATATAACATTTTTTGATAAATATATTTGTTTTAGATTAGTTAATAAATTCAGAAAAGAAACCGATCTGTTAACATGGATTCTTCTTTTTTGAAATAAATCAATTAGATATCCTTTAAAGGGACTAGGCTTGGTCTTTTAGGAAGAAAAATAATCAATTATGTGTCTTCTGAATTTTGTATGGGAATTTAGTAGGGCTACGTAGATCTATAATGCTTGTGTTGGAGAAAATAATTGATGGAGGATGACCTTTTTATAATTTAGGTAACAGTCACTTTTGAGATTTCATAAATATATTAAAATATAATAAGACTATTCATGGACCACATGATTGAAAATGGATATATTTTCGAATTTATGATAATTTATTTTTTTAATCCAATAAAAAATAATGATCATAGGTTTAATTGGTGTTTCAATCTTTATCATTTGGTTTTACCCCCTAGTTAAACTATTTTGACACTAATTGTTGTAAAATCATTTTCACTCTTAAAGGGTTACAATTATACATATATGCTGAATAATTCCTCATAATTGGAAATTTTATAAAAAATTTATTCCATATAAATTCCCAATTTACCACATTATTTATTTTTTAAATTTTTATCTAATTTATTAAAATATTAATTTTATAAAATAACATTAATGTCAAATATGACTCTATTCATTTAATGTAACGTAAAATTCATAGTGAAAAAATATTATTTATAATATAATCCATTTAAAAACATAGATATTTAATATTTACCTATAAAATTTATGTCAAACATTAATTTTTTCAAAATTAAGTTGTTCAAGTTCTTATGTAAAAAATATTATTTTAATTATATAAATTATATGTCAGTATTGTGAAATCATTTAAAGTATATATATAACCCCTAAAAATTATAAATAAATTCACATAATTAAAATGAGATTGTTATTATCAATATAACAATTTCATTTCATTAATATGTATTTTAAATCAAATTTATATCATGAAAACATATATACTATATTATTTTGACTTTTCTGGCCCAACATAATCAATTTACAAGGATATGGAAGATAAACATGTTATATAACACAAAAATTAATATATAACCATATAATAATCTATAATAATTAATATTAAACAAAAAAATCAATCATTTACTTATTCAATAGCAAATATTATCATCAATCGGCATAATTTATCTTTTTTAACATTGGGCAAACTCTATGTTGACATTAAAAATGATTTTCATAATTTTCACAGAATAAATTATAATTTATAATTATTTATTTCCATATTTATTATATTATTTTTATTTTATCATACATTATTCAATCAAAAATTTCCTCAAATTTTTATATAATTTTTATTTCTTATAGATTTCATAAAAGATAAAGAATTTCATGGGAACTATATTTTTTTACTATACCCCAAAATTTTAACTTCCATATGAAAATGTAACATCTCAAGTAAGTAATTAATAATAGATATTTTATATATATGTCTATTAATGAATTAGATAGTGTTTTAGAGGCTTAAAATGATAATAAATCCAATATTAAGCATGGAATACACTAACACTTTTTAAAAGATTGTTTTACTGCCTTTTGATAGAAAACCATTTTTAAATATATCTTTTGAAAATTTTATAAGCTATGTTTTTCAAAATAAACTTATTCTTTATGATTGGGACATCAAAATTCACTTTGTGTGAATTTTTGGTATTTTTCTGACAATGTTCATTTTTTTAATGAATAGTGAAAATACTGCATTTTACATCAAAACTGCATTTTAATCTACTTTATTTATATGATTAGATTATCTTTTGAATCGGTTTTAAAGTTAAATTAGAATATATTTTTACCATTTAATCCAATGGTGGTCATTAGGAATAATTTCACTTTTGAATTGGGAATAAACTAATGCCAAACTTTTCATTGATATTGTTTCAAAAAAACCCGCTATTTGTTTTGACAACGGGAATTATTTTTAAATAAATTATTTCAATTTCTGTGTTTGTAATTTGGTAAAATGGATTAATTATTTGGAATAATAAAGTCCAAATTATGTAATCAAGACTCTTTTTTTTGGACATTATGAATACTAACAACGGTAATTATTTTTAATTATCTTGATTAATGAGTAATCGGGTAGTTAAAGATAATAAAATAATATCATAATAATAACTAAATGACACCAACATGTGTCCTAATTCTACCAGTTGTTTCATGGCCGACCATGGTATTCCTTGTTCCAAACTTGGGGACCCCATTGAATCACTTTTGTTGAAAGTGACTTGTTATCTTTTTATTTTTTTTAAAGAAAGTTAATATAACAAGAATGTATCACCTGATTAAAACATTTTTTATTTTTCCTACATAGATGTTATTTTAGACTATAAATATTAATTGTTAAGATAAAATTATTTCCTACATAATAGTATTTTTTTCGTAATTTTTAGACTTTAAATAAATTAAATTATTTATGACATCATGATGATGCAGCGATTACCTCATTAATAAAGGATTTAAATAAAATGAAATGATAATTTAAAATCTATGAACTAAACATGTACAAAACCTATTGTATCGGTGTATTTCGAACCCTTATCACTTTACCCTCGAATTATATCAATTTGGGACCTTTTTAATCCGAAAATCATTTTCAAATAAAGTATCATGTCTTTACATTCCAAGAGTGCCCCTCCTCTCCTCTTATAAAACACCCCCACCTCTACCTCCTTACCCACACTCCCAAAGCCTTTGGCTCGTCCAACCCATGACCATTTTGTCTCTCCACATCCCTCTCTTACTACTTAAAGCCTCACCTTGGTTAGAAGTTTTCCCAAGGAAGCCTTTGAGCTCAAACCAAAGGGAGTTACCCGATTTTAAGTTAATGTCTTCACTTGAGTCCTTTTGTTTTATTTTGCTTCTCCAACCCCCTAAACTATTTTTTATTAATTTCTTTTGTAACAAATCCATTATCTTAAATATAATAGGATTTTTTTATAAAAATTATTCCTGCTACACTTAAACACACCTACATCTAATGGATAAAGGACATACTGTTTTCGTGGATGGTGAATTTATGCCTCCCGAAACGATGATTGTTCAACATTGTTTTATCACCTTCAAATGTAAACATTAATATGTCACTATATTTATATATGATATATAATATTTGTATGTTTTCCATAAGCTTCTGTATTTTTCATTTGGGCATACCTTTATGGTTTCCATTATGGGTAAACGCGATATCTTCATTTGAGGAAGTGCGGACTACCGCCCCCTCAAAGTGATTTGATTCGTTAAATACCATATGTGGGACATATAAAGGATGGAACTATGATATTATATATGATATTATACTGGAATTATAATATACCTTTATATCATTATGATTCCATTCAATAAAATATGAAATAGAAATGAAAGTATCATTCATGCGTACGTACGGCTTACCGTCTCCATGAACGGTGCATTTCATTTCTTACCTCTAAATGATTATGTAATATTATAAAGGAATGTATATACTAGATATATATGATATATACATCATGATTATAATTCTGGATATAATGGATATATGAACAACTTGTAATTATAAAGGGTTTTTTTTACTCAATTACCAATGATCGTTAAAACAACCATTATTAACTTAAATAATTACATAGTGTTCATGACATGGAAATAAGTGATATAAAAGGAATAATGAACTTGAAAAAAGGATCTTAAGCAAGTAGAAATTATCTCAAGTTTTATTATTCAGGTCATTAATGAACGATCGATTCAAGTCGGATCCGAGATATGGGACTTCGTCTCAATCTCCTTTAATTGAGGCATATTTTGTTTTATACACAACCTTCTTTTATATGTTGTATAAACCCCTTTGACTTTTACATTTATTCAAATAAAATATTTTTATACGAAGCATTTACTAAACGACAAAAGAGAATGTTTTTGTCGTACGTATGCGGTGACAACGACTTATCCGTTGTCGTGACCATTATTTGAGTTTTGGCTTCCTCTACAAGCCATACCTTTAAAAAAAATACCATGTTTTAATTTTCTTTTATTTTTGTATTGAAAATGGTTTTCATAATGTTTTTATATCAATGTGTTGTATTGATATCTTGTGATTGAAAGGTGGAAATTTAATGTTTCCTTTATGCATGTTTTATGTGATACAATTATGTTGAGGTTCTTGGAAATTATTATGAAGACGGGTGGTTCCGTGATAAACTAAGGGCGGGTGAGCCTGATATAGCTCTCCAATGCATTGGGTAACGCGAATGAGTGAAACGTTAAGGTTTTTCCGAAGAGATTTAGGGAATATACTGTGATGGGTATTCCAAACGTAACCAAGAGGGTTACTCCCTACGTAAGAATGTTATGAATGCCTAAAGTTACCTTTATGTCTTATGATTTCTACGATTTATTCATGATTTGATGAGTTATGTTAAAGTTCTTATGTTTTATGGGTAAAGTATGATTTCATTATTATGTATATATGTACCCATGTTTCCTTTCCACATTTTTTTATCCCTTACTAAGCTTTTTATGCTCATCCCATGTTTTTCTGAAATGTTTTTCACAGGTCAAGGGAAAGGTACATGATATGATGATAGTGTCAAGGAAGTGTCAAGAAAGAATACATGTTTTATTTCAAATATGTTTCCCTTGATGTGAAAGAAGAATACTATCTTTATGTAACCACTTTGTTTATATGTGGAATGTAATGCATGTTTTCTGATCGAATTCACTAAAAATCTAAACCTGAAAAAATCCTCAATGTGTAATCTTGTAATAACTAAAGATTATGTAAGGTTTAAGGCTGGGGCCTTATTGTTGGCATCAAAGGTCAGTTTAGATAACTTTTGGAGTTAGAATTCTATTAAATGATTATCCAAAAATATTTTTTTATGGTCAACTTGTAGTGATATAGTATTTGAAGATTTCCATGTTGCTTCGGCTAAGACATGTTTGTTCAGAATGGTTTTCCGCAGAGGAAACAGGGAATCAGTGCTATGAAGGCATACAGAAGGAAATAACCTTCCGAATCAGCATCCTGATATGGTCTAAATTGGAACTGAACAGTTTGTTGCATTAATGGAGCAATTGACTCAAGCGATAAATGGCAGTGGTATCCATACACGAGATCAGCCAGATCAACCACAGAGAAACATGTTAGTGGTGGAACATTTCATGAGGCAACATCCCCCATCATTCATAGGATCATCTGACCATGTGCTAGCTCAGGGGTGGATTAAAGCACTGGAGAAGATATTCGATGTCATGGGGTGTTCAAATAATCAAAAGGTTAGTCTTGTTATTTACTGTTTGGAGGGTGAAGCAGATCAGTGGTGGTCGATGGTTAAAAATATCAGGGACGCCGATGAGATTGATGCTCTTGACTGGGATGAATTCAAAGGTATGTTTCTTTAAAATTATTTTCCTAAGGCTGTTCGACTTAGGATGGAAAAAAATTCTTGGAATTGAGGCAGGAGGAAGACATAGTGGCTACTTATGAAAATTTGTTCACTCGATTGGCAAGGTATGCTCCAAATTTTATCCGAGACCTTGATAGTAAAATCAATCATTTTTACGCAGGATTAAAGCCAAAATATCGAAGGGAATTAGCTTCTCGTGAGATTAAATGTTATGAAAATCTTGTTCGATGTGCTGAGAAGGTGGAAATGGAGTTTTCTGATGATCAAGTGTTCTATAACAACCAGTAGAAGAAGAGACCAAGGTGGCAAGATAAAGGGAAGAATTCTTCAAAAACGTCTGATGGTAAGAAATATAAGTTTCCAGTTTGTGATAAATGTGGAAAAAGGCATGATGGGGAATGTCTTCTGAATTCTCGAAAGTGATACCGATGTGGTAAGATGGGACATAAGGCTAGTGATTGCACTGAAAAAGATCAAGGTGAAGGTAAGACCAAATTTTATTTACAGTTAGTGAAATGTTTTATGTGCAATGAGATGGGTCACTATGAAAACGAGTGTCCGACAAAGAGCTTGAGTGATGGGAAGCAGTTAGACAACAAGTAGAAAGGGGTGGTGAAATACTTTGCAACTATTTCGGCAGATGTCGGGCCATCAAATGCAGTTGTATCAGGTACTTTGTTTGTTTTTTCAGATTATGCCAGTGTGTTGTTTGATTCGGGGTCCACACATTCTATCATCTCTGAAACCTTTTATACTATAATGGGAATACCATCTCAGGAAATGACTCCTGAACTTTTGGTAAAAACACATGGGGGAAATGTTGAGGCAAAAAGAATTTATAAGAATCTTCCTATCCTTATCTGTGGAAAGAACCTACTTGCAAACCTTATTGTTCTACCTCTAGTAGAGTTTGATTTTATCCTGGGTATGGATTGACTCTATATTTACCAAGCTAAGATTGACTATAGAGCTAAAGAAGTTTCATTTCAAAAAGACTTTCAGTTTGTGTACAAGAATAAACCCTTACTGTTGATAACTTATCAAGAGGCCAAGAAACTTGTAAAGGATGGAAATGAATGTTGCCTTGCACACATCGTTGAAAATAAAGGAACTGTTCAGATTAATGATGTGCCAGTGGTAAATGATTATCCTGATGTTTTTCCTGATGAGTTTCCTGGAATAATACCAGATCGGGAAGATGAGTTTACTGTTTACTTAGTTCCTGATGCTAAACCAATTTTAAAACCCCCTTATCGAATGGCTCAAATTGAACTTTTAGAGTTGAAGGAGCAATTGCAAGATTTATTAGAGAAAGGTTTCATTCGACCAAGCACATCACCATGGTGTTCTCCTGTTTTATTTGTCAAAAAGTAGGATGGTTCAATGATACATTTCATTGATTATAGGGCCTTGAATAACATCACTGTTAAGAACAAATATCCTTTTCCTCATATCGATGATTTGTTTGATCAGCTCCAGGGAGCACAGTATTTTTAAAATATTGACTTGAGATCGGGGTACCATCATCTGAAGGTAAAGGAAGCAGATGTTCCGAAGACCGCGTTCCATACAAGATATGGCCATTATGAATTTGTAGTAATGACTTTTGGGCTAACCAATACACCTTCTGTATTCATGGTCTTAATGAATAGAATTTTCCATGAGTTCTTGGATAAATTTGTGGTGGTTTTTATTGATGATATTTTGGTGTTTTCTAAAAGTAAAGAGGATCATGAAAGATATTTACGGGATATTTTGCAAACCTTAAAAGAAATTAAATTGAATGGAAAATTCACCAAGTGTGAGTTTTGGTTGCAACAAATTTCTTTCCTTGGCCACATTGTTTCTAAATATGGGATAACAGTTGATCCTGCAAAAACAAAAGTTGTGGAAGACTGGCCAAGACCCACAAATGTAACTGAGATTCGTAGCTTCATTGGATTGGCAAGCTATTAACGACGGTTTGTTAGAAATTTCTCACGGTTATCTATTCCAATGACTTAGCTAACTTGGAAGGGTGTTAAGATTATCTGGAAAAAAGAATGTGATGATTGTTTTCATGAATTGAAAAGAAGATTGGTGAATGCTCCAGTTTTGGAACTACCTTCAAGGAATTGTGAGTTTGTTATATACAGTGATGCTTCATTGAAAGGACTTGGTTGCGTCCTAATGAAGAATGATCAACTAATTGCTTATGCTTCACGATAGTTGAAAACTCATGAGTTAAATTACCCTACACATGATTTGGAATTAGTTGCTGTTGTTTCCACTTTAAAAATCTAGAGGCATCATTTGTATGGAGTAACGTGTGAGATATATACCGATCACAAAAGTTTAAATTATATATTCACTCAGAATGAATTGAACATGAGACAGAGGAGATGGGTGGATTTAATCAAGGATTATGATTGTATAATTAATTACCATCCGGGAAAATCAATTAAAGTGGATGATGCTTTGAGTCGAAAAATTAATGCTTCATTAGCAATGTTGTGTTTGGAACGTGATCCTTTCGTTAAGGATTGGATAAACATTGGCATTGAAGTTATTGGTGTAGGAAGTTCTTCTGTGTTGTTTCAGTTATCAGTGAGATCATCTCTATCAGATAGAATCAAGTAAGCACAGAAGCAAGACAGTGAGTTGTAGAAAAAGGTAGATCTGGTTTAGAAAGATAAGTTGCCTGAATTCAACATTGATAATGATTGTGTTTTGATATTTGGGAAGAGATTTTGTGTGCCATGTGATTCACAGTCGAAGAGAGAGTTGTTATGTGAAGCTCATAGTTCTCTGTTTTCAGTTCATCCTGGCAGTACTAAGATGTCCAGAGATCTGCGGGAGTATTACTGGTGGGATGGAATGAAAAGAGATATTGCTGATTTTACTGTGAAGTGATTGACATGTCAATAGGTTAAAGCAGAGCGGCAGTTACCGAAAGGGATGCTTCATCCTTTATCAGTGCCAGAGTGGAAATGGGAGAATATATCCATGGACTTTGTTGTGGGATTACCGAAGACATCCCGAGGTAATAATGCAATCTGGGTTATTGTTGATCTCTTGACTAAATCTCCTCATTTACTTTCTATAAGAGATACTTTTTCCCTAGATCAACTTTCCCATTTGTATCATAAAGAGGTAGTAAGGTTACATGGAGTTACCCTCTCTATTGTATCTGATCGTGATCCCAGGTTCACTTCTAACTTTTGGAAAGGCATTCAGAAGTCTTTGGGTACTGAATTAAATTTTAGTATAGCACTTCATCCTCAATCGGATGGGCAGTAAGAACGAAAAATTCAGACCTTGGAGGATATTCTACGAGCTTGTTCGATGGATTATCAGGGATGTTGGGACCAACATATTTCTTTGTTTGAATTTTCATATAATAATAGTTTTCATTCCAGTATATATATGGCACCATTTGAGGTGTTATATGGGAAGCGGTGTCGAACTCCAGCTTTCTGGGATGAAGTGGGTGAAAGGAAGTTGATGGGACCAGAATTGGTAGAAGAGATGGCACAAAAAGTTCAGCTGATTCAGAAACACATGAGAATAGCTCAGAGTAGGCAGATGAGTTATGCAGACAACAAGAGGAAGGATCTAACTTTTGAGGTAGGTGATCATGTTTTTCTCAAAGTCTCACCATGGAAAAGTGTGATGAGATTTGGTAAGAAAGGAAAGCTCAGTCCAAGGTTCATTGGAGCATATGAAATTCTGGAGAGAGTTGGATCAGTTGCATACCGAGTGACTTTACCTCCGAGTTTATCTCAGGTACACAATGTTTTTCACGTTTCGATGTTGAGAAAGTATATTCCAGATCCATCTCGTGTTTTGAGTCTAGAGGTAGTTCAGCTGGAAGAGAACCCATCTTCTGAGGAACAATCGGTCCAGATTCTTGACCACAGGGAGCATGTGTTATGAAATAAGGTGATTAATCAGGTAACAGTTTTGTGGAAAAACCACATGATGTAAGAGGCAACATGGGAATCTGAAAATTCAACGAGGGATAAGTACCCCCATTTATTCGATAAGTAAATAAATTGCGGGGACACAATTTTCTAAAGGGGGGAAGGATGTAACATTCCATGTAAGTAATGAATAATAGATATTTTTTATCTATGTCTATTAATTAATTAGGTAGTGTTTTAGAGGCTTAAAATGAAAATAAATCCAATCTTAAGCATGGAATACACTAATATTTTTTAAAAGATTGTTTTACTGCCTTTTGATGGAAAACCATTTTTAAATATATCTTTTGAAAATTTTATAAGATATGTTTGTCAAAATAAACTTATTCTTTATGATTGGGACATCAAAATTTACTTTGTGTGAATTTTTGGTATTTTTTTGACAATGTTCATTTTTTTAATGAATAGTGAAAAATACTGCATTTTACATCAAAACTGGGTTTTAATCTACTTTATTTATATGATTAGATTATCTTTTGAATTGGTTTTAAAGTTAATTTAGAATATATTTTTACCATTTAATCCAATGGTGGTCATTAGTATTAATTTAAATTTTTAATTGGGAATAATCTAATTCCATACTTCTCATAGATATTATTTCAAAAAAACCCGCTATTTGTTTTGACAGCGGGAATTATTTTTCAATCAAATATTGAAATTTCTGTGTTTGGAATTTGGTAAAATGGATTAAATATTTGGAAGCAGAAGGTCCAAATTATGTAATCAAGACTCTTTTGTTTTTGGACATTATGAATAATGACGACGATAATTATCTTTAATTATCTTGATTAATGAGTAATCTGGTAGTTAAGAATAATAAAATAATATAATAATAATAAACAAATGACACCAAAATGTTTCCTAATTAAACTAGTTGTCTCATGGCCGACCATGGGATGTCTTGTTCCAAACTTGGGGCCCCCATGGAATCACCTTTGTGGAAAGTGACTTGTTATCTTTTTATTTTTTTTAAGAAAGTAAATATAACAAGAATGTATCACCTGATTAAAACATTTTTAATTTTGTCTACATAGATGATATTTTAGACTAAAAATATTTATTTGAATGATAAAAATATTTCCTACATAATAGTATTTTTTTCGGAATTTTTAGACTTTAAATAAATTAAATTATTTATGACATCATGATGATGCAGCGATTACCTCATTAATAAAGGATTCAAATAAAATGATATGATAATGTAAAATCTATGACCTACACATGTCCAAAACCTATTGGATGGGTGGATTTCGAACCCTTATCACCTTACCCTAGAATTATTTCAATGTGGAACCTTTTGAATCCGAAAATCATTTTCAAATAAAGTAACATTTCTTTACTTTCGAAGAGTGCCCCTCCTCTCCTCTTATAAAAGGCCACCACCTCTACCTCCTTACCCACACTCCCAAAGCCTTTGGCTCGGCCAACCCCTGCCCATTTTGCCTCTTCACATCCCTCTATTACTCCTTGAAGCCTCACTTTGGGCAGAAGTCTTACCAAGGAAGCCTCTGAGCTCAAACCAAAGGGAGTTACCCGATTTTAAGGTAATGTCTTCACTTGAGTCCTTTTGTTTTATTTTGCTTCTCCAACCCCCTAAACTCTTTTTATTCATTTATTTTGCTACAAATCCAGTATCTTCAATATACTAGTATGTTTTTATAAGAAGGATTCGAGCTACACTTACACAAACCTACATCTAATGGTTAAAGGACATACTGTTTCCGTGGATGGTGAATTTATGCCTTCCGAAACGATGATTGTTCAACATTATGTTAACACCATAAAAGGTGGCCATTAAGATGTAACTATATTTATATGTGATATATGATATGTTTATGTTTTCCTTAAGCTTCTGTATTTTTCATTTTGGGCATACCTTTATGGTTTCCATTATGGGTAAACGCGATATCTTCATTTAAGGAAGTGCGGACTACGGCCCCTTCAAAGTTATTTGATTCGTTAAATACCATATGTGGGACGTATAAATGATGGAACTATGATATTATATATGATATTAAACTGGAATTATAATATACCTTTATATCATTATGATTCCATTCTATAAAATACGAAATAGAAATTAAAGTAGCGTTCATGCGTACGTACGGCTTATAGTCTCCATGAACGGTGCATTTCATTTATTACCTCTAAATGATTATGTAATATTATAAAGACCTGTATATACTGGATATATATGATATATACATCATGATTATAATTCTGGATATAATGGATACATGAACAACTTGTAATTATAAAGGGTTTATTTTTGACTCAAGTACCAATGATCGTTAAAACGACCGTTATTAACTTAAATAATTACATAGTGTTCATGACATGTAAATAAGTGATATAAAAGGAATAATGAACATGAAAAAGGTTCTTAAGAAAGTAAAAATTAACTCAAGTTTATTATTCCGGACATTAAAGAATGATCGAGTCAAGTCGGACCCGAGGTATGGGACTTCGTCTCAATCTCCTTTCATTGAGGCATATTTTGTATTATACACAACCTTCTTGTATATGGTTTATAAACCCCTTTGACTTTTATGTTTATTGAAAAGGAATCTTTTTATATGAAGCGTTTACTAAACTAAAAAATGGAATGTTTTTGTCGTACGTATGCAGCGATAGCGACTTCTCTGCCGCTGTGACCATTATTTGAGTTTCGGCTTCTCTACAAGCCATACCTTTTTTTAAAAGAAAAAAATACCATGTTTTACTTTTGTTTTATTTTTGTATTGAAAATGGTTTTCATAATGTTTTTATATCAATGTGTTGTATTGATATCTTGTGATTGAATGGTGGAAATGTTATGTTTCCTTTATTCATGTTTTATGTGATACAATTATGTTGAGGTTCATAGGCATTATTATGAAGACGGGTGGTTACGTAATAATCTAAGGGCAAGTGAGCCTGATATAGATCTCCAATGTATTGGGTAACGTGAAGGAGTGAAAAGTTAAGGTTTCTCCGAAGAGATTTAGGCAATATACTGTGATGGGTATTCCAAACGTAACCAAGAGGGTTACTCCCTACGTAAGAATGTTATGAATGCCTCATGTTACCTTTATGTCTTATGATTTCTATGATTTATTCATGATTTGATGAGGTATGTTAATGTGATTCTGTTTTATGGGTAAAGTATGACTTCATTCTTATGCATATATGTACCCATGTTTCCTTTCCACATTTTTATATCTCTTACTGAGCTTTTTATGCTCATCCGATGTTTTTTGAAATGTTTTCCACAGGTCAAGGGAAAGGTACATGATATGATGATAGTGTCAAGGAAGTGTCAAGAAAGAATCCATGTTTTATTTTAAATCTGTTTCTATTGATGGGAAAGAAGAATACTGTCTTTATATAACCACTTGGTTTATATGTGGAATGTAATGCATGTTTTATGATCTAATTCTCTAAAACTCTAAACCCAAAAAGATCCTCATTGTGTAATCTTGTAATAATTCACGATTAACTATGGTTTAAGGATGGGGCCTTAAAAAAAATGTCTAAAAATAATACTAGGAAAATTTATACATTCATAAAACAATATAAAATCAATTTCCACAAATTAAATTCATACAATTTTAATATATTAATGTTAATGTAAATGTGTAAGATAAAAAGAAAAGTGAATTTAGATAAAATGGTCATTTATGTATAAAAATGTAGATACTAAATTATTATATTAAATATATTATAATATACCAAATCGTATTAATTATAATATTATACAACTAAATTTACAAGTTAACCATTTTAAATAAAATGTGGTGCATTCTAAATTTTTTAAATTTTTTTTAATATTCAATAAAATTTCTTTTTTTATTATTTACTGAAAAATAACACTTTTAATAAAAATAAAAAAAGTTATTCCTAATAAAAATATTATATGATTATTTTAAAGGTGATATTATGCTTAATAAATAATATAAAAAAGTGTTCTAGAAAGTGATTAAAATAATTTCTCATAAAAAACAATGAAATCATTTTTTAAGGATAGTGTATTTGTGAGCATAAAATAATATTACTAAATATTGAGTGATTATTTACTATGAATTAATAAATATATTTATAATAAGTTTTAAATATATATATATATATATATCATATATTAATTATTCATATTGATTCCAAAAAAGTTATTAGCTATGTTAAAACAATGAAATAATAATACATTAGTATTGTTACACGGTTCATTTAAACTTGGTGTTTTTGGAACCATACAGTATCAATGAAATAAAATATTTAAAGATAAATACTTTCCAAAATATAGAGGTATTACAATACCCCTGCTTTAATAAATTTCTCCCTCGCAATTTTGACTTGTTATCAGTAAACAAAGGGTTAATATTTGAAAAATCCTTTCTGTAAAACCCACATTAAAAAGAGTTAATAAAACTTCATCTTAACGTATGTATAGGGAAGTATGATTGTATACATGAATAACATAAAACTAGGTTTCCAAATAGAATAATATAGTTGAGATGTGAATAAATGGATATTAAAGAAAAACATAAAACTCTATGACTGATAGATCTTGATAGAGAACATGTTTATGGAAATGTTAACCTTTATAAACCTATAAACCTATAATTGGTTAATAGTCCATTGATATATAAGTAGGAAAATTAAATGGGAAACATTTTTTTTCATTTTATTTTAATAAATTGAAATTATTATTTTACTCTATAGGTAATTCACCTCATCATTCATAATTTAAAAAAACTACATTTTTTTCCATTGACATTTGATGTTATTGTCTATTATTATCATAATTATCACTTGAACTTTGAAGTGTGAGTGGTTCATTTTGTTTTTCTTTTTATCTATTCATCTCATTGACTAGCCTCTTTGAATCACATTAATAGTATTTTTATCAATCATAAATCTTACCAAAATTGAATCATTATCTAGTACCTTTCTAGAATTCACCAGAGTGATCTATCCCACATTTTTATGAAGTAGGAGGTGGAATAATTTTATTCCCTCCAACTGTATAACCAATGTATTAACCATGAATATCTATGTTCTTTTTGTTATATCTAAATAATTTAGGGTTTTCATCTTCCATTTCCACTTTCAGTGCACGCTATATGATTTCTTCGTATCTTACAATGACATTCATAGAAAATTCTTTTTGAATACCTCAGTTCAATCAAATCGTGAATAATTTAATTTTTATTTCAAAAATATTGATAAAAACATATGAATATCTTATAATTATTGTAGAATTTTCTTTATAGGTACAAATGGATTTATCATCCTTATACATATTCTCTTTGAATTCCATTTATAGATTTGTAGGTTGAATAAGGAGGAATTACTTACTATGAAATATTCTAATAAACTCAACCAATTCCATGTATCTAATTTATCTTAATTACTATAATCCTTAAGTTCATTTTACCATTAATATAATTAAACTCAAATATGATAAATAGGTAGGAAAAATTTTTCAAGGTAAGATCATTGAAAAATATGAAATATAATTTACATTCATTGATCCATTTCTCATCAACCATTGGATCAAAAGACCCATATTAGGATAGTGGTCACAGTAAGATAAAATATTCAGTAACATGTTTCTACCTATATAGTGCATTAATATTTTCACCATGATATGTGTTAAAATCAATTTCTTGATAATGTGGATTGAGAATAGTTCAAATATATTTAATTTAATCTCCTAATCTATTTAGTTTCTCAATATAAGGGACATTGCATTATCCATCACATTTTTTATTCTTTGTATACCTTTAATTTCAATCAAATAAATAAAATAAGAAAACATATTATTTGAAATGATAATAATATCATAAAACCACATGGTTATGAAAAATTATTCATTGAATGATTAAATTAAGACATATTAATTTCAATTTATGACACATTCAGTTTAATCTAGGTTATCCATGAACAATACATTTGGATATTATCTGATACTCCATCCTATTCTTCGGGTTCTAAGATAATTTTATATTCTTAGTTTCAAAAGAATAAATAAACCTTTCCTTGATATAATTTATAATTAATGAAAAGTATCATATATATATATATAATACATCTAAATAGATGAATATTATTTATAAAAAATAACTATCTATTATAGAATGATATTGGTTTAGTGGAATTGGTAACATAGACACATATTCCAATGTTCATAAACAATTTATAGTATCACCCATGATGTTTTTCATAAAAATATCCCTTGTTAGACATATCATTTCTAAATTAATTCTAAATGACATAGGGAAAGGAATCAAAAGAATGAGTGTCCTCGGAATCTCTGTAAGGTTAAAAAAGGATGATATCAATGATTAACTGATCAAAACATCAGAATTATCATGTTAGACGTTATATGATCATTTTAAATCTACTCCCACAATATGATAGATCATAATATTGTGTCAAATAATAATCCATAGATGTTTATAATACATTAATCACAAAATAGTGAAATAACATGATCCATGAGATTATAACATTGGCATAAGACGTGGAATTGTTTCATAGAAATAAACTTATCACATTCTTGAATGTGTATAAATAGAAAAAAATACACTCATTAGGTTTAAGACAGTAAATAAAGACCTCACATAAACATATGGACATGTAAATTGGTCCAAAAAACATCTTATTTACATGAAAACATGTTCCATGTATAAACATATGGAAATGTTAATAAGGTCCAAAAATAAGATTGTATACAAGAAATATGGTTCATGTATAACATATTTAGAAAAGAATATATCTATATTTTCCAAATAATATGGATTGAGATATAGTTTCCATTGGAAAAATAAATAAAATCCAAAATATGAATTACACAATGTCCAAAATCATTCTTCATCTCAAACTCTGAAATGAAAATACATTTCATAAAATATTCATCAAAGTATAACCTATTGAAAAGGTAATAGGTTTCATAAAAACATTCCCATTGTAAATATAATATTTATATATAATGAATAAGTATGTAATACTTCAATAAAACCCACATTAAATAAAAATTATAATCATGGGATTTTGTCATTGATGAATTTAGATACCATTAACATTTTATTAAAACCTGCTTGAGAAAATTCCATTTAAAATATAAAAAATAAATTTCAATATCTAAAACAACACACATAATGTAGAAACAATTGTATTTTAAAATAATCACATAAACTTGTATAGGTGGATTCAAATTTTTTAGTCTTCATAATGGTGTGAAATTTTATTCATGTAGTATATGTTGAAAAAACATTTTAACCACATGATTTATAAAATGTAAAAATATACCTAATTTGGACAACATCTATAATATTCCTTCTAAATTATTTTGAGGATTTTAAGACAATGGTAAAAATTACTTCAATAAATTACTGGATAATAATCATTAATTATAGAAATAATTTTTAGAAAATATTTATTTGGATGAAAAACAATAATCGACCAAAGATAAAATTAATGTCGATTTTCTATTAAGAAAGTATTTTTATATTCTAAATATATTATTAATTTAAATAAAAAGAAGCCATATAAAACAAGAAATGACCAAATGAGAATAATTTCAAAGGAATTTATTATATATATATAATATAATTTTCATAATGTAAATTCGATTAAAAACAGTCCAATTAAAAATAGGATTGAAACATAAACCCATTATATCATGTCTCTCATTTCCTTTTTCACATTAAATTCTCATTTATTATGAATATTGATTTATTATAATTTTATTATATAAAAATATTCATATATATGTAATAATATTTATGAATTATTTATGACATATTACCTCCTATTTATTAAAAGTTTTTTATTAAAATCACTATACTGGGTGAAAACATCATTGTTTTCAATGTATGATTCAGTTAGGATGGCTGGATCCTTATACTTGATCATGGTTCCATAATTTATCAAAGGTTAATAATCATATAAAAACATATATATTCATTATGTAAGTATAATCACTCTAAAAATACATATAGAATAATGAATTACATTATTTACGGATATGGTAGGTCATACGTACAGATTCACAATGTTTCGCACTTTTTATAGATAGAATGAAAGAATGGTAATTACTAATTAAAATATCAATATTAATTATTATGTATTATATGTAATTTATATTCTTCAATTTAACACAAATTACCATCTAAATATAAAATATATGAATAACTTAACACATCGCGTCATTGAAGTTGTACTCCAAAGGTATGCATGAGCAACATTATCATTTCTTAAATGATTTGATCATAATAAGGTACTCATGATATTATCAATAAAATAGTATAATATATATATATATATTAAACAAAATAAAATTTTAATACATAAAATATTATTAAAGAAATAAATTTTCATTTCCATATAGTGATGGTAAGTACTACGTGTAACGCCCCGACCCCATCTACCCAGAGTCGGTGCATTACTTCGTAACATTGGCATGATCACAAAAGATCAAGTCTCGAAAGACCGATTAGTTTAGTAGCCTTGGAAACACTAGATACATTCGTAAACGTTACATTACATCATAAAGTGAAAAAATACAATAACAAAGTCTCCATAGTCCACACTCATATCCTCTTCTCACAATCCCTGCAGGTCATTCATAAAATACTTCTTCACTTCCTGGAAAACATTAAAACATTGAAAGGGGTGAGCTCAGATGCTCAGTAAGGTTAACAATATTGCGGAAGCTTCCATAAATAAAAACTAACAATTAAGGAAATGTACAACTAAACAAAAGCCTTATTAAACTTGAACTTCAGCATAATATGGCAAAAGTAAAATCAAATAATGCCACTTACTTACTCACATGGATATTCTACTAGACGAATAATCACATGAAATATAAATAACCACTTTCATAATGAGGGAATGTATAATGCCAGACATTCTGAAACATTTTGTCAAGGCCTCGGCCAAGACGTCTAAAATGATTAAGGCCTCGGCCAAAACCATAAATCAAATTGGGAAAGGGTCTCGGCCAATTCCATGTCTAGTTGTCTCATGAGACCTACCGATGCATCGAGGAGCTATAGCGGGCTCCACCCGTCACTTATTAAGTCCAATACATTCCTCATATGAATAGGTTTAAACATAACATAATCGTATCACATAAAACATGCATAAAGGAAAAATAACATTTCCACATTTCAATCACAATATATCAATACAACACATTGATATAATAAAAACACTTTCAAAACCATTTTCAATACCAAAATAAAAGAAAAGTATAACATGGTATTTATTTTTCATTAAAAAAAGTGTATGGCTTGTAGAGGAAGCCGAAACTCAAATAGTGGTCACGGCGGCGGAGAAGTCATTGTCACCACATATGTACGACAAAAACATTCCCTTTTTTTGTTTAGTAAACGGTTCGTATAAAAAATATTCCATTTGAATAAACGTAAAAGTCAAAGGGGTTTATACACCGTATAAAAGAAAGTTGTGTATAAAATGAAATAAGCCTCAATGAAAGGAGATTGAGAAGAAGTATTTACAAAGATCATTTATAAAATAAAATAGATCTATTATGTGTATTCACTATAAGTACACATAATGAAAGTACAAATAAAATATAGTACATAATAATATCATGACATAATTTGAAAGTAGGAGATTAACCCAAAGTAGTGAAATTGGTTTAAGAAGTTCCCTTACCTTGCGTCTTGTCCTGACTCGACCGTTCTTTAACCTCCTGAATAATAAACTAGAGTAAATTTATATTTACTTAAGAACATTTTTCATGTTCATTATTCCATTTATATCACTTATTACCATGTTATGAACATTATTTAATTATTTATGTTAATAACGGTCGTTTTGTCGATCTTTGGTACTTGAGTCAAAAATAAACTTCTTATAATTACAAGTTGTTCATGTGGTGAAATATCCATTATATCCAGAATTATATTCATGATTTAGATATCATATATATCATATATATACATTATATAAATTCATTCATAATGTCACGTAACATTTAGAGGTAAGAAATGAAATGCACTGTTCATGGAGATGGTAAGCCGTACGTACGCATGAACGCTACTTTCATTTCTATTTCGTATTTAATGGAATGAAATCATAATGATATAAATTTATAATATAATTCCAGTATAATATAGTGTATAATACCATTTACTCCATCCTTTATACATCCCACATATGGCATTAACGATTCAAATCACTTTGAGGGGGCGGTAGTCCGCACTTCCTAAAATGAAATTATCGCGTTTTCCCATAATTGAAATCATAAAGTATGCCATAAATGAGAAATACAGAAGCATAAGTAAAACATAAACATATTATATATCATATATAAAAATAGTGACATCTTAATGGCCACCTTTGAAGGTGTTATATGAGTGTTGAACAATCATCGTTTCGTGAGGTAGAAATTCGCCATCCACAGAAACCGTATGTTCTTTAACCATTAGATGTAAGTGTGTGTAAGTGTAGCTCGAATCCTTCTTATAACAACATCCTAGTATATTGAGGATACTGGTTATGTTACAAAAGAAATGAATAAAAATAGTTTAGGGGGTTGGAGAAGAAAAATGAAACAAAACAACATTAGAGAAGACATTACCTCAAAATCGGGTAATTCTTTTTGATTTGAGCCAAAGGAATCCTTGGGAAGATTTCTGCCCAAAGTGAGGCTTCTAGGAGTAAGAGGGGGAAGTTGGGAGAGTATTTGGGTAGAGGTTGGCCGAGCCAAATGGCTTGAAAGTGTAAATGAGGTTGGAGAGGTGGGGGCCTTTTATAAGTGGAGAGGAGGGGCACTTTTGGAAAGATTGAAATGTTACATTATTACACAATGCTTTTCGGATTCTAAAGGTCCCACACTTATATAATTCGTGGATAAGGTGATAAGAGTTCGAAATATACCCATACAATAGTCTTTGTACAAGTGTAATCCTTGGATTATACATTATATTTTCATTTTATTAAAATCGTTAAATAATGAGGTCATCGCTGCATCATAATGATGTCATACATAATTTAATTTATTTAATGTCTAAAAATTATAAAAAAATTACTATGATGTAGGAAATATTTTTATCTTTCTAATGAATATTTATAATCAAAATTTGGACTTGTTTAACCCCACTTAAAAACTGTTTTAGTAAAACAACTCATGTTTGTGTCATTTTTTACTTTAACATTAAATAAAAGGTATTTATGTCATTTTCCAACTAAAGTGGCTCCATGGGGTCCCCAAGTTGACCCATGGATTTTCTTGGTCTGCCATGAATCATACAATAGGAGTAGGACATGTTTCAAGATCATATCATATTATTAAAACATTATTTTTACCTTAAACTACACTAATTACCTCTAATCGCGATTAAGAACTTAACAGTTACTATTCACCAAAAAATTATTTTAATCTCATTGAACCACATTTTACTTCTTAATGACAACCATGTATGTCGTGTTTTTGAAAATCAAATCACAGAAGTGGTAATATGTCATTTTAACGAAAAATCAGTTTTTAACAACCACTTAGTGGTTTCACTATTCATCAAAAATTGAAGTTTTTCAGAATAAGGCCAAAACTTCACCCTAAGCTATAATTGATATTCCGAATTCAAAAATGATGTCTATTTTACAAAATTCCAAACATATAAGTTTCATTAATTAATTTTATAATTAATTCCCGCTGTCACAACAAATAGCGTGTTTTTAAGAAACAATTTATATCAAAAGATTGGCAATTGTTTATGTCCAATTTCAATGTTAAATTAATTCTAATGACCACCATTGGATAAAATGGTAAAAATATATTCTAATTATACTTTAAAACCACTAAATAGTATAATTTATCACAATAAATTATTTTTATTAAAAAAGTTGTTTTAAGTATTTTTCACTATTCATAAAAAAAATTAGAAGTTCTCAGAAAAATACCAAAAATTCAACATAGGCTAATTACGATATTACGAATTCAAAAATGAAGTCCATTTTGAAATATAAAATTTATATAATTTTAAAAAGTGGTTATCACTATTTATAATGTCTACTTTGATTAGTCGCGGTGTTTTAGAACTCGAAGTTGCGTACAATGCAAGCAATTGCATTATTGAATGAGAAGCGTATCATGGAAGCTCGGGGTGTTACACTACGTATGAACAAGAAATACATTCACTTCTCATTCATTGGGAATGGTGGTGTATAATGGTATTTTCAAAATCATAATAAAATTTAATAATATTTATTTTACGTGAACTATTATTTTATTGTTAGTTTCACAGACTTGTATGGGTTAATGAAAAGAAGAAAAGAATATCGTCAATTAAGGCGATATATTCTTCTTTTAAATGACTCCTTTAGATCACCTGTAATGGGCTCTAGGTTTGGTATTTTAGGAAGAAAAAACCTATCAGATAAGTATAGATAATTTTAGAATGGAATATGGTATGTTTTCTTCTATATATAATGATCATAGTGGTGTAAAAAAGTAATTAAAGATGTGTTATTATATAATTTATGTGAGGGGAACTTTTGAAATTTCATAAAAATATTAAAATATAATATTACAATTATATATAATATTATTTAAAATTTAAGATAATATTGGGTCATGATATAATAAACCAATAGAATTTTTCAAGTTTATGTTTTTTGAAACCCCATCATTTTGTTTAACTGCTTAGTTAACTTAATTAAAACTAATTGTGGTATCAACATTTTCACTCTTTAGGGGTTATAATATTATATATAAGGTGAATATGTTCTCATAAATGGAAATTTAATGAAATTACAGAACTGATAAATTCTTAATTTACCACTATAAAAATCTGTTTATACTTTTTAACAAATATAATTAAACATTAATTTCTTAAAATATCATAAATTTTAATTTGAAACTATTCATTTATTATTATATAAAACACATAAATACTAAGATGAATTTGAAATATAGGCAATTGAAATGTTATTATTATATCTTATTCATCATAAATTTTTTTAACAAATTAATTCATAAAATTTTTAAGAATTGTTGTATTTTCAAAATCCTTTATTTTATATTTCTATTAATATAATTATCATTTCTTTAATGTTGTGAAATATTTTTCGGTATTTATATAATAACTAAAAATTATAAAAATAATGGAAAAATAAAAATAGTTTTATTATTCAAATAATATTAACTTATGTTTTGTTAATATTTATTTTCAATCCAATCAATTTCATGAATATTTACTGAGTATGTTATTTTGACTTTTGAAACCATGCACAAGATTTTAACAAACAATTGGATATTAAAAATATTATATTACTCTAAATTCAATGTAAAAAAAATAAGAAAAAATACTTCATATTTATGGAAAAAATACTATAATGGGAATTATTAAATTTAAAATATTATCTTATCGTTTCAAATTGTACTTTTATAGCTCATTACAAGAACTGCATCAGCACTAATTCTTTTTTAAAATTTATCATGGAATAAAATATACATTATAATTTTTTTAATTAAATATGTATTATTATTTTTTATTAATTTTATATATTTTATAAATTATTTATGTTTTATAAATATTTATATTATGTTTAGGTATTGGGTATATTTTAAATGATTCTGTATTTCATTAAAACCTTATCTTTTTAATAATAAAAACGACTTTAACTTCCCCATAAAAATTTAAAAAATTTCCATTGATAAAATTAAATTGATGATCACTAAAATAAATTATATTTCTTCAAGTAATGCTTCTAATATTTTGTAACAAAAATAATTTTAATATATATATATAGAACACAATGAAAATGATATTATAGAAATAAATTTGAGACTTGGGAATTATTCAAAAATTTCACTTTTATCATAGGTATATATGGAATAAATATTCTCCTTACAAATTTTAGGATTCTATCGTTGCAATAAAATTCTGAAAAATATCAAACCATTAATTTTTATATACAAATCATTATTATGAAATTGAGAATTTTTTTCTCACCCAATAAATATGGATTTTTAATCATTTGTAAAAGTGGTGATGTATCCCCTTCCGTAATAGTCCCTTATATACATATTTACTATATCCATGGAAATATGATCCCTTTCAATCCTCGTTAGGGTCATAACTCCATGATATTTTCTACTCAATTTATATTATACATTATTTTATGTCCATAGATTGTAGTGTAATAGGAAATCATAATCCCTGAGAGCTTGAGTCATATCCTTTTTCTCATATTGAGAATATTTATATGAAAAGATTTATTTTAGTATTTTATGATTTTTTATATCCCAAATATTTTACCATATAGATAATGTATCCACTTCATAAAATAAATTATTATAGTTTCCAATTGATGATAATGGGATAGAGAGTTCTATTCATGAGTCCTTTAATAACTTCATTCTTATGAAATAACATCAATATTTTATATAATGACTTGAATTATTTGTGTTTTTGATGTATAAATATATATAACAAACACATAATTTCATGTTTGTAAATTAAAAATTGTTACAGTAATCAGTTTACTCATTAGGACATAAAAAAATTCTTCTCATTAATTTTTCTAAAATAACAAAACCACTTCACATGTATTATAGCTTAACGGGATAACCAATTGGGGAAAATTATAAATTATATGCTGATAATGACTATCCAATCTAATGAAACTATGTTAATCAGTTCTTTTCATTGGTATATGATATACTTTGATGGCCTTTTCTTCAAATGATCAACTAATATTCCAAATTTGGATACAATATCGCAATCAAAAGAGACTTTTAAAGACGTAAATGAGACATACAAAATTTTCCATATAACTTTGTTCTTTTACAAGTCTCAATAATGACCCACAAGTTATTCTCATGGTATTAATAGTTTTTATAATTCACCAACTATTTAAAATTAATACCACAAAAAATTTACAATATATTTTTTGAATAATCTATTCAGTATCTACAAAAAGTAAAAGGGTTCATTTGTAAATCAAAATGGAATTACCTTAAACTCGTAATGTCATAAATCTCAAGAAATGATGAATTCATAATATCTACCTGATTTACGCCAAATTTATAATACTCGATGATAGATCATTGAAAAATATTGATCTCCATGAAGTTGATCGAATAATTCATCGGTGTGATGAAAATGATACCTCAATTTTATCTTAATGTCATTGATATTCCTATAATCAATTTAAAACCACATGTAAACAATATTATACCAAATTAAGAGAACATGTGATCACCATTGTGAAATTACATGGTTTATAAAATCCGAATTACATAATACCCCAAGTTTTTTCTTAAACTCAACAGACTCTATGGTGTCCATTCTATAGGGTATCTTTGATATTGTTCTTGAATAAAGGATTAAATATATGGAAAACTTGACTTCACACTCTTTGTGGATGTATAATAATTCATTTTTAAAAACATAAGTCTATACTTATACAATTGGTACATCTTCAATTTGAATATTACATTCTCAATACATATATTTTTATCTCTTCTACCCTGAGAATATAATTTAGTATAGTTATTGGGGTGGATCAAGATCATATGTGGATAATAATGTCTCTTATATAAAGGAAAAAATTATATATCATCCTCAATAATCTTAATTTACTTCTTATTGAAATAAGTTTTTTTCATCATATTTTGAGAACCACTTTATAATAAGGATTATATAAAAGTAAACATGTGTTTTAATAAAAAAATTAAGTAAATAATGAATATTTTTTTCACAATAGAGATTATATGACACATTCACATTATTGATAAATGTCTATTATAATTTTTGACTGGCAACTACCTAAATAACCTAATTGGAAAATGTCAAATTTTAATTGAAGACATTTTAGATATAAAAGAGTGAAATTATCATAAATAAAAAAAATTATATATCTAAATTTTAATATAGTATTAATTTATCTATGATGAAATAATTGGGTACATTAACCATAGATGTAGTTATCAATTTTTATCAACATTCTCCCAATTTCCACAATTGTATTTTATTCCCTTAGAAATTTTGGCATTCTTTTTTGTAGTTCCCTATCACCCTATTGCTGAAACACTAAATATAAGTGTTTTCTTTCCAAACTTTTCATCAGTTATCATTATAAGACTTATCTTTACACTTATAACAAACACTTAATCAATTAAATTATTTACCATGGTTAATGTTTCAAATTTTTTGCATGGTTAAAATTATAGTGCTCACTTGTTATTATTTGGTGAATTCCCAATTTCATGGATTTCAGATGAAAAATTATTCCCATGATATCCATTAAATATGTATGATCTATAAAATTTATTCTTATTTATGGAATGCAATACTATTCCATCTTATGATGAAAATATTTTATATAATATTTCCCTTTGAATTCTTTTCATAATTCCTTCAAAGAGGTTTTCAATCTTCCACTCTATATATTATTTGTAACTCGTAGTATTTGTATCTCACCTTAGAAACATATCCTTAATTACTACAAATATTATATCTTTCAATTTCCTTAATATGATTAAGTTTCACTACAATTCAATTTATTGATCACGAGGGAAATATTTTTCAACAAATGTCTCCCTAAAATATATCTATTACATAATTCATATTTCTTCTTTCTCCCTAGTATACTAGGTTAATTACAACCATTGATTAGCATCACATTTGATTAAATAAAATGTAAGTGTTCCAATGTTTTCATCACATATCGTGGAAGTTAATATCTTCACAAAATAATTAATCAATTTCTCAACTACAATTGGATTAGTAGTCCCGTGAAATGAGAGGGGGTTATTTCACATTAAGTGATTCAATTATGAGAATTTCATTGTGGAAAAAGATTCTCTTTTCAAAAAAGGTTAATTTTTATAACCTGATTATGCTACCCAATATAGAAAACTTTTCATAAGATCCAGTACCCTTTTTATTCTCTTCCTCAAAAAAATCATTATATTATCCATGATTATGGATATACTTATTCTTTCTAGGTACCATATCTAAATAATTATATTTACTAGGTTTTATAAATTAATTATAATTTTTAAATCATAATAAATAATTCCCAATATGGTGTAACACATAACATAAATAAAAATTTATTGATTTTCAATATCAAAATCAAAATCATGGTTTCATTGGGGATATTTTATTTTCATATATTTTATAATGGGTTGTATATAAAATGTGAATTATTTTAATCATATCACCTATGAGTGTCAACATAGATATGAAATAAGTATCTCATTAAACCACTAGAAGATAATCATTTCAATCCTAATGTTCCCATTAAAATTTTATTATCTCTAGGTATATTTATCCCATAACCCTGACCAATGTGGTATACATATGTGGATGTATTACTTTGAAATTCCACATAAATTATTCATTAACAAAACATTAAGATGTTATTATGTACTTATCCTTATATTATATCATAAGGTTATGTTTTTAAATGTATGTTTTCTTTAGTCATGTTCCCACGGTATCTACCAAACCTCCCTCTAATACCATCTATAATGACTCTGACTCTAATAACCAAAAGTAGGGTCATACATTATTACATTGGAATAAATAAGTGTGGGTCAAATACCGAAGGACCCAACATTGTAGCCATTTTGGATAACCATGTAACATAACAATGATCATTTTACATTAGTAATATAAAACTAAACACAATAAAAGAAATAAATTGACCTATATCCTTGAAACATTATTCAAATATTTCTTATTCATTTTTTTGGTGAGAGGAAACCAAATACGTGTGTTATAAAATAATCCTTAAGGGTTCATTAAATTTGTTTCAATCATGAATTAATAATTTATAATCAGTATGGTAACGTAAATAATTGATAACACATTACATTTAATTAATAAATTGGATACCATATTTCATGAAGGCATAATTTATACAGTATGGATTATTATTGAACTATCATGGAATTTGAATAACCTGAATACATGAATAGATAATGAATAAACAATATGAAATGGTAATTAACTAAAATATCATTTAATTTATTTAATATCTTTTATATCATAATTAAATAATGCATAATATATTCAGAATGGAAAATAACAAATCATAGAAGCCATTTATCTATTAAACTATGAATTAAATGAATCTGCAAATAATAACATTTTGAAAATTTCCTGAAACAAAAAATGGAATTATTATATAGGAAACTCATAACTTTCTTTTCAGGATATCATTGTAACACCACAATATTTTAAAAGGAAAAAATGTGTTTAACAACAAAGAAGATCTTCCACATCATGCCTAAATGAACAACTAAATGGTACTATTTAAAGTTTCTGTTATCACCAACATTTTGGAATGGCTGGAAGAGATGAGATTAAAAAATTATAAAAATATAATTTAAAATTGTCTATTATATCAATCAATTGATAAATAATAAATTGTAAATGAAAATATAAACTAATTGAAAATCTAGGATGTGTTTTTCATAAAAAAAGGTTCTATGCCCATAATTACATTTTAACTTAATTAATTAAATTATTCATTATTATTGAAATAAATAAACTATGTTTATATAATTTATATCCAATTACTTTTTAAAAAATAAATTAATTTTTTTACAGGAATAGGATAAAAATAATTTTCAATTTGAGAATAAAATCATATTTTTCTAAAAGAAAATTTTGTCCGTTTTTAATAGATCACCTATTTAAATTTAAATTTTAACGGTTTTAAAATTTTTATATTAAAAATAACCTTTATCTTTAAAATCTAAATAACCAAATTATGTGAGAATGATATTTTGCTATTTTTCAAACAATTATAATTTTTGGATGAAAAGAGAAAACTACTGCCTTTTAATTGAAATTAATTTTTTTGATATAAATAACTAATATAGTAAAATTATATTATAAATTGATTTTAAATTATAATTATTTAAATTATACATATATAAATTCGATATTTGTCATTTGATTCAATTTCACATTGAAATTATATACAAAAAATTATTAAACATCAGACATTTTATCATTAAAACCCTACTTTTTCATTTTTTATACGGGGTAAATTTTATATGTAATTATTTCTATAATATGAATTTATTTATCTACAATAAATTTTATATTTTAAATATTATGTTTTTGATTTGTTTTTATTTTATATTTTATGATTACTTATAATCAATTTGTCATGTTAAAAGAATTATTTACTGTAGTATAAATAAAATAGTGACAATGGTAAACCGATTAGTGGTAAAATGATCGCATATCTAAAAATTGTGACATTTAATGGTTTTATGTTATATTAATAGGTCCTAACCATAATTCACAAAATTAGTTAACAAAAGAATTATTTTTATTTAATCCCACTTCATTACGGTTGACTATAAATATAAAACTATTATTATTTTAAACACTTAAACTAACATATCCTCAAGTATAAATATCGCCCTTCAACCCCCCATTTTGACCCAAAAGATTGGATACTTATTAAATATCTAAATAATCAAATCATATTAACTCTACCAACATTTAATTTCTTTTTGTCTCAGCAAAATACCAAATCCATGTTCCTCAATAGTCTCCTAAAGAGGTGATATTTATGTGGTTATGTTTTCAAAACACCTCTCTTGATTTATTTTCTTTTTTTAATTTCTCCTCACCCCCTTCATTAATAAATTAATGATAAAAAAATTATATACTTCAATTTTTTTTATAATTTATTTTATTTTATTCATCCCTTTTTTTAATCATTTTTATTATAAGACATGAATCTATTGTCCATGTAACGATGATTAATAGTCTCCATGAATAATTTCTTTGTTTGTTTCCCATTAAATCTTTAATGGCTGGACATAAAATATATATTATAGTTAAATAGGATTTTAATATGTTTATTATAACCTATTTATTTATTTTAGCAAATATATACACATAATATAAAATAAAACCATACTAGACTATTATGTTAGGAAAAACCGAAAAAATAAACTAATCATTTGTCATTAACATTTTATCTACCAAAAAACCTCATCTAAGAAATAAAAATTTTATATGTTACCATTCATAATTTTTTATTTTCATAAATACTATTCAATTATACTAAATGTTTTGTAATCCCATTTTACAAGAAATTCCATACATAAATGAACCGATCTTTAAACCATGAAATAAATACATATGAGACCATGAAGATAATTAAATAATTTGAATGAATGTGTCAAAAAAATCTAATAAATTTTAATATATATATTTAATGAGTTAATGAAATTCATCAAACAATTATATAGTAGGTTTCAAAAAAATTTAACCATGTCGAATGTGGGGAAAAGGATTTCTATATATATTTCAATTAATTGGGATAAACTTCTAATTATTGATTATATTATTCTAATAATATGTGTGAAATTACATTTAATTGCCTTGTTTTATATTTACCATTTTCAGTGAATTTAAATTGAGCACACATATTATATTCAAATTTATTAATTCCATCTTCAAACATATGATATTTTTAAGAGACTTTATTTTAAAAATTATATTTTTAATGTCACCCATAAAATTATATTTTCCTTCCAATAACATATTTTATAAAATTATTCCCTATACTATTTTAACAACTATCCTATTATTTTTTAAAATAATTTATTATCATTTAATGAAATTATATAAAATGTTTCAATATTATTCTTTATTTTATTTTCATATAGAGGTTCATTGTGACTTTTTGAAAAAAGAATGGAAGAAATGTTTTTGATACATATAAAAAATTATGTGTATTTTCTTGAAATAATGATTATTTAATTATTTCATGTTTATATTATAAAAATAAATCTTTTCCTAAGAAAATTTACTTTTCGGGGCTCTCAATGTCTATATTTTAAATATTTTTGAAAAAAAATTAATGGGTATTTAGATATCCAAAATGTGATTTTCTTAATAGTTTAAAAGTATTTTTAAAATGATACAGGATAATAAAAATTTCATGAATAAATATGTTCTATAAATTGTATGGTACATGATAATTAAACATTTGGTATGCTAAGAAGCATTTGGAATAACCTTTATAGTTTAAAATGGGGTGGCCCAGATAACACATGGATATCCCGTTTTAGCTTCACATAGGGTGGCCTAGATAATATTTGGAAATCCCCTTATATCATATCAAGATACAGACCAGAAAAAATTTGGAAATATTGTTATATCTTAACATGTGGAGGCCTATATATCATCAAAAAATCCCATTATAGCTTAACATGGACTGGACTGGACAATATTGGTAATGTCCATAATAGCTTTTGAAATTGTGAGATGTAATGTGATATCCCATGTTACATAAAATTGTTTTAGATTCATTCTAAAAATATTTAATGAAAACTGATTGATTTTAAAAATGTAATATATTGATCTTTTTTCAAACATTATTCTATTTTAAATATTAAAACATCTTTTTTTTGAAAATGTTTTATGGATTTTAACTAAACTAACATTCCCCCTTCCTTTATGATTATTACTGATAGGTGGTGCTCATAAATTTTTTTAAACTAAATCTAATTGGATTTAAGGGAGAATTCAACAAATAATGACATAAACGGAAAAAATAAGAATAATTTTTCTGAAAAGAAAAAATGTATTATTTTAAAAAAATATTTTTGATGGAAATTAATATTGAGTATAACTTTTTACATTGTAATATTTGAGTTTCTATGCATGATTCATGCCATAATTCTACAAAATTATAAACTAAATATATTCTTGAGAATGTAAAAAAATTTACTTCTATTTTAAATAACATGAATATGAAATTTTTGGTTGGATCCTTATAGTTGGTATCAGATCACAGTTAAATATGTTTAGGGGATAAGATAATGTAAATATCATTCCTTATTTGATTTTATCTTAGGATTAAGTGAAATGGTATATCATTTAATAATTATTAAGGGACCATATCTAATCTATTTATATTTAGAATCAATTTCTTGGAGTAGATATGGAATTTATAGTCAAAATGAGTTGGGACGAAAATATCCTACCATATAATTATCCTCAGATGATAAGAATGAAAACAGAATAGTTTGTCTTAGTGATTTCTCAGTTGACTCATGTAATAAATGGTAGTTGTAGCTATGCTAGAGATATACCCGATATACAACATAGAATGATATAAATAGTATATAATTTCATGAGGAAATATCTACCATCATTTATTGGATCATTATACCAATTTATTACCAAAGTATGGATCAATTCACTATAGAAGAGATTTTTTGTTTTGAGATGATCCGGATGTGAAAATGTAACTATTTTTTTATCTTTTTGAATGTGATGTTGAATGGTGTTGGTATTTAATTGAGAACACAATATAGAAATATAATATTGATTATAGGGAATATTATACATTTAATAATATCTTACTTGATTAATATTTCCCAATAGTTTTAAAACATATGACAGATAAAAAATTCTTATAATTAACGGAAAATAATGACGATTTAGTGGTAATGTAATAAGAAAACATTACAATATTAGAAAAGTTATGTTACAAATTTTATTCATGAATTTGATATTAAAATTAAAAGATTTTACTCAGGATTGAAACCAATTATATGAATATATATACCCTTTCAATAATATAAATGTAATGAGATGGTGGTACAGAATGCTGAAAATGTCGACATAATGTTTTCCAGCACTTATGTTCCACAAGATGACATCAACATGAAATATAAAAGTTAGTATAAAATGTGTAATAAACCAAATATTTTTTCTAGAGGTATGCATTAAAATATTACAAGTGTACTAAATAACATTTCAAGTAATATTTTATAGGATCTAGAAATTGATTTTAGACTGGTCACATTGGTCACAAGATCTGTGACTGTAAAGAAAAAATACCTGAAAAGCAGAAGGAATATGTAAACAATTAAAATCTAATGGGTAGTTTTATTAGTCGAATTGAGTTCGTTAATTAGGATAATTCTTTACCATGTTTAGTTTCACAATATCAGAATAATCTACATCAAAAAAATAAAGGTGTTTGAAAGTCATTTATAATAATTACTATTGATGTTGGGTCATCTAGAGATGTGATAATTTATCTAAGAAGAAAAATATTTTTCAATGGATGAATATATATTTATTGTATTAGGTTCCAAAAATTTCATGTTTTATTAATGGATAAAATTTGATAGTTATTTATTGAGTTTGGATAAATTTTTGTGGTATATGAATCCTTTATATTTATTATATTAAAAAATACCTTTATTTTGTGTACATAATTTTTAATGTTATGGATAACCTTTGGAGATTATATGGTCTTTTTTCATATGGTAATTATGAATTCTCATATTTTGGGATGAAAATTAATCCTATGAGATAACCTTGTTGGTTATATATATTATGTCTATTTTGGAGGATGTTTGTAAAATAATTTTAATTTTAAAAAACTTATGTTAATGTATTTTTAGAAAAGATCATATTGAAAACGTTATGATAAATGTAATCAAAATAATTTTGAATTTTATTTGAGAACTAATGTGTGATTTATATTATTTAAACATTTATATGTTGATTCAAGTTATTTTTTAAAGGAATAATTAATCTCAATGATTATTTTTTTAGAGAAATTTCACATTGGTATGATACTTTAAGAGTGATTGATATTATTTAAAAATAAATATAAAATTTAATATTGAAAAAAGATTTAATCAAATACTTCTTATTTTCAGTTTTAATATTATTATAGAATTGTTATGAGGAATGACAGTTATTTTAAGAATGATCTATGATAAACAATGGATGTCACTGTTGAATTTTTGGAAAATTACGTTGTTTTTAATCATATAATGGTTTATTCTATTTGTGTAATTGAAAAAATTATTCAAAACATTTTTTAGTTTGGTTAAATCCTAAATACTTGAGCAAAATATAGTTATTATTTATTCGATTTTTTATCTATTGGAGTTCATTCTGATGCTTCATGGAAGAAAAATTCATCGTAAACACTCATAATTTGAAGAAAAATATTATATTATGTTGGAATTTTTGTATTGGATGAAAATATAAATTTCATTTAAATATATGAAGTTATTTTATTATTCTAGGTGGTAAAACAATTTTTTAAATTTATTAAAAATATATTCAAAATTTATTTTTATCCATTTACTTTTCTTACTACGAAATCTGTGGAATTTTAACCTATTATAGATTCATATTTTTTGGTTGTTAAATTTATCATGATCATTTTCTCTATCACTCTCCATCTGATTAGGATAGTTTTATTCTATTCTATGTCAATATTTTACTACATGGAACCCTTGTATTTGTTATCTAATGTGTCCTTCAAAATCCCCTTAACTTATTTTAAATTGGATGTTTAATTAATCCCTTTATGATGAGGGATTTAAAAAAAGGAATTTTGATTGTCAAAAATTTAGTTTTTTAATCCCAATATCAAATTTTGAAGATGAAATTTATTAAGGGGGTAGGTTAATGTAACGCCATAAGATTTCTATAGAAAAAACTATGCTCAACAGTTTACAACATACGCCACATAAATAAAAAATAAGCAACTAAACATTATTATTTAAATGTGATATTTATCACTAGTATGTTGCAATTGAAGGATTTAATTATATTATGAAAATAATGAAAATATATTTTAATTTTTTTTATCAAAATTATTCAATGGTTAGTATTTAATTTTAAATTAAATTTGAAACCAATTGAATATAAATGGTGTGTTTTTCTTAAAAAACATTGTTTTCTTCCTATTACATTATTTTTTCATCATAAAATTAAATTTATCACTATTCTTGAAAACTAATAATCAATTTTTCTGTTTTATATCCAAACATATATTTTAAAATTCATAAAATAGGTTTTATAGGAATAATATATTAATAATTTCTATTTTCATTATAAAAAGCTATATTTTTATAAAAAACCCATCTTTTGATGGTGTACCTATTTTAAATATAATTTTTTCAATTTGATATGTTTTATATTATAAACGAATCCTACTTTTCTGAAATTGAAATTTAAAAATTATATTAGGGTAAATTATATTTATTTTTTGAACTAATTTAATTTCTGTATGAATGGTAAAAAATTATTCTTAATTGAAAACAGATTTTTTTTGTATAAATAAATTTTATAGTGGAATTTTATTTTAAATTGGATTTAATGTATAATGAGTTCAGATATACATAAATATATCAAATTTATTTAGTTGGTGTAAATTTCATAATGAAATTTTTTAGAAAAACATTTCATCCTTTGGAGGTTTTCACTTTAAAACCCCTTTTCGTTTTGTCTATGGGATTAATTTTGAATCTAATTTTTTCAATTATTTTATTTTAATTAGCTAAAATGGTTAAAATATTTGGAATAAGAAGTTCATAATTATGTATTTAGGTAAATTTCATTTCAATATATACAAAATTTTCCATTTTTAAAAAATAATTTACAGTATTATATGTAAAATAGTGACAAGGGTAATAATTGAAAAGTAAAATCATAACATACTGAAATGTTACAAAATTTATTGGTTGGTTGATATAATATTAGACACTAACAATACTAAAAAAAATTTACTTTATGATTCTCCGAAATTAATTCCACCACAATGTTGAAGGCATTAAATATAAAATAACCATTATTTTAATCACTTAATCTCACCTCTCCCATTGTATAAATACCACCCCTCACAGCCCCTTTTAAATGAAAAAGTATTTAAGAACTAATATATCTACCCAAAAGTATCATAATCAATCTTCTCATTTATATTTTCTTCATATTTCACCAAAATTTCAAATCCATGGTCCTCAAGGGTCTCTCAAGGAGGTGATATAAAATAGATAATTTTCTAAAAACAACTCTCTTAAGTTTTTTCTTTTTCTACATTCTTCTCAAGTACCAAATCCATATACTAATTATTACTCCAAAATCATGTATATACTACAATTTTATGTTTTTGTTGAAATATATTACATACACCACTTCAATTTCCTTCATATATTTAATGAAACAAAACCATTTTCCTAGTAATAGAGATTAATCGTCTCTGTGAATAATGAATTCGTTCATTTTCAATTACCACCTTTATGGAAGGCCATAAATAAATTATTATGGATAAATATGATTTTAATAAGAATATAATAACTTATTTCATGTTATTTGACGAATATATTCTCATAATTGTAAATAAAAAGGAAATATTACCTAATGTATGGGAAAATGCCAAAATAAACTAAACAATTATAATTAACATTTTATCTAATGAATCATACTCATGTAATAAATAAAAATGATATATGAGACCATTAATACAGTTTCAAGACCACTAATACAACTCTATCACAATTCATGATTTTTAATCCAATTTTTATGTAACAACAATAATTGTAATTAACAAAATTGATCACGAAAACATGAAAAAAATTCACCCGAGAAAAGGAAAATAATGAAATATTGTTAATGAATGTGTCATAAAATATTATAAAATAATCACATAGTGTTTTCTAAATATTATAATATTTCATTAAGTAGTTAATAAAATTATTCAAAATATGATACTAGTTATTTGTTTAAAATTTAATGTTGAACATGAGTTAAAGGATTTCATAACCCAATTTTCATTCATTTGGTTAAACATATACTTCATGATTTTGTTGTGCTATGAAAATGCATGTAATGATTTTTCTGTCTTCTAATTTTTATATCCACTTGTTTTATTTCTATTTATATAGGATACACATATACTATTCATTTGATTAATTCCAACCTAAAAATATGATATTTATAACGGACTTATTTTTAAAATTATCATTTAAATGTTACCCTTAAAATACATTTTTTTCTTCCATGTAAATGCTTTAAAAAATTATTTAATTTCTTTCACTATTTTATTATATGTTTTTTATGAAATTTATACTAATGTTTTAATTTATACATAATTTATTAAATGTATTCATTGTTTCCATTTATAAGAGAGCTTAATTTTGAATTTTTTTGATAAAAATATAGATGTAATGTTTTTTAACATATAATATTTGCTAGTGTTTTCCACCATCATAATTCATAAAAGTTTTTATGATTATTTTAAAATTTTATATGGTTATTTTAAAATAAAAATGGTTCTTTAAGATATTCAACCATTTCAATTTTAAATACTTTTCTTAAAAGGAAAGGGTATTTTGACATAGAAAAGTGATTTTCATGTGTATAATAAATAGTTTTTGAAATGTTTTATAATTAAAAAATTAAAAAACATAAGAATTATTTATTCGGTATATGTTAAATGATAATTAAACATGTGGTAGATGATATGAAATTTGGAAATCAAGGAATATCTTAACATGTGGTGCACTAGATAGTGTAGTGAATGACCAAGATAGCTTAACATGGGGTGGCCTAGAGAGTTTCAAGAAAGTACGTTATTGTATAACATGGAGTATAATAGATAGTGATGAAAAATAAAATTATATGTTAACATGGGTTGACAAGATAGTGTCAGGAAAGCCTACTATATCATAACATGGGGTGGTCCAAATATCATTAATTAATCTCATGACAAATTTTATCAAGTGTTAGATGTAATGTTATTTCCCAAGTTACCAACATATGATTTAGATTATTTATTATTATATTTCTTTAAAATTTAGTGATTATTAAAAGGTAATATATAGGAATTTTTGAAAATATTAATCAAATTTTCCAAATAATAATGCATTTTTTATGAAAATGTAATATGGAATTTCACTAGACTAATGTTCTCCTTATTTTATGTCCCTTAATGTTTTTTTGTACATGTAAAATGTTTCAAAATGTTTTTCATATGATTTAGTGGAGAATTGTGACAAAGATGAGATCACAAGAAAATTTATTAATATTAAGAATGAAAAACATGTTTTATATTAAAAATTATTTGTTTGTCAAATAAATGGATATTTAGATTACGTGTTTAATTTGTAGTATTTGAGTTTTTATGTCTGATACGTGGACTAATTCTCTAATACTCCAAAATCATAGAATCATGGGAATGTAAAACAGTAAAATATTTTTTAAAATAACTAGAAATGAAATTTTTTTGACGGGTCTTTACACTATGGCTTCATGATACCCTTAAAATCATGGAAATTTACAATATCATTTTAATTGACAAAGTGAACACCATATAATTTGGCCAATTGATTTTTCACATGAGACCTGTTTATGCATCGAGGGGCTCTATAATTTACATCCCCACATATTACTTCATGTCCAATGAATTCATAAAATATAGAATAATTTATTTAATTCATAATATTATTACTTTTAAAAAATATATTTACTATATAAAGAACACATATTTATAAATGTTTTACATGTTAATCAAATAAAATTAAAAGTAAACACTTCTATATAATAATGGAATACCATTTGGTAAATATTTTAATACCTTATTCAAATAATATGGATAAAATTAAGTGGACTCATCAACCATCATGAATAAATTGTTATTAATGTTTAATACATCAATGTGTTGTATATACACCACAATATTTTTGAGTAGTTGCATATTAATAATATGTTTCAATGAAATGGAAATTGAGATAGAATCCCTTACAATGATCATAATGTTGAAGTGATAAGGAATCAATTAATATATTGTTTGTATAAAATGTAAATATATAGAGATTAAGTGTAAGTAAAACATAATATGATCAAAATTAATTATACAAATAATCTTATAATATAAAAGAAAAATGAATAAGTAATACATCACAATGAAAGGAAAATGTTTTATGAAAATGAATACTATTTAGTTATATTCATGTAAAATATTATAAGGTGAAATAATTCAAATTAAAACATAAAATACAACTAATTAAGAATTATTAATTATATTGTATATAAAAGGGTTAGTATTTACATGATATTAAATAAATTATGTTCTAAATAAGAGAATATTATCAATGATGGGGGATTGAGACATAGTCTCTTAGCCTAATAATTCCAATAGTTGAAAATAATTTAACATACTATATAATGGTATTTGGAATGTTTTTAATTTATAACAGAATTATATTTATAATTATAATATCTTATATTATCATATTATAAGATTTTACCAACCCTTTGTTAATATTATTTCATTATTTTAGTTATTTTTGGTTTTAACTTCCTTGGATTCCCATTAAAATTTTGTCAAAAAAATTATACCTCTTGAACATATAAAATATATACCCATTATTCATAATGACACAAATTTTATAAATATAATATTTAAATAGTTGATAAATTTTTATATCTATGAATTTTTCACATGGAAAATGATTCACATTGGTTCATGGAGAAGATTTTACATATGTACGCATGAGTGGAAGTATCATCCCAATAAGTTAAAGGATAAAAAATAGTGATATATATTGATTTTCCAAAATCAATATAATATCATATACAGCCCATGTATTAGTTAGTTTTATCATTATTTCCATCCTTGTAGTTGTAATTTAAAAACACATTTTGTTTCTATGCATGGCAGTAGTCTACCATACACAAGACTAAAGTAATCAAATTTTAAATGGAATGGAACATAAAAAGGTATATATAATATTAAAATTAAATATTTTGAATAATATCATAAAAAATATTTATTAATATTATATCCATTAAATTATCCATCCTTGAAAAGTGGTAATGGAGAAATAATTAAATTGGTTCGTGAGGTGGTAGTCTATCTTACATATGATAGATTATTTTTTCATAATTGATAGAAGTTGACATTGATATTGGTAATGGAATTAATGAAATAACATCTCATTATATGAAAAATAATTTTTTTATTATACTATCATCATTTAATAATGATTTGAGAATGTTGAAGAAGAAATAAAATAAAAATGCACATTTAGGAATGTTACCTCTTCAACGATGTATCTCATTTTGTTTAAACAAAATTACTTAAAATGATGGATTTATGATAAGTTATATATAGGGTAGAAAATGAGTTTTGGATATGTTGGTAGGTCATGTTAACCCTTATTTTCTTAGCTTATTCCCCCTACTAAATCTGTTATTACCTTAACTATTGTAATTAAATTTTACCTGTTTGGCTATTAATAATGGTAAAAATTAATTTTAATTTATTAGATAATATAATATATTATGATTAAAAATATTTAATCTGATATTCCCAATTCAATCCACAAATGTTTTATAATTTAATTTAAAATTATACCTGTAGATGGAATTAAAAATATGGTTTTCTTAGAGAAAATTATCGTATCTATGGAAATATTTTATATTGAAATTGATCATAAAATAGATCAAAATGACATAAATTTGAAAATTTTTAATATCATTGGCCTATTATTAGTATAAAAAATCATAATTTCACTTCATATTTTTAGTATTTTGAAATAAAAGTTTGTTTTCAATAAGAAACAGTATTCTTCACTATTAATCAAAATATGAAACTGTTAAGGAAAATACAAAAAAAAATCAATAGAATATAAATTTTATAGGATGATTTAAAAATTGATGATAATTTTTTCAAATAAGATTTATAACATTTTCAATAATTAATAATATAATTAGTTTGCATGAAGTGATGAAACATCATTCATGGAATAAAATTATATTTTTTAGAAAAAAAATATTTTATATTCTTATTATTCATTTTCTATTTGTAAAAAAATTATTACCAATAAATGTGTATAAAAAAATAAATTTTACTTAATTTAAATAGTTTTATTCATTACCTATAATTTAAAAACTAAATTATCACATCCATGATTAAAAAATAATTTGTAAAGTAAGTATTATGATTCATTTGAACCTATTGCTGCATGCATCACATGATATCAAAGAGATTAAATTTATTTAAAAGGAAATACGTAATTAATTATTGCAGTGTTACATAATTTCCATCCATGAAATGATAGATTTCTTTCATATGATAAATTCATGGTATGCATTTGAATTTTCAAACAATTCATTATTCATATGAAAATAATGTCTCTTTTAACAATGATGTCACACATTTAGTGCATTGTTTTGACAAACATGAAGCCAAAACATGCACCACATTAATTTGGATAAAAATAATTTTTTTTAATAAATATTACTCCATTTTCATATCTCTCATGGTTATTAGGGGGTCACATGATCTACTTCTCCAATGCATAGAGGGATTACCCTCATTCGGAATCAGAATCACTCATCGTCTATTATGTTGGATCAAGATATTTGAGTATATGTATCATAACAATTAATTTATTAATTTATCTCACCATCTTTAGTGCTATATTTTTTATAGAAAATTAACCTTATTTTCATGATGATTAAATCATTCATCAATTTATCATGAACTAAACTGAATAAATTCCTGATGATTGGAGATTAAAAGATCCTAATCATAAGGTTTGTGGTCTACATATTTTACCACAATTTCATGCCATTTTATAAAATATGACTTGTTTTCTAGCACTATACATTTCATGATTAATATTATAAATGTGAAATTTATTGTGTAAAATCATATGCCTAAATTCTTAATGTCATTGTTCGATTAATTTCACCTTTGGAGGATTTTCACCTCAACTCAAACCACCCCTTCTGAAGTGTGTTTCTTATATTCCATAAGAATTAGAGTTAGATTTATACATATATCAACCTTCTACGTATGTTATCTTTTCATTCATAAATGTAGTTATTAAATTGATTAAATTAATTACAAGTGGTGAAGATGAATAACATCTTTTATGATTATTATTTATAATATTATAGATCTATCCTGCATGAGAGAATAGGAAATATATAATGGAATGGAATGATTAGTTAAATGATTAAGCCATATCATAGAGAGAATATTATAATGGAATGATAAATGGTAGGGGAATTCCCAATAACTCCTTGGTTACAAATAAATGAAATGACCCTAATGATATAAATGAATTATAATATGATGTGGCCTATGATTTTTTATTTAATGCGCATTCTTATGTTATATTAGGATTTATGATACCCAGTCCCGATGCACCCTATTTAATTTCTATAATCAGAAATGAAATCACTAATTTAAGTGTGACACTCATTTGTGGATTCCATTTTAATCTTTAATACTCATGCATAATTTACCTTATATAAAATTTTATGTAGTCTTTTTGTCCCGTATAACTTATGATGACATGTCATTGAATCCATTATTTGGTTTTATATTCATTCATGGAATCCATGTGCATAGAATCCCAAACATTATGATACTGACGCATGGAATCCCTTGTAATTTATGATACCTAGTCATGAAAACTTTTTTGATTTGTTAAAATAGTGCATGGAGTTATTTATTATTTCTGATTAAAGAGAAAAATGTCTCATGGTTATGTTACTCGGACATGGTACCCTAATATTTTCAAACCTAGGAATAACATCCATTGTTATACTCAATGAGACTGTAGTGAGTTTCCATGGAAATTGCAGTTTTGCCTTATGTTCTTAATGGCCATGGAATATATATATATATCAACAAATATCCTTATATATATATTACACACATACATACACACATACATACATACATACATACATATATATATATATTCGCATGTTCAGAGATATTCTGACATGGGCCAAAGTAGGTATTATCGGTTGGGATTCCATTTAGGAACTCCATCCTGACTTGTTTATGTATATCCAATCACTATTTTATAATTTAAAATTGATGCTAACAATTTTATACACACATACTATAAATAATTAGACACTACTGGTGTTGTCCAAGTGTGTTTATCTCACACCATATTTGGGCCTTCGTTTGACACCCAAACTGATCTCATGGTTTTATGTTAATGTTTTCTATTCAGATTTGACATTGTTTTTCTTTTTATGAAGATAATTTTTACATGGGAGTTTAGGAGCAGATGAATAAGACAAAAATCATAATTCTCATGTAGATAGAATTTGGGGATTTTGTTATTTTTGTTATATACAATTATGTATTACTTGTTTTATGAATTCATCTTAAATAATGTATTTTCACCAAGACATGATTGGTTGTATTATTGTTTGGCATTGACTGTTTTTCTAATTTATTTTCACTTCCTTTATTTTATACTACATCCACTGATTATATATCTATCATGTACCATTGTATTCATTAATAATGATGGTAAATTTTCATCACAATAACATCATTGTACCCTCACCAATATTCGGTAGCCAATAAAGTAAAGTGAGCCATGCTTGAGGCCATATGACTGACTCTCTTGGGGTACAATTTCAGTGGATCCGAGGCCAGGATGTCACAAAGTGGTATCAATGAATGACTTTTCCTATTGTATTACTATTTGGGTGGGTATATTAGATATAAAGATTGTGTCAATATTTGGTAAATAGTTTTTCCTGAGAGTGATCATCCCATGCCTGGGGAAGAGACCAATTCTCTAGAGATAATAATGTTGGTCATTTTATTATTATTTACAATTGATATTATTTTACTATATGTGATTACGGTCATTTACACTACTTATTAATTTATTATGCTTATATTATTTTACCCAGGAATGTTATGTCATGGTTGTATTATTACATGAATCATTATAGGTACATAGATATTCAAAATGCATGAATATTTCCTGCAATGTATGTGGAATTTTTTGACTTCCTAATACCTGATAGGTGGGCCTTGTGTGATTTTGTAACATACATACCTATAAACCTTTTATAGTGGATTATTTACAATCCCATTCTTATTGTCAATGCTTCTATGATTTTCCATATAGACGTGTGAATTTATAATAGATAGGTAATACCATGAAATAATATAATAATAATATAAGATTATGTATTAATTTTTTATTAATGACCAAAATATTATTTTCCCAAATATATTGATGGTGGAAAATTAAATAACAAATCACTACATGTTTGATCCATTATTTTGGGGTTACATGGGGTAATGGATTTATGGTTGTGATTACATATGTACCAAAAGAGTTTATAAGGTGTATGGTTCCTTATAAAATGATAATGTAAACCCATATAATTAAACCATTAAATATGAACTTGAAATTGTCTAAAATCAAAGAAATAACATGGTTGTAGCTACATGAATTCTTATTATAATTTATAAATTGTGCACCCTTATAAATTAGAAATTTAAATCTCTTACCTAATCCATAGTGCTTATATATGTATGTTGAATATTAATTTTTTTGGTAAATAATTATATTTTGGAAGGTTGGTACCTGAATTATTTCGTAAGGTAATCCCATATTGTTAACATCTTTAATTCATAATTATAACCATGTTGTTGAGTTGTGGAATATTTCTTATAATATAAACCCATTAACAGTGTTTTGAAATTTTATTACTATGAATTTTATGGACATCACATAACTAGATGTAGATTATTAAAATTAGATATTAGTATAGCAGATTTGTCTCTTATTCATTAGTTCATAACATTATTGTTCTATACTCATGCGAATGGATTGGTTATTTAAAGTGTATGCAAGAAGTATATGGTGTTAATTATAGACATGTGTTTTCATCATACAAAACACCCCCATTAATATGATAAAATACACATTATGTACTTTTTATATTTATTATTAGGTGGAAATATGTAATTAAAATTATAATTACATTTTAAATGGTGGTTTCCTATATATATTGTGATTAATATTTTCATTTCATAAACCCAATTGGGAAAATTTTATAAATAAATATAATGAAAAAATTAATATATTAAATAAATATCCCAATTATGAAAATATATTAGCAAAATAACTAATGCTTGAAAGGAATATTGATGTAACATGTCTATGTTTCCTTATGGTGTAATCTAAATTAAGTACCATGTATAGTTTTCCCTAAAAAATACTAGTTATTCATTTAATTGAGCCTTGTAAATGTATATAATTTATTTTATAATTAGTTTCATGGATTTAATAAACCCTTTAAGTGGTGTACATATCTTGACCTCATATTAGGGTCATTTAATTATTTCCCTGACGTCTACCATAAATAGGGAACGTGAGGGTTTAAAATAAGCTTCTATGACTTCTTAATAGGTTTTGTTGATCCCAAATGATGAGTTCTAGGTACTTTAGGCGCATTTTATAATGAATCTAGTTAAATATCAATTGATTATATTTTTTAACGGGATTAAATCAAAGAGGAAGTACCCTATGATCTTAAGGGAATTATTAAATTATTATGACGAGTTTTAAAATTATAGAAAAATTTCGAATGTTGTTTGAGTTAGACATGACTCTTAGTTAATAATATGACACCGAAGTGATGTGTGTGTTCATTTACAAGTTAATATTCATTGGAATCATGAGCATCATGGAATTATCTATTTCAACTATTTAGACATACCTCGGTCTTGATTGAAGATTTTTTTGTCATGTGGATATTCAACATTTCTTATGATGTGTGAATTGAGTGTTATTGGACTATTAATATTCATATATATATCAATACTATGATATTTTCCATTTTTATTCTATTCCATGCTATGGAAATAAAGTGAATATTATATTTTTTATATATATCATTTGTAAACATTTTTACACGTAGATCCATTTGAGTTATGAAGTGATGCATTAAATGATATGTATATTCAAAAATAAAGTCATGTAATAACATAATATGGATGGTTTCATTTTTTATTGGAAGAAATCATGGGATACAGAAGGTTCCATGAACATTTCATATCCATAGTGACGTTTCCTAATCAATAAGAGATCATTGATTGTGTTGTAGCATCAAGATGATGATCAAAAAATAAGTTAGTCGATTGATTATGAAAATTTTGAAAATTAGTTGGGTGTAATAAAAATATTAATCTGGTTTATTTTTAGATTTAATGACTGGACTAATGATTATCAATAGTTAGGAATGAATAATGTGTACACATATTGTTAATTCATTTCTATAAATCTTTTAAATGACTATATTTCCTTCGTTTTGATTTTTATCTTGTTAGAAGTGTGTTGGTCACATACAAAACATATGTTGAGGGTTTATGGAGTGAGAAATATGTAAATTTATAAATTTTGGGAAAATAATTACAAGGAGGCTTCTTTGATTAGGTGCATCATGTCAAATTTTCATTCCACATACTTCTAAAAAGAGAGTCCACAACTATAAAAGACCATTTTGGAGTGAAAACATCTTGTTTTGAAATCTCTAAGGATATTAGTTTCGATTATCATTACATAAGAATTATACTTGTCATAAAACCATGTTGCGGGTTTTTATAAAGTCTAGATGCTATAATTAGTCTCAGGGTGCATGAGTCACTGGGGATATATGACAATTAAGAGACTTGTATGTTATTTCAATAAAGATTAATGATACAATACTTCGTTTTGTTTACAACATTTGATGACATTGTGAGTTTATATTGGACTACGGTGGAGGAAAATATTAAAAAATATGTAATTCCTCAGTAGTGGGTGTATAGTATTCAATTAATAATGATGCATCAGAGTGTGAGAACTGAGATTTTCAAAAAATGCCGGTCAATGATCATTCGACTCTATGTCTATTAGATTTTGGATATGGTTGGTTGAAAAACATGTTGTAAAATTCATTATGGATATGAAGAATGTTTTTTGGTCTATTTTAAAATAATTGATTTCATAAAAATTTATTCTTGGATTTATGACAATCATACCATTTATCTTCATATCATCAATGGTACATTGGGAAATAATTGGTTATACATCATGCTGAAGAAATAATTAAACATATTTATGGCTTGATAAATACACTATATTGGTTTTCATTTGGATAGCATGTAAAATATTAGAGGTATGGATGGATCTAGGTGATATTGGGATTCACATGTTATCATTCCTTGGATGGTATCATGAACACTTGATTGTTATTTAACAAGATCTCCATGTGAAATTCCACTATTGGGGATAGTCAGTTCTTGCGATATGAGGAAATATCCTCTATGTATCAACATTTCACATATAATATCTTGTGTTTGGACTACCTTGGATTTTCTCATTGGACCACAATAGTTAATTCTGAGGTTACCCGAGGCATCCAGTAAAGATTAGATGATGTTTTCTGACTATGATGACACAAGGGTGATGGATCTAATATGTATCTTTTTTTGTGGTAGCAAGATGGATTGATATTTAGTTAATCTAGAGGAATCATTATATACTTATTATGTGAATCAATGAGAATGGTTAAATTGATAACAAGGTACCTTAGTTTAAAATTATTCAGGATCAGATTTTCAAATTCATCAGGTATAAAATCAGAGCATTTTCAAATATAGTCATCCTATAGTGGCTCGATATTCCCACAATATTTTGTTCATTATGGTTTTTTAGAAAACACTTTTTTATTACCAGTTGAATCTGTTGGCAGTCTTCAAGGATCATCCTTAGGAAACAAAGGGCATCATTACATAGGTAATAATGACAGTGGATGTACAATTTCTGAAAATTCAAAATTCATGAAAGAGCATATTCCAAGGAGTTTCATATGACAATGGATGAATGTTATGATGACATGTTCATGTATCGAGTAAGAAGATATTGGGTTAGAGTATTGTCAATTTTCATTCCCATGTATGATATTCTCTCATGATCCAATGACTTATGTACCATATATTTTATTATGATGCTTACACGTGTGTTTGGTGTTTGAAACAAAATGTGGCTATTTTGGTGGATTATTCATGACTGATGTACAAAATAAGATTATTATTTATTCCAAGATGAATTTCAGAGATTATATTTTCTGAGGTTGGGATATGGAAACATACTTTATTGATTTATTGTATATTCTAATAGATTTATAACTTTTCATTTAGTGTATTGTCGCTATCTTGAATTGAGATTAGGAAAATAGATCGTAGTGTTAAATAACATAAATGATTCATTTCTATAAGGGGTTTAAGATATAAGATATTTCTTGTGAAATCATATGAATTTCGAGAGGATTAGGCCCAAAAATTCAGTTTTAGGAGAAGTAGACAAGGGTTCAGAATTAGCACAATCTTATTTATAACCATGCATCACAACTCTGTGGCCTTTATTAAATATGGATATGTTTTTTTATAAAACATTACCCTATAGGATAAACCATGCAACTTTGTCAATGGGATGTGTTATGTCTCGCATTATGGTGAAACCACGATATATGAGCCACCTTACCATGTATGAAATGGCATATAAGATGTAGAGGAAAAAGACATGGAATACACATGGGTTTTAAAACTATGAATTCTATATGTTAGGGGAGTGTATCTTTTGGTAGTGGAAGTACATATTTGTTACATGTTTTGGCCAACCATGTATTTTGACTAGGTGACATATATAAATCAATAAAACTACACTATTACACCAAATTTACTTTTACCTCCCTACCACCTTTTCCTCCTCTATCACACACAACAGGTTTTTTTTGAGCTTCTCCTCATCTCCTCAAAATCATGGAATGATCTCCCTTATTTAAACATAATATTTCTCAACATATGTTATATTCAAAGCCCATTGGTGGGTCTACAACTCCTCAATCACTATTTCTTCATTTATCTATTATGGTTGTTGTCTTCGTGTGAGAAAATTCACCTTATCTTCATGTAGTTTGATGATTTATCTCAAGATAGCATGAATTAAAGGATAATAATGTTCGAGTTACGCTTCATAATCATAAGGAATATGGTCTATGGATTCCCTTCAATGTAATTTCATTTTATAAAATACCCCATAGTGCCACGCACTAAAAATTCCTTGCATCTCCATATAAATGTGATGTAAATTCTATAAATTTATATTACAAAATTAATAATGGATTTTTTGTGTTAGTTTTCACCATTGGAGGCTCTTCACCTCAACACGAACCATCCCTTTAGAGGATTTTTTCTAATATTCCACTATAATTTATATTTTCTTTGGAATTTAAATCACCCTTTGAAGTGTTTTATCATCCCATTCATCAAATGAAATGATTAAATAAAATTTAATTATTTTATGTGGTGTGGATGACTATCTTATTTTATTTTATTTATTTATAATAAACTATACCCACCCCTCATGAAGAAAATTGATAATTAGAATAATGTGGAATGATTTGTGTATGGATGTGCACTTGTCAGGAGAGATTTTTTAAATGAATTGATAAATTTCTTAGGTCATCCCATAACCTTATCAGTTACTTCAAAATAAAATGATGTTAATCATATAAATGAATATTAATATGGGATGGCCTATAATTTTTTATTAAATATGTTTGATTTAGTTATATAACGATTTATGATACTCATCTATGACATACCCAATTTCAATGGGATACTCAGAAATTTAAACCACTAGATATTTTAAAATAAGAACATCATGTCTTATAGCATGTATAGCAAAAACTACAGGATTTGAATTAAATATAAAATCCCAATTATTTATGATATTTTTTTCAAAAATAAAATTAATCTCTTTAATAACATGTGATTCACAAAACAATAGCTTTAAATCAAACGTTATACTCTCTAAAAATATTATATTTTAAACAGGATTAATATATCATAGCCATTAAATTGATATGTATGAATAGTAATAAAAATTATTAAAATTATATGTTTTAAAGATGTATAAAATAATTTAAAAACATTTCCATTTATTTAAATGAAAAATTTAATTAATAGAAAGTTAAAAAAATGTTCTCTAAAATACAATATTTTTAAAAAAAGGTTGTTTAGTCACACACTACACAAAAAATATATATATTATTTTTACCACATTATTAAAATTTATTTGAATAAAAAAAATTCATTTTTGAAATCAATATATCATAATTTTCTTAGGTTTAATTTTTTGTATTTTTCTGGAAGATTTAAAATATTCATTAATAGTTATTATTATTAAATTTTAAAAGAAAATGAATATTATTATAAGTTATTTATATTGTTTAATTATTAATTTAACTCTTCTTAAAGTATTAATAGTTATATCACCTATATATATATCTAGTTTAGTTAATTGGAACCATTTTAATGTTTAATTTTGATATATATATTTTTAAACATTTGAATATTTTCTCTTTAATACATTAGTTTCATGTTGCATCTATGGGATTTATTTTAGATTAATTTTTACCAATTCTATTAATTTAATTTTTATTTTTTTCCAATTTTGAAATGACCATAATTTATAAAATATAATATGTTAAAATTAACTTTTTATTTCAATAATTAATAGTAAAAATAGTAAAAATTATTTATTTTGGTTAAGGAAAAAATGGGTATAGGATAGGGTTAAACTAAGAAGATAAGGGTTAAAATAACCATGATACATGTAAAAATATTATTGGATGTATATATTTCTACATTATATAAACCAAACAACTAACATGAGGTTATGATATTGATTTTTTCATGTGAATTGCTTTATCATTTTGGATTCTTTTCAGAAATTTCAATATAACTCCTATGAGGGTTCACAAACCACACTTATAAAATAGCACTCCCTAACTTCACATATTAACAACTCTCAAGACATTGGGATAAAAAACCATTAAAAATTTTACCCTCAAAATCCTTATAAATATTATAGAGATTTTGGTCCACCAAAATTACCATACCAATGGTATTTAAGATGTTATCTTAAATAAGGTTATCATGGAAGTGGTAATTATCTTAATAAATGTCGTTCATTGTCACGAATCGTCCCACGGGGACCATATCGTGACTACCCCATGCACGCCTTCCATATGCCAGGGACTGGTGACTAGCACCAAAGGTGTAAATCCATAAACTGGGAAGGCATTGCCATTATAACAGTGAAATATCCAAACAGAGTATGAAACATGAAGTAAAACACTATGTAAAGATATATACAAAAGAGTGTGTTGAATGTAAAGGGGCCGGAAATACAATCCCAATAGTAAAGTTCAATACAACTGAGATTCTAGTACAACTGAAGAAAATATGTAAAGAAGCTACAGGGTTGTCGTCCAGTATTCCCACCTGATGTGTTGGTACATATAGCCTCCTCAGCACCCCAAGTATGTCCTTCCACTCTGTGTACATCTTGTCGAGTTGTCCACCTCCATGTACCATCCTGTTATCCAACACTCTGCTCCTATCAGCATTGTCCGTCATCTGTAACCAACACAACGAGGTGCGGTCATAGCCCATGCATGGGTGAGTATAACGATACTAAGTAGGTTCCCGGATACCCTCAAGGTATCACCAAAATCCAACTAGGATGTCCACAAATTATGGAATCAACGGACAACCATTACATAGGTATATGCCTAGACATATACCTAAATTATTATGTAACCCGTCTCAATTATGTGGAAAACTCAAAATTAATTGACTCAGCTCAGTTCTAGATTTTAGTGAAGTACATATGATTAGTTGAAATTCTAGAACATCATATTCTATCAAGAGGCACTAATTCTAACCATACGAAGTCTGGCCCACACAGGATTGAAAGTTACTAACCCCCGCAATGACCCACACAGGATCTGACCCACATAGGACTGGTTTGCATGGACCCCCACCGGATGGCTGAGCGCTGACCCACATAGGATCTGATCCATAAGGATCAGTATGCACTGAACCACATAAGATCGCTGAGCGCTGACCTCCGTATGATCTGTCTCCAACCTCTGCCTCACTAGCGCCCACTAGATTCCTCACACCCTGTGCGATTGAGTTCCTTAGAATCTTCCCTCTAGATATCAGTCGTACATCGGCCACTAATGAACCCCACAATGGAGTAACCCAATGGAACTCCATGTCATAAGGGTTCCAACACAATAAACGGTGCGTCAATCGGAAGACCGGTCTGTCAATTATTGGAATTTTTATTCCAGGGCCTGATTGATTTTTGTGTTCAATGCAACCTGAATGTACACCAATTGTGTCCAAATCTCATTTGGAGTATTCCAAAAGAACCATCTCGCTCTAAAATTTCCATTTCTTCAAATGATTCATTGATCAGACACCCGTATCCCAGGATATGTGCAAAAAAGTGTATACTAGCCATATCATGTCCGGGTCTGGTCTTACACAGTCGGACTGACTCAGCCTAACTCAAGTCTAGACTGGGGTCCGACTCGGTCTGTGGGTCCGACCTGGTCTGAGGAAGCAGCCCGACTAAGGGGCGTCGCGGCCTACGGCGCCCCTGGCGAAGGCAGCCCGACCAAGGGCAGCCTAGCCGATGGTGGCCCGGTCGAGGGGGGCGAGCCGAAGGCGGCCTAGAGGCCTCCCTATCCATGCAGAGTGGGGAGGTGGACACCCCATGGCTCCAAAACAGTTGAAATGTTCAGGTAGAACCGAAGCTGGCGCTAGGTACACCGGTCCTGCACACGCGGGACCCGACGGGGTCCCTCTCCTCTCGGCTGGCCCGAGCGGCTAGCTGCTCCATGCCACCAGTTGGGCATGACGGCACCGCACACCTCCGTTGCGGCCCACCCTGGACGCAGCACTCTGCTGTCCTCCACGCGGTGGGAGGGCGTCGCGCACCTCCGCTGCGGCCCGTCGCGGCCGCGACTCTCCTTCTGCATGGCCCGACAGTGCCGACCCTCTTGGTGACCTGGCAGCCTTGAGTCCCTGGTTCCTTTGCGGTCAGCCCGATGCCGGCTACCATTTCCCCGCATCCACCATCAACATAACGATTTCAACAACAACGTCGGAGGTTCGGACCGTGTTCATGCAGTCCAAGCCCTCCTCGTTATGACGATAACAATCGACAACAAGAATCACAACAAAATGACAAAGAACAAAGAGTAAAAACTCATACATAATTCAACTCAAATCCCCCTACCTCGTGTTTGTCGATAGTTGATTGTTAAAGGAGAGGAATCGTGGATGTTGATTCGTCGATGTCAGGAAGCATCTGGGGAAGAAGCATTGTCGGCGTTTTTCATAGTCGGCTCCTCTATTGTCTTGGTCAAAGATCGATGAAGATGTTTTTCATTCTTCGGTGGTGTGTCATGTTATTCATTGCAAGGATGAAGTTCTCCACCCAAACCTCCACCAAAAGACATTCCAGCCTAAAAATCATATACTATCCATTATTTTAATGGTTGGAAAGAATTCAAATGAATTCAAAAGGGTGAAAATTAATTAAAAGAAGTTAAATAAATTAATGGTGATGGTTGGCACAAATAATTAATGGGGGAAGGTGGAGAGTTGATATCCCACATAAATTGGGAGTTTAAAGGGGGTTTTAAACCCCGTGTGGGCCCCACCAAAGATATCCTCCCATGGGAGGTTGTGTGTGGGTGGTCCCCAACACCATAACCTCCCATGGGAGGTTAGAGTGTTGTGGCCCCCACCTCTAACCTCCCCTTAGAGGATTAAACCACCACAAATAAAAAAAATTAACACTTTATTTTTATTTAATTTAAATTTAAAAAAACTAAAATTAACATTCATTCTCATTATAATTCATCTACCGTGAAGGTCTCACTATGAAATCACTAACACAGGGAATTCAACAGTGCCTCAGATTTTAATTCCTAGAACCGGTTTAAAAGTAATAAAATCCCACTCGTACGTTTACTTAACGTACCTGAACAAAACATCAGAAAATTTTTCCGGGCACACCGGGCCTCGGAATCAAGTGCTGTCAGATACTGCGGACTCATAAAATTCCAGTGTATATGAAAAAAATTTCCACAAAAATTCTGGGACATCACATTCTCCCCACATCATGGATAAAAATTCCCTTAAGCTACAACTAAAAATAATGAAAAAATATGGGACAGAGCAGACATCTGAGCCTCCCTCTCCCATGTGCTCTCTTAGAGGTTCTCGTGCTGTCAGAGTATGCACACCAGAGGTATCGACTCTCCACATAGGAACCACTCCTATTGATCCTCAATATCCACTGGAACCTCCATAAATGTCTCCACATCATCGATGTCCCTCTCTTCGTGGTCGATGGTGTGGGATGGGACTTGCACGTATCTACTCAGCTGAGATATGTGAAATATGTCACGCACTTGGTGCAAATGAGGTGGAATATTAGGTTGTAATCCACCTCACATACTATGCTGAGGACCTAGAAAAGTCCAATGAATCACAAAGATAACTTGCCGCCTCAACCAAATCACCATAGACCTCGTTTTGGTGAGACCCGTAGCAAGACGTGTTCGCTATCCTCGAACTCCAGTGGTCTCCACCTCTTATAAGCATACGTCTTCTTCCTACTTTGTACAGACTTCATCCGCTCCTTGATTATTTTCACCTTCTTCGTGGTAGTGTGTACCATCTCTGGTCCCACTTGTGTTGACTCCCCTAGGTCTGTCAAGCACTGTGGCGATCTGTAAGGTCGACCATACAAGGCCTCAAAAGGTGCCATACCGATTGTGTAGTGATAGCTGTTGTTGTAGGAAAACTCCACCAAAGGAAAGGGTTCCTCCAAACTACTACCAAAGCCGAGAACACAATCTTGGAGCATGTCATCAAGGGTCTAAATAGTCCATTCAGTCTGACCATCCATCTAAGGATGGAAGATAGTGCTCAAGCGAAGCTGCATCCCAAAAGCCTCCAGCAACCCCTTTAATAACGGGGAAGTAAATCATGCATCACGGTCGGAGACAATAGAAGAAGGTACTCCATACAACTGCACAATCTCCTGCAGATAGAGGCATCCCACACACTCTACTGAGCCCTTCTCTCTGATCGGTAGGAAGTGGGCTGACTTGGTGAGCCGGTCAACGATCACACTTATCGAATCGTGACCCATGGATATATGTGGATGACCTATCATGAAGTCCATGGATTTCCATCCCACTTCCACTCTGGCACCTCGAAGGGCAGAACCAAGACTGCTGGTAACTGGTGCTCCGCCTTCACTTGCTGATAATTGAGGCATCTTGAGACAAACTCTGCTACTGCTTTCTTCATACTTGGCCACCAGTGTTTTCGTCTGAGGTCTTGATACATCTTCACCACTCATAGACGTAACACTGGAGGGGAAGTGTGGAACTCCTTCAACACTTCTTCTTGATGTGATGCTGGTACCATGTTATATCCTCTAAGGAGGATGACATGCTCCCGAACTTTAGAAAAACCATCAGATGCCTTCCCTGAGGATATATGAGAAAGGCGTGTCTCGCAGTATGTTCCCCCACGCTGTGCCTCCCTAACTTACTGAAGAAGTGGAGGAGTGGCTGTGAGAGACTGTTGATAGGCTGCTCCATCTCTATCTACAATGTATATCTGCAATGCGGCCAGTTGCTCTGTCGCCTCTCCAAACAGTTGTATACCAGATCTCTTACTGAGAGAATCATCAATAACATTCCCCTTCCTAGAAGTATATATTATGTCAATGTCATAGCCCTGGAGGAACTCAATCCAACGCCAGTCTCTCAGGTTCAGGTCCTTCTGAGAGAAAATATACCTGAGAATCTTGTGAATAGAGTATACTGTGAAATTATTGCCCATAAGATAGTGTCTCCACATCGTCAATATGAAGACCACTACTGCTAAATCCTACTCATGGGTAGCGTAGTTCTTCTCGTGTATCCTTAGATGCCGAATATTATATGCGATCACTTCTTTCTCTAGCATCAGCACACACCCAAGTCTAGTCCTTGATGCATCATAGTAAACTACGTACCCTACACCTTCCTCTGGAACCCTCAATATGGGGGCACTAGTAAGCCTCTACCCCAACTCTTGGAATCTCTTCTAGCATATCTTCGACCACACAAAGGTTTTCCCATTTTTTTCAAGGATGGTAGTGGTGATGAAACCCTGGAAATGTCTGGAACGAATCTCCGGTAGTATCCAGCCAAGCCCAGGAAACTTCGTACCTCTGTCACACTCTTATGTGGATCCCATGCAATTATCGCCTCAATCTTTGCTGGATCTACCACAACTCCAGCCTCCGAGATGATGTTTCCCAAGAAGTGAACCTCTCAAATCCCAAAATGGATCTTTGAGGGCTGACCATAAAGCTGGTCCTCTCAGAGTGTGTCCAATACTACCTACGAATTGTAGGCATACACCCCCTCAGTTATTGAGTAGATCAAAATGTCGTTGATGAAGACCACCACAAATTGATAGAGGTATGGATGGACGATCATATTCATGAGACACATTAACTCTACTGGAGTGTTGGTTATGCCAAAGGGAATAACAATGAACTCATAATGTCCATACTGATACATGATGGTCATCTTCGGCACATCCTCGTCTCGAACTCTAAGCTGGTGATAGCCTGATCTGAGGTCTATCTTCGAGAACAACCGTGCTCCCTTGAGCTGATCAAAGAGGTCATCAATCATTGGGAGTGGGTTCATGTTTTCAATGTCACTTGGATCAGGCAATGGTAGTCAACTCAAAGCCTCAATCTCCCATCCTCTTTCTTGGTGAACAGAATCGGGGTAGCCCAGGGAGAAACACTGTTCCGGATGAATCCCTTCCCCGGCAAGCCCTTGAGTTGTACCTGCATCTCACGAAGCTCATCGGGATCCATCCGATATGTTGTAGTAGATATTGGTGTCAACATGGGGTACACGTCAATGTAAAAGTACACCTCTCTTTGAGGAGGTAGTCCTGGAACATCTTCATGGAAGACATCCACATACTGATCCACCAACACAAGATAAGTCTGACTCTCCACAACAACTACTCCGAGGGTAAGGCAGACCAACTGATGAGTGATCGGCTGCACCCTCCTCTATGTAAGTCCATCCTATACTGCAAGGGTTCCCTTCTCACCGGTGAAGGTAAACCTGGTCCTATCTGTTCAGATACACTGCACTTTGTGCCAAATACATTCAATTTGAGCATGGACTGTAGATAACCAGTCCATACCCAAGATGACATCGTAAAGCCTCGTTGCGGCTACAAGGAGACCCCAGCCGAAGCTCTCGCCTCCTATAGTAAGATCAGACTGCCGGAACCAGTGTGTATTCATCGATTCAAATCACGTATGAATCTCTAGCCATAAGGATCTAGCCAACGGCTCCGTCGGAATCTTCGAGCCCCGAATGAGGGTTGTGGCTATGAAAGAGTGACCATAACCTGTTTCTATTAGAACTGCAGATAAGGTGGTGTAGAAACAGACAATACCATAAATTATCTCTGGAGCGCCATAATCATAAGACTCAATTGCGTGAAGCTGATCTCTCCCCTATCCGCTAGCTCTCTGCGGTTGGGGTAGTCCTCTTGGTGGTGGTTTTAGCAAAACCTTGAAATGTTGTCCACTGCCAGCTGCTCGATCAGCTCCTCTTCCACGTTCTCTTCTGCCATGTAGACCACCTCGATCGAATCTATGCCTCTTCCTGGGAGGTACCTCAACTGAATAATGATTGTCTGCATAGAAGGTCGGACAGTCACGTGTCATGTGACTCTACCCGCTGCATGAGTAGCAATGTATGCTCTTGGCATATGTGTCTCCACTCTGTGTGTCCCACACAACCGATCCTGAGTCCTGTGGTCGACCACCTGTGGGTCCTGTACTATTGGACTTCTGTGTCATCTGTCTACTGCCAGCTTTAGAAGACTCTGCTGCATGTTGACTAGTAGTGGGTATCACTACTGGTGACTACTCGAGAAGGAAACTCTCCACTAGGAGGGATCTCTCTAACACCCCTTCCTGCATCAGAATGCAGAGGGAGATCATAGAGGCTATGATATCTCACATAAGCCCCTACTCGAAGCATCGGACCCAGACCAATGGGTCCCGCACCATATCTGTAGAGTAGCGAGATAGGTCGGTGAACCTCGTAGAGTAATGTTCTACTGTCATGATACCCTACTGCAGATGAAGTATCTCAAGAATCCGCATCGCTCGAAGGGTGGGTGGAAAAAACTCCGCCCGGAACAGGCTCTTGATGTTTGTACATAGTAGTGTTGCCTCATCCTAAAACTGGAGCATCAGTCTCCAACATCTACTTGATGCTTCCGGAAGGTGACTCACATCAAAAATCACCATGAGGACTGCTACTGTCCCTACCAGCTTAAAGACTGTCAACATAGCCTCAAGACAATCCTCAGCCGCCTGTGGGTCCATCTCTCCCAGGAACCTGGGTGGCCTTAGATGCTAGAACTCATGAAACATGCTCATGTGGTGTACATCATCTGTTGCTGGGGATGGTGGAATCGGTGGTCCAATGGGAAGTGGTACCGCTAGTGACTCCATTGGTGAAGGCCCCACTACCGAGGCCTTGTCGCTCGGTGGGTTGTCAGAGCGTATGACTCATGGGGATCTAACTAGTCATTCATTGGGAGGAATCCTGAAATAAATAGATGTGGCATAGTCAAAATATTTATACCTGCTGAACTGACCTAGTTGAGTTGATTTAAGAAATTTTAAATTCACCCATGCAATCAGTGTTTTCGTGCATTATGTCGGAAATCAGTAATCAGGGTCCTGGTGTATGGATATGTTGACCGCCACACCAAAATTGGACTCCATGAAATGAAAGCCACACTTAGTACCCTTAACACTATTGCTTCATTATAAAGAAAGTTCAGTGTTCTATGTTCGGTGGTAGAACTGACTCCTCTGATACCAATTTGTCACAACTCGTCCCATGGGGCCCGTATCGTGACTACCCCAAGACTACCTTCCATAGGCCAGGGAATTGCGACTAGCACCAAAGGCATAAATCCCTAAACTACGAAGGCATTGCCATTATAACTGTAAATAAACACAGTAGAGAACACAAATGGAAGTAAAACACTACGTAATGGTGTATAAAAAATTGCGTGCTGAAAGTAAATTGTCCAGAAATACAAGCACAATAGTAAAGTACAATACAACTGAAATTCTAGTACAACTGATGAAAAAAATTAAAGCAGCTACGTGGTCATCATTTGGGATTCCCACTTGAAGGGTAGGTATAGATGGCATCATCATCACCCCATGTCTGTCCGTCCACTCAGTGTACGTCTCTACGAGTGGTCCACCTCCGGGTACAGTCCTATTCTGCTACACTCTGCCCTGATCAATGATGTATGTTCTCTGCAACAAACACAACGAGGTGCAGGAATAGCCCATGTAGGGGTGAGTATAATGATACTCAGTAGGGACCCTGAGACCCTCAAGGTGTCACCAAAATCCAACAAGGATAACCACAAAGTATGGAATCAATAGATAACCTTTACTTAGGTATATGTCTATACATACACCTATGTTATTTTGTATCCCATATCAATCATGAGGAAAACTGAAAAGTCATTGAATCACCTCAAACCAGGATTTTAGTGTGGTAAAAATGATTAGTCGCAAATCTTGATCATCTTATTCTGTCAAGATGGAATGCTTCTGACCAAACAGAGTCTTACCCACACAGGATTGATAGGTACTAACCCCCGCATTGACCCACACAGTATCTGACCCACATAGGATAAGTATGCGCTGAGCCACATAGGATCACTAAGCGCAGACCCACATAGGATCTGACCCACGCAGGATCAATATGTGCTGACCCCGACAGGATCACGGAGGGCTGACCTCCGTATGATCTGCCTCCAACCTCCGCCTCACAATCGAACACTATATTCCTCGCACTTGGTGCACTCGAGTTTCGTAGAATCTTCCCTTGAGATATTTTCCATTCCTCAACAACCACTAAACTCCAAAAATTAGTAACCCAATAGACCTCCATATGGTAACGGTTCCAACTCGACAGACGGTGCGTCAATCAGACGCCCAATCTGTGAGTTATTGGCATTTCCGTACTAGGGGCTCGGTTTGTTTTTGGGTTCAAACCAACCCGACCATACTCGAACTATGTCCAAACCTCAATTGGAGCATGCGAAAAGAATCATCTCACTCAAACCATTCCGTTTCCGCAAACGGTTTGATGACCAGACACCTGTAGCCCAAAATATGGGCAAAAATGTATAAACTGGATATAGCGGGTCCATGGTCTGACTCGGTCCGTGGGTCCGACCCGGTCCTAGGAAGTAGCCCGGCCCGAGTTGGCAGCCCAGTGCGAACGGGCGTCCCGGCCGAAGGGCAGCCGGGCCGAGGGTGGGCCAGCCGAAGGAAGCCTTACGGCCTGCCCAAGCCTCACCCAGCGGTGAGGTGCGTGCGCCCCAACAGCAGAATGGTAGAACCATTCAGGTGGAACTGAAACATGTGCTCGGTGGCACCGGTCCATCACACACGGGACCCGACGGGGTCCCGCTCCTCCCGACTAGCCCGAGCGGCCAACCGTTCCATTCCACCAGTGTAGAGTGATGACACCACACCCCTCCGCCACAGCTCTCCCTGACCGCGACACTCTGCTGGCCTCCGCGCAGTGCGACGGTGCTTCTCTCCTCCGTGGCGGTCCGTAATGGACGTGGCTATCCTTCCACATATCAAGGTGGTGTCACCCCCTCTTGGTGACTCGGCGGCCTTACGCCTCCTGTTCCTTTATGGTCGGCCCAATTTCGGCCACTATTGCTCTGCCTTCGTTGTCATCATAATGAGATCAACAACAAGGGGGAGTGTCAGACTATGTTCATGTCGTCCGATCCATCCTTGTTAAGATGATATCAACTGGAAAAAAGAAGCACAACAAAACTACGAAGAATGGAGGGTACAAAATCATACATAATTCAACTCAAATCCGCCTACCTCGTATTTTTCGATCATTAATGGTGGAAGGATAGGACAAGTGGATGTCGAATCACTGACGTTGGGTAGAGTCCATGGAAGAAGCGTCGTCGGCGTTCTTCGCAGTTGGATCCTTCTCTTTTGGCTCGATCATTGATCAATGAAGAAGTTTTTCATTCTTCGGTGGTATGTGGTGTTTTTATTTGGAAGGATGAAGTTCTCAACCCAAAGCTCCACGGAATGACTTGCCAGCCCAAAAACAATCGACTATCTATTATTTTAGTGGTTGGCAATAATTCAAAAGAATTCAAAAGGGTTCCAATTAATTAAACGAAGATCAATTAATTAATGGTGAGTATTGGCACAAAATATTAATGGGGGTACGTAGAGAGTTGACATTCTAGATTAATGGGGAGTTAAAAAGAGGGTTTAAATCTCTTGTGGGCTCCACCAAAGATATCCTCCCACGAGAGGTTATGTGCAGGTGGGCACCACCACCGTAACCTCCCATGGGAGGTTTGGGTGTCGTGGCCCCCACCTCCAACCTCCCCTTAGAGGATTAAACTGCCACAAATAAAAATAATTTTAACACTTTATTTTTATTAAATTTTCATTTAAAACCCCAAAAAATAACTTCCATTCTCGTTATAACACAATTGCGGTGAAGGTCTCAATATGCAATCACAAATGTTGCGAGTTCAACAGTGCCCTCAGATTTCAATTCCAAACACCTATTTAAATGTTATAAAATCCCTCTTGTACGTTTACTAAACGTACACGAACAAAACTTCAAAAAATGATTCTGAGCACACCGGGCCTCGGAATCAAGCACCATCAGAAACTGAGGACTCGTAAAATTCCCATGTATTTAAGAAAAAATTCCACGGAAATTTTAGGTCTTTACATTCATTTCAATATTATTTTTTCACACTAAATTAAGTCAAGACAATTCCAATATTATAACATAAGTATCTCAGTCATATTGATATTTTTTATTTAGATGGAATCATATTTATATATCTCTACTCCCATCAAATGGTAAATGTAATCTGCAACCATGTTTATTGGAGAGTACCGCTATGCGAACTGATGTAGTTCGTTTCTCATAAAAACATTCAAGTATAGAAATAGTTAATGATTTAACACATTTAAATTTTATTAAAGATACCATTATACTTATATAGTTTTAATATGACATATTAAATTTTACATTCCATTTTATTTCAAATATTATAACATCTCTCGTGTGTACAGTGGGAAACCTCCTCACGAAGGGATGTTATTATTTTTTAACGTATGTTTTACATGGAATGAATCAAGTATAAAATTAATGAAAATAGGTAATATGTATGAGATAATATTGATTCTATAAACTTAACATACATCCCATTTCACTAAACTTTCACTTGTAAAGTGAATGATTTGATCACCAATGCGTACATACAGTTATGTCATCCCCAAAAAGTAATGTGACTCATTTTCCATGTCCAACATTCATATATGGTAATAAAAATTTATATAGTGATTAATTATTTTATTTATTTGATTACTATAATTCAATAGTTTATATTTAAATAAATATTAATTATAATAACCTGAACATTGATGAAAATATGCACTAGAGAAACAAATGTAATCAACACCTGAAAGAATTAAAATAATGAAATATTTTTAATAAAAGGGTGGAAAATTTTATAATCAAATTATATATGATATAATATATATTATTTTTTTTTAAATATAAATTAATAACATGACTATTTCTTCAATATAGATGGTACATACCTGCATGAATTGAACCAGACCTTAGGTATGTGTTTCTCATCTCACTTTTACTTCCATGATACATATACCATATTCACCACTTATTTATTTTGTAAGGTGTATATTATTCCGCATTATTATTTTAAATAAAAAATATAATTATCTTCAACTTATTTAAATTCACATATTTCATTATTTATTTTACGGGGATTACAAATCATCTGATACAAATGGGATAGTGGTTTATATTAAAACCTTATAATTATCTCGAGTATTTTATGTTTATATATCCCATGGGAAGAATATATTATATTTACATATTAAAATAAATGTATTTCCATAAAATATGGCTGTCTATGAGATTTTTAATTTATTAAAAAAAATTATCAATTTTTTGTACATTAAATGACTTTGAATTTTTTTTTTATAAAAACTTGACATAATTTCTCTTAACAGTCAGAAATATATTATCATTATAACAATAATTTTCTAGAAATGTTTTCAAAAACGTTTTTAACCATTTCATAATGTTATATGGAAGTAGTTACTATTATTTTTTTACTTTTTAAAAAATTGTTTTTAATGTAATCTTTATTTAATTTTAAAAATAGTTCCCTTTTATATTTTATTGAAAATGTGGAAGGAATATTTCTTTTAACATGTACCACATGAATATTATTTTCCACCTCCATTAGAAATAAATGTTTTTTTCTTAATTTATATGTTTTAAAAGGTTATTTAGAGAAATGTATCATCACAATGTTTTGTGAACTCTTTGAAAATGTTATTTTCAAAATGGAATGGTTTTTTCCTTAAAATTTATTTTATTAAATTTAAATAATATTTCTCTTTTTCAAGGAGGTTATACATATATTTTTATTATGATCCACAATGTATATGATGTATTAATATCATACTTATTATTTCCTTGGATGTTTTATAATCAATAATACTTGGGTTGTATAGTTTTTATAACCATTCACCATTTTACTCTATATGGTTTTTTATTATGTTTATTTATTTGGAATGTATTAACATTTCATATGTTTTTATTTAAATATTAATGTTTTTATTGATTGTTTTCACCGGAATAATATATGGATTGAATTGGAATTAGTATGTGATGGGTGAGGCAATTATATCATATTGATGCATTAGTGGTTCTCATGAGATATATTACACTGTGTTCTGGTCAAGGCCTTGCCCGTTTATTATATTTCTTAGCACAAATCAAAGAATGTAAATTTTAGATGTCAAAAATTATGAATTATATCATTATGAATTAATTTATTTGTATTGAATGGTATTACTCAATTAGTTGGAATTTCAATTATTGTATTTTCAATATTATGTGATTATTTATGTGGCATTATTTTCTCAAAATTTATTCCTACCATTTTATGATAAATAAATTATTTTATATGTAGTGGGAATGGAAAATAAAAAACAAAGACACACAAATAAAAATAATGTAATTAACAAATGAAATGACTAAAATAATGGTTAATTACTAATAAAATAGATAATAATTTATTAAAATTTGATTTTATAAGATATCATAAATATTAATACTTTTAGGGAATGATTTAATTACATTCTTATAACCATTCAAAATGAGATTAATGAATCATAAAAAAAATTAATCTCAATGTATGGAATTCTTATCTTATTTTTTTCTTCCTTGATACACACACCAATTTTACCCCTTACTTATTTTATATTGTGTATATACTACCCTTATAAAAAAATATTTAATGAAAAATTCACTCATCAAGTTATTTTATATATCAATCTGAATAATTTCATATAAGAGTATTTGAATTAAATGTTATCAATTACTAAGTGATTTCAAAACCCAACTCCATTGATTGAGTTATATTACTACATCATTGTAATTGATATACAATTATTACATGTACAATTAATTTTTGTCACCTGTTGTTGTATGTATAATGTACTTAATTGTATTCATAGATTATAAAGATAATTTATTCTCTAATTAATTCTCACTTCATCATTTTAATCATTTTAGGTGTTTAATAGATAAAATAATTTTCATCAATATTATATATTCTCAAATATCCATTAATGGATATTATTTTTAATTGTGTAATTGACCCTTAAATTTTATTCTCCTAGTTGTTAATAAAATTTCTCATATAATATTACAATTTTTCACTTTTTTGGTACTTCAAATGCCTTAGAATTTTTTTTTATGAAAACCTATCATAATTTATTTCTTTGGTTGGAAACCTATTTTATCTCAAAACCGTGATTTGTAAAAAATTTAAAAAAAAATTCGAAACATTTAAAAATTATTTATTAAATATAGTTTTTCCTACTGTTTCATTTACAAATGATTTTAAAGGAATATTATTCTAAATTTCTGAAAAAACCCCTTATCTATTATTTTACAACTAAATAGTAATTTTCATTTTTACCTTTTAAGGAATTACCCACTGAATGTTCTTTGAAACATAATTTTTAGGTTTATGAAATTATTTTTAATGAATTTTTTTTCTAAGAAAATATTTTTAATTGTAATTAGTTTCAGTTTTATCTCAAAATAAAAGGATATTTCCCTGAAAAATATTTTTTATATCTTTTCATTTCATCAACGAAATCAACAATTATTCTTTTTCCAATGGATATATGTCTTATCCATACCATCCTTATTCTTCCTATAGATGGATTATGATTATTTAATCTAAGGAGAATATTTATATTCAAATACTTGAAATAGATTTATATTCATTAACTTCCTCTTGTGTTACTGACTTTCTCATGACCATTGAACAATAACTTTCTCCAAAAAATCCATAATATTTATCATGGATTTTATTACTTCCTAAATAGTATAAAATTTTTATATATGTTATTTAGTTTCAAATTTAAAAGAATATTTAGAGAAATATTAATAAATATGTATACATTAATCAATAATAAAATATGACTTGGAAATGTTTTTAGGAATTAATTTAATTAATTTATATATAAGAAATGCTTTGGACATGCAAGACATGGGTTGGGGATCTATTATTTCAAAAAACTCGACTCATCAGTAGTTTCATGGGATGAATCAGTTATCTGGCCCTAGCTAATGGTTTTTTACCCAGTATGTTTTAAATTATAATAAAGAAATATTTGGATAGTAAAGCAATAATTTTTCTTGGAAACATAACATCCGATAATTATGTAATGCCTACATTTAAATTTCATTTGTTATTATACATGGGATTTTCATAATGAAAAAAGCTATGTATTCACTTAATTTTCAGTTTATTGATTAAATTGAATATGTTTCATGTAGATTATCATGCCATATTATAATGCACTTCATTATCAGTTTCATGATTATATGGAATGTCTATTTAGTAATTTGACTTTCAATATTGATTATGCTCATTTATTCATTATTAATTATACTTTTCATAACCCTTATAAATAATTTAATCTAACCCATATTTTTTCCTTTCCTATGGATTCTAGGAAGTATAATAACAATTATTTGCAAGGATATACTATATTAAATAATTTATTTTTTGAAATTTTTTTTAAAATATTGTACTCATTTATAATACATGAATCATGTATGTATCCAATATACCATGACTAAAAAACTATTATGTCAATTGGGATTTTATTTCCATGTGTCATATGAAAAGATAAATGTAGTACGACACCACCTCTAGGGTTAGTATGTTTGTGTTGATATTGTTGGCATCAGATCATGTTAAATATTATCATTGGGAATGATATTTAGGAAACAATTGATTATATAACATAACATATTGATAGAATTTGAGGATTTTCAAAGGAAAACATGTGAATTCATTCACTTGAGAGTAATGGATATCATTATTGCATTATGGGATTAAAATTGATGATAATTTTTATGTCTTATGCTCCAATTTTTTTGTTTTATATAATAGTAGTCTACCCAGATTAATGAAATATCAGAGAAACTTATATAAGATATATGTATTAGTATAAAACATATTATTTTGGAGATAATACAATTATATTTTGTAATAATTGGTTTTATATTGATGTACAAAATTATTTTTTAAATATAAAAGATGATTAGGCCTTCTATAGAAAATAAGTTGTATTGAATACCCCAATAAAATTTTTATTTAATGATTAATTTCATTTCAATGATTACTATAATGCTTTTGGAAACATTATATGATTTATATTATTGTAGGATTGAAAATGATAAACCCACATAATGGGTGAAAACCAATCAAATATGAAAAGGTGGTGCGGATGGAACACATGACTGAAGGATGATAGGAGTTTTAAGGCCTACCACTAACATGCACAATTTTTTAGTTAATATATCATTGTTTTAAGGTAATAAATTGGGAAAATAAAATTTAACGATTAACCAATATTATTTTTTAGCATTATATATTTATGTATTGATGTAATTAGTTTGAGAAAATATTAATATACAAGTGTAAATACTTCATTTATGGATCTTATGATTTGTAAATTTTACTGTCACATGCATAAAAAATATTTTTGTATATTAATTTATTAATACTATGAATGAATTGAAAATAGATTGATGAACAACCAAAGGATGAAATTCTCTTTATATAAATATTTCATGTATGTATATTTTTTTATCCTTGGGAAATAAAATTATTACTCACTATATTTATAATTATCTTGAAATAAAATGATATTCTAATTTATTAAATTTTTTTGAGCCAATGGTCTTTAACATAATATAAATTTTTATTTATTTTTGAGGCCCTAAATTTTCTAATGATAAATCAATTGTTTTTTATCATTGACAAGATTCATTCTCTTTAAATATATACTCTTTTACTCTATATCTATATCTTCGCCTTTTTATTATGTTATACTAGATGATAACCAATTTATTTGACCTTTTCCATCCATATCTCTCTAATTAATAGGTTATTTAATTAACGATTTTACGATGTGGAATGTAAACCCCATAATTTTTAAATATCAGACCCTATATTTGTGATATCAAGAATATATTGTGATTACATAATTTATTTAATTTGGGGAGAACTTATCAACTCAAAACTATGAAGGGAAAACATTGTATCCAATAGCTTGTATGAAACACAAAACCAAACATAGAAGGGAATATAATTCAATAATAAATAAAAATATATTTTCAATTTAGCAAAATTAATCTATATTATACACTGAAATTCATTTAATAATGATTTAGGTAGTGTCGTATGCAATAATGAATTTCTTATTTGTATCTCGTATTATATTAAAGACTTATTTTTACCGAACTAAAATATATTTATTGAAATAATGTTATTTAATATAATAAGACATAACAAAATCATTAAAATAGAAATTACTTATAAGATTATCTAATTTATAAAATTATATGTTTGAATTAATTATAAATTAATTTAAAAAATAAATTCAATATAAAAATTAATTTTCTAATAAAACTTTTATTATGTGCCCAAATAAAATTTCTCTTTATAAGTAAAATTAATTACTATTTATGAAGTTATATAAATAAAATTTATATATAATATATTTAATAAAATGTTTTTACACTCATCCAATATAATTTATTAGAAAAAGATACAAAAATCATATTTTATACATAACAAGTTGTATTTTTCTAAAGCCATATTTAACTCCTTTTAATGGAACAGTTGTTTTAAAACTAAATTTTGGAAAATTTATCAATTTTATTTATATGAATAACATTAATTTTCACACTTAATATCAAAATTTATTGAAGGATTTTTTTATTTTTCGATGATTTTTCATTTTTTGATGAATAGAAAAAAATTTAAAAAATTAATCATAAAGAATTTTTTTTATAAAATATTTATAAATATAAATTATTTTTTGTTAACATAAAAGTACAATTTAGTCAATTATAAATCTATTAATGCAATTTAGTTTATATAGTTGAATTTTATAATTAATTTGTATATATAATGACTTCAATCTTTGTTACATTTTTATATTAATACCCTGAATTGTCAGCATATCTTCAGAATCAATTTTAAATTAATTTCATACACTTATATTATTGGAGTTTGAAAAAAAGGATTAAATATTTTTGTTCATAATAATTTATAATTTATATTATGGTTTACATAGTTTTTGACAAAATATATTAGAGAAATCAATTAATATTAGATCGATTAATGTGAAAATGAGTTTACATTGTGGTTAATCATTAATATTAGGGAAAAATGACTTATAAACACGTAAAAAACTTATTGGAATTCCATATTTTGACAATATCTCCAATTTTATATTATTCTAATTTTTTTTTCATCACATGATGTATCATAGACTACCCAATATTATTTATATTTTAGTATTGAAAAGAATTACATTGCTCCTCTATAATAGAGCACTCACCCTCCCCATTTAATAAAACCTATACATCCATTTGTATCATTAAAATACATTTGAAACATTATCTAAAAATCCAAATCTTCAAAATAAAATATTTTTTGGAAAAAAATAAAACAATGTAGGGATTTCATTATAAACCAAAAGATGTTACCCAATGAAGATGTAACATTCTTCATCAAGCAGTTTTTTTGTTTCTTTCTACACCCCATCAAATATTTTTAAAACTTGGTTATATAAAAACATATATATAATAAATATTATGATATATTATTATTTTATTGGTACCACAATAACACACACACACTTCCATTAAATTGAATACATATTCATTCTTCACATGTACGGCAGAGAACCACCTCTGTAACAGGTGTCATTCATTATTCCATTACCACCATTCGAGGTTGGAAATAATGATAGATTTATAGTTTATATTTTTAATGTGTGATATTTAAAATTTATTAATTATTATTTAATTATTATATAACACCTAAATAAATGTTTTCCATTTAATGGGAATTTGATAACATATTTTGTTAATGTGTGGACTAAAGCCTCCTCCAAGCGATGTGATTCATTCCTATTCTACATGTATTATATTATGGATGGTTAAAATAATAATATGATATATATATGACATAAATATAAAAAATATATTATAATATACATATATAGAATTTACATTTCATTATTTTACAATGAAAAAAATGGAAATATTGTTTGTTTGTATATATGGCCTTCAATCTCCCTGGATGTGGAATTTCATTTCCAATATCATAATTTCATAGACTATTATAATTAGTTATATAATGAATATATATAAAAACATAATAACATTATATATATATTAGAGGATTAATTAATGATATAATAGTTGGAATGAAAAATAAAAAATTGATACATACTCGAAAAACAATACAATTAACACCCGAAAGGATGAAAATAATTATTGATTATTTACAAAATTTTAATAATATGTCATAATAGGATCATATATGATATATTAAATATTAATATGGTTCTTCTATAGGTAAATTACATTTTTAAAATTTTTATTTTTTGTGTTTATATGACTTTTAATCAAAAGAAAGCATAAGGTAAGAGATTCTCTTCAATATTTTTCATCCAGGAAGAATATGCCATATTCACCAATTATTTATGTTTTTTGGGATATATACTTATACAATTGTATTATATATAACTATTATATCATTATTCAGGGTATTTTATGTTTCAATTTGGCTTATTTAAGTGCATTTTAAAAAAAATTAACCATTTGGTTAATAATATCATAACCCAACACATTTTATTGTGTTATATTACTTCCTCGTTGTCCATAACATTATACGATTATGCATATAATTACCTGTTATATCCAATTGTGTTCTTAACACCTGGTTTAAGTGTATTTTATTTTTATACACACATTTGATTCATTCATGAATTCTCACTTCCACATTTCGATCATATTAATTGTTTATTCCAAAATATATTTTTAATCGAGATTGTTTATTATATAATTTCAATTAAAAGAAATATTTTGATTATTATTTTATAAACACTAAAATTTTAATCGACTCATGAGACCATGAATATTTTTAGATAATTGTTCGATTTTTCCTTTCTATGGTAGCACAATCATTTTGAAAATGTTTTTATGAAAACCTGACATCATTTCTCTCTTCGATCGAACATTGATTTTTCTCAAAACCATATAACATAAAAATAATTTCAAAAATGACTTTTAACTATTAAAATTGATTATTAAAGAATTTTATTTTCAATTTTTTCAATTATAAATTTTTTTCAAGGGAATCTTTTAGTGTTTTTCAAATCAAGGAACTTTTATAACATTTTATAGTTACAAATGAATGTTATTATTACCATATACTGAATTAAACACAATTATTTCATTTAAAATTAATTAAAATGTTTATATTCATATATACTATGATTTGATTTAAAAAGATTTATTTTCCAATAAAGGCATTTAAAAAAAGTTTTTCACAATAAAAATAATATTTTCCTCAAAAAATTATTAGTTTTTATTTCATCAAAGAAAACATTCATTATTCTTACAATAATGGACATATTTAATTTTTGATACCACCATTATTATTCTTATGGACAGATTAATATTATTTTGAAAAATAATGGTATTTAAATTCACATCCTTGAATATTATTTGTAGTCATTAAATTACCTTATAACTATTCCCTTTCTAGTGACCATTTAACGATAAATTTCCCCTAAATATCTGCATTATTAATCATAGATATGATTATTTCCTAAATTTTATACCATTATTTTCATATGCTGTTTAGTTTTAATATTGATTAATTATATGGGTAAATATTGACAAAATTATACCCTTATGTCAATATGGATACTTTATAAGGAACATTATTTATTAATTAAATCTATTATATGATATGTGAGGAATGATTTGGAAATGAATGACATAGATTGGGGTCCAGTTGATATAAACCCCTAGATGAAGCTATAGTCTCGTGGGATGGATCAGTTTGATAGCATGATCAAATGGGTTGTTACAATTTATATTTTAAAAAAAATTTGAGGATTGATCTGGATGGTAAAGGTATCATATTCTCGTAAATCATGACATTTTATAATTTATTATTACATGCATTATGATTTCAATTATTATTATCCATTATATTTTCACTATGAAAATTCTATAAGAACATTTAATTATTTCAGCATTGTTTAAATGGATTGTGTTTCTAGTTATTTAAAATTATAAATTTTGTATGCACCTCCATCACAGTTTATTGATTATATGGCATGTATTATCCAAAATTTACCATTCTATATAGATTATTCTAATATTTTAATTATTTATTTCACTTTACATAACCCTTAATGATAATTTGATCTCACCCTTATCTTGTATGCATTCATCAAGGTTCGAGGAATTTTGAGATGAAATATATGTGAAGATATACTAGACGGAAAAAGGATATTAAAGAAAAAAATAATGTTGCAATTTGGTTATTTATTTTCAATTCCATAATAATGTATGTATCTAGTTTACCAAGACTAATAAACTGTTCTTTACTTTGGTATGTGATTTCATTGAATCTAATTACAATTTAATTGTTGTAGGAATTGTATCTATGATTTTGGAATATGAATCACTATAGATATAATTGTATATCTTATTCTATTACCATATATGTAGAGTAATGATTGATGTTCTTATGTTTGTATTTAAAATAAATATTATGGTGGTATTTTATCAATGATATTATGTTTATAATAATCATTAAATATATAAGGATTGTACTATAGTACTATTTCATTCAGGATTTTAGAGCATATGTTGATGGTGTTGATCACTATTAAAATTGATCTAGTGAAATGTTGATGCTCTAAGAAAACATTTGACTGAGAGAGGAATACCAGAAATATTTTTCCAATGTTGAAATAAAAATGATATTTTTAAGGGATTGTGTTTGTGACTATGAAATTGGTTTGAGATTTTATGTTTTGTGTCATATTTCATGGATTTTACTATATGTATTGATTTATGTAATATATTGAACAACTTCAGAATTTATAATTAGAATCATGCATGTTTCCAATAATATTTTTCACATATATTTTATGTTATTTCAATATAAAATATATATTGTCTAGGGAATATAATTTTTATTTGGTGACTTTTATTAAAAAATGTATAACTCAAAATTGGAAAAAAAAATTGGATGGGTATCCTAGTTAACTACATATGGAATGGATGATGAAGAAATTGTGATTTTATTATACAATTTTTTCTAAACATTTTGGTCTTGAAAAATATCAAGAGATAGGGGGAATGAATTTTCATTTTTTTGATCTCAGGATTTATTAGTTGTAAACTTTAGTACTTCCATAATAAAAGTTAATATTAGATATTCATTTTTTGGGGGAAGAAAAGAATTTTTAATTGACTAAACCACATCCAATGGACTAAATTATGCCAATAAAAATATATCATGTCAATATATATTCTATTGTTATCAATATATGTTTTAAAATAATTTCTCAACTACTGGGAAATGTTATTAAAAAAAATATCCATGTACCATCATTTCTGGTAAATCATATAGTCATTTAACTAATAACATAATAATGGATTTTGGTTATTAACATTATCTAGATCACATAATTTATTTTGATAGATTATTTATTTCACCCTCTATTAATCCATGGTAGTTATTATTATCATTAATGTCCATGTTTTCACATCCCAGTAATGTTATCCTACATGGAATCATAGTAATTTGTTATTATTGATGTCTTTTGTACATCATTTCTCTCTTATCATGAGGATGTTTTATGAACCCCTATTATGATGTGGGTTCCAAAAACATGTACTTTTTAATTTAAATACCTTGATTATTTATATCAAGATGAAATTGTGAGGTCACAATTTATTTAGGGGAAAAATTTAACACACATAGACTTTAAAATAAAAATTTTATCTTCAATATAATGTATGAAAAACAAATCCAATATCATAAGAACATATAATCTACAAATGAATTTATGGTATAAATTATTTTATATAAACTCAATCTCTTTAATATCTTATTATTCACACAACACTAGTTTTAAATGAATCATGACACTATATTCAAATTTTATTATTTAAACATGACCGTTAAAACATAGACATTAAATTTGAGTGTATGAATAGTAGTAATTAAAATATGAATAATATTATATTTACACTTGCATATAATAATTTTAATGGATTTATATAGATTATAAATGATATCATAATCAATCTAAAATAAAATAAATGTTTTTATGGAAAAATTGTAATTTTCTAAAAGATGGATTAGTCGCACTTTGTACAAATATTTTATAATAAATTTTTACCAAAATTATAAAACATATATAATTAATTAAATACAATTATTTTAATAACATTACAAAAATTATCATAGTGTGTGTATTTTTTATTTTCCTGAAATGTATAATTTTTTTAGTAATAGTGAAAAATATTGAATTTTAATTAAAATATGAATTTCATATATATTTTTATGAAGATAAACATTACATATAATTGGTTGTAAATTAATTTTAGTTCCAATATATATCCATTAATATATTTTAGGTCTTTGTTATCATATTCATGATTAATTTTGAAATAGAAACTCAATAAAAATTTGTACATTTTCTCAATAAAACTACGGGTTTTAATCAAATTTGTGGGATTAATTATAAATTATATTTTTTCAATTCAATGAATTGTAATTATAAAAGTGTATTAAATATTTTTAATGATAAAATTTTATATTATTTTATATGGTAGACTTGATTTATGACTGAAATGAATAGTGGAAATGATAGAAAATAATTATAATAGTTACGAAAAAATGGGTTTACTATGGGGTAAATCTAAAATGACATGAATTAAAATGACATATAAACTTTCCAGAATATTATAATATGTCTACACTTCAACTTTATGCCAAAAAAATATGAAAATATGGATATTTGGAAGGTTTATTCATGTCTATGACTTTATTATTTTGAATCCTTTAGGGAAATTTCCAATTAATTTCACGGATGGTAATATTTCCCCACTTGTAAACTGGGACTACTCCCCTAAATCATTCACACACCTCAATACAAATATAATAACAATACCTAAAAAATTATACCCTAAAACACATCTTAATATTCTATTTTTTTCATCCCAATACTCCATCCCTAGGGTCGTTAAATGGAGATCCAAATGAGGTTTCTCTTAGAGAAGGTAATTATACAACAATATCTCTTTCATTTACATTCTTATTTGTTCTCCATAAATTATTTGTTAACAAATAAAATTTAATAAAACCAGTATCTAACATATAATGAGTTGTTATTTTCTTTGTTAATAATATTTATCTATCACCACTTCCATCAAATGGGAAATGCAATCATGGATCATGTGTACGACGGACTGCTGCCTCACAAACCGATGTAGTTTATTTTTCTTCACCACTATTAATGTATGAATATAATGATGTATTTAAAAATTTATATTATTTTTATGTTATTATTATAATTATTTTTTTTATAACACAGATACCTTTTTACATTCCTTTTTGTTTCAAATATGACAATATCGCTTATGTGTACGATGGATTACTACCTCACAAAGCGATGTTAATATTTTTCTTACTTCTGATTTTCATTGAATAAAAGTAATATTATATAATATATGATATATATATATATATAATATTCTATTTATTAGTTAAAATTAATTATATAAAAAATTAATTTTCCTTTCACTCGTCAATGGAACGATATCATTGCTTGTTTGTACATACGACCACAAAGCGATGTGATTCATTTTCCATGTCCAACATCCCTAAATGGTTATAAAAATGTATCAAATGATTAAATATTATATTTATATATTTATTATATGTATGTATAATATTTCTACATATTTTATATAAATGAAACTAAACTTTCATGACAAAACACAGATGATAAAATATGGAAATTAACACACTAAACAACGAAAATATTAAAATATTAATAACAAATGAGAGGTAAGATATTTTAAAAAGAGAATATGTGATATTATAAATATGTTTATGGTTATATGATAATTTAATATCATTATTAAATAGATTATTAAGGTTTTATGAACCTGAATAAAGTTAATTAGTTCTCAAATAAGGGTGTCTGATCTCATTTTTTATCAATGAAACATATACCATATTTGTCAAAAAAAAATTTGTGTGGTATATAAATTATTTCATTGATATGTTATGTCTTGAATATATATTCAATTTTTTGTAATGTTTCAGTTGATTTCATTTCTTGTATAGAGTTTAGGATTTATAATGTACCATAGTGGAAGGAGTTTATTTCACAATCGCATCATTATTGGAGATCTTTTAATGATTACATCTCCCTTTGGAGAATTAATTAAAAATTTCTAGATTAAAATAAATCTATTTTATTATTCTATAGATATTATTAACCCAAATTCAAGTAATATTAATAATTATCATGTGTTTGAAAATATAATTATTGAGAAACGTTTTTTAAAACAGTCTTACACTATTTCTCTCTACGATCGAAAGTTATTTTACATTGAAAATCATTTTTTCAAAAAATTATTTGAGAAACGTTTTTTACCTTTTAAAAATTATCTATTAATTACAATGTAGCCTATTTTTACTTTTTTAAAAAATAGGAAGAAAATTTCATGTCTTTTACCAAATAATTCTCATGTGTCTTCTACTGAAAATAAAAAATGAATCAATATTTTAATGTGTATGAAATGAATATAATTGTCATATTTCAGGAAAAATAAAAGTTTTAATTATTATTTTAATATTTTTATAAGGTTTTTTCAAAGAAAATTATTATGAATTTTTTTCAACATTATTTTTGAAAATTTTATTTTCAAAATTCAATGGCTATTTTTATCAAAAATGTTTGTATAGATCTTATCATAGTATTTCAAGTCATCTATTACATAAAACATATAGATAAAATAAGATTTAATAAGAATGTGTTGTATTTTTACCATTCTTACTTTTATCAGGGTGGTTTATAATAAACTTGACTAACGATGTATAATGTTTTTACCATTCACCATTTTACTAAGGGTGGATTATTTTATTTATTTATTAGGGTAAATAATATCATTTCCAATGTTAACAATCCAATATCAATGTTTACATTGACTATGTTTCACCTCTTTTGTTTTAGGAATGCCTTAAACGTAGTATGTGATGGACGATGCTTGATATAACCCCTTGATGCAATAATAAGACTTATAGTCAAACTGGATTTTGTTTTCTATAGGGCCATATTCATTTATTTCGATGTATTGAAACAATTAAAACATATGTTATTTTAGATTTATTTAATTATTCAATCCAAAATTATCAATTTGGATATAAATATTCTTTGTGATTTTGAATTATTTAGAATATCTATGGTTTCTTTTTCATAGTCCTGTGATAATTTATATGTAATTATTTCATCATCAAATCATTCATCCATATAATTCTCATGTTATTGATTTAATAGTATTTGTTTCAACTTTTTACATATATATATTTATTATTCCTCATTTACTCATAACATTCATTGTACTGTTACCCTTACTAAGAAACTATGATCTTTAATCTATTATGTTTAATTTTCCATAGGATACCAAAAATTAGATTATGATTAATTTATAGGAATATTATAGGAAAAATAATGGTTTCTAAAATAAAATAAATTTAATATTTTATATTTTAGAATGTAATATGAATTAAAGTATTTATATATGTTACTAAAAATACAAAAATATTCTTCTTGTTAGGTTGTGATACCTTATATCTATTTTTAAGGTAATAATGTAGACACTGGATATGGGATACTGGGTTTGAGGTAGATAGAGGATTGACATCACTAATTTAAGTGTGATATGTGGGATGGGAATCCAATTTTATATATGATTCATAGTCATGGTGTACCTTATAACATTTGATTTTTTATAATGAAATACATTATAACTTAAGATATTCAGGAATGGTGATCCTTATGATTTGTGATATTGGAGAATATTTTCACTTGGTATGGAACTCCTTAAATTTGGATACGCATGAATAGAGTCCCTTATAATTTTTGATATATAAGAATTTATACCATTATGAGTTGGGGTATTCGAGAGTGTCTTCCCTTGTGAGTTGTGATATTCGGGAATGGAATCCCTTATGAAGTATGATACTCGGTCATTGTGTCACATTTTTGAGATACTCAAGAAGGAAAGTACTTTATTTTGATACCTAGGAATGGGTACCCACATTATACTCTATGTGACATTAGTAATCAATAAAAGACACTTTAGGTATAGCATGGGTTCTAGCTGGTCATAGTATCCATAAATACAAATACATATATCAATATATATCTAGTCCAAATATAAAGCAATATATGTAAATATATATATATATATATGTCTATGTGTGTGTGTGAACATGCTCTGATATATTCCATATTATGCAGAAGTAGGTCTTATCGATCAGGCATCCTTATAGGATCTTGATCCTTTATTGTATACTTTTATTTAATAATGTATTTATTATTATACATATATAATTTTATATTTTATACTCATATAGTAGATATAATTTTAATACATTGTCGGTGGCCTACAATGTTTGTCTCAAACCCTATCCAAGTCACCATTTTGTGCCTGGATAGATATCTAAGATGCCAGATCAGGTTATGGAATTGACTTTTTCATATCTTTTCTTTTCATTTTGTTAATTTATACATGGGATATTAGGAGCACAAGACTATTTTGGAGCTCCATATTCTTATTTATATACCATTCTGATATTTTTTCATTCATTTATATTTTTTTATGTATTACCAATTGTATGCCTTTGGTTAATACATTTTGTGATCACCTATATATCCATAATTGTATTATTATCTGGTATTTCTAGGTTATCTATTATAATGGTCATTATTTTATTTTATAAGACTTCTATTGTTGATTTATTTATAAATAACACAATGATAATCTGATCATGATGGTATGGTCTCACCATAATACTGTCATCATGCCCTCGCTTCTAGTCGACAACCTCTATCATATTTAGACTCACCCTTAGGTCCATTTGATAGACCATCATGGGGAACTTTTTTTGGATCCTTGTTCATGTTATTACATTATTCACACTAGTTTTTCTCAATGGGTATGGATTTTATCTTTTCCAAGAAGTCTAATGGTTCACATTATTTTTTTTTGGAATATTGGAAACTAAATTGGATCATTATTAAGAATAAGGACATATTCCCCGTATGGGTGACTTATTTTGTATGTTAATGGGGTGAAGGGGTCTTCAAAAATCAATATTTTATTAGGTTACCACCGATTATGGGATTTATATTATTGTATTGTAAAGAAAAATTTTTGTATCATTTTTTATTATTATGAATATATTATAATGAAATATGTTCTAAATATCGAGCCTACAGTTTTCTATATTTTTATGAACTAGAATTTGCATTAGTATATTCAAACATTGTTTTAGGGTGTTTGTAGAAGATATCATGGCTCATTCGTGATCCATGAGTGGGAACGAGAAAAATCAGAAATTGGATTTATAAATATTGAAAATTATATATTTTATGGGAAACATGGGAATTTCAATTTCTAGATCATTTAGGTAATGTTAGAGGGAAGCATTATTTTGAAAAAAATGGTTTCAGTTGATCTTGAGATGGTAAATGTTGTATTTTCATGGGAAGAACCACATAATGTCTTATTTATACAAGAATTCATAAGTATTGTTGATATTAACTATAGTTTTGAGGATTAATATATGTCAGAATTATTGATGAATACTCTTACCTAGAATGGGGAGTAATATTATTTGGATTCTAAATGTAAAAAAATTCAATTTTTTTAATTGGATTCTGAAACAAACCCCAATTTTTAACATTCCTGAGGGTATTATGCGGTATGTGGTATAATATATTGAACTTGATGAATTTATTTGATTCATATATATAAAATATGATCAAATTGTAGACTATGGATCTGATCAGATTCATCTACTTGAGAAAATTTTCCTTGCACATGATTTTGAGCTTACAACATTTATCGACCTACTTATTTCTGGGGGGCACGATAATTTTAGGGAGATGTTCACAATCCTTTATAATCATTAATGTATAATTAATATGTTTTATCATAATTTCATAATTACCATAAAAATATGTTGGGAATAATACATCCATAAATTAGAATTTTACATCACCTACACCTTAAATTTTTTGAATGTATTTTTTTGTGATATTAGTAAAAAAGGACAACTACATGTTATTTTAAAATTGAAGGAGGAGTAAAAACATATGGGGTTCTTCACTCAATTACATATTGATGTTTGAGAGGATTTTTTTTCAATTTTTCTGAATAGTTTTCATTATCATCATCCCTTAATGTGATTATTTTTTATGGTTAGTAGCAGGATAATGTGTTCAGAGGAATTAGTGAATAATTTTATGGCAGAGATTCCATTTATGGATAGTTAATCACATATGATGGAATTAATCACATCATGGTTCATGTTTGAATCCCATCATCTATGATGGATTCATCTTTGTATAACATTTATAGTGTTTCAATCAACTTATCATTATGAATATGTATTAGGAATGATATGTTGGTATTGGTTGAAGGTTAATAATACTACTATAAATGGTGCTTTTAAATGTTCTTGTATAAGGTCCATATTGGCACTACAGAAGCAGTGCTAATGTATGTTATGCTAAAGGGTTATATTTAATTGGACTCATAAAAAGGGCATAGAAAGTATCCCTTTAGCATTGTTATAAAAAAGTGTTGATAAAGGGTTCCTTTATTAGTTAATTTTTTATCACTACTAATGGTATCATTTTACATTGCTAAATAACAATGCTTAAGGCCCCACTGCTAAAGGGTATCATTTTTTTTTCACGGACCACCCCCACCATTTTCAGCACTCGCCACCCCATTTATTATCACATCCACCACCCATTTATAAGTACATAAGATAATCCCATCCCCCAGCACACGCCCCTACCTGCAGCGATTCTTTAACCTAAGACCTCTAACTTATAAACCAGTTCCCTTTACACTCCAATTTTATGTTTTTATTTAAATTTTATAATATTTATATTAATATATATTTGTTTACATTTTTTTATCAATATATATACATATTTTTATGTATTTATTTATATATATATTTATCTATATTATTAAATAAAATGTCTATATATATATATATTTTAAAATTGATATTAACTCAATTAACACTGAAAACACATAATTTTTTTAAATACAACAGAATACCATACACCCCTAAAATCCATCACATGGTCAAAACATCTACTATGGGTTTCCATTAATGATATATATATATATATATATTAAATATACCCTTCATCAATTATAGAAAAAAAATGTTGATAAGGGAGTTTTGTCTACACTTTTAAAAAAAGACAGATAAAGAACCCTCTTTATCATTTCATTTTAGAAGCACTAATAAATTCTTATTTTATCCACAATATTTTTGAAGCACTAAAAAATGGTCCTCTTTACAAAAATTTTAGCAGTATTAATGACCCGTATTAACAGAAAATTTTCATGTTCTTAGAAAGGGGGTTTTAACATTTCTTTTAGAATTCTGATTTTAAACCCTAGCACTTGATAAACCGAGTTTTTTAGTTGTGGAGGTGTGCCATCACTAACAAGGAATCTTGAAAAAACACCTTTGAGCATACAAACATAATGAAGATAAATCCATTTGGATTTCTTTTTCCTATTTAACATCTAATTTGGAGATGGTATGATATTTCTTTGAACTTAATTATTGAATTACCATTGAATCACTAAGGAAAAACATTATAAATGTGGTAATTGGTCAATTGATAAAACTATTACATTTTATTAAATCAAGTGAAAATAACAAAACATTATTTGTATAATCACTTAGAGGGGAAGGGGTGAATTAAAGAATACTTTTTATTTTATGTTATATTTATTGTGAGAAAACATCACCTCATGTTAATGATTTATCACTTTTCTGAAAACAAAACATTCAAAAATTCACTTGATCACAAATATTTACAAGGTCCACTACACAATAAGAGATGATGGACTTGGGAATGGTTTAGAAAAATCTAATACCACACAATCCACAAGAAAACAATCCATTTACGTCGATAAAAAAAAGTATGATATACCCATACACTTGTGTAGTATATTAATCAACACAACAACAGAAGCCCTTGTTTGAGAAAAAATGATTAAAAATAAGTTTTGTAACAAGTTTATAATCATTACCTAATTATTTTCAAATATTGTATTCAGCTTCATAAATATCTTAGACTTTCATAGTTATTAAAAAAAATTCCTCACTTTTTTACCACGATATAGGTAAAATAACTACATGAAAATTTCTTCGAAAACTCGATCCCATGGATAAGTTGGATTATTCATTTGGATTCCTTAGTCTATGAAATATATTATCATAGATAGTCAAGAAAAATTTTTTTCACTTGTTTATATCCCTAGAACCATCCTCTAATTGATTGATCTGATTTGATAAACTCTACTTTCAATTCCTTACACTTATTGTATGTGGAGAACATAATTCATGAAATTTGGTCCTAAAGACTTCTTCTAAAAACTCAAAACATCAGTTCTCTTTATATTTCCCACACATGAATTTTTTCAGAGTATTTTGTACATTGACCTCTATATATAGGGGCATTAGAAATTGAATGGACATTAAAACTCTTTTTTCCCACATGATCAAATTCAATAAACATCAATTTTAATTTCATTTCAACTAAATAATTGAAAATTTTATTAGTTCTAAACTCTTCTTGATTCTTATTGAAACATAATCAATCTTCTCAAAACATCAGCATGATTTGATATTACAGACAATTACTCGATTTGATACAATCATTTATTCTGATTTAATATTTAATTTTATTTTAATGACTGCATTATAGTAATTAAATATAGATGACATCCCAATACAATCCTCAAAAAAATGGTAATATTGAATCTATTGTTCCATAAATTTTTTTGAACATCTTTATAATTTATTTCGATCTCATTAATATTGATGCATCTCTTATGGGATTCAAAACCCCTTGACCACATTCTATTATAATCTTCAGAAAAATCCTCTTTTTATCATTTCTTCAACAAATTCTCTTCACAATATACCTATGTAAAATAATGTCCAGTATCTGATGACTTATCACTGACATATTTCATATCATGGACCATTCAATGTTCGCATCCAATTTTAATTCATGTTAGACGAGTCTTGACCAAATTTAAAACCAATGACTATTTTTCCTTAAGAAAAATGTAATTATATTTTTTCTATATTATGTGTTTGATTATTCAATGATTCTATATAATGGATCAGTCTATGAATCTATTCTAATTAACCATTCCAAATAACAAGAAAAATCATAATAAAGTATATAATTTCTCTACTTATCCTCACAAATAATTATGATCGTCTCTATATATAGATATGTATCTGATGCCCAATTTATACCTTAAATTTGACTGATGGATTTGTATTATAACTTCATTGATGAGTCAGTAGCATGTCACAATTGATGGACAAATGTCAAAAGTGACCTTTTTCATTCATATTCTATGCAACATATTATTGATTCTGTGGTTTGGTTTGTTCAGTGGATCATATTTTCTGATGGATCGTCCAATCTGATGGATAAGTTGTTCAATATTTATCAAAACACATTTACATTAAAAACACAAAACTATTAATATTTATAATATAACTTCATCCAGTAGTCCTCAAACATATGATCTCCAACTAAAAGTCTTCGAAATATTATGCCCCCTTCATTTACAAACTCTATCTGGTATACATTCAGATCAATATAGAATTTTCTACATTTCAAAACCTTCTTCTCCTCCCTTCTTTCTTAGTTCTTGGATCATAGCTTTTTGTAGAAAAAATATGATATAAAATACTTAAAAAACATATGTGAATATACTAGATTAATATTTTATATCTAGAATTAAATTCATGATCTAATAAATCATATAAATTCAATAAAAATTTTAAATATGTTCATATTATGTGTCCAAAAAAACTACAACCATAAAACACATTTCAAATAGAAAAACTAAAATTAGAGACATACATAATAATTTTGTTGAACAAATGATTATGGTACTACATTCATGAAATCAACAAAATATAAAAAGTGAATTTAGTTTTTATACTGAAAAAATAACATCAACCATTTTTTTCATGATGTGAAAACCACTTCCGACCAACATGGTCATAAAAATATCCCCCTTTTTATTATGTTGTAAACCATTATTCATATATAACTAAAACATTGTAAATCAATCTATGGGTCACTAGGTAATACATTAATTTTTAAATGAGTGAAATCATTTTTTGAAACAAGAATATCTTTACAAGAAAACCATGTTATTCAGAATTTGTGATTGAAGAAACATCTTCTACTTTAAAACATTCAGATATTTACATGTTATATCAAATTATTATAAAAAATTCCTAAAAAAACATATAAAAATATAATAATAGTTCTCACACAAACAAGATTAACTTACATATTACCCGTATCTCCTCTTAAAAACATGATTTCATAATTGTTTTTTCACATATCAATGTAAAGATTTATGAAACAAAATTTTTCCCACTATGAAAACACTATCCAATGAAAACATGATGTATGGTAAAAAAACACATACCTAAAATATGGGGAAAATATGTTGGATTCCTATAATTAACATCTATTTGATAAGTGATTCCATTAGTAATGGTTTTGTGAAAATGTCAATGACATGTTCAGTTATAGAAACATACTTCATATTGTGTTCATTCTTATCCACATTCCCTTTGATAATGATATATTTTTATCAATATTTTGTAGAAAATTATATTTTACTGAATTTAATTTATTGTTTAAAACATCATGGTTATCACAACACAAGATATGTGGATTATTGAATTCAACATACTAAACCTGTAAATGAGTATTCATCTACATAATTTGTGTTGCATATTGAGTGATGGAAGCCGACTATCATTCATAAGTTATAAGATTTATTGAATTTTATTTCATATTCTTCCATCTAGAAAATGTCCCCATAGAGAGAAAAATCTACCAAATTTCCATATTCTATCATCTACACATCCAACCTAATCAGTAACTATGATAAAAAACAAATCAATTATTCATGAGAAATCATACCTGATTTTGAAATCGATTCTAGATTTCATATATCTGAGAATTATTTCTCCAGAAAAGAGTTTGAATTATTTTAGAGAACATTGGACACTTTAAAAAAAGGTAACATCCTAAAAAATATATTTTATTGGGGAATTCAGATACAAATAAATCCCAATCAGATTTTGAATCTCTTATGATTAATCTTCCTTAAATTCATTATATTTTGCAAATTTTTTTCCCACGAAAATTGCTTTGGATCGAAATTATGAATTTTTCAAGACAATATTATTAAGAATATTTATAACATAAAATTCTTGGGAATGGAACATGTTATTCTAATTTTTTGAGTTCTGTAATGAGAGAAATTACTTCATTTCACCAATCATGAAAATTTCAAAATATATCTTCATTTCATTAAAAAATCATTTAAAAGTACTTTCATCATTCCCGGAAAATATAATATCATCAATATAAAAAATAATAATGATATAAATATTATATTTTTCAATGACGTAGATATTACAATAAACTCTTACCTTCTTCAAATTAATATTCCATATGTAGGTATTCAATTTAGGATACCAATATATTGATCCTTTCATTAGCCCATACATTTATTTATTTTAATTTTCCACAAATCATTAATCACTTAAAAATAAAAAATCTAAAAATTTGTTACATACAATCTTCTTCATCACGTTTTCATTTAGAAATTCATATTTTGTATCGATCATAAAAATTTAAAACATTGTTGTGTTGCAATTTCAAGAAAAATTATAATTTTTTATATCATTATTACTGTTGAGAAATTATTAAAAAAATCAATACATCCAATATAGTATTATCTAATATAAAGCAGTCGTACCTTGATTCTGATCACTTCAATATCTTTATTAAATTTTATTTTAGAACACCCAATTTGCACCAATAATTTTTTTTCCATTTGTTTTAGGTATGAGTTCTAAGTTTCACTCTTCTGATTTAGATACTACACTTCATTAATAGTATGAATCTATTCCTGAAGCTCAAAAGATTCATTTATATCTTATAACATAACTTTTTTATAAAAATAAGTATGTGAATACCATTTCATGTTCTTTTTGTTTTCTATTTAATATGCTTATCACCAATAATGATTTGAGATTTGTCATATTTTATTATCCTAGGGTGAAATATATGAAATATTACCTAATCACTGGAAATAGTAGAGTTTGATTATTTCATCTTTGAGGAATTACATTCTTTGAAATCCTTTTTATGTTTCCTAACACCAATTCTTTCAATCACTTCAAATATATCATCATTACATTTTTTTTGAAATATATTCCCAAATATTTTTAACAAAAATTACAACAATTGTTCTATTATTATTTTAATCTCTTTATATAATTATCAATATCTTATTCATTTATAATAATATCTATGAAATATTTTATACTATCCTCTATGATCTAATTTTAAAAAATTGAATCCTTTTTTAATTATGATGTAGTGACTCACAAAAATATTAACTTTTTGAAACAAGAAGCTAAATAACATTTCATAAGGATTCTAATAACAACACATCTTATAAAAACATCTATTATGAATACATAATGTTGTTCTCATTTATTACCACCATAAGTAGTAATAAAGGAATGCCTAATCAAATTGTACATCCAATCTGAACAAAACTTATATTATTCCTTTTAGTTACCCCATTTCACTATAGTGTGTATGATAGATTGAACTCATGCCTAATTCCATTTTTTTTCACGACAACTTCAATATAATTAATTCATTGTTTCACCACCAATATCAATTCTCAACTTCTTCACAGAATTGCCAGATTTCATTAGATCTCTTTTCTGGAAAATATTAATAATTTATAGAGCTTATGATTTGTGTTTTAAATACATAATACAAATAATGTGAGTAAAATACTCAATTAATGAATTGAAGTACTAATCTCAAAAAGTTTATTTTTATCTCATTAGAACACCAATATAAAAAGGGATTTTCTCTAGGGTATTGGTGGAATGAATATATAATATTTTATTAATAGTGTTTGTATGCTACCAATTATGACAAATCAAAAAACACCAATATATTTTTATTAACATATTTTTAATATCAGATATATTGTCTCACATTGATAACTTTCTCATGTTTTTCAGACACATATGTTATAACCTCTTATTACACAACTGATTTTATTATCTAATTATTAAACCAAATGAATTGTCCACATTAATAATATGAAACAATTATTTTTTGTTTTCATTTTATAAAAACATATCCATTCTTTAGTATTTTCAAAATAGAATAGTATTTTAAAAAACATTACTTAATTCTTCACGGAGATTCCAAACACACAACAAGTTTAGTTAAATACCACAAACAAGCCAGTAATTCATTTATTTCATCTTTCTTTCAAACATAATAGAGGATCAAATACCACTGATTCTGAGGGATTCACAATTACCAAATATTACTCTTCCATCATAAAAATGTTTTATATTCTTCAAAAATTTAAAACCAATATTTAAATGAGAAGAACCCCTGCTATCAAAAATCCAGGATTGTTCTCCTTTTTAGCATTGATATGAGTATCCATAACATGATATTTTTCATTCCATTTATATTTCTTCAAATATGACATTAATGAATTTTATTTAAAAGGTTTTTTTCTAGTAACAGAACCATTTACCATTTTTCATGATTTATTGTTCTTTCACAAATATCAAAAATATTTTCTATAGGTTGGAACATATTTTCAACTTTCAAAAAAGATTTATCATAATTATTTATTTGAGAGTATTGAATCCCCCTTGGACGTTGAATTATTTTATTCATGGGATTATTAAAGTGTTGTTAGATAAAATGACACATGTTTAATGTATGCCCAAATCCCCAACAATACTAGAAATAACCATTAATGAATATTCAACTCTACAACATCTATACTACTTTAATTTTAGAAAAAGTTTTTCTAAAATAGTTTCATAATTCATATCAAAAAAAATATCCCAAACATTATTATTTACTTTAAAATTAGGAATATTCAATTAATATTTATTTAATATTTTATTAGAATAATAAGTGAAATAATATATAGGTTTAGTACCTAATATTTTTGAAAAATCTAAATTCACATTATTTTTGGTTTTGGCCCCATGTACATTTTATATGCCTTTTTATTCTTAGAAACATTTTCAATTATCGTTCCAAACATTGAATGAAACCTATTAATATAATTCTTAGGTTCACCCTTTCTCGAAATTTCCATAACTTTAAAGATAAATGTCATTAAACATGTAACTTCATGCTCATAATTATAAATAATATATCGAACAAGTTCTAAATAATCTTCCTTTTATTTTAACTTCACTTCTACATGGTCCTTTTTTCCTCAACTTTTTTCTGTTGACTTATTTATTCAATAATCCTATTTCAGAAAATTAAATATCTCTTTAAGAATACACTATCGGTTTTTTTTTGTTTTAATTTCCTTCTTCAACGTATTTATTTCTATTTCATATCATAAAATCTTTCTACAAATTTATTTCAAATCACTTTTCATAGTAAAATATAAAACATTAACCAATTATCCATAACTTATTATTCAAAAATCGTTATCAGAAACCATTTCTATGAATATATTTTATCTGTCAACATTAGGAAATCATTCATTATCATATTTATTATATTCATCTAAATCATCTTAAGAAAAAACGATTCACCTTTTGGATTTGGAGATTTTTTATCATTTAAATTTCATTATGATTTATATTTATCACCCTATTTCATTAAAGATATTCCTATAATTTAATCAACTTCATCTATTTTATCTGCACTCTATATTCAAGGTATATTCACATGAATGTTTCCAATATATCCACATTCCTTACATTTTATGGGTTGATTACTTTTATAAGTTCATATACTACCCCGACCATTTTTATAAAATAGGGATAAAAATTCATCAAGATTATTACTATCCACTTTTTCTGAATTTGAATTATCAACTTATTCATCTTTGAAAATATTCATCAATTTTCCCACCATATAAGCTTTTATGTAAATTTTTCAAATCAACATTTTCTGTGAAATTCATTAATTTATCACTTATAATGTCATAAGTATTGGAGCACTATGACGATCATCCAAAGGTATAGATTCATGATCACTATATTCTATAGATAAAACATTATAATAAAACTTGTTAGGAATAATATTCAAGATATTTTAAAAACAAATGTAATCTTGTATCTTCTCACCATGGAATCCAATGGTTATAAAAAATAATTCTAACTTATAAAAATGTCACAAATAGATTCATACTAAACCATTTTTCGCTCATCATACTTCAGCTTCTAAATTTTTATATTGGATTTCATTACCTTTTTATTTCCTTCAATCAATTTATTAATATTCTCATAGATACCATTAGAAATATAAACTCTGATCACTATAAGAAATTCAATTTAATTTTTTTAGATTAATTATTTATTACCTCAGGCAAAATTCTCCATATTTTTCATTTCCATATAAATAAAAGGAAAATTTTCAACAATAAAAGTAAATATATAGAGAGCTCGTCATCTCATACATGAATATTACATTATTTTTTATAAATATTAATTACATTTAAAAACAAAATGAATGAGGAATATAATAGTTTAGTTTCAATGGAAACATGGAAACAAATCTTCTATAATGGTGAAATATCATTAATGTTTCCCACAAAGATATTATAATTTAGTTTCACAGATAAAAAGCATTCTTCATAGCCCGTGGAAAGGAAATAAACAAAGGGTGAACATAGATTCTCAGTAAGAGTAAATAAATGAGATACATAAGCATAAAATGAACATAATAATATGAGACATGATAATGACATTTAAAGATCATTCCTAGAATATCATAGATCACATTCAAAAGTAAATTCAGAATGAATATTAATTAATATTATTTGAATAATATTGAAATCATGTGCGTATTCTATAAAAGTATAACATACTAGTAAGACATAGAATTATTGAAGAAACATGAGAATATATAAAAATTTCCTTAATAGACAAGTCTCACATCCATTTCTATCATAGTGAAATGGGTTAATACAAAAAACTATTTTATTAGTCATGTTTCACTTGCAAGACCATATTAGTATTCATGGTTCACTCCCAAGACCATCATAGGAGAAATAGTCCCTTACTAAACGAGCTTTAACTCTATTCCTTCAATTTATTTCTAATGAAATATAAATCTTTTAACTAATGTATGATTGAATTATATAGTTCCATCCATTAACCAAGTAAATCATATATATGTGTGGAAAAATATAATAATGAATTATTCATAGTATGAACCATAAAAAGAAATGGGTTTTATAAACAAGATATCATAACCATTGAAAAGAAATTATTATAATAATCATTTAATCATATGATAAACTTATGAAAAGAGATAGGTTTCATATTCATAACATTATAGAAAAACCCAATAAGGTGTTTTTAATAAGAATTTTATCATTTGATAATTTATGGAAGTGAAATTGGTTTCATAACGAAATCATCATCTTAAACACAAACCATTCAAAGAAAGAATATGAAAAGTAACCCTTGATCGTATCCATAGTAAGGGATGAGAAACACCAACAAATTTCAAAGGAGGTGGAAAAATAGTTAAATGATATTTAAATCATTAATTGATGAAATTATAATTTTGTCTTTGAAAATATATTAATAAATTATAAAACATTTTTAAATCCTTTTTGAATGAAAATAAGGATAAAAACATATAAGGGATGCATTGAAAACCATTTAAACGTATTTAAAAGCGTAAAAAAATAAAATTATTTTCCTTGAAAATTATATTAAGAGATCATAAATTAATTTTTTAGTCATTTTAAAAAAAAAATTTATTTTTAATAAAACATAATTTGGACCAATATGAAAAATGAAGTTATATTTTCTTAAAAACACATTTTTTAGTAATAATATGTACCTAATAATGGAAAATGGTACAATTAATTGATTAGAACGTGAATAAATTAATTATAATAATCTTCATGAGAAATTTTAAGTTGTACATAATGTGATTTTGATATTTTGTAATTGAACATAAATAATTCAGATAAACTGTGTGATTATAACATAAAACACTTCCAATTTGGTATCCGTGAATCCTAATAACTATAGAGGAAGAGCATAAAATTAAATATAAAATATCATGAGGACGAATAAATTCATGATATTAAATATAAAATTGACTTTATATACACATCTAGATTGAATACATGTGTATAATATAACTTTTATCTCAAAGAAAGCAAGTATAGACAAAAACCTCTTACTCATTTCATAATTTCTGAACCGTTAATCCCATAAATTAGAGATCAAAAGATAGATATATAAATATAAATATTAATTATAATAATAAAAAATTATGATAATGATAATTATATAAACCACATTCAAGAAAGAGGAGGTGAATATAACATGTCTCTCATAGAAGTAAAAAAGCGATAGAGAAATCCTTCACTACTTGAGTAACATTGGAATTACGAGATCTATGAAATACAAGAATTAATTTAAACATTCAATATAATAATATAATGTAAATTGATGATATAAAATTTCATACATATGTATATACACCAAGAAAAATAAATGAGTGTGGCATATACAATTTGTCTCAAAAAAATAATGGTGATATGAGAAATCCATTTATCTTATGTCATGACGTCCATATCACTTGTTAAAACCTAAAATATAATAAAAAAAGTTTATTAAAAATAAAACATAAGACCATATTAGTATATATAATACCATACATCATTTTATTATGATATTATTTTACATTTTTTAACAATTTCATGTAAATGTAATGATTTGGATAATACCATATTTTTTTTCTTATATGGTTTGACTTATAATTTTTGGTACACTTTTTTTGATCATGATTTCATAATTTCAATAATCATATAAATATAATATATATTCCTAATATACATATATAAATTAATATAAAAAATATAGATATATGAATATAAATACAATGTTCATCGAAACGGTAGGTCATACGTATGCCTGATCATTTTTTCATTTTATTGTCATAGTAATTGAAAGAAAATTATATGATATATATATATATATGTTATTATTATAGTATAATTATAAATTATGTAATATTTTTATATTAAACCCATCGTTAATGTGTTATATTTAATTGATGGATGAATCACATTGCATCATTTGCAGAATGTTCATTTGATGTTCGATCAACATTATTGTATTATCAATAAATTGAAAGCATAAAAGAATATGTTCTATAAAAATATCAGAATAATGAATACATCATAAATATAATATATATATATTATATATATTATATATATTATAATCAATAATTATCCCAAAATTGAATTGAGGTAATGGATGAAGAGATTAAAATGGTTTGTGACACTGTAGTTCAACGTACATATGAACGACGATTGAGTATCCCATTTGATGGAAGTGTATGATGTTGAAGGTAATAAAAATAAAAAAATTTCAAAATATTTTAGATAATGTTATTATGATATAATAATTATATAGTACTAATTTAATGTGTTGAAGAATGAAACAAAAAAAAAATTATGTTGATGAAGGTTACCTCTTCATTTGGTATCTAATTTTGGTTTTAACCAAATTACATACATGTTATTATTTATGAAAGGTGAAGGAATATAAGATTAATTTTGGCAGGTTGGAAATTGATTAATTGTATGTTTTGTTCAAGCTAAAGGGATTGATAAGTTTGAATAACTGATATGTGATTTCACTTATAAAGCGGAGTAGTAGTGACATTCTTGTAAATACAAAAAAATTGAAAACTATTGTGAGATATCCCTTGAATCATGTGCCTAAAATAATAAATAATATTATTATAAATGAATGATATAGTTTAAATATTTCCAACTAGTGTGTTTTTAAAGGTGTGTAGACTACTATTCCCCTTATGTTAATGTTTTTCCCCTTAGTAAACTCGTTTTTCTATTAATCATATTAATTAATATATACTGTTTCCCTAATAAATATTTAGAAAAATCAAGTTGAACGTATTAGAAATTATGAAATCGGATGATTGAAAATAATTAATCCTTTTTAGTATGTCAAATCAAACATATGGAGGAAATTAATTAATATTTGACCACACAGAAGAGTCATAACAACGAGTTTTTGAAGTGAAAGGGTTCAAAACATTCAATTGTTTTTATATTGAATGTCATTAAAAAGCTGAAATAAATAACATAATTTTAAATAATTGAAGAATAATTTAACTAATTATAATTTAAAATAAAATTTACCTATATAAAAAAATGGATGAAAAGTCAATTTTTAATTAAAATATAATTTATTCACTATTCCTCAAAAAATTAATCATCTCAATGTAATAACAAAAATTCACACTAGGATAATTTTTAAATGCATATTTCAAAAAAAAAATTTATATTTTCAAATAAAAATTATAAACCTTTTAAAATTTTGATTCATAATTTTCATTCCAATAAATGATTGTAAAACTACGTTTTTCAAATATGTATATTTTTATGTGTAAAATTGGATTTATTATTATCTCTTGATAAAAAACACAATGGATGAATGGTAAATGTATTAAAATATATAATTTATATATTTCATTATAATAATTCATTATTTTTTTTAAATAATTTTTTGATATAAAACATATTTTTTCATAGAAATTAATTTTTTGATAAAATGAGTAATTTTATTTTCAAATTGTTCTAGCATTCATTTCTGACTAGTTTTTTACCAAATAGTCAATTTCATAGACATGAATATCAATTATTTTTTAATTTAAATAATCCTTTTCATACACACTATTCTAAATTCTAGGTAAAAATTATAATATGATTTTATTAAAAATATTAATAGTATATTATAGTTAAATAAAACTCAATCTTGGGAGTAATGCAAGCTATAAAAGGGACATAATATTATTGAAAAATGGTATAAGATTGGGATTTAATGTAATTAAATATAAAAATGGTATACGATTTTATAGAAACCAATCTTAGTATTGTGTTTATCAAATTCTATAATCATTGTTCCATGTAGTAAAATCAGAACATGGTGTAACATGCAATGAAAGACATAAAATAATATTAATTCATTTGAAAAAAATCATAAAAACTCATGGTGTTACATCACTTCCCTTAAAATGAATTTCACTCTCAATTTAATCTACATTATTATATTATTAATATCTTAATGTTTTTTTTCATAGAAACCCACATTAAAAAATGACTTCTAAAACATCGTTTCGAAATAGATATTTAGGAACATAATAATTACCCAATGTAACTCATAACAGTGATTAAATAAAGGAGAAAATATATGGGAGGTAATGATTTGAATAAATAAGAAGAGAATTAATAATAATAGATAGTGGTAGAGGCCACTCATCACAAGAGAGTGGCTGATCCCTAGAAATTTAATGATAAAAACCCATAAATATTTTATGATCTAAGGGGACATTTGATTCATCATTATTGAAGTTATTAGGATAAATTTTTTGTATAAATATAATTTTCTTTTTGTAGAATAATTTTCACAGTGATATATAATTACATTATTTCATACCATTTCATAAGAACAATATCACGCATTGGTTCTTACATGATAAATTTCAATGATCAATTTTCAGAATTATGCTCTGATGGGTCATGGGGGCTATTGATAAAACAATAATACATTTTTTTATCTTCTTGTATCGTCAAATCAAAATGGATATCACATATTATCCTTTTTTCATAAATCATCATATAGTGAATGAATTCATTAATCTATAAAACCTAATTTAAATATTAACATAAACCATTACATAAATGATTAAACTTGAAACCCTTTTAGGAGATAAAAATTCAAAACATTATAAATGATTTAACTAAATTTCTCAAAGTCAGGTAAACATTGACCAACCATATGTCATAATGAAGCTCTTTATTTTTATATAGAAAACATGTGAATAACTCCAGCATGTATTCTCTTAAAACATAATAACATACAAAAATACTATAAATCTATATAAAAAAGATGAATCCTTTATTATTCAATGTATTATTAAATTAATTCCTTAAATTAAACATTTATATAAACTCCATCCATAAATACATAAACCAATTTGAAAAAAAAACATTAATTATTTTGGTATCATCATCTTTACTAATTAATATCCAACATATATTTATCCCAATAATAATAACTCAACATCTAGAACATATTTATGTTTATATTACCTTAGTTAAAATGAAATATTTCGATTAAAAAACAGTTACTGTATATTAGTGCCAGAAAAAATATTCTTGAAAATAATTAATTAAAATCATATATAAACTATCCTTATATATATATAACATAATTCTTGATTTCCAATACATATAAAAATCAATTTTTCTACTTTATTCTTATACCATCTCTCAAGGTTCCTTATCTCATTCCATAATCCCTATATACATGTGATTATAGTCTTTTCGTCACAAAAAACATTACCAATACTCATAAAACCTATCCTATTTCATTCATGAGATTCTCCCCTATGAAATTCATTTCATAAATAACAATATTTAAACACTTAAAACACTCAACATTTGATAATACAATAAATATACCACTATTATCATCAATATAAATAAAGGAAATTTCCATTTTCCCTCTTAAATTAGTTTCATTATGTCCTTATTTTACATATTCAAAACATCTTCATGTCCCTATAAGAAAAAAACTTGGGTGTTTCTTCCAACAGTCTTGAAAAAAATATTTTTGGATCTTCTTTCCTCTAGGGTCTCCATTACAAGAATCAGCAGTTATCATTTTTTATCTTATTTGGTAAGTATGAGATGTGGTTAAGGTGCTCATTTTTTATAATATTATTTAAAAATTGATTAGGGATAATCAAAATATCCTTCACTCTCATAATGATACCATTTTGTAAGTCATCAGCATTTTATTCCCCATATTCAATGTTAATTAGGTTCCTTATGATTCCCATCATCGACTACGGCTAAAAATAATAGTGTAAGAAACATTAATCATAATAAGACACCAAATAATAATGAAAATAAAATTGGATATCTAAATCATTACACATTATTCATTAATCTATGACTCTATAGTTTTATCATAGGTCTTAATAGTCATTATATCTATAAATCCTTCTTGATGGATCATAATGAGCTTGTGAATATCAATATAATATCCCCCGAGAGATTCAAACTTGATGTGAAACAAGGACCATTGTCTTTCACAGGTTCCCGATTGATACTAACTCAATATGTCGTTTTTAGTGTTTTTCCTTTTAGGTAATTGTTTTACAGATCTATAACTACTTGTTTTAACTAGATTGGTGTGTATTTATTTTAAAATACTCTTGAAATCCATTAAGAAAAATTCAATAAATTTTACTAATCATCGACTCGACCATGGAGTTATGTTTAGAGACATCCCTAAACACACCATGAGAACTATTTATAAGGATATAACTGAATTTATATCCTATTTATTTCTATGTTTTAACTAAATAATTCTTTTAATAGAAACTCGATGGACTCAAGCTTAACATACATAGATATTATATTATTTTTAATGAATATTCAGCACATTGCAAATGTACATTTCAAATGAACAGAATAGTTACTGTCTTTAGAAAGTTGTAACATAAAATTCTTACATTGTGATTGATATTTAATATTTCCAACACATATCATCCTATATAATAATCATAAATAAAATATTATTTCATAAAATATAGCAAATGAAAAATATGAAAGGGTGAGCGCAGATTCTCAGTAAGGGTAAATAAAGAAGATACATAATAATTACATGAACATAAGTGTGTGAGAACATGAGTATAACATGTAAATATCATACACAACATATCAAAGATCATGCTCATTTTTATTGGAATAAATATATGTAGTTCATAAGACATTAATCATAAGTTAATCAAGAGCATAATCCATAAAACCAAAACATAATAATAAAACATGGAATTGTGGAAAAACATAAATATATGAAACGATTTCCATTGTAGTTAATTATCAAAATCGAGGATATATTAGTTTGATGGGTTCACTCCCCAAACCATCCTTGTAATCATGGTTCACACCCAATTCCTTCATAGTAGTCATGTAGCACTCCGTAGACCATTATAGTAATCAAGGTTGTCTCCCTAGACCATCTTAGCAGACAAAGTGCCTTACTAAACAATGTCTAATCCATATTCAATCTATTTCTCACCCATTAGATGCATATATTTTGTCCAATGAATTTTAGGGAGATATAGGTCCTATCCATTGCATAAATAAATCATATATATGTGTTACACAATAAAATAAATATTTTTCGTATCCCGACAGATAAAAATATACTTTCTATAAACTACATTCATTGCCCCTGAAATTAATTGTGTATCATTAAAATTTAATAATATCATGTCCTGTGTGAAATAGATATGATTTATAATCATTTTATTATATAATTGTCCTTTAATGTAAGCGATTATCATAAGTATTTTATCATGGTATAATCATGGATTATGAATGGGTTTCTTGAACAACTTTTCATAATTAACAAAAGCCATTACAAGAATGAAAATAAACGGTTCCCTGGAATAATATACCATGTAATGATGCAGTAACTCAAACAGATGACATATTATACATAAAATAATCTTGAAAGATCATATAGAACATTTCATTAAGAAGATATACTTTCTAAATTAAAAAAATATGTTTTTAAATCATATAACATTTTAAAAACCATTTTCATCGAAGATATACACAAAAACATATTAAATAAAATTTCAAAACCATTTTAAACACGTTTTAAATCATAATATGTTTATAAAATACTTTTCCTTTAAAAATATCATAAAATATCTTAACAAATTTTGGAAGACATTTTTCAAAAAACATGGTTATTGAATAAAACATATATCTGACCTAAAAGAGAAATGTGATCATATTTTATTAAAAACACTTTCCTAGTTATATTAAGTATCAATGAGTGTCAAAATGGTAAAATTAATTTAATAAATCATCAATAAACCGAGTATAATGACATTTATAGTAATTCTTAAGGGGTAGATCATAATATTTCAACATTAGAGACTTAATCTTAAATAATTCTGATAAACATAAATAATGTAACATAAAACTTTTAACACATCATTAACCATGAATCCCAGTCTAATGGGATGAAAAATATAAAATTAAATTTAAAATAAAATTAGGATGAATAGACTAATTATATAAAAATTTAAATTGAATTTATATACACCTCATGAAAGAATATAGGTGTATAATATAACTTACATCTCGAATATGGCATGTTGAGTGAAAAATAAATTTTTCGATATGGTAAGACTATAAATATAAAACTCATGAAAAAGATAAACTATTATATATATATAATTTATTATTATATTTATAAAGAACATGCTTAGGTAGTATATAAACCACATATAAGAAACAGGTGGAGAATATGATATTTGTCTCATAGAAGTAAAATGTGAGATAGAAATCCCTTAATACATGTGTCAATAAAGATTTATGAGATATATGAAAGAATATAAATAATTCAAAATTTTATTACCATAATATAAAATAAAATTAATATATTATATTCTATAGCGTTTTATATACACCGAACAAATAAACTAGGGTTGAATATGGAATATGTCTTCCAGAAATAAAAGTGAGACTTGAAATCTATTTACCATTAGACATGACTTCCATCATACAAATTAAAACATAATTAATAATAAATAAATGACTAATATTAAAAAAATAACCATATACATATATATCATACAATATATGATTTTATTTTCACTTATATTACCTTTTTAAACTATTTTACATTAATGTTGTATTTCAGGTAATAGCTGCATTGTTTTACGTATATGTTATGACTTGTAAATTTTTATCTTATATATATGATGAATATTTCCTAATTAAAATAATGCAAAATAGGATATAAATATAATAAATATTAATTATATATGTATTCAAAATAATATAAAGAATATTCAAATATGAAAATTAAATAAATTGTTCTTGGAGATGGTAGGATGTACATACGCATGAACATTGTATCAATTTTATATCATGTTTAATGATAGAAAAGTAATATATATATATATATATTATCATTAAATTACTATTAATATCTCATATATATCATATATTTTTATGAAATCAATCATAAATGTATTCCATGTAAAGCATGACTAAATAACATCGCTTCATGAGTTGTTAGGCCACTGTATATAGGAACAATGATACAATAATCACCAAAAATGTAAATGATGTATTTATATGTATTATAAAAATACAATAAGTATAAATAAATCATATATGTAATATATATAATATTTAAAATATTAATCAACCTTTTTTTAATAATTGAATGGTGTTAATGGAAGAATTAACAACATCGGTTTGTTTGTTGGTAGTTTGGTGTACACATGGATAATTATTATGTATCTAATTTGATGTAAGTTAGTGAAGGTATAGGCCATATCCTTAACATAAAATCATATAATTTTATATATGAAAAATATTTTACAACATATTAATTATATAAAAAATAACTGAAGTGGGTGGAGAAGTAATCAATACCAAAATGCGCATTGTTGAATGTCACAAAATCTTCAAGTATCTCCATTTCATTTTCACCAAAGGACATACTTGGCTAGATTTTTGAAAAAGATAACGAATCTTGAGTAAAATTATAGAGTTTTAGAATTTATTTTTGTGGGTTTTTGTTTGGAAAAATATCTATATATGTATTAAAAAGTGAGGGTGTGATTTCCCTTTTATAGTGGAGGGGGAGTATAATTCTTTTAAATACCAAAATGTTAAACTCTATTGGGAGGTATCTCTAACATCATGTGCCTCTAATAATGTCCTATTTTCTAGAAAATATGTTATATGATATACATATATCCATAAAATATGATTTGGAAATTTTAGAAATACATTATACTTTTTAAGAAAAAGATTAGTGAATTTGTAAACTCGTTACTCTCTTAATCGGCATAATAAATTTTAACTATTCCCATTAATTATTATGGTAAAAAATTAATCGAGATATATTAGATGATATAAGTTATGATTATTAAAAAATAAAAAATCCATTTTTTGAAATTCCTATTACATAAGTGGATGGAAAATATATATATAATTAATTTCGGAGATCAGACAAATCAATTGGTTTTTAATTTTTAAATAGTCCGTTGTTTGAAATATATTTATTTTATATTTCAATGTTAAATTGAATAAAATGACCTAATTTTTTTTATACATTTATATTATAACTAATTATAATTACTAATAACTAAAAATATAATTTATCAATATAAATTATTTATAGGAAAATTCTCTTTTCTATTAACATTCTGTATTTCCAATATTCATATAAAGATGAAACATCTTAGAATAATACCCAAAAATCACCCTATGATAATTTTGAATTTTATATTTTATGAATTTTTTTTTTATTTTCTCAATTTCATATTATTAATTTTTTATATATAATTTTTAAAATAAATTCTCCATTGAATGTAGATAAAAATACCTTGTAGAAAATATACATTTTTATGAGTAAAATTGGATTTAGACACATTTATGTTCATGAAAAAAAGAAGATGGGGGTTTATTAATTAATTAAACATCAAATATATATATATATATATATATAATAGTTTATTAAATTCGTTTTGTTTATTTTAATGACAAAAACTCATGTTTTTGAATAGGAAAATTGTTTTTTTAGATATGGTATTTCAATTTTTTTATATTGTTCTTAGTTTAATTTCTATCTAAATGTAAAAAATTAATTCATTTTATAATCGTGAATAAAAAATATTTTCGTAATTTATTTAATATATCTGACAACCTTTATTCCATCTATTTGATGTTAACTATAATAAAATTTTATGAAAAATAGTAAAGGTATATTATAGTCTTGTAAAACTCGGACTTCTGTTTAATGAAAGCTATGAGAAGGACTATATATTTTTTGTTAAACAATCAATGCTCAATGTTTTGTGTATCACATTCATAACATGGTATATTTTTTTTATCAAAATCTAATTGTAGTGTTGTGTGTAGTGAATTCTAATCTCAGTGTTTCGAGAAGGATATTATTAATGTGGTGATCATGCAATGAAATACATCAATGAATTTTAATTTATCAAAAAAAAGTATAAAATTGAGGGAGTTACAAAATTATTCTATAAAAGCATCCAAAACATCATACATAATATAAATAAGATATGGAAACATTCTATCATTCTATATATTATAGTTCATTCCAAAATATACTAGAATATGTTTAGAGTTCAAAAAATTGAAATTCCTTATAAGATCATTTCTTTAAATAATTCAGAGAATAGTAAATGAATGGAACCTTTATTTTGAGACCACATGAAAAGGCCAAATTATGATCAGTATAATTATTAATAGGGGCTGTTTTATCAATGGTTAAACATTATTTTATGTTATCCTTCTTGTGCAAAAACCTTCACCTCTTTTTAACAATTTATCACTATATAGAAAAAAAATGGTTCACACTTCCATTAGAAAAAAAGAATTTACATGTTTCACAACTAAATTAGAGTATCTAGTAATTGAAAGGATTTGAAAATAATACAATACCACACACTCAACTATAAAAATATACTTTTTTGTGGATCCACGAAGTATGAAATTGTAACATCCCATGTAAATAATAAAACTATCATTTTCATATTTATTTAAATTTTGGAATTATATATGAATTTTAGTTTAAAAGTGGTTCTATGTTTGATGTCGTACTCGATACACAACAATGGGTTTCTTAGAGATTTAATGTTGAACACAATGCTGAGTCATACTGAAAAATAACATTATAGTATTATTTTAAACGGTAGTTAATTACTATAAATTGTATATGTGGGAATGGATAGAACTAAATAAAATATAAATATACATGTTTTTGAAATGTTTTGACATTAAACCAATAAATTTTAGATGATTAAAATTATAAAGAATCTGATTTTAGGCATAAATAATCTAATATTTATTAAAAGGACGATTTACCTATTTTTGAAGGTGAACGATATATTAATCTAGGTTTGGTGACATTTATATGTTCTATTTGAAAAAAAATATTCCTATTCAGAATCGGGATTTCAGAATGTAATTTTTATAAAATATTGGTATATTTCTGATAAATATCATTTTTTTATTGAGTTGTGAAAAATATTGTATTTTAATTCATATCTCTACTTTAATCGAATTTATTTTTATGGATAGATTATCATTTTAAATGGTTTTAAAGTTTAATTATATTATATTTTTTCCATTTAATCCAATATTGGTTATTTTATATAATTTCACATTAAAATTGTATATAAATATTTGACAATAATTTGATAGTTATTATTTCTTAAAATCACACTTTTTTACTATGAGAATAAATTTTAAATTAAAATTTCCACATCATTTTTTTTAATTTGGAAAAATTGATTCCATATTTGGAATCAGGTTATCCAAATTGTGTAAATATGTATATTTTAGTTTTATACATTATGAATATTTACTTCATTAAAAATTTTATTTAGCAATGTTAAAAGGTAAATATGGTAAATAAGGGTAACAAAATATTGATATAATAATATTAAATTACCATAACGTGTGTCTTAATCCTTTTGGTTGATATATTTATGACCATGGCCATATTTCGGTAGATTTTGGGACCCCATGGAGCCACTTAATAATTATAATGACAGTTTATATTAATTAATTTAAACTAAAGTAAAAAATGACATAAACATATATCTTTTATTAAACCAATTTTTATATAAGGTTATATAAGTTATCTCTTCGAATATAAATATTCATATAAAATCTAAAACTATTTCCCACATCATGGTATTTTATTATAATTTTTAGACAACATTTATATAAAATTGATTATGACATAATAATGATGTCATGTTTACCTCATTAATGAATGATTTAAATATATAAGATTATAATGATTAAAAAAATATCCAAAACATGTACCATAATTATTGGAAGATTTTATTTCAAACATTAGTCATCTTATCGTCAACTTTCATTTGTTTTGGACCTTTAGATACTGGGAATCATTATATAATAAAATAATATTTTTAAACATTCTTATAGAGCCCCTCATCCCCCATATAAAAAGCATCCACTCCTAAACCATTCCTCATATTTCTCAACCACCTTGAATATGACAACCTTTTCCAAATTTAGATATCTATATCACTCTCATCCTCTTTAAAGCCTTCCTTTAGTGAGAATGAAATTCAACTAAAAAATTTGGTTTAAACTAAAAGGGTATACCTGATTATAAGGTCACGTCTTCTCTCATTTTATTTAGCTTAATTTTACATCGTCAACCCCATAAACTCTTTTTATTTTTTTATTATATAAAAACACCAGCATATTCAATATAATTGGTTGTTTTTGTAACATCTCGACCCTGATCACCTCTAAGATGGTGGCTAGACCGGTGTGTCACCAGAACTCAAGGGCATCTCCCAAAAAGCAAGAGGCTGCTGACTTGTAGCGAGGGACTTTTTGTGTCTGATTGGGAGACTATGAACTCATTGGTAATAAGTATTATCACAAAATAAATAAAAATAGTTAATAATAAATATTGGAATCATATAAATGAGTAAAATGCACCATAAGCAATAAAAATAATCCAACTCAACAATTATCAAGTGTGGAAGCTCAAAAAACGATTTAATTCCATGATGTATGTTTAAAAGAAATGTACAGAAAATAGAAACCAATAATTCTATAAACTAAAATGGAATGAAAAAATGTGCGACAACTACATCATAAGAAAGGCCCATTCCTCTGTCCCACTCTCCATCCTAACCAGTAACAATCAATCAATATCAGAAGTGGCACACATTCCTTTGTCAATATCTACAATCATATAATCTACTCGGGAGTCAACAACGCCCAAGAAAGGATTTAGATAAAATCCTATATGTCCGGAAGACAAGGTGTATAAACCATTCCATTTCATGCAATGATAAAATGTAGTGTTCCATTATATAAAAATTTCAGATAATTTGTTATGTGCAATGGAATAAATAACTCGGCCCGGGTTCTATGCAGCACCCATTCCTAATCACCTGCTTCGGCCTAAGATGAATGTCTAAAAGAAGTACCTCTAATCAGAATGCACATATGCATACATATAAAACATTGAAGTGTAAGGTAAAATTAAGAATAGGCATACCAACAAACTTGTGCTTTAACATGGGGTCTAAGTCATGTGTCAACGCGGAGTCCATCAACATATCCAAAAAAATCTCAAATCTCAATAGACTAACATCGACATTAATATCAACCTTAAGTGCATCATTATTAAGGTTAATGTTGATAGTTTGATCCTAAAACCATCCTGAAGTTATCACTAAGGAACATACTTTAATTATCTAATACCGTCGAGCTTGTCCAAAGCATTCTTTCAAAAGACCATGTATCCCTCGTGGCATAACTTTTCCCTGAGTCTGTCCAAATCTCACCAAAAGGGGTCGAGTGTCATTCGGGACTGGATTAGCCACATTGCCAATGCATCCATCCTGATGGTCCCTTCAGGAACCAGTATCACTCATATGTATTAGAAATCCTATGGATGTCTCGGTCTGGTAAAGCCAATAACACCGCCCCCAACACATAGAGGTAACCATTAGGAACCAAGGGTCTAAGCGTGGCCCTTAATACGAGACCCACCTCTTTTCCACATACTGAATTTAATTAATGTTTACAAATTAGTAGATATGATATCAACATGTGTAATTGCATCTTGAAACAAAACATGTACACCCATTCATCACATAGTGAAAATTAAATATTTCATTATAGTAATCATAACATGGAAAACTTCAACATCAACATAACCAGATAAATGAACTTTTTAATAAATAAATAAATTAGACCAAACAACTACCAAGATCCAACAATTACAATGTTCATAATTAATCTAAATTAATTATTTAAATTTAACACAACAAAATAACTTGGGTAAAACATACAGATAAAAAAAATTTAACAATAAATTAACCAGCACAACCAACTAAAAATTATTCAATAATTCAGGATTCATAATTAATTTAAATTAATTATTTAAATTAAACACAGTAAAAAAATAGGTTGTGCAACACATGAAATTAAATAAATGAAAAGTTCTTTCCAGTGAATAAAAAATATACCAATCAGGCCAGCACACCCAAAGGGGTATCTGACTATTTGAAACAATTTAAAAAATTTAAATTATATGAATTAGGGCTGCAACAATTATGAGAAACAATTAAATTGAGAAGAGTGGGTGAATTTTCACAACGTTGGTAGGCACCGACGAACGACACATTCGTGCGCTTTTATAAATTGCAACAAAACAAAGGTAAAGAGATTAGAAAAAATACCTTATAGTCATAGATGATCTTATGATCCGCGATAGGATTTAATTTGACCTAAAACTGATGAAAATGGAAGATTTTAGAAAAACACCAAAATAGGGTAAAATCTTTCCACGATGAAATGTGCAAAGGATTTGTAATGACATCACATGATTCTGGGTGTGGGGGAAAACCCTTACCGATAGGTTCAGAGTGAACCTAACGGTGAAGAAAACTGATGAAGAATGGAGGCGCGATGATCTTCTGAAGGGGGGAGAAGGTGGTGCACACCACTTAGGGAGGAGAGGTGTGACACACATAGGAGAGATGAGGAGAGGGAAAAGAAAATACAAAGGAATGGAATGAAAATAAAAAGAGACAAATTAAAAGAAGATAAATAAATAAAATAATAAAAATAAAATAGTGGAAAAATTGAAATAAATAATGAAAATAAGTTTAGCTAATTTAAGCTATTTTTTTCTCTCCAACCATACAAATTTTATTATTTATTTATATTCCTCATTAAATTCATTTAATCCATTTTAATTATTATTTAACTAATTTTTGTGCTATGGAATGACATTATAATTTACATAAAGTCTGAACAATCATTTAATTAATTTTAATAGTTGTCCAGGACCCGCAACAGGGTGCCCAAGTGCGCACCCAGGGTTTCCATAAAGTTTTGGATTAAAAACATAAATGTCCACTACTTTATTTAAGTATACATGTTAAATTAATTTATATAGGTAACTAATAATATTTTATCTAACCTAAAAAATAAAAATAAACCCATGTATATACGTGTTATATATATATATACACATATACATATTCATGTATATACACCCACACATGTATATATATCTATATATATATATTCCCATATATATATACCTCTTATTTATACACATAAATGTTTTTCTAAAAATATAATAATAATAACAATAATTAAAATAATTATTATATAATTTAACTCATCCATGAAACCATTAATATTTTAATGACAACAAACATTAATAAGAAGGATAATGGTTATTAAATAAAGATTTATTGTGCATTTGTATTTTATTTGAACAATTAATAATATCATATATATTACATTACACAATTATTACTTACACTGCAATACAATTTATTGATTATGTTAGTGGATTTCCATTTGTTGACATCAATGTAAATAATAATATTAATAATAAATTTATTATTATTATTCCTAACATCCAACAAAAATATTTAACACAATTAAATTATCTTTGCGTGCGATATGACCAAATGATTGATGATCTCAAAAGTTATTCCCTACCTAGGGTAAACCACATGTCCTGGAACTATGGGTGGTCTCGGATTTCTCATTCGACACACCATTTGTGAGAATATAATTATTTATTATATTAAAAATTGAATAATTAATTAATTAAAAACAAATACGGAATAATCATGTGTGAGGGTGAAAACACCCAATGCGAATCAACATTATACATTTCCTAGGATAAACCTGACATTCCATACCTAATGGTGGTCTCAAATTTCACATACGACAAACCTTTTGAGTGTTATTTTTTTTAAAAGATAAAATAATGTGTATTAAAAAAATAAACTTAATAATTTTATTCTATCAACGTCGTAGTGTTGGCTACCAAAAAAACATGTTTTAAAGCTCGGTTTTCTAAACCTGTATGGCCTCTTAACAGAACATTTTAATTTCCTATGTTTTTTTGATCTATTTAATAATAAACAACATTATATTTTTTATGATAAGGATTCAAACTACACTTATAAACACCTCTAGCTATTGGGTAAATAACATACTATTTCTATGGATGACAAACTACTACCTTACGAAATGATGATGGGTCAACATTCTCCTACCACCTATCATGGTGGCCAATATGATGGATCTATATTTATATATGATATATATTATTATTATGATATCTCTATGCTAATGTAATTTTTATTTAAAAACATACCTTTATTATTTTCAATATGTGTAAACACAATAATTTCAATTGAGGAAGTGCGGATTACTTCCCCCTCAAAGTGATATTATTCATTTATAACATACATGGAACATATAAAGGATAGAGTTAATGAAATTATGTAACATTTTTATTATATAATATTATAATATAATTATAATATACCTATGGATCATTATGTTTTCATTCCATTAAATATGAAATAGAAATGAAAGTATTGCTCATGAGTACTTACAGCTTACCGTCTCTATGAACGGTGCATTTCATTTTTTACCTCCAAATGTAAAGTACTATTACGAATAAATATATACACTAAATATATTTGATATATATGATATCAAAATCATGAATATCATTCTACATATAATGGACATTTGACCACATGAACAGTTGGTAATTATAAGAAGTTCATTTTTTACTCAAGTACCAAATATCGACAAAATAACCATTATCAACATAAATGATTTCATAATGTTTATAACATGTTAATAAGTTGTATAAATGAATAATAAACAAAAAAAATTATTAAGAAATTATAAATTAACTTTATCTAATTATTCAGGAGATTAAATAATGAAAACGTGAAGTCGGATATGAGGTAAGGGGGTTTCTTATCTCACTTTTAATTCCTTGAGATTTCCATTCTTCACCAATTATTTGTTGCATGAGATGCATTGTGTGTTGTAATTTGATATATATAGTCATGATTAAATTTGTATTCATGGTGCTCTGTGATCTATTTAGTGGTTATTAATGTATGGTCTTACAACTCAATTTAGTACATCATGGTAAGGTGTTTTCATCTCACATTTTATTCTCGTGACATTCATTCTATATTTTCCACTATTTCTATTTGTGTGGAATATATACTGCCCGTGATTATATTATTTTTATACTGTATAATAATTTATCGGTATTTACATTTTCATTGTATGGTCCTTCATTTATGTGGTGTATGTTTCGAATGTTACCAAATTGGTAAATGATCTTTTTAACCCAATTTTCATTACTTCGGTTAATCTCAAAATTCTTAATTATGTCATGCTATGATTATGTGTGGAATAACTTTTTTTTAATTTTTTTATAATTTCCACTACCCTTTTAATGGATATAAATTTTATACACAGAATCACTGAAATTGAAAAATTCCTTAGTCATCTATATGAACTTGATAATATTAATTTTAACTCAATTCCCATTCATATTATTAAACATCCATGTCATGGGTGTTGTTTTTACAGAAATTTGTGTTAATTATATCTGATTGATTAAAACTAAATATCGAATAATATTGAGGGTATTTATATTTTTCACACATTATTATGTAATTGATTTATCCTTTATCTGAGGATACAGTTTTAATAAGGGATTTCGTATAAATTTACATTCCATTGAGACTTCATTGTTGTTACGAGAAAATTCACTCGTATATGATTTATATACTATCCATTGTAAAATTATATCTTGAATCCATTTATTATCATGATATTATAAAGTTAATGTAAAATTTTATTCCTTATTTATTTTTATTCAAGAATCTATAATTTTGTTAAAAACTATTTGACAAAAATATCGGTTAATGTGTTTTAATGATTTATTCTTTTAAATATTTCTCATTATTTCCCATGTTTTCAAAATGTTTTTTATGGATTTATTTATTCTGACATTAATGTTTTAAATTTTTAATTCAATTTAAATATTTAAACTTGTATTGAAAACTTTTATTCAAATATATCGTTATTAATTGTTTTAAATGGTTTTAAAAATTGTTGATAAAGCATTTATTATATCAATATCATGAAATGTTATATTGTGATTGCAATGTGGAGATGTTAGCTTTCCTTTATGTTTGTTTTATGTGTCATGAATATGTTATGGTGATTGGGAATTATTTACGTATATGGGTGATTCAATGATAAACCTAGGGCGGGTGAGCCCGCAATAGCTCACTAATGCATTGGGTCACGTGACGGAGGTAAAAACTAATGTTTCGGCTAAGAGATTTAGGAAATATAGTGTTATGGGTATTACAAATTTAACTCCCTACGTAGCTATTAAATCTATAATGTAATAATGTTGTGCATTCCATATGGTACCTTTATGATTTTTTATTTTTGTGTGTTATTGAGATATCTAATGATTTCATAAGGTTTAACATGATTGAAAAGTATGATTTAATTGTTTTTTGATTATTGATGGGATAATTTATTCATACCATATTTTATAACCCTTATTACTAATTTTATACTCACCCCATGTTTTTAAAATGTTTAACATAGGTCTTCCAGATGAATAAGGGTCAAGGATGGGATCAAGTAAAATTTATCTTGTCAAAAACATGGAACAAGATATGTTTTTTTAAGTGTTTTTAATTTTAAAAAATGGATACTGAGTAGTAGTGATGGCATGTATTATTCCAGTTGAAATGTAATAGTTATGGCCTTATTCTCTAAATATCTAAACATGAAAAGATCCTCAATCTGAATTATTTATTCAACTCGGGATTATGTAATGTTTATGTCTATGTCCTTAAAGTGGGTATCTGAGGTCATTTTAGACAACTTTTGGGATTATTAGTTTTAGATAAACTCATGGATAGTGCTTATGTCAATTATTTCAGTTAAATGCTTATTTTATAAATTTTTCATATCAACTCATGTCGGTAACAAATTGATGGAGGAGGATCTCAAACAAAATTCATATCTCTTCTTAATGACATGCATGCAATAATTATTATGATTCCATGTTTAGATGATTTTGGAACTTTTTCAAGCATACAACTCACTTGCAAGCAGTTGTTTGAGATATCAAACACCTCCACTATACCTCAATATCATCATAGATCATGGTTTCTATTTAATCAAATAATATTTTCTCAATAGTATCATATTATTACGAATGGTAAATATTATCAAGTCATTTTTTAATATTATTCCTTATCACAAGATTTTGAATCATATTATGATTTTGGAAAATGTGGTCAAGAAGGAGTCCCTTGCACAACCTATTTATAAGTTCCTTTACAATATTGTCTCTTAGCACATACTTATAGTATTTTAGTATGACCATTGATTTAATGTTTCAACTCAAACAGGGTCCATATATTGTATAAAAATTATTTTTTATCATATGTTTTGAAAATATATGTCATACATGAATATTTTTTGAAACTGTTTTTTTTTGTGAACACCCATATGACCCATGTTGTACAAGGTGTATTTGGAAAAAGTAAGAAAATGATTTTAAAGGATCTCTAAATCATTTATGCAATTCATGGACCTTCTACCTACATTAACAAGATGATTATGAAACCATATGGACCCCATGATCAAGATATGATGTTATTTATTTTGGGAATAGTTTAATTTTATCATGCAAAGGTGAAAAAAATGACAATATATAAGATGCTGAGGTCTTAATGTATTGGGATGATAATGAATGGTATAAGAATTTTTTTTTGGATAAATCATTATAGGGATATTTTTTATTTTTATAATAATGACATCCCATCTGATGTGTGACGACCGGTCGCGTCCGGCATGGCCATAGGAATTGAACCCACAACTAAAGGGAGACAAAAGCGCATCGCCTACCACTGTCCGACATAATGTCCCTGGTAAATATGACTTATTATTTTATGTTTAATGATTTTATGGAACAATAATATATTGATTTTGGGAACATCTATTTTATCAAATGGATATCCTTAATATTGTAAAATGATTTGGTGATTATGTGATAATGATTACTTTAGAAGATGTTTTCTCTTTTGGAAAAACATTATTCTTAAGAGAAATAAAATACTGTGGGATTTAATTTGTGGTGTAATGGTAGATATATTATTTTTCAATGATCATTTTTTATTTTAAAAATAGGGTTATTTTGGTTATTTATGGAAATGATTAATCTACCATATAGAATATGTTTTTATGTTAATTACACTTTAGTATGAGACTTTGAGTAGTTGATGTTTATGGAGCTAAATGTTAAGATTTAATTTGGAAGAAAATATGAATAAATCCTTATGTGTTTTGTGTTTAGATTATATTTTGGTTTACATAGATTAATTTTAACGACAATTGTATATTGAAAGGTCGTTATTGAACTTTGGGTGCTTTTTGTTGAATTTTGGAATTTAATATTAGTATTTAATTTTCAAAATTTTATCCATTTGGGGATTATCTGATCTTTTAATAACCAATTTTGGATTTGGATGATATATAAACATATGAGAAATATATAGTTCATATTTTTTATATTATGACATTCTCTAGAAGATTATTCTAGCACATTAGGTGTGAATAAGTCATCTTTAATACATAACAATTGGAGAAAAGATGATTTTTTGGTAGAATATTTTTAAAGGATAACACTATCCATGACATGTAAATATATCTCTTTATGATCTCAGTATAGTTATTAAAATAATTAATCAACTATATGAAAAATACCTTGAAGAAAATATGTTATAATCTCTCTTTTATCATTATACTTTTACCCAACCACAAATTAATCGTATTGTGGTGGTTAACTTTCTGTGATCATGTTCTCTATCACTCTATATTAATCTATGCGTGTTAGTTTCTCTTCCATATCCATGTTCTCATGGAATCCTATTATTTCTTGTCTCATGTGAACTTTCTATTTCTCTTTCTTTCATTTAATATGATGTTTTATTGACTCTTTATCTGATGTTTGACATTCAATGATGGTTCTATGCACAATTTTAAAATTGTGAGGAAGCAATTTCTTAAAGGGGGGAAATATGTAACATCCCTGTTATTTAAAGAATATAAAATTTTAATATTTATAAAAATTTGTGAATTAAATAATAAATTTACTTTAAATGGGATGCTATCATTATGGATTACAATATACAAAACAACGATTTGTTTTCGAAATCTTATGTTGCACCCAATGCTAATTCATACTGAAAAATAATAATAATATATTACTTCAATTGGTAATTAATGCCCTTCCATTGTATTAGTGAAAATGGATAGAATGAACTAAAATATTAATATATATGTTTTTTAAATGTTTTTAAATTTATCTAATAAATTTTTGAGGAGTAAAATAAAAAATAATCTGATTTTAAGCATAAATACTCTAATATTCATTAAAATGCTGATTTAAAACATTTTTATGGAGAACCATTTTATATTTAGTTTGTGTCAATTTTATATGTTTTATTTGATAAAATGATATTCTAATTTATAATCTAGATATCAAAAATTACTTTAGATAACATTTTGGTATTTTTCTGAAAAAGTTCATTTTTGTATTGAATAGTGAAAGATAGTGTATTTTAATTCATAACCGATTTTTAATATAATTTATTTATATTGTTACATTATTTTTTTAAAAGGTTTTAAAGTCTAATTTTATTATAATATTATCATTTAATCCAATATTGGCCATTGGAAGTAATTTCACTTTGATATTGGACATAATTAAGTGTCAGTCTTTTAATAATTATTATTTTTTAAAAAAACTCTTTTAGTTTTGACAGCAGGAATAAATTTTAAATTAATATATTCCACCATTGTGTTTTGAATTAGAAAAATGGATTATTTATTCAGAATCATAAGGTCCAAATTTTTTATATAGTTAAAATTTATTTTTAGACATTATGAATATTTACTTTAGTAAAAAATTTATTTATCATGCTTTAAGGGTAAATCTGGTAAATAAGGGTAAAAAAATATTATTATAATAAAATTAAATTTCCCTAACATGTGTATTAAACCTATTTTATTATATATTTCCGTCCATGGGCATCCTTGGGTCAATTTTGAGACCCCATGGATCCACATAAGACTGATAATGACACTTTATATTAATTAATTTAATGTAAAGGAAAAAATGACATAAATTTATATAGTTTAGTAATTCAATTTTACATAGAGTTATATAAGTTACCTATTCTAATATAAATATTTATTTTAAAGATAAATATATTTCTGAAATCTTGGAATTATTTTTATAATTTTTAGACCTCAAATAAATAAAATTATTTATGACACAATAATGAGGCACCGTTTACCTCAATAATGAATGATTTAAATAAACAATATAATAATGAATAAAATATATCCAAACCATGTCCAATTATTAATGGATTTTTTTATTTCAAACATTATTCAATTTATATTTTACTTTAACATGTTTTTGACCTTTCGAAACTGAAAATAACTATGTAATAAAATAATATTTTTAAAAATTTCTAAAGGACCCCTCCTCCGCCTTATAAAAATTTCTAACTTCAAACCCATTCCTCACACATATCAAGACCATTGGATCATCCAAAAACTGTCCAATTAATCTCTTTAAATCCCTTAATCTTCTTATAATCCTTCCCATATGCATATGGCACTTCAAGTAAACCTTTCTATTTAATCCTAACAGAGATACCCGATTTAATGGTAATGTCTTCTCTTAAGTTATTATGTTTTATTTTAATTATACAACCACATAAAAAATTTTAATTAATTTATTTTAGAACCAAACCAGTATAATCAATATAGAAGGATTTTTATTTGATATGAATTTGATCTATACTTACAAACACCTCCATCCAAAGGGTAAAGAAATTATTTTTTCCGTGGACAACGAACTACTGCCTCATGAAACGATGATTCTTCAATCTTCTCCTACCACTTCTCTTGGTGGCCATTATATTGGGAATGTATTTAAATAAGATATATATTTTGTTTTTGTTTTCAATATGATTTTTTAATTTTTATTTAAAACATAACATTATGCTTTCCAATATGTGATAATACGTTAATTTCATTTGAGGAAGTGTGAACTACCACCCTCTCAAAGTGATATGATTCTTTCATGACCTACAAAGAATGTATAAAAAATTCCGTTAATGAAATTATGTAACTTATATATCATATGATATTATATAAGAATCATAATAAATTTTTGTTTTATTATTATTTCATTTCATTAATTATTAAATAGAAATGAATGTAACGTTAATGCGTACGTATGACTTACCATCTCCATGAACGATGAATTTCTTTTCAAACCTCCAAATGATATGTAATGTTATAAATATAAAATACATTGGATATATATTAAAATTATTATATATAAATCATTAATATCATACTGATTATAATGGAATTTTTACCACATTAACTAATTGTAATTATAAGAAGTTCATTTTTGAATCAAGTACCAAATATCGACAAAACGACCATTGTTAACATAAATGATTGCATAATGTTTATAAAATGGTAATAAGTGATATAAAAGGAATAATAAACATAAAAAAATTTCTTAATCAAGTATAAATTAACTATATATTATTATTCATGAGATATATGAACAAACGGGTCATGTCAGACATGAGGTAAGGGAGTTTCTTATCTCACGTTTAATTCTACGAGAATTCCATTTTCACCACTTATTTATAACATGTGGGTATTGTGTACAGCCATTTGATATATATTATCATGATCCTATTTAAATATGTTATATTATGTGATCCATTTGGTGGTTATTAATTTTTGGTCTTACGACTCGATGGATTACAACATGGTAAGGGGTTTTCATCCTACTTTTTATTCCTGTGAGATTCAAGCTATATTTTCCAATAATTTCTTTTTTATTGTGTATGTAATCACATGATTGTATTATTTTTATAAAATAATTTAATTTATGGTAATTTACATCTTTAATTTTTGATCCTTCTTTCCTGTGGTGAATATTACGTCTGTTAAGAAATTGATAAGGGAACTTTTTAACCCAATTTCCATTCCTTGGGTTAAACTTCTAATTCATAATTATGTCCTGCTATGATTATGTGTGAAATCATTGTTTATTTATATATGGTGTAATTTCCACTCCACTTTTTTTTGGATATACTTTTGATACATAGAATCACCCCCTTGATAAATTCTCAAGACGTCGATATGAACATGATAAGAGTAATTTTTACTCCATTTCTATTCATTGAGTTAAACATCCAAGTCATTGGTGTGGTTTTTAATAAAATATGAGTGAATGTTATCTGATTGATTTACACTAAATATCCAGTAATATTGAGTTTGTTTATATTTTTTACACATTATTATGTAATTTATTTATCCTTAATATTAGGATACAGTTTTTATACGGGATTTCGTCTACATTTACATTCTATTGAGATGTCATTATTGTTATGCACCAATTCACTCTTATATGGAATATATACCATCCTATAGAATATTATATCATGAATCCCTTTATTCTTATGATATTATAATGGTCATATAAAATTTTATTCTTCAATTAATTGTACTCAAGCATCTCTTATTTTGTTAAAAACTCTTTAGCTAAAATATCAGTTAATTTTTTTTAAAGATTTGTTCTTCTAAATATTTCTCATTAATGTTCATGATTTCAAAATGGGTTTTAAATATGTATTTATATTGAAATTATTTTTTTAAATTGATAATTCCTTTAAAATCTTCAATGTGGTATGGGACACATTGATTCAAAAATATTTTTATGAAATGTTTTAAATTGTTTTAAAAATTGTTTGATAAAGCATTGATTATGTCAATATCATGAAATGATTTACAGAGATTACAATGTCGAAATGTTATCTTTCATATATTCTTGTTTTATGGGTTTTTAATATATTATGGTTATTGGGAATTGTTTATGTATACAGGTGGTTCCTTGATAATCCTAGGGTGGGTGAGCCCGAGATAGCGCAACAATGCATTGGGTCACGTAACGAAGGTAAATGATAATGTTTCTCCTAATAGATTTAGGGTATATAATGTGATGGGTAATCCAAATGTAACTCCCTATGTAGCTATTAAATCTAATATGTTATAATGTTATGTATTCCATTAGTTACCTTTATGATTTATGATTAATGTGTGTTATTAATATATCTTATGATTTCATAAGGTTAGTCATGATTGAAATGTATGGTTTCATTGTTTCGTATTCATTGATTAGATAAATCTTTCATTCCTTATTTTATAACCCTTCTAATCTTTTTATACTCACCCCATGTTTTTGAAATGTTTTACATAGGACATAATGATGAATAAGGGTCAAGTATGAGATCAAGTAAAAGTTATCTTATCTATAACATTGAACAAGACATGTTTATTTTTAAGAGTTTTTATTTTAAAAAATGGATATTGAGTAGTAGTGTCTAGTTGTAATTTTTAAGCTTAAATGTAATAGTTGTGGACTTATTATCTAAATCACTAAATATAAAAAGATCCAAAATGTAAATTCTTGATTTAACTCCAATTTATGTACTGTTTAAGTTTGTGTCCTTATTGAAATACATGATATACATGGGTAGAATTATTATCAATACAATATTTCATGAACATATTCATAAATAAATGAAGTAAAATAATATTTATTAAATGTGTATAAATGATTAACAGTTTATTTAGATTTTTTTATAATGGTGCCTCAAAAAATTACACTTCATTAATTCTTTGAATAAAATATTCACATTATAAATTTCAAGCATGTAGAAACAACTTCTATAGAGATTGAATAAAAATTTGGAATGATGGTTCAATCAGATTCATTAATTTGATTCATAAGTATGATTATTCATTACCGAATATTGATTTGAATAAATACTTTGAAAATAATTATATTTAACTTCATTCTTTCTCCAGAACAACCGATATGATTGATTGATCTGACCAGAAAAAACACTTACCACGTCCACTTCCTCACACTACCTTTTTCTGAAAACACTTTCTTCTAGAAATTGAATCTTGAAACATTTTTCTACAAAATAATAACTTATTAGATCATGCACTCACAAAATGGTGAATATTTTTATAGTACACTATACATTGACCTTTATTATTAGTTTTTTCAGAAATGGAATTAACGAGAAACTAATTTTAATTTTTTACATAACCAAATTCTAGAAACTCAAATTTGAATTTTATTTATACATTTTATATGATAATTTTAGTGCTTCTAAACTATTATTGATTCTCCTAAAAACATCATCCTTCCTAAAAATTATAAATATTCCCTTAGTCTGATACAAATTTTCATTTTGATTTTGAATGTTTCTCTTGTTTTTAAAATTTGATTGAAGATATTGAAAAAGAAGACATCCCATTTTGATGATCCAAACCATCTGAAACATTACAAAATTCTTCCATTAACATTATTGGAACATTATTAGAATTATGCTTCTTATCAAAAACATCATTTATACATCTTTAAGATTCAAATTTCCTTGAACATGCTATAGTTTTAAATTACGAATGATTATCCTTTTCATCATTTTTTCTAAAAAACATATATTCGATGAACCTGCAACCCTTGAAGTCCAAAATCAAATGAATTATCTATGTATGATTTTATTTTATGGATCAATATATATTTACATTTGGGTTCAATTCCTATTCAATTATTCATGACCCAATTCAAAACAAAGGGAATTTCGTTTTGTATGGAAATGAATGAATTTTTTGTATGCTATTTGTTTGATAACTATATGATTCTATCACAATAAACAAATTAGTCCATTATCATGGTATGAAACCATGCCAATAGGCCCAAAAAACATTGGTCGTAGATTATTTTCAGGGTTCAAAAAAAATTTTGTACCTATTTTCATTGAAATAACGTCAATATTTGTCAACAGTTTAAAACATGGAAATATAATTCTATTTACATGCTTTAAACTAAAGAAATAGATAGGTTTTACCAATATTTATTCATGTATCATTAAAACTAAGACCATTTTTTAAACTACGAAAATAGATGGATGATTATATGGTTAATACTATGGAAAAACCTAGATATTTCCGTATTTTAATTATTACTATTTAATCCAATATCTCTTATTTAAACTATGTAAATATAACATCTACTGAAAAAGTTTTAACAATAGAAATTGCAGGGCATCTCTATGTTTTAATTATGGTTTTTAGGCATACTTCCAAGAATAAAATTTCACAAGTAGACGATCTATTTCCCACAGTTTAAACCACGGTAACATATAGTTATCACCATGATTTAACCATGTATATTAAATAATATATCCAAAGATCAAACCATATCTATATCCTCCATATTATATAAAACAATCATACCTATAACTACTTGAAATCTTATCCACCAACCCTTTCAGATTATAGTTGCACATAATACCTCTCAATTTCACACTATCATGATTTTACATCACTTAAAACCAAAAAAAAATTTGATGGTTGATGTAAATTATAAAAATTCATGCTATCATTTATATATTTAAATATAAAAATTGGAATGAGTACGAATTTTTCAAAAAAAAAAATTTTGAACCCACTATTTAATTAAAATTGGTAGGGGTTAATGTTTCATAAAATTTAATTACATCAAGGAATATGAAAAAAAACAATAAAATTTACTAATAGATTTCCTAGTTATTCTATATTGTTTTCTTTCATCATTCGATGTATTAATGTCCTTGAAATAATTAAAATTATTAGAGTTTGTGTTGCATTGTATTCTAGGGGAATTGATTGTGTATATCATAATGGGTTAGGTATAAAAGAAAATTAAAACACATTAAAAACAACAACGCTTCAAAAAAATGTGTTGATTTATGAATATCATTATGTAATGTAAAAAAATAAGATATAACTATCTCAAAAATATATAAATACATTTAATATACAAAATGTGACAACATAGGATTAAAACAGAGCTACCACATACAAAATATAGGAGGGGGGAATCTAATGACACATTTATATCCTCTATAGTCTATATATTAAACATAATTTCCTCCCTTTTATAATCAAAATAATTCATCATAATAGTGGGAATATACTCTCAATGTGACAAGTCATTCCATTATATAATCTCTTAATGATCTCCTAGTATAATTTGAATGGATACTATGGAATATGATAGTTGATGAGATGTATGCTCAATGAGGTATACAATATTAATCCATATATTAGGAGGTATCCACTTGTTCTTCACTTATATGGTATTAATAATTGTTAGAGAAAGGTGTGTTCTTTAGTCATACTTAGTTATGGGAGCCTCTTCAAAACATGTTCCTAGATCATTAATGATGATATCTATTACTTCTCTGGAAAGAAAACTAATATATTTCTCACTAAATGGATTATGTATTAATTGTTGTCCAATAATTAGCTTAGTAACAATTACAATATTTATAGTTGTAGAAGAGGATTCTATATTTGTGTTATGGTATTCAATTGGAGTAGGGTTAAACTCAACATTCTCATGTGTTTATGCTCATTGGATCAAGAGGTAGACCATGATCCTTATTGTGGGATCAATGAATTCTTTATCCATGGGTAGCTTAGATATCTTCACATTAACCTTCATTTTTTTTATAACGCTTAATCAAAGTGGGTGGTGATGTCAACTGAGAAATCAAATGTCTCATGAGTAGAAACTTTATTACTGATGGGGCTCCATTGAAATGTGTACTTGAATGGAGATAGAGGTGGAAAGATGTTGGATTTTGAAGAAGATGGAATGATCTGTTAAAAGTGGGATATATTCATGGAGGTAGGTGGTCAGTATTGTTGTGGATGATGTGGATGGTGGTAGTGAATTTGGTTTTGGGGTTTAAGGTGGAACAGCAGGTACGTCTGAAGAAGAATGGAGTGATAGATAGATATTATTCGTAATCTATAAAAAGTATTGTAATTTATCCAAAAATACATATTCAACTGAGGAATGGAGACTGAATGAGGTGTGGCTAGTTAGTATATGATTGTTTTATCCTTAGTGGGGGTAGAGGACTAGAAAATTAGGTATCCAATGAATGGCCTTCATCTGGCTCATCATCCTCCCTGAATTATGTGCACTCCTTATTCTACATAAACCAATTTCTTTTATTCTAAAATATTCTTGTTCCCTTGGACTTCATTCAGTGGCCATGAATATAAAAGTAAAACAATCCCACAAGGTTAATATTTCCATAAATATAAATTATGTAAAATATATGTACATATAAATGAATCACTGATCCCTATGAATCAGACATGGAAATATAATAGTGTAATATTAATCAATATATAATCTATAGGGGTGTTTCATCAAATATGTGCTCTTCATCTTGGTAATATCACGCTGATCCTTTGGTTTTCTATAACGTTGCACCAAAATTGATATATTTGAAATCATATGGGATTAATTTTCACCATATTATATTCATCATTTTAAATTAATTAATGGTTTTAAACCCTAATTCCTTCCCCAATGTCAACTACAAAAAATATTTTAGTTTTTCATACCCAACCAAAACTCAGTGCCTTTTAGGGTTAACTCAATATTTTAAAAAACAAATTTAATTTTAACTCTTGTAGGATTTCCCACAAACATGTATAATATTATGTAAATATATATTCTATATTGAATCCATGAAATTGTTTCCCTTGTCATTTTACAATATAAGCCACACTCAATATGAATAAGGATTTGAGAGGAAATGGGTGGGGGATTTTATATATGATGGATTGGGTTGTGGGTGGGTAGGCTTGGTCATTAACTTCAATGTGTGTTTAACTAGAAGCGTATTGGTTTTTTGGGGGTGTTCTCCATTTTCGTTTGGGAGGTTGTTTTAAATATTTTATATAATTCATGGAGTGGGTATGGAGTAATGGATTAGATTGTTGATTGGGAAAGGGTTATCAGAATATGTTTTTGTTTGAGAATGGAGGTAATGGTTTGAAGGGATATTGTCGGATTTTGGTTTTTGGTTAGGATATGAGGCAATAGATGGGTGTAAAGAGATGTATATAATGATATGAATAAACTCATGTAGATTTTGGAAGGGTTACCTTGATGATTCATGGTTCTAATGATTAATTTGTCTGAGGATTGGGTTGTTTGGTGGTGGAACCATGATAGGGAGAGGGGATAGAGCTTATGATGAATTCTATGGTTTGTTTTGACTATTTAAAATCATTTAAAATGTTATGAAATTACACTTTTCTCCATGATATAAAGCTATTTCATTCCAAGATCCATTAATTTTTAAAATTATTTTATCTTAAGTGATTCAAAGTCAGGTGAACTATAAAAGTGAACCTTTTCAAAGGATGTTATCATCTTTATAGCCTGTCAGATGTCTTTTAGAATTGAGATACACAATAAATGTTTTGTTATATTATGTTTATCTATACTTAATTTATTTAATCATGACCTGTAACAATAGATAATATTTTTTCACAGCACAATGAAGAAGTGTTCGACAAGGTGCTCTGGTAGTGTGATCTCTTCCTAAGAATAATTTATTACTCCCATGATTTATATGAACTAATTTTTTTTCTACGGTAATTAATTATTAACTATTATCCATTATTCAGTACCCATGATTGAGGTTGTTGGGGGAATATTAGATGTTGAATATTTCAATCCATTTATATCATTATAATCAAATAATTTTCTATTATTTTAATTAAAATATATGGTCCACATATCAATTAAGGTAGACATGCATCATAAAGTATTAAATCTTATTAGGATACAAAAATTATTTCCCTAATATATACTAGAATATATTATTAAATTATTGAGAAAATAGATAATATTTTAAAATAAAAATTAATTAATTAACTTCATGATATCATGCATTAACCTAACTACCATGTATCAAAACTCTACCATGTTCGATCAATAGTTGTAATATATAATAGTATAATCAAGAACATATCGTAAACTATAATGGGGAAATGATTAAAAAATTGTTTATCCTATTTATATAATAGTTTGGGTTCCATTTTAAAACCTCGGTGTTTATAAAAAATAGACTAAAAAGTTTTACCATCAATTGAATGGGTGTATCTAGTCGATATACTTAAACAGATTTATAATTACAACATTTTTTTCCTGAATCATTCTAGTAGAAGGGAATCATTATAAAAAACCAGTCTAATTAATTGATTTGATAGCATGGATTATTTTTTAAGAAACCAATTTATATAAGATATAAACTAACAATGATAGACAACCTAATATAGTCCTATCCAATCCACTTTTATGAAGAATTATATATGTGATGGATCATGGAAAATACCCGAAATGAAATATTTTTTGTCCCCTTATTTTTTTTACATTGAGATCCACATATGTGAATCACCATAAGAACATCTCACTACAATAAAAGTATCCTCTAACATCGCTATAATAGCAATTATTAGTGATATAAAAGTGTTGACAACCATATAATGGTTAAAAGGCCATGACTATTATCAGTGTAAAAATGATGTTATAATGGGTAAATTTTTTAGCACAAACAAATGTGTGGAAGAATAATACTTTTACCTATGCTTTTTTGTAGCCTAGGTAAGGAGACCCTCTATTGGTACTTTCTTATGTGCGTATATAGATTTCATTTATCAGTTCATTAAAAAGAACATATAATAGAACCCATTATCGGTGATTCTAAATGAACTGATAAAGGCTTTCTTTAATTTATTATTAAAAAAAATGGATATTTATTAGTCCATTTACAAGTCATGTTAAAGGGGTATAATATAGGGTGATGTTATAGCACATTACAGCACCAAAAAATAAGGCATGAAGTGTGCTATAGAAACACTCTACAACACTAGGAAAAACAAAAAAAATAAGCACAATATGATGAAAATATTTAATTAAAATGAAATAAAATATCTATGACAAATACTTGATGGAAAAACTCCATTATAGTGTTTTTTAGTAGTTTTTTTATTATAACTAATGCCAATTTTGAATAAAAAGGTTCACTTTGAGTCATACTATTCCCAAAGTGTGTATAATTAATATGTGAATGATTCCCGAACTTCTCAAATGACTGATGAGTTATTTACCTATAGTACCAAAACAATCAGAATGTGTATTCTAGGTTTTCTGTAAGTCAGTTGTTTTTTTATTAAAAGTAATGTTAATTCTTAATAAAAACACACTGGGAGTAATTCTAGCAAAACCATGGGACTTATTAAGGTGTGGTTTATTCCTCTAGGTCACAAAGTACTTATGGATCAATTATTAAAATTTCCAAAATAATAATAATATGTTTTCTCAGTTTTGAGTATGTAAAGAGTTTTTTATACAAAAATCAATGTTCATTTTGAATAAAAAGACACACATTGAGTCATACCTATTACATTGTGAATCAGATTGAGTTTTATGTGATAATTACATGTCCACAATGTTTTATGGATCATTTTGTAAAGGTATAATAACAATTATATTTTATTTCCTCAGGTTTGAGTACACTACTTTTGTTTGTTTTTTACTAAAATGACTTTTCAAATTGGAAACACACACTTTGATCTATATAGGTAGCATTGTGTCTAGGTTTTACATGATGTTGATTGTCACAAATAAAAAATGAATAAAAAATAAATGTACCAAATTATAAAAAAAAATCATGAATGATTTTTTAGTTTTCCACGAGTGTTATTTTTTTGTATTAAAATGTAAATTTTATACTTCTAACGGACAATTGGAGACATATTAGTGACATCATGCATCATATTGAGGTGTAACTGATTCATACACAACAAAAATGAATTATAGATCATTTTCCAAATCCACTAAACTATCCTTAGTGTATATTTTTGTGTATAGACTGTTATTTTTTTATTTCACAAAAATTATTGCCAATTTTTAATAAAAATATGTAATTTGAGTCATACCAGTCACACAGTGTGTCGAATTATCATGCATCTAATTCTTACACTTCCAAAATGACATATACATCATTTTTTTAATATATAAAAACAAAAAAAATCATAAAATCCTTTTTAAGTATTCCTATTGGGTTTTTAACTAAATTGTCAATTTTAACATCAAACACACGCTTTGAAGAATACTAGTGGTATTGTGTGTGGTTTTCATATGATACTTGTTAATACATGTCCTAATTTAATTATAAATATTTTTAAAAAAATAATCAAAAAAATATGAGTGGTTTTTATCGATTTTATGTGAGTGACTGTTGTTTATTTAAAATAATGACATTAACTAATGACAAACACTTATAGTTATACCAATCACACCATGCTTCGTATTAAGGTGAGGTCGATTCCAACACCAAAAAAATGTCTTATTGATCATTTTCCTAAATTACAATTGTAGTAAAAATGAATTATCTCATTTTTTGAGTATGTTAGTTGTTTTTTTTCAATAAAATTAATGTCAATTTTGAATAAAAACGCTCCATTTGAGTCATACCCATCACACCATACACTAAAATAAGGTAAGGTTAGCTCCAACACGTCCAAAATAATATATGGATCATTTTAAAAAAAATAGAAAACAATAATATTTCTATTTCTATGTTTTGATTATTCCACTATTGGTTTTTACTAAAAAAATTTCATAATAAGAAACATGAAAATTTATCTGCACTAGTGGAATCATGTGTGATTTTTACATAACACTGATTCATACATGTCATAAATGAGTTGTAAAACAAATAACCAAATTATCAATAAAATCCAAGAATTTTTTCTTAGTATTATGTGAGTGACACATTTTTGTATTTAAATGATAATTTTAAACTAATAACAAACACTTGGAGTCATATTGGACACATTGTGCCTGAGATTAAGGTTAAATTGGTTACTACATTCCACAAATAACATATTGATAATTATTTTAATGCACCAAAAAAATAATAATTTATTTTCAGTTTTGAGTATGATAGTTGTTTTTTCACTAATATTAATGTTAAGTTTAAATAAAAAGATGCACTTCGAGTCATACCGGTCACACCATCTGTCATATTGATGTGAATCTAGATCCTACAAGTACCAAATGAAATATTGATCATTTTTATAAATTATAAAATCAAATAATAATTTTTTCCTTATTTTTGACTAGACCACTTTTATTTTTTATTAAAATGATATTTTAAATTGAATACACATACTTTGAGTCATACTGGTGGCATCATGGGTGGGTTTGATGTGATAGTATTTAATAAATGTGACAAAAAAATTATAAATCATTGTACTACATTATAAATACCATCCAAGCATGTATTCTTAGTTCTTAGTGAGTGTTACATTTTTAATGAAAATAATAATTTTAAATATATAGGAGACACTTGTAGTCATACTGGTCACACTGTCTGTCAGATTGAGGCGCGAATAATTGCTACATGTCACAAATGACATTTGAGTAGTAATACTAAAATACTAAAACAATTATACTGTGTTTTCATAGTTTTCGGTAGGTCAGTAGTTTTTTTCACTAAATTTAATTTCAATTTTGAATTAAAACACACACATGGAGTCATAAGATCCACAATGTGCACAAGATTTTGGTGTGGTTGATTCGTACACATCCAATGTGAAATAATTATCATTTTACTACAGTATCTAAATATTCCAAAAAATATATTCAGTTTTGAGTATTCCAATTATGTTATACTAAAATATCAATTAAAACTGTAATCACACAGCTTTAGTGGTTGATTAAACATATATTTATTCAAACATTTATGTTGTATTATATAAATTTTCATGACCCTTCCCCTGGTCCCATATCGTGACTACCCCAATATTTCCTTTCATAGTCCTGAAGCTGGTGACTAGAAACAGAATGGAATGTACCAAAAAAGAGATGGAATCTCCTTTAATCATGTACACATATAGATAGGGCATACCACACATAGAAAAAAAACAAAGGAAATATAGTATTAAAACCCTAAAATGTATCACTACAGAGATTAAAGTGTGAAAATAGAATGTAAAGGGTGAGAATATATTCCCAACTAAAAGGAAAGATCAACAAAATATTTTCATGCGATATTGGTCTTCTACCGAAGATAATTTCTTAAAGGGTAGGTAAAACTCTCTGTCGGATGTCACCATAGCACCCCACATCTATCAACCAAACTCAAGCACCTTTTAATCTTGGCTCCCCAATGTCCTAGTCAAATAAATCAATCGTCTGTAAAAGAAACAATAGGTGCAGGCATATCCTGTGCATGGGTGAGTACAATAATAAACAATAGGGACCCTGAAACCCTCGAAGGTTATTCAGTAATCCACAAAAGAAAAACCCAAAAAAGAAATTCCACAAAGTAAATACCACGAATATATTTCTAAAACACATATCATAGTGTATAATACTATGCTCATACCAGGTATAACTTGTGTACAAAATTAAAAATGATTAGTCATAAAGATAGTCCATCTTATTCTATTGAGAAGCTCTACTTTTGATCCACACAGGGTTTCTTAGGTCCTGACAAACATCGAATCACTAGGTGTTGACCCACACATGATCAGTATGTGAAGAACCACATATAATCTCTATATTCTTACCCAAACAGGATCTCTTGGTACTAACCCACATAGAATCGCTAGGTGTTAATCCCCACAGGATCGATATTCATTCTTAATGTCATAGCTAGACACTAGAGTCCCACACATAGCATGAAATATTCCAGGAGGATCAGATCCCCATGCCTTTGGAAGTTTATAAACTACTAAAAAGTACCACATAGAGTAACCCTAGTGGAATTTCTTGTTGTAAAAGTCCAAGTGAAATAGACAGCGTGTCGAACGGATGCCCAGTCTGTATGATATGGACATTTTTAAAAAAAAGGTTTTGTTGGATTTGAGTCTGATCCAACCTGGACAAATAAAAACATCTACCGAAAGACATATAGGGTATCTAAGAAGAAACACCCCCTCGTAAGGGTCCCAATGATAGAGATGAATCATCAATCAGATGATCAGTTTGAGAGATAAGGGATATTTAGTAAAACGAGGACTGGTTTGGTTCAGGTCTGGTCTGACCTGGTTGAACTAACCCAAGTCGACCCGGTCTGGAATGCATGATCTCCCAGTCCTCCCATGGTTGGCTAGCCTTCATCTTGGCATAGACGTTCTTGTGAGTAACCTCTAGCTCTTTTGCTACCACACAGATGCATGACCTCCTATCCACCACAGTCAAGCGACCATAGCCTATCACGCTGCACGCAATCTTTGATAGGGTCGAGCATACATGTCAACCACGTCACCCATATACCATGTCCACTGGTGGACTTGGTCAATGTTGTTCTAGGGTGGCAGTGTGGATCTATTTCTCTATGGTCAAGTGACAACTACCTACATCGTTCCTCCATGTGGGCCAGATCCGGGTCGCCGTCTCCGTGTCTTTGCGGCGCGCTAATGGGTGCGATGTCGTTGGCCACCACCTGCTGCCACTAGTGCACCGATGGTTTCTTTTTCGAGCCACCAGAGTTTCTCTGGTAGTATTTTTCTCGATCTGTCTACATCTATAGATTTTTTTTGCTGTCTCCTTACCTGATATGGCGTCAAACATAGTTTCTTCAATTTTGAGAAGTTATCCACAAACAACACACATGTGGATGGTATTGGGCATTATTCATGTCAGTTCTCTCCTTAAATATTATATCTTATAAAACATGGTGAGGTTCGATGATTTTAATTCAGTCAACAATTTTAATAATATAATCTTGGATATAGAAATACCAAAATAATTCACCCTCGCACAAGAACACATTGTCATTGGATTGACCTGTTCTTGGGTTAATCTGTGTTCGTCATTTAGATTAAAAATGTGGAAACATTATATGGTTCAAACCCCTATCATTCATGAAGTTCATTTCCACAATGTTATATCGTTGAGGGTTTAAGGGGTTCTATGTCATTAATTTCTTTCTAACATCATCCTTCGAGGTATGTTGAAGTTGATGATGTTCTGCGGGTATTCGTCATTCTTCATTGGAGAGAATACTCTGTGGAGGTTTGTCATAGATTTTCCCAAAATTTAATTAGATATTCTCTAATACATTATTTTAATAAAAAGAGGCATGTCATAGAATTTATGTTATGCAGAAATGTTTCTTCGTTACGTTGTTTTATTTTTGAAATAGTATAGCAGTTACACATACATAAGATTCCATTAAGGGGATTCAATAATTGTGCCTCAGTGTTTCCTCATTCCCACACTACAACAACTCCTCCCTCTGCTAAATGTTGCAAATGAAAAATATAATAACATTTAAATGTTATTTTATTATTTTTCAAAATAATCCAAAAAATTAACATTTCCATCCTACCCATGCTGGTCGATGTTATGTATTTTCTAGGTGAATCCATGCAATCCTTATTCAAAGATGCCCTCAAATTTTTTATCTGAGCAATGTTTCAATAGTTTAAAAACCCTACTTGCACATTTACTAAACATACGTTAAAATCAGTTCAAAATTACATTTTGGCCACTCCAAACATCAACATCACATTTCGTCATACCGGGTTGTCACAAAATAATTCAATATAATTTAAAAAAATTACTATGAAATTCTGAGTCATAATATTCTCCCCACCATAGGGCTTAACATTCTTAAATGGAAAAACACGTTATCATCAAACACATGAGGGTAATGAGCACAAATCTGAGTCTCCCACTCCAATGTGCTCTCTAGGAGTTTCATGCACTTGGTGCATCTCTGGGGGAAGAGGTAGGTAGTAAGCCACCTCGCCAACACATCTGATGATCGGGAAAGGTCAGAAAACCCTCAGAGTTATCTAGTTTCCCTAGGCGAATCTTTGAAATCACTATCATGGCGGGACCCAATGGAAAGCACAGTCTCCAACCACGAACTCCAAGTGTATCCATATCTTATCAGAAAATTACATCTCCCTCTTCTGCACAGTCCTCATCTGCTGTTGAATTATTTGCACCTTCTCAGTGGTATCTGATACCAACTTTGAACCCATGAGTGCTGACTCCCATAAGTCTTTCTATCATAGATTTTATCATCATGTCAACTCATACAATGCCTCAAATGGTGCCTTTCCAATAGTTGATTGACAGATGTTGTTGTGTGAAAACTCAACTAGTGGTAGCTGGTCCTTCCAACTGTGACCAAAATCCAGGACACAGTCCTGAAGCATGTCCTCCAAGGTTTGAATTGTCCACTTCATCTAACCATCCATATAGGGGTGAGAAGTTATGCTAAAGTAGAGCTGAGTCCCAAATGCAACCTAAAACCCCTTCCACAACTAGAATGTTTAGTGTACATCACAGTCTGAGATGATCATTGGTGGAACCCTGTGAAGCCGCACTATCTCCTAGAGGTAGAGGTGTCCCAAGACCTTTCTCGATACCTCCTCTCATATGGTTAGGACGTGTGCCAACTTGGGGAGCCAGGAAACGATCACCAAGATAGAATCTTGGCCCCATGAAATTCATGGTAACTCCATCATGATGTCCATTGAGATACCATACCACATACATTGTGGTACCTCACGTGGTTGTGTCAGGCCTTCTGATACCTAATGTTTGGCATTCACTTATTGACAAGCGGGTCATCGTGAAATAGACTCTACCAAAGAATTATTCATCCTGGGCCAATAGTACTATTGTTAGATGTCCCGGTACTTCTTTGCCACACTAGGATGCTATGCCAATGTGGATGTATAGAAGTACACCAACACCTCTTATTGAATCATAGTTGGTTCTATGGTGTATCCTATTGAAAATATGTTGTTCTCACCACCGATCGAAAATCCATTAGACGCGTTTCGGGTGGATATCTATGTATGTCGGGCCTCACAGTCAACATCCAGAATTAATCCCTCCCTAACAAACCATATGATTGGGGGAGTGACAGTCATAAGCTGTAGGTAATCAGATCCATTAATATCAATGTAGGATATCTAAAACTCAGCTAGCTGCTTCGTTTCCTCACTCAATTTATATTAACCAACCCCCATACTGAGTGCATTTTCAACCATTTTCCCCATACCAAGAGTATAGACTATCTCAATGTCATAGTCCTAGAGAATTTCCATATATTTTTGTTGTCTCATGTTCAAGTCCTTCTATTATAAGGTATACCTAATAATCTTGTGGTTGGAGTAGACAGAAAACCATTCACCCATCATGTTCTTCCACCACATCATCACTGAAAATACCACTAATGCTAAATCCATTTCATTGGTTGCATAGTTCATCAAATGGTGCCTCAACTACCAGGAGTCACAGGCTATCACTACTCTCTCTAGCATCATGACACAACCATGATTGGTCTGTAATGAATTATAGTACACCACGTAGTCAATTCCCTCAACTAGTAACCTCAAGATAGGGGCACTAGTCATGCTTTTCCGCAACTACTGGAAGCACAACGTGAATTTTTCATTCCATATGAAGGTTTTTACGATCATTTTCATAGCATTATTGGTGCTGATACTCTCAGGATGTTCAGCACAAACCTCAATTACTATCCATCAAATCCCAAGAAAGACCGCACCTCAGTCACGTTTCAGTGTGGATCCCAAGAAAGAACAATATTTAAATTCACTGGATCCACAAAAAATACAGCCTCCAAGATGACGTTTCCTATCAATTAGACCTCATGAATATAGTAATGGAACTTTAAGGGATTTTCATACATCTAGTGCAGTCATATTGAATCTAGGACTATCTGAAGGTGTGTATCATGCTCCTCTACTAACGTTGAGTACACCTAGATCTCCTCAATGAAAGCTACCATGAAATGATCGTTGTAAGGCTGTAAGATCCTGGTCATGAGTCCCATGAGAATTTTGTGGGAATTTTTCATACCAAAATCCATCAACAAAAACTCATAGTGGTCATACCATCATCTAAAGGAACTCTTCAGTATGTCCTCATCCCATACTCGATGCTGATGATAGCCTGATCTAAGATAGATCTTCGAGAACCACCTCGATACATTCAGGTGATCGAATAGGTGATCATTCCTCAGTAGTTGACACTTTTTCTTTTCAGTCACCATGTTCAGGTGCCATATGTTCATGCATAGCCCCATGCTACAGACTTCCTTCTTGAACAAAAACATCGGGGCTGCCCATGGATAGATTTCATGCCTTACACAATCTTATGAATGTCCTCCAGCTATACCTTTAACTCCCAGAGCTCCGTAGGGGCCATCCAATATGGAGGCGTTGATATAAGTGACACTACTTGGTATAAGTAAATGTGTCTTTCAATATATCTATGAGTAGGTATCTTTAATACATCTTCTGGAAAGAAATCCTTATACTAGTCCACCACTAAATGAAAACTCAGACTCCTCTCATCCACCCCATCGAGGGTGAGGCTAGCGAACTGGTGAGTGATAAGCTACATCCTACTATGAGAAAGTAAAAACTATTCTGAAAAGGTTCCCTTCTCTTTAATGAAAGAAAACATGGTACCATCCTCGCAGATGCACCGCACTTTGTGCCTAAAATAGTTGATCTAATATTGAATTGTAGATAACCAGTTTATACACAAAATGAAATATTGAGGCGTCGACGTAGCTACTAGGTGAACTTATCCAATGCTATCGCCTCCTTGAGTAAGCTCGAACTTTCTGAACAAGTGTGTAATTGTAGAATCCCCTCCTGTAGGAGTCTTTAATCATAAGGATCGATCCAACGACACCACCCAAATCTTTGATCCTCGAATGAGGTCTATGTCCTGGAATGAGTTACTAGAACTTGTGTCTATATGAAATATAGATACGGTGGAGTAGACACATATCATACCCATAATCATCTCTACAGTCTTGTGGTCATAACCCTCCAGTTCCTGAGGCTAGACCTGTTCCTGTCCACATACTCTCTGAGCCTGTGGTGGACCTCTTGGAGGGGGTGGTATTAGTACCTAGAACCATCGTCCAGAGCATGCCACATGTCCTTCTCCTCTTCAACATTCTCCACACTGTGAACCTCCTCACATTGTCCTCTTTCACTGTCTATGTGGTTTATCGATCACATACCGGTTATCTTGGCGGGGTGTCGGATAGTCATGAGCCATGTTCACATGTCTGTCATAAGAGTAACAAAATTTATCCCTTAGATGGCCTCATCTACCTCATGAGCCCCATACCTCATACCATACATCTAAGCTTCATCCTCTAGAAGGTCTAGCCCATTTGGGACACTGTGTCATATGCCTACTACCTTCTTCAGATGACTCGACCACCAGTCGTCAGGTGGTGGTCCTCATCGTCGATGCATGCTCATCTTGGAAGCCCTCCACTAGTAGGGCATGTTCTACCACACTATCTAGTGTTGAGATTCTGAGTGAAATAATTGATTCTATAATATCTAGTCAGATCCCCTTCTCAATGTTATGGGACTTGAATAAAGGGTCATGTACCATGTCGTTGAAGTAGTGGGAATGGTCAGTAAACATATCAGAGTACTGGGCCACAATCAAGCTTTGTTATTGTTTGTGTAGTATCTGTTTAATAGACACTATTCATAATGTCACATGTAAGAACTCTGCCTTAATGAGGTTCTTAATGTTCAACCAAACATTTTTCACCGCCTCATGTATCTATAGTGTAATGATCCACCACATCATCATTGTTACTAGAAAAAGTATTGTGGCTTGAACTACCAATTTGCCTGTAGGTGTCTCTACTAGGAGAAAACCCAAGTAACTGCCTCCAACCAATCCATATCTACATGAAGAGATATCTCAACATGAAATATTTAAATACTATATCTCTATAAATCATGTAGTATGCTCAGTTGTCATGAACTAACTTATGGTAGGGGTGGTATTAATTTCTTCTCTCTGGGTGGTGGTGATGCCGGTACACCAGCCGAAGGTGTTATCACTGTATGTGGTCCCTGAAAATACCTCTCATCGCTCGATGGACCATAGTCATGATATATCACTATAATACAGGCCAGATGTCTTCATGGAGGAATCATGTAGGAAAACAGATGTTCCACAGTCTATAATTTATATACGATTAGCTAACTTAAAAGAGATCAAGGGAAATTCATTACTAAAACACACGCAACTCGTGTTTTTGTGTACTGGGTTGGAAAACGGAATCCAAGGTTCTGTTGTATGGATATCTCAGCTATTTCACCAACACTAGACTTCATAGACTAAAATCCAAACCGAAGACACATATCACTATCACCACAATTAAAAATTATAGACTCTTAGTTCTTCTGTTACAACCAACCACCCTCCTATACAACATTGTCATGACAATTCTCTCAGGGAAATTTTCGTGACTACCCAAATCTCACCATCTATAGTTTATGGGATACTGAATAGAACCAAAAATTCATATACCAAAATGGAATAAAATTTTCATTAAACCTATTAACACATAGTCAAGGCATACTACACAAAGAAAACCAAAAAAGAATTAAATTAGTACAACCGCCACATTGTATCACCATTTAGTGTAATGTGTGTAAACTGAAAGTAAAGTGGCGTGAATACCAACCCAACTAAATAGAAAGTATGAAAAATGATGTAGAACCTATAGAAGGTGTCTTCCAAGGATCTAACCTGAAGGATAGGTAATGATCCTCATTAGATGTCCCTGTATCACACCACATTTATCAATCCCCCTCGGAGCACAATCTAGACCTGCCTCCCCAATGTCCCAGTCAAAGCTGTTTGTCATCTATAAAATGCACAACAAATGTTTGAGAAGCCTATGCAAGGGTGATTATAACAATAACTAGTAGGGACACCAATACCCCCAAGGACTCTTGGTAATCCATAAAAAAATACCATAAAGTAAACACCACAAATGTAATACCACCATGTTTGATCTCAAACACATAACAAAGAGTAAAAGACTCGCCCGACACCATGTATAACATTATTATAGAAGTAAATATGATTATTCATATTGTTAGATCATCTTATTCATTCAGGAGGCTATGTTGCTGGTCCACATAGGTTCTCTTGGTGATTACCCGCATAGGTTCGGTAGGTGCTGACCCACACAGGCTTGGTATGTGCTGACCCACACACAACTTCTAGGTGTGGGACCACATACGAACTCTAGGTACTGAACAACACTGGATCTTTAAGTACTAACCCACACTGGATTTCAATTAATTATTCACATCACATCCATCCACTAGATTATATCACATAGCATGCATGATTATAGGATGAATCTCTCCTAAATCCATCGGCCAAACATCAACATCCACAATGTCCCACATAGATTATCCACAATGTATTGTGTCATCATAAATATCCAAACTCCCCAGAAGATGCATCAAACAGATGCCCGATCTATAATATTTGGGCATTTTATTAATATGGGTTCAGTTGTATTTGAGTCAATCTAACCTATATATATTCCAAATTCAACTAAAACACATGTATAGTATTACTTAAGTACCTCCTCATTGTAAGGGTCCCAAATCCACTGATGTCATGTCAATTGGACGAATTGTTTGAGAGATATGAGAGTTTTAGTGAAATTGGGGTCAGTTGGGTCTGGGACTTGTCCCACCCTGCCAATCCAACCCGACCCGACCCGGTCTAGTCCGTTGCTGCCCCAGTAGAGCGAGTCTAGCTTGATAGCCCTGGTCCGGCTGGTAGGTTCGCTGTGTTCACCTAAGGCAGACCCACCTTCTACCTAGCCGATACATGGATGGGAACCATGTATAGGTCCACTACTGCCATGTTGATATGGGGCCTCCTCTCCGTTTCATCCTCCATGTCACCCGCAGATAGATTCTATGGGTTGACTTGGTCTACACAGTGCTAGAATGGTGCCAGAGCTCTCTAGTGCAAGGGTCGTGTGACCACTGCCTCCACCATTCGCCCAAGAGGCCCAGACGTTGGCCTTTTTCTCAATGCTGCCACAGGTAGTTGGACGTATCCCTCTGCAACTACAGTGCGCTGATGGTTACACTATCTCCATTTCCTCGCTACTGCCGGTGTGCCAGCAGTTTCTTCATCGGGCTACCAGAGTTTCTCTGGTGGTCTGGTTCTCAATCTATATGCATCTATAGAATCATTAGTCTATCAGCTTCACTATGACGGACTCAATCTCGCTTTTCCACTATTTCAAGAAATCATCCACAATGAATGCACATGCTTAGGGTCTCGGTCCTTATTTGTGCCATATCGTGCCTTTTGGGATAGAAATATTAAAAAAGGGGGTGATACGAGGATTTTAATTCAACCAACATATGTAATAATATAATCATGGATTGAGAAATCCAAAAAGAATTCACCCTCCTACAAGAACGCATGAACTGTGGATTATCATATTGATTGGGTAATCCGCGTCCATTGTTTGGAATAAGAATGAAGAAGCATTAAATGGTTCAAACCCCTAACTTTCATGGCATTAGTTTCCCCAACATTCCATCCTCAAGGGTTCAAGGGGTTCGATGACATTTTTCTTTTTCCATCATCATCCTTCGAGGTATGTCAATGTCGATGACATTCCTCCAGCATTTTTCATTGTTTGTTAGAGTGAAATATCACCGAATGTTTGTTGGTCATTTTCCCACTATTTAATTTACAATTCACCAATGAATTACACTAATAAAATGAAACATGTCACGCCTTTTCAGATATACTACGACTCTATGTTGTTATGCTATTTCATTTATGAAACATCATAACGGTTATGCTTGAGCAAAAATCCATTAAGGAGATTCCTTAATTTTTCGTTGTCGTCACTTTATCACTACATCTCAATGTCACCACCCATAGCTCAATACTGCAAAAGAAAAATAATATAAATTTTTAAAGTTATTTTATTATTTTTCATAAATTCCAAATAATTAAATTTTTCATCCATCCATTTCTAGTCGAAGATAATTTCTTTCTAGGAAAATCCCGGCTTTACCAGTTCAATGGTGCCCTTTGATTTTTGATCCAATCACCAGTTCAGATTTTAGAAAAACAAACTCACATGTTTACATAATGATCATTAAAATATGTTCAAAATTACATTTTGGGCACTCTAGAACATGGATTCATGTGTATTCAATGCATGTGGTGTAATATTAATTCCATTAAATTTAAAAATAATTACAAAAAAATTCTCAAAGAATATATAATTGTTAGAGGATTGGGTGGTTTTTAGAAGTTTTATAAATAGAATTAGAAGAGTAATTGAATCTTCATACATTTAATGATATTATAGTGGGATTACTACCCTATATAAAATCACTTTGACAAATGGTGAAACGAGGTTATTTTAATAAGTCACCTGAAAAACATTCTCAATGGATAATATCTTAAGTTAAATGTGTTTTTAGAACATTTAACTATTGTTATGAAACACTATCATTGTATAATCATCATTATACATCATTTCACAACTATTTTATTGTTTTCGAGCTAGTAGATTGTCTCCTCCTATGTCTCCATCTCCACCCTATCCTTCGCCTATGCTCATCCTCCATGTCGGCCTCCTACTCTAACTCATCCCACTAAATTGAATTCTACTCCACCTTCTCTTCCTTCAATACCCTCACCTCCACCTCTACCTCTATCTTTGTCTTATCCTCCACCTTTTCCTATCCCTCCTCCTCAGCCTCTACATTTGGGATTTCATAGCTATTTTTTTATTTGTTGGTCATCGCTTCTAATAAAATTGACTTCAACCATTATACTTCTCCTTGAGAAAAAGACCAAATATAATCTATTAGAATTATAACACAAATTATTCACACCCCAAATATATTTTTAATGAAATAAAATTTTCAATATAAAAAACATAGCGAATAATCATCCAAATATATGGTCAACATACATTCTAAAATAAGTGTCTACACACTCATCTATAAAAAAATTATATCTAATTTTGAGTATGTAGGTTGTCGGGAATCTTGATAGTACTAAGATAATAAGAAAAACCAAATGAATATGAATAATATTTAATGAAATTTTAATTACCATTATAAATCATCGATTAGGGTATTTTGTTCAATTCATATTATATGATTTATCTCATATATTTTCAAACCTAATATCCATAATAAATTTCATTATATTGATTCATAATCATTTAAAACATTTAATAAAATAACTTAATTAATTTCAAATTTTTTGTTAAAATATTTCAATATATACCTTAATTCGTTTCTAATTTTAGTAATTCACCGGTATTATACCTTTAGCCATCGACCTCATTCGTTGATCTAGCCTATATTTAGTGACCTCCCTATGACAAAAAAAAATTATTTTTAAAACACATACTCCACATGTAATCTGTGTTTATTTATAAAATCTTGATTTTATTTTATTAAATATTCACAATACACTTCATATGTTGACTTCTTCTTGCATATCCATGCATTGGATCCAAAAAAATAAATATTCAGGGTGTCCAGATTGACTATGATCAGAATCTATTGCACACTAAATAAATAAAAACAATCATGTAATACAAAAATTAAAAAAAATATTTTATCTGATAATAATTAAGTGTTTTACTTTTTACCTGTAGGAAAAAAATTATATCATATAATACGTTTTATTAAACTATTTTTGTAACACATCTTTATTGTTCTCAATTATTTTGTTATCCAATGTATGTTCTAATGTGGAAATGATATAGGAATGAATGAATCCAAATAGTGCATCATGTGATATTCCCTTTATATAGCTGTGATATAAAATCCAAAAAAATGAACAGTTATTACCTTTAATAAATATATTATCACACTTTTTGAACAATCCTATTTTGAAAATGTGCCTTATATAAGTATTCATCATTGGGATATCACACCATTCATGCTTGAGAATCTCATTTATAGCCTCAAGAACAATTTTCTATGTTATGAAATTCCAATATATTTTTATTCATTTTCAATGTAAAATATAGTTTTATATTTAACTATTTCCATTTCATGAAGATATAATGACAATAAGTGTTTCTATAAAACATGTGAGGAGAATATACTCTTAGAATATTTTTTTTGTTTTCATTGACGATACACTAAATTTCTATGTTTTGACCTTCCATTCCTCAACCTCTCTATCCATATATTTTATCATACCTCACTTGAAATGGTGGTTAGACATCCTCTTCAAGATAAGAAGCCTCACAAATATTATTTTATTAATGCTCTCACCACTCTACTTACAACCCTACAGATGTGATAGGGAGAAATCCCACCCAAAAGAATGTTGTACACAACATGGATAAATGACATGAAAACACCCCTAGATATTGGGAACCCTACCATAACAATATTCAATTGGTTGGGAGACCAACTCTATCATTTGGAAAACTTTTTCTCATATTTTGGGATCATGTTGGGAACCTGAGAGTAGCACGAGGCCACCATTCCATGTTGTTTTTTGAAGACATTGGAATGCCTTATGTTCATCCGGTACATCCATCTGCATATCAAGTCCGACAGATGTTGGGAAGATATCTGAATAGAGTTCCTCTATCTGTTTGTATTTACCATGTGAATGAAAAAAATTGATATCGTCTAAAAGTGAAAATAATAATTATGAGAGAGTCATAGACATTTTCCCTTGATGGAATTGAATCATTTATTCTATAAATTTTATGATGCCTCAAGATCATATGATTATCATGTGTGTGTTAAAAGTAAAGTCTTTGATGATCCCTACTGTAATCAATTGTATCTTCTTAGGTGGGTTCCGAGAGTTTTCTAATAAGGATCAATTTTTAGAGAAATCCTTGAAGAAATCTATGAAAATCCACAAAAATCCTCCTCCATCTCCCATAAGATGTTCTGCCAAAGACACGATAATTTATACAATACATCAAGAGTCTCTAGATACACTATAATTGTTCCCAATACCATAAGAGACTCACTGAGGGAATGATCCCTATCATGTGTAGATGTATCCAATGAAAAAATGATAGGCAACCCCATACCATGAGAAACCATATAGACAAGATAATGTGGATCCAAACCCTTATCATCTTTTAGTACCTCATTAAGTCTAGGCTCTCAGAGTATGCATTATGAATAGAATAAACCAAAACTACTCTTTCAAGTATGAATAGGTAATTAGATACATTAATTGTGACCTGAAGTAGGGAATTCTAATGCATCCATAATGTAATAATCCTAATCATTCCTAGTATACTAATCACCCCAACTATTTCACATACCATAGGATCATTAGAAATACCATAAAACAAATATATGTGTTAAATTATTGGAACATGGTCCATGTGGATAATGGTATGGCCAAGTTGGGAAATATCCTGACACTTGTGGAACACATATTCACTGATCATGACAATGATAGTGAAGGTGAATGGAAATGCAGTGAAGTCACTCGCACCCATGGAATAATCAATGTCTGCTTAAGGCATACCATGCCTCCCATGGTCTCTACATTTTCACTATCAATCTCTTGTGCATCCCTTTTGAAAAAATCCAATTCCTAGATTAATATGCCATTACATAGAAAGGGAAACCAAATCCTTCCACTGGTGCAAACATTGTCCCATTCTCATGGGTATCTCATTCTCTTAGAGTTTTTAATCAAACCTATAGTCTTCCAAACAAAAGAAGAAAAATATGATGATGAGCAGGAGTATGCCAATATGAATGTTTTTGAGTTTATGGACTGGTTCACACTGCCTTATGATGATGAATACTCCAAAAAACCATTGAATACCACAAGCCAACACCATATAGTAAGTGGAAATGGAAATAAAAAATCTTCATAATACTCAGAACAGTTCTTCAAACCGAGTGATGAATTCTACCAAGACTTGGAAGAATGTGTTACATAGATATTAATAGGCATATTCCACTAAAACTTCTCTTTTAGATGCATAACATTATATAAAAAGTTTAATGGACCAAGAAGATCAGTCATGAACACACCATGATCGGCCTTGTCAAGATAAGGATAGGTATTGTCTAGATAAAATATAGCTGATAGTGGTTTATATGATTTAACTGAGGAGAACCAAGATATTTGATGAACCACCCATAAAATAGTGGTACAAATAGAGAAAACCCATTGTTTTGCCATCCAAGGAGTTCCCCTCTACAGGTAAGAATTTTATCCTAGTACAGAAGTATAAAATACTAAATCGTCTCTCTATTATACATGCAAGGCTCATGAACCTCGATCCCATCATCTTGAATATTGAAATATGTGGGGCCCTTGAAAAATCCATGAATATCAACTTCTAGTGTGAAGAAAAAGTAGCAGCTATATAGACTTACTTTGTAGAGGAGGTTGAGTAATAAGAATACCAAGTCATCATATCATTAGTAGGGGAATATCAAAGTTCTATTATGTAGGGGAACATTCTCCCACAATACATCACATGATAGTTCAATGTTGTAGAGATCCAATGCATACTAGTCAACATAGGTTCCAGGATCTAACTCATTCAAACCTTGATACTCCAAAAGTTGTGACTGAATAAATAATATTGTATTCCCTCCAATTAGAATATTTGGGGATATAAAAGGGATCAGAAGAGATTATGTGGTTGGATTTTGTCAGAGTCCCTGTTATGAGGATTGATAACAAGCTTTGTGTACCTTGTCATCTCAAAGGATACCTCCAATAATGAACCACTAGTTATGCTAGGGATTCATTTTCATGCATCAATCCTTTCCTCATATCATCATATCATGGAGTACTACTTCAACGATAAAATATGGTTAATACAAGGTGATGTGTCCCCCTTAGACTCTTCTGAAGACTTGTAACATGATCAAAAATATTACAAGAATAAGGGAAATTTGCCCAAAACCGGTGCAGCTTGGTACACAACCACTAAAAATAGTCTATATAATGACATGGATGACTCATTCATCCTCTGTTTCCATCTATTGGATCCCACAAGACAATATCATGGATGATGTGTTTAAATCTATAAAAAAATATTCATTGTGTCCCCAAATCGATGTTATTTTTAATGATTTAATTATAATCCTATACCAGATATGATTGCATGGTACCTGAATCTCCAACCCATGTAATGTATCAATATATTCTCTCCATGGACACTATTTGATAGTACTCCTATGTGTTCCACTAACTGGGATTTAATCGACCAAATATAAAGCACCACGATTTGTATGACATCAATCAAGGACCTCAGGACTGATGTCCTAATGTAATTAGATTTATAGCTTATATCTCCATGGTTTCTATATAATAGGAACACATTGGTGGTTATTTTGTGAAACAAACCAATCCATTTAATAATATTTGTCTCCAATTTTTTTGTGTTATTTTATATTATACTCAAAAAAAGTATTTCTTTTAATTAATGATGTGAGTATCAAAAAATGATATTGTTTGGTTTCGACTATTGTATATCTGTTGTTAAAAAATGACCATTGGAAACTAATCTCTTAACATTATGATTATTGTCTATAATTACAAATGATCATGGTTAATTAATATTGAAAGACTAGTCGATGGCCTCATCTAGTAGACTCAGGCTATACGAATCCCATATGTCGGAGCTTAGGAAGGAGTTTGTGTCACTAGGATTTTCTTTATTCCATTCCCAATCTGAGCTTCAACATGTGAATCTTGAACAGAATCACCTATGGGAGAAGATCATGTTGAAAGAAATCACCACATGGTCCATGCAATCCGAGTCTCCCCAAGATTCTATCACCACTGTACATCTTACTCGTAGGTCCTATATAGGTATTATAATGTTCTATATAACTACGAAGTAGTTACTCTGTGTATTCCTTTCTATATAAATAAAATTTGTATTTCTTATTATAGTAAAAAAAATTAATTTCATATGACTGGATAAATATAGGTTGAATTTATAGACGTTTCATATTAATAAGGAATTTTTTGAAAAAGGGTATTTTAAAATATTTTTTTATACATTAAATAATTAATAATGTGATATCATTTTTAAAAAATGTTCTTCTACATTTGTGATCAGTAAAAAAATTAGAGTCTAATACGATCAACATAAGTTTTTAGTGAACATTAATGTATTAATTGTAATATTACTCTTATGAGTAGTAATGTGACCAATGGAATAGTAATATTACTTAAGAATGTATAAATATAATTTAGTCATCTTGAATGGTGAAGTGATATAATAATATCATTAAATAACTATTTCAAAAATTATTAGATAAGTATTAGTATTATTTCCGGAAAATAGTGTTTTTAATTAAAAATTATATATCTCGTAATTAAAAAATTATTATCATTATAGGGTTTTCATTTTGGATTTTTGAGCATCGATATTAGATTAGGGTGATTTTATGAAATTTTTATAAAATGTCTTGTTTATCAATGAATAGTAAAAAATGCAGTTTTGAGTTTCATTGTGATTAATGACATCATTAATGATGTAATAATGATGTAATCATTATGGTATACTTGCGAATAGTAATATATTCTATTATGTGTCCTATGTATCCAATACCATGGGAAAATACCATGGGCATTCCCATGGTTTTTCAAATACCACAGATGAGGTGTCCCTAGGATATTAATAAAATATTCCCTTACATTTTCTATCAATACCAAGACATTCTCTCATTAATTTCATACCAAACTCCTCATCAATAAAGCTCCGGTATTTTTACCTCGCAAGGTTCCCTCAATACCACCAAATCCCTATATTCAGGCTTTCAAACATACATTTCAAGGTAAGGAATCATTTCACCCTCCTCTTTTAAGTCATGACTTCCTTTATGTTATGTCTTCTAGTTTCCATGTTTTTATTTTGGGGTATGTTCATCTATATCCTTATTACAGTCAATTTCATGTCAAATTGATGAGATACCCTTTCCACTAATATCAACTAATTTTGTGACTTTTTAATTGAGGCTGTTATGCTGCAAAATTTTCATAAAAGAAATCACATCTTCCCTTTTATTTCATGTTTTATTTTAATGTGTTATGTCACTCAAACATCCTTAACATGATATTATTTAAATTTTATTATATACGTATATTATATTATGAGTTATTTATGTGTTGGTGACCCTTTTCCAATTCTTTTTAATGTTTTCTAAAAACATGTTATGTAGTCGTTATGCTGCAGGATTTTCTTCTCAAAATCCCTCTCTTTTACTCAAGAAATTATATGGTTTTATTTATGTGAATACCCAAATCTATTTTAATTTCCCAGGACATTCATCGAGTCATAAAATTGATCTATTTTTTTTCTTGAATTGACATACACATAACCCAAAATCCTATTCCAAGGATCAGATATGACATAATGATCTTATTTTTATGCACTTTTAAAATAAAGAAATATAAAGGTTTCTCTCTAAAAGAGCCCCTATGAATTGGGAAAAGAATTCAATTTCTAGAGATGGAAATTTTTGCAATACCTTCGTGAATAACAATTGAAATTTTTATGTCACCTTGGGGATGAAACTTGGTGATATGTTCAGGAATTTCTAAAATAAATGTTTCTGAATAATATTCATGTTATTATTTATGATCTTATTATTTTGTTATGACTCTTTATCTCCTTGTTCTTGTTGATATCGCTCAAGATCACTTGTAAACTATTTAACATGCTTCCCTAATTGGGCTATCTACTCACACTTTCCTATTATGTATGTTTCCTAGTTATGAGATGCAGTAGTCGTACATTTGATGAACTTATCATTAATATTTTCAAGGGGATTTAAATGAGGGTTTTATGATTTCTTGTATTATGTTCTTGATTTTCAAGACATTGGACTATAACGGTCCTCTATTTGTAAAATGTAATGAAAAGTTATTTAATAAAATGGAGGGATTCCATATTAAGTATTCACCCATGTACAAGTAGTGTTCCACTAATATCAATTATCCTAGATTAACATTCTCCTACTTATTACCATACATTGAATGATGAATTGGATTTAGAATAATCCCCACATATGTTTGAATGTGGTGTCTCCACTACCATTGATTAGATGATTTTGTTTAAACTTGGTATTGAGAATGATATAATAGTAATACTAATCCGTGTATTCATGTCTCTATAGAAGCATCATTAGTACGTGACATTCATGTGGCAACATCACGAATTATTTTCATGAAGTTATAACATGTTTTTGGGACTATATACATATGATCTCATCCACCATTATGGTACCCCTGTAATCCTTTGTGGGTTTAACTAGCCTCATAGTGATATTCACCTATCTCATTATGCTATGGTCAGGGTTGTGGTAAAAATTATTATCAAATCCAACATCATTTGAAATTTTTATTACCCAATGTAGAGAGCCAACTACTATCACTAAAGAAAAAACATGCATATTATATTCTATATTAACTTATGAGATCTCAAACTCCATTGTATGAGTGATTATTTTCCCCTTCTAGTGGAAGAGTTGTTGATCAATGCTAAAGCTGAGTTCTATTCCCTCCCATTTATGGATTAATTCTCTTGGTATAATTATATCTAGAAGGCCCCCCACAGATGGGGAGTCTATAACCTTCTGAGCACCGTAATTGAACTTTTTCTATCATAGTATGCACTTGAGTATAAATAATGTAGGATATAATTATTAATAGGCCATTAAACACATCTGTAAACCAATCCTCATAATTCTAGTCAATTGTTACAAGGATTACTTAGTGGTCAAATCCTTCCATCTTCAGAACCATATCATAGATCTTTAGAATGTATGAATATTTTTTTTTCTCCAACAATTTTAAGATGAACACCCTATAGGGGGTATTTGGGGATACCTCAGGGATGCTTCTCATATTTTTTTAGATGAAGAGGTATTGAAATTTACCTAGATATGATCAAAGAAATCAGTAAGTTTCCTGCATAGAGACAACTCAAGGAGCTATTAGGTCTCAAATGCCAGTTATCCCACATTTGTCAATTCATTGTGAATAATTAGAAATGTGTAATACCATTTCAAAGATCATGAATAATGGAACCACTTACTAGTGGGATGAATATTAGTTAACTACCTCTGATAAAATCAATAAATATCTACTATAGCCTCTAGTTATGATGTCATCCATATCATGGATGCCTCGGGTCCTCTACATGAATGTCATATAATATTCCCCTAGTACAATATCTACCATAAGAACAATGAGGTATGAGAATACAATCTACAATATCTCAGTCACATCCACCTCAATGTATTGAGGACATATAGTCTCCCATCAAGTAAAGGATACTCATGTTATTTTTTTGCTGTGTAGAAGTTGTGGAATTTTCTAAAACATTCCATGATAATGGTGGTGTCTTATGTAGATCCTATAATTTATATATAGTATAAAATATGTTGGATATGATGTATATAATATTGGACTTCAATCATTAAATAGATCAAATTCAAATTCATTCCATAGAAATATGTCAAGGGTCGGGCGTTGGAATAATTTTTGTCTTTTAGTAAAACTCCAGAAGAATTTCCCATAGATGTTTACATTCTTGAAAATGTTTTCTAATCTATGGATCAGAAATTTCAACATTGGATTAGGAATATTAATGGTTCCTCTTAGATTTAAACTGAGAGAAAGATCAATAGTTCCATGCTCAATCGAGTAGTCCTAGGTATTGTCTTCATCACTCCAGTGTATGTGATCTTAATACACACTTTCTTATTGTCAGAAGTCCACAACAACAATTGGGCAGAGTATTGGGATCATATTACTAGTCTGGTGAAACATCTAGAGATTTATGTACCTACCTACATGTGATGTGAGAATCCTTATTGATCATAAGATGGATTAAGTGTTATTATATCTTAATTAAGCTATAAGTCATGAAAAAACTATAGAACACTCTCTAGTAAATGCATTAGTTCCCTTCTCAACTAGAAGTGACTAATTTCCCTCAGTCATAGAATGGTTGATCTAACACAATATATGGTTTATCCTCTTCTATCATAGAGCCTAACTATTTTAATTTTTTCAATTATATGGTGCATCATATATTAATCACTCATAACATTCTAGATGATGATGATAACCAAAAGGTGAACCATATAACAATTGGTGCTTCCACTTCATGACACCTAGCTCCCCAAAAAGAAGATGAAACTTGTGATTGGACTACTCCTTTCCTAGAGTATCTCAAGGGTGTCATTCTCTAACCATATCTACCCATGTGTGATAGAATCTATTTACATGTAGTGAATTTAATAATCAAGAGTACTCCAAAATGTGAATTAACTCATTGAAAATGAGTGTTTGATGTAATTATCCTTCATTTAATCAATATATATGAGGTTCCACCGGTTATGTGAAAATATAATTTTAGGTCCCAGGGTTACTATAGGTAGTATTGTATCTCTCCCAGAAAATAACATGTATGATCTATTTATCTCCCACTATTTCCTTAGACTACATCGAGTTTTCTGAGAGGTGTCACGTGTGTCAGATCGTTGTAATCTTTTTCTAATAGAATATAATAGATACTTCATACCACCAAATATTCATGGATATTTGTATTATGGATGCTCGATATTATTATTCCCAATAATAGCTCACAAGTACATATTCATTTTGACTGAGATAGATATATTTTCCAAATGGGAAGAAGTGATTCCCCTGAAAGAATTCTAAGCCTAATCCATGATCAAATTCATGAGATCCCACATAATCCATCTATTTTTATTCCATCAATAAATTCTCAATGAAAATGATACCATCTTCTAGTCTACTATGCTAAAAATATTTTATTCTATATATGATATACATTCAAACCACACATCCCAACATCAATATAAATAGAATGGATTGATAAATGTGTTCAAAAATACCCACACTTAAATTATATAGATGATGGTTGGCTATAAAAAGAAGGGTTATCCATAGAAGCTCCCCAACACCCTCTAATACTATTAGAATAAAACAACACATTTCACCCTGGTGACAACACATTCCATGTTGTATAGAATAATGGAATTGCATCCCATTGATATTTTGTTTTCATTACATTGAAAGAATATATATGAATAACCTACATCAGAAAGAATAAAAAAGTATTCCTCACTGAGATAGATTCCCTCAATGAAAGAAATTATCGTGTCCTTGCACAATATAGGGAGGCACCAAAACAATATACCATGAATTTTCCACAAGAAGGTTCTCCTCCGCTCCTTCCTTCATGGTGATACAATACTAGCAATATGAACACCCTTGATGCCTAGAATGAATCAACCAATATTGGATCCCATGTATGTATGACCTTATATTATTCACGAGGATTGTTATAATAGTGCATAATCTTTGATCACTATGGACGAAGTGCATACCACTCTTCCTTCCGACACTAATTTCTTTAATAAATTCATTTCATAAAGAACCTATGTCCAAGAATCATGACATTAAATATTTTGAAAATATTCTCAATAATATTTGATTCAACTCTAGGCCACCTTAGAACTCATTTGCATTGGGTTGTCACTTCACCGTGTCATATATATATATATATATATATATATATATTAAGAACCCTATGGTATTAACTCTCTGTCCTTAAACTAGGAACCTACAGTTTCCCTGTTTCGGGATGATAAACATCATAACAAGCATCCTAGTTTCTTGATGTTAAACTACACAACAACAATCATCCTAACTATATAATGTTAAATAGTGTATTTACGTCAAAATCACTTTAGTTAAACTATGAAATTAGTTTGAACTATATGACCTTAAACTATGAGTCTAAATTTTTAAATTAGGACTTTAAACAATATGTGATTATTCATTGGGAGTTTTTTTGTGACAATGGCCTCCATGTCCCTTATTCACATTCCATTATAACTATCATGCCATGCACATTCCCATTTGGAATAATTCCTCATCGTCTTTTCTCAATGAACTTAAACTGAAAGAAACCTTATATTTGAATCTTCACGGCATCAAATTTTATAAAGTCCCCCGTTAATTTTATGTGGTGTTATATTGTTCAAAAATGTCCCTATTTCAGGTTGTGTATGTCACTCCTCTACCTCATACATATTCTCTTTAGTGAAAAACCATCCTCAGTTAACGATGTTAAATTAAAGCATTTCCCTATACAAGTTCACAATTTGTATAAACTTGAGATTAATTTTATCCAATTTTAGTTTTGTATTCATCATGTGATATATAATAGATTGTTAATAAATGTAAACCCATTCTCTAGACGTCAGATTCCCCTATGATAATTGGGGGATACCTCAATTCTAAAACATGAAAGAATTTACCCTAATTGTGTTGGTATCTCACTAAATTGTGTTCTATAACAATGTGTGGATTGATTCTCATCCTCATAGGATACATATCAATTCATATACATCTCCTCTCAAGGACTATCTACAATATTATAAACCCTTCAGCATGTTGTCCTCAATTATTGTCTAGAAATTATGACTTTAAACTATATAGAATTCATCTTAAGGAGGGTATATCAGATGTGATACTCTTAGGACCCATTAAAATCATGTTTTACCTCTTACATGTCACAGAAATACCCTTGGTATGGAAATTTATCATCATAGTCTTAAAAATACGATTCTTAATTTTTTTTCTACTAGTACAAATCATATGACCATAAACTAGTTGTTCTACCTCCTAGAATTTTATATGGCATGATTCCCATCCTCATGGTATACATTGAAATGAACATACATCACATAACTGGGGACCATACATAAATTGATCAAATCTCTCATCCCCTAGGCCTCTTTATGGACCAATAATTAAAACCATAAACTAATAGATAATAGATGATCTAGGAATATTGTAATTAAACTATGTGCCAGGTCATCCTAGGGGTGTGATAAGTTGTATCAAGACTTATTGTATCATTCACATTGGTTTTTATAAACTACCACACCTACTACACCTATTTATAATTATCTTCCAGTCAATATAATATGATATTATGATATTTGTAAAAATCAGGTCTAAATTCATCTTCTGGATACACCCCATTTGCATGCCCAAATTCACTATGGCATGGAAAATGGTTTATTGAAAACCAAATGAACAATAATTCATTCCATTTGAACACTTAGATTCCTTGTCATTATAGATTTCAGTCATATGTCAAATCCAAACACACCCCTCTAACAGTGATGTGGTATATCCAAAATAACTCACCTCTTGTCCTAGTCCAATGCCCTAATCGATCTCATTCACAAATAGGGGTTTATTACAAGTTTTGTCAATCATGGATCTTTATCCACTCGTCATCCTTTTTCCAGATCTCAAAATTTTTGACTTTCCTTTTTTACCTCCCTTTTTCTAGATAGAATCCCAACACCCATGTTGTAACACCTCTATGCATATATTAATGTTGAGTAAGCAATTTGGTGTCATTTGGTCATTCCCAACCGAACTTCCCTTCTCTATTGTTCTGACCTTCCATGTGTTTGGGAATTTCCCTCACTAGTTATTGTTTACCTCACAGATCATGACTCATGTGGGACTATGAGTATTTTTAGGGTCTGTACACATGTGGTTGAGTTTAAAAATTTCCAATTTCATGTTTCATGACAATAAAATATATATAGAACCTCAATGGAATATGTTTTCTGGCACTGGGCCTCCACGTCCCACATTCAAAATATGTTTATCACTCCTCCATGATACATATATCAATATTTAGATGAATCTTCCATGGTCCAAACTCAAATACACTCAACTAAGATCCACAATGGTCTATGTCATTATGAATTTAAACTATTTGAAGCCACTAGAGTATAAGCTAACAAAATTTAAAAATCATAACCTAACTTCTTCAGTGCATGACCTTAAATGAGATCATCACCCCATATAAATTTTAATGCCTCATATCCATGTATGGAAAGAGTCACTACTCTCAATTTAGATGGTATCCCCATACCTGGAATGGTATTATACCATTCCATGTTTTAATTCTAATCATCAAATCACTAAATTATGTTTGAATATCTCTAAGAATGTGTGGTGTGGTGTTGAGCCACCATTTTCCTCATTCACATTAGGGTTTTCACTCCACAGTGATTCTTATCTCTATTTAAGATGGCCCGATGGTCAAAAATATATGACCATAAACAAATATCCAATAGACCAAGTATCACATCAATAAAATATTTTCAACCTTCCCTTTACATTTTCATGTAACCTGGTCCTTCTTTGTCATCATTCATGTTGGGTTAATACTTTTTCATTCCATGAGGTACCCTTTTGGGAACCCCATGGTATGAACTATATGACCATAAAATATTATTAGAGACATGTTCCAATCATTAATACCTTAATATATGTACAATTCATCTTGTGTTTGACTTGTATTGAATCATATAGACTCTTAGGCCCCCTAATTCATTTCGAGTAACTTTCAATCTATGTTATAGAAGTTTCATTGAGGGTCCCTGCATAAGATCTATAAGACAACACCCAAAACTATTTACAAACCACCCTAGATTCTATTTCATGTTGTGGTGTGTCTTGTTGGGTTTCCCTCATTCACCCTCACCATTGTGGATGAGCTAGTGTCAGTTATGTTAATCTACTATATCCATTTCTTCATGAGGATAAACTATGAATCTACCCTAGGAATTGAACATGTGATTCCCTCTTTACTTGAAATTAGGGTTAAATAGTGGGAAACATTGTGCATAAGCCTTGCACACCACATCCTGAACACATAAAATTAATATATACAATGACTCATCCTCACCCCACGATATAGAATTGTGTGTTCAGACATCATAATCATATCACTGAGAAATATTTTTCCAATGTCCTCACCATACTTGATAAACTGCGTGTCTACCATCCTCATTGAATTATTTGAAACTGTATGGAATCTTAGGCCCTCACCTAAGAAGACCCTCTTTCAGTTTTTTTAATCTACTTTATAATCTATATTATTGACAGTCACACATACTCCTAGATAATCCTCACAATAGATGATAGGATTGTGTTTTGTTAAGATCGATACAACTTCACCAATTAACTCTATGACATGAAGTCATAAATCCGAGAGTGACAGAATCCATTCAAACATTCCATAACATCATTTCAATGATTCTTGTGCCCCTTATTTGGATCCTCATCCTCTTACATGTCTGAAGGGACCCCGTAAATACATTCTTTTTAGACAAGTCTCACTTACCATCTTAGAAAATACACTTGATAACTTTGGAGAACAATATGATATTGGTTCCATGTTTCGAATATGTTTACTGATCCAAAAAAATTTATTTCTCCCCATCCCAAGCCAAGCGATATAGATGGTGTGTTTTAAACATGCTTCATATATATCCTCCTTCATGAAGCAACCATACTTGTGTCATAATATTTGGGTATTGTGACTAAATTACCTCATTCCCCCTTTTTAGGTAGAATTAGAAGCACATGGTGTTACCTCATTCATGAACCAAATCACATTTAAAAAGTGGATCATCTATTCCAAGAGCCTCTTTCCCCATCTAAAACCTCCCTCATCCCATAAATTCTCAGTGGTCATTCTAGAATATAATAACATTAGTGCTTGATGATTTTTCAACACTCTCATATAAAAATTAATCACATGGCCTTCCCTTGTTTCCCAAACCAGTCATGAACCGTGTGATCATCGGGATTCATTACTGTTTGTATCAAAAATATGATCAATGTGAGGCAATAAAAGAAAAATATATGTTCACACATGGAAAGTAAAAAAACCAAATATTTACAGGTTCATCCACATATTTGATCAAATCCTTTCAAAAATTTTCCTCTTGGGATCCACCTCAGATATCGAGCACTCGAGCTTGGCCGGACATCGTTGAGTGACCTCAAAGATAGGTTATCATGCTTCCAATTAATCTATTTCCTCTTCAACCTGAGAGAATAAATCATAGTCCCGAGCCCACTATCATTTTAACTCATCCTGACACTCATCCACTAGGGATTTCACCTGCACTGCCTGGGCCACCACCACCACCAACTGGTCCTTGAAATCAAAAATAAGATCATTCTAAGTATATCTAACCATAGAATACACCTATGAAAATCCTTCTAGGTGTTAAATATCTTATTAATCCTTATAAATAACTGACGAGGCCAAAAATCTATTTTTCATTTATGTTAGGTCGATCTCTTTACATTCTGAATGTCTTCGCTCAGTGGGGAAATATTAGTCCAGCGTATGAATAGATCTAGAGTTCATCCCAATGATCCATATATTGAGTACTAAATGGTTAATATATCTCAGTAATTATATAAATTAGACTATATGGATGTAAGTAAAGATGGTTCATACATTCTTCCATGACTTAAAATGGATATCTTTGTTATCCTTGACAGCCTTTGGGCCAAAATCATCAAATTCTTCAGGTTTTGTAGGCTTGTATAGAGGAAATAATGCCAATATATTATTTTATTGATCCTCTGGATGCATATCTTCAATCATGATTTGTTGGATAACTATCCCAGGTAAACTTTCTTCACTATCCTTATAATTTGTGGCAGAAGCCTCCACTTCCCCTTTAGGAACCATTAAGGTAGACACAGCTACTCCAACTCCTTTGGTTTCCCCTTCTAGTAGGGACATTTTGAATTCGACTTCTATGTCCACAACTAGTGGTAATATTGCGGTTGGAATTTACATTGTATTTTCTCCAACCTCTCCACTCAGCAGCACAATTACCACCTCTTAAACTCCAATCACCATTTCAGTTGGCACCACTATTACATAATCGACCACTACAGGCTCCACCACTATAGCTTCATCAGCCAATATTGTAGTGGATACCTCCTTGACCCCATCTATCGAGGTTGTATTCTTGATATTACCTTCAATGGAGTCCTCTGCGAATGGATAAACTTCGAAATCCACATTGGCCATCTCCCACGTTATAATATCCCCTTCCACCACAACAGTGACCTTAGTGCCCAGTGACACATGCAACAATAATGGTGATTGAGTCCCAAGTTTAGTTGGAACTACCATTACAATGTTCATCAGTTGAGCATTGGAAAAAAATTCAAAAGTAACATTTCGTATAAATGAAAGAGACTAGCATGAATGTTGCATCCTTGTATGGAGTGCTGAGAGATTCACTTGTAATGATGCTGATGGGGGAATTTCTCCAGCAATGGTCACCAAAGTCACATGCATAATTTTAAATAGAAATTAAATGATAATATCCACAATATCTAGAATGGTACCAACACATTACCCATTTATGTTTGAGGTCACGTCGCCTTCCTTTTTTCTCTCATAAACCAACCCTTTTGATGTTCCCGATTCATCTTCATGTAAAAAATAGTTGGGAATGAGTTTAATAATGGATTATATCCAAAACATGTAAAATATTTATGTTTACCTAGATATAAACAACACATTATCCCATAGAATAGCCCTGATACATGTCACTTTACCTTTAATCGACTAAATAATTTTGTAAATGGGCACGTACAAAAAGATCAAATGCTAATATTTGTGGGGGAGATGTCTTGTTCAGAAGAACATTCACCCAAATAGTTAGAAAACATGTAGAAACCAAAAAATAGACTCCCCCACCCAACTCCACTGTATGACGTTATATATCTTCTTAGGTCACACGGATGCTAGTTGTGGTTTAAAGTATCATAAAGAGGCACATATTATTCATGTTATGATACTTCCACTCCCATGAATACTGGAGAACTGCAATTTGACATACTAGTTTTCTTAGTATTCGATGAAAATGGAATCCTTATAAATATACATCGGGCATATCAACTTCATGGGATCCTAGATGAATTTCATTGGGACCAACATAGTTGGATCCCCTTTTAACTGTGTTCTTCTCCAAATAGTGTTACGATTGAAACTATTTCTCCACTCTTTATACCTATATCCTATCCTGAGCATTGAACTATTAAACCCAATACTAATTCACTACCCTTTGGACCACATATTTTTCGAAGACACCCTTTGAACCCCACTCAACCGCATATTCAAGGTTGGAGGGACACCACTTCATTAACTCAGATGACCCTCCATATCGACATGTCCCCACAATATGCCCTTAACTATATTTGTGCATAATCATTAGAAAACCCATACGTATTGGAAGTTGAGTGAAGAACCTTCAATATCATTCTATCCTTAGGCATAAAAACATGCCAAATGTTCCTCGCCACTAAAGGATATAATGCATGCATCACCTTTGAGTATACCATCAGTGTTAGCTTCTGCAAGCACCGACACAATATCACAAACCAGTGTGGATATTATGGTTCACAGATCAACTCATAGTAAAATCTGGATATCAATACCCAACCTCAAAATGCCAAGAGGTGTGATTTATGTTTCCTGGTCATTGTATCATTTTCAGTAGCCACACTTTGTGGAAAGGGTAATGTGTGAAATATGAAATGCTCTATCATCCAGAACTCCACCAACAATACCTTTAAATAAATCCTGAATGGACAAATCCTGGTGATGTTCATGATCACTGGATGGGAAGATATTAAATAAGGAGAAATTTTTTTTGGATATTTATAAGCCCACAAGTATGTAGATACCCAACGATATAATAAATTTAGAGGCCCACACACATGCAACCGTTTCTTCCTCCCGCTAATGTGGAAAAAATCATTGTATAATTTTTCTAATTCAAATATAGCCAAATTAAGGAACTACCTTATTGTCCACATAACCACCATTATAATGGTTCTCGGAAGCACCCCCATGTATGCATCCTTCAATGTGAGAATATTACAAAACAATAGCATTGTAATGAATCCCACCGGCCTGACTATGAGTAGAGTCGTAGAAATGGAATTGTAGACCTATAACTACCAAGGGAAAATCTCTGTAAAATACAAGTAGGTGTGATCCATTTACCGCTAGTATTTTAAGATCCCATGTTATAGTTTTAGAATTATTTATTCAAAGTATTTTGATAAAAACATAAATTCAACAATAATTATATATTAATAAAATAAATAACAAATGAATAAATTGTAAATTATATTTTTAAAAGTTAATCAAATAATTATATAAAATTTATTGATGAGTTGATATATGTTGAAATATGTTTTAATATATAGAAATTCAAATCGTTAATTATTAAATAAATCACATGAAATAAATTTTAATTATAGAGATTATATTTTTCACCTTTTAAATTTGTTTAAATTTATAATGTAACATTGTAATCAAAATTTTATTCTTATATAATTTTTTCAAAACATAATAAGGTGATAAAACATAAAAATGATAAATGAAGCCTAAGATAATTCTTAAAAATATTTAACTGATTATAACCATTAATAATAAAATTCATGTAATATATTTTATTTTGAATTATTGAAATTATAAATAAAACCATATTATTATTTTATGAAATTTGATTTGAATTTATTTTTAAAAAATAATGATATTTATAGAATAATAATTATAACTTATAATTCATATAAACTTATTTAAATATTATGAATTAAAAGTATTATATATATATATATGGATTATTTGTTTATTATTTATTAAATATATTAATTCAAATACATATAATAAATTGTGAAAATTATAATCATTTAAATAAAAACTAAAAAATAATGAGATAATATAATAAAACAAAAAATAAAAAAAAACCAAAATCAGGCTCATGATATCTGGAGAAGTATAATGGAGTGTTTGTTATCATAAATCTTTTTGGGGAAGAAGGGAGGTCGAGTTTAAGAGGTGTTGTGTTTGAGGAATTCAAATCCAAGGTATGAGGGCCTTCACCATCGCATTGAGCTGGGATAGTGTTCTAGGCTTGATCGATGGTGGTCTGCTACTAGACAAGATTCAAACATGAATGAGGTTTCAGATAAAACGTGGACCATAAGATAGGGTTTTTGAGTTATAATGCATGTTTGGAGGGTATTGGTTGCTGTTATGAATTTTGAAGCAATCCACATCTAGGGTTTCAGTGGCAGATCTACTTCAATATAGAAATGTAGGCATGTGTTTTCCAATATAGGCCACTATTATTGTTTTATATAATTCGATTCATGTGGTTTCACCTTTGATTCGTTATTATATAATTATCACTCTTTAGTTTTGTGTGGTTCATGGGTGTTATATGTTTTTTGTAGACCACTCGATTTGAAACCTATTTTGATTATATATTGGGTTTAATAGTGGTATTTTTCTCATTGTGATAATTTTTTAGTTGATTTTTTCTTCTGGATGATGCCAAGGATTATTGAATATTCCTAGGCTGTATATATAAATACAATATAGAAAATATTTTCCAATGAAATCAATTTATATATCTTGTTTGATCTTTTTTTCATTTTATTCATCGTTTCTATTCAATAAATATCAACAAAAATTAAAATTGCATACAATTGGACCCATTAATAGTTTTTTTAGCAAGATGCATACTGCATGAATAAATTTAATATAATCCAATGTTAATCGGTGATGTTATTCTATAAATATGAGTATTTTTCTATAATTTATTTTAAAAATTTCAATTTCAATTATTACTTTAGTGTGATAATGAGAGTGAGGGTGTTCAAAATAGTTGCTAAATATGGTTTCCATCATTTCTGTTTTATATTTCAAGTAAGGTTGATGGCATATTAATTTATTTTCAATTATACATCTATATTTTTAATTTAGTATGTGGCTATATTTTTTTCAATGTTATGATATTATATTAGAATGAAATATATTTTCACATACACACTATTATTCTATGTATTTTTTATTTATAAAAAAGTATATTTCTTTCGAATTATATTTATAATCATTGATTAATTATTTGTGTATATTTCTTTATTACAAGTGATTATATTATCCATCATGAAAAGTCATATATTAATCTAGAAACTCATAAAATATCTTTTAGATATATTCATGTTATGTATTTATATGACTATGAAATTATTTTCATCTTACATAAATTTTTAAATCATTATTTAAATTAATTCTATAACTTCTATTTTAAAAATGGGATATAAAATAATAAAATATTATTGAAAATTATTGCTAAGTGGAATTAATTTTATACACAATCTATATGTTTGTAAGAAAAAAATTTATTTAAAATTTAATAGGAAATCATTCTTTGTTTTATGATTTATAATAGTATTTAAATAAAGATAAAAAACATCATGATACATGTGTATGAATTTCATTTATCATAAATTTTATTGCCAACATCTGTAACACAAGACATATCTATATTTATATCACATTCCATAGTTCATATTATTTGTATATGTATATGTACTAAATTAACCATACTTCTATAGGAAACTACCATAGAAATTATTTGTGTTAGTTATGTGAATGAAATATCAATAATTGATTAACAATCTTTCTTTTATGAACATTTTATGTGTTATGTAACATCTAAAACAAAATAAATTCAATTTCTCTAATTTATCAAGAGTTTTATTAATTAAGTTATACTTTTAAAACTATTTATATGTATATGTGATTATATTTAAAAAAAATTAAATATAGAAAAACCAGTGAATAATGTATCTATATATGTAAAAATGTTTAAAATTATTTTATAAAATTTTCCCTTAACCATTGTAAATATGGTAGATAATTGGGGAGTGAATTCATTACTTAGCAAGTGGGTTGGCCCATGATGTCCATCAATGTTGTAGGTGGCCTCAATATTATTTGTTGTTAGAAGATATCTCTTATTTTTAAAAAACCACCGGAATATGACTAATGTAATTTTTGAGATTAATTAGTTTTAAATGAAATGTAGTTTTTTTAAGTCGTAAGTATGTCCAATAATGATTTCCAATGGTGTTTCTAATTTCATTTTCCAAAGTATTCTAAATATAATATTTCTAATTTTATATATATTATTTTATAACCCCTTACTAAAAAAATTTCATTCCAATTGTTTTAATGAGTTTGTCAATGTTTTAGTGTATTTACTCTATATGCTATATTTTATTATGGAATTAACACACTCACAGAGTTTTATTTATTTGATTTAGTATATTTTGGTTATGTTTTATAGAATGTATCTAATTATGAAAAACACGGACCAGAAAAGTACTCGTTTGTAATAAATTTTGTGTATTTTTTAAGTATCATTTATACAATAAAATATACACAACAATAATTTGAACTGGATGGGTTAATGTCTTTTAGTTTTTATTAGAGATATCTTTTAGAAAAATTTGGCGATTTTATGTTATTGTTTAAGAGTTAGATTATAGAATATTATTAGTCTTAATTTTCTTAATTATAATGATGGTATATTAAAATATTCTATACACTGGTGAATGAATTATGATGACGCAATTTATTTTCAGTGGGGGGATATTACATCCCAAATTGGAATAAAATAATTTTTTATTCTATCTATTTTGATATAAATATCATATCAATAATAATTATCGATTAAGAAAAAAACAAAAGAAAGAAAATAATTTTAATTTTAAGTAGTTAATTGAATAATTATATTATTTTTCCTGATAAGATAATAGATGTTAAAATATGTTTTAATATAATGAAACTAATTTTAATAATTATTAAATAAATTGCATGAAATAATTTTATATATTAGATATAGAATTTTTGTAATATAAATATGATTCAATTTATAAATTATCATTGTTATTAAAATTTTATACATATATGACATTTGACAACACTGAGAAATGTTATGAAACCTATAAATGATAAACAAAAGATAACATAAATCATTTAAATATATAAATGACTACTAATTTAAATTATAAATTTATTTAATATATATTACTAATTTACAAAACAAGTTTGATTTTCTTGACAAAATATTGATATTTATAAAATAAAATAATAAATTTTAATTCATATAAAGCAATTTAAAAATTACGAACATAAATTTCTATATATATATTTAAGAATTTTGTTTATTATAATTACTATATTAGTTAAATATATTAGATAAAATAAATGATAATAAATATATGTAGTTATAAATTTTTAAAAGAAAAAAAATTAGATAGTATAATAAAACTGAAAATAAATAAATGGAAGTAATGTAACTCCTCGACCCAAGTTATCTATAGTCGATGCATTAATTCATAACATTGGGATTATCACAAGGAAATCGCATCTCAAAGAACCGATCAGTTTAGTATTATTGGAAAAAAGATTCAAACATAAGTTCAACTTTACAACATAAAAAGAAATACAACTCTAATTTATTCCATTAGAAACATCACATACTCCTTGATTATTTAAACAAGTCACTCATAACTAAATTCTTCAAATCCTGGGAAAATGAGTCACAAGAAAGTGTTGAGATCAAATGCTCAGTAAGGGTAAGAAATATAGGAGAAGATAACATAAATATTATGCATGGTGAATAATTGAAAACACATGCCTATACAAATAATAAACATGAAAACTTTTATGGTAAGAATTTGAGATAAGTAAATAATGCCATAATAAAACATAGTCATGGGTATTCTACTAGTCAAATAACCACATGAACCATCAATATTGTTTTCATAATGAAGGAATGTATAATGATAGTGATTCTGAAACATCTTTCCAAGGCCTCGGCCAAGATGTCTAAAAAATTTTAAGGCCTTGGCCAAAACAATATATCAAATTGGGAAAGGATTTTTCCAATTCCATGACAAATTGTGTCATGAGAACTACCGATGCACCGAGGGGCTATAGTGTGATGCACCCATTACATACTAAGTCCAATACATTCCTCATATGAAAAGGTCAAAACATAATATAAATATTTGAATTAAAACTAGTATACAAAATGTCAATACTTTTCCCATAAACCATTAATGGAATAAAGAGAACACATCCACATTAAAGAATATCACATAACCTTCAATAAAATATGGATGATTTGTATCATAATGAATCGACTTCAAACAAGTATAAAATACATCAATGGATGTTGACATTGATGAAATCAAAACTTTTTGACAGAAATATCTCTTTCTTTTTTTTAAATCATTTAAAGACAAATAATTATAAAAGAAAACATTTATTTTGAAAATATTCATATAATTGTGTAACAAAATCTTTGACAATGTTATAACGGTGTATAATAACCGTTCCCTCTATATAAGATAAAAAAACATTCTTACCTTAATTTTGTCGAAAAGGTCATAAAGTACCTTGTTTGGAAAACGAATGAAAGATTCCTTTCCTAAAATATGAGGTCAAGTAATGGTATAAATAACTTTAACCTATATTATATAAAATAGTAAAAATGTTTTGAAATGTATTTTTATGAAAACACGGATGTGGATGATAAAGCGGTGCTAGTAGATACTTATATAAAAACAACCTCTGATAATAAAAAGATTGTGATGTTAACCCTTACCTTGTTCTTTTACATGGTTGAGGGTTTGTTAAACTCATGTATAATAGTGAAATAATTGTTATTAAATTATTAAAGAACTTTATGCATTAATATGATGTCATATATGATTTTCTAATATTGCTTTGATAATGATATTTCAGAAGTATCATCGTCTTAGTTCTTAACTTATTTGTTTTCCTTTATATGTTTTGATACATAAGTTGTGTTTGTTATGGATAGGATGTATTTGAGTCATATCCAGAATGATATTATGTTCTTAATGATAATTTTTAATAAGAAAATGAAAACTATTCTTGAATGGATACGATGGGGAAGGAATTTTATCGCGTTCCTGGAGATGGTAATCTGTACGTACGCACGAGCAACAGTATCATTATTTTGATATTAAAATAGTATATAATTGTATGTAATATCATATATAAAGAATAATTATCATGTTATATTTATTATTTACATTAGTTATACTCATTATTATACCCATCCAAATCATGAAGTGTTTGAATAACAAACATCACCACGACATGGAGACGGTAAGACGTACATACACATGTTTGATGACAAGTCATTTATAGCATGGATAGAATAAAAAATATGGTTGTATAATTTTTTTAATAACATCACAGTATATAGAAGCTATATGTGTTATTATTTTATAATGGAAACTATAATGAAATACTCTATGTAAGAAGAAAAGAACATGAAAGAGTGTGGTGAAATTATTACCTCTTCTTCGGGTTCTTCATTTTGATTTGGTCAAAAGGCTCCATTGGTTGGGTGTATGACCAAAGTAAGGCCTCTAAGATAAATTGAGGGTTTTTCAGAGGATATTTGAGCCTGATTTATATTATCCAATGGATTGAGAGGTTTAATAAATGTCTAAAAAGTGAGTAATTTTTATATGGGAGAGGAGGGGTTCTTTACAAAAGTTTGAAATAATCATGTTATTATAAAAAAATATTCAGTTTACAAAGATCAACTAATCATTAATGTGAAAGTTAATATGAATCATGGTTGAAAATAAATAATTAAATAAGAATTGGTCAGGTTTTAGATATTGTTTTAATATTTATAATCTTATTTATTTAAATCGTTTATTAATGAGGTAAATATTGCATCATAATTGTGTCATAATTAATTTAATATATTTGATGATCAAAAATTAAAAAATAAATTCTGAGATATAAGAAATATTTTTATTTTTCCAAATAATATTTATAGTTTAATGGATAACTTATATAACTCCATGTAAAAATCGATTTAATATAAAATAATTGTTTATGTCATTTTTTTTACATTAAATTAATTAATATAATGTGTCATTATTACTCCCATGGGGATCCATGGCGTCCAAAATTCATCCCTATGAAGCCCATGGTCGGATATTTATCATAAAAAATGATTAGGACAAATGTTATGGTAATTTACTATTATTATAATACTATATTTTACCCTTATTTATTATTTTACACATTAATCATTGTAAATAAAATATTTACTGAAGTAAATATTTAAAATGTCTAAATATATAAGTTAACTATTTACACAATTTAGAAATATTGATTCTAAATATGGAATCCATTTTTCCAAAAATAATACCTAGAAGTGGGAAAAATTAATTTAAAATTAAATCCCTCTATCAAAACAAAAAGCTTGTTTTTAAGAAATAATAACTATCAAAAGATTGACACTTGTATATTTATAGTTTAAAATTGACATTACATCCAATGAACAACAATTAGATTAAATGGTAAAAATATAATCTAATTATACTTTAAAACAACGCAAAATTATAATTTAACACTATAAATTATTTTGATTAAAAAAGTTATTTTTAATTAAAATTTAGTATTTTTCACTATTTATCAAAAATATGAATGTTATCAGAAAAGTGACAAAACTTCACCAAAAGCTAATTTTGATATTCTGAATCCAATAATGGTGTCTTTTTCGAATTATAAAATTTCAAAAATTTAAAAAATTGTGTATTACTATTCATAATGGCTGCCTTGATTGGTCATTGTGTGTTAGAATCGCGATGTTGTGAACAATGCAAGTTATTGCATTATTCAAAGGGAAAAATACCGTCGAAGCATGGGTTGTTACATTCTCCCCTCCTTCAAATAATATTTTTCCTCGAAATTTCTAGATGAATAAAAAATAAAAATATTCTGGCGGTTCTTTATCATTTGATCCTCGGGTTCCCACGTTGCCTCTTCCATCTTATGGTTTCTCCATATAACATTTACCAGAAGAGTTGTTTGGTTTCTCAACACTTGTTCTCTGGTATCAAGAATCTTGACAGGATCCTTTCAATAAGATAGATCGAGTTCAAGTTCAAATTCCTCAAAGATGATTACACGAGTTGTGTCAGGAATGTATTTTCTCAATAGTGATATGTGGAACACATCATGAACTTTGGAAGGACATCGCGGCATTACCAAACGGTAAGCTACAACCCCAATTTATTTTGGTATCTCAAATGGTCTAATGTACCTGGTACTTAATTTACCCTTCTTACCGAATCTTATAACTCTCTTTCATGGAGTTACCATCGAGAAAACATGATCTCTAACATGAAATTATAAATCTTTTCTTCGGTTATCGGCGCATCTCATCTGCTAAAATTGAGCTGCTTTGATGTGATTTTGGATTACCTTCTCCTTTTTCATCATTTCCTCACCATGTTCTTGGCCTTTGAGTTTTCTTTCACCAACATTATCCCAATAAGTTTTTATGTAACATCTCTTTCCATATAACGCTTCGTATGGTGCCACCTGAATACTTATATATAAGCTATTGTTATAGGAAAATTCTACCAGAGGTAAATATTGATCCCACATAACTTGAAAGTCAAATGAGAAATATCTCAACATGCCTTCTAAGGTTTTAATAGTATGTTCTGATTTTCCATCATCTGAGGGTGGTAGGTAGTGCTCAAATGATGTTTTGTATCCAGGGATTCCTGAATACATTTCTAGAATCATGATGTAAAATGGGGATCACGATAAGAAATAATCGATAGAGGTACTCCATGATGTCTTACAACTTCATTAATATATAGTATTTTCAAACGTTCATGTGGTAAATCATCCCTTATAATATGAAAATGTGATTAGTTGGTAATATGATCAACAATAACCCATATTTCATCATTTCTTCTATGAGTATTTGGTATTCCCATGTCAAATTCCATCATAATATTATCCCACTTCCACTCAGGTATGGGAAGAGGTTCAATGACTCCTACAGGATGTTTCCTTCCAGCTTTCACTTATTTATAAACCATAAATCTTTTCACATAATCAGAAATTCCTCTCTTTATGTTGTCCTTCAAAAAATGTTCCTTCAAATCTCTATACATCATGGTGATCCCAAGGTTTATAGAGAAATTGGAGCTATGAGAATCATAAAACAATTCCATTTTTAGATCAGGTATATTAGGAACACAATATTTCTTCCCAAGTTTCAAAATTCCATCTTCATATACGATGTTGATTTATCATCCATCATTCACAGATTTAATCTTCATTAGAAATTCATCATCATAAGTCTGACAATATTTTATCCTTTCTAGTAGAGATGGGTTTTCAACCATTTGAAAATGTATTGATGTTTCACCTTACATTGTTATTCCCATATCCATATTTACTAGATCCATGTATAAAGGATCATTTTTAACTCTCATCTTGTTCAAGACTTCGTGATCCTTTTTGCTCAAAGAATCTTCCACCATACTTTCCTTCCCTAGGTTGTAGTGTATCGTGCAATCATAATCCTTGAGTATTCAAGACATCTCTTTTGCCTCATGTTGCATTCTTTCTGTGAGAAAATAGCTTTAAACTCTTGTGATCATTATATATCTCACATTTTTAACCATGGAGAAAATGTATTTATATTTTCATATCATTGATTATAGATACTAACTGAAGATCATGATTTTTATAGTTTTGATAATGACTTGTTAGTTGTTGTGATGCATAGGCAATAACTCTATCATTCTGCATAAGGACACAACCAAGTCCTTTTTTTGATGTATCACATTAAATAAAAAACCCACCATTCGCTGATGATAGAGTCAAGATAGGATCAGTGACTAATCTTTTCTTCAGTTCTTCAAAACATTCTTCACTCTCTTTGGTCCAAAAAAATTTAACCCCTTTACGTGTGAGCTTGGTTAATGGGTTAGCCAATCTGGCCAGATTATGGATGAAACGTCGATAATAACCTACTGAACCAATAAAAATGTGTACCTCTGTTATACTCATCTATGTTGGCCATTTATGGATTTCTATTTTCATAGAAGGATCAACGGAGATTCCATCCTTAGAGGCAATAGGTCAATGAAAATAAATCTCTTGATGCCAGAATACACAGTTGCTAAACTACTCATATAATTCATTTATTATGTGGGTTTTCAAAATGATGTGCAAGTGATTTTTATGATCTTAAAATATTTTGGAGTATACCAAGATATCATCTATAAATACAACTAAAAAGTCCTCAAGATATTCCTTAAAAACTCTACTCATTGATCAATGAAAACAGAGGGTACATTAGTGAGCCCAAAATGCATTACTGTAAACTCGTAATGCCCGTACCTGGTTCTAAATGTTGTTATTGGAATTTCTTCCTTTTCACACAAAATTGATGATATCCAGATCAAAGGCCAATCATTGAAAAATATTTATCTCCATGATGTTGGTTGAATAAATCACCAATGAAAGTTAAGGGGTACTTTTTCTTTATTTTTATAGCATTGATCTCCCTGTAGTCAATGCACAACCTCATAGATCCATCGATCGTTATAACAAAAAGATAGTGGATCTCCATAGAGAAACATTAGGGCATATAAATCCCTTATTACTGAATTTATCTAGTTTTTTCTTTACTTCCACTAATTCTATAGTGGACATTCAATAAGGGGTCTTCAATATGGTCCTTCAACTATGAATTAAATCAATGGAAAAATCAACTTCACGCTCTGGAGGATGTCTAGGTTAATCCTATAGAAACACATCAACATATTCTGGAACAATAGGCACATCATCTATTAGAACATTCCTTTCCTCACCCATTGTTATTTAAGTCTCTTCCTCCCAGATAATTGAATATAGTTGAGCTAGTGGGGGTAGATCTAGATAAGAATCAGATGGTGAAGTTTTTTCTATAATTATAAGTTACTCCTTCTCAACATCGAAAATTGAATACTACATATTAGAATAAATTTTTAAATCATGTTCTTAAAGACAATCCATACCGATGATTATATCAAATTCCATCATGGTTATGATAATGAGATCAGTAGATAATGAATATTTATTTTCCCTAATGGGAACTAATTTAAAAAACATAGTTGCAATGATACTTCCCTTAAGAGTTTTCACTGACAACTCCCTTGTTAAATAAAATTGGAAATATATCATTTACATTGAAAAATGGAAAGATATGAAACATTGCGATAATACAAAATAAAATAATTCATTTTCTAAACTTGAGGATACCATTAAATTACCTGCAACCACATATTTTGGAGCTTCAGCCTTAGCAGTAGTGATTTCATATTTTTTCCCTTGATCCCTTATCTATTTCTGAGGTATGTTTCCCTACATCTTTATAAATTCATTTTCATAATGTCCCATATCCCTAAAATTGTATCATTGAACATTAGTAGCTTATTTCTTCCCATTACAGTCACCAACAAGATGGATATTCTATCCACATTTTTAGGATACTCATTTACCTTTTAGACAGACACTAGGGTGTTTTCTTTCACAATTATCACAGGGTGTAAATTAAACCCTTCACTTCTTCCATGTTTCTTTATTTCCTTCCGTAGAGTGTTTATCAGATCTCTTCTTCTCTTTCTTTTCATTAATGTTGTAAGATATACATAATTCCTTTTTTGTCTTGATACCACAAGAGACAATATCTTCGTACATTGAAAAGGATTGTGATACTATTTCTCAATAGAGAAATGGTTTTAACCCATCAAAGAAACAATCATTATTATATAATAGGTTATGTATATAATTTTCAGCATACCTTCGTAACCTTGTAATGTTGGATTCATAATTTGCGACATTTTCATCCTCCTTTTGCCTCAGACTCAGAAATTGCCTTTCCATATCCGCTCGACGGTCACGAGGATATTAATTTTCAATGAAATCCTCTTTAAACTCTCTCCATTCCATACATGATACGTTTTCATCCTCATTTGTGTTTTGAATCAATTACCACCAATGATCTTCATTTCCTATGAGGCGATAAACTGACATGACAACTTTTTTCCTTTCACTACTCTCCAAAGCATAAAATATTTTATCAATGGAATATGTCCATTTCACAAATAATAATGAATTTGTACTCCCATTGAATGTAGGTGGTTGTTTCCTTATGAAGTGATATAACATTGACCCTCTGCGTTGTGGATCGGGGTGCTCCATACAGTTAAGGTTATTATTCATAACCTGAGTGAGTAGTCCCAGTATGGTGATATGCTGATCTGCACCAGGTGCATACCCAGCTCCACTATAATTATCTTTCATTGGAGGGAAATCCTTAAAATGGATTACGTGTATTGATACGATTTCCATTCCTTAAACTTGGCACCATTTATAAACATTGGCATAAACTAGATTAGTTTATGAATCGAAATACAAAATTCCATAGTTGTAAAACTGTTAAATTAAATTGAAAATTTTATGGATATAAACCAAAATCATAATAATGTTTTATTTGATGAATAATATACTCATAAATCATTCATAATTTTTTTAAAGAAAATTCTAATTATCCAAAGCGTATCCCACAGGTGTGTCATAACCAAGAGTGCATCAAGGACCATTATTGTGCACCAGTTCCTGTTCAAGTCTAGCTCAAAGTGGTGTTTTCAGGTTTTACCCCTAGGTACATCTGTGCTAGAGCCACCTCTACCTGCTCGTATCTAGACAGGGTTGTATTGAATGTAAAATACACAAAATCTATACGTTACCAAAATTCATGGAAGTTCTACAATAATAATCCTCAAAGTCTCTCTTAGGGTAATGTGCTCTAATAAGAGTTTTTCAAAATCTAGTTTCCATGGTTTATACAAACATACTCTGATACCAACTATAACGCCCCGACCCCAGCAACCCAGATTCGGTGCATTATTACATAACATTTTCACGATCACAAGGAAATCATATCCCAAAAGACCGATCAATTTAGTATTATTGGAAACAAGATTCATATATAAGTTCAACTTTATAACTTGAAAACAAATAAAACAGTAATTTATTCCATTATAAAAATCCAATCCTCCTAGATTATTCCGGTAATTCAATCATAACTATATTCTTCATATCCGGGTAAAATGAATAATAAGAAATGGTCAAGCTTAAACACTCAGTAAGGGTAAGTAATATAGTGGAAGAGAACATAGATATTAGGCCTGGTAAAAAATTGAAAACACATGCCTTTACAAATAATAAACAACGACACTTTTATGGAAGGAACATGAACTGAGTGAAGTGTAACATAATAAAACATAGTCATGGGTACTATATTAGTCGAATAGCCACAAGATCCATCAATATTATTTTCATTATGATGGAATGTGTAATGTCGGACATTCTAAAAAATCTTGTCAAGGCCTTAACCATGATGTCTTAAAATTATTAACGCCTCATCCAAAACCATATATCATATTTGGAAATGCCTCGACCAATTCCACATCTAATTGTCTCATGATACCAAACGATTCACCGAGGAGTTATAGCCAGCTCCACCCGTCACATACTAAGTCCGATACAATACTCATATGGAAAGGTTGAAACCTAACATAAACATTCGTATTAAAACTAGAATAAAAAATGACAATACATTAACTATGAACCATGAATGGAACAAAAAGAACACATCCACAATCAAACATTTCACAAAAACTTCAATAAAATATTGACAATTTGTATCAAAATGAATCGACTTCAAACAAGTAAAAATCCATAAAAGAATGTTGACATTGATGAAATAAATACTTTTTGACAAAAATATCACTTTCATTTTATTGAAATCATTTAAAGTCACATAATTATAAAAGAAAACATTTATTTTGAAGATATTTATATAAGATTGTCAGGGAAGCTTCGACAATGTAATAATGGTGTAGAATAACGGTACCCACCATATATGTTAAAAAACATTCTTACAATAATTTTATCGAAAATGTCTTAAAGTGCATTGTTTGGAAAACGATGAAATGATTCCTTTCAAAACATGTATGGAAAAATAAGGGTATAAATGAATTTAATCCATAGTCTAGTAAATATAAATTTTTTGTTGAAATACATTTTTAATAAAACACGAATGTGGATGATAAAGAGGTCTTAGTAGATACTTACGTAAAAACATCCTTGGATAATAAAAAGATTATGAAATTAACCCTTACCTTATCCTTTTCCTTGGTTTTGGGTATGTTACCCTCTTATATAATGGTGAATTCATTATTATTAAATTATACAATATCCATATACATTAATATTATATCATATATGATCTTCTAATATTTCTTTGATAATGATATTTCAGTTGTATCATTGTTTTAGGTGTTAACTGATTTGTTTTCCATTATATGTTTGCCGTGTTTTTTATGTATAGGATGTATTTTACTCATATATAGAATGAAATTATGTTCTTAATCATTATTTTTAATTACCAAATGAATACTATTCTTGAATGGTTATGATGGGAAATGGATCTTATCGTGTTTGTGGGGATGGTAATCCATACGTACGCACATGCGACAATATCATTATTTTGATTTTAAAATATTATATAATGGGATGGTATATCATATATAAAGAATCATTTTCATGTTATATTTATTATTTACATCAGTTATATTCATTATTAAACCTACCAAAATGATGAAGTGTTTGAATAACAAACATCCCCATGATGTGGGGTGACTTTGTCATTTATAGGATGGATAGAATAACAAATATGGTTACACAATTTGTATTATAACATCATAGTATATAGAAGATACTGAATTTTGCATTTTATAATAGAAACTACAAAGAATGAGGAAGCGGAAGAAGAAAATAACTTGAAAGAGTGTGGTGAAATTATTACCTCTCCTTTGGGTTCTTCCCTTTGATCTGATTAAAAGTACTCTATAGGTTTCCATTATGGCCAAAGTAAGGCCTCAAGGATGACGTGAGGGATGTTGGGAGGATATTTTCATAGAGTTTGTATGATCCAAAGGCTTGAGAAGTGTGCGAAATGGGTAGGAAATTAGGGCATTTAATAAGGGAGAGGAGGGGCTCTTTAGGAATGTTTGAAACAATTATTTTATTATAAAAATATCTTCGGTTTCAACAGACCAAATAATCATTAAATAAAATTTTAATATGAATCATGGTGGAAATAAAATAATACATTAATAATTGGTGAGGTTTAGGATATTTTTTTAAAATTTAAAATTTTATTTATTTAAATCATTTATTAATGATGTAAATATCACATCATTATTATTTAATAAATAATTTAACTTATTTGATGTCCAAAAATTATAAAATAAATAACATGATGTAGGAAATATTTTTATATTTCCAAATAATATTTATAGTCAAAATGATAACTTATATAACCCCATGTAAAAATTTATTTAATAAAAAATATTGGTTTATGTCATTTTTGTCATTACTTTAAATTAATTAATATAATGTGTCATTATTACTTCCATGTAGATCCATGTGGTCCCAAATTCGTCCCAGGGATTACCATGGTCGGATATTTATCATCCAATAGGATTAGCACACATGTTAGGATAATTTAATATTATTATAATACTATATTTTACCCTTATTTATTATTTTTACCCTTCTATCATGGTAAATAAAATATTCACTGAAGTAAATAATTTAAAGGCCTAAAAATAAAATATATCATTTAAAAAAATTTGGGCCTACTAATTAAAAATATGGAATCCATTTTTCCAAATTCAAAACACATAAGTGGTAGAAATTAACTTAAAATTTATCCCTGTTGTCAAAACAAAACGTGTGGTTTTATGAAATAATAACTATCAAAAGATTGCCACTTGTTTATATATATTTTAATTGTGAAATTACATAAAATGACCAATATTATATTAAATGGTAAAAATATAATCTAATTATACTTTCAAACAAATCAATATTATAATTTGAAACTATAAATTATTTTTATTAAAAAGTTATTTTTAATTAAAATTTAGTATTTTCACTATACATAAAAAACATGAATGTTATCAGAAAAGTGCCAAAAATTCACCCTAAGAAAATTTTGATATTATGACTAAAAAAATGGAGTCCATTTTAAAAGATAAAAAATATAATATCTCAAAATGTCGGAATTACTATTCCTAACGGATACTTTGATTGGTTGTGGTGTGTTGGAATTTCGAAGTTACGTACAATGAAAGATATTGCATTATTTAAAGGAAAATATACTGTGGAAGCATGGGGTGTTACAAGTAAATCATTATCGAGTTCCTGTTTTCTTGAAAGAAAAATTTAGGTTTCATTTTCGAGATAATGTTTTGGGTAAAAGGGTCGCCGAGATTGGGAGGTGTCTTGGTTGTGTAATTCCAAGCTGATGTCTCAGGGACATCGCCATCACATCGAGCATGTTCGGGGGATTGAGGATTGATCGATGGTCATTGGATGCCTATTGAGGTCAAAAATTGGTGAGGTGTCTGATTAAACATGGACCTTCGATAATGGTTTTCACAGATGATGTGTTTCTAAAGGGTTTCTTTTATTTTCTGGGTTTTTAAAGAAATCATGATATGTGGTTTTTTGTCATGGATCTACTTCGAACTTCTGAGGTAAGAGTTTGTTTTTCTTTATTGGTCCCGATTTTAATTTTGTTTATCATGATGTTTTTCATTTCATTTCTAAGTCCATCATCAATCATTTTTAATGTATGATTATGCTCTATTCATGGTTGTTATATCACTTTCTTTGAACAATCTATGTTTAATCCAATTTTTATAATGGATTGGATTTAATTGAAGTATTTGTATCATTAGTGTCTTTTGGTTTACTCGATTTATTTTTGGATGAGGTACAATATTCTTTATGAATACTTTATTGTTTAGATGAAAAAAATTAGAATATATTTTCATTTATAATTGTTATTGATATCGGGTTTGATCACTATGTCATTTTTTCGTTGTTTGAATTCGATAAATGTCAATAAAAAGTGCATATATGTTGACCCATTAACAGTGTTCTTGGTAAGATGTATGTTATATTAATGAATAAAATATATTCTAATTTTAATTAGTGAATTTATTTTTTATATATGATTATTATTCTATATATTTCTGAAATTTATAGTTTAATTTATTACTCATGTGTGAGAATGAATGTGACTTTCTGTGAAGCATTAGTGGGAAAAGGTTTCAAGAATTTTATCCAATGATTCATGCTTGGGTGATACCATGTTTATTATTTAAAATTATACCTATATATTTAAAATTTATTATGGGGTTATATTTATTGTTCTATGTTATGAAATTATTAAATAAGAAAACAAAATTTTATATATCAAAATTTTATTTTAAAAAATTTTGTTATAAAAAATTATATTACATTCAAATTATATTAATTATCATATATTTATTATTTATTCAGAGTATGTTACTTCAAGTTCATATTTTTTCATTATGAAAGGACATATATTTTTCAACAATAATTAAAATATCATGTAGATATATTTATATTAGGTAATTTTATGTTTATAAAATTATTTTCTGGTTATTTAATTTTTTATATCATGTAATATATTTATTTATGTGCTTCTATTCATAAAATATTATTTAAAAAAATAATAAAGTCTGGATTTTTATTATTAAGTGGATCTAATTTTATCTAAAATATATATATTATTATGAAAAATGATTATTTTAAATTTATTTTGAGATCAGTTTATTTTTTTTCTTGATTTATAGAATGTTTTAAATAATAAGAAAAAAACATCCTGATACATGTGCATGAATTTCATTTGATATACAAGATATGACCATCATCAACAACACTCAACATATCATGAATTTATCTCACATGCATTATTTTTTTTATTATTTTAAAATCATTTCATTTTTAATTAATCATACTTTTTTGGAAAACTACATTTGAAATTATCTTTGTGGGTGAAGTGAATGAAATCTTAATACATGAATAACAATATTTATGACATAGATATTACATGTGTTGTGAATTTTATAAAAGGGGACAAATTAAGTTCATCCGATTTTTCAAAAGTTTTCTTAATTAGGTTGTATGGGTAATTTTATTTATAAGTATACTTGATAATGTTTTCAATGTTTTTAATGTAAAAAACTAGTTAATAATTTAAGTATAAATGTAAGAAAGCATATAATGATTTTATAATATCTGGATATGAATTTTGTAAGTATGGTATGGAATCAGGGAGTGAACCAATCCCTCAGCAAATGGGTAGGTCCATGAAAACCTAAATTGTTTCAATTGGCCTTATGATTTTTTCAGAATCATGTATACTATTTATATAAAATCATCAGAATATATTTAATGCATTTTTTAGAATAATTAATTTTCAATTTAATGTATTATTTAAAAATAGTTATTACTTTCAATATTTTTTTCCAAAGGTAACTCTAAAATGATTTTTTAATTATATTTTTAATGCATATTAGAATAGTTTTATCAAAGATATTTAAAACCCCATACTGAGCAAAATAATTTCTCACCATATGTTTTTAATTTATTTATCTAATGTTTAGTTATTTAATTTGAGATGTGTATTTCATTGAAGAAACATTGTTCTCAAATACATTAATTTATATGATTTTTTATAGTTTTTATATTGTTTGGAATGTATCTAATTCTCAAAATAATAGGTTTGAAAAGGTTGTGAATTGTAATAATTGTAGTGTATTTGTATAATTTAATTTATAAAAATAAAATAAAAAATTATATGAGATAAACCCAGAAGACTGGGTTCATGTAATTATAGGAATGTTGTAGGGTACATGAACAACCACACTACCAGCCATTCCACAGGATCATTTAATAATTATCAAAACCACTACTTTAATGGGATATATTTAATAATAGACTTGTGTTCACTCTTCCCCCACATTAGATCTGATATCCCCTTCGTTGAGGATGGAAAATGATCTTTCTCATCTCAGTAATTCTTTGGGGGGAGGAAATCATCAAATGCCTCCAATAAAATTAGGATTCTCGTGATATAGAAAAGGCCCCAATGACTGATGATGAACACCCCATGGTGTAGATTAACTGTATTAGTTTCTAGGGACTATTTTCTCAACAACATGGTCATGATCACCTGTACTGGGTATACATTGAACTATGAAGCCCATGATTCTTCATAAATCCCAACTCACATTATCAGTCCTTCCATCCAACATTAAAATTTTTAATCATATAAAGAGGAGGCCTAGAAGGACCATACAAGCGAAGGGAATCCCATATTATGAGGGCCTGAAATAATGCAGTCCAAGAGCATCACCCTGCATAAGATTCACCCCCTTTGTCTTAAGTTGAGACACATTAGTAAACCACAACATCTGAGAGCCAGGTACCGCGATTGAGGCCATATAGTCTGCCACTTTGTTCCCCTAATGCCACATATGTGATATTCTAACATTTTCCTTGATGAGATCCGTGCATTGTCTAATAGTGTAGATGATAGACCATGGGATGGTGCCTTTATACATGAGAGCATCATGGATAGACATTGAGTCTGTTTCAATGTGGTCAATGGAAATTCCACTGCTATTTCTTAAAGAGAGTCCATACAGGACTGCCAGTGCTTCCACTCAGATCGAGGAACCGCTTCCATAATGCACCATGAAGGCAAGTATCAATCTTCCTTTGGAGTCCTGAATGACTCCTCCTCCACGCATGTCACCCAACACACAGGATCCATATGAATTGAGTTTAAGACCAGCTTGCGGGGGAGATCACTGAACCCACCATCCTTGCACCTCTTCACTATTCCAAATACCCCCCTATGGGTATCCTGCACCACCCCAACGGAGAATGCCCCCTCCCAAATCATGTGGTGCCAAAGAGGTCGATCAGCAAGCAACGGGTATTCGCCACCATGGAGCGACCAGTGAAACTGCTCCCCTTATATTTAGCCCAGTTCATAGCTTGCCGAAGGCTCCAGCCGGCCGTGTAGAAAATGAAGGCTCACACCTTCATATCCTCCTCTGTCCTGCTATCCTCCTAAAACCAGTGTTCCGTAACCATCTCCGCATTACCCTCTCAAGGAAGGAAACCTGTAAAGGAGACGAAGAACCTCCAAACGTGTTGAGCCCATTCTCACTCGAACGAAATATGGTTCATGTTCTCCTCGCTTCTATTCCCGCAGCACTGGAAACATGACGCCAGACTGATACCAATCTGTTTTATGTGATCATCAGAGGGAATTGCTTTCTTCCGGATCCTCCAAGTGAGGAAGTTGAGTTTTGCAGGTATCTTTTTACACCAGGTCATACTATGCCATCATTCACGTTTCCCTGGAGGTGTGCTCCTGCTGTAGAAATCTTTTGCGTTGAACCTCCCTGAAGTAGACGGGGTGTATGCAAATCTATAGTGCTCTATATTCAGAACCACAAAGTCGAAAACATCTTGTTGTGGGGCGTCAATAACCAATATAAAGAACAGGGGTTACATACTTGCCTCCCTGAAAGAGATGGATGGGGTCGGGCATCCTGGGTATCCAAGCACTTCGCCCGCCCAGTTGTTTTGCCAGAAGTGGATGCTGCCTTCCCCGATAATCCATTGCAAGAGCGGTAAAAGAGACGGTATAATGTTAAAAACTGAGGACCATAACACTGAGCCCCTTGTAGTGCAAGGAACTTTATCGGCCTTATATATCTGAGACATCTTCATCCCCCACAAGGTTTGATCCTCAATGGTCTCCCGTACAAGCTTTTCATGCATGTAGTGGATCATGTCTGCCATACTCTTAACATTGATTCCCCCTTCACTCGTGGGTCAGACCATCTTATCCAATGACACCCACTGCATCTTTCCCTCTCCCACAACATCCCATGTGAAGCACACAGACATCCTATCAATGATCCTAATAAACCCCTTCAGCAAGCATGATGAGGCCAAAGCATGCACCGGGATCACAGATAGTACACTATTTACCAGGGTGATCTAACCTCCGAAGGATAGAAAATGGGTTTTCCAATTCAAAATGCGATCTGAGATACTGTTCACCACACTGTCGAAGTCCCTGATACTCAGCCGTCCTACCGAGATAGGGGTACCGAGGTACTCCATGGGAAAGGATCCTCTCCCCATTCCCAGCAAGCTACCCATCCTGGACACCCTGTTCGAGTTGCAAGAAGAAGGGATAAAAAAGCTACTCTTCTCTCTGTTAATGATTTTTCAGCTCTAGAATTAGTATTCCTCGAGGATTCTGTTTAGCTCTCGAAGGGACTTCCTCCCACCATTCATGAAGAAAATCGCATCGTCAGTGAAAATCAAATGTGATACAGGGGCGCAGTAAAGCTTCCTACGGTAAGGCAGAATGGCCCCTTCATGGACTCCATTATAGATCATCCTACTCAGTGTATCTTTCATGATTATGAATAAGCTCGGCGAAAGTGGGTCACCTTGGAAAATTCCATGGATGGATTTGAAAAAGCCATAGGTTCTCCTCAAAAACGACACAGACATCCACGAAGAACTCACGCACCTGAAGATGATGTCACAGGCCCATAGAGAGACTCCCATCTTCACAAGTACTCTGTTCATGAAACCCCATTCCATCCTATTGTAATCTTTCTTCATGTCCAGCTTAATAGCCTTGGTAGAACCACTAGATGGGGTGTTTAGGTCTCTCAGCATCTCCTGTGACATCGAAACAGCTCCCTGGATCGATCGGTCCTTGAAAAATCCATGTTTCTCCGGAGCAATCCATTGGTGAATGAAGCTGGGCATCCTCCTATTGATAATACTCGCCAGGACCTTATAGGGGAAACTGCACCTACCCACGGGACGGTAGTGGGCTAGGAAGGAAGGATATTTTCTCTTTGGTAGAAGAACCATAGTGGTCACAGAAGCAATATGGGGAAGGCCACCCCCTAAGAAGATGTCCTTTATGGCAGCTATAAGATCACCTTTCACCACCTCCCAGGAGCCCCTGTAGAAGGATCCTGGAGATCCATCTGGCCCTGCAGCGCTGTCTGGGTTCAGGTTCCACATCGCCGAATGCACCTCCCCTTCTTTTGGAATTCTTTCCAACAAGGCATTATCCTTTGCAGAGACCATATTCCGGATGCCCTCCCAAAGGTTAGCCATCCCAAATGGGTAACCTTCCTACATGTTCGCACTTGTGCCCAGAAGGAGGTATTTAAAAAACTCGCACACCCTGCCCCCGACCACCTTCACAGCTTCTGAAAAAGATCCAACCTCCATCAGATGATTGGGTTTCACAACCCACCTCCTCTCCCTAATGCATGAATAAAATATTTTTCACATGTCTTATCAGTTTGACATGTGATTAATGGTCTGAGTTGATTTGGATGCACTCCCTGAACATTATGTTGTCCTCCAACTCTTCCCTCCAAGAATCATCTGCATTGGCTCATTGGGAATACATTTATGTCTAGGAATAATTATTTTTTGAGTCATGATCATGAAGGTTTATCTCAATTATAGTTTTCAAAAAAAAATATAGGGGATCATGGACTCACAGATCATTTTTCATGAATAGACGGTTCACAGTGACCAGTTCACTATGAAGTGTTTGTAGAGAAAAATACCAAAATATTAGTTTTCTAAATAGAATTCAAGGAGGGTAGTTTTCAAAGGTTTTGTGATTAAAAGCAAGAAAAAAAAGGTTTTTTCATTGCATGAAGATCAATGTGTTCGAATATAACCCCCTCTTCTATCTATAGTTGTATAGTATTCATAGGTTTGTGATTCCCACTGCCGATTGGTCCGTACACACGAGCTCTGTGAAGAGGCTTCGTGAGGCAGCTTTTCAAAAGGGGGTCAATTTTCAAATTTTTAGAAATTATCACTTAGAATCAGACCCTCCTTCTCCAATAATCTCCTATACTGAGGGGGAAATTTTTTGACGTTGAAATACACGTGTGACATGAATGATATAGGAAAGAATATCTATTTTGGAGACAATTTGAGATATAATCACCCAAATCCCTCTAGAGAGTCTTCTTCATAAAGCCTTGATCATTTGAAAACGGCATGACCTTGTGATGTTCCCAGTTGAGAAGATACATTTTTTAACATTGTAGGATGTGGTGGTGTCCCTCTACAAGTCTCGTAGTGCTTCATGAATGTATTAATGATTGATGGTCTCTTCACCAGTTCAATAGGGACACACCCATTCATGAAGCTCTCAATTTATTCATGTATGGATTCCAATCATCACAAAACCCATTGTCTATAAATGACCCCCTCATTAAAAAAAATTAGGTGTTGGTTTCCCCAACCTTTTGAATTCTAAATTATTCCCAAATTTAGAACCTATTGATCATCCGGAACTGATGTGAAATGAATTGTCTAAGATAAAATTACTTTAAAAAATCACCTTCCATGTGTAGTTGAATTCTTCAACCTAAGGAGGGTATGCCTTTCTAGAAGATGAATAAAATTCTATAGGAAGATGGCCCTTTGAGGAAAATGAGGCTTTTAAAAGAATTCATCCATTATGAAGAACTTATATCAGGAATCAGTGCTTCATTTTGAGGTTGGTTCACCCTTTTTAATGAATCCTAATCTTTGGAACCACTTAACTCATCCAAGAACCTAGGATTCATGAATCACCTAAATGTATGATCCATGATTCATGAAACACCTATCCTAGCCTTATTCATGGATCCTCTATTATTCTTACTCTATTTCATGATGGTTGAGCTCGTAGGGCCCTACACAGAACCAAGACAAGTTGAGTTACACCTCACGTCCCAATGTGAGCTTTGCTACCCACTCTTGTGTCCGCCCACTCCACTCCATGTGTGGTTGAGCCGTCCAAATACCATTTAAAAAAAATAAGAATCATAATTCCAAACTCTTCTATGGACATGAATCCTAAGATGGACATCATGACTGACCACTTCTTCCCTCATTGTTCCCTAGTAGTTCCAAATCCATTTCAAGCCTGAATTCATGGGAAAAATTATCATGTAATCCCATGGGGTGAGGAGTGAGTTCATACAAATTTGATATGTTTTATTTAAAACATAAAACATCTACATCCTAGTTGTATGCCATTAAACTACATGAAAATTTTCCTGTCACATGATTTATAACTACACCCATGACCTATGTGATATGCATATGATGCTATGTGTATATGTAACATGAGATAGACTCCAATATGATGTCATGTGTGACTCTCCCATGAAATAAATTACACCACTAGTATATTCCTAACATAATCCCCACACATATCATTGTGTCTCCTAGTAACACCCCATCATCTGTACACCAGCAGAAAGAGGGGGTTGTTTGATCTTCATATCTTCTTCTTGTCCTCGTTTCTCACACCGAACATGACTCATGTGGGGATATTGGTTATTGGTGATAATTAAATCCTCATGATCTCAAACCCCCTATAGTCCACATATTCATTGTATTTCTAAAACATATCCATTCACCCTATGGTCCTCCTATATATGTGTAATCTACATCCCTTCTGAATGATGTGGGATTTGATTCCAAACTAAATAGGATACATAAGAAGAATACTTGCGGTAGAAAAACAACAAAATCCACATCTACCCTACTGTTTTCTATTCCACATCATCAATATGATCAAAACTCTCACCTAGGATACAATTTTTTCTACATGTTCCTAGGGAAGATCAATGCGTAATCCTCACACCAGCTTCAAATTAGTTAAATTTTCATGTGAAGGGAATCATAAATGAATAATACCAATAACATATTTTGTTGACACAAATTTTTCTTTTAAATAATCCTTACCATATGATATTAAAATTCATGGATCCACCCTATCATATGACCTCAAAATGTGACATCTAACTACATGGGTTTTGATCCCTATCATTTAAACAATGTGACTATGACACATCAATGAGGTTCAATCCTATGAAATGGTAAACCTAGGTGCTCCCTCTTATTGATGTACCTCTCTGGTCAACCTCAATCGATGTTATGATCGACCGTCATGGTGTGACAACATCCATTTAGGGGACACACCTCCCAGTTCCACCATCATAGGGAATTTTCATATATCCTTTAGTAACCCATTATAGTTTGAAAACATCATTTTATGTGAGGCACCTCCCTAATAGACCTACATGGGTCATTCTTATCCACCAATGGGTAAACAATCATCAATCGATATCTTCCTTTTATGAAAAAAAACCTACTAGATATGCCTCAATGGTGTCTTCTAATCCAATCCATTGGTAAACATTCTGGTGTTATCTCAATGGGATCCACCTCCTTGATCCACCTATATATGGTGTTCTAATCAATCTCATACCATATAAACAACATGTAAATCTCTAGCCTTGGTCAATATCAACCAATCATTTTGATCCACATCCAAAATATGTATAACTTTTGTCATATTCTAAAGACATACACTATTAATAGTCATGGTATACCTAATGTAAAATACATGGTTTATATGACCCCACAAAATTCAAAACATCATGAAAAAATGGGATTCATAATGTTAAATCCTTGAAAGATATGCACCTTCTATATCAACTACCTCACAACCAACTTGGGATTCCTTGAGTTCGACTCCTTGGATAACTCCAAGATATTCCCTCCAAAGAAGAAGAATACTGGGGACCAATGTTCCCAACATCCACGCATGCCACTATTTACCAACATGAATACTCTACAGATAGAAGGTTTCTTCCCTATCAAGATAGAATCACAATTTTTTAATCAATGTTGGATAATTAAATTGGAACAAAAAAATATGAAATTTATAATGAGTTCCATTAGAATTACATAAATCTATTAGGGAGACATGAACTATGAAACAAGTTCCATGGTGTAATCCATGGAAGGAGGAACCAATATAACATTAACCACATCGATAAAGGGGATAACATCTCAATAATAGTGATGAACATTTCCAACCATTAGAAATTAAGAATGCAGGGTAAAAAAGAATTCTAGTTTTCATGAACCATGTTATGGACACATGGGAATTCCCCAATCAAAGTGTTAGGAACAAATATCATAAACATTAATTCTATGGATTGATTATGAAATTTTATTATCTATCATGGAAATTATAAATAAATATCTCTATGTTTTCTATTCAGTAATTTGTATAAACCTTGTTTTTCTTCCAAATCCATTTCTTTATTAATACCCTTTATTTTAGTTCATTGATTACTATATGTTCATAGTGATTCGATACATTGATTGATTGGGGAAATTATTAACTAAACCATATACCCCTTATCTACACAATGTAAATGAAATATAATTAATTGAATGGAATATCCTAGGATATTATTGGATATCTATTTATATTACTCAAGAACATCATGATTATTGATCGAAGTATAAATTTCATCTTTATATGATACTATTTTATTGAATCTTGAAACCCATTATATTTTAATGGTTTCATTAATAAATGATGATGATTGATTATATATGAAAGTCATATTTTGGGATGATGATTATTAATGTACTATAACTACATATGATGATTTATATTGGAAACGCGTGACATTATCAAGCACATACATGTTGAGTTTTCTCACATAGAAATGTGCTTTAAGATTTTGGTCACATTTTCAAGGGTTGACATGATTCATTCTTTTGCATAGTCATGTAAATATTGAGTTTTATAACATGGTATTGCTATACTATTATTGTGATATATTTCTAAGGAACTCTTTATTCTATTGTTCCCTTATATTCTATATTTTAATTATTATTTTAATTCATATGTTACACTTTATCAGCTTATGACAGTTGGAATATTTTCTCACACTCTTATTATTAAACTCTTATAATGTGTTGAACCTTATTCTATGACTTATTACTATTAAGAGTTTATTTTTTTTGGAATGATTTGGTTATATAAATTTATTATAACCATATTTTTATATTATTATCACTTAGGATCATTGATACATTTCTTTTTTGATTAACCATACTGAGTGTTTATGATCACCGATTTCTTATACATCAATTTACATAGGTTGTGGAATAATGAAATACTAATTATTATTATATATGTATATTGTGTGGGAGATTTATGCGAGATAATGAAGACTTGTTTTTGACTATAATGATTCTTATATAGTGGGAGAAGTTTCTATTATTTTATAATGACATTGGTTTTCTTTGATAATTTCTTGTCCAAATTAACGAAACTATATAACTAAAAGATAAAGTGAATCCACTGTAATCTAATATTTACATTATGTCAGGTAATTAAGAATTCACGTCAATAAAATATCATAGATAGTAAACGAGTATGTATCTGATAAAATATTCTTAGTACAAGATAAGGGTGTTTGAGTTCTTAGATACTATAAATGTTCTTTCCTTTATCAACTACAACATCCTCAGAATTAAAAATAAATTGTAGATATCAATGAAATACTTATATCAACACATTCCAAAAACACCATCAGTGGATAACCCAAAGATAAATTATTAAATTAAATGATATGGATAGTAAACTAGTACCACAAGTCACGAGAGACAACTACATATCAAAGAAACCATTCATGTCACCACATCCCTGATAAAAAGCTTCCTCTATAGTGGCTGATTCCCAATCTGAGCTCTCATAATGCTTTAGAACCTTAGCATAATTATTTCACAGATTTATTTTTCCAAGGATAAACACTCATTGTTTACAACAGATGACCTGGTGGACACCAAATTTGGTAATTCAATGTACTTACTCCTCATCCTTCTTCATAATGAAATATTCATTCAATCCTAATTTCCGATCATCTTCCTCCCCCTAACCTGAATAATATCACTATACGAAGGCCTGGTTAAACTTCTATCATTCTCCACATCACTATCCGTATAATCCCCCCATTTTCTATAAATATGAAACTCACAGATTCTGTCTTCACCTCCATAGCCTTTTTGTGATAAAACATTAGGCACAATCAAGGCTAGAAACTTACGCTACTCCTCTACTCGTGACTGACCATATCCCCCTACTGCAAGACCTATTTCTCAGTTCCATCCTCTTGGGAAGTGATCCTCAGCTGCATACATCCACCTTTATCCATTAGAGAACAGTCCTCTGCATTCTTCTCTTCCAATCCTTGGAACTGATTTCCAATCAAAATAGAAGGCACTACACCAACATCACCAGCATGCTTTTGGTACACATCAAAAGCTTCCAACACCTCCACATGACAACTCTCATAAACCACAACACCAATTATTACCACAAGAACACGATTTTACCCCTTGTGCTCATCTTAATCCTTCACTCTAACATCCACCTTCATACATAATTCTTATAGGGAGGCCTTTGTGTTCACTGTTAAACCTGAAGACCCCCCATGTCACCCACACTAGGGCCACCATTGAAGCACTATGACTCACCCTGACCCCCCGAATTCATATCACTCTTATGCCGACTGAAAACTAGAGCTACCAACGGATTAGGGAGTGCCTCAACCCCCACCCTCAATGTAGTTCGGTTCACCAGGACATCCGTATTTCCTGAATAAGTTCCTGCTACAGGCCTCTGCCCATGGGACATACATAGATTCTCCCTTCGGCACGACATACTCATGATCATTAACTCACATTGAAACTTAGAGACATGGTACCCCAAATGATAGTAGTTAGAGAAATAATCATCCCATGATTAAAAGACAATGATCTTCTTCTATCGGAATTCCTCACCCACTATAATTCAGATCCACTTCACCGTAGGTTTCACAACATGCACCTCAATAGAGCGACGAGGATTGATCAGATGACTCTCCATGGATGTTCAAACATCGAAACAAAGAAAGTGGCCCACCTTATTATTAATAATATGGATAATCACAGGATTTTGAAACCAATGAGTAATATCTAGAATACATACCCATGCCACAATGGTTGATGGATCACAATTCATACATAAATCAAAAGTCCATTGAAGGAGGAAAAACATACAATATCTACAATGACATGTTTCACTTTACCATGATCGGATCAAATCTTCTTCTGAAGAAAAACGAATCATAAATTGGAATTTATCAATAAGAACAACAACATCACATTCTTGCAGATCCCCTTTGCCAAAGAAAAAATGGTCGAAATCATCAACCTAGGGCCGTCAGTTATTGAAACACGCCACCAGTGTCAAATCCAGATAATTAGAAGCATCATTGAACTCTGACAATGAGATAGATAACTGATGATCACCAAGGTAATGTTCAAGGCCATTCAGGCTAATAGAGATCTTCGGAAACTCTAGAAGGAAACTAGTTTTTGCAAAACTAAATAAAAGTTTTTTGTATAACCGAAGGAATCACAATAAGATCATCATCACCCCTTCAATCTCCAGTACGGTGTGGGGGGGGGGAATCAACCTCAATCATCAGATAGGGAACCATACGTCGAGGTTCATCATCGTCGCTGAGAATCTCCTATTTTATCAACACATAATCTTTAATAGTTTCACCAATGGTACACTGTAGATTAAAAATCATTATAAACCTATAATACATATCCTTAAAATTTTCATGACCTAAAATTATAAAAGTATTAAATTTATTCATGTGAAAACATAACTCTTTTCATTTCAATTATTCATTTCCTTGAAGATTTATATTTAAATTAATTCTAAATTTCAGAAGAAGTTTTCTACGATTCATTTTGGAAAAAAATAATACTCAGAGATCAATACATATATCTCATAACATATTAATTCAAAAAACTATTTCATATATTGATTGAATACTAAAGTATCATGCTCATATTAATTTAATTTATAAGGTCATGTCATAAAAGTGTTGTACTCAATACCAATATTAAATTAATTTAATTTTATTATGTGTTTAAATTAACTATTGTAACACATATTGAAAATATGTGGTCATAGAGGATTAGAATATTAGACAACATATGATTTAAAAAATGATAATAGTTCTTTTCACAATAACTATGACATCATTGATAATTATTAAAAAATGTACTCTTTTTAAAATGTCCAACGTACTATTACATATTTTTGAGATATGATACAAAAAATATCACAAAAATGAAAACAAATATCCTTCTATAGAATTATTTATACCATTATTTACATTATTAGGGAAAATGTAATAGGCTTAAACTCATGAAGATTATGTTTCATCATAGTATTAAGTATGAAATCTAGATGATCAATTTTTTCCTCCTCTAATATAGAATACACCAGAATATTACATGTTAAAATAGTCAAAAAATATTCCTTGAATTAATGAATGATTCGAATCATCAAATTCATAAACATCATTGGATCATTTGTGATGCCCAATTAAGTAACCAGATACTAATTAATATCATGCCTACTCATTAATCCTATCATATGAGAATCCTCCACATTGAACATTAACAACATTTCACCCCAAATGAAGTAAAATATAATAAAACTAGTAGACTTCCCCCAATTGATCAAATAGGTCATCGATTTTAGGAAAATGATACTTATTCTTTATAGTCACAAGATTAATCTATATCTAGTCAACAAAATGTTGGAGTCTTATATCATACTTCGTTGCAAATAGAAATAATAATGACCAAGGTGAAATGATTGTTATTATACATCTTTTTGTCTAATGGTTTTTAAGTTGAAATTTATACTATTAAAACTCAGCGGGTTCCGAACAGTAAGATGGAATATATATGATAATCTTCCGGAGATGAAAATAGATTAACAAACTAAACCTTTCTTCAGGGTGTTTACCTAGAAAAGAAAATAGAAAAACAAATAGGGTTCTCATCTACTACATCATGAAGTGAGATGCTAAAAAAATGTATTGTGGTTCCAAGAACATCCCAAAAAATTAGAATGATAACATTTTGGCCTTAGAAAAAACATGACCTACTCTTCTTGATCTAGGATCAGAGTTACTCTGAAAGATGTGAGTAACCCCATAAGAAGATAGAAAATGATCCTTGTAATGATAATTATCGATCTTGGATTTAAAAATATCCATCTAGTTTATCATTATTATGAGTATTATTATTTCAAGTTCTTGAACTAGAGAATCTCACATACCCTCATATAGAAAAAACATGACATAGAACATGGGATATTTGAAACCTTATTCCATCCTTTATTCTATGAGACAGGAAAGATAAATCATAAATGGAATATTAACCAATATAAGATAAAAAATTAAATTAAATAGATGATATAAATTAATTTGACTCAATTGTATCGAATAATGAAAATGAAAAATTAGAATGAAAAAGACATTATATGTCACACATTAGTCAAACCTACATCATATTCCTCTAGTGCATACTCCATAATATTGAGACACCTAGTCTTAACTCGTCTATGAGTGTTCTTCACTACAAGGGTATCCACCAAAAAAACAGAATGATATCCACCACCCTTCATTGTATCATAATGATCATGATAGCCTTTTGTAAGTGTGGATAAATCTATAATTACATGGGATACACATAGGGATAAAATAAAGATGAATTTATTGTAAAAAATGGGGGAATTTCCTCGGTGTCACCATATATTCAGTCTTAGAATGGATAGGTTTTAGACATTGGTATTAAACCACCTAGTACATTCCAATTGAATCCCTTAAAACAACCATTATGTAAATATAGCACTCTTACTATGATTCTTTTTCTGGTTAGACAAGACAATGTGGATACCTCTCGATGCAATTAAATCTCATCTTAAACTAAAATTCCTAGATAATTATTCCTCATTCATGTATTCTATATCCACCATAACAGATAAATTCTGCAGGTATAAGTTGTTCAAAATCCACTGATTATGATTCCTCAATCTCATCTCTATACTTTATAATTTAATGTAGTAATTGGAAAAATTATAAAGTGATAAGTGATATAATGTAGTGAAATGGGTAGTAACTACCATAATAAAATTCTCCCCTTGTTCTAGGGTAAAAAATTAAAGTTTCATTTCCACAAGGAAAATTTTAGGATAAAAATACTAATCAAAGTCCTTCTTGAATGTGACCAAGGTAATATCATCTTTCAATATACCTTGCACAATGGACTCTAAATATTTTATTCGGTGTACCTGAAGAATATTTGTGGTAAAACAATGTAGTGTATTCTTTGGAGTATTTATGAAATGAACGACCTACCTATTTTTTTCAATCTAGTCTTCAATTTATTTGGATCTCTAGTCCCCATATAACATAGGTGGGGTTTTTTAGTATATTACGAACTATGATCCATTGATAATCCATATTTTTCAATGAATTTCATACCAATATATTGGATTTAGTGAATAACTACATCATTCAATGGGGATTCCACTAGTGGGTTCACCAATGGTTCATGTCTTATAGCTTCCCCTCCATGATTTAGAAGATATTTTCATGGAGTCGTCACCAATCACACAAAGTGGAAAACACTATATTGGATAAAATATCATGAAACATCATTTAAACACATAAATGATACAAATAAAATAACTAATATTGTCATGATCTATAAATAAGTAAATATCGGGTTCATCAAAATGAACCCCCAATAATTAGGCCCATCTAAATAACCCAACCCCAATCGCAATGCTTTTCGAAAAACAATGGACCACCCATGGTAACACAAAATACTTTAAAAATGTGAACTGACCAAGATCCATCTAAATATTCTATTTGAGTTATAATATTCCAAAATATTGTCTTCAAAAAATTCCAAACTAATCCCAAGATGTAACATCACACACCCAATATAGTAATCCATTTGATTCTATTTTTTAATGAACCGGTCCAAGTCAACATGAAATGTATCTTGTGGTGACATTCCATAATAACAACATCATCCCAATAACCAAAACTTCTCTCAAGAATAACAGAAAATAAAATAATAATCAATTAATTTTTTAATAGAAAATTTTCATATCAGTGACATATATAAAGCAGTCTAAAGCGAAAAAACCTGATGAAAAAACAGAACAATTTTCAATGCTAAAAACATATCTACATGTGAAAATATATCAAAAACATCCAAACCCACTACGAAGGTGAATAAAATTTTGGGAATATGATAACAAACATGAAACACATCCCTTTTCCTGTATCATATAAAATGAAATCCTTTAAAATCCCAAATATTATTGTTCATTGTGTGAACTAAATATCATTAAGATACCAAATAGAATCTAAAAAATTTCTATCCTTTTTCATCTAATAATTCTATATTTAAAAATAAAGGTCCATAAATCCATTTCCTTAAAAAAATTCATGTATACACCCTTTGGTTTTATATTAAAAAAATATATATTCAAAACTATATGAATATAATTATAAAAATAAATATAAATATAGTTGAAAATGATCAACAAAATCATATATCATATGTCAAACATGTGGTCATATAAAATACCATATATAAATAAAATCAAAAGAATATAATTGAACATAGATGTTTTGTGTCTCCAACCTATAATCGAGGATCTATGATATCTGTATCCAATATTATCGCTATTAAAAAATATCACCTTATCTTGATAAAATGGTTAAAACCCATATTTTTTTCGAAAATCATCTTTATAAACCATTTCTCATTCCACCCAATATGTATTTTTTTTAAAAAATAATTATATTTTTCAAAACAATTAATTATATAAATCTACCAAATAAAAGATCCCATTAATTACATAAAAAATACAGGATAACCAAATTATATAGATACACCAAACTCAATATAAATTAATTTCATATTTTGGTAAAAATCTATTATGAAAGGGGAATAGATATGATCCTCTTAAACTAATATCTACATAGATCTATCCAAAGAAGAATGGAGTCACCATAATATGCTACTATATGAGAAACGAATATCTAAAATCCCCTATATATCATTATGTTTGGTATCCAAGATAATTATGATAGAAAAATGGTAAAATAATGGAAAATATATTTAGTATATTATATAAAACCCCTCAATAATGTGGCTCGCGGCAAGAGTAACCACCATAAGAAGTTTCAGTACTGAATAAGAATTTTGAAAATTGGATTCTCCCACCACCAATCCTTAGTGATTCCCACCCTTGTTTGGTATCCTATAAAGAGGCCAACCATTTGTTCTAACTATTCCATGTCTCTGAAACCCATGAATTTTTGGCAGGGTCGCAGGCTCCATGATGCCCGTGGTGAGTCTTGTTTGCTGTGACACAAAGGGAAAAAACCAACACACCCAAAACTCATCCACGTAAATCAGAAAAAAAAAATCTATATTAGAATCATCTAGTATGCCTTTAAAACCTATATATCATGGGTCCTAGTTGTTTTGAAACAAAAAATAATAATTTCTATGTCACTGAAAATAAAAACTCCTTCCCCTACCACCAAAATGACCTGGATAACGAAATGGAAAATTTGAGAGACTCTATATAAATAATTTCACATACAGGTCTGTGAAAGTATAATAATTATATAATAACATTAAATAAAATTTTAAATTCTTATGTTGAACATTAATCATGAAAAATTAATCCCATCATTTTTAGGGACAATAGTCCATACATATGAATGATTAGCATTAACGTTTAACTACTATGTGGAAACTAAATAAATTTGAAATTATTTTACTTTTATATAAATATAATTATGTTTTAAATAAAAAAATTATTCATTATTTTCATCCCTATCACTTGAAATATAACACAGATATGAGATAAAAAACATATCTCTTTCTAGAGATGGTATTCCACACATACGTAATAAAGAGATAATAAATATTCTAATGATGGAATATGTAATAAGGTAAGTTCAATATTTTCTAAATAATCATAATTATTACATAAGTTTCATAGATAATAATTTTCCTCTATAATTTTCTCCATCCATATAATATGTTGATTCAAATGAGAAATTTCCTTTGTGGGAGGTGGTAGTCCACATGTAATCATTAGTGATGATTTAATTTACTATATGATAGAAAAATAGATGAAAAAGGGTTCTTCTATAAGAATAATATAATTTTAGTATATGAAATATATATTTATTTATTTCATCATTTTTAAATAGTATTTATATTAGATAGATGTTAAAATAAATAGTAACCACGCGGTTAATAATTATACATATTCTTTAGAAAAAATCGCTTGCAATACTCCATATTCCATATTAGGTTTGTATTAAGGGGATTCTAGGACATAAAATATATGGAAATGAGTTTTTGGAAGGGAACTTTATAGTACTTGGATGATATAGCATGATAAATATTTGATATTAAGTGGACATGGGAGGCTCTATTTTATAAATGAGGGGATCAATAATCATAAAATTATTTAATTATTTAAAATAATATAAATTTTTATTCTTAAGAAAGTGGCACAAAATATATATAATTTACAAGATAATGTTATTTTCTATGAAATAGTGTCGTCTAATAAGAATTAATATAACATTTTGTGACCCTATCACAATGTTTTTTTCTTAAATAATATGTTTTAAATATAACTATAGTAACAAATTTTTTTCTTGGTGTTATTCAGTGTGTCAAAAAATAGAAATCACAAATAAAAAAATCTAAATCCCCTTATATTAGATATAATTTTCATAATTAATTATTAGATGTTTTTTTAAATTAATTTATTATAAATATACAATCTCTAACAAAAATAATTTATATAAAAATTACCTTTTCAATGTTAAAATGGATTTTAAATTAAATAAAAAATAATTAGTAATCATATGGTATGAATGGAATTTTTTTAAATAAAAAAAGTTTTATTTTCTATTAAATCTAATGAAATATGGAAAAAATTATGGTCATTAATAAAATAAATGAACCAAAACAATTTTTCATAAATAAAACATATATAATTATTAAAAAAATTAATAAATGATTTATAATCTCAAAATTTAATTTTAATAAATTTTATTTTTCTTAATAAATATATATTTATTCTATAAAATTGATTCATAGACCATAAATGCATTATTATATAATGGTAAGGTAATTAAAGTGAGAATACTATAATAGAGGGAAACAAAAATATAAAGGTCCACTAGACTAAAACATAATCAGGTCCCCAAATAATAATACCATTTGAAGAGTGTGAATATATGAACATGGAACAAAAAAAAGATTTTGGAAATTATTATTTTAATCCTTATGAACTGAAAAATATTATCATCAATGTGGAATCAGTAAATTAAAATTTCATTTTATAAATGATTGAAACCAATATCAAATAATTAAAATGTTAATAAAATAAAATAATTTTCATTTAAATATATTTTTTTTCATGAGTTTGAAATCTTACTTTTCAATCAATATTAGGAATGTGAGAAATTAAAAGTACATTTTTTATTCTAAATCATAAATGCAATTTCAACCTTTGGTTTTTTTCGATCAGTTTTCCACCTCCACATCATTATATATTCTAAATTTCAAATATTAAATTTTTCATTTATGAGGATATAAAATTAACATTCAAGGTATCAGAAATAGTGATAAAATAATTTTTAATTATTTACCCTATTTTAGTTTTTTAACCATATCCAAAAATTGATCGTAAATGTTTAAAAATAATAAATATGAATAATAATTCATGTTATGAAATTCTATGTTAATATCAAAATCATTAACAATAGTACCCAATGAAATTAACATATAACATTCCTTAAATTTGAATCTACCATTCTTGCAATAAAATCCCCATAAAAATTGTTATTTTAATATTTTTCAACCAACGATCATCGTGACCATTCCTTCATCAGTGAAATGATGCACGTTTTAAGTTGATGATATCACGTAAATTGTTTTAAGCGCAAATAAATAAAAACCATAAATACCTAGTTGGATGTAAATCTTTGTTAAAACTATAATAATTATTGGATATAATTTCTTGAAGAATGTGTGCCCATCTTATTCTAGGATATTCATAATCACTTTAATAATTTGTGTGAGTTCTAGTCATTGAATTCCAAGGTCTAGCGAAAAGATCTGATGAGGCCTTCGATTCTCTAATGATCACCGCATCACCTTGCTTGTGATGCACATGTGGGATCACGATCTGATCCTTATGTTCTAGATCCTCTCTCTCTAGAATATTAAAGATAGAATAAGAGAGAGATATAATTAGTGAAATAGTCATTGGTGAATCCCACTACTTCTCAATTTATAGTGTGTGATAGAAATTACTCAGATATTCCTTCCTGAATATTGAACAATTAATAGACTATAGCAACAAATTGACTACTAAACCGATTCATAGATATAATTTATGACTGTTATCACATTTTTGTTATATAATAAGTAGATTAAATGATAATACCAATTCCATTAACTCATCTCGATATTATTGACAATATAAAAATAACCTTGGTTATTTAAAACTATTATTCATTCAAATAATATTTTTCCTTGTATTTACATTAAAACATGTAAATACATTTGATAAATAAATTCAATACCAATTTTTCTTAACATTAAAAATATTAATAGATTTATTTCCTTGGTGATCGTATCACCATGGGAAAACCGTAGAGCCTAATGGTGGGGCCCAACATGCCCAATAAACATAATCAACTAAATATGAAATATTCTTGAATACTCATTTGTGCGTGACCCAATAGTCCCTTATCTCAGAAATAGTGAATTAAATTCACAAACCAAGAGTGAGATCTAGAAACCATCATGGCATATAAATATACATGTATAGCCATAACAATGACAACCATCCTTTTAACACACACTATGTATTATAATATCTCTGCCTTTAATCTGTCATAATGAAGGACGTACACCCATTTTATCCTCATTTATTGATTTATTATTTGTGTATATAACTAGATAGATTTACCATCAACATTTATTTCCACAGTATTATGAATTTACTACTATCCTGATTGTAACGCCCAGACCCCAGTTACCCAGAGTCAGTGCATTATTACATAACAAGGGCATGATCATAAGGAAATCATGTCTCGAATGACCGATCAATTTAGTATTATTGGAAACAATATTCATTCATAAGTTCAACATTACAACTTGAAAAGAAATACAACACAAATTTGTTCCATTGGAATCATCCAAGCCTCCTAAATAATGATTGCAAGTCACTCATAACTAACTTCTACATATCCTGGGAAAATGAAACATACGAAAGGGGTGAGCTAAAATGCTTAATAAGGGTAAGAAATACAATGGATGATAAAAAAAATATTAATCATGTTTAATAATTATAATTGCATGCCTTTACCAATAAGAAACATGAATACTTTTATGGAAGGAATATGAGATGAGTAAATAATTCTATAATAAAGCATAATCAATGGTATTCTACAAGTAAAATGACCACAAGATCCATCAATATTATTTTCATAATTATGAAATGTATAATGCTAGACATTCTGAATCATTTTGTCAAGGCCTCGGCCAAGGCATCTAAAAATGATTAAGGCCTCGGCCAAAACCACATATCAAAATGGGAAAGGGACTCAGCCAATTCCACGTCTAGTTGGCTCATGAGACATACCAATGCATCTAGGAGATATAGTGGGCTACACCCAATGCTTACTAAGTCCAATACATTCCTCATATGGAAAGGTTTAAACATATGATAAGCATTTGTATTAAAACTAGCATATGAAATGAGAATACTTTAACCATAAACCATGAATGGTATAAAAATATAACATCAATAGTAAAAAATATCACAAAAACTTCAATACAATACAGATGTTTTTATCATAATAAATCAACTTGAAATAAACATTAGATCCATCAAAGGTTGTTGACATAGATGAAATCAAAACCCTTTTTAGAGAAATATCTCTTTCTATTTTGAAATAATTTTAGAGTCACATAATTAAAAACAAAACATCTATTTTGAAAATATTATTATAATCTTATAACGGAATCATTTATTATGTTATAACTATGGAAAGTAGCCGCACCCTCCGTATAAGTTAAAAAATACATTCTTAACATAATTTTGTCCGAATGGTTAAAAAGGACCTTGTTTGGAAAATGAAGGAAGGATTCCTTTATAAAAATCTTATAAAAAGTCAAAGAAGGGTATAAATGACTATAAACCATAGTCTAAAATAGTAAGAATGCTTTGAAATACATTTTTAGGAAACATGGATGTGGATGATAAAGAGGTCCCAGTAGATAGTTACGTATAAAAAACCTTGGATAATGAAGAGATTATGAAATAAACCCTTACCTTGTACTTTTCTTTGGTTGAGGGTAGTTTAAACTCTTATATAATGGTGAAATAATTATTATAAAATCATAAAAGAATCTTATACACTAATTTGATATCATATATGATCTTTTAACATTGCTTTGTTAATAATATCTTAGTATTATCGTCGTTTTGGGTTTTAACTTACTCATTTTATTTTATATGTTTTGTTACATAAGCTATGTTTATTATGGGTGTTTTGTATCTTATTCATATCTAGAATGATATAAAGTCCTTAAATATTATTTTTAGTCATCAAATAATAATTAGACTTGAAATGATAGCATGGGGAATGAATCTAATTGCATTCGTGGAGATGTTAGTCTGTACGTATGCATGTGCGACAATATCCTTATTCTGAAATTAAAATAATATATAATTGGATGGTATATCATATATAAAAAATCATTATAATGTTATATTTATTATTTACATAAATTACACATCATTATCATACCCATCCAAATAATAATGTTTTGAATAACAATTACACCACGACGTGGAGACGGTAAGCCTTACATACGCATGTATGGTGACATGTCATTCAAAGGATGGATAGAATACTGAATATGGTTATACCATATTTGTATAACATCAAAGTACATAGAAGATAATGGAGTTATGATTTTATAATGGAAATATCAAAGAAAGAAGAAGTGGAAGAAGAAAGGAACTTGGAAGAGGGCGGTGAAAACAATACCTCTTCTTCAGGTTATTATTTTTGATTTGATCAAAACAGATCCATAGGTTGGCCTTCTAATCAAACTATAGACTCTAGGTTGATGTTAAGGATGTTGAGAAAATATTTGGGCAGGGTGTGGCAGAGACAAAAGGCTTTGAAGGTATGAATTTGAGATAAGGGTGAGTACCCTTTTATAAGAGGGGTGAGGGGAACCTTTGGAAAAGCTAGAAATATAATTTTATAATAAATTCATATTCGGTTTATAATGGCTCCAAAGATGATTATTTAAAGGTAAAGGTGGGGATAGGTCGAAAACCACTTAAAAAATAGGTTTTAGACTGGTTTGGGTCAATATATTAACTTTATCTTTTGGATTTAACTCTTAGTTAAATAGCTGTACATTTACCATGTCTCATTGTATTTTAATATTATATAGTTAATAAACATACTATATACTGCATAGACACCCCACAAGTTGTCCATTAATGATACACCTATCATTATATAAGTCATTTTTCTGAACCATAAATTTTTATTAATAGAATAAAAATTAATAATATAATATTTGTTTTAGATGCTCTTTTATGTCATTTTGGACTCTATTTAATAATTGTTTTTTTGTAAAAGTTTTAACAACTTTATTAGTTCTCACTAAATTCAATTAAGAAATCCAAACATGTCATAGAATCCTATAAAATTTGTGGATGTCATCAAAACTTTCCAATTATATTTATTTTAACATTTATAATATCAATTATATGATTCATTCATTAATGAGGAAAATACAACATCATTATTGTGACAAAAATGAATTTAATTATTAAATTAATGAAAATTTTAAAAAAATATAATTATGTAGGAAATATGTTTATATTTATAATGAATATTTATAGTCGAAATTATAACATGTATAACCCTATGTAAATTTTTTTTTCTTCTAAAAGATATATACTTATGTCCTTTTTGTATTTACTTTAACTTAATCAATATAAAGTGTCATTATCATTTACTAGTGGCTCCATGGGGACCTAAAATCGACCCAAAGATGCCAATGGTCGGACATGTATCAACAAATAGGGTTAGGAAACCTTTTAGGGTAATTTAATATTATTATAATATTATTTGTTTACCCTTATTTACCGGATTTACTCTTTAACCATGGTAAATAAAATATTTATTGAAGTAATTATTCAAAATGTCTGAAATTAAAAGTTAACTATTTAAAAGATATGTAACTCCTGATTCTAAATATTAAATCCATTTTTCTAAATTCAAAACATAGATGTGGCAGAAATAAATTTAAAATTAATTACCATTTTTAAAACAAAAAGCGTGTTTTTAAGAAATAATAACTATCAAATGATTGACAATTTTTTGTATAGTTTAAATGTGAAATTAAGTCTAATAACCAAAACTGGATTAAATTGTAAAAATGTAATCTAATTATACTTTAAAATCACTCAAATTCATAATTTATCACTATTAATTATTTCAATTAAAAAGTTGTTTTTAATTAAAATTTAGCGATTTTCACTATTTATCGAAATATGGAAGTTATCAGAAAAGTACCAAAAAATAACCCTATACTAATTTTGATATTCCGAATCCAAAAATGAAGTACATTTTGAATGATAAAATTTATAAAATTTCAAAAAGTTGGTATTACTATTCATAACAGATAGTTGGATTAGTTGTGGTGTGTTAGAACTCGATGTTGCGTATAACACACACTGCTATATTATTCAAATGAAAGCGTACCATTGAAGCTTGGGGTGTTACATTATCCCAACAAAATAATTTCATCCTCGAAATTTCTATAATATAACCACATGAAAAGACTCGGATAATTCTTCATCATATGTTCATAGAGATCCCACGTGGCTTCATCCATCTTATGGTTTCTCCATAGAACATTTACCAAACAAGTCATCCGGTTTCTCAGCAATTGTTCTTTGGTATCAAGAATCTTGATGGGGTATTCGCAATAAGACATATCGAGTTATAGTTTTACTTACTCATAGGTGAGTACATGCGTTGGGTCAGGGGTGTATTTTCTCAACAGTGTTACGTAGAACACATCGTGAACTTTGGAGAGACTTGGAGGCATTTCAAAATGGTAAGCAACAACCCAAATTTGTTATAGAATTTCAAAATGTCCTATGTACCTGGGAATCAATTTACCATTCTTATTGAAATGTATAACACCCCTCCATGGAGATACCTTCAAGAAAACATGATCTCCTGCCTAAAATTCAAAATCCTTCCTCTGGTTATTAGTATAGCTCTTCTGCCTACTTTGATCTGCTTTGATGTGGGTTTGGATTACCTTCACCTTTTCCATTGTTTCCTCAACAAGTTCTGGGCCTACAAGTTTTATTTCACCAACATCATCCCAACAGGTTGGTGTGTTACATCCCTTTATATATAACGCTTCATATGGTGACATTCGAATAATTGAATGGAAACTATTGTTATAGGAAAATTCCACAAGAGGTAAATATTTATCCCACATACCATGAAAATCAAGTGAGCAAGATCTCAACACGTCTTATAAGGTTTTAATAGTCCGTTCTGATTGTCCATCTGTTTGAGGGTGGTAGGAAGTGTGGAAATGAAGTTCAGTATCCAATGCCTTCTAAAGACACTTCCAGAATCTTGAAGTAAATCAGGGATCACAATCAGAAACAATTGATTGGGGTACTCCATGAAGCCTCACAACATCATTAATATATAGTTTTTCTAGATGTTCAACACATATATCTTATCTTATAGCAAGGTGCTTACATGTTAAGATGATCAACAATGACCCATATTGCATCGTTCCTTCTAAGAGGCTTTAGTATCCCCATGAGAAAGTCCATCATAATATTATACCATTTCCCCTCTAGTTTGGGAAGAGGTTGCATGACTTCTCCAGGCAGTTTCCTTCCTGCATTCACTTGTTGAAAATCCACACAACATTACAAAAAATAGAAATCTCCATGTTCATGTTGTCCCACAAAAAATGTTCTTTCAAATCTCTATACAGTTTGGTGCTCCCAGTGTGTATAGGGAAATTGGAACTATGAGAATCATCCAACAATTCTCTTTTTAGATCAGGTATATTGGGAACACAATGTCTCTTCCCAAATTTCAAAATTACATCTTCATACATAAATTCACTCAATCTCCCATCATTCACAACGTTAATCTTATTTTCAAACTCTTATTCATTGTTTTAGAACATTTAATATTTTCTAGTAACGATTGTTTGTCAACCATTTGAAAAAGTATCGATGTTTCCCCTTCCATGCTTATTCGCATATCCAAATTTTCTAGATCCATGAAAATTGGATCCCTTTAAACTCTCATTTTGTTCAAAACTCCATGATCATTTCTACTCAAAGAATCTTCCACCTTATTTTCCTTCCCAGTGTGGTAGTGTATCATGCAATCAAAATCCTTGAGTAGTTCAAGCCATCGCCTTTGCCTCATGTTGATTTCTTTCTATGAGAAAATATTCTTCAAACTCTTATGATCGGGATATATCTCATATTTTTCACCATAGAGATAGTACGTCTACATATTTTAAGCAATGAATACATCTAATAACTCAAGATCATGAGTAGGATAGTTTCTCTCAAGAATTTTCAGCTGTCGTGATACATAGGCAATAACCCTATCATTTTACAAAAGGACACAACCACGTCCTTTCTTTGAAGAATCACTATAAATAAAAACCCCATCATTCCCCGATGGTATAGTCAATATAGGAGCATTGTCTAATCTTCTCTTAAGTTCTTAAAAACATTTTTCACACTCTTTTTTCCAAATAAACTTAACCCCATTACATGTGAGATTCGTTAATGGGTTATCCAATCGGGCAGAATTCTAGACGAAACTTCTATAATAACCTGCTAAACCAGTAAAATTTCCGACCTCATTTATACTCGTTGGTGCTGGTCATTCATGGATTTCACTTTTTGTAGGAGGATCAATGAAGATTCAATCATTAGAGACAATATTTCCAATAAAATAAATATCATGAAACTATAATTCACACTTGCTAAAATTCCCATACAATTCATGTCTTCTAAGAGTCTTCAGGATAATGCGCAAGTGATTTTCAAAGTCTTCATTGATTTTTGAATATACCATGATATCATCACTAAATACTACTGAAAAATCCTCAAGATATTTTTTAAAAACTTTGTTCATTAGATCCAGGAAAACAGAGGGTGCATTAGTCATCCCAAAAGGCATTACTGTAAACTCGTAATGCCTAAACCTGGTTCGAAATGTTGTCTTTGGAATGTCTTCCTTCTTCACACACAACTTATGGTATCCATATTGAAGGTCAATATTTGAAATGTATTGAGATCCATGTATATGGTCCAATAAATCATCAATGCTAGGTAGGGGATACTTCTTCTTTATTGTCATATCATTGATTTAATTGTAGTTGATACATAACCTAATAGATCCACCTTTTTTCTTAACAAAAAGAACAGGGGATCCCCATGGAGAAACCCTAGGTAGAATAAATCCCTTATTACTCAATTACTCTAGTTGTTTCTTTAGTTCCACTAATTCCATAGTTTCCATTCTATATGGGGTCTTTGATATGGGCCTTGATCCAATAATTAAATCAATGGAAAACTTAATTTCTCGATCTGGAGGATGTCCAAGTAAATCTTCTGGAAACACATCTACATATTCTTTAACAATAGTTACATCCTCTATTTGAACATTCTTTTCCTCACCCACAATTATTTCATTCTCTTCCTCCCCAATAATTGTATTTAGTTGAGATACTGGGGGTGGATCAAGATAAGAATCAGGTGGTGATGATTCTGCTCTAAAGATAAGGTGTTCTTTTTCATCATCATCAAAAATCATAACCTCCTTATTCTTACCATAAATATTCTCATTATGGTCCAAATTAAAATCCATACTAGAGGATTATATCAAATTCAATCATGGGTGTGATGATGTTATCAGCAGATAAATAACATTTATGTGTTGTAATGGGGACTGATTCACAAAACATTATTGCAATGCTACTTTCCTTAAGAGTTTGGACTGACACAACTCTTGTTAAACAGAATTGGAAATATCTAATTTTCATTAAAAACTAGGAAGATTTGAAACAATGAGATGATCCAGAATCAAATAAAGAATTTTCTAAACTTGAGAAAACAATTAAATAATCTGCCACCACGTCATTCGGAACTTCTACCTCAACATTAGTGATATCATAAGCTTGGCCATGAAACCTTGTCCTTTTCTCAGGTAAGTTTCCCTAATTCTTAGGACATTCATTTTCATAATTTCCCATCTCCCTGCAATTGTAACATTGATAATCGGTATCTTCTTTCTTCCCCATGCAATCACGAGCTTGGTGGTATTTTTCACCACACTTTTAACAGACTCTCATTCCCTTCAGGAAAGTACCAGGGTGTTTCTTCCCACATTTACTGTAGGATGGATAATAAAATTTTTCTTTCTTCCACTAATTTTCATTTCCAGAGTGATCAGAAGATCTCTTGTTCTCTTGATTTTCTTTAAAGTCATAAGACTTAGAGAATTCCTTTTCTGTATTGATTTCACATGAGACAATATCATTGTATGATGAGAAGTATTTTGAGACTAATGCTAGATGGAGAAACGGTTTTAACCCATCACTGAAATGATCAATCTTACTTCGTGGGTTACAAATATAATCTACAACATACCTCACTAACCTTATAATGTTATCCTCATACATTGCAACATTCTCATCCTCCTTTTGTCTCAAACTCAGAAATTTCCTTTCCATATCTGCTCGATGGTCCCGAGGAAAGTATTTCCCTAAAAAAATCTCTTTAAACTAACTCCATTCTATATTTGATACTTCCTCATCTTCCTTCATGTTTTAATCAATGACCACCATTGATCAGCATCTCTAGTGAGGTGGTAAACTGCCATAACAACTTTTTCCCTTTCACTAATCCCCAAGGCATGAAATATTTTATCTATGGAATTTATCCATTGCTTAGCTACTAGTGGATTTTTATTCCCATTGAATGTTGGTGGTTGTTTCCTCATGAAGCGATCTAGAATTGATCCTCTGTTTTTTGGATCAGGGTGCTCCATCTGGGTGAGGTTATTATTCATAACCTGAGTGAGTTGTCTCAGTATGGTGATAAGATGATCCGCACCAGTTGTTTCACCATCTCCACAATAAACATATTGAGCAGGAGGGAAATCCCTATATAGATTGCATTAATTGATATAGTTTCCATTCTTTACACTAGGCTCCATTTATAAACAATATCATACACTAGGCTAGTTTATGAATTGCAATACATAAATCCAAACTTTTAAAACACTTAACATAAATTGAATTGTTTATGGATATAATCTGTAATCATAAAAATGTTTTCTTTGATGATGTATATACTCAGAGACCCTTCATAATTCTTTGTAAAAAATTGATAATTATCTTAAGCATATCCCCCTAGAGTGTCACAACGAAGAGTGGAACATGACCTCTTGTCGCGCACCAGTTCTTATTCGAGTCTATATCAAATTGGTGTTTTTGAGTTTTACCCCTAGGTACATCTGTTCCAGAACCACCTATACCTGCTCGTATCCAGACAGGGATGTATTACATGGAAAACTCACAAAATATCTTCAATACCAAAATTCTATGAAATTCTTCTATACTAATCCTCAATGTCCATCATAGGTCTATGTGCTCTAATGATAGTTTATCTAAATATAGCTTCCAAGGTTTGTACTAAACTTCCTCTGATACCACCTGTAATGCTCCGACCCTAGTAATCCAGAGTTGGTGAATTATTAATTAACATTGGCATGATCACAGGGAAATAATTTCTCAAATTTTTGATCAGTTTAATATTATTAGAAACAATATTCATACATATGTTCAAATTTACAACTTGAAAAGAAATGCAACGCATATTTATGACATTGCAAATATCCTAACCTCCTAAATAATGCATGAAATTCAATCATAACTAACTTCTTCATATGCTGGGAAAATGAATCATAAGAAAGGGGTGATCTCAAATTCTCAGAAATCGAAATAAATATAGCAGAAGATAACATAAATATTAATCATGGTGAATAATGGAAACCACATGCCTTTACCTATAATAAACTTGAATACTTTTATGGAAGGAATACGAGCTGGGTATATAATGCCATAATAAATCATAATCATTGGTATTATACTAGTTGAATGACAACATGAACCATCAATATTATTATCATAATGGGGAAATGTATAATGCTGGTCATTCTGAAACATTTTTTCAAGGCCTCTGCCAAGACATCTAAAAATGATTAGGGCCTCGGCCAAAACAGCATATCAAATTGGGAAAGGCCCTCAGCCGATTTCACATCTAGTTGTCTCATGATACCCACCGATGAATTGAGGAGATATAGTAGGCTCCACCCATCACTTACTAAGTCCAATACATTCCTCATATGAAAAGGTTAAAACATATCATAAACATTCGTATTAAAACTAGCATATGAAATGTCAATAAATTAACCATAAACCATGAATGGTACAAAAATAGCACATCCACAGTAAAACGTATCACAAAACCTTCAATACAATATGGAATTTTTGTATCATAATAAATCAGCTTCAAATAAACATAAGATCCATCAAATGATGTTGACCTAGATGAAATCAAAACCCTTTTTAGAGAAATATCACTTTCTAATTTGAAATCATTTAAGAGTAAAAAAATTATAAAGAAAAAATTTATTTTAAAAACATTAATATATTATTTTAAGGGATTATTTGATGATGATATTATGGCTTAAAATAGCGGCACCCTCCGTATAAGTTAAAAAATACATTCTTACCTTAATTTTGACAAAAAAGTGTAAAAATGACCTTGTTTGGAAAACCACCGAATGATTCCTTTATAAACATCCTATAAAAAGTCAAAAAAGTGTATAAATGAATTTAACCCATAGTCTAAAATAGTAAGAATTCTTTTAAATACATTTTTTTAAAGCATTGATGTGGATGATAAAGAGGTCATAGTAGATAATTACGTATAAACAAACTCGGATAGAGAAGAGATTCTGAAATAAACCCTTAACTTGTACTTTTCCATGGATGAGTGTCGTTTAACATCTTATATAATGGTGAAATAATTGTTATTAAATTATACAAGAATAATATACATTAATATGATATCATATATGATCTTTTAACATTTATTTGTTAACAATATCCTAGTATATCGTCATTTCAGATGATAACTTACTCATTTTCTTTTATATGTTTTGTTACATAAGCCTTGTTTTTTATGGATAGGTTGTATATTATTCATATCCAGAGTGATATCAAGTCCTTAAAAATTATTTTTTGTCATCAAATGAGAATTATACTTGAATGGATACGATGGGGAATGAATCTCATAGTGTTCGTGTTGAATGTAGTCCGTACGTACGCACGACTGATAATATCATTCTTTTGATATTAAAAGAATATATAATTGGATTTTATATCATATATAAAAAATAATTATAATGTTATATTTATTATTTAATTCAATTACACATCGTTATCAAACCCATCCAAATAATAATGTTTTGAATAACAATTCCACCACGACGTGGAGACGGTAAGTCGTGCGTATGCACGTATGGTGACATGTCATTCAATTAATGGATAGAATACTAAATATGACTATACCATATTTATTATAAGATCACAGTATATATAATATACTATAGTTATTATTTTTTAATGTAAATAACAAAGAAAGAAGAAGTGGAAGAAGAATGGAACTACAAAGAGGGTGGTGAAAACATTACCTCTTCTTCAGGTTCTTTCTTTTGATTTGATCAAAAGGGCTACATAGGTTGGCATTATGATAAAACTAAGTCCTATAGGATGAATTGAGGGTAGTTGATGGAATATTTGGGTAGGGTTTTTCGGAGACAAAAGGCTTGGAAGGCATTAATTTGGGAGAAGGGAGATTGCCATTTTATAAGAGTGGTGAAGGGATCCTTTGGAAAAGCTAGAAATATTATTTTATAATAATATAATTTTAGGTTTATAATGGCTCCAAAGTAGATTATTTAAAGATTAATGTGGTTATAGGTCTAAAACCACTCATCCAATTGGTTTTAGACAGGTTGAGTCACTATATTATCTTTATCTTTTTTATTTAACTCTTAGTTAAATAGTTTGACATTTACCATGTCTCTTTGTATTTTTATATTGTATTGTTATTAAACTTACTATATATTTCTAAAAGACCCCCAAGTTTCCCATTAATGATATAAATATAATTATATAAGTCCTTTGGCCTAACAATATATTTTTAAGAATATAACGGCAATTAATTATATAATATTTGTTTAAAATACTCCTTTATGACAATTTTGACACTATTTTTTAATTGATATTTGTTAAAGTCTTATCAAATTTATTTATTCAGAATAAATTTATTTAAGAAATAAAAAACATGTCATATTATCCTATAAAATTCGTGTATTTCATCAAAACATTCCAATTATATTTATTTTAAAATTTATCATATCAATTATTTGATTCTTTCATTAATAAGGAATATACTGCATCATTATTGTATCAGAAATAAATTTAATAATTAAATGTCTAAAAATTGTCAATAAAATACCAATATGTAGGAAATCATTTTAGATTTCTAATGAATATTTATATTCAAAATGATAACATATATAATCTTTTGTAAAAATTGTTTTTTAAAAGATATATGTTTTGTCATTTTTGTATTTACTTTAGCTTAATTAATATAAAGTTTCATTATCAATTACAAGTGGCTCCATGGGGTCCCAAGATCATCCCAAATATGCCCATGGTAGGAAATGTATCAAAAAATATGGTTAGGACACATTTTAGGATAATTTAATATTTTTATAATAATATTTTGTTAACTTTATTTACTGGATTTACCCTTTAACCATGGTAAATAAAATATTTACCGAAGTAATTATTCAAAATGACTAAAAATAAAATTTAACTATTTACCCAATTTGGACCTCTTGATTCTAAATATGGAATCCATTTTTATAAATTTAAAACACAAAAGTGACAGAAATTAATTTAAAATTAATTCTTGTTGTTAAATCAAAAAACGTGTTTTTAAAAAATAATAACTATCAAAAGATTGGCAGTTTTTTATGTTTAGTTAATTGTGAAATTAAGTCCAATGACTAAAATTTGATTAAAAGGTAAAAATATAATCTAATTATACTTTAAAATCACTCAAATTAATAATTTATCACTATTAATTATTTCAATTAAAAATGTTGTTTTTAATTAAAATTTAGTAATTTTCACTATTCATCAAAATATGAAAGTTATCAGAAAAGTACCAAAAATTCACCCTAAGATAATTTCAATATTCCAAATTCAAAAATGAAGTCCATTTTCAATGATAAAATTTATAAAATTTTAAAAAGCGATTATTACTATTCATAGCAGTTAATTTGATTGGTTGTGGTGTGTTAGAACTCGAAGTTGCGTACAACACACGCTACTATATTATTCAAAGAGAAGCGTACCATTGAATCTTAGGGTGTTACATTGATCAACATGCCCCGATATATAATACTTCCTTATCCTGGAAGAGGAAAATACTTTCATGATCATTCATCCAATGTTGAACAACAAATAACCCACCCAAATAAATTAACTTAACACAATTTCATTATCATTGGTTCTTACTTGTATCAATATATGTGATCAAATGGAACACATTGATAATGATCTAAATTCCATAGATCTATACATATGTACATTGATAAGAACATCCAATGACACCCCAAACATGTGAGGTTCCTATTGTAGGGTATTTCTCATGATATCACCAAGTGAGAACTTCATGAGAAAAATATGCAATGCTTCTGAGCCCCCATCACATGACAGTAAAACATCTACTATGTCTAGTTAGTTATATGTATCTAAATATTATTAATTTTTTTATTTTAATGTCATAGTATCATGAGGATCTCATTGTAGCATAAGATCTCTAATAACCTTTTTATATGAAAATAAATCTACATAAATTACTATTTCAATATTTGATGCCAAAAAGTTTACACTATAATTTTATGTATACATCATGTATATCTAAATGTATATAAAATATGGTTATCAAATGTATTATATAATTGGTTTTAGGGAAGCCATTTTTACAACACTACCACTTTAACTAGAGCCAACCCATACTTGTTAGTACTCACATAATTATGATCATGTTTCTGTAGTGTCAGGGATTTATTTTCTAGGTCGCGATGGAAGGGATATGCAAATTGAACAGGCTAGGGTTGGTGGTCCCAATGATGTGTGAGGTGGAAAGATGTGTCGAGGCAAGGGGTGAACCTCAGCCATTGAGTTTTCAGTTGTAGTACGACCAACTAGAGGTGACTATCAACCAATACCGAGAGGGGGTTTCACCACTAGTGGCAGGAGACTAGGGTAGCACAACCCATTAAAAATCCTTCTTTTCTTTTCAAAAGGTCATGTCGTGTGACCTATTTTATTTTATTTTGTTTTGTTTATTGACCTCAAGATCCCATTTTTTCTCATCCTATCAATAAGGATCTAAAAAATAGCTCCTAATTTATTTAATTTAATCCAAAGATAAACACTATTCTATGGAGATTATAGTCTTCAAGAAAATAATATTTTGGATGATGAATTAACATAATGTTTCAAATCCAACATAGGACATTGAATGTCCAGAAACTACACATCTGATGTTAGATTCAAAATCCAAGTGTGGGGTTGAGTCTAAAACGACACGATCTACGTTAGTTAATGAAAATTTAATTTCTAATTTCCATAAATCAGAATGTGTTCAAATAAGGTCAATTGAAGGTAACAAAAATGCAACGAAAGAGCCAAAAATAGATTTTTAAAATTTCTCCATCGATGATCATCATGAATTTTTCGTCATTGGTAAACAGATACAAGGTATAAACTAAAGAACTCATATTAATAGTTTTAATAACAAAAAAATCATAAATACCATGTTTGATATGAATCTATGATCAAAGTATGCTCATCGTTGGAGATCGATGATCAAAGAATCCATGTCTAAATTACCCAATCTCATCCAAAAATGTTTCATGATATTATGGGAGCATTTATCATCAAATTGCATTTGCTAGCATGGATAACTGATGATGCATTCAATGCTTCGATAATCACTGCATTTTCTTTCTTGTGATGCATATGAATTAGAGGGATATCGATATAAACTTCTATATATATATCCTCTCTATATAGATTGACGTAGAGAGAAGAATATTGAGAGAGAGAGAGGCATGGACTTAGTCATCGGTGATTCCCCCTCCTTCATTATTTATATTGTGTGATGATAATTACATGAAAATACCTACCCAGTGCATGAATAATTAAAAAACTATAGAAATAATATTTGGACTACTAAATTAAGTAATAATTTTAATTTATTATTATTATCACCTTCTTTTAATATAATAAATATATTACATGATAATACATGATACATTAACTTATATTTATTTAGTCGATAAAATTAAAAGAACAATGAATATTTTGAAATAATATTTGTTCAATTAATATATTCCATGTATTAACATTAATACATGTAAATAAATTTTGTAAATAAATTCAACTCCCAATATTATAAACAATAATGATATGAATTTATTTATTACAATGGTGATTTTATCCCCACGAAAAAAACTCAGACCCTAGTGGTGGGTCCCACTATGTCTAGTATACCTTTTCAACTGAATATGATGTTTTCTTGAATTTAGTACTATGTGTGACCCTGTGGGCCATTATCTCAATAGTAGTGAATACCACTCAAAAACCAATATTGAGATCTAGAAACCCATCGTGGCCTGTAAAGATATTAATAAATTTATTGATACAAAAACCAACCAACAAACCCACATTGTGCAATATAATCTCACTGTCTTTAATATCTCGTAATGTAGGACATCCACACATGTCATCATCATTTTTTTCATTTATTATTTTTTATATAACTGAATGAATTTACAATTTATTTCCATGTACAAGGAATAATAATGGTACAATCATCACCATCTATGTGTTTTGATATATATTACATCATTAACCTGAAAGAAAAACATCCTTTATTTACTATTAATATAATGTCATACCACAATTGACACATCCAACACAAGCTACCTCTTCAGGATTAAATTATCATGGTTTTTCATTACATCAAAGTACAAGATAAAATAGTCCATATTAGGAATGTTATTGTATTAAGAGATCAATACATATGTTCATAGATAATAACATCCAATGACTCCCAATGAAAGTGGTATTCCTTTTGGAAAGTCTGCCCTAATAATCTCACTACTAGAGATCACCAATTTTGAACTTCCTGGGAAAATGTATCAATGCATATGAGACCCCATCACCTGATATTCAGTCATCTACCACTCCTAGTTAGCAAGAAATATCTATATCATATAACCATAGTTTTAGATCAATGTCATAGAATATTGAGGTTCTCATTATAGTATATGATATGCTATAGTCTTTTTGATATGATAATTAATCTATGGACATTATTATTTCAACAGAGGACACAAAAAGGTATAGGCAATTATTGTAAGAATATAACATTTATATCAATCTTTATACAAAATACAGAAAATAATACATATGCAACTAGTTTCAAATTATAGAGTAGACCCCAAAACCATTGTGATAGCATATCCCGTCATTCTTTGAAATAGTTGCTATGTGAGCCATCAGGATAGACCTATACCACTATTTTGTACTGAACTATTGTTATAGGGTGGTTTTAATATCACTATACCAATGGTTCATTCTGAACAATTGATATAGGGATCTCCCAATGCATCATAGCCATCAGGATATAGCTACCCCTACTGTTAAAACCATTGGTTTAGCTATATCCTCATGGTATTGAACCTCTGGGAGATTCATGTTCAAATAGTTCAAATTGAATCATTCACATATAGGGCTATAATATTAATATCCCAATGGTTCAGGTTGATCTATTGGAATGGAATTATATTGACTAATTTAAAACCATTGGTATTGACCACCACCCCCCAAACTCACTATCCATCAGCATACCCAATGCCCACTCCATGCACCCACAGACACCAATAATCAAAACATCAGAAAATACTAAATCACTTAACACTTAGAAACAAAAAATGACACCATTAAGTATATTGAAATCAAAACAAAATATCCTCAACATACAATGAAACCAATATGATATCCTTAACACATTGATCATAAATTTTAACCAATAGAATATCCTAAAATAAAAACAAACCATTACATAAATAATGATAACAGAGGAAATTAATTGATCCATATAACCAAAGCTAATTAACATACAAAATAACACTTATATTCATTCACACCAAATCATCAAATAATTAATGCCATAAATACCACTCAAAAAAGTAATAGATTAATATTTCATTCACAACCATCACTATCATCGTTATCATCTTCAGCCTCAACAACATCCTTATCCTCATTCTCATCCTCATATCATCCACGTCAACATCATTGTCCTCTCCCACATCATATTCATCATTCCCACCCTCTTTGTCACTATCATCACCACACTATTCCTTTGGTTAATCCATTCCATCGCCTTCACCCGTAATGTCATCATCCCCTCCACCACTTGGACTACTTCCAGGTGCACAATAAAATGTATACATCCTTGACATATATGCATCACAATCCACGATATCCTCTGGTGGAATTGATGAAAATAATAATTCTATAAGTATAAAAAATTCAATGTTTGAAATTAGATCCCATTCTTCCACCAATATGGTCCCTCTTCATACTTTTCTACCTTGTCCTCATCCTATTATACCTATTACAAATCAATACTACTAGAACCTGCACCAAAATTGGTACAATACTCTTAACTCATTAGTAGTGTAGTCTTCAATGGTGCTCATCTACCAAAATATAATTTAAGGGATTGATTGGGAAAAAAATTTTGGTTCTTTATCATTAAGGGCCTCTAAAAAAATGTTACAAATATAAATAAACTATTATGTCAAATAATATATTTTAAAAGTTTTAAATAAAAAAGTAAAACTTACAATTCGATGTTTTGTATGTTCATTCACCACATTTCCATTTTTTTCTATCAACTCAATAAAAATAGTTTTTAGAGGCTCACTTCATTAATTATTTAAAACCACCCTATGAAATGAAAGTATTACACTACTTTTAATAATACAAAACAATTAAAAATATATATATTCAATATCCAACACTAATAACAATAGTAAAAGAAATATTTAATTTTGAAAACATAATCAATAGATAAGGGCAGTATTAACATGGGATAATCATCAAAAATAAAAATGTGACGATTTTCACATGATTCTACAAAGAGGAGATCGAATTTATAGAAAAAATTTTCATTTCTTCATTTCTAAAATTTAATCATTGCATAAACATTTCAAAAGATTCAATAGATAAAAACACCAACCATAAGAAAACTAATTCTCAGAATAGGAAAAATAATAGAATAAAGAGAAAGAACATATTAAAATTTATAGAATTCAATAATTTTATTAACAGAAGTAACATAATTAATTTCTTATTGACTAAAATCAAATATAATAGAAATAGTTCGGGACCAAAAATTATAATTAATCTATATTTAATGTTTATTATAGATATTATCAAAATAATAAATAATGTGTTTTTGAAATAATGTTTAATGTGTTTTAATCCATTTTTCCATAAAGACAACACTAATAATGAAAAAAAACTGGTAATGGTAAATAACTAGATAAAACCCCCCTCTTTAGGGATTAGTCACAGAACTAGTAAATGTTATCATTCAAGTGTGGGAATTGTTTAATAAGAATAGATCTAAACATGGAATCTTTTCTTTTTGATTCTTCTCAACCACAACATCTTTTTCTATAAGAATACAATTTATTATTTAAGGAATTCATTAAGACTACTAATCTTTTTCATATATTCAAATTTTTATATGATAAATCTTCATGATCCAAATAAAAAATTACTTTGAGTATTTCACTATTTGGAGCTTCCTCACTAGTACATCCCATGATTTATTAAAGACTATCACATTGGTTTTCTTCCCTATATTAATATATAAATACTAGAATAACACTAATCATATTTATAAAACATGAATTAGTATTGGGATCCATAAGAAATTAGTGGGATGTAAATATATGCATTAAAAATTCTTATCAGTTTTCAAAAAATCATATAACTGGATCAACATGATTTAAAATCTATTCATTGATCATCTGGGTGAAGAAAAATGATATATAAAAACTATTCTCAAAATAAATCAACAATATTAAAAAAATAATCATGAATTAATATGTTATTTTTAAGTGATTTTAATAATTTAAGGATAGTAAATTTTATGAAACTTTTATTCTAAATTTAATATTTTGATCTCTTGACCAGTAAGATCATATAGAGACAAGTTCATTTTTAGTATGATGATTTAATGAAGTTCTGTGTTCTGTATCATATGGGTAACATAAATTCTTCCAATTTTTTTAATCACAATTGACATATGATGTTTAAATCACTAAGGAAATATTTTAATGTCATATGTACTAATTTTCCAAAATATTAAATTTATGTAAACTTGAATTTTCACCTAGAAAAATGTCAAATTCAAGATAACTGTTAATGTTTTATAACGGGAATACAAGGGATTATTCTCAATGAATAATTATTATTACAGGATTACACTGTCATAACATTATTCATTCAGCACTTTAAATACATATGATTATACTTAAAATCATCTGATTTTAAAATGATTGTTTTTTTGTGAAGTCTTATGATAATAAATCAACAAATTATAGAGATGCTTAAAGTCTTATATTAGATCTCATATAATATTACACTCCATGCCTTTAATTTTTTTTTCGTAGATCAAATTCAAACATTAACAACAAAGACTTACATGGTAGAAACAAAAGACTTATTTTGGGGATCAAAAGCATTATACAAGTCTCTTTATTAAATTTTTTAGAAACCTGTAAATTCTACAGATCCACTATAAAAAATCTCCAAATTATTTCTAAATATCAGAAATATTACTCCAAGTATCTTGAATTATCTCAAAAACTCATCTAATAATATAAAAATCATTTCAATAGCCTCTAAATATTCTCAACCACAATATTTTCATGATATATAATTATATAATTACATCTATGAAATTGAGTTTCCTTCATACATCCTCTCACATTCATGCATCGTAGTCCACCGAAAAATGTGGAGGTATATCATAGAATCATTTTTTTATTTTTTTACAGAAAAATAACAAAAAAACACAAAAATTAAAAATTATTATTAATGAAAATCATGGAAATTTTTATTTAAAATCAAAAAATTTAATTAATACCCTGAACTCAGTACTCATCCAATAAGTAATCATATATTGAAAATATTATACCATTTATTCAACAATGATTTGGTGTGGCCACTAAATACGTGCCATCCCTAGTAGGATAGCCACTATACAATGAATGTTTAGAGACTATCAAGAGCCCACCTAATTCCACAAAGTGTTCAGGTCTCACCACCTCAACTTCAGAAAAATTAAAAAGAGGTTTTCACCAAAATATTAGTTAAAATAATTTCAAAAATAATATGACATCAAATCCAATGACTTTTTTACCCAAATTTGTATACAATAGTAATCCTCTATTTTATTTGGTGGGCATCACTATGAGAGTGTACAGACATGAATGATGTTAAATTATTTGGAAATCATCTCTAAAAAACTTCAACATTCCTTTCGTCTTGTTCAAATAATTATATTGTCTTCATTATACTCCAACAATGACTGCATGCAGCATTTCCACATAGCACACATGTGTTTACATCCATGTATCTTTTCAAAATATATATATTAAAGAAGGGAAAAAAATATTATATCATATATATTATAAAAAAATAAATTATGTTAATGCAATTTGAGGATCTGTAAATATACTAGAGGCAATATAATCAGTGGGTGTCGATGGATCGATAGGAACTAAAGTAACATCAACCTGTACAAATGTAGTGTGTACAAGTGTATGCATCACAAGGTCATAAGGTTTAACAAAACTATTCCAAAAATCCAAATTTCATAGGTTAGGAAGAAGGAATTAGAAGAGAAATAATATTAAATATATGCCTTTAAGATTGAAAAATAAAGATGAGGAGTAAGAATCATCAGAATATATGAGAATGAGAAGTGATGAGGCTCCGTTGAACATAGAGGTTCCAACATGGGTGTCTAAATATCTTGGCATTCTGTAATGACACCATGAGATTAGAAAGTGTGTTAGATGGTACACCAAGAGTAGGGATGGGGTGTAACCTGGAATGAAAAATGTAGCATCTAGCTATAGTCCCCCTCCCCCCTCGTATCTCCATCCATAACACTAGAATCACTAGGCTATTTAGTAAACAACATGAACATTGGTGGTGGATCAATATTAAAATTTGAAAAAAAAAATTAATCTCATTAAATTTTATGTTATTGATATATATTTTTTAATTATAATTATTACAACGGGAACTCGAGGAGGGATTCTCATCTCACTCCTTGGGTAATTTTTGTTCTATATTGTTTTAATTCATTACTCTTGTGTATTTTTTATTTTCATAATTTGAAAACAATTATTAAATTAATTAGAAATCCATAACTAATGTGTAACTAAAATAAGAAAAATATTTTCCATGAATTATTTAAGTAATACCACTAATCAAAAGAAATATGAGATATGCAGTGATATAAAAACCATCTTTTTCTACTAAGAATAATATCAAAATAGAAGATATATCATAGAAAACAATTTGTTCAATTTAACAATTTTAGCATGTATATGATATACCTTTCTTCTATTTTAAATTTAATCTTATTCAATTTTGGATATACTATTTACATCATTATTCTAAATTGAATAGGTCATTTTTCCTATTTTTATTTATCTTATGTCATTTGGTTCATATTTTGTGTTAAGTATTTTTTGACCTTTCTTTATTAGCTCATTATTTTATTTGGTTTTGAATTTCATATCAATTTTTTTAATATGTCCCATTCAATTCATCATATTTTTTTTACAATTTAATTAGTTTTGTTTTTTTTTGTTTTACTTTTGAATAATATTTAATTGAATATTAGAAAATGAAACTCAAATAACATTGTATACAGTAAATAATGATAAATCAAGTGAAGGCATCGTTGGGTAGATAATACTTTTAATAAATAATATATACTTATTTTTAGACTAACCTCAGCAATTCAAGTTGAGCTAAACCAAAATATATGAGAACAAATATTTATGATGCTATTTATTTCCCTTGACAACCTTATTTTTTCAATCAACTATGAAAATTGAATTATTAGATTTTTCATAAGTAATAAATCCATCGAGGGAAATGGGAGCATAGTTATTTTCAATTCCATCATCACCATCAGAAATAATATTTATTGGGATTAGTTCAATAATGACACCAAATTCAAGTTGAAGATTATATTTGACAAATAAAAACTTGTTTCTCCATTGATGTCAATACACATGGTTCATTGATAGAAAAAGTGAATGTCATATCAATAAAATGTAATGTATAATAATCAATAAATATTCAAAACCTTTTCAACAATTCAAAACACTATAATTTTAGTATAGTGTTTCGACATTGAGAATGATTATCCAATATTTTTATTTTCTCAAGGACTTAATATTAAAATACATTTTAAAATCAAGGACTACATTATGATTCCCAAGTATAATATTCTATTGTGGTAGAAAACATAACTCCATCATGTTATGCTCATATATTCATTACTCATTGATGGATAATAAATATGTGACAATTTATCACAATTGATTTTCATTCACAAACCAAAGAATTATGACGAAAATCCAAATCTCTCATTTCTTAAGAGATATAGCCTACATGAAAACTCAATACCTGAAATATAAATGAATAATAAAAAATTTTAAATCCAAATTTTCTTAAATTATTACTGTAATATTTTTACCTTTAATTTCATCCAAGTATAAACTCATTACTATGAAAAGTATCTCTCTTTATTATTGGTAAAGAATGATGATTTCTTTTTATCAATTGTTTGTGTTCCCTTCTTGGAACATAAAAATATTTTATCATATATGCAAAATTACATGATATGAAATATGATAGTCATGATCAGTTTATTTAATTAATGTATTCATCAAACCAATCACATTTTAAAAATGTTGGGCGATGTTCCATCTTCATATTTTAAAGGCATAATTTCATCAATATACATTATCTAGGAATTCCCCTTAATTTGTGATGTGATGGAATAATAGATTTAATTTTCTCATAATTTTATTATTTATTTATAATTTGTTTGAATTTTTGGAAGCATGGGGATGATTTCTATTCTGTATATTAAACATCAATGTGAATGTGTTTCTTTCATTTCGATATATCCAATGAAAAGTATTAGGTACTCTAATAAGTATTTTATTTGGATGATGAATAGTCATATGCAACATTAATTTGAAAAATGATGGAGGAAATATTAAATACAACTCATCAAAAAATATTGGTTCCTCTGCAAAATTTTTTTTAAGTAATTCGTTGATAACTTCATAGCACAACGATCTCTAATAAAATGGCATAACCAAATAGTGGACACCCATAAAATATTAGAGAGAATTTGAAGGATTTCTATTAGAATGAACTCATATTGAAGAATGTGATAATAATGAGTCTTCAAATATTTTATCTCCAACTATTTTAAATTGATCCATTCTAATATATTTCTTTAATAGCCATAATTAAAATTAATAGTCCCTAGTACATCAAGAAATTTATTTTTTTCTATAGGGTTCAACACATTAGAAACACATAGAACTTTTCCTTTATTTTCACTGATACACATCGGATGGAATTCTAGTATGATTCCCCAATCTACCAAGTCAAACTGAGAACAGAAATCATCTTTTTTATTCCCAAAAAATTTATTAATTTATTGAAGGAAACATTTCACATATATTATTTTTAATGTCCATTACATCAAAGTAATGAAATAAAAAATTGTTTGAACTATTTGGAAACTCAATGAAGATACTCATCTTCTTCAAATTGTAAGAGGGTTCAGTGGAAAAATTCTCACTCGTTCTAGATTTCATCTCACCTTTCCCAAATGAAAATATAAAATCTTGAAATTCATTAAGCACTTTTGTTCTAGACATACCATGAGGTGAATTTTCAGTCTCTATGGTATTATCAAATATATGATGATTGTTCTTATATGGATGGTTCATTTGAAATAATCTTTAATGTCCAATGAAGATGAAACTATGGTAATATTTATGCCTTCAAGATCATTTATTCTTGTTTAAAACATGACATGGTAGTTTTCCCTTATTTATTTATCCATACATAATTGAATAATCTAGAAAATCATTGATTATCCGCATAATCTCACCACACATCTTAAAATATGTATTTCCTAAATGAATCTTATGTGAACAAACCCACATTAAAAATATGTTTTCAACTCATTTATTAATGATATCATGTATACATATATACAACTTTTGGGATCAAAAGGTCTAGATATGAGTATACTGATGAAATTGAAAAAAAAATCATACACATTCATGGAGAAAGGATATAAATGTGTGTGAAATTTAACCATGTGCTATGAAAATTAAGAATATTGACCATTGGTTTAGTACTGAAACATGAAAGACTGAGACTCACATTATAATGTTAGTTATGAATGTAGTATATCAAGAATCCAATCAATTCCACTAAAATCTATATGTATGATAAACCAAGTCACCATTATTCATCTTTCTCTTAGTATCATGACTTAATTATTTTTTATTTCCTCAGAAATTAATATATTTTGGATTCTAGGGATAAATGGAAATTGAAACCTTTACTTATGTGTCACACAAGATAGTGTTTCCTCAGTTTTTTGGAATCAATTTGGACATTCAAAATTTCATACAATCATTTTTTTCAGTAGTTTCCTCCCAGAATTAGCGAAAATATTTTAGGAAATCATTAATTTTATTTGTTGAAAAACCAAGATCATCAACTCATTTCCATGTCATAGAGTGGTTGGAGTAAATATCAGTATCATATGGAATAAATTCCTTCAAAAACATAATAATATAATATATAGAAGTATTATAAATCAAATAGATTGTTTTCCAATGAAACATACTGATTAAAAATTCTAGCTAATTCTTTTTACCACATTGTTGATATAATGGATTCATGGTAGCATCTCTAAATTTTTTTCATCATATCAACAACATCATTCTCATTAGACACTTCATGTGTTCTAGTATTGAATCCTTCTTAGGGGGAAATTTCTTCCTTCTATAAATGATGAAAAAATGGAAAATGGTCATATATCAAATTCTCAAATCTACACCTCTCATTTAGATCATGATCATTTAGAGAATTTATTTTCCAACTATTCTAAAACCACACAAAGTAGTTAGTTTGAAATTTTTTTTTGAGTATATATGAAATCTAACTTCTTCATATCTCAACCAAGGTCTTCCAATACAATGATTACATGGGATCTATATGTGGCCACTATCTGAAGACTTATCAAAATAGAAATATAAAATGTTCTCCAACATGGTTTTAAAATAGATTTAGATATGATCAGTTTCATACATCCAAATTCTATCAATTTTATAAAAACAATTATATTTCATTTTGTAAATGATATTAAATAATATTTATGTTTAAAATAAAACATATTAATTGAAATGAAAACTATTCAATTTATATGAATCAATAATTGATATTTATTTTTATATGAGAGTCATAATATAAAAGTCAAAAAATACTCTATAAATAACAAAATAATATAAATTTATAAGCAATAAAGAGGCATTAGTTAGATACCTTCGTGACTCTCCCCTTAAATTTGGTATGGTTCAAGTTTATTTGATTCAGTTTATTTCTATTTTGTTTAATAAAATGTAATTAGGTTAAATAGAGTTTTTTAGTCGGGTTTGGTATGTTTTTATTAATTAGGACTATTTTATTTTTTTGGGTTTTGTATATTTAGATTCAGTGAATATGGATCTGTTCAATTTCATTTGTTTTAATTTAGAATTAAATGACTCTAGTTGGGTTAGTTTGGTTCAAATTAGTTCTATTTACATTGGTTCAAATGAATTATATTTGGATTGGTTTTTTTTTGTTTGATATAGTTCAGTTAAACATGGTACATCGTTGTTCTATTCAATATGATTAGTTCATTTTTCTTATGATTATTGAAAATGTGGAAGATATTTATACTAGATATATACATATGTTTTGATGTCTCATTTTAATTGATTTTTATAGATTCATTATGGTTTAGAGGATATAACCAAGGAGATCAATTAATTAACATATATAATATCTACCATACAATTAGGTTTTCATTAAAAAACTAATTAGGCTATATATCATGATAATAGTCTCACTACAATTTATATATTTAATTCAATCAACCATGATCACATTCATAAATTTGACATTAGAAATAAATTCAATACCATATTTAATTTATCTCAATGAAAATCATATATCATGTCACCTTTATAAAATTCACAAGGTGATACCATTATTTAATTTCCTATTACAACATATTTGGAAAATGATGATTGAAATAAAGGTCAAGAATGGTCACAAAATGATTCAACATTTATTTTCATGCCTTGTTTGATGTTATGTAAGTATAAAATTTTGTACATAGAGGATTCATTTTAGAATACATTTTATCATCACACTAGATTTATTTTTTCATAGAATAAACAATGATCATATAATAATAAAAAAAGTATTTAAGATTACTTATAGAGAAAACACATCATAAAAAAAATACACCACCTTAACATATTCTATGTAAGAATAATATGGAGTCTTGGATGATTTGACGCACTATGAAGGAAGTGATTGTGTTACAACTTCTCTTTTATAAGAGTATAAAAATTGAATGTAAAAGTAAAAATCACTAAAATTGTTCATTTTAAATAATAATCACAATGTATATTAATGAAATTGATGGAGAATCACTCCAAAATGATGTAAATTTCTCTCTGAATAGTATGGTTTTATTGTAGTGAAGATCCAATAATAAATTTTTATGGATTTGGAATGTAATGATGGATTGGATCATTAATCATTTAAAATTACATCAAACAATTATGTGAGATGTTGGGAACAATAAAAAATAGGTCACATTGTAAATTATGGGAAAGAAAAAAATCAGATTTGTGGGCATTCCAATAGATACAACAATTCATGTTTGATTCATTAAGTTAAATATCCTTTTTTGATAGTTTGAAATAAAATTTATAAAAATAGGTTTTAATTATATAAGCATATTGTGTTTAATAAAATTTTGAAAATAATTTTAAAAATCAACTATTTTATTTTAATTAAATTAAAATATCATAATTGAAACACATTAATAGGATGGATTATTCTTTAATAAAGTATACATTTAATAATATATTTTTAACTATTCCTTAAAAGTATAAATTTAAAAATAATGTAGAAATGAATTTATCCATTGGAGTTAATGATCAAAATAGATTAAAACTAATAGAAGATCCAAACAAAAATATAAGAGGCTAATAATATCAAAACAAAAAAATTGCACAATTGTAATATAAAACATGCTACATAAGAAATAATACTATATCAAATAAATATAGGAAACTAGATCTCTAAACTCTAAAATTATTGAAAAAAAAACTACTACCCTAGATTGAAGAAATATATAGGTCACTAGCCACTGTAATGTGTACATAACTTTAAAACCATTCAGGGAGTCACCATAGGTAAGAGGATTGGAACCAATCTGATCTAGGTTTTCCTAGGCTAGTAATCATTCATTCCTAGATTTTTTAATAATAATAATAACCATTGAAAAATAATCAAAAAAATACAAACCAATTCGATTGACAACACAACCATATAAAATAATTATGTTCACTAGGAATTTTTCATGTCATACACATATCAATTTACAAAAAAAAACAAAAAAGAATTATCCATTGAAAATATGTAAATTGTTTGAGTAAATACTGCATTAAAGTAAAAGGGGATTTCAAATTATGGATCAATAAATCGCTGATTTGATATTGAAGAAAAAACTGAGGAAAATGGATGTGTGGGGATGGGTCACTAAGGAAGGGGAATAATTTAGAAGCAGTATTAGGTCTAACTATCTAGAGAATAATAGTGGGCAACAACACATAGATTGAATCAACGAACTATATCTGGAAGTATATCCTTATGGAAGTGCTACTAGTGATCAGGGTGACAGAGAAATTTAGATGGGTGTGCTACTAGGGATCATGATTGGTGGTGGATGTGCTTATGATGGGATCATGATGGAAGGAGGTATCCATGTGATAGGGTTGGAGATGATATGAGGTGATCATTCCTACTTGAAGTCATGATTAGAGAAGGGGAAGCATTAGGAGATAAATGGGTCCCTATGGTAGGGCTAGAAATGGGAGGGTGGGGGTTGGGATACTAGGAGTTGGGATGAGAAAATGGGAAGTGTGAGGGGAGTTCATGATTTTGGGAATATTGGGGTAACCCTATTAGAATATTTTAAAAAACAATTTTAATAGTCTCTTTAATCCCAACTATTTTCAAGAAGCAGTTGGGATTGCCTATTGTTCAATAGACATTCCCTACAATTTAATTAAACCATTGACATATGACCCTAGGGAAACACCTATTATGAGTTATTGAAAATGGGGTAAACTTATTCCATTAGTTTTAAAAAAACAATTTGAATAGTCTCAGTAATCCCAGCCATTTTCAAGGAACTGTTAGGACAGCCTACGATTAAATTGCCTACCCCAAATGTTTGATAGAACTATTGGGATATGCTGATAGAGAAAAACCTATTATAAGTTGTGATATGATATGTTAATCAAAATATGTTCATAGTTGGGTCTAGGGAACCAAAAATTATAACAAACTATTTATCCTTAATGATATTATAAATATTATTGACCAATTTTAAAAGAAAAAAATTAGGATGATATTCTAACATATTCTAAAAAAATATACTTAACACCTACCTCAAAACATCGTTTATTACATAAAAAATATATATCAATACCTTTAAATTTATATCTGAAAAATATAATATTTTTTACCCAAATAACCATCACACTAAATGACATATTAAACTAAAGGATTACATACACCTAAATCATCTGTTAACATCTAATTAAAATCCTTCAAAATACCATTAATTGACATGAAACTAAATTCTCCAAAAGACTAAAAATGTGTATGTATATTTTTGAACATATGATTATAATTATTATCATTCTTATATATGAAACTACTACATCAATACTCTTGGGAACCTATAAGAAAAAACTTCAATCATTCAACATTCTTCAGAAACAATTATCCATGATTTTCCATCTTATTCACTAATAATTCCATCATAGAGTCAAATGTTGGAATTATGTCTAATAATTCATAAATTACATTCTATTTATGTTTCTTGACAAAAAATAATTAAATAATTATTGAAATATAGATAACTATTCATTCATGTCATCGTTTCAATGATTGATACCTCCATTATCTTCTAGGACGAGTATGTATATTATTAAATTTTCTCAAAACCGTACCTTGTTTCTTTTCCTCCATTACACATGCACATTTATTATAAAATAATTGAAATAAATGTTTTTAGGGATTTAAATTTTTAATCATTCCCATGTTTTTAATATTTATATTTGATACATCATAACAAAATTCTATCCCATAATATATTAGGATATATCTTGACATGATCCTTTCAAATAAGAGATGGTGGTTATAATAATTAAAATAATCATAAACCAAGAGAATTATATAATTTTCATGATGGTCACCCTCTATTGTAGCGGAGTAGAGGGTGGGAATTCATTTATCTAATTAATCCATAGAAAAAACATGTTGAATATCGTCATGATATTTTAGAAACTTGAAAAATGAGATAGTTGATTTTTAAAAACATGTTCAAATATGACCTATGTTCTTTAATCAAATATATGTATATTTAAGTATTGGGATATATTATAATTCTTTTGGTAGGTGAGTTTAATGTTTTATAAGATTTAAAATTCATATTATAAATCTTTTAAAATTATTATTATATGCGAATCCTATATAAGAGAAATAAGGATTGTTTTTTCATTAGTTCATCTCTCTTGAAAAAACTATTACTCTGATGATATTAATTTATGAATTAAAAATATATAATTTATGTAATCATTCATAGAAAAGAAATAAATATTATATGAAAATCATGAAAAGTTCTTATTCTATGTATATCATCCCTTGGTCTAGGAAACCATTAATACACAATAGGTCTATCCTAGGATACCTTATGTGTGGTTCTATTATACTTATTAACCTAATCCTCATATAAAAATAATTCTTCATAAAACATTAAAATTTATGAATATTTTTTAATTTGATTTTTTGTTCCCAAACCAAAATAATAACTCTTATATCTTTCTCATTTTACAACATCCCTTCCTCTAGAGTGATATAATATTTTTCTCTTACACAAACTATAAAAACACACACCTTTGAAAACTCATATACATGAGTTTAAAAGTCTTTATTTTGTGTTTTTAAAAATTTATGATACTTCAGGTTTTGGGTTTTATATTATTAGTATAACCATTACCTTATATAGGGAATACATATATAATGTTTCAATTTTTCAAATAAAAATATGGTCTGCATGTATAAATTTGTGTTTCATTAATGAAAAACTATATTCAATCAATGATAATATCATTAATTCATAGTTAGACTTCTAAATAGTTCATATACATACTTAGGAACTTTTAAAAACATTTGATATCTTGTTATTTGAATATAAATATCATTAAGGGATATAAAAATGGAAACTAATATTCTAGTGAAAACATAACAACCCATGAATATGTTTACCTGTTTTCCAATAAAACATTGAGAAAATAACGAAAAAGTTTCCACAAAGGTAAGTCATCATTTTAATTAATAAATAATTTGATAAAAATTATTATGCATAGTATAGCTTAGCGGTCATCTTGAGGCATGAGACAACTCCTGAAAAAATTTCATTTTAATGAAAATCATTCACCTTTAAATGATTATAAAATTCCCAACCTTTAAAAATAAACTCATTTATTTAAAAAACATTTCAGCAAGTGAAACATTGTTGTCTTGGAGATTATTTTCATAAATCATGTTAACATATCTTTAAACCATGTTAGCATAACTAAATCCAATTTATTATTATTTTTGTAACAAACACATTTATATCTATCAATTTCTCCTTTGATAACTACATCATTACCCAATGCATTGGAGAGATATATCAGGCTCAAACATCATTTAGAGGAATATAGATCTCATATATAATATTATTTAATTCTCAAGTACCATATTATGAAATTTTTAAATATTTCCTTTATAATCATAAAATACTTTTGAAACACATTTGATTAAATTTATAAATAACATTCCATTTTTTCTTGATCATAAAAAAATATTATTTTTTAACACATAAAATTTTAATATTCTTTGAAGATATAGATTATGATATTATTTTAAAATACATGTTAACAAGTATAGGAACAATTACTATTAAATTTAGAAAATATTATCAATATTTTTATATTAAAATACAATCTTTTACATGTTTTTAAATAAATTAGAAATGACCCACACAATAAATGGCTAGATGATATATTTTTAAAATATAAAAATAAATTAAAAATTAGTTTAAAATTAATATTTTAAATATTTTATTTATATATAATATCTATATGGAACAATTTTTTACATGGATATGGATGAAGAAGAGTTTTAAAAATATAATACAATGTTTTTAAAAAAACCCATTTCTTTAAGACCCATCTTGCTTTGTAGGTTCTCTAACTACTAAATTATAAAGTAATATTGGTTTTAAAATTTCATATTAATATATTTAATATTAATTTTATTTTTATTATTCCTTTTATTTCATTTATTACCATTTTTAATTTAGTTACTAAAATTCACGGGATCATGTTGTACGTTTTTAGTTCGTTCTGTTTATAATATCAAAACAACATCGGTGAATTGAGCATAAAAATATGGTGTATTATTAAAATATATATGTAATATTATAAATTTAAAAATAATCATATTTATAAACGAAATATAAATTTAAAACGAACCATATAATTTGTTTAAGAAAAATTTATCACATCATTTCATAGAGATTGCAGTTTGTAAGTACGCATTAACAGTAGATTTAGTTTTCTATTAAAAAAAATTTATAAGGTAGTTAATAATTTAATTTTTTAATATCATAAATATTTTATAAAAGTCTTATATAATCATTATTTTTACCCTTATAATAATCCATATATTCTGAAATTAAAAAATAATGACATCACTTTATGAATGAGGTATTCCACCCATACGTATGAGTGATGTTATCAATTTCCGAACAACTAAAAGGGTAAAAAAATGGGTAATATATTATATTCAATTTATCAAAATTATATAATAACTATAATATATATTCATTTTATCCTTAATTTGATATATCAACATTATTCGGTAATTAGAAATTATACACATCACTTTACGAGGATGGAAGTCCATAGTCATTCACAAGTCATGTTTTCATTTCCCAAAGAATAAAAACAATGATGAAAAATAATTATACCTAAAACAAAATAAAATTTAATATTTGTAATATATTATTTATTTATTTAATTATGGTGAAAAAAATTGAAGGATGTGGAATAAGAAATAAACCTAAAACTTTTAGTTAATAATTGTACATCTTCTTTGAAAAACCTCCCTTGGATGAAACTTTTTTCCATTATATGTTTTTATTTTCGTAAGACCAAGACATATAATATGTTTTTAAGTGATTTATAATGGTTTTGATAGGTCTTGTAAGAGATATAGTTGTTATTGTGTGTGAGGAGGTTAGGATGGGATGTGTCCTTTTATAAGTGAGGGGAGTGAAACATTTGTTTTATTAAATTTGTTTCAAAAATAAAGTGAAAATCAATGAAAAATAACTAAAAATATTAAAATATAAGGTTATAGGGGTGAAAGTATCATTATTATTGAATAATTTAGGCGAGGTTATTCAGCCTTATCAAATATTTTTTACATAAATTTACCAATTTTACCCTTTATTGTAGTAATTAATATTTACTATTGTAACTATTCATTGTGGCAAAAAAATTAAACATATTTCAAAATATGTAACTTATTATTTAAATTATTAAATATGGTTTTAATTATTATATTTTTATTAGTATAAAATTTTATTTTCATATAAATATAAAAAACTGAGTGAAAACAAGTTTTAGACAAATACCATTTTAGGAGTAATTTTTTTTTCATACATTAATAAAATACAATATTGATTAATATGGAAATAATTTAATTATTTTATGTAAAAAGTGAAGAAGTTTTCATCCAAAACAATTTAAAAAATAATTTACCCTGGTAAATAATTGATCAAAATAAGAAAATAAAAATATTCTTTATTTTAATAAAAAAATACCAAAATTTTATTTAAATATTAAGCATAAATATATAATCTCAAAAAAAAATTAATTGAGTTTTATTAGTTTATAAATATATATTTATTCAATTAAAATGGTTTTACATATTTCATGTAATTATTATTTGATGATAAAATTGAAAATACATTCACAATCGATATTTTCTATAATCACTATAAAATCAATATTTATATAAATATATATAGTATTTATCATTGGAATTATATAAGATGATGCTTTAAAAAATTAATTTTATACTATAAATTAAAATTTTAAATAGTTTGAGAATTATTTGTAATTAACATGTACTAAATAAAACTATTTTTTTGATGAAAATTTATTTTTTAATTATAAAATGTATCTAATAGAAACCATATGGTGAATTCAAATAAATTTTATTAAATAAATTTTATAAATATTTACATAAAATAATTAATTTATAGTGATTTAAATATTTTACATAGAAATAATTTTAATACATAAAAAAGATTAATGAAACATATATCTATTATATTCAAATGATTTTTTATTAATTTTTAAGCAATTACTGATAAATATATTAATGATTATTAAAATTTTAAATCAATAACAGTATACAGATATTTAATAGCGTGGTTACTCATATTCATATGTTTATATTCAATGGCTGGGTTATAAGTGTAATATTTATGAAATATTTTAATAGTGTATCACCTTTTAGATTAAGATTAGTATTGTGCATGCTACACACAATGAAACATTTTATTCTTTGAAATGAAATATAAAATAAAATATTTTGCTGTTATAATCGTATACATATAATGGATTGGTAATCTACTTTTATTTTGATATTGGCTGGTAGTATATGTGTTCAATGTGGTTGATAATAATGAATTTCTCATTAATTCGTGATTATTGTTTTATGATTTTTTAACAAATTCCATATATTTTTAACATGATTTTTAGATTACATGTTATTTTATTGATTAACTGTTATAACCTGTAAGATTTATTATCCAAAATTTTACACTATGGTATTTGAAAATTTGGATATGGTTTGGTGGTGACATACTTAGGGTATGATATACTCAGGCCTAGCAGATGTTCTTATAATGACATGAATAGTTCTTAGATTGTGTCACCCATGTAATGTAAATGATATTGTATATAACATATTTGCAACCAATTGATTTAATATACACCAAAAATTGGATATAGACTTTTGTATGAATCTTTTAGATTGTGTGATTGTATTTTGATGTGGAAATAGAGGCATTCTGCATTGCATGATCCCAAATTTGGTATGAGGTAGGTCAAATTTAAATTTGGATGAGTACCTTTTTAAATGGATAATGTATTTAATATCGATAGAATGAGGGGACTATGGTGTTTCCATGGTGATTATGGAACAAAAGAGGAATAATGTAGTCCTTATTGTGTAGGGTGCATGGTTAGTTCATAATTAGTACTAACTATTCACCTTAAACGTGTTTCTTGTAGGGGTGATAGATTGAAAATCTACGAAATGGGGATCTTTGAATCCATTTGGCCTTAGAAAGATCCAAATTCATAGCCTCTAATTTTTTTTAAACTTTGTGGGATCCCCAAAAAAAGCTGACCTTGGCCCCCTCATGGACTATTTACTGTATGGTTGATGTACGGATTGGCCAACCATGCAGCCAAACTATATTCCTCGTAAAGAGTAGAAATTCATATTTTCCCACATCGTAGTTTAGATATATAACTCATTTTCATTTCCTCTTCCTCCCCTAATAGAAGAGGGTGAAAACCCGTCCCTCTCATGATTCTGAAGGGATATCCTCCTATGATTTTTGTTCATTTGAAGCATTATTGGTTATTAATTGAAAATCTGAGTGATTCCACCACTAATATTTCTTTTGTTTTTTTTAAAAAAAGGTGGAATGTTTTCTATCCATAAAATTCTCAAAAAGAACATTTTTCATAATTTTCTATTTTTGTTCATTTAAGGTTGTTTGGAATCAAATAAAATGTCATTTTCAAAAATATAGGCTTCCTATTAATTTTAGGTAGGTGGTATATAAGGTATATCCCATATTCTTAATGGTTGTTCCTATGAATGTAGTTTTATTTTTTTGTGTATTTCTTCCATGAATATTATTTGACGATATAAAATAATTAATTGTGTATTTAAATGATATTTAATACCCCTCCCTTCCCATGTTGGGTCCATTGGGGGTGATTAAATCATCTTCTGGTCTTCCCATGGGGTGTTACACTATCTTGAGCATTGTTATTACATCTAAAATTTTTAAACTAAATAGATTTTGTTATTAAACCTATGATAATTTTTTTGGATTATTAAGATGGAAAAAGGGGTGTGTTTATTACCATGAAATATTTAAAGGATTTATGTATTGCAAATGGGAAAATGAGATAAATGGTTAAAGAGGAATGCTAATAATGTAAAATTTTCTGAAATTGTTTATAATTGATATAAAGTTCTTACATTTATAAATAATTATGTTATAGAATTGAGAAAATGATTCATATAATGAACCATTTAAATTTGGTGGAATAATAAGGTTCACAATTGTTGTTATTGTGTGATAATATTTCATTTATATTGACAACTGGAAAGGTGACTAACAGTTGGTGGGTTGTCAGACTACTGATCCTCTCCCGTTGATAAGAGATACTGATGATCAAGGTCACCCTATGTATATTTTGTTTTGTAAGATGGGATGATTCTCTGAACTCCAAGGGTACAAATCTAGAATTCCATATCATGGTTTGGATAGAAAGATGTGGAATTACAAATACTTTTGGGATACATGGAATGATGCTCTTTGTATATAGACATATGAACACTTTAACATATGATCTGAAAGACCACCATGGGCTGAAGCAAGTTTCATGGGTGTGGGTATCACATTGAATTAAGAATAAACATTTCAAATTTAAATACTGATAAATAATGAAATATGGTTTATCTATTTATTTAAATTTGTTAATGTACTTCAACATACACAGTTTTAAACTGGATATTATTATTAACTCAATTGGTGTCCTACTAAGTTTTACTAACACCCTCATTGGGATAGCATTTGGTAATAGAGTTAACTACAAGGATTCATATCAGGATAAGGGTAGATGCCCAATATTATATGGTTGTTATTAGAGTCTGGAGAAATCATATAGTAGGGGACAAGACATAACATTGGGACCTATTTTTTGGATTTCCTTTAGTGTCTTCTTCTGGTTTTATTTCAACACTTTATACTATGATAAATTTTTTTATTTTACTGCATTATATTGATAGAAAATTATTTGTTTTCAATTATGATATGTGATTTTTTGGTTTTTATTCTTATTACATGTAGTTATTTATCATAGTTTCTGATGTTAGTTAACTCTGTTTAATAGGGTATAATATCCTCACATACCACTTTAGACCCTCATGGGTAATCAGTAGAATCATAATATGGGGTGGTGAATTTGAGATCATCTGGAATATCAGATTGGGGGATCAGTTTAGTGCCACCAAGGCTGGGACATTACAATGTGATTTTATATATAATTGATTTAATGTTTTGGAATGGTGTATGAAATACCAATAATTGTCAATCCTCTTAAATGAGTTCATACATGGGATTCCCTAACCCATGTGTAGAAAAAAACCCTTGTTCCTAGGGCTAGATTTCTTTTTGTGATGTTTTCTATTAGAGTGGATGTTTATTTCACATTGGGTGATATGATTATTCTATAATATTTTTTAAGACTTTATTCAGTGAAAATAATGGAATGAGGTTTTCAAAAGAATTCATCTTGTAGGAACTCATTGATTTATTTGTAATGTTACATTTTAGGAACTCAATTAAGAGAATATAATGGTGGGTTGTGGGAAATGAATATGGATTTTTGGTTTTCATACGGTTTTAATAAAATGGTTCTGAATAAAGTGTTGAATCTAGTATTAACCATGTGGTGCTGAATAGAAATAACTAAAATGGTTCCTAAATAAGAAATAATTTTTTTGAAATAGATATTCTTAAATTGGTGTCTAATGAAAGGAATGCGATTGTGTAGGTTTTGTTTACCCATTGTTATCCATGGCCAATGGTGAGAATGTTGAGGGTAATGATAAAGATTCGATTATATATTCTGTGATATTGTATGTGGAGTCAATTATTTGTTGATCATTGTGAGAATTCAGTTTTTAAAACAATGTAAATTATATGTCATGTTTTTTGAGACATTAATTTGGAATTGTTGAGAGATTCCATGATGATGACATATACTAGTTTGGTGATCAGATAAAATTGGTAATAATTATCCTCCAATAGTTGAAAATGGACCCACATTGGTTCTGAGTAATATGAGAAAAGGAAATCCCATGAGAACATCAACCATTTTATAACATTTATAGTGAGTGAGCTAGTGTAGGTTGCATCAAGTATTTTAGAATATATGAGAGAGTTTCAGATGTAGTACCATCTGTCCTTGGATAGAGAGGGTGGACCTAATGCAGCTGAGTTCTTGATCGAGCCAATCCCAATAATTTTGAATCACCTGGATAATCCTACTCAAATGAGAGTTATTTTTGAAGATAATATTTTTTATTGATTTGTAAAGACCATGTGGGACATATAGAGTTAGGATGATTATTTAGAAGGCATGATGGTGAAATAATTCATAGAGAATTTCAAAGATCAATTTTACCCTATGATCCAAAGGTAGAGGAAATATGTATTGCCTATACATTTTACATACGAAACTATGAAAATAATGGTTTCTACTAACGAATTAACTAATTTATATCATTTTTATCTGAAATAAATAGGATATGAGTAGGGTATATGAATACATTTCCATAATGTAATTGGTTGGGGGATCATGTTTTAAGTAAATATCTACAACATTAAGATTTTACCAAAGGTATTAGATCCGTATTTTATTTCTAAGGTCATACTGAAAGTGGATTATAGAGTTAGGTAGATGGTTTCAGTTGGGAAATTTAGAGGTGTGTATTTTGATAATAAGAATTACCATTATAAAAATTATTATAGAGAAGTGGTGAATATAGTAGATAAGGGAGAAGAATAGCTCTGTATGGATGTGATCAACTGATCTCCTAACATTGTGGTGGATCAGGGCACATGAATGGTCAGTGTTCATAACCATTATTGGAATTTCAATCATTGGGGAGGATGGGTCACATTATAAATATATATTGTAATCCTTGGTATATGTGTAATGTTGGGGAACCTAGTTCAATGCACATTACTAGTAGGGGTATTCTACCACTTATCAGTTGGGTAGTTATAATTCCTCCAAAAATACTAGTCCAGCAGTATAAATGGTACTTTAAGACTAGAACATCCATTTTATAAATATAGTGTTACCTAAGGGATTCTAATAGGAGAACAATTTTTGGGAATAGGAAAGCCACATCCTGTTACCCTACTTAAAATGGTAGAGACCTTGGACCATCAACATTTCATGATATGATTTTTTTATATTAAATTATTTATAGTGATTTATTTTTTATATGAACCTCACAATATTTTATATATATTGAGTTATTGAATGGTTTTAGTCCAGCTATAGAGTATGTGTTTGGGTTAATTTGAATTGACACACTATTGGGAGGGGGATTCGATTGTATACATCAATGCACAGAGTTTTCCATCAATGTTTTTGAGTATCAACTCCTTTGGAACATGTATATTCTTGAGATGACAGGTTTTTCCGGGATACAATTAATGGTGTATTTGGTTTAATACCATGATAAAATTGAATATTTTATACTACGAGAGAGTGAGTTCACCATACAATGAGGGTGAAACTTTTGTCCATCGTAGAGAATTGAATATCCAAGTAGTCCTTAAAAGGTCAATTCATTTGAAATTGAGTGACCTCATAGCCTAAGTAGAAGGTATTATACATGATGATAATGGAGTGTGGCATTATTTCTTGCATCTTATAGTGTATTAGATTCAATATTTTTTCCCTAATTTTTTTTGGGGTTTCCACCTGAGGGAAATGTTGAGTTCATGATTGACTTTGTTCCCAGTGAAGATCCAGCTTCTATTCCTCAATATAATATAGATTCAATAGAAATTCATGATCTTAAAAGCCATACATATGAATTATTGGAATCAAGATTTATTTTCCCAAGTATAACACCATGGGGATCATTAGTTTATTGTCTATAATGGATGATATATCATTGTTCATATTTGTTGATTATAGATGTTAGAATGGATGATGATTAAGAACAAGTATCATATTCCATATAATTATGATCTTTTTTACCAGACGAAGGAATATTTTATGTTCTTCAAAATTGAGCTGAGTCCAGTGTGTCATTAGTTGGTAGTGAGAACTTCTCAAATACTATTGTATGCTTTTAGAACCAGGTATGGTTTATATTAGTTTTCCATGATTCCCTTTGGGATAATGAAAACACCCATTGTATTTTTGGTTTTGTTGAACTAATGTTTTACCCATACCAAAATCATTTTGTATTTTTTTGTGGATTGGACATCGGTGTAGATCCAGACTCATGAAGATCATTCCCCCCATCTTGGTATTATATTGACTACACAGAGAGAACAACTCATATACACAAATAATTCAATGTTACATTTCTAGATCTTCATGTTAAATTTATTAAGAGACATCATCTTGGAAGAATTTGTTTTAGTGGACCAGATAAATTGAAATATATGGTTACTTAGGAGAATCAAAATTATGTTTTTGATAACCTATGTTTTTTTAGGTCATAAAGATTTATTATCAAAGGTTTATCAAATATTTTTCTTTCATTAAAGTTAAAATATTAGGTCATATTATGATGGTCATATTGGTTGAGTCGATTAAATCATATGAGAGTATACTCAAATAGTTCAAATGTCATTTTACTATAGAATAAATTAGGATTTTTCCATCCCTGGTATTGAATATAATATATTATTATGTGACTACGATTAGACATGGGGAAATATTTATATTGGGATATCATGTTACAGTGTATGGCCCGAGGAATTTGAGGATGTATAAACAGAACTATCCTACTTATGATCTCCAGTATGACATAATGGTTAATGATTTTATGTAATTGTTGAATTTTATTTTATCTAAGAGTCCTAACCTTTATATTGGTCATAAGTTCATCATATATATCCATTCAAAATGTTATTTATATCTTTAGTAGTGAAGACGGGTTTATTATATGCATTCATTTGATTTGGAGCTAGCATATACACCAAAAAGGGAAATAACGTTGTATATGTGTTGAGTCGAAATACATGGTCTCAGAAATTTTTTGGATTTTATCTCTGAGTGGATTATGAAGGCCATGTTTAGTAAAATGCATATAGTTGTCCTGGTAGATCATGAGCTGATGATACTAAGGTCACTATATATTCATCCATCTTATATAAAACACAATAATTTAAAAACAGTATTAGGATTTATAATGTCATAATTTAAGATAAAATTTTTATATAAGGAGACACTGTTGGATTGTAATATTGATGTGGATGATATTACCCACAATTATGGCAGTGTTTATGTTCCTACTAGTATGTGAGAGGAGTTGACTTGTGAGTTTCATACCCCAATGTGGGTAGTGCAACATGGTTTGACTAAAACATTCCATGATCATCATAGAAAGTATTGTTGTCTTATAATAGAAATGTATATTGTAGTTTTGATGACCTAATACTACACCATTTTGTAATTTAAGGTTTGGTATCAATAATGTACTATAATCTTATAACCATTACCCATTATAGAGTACAACTTGGATGATGTTACCATGAATTTTGTTAGGTATCCTTTGGAAAAATTTGAAGAATGATGTAATATGGATCATGGTGAATCCTTTGAAAGGTTTATTACATTTCATAGTGATTAATGATATTATTATGGTGGATCAGTTGGGTAAAATTTATGTTATTTAAGTAGTACATTTTCTCGGGGTACCATGGATTATTGTTTTAGATTGTGACCCTGTTTTTACATTGTTCATATGCCAAGGGATATAGATGGTTCTTGGTACTCTCGTGCTTTTGAGTACCTCATTTCACTCTCTAAGATATGAGAAGTTGGAATATCTATCATGGTGCTAGGGGACTTGATTAAGGAATGTTTCCTAGATTTTGGTAAACCTTGGGCAGACATATAGTGATCAATGGGTTCTTCTATAAGAATAGTTATCATGTAATTGTTTAGATGTAACCATATGAGGAGCTCCATGGTATGCCATATTGATCTTCTTTATGATTAATGGAAGAATTTGATTCATAGTTTTCAGGAACATGCCTCATATACTAGACATATAAGCATGTTCATTTGATCCAGAAGTGGATGATTACAATATAATGTAGAGAAAATTCTTAAAAATAACGGAATCATCAAACTCTTGAGATTATAGTGGGTGACTATTTATTCCTGTGGGATTCATTGAGATTGGGTCACCATCATGTTTCGATATATGAAAATTTAGAACATAGATACATGGGTCCACATTATATTATTTAGACGATCAAACTATTCGTGTTCAAATTAACTCTTCAACGGCCATATAGTGGTATGCTTAATGTTTTTCATGCGGCACATATTTGACTATATCACCCCCAACTAGTATTCGTTTATTAATATTGATGATATTGAGGTTGCATTTGATTCTTAATTTTAGAATAATCTCGTTCATATTATGGATAATAATTAATCAAATTTTTGGTGTAAGAATGTAGATTTGGTCAAAGTGTTATGGAATCATGGCCCTGTTCATAAAGAAAATTAGGTGAGAAAGATGGACAGGGGGACTTGGTGAAAATATATTTTTTCAAAGTTGGATTAGTTATTTTTGGGAGATCTATAGAAGGATGATATGTTACACAATGGAGTGTTTATAAGATCCTAACCATCATATGAGGCACATCACATTTAAATTTTTTTACTTCCATTTAAATTTTTTCATGAAATATTTCCCTAAAGTATGAGGTTCTTTGGGGTGTCCTGTGATTTTGGGACATGGAAGAGAATGTAAAAAAACACATATTGTGTAGGGTTCAGGGTTGGTGCATTCTTTGTACTAACAGTTCACCTTAATCGTATGGCATATCAGGGTATTTTATATAATTGAAAAAATAAGAAAGAGGAACCTAGAAATTAAAGGTCCTTTCATAGAGACAACCACATAGTATACCCATGGTTTTAAAAGCCTTACGATCTCCCTAGAAAACCATGAGATCTTGGCCCCCTCTTGGACAATGGGTGATGGATTATTGGGGGACAGTTTTTCCAAATATTCATCAAAGCCATGTTCCCCATTAGAAGTGGGGAAATCACCATTACTACACCCTCTCCTTCGGATTTATGATTTTTTACCCAAATTATTTCTTATTTCCTCCTCCAAAATATTTGGTCGATAACCCATTCCTCAAAATATTATTTGGAATTTTTATCATTAAATTCATGGTTTTTTAAAGTATTGTTAGTTGTGAATCGATGATTCGGGTGAGTATACCACTCATCTTTAAACTATTTTCTAGTGGATTCATAGTGGAATGTTTTCTTTCCTTCTGAATCACATAACCTTAGATTTTTCAATAGATAATTAGTTTTTAATTAATAAATGTATAGGATTGAATCAAGGGTCATGTTTAATGTGAGTTCTTTTCTACATACTTGACGTGGTTGGTATATAAGTAGTATCAAATAATATTGATTTTTATTCATCTGTATGTGGTTTTTATTTTTATCCATTATTAAATTAATTTTATTAATAGATAAGATATGATAATTTGGGTATTTAAATGATTTTTTGGACCCCTCATGATCCACATATTATTGATTGATGGTTATTAAATTGGTCATGTGGTCACACATGGGGTGTGACACTCTCTTGAACATCATAATTTGGTTTTTTAAAGATCAATTAAATATATTTTTATAATTAATCCAATGATCATTGTTTTTGGAATGTAAACATTGAATAAAGGGGTGTTCTTATTTACATTATATAGATAAATGCGTTTTTTCTTTTAAATAGTTATTTGTGATAAATGATTAAAGTGGAAATAATATATGGTTAAATGGATTGAAATGCGGTGACAAGTGGTTGTACTATGCGTAAATGGGGAAATATGTCTATTATTGTATTTTAGAACACATCTAATGTAATTTATTATGGAAATGTGATGAAATTAAAAGGTGAACTGATGATATTATTATGTGATATATGGTCAATTGTGTTGAAATTTGGAAATTTGACTAATGGATAGTTGGATATTGCAACAATTCTTATATACCTTGGGCATTACAAACTTATTATTCAAGAACATGTATTCATAGTATGTTTTGAATTATTGATTGATCTCTAGACATTATGGGTATGAATATAGAATTCCAAATCATGGAATGGATTTTCAAACATTGAGATTCAAATCCTGGATGGACACATGGACTAATGCCCTTTGTATGTCAACATGTATCCTCTTGGACAGGTGGTTCATATGATTGGAACTAGATGAATAAGGTTTTATCATTTTGGGTATAACACTGATAAAATATATAATGTATCTAATTTAACTATTGTTTTATAAAGAAATTGGGTTTATATAATGCTATTAATTTGTTACAATAGTTCAGCATAAATTTGTTTAGAATGGATATTAGTATAGAAATCATTGGCGGTGGCTAACTAAGATTTACTTTCAACCTGATCATGTTGTCATTGGGTACCCGAGAAGACATTATGATTGTTGTTCAAGATAAGTGAAATGTCCCTATATTAGATCGGTGATATGGGAGGCACTATAGAGATTTTATGAGGTGAATAGATATGACATTGAAACCCATTATGAGTATTGCCTTTAGTGACTTATTTTTTCTATTATTTAGAAAATTTAGTCTATCAAGAAATGTTATATTTTATTTTATTTGATTGTAATTTCTTACCTGATTTTGGAATGTGATATTTTATATTTTCATATTTATTATTATTTCATATTGATATTTATGTTGATTCCCATGATTGGATTACTAAGTTAAAGAGAGTATAGTGTCCCCACATACCTCTTTGGACCCATTCTACTTGTTTGAATCCTTTGGAATATAGGGAGGCTATCTTAATGTCATGTAGTGAACTGGGTCAAGGCATCAGTTTTGTGTCCCACATTCTGGGATGCTACATGTAATGTGATATCCATGGATGAATTAATATAATATAAAATCACCCCCCCCCCCGATGATGGTTTTATTTTGAATATCCCTATATTTAATTTGGTTTCATGATTATATTAATAATTTGTATTTAAATTATTGAATCTGTTGGATAATTTGTATACATGTTAATTTAGTCATTGATTCATGTTTTTACTATGTACATAATGAGTAGTAATTTTATGGTTGTGTTCTTATGTGTGTATCATCCACGAATGACATCCCCAAAGGTTATGATGGATTCTTTAATTGGTCATGCACTTTAAATTATTTGTGGTTTTAAAAAATTAAGTAAAAATGACCCCAATTAATTACCTATTTTTTACTGAAATCTTATTTCATCATATGGTGTTTTGTACATATGAATGAGGTTTTGTGCCAATCTAAATTTCGTTAACATGATTATCATCATTATGATATTATATATGAGGTAGAACATTTTCTGTTCTATGTGGAAGTCCAATTCCCTAATATATTATAAACCAACTTCCATTTATACATCATGGAATTGTGTATAAATGTATGTTTGGGGTTAGTAGTAGTGGGTAAATTTCATAGTGTTTGTTTTTGATAACGATAATAAGTACAATAATAGTATCCCCAGATATCAATATACCACCTTTGTGAATACAAAATCATCATATAATATTTAATTGTCACCTATTTCAAGATTATTCCCAACCTTTTTAAAATGGTATGTAAATGAATTAAACCTTAACAAATAATTAACACCTTAAATAATGATAAAATGATCCTAAATATTTAAAAATATTTGAAATAAAACTACCTCCCATTATCAACACCTTTTTATTATTCCTATTTCATTTAATGTATTGGGAAAATGTATTACCAAATATAAATTATGATAAATTTATAATCACATAAATAATAAATAATTATAGAATCTATGTACTACCATTGGTGAAAATGTTATTCATCATCGAATGTGTAGTCACTTGGTTAATGATCTTGTGAATCCACTAATGAGTTGTTTGTTATTGATCATTCCTGGGTTATGGGTGATAGTGGGATAAAATTCCATATCACCACACTATTTGAATTAAAATATCATCTCTTCTACATTACCAATTTCTAAAAATAATTCCTTTCCATAAATTCGGGGATATATATTCATCTCCACACTTCAAATATAGAATATGATTATTTAAAATATAACTTAAAAATTATAGAATACACTAAAGTTTTACAATAATACAATATATCATAGAAATTCAATGTGAAATCATCATATACTTCCTTAATTAGAACTAAATAGGTCAAAATTTGTGTACATATATTTGCCATTTATATTTTTCTATAGATACCAATATTAAATATGGTTTCTATATCAATGGCCTAATGAGATATATTAAATTTAGAAAAAACATAATTAAATTATTCTTAAATTAATTTTTTCTTAATTTAGAGGAATACTTTAATGAATTCTATTCTCTTGTTCTTACTTTATGGTGAATGGGTGAAATTAGGTTTTAGGTGGGTGTCTCTAGAAAATTTTATAGATCTTGTAGATCGTTTTGGTGGATGGTGTGCTTTAGAGGGTACCATATCTATCAACATTATAAGAGAAGATGAAAATTAAATGAATCTAAAAGTTGAGGAAGGATGGGTATAATATTTGATGTAAGTTTAAGTGCAGTTTAATTGGAGGTCAATGACGTTTTGATAAATAATTACATTGGTTTGTGATAAAATAGTGAAAATGGTCCATTATATTTAATAATTTTCACTATGGGGATGCAATCAAAATGATGTCATGAACCTCACATTTTAGGACTCCAAGTGATCTAGAGTAATGATAGATTATGACCTTTGTATCCCCAATTCAATAGACCAATAGTTAGAAAATATCATCACAAATATATTTTGACACATATATCATAGGACTTTCCATTTATAAATGAAAGGTTCACATCACTGTGAATAATAATAGACATTACCTAAAGTATTACCTGAATTATGCATATCATTTTACCTCATGACATACAGAAGGATTCAATAAATTTAGAGAAAACTAAAAGGTTAATAGAATATTTTATAATTGAATATGATTTTAATTCATCCCACACAAACCAACATGAAGCATGGGTAAAGATAATTGGTCCCACAAAACACACACTATCACTCTAATAACAATATTTAAAAGTGTATATATAATGAATATTTCAAAAAATAAATTTTTTTATTATGTTTTTCCATAGATTTTCCATTTATATAAGTTAATATAGAATAAAAATACATCTATATATTAAAAAACTAAAACAAAATTATCCATAGAAAATCCTCTCATAAATATCAATAATTTTACCACATCTATTATCTGTAAAATAATCATCTTACAATATATACCACATTATATTTTTAAACAAACATGACATCACAAAATCCACTACCAATTAAAAAAATTACCATTCTCAAACCTAGTAGACGCCCACACACAAAAACCCTAGAGTACCTTATTCATGTAGTTGTCTAAACATATGGTCCTTATTAAAAATCACTACTTCATTGGAGATATACCTTTATAAATAATCAAATAATTACCACATTAGTAAATATATTTACATTCATAAATATATCAATTTTTTAAAACATATGGTTAGGCTTCAAAATACATACTAGGACATTCATAATTTTTTTGGATGTCCACCCATGGTAACTATCCCTCTAAAAATAGGGTGAAATCCGACCATTAAATATTTATACTATATTGGAAAGTTTCATTCCTCTTATACTCGCACCACCTCAAACAATAATATCATAATCCCACATACACATCACTCTCATATATCAAAAATTTATTCAAAACCCCACCACCAATTTTTTCTACCACCTAGGACACCTATCTTAAAATTGTACTCGGAAAATATTTTCATATATATTCATAAATTGAACATCTAATTAATTCTACCTAAATAAAATATATGGATTTATTCAACATATCACAATAATTTTTTAGATGTTAGTAATAATAAACATCTAAAACATCACCACATAATTAACACATATCTAAAGAAAATTATCCATAAATTCATATTTTTTCTCCTAATGATTCACTTTGAAACCCATATATATTTCCACCAGATATGTTATTTATGGGTGAAAACTAGGATCATTTTCCACCACCACTATCTTCTCTTCCAATGACCTATGTATTTCAATAGCATTGGTTAAGAATTCCCAACTAGAAATAATATCTCTCCAATCAATGTGGCATAATATAATTTATACTTCCAAATGAGACTCATTTCCAAAAAGTTATTTCAATTTAAAAATGAGGAATGACCACATGAGTATATTTTCAAACCACTGTAACTATTTTACACCTCATCCCCATCACATAAAATAACTTCCACACACATTACTAGTTTATTTTACAACCACTAAATTGAATTGTCATGGACCAAGAAAATTATTACAAATTTCACCTTGATAGTGTTTTGTATTTTTATAATGTGGTAATACATAGAGTAAATGATTTTATTTTAGGGAAATCGATAATATTTCATCAATATTCACATTAAATAATCGTCACAAAATTTCTAAATTAGAAAATTTATCACATAAAATTTTCATGAATTATATTCTATATTCAACATCAATTCATCCATTCCGTAATATTTTCCATCATTATGAATATTTCTATTATTCATATATTTCTAAATTGATCATTTGATGTTAAATTATAATTGAATTATGCTTCAAAATTATTTACTATTTATATTCCTCCAATCATTATTTCATTAGTAATATAGTAATTCATAACTGCCTTATTTTTTAGTAAATATATTAATATATCAGTTTAATATTATTCATCCAAAATCACAATATTTAATTCCATAAAATATGATTCATTATAGACTCTATGTTGATATTCCCATTTCCGATTTATAAACAAATTATTCATTATATTATAATATAATATAAACACATCAAGGTAGCAATGTCATGATTAATTTATTAATAATAAATAAGAGATTTGGATTTCAATCCCTCCACCATGAATCCATGGTTAATAGTATTTTACATTCATTCGACGATCCCCATCAATCATTCTTCAACATTCCTTTAATCTTCTTTGTTTTTTTTTCACCACATGAAACTATTGTAGAAAATTTCCTAAGTTTTATTTTTTGATATTTCATGATGTATTTGTTGGTAATGCATGTTCATAATGTTATGAGGTGGAGAAATTAAGAAGATATTATTTTTTTAAGGGAATATATGAGTTTTTATTATATTTGAAAAGAATATTCTAACATTTGGAAGAAGTAAAAAATTCTCAATCAATCTTGGAGGGTGACCCCCAAATGGTAATTTATATATCTTAATTTTTTTTCCAGAACAATAAGTGATTTATATTCAATAACAATGATTTGTTTTATTATATATGTTTTTAAATCAATTTACCAATTTTTTTCCAATATAGTCAATTGATAAGAAGAAAATACTCATAGGAATATTATATGGTCTTTGTGATGTGTTTATATGTCTGAATTTTAAAACATATTTCATACATGATGGAATTTGATTCACCAATAATTTCAAATGAAAATTATAATAATTAGACACTAGTTTTTTAATGGTGTTTCATATAAACTTTATATGTTTACAAAAGCTTTGTACTAGAACTATAAAATAATTTTCTAAATATTTTATAGCTATGTGGAATTCATTATTTTGATAATTTAATAACATCAAATCATAACAATTATTTTACAATAAATGATGATTATTCACATCTACAGAATATTAAAAATGAATATTGAGTACACAAAAGTCAATAGACATGTGATATCTAAAATCATGATTGGGTTTCAATTAGAGGTGATAATGAATTCAGTTCGGTCATTATAATCAATACTGTTCACTAGTGAATTTTTTACATTAATATATCACCATTTTTTGCTTTATGGATATATCCTAGTGTAGTAAAAAAGCACAATTTATCAGTTATCTTCCATAATATAATTTTGGAAATTAATTACTAATAAATTTTGGAGAAAAATATTTTGTATCATGAATGAACATGTTCAAGAATGATTAATTTTAAATCACTCAAACCCCAATTCACCCCTCTCCCAGTATAATAACCAAAGAGTTGTGACATCATGTTAAATCATCATTGAATGTTCTTGTATGTTGAATTTTTCTGTAAAAGGAATTTTTGGATGTATTAAATCCTTAATGAACATTTTTCGTTGATGGAAATAATATTTCTCATTGAATGAGTTGGTTGAAACACTTTTTTTGATCATAAGTTATGGATGTATATATTGTTTTTTCATTTAATATAATCCAATATGGATAGCAGTGATTTATCATAAGGATTCACTAATAAACTAGATACCAAAAGTATTATAAATAATACATTTCAAGATATTTATTTAACCCAAACTACTTGAAGGAAATGTCTTGAATTTAATCACCTATAATTTTCAGAATGAATTTAAATATTTTTCATTGTGATACAATGGTACGTTAAGTGGAATTGAAGTTTAAATGGAAAAATTGAATGATATTAGGATACATGTTAAGTTTTTTATCGAGACATTAGTTTATTTGGTAATTAAACTTATAGAATATAGGAATTGACTTAATGGAATAGTCAATGATTTAATGATCATCATGAACATCTTGAGATGATTACCACCTTTGTTTAATAAGTAAATTATTATAGATAAGGATAAGGATTCAAAATATCTAACAAAAAATTTCCTCTATAATTATTTTATTTCATATGATATAATGAACATTGGTAATGAGGTAATTGAAAAATAATAGCCATATGAAGTGGTGTTCAAGTAATTTAGAAAGATCACAATGGAGAAAAATCAAGAGGGTAGAGAGGTAAATGTCTTTATGTCATTCCATTACTAAAATTATAAAATGGAAGAATTAGATTTAAATGGAAAACACCCACTTTCATGGTTTCATATTGGAATGGTTGGGCACCTAACTGTATTATGTACTAATAAGTTTAAATATTATTATAAAAAAGATGAAGTGTTTTTTATGAAAAGTTACAAAAATGTAAATTTTAGGAAAAGTATTAAGAAAAACTACATCATAAAAAACACGCATTTATAATAAGAAAAAAGTTCAGGAGGATGAAAAATTAAATAAATTGAGGACAATAGAGACATCAATGATGATGTGTTTATGGATAATGTAAAATAGTCATAAATAAAAGATAACAATGATAATTACAAAGAAGATGCAAAGATGAATTTTTTTTCTCAAAGTAGTAATAGAGGTTTCTCTTGATTATATATATGTTTGTAAGAAAAAATTTAAATAAATAAGATTGATTTATTCATCATATCAAATTCTAAATTTAGCAGTAAGAAAAATAACGAATTTAGTTGATTGATGAGGTCAAAATTATAACATCCAAAAACTGGGACATCTTGATGAATTTTCATGAATATAATCTCAACATAAATAATAATAAATGGAATATTAATGATTTTAATCACACATTAAATTATATATTATAACATATTAAATATAATTTAGGGGATATCATAAGTCTATGGTCAAAATATTATAATATATAGAGACTCTTGTATCCTGATATGACATCAAAAAATCAGATCAAATGAGAGGAATAAATAGTGATGGAAAATTCCTGTGATATAGAAATACATTTGGATAAGATTCTATAGAAATACAAGAAACATTGAAAATAAAATTTTGGTACAAGGGTGAATCACATATATACTGTATTGATAGCAGGTACCAAACCATAAACCCCCACTCTAAAGCTGAAGGTAGTTTCTTTGTCTAACTCAAAATAAGAACACTGTAAATGTGAATGATCTAGTAAAACTATATTATAAAAACATAGAAAACACATAAAATAACATTTATTTATTATGGAATGATTTGACAAATTCTATGTCATTTTAGATAGAAAATAACTATTCGGAGTCATCAGATAAATAAATGATCCCCAATTGAACACAAAATTTCATTTGTGTCTTCGAGTTTATCAACTTCTGTTTCTGTCAATATAAATTTTTTTAATATATTTATCTTTATTAATAGATATAAATAAGATTACATAGAACCAATTTGGTCCTACATAGTTTTCTATGGAATCTTAATCCATGATAAAAATTAAAAATCAATTTTCAACCATAAAGACATGGTTGGTCCATTATATTCTATAGAGTATGAAAACCCTCAATCATCACCTTTTTTGTAGTCAAAGTCATGGATAAAAAAGGAAAGAACATATAATGAAAAAAAATATTATATTTCCATTTGTGAAAATAAAATATTTGTTCTAAGTATTGATGATAGAATATTCACTCCCAGTATGATTGAAAATATAGATATTTTCATGGGGATTACTTATGAAAATTAATGTGTCATTATTATTGAATATAATTATGGTTATAAAATATAGGATATGGAAAATGAAAATTTTGTGAAATGACATTGATATGAAAATATTTATCCGGTTTTTATGAACATACTCATGAAATTATACATATAGTTCAATAGATCGAGTCTTAACATTAAATAAATTTCTAAATGAATAACTATAGAGTCAACGGGATAAAAGCTACAATTATTTTAAAAGGGAAGTTAGAAAAATGGATTCTTTACCATATATTTGGAGATGATGATATTTTATTTCAATCCAAGAATAAAGAAAATTATTTTGGTATAAAAGGATTGGTCACATAAGATAATATTCATTATTTGATCTGGTGATGAGTGTTAGAGCTCAATATATCATTAGATTGCTGTGTGACCATACACACATATATTTGTATTTATAAAATGGGATGACTATGACAAATACATAAATAAAACCATAAACAATAAATAAAGTTTCTTTAATTTTTCCTTGTTAACATGTGTATACTAATATCATCAAAATTATTTATATGATCACTTACTATCTTTTATTTTTTGATGGATATAGTAGAAAAAATGGATTGTGAAAATCATCCACATGTATGAGGTGTTTAGGGGAATTACTCAGTATCAATGAATGGTATAGCCTATTATTGGGTGGATGATTTGATTTTTCAAAACTAACAATATGACATTACTCAACAACATTTTCATATAAAAGTATCTCATGAATCATATTCCAAGGTACCATGTTTCAGTAGTGATAAATCCTTGATGAAATGGTAATGTTGGTAAGTGAAATTATATTAGGAATAACATGTCTTAAATTTTTATTATCAAGAATGACTTTCCAGAGGAATTTTAGTAAGGGTTGGTACAAACATTCCTTTAAAGTATTAACATAGTTATTTATTTGGTAAAATAAATGGAAAAATATGACATGTGGTAACAAAAGAATTAAAATTATATATAATTATGAAAATAAAAAAGTAATATATTGATTTACAGTAAATAGAAACAAAATAAAATTTAAAGTTATAGTAATGAATGGATGTTTAATTTTTACTCATCAATTTCCATTTAATATACTTGTTTCAAAAAACCTGATTGGAAATTTTATCAAAATTTAATATTTATCTCTTAGGGAAAATGATAGGAATAATCTACAAATAAATTTAGAGTTCCTATAAGAATATTTGAGATTTTTATATTCTTTGGCATGAATATGGGGAATATATTTATTATTATTCTAAATAATAATTTTATGATGAGATATTTTTCTGTTAGATCAATAGATTAATATATTCTAAAAAATTAATGACATTATTGGGTGAAGCATTATTTCTGAATGGAAATAACTTTTATAAATGAGGAGAATGTTTTCACTTTTTAAAACAACAAAATTATTTTAGGTAGTTACAATGTTATTTGATTATCATACCAATAAAAATAATTGTGTCTTAGAGAATCATGACTCTCTTAAACAAATTGAATGGAACCAGACAGTGTGGATTATTTAAAGGTTTATACAAAAAATCATCATCAATGCTAAAAAGATTTTTTGAAAAAAAATAAATCAATTTTAAATTAGTAGTTGGAATGAGGCATGTGTTTTGTGCAATAGATAGGAATGAATTTAAGGTATTAGTCAAACTGATTTATTCTATGGATAGATTATAAATAATATGACTATTCATAAACATAAAAGTTAAAAATAAAGATCAATATTTTTTATATACATATAAAATCTATATTACATATGTGATTATTAGAAATAAAGTTTTTCATTTTTTAGATTGATTATTTTATTATATATTAATAGGTGTAAATTGTTTTTTGGCTAAAGAATGTATTTTATTTGGTGAAGAAAGAAAAAACAGTTGTATTGTATACTATAGAAGAACATTAATATTATTAGTTTCCAATGTGGTACATTTCATGATAATATTTAAATTGTAATGTAATGTGGTAAAGGGATGATACTTCTCATATATGTTATTTACATATTTTATTTGTTGAAGTAAGAAGAGAAAAAATTATAATTTTTTTGAATTCATGAGGTGTGATTTTTAAATGTAGATAATTGGGGAGTTTAATTTTATTCGAGAACTTCTGTTATATCAATAAGGTATGGAAAAATAAAATTACAATGGATGTTTAGAATATAGTTTTATTAGAAGATTCTAGGAAAATGAAAAAAAATTGTTCTCAATTTCATTCTATCCATGGATTTTGAGGGTCAAGTTATCAATATCTTATATTATTAAAAATTTATTGATAACATGATTTAAATATCTATGAAAATAAATATAATTATATATTTATTATCAAGTAATAAGATACCAATGAAATCCCAAAGAAATATACATGTAATGAATAAATAAAATATTATGTTATATTAATGTAATATAGGTGTTTTTATTTATTTATAATACATCATTCCTGAATGAGTTGTTTAGATATAATCATAAAGAAATGGATAGATCATTAGGTAATATAATGTCAACAAATCATGGAATATTCCATCTTCGATGATTTTGATTTTTTTTATTATTATGATACCAAAGTGTATAAATATTGTCTCTAAAAAGCGAGAATATATTATTAACACTTCAGCTTTTTTGTAATTATTATAAATGAAATAACAAAATAATGATGTGGGAGTTAAACTGAAGTCTCCTATCAATATCATATTAGAAAATGGATTTGATATAATACTTCAAAAGAATAATGTATTTACTCAAGAATATTATACTTTTGAATCCTGTTTCACTTCCTAATAGAGAAATTTGAGCATGTGATATTGAAATTTTTGAATGTTTTTACCCAATAAACATCACATATATCATGAATAAGAACATAAAAATGAGACATTTGAGGATTATTGATATGCATTGAGAGTATATTCGACTCCCCACACATAGTGATGTATTAATTATTGAACTCTACTACCTATTTCATGTTTTTATATCCCTATTTAGTGAGATATTTTCCATCTATTTGAAAATAATAAATAATTCCCTTTGGTTTCATCCAAAAAATGAGGATATCAATCTAGAAAAGTGGAAAAAAATTTCATAAAAGTGGGGATGATTGTACATAATTTTTCAATGAATGAATATATTATTAAATGAAAAATAAGGGGGATTTATCTTCCATAAAAAACAATTAGGGGATATGATGTAAGTGGGAAAGAAATTTTTTCACTTGATTTGACTTCAAGAAACATATGGTGATTGAGAGAAAAATTTTTTTATTAGTAAAAAATATTTAAATAACATTTATATTATACTTTAATTTCAATATAAATTTATATATATGGACAGGGTATTGAATAAAAAACAAAATGAATCTTTAAAAATATGGTTATGAAATAAGAATTGTCTTCGTCTAACCTAAAAGAAGAGATTATTGGGAAACAAATACATCTAGTTGACTTTAGTGAATTTGGATTGTTTTTTAGTGAACATTAATGTTTTTAATGTTTTACATTTCATTAAAAAATTATTTATTCATGATGTAAAGGATATAGAGGTGTTTCTAGTGTATTATATAATATTTAACAGAAATTTAATGCATATTTAGAATAATTATACAAAGCATGCGTTTTCAAAAATAATAGAGGTTTTGAAACATTATTATGTTTGTGAAAATACCATGACATGTTTTACCGAATCTTTATTTTTAATATAAGTTTTGTAATGATCAAATTTTCAAATAAATATCAAATTATTATATCATTATTTAAATGAAGTGAGTACTAAATGAAATATTTGGACTGCTATGTTATTATTTTTTACATATATCCCTTTAATGAATTTATTTCAAGTATGTGAGAATTTTCTTGAATGACAGTTTTTATTTGGAAATAGAATTAAAAAAAACAATATTTGGGAAGGCCGGTCACATGAACCTCGTTTTTTTTCTCTAAAATTGAGTTTTATGAAGCATAATATGATTAAATTTAATTTTCCATATAATGTGGAATTCAATATTTCATGAATGAAATGAATGATAATACAAAAAATATGGTTTAAAAAGATTTTATTTGCATCAATTTAGGAATAAACAGATTGAATAGTGATTGAACATTAGTTATTATATCTATGGGTTCCCAAGTCATGAAAATTATAAAGAGTAATATCCTGAACCGGATCACCCCTAAGATGATGGATTGACCAGGTGGCACATGGCCTCATTTATGACTCCCTATACTCTAGAGGCTTTCGACTAGTAGCATGTGTCAATTAATGGTATGGTGGGGACACAATTCCCTTTATATTAGATTAAAACAGTAGTTTATTAGATAATAAATAACTAGAAATTGTGGAAGTGGTAATTAAAGAAATAAAAGTAGCATATGAGTAATATTATAACCGAATAAAAATTGCCAATTCAAATTTATAATAATCAATGTATGATAGGTTATGCTACAAATAAGAGCTGTAAAAACATATAAAATAAATGAAAAATTGAATGGCCAACTCTTCAAGTATTATGAGAAAGATACCATCCATGTTCTCTATATCTCACATGTACACAATACAACACAAGAAATGAATACAAAGACCTACAACCAAGAAGATCTGTATGGGTTCCAATTGGATCCCAAGAAGGGTGTGAGACCTAAATCATAGTAGGACGACAGCCACAGTGTCTAGCCCAAAACATTTCATGCAATTAATAAAAAACTAACCATGATACACACATTATAAATAAAAATTCATAAAAAATAAAATAGAATAAACATTAAATGAGATCATAAATGGAAATTTATCTTAAACCATATTCTTCAGCATAGAATGGATATTTAGGTTTGTGGGTAGATTCTACTACATCTAGAAGGATCACGTAAATATGTGGAATATTCTCCTACCAATGATGAATCACTCGTAATATACCATTACATATAGCCTTTTCCCTCAGGATAACAAAATACTTACCCTCATGTATAACTATAATGATTCCCTATAGCATCATGTGAATGTGAATCTACCTCACAAGAATCCGACATAATCATTTACTCTTCCATCAGGCATTTAGTACCATTGCACCTAGACCTCAAGTTGTACGAAATTATGCACCGATCCATCAATCTAAAACACTAATAATGAGTCCTCAGATATCCCATATAATTATATAATCCAAACTCGGTCATCAATTATATGTTCACTTTTCCCTAAGACAGTACCAAAGAACATGCTCCAAGCCCCCATGCATCCACATTAAACATGATTCGTATCCATACAAACCCAATATCCCAATTAGAATAAAACCCATATGTAACAATCACATAATTATGAAATAAGATAGAAATATTAGAAAGAAAAACCACAACTCTAGTATCAAACACACCAGATTTATCTTTTTAATACAAATAGATCAATTTATATAAAATTTTTATTTGAAAAAAAATTATTATCCAGGTTTATAATTATCATCCTAATTATATCATATATATTTAATAAATCATTCAAACTAAATTTGTTAATATATTAATTTAAAATATATATCCCAAGTTATTAAATAATAAGAAATCACACAATTAATTATTATGTAAACTAAAATTAAAATTAGTTAAAAAAAATTATCCATATATATTATAGGGATTTAATGTCAAATAGACCATGTATTCTTAATTTCCATGGTTGGCACACCAATTTGGTGGCAGGAGGGTCGAGTCTCTAAGCCATAAAATGCAAGGGGATCCAAGGGGTGTTTTTGAATGAACATTTGTAATTTAATAAGAATTATTCGAATTATCATCTCATGCTCGTGGGTAAAATATTTTTTCCCACATATCAAAATTTCTATAAAAAATGTATCATATAAAAAATTATTTAGTTTATACCACCCTGAATAATTTATTTCTAGTATTAAAACCACCAAAAATCATGTTGTTGAATTTATTCAAAATATATCATTGAACCATTTTGCAATGTTTTTTCATATTTAATTGTTACAAGAGATGTGTTTATAACACCATAATAAGTTCCATTAAATCTAATTCATTTTAAAAGACATGGAATAGATTCCATCTTGAACATGCAAAACAATTTGAGTCATGAAAATAAAAAATTTAAAGAAGGAAATCCACCATGTGCATTCCTTTTAATTAAATTCAACCCAAAAAATTTTCATTATGACATGGTAAAATCAAAAGAGATAACCATCCAATGAATTAATACAAAGAATGAATTAAATCAGTAATTATAATTTTTAGTTTATATGACAGTGTACCCCTTACAAGGCGTTGTTATTATAAAATCATGAGATTGTTTATTAACATATTAATATTTTAATTTATGAATTCATAATTCTATTTATAAAAGATTCACTTAAACCATTCTTAACGTTAAAGATGATATGGTAATGGTATGTTATGGTTGCACACATACATTATAAACCATGTCAATACCTCGTATGTTACATGTTAAAATATTAAGGACTTCCGATATTATGTGAAATGATGAATGATCAAGAGGTTTTACATCTAAGTTTAACTACACCACTAAATACTCATTCAATTCATTAACAAAATTATGTTTAATATTATTATTAACGAGATGATTCCCATGACACAAAAGATGCTTCAATGAGATCAATATTTTAGGAGATATCGATGATTGTAGATTACAATAAATTATAAAAATAAAATAAAAAATCATATAAGAGGGAGGTAGTAATAAAGGGTGATGACATTGGGAGGAGGATACGTTTGAAAAATAGTTGTACTTTCTCCCTTGTGAATCCCCCAAGAAAAATTTATAATATTAATATCGCATTTTGTTTTAAAACAATTAATACCATTAATTATATACAAATTTGAATCCATGTGGTGGGTATTTATTTCTCCACCTCTCCAAACTAAACCACGATCCCCGAAGTCCCCTTCTTAAATAAAACATTTAATTCTTTAAATATTCCATTATTTTTATCTCATCCTTATAAACACATTTAATTATACATTAAATAAAATTCATTTTTAAATATATGTATATTAATAGAAAAATAATCTATTTATTTATACTCATATACACACCAACGTATATATATAACACATATATATACACATCCTATATATATACGTTCAAATGTAATTACATACATATATATATATATTTAACACATATATTATTTTTTCCCAAAAAAATAAAAATAATTTCACTAATGTTTTATAATTATAATAAAATCTAGGTCATAATGGTCACTATGAAAAGTTCAATCAATAAATTTCATGAAAACCCTGAAGATAATATATAAACCACAATATAATATATATTTGGGAAAATTAATAATATAACATTTATTACACTATATTTAATTAGAATAATTAATAATATCACAATTATTACATTTCAGACTAATTACTTACACTGCCACATAATTAATTAATTGTGGAAGTGCATTTTAATTTTTTTCTTTGAACATAACTAATAATATTTTTAATAAAATTATTATTATTTCTAACAATTAATGAATATATTTATAAACCAATTGAACTATATTCAGGTGTGATCTGACCAATCATATAATCCTCACAAATCTTATACCCCTCCTAGGGAAAACCTCAGGTTTTTGGAATTAATGGTTGTCTCCGATTTCTCAAACGATGCCCCAGTTTTTTGAAATTAAATATTTATTATATAATAATTAAATTATAATTTAATTAAAATTAAAGATAGTATTATTATGTGTGTGATTTTAAAAACCTGACACACATTAATGTTATTCCTTTCGTAGGGTAATCCTAGTGTTCTGGACCTTATAGTGGTCCCATATTTCTTATATGACGTACTATTTTTGAGAAAGTAATTATTTTGTATTAAAAAAATATAATAATAAATTAATTGAAAAAAAAATTGTATTATAACAGGCGATGTAAAAAATTACCCAATGCCCATAAATGTCTCACCCTATGTAGGGTAAAACCCATTTTCTAAACCTAATAGTAGTCTTATATTTCTCATAAGATGCATCATTTAGGAGTTATTTCATTTTTTAAAATAATTTACATCCATATAAATAAAATATATTTAATAATTTTGTTATATCGAAATAGAGGGTCCAGAAGCCTCAGAATCCCATACTGACTCAGCATCTTACAGTAAAAATACTTCATAGTGATAAAAATACATTTACTATTTGATGAATACATAATAAAAACTATTACAGAAAAATGAAATTCTCACCCCAAAATACATGTAATTTGTTAACAAAGGATGGGTTTTTTATCACATGAAAATGAGTATGTTACAACATATCCACCTTATAAATTCTCATCCCCAAGAATCCTTCATGAACAATTAAAACATCACCCAAAATATTAGGGACATGAATTCTTGCTCAAATGTCTTGTTATGTTTCTAAATATCCAACACACCCTTAAGCATTGATTATAAATGTGGAACATAATCCATTAATATATGATCGAACACCCATTTATTCAATAGAAACATTGAAATGAAACTTATATGGTCTTGTTTAGCCTGAAACATGACCATGTTGTCATCAATAGAAACAAATAATCAATCATGCTTCCCACATTGGTCCCAACATTTAAAAAAGTGGGAAAATTCCAAGCCACAACACCTCCACCACCAGAGCTGCATTAAAATGCAGACCACTAAACATTCGAACGATGCTTTAAGAATGATTTTCTGTAACAAAATGAACATTATTACTTCCGAGGTCATATTAGGGACTCCATTATAAATAAATTGTCGAATTCTAGATAGACCAAATTAAACTAGTTTCTCAAACAATCTAAGAAGAAAGTGTTGACTATTATACCATAACAACCATAACTTGATGATGGTCTACACATATAGGCCATTTAAACAAGAGCAATAGATTCTAAATCATTAGTGTGGAATAATATTGATGTGATTCTTGTGAATTATGATAGAATTAAATATATTGGACTTGATCCTTAGTTAAATAATAGTAAAAATAATATCAGTCAAACAACTATTGGTCGACTTCCATTGCATGAATCTTAGAATCACCTACCAACATGCAACCATTAACCGATCACCGAGCCTTTTCCAGCAAGGGAATTTCATTGATTGATCTTGATTAACCACAAATTTCCACCCTTGACTAATAGATATTCTCAAAGGTTGAATAAACTTCTAAACACACCAACATCATGTTTATGAGCTAGTACCAACATGATTCATGATCTGGAATCCTAAAAGGCATATGATCTAAACTGACCATCTTGGAATGGTACTTTCCGTTGTATTCCTTCTACATGGAAGGACACATTTACCAGAATCAATGTTACACTCCCCACCATATGAGAGTCCTAGTATTAAAAATAAGAGAATTTATCTTTTGACAAGAGGGATAGATACAATTCAACTAAATTTTAAACATGATGCTCCTAAAATCCACACACACATACGTCAATCATTTGACATAAAAGTCAGATCCAAGTGGATAGGCATGTCAAAACCCGAGGCCTCATTTATTTCATCCTCTACATTGGGACAAAATAATTTCTCTTAACTCATGGGTCACTTTTCTAAAGAGACGTCATATGAGTGTAGTCAATAGCACAAGGCCTAAATATTACATAAAACTCGACTAGATTGTTACATAATTTATCACATGATATGAATTGTGTACATGAACTCATGCAACCCTAATGTTCCATAAGAATGATGACACACCCTGAATACTATCCATAGGTTTTTTCCCTATGATGTCATGCATCATATGGTCCATACAATTGATTTAAACCAATGTATTATTTCCCCATATGACCATTATCTCAGATGATACTATACTCAGTCATCCATCATTGATGAAATCAAAGAGTCCAGGATACCATGGACACCCATTCAAACAAGGGTTTATTTTGAATCAATAAATCCTAAGGGGGAGAAAAGTATCCAAACGGCCCAAAACATCAAAAAAATTTATGATTTATCATGGAATTAATATTATAAGTGTCATACCTACTACGATCTAGCAGCTTATGAATGCAAAAGGGTCGAACCTTGCACTTGGTCATGAATGGCCCAAAACACTAGGCTCTAGAGACGATCATTTTGGGAAAAAAAATGAAAACAGCCTATAGAAAAGAGAAATGTTTCCAATATAAGGATTCTAAAAATAAAATATCAATCTATAAATACATGAGGCTTCAAATGAATTACAACTATACATGTTCCTTTTTCATGTTAGACATTTAATAAAAAAAATCATTAAACATTTAAAATATTTTACTAAGACATCAAATCAAAATAGGATAGTCAAAACTAACTTCCTTATTAAAACATTAAACATTTATTAAGACACCTTCATTAATAGTTAATTTATCAACATAAATTGATTTTACTTTATAATGAATAATGCGATTTATGAGGGTCCCTCAAAGACAAAATGGGTTCATTAGAATGCAAATCTATAGTAGTTTATTAACATTTATTGTTGTAAACACCCATTAAGTTTATTCCCTTTAGAACCATGCCCTAAATGACCTACTAGGTTCTAGATGATCATTAAATTTTAAACCAATACATTTTAAATTTTATTTGAACAACCTCTAATCATATATAAAAATTGAAGATGGATCGAGTATACATTATACATTTTCCCATTATTAAGGATCCGATAAACCATACTACTAAAAACTAGCTCCAATTTTAATTGAAAACAATGTCATTTATCACATTCCATCAATTACATATTAAAAATAAAGAGAATCATGTTTCTACATGCCACTAACACAGAGAATCATGTTTAAATCACAGAAGCAAGGCATAATGAATCAGGATGCAATGTTATGAATTAAGGAAACATGGAAAATAAATAGCTAAGAATGTTATACAATCAATCATGTAAGAGATCTTAAGATGAACAAATTAAATCAGTAGGAAACCTACATATGAAACTATATTAAATTACATATGCAAGACATATAAATTCCTATGTTTTAATTATGATTCATGAAATGCTTCAACCTTACCTTTCGATGCCAAGGGTAAATACCATAAATCTCATAAATCAATAAGACTCATAAAAATACAAAAATCTATCTATGTGAAACCAAATTAATCTATAATATAGAAATTCGGGAAAAACAATCAATTCCCTATACACATGGTCATTTCTCTACATGCAGGGCGATCAGTCCCAAGCATGACTATTTACCAAGTGTCAACACATTCATAGTCTCTAGTCTACTAGACCAAAATAGTAAGAAAAAATGAAAAAGAAAACCCCACCATGGATACCACATTGTAACATCCCAACCCATCTCACCACTATGATAGTGGACGAACCGGTCGCAACATGGCCCAATGTTCACCTCCCTATACACCAGAGGCTACCGATATGTATTGTGGGTCAATAGATGGTATGATGTGGAGATTATACACTATAGAAAATAATAACACATTGTTTTATCAGATAATAAATAATAGATAAATAGATAAATATTAATAAAAGAAATATAATCATTGGAAAAATAATTTAATATTTGATTATAAATTTCCATTTCTGATTAACAATAATCCGTTTGTGACACATGATGCTACAAGTACAAGATGATTATATTTATAAATGAAAATAACCAAACAGTCAAATCCTTAAGAATAATGAGGATAAACTCGGTCCTATGCTCTATATATCTCATGTTAACTGCACATCATATGCCATGAGTCTGATGTCCTTCCAGAAATAAGATCTACGCGGGTGCCAAATGGTTCCCAACAAGGGTGTGAGATATAAATCTCAGTACGTTCGAACCCAAGGTTTAAATACCAATCCATTTTATAAAATTAATAATAATTGATAGTGTGACACATATTATAAATTTAATTTGATAAAAAATTAATTGATAACAACTTTATCCATGATCCTAAATAAACACTCATCCTATACCACCTACGTTGGCCTATGTCGAATATTTTGGCCTATGGGTTGGTCCTACTAGATCTGAAAGGATCACCCAAATTAGTTCAAGATTATCCTTTCATGTATTAATATCTCAAAATATATTTTAACAAATAGCCTCTTCCCTCGGGCTAACAAAAACCTCACCCATATGAATAACATGAATCTTATCATGAGGCATAATTTGACTATGCATCTAGACATCATGCACTCGACATAATCATATAGACTTCCCTCAATCAATTTGTACTAGTGTTCTTAGCCCGCATGTGTTATGATATAATGCACAAATCCTTCATCCTTCAACATCAATCATCAATACTGAGACATACCATATATTCATATACGCATCCCTTAAGATTCATTTACATGTGTGTCATTCCATCAGGTAGTACGATGGAACATTAACCATGCCCTCAGGTATCTATATTAAACTTTAGTCATATCAAGAAAAAATAAATATGGATATTAATATCAAACCCTCAGATATCAATCAGATTGATATCAAAGAATTTCAAATTATAATAATCAGAATCACAACTCTACTGTCAAACATACCTCATTTATCTTCATAAGATACAATGATTAATTTATAAAAAAATTATCGCCTAACAAACTAATTCATTTCAATAATCCAGGTTACTAATAATAGTCATAATTATTTCAAACATAGTTAATAAATAATTCGACCCTTTGGTCATTAATATATTAATTACACAAATAAGCCATCATGATTCTATCATAAGAAACCAATAAATTTATTATAATGAGAACTCAAATTATTATCCAGTTATAAGGTAATATATCAAAATATATTTGATGTCTTTAAATTCAAATAGACCATGTATTAGTAATGTCCATGGAAACCACACCAGTTGAGGGGTCACATGTTTGAGTCTTCATGCCTATAGAACCAAGGGTATCCAGGGGTTTCCTAGAATGAACAATTATAATTTAATATGAATTGTTAAATTTACCTGTTCATGCTCGTGGAATGATGGAATGATCCCACATATCACAATTACTATCAATAATTATATCATATAAAAAGGGATTTCTTTTAGACCATGCAATAAAAAATTTCTTTAAAGTATTTATACAACCATAAAGGCATATCATTAAAAATATTCAAAATATATCATTGAATAATTTTACATATTATTTGATGATATAATTATAACAAGAGGTGTGGTCATACCATCCTAATATGTTCCATTTAATTTAATTAATTTAAAAACTCAAGAAAAACATGCCATCATAAATATGATAAATGAGTTGCTGAATTAAATTTAAGAAATTAAATAATGAAATCCATCACATGAAATCAATTTCATTTAATTCAACACACTAAATTCTCATTATGACATGGAAATAACCATAGAGAGAGTCACCCAAAACAAGATTTAAAATATTAATCAAAAGTTCTTGGATTTGATGATAGTTCACCTCATGTAAGGGGTTATTATTATAAAATCATGACATTGTTTTTAAAAAAATAACTTTAACCTACTAAACATTTAATTTAATAATGGATAATAATATTTATCAAAGATACATTTAAAGTATTTTTAAATTTAGTGGGGATATAGTAAGGGAATCCTACGTCGACACACACACTCCAAAAATCATGTCAATAACTCATATATCACATGTGCAATGGTTAAAATCATACTACATTAGGTGCAACGATAAAAAATGAGGACTGTTACCATCTGAGATTAACTGAACTAGTAAAACATCTTTTATATTGTAAACAACAATATGATTAATATTTTTTTATCAAGGGGAATTCAGGACACTGATGATGGTTAGATCTAATCAATATTATAATTTATGATGATGATTAATGATTGTAATAAATTAAGAAATTAAATTATAAATAGTATAGGAGAGAGTATGTGAGAAAGGGTAGGGTGACGTTGGGTGGAGGAATGTGGCAAAAGCAGTTTCATTTTCTCTCATTTTCATCCCCATAAATAAATTTATAATATCAATATAAATTTTCATTTAAATTAAATTAATACCATAAATTATATAAACATTTTAATACATGTGGTGGGCATTTTTTTTCTTATATCTTCATTACTATACAATACTCCCCAAAGGTCCATCCTTAAAAAAACTTTTAATTATTTAATATTTTCATCATTTTTATCCCCTCATCTTAAACACATTAAATCACAAAATCAATTAAATTTTTATTTAAAATATTTATATATATTGAAAAAATAAACCATATATATGTATACTCTTACGTACAACTGCGTATATATATATATATATCACATATATATATACCCACATCCTCTATATATATATACCTTCACATTTAAATAAATATATTTATATTTAGCATATATATTATTTCTAAAAAATAATAAAAACAATTGAAGAATAATTTTTATTATTATTATTCATTTTATTTCATAATTATCTCCTTGAAAATTTTAATGTTTAAAATTTATTAAAACCGTGGATTTAATAAATTAACCACACTATAATATTTATATGGAAAAATTACTAGTTTCTAATTTAGTACATTGAAATTAATTGTAATAATTAAAAATATCCCAATTATTAAATTCCCCCCTTATTATTTACACCGCAACATAGCTTTTTAAATGGGGATGTCAATTTTTCATTTTATTCATTGAAAAAAATAAAAAAATTTATAATAAAATTATTATTATTATTATTTGTAACTTATAATGAAAATATTTATAAACTTATTATATTATATTTTTCTGTGATCTAACCAAATGTCTCATGATCGAAAATGTTATACCCCTCCTTTTGTAAACCTCACATTCTGGACCTAATAGTGGTCTCATATTTCTAATACAATGGAAAAAATGTGAGAAATTAATTATTTTTTATTTAAAAACAAAATCATAAATTAATTAAAAATAAGGAGGTTATTATTACATGTGATATTGAAACAAAACCCTTTAAAATTAAATTTATACCATGCCTATGATAATCCAATAATTATAGATGAACCGATGGTCTCATATTTCACATAAGATGTACCATTTTTGAAAAATTGGTTATTTATTATATAAAAATACGATATAAAATTAATTAAAAAATAAATATGGTATTATCATCTGTGATGATTCCAAATACCAGAAGTGCATAAGGGTTGTAGCATGCCTTGGGTAAAACCCATGCTTCAATCCTAATGATGGTCTTAGATTTATTATATGATTCACAATTTTTGAGTTATTTAATTCTTTTTAAAAAAAATCACAATCGTATGAATAAAATATATTTAATATTTTCCGTTTATCAATGTCAAGGGTCAACGGAACTCGTAATCTGATTCTGACATAGTATCTTACTCTAAAATATTTTATTGATTATTTAAATGTGTTTAATAAGGCTTTTACCCTTTGTCAAATCCATAATAAACACATTTATTGAAAAATTAAAATTTCCCACCAAAATATTTTTAATTTATTTACAAGAGTATTATTTTATATCGCTTAAAAATAAGGATGTTATATAAACCTAATATTATAGGGCTTCAACTATAATCTTTTATAATGGTTTTGTTATTTATTGAATTTTGTAAATTACCATTGTACAGTTCTATGATACATCGATAGAACTCATTGTTGGTTACCCAATTAAAAAATTAGGTTCCACTTACATGATTTAATAACCTTAATTCATTTATATAATATAGAGAGAGAAATATTTTTTCTCATAAAAACATAATCATAAGGGTGATTATTTGGATCAATTATATTTTGATTCTCCACACCCTTTTTGGGTATTCACCCTAGTGTGGGGCCAATACACATTGAAACTAAGGGCTACAAATAAAAAATATTTATGTGATATAATTATAATGAATCCCCCTTCAATAATTTTTTATTACATAAGAATTTATTTTAAAATATTTCCATGGTCAATCTCTCAAGTTGGACACTCACTCAAATTATATTTTTTCATTATTTCATTATTGTGTGATAAATATTACATTTCTAACTAATAAAATCATATAAATGTGTTGGTCTTGTGAAATAAAATATATAAATATATATAATATCAATATATCAAAAAATCCTAAAACAAAAGAAAATATTAATATAGGTTAATGAGAGGATATTGATGTTTCAAAGAGTTTTTGATGATTTTATCATTGTTACTTAAAAATATATATTTATTATCTTCTCCTCTATTAAAAAAAACTTTGTCATTTACCACCATACCACATGAATTTTAATTATCCCACATTGTCCGTATGTTTAAAAGATAATCTCCCTCACCTCATTAAAATTAATTTACATTGACCCTATGCATATAATATTGTAATAACAGAAGAGTGGAATATAAATGATTGATGTGAAGAACTTAATAGTAAATACATTTTGGTGAAACCAACATCAATGCTAGTTTCCCAAGTATTGAAATTGTTAAAATAAAACAATCTATGTTTTTTAAGTCTAAAAAACTAAACAAAATTACCACTCACACCCTCAATTAAGAAATTAGGTGATTTCCCTATTTTATTTGATTTGAGAAGAATCTTAGTTGAGGAAAAAAAAATAAAAAGAAAATAAAAAATGGGAGAAGAAGAGAGAAACTAATATATAAATAAAATAAAAATTACATTTACGTTATAATAAAATGAAAAGAAATCATAAAATATTTCTCACAAAAAATATAACATCCCCAACCATGAAAATCAATTACCATAGTTGAAATAGTAAGATATTTGGCCTTAAGAGAGACGCCCCATATGAAAAATGCAGATAAGTAACATCAATGATTTGTGATGATATGGTGGGGAGAATATATCCTCATGATTAGAGTGTAACATAGTGGGGTAAAATAATAGTAATCCCTTGAAAAAGTTAAAATAAATTAACATCAGATGTATAATCATCCAGATACAATAAATAGGTAGAATTATAATCAATGTTGTATACAAAATGATGATCATGAAATGATGGTTTACAACAAGTGGATATATATATATATAGTGAAACATCACATAAAACATGATATACAAACTGAAAAAAATACTAAAAACGATATCTAATAGAATCTAGATTGTAAACATGACCCTCTACTCCTATTATCCATTATAGTATAGAATTTTATGCATCTAAATTTGGATACATCCCTTTATCACTACCTACATACATAAGATCTCTTTGGGTACCAATCAATATCTAAAATAGGATATGGGATATACGTAGAAGGCCACCACAAATTACATCTAGAATAATCCATACAATGTATATAAATTGGTATCATGTATATATAACAATGTAAAGTATAAATGTAACTATAAATGTGTTGACATTGGTTCCAAATGAACATGAGGGTGACACTTCCTGTTTAACCCTTGGCTAGGGTACATGTGAACATGTTTCACCATATATATATATATATATATGTCTATATGTATATATGTGTAAATATATATTTGTGTGTGTGTTTGGGTGTGTCTGTATCTGTGTTTGTGTAGATTTATATGTATATTTATGCACTATTTACATTGGAACATATATACTCAAATATATAGAAATGTAGTGTAGCCATAACCCAAGGATAACATAGTAAACCATGTATACTTGTAATAGTTTCATAGGATAGTAAGGGATGTCATTACAAAGTTTCATAAATCAAAAGGGATACCATGCTTGAGTATCATAATAAATAATGGACATCATTCTCAAATATTATAATCAAAAATGGATTATATTATTGAATATCATAATCATTAAATGACACCAATCCCAAGAATCACATTTAGTAGAGGATTCCAGACCCAGGAATCATATTTATTATTCGATGTCATGCCTGGTTATCATGAATCACAATGGATTCCATTCCCAGATATCACAAATAATTATAACAAGTACCGAAAAAAACATTACTATAAACCAAGGGTGGTTTCTAACCATTCTACAATTAATTTATTTATGTTTATAATTATCAATTTATATAGGAAAAACATGATTCACTTATACCACATACTTCCTATAATATTATAAAAATACATTTAATTTGGTTAAAATCCAATACCACATAGATGGTGTTTTTTCCACAATATTTTAACTATGTGCAGGGAATTTAATATGCACACCCAAAAAGGTGTAGTGCTAGATTAATTGGGAGACATTGACAATAACATGGGTGTATGAGGAAATTTCAATCATTGATAAAAAATAGTATAAGATAAAACATATTTTTGAGGAAACATAATCAAATTATGTTCTGAAATGTCAATTTGTAAGCTATAAAACAACACGAAATTTGGGAAAATTTACTAGACCACCTTTAATATGGTGGTAGAGTTATACTTATCATATGATGGCATATAATTCATGATAGAAAAGAAGTAATCTATGAAATAATAAATCCTTATAAAAAAGAATATTATATGACCAACATACAATATTCATGAGGTAAAAGTAAATATTTAAAATAATGATATGGGTTGAAGAACTAAGTTATGACTATTCAATGTGATATACGGTGGTCTTATGGGACATAAGTTGAGGGATAAATGTCAAATACTAGGAGAGAAATATAGTGGATCTAAAATAAGAGAATTTCTTTACATGGAGAATAAGAATAAATAGGATAAAAACACTATGTAAGGTGGGTGGAAATCAAAATTTCAACCATATTTATTTGGGGGAATGGTTTTGATTCATGGAATGGACAAACCACATGCCCACTATATGAACTCATAGATTATGTGGCCCTAAGAGTCAAATCTAGGAACAAGGATTAGGAAAATTGGGCACAACCCATGCACCACTTTATAGTCCCTATACTCCAAACCACACTTCCATGCGTCCGTGAATGTATAGATTCAATAAGTTATGTGGATCCTTAAAATTTATTTCATTTCCTCATATAGTACAAACAAACCATGAGGCCTCAACATCATGGTTTTCAAAAACCATACAAACTAGCTATTTCATAAAAATCTCAGGGCTCCATGAAATGAAAAAGCCTCGAACACTCCCTTAATATTCGTCATTAATTAGGGGTCTTTCATATAAATCAAAATAAAATATTTAATCCAAGAAACTAACTGATTCATACATCAAAAATGGTTAATGTGTTACAATCATCCCTCATAAAATCAAATTTCCTCAAATTTTCCCTTACAATGGTTGTAAAACCTCATATGAAAAAATATATAATTATTGGGAACATATTCTAGCCTTTTTGTACTAGGAATCCTCACATAATAATCTTTTTAACATAGAAACTACAATAGAGGATCTAACTGACTTCATATGGACATCATTCTATGCTTAATGATATGAATATGATTATCCCCTAAATGAGAATCAACCTCTAGTTTTATATACATGGGATCATAATAATGAGTTTTTATTATTATATAGAAACATCTAATATAACAAGATGTTTTCATGCATGTCTTGGTACATCTATGGTAACTAAAACTAATAAGCTATGGGTGTGACTCTCTCCATTATCTCCAAAGCCCAAAATAATGAGCAGATAACTTTACCTATCTCTGAATCTATCTGTGACCCAACATTGGTGAAACTCACATAAAGACAATATGACTGACCTCAAACACCAATATATTATTTTATAATTGTTATAATAAATCTTCCTAGATGGAGCTTCACCTGTACATTTCTAAATATTTTATACCTTCTCAGAAGTCTCCTGCATAAGATGGGGTCCTAGAAAGGCTACTTCTCTAACCTCAATTGAGTTCATGGGTACACGGTACAGCCTAAAATATAGATCCTCATGAGATACATTTGTATTATTCCCATAAATTTAATATTATATAATTATCTATAATGTGGTATGTGTTTCTCCAAAGAACCTATAAAATGATTGACAATGTCTCGAATCATTTCCTCTAATACTGGTACAATACGCTCAGATTGACCATCAGAATGAGGTTGATATGTTTTTCTCAGAAGGATGTATGATCCCAATGCCTTCTATAACCACTGGAAGAAGTGTGATGTAAAATGAGAAGCCTGAAGTAACAAGATTGAATGGGGAGTTCCATGAAGGTGTATAATGTATCAAAAGTTATCCCTTACATGTTCAACATATGAATATTTATCTATCATAGGTAGAATGTGTGAGACCTTCGAAAACCTATTTTTGATCAATCATATTGTGTCATGTCCTTGAGGGGATCTTTTAAAACCCATCACAATAATCAATAGTGACATCATCCGATTTCAGATTTATAATGAACAGAAATTATAACTACTCAATTGGTCACTAGTGTTCTACATTAATATACTGATATGGGAACATCATTTAATGGAACTGTCTATCTCTATTTTAATACATATCCAACAATACTTGTAGTGTAAGACATGGTACATCATTGTAACACCAGGATGTACTACCCGACCAGATGCATGAGAATCCCACATCAATTAATCTCAACAATTGAATTCACCTAGACGCAATGATGAATGTATTGAATATAGTCCTCATAAATAACCCAACAAGGTGGTCAGTCCTTTCTTAAGACACCCTCCCATGGGACTAATCCCTCATAATTGGAATGTTTTCTCATATCCACCAAATCATAATGATAATATTTCTCTTCCAAGTCTATTAAAATAGGTCATCAATGATACTCTTGAATTTCTAGATTAATCTCATAAAATATAACCCTCAAATGCCACTCACAACAAGCCACATGAATTCCCAATGTCTGAGTTTTCTAGCATAGAGAATCAACTATTGAATTATAATTTCCATGTGTATAAACAATGTCAAAGTCAAATTTTTATATGTATTTGAACCATTCTATCAACCTAAGGTTCGATTCAAGTTATGTGAGTATGTATTTGAGTGGTTTTTGGTCTGTGTATACCAGAAACCAATATCTAAACTAATATTTCCTCCATCAAGATAAGGAATGAACCACTACATCCAACTCAAGATCATTCATATGATAGTTATGCTCATGAAACACAATTGTCTAGAGATGTATAGAATAACATGATCTCCCTATATCTAAATTTCATCAAAACCAATACATAAGGTATCAAAATAACCTATATAAATTCTTCCCATAACATTAATAATTAGAAATGGTGCTTAATTAAATCATCATTTCAAATCCTAAAAGTCTATTTCAAGGGATTCCAACCATTAAAAAATAACACCACTTTTTTAACCCCATTAGAGTAACTTCTATAAATGGAAACTCATTAATAAAACTCATGTAGTATCTAACCGTACCTTTGAATATTGATATATAAAAGATTTTATTGTGAAGCTTATATGAAACTATAACAATCACCTTCTCTTAGTTATCAAAAACTCATTCCCCTATGATAATTTTACATGTGAAGTGGGCCTAATCAATCTAAATGTGGAATTTAGTTAGCTTATAATACATCTACTTCCCTCTCAGTGTATTCTATATGACGTGATGGTTTTTGGAATAGTCATGTTGAGTAGAAGAGTACACCAGGTTTTCAACTACAAATACAACCAGAAATGACTCCAAAATACTCATGTAAAACATGATTAATTAGGTCTATAAAAACATCTAGCGAATTCAAGAGACTAAATGAAATTAATAGATACTTCTAAAAGCCATAAATAATAATTAATGTCATATGTAGTATACGTAATGGTCCCATAAGGACATTGTGACATCCCAAGCTCAAATAAATCATAGAGATAATATAATATTATTATATATTATCAATGTGTTTTTTATATGTTGTAAATTATATCAGTTATTCAGCATAAGATGAATCAATATTAAATAATCCTTTAAAATCTTGAGGTAATGATCCACCTTCTAGGTGAAAAGGATAGGAATAAACCATGGAAATTTATATGGTAGTATAAAAATCTTATCATACAAATCAGATATTTACCTCTTAATCTTCTAGTGGTCTGTTTATGGAATCCTATATGTAATAAGTGACCCTAGTGATGATCCTGACACTATATCTATAGTGAAATCCTTATCTATTTTATGAGGTAATCAAGAAAACTCATTAGGGATGAGATCCTTGAAATGATCCCTTACTATAGGAAAATATATACATCACATTCCCTGATCTCTAATAAAATACTACCAATCTGGGTAGTCTCTCCACCAATCCCATGATGCTCGAGTCTACCTCCACTCTCCTGGACATTTAATTCCCCCTTGTGAATATTATACCACACTTAAAGGATTTGAAAGGCTCCCTCTAGAGATATTATTTAACATAACAAATAAAGGATACTAACAATTCCATATCTATTATGATGTAGAGGGACATTATCTAAAGGATAATGTTGTTACATACAAAAATTTAGCAAATGATGTGAATGGGGAATTCCTTACACTAACACACACTCATATATTGAATCCCCAGTAGGGTGTTGAGAGACATTACAAAAAAAGTACTCTATATATATTCCTATACAATCCATAATTTCTACATATATAAATGAATGTAAAATAAACATGTGAAATTAATAAGACACTATGGTATAGACTACAATAATACTACATGAAACTATAGAATCTCTAACACTCTACTTATTGAGTGTAGGTTTCACTATATAGATATGAAATGATTTGAATCCCTATGATTCAATCAGAATACCCTAAGAAGGCTTTCACTGATGGTGATATATATCCAAATCCTGGGTGCCTCATCCATAACAATATCATTTTCTTAGTAATGATTTATTAGTCTTTCTACCATCCTATAGAGGATATTCCAAACATGATCAAGAATGTGTTTATACTAATATTCTACCACTATTAATATATTTAATTTTCCTGAAAACTAAATTTTCCCCAAAAATTTATAGCCTCAAAACACAATTGGGTCCTTGAAAAACTGGGGCTTATTATTCACTGAAATTATTTACTAGTGACACACCATGTAACTATAAATAGGTTTCAACTAGCTACCACTACCCACCATATGAAGATTAAAGGCGACACTTCATACCACTTATATAACCACTTTGATGTGTAGGAACTGAACCACCCCATCCCATAATATCATCATACCTATGGTTCTACTCAGTTATGAGGTTTTGATTCAATATTTATGAAACAATGGTCAATAATAAAAACTTTCACCCATGATCGGATGGTGTATACAAACCTATCCACGACCTATATAATTGTCATAAACATGTCACTAGAATGTGTCAGTGTGATGCATTGATGATTAGTGAAATAAGAAGAATACTCCATCATAGACATATAACCTGTATGTATGTGCATAAATTCCCTAGCATGGTATATTATCAACATATATGGGAAGATATAGTCTGTTGGGTTATTTTGAGATCTTCCCAAACCATACCTTGATGATGATAATCTAGAGGAATAACGCCCCACTGATTCTCGGAATAATCTTGAATATTATAAGACATTATCATGACCCTTCTCTCTAGGGGAATCCCCAGATTCTTTAATATTAATACTATGACCACAATCCTTTACTAAACAACCCAGATTCCACTATCCATTGAGAAAGTAGGATGGTGCTTCTATAGAAATTATCACAACTACTATACCATAGTTAGGGAAAATTGAGAATATCCATACATAGACTAAATAAATCAACGTAATATAGCTCTAAAATGAGCATTATTTCCCATATTGGGATGATTAGGAGGTTCCATTGGAGGAACTAGAAGATGAAATATGGGTGGATCAGGGCCCACCACCTCTGAGGAATTATCATAGCTACACTCAAAGAACATGAGTTAAGAATGTATTGGTTCCACAGCTCTATAAATGAACAATTCATTCCATATATAATGATTAATAATAGATAGGATCATATATAATAAAATAGTATTGGTACAATCCTTCTTATATTATAGTCACACCCCTCTTCCTACTCCCTAATGCTTTCCTGGGTGACGTATATGTCTATAAGGAATGACAAGAGACACTACCCACTACCCACTACAAAGTTCAAGACATGGTAAATGTCTCACCTTGCATGGAATATGCCTTAATATATGGAGTTTCAATTGCATGGTATAGAGGAAAATACCCTTTACATTGTAGTCGGAATCCCCTTTAAACGATAATCATTTTATTTGAGAATATAAATTTATTATATGTTCATACTCATTTATATTTATAAAAAATCATGGCCTAGTTGGATATGTATCCATTCCTGAGTAATAGAGGAATAATCATTATAAGATTCCATTTTCATTTCATGTAACTATGACCTTCCACTTACATATAATATCCGGAGTTATAAAATAATTTTATTAGATGAATAACCATTCCAAATTTATAGAAGTGCATTATTTATAAATTACAATTAGAATTAACGTAGTCAAATCAACTAATGTTTCATTCCATCTAACCAGTCTTCCATGGCTCAAACATGGAATAATTTGTTATTTAATGTGACACAATATAGCAGTATAGGGAAAAAAATTATATTTTTGTAGACACTTTAACTAATATTATTAATAAATCCCATCAAGGACTTTATCACATAGCTGAATATAATATTAAATGTACCAATAATATAAATCGGTAATGCATGAAGTAATATAAATATGTCATGGAAAATGCATGTAATGTATATCCTCATGTTCCTAATATGATGAAAGATAAATACCCCCATACCTTAACAGGATAAGAGAATAAAGCACATTCATGGAAATAATACTAATAATAATATTTCTATAATTCATGTCAATTACCCAATATTGGAATCAATAAAATTTTAATATTTATAAATGAGAACATCAATATATTATCCCAGATAATATGGATTAATCCATATATGTTGGAGAGCTAATCCTAAGAATAGGCTCATAAAAAAATTATATTATGTTCTTATTATCCGGTATAATAACCCAAGTAGTATGATAAAGTGGAAATGTCCCATTATATCACTTCATAATGTCCTAACACAACTCACTCGATATCATTACCCGAACTTGGGTGTCACAGGGGATCATGAAAGCCTCTCAATATGAAAAATTCTTCTAGGTATAAGTAGTAGTCTATGATGATATGGTGGGAGATTATACCCTCTTGATCACAGTATAAAATAGTGGGTAAAATAATAGTAAGAAGTAGAAACCATAATCAAAAAATAAATACATTCTCATAATTATATAAATAAAATAAATATGTTGATGAAAAATCAATATCATATACAGAATCATGAACATTTCATGTTACTATACAAAATGTTAAGTACAATGGATACATAGGAACAACATATACCACATGCTATAAAAAATGTTAAAACACCAAAAAATATCCCTAATAACATCACGACTATAAACTTAGCCATATGATCCCATAATTCATCCTATTACATGATAGTAGGCATAAAAATCTAGAAACATCCCTTTCCCCACCTTAATATATATGATCTTTCTGGGAACCAATTGGCATCCCAATAAGGCTATGAGATATCCCAAATTGACACCACCATCAACATCTAGTAAAATATATATATTGTATGAAAAATTTTTTAGTGTAGATATAATAATTTAATCCAAAAATTAAATTATAAATACGTATGATATGGTTCATAAATGGAACTTTTCTAATACTACACTCCTCATCCTTAGTTGGGATTCCGATGAATATGTTTCACCATACATATATATATTTTTGTGTGTGTGTGTGTTTATTTGTGTGTTTTTGTGAGTGTGAGTGTATATATGACTGTATATATATAAACTACATATGTAAGAAAATATAAATCTATATATATACATAGTGCTTTCCAGCACCTGTGGCATAACTCGATAATCCAATCATTTTCACAAGAGTCCTATAGTGTAGTAAGGGATTACATTCCCAAGTATCATAAATCCTAATGGACACCATTATGGTGTATCAAAATCAATAATGGAATCCCCTCTTGAGGATAATAATTAATAAGAGATTCCATACCCATGTATCATAATTAATCTGGGACATCATAATGACCTCACATTTAGTGGGGGATTACAGACTAGGTTATCGCATTTAAAATGGAATTCCATGCCTGAGTATCATTAATCATAACAAATTTCAAGACTTTATGTGAATAAAAATAATTATAATTGTTGGTCGAACCATACTATAAACCAATGGATGGTTTCCAACTATTAAAATATTCATTTATTTGTGGTCATAATTCAAAATTATATAAATATAATATGACATGGTCATACTACAAATTTTTTATTCAATTATAATAATCTATTCAATTATTCAGCAACCCATCACCATATATTAAGGCGGTGTGGACACATTAACAACTAAAAAGATTGGGGAATTTAAAAATAACACCAAAGGGGGAATAGTTGAATCGACAGACCATTGATAATGAAATGGGTGTATATGGGAATTCCAAACATGTAAATAAATATACTCATGAAAAAAAAACTTTCATGGAAACACATGGATAATATTGGACATGACATTTTGACACATGTTATAAAACTATGTTAAATTAGGGTAAATTTTCAAGACCACCTACATTATAGAGATAGATTACAACTCATCTTGTGTTTTCCTCTAATCATGATCGAAATAATGAAAATATTTAAATTGACAAATTACATTGAAATAGAGAATATTATGTTCACTAAAAATATAATTTAGTTATTCAAGGAGATAGGCTTCAGTCTGATCAAAGTCTGTTTGAGGGAAAAACCATAATCCTGGGGATAAAACCATGTAAGATATTTAGTGACATGGATTTTGAGCAAGGATATGAAAAGAAAAAACAATTAAATCATTAAAATGGTAAGGGTAAAAATAAAAATTCCACCTATTTTTAAAGGGGTGAATATTTAGGATGATCTTTTTAGATAAAATGTGTGTTAACAATGTGAATCAAATAGATAAGTGTCACATATCAGGTGGGATAGGCGTACTATTTAAGAGATCTATGCATAGCCCTTGAAATACTATGTAGTCCATCTGTAGCACCCAATACGGTTGTTCAGCTTATGGTGCAAGGTTTAAATTTTTTTTAACCCATTTATGTTTACTACAGAACATCATATGGTTTAAACAAACTCGGTGACCTCAAATACCGGGTTTTAATATGCCATGTGGCCCACCACTTTCCTCTAAGATTCTAGGTTCCATGTTCTGAACAAGCCTTGGAAATTCCTAAAACATTCCTCATCAATTAGGTCACATTCACGTAGATAAAAAATAAGTAAACTAAAAACTAAATGATTCATACCGCATCAAAATTATTGATAATTACAGGAAAGAAATCATTTTAATATGAGAGTAATTATATATTTATAGTAATGGGAGGTGGAAAAAAATTCATCAATATTATACTATGATTTTGTATGCATGCATGGACATTTTAATAGATAAATATATACAAGTTTTATTCAAGAAATATTCCCATAAATATCATCTAGTTTATCCCTAAAATTTTTTTCTTATTTTACTACATATTGATGATATTTTGGATGGATTATTATAGAAAAAATGTATATCAACAAAAAATATATAGATTCGATTTACTAATTGTCTATTCATTTTTTATGACAACATAATAGAATAATATTTGAATGAAATCGTCATTTTATTTTTACCCTTATACCATTCATGTCAACCACTAATGTTTACACCAATTAAAGTATTTTTCAATGAATTTATTCGTGAAACATTGTTGATAATATTTCAATCCTACAAGATTTATTAAATATTTATTCATTGATTACACACACATTTCAAACAAGGATAAATAGAAATCTATGTTTTCCTCCAGTGAGATAAAATGACCCATGTAATTTATTCATACTTATTTCATAATTTCCTTAAAATACAAGAATGAAACAAAATTTCATGGCTACATTTTTATGGTGGAGACAGGGTGACCCCTTGTCCCCGAGTATGTTCATCTTGTCCCAAGATGTCCTCTGTCGACATTTGCACAAGGGTATTGATAGCGGTGAGGTCGTTGGTTATCACCGGAGAAAGAGAGCCCCTCCTGTATCTCACCTGATGTTTGCAGACGATACGTTCATTTTAAAAAATTGCAGCCGGGGGTCTATTAATGGCCTCAAAAGAATCATTAAAGACTATCGCTTTTTGAGTGGGAAGGTCATTAACAAGGCTAAAAGTAACTTCTATATCTCCAATGGATGCAGTGTTTCTCGGCCCCATGACTTACAGCATTACCTGGAAATGTATAGGGGATCTTTTCCCATCGAATACCTAGGTTCCCCGATCTCCTTGGGGAGGCTTCAGGTGCGTGATTTTGACGGTATTGTCAATAAGATCACGGAAAAAATTCTCAACTGTAAGAACATATTTCTCTCTTTTGGGGGACGGATAACACTGGTTAACAGCGTTCTTCTTGCACCTCTTGTTCACTCTCTATCGTCGATCAATGTTTCCAATAACATCATCAACAAGATTGACAAGATTCTAGCTGGGTTTATATGGGATCCTCGAATAGAGGGTAGGCGCCGCTGGGATTCTTGGGACAGGGTGGCGAGACCAGCTAGAGATGGAGATATAAATGTTCGCCGGCTCGACGACACCCTCATGTGCATGCATACAAAGATAGCATGGGAGGTTCTGGAAAATCGCACGCTTTGGGGGATTACCATGCACAACTCTCATGCAGGATCTGTGCTCGGGTGCGCCAGATCTGCTTCCCCCTTCTGGTCAGTGATCTTTCCTCTCATCACGGCACTGGAATCCGATACTAGATGGCTTGTGGGAAGGGGGGACATTCTCCTCTGGCATCATAACTGGAGTGGGACCATCCTCGGCTTCTCGGGGTTTCCGCGTACCACGCTCACTTTTAAAGAAGATAGTGACCACACGACCTTCATCGATGTTGTACTTGACGAAGATCAACGCGCCACTTACGAGCTGATCGAAATCATCTCTGACCTGGACAGATGTGGTTGAGCTCTCTCTGCATTGGGATTCTTCACTTCGAGGGATTTTCGACGATCCTTGGCCATTCCTGATCACAACACCACCTGGAATGAGATACTATGGTCCAAGGATTCTCTACTCAAAAAAAACTTTCTTACCTGGAGGCTACGACAAAAAGCCATTTCAACGGATTAAAACATTAGGAGGCGTTGTATCCCTTTATCCTCAAGGTTTCACTGTTGCTCGGAGCATCGAGAAGAATCCACAAGTCACCTGTTTTTTTAAGGAGAATGGGTGAGGGCGGTTTGGACTCATTTAGGTGAGTTTACACCCTTCTCGAATAACCACATGATCGATAGGACTTTCCTGGACAGATGGTTTCACAGAGTGGTGGAGAGGGGCCCTGAGCAGATGGCCCGGACAATGATTCTCCATGCTGGATGCTGGAAAATATGGCAAGCACGGAACAGGGATCACCACGATGGGATTACCATCTCTGGACGGGGGATTATTCTTCGTAAAAGTTCATGCCTTTGGATCTTATCATATCCTTTAATCAATGGAATTAGGTGCCCTCCCATAGCCATCATCAAATAGGAAATACCAGTAATCTCTCAAGTAGCAGTGCCAGCAGAGGCAACAGGGTTAGGTGGACTCCGCCCAGTAGAGGGCTCAATCTCAACTCCAACGGGTCATGCAACATGGGGGTTATACACGGAGGAGGTATGGTTCGGAACATTTTCGGGTTGGTTATCATGGCTTTCTCAGGCCGATTGGGACATGGTTCTCCTCTTCAAGCGGAGGCGAAGGCATTGATGTTGGGTCTCTCACTATGTCGCCAAGAAGAGATCGTCCTTTCTTAGGTCAAAACTAATTCAAAAATTCGTCATAAAGCTTTGCATGGTTCCGGTTCCATTCATTGGTTTATTCATTATATCATAAGGGCATGCCGAGGTACGATCTCCAACAACACCAGTGTTACCCACACGTGGCGCGCGGGGAATAAGGTAACAGAACATCTTGCTTCTCTTGATGTCCCTAGACCAGATCACTTTTGTTTTCATACAGCTAGTTCTATGAAGCCAGAGGGTGTTAACATGGTTCGAGGGGATGCTCTGGGCCTTCATTGTTTTCGACCTCCTTAGGTTTGTTGTGTGGGGCATTGTAGACCCGTGTTGTTTTTGTATTTCTTTTGGATTGCTATTTTTACTTTATTCCCTTAAAATGATTAAATATCTAATATTGGATTGGATGTCCCCCTTTATTTAGGAGAAAATAATTCTGGGGTTATGATAATACTTTGAATGTGAATATATCATGATATTCATATGAAATTTATCATCTCTCTACACAATGAAATATAAAAAAGTTATTAATAAAGATGAATTTTTTTAGTTTAGTTTGATGGATATTGTTTGGTGGGTAAATAAATTTTAATTATAATGTTGAAAAGTGGATGTTGAACTCATAATTATCAATACAATAATATTCAAGTAAAATGAAATAATTATACATCACTTATTTCTCATTAAATTTAAAAATAATTAAATAACTTGGGCTTTATGTTAAGCAATAAATAAAATTATTGGCATTATCCTGAATCACCGATTTTCTTTTATTATTTTTATTTTATTTATAATTTTATTCCTTCCACATTTTTTCAATTTTTTGAAAGATTATTTTATAATAGATCTCACATCCACCAAATAGCCTTATTTAATATTATGTCCATCTGTCTAGTATTGATTATTTCTGACCTACCTATAAGACATTTCATTATTTTATAATTTTTTTATAATTTGATGATACAAATAAAATAAATTTAATATTGACTGATAGCCTTTTCTCTCTCTCTCCACTATAAAAAACAAGGAAGCATAAGCCACACAACTAAAAAATCATTGTATCCCCAATAAATCACAAATAAGCCCATTCATTTAAAATAAAACCTGATATATCCCTGAAAAAAAAATATATAGTTGAGGTAGATAATGAAAAGTTGTCTTCGAATGACGCTTAAACCATTAAAAAATTCATCACATCTATGGGATGATAAAAAATTATGTAAAGTGTATGTATCAGGTAAAAACATGTCTAGTTGATGAAATTACAATATCACATAAAAAAATTCTATGAACTGCAAAAAAATCAAGATAAAAATGATATGTTCTATTTTTCACCCAAAATCAGTGTTCCTCTCAAGCATGTTTGAGTATTGGGAACAATATTTCAAAAAATTTCAAAATAACTAACATGATGGGAAAAAAGGTCATCAATGTTTTATAGACATGGATTTGAAAAATTAAAATAAATCAAAAATAAATGAAAATCAAAATCAAAGAAAAGGTTTCCACAACCAAAATTATTTAAAATTAATATTATCAAAAATCAGGAAAAGAATCTCAAAATAAATTAAATTAAGGAAAATGAAAATAAATATTCACTGAAATGTAATGATTCATAATAAAACACAAATACTTGAAAGTACATTGGAACTCCCCAAAACATTAATTTATCAAACATATATTTATGTTTAAAAAAGATAAATGGGTATTTGATAAGTATATTTCATGTATACATGTTGGAGTGTTTTATTACATTTATTTTTGTATTTAAATGAATATTTGTTCCATTTTATAATAATTTTAACATGTTTGATGATTTTTCATTAGAAACAAAAAATTTGATAAAATGGAATGAAAAGTGATGTAAATAGGGTCTTAATGACACTTCGTGTCATGTAGTTTTCTTGTGGTGGACACAAAATTATTAAAGAAGTTTGATGATGGAAAAACTGATGTAGAATGATTTCATCGTGTGTAATTCAATTACACATTGTGGATTAATACAATAAAGAGGATTCATCTATACATGTTATGATTAGGATACATTCTGTAAATATTAGATACATGTTGTGAGTCCCAATGACAAATCATGAAATGATTCAATGATTTAAATATATATATTTGATTCACGTAGATTCAAAATACATTAAAGAAAACACATATCATGATTACATGATATGAAAAGTCATTATACAACATCTAGAGTTTGGAAAACAAAAAAAAGAAGGATACTAGGAGATCTAGATAATAGTTGATTTTGTACAAAAATTCCTATATAAGAACCCTATTTCGCACCATTAGAGAATTCTATATAGAGCTCGGTAAAGATTCACTGTCGGGGCATGCACCACTGTGAAGTAGTGTTGTCCATTTTCATTAGTATTTTTATTTTAACCTGATCATGGTTAGTATGAGTGGCTAATATCTTTTTTTCATGGCATACATGTCGAATAGGAATTTAATGAATGATATTTTTTATATTTTTTTCAATTTAGGTTGTTATTTTAAATCTATAATTAATTTCTATATCTTTCTTTATTCCATCGTTTCTGATCCATGTGAGTGGGGTTAGGGAATGAGTTAAATTTCATTCATATTTTGAGTATAACCATTGCCTAGGTTGATTGAATGACATCATTTAGTGTATAAATACGGATTCAGGTTACCCATAATTTATAATTTTATGTACCTGAACATGATAAAAGGAAAAATTAGGATAGGGGATGTTTTCTAATGACCATTGAACAAACTAGGACCCAATTCTGGTTACTACATAATTGTTAATTAATTATTTTATACCATGTCATCTAATGAACATAGAATCATTACTTCCCAACACCTATATTATATTTTATTTCCACACATTCTCCACAAAACCAATACTAAATATCTTAGATTCAACTTCTTCAATCATCATTAGTTAATGATTATTTTATATTTAATATTTTATCTAACCCTATCTTGGTGGGTTCTACCTGTAACTTGATAATATTTTACTACTCTATAGTTTAGAACTTTTTGTAGTATTGTGTTTTTAATGTTATAAATTCCCTAAGATAATATGAATTAACGATACCTGCAGTGCAATCAATATGGGTAGAAAATCCCAAGAGAATGAATGATACCACATGAAATTATTCTATTAGTATCAACCTTAATTTAATATTCCAATCACTCCAACTTACAAATGAGAAGTAAAAATATATATGATCTTTATTTATTATAAGGTAAATACAAATTATGATAAGGGAAAAGATTAAATGGGATATAATTTTGTATAGACCATCTAGTGGGTAATGGTTTTTTATTGACTCTGGTTTTTTGTTCTTGTGTTTAACAAAAATTACATGGTTAATGTGGATTTTCTGATTTGAACCAAATCATCCAATTCCTTCTAATGCACAATCCATTAGGTCAGTTGTATAGTAACCCATGAATAAATTCCATTAGGTTTATAACATTAAAATTAATGTATATCTTGCATAGTGGGGGTAGAATGATTATGGGTCCTCTGATATCACTTAGTCAACCATATTATTCACATCCTCAACATCATTCATGGCTAGTTTCTAAACAATTTTGTTTTTTAAAAAATGTGCAAAATCATTTCACAAATTTATTTGATAAATATAAAAAAAATGAGAATTAAAATCATCAGGAACCTCTTGATTATAGTGAATTCCATGTCATATTATTAAACCCTAAGATCTTCTTAATCATTAAATTATAATAAAATCTTCTCCTCAATGGTTGTCACATTATACTTATCATCATCACTATCCATGGAATGAATAGTTTATTACTCTAAAAAAGAATTTATTTCTAGTGAATATTTTTTGAAATCAATATATTCTATTATAATAATAATAAAATGTTATTTGTTATTTTAAATCCATTTAAATGATTAGTTCTAATTGTTTTTTACTATCAAGTCCCACTAGAAGGATTTTAGAATTTAATATGATGGAAGGATTTTTAATTTTAGTTTCCACAATTATGTTTTCATATTCAAATGTTATAGTGATGGTGTCTTTTTATTCCACAACAACCGCTTAATAGAATATCATCAATTAGAGGAATAATTTGTTGAGCTACTTTGACAAGGATTATTAAATTGGTTTCTCAGGGCCTTCATTGAGGTCCCCATTAAACTCTTGAAACACATTATCCATAAAGTTATACTTATTATACCCCCATACATATTTTTCAATAAACTCAACATTTTCAGTTAAATAATTGTAGAGTTCATAATCAATGAATTAAATTTTTTATTTTATTTTTAATTTATAATTTTTTTGTTGTTTTTTTTGAAAAAAAAATTGGGTATGAATTTCGAATCCCCAAAAATAGAAAACAACCAAAGAATGCTATTTCTCATGAATCACACTTAAACAAAAAAATTTCACATGAATTATAGTATAGAAAAACCCTAGGTTAAATCTATCAACGCTCCAATTCACACAGACTATAATTTTCTTAATATATTGATTTTAATATAACTAATATATTTCTAAAAAATAAAATAATATAATGATGGGGGTTTACATAGTGAATGATATAAAATATATATAATATAAAAATATCAAAAAATAAAAAAGATAACCCTTCCTAGAAATATGTTATTGAGAAGATATTTTCATTCATTGGAGTCCATAATGATTTGATCATTATTCATTACAAATTTAATCTCATTATTCAATCTAGTGTCAAAGTCAACCCTATCATTTAATGCCATACAATTTGAATTTTTATTAATCCAAACTGCCCCTCTGAATTTAAGATAATTTTCCCCACATAATTACTATAATGTTAAAATGACCATCAAAATGGAATAATATAATATTGATCAAGAGGAATATATATGGACAAGAATAACTCAATAGTAGATATTGTGGGGTGAACCTAATAAAAAAACTAGTTTCACCTCAACATAATTTATTATAATTGATTGAATAAAATAAATAAAATTGAAATAAAATAAATGCCTCGTTGTTCCTTCCCTCAAACATGCAAGTTGGTTTTTTCTACATTTTAAATAGCATAGTTAATGAGCATGGTGGAGGGAAACACAAAATATAAATGAAAACAAAGAAAATGTGATAAATAAGAGAGAAAATAATATATAAATAAAACAAAAAATCATCAACATAAAAAAATGAAAGAATTAATAAATTAATTACTATCATATCCCCACTTTTAGGTGTATATGTATTATATATTTTTGGAAAGGGAGGTGGAAAATATTTACTTCAATTCAGTCCAATTTAGAAATTCACATTTGTAAAACATTAAAACAAAAAAAATATCGACAAGTTGAATTTAGGAAATATGTTCATCTAGATATTCTATTGGCATCCCCATTATCACATGTTATTTTTATATATGTCTTAATCTTTATAGATGGAATGTTATTGAAAATATTTTTCCTATACCGACATTCCAAATTTAATGTACTAAATGTCCATGAATTTTTGGATAACTTAATTATAAAATATTTTAATGTTGTATTATATTGATTTATACTCTCATTCAATTTTTATTCACCATCAAAATTTCATCATTATTATAGATATTTTAAAGTAATTATGCGTCAATAATATTTGGATAATATTTCATTCCTGGAAAATTATTTGATTCTATACACATTAAATTCACTTTAATTTTAGACCATGATCGTATGAAAACCAGATATTATTCTAGTTTGTTTAAATGATTTCCATTATTTCATGTATAATCATTAAAAAAAATTAGAGAAAATAATCTCGTGAAAAAATGTTATGGATGAATTATTTTGATGGGACCCATTATGTCGGATCCACATTGTTATTACATTCATAGAATCCTCTCAGCCCTAAAATGGTGGATCCAATTTTAATTATTGAAATAAAATATATATATATTACTAAATAATAATAACATAGAATTTTTTAAAATAATTTTTTTAAAAATATGTTTCGATAAAAATACTAGAGTGCTCTTAAAAGGATAAAAACTACATTCCATTAAAAATTTCAACTTTATACTATATTTATGCATTTGTACCAAATATTCATATAAATAACAATTTGGGAGAATTTAATAAGTAATCATTAATATAATTTTTAAAAAAATGGTTTTCTATAATTTCAATCTATATAAGATTTCATTTGAAATTCCAATATTGATATATGAATTCCCACCCACTTAATTACTATTACATCCACAATTAATCCCATAGACAACTAAAAATTAACGAAACATACATTATATTTTTTCCCTAACATTCAAATATTTTTTTAAACATTAATTCCTTGTATATTAAATAACTAAATTTTTTGAATCTTCTCTTCTCAGTTCAATGTCACTTACACATTATATTCTCATAAACTGAATTATTTATCTATAATTATAATATCATTTAAAAAGAAAATTTTAAGATGTTGAAATTATTATCCATGTTCTCTTATATGGTATTCTACCTTATGAGGGTTTAGGGTTTCTCTTTGTTGCATCAAGGGAGTATTTTTTTTATTATTTACTATTCGATACTACTGTGGTATATTTCTCTTATCTATTTATTCGTTAAAGTTATAATATATTCATTCTCATGATATAAAGCATTCTATAAGTAATTTTTCATGATATTTCATTAATGTTGGAATGTTTTGTTCATATAATTTTCATTCACTTACACATTCCACATTTTAGAAGGTATTATTTCCATTTTCAAATCACATATGGTGTTTTGTTGTTAGCATTTAAATCTGTGTGGATTCTATCAAAGTGAAATGATTCAATTTAAAGGTTACAAAATATCCTTATTCAGTGATGCCTCACAGTTATGTCAGTTAGTTTCCCACCACTAAGATTAATTTTTTATCCTTTTTTAGATGGTATAATTTAAAATCAATTACATTAGGGTTACTATGGTGTGTTAGAATGTTTTTTGAATGTTCTTTTTGGACAGTTAGTTCGGGAAGGGGGTTCTATATTTATAGTTTGGGGCTATTTTTTGAGTTGTTATTATCACAACAATATCTTTTTTCTATTATAAATAATATTTTTAATGGTTTTATGGAAATTATTTTAGTTTCCTCTTTCATCTCAGTGGTGGTTGGAACTCTAGTCAATGACCCCAATCATCCTTCGATTTAGTTTTTTTATATTTTTGTGAGTTTGTCAGTTCTGTAGTATGTTGTAATGGGGATATATTATTGATAATGTATTTTCTGATGATGATACAGAATCATTCATAATTTTATATTTATGTTGAAATATATTAAATTTTAGTTTGAAGTTGTTGGATTTCTATGGGCCGAAGACATGTTCCATGTTTGGTCAATAGAGAATTATTATGATTATTTTCAAATCCTCATCTATATTGGTTCAACGAATATGAACACAAAATGTGGTCTTAAAGAATATGATGACCTTGGGGATTAAATTTCTAGTTAATATGTTTTCCATGATCCCACGTCTCATCATTATTGGGTTTCGCGGTTTGGTAACACTAGGGATTGGTAAGGCTTCTTTTCTATGTTATGATGTATGGTAAGTATCCCAATAAACCTCATAGTGAATTTCTATAAAATTAGAAAAAATGTATAGAACAAGTTATATAAAGTGTTATAAATAATGTTCCGCCAAAACACATCTTTTAAAAAATCATCCTCTACTAAAAATCACCAAATAACAACACAATGTCTAATTTTTAATCTTGAATATAATAACATAACTAAATATTTTTTACAATAACATTTAAATTACTATATTTTTAATCATATATCATATCCATGAAATATTAAAAAATAATAAAATTTATCTTTCTGATCCCATTCCTTACACACCATATTAAAACATTTAATCTTTGAAATATTTAGTTGTAATAATAAAAAAGGGTATAAGGTCACCTAAAACACAATCATTATTGTTCATTATGACAAGAAAATTAAACCAATTTAAAATATATAATTATTAATAAATCATTATAATGGTTTCACATATGTTATCCAATATCCTGAGTGACTTATTCCAAAACACCTTGACCCTAAAGTATTCACGGTCTAATAATAAACATCCTCTACAGAACATAATCATTACAATCCTAATTTTCAATTGAATTTATTATTAAAGTTAAATCATACTCTATTTCCACATTAATAAAATAATTCACCTAGGATAGATCATGGAAAAACCTCTGTTCCTAGGAGATGAGAAAAAATAATAATTCTTTTCTAATCCCACCTGAAACACCTAAAAAAGAAACATCTCAAAAACAAAATAACACCTCAATTGGGTTAATTAATCATAGTAAAAACATTATTACACTCTAATAAAATCATATAACACATTGAAAAGAACACAAAATAACAAACACAATCAAATTTAGAATAATAATATTCTCCACATTTGATAATTGAAATAATTTAGTCTATTTGAATAAATCCTAATCTCATCACAAACAACATTTAAATGATCCAATATTTCATACAACATCTCCATACCAACAATACTATCCTCACCAACCACAACACAACTTAACACCAAATGATAATTTCACTTATACATATCTTCAAAATGTGTCACACCAATAATGACTGAAAAATATTTTTATAAGAAAAAATCATATGTGATAATTAAATTTACCATGATCCTATAAAATCTAAAACACACAATGTTAATGTATTATATACTATTTATATCATCCTATTATCATAAACATCAGTCTAAATTTAAAATGATATCCTATATAACAATAGGGTGTATATATTATATTGAAATCTCCAAGAAATATTTAACGTAAACTAAGAATCAAAATTATATACAACCATCCTTGGTGTCAAGAAAAATACTCACACAATTGTTTTTTTTAAATGACAATACAAATTATTATTTATATTAATTGACTTTGTTTTTTTATATTTTTTGTATATGGAATGTAAAACCATAAAAAAATAGTAGTAGTCTATTTTTTATGAAATTCTTATGGTTTGAGGATATTTGAAAATGTAATGATCTGATGTATTCCAAAAATTTGATTATTAGGGGCTTTATAAAGAAATTAGTAACATAAATGATAAAATAGTATTATATTAACCATATTTATAAGAACATTAATGTTAATGAATTACATGATAGTTTGATGTGTAAGGATTCTATGTTTATTAAATATGGTGATGTTACTACTTATGTAGTCATAATAGAATGTGAAACTTGTAGAGTACAACTATATCAGGAACATCTTTAAATAAGATTGATGTTTTTAGAATCTAAAAGATAAGTACAATGTTACTATAAAATATTGAAATTTCTTGAGTGATCATATTACATATTATTCATTGTTATTTCCATTGTTTTTATTTTTATTTGTTTTCAAATAACATACAATTATTTTAATTTATTTTAAGAGATCCTATTTTTCATGTTGTAATTTCTTTGTTTCCAATAATCAAGTTGATGGATTCCTCTATAAATGAGTGATTTGATCTTATAATTTGTAGAACTACTCAGGATAAATGACATCTATTATCATGATAAATAATTTGGACATCCTATTAATAGAAGTGATATCATCAAATATTATTTGAATTAGGGGATTGTTATGTCTAAGAAAACATACCTTTCAACTCATTTATAGTTGATAATATACTAAATTAGTTTTATATATTCCCAAGGAGATTTGTGTTAAATTACTGTTTTAATAATAACCATTAAGGGTGGATTTAAAACTGAATCATTACTATAGATTTTTATTCCCATTGTGATGATTAATTAATCAGTAATTGAAAAAATTCCCAGATTTTAATTTTCAATTAAATTTATAACATATATCATTTCATTCAAAATAATAAATGTTTTATTAATGTAATTATGATATAAATTTTACTTTAAATTTACAAATGGTATTTTAAAAAAACTGATATAATTTCAAGCGTGAGGAGGGAAAAAATTGTTTTTAATTTTAAAATATAATTTATACCCCATGTGTAGTTTTTATTTCATCTATAAAATATGCCATTATTTTTTATTCAATACTATCACTATATTTTATAATAATTATGTGATAATTTTTTTTATTTAGGTAACAAAATTGGATATTGATATTCCTAGTATATATTACACTGATGTGTTATAGATGATAGATATTTTTTGTTTTTAATATTTTAGTTCTTATAGATGTAAAAAGTTTGGATAATATAAAAAAATGGCCAAAATTTTTAGAAAAAAATAATTGTGAGTATCAGTGAAATCATATTAAATAATATGTTAGTAACAGTTTTCTAATTAATTAATTATCTCTCTATTAGTAGACATCTGAGTGTTAATTTTATACTAGATTTCCCTTTCTGGATTCATTTAAATTTACATTCAATGAAATTTTTATATTAATGTTTATTCTTATCAAAATAGGAGAATTATTTGGATAAAATATTAAATTTTTTATTTTTAATATTATAATGTTCTTGAAACTAAGTGATCAATCCTAGAATCTAATTTTCAACGTTTAGATTTTTTTGTCAGTGAAACATTTTCACAGCTACATCAATAATTATGGAAAATCATTAATTGTATACATTATCATATAGAAAATAAAATATTCAATATTCATTTAGTTAATAGGGATATTAGTTTGTTAAAAATAAAATGGGAATCTAAAAGTACAGATATATTAGATATGGAGACATTTAAAAATGTAGTATAGATGACATAATCAGGAAATTACGGTGATATAAATATCATTTTATAAGAGATACATAAATATAATGGAATAAAAATGGTCATTCACTTAATTTTACCAAAACATAAAAATAAAAAACTTTTAATGATAAAATGAATATATCAGGAGGTAATAGATCTGTTGAGATAATTGACTGTATAATTGATCTATTTTAAAAAATAATGACTTAATATATTGGAATGGTGATTTACCAAAAATAACAGTGGAATGAATGGAATGATATATATGAAATTAATGAATATTGAGACTCTTTTTATGAATATAATAATCCATTACATATTAAAGAACATTATATTGAATTTAATTGGAATGAAAAGAATATTAATTAATATTTTCTAAGAAAAATTGTATGAAATTTGTAAAATCATTCAAAAATAGAGTATGAGTAAAATATATATTACATTAAATAACTCACGTAACATCTTGTTACCATCTTTGAGTTATTTCCCTTCAGTTATTTTTTTTCTTTGTGTGGGTGATAATTGGGACTATAGATGATAGATTGGATTATCTATGAAAGAAATCCAAATGTTTCAGGATGTTAGTTTGTATGAATTAATGGAGTCTAGTTATAAATTTTTTAAAGGGTTTGATGTCTCTCCCCATGTTTTGGGAATTCCTAAGGTGGTTTGTAGTTATCTAATATAAAACTGGAATATTCATAATAATTAAGGGAAATATATGTCATGTAATGTGCATACATATCATGATAAAATTGTAGGGAAGATGTTGTGAGTTTGGTATATAGTGTGAAAGAATTACAGGACATGTATTGTGTTCATACCATGTATTAGAAAATGTAATTATTATTCTAAAAAATTGACATGTTTTTTAGTAGATTCATTTTTTTTTGATTTAAAGACAAGTAATGGGATAAAAAACCATTTAATTCACTTGGGTTTTCCTTTAGGGTGTTGTATGAGTTATTTTTTATTTCATTTATCTAATGGATTTTGGATTTCATCATAGGAGCTCTACCATGGGATTTTGGGGACCTCTTCTCTAACTAAATTTTATTTTCAAGTGAATGATCTCCATTTATGTTGGGCTTAATCTCTCTTGGTGAGTAATTTGTTTTTTTTTTCTTTTTTTTTTTCAGGGATCATGGAAGCACTTTTTTGATTTCATTACTAAATCCATTGTTATATGATGGTCCTTATCTTATTTTATTGTAGATCTATTATGAGATCATCAATAAGAGTCAAACACTTACATTACTTGTGCATAAACATTGGAGTTTCTTCAATGTATGTTGTGATTTGTTATCTTCACTAAAAAAATTTATAAAACAAATTGATTCTAACATGTTTGGATTGATTCTAGGGACTCCTTCATTTCTGTTGAGTGCTTCCTTGTTGGTGGATCCCATTTCAGGTATGTACAACCAGAGTTGGAGGTGGGTAGTTTCATCTCTAGACTATGTTGGTGGACTATATTTCTCTACCTTAAATACAACAATATAAAAATGGAATGAAATAATTTACAACTTCGATTTTTGTGTGTGGAAATTGAATTTTTAATGATGGTTTCCACCAGTTTTGATAATTGAAATGGTTTTTTGAAGAATTGAGAGATAGATTAATAAAATTATTTTCAAATAATATTATTTATGAATTTTTTTAGAAAATTTATTATATAATAATCTGTGGGTACTTTGGTGGATGTAATTTTAATAGGCATCATCTTTTGAAACTTTTGGGAGGGTCCTCCCAATGGGTGTTATACTAATCCATAGGCCTATAAATCTAAGGACTTGATAGACAATATTAAAGGTATATCTTTTTGTGGGGTTCCCCTATATCCAAGATTTGATTCATATATCTAAGGGATTGATGCACACATTATTGTATTTGTTGGGGTTTCGAGTGTCCTAACTATCCTAAACTAGTGCGATATTTGGCATGACATTACCTATGCATTGATTGTTTTACATCATAATTTTTAAATACACTGAAAATTATTCTTTATTATATGTGATTCATGATGTTTTATGGTATTATGGTATATATATAATTATTTAAAAAAAATTTACCTGCATTATTTGGAATTATGGAAAATAATTATTTCTTATGGTTTTGATTTAAATACATGTCAACTATATATCATGCATTATTTTCTCTAAAGTATAGAAGGTTCATATTATTGTATAGATACATGTTATGGAACACTTGGATGGGATCCTATTGAGCATGTTATCTCAAACCATATGCACTACTCTAGTGTTGAGTAGACCTCTGTAATTCTTTTAATGTGGGGAAATGAAATTCTTTTCATTGAGGTGGTGAGGTTTTATGTTAGCTGAGAATTGGTAGATGGAAGTGAGTGGTGGGTGTTTTCCTACATTATCAAATGGATATGTTAGTTTTCAATTTTAGTTTCCCTTTAATAATGAACTGGTGCATTGGGATATTCTGATTATTTTTTATATCATTTTCATTGTCGTATTTCAATTATAGATAATTTATGTATCTATTACACTATTTATCTTTTGTTAATATATATCTATGCCATGTTTTTTTCTTCTATTTGGGTATAATCATTCACTCTATGTTCTTATTTTTCCCATGTTCTAGTCTTCACCTCATGGGGACTGAGAAAAAAAATTGGGTATGTGAAAAATTTAGTTAAGTTACCAGTTTCAGAGTTTATTTAGTTGTAGTTCATAACAGATTGTTATTAATCAAGGTATCTCCTCAGGAGTCTTTAACATGTGAATTTATTATAATGTAGATAAGATTGTTGAGTCTTTATAGGTAGGCTTTACTGAGTGTATATCCATCTCTTTCTCTCATGTGACTAATTTTCCCAGGGTATTTTGGGATATGTGTCTCCAATTTTGAGTTCATGATCTTATTCAGAATTTTTTTCATGTGGTTTTTTAGTTTGAACTGAGATTATATTGTTTTCTGATCATTTCTTCTATTTTTGGAGTTCATCAGTATGCCTCTAAGACTTGTTCCATTAGTTCTTTAGGAGTGTTCCTTGGAATCTCCTCAAGTAAATCCTCATATTTACAAGGACCTCACCTTAAAACATTACATAATATTGAATTAAATGAATAATTTATATTGAAGAACTTTTCAGGTTTAGGGTTTTAGAGAATTATGAAATAACTATAACATCTCAGAAGATTATAAAGTATACTCTTATACACAGTTTCCTTTTTTTCACAATATAAAAACTCTTGAAAAAATGAGTCATGTCTAGTTCCATGTTTTAGACAGCATGACTTTTCCTTGATCCCATCTTTGACCCTATTCATCTATATATCCTTTGAAAACATTTCACAACATGGTATCAGCATAAAAAGCTCAGTAAGGGTTATAAAACAATGAAATAATTTTTTATCATAAATACATACAAAACATAAACTATATTTCTTACCTCATGAAAAAATATGATTTGTGAATAACACATAGAAATCATAAATCATAATGGTGACTTTCTGCATCCATATCATACATACAATGTAGTTATCACAACTATATAAGTAGTTACATTGGAATTCCCATCATAGTATATACCATAAATCTCTTATAAGAATGCTCCATGTTTACCTCTTTCACGTTTCCCAATGCATTGGAGATCTATCTTGCGCTCACCCACCATAGGTTTATCACAGAACCACCCGTATACATAAATAATACCCAAGAACCATAACATGAACATAACAAATTACATAAGCATAAAGGAAAGATAACATTTCTTCATTGCAATAAAAAAATGTCATTTTCAGATATTGAAATAATAAATCCATTATAAAAATTATTTTCAAAACCAATGTACAAAAAAATAGTATATGGTAATTTTTTTAAAACATTACAAATTGTCAAGGAAGCCAAAGATCAAATAATACTCACGGTGGCAGAAAGGTAGTTGTCACCGCTTATGTAAAAAAACATTCATTTTTTTCATTTATTAAAATGCTTCGTATAAAAATATTCCCTAGGAATGAAATGAAATTCCAAAGGGGTTTATACACCATATAAAATTAAGTCCTGTATAAAACTAAATATTCCCCAATGATAGAAGATTGAGGCAAAGTCCCTTACCTCGTGTCAGACATGACTCGATCATTCATTAATCTTATGAATAATACAATAAAGTTAATTTCTACTTTCTTAAAAACTTTTATCATTTTTATTAATACTTTTTATATAACATATTACCATGTTATAAATATTATGTAACCATTTAAGTTAATAACGTCCATTTTGTCGATATTTGGTACTTGAGTCAAAAATAAACACCTTATATTTACAAGTTTTCCATGTGTTCAATAGTAAATTATATCAAGATTTATATTCATTATTTAGATATCATATATATCATATATATCCAGTATATACATGTATTTATACTAGTACATAACATTTGGAGGTAAGAAATGAAATGCACCGTTCATGGAGACGGTAAGCCGTACGTACCCATGAACGCTGCTTTCATTTATATTTCTTATTTTAAGAAATTAAAACATAATGATACCATGGTATATAATAATTAAATTATAATATAATATATAATATAATTAACACTATCCTTTATACATCCCATATATGAAATTAACGAGTCATATCACTTTGAGGGGGCGGTAGTCTGTACTTCCTCAAATGAGATTATCGTATTTACCCACTATGGAAACTATAAAGGCATGATATAAATTTAAAATTCAGAAGAATAAATAAAACATAAACATAATATATATCATATATAAATATACTTCCATCATAATGGCCACCATGAGAGGTGGTAGGATATAATTGAACAATCATCCTTTAATGAGGCGTTTGTTTTCCATCTATAGAAGCATTATGTTCTTCATCCATTAGATAGAGGTTTGTGTAAGGGTAATTAGAATAATTATCATAAGAAAATAATAGTATATTTAGGATTCTGGTTCTGTTACAAAATAAAGGAATAAAAAGAGTTTCAGGGTAGGAGAAGTAGAATAAAAGAAAACAATTTAAAAGAAACTGATACCTTTAACTTAGGTAACACACTTTGGTTTGAACCAAAGGACTTATTGAAGTTCCTTATGCCTAAGGTAATGTATCTATAAGAGTTACATGGATGTAGGGAGATTAATTGGATAGAGTTTGGATGATCCAAAAGGCTTGAGAGGTGTGAGGAATTGGTTAAAAGAGGTCTCCTTCTACAAGGGGTAGGAGGGGCTATTTAGGAAAGTGTGATAATATTATTTTATTATATAATGTTATTCACTCTCTAAAGGTCCAAAAATCATTATATTCTAAGATAAAATGACTCATGGTCGAAATAAAATCATCCAATAAGAATTGGACAAGTTTGGGATGTTATTTTAATATTTATAATCATATGAATTTAAATCTTTAATTAATGAGGTAAACATTGCATAGTTATTGTGTTATAAATAATTTAATTAATTCGATATAAAAAAATTATAGAAAAATACCATGATATAGTAAAAATTTATTACATTCCAATGAATATTTACAGTCAAAAATATATACTATATATCACCATGTAAAAATTAATTTAAAAATAGATATTTGTCTTTGTCATTTTTGCCTTTACTTTAAATTAATTAATCTAAATTGTCATTATCACTCCCATGTGGCTCAATGGGGTTCCAAAATCGACAGAAATATGACCATGGTCCGATATTACTCATCCAATAGGGTTAGGGCACCTTTTAAGGTAATTTTTAATTATTAAAATATTTTTTTAACTTGAATTATTAATTTTCCTTTAACCTTGGTAATTAAAAGTCAAATGTTACTATTCACCAAAATTTATTTTCATCTTGTGGAACTATGTTTTATATCTTTATAACAACCATGTATTTTGGATTTTCGAAATCTAATTCACCGAAGTGGTAAAATTTCATTTAACTGAAAAAGTCAGTTTTTAACTACTACTAAGTGGTTTCACTATTCAACAAAAATTGAGGTTTTTCATAAAAATACCATAAAATCAGCATAAGCTATATTTGTTATTCTAAATTCAAAAAAAGTATATTTTTCCAAATTCAATTAATATAATTTAAATTAATTAATTTTGAAACTAATTCCTTTTATCAAAACAAATAGCGTGTTTTTAAGAAACAATAACTATCAAAAGATTGGTACTTGTTTTTGTTCAATTTCCAAGTGAAATTAATTCCAATGACAAAAATTGGATTAAATGGTAAAAATATATTGTAATTACACTTTAAAACCAATTAAAAATATAATCTATATATATAAATAAATTACATTATAACCTAGTTTTGAATTAAAATACAATATTTTCACTATTCTAAAAAAATTGAACTTTATCCAAAAAATTCCAAAAATTTACGAAAAGTAAATTTTGATGTCACTATTATAAAGTAGGATTTAATTTTGTCAATTATAATGTATTAAAATTAAAAAAACTATATTTAATGAGGGTTCTCTTTTAAAAGGCGGTATATCGACCTTTTTAATGTAAATTATGCTTAAAATTAGATTCATTCACATTTTAAGTCTTTAACTTTTATTGGTTAAATGTAAATACATTTAAAAATCATGTATAATAATATTATAGTTAGATTTTTTCATTCACACAAATACAATGTCAAGGAGTTAAAAACCATTTAAAATAATAGTATTATATTATTAGTGTGCAACGTAAGATTCCAAAGAAACTGATTGTTCCATATCGGGTACGCTACCGAACATAGAAACCCCTATTATGTAAAATTAATATTTAATTAAATAATATTAAAAAATATGAAATATTTTTTATTATTCTTTTACATGGGATTTTACATCCTTACCCCATTTTGAAAATTGCTTCCTCACAATTTTATTCACTTATCAAATAAATGGGTGTATTTACCCCCCATAACATTTTCAGATTCCCACGTTCCCTCTTCAATCATATGGTTTTTCCAGAAAACTTTTACCTTATGAATTACCTTATTCTAAAAAATGTGCTCTCTATGGTCAAGAATCTGGATTGGTTGATCTTCATAAGTGAAATTCTCTTCGAACTAAACTACCTCTGGGCTCAAAAAATCAGATGGATCTGGCATATACTTTATCAAAATCGAAACATGAAAAAAAATCTGTACCTGGGACAAACATGGAGGTAAAGCCACTCTGTACGCAACTGATCCAACTTTCTCCAGAGTTTCATAAGTTCCAATGAACCTCAGACTCAACATTTCCTTCTTACCAAAACACATCACACATTTACCTGGAGAAACTTTGAGAAAGGCATAATCACCTTCCTCAAAAGAAAGATCCTTCCTCCAGTTATCGACATAACATTTTTGTCTTCTCTGAGCTATTCTCATGTGATTTTGAATCAACTGAACTTTCATTGCCATCTCTTCTACCAATTCTGGTCTCATCATCTTCCTTTCACATACTTCATCCCAAAAAGCTAGATTTCGACAATGCTTTCCATATAATGCCTCAAATAGAGCCATCTTTATACTGGAATGAAAACTGTTATTATATGAAAATTCAACCAAAAAATTATATTGGTCACAAAATCCCTGATAATCCATAGTGAATTCACGCAACATATCCTCTAATTAATGAATTGTTCATTCTGATTTCCCATTTGATTATGTATGAAAATCTGTAGTAAAATTTAATTCAGTACTCAATGACATATGAAGGCCTTTCCAAAAGATAGAAGTATAACTAGGATCACGATCAGATACAATGGATACAAGAAATCCATGCAACCTGACTATCACATTAACATACAACTGTGAATGTTGATCTAGAGACAATTTATATCGAATAGAAAGGAAATGAGCAGATTTATTCAATCGATCAATAAAAACCAAGATTGCAGTATTACCTCGAGTTGTATTTAGTAATCCCACAACAAATTCCATTGATATGTTTTCCAATTTCCACTCTGGCACTGGTAATGGCCGAAGCATCCCGTTCGGTCACTGTCGCTCTGCTTTAACCTGCTGACAAGTCAAACACTTCACAGTAAAATCATCAATATCTCTCTTCATTCCATCCCACCATTAATACATCTGATTATCTCTGTATATCTTAGTACTACCATGATGAACTGAAAATGGGTAAGTGTGAGATTCACATAACAACTCATTCAGAAACTGTGAATCATAAGGCACAAATAATCACTTCCCAAACCTCAAAACACAATCATTATCAATGTTAAAATCAGGAAACATACCCTTTTGAACCAACTCTACCTTTTTTTTTGCATCTCACTATCTTCTTTCTGTGCTAGCTTTATTCTATCTGATAGAGATGATTTCACTGACACCTAAAACAAAAAAGAAGAATTTTCTACACCAACAATTTCTATTCAAATGTTTATAAAATTAAAAAATGAAGGATCTTGGTCCAAATGTAACGTAGTTAATAAATCATTACATTTTTGACTCAATGCATCAGCCACATTATTTTATTTTCTGGATGGTAATGGATCATGCAATCACAATCCTTGATTAATTCCAGCCATCTCCTTTGTCTCATGTACAATTAATTCTTTGTAAATTTATACTTTATACATTTGTTATTAGTATATTTGTCACATTTTACTCCATAAAAATGATGCATCCAAATTTTTAAAGCAAAAAAACAATAGTAGCTAATTCCAAATCTTGTGTAGGTTAATTTAACTCATGTGGTTTCAACATATGTGCAGCATAAGAAATTACCTAATCATTATTCATTAGGACACAACCCAATTCTTTCAATGAAGCATCACTATAGATAAAAAACTCACCATTTCTTGATGGCTGTGCCAAAACAGAAGAATTCATCAATCTCTTTTCAATTCCTGAAAACTATCATCACATTATTTTGTCCAGATGAACTTTTCTAGAAAATTTTCTCTATTTCCTCTAAGAAAACCCATTCTTAACAGAGAAATATCATAAGAAAAGAAACATGGTAATCTATAAATGATATATCTTTTCAATATTACAATAAATTAATTTATGGGCATTTATTTAACAATACCCAAACTCTTAAAGTTATCTAAACAGACCTGTGATACCAACTACAAGGACCCGGCCTTAAAATATTACTTAATATTGAATTAAATGAATAATTCACAGAGAGGATATTTTTAGGTTTAGAGTTTTTGATAATTTCGACATAACTATTTCATCTAGAAAGATTAAAAAGTAGAAACTTATACATAGTTTCCATTTTTTTCACATAATAAAAACTCATGAAAAAAAGAGTCATGTATAGTTCCATGTTATAGACAGCATGACTTTTCCACGATCCAATCCTTGACCTTATTCATATTTAAGACTAGTGAAAACATTTCACAACTTTGGATAAGCATAAAAAGCTCAGTAAGGGTTATGAAACAATGAAAGAGAACATTTGTTCATAAATAATTACATAACATAAACTATTTTACATACCTCATGATAACACACGATTTATGCATATCCCATAAAAATCATAAATCATTATGATATCTTGGGGAATCCATATCATAATTACAATGTAGCTATCACATCTATATAGGGAGTTACTTTGGAATACTCGTCATAGTATATTCCCTAAATCTCTTAGGAGAAACATCCAAGTTTACCTCCGTCAAGTTACCCAATGTACTGGAGAGCTATCTCGGGCACACCCACCCTAGGATTATCACAGAACCACCCGTATCCGTAAATAATGACCAAGAACCAGAACTTGATCATAACACATATAAAAAGAATAAACGAAAGATAACATTCCACATTGAAATAACAAAATATTATTTCAAGATATTGAAATAATAAATCCATTATGAAAATAATTTTCAATACCAATATATGTAAAAATATTATATGGTATTTATTTTTCCTTTTAGAAACTTTACGGCTTGTTAAAGAAGACAAAGATCAAATAATACTCGCGACAGCGGAAAGGACATTGCCACCGCTTACGTAAAAAACATTCTTTTTTTTTTGTTTAGTAAAATGATTTGTATAAATATTTTCCCTTTGAATGAAATGAAAAGTCAAAAGGGGTTATACACCATATAAAATAATGTCGTGTATAAAATTCAATATGCCTCAATGAAAGGAGATTGAGACAAAGTCCCTAACCTTGTGTCTGACTTGAGTCGATCCTTCTTTAATCTCATAAATTATAAACTAATGTTAATTTGTACTTTCTTAAGAAATTTTTTCATGTTTATTATTCATTATATATCACTTATTACCATGTTATAAATATTATTAAATCATTTATGTTAATAACATCCATTTTGTCAATATTTGGTTCTTGAGTCAAAAATGAACACATTATATTTACATGTTGTCCATGTGGTCAATAGTCCATTATATCCATAGCGATATTAATGATTCAGATATCATATATATATCATATATATCCAATATATACATGTATTTATAATAGTACATAACATTTGGAGGTAAGAAATGAAATGCACCGTTCAGGGGGACGGTAAGTCGTATGTACGCATGAACAATACTGTTACTTATATTGCATATTTTAAGGGAATTAAAACATAATTATATATAGGAATATTATAATTAAAGTATAATATCATATATAATATCATTAACTCTATCCTTTATAAATTACACATAAGGCATTAAAGAGTCATATCACTTTGAAGGGGTGGTAGTCCGTACTTTCTCAAAAGAGATTATCGTATTTAACCACTATGGAATCCATAAAGGCATTCTATAAATGGAAAATACATAAGAATAAAGAAAACATAAACATAATATATATCATATATAAATATAGTGCCATAATAATGGCCACCATGAGAGGACGTAGGAGATAATCAAACAATCAGTGGTTCTGGAGGCGTTAGTTTTCCATCCATAGAAACATTATGTTCTTCTTCCGTTAGATATATATATTTTTCTTAAAGGTTGGGGCCGAAGCCTCAATTTATTATTTGAAAGCAAATACCTATTTAGACTGGGTAGAGGGAGACCCATTACATAGTCCGAAGGCCCAAGGCCAAGTGGCCTGATTACAAGGCTTGGAGAAGTAAAATAAAAGGAAACAATTTAAAAGAAACAGTTACATTTAATTTCGGTAACTCCATTTGGTTTAAACCAAAGGACTTCATGTTGTTCTTTATGACTACGGTATGGCTTCTTGGAGGAGGAGAGGGATGAAGGAAGCTTAATTGGATAGAGGTTGTATGAGCCAAAAGGCCTGAGAGGTGTGAGGAATTGGTTAGAAGTGGTCACCTTTTATAAGGGGGAGGATGGGCTCTTTATGAAAGTGTGATAATATTATTTTATTATACAATGATATTTGGTTTATAAAGATCCAAAAATCATTAAAGTCGAGGATAAGATGAATCATGGTCGAAATAAAATAATCAAATAATAATTGGACAGGTTTGGAATGTTATTTTAATATTTATAATCTTATTTATTTATAATATTTTATTAATGAGGTAAACATTGCATCATTATTGTGTCATAAATAATTTAATTTATTCGATGTCTAAAAATTATAAAAAACTACCATGATATAGGAAATATATTTAAAATTGAAATGAATATTTACAGTTGAAAATATAACTTATATAACACCATTAAAAAATTAATTTACAAAGAGATATTTTTTTTGTCATTTTTGTCTATACTTTGAAATAATTAATCTAGGTTGTCATTATCACTCCAAGTGGCTCAATGGGGTCCCTAAATCTACCCAAATATTCCCATGGTCTAAAATTACTCAAAAAAAATGTTTAGGATATGTGTTAATGTAATTTTAAATTATAAAAATATTCTTTTTACCTTAAATTACCCTATTTACCTTAAACCTCAGTAAATAAAAGTCAAAAGTTACTATTGAACAAAAATTATTTTGATCATATAGAATGAAATTTTACTTCATGATAACAACCATGTATGATAGATTTGTGAATTTAAATTCATAGAAGTGGTAAAATTTAATTAAAATGAAAAATTCAGTTTCTTAACTACTGCTAAGTGGTTTCACTATTCATCAAAAATTGATGTTTTTCATAAAAATAACAAAAATTCAGCTTAATTTATATTTGATATTCCCAATTATAAAATGATGTCTATTTTTCCAAATTCAAATCATATAAGTGGAAATAAATAATTTTAAAATTATATCCCGTTATCAAAACAAATAGCGTGTTTTTAAGAAAAAATATCTATTAAAAGATTGATAATTGATTATGTCAAATTTCAAAGTGAAATTAATTCCAATGACCAAAATTGGATGAAATGGTAAAAATATATTCTAATTACACTTGAAAACCAATTAAAAGGATAATCTACCCATTTAAATAAATTATATTGAAACATAGTTTTGAAATAAAATACAATATTTTCATTATTCATAAAAAAATTAACTTTATCAGAAAAATTCCAAAAATTTACAAGAAATAAATTTTGATGTCCCCATTCAAAAGAAGGTTATTATTTGGTCAATTAGTATGTATTAAAGTGGCCAAAAATATATTTAGAGAGGTTTATCCATTAAAAGGCGGTATATTGACCTTTTAAATGTAAAATATGCTTAAAATTAGATTCATTCACATTTTAAGCCTCTTACATTTATTGGATAAATGTAAATACATTTAACAATCAAGTATAATAATATTGAAGTTAGTTTTTTTCATTCCTTCCAATAAAATGACTAAGAGTTAACTACCATTTAAAATATAAATATTGTATTATTAGTGTGCAACGTATGATTCCAAAGAAACCCGTTGTTGCATATCAGGTACACTATCGAACATTAAAACCCCTTTAAAGTAAAATTGATATTTAAATCAAAAATATTAATAAATATGAAAATTTTCTTATTATTCATTTACTTGGGACGTTACAGTATTGATCAGAGTCTTATTAATTTTAACATGAAGGAAGTACATGTTGTTGAAAAATTGTATTGGAAGTAAAAAACCACATTTGTGACAACTAGGTCCTGGTTATAGCTCAACCAACCTGCCTAAACATGGATTTAGGGTCCTGGAACACCAGGTACCACCAGTTTCCCTGCAGACACCTGGTCCCCACACAAGGTCCCACACACATGCCTAAACGGGTCATCTAACGAATGATTTTCCCACAGGACAACACATGAACTTTCTTGTGTGCTTTATCCTCACTCACACACACCCAGGGAATCTTCCGAGAAGGTCACCCATACCAATCACAATTATATTCCACGTATACTTAACTATAGATTTATAATCAAGTAGGCTCTCAAAAAAGAAGGTGCACCTTGTTTACATGAGCCATATCACTTATTCCTTTAACCCTTTATCATTATGGGGTGTTACAATTACACCCCCCACTCCTAGATCTCAATTTCCTCATTTTGGGCCCTACATCTAAATCCAAGAAATGAACCACCCTTATGGTTAGGTACCACCTCTGATACCAAATGTGAAAACTGGGTCTGGGTGACAACACAACTATTGTGCCTTAACATGGCCATCAGGTCCTAACCCACCAGGTACCACCAGTTTCCCCATAGATATTGGGTCCCCACCCAGGGGCCCACTCACACGCCTGAACATGTCATATTACTAATGATTTTCCCTATATTCCAACCCATGTCCTTTCTAGTGAGCTTTTTCCTCACTCACACACACCCTAAGAATATTCCCAGAACGTCACCCATCCTAATCACCACATCAGGTCAATCACACTTAACTGTGGTATTCTGATCAGGTAGGGTCTCGAAAAGGAAGGTTCACCTTATTTACACAAGTTATATCATATATTATTTTAACCCTTTATCATTCAGGTGTGTTACAACCTTAATATAGGTACATCCATGAGTTGTGGGATCTGTAAATCTATTAAACAATTTTTTTAAAGAGAATTACCATATGAATGATTAAATGTACATGTAGGTTATTAAAAAGGATATCAGATAAAATGTTTTTTTATTGACGGTTTTGAAATTATAGAGATGTTAAATACATATATGATGGTATAGGTGAATATAAAAGGAAAGTCTAGTTATTCATCCACTTCTCCTCCACATAGTGGAAGCATTGATGGAATTCAATAGAAAAAGTTAAAGTTGTGAGAACCTCATAGGTGGGGTGGAGGTGGTTCACAATGGTATTCCACCTTTACAAATTTATTTAAAGATAGTAGTGTTCCATTAACATTCTATTAGTGTGGAATTTTCATACTCACCCAATATTCTTATCCTACACCTGCAAAGATGTGTAACATGTTATTAAATTATACTCATCTCTTGTGTTTCTGATAGGCTATCTCTTTACCACATTATAACCAAGGATCATTGACTCTAAAGGATATTAAGGTTCATAAATATTATTCAAATTATAAAATTCTCTATCCATAATCATCATGAGTGATTCACATTAACATGGTAGATGTTCCTTTAATGGGGGTATATGTTTGTCTAGAGATAGTGAGAGGTTCTATATTTTTTGCATCATTAGTAGTGATAATGTTATTTGATAATAGATCATCCCAATCATTTATATATATTAATATTTTTGAATATATTAATATTTCAACTGATGTCACATACATTATTAAGATTTTAGTAAAGAAACATGGGAAGAAAAGATAAAACAGGATATAATTTCCTTCTTATTCACTATCAAAAATTGGTACAGAGCCAGTCTGGGATTTCCAAATTCTCAATATGGATCTATTTGACATGATCATTAATATGGTATGGTTTTTTTATCATCATTATGAGGTTTATTGTCATCATCGATGTGTCTTATTTCTTGTGGAGTTTGTTTTCTCACATGAGTTTTTGGGAGAGTGGGAATCTGGGTCAAGTTTTGTAAGACCATCCCACCAAAAGTTTAGGGGTTTGTTGTATGATTTACTGATTGAGACTGATTACATTTATTAAATTTTTTATCTTATTAGAGTTGTTTCATTTTTTCTGATCATATTTCTATATGATTTCTTAATACTTCATTCAAAGAGGGAGGTTGAGTTTACAATTGGCCTAGTGTCAAGTACGTAGTCTATTTTCATACCTTCCTATATTATTTCACTAATGTACATGAAAGATATCAACACTCATTTAAATGATAAAATAATGAATAGATTTATTCTCCCTTGTGTTTCTATATGGGAATCCCCCATTCTATTTGCTATGAAGGTGGATTGTTCACTATCATTGTGTCCAGCTTATCAAATTTTGAATCTTCTGAAAGTTAAGAATATGTATCCCTTTCCATGTGTGGATAAAATATTTGATCATTTGAAGGGAAAATTGGTTTATAAAAATCGATCCTTGGTTGGGATATCATCAGCTCATAGTTATGGAGTCTGATATATCGGAGATTTCTTTACGGTGAAGGTATGTCAATTAAAAATTATCATGATGTTGTTTGGTATGACTAATGATCATATAGTTTGTATTGCTTAGATGAATTACACAATCGATGAATATATTAACACATTCATTGAAGTTTGAAAATATGATATTTTGGTTTATTTGATATATGAGGATCAGAATGATCTCCAATTCAATTTGGTTCTAGAATTGATGAGAATTAACTAATTGTATGGAAGGCATTCCAAATAAAATTCTTTATTCAAGAATTTAATCACATAAGGCACGTGATTTAGGATCATGATTTATCAATTGATCCTGAGAAGGTGAAGTTTTTTTCCTAGGATGATCCATGTAATTTCATTGAAATTCTAATGTACCTACGACTTTTTGGATACTACTGATTTTCTATTAATGTTTTATTAATATTTTCACCAAATTTGAATTCTCTTATCAGGAAAAGTGTGAAATTCACAGAGAATGAAAAGTATCATTCTTGTTTCAATTAGTTGAAATAAATTATAGCATCCACACCTATTCTGATTTTACATGAGAGGATTAACGAGTATGTGTTTTTTATTTATTTCTATGGGTATATTTTGGGTTTTGTAATTATATAGGATGCTCATGTGGTGGATTAAAATTATCTTTAGATTCGAATTAATCAAAAAATATACCCCACTCATGATTTAGATTTTGCAGTGGCTATGTATTCACATAAATTTTGGTGGCATAATCCTTCTTGGGGAGTTTCATTGTATTTTTTGACCATTATAGTATAATGTTAAAATTATTTCAAAAATTGAAGAATACTAGAAAAATATGGTTTGTGTAATAGCCTTAGATGCTTTAATTAAACATAACCTACACCCCCAGAAATGGTTAATATCATTATAGATGCTCTCAATAGGAATGTATCATCACCAGATGTTTTAGTATCAATGGAAAAGTGGAGCCTTATTGAACTTTTCACCCATTTGCATCTGGATTCTTAAGACGATGCTTTAGGAATGGTTCTGAACAACGGTAAGCTATCATCATCTCTCTATGAGTTTGTTTTACAATGTCAACAATAATATGATGAGTTTAAAAAAATTCATGAAACCATTTTGGGAGGGGATATAGTTTCTATTTGTTCTCTCTCTCTTTAGATGTTATTCTCTATTTTTTTGATCGATTTTACGTTCGACAAGGTGTGAGGAGATCTACTTTTATTTACTATCATAGTGCATCATGGTCTGTATACATGGGAACCAGGAAGATTTTTTATAACATTAGACTATGATTACGGTTCCTGGGTATGATGTTTGAAATTGATGATTATGCATCCCACTATTACACCTACCAAAAAAATAATGACAGAGCTTCTATATCCATTTAGATAACCCCATCATTTTTTGGTTCTTAATTGAAAATGGGAATCAGTGACCGTGGTTTATTATATTCTATTACCAAGGACTACCCAATGGGGGAATACTATCTTGGTGGTGATATATTTGTTGAAATTTTCAAAATCATTTCATTTCGATCAGGGACACCGCAAAATTAGATGATCAAAATAAGTTTCTTATGAAATATATTGTTCATTTTTGGGCTTCCATCTACCATTGGTTCTGAAATGGATACTAGGATTACATAATGGTTTTTTAATAGTCTATTGTGGATGTTAGGGACTCAGGAAAGGCTGAGTATAGCTTACTATCCATAGATAGAATGTTTGAGGGAGCTTGCCATTCGAATCCTAAGGTACATTCTACATTCCAATGACTTCAATTTTAGTTGATCTTGGATATCCATATACGAATAATTGTGTATTATTATACAAATAGTTTTCATTTATTTATCATAATGTCTCATTTAGAGGCTTTGTATGGTCTCTCATGTAGGTTAACTCCTTTTTTGCATGGATATGGGTGAAGAAAATTTTGGGGCACCATGTTTTTTTAATGAGACATTAGTGAGGATTCAGTATATATTCTATCATCTAGATATATATCAGATTCGATAGAAATATTATGTAGCTTACAAGAATCATCCTTCATAGTTTTCCATAGGTGATAGGGTTTTTTGAAATTTTCCCCTCCATTTGGTCACCGTCAAATATGAAAATATGGAATGTTGGTTAAGAGATATATTGGACCACATTAGATCATTTAAAAACTTTCTCATGTTCTTATTAGCTAGAATTTCTAGTTTAGTTAGACGAAATTAATTATATTTTCCACATATTATAGCTATGTAAATACAATAATGATCCCTCTAATGTTCTGAGTTGGGAAGAGATTGAGTTAGAGCCATATGTTTCTATTTTTGAGAATCCAGTATAAGTTATTAGAATTAAAGTGAATGTATTATGTGGGATGTTTATTCTATTAATAACAATATTTTGGTGGCATGGATAATAATCTCATTAGAACTAGGATCATGAGTCATTGATGAAGGAGTAGTGGGCTCACCTGTTTTCTATAAATCTTTCTTCCACATTACTTCTCATGGATTGAAAGTCTTATTATAGAAATTTTTTTGACATTCTATAACCATAATTTTGGTATTTTCCTTCATTTAGTACATTTTTTTTTGGGTGATTCCTAAGACTCTCATTGATATATAAGATTTATTGCAGAAAGTTACTTAATGTTTTTTGATTTATGATGGTTTTACATAATGGATTCTGGGAATAAATGTGTTAATGGTTTTTCATTTTCAATTTTATTTTAGAGAACATCAAAAGGGGTTTAGAGTTTCCTACTAAAAACTAAAATTGTCATAGTATTCGAATGAAATAGTTGTCATGTAATGTTTTTATATGTATTATAATGGCTAAGAGTTATATTATGTTAGTCTACTATAAATCATGAAAAAATGATTCTTATTTATTTCCTTTTTTATTGTTAAAATTCATGTTTTCCTAAATAGAAGACATGTTTCTAGACTTTTCTTACCTTCATGGATTATATGATGAGTAATAGGATTACATGCCATGTAAATCATGTGTGTTGTGTTTTTGTGTCACTATACATGTATTTTTTTATTTAATTTTCATGCAGGCTAATGGATATCAACCTAGGATCTATCCCAGATAAATTTTGGGACCTCCAAACCATTAGAATCACATTATCGAGTGATTAATCTCTATTATTGTTGGGTTTCATCTTTGTGGGTGTGTATTCCATTCTGATTTATCATTATTTTTAATGGTGGTATCACTATTATATTGCATTATTTGATCTTTTAGCCTTTGAATATTTTACCCTTGTTTCCTTTTTGATTAATTGTGTGTTGTTTCATAAAAGGATTTCCCTTGAATTGGTTGTGGTGAGTAATGTAATTTTCACTGTGGTATGTTGTGATCATTCCAATTCACTATCCTTTTTAATAAATTGATTCAATTATAAGATGTGTATATTGATTCTAGGTCCTCTACTATTAAAATAAAATTATTCATTTTTATTAGATCTTCTTCCCGGTATGTACAACCCGAGTTTGTGGTATGTGGTTCTGTCTCTTTCCTATGTTAGTGAACCATATTTCTCTAGTTTGGATATATTATTTTATAAATGATATGAAAATATTGACTAATATTATTTATGTATGTGTAAATGGGTTTATAAGATAATATATTTTTTCCCAGGATGTGAAAAATGAATATATTTTTTCAAATTAATTATTTAATGTTTTCCTGAAATTGTTTTCAATGCATGGTTTTGATGAATTGGTTTTTAAAATATAACTCATGGGAATACTTGAGTGCATAGGTAAAAGAAATAGTAATATCCCTTGTGTTTTGATTTCATTTGGGTAGGGATTAACTTATCTGGTGTTCTTATGATCCCAAGGATTTTTGTTCTATGGAGTTGATAGAAAATATTGGGAGGGTCACTTTTGGGTTGTTCTTATATGGCCTATATTTTAGGAATATATCTCAAGGCATAATGCATGTGTTATTGGCATGTCAGTGGTATGAATTTCCTATCCATCCTGACCTTTTGTGACCCTTGGAATGATGCTAACTATTCTTTGGTTGTTTTGGGTTGTATTTTTTCTTATAATTTTTTGGATTTGATAGGATATGTGATGCATTTTTTAAATTTATATGAACTAATATATGAAAATATTTGAAAATAGTGTTACATTATTTTTTTTGAAAAAATGTAAAATGGTAGAATGAATTGTTTTCCAGGAGTATGTTATAAAAACCTCTAAACTACATGTCATCGCCTATTTTATTTAATGATTAGATTATTTAGATTACTGTACATAAAATTTCTATAGAAAATATGGGTGGAATCATATTGTAACTATTAAATCACACTGTACACACCAATTTGAATGTTTGTTAACCATTGTATGTCTTTCAGTGCTAGGAAAGGCAAGGATCTAGATTTGGGAAGTGAGGTTTTCTATTAGAGGATTCTGGGAAGCCAGTGATGGGATTTTTTTATTTTCTAATTCCATCACATTGAGTAGTCTATTGTAAAATTTATTTTAACTTCAATGTTGGACTCGTATGTTGGGGTATTTTGACTATTTTTTAATTGTGTCATTTATGGTTTCTTCTTATTGTTATATCATTTTTGTAACTCTTCCTTTTTTATCCGTTTATATATATACTCATTCTATGATGTCGCATTAGGGTGGTGTTAAGTCAATAAGGTTTCTTTATGACTTTTCAATTCATCTATGTTTTGAAAATCACAAACACTTTATCATAAGACCAATTAATTTTCACTAAGTATTATTTTACTAAGGAAATGTTTTATTCTCTAAATAAATCTCTACCCTCACATTTTTTCATTGTTTCATTTTATAATCTCTATAAATCCAACTCATTTTATTACCATGTCTAAAATTTGGATTCTTATGTAATACCGCGTAATATTATAATTTATTGGATCAATAGTGTTCTGATATTCATACTCTTAATTATATGAAATTCAGTCTCCGAAAACATTGAAATTCTGACTATAAATTTTCTGAAATTCAGACTCTGAATTCTTCAGAATTCGGACTCATATGTCTTTACAATTCCAACCCTGAATTCCTCAAAATTTGGACTCCCCATTCTTCAAAATTCCAACTTGTAATTATTCATAATTCCCAATATAAATTAGTCATAATTTCTTACTCTGAAATCCATAGAATATTTACTATGAATTCCACAGAATTTTGACTCTGAATTATTCAAGATTCTGACTAGTAAATCCTCAGAGATCAGATTCCGAATTCAATGGAATTCAGACTCTAGAATCAATAGAATTCAGATTCAGGACTATTTGAAAAACATAATCCCAATATCCATGTCATATATAATATTAATTTTTATTTGGATAGACTCTGAATTCTATTTTTCTATAGACTCCAAAAAATAGAATTTGTTAATTAACATCATTTTCTTAACACATGTTATTGTTATGAAATGATGTTGTGAAATCTATTTCTAAATAACCATTGGTTGAGTGACATGTGTATAGGTCCCTTCAAGATTCAAGGAATTATTTGACTGTTGTAGGAGGGGGAATATTGTTGGATTTTTTCCTATAAATACGATCTCATTTGAATGAGATCATAATTTGTTGATTGACCTAGATATTACAAGATGTGTTGTGATTTGTGGGGAGAAACTCGCATGCTTTTTGTGGATCATAAAATCTTGTTCATCTTTATTTGTGAAACTATAATGGTTTCTATATACAATCGATGTCTTCTCGGAATATGAAGACAGAGGGGCTGACTATATTAAAGATCGAGGGCTTGAAGGGATAGAAATACAGTTTCAAATATTCCTATCATGGGCTTACCCGATATTGGGTAAGAAATATGTTATTGAATGTATAAATCAAGGGACCATTATACATGGTTGTTGGATTCCTCGATCATTGTGTTAAAAGATTTTCTATTTGTTACTTTTTTTTAACATTTGTTTGAAGAATTTTGTTGAAGTAATAAATTTGAAACATCTTTAACATTATTTACTTTTAATAACTTTGATATTATAGGTTCTATATCTTTTCATGTAGAATAATTATTGAGTAATATTTTCAAATTTTTTTTTCAAGAATCATATTTCTAAATCCTAATAATGTTCGTTTCATGGTTTAGAACTAAAATAGAATTTGTAAATTTACATTGTATAACTTTGTTATACATAGTTTTCTATAGGGTTAAAAATAAATTTTTTATAAACATAAAATTTCCCCCATTAATAATTGAGCATCTACATACACTATTTAGATCCTACAATTAGTATCAAAGGAGATCTCTAAAATAATTATATTCATATATATGATTTATATATCTTGTTTTCCATTTTATAAATTCTTCTCTGTTAACTTTCCTATTTTATGTTGTTCTTATAGATTTATTTATATTTTTCTATTAACATGTTATTGTGGAAAATTATTTTCTTATAGAATGATAGGAATTAATATTGGTTCCGTTGATAATATAAATCCTTCCAGACCACTTATTTTTTATGGTAATGATAATGAATACTAGATAGATATAATGAAGACCTTTTTTATTAACACTTGTCTACATAATTTTGTCATGATTATTGAAGATTACAAAATAATTGATGAGGAAGTCAAAAAAATCCATAACTATGAAAAATCAGAATACAAACTAAATTTCATGGTATGTAATTCTTTTTTATCTTCTATGACCTAGAATATATATAGTCAAATTTCATATTGTAAAGCTGCCAACTACATCTAAATGAAACATTAGGTTACTCATTTTGGGACATCAAATGTGATTGAGACAAGAAGAGCTATGTCGATAGTAGAATATCATAGATTCCTACGTCCTTATAGGAAACCTATTATCAAAGTAAAACAATGATTTATGAAAATTTTCAATAGTATTCAATCAATGGGAGAGAAATGTCTTGATGAAAAACATCTTGTGGGCATGAAAATTTATATTAAGCGAATTGAGTGGGATTAAAAAAGGAAAGATAATTATGAGAACCAGACCATTTTCAATATTACACTTGATGAAATTTTTGGATATCTTATTCCACACGGAAGACACTTTCTATGAATAAAAAAGTGTTGGAAACATCATGCCAAATTGTCTCATGCTTAAAAGAATGTATATGAAGAAAGATTATTCTACATGAAACAGAAAGATGTATTACAAGATCATGGAAAAGAATGTTTCGAAATATAATGATACAACAAGTGCATGTGGTTGGGACTTATCATATGAATCATCAGAGTTTGAAACCTATAACCAAAAGAATATTGTGTTATTAGCTAAACTACCCTTTGAAAATCATTCTCTAATGTCCAAGGTAAAAAAAATTAATCTATTGTTAATGTATCACTGAATACGTGTTATTTTGATGATAAATATTATATGTATTCATATAAAGAATCTTTTTCTAATGAAGATAACTCTTTAACTACATGTGAAAACATGTCTAGGTTTTCAAAAAATCATGAAAATTTGAATTCTAAAATCAATAAAAAACATTAAAAAGGAAAATATAGAATTTATATTTTAACTAATGATGTATCATATCATTGTAATGATATTGATCCGAATGCTATTGACATTGATAGTGTTTCTTAAAACCTTAAAGTGGATAATTCTAAAAGGGATAAAGATTCTAAGGATCTTGAACATGTAATATCTAAGGAAAATATTTTAGAGGATAACTGTAGTTATAAAACTAATAATCTTGTAGATAAAAACATGGTTATTAATCTAATGTTAGAAATATTTTCCCTACAAAAATGTTTTTCAAACATTACCTCTAGATTAGAATCTTTTAACAGGATGTATTTACAAATTCTTTCTCTATGAAATAATTATGAATTTTGTTTTACTCATTCTAAACTAGTTTTTAGAAAAATATTTTTTGTTCTCTAAAGTGCTATATTTTGTAATAAATTTCAGTGTAGTGGAAATTGGGAGAAAATTGTTTATTAAACAAACTCTAATAATTAGGGTTTCATAAAGCTTATTTCAAAATGAAAATGTGGATTCCTAAAATTTTACTTTAAAAAATTTATGGATACAATAATGTATAGATTCTGATAATCTAACTCTTTTATTTCTAGAAAAAAAGGTTTTACATTTAAAAATACATAGTACATGGATAGTTGATGTTCCCAGCATATAACTGGTAACAAAAAAAATCATTGAGATGATTATCTAAATGAAAGATGGTAAAGTAACTTTCAGAGAAATTGTTCAGAGAGAAATTGATTATATAGGTGACATTATTCTTCTTGAAAAAACATTAATTTAGAATATTTAATTTTTCAATGGTCTTATGCACAGACTCATTAGAATACATCAATTATGTGATGAAGGTAACCTTGTGGAATTTTGGAATGCTAAATGTAGTTTATACAATTCCAAGGAAGATTTCATACTTTCTACCCATTGGAAAGAGAATGTATACACACTAAACATACAAGTCCTTGGGAGACAAGATATAACATTACTTAGTAAAATGGAAGAATAATCCTGGTTATGGAATGGAATGTTAAGAAACTATAACCATAGGAAACTATGTAAACTCTTAATGAAAAGACTTATTAAGTATCTACCAGATCATGGATTTTATTCTTCAAAAGTTCCTGACCCCCGTTAATATAAAAATAAAAATAAATCTATCACAAAATCAATCGGTGAAGCGACAACATCTAATGCATTAAGTTAGTGCATGTAGAACATTTTGTCCGAAAATATTCGAGAATTATTGGAGGAAATTTTTTATTATTTTTCTTAGTTGATGATTTCACTAGATATACATGGGTTTATTTTCGAGCAATAAAATTTGAAGATTTTTCTTAATAAAAATTTTTAAATCTCAAGTTAAAAAGGAGAAAAATGATCCCATTATAATTTTTCTTAGTTTTCAAGGAGAATTATTTCAAAATTCAGTTTTTGAAACATTTTGTATTAAGAATGTCATTAGTTATAAATTCTCAGCTCCATGAACTGCTCATCATAATGGTGTTGTTGAAAGAAGAAATTAAATTCATATAGAGATTACTAGAACCATGTTGAGTGAATATTCTATTACTAAAATCTTCTGGGCTGAAGCTATTAATACTTCTTGTTATACTATAAATTGAGTTTTAATCAATCATTTTATTTACAAAATAACTTATAAAATGTGGACTGGAAGATAACCTAGAGTTTCTTACATCAATGTAATTGGTTTCAAAGTATTCGTCTAGAATAATAATAATAATTTACCTAAATTTTATCCTATGTATGATGGAGGAATATTCTTAAGCTACACCACAACTTATAAGGATAATATAGTTTTTAATAAAAAAAACATGTATTGTTGAAGAAACCGTGCATGTAAAATTTGATGACGCTGATCCCTTTATTTTAAAACAATCCCACCCTACTTATTTAGTTGTTTTTTAAAAAATTGGTCATCAACCTATGATAGAATATTATTCTAATAAGGAAAATGTACAAAATAATATTTCTGAATCATTTACCCTAGAATATTTTCTACCATATGTTGATGAACAGGTTTTACAGAACCCACGAAAATTGTTTCTTATGAATCATCCCTGTAATAGTATCATTGGTGATGTATTTCAACTTGTAAGTACTAGAGGGTCTTTAAGAATTGAAGTATAACATTTGTTATTCCAATTCCAATTGAAACCAAAAATCACTAATGACGCTTTTGGTGATGATGAATGGATCAATTCCATGAATGATTAGCTAAATCAATTCCAAAGGAACCATGAATAGACCTTAGTTTTAAGACATAAGGAAACATCTATAATCGTAGTAATATAGGGCTTCAAAAATAAGTATTTTGAAAAATGGAATAATAGTATGAAATAAATCTTGATTAGTTGATAATGTATATAATCAACAAGAATTAATAGACTAAGAAGTAATCTATACTCTAGTAGCTATACATGAATATATTTTCATTCTACTTTCCTTTGCAACATTCATTAATTTCAATGAATTTCAAACGGTTGTAAAGTGTTTTTTACTTAATGGATATGTTCTTGAGGAATTTAATGTTGAACAAACTTCAGGTTCTGAATACACAAAACATCTTGATCATGTTTTCAAACATACCAATGCATTATATGGAAATAAACAAGATCTTAGAGCCTGGTATGATATACTTACAAGATTTTTGTTACAAAAAAAAATAAGTTAAGGGAACTACTGATCAAACAAATTATATAAGGAAATATAAGAAAAATGTTTTGATTATTCAAATTTAGGTTGATGAAATTATATTTGGTTCATCTCATCAATCTTTAACCAATTTATTTGTGAATTTAATAAAATATGAGTGTGATGAGAGAGTTAAAATCAGAAATTGTTTTTCAAATTTCTCAAAAACATGAAGGAACAAATATATATCCACATAATTATATTATTGATATTCATAAAAAGTATGGATATGACAACACTAGATGTATATGTACACCATTTGGTACATCAAATTAAATTGCTCTTGATAAAGCTGTGAAACTAGTAGATCAAACATTATTTAGAGGTATGATGGGATGTTTATTAAAACATATAGGTAGTATTCCAAACATAATGTTTTTAGTATTCATATGTTCACGATATCAATCTAATCCAAAATAATTTAATTTAATACCAGAGAGAATAATCTTTCTCTATTTAATGGGAACCATGGATTTAAGAATTTTTTATACTTCTGGAAATTATTTTCTCTTAAATTTCTTTTTCAGATGGTGATTTCGGTTGATAAATAATGGATAAGAAAACTACATTCGAAACATGTCATTTATTAGGAGATTATTTTGTTTCTTGGTCATGAAAAAAGAATCACTCAGTAGCACTTTCCACTTCTGAAGCTAAATATATTGCACCTGGATGTTGTTGTGCCCATCTATTTTGGATTAAACCCACACTCCTAGACTATGTCATGAGATTTACTAAAACACAGATATTGTTTGATAATACTAGTTTCATTTCCCTTCATTAAAACCCACCATATCACTCCCGTGAATAACAGAAAGATATCAGGAATCAATTTTTTGTGGACATAAACTAAAAATAGATTTCATTCCTTAATTTATCAGAATGCAAGATGAACATGCTGATATTTTCACAAAATCATTACCCTCCGATAGATTTGAATACATTAAACAGAAGTTATGAATGATAACCATAATGTAGTCTTTCTAATTAACTTTTTCTAGGAACCTATCTCAATACATTAAGTAACTCCTTTTCATTGGGGGGTATATTTTCTTGTAACAAAATTATTATAAATCATATTAACTTTCATAATAAAATTTTCCGGAATCCAAAATTTTCTTTTCTTAACAAAAATCCAGAAAACAATTTTTCTTTAATTCTTTACCAATAATCCGGAATCAAATTTTTTCCCTTATTTAACAAATATCAGGAATAAAATTTTTTTCATCCTTTAATAAATCTGGAAAAAAACATAATTTCTTACATAACTAAAATCTAGAATCTAAAATTAGTCATGAAGAATATTTTCCTTTACAGATAGTCTTCATACAATCAAGAAGGTATGTTTTCGTAAATCATTTTTTTGAATTTAATTACATATTTAATGATATTGTTATCTTCTTTTAAGAAAAATAATTTATTCCCTCAGGTTCACTTTCCAAAAATCCAAATTATTACATATAAAACCTAAAAAGATTGGAACCTACCAAATATTCTTTGTCTTTAATCTCAACGATCAAATACATTTTTTCTTTTTTCAACTATTAGATCATTTTGGGAATATGAATAGTTACTTAAACACATATATAAAGACCCCATATTTCTCGTACAACATCTATTTTAAATCATTTTTATACCGAAGCACTGCATCTAACTAAATAGGCATTCCACATTTGTAGTCTTTCATAACTATATATGTCACTAGAAGAATATCCTTCGAAGAAAATGTCTTCAGTTAAAGAAATTTCCGATCAGAAAATCTATATAGAGCATATAGTAGATATTAAATTCATTACAAGGTCTAATTACCTAATTATGAAAATTATCATAATGAATGGTTGGGAGAGTCTCCGTTTATCCATACTAAAAATACAGTATCTAATTTATCAAGATCCACTTGATGAGTTTTATGAGTCAGTGAGTTTCTTCACTTAAGTATGGATATATAATTTTTCCTTCAAATGTTATGGGAAACCATATTCACAATCCTTTAGTATGGCTTGTAGCATCATTGGAATTATGTATGAGGGTGAAGCTATTTTTTGTTCCCAAAAATTACCTGATGAATCAAGGTGTTTTCAAAAAGAAAATGATATAGAGTTTCTTGGTTTGATAAGAGAGAATACACTGAAAATAAATCATCACTCTATGAATATCATGGAATATATAATTATGGGTTCAAGGATTTCTCATTCTAATAAAATGAGATAATGACATTTAAAAAACAAGTTATATCTTTATTATGGATATTCTGGTAAACTTGAGGAAGATAAATTTGATACAGTATAACTTGATGACTCTCACCAGCAACAAGAAAAAGTCCCTCAAATATCATATTATCATGTATCTATCCATCATATCCAACATTATAGTCATTTTCCTAAATTCATTCAAAATTTCGTGCAGTTCTGTGACATGAATTTATAAGGTTTGGTTCTTTAGTGATGATACTCTGAGGAGGATGAAGGTTGGATATATTATAAAATCCAACGAATTTTATGAATTATATAAATTTGTAATTGAAATCGTAGAAAAGAATATGGAAGTATCATAGGCTTCCATGAAGGGTTAGAGGAGGAGAAAACCTAAAAAACTTGTAGTCGTTGAAAAATATATATTTCAGGAAACTAATTCAGCACACCCAATGTCAAAAAAGAATATAACCTAGACTGATGATGGGGTATCCATATAGTGGGAAGATATGAAGAATAGGAAGTAAGGAGATCCTACTTTTTTCCTGGATCATACTAAGGAAAAATATTTGATGATTAATGTTGCTGACGAGTATAAAAAATAGGAAAAGTAGAAAAAGAAAAATAAGAAGTAGTATGAGGCCAAATTTTTTAATGATCTTTATGAAGATACTGTGAATGATTCGAACCAATTCTTGCACTGGAATCCTTTTTACAAGAATCAGTTCTATTAAATCAAGGAAATAATGTAGTTACTCTAGAACGTTAATATGAATAAGAAGTGATTTTTCATGAAGAGGAACTGGAATAAAAAGAAGTGAAAGAAGGAGATGAAACAGATGATGTGATAAGACAAGTTGAAGAATATCATGGGAAGAAAATACCTTATTAAAAGTAGTTAATTTAGACTTCCCAATATAAATATAAAAAATTTAATTCACAAAGAAAAGAAGATGAGGGTTAGGAATAAGATAATAAATCATCTGATGATGAAAGTAAAAAATCATGATTGTGTTATGCCTAATGATATGGTCACAGTTGAAGATAAGGAAGAAGTTTATTATGATAGAATCGTTCAAGTATCTAACAGTGAACATGAATACCCATAAGCTGTGGAGACAATTTATAAAGATGATAAATGAAAATAGCTAATATTTTATACATATAATAATGATTTGGTAGCTATGAAATATGTTGGTTTTTAATAAAAATAGGTTGTTGACATAGAGAAATGATCCTCACCAATGAGGGAATCTGATTTATAATCATCCTCTATGGGTCGGGACTTTTTTGATCAGACCCTAAGGAAATTATTTGATACTATTCCCTTGCTTCCGAGTATTGAATCAAGGTTTTAGATACATCGCCACTCATTCAAAAATAAATCATATTCTATTAGCATTCTTATGGATAAATTCATCATGATTTTATATAAATTTAAAAACATCAACATTGGTTAGGAAGCTCATACGAGTTCATGCAAGGAAATCACTATGTGGTCCAAGAAGATAATTGAAGATCTGAGAATTCTTAATTACTTTAAATATTCTGTGAAGGATTCCTCTGATAGAGTTGATAAGTTGATGAAGGAACTTATAAAAAGTATTTAGAAATGTTGCACATAGAACAAGAACCCATAAATCATGAAGTAAAAGCTTTAAATGGGATGATCGATTTAGTTGCCTTGAATATGAAGAGGGAAACAGATCATAGAATATAGTTTGAGGAATGATTTATTAAGTAAAAAATATCTTTGAACATCTCATGAAGAAATCATAAATTATCAGGATGAAAAAGATCAATCCTCTAAAGAATAAAAATAAGGATCACGAATAGATGCTCAAGTGATTTGAAGATGATAATAAGGAGCTTATGAATGTCAAGCCCATTGTGAAAAATTTCATACCGAAGGAAAAAAAGATGTATGAGTTTTTTTCTTTTTAATTATGATAATTTGTTGTACCATACTTACATAATTATTTCCAAACATAATAAAAATTCTTGATGTACTTCATTTTTCTTATTTTATATAGTTCTAATCATTCAGATACCAATTTTTTTTTATTTTTTCTATTCTTTTTTGAAAAGAACAAAGTGGAGAAAAGAATGATAAAAAGAATAATATGTAAAGATGATAACGCCATATGTGATGTGGGGTTTAACTGTGGGGATATTACATAAAGAAAATTTTTGTATGAACGAAAAATTAAAATCATTCTAAAAAATCCAAGAATATTATCCTTAGAGATTTTAAAAACTAAGGGGGGTTTGTTGTATTGACCATGATTCTTATGTAAGGGGAGATATGTTTTTTTCTTTTAATGAAAAATTATTAATCTTTCTTTTCTTTTTTGTAAGTATATTTGTGTTTTCTGAATTAAGGTATATTTTTAATCAATAATGTTTCCTTATGTATTTTTTATTCCTATATGATTTGAAATTTTTAAACACTTTATCCTAAGAATAATTATTCTTCCCTATGGATTATTTTCATAAGAAAAATTTCACTTATTAAAGGAAATTTGTATCCTTACCATTGTCTTCATTGTTTCATTTTATAATCTCTATAAATTAAAATAATTTTATTACTATCTCAAAAATTTATATTCTTATGTAAAACATCATAATATTATAATTTCATTAATATAGAGTGTTCAGAAATTTAGACTCCAAATTCTCTGAAATTTAGACTCTGAATTATCCGAAATTCAGTATCTGGATTCTCATAAATTTAGACTCTGAATGCAATGAAAATAAAAATATGAATTTTCTGGAATTTAGACTCTGAATTCTCTGAAATTTGGACTCCGAATTCATTACACATTGGAATATATAGAAGATAGCTTGTGAACTCTTTGAAAAATAGACTCCAAATATCCATGTCTTATAGATTCTAAATGATTATTTTTTTAAACTCCGAATTCTATTTTTCCTTAGACTCTAAAAAATTGATTTGGTTAATTAACATCATTATTTATACTCATGTTATAGTTATAAAATGATTTTTAAAATATGTTTTTAACTAACTGTTATTTTAGTGACATGTGTATATGACCCTCTTTGATTCAAGAAAAAGTATGACTGTTTGAGGAGTGAGCTGACCATTGGAGTTCTTTCATATAAATAGGAGCTCATTTGAATGATCTCATAATCTGTTGATCAACATAGAGATTACATGATGGGAAGTAATTTCTATAGAGAGTCTCTCACGCTTTTTGCAGATCAAAACATCATGTTCAGATTGTTGTGTGAAACTTTGATTGTTTCTGTGCACAATTGAGGGCATCCAGGAATAAAAATATAGAGGTTTCGGCTACCCTAATGATCGAGCGCATACAGGGATAGCAAAACAGATTCTGATATTCCAATCGAGGGATTACCCGGGTTTGGGTAAGACATAATTTCTTGAATTTGTAAATCATGGGACCATTATCCATGGTTTTTGGATACCATACTATTTTGGTTAAAATATTTTCTACTTGTTACATGGTTATGTTCAAAATTTTCTACGGAATTTTTTTAAATGAAGAAAGTGTAAAAATAATATTGTTTCTTTTACATTAATTAACACTGATATTAAAGATTATATATATGTTAATTTAGAATCATTCCTAAGTAAACTTTTATTATGATTCTTTTTTGGATCCATATTTTGGAAACCTAAGAATTTTTGTTTCATAGTTTATAACAAAAAGAGGCTTTGTGAATTTACCTGCTTTAACATAGTTAAATATATTTTTTGTTAAGGTTAATAATGAAATTTTTTAAGCATTCAATTAACCCCCCTAGTTTTTCATCTACAAATACTTTATAGATCCTAAATGTGGGAGAAATCATTCTATCTAGTTGTTATTTTATGTCCATGTTCTAGTCACTAAGCCTAGGGGATCAGGAATACCCTTCAAGTATGTCAAAAAATCAGGTTGGGTACTATTTTGAGTGGGTATTCAAGTTAGTTTCATTACATATCATTATAAAATATTAAATAAAATAGATTAATTAAATTTTTTATGATTGTATTCATAAATTTTTGTTGTTTTTTGAAATATAGTTGTTAGCTCTCCTAATAATAATAGTCTTGATACAAAATTATTCTGTGATGAATGTTCTGGTGAAAGTGAGAGTGAAGAATATTTTAATGCATCTATTATTTAAGATAAATATTTTCATTATTATAGTATTGAAATGTTTTATAAAATATTAAAATATTAATGGAAAAAGGTAATTAATGTTCTTCATTAAGAATATTAAGAGGTACAATTAGCGTAAAAATGAATATTTTGAATGAAAAAAAGAGTTTAATGAGGTATTAGTTAAATTAAAAAAGTAAAAAATATGAATAATAAAATGTTCTATTCTAAGCTGAATATGTCCAATTAAGATATTAAAATTAAGTCTACAGATTGAAAATTTAATACTGAAGCAAATGTACAAGAAAAATATAAATAGTTTCATGATGGGGAAAAGAAAAATACTGAGAAGAAATTCAATAATATAAATATTTTTAAGAGATATTAATATTATTGTTATATAAAAATAATAAATTGAAAGTTTCCAAAAACAATTTACCATCATTACAATTATAATAATGTATTTTGATAAGATGAATGCATTAATTTGGTCTAACTAGATATCAACTCATATAGGTTGTAAACCCACTCGATGATTACACAACTGTAAAAAATAGCTTTTCTACATTGCAAGATCAGTTTTGTATGAAATATAATTAAGTATTGAATTAGGAGAAATGATTTTTAATGAAATAATATTAGTTTTTATGAATATGTAATTCTATTAGCTTAAGATAAAGGTTGTATATGAGAACAATATAAAAATTAAATTCTGGATACTGATAGTGTTTTTTTAAAGAAATCGTGACCAAATATGGTATTCTTTTAATAGAATTAATTACAAATACATGAATTCATTATGAAATTATAGCTGAAATCATATCATTGATGCATGATATTTATTTTTAAATTTACAGGGAATATAATTTTTGTTTAATAAGTTTTATTTCTAAAAGTAATTTTTGTATTTTTCAATGTTTTTATTTATATTTATCATTTTATTATTTATGTAGAATTTTATATTATATGTTGTTACATTCTAAAATGAATCAAATATTTATAACATATATATATATTATTATTTTTTTCTATTTATTGTTTTTTGGGAAACATATTTTTCATAAAAAATGTAACCTAATCCATCACTAGATTTCTTTCAACAAATAATTAATTTTATATTTAACTTCCCAAAATTTGAATGGATTGATTTATTATTGTTTAATATTCTTTTAAAAAATGTATTATTAGAAAATGGGAATGATGAGTAAATGATTGAAATATTTTTTAACACATATCATTAGATGTTTTTTACATCATCATCTCTTCACTGAAGGCCATCGATTTTATTGTTATAATGAATTATTATAAATAATACCTTGTTAACCCTTTTATTGTTTCATTTTTATAAAAAGAATATTTTTTATTATTATAACACAATTATGAATGTTATGGAATCATATTAAGAACAAGGTTTCAGGTAATTGTTTTATAAAATGTTTATATATCTTGAGTTGTATGATCCATCGTATTATTTTTTAATGAAATTTATTATATTATAAATATGGGAATAACTAATTATAAGAACTATTTTTTATCAATGATATTATTATATATTTCTTAATTATTTTATAATTCACTGTATTTCCATGACATAAATGGTTAATGGAATATTTTGTTTTCAATTCCCTTTCAATAATATTTTTTGATTTTGAAGAATTGGGAAATATTAGTCAAATTAAAAATTTATGGAGAGTATATCTTTATATTAGATAACATTTCATAATCATATAGATAATTTATTATAAATAATTTTTAATAATTATTATTTCATAGTTAAATAAAATTATCACATGATGAACCGTTATCATCATAAGGTAATTATTAATTTTCAATGGATTCAATCTTTTCTAATTACTATAAATTTAGATGAAGATGTAGTAAAAATTCAAGATGTTTTTTTCTAATATTTACTTCCCAATATGAATAATTCGACTACTATGAACAAAAAATTATTATACATGTATAGTATGTTCTTGTATAATTATATGGGATATTTTATTTTATTTAATAACATTGATAATTAGTTTTAATAGATATGATGAAACAATGTATTAGATCATGGTGTTACATGAATATTATAAGAGAATAATTTATACTATATGGAAACCACTCGAATAAAGATTCAATATCTTATTATAGGAAATTATTATATTAAAAATATGTTGTATTTTTTATACTCACAAAATAATTTTTCTGTAATGAAACTAGATGTTAAGAAAAAAATATAAACAAGATGATATTCATGAAGTTACATCAATAAAAAATAGACAATCTGTTGTGGAATAAAATCCATGTATCAAATTAATATTGTTACTTTTCATAAAATGGACAAGGAACCATGAAAATAATTCAATTAGAATACATAAATCATGAAAAGTTCCTCAAATCATTCAAAGGTTAAAGTTAAATATATAATAATTAAAGGTTCTAAAAAAAGTTAAAAATATGTATAAATATATCATAAATGTTATAATATATCAAATTGAGGTGTAAAATACAAATAAATAATATATAGTAAATTTAAAATATCTAAAGAAGGGGTAATTTTTTTAACATATGTGGGTTTCATGATTGAAGAATAGAAATCATCATATGTTATAAACTCAATTTTTAAATATATTTCTCATATAGAAGTTGTATTATAATAGTATAATGTTTTATTTAGCATATTTCCTTTGAATTAAATGATTATATGTTCATCAGATGAGGAAATTAAAATTTTAGATAAAAATAAAAAACTACGAAAATTTTTAGCATGCATCAATATTTTAGAATGTGGGATGATTAAAATTGAAAGGGTTAAAGGTTACATGTCTTCTTTAAATCGCATATATAATGTATCATTCTCATTCAATATGATTGTCATGATGAATATATCACCACCAAAAAGTGTCATTTTACCATAAAAAGATCAAATAATAATAACGTATTAATTTATGAAATTTAATAAAGAATAATTTTTAAAAACATATTATGAAGATTAAAGATGGGGATGAGAACTTAGTATTATTATTAAAAAGTTAAATAAAAAATTTAATGTTATCACTATTATTCCAATTAATAATTTAAAAAACTTTTATGTGTTGGATAATATTATAGACCATATATCTTTGCTGAATTTTATTTATGTACTTAATCAAATAATCAATTTAAAGACTAAGAAAATTATTTTCAAAGATAATTTAGAATTTCATTTCTGGTATTTTTATATAATTTAATATGAATGAAAAAAAAATGAAAAAGATGTATGATTTCCTATTTATTTAAATTCAAGAAATGGAAGGGGATTTGATGAGTAATTATGTTTTGTTGGTCATTGAAATTATAGAATTAATGAAAATGGATACATATTGATAGTGGCTGAATGGGATATCATATACCAGCAATATTATATTTCAACATTAAATGAAATTATTAAAATATTTTACTTAAAGAAATTTATAGCAAAAACATAAATGTAAAAAAAATTATAGGAAGAAAATGATACATGAGAAATGGAAGCTCAAAATTTGTAAAAAGCATTGATTTTGGACTCACAAAAACTTTTTTCTTTGACATGTTTAGTTTATTATTTTAAATTACTGATTGTTTATGATTTGGAAATATCTATTATTATTTTTATTTTTTAATTACCATTACTCATTCAATAGTATGAAAAATGATAACTACAAAAAATCCAAATCCTAGGAAAATGGATGTTTATATAAAAAAGGTTCTTAAAATGATGAATCATTTGAGTATTTATTAATTAATTAAAAATGGTGTTGATTATTTTTCAATAAATTGGTTTTTCATGGACATCAATTGTTCAAGATTTACCAAGATTATCTTTTTTCTTGATCTAATTTAAAAAAATAAAAATGGGATATGTTTCATACGAAAAATAATGATAATGATATTTTTATTAGTTTTTCACCTTTTAAAGGAGTTTAATGTATCCTTTAATTAGAATATTCACCATGTTCATCGAAATATATAGGAAAAACATGGAGCATTTAATTTAAAAATTATAATAGATTTAATTTTACTATATGTGTCGTTTCTTTCCAAATATGGTTATATTGTTATGTATAAAACTCTATTTATCTTTTTTTAATAAATTCAAATAATTTTCATTATGTTGTATTTTAATTGGGATTTTTATTTTAATCCGGATTTTGAATAATTAAAAGACATTAAAAAACTGATAATGTAATTTTTTACAAAGTATAAATTGATTAATTATTTGTGAAAATCCAATGTTCTATGAAATTTAAATGTGGTTTGGATTAAAAGAATTATTAGAAACCAATAACCTAAAGGATCAAATTTGGTTGCATTGACTGGATGTGTGTGAACTGAAATTTTATGTAATATCATATTGGTAGATATGAAGAGATGAAAATTTCATCATATGATGGTGAAGCTACAATATATTCCCCCACAACAAAGCCCAAAGAAGAATCCAACTATTTAAGGATCAAATATAAATTAGACCCCAACATATAGGACTGAAATGATATGTATAAGTAAAATCTAATAGTTAACAATCACATGAATCATTCTACTACTAGTTGTTTACTACACACCTTACAATTTTTATTTTTGACTTTTATAACAGTTTATGATTTTGAGGATTCATTATAAGATATATTAGTTTTCATTTCATCAATTTTTTGTGTTCCCAACCATGGGGTATATCACTTTTATATGGGGAAGACATAGGTGTGCTTTTATTTTCTATAAACTATGAATTTTCAATCAATCAATTTAAGGGATTATATCTAGATGATAGTGTTAGAATTATATTGGTAGAACAAACACATCCTAACGGGTTTTTTAACTAGGGAATAATAACATTGGGAACATAGAAATTTTTATAGGTTTACAGTCAAGGATAAGTTAAATAAAATAAAAATATTCCTCATTTAATTTTTTGATAATGTACATTTTTTAAAATATACTTTATGGTGTAAATGAATGGTAAATTAAAACTCAATATTATTTATTTTTTATATTCTAATGAATTTTAAATGGCTGATAAAATCTTAACAATTTTTTACATTAATTTATTTTATAAATCTTTTATAAAATTATACGTTTATTACATATTTTAGTACATATATTTTAGTAATATTGTATTAGTGGTATATAATATTGTAATTTTTTTATATAATTTAATACATATAGAGGAAAAAAATTATTAATTGTTTTTAAACTACAATTTATCCTTCAATTATTGTTTAATTTCCATCAAAATCATTTTCCAACACTACGTACTCAATAAATATACATTACCTCTATCAGAGAGTGATTTTTTCAATCTACCCACTAATATTTATTCCTTTTGTAGAAATAAATTGAATGAATACATCAATTGATGTAATATAACACAGAATTTGTTAAGATCCTTCTATTTATGAGGTATAACAAATAAAAAAACCATGTATATGAACATGAAATTTACCTATGGAATTTTAAATCGGTTAAATAAACAAACAAAACATTATTTTAGGAATTCATTTATTAGAAAACGTGAAACAAGAAATAAAAAATTTAACTTCTTTCATTATACTATAACACATGAAATATATATCTAAATCATAATAAATATTTAAAAAACAATAATAACAATAAATATAAGACACTAAATTCATAAAAGACTCATTCCTACAGAATCTATTAAACAAATTACTTCTCATTATAATATAATTTTTGATCAACATATTCAGGACAACTATTATAATCATCGATATTCATTGTCAAAATATCTCAACAAGTAAATCTCAATATATCCATGTTCAAAAACATATACCTAATACACATATAATTTCTTCACTAATAGGTTATAAAAAATTCATTATGATCAGTATATTTGAAACAAAAAATTAATCTATTTGAATAACTTCCTCCCATTCCATTTCATATTCATATGTCGAGTATCCCCACAATAATACATAAAAATCATTGTGTGAGCCCAAAAATTATATTTTCCAAATGTATATTCAATATATAAATAAAATTCCTAATTAAATTCAACAAAAAATATCTTCATGAACATAAAATCCATAAAAAATTATCTATCATTTATTTTCATATAAACTACAATGAATTTAATAATAAAATAATGATTCTAAAGAGGCTATAAAAACATAAATTCAACAAGATCAAAATCATGGTCAAGAAATTAAATTAATGGGGATGTATCTACCTCTACCCATAATAAATGAATACTCTCTCTTACATAAATACATAAAAAATCACTAATGGGATGCACCATAATACCACACATAAGGAATCCTCTATTGATGTAATCAAAAAAATTGATGTTCTTATAAACTTCTTATAAATTATCTCAAAGAAATAATAACACTACTCCATCGAGGAAATGTTATTAGTTTTTTAATCATTTATAAAAATGGAGATACACTGAAAAAATACACATGTGAGCCACCTATAACAAAAACAAATTTCATGTAAACATATTACTTTTGAATTTTTTATGGATTCTATAAAATATATGTCTCGTCATTGATAACTCCTGAATTATATATTTATCTTAAAATATATTGAACCAAAATATGCATAACATGCTTTAAAATAAAATCATTATACATCTTCCTATAAAATTTTTTTCTCATAGAAACACCAACGCCAACTTGAGATGCAATACATGATATTTTATTATCATTTCATAAAAAATAACCTCAATTGATGACACCATAAATTTTTAATGATATAGTTCGAACCGACAAATAAAATACTAAAAAAACTATCATAATATTTATAACATGGAATAGGAATTTTTAATATAAAAAATGAAAATATATAAATATAAATTCTATAAAATTTGATATTCTTATCATTATACATCATCTTGTAATGTATAGAACATAAATAGATACTAAAATCCAACTCTCCAAAAACTACTAATCAAATAAATAATATATCCATGGAAAAGATTAATTATCCTTCCGTATTTATATGATTCAACCACTAGTAATATATATAAAAACCATGAACTCAAATTTGTAATCTTTGAATACAAAAATATGGAATCCCATGATTATGAAATTTGAAATATAGATCACATTTGTATGAAATTATCCATCTTCTAACAAAGTTATCAATAATCTAAAAGAACCAAAAAAATATTATGAAATAAATAAAATTGACATACCATGACATAGCACAATGTTAAATTAAATATCCTATGATAGAGGTAAAATCCTAAAGTAATTTATTAAAAAAATGACATATTCTCTCATAACCAATGAAATTATTTTTATATCTACATTGGATGTACAATGAATCAAGCACCAAAACAATGAAATAATAATCTATGGACTGATCCTACTCATCTCAAAAATAGAAATATTTATCACTCATAAACACTACATGATCTCCATTCATTATTTTGAAAAAAAATATTATTATTTAAAAAATAATTATATATAGTGTTATATGTTCAAAAAAAGGAAAAAAACATGGTTTCATCATTAGAAATAATGGATTTTTAGATTGTGTGTCTCAACTAACAACATTCTAACTAATACACATCACATTCAATGGATTCTAAATACATACTAGATTATTAACTCCAATGGATTTTTAAACATACCATTAAGATTACATTTCCCATAATCAACTAAAGTTGAAACAAAAGAATTTGAGGCAACAATAACAATAAAAACCACTTCAAAAATGGATTATGTTAAAATTTTACATCATAAAACAATTTCCCTTGAAATTTATCAACATATACTACATATAGATCCCTCTTATAACTTCTCTTCAATATTTTCATGTTTACTTCCCCTACTATCTCTCTGATATCCTCTCTACCGGTCTCTAATATGATGCATTGATCTATATTTACCCTATACTGGTCATATAATTGGTTCTATATCCTACCATTATTATAAAAACTATCATTTAGAAGGAGGATTAACCTAATATTGTGGTATTACATCTATTACACTCTACTCAAGTCTCATATAGAACCCTTGAAATGATGGGCACATATCATGTTAATGGTCCACAATATATAAGATTAACATTGATAGCCTAATTTAATGTAATATATATAAATTCAACCTAAACTAGAGAAATAATATCATGTAACATTCTAGAATACATGGAATCAGATGAACATTGATTTATTCAATAATTTATTGATTACTTTTATAGATGAACTTTGAGTATATTTCTTGATGGTACTTCCTAAAAAAGATCACAACCATAACAAGAAATTCTTCACAATCTATGACATTTTCAATATTTCCATAATGGAATTAATATAAAATATCCCTGACATTGACTACTTATTAGGGTATAATTATAATATAAATTTATAATCTATAATCTTTTCATAAATCATATAATTGGAATAATTTGACATTAACACTAAAAAATAACATTGAAAACTATAATAAACAATTTTTAAATATTATTACAAAATATTCCAACTATCACCGAAGACTATATGAATAATATAAGATCACATTCTTGAACTCGTTATTAATTAAATTCTATCTAATGTAAAAAAACCATGATCTCCCATGAATAACATCCACCACTAATTATTAAATCCTTATGAAATACTCACTCAAAATGGAATATACTCATAATCTCTTATATGGGTCATCGTAAAAAATAATTGAACCCCCTACATCAAAAACATTGTAATAACCTTGACATTAAATGAATTGTTTTATTTTAATAAATTTTTATTTTGTTATTTTTGTTATAATTAACAGAAACTATAGTATAAGTTAACGTAAACAAATTTTTTTCCTTATTCAAAATTTGGTTAATATTTCATATTATAATAAAATATTAAAATTATTATATTGAGAAATTTGCATGTATATTTATATATTAATATACATTAAATAATTTTTTTTCATAAATCAATATTAAATATCTGATTTGTTACTTCATATTTATTATCTTGAAAATCAATGTTCTTATAGTATAAGTTTTGAATGCATTACGAACTTTTATGGAAAAATTATCATATATATAGTGATTTCCTTTTTGAACATCATATATTATTTTTTATTATTTATAAATGATAAATATTTTTATGTTTCTTTATTATATATATTAGAACAATATGTTTATAAAATTATTATCATTGAAATAATTATTTAAAATATTTATTAGATTTAATTATTTTGACTATTATTACTGTAGAAATAATTTTTAAGAAAATAATTTTTATAATAATTTATTTTTGAATAATATATTAGTTTTATAATATTATAATATTTTATTAATTAATTTTTATATCTAAATTTAATAAAATATTCACTCTTAGGAGATAATTACATTAAAACTTATATTAGTGCCTAAATTATTGTTTTATTCAGTACGATGGAAGTAAGTTAATTAGAATATTATAGGTTAATTAAAAAAACATAGTAATAATTTATATTAAAATAAGTTTTAATTAAAATGTTTTATAATTTCTTTTTAAGAAATAATTAATTTATAAGTCGTTAGTGTAATCCAAATTACCATGCAAGCATATATCTTCATATCCCTTTAGTTGAGGGGGAAATGAAGACCCAGGGAAGGTCTGGTAACCTAACTAGGTGGTAGTGTGGTATCTCATAGATGAATCTGGTTGAGAACATCACAAAAAGTATAGAGCATTGGATAAGTTGGTTTCATCCTTGGTGTATTGGTTAGGAAAAAGCCTTAATGGGATCGTGTATAATACCTCTCGGAGCTGACCTTGTCACAAATTATAGCTTGATATCGATAGAATTTAATATATATAGTAGTGAAAAAACATCCAATCAATCTATGTGGGATTTGATATGTGATAAATATTCACTACTAAAAAACATTAATTATATAATTACTATTGGATCATATTGTTTCAGTTGTTTAATCTTCCTCTCTGGTCATCTTCTTCCCTATGACGGTCTAGCTAAGACCATCCACAAATACAAATTCCCTGGTAATCTCAAAACACTATGTAATCATCTTTTTACATCTATACCATTTTATTGTTGGAACTTTTAAATTATTATAAATCCCTTACCAATCCCTCGTCGTCGATTTCTCAATTATCCTTCAATGTGGTTCGAGCACCAATCTCCAGAAGGAGGCAGAAACCCCTCCTTTCTAGTTTCAAATTATGTAAGGTAAGGGGATTCTATTTATTTTTCAAAAAATCTAAATTTTAAAATATATAATATTGTAATGGATTACATGTGTGTTTATATGTATATATATTATTTTTATATCTTTTAGTTTATATTATTAAAAACATATATACATTTAATGATTTTTAATTTTAATACTTCTAATCGTTGATGTGTTTCCAACTTATAATTATATAATAGTGTATATATATATACTATTTTATATGTCTCATGTCAGTATGTGTATTATTTTCAGGTAACAATCATTTGTAAGTATTATAATAATAAAGGAATGTTTTATTAAACTTATATCTATGAATGAAAATTTCATTTTTTATGTATATGTATAATTTCATTTTTAGAAATTATACAACATGTTTGAAATCATTTAAATCCCTTTTAAATTTATGTAACAATGAAATTATTCACAATGTTATAATATTTTTTATATGATGTTATATGTGTATAAAACATGAACGAATAGAACGTTTTATTGAAAAATATTTTATTCCTATAGTGTTATGTGCATAATATAGTTTTTTCCAAAATTATATGTTAAGGGAAACATTTATTTCTTCTTAGGATTTTTTATGAAATGAAAATATATATTTTATTAAGTGTAATATTTTTGTGAATAGTCATTTTACAATTACTATTATTTTATGTATGGAGGATTCATAAAATAGCAAAATTATTCCAGGTATAAAATAAATTATATAAATGATTTTATAATTTATTTATTATAGAATGAAATTTAATTTATTATAGTTTCCATTTTATGTCCCATTTCAATAAAGTGGATTTTAGGAGTTTATGAATGAAACTATAAATACATGGGTGTCAATAATTCGTTGGTTAACATTCAATGGTTTTATTCAAGGGATATTTTTCATATTGTGTGGTTGTGCCAAATTTAAAATGTTGGTTCGTATAAAGCTTCATATATATATATATATAATAATAAATGTTCATGTATAATAATTCAATATCTTGTTTTTAAAGTGGAAAATATTTTGAAATATATAAATATATATATGTAATGAATTTTCATAATGTTTTATAAAAATACTAAACTTAATCATTGTAAACAATATAGGGAATTGGGGAGTGAACCCATGCCTATAGAATTAGACTAGCCGAGATAGCTTTTGATGTTTCACGTGAACCCAGGGTGTTTTTTTAGAGATATATTAACATTTTCTGAAGAATAACTAGATTATTTGATAAAAAACATTTTCAAATAATTTTTATTTTGAAAAGTACTAAATAATTTTAAATGCATAACTGTTATCAAATGAATTATAGCATTTTCAGGGTGTGAGAAATTTAAAAGGTATTTTGAAAATTATATTTTCAAATTATTTTGAAAACTATTTTTAAATAAAATGTATTTTGAGAATGAAATTAGAAATTTTAAGGTTATTTGAATAATTTTTAATGTTCTTTCTAAAGCTATAATTTGAAAACACTATCATTATATTTCCAATAGTTATTTATATAAAATAACTATTTTGATATAAAATGAAAAATGAATTTAATTGAGTTTTCATATGTATTTCAAAAATAAATAAATGAATTTTTAAAACCCCATACTAGGATATTATTCTTAATATATGTTTAATAAAATGTTTTTAGGATCATCTACATTTTTTGAAGAGATTATCATCCATAAGAAGCTTTTGCGAGCAAAGTAAAATATCTACCTTTTTAATTATTCCTTTAACATTTATAATTTGTAATTCATGGTAGTTTTCCTATAAGGAATAGACCATAAAATATACATAGATTTATAATGGACTATATATTTTCAGTTATTTTTATATACAAAATAATATTGTATTATATTACACCAGATCAGAATGTGTGGGTCTCATGGATTCACACTCTTGGGCACAGAAGAGGTTATATAAACCTGATATTTTATCAAAACTAACTTCTGGAACTCATTTATGTTTTTATTCCAATATTTTTGATACCTTGGTCTTTTATGTTATTCATCACTGTAGGTTCTTGTTGCACCTCATCCTGTTGAACCCCGTAATAGCATCTCCTAATTGAAAATACTAATGAACAATAAATAAAACATTATATAAATATATATATTTAAATAGAATTTATAACCACATAACTATGTCATCCAAATACATGACCACAATAATATCTCATTCACTAACGCATATATAGTTATCCCAAGCATAAGGAATACACAATGATCCAAACCTAAAATTATACAATTCATGAATTCATATAGATTGTGAAACCCTAGAGAAATCAAAACATTCCATATGAATTGATCTATAGGTAACAAGATCATAACATAGATCTTATAGACCCTTTTAGATCATAGTTTATACTACTACCTAACAACCCATACAATCCATCCTAGTGAGAAATTCAATTCACTCCTTAAAACACTATCATTTATGTTATTCTTTCATGAGGTACCTGAGTTGAGTGTGAACCTAAGTCTAAAAAATTTCATTGTTGGATCCCAAATCCCATCCTAAAAAATTCCCTAGATTTTTATTAGTATCTTGGGTATATTAAAAATAACGTAGAAAATTCATTACCTATTAAAATTTTTTAATCTACATCAATATGAATAAAAATGTTAATTTCAATATATACTATAAAAATATTATATACCAATGCATTACATTTTATTAGATTATAAACCAGAAATGATAAAACAGACACAAGAATAATTATCTCTTATATACCTTATGAAATGTGAAATGAAACCCGTCACTTCCAACAAGTATAGTCTATGTACAACCATGATTGACCATAATCACCACTAACTTTATAATATATTATAAAAATAGTTTCTAAAATTCAACGGTTTTTATAAAAGTATACTAAATAGTTTCCCCCCTAAACATAAAATGTTTCTTTATAAATAAATCAATCTAATTCATCATTATGTTAAATATAAAGAAAAACACTAATAATCATGAATCACCCATAAGTTAACCACATTGAGAATTCTATTATATATAACATAATTGTAACATTTTCCATATAGAATCTACATTATAATACCCCCATAACCATACAAATATTTCTACATAAATAGAACCACTTTTCAATATCTAAAATTCACAAAATGTGAAAGCATAGTGAAATATTTATTATATCATTATATTATTATCCATTAATATACACCGCACAAAACATCAGTATTACCCAATTGTTATCCACCAACTTGGATCTCGCTAAAACGAAATGGATCATGTTTAAATCCACCAAAATATAACTCTTTGAATATACATATAGGTTGGAAAGACCATTATCTAACAATTAAGTAGCTCATATGGTTTTCAAGTGTCTATTATTATGGTTTTTCCCCATTTAATACTACTTTGGTAGGTAAATGTTTCACCATGAGGTATATTGTCAATATTATTTGGTGTCCACCCTCATGGAACCAACCCTTATAAATCTATATCACCACTACATCACATCAAATATCTACTATATCTACCCATATAATATAAAAAAGAATTCAGAATAGTGATCTATATTATCTTCGTCATTATTATCTGAAAACACTTCTACATAACAAGTGAAATGTTCCCTATAACAATTATATTTCTCAAAGAGATCCAAACACCAACTATCTAATTTTTCTACTATTACAGCATATATATAATCAATATTGGAATGAAAATAAAAAATTTTCATAATAGAAATTGATTTTCTACCAATATATTCAATAATTACAATGTTGCTATTAATTCTCAAAATAATAATCATTCCCCATATCATAATAATACTAAAATTACACAACCTTATCAATGAACTAACACAGAACCAAAGACCCAAATCAATCATTACACATGTTCTTTTAGACCTATTCAATCTTTCACCTCAATATAATTACCTAATTGATCTTCTATTAGGGTTTCAACTATGATATATTTTCATGGCTAATTTATCCACTAATCCAATTAAAAAAATATCAAAAAATAATTTGTCTTTATAATCTCAAATACAAATAGTGTGGATTCATTCCAATAATGAATCACCCTATAAGATTTACCCAACCCCATTAATTTCAATATTTAAATGTCCATCAATTTTCAAAATAGGGAATATATCTTCACATATATAACAGAACCTTGTGTAACTAACTACCACATCACTAATATGGATTCACAATCACACTAACATATATTCAAGTATATGGAAAATGCCCATTTCAAATTATCCTAAATGATGAAAAAAAATTAAATCTACCCTAATTTTGTTTACTTTTTCTTTGGTTATTCATCTTTAATAATAAAAAATTCATTTTTGGGAATTTTAATTTAGTTTTAATATTCATAATAAAATTGGAACATGAAATTTTCACTTTTACATTTTCTCAAATAATTATGACATGATTTAAATTTTATTTTAAAAAGAAATAATCAAAAAATTTATATCAACCATCCTTGTTTTCACCATTCAGAAGTATTGAAACATGATAAATTCAATTTATATTAACAAAAAATTAAACATCAATCCTTGTAAATTTTATATTTAGAGATTTTCAATTTAAATAATAATCTATGATTTCATAGTCAATCATATTTTATTTATTCAGAAAAAATATTTATTCTATATTGTTCATATTCATCAATCATCAACTTTATTTTTCATGATAATAGAAACACATCCTACTAAACATTATATATATATATATTACCTTTTAAAATATATAAAAAAAATTCATTATATTTATTTATAATATTTTTTTATTATCGATTGAAATAACATAAAAAAATACATGTATTAAATTAGATAATTTAATTTTATGTCACCATCATTGATTTCATAATGAATTCGATTACAATTTTCACATTTTATTAATATAAATCCCTCTTCCATAATAATTTATTTTTCACCCTCTTCATTCCATAACATCACATAAACAATACATCTCCTCCATTTTGTTAAATTTATGTAATAATGTATTTTCTAGATAATTTCATGTTGATAATAAATTATTCACTTTAAAATTCATGAATATTCCATAATTTATCGTATATATAACTATTCAATAAAACATTCATTATAATGAATTTAATTCCTCCAATCATATCTACATTTTAAAAACTCTTACATCCCATGCCTCTAGACTTTATAAAATATATGAATCCACATCTTCAATAACACACATGTGACGACTTCCCTGCATTCTCATTATTCATTTTTTCAATTTATTTAATAAATCATTTTAAATAAACCAAATATATATATATATAATTAATAATAATATTCAACCCAAACCATTAATAAATAAAAAAATCCATGGAAATTATAAAATTTCTAACCAATGGAGAATATCTCTTCTTGAAACCAAATTTAAAAAAAAATTCATTCCATGAAATGTAAGATTAATAATTTAGCCACATTATACCAAAAGATATAAAAATTTAAAACTTTATAATATTCAAATTATTAATATATAAATTTTGGGATTAAAGTAACCTACCATGTAAAATATTATAAATTATTACCATTGATTGTCAATGGCTGAAAGGGGCTTGAAACATGGTTGGATCCTAATATAGAGGAATATCAATCGAGAATAAGTGGGCGATAAAAACCTAATATGGATCTAATTTCCTATATTTAAAGAAATTTGAAGAAGGATAGTGAAATTCTGCATCATTACCCCATGATTTTTCAATACAAAACCTTGTATTTTTTAAATTTTAGATAGTATTAAATGAATACATCAATACTATAATATCCTGCTATAAAATTTATAGGTTTGTTTAAAAATTATTATATAATATTATAAAAACAGAATTTAAAATTATCAAACTACAATAATATTATTTTATCAAAACATTAACTATTTAGGGTATAACTATATTCATGTTGAATCCATTTTTGTTGAGAAATTTAATTCTATGAATAAACTTGGGTGGTTGTAAAAAATTAACGGTGTATATAACTGTGTGTAGTGGGAAAACCATTCATATTTTCATGTATGACTATTACTTATCCTTGAATAGTTGTGCTAAAGTGAAAGGGTTTTTTTCTTAGTTTTAAAATCTTAAAATTGTATGTGGTTCAATTATAGTTTTGGTAGGGGATAATAAAAAATAAAATTCAATTGTGTATTTACTGACTTTTTAGATTTTTCATTTTTATTTTTCAAACATCTTATAAATTTTATTTTATTTATTATTTTGTTGGATTGTAACACAATGATTCCTTTTATAATTTTTTAAATTTTATTATGGATATTATGCCTCAATTTTTATTTCACAATGGGCGGTATATTTCTTACATGGATATCTTATTTCTCATTTTCATGTTGTGTAGTAGGATAATTAGATTATTTGATTTTTTATACGATCAATGGGATATTATCATTTATATGTTAATTTACAATTGAACTCTATGGTCCATAATATATATGTTCAAAAATTAAGGAATAAATATTATAATTGGTAATGGGTTTCAGTTACATATTAATTTTTCAAATAGATGAATTTTATATTTTTCATTATTTGGAAAATTATGTACATTTTTACACATCACAACTAAAATTATATTCCATATAAAAGAGTGTTTATAGTATTTAATGGTAAAAGTTAGGTACTTAGTAATGAGTTTATTAAAACCTCATTTCTCTCCCAATAATCTTAATATATTTATATAGAGTAATAAATAGTTTATCCTTGAAATGTATATGGACATGAAAATGATTCATCATTGTATGAATTTTATTTATAGGATAACTAATTATATAAGTGATTATGAATTATAAAAAACTACAAGAATACATGGATTGTTCCAATTTATAGACACATGAAATAAATTTCCATGTCTATAGGGAACATATAAAAATTGGAAAATATAACCATGTGAAAATTTGGGATCTTAATCATTGAATAATAGGGGAAATATTTTTTCCCAGTAGAAGGGACTATGAATGATCCAACAGTGATGAGAATATTTTCTTAGGCACAAAAATCTCAGTAAAGTAACCCTTTATCCAAGGGCTTAAGTGCTCATGGATATATCAGACCAATATACATAAGAACCTTGGCTTGTGGATATTGATCACCCCACAGAGGGATCTATATCCATTGGTCTTATAAATCATGGATATATTCCATCTCAAAATAGTTTTATAACCACATTCCATCATGCCAATTGTTATAAAAAACAATCCCAATACATTTTAAATAAGAGATTATATTCCCATCGATGTTGGTACACCGATGGCTATGACTATTCAATATACATTTGATAAGATTACTATGGCTATAAGACATATCACCAAGGAATTAAACAATATGTTCCATTTTCGATTATATATATGATTTATATAGAAATTAGAACCTAATCTTTTGGTTATAGACATTTATTGTAGGACGGAAATAATCATTCAATTTATACTAATAATAAAATATTGATAAATATTCTTATTTATATATATATATATATATTTTGTGTGTGTGTGTGAATATATATATATATATATATATTGGATTTTTTATTGAGTGAGAGAGTATTTGGAATTATAGAAACACGTCATGGTTTCTAAACTTTGATACAAAATATTTTTTTAAAGGCATCTTGTGGTCAAAGGAATAGATCACATGTCTACATATTTCCAGCATGGACTCCATTATTGTGAATGAATAAATTATCATGGATATATGTTTCCTTCATAGACAAAATTCATTCTCTGACCTCGTATAGCAACATTAATTTTCCATAGACAATTCCCCTAGAATATATATAGAAATTTCATGTCCAAAAATTCCATACTCACACTCATAACATGTAGCCATTATAATTGGCGATATAGTTTGGGTAATTGCCCAAGATTGTATCCAATTCATACAGATAGGAAATTTCAACCAAAGGATACAATTACTGTTCCAGTGTTGAAGATATTACCCCATACATCATCATCCAACCAATGATATAGGATCTCTATTTCAATAAATTTTAATTTCATTGTGGGAAAAAACAATAACATTCATGAAGGGTCTCAATATTCATAGTATGACCATCAATTGATAAAAATCATTATTTTAAATGATGTACCTTGTCACATGGATTTATCTCTAATCAGTGAACACTTCCTCCATGATAAATATTTGTTTTCTAAATAAAATTAATTTCTTTTACATGTTATTCTCACAGTATGTCATACATATCTTTGCACTCTAATAATAGAATCATTGAAAATAATTTTTTCTCAAATTCATTACATTAACATTTAAATAAGATTTAGGTTTGACATTTATGGGATGATGTATTGGTTTCCTGCATAACATGTGTAATAGTAGAATGGAAAATGGTTTTTTATTAGATTTTATGTTGTCCCAAAAATAATCATCATGTTTCATAGTCCAATTATATTTATATGAATTTACCATCATCTCTAAAATTTTATTTATTTTAATGTTCAGTTTCTCAACTTATCAACTCATTTAAGGTGGGTAAGAAGTTATTTCATTGAATTTAAATCTATATATATCCTATAAAAGCGTTATTTTTTTATCAAAAATCTAGGAACTACTTTTGATGAAAACAACACCATGAAATGATGTTTTTAATCAAAAGGTTTATTAAAACTATATAAATTTTAGATGTGGTACATTCAATATTAACCCACAATGAGACATATTTAACATTCAGAAAAATGAATGTGTATCCAATAGAATTTTTAATGGGACCAACAAAGAAATATTAATAATATAAAATACCCTAACAGTCATGTTGTCCTTCTATAACAATGCAATATTTTATGGTATTTATCTTGTTAAATAAAATCAGTTTATTTTATATCTTATGTTTCATAGAAAACAAAGAATAAAAAACTATTATTTACTATTATATAATAATATGATCATTAGAATAGTAATGTAACTAGTGGAAAATATAATTTAACCATTAGATTAATAACCTCACATATGAAAATATAAATAAAATTTTTGGAATCTCAAAAATGAATGTACGATTGAATTATAACATAAATAACGTAAATAAATGGTTTGAAATGATAAAGTATGTGGTGGTATTTTTGTGATATGAAAACGCTTAATTAAAATTTTAAAATTAAAATAATGATTTAAAAGATAATTTATTTTCCAAAAATGGATTAATTATTTAATATTATGTTTCATTATATTTATAAAATAATATAATGATACCATAATTAATTGTTACAATATGAAATAAAATTGTTTTTATTATTAAAATTGATATTTTTTAAATAATTGATGATTATATTTATAAATTGAATTTCTCAGATTAATAAAATTATTTTCATAAAATAGAGTCTGTTTTCAAAAAAACACATATAAAAATGCCTATGGTGATTAATTTTGGATTTTTCTAAAATAGTAATTTTTTATTATTTGGGAAATATATTAATTTATGGTATTTAACATTTTATGTCAAATTCATGATTATTTGAGTAAGAGAACACATTATTTTGAAGTCACGTGCAATAGTTACTATACTTTATCTCAATAATCAAAACTATTGATAGTCTTGAGACAAAATAATAAATAAATGAATAAAATAATCAATAAAAGCTCGACTCTTCTCGTATAAATATCTCCCCTTATCCTCACACATTATAAGTTTGAATATTTTCAAAATTATATAATATTCCATTCCAACTACTCTTACCCATGTCAAATACCATATGGTCTAACCAAAAGATCAAATCAATCTATCATAAAAAGGATCCCACAGATATTATATTCTAGGGGTGAAATCCTCCTTTCTCTTTTAATCTATTTATTTTTATTATACTCTACTCACCTACCCTATAAAAAGTGAAATGGTAACAGATAAAACACATTTTTATTGAATATTTTACTGATATAAGATGATATAATTTCCTCATATTGTGGTAAATGTGGTCATTTATGAAATATTGGGGATTAGATCATTCATTTGGAAAATTGATGAAAATATGAGTTTTACCCTTGAAAATTCATGGCATAATTTCAGACATAAATATTTTGATAGGTATTATTTGCACATAAATTTTTTTTAAATGTTTTTCTGATTTAATGTGATATCAATTTCATTCAGGACAATGGATCTAAATCATGCATTTGGATAGTGGAAATGGGCCATGAATTCAAAGTTGGCATGGACTCACCAGAATGGACATGGGTTCTATATTTGGGCCATACCATCATCATACATTCTTAGAAAAGGACCAAAATTGGTAAGGGTCTCCAGATTTAATTTTCTCACAGATCAACCAGTAGAAAGAAGAGCTGATTCACACGTTTTTTTGGCAAAATGTGTAGTGAAATTTGGTTTAAAATATTTGGGTGAATTTCCCCAGTCACACATGAAACCCCTTGTAACATAGCCTCCCCTCTACAATATAAATGGGTATTTTCCTCATTTGGAGGGGGTTGGACGTTCCATAGAGGATTGGTATCAGATCTATTGTAGTTCTTTTCTATTTCAATTAACCATTTGAGGAGGGAAGCATTCAATCTACAATCTCTTCTAAAATTCTCTTCCCTTCCTTTATTCTATTATAATGTTTTTTTCAATAATCATCTAATTTTATTTTCAATTTATTTTATTTTGATCTATTTTATTCTTCATATATCTTTATATATGGGTGGTAATTCCTTATTTTAGGCATGATTGAGTTATACCCATTATAAACCGTTGGAAATTTAGTTCGCTTCTAATATGATTACACCACCCAAGGAAAAGTAGCCATTCTAGTAATTGATCTATCTCTTAACATATTAATTACATTATTTTGAATCAATTAGATATTTAAATTATTTTAATATGATCTATTAATTTAGTTATGATGATAAATGAATCTAATAGTGTAATTGAACAATTAATACAATAACACGTGAGTTCGAGGTTTGTGTAAATTGTGAGAGTGTGAACATAATCGGTAATACGATACCCCATGGGGTAAATTTTTAGACTTAAAATATAATACCTACGCTAATTTAATATTAATTTATATAGTGGATATGTTATCTAATTAACCACATAGCATAAGATTACATATGAACATCAATAATAGCAGGGTGCTACGATTGCATGTTTCGAAGCCAGCCTAGGGTTTATGTAATTTCATCATTATGGTTAAGTTCATTCCTAGAGGGTTATAGTGTTAAAAATTTATGGGATTATAATTAAGAATATTTTAGTTTCAATGATAAAAATAAATAATTGAGTGGAGTTGTAGAGTTATATTGATTATGCCTTTTCAAATTTTTTCTAAAAAATATCTTCTTATTTTGTCTATTTAATCGGACTTCATTTCAAAAATAAAAACCAATTAATTATACAGTATTCTTACAGAAAAATTCATCTAGTTTTATGAATGGAAGAAAAACCCAAAAATCCTATAAATTTCTGTTATTAATCCATTTTATTTTATTTTTAAAATACCATTAATATGTTGGTAAAATTACTTCATCCTTTGATAGACAACCATAGTCAGCCACTATACGGCACCTAAGTACACAAAAACCACTAATAATTTAATGGTTCCCAAGAAAACACATTTGAAATTGCTATCGTTTCTAGGGAGACTAGTAATTATTTCAACCAATTAGTTATATTCATATTATTTTTCATTATATTCTTTTCTTCTCCTCTTTCTTTCTTATATCCCCTTTCTCAAGTTTTTTTCTTTTACACTAATCTTTTATTTTTCACAAACCAACACAAAATTTTTTTATTTTTATTATGTTCCACATTTATTCATATATATTTTATATTTCATCGATTTATGACAAGAAGTAATATAGAGATCTATTGGATCTTGACCCTTATATTGAATGCATCCTTAGGGCTCGAATCAGACTATCTCAGACTACAGTTAGTTTCCACTTTCAATTAGTTGGAGAATTCCTCTACTCCAAGAACACTGAAATTTGAATCACTTCTATGTATATCCTAATACAAGAAAAAATGGATGAATAAAATAATAATTAACCCAATAGAACCATTAGTGAGTTGGATTCACCTGATATTAATTATCAACCAAATTTCATTGCATACCCAATCAGGAATCAGACATTGAAATGTAATCTAGATTAATTCACCTTCTACCAAAATTTAATGGATTATCTATTGATGACCCAAAAAATCACCTTAATGAATTTAACGTGGTTTTCTCAACCTTAAAACCATGAAATTTTTCTGAAGATGAAATCAAACTAATTTAATTCCTTGTCTCACTTGATGAAGCTCCAAAATATTGGATGTATTATTTAAAACCTGAAGATGTAACTTATTGGACCAATTTGAAATGTCATTTCATGATAATATTTTTTCCGGAATCAAGGACCATATCCATTTGTAAAGAGATCTCTAGGATCAAGTAAGAATAAATAGATTCTATGAATGAGTACTAGGATCGATTCACAAATTTGTGTTCATGCTGTCCACATCACCACATCAAAGCGAAACTCATCATCCAATACTTATATTAAGTACTCACACTAATGGAGAGGAACATGATGAATGTTGTGTCTGGATAAGCATTGGTGGAAAAAAACTAGTTGTTACAAGTTCATTTATTGAAAAGATTTCTTAAAACTCCCAACAATTTGGCGATCGTGGTACACCACATGTGAGAGGAGTACATATGGTAAGTCTGATATCTATTTAGTGTAATTTAATTGATACTATGTTGGATGAATTGACCACCATGGTGAGCTAGATTGATTGAGCACAAAAGTCATCTGAGACCCATTTCTCAAGGACATATGGCATTTTCACTAAAACAAGCCACCCAGTTAAATGTTTCTCACTACTACTTGAAACAAAATATTGTGCATTACTGTTTCATAGGTGACCATAAAAGAAATAACTACAGTTACACCCCCAAAATAAGTTTGATTCCTTTTCAAAACAATACAACCAATGGTGAAAGGAACAATTAAATATGAGGTATGGCTTAGACAACAACAAATTCCCCCTTTTCAAGAACATTTGAAGTAGCCTCCATGTTACTAGTGTAACGCCCTGACCCTAGTTACCTAGAGTCAGTGCATTACTTCATACCATTGGCATGATCACAAAAGATCAAGTCTCGAAAGACCAATTAGTTTAGTATCCTTGGAAACACGAGATACATTTATAAATGTTACATTGCATCATAAAGTGAAAAACTACAATAACATAGTCTCCATTTTCCACACTCATATCCCCTTCAGACTATCCCTACAGGTCATTCCTATAATACTTCATCACATCCTGGAAAAATTAAAACATTGAAAGGGGTGAGCTCAGATGCTCAGTAAGAATAACAATATAGAGGAATCTTTCATAAATAAACATAAACATTTAAGGAAATGTATGACTAAAACAAAAGCCTTTTAAACATGAACTTCAACATAATATGGAAAATGTAAAATGAGATAATTCCATTTACTTATTCACATGGATATTCTACTGGTCGAATAATCACATGCAATATCAATAACCACTTTCATAATGATGGAATGCATAATGCTAGACTATCATAACCACGTATCCAAGGCCTCGTGCCAAAACTACAAATAAGATTTTGTCAAGGCCTTGTGCCAAGACACTAGTTTGTCTCATTAGACCTTCCGATTCATCGAGGAGCTATAGCGGGATCAACCCGTTATTTATTAAGTCCAATGCATTCCTCATATGAACAGTTTTAAACATATCATAAACCATAACATAATCGTATCACATAAAACATGCATAAAAAAAATATAACATTTCCACATTTCAATCACAAGATATCAATGCAACACATTGATATAATAAAAACACTTTCAAAACCATTTTCAATACCAAAATAAAAGAAAAGTAAAACATGGTATTTATTTTTATTTAAAAAAAGGTATGGCTTGTAGAGGAAGTCGAAACTCATATAATGGTCACGGCGGTGGAGAAGTCATTGTCGCCGCATACGTACGAGAAAAACATTCCCTTTTTTCGTTTAGTAAATGCTTCGTATAAAAAAATTCCTTTTGAATAAACGTAAAAGTCATTGGGGTTTATACGCCGTATAAAAGAAATTTGTGTATAAAACAAAATATGCCTCAATGAAAAGAGATTGAGACGAAGTCCTTACAAATATCATTTTTTTAATAAAATAGATCTATTATGTGTATTCACTATAAGTACACATAATGAAATTAAAAATACAAAATTGTACATAATAATATCCTGAAATAATTTGAAAGTAGGAGATTAACCCAAAGAATGGAAATTGGGTTAAGAAGTTCTCTTACCTCATGTCTGACTTTACTCGACCGTTCTTTAACCTCCTGAATAATAAACTAGAGTTAATTTCTATTTTCTTAAGAACATTTTTCATGTTCATTATTCCTTTTATATCACTTATTACCATTTTATGAACATTATGTAATTATTTAAGTTAATAATGGTCATTTTGCCGATCTTTGGTACTTGAGTCAAAAATAAACTTCTTATAATTACATGTTGTTCATGTGGTGAAATATCCATTATATCCAGAATTATATTCATGTTGTAGATATCATATATATCATATATATATCCAGTGTATACATTCATTCATAATATTACATTACATTTAGAGGTAAGAAATGAATTGCACCGTTCATGGAGACGTTAAGTCGTACGTACGCATGAACGCTACTTTCATTTATATTTCATATTTAATGGAATGAAATCATAATGATATAAAGGTATATTATAATTCCAGTATAATATAATATATAATATCATTTACTCCATCCTTTATACATCCCACATATGGCATTAACGATTTAAATCACTTTCAGGGGGCGGTAGTCCGCACTTCCTAAAATGAAAATATCGCGTTTAGCCATAATGGAAACAATAAAGGTATGCCATAAATGAAAAATACAGAACCTTAAGTAAAACATAAACATATTATATATCATTTATATAAATAGAGTAACATCTTAATGGCCACCTTTGACGGTGTTGTATGAGTGTTCAACAATCATCGTTTCGTGAGGCAGAAACTCTCCATCTATAGAAATATTATGTTCTTTAACTATTAGATGTATGTGTGTGTAAGTGTAGCTCGAATACTTCTTATAACAACATCCTAGTATATTGAGGATACTGTTTTTGTTACAAAACAAATGAATAAAAATAGTTTAGGGGGTTGGATAAGCAAAATAAAACAAAATAACATAAGAGAAGACATTACCATAAAATCGGGTAACTATTTTGATTTGAGCCAAAGGCTTCCTTGGGAAGAATTCTGCCCAAAGTGAGGCTTCTAGGAGTAACAGAGGGAAGTTGGGAGAGTATTTGGGCAGTGTTTGGCCGATCCAAATGGCTTTAATGTGTGAATAAGGTGGTAGTGGTGGGGGCCTTATATAAGTGGAGAGGAGGGGCACTCTTGGAAAGTAATGAAGTGTTACTTTATTATACAATGCTTTTCGGATTATAAAGGTCCCACACTTATATAATTAGAGTATAAGATGATAAGGGTTCTAAATATTCTCATACAATAGGCTTTGGACAAGTGTAATTCTTAGATTTTACATTATCCTTCCATTTTATTAAAATAGTTAATTAATTAGGTAATCGCTGCATCATCATGGTGTCATATATAATTTCATTTATTTAATGTCTAAAAATTATAAAAAATATTATTATGTAGTAAATATTTTTAGCTTTATAATTAAAATTTATAGTCAAAAATATGACTTGTATAACCCTTTTTAAAAATTGTTTTAGTAAAACGACTCATGTTTGTGACATTTTTATTTTAACATTAAATAAAAAGTTTTTAATGTCATTTTCCTACCAAAGTGGCTCCTTGGGGTCCCCAAGTTGACCCATGGATTGTCTTGGTCGGTCATGACTCATATGATAGGGTTAGGACAAGTGTAAAGGTCATTTCATATTTTTATAATACCATTTTTACCTTAAATTTCACTAATTACCTTTAATCGCGATTAATTAAACTTAAAAGTTACTATTCACCAAAAAAAAATTTAATCCTATTGAACCACATTTTTCTTCCTAATGATAACCATGCATGTCGGATTTCTGAAAATATAATCACAGAAGTGGTAATATTTCATTTAAACGAAAAATCAGTTATTTAACTACCACTTAGTGGTCTCACTATTCATCAAAAATTAATGTTTTTGAGAATAGTGGAAAAGTTTTACCCTAAGCTATAATTGATATTCTTAATTAAAAAATGATGTCTATTTTGAAAAATTCCAAACATATAAGTTGTATTAATTAGTTAATTCTTTCTGTCACAACAAAAAAGGTGTTTTTATGAAACAATATATATCAAAAGATTGACAATTGTTTATGTCCAATTTCAAAGTGAAATTAATTCTAATGAACAACATTGGATAAAACGATAAAAATATATTCTAATTATACTTTTAAAACAATCAATATTATAATTTATCACTATATATTATTTTTATTAAAAAAGTTGTTTTTAAGTATTTTTCACTATTCATAAAAAATTGGAAGTTCTCAGAAAAATACCAAAAATTCAACATAGGTTAATTTCGATATTACAAATCCAAAAATGAATTCCATTTTGAAATATAAAATATATATAATTTCAAAAAGTGGGTATTAATATTCATAACGGCTACTTTGATTGGTTGTGGTGTGTGTTAGAACTCGAAGTTGCGTACAACACACACTACTTTATTATTCAAAGAGAAGTGTACCGTGGAAGCTCGGGGTGTTACATTCTCCCCTCCTTCAATAAATTGCATCCTCGCAATTTGAAATTTTTCTTTGAAAATAAAAGGTTGAAAATAAAAAAAACCTTTTTGGAAAACCCACATCAGAAATAAGGAAAATAAAAATATAACTTTAAAACAAAGAAAGATAAGTACAAAGGTCACCCGAGATAGCCCATACTAGGATTATATGAAAATATGGATATGGAAGAAAAACAAACCATCAATGTCTGATGGAGATTTGTAGAAAACTAGATTTGGAGAAAGTTAACCAAAATAAAATCACAAACATGTGATTGGTTAAACGGTCATTGAATCCCCAGTTGGAAAAGTTAACCGGCAACATTATTGTTTTAAGTTACCTGTTATAATGTTTAGGAGTTTATTTAGGAGATTTACTAAGAACGTAAGGGAATGTACATACTTTTCATGTAGACTTTCATTCTTTAATAAAATTTTACCACAAACACATCTTTCACTCTAAAAGGTAATAGAACCCAAAAATATTCTATTTATCCTAATTGTATAAGGTTCCAAATATTAACACATACCATTTAGATTAGTAAAACTATTTTTTAATAACCAGGGACTTACTGTAGGCTAGTGGTAGGTAATAAAGGCCTGTCGCACTATGGTTCTGGGTTCGATTCCTGCAGCTTTTTCCGACGTGACGGGTTATGCCCCACCCTGTAGGTTGTCCTTTTCCTAAAACTATAGTATTATAATATTCCAAAAATAATCTTCAGAAATGTTTTAAACTTAAATAATACTATCCAAATATCAACTTATCCATTCTGACCTTTATGGTTATCCAAAATACTTCTGTCCAACTCACAGTCCAATTTTTATAAAGAAGGTAAACATAATGAAGATCCTTTTTTCCACATAACAACATGTGAATAACTTCATCATGTATTCTTTTAAAACACTTCAACATACTAAATTACCATAAATCCTTATTGATTACATTCATGATCCCTTATTCCTTATAGAATACTAGATATACTCATTCAATCAAAAAATTTATACAAATCATTAATCAGTTTCAAGGAAGTTATGAACATCCAATATAATTTATCCAAATCAATCATGTATTATTCCAAAATCACTATCTCGCTCTCAGAACCATATTATGGTTTATCTTTCTCTCATCCATTTATTTTCCAAAAATTTAACCTACTATGGAGTCACTTTTCTTGGTTCCACACAATCTCAAGTCCTTGATGAAATGGTATTGTAGTACAATCCTTATATACTCCATAATTATTATAACCAGTACATCATTGTACAACACTCAAATTACAAAATTCATTAATAACAACATAAGAACAATAATCATTCCTCCTCATTTATGGTAGTATCATAACTTTATTATTATCCAATAACTTCATTTGGGGAATACTCTGATGATTTGGAAATTGGTTTCCAGAGTTTCCCCTCTCCATGAAGATGAAGCATTGTACATTTGAAACCTTTTTCTTACCCTTGCAGTCACGCACTTGGTGTCCTTTTTCTCCACACTTATAACAAAATCACATTCCCTTCAGGAAAGTTCCAAGGTGTTTCCTCCCACAGTTTTTACATATTGGAAAATTCTTCTTTTCCCACATCCCTTTTTTCATCATTCTCTCTTCCATCCTTTTCTTCTCTTTCTTCCCTTCAAATCCATAAGACTCGGAGAATTATTTACTTATCTTATTAACACATGATACTATTTCTTCATATGTTGAGAACACATGGGAGATTATTTCCCTTCTAAATGTTGGCTTAATACCGTGAAAGATATGATCCTTCTTACGCTTTGGATCATACGTATTGTTGGAGTTCACATTCCTTCCACTGGGAACCATTTCTATACAATGGCATAAACTAGGTTAGTTTATGAATTGCAATAAATAATTCCATACTTGTAAAATACTTAATGTAAATTGAATGGTTTATAGATATAATCCATAATCATAAAAAATATTTTCTTTGAGGAAGTATATACTCATTACCCTTCATAGTGGTTTATAAAGAAAACGAGAATTATCCTAAGAATATCCCCCGGGAGTATCGTAACCAAGAGTGCAGCAAGGCCCGTTTTCGTGCACCAGTTCTCGTTGGAGTCTAGCTCAAAGCGGTGATTTCAGGTTTTTCCCCTAGGTACATATGTGCCAGATCCACCTCTACCTGCTCGTATCAAGACATGGATGTATTGCTCGGAAAACTCACAAAATCTCTATAATACCAAAATTCTAGGATGTTCTTCTATACTAATCCTCAAAGTCTAACTTTGGGATATGTGATCGAATAAGATTTTATCTAAATATATCTTCCAAGGTTAGTACTAAACTGCATCTGATGCCAACTGTAACGCCTTAACACCAGTAACCCAGAGTCGGTGCATTACTTCGTAACATTGGCATGATCACAAAAGATCAAGTCTCGAAAGACCGATTAGTTTAGTATCCTTGGAAACACTAGATACATTCATAATTGTTACATTACTTCATAAAGTGAAAAACTAAAATAACATAGCCTCCATTTTCCACACTCATATCCCCTTCAGACTATCCCTGCAGGTCATTCCTATAATACTTCATCACATCCTGGAAAAATTAAAACATTGAAAGGGGTGAGCAGAGAGGCTCAGTAAGGATAACAATATAGCGGAAGATTTCATAAATAAACATAAACATTTAAGGAAATGTACGACTAAAAAACCCTTTAAACTTGAAATTCAACATAATATTGCAAAAGTAAAATGAGATAATGCCATTTACTTAATGACATGGATATTCTACTGGTCGAATAATCACATGCAATATCAATAACCACTTTCATAATGATGGGATGCATAATGCCAGACTATCATAACCACGTAGCCAAGGCCTCAAGCTAAGAATACAAATAAGATTTTGTCAAGGCCTCGTGCCAAGACACTAGTTTGTCTCATGAGACCTGCCGATTCATAGAGGAGATATAGCAGGCTCCACCCATCACTTATTAAGTCCAATGCATTCCTCATATGAACAGGTTTAAACATATCATAAACCATAACATAATCGTATCACATAAAACATGCATAAAGGAAACATAACATTTCCACATTTCAATCACAAGATATCAATACAACACATTGATATAATAAAAACACTTTTAAAACCATTTTCAATACGAAAATAAAAGAAAAGTATAACATAGTATTTATTTTTATTTTTTAAAAAAGGTATGGCTTATAGAGGAAGCCGAAACTCAAATAATGGTCACGGCGGCGGAGAAGTCGTTGTCACCGCATACGTATGACAAAAACATTCTCATTTGTCGTTTAATCAATGCTTCGTATAAAGAAATTCCTTTTAAATAAACGTAAAAGTCAAAGGGGTTTATACACCATATAAAAGAAATTTGTGTATAAAACAAAATATGCCTCAATGAAAAGAGATTGAGACGAAGTCCTTACAAAGATCATTTTTTAAATAAAATAGATATATTATGTGTATTCACTATTAGTACACATAAAGATATTAAAAATAAAAGATAGTACATAATAATACCCTGACATAATTTGAAAGAAGGAGATTAACCCAAAGAATGGAAATTGGGTTAAGAAGTTCCCTTACCTCGTGTCCGACATGACTCGACCATTCTTTAACCTCCTGAATAATAAACTAGTGTTAATTTATATTTTCTTAAGAACCTTTTTCGTGTTCATTATTACTTTTATATCACTTATTACCATGTTATGAACATTATGTAATTATTTAAGTTAATAACGGTCATTTTGTCGATATTTGGTACTTGAGTAAAAAATAAACTTCTTATAATTACATGTTGCTCATGTGGTGAAATATCCATTATATCCAGAATTATATTCATGTCTTAGATATCATATATATCATATATATCTATTATATACATTAATTCATAATATTACATAACATTTATAGGTAAGAAATGAAATGCACCATTCATGGAGACAGTAAGTCGTACGTACGCATGCACGCTACTTTCATTTCTATTTCATATTTAATGGAATGAAATCATAATGATATAAAGGTATATTATAATTCCAGTATAATATCATATATAATTTCATTTACTCCATCCTTTATACATCCCACATATGGCATTAACGATTCAAATCACGTTGAGGGGGCGGTAGTCCGCACTTCCTAAAACGAAAATATCGCGTTTATCCATAATGGAAACAATAATGGTATGCCATTAATAAAAAATACAGAACCTTAATAAAAACATAAACATATTATATATCATATATATAAATATATTGACATCTTAATGGCCACTTTTGAAGGTGTTATATGAGTGTTGAACAATCATCGTTTCGTGAGGCAGAAATTCACCATCCACAGAAACAGTGTGTTCTTTAACCATTAGATGTAGGTGTGTGTTAGTGTAGCTCAAATTAATCTTATAACAACATACTAGTATATTTAGGATACTGGTGTTGTTACAAAATAAATGAATACAAAGAGTTTATGGGTTTGGATAAGCAAAATAAAACAAAATAACATAAGAGAAGACATTACCTTAAAATCGGGTAACTCTTTTGATTTGAGCCAAAGGCTTCCTTGGGAAAAATTATTCCCAAAGTGAGGCTTCTAGGAGTAATTGAGGGAAGTTGGGAGAGAATTTGGGAAGAGTTTGGCCAAGAAAAATGTCTTGAATGTGTGAATAACATGGTAGTGGTGGGGGCCTTTTATAACTGTAGAGGAGGGGCACTCTTGGAAAGTAATGAAGTGTTACTTTATTATAAAATGCTTTTAGGATTATAAAGGTCCCACACATATATAATTCGAGGCTAAGGTGATAAGGGTTCTAAATATTCTCATCCAATAGGCTTTGGAAAAGTGTAATGCTTATATTTGACATTATCCTTCTATTTTATTAAAATCGTTAATTAATGAGGTAGTCGCTGCATCATCATGGTGTCATAAATAATTTAATTTATTTAATGTCTAAATATTATAAAAAACTTAGTTATGTAGGAAATATTTTTATCTTTCTAATAAATATTTATAGTCAAAAATATTACTTTTATAACCCCATTTAAAAATTGTTTTTGTAAAATAACTCATGTCTGTGACATTTTTATTTTAACATTAAATAAAAAGTTTTTAATGACATTTTCCTATCAAAGTGGCTCCATGGGGTACCAAAGTTGACACATGGATTTTCGTGGTCGGCCATGACTCATCCAATATGGGTAGGACAAGTGTAAAGGTAATTTCATATTTTTATAATACCATTTTTACCTTAAATTTCACTAATTATCTTTAATCGTGAATAATGAAACTTAAATGTTACTATTCACCAAAAAATTATTTTAATCCCATTGAACCAAATTTTACTTCCTAATGGCAACCGTGTATGTAGGATTTTTGAAAATCAAATCACATAAGTGGTAATATTTCATTTAAACGAAAAAATAGTTATTTAACTACCACTTAGTGGTTTCACTATTCATCAAAAATTGATGTTTTTCAGAATAGTGCCAAAATTTTACCCTAAGCTATAATTGATATTCTGAATTCCAAAATGATGTCTATTTTGAAAAATTCCAATCATATATGTTGTATTAATTAATTAATTCCTGTTGTCACAAAAAATAGCGTTTTTTAAAGAAACAATATATATCAAAAGATTGACAATTGTTTATGTCCAATTTCAAAGTGAAATTAAATATAATGAACACCATTGGATAAAATGGAAAAAATCTATTCTAATTATACTTTTAAAACACTCAATAGTATAATTTATCACTATAATTTATTTTGATTAAAAAAGTTGTTTTTAAGTATTTTTCACTATTCATAAAAAATTGGAAGTTCTCAGAAAAATACCAAAAATTCAACATAGGATAATTTCGATATTCCGAATCCAAAAATGAAGTCCATTTTGAAATATAAAATATATATAATTTAATAAAGTGGGTATTACTATTCATAACAGCTACTTTGATTGGTTGTGCTGTGTGTTAAAACTCGAAGTTGCGTACAACACACACTACTGTATTATTCAAAGAGAAGTGTACCGTGGAAGCTCAGGGTGTTACAACCAGTAAGGTTTCAAACAACCCCAAATGATATTTGAATCCCAAGAATAATCTAGAAAACAACAATGGAATAAGGCATACATGGTAAATTCTAACAATTATTAACTTTTGAATAAAATTGTTCTTAATCAATAGAATGAGATGATGAGTCAAGGATCCGAGCTGAGGGAGTTGAAGACACAAATAATGTAGATCGTCACTGCCCTCCATGCACTGGTAACTAAAAACTAATGAAATATTTTTCCTATCCTGCTTCAAAATCATATGGGAATGTTAGTGTCCTCACAATGAAAAGTGGGATGAAAATGAACGATACATTTGTACCTACCATTCCACTAAGATTCCCCTCAAATGCTGGGAGGCCTCATTCCATACCAACTGAAGGGAAAAAAAGGTGAAATAAAAATATAAAAAAATAATGATGATGTTCCTTATAAACCCCTTCCCTATAAAAATTTGGTTGTACAATCCATGAAGATGGTAGAATAGGAGATTCTAAAAAAAGTTTTGGATAGATTCAACCGTGTGTATATCAACATCCTTCTACTTAAATCCATCAAGAAACCCCCATGGTATGTGAAATTTTTAAATGAACTTTTTACAAATTGAAGAGGGATTAAGGTAATTGAGAGAATAAATCTTGGAGGGAATGATTCAGGACTCATTACACCATCTCTAGCAATTCCAAAAAATTGAAAGGATATAGGTACATTCACCATCCCATGAACCATTGGGGAGTTACACTTTTGTGAAGCTCTTTCTGATTTAGGAGCTTCCACAAATGTAATTCCTCCCACTGTATTATCTTCTTTACCAGTTTGTGAGTTTAAAATGATGAGACTAGTGGTACTGTTGGAGAATTGAGCTATAGAATATCCATTAAAATTACTTAAGGAAGTACTTTTTTGGGTTAGAGATATGATATTTCCAACAAATTTTTAAATTCTTAACATTGAGGATGACTGGGTAAGATCTCATGCTTCCATTATCATAGGTAAACCCTTACTCAAAACATAAAAAACTATCATAAATGTACATGAGGGTACACATTTCATGGTTCTTGGAGATGATGTTGTGATATTTAAGGTTATTAACTCCATGAAGAATCCCTTCAAAGACTATTCTGCGTTTATTATCTCCCATTTTGAACCCCCATGTAAAACCGAAATAGAAATTAATTGCCCTATGCTTAAGTAGATTATAAGTATAGGTACTAGTTTTGTGTCTAAGAGTACATCCATGCCGATTTATAATTCACATGACTCTATTAGTTATGATTTTTTAATGGAATTATATCCTAATTTTTATTATGTGAACTCTGATTATGACTTGGATGTTGAGTATACTGATGGATTTGAGGTTTTATTCCCTAATTGTGATGATTTATATTCTAGTATTGGTGCTCTTTCTGCACATATTTTGGTTCTTTTATTTTCTACATCTGTACATCACCCCCATTCATTGGAACACAATCCATTTCCATCTAATCTCAAATACTCATACTTGTAATTTGGCAATAGATTACCCATAATAATTGAAAATAATTTTCCTTATGATAATGAATAAATGATTTTAAATCTTTTGAGGGAGAATATCAGGGAAATATGGTGTACCATGGCTGACATATCAGATATTACCCCCTCCATTTTAATGAGTAGGATTATTTTAGAGGATGTTGATAAACCGGTTAGGAAGCTAAAAAGGTGACTCAATTCAATCCTTCATGATGTTGTTAAAATAGATGTTGAAAAACTTCTCAATGTAGGTATAGTAAATCCCACATCAGATTCCCAGTGGGTGAGTTCTATTTAGGTTGTCCCTAAAAAATGTGGTGTTACTATTATTAAAAATGATAAAGATGAGTTAAATCCAATGAGGGTACATAGTAGTTATCCTGATTGTAGTGATTATAGGAAACTAAATCAATCTACTCACATGGATGATTTCACCATAACATTTTAGATCATATGCTTGAGAGAATAGCTGGGAAAACACATTATTGCTTCTATGATGGATTTTCGAGATATTTTCATGTTCTAATTGCTCTTGAGGATTAGGAGAAGACAACATTCACTTGGCTATTCACTAATTTTTCCTACCAAAGGATGCCATTGGGACTTTTCAAAGCCCCATGTACCTTCCAGATATGCAGGGTGAGTATTTTATTTATTTTATTGAGACCTGCATGAAGGGATTCCTTGATGATTTTATGGTCTATGGTTCTTCCTTTAAATACTGTATCTCTAGTTTGAGAAATGTGTTGAATCGTTGTATTGAGAAGAATCAAGTCTTGGACATTGCAATGTGACATTTTAATGTAGATCATGGAATTGTATTAGGTAATGTGTAGTCAATACATGGGATAGAGGATGATAGATCTATGGTAGATATTATTTTATCCCTACCTTATCCTTCATGTTTGCGTGATGTTAGATCTTTTCTAAGGAATGATGGATTTTATCAGCGCTTCATTAATAATTTAATTAAGATTTCTCTTCCTATGTCATGATTACTTCAAAATGATTCTGATTTTGTGTTTCATGATTCATGAAGGACTTAATTTGATGTGCTAAAGAAGTGTCAGACCACTCCACTGATCACACAACCACCACGGTGGGAGATTTCTTTTAGCTTATGTATGATGCCTCAAACATTGCGATCACAGCTATCTTATCTAAGATGGTGGAGGTACGTTCACATGTGATTTCATAAGCATCAAGTACAATGTATTTGGCCCAATCAAACTACAAAACCACATAAAAGGATTTTATTACAGTGATATTTGATTTATATAAATTTAATTCATATTTATTTGGATCTAAAGTAGCTGTTTTCTGTATCCTTGAGGCTCTGAGGTACCTATTTAAGAAGCCTAATGCAAAGCCCAGGCTAATCCAATGGATTCTTGTTCTTCAGGAATTTGACATTGAGATAAAGGATAATAAGGGTCGAAAATCCTAGTATAGGGCCACCTGAGTAGGCTTACTCTCACACTAGAGGATAACACCACGAACCATGTACCACTTTGAGACACTTTCCCTGATGAGCAACTTTATTCCATATTAGGTTTGTATCCTTAATATGAAGATATAGTTAACTACCTTGTGGACTGTATAATTCCTACAACATTAATGAAACATCATGTCCAATAATTAAAAAGTGAGTCTCGGTATTATGTTTTGGATGATTACCCCCATTGGGAAATTTGTATAGATCATGTTATTAGGAGGTGTGTTCCAGATCCTGAGTTTGAGCCTATTTTTCAATTCTACTATATAGTTTCTTGTGGTGGATACTTTTGACCCCAATGGACACCTTAACAGATTTAGACTCTATATTATATTGGCCTAACTTATTCGATAATTCTTATGTGTATTGTATGTCGTGCTCACATTTCCAACATATATGGAACATTTCTAAGATACATGAGATGCCCCAAAAACCTATACTATTCTGTGACATTTTTAATATATGGGGAACCAATTCTAGGGGTCCATTTCAAAGTTCATTTGGTGTTTTTATGATATGGTTTCTGTTGACTATGTGAGAAAATTGGTGGAGGCTAAGGCCACCAGGACTGATGATTCTCATCCTATTGTGGATGCTGTGAAAGCACAATTTTTTTTCCAATTTGGAGTATCAAATGCCTTCATCAGTGACCATGGGACACACTTTTTCAATCATAATTTGGATTTTATTCATCGGATGTATGGGGTGACACACAAAACATCCACATTATACCATCCCCAAAAAAATGGTCATGATGAGGTTTCAAATTGGGAGCTGAATCAAATTTTTGGAAAAAATTGTGCATCCGAAGAGGAAATATTGGAAAAAAATTCTTAGATGATGAGCATTGGGCTTATAGGACAATATACATGACTCCTATTATTATGTATCCATTTAAGATTTTCTTTGGGACGTCATGTTATCTCCCCATGGAATTTGAGCATCGGGATTATTGGGCAATAATGAAATGTAACATGGATTTGGCCCAAGCTAGTATAAAAAGGAAGATAAAAATTCAAGAGCGTGAGGAGATTTGATTGTCTTAAAATGAGAACTCAAGGCTCTACATGGAAATATAAAAATAAGGACACGAAAAAATTATCCAGGAAATGGAATTTAATGTTGGAGATAAAGTCTTTCTCTATAGTTCAAGACTAATGTTGATGCCTGTTAAGTTGCAATCCAGGTTGTTAGGTCATTATTTTATGACTAATTGTTTTCATTATGGAGTAGTTGAGATAACATAAGAGGACACATTAATGATCGTTATAGTCAATGGAAAACTTTTGATGAAATATATTGAGGGGCTTCCTACTGATGCAGTGAATTTCATCACACTGCATGACCCTATCATCACTTGAGCATATTACGTTGTTCCTAACCCTTTAAAATTTATATTCATTATCCGATTTAAAATTATACATTTAATGTGCATATATCATCTCATAGGTTCACATTGAGAACAATGAAAATTTTTTATTGTGGGGTTGGGGACACCATTTTGGGGTAGATATTTAGGATTTTTATTTAGGTGTATTATGTGTATTTTCAATTAGGTATTGGGTTAAATTTTAAAAAAACAATAAAATAAATAACCAAACCAATATATCATGTAACATTTCCATGTGAAGCATATAAAAATTTCATGTTTTTCAAATTCATTGGTAGAAATATAAGCATGAGTAATATTTCATCATCAAGGGTTTAATTTTATATAAAAAGATGTTGTCGATGATATGAATGGTTTTGACATTATAAAACCATTAATATTTTGACATTATTATTTTTGATATATGTTCATGGAAAATAATTTTATTGATTTCTACTCACATTTTTCCAAATTATAATTACTTGTGAGTTTTTCTTACCCTGTTGAATGTATAATCCTGGTAACCAATCCTTTTAATCTTATAACATAGACTTTCCATATATTTGTTTCTCTTCCAATCATTTCCATCACTATACCAGATTGACCAATGTGTGGTAACCTAATATCTGAATGATTTACTCTCTAAAAAAATTAAAAATAATTCCAAAAATAAAAAAAACAATCAATAATGAAGGGAGTGATGAAATGTATGACATGTGCAGATATTTAGAATGGGAGATCATGGTTAGACTTCTGGAAACTCTTAAATGAGTGAGTTATTGGTATTCAATTGCAAAGGATGTTGAACAGTTTCAGTAGAATAAGAACATATAAGAAGAAAAGTTTTAATTGACCTGAATGTACGAGATAAATGGTAGAGATATAAGATTATAATATTTTTCATACACACCCTTTGAGAATTAGTGTCATTGCAGACCCATGAATTGGTTCACTGTGATTAGTTTTATGAATCCTACATACTTTTGTTTTGACATAATTTATATGAAAATAAATTTAAAATTTATTGATATTGACATTATATGGGATTCTTACACATCATATATTTTCACTATAGATTGAAAAATATGAATATGCATTTCTTATCATAATTTACTAATCGAATACATGATATGTTATTTTTCCCAGGAGTGAAAAAGGGTAAGTGTGGGGGAGTTGATAAAAATGTTTTTGTTAAATATTTTTCTTGGTTATAAATGATATAAATTCCTCACATTATGGTAAATGTGTTCGTTTATAAAATATTTGGGATTAGATCATTCACTCGAAAATTTATTAAAAGTTCTGGTTTTACCCTATAAAATATAAAGTAGAATTATAGACATAAATATTTTGATATTTATTATTTGAAAAATAATAATTAAATGTGTTCTTGACATAATGGTCTACAATAGTTATTGAGTAAATTATAGCTAAATCATGCATTTGGTTGGCTCAAATGTGCCATGAAGTTAGTGTTGGGCTAGACTCTCCAGAATGGTCAGGGGTTTTGTATTTGGGTCATATCTTCTTCATATTTTCTTATATTAGGCCCATATTTTGAGAGGTGATAGAAATACCTTTTTCACATATTAAATAATTCACGAATGAGAGATGATTCAAGCTTTTTGTTGGTCAAATGGGTGGTTAATGTTGGATTAAAATATTGGGACTAATTTCCCCAGTCAGACTTAAAACCAATTGTAACCTAGAATCCCCTCCACTCTATAAATTGTTATTTCGTTATTTTGGATGGGGTTGGATGTGACATATAGGATTGAGAGCCGAGGTGAAGTGGTTCCTTTCCATTTAAATTAACCATTGCAGGATGGATACTTTCAAGCTATGATCTCCTCCAAAATGTGCTTCTCTTCCTATTCTTTGTTGTAATGTTTTTATTCTTTCACGAAACCTCTTATTTTATCTTCCATTTCAATTATTTTGATCGACATAATGATTATATTATGTTTCTATTTGGTCTAAAATTATTGAGTATATGCAATATTGGGTCATACCCCTTATAAAATGTTCCAAATACAATTCACTTCAACGATGTTTACACCTCTAATGGAAGAGTAGTATTTTTTATAATTGATCAATCTCATACCTTTTTCATTCATCTATTTTGAATCAATGAAAAACTATAATTCCCATAATATGATATATTAATTTATTTTTAAAGATAAATTAAACTAATCAAGAGGTTTAACAATTGATTCATAAAAATTCCTTGTGGCGGTTTTCCTAAATTGTGAGAGTGTGATCTTAATCGATAATACAAGACCACACAAGATAAATTTGAAGAGTTAAAATATAATACCTAAACTCAATGAATAATCACATCCAGAGTGGATATGTGCTCTAATTAAGCACTGACCACATTCTAACCTAATAACATCAATTATAGCAGGGTGCAATGATGGCATGTTCCTAAGCTATCCTAGGGTTTAAGTAATTTCAGCTTTGTTGTTATGTTAACTCCCGTAGAGGTTGAGGATTAACAAATAAGGGGATTAAAATTAAGTAGATTTTAATTTAAATGAAAATAATAATTAATTAAGTGAAGCGGTAGAGTTAGATTGATTATGCCTTTTAAAATAAATTCTATGAAATCATCATCTTTTTGCGTCTTTTTAATTGAACATTATTTCAAAAATAAAATAAAAAATATATATTATCTTCTTCCAGAAAAATTCTTCAAGTTTTATGAATGGTTACAAGTCCCCCAAATACATTCAAGTAGTGTTATTAATCCATTTTATTCTATTTTTAAAATACTTTTAATATTTAGTTAAATTTACTTCCTCCTTTGAAAGACGACCTTGATCAGCCACTCTACTGCACCTAAATACCCAAAAACCACTAATCATTTGAGGGAGAACACGACAGTTCCATCCAGTAACTACAGTATCATATATATATATATATATATATTATATTTTAATTATATTAATGTATTATCCATCATCCAATCCCTTTTACTCTATTTTTATCATAAAAATGAAAACATCATATGTGATTTGTCGATTCACCAACTTTGTGGATGTCGAGTTATCATTTTCCATTGCTACATTTAAGTCTAGTAACAATAAAATTATTATCATAATTTTTATATTTTAATATAAATATTATATGTTATAAAATGTGCTTTAACCAATATATAAAGATAAAATAAAATAAAATGACACGAGTTTGTGAGGATCATAAAAACAACCAAAATAAAATAATATATTTTCATTAGCATTTTACCTAATAAATAATCATAATAAAACATAAAGAAATAATATACTAATGAACTTAATCTTCTATAACCTCATTAATATTAAATAATTTCACATATGGTGGAGTTGTTGCAATTTTATAAAATAATCATGTTTATAGTCAAGGGAAATCACCTTAAAACTATGAAACGAATGCTCTTGGAACAACAAAATTAAATAGTATAACTAATCAAAATGGTCATAAATGAACATAAAAAAATTAAAATAAATAAAATTTTATTTTAATAGGTTCATAATTATTTATTTAATTAAATAACCTAATTTTATTATTTAGTACATTAAGTATAAGTGTATAATACTTTCAGGGATAAGGTAAGGGTTTATCATCATTCATTAACTTATATGAGATATATTCTTAATTAAACACTTATTTCATATGTTTGGTGTACATAAAGACCATTAATATATCATATAATTAATATATTTATGTTAATTAAATTAAATATTTCATTTCATGGACATTAATTTTAGTTGGCATGTGGTTTGACTGATTATAATGTGTTAAAGGAATTGTTAACCAAATCTCCATTCTTTAGGTTAAACTTCTACTCCATTTATTATGCCATGATATAATTATACATGAAAGGAATTTCGAATATATAGTGTTGTATTTCCACTTTTTTATGCGTATTTATAGCTGATACAAATAATCTAATCAGTTTTTTATTGCTCACACATTATTTTAAAAGTAATTTTTTAAATGTTAATTTAATCATATTTAAAAGGAATGTTTATTACAACATTTATAATATGGGTGAGTTTTCCAAATTTAATGAATCGTAACTTTTTTATAAATACTATACTATTTTAAAATGTTATTTTTAAATATAAATTTTTCTTTTATAATAGTGCGGATTTTTAAATAACTGATTTCAAAGTAAAAGTGGTATTTCTATCCAGAGTTTTCAAGGATTTTATTTGAGTATTTTAATCTATGTCAACACTTTTTGTGGTATCATTTTCTCAATTAAGGATTAATATCTTATGATTCCATCAAACATTATTATAATTTTTATTATTATTATTTTAACATTGGATGTACTAATTTCATTAATCATATTACATGGTATAGTTTATGATTATGTTTATTGTTTGGGGAATGTTATTTCCATTTCATATTACAGTTTTAATATTAATTTATACATTGAATAAGTTTCACCAATTTAATATGTGGGATGAATTAGACTTAGTAGCTTATGGTCATCGTCAATTATAGCCCCTTGATGCATCAGTATGTCTCATGAGACAAACTAGTTTGGGTATTGGATAATGTCCTCCCTGATTAAGTATGCTGTCTTGGATGAAACATTGATGGTATGTTTAAGATGTCTTTTATTATGAATTCACACATTATGATATTAATTATTTCTAATCTATGTGATTATTTGATTGGTGTAATATCTATTTTTTTGATTCATTATCATGTGATTATTTATATGGAAACTTTTTATCATCATTTATTACTACCATAATATGCTTAAGAATGTGTTTTGATGTCATGTTTTTTTAGATATTAACCTTGGATTTATATTTTTACTTACATATGATAGCTTCTTTTGTATGTTTATCCTTAATGAGAATCTGATAACACCCCTTTCTTATGTTATAGTTTTTTCCAAAATTCAAAGGTGTATATTATTATTGACATGCAAGGATAATCATTTAGAATATGTTTACTTATAATAGAGTTACTATATAGTATTTAATTTTAAGTTCTAATGTAATTATAATTTTATTAATCCAGATTACCAAATATACTAAAATATTTTGTCTTTTGGGATTCAATCACTTTTACTTATTACAAATGTTATAAAGTAAGTAAAAACTCTATGCTACTAGGGATGTTGCCTTTACACTAAATGTGGATGTTCATATTTCTAACTAATATTACTAATTCATTATTTCATGATAAAAAAATAAAATTTATATTCTTATATCTTATTTATGAATTTAATAAAAAAATCCTTTTTGATAAATATTCTCCATAATGTGATTTGATTCAAATTTTCTTTCATTTTCAATGGTATGACGTATTTTTTCAATCTTTTTAATTCAAAATTCATGTCACATAAGAAATTAAACCCATAACAATCTCTCTTAAACCATAATGGATGATACAAATAGTTGTTTTAATGATTATATAAGATATTATTATTCAATTTTATTTTTAAATTACGGGAAGATTTAATTAGTTTTTAAATATTTAGTAAATTTGCTATCTGTGGCATTTTGATCAACTCTTCTAAAAAAATAATACTCTCAAAAAATACATATAGTATCAATTTTTTTTCACAATTTAGTTTTTGTAGAGGTATCGTTATTAAATTGGAAACTACAAAATATTGTTAATATTTCTTATACATTCTCTCAATTTGAAATTAAAATTGTAAAGATTTATAATAAATAATGTATAAATTCACTTATTTATTTATATATATTTTATCACAACAATATTTGTATCTCCCACCACCATAGAATGTTTGACTTAGGATATAATCATATGATCAGTACGATTAGTTATATTTATATTATTGTTTAGTTAAATTTTATCTTTATTAGTGTCCTTTTTTATAGATTATTAAATGGAAACATCATCTTACTCTTTATCTAAATACTACTTTAAAAACATTGTCACTCGATGACCACATTAGTTCAATGGGTTCTTAACAATTTATGGGTTCCATTATTGGGGTACTGAATAAGCTATTATTTAGAATTATAAATTATTAATTTAAATTATGGAAAATACTGAACTTTATATAAATTAAAAATATATGGGTGACAGGATAAATAAATTTATAGAGTATATAAACAAACATTTTACAAATATTAGCATGTCCCAAAACATATAAAAATTATCTTATCGTGTTCATTTTCATAAAATATACTATCACCTTTTTTATAATATATATAATATTATTCCAGAGATAAATATTCTATTTCTATATTTTATATCATATTTAAATATAATTTTTTAATTCTCTCAAATAATAATATGTTATTTTTCTTCATATATTTTTAAATTAATATAATCCCTCTTAAGACATAACATAGAATAAACATAGTAGGATAAACATTCATCCATGAATAACTCCAATATTGTATCCACCATCACATTCATGGCATTTTTCTTATAAAACTATATGTATCCATGTCCACTAATAATTTAAAATAGTCCTTGAATAGGTGAAATTTTGTTAAGGTCAGGTGAGAGTAGTTCTATATTTATTTACTAGTTCCAATAGCATTCTATTTCAATAGTGATATCCATTAAAAATAATAATGTCCATTCTAGGATAATCACTATAATATCATATCAATAAAAGGGAAGGGAATGTGCCCCATCCATGTTGAATTTTTTATACATTTATAAAAATTAAAAAGTCTTATCCTTGTAAGCATGTGAATATAGATTAATTCATATTTCAAAACCATTTTCCCTTTATTATTTTAAATTATATTCAAGAGGATCTCATATTCACATTAATATATAAGGTATATGATTCTTATATATGATATGATAAAAAACATAATTGTCACTACATCCGTCATGGGAGGTGTCGACCTCCTTATAGTGGTCATGTATGTTAACCATATTCACCATGTCTTACATTGTGGGTATGATGGTAAGGGATGATACATTTTATATCTTTGAAAATCAATTTAATAGTAATATTCCTTCTTTAAGAAAATAAAAAATATAGTTTTCTTATTTTATTGAATTTATGAGACTAACAATCTTAAGTAATTGAAATCCTTCAACAATGAATTTATAAAATAGGTTACTCGAGATTTTATTTGGTATATTTCACAATATAGGGAATTAAAAATATGAAAATATTCCTTATATGGTGTTTAAATACATTATAATTTCCATAAATTTCAAATAATACTACATTCTTCCCTTTGACCAATAATTATTCATTAAATTGTTCAATTAGGTTCTTCTCATATTCATATATCATAATAAATAATATATATTTATTTTTAGCTTTAATAATTTATTAAAAATAAATAGGTTCATCATCATGATCAATATCATTTATCAATTTAAAAGTGAAATTCTCCTCTATGATTGAAAATTAAACTATCAATTGTTTATTTAACTATATTCCAACCTATGGATAGAACTCCTTCACTAATTTTTTTTCCACCTACCTTTTCTTATTTCATCAAAATGATAAGAATGTTTGTAAAATGTATATATATGTATAACAAAATACTAATGTAGAAAATAATATTAATTAGGTATTTTATTGATGAATATAAAATGTTAATAGACACAATTATAGTATTGGCATTATTTAATAAGAGTTTCTTATATAAGTTTAATGAAATAAAATTTTCACTTTCACAAAATCAGAGATTTTCTTCTTCAATGTGTATGATCTAATTGTACATATTATGGATAATATACCTTTATTATAATTTTTAGTTCAAATTTTTTCATTGATACATTTCTATACATTCCTCAATTTTAAATATCCCCTTCATTTTCCCTATTATTTTCATGTTTGAAAATTTATCATTATGAAACATAGTGTACATCCTTAGATATGATATTTCCCATGTATGTAGAATTTTATGTGTATATGATTGAAAATTTCAATGAATTTATTATTTTATGGATATAATGTTAATTATAAAATCCACTTCGAGTTGTTGAGGGAATATTTTTATGGAAAGCATTCGACTCATTAGTATAATATATATTATTTCTTGTTATTTCTTTCTCATATTCCTCCTTTGTTTTCATCGGTATTTAAATTTACATTATTATCTCTACCAAAACCTCATCATTTATAACAATGGAGAAATTTTCCAACCATAACAGAAGTATATATTAATTTATTTTAAATATTTATTTAGAACAGATCCAAATAAATTACAATCTCAGAACCTATTTATTTATTGTATTTGTGTATTATCTTCATAAAAATATAATTTTTAATTTAATATTTTAAATATACCAAACAAATATCCACAAAATATATCATGCTATAAATAATACTCATAACACAACTATTTATTTCTTGGTAAATAGGCATTGAATAAAAGAGAGATCTTAGTTGCCCAGTAGAAATAAAATTTAAATATCAAATCTGATAATAAGATTAATATTTGAGTATGACAACATAATCATGTAATGTATTAAAAATATAAAAAATTAATATATAATAAAACATAAATCATAAATAGTCCATCATGGAAAAACAATTTTATTATAAAATATTGAATGACTTAAAGGATTGTGGAAACATTACTCAATAATCATGAGCTATGAAAGTCGAGCATAAATAGTTTTCATGATAAAAAATTTTGAAATAAAAATATGGGACATAACAATAGATTAAAATAATTTATTATGTAAGGGCTCTTTTCTAGTCCCATAAATTTTTTCACATGATATATAAGGCCTTACATAATGAATTGGATGGGTATATATTTTTTCCCAACTATAGTGAAAATATTACAAATTGTGTTTACTCACAATTACATAAAATGTAATATAATTAGATATATTTCATTATATAATGAATTTGAGGGATATATAATTTCAGTCCCACCAATCACATAACTAAAAACCATACATATGTGTTCCACATGATCAAGAAATCAGTCTTAATTCTATACTATTATAATATCCCAAATAAATAAAATGGTATTCATGAAAACATAAATTATTAATTTTCATTATCCACGAAATTGACGATGATCATTAGATAATTTACCTAAGGGGTCATTAGTGTCATTAAAGTATGTTGAGATATATTCAAAACAATTTATATGGCTATTCGAAAAATTATTTTTAAAATATTAAAAAATAATAAATACTAATTGAAAAAAGTGATTTTAAATATAAAATTATCATAAATGAATATTTTTTGAAATAAAATGGTGAGGTGAATAAAAAATAAGGTTATGAATTTTGAAATGATGAAAATAATTCTTCATAAATAGAATTGATTATAAATAGTGGAATAGAGAAACAATGTAAAAAATATTAAAAACATACATTTCACACATTTAAAGGAATGTAATTGTTATTATAAATTTTTAGAAAAAATTAATATAAATATGTATAAGGAAATTAATGAAATCATAATAATAACATTTACATGGAGGGTAATTTTTCGAACTTAAAGGAATGTATAGTTTTGGATCCATATAGATGAATAAATTTATTTTAATTTTGTAATAGGGGAAAGTAAAATATTGTGACAAAAAATAAAATTTATTTATAAATCATTATAGTAAAATTTATGGGAATTTATAAATAATATATAGTTTTAATAATTTTAAATATATCCATATACAATATCAATTATAAATTCTAATAAAATCCCAAACTACTTTAGAAACTATATAATAAAAACAACATAAAAGATAAATACTATGATGAACTTGTAAAATAATTTAATTATATATTATTTTTTATAATCATATATCCATAAAAACTATACAAACAACACAAATGAAATGTAATGTTCAATATAATGAATAACTCAATAAATGAAAACAGAGTTTAGAACTGCTTATATTCACACCCGAATTCATAAATGAAATATTATCCACTTTGAAAAAAAATAAAATGATATTATTAACATATTAATGTACCTTATTAATAGCTATTACATTTTATACATGTAATTATCTTCATATATTTCACATAAATAAGTCATTTTGTGTTCATTTTCATCATATAGTGTGAGTAATATTTATTGTTTTGTTTAATATTTTCAATTGCAATGTAAATACTATTTAAACAAAGAAAATAATCATTAATAAATTATTAATGGTTGTGGAATTATATAGATACAATGGTTTATTTATTCATATTTTATTTTTATAAGTCATATCGTGTGTTTTATGTTTATAAAACCCAAAATTATCATGTTTCGGGTAATTTACTACTAATACAAATTTATATTATAATGACCATTAATTATTTTTCCACTATTCATGAATGATGTTAAAAAAATATTACAAATAATTATAATTTATTAAATTTATTAAATTTTTATACTATTCAAGCTGAAAATGTGATGTTGGTTCATCATCATTCATATATTCTCATAAATTGGTATAAGCAAGAACATATTATATTAATAAAATGAGTATATGTATTGAGTATTATTAAAATAGAATTATTTTTAAGGAAAAATAGTGAATATAATAGAAGAAAATTATATTGTATACTATGATTTATAATTAGTAGATATGAGATATATTCAGAAAATATCAGGGATGAACATATCTTTTGTTATGAATACACTCCATTTCAAGACATGTTCCATGAGAATGACTAATTAAGGCCTCTTTTATTTGACCATATGAAACCAAAATTCTAAGACACGTATATATAGAAATAATGGGAAGGAATTGAATTTATTTTTTATTATAAGATTGGTTTTGATTGAGTGTTTGATAGGTCTTATTATAGGTTTGTTTAAGTGGAATTTATGAAATTTCACAATGCGTAATGGTTACAGACTATCATTTATAAATTAAATGAAACATCAAATGTAATAAAAAATATGTCTAAGAATAACTAAATTTTACACTATTATTTTTATTTTTTATAATTTTAATAAATTATTTTTAAATATAGAATATAGTTTATAATTTTATTGGATTACTGTTGAATTGATCTATTCAAACCTAGAATTTATTTTTATTCTTAAAAATGATATTGATCATAAAAACTAATTTCAATGGTATTAATATATATATATAATCTATATAATCTATTTCAATATCTAAACAATATAAATTATACATTTAAATGAAAATAAAAATTATTTAGGAAATATGATTTTATTGAAAAATGTATTTTTTTAATTAATCTATTTTTTAATAATATTTTGTATCAAATATATAATATTTTTAAAAAATAAAAATATTATGTTTTATTAGCTATATTCTTAAAATGTATTCAATTTTAATTTTCTAATATACAAATTTACAGTGAAAAAAAAAATTTTAATAAAAAATAATTTTATTGAGAATTAAATGATTTTAATTACTTATCACTGAACTTATTTCTATTCTAACCAGTCAAGAATATCATTACATTTGGTTTTAAAATAATTATGGAATATCAAATAAAATTATCACCCTTTAATTGTAATAATAATTATAAACATAATATGAAAATTAATGAATACATAATTTTATAATAAATCATTTGATTAGTTTCTTTATTTACATTATGAATTAAAAATTATTTGTGAGTTTCCTTACATTTATATTGCAACCAAAAAAATATTAAAACCTATTCCACCTATTTCATTCTAGATCATATAAGGACTATATATCTAATATCTATATATTCAATGGCCATATTCCATATGGACATATATTCACCTTATATATATATGTGTATAAAATGGTCACATGAAACTATTATATATAACCTTACACACATAACATGAATCATTACCCATATTCATTTACATAAATATCAAAAAATATACACCATTTTAATTTTTTTCCTTTATTCAACAGATAAAATCAGAGGTATGACGAGTAATGAAAACAACAATGATACATATTTATTTTTAGTATACTTTTTCTTTTTATTTTAATTCATTTATCTAATATTTTTTAAAATTATATTTAAAACTAAACTATCGTGATGATTTTTATATTTCACTATAATATATTATCTTATAAAAATATTTTATTTATTTCAATGGTTCATGCCAAACATGATATTCAAAGTATTAATATATAAATATAATTCTATTTCGGTATCATTGAGTGTTTCATTCCCATCCCCCTGACCATAAAAAAATTTCTATTAAAATTTGTATACATTAATGAAAAATATAATGAATTTATAACTCATTTCATCTTATATTATAACCATACTTATTTAAAATTTTCAATCCTGTGGGGAAATATAAAAAACTATATAAACTAATTTGGTAGTACATTATGTTAATAACTCATAATTTATAACTGTATTTCATCATAATATAGATAATATTCTAGTTCTACTAAATTGGGTATAGGTATATGTTAAAGGTCAGTTATATACTTTATCAAATGTGATATGTGGAACAAATCTTCAACATGGGAAAAGCCTAGTGGGTGTGTATATTTAATTCTACTATTTCCACTTAATCAAGTATTTTAAATATGAAATTGTATCATGTTAAGGAATTTTCCTTTATAACGAATTTCATATAATTCTTCCATAGTTAAATTTGATGAAAAAAATTTACCTGTCCAGAAACTCTAAAAAACATTGATGATTACCAGTTTTAATCATGTATCAAATGTGTGCTTTTTTAATATGATGTTGAATGGTTTTAATTTTCTCCAAAATTTCATCTACATGACATGATCCCCGAAACATAAGCCCTCCAAATTCATAACAATGTGTTGGATTGATACACATAATCCCATATAGAGTTTCATGTGGGTTTAGTTTATTAAAAACAGAAAATATTGTCATAAGAGGACTATATTATGAGATTATTCTGTTAATAATTTAATTATAAATAAAATAAAAATATAATCATAATATCTTATAAATATTGGATTTCATTTAAATATAAAACGTCACTTTGTGGGTGATAATTAGTGATGTATCAAAGAAATATATCCAATGCATGTTGAAACCATATCCTAAACCTCAAGAAAAACAAAAGTCCTCAAAAAGTAAATTGAATATAGGAAAACCATGTATACTTACCATGACCATTATATATCCAAGAAAGATTATTTAGTGATAAATCATCTATAGGATAAGTACAATTTGATGAAATTATAAGGAGATCATCTATATCCAAAATGTATTTATGGACTTTAGTTTAATTTAGGATAGATTCAATAAAATCCATAGGTATAATCTGTCATATATAAAGGTATAGATAATGGTTGTATCAACATATTATACATCAAAAAGTTACCCGTAAATTGTTTTAATAGTAATATTTGAGAATGATACTTTGTGGCCTCTCTCTTCATGTAGTCCCCCACAAATTATACATGAGAATACTAGAAATATAATTACATATCCCTAGGCATTACATAATATTTGTTTTTTTGTGAAGAATTAATTTTTTTCAATTTGAGGAAGATTTTGGTTTATATTTTTAGCGATATCAGTCGTAACTCATACATAATAAGACCATATAATTAAAAGTCTACATTTTTAATAATTATCCAATATTCTATAAAATAAAAATTTTAAGAGAAAATGGGATTTCATTAGTCGAAAAATATTGTGTACATTCAACATGAGTTCATCATTTCCCTTTCCCATAATTAAACCTTTTAGAATAAATTAAAAATGTTTGATGGGGAAAAATGATCATTAAGGTGCATAAAAATAAAGTAAGTCTACTAGTCCAATGAAAAAGGGAATACAGATGTAATATTTACCTCTATGATCAAATTTATTTGATCATATAAACAAAAACATATTCACATGATAAACACAGACAATTTTTTTTTCAAATAAGACCATTAAACCACATATTATGAAATTATAATCCGTTTTTCTAAAATATATAGAATCATATTAATAAAACTCTATCAAAATCGATTCAATTGGAATAACCATAAGACATAATTAAAATATAATTCTATCAAGAATATAATCATTACCCAATAGTTTGGAGAGCTATAACAGGGCTCATCCTCTATATAATTTGTATTAGTATCACCTGTTTTACATGAAATATAATGGGTTTAAACCATCCTAAAAACAATATTGCACTCACACATTTGCTATAATGGGTATCAACCATTAATATGAGCAATCTCGAGCAACCCTGTGAGCTGTAAGTGGGTTCAACCCATAGTATCATTTATATCAAGCTCACTCATTATTAATATAATAAGTAAGTACCATATAATGAATAGAATGTTTTTTTTATTCACGTTTTTATCAAGAAACCCATTGAAAAACTATTATAAACCCATATGAAAAACCTTTTCAGATATCAAAAATATCCTTTTCTTTTAAAATCCATTTTCTATCACCATGTACCAAGAAAGAGGGAATGATGGGGTTTTATTGAAGAAAACATTAAATAATGTAATGTAATCTAGAAATTAAATAATTTTCAAGGCATAAGTTAATGTCATTATAATCATATATTTTAAAAATAGAACATTTATGTTGTCATTTTTCAAAATATTACAAATAATATTTCTAAAAAACTCTTCAGTAGAAAACCATTGAAATAAATTTAAAAGATACATAAAATGTAAATTATAAATAATATATTTTCATACAATATTATTCATAAAATAATTTTTTAACATGGAAATTGAAGAGACATATTTGAATTTAATAATTTAAAATATTTTTTTTTGATGAAAGTACCTTACTGTAATAAAATGATTTGAATCATAATCCCCAAGAAACAATAACATTAATTAAAACAAACAAATATCATGAGAAAAAATTAATTCAAGATATAACATGTAAAATTGGATTTATATACACAACATTGAATAATATATTGGAATTTCATAGAAATATTCCTCAATGAAAGGAAATTGAGATGAATTCTATTATATTGATTCTGGATTGTCATGTTTTTAACTTCATCTTCCTCAGACAACCTCTATAGGTAAGAACCAAATTACATATTATGATGAATTTATAATCAAACCAATGATTATTGGATGTGTGAAGGTATTTAAGAAACGTATATGGGAAGGGATTGGATGAAGAAAATCTGTTCGATGATGTGAAGTTGAGAGGGGAGTTGGTGGCCTTTTATAATGGAGAAGCGTATGAGTTTGTGTAAATAACCAAAAATATTAAATAATGGGATGTAACTCTCACCCAAATTTCCTCAATAATTAAAAAATAACTGATTTTATGTGATTTCATATTCATCTAAACATCTACCACACACAAAAACTCATGTTTTAAATATATTGTTGCTTAAATTCTATGTTTCATTACTTTTAACATTTTAGTTCTCACTACTGTAACAAGCCTTTTTATCTAGGTTATTTTTAATTAAAAATATAAATAAAATGAACCTTATAATAAAATTTTTACCCACATAATATAAATATGAAATTCAATTTATAAAAAAATCATATCTGTGTGGAAAAGTATTTCAACACAGGCACATTTAATGTGCAAAACCCTGTTTTACCCTTTACTATATTAATAATGTTTTTTATTTATAGGGGTCCATATAATTATTATAAAATAACCATTGATCCATTAATATAATATCTTAGAAATTTTTAAATATCTTCCAATATATTGAAGGACGATAGGTTTTTTAGGAGGTTTAAATCATTTATTAAAATATTATTTATTATAAAATAATTTTAATTTGAATTTTGACGCATTTAATTTATTTTAACATTTTAAACTGAAACATAAAAGGTTTAATTAATATATATTTTTCTCAAACATGTATATAATTTTATATTTTTCATCAATATTCTAGGAATAAATATTTTAGTATCACTTATTTTATTTGCCTATTCATTAACTAATCATTTTTTTGGTGTTTCTTAATCCTTTAATGGAATTATATAATTATTAAAAACTAAAAATAAATAAACCTAAAAAATTTATCTTCGTTATGAAAATATAAACAATAATATGTTGGATCGAATAGTTGATATAAAAGTCTATTAGATGGAACAATACAAGAGGGGGGGTGAATTGTAGGTTTAAAAACTTTTGAGTTTTAGTAACAAAGAGATTAGATTAAATGAACTTAAACTAATACTAATACAAACACCCACAATTGTATTGAATGAAAAGATATGATGTATTGTAATACTAATGTAATGCAAAACAATTGTATTCAAGATGAACACAATAATCAGAGTAATACAGATATGAATGATTCTACCTTAAAGCGTATAGAACCAATCAAAACAATATGTAATAGAATGATTGTAATTGAAACAATTACAATTGAATATATATGGAAGAAAGGAAACAATACAATTCCTTTCTAATACAACAGCGGAAATGTAAAAGTAATACAATTCTTTTAACCCAAAGAGAAGGGTTATCCTTTCACCTAGGATAAAAGGTCTGTCTCACCAACACCTTGGTGAGCCCTCGATACGATGATCGGCTTGTCTGTCTGCCTATCCCCGGCAGCCCTCGATACGATGATCGGCTCGTCTGTCTGCCTATCCCCGGCAGCCCTCGATACGATGATCGGCTCGTCTGTCTGCCTCTTCCCGGCAGCCCTCGATTTTGCAGGTAATCGGCACCTCTGTCTTTCAATTACTTGAAAGCCCTCGATACGATGATCGGACGCACAAGGCTGATGAGAGAAGTCACATCGTCTCTCTCTAGAATCTTCGTAGTTCACAGAGTCTCTTCATTCATCAGTGTCTTCTCAGCTTCAAATGACCTCCTATTTATAGGCCTCGGGTTCCAACGGTCATATTGCCTCCAACGGTCATATTGAAACAGAAAGCACGACATCGTTTTGATTAGTATATAACTAACTCAACGACATCGTTTCGTTAGGATAAGAGATATATAGAAATGTAAAACATGAGTACGATTCATATGCAGAGAGTTTTTGACAAAGTACCAAAACAAATAATGATCATCTGAATAGCAAAGTCAGTACGATACGATTGACAGAATCAGTACGATACGTTTGACAGAGTCAGTACGATACTTTTGACAGCGTCAGTACGATACGTTTGACAGAGTCAGTACGATACGTTTTGGTCAGTACGATCAACATCGTACGATACGATAAACATGATAAAAGACAATTTGTTATTTACAAACACATGATAAAATACATTTGAGATTTCCAAAACATGACATAGAATATATTTGTGATTTCCAAAAAATGATGTAAAAGCCAAAAGAGGACTTTTGACTTAACAATCTCCCCCTTTTTGGAAAGCACAAACACACAAAGTAAATGAAACAAGAAATACTTATCTCCCCCTGAGTTATTGAAAACTCTTCTGAATAAGAAATTGAATACAACTAACTCCCCCTTAGGTATTGACTTTCCTAAGGATTGTATTCATAGATTTTCCTTAAAAGCATTGTAATGCATTCTCCTCCTTTGTAAAACAAACTTTGCTTTGTAAATATTCTCCCCCTTTGTGATTTACAAAAAGAAAGGAGGAATCTCGAATTGTCTGGAAGAGTTAGTGAAGTAATACAAGACAATGGATAAAAGAGAAAGGATTATAAGAGTTATTACAAAACAAAACAAGTCCCAAAAGAAACAAATACAACAATCATTTGTTTTCTCTTTCCTTCTCCTTTTTTATAAGCTCATGAAGCACAGCTTTCATCTTCTTGATCTCCTTCTTGTCTTCAGAAATTGATTCACCCTGAGTTTTGAGAAGCTCCTGTTGATCCGCAAAAATCTGATCTTGATTTCTGATGGTCTCCTCCTGTACTCTGATTACTTCTTCAAGGGTATCAATTCTGTTTTGCAGAGTCTTGTTATCCTTGGACAACTCGGAATTTTGATTCTTCAGTAAAACCATTTCATCTTTGAAAGATGAAACCTTCGAGAATTCTGATTGGAAAACATTCATCCTCTCTTGCAAATCTTTCACTGAAGGAACATCGGCTCTTTGAGACGACAAAAGGTTCAGCCTTTCAATTGTTTCTTTATCAAGCTTGTTGAAAGCAATTGCAAGCTCATTTGATAACATTCTTATATCTTCAATAGCAATCTCATGATCATTGATTGAGCTCTCTGTTTTGTACGACCACTTGGTCATCTTATTACAAGCTTTCTTATGAGCAACTGTGCTTTCCGAAAGAACTTTCAGATCGGCTTCAACAGACAAGACTTTCTTTCTCAATTCTTTTACAGATCCAAACTTCTTCCTTTGATTTTCAGTAATGAAATCAATCTTCCCTTCCAGCCTCGGGAAATAAGGAATTGTCTTCTCCACCCTTCTCAAAACATGAACAATGTAATCACTCTTCTTGAGAGAGATTGTATGCTCTGAATCGGTATCATCATCGTACGATGCTAGTTCATACGATCTGCTTGAATCAACAACTGGCTGTTTCCCTTTCACTTTTTCTTTCTGCTTTCTTTCTTCTTCCACTCTGTCACTAATGACAACTACTTTATCAGATTGAGAAGATTGAGCATCTTGCTTTTCTCGAGATGACATCCTGTCCGAAGATTTTTCCTGATCGGCATGAGGAGTTTGTTGAACACCTTCGCTCAGCTTTTGAAGCGATTCCTCTCTACTTTTCTTTGAACTTTGAAGAAATTCTAAAAGAAAATCTCCTTCTTCTACTTCCACTTCTTCTATCACTTGTTTTCCTTTTTCTTTCTCAGGCAAACTCTGTACGATGGGTTCTTGATGCACTTCCACAGTTAGTTGAGCACTAGCATCTTCGACTGCTTTCAAAACTTTGGAAATATCAAAGTCCTGAGCCTTTCTTTTCAAAAGAGTCTTCTTTTTCTTTTCAGCTTGAAGGGTTTCTTCTACCCTTATCCTTTCTGAAAAGGCTTCAGCAGGGTCAAGTCCAAACTTCGGATCACCCTCTTTTCTCTGTTCCTTGTCCTTTCTCCATTTGGCTACAACTTCCTTACTGTACCTCGGCTTCTTCTTCTTCGGCTTTGAACTAGTCTGCGGATCAGACTTTCGAGTAACACCGGCGGATTGATTGTCTTTGGCTGGCATAGGTGCCGATTGATTTTCAGGCAATTCAGCTTCTACATCTCTGACAAAAAGTTTTGAATTTGAATCAAAACAAACATTCATCTTTTTCATCGTACTCTTATTAATGAAAGATGGCCACAAATCCATAGGTTCTCCTTTCAAAGGAATGTTACAAAACTTCATACTCTCAAGAATGAATTTTGTAAGGATGGCTGGATACATTATTATCTGGGATTTAATCCCTCCTTTCTTGACATTCTTGACGGTTTCAAAAATATATCCCATGAGATTTACTTTCCTCATATTCACAAGATAATCGAGCATAAAGACATCAGAAACTTTAAGAGTTTCTCTATCCCCTTTCCTTGGGACAAGAAAACCTTTCATCCATAAAGTGACAAACCGATTGTCCGGTGAAAGATGATAAACCTTCCTCTTTCCCTCATTAACAACAAACAGGGATTTTTCAGCACTCTCTCTATTAAACGTACCAACTTCCTCTGGTAGTTTGTGAGATGGACAGAATGAATCCCCTTCTATAGAAACGTTCAGAAAGTGTGCCGCTTGTTTCACAGACATGGATAATTTTCTATCGTACACAGCGAAGTTTATAGTCATATCTTTGTCGAAAGACACGGTTTTGTAAAATTGACAAACTTCATCAAAAAGAACTGGATCTTGAGTATCAGGATTTTCCACACAGAGATGTTCCCATCCTTGAAACAAAATAATCCTCTTGATTGTAGAATCGTACATATCGAAGAATTCTCGGGATACTAACCTTTCTCTGTGAAAGTCTTTCTCTGTAAAAGTCTTTGAAGACATTTCAGCAGGAGTGTTGGCAGAGGATTGAGACATAAAGATGATGCCGATTGAGAAGATCGTACGATTGTTTATAGCTGGGGGAGCAGAGCTTCGCCTCAATTCCTGAACAAACAATGTGGGTTTGGGGAGGGGAGGGGGGGTATTTATAGGCAAAAAAAGAGATGACCGTTGAACTTCTACGGTCGAGATTAGATAATACCAGATCAATGGTTAGGATTAAAACAAAGAAAGAAAATAAAATAAAAAATGAAAAAGATACCTGTCGGAGAACAAAAAGTGATTGCCGGATTTGGTAAGTTTCAAAGAAACAATCGTAAGGAAAAAAAACATGATGCCGATGGAAAACAAAGTCATTACTATGGTCGGACCGTACGATGGAAAATAGTTGTTACCATTAACCGACAGTACGATGGAAAACAATCTCAATACTATCATCGGTCGATACAAAAAAAAAATATTGAATGATACGATGGAAAAGAATTTCAGTACTATCATCGGTCGATTCAAAAACTATTGAATGATACGATGGAAAAGAATTTCAATACCATCATCGGTCGATTCAAAAACTATTGAATGGTACGATGGAAAAGAATTTGAATACTATCATCGGTCGATTCAAAAACTATTGAATGGTACGATGGAAAAGAATTTCAATACCATCATCGGTCGATTCAAAAACTATTGAATGGTACGATGGAAAAGAATTTCAATACCATCATCGGTCGATTCAAAATTTTTGAACGATACGATGGAAAAGTATTTCAATACGATAAACAGAAAAACTGAAATGGTCAATACGATAAACAGGAAAACTTAAAATGAAACAACAACTGTCAATACGATAAACAGAAAGAAACATATATAGAGTAAATATTTAAAGATCAGAAACATAAAGACATAAAGAAATGTCCTCCCCCTTTCTACGAGGAGTTTCTTACTATTAGGAGAGATGTAAAACAGGAAGTAGATATGAATGATTATTTTAATGTAATCATTCCTAGCTTCTGTTTAATAAATTCAAATCAATCGGAAGGTAAAGGTTTTGTAAAAATATCAGCAAGTTGTTCTTGCGTTCCGATGAATTGTAAAACAATATCTCCTTTTTGTGTGTGATCCCTAAGAAAGTGATGCCTAACATCTATGTGTTTTGCACGAGAGTGATGTGCTGGGTTTTTACTAAGAGCTATGGCACTTGTATTATCACACAGAATTTGAGTTTTGGAGAAACTCAAACCATAGTCAGTGAGTGTGTGCTGCATCCACAATACTTGAGCACAGCAACTTCCAGCTGCTACATATTCAGCTTCAGCAGTGGAGAGTGCTACTGAGTGTTGTTTCTTGCAAGACCAAGAAACCAAAGAATCTCCTAAGAAATGACAAGTTCCAGATGTACTTTTTCTATCCATTCTACAACCACCAAAGTCAGCATCTGAAAAACTTTTTAAAACAAAATCATTTCCAGAAGAGTAGAAAAGTCCTAAATCCATAGTGTCTTTTAAATACCGAAAGATTCTCTTTACGGCTTTTAAGTGATACTCTTTTGGATTAGATTGATATCTTGCACATAAGCATACAGAAAACATCAATTCGGGTCGACTAGCTGTCAAGTATAGCAAACTCCCTATCATACCTCTAAAAATTGTTTGATCTACTGGTTTCCCAGTTTCATCAAGATCAAGAGTATTTGAGGTACCAATTGGGGTGCTAATACTTTTAGTTTTGTCAAATCCATATTTTTTGAGTAAGTCTTTAATATACTTATGTTGAGATATATAAGTTCCTTCTGGTTTTTGAGATATTTGAAAACCTAGAAAGAATGTTAACTCACTCATCATACTCATTTCAAACTCAGATTTCATTAAATTTGCAAAAGAATCTGTTAAAGATTTCTGAGTTGATCCAAATATGATGTCATCAACATAAATTTGGACAACCAAAACATTTTTGTTTTCCATTTTGGTAAAAAGAGTTGGATCTGTTGTACCTTTTCTATAATTGTTTTGTAAAAGAAATCCTGTAAGTCTATCATACCATGCTCTAGGGGCTTGTTTAAGACCATATAGAGCCTTGGTAAGTTTAAAGACATGATCAGGATGTTTTGGGTCTTGAAAACCAGGAGGTTGTTCAACAAAAACTTCTTCTTGAACAAAACCATTTAAAAAAGCACATTTGACATCCATTTGAAATAGTTTGAAATTGAAATATGATGCGAAGGCTAATAGAATGCGAATAGATTCAAGTCTAGCTACAGGAGCATATGTTTCTTCATAGTCTATTCCCTCTTGTTGATTATAGCCTTTAGCAACAAGTCTTGCTTTATTTCTTACAATGATTCCATTTTCATCACACTTGTTTCTGAAAACCCATTTTACACCAATTACAGTTGTTTCTTTATGTCTTTCAACTAAAGTCCAGACTTGATTCCTTTCAAATTCATTTAGTTCATCCTGCATTGCTTTGATCCAATCATCATCACCTAAGGCCTCACTTAGACTTTTAGGTTCAAATTGGGAAAGAAAAGCAAGATGTTCTATTTCGTTTCTTAAGGAATTTCTGGTCCTTACAGGTTGATTTATATCACCAATGATATTATCACTGGGATGATTCCTAAGAAACAATTGATTTTGGTTTTGTAAAACCTGTTCATCAACATATGGTAGAAAATCTTCTGTGGTAAATGTTTCAGGAACACTTTCTTGAACATTTTCCTTATCAGAATGTTCTTCTAATATAGGTTGATAAACATTTTCGGAAAACACATCCGAGGATGTATGATTGGGTTGGTTGAAAACAAAAGGGTTGGTTTCATCAAATTTTACATGTACTGTTTCTTCAACAGTACAAGTGTTTTTATTGAAAACTCTATAAGCCTTAGAGGTTGTGGAATAGCCTAGAAAGATTCCTTCATCAGATTTTGGTGCAAATTTGTGTAAATTATCTTTTGTATTCAAAATGAATACTTTGCATCCAAAAACTTTGAAGTAAGAAACTTTAGGTTTTCGGCCAGTCCATAACTCGTAAGGAGTTTTATTAAGAAATGGTCTAGTTAAAACACGATTTATAGTATAACAGGAAGTACTTACAGCTTCAGCCCAAAAGTGCTTAGCAATTGAGTATTCACTCAACATGGTTCGAGTTATTTCCTGAAGAATACGATTTCTTCTTTCAACAACACCATTTTGCTGAGGAGTTCTTGGTGCTGAGAAATTGTGAGTAATACCTTTTTTACTACAAAAAGTTTCAAAATCTGAGTTTTGAAATTCACCACCATGATCACTATGAATAGTTATCAATGGTAGGTTTTTCTCATTTTTAACTTGGGCTCTAAAAGTTTTGAAATAGGAAAAGGCTTCAGATTTCTTTGTGAGAAAGTAGACCCATGTAAATCTAGTAAGTCATCAACTAAAACAAATACATAGTATTTGCCTCCAATGCTTCCAGATTGTGAAGGACCAAACAGATCCATATGCACAAGCTGTAATGCATTAGAAGTTGAAACTTCATTAATTGGTTTAAAGCTAGTTTTATGTTGCTTGCCAAATTTACAAGGATCACAGACTTTTGAAGAATCATATCTAAGATCCGGTAGCCCTTTTACAAGTCCTTTCTTTGAGAGTTTTCTTAGGTTTCTCAAATTACAGTGTCCTAATCTCCTATTCCATAGCCACGATTGGTCTTCTATTACACTTAAACAAGGTAAGTTTTGGTTCCTAAGGTCTTCTAAGTTAATAGTGTAAACATTCTCTTGCCTATGGGCAGATTGAATGGATTCATCCTTGGAATTGTGAACTAGACACTTATCATTTCTAAAATTCACAAGGTAACCTTCATCACATAATTGACTTATGCTGATGAGATTGTGCCTAAGACCTTTAACAAACAAAACATTTGAAATAAGAACTTTTCCAAGAAAAACGATATTACCTATACCAACAATCTTTCCTTGAGCATCATCTCCGAAGGTAACTTTTCCACCTTTTGTTTTGATAACCTTTTCAAAGAAATCTTTGTTTCCAGTCATATGACGAGAACAACCACTATCCATGTACCAAATGTTCTTATTGATACACTTCTCGTTTTCCTGAAAAAGAAACAATTAGATTTTCGGAATCCAAACTTGTTTGGATCCAGAAGGATTAGACAAAAGAATTTTAGGAATCCACATTTTTTTTGCAAAATGAGCTTTATGAAATCCTAAGGATTGAGTTTTGTTAAGAGAACAATCTCTTCTCCAATGTCCACCACATTGACACTTGGAACAAAAAATGGTTTTTTGAGGAACAAAATAGTTATTACTAAAAACAGGTTTGGAATAAGTATAACCAAGACCAGAACGATTTCTCAAAGGTCTTATTTGAGAGTACATCCTATCAAAGTTTTCTTTTCCATGAGTAAAATTTGACAAACACTTTTTCAAGGATAAAATCTCTGACTTTAGTTTCAAAACCAAATTCTTGTTTTCTAAAACATTTGGATTAGAACTAGAGTTAGACTCTAAAAAGTTTTTCTTTGAAATAGCAGTTTCAAGATCCTTAGAAAGTTTATCTTTTTCAGATTTGACTTTCTCAAGGGTTTTCAAAATACTTTCAAAATCAGAAGTTTTCCCATCAAGATCTTTAGAAAGATCTTATACTTCTTTAGTCAAAATAGAAATTCTAGAATTTGCTTTTTCAAATCTCTTTTTGAGTTTAGAATTTTCATTTTCAAGTAACTTAGCAAATCTAGAGACTTCTTCAAAAGAAGGTAATGTATCATCTTCTGATGATGAGGGTTCATCATTTGAAGATTCATAATATTTATTGTCAACATAATTTGCATTTAAAGAGACATTTGTAACAGCTTCAGCACTATGTACCTTAGCCATGAGACAATGATCTTCAATTGGTAGTCTGGCTAGAAGTCCAATATTCCTTTGTCCTGACATCTCATATTCTGAAGAATCATCTGAGGAATCACTACCACTTGCACTCCATGTATCATTTGCTTTCAAGCCTTTCTTCGTCTTATAAAACCTTTTCTTGTTTCTTTCAGAGTGTTTCTCTTTTCTATCTTTCCTCTTCAGTAAAGGACAATCAGGCCTTATATGTCCTGCTTTCTTGCATTCATAACAAGTTACCTCTGAATCTTTCCTATCTTTCCTGTCTTTCTTTTTGAATCTATATTGAAAATCTTTCTTACCCACAATCTTGTTCATCCTCCGAGCAAGATTAGCTAACTCATTGTCTGAAAGATTACAATCACTTGAATCAGAAACAACAACTTTCTTGGATTTAGACCTTGTAACCCTTTCAGGTGTTTTAGCTTTAGATGCAAAAGCTACACTTCCAATCCCATTCTTCTTCTTATTGAAATCAGCATCTCTTTTCATTCTTGTCTCGTGCTGTAGAAGAGTTCCAAAGAGTTCATCAAGAGTAATCTGGGAAACTTTTCTATTTTCATCAATAGCAGTTCTTTTTGACTCCCATTCATTTGGCATAATATCTATAATCTTATCAACAAGAGCTTCATCATCAAGACCTTTTTCTCCCATAGATTGTAAGCTATTGACAATTGTCATAAACCTTTGTTGCACTTTACATACTGGCTCTCCATAAGGAAAAACAAATCCATGATACTCTGCTCGTAGCATTGCTCTCCTTGTTTCTATAACCTTGGATGTACCAAAATGAGTGACTTCTAATTTCTTCCAAATACAGTTGGCTGCTTCACATGAAGATATTTGACTATATATATTCCTGGTCATAGAACATAATAAAGTATTGCGTACCTTGTAATTCAGTTGATATTCTTGCTTCTCTTGATTGGTGAAAGTACTAACTTCTTTGTCAGGAATTTTGTAGCCCCCAGTAAGCATAATAAAATTGTCTACACCAGTATTGATGACGAAAGTCTTCATACGATCTCTCCAATACTCATAATCATTCCCATCAAAGATTGGTGGTCTAGAAGGATTCAGATTATCTATTGATCCAATATTCATTCCTGCCATCTAATATCACAAAAACAACTTTTCCACTCCACACGTTAGTGTAGTAAGTATTTAAAAAAGTAATAAGAAATAAAGCTAGTAATACAAGTCAGTGGAAAACAACCTCTGATACCAATTGTTGGATCGAATAGTTGATATAAAAGTCTATTAGATGGAACAATACAAGAGGGGGGTGAATTGTAGGTTTAAAAACTTTTGAGTTTTAGTAACAAAGAGATTAGTTTAAATGAACTTAAACTAATACTAATACAAACACCCACAATTGTATTGAATGTAAAAGATATGATGTATTGTAATACTAATGTAATGCAAAACAATTGTATTCAAGATGAACACAATAATCAGAGTAATACAGATATGAATGATTCTACCTTAAAGCGTATAGAACCAATCAAAACAATATGTAATAGAATGATTGTAATTGAAACAATTACAATTGAATATATAAGGAAGAAAGGAAACAATACAATTCCTTTCTAATACAACAGCGGAAATGTAAAAGTAATACAATTCTTTTAACCCAAAGAGAAGGGTTATCCTTTCACCTAGGATAAAAGGTCTGTCTCACCAACACCTTGGTGAGCCCTCGATACGATGATCGGCTTGTCTGTCTGCCTATCCCCGGCAGCCCTCGATACGATGATCGGCTCGTCTGTCTGCCTATCCCCGGCAGCCCTCGATACGATGATCGGCTCGTCTGTCTGCCTATTCCCGGCAGCCCTCGATTTTGCAGGTAATCAGCACCTCTGTCTTTCAATTACTTGAAAGCCCTTGATACGATGATCGGACGCACAAGGCTGATGAGAGAAGTCACAGCGTCTCTCTCTAGAATCTTCGTAGTTCACAGAGTCTCTTCATTCATCAGTGTCTTCTCAGCTTCAAATGACCTCCTATTTATAGGCCTCGGGTTCCAACGGTCATATTGCCTCCAACGGTCATATTGAAACAGAAAGCACGACATCGTTTTGATTAGTATATAACTAACTCAACGACATCGTTTCGTTAGGATAAGAGATATATAGAAATGTAAAACATGAGTACGATTCATATGCAGAGAGTTTTTGACAAAGTACCAAAACAAATAATGATCATCTGAATAGCAAAGTCAGTACGATACGATTGACAGAATCAGTACGATACGTTTGACAGAGTCAGTACGATACTTTTGACAGCGTCAGTACGATACGTTTGACAGAGTCAGTACGATACGTTTTGGTCAGTACGATCAACATCGTACGATACGATAAACATGATAAAAGACAATTTGTTATTTACAAACACATGATAAAATACATTTGAGATTTCCAAAACATGACATAGAATATATTTGTGATTTCCAAAACATGATGTAAAAGCCAAAAGAGGACTTTTGACTTAACATAATATTCATTCAAAAATTTCTTTTGACCCTATGTGAACATATAATTTAAATTTAAAAGAAAGAGGGTCACATTTTTTCTTTTTTTACATTAATAATTATATTGGCCACATTCATGTAAAAGTGTCTCAAAAGCACAATACAATAGATACTAAGCTAATAAGAATATTAATATGGTCATAAAATATCATTTATAAAAAAAAATAACCATTTTAAAAATAATATTTAAAATTTCTCCTAAACCCTGAAAAGGTATTTTCAACATAAATTTTGATAAATGATTTATACTATTTTAACTATTATTTTTGAAAAAAATTTAATTTAATAGTATTATGTAATATCAATTATGATGATTAATAATTTTGAATCTATTTTTTAAAAAAAATAAATTAAATTAATGGGAAATTTCGAATTTAAAATTTCAGCCAGAAATGCGATAAAAAATTAGGTTTTCATGTTCCTTATTTATGAAGAAAAATGTGATTTTAGATTAAATCTTTGGATAATAATAATAATAATATGAATATAAATTAATATTTATTGACATATTTTCTATGAGATTCATTTAAAACGTAACTCGCATCGAAATTATTAATTTATTCAAAAAGATAAACATAATGCACATTAAAATAGTTTTCAGATAAATCCATTTTTAATCCTATAAAACATATACATAAACTAAAAATGAAGTTGATTAAAAAGGTATTTTTTAGATTATATATAAAAAAAATTATTTATTTAAATTTAAATACTATTTATAAAATAATGGTTCTTTTAAATTACTTAACTTATTACGAATAAATGACATTTTTTTTTAAAAAAATTTAGCTTTTCACTAAAAACCTATATTTTTTAAAAAATACAAATTTTTCAAATTTTTCTAAATAAAATATGCGGATTTAAAAAATTAATTTTATTATATCAAATATTTTTTCTTAATATTCTAAAAATAAATTATAATGTTTTTTCACAAAAATAAATAAATTAAATTTTTTACGAATACATATTTCTGAAGAATAAAATTACCTTAATAATGAATTTATAAATAATTTATACGGAGTGTAATATATATCTTATAAATACATTGTTATTATTATTTCAAGTAAATTTAATGTCTAGGTTGTCATTTTAATATATTCTTTGTATCTTTTAAGATCGGTGTTGCATGTATAACATGCTATCAAAGATCAAATTATTTCTAAAATTGTGAGGTGTTATATCCCCCCACCCACAACACTACCCATTTAATAAAAGGTTTCATAGAAAAATTTACATTATATTGCTAATAATATTTTCTATATTTGAAAATACCATTATTTTAAACCCACATCATAAAAAAGGGATAATAAAAAATTCTATTAAAAAGGGGGAAAGGGAAATATGAAAGTATCCAAATAACTATTCTTCTACATATGTCAAAATTGGTTAAATATGAAGCTATATATTTGGAAAAAAAGAAAATATAATTTTGGATAGAGATAAATATCATTAATCCTATAAAATAAAATGATTAATAGAATTTTAAGGTCCTCAAAACATTTAATCAGTGAAGAGTTAAAACAAAATTTGATTCATTGAAAAAGAATGTAACATGATATCATTTTTAAGATAAATATGTTTTTTATAGAGTTTAGGAATTCATTTATCATCATGTCTAAAATTATATTGATGTATAATTACCTTTAAAGTATAATTTACTCAATTAATCAGTTTCTAGCACATAATCATCTTTTTCAATTTATGAGAATCTAAGATGAATTTTTTATTCATGTATAAAAATAATCAATATATAATGGATCACATAATCCACTACAGAATAAGTGAATTATAATTATATACTTATAAATTTACAACAACCAAAATAGTTAAAATAATGTATGATTATTTCCCAAATTATAGTGATCATATTCTGTAGCAACATTAATCAACAAATCCTTAAATCTCTTTTCAGTATCTTGGTCATCTATATGATAAAACATTTGTTATCGATGTAAAGTATATCAACATAATTAAATATATAAATTTTAAGAAATGATTTAATACTAATCCTGACATCACATATACAAGTGGTTGGTGTTATACACTTATCACTCTTTAGTGGTCAGTTTAATCTCTGTAGCCTTTTCAGTTTCAATGTGTCATTATCTGGCCTTCTAGCTACCTTTTTTATTAAAATTTTATAATTATAGTGTTCCTAGATATGAAATGAATATCCATAAAAATATCATTAACAAGAAAAGATTATATAAACCCTATAAGTTATCAATAGCATAAAATTAATGTCTAAAAACTAAAGGAATACATATGGTTAATAAAAAGATATACATTTATATAAACCAAAAAAAATACATCTCCCAGATTTTCATTAATCTCATTAAGATATCATCACATAAAACCATAAAATGTATCTCTAAAATATTGAACATAAAATTAACCTTTATAAAATACCAGTCTCCTTGGATCATTCATTATTTCACAAGATTAAACAATATCAACTATATTAAAACAAACTGGGTTTTCAACACCTTTCTTTATCCAATCATGATAATTTCCACATTTAGTCAGACACTTTTAGAACACATTTTCATAATGTACCAACCAATTGGATAAAAAACATCTCTCTACTGATAGGGTATCTATTATCTCATTATTTTATTATTAATGACTATATACTTTGTAGCCAGAAACCCTATGATGAAACATTCCAATTAGTAACACAATCTGGATACTAAAATATAGTCACCAAAATACTTTTACCAGAATTTGTGCATGATTTAGTATTACCATAAAACATATGAGTTGTATTCATATACATATCCATCCACCTTGAAAATTTATTAATCTTGTTATTTCATCGAATATAAGTGTTGGAAAAATACAACTCTACATTAATATCATGATAAAAAAATTATCATAACTTTAAAAATCTTATATGGCCAATGCACTTCATAAACCTGGTTTCAATGCAGAGAAAAACTTGTTAATTTTTTAATCCTCGTAATGAATAAAATCTAACACATAACATTAAAACCATATGATTTTTCCTTATAAAAATCCATTGAATCATCATCATTTTTCTTTAATACCCATAATTTTTTCTCCATCCTAAGCAAAACAACTTTAGGGAAATATTTCTCAAGGAATATATTTAAAAAAATTATTTTACATGGAATCAAACATATATATCTATTTGGTATTATTGACCAAAATCCATCATCAATTATACAAAACTTCAATATTTTAAATGGAAATTGATATCTTTTAATTTTCTAAACACCACATGAATTCAAATTTCTTCTCTAATGAATTGATCCATAATTCAGCTATCATAGGGTCATATAATCCATTGAATGATGGGGGTGTTGTCTCATGAACTAAAAAATTATTAACATGTTTCTATATAAATGATTTGGATACTACGTAGTATATATTTCAATACTTTTTATAGATTTTTTTCAACTGACGAATCAATAAAAAAATTATTCCTTTTCCATTAAAAGTATCTCAAGATATTGATTTGGAATGAAATTTTCCTCTCTGTGCTTTCTTTCTATAACTTCCCTACATCCTGTATAGAAAATAATTTTGAAGAAAAATATTTTTGTCGAAGAAACATGGTAATGTTAAAATTATATATCATTTAAACGTAATCATAAATTATACTCCTCAAATTTTATTCAATAATCATTATCCTTGATTATAAAGATATCAAAACTGACCACCAATTCAAACTATAAGGACATGGACTTAAACATTACATAAACCAAAGTTTTAGTAAATAATTATATCTCTTTTACATTGAATAACTATAAGTGTTTATATTTTTAAATAATTAGTTTATAACTCATACATTAAAAACATATAATAAAAGGTGGAAAATTCCGATCAACATCTATTTTACCTTATTAAAAAACTTGAATTGATTTCTATAAAAATATTCATAAATTTGACCTTTTTTATTATTTTACCTTAACTATCGTTAAACAGTGTGAATGAAATTTTCAAAAAATGGGATGATAAGAAAAATTATTTTAAGGGAAGTAAAGAAGTAAAAAACCGATACTCTAGTGAAAAAAATGAAAACACATGTATTGTTTACTATTATCTTAACTTTTCTTTGAATGTTTTAAAATAATTAATATTTACATGGAAAAAACATGTATTTATTAATTAAAACATTAAAACCCAATGTAATGAAATAAAAACCACATTTAGGAAACAATGAGAATCACATTCATAAAACCCTTTTAAAACCCTTTCAATTCCAAAACAATATGGCCTACTTCCAATATAATTCTCGAAATAAAATAATTATTGCCAAAACAATTAGAGAGAAATAATGAGTTTTACCCTTTATATCATTTATATAAGGCTCGACCATTTTTTTTGGGATATAATGGTGTTCTGTCCTTTATATAAATATATTAGGCTCACCTATGAGCTATAATCGTGTTCAACCCACTATATAAGCTGTATTAATCTCACATGTTATTCATAAAATGCTAAAGTATCATATAATGACTGTAAAATTTTATTATTTCACCTTTTTATCATAAAAAAATTTGAAAAAAAATATTTGAAACCATATAAAATGTTTTCATTAAATGTCAATACACCCTTTGTTTTTAAAAATGCATTTTTAAAACCAAAATAACCCAAAAAGAGAAAAAGGATTTTTACTGAAGAAAACAAGATCAAATTAAAGGAAATATATAAATAAAATATTAGTAATGATGAAGATAAAATTAATTGTCACTATATATATTATAAACATAATATTACATATATAGTTTTCCAAAAAAATCCATATAAAACGAAACAAAGGATTCAATTTGAAAACATTTTAAATAAAGTAAAAAACACTCATAAAATGTAATTTATAAATATATTAAGCTCATATTAAAAAAGACATAAAATTAATTTAAAATCATATACATGGAAGAGAAATAGTTTGATAGAAAATATTAAAAGGTGGTTTTTCCATAAGAAGTCACTTACCACTTTAACAGTATTTGAATTGTATTCCCCATGAAATACTAACATTAAAAACAGTTCAATATCATTAAAATAATGGAATTCCAGATATAACCTATAAAATGATATATATATTCACATCATAAAAGGTTATTGTTTCATAAAAAAAATATATATTCTTCAAAAAAAAGAAATTTCAATGAATTCCCTTACCCTAATTCTAACTTGTCCCATATGTTCTTTATCATTATTTTTTTCATAGAAACTTCTTATATAAGAAAAAAAGCCTTCATAGAATGTATTATTAATAAAAAATGATTCTAGGATGTGGGGAGGAAACTAAAGAAGGTATTTTGGTATGTATTAGCTAATCTAAAATAGTTTAAAGATTATAAAATGATGGGAGTGGATGTGGAATTTTATAATGTAAGACTGAAATTTGGGAAAATACCTAAAAATACTCAATAATGTGATTCCACTACCATCCCATCTACCTAAAAATTGAATAATAATGTATTCTAGGGTATTTAGGGTCGATCCACAGCACTTAAACACACACAAACCATTTCTTAAATGTTTTGTTTCTTAATATATATATTTCCTAACATTTACTATTTTAGTTTTCACTACGGTAACTAGTCTTTTTATCTAGATACTTTATCATTTAAGAATATAAATAAAATATTTTTATAAGATAATTTGTACCCAATAGTTTAAAATATTAATTCCAATTTATAAAATATTAATCTGATTTTTTTTGAAAATTAATATTGAAAAAATGCCTGAAATGCAGAAAACCATGTTTTACCATTTACCATGGTAATAAATTTTTTTACTATGTATCGTAAATATAATTATTATTGAATAAAAATTTTCCCATAAATGAATTATGGTTGTTAGTTTTAAAAATATACAAATAAATTGGAAAAGTATAGGTTTCTAGAAATATTTAATCATTTAAGAAAATATTATTTATTATTGAACCACATAAAAACAAATTATGATTCTATTCATTTAAATTGACATTATCATCTACAAGAATAAGAATCAATTAAAATATATTATATGAACACCTATATATCATGTTATATTTAGAGAAAAAATTAATCTAAAAATATAACTCATTCAATTTATATTACTTTAAATAAAATTATTATTATTTATTTTATTTTTCATTTAACTAAATAAATATTGTGTTTTGGTTTCTTAAGAATTTTAAGTAGTAATATAATTAATAAATATTATAAAAAATTACTCCATTTAAATTAACATATTTTTTCTTAAATTGAATCTCATTACTCATTCTAACTATTATTTTCCCTATATTTAATCATTTTATTTATATTTAATGTTAAGAGAGTGACATTTTGTCCATTTCATTACGTAAATTGTTATATTGGAAATTTTCATGGAAAAGTATATCAAAAGACATAATAATATATCCTAGGTAAATAAAGTTATAAATATTTTCATATAATATAATTAGTCATGTTTCTAGTTTATTTCACACTTTATCTTTTTAGTTTAAGCCACCCTCAAAAACGTGATTTCACCTTTACAATGGGAAAAGATTTTTATTATTTTTACTATTCATAATAATAGAAAATTATGTTTAGGTTATTGGTTAATATAATTTATTATTATACCAAATATGGATTGTATTTTTCCAAATTCAATTCACATAAGTGGAAAATATTAATTTAAAATCTAACCTGCAAACATGGTAAAAAAACGGGTTTTTAAGAAGCTTATTTTTTAAGCCAAAGATGATTTTATATTAACACTATGAATAATATTAATAATAATAATTAAAGTAATATAATTTAAAACATTTTGATATATCTTATGTAAATTTCACTTAAAACATTCCCAATTAGGTATTATTTTAATGAGCTTTTCTGTAGAAACATTATGCACCTCAAAAGAGTTTTTAGAAATACTCTTATTTAATCGAAAAACATAAACATATACTAAAATAAAAAAAGAAGATGATTAAAAAGAAATTAAGTGGATTATATATAAGTAATTAATAATTATGCTACTTTTACTTATATTTAAAACATAATGGAACTTATAAATTACATAATTAATTGAAAATAATGGCATTTTGAAAAAATTAGTTATTCTTCACTATTCACTACAAATTTAAATTTTTCTAAACATATTTTAATTTTTTTTAAAAAAAATTCATGATTATAGTATATGTGTCACACCTCAACATAACTCTTTTTTTATTTTTTTATTTTGGGACTTGTTTTTGGGATTCAGTCTGAACTGGGATTAATTTTAAAAAAATGGATTTTTATATGGGTGTGTGGCCATATGCGTGACCGTTCTCAGTTCCTATCCTTACTAAGAGAATGTTCTCGTATTAAATTTCTTATTGTTTGGGAATGCAATCATGTGAGTCACTGTGTATGCAATCATGCACGGTTTCTGAACTCGTTTAATAAATTTATTATTATTATGGATGGTTTTATTTTTTTTATTTTAATTAATAGTGATAAATTCTTTATTATTTATTGGGTTTTTTGATCCTCTTATACTCTTTTTATTTTATTTCCCCTTTTATTCATTATTCCATTTTATTTTTTTTATTCTTCATTTTTCCCTCCCTCTTCCTCAACCTCTCTCTCTCACATCACTTCCCCCTTGCCTAAACACTACCATGCATGCCTCATGTGCACCCTCCCTCTTCTGACCGCTCTCTCTACCGACCCCGCCCTTCCATTCCACTGGTGCTCCATCCATCGAGCGCGGCCCCCTTTCCGGACGGCGACCCACACCGCCATCTCCCTCTCCTAAATAGTCACACGCCTCCCGAACCCGTGTCGCCTGCCAAATAGATTTGTTTTTCTAGCATGGTGCACCTCCGGTATTCTTCCACCTTTCCAGGTTCTCCATCCGCACCATCAACGCAAGTGCATTTTCCTTCGAAGGGTTGATTTATTCTGTTGGGAATATCGGGGTTATGGTTCAGGGTGGTGTTTGATTTTTTTTATGATCTAATTGATTTGATATTTTTTTGGGTTTAATCACTTTGTTTGAGGTGTGATAGGCGTGCGGTATTTTTTGTGCACCTTAGTTGCAAAGTTTACATCGAGTTTGGTGGTTCGCTGTATATAATTGTTACTTGGCGAATTAAGTTTCTTATTTAATTAATTTTATTTTTTATTTAATTAGTTTACATGGTGTGAATATAGTTTTAATTTATGTTTATTATGATTATAAGGTGTCTAGTAACGTGTTTATGTGATATGAATGTTTTGATTTTATGAAATCTTTTGTTGAGCCATTTGTGGTGTTCTCTAAATTAGGATGTTCATTTATTATGGTGCGCAAGGGCTACGAATTCATTTTTAACATGTAATTTGTGTGTGTTTCTCCTCAATATGGGTTTTTGGGTGGTCTTTTGTGTTCCGAGTCATGCAATACTATTTGGAGTCCCTTAAAAATATTTTTATGTGGTTTACAAAATCCAATAATTTTTGTGCGCCATGAGAAGGAAAATTTTTTATTGTGGGTTTAATATTAAAGATGGGGGTTGGAGTATATTTTTTAATGAAGCTTTGTTATATTTCCTGGAAAATTTTAATACACTATGTAAATGATTTATTATGTTCAGAGTGTCATGTGAATTCTCCATGTGACATGTTTTCCATGAAGTGAGTATTTTTCATGTGTTGTGCATAATTTATATTATTTTATTAGAAGTGTAATTTATTTAGTTGTGTTTGAAGCCTTTGGTAGTTATTAGACTCCCTTTCATCATAGAAGGGTGTTCTCGTCATCTTAGTGTGGGTTTTGGTCGTTAGTGACAATAACCTATAGGTATATACATGGGTAATCATGTATATATATATATATCCTCATTTCACATATCCCCACATGGGGCATGTAATGTGTAATTTGGTAATGGGTATATATATATATGAAAATTTATTTGAGTAAAGGCTAAGAGAGCTCAGGTTTCCATCTTCATGAGTTGTTTCTTTTAGTTCGAAAGCGGCAAGAGCCGAGTGGACGGCTTGGTTTCACCTTGAGGTAGGATCACATGGAACTACATACAAAATTTAGGTTTCATCTATTTCCTTCTGTTTGCGCCCAATATATTTGTGCTAAATATGATTAAATCATTTTTCATGAAAATTTATAATTCAATTCTTTTTGTGTGTAAAGTGTTGTTGTTTTGTTATGTGTGTGCATGTTAATTGTTCAATGATAGGTTTTATTAATTTCTCACATGGGTTATCAATTTAAATAAGTTCGTGCCATGAAATTGGTGTTTCCACCTGGCTGAGTCATAAATGGAAATTATTTTACTAAATGTTTCATGTGTCGGTGAAAAATTTCCATGTTGGATCTTATGATTTATTTAAAAAAATTAAATATTTTGTTTTGGATTTAAAAATATATCAGCATCTTGTGTAGTAGTATTTTGGGGAACTATAAATGGTTTCAAACTTCTTTTGGTGATTTTTAAAGTGGTGATTATGAAATGTGTTTAATTCCCATTTGGAAATTTATGGAATATAATGATATTTTCTGATTAAAACCCTCCTAGGGTAAATCTTCTATGTTGGTTGCAGATGATTGTTTGGGAGGCCCACACTTAGTGGCTCTCGGGTGCTCGAATGGTTCAAAGGAAAGAGGTTGTCCCATGGAGTGGCTCAGGGAGATTCCTAATGTGATATATATATATATTTTTATGTGTGTATATATGTGATTGGATGATCGACTGGAATCCATTGGTGCAACCCCTTTCCAAATACATGAGACACTTTAATCTAGAATATTGAGAGAATATTCTGAGTATGAGTGCCACACTGGTAGGTTATGGTACTGAATTGTGGCCCAAAGTATGTGGCTATATTGGGTTTATTACTATGGTATTTTCCCTTAGCCTTCCTGATAAAAGATGGTCGAGTGTATTGGGAATTTTATTTAATCGTGTATGATATGTCAACGGGTATGAGGTCTCAATTATTGGTGTCTTATTCTTTATTCTTGATCTCCTAGGTTCACCCACGTCTATTTGGATTTTATTGCATGCATTATTTATTATAGTGATTATATGTAAACCTATATTTCCGTTGTTGTGTTATTTCTTTTGTGCATCTTTGTATATTGTTTTCCTTGGAAAGTGATAAACTTGTTTTGATTCGGTTTCTAAAATATGATTTTCAAATGAAAGTGCTTAAACCTTTTCATACAAATTTGAAAATATAAACATCAAATTCCCTTTCTAAAATTTCATTGCCACTAATGAAATGAATCTAAATTTGAAAATGGTTAAGGGAAACTGTTCTTACGTTGCTTTTTACTAAAATTAATAAAAAACTAACTTTTACAAATTGTAGTTCAAACATGAATTGATGTAGTTTTTATTTTAAAGGTAGTGCTTTGGGAATTGATATCAGGCTAGACTAATGAGTTTTAATACTCATGCGTATAGTTATTTTTCATTTTTTAGTGTTTGTGGAGGCTACATCTTGAGTGTTCTCAACTTGGGTAGTGCTTGATTGTTGGGTTAGAGAGGTACTTGCGGGGTTGCACAGAGTTAGTTTAGCCGTCGATCTTGGTTAGCCTTATTTTTTTCAGTTTCTTTACTTGTTGAAATTATTTTGTGTTAATCTGTATTATTTTTTCTGCTTTAATTAGTTATAGTGTGTGACATCACTCCCACAACCTTTGTTGATGCCCTGGCACTTGTCACTAACCCGGGAAGATCGGGAACGCCTCTCAGGCCTTGCAGTGAACCATATTCAGTGACCGGTTCAGGGTCGACCCCGGTTGGTTCGTGAAAAAATGGTTTCATAGTAGGTTTCTTCATGTTATTTTTGGTGTTAGGTAGATCAGAGATAGAAATGTAGGTACTCGAGTGGTAGGTGTGGAAAGAACGTCATGAACTATTTCTTTCTCTGATCCTCGAGTAACCTAGGATAGTTTGGGATTTATGTTTAATGCTTTGGTATGGGTAGATGGGGGATGAAAGTAGGTGTAAAATGGTACTGCATGCAGTATCGCATGGAGTAGTGACCCATGTGATGCCCAAGAGTACGGTTTGATACTTTTAGTTGTTGGTACTTACCTTAGGCATGGTCTTCTAAACCATGTAGCCGGGTTAGGCATGAACACTAGTTCTCTGTCTAGGTGATATATTGTATATAATGCCTTGCTTTTGTTTTGGGTTTGTATGAAAGTGCTTTTAAGTAGATCAGACCATTTAGTTTCTCTTATTTTTTTATTTTTCTGCGAGTTTGACATGATTATTGGGGTGTGTTCTTTTGAACCTTTTTTCTGGAAATTGGTACTTGATTTGACAAAGTAGAAATTCAAAAATAATGTATTAGGTAATCTGAAATTGAAGTGGGTTGTTTTAGAAATGGAAAGAAATATTGAAATTTTCATTGAATTTTTTAAATGGTTTAGGAAGTAAAAAAAATATTTTCAGATATTAAGAATGATTTTTTTTAATGTGGAGCAGCCTTATTTCTTTCTAGTTGTATTTATATGGGTGGTCACATGTGCATGTGGATATGATTAATGGAATTTTGGTGGATCGTGAGGACGGGAGCCTGATTAGCATGAAAATTCATATTTGCGAGGCACTGTGGAATATCAGTGGTGATTTATTGATTTCTAAGGCTGATTCTTGTTTTCTAGAAAGTGGTATTTTTTTCAAAAATTGTTTTTTTGGGCTCAAATGGATTCGAAAATTGGTATTACTGGAATCGTATCTGAGGAGAAGATGTTTTTTTATTTGTTTAGGTTTGTGGAAGGTTGTTCTATGCTTCTTGTTTGGGATATGCCCTTAGAAATGTCCAATGGGTTTCTAGAAGGTCTCTCTTTTCTTGGATATGCCCAGACTCCTAGGGGAGGGGTGAAATTGGGTTTTTATCGGGTGTGTCGACTGTTTTTAGAAATTTTGGTTGGTTGAATATCATTGAGTGTTTGGGAAGAGTTGATAGTTTCTCCAGTATTTGGAGGAACTCTGAAAGTTATGAGGGGGTATGTTGTCTCGAGTATGTTTGGAGGAGCGAGACTAAACTAGTGACTAGTGATCATTGTATTTATGTAGAAAATAAGGATGTCTTGAGTGATCCATAATACTAAATTCCTCTTGTGGTTGTACCTATGTAATTGAAGGTGGGGGAATTGGTGGATCTCTTAGCTTCTCAACCAGTCGATAAGTGGAGATGGAGGTGTGTTGACCTTTTTGATGATATATTTTCATGCTCCCCATAGCTAGTGTTAAACCATTGTTTTAAAACTCATACAATCTATTTCTCCTATTTATTCAGTGATAAGTGAATGTTCCTCGTCTAATGAATAGTTTTAACTAATAGGTATTGTTCTTGGTGTTATCCTTCCATCTGTTTGCATTATGTGTTTGACAGACCGCTCAATCTACACTCTCCGGTGTGGTCAGTCAGGAACACTATGTCGTTTTCTATAGATCATAGTTTTTGTGTTGATGGAGTGGCCACTATAGAAATTAGGAGAAGTATGTAGATTACACATCCAATAGAAGAAGTTCCCATCAAAGGTTCTTATCATATGACTGCGTGGCAGTGGATGTTTCAGACATCAGGTCTCCAGGCATAGGTCTCGAGGTGAAGCTTGAGCGCAGTAAAAAATCATCATGCATGGGGTTATCTTGGTCCGTCATAAGTCCCTAGTGACAGGATGATGACAACATAAATTTCCCAACTATGGAATCATATTTGAAGGCTTCATTTTTGTTGTGAGGGGCATGATGCCCCAGTCTCCTTACTGTGGTCTTAGTTTATGTGAGTTCCTATTTGGCCTTAATGAGGTTCAAGGAATTTTTATTCTTCTAAAACTAGTGGGTGTGCTCTGCGAACCTCCTAGTGGATCATTAATGAATGGAAATTGTACTCTTTTCTAAGATGCTTATGTCTTGTGGCATTGGGGAACGCCTATCTATTTTGTTGCTGGGTTAGGGGATTTCTCATTAGAAACCATCTCATGATGGGGAGTATTGTCTATTGTATGAATAATCATTTCATGTCGGCCTGTGTTGTTGGGTTAGTGATGAAGGGTTTAGTCTATATCGATCAAAGTAAACATAGAATACCCACAAGGGTGTCATGGTTTTATGAAAATTCTATAGTGTTGGAGAGACCCACTCCAGGTCTCACCGATGTCCCCTCTTATGTTAGTTGGATAAATAGTGGGAGCTTATATGGTTAAGCTAGTGTTAACTATTTTTCTAGGTTTGTGCATTTTTTGTATTGATGAACCAATGTTTGATGAGAACTCTAATATGGTGGGGAGACAACCATAGGAAGCGTTTGTGGAAAACACTACATTCATTGTGTGCATGGCGGGGTAGTGCTTTTTTTCTGTACTGCTCGATCATGACCATAGAAATTGTTTAGGCCAGTTCATGGGTCTCTTGACGAGTGTTCTCAAAGATCTCTAGTGGCCCCGTTGATCCCTATGTTTGGGTTTGGTGTGTTCTATGTTGTAGTTTTGTTTGGAGGTGAATTCCTTGTTGTTGGATAATCTTCTTACTGATTATGTTTTTGAGATCCTTGATGTTTCTTGTCCTGGGAATTTTAAATACACAGCCTTATGGTGATTGATTATTTATTTTAGGTATCTTTGCGAGATTGTTTGGAATAATGGGTTTGTCAAGTCATTTGGGACTTTCTGAGGGTAGAAATTGTCATGGTGTGGGGAATATTCACACCCCGACCCGAAAATGTTTTTTTATATAATTATTTTGGGACATATTTTTGAGCTTTAGTTAGAACTGAGTATAATTTAAAAAACAATTGGGTTTTTATATAGGCGTTAGTCCATGCACGCGACTAGGCTCGAATCCTATCCATAATAAGTGAAAGTTCCCATATTAAATTTTTTATTATATGGGATCACAACTCTGCGCATGACCATGCACGAAAACATGCATGGTGTCTGACCTCAATTAATAAATTTATTATTATTATTTTTGGTTTTATTATTTTATTTTTATTGCAAGTGATAAATCCATTATTATTTATTGTGGTTTTTTAATCCGCTTATCCTCTTTTTATTTTATTTTTGCATTAATTCTTTGTTCTCTTTTATTTTTTTCTTCTTCTTTTTTCCTTCATTATTCCTCACCCTCTCTCTCTCCCATGACTTCCCCCATCCAAAAACCCTACCACGAATTCCACCTGTGCACACTCCCTCCTCTTTCTGCTCTCCCTATAGACGTCTCCCTTCCTTTCGGCTGGTGCACCATCCAGCAACCGCGCCCCCCTTTCCGACCAGTGAACGGTGACCTACGCCACCTTCTCCCTCTCTCAGACAGCCATGCGCCTTCCAAAATCATGTTGCCTCTCAAACCGTGTGGTTTTTACAGCATGGAAAACCTCTTTTATTCTTCCCCCTTTCCCAGTTGGCCATCTGCACATTCGTTTTCGGTGTGTTTTCCTTCGAGTGGTTGATTTATTTTATTGGGAATTTCAAGGTTATGGTTTGGGGAGGTGCTTCATCTGTTTATGGTCTACTTGATTTGGTAATTTTTTTAGGGTATAATAATGTTTATTGACGTACGATAGGGGCGCAGTGGTTTTTTTTCACCTTCGTTGCAATGTTTATATCAAGTTTGGTGGTTCGCTACATTTAATTGATACTTGATGAATTAATTTTCATATTTAATTAATTTTGTTTGTTATTTGATTAGTTTTCATGGTGATAATGTAGTATTAATTGATGATTAATATTCTTTTGAAATTTTTAGTAATGTGTTTATGTGATATGAATGTTTTGATTTTATGAAAACTTTTGTAGAGCCATTCGTGGTGTTTTTTAAACTGTGCTCTTGATTTATTATAGTGCGCAAGGGCTGCAAATTCTGTTTTGACATTTATGTTTTGTTTTTTTGGCCTCAAGATTGGTTTTTTGTGTGGTATTTTATATTAAAAGTCTTACAATACTATTTGGAGTCCCATCGAAATATTTTATTAAGTGGTTTACTAAATCATATAAAGTCTGCACACCATGTGTAGAAAAATGTTATAGTGGTAGTTTAATTTTATAGAGGGGAGTTTCTATATGTCTTTTTAATAAAGAATTGTAATATATGATGGAAAACTTTTATATTATTATTTAAATGTTGTATTATTTATGGAGTGTGATGTGAATTGGCCTTGTGACATGTTTTCCATGAAGGGTGTATTTTTCACATGTCATGTTTAATTTTTCATATTTTATGGGAAGTATAATTGTTTTAGTTATGTTTGAAAACTTTAGTAGTTATTATTCTCCCTTGCATCATAGTATGGTGTTCTTCTCATCGTGGAGTTGGTTTTGGTTGTTAGTGACAATGACCTATACGTATATACATAGGTTAGCATGTATATATGTATATCCTCATAGCGCATATTCCCTCATGGCATAGGTATTATGTACTTGGGTTAAATGGTATATATATATGAGAAAATGTATGTGCGTATAGGTGTAGCGGTTTTGGGTTTCCATCTTCAAGAGAAGCTTATTTTAGTTAGAAAGCACCAAGAACCGAGTGGATGGATTGGTTACACCTTGAGGTAGGTTCCCATTGCACAGCATTTAAAATTTATGTTGAATCAATTCCCTACTGTTTTGACCCTATATATATGTGATAAATATTATTAATTCATATATCATGAAAATTTATAATTCAATTCTTATTTTTTGTAACGTGTTGTTGTTTTTTATTATTTCACACGCTAATTGTTCAATCACATGTTTTATTAATTTCGCACCAAGGTTATCAATTTAAAGAAGTCCAAATAATGAAATTAGTGTTTCCACTTGGTTGACCGCAAAATATAAACTCTTTTTTTAAATGATTCATGTGTGACTGATAAATTTCCATGTTGCATCTCATGGTTTATTTGGAAAAATAATATGTATTGGTTTGATTTTATAAAAATATTGGGAGCTGATGATGTAGTATTTCAGTGCTCCTAAAATGGTTTCAATATGGTTTATGTTTTTTAAGTTGTGATTAAGAAATGAGTTTAATGCTTGTTTTTCACTTTATGGAAAATAATGAAATTTTTTGGAGGAACACCCTCCTTGGATAACTCACCTACCATGGTTGTGACTGACTGTTTGGGAGGATCATGCTTAGAGGCTCCTTGATGCTCGAATGGTTTAAAGGCAAGAGGTTGTCCCATGGAGTGGATCAGGGTGATTCCTGTTGTGATATATATATATATATATATATATATATATATATATATATATATCTGTGTGTGTGTGTGTGTGTGTCTGTATGTGATTGGATTCTTGGGTGGAATCGGTTGGCTAACCCCCTTTCCAAATACTAGAGACATGGGAATCTGGCATATTTATAGAATATTTTGAGGATGAGTGCGGCAATAGTAGGTTATATTACTGACTAGTTGCCCATAGAAGAAGGATATATAGTGTTTATTAATATGGGAGTTTCCCTCATCTTGTATGATAAAGGATGGTCGAGCGTATTGGGCGTTTATATTTCATTGTGTGTGGCAAGTTAATGGGGATGAGGTCACATGTATTAGTGTATTATGGTTTATTATTGATCTCCTAGGTTCACCAATGTCTATTTGTCTATTATTTCAATCATTAGTGATTACGGTGCATATATGTAATCCAACATTGCCCTTGTTGTGTGATTTCTTTTGCGCATCTTTGTATATTTCAATCCATAGAAAAAGATAAACTTGTTTGGATTAGGTTTCTAAAAAATGGTTTTCAATTGATAGTTTTTATTCCACTTCTTAAAAAATTTTAAATATAAACATCACTTTGTATTTCTAAAATTCCATTTGCACAAATGAAATAAATATGGATTTGAAAATGGTTAAGGGAAATGGTTAATACTTTGATTTTGAGTAATATACATTGAGAAACATACTTTTAAAAATTTTAGTGCAAACATGAAATGATGCATCTTTTATATTAGTGGTAGTTCATTGGGAATAGATATCGGGCTCGCCTACTGAGTTTTAATACTCACTCCTATATTTCATTTCTGTTTTTTAGTGTTTTTTCTGGCTACATCATGAGTGTGCTCGCTTTGGGCGATGATTTATCGTTGAGTCGGAGAGTGACCCGCGAGGTCGCATGGAGTTAGTTCAGCCATTGAGCTCGGTTAGTGTTATTTTTAAGTTAGTCGCTTTACTTAGTTTATTTATTCTGTGTTTCTCTATATTATTTCTAATGATTTATTTATTTATATTGATTTAAATCATTCCCACAACCATTGTTGATGCCTTGGCACTTGTATCCAACTCGGGAGGATCGAGAACACATATGGGGCCATGCCACAGACCGGCTGGGGTGACTGGTTTAGGGTCGAGCTAGGTTGGTTTGTGAAAAAATTGTATCAGAGGAGGTTTGTTCTTGTTATATAGGGTGTCTGGTATATCGGTGATATGAATGTCGATACTCAAGTGGTAGGTGCGGGAAGAACGTTATGAACAATTTCTTTCTCCGATCCTCGAGTAACCAGGGATAGTCGGGGATTTATGTTTTTAGCTTTGGTCTATGTTGATGGGGGATGATATTAAAAGTAAACTGGTTCTGCCCGTGGTCTCACATGGAGTAGTGACCCATGTGATTCCTGATAGTACAGTTTGATACTCCATGTGGTTGGCTCTTGCCTAGGGCATGGTCTACTAAACCTTGTTGTTGGGTTAGGAATGACCACTAGTTCTCCATCAATGTGATTTAGTTTTCATGATGTCTTACTTACTTTTTTGGGTTGGCATGGAAGTCATTTTTTAATGTAGAGAAAACCTTGGGGTTGCTCTTATTTTTTTCTCTTACTGCGAGTTTGAAATGAATTTTTGGGTCTGCTCTTTTGAACATTGTTTCTAGAAATTGGCACTTGATTTCATGAAGTCATTTTTCAAAAAAAATATCTTAGGATATCTGAAATTGATGTAGGTTGTTTTAGAAATGGAAATCATTCTGGAAATTTTCCAAGAATTTTTTAAATGGTTTTGCAAAAAAAATATTTTCATATATTGAGAATGTTTGGTTTTGAAAGTTGAGTATCCTTGTTTCTTTCCAATGGTATTCCTATGGGTGATCGCATGTTCATCTGGGAGTGATTAATGGATAGTTGGTGGATCGAGTGGATGGGTGCCTGAGTAGCACAAACATTCATAGTTGAGGGGAACCATGGAATATAAGTGGTGATTGATTAATTTATATGGTTTCATCATGTTTCATAGAAAGAGGATTTTTTCTAAAATGGGTTTTTATGCTCACATTATTTGGTAAATTTGAATTACTGGAACTGTATCTTATGTGTGGATGTTTTTTTTGATGTGTTTGGGTTTGTGGAATATTATTTTCTAATTCTTGTTTGAGATATGCCCCTAGAAATGTCTCATGGGTTTCTAGATGGTCTCTCGGTTCTTGTCTAAGCCCAGACTCCCATTGGAGTGGCAGAATTGGGTTTCACATGGGTGTGTCGACTGTTTATATACGTTGATGTCGGTTGAATATCGATGAGTTTTTTTTGAAATTTTCAAAATTGTCTTCGGTCGTTGGAGTAGCTCTTAATGTTATGTGGGTGTAATTTGTCTTGAGTATGTAAGGAAGAGTGAGAATAAACAATTGAATGGGGATCATTACTTTTTTGTTGCGAATAAGGATTTATTGAGCGATCCTTAAGACTAAATTTATCATTTAGTTGTAACTAAGTATTTAATTTTGAGGGAAATTGGTGGATCTCATAGGTGCTCGACCAATCGACAAGTGGATATGGAGGTCTGTTGACCTTTTTGATTAGATAGTTTCATTCTCTACAGAGGTATTGTGGAACCATAAGTTTAAAACTCAAACAAGTTGATGGTTCTGTTTATACTGTGATATGTGAATGTTCCTTGTATGTTGAGGAGTGTGAACCAATATGTCTTGTTCTTGGAGTGCTCCTTCTTTCAGTCTGTGCCATGCGTTGGACAGACCACTCAATCTCTTATCTCTAGTTTATTCAGTCAGGAACTCTAAGTCATTCGTTGTAGTTCTCAAAAGGTGTGTTGACAGAGTGGTCGCTTGAAAAATGAGGAGAAGTATGTAGATTACTCATCCAGTAGAAATTGTTATATTCAGAGGTGGTCAGCTTATGACTAAGAGGTTATGGATGCTTCATACATCAGGGCCCCATCCAATGTTCTCGTGCTGAAGCATGCACACAGACAAAACTCTACATGCCTGGGGTGATCTAGGTCCGACATAAGTACCCAGTTAAAGGATGAGGACAATATAAAATTTCCCTGATGCGGTATCATCTTATAAGGTTTCATTTTTGTTTTAAGGGGTATTAATCCCATACCTCCTTGTTGTGGTATTAATTTATCGGAGTTCCTCTTCGGCCTTAAAATAGGTCAAGGAATCCAAATTCTTGTAATTCCAGCAGGTGTGCTATGTGAACCTCTTTATGAATCAGTAAGGAATCTAAATTGTACTCATTTATAAAAAGATTATGTCTTGTGGCATTGGCGCACATCGGTCTTATTTATTTCTAGGTTAGGGGATTTTTCTATAAAAACCATATCATGAGGGGGTGTTGTCCATTGTAGGAATAATCAGTGCATGTCGGCCTGTGTAGGTGGGTTAGGGATGAAGAGTTCAATAGGTATCTATCAATGTAAACTGGGAATACCCACGCGAGTGTCGTTGTGTTAGGAAAATAATAAAACGGTGGGGAGACCCACTGCATGTCTCTCTGATGTCCCCTCTTGTGTTGGTTGGATAAAAATACGGATCTTTGAAGGTCAAACCAGTTTTAGATATCTGTCTGGGTTTGTGAGTAGTTTGGGTTTTAAGAACCAATGTTTGAGGAGAAACCCAATCCGGTGGGGAGACCACCATAGGACAAGCTTGTCGAAATCTCTACATTCAAATTTTGCTTGGTAGGGAAATGAATTGATTTTTCTCTGCCAGACCATGACCATATAAATTGGTTATCTCAGGTCATGGGTCGCTAGAAGAGTGTTATCAGAGATATTGAGTGGCACTAGTGATCCTTAAGTTATAGGTCGGGGATTTCCATGTTGTAGTTGTTTTGGGGGGTGAATTCCTTGTTGTTGGCTATTCTGCTTGGTTATTCTAGTTTTGAAATCATTGAAGTTCCATGTCATGGGCATTTTGAATGCTTGGCCTTCGAGTTATTGAGTTTTTATTTTACATATATTTGCGATCATGTTTGGAATCTTGAGTTTGTTAAGTCATTTGGGACTTTATGGGGGCATAAAGTTTCATGGTGGGGATAATTATTGCACCCCGAACCAACAAATAATTTATTTAATAATTTTGGGACTTGTTTTTGGGCTTTAGTCTGCACCGAGTTTAATTTAAAAAAATTCTCTTTTTATATGGACTTGTGTTCAAGCGCGCAACTATGATCGGTTCCTATCCTTAATAATAGAAAGTTCTCGTATTAAATTTTGTTTTATATGGGAATCCAACTGTGCTCATGCCCGTGCACACAAACCTGCATAGTGTCTGACATTAATTAATAATTTTATTATTATTATGGTTTGTTTCATTATTTTATATTTATTATTAATTATAAATTTTTTATTATTTATTTGGTTTTTGTTAATCCTCTTATCCTCTTTTAATTTTATTTTCTGTATTATTCATTATTCACTTTTCTTTTTTCTTATTCTTTTTTCCCTCCCTCTTTATCAACCTCTCTCTCCCCCATCTCATCCCCCTTCATTAAACCTAACCGCGTTCACCTCTTGTGAACCCTCCCTCCTTCGGCTGCACTCCCTACCGACGCCGCCCTTCCCTTCAACTGACGCTCCATCCAGATATTGCGCCCCCCTTTCCAGCCAGCGATCCGGTGACCCGCGTTGCCTTCTCCCTCTCCCAGATAGCTGGGTGCCTACCAAACCCACACTGCCTCCTAAACCGAGTAGTTTATCTGGCATGTCGCACCTCTGGCATTCTTCCCCCTTTCCCAGTTGGCCATCCGCACCTTCATCGCAGGTGTATTTTCCTTTGAGGGGTATATTTCTTCATTTGGTAATTTATGGGTTATGGTTATGGGTGGTGTTCGATATTCTTATGGTCTAATTGATTTGATAATATTATTTTAGGGTTTAGTTTCTTTCTTTGAGGTGTTATAGGCATTCAGTTATTTTTACGCACCTTGGTTGCGAATTTTACATCGAGGTTGGTGGTCGCTTCATAAAATTGTTACATGACAAATTATTTTTCTATTTAATTAATTTTTCTTGTTATTGGATTATTTTTCTTGGTGTGAGTGTAGTATTAATTTATGTTTAATATTCTTATTAAGTTTTTAGGAACATGTTTATTTTATATGATGGTTCTGATTTTATGAAAACATTGGTTGATCCATTCGTGGTGTATTCTAACCTGCGCAGTAGATTTATTATGGTGCACAAGTGCTGCAAATTATGTTTTTACATGTAATTGGTGTTCATTTTTCTTAAAAGGGGTTTTTGGGTGGCATTTTTGATCAAATTATAGTCATACTATTTGGAGTCCCCTCAACATATTTTTAAGTGGTTTACTAAATTTTATAAAGTGGGTGAACCATGTGTAAGAAAATGTTTTAGAGTGAGTTTAATTTTAAGGAGCGGAGTTGGAATATTTTTTTAGTGGAGATTTATTATATATGATGGAAAAGATTTATTAATTATGTTAATGATTTATTATATTGGTAGTGTGATATGAATTGTCCTTGTCACATGTTTTCCATGAAGGGTGTATTTTTCATGTGTTGTGCATAATTTATATTATTTTATGCAATGTTTAATTGTTTTAGTTTTTTTGAAGCCTTTGGTAGTTATTGGACACCCTTGCATCGTTGTAGGGTGTTTTTCTCATCGTGGGGTGGGTTTTGGTTGTTAGTGAAATGACCTATAGGTACATACATGTGTAAACATGTATATATGTATATCCTCCTTTGGATTATTTCTTCATAGCGCGAGGAATACGAACTTGTATTAAAGGGTCTATATATATATATATATATATATATATGAAAATGTATGTGTATATTGGTGAAGCGGTTTCGAGGTTCCATCTTCAAGAGCAGCTAATTTTAGTAAGAAAACTTCACGGGTGGAGTTGATTACTTAGTTCCACCATGAGGTAGGTTCCCATTGCACTACATTTGAAATTTATGTTGCATCTATTTTCTACTGTTTACGCCATATATAAATTTTCCCAATATTATTAATTCAATTCTCATGAAAATTTATAATTCAATTCTTATTGTGTGTAATGTTTATTTATGTTATTATGTTTGCACACACTAATTGTTCAATCACATGTTTTATTAATTTAGCACCTGGGTTATCAATTTAAATAAGTTTGTGCCATGAGATTGGTGTGTCCACTAGGTTGAGTCTTAAATGGAAACTGTTTTATTAAATGTTTCATGTGTAACAAATAAATTGACCAGTTGGCTCTTACGGTTTATATGGAAAAATAAAATGGTTTATTTTAGTTTTATAAAAAAATTTCCTTATTTTGAAGTAGTATTTTGGGCCACCTTAAATGGTTTCAAATAGGTTTTTGTTATTTTTAATGTGATGATTATGAAATGTGTTTATTTCTAGTTTGGAACATCATTGAAAATAATGAAACTGTTTTGATGAAAACCCTCCTATGATAACTCTCATGCCTTGGTTGTGACTGATTGATTGGGAGGCCCATTCTTAGTGGCTCCCAGGTGCTCAAATGGTTCAATGGAGACCCATTTAGTGGCTCATGGGGATGCATGTTGTGCATTATATATGTGTGTGATTGGATGCTCAGATGGAATTGGTTGGCTCACCCCCTTTCCAAATACATAATACATGGGAATCATTCATATTGAGAGAACATTCTAAGAATGAGTGTTGCACTATTAGGTTATGATACTAAAAAGTGTCCCATAGTAGGTATATATAATGAATTTATTATTAAGGGATTTTTCTTTCAGCCTGCAAGAGAAATGATGGTCAATCGTATTGGGCGTTTTTATTTCATCATGTGTGACATGACAATGAGGATGATGATTCATGTATTAGTGTCTTCTGGTTTATTCTGGATCTCCTAGGTTATCCCATGTCTATTCGGCTTTTATTTCATGTATTAGTTATTGTGGTTAATATATGTAAACCTATATTACCCTTTCTGTGTGATTTTATTTGTGCATCGTTATCTATTGTTTTCCATAGAAAGTGATATACAGTTTTTGATTAGGTTTCTAAAAATTGGTTTTAAAATTAATGTGTTTCATATTCTTTGTACAACATTGAAAATATAAACATCACTTTCACATTCTAAAATGCCATTGGCACTAATGAAATGGATCTGTATTTGAAAAAAGTTAAGGTCAATGGTTCGTACGTTGCTTTTGAGTAAAATACATAGATAAACATACTTTTATAAATTCTTGTTCAAACTAGAAATGGTTCATTGTTTATTTTAATGGTAGTGCATTGGGAATAGATATTGGCCTAGCCTGCTGAGTATTAATACTCACGTCTATATTTCATTTCTGTTTTTTAGTGTTTGTACAAGTTACAATTTTAGTGCGCTCACCTTGGGCGATGCGTGATCACTGATTCAGAGAGTGAACCACGTGGTCGCATGGAGTAAGTTCGCCCATCGAGCTCGAATAGAGTTATTTCTCATTTAGTCTATTTATTTGGTTTATTTATTCTGTGCTACACTATATTATTTATGATTATTTATTTATTTATAATGGTCGAAATGATTCCCACAGACTTTGTTGATGCCTTGTCACTTCTCGCCCACCCCGGTGGATCGAATACGCCTCTCGGGCCATGTCGTGGACCATCTCGGGTGACTGGTTCAGGGTCGACCCAGGTCGGTTCGTGAAAACATGAATATTACATATTTTTATATGAATATTATGTATAATATTTAAAAACAAATTTTTTGACTATAATACTATATTTTCCATGGAATCCTGTAACATATTCTTCTTATCAGGTGAAATTTACTCAAGGTTTCTCATAATGATTTTCCCATTTAGTAATATTTAAATCAATACCCTACAACTATAGTCCAAACTATTTTTGTTGGTATTTTTTTGAATTATAAAACGCATAGATTAAATGGTTCACTTTTGGCATCCCTACTGATCATTTTAGTGCTCACACCTATCCTAAATTTTTAGATCCATGTTTTCTTTCAGGGTTTCTGTTCCTATTTCATCGACCTGTGGATGAGGAAGGTTGTTAGTGGTTGGAGGTACCCAATAGGTTACATTTAGGTTGGTGTAATTTTATTTTCATTCTACTACTAGTTTTTTTTATTGAGAGTTTTTATATACATTTTTATTTGTTGTTCATGGGAACAATCATTCCCAACAATTAAATTATGATTCCTGACACGTGTTTCTTTCCCTTAGGGATTGGTAATTCCCCTCAAGAATGGGATGCTATAGTTCAAATTAAATAAATGTTTTATTTAACCTTGTGAGAATATGATGACAAAAATGTAGTGAAAACCCTATGGATATGTATATGTATAATTATATGTATATAAAAACAACCTTGAAATTTGGAGAAGTATAGGTTAAGTGGACTTAATGAAATTACATCCCTATAAAGATACTACTTGTAGATATGGGTCTAGAATAGTTGTGCATGGGAGTAATAACACATAAAAAGGTGAGTTTATCCAGACATAATCATAACTGGGTATATGAAAATGGGTTTTGATGAACACTTAGTTTGAAACTTTTGGGGGATATTCTTTGTACATTCAAAAACACTTTAGTATCCATTATGAAGGATATCCATAAATTTTCAGGTTAGAAAACCTAATATTAAATACTACCATGAATGTCGTAGACTAAAACCTATAGAATCATAAGTGAGGATATATTTATCATTTATATGTTATTATTTAATGTTTTTTAGGTTTCCCTTTTTATGATAATATAAACTCATATTTTTGATTTTATTCCTTTTAGTTAATGATAGAAAATAGGATAAAGAATGTAAAAACAATGTGATGGGAAATGTAATGATTTCACTAATGAGAGGCCTAGTGTAATTGGAATGATATGTATAAATATTATATTTATACCAAATGAGATATATTTAATTATTATTACCATGTAGAACATAATTTAATATTTAAACGCATCAAATAAGTGAAGGATGCTGCTTCATAGATTTTTTAGTGTTAATGATGATAAAGAACAGTAGAACCAAAATTATACAAGTCAAAAATATTGGAATATTCACAGTTAATAACTCTATAAAGAAACTGAAATATTATATATTATTGGGAAATGAGATCATAAAATAGATAATTTTAGAAGGAATATGAAGAGTCTAGTAAACAAGACGTAGATAAATAATGATCAACCTAAGGCACTATTACCAGTTTAATGTTACAGTGTGGGGAAATTAGTCATTATATGAGTCAATTCCCTAATCCAAGGATCAATTTATGATGAAAATTTTAAGGGAAATCGTTAATATAGAATAATTTAAGTGTTTAGTTTTTATAATTTTAGGATCATATTGTTGAACTATTTTTATCAATGGTATTTTTGTTATAAGAATCACAAAAATTCTAAATATCAATCTACAACAATTTTTTTAAGGATTTGTAAGAATTTTTTGAATGTTATTAATGACCTAGAAATTAGATTTAATAGTAGGTTAATATTTTATAGAATAACACATGGTTTAGGAAAATATAATACTTTATATGTACATTATGTTTAGAAAATTATAGTAAACTATGATTATTTGATCTTGTGAAATAATATGATGAATAGAATACTTTAGTGGTTCAAAACATATTTAATGATTAATATTATTTTGATGATATTAATAATATTTTTTGTAAATTTATAGGTATTACATAATATTATTTTATAAAATGGGAAACCAACATGTTGAGTAACAACCCATCACATTCGGTAAGGTTACGAGGATTGAAACGGTATGAGATAAAATTTGAGGTTAAAAAATTTAGTAATGTTGAGGTATTTGAGATTATTTGGTGCACATGTTTATCTATTTTAATAATGATATATGTTATCCTTTTGGTGAGTTTTTGAATTTTGGATATTAATATATTCATATTCATATTGGTTATTATATTACTTATTTATAACCATTTTAGGTTTTAATAAAGACTATAGTAATATATTGTTAATATTTGATGGATTGTGTGATGTGTTAATACTTAATTATTGTTCATTAAGAATAGAGAAATTAGTATTACATATTCATTCCTCAGAGTAAGAGGTGAAGTTGAAAGTGATCAAAGAAAAACCAGAGGAAAAAATTATGTATATAAAATAAAATGATATCAGGTAAGTATAGATTATGGTTTTATATATATTAATAGTAAATGAATAACTTAAATCAAGGGAAATTATCTTGAAACAAAAAATTAATATTATTAAATTTATATACAATGAACTAATGGCCTTTTAATTCATCAAAGATTTATGTTTTTTTGGATGATGAATTTCTTATGATCTTTCACGTTATCCTGATCAATGATCCCAACCACTATAAAAAATTATTTAAGAATTTATTCCATTTATATATCTCCAATTACAAACAAATTTATCTTATGTGTATTCCTAGTTATGTGATAGCATTCATATTTCACTTTTTCCCATTTTAAAAGAACGTTTTATTAATCCTTTTTACAATGTGGGTTTTTTCCGCAAATAAATCTTCAAAGGTAAAACTATTGGTTGGTCATAATATGTTAAAATTGATAAGAAACTTTTTATCTAAGAGGGGATGATTTTAAAACCCCAATATTCTAAAATAAATATATATTTTAAAGCATCTTCCACAATGAATGATGATTTTAAACGATCCACAACATATTATATAAATATGATCATTTTAACAGAACCATTTAATTAGAGGGTATGAGTATGACTAATTACTATATAAAACTATTATAAAGTTAAAAATTAATAGAAAAAATTTTCTAAATGAAAATTAACTTGTTAAAAATTTAGAAAAATGTCATTTTATTCGTTGGAAATACATTTTATTCAAAAAATGGATTTTTACTACATTCTATAAAAAATAAAATAATTATATTTTCCACTTTTAGAAAATTTATTTGATAAAATGGAATTAATTTTTTATATAATGATAAAATATTAACATAAGGTGAAATTATGGGAATTTTTTTATAATATTATTATTCCAGGGAATATTTAAAAAAATATTTTTATAAAATAATCATTTCTTTTTAATAAATTTAGTAATTTAAATGTACCATTATTATCTAAACTTTATTTAAATATAATATATGAATTTTTATGTTATATTAAATAAAATTAGTTAATTTTCAATCATATTTATTTTTTATTTTAGTATAACATTATTCTTATTCTTAATAAGTCTTTTTTTCCAAAACATGTTTTAAAGGGTGTAATGTTTCTTCATTTTAACGAATTAAAATAACCACTAATGTGAAATTATTTAAATTAAATTTATTTATTATATATACATAAATAGGAATAAAAATAAATATAACTATGATTAAATTTTATATAGTTATTATGATATCATCTTTCACTTAAAAAATGCATTTCTTGAAAAAAAAATTGAAACATTTTTTGTATTAATTTTAAAGTTAATTTTATAACTTATTTATTTTGAATTTAAAAAATGAATTCCATGTTTGTAATTAAAATAATATATATTATTCGATTATGTCGACTTATATTTAAACCATATACCCAGAAAATCCCGGATCTAGATGACTTAGGTGAAAAAAAATATTAATAAAAAGAAATCATATAGGATTAAGCGTTACAAGGGATCATACAAAGGCGAGAGTTACTCGCACATCGGATGTCACACTCAACCAATGTATTACAATAGTCAAGAGCTATGAATTTCAAAATTGAGATCATTTCAATGATTTACCTCTTAGAAAGGGTGTTTTCAACATGGTTCATCGCCCTATATACTTGGGAGATAGTCAACATGAAATAATCATTAAGTGAGACACATACAATCAATTGAAGTAGAAGTCTCAATGAGACATTTTTTGTCCTCGTAGTAAATTCCAACACAAAATTTTCAAAATCCAACTCAATAAACAAATTGGTTCATGGTTGGTTAAAATCATGCTTTGTAACCCCCCAATGTTATAAAATTAAATGTATGAAACATTATTTTTAGTAGATATTTATAACTTTACATTATTTATAATTTTACCTCTTCAGAGATTTGAATTTCAAAAAAGAACATACACGATTGCAATCCGTAAGTGATTTAGAGTCTGATAAGACCAACTTAATATTTATTGAATAGTAACATTCGGTTATGAATAGTAATGTTAACTATATGAAATGTAACATACCCTTATGAATAGTAACCTCACCTATGATAGTATACATATAAGATTTAATTGATGTTATGATATACTCATATCATTGAATCTGTAAATAAATGTTTTAAATTTTTTCCATAATTATTATTTTATTTTATATTAAATTAATCATATTTATAAAATTATTTTAAAAAAATGGATTTTATTTTTGAATTCTAATTTTTGAATAATTATTAGCATGATTTTTTGGGATTTACTTGAAATACATGATTTTTTGTTTAATAGTGAAATATTGTAAAATACATTATATAGAAATTTTCATTTATATAACTTATTTTTCTCATCATGGATGATGTAAGAACACTTTGTTTGAACTAACCTGCCCTGTTTACTATATTTTCAAATGAATTAATAATATTCATAGTCTTAATCAATAATATTAAACTAATGACTAAAAAAATGTAAAACTCATCCCTTCCAATATAAATACCACCCATTTCCCACCTCTTCCTACCGCACCTCTCAAGCCTTGATCCTTGCCTTTGTTATGCCAAATACATCTCTCAATCCTCTTCCCCACTTCCAATACCATATGGTCTCATCAAAAGTCCAAAACCAAGGGCCTTAAGAAGGATCTCATAAAGAATATATCTAGAGGTAAAGATCCTCTTTTGTTTTCTTTATTTTCTTTTCAATTTCTTTTTTATTATTATTCATCCATCACATCCCATTATACAATAATCCTGAATGATCCATTATCAGACATATTCTGTATTTTATCATGTTTATATAATATTGACCATTATACTTCTTCTATTGTCCCACTTATTCTAGAAATTAAAACATCAGGGATGATGTGCTTTCAATTTTATTTACTCCCTTCAATACTAGTCATGGAAACATCTTTATGGTTAGATCAGGTTATAAATTCTATATTATATATTATTTATTGTTCTGGATTATTTTTTTACACATTTTATTTTTATTTTCAATACCAAATAAGTTTTTTATTATCAGATAATCTCCAAAATGATGAAAACAAATATAATAAATGTTTTAACTAAATAAATATCCTCATATAAAGATAAAAAATGATTACTGGTATAATTTAAGGTTCTATAAACATTTTATTACCATTTCATTCATCTTATTGTGTTTCTATTACAACCAACATGAAAATCCATTACGAACTGCTCTTAGAAACTATGTAATGCATGCACCAGAAATAATCGAATTAACAGTGTATTAATAATTAATGGATGGAATGATGTTATAATGTGATCATATAAGTTTTTATAATCATTAATAAGTTTCCATAAAATATATATAGAAACATTTTAACCTTCATAAATGAGTATTAAATACATTTAAAGCATGTCGAACCAGAGGTAAGAGACCCCTCCTTCTTTCTTTTATTCAGAAATATCATCTATATTGTGTTATTTTTAATACCTAAATATGGTGTATGTATTCACACCTCCAACATAATTCCATTATCATATATAAATAATGTGATACCACTTTTCCACTCATTAATCCCTGCCATGTACACCCGTTACCAAGCCAGAATATCGTTATGGAATTATAAACCCAATTTCCATTCCTTTGGATAACCTTCATCTTCCATATATTTATCATGATAAGAGAATGTGTGAAATGTAATTTGATTATATTATGATTTTTTATGTTTTTTATAGTATATATACATATTCCATTTATTTAATAAATTCTCTCTTAAATTTTATTGTATTTGTAAAGGTCTTTCCTTTTGAAATCCTTTTAGAAGTCTCCTTTATAAAATACAGAGAGAGTGTTCTTTTTTTGTCATGAGTGTTCTATTATGATTTCATGATGTTTTAATAATATATTTTTTCCATTTTATTATTTATAGTTATTTTTGAATAATATTTTTTCATTATTTTGTGTGCGCAATGTTTATGTTCTAAGAGTGATTTTTAAAAAAAGGGGATTTTGAAATGTGAATGTGTTTTTCTCGTTAGTGTAAATGAAATATGAAGTGATTTATTCATGATATGTTCCTTAGAAATTTTTTTGTTGGTTTGACCCCATTAAAGGTCGGGATATGATGGATGAGTGCCATTATAGCTCAATATATGTTAGGTTGAGCCCATTCTAGCTCAAGATATCATGGATGAGCCCCATTATAGCTCTCCAACGCACTGGGTACACTAAAGATGGGTGTCGACCGAATGGTTATCCCATGTGTATGGATTATTGTAAGAGTGGTATGGTAAATATGTACCAATGTAACTATATGATGTTTCCATGCATGTTAATGAGATTTCACAAAAGGGATTTTATTGATTTTTATGTTATCACTTGACTAATGACTTCTTTCTTTATATCCCTTATGGATATTTTTGTACTCATCTTGAGTTTTTAAATGTTTTTCACATGTTATAAGGATGTGTACGAGAAATAAAAACGATGATTTAAATTTTATGAAGTTGTTTCAAGGTAATTTTTTTATTTGAAAAGTTTTATATTTTGAAAAAATTGGATATTGTATTAATAGTATCCAAATGTATGATTATGTGATGTTATGTATGTTTTATGTTCTAATTACATAAAACTATAAAATTTAAAATATCATAAATGTGTAGTAATGTATTTCTTATATAAAACTAAAGATTATGTAATATTTTAAGGATGGGTCCCTATAGTTGGTATCAAATAATGATTTAAATAAATTTTGATGTTTAAATTATGTTAACTGAATACTATAAATGGTTTCTTGTTTATCGATAATTTAAAATGATATAGACCTTTAAGATTACCATATTAATTTGACTAAGATATTTTAAATCAGAATATTTTTCTATAGAAGAAACAACGAAGCTGATGTAGGAAGGCACCGAGAGGCTGATACATGTTCTAATTTGTAGCCTGGAATGGTGGAAATTGGAAGTGAGTATATTGTGATAGAAAAGGATAAGTTGAATCAAGAAATAAATGGTGATTGTATATATGATAGAGAGTAAAATTATTTACAATGGAGAAAAATGTCTTTTCTAGATAATTTTATTAGGCATCATTTCCCAACATTCAGTGGAACCATAGATCCAGTGATAACCAAAGGATAGATGAATACTTTAGAAAAGATATTTGATCTCATTGGATGTATAGAATGCCAAAAGGTAATACGAGTCATTTATCATTTTGAAGGTAAATAAGATCAATGGTGGTATCTAGTTAAGAATAATCTTGAAAAAGATGATCATTATAGTATAGAATGGGAAGATTTTAAGAGTATTGTTCCTAAAAAACATTCCTAATACTGTTAAACTCATAATTGAGAAAAAATTCTTGGAACTAGGTTATAAATATGATGAATATTTAGTTGTATATGAAGCCAATTTTACAAGACTAGCCTGGTACGTACCATATTTTTCTTGGTACTTTGATAGTAAAACTAAAATATTTTTCTCTGTTTAAAACCTTTTCTATGAAGATCATTGCCTTCATGAGAGTTTAAAAGATATGAGAACCTTGTTAGTTGTGCTGAAAAAGTTGAGATGGAGTTTGTTGACACATATGTGCAACATGATGAAAAGAATAAGAAGCAGTCAGGTTGGTATGTAATGGGGAAGAACCTATCAATGAAATCTGGAGATAAGAAAATATATTCTGCTTATTGTGAAAAGTATGGTAAAAAGTATCATCGAGAATGTCTTATAAATTTTGCGAAGTGATTTTAATGTGGAATTTTTAGAAACATGTCTCATGGGTAAAAGTAAAATGATCCAAAAATTAATGAGTAGAAAATGGTTAGATGCTTTAATTATAAGAAATTATGTCAATTTGCTGATGTCTATCTAAAGCAAGTCACTTAGGAAATAAATCAACAAAATTGCTGAAAAAGGGTTGTGGGAAAGTCCATTGCAGCAACTTCAACAGATGTTGAGCCAGAAAATTAAGTGGTATCATGTAAATTATTTGTTTACTTAAATTTTTGTAATGTATTTTTTGATACAAGGTCTACACATTCCTTTATTTATAATAATTTTTTCTGATAAATTTTGAATTTCACCTCCTGAAATGTAATAAGAATATATGTTAAACAACCACAAGAAAATATTACTATAAAATAGAATTATTAGAGTCTTTTTTTATCGGTGGAAAGTAATTACCTATGAACCTTTTAGTTCATCCCTTTGTAGAGATTGATATTTTACTGGGTATAGATTGGATTTCTATTTATCATGTAATGATTGATTGTAGAGATAAAAAAAATTTAGAATGAGTTTCAGTTTATATAAAAAAACCACACAATTTATAACATATTGGGAAGCTTAGAAACTATTGAAATATGGAAATGAATGTTATCAATTTATATAATTGAAAACAAGGGAATTTTTAAGATTAATGATGTTTCAGTGGTAAGTGAATACCATATTGTTTTTTTTGAGGAGTTACCAAATGTCGTACCTGATAGAGAAGTCGAATTCACAAATGACTTAGTCACTGATGCTTAGCCAATTTCAAAACCCCCATAGCTAATGACTCAAATATAACTTATCAAATTAAAAGAAATTAGTTATAATATTATATTGATTAAGGATTCATTCATCCAAACACTTATTCATGGGGTGCTCCTATCTTGTTTGTTAAAAATAATTATTTTTAAATGAGAATTTGTATTTATTATAGAGATGTAAATGGTATTGTGGTTAAGAATAAGTATCCATTAACTCATATCAATAAATTATTAAATTAACTCTAGGGAGCTCAGTATATTTCCATGATTGACTTGAGATTTGGGTACCATCAACTAATAGTGAAAGAGTATGATATTCCGAAAACAACATTATATACTAGATATGGCCATTATGAGTTTTTCGTTATTCCCATTGGTTTGAAAAATTAACCTTCTATATTCATTGATCTTATTAATAGAATATTTTCATGGTTCATGGATAAATTTATGGTTGTGTTTATTGATAACATTCTTGTATATTCTAAAAGTAAATATAAGCATAAAAATATCTAAGGGTTGTTTGGAAAACCATAAAAGAAAAGACGTTGTATGGAAAATTCTGCATGTGTGAATTTTGTATACAAAAAATTTCATTCCTTGGTCACATTGTTTCTAATTATTGAATAATTGTTGATCCTACTAAAAAAAATTATTAAATAAAGTCCATGAACCACAAATATAACTAATATTCATAGCTTCCATGGTCTCTCAGACTACTACCAATGATTTTTTGAAAACATTTTATGGTTATCAAGTCCAATGACAATGTTAACTCGAAAAGGTGTTTTGTTTATATGGATAAAAGAATGTGATGATTATATTTAGGAATTAAAATGAATATTGGTGAATGCTCAAGTTCTGACTTTTCCTTCCAAAAAATACTGAATATTTTCATCTATATTTATGCATCTTTGAAGGGAATTGGTTTTGTTCTGGTGTATAATGATATGGTAATTTCTTATGTTGCATGATTTTTGAATCATCATGAGTTATATTATCCTATACATGATATGGAATTAGCAGGTGTGGGGTTTTCTTTGAAAATAAGGAGGCATCACTTATATGGATCCAAATGTGAAATATATAATATCAATAAATGTTTAAAGTATATATTCACTCTAATGAATTGAACATGAGGTAGAGAAGATGGCTAAATTTGATAAAGGATTATGATTTCATGATTAATTACCATCCATGAAAATCAAACAATGTGGCAGATGCTTTGATTGGAAAACATCATGTATCATTAAACATGTTATATCTCAAACATTACCCCTTAATTAATGATTTTATGAATATTGGATTAGAAGTTGTTGTTGCAAGAAAATCCCCTATTTTGTTTCAGGTTTCATTGAAATTATATCTCTCATATGGATTAAAGAAATCATATAATGATGATAGTGAGTTAGGAAAAAAAAGGTACAACTAGCAAAGAAAGGTAAATTCCATAATTTAAGGATGATAATTATTGTGTTATGAGATTTGGGAACAGATTATGGGTACCTTTTGAATCATAACTAATGAATGAATTGTTATGTGAGGCTCACAATTCACCGTTTTCAGTTCATCCTGGCACCACAATGATGTAAAAAGACGTTTGAGAATATTATTGGTGGGATGGAATGAAATGGGATATTTCGGTTTTTACGGTGAAATGTTTGATTTTTGAATAGGTTAATGTAGAGAGGCATTTAACGAATGGGATTCTTCAGCCTTCACCTGTGCCAGAGTGGAAATGGGAAAATATAACTATGGACTTCAATGTGGGAATACCAAAGACTTCTTGAGGTAACAATTCAATTTGGTTTGTTATTGATCAACTAACTAAATTAGCACAGTTCATTTTTATTTGAGACAATATGACTTTGGATAATCATTCTAGATTGTATCTGAAATTTATTGTATAGTTTGATGGAGTTCCATTCGATATTGTATCTATGTGTGATACCATGTTCACATATATCTTTTGGAAAGGCCTTTATAATTCATTTGGAACAAAATTGAATTTTGGAACTTCCTTTCTTCCCTAATTTGATGGACAGAATGAGCGGACAATTCAGACAATAGAGATATGCTTAGAGAATGTTCAATTAATTATCAGGGAAGTTGGGATCACCATCTTTCTTTAGTTGTATTTTCTTATAATAACTTTTTTCATTACAATATCAAGATGTCACTTTTTAATGAAATGTATTAAAAGAGGTGTCGTACTCCAATATTTTGGGATAAAGTTGGGGAAAGGATCATTATGGGGCTAAAATTAGTAAAGGATGTTGTTCAGAAAGTGAAGATGATCTAGGATCACATGAGGACAGCTCAGATCCAGAAAAAAGTTATGTATATAAAAAATGGAAAGACTTCTCTTTTGAGGTTGGTTACTATGTTTTCTATAAAACATCACCATGAAAACGTGTAAAGTATTTTAGTAAAAAATGAAAGCTAAGTATGTGGTTCATCGGTCCTTTTGAAATCTTATAGAATATTATACCAGCTGCATTCTATGTATAATTTCCTTCTAGTCAGTATCATTTACATAATGTCTGTCATGTTTCGATGTTGAGAATGTATGTTCCATATTTATCTCATATTTTGAGACTAGAACTTGTTCAGCTGAAAGGGAAACATTCTTATGAAGTGAAACATGTTCAAATTCTTGATAGTAGAAACAAATTATTGAGGAATATGTTAATCCACTAGGTAATGTTTTTGTAGAGAAACCACATGCGAATATGAAAATACTATAAGGGAATAGTACCCTCACTTGTATAGTAAGTAAATAAAATTGTGAGGATGAAATTTAAAAATAGGGGGGATAATGTAACACCCCATGGTTTTAAAATTAAATGAGTGAAACATTGTTTGAAGAAGATACTTATAACTTTCCTTTAAACATAATTTTACCTCTTCTGAAATTTCTATTTCAAAAAATGGATATACATAGTTGCGATCAGTACGTTATTCAGAGTTTTATAAGACCAACATAGTTTTTGGTGAATTTTAACAAACCCTTATGAATAGTAATGTTACCTTTATGATTAGTAACATACCCTTATAAATATTAAACTCACCTATTATAGTGTATATATATGATTTAATTGATGTTATGATATACCCATATCTTGGAATAAGTAAATAATTGTATTAAAATTTATATTTTTGGAATAAAATATTTATTTATTAAAATATTAAATTAATCGTATTTAGAGAATTATTTCCAAAAAATGGAGTTCATTTTTGAATTCTACAAATCGAAAAATGGTTAAGGTGATTTTTGGGGATTTTTCTAAAATACATGAATTTTTTATGAATATTGAAATATTGTAAAATATCGTATATATAAATTATCAGTTAAATAAACTATTTTTTACATAATGGACTGTATAAGAATACTTGGTTTGAAATAAAATTCTTTATTTACTATTTTTTCACAAGAATTAAGACTGTTCATAATCTTCAAAAATAATATTAAACTAATGACTAAATTAATGTAAAAATCATCCTCTCATCCACTATAAATACCACACATTTCCCTAATCTTCCTCCCACACCTTTTAATGTTTATCCTTGCCTATGTTCTAAAAAATACTCCCCTCAAGCCCTATAACCACTTCCACGACCTATGTGTCTCACCAAAAATACAAAACCACGGGTCTCAATGAGAAGATATCAAGGGGAAAACATCCTCTTTTGTTTTATTTATTTTATTTTCACTTTCATTTCAATTATTATTATTTCCACACCTCCCCTTATCCAAGAGGAATGAATAATATAATTTCTTACATATTATTGGTGAAATCATGTTTATGTAATATTAAACATTATACTTCTTCTCCTCTCCTACTAATTTGAGAAATTAAAACATCGTGTGTGAAGTGTCAGTTTACTGACATCGTGGGTGATGTGTTTTCATTTTCCTTTAATCCATTAAACATTGGTGATGAAACCATTTTTATTGTTGAAAAAGGTTATAATTCATTTATTATATCTTATTTAAGGTTTTTTTATCTTGTTTTACACATTTTATTGTTATTTTTAAAACAAAATAAGTTTGATAATTTCATATAATCACCAAAATGATGAAAACAAAAATCATTAATATTTTAACTAATGAATTATCCTAAAATCCAGATTAAAAAAAATGTTGTAATTCAATGTTTTTGAAACATTTAAATACCATTTCAACCCACTTCTGGAGTTTCTCTTAAAACCAACATGAAAATCCATTATGAACAGCTAATGGGAACCATGAAATGCATGCACCCGTAACAAGGGAAATAACAAAGTATTAATAATTAATGGGTGGAATGATGTTATAAGGTGATCATATAAGGTCTTATAAAAAATAATATTTTTCTATAAAATATTAATATAACTATTTTGACTTTCATACATGAGATTTAAACATGTTTTAAGGACATCGAACCCAAAGTAAGGGATCCCCTCTTTTTTGCTTTTATTCAAGAATATCATCTATATTGTGAACTTTTTAATTCATAAGGTTTAATTATGTTTTCAAAACTCCCCAATACTGAACGTATGATTTATAAATGATGATAAACCACTTTCTCTCCCTTTATTCCCTCCCATGTACAACTGTAACCATGCTGAAATTTCTTATGTGAATTTTAAACCCAATTTTTATTCTTTGAGTTAACCTTAAACATTAATGGTTTAATCATGATAAAAGGATTTGTGAAATATAATGTCACAAACTACCTTCACCAAAAGGACATAAGGGTCAACAGATTTCTAGGCCCTCCCTTTCTCAAGTTGAAGGAGAGATAATGACCCCAAAAACCCACCTTCAATAGGTCACGAAGTGGCGACCAGCAACAAGGGTATAGAATCACTCACTCAATGGAAGGCATTACCCTTTTTCTTTTAATAGGATCAGGAGAGAAGATGGTAAATCCCAAAAAAACCAAAAGTGGAAAGTAAAAGTAAATCCAAGAACCATTCCCAATTCATGTTACAAAAGTAAAATCCACAAGGTACAAAGTGACTACACGGGTAAAGTACCAAAGAAAGAAAAACAACAACTGCATCTATCCCAGCGGTTATGCGCTAGTATGGCCCCGCGTGATCCCCGATGTCCTCCTGGAAACCTGAAAACAGTTTTATATACGTAGGGTGAGCATACGAGTATAATCAGTAGGGGAAAACCAAAGACTCTTGTGCACAAGTGGGGGGATGTACTAAAGTCCTGTGAGAAAATAATAAACCAAGCACCTAACAAGGTAAACTATCCACCCAAGCCTCACTAAGGCACACTCCCCAAATAATGCAAGTCAATTAATGTATAGTAATATCACATCGATGTTTGGGTACCTCACGCCACATTCCCACTGGTTATTGAAGATATCCTATGCATCGAACCAATCCAGCCATTCTCACCGCAGTCCCACTATCATACCCCACCCGCACACACCTAGGCCACAACCTCATCGCGGTCCCACTGCCAAACCCCGCCCGCACACACCTGGGCCTCAACTGTCACACATAAACATGCCTACAAACACCTAGTCTAGAACAACCACCTCCACACCCAATGAAACCTGGGACAGAAGATCCACTGCCACACTCGAAGACACCTAGGTCTCATCCCAAAGACACTTGGGAAACCACCTGCCCGCACACACCTGGTCCAACCACCACACTACCCCGCCCGAAGGTTCTTGTGCTTATAATGGACTTCAGGCCATCACAACATGCCTGAAGATAATTGGGATATCCGGGAAAGGGTGTAGAAAGGAGCTAATAACCAGCCACTAATAGAAGTGTTGGAAAAAACACCCTCCCCCATGAAATGGGGGTGTTTGGTACTATGTTCTCAACTTGGGTGGGCGCGAATAAGAAACACAAAACTACAAGTATAAGTATAGGTAATAAGCACTCACCCAAAGTTTAGGTTTTTCTTCAGCCTACCTAAAGAAGACATTCAGATCCATGTCCAAGTCAATACTCACACCAAACCAAAACCCATTTTTCCCATCCTGGTTTACATTTTCAATAATAATGTTTAAATACGTTTCTGCACCTAATAAGGCAACTAGTAATCATAAGCACAAGTCAATAGAATGAAAACAGTCAAGCATCAACCACAACACCCACACCCGGTTCTCTTGTAAAGCCACAACAACCAAAGAAAACCCCAAGATACAGCCCCATGTCCAATATCCAAGAGCCAAAATTTTTCTCAACAATAGAGAATCCCACCCCAATTCGTGATATAACAGAGGATCCCATCCTCAATTTCGAAACCACTGATAGTATAATAACAGGGGATCCCATCCCCACCCACATCACCCAGCAATCGGCCCGTGAGTGGAAATAAAAGAGCAACCCACTACCACCAACACAAGGATGGCCCATACCAGTATTTTCATATTTATAAGATTTAACACACTCCATGATTTCCAAATTCACTATACTTTAACCAGGTTTATCACATAAAGGATTTGATCCTAGTGATTTCAATTTTTTATCTTAATATAAGTAATTAACTGATTTAATTTAAACATTAAGGGTTCACAACCACAAAACAATCCATTAATCATCACCAAAGGAAGGGGTTCATTAGTGCATAGAGAAAGACCCCCAACGACCATGATTTTCATAAGGCATAAGCCCGCACAATTCAGAAATCAAAACTCATAGAAGATCACAAATCAATGAATCATTGATCACAAACCCCCTCATTCATTAGAGTTCATTCATTATCTTCCTTAAGGATTGGGTTTATCCAATTATACAGAATAAAAAGCATTTTCAGCCAGCATGATACACAAAAAGAGTGAGACGAAAGAGAAATTCCCTACCTATTGATCAATGATCGATGTTAAGCCTGGGTGTGGAACTCCACGGATAGCGATGTGGGTCGTCTGAATGAAGGGTACTCCTAGAATAGGGTCAAAAAAAGAAACCTAGGGTGAAACCTTTTTGTTTATAAAGTTCAGGGATGGTTGAGATAAGAACGCAAAACCGCGTAAGGAGCGGGGTCGTGGGTTGACCATGCGGTTGAGACACCCCACATGTCATTAATGGGTTGGGTGATTTAAACCGATGCGCACACCAGGTTAATTCATTAAATATTTAATTAAAAGACATTTTAGGGGCGTTATTGGGCTTTAAAACAAGCTTAAAAGGGGTAAAAAATAGGGTTTAAACCCGAATTTGTGCAAAAAGAAGGCGTGCTGGAAGATCCTGGTGGGGGTAGCAGAGAGCCACCGGTAGCTGAGAGCTACCGATGGCTAACAGGTATCGGTAGCTGAGCTACCGGTAGGCCGAGCTACTGATAGGGTGAGCTACCAGTAGGTTGTGGCTACCGGTAGAATGTGCTACCGGTAGACAGAGTTACGGGTAGGCTTCGGCCACTGGTAGACCGAGATACTGGTAAACAGAGCTACTGGTAGGCCTACCGTTAGAGGTCAAAATTCACCGAGATTCCTAGGCTACCCAGAACACCCAATATTATATTTTCACAATGTAATGGACCCCAAAACCCGGGTCATTACATATAATTTGATTATATCATGTTTTATGATGTTTATTTATATTATATATACATATTACCTTCAATTAATCAATTCTCTCTTAAATGTTATTGCATTTGTAAAGGACTTTCTTCTTAAAATATTTTTAAATGTCCCCTTTATAAAATCTAAAGAGATTATTTCTTTTTAATGTCATGAGTTTTATATTTTTATTTCATGATGTTTTAATACTCTATTTTCTCCATTATATGTTTTATATTTACTTTTGAAAAATATGTTTTCATTATTTTTTTTGTTCATTTTATATCTTTAAAGAGTGAATTTTACGAAAAAGTGGATTTTAAAATGTGAATGTGTTTTTCTCAATGGTATAAATGAGTTATTAAGTTCATTATTCATAATAATTTACATGGAAATTATTTATATAGAGTTTATCCCATTATAGGTCAAGATATGATCGGTGATCTCCCATATATCACAAGATATGCTCGATTGATCCCATTATAGTTCAAGATATGAATGTTGATCCCCATTATAAATCATCAATGCATTGGGTACTCCGAAGATGGAAGCTGACTGAATGGTTATACCATTTGTATGGTTGATTGTAAGAGTGATATAGTAAATACATCCCAAGTAATCTAAATGATGTTTCCATTCATGTTAACTAGTTTTTACAAAATGGAATTTATTCATTTTTATGTTATCACTTGACAAAAAACTTCTTTACTTATATCCCTTAATGATTTTTTTTGTGCGCATCCAGAGTTCTTAAATGTTTTTCAAAAGATTTAAGGTTGTGTATGGTAAATAAGGCAGAAAATATATTTTTCCTATTGGTATTTATATAAAATTTTGTTTTATTTGACAATTTTTATATTTTGAAAAAAATGGATATTGTATTAATATTATCCAGATGTATGATTATGATATATTATGCCTATTTTAGGTTCTAATTCCCTAAAACACTAAACCTAAATAGATCATAAATGTGTAAGAATATATGTCTCGTATAAAACTCAAGATTATGTAATGTTTTAAGGGTGGTTCCTTATATTCTTGATCGCGTATATCATCGCCAATAGCATTACCGTTTTTAGAGTGTTTTTTCATGTAAAAAATATCAGTGTTATTATTTCTTATAAGAAATTACAACTGCTTCCTATCCCACTCATATAAATGGAAACCACATATCCTATATTTTCCACACTACCAAAACCAATTGTATTAGAAAATAACATAAAAAATCAATTCATTAATTCACTCCCAACATCCTAGAGTCATTTTTTGATCATAATTTCAACTTACTGAGGCATTTAGTGAAAACCTAACATATTTTTCTACAGAAGAGGTATTAATCTTAATTGAGAGTTTTTATTTTTTTCTTATTCTACCTCATTAAAATATTATTGATCCTTTATTTTATAATAACATCATTATATTACATATAATGAGTAATTTTTTTTTGAATTTGATAACCTAAATCAATCTCCTCCTCTTTAAAATGAGAAATAAAGCCATTGATCATTTGTGCGAAAGACTACTTCCACGTGAACAGACATAATTAGTTTTCCATTTCTTCAGTATAAGAATTTATATAATGATTTATTTAATTTTTATATATGATACTTATGAAATAAATTAACTTATGTAATTATAATATGATATACTTCTTACTTTATATTCATTAGGGAATATAATAACATTGCATATGTGTACAGCGGACAACCGCTACGTGATGTGATGTGATTTGTTTATCACATAATCATTACATGGAAGGTAATAACGATAATTTTTTTATATATTATAATCATTATATTTTAATAACTTTTGAAATTAAATATATCATATAATATATTACCATACCATCCATTAAATAAATGATAACGTTGTTCGTGTTTACAACAGACTACCTCCTCTCAAAGCAACGTGATTACTTTTTATTTCATCATTTGGGTTGTGTATGTTTGGGTGTTTAATTAAAAAAATAAAATATTTATGATGTAATTATCATACATAAAAAATAAAATATTACATATTGTATTTTCATCATGACTATTGGAAAATGGAATCATTACTCATGCGCCTGTGTGACCTACCGTCACCATGATTGTAACGTAGTTAATTTTTCATAAAATTATTTCACGGTTGGATTTTAGATTATAATATATTTATAATGATGTTAATTATGTACTTTATAACATTTTAGAGATGATTAAATAATAATATCTTTGACCTTAATCAACTTACCAAAGTGATTTTGGACATATGAGTCCTTTAACATTAAGACATCTAACATTAAATTAATTGATTATGTAATCGTATATGAAATCATAAAAAATAAAATAAAAGGAATAATAAACAACGAATAGGTTCTTAAAAATTAAAATAATTAACATATATTTATTATTCTGGAAGATAATTAATTCATGTGATGATTCGGGCTCAAGGTAGGGGTTTCATCTCAAATCATCCATATGTTGTTTGAAGGATGATACCTTGACCTATGTGGCCAAAGCACCAAATTTTTTAAAATAATGTATACAAGAGTTTAACATACAAGGCCATATTACAATATTTTACATGGAAAGGAATAATAGCAGCATGGAGGTCTTCGTACCATGTCCCATCTTGATTAAATCCCAAGTCATCCAAGCCATCAATAACCATGTTTGTTTCCCGATAAACATCTGTGATGATGTAGTTTAGATCGGTGAGTGAACAATTTCATTCCATCCAACAGGGTAGTACTTAGCCAAGCTAGGTGAGTTAGGCCATTCCAAATAGCTTGTACAATTTTCATTCAGTCATTTTCAATCAAATGGTTGTTTCAACCAAAGACTATGGAAAATTTTATCACATAAATCAAACACATCATCTTAGCTTCAAGGGAGGTGGAAATGACACAATGACCCAGGAAGCATCCTAGAATCTGGTCAAGGTGGTTCCTGAAGACATCAAAACACCCCGGAGTCCCCAGAAATCCCTTAAGGGACCATCAATGTTGATTATGATCCATCTAGGGAGAGGGCTCTATAGAACACCTCCAGAGTGTGATGCAGCTGAGAGAAGATTCCATTGATCCGTAGATGTTTTTGGATTCCAAAGTCATATGTGGAGTTGTGTAAATGAAATTTTTGTAACAAAGTAGATTAATTAATGGAAATGAGGATTTGAGTCCGAACTAAATTAATATTGTGTGATTAGTTACTATTATTAATATCCTTTTGATCATTCCAGATCACATGGTGGAGTTTAGAATCTTAAGAATATAAAAGATTCTTGATTTACTGAGAGCCCTTCATATATACACCTTTCCAAAGTTGAGTATTGAAAAAGTTATTTATCAACCATCAACAATCAAATATGTCAAAAATATTGTTCTAAATAGAATAATATGTATCATAATAAAGGAAGAGGTGATTTGAAACTTCTCTGTGTTGGTTACATATTTTACAATTAGAAGAGATTAATTCCAAACAATTGAAGAAAAACCTCAAAGGGAATTATATTGTTAGCAAGTATCTAGATGATATTGAATCCTAAAGACTTTATTCAATGTTTTTTGAAGTGTTTAATCTTGTTGATTTCATTCACGTAAGTATAAAAAGTATGATTTTAGTAATTTATTGAGGTAAACATTCAATAGTGAGAAGGATCCCAAATTATGAAATCATAATTGTAAGTAAAAGGATAGTTTTTAATGAGATTCCAAATATATTCTAGAAGATTATCATGTTGATAATTTAATGTGTCATTAATAGAGATATTGGTGTTTTTAGAAGTTTGATCAGGAGGAATCATAGAGATTAAAGGTGTTCCAGTCTAGTTCATTAGCCAGAATTTCATAGGGTAATCTCTAGAAACCATCCATATATAATTATTCATAATGTTGTTAATAGAGAGATTGAGGGTAGGCCAAAAGAAAGAATTATATAATATCTAGTTTCTAATATTATGTTTTTCAAGGAATATATTATTGAGAAAGGAGACTGAATCAGATGTATTGTGAAAAAGGTACCATGTGATCCGAGATTAAAGAGCTTAGTTAAAGGAAATTATATTTTTTATACCAATTCCACCATTTTCAATGGGTTTATAACAAATGGGCTAAGGGAGCATCATAATATTTCTTTCTATAATAGTATCAGTCCAGATGATTTTTTTAATTGTTGTGATTAGATTTTTTATCATACCAATAGGCTATTTGTAGACCATCATAGAGTAGACCATATTGGAGACAATATGGGATTTAACAAGGAAAGTCTCGTCTACCATAGAGAGAGCCTTACCCTTCCATGAATTATGATGGCTGAGAACTTGATAAACAATAGTCACAAAGTAGAAAGACTTTGGTCTACCATAAAATATTGGGACACCAAGGTATGTGAAAGGGAGAGTTCCTTCCTTTAGCCGTAAATCACTAATAATGTTACATTTTCTATTGAGGGGGAAGTTATTCCCAAAGAAGATGCATGATTTTTTCTAACTTATGTTTTTACCAGAAACATTTTCATAGTGAGCTAAAGAAGCCTTGAGGTTAAGAATGTATCATTTATCGCCTTGGAGGAAAAGGATGATATCGTCATCCTAAAGGAGTTGAGTGGGGGCATTTACATTCATGGAGACAGGAATGGGTTACAGTTTATTTTGGACCACCAGAATATTGATCAGATGACTAAGGTAGTCATCCACAATTGAGAAGAGAATGGTAGAAAGCGTGTCACCTTGTCTGATACCTTTGGTGAATTTCAAGTAACCTTTGGGAGAATCATTGATCAAAATGGACATAGTGGCTGAATTGAATATATTTTTGATATCCTAGATAAAGGGGGAACTAAAAGTACATTGAAAGACTTTAAAGATAAATCTTTAATCCATGGTGTCAAAAGATTTTTTGATGTCATGTTTAGTAGTTGTGCTACCCACTATATTTTTTTATTCATGTTATTGATACACTCTGAGTAAAGGTAGATTCAATCATCGATGGATCTACCCATTATAAAGTTAAATTGATTCCAAGAGACAATTTTGTCTGTAATAGTTGATATCCATTTAGTAATGATTTTTGTGATGATTTGGTAAAGAGTGTTTATAAGATAAATGGGTCTAAAAAGGTTAATCTAAAATGTCTTATCCACTTTAAATATCAAGGTGTATAACTGAGCATTGAGAGAATGAGATAGCACACCATTGTTCAAAAAGGATTTAATGAGATTACAATCAGCAATATGAACCTTATCCCAAGAGTGTTGGAAGAAACCATTGTTAAATTTATCAGGATCGGGTGAACTATCGGGATTCAGACTAAAGATAGTGTATTTGATTTCATGATCCAATGGTGGGTTATGAAAGAAAGAATTGCCCACATCAGTAATCACGAATTGAATGACCTCAGGAAGGATATCTTTGTTTTTATATTGGACATTCAAGAGGGTTTTATTTGAGGAGAATATATTATTAGAAATTTCCTCTTCTTTGTCACGAATTATATCCCCATCCTTTAGAAATGCGAGATGTCTACAAGAATTTCGGATTATTTTGAGAGAGTTATAGAACTAGGTGTTTCTGTAACTGTCAGTTAACCATTTTACATTATAATATTGATTTCTCAAATTTTCCTTAAAAGTGATCAAGGAATTTCTTTTAACTGCAATGTTAATTTCTTACATAGGTTAATTGTAGGGACTAGAGATTTTGTTTTTGTTTTTCACATCATTGAGATCTTTCTCAAGAAGAGTAATGTCATTGTTTATTTATTTGGATTAGGAGTTGCACAATGATTTGAGCATCTGTTTGAGGTGTTTTATTTTGAGGTTGCAATAAAAGACAACATTGTTATGAGACATTGAGAACCAAATGTTTTGGATGACAGGATTACATTCTTCATTAGAGAGCCATACATTATTTAAATAGAAAGGTAACTGAGGTTTCATGTGTTTGGTGGAAATTTTTACCATGTTAGGATTATTATTAGAGTTTAGTCTATGGAGAGTGTTGCTGGAGATAATGTCTAATTGGTCAAAATTAGGGACCTTCGTAAAGGCTCTGTCCAATTTGTAGGCAACCACGTTGTTGTAATGTCTTATATACCTGGTGTATTTTTCACCAATGAGGTTAATTTCAATAAGGTTGTTTCCTTCAATCATATTTATGAATTATATCGGGGAAATAGATGTTTGAGATGGACCAGTTTTTTCATTAAAGGTAGGAATATCATTAAATTCTCCTAAGAGAAACCAAGGGGAATTGATGTTCATGAATAAATATGAAATGTCATTCCAAAGAGTTTTTATTTCTTGATAACTATTATTAGCATAAAAAGGAGAAGAATGTGTGAGTGCCATCAATAGAAATGGTGACAATGAGAATTTGATCATATATATTAAAAAAACTAAAATCCTGTAAAGAAACCTGTGCAAAAATCTTTAAAGAATATACATTGAGATTGTCATTTATTTCACTAGAAAAAAACATAATTGTGTTGACACAAGTGATAATATTTAGAGTAGAAAGTGATTTTAGGTTTAACAATAGCAATAAGAATAGGGTGATTCATGTTAATCATTCTTTTCCAAACATTGAACATGTCAGAGGTGGAAATACCATGAAAATTCCAAAAAAGGATCGTAATTTAAATTTGATTTTGGAGTTAGAACTCTCTTTATTATTTTCTTCATATCCTTTATTTCTAGTAAACCTTCTATCCATATGACTGTTAGTGGTCTTTTACTGTACATTGTTAGAGATGAAATTGTCCTTATCTATAGGTTATTTTAATTGAGTAGTCATGGTTGATTCTGTAGAATCATTTCAAACTATATAATTTGTATCCACTATGGACAATGAGATAGTAATATTATTTCTATCTAGGGTATCTATAGTCTCTTTTATATCAGTTGACTCTAGAACAGTAGGTAGATTTTCATGTACAGTAGTTTCAATTTTCATGTTATCATATGGGGTCTACTCAGCATTATGTGTCTCCGGTTGAACAACCCTATTAAGGGGGTATGTGTGAGCCGAGGGAGAGGGGGTGGTTTATGGTCATGTGCTTTGGTCTCATGATTCTTTTCAATAGTTGTTTCATATGTAGTTAAAACAGGGCTACTATCCATAGAGGAGGCATTTCCTTTTGCAGAAATAAGGGATGGCTTAGTAGTGTTCAGGTTTCATGAGTTCAATAAACTAGAATTATTAGAGAGAACATAGGTCCAATAGTAATTTTGATCATAATTCAATTTTTAGGTAGTATGGAATAGTCTTAGATGCATAAGAAATAGGATAAGATGTACCTGGGATAGGAGGATCCAAAGAAGATTACTGTTTGACAGAGTTCTAAGAGGGACTCTACATCTACTCTGGGGAACATTGTTAACCTGGATAAACTTGGGTACTAGAAATGAAGTTAATTTAACTTGTAATAACAGTTTTAATATCATTATCAAGCCTACTCTAGATTCTAGGTCCATGGAGGCATGTTTCACCAAGGATCTAGAAGAATGGGGGGTTTCATGACAGTCCTTTAGAGTACCTAAGTTAGAAGTGGCAGTAATCTGGGTCTGTATTCTGCCTATGTCTGGAGTGTCATCCACAACTTGAATTTTTTTGGTGTAGAAATCATTATTTTGGCTTGAAGTACCAGTATTACAAGCTAGTTTCATCATTTTACTAGGAGGAAAATTCCCTCTATCCAAGATTGGATGCTGTAAATTATGACTTTCTAGTTCATGTTGATAGATAATAACATTTTCCTACTTAGTGGATACTCTAATTGTGTCTAGGATACAGTTTGTAATTTCTGTTGAGAGGTCCTGATCTTTTATAGAATTTTCTTCTTCGTCTACTTCATCAGCACAGTTAGTTTCCTAACTACCTCCCATGTTTGTTAAAATGTGTACTTAATTGACCCAAAAATCATATTTCTTTTTTTATGGTTCAGTTATGTCTATTATGGGGGATTTAACTTTTATATACCTCCATATTTCATTCCAATAATTCTCATATAGTTGAATTACATTATTCTTAATCACCCTAAAATTGAAAATGGTGTGCCCTATGATTTTAAAATGATCACAAAATGGGGGTGTTGAATTATATTCTACCCGAATTTTAGTTTTTTATTCACTGGTGTTGAAATTATTTGAGTTCGGATGTTTTGAATCAAGTTTTATTTCAACCATTACTCTGGAAAAGGGTCCCAAGTCAGTATGTAACATCTTGTGATTAATTTTAAGAGGATTTCCTATATAGGAGAAAATATCATTCAGTATATTAGGTTTCCAAAAAAATCAGTTAATTCTCGAACATTTAATCATGACTTGTGATAAGTTGTTTCTCTTTGTTTTTGGGTTAAAGGTGATGTCCAATTATAAAATTTTCAGTAGACCCAGCTTGAGGGTGAGATTACCAGTCTTTCAAACTCTTTCAAAATCATCTTTTCATCTTAACAATATATGAAAATATCATATTCCTAGGGGGATTAGTTTCCAATATTCAGTATTCCAGTAGTGTTCAATACATTACTGAAGTTCAGTAAGGGACCAAGGACGGTTACCTTTGTGGTAGGACATATGAGCCATCATTGAGAATTTTCATGGTTGTGCGCATTGTTGAAGGTAATCGATGTCTTCTTCGACCAGGTAACCACAATCATCCAGTCACTTTACCATGGGGGTTTCATCATGAATTAATTTCCTAGGTAACATCTTTTTTACACATCTAGGAACGAAATCCCTTGGGATAGACCAGTAGAAGGATGGTTGCGGGAGACATAAGCAGGTTCCTCTATGTTTTGTGTAGCCACGGAATGGTTATGCACAGGGGGAAGCTTTTTCATCTATGGCATCATGAAATTGTGATTATCAAATCTCCCAAGCATGAGAAAGTTCCCAATATGATTGAGAAATTATTAATATGGAATGAAGCCTAATATTTCACAGGGATTAGAAAGAGATAGCCTCCCATCTCTATAATATCCCGTCTATTTCCTATAAAAACATCAAAACTTCTTTATTTGAGACAACTGTTCTTTTATGAACATAATTTATTTTATATGATGTATACAATGAATCTTTAAAAATTATATAATGTTTCATTCATAAATAAAAAAAAATTAAATTATAAATAATTTAATTAATTAAAGGTGTTTTGGATTCAGATATTACTGATGCGGTGAGGTTTTATTTCAAAATCTCATTTTAATCAGGATTGTTTATGATTGAATATACATTGAAGGAAATTATTTAACCAATGTAAAATAAACAAATATTATTTTATAATATTATTGATATGTCTAAAAATTTTAAGTAATATTATCATTTTCATTTACTTGATACTTAAAATGAGTGAGAAAATTTCTTTTAAAATTGAAATCATCATTATTTCATTATCCAATTCATTACCCTTTTCATTTATTTTCATGTTTTCATTAAAATATTTTAAAAAACGTTTTCTTATTAATATTTGATTTCTTAAGGTCATTTTTATTCCTTTTGATCATTTAAAAAATTGTTTAAAAGTAATCTTATTGTAATTATCTAAATCAGGTGAATTTTTTATTTTTTATACTTATTTGAAATTTTTGTTATGTTTTTGTCTTTCTCAGCATGTACAACACTACCTATAGTCAATAACATTACTGAATTTGAAGTATCCTTTATAAATTTTTTTGGTTATTTTTAATGAAAATGTCTTCCACTATATTTTGTTAATGATTAGTTTTTGAAAAATTATTTTCAGTGTTGAGAGTTTATTTTCCTCAAGAATGTTTTTTATTTTCTAAAAGTACATCTATTAACACACAAAATCCAACCTTAATGTTTTAGAATGATTATAAATTTTATATATATTTCCCTCATATATAAACCATGAATATTATCCCATCATTTTTTGAGGAAATTCTTATATTATGAAATGTACGTTGATTATGAAATGAAATAAGATTGTGAAACCATTCTTTCAATGATTAATTCTTATGACATATCATATAAAAGATTTAAATTATGTGAAACACATAGTTCATGATCATGTTATAATGGGTACACCTACAATGAACCCTATATAACTGGTTATGATTTTTTCTCATGATGTTTCATGTATGGGATTATGGAGTAAACCTATTCAATTTTTGTACTCTTTTCACCATGTGATATTTCAATGTCAGTTATCCTTGACTCATGTTTATGTAATGTTTTAGGTTTTTTCTACTGTTCCTACATTACTAATATCTTACAATTTCATGTTATTTATGGTATGATAAAATGCAATTACCCATGTTCATTGTTTTTATGATATAAACATATATATATAAATCACTTGTTATGTTTCCTTATCATATTCATTACTTTACTATGATTTTTAGATTTCCCATTTATTGCATGTATTCACCAGATTATGTTATGTGTTTTTTAGTGCTAAAATTGATTCATGATCTCACTACGAAAAATTAGAAAAACAATTAATCTATTTTTTAGTTTTTTTCTTGTAATATGTTCTAAGTCCCCCTAAAAATATCATTGCATAGATGTAGTCTAAACCGCTACCATTTGATTATGTGGAAGTTTTATTAAACCACTGTTAAATTGTGTGTCAACAACCAATACACAGTGGTTTATTCAATCTAGCCATGGTTTTCATTAACTATCATTGAATCCTATTCAGTAGTTGTTCTATATGGTTTTAGTAGTGGTTTACATGGAATAAATTCGATCTTTTTTAGAAGTGGTTTTAACTGCTACTAAAAACAAATTCCCTGTGTAAAACCCACCTAAAACCCCAAAAATACCGCAAAAATACATGCATTGTATAATTTAGTTTTTGTTTAAACCACCTCCAATAATAGGATACCACATTTTCGTATCTGTTTAAATTTACACTAAATATGTTCCATTTAGTTAGAATGAGTTTAAACCTCTACTAAATGTATATTTACAAACAAAAAAAATGCTTGTTCTACAGCCCCAGTATTAGTACCATGAAAAGAAACGATATGCAAAGTTTATATAATAGAATAATAAAATCCATATAACAATATTAAGTAATCAAAAATCTAAAATAATAATATACACATCCTAACATAACTAAAATGAATATATGTTTGGTGACTACTCTACCACACATGATACATAGGCAAAATATGTTTAGTGACTAGTATGTTCCATACATGATAAATAATCAAACCAACTATTTCCATATTTTTCCAAAATATAAATATAACCACTAATAATTCCCAGATGATGAATAAATATCCTTACCCTCTCCACCACCATCTCTACTTCATGGTACCATCACCTGTAAGACAATTATATTTAAAATAAAATATTGTTGTATATTTATATTTAAACATAATTCAAAAAAAAGTTTTAATATTAAATGAATTTGAATTTTTGTGATTTACCAGCTCACCACATCCCGTCATTAATGCGATATCACTTGGGATAGATCTGGTAAACTTGTAATATAAATGAATCAATGCTTTATGCAAAGTGGGTATCTGAGTCCCTTGATCCTCAATTTTGTTTTTCATTGAAACAATATATCATTAAGAATCTCAACATAGGGAGTGACTAAAATAAGGAGTAGATGCAGCATCAATACTCAATGGTCTACCAATGATATTAAATGGTATGACTCTCATACCCATTCTACACACACGACCAAGATACTCCTTCAAAAGCACATGCCCAGCTGGGTCAGTCTAGGAGACTGAGTTGGACTATATGGGATTAGAATCTCATAGTTCTTTAATTTTTACCTACAAATCATATATCAATAATATTATATGAAATATATATTAACATATAGAAAATTAATATAATTTATTTTAATGAAAAATGATTTCATACCCCCATCTTCTTTAGCAGACTCATTAACAAAACTTCCATTGGATTTTTTTAGGAACATCTAACCATTATTCTATTTGGGAAGCAGGGTTCCCTAAACTCTATGAGTGTATTAAACAAAGATAAATAAATAATTATAATATATTAAATAGATAATTTTTTTATTATAAATATTTAAATTATAAAAAAATATTACTATAGCCAATATACATCAAGGAAAACTCTTTGTCCCCATAGTGTGAGGGATGATTTGCTTAGACCAGATCAATGCCTTCTTCCTTAAATGATCCTAAAATAATTAAAATTTAATTTCATAGTAATGTATGAATGTTACTCTCCATTTAATATACATTTATAAATGTAAAATGATATTATTATAATAATATATATTTAAATACCATCTACTTCTCATCATGATGTCTTTCAACAAAAACATTAAATTTCCCTTCGGGTACCTTATTGGGTACCTTGTCATACATCTGTGGGTGCTCAAAAAAGTATCACAAAAATAACCCGACAAAATCCATTTAAAGACATTCCATTTCTTGCCTAGATTTTTCAATGTCCTATTTCGTGCTAGGAAATTAGCAAATGTAAATTGGAAAAACATCTGTAAACATAAATTCATTTTGAAAATGTTATAATTTAATAACATAATGACATTGAATTTATAAATATTTTTATTTTCCAAGAAATTTTGAGGAAAAAGTGAGCAACCAAGAAACACTTTTGAGGAAAAGTGGTAAACCATACTTGACTTCATGACAAATAGACTCCAGACACCATTGAGAAGAAAATAAAAACCATCCTAAAAAATCAATAATCATACAAACCACCACTCAAGCATTCAAATTGACAATCATTGCAACAGGATTCGAGATCACCCAATAGAATTCAATGGAACAACTAGAAAGAAGAAAGCGTGAACCTCAGAAAAGGAAGAAAAACCCCATAACCAGCCTCTTCGAATGCCACTGATGCGACCATCGACACCATCCCAAAACCACCAACCCGCCAGCGAACTCCATTTGGCGGTCACCCAAACCCTCCAGCGACGTGAGATGAGCTCCCGAAAATCATCCGGGAAGTACACATCCACAGAAGGCCAACCAAGAATCCGGATTGCGGGAAACCATGTTGTCTTGACACTACATCCTACTCCACAGGGAACCACATCCCAACATCGAATGTAAACGACTCCACAATTGACTCCACAATTGCAATCCAACATAATCACCAGCACAAGATAAACACCATCAAAAGAGTAACATCCATCCATCCATCCAGATCAGAAATGAATATAAACAAAAATGGCAGAGTCTGTGTGATGAAATAGAGGTCGTCATCAATCGGCCACAATCGATCCACATTAGCAATCAAAACAACCCTAATCCAGAAGCGATGAAAAATCCGAAGCTCCCTCCACTACCAATATCCAATCAAAAAGTGCCCCAACTAGGGACTTGAAGAACTCATGAAAACAACATAAAACCACCAGGATATTCAAACCACATAATCAAATAAAAACCCCACTGATTCCTCCATGAGACCACACATCACTCGCAAGCACATCCAGAACCAAATCACGCATACATGGAAATGAAAATAGAAACCATCACCGCAAAAGTGGAACACCAAGCCACGTCGGAAGAACCCCCGCTGCAAATCATAAACCACCAACCGTCGCAACCTTCACAGCCTCCATGAAGTCCTCCATGAAAACCCCCTCGGACTCCAAACTGATACCTGAGGTGGCAACCCACAGACATCAAATGAAGCTCAACCGTTAGATCTCACCACACTGCCAAGAAACCCTAGCCAGTAGAGGAGGCGAAGGGAAAGGAGCGAGACAACAAAATAAAACATCCCGAGTAAGTAATGAATAATATATATAGTTATATATGTCTATTTATGAATTGGATAGTGTTTTAGAGTCTTAAAATGAGAATAAATCCAACCTAAAGCACGAAATACTCTAATAATTTTAAAAGATTGGTTTACCTCCTTTTGATGGTGAACCATTTTAAATATATTTTTTGAAACTTTTATAATCTCTATTTGTCAAAATAAACTTATTAATTATTATTGGGACATTGAAATTTAAATTGGATAATTTTTTGGTATTTTTCTGAGAATGTTCATTTTTTTAATGAATAGTGAAAAATACTGCATTTTACATCAAAACTGTTTTTTCATATAATTTAATTATATGGTTATATTATCTTATTAATTGGTTTTAAAGTTTAAATATAATATATATTTACAATGTAATCCAATGGTGGTCATTGGGATTAATTTCACTTTGGAATTTGGCATAAACAAGTGCCAATCGTTTCATAGATATTGTTTCAAAAAAACCTGATATTTGTTTTGACAACGGTAATTATTTTAAAATTAATTAATTCAATTTATATGTTTGGAATTTGGTAAAATGGATTCTATATTTTGAATCATATGTTACAAATTATGTAATTAAGACTCTTTTGTTTTTTGACATTATGAATAGTAACGACGATAATTATCTTTAATTATATTGATTAATTAGTAATCTGGTAGTTAAGGATAATAAAATAATATCATAAAAATAACAAATGAACCCAAATTGTTTCCTAATTATAGTGGTTGTTTCATGTCCTACCATGGAATTCCTTGTGCCAAACTTGGAGACCCCATGGAATCACTTTTGTGTGAAAGTGACTTTTTATCTTTTTATTTTTATAGAAAGTTAAATATAACAAAGAATATATCACCTAAGTAAAAAAAAATTAATTTTGTCTAAATAAATAATAATTTGGACTATAAATAGTCATTGTAAATCTAAAAATATTTCCTACATAATAGTATTTGTTTTATAATTTTTATACATTAAATAAATTAAATTATTTATGACATCATGATGATGCAACGATTACCTCATTATTTAACGATTTAAATAAAATGAAAATATAATGTAACATCTAAGACCTAAACATGTAAAAAACCTATTGGATGAGTATATTTCGAACCATTATCTCCTTATCCTTGAAATATTTAATTTTGGAACATTTAAAATCCGAAATGAAATTTGTAATAAAGTTACCTTTTATAACTTTCCAAGAGTTCCCCTCCTCTCCTCTTATAAAAGGCCCCCACCTATACAACATTACCCACACGTCTCAAGCCTTTGTATCGGCCAAAACCTAACCATTTTGTCTCTCCAAATACCTCTCTTACTCCTAGAATCCTTACTTTGGGCAGAAGTCTTCCCAAGGAAGCCTTTGAGCTCAACTCAAAAAGTGTTTCCCGTTTTAATGGTAGTGTTTTCTCTTGTGTTCTTATGTTTCATTTTGCTTCTCCAACCCCCCTAATATATTTTTTTCATTTATTTTATAACAAAAACAGTATCATCAATATACTAGGATGTTGTTATAATAATTATTCGAGCTACACTTACACACACCTACATCTAATGGTTAAAGAATATACTGTTTCTGTGGATGGGGAATTTCTGCCTCATGAAATGATGATTGTTCAACATTCATATAACACCTTCAAAGGTGGACATTAAGATGTCACTATATTTATATATGATATATAATATGTTTATGTTTTACTTACGTTTCTGTATTTTTCATTTATGGAATACCTTTATGGTTTCCATTATGGGTAAACGCGATATCTTCATTTTAGGAAGTGCGGACTACACCCCCTCAAAGTGATTTGATTCGTTAATACCATATGTGGTACGTATAAAGGATAGATTTAATGATATTATATATTATATTATACTTTAATTATAATATACCTTTATATAATTATTATTTCATTCCATTAAATTATGAGATAGAAATGAAAATAGCGTTCATGCGTACGAACGGCTTACTGTGTCCATGAACGGTGCATTTCATTTCTTATCCACAGATGTAACGTACTATTATATATACATATATATAATGGATATATATGATGTATGTTACATATAAATGATGAATATTATTCTCTAATTAAAATATATATATCTCTCATTTATTTTTAATTCCATTATATGACATAGAAATGAAAGTAGTGTTCATGCGTACGTACGACTTGCCGTCTCCATGAACGGTGCATTTCATTTCTTACCTCTAAATGATTATGTGACATTATAAATTAAGGTATATAATGGATATATATGATATATAAGGAATCTATATCATTAATATCAATCTTGAGATAATGTATATTTGCCTACATGAACAACTTGTAAATATAAGAAGTTCACTTTTGATTCAAGTACCAAATATCGACAAAACGACCATTATTAACTTAAATGATTACATAATGTTAATAACATGGTAATAAGTTATATAAAATGAATAATGAACTTTAAAAGGTTCTTATGAAAGGAGAAATTATCTCAAGTTTATTATTCAGGACAATAAAGAAAGATCGAGTCAAGTCGGACCCGAGGTCAGGGAACTTCTTAACCCAATTTCAATTCTTTGGGTTAATCTCCTAATTTCAAATTACATCTTGATATTAGTATGTTCTATCTTGTATTTTTACTTACATTTTGTGTACTTATAGTGAATACACCTAATTGGTCTATTTTATTTAAAAAATGATCTTTGTATGGGACTTCGTCTCAATCTCTTTTCATTGAGGCATATTACGTTTTATACACAACTTTCTTTTATACGGTGTATAAACCCCTTTGAAATTTATGTTTATACAAAAGGAATATTTTTTAAAAATTTTACTAAACGACAAAAGGGAATGTTTTTTTCGTACGTATGTGGCGACAACAACTTCTCCGCCACCGTGACCATTATTTGAGTCTTGGATTCCTCTACAATCCATACCTTTTTTATAAATGAAAACTTAATAACATGTTTTACTTTTCTTTTATTTTTGTATTGAAAATGGTTTTCATAATGTTTTTATTATATCAATGTGTTGTATTGATATCTTTTGATTGAAATGTGGAAATGTTATGTTTCTGTTATGCATGTTTATGTGATATGATTATGTTATGGTTCTTGGGCATCGTTATGAAGATGGGTGGTTCCGGGATAAACTAAGGGCGGGTGAGCCCGATATAGCTCTCCAACGCATTAGGTAACATGAATGGGTTAAATGTTAAGTATTCTCCAAAGAGATTTAAGGAATATACTGTGATGGGTATTCAACACGTAACCAAGAGGGTTACTTCCTATGTAAGAATGTTTTGAATGCCTCAAGTTACCTTTATGTCTTATGATTTCTATGATTTATTCATGATTTGAAGAGGTATGTTAAAGTGATTTTGTTTTATGGGTAAAGTATGAATTCATTCTTATGTATATATGCACTCATGTTTCCTTTCCATATTTTTATAACCCTTACTGAGCTTTTTATTCTCATCCCATGTTTTTGAAAAAAACATTACAGGTCAAGGGAATGGTATATTATATATTGATAGTGTCAAGAGGGAATCCATGTTTTATTTTAAATATGTTTCCAATGATGGGAAAAATTAATACTATCTTTTATGTAACCACTTTGTTTAAATGTGGAATGTAATGCATGTTTTATGATCTAATTCTCTAAAACTCTAAACCTGAATAGATACTCAATGTGTAATATTGTTATAACTCAAGATTAAGTAAGGTTTAAGGGTGGGGCCATATAGTTGGTATCACAGGTCAGTTTAGATAACTTTAGGAGTTAGAATTCTATTAAATGACTATTCAAAAATATTTTTTTATGGTCAAATTTAAATGATGCAGCATTTGAAGATTACCATGTTTCTTCCCCTAAGATATTTATGTCTTAAGAATGGTTTTTCATTTGGGAAACAGAATAGATTTTCCGAGAAGGAATACAGAGGGAAATAAACTTTCCAATCAGTATCCTGAGATGGTCAGAATCAGAACTAAACAGTTTGTTGCAGTGATGGATCAGTTGACTCAGGTGAAAAATGTTGGTTGTATTTATTGATGATATTTTGGTGTTTTCTAAAACTAAAGAGGAGCATGAAAGAAATTTATGGTTTATTTTGCATACCATAAAATAAAATAAATTGTATGGGAAATATAGCTACTGTGAGTCTTGGTTGCAACAAATTTATTTCCTTGGTCACATTGTTTCTAAAGATGGGATACCTATTGATCTTGTAAAAACAAAGGTTGTTGAAGAATGGCCAAGACCCACAAATGTTACTGACATCCGTAGTTTTCTTGTTTTGGAAAGTTACTACTGAAGGTTTGTTAAAACTTTTTCACGGTTATCTAGTCCAATGCCTAAGCTAACTCAGAAGGGTGCTTAGTTTATCTGGACAAAAGAATGTGATGATTATTTTCAGGAGTTGAAAAGAATATTGGTGAGTGATCCAGTTTTGGCACTACCTTCTAGGAATGGTGAGTTTGTTATCTACAGTGATGATTCATTGAAAGGACTTGGTTGTGTCCTAATGAAGAATGATCATGTAATTTCTTATGATTCACGACAGTTGAAAACTCATGAGGTAAATTACCCTACACATGATTTGGAATTAGCTGCTGTTGTTTTCGCTTTAAAATTTTGGATGCATCATTTGTATGGAGTAAAGTGTGAAATATATACCGATCACAAATATTTAAAGTATATATTAAATAAAAAGGAATTGAACATGAGACAGAGGAGATGGTTAGAATTAATCATGGATTATGATTGTACAATTCATTACCATCCTGGAAAAGAAAATAAAGTGGATAATGATTTGAGTCGAAAACGTAATGCTTCATTAGCAATGTTGCGTTTGGAATGTGATCCTATGGTTAAGGATTTGATGAACATTGGCATAGATGTTTTTGGTGCAGGATGTTCTTCTGTTTTGTTTCAGGTATCCGTGAAATCTTCTCTATCAGACAGAATGAAGCAAGCACAGAAGCAAGACAGTGAGTTGCAGAAAAAGGTAGAGCTGGTTCAGAAGGGTAAGTTTCCTGAATTCAACATAGTTAATGATTGTGTTTTGAGATTTGGGAAGAGATTGTGTGTTCCTTTTGATTCACAGTTTAAGAGAGAGTTGTTATGTGAAGCTCATAGTTCTTCGTTTTCAGTTTATCCTGGCAGTACTAAGATGTACAGAGCTCTTCGGGAGAATAACTGGTGGGATGGAATGAAAAAGGATATTGCTGATTTTACTGTGAAGTGTTTGACTTGTCAGCAGGTTAAAGAAGAGTTGTAGTTACCTAAAGGGATTATTCATCCTTTACCAGTACCATAATGGAAATGGGAGAATATATCCATGGACTTCATAATGGGATTGCCAAAGAGACCTCGCGGTAATAATACAATCTAGGTTATTGTTGATCGCTTGACTAAATCTGCTCATTTCCTTGCTATATGAGATACTTTTTCCCTAGATCATCTTTCCCGTTTGTATCTTAAAGAGATAGTCAGGTTTCATGGAGTTCCTCTCTCCATTGTATCTGATCGTGATCCCAGGTTTACTTTTAACTTTTGGAAAGGCCTTTAGAAGTCATTGGGTGCTGAATTAAATTTTAGTGCAGCTTTTCATCCTCAATTAGATGGGCTATACAGAATGAACAATTCAGACATTGGAAGATATGCTATGTGCTTGTTCGATGGATTATCAGGTAAGTTGGGACGAACATCTTTCTTTGGTTAATTTTTCATATAATAACAGTTTTCATTCCAGTATACAGATGGCACCATTTGAGGCGTTATATGGGAAGCGGTGTCGAACTCCAGCTTTCAGGGATGAAGTGGGTGAAAGGAAGCTAATGGGACCAAAATTGGTAGAAGTGTTGGCAGAAAAAGTTCAGCTGATACAGAAACACATGAGAACAGCTCAGAGCAGGCAGAAGAGTTATGCGGACAACAGGAGGAAGGATCTATCTTTCGAGGTTGGTGATCATGTTATTCTCAAAGTCTCACCATGGAAAAGTGTGATGTGATTTGGTAATAAAGGAAATATGAGTCCAAGTTTCATTGGACCATATGAAATTCTGGTGAGAGTTGGATCAGTTGTTTACAGAGTGGCTTTACATCCGAGTTTATCTCAAGTACATAATGTTTTTCAAGTTTCAATGCTAAGGATTACATGCCAGATCCAACTCATGTTTTGAGCCCAGAGATAGTTCAGTTGGAAGAGAATATCTCTTATAAAGAACAAACAGTCCAGATTCTTGACTGAAGGGAGAAAGTGTTGTGAAATAAGGTAATTCACCAGGTAAAGGTTTTGTGGAAAAACCATATGGTGGAAGAGGCAACATGGGAATCTGAAAATGTTATGAGAGATAAATACTCCCACTTATTCGATTAGTAAATAAATTACGGGGACACAATTTTCTAAATGGGGGAAGGATGTAACATCCCGAGTAAGTAATTAATAATAAATATAGTTATATATGTCTATTTATGAATTAGATAGTGTTTTAGAGGCTTAAAATGAGAATAAATCCAACCTATAGCATGAAATACTCTAATATTTTTAAAAGATTGTTTTACCTCCTTTTGATGGTGAACCATTTTTAAATCTATCATTTGACAATTATATAATATCTATTTGTCAAAATAAACTTATTATTTTTGATTGGGACATTGAAATTTACATTGGCTAATTTTCTGGTATTTTTATGATAATGTTCATTTTTTAATGAATAGTAAAAAATAATGCATTTTACAACAAAACTGCTTTTTCATCTAAATTAATTATATGGTTAGATTATTTTTTTAATTTGTTTTAAATTTTAAATAGAATATATTTTTACCATGTAATCCAATTGTGGTCATTGGGAATAATTTCACTTTGAAATTGGGTATAAACAAGTGCCAAACGTTTCATAGGTATTGTTTCAAAAAAACCCGTTATTTGTTTTGACAAGGGGAATTATTTTGAAATTAATTATTGCAATTTATATGTTTCGAATTTGGTAAAATGGATTCCATATTTGGAATCAGAAGGTCCAAATTATGTAATTAAGACACTTTTGTTTTTTGGACATTATGAATAGTAACGACGGTAATTATCTTTAATTATCTTGATTAATTAGTAATCGGTTAGTTAAGGATAATAAAATAATATCATAATAATAACAAATGACCCCAAAATGTGTTCTAATGATACTGGTTGTGTCATGGCCGAACATGGGATTCCTTGTGCCATACTTGGAGACCCCATGGAATCACTCTTGTGTGAAAGTGACTTTTTATCTTTTTATTTTTACAAAAAGTTAAATATAACAATGAATGTATCACCTGAGTAAAACATTTTTAATTTTGTCTACATAAATGATAAATTTGACTATAAATAGTCATTGGAAAGATAAAAAGATCTCTACATAATATTATTTGTTTTATAATTATTATACATTAAATAAATTAAATTATTTATGACATCATTATGATGCAACGATTACCTCATTATTTAATGATTTAAATAAAATGAAATGATAATGTAAATTATAAGACCTAAAAATGTCAAAAAACCTATTGGATGAGTATATTTCAATCCCTTATCGCCTTATCCTCGAAATATATAATTTTGGGTCCTTTAAAATCCGAAAAGAAATTTCTTATAAAGTTCCCTTTTATAACTTTCCAAGAATGCTCCTCCTCTCCTCTTATAAAAGGCCCCCACCTATACCACCTTACCCACACCTCTCAAGCCTTTTTCTAGGCCACAACCTGCCCATTTTGTCTCTCCACATCCCTCTCTTACTCCTAGAAGCCTCACTTTGGGTAGAAGTCTTCCCAAGGAAGCCTTTGAGCTCAAATCAAAAAGAGTTACACGTTTTAAAGGTAGCGTTTTCTCTTGTGTTCTTATGTTTTATTTTGCTTCTCCAACCCCCCTAAAATATTTTTTTCATTTATTTTGTAAAAAAACCAGTATAATCAATATACTATGAGGTTGTTATATGATGTATTCGAGCTACACTTAGAGACACCTACATCTAATGGTTAATGAACATACTGTTTCTGTGGATGGAAAATTTTTTCCTCATGAAACGATGATTGTTCAACACTCATATAACACCTTCAAAGGTGTCTACTAAGATGTCACTATATTTATATATGATATATAATATTTTTATATTTTACTTAAACTTCTGTATTTTTCATTTATGGTATACCTTTATGGTTTCCATTATGGGTAAACGCGATATCTTCATTTTTGGATATGCGGACTACCGCCCCCTCAAAGTGATTTGATTCGTTAATACCATATTTGGTTCATATAAAGGATAAATTTAATGATATTATATATGATATTATACTGTTATTATAATAAACCTATATAAAATTATTATTTCTTTCCATTAATGTATGAGATAGAAATGAAAGTAGCATTCATGCGTACGTACGGCTTACCGTCTCCATGAACGGTGCATTTCATTTATTATCCCCAAATGTAATGTACTATTATAAGTACATATATATAATGGATATATATGATTTATGTTACATATAAATGATTAATATAATTCTGTAATTAAAATATACATATCTCTCATTTAGTTATAATTCCATTAATATGACATAGAAATGAAAGTAGTGTTCATGCGTACGTACGGCTTACCGTCTCCAAGAATGGTGCATTTAATTTCTTACCTCTAAATGATTATGTAACATTATAAATGCATGTATATAATGGATATATATGATATATATGGCATCTACATCATGAATATAATTCATGAGATAACAAATATTTGCCTACGTGAACAACTTGTAAATATAAGAAGATCACTTTTGACTCAAGTACCAAATATCGACAAAATGACCGTTATTAACATAAATGATTACATAATGTTCATAACATGGTAATAAGTTATATAAAAGGAATAATGAACATTAAAAGGTTCTTAATCAAGTAGAAATTATCTCAAGTTTATTATTTAGGACAATAAAGAACGATCGAGTCAAGTCGGACCCGAGGTAAGGGAACTTCTTAACCCAATTTCCGTTCTTTGGGTTAATCTCCTACTTTAAAATTATGTCATGATATTATTATTTTCTATCATGAATTTTTACTTAATTTTTGTGTACTTATAGTGAATACACATAATTGGTCTATTTTATTTAAAAAATGATCTTTGTAAGGGACTTCGTCTCAATATCCTTTCATTGAGGCATATTACGTTTTATACACAACATTCTTTTATACAGTGTATAAATCCCTTTTACTTTTACGTTTATCCAAAAGTAATCTTTTTTAAATCATTTTACTAAAAGAAAAAATGGAATGTTTCTGTCATACATATGCGGCGACAACGACTTCTCCGCCACCGTGACCATTATTTGAGTTTTGGCTTCCTCTACAAGGCATGCCTTTTTTTAAATGAAAAATAAATACCATGTTTTACTTTTGTTTTCTTTTTGTATTGAAAATTGTTTTCATAATGTTTTTATTATATCAGTGTGTTGTATTGATATATGTTGATTGAAATGTGGAAATTTTATGTTTCCTTTATGCATGTTTATGTGATACGATTATGTTATGGTTCTTAGGCATTGTTATGAAGACGGGTGGTTCCATGATAAACTAAGGGCGGGTGAGCCCGATATAGCTCTCCAATGCATTGGGTAATGCGAAGGCCTTAAACGTTAAGGTTTCTCTGAAGTGATTTAGGGAATATACTGTGATGTGTATTCTAAACGTAAAAAATAGGTTTACTCCCTACATAAGAATGTTATGAATGCCTCAAGTTACCTTTATGTCTTATGATTTCTATGATTTATTCATGATTTGATGAGGTATATTAATGTGCTTCTGTTTTATGGGTAAAGTATGATTTAATTCTTATTTATATATGAACTCATGTTTCCTTTCCATATTTTTATAACCCTTACTAAGATTTTTATGCTCATCCCATGTTTTTCAAATGTTTTTCACAGGTCATGTGAATGGTACATTATATATTGATAGTGTCAAGGAAATGTAAAGAAATAATCCATGTTTTATTTTAAATATGATTCCGTTGATGGGAAAAATGAATACTATCTTTTATGTAACCACTTTGTTTAAATGTGGAATATAATGCATGATTTATGATCTAATTCTCTAAAACTCTAAACCTGAAAAGATCCTCAATGTGTAATCTTGTAATAACTCATGATTAAGTAAGGTTTAAGGCTGGGGACTTATACAAATGGTGAGAGAAATTGAAACAGCCGATCCCCGATGCTGCCGTTGAAGGAGGAACCCCCGATATCGTCATGAATAAGAGATGAGAAGAAGTAGGAGACGACCCGAGGAAAAGGAGGGAGAGGTGGAGACATAATGACATTGAATAACACCGTAATGTATTAAAATTACATTTAATTTTGAATAAAAGACTTCATTTTTCCATGTTTAAGGAATATGCATCTAATCATCATTTGTAATATGAAGGGATACCGGCTCTGCAACTAGCTTTCCCAAAGTATGTCAAAGTATTCATGTGGTTTCATTTTTAGGGATGTCGTAGGAACCAAATGGGACTACTATCTTCTCTTTAGTGAGATTACACACTTAGAAAATTTTCATATTTTTCTCTATACTTTTATTGTTTCCATCTTTTTGAATAAATAGTATAAAAAATGGTCAATAAATTTATTAATATAAAATTTTTTACCTTAAACTATCACCCTCCAGTATCCTCATGAATAACTAGAAGTGGCACCACGCTCTATCACTGATGAGGCCCCTAAAGGGGGAGGTGTTGCTTGAGTTATTGAAGGGATGTTCACAGAGGGTGTGAGAGATAGTGTAGGGGGAAATCAGAAGGTTTCTCACATGAATTTGAGAGGGAGAAAGACACATTTTCATCTATTCGTGTGGTCGATGAAACAGTGTGACACTTCGTACTTGGAATTCCAGCCATTTAATCAAATAAAATTAAGTTCATATAATATATTTAAAAAAAATTATGTAGGAAAGAATATTAAAAATGATAACATACGTACAATATAAACAAAAAAAATATAGATAAATATGCTAACAAATGACTACACAAATTTCATAAGTGGTTGATAAATGAATGGATAACTATCCATATAATAATTTTACCCCTCAATCATGTGAATTTCATGGTCCATTAATTCATATGGTTATTCCAACCTTCTAAGAACAATATTTTCAATATCATGATGGAAAAATATGTTTTCTTCTTGCTACTAATGATATTTAATGTCAGAGGTCAACTCTTTCACTTTATCACCCATATCATACAAATCACTTTGTTTTATGTGAGAAACTATATTCCACCATTCATCGAAAACATATTCCACATAATATGACATTATCACTTATGATGATAATATATATAGATATGTAGTTCATAGTCACTATCATCTATCATGATAGATAATTTCCCAATATTAAAATGAGAGGTTTCTATTTTTATTACTCTGATAATGTCAAACCAATTGCATTTGAATAAAAAAATTAAAAAATTACGATGGAAGATTAATTTGATAATATCAATCAACTTTCCATAGTATCCTACTTAAAAAAATTTAATATACCAAAATTATGTGTTTTTAAACCTACTTCTCGATCGACTATATGAAATCTGAAGCCATTCACATTGTAAGCGTCGAATATTCTAGCTTGTTTTATAAGACCTCGAGGAAAAAACATAAAATATTCTAAAAGCTTTACTCGAGTATCAATATTCATGATCTAAAAAACGAAATATACATTATTATATTTACAAAATAATTGGGTCAACCTAATATCCATATTTATTTCAATATTTATGAAATTACACATTAGGGAAACCATTCTACAAGCTCTTTATTAATAACTTTTGTTATATCTTTCTCATTTTTTTCATACTCTCCTTTGTATCTTTGTTTTTAATATCAACTCTTTAAAAATGGATTTTAAATATTAATATTGAACAACACGTATCTATGTTCCAGTAATAATTCAATTTCTGTAAGTGTAACATTTGAGGTCCTCCCAACAGATTGGCCAAGAGCAGGAAATATTTTTTTCATTTCCCATGTTTTTGATATTCAGTTGATGTGTCATAAACATATCAAACACGATTATATATTGTCTTATTATCATCCAAGAATATATAAACAATATAAATACACTCCTCTTCCAAATGGAATTCCGAAATAGAGAATTTTGGTAGATCATTATTTCAAATGTATGGTTTCAAATGTCCAATATATCTACGAAATAAAATAAAATAAAACATTATTATGTATTTAATTAAGTTCCTATAATTGTTTACATAACTGAAAAATATATAAATAAAGTACCTATCAATTGGATACATCCATATATAATGTAAGGGGCCTCCAATTATAGCTTCCTCAACCAAATGCACAGTTAAATACATCATGACAGTAAAAAACAACATAGGAAATATTGTCTCCATTGAAAAAAGTTTCAATATAAAGAACTCTTAATGGTTTTCAGGATCAAATGGATATAAATATTTCTCACATTGTTTCTTAAAAAATATATAGAATTGGAGTACAATAGAATTAACCTTTTCAGGTAATAATATACGCAAAACCAATGTTAGTAACAGCTGTAACAAAATATGTGAATCGTGAATTTTTAATCCATGTAACATATGATGCTTAATGTCAACACACCATGAGATTTTACTAGAATACAAATCAGATACCTTCACTTGTTTTAAAATTGAAATTAATTTATCTTTATCCATATTTCTCATTGAAAAAATTTCTAAATCATATGTTTCATTATCATATGGAAATAGATCACACTTTATGTCCATTGCATATAAGTAATTCTAAGCATTGAGATGATCCTACGACTTTCCATGCTCATTAAGCAATGTGAATATAAAATTTTCACAAACATTCTTCTCAATATGCATCACATTAAGATTATTCCACAACAAATGAAATTTACAATACAGATGTTTGAAGAATATTCTTTTTTTCTTCCATTATTGTATTCTGATTTCCATGATGATGTACTTAGAACTCGTTTCCCACAATCATTCAAATGATGCACCTTCAGAAATTTGGTTTCTATATTTCCTGGTTGTTACAATATTTCAAAACAAATTAACAACATTATAGGTGGTCTATGATGAATGAATGCATTGAATTTTGATTTTTTCAGCCGAAATCTATGATATGGATTGAGAAATATTTGATGGCACAAGAAGCACTATTTTTTAGTATTTGGTATCCATTTAGGCTCTAGATCAAAGTTACAAATAGGATAATCCAAACCTGTATATGTTTTCCAACCAAATAAATTCACTAGTCCAAGGAAGTCACTAGTGGTCCATATTACTGATAATTTTATTTTGAACATTGTTTTAGAAGAAGCATAATATGTCTCAACACTGATGCTCTATAACTCATGCAATTCCACAATTAAAGGCTACAAGTATATAAAAATATAATCACTAGGCATTTGTTTTATAGGAATAATCATCTAAATGAAAAATGATGTTTATTACATACAACCCCAAGGAGGCATATTGTAAGGGATCAAAACAACTGGCCAAGTGCTATAACTCGTACTAAAAGTCCCAAATGGGTTAAATCCATCAACAGTCAATCCAAATTGAACATTACTAGGATCAGATGAGAAATAAGGATGTAATTATTCAAATTTCGTCCAAGATTTTGAATCTCGTGGATGTATCATTAACCTATCATTGTTATTATCTACACAATTCCACTTCATGTGTTCGACGGTTTTCAATGACATGAATATTCTAAGAAATCAAGGATTTAAAGAAAATTAACTTAAAATCATTAAAGTTGATTTCCTTTTCTTCTTCTTTATGGTAGTATATTGATTCCGACTTCCAACACCACCCATAGAATTCCATCTAGAAGAAGAATTTTTTTCCAATCATATCAACTTGAATCCTCTCTCCAATAGTGCATATAATCATTGGGACACACATGCATTTCTTTATAATTTAGACCTAGACTATTAAAAAGATTTTTCGTATCACAAAAATACTCAGAGATGTTTGATTTGGGAAATTCATCACACCACAATTAAAATATCATGGACATGTCCTAATTAGTAATTCCACAAAGGCATTTTATATGGTACAACTTCAGTAGAAAAGAATGTTTTGAATATTTCAAAGAACAACTATACAATTCTTGATTTCCAATATCAACTAGACCCTAAAATGAATTTTTATTAGTGAATTTTTCTCTAGCATTAGTCTCCACAAATTTAAGAGGAGGATCCAATTATATGTTACAATGTTGATTTGGTTGGTCTAAAGCCTCAAAAAACATCACTTGTCACATTTATATTTGTAGCACCGTTAACTGGTTGTTCAGATATGTTTTGGTGTTATTGTTGGTGTCTTATAATGTCTAATTAATCATTTATATGATTTCTCATTTCATTTTACATTTTTGATGATGTTGGAAGCTCATTCTGTGGATTGACATCAGTGTTGAACCTTTCTGCAAATTTGGATTATCATTGACAAATGCAACAAAAATATTAAGCAGCGAATTTATTCATTATCAAAAGTTTGATAACATTATTTTAGCTTAATGATCTTCTAAATTTACATTTATTACATAGAAATCTTATTCTCATCTAAAGGGATCGATTAGAAATTGAAAAATAAAAAAACTCCCCCAAACCCTAAGCATACTAAGGTGTGTTCCTTAGAAATGTGATCCAAATTTTATCCATATATATCACAATGTATCTATATATCATTAAAAAAATTAAAACAAAAAATTATTACTAAATAGTAAAATAGATTCATATATACAGTTTAAAAAATATTAATATATTAAATAAGGAGTTCCAATATAAATAAACAAATAAATAAATAAATTCCATATATAAGGGGATGTATTGAAACCATATTTTCCACATTTCATGATGAATGTAAAACTATATAGGATAGCCCAATGATATTTAGTGGAAATATAAATTCAGTTATCTCTATGTCATAGTGACAGAGTTATGTTTTAAGAGGATGCCATACCCATTGATTGGAAAAAGGAAAATTTGTAACATCATGTCCATTAATTAATTTTTGACAATATGGGACATAATGACCATTAATTGTGAATAACATGGAGGACTGTCATGTATAAATACTTGAAATAAATAATATAAAGTATCATTTATCTTAATTATAATTACAAATAAGGAACATAATATCTATATATTCCATGTGAACGTTAATGAATTTCATGTCCTTAAATTAATAATAAAAATAAGTAATTTCATTTACATTATATATTTTATTAATGATGTAATCACATCCCTTCTAAACCATATTCAAGGATAAAGAATTACCCGCCATCCATTATTCAATTAATTTAATCATTTAATCCATATTGCTTCAAAAAAATATGAAGGGAAGTGGTTTATAATATGTTCCACTACATCAATTTATTAACTCACTTTATCAATGTCCAATAGCCAAATATAATCCTAAAATGACTTAGTGGTTCTTAGGATACAAAGGGAACATAAGCCATTATTGAATATATGGAACAAACCCATGTGGTGGTTTGGTTGAGCTAATCAACCTCCAAATAGATATCAATATCTCATATCATGTGTAGAATTGAATTATAATAATTAATTTTGGGTTTTATCTATTTTAGGAGAAACACATCGAATGTATGTAATATAGAACAAATAAAACTAATACACAACCCCCAAAATTGTTGTAAAAGTATGATACCACCAACCTTACACCGATATATGAATCTTTTAGGTTGTATTTATTCACCTTCGAAAGTAATTTCAACATTTAATAGAGGGATAATGACTATTGGATATAAAAATTGGATATGAACATTGAATGAGGGTATATAATCTTATATGGCAATCATTTTCCACTTTATTGTAAATTAAAATGAACAAGAGATATGATGATATTCTACAAATCAAATCTATACATAAATAAAATTAAAATTAAAATTCATGAATTTAATGTCATAAATAACTAAAATGAATAAATTTTACCAAAATAAATTGCACACAAAGACTAATAACTCTAAAATATTTTGAAAATCAATGAATTTATATGATAAATACTACATTTTTCACCAATAATGACCTATTAGAGTACTATTATATGTGAATAGTTTTTTGTAAAAAAAATTTCAAAAACCCCAGTGAAATGAAACCATGAGCATATAACTCATGCACATGACTAACAACACATAACCATTTGTATTAATAACATTTATTATATATCCAAATTATGAAAATAATATATATATATATATATATATATATGAATATCAACATAACTTTGTGTGAATGAGAAAATTATTTGATCCATAAAGAAGTTACAATAAATAATATAAGAATTCAAAAAGCATCACAATTCAGAAAGATGATTTTAATTTAAATTAAAATATATAAATTTAATTATATCTAAACCAAAACTAATACTTAATTATAGAAAATATGGAAATCCTATATAAAAAACAAAATTGTTTCTTGAAATGGAAAATAAATTATTTTATCTTGGTTTATACTATGAATGAGATAAAAGATAAATTATTATGAATATTTTTTTGATCCTATAATCTAGAAAATCATCCCACTATAACATGAATTCATTATCATGAAAATCTAAAACTTGTTAGTAAATTATATAAATTATATGAATATGTGGCTGACTATATTACAAAAATTTGTGATATTCTCACCCATTTCTTTAAGAATATCTATTAATTACTATTTTTTAACATTAACCCTACATATTAATTATATTATAAAAAACACACCAAATAAATTTGTAAAGAATATTATACCAACATAATATTAATAAGTACAAAAAAATCATAATAAAAATAAATCCATAGTATGATCTTGATAACAATTTGATAAGGGCTAGTGTGAAATGAAGAAAAAAAGAGTCTCACATCATACCTATTGGAGTGAGGTGTGGCAAGGAAATGTGAGTTGGGGGTAGTGAGGGTTGGTGGGGATCAGAGAGGTGAGGCTAGGGGGATCTATGGGTGGCAACGATAGGGAGTAGGTTGGCACGACAATGATCAACAAAGATCGGGGATGTGAGGGGGTAGGGGTTCGAGGGAGTTGCGAGGTCGAGGGGACAACAGTGTTGGGGAGGGAGAGATTATACTTTTAAAAAGTGTAATTATTTAGTGATGGTTTATAAAAAACCATCGCAGATGTTTTTAAAAAAATTTTTGTGGAGGTTTAGTAAATCACTACTATTAAACGGCCGCAAAATACTCAGTTTGTTGTAGTGTTTTCCAAATAAACCAGGCCTTTATATCCCTATTTTGTTTTAATGTATATTTATGATAGTAATAATAAATTAAAATATAGAAAATTAATGGGTTTCTATTAAAATAATAATAAAAAAATTAATAAATTAAATATATAATGATTGGTGTCATGATATAAGATATAACGATATCATAAATTCATGGCCTTGTTTAAAGACAATTAAATTTTATGAGTATTTATACACGAAAACCCCATTTAATATGGATTGAAAATTAATTTCCCTGACGAGACATGTCGATGCATAAAGGGGCTATGTAGTTCATGGTGACACCAGGCACAACAAGTCCATTAATTTCAGTATATATTGAATTATTAGTTTAATTCATAAAAAAATCTGTCTTATCAAAAAATATTTGTATTGTGTAAGGAATATGAATATAAATATTTCTTTATTCAATCAAATAGTTTTCATATTAATTCACCATATATAGAAATTGTATACATCTTAAAAAATAAGAATATTCATGATATAAAAAATATGGATATTTATGACAAATGTAAATTGAAATGAAATAAGATCATAAGGAATTTTATGATTCAAGATAAATTTAATGATCACAAAATTAATAATAGATAAAATATGACCATCAATTCATCAAAAATATGTTTTTTAAACAAAATCATGTATTTGTAGAGAAAAATAAAATATAAGCTAAACATAAAAAAAATATTTCATGAAATAATTTATTTTAAAAACCATAAGAAACTTCTATAAAATGTAAAATAGTGTAAAATATTTATTTTACAGGTAAAATACATTAACACCATATATGTTAAAAAGAAACATTCATTTCTATTTTTTTAATGAAATTAAAAAATATCTGTTTCATAAAAATTTACATATATTCTTTCAAACATTATTAGAAGTCATGGATAAAAAATTTCCTTAGTGAATCATTAAATAAATAAAATGTCCTTTTAAAAAAACATAAAAAATATGGGATTGAATGAATAAATATACCAAATAAAAAAGAGAAATAAGATCGAAAATTATTTAAAAAATTTATTTTCTCAATTAAAGTTTTAATGCGAGGAAAATCTGAAAAAGAAAATCCACTTCAGTATCCATTTGATAATTAAATATGTGGATTTTTTTAGGATAGAATATAAGATTCCTTAAATATAAAATATACGAATTCATTAAAAATGAGAATGTAAAATAAAATTTTACCTCCTTAGTAAAATCAAAATTATAATACATGAATGTTTAATAATTAAGTTAATCATTAATCACCATGAATAATTATATATTCATTAAAATAAATAAAAGGTTTGGTATATGTAACAAATAAAATAAAATAGGTTTATAATACCAAATATATCTAAATGGAGTAAAAATTGAAATGATATTCTTTACCTATTACTTCAAATTTGTTGAATTTTATTTAAAATACTATATAAAAAATAATATTTATTATAGTTACATTCCAAATCCACATAATTATTAAATATATTATTAAGTATCCAATTATAACATATTATCACAAGTTTTTTTACAAATATTTCATTATTATCATTCTTCCAGGTGTTAACTGTATCATTTTTCATTTATATTTTGATTCTAAAGTTATATTCTTGGAATATTTATCATAGTTATATATTATCTAGAATTTTAATAATTATATAAAACTCCTAAATATAATCTATAAACATATTTATAATATTATATGAAAAGAGAACATGAAAACATGATGACATTTTTTTATGGAGGTGGTACTCCACACGTACGAAAGAGAGACTTTATAATTTTTGAACAGGTTGAAGTGAAAATATGAAGATGAAATATTAAATTTATATAATCACTTTTACATCATATATATCATATATATTCCTTATTTTCATTATTATTAATAGCCATGTGAGATGGTTCTGGAAAAAAATTACATATCTTCGTGAGGAGGTGGTATGCCCTACACATGAGCGATTGATTTGCTTCCCACTTTTTGGAGGAGGAAACATATATATATTATTTCAAGAACATAATAAAACATAATTATATGAGTTTTTATGGTTTTATTATTTTTTATTGTTTAGGGAATATATTAATGTTGTAAAAGAAGAATAAAAATTAAATTCTTCGTTAAGATGATTGCCTATTCTTTGAGACATCACCTTTAGATACCATATTAATGAACCTAGGGGTTTTTTTGGGAATACTTTTATGAAAATTTAATAGATAGAGATATTTTTTAGATATTTATTCATGTTTTTGTAAAACTGAATGGCTTAATTGTTGGGAATAATTTAGTGCTTGATGTCTCATTTATATGCGAGGTGACTGGAAAACTTGTAATTTTTCAATGTTGAAAAATATTATTAAGACATTTTTTAAGAAATATTGCTTCAAAATGAATCATAGTTGATGGTTATAAGGTCATGTAAGAATGATACTAAAAACTATTATTTTTAAAAAAAATTCAGTTATTTTAACACTTATATTTTTAAATTAACCCTTAGTAAACCCATTTAAACCATAATTGTGTTATTTATTTTTATGGGTTTTTTACTATTCAAAATGAATAAAATGTTATTGAATAAATTAATAAATTTATACATTATTATTAAAAATATATAAAATATTTTATTAAATCCAATTCCTATAAATTTCATTAATTAGTTAAAAAATAATCCCACAAAATGTGGAAACAAATGATTTATCAAGAAATTCATTTTTGTTGCATAATATGATATTATATTAACTAAATGAATAGAATTCATCAAAATTTTAATTTAAATTAAAATATATGGATATGTGATCTATAAATTTCATTTCTAATAATAATAATTGTGTATTTTTTTAATTAACTAAAATGGGAAATCCTTACACACATATAAACTGTTTTCCAAAAAAATATTGTTTTTTACAAAAAATTGTCATGTATTTATTTATATCAAATTGATAATTTTATAGTATTATGTATTATGAAAAGTTATTGCAATTAATAGTATAACAATACTAATAGTACATCTTTAATTACTCATAATCTCATATTTCAACTGAAAAATTTCAAAAATTCATTCTAGTATTATTTTTCCATAGCTAGTTTAAAATTGATATTCATCCTATTAAATTAGAATAATTGTTCCTGAAATAAATATTTAGTATAATTTTATTGTACTTTATTTAATATAATGTGTTCAATTGGTATAATTAAAGCCCTGATGTTCAATTATTGGTGTTACATCTATGTATAGAATGATTTATGACATATTCTTTGTCTCCTAGATTCAAAATTATTATTAGAACACATTATAAGAGTTTTATTTGAGTGATGTTGATACAAAGGAGGATATGTATATTATAGAGTACTATCTATGATTTTTAGATATCATATATCAGTATTTTGGTATATGAGTTATCATATCTATGTAATTTCTTTAGAGACATGGTGGGGTAGCGAAAATAACTTGTGAAAGAGACATAAAATTTCTAGTTTAATAGATTAAATTATATTAAATTTTATATTATGATTTATCTATAATATTATGACAACTATTAAAATTTTAATGATGGATCTATTATTGGGATTTTTTCTCCATTATGATTATCTTTCTTATTTTCAGGAATGAAAATTTTTTATATGTTGTTTTTAAAATGAATACTACAAAATATTGTTTTAAATTTTTTTACATTTTTAATATTTCCAAGAAATGAATAATAAAATATTAAATTTATGGCCTCAAAATGAAATTATGATCATTCGGTTAGATTCAAAAATCAATATTTTCTATTATGTTGAATTGTGGAGATTTTTTAGGTTGTTAAAATTTTAGTAACTATTGCAAGATAATGGTATTAAATTATTTATTTATTTATTTATTTAATTAAATTGAAATATATTATTTTTATAAAAAAGTTGTTTAATTTATTTTATTTCTAATGTATAATTGAACCAAATATATGTGATAAATTGAATATCATATATTTTGATTATGTTTATGACATTTCTAATTAAAAAATTTAATATTTAGAATAGAAAAAAAATTCAATAGTGAAATTTATGTGAATTATGACCTTCTTTATAGAGGGATTTGAAATAATGAAACTAATTTGTCCTATATTTTCATTGGGATAATTTATTTCATTTTCACTCTATTCTTAGAAAAAAACCTGGCATTTTTTTATTATAGTGGATTTAAGGGATTTTGGTAATGAATAAACATAGAAGGATCCATGATAATAATAGATGATTAATGATCGTTATCAAGTCAAGTTTGGTGGATCAAATTTCATACCCATTAATTTTTTAATGAAAATATAATATGATTTTTCTTCCTAGATTTTGTAGATAATTTATAATAATATAAGATATACTCTATGGTGAATTGAAAATGTGACCATAATAAAATTACATTATGAATGATAATGTTAAATGATAGATTGGTGGAATAAATATTAAATATGAATATTTGAAATGAATTTTTTGTTTTGATATTGTGTATTAATAGTTAATATTTTAAAAAAGTGAAAATGAAATATTTAATTTAATTGTTAAATTTTTTTGTGATAATATAATTAAAATTTATAAGAATTATGGACTATTAGTGATGTAAAAAATATCATGATGACTATTTATGAAAATATTTCAATAGGGGTGTTATTATTGAAATATTTATTTCATTGAAATTTGATTTTATAATTATTTATGGTAATATATGAATTATTTAATAAGTCTTCACTTTGAATATGTTCCCAAAATGATGGTAGAATATCGAAAATAGTAAATGTTGGATGGAAATAATATTCATAAAATTCGGCATGGTACATACTAATTAAATATAAGGGTTAGGTGATATTTATTAATTTCCCCCTTATTGATTTTATAAAATTTGGTGATGTTTTAGTGAATTATATTGGGGTGTTCTATATAGGCTTGTGGTGATTCCTCATTTTATATTATAGAGAATATTGGTATTGAGCTGCATTGGGGTGTTGTAGTTTCCACATGGGTTGTACCACCTTAGCATTAGGACATTCCATATTCTATATAGGTTACAAGGTATAGTGTATCCTTATACATTTTTTACATTTTATAACATATCTTGTGGGATATTTTTTTAACTTTAATGGAATTAAAATCTATTTTAATCTAGGATAAACATGTCATGTGTTTGTAGATTGAGGTGTGAACCTAGAGGGGTGTAATGGGTTTGAGACTTAACAAAGAGTGTTTTTTTGAAATGTGATGTCGAGTTATGTGGTTGTGAAACTAGATTGTTATCTGGATATATATAATGTTAGTGACACAAGAAACAACTCCATTGTATCTAGTCTCAGTTTTCCTTTTTGGAATAATATTTTAATAATTTTGTATGATTATATTCCCAATGTCCTTTGCATATATTGTTGGATAAATGGTAGATAAAATTGATGTTGTTGGTCTAAATCAAATATAATACCTGATGATGATAATTTTATTGATTTATCTAGTTATGGAAGATATGTGGTGTGCAGGGGTAAAGTTATAGCTCTAGGCAGTGAGGGTCCCATAGGATAGATGAATGATAATACAGTGAGAGTAATTGAGGGTGAAAATATCCCCAAAAATTCCCATTATAGTAGGGAGATCCCTTGGAGTGGATACCCAATAACAATGAGAGTATGTATGGGTATATTGTTCTCCCAAAAAGTAAATATATTTTAATGATTGTCCCCAAGGGTTGAAAATGAAAAAAAAATTTAAATAATCTATTGTTGGTGGAATGATACGTATGTATATTATGTTGAGGCACAAGTGAATAGATAACTATATCAATTTTTTAAATGATTCCCTATACATAGATAAGTAATTTTTTTAGGATATGACTAATATAATTAGAAAAAAATATATTAATAATAATTTTATATAACATAAACAGAAATTAAAATATAATAAAGTGTCATAGAGGAGAAAAAATAATGATGGATAATAACATAATCATGGAAAATCCTAGAACAATCAACCTGAAGTGAACCAATACACAAATAAATCACGAAATTCATTAAAATATATTATCAAAAGATTAACCCCCTCTATTGACCTCACATGTTTGGATAATCCCAATTATGATTTCACATACTTTGATAATCCCAAATAATTTGTATCTATATAATAAATTCTTTCAATATATGATCAAGTTGATAATTATATTAAAATACTCTTTGAAATATGTTAATCAATGTTTATATATGATTATATGACTTTTCAAATAATTCTAACTCAATCAGATATGTTTTGCAAAAAATAGATAAGTGCTAAGTCATATGCCTATAGCTACTGATGTAGACAAACAACTTTACCGGTAATTAGTCTACAGATAGACATAGTCACCGATAAGAAAGGTTCACTGATACGCCAAGCTACCTGTATGTATAAGTACACCGGTAAGCAGAGGCCACTGACAAGTCCACTGATATAGACAGTTACAGATAGAAGCTGAGCTACCGATATAACAAGTCTCCCATTATTTATAAATCTACCGATAGAGCAATACTACCAACACAATGTCTACCAATAAATGTGGTTTCCGATAGAGTCACCGAGACAAGAAATATACTGATAGACAAGATAGCTACCGATGGAAGTATTCACCGGTATATAGAGCGACTAATACACAGAGTAATAGCTACTCATACAAGGAACTACCGGTACAAGATCATAGAGATACCGATATGAGCTCACTGTTATACAAAGTCCACCATTACACTTTTACCGATAGTAGGCTACTAATGAAAGACTGACCAGTCAAACTCTATACACTGAATATTATTTATTTATTATGCACTGGTAATACTTGATGTTTTTAATGCAATTAATGTTATTTAATGATAGTTGTTGGCATGACAGGGAACCGTAACTCGTACCTGAAAAAAGGTAATAATTTCCTTTCACAAGAGCTGAAAGCTATAAAAGGAATGAAAAAGTCTAGAAATAACGGGAACTAAGAAGGAAAGTGTGAAGTGTGGAAAATCAATGGCTGAATAAGGTTTTAAAGTGGTGTATTTACACAAAAAAGGCCTCATCCATACTCAAAGATCACTGAACATACACGAAACCATTCTTACTGAAGGAGAATACAAGTTATACATTAGTCAAGGAGTGAAGAACTACAATGAAATATCTTCATGCACTCAAGCTGTTCAAACTGAACTTGAAGAAAATGACCCACAGTTTTCAGAAAAAAACCAGAGAAGGACTCAGAGCTTTATTTACATCAATCCAAGGAGTCCAGAGCTTCACTCACAACACATAGAGCACTCTAAACTCATCACTATATATTTAGATCTTTTGTGTTTTATTAATATTCTTTTTGAGCAGTGTATTTACACACTGACTCCTGGAATGAACTGGAGGATACTAAATCCTTACTCCAAACATCCTACACATTACTATATCCCACTGTGAATTGTAGAAGAGGTCAAGCGTGACCTGGATATCAAGTGTGCTATTTTTTTTTGTTCCCACGTAGAATTGTGGTAGAGGTCTTAGTACCTGAACAGTCTTTGCACTGTTGTTTACCCCGATCCAGGGTATGGATCAAATTTATATAAATTGCTTGAGGGGATTGGGTCTCGGCTTGTGACTGAACCTCTTAGTTACATATGTTGTACATCTTTGGTTATGTTTAAAATATACTATATGTTTTATATTCTGTAAATAATTACTTTGAAATAAAATTTGTTTTAAAGTTACGTTGATAGTTAAATTAACATGTTTTTGTACTTATTGTGAACAAGTATGTTAGTTTCAAAAGTTAATTTAATCTCCTGATTAAATTAACTGAGACCTAATAAATCATTGAGAAACTAATAAAACATTTACAATATGTATAAATTCACTACAGTTTAACTTATTTTTAATTTGGGTGATTTTAATATAAATATTTTTTAACAGAAATTTTATTTGGAACTTAATTCACCCCCTTCTTGAGTATCCATGTAACACCCTGACCCCAGTTACCCAGAGTCAGTGCATTATTGCGTAACATTGGCATGATCACAAAATATCATTTCTCGAATGACCGATTAGTTTAGTAGCCTTGGAAATACTTGATACATTTATAAATGGTACATTACATCATAAAGTGAAAAACTATAATAACATAGTCTCCATAGTCCACTCTTATATCCCTTTCAGACTATCCCTTCATGTCAGTCATAAAATATTTCTTCACATCCTGGGAAAAATAAAACATTGAATGGGGTGAGCTCAGATGCTCAGTAAGGATAAAAATATAGTAGAAGCTTTCATAAATAATCATAAACATTTAAGGCAATGTATAACTAAAACAAAAGCCTTTTAAACTTGAAAATCAACATAATATGGAAAATGTAAATTGAGATAATTCCATTTACTTATTCACATGGATATTATACTGGTCGAATAATCACATGAAATATCAATAACCACTTTCATAATGATGGAATGCATAATGCCAGACTATCATAACCATGTAGCCAAGGCATCGTGCCAAGACTACAAATAATATTTTTTAAAGGCCTCATGCCAAGACACTAGTTTTTCTCGTGAGACCTACCGATGCATCGAGAAGCTATAGCGGGGTCCACCTGTCCCTTATTAAGTCCAATGCATTCCTCATGTGAACAGGTTTAAACATATCATAAACCATAACATAATCGTATCACCTAAAACATGCATAAAGAAACATAACATTTTCACATTTCAATCACAATATATCAATACAACACATTGATATAAAAAACACTTTCAAAACAATTTTCAATACCAAAATAAAATAAAATTAAAACATGGTATTTATTTTTCATTTAAAAAAAATTATGGCTTGTAGATGAAGCCGAAACTCAAATAATGGTCACGGTGGCGGAGAAGTCGTTGTCGCCACATACTTACAGCAAGAAAAACATTCCTTTTTTTCATTTAGTAGAACGCTTCGTATAAAAATATTCCTTTTGAATAAACGTAAAGTTCAAAGGGGTTTATAAACCGTATAAAAGAAATTTGTGTTTAAAACAAAATATGCCTCAATGAATGGAGATTGATACGAAGTCCCTTAGAAAGATCACATTTAAATAAAATAGATCTATTATGTTTATTCACTATAAGTACACATAATTAAAGTACAAATACAAGATAGGACATAATAATATCATGACATAATTTGAAAGTAGGAGATTAACCAAAAGAACGAAAATTGGGTTTAGAAGTTCCCTTACCTCATGTCTGACTTGACTCGATCGTTCTTTAACCTCCTGAATATTAAACTAGAGTTAATTTCTAATTTCTTAGGAACCTTTTTCATTTTCATTATTCCTTTTATATCACTTATTACCATGATATTAACATTATGTAATTATTTAAGTTAATAACGGTCATTTTGTCGATCTTTGGTACTTGAGTCAAAAATAAACTTCTTATAATTACAAGTTGTTCATGTGGTGAATTATCCATTATATCCAGAATTATATTCATGATTTAGATATCATATATATCGTATATATCCAGTATATACATGCATATATAATATTACATAACATTTAGCGGTAAGAAATGAAATGCACCGTTCATGGAGACGGTAAGTTGTACGTACGCATGAACACTACTTTCATTTCTATTTCATATTTAATAGAATGAAATCATAATGATATAAAGGTATATTATAATTAATTTTTAATATAATATATAATATCATTTACCCCATCCCTTATACATCCCACATATGGTATTAACAATTCAAATCACATTGAGGGGGCGGTAGTCCGCCAATCCTAAAATGAAATTATCACATTTACCCAAAATGGAAATCATAAAGGTATGACATAAATGAGAAATACAGAATCATAAGGAAAACATAATATATATCATATATAAAAAATAGTGTCATCATAATGGCCACCATGAGAGGTGTTAAAAAAAGAGTGAACAATCATCGTTTCGTGAGGCAGTAGTTCGCCACCTACAGAAACATTATGTTCATTAACCATTAGACGAATGTGTGTGTAAGTGTAAATGAAATAATTCTCTTAAAAAAATCCAAGTATGTTGAAGATAATTGTGTTGTTACAAAATAATGTAATAAAAATATTTTTGGTGGTTGGAGAAGCAAAATAAAACAAAAGAACACAAGAGAAGACATTACCTTAAAATCAGGTGACTCTTTTTTATTTGAGCCAAAGGCTCCCTTGGGAAGACTTCTTCCCAAAGTGAGGCTTCTATAAGTAATAGAGATAATTTTAGAAAGTATTTTTGTAGAGTTAGGCTGATCTAAATGGAATGATGGTGTGAATAAGGTGGTAAAGGTGGTGGCCTTTTATAAGAGGAGAGGAGGGGCACTCAAGGAAAGTCATGAAATGTTAGATTATTATGAAGTGATTTTCGGATTTCAAAGGTCCCAAAATTATATATTTTTATTCTAAGGTGATAATGGTTAGAAATATACACATCCAATAGGTATGTTACAAGTGTAAGTCTTAGGTTTTACATTATCTTTTCATTTTATTTAAATCGTTAATAATGAGGTAATCGATGCATCATCATGGTGTCGTAAATAATTTAATTTATATAATGCTTAAAAATTGTAAAAAAATTACCATGATGTATTAAATCTTATTATATTTTCAATGAATATTTATAGTCAAAATTTTAACTTATATAACCCCAAATAATAATTTTTTTTAGTAAAACATCACATGTTTGTGACAATTTTATTTTTACTTTAAATAAAAAGTTATTAATGTCATTTTCTAAACCAAGTGGCTCCATGGGGTCCCCAAGTTGACCTATGGATTTTATTGTTCTTCCATGACTCATCCAATAAGGGTAGGACAAGTGTAAAGGTATTTTCATATTTTTATAATATCATTATTACCTTAAATTTCACTAATTACCTTAATCGCGATTAATTAAACATAAAAGTTACTATTCACCAAAAAATTATTTTAATCCCATTGAACCACATTTTACTTCCCAATGACAACCATATATGTTGGATTTTTTAAAATCAAATCACAGAAGTTGTAATGTTTCATTTAAAAGAAAAAATCAGTTTTTAACTATCAATTAGTGGTTTCACTATTCATCAAATTTTGACGTTTTTCAGAACAATTCCAGGAATTCTCCCTAATCTATAATTGAAATTCTGAATTAAAAAATGATGCCTATTTTACATAATTAGAAACATATAAGTTGAATTAATTATTTTTATAATTAATTCCTATTGTCACAACAAATAGAGTTTTTTAAGAAACAATATATATCAAAAGATTGACAATTGTTTATGTCCAATTTCAAAGTGAAATTAATTATAATGACCACCATTGAATAAAATGGTAAAAATATATTCTAATTATTCATTAAAACCACTAAATAGTATAATTTATCACTATAATTTATTTTGATTAAAAAATTTGTTTTTATGTATTTTTCACTATTCATAAAAAATTGGATGTTCTCAGAAAATTACAAAAAAATCAACTTAGGATAATTTCGATATTCAAAATACAAAAATGAAGTACATTTTGACATATAAAATTTATTTAATTTGAAAATGTGGGTATTACTATTCATAACGGCTACTTTGATTGGTTGCGGTGGGATAGAATCTCAAACTTGCGTACAATTCAAGTTATTTCATTATTGAAAGAGATGCGTATCGTGGAAGAATGTGGTGATACATTCTCCCCTCCTTCAATAAATTTCATCCTCACAATTTGAAATTTTTCTTTGAAAATAAAAGGTTGAAAATAGAAAATAGCTTTTTGGAAACCCCACATCGGAAATAAGGTTAATAAAAATATAACTTTAAAAGAAAGAAAGAGAAGTACAAAGGTCACCTGAGATAGCACATACTAAGATTCTATGAAAATATGGATATGGAGGAAAAAACCATCAAGGTCTTCTGAAGAGTTGTATAAAACAAGATTAAGAGAAAGTTAACCAGAAGAAAATCACAAACTTGTGATTGGTTAAACGGTCATTGAATCCCGAGTTAGAAAATTTAATCGACAACGTTTTTGTTTTAAGTTACCTTTCATAATGTTGAGTAATTTATTTAAGAGATTTACTAAGAACTTAAGGAAATATACTTACTTATCATTTATACTTTCATTTTTTAATAAATTTTTACCACAAACCCATCTTTCCCTCCAAATGGTAACAGAACTCAAAAATATTTTATTTATCATAACTGTATAAGGTTCCAAATAATACCACATAACATTTACATTATGAAAACTATTTTGTAATAACCAAGGACTTCATGTAGGCTAGTGGTAGGTAATAAAGGCATGTCGCACTATGGTTGTGGGTTCGATTCCTGCAGCTTTGTCTGACATGATGGGTTATCCCCCAACCTACAGGTTGTCCTTTTCTTATATTATTATAATATTCCAAAAATAATCTTCAGAAATGTTTTAACCTTAAACAATACTATCCAAGGTTCAACTTAATCCATTCCAAACTTTATAGTTATCCAAAATACCTCTGTCCGGACATCCTTTAAAAGGTCTCTAAATTCAAAAATCAATTGTAACATCAGATTCCCCAAACAAAGTAAAGTTTCTCTTATTGTCACATACTAAAAATATGATTACCTTCATCATATTAAAACCATAATGAAAACAACAAGTACTACAGTACAATCCTTATATATATCACATTATTCTTATAACCATAATATAATCCTTGAGTCCAAAATCACCAATACATTAATTATTCCACTTCAACTATAGTTACAACATAAGATTTTCCTTGATCCCCTGGCCTTTTCTGAGGTATGTTTCCCTGATGCTTAGGACATTCATTTTCATAATGCCCAATTTCCTTGAAATTGTAGTATTCAACATTGATAGCCTCTTTCTTTCCCTTGCAATCACGAGCCTGGTGACCTTTTTCTCCACATTTATAACAAACTACCATTCCTTTTAGGCATGTACACGGGTGATTCTTCCCACAATTATCGCATAATGGAAAATCCTGCATTCCCTTTTTCCCTTTAACTGTCTCTTGTTCCACCGTTCACTTCTTCTCTTTCTTTACTTTGCTATCATAAGACTTAGAGAATTCCTTTTCTGTCTTGATAGCATACGAGACTATATCTTCGTATGTTGAGAAAGATTGTGATACTAATTCTCGATGGAGAAATGGTTTTAACCCATCAATGAAACGATCAACCTTACTTCTTGGGTTATGTATATAATCTGCAGCATACCTCCCTAACCATGTAAAGTTGGCCTCATACATTGTGACATTCTCATCCTCGTTTTGTCTCAGACTCATAAATTGCCTTTCCATATCTACTCGATGGTCATGAGGAATGTATTTCTCTAAGAAAAGCTCTTTTAACTCTCTCCATTCCATAAATGATACTACTTCACCTTCCCTTGTATTTTGAATCAACGACCACCATTGATCAGTACCTCTAGTGAGGTGGAAAACTGCCATGACAACATTCTCCCTTTCTCTACTCCCCAAGGCGTGGAATATTTTCTTTAAGAAATTTATCCATTGGTGAGCTACTAAGGGATTTTTACTCCCATTGAATGTTGGTGGTTGTTGCCTCATGAAGCGGTCTAACATTGATCCTCCACGTTGCGGATTAGGGTGCTTCATATGAGTAAGGTTATTTTTCATAACCTGAGTGAGTTATCCCAGTATGGTGATAAGCTGATCAGCACCAATTATATTACCAGCTCCATTATAATTATCTTGAGTAGGAGGGAAATCCCTACATTGAGTTCGTGCATTGATATGGGTTCCATTCCTTCCACTAGGCACCATTTCTAAACAATTGCATAAACTAGATCAGTTTATGAATAAAAATTCATGATTCCGTACTTGTAAAACACTTAACATAAATTAAACAGTTTATGGATATAATCCATATTCATAAAAATAAAGGTTTTCTTTGAGAAAGTATATACTCATAAATGCTTCATAATCATTTGTAAAGAAATTGAGAATTATCCTAAGCATATCCCCCGGGAGTGTCGTAACCAAGAGTGAAGAAAGGCTCATTGTCATGCACCAGTTCCCGTTCGAGTCTAGCTCAAAGCGGTGTTTTAGGGTTTTACCCATAGGTACATTTGTGCTATAGGCTCCTCTACCTACTCGTTTCCAGACAGGGATGTATGGCTCGAAAAACTGACAAAATCTCTTTAATACCAAAATCCTAGGACATTCTTTTATACTAATCCTCAAAGTCTATCTTAGGGATATGTGTTCTAATCAAAGTTTATATAAATCTAGCTTCTAATGTTAGTACTAAACTGCCTCTAATACCAACTATCATGCCCCGACCCCAGTTACCCAGAGTCAGTGCATTATTGTGTAACATTGGCATGATCACAAAAGATCGTGTCTCGAAAGGCCGATTAGTTTAGTATCCAAGGAAACACTAGATACATTCATAAATGGTACATTACATCATAAAGTGAAAAACTACAATAACATAGTCTCCATAGTCAACTCCCATATCCTCTTCAGACTATCCCTGTAGGTCAGTCATAAAATATTTCTTTACATCCTGGGAAAAATAAAACATTGAAAAGGGTGAGCTCAGATGCTCAGTAAGGATAACAATATAGCAGGAGTTTTCATAAATAAACATAAACATTTAAGGCAATGTATAACTAAAACAAAAGCCTTTTAAAAATGAACTTCAACAAAATATGGAAAATGTAAATTCAGATAGTTCCATTTACTTATTCACATGGATATTCTACTGGTCGAATAATAACATGAAATATCAATAACCACTTTCATAATGATGGAATTATTAATGCCAGACAATCATAACCATGTAGCCAAGGCCTTGTTCCAAGACTACAAATAATATTTTGTCAAGGTCTCATGCCAAGACACTAGTTTGTATCATGAGACCTACTGATGCATCGAGGAGCTATAGCGGGCTCTAACCGTCACTTATTAATTCCAATGCATTCCTCATATGAACAGTTTTAAACATATCATAAACCATAACATAATCGTATCACATAAAACATGCATAAATGAAACATAATATTTCTACATTTTAGTCACAAGATATCAATACAACACATTGATATAATAAACACTTTCAAAACCATTTTCAATACCAAAATAAAAGAAAATTAAAACTTGCTATTTATTTTTCATTTAAAAAACAGTATGGCTTGTAGAGGAAGCCGAAACACAAATAATGGTCATGGCGGCAGAGAAGTCATTGTCGCCGCATACATACAACAATAAAAACATTACTTTTTGTCATTTAGTATAACGCTTCATATAAAAATATTCCTTTTGAATAAACGTAAAAGTCAAAGGGGTTTATACACTGTATAAATGAAATTTGTGTATAAAACAAAATATTCTTCAATGAATGGAGATTGAGATGAAGTCCCTTACAAAGATCATTTTTAAATAAAATAGATCTATTATGTGTATTCACTATAAGTAAACATAAAGAAAGTAAAAATAAAATATAGGACATAATAATATCATGACATAATTTGAAAGTAGGAGATTAACCCAAAGAACAAAAATTGGTTTAAGAAGTTCCCTTACCTCGTTCCTGACTTGACTCGATCGTTCATTAACCTCCTGAATAATAAACTGGAGTTAATTTTTACTTTCTTAAGAACCTTTTTCATGTTCATTATTCCTTTTATATCACTTATTACCATGTTATTAACATTATGTAATTATTTAATTTAATAACGGTCATTTTGTTGATCTTCGGTACTTGAGTCAAAAATAAACTTCTTATAATTACAAGTTGTTCATGTGGTGAAATATCCATTATATCTAGCATAATATGTAACAATACATACTTTACATACATTGTTAATACATAAAAATTGAAGCACACTTATTATAACATATAACATAACCAGGAAAGGACCTTATAGGTATAGTGTCTTTAGAAACTGGGAAACATAAACAACTGGTTCATAAAGCATCTACATTGTTTCCCATTTATTTCATCATATCTAGAGTCCCTTTTGGAATATACTACTTAATAACTTTCTTCCTGACCTGGGGAAATAAAACATACAAAAGGGTGAGCTCAAATGCTAAGCAAGGGTAATCAAAAGCAATATCAATCACATCATATTCATAAGAACATAACATTCTGTAAATCGTACCCTGTAAAAGAGATCATAATTTCATAACATGGGATAAATCATGGTATTGAAATTTAATCACGATAATCATAACATAAAAAATGAATCATTGTGGTATACACACATAATCATATAGAATCATTTCTTATTAGTCAAGACTCATTTCCAAGACTATCTTAGTGGACAAAGTCCATTTTTGAACCGAGTTCATTCTTCGTTTCAGTCCTGTTTCACTGAACCGGTTTAACCTGCCGTTCCAGCCATTTTTTTCTCATGAGATATAAAATACTTACCCAATGCATTTGAGGGATATATAGGTCCCACCCGTCTCATAATGATACAATTCTTATGTGTGCCACAAAATCATATACCATACATCATAGCGTAACCCATGTAATAAAAATGGGATTCTTAAACATCGTGACATCATAAAACAATTCATATAAGACAAAGGAATTCATAAAAATAATTCCATCACAACATAATAAAAACAATGTAATAATAGGGATAGAAACAGAACCCTTTATTATCTTATATAAAAAATAATTTCGATAAAACGCTTGAACTCCATTCTTGAAGAAAATATCCTTTCTACTTCAAAAACAATTTTCCTTTTTAACATGTCATACAATTCTAAACAAAAAGAAGTTGATTAAAAATAAACATGAAAACTTTTAAAAGAATATTCTTGGATATATTTTTTAAAAATACATTCATCCCATATAAGTTAAACAAACATTCTTCTCGTACTTTTGTCGGAAAAGTCAAAAAGTACCTCGTATGAAAAACGACAAAAGATTCCTTTCATATCTTTTACTAAAAACTCACCGAAGGGAAAAATTGTATTTAAAAAATTGTAGGTGGATGGAAATAATATTACATTTTGAGGAAACATGGATGTGGATGATAAAATACACCCCAGTAAATTCCAAAGTATAAAAAATCTCGGATAATAATGAGATTGTGATATTTCCCTTACCTTAGATCTGATTTGCTTCGTAAGTGTCCGAACCTCATGTATAATTATTTAAATAATGTAATTGACTTATTCCGGAATCATAATAATTGTTATGATATCATATATGGTCATATTCTTAGCTTATTATTAGTAATATTTCATTGCTACTTGTTATTCAGGTGTTTATTACTTTTTGTTCTTATGAGTGTTTTGTTGAATAAATTCTTATTCTTCTTTTTAGGATATAGATACGTCATTTCTGTAATTTTATTGGTGTAATATATGTCATATTTATTCACTCAATTATTTTATGTAATCATTATGCAATGAAAATTATGTAGAACGAGTCACATCACATCGTGGAGATGGTATTCCGTACGTACGCACGAGCGATGATATCGTTCCCATGATCATGGAATTGTATTGGAGTGTATTTATACAATTTCAGAATCAATATCAATTTAAAATAATAATATATATTCATTATTTACACCATTATACCCATCCAAGTAAGGTGGTGGTGGAAAATAGATTACACCACGGCGTGGAGACGGTATTCCGTACGTATGCACGCGCGGTGATTTCGTTTTCTGTTTGATGGTTAGAATGTGAAATAGGGTTGTTTCATACTTATAATAACATATCAGTATATGAGTGATACTGATATTGTCAATTCATAATGAAACAACTAAAGAAGAAGAATTGGAAGAAGAAATAAAGTTGAAAGAATCGGTAACGGACATTACCTCTTCTTTGAAGAGCCTCTTTGAGACCACCTTTTAGGGCACTATAGTTGGTCTTTGAAGAAGACCAAGACCTCTATGATTTTTCTAGGGAAGTGGATAGGAGAAATTGGCAGGGGTTTTTTGAGCATGAAGGCTCAATGTTGTGTGAGGAAGAGAGGGAATAGGTTCCCTTTTATAAGGGAGGAGAGGGGCACCTCTGGAAAAACTAAAAATATTGTCTTATTATAAATCCATATTCAATTTAAAATAGCTCCAAATTGATTTATTTCATTGATTAGGTGGGGATGGGTTGAAATACGTTCATCCAATAGAATTTGGAAAAGTTTAGGTTACTATTTTAACCTTATCATTTAGATTTAACTTTAAGTTAGATAATTTTACTTTTACCTTGTCTTTTTGTATTCTTCCACTATAAGGTTAATAAACATACTATAACAAGACAAAAGAACCCCAAGTTGTTTATTATTAATATATATAACATTATCTAAGTAATGTGGCCGAACCATAGATTTTTAGGAATAATATAACAATTAATATTATAATATTTGTTTTAAAAACTATTTTATGTTAATTTTGACACTATTTAGTAATTGATTTTTGTGAAAATCATAACAGAATTATTAGTTCGAAAAAATTTAATTAAACAAATAATAACATGTCATATTAACCTAGAAAATTAGTGTAATTCATAAAAAGTCTCAAATTACATTTATTTGTGTATTTATAACATCAATTATGTCAATATTTCATTAATTAGAAAATCACTGCATCATCTTTGTTTCATAAATAAATTAATTCATTTAATGTCTAAAAATTACAAGTAAAATAAAATTATTTAGCAAAATAATTTTATCTTTCTAATTAATATTTATAGTCAAATTTATCTTATGTATAAACCTGTATTAAAAATTATTTACTTATTAAACTTTGATTTTAACTATTTTAACCCTTCTTTAAATAAATTCATAATAAATGTCCTAATCAAATCCAATTGGTCCTAAATGGTCATATTTTATTCCTAAGGTTGTTTTTGGTCTAATTAAACTTATACAATAGAATTAGGACATGTTTTAGGGTAATAATAATATCATTTTTACCCTTAATTACCCTATTTACTTTTAACCATGGTAAATAAAAGTAAAAAGTTACTATTCACCAAAAATTATTTTCATCTCATTGAACTAAATTTTACTTACTGACATCAACCGTGTCTCTCGGATTATCGAAATTCCACTCATAGAAGTGGCAAAATTATTTTTTATGAAAAATTCTGTTTTTTTATCTACCACTTAGTGGTTTCACTATTAATCAAAAATTGAAAGTTTTCAGAAAAATACCAAAATTTCAACATAGGAAAATTTTGATATTTCGAATACAAAAATGAAGTCCATTTTGAAAAATAAAATTTATAAAATTTCAAAAAGTGATTATTACTTTTCATAACGGCTATTTTTAATAATATTTTAATAGCATATCGTTGTTTAGTGAAACTCGGTATTGCGTACGACGCAAGCTATCGAGGAAGGTCATGATTGCGTGTAAAGCAAGCCAAGCTAGTGTTGTGTGTAGTGAAAGATTCCTTTTATAATTTATAAAAACAAAATATTTCTCATAAAAGTCTCGGTTGTTATATTCTACCCCCCTTAAAATGAATTTCGCCCTTGAAATTCATCACTTTGTAACAAACAGATGAGGATACCTCTCCCTCATAATATCCTCAAGCTCCCATGTAGCTTCTTATAATTGGTGGTTCCTCCATAAAACCTTCACCAAGAGAGTGGTCTTGTTTCATAGGACTTTTTCTCTACAATCGACAATCTCTATCGGTTGTTCTTCATAAGAATGATCTTGTTCCAGCGTTACAACTTTTGAGCTGAGTACCTGTGAAGGATCAGGTATGTACTTTCTCAGGAGAGATACATGGAACACATCTAGAACTTGAGAGATATTCGTTGGAAGTGACATTAGGTAAGCTACCTTTCCAACACGATCTAGTATTTCGAAAGGACCGATATATCTAGGGCTCAACTTTCCCTTCTTTCCAAATCTCATGACCCTCTTCTAGGGAGATATTCATAAGAACAATTTATCACCCACTTCAAACTGTAGGTCTTTTTTTGGTTGTCAGCATAAATTTTCTGTCGACTCTGAGCTTCTCTTATTTGTAGTTGAATAGATCTGACCTTTTCTGCCATCTCATCAACAAGATCAGGTCCTAATAGGTTTCATTCCACAACTTCATCCCAGCAAGTTGGAGTCCTGTATTTCTTTCCATAGAGAGCTTCATAAAGAGCCATCTGAATACTGGAGTGAAAGCTATTTTTATAAGAAAATTATACCGAATGTAGGTGTTGATCCGAACCACCTTTGAAATCCAAAGAGCAAGATCTTAACATATTTTGTAGAGTTTGAATTGTTCTCTCAGACAGACTATCTGTCTGAGGATGATATGTCGTGCGGAAACTCAAATCTGTATCCAGAGTATGCTGAAGACTTCTCCAGAACGTTGAAGTAAACCTCGGATCTCGATCAGATATAATAGAAAGTGGTACTCCATGCAATCTTACCTCTTCCTCTATATATATCCTGGCAAGCTGATCCAGTGAGAAATCCTCTCTAATAGCAATGAACTGTGCATACTTTGTAAGATGATCAACTATGACCCAGATAGAATTTTTGACTTTGGATGTTCTAGGAAGTCCTGTGACAAAGTCCATAGTGATGTTTTCCAATTTCCATTCGGGTATAGGTAATGGTTGTAACATCCCCATAGACTTCCGTCTCTCAGCTTTAACTTGATGACAAACCAATAATCGAGAGACATACTCAGCAACATCTCTTTTCATGTCATCCCACCAGAAGTACTCTTTTAGGTCCCTATACATCTTCGTGCTTTCAGGATGAATAGAGAATGAAGAACTATGAGCCTCATCCAGCATCTCCTTCTTTAATTCGGGGATGGGAAGAACAAAAACCCGATCCATGAACTTTATTATCCCATCGCAATCAAGGTTGAATTCAGGAACATTTCTCACCTTCTTTTGTAACTCTACATCTTCTTTCTATGCCTCTTTAATCATCACATGTATAGATGGTTGAAAATTCATTTGAGAAAGATAAGATTTTTCCCATTCCATTATAATTCCAAGATCCATCCTTTGTAAATCCATAAATATTGGATCTTTTGTGATTTTCATCATGGATAAACTGGCATGGTCTTGTCGACTTAATGCATCTGCCACCTTGTTTTCTTTCCCAGGGTCTTAATGGATTGAGAAGTTGTAATCCTTAATCAGCTTCAACCATCTTCTTTGGCGCATATTCAGATCCTTTTGTGTTAAAATATACTTAAACTTTTATATTCAGTATAAATGTCACACCTTTCTCCATAAAGATAATGCCTCCAAATCATTAATGCAAATATTACCGCAGCTTACTCCAAATCATGAGTTGGGTAATTTTGCTCATGTATTTTCAACTGTCGTGAGGCATAAGCTATCACCATATCATTTTGCATAAGAACACACCTCAATCCCTTCTTGGATGCATCACTGTAGATCACAAACCTTTATCCACTACAAGGAAGTGTGAGTACAGGTTCTTTGGATAACCTTCTTTTCAACTCCTTGAAATTCTCTTCACATTCCTCCGTCCAAACAAACTTAACTCCTTTCTGAGTCAAGTTGGTGAGTATATTAGATAATCGTGAAAAATCTTTCACATAACGTCGATAATATCCAGACAAATCAAGAAAACTTCGGATCTCAGTTACTTTTGAAGGTCTCGACCATCTTTTGATAACCTCTGTTTTTGCTGGATCCACATATATCCCTTCTTTTGAGATTATGTGACCCAAAAATGCAACTTTTTGAATCCAAAATTCACACTTCGTAAATTTGGCATAAATATTCTCCTTTCTTAGGGTCTTCAATATATTTCTCAAGTGATCTTAATTTTCTTCCTTGATCTTCGAATATACAAGAATATTGTCTATAAAGACAACCACAAAATGATCAAGATATTCTCTAAAGACTCTATTCATCAGATCCATGAAGATAACAGGGGAATTAGTAAGACCAAATGGAATCACTATAAATTCATAGTGTCCATACCCTGTACGGAATGTCGTCTTTGGTATATCCTCCCTTTTGACCCTTATTTTATAATACCCTGAACGAAGATCAATCTTGGAAAAGTATTGAGCACCTCGTAGTTGGTCAAATAAATCATTAATGCGTGGGAGAGGATATTTGTTCTTGATATTGATATTGTAAAGCTCTAGATAATCAATGCATAGTCTCATTAATCCATCTTTATTCTTAACAAACAGAATAGGTGCTCCCCAAGGTGACGCACTAGGGCATATGAATCCATTATCAAGATTCTCTTGGAGTTGCTTCTTCAATTCCTGTAACTCAATTGGGTTTATTCTATAAGGTGTCTTTGAAATAGTCAAAGCACCCGGTATGAGTTCTATTGAAAACTCAACTTCATTATTTGGTGGAAGACCCGGAAATTACTCTGGAAAGACATCATCAAACTCCCGTACAATGGGAATATTCTCAATCGTGAGTTTTTCACCAACCATTTGAGATAAATAACCTTAATTTAGTGGAATCAAGACCCATAAGATGGAAGAAATTTCCACTGGAAGGTTATGTTCATCCTTACATCGATAGACGATCATAGATTGATCTGGAATATGAAATGTGACTTTCCTTCTTTGGAAAATGATATGAGCTCCATATAGAGAAATCCAATCCATGCCAAGAATCGCATCAAATTCCACTATAAAAAGGATCATAAGATTTTCAGGAAGCACTTTCCCACAAACGTCAATCAGAGAATATTTATAAACTTTTGATGCAACTATTGTGCCATTAGGGGTTGTCACAGCTAACTCGTCATATAATTGTTGTGGTAATACGATGATATCCTTAGAAAATTATTCATAAATAAAGGAGTGGGTGGATCCAGAATCAAATATAACATTTGATACTTTAGAGTGGATGGTATTCGTACCTTTCACCACTTCGTTATCGTACTCCACATCACTGATAGAAATTGCATGTGGCTTTCTTTTGTCTTTAGCCTTAAGAGTTTGTTGACGTTGACCATCATCGTCAACCCTTGGATTTGGTCATTGAGTGGAATAATGCCCCATCTCCTTGAACTTGAAACATTGAAGTGTAGTAGGTTCATTCTGTGTATCCCTTCCTTTGTTTGCATCATTAGACATCTTCTTCTCATCATTGCTGCATTCAAATACCTGATGACCTTCCTTTCCACATTTGAAACATTTAATTGTCCCTTTAAGGCAACTCCCTCCATGTTTATTTCCACACTTTGAGCATAAGGGAAAACTCGTCTTCTTTTCAGTGTGCTCTTTATATTTTTCATTGAATTCCATTTTCCTCTTCTTATCAAACCCATATGACTGATGGGTTACTCTAATCTACATCTCAACTTTGAGAGCACATCAAATGATTTCCTCGTAGATATTGAAGTCCCTTATGGCTAACTTCCTTCGAAGACTTGGTTTTAAGCCACTAAAGAATAGACCGATCTTACTCTCAGGTTGGATAATAATACCAGAAGCATACCTTACAAGTCTTGTAAAATTTTCTTTGTAGGTACCAACAGATTCATCATCCTTTTTCTTTAGTTCAAGAAACTCCTTCTCCATCTTTGTTCAAAGAATACGATGGAAGTAATTATTGAAAAATAAGTTCTTGAACTCGTCCCATTCCATGGACTCAATTTCATCTCTTTGCCTCATATTCTTGATATGATTCCACCATTGATCAGCATCACCTTCCAAACGATACACTACTAAGATGATTTTATCATGTTCAGAACATTGATGAATTGAAAATATCTTTTCAGTAGTACTAATCCATTGTTCAGCAACTAATGGATTAGTAGATCCGCTGAATGAAGGTGGACGCTGCCTCATGAAGGATTCAACAGAATTTTTCTCTTTCCTTTTATCGTTTAGAAGTCATGCATGATTCATATCTTGATAAAGATGTGTGACCATGGCTACAAAATTTTGCATTCCAACTCGCATAACATTTGGTTGATCAGGGGACAATCATTGCATTTCCCTTCGCATTCCGCGTTAACACGGTTCCTTCAGGTTCCAACCATTGACTAAAACCAAGAAGAATAGTGTGAGAAACACTAATTATAATAGGAAAACCACATAATCATGAATAAAATTTCACACTTAAGGTCTTATCCTAGGTTATTCATGGCCATTTCTAAAACACTAAGATTGTGTTCTATGCTTAGACTTATCCTTAGGATTTTTACTAAGGCTTTCACATCCTAGTTTCCAAAGGTTGACTATAAATTTCCTATGATACCAACTGTAACAACCAATACTTTACATACATTGTTAATAAATAAATTTGAAGCACACTTATTACACCATATAACAAAACCAAGAAAGGACTGTATAGGTATAGTGTCTTTAGAAACTGAGAAACATAAACAACTTGTTCATAAATCATCCACATTGTTTACCATTTATTTCATCATATCTAGAGTCCCTTTTGGAATATTTTACTTTAAAACCTTCTTCCTGACCTAGGGAAAGAAAACATACAAAAGGGTGAGCTCAAATGCTCAGTAAGGGTAAACAAAAGAAATATCAATGACATCATATTCATAAGAACATAACATTTTGTAAATCTTACCCTGCAAAAGAGATCATAATTTCATAACATGGGATAAACCATGGTAGTGAAATGTAATCACAATAATCATATATTAAAACATGAAGCGTTGTGACATACATACATAATCATAGAGAATCATTTCTTATTAGTCAAGACTCATTGCCAAGACTATCTTAGTGGAAAAATTCCATTTCAAAACAGAGTTCATTCCTCGTTTCAGTCCTGTTTCACTGAACCGGTTTAACCGGTTGTTCCAGCCATGTCTATCTCATGAGATATAAAATCTTTACCCAAATAATTGGAGGGAGATATAGGTCCCACCAATCTCATAATGATACTATTCTTCTGTGTTCTACAAAATCATAAACCATACATCATAACATAACCCATGTAATAAAAATGGGATTCTTAAACATAGTGAAATCATAAAACAATTCATATAAGATAAAGGAATTCATAAAAATAATTCCATCACAACATAATCAAATCAATGTAATAATAGGGATAGAAATAGAACCCTTTATTATCTTATATAGGAAATAATTTTGATAAAACGCTTGAACTCCATTCTTGAGGAAAATATCCTTTCTACTTCAAAAACACATTTCCTTTCTCAACATGTCATACAATTCTAAACTAAAAGAAGTTGATTAAATATAAACATGAAAACTTGTAAAGGAAAATTCTTGGAAATATTTTTTAAAAAATTCATTCATACCGTATAAGTTAAAAAAACATTCTTCTCGTACTTTTGTCGGAAAATTCAAAAAGTACCTCGTACGAAAAACGACAAAATATTCCTTTCATATCTTTTACTAAAAACTCACCGATGTGTAAAATTGGATTTAAAAAATTGTATGTGGATGTAAATAATATTACATATTGAGGAAACATGGATTTGGATGATAAAATACACCCTAGTAAATTACAAAGTACAAATAATCTCAGATAAAAATGAGATTGTGATATTTCCCTTACCTTATGTTTGATTTGCTTCGTAAGTGTCTGAACCTCGTGTATAATGATTTAAATAATGTCATTGACTTATTTCAGAATCATAATCGTTGTTTTGATATCATATATGGTCATATTAAAAGCTTATTATTACTAATATTTAATTGCTACTTGTTATTTGGGTGTTTATTACTTTTTGTTCTTATGCGTGTTTTGTCGAATAAATTCGTATTCTTCTTTTTAGGTTATAGATACCTCATTTCCAGAATGGTATTGTTGTAATATATATCATATTTATTCAGTCAATTCATTTATTCAATCATTATGCAATGAAAATCATGTAGAATGAGTCGCATCACATCGTTGAGACGGTATTCCGTACGTACGCACGAGCGATGATATTGTTCCCATGATCGTGGAATTGTATTGGAGTGTATGTATACTATTTAAGAATCAATATCAATTTACAATAATAATATATATTCATTCTATACACCATTGTACCTATCCAAGTAAGGTGGTGGTGGAAAATAGATTACACCACAGCGTGGAGATGGTATCCCGTACGTACGCACGCGCGATGATTTCGTCTTCCGTAGGATGGATAGGTTGTGAAATAGGGTTGTTTTATACTTATAATAACATATCAGTATATGAGTGATAATAATGATATTAATTCATAATGAAACAACTAAATAAGAAGAAGTGGAAGAAGAAATAAAGTTGAAAGAATCGGTAACAGACATTACCTCTTCTTTGAAGCGCCTATTTGAGACCTCCTGTTAGGGAACTAAAATTGGTCTTTGAAGAAGACCAGGACCTCTATGATGTTTCTAGGGAAGTGGAGAGGAGAAATTTTCAGTGGTTTGGCGAGGTTGAAGGCTCAATGTGGTGGGAGGAAGAGGGGGAGGAGGTGCCCTTTTATAAGGGAGGAGAGGGGCACCTTTGGAAGAACTAAAAATATTATTTTATTATAAAGCCATATTCGGTTTCAAATAGCTCAAAATTGAATTATTTAGAAGATAAGGTGGGTATGGGTCGAAATAAGCTCATACAATATAATTTGGATAAGTTTAGTTTATTATTTTAACCTTATCATTTATATTTATCTTTAAGTTAGATAATTTTACTTTTACCGCGTCTTTTTGCATTCTTACGCTATAAGGTAAATAAACATACTATAACAAGACAAAAAAACCCCAAGTTGTTTATTATTAATATATATAACCTTATATAATTCATGTGGCCGAACCTTATATTTTTAGGAATAAAATAACAATTAATAATATAATATTTTTTTTAAAAACTATTTTATGGAATTTTTGACACTATTTAGTAATTGATTTTTGTAAAAATCATAAAATAATTATTACTTCTTAAAAAGTTAATTTAACCAATAATAACATGTCATATTAACCTATAAAATTAGTTAAATTCATAAAAAGTCTCAAATTACATTTATTTGAGTTTTTATAACATCAATTATGTCAATATTTCATTAGTAAGATAATTACTGCATCATCTTTGTGTCATAAATAAGTTAACTTATTTAATGTCTAAAAATTTAAACTAAAATACCATTATGTAGGAAATAGTTTTATATTTCTAATTAATATTTATAGTCGAATTTATCTTATGTATAACCCTGTATTAAAAATTATTTACTTATTAAACATTGATTTTAAGTATTTTAACCCTTCTTTAAATAAATTAATAATAAATGTCCTAATCTAATCTATGTGGGCCTAGATGGTCATATTTTATTCCTAAGGTTGTTTTTGGTTGAATAACACTTATCCAATAGAATTAGGACATGTTTTAGGGTAATAATAATATCATTTTTATCCTTAATTACCCTATTTACTTTTAACCGTGGTAATTAAAAGTAAAAAGTTACTATTCACCAAAAATTATTTTCATCTCATTGAACTACATTTTACTTACTGAAATAAACCGTGTCCCTCGGATTTTCAAAATTCCACTCACAGAAGTGGTAAAATTAAGTTTTATGAAAAATTCAGTTTTTTTATCTACCTCTTAGTAGTTTTACTATTCATCAAAAATTGAATGTTTTCAGAAAAATAACAAAATTTCACCCTAGGATAATTTTGATATTCTGAATCCCAAAATCAAGTCCTTTTTGAAAAATAAAATTTATAAAATTTCAAAAAGTCTTTATTAATATTCATAATTGCTAGTTTTAATAATATTGTAATAGCATATCGTTGTTTAGTGAAACTCGGTATTAGGTACAACGTAAGCTATCGAGGAAGGTCACAATTGCGTATAAAGCAAGCCAAGCTAGTGTTGTGTGTAGTGAAAGATTTCTTTTATGATATATAAAAACAAAATATTTCTCATAAAATTCTCGGGTGTGACATTATATTCATGATGTAGATATAATATATATCATATATATCAAGTATATACATGCATATATAATATTACATAACATTTAGAGGTAAGAAATGAAATGCACCGTTCATGGAGACGTTAAGATGTACGTACGCATGAACGCTACTTTCATTTCTATTTCATATTTAATGGAATGAAATCCTAATTATATAAAGGTATATTATAATTCTAGTAAAATATAATATATAATATCATTTAGTCTATCCTTTATACATCCCACATATGGTATTAACGATTCAAATCACTTTGAGGGGGCGGTAGTCCGCATTTCCTAAAATGAAATTATCACGTTTACCAATAATGAAAATCATAAAGGTATGCCATAACTGAGAAATAAACAATCATAAGGAAAACATAATATATATCATATATAAAAAATAGTGTCATCATGATAGTCACCGTGAGAGGTATTAAAAGAAGATTGAACAATCATCGTTTCATGAGGCAATATTTCACCACCCACAGAAACAGTATGTTCATTAACCATTAGACGAAGGTGTGTGTAATTGTAAATCAAATCCATATCATAACAAAATCCTTGTATATTGAAGATACTGGTGTTGTTACAAAATAAAGTAATAAAAAGATTTTAGGTGGTTGGAGAAGAAAAATAAAACAATAGAACACAAGGGAAGACATTACCTTAAAATCGGGTAACTCTTTTTGATTTGAGACAAAGGTTCCCTTGGGAAGACTTCTTCCCAAATTGAGGCTTCTAGGAGTAAGAGATGTATTTTTATAGTGATTTTGGGAAGAGGTTGGCCAATCCAAATGGCTTGATGGTGTGAATAAGGTGGTAGAGGTGGGGGCCTTTTATAAGAGGAGAGGAGGGGCACTCTTGGAAAGTCATGAAATGTTACATTATTATGAAGTTTTTTTCAGATTTAAAAGGTCCCAAAATTATATATTTCAAGGATAAGGTGATAAGGGTTCGAAATATACTCATTCAATATTTCTTTGAGAAGTGTACGTTTTATATTTTACATTATCTTATCATTTTATTTAAATCGTTAATTAATGAGGTAATAACTGCATCATCATGGTTTCATAAATAATTTAATTTATTTAATACCTAAAAATTATAAAAAAAAATAACATGATGTAGGAAAGATTTTTATCTTTCCAATGAATATTTATATTCTAAAATGTATCTTATATAACCCCAAATAATAATTGTTTTAGGAAACTAACACATGTTTGTGATAATTTTATTTTTACTTTAAATAAAAAGTTATTAATGTCATTTTCTAACCCAAGTGGCTCCATAGGGTCCCCAAGTTGACCCATGGATTGTCTTGGTCGGCCATGACTCATCAAATAAGGGTAGGAAAAGTGTAAAGGTATTTTCATATTTTTATAATATCATTTTTACCTTAAATTTCACTAATTACGTTTTATCGTGATTAATTAAATTTAAAAGTTACTATTCACCAAATAAATTATTTTAATCCCATTGAACAAAATTTTAATTCCTAATGACAACCATGTATTTATGATTTTTGAAAATCATATCACAGAAGTGGTAATGTTTCATTTAAAAGAAAAATCAGTTTTTAACTCTCACTTAGTGGTTTCACTATTCATCAAAAATTGAAGTTTTCCAGAACATTGCCAAAGATTCACCCTAAGCTATAATTGATATTCCGAATTCAAAAATCATATCTATTTTAAAAAATTCCAAACTTATAAGTTGAATTAATTATTTTTATAATTAATTCTCGCTGTCACAACAAATAGCATTTTTTATGAAATAATATTTATCAAAAGATTGAAAATTGTTTATGTCCAATTTCAAACTGAAATTAATTCTAATGACCACCATTGTATAAAATGGTAAATATATATTCTAATTATACTTTAAAACCAATCAATAGTATAATTTATCACTATAATTTATTTTGATTAAAAATGTTTTTTTAAGTATTCTTCACTATTCATAAAAAAAATGGATGTTCTCAGAAAATTTCAAAAAATTCAACTTATAATAATTTCGATATTCCAAATATAAAAATGAATTCCATTTTGAAATATAAAATTTATTTAATTTTAATAAGTGGGTATTACTATTCATATCGGCTACTTTGATTGGTCTCGGTGTGTTAGAATCTCGAACATGCGTACAATGCAAGCTATTGCATTATTGAAAGAGAAGCGTATCATGGATGCTTGGGGTGTTACAATCCACTTCGACCAACATTTGGTATCAGAGGTTGTTTTGTTATTCAATGTTTTCCAAAAAAATTTATTTTTCAACTGTGATTTTAGTTATATCTTAAAGATCTTTAATTTCTATTAGTTCTAAATTTTTTATCTTTAAATATATTTTTTGGTAAACTCTATCTATGGATAATAGATTAGAAGGTCAGACTACCAATAGGAAACCATCCTTTAATGGTACAAATTATGCACATTGGATGCTTAAAATGAAAATTTATTTAGAAAGTATGGGATTTGATATCTGGACCGCCCTAGATACTCAATATAAGATTCCAAAGACTATTAGAACTACTTGGGATGAACCTACTAAGACAAATTACAATAATAACGGTAAAGAAATGAATTCCTTGTACTGTGATCTAGGTGATGAGTAATTTAATAGAATATCCCTTTGTAAAAATGCTTATGAAATTTGGTACACTTTTTCTATTTCCCATGAGGGAACAACAAATGTTAAAGAAATGAGGCTGAATAATTATACTATTAAATATGATAACATTAAAATGAATCATGAAAAACCCATTTATAACATGTCTCTCAAGTTCAATGAGATTGTCAACACCATGAGATCTCTTGGTAAAGTTGTTCCTACAAAATAACAGATTATTAGAATATTAAGATGTCTACCAAAAAGATGGAGAGGCACATCTGTTTCCATTAGAGAATTATGCGACATCAGCACACGGCCTGTTAAAGAATTAATTGATAAGCTTATGATGTATTAGGAAGAACTAAAGGTGAAAAAGAAAAAATATGATGAACCTAAAAGGAAGTTAGTGGCATTTAAGTCTACACCTCAAAAATCAAGGACACTAAGAATGTACACATACAAAATGAATGCTCAACAAGTGATAGTTCAGAATCTGACATTGATGTTGAGATGGCTCAAATAGCCAGAAGATTTAATAAGTTCTACAGAAAGAAAAAATTCTTTATAAAATCAGATTACAAAGGGAAATATAATAAAAAGGTCATTGGAAGAAGGACTAGAAGAAGTATGATAAATGTGATGAGATTATCTACTATAAATGCAAGAGGAAAGGATATGTAAAAGCTTACGTTTCAAAATTGATGTTCAAAACGAAATATTACTACGAGGACAATAAGTAAAAGAAGGCAATGAAAGCTACCTTGAGTGATTCATAAGACAACACATGTGAATATGATGTTTCTGACTCTTAGAATAATCATGCTAAGATGTGTTTTATGACAATCACATCTAAGGTAACACTAGACCCTCCTGTTTTAAATTCATACTATTCTGGAGTTGATTCTGATTCTGATTCTGAATTTGAAAATATTTCTAGTGAATATTTGTTTGAATACTATAATATGCTGGAAGAGATATGTAATAATTTTAAGGACAAGTATAAGTCCTTGGAAAAATAGCATGCTCTAACCATTTCTGTAAAATCTATACTTGATGTAGAAAATGAAAAGAATGCTCAATTGCTGAAGGAAAATACAAAAATAAAATTTTCTAATGAGAAATTAAGGAATGACTTAGAAAATTCACAAATAGAAAAGATACTCTCACTGAAGTTCTTTGAAAGCAAGTGGCACCAAAGTATACTACTGGAATAGGCTATCATCCTAGATAGAGACAGTTTACTAAAACGTGATTCATTTCCAAATCTGGACAGAATGCGGCTAGTTCTAATTCTGGAAATTTGTCAGCTTCAACTAGTTATTCATATGGTTATCGACCAAAAAATGTTTATATTTCAAAATCTATTGAATCTGTAAATTATATGAACCCCAAAAGAAAACATTGGGTACCTAAAGCATTGCTTGCTGACCTTTCTGGACCCAAGACGATCTGGGTACCAAAATCATTTTCCATCTAAACCTGTTTTGTAGGAAACCTAATTGAAGAGTTCTCATAAAAAGGAATGGTACTTGGATAGCTATTGTTCAAGGCACATCTATGGAGACTACTCATGTTTTAAGAGTTTAATCAATGTTGATGGAGGTCATTTCACCTTTGGTGACAACTCTAAAGGAAAGATCATCAGCCTAGGCCTGATTGGTAACACTGATTTAGTTATAATTTCTAAAGTTTTTTTTGTTGATGGACTTAAATATAATATTTTAATTATTTATCATTTATGTGATGATGGTTTTAATGTTAAATTTGAAAATGATTATTGTAATGTTTTTAACTCTAATAATGTTTTAGTATTTTCTTCCTTGGGAAATGAAAATGTTTATGCTGTTGATTTTAATTCGTTAGCTAAATAAAATGTTACTTGTTTAAATTATTTTCATAATGAATCTTGGTTGTGGAACAGAAGATTAAGACATTGCAATGTTCATTCACTTAGAAAATTTACTAGGATGAACTTAGTTAGAGACCTACCAAAACGTGAATTTCCATCTGACAAAGTTTGTAATATCTATCCAAAGGGAAATCAACATAATGTTTCTTTTAAATCAAAGAAAGAAGTTTCAACTTCTCAACCTCTCGAGTTGGTTCACATGGACTTGTTTGGACCTTCTATAGTTTATAGTTTAAATGGGAAGCACTATGTATATGTCTTAGTAGATTACTTTTCTAGATATAATTGGGTATACTTCTTATCCCACAAAAGTCAAGCTTGTTCTTACTTTATTAAATAATCCAAGTCTGTAGAGAACCTTAGAGGACTTAAGATTAATCCCATGAGAAGTGATCATGGCTTTGGGTTTGAAAATCATGAGTTTGAGTCTTATTTCTCACACAATGGCTATAGTCACAACTTTTATACCCCTAGGAAATCTCAACAGAATGGTGTAATAGAAAGAATAAATAGAACCCCTCAAGAGATAGCAAGAACTATGCTTAATGTGTATGACTTTACAATTTATTTTTGGATTGAAGATGTAAATACAACATGTTATATTATCAATAGATTCTTTATTATACCCGTTCTCAAGAATACCCCTTATGATTTTTGGAACAATACGAATACTATGGTTAGTTACTTTAGAGTTTTTGGCTGCAAAGTCTTTATTCTCACCACAAAGGATAATACTGACAAGTTTGCATCAAAAAGTGATGATAGAATTTTTCTTCGTTATTATTTAACTAGAAAAGCCTATAGGATATTTAATAAAAGAACCAAATTTGTGGAAGAATCTATTCACGTCATGTTTAAAAAAACTGATCCAGATGAATCTACGTCTTTTCTTGAAAAACATAAAGAAGATTTGACTATTCTGGACCTTAATGATAAAACTAAATAACCTGCTGTAAAAAAATCCAGTTCTAGACATATTCCAGAATCTGCTTCTATAGAACCCGAACATAGAGAAGATCCTGAAATTTCTAGTCCTATCATTACTAGATCAACTAATATTCTAAAGAATCATCCTTTAGTGGCTGTTGTTGGTAATCTTGATAGAGGGACACAGACATGAGATTCTATAAGAAATCAGGTAGAACATCAATCTTTTATTTCACAGGTAGAACCTAAAAACGTCAATGATAGAATCAATGATGAATTTTGGGTAATAGCTATGCAAGAAAAACATAATCAATTTGAAAGAAACGAAGTCTGGGAATTAGTTGAAAAACCCTAGGACACTTTGACAATAGGCACTAATTGTGTTTTTAGAAACAGAGTTGATGAATCTGGAAATATAGTTAAATTGAAAGCTAGGATAGTTGCACAAGGCTATAGTCAAGAGGAAGGTATAGACTATGTGGAAACCTTTTCTCCTGTAGATATATTAGAGGCTATTAGGATTATACTTTCTTATGCTGCTCATCTGAATTTCATGTTATATCAAATGGATGTCAAAAGTGCTTCTATAAATGGGTTTATAATTGATGATGTTTTTGTTGAACAACCACCTAGATTTACTAATCCTCATTTTCCAAATTGAGATTTCAAAATATCCAAAGAATTATATGGTTTGAAAAAAGCTCCATGATCCTAGTATGATAGGCTTAGTAATATTCTTTATTTCAAAAGTTTTTACTAAATGGATTGCTGATACAACTTTTTTTATTAAAAGAATTTCTGAAGTTGTTTTGATAATACAAATCTATTTTGATGATATTGTTTTTAGATATTTTAAGCATTCTTTATGTACTGATTTTTCAAAAAGAATGAAAAATGAATTTGAAATGACTTTAATGGGAGAACTCAAATATTTTATTGGTATTCAAGTTTTTCAAAATTAAAATGGTATTATTTTGAATCAAGGTAAATATACCAAGGTTATATTAAAACGTTTTGGATTGGATAATATTATGGAAAGTGATACTCCTATGAGTACTGTCTGTAAATTGGATGCAGATGAAACTAGAAAACCGGTGGATCAAACCAACTATATAGGTATGATTTGAAGCTTACATTATCTAACTGCTAGTCGACCAGATATTATGTTTAGGGTATGTATGTGTCCATGATTCCAAGATAATTCAAAATAATCCCATTTACATACAGTTAAATGAATTGTTAAACATCTTAAACACACTATAAATTTAGGATTGTTTTACCCAAAATAACAAACATTTGAATTAGTGATTTATTTAGATGATGACTTTGCTGGTTTCAAGTTGGATAGAAAAATCACATCTGGAACATGTCATTTTCTAGGTATGTCCTTAGTATCTTGGTGTAGTAATGGGAAAAATTCTTTATCTTTTTCCACTGCCGATGCAGAGTATATAGCTACCAGTAGTTACTGTGCACAAATACTGTGGATGAAACACACTCTTTTGGACTATGGATATGATTTTATACATGTTTCTATTAACTGTGATAACAATAGTGCAATTAACATTTCAAATAATCTTGTGTCTCACTATAGGACAAAAGATATTGATGTAATCCACCATTTCATGAGAGATCACTACCAAAAAGGTGATATTACTCTTGAATTTAAGGGTACTGGCCATCAATTAGATGAAATTTTCACCAAACCTTTATGTTAAGATTAGTTAAGATACATTATACATGAGTTAGGAATGATAAACCACAACGATGTAATACCTCATCGATAAACCTCACTGATCTAATACCTCACCGATAAACCTCACCGATGGACCTCACTGATAGATAAACATAACTGTTAAGAATTCTCAGTGATATACCCAACCGATGTGCATTGTTTTAATCTTCTGTCTACTTCCAGAATCTAAATCCTTTATACTTATGACATTTTAATTATTTATTTTATGATTCCTAAATGATAAAAATAAGTCCAAGTTACTTCTCAATCCATCAAACCTTTCATTTACCCCCAATCCATAGCTCCTGAATTTCTCAAAAACCCTAACTTCCTCAATCTAGATATGGAAAATACCAAACTACCTACTATCAGAGCTGACATTGATGAGCCGACTGTGAAGAAGCAGAAGAATGAGCCAGAAGAAAGTGGTAGTGTTGGTAGATTAAGGTCGGGGAGGTGACCATTGAACCCTCATTTACAAAATAGAGTTATTGTGATAAAAAAGAGCTATGCGTGGAATGGATGGTGTCTAGTAGACCATTAGTTCTCGAGGTGATGGAAGAGAAGAAGTGGGTAGAATGATTTTTTAATAACAATGGCCCTTACATTCAAAAGCTAGTGGAACTGTAATATGAGTTTGTAACATTTGAGTAATCTGAAAATGAGAACGAATGATTTCCTTTGTGAATGGAAAGAAGATGTATTTTTCATCCATTGAGTGGGTTGAATGCCTGAAGGTTCCACATGAAGGTGTTACTGGGTATTTCATGAGATTATTACCACCTACAAGTGACATATTTGATTATGAGACTGCTTTAGAGGAGCTCACTAGTAGTGGCAAGCAAAGACATGTGGTGGCTGCTGAAATGGATAGATAGAATAGATTATTATTCAAGATTGTTCAGCATGTTTTAATTCCAAGAATAGGATACTTTGTGAATTTAAGATATCAGGATATCTATTTGTTACATCTTTTTAGACATGGTGTGAAAGTGAATCTGTTCAGGATACTGATGATTCAAATGGAGGATATGGTTAGACAAAAGTAAAAAACAAATTCCTTTTTCATTGAAAAGATGATATCAGTGATGATCAAAGTAAAAGGGGTAGCTGAGTCTCAGGATGTGACATTGGTAGTAAAGAATAATTTTTGTATCATAACCACTATTTGAAAATACATGAAAATAAACTGGAATCCATTGAGAAGAGAGAGGGTTAATGATGACAAGAAGCTATATGATAAGTTCAATCCTGTCGATCATCCTTCAAGACCTATGAATGTGAGGGATATAGGTCTAGGACTTGATGAAGAAGAACCTGAGTACAATGATGAGTCTGATGAAGAGGATTCTTCTATAGCTGATGGAATGGATACAAACTTTCCCCCAAGTCCTATTGCTGAAATTATATCTTCAAGAAAGGAAACTTTATTAGAAGAATAAACACCTATTGTTGAGGAATATCATCCAGCTCTTGAGAATGAAGAATAAAGAGATAATGAATCTATAGCCCTTGATTCTATCTTCTTAAGTCTGAGTCCATTTTTAGAAGCTCTGTTTTTTCTATTAAGGAACTTGTGGGTGAGATGGGAGGACCTGTTTCTAATCAAGAGGAGCCCCCTGCTGTTGTAGAGATAAATTTGATTGTAAAAGATTATTTTGAGGAAGAAATACTTTCTAAGAATGATGTAGATGTATAAGACAATTCACCAGTTGAAGGTTAGCAACCAATCACGTTTGGCAGTGTTTCAGTGGAAGTTGAAATTAAGGATTTGAAAAAAAGTCCTAGGTTTTGTGCTTTGTGGTTTAGATTATCCATATTATGATAATGAGGCATCCCTAAATAGACCAAAAATAAATTATGATATTCAGACTGAGTTGTTACATGAAGATGTGGTCCGAATAAATGATCTGGATAGGCTTAGGTCTGATCTCAAAATTAGTTTTGTGGAAGAAATAAGGAAAATGTAACTTCACTAGTGTCATCTATTCAATCGATTATGAATGATTTAGTATCTAGTATAGTATCTGAAAGATCACCTGTTTTGGTTGCACCTGCTGATATGATCACCAGGGCTGATATTGAATCCTTAAAGAATGAGCTGAAAGAGTCTTTTAGTGCCACTATTGTAGTGTTAAAGCATTGTTTTGTTGAAGAGATGATCAATTTGGAAAATTCATTTGAACTCTTCTTAGATGTAATGTATCTACCTTTGTGGCAGAGATAGTGGATGAAGTTACAGATTTCAAGGCTCAAGTATCAAGACTGACAGAGGATGTTGAAGTTTTAAAGAAGTCTGTTATCTCATTAGAATCATATATGAGTTCTAGATCTCAAGAAGAAAAAGATTTATCTTATATCAAATGAGTTGTAAGCATGATGTTATCAGTATTTGAAGGATTCAAAACCTCAATGAATGATCATGTCAGTAGCCAAGATTCCCAAGAGAAAAATCATATCAGCGGGTTTACCAAAAACTTCAAGGAAACAGTAAAATTTTCTATCGGTTCTCTTGCCTTCAGAGAACAAGTCAGCAAGCTTAGAGAGTTGACTATAGCCATTGAAAAATTTATGGAGAAAAAGGATGATTTCATATCTGCTATAGAGAGAGGAGGATGAATCATTATGGATTTTAGAAATCATTTGTTGACTTTATTTCATGTGGTTGCTAGGCCAGTTATTATACCTCCATCTTTACCTACCATTGCCTCTGCTACTTCTCCTGTTCAGATGACCCCAACCCAGTCTATCAGAAGCCTTTATCCTATGATCACTCAGAGGGCTACTCAGTACATGCCAGGAACAGTTTCAATGCCTCATCCTCCTGTAAACATTTCTAGTGTTCCCAAGCCTACACCTGCATCCACACAACCTGAATCCTCTTCTAATCCCAAGGGAAAATCTCACATTGAGGACGTGGATTGACTAGGTGGCTATGATATTTGATATGAATACCTTGTATTTTGTTTTTATTTCCATGTATCTTTTTCCAACAAGAAAGAAAAATTGTTTTCTTTTGTTTCCCATTATTATCATTCTCTCTTTGTCGTTTCCCACTTTTTTCTAATCCCAAAGGGGGAGAGCTAATATAATTGAAGAGGATAGATACTATATATTTAATCTTGTAACATGAATCTTTGATACCATTTCATTTAATTCTACCTGTGATACATTTAACAATTCACATCTTAAATTGTTTTCTCTACTAAAATTGAATTTAATGCTATATTCGTTGATACATTACTGATTATTTTGATATTATCATATCATAAGTTTTGATTATAAAAAGGGGGATATTTTTGACCTCAGCTATTTTGATAATCCCAATTATGCTTCGACACACTTTGATAATCCAAAATACCTCTGTCCGGACTTTCATTAAAAGGTCTCCAAATTCAAAAATCAATTGTAACATCAGATTCCCCAAACAAAGTAATGTTTCTCTTATTTTCACATACTGAAAATATAATTACCTTCATCATATTAAAACCTTAATGAAAACAACAAGTACTGCAGTACAATCCTTATATATATCACATTATTCTTATAACCAGAATATAATCCTTGAGTCCAAAAGCACCAATACATTAATTATTCCACTTCAACTGTAGTTACAACATAATATTGTCCTTGATCCCCTGGCCTTTTCTGAGGTAAGTTTCCCTGATGCTTAGGACATTCATTTTCATAATGCCCCATTTCCCTACAATTGTAGTATTCAACATTGATAGCCTCTTTCTTTCCCTTGCAATCACGAGCCTGGTGACCTTTTTCTCCACATTTATAACAAACTACCATTCCTTTTAGGCATGTACCCGTGTGATTCTTCCCACAATTATCGCATAATGGAAAATCCTTCATTCCCTTTTTCCCTTTATATGTCTCTTGTTCCACCGTTCTCTTCTTCTCTTTCTTTACTTTGCTATCATAAGACTTAGAGAATTCCTTTTTTGTCTTGATAGCATACGAGACTATATCTTCGTATGTTGAGAAAGATTGTGATACTAATTCTTGATGGAGAAATGGTTTTAACCCATAAATGAAACGATCAACCTTACTTCTTGGGTTATGTATATAATCTGCAGCATACCTCCCTAACATTGTAAAGTAGGCTTCATACATTGTTACATTCACATCCTCGTTTTGTCTCAGACTCAGAAATTGCCTTTCCATATCTACTCGATGGTCATGAGGAAAGTATTTCTCTAAGAAAAGCTCTTTTAACTCTCTCCATTCCATACTTGATACTTCTTCATCTTCCCTTGTATTTTGAATCAACGACCACCATTGATCAGCACCTCTAGTGAGGTGGTAAACTACCATGACAACATTCTCCCTTTCTCTACTCCCAAAGGCGTGGAATATTTTCTCTAAGGAATTTATCCATTGGTGAGCTACTAAGGGATTTGTACTCCCATTGAATGTTGGTGGTTGTTGCCTCATGAAGCGGTCTAACATTGATCCTCCACGTTGCAGATCAGGGTGCTTCATACGAGTAAGGTTATTTTTCATAACCTGAGTGAGTTATCCCAGTATGGTGATAAGCTGATCAGCACCAGTTGTATTACCAGCTCCATTATAATTATCTTGAGTAGGAGGGAAATCCCTACATGGAGTTCGTGCATTTATATGGGTTCCATTCCTTCCACTAGGAACCATTTCTAAGCAATTGCATAAACTAGATCAGTTTATGAATAAAAATACATGATTCCGTACTTGTAAAACACTTAACATAAATTGAACAGTTTATGGATATAATCCATATTCATAAAAATAATGGTTTTCTTTGAGAAAGTATATACTCATAAACCCTTCATAATCATTTGTAAAGAAAATGAGAATTATCCTAAGCATATCCCTCGGGAGTTTCGTAACCAAGAGTGAAGAAAGGACCGTTGTCGTGCACCAGTTCACGTTCGAGTCTATCTCAAAGCAGTGTTTTAGGGTTTTACCCGTAGGTACATGTGTTCTATAGGCTCCTCTACCTACTCGTTTCCAGACAGGGATGTATGGCTCGAAAAACTCACAAAATCTCTTTAATACCAAAATTCTAGGACATTATTTTATACTAATCCTCAAAGTCTATCTTAGGGCTATGTTTTCTAATCAAAGTTTATCTAAATCTAGCTTCCAAGGTTAGTACTAAACTTCATCTAATACCAACTATAATGCCCCAGCCCCAGTTACCTAGAGTCGGTGCATTATTGTGTAACATTGGATTGATCACAAAAGATCGTGTCTCGAAAGACCGATTAGTTTAGTAGCCAAGGAAACACTAGATACATTCATAAATGGTACATTACATCATAAAGTGAAAAACTACAATAACATAGTCTCCATAGTCCACTCCCATATCCTCTTCAGACTATCCCTGTACGTCAGTCATAAAATATTTTTTTACATCCTGGGAAAAATAAAACATTGAAAGGGGTGAGCTTATATGCTCAGTAAGGATAACAATATAGCGGGAGTTTTCATAAATAAACATAATCATTTAAGGCAATGTATAACTAAAACAAAAGCCTTTTAGAAATGAACTTCAACAAAATATGGAAAATGTAAATTGAGATAGTGCAATTTACTTATTCACATGGATATTCTACTGGTCGAATAATAACATGAAATATCAATAACCACTTTCATAATGATGGAATTATTAATGCCAGACAATCATAACCATGTAGCCAAGGCCTTGTTCCAAGACTACAAATAATATTTTGTCAAAGCCTCATGCCAAGACACTAGTTTGTATCATGAGACCTACTGATGCATCGAGGAGCTATAGCGGGCTCTACCCGTCACTTATTAATTCCAATGCATTCCTCATATGAACAGTTTTAAACATATCATAAAACATAACATAATCGTATCACATAAAACATGCATAAAGGAAACATAATATTTCCACATTTCAGTCACAAGAAATCAATACAACACATTGATATAATAAACACTTTCAAAACCATTTTCAATACCAAAAAAAAAGAAAATTAAATCTTGGTATTTATTTTTCATTTAAAAAACATTATGGCTTGTAGAGGAAGCCGAAACACAAATAATGGTCACGGAGGCGGAGAAGTCGTTGTCGCCGCATACATACAACAATAAAAACATTACTTTTTGTCATTTAGTAGAACGCTTCATATAAAAATATTCCTTTTGAATAAACGTAAAATTCAAAGGGGTTTATACACTGTATAAATGATATTTGTGTATAAAAGAAAATATGCCTCAATGAATGGAGATTGAGACGAAGTCCCTTAAAAATATCATTTTTAAATAAAATAGATCTATTATGTGTATTCACTATAAGTAAACATAAAGAAAGTAAAAATAAAATATAGGACATAATAATATCATGACAAAATTTGAAAGTAGGAGATTAACCCAATGAACAAAAATTGGATTAAGAAGTTCCCTTACCTCGTGCCTGACTTGACTCGATTGTTCTTTAACCTCCTGAATAATAAACTAGAGTTAATTTTTACTTGCTTAATAATCTTTTTCATGTTCATTATTTTTTTTATCACTTATTACCATGTTATGAACATTATGTAATTATTTAATTTAATAACGGTCATTTTGTTGATCTTCGGTACTTGAGTCAAAAATAAACTTCTTATAATTACAAGTTGTTCATGTGGTGAAATATCCATTATATCTAGAATAATATGTAACAATCCATACTTTACATACATTTCTAATACTTAAAAATTGAAGCACACTTATTACAACATATAACAAAACCAGGAAAGGACCGTATAGGTATAGTGTCTTTAGAAACTGGGAAACATAAACAACTGGTTCATAAAGCATGTACATTGTTTCCCATTTATTTCATCATATCTAGAGTCCCTTTTGGAATATAATACTTAATAACCTTCTTCCTGACCTGGGGAAATAAAACATACAAAAGGTGAGCTCAAATGCTCAACAAGGGTAAACAAAAGCAATATCAATCACATCATATTCATAAGAACATAACATTCTGTAAATCTTACCTTGCAAAAAAGATCATAATTTCATAACATGGGATAAATCAAGGTATTGAAATTTAATCACAATTATCATAACATAAAAAATTAATCTTTGTGGTATACACACATAATCATATAGAATCATTTCTTATTAGTCAAGACTCATTGTCAAGACTATCTTAGTAGACAAAGTCCATTTTTGAACCGAGTTCATTCCTCGTTTCAGTCCCGTTTCACTGAACCGGTTTAACATGCTGTTCCAGCCATGTCGATCTCATGAGATATAAAATATTTACCCAATGCATTGGAGGGATATATAGGTCCCACCCATCTCATAATGATACAATCCTTATGTGTGCCCCAAAATCATAAACCATACATCATAGCGTAACCCATGTAATAGAAATGGGATTCTTAAACATCATGACATCATAAAATAATTCATATAAGATAAAGGAATTCATAAAAATAATTCCATCACAACATAATCAAAATAATGTAATAATAGGGATAGAAACAGAACCCTTTATTATCTTATATAAAAAAATAATTTTGATAAAACGCTTGAACTCCATTCTTGAGGAAAATATCCTTTCTACTTCAAAAACACTTTTCCTTTTTAACATGTAATACAATTCTAAACTAAAAGAAGTTGATTAAAAATAAACTTGAAAACTTTTAAAAGAAGCTTCTTGGATATATTTTTTTAAAAATCCATTCATCTCGTATAAGTTAAACAAACATTCTTCTCGTACTTTTGTCAGAAAAGTCAAAAAGTACCTCGTATGAAAAACGACAAAAGATTCCTTTCATATCTTTTACTAAAAACTCACCGAAGGGAAAAATTGTATTTAAAAAATTGTAGTTGGATGGAAATAATATTACATATTGAGGAAACATGGATGTGATTGATAAAATACACCCCAGTAAATTCCAATGTATAAAAAATCTCGGATAATAATGAGATTGTGATATTTTCTTTACCTTAGATCTGATTTTCTTCGTAAGTGTCCGAACCTCCTGTATATTGATTTAAATAATGTAATTGACTTATTCCAGAATCATAATAATTGTTATGATATCATATATGGTCATATTCTTAGCTTATTATTAGTAATATTTCATTGCTACTTGTTATTCATGTGTTTATTACTTTTTGTTCTTATGCGCGTTTTGTCAAATAAATTCTTATTCTTCTTTTTAGGATATAGATACCTCATTTCTGTAATTTTATTGGTGTAATATATGTAATATTTATTCACTCAATTCATTTATGTAATCATTATGCAATGAAAATTATGTAGAACAAGTCACATCACATCGTGGAGATGGTATTCCGTACGTACGCACGAGCGATGATATCGTTCCCATGATCATGGAATTGTATTGGAGTGTATGTATACAATTTCAGAATCAATATCACTTTAAAATAATCATATATATTCATTATTTACACCATTATACCCATCCAAGTATGGTGGTGGTGGAAAATAGATTACACCACGGCGTGGAGACGGTATTCCGTACGTACGCACGTGTGGTGATTTCGTTTTCTGTTTGATGGTTAGATGGTGAAATAGGGTTGTTTCATACTTATAATAACATATAAGTATATGAGTGATACTGATATTGTCAATTCATAATGAAACAACTAAAGAAGAATAATTGGAAGAAGAAATAAAATTGAAAGAATCGTTAACGGACATTACCTCTTCTTTGAAGAGCCTCTTTGAGACCTCCTTTCAGGGCACTAAAGTTGGTCTTTGAAGAAGACCAGGACCTCTATGATGTTTCTAGGGAAGTGGAGAGGAGAAATTGGCAGGGGTTTTCCAAGCATGAAGGCTCAAAGTGGTGTGAGGAAGAGAGGGAAGAGGTTCCCTTTTATAAGGGAGGAGAGAGGCACCTCTGGAAAAACTAAAAATATTATTTTATTATAAAGCCATATTCAATTTAAAATAGCTCCAAATTGATTTATTTCAAAGATAAGGTGGGTATGGGTCAAAATAAGTTCATCCAATAGAATTTGGACAAGTTTAGGTTACTATTTTAACCTTATCATTTAGATTTAACTTTAAGTTAGATAATATTACTTTTACCTTGTCTTTTTGTATTCTTCCACTATAAGGTTAATAAACATACTATAACAAGAAAAAAGAACCCCAAGTTGTTTATTATTAATATATATAACATTATCTAAGTAATGTGACCAAACCATAGATTTTTAGGAATAATATAACAATTAATAATATAATATTTGTTTTAAAAACTATTTTATGTTAATTTTGACACTATTTAGTAATTGATTTTTGTGAAATTCATAACAGAATGATTAGTTCGAAAAAAGATATGTAAACAAATAATAACATGTCATATTAACCTAGAAAATTAGTGTAATTCATAAAAAGTCTCAAATTACATTTATTTTTGTATTTATAACATCAATTATGTCAATATTTCATTAATTAGAAAATTACTGCATCATCATTGTTTCATAAATAAATTAATTCTTTTAATGTCTAAAAATTAAAAATAAAATAAAATTATGTAGGAAATCGTTTTATATTTCTAATGAATATTTATACTCAAATTTATCTTATGTATAACCCTGTATTAAAAATTATTTACTTATTAAACTTTGATTTTAACTATTTTAACCCTTCTTTAAATAAATTAATAATAAATGTCCTAATCTAATCCAAGTGGGACTAAAGGGTCATATTTTATTCCTAAGGTTTTTTTGGTCTAATTACACTTATAAAATAGAATTAGGACATGTTTTAGGGTAATTATAATATCATTTTTACCCTTAATTACCCTATTTACTTTTAACCGTGGTAAATAAAAGAAAAAAGTTACTATTCACCAAAAATTATTTTCATCTCATTGAACTACATTTTACATATTGACATCAACCGTGTCTCTCGGATTATCGAAATTACACTCATAGAAGTGGAAAAATTATTTTTTATGAAAAATTCAGTTTTTTTATCTACCACTTAGTGGTTTCACTATTCATCAAAAATTGAAAGTTTTCAGAAAAATACCAAAATTTCAACATAGGCAAATTTCGATATTTCGAATCCAAAAATGAAGTCATTTTGAAAAATAAAATTTATAAAATTTCAAAAAGTGATTATTACTTTTCATAACGGCAATTTTTAATAATATTTTAATAGCATATCGTTGTTTAGTGAAACTCGGTATTGCGTACGACGCAAGCTATCGAGGAAGGTCATGATTGTGTGTAAAGAAAGCCAAGCTAGTGTTGTGTGTAGTGAAAGATTCCTTTTATGATTTATAAAAACAAAATATTTCTCATAAACGTCTCGGTTGTTATATTCTACCCCCCTTAAAATGAATTTCTCCCTCGAAATTCATCACTTTGTAACAAACAGATGAGGATACCTCTCCCTCATAATATCCTCAAGCTCCCATGTAGCTTCTTCTAATTGGTGGTTCCTCCATAAAACATTCACCAAGCGAGTGGTCTTGTTCCGTAGGACGTTTTCTCTACGATCGAGAATCTCTATCGGTTGTTCTTCATAAGAATGATATTGTTCTAGCGTTACAACTTTTGAGCTGAGTACCTATGAAGGATCAGGTATGTACTTTCTCAGGAGAGATACATGGAACACAACTTGAACTTGAGAGAGATTCGGTGGAAGTGACAATAGGTAAGCTACCTTTCCAACACGATCTAGTATTTCGAAAGGACCGATATATCTAGGGCTCAACTTCCCCTTCTTTCCAAATCTCATGACCCTCTTCCAGGGAGATATTCATAAGAACAATTTATCACCCACTTCAAACTCTAGGTCTTTTTCCGGTTGTCGGCATAAATTCTCTGTCGACTCTGAGATTCTCTTATTTGTAGTTGAATAGATCTGACGTTTTCTGCCATCTCATCAACAAGATCAGGTCCTAATAGCTTTCTTTCGACAACTTCATCCCTGCAAGTTGGAGTCCTGTATTTCTTTCCACAGAGAGCTTCATAAGGAGCCATCTGAATACTGGAGTGAAAGCTATTTTTATAAGAAAATTATACCAAAGGTAGGTGTTGATCCGAACCACCTTTGAAATCCAAAGAGCAAGCTCTTAACATATTTTGTAGAGTTTGAATTGTTCTCTCAGACAGACTATCTGTCTGAGGATGATAATTCGTGAGGAAACTCAAATCTGTATCCAGAGTATGCTGAAGACTTCTCCAGAACTTTGAGGTAAACCTCGGATCTCGATCAGATATAATAGAAAGTGGTACTCCATGCAATCTTACCACTTCCTATACATATATCATGGCAAGCTGATCCAGTGAGAAATCCTCTCTAATAGAAATGAAGTGTGCAGACTTTGTAAGATGATCAACTATGACCCAGATAGAATTATTGACATTGGATGTTCTAGGAAGTCCTGTGACAAAGTCCATAGTGATGTTTTCCAATATCCATTCGGGTATGGGTAATGGTTGTAACATCCCCATAGACTTCTGTCTCTCAGCTTTAACTTGATGACAAACCAAGAATCGAGAGACATACTCAGCAACATCTCTTTTCATGTCATCCCACCAGAAGTACTCTTTTAGGTCCCTATACATCTTCGTGCTTCCAGGATGAATAGAGAATGAAGAACTATGAGCCTCATCCAGCATCTCCTTCTTTAATTCGGGGATGGGAAGAACACAAACCCGATTCATGAACTTTATTATCCCATCGCAATCAAGGTTGAATTCAGGAACATTTCTCACCTACTTTTGTAACTCTACATCTTCTTTCTATGCCTCTTTAATCATCACATGTATAGATGGTTGAACATTCATTTGAGAAAGATAAGATTTTTCCCATTCCATTATAATTCCAAGATCCATCATTTGTAAATCCATAAATATTGGATCTTTTGTGATTTTCATCATGGATAAACTGGCATGGTCTTGTCGACTTAATGCTTCTGCCACCTTTTTTGCTTTCCCAGGGTCTTAATGGATTGAGAAGTTGTAATCCTTAATCAGCTTCAACCATCTTCTTTGGCACATATTCAGATCCTTTTGTGTTAAAATATACTTAAACTTTTATAATTAGTATAAATGTCACACCTTTCTCCATAAAGTTAATGCCTCCAAATCTTTAATGCAAATATTACCGCAGCTAACTCCAAATCATGATTTGGGTAATTTTTCTCATGTATTTTCAACTGTCGTGAGGCATAAGCTATCACCATATCATTTTGCATAAGAACACACCCCAATCCCTTCTTGGATGCATCACTATAGATCACAAACCTTTCTCCACTACAAGGAAGTGTGAGTACAGGTGCTTTGGATAACCTTCTTTTCAACTCCTTGAAATTCTCTTCACATTCCTCTGTCCAAACAAACATAAATCCTTTCTTAGTCAAGTTGGTGAGTATATTAGATAATCGTGAAAAATCTTTCACAAAACGTCGATAATATCTAGAAAAATCATGAAAACTTCGGATCTCAGTTACTTTTGATGGTCTCGACCATCTTTTGATAACCTCTTTTTTTGCTGGATCCACATATATCCCTTCTTTTGAGATTATGTGACCCAAAAATGGAACTTTTTGAATCCAAAATTCACACTTCGTAAATTTGGCATAAAGCTTCTCCTTTCTTAGGGTCTTCAATATATTTCTCAAGTGATCTTCATGTTCTTCCTTGATCTTTGAATATACAAAAATATTGTCTATAAAGACTACCACAAAATGATCAAGATAGTATCTAAAGACTCTATTCATCAGATCCATGAAGATAGCAGGGGAATTAGTAAGACCAAATGGAATCACTATAAATTCATAGTGTCCATACCTTGTACGGAAAGTCGTCTTTGGTATATCCTCCCTTTTGACCCTTATTTGATAATACCCTGAACGAAGATCAATCTTGGAAAAGTAGTGAGCACCTCGTAGTTGGTCAAATAAGTCATTAATGCGCAGGAGAGGATATCTGTTCTTAATATTGATATTGTTAAGCTCTATATAATCAATGCATAGTCTCATTAATCCATCATTCTTCTTAACAAACAGAACAGGTGCTCCACAAGGTGACGCACTAGGGCATATGAATCCATTATCAAGATTCTCTTAGATTTGCTTCTTCAATTCCTGCAACTCAATTGGGTCCATTCTATAATGTGACTTTGAAATAGGAAAAGCACCCGGTATGAGTTCTATTGAAAACTCAACTTCATTATTTGGTGGAAGACCCAGAAATTACTCTGGAAAGACATCATCAAACTCCCGTACAATGTGCATATTCTCAATCGTGAGTTTTTCACCAACCATTTGAGATAAATAACCTTAATTTATTGTAATCAAGACCCATAAGATGGAAGAAATTTCCACTGGAAGGTTATGTTCATCCTTACATCGATAGACGATCATAGATTGATCTGGAATATGAAATGTGATTTCCCTTCTTTGGAAAATGATATGAGCTCCATATAGAGAAATCCAATCCATGCCAAGAATCACATCAAATTCCACTATAGGAAGGAACACAAGATTCTCAGGAAGCACTTTCCCACAAACTTCAATCAGAGAATATTTATAAACTTTTGATGCGACTATTGTTCCATTAGGGGTTGTCACAGCTAACTCATCATCTAATTGTTGAGGTAATACGGTGATATCCCTAGAAAATTATGCATAAATAAAGGAGTGGGTGGATCCAGAATCAAATAAAACATTTGATACTTTAGAGTGGATGGTATTTGTACCTTTCACCACTTCGTTATCGTACTCCACATCACTGATTGAAATTGCATGTGGCTTTCCTTTGTCTTTAGCCTTAAGGGTTTGTTGACGTTGACCATCATCATCAACCCATGGATTTGGGCATTGAATGGCATAATGCCCCATCTACTTGCACTTAAAACATTGAAGTGTAGAAGGTTCATTCTGTGTATCCCTTCCTTTGTTTGCATCATTAGACATCTTCTTCTCATCATTGCGGCATTCAAATACCTGATGACCTTCTTTTCCACATTTGAATAATTTAATTGTCCCTTTAAGACAACTCCCTCCATGTTTATTTCCACACTTGGAGCATAAGGGAAAACTCGTCTTCTTTTCAGTGTGCTCTTTAGATTTTTCATTGAATTCGATTTTCCTCTTCTTATCAAACCCATATGACTGATGGGTTACTCCAATCTACATCTCAACTTTGAGATCACATCAAATGATTTCCTCGTAGCTATTGAAGTCCCTTATGTCTAACTCCCTTCGAAGACTTGGTTTTAAGCCACTAAAGAATCGACCGATCTTACTCTCAGGTTGGATAATAATACCAGAATCATACCTTACATGTCTTGTAAAATTTTCTTCGTAGGTACCAACAGATTCATCATCCTTTTTCTTTAGTTCAAGAAACTCCTTCTCCATATTTGTTCGAAGAATAGGATGGAAGTAATTATTGAAAAATATGTTCTTGAACTCGTCCCATTCCATGGACTCAATTTCATCTCTTTTCCTCATATTCTTGATAAGATTCTACCATTGATCAGCATCACCTTCCAAACGATACACTACTAAGATGATTTTATCATGTTCAGAACATTGAAGAATTGAAAATATCTTTTCAGTAGTATTAATCAATTGTTCAGCAACTAATGGATTAGTAGATCCGCTGAATGAAGGTGGGCGCTGCCTCATGAAGGATTCAATAGAATGTTTCTCCTTCCTTTTATCGTTTAGAAGTCCTGCATGATTCATAGCTTGAGAAAGATGTGTGAGCATGGATGCAAAATTTTTCATTCCAGCTCGCATAACGTTTGGTTGATCAGGGGACAATCATTGCATTTCCCTTCGCATTCTGTGTTAACATGGTTCCTTCGGGTTCCAGCCATTGACTAAAACCAAGAAGAATAGTGTGAGCAACACTAATTATAATAGGAAAACCACATAATCATGAATAAAATTTCACACTTAAGGTCTTATCCTAGGTTATTCATGGCCATTTCTAAAACACTAAGATTGTGTTCTGTGCTTAGACTTATCCTTAGGATTTTTACTAAGGCATTCACATCCTAGTTTCCAAAGGTTGACTATACCTTTCCTCTGATACCAACTGTAACAACCAATACATTACATACATTGTTAATACATAAAATTGAAGCACACTTATTACAACATATAACAAAACCAAGAAAGGACCGTATAGGTATAATGTCTTTAGAAACTGAGAAACAAAAACAACTTGTTCATAAAGCATCCACATTGTTTCCCATTTATTTCATCATATCAAGAGTCCCTTTTGGAATATTTTACTTAAAACCATCTTCCTGACCTTGGGAAAGAAAACATACAAAAGGGTGAGCTCAAATGCTCAGTAAGGGTAAACAAAAGAAATATCAATCACATCATATTCATAAGAACATAACATTTTGTAAATCTTACCCTGCAAAAGAGATCATAATTTTATAACATGGGATAAATAATGGAAGTGAAATGTAATCACAATAATCATAAATTAAAACATGAAGCTTTGTGACATACATACATAATCATATAGAATCATTTGTTATTAGTCAAGACTCATTGCCAAGACTATCTTAGTGGACAAATTCCATTTCTGAACAGAGTTCATTCCTCGTTTCGGTCCTGTTTCACTGAACCGGTTTAACCGGTCGTTCTAGCCATGTCTATCTCATGAGATATAAAATATTTACCCAATTAATTGGAGGGAGATATAGGTCCCACCCATCTCATAATGATACCATTCTTCTGTGTTCCACAAAATCATAAACCATACATCATAACATAACCCATGTAATAAAAATGGGATTCTTAAACATCATGAATTCATAAAAAAATTCATATAAGATAAAGGAATTCATAAAAATAATTCCATCACAACATAATCAAATAAATTTAATAATAGGGATAGAAATAGAACCCTTTATTATCTTATATAGAAAATAATTTTGATAAAATGCTTGAACTCCATTCTTGAGGAAAATATCCTTTCTACTTCAAAAACACATTTCCTTTCTTAACATGTCATACAATTCTAAACTAAAAGAAGTTGATTAAAAATAAACATGAAAACATTTAAAGGAAGATTCTTGTAAATATTTCTTAAAAAATGCATTCATACCGTATAAGTTAAAAACATTCTTCTCGTACTTTTGTCGGAAAATTCAAAAAGTACCTCGTACGAAAAACGACAAAATATTCCTTTCATATCTTTTACTAAAAACTCAACGATGTGTAAAATTGGATTTAAAAAATTGTAGGAGGATGTAAATAATATTAAATATTGATGAAACATGGATTTGGATGATAAAATACACCCTAGTAAATTACAAAGTACAAACAATCTCGGATAAAAATGAGATTGTGATATTTCCCTTACCATAGGTTTGATTTGCTTCGTAAGTGTCTGAACCTCGTGTATAATGATTTAAATAATGTCATTGACTTATTCCAGAATCATAATCATTGTTATGATATCATATATGGTCATATTCAAAGCTTATTATTACTAATATTTCATTGCTACTTGTTATTCGGGTGTTTATTACATTTTGTTCTTATGCGTGTTTTGTCGAATAAATTCATATTCTTCTTTTTAGGTTATAGATACCTAATTTACTGAATGGTATTGGTGTAATATATATCATATTTATTCACTCAAATCATTTATTCAATCATTATGCAATGAAAATCATGTAGAATGAGTCGCATCACATCGTTGAGACGGTATTCCGTACGTACGCACGAGCGATGATATCGTTCCCATGATCGTGGAATTGTATTGGAGTGTATGTATACTATTTAAGAATCAATATCACTTTAAAATAATAATATATATTCCTTCTATACACCACTATACCCATCCAAGTAAGGTGGTGGTGGAAAATAGATTACACCACAGCGTGGAGATGGTATTCCGTACGTACGCACGCGTGATGATTTCATCTTTCGTAGGATGGTTAGATTGTGAAATAGGGTTGTTTCATACTTATAATAACATATCAGTATATGAGTGATACAAATGATATTAATTCATAATGAAACAACTAAAGAAGAAGAAGTGGAAGAAGAAATAAAGTTGAATGAATCGGTAATAGACATTACCTCTTCTTTGAAGCGCCTCTTTGAGACCTCCTTTTAGGGCACTAAAATTGGTCTTTGAAGAAGACCAGGACCTCTATGATGTTTCTAGGGAAGTGGAGAGGAGAAATTTTCAGGGGTTGGGCGAGTTTGAAGGCTCGATGTGGTGGGAGGAAGAGGGGGAGGAGGTGCCCTTTTATAAGGGAGGAGAGGGGCACCTTTGGAAGAACTAAAAATATTATTTTATTATAAAGCCATATTCGGTTTCAAATAGCTCCAAATTTAATTATTTCGAAGATAAGGTGGGTATGGGTCGAAATAATCTCATCCAATAGAATTTGGATAAGTTTAGTTTATAATTTTAACCTTATCATTTATATTTATCTTTAAGTTAGATAATTTTACTTTTACCGCGTCTTTTTGTATTCTTACACTATAAGGTAAATTAAATTACTATAACAAGACAAAAAAACCCAAGTTGTTTATTATTAATATATATAACCTTATATAATTCATGTGGCCGAACCTTCTATTTTTAGGAATAAAATAACAATTAATAATATAATATTTTGTTTAAAAACGATTTTATGGAATTTTTGACACTATTTAGTAATTGATTTTTTTAAAAATCATAAAATAATTATTACTTCTGAAAAAGTTAATTTAACCAATAATAACATGTCATATTAACCTATAAAATTAGTTAAATTCATAAAAAGTCTCAAATTACATTTATTTGAGTATTTATAACATCAATTATGTCAATATTTCATTAGTAAGATAATTACTGCATCATCTTTGTGTCATAAATAAGTTAACTTATATAATGTCTAAAAATTTAAACTAAAATACCATTATGTAGGAAATCGTTTTAGATTTCTAATGAATATTTACAGTCGAATTTATCTTATGTATAACCCTATATTAAAAATTATTTACTTTATAAACATTGATTTTAAGTATTTTAACCCTTCTTTAAATAAATTAATAATAAATGTCCTAATCTAATCTAAGTGGGCCTAGATGGTCATATTTGATTCATAAGGTTGTTTTTGGTTGAATAAAACTTATCAAATAGAATTAGGACATGTTTGAGGGTAATAATAATATCATTTTTATCCTTAATTACCCTATTTACTTTTAACCGTGGTAATTAAAAGTAAAAAGTTACTATTCACCAAATATTATTTTCATCTCATTGAACTACATTTTATTTACTGACATCAACCGTGTCTCTCAGATTTTCAAAATTCCACTCACAGAAGTGGTAAAATTATGTTTTATGAAAAATTCAGTTTTTTTATCTACCTCTTAGTAGTTTTACTATTCATCAAAAATTGAAAGTTTTTAGAAAAATAACAAAATTTCATCCTAGGATAATTTTGATATTCCGAATCCAAAAATCAAGTCCATTTTGAAAAAGAAAATTTATAAAATTTCAAAAAGTGTTTAGTAATATTCATAATGGCTAGTTTTAATAATATTGTAATAGCATATCGTTGTTTAGTGAAACTCGGTATTGCGTACAACGTAAGCTATCGAGAAAGGTCACAATTGCGTGTAAAGCAAGCCAAGCTAGTGTTGTGTGTAGTGAAATATTTCTTTTATGATATATAAAAACAAAATATTTCTCAAAAAAGTCTAGGGTGTGACATTATATTCATGATGTAAGTATCATATATATCATATATAGCAATTATATACATGCATATATAATATTACATAACATTTAGAGGTAAGAAATGAAATGCACCGTTCATGGAGACGTTAAGCTGTACGTACGCATGAACGCTACTTTCATTTCTATTTCATATTTAATGGAATGAAATACTAATGATATAAAGGTATATTATAATTCCAGTAAAATATAATATATAATATCATTTAGTCTATCCTTTATACATCCCACATATGGTATTAACGATTCAAATCACTTTGAGGGGGCGGTAGTCCGCATATCCTAGAATGAAATTATCACGTTTACCCATAATGAAAATCATAAAGGTATTCCATAACTAAGAAATAAACAATCATAAGTAAAACATAATATAAATCATATATAAAAAATAGTGTCATCATGATGGTCACCGTGAGAGGTGTTAAAAGAAGATTGAACAATCATCGTTTCGTGAGGGAATATTTCACCACCCACAGAAACAGTATGTTCATTAACCATTAGACGAAGGTGTGTGTAAGTGTAAATCAAATAAATCTCATAAAAAAATCCTTGTATATTGAAGATACTGGTGTTGTTACAAAATAAAGTAATAAAAATATTTTAGGTGGTTGGAGAAGAAAAATAAAACAATAGAACACAAGAGAAGACATTACCTTAAAAGTGGGTAACTCTTTTTGATTTGAGACAAAGGCTCCCTTGGTAATATTTATTCCCAAAGTGAGGCTTCTAGGAGTAAGAGAGGGATTTTGATAGAGTATTTGGGAAGAGTTTGGCCAAGCCAAATGGCTTGATGGTGAGAATAAGGTGGTAGAGGTGGGGGCCTTTTATAAGAGGAGAGCAGGGGCACTCTTGGAAAGTCATGAAATGTTACATTATTATGAAGTTCTTTTCAGATTTCAAAGGTCCCAAAATTATATATTTCAAGGATAAGGTGACAAGGGTTCGAAATATACTCATTCAATAGTTCTTTGACAAGTGTAGATTTTATATTTTACATTATCTTATCATTTTATTTAATTCGTTAATTAATGAGGTAATCACTGCATCATCATGGTGTCATAAATAATTTAATTTATTTATTACCTAAAAATTATAAAAAAAATTAACATGATGTAGGAAAGATTTTTAGCTTTCCAATGAATATTTATAGTCTAAAAGGTAACATATATAACTCCAAATAATAATTGTTTTAGGAAAATAACACATGTTTGTGACAATTTTATTTTTACTTTAAATAAAAAGTTATTAATGTCATTTTCTAACCCAAGTGGCTCCATGGGGTCCCCAAGTTGACCCATGGATTGTCTTGGTCGGCCATGAATCATAAAATAAGGGTAGGACAAGTGTAAAGGTATTTTCATATTTTTATAATATCATTTTTACCTTAAATTTCACTAATTACCTTTTATCGTGATTAATTAAAATTAAAAGTTACAATTCACCAAAAAATTATTTTAACCCCATTGAACCAAATTTTAATTACTAATGAAAACAATGTATTTAGGATTTTTCAAAATCATATTACAGAAGTGTTAAGGTTTCATTTAAACGAAAAATCAGTTTTTAACTATCGCTTAGTGGTTTCACTATTCATCAAAAATTGAAGTTTTCCAGAACATTGCCAAAGATTCACCCTAAGCTATAATTGATATTCCGAATTCAAAAGTGATATCTATTTTAAAAAATTCCAAACATATAAGTTGAATTAATTATTTTTATAATTAATTCTCGCTGTCACAACAAATAGCGTTTTTTATGAAATAATATTTATCAAAAGATTGACAATTGTTTATGTCCAATTTTAAAGTGAAATTAATTATAATGATCACCATTGGATAAAACGGTAATAATATAATCTAATTATACTTTAAAACCAATCAATTGTATAATTTATCACTATAATTTATTTTTATTAAAAAAGTTTTTTTAAGTATTTTTCACTATTCATAAAAAAATGGAAGTTCTTAGAAAATTTCAAAAAATTCAACTTATAATAATTTCGATATTCCAAATATAAAAATGAAGTCCATTTTGAAATATAAAATTTATTTAATTTTAAAAGGTGGTTATTACTATTCATAACGTCTACTTTGATTGGTCTCGGTGTGTTAGAATCTCGAACTTCCGTACAATGCAAGCTCTTGCATTATTGAAAGAGAAGCGTATCATGGAAGCTTGGGGGGTTACAATCCACTTCGACCAACATTTGGTATCGGATGTTGTTTTGTTATTCAATGTTTTCCGAAACAATATATTTTTCAACTGTGATTTTAGTTATATCTTAAAGATCTTTAATTTCTGTTAGTTCTAAATTTTATATATTTAAATATATTTTTTGGTAAACTCTATCTATGGATAATAGATTAGAAGGTCAGGCTACCAATACGAAACCATCCGTTAATGGTACAAATTATTCCCATTGGATGCTTAAAATGAAAATTTATTTAGTAAGTATGGGATTTGATATCTGGACCGCCCTAGAAACTCAATATAAGCTTCCAAAGACTATTCGAACGACTTGGGATGAACCTACTAAGACAACTTACAATAATAACGGTAAGGAAATGAATTCCTTGTACTGTGATCTAGGTGATGAGGAATTTAATAGAATATCTCTTTGTCAAAATACTTTTGAAATTTGGTACACTTTGGCTATTTCCCATGAGGGAACAACAAATGTTAAAGAAATGAGGCTGAATAATTATACTATTAAATATGATAACATTAAAATGAATCATGAAAAACCCATTTCTAACATGTATCTCAAGTTCAATGAGATTGTCAACACCATGAGATCTCTTGGTAAAGTTGTTCCTACAAAATAACAGATCATTAGAATATTAAGTTGTCTGCCAGAAAGATGGAGAGGCACATCTGTTTCCATTAGAGAATTATGCGACATCAGCACACGGCCTGTTAAAGAATTAATTGATAAGATTATGATGTATTAGTAAGAACTAAAGGTGAAAAAGGAAAAATATGATGAACCTAAAATGAAGTTGGTGGAATTTAAGTCTACACCTCAAAAATCAAGGACACTAAGAATGTACACATACAAAATAAAAGCTCATCAAGTGAAAGTTCAGAATCTGACAGTGATGTTGAGATGGCTCAAATAGCCAGAAGATTTAATAAGTTCTACAGAAATAAAAAATTCTTTAGAAAATCAGATTTCAAAGGAAAATATAATAACAAAGGTCATTGGAAGAAGGACTAGAAGAAGTATGATAAAGGTGATTTGATTATCTGCTATAAATGCAAGAGTAAAGGATATGTAAAAGCTTACTGTCCAAAATTGATGTTCAAATCGAAATATTACTACAAGGACAATAAGTAAAAGAAGGCAATGAAAGCTACCTAGAGTGATTCATAAGAAAACGCATGTGAATCTGGAGTTTCTGACTCTGAGAATAATCATGATAAGATGTGTTTTATGACAATCACATCTAAGGTAACACTAGACCCTCCTGTTTTAAATTCATACTATTCTGGAGTTGATTCTGATTCTGATTCTGAATTTGAAAATATTTCTAGTGAATAATTGTTTGAATATTATAATATGCTGGAAGAGACATGTAATAATTTTAAGGACAAGTATAAGTCCTTGGAGAAATAGCATGCTCTAACCATTTCTGTAAAATCTATACTTGATGTAGAAAATGAAAAGAATGCTCAATTGGTGAAGGAAAATACAAAAATAAAATTTTCTAATGAGAAATTAAGGAATGACATATAAAATTCACAATTAGAAAAGAAACTCTCACTGAAGTTCTTGGAAAACAAGTGGCACCAAAGTATACTACTGGAATAGGCTATCATCCTAGATAGAGACAGTTTACTAAAACTGGATTCATTTCCAAATCTGGACAGAATGCTGCTAGTTCTAATTCTGGAAATTTCTCAGCTTCAACTAGTTATTCATATGGTTATCGACCATATAATGTTTATATTTCAAAATCTATTGAATCTGTAAATTATATGAACCCCATAAGAAAACTTTGGGTACCTAAAGCATTGCTTGCTAACCTTTCTAGACCCAAGACGATCTGGGTACCAAAATCATTTTCCATCTAAACCTGTTTTGTAGGAAACCTAATTGAAGAGTTCTCATAAAAAGGAATGGTACTTGGATAGCTGATGTTCAAGGCACATCTATGGAGACTACTCATGTATTAAGAGTTTAATCAATGTCGATGGAGGTCATTTCACCTTTGGTGACAACTCTAAAGGAAAGATCATCAGCCTAGGCCAGATTGGTAACACTGATTTAGTGATAATTTCCAAAGTTTTTTTGTTGATGGACTTAAATATAATATTTTAAATATTTATCATTTATGTGATGATGGTTCTAATGTTAAATTTGAAAATGATTATTGTAATGTTTTTAACTCTAATATTGTTTTAGTATTTTCTACCTTGGGAAATGAAAATGTTTATGCTGTTGATTTCAATTCGTTAGCTAAAAAAATGTTACTTGTTTAAATTTTTTTCATAATGAATCTTGGATGTGGAATAGAAGATTAAGACATTGCAATGTTCATTCACTTAGAAAATAGACTAGGAAGAACTTAGTTAGAGACCTACCAAAACGTGAATTCCCATCTAACAAAGTTTGTAATATCTATCCAAAGGGAAATCAACATAATGTTTCTTTTAAATAAAAGAAAGAAGTTTCATCTTCTCAACCTCTCGAGTTGGTTCACATGGACTTGTTTGGACCATCTATAGTTTCTAGTTTAAATGGGAAGCACTGTGTATATGTCTTAGTAGATGACTTTTATAGATATAATTGGGTATACTTCTTATCCCACAAAAGTCAAGCGTGTTCTTACATTATTAAATACTCTAAGTCTGTAGAGAACCTTAGTGGACTTAAGATTAATCCCCTGAGAAGTGATCATGGCTTTGAGTTTGAAAATCACGAGTTTGAGTCTTATTTCTCACACAATGGCTATAGTCACAACTTTTATTCCCCTAGGAAATCTCAACAGAATGGTGTAATAGAAAGAATAAATAGAACCCCTCAAGAGATAGCAAGAACTATGCCTAATGTTTATGTCTTTACAATTTATTTTTGGATTGAAGCTGTAAATACAACATGTTATATTATCAATAGATTCTTTATTATACCCGTTCTCAATAATACCCCTTATGATTTTTGGAATAATAGGAATACTAAGGTTAGTTACTTTAGAGTTTTTGGCTGCAAAGTCTTTAGTCTCACCACAAAGGATAATCTTGACAAGTTTGCATCAAAAAGTGATGATGGAATTTTTATTGGATATTATTTAACTAGAAAAGACTATAGAATCTTTAATAAAATAACCAAATGTGTGGAAGAATCTGTTCACGTCATGTTTAAAAAAACTGATCCACATGAACCTACATCTTCTCTTGAAAAACATAAAGAAGATTTGACTGTTCTGGACCTTAATGATAAAACTAAATAACCTTCTGTAAAAAAATCCAGTTCTGGACATATTCCAGAATCTGCTTCTATAGAACCCGAACATAGAGAAGATCCTGAAATTTCTAGTCCTACCATTACTAGATCAACTAATATTCTAAAGAATCATCCTTTAGTGGCAGTTGTTGGTAATCTTGATAGAGGGACACAGACTTGAGATTCTATAAGAAATCAGGTAGAAAATCATGCTTTTATTTCACATGTAGAACCTAAAAACGTCAATGATGCAATCAATGATGAATTTTGGGTAATAGCTACGCAAGAAGAACATAATCAATTTGAAAGAAACGAAGTCTGGGAATTAGTTGAAAACCCTTAGGACACTTTGACAATAGGCACTAATTGTGTTTTTAGAAACAGAGTTGATGAATCTGGAAATATTGTTAAATTGAAAGCTAGGATAGTTGCACAAGGATATAGTCAAGAGGAAGGTATAGACTATGTAGAAACCTTTTCTCCTGTAGCTAGATTAGAGGCTATTAGGATTATACTTTCTTATGCTGCTCATCTGAATTACATGTTATATCAAATGGATGTCAAAAGTGCTTCTATAAATGGGTTTATAATTGATGATGTTTTTGTTGAACAACCACCTAGATTTACTAATCCTCATTTTCCAAATTGATATTTCAAGATATCCAAAGAATTATATGGTTTGAAACAAGCTCCATGATCCTAGTATGATAGGCTTAGTAATATTCTTATTTCAAAAGTTTATACTAAAGGGATTGCTGATACAACTTTTTTTATTAAAATAATTTCTAAAGTTGTTTTGATAGTAAAAATCTATTTTGATGATATTGTTTTTGGATATTTTAAGCATTCTTTATGTACTGATTTTTCAAAAAGAATGCAAAATGAATTTGAAATGAGTTTAATGGGAGAAATCAAATATTTTATTGGTATTCAAGTTTTTCAAAATTAAAATAGTATTATTTTGAATCAAGGTAAATATACCAAGGTTATATTAAAACGTTTTGGATTGGATAATATTATGGAAAGTGATACTCCTATGAGTACTGTCTGTAAATTGGATGCAGATGAAACTAGAAAACCGGTGGATCAAACCAACTATATAGGTATGATTTGAAGCTTACATTATCTAACTGCTAGTCGACCAGATATTATGTTTAGGGTATGTATGTGTCCATGATTCCAAGATAATTCAAAATAATCCCATTTACATACAGTTAAATGAATTGTTAAACATCTTAAACACACTATAAATTTAGGATTGTTTTACCCAAAATAACAAACATTTGAATTAGTGATTTATTTAGATGATGACTTTGCTGGTTTCAAGTTGGATAGAAAAATCACATCTGGAACATGTCATTTTCTAGGTATGTCCTTAGTATCTTGGTGTAGTAATGGGAAAAATTCTTTATCTTTTTCCACTGCCGATGCAGAGTATATAGCTACCAGTAGTTACTGTGCACAAATACTGTGGATGAAACACACTCTTTTGGACTATGGATATGATTTTATACATGTTTCTATTAACTGTGATAACAATAGTGCAATTAACATTTCAAATAATCTTGTGTCTCACTATAGGACAAAAGATATTGATGTAATCCACCATTTCATGAGAGATCACTACCAAAAAGGTGATATTACTCTTGAATTTAAGGGTACTGGCCATCAATTAGATGAAATTTTCACCAAACCTTTATGTTAAGATTAGTTAAGATACATTATACATGAGTTAGGAATGATAAACCACAACGATGTAATACCTCATCGATAAACCTCACTGATCTAATACCTCACCGATAAACCTCACCGATGGACCTCACTGATAGATAAACATAACTGTTAAGAATTCTCAGTGATATACCCAACCGATGTGCATTGTTTTAATCTTCTGTCTACTTCCAGAATCTAAATCCTTTATACTTATGACATTTTAATTATTTATTTTATGATTCCTAAATGATAAAAAAAGTCCAAGTTACTTCTCAATCCATCAAACCTTTCATTTACCCCCAATCCATAGCTCCTGAATTTCTCAAAAACCCTAACTTCCTCAAGCCAGATATGGAAAATACCAATCTACCTACTATCAGAGCTGACATTGATGAGCCGACTGTGAAGAAGAAGAGGAATGAGATAAAAGAAAGTGGTAGTGTTGGTAGATTAATGTCGGGGAGGTGACCATTGAACCCTCATTTACAAAATAGAGTTATTGTGATAAAAAAGAGCTATGCGTGGAATGGATGGTGTCTAGTAGATCATTAGTTCTCGAGGTGATGGAAGAGAAGATGTGGGTAGAATGATTTTTTAATAACAATGGCCCTTACATTCAAAAGCTAGTGAAACTGTAATATGAGTTTGTAACATTTGAGTAATCAGAAAATGAGAACGAATGATTTCCTTTGTGAATGGAAAGAAGATGTCTTTTTCATCCATTGAGTGGGTTGAATGCCTGAAGGTTCCACATGAAGGTGTTCCCGGGTATTTCATGAGATTAGTACCACCTACAAGTGAAATATTTGATTATGAGACTGCTTTAGAGGAGCTCACTAGTAGTGGAAAGCAAAGACATGTGGTGGCTGCGGAAATGGATAGAGAGAATAGATTACTATTCATGTTTGTTCAGCATGTTTTAATTCCAAGAATAGGAGACTTTGTGAATTTAAGATATCAGGATATCTATTTGTTACATCTTTTGAGACATGGTGTGAAAGTGAATCTGTTCAGGCTACTGATGATTAAAATGGAGGATATGATTAGACCAAAGTAAAAAAAATGCCTTTTTCATTGAAAAGATGATATCAGTGATGATCAAAGTGAAAGGGGTAGCTGAGTCTCAGGATGTGACATTGGTAGTAAAGAATAATTTTTGTATCATAAGCACTATTTGAAAATACATGAAAATAAACTGTAATCCATGGAGAAGAGAGTGGGTTAATGATGACAAGAAGCTATATGATAAGTTCAATCATGTAGATCATCCTTCAAGACCTATGAATGTGAGGGATATAGGTCTAGGACCTGATGAAGAAGAACCTGAGTACAATGATGAGTATGATGAAGAGGAGACTTCTTTAGCTGATGGAAGGGATACAGACTTTCCCCCATGTCCTATTTCTGAACTTATATCTTCAAGAAAGGAAATTTTATTGGAAGAATAAACACCTATTGTTGAGGAATATCATCCAGCTCTTGAGAATGAAGAATAAAGAGATAATGAATCTATAGCCTCTGATTCTATCTGCTTAAGTCTGAGTCCATTGATTAGAAGCTCTGTTTTTTCCTATTAAGGAACTAGTGGGTGAGATGGGAGGACCTGTTCCTAATCAAGAGGAGCCCCATGCTGTTGTAGAGATAAATTTTATTATAGAAGATTCTTTTGAGGATGAAATACTTGCTAAGAATGATGTAGATGTATAAGACAATGCACCAGTTGAGGGGTAGAAACCAATCACGTTTGGCAGTGTTTCAGTGGAAGTTGAAATTAAGGATTGGAAAAAAGACCTAGGTTTTGTGGTTTGTGGTTCAGATTATTCATATTATGATAACGAGGCATCCCTAAATAGACTAAAAATAAATTATGATATTCAAACTAAGTTGTTACTTGAAGATGTGGTCAGAATAAATGATCTGGATAGGCTTAGGTTTGATCTCAAAATTAGTTTTGTGGAAGAAATAAGGAAAATGGAACCTTCACTGGTGTCATCTATTCAATCTATTATGAATGATTTAGTATCTAGTATAGTATCTGAAAGAGCACCTATTTTGGTTGCACCTACTGATATGATCACCAGGGCAGATATTGAATCCTTAAAGAATGAGCTGAAAGAGTCCTTTAGTGCCACTATTGTAGTGTTAAAGCATTGTTTTGTTGACGAGATGATCAATTTGGAAAATTCATTTGAACTCTTCTTAGCTGTAATGTATCTAAATTTGTGGCAAAGATAGTGGATGAAGTTACAGCTTTCAAGGCTCAAGTATCAAGACTGACAGAGGATGTTGAAGTTTTAAAGAAGTCTGTTATCTCATTAGAATCATATATGAGTTCTAGATCTCAAGCAAACAAAGATTTATCCTATATCAAATGAGTTGTAAGCCTTATGTTATTAGTCTTTAAAGGATTCAAAACCTCCATGAATGATCATGTTAGTAGCCAAGATTCCCAAGTGAAAATTCATATCAGTGGGTTTACCAAAAACTTCAAGGAAACAGTAACATTTTCTATTGGTTCTCTTGCCTTCAGAGAACAAGTCAACAAGCTTAGAGAGTTGACTCCAGCCTTTGAAAAATTTATGGAGAAAAAGGATGATTTCATATCTGCTATGGAGAGAGGAGGATGAATCATTTTGGATTTTAGAAATCATTTGTTGCCTTTAATGCATGTGGATGCTAGGCCAGTTATTGTACCTCCATATTTACCTGCCTCTGCCTCTGCTACTTCTCCTGTTCAGATGACCCCAACCCAATCTATCAGAAGCCTTGCTCCTATGATCACTCAGAGGGCTACTCAGTACATGCCAGGAACAGTTTCAATGGCTCAGCCTCCTGTAAACATTTCTAGTGTTCCCAAGCCTACAACTGCATCCACACAGCCTGAATCCTCTTCTAATCCCAAGAGAAAATCTCACATTGAGGACGTGGATTGACTAGGTGGCTATGATATTTGATATGAATACCTTGTATTTTGTTTTTATTTCCATGTATCTTTTTCCAACAAGAAAGAAAATTGTTTTCTTTTGTTTCCCATTATTCTCATTCTCTCTTTGTTGTTTCCCACTTTTTTCTAATCCCAAAGGGGGAGAGATAATATAATTGAAGAGGAGAGATACTATATATTTAATCTTGTAACTTGAATCTTTGATACCATTTCATTTAATTCTACCTGTGATACATTTAACAATTCACATCTTAAATTGTTTTCTCTACTAAAATTGAATTTAATGCTATATCTGTTGATACATTACTGATTATTTTGATATTATCATATCATAAGTTTTGATTATAAAAAAGGGGGATATTTTTGACCTCAGCTATTTTGATAATCCCAATTATGCTTTCACACACTTTGATAATCCAAAATAATGTATATCTATATAATTAATTGTTTCAATATATTATCAAGTTGATAATTATATTAAAATGCTCTGTGAAATATGTTAATCAATGTTTATCTATGATTATATGACTTTTGGAAAAAATCTAACTCAATTGGATATATTTTTCATAAAACAGATAAGTGTTATGTCACTGATATGCTTATAGCTACTGATATAGACAAACATCTCTACTGGTACTTAGTCTACCTAAATACATAGTCACCTATAAGAAAAGGTCAATGATACGTAGAGCTACCGATATGTATAAGTCCACTAGTAAGCACGTGCCACTGATAAGTACACTGATACAGATAGCTACGATAGAAGCTGAGCTACAGATAGAACATGTCTACCAGAATGCATAAGTCTACCGATATAACAAGACTACCGACACAAGAAATATTCTGATAGACGAGTGAACTACTGATAGACAAAGAGCTACTGATGGAACGAGTCACCTATATATAGAGCTTCTCATACACAGAGTAACAGCTACCGATACAAGGAGCTACCGGTTCAAGATCAAAGAGCTACCGATAGGAGCTCCCTGCAATACAAAGTCCACCATTACACTTATACCGATGGATGCCTACAAATGAAATACTGACCAATAAAACTCAATACTCTGAATATTATTTAATTATTAAGTAATGGTAATACTTGATGGTTCTAATGCAATTAATGTTATTTAATGATAGTTGTTGGAATGTCAGGGAACCATACCTCATAGCTGAAAAAAGGTAATCATTTCCTTTCACCAGAGCTGACTGCTATAAAAAGAAGGAAAAAGGCCAGAATGAATGACAACAAAGAAGGTAGGTGTGAATTGTGGAAAAGCAAGGGTTGAATAATTTTTTAATGTGGTGCATTTACCCCCAAAAGGCCTCATCCATACTCGAAGATCACTGAACATACACGTAGCCATTCTTCGTAAACGACAACACAAGCTGCACCTTAGTCAATGAGTGAAAACTACAACGAAATCTCTTCATGCACTCAAGCTATTCAAACAGAACTTGAAGAAAACGACCCTTTGTTTTTCAGAAAAAAACCAGAGAAAGACTCAGAGATTCATTTAAATCAATCCAAGGAGTCCATAGCTTCACTCACAACACATAGATCACTCTAAACACATCTATATCTATTTAGCTCTATTTTTTTTATTCATTTACTTTTTCAGCAGTGTATTTACACACGGACTCTTGGACTGAACTAGAGGATACTAAATCCTCATTCCAATCTTCGTGCACATTACTATATCCCATCGTAAATTGTGGAAGAGGTCAAATGTGACATGGATAGGCTGTGTGCTATTTTTTTTGTTCCCACATAGAACTGTGTTGAGGTATTAGTACCTAGATAGTCGTTGAACTGTTGTTTACCCCAATCCAGGGTGTGGATCAAATTTATATATATTTGTTTAGTGGACTAAGTCTCGGTTTGATATTGAACCTCTTGGTTACATCTGATGTGCATCTTTGGTTAAGTTTAAAGTATACTATATTTTTTATATTCCAATGCTAATTAAGTTGAAATACAATTTGTTTTAAGCTATGATAGTTAAATTCGAAAGTGTTTATACTTATTGTGAACATGTAAATTAGTTTCAAAATTTAATTTAATGTTCTGATTATATTAACTAAGACCGAATCAATCTTTGAGAAACTAATTGAACTTTTACAATCTGAATAAATTCATGACGGTTTAACTTATTTTTAATTTGGGGGATTTTAATATAAATATTTCATAACGGAAATTTTAATTGAAACTCAATTAACCCCCCTCTTGAGTATCCACTCCCACCAACACCCTCTATTACAAGAGGTACCCTCTTTAACCCAAAGGGTAATGATTTCCTTGACATGAATCAAGGAACCTTTTATTTACATGGAATTCCCTAATAGAAATTTCTTATACATCAACCATTATCTATTGAATGTTCCTTTGATGCCATAAAAGGAAGTTAATTCCAAGACCCGTATTTTCATCTTCAAACAAGTGGAAACAACCTACTTTCTATACCAGGGATCCCCTTGATCAACATGATCATAAAACCCCCACATTTACACATAGTATGAATCATAACATATCAATAATAAATAAAGTAATTAAAACCTGATGACTTAGATTATTTACAAATAAATCCTCACAAAGTATACCTCTAAGTAGAAACACTCAAAATAATAAAATACTAAAATTATAAGTACACTCAGCAACAAGATGTTCTTGGATTAGAAATTTCATGAATCAATTTTAGTGGAATATATTTTTATCTCATAACTTTAGATTTCGTAATTTCTTTTGTGATACAAGAATTAGTGGGTTCTATTTATTAGTGTCGCTCCAATGATGAGTTTTTATAAACTCCTCATTTAGTTTCCAAATCAATGAATTCATAGACCTCAATTTTATAATCGATTCAATAATATTATACATAATTTGCTGATTTCATTCTATGCCCAAAAACATTCCTTTACATAAAAAATAATACATGCATAAAATAATAGATCTCCATAAGTTCACACACTTTAGATGAAACATAAATTTACTAGATTTTGGTTCCCTGAATTTTAAACATAAACAATACAATTAACTAAAAAACTAGTTAAAACAAATCCTTTTTTATATATCAAATTATTTCAGAAAAATATTAAAATGAGTATTATACCCAACAGTTTATCTATTTATTAAAATTAAATTAAATTATAAAAGAATTGGAAATATTATAAGATTTTAAATTTAATTATTATTATAAGCATAGGGAAAAATATTTCACCAATGTTTAATCAGATAATTCATGAAAATTAAAAAACAAACTCTTTATTCCAAAAAATAATTATTTTCAATCACCCTTCAGGATAATATAAAAAATAAAATCATTTCACCCCCTAAGATCTCTTACAAAATAAAAAATCTATACCCCTCTTAAAAGAGAAAATCATATTTTCTAAATCTATCCCAATTTGTGATTTAAAAAAAATTATGAAAATAAATTTCTATTCCATCAAAATAAAAAGAAATACGAGTTAAAATGATAAATCTAAACAACATGTGATTCAAATATTTTATTTATAAAGGATATGATAGAGAATGAGTTCACATTTTTGGATTTATCTCTACAAACATATGAGTAATATTCTTCTTATGAATATGGTTCTAGAGAATGTTCAATAAAATTGTAATCCTATTGAAAATTCAATAATTATAGAAATATCATCTCATTTTCTAAGTGGTTAAGGACATATACCCATATCACAAATAACATGAATGGATTAAGATTTGGTAAAAAATTCAATATTTTTAATAAAAAAATTTATAGAATCATATATTTTTATTTTCAAATTATTTGAAATTTTCATCAGAAAAAATGATTATATTACATATTATTTTATATTTTATGAGATTAACCACTTATGATAAAAAATTCTTAATTATTGGGAATTTTAACTTTATAAATTATATCACTAAATATTAATTTTTCATAGAGTATAAGTAGATAATCATAAAATATTTCTATAAAATATTTTATGACAGTGTAAATAATACCTGAACCAGAAAAATATTTTAAATTTAATTAAAATCATTTAACTTGTATAAAATTAAGAAATTTAACAAAAAAAATGTATAAATTTTTGTAAAACATAATATTTCTTCCCCCATTTCGATGGAGTTTTTCAATGTTATTTGATAGACTAAATTGATGTAAAATTTATGATCACTTGAAATTTATCATTCCTAACATCTATTTAAAATATTCAAATAAATCAAAATTAAAAATATTAGTTAAAATACCAAAATATTGATCCTCAGTTTTAATAAATTTTATATTGAAATCACATTTTTTGTTAATTATTTTTTTTAAACCAATACCATAAATATATTCAATCATAGATACACTACATTAATCTCTTCACTTTATAGAAAATTTATATAAATGATCGCACACAAAAAAATCATCTGGGAAACTAAATGATAATGTCTAAAGTAAATTACTATATAAAAGTATCAAAAAGACAATTTATATAATCGGTACATCATCGATTTTGTTGGAAACAAAAAAACATTCTTCATGCCCAAACAATCTCATGTTTAGTTTTTTTATAAATTAAAACATTAGGAATATACTTCTTTTTAATTACTCAATGTTAAACTGGTAAAAATTTAGAGAGATAAAAGTTGTAAAGACCAAAAATTTTGAATAATATTTTGTTACCTGAAAATGTAATTTTTATTATGTCATAATCAATAAAAAATATATGTATAATTGAAATGTAAGCATCGAGTTTTAATTATTATATAACCATTTGTTAACATGACCATTGGAAACCATAATAATTTTAAATGTTTTAATAATTGTTCATAAAAAGAAATGATAATAGATAATTTATGGGAATGAATTGTCGATGGCCTCTACCAGTAAAATCATACAAACCAAAGCCCATTTTTTGAATCATGGGATGGAGGTTTCATCAGTGGGCTTCACTCTGGACCAAGCACAAGTCGAGCTTCAACATGTTAATCTTGAACGAAATTTCATATGGGAGAAGTTTAAGATGATAGAAATCACCACTCGATAAATGTTTTCTAAGCCACCCTAGATTCTATCACCATTGAAAACCTTACTCTAAAGTCATATGCTGGTGTTGTAATGGTTTATTTAACAAGGTCGTAGATACTATTTGTAATCCACTTATATATAAAAAATTGGTTTTATAGTAAACATCATTTTTGAATTTAATATGTAAAAATTAATCTATGTTTAATTTTTAGTATTTCTCTAAGAAGTTTCATTTTATTGATGAAAATTTAAACAAGGAAAATTTTAAAATAATTTTTATGCATTAAATAATTGATACCATTAATTGATTTTTTAAAAATGGAAATATATAGTTGTAATCAGTAATAAATTTAAAGTCTAATAATATCGACTTAATAATTAGTGAATAGTAATTTATGAATATTAATATTACCCTTACGAATAGTAATATGACCATTGGTAAAGTTTCTAATCTATGGGAGTGTAAATATAATTTAGTTATCTTGAATGGTAATGTGATATAATAGTATATGAAAATAACTATTTTAGAAATTATAATTTAACCATTTTTATTTTTTTAATTTAGATATTTATTTTACTTAATAATTAAATTTCACACATTTAAAAAACAATTTTCATTAAATGAATTTCATTTTTGAATTCAGAATAAGGATATTTTGATATGGTGAATTTATGATATTTATATATATTTTTTTTTGTTCTTTAGTGAATAGTAAAAATATAGTTTTTGTGTTTTCAGTGTGTTTAATGACATTATAATTATTTAATATTTAATTTAAAATTATGTTTGAGTCATGTGGATTGAAATAGGATATGGTGTGTCCTGTGAGGAAAAAAACATGGGAAAATACCATGGGAAAGCCCATTGATTTGCAAATACCATTGACGACTTATCCTTAGAAATTAATTAAAAAACTTGATCTCTTTTATTTTAAATACCATGAAATTACGTTATTTTCATACATTAAAAAATAATTTCCCTAGAATTTAGGAGATTATTAACTCCCAATGAGTCCTTCGGAAGATTCCTCAATCCCCCAAGGTCCTGACCTTCATGTTTACTGAGTCACTACCCAAGGTAAGGGAATTTCAAAATTATTTTTTATTTTAATGTTCCTTTATGTTGTATGTCATTAAAATTTTCATACCACGTTATTATTTAAATTTTATTTTATCCTTATTCATTATTATTATAATTTTATGAATTTATTACCCCTTCCCAAATATTTTTAATGATTTGTAAAACTATGTTTCATACCTGTTATGCTGTAGATTTTTCATCTAAAAATCTCTCTCTTTCTTATAATGAAATTATTTTATTTTTGTTATTTCAATACCCAAAACAATTTAATTTAGAGAGGTATTCAAAAATACATAAAGATGATTTATTTTTTTCTATAATTGACGTACATAAAACCCTCATACTATTTCCATGGGTTATTAATGAAATAATGATCATGTTTTTAAGTGTGTAATAAATCACCTTGATTTGGTTATAAACCCCATTTATTTTATTCTTGATGGGTTATTTATGAAATGTTTGATTATGATATATGTGGATCACATAAAAAATATACATATTATGGGTGCACCCTAATAGTGCTCCAATTCATTGGGAAATGAAATTAATCTCTAGAGATGAAAAGTTTTACAATACCTTGGTGAGTAACATTGGTAATTTTTACGACACCTTGGGGATGGACCCCGGTGATATTCTTATGAATGTATAAATTAAATTTTGTATCCACATTTTCATGTTATTATTAAACATATAATTATTTGGATATTCCTATTTTTCATTCCTTTATGATATTCCTCATGTTCTTATTGATATTACTCAAGTACACATGTAAATTGGTTCCCTCGTATAACCTTACCATGCCTTCTGCTCACCCTTTCTTTTGATGTATGTACCCATGTTATTAGTTGATGTAATTTTACATTTGATGAACTTATTATGAAGCCTTACAATTTTATTAGTTAAATTTTTTATGTTATCATGTATTATGTACCTTATTTTTAGTACACTAAATCTTAAATATCATCTTTTTGTAAAATTTAATGAAAAGTTATGTAATAAAAAGGTGGGATTCAATTATTGGTATTAAAGGATAGTTTAGTTATTTTTCAAAATTTGGTTACAAAAAAATTAGGAATAGTCAAATATAAAAGCTTAAATATTTAGAAACATCATGGTATTTGGTGTATTGTTTAGTAAGTGGTTTCTGACCAAATAAATCCTTATATGGATATGAAAAAGAGGTTTTGGCTTTGGAATAGATGTATCTATGTGTAAAATATTAAAACACCTCTTTTATCGAGACTCATATAGAAATTAGTGCATGAAAATTGGACTTACCGCACTCTTGGTTTGACATTCTCGAGGGATATGTTTGGTTAGTCACAAGCTTTCTTGGAACCATTATGAAGGATTTATGGAAAAAATAATTTTTTTATAAGGAATAATGTGTTTATGAAATATGTTTTAAGGCATATAAATCTATTAGAGTTATAATATTATTAAATTAAAAAGTTCCCACTAGGTTTTTCCACTTTTAGAAAATAGTGGAAAATTGGAGGAACCATGGAAATGGTGACTGCAAGGGACCATGCATTGAAATCCATATGATGGAAGACATAATTGAATATTTGATGAGAATGATGAACCCAATATCCCATGTAATGGGGAATAACTTGATTCATTATGAGAGAAATATTTCCCCATGAATAGAACAACATTCAGTTGAGTACTTTATCCACCAATGATCACCAATGTTCTGTGGATATACAAACTAATTGATTGTGGAACAGTGGAAAAGTTCTATAGGAAAGATAATTTGTGTAAATATTTAGCACTAAATAAGAGGAAGTCATCTTGGCTGTTAATCGCTTAGAGGTAGAATCCGATCCATGGTGGTTGTTGATTTTAAACATTAGGACAATATTGGATGTTAATGTGATAGAGTGGGAACAGTTTAGTGGGATCTTCATCAATAATTATTTTTCTCATTCAATGAGAACAAAAAATAGTGAAGGATTTTTTTGAGGTGAAGAATAAAGATAATGAATCTGTGGGAAGATACAAGGTGAACACCACAAGATTTCCCATTACACATCAATCAATTTTTTGGATCCTAATGGAATGGTTTATAGATTCTTTGGTGGATGAAGAACTCATATATGGAAGAATTTTTCCAATGGAGACTACAATAGAATCGAGGAAATCATGAAGAGAGCTAAGAAAGACAATGTATAGTTTAGTGATATCCAGTGGTCTCACAAATCCAATGAAATGAATAGATCAATGGATCTAATCTTGGGGAAGAGCGTTGATCTTGTAAGAGGTGGAAAGAAAGTGAAACTTCCCACATGTAAAAAATTTGGAAAGAATAATTCATGGAACTACCTTCTTAGTAGTGGTATGTGTTAAAAGTGTAAAAGAGACGGCCATATCACTCAGAATTTTCATATTGATTTGAAGCCTCAATTTCCCATGACTAATGATAAATTGAATATGGTGTGGGCCATACCTGAAGTCCAATGCTTAAAAGGTAGAAAACATGATCACATAACCAATCACTACCAAATTTTGAGGGTAATGGAGGGGAATAACCATTAGCATTAAAAAGGACAAGGGAGAATGACTGTTCTTTTACTATCACGATAGCTGATGTTGATGCGTCAAATGATGTGGTGGAGGGAAATCTTTTTGTTCTCTTAATGCTAGAAAGTACTTAATTTTATGATGGTTCAAAACATTCCTTTATTTCCTCAATATTTTCATATAATATATAATTAATCCAAAAATAAACAAAAGTTTATTTATTTTTCCATACTTCTAGATGGATTATCCATCAACCAACATGGTTTCCAAACTGTAGTATTTACATTAGGGAACAAAATCTTATTACAAGTCTAGTTTTAATTCCCATAATGGAATTCAACATTGTACTATTGATAGACTGGATCTCAATGTATACTTTTAAGATCAATTACATAATCAAGGAAATCTTAGTATTCTTGAATGGAAAACCTACAATTATCTTCCATGGAGAGAGATCTCGGCCTGATCTTTGTCAAGAAGAACCTCCTATATCCTTCTTTATAGAGTTGATTAGTGAAGATGAAGAAGGAAATGAGAGTATAATGATATAAAATGTCCCCATAATCTAGGAATTAATTGACATATTTCCTAAGGACTTACATTAACCTCCCTCAGAAAGATATGTAGAGTTTTCCTTTCAACTCCTTACTAGTTCCTAGCTGATTTCAAAAATACAGTATAGAATGGAGAATGTGGAATTGGAGGAATTAGTGAGGAAGATAGAAGATATTTTGGATAAGGGGATTATCTATCCATGTGTGACTCCTTGGGTAGAACCTATTATCTTTATGAATAATAAGGATAGATAAATGCGGTTAGGAATTGATTATAGAGTCTGAACATGATCATAATGAATAACAAACAGCCTCTTATAAGAATTGATAACTTATTTAACTAGATTTATGGGGATCAATTCTTCTCCAAGATTTATCATCAATATGAATATAATTAATTGAGGTTTATGAAATATTATATTCCAAAAACCTCCATCTGATCAAGATATGTGCATTAGGAGTTCTTTGTTATGCCCTTCGGATAGACTACTGCACATGCTATATTTATGGGTTTGAAAAATAGAGTCTTTAAGAAGTAACTTGAAAATTGTTCGGTAGTTTTTATTGATGAAATTATGTAACAACCCATGATTCCATAGTATGTTTCCCTTTTAATAATTCAATAGGTTGCATTGTACTCAACTATGAGTTCTAACACACCGCGACTAATCAAATTGGCAACGATGAATAGTAATACCCACCTATTAAAATTTTATTAATTTTAATATTCATATAAAACTTAATTTTTGGATTCCATATATCAATATTATCTTAGGGTAAATTTTTGTCACTTTTCTGATAACTTTCATATTTTAAAAAATTGTGAAAAATACTAAATTTAAATAAACAACTTTTTAAATAAAATTAATTTATATTGATAAATTATACATTTTAGTGGTTTTAAAGTATTAATAGATTATATTTTTATCAGTTAATATAATTTATATTATTGTATGTAATTTTACATTTAAATTATACATAAACCCATGTCAATCTTTTGATGGTTTTTACTTCTTAAAAACCCGCTTTTTGGTTTTGACAAAAGGAATTAATTTTAAATTAATTTCTGCAACTTCTATGTTTTAAATTTGTAAAAAGGGATTCCATATTTGGAATCAGGATGTCTGAATTGTGTATATTGGTAACTTTTATTTTTATACATTATGAATAATTACTTCGGTAAATATTTTATTTACTATGGTTAAAGTGTAAATTCATTAAATAATGATAAAAAATAATATTATAATAATATTAAATTACCCAAACACATTTTCTAACACTATTTACTAATACATGTCTCACCATGGGAATATTTGGGTCAATTCTGTGACGCCATGGAGCCACTAGGAGTGATAATGACACTTTATATTAATTAATTTACTGTAAAGACAAAAATAACATAAACATATACATTTTAGTAAAAAAAAATTGCATGGGGTTATAGAAGCTATCATTTCAACTATAAATACTCATTTTAAATCTAAAAATATTTCATATTTCATGTAATTTTTTTTATAATTTATAGACATCATACAAATAAAATTATTTCTGAAACAATAACGATGCAATGTTTACCTAATTAATTAATGATTTAAATAAATGAGATTATAAAAATTAAAAAAAATCCAAAACCTATCCATTTCTTATTAGATTATTTTATTTAGAACATGAGTCATTTTATATTTTACATTAATTATTTTTGGAAAGTATGAAACCGAAAATGATTATAATATAAAATAATATTTTCAAACTTTCTTAAAAAGCCCATCCCCCACCTTATAAAAATTCCTCACCTCAAAACTATTTCTCAGACCTATAAACCCCTTGTATCATCCAAAATCTGCCCAATTAATATTCTTACAACCCTCCCTTCCTCATAAAAGTTGTAACATAGGCATAAGGCACTTAAATGAAGCCTTTTGTTTAAAACCAAAGGGAGTTACCCGATTTAATGGTAACATCTCCTCTAATGTTATTTTCTTTTCTTTTACTTCTCCAACCCCCTAAAATATCTTTATTTTAATTATTTTATAACAACACCAGTATTATAAATATACTAGATCGTTTTTATGACAATTATTTTAACTATATTTATAGACACCACCATATAAGGTGTATATGACATCTTGTTTTTGTGGAGGACAAACTACTACCTCACAAAACTATGATTGTTCAATCTTTTACTACCACCGCTTATGGTGGCCATTATTATAGAGCATTAACTATATATGATATTTATGATATTTATATTTATCTATAATCTTCTATAATTTTCTTTTATTTCATACCATTATTCTTTTCATGTTGTATATATACAATAATTTAATTAGCGGAAGTGCGGACTACCACCCCCTCAAATTGAAATGACTCATTCATACCACACATGGAACATATAAATGATGGTGTTAATGAATTTAATTAACATATATAAAATATTATATTACACTATAATAATAATAGAACTTTGTTTCATTTGGTTTTCTTTCCATTAAAAAATGAAATGGAAGTAGAGTTCATGCGTACGTACGGATTACCGTCTCCACAAAATCGATTAGATTCATTCCCCATCATAATAATTCAAAAATAATTTTTATTTGATTATTAAAAATAATATTTAAGAAGATAATATCATTTTTTAAATGAATCAAATACATCCTATCCCTAACAAACATGACTTACGTAACAAAACATATAAAGGAAAACGAATATGTTAACACCCGAAACAATGATACTACTAAAATATTATTAACAAAGAAATATTAGAAGATCATATATGATAACATATTTATGTATTTATTTATTAACTAATTTAATAACAATTATTTAACTATTATACTGGATGTTAATGTACCCTCAACCAAGGAAAAGTACAAGGTAAGGGTTAATTTCACAATATCTTTATTATCCGAGGTTGTTTTTACTGAAGTTCCTACTGGGACCACATTATCATCCACATTGGTGTTTTCTTAAAAATTTATTTCAAAACATTTTTACTATTTACTAGACTATGGGTTAAAGTCAATTATATCCTTATTTTACCTAATATGATTTGAAAGTAATCATTCTGTCACATTCCAAACAAGGTACTTTATGTAATTTTCAGCAAAATTAATGTAAGAAAGTATTTTTAACATATACAGAGGGTGTGGCTATTTTCCTCCATTATAACATCGTTGAAGATTAAATTACAATATTATAAAAATATTTTCATAATAAATGTTTTCTTTTACAATTATGTGATTCTTAAATGGTTTCAAAATAGAAATAGATATTTCTATCAAATAGTTTTGTTTTCATTTATGTCATCATCCTTTGATAAATTTTACACTGGATTAAAGTTGATTTATTAAGATAAATATCTTCCATATTTTATTTATGATATTGTGATATGTTTTACTATAGATGTGTTATTTTTATATCATTCATGGTTTATGTTTAAACTGTTGACATTTTGTATACTAGTTTTAATACGAATTTTTTTGCTATGTTTTAAAGTTTTCATATAAAGAATGTATTTGACATAGTAAGTTATGGTTGGAGCCCTCTATATCTCCTCAGTGCATTGGTAGGTCTCATGAGACAAATAGATGTGGAATTGCCTAAGACCTTTTCCATTTGATATATGGTTTTGGCTGAGGCCTTAATCATTTTTAGACGTCTTGGTTGACGCCTTGAAAAACTATTTTAGAATGACCCTCATTATAAATTCCCTCATTATGAAAATAATATTAATGGTTCATGTGGTTATTCATCTAGTAGAATACCCCTGACAATTTGTTATTATGGAATTGTTTACTCAGCTCCTATTCTGGTCATAAGTGTACATGTTTATTATTTGTAAAGTCACGTGTTTTCAATTATTCACCATGCCTAATGTTTATGTTATCTTCCACTATATTTCTTACTCTTACTGAGCATTTGAGATTACCACTTTATTATGTTTCATTTTACCAAGATATGGAGAAGTTATTTATGAGTGACATTCAGGAATAATCTTGGAGGCTTAGATGTTTCTAATGTAATAAATTTGTGTTGTTTTTCTTTTCAAGTATTAATGTAGAACATATGTATGTATCTTATTTCCCTAAAAACCAAACATATCAGTCTTTAGAGACTTAATATGTTGTGATCATGCCAATGTTATATAATTATGCACTATCTCTGGGTAACTAGGTTAGTGGCGTTACAGTTGGTATCAGATGAAGTTTAGTACAAACCTTGGAAATTAGATTTAGAAAAACTATGATTAAGGAACACTACCCTAAGATTGAATATGAGGATTAGTATATAATAACTTTCAAGAATTTTGGTAATGTAGAGATTTTGTGATATTTCCTAGCAATACATCCTTTTCTTAATATGAGCAGCTAGAGGTGGCTCCGGTATTGATTTACTTAGGAGTGAAAACACCGACAAGGAGTTTCGGGTTGGACCTAGGGTATCTTGTTACACGACAACGGGACTTGCTGCACTCTTAGTTATGACACTCCTGAGGGATATGCTTACGATAATTCACATTTTCTTTACAAAACATTATGAAGGATTTATGATTATATACCTCCTCAATGAAAACATTTTTATGATTATGGATTATATACATTAATTGTTAAATTTTTGTTAAGTGTTTTACAAGATTGGAATTATGTATTGCAATTCATAAACTAATGTAGTGTATTCCATTTTGTAAAAATGGGGCTTAGTGTAAGGAATGGGAACCATAACAATGCATGCAATCCTTGTAGAGAATTATATCCTACTCCAGATAATTGTATTGGAGATGGTGGCGAAACTAGTGCAGATCAACATATCAACATAGTGGGACAACTCACTCAGGTTATGAATAATAACTTTACCCTTATGAAGCACCCTAATCCACAACATGGAGGATGAATGTTATACAGCTTCATGAGGAAACAAATACAAACATTCAATCGGACTAAAAATCCATCTGTAGTTATGAAATGGATATGTTCCTTAGAAATAATATTTTACGATTTGGGGAGTAGCGAAATGGAAAAAGTTGTTATGATAGTTTATCACCTCACTAGAGATGTAGATCAATGGTGGTCATTGATTAAAAACACTTGCGAGGATGAAGAGTTATCAAGAATAAAATGGATGGAGTTTGAATATATTTTTATAGAAAAATACTTTCTTTGTGACAATAGAGCGTATATGGAATGGAAATTTCTGAGTTTAAGGAAAAAGGTGGATGAGAATGTATCAAAGTATGAGGCTAACTTTACAAGGATATAATGGAATGAAACATATTATATACGTAACCTGGGGAGTAATATTGATAGATTATTTTATGGGTTAAACCCATTTCTTTATTGATCATTAGTCAGACAATCCATCTCATTGCATGATGATTTTTGTATCATGTGCTATCAAGATAGAAAATGAATTCTCTAAGTCTTACAACTTTAAAACAATGAAAGAGAAGGAGATATATGCTGAACACTCTGGCAAAGTAAATAAGGAAATAGAGAAGAAGGGAAGAGAGGAATTTCCACTCGGTGATAATTTTGGAAGGAAGAACCTTGGTTCCTGTCTAAAAGGAAAATGAGTCTGCTAAAAATTTGGATATAAATGTCACCATACTGGTGATTGTAAGTGGAAGAAAAAATCTACAAATGTTCAATGCTAAAATTGTCGAGAGATGGGACATTGTGCACATGAATGTCCTAAGCTCCAAGAAAACATACATCAGAAAAGGATAAGGGAGAAATTCAAAGCTTATATGATCACTACTATTGAGGTTGAAGCTCTAAATGACGTAGTGGTAGTTAATTTACAAGTTTCCTCAAATTTAACCAACGATTTATTTGATTAAGGATCATCGCATTGTTTTATATCTTCCCAGTTTTCCAAAAAAAATAGATATTTTCAATTTGAATTAACAAGGGAGATGTTAGTCAAAACTCTTAAGGGAAGTATCATTGTGTCAAAGTTTAGTCAATCGGTTACCATTGGGTCATATAAATGTTCTTTATCCACTTATCTCATCATCATACTCATGATTGAATTTTACATAATCCTTGGTATGAATTGAATTTCATACCATGATGCGAACATTTATTATAATAATGAGGTTACAATTTTTGACGACGATAAAGAGTACCTTATAATTAGAGAAGAAACATCACCATATAACTCTTATCAATATCCACCCCTAGTAGCTCTACTAAATTCAATTTTTAGGGAGGAATATAATGAAATAACTATTAGTGAGGAAAGGAATGTTCAAATATAGTATTTACCAATTTTTCAAGAATATGTTGATGTGTTTTTAGAGGATTTACTTGGACATCCTCCAAAATGAGAAATTGTGTTTTCCATTGACTTAACATCATGTTCACAACCCATATCGAAGACCCCTTATATAATAGATGTTGTGGAATTAGTGGAACTAAATAAACAACTAGAGAAATTTATTAATAAGATATTTATCTCCCAATTGTTTCTCTATAGAGAGACCATGTCCTTTTTGTTAAGAAGAAATATTGATCTATGAGGTTGTTCATTGACTATAAAAAGATTAAAGCTATAACAATAATAAAAAAGTATCCCCTACCTCGAATTGATGGTTTATTTGATCAACTCCATGGAGGCCAATATTTTTCAAAGATTGAACTCCGATCTCGATACCATCAGTTGAGTATGAAAAATGAATACATTCCAAAGAAAACATTTCAAACTAGGTACATACATTAAGAGTTTACAGTAACACCTTTTGAGCTGACTAATACAACCTTTATCTTCATGGATCTTATTAATAGAATTTTTAAGGAATATCTTGATGAATTTTTAGTGGTATTTATTGATGATATCATGGTATACTCCATAAGAAATAATGGTCATGAAAATCACTTGCACACTATTCTAAAAACTCTTAGAATAAATGAATTATATGGGAAGTTTAGAAAGTGTGAATTTTGGATTCATGATATTTCACTTCATGGAAATATTCCTTCTAAGGATATAATCTCAATTTTTTTTATAAGAAAAGAGAAATCCATGAATGGATAGCACTGATGAGTATAATTGAGGTACACAGTTTTATTGGTTTAGCAGGTTATTATCGACATTTTGTCCAGAATTTTGCCCGATTGGCTTACCCATTAACCAAGCTCACACGTAATGGGTATAAATTTTTTTGGGCAGAAGAGTGTGAATAATGTTATCAAGAACTAAAGATAAGATTAGTCCGTGATCCTATATTGACTCTACCATCGAGAATGATGGGTTTGTTACTTATAGTGATGCTTTAAAGAAAGGACTTGGTTGTGTCCTTATGAATAATGTTAAATTTATTTCATATGCATCACGACAGTAAAGAATTCATGAACAAAACTATATTACTCAAGATCTTGAGATAGAAACTATAATCTTTTCTTTGTAGATATGGTTACACAATCTATATGGTGAATAACATAAGATATATACCAATCAGAAAAGTTTGAAGTATATTTTATCGTTGAATGAACTCAACATGAGACAAAGGTGATGGCTTGAACTACTCAAAGATTATGATTACACTATACACTACCACCAGGGGAAGGAAAATAAGGTGGAAGATGCTTTGATCAAAAAAGATCAGGGAGTTATGAACAAGATGAGAGTTGAAAGGGATCCTTTTTTCATGTATATAGTTAAGATAGATATGGGAATAATCATGTATGGTGAAACATCGATACTTTTTAAAATTATTTCCAAACCATCTTTACTAGAAAGGAGAAAATGTTCTCAGACTGATGATGAGGAGTTTCAAAAGAAAAGTAATGCTATGAATGATGGGGATAAATTGAATTCATATATGAAGATGGAATTTTTAAATTTGGGAAGAGACATTGTGTTCCTAATATACCTGATCTAAAAGGGGAATTTTTGGATGATGCTCAAAGCTCCACATTCTCTATACACCCGGGTTCCAATAAAATGTATAGAATTTTGAAAGAACATGTTTGCTGGGAGAACATAAAGAGGGATATTGTTGATTATGTGTCAAGATGCATGGTTTATCAAAAAGTGAAGGATGGAAGGAAACATCCTAGAAGAGTCAGGTGGCCACTTCCCATACCTGAGTGGAAATGGGATGATATTATGGTGGACATTTTCATGAGACTACCAAGGACTCCTAGTAGAAATGAGGCAATATGGTTCACTGGTGATCTTTTTACCAAGTCAGCACATTTTATTTCTATAATAGAAGATTTTCCACTTGAACGTTTATCCAAACTATATATTAAGGATTTTTTAATACTTCATGGAGTACCCCTATAATTTTTTCTGGTTGTTATCCCCGTTTTACATCAATATTCTAGAAAATTCTTCAAAAGGCCTTGGATACTGATGTTCGTTTGAGCACTATCAACCAACTTCAAACTAATGCAAAATGAGAATGAACTATTCAAAAAAATAGAAGACATGTTGAGATCTTTCTCAAATGACTTTCTTGGTTTATGGGATCATTATTTACCTCTAGTATAATTTTCCTATAACAATAACTTCCATTCAAGTATTCATATGGCACTATATAAATAGTTATATGGAAATGGATGTCACATACCAACTTTTTGGGATGATGTTGGTGAATCATAACTCATAGGCCCAGAACATGTTGGCGAAATAATGGAAAAGGTGAAGTATATCCAATCCTGCATCAAAGTAGTTCAGAGTAGGAAAAGAGATATGATAATAACCAAAGGATGTATTATGAATTTCAACTAGGAGATAATGTTTTCTTGAGGTTATATCCATGGAAGGGAGTTATAATTTTTGGTAAGATGGGTAAATTAAGTCCCAGGTACATTAGAACTTTTGAAATTCTCGAACGAATTGGGGTTGTAGCTTACCATTTGGCAATGTCGCTAATTTTCTCAAATGTTCATGATGTGTTCCACATACCACTATTGAGAATATACATGCCTAACCCAATGCATGTACTCAACTATGAAAAATAGAATTGGAACCTGATATTTCATGTTGGGATGATCATATCAGAATTCATGACCCTAGTGAACAAGTGTTGAGAAATCAGACGACTCATCTGGTGAATATTTTTTGGGGAAACCACTATCAGGAAGAGGAGATGTGGGAACCTGATGAATTTATGATGAATAACCACCCAAATCAATTTATGTAGTAATATTATATAAATTTCTTGGACGAAATTATTTTATGGAGGGAATAATGTCACACCCCAAGATTCTTTGGTACATTTCCCTTTGAATAATACAATATCTTGCATTGTATGCAGCTTCGAGTTCTAACACACTGTGTGTAATCAAACCAGTAGGTATGAATAGGAATACCCACTTTTAAAATTTTATAAATTTAATTATTCAAATTGGATGTTATTTTTCGATTCTTAATGTCAATATTAGCTTAGGGTAAAATTTTGGCATTTTTTTTGAAAAATTTCATTTTTTATGAATATTGAAAAACAATAAATTTTAACTAAAAACAACTTTTCTAATCAAAATAATTTATACTGTTAAATTATAAATTATAGTTGTTTCATAGTATCATTAGATTATATTTTTATCATTTAATATAATGTAGATAATTTTATGTAATTTCATATTAAAATTGTACATAAAGACATCTCAATATTTTGATAGTTTTTACTTCTTTAAAAACCCTCTTTTAGGTTCTGACAACGAGAATTAATTATTAATTAATTTATAAAACTTCCTTGTTTTGAATTTGGTAAAATGGATTCCATATTTGGACATTGGAGGTCAAAATTATATAAATAGGTAACTTTTATTTTCAGATATTATGAATAATTACTTTGGTAAATATTTTTTTTACCATGGTTAAAAGGTAAATCTGGTAAATAAGGGTAACAAAAAATATTATATTAATATTAAATTACCCTAACACGTGTCCTAACACTATTGAATCATACATGTTTAACAATTGGCATACTTGGGTTGATTTTGGGACCCCATGGAGCAACATGGGAGTGATAATGAAACTTTATATTAATTAATTGAATGAAAATACACAAATGACATAAACATATACCTTTTAGTAAATTACTTTTTATATGAGGTTATATAATTTATGTTTTCAACTAAAAATATAAATTTTAAATATAAACATATTTCCGACATCATGTAATTTTTAATATAATTTTTATACATCATATAACTAAAATTATTTATGACATAATAAGAATACCGTGTTTACATCATTAATGAATGATTAAAATAAATGAGATTATAAATATTAAAACAATATCCAAACCCTGTGAAATTATTATTGAATGATTTTATTTCTAACATGATTCATATTATCTTCTACTTTAATGTGTTTTGGACCTTTATAAATCTGTAATAATTATATAATATTTTTTTTTCAACATTCAAAAAAAATCCCCTCCTCCCACTAATAAAAATCCCTCAACTCTAACCTATTTCTCACACCTCTCAACCCCTTATCTCATCCAACCTCTGACAAATAAATCTCCCTATCTCCATCCATTCTCAATTTATACCTTACCTTAGGCATAAATAACTTCAAGGAATCCTTTTTGTTCAAACCAAAGAGAGTTACCCGATTTAAAGGTAACATATCCTGTTATGTTCTTTTCTTTTCTTTTACTTCTACAACCCCATAAACACTGTTTATTCATTTATAATATAACAAAACCCGTATAATAAATATAATAGTTTTTTGTTGTGATAAATTTTTTAACTAATATTACACACACCTCCATCTAATTGGTATAGAATATAATTTTTTTGTTGACATTGAACAATTGCGTCACAAAAATATGAGTGTTCAATCTTCTACTACCACCTCTTATGGTGGCCATTATGATGGAACTAAAACTATATATGATATTAATTAAATTTATTTTATCTAAAATATTATGTAATTCTCTTTTATATAATAACTATATTCTTTTGATGTTTTATATGTATGATAATTGTTTTTTGAGGAAGTGCGGACTACAACCCCCTCAAAGTGATATGACTCTTTCATACCATACCTGGAATGTATAAAGAATGGTGATAATGAACTTATGTAATGTATAGAAAATATTATATTTTATTTTAATAATAATATACCTTTGTATAATTTGTTTTCTTTCCTTTTAAAATATAAAAATGAAATGGAAGTAGTGTTCGTACGTACATATGGATTACCGCCTGCAAGAACGTGATGAGATTCGTTCCCCATAGTAACCTTTCAAGAATAATATTCTTTTGATAATTAAAAATAACATTTAATAACATAATATCACTCTAGATATGAATCAAGTAAATCTTATCCATAGCAGACATGACTTATGTAAAAAACATATAAAGGAAAATGAATTAGTTAACACCTGAAAAATGATACTACTAAAATATTCTTAACAAAGCAATATCAAAAGATAATATATGATATATTATTTATGTATTTAGTTCATTTATAATTTAATATAAATTATTAACCTATTATACAAGATTTTAACGTATACTCGACTAAGGAATAATACAAGGTATGATTTAATTTCCCAATCTCTTAATTATCCGAGATTGGTTTTATACAAGTATCTACTTGGACCATTTTTTCATCCACAACAGTTTATTCATTAAAATGTATTTCAAAGTAATTTTACTGTTTACTATACTATGGGTTAAAGTCATTTATACCCTAATTTGACCTTATATGTTTTTAATGGAATCTTTCCATTATTTTATAAACAATGTACTTTATGACCTTTTTGACAAAAGTAAGTTAAGAATGTGTTTTTATCTTATACGGTGGGTACGACTATTTTCATCCATTATAACATCATCAAAGATTCCCTTAAAATATTTGAAGAATATTGTTCATAATTAATGTTTTCTTTTATACTTATGTGACTCTTAAATGATTTCAAAATAGAAAGAGATATTTCTCTAAAAGAGTTTTGATTTCTTCTATGTCAAAATCTTTTGAAAAAAAATTTACTTGTTTGAAGATGATTTATTATTAAAAAAATATTTCACACTATATTGAAGGTATTTTGATATTTTTGACAATGTATGTGTTATTTTTATACCATTTTTGGTTTATATTATAAGTATTGAAATTTCGTATGCTAGTTTTAATACGAATGTTTATGTTATGTTTTATCCTATTTTTATGAGGAATGTATTGGACTTAGTATGTGATGGGTGGAGCCTTCTATATCTACTCGGTGCATCGTTAGGTATCATGAGATAATTAGATGTGTAATTGGATGAGGCCTTTCCCAATTTGATATATGGTTTTGGATGTGACCTTAATCATTTTTAGATGTTTTGGCCGAGGCCTTGACAAAATGTTTTCTAAATGTCCCGTATTATACATTCCCTCGTTTTGAAAATAATATTAATTGTTCATGTGGTAATTATACTAGTAGAATACCCATGACTATGTTTTATTATGGAATTATTTAGTCATCTCATATTCCTACCATAAATTGTTCATGTTTATTATTTGTAAAGGAATGTGTTTTCTATTAATCTCTTTGCCTAATGTTTATGTTATATTCCACTGTATTTCTTACTCTTACTAAGTATTTGAGGTAACCCCTTTCATATGATTCATTTTCCCAGGATATGAAGAAGTTAGTTAGGTGTGAATTGCATGGATAATCTAAGAGGCTTATATGATTCTACTGGAATAAATTAGTTTTTTTCTTCATTTGAAGATGTAATGTTGAACTTATGTATGTATCTGGTTTCCAAGGCTACTAAACATATAGGTATTTCAAGACATGATCTGTTGCAATATTTTCAATGTTATGTTATAATACTCTGACTCTGGAAACTAGGGTCAGGTCATTAGATATTCTGATATATTCTAAAAGTCATGATGTGTATGAGGATCATCCAAGGATTATTTTTCACTCTAGGGAAGGAAATGAGTTTTGGAAAGTTTAAAAATGTGAATTTTGGTCACCAAAATTTTCTTTCATGGGAAGAATTTTAAACAATGAAGGAATATCGGTTGAACCTGAAAAGACAATGGATATAGAGAAGTGTCTCTGTCATTCAACATTAATTGAGATTCCTAGTTTCCTTTGATAAATAGATATTATAAGAGGTTTGTGAAAAACATTTCTCACCTTTCTAATCCATTATCCAAGTTACCCATAAAAGGGGTTATGTTCATCTGCAAAAAGGAGTGTGAAGAAAGGTTCCAATAGTAGAATAAGATACTGGTTACTAGACCCATGATAACTCTACCCTTAATCCGAGAAGGACTCATTATTTCTAGTAATGATTCTCATAAAGGGATTGGGTGATTCCTCATGAAAAATGGAAATTCCATTACTTATGCATCTCAACAGCTGATGCCTCATGAGCACAATTATCATACACTTGATCTTTAGATTCCTATGTTTGTTTTAGATCTAAATATATGGAGGCACTATATTTATATATATGATTATATATATATACATAGACCATAAATGATTATTGTATATTTTCATGCAGAAATAATTTAGCATGACACATAGGAGATAGTTGGAACTTCTTCAAGACTATTATTGTTCAATTCATTGTAATCCTGTAAAAGAAAACATAGTCGATGATGCATTAAGTAAGAGGGACCCAATTTTTATGGCCATGATGATTTTTAAAATTTATCATGATCAAAGTCCTAGTAAAACTGGACATAGTAATCATTAGGGAAGGGATATCATCAAGCCTACCCCAAATGATTTCTCAGTCATCATTACTAGAGATGATAAAAAATTATTAGAAAGAATATCTTTTGTTATAAATAAAATTTGAGGTTGTGAAAGATGGGATGCTTCTAAATATCAATAATTATCAAGAAGGTAAAGTAAAATTTCATACAAGACTATGTGTTCCAACAATTACTGAAATAAAGAAGGATCTGATGGATGAATCTCATAACTCTACAATCTTTATACATCAAAGAAGCACGAAAATGTATAGGAAATTTTATGATCATTTTTTTGGGATAATTTGAAAAGGAATATTTTGGACTACACTACAAGGTTCCATGTATGTTAGAATGTAAAGGAAGAGGCCAACTTACAAAAGGGTTATTACAACCACTACCTATAAAAGCATGGAAGTGGGACAATATCACTATGGACTTTTTCACTGGTCTCCCAAGAACTTACAAATAAAATAATGAGATATGGTTTATATTGTACTTTCTCACCAATACATCCCATTTTATTTCACTTCGATATGATCTCTCTTGATCAATCTGTCTAGATTTACATGAAAGAAGTGGTAAGGCTACATGGATTTCCATTATCTATAGTGTCCTATCATGAGACAAGGTTCACATCAAAATTATGGAAAAGTCTTCAACATGATCTGTGTAAAAAATGGAATTTCATTATGAACTATCACCCTCAAATTGTTGTCCAATTAGAAAGGACTATTCAAACACTTGAGGACATGCTGAGAACATGCTCAATGTAATTTAAAGGTGGTTGGGGTCAACATATTCTATTAGTTGAGTTATCTTACAAAAATATCTTCTACTAAATCATTCAAATGGAACTTTATGAATCTCTATATGGTTAGAGATATTGAACTCCAACTTTTTGGGATGAATCTGGTAAAGGAAATATTTTTGGGCCTAATCTTGTGCATGAGATGATAGAAAATGATCATGATATCCATAAATAAAATATGTCTAATCAGAGTCGGCATAAGAGATATGAATAAAAGTATTTAAGGGAGTTGAAGTCTAATGATGGTGACAAGGTCATCCTTATAATTTATCCATGAAAGAGATTCATGAGGTTTTGGAAGAAAGGGAAACTCAACCCTGGGTACATTGGCCCATATAAAATCCTTAATCGTGTAAAAGCAGTGGCCTATCGGCATGCACTTTCTAAAAATTTAACTCATGTTCATGATGTATTCCATGTATCCATCTTGAGTAAGTACACACCTACCCTTTAAGATGTACAAAATCCATTGGAGGTACAAATGAAACATTAACTCTCTTATGAGGATCAAATGGGGGAGATCATATGCTGTAGAGATAGGGTTTTACACAACAACACTACCCACCTTGCTAATGTATTGCATAGAAACCACAAATATGAAGAATACACATGAGAATGAGAGGAGACTATGAGGCAGAAGTACCCACACCATTTCTCTTATGTTGGTACAAATTGAAATTTCAGGGATGAAATTTCTTAGAGGGGGGGGGGAGAATTTAAGGACCCGAACCATTGAAAAATATTATATTTCCAGAAAATGTCTATTTTATTATATCATGGTCAATAAAATTATATATGTATACATAAAATGTAATGAAAGTGTTTTAACCATCATATGACTGTTGGTTAACATGGATGTTGTAAACCGTTATAATTTTGAACATTATAATTATGGTTTATAAATAAAAATGATATTTGATAATTAATGTTGAAATAAGAGTCTGTGGAATATACTAGTAGAATAAAAATAGACGAAGCCCATTTAAAGAAGAATGGGAAGGAGGTAGTGTCACTGGGATTTTCTCTAGGCCATGTCTAATCGGAGCCTCAAAATATTATGATTGAACATAATTACCTACGGGATAAGATCATGTTGAATGAAATCACCACTTGAGTAATGTTGTTTGAGCTGCCCCATGTTTCTATCAGCATTGCACAACTTACTCTTTGGTCCTTTGTAGGTGTTATAAGTGATTATGTAATGAGGCCTTAGTTACTTTTTGTATTATTTTTGTATAAATAAATTTGTTTTAGGGTAAAATAGACATCATTATTGAATATAAACTATTAAAATTAATCTTTGATGAATTTTGAGTATTCTTCTACAAAGTTTCATATAATTGTTTAATATTTAAGACATATTTATTTTAAATTAATTTTTATACATTAAATAACTAATACTATTAAATGATTTTTTAAAAATCTATATATAGTGGTGTGATAAGTAATGAGATATAATTGTATATGTAAATAACTGTTTTAAAAATTATTAGTTAACTATTAGTATTTTTCCAAATAGTGAGTTTACATAAAAAATAAATTTATTCTATTGAGAAAATTATTTTGAAAAAATGTATTTTATTTTTTAATTCAAAACATTGGTATTAGGTTAGGGTAAATTTTTGATATTTTTATAGAATGTTTTGTTTTTCAATGAATAGTAAAAACAGAGTTTTGGAGTTCTCGCTGTGTTTAATGACATTGTAATGATGTAATATTTAATTTAAAACTCTAGTAGACTAATTTGGACTAAAATATGATATAAGGTTTCCCAAGTGGCTAAAACCATGTTAAAATACCATGGGTAATCCTTCAGTTTTGAAAATACCACAGATGAGGTGTGCTTTGAAATTAATAAAAAACTTCTTCTCTTTTACTATAAAAACCAAGACATTACTTCGCTTACATTCATTACACAATAATTCCCCTAAAATATTAGAATGTATTACCTCCCAAGGAGTAGTTAAAAAAGTTACCTCAATCCCCCATGGTCCTGACCAAAATCTTTTAGGAGTTACTACTCTAGGTAATGGAATTCCAAACTTCTTTTTTCCTTTCAACTTCCCTTTTATGTTGTATTTCATTAAAATATACATTCCATGTTCTTATTTATATTTTATTCTGTAACCCTACTATATTATGAGTATTTTATGAATGTGTGGACCCTTTTTAATCTCTTTTTAATGTTTTATATGACTACTTTTCATACCAGTTATGCTATAGAATTTTCATCTCATAATCACTCTCTTATATTTTCAATAAATAATTTTATTTTCTTTATATGAAAACCCAAAACACTTTCATTTTAATAGGTATTCAAAAATAAATAAAAATGATTTATTTGATTCTATAATTTACATACATAAAACCATTATTCCCTTTCCATGGGTTATAAGGGATAAAATGATCATGTTTTTAAGCACTTTTTAAAAAGCCATGATTTTGATATGAACCCATTTCTATTATTATCTATGGGATATTCAAGAAATGTATGATTATGATATATGTGTATCACATAAAAATAAAGTCATATTAATGGTTCACCCTGATATTTCTCAAATTCATTGTGTAAAGAAATTAATCTCTAGAGATGAAAAGTTTTACAAAACCATAGTGAATAACATTGTTAATTTTTACGACACCATAGTGACTGACCATGGTGATATGATTATGAAAGTCTAAATTAAGTGTTGTAGTCATATTTTAATGTTATTATTCAAGACGTTATTATGTTATCTCTCTTTATCATTCCATTATGATATAACTCATATTTTTATTGATATTTCTCAAGTTCTCATGTAAATGGTTTCCTTTGTTTACACATACTGGGCCTTCGGCTCACCCTTTCCTTTGATGTATGTCCCCAGGTTATGATATGTAGTAATTGTACATGGGATATACTTATGATGAAGCCTTAAAATATTATCAGAATAACGTTTTTTGAAATAATTTATTAGGTACCTTATTTCTGTGACACTAATATTTAAATATCCCGTATTTGTAAATTGTATTGAAATTTTATGTAATAAAAAGGTGGGATTCCATAGTTGGTATCAAATGATAGTTTAATTATTTGTAGAAATCATGACATCAAAACATTAGGAGGAACTGTAAATAATGGTTTAAATATAGGATAACATTTTGCTATTTGGGTGACATATTATGTGCGTGGTTTTAGAACAAATAAATCCCTATCTAGATAAAAACAAGTAGATGTTGCTCGACAATTATGTATCTAGGGGTAAAACCAAAAAATACATCTTTGATCTAGAATTTAATTTGAAGTGGTGCATGAAACGAAGTCTTACTGAACTCCAAGTATGAAACTCCCAGATGATATTTCTAGTTAATCACCAGCTTTTTATGAACCATTATGAAGTATTTACAGAAAAAGTAATTGTTGATAATGAATAACGTTTTTAAGCATAATGTTTTAAGAAATTAAAATAATTTAGAGTTATAAGATTATTAAATGAAAAATGTTTTTTCACAAGGGTTTTCTATTTTTTTAATGGTGGGAAATATAAGAAACTGTGAAAATGGTGATCGCAATGGGCCATGCACTCATAGCTGTTCGATGAAAGCCAGAATATAAGCATTCATTATAATGTGGAACCAACTAACTCAAGTTATGAAGAATAAATTGAATAAAATAGAGAGAACAATTTCACCATCAAGAGAAAAACGTTATATTTAGTTCATTATGTGTTAATCAAAACAAAATTTTAGTGTATATACAAATCTATTGATTACAGAATTGTGGATAAGCTCTATAGAAAAGATCTAGTATGTAATTCCTAGTTCTGAAGAAGAGAATGTCACCATGGTTGTCTATCACTTAGAGGGATAAGCAAATCATTGGGGAGAACTACTTAAGAACATGATTCCAAGAGGGGATATTGAATATATGGAGTGGGAGGAGTTTTGAGGGATCTTCATTAATATGTATTTCCATCGTTTGTTGAGAAAAAAATGGAGAAAAAATTTCTCGACATGAAGCAGAAAGAGAATGGATGTGTTGGAAGGTATGATATGAAAATCAAAATACATTCTTATTACACCTCAAGATTTGTCAAGGATCGTAATGGGAAGGTTTATGGAATATTTGGTGGACTGAGAATCTAGCAAACTGAGACTATGATAGCTTTGATGAAATCATGTTGAGTACTATGAATGACAAACTAGAGTTTGGTGATCTGTAGTGGTCTAAGAATCCAATTAAAAGAAGTGATAAGTAGAGGCAATCTTGGGGTGGATATTTGATTAGGGAAGGGGTTGAAAATAAATTTAAACTTCTCACATGTAATAAATGTTGGAAGAAGAATTCAGGAAACTACCTTATCGACTATGGGAAGTGTTACAAGTGTTTAAGTGAAGGCCATATTGAACGTAATTGTAATAGTTAGGTGAATCCTCAACTTCCCAACACTAACAAAAAAATGGAAGATGGTGCAGGTCCTACAAAAATCCCAATGCTTCAAGTGTGGATAGCTAGGGCCCATTTCCAATCACTATCCAAATTAGAGAAATGTGAAGGGGAATCACAATCATCCTCATAAGATGACAATGGAGCAAGGTTGTGATTTTTCTATCACAATAGCTAATGTTGAAGCTCCAAATAATTTGGCGGCATATAATCTTGTTGTTATCTAAAATCTAGAAAGTAAGTTGTTTGGTTAATTCTGTATGAATTAATTTGTTTCCTCCACATTTCCAAAGAATATATAATCAAGCCATGAACAAATAAAAGTTGAGTAATCTGTCAAGACTCCAGAAGCAATTATACAATAATCAAAAGTGTTTAGAAACTCTAGTATTTACTTTAGCGAGGACAATCTTATCAAAAATATTGTAGTAATTACCATGTTGGAACTTTACATTATATTAGGGATGTACTAGATCTCAATATATATTTCTAAGATCAAATGATGAAGCAAGGATATATTAGTAGTCTCGAATGGAAATCCTAATGTTATCTTTCAAGCAGAGATATCCCATCCTAATATTTTTTTCAGAAGAATCTCATATATCCTTCATTATGAATTTTATCGGTGAAGATGAAGAGAGAAATGAGAGTATAAGGATATAAAATGTCCCCATATTCTTGGAATATATTGAAATATTTCATTAGGAGTTACGAAGACTTCCCAAAAAAGAGAGGTAGTGTTCTCCATTGAACTCATTCTTTGTTCCAAGATGATTTCAAAACCCCAGTATAGAATGGAGACTGTGGATCTAGAGGAATTCATGAATCAACTCCAATATCATTTGAAGATGTGGTTAATTCAAAAAATACTGTCTACTTGGAGAGAAAGTATTCACTTTGTGAAGAAGAAGTATAGATCAATGCAGCGTGGAATTGATTATAGGGAATTTAATGTAATTATATTGACGAGAAAACGTCCACTTCCATGAATTGATGACCTGTTTGACCAGCTTTTGGGGTTTAATTATTCTCCACGATTTATTTTCGGTCTATTTATCATCAATTAAGGATGATAAAAGAACATATTCAATAAAATTCCTACTAATCAAGATATGTACATTATGATATTGTTGTCATTCCCTTTGGATTGTCTAATGCACTTTCTATATTTATGGATTTTATGAATAGTGTATTTTAGGACTTAATTGATAATTTTTTGGTAGTTTTTACTGATGATATTTTGATGATTTCCAAAACTCACAAGGATCATTAGGATAATCTAAGGGTTGTTTTGAAAAACCAACAGATGGAAAGGATTTTTGGAAAGTTCTTCAAATGTGAATATTGGTTACAAAATGTTTTTTTCATGGGGCACACTGTACCCAATGTAGGAATCTCAGTTTTCCTAGTAAAGACATAGATTGTAGAGGAGTGGCCTCATCCTTAAAAAGTAACTCATATTCATAGTTTCCTTGTATTAGTGGTATATTATAAGAGTTTTTTGAAAAAATTTCATGCCTTTCTAGTATATTAAAAAATTCAACTAAAAAATGGATCAAGTTCATCTGGACAAAAGTGTGTGAAGAATATTTCCAAGAGAAGAAGAAGGTATTAGTTACTACACCAGTGTTAACTCTACCCTCAATCAGAGAAGAATTAGTTATTTTTAGTGATGTATATCTGAATGGTATTGGGTGTGTCCTCATGAAAAATGAAAAATTCACTGATTATGCATCTCAACAGTAGAAAACTCATGAAAATAATTATACTACAAATGATCTTGAGTTGGATGCGGTTGTTTTTTCTCTAAAAATATAGAGGAAATATCATTATGTGTAAAATGGGATATATACACATACCATAAATATTTTATGTATATTTCTTCACACATACTGAATTTAATGTGAGGCAAATGATACGATTGATCTTCTTAATGATTATGATTGGTCAAATCATTATCCTTCTGGAAGCGAAAATATTCACTGACGCATTAGGTTTGGAGGAACCTATTGTTATGGAAATGAAAAATATTCAAAGAGATATCTTGATCAAAGAGTTAGTGAAACTGGGCATGGGAATTATTAGGGAATGGAAGTCATTGATCATATCCCATATTATTTCTCAATCATAATTGTTAGTGAATATTATGAAATCAAAGAAAAAAGATTCATTGATTCTAAAGAAGATTTAAGATATTGAGGATGGAATGTTTACCAAGTTTAATATTGATTAAGATGGTGTACTGAAATTTTGTATAATACTATGTGTTCCATATATTGTAGAAATAAATAAGGATATGATGGATGAAGAATATAACTCTACCTTATCTATACAGCCTGGAATCACGAAAATGTAGAGGGACATTTATGATCAATATTGGAGGGATAATATGAAAAGGGAGATAGATAAATACACTAGAAGGTTCCTGGTACGTCTCTAAGTGAAGTAAGATCAACAACATCTTTAATGGGTATTACAACCACTACTTATACCAGCATGGATGTGATAAAATGTCACTATGGAATTTTTCACTAGTCTGTGTAGAACATCCAATGGAAACAATGTGATATGGATTACATTGGACCATCTCCCCAATACTAACCATTTTATCTTCGTTCGAATATATTTCACTCTTGATCAACATTCCAGGATTTACATGAAGTGGTAAGGCTACATGGAGTTCCAATTTCTATCGTATCTGATCATGATCCATGGATTACATAAATTTTTGGGATATGTCCTCAACAGGATTTGTGTAGTGAATTGAATTTTAATATGTCATGTCACCCTCAAATATATGACCAATCTAAAACTAATATTTAGATACTCAATGACATGGTGATAATATTCTCAATGGAATTTAAAAGTGTCTGGGATTAACATATCAAATTAGTTGAGTTCTCTTACAACAACATCTTCAACTCAAGAATTAAAATGGAACCCTATGAATCTCAATATGTGATGTAATGTAGATCTTATACCTGTTGAGATGATGTTGGTGAGAGAAAACCTATGGGTTATAATCATGTGAAAGAAATGGCAGAAAAGGTTTGTGCCATCTAGATACACATTAAGACAACTCAGATTACGTAGAAGTGCTATGCAGAAAACCATCGAAGGGACTTGGAGTTTGATGTTGGGGACAAGGTGTTCCATAAAATTTCTCTACTTAAGTGATTCATGAGGTTTGCGAAGAAATAGAAGCTCCTCCCTAGGTATATTTTCCCCGATCGAATCCATGACCACATAAGAGTGGGGGCCTATCATCTTGCACATATTCAAAATTATGATCATGTTCCTGATGTATTCCATGTATCCCTCTTGAGGAACTATATACCCGAAACATCACATGTACTAAATCCTGAGGTTATAAAACTTGAACATGACCTACCTTATGAGGAGAAACCAGTAGAGATCTTGGATTGTATCGACAAGGTTGTACACAACAACACTACCTAGTTTGTTAAAGTGTTTTTGAGGATACACAAATATGAAGATGGCGAACGAGAACCAGAGGAGACTATGATGCATAAGTACCCACACCTTTTCTCTTTTGAAATTGAAATTATAGGGACATAATTTCATAAGGGTGGAAATATGTAGTGACCCAAATTTTTGAAAAATATTTTGTTTCCTGAAAATGTATGTTTTATTGTGTCATAATAATTTAATCTATTTTTTATAATGTAAATGTAACCATCATTTATTGACTGTTATATGACCATTGGTAAATATGACCATTGGAAACCATAATATTTCGTAACATTATAATTATTGTGTATAAATAGAAATGATTTTGGATAATTTATGCAGAAAAATGAGTTTATGGCCCCTACTAGTAGAATCATACCTTTTGAAGCTTATTTGTCAGAGCATGGGAATGAGGTAGCATCACTGAGATTTTCTCTGGACCAATCCCAAGCTGAGCTTCAACACATTAAGCTTGAACCAAATCACCTATGAGAAAGCTTCAAGTTAATAGAAATTACCACTTGAGAAATTTTGTCTGAGACTCCCCAATATTCTGTCACCATTAAACAACATACTCTTAGGTCCTATGTAGGTGTTATAAGGGGTTATTTAATGACTAATTAGATAATTTGTCTAATCCATTTGTATAATTAAAATTATTTTATTGGGTATAATAAACACTATTTTTGAATTTAAAATGTCAAAATTAATCTTGGATGAATTTTAATTATTTTTTAAGAAGTTTGATAATATTTATTAATATTGAAAAAAATAGTATTTTAAAATAATTTTTATACAAAATATAATTGATATTGTAGAATGATTTTTGAAAAAATGAACATGTACTAATGTGATCAATAAGGAAATTTGAGTCATATAAGATCAACTTAATTATTCATAAATAGTAACTTATGGATACTAATATGAACTTTATGAATAGTGATTTCACCAATATAATATTAACATTACCTAGGGAAGTATAAATATATTTCAGGAATCTTGAATAGTAACGTGATATAATAGAATAATTAAATATCTTTTTTAAGAATTATTAGTTAATTGTTTCTATTTTATAAAGTCAGTAGTGATATTACATTAAAATAAAATTCCACATATTTATAAAATTAATTTCCTAAAAAAGTTTTCATTTTTTAATTCATAACATTGATTTTAGGTTATGTTGAATTTTTTATTTTTTTATAAATTTTTTTGTTTTTTGATGAATAGTTAAAATAATTTTTTTGAGTTTTGACTGTGTTTGATGAAATCATAATGATTTAATATTAAATTTATAACTCGTGTTGACTGTTGTGGATTAAAATATGATTGGATGTGTCCCAAGTGGCCAAAACCTTGGGAAAATACCATGGGTAATCACTTGGTTTTTCAAATACCATCAATGAGGTGTCCTCTGAAATTAATAAAAAAACTATCTCTCGTTTACTATAAACCCCATGCCATTACATCATTTACATTCATTCCAAAATAATTTCCCTCTAATATATGAGAGTATTACCTTCCAAGGAGTCCTCCAAATTTGTCTTAAATATCCCAAGGTCCCGACCATCATGTTTTAGTAGTCACTACTCAATGTAAATAAATTCTCAACTTCTCTTTTCCTTTCATGTTCTCGTTTATGTGGTACATCTATCAAATTTCAACATCACATTTTTTATTTCCATTTTATTATTTCCTTATAATGTATTATAATTATTTTATTAATGGTTTAACCATATACCCTCTCTTTTTTCTATTTTATAAAACTATGTCTCATACCGATTATCTTGTAGGGATTTCTTCTCAAAATATATGTCTTTTTCTCAAAAAATTATTTTTATTTTAATTATGTGAATACCAAAAACTCATTAATTTGTAGAGGAATTAACAAATATATAAAATTAATTTATTTTATTAGGTAATTTAAATACATAAAACCCTCATTAAATTTTTGTGTGTTATAAATTACATAAGGATCTTGTTTTAAATCACTTTTTAAAGCGCTATGATTTTGATATGAAACCCATTTATTTTATTATCTATGGGTTATTTATTAAATTTTTGATTATGATCTTTGTAGAACATATCAAAATAATAACATATTAAGGGTTCACCCAGGTATCACTCTAATGCATTGGATAATGAGATTAATCTCTAGAGACGTCATATTTTACGATACCTTGGTGAATAACCATTGTAATATTTATAACACCATGAGGGTGGAACTTGGTGATATTCAAATTAATGTATATATTAAATATTTTAGAAACATTTTCATGTTATTATTCAAGATATTATTATTTTTATAAGCCTATTTATCATGTTGTTATTATATTCCTCATGTTGTTATTGATATTTTTCATGTTCACATATAAACTATTTCCCTTGTTTATCCTTACTAGGCCTTTTTATCACCCTTTCCATGGATGTATGACCCCAAGTTATGAGATATAGAAATTTTACTTAGGATTAACTTATCATGAATCCTTAAAAGTCGATTTGATGAATGATTTATGTTATCATGTATTTTATACTTTATATATAAGACACTAAACATTAAAGGTCCTCCATTTTTAAAATGTATTTAAATGTTACATAATAAAGAGAAGGTATTCCATAAAAGATTTACTAAATACAAAATATTAAACTCAATTTAATGTATATCTGATTTTCTAGTGAAAAGCACTTTTAAATTGGGTAAGAAAATGAACACTTTTTAGATGAAATTATTTTTTCTAATAGTTTAAGTTTTTATAAGTATTACATATTCTAGAAGATATTATAAATTGTCTAAAATATATTTAAAAAATTTCCAAGAACACTCTAATCGAAGATGAATTATATAAAATTTTCTTCAAACCACTTAATTTAGATTTTTGTTAAACAACCAAATATAAAACATCAGATATTCAAATAAAACTAGAATAAGAATTGAATTTGAATGAATGTTTATAAATTTTATAAGTAATTTTTGAAACTATAATATTATTATTACAAATATTTACCTCAAAAAATAATAGGCATAAATTATCTTGGTATTTTTCCTTTGAATAAGAGTCACTTGTGTTTTCATTTCTTCAAATATAGTAATATCATCCCCATATTATGAAGAAGTAAAATTTTCATCATCTGAAAAACAGTCACTAAATTAATCATCCCAAAAACTATAAAAATTTAAATTAATTCTATGTTAATAAGATAATATATATATTCCTTAGTTATAATGTTTTTAAAACTCTTATTAATGTTTTAATAAAAGGCAACAATTATCATACTTTTATTGATATATTTTAAAGAACTATCATACTGGTGTATCCACCACTTTTACTCAGTGTCTCTTATTCTTTCAGTATCCTAATATAATTAATCCAAAAAAATATATTATATTTCCTTTCATCTCTCATAAATATCATATATTCTAACCTAATATGATGAGGATTATTTTATTAATATAATATCATTTATTAAGTCTCTCTAATTTTTATTCTTGTACTTACAATCATTTTGATAATAATATTGTAAATTATACTTCTAAAGAAATTTTTTTACCCATATCTCTAGTTGGTGAAGATTATTTACGCTACCATAAAAATTACTACATTAAAAATGTTGTTTTTATTTTTTGAAAATCAGTCTTAAAAATATTGTCTTTAAAATTAAAACCACTATAAGTAATATTAAAAATGGTATAAGAAATATATACCACATTTTTCCTCTTTTATTTGTTTGGATTATATTTTTAACTTTTTGACATATTCCATGGATATACCAGTAACATCATAATAATTTAACTTCATAATGATCATTTTTTTATCAACAGATGTGAAATTAGTTTCCCACTCATTCAGATGTATATTTGTACGTTTTCAACCAACTAGTATTCTAAAAATTCATTCTAAATTTTAAATTGAAGCCCATTTACTACTATCATAAACCTCTAAAAAATCAATTCAATAGACTCTCCAACTACAAAATAATAAACTTGATAGTTAGTAAAATTTATAGACGTTCTCATTTATATAAAATTGTATGTTGCTAAATGGTTTATTTATAATTTATTTGATCTGAAGTTATCTAATTCACATGAATATATATAACTATAGAATCTATGTGTAATATAATAAGACCACATATTCATAAAAATTTTATTTTCTAGAAATTTCATAATTTCTTCTTAAGTGAAAGGTGAACATTCTTTATCCAAAATAATGAAATTTTATGCATAAAAAGGAATTTATATATAAAAATATCAATCAGAAATATATTCTTTGGTCATTCTAGTACTCATAAAACAATCCATCAATGATAGGTGGAATACTACTGTAATGATTTACCAAAGTTACAAATCTATGTCAGAATATAACAAAAAACTAATTTACTATGAAATTAACATAAGTAAACTTAGTCATAACAATTTTCGGTAAACTATTGTAAAAAATAATACATAAAATCTAAATACAAGAGACCTAATTACATACCAAATGTTATTTCATATAACATAATAGGTACATAATAAAAGGGGTTGAATTTTATAATAAATAAATCTTAGGAATTTTCAATCCCAAATACCAATTATTTAAAACATACTATAATCTCACAAATCAGATCATAAATATAATTTAAATTAATCAATTAGTAAAAACAATCTAATTAAAAAGTAAATATAACAAGACAAATAAAATATGAGAATATAAAATTTCAAATGAAAACATAGAATATGGCTTAAAACCATGTACTCCTTCGATGAATATTGTTACAAAGATAAAAATATCAATTTATGTTGTTCTTCACTTTAAACCAATGTGATGATGGATTATTTCAACTAACATGAAGAAACCCATTACTTTATGAAAGACCTCAATAGACACCTTAGAAATGTGGATAGTTAATAACTAGAAGATCCATCAGCACTATGGTTATAAATAGATTCCTATCCTAAAAATATCATCACCATCCAAATATAGATATCTATCTTCCCAATCATTAAATATATTAAATAAACACCATTATAAAAATCTCAATTATACACACTGTAAAATCCTCAAATATTATATCAGAAATAAAATATTAAAAATAATAAGTTATAATGATTATATAATGAAAACTTAAAAAATGGATTCAATAAGGGGAAATACACATAAATAAATACTACTATAGTAATAATCACACTATGAAATAAATTTTTTTAATATTTAATGTGATAAGATAAATAGTCACATGAATTTCCTTATATAATAGATTTCATTTTTATAGTTTTAATCTAATCCATAAAAACTGGGTTGTATTTACAAATGGTGATATATGAGTCATATTTTACAAACATAGGGTTTTATTATAATAACACTAGAATAATGATCCTATATATTCTAATTGATTCTACAACATACTGTATCTTCTGATAAATTCATTTTATACTACATAAATTCTAAATCATATGGAAAAAATAGTATGAAATCTTAGATCATTGTATATTCATTAACATTAATTCAACATTAAATTCATAAAATTTATTTTCACTAGATTTTCATCCTACATAACAAAAATATATTAAAAAAAATTATGTTAAATTAAATTCACGTTTAAGTGTATTTTTTTATAAAAAAGGATTCGAAGGATTCATTGAGTCAACAATTATATATTAATATTGTATTCCTATTGGTAGAGATGTATTTCACTATACCACATTAATGCTTTTGGTGACACAATAGAATTTATTGTTTTTTGGTAAATTCTTGTTTGGTTTTGAATAAATTATGTGAATGTGATTCATGTTATTAATTATTTATAGTTGATAAATTGATTTTTTTCATTTAATTGTTATTTTTCTATTTTAAAAGTTTAATTCCTTCCATATATGTATGAGGATTTGCTTTTGGTTATTGTTACCAAACTGTGGTAAATTACATATGGGATTTGAGGGTCACAATCAAAATTACTATTAACTAATTTTGAGTCTATATGTGGTGGTTCATTGAATAAAATTATAAGAGTGTGTTTTTGAGGAAGACATTATATGTAGGCATTGTTTATGATATCATGGTTTTGTAAGAAAGTATCATTAGTTGTACCTAGCATATGAAGTTGATTAGAGAAACCATCTTGATGTAGAAGGGACCATGTTATCTTATCAATGATTTTTTAACATACTGATCAATATGTAGGGTTTTTTTGGAATTAGGGTTTCACTATATGTGTTGATTCATACATATAACTTTCTAATGTTATGGTGATTATATGTGTAAAATTTAGTGATCACTAACATAGGCAGTAAATGTGATTATAATAATTATAATATTCTATGATTCTTTCTATGTGATAAGTTTTTTATATCATTTTGAAGTGATATTAATAAAGTGATTTCTTTTTTGGGTTTGGGATGAGTAAATTTAGCTTTAATACAATTTTTTATTATAGGGTAAACCTAGAGTCCAGAGAGACATAGAAAATAGCCTTGATTGAGTTCTAGAAATAGAATATTCCTATGTATAATGGATCCATCACTATAATGAGACTATAAAATGGTTATAAGTGGTTGAGATAGATTTATAGCTATTCCACAATCAGATAAGAATAAATTTCTCTTATTCAAGAATTTTTTATCAGTTTTCGTGTGTTAGTGGTGGATTTCATACATTGTAGATTATAATGAACTTATAATCAGATGGACTTGATTTCTATATTTTTTTAGTATAGATCTTTATCAAACTATATAACACTTCAAGGATATTGAGAGTTGATGGTGATTCAATAGAGTGGTTATTCAATTAAAGATTTTTTGTGAGTTTTGTGGAGTTCATGAGTTATTATACTAATCCTATTAATATATATAATCCAATGTCTCTTCCTTTTAAATATATTTTATGTATGAGATCTAGAGATTGTCAAAGATCACTAATCTAAATTTTTTATAGTGACATTTAAAAATACTGATATTATAAAGATTTTATGATTGAGATATGACCTTTGATGGGGATTTTTCAACATTATTTAGATTATAGTATAAATAATGGTTCATGTTCATCATCATTGATGAAATTGAATGTTAGGAGGGGCCATGGGATCCAGGTTTGAACTTTTTCACATTTATCATTTGTTGGTAGTATGCATAAATCTATTGGAACATAGGGGTTTTTATATTAATATTATAGAAGTTTGATCCACTGATATGTTTAATTCCCATAATTATATGATGGTTTAAGATGGTGTAAATTGAGTGTGACTATTAATGAACCACCCTACTAGAAACCTTAGAAATAATTTCAACGATAACAAAAAGATAATTGACTATTGGGACCACCATCTTGGGGGAGGGGTGTCTAAAAGATGAAATCTCTGAGTAGCTCAGAAACCTTATAGATAATTACCTAACCAGAAGGGAGGTAAATGAAAACATGCATGGTGATGATGATAATGAAATATCAAAATAAAAATCAATATTTTTTGAATATCAATAGGTAGATGGACTAGAACTGGTTTTCTATATATTTTATATCAAGTATACTATTTCTTTGAATTTTGATAAGTATGGGTGATTTTAAACCATTTGTTGACCCATAAATATTTTATGGATTATCTCATCTAGTTGAAAAGTACGACAGACCGCAAGAGTGGACTCTTAAAGCGATATGCCATATGAGGTTTTCAGATGTGTGTGGTTGTAAGATATATATAGGAAATTGAAAAATAACTTAGAAATTAATCATATTAAGAATGTAACCATATAAAATATTCCTTTGCATGGTTAGTAGTATACTTTATGGCATTATTTTAATTATTTTTAGTGAATGGAGAATTTCCCTAGCTTGAATATTGATTATATTTTATTTATTAAAGATCATATTTTCTTTTGTGGTTGATATGAATTGGTCAATATGGTACTATATATTAGTTGGTGATATTGATCCTTTATGCATATGATGTGGATATGGAGGACTTTTCCAAAGATGTGATAGATTATATTGATGTGTTTCCAAAATAGTATATGAGATATCCTTCAAAAAGAGATATTATTACTAAGATATGGATTTATTTTACTGTTTATCCTATTATTATGGTTTTTTTATATAAATTTAATAAATTTTATGGTTTATTAATTAGATATATGATGTTTTGTAATGAGGTTATATTTAGATTAATTTTTCGCAATGGGCCTATTAGGTGTTGTTAACAAAGAACACAAATAAAATCATGAGGCTATTTATTAATTACTGGTGGTTAAACTAGGTGATAGATAGAAATTTTTATCCTCTTCCAAGGATAGATGATTTCATCAACAATTTTAAATAGGTTAGTTAGTTCTCTATGATTCATTTATGATCTTTTCATCACTTGATTATGTTTAAAGATAAATATATCTCTAATAAATCATTTTTATATTGATATATGCACTTTTATTTTATCATAATGTTATTTGGGATTATAATTTCACAAAACATGTTTATTAGGATTATAAATATTTTATTTGAACTAAATCATGATAATTTTTCCATGGCATCAAAAAATTATATCATAGTTTATTCAGTGTAGTGTGAGAATCATTAAGAGTATCTCTAAAGGTTTTGAATTATCTTAGGTAGCACTATTTTCTTGGTAAAATTTATATCTATTGGTTATGGACATGTTTGTTAAATTTTAGTTGTCTTGTTATTTTGGATCATATTATAGCATTTACATGATGATGATTGAGGATATTATTATGTAGAAATTAAAAAAAATAACCTTTAAGTCTGACATTTCTTAGGATTGGTTGTTTGTTATTAGAGGTTCAAATACATGTTTTATTATATTATGACTCCACTACCATCTTTATCAAAGGATGAAAATTTTTCCCAAATATTGTAGTGTCATTGTTCTATTGAAATCTAGAATCATAAATTGTTATGTTTTCTAGTTCATTGATTACCTATGGAGGGAATTATATTTTATGAGTTTAGCGATGCATCTCATATGGGTTTTGAATATATATTGATAAATTAGAGATAATAAATTTCTTATATTATAAAAATTTACCTCTTAATGGACACAAATATGTTCCCCATGATTTATAATGGATTTTAGTTGTTTTTTCAATAAATAATTATTATAATTATTCTATTGGGTAATGATATATATATTATTAAAATCATAATAATTTAAAATATATCTTTTCATATAAGTATTAAAATTGTTAATAGAGAATCTGGTTGAAATTTTCAAATATTAGGACATCATGATCATGTATATCCCTATAAAAGGTATGGTGGTGGATTATTTTTTATTTAGAAATTTATATGGTGATGTTTTTCATTTGTAATGTGAGTAATATAATGTAATAGATTTATTGGAATCACTTCACCTTTATTATATTGAGATTAATGAGGTAGAAAGTATTTATTAGATGATAGTGTAAACTTAATTATTGTGATTGATAAATAAGTATTATCTATGATACATTGAGGTTGTTTTGTTTAGATATCGTATTGTGAATAATGAAGATTTTAAAGGTTAGTTTAAGGAAAATGAAAATCAAGTATTATTTTGTAGAAGGTAATTCTTTCCTTAGTGTTTGTGGGAATAATTTTTTAATTATTTTCATAGTTCATATTTGATGAAACATCCCAATATAAAAAATATGTATCCTATCATAATTAATTTTTCTTGGTGTCATTGGATAAAAGAATATATATATATATATGTATGTATATCAGTGTTAATTATGTATATAATAAAAATCCAAACATCAGGATTCAACAGCATTGTTTCACACAACACTGATTCCATCGAAGATGTGAGAGGATATTTTAAGGGTTTTTTTAATATTATATCATTTATTAATTTTTTTATTCTTTTTTATCATTGATAAATTAATAAAGTTGTACGATTACTTATTGATTAATGTATTGATATAAGTGGATATATTGGTTACGATTTATGCGATGAAGGTGGTTAAGCTTCATGTTGTATGAAAAAAATAATCTTCATTCTTTATTTAGCTAATTAATGTGGAAAGGATTTTATCATACTTTGGGTACTAATTTTTTCCTTAAAACACATTTAATTTTTATACTGATGGTGAAAATGTTGGGAAATTCATATGTTGAATGATATATTAAGGGTGTGTTCCCTGGATTATAATCGACCATAAAGAATTTTTTACCATTATTTATTTTTTAGAAGAATATTTATAATTTGTCCAAGGGTAAAAAACATCATATGCCTTTTTATATGAGATATTGATAATACCAATATGTTAGTCTATGTTTCGTGAAGAAAAAATAGTTGGTCTAATTATAGTCGATCTATGATTGAATTTTTATGATTCATTCAGGGTTACATGAGGACTAATCAATGTAAAAAATAATATAATCATTGAAGTGGTGTCCATTTGAATTTTATATTGGATATCATGTATTCTTATGAGTTTCCCATGGATGTAGAAAACAAAGATTAAGAATGGAAGGAATGTTTTTATCTATATTAATTATCCTACATGAGTTGTTTCATCATGTTAGAGTGTTTTCATATCAGCTGTTATTTCCTCTAAGTTACAGAGGATTCATGAAATGATCTTTGTTTCATATCTTTTGATGTACTATCTTGATCCTTTTTATATGTTTTATATTATGATATTTTGATATCGAAGAGGATATGAATTTTATAGAGAATACAATGAAAATTAAATATCAAAAAGGGAAATTCATATGTAGAAAAGTTATTCATTTATTATTTGGTTATAAGTGATATTTTTATGTTATTATAAAGAACATGTAAAATGGAATATCAAATATGATCTTGATATCTACATTTTTTTTAAAAAATCATTTTTATTTTTTGATTTAAATTTTTATTTCAATTATAGAATTGATGTAATGGTAATATTTATTAGATTTATTTTCCATGTAATATTATGGGTAATAATTTTTGAGTTTTAAAGTGTGGGGTGATATACGAAACCAAAAATTCAAAGATTTTGAGTTTATGATATTCTGATCAATTATTTTTATAAAGAACAAAATAGTAATTTTACTCGACACAAAACTAAATATTGAGGAGTTGTTGGATGTGAGGTGTTATATTTTTCATTGTAATACATTTATTGATATTATAATATTATTGGAATTTTTAGTTATTGTTGGTTGAATATGGAATTTATTTATTTATTTATAAAAATATTTTTGAAAATATTTTTTTATTTAAATAAAGAAATTAAATTATATGTTTTATATAGTAATATAATTCTTGGTATATTATAGATATTGAAATTTTAATAATTTTTCATGTTTATGACATGTATAATCTACAAACATTGTTTGGAGAATCCAATGAGAAAGTCAATAGTCTAATTTATGGGAGTATGTCATGGTTAGATGGGGGAATAAAGGGTTAGCTCACATTTTCCCCGTATTTAATCTGAGATAATTTCATACATTTTCTATCTCTTATCAATAAATAATATAATATAAAAACATACATTACTGATAATCATAGGAATAGAATTAAAATTAGTGTTGATAAATGATTAATGATCATGGTGGAATAGAAATAAGAGACATAAAATTATTATCTTCTGAATTTATCTCTATGGGTATTATATACATTTATTCTTATATTATGGTTAGATAATTTATAATAATCCAAAATTATTATTATATAGTAAATTTGAAATTCAATCAAAAGGTATTTTGGAAATGTATGATGAACAAGGGATGGGGGAAATGATATTCAATATATATATAAATTTAATTAAATCTAAAATTAAATATGGTAGATTAATGTTGTATATTCATAAATCATTTTCTTAAATGGGAAAAATAAATTCCATTTTAATATAGTTAAACTTTTTAGAATTATAATATATTAACTATGGAGTATATATAATGATATATATAAAAGAAAATATTTAATTTTGATCATTATATATAAGTTTTTAAGATAAAAATTTTCATTGATCAGTATCTATTAATATATAAAAATGATTTTATTTTGAAAATTAAATAATCATAGGATATGGAAAATAATCTATGTGTAATGAAAGATGAATTTTTGAATTTTTTTTGTTTGTTAAGAAAAATAAAAATAGGGAATTCCCCTCTATAAAATTGTAACACTATCATATTGCATAGAGTTTGATGATGCGCAAGTGACTTAGTTGGGGTCATAAATTATTTGAATGATGACAAAAAAATTAGAAAAGAGGGAATTTTTCATGTCATTTACAAGGAGGCGGTGTAGTTTCCACATGATTCATGAAATAATTAAACAACAAAATTACATATTAATTATGGTTCATTCCATTTTTTCTCACTTCCACGTTTCATGAATATTATAGGGGATCATATTAGATGATTTGATACTTGTGATAACATTATAATATCTTATCAAATTTTAGTTAATCCTCCCATGTGTGAATATATGGAAATGTTATCTCAAAAGGAGTTTCTGGATGATAATACTTTTTTGAAAGATGTTTTATAACATGTGATGTCTAGAGATAAGGTTATATAATTTATTTGGTTTAAGGATATGAATAATATCAGTCAACTGGTGAATTAATCCATAAAACAATTTTCAGTAAACCTTGTTTGGAGTGTGATACAAATTTAAGACATATTATTTACTCTCAATAATCTAGTTATGGATAGCCTATAATGGTTCATGGTTAATAAATGTGGAATGATTATATTTCCTAAGACCATAATATGTGCAGTGGAATAAATAGGAGATGTTAATGATAGTGTGTTTTTTAATCAATTTCAATTCCCATTGATAATAAAGATAGTTATGTAGATAATTATAATTGATATGTGATGTATTATAGTGATTTTGATGGTTTTGGATGGGATATTACTTAATGGTGGACCCTAAATAATATGATTAGATTCCCTAGTGGTGGAAAGTTTCTTGGATAATATACGGTTTAATGAAGAGGGATCTTGAGGCCAGACACACATAGAATATAAAAACTTTTATATGGGTAGTTAATAAACAAACCAATAAATATAGTTTCATAAGAGTACTAGTGGGTGGATAGTTATAATAAATATAGTATTTAATGTTCCTAGGAGTGAAAATATAATTGAGGTTATTATAGAGAGTTGCCTATAAGTGGGTAATTGTTAATATTTATTATAGAGAGGTATGTATAGGTAGAAAATTCCATGGTTTCTAGTATATGGATAAGATGTGATTTTAATTTTATACTAATTATGTGATGTTGTAGTCAATAGAAAGTGTTTGGATTATAAGTTAAAGTATATTAGTATCTTGGATGGTTTTATTGGGGGGTGGATAATTAAATTGTTTAAAATTTTAATTATACACATGGGAGAATTAACATGCTTCATTAACATGGATGCATGAGAGTTCAAAGGTTGATCCTAATGAGAATATTTATATGCTCAAACCTATTTTACAAACACTAGTTTAAAAATTATATATATATATATATAGATTTGATAGTGGTCTTATGAAACACTAGGTCCATCTATAAGAGAATTATTAGGGGAGGTGGATTTCATTATAACATGGTAGATGTATAATGTAGAAGATAAATTGTTTTGTTTTTTTGGAAACTTGTGGGGTATTTTGTACAAACATATCCCTATTTTGATATAAATTATTCATTTATTATGGTTTTTGTGGTTATATATATTATTAAAGGAGTTATGGTAGATTAATTTAATGTGGAAAATTCTTTATATATATTTGTGTTGACATACCATTTCTGTTAGTCGCTAACTCATGGCCTATTAAAAATTTCAGATTTGGGGGGTTATGCTCATACTAATTATAACCTAATATGGAATCATAGAATGGTAGTTAGTGAAGTGGTGGGCCACCACTAGGACTCTACGGGTCCATCATGTTCAAAAGGGTAGGGTCAATGGTTCTTCCCCACTGCCCAGGACACCTAATTCTTGTAGGTATTCCATATGGTTTTTGGATGGTGGAATAGTGTCCAAATCAACTCATTAATCTATAATTAATAACCAATTATCTATTTCTCATGATTTTTATTCAATCCCACCATGTTTAAAACCATTATATAGACAATTGATATTTACCAAAACAATATACTTGTTAATCTGAATCTAAAAAAGTATACTCAAAAAAAGTATACTCACTCGAATAACACTCCACTAAAAAATAACTCTTCCTTTATTCCACTAGATCTAGATATCTTGTAGTTTTGTAAATTCTACACTATAATTATTTTCATCAGTAGAAATCTAGACAGATCATTTTTATAAAAAAAACATGAGTTATCTTGGTTTCCAAATCAATGTGGATGCACATTATCCTATCTCAAAACACCCATCATGCGCCCAACACAAAACTCCAATAACATTATCACTCTCATTATAGCCTAAATTCCAACAACTTTGTCGTACACCGACACACCTTATATTCCCATAATATTATCATTGTATTAATCCTGGTCTTATGGTGCACCTACAATAATTACCTAACAATAAATGCCTAATTTTTATAATACTACTTCCCACTGTAGGATTCTCCTAACATATATATGACACATGTGGTCCAAACAACCCAACTATTATTTAAATTACCCATTTCCTCGGGCCTTACTAATAACATACACTCCATGACCATTAATCACCCAAATTTGTCAAATCAATTATAAAACACATGTGAATAATGACCAATTGATCCCAATCAAAACCCCAATCTCAAAACTCATTGGTTACTCCAATTTTTTTAAAAACCCATATTACTATTAAAATACTAATAAATTTCATCAATTTGAAACAATTAATATCATTTCACACACCCAACATGAGTTATTATAAAAAATCAAATCCATGTATTACTGTGATTTTCTACTACAGATGAAAATTCTTAGATCTCTATAATTAAAATATTATTTTTGAAATATTATTCTATAAAAACCATATTATAAACATCTATAAATATTTAAAAACCACCTTTTATACATCAATACCTAAAGTTGTTGATGTATTAATTTTAAATAATGTAGGGACCTACAAGTCCATAAATTGTGAGTGGATCCCTTAAAAGAGTAGTGAGAAAATGAAGAGGAAGACAATAATACTTTCCACAAAAAATGATCTAGAGAATGAGAAATACAAAGTGACCACGGGAAATTAGTGATCCGACTTTAAACATTGTAAAGGTAGTGTGGTTTAGAATAGAGGTGATCTGGACTGAAAATCATTATTGGCAGTGAGCCTTATTTAATTTGGTATAATTGGAATGTTGTCATTGTATTCTATTTTAATTTAGAACAATTAGGGTGAACAAAGTAAAAATCATTTTGTCTCCTGCATGATTTGATTTCTCTTCATATATTTCTACATGAATAAGATAGAATAGCATTTTTTTAATAACGAAACAATATCTAAAGGGGTATTTTTTCTAATCTATCATGCCGTGATTCACCCCCTCTTAGGGTACTTATCTTAAATAGGTTATCAATTGATATGATATATAAAGGTTGAAAGTATGTGGTTCTCTCCCTATAGTATAAATGACAATATTTAACCACAAAGGTATTCTGATTATCGATAGAAAAAATTTAAAATTATAGAAGATTCAGATGTAACAACACATCCAATATTTAGGAATGCCTATCCTTAGAGTATCTATGCATGGAATTTATGCCAGTATCAAATGGGGAAGCTTTATAAAAAGTTTAATGAATGGAATTATATGCTAATTCCAAATTCATTAATAATTTATGGGGATTAATATACAATAAAATTCATATGAAGTTGATGTCATTGAATAAATCACCTGAAATGTGGTAAATTTTTTAAATATTAATGAGGGTGAATCCAAATTAAGAGAAGTAAGGCTTTATGTTCTGTTTACTAATTATGAGGATCTTAGAATGCACCCAAATGAGTTTGCTGACACATTCATTGATTAGGTGAATGTTATTATGGAATACATGCATGGTATTAGAGAAATTATTGATTATATAATGATTTTGAAGCACATATTGAGAATACATACACCTCAGTTCAATCTGATGGTTTTGTTATTAAATGATAATGATCCAACGGAGCTGACATTGGATAGCAAGAACAATATAATTTTTCTGTATGAGAAAATAAATGATATTAATCAGTCTTTCAAAAAGGGGATGTCTATTGAAGTGTAATTTTAGGCCCAATATAATCTGACTATTAAATATGGGTAGGATGATGAAGATATAGATGAATTCATGTCATTAATTTCATCAAAACTACATAAAGGAAATGTAATGTTCAAAGGGAACATCCCACTGGGTTCAGTTCGATGTGGAAAGGTCACACATCTTAAAACTATGTTCCCAAATAAGTTTCAAGATGATAATGAGGATAAAAATGAAATTCCCTAGATTAATTCATAAATCTATGTTAAATATAAGAAACATTTTAAGAAATATTTCTTTTACAAGAGGAATCTTCTCTCTATTGAAGATGACAGTTTAGAAGAATCTGAGGATGAAAAGTTAGAGCACTGCAAGGATCATGAAGAATATTCTATAGTGGTGGGATTTGGTAACTCCCAGAAAAGGGAAGAAAGTTACAGAGATGAAGAGGAATTTTATGGAATAGATGACCATTATGTTCAATTATAAGCTTCACTTGAAGAGATAGATATTTGGAGAGATGAAATGATGAAATCCGAAAAAGTGGTGCATGATTCCAAATGTTTGATGTAGTAGTAGGAATAATATAAGTCTAAGATGAATGGAGAACTTGAAAATCTAAAGTCTTCAATGCTAGAGTGCATAGAAATGATCAGAGATTACAATCTCAAAATCAACGAATAGAGAAGAGATGTCAATATTTTCAATAGCACTAAAAAAGATAAAATTAAATGCATCAATGAAAATGAAGAGGAATTTTTCAGTATTTAATTAAAGTGACAGGTCAAGAAAAACTCTTGATTTTGGAGATATTGAAAAATGGGTATTTGGAAAGTAAATTGATTGATCAAAATGATATAGCTGGTTTGTGGATTTACTGGAAGTGCAAAGTAGTAATGGTTGAAGTTAGACCCAAATATCCCACTTTGAGGTTGATGATTGATTTGGGTAAAAAACAGAATCGGAAGATTCTGATAACCCAAGAGAAAAAATATAGCACAGTACTGCTAAAAAGGAATGAACCCCACCTTAGATGTTATTGTTGTGAAAAAATGGGACAGTCAAAAAAATTATGTTGTATTTGAAAGAGGTACCAAAGTGAACAAAATCAATAGATGCATCCATACCAAACTCAATATTCCACATCATAATTTTATGGTCACTATTTTAAGTGATGATGATTCTAACACATTGAAATATATAGCTCATCAATCTTGAAATGGAATGTGTGGAAGAATACTGAATTTAATTATAAGCTGCATCAAAATGTATCATCAAATAGATGAAAATTATAAATCGATTTGAATCTCTTTAAGATCATGTTTCTCCACCATAATTCAAGGAAGATCAAGATCACCAATTTTTACTTGGTATGAAGTGAAAAAAAATTATTAAAGAGAAGAGAGATGAACATGAAATTGTGGAATATATTTCTTTTAAATCATTATATCACCATGGAATATGGATCACTGATAGTGGGTGAACCACTCATATGAAAAAAATAAGGATCTATTGACTAGAATCATGTATTATTTGGAAGGAATTGTAAGATTTTGTAATGATTAAGGACTAATCCTTTTTGGGTTTGGAAATTCCATGTGTGGGGGAAGATACATGAGGAATGTTGATGTATTAATTTTTTAAGGTTAGATTCAAACATTATTAGTGATAAATAACTATGCACCTCAATACATTTCATATTAATTTCCAAGAAATTATGCATCATCAAAGAAAAAATACTATGCAGTGGTCTTGTAGATAAATCATATGAAAGAGAATCTATAACATGTGAGTGGAGAAGAAGATACATAATATCTATTTAATTAATATTAAGACATGTTATGGCATAAATTTATTGTACACTTAACCCAAACTTCCTTGGAATATATGGTGAAATATGATGTTTCTCAAGACTCTCTTAGGTTATCACTTGATCATACTCATACATTCTATGATTTTCAATAAGGGAAGAAAATTCCAAAGGAATGTAAATAAAATAAACCATCAAAAAAAGTGATTGAGTTGGTTCACATTGATGTGTGTAGACCTATTTCAACGATAGGTATTGATGGGAGGATATATTATGTTATCTTCATTTATGATTTTTTCATAATGTCATGGGTTTCAATCATCGCCCACAAATATTATGTGTTCATTTTCATAAAAACATTGCAAAGGGAAGTTAAATATATGTTTGGTCCAAAAATCCATAAAATCCAAACATATAATGGAACAGATTCCAAAAATATCCAAGTGGTGGATTATCTCAAGAATCATGGTATAACTAATCATGTTTTATCAGTAAGAACTCTAGAGTAGGGTGGTGTAATTGAGAGAAGAAATTTAATTATGAATAACATAGATAGAAAAAATTATCCTTGAAAATAAATGTTTGGAAAATTTTTAGAATGAATGAGTGGTGAAATTAATCTACACATAAAATAGATATTTATTATGACCAAAAGAACATAATACTTCATATGAGATATGGTATAAAAAGAATCTAACATTTAATTACATGTATATCTTAATAAGTAAGTGTTTCATTCTCAATAAGGGTAAAAAGAGGAAGATTGAATCATATTTGTGTGAGGGGATATTTCCTGGGTAAAAAAGAATATAAAAGAATATAAATTCCAATTTAAGAGTATGGGAAAGGTTGTTGAATTACACGGTGTAACTATAGTGGAGAATGAGTAGAATATTAATCAAATACATTATCATCCTCAGGAGGATATTGATGAAGGGATAAGAAGAAAAAGGGATGTTATAGTCCTAGAGGATGACTCAGAAGAATATTTAGATAATGAAAAAGATGAAAACAAACTAGTTTCTACACAATGATCAAAGAGAATATCCAAAATTTAAAAATGGAACGTAATTGGTGATCAGATAACACAAGGGAAGATAAGGAGGATGGATATTGTACATCAATACTTGTTCTTATCATAGTTGGAGCCTAATGTTTTTGAGGAAGATTCTAGAGATAAAAATTTGGTCCCTGATATCAATAAAGAGATCAACACAATTGAGAAGAATTATACTTGGGATATTGTTTTGGGGCCAACAAATAAGAATTTCATTGGTACCAAATGCCTCTTTCACAACATGATAATAGAATATGGAACAGTAATTTGAAACAAGGATCATTTTGTGTGAATTAGGTACTCCCAGATTTAGGGTATCGATGTTGACGACACATTTTCAACTGTTGTAAGGCTAGAGACAATCATTTTATTCTTAGCCCTAATAGTGAAAAGAAGGTTTAATGTTTTCCATATGGATGTCAAGTCCTCATTTCTAAATGGGGTTCTAGGAGTGGGATTTTTTTTCAGTATCTATATGGTTTTCTTATTCAAGAAGATGATAACATAGTTTTTCTATTACAATGGTGATATATGGGTTAATGTAAACAATAAGAACATAGTATTCAAGACATGATGTTTTTCTTATTTAGCTCAGTTTCCAAGGTGGTGGATCACATTACAATCCATATGTAAAAAAAGAATCTAATAAAAGGATGATTGGGCTGGTATAAGTCAAGGAAATAATATTTGGAGGATCAGATGAATCCTAGTACAATTTTTTCACAAAATTCATTAAAAGTGAGTTTGAAATATATATGGTTAGTGAAATAACATTTTTCACGGTTATAGGTGACGTAAAGAAGGAATATAACATTTTTTTCTCAATCTAAATATCTAAATATGTTTTCAAATGATTTATAATGGATAATTCCAAATAGATGATGATTATAGTGGCTACCCAAAATGAATTTATCAAGGGATGATGAAGGTAAAGTGTTTAAAGTCACACAATACAGGTAGATCATTGGAAGCAGGTTGTACATAATAGTGACACGACTGGATATTGATTTTGATACATGAAAAGAAGAACACTATCAATATAATCCCAAATAAACACACAAAATTTCAATTAAAATAATTCATCGGTATATCAAATTCACAGTGGATTTCAATTTTCTCTATAATGAAAAATCTCTACAATAATTATTGGGTTATACAGATGTAGATTTTTTCATGTCAGTATATGATACAAATTCAAGATTAGAATGTGCATTATATAATGGAATGATGTGTATTTATTTGTTAACAAATAAATAATATTTAATTTCATTGATAATCAAGATTCTAAATACATTACAGCCACTAAAGAGTATATAATACTACTATGGATGAAGAAGAATATTGATGATTTGGTAGTTGAAGTGAAGTCATTTATTTGAATCCATTTTGATAATTTACGTTATATAAATATTAGAAAAAATATAGTCAATTAGTCGAGAAAAAATCACATTTAAATCAAGAAAAAGTTTTCAAGGAGAAGGTGGTGAAATGGCTTGTGAAGATGGAGATTATGCCTATATAACTGTAAGTTGTAGAAATTCTAACAAAGGACTTACCCAAATAAGAATTTGAACATAATTGACAAAGTTTTTTGTTTACATGAATCACCACACTTTAAAAAGTGTGTATGTAGGACCCTCTCTCCCTAACGAACGGTATATTTTCCCAAATATGATGATCTATGTTATCAACCATTATTCATACTAGAAAATGCAACCTTCAGGTTTATTGAAAAAGGGGGAGAAATAGTACTAGGAAATGGAGAAATGTCTTAATCAATTTAGGGAGAGAAGCTGATAGGTAGAACAATGAAGTAGGGGGACTTTAAATCTGATGATGTTGGAGATGATTGATCAAATATTATATATCACGATAGGTGATGATCATGATGAATGCTGAAAATTTGTTTTGGAATGAAAAAAATGTTTCATTGATTAACATTTCATTAAAATCTTGTTTCCCACACCCATTATGGCTCATGTGGGCTTGCAGTGTATGTTGAGTAAATATTTGAACGCTATTGTAGTCGCAAGAAGAAAATTCTTTGTTGATGACGGAAGATTATTTAATATAATTTTGAAATGTGAAGAGTTTTCAAAAAATCCAAAGGGGGGTATTGTTAGAAAAAAATTCATCATAATGGTGCTTTTTTGTTGATTGTGTTTGTTGAAAAGGATTTATGTTGTCGAAAAATGGTGGTTGTCAAAGAAGCCATGTAGTATACATGATTGAAAACATGTAAGTGTGGTGTGTGATCTGAACAATGTCATTCACGAAGATAGAAAGGGGGCTCATAAAAGATGACTCATTAAATAATGCTCCTTAAAGAGACTTATTCTCATTGGGACTTGGAAAAAGGGAAAATAGGGGTTCACTCTAGCGGTTTGTGATGAAATAGGATCGCACTAGGGGTTCATGAGTAAGGATTTTCATGCTATGTGTTCACAAGAAAGGAGGTTAATGCTAGGGGTTCATGATAAAGAAGTTTTTCACCATGATTTTTTATAGAAGGTGGTTTGTGAAAGGCTCTAAGGGTTCATTCCACGGGACTTTCACAATGTCAGACTCATGCATGGCATCATTGGTTCATGTGAGTGGTCTCATGTAAGGTATTTTCATGACTATTGAAAAAGCATTCATGTGTTATTTAACATTGTCTATTTTAATATATATGATAATAATTGTCATTTTACCATCGATTTACAAAATTATTTGATGTTTTACTTTTTTTTACATAGGTTTCTAATATATTCAATAATTTATTTTTTTATTAAACTATTATAAAACAAAATGTTCTTATCATATTTTTTGTATATAATAAGACATAAAATATCAATATCATAATGATTTTATGGTAGAAACACATATTAAATATTATTTACACTGTCTTAATTAGGAGTAAATAACATTTTGGAGATAAAGATTCATGTTTTTCTATATCTATTACTATGGGGTGGATATTTCATCAGAGTAAGTATATTTTTGTATTACACAACCAACAAAAATCATTAGGATATATAACTATGTAACCCTAAGTAAAAATAAAGATAGAATTCATCATTTCATAAATCTAGGGCCTTCTAAAGAGATAAATTCTATTAGTTATAGACATTTTCAATTCCAGGATACAGTATGGAATAAAGATTGTATATTGGTTACTAATGAGAAGTGGGTCCAAGAAATAAATTCATTTTCTCAATGGTCATATGGTTTCAAGATGGAGATATGTGATGAAGTTTCTACTTTACTATAAAAATGTATAGTTGTATAAAATGTAGAATAAAAAAAGTGGTTAGAAAAGGTAAATCTATAGAATTTTAGGCTCCTCTATATGATGTGTAAAATGGAATCCAAATGATCTTCTAGATACACATGTAAATCTGAACTTCAATGTACTATTGGCTTCATTTATGAAAGAATATTTTAAATATATTGACTATATTGATGAAAATATATATTGAATTAAAAGGACTTATAATATCAACTATATAACCAGGGAAATTTAAGAGAAGTAATATATTTCAAAATGAAGATCAAAGAACAAGATAGTGGGATTGATAACCTTAATAATTGTTTAGATGAATGAAAAAATATGGTTAAATACTTGAATAATAAGAGTTATTTTAATGAATAATATTGACACTAGAATAAAACAAAGGGAACCAAATGATATTATTTTGTTTGGGTGGATCATAGATTATAGACTATTATTAATCCTTAAACATGGATAAATTGTATTGAGATAATTTTGAATGACTTAATAATTGTATTCCAAAATTAGAGAAGATTTGATTGTATTTCAAAGGAAAATAAATTGGAAAATAGTATATTACAACAAAATGAAATAGAATTTTGATCTTGATACTAACAATTTATAAGTGATCCCAAGAATGAATATATATATAGGAAGGAATAGTGTTTATAAAAATATCATACATTGAGGGCTGATCATCATCTGAAGAGGTATTCAAAACATGATGACATTTGGAGAAGTAATGGAGTGAATATGTTACCATGAATAATGTGATACATTTTTGGCTTCCACAGTTGTTCCATATCATATTTTTTTAAATACAATAGTAACTAGATGGAAGAAACACTAGAAATCAAGGAAATAATAATGAGTTCATCTCACTCATCTCGTGAATGAAATTTTTTTTATGGTCATTTTTACAACCATTATATCTTTGTTCATAATTATATTTTTTTTGAAGGTCATAATGAAGTATAATTAAATATAAAGAAATTATAAAATGTATGAGTGATATAAATTCATACATTATTCTATTGGAAAAAAGTTTCTACTACATTTGAAAAATAGGATGTGTATGATTAAACTACCAGTAGTGAAAAGGGATAGAGGCACTATATATTGCCTAAAATAAGGAGGTTATCTATTATAATAAAATAAACATGAAAGATATTATAAACCATGATAAGGATTAAGTTAAAGAAACAATGAATAACAACACATAGAACCTCTACTGTGGGTGTTCAAACTAAATGAATATCAATAATATTCTACTGAAAATGTGAATGACTGAGTTTATTAAACAATCTATTTTGTAAAACATTGGAGTATTAATGATTAAAGGTAATGGGAATACTAGGTTAAAAGGAAGTGATCTAATAAAACAAAAATAATCTATATAGAAAGATTGTGACACATCAAATTTTGTGTATTTCAGATTTTTCACTATTTTCTTAATGAAACATTAAACATGAATTTGTGTATGATGATAGGTAAGACATGGAATGTATCATGGAGGGATATAGAAAAATCTCACATCTTTACTAGGTGGACTATATTGAAATAACATTATTTCATATATTATAAGAATATATTAATTAATATAATCTGAGGTTAATTCACATTCACCTTCTATGTATGGAAAATATAACCAATTTGAAATCCTTATTAGACATCCCTTTATTGATTCAAGATTAAGGAAAAACATGTCATACATTCATGTGAGGGAAAATGTTTCAAAACCTTATCGGTAAAATTAGAAGAGAGCTTCTAATACATTTGATCTAGTATACACTGATGTTTGTGGCTTATTGAATTTACCTAGAACACATAAATAAATGTGAATCAAAATTTATATAGATAATCATGGTATAAAGAGATGGATTATGTTCATGTAAGGTATAAAATATGTAGTGGAGTGTATAAATAGGTCGTAAAGATATGTTGATAATAATATCATAAGCATACCTAAAATATTGTGGTATGGTAATGGAAATAATTTCACATCCATTAAGGTTGAAAACTATATCTTGAAGAATCCATTTCCAATATTTCTATAAGCTAGACGAAGTTATATTGTAAAATCAAAATCTGGTATTATTAATACACATCGAGGAAAGAACATCATAGGATATGTTTAAAGTATGAAACACTTTTATTAAAAATTAATGTTTATTTTTGGAAAGGAGTTATATTTAGAACAAGGAATGAAATCATGGAAATTATTAGTATGAAATTTATGAAGGGTTTTTCATAGGATATTCAACAAAGGGTAAAGCCTAAAAATTCCACAAAAAGAGAATGGATAAAATTAGGGAGAGAAATGAAGTCAAGGTTATAAAATTATGATCCCAAATATATCCTTCATGTGTGAATCATTTTAACATTGAATTTATCCATTATTTTAATCCTCCTTTAATATTAGTTTTGGAAGCTATGATTTTTGGCCAGATGGGATGTTTTGGGAAGGAGAATGTAGAGAGTTGTAGGCTGGCTGTAGTCCAAGTACACAACATGTATTTAGAATGCATGACATTTATTAAATACATGACATGTACTGTCCAAGATATGTCAATTCATTATGTGTAATGAACTTTCCTTATAATGTAATTCTCAATCATTACATTTTGTAAATATCGTGGGTCTATTTTAAAGAGGCAGCCCCTCTATCTTTTTCCTCACACCTAATTTATTTCATTAACTTACATATAAAATATATAATCCCCTTTTATCTCATTGAGACTAAATCTATGATGTCTTGTTTCACCTCCATTTAGATTACTATTAAAATTCTGACAATATCATTGGATATCCCCTATTGGGTTTTATATTAATATTGCACCATTAATTGTTTGTATTATTCTTGATATAGTTTTTGTTGTGTAGGAACTTATTCTACATTTTGTAGAAGATTGTGTATTTTGAATTTTGAATTTGATATGAACAAATGAAAAGTCAATTAAAATATGAGAGCTCCTATATTGGCATGTGGTATGTGGCCTAGTAATTATCCCTTTAAGTTGTGATTCTTTATATTATCATCTATTGTGCCTCATTATAATTTAACCATAATTTTCCTAAAAAATGAATCTACCTTTTATTGAATCCTTTATTCTAGAACCTAAAACATACATTATATCCTAAATGATGTTGGAGGTCATCAACCTCAATTTGATTCACCCCTTTGGGTTTTCCGTATATATTATTTTTCAACTTGCATGGTAATGTAACCAAACACCCATCAATGTGTCGAGTTTAACTCCAAAATAGTGATATAATAAATCATAATGGATAATTATAGTGGAGTATCATGTATATGACACTTACAATATTTTGATAAATTAAATAGAGAGTTAGTGGTACAAATATATCACATGTTTAAATAGAAAATTGGTTGCATCCTAATTAATGAATAATTATAATGATATTTTAACTATTTATTGGATCTTACTAAACCCTTTTAATGATCTTTATTTATAATTGGGGAATGAAGCCCATTATACTATTTTTATATATGTTTATGTAATCCCATAAACTATTCTGTTATATAGGCATGGCATCCCTTTTAATATTGTTTTATACTGGCATTGTGTCCCTTTCACTATTTTGATATACGAGAATTGTGTCCATTATACTATTGTGATATATAGAAAGGGAGACCTTTATGATATAAGATGAATTAGAATAGAAAACTATATTTATTATGTTAAATTTTTATATAACATAACAATAATGATATATGGGCATGGTTACTCAAAACTTATGATGCATGCATGGAAACCCTACTATTGTGTTTTAGGAATAGAGACCATATTGTTATAATTAAATCATGGTTACCATATAGTTATGATATATGGACTATAATACCATATCCTTGTGTTGCTGGCTATAGAGTCCCTTGACACATGTGATACTTCTACTACTGCTCATGTATTCCAGAGGTACATCTTGGGTACATGGTAGTAGTAGTATCTATATATATGGTCGTAGGTCTCACTATGTATACAAGATATATATATATATATATATATACATTTCTACTTGAATAGATATTATTTGGATCAATATGAACCAATTAGTGCAACATGTTATCCATTAAAAACCAGAGCCAACCAATTTATAGTTTAAATTAGTGCTAATCATTTCTTATTTTTACACACTATTTTTATTATATGCATTGAATGGGTATTTAAAGATACTATTGGTGGTTAGATACAAATTTTATCTCACACCCTATCAGGGCCTTTGATGGTTCCATGAACGATTATGTGGATATTGGTATGGACAAAGAAAAAGCACCCTCTTTTTGAGACTTGATTGATTATATCATGGGAATGGGGAAGAGTCAGACTGAAATATGGGCCATGATTCTATTTGAGATAGTATTTTTGGTTTTTTTTGAACTTTGGATACATGCTTTTTTCTTATTTACTTTTGATAGATACATTATGTCCCATAATTTTTTTATGATGTTGGACAGTGATGGTTTTTGTTATTTGTTACATATAGATGATTTACCTTTCTCTATTTTTTATTTATTATTATTATTATATTTATCTATTAATTTCACCACTATTCTAATCTAATCATCATGGTATAGTCTCCCAACTATACCATCTTAGACCCTTATTTCTAGTTGGAAGCCTCTATCACACAAGGAGGTGTACTTGAAGCCATGTGGCCCAAAATATTTGGCATCGTTTAATGGAATCCAAGTAATCATATCACAATGTGGAATTAAAGAACATTATTTTAATTTTTATTGGAATTTGGGAATATTGGACATGAAATTTGGAATGTTTCAATTTTTTTAATGAACTGTTCCTAGGCCTTACTAACTCATGTATAGGGAAAACCCAAATTAACTTGGAATTGGATTTGATGTTCTGTTCTATTTTTATTACATTTTATTTCATTGTACCTTTGTGTGGATCACGTTATATTTGATTTGTATTATTATTATAATATTGTATTATATTTTTATCCTTATCCTGGTATGGAAAGGAAGTATTTAGAATGAATAATTCTAGGTGAATTGTATGGCTAATATGTCATGCATTATTCAATTCCATGTACGATGAATTTCCAAACTACATGATATTTTTTGTGTTCCTTAAATGATATTTATGTTATGAAACAATCCTTTAAAAAGGGAAAAGGAATTTATGTAATTTGATAGTAAACTTTCTACATAAACCACAATGGTTTATTCCCATATAGGTTTGTGATGGAACATTAATTAACCAAATATCACTTGATGGGTTATGTTACTGAGGTTACATAGACTGAAAAATTAGTATATTTGAAATGCATGAATGCCTTTTGTATTATAAATATTGTTTGTACCTCTATATATTGGGAATAATGATCCAAATAGTCAAATAATATTATATTACCTATTAAATTATACTACTAAATATAAATGTTTATAGGTGAATAAATGAATTAAAATTTCAATAAATAAATCTTCTACTGCAAAAAAATTGAAATGGTACATCAGATAATTAGTCTATTACCTAAATTCACGAACTGATACATCTCAAATTTAAAATATGATATACATTAAATGGGGATTACATTTAAAAATTAAATGCTTATTTCTTATATTCGAAAATTTATAGACCATAAATGAGTACCACAATAGTGAAACATAGAGATTGACCTAGGCCCATCTTTAGTAGTGGGTAGCAGGCAGTGTCACATGTGTTCTGTATGATCGATCCTATCACCCAAACCTAGAATTTGAAGATGGCATAGGGTTTTGAATTTTATATAGAAAGCATTTCACCTATCATGTTCTTGTATTTTTGATATTTTCATTGTTAAAACCTATCTGATTCATGAATTTTTAGTTTTTCGTTGTATTCCACCTTGACAACATCTAGTCGTGCACCCAAAGGGTGTTAACGACCATGCTTCATAGGTTGTGGGAATTCATCCACTAGTTATACATCTAGTAGTGACACATATAGAACCTCATTTTTTCCTTGATTAAAGTGATGATATATAGTTTTTAGGGGAGTTTATATGGATTATAAAGACTTTATAGGGAACTTTGTGACCTACACCTTCTTTGAAAGAGTTGACATGAGAGTTTCATCAGCAAAATCAACATACTTTTTAAGAGAATTGTGGCACCCCATGTTATAGAGTTATGGATTGATATAGACTTATCATTATTTGAGGACCTTGAGAAACCTATTATTTGAGGGAGAATCTATCTAGGTATATTATTTATGTATCTTCCAAAAATTGGTGGGATATTCTAAACCAAGAATGATAAAATTGGGAAGATATTTTGGATGGATTTACAATCAATATTATATTAATATTTCTTCCCTATGACCCTAATGTTGAATCATGATAGGGAGTTCATGAATCAGAATCGTGTTTCTATCTTTATTATGATCTACTCATCTCATTTTATAGAGATTCAGTGATTCGTTTGTATCTTTATTATTGATGAGGAAAATAAAATGAGATGATTAGATGATGGGAGTATGTATCCAATAAGATCTCAGTTGACCATTTTCTTGTTGAATACCAAGTATGATATAGTTAACCAGTCCCTCATCACTGAGTGAAACATTATTGAAGTTGATTATGTGAGTTAGAGATGTTTATAAATGAGATAGGGAAGTGGTTTTACTAGCAATCATATGCGACCCTTTGAGACTCCACATGTGAGAAGTGGCACCCAGGTGACACCCACTGAAAGATAAATGTTGTGAAACTAGTGGTGGAAGCTAGGGCATAGTAATCTATAATGCCCTAGAGACCCCATTGAGTGCCTATTCTATAGATGATTGGGAAATCCATAGTATTTTTATAGGATATACCCATCATTTCATAGTATTAGATGATCCATATTAGCTCCACCATCAGAAGAGTGATTATAAGAACCTCATATAGAATTCAGTCAGAGTACTACCAGCTTTGCAGGTAGAGGAGGGGATTATCAATGAGGTAACTAGGCATGAAATATAGAGTGATGAATGAGTGTCCCTGATTAGGGTAGTATGGTTGTAGAACAAGTTCATGGATTAGGTTAGATATATTTATTAAATATTATACTAGTGGAGTAGGGCATCAATCCATCTATTATTCAGGTTACTAGTCTATTAGCCTCTATTATTATATATACCTTATATAATACACGTGATTATAACTCTTTTATTAATGTGGATATTATTTAGATCATTGGGATTGATATTGAGAACTTCTATAGTGCGATGAGATTTGAAACTACTTTGGGTATACATTCATAAAGTCTTTTCTAATATAAGTACTGAACCCTTGGGGTAGGGAAAAACTATTTCTTATAGGACCTCTTCAACCTCATGATGATAGGAATTTCTTCCATTGTCAGAATAAATTAGTTGGTTCTATATCATGTTTATGTGAAATAATATCTCCAAAAGGCATCATTTACATCATTGGAAAATAGTACGTATACTCATAAGGGTGAGTGGGATGTCCAAGATAGTATAGATTGTCAAAATATTCTTAGGCTAGGTGCATTGACATCCTAGGTTTCTAGTTTTTTAAGGAGGAATAAGAATTTCATTAGACTGGATTTCAACCAATATTCGAACATTTTAGATTTTTTTTCTTTGATGAAGTGTCTACAGTACCTACTAAGAGATAGGTAGAATTTGTTATCAATCCATTTCCTAGATCAACACCAGTTTCTATTCCTACTTACAAAATAGATGAAATTGAGTTTTAGGAGCTCAATATGTCGATAGAGGATTTTGAAGATACGGTTTTTATAAGGCCTAGTACACCACCATTGGGTTCACTATTTTTTTTCAAAAAAGGATGTTAGAACCATAAAGAATTGTGTGGATTTCTAGTGGTTGAATCAGATTATTATGAATAAATAGTATCCCTTACCTTGAATTGTTGATCTTCTCAAACAGCTCTATGGATCTAGAATTCTCTCTAAGATATAATTGTGATAGGTCTATTGTAATGTGTGATTCAAACCTTAATATATACTATGTAAAACATTTCATATTCAGTATGGTTTATATGATTATAAGGTTATTCCATTCAATATCATGACAATGCCTTCCATTTTCATTGATTTAATGAATATGGTTTTCCATACCCATACATATTTTTTTACTTGTTTTTTTGAATGAAATATTAGAGTATTATCATACTCGAAGAAACCATGTAAATCATATTGAAATTGATCTATGTACATTGATAAATAAATAGTAATACACTATGATGAAAAAGTGAGACTTATGGATCGATAAGGTTTACTTGTTAGTTAACATAATTTCATAATAAATTGTTTTAGTAGATTATGTGGTCAGAAACCTTAAAGACATACTTTTTGGATTTGATATTGACATTTTCATCGATCCAGATTATTTTAGAGGTGAGAATAAGCTATGTAGTGTATTGTCATGCATCTGATGTTATTCTAGGGGTAGTTATGATGAAAGAATATCGAGTCATTGTGTACAAGTTGTAGAAGATGTGGCCTCGTGAGTGTAATTATTCAACACATGATCTTGAGTTGGAAGATTTTTTTCATGCCTTTGGTTGTTGGAGGAATTACCTACCGGGGGAGATTTTTTTGTTGTTTATGAACCACAAAAGACTCAGGTATATATTCACATAGTTTTACTTGATCCTTAATAAATGATGGTGGATTGAATAACTAAATTCCTCTAACCTTTATCTAGGATATACACCTAGAATGGGAAATGGTATTTCTGATTCAATGAGAAAAATGAAAAAAACAAATAGTTTCAGAATCTAATATAGAGTGGAATCTTATAGACATATTTTCTAAGATTCACATAGAGGTTCTTTTCCGTCATAGAGAGTCTGTACTTTAATCACTATCAGTAACCTCTTCACATTTGGAGAGAGTGAAGATGAGAATGTTTTCTGACCCTGAAGGCTTTTTCATATATGATAGTATTTGGGGTAAGGAATTTCCTCAAGAATTGTCTTTTGATAGAGACTAAATCCTTCCTTTACATGGGAATATCTGGGTTCCTAGAGTTATGATAAATGTGTTGATATGAGAGTTATAATATTTTTAGTGGGTAATAAACCTATGTATCATCAAGATGTATCATGATATACACCTTTTGTACTAGTGGAGAGGGATGAGATTTCAGATAGTGGGGTTTATCAATGGGTTCTCCACATGCAAGGTTTTCAATGTGGAACACCAGTGGTCTACTAGATTTTTACAATTGTTAATGGTCTCGTATTTGAAATGGGAGGGTGTTGTGATGGATTTTTTGGTTAGAATATTGAGGTCACCTTGAGGTATAAAAGTAGTTTGGGTAGTCATTGATTGACTGGTGATAGTATCTTACTTCCTTTATATATGGGAGACATTCTCAGTTTATAAAATATATAAGATGTATGTCCATGAAATTATAGGGCTACATAGGGTCCCTTATACAATCATTTCATATCGGTATTATCACTTAATTATGAGGTTTTCAAAGGGGTTGAAAAGAGATTAAGTTACATAGGTGCATCTGAGTTTATCCTTTCACTATTAGATAGATTCCCAGTCAGAATAGATAATACTGGTGCTCGAGGACATACATCGAGAAATCCACATTGATTTAGGAGGGTATTATCATAATCATATACCTATGATAATGTTTTTCTATAATAATATTATTCAATAAAAAATTTATATTTCTTTGTATCAGTCCTTATATGGAAGTTCATGCCATTATGCCCTATGATGGATTGTTTTAGTAGAGGATATAATACTATGTCTCCATCTCATGTAGGTTTTTTCATAAAAGGATAGGATTATCAAGAAACAAATTCCTACTTATTAGACTATATATAAATTGATTGTTGATCTTCATTGATGACCTATGGATTTCGAGGTCAGGGATATTGTTCTCTTATGGGTATCACCAAAACATGGGAATAGAGTGATATAGAGGAAAGGGAATGTTCCACTTTTTTGGGGTTGTTTGATATTTGGGATAGACTAGGGTTAGTATCTTATCAATTGTTATTAATTTTGAGACACCATGCCATGCTTTATTTATTCTACATTTCATAGCATTTCCATTAACATGGGGTCACTTATAATATTTTTTTATCCATACGATGCTAAATTAGATATTGAGAATTATATTGAGGAGTATCTCATTTTCATGATGGATTATAGAATAAAGTCTCTCCAAGGGTGTTATTTCCATTCATTATGGATGACTTTTCATAATGACTATGTATTGAATAAGAAATTGGAAAATGTAGATGACTTACACACTTATTAATTATACTTTTTCTCAGAAAATGTCTTAAAACCATCAAATGGGAAACTTAGTGATGAGTTCCTTTAAAGGGAACACTATATGATCATGGATTTTTTCATTCTGGTATGGATCCTTTTAACTTTATGTTTATCCCATGTTGTAACCCAATTTTTAAATTAGATCCAAAATCTTGGACTTTATGACATTTGGTATGTTTTAGGAAAGAGGAAGTTTGGATATTAAAGCTTAATGCAGGCTTCATACATGACCTATATTTAGAATACATTGAATTTATTAAATAAATTATATTTAATTGAATGGGATGGATAATTCAAGATTTGTTGTAAAAATTCATCTGAAGGGAAATAAAAAGCTTCACATTATGTTTAAATCATTTAAATTCATTTTAAATATTATGAATTTATATTAAAGGGTTTTACCTTTTTTTTCTATTTCATTACCCTCATTTCTTTCTTTCTCTATCGCATAGTGTCACTGCTCTGATTTGATTACCTTAATCATAACATTAGGATTTGAACCCTGTCTTTATTAGATAATTGGACTCAACTTTTGATCATCTCATTGGATATCCTCTAGCGAGTTATCTAATCATCTATCTCTTTTTTCATTTTCCATCATATCAAAAGCATTTTTGTGGTGAAGCCTTTTATACCTTATTTCCTTGGAGTTTGTTTGTTTTGATGTTTTGTTTCACATTGGACCCAAAAAGGTTGATACTAGATGATTTATCCTCAACATGAAGTCAGTTGGTGGTCCTGTAATTATCCCTCAAAGTAGTGATTCTTTATTTTATGTGTGATTGTTCTACACACCAATTTCACAATGAGTTTCCACTAAAATGAATCTTTCCTAAATTTGTTTCCCTATTTTGGAACCTAATGACTCTTTTAGGTCCTAATGGATGTTAGAATTTATAAACCTCAATGTGATCTACCCCTTTTTTTGTGTTATTTAGATTTATTTTTTACTTTAATGGTTATATAACAAAACACCCTTCAGTGTTTCTGGTTTGAATCCTAAATGGTGAGATCATATATGATAATCGATAATTGTAGAGGTGTAGTATGGACAACACAATTAACAAGATATTTTGAATTAAATGTAAAGTGAGTGGTATGACCATGTCAAATGTTTAAACAGATCAATGATTATGCCCTTGTTGAATAATAATGATAATGAACTATGAACTATCCATTTGATGATACTAATGATTTTTTAGTGCTTATTATATATAATTCAGGAATAAAGTCTGTTGTACCATTGCTATATAAGGGCATGGAATCCATTACTCTTTTATAATATATTATCATGATTTCCCCTATACTATTATCATATATGTGCATGGAGTACCTTACACTGGTGTGATCTACAATCATGGTGTCCCTTATACTATTACAATATACAAACATGACAACCCTTATGAATTATGATTAACAATCATGGATACCCTTATTAATTATTATAATTAGGCATGTTGACTCTATAGATTTAATACATAGGTATGTAGACCCTATTGTTAGGATTTGGTCATCGTGGACCAAATTATATGATTTGGGCATGGAAACCCAATTGCAATGAATCGGGCATAACGACTATACTGTTATGATATTGGGTATTGCATCCCTTATTATTGTGATACAAGTCCTGGAGTCCTTTGAAACATGAGATACTCATGCTACTACTCGTAGACACCGAAGATACACCTCGGGTCTACACCAGTCTAGTATCCATATATATTGTTGCAGACATCACTAATTATACATACTATATATATGTATACACATGGTTACTTTTTAGAGAATATATAGCATATTCTGAAGTGGCTAGTATCATCCTGATAACCTTTATGAACCAAATCCATCCCATTTACAAAATCTATTACTAATTATCATTTATTATATATTCTCAGTACTTATATTATAAAAACTGTATTCATATTTATAGACATAATTTGTGGTTTCCTGCTGATATTCTATCATACCTTATATAGGAAACCAGTGGAACATGGGATGTTTTTTTGGATGTAGGAAGGGATAAGGGAATGTTCATATTTCTTGATACATGGTTGATTATTGAATAGGGTCATGGAATCATAGGATAGAGATATGGATCATTATTCTATAGGAGGTAGTTGTTTGGGTATTTTGATCTTTTGATACATGTATTGTATTGCATGTCTTCTATTAGTTCTTTCTATTTACATTTGATAGATACATGAAATTACATAATATGTTCATGATGCTAGATATTGTTGATATAGGTTAATTATAACCTTTGGATGATTATCATTTTGATATAAGTAATTTTTTATGATTCCATTATTTATCTATTAATTACACCCCTATTCTACTCTGATCATGATGGTATAGTATCGCCACTGTGCCACCTTATTCCCCTATTTCTTGTCGGGAGCCTATAGCATATTGGGAGGCATTCTTGAGGCCATGTGGACCACATTAAAGGAAATCCATTAATGGAATTTGATTCAGGACATCACAATAATAGATAGAGAAGAAAAGAATTATATATAGAAAACCCTCAATGAATTATATGAAGTGGGTGATGAAGTTGACCAAATGTCCATGATTTTACAAAGTTCTTCAAAATATGATGATGTTAAGTCCATGTTAGAGGGAATAGATGATAAATTATGAAAACCTATATCTCGTTAAAATAATACTATAATAGAGTTTGACCCATCCTATATTATTATAGGTAAAATTCCACCAACCCAAATAAGATGAATGAGTTATATAGAACATGATTTTATACTATCTATGGAGTATATATAAATTATTGAAGAAGAAATGAAATATAAATATTGGATTCAATCCATGTTAGAGGATTCAGATCAAATTGAACAGGAATATGCTTGTGAAGTTTTAAAGAGACCTAGAGACCCAAACATGATTGTAATAAACTTTGTCATCAAAATAATTATGAACACGGTATTTTAGTTTCAAACAAGGATATAGTAAGATAGAAGTATTTGATGATAAAAAAAACCTTTTCCCTAGTGTCCCAACTAGATTCAATCAGAATATTCTAGGTGGTATCTATTCAAAGAGGGTTTAAAATATTCTTGATGGATGTAAAAATAGATTTATTGAATGGTGTTCTTAATTAGTAATATTAAATTGATATTTTGGTTGTTTTATTAATTGGTAATGATAAAAGAAACATTAAATGAATAAGGAATGAACATTAGGATATAAATATGTTTCCACAATAATTATATGAACCATTTTAATTATAGTTAAGAAGATGGAATTTAAACGTGGAATTGTCGACCATAAACAATATATAAAGGCATCCAAGGAAGAAAAAATTAATATTATGTCATATGTGGATGAAATTATTTATTGAGGAATTACATAGAAATATATTGAGTGGTTCAAAAATATATTGAATTCATAATTGGATATGTCTATGATTTGTGAAATCTTATATTTAATATGGATACATGTGATTTATAAGGAGGACTATACATTAATTTATCAACAAAAATATAAAAGATAACTTTTATATAAGATTAAAATTGATGAATCCAAAACTATTTCATTTCAAATTATATGTTGGATCAAAGATTAGTTATCACAAAGAAGTAATGTATGTCAAAGATACTATATATATACGAATCATCATGTAGCTTTTGTATTTTATGGAAACACAGCTAGATATTACCTATTTCATATGACTAGTTGATCACTTATAATGTAATAAAAATAACGAACATACGGTAATGGTGAAATAAATCATGGGGTATGTCCGAGGTAATATTGATTTTTTTTTTATTATTTTTTGTAATAAAATATAAAAAATATGATATTTTTCAAGTTAATACTGGGATAAAATTGTTTTGTACTAAAGTAAACATGTTTTGGTAAATTTTTTCTTAGTAGTAAAATTGGGGGCCTGAATGATAAATAAATAAAAAACAATGACCATGATTATAAAAGAATTAGAGAATATAACAACAACCAAGGCACGAACTCAATCCTATGGACATAGAAGTATATATAATATATTATTGACAATGTTATGAAACCATTGGTGACATTTGTTTATGAAGATATTACTCACAAAAAATTTAATGAAATGTCACTGAAATAAGTTATTTCGTTATAAAATAAATTATATATCAACGATCTATTTATATGGAACATTTTGGAACTAACCATTAAGAAGAATTCATCATAACTAAACCTTTTTAACTCCAGCATTGAAGAGGCACCAGTTGGTCCTTGGTGTCCATCCACATCATTCAACTATGGAAGGTTTAGAAATTCCTTTCTCCTTGTAACATATAATTATTTATTGGGGTTTTGTCTTTGTTTATTATAGGTTATCTATTCAATTTTTTTTAAGGAGAAAGGGGGAGGTATAATCCATTAGAAATTATGGAGTAATAGTGAAGTGGAACGAACTGACCTGAATATACTACTACCCTGATACCTGATCTGGCACCGACGTAGCACAAATGAAATTTCTAATCCCATTGAGTTTCAGAATAGAACCTATAATCATTCAAGATAATGCGGGAACAAATTTTCCACAAAATAGGGCATGAAATAATATACAGGTCAATATTCTCTACACTCCAAAGGTAGAATGTGCCAGAAACCAAAATGATATAACAAAACCCAATTAAGTACATCATTAAAGTACATAGTAGAAGGAAAACATCTGAAAAAGATAACAACTCCCTATTGAAAAAATGATCTAGAATATCCACCCCATCCAAGTACCACTTTCCCTTTTCTCATGCCTAGAATAAAAAAATATAAAAATTCCCAAAGTTAATGGTGGGGTGTGATCTATAAAACCTAATAGGGTATCCCCAAGTGTTCCACGTAGATTCCAAAATAATAAAACAAATAATTACTTCAATTTAAATAAAAATTTCAAAGAATAATATATCATTGGAATATTTAAAACAAAATGTGCATCTTTTCAAAAGATGGAAATAATATCAAACAAATCTTAAAAAAATATTTTATTTAATGATTTATATAAATCAAATACGATGAAAAAAATAGTTCTATATTAAATTTTTTATATATAATAAAAAATAAAAACAAGAACCACTGTTATCTAACCAAAATTACTGTATTTCCTCATAATCGTATCTTTAAACTTCTCATATGAGTGATCATGGCTATGTATGTGTAAACATCCCGCAATATTAGGCGAAATAGGTTTCATAAACATCCCATTAGGTATAAGATATTCCAAACTAGGTTTTTGTTAGAGTTGTAATCATAAATCCAAGTACAAGGGTTCAATATCCTATAATTCATCTCCCAAATAACCCATAAACTACCCAATATCACATTCCCTTTATAAATATTTATCAAATGGGAAAATAATCACAGTACAAGATAATTATCATTAACAATTCAATTGCCATGTTTTTAGTTTCAATATGCCAATTCAATTTCAACACCAAAACATGGGTTTTTCATCATTTCATTCCTTTTTAAAAAAATACAAACATATATTTTCATAATTTCATTTTTTTCAATTATTATCAAACCATATATTAATTCATTTCATCTATCCCATCATTTTAAAAAAAATCAAATTTCAATGGAATTTAGGGTTTCAAAAAATAAATTATATTTCTAATTCCATAATCAAATCACTTAAAATCAATGTTTCATAAATCAATTGAAATACATTTTAAAAAATTCATGAAAATCACTGTTTTTATTACATGGAACATCTCAAATAGAACCACCTATATATAATTTCATAAATTAACTGATAATCATGAGCAACTGGAATTTCAATGATGTATGAATGTGTTAGCGATCAAGAAATAAACCTATAATAAATATCCAATTTAATGGTTATAAAATACATAAAATATTTGATGATTCATAAATTTATAAGGGGGAATAGAAGGGATATTAGGAGAAACTAAAAGAATGAATATCCACTTATTAGAGAGGGATTGAATCCTCTACAGGCACTTTCATTCACCAAATAAATGGTTTGGATGATCCAAATTAACCATAGAGAGTCCTCCAAGATAATAAATTTGATGTAAGTTATGTGGGGTTGACTAGGGATTTAATTGAGGGGTTTAGTATTTTAAAATAAAATTTTTCAATAATTTTTGTGTGTGTGCATGGTTTCTTGAAGAGGGCCACAGGGTTAGAAAAAACATCTTCCCTAACTGTGCACCCCATTTGGATTAACATTACATGTTTTATGGTTTTTCTTAGGTGGGTGAATGGTATGTTAAACCATGAACAAACAATGGAAACCCTAAATGACCTGGTTTGGATGGTTTATTAAAAACATTATTATACCAAAAAGACTGCAAAATTTTCCAAATTTCACCTAAACCAAACTAAATAAAAAACCAAAAAAAATATGAGAAAAACATTGGATGAGGGGTAATTGAAAACCAGTCACAGGATGTAAAAACATCCCTACCATAAAAACTTTCTTCCCTAGTAATAATTTCAATAATATTCAATATAAAAGAGATAAATCCAATGCACTCTCATTAGTGTCACCCTCTCCCAAGTCTCATGGTAATAAGAACCATGATTTCACTACACACAAACCAAAGGTATCATCCTCTAATGAAGTACCATCATCTCAAAATCCACTATCCTGACTGGATTCCCAATCTGAGATAAAAGAGTCCCAACATCAAGAAAACTCTTTCTCAAAACATGTGATGTATTAGAAAGATAATTCCAATTTTATGATACTTATAACACATTAGGGATCGACATCAACATGTTGTACATTATAAATGGTATGTCAATTTCCCCACATACTAAAAAAACCATAAAAGGTCCCATAAATTGTGGAGAAATATTCACTTTCCTCCTCATCAATCAATTACCCAACTGTGTTGAAACTCTAAAGAACACACAATCACTAAAATAGAACTCTAATGATATATAAAAACAATCATCAATGAATTTATACCAGTTTTGTGCTATCAACATTTTATGAAAAATATACTAAATCTTTATCATCATCTCTTGGACCAAACATAATCTAACCAATAAATTTATACCAATATTGAAACAGTATAGCTAATATTTTCATTGACTGTAACACCCCAAGATTTCATAGTACGATATCTTATTAAAGTAATTCAATAGCTTCTGCTACACACGACACCACGTTTGAGGGAACCATAACCTACCTAACTAGCCGTTCAAAAAACTTTTATGAACTGTATTTACTGAATTTTTAATCTTATATACTCTATATAATTTAAACATCCATATTATGTGTTTCTTAGACATAATATAAGAACAAATTCATTTTTCAGAAAAAAGAAGTATTTTTTAGAAGAATGAAATTTTACCTCCTTTTAATGAAGAAACATTTTTAAAACCAATATTTAACATTTTTATATATTAAATTTAATGATATTAAATTATTTTTTAGAAGAAATATATAATAATTTAGCTTGGATAATTTTTTCGTACTTTTCTAAAAACATTAATAATTTTTTGAATAGTGAAAAAGACAATGTTTTAATTGAAAACAAATTTTTTTATAAAATTGATTTATAATAATAAATTATGCATTTGAATTTTTTTAAAGTATAATTAGATTATATTTTTATCATTTAATACAATTTAGGTCATTACATGTACTTTTACATTTAAAATTGAAATAAACACATGTCAATATTTTGATAGTTTTTTACATTACTGAAAACACATTTTTTGGCTTTGAAAATGGGGATTAATTTTAAATTAAATAATGAAAATTATATGTTTTTAATTTGGTAAAAAAAAATTAATTTTTGAATTAGTAATATTAAAATTAGCTTAGGGTTAATTTTTGGTATTTTTTTGAAAAAATTCAATTTTTGATGAATAGTGGAAAACACTGCTTTATTGTTTAAAACCAACTTTTTGTATAAATAATTATTTATTTTATTTTATTTTATTTTAAGTAAAAATAGTTATATAATACCTATATGAGTTAAATTTAATTCATTGGAGTGATTTTATAATAAAATTAGATTAAATGGTTTTTATAGAACTTTTTACCGTCTTTTACCCACCTTCTAGGTGTATTTGAAAATTTGTATAAAACATAAATTTTCTTCTTCTGTTTGTTGAATTTCAAACATCCAAGAGACATGGATGATATCAGTATGTAAATTGTTTTTCAATAAGAAGATTTTTTTTGTTGAATAGTAAATTTTGACTTTTTTTTACTACATTTAAAAGAAAATAGGGTAATTCATGGTAAAAATGATATTATAATTACCCTAACACATGTCCTAATTCTATTTGATAAGTTTAAACACTAATTGAATAAAATATGATCCTCTTTTGTTCACTTCGGATTAGATTAGGACATTTATTATTATTTTATTTAAAGAAGAGTTAAAAGTGTTAAATTCAATGTTTATGAACTAAACCATTTTTGATATATAGTTAAGCGAAACATAAATTAGATCATAAATATTCATTAGAAATATAAAACGATTTCCTACATAATGATATTTTATTTATAATTTTTAGACATTATATAATTTAATTTATTTATGACACAATGATGATGCAATAATTACCTTATTAATGAAATATTAATAAAAATGATATTATTAATGTCCAAATAAATGTACATTGAGACTTATGATGAATTAAACTAATTTTAGTGGTTAATATGACATCATAGGGTTGATTATATTAATTTTTTCGAAGTGATATGGTGTTTATGACATTCAAAAAAACGAAACACCTATAGTATCAAAATTGACATAAATTAGTTTTTTAAAAAAATACTATATTATTGGTTGATTTAATATTCCAAAAAATCTCAGGATCTGCCATAAGACTAAAATAATATTACATAGGTCATTAATGAACCTCTTGAGTTTCTCTTGGATGATTAATGTATGTTTATTAACCATATAGTGTAAGATTACAAGAAGACATGGTAAAAGTTAAACAACTTAACTATGAGTAATATCTAGAAGATAAGGTTAAAATGGTATCATTAACTTGTATTAAACCTATTTGTTGAGATTATTTCGACCCATAACCACCTATGTCTCAAAATAAATTCTTTTGAAGCCATTATAAACCGAATATGATAGTATAATAAATAAATATTTTAATCTTTTCATAACGCGACCCCCACCCTACTTATAAAACCTCACTTCACCTTCTTTCAAAATCACACCTCCAAAGCCATTTGTCGTGGCCAAACCATGCCCAAATCTCCTAACAAAATTTATACCTTCTACCTAGAGGCTGTAAATTGATCCCAAATCCATCCTAATGAGAACTTTTGATCAAATCAAAAGGAAGCACCCAAAAAAGAGGTAATTATTTCACCACCTGCTTTCAAGTTCATTTCTTCTTATACATACCCTTTCATTGTTGTTCACATAAAAAATTAATAAATCTCTTACCTTTTACATACTGTGATGTTATTATAAATATGCTACAACCACATTCATTACTCTATTCATCCTATAAATTACAAAGTCACTATACGTGCGTTCGTACGGCTCACCGTATCCACGTCGTGGTGAATTTTGTTTTTCAAACACTTCATTATTTTTATGGGAATAATAATGATTATAATTGATTTAAATAACATATATAACATTTTAATGATTCTGTATATATGATATACCATCAAATTATATATTATTTCACCATCAATATAATGATATTGTCGCTCGTGCGTACGTATGGATTACCGTCTCCACAGCGCGATGAGATTCATTTCAATGTTCACCATTCAACGATGATTATAAAAATATATTTTATTAATAAGTATGTAATATATTAAATAATAATTAAATTTGAGATATATATTTATATATATACATACATATATCTTTTTCACTTACTTCTGTTCAATACGATATGAAAATACAAAGAGCATTTATGCGTACATCTGGCCTACCATCTCTATAAACGCTGCCTTCCATTTAATATATATATCCATAATAAATATTTATATTATAAATATATATGATATATAAATCAAGGATTATATTCTGGAAGTTTTTATATCATGATATAAAGGGAACTATCAAGAATAACAAGTTAAAACATGTATGATAAAGAAGGAGCTTATTACCCGAAATGTTAATTTAAAATGGAAATAATTATTAAATGGGTAGAATAAAGTCATAAATGAATATTTCATGATATAATAAATATTAATTTGGTTATGGTATAATATAATAACATACTATGGTCATTATACAGGAATTTAAACATACCCTCGACCAAAGGAAAGTGTAAGGTAAGGGTTAATTCCTTAATTTCATTATTATCTGAGATTGTTTATGTTTAAGTTTTTACAAGGACATATTTATTATACATATCCATGTTTCATAAAATAGTATTCAACAGGATTAATTTTCAGGGACACCTTAACTAAAAAATAATTTTAAATGTTTTAATTATTTATTCTTCTAGAGCATTCTCATTAATGTCCAGGTTTTGAAAATGATTTAGAGGATTTATTTATATGGACATGAATGTTTTAAAATATTTATTATTTTCAGAAGTTTGAAAGTGGTATGAGAATGTATTATTCAAAAATATATTCTGAATGGAATCCTTTATAAAATTTGTGACTTTTAAAATGATTTTAATAAAAATGGATATTCCTCTCAAAGATTTTTCCTGATCATTTTCAATTATGTCAACATTCTTTATTGGATAATATTCTTGATTGATGTTGATTTATTTTGATAAAAATATACAATGTTGTATTGATGGTTTTGTGATAAGTTTTACTGTGGATATTTTATTTTTATAACATTCATGGTTTATGGATAAATTATAGACAATTCATATGCTAGTTTTTATATGAATGTTAATGTTATGTTTAAACATTTTCATATGAGGGATGCATTGGACATAGTAAGTGATGGGTGTATCCTTTTATAGATCATCGATGCATCAATAGGTCACATGAGACAAACTAGTTTCCTAGCACACATCATTGAAAAAATCATATTTGTAGTCCTGGCACAAGGCCTTGAATATGTTGTTATGAAGTCTGGAATTATGAATTACATCATTATGAAATTAGCTATTGATATTGCATGTGATTATTTTACAAGTAGAATATCAATGTTCATAAGTAAATGGCATAATTTGATTTATCTTTTCTATATTATTATGATGTTTATGTTTATAAATATTTTTTTAGTTTTATACTTTTCCATATATGTTTAAGCTTATTTGTGAAAGTTTCCACTATATTGTTATCCTTACTAACCGTTTGAGCTCACACCTTCCTTATCTTTTATTTTCCCATGATTTCAAGAAGTCTTTTTTGATTGATAAGAAAGGTTAATCTAGGGGAATAATGGAATTATTAAAATATAATTTATGTTGTGTTTTTATTTTCTAATGTGTAACGTACCATTCAAGTATATAATCTATTTTCCATGACTGTTAGATTGATCGGTCATTAGGGACTTGATTCCATGAAATCATGCCAATGTATTAAAATAATGCACCGACTTTGGACTTCTGGGGTCGGGGCGTTACAATTGATATCATGTGTTAATAAGATAAGTAATGAATTTTTGAGTCCTATGGTTTTGAAGGGAAGGAAGAAAAGAAGAGGATGGAAGAGAGAAAGGTGGATAAAGAGAAGAGGGAAAATAAGGATCTTCCCATATGTGATAATTGTGGAAATAATAACCGTGGTACATTCTTGAAAGGAATGATAGTTTTTTATATGTGTAGAGAAAAAAGGACACCAAGTGCGTGATTTCAAGTGTAATAAAAAGGTTTCAATTGTACTATGCTTCATCTAAAAGGAGTTAGGCCACACTGCAAATCACTATCCCAACCATCCAAGTATACCACAAATGATGTTGATTGATAATAATCATGTTATGATATTACAATAGATGTAGAGTAATGACTAGTTTTCTTATGTTGATATTAATGAATTATGTCATTTGAATATTTTATCAATGATGTAATGGTTATAATAATTATAGAGTATATAAGGATTATACTGTAGTACTATTTCATTAAGGACTTGAGATTGTGTGGAACCAAGAAAAGTGACTCATTATTATGTAAATTTCATTGGGAAATATATGGTTGAGAGAATTATAACCCATATTATGGTTTTGATATAGAGGTAGTGATTTTGGAATAATATATGATTGATTTTGATAAATTATATTGGATATTCTTCACTGCCTTGAAACTGATTAATGAATTTTATATTCCATCACTAATGGAGTTTACAACATTTTTGGATAGAAAAAGTATATCTAGTTTTCTATAAGGAATAAGGGAGAAAGAATGTAATAAATAAGGTTTTATGGTAATTCAGGGTGTTGAAATGTTTTAAAATAATGCATGATGTAGGTATTCAATGTTATTACATGGAAAAAAATATTTTCATTGTGTTTACCATCCATATAAATTTTGGACTGTGAGTTTGGATAGATGTATTTTGGATAAGTCTAAAGGTTGTAATTGATTATGAATGAATTTGGTTACTATTTTTAAGATTAAATCATTTCTTGATATTATTTTTGGATTTTCATATAAAGGAAAACCTAGAGGTCGGGTGACAACCAGTCGCATCCGACAAGGGTGAGAGACTTGAACCCACAACTGAAGGGCGACAAGGGTGGATCACCTACCACTGGTATACATGATGTCCTAGTTTGTATAATGTAGTTTTTTTATACTCCAAAAAATGAATTATAAATTCATTATTTTTAGAACCCAATATCATTAGGATAAATACAATATTTTTGAATTTTATTATCTTTTGGAGTGAAAGTTGAGTTTGTGGTAGAAATTAGTTGAAGGATGAAACTATAGTTATCAAGTATATTTTTTCCTTCTTATTCTCAGAATAAATTAATTATTAATCTATAGAGATGGAATCATAAAACCAATGATGAGTTATCATAATACCTTATGTTTTGTTGAACCAATTATTTTTTAAATCATCATTGATTGTTGACTTTGAGGCCCTCAATTTTACAATTTTTTGGGATTGATGACATCAATAACTCCCTATAAATATTTAAATTTTTCTCCAATTATGTGTCCCTAATTTCAACCAATTTTCTCTTAATTGAGATCATAATTTGGGGGTGACTTTTTCATTTCCATTTCCCTTTGATTCATATTAAATTTTATTAACCCAATTTCTGATGTGGGTTTTCCACAAAGGTATTTTTCTATTTTTAACCTTTTCTTTTTGAAGAAAAATTTCATATTGTGAGGATGAAATTTATTGAAGGATGCTAGAATGAAACACCCAAATATTTTATAGTAAGTTATCTCATTAAAGTAATTCAATATCTTGTGTTACACATGACACTGAGTTTGAGCGCACCACAACTTACCAAACTAGTCATTCAAAAAAACGGTTATGAATGGTATTAAATTAATTATGAATATTATTTACTCTATATAATTATATCATACATATTATGTGTTTCTTATAAATAATAGAAGAACATATTAATTTTTTTCTGATAAAAGAATCATTTTTAAGCAAAATGAAATTTTACCGCCTTTTAATGGATAACCCTTATTAAAACCAATATTTTACACTTTTATATATTAATTTTTATTATATTAAGTTATTTTATATAATAAATTCACTAAAATTTTATTTGGATAATATATTGGTACTTTTCTATTAATATTCATATTTTGATGAATAGTGAAAAATACTATGTTTTAATTGAAAACAACTTTTTAAATTGAAAAAATTTATAGTGTTAAATTATGAATTTTAATTCTTTTGAAGTATAATTAGATTATATTTTTATCATTTAATACAATTTATGTCATTATATGTAATTTTACACTAACATTTGACATAAACACAAGTCAATCTTTAGATTGTTTTTACTTTTTTTAAAACCCGCTTTTTGGCTTTGACAATGAGAATTAATTTTCAATTAATAAATGAAACTACTATGTTTTAAATTTGGTAATATAGAATTAATTTTTGAATTATGAATGTCAATATTATCTTAGGGTGAATGTTTTGTATTTTTCTGAAAACATTAAATTTTTGATGAATAGTGAAAAACACTACATTATTGTTTAAAAATCAATTTTTATTTAAATAATTATTTATTTTATTTAAATTTACTTTAAGTTAAAAAAGATATATAGTAACAATATAAGTTAAATGTAATTCATTGGAGTTATTTTATAATAAAATTAGATGTAAAATTTTTATTGAACTTTTTACCGTCTTTTATCCACCTTCTAGGAGTATTTACAAATTTGCATAAAACATAAATTTACCACTTCTATGAGATGAATTTTAAAAATCCAAGAGACATGGTTGATATCAGTATGTAAAGTGTGGTTTGAATAAGATGAAAATAATTATTGGTGGATAGTAATTTTTTATTTTTTTTAACAGCCATTAAAAGTTAATAGGATAATTAAGGATAAAAATGATATTATAATTACCATAACACATGTAATAATTCTATTGTATAAGTGTAATTGGACTAAAAAAACCTTAGTAATAAAATATTATCCTCTTTGGTCCACTTAGATTAGATTAGGACATTTATTATTACATTATTTAAAGAAGAGTCAAAAGTGTTAAATTCAATGTTTAATAACGAAACCATTTTTTATATAGGGATACACACAATATAAATTAGACTATAAATATTCTGTAGAAATATAAAACTATTTACTACATAATGGTATTTTATTTAAAATTATTATAAATTAAATAATTTAATTTATTTATGTTACAACGATGATGCATCAAATACCTTATTAATGAAATATTAAAATAATTGATATTATAAATATCCAAATAAATGTAAATTTAGACTTATGATAATTTAAAAGAAATTATTGGTTAATTTGACATGTTATGGTTGATAAGATAAATTTTGTTCAAAGTGATAAGGCTATTATAAGTTTCATAAAAACAAAACTACTAATAGTGTCAAAATTGAAAAAAAAATTGTTTTTTAAATACTATATTATTGGTTGATATAATATCCCTAAAAATATATGGTTCGGCCAAATGTCTTAAAAAATGTTATATATGTAATTAATGTACAAGATTAGGTTCTTTTTTATGTTTAGAGTAAATTTATTAACCATATAGTGTAAGAATACCAGAAGACATGATAAATGTTAAACTACTTAACAAAGAGTTATATCTAAATGATAAGGATAAAATGGTATCCTAAATTATACTAAAACTTTTTTATTTAATTATTTTGACCCAAAAACACCTAAGGATCTAAATAAATTTATTTGGAGCCATTATAAACTAAATATGATAGTATAATAAATTAATATTTTATTTTTTTCCTAAAGTGACCCTCACCCATCTTATAAAAGGGCACCTCCCCTTCTCTCAATATCACTTCTCCAAAGACATTTGGCTCAGCCAACCCCAACCCAAATCTCCTCCCAACATTCCTCCCTTCTTCCTAGAGGCCTTAATTTGTTCATAAATCCATCATAAAGATCCCTTTTGATCAACTCAAAAGGAAACACCCGAAGAAGGGGTAATAATTTCACCCCCCCTATTTCAAGTTCTTCTCTTCTTACACTTCCACTTTATTTGTTGTTTCCATACCAAAATAATTAGTATAGTACCTTATATATACTTTGATGTTATTATAAATATGGTAAAACCATATTCGTTATTCTATCCATCCTATAAATGAAAATGTCACAATATGTGCGTACGTACGGCTTACAGTCTCCATGTCGTGATGTAGTTTGTTATTCAAAAACATCATTATTCGGATGTGCATAATATTGAGAAAAATTGATGTAAATAATAAATATAAAATTTTAATTATTATGTATATATGATATGACATCGAATTATATATTATTTCACCATCAATATTATGATATTATCGCTCGTGTGTACGTACAAATTACCATCTCCGGGACGCAGTGAGGTTCATTTCCATGTTCTCCATTCAATGATGATTAAAAAATATATATTATTAATAAGTATGTAATATATGACATAATAATGCTATTATATATATATATACACACATAAATATATCTTTTTCACTTATCATCATTCAATACGATATAAAAATGGAAACAATGTTTATACGTACGTACGACCTACCGTCTCCATAAACAGTGCCTTCCATTTCATATATTTATATATAATATAATTATTTATATTATAAATATATATGATATATAAATCAATGTTTATATTATGAATTATTTAAAGAATTATCTAAATGATACGATTAATAATAACAAGTTAAAATACGTATGATAAAGAAATCGATTATTACATGAAATGTTAATTTCATATAGAAATCATTTTTAAATGAGTTGTATAAAGTCATAAGTGAATCCTGTATGATATAATAAATATGAATATGGTTATGGTATAATTTAATAACATACTATAGTCATTATATATTAGTTTAAATGTACCCTCAACCAAAGAAAAATGCAAGGTAGGGGTTAATTCCTCAATCTCATTATTATCCGAGATTGTTTGTGTGTAAGTTTTTACTAGGGAATATTTATTATCCATGTCCATGTTTCATAAAATATTTTTCAAAAAGATTATTTTAAAGGGAATATTTAATAAAAATACATTTAAAATGTTTTAAATATTTATTCTTATAATCATTTCTCATTAAAGTCCATTATTTCAAAATGATTTTAAGGATTTATTTATATAGACCAGAATGTTTTAAAATGTTAATTCCATTAAAAAGTTTCAAAGTTATATGGGACACTTTGATTAAAAAATATCTTTTAAATGACTTTAAAAATTTTCTGACTTTTATAATTATTTCATGAAAAATGGATATTTCTCTCAAAGAGTTTTACAGATCATTTTCAACTATGTCATCATCCTTTACGAGATATTATTCTTGATGGAGGTTGATTTATTATGATAAAAATCATCCATATTGTATTGAAGTTTTTATGCTATGTTTTAATGTAGATGTCTTATTTTTATATAATTCATGGTTTATGGATAAAGTATTTACATTTCATATGCTAGTTTTAATAATAATGTTTATGTTATGTTTAATCCTTTTCACAGGAGAAGTGAATTGGACTTAGTAAGTAATGGGTGGAGCCCGCTATAGCTCCATGATGCATCGGTAGGTCTCATGATACAAACTAGTGTCTTGGCATAAGGCCATGAAAAAAATATTATTTTTATTCTTGTCAGAAGGCCTTGACTATGTTGTAATGAAGTATGGCATTATACATTTCAACATAATTAAATTAGCTATTAATATTACATGTGATTATTAGTCTAGTAAAATATGCATGTGAATAAGTAAATGGCATTATTAGATTTATATTTGCAACATTTTTCTGATGATTATGTTTAAAAGGATTTTGTTTTAGTTTCATACATTTCCTTAAATATTTATTCTTATTCTTGAATGTTTCTACTATATTATTATCTTTGCTGAGTGTTTGAGCTCACCCATTTCTTATGTTTTTTCCCTTGATTCCAAGAAGTGTTTTATGATTGATAATTAGGGTTATGATTGGGAATTAATGGCGTTCTCAAAAGATCATTTATGTTGTGTTGTATTTTATAACGTGTAATGTAACATTCATGTATGTAATCTATTTTCCAAGATTGCAAAAATGATCGGTCATTCGGGAATGGATTCCTCGTAATCATGCCAATGTATTACAATAATGTTGGAGTTGGTGGCCTCGAACCAACTACTTTTTACTATATTCATTAATAAAAACCTTATCACATCTTCTTTGTTCTTCTGTGTGACAATGCATATGATAATGTCCTAAGGACAACTATTGCATTAAAGGGTCATAACGGATCCCTTATATGATGAGAACCCGGAAGTGTCATAACACTATCCTTCAATATATGTTCTATAGCCGGATGATATTCTTTCAAGGACACAAATAATACAGGTCATTAGGTGTGAGGACTCGTAAAACATTGAGGCACCTTCTCATGGTGTGAGCCTTTGGTAATATCTAAGAGGATATTATGAGAACGAGACCCGCCAGTAGGAAATCCACATTTAATAGTGTCATTGGATGTTCCTATATACGGATGTGTGTATTGGTCCTAAGACTTTAAGATTATTATTAATGGTTATTAAAACTCGCACACTTAGACGTATCGATGAAACTTTGACGACACACTGTTCGCAGCAAGGTAAGATTCATTGGGTACATCACGAGTAATACTGCATTAATAGATAATGTGAGAAAGGATTAGTCCCTTCTGTTCCATAACGGAAGTAGATATCTCAGGCCCTTTTATGGAATTGATATAGCCTAAATAAATCCATGGTCATGGTATGGTATGGGTGAGTTCAGTTCCGGGAAGTCCTAGAAAGAATAATCGAGCACATGGGTTGATGGCCCTAGCATGTAACCTGGTTGATTAGAGATATTGAGACAAAGGGATTATATTACATGGTATGTGTTCGTAGGAGGTGACACGTCATTGCGGTGTTAACTTCTTTCACTATGGGTGACTTGGCGTACTGCTAGACGCTAACCTTGGAATTTAGGTAGGCTCCGCCTAATGCCAATGAGAAAGAGGCCTAGAGGGTCACACACTAGGTGTGTCTATGTATCATAGTTAAATATTAATTAACAATGTAAATAAATATTATTCCCGACCATGGTTTAATAATTATTTAAGGATTAATGATTTCATTTATTTCGACACTAGTTATTCGAGAGAATATATTGTGGGAGAAATAATATATTTATTAGCGAGTAATGCAGATACATTTATTTAAGAAATAAATAGTCATTACTCAAGGTCTAATAAATGTGGTGGTGAAAAAAATAATTTAAAAGTACACGTCGTGTATATTAAATATACAGGACATGTAGTTATATGGAAAACTAGTACAGGCCTTGTATTAATTATTACATGCCGAGTAGTTTTCTAGTCTGAATTTTATGGATATAATATTGTTTTATTAAATGATATTTATTATAATCAGCATGGGCGCATGTCAAGGAATTAATTATTCAACATGGGGGTTTTCAATAAGAGTTAATGAAATAAATAAAACGCGTAACGCGTTTATTTATTTTCATAACTCTATTAACCTCAAACACCATTATAAATATTCTCCCAACCCCAAAACTTTAGAAGATCCATTTTTTTGGTTGTGCACAACAGATTTGTAAATAATCTCATGCCAAGAGGGAATTCACTTTCCACCAAGAATGCCCTCGCGTTACGAGAGCGAGATCCTCCACCGGATTAAGGCGTTCGAAGGAAGAAAATGCAAGCGAAGGTTCTTCCACGTAAGCACCCAGAGATCCCTTTTGCAGTGTCCAGAGATACGTGGAGCACGTGTGTATCACCGCTAGAGGAATCCTATACTTGGATTCTACGACGCAACGATGGATCACAGGATCGTGACTGGAGACATTGACGAAGAAAGAATTCACCAAAGGTATTTTTTGTGAATTAATTAAATTAATTATAACCAACATATGATGATCCTATCTCAATGGTTCCAGGACTCTTCTTTTCTTTTTTTTCTTCGTTCCATTCTGAGATCCGGTGTTTCTTATCACGACGGATCTCAGATTGAACATTGTTTAATGCTAAAATTAAACTTGGGCAATCCTACCAATGCACTTCCGCTGCACCCGGAACCTACAATTAGTATCAGAGTATTCATATCTTTGATTATAATTATTAATTTTTTTGTTGGGGATTTACACATTTAATAATTTAGTTATTTCAATTCATGTTTAATCGTTCTGGAAATCTGAATCTCGAGATCTGTTCCTCCTCCCTTGTTTCTCGTTCACCTCACAGAAACAAATTTTTCTTTTAATTTCGATTAAAATAAAATATAGGAACTCATCCGGAGGACCCAAACATTTCTAGACGTACAACACCAGAATACACGGTGTGTATTCAGAAGTACATTCTGTGTAGTCTCGGTTCAATGAATTGACTGATCTTCCAAATGAGGCAGTGTATTAGATACTTTTTAAGAATTTAAGACACCGTGTATTGACCAGAAACAGGTGGCACACGGTTTCCAGAATACATGTCGTGTGGTCCAATGAACACGGATTGTAGTCCCTTTAGGTTAGGGTTGGGCCGTGTACCACGTACACTACTTTCCCGACTGGAAACAATGTAATGTGGAAATTACACAGCCTGTGTCCCACAGAACATTCCGTTTACTCTGAAAATTTCTGAAGTACATTAACACACCATATCCCCGGGCGTGTACTTCGGATGGACGGTGAAGAAAAGTACACGCCATGTAGTCGGAACTACACGTCGTGTACTCACCCAAATTAAGCAGATTTATTAAAATTTATTATTATATTATACAAACCCTTGATATGTGTACCATGGTGCATGCGTAATGCTGAGTCACAACACGTGATAGTTGTTTTATATATATGTGTTTAAGTTAACATCTGTGTAATGAATGGGAATTCACCGGTTTTACTCCAAGGTACATGTTACGTACAAGGATAATTTTCAATGAATTATTATTTTTAATTATGATGAGAATCCCAAGGAAGTTCAGAAAATGGTTTGAGATAAAAGGATTGATTAATTAAAGACAATTAATTAATTCAATCGTGATTTATCATAAACAATAACGATTAAAGAATAGAATGAAAGTTTTATTTATGCGTAAATATCATTTCATGTATGGATTATCATGAGCTAGACTGAGACCTTTTTATGTGAATGGTTTCTTTTAATTTATTTATTTCAATTAAATTTTTTGGCCTATGAGCCACCTCCTCATTAATATATAGGTCCTGCATGCCCAAGGATTCTTTTATGTAAAACCCCATTTTACCCCTCACCTACATGTGAGATAAATGCTCATGTAATGGATGGAGATCCCAAGCTAGTGGAGGCAGCTCAAGTCAGTAGCCAAGGTGAAACCAATCCAAGGAGATACAAAGGTGGACAAGGGGAAAGCTATAAAAATGAACCCGAAAGGTTCAAGGTGTTTCTCCCATATGTCTTGGGTCAGTTTACCAACTACTAGATATACTATCCAATAGAAAAAGCTCATGATCATACCATTTATTTTATTTCTGTCAGTTACATGGTTTATTTATTGTGGGTTTGTTGTCACGATCACACAATTAATTAATTAATGGAGCATACAAGATGGAACTAAAATTAAAAAATGTCTTATATGTAAATATTATCTTAGACATGGATAATCACTTAATTAAATCCCACATAATATTTACAAGCATGTAATCAAAGATAATAAAATGGAAATTTATGTATAAGGATAAATTCCCTCAAAAGAAATATTAAGTTGATATAGCCTTCCATAATCTTGGTTAGAATCGAACCATATTTAAAAGTGCTTAACCAACCCTAGATGGGGTTCATTCAATAATCGAGGAAATATAATTCAAGGTTTTGGGTTGACTTGGCTTGGTTCACATCAAAGGTTGACTACCATAACAAGACTTGGTGTGACCAAGAGGAAAAGGTTGAGGAAATACGAAATAAAAGGATTTCCAGATTTGGGAGTCCACTCAGCGGATCAAGGAGCTGCGAGTTAATGCAGTTGGAATTTTGAATGCCTACCTAAAACCCTTCATGTTGCTTAACCAACCCTAGTTGGGGTAACGCAAAGGGAAATATGGATCCTTGCCACTAGAATATTCAGGAAAAAGAATATTCTGAAATCAATGGTGAGGGCTATTGGATTTCGATAAAATAGTGGGAGACTAATAAGTATTAATTTATTTATATGTCCCAGTTTTGTAATAAAGTACTAAACCTTTTCTCATCTTAATTTGTAGAAATGACAAGAAAATGACTTCAAACATATTATTGTGAACCATACTCGAGAAGGAAAACCTTCTCACCGTCACCAATTTCCTTGAGTGGAAGATGTGTTTACGCGTCATCCTTCTCCACGAAAGGAAATTTTATGTGCTGGAAAAGCCTATTCTAGTTGTTCTTGGGAAAGAGGCCGGTGATGAGGAATTATCTCTCAATATGAAACGTATGGATGATTCCACATATGTCCAGTGTTTCATGCTATCGTCCATGTCTAATGACCTCTTAAAGAAACATGAAAACATCGGTGTGTATAACATGATGTCTCACCTTAAGGATCTCTACAAAGAGAAGGTGAGATAGGAGATCTATGAGATCTCCAATGCTTTGTTTACAACTAACCTTGGAGATTCTGTTCCAGCTGGGCCTCATGTATTCAATCTTATTAGCTACATTGAACGCCTGGACATCTTAGGGATTAAATTCCCAGATGAGTTGCATACAAATCTCATCCTATCATCACTGCCCAAGACCTTTTCTAGCATCATTGTCAACTACAATATGAGCGGAAATGAGAAGAGTCTATCAAAGCTTCTGACCTTGATTAAACATGTAGATAAGAACATGGGGCATGACAAACCCGCGGTCCTTGTGGTGAACATGAAAAGGAAGGAAAAGGAAAAGGGTCCAAAGACTTATAAATGGTCTTAATCCCCCGAGCACCGTTCGCCCAAGAAGGGGAAGATCCAGAGGCAGGGAAATAAACAGGAGGCAGTGTGTTTTGTATGTGGAAAGAAGGACCACTGGAAGAGAAACTGCACCCAGAAGCGTGGTGATGCTAAAGGTGCATTTGTTATCAAGTGAAATCATTCTATTTCTAAAAATTAGGTATTAGATATAGCATGTGGGGCTCACATCTGTATTCAAATGCAGGAACCTTGTAGATTTAGAATGATCGCCAGAGGAGAGGTGGATCTTCGAGCTGCCAATGGCGCAAGCCTGGCTGCGTTGGCTATTGGTGACTATCACCTCTCATTGCCAGCTGGCATTATTTTGGTTTTACAAAACTATTATTTTGTGCCTAGTGTTACCAAGAACATAATTTATGTATCTTGTTTTTATATGGATGGATTTGTTTTCATGTTTGGAAATAACGGTTTTCTCTTTTATAATAACTACGTATGTTATGGTATGTCACATTTGAATAATGGTTTTTATGTATTAAACTACGAAAATGAAGTGTTGGAAATCGATAATGAAACAAACTCACAAGACTCATATGTCACCCAGTTGTGGCATCACCGCCTTGGTCATGTAAATGAGATGTGCTTGACAAAGCTCTTTCAAGATGACTATTTAGACTCTACTATGATAAAACCACTTGATAGATGTCACACATGTTTACAAGGTAAAATGACCAAGCCGCCTTTTGGTGGATAGGGTGAAAGGGCCACATAGCTTCTAGGATTGGTACACATGGATGTATGCAGAACATTTCCATTAGAAGCTAGAGGTGGATATTTTTACATCATTACATTTACTGATGATTTGAGTAGATAAAGATTTGTCTACTTAATGAGGTATAATTCAGAATCCTTAGAGAAGTTTAAGGAATTCAGGAATGAATTAGAGAATCAACTTGTTAAGAAGATAAAGAAGATTTGATTGGATCGAGGTGGAGAATATCTGAACCAAGAGTTCATCAATATTCTACGGGAGTCTGAGATTCTATCTCAGATGACTCCTCCTAATACACCACATTGGAATGATGTTAGTGAAAGGAGTAACCACACCTTGTTGGACATGGTGAGGTCGATGATGAGTCATGCGGATCATCCATTATTCTTTTGGGGATATACATTACCAATTGCAGCATACACATTAAACTAAGTACCAACTAAGGTGGAAAATGGAATACCATCCGAGTTATGGAATGGAAGGAAACCCACTTTGTCGCACACACATGTATGGAGATGCGAGGCATTTCGTAAGGCCTTCTCAGGAAACAAACTAGCACCTCGGGGCACGAGGTGTATCTTTATAGGATATACCAAGGAAACGAAAGGATATTACCTATATAACCCATTCAAGCAAGAAAGTGAATGTTGCCAGACAAGCTGTCTTTATTTAGAGGGAGCACATCCTCAAGAAGGATAGTGGTAGCAATATTTACTTCGACGAAGTTGATGCTCAAGATACACATGAGTTGGTACCGGAAGAAGTTCCAAAGGTCCCCATGAAAGAGGTTCTAGAAACACAAGTACTACGTAGGAGCTTGAGAGAGGTATGGGAACCAGAGAGATTTGGTTTCCTAGTCACCGAGGACGGTGAATCATTACTATAGGACAATGATGAGCCTCTCTCTTACAAGGAAGCAGTAGAAAGAATAGAAGCAGAAAGATGGATAGAAGCTATGATTTCTGAGATGGATTCCATGTATCAGAACCATGTTTGGGTTATGGTCGATGAGCCAGTTGATGTAAAGCCTTTTGGATGTAAATGTGTACTCAAGAGAAAGACGGACATGTGAGGTCAAGTTAGTACCTACAAAGCAAGGATAGTGGATAAAGGATTCAGATAGTGTCATGTAATTGACAATGATAAAACCTTCTCGCTAGTTTCCATGCTTAAATCCATAATAATCATACTTTCCATAGAAGCTTACCATGACTACGAGATTTGGCAGATGGTTGTCAAAATAACATTCCTTAATGGGAACCTTCAAGAAGATGTCTATATGATACAACCAGAAGGGTTTGTGACACAAGGTGAAGCCAAACGAGTTTGCAAGTTGTAGAAATCCATTTATGGAATAAAGCAAGCATCTAGGTCTGGAACATTCGATTGGATGACACCATTAAGTAATTTGGGTTCATTAAGAATGAATGTGGGTCATGTGTTTATAAGTGGTTTAATGGGAATGCGGTCGTTATCCTAGTTGTATATGTTGATGAAATATTGCTTATTGGAAATTACATACCAGCCTTACAATCAGTTAAGGACTGGTTGAACAAGTGCTTCTCCATGAAAGATTTAGGTGAAGCAGCCTACATTCTAGGGATCAAGATAATTCATGATAGATCCAAGAGGATGCTTGGACTATGTCAGGGTACATACATTGACCAGATACTAAAGAGATTTCGTATGGAAAAATCCAAGAGAGGATTGGTTCTAGTGTCACATGGCTTACATCTTTCTAAGAATATTTGTCCTCAGACACAATAAGAGAAGGATATGATGAGGAAGATCCCATACACCTTTGATATAGGATTCTTCATGTATGCCATGTTATGTACCAGGATTGATGTTCCCTGTGCACTATGCATGGTATACAGATATCAAGCAGATCTAGGGGAACAACATTGGACTGCTATTAAGACTATCCTTAAGTATCTGAGAAGAACTAAGGATATGTTCCTGGTGTATGGATGAGACGAGGAGCTTTTCATTAGAGGGTACGATGATGTTGGTTTTCAGACAGATCAGAATGATCTAAAGTCGTAATCTGGATATGTTTTCTGTCTCAATGGAAGAGTTGTGAGCTGGAAGAGTTCAAAGCAGCCAGTTGTCTCAATGGAGGAGATGTCAGGATTCGGAACTTTGTCCAAGTGCTTGATGTGGTGCCTAGCAGTAAAGGTCCCATTAAATATGATTGTGATAATACTACAGTAGTGGATCTTGGAAAACAACCATGGTCACATCAATAGATAAAGAACATACTACAGAAGTATTACCTCTTGGGAGATTTCTATCAGAGGGGTGATGTTGCAGTGAGCAGAGTGTCCATGGAAGAGAACGTGGAACACCCTATGAATAAAGGCATATCTCAGCAGAAGCATGAATATCATGTGAGAGTTAGCGGGATAAAGGTTGTTAGCAGTTGTCTCTAGTCCAAGTGGGAGTCTTTTGGAGTTCGTGTCCTAGAAAAAACTACTTTGTACTTTATTCATTAATAAAAGCCTTATCACATCTTGTTTGTTCATCTGCGTGACAATTCTTGTGATAATTTCCTAAGGAAAACTGTTGCATTAAAGGGTCATAACGAATCCTTCCTATTATGAGAACTCGGAAGTGCCATAACACTGTTCTTGAATATATGTTCTATGGCCGAATGATGTTATTTGAGGGACACAAATAATACAGGTCATTAGGGGTGAGGACTTATAAAACATTTAGACACCTTCTCATGGGGTGCGCCCTTGGTAATATCCAGGAGGATATTATGAGAACGAGACCCGGCAGTAGGAAATCCACATTTCATAGTGTCATTGGATGTTCCTATATGCGGACGTGTGTATTGGTCCTTATACTTTAAGATTATTATTATTTGTTATTACAACTCGTACACTTAGACGTATTGAAAAAAAAATGTGACGACACACTATTCACAGTGAGGTAGGATACGTTGGGTGCATCACGAGTAATAATGCATTAATAGATAATGCAAGAAATGATTTTTCCCTTCTGTTCCATAACGGAAGTAGATATCTCATGCCCTTTGATAGAACTGATATAGCCTAATTAAATCCATTGTCATGGTAAGGTATGTGCGAGTTCAGTTCTCGGAAGTCAATGAAAGAATAATCGAGCACATGGGTTGATGGAACTAGCATGCAACCCACTTCATTAGAGATATTGAGACAATGGAACTATATTACACGGTAAGCGTTCGTAGGAGGTGACACGTCATTGCGGTGTTAACTTCTTTCTCTATGGGTGACTTGGCGTGTTTCTAGATGCTAACCTTGATCTTCAGTCAGGATCAACCTAATGCAACTGAGAAAGAGGCCTAGAGGGTCACACACTAAGTGTGTCCATGCATCTCAGTTAAATATTAATTTAACAATTTAAATAAAATTATTCCTGAATGTGGATTAATAATTATTTAAGTATTCCTGATAACATTTATTTCGACACTAGTTATTCGAGAGAATCTATTATGGGTGAAATTCTATATTTATTAGCGAGTAATGTAGTTACATCTATTCAAGAAATAAATATTCATTACTCAAGGTCTAATAAATGTGATGGAGAAAATTAGAAAATAAAATTACATGCCGTGTATATTAAATATACACGCAGTGTAGTTTTATGGAAAACAAGTACACTCCCAGTAGTTTTCCAGTCTGTATTTTTAGGATATAATATTGTTTTATTAAATGATATTTATTATAATCTGCGTGGGCGCATGTTAAGGAATTAATGATTCGACATGGTGGTTTTCAATAAGAATTAATGAAATAAATAATTCACGTACCGTGTTTATTTATTGTCATAACTCTATTAACCTCAAACCCGAATATAAATATCCTCACAATCTCAACAGTTTAGAAGAGCCATTTTTTGTTATTGTGCACAACGGATTTGGAAATACTCTCAAGCCAAGAGAGAATTTCCTTTCCACCAAGAATTCCCACATGTTACGAGAGAGAGATCATCCACCGGATCAAGGCGGTTGAAGGCGGACATCGCAAGCAATGGTTCTTCCGTGCTAGCACTCGGAGATCCATTCGGCGACATCTAGAGATATGTGGAGCATCTTTAGATCACTGCTAGAGGAATCTTATACTTGGAATCCGTGATGCAACGACAGATCATAGGATCATGGCATGAGAAATCAACGAAGAAAGAATTCCACTGATGTAATTTTTGTGAATTAATTAAATTAATTATAACAAACATATGATTATACTATATCAATGGTTCTAGGACCCTTATTTTCTTTTTCGTTCTTCGTTCCATTCCGAGGATCTGTCATTTTATATTGTGATAGATCTTAGATTGAATGTTGTTTAAAAATAAAATTAAAGTTAGGTAATCCCACCAACGTGCTTCCGCTGCGCCCAGAACCTACAAAGAATTCACTGACTCTGGGCTTCTGGGGTCAGGGTGTTACATGGACATTTATATAAGACCAAAAAAGGAGCCATTCTGATCACTGAATCATAAGTATTATTATATGAGAACTCAATCAATCACAAGTAATTATCCCAAAATTCACCGAAATTGAGGAAATAAGAACGCAGAATATCATCAGGAATCTACATATCCCATTCTTTCTAGCCATCCATTTTTTGGTGGTATGTAGTATGAAAATGAACTATAGATCTAGTGTATCATATAGTCCTCACTAAAAATGATATGTAAACCCAGGATCTCTATCAAAGACTATAGAAGATGGAACTCTATGAAAATAAATAATCTATTTCCTATAGAGACATACGAATTCCATAAATTTTGTTGTGTGTTGAATATGTATAATGTGAGCGGATTTGGTCAGTTGATCAACAAAAACCCATAACACATTATAATTTATTATATTGTGTAGAAACCCAACCAAAAAGTCTATAGAGATCTCATTACGCTTCCAATTCCACACTAAAAGTGTCTGTAGTAAAACTTGATGTATCTGGTGCTCAGCCTTGACCATTTTGAAATTATTGTAATGATAAAATTAATCATATATTTCCAATCTCATACATGGCCACTAGAATAATCTCCATAGAGCATTGTAATTATTGGTGGTTCATATTTGAAAATCTCAAGGGGAATTTTCGAAATCCTCCATCATGGATTCTGTTAATAGAAAAGGTACAATATTATGAATTTGGAATCATAGGATACCCTCCACGGAGAATTAATACTCATCAAGAGTCTCCCCATCATAAATAGAGTTCCTAATTCCGTGGGATTCATCATTAAGATATTTTTACAATTGAATTATCTCGAGAAGAGTGGTGGTTAAATGAACACTAGAAAAGATAACCTTAGAATCTTCCATTGGGACTCATAAATGAAACTGTGAAAAAGATCCATCAAGTACCATTATTTTGATAATTATTTCATGAACTACATAAGAATGTTCCATCCCAAATCAATGGTAACAACATTCCCTTTCCTCTGGGTATATTCAATTTCAAAATCAAAATATTGTAGGTAATTCACCAAAAACCTCTACTGAAGGATCAAATATCTTTTGGAGATTATATAACTCAAGATGTTGTAGTTGGAATACATGGAAAAACATTATCCAAAAAGGTAATGGTTCCATCTCTTAAGTGCAAGGATCATGGATATGAGTTAAAGGTCATAGGTTAGATCATTCTTATCGTGTGGCCCCATCTATCAACAACTATAAAACACCACATGATTACACTATAGAAGAACACATCCCAAACCTAAACTTGATGTTTCCCAAAATACCACATAACCTTTCCCATCATATAAAATAGTCAAACCATCAATTTAATAGAAATACATTTCCAAACCACAATGTAACTCTAACATTTATCATCCCAAAAAAACATTACCCCCTTCCATGTGATATAATTCATCGAATAATCCATCTTTGATAAATACTTTATGAACTGGTGAGGAAACCCTGTTAAACCCCATAGGTTCTGAATCTTGAAAATATTTCATGGTAGTTCCCATGTAATAGTATATTTTCCCTTCTTAGTGTAAATTGGTATTCCAATTTATGAGACTTTGTTTACAAAGAAAATTAAATCCAGTATATGGAAATAAAATTTTGATATCTTTTCATATAGTTAGTGATTTCTTATAAATACTATAATTACTCTAAGATGGTGAAAATGATCATCCTTAGACATATACAAAACCAAGATGTCATTAACAAATACCACCGTGAACATATCAATATACTCATGAAAGATCATGTTCATCAAATCCATAAAGACATTAGGATCATTTTTTAGTTCCAATGGAATCAAAATATACTAATAATATCCATAAACATTACAAAAGTTGCTTTTATTAATGTTAAATTCTTTTACTCTCAACGGGTGAAAAATGTATCAATGATAAATCTTCGAGAAACACTTAACCCCTTGAAAATGGTAAAAAAAGATCTATCTGTGGAAAAATGAACTTATTAATCACTATATATTGATTTAATTTTTGGTAATAAACACATTGATGAATTTTTTCATTAATTATTTTTAATAGATAACATGCGTTGTCTAAGGTTACACACTCGAGCATATAAATAAATTCTACAATAGATCACAAAACTGGGCCTTAATCTCATTTATTTCAACTAGTTCTATGTCATAAAAAAATATGCACTGGTTGAGTACCATAAAATAAATCAATAAAATACTATAACACTCTTACTTATTGAAAACATGAAAAAATTAAAACAAATCAAAGTGAAAAATTGAGGGAGATTACTGCTCAATGATTTTAACTCCGGATCAAAAGAAGAAACTAGTATTACTTTCCCTAACACTAGATAAGATGGTCATAATCTAATAACCCCTGAGAACCATTCTCACTGAAAAATAAAAAGACACCCCATCATGCATAGTAATGGAGACCCATCAAAGATATTATTCAATTATAGACTTATTAGCAATGATCCAATCCATTCTGAGAATTAAATGGAACTTTTTCAAGTTGATAACTAGAAATTCCCATGTAATCTCGATATCTGATAAAGAGACGACACATTTAGGATAATGGAGACCATTCCCTCTCCACATTCCAAGGGGTATAGTAATATTTATCATTTATGACAGAATATGTATAGACATATATAGCATGTTCACAATACAAGTTGATACAAACAAGTTAGATGCATCAGAATCAAATAAATATTTTACGAATGATGATGCAATTGAGATGGTTCCCACCACCGTCCGTGGACTTGTATTATCTTCCTATAGATACTCTTCCAGTGCAAGAAGAATCTGTTTTCTAGAATCTAATGGATTGAACCCCTCTTTTTAAGAAGAATTATATTTCAATATATTAATATTAGGTGCTAATGAGGTTGTGCCACTATCTGAGGGGATAAAGATATAACATATTTTCTACACATTTCATAATAGTCCAAATGAATGAAATATCTTGGGATCCTCAGTTCAAACCCATCTCGAATACTTGGGATCTCTATAATAGAAGCAAGTAAAAAAGGCCTCTTATTGACATTAAAAGTATTCTAGAGGAAACCATATATTGAGGTCCACCATGAGACTCATCACACATACTCCTTCCTTTAATGGAACTCATAGAACTTCAGTTATGAGATAAAGTTACCCCTATCAACCCTGAATTACTACATAGGTCATTCTAAACCATAAATTCCCTATAAATATTTTATGTATAAGAAATAAGCTTCAACATGATAACCATAGAATGAATATTTGGTTGAATATCCATCGATATCCATTGAGTGGTAATCTTTAAATTCTTTGTAATATCGGATTAAAAACACAAATTCTCTAAAAAGTAGTTCATGTACTCTGTCATGGTCCTGTCATATTTTTTGAGTAAGAAATACTTTATAGCCTTATCGACTACTGAAGAATATATATAGAATTGGTTTGTGAAAATATCTATCATGTCTATCCACTCTAGACAACCTTAATTATTCTTCATCACTATAAAGTCCCACTATCTCATTCTAAGTCCCTTTATATTGAAGGTCGAATATTTAACCTTAATTGAATTAAGAATTTTCATGAAATCAAATAGATGATCTATCTTTCTAAACCAATCCTCATTCTCTTGGGGTTAGTGCCTTAGAAGACTAGTGGATTTTGGAGAGTTAAATCTTGTGAAAAATTCTAAAAAAAAATCTATGTGATGTTCCAAAATTAGATAATGAATGGGAATGGGTGATAGTGACTATCCTAGAGCTTAGACAACACACACAACAATCACTACAATGTTATACTCAATGGTAGGATCAGCTCATAGTGGTTCATCAAAAACATACTCTTGGGGCCTAATCACACACCTTTGCAGAGGTATAATGCTATACAACAACAACAAACAACATTGAATACATCAATATATTACATAGATCAGTAGATCAAATAGGAGAAATTGAAAAATCTATCCCATCAGATAAGACGTCAAGATTTAGAATTCAAACCATCCAAATCCAAATCATAGAAAAGAATATAACTAAAAAAATTATTCCTCAAGATGCATTTTCCAAACCACACATGGTTATATGAGGCTCATTAAGATGATTTATTGCCACAAAATATATCATAAATACCTCATAAGACTAAATAATACATCCGAAACTACATATTTACTATAATGAAACTGCATAAACCTGATCCTCTGATACCACTTGTAACAAACTTTCCCAAATACCCTAGTACACTAATACCCAATCCCACACTGACATAGCCCGAAGGGACTTTTTGATCCCTATGGGTATGCAACCAACACCTGGAATCATATAAGAACGTCTGGGAATGAATTTTCCAATAAAGTAGTGTTATTAAAAACATTAAAATTAGTATGGTCAATAATCCAAAGGGATGAGGTTCCAAAAACAAAACATGTATAAAAAAACCAAATCAGTACATCATCAATGTACTCAATAGAAAGAAAATATAGCATGAATAAAACAACAACACATAGTCCAAATGATCAAGAATATCCACCACATGTATGTGTAACATTCTTTTAACATGGACTTGGCATACAAAAATAATTAAATTTCCTAATAAAAAGTAATGGTGTGAGATATATATCCCTGTAGGTTCTCACCATGTTTTCTATAATAGATTCCATATTTAAAAAAAATTCTCTTCAAATTTAAATAAAACAAGGCATCTCATAATATATCATTTTTACATTTAAAACAAAATATGATTCTTTTCAAATGATGGAAATAATTTCAAACATGGATCAAATAAATGTTTTATATAAAATAGTTCATATAAATAAATTACCCTGAAGAAATAAGTTCTAAAATAAATGGAATATATATTTAATTAGAACAATCACAACAAGAACCAAGGTCATCATCCTTTAAGTATGTTACTTTCTCTCAATAGTAACATCACACATTTGATATCAGTGATCATGGATAAGTATGCATACCCATGTTCCATAGACTCAATATTTATAAGACTACTCAACAACAAATTAGGGATAAGTTATGAAAATCTAGGTTCTTGTTAGAGTTATGATAATCAATATAATTCTAGGGGATCATGATTCATGAATATTTTTACTAAATACCCACTAAATACTTGATCTCACATGGGTTTAATCAATCTATAAAAAAATTAAATAATAAAATTTCATATCATTCATCATTTATAATTAAATTTACCATTTTTATGTTTCAATATTCCTATTCAATTTTAAAACCCAAACATGGGTTTTTCATTATTTCAGGCATTTTTAATAAAAATCCAATCATAGTTTTTAATCATTTCAATTTATTACATTTTTATCAAATGAATTCTTAGTTTATTTCATCAATTTCATTGTTTTTAAAATACAACCCATGTTCCAATTCCATGAAAATTGGTTTTATTTTTTGTAAAATTTTTACCATTTCAAATTTCATAATCAAATCACATTAAAACAACGTTTTATAAGTAATATATAATCCTTTTAAAAGAATCATGTAAATACATTTTTTTATTATATGGAAAATGTCAAACATAAATACCTACCATTTATCACATAAATCAAGTGATCAACATCTACAACAAGATTTCCAATTAAGAAGAAAGTCGTCAAGATCTTGAAATCAAAACTAGAATCAAGATATTATTAAACAGTGTATTGATCAATTATATATGTGATGATTGATCAAAATATGTGGAAATATTATGGAGAGATCAATATAATCTACACAAGTGGAGATCCAATTACTAGAGAGGGATCATAATTTACACCATCACATTGATTTTTAAAATGAGGGGCATTAAGCAGAAAAAATAACCTGTAGATAGGACTTTAAGACAATGATTTTTATTTAGGTACTGTAGGGATTGACCGAGTGTTAAACCAAGGAGATCGTGATTTTAAAATGAAATATTTTAAAAAAAAGTCCGAGTGTGTATTATCTATGTAGGGGTTGCATGGACTGACAAATTATGCACCCTGACCATGTACCCCATATAGACTCAGTATCCATGGTGAACAGTTTTTTATATATGGTTACATGGCTTTTAAAACTATGTCAGAACCCTCAAAACCATCCCTAATGATGGTTTCATGGTTTTCACTAGGGGCACATAGTTTGGGAAAACCATGAGCTAACCATATACAACCCAATAAGATTTTGAAATTTTCAAAATTCTAGAAAAAACTTCCTGTGAAAATCCCTAACCAAAGAATGATCAAATCATGGGTTGAGGAGTTACAAAAAATAAGTAATGTGATGATACAGGATGGTTTCATTGAATTTAAGGGGAAATATTATTGATATTTACACATTATTCCTATTTCATGGACTGCTCATTGACTCAAATAGTATTATAGACTAGTTTGTGGAGTATTCATTTATATTTTGTTGCACTAGTAGTTATTAAAAGTACAATATTGGATTGGATTGGAATGTTTAGTTATATTTTTAATTTTATTATTTGGGGTAGATTCAAAGAGAGATTCAAAATACAAGGGGTGTATGGATGGATATGTAATCAAAATGAATCTTAGGAATAATGGATATTGACGATTTTAAAATAAAATCCAATTGAAGAGAGTGTTTGAAATGAAAATTATATTAATATATTTTTATCAATTTAGATTATTGGATCTTCAGAATATATTTTCCGGTTCTGTTAATTATTTGAGTACAAAATCCTCCTATATTTATAAGAGTCATCTACTTAGATTTCACACAAATCTGTTAAAGTATAAGAGACTATTTTTATTAATAATAGTCACATAATTCAAAATATATTGGAAATCCAAAAAATCAATAACCTACCCTTTTTGGATAAGGAAAAATTATAGAAGCGAAAAATGTTTATAAAAGTTTTTAAATAGTTCCTTTGTGTGTAAGAGACAATTAAATTGATTCCTAAGAGTTATTTAAGTACCGAGAACCAAGAATTGAAAGAAATTTTTGACCTCATTTTCCACGTAATGGTGAGTTTTTATGTGAAATAAAGAAATGAAATAGTTTTTAGGATTCTTAGTGTCATTTCTAAAATTTCATAAAATTCACCAGTGTTAAGAATAATAACAATTAGTTAAGGGGATTATTTTACCATGTATATATTTTAATCATTTTCATATTTTGTGAGAGTAATAGGAAAAAAGATAAAGGTCAGCTAGATAATTTATAAGAGTAATTAAATTATTAATTATTAAATTTAAAGTGTTGTTTTTAAAAATTTTAGGGGTTATTAATGTCAATATAAGAGTAACTTGGTGATGATAAGGGAAAAATGGAAATGCAATGGAGTTTATAATGGTAATTCATCCAATTTTGAGAGAAAAACATGACATTTTTAAGGTTCAGTCCCATTGTGATTTGTGGTTAATATCCAACATAAAGATAGTGAAGAACATGGAAAATTATAGACCACATTTATATTGATCATACCATTATTGAGGACATTATTTATAGATTTAAGAAAAATCATTTAGTGATATTTTGGTAATTTAAAATAGAATATTTTTTTAGTGTCGGAATATGACATGAGGAGTTTAATAAAATTGTCTACATACATTCTAAGTCAATTTGAATGATCCATGTCAATTAAGATGAGTATTATAAACAATAATAACTTTTTTATAATCCACCGACAATTTTTTATTAAAACATTTGAATTTTTTGGGATATTATAGAAAATGGTTTTTGAAGTACTACGTGAAGATCAAAAAGAACACACAGAATTAAACTTGAGGATTATTTAGTATTAATTTCATGGAATTACCATATTAGGAAAATAGGAAATATTTTGGGAAATGATTTTAGGAATAATAATTGAAAAAGTGATATGCAATTTATGGTTTCTGATCTTTGAATAGAATGAGGAATATTTATCTACCATAATAATTTTAATATCCTAATTCATGGGTGAAGATAAAACAGTGATAGCACCCTTACTTTTTTGGGTGATAATATTTTTTCAACATGAAAAATCATTGTTAGTTATTTCTATGTTTCTTTTATTTTGGAATATATTAACATGTTATTATTTTGGTAAATATAGGAAGTATAAATGTTCTCAAGATTGGTAGTGAGTCATTACTGATTTTTTGTAACACCTATAGTTGATAATGTTACTCTTTGTTACTTTGAATCTCTATTGATATATGCCCCTTGGATTATTACTTATTCGTGAACCATGATATACCCCTTATTTGTTCATTTATTTTCCAACATTTGGATATATTATATGTTTGTAAAGGGAAACAAGGTGATTCTTGTATTTTTAACTTGAGTGCAATAAAAAAATTAAAAAGCAATAAACACCCAAATTCACCCTCGATTTTTAAGCCATGTTGGTTAGTTCTTATAAAAAAATTCCTATGGTATACTATATAAAATAACTATAATATATATGATTCATTGATATAACCAAAAAATATAAAATCAATGTAAATCATAACACATAAATAAATCAATAATCAGTGTTAGCTCAGTCAATTAAAAAGTCATTCAACAGTTAAATGAATATATTGTGATCACAATCGAAACTCACTCTAACGTATCCTATCAATTTGAAGACCTGAACAATTATACTAATCTTGACCCTTATGTCAATATATGTGTTCAAACATGGTCCTATAATAAAACATATATATATACCTATATACATTAATAACCATTTTTTTCTGTATATCTATGTGTGGTTCAAATGACCAACAAAAATTCCAAACTCACCTCAACTCATTGACTGTTAGTGATTAAGTAAATATATGTTAAATTTTTTTGTGATTGTCACTCAATAAACCTGAAACATATCACATGCATGTTTGTGAAATATCAAAATACATGTTTACTATCATGGAATTCTAGACACCTCCATTATTACCCCAATAGGATATATAACATTACTACCCAAACCTATGTTAGGTACAACTTGACCATAAACAATTAAATATACCCTTATATCCTATTGTGTAATACCGAAAGTCGACTTTCATAACATATAGAAATATCATATCGAGGTATTTCCTCACATACTCAACAACTCTGTAATGAAGTCTTCACATAACCCATCTGTTTACTTATTAAAAACTAATAAGTAATCTCTAAATTATCATTTAAACTAATGATGATATCAATAAATCTAATAGAATATAATAAAATATGGATCAATCGGAAAAAAATCAATATATTATAAAAATTGTAGGTAAATACGGATAAAAATAATAAATAATCATATAAAAACAATTCTATGATAAAAATAGAAAAAAAGAATGGGTTAAAAAACAAGGAATAACATAGGCCTTATATTTTAATCTATATCTTATCTCACCACATTAGTATAAATAAAATATATCACCCATACTACATTCATATTATTTATAGCTTTATCCCATATATCACATGTTATCAAGGAGAATTACTCTAACTATATGATCATATAGTATAATGGCTACTCACTGATCCCTAAGATTGAATGACAACAATTAACATATTGTAACATATATCATAGACTTAGTCTTACCATGGTGATACTGATATGTAAAGTAACACCATCCTAGGTGTGTAATGTCACCTCTTCTAGTAGGTTCACCATTATTTCCTTGATCTAAATCTATAATCACTATATATATCACTTCTAATAGGGAAAAAACTGCTCCGGGAGACAATGTAATCAATATAGTGTATCATCTTTCATTCATGTAACCTCGTAAATAAATATTAGACCCAATTCAATAAATATGAATCATTATAATACTAGTTATATATTACCTAACCACCCCATGTATGTTATTTAGCGATCATTAATGTTATATTATAAACCACCACTACATTTGAGGTCCATCGAAAAAAAATATCCATTCCCATAAGGCAAAATTTCAATTTTATATATCTTAAATTTCAAAAATATAACCACAACAATGAGGAAATCTAATCTTCTCCTATACTGAGATCTTTTCCCCATTGGATGATCAGAACCTCATTGGAAGTATTTCTTAACATGATATTAATTTCCAATTGAAATAATTTCAATTCCAATACAAAACATAGAAATATATAACTCTATGGTTGATGTCAAATTTCCTCATTATCTACCATGTTATCCCAATGTATCAAATACCATCCCAATTTTTATTTCGTAATCCAATTATCCCCCCTTATTTCATCACAAATGAAGTCTCACTGAACTTCATGGCTGATATCCTTGTAGTTGAGCAACCCAAAGATTCTTAGACTCTATCTCAATCCCGAGGGTACTGCTCAAGGTAGAAAAAAAATTAAATTATAAAGGAAAAAAACTAAATATACAATATTTATCTTACTATGCCATCACATTAACTAATGTTTTTCTATAATACATGTACATCATCCTGAAAATGGATAATATACAAAAGGAAACCATCAATAAAGCATGAACACACAATTATACATGCTTTATAAATAAGGTATAATCTACATAAGGCCAATTTAAAAAAAAACATCTATAAAAACATATTCTCTTTAATTTCATTGAAATATTTATTAAAATATTATATTTAATACATTTAGAGGACATCGAAGTTCATTTCATTTAGTAAATTCTATTTCCCAAAAACCCATTTTAAACCCTCTTTGGAAAGAACCCAATTTCTTTTTAAATTGATTTTAAAGAATCAACTATTAAAAATTAGTCTTTTATTAGAAAATATTAGTTTAAAATTAACCCCCATTTTAGATTATATTTAACTGTTCAAACTATTTACTTATATAATATTAATTAATCATCAACTCACATATATATTAAAACCATTAGATTGTTTATTAGAAACCCTAAAACTATAGTTCAACCATATAAAACATTATGTATAGCTAAGTTATCTTTTAGTAATTATTAAGATATCATGATTCCTTATTATTTTACTGATTCATAAAATGTCAAGAAATATTTTTCGATACAGTTATATTAACACACAATTATAAAATTACCATCGGTAAATCTATTACATCCCTCAACATAAAAATTCTAATGAAATAAACGAAAAATACCTCAAATGATATTATAACAGTTAATATGTTCTCATAAAAACCATACTTGAAAATCTAGATCATTTATCTTACCAAATGAACCAATTTATGAATTATTTAATAGTATATAACAGAATTCATCAAGAATATTTATTCATAAAATACTCATAGAGTGGTTCCATGAAGTTAAAAATCCCATCAATGTGTTTCAAGTGAATCATAATATAGTCTTGGCCATGTTATGATTAAAAACCAAAAAATACATACCCTAGATAACCACTAATTTTTAAAGAAAATTCTAAAATAAAAATTATTACATAATGGAAAATTTACATTCCCCAAAATGTTGAGAAATAACATAAGTTTTCCCCTCCAAACATCTTATTTCCATTATAATAATAAATTTATTTTTACTGGATCTAATGTTATCAAAACAAAAAAACCCATCTTAATCCACACAATGGATAAGGAAAATTAAATAAATATGAAGATTTTTTAACTCAAATACTAAAATAAATCTACTCAAACCACTCAAATTGATGAAGAAATCATATGGTTGGATCCCTCACCCCCTCATGTGGATTCTTAGACTCCCAAAACCCATATAATGTTATTAATTTACCATATAAAAAATTGAAACTTTACTCACCATAAGTGTGTTTTTGGCCCCATCAATTTTCCCCTGTTGGACCCCCATTGCATTTCCATTGGTAGGGGTAGTCATATTACCCCTCTACTAAGGCTACCAAATTCAATGTCTATATTAATTATGATCCAAATGGGTGGTAACGTGCCCCACTACACATGGTATCTTATACATCATAACAAATTTTCTCTATGGGGACTTTATAGGAATCCCACATTGTATAATACCTAAAATAAAACTCCTAAGAGACCCCAAAAAATCACCCCCTAGTCAAAACCAACAAATTAAAACTCTTCTTGATCTCAATCCACAAAAATCCATATTTTTTTATTAGATCGACGCTTAATAACTTGGGGTGTTGTATATAATTTCTTAACATATATTTATATTCTTGAAATGGGAATTCATTATATATATACATACAAATATATAAAACTGTTATATATTTTAACGAAAAAAATTCAATGTCAAAATAATTTTAGATACATGTCACACTCCTTGTAAATATTTCATATAAATGGAGACCATGTATTTTTTTAATATCCAACAGAATGTAAAATTTTATTTTCTTTTTCTAAATAATGTTTTCTCCTTTATAAAATATTTTTAGGAAACCAGTTGATGTAAAATTGATTTTAGTAAAGGTTACATCTAATAAAATATAACCATTAACATAACAGAAATATTAATTTAAAAAAATAATTTCTAATTTAATTTAAATTCACCATGATATTTTAAAAATATATCTGATGTATGTGAAATTAAATTTGGATATATTATTGTATTTTTTTATAAATTTTACATAGATTATTGTAACAAACTTGAATAATTTCAAATATTTTTGGAATTTTTGTAAATTAGTTTAGTTGAAAATTTTCAATAGAAAATGTAAGAATCCCAAAAAATTTAAATATTTATTATTTTATAAAATGAAATCTATTTACATCCTAAAAATAGGCATTATATGTAAAATTTATATATTAATTGTTATTTTATAAATAACGGTTTGAGAATATAAATCTCATCAATATGAAAATATTGTATTTAAATAAATATATAAACAAACATAATAGTGAGATGGTATATATAAAGATTTTATAAGTGATTCTAGGATGATTTAGAAATTGTTACATTTTTATGTAACACAATTAAAATAAACTGATAAATTAAGAAAAACATAACGTTGATTATTATATTCTAGTGTTAAGATGACGAAATACAATGTATTATACATTTTTTTCTTATAGTTTTCTATAGCTGTTGGTATGATAAGAGTTTAAGAATAATATAAATTTACAATATACTAAAATAAAAGGAAATTATAAAGTTATTATTTATTCATGTTTTAAACATATATAAGACGAAACTTGAATAATAAATAACCCCTTAAAGAAAAATCACTATATTATTAATAGTTTATAATATATATATAAATGAATGATTTTTGACGATATGTTAAAATTATTAGGATTAGGGGATTGAATGTCTATATAAAGTTTAGTCAATATATGTTAGTGAGACTTGTTCTCTAGAAAGACTTAATTCAGTATACTCAAAATAATATAAAAGGTAATGTTATTTTCATACTTTTCATGTATTTTTAATATTAATCCATGTTGAATAATGATAAAAATATAAACTACACATGTAAATTAATATTTTGATACATTCATTATTGAATCCATTGGATTTAGTTAAAATGGGTGTGATTTACTTAGTTTCTGCTCATATAGTAGGTTTTGTTTAACCATGATGAGATTTGTATTATTATATGATATTTATGACACACAATCACTCGATTTATTAATACTAGTGATGTGTATAATCAATACAATTTTAGTGACATATGATTTAATCAAATACATGTGTGAATGATATGAGATGCATTAATTAATTTTGATCAAAATTAACTTCAAGTGTCTAGTATATATGGGTTGTCTGGAAATAGATTGAAGAATTTATATGTTGAATCACTTTATTCATTTTATTACAAAAAATAATTGTTATATTAAACATTATTTATAGAGATTAATTTAGTGTATATCTATTGGGAGATACATGTTTTTATAGATATCAAAAAATTCCCCTTTATATATTGAATATAATCAATTTTTTTCTAGAGGTCAACTTTAATTATGATTACGAATTAGGAATTTATAATCATGTTCAACAATAATGTTTCTATAAGGTCACATATAATACCATGTGAATGTGGAATTTTTTGGTATCAAATTTCTTTTCAAAACAGAGTGTTTATATGATAGTGTATCCAAAGGATTTTTGGTTTTTTATCTAACTTTTTTTTGGATATATCTTTACATGTGGGTAGATATTATGAAATACAATATGAATAATTAATAAATTCAATAAGTGAGATTGGTAGATTGAATGATATGCATACTAAATCCCATATTTCGTGGTGTTATGTGGGATATATCACTATATGTAATATTAATTATTTACGTTGTTCAATATAAGATATCATTCCACTACCTTACCATGATTTCTTATTCAACATAATATAATTAATTTGCATTGGTAATTATTTTATGCATGTAATAACTCAGACAAGATCAAACATTAACTCAAAACAAACCACCACAGGACCTCACTCATGCTACCCAATTTATATGGAATAGTATAAACATTGAGGGTATAGTATGTTGTATTAGGAAAAGATTTTATATCATTCTATTTTAACTAAGTTATTAAAATATTATTCTAGAAAAACATAAATCCAATTCATAAGTTAAAAGTTTTGAATATAAAGACATTTGGGGCATAGTGTACATATAATGTATTATAGATATTAAAAAACATTCAATATGTATGAATAATCCATGGTATAATAGTCCAAACATAATAATTTTATCATATAAACACAATCCCATGAAATTGATATATATATATATATATATATGAACAAAAAATATGTGATGATTTCAAAGAGGCTTGGCCCATAAAAATGGTATAGTTGATTTTTTTTGTTCATAGAATGTTTCCAGAAAATGTTTCATATTTTTTTCATGTGGGATGAAATGTGTTTTCAAATTTTTCTGGTGAAATTAATGTAAAATGGGTTTGTTTTATAGAAAATAGTGTTTTCATTGTGTATTTATAAGTATTTGTATGAGTATGTGAAAATAATGATTCAGGAATCATGTGAAATGAGGTATTTTGGAAAAGGTAATTAAATGTACCAAGGTGGGCTAAATAGATATTGTATTGTTGTGATATGGATGTGGGATATCCTAGTTTCTTCTAGAGGATTAACACTACTTTATTCTAATGTGGAATGTCTTGGTTTCACTTAACTAAATTTATGATTACCACACTAACTAAACTATGATGATTATTAGAGACTACTATACCCACTGAGTGTCCCCTCCCTGTGTCTAACACAATAGAAAGTTGATTTTCATGGTTACTCTACCACCTTTAATTTAGGTACGAGGTTCTAGTGTCTCACTTGTGCTAGATTACCGTTAGATATTTATCCATGGTACTCTCTTGTGACATGAATATTATTTGATGGCATGCCATTCTTAAGAATACAGTGAACCTTGAGTGTATTTAATTTTAAATAAATGTTATCTCACTGAATTATTCTTTTTAAAATGTGATTTTTAAAAGTTTCAGGCTGATAATGGGTTTCCTTAAAAAGTTTTCTAAAAAAACGAAGGAATTTACATAAAATAGAATATTATAATCGATTATACTTTTGTAGGTTGGAATATTTTTATTTGTGTGTCATATTACAAGGATTTTTATCACAACACACATACACCTTTTGGTCTATATAGAGTTTTCTTTTTATTACCTAGGTTTAGACAAGATGAGTCGTAGAGAAGATAGTGGTTCAGGTACTAGTGTTTTTCCTATTGTAGGTATTAGTGGTGGTGAGTTTAGTGTGATTTCCCTCATGTTTCATTGAGGTTATTGGAATATTTTGTGTTTTATTTTCCATTTTAGTATTTTTTGGTAAAAATTGTAAAACCTTAAATCTGATTTTTTTTCTACAATTTTTGGTTGTAGATATTTGTTATTATGTTATCCATTCTTCTGAGTTATTTATGATTATATAATCAGGATAAATTATTCCCAAAATACTTTGTTGATACCCTAGAAGTAGTTTCTAGCCCATGGGGATTGGTAATTCCCTTCGAGACATGCCTCCATCCAGGTCGGTTGTCGGGTTGGATTTCACTCCATCTTGATTTGTAACTTTAAGGGTTGACTACCATCTCATCAAAGCGATGTTATTATCCCACACATTAAATAGAATTTATTAAATATGTTTTAATGAAAAAATATGATATGTATGACATAATAATCATTCTATAATGATATTATATATAAACATACATTTCATTTACTTTCTTTCCTTCAATACTAAAATAAAATAGAAACATTTTTCATGCATACATATGGAATACCAGCTTCATGAACAATGTATTCCATTATATATATATATTGTAGATAATTATAAATATTTATATACCAAATATGTTAGATATATATAAATAAATTTTAAATAATGTAATTAAGTAACTAATTATCTATGTAATAGGATGAAGAATAATAAGTAAACACTTATATAAAAAACAAAGTGGATATTACTAGAAACGAAGCATTATTATACAATTATTAATAAATTGGTAATATATAGTCACATTGAAACCATATATGGTTTTTGATATAATAATTTGGTTATTTTAAAGATTAATAATAAACATATATTTATTATATTGGACGTTTTAATGTGTATGAATAAATTTAATACTTAAGGTAAGAGAATTTCATATCACTTTTTTCCATAAAATTTATGAAATATTTAGAACTAGATTCATTTTTGTGGTGTATATATATTCTTTTGAAATGTTATATAATTAATTTTATTTATATGATGATATTAAAAGTTTGTACTGATGATTGTATTTTATGAGGATCATGATTCTAAAATTACTTATGTGGTAAGGGATTTCTCAGCTAACTTTTAAAATCTAGAAGATATATGCCTTATTCAACACACATTTATTTTTTTATACTTTTTGAGAATGTATTCATGAATTCATATAAAAATATTTATTTGTATTTAAATATCCATTTTATGATATTTATTTCATGGGGTTTATGATTCAAAAGTTAACAAAGCATTAAGGTAATTTTTGCCTCAAGTTTTCTTCTTTAAGATAAATCCCATGTTATGCACATCCATATTTTATATGGGGTATATCTAATACCCTTCAACATGTTATATCATAAATATCATTATTTAAGGAAATTTAGTGATTTAATTTATCGTATTATCTATTGTATAGTATGATTCAATGTCTCCAAAGTGGTAATATTTTATTTCTACAGTCTCATCATTTATTGAAATTGTTTATAATCATCAATCCATTGATGAAATATTATGAATAAACTCTCAATAAAACTAAAAAAATTCCTTTTCCCATAGTTTATCCAAGATATATTCATCTATTTTTACTATTTTTCACTCATTAGTTCTTAATATAATCAATAAAATGATTTTATGAAAATCCATTTTTATTTTTCCTTTTCATCAGAAATACATGTTCTTTAAAATCCATGTTTTCTAAAAACATTTTTCAATTTCTTTTTATTTAAATGGGTTTTTAAACATGTCGATCCACCGTTAATATTTTTTTTAAGGAAAAGGGATTTAATATTTTTTTTAAAAATTCATATAATATTTTTAAATTATTGTCAATGTAAAGAGAAATATATATGTTTTCCTGATTCCTTTAAAATTTTTCAAATTTAGTTTTGTAGAAAAATGGTTTTTAAAATTCTTTATATCTTAAAAGTAAAAATTTCAAAGAAGAAAATATGTTTTCATCAATAATGTTTTTACATTATTTTAAAACTAACACAATATGTTCTCCAAGTGTTTTTTTGAGAAAAATATTTTTAATATGTTATTTGTTTTAAAATATTGAATTCCCCATAAGAAATGATCCAGGTTCTCTTTCAAAATCCTTCTTTGACTAAGATGGAATCCTTTGATATAGTTTAAGATTTATTGGGGAAATGATTTAATTATTCAGGTCAAATTATTTATTTTGGATTTTATGTTTTAATGGAAAAAATCTTATGACAAATATTTCTCTTCCATAGTTTATATGATTTTGGATCCTGGTTCTTTTCATTAGGTTTTCATGAATTAAATTATTGGTAATCCAAAATATTTTAATAAATTTATGGTGTGATGAAATTTAATTTACTTCCATTTTATTTCATGGATTGTTATTTAATTTATATAACCCATCTCTTTTAAAAGGTCATGATATAATGAATATTTTATTATCTTGTGCACATTCGTGTATGATTGGATCATGTTAAATGTGTGACCTATATCTCCCTCTAATTCATTGGTTAATGATAAGGGGTATATGGCATCATATGTTAAATCGGTTGTGGACCATGCCTAAAGTAAGGGGGTACGTGTGTTGTATCAAAATATTGAAAACAAGAGGGTACAAGAATTTTCACCCAAGCCGAAAAACAAGAAGGTATATGTGTTGTTTCCCAATATCCAAAATAAGAGGGTACACCTATTGTTATCCCAATCTCAAAACATGTACACCAGTTTTAACACAAGGCTAGCATGTTATAAAGGACTTGGTCGGTATCCTTGACATATTATTTTATATGATTATGTGTATTCTACAAATTCTATATCTTATTCCAAAATTATTCGTTCATGGATAATTATATTAATTCTATTAGGATTCGTATCTTATGAATTTTCATTATTTATTCCATGCATCGTGATTAAAATATTAGATATGAAGGTTATGATCTTCAAATTATATTATCATGCTCTTATAAACTTGTATTCAAGTTATACTTATGTAATTATATTATTTACCATAATCAAGCATTTTAGATCAACAATTTCTTATCATTACTTTCTATAGGTTATAAAAAAATGTTTTTAGTAGAAGTATTAAAGGGTATGATCTTTGTGGATACATAGAATAGATTTCAAAAATTAAAAATATTTTTTTTAAATAATCCAAAGACACTAAATTCTTCCAATACATGAGCATGTACTTTTGTAACATATTGAATATGTTTCTATATTTTTATAATATTCATATTTGTTAAGCCTGAGTTGCTATATATTTAGTGCTAACATGTGATCCATTTTAAAAAAATGAATGTTTTAAACCTGGGTATACAGGAATATGAACTAATTTTCATCCCATATATGTTTAATTTTTTGATGTACAGAGTAAATCTGAAATAGATTTTTAATAGGCCATTAAGGATGCAAACAACACATATTATTTTACACGTAAATGGGGAGACACTTAAAACATCATTAAGTGTAAAAAGGTATTAAATACTATATTAACATACTTAGTAAAATTGATCCAAAGATATAATATAGATGGTAAGGGACAAGTAGATCATATAATGAAATGTGTTCCTAGAAAAAAATATAAAAATACCAAACCCATGATGAGTACAATATCAACTCAACTAGTTTTTGGTTTTTCAAGAACTACAATTGTTTTATCTCATTGAGTAAAAACACTAATTGATGTTGTTAAATTGATACTTATTATGATTATTATGATTTTTAGTTTTTATTTCTATACTTATTATTTTGTTAGCATTTGAATTTTGGTTGAGTTATGTAATGTGTTGTTTGACCCCTTAATATCTTATTTGACATATTTTTTATTTTGTTTTTATAATAAAATGTGCACTAAGACATATCAAATAAATATATAAAAAATTGATAATCAATATGGAATTAATAAATTATATTTTTCCACTTTTTAATTTAAAATTATAAAAAATTTAGAATGTGTTTATAAAAGTTTACATTTTCTATGATATCCATTACTTTACCCAATATCATAGTTATCATAACCAAGGAAAACATGTAAAATAAAAGTAATGATATAGATCCTCATTCTCCTTGATAAATCTAATTTTTTTGTAGGGGTATTATTTCCTCTATGGTCTTGAGGCTGTGACTCCTTCATCATTATCCTAACTTCTTTATTACCTCATTCATTCTCTCTAAGTCATAATTTTTTATAATGTTATCTACTGTACATTATTTTTATCCTTCTCATTGTTGTATCCATTTCTATTTTTTATTTGTGGGTTACCAGTTAAAGAATATCATCTATATCTTCATGGATATTTTTGTATTTATGGTTCTGGTGGACCTTTTATCTTTCCTATTTATATGAATTTTCATTAAATTATTCGATTATAGGGTATGAAATCTTTTATTTTTTCATGTTTAGTTGAATTTTTAATTACTAATTTATTTTTTCACCTTTAATTGAGGGATACCTTTGGATCCAATTAATTTTATGTCCATCCATCCAATAATATTTTGACTTTAGGATGCTCCAGTCTCTGTTTTAACTAGTTTCGTGGATCCCTCTCTAGAAATCCCATGTGGTTTCTTCCTATCATATAGTTATAGATCATGAATCCAAGATCAAGTGGGTCAATTTTTTCCTTAATTAAAAGATATATAGTTTTAATATGTATAGATATTTTAATATTTAATCTCATTAGCGGTGTAATAATGATGATTCTTATCATGTCAATATGTTTTTGTGTTGTCAAAGTTTTTATGGTAACTGTATACTCATGTTAAATTAGAATAAAGGTGGTTATAGATGTTAGTGTTCCTCAATGATGATGACTCACACTTTTTTTGGAGTGTGTGTTGGGGGTGGGGTCCTTTAGTATACCTATATGGTAATTGTTTCCATTGATATATTCTTGGTCCATTGTTTTAATATATTTTTATTTTTTAATGGTGACCAACCTTTTTATTAGTTTTATTGGTATATTCACTCTATCCTAGTTATAGTAGTTCCCATTTTGGACATTTTTTAAATTTTTTTTTATTTTCCAATATATTCTGTTAATTTTTTATCTAGTTCTGGGTTGTGATTGAATTGAATCTATCCCTCATTGGTAGGTTGAGTCGGTGTTTTTTCTTATTGGAGGTTTTTCTGCTTCATCCCATTAGTGGAGATATTACCAATGGTTTAGAAAATTTATGGAGCTAGAAATGCTTGATTATTTTACCTCATAATAAGGGTATCATAAAGTTTCCTGATGTGAAAACTGAGTCAAAATTATGGGCACTCAATGTTCAAATTCCCAATCCTTCTATGTGGTTTATTTATATGGTTCTATTTATATTTTTTTGATATTAGTAGGTTTTGGTTAACCATTTTGGATTTCTAGGTCACAAAATTTGATTTTCAGGTTCCAACATAACATATAATAGTTTATTTTATAAACACTGATTAGAGATAGATAATATGATGTCTTAACTACCAAATTGTCTATTGATTCTCAAATAAAAATATAAGGGACGATAATATAATATTTTTTATTGGATTCAATAGAAGTAGGTACAAATAAAATGGTGTTTAATATTATTACATTGAGAAAAATAATAAATTTAGATAATAGAGTATTACCCTACCATAGATTCATCAAAATATTGTACCTATATAACCTTGTAAATGAATTTGGTCCATGATTGACGGTTGGATCACATTGAAATGAAGAGAGGGAGGATGGTGAAATTTTAGAGAATCTCCATGTTTTAAAAGAAATAAAATAATTATGGAATGGTATTTTAGGGATAAAATTAGGCATAGAATTTAGTTTTTTAAACATAATTAAAAATTCTATTTAATTCATATGAGGATCTTAACAAAGGAAGACTATCTTGTCAGTGTTCACTCAGTTCCCATAAAAAATACTCAGAGAACTCCTTAGAATGATGTGGGTCACTACAATATCCCACTATATATTATAGGGCACCTAATAAAATGTCATTTTGAAACTGATTCCTCTTATACACTAAAACCAATTTCCTTCCCCCTCTATAATCCAATCACTACACTCTAAAAACTCATTAAATTCCTTTGCTTATCTTTTAAATAGGTAAAATTATAAAAATTAATGAAATAGATTACCACGAATGGTGGTGGTCATTAAATAATCCCAAATTGTAGTATTCTGATTATGAAGAATCCCAAACAAAAATTAATAAGGTTAAAATCCATACAATTCTAGAAACAATCAAATATCAATCAAAAATATCAGTACATCATAATAGAGGATTATTTGTTCTACAATATAGATCCAAAAAGGGATATATAATGATTAATTATTAGTAAATTTTATTATATGAAAATATTTAGCTGATATATAATCTTCATGATAACCATGAAATTCAATGAAACATGAAAATAAAAAAATCCTCTATTATGTGAATGTTTTTATCCGATTATATATCAATTTAAAGGTGATAACTTCTACATATTTTTAGAAGAGTAAAAATATCCCCCAATAAACCTTTCCAAAATAGGGTTGTAAATATGAGTACCATATTAAAAAAATAGAAATACATGGTGACCCATGTATCTTTACTATATCTCAAACATATAATTTCTTCAACCCATCCCTTCATCTTGGTTCTTTGTTTCGAAAAAATGATATTTCATGGTCAAGATATAAATAGTCCCCCAAAATGTATCTCATTATCTTAGATATCGTGTTAATTTGGTCATAAAATAATTTATGACATCTCACCATTTATATTAATGTATTGGGATTGGTTGAAATCCACTCATGGAATACTAATTTTATAATTTCACCAATTGGAATGTGTGAGATTTTGAAATGAAAATAATCTTATCTTATTTAATTATGGGATACCAAAACATCCTAAATATTTTCTGTTACATTTTAAAAATTCTAGGACGAACATCCTATTAGGATGAATGATATTCTCTAACACAATCATCCCTCCTGATTATTGGGGTAAAAATCATCCCATCGATACAAATGAAATAATAATGATCGTGGGACTATACCTAATTAATTGATCAACCATCATGTCCCTCTAAAATTATGATATAATTTTGATCAATGATTTATTTTCCATTTAAACCCTTAAAAACTGATTATACATGAACAATATATAATAGAAATATCTAATTTATAGATTTAAATATATTTTGGTGAAACATAGATATATTATACATGAATCACTATTATTCATTCACTTACAAATTTATATGAGGTTATGTGTTCCTAATAATTGAATTAAATACCATGTTTCCCTTCTAAGGTACCTAGAGAAGCTCAAAATCAAATGATTTCATGTATATCTCCCTCAAATTTTTCTTATACTCAAATAATTCTAAATAAATAAATACATGAGTCTTTTTTGGTTACTATACTCCCTTATTCTCTTTCCAAGGTAATATTTTCTCTAATACTCTAGAGATTTTACCATAGTGGATAACTCTATATCATATATAGAATAATTACATTAACGGGAATTTTTTTTGAGAACTGTATACCACAACATGTTGATCATGTTTTAATACATAACCAAAACCCAAGAAATTTGAATCGTAAGAAAATATGAATACCTTAAATGATTCAGTAAATATTAAGAATAGATTCATAGTAATAATTCTATCGAATTATTTAATAGTTTTTTGAAATCTATTTGACCAAATAATTATCCACCATTCTTTATCAATGTATTTTTAATAAAACATACTCAAACATATCAGTGTGATTATATTAATTCAATAATGGAATATTTTATAGGTTGGTTCACTTTTTTTCTGATATTTGAGCTTGATTTTTTACCCTATTGAATGGATTTGAGGATTTATTTATATATGTTTAGAGGTTTTGGTAGCAAACATGAGGTTTGAGTGAAGCTTAGAAGGATTGTGGAATATCAAACCAGTTATTGGAGACCATTAAGTGCTCAGTGGGGGATCAACGAGTTCTTGGTTTGTTTTCACATAGCACTCAATGAGGTACCTATTGAGGCAGTGGTCCTAGGTGGAAATCAAGTTCCCAATGGTATGTTATTAGCTACCAAGTGGTCGGATTTTTTTTAAAAAATTTAATTGAATTATATTAATTATTTTAAATTAATGATTGTAACATCCCAAGTAAGTAAAGAATTATGTATTTTCATATCTATGTCTATTTATAAATTAGATAGTGTTTTAGAGGATTAAAATGACAATAAATCCAATCTTAATCATAGAATACTCTAATATTTTTTAAAGATCGTTTTACTTCCTTTCGATGGAAACCCTTTATTAAATCAAAATTTCGAAAATTTTATAAGCTCTATTTTTCAAAATATGCTTATTCATTAGTATTTGGACATTGAAATTTACATTGGATAAATTTTTGGTATTTTTTAGACAATGTTCATTTTTTAATAAATAGAGAAAAATACTACATTTTACTTCAAAACAGCTTTCTTATCTACTTTAAATATATGGATATATTTTCATTTTAATTGGTTTTAAAGTTTAATTATAACATATTTTTAACATTTAATCCAATGTTGGTAATTTTAATTAATTTAAATTTGGATTTGGGTATAAACAAGTGTCAAACATTTGATAGATATTGTTTCTAAAAAACACACTATTTGTTTTGACAATGAGAATTATTTTTAAATTAATTAATGCAATATCTATGTTTGGAATTTGGTAAAATGGATTCCATATTTGAAATCAAAAGGTCCAAATTATGTAATTATGACTCTTTTTGGACATTATGAATAGTAACGACGATAATTATCTTTAATTTTCGTGATTAATTAGTAATCGGGTAGTTATGGGTAATAAAATAATACCATAATAAAATAAAATGACCCCAAAATATGTCCTAATTATATTTTTTGGGTCATGGCCGACCTTGTAATTCCTTGTGCAAACTTTGGGACACCGTGGAATCACTTTAGTGTGATAGTGACCTTTTATTATATTAATTTTTTTAAGGAAAGTATAACAAAAGTATGTAACACGTAAGGAAAACAATTTTAATTTTCTCTAAATAAATGATCTCATAGACTATAAATATTAATTGGAAATATAAAAATATTTCCTACATCATGGTTTTTTTTATAATTTTTAGACGTTAAATAAATAAATTTATTTATGACACCATGATAGTGTAGTGATTACCTCAATAATGATGGATTTAAATAAAATGAAAAGATATTGTAAAATCTAAGACATAAACTTGTCAAAAACCTATTTGATGGGTGTATTTCGAACCCTTATCAGCTTATCCATTAAATATATTATTGTGGGACCTTTAAAATACAAAAATCATTTCATAATATAGTAACATTTCATGACCTTCCAAGAGTTCCCCTCCTCCCTCTTATAAAAGGCCCTCACCTCTACCCCATTAACCACACCTCTCAAGCCAATCGCTCGACCAAACCCTGCTCATTTTATCTCTTCTCATCCCTCTATTCATCATTGAATCCTTACTTTAGGCAAAAATCTCTTCAATAAAACCTTTTGGTTCAAACTAAGGGTAGTAACCTGATTTCAAGGTAATGTCTTCTCTTATGTTATTTTGTTTTATTTTTCTTCTCCAACCCCTAAACACTTTTTATTCATTTCTATTGTAACAAAACTAGTATATTCAACATGCTAATATTTTTTTAAAATAAATATTTTATTTACACTTACAGACACTCCCATCTAATGGTAAAAGAACATACTATTTCTATGGGTGGTGAATTACTGCCTCACGAAACGATGATTATTCAATATTATTTTAACACCTCTCATGGTGACCATTAATATTTCACTATATTTATATATGATATATATTATTTTTTTGTTTTCATTGTTTTTCTTTATTTTTCATTTATGTCATACATTTATGGTTTACAGTATGGGTAAACGTGATAATTTCATTTTAGGAAGTATGGACTACCGCCCCCTCAAAGTTATTTGATTCGTTAATGCCATATGTGAGACTTATAAAGGATGAAGTTAATGGTATTACATATGATATCATACTGAAATTATAATATACCTCTATATCATTATGATTTCATTCCGTTAAATATGAAATAGAAATGAAAGTAGTGTTCAGGCATACGTAATGTTTACCGTCTCCATGAACAGTGCATTTCATTTCTTACCTATAAATGTTATGTAATATTATAAATTCTTGTAAATACTAACTATATATGATATATATGATATCTACATCTTGAATATAATTCTGGATATAATAAACCTTTGACCACATGAACAACATGTAATTACAAGTAGTACATTTTTTACTTAAGTAACAAATATCGACAAAACAAAAATTATTAACTTAAATAATTTCATAAGGGTTATAACATGGAAATAAGTGACATAAAAGGAATAATAAACTTGAAAAATGTTCTTAAGAAATTATAAATTAACTTTTGTTTATTATTCATGAAATTAAATAATGATCGACTCAAGTCAGACACGAGGTAAGGGACATCGTCTCAATCTCCTTTCATTGAGGCATATATTGTTTTATACACAATATTATTTTATACGGTGAATAAACCCCTTTGACTTTTACTTTTATTAAAATGGAATATTTTTATACAAAGTGTTTTACTAAACGACAAAATGGAATGTTTTTGTCTTACATATCTAGCAACAACGACTTCTCCGCCACCATGACCATTATTTGAGTATCAGCTTCCTTTGCAAACCATAATTTTTTTTAATGAAAAATAAATACCATGTTTTAATTTTCTTTTATTTTTGTATCTAAAATGGTGTTAATTATGTTTTGATTATATCAATTTGTTTTTGATATCTTCTGAATGAAATGTGGAAATGTTATGTTTCCTTGATGCATGTTTTATATGATACGATTATGATATGGTTCTTGGGAATTGTTTATGAATACGGGAGGTTCAGTGATAAACTAAGGGCAGGTGATCCCGTGATAGCTATCTAATTCATTGGGTAATGTGAAGTGGTTAAACTTTAAGGTTTATCCGAAGTTATTTAGGGAATATACTTTAATGGGTAATCCAAACGTAACCATGAGGGTTACTCCCTACATAAGAAATGCTATGAATGCCTCAAGTTACCTTTTAATCTTCTGTTTTCAATGAGATATTCATAAATCTTATGATTTCATGAGGTATGTTCAAGTGCTTATATTCTATGAATAATGTATTTTTTTCATTGATTCTTATGTATACATGGACTAATGTTTACTTTTCGTACTTTTATATCCCTTATTGAGCCTTTTATGCTCATCCCAATTTTTTTGAAATGTTTTTCACAGGTCAAGGGAAAAGTACATGATGTGATGATAGTGTCAATGGAGTGTCAAGAAAGAACGCATGTTTTATTTTAAATATGTTTCCATTAATAGTAAAAGTGAATATTTTCTTTGATGTAACCACCTTGTTTAAATGTATAATGTAATTCATGATTTTTGATCTAATTCTATAAAACACTAAACCTGAAAATATCCTCAATGTGTATTATTGAAATAACTCAATATTAAGTAATGTTTAAGGCTGGGGCCTTATAATTGGTATCATAGGTCGGTTTACATAACTTTAGGAGTTATAATTCTATTAAATTATTATCAAAAATATTTTTTTATGGTCAAATTGAAATGATATAGCATTTTAAGATTACAATGTTGCTTCCTCTAAGACATGTTTGTTCAGAATGGTTTTCCATAGATGAAATATGGAAGCAGTGCTATGACGGCATACAGAAGGAAATGACCATCCAAATCAGCATCCTAAGATGGTCAGAATTGGAACTGAACTGTTTGTTGTAGTAATGGCACAATTGACTCAAGCAATAAATGGTGGTGGTATCCATTCAAAAGATCAGCCAGATCAATAGTAGAGGAAAATGTTAGTGGTGGAACATTTCATGAGGCAACATCCCCCATCATTCAGAGGATCATCTCACCTTGTTCTATCTGAAGGGTGGATTAAAGCATTGGAGAAGATTTTTGATGTCATGGTGTGTTCATACAATCAAAAGATTAGCCATTCTGTTTACGATTTGGAGGGTGAAGCAGATCAGTGGTGGTCGATGGTTAAAAATATCAGGGATGCTTATGAGATTTATGGTGTTGACTCGGAGGAATTCAAATCTATGTTTCAAGAGAAATATTGTCCTCAGGCAGTTCGACTTAGGATGGAAAAACAATTCTTTGAATTGAGGAAAAATTATGACTCAGTCACTTCTTATGAATAAATGTTCCCTCATTTGTCAAGGTATGCTCCAAATTTTATCTGAGACCTTGATAGTAAAATAAATCATTTTTTACTCAGTATTGAAGCCAAAATATCGAAGGGAATTAGATTATCATGAGTTAAAAAGTTATGAAAATCATTTTTGATGTGCTGAGAATGGGGAAATAGATCTTTCTGATGATCAAGTGTTATATAACAACCAATAGAAGAAGATACTGTGGTGGAAGGAGAAAGGGATGAACACTTCAAAATGGTTTGATGGTAAGAAGACTAAGTTTTCATTTTGTGATAAATGTGGTAAAAAGAATGCATGGGAATGTCTTTTTAATTCAGTAAAGTGCTACTGATATGGTAAGATGGGACATAAGGCTCGTGATTTCACTAGAAAACATTAGGGTGATGGTATGACCAAATTTTATTACAGTTAGGGAAATGTTTCTAGTGCAATGAGATGGGTTATTATGCAAACAAGTGTTTGACAAAGATCCCGAATGATGGGAAGATGTCAGAATAAAATCATAAAGTTGTGGTGAAATCCTTTGAAACTACTTCAAAAGATGTCGGTCCATCAAAGGAAATGGTATTAGGTACATTTTTTCTTTTTAAATATTATGCTAATGTGTTGTTTTATTCAAGGTCTACCCATTTTTCATCTCTGAAAAATTTTCTAGTATATTGGGAATTCCATCTCAAGAACTGACTCTTGAATATGAGGTAAAAACAACTGGGGAAAATTTTGAGGCAAAAAAGAATTTATAAGAATCTTTGTATCCTTATCCGTGAAAATAACCTACTTTAAAACCTTATTGTATTACCTATAGAAGAGTATGATGTTATCATGCGTATGGATTGGCTCTCTGATTACCATGCTAAGATTGATTGTAGAGTTAAAGAAGATTCTTTTCAGAATGAAATTCAGTTTGTGTACAATAATGAACCCATACTATTTATAACATATCAAGAGGCTGAGATACTTGTAAAAGATGAAAATTAATGTTACTTGGCACTTAATTTTGAAAACAAAGGAACTGTTCAGATTAATGATGTGCTAGTGGTAAATGAGTATCTTGATGTTTTTCCTGATGAGTTACTTGGAATAACGCCAGATCAGAAAGTTGAATTTGTAGTTTACTTAGTTCCTGATGCTAAGGTAATTTCAAACCCCCTTATCGAATGTCTCACATTGAACTTTTAGAGTTGAAGGATAAATTCCATGATTTATTAGAGAATGGTTTCATTCGACCTAGCACATCACTATGGGGTGCTCTTATCTTATTTTTTTAAAAAGAAAGATGGTTCAATGAGACATTGAATTGATAATAGATACTCCAATAACATCACTGTTAGGAACAAATATCCTTTGCCTCATATCGAAGATTTATTTGATCAGCTCCAGGGAGCTCAGTATTTTTCCAAGATTCACTTGAGATCGGTGTTGCATCAGTTGAAGGTAAAGGAAGAAGATGTTCTGAAGTCCACGTTTTGTAGAATATATGGACATTATGAATTTGTAGTTATGCCTATTTGGCTAACCAATGCACCTGTTGTATTCAGGGACCTTATGAATAGAATTTTCCATGAGTTCTTGGATAATTTTGTGGTTGTTTTCATTGATGATATTTTGGTGTTTTCTAAAAGTAAAGGGGATCAAGAAATTCATTTAAGGGTTATTTTTCAAACCATAAAAGAAAAGAAATTGTGTGGGAAATTCAGCATGTGTGAGTTTTGTTTGCAATAAATTTCATTCCTTAGTCACATTGTTTCTAATGATTAAATAACCGTTGATCCTGCAAAAAAAGGTTGTGGAAGAATGTCCAAGACCCACAAATGTAACCGAGATTCGTAGATTTCATGGTTTGTCAGGATATTACCAAAGGTTTGTTAAAAAAAATTCATGGTTATCTAGTCCAATGACTATGTTAACTCGAAAAGGTGTAATGTTTATCTAGACAAAAGAATGTGATGATTGATTTCAGGAATTGAAAAGAAGATTGGTGAATGCTCCAGTTTTGGAACTACCTTCAAGGAATGGTGAGTTTTTCATCTACAATGATGTTTCATGGAAATGAATTTGCTGCTTCCTAATATAGAATGATCGGGAAATTTCTTATGCTTCATGTCAGTTGAAAACTCATGAGATAAATTACCCTACACATGGTTTGGAATTAGCTGTTGTTGTTTCCGCTTTAAAAATATGGAGGAATCATTTCTTTGGAGTAAAGTGTGAAATATATACTGATCACAAAATTTTACAGTATATATTCACTCATAAAGAATTTAACATGAGATAGAGAAGATGGCTAAAATTAATCAAAGAATATGATTGTACCATTCACTAACATCTAGGAAAAGAAAATAATACAGCTGATGCTCTAATTTGAAAAATTAATGCTTCATTAACCATGTTTTGTTTGAAAAGTGATCCTTTGGTGAAGGATTTGATGAACTTTGTCATAGAATTTGTTGGTGAATGACGTTATTCTGTTTTGTTTTAGGTATCAGTGAAATCTTCTCTATCAGACAGAATTAAGCAAGTACAGAAGCAAGATAGTGAGTTGCAGAAAAATGTAGAGATTGTTCAGAAGGGTATGTTACCTGAATTCAACATTGATAATGATTGTGTTTTGAGATTTGAGAAGATATTGTGTGTGCCTTGTGATTCATAGTTGAAGAGAGATTTATTATGTGAAGATCATAGTTCTCCATTTTCAGTTCATCCTGGTAGTACTAAGATGTATAGAGATCTTTGGGTGTATTACTAGTGGGATGGGATGAAAAAAGAAATTGCTGATTTTACTGTGAAGTGTTTGACTATTCAACAGGTTAAGGTAGAGTGGCAGTTACCGAATGGGGTGCTTTAGCCTTTACCAGGGCCAGAGTGGAAATGGGAGAATATATCCATGGACTTCATTGAGGGATTTTCGATGATACCTTGAGTTAATAATGCAATCTGGGTTATTATTGATCGCTAGACGAAATCAGCTCATTTCTTTTCTATACGAGATAATTTTTACCTTAATCAACTTTCTATTTTGTATCTTAAAGAGAAAGTCATATTAAATTGTGTTCCCCTCTCAATTGTATCTGATCATGATCTCCGGTTTACTTCTTACTTTTGGAAGGGCCTTCAGAAGTCATTGGGTATTGAATTAAATTTTAGAACAGCTTTTCATCTTCAATCAAATGGGTAGTCAGAATGAACAATTCATACTTTGGAGGATATGCTACATGCTTTTTATATTTATTATAAGGGAAGCTAGGACCAACATATTACATTGGCTGATTTTTCTTATAATAACAGTTTTTATTCTAGTATACATATTGCACCATTTGAGGAATTTTATGGGAAGCGGTGTAAAACTCCATCTTTTTGGGATGAAGTGGGTGAAAAGAAGTTGATGAGACTAGAATTGGAAGAATATTTGGTAGAAAAAGTTCAGATGATATATAAACACCTGAGAACAGCTCAGAGCAGACATAAAATTTATGCGGACAACAGGAGGAAGGATCTCTTTTTTTAGGTAGGTGATCTTGTATTCCTCAAAGTCTCACCATGGAAAAGTGTGATGCGATATGGTAATAAAGGAAAACTGAGTCCAAGTTTAATTAGACCATATGATATTCTAGAGAGAGTTCGATCAGTTGCATACCGAGCTGCTTTACCCCCAAGTTTATCTCAGGTACACAATGTTTTTCAGGTTTCAATGTTAAGGATGTACATGTTAGATACATCACATATTTTGAGTCCAGAGGTAGTTTAGATGGAAGAGAATCTATATTATGAGGAAAAACTGGTCCAGATTATTGACCAAATGGAGAATGTATTGGGGAATAAGGTGATTTATCATGTAAAGGATTTGTGTAAAAACTGATTGATTGAAGAGGAAACATGGGAATCTGAAAATGCAATGAGGGATAAATACCCCCACTTATTCAATACGTAAATAAATTATGGGGACACAATTTTCTAAAGGGGGAAGGATGTAACATTTCAAGTAAGTAAAGAATTATATATTTTTATATCTATGTCTATTTATAAATTAGATAGTGTTTTAGAGGCTTAAAATGAGAATAAATCCAGTCTTAAGCATATAATCTAATATTTTTTAAAAGATTGTTTTACCGCCTTTTGATGGAAAACCCTATTTAAATAAATAAAATTACAAATTTATAAGATCTATTTTTCAAAATATACTTATTTTTTAGGATTGGGACATTGAAGTTTACTTTGGATATATTTTTGGTATTTTTCTGACAATGTTCATTATTTAATGAATAGTGAAAAATACTGCATTTTACTTCAAAACTGCCTTTTCATCTAATTTAAATATATTGATAGATTGTCCTTTTAATTGGTTTTAACTTTCAATTATAATATATTTTTACCATTTAATCCAATGTTTGTCATTTTAATTATTTTAACTTTGTATTTGGGCATAAAAAAATTTCAATCTTTTGATAGGTATTGATTCTAAAAAACCCACTATTTGTTTTGACAACGGGAATTATTTTTAAATTAATTACTGAAATTTCTGTGTTTGTAACATGGTAAAATGGATTCCATATTTGGAGTCATAAGGTCCAAATTATGAAATTAAGACTCTTTTGTTTATTGACATTACTAATAGTAACGACGATAATTATCTTTAATTATTGTGATTAATTCGTAATTGGGTAGTTAAGGGCAATAAAATAATATCATAATAAAATAAAATGACCCCAACATGTGTCTTAATGTTATTGGTTCTATCATGGCCAACCATGGGGTGCCTTCTTCCAATCTTTTGGACCCCATGAAATCACTTTAGTTTGATAGTGACCTTTTATTATATTATTTCTTTAAGGAAAGTATAACAAAAGTATGTAACACCTAAGTAAAAAAATTTAATTTTGTCTAAATAAATGATATCTTAGACTATAAATAGTCACTGGAAAGATAAAAATATTTCCTACATCACTGTATTGTTTTTATAATTTTTAGACATTAAATAAATAAATTTATTTTTCACACAATGATAATGTAGTTATTACCTCATTAATGAATGATTTAAATAAAATGAAAAGATACTGTAAAATATAAGACTTAAACATGTCAAAAACCTATTGTATGATTGGATTTAAAACCCTTATCACCTTAACCTTGAAATATATCATTGTTGGACCTTCAAAATATCAAAATAATTTCATAATAAAGTAAGATTTCATGACCTTCCAGGAGTTCCCCTCCTCCGTCTTATAAAAGCCCCCCACCTCTACCCCCTTACCCACACCTATACAGCCATTGGATCGACCAAAATATGCTCATTTTATCTCACCAAATACATAGTTTTATCATTTAATCCATACCTTAAGTAGAAATTTCTTTAAGAACCCCTTTTGGTTCAAACCAAGAGGAGTAACCCGGTTTAAAGGTAATGTCTTCTCTTATGTTGTTTTGTATTATTTTTCTTATCCAACTCCCTAAACAATTTTTATTAATTTATATTGTAACAAAAACCTATATATTAAATATTCTAGGATTTTTTTATGATAATTATTTTATTTAAACATACAGACACACCTGTTTAATGGTAAAATAACATATTGTTTATGTGGGTGGAAAATTACTGCCTCACGAAACTATGATTGTTCAATCTTATTTTAACACCTCTCATGGTGGAAATTAAGATTTCACTATATTTATATATTATATATATTATGTTTATGTTTTAATTATGCTTATGCATCTTTCTATTATGGAATACCTTTATTGTTTCAATTATGGGTAAACGCGATAATTTCATTTTAGGAAGTGCATAAATTCGCCCACTCAATGTGATTTGATTTGTTAATGCCATATGTGGGATGTATAAAGGATGGAGTTAATGTTATTACATATGATATCATAATGGAATTATAATATAACTTTATATCATTATGATTTCATTCCATGAAATATGAAATAGAAATGAAAGTAGCATCCATGCGTACGTACGTCTAACCATCTCCATGAATGGTGCATTTCATTTCTTGCCTCTAAATGTTATGTAATACTAAAAATTCATGTATATAGTGGATATATATTTTATATATGATATCTACATAATGAATATCATTCTATATATAATGAAACTTTTACCAAATGAACAACATATAATAAGTCTATATTTGAATTAAGTATCAAATATCGACAAAACAAACATTATTAACTTAAATTATAGAATAATGTTTATAACATGGAAATAAGTGATATAAAAGGTATAATAAACACGAAAAAGGTTCTTATTAAAGTAGAAATTAACTTTAGTTTATTATTCATGAGATTAATGAACGATCAAGTCAAGTCAGACACGTGGTAAGGGACTTTGTCTCAATCTCCTTTCATTGAGTCATATTTTGTTTTATAGAGAACTTTCTTTTATACGGTGTATAAAGCCCTTTGACATTTACTTTTATTCAAAAGGAATCTTTTTATATGAATCCTTTTACAAAATGACAAAAGGAAATTTTTTTGTCTTACATTTGCAGCAACAACGGCTTCTCCGCCTCCGTGACCATTATTTGAGTTTCTGCTTCCTAAACATGCCATAACTTTTTTTAATCAAAAATAAATAATTTGTTTTAATTTTATTTTATTTTGGTATTGAAAATGGTCATCATAATGTTTTGATTATATCAATGTGGTTTTGATATCTTGTGATTGAAATGTGAAAATGTTATGTTTCCTTTATGCATGTTTTATGTTATACGATTATGTTATTGTTCTTGGTTATTGTTTATGAAGACGGGTCATTCCATGATAAACTAAGGGCGGGTGATCCCGTTATAGGTCTCCAATTCATTGAGTAACACAATGGGGTTAAACGCTAAAGTTTCTCCAAAGCGATTTTGGGAATATACTATAATGGGTATCCCAAATGTAACCATAAGGGTTACTCCCTACGTAAGAATGTTATGAATGACTCAAGTTACCTCTATGTATTATGTTTTCTATGATTGATTCATAAATATTATGATTTCATGATGTTTGTTAATGTGCTTATATTATATGAATAAATTGTGATTTCATTTATTGTTATGTATACATGGACTAATGTTTACTTTTCGTACATCTATATCCCTTACTGAGCTTTTTATGCTCATCCCAAGTTTTTTGAAATGTTTTTCAAAGGTCAAGGGAAAAGTACATGATGTGATGACAGTGTCGAGGAAGTTTCATGAAATAATACATGTTTTATTTTAAATATGTGTCCCTTAATTGAGAAAAGTTAATATTTTCTTTGATGTAGACACCTTGTTTAAAAGTGTAATGTAATGCATGATTTATGATCTAATTCCCTAAAATTCTAAACCTGAAAAGATCATCAATTTGTATTCTTGATATAACTCAAGATTAATTAATGTTTATGGTTGGGGCCTTATAATGATATTCCTCATTCTCCTCATATTTCTCTTTATGTATGACCATATCCACCTGGGGGAATGAACCAATCTTTCCCCTCTGCCTTCCGCTTCCTTTATCTGTTACATCAATTTTATAATAAATGAATTATCTATGAAAGGAGCCTTATATTCATGATTCTAATCTAGTACACATGTACACCCATTATTTTATTGTGATGTTTATCATTGATTCACTATGAAATAATTTTTTTGAAATTTTGTATACTTCCATTATTTTTAACATTTGATTGTGATTTATCTTATGATTATGCATGAGATTGGTAGTAATTAACACCAGTAGGTAGTCCCTTCTATATTCCTTTATGTTATATTTTTTAAAGACATTGTGTGTGGTAAATTCAATGTAACATGTCATGTGTCACATGATTAATAGTCAATAGGTATTTGGGGGGTTTTTGTATGATGGATTAGGTTACCTTATAACCACGATTGAAAAGAAAAATATAGTTCACGTGGATCTATTTTTGTTGTATAACTTATTTTGATACATTAATGTTTACTATAGATCATGTTCTAAAAAATAATGGTTATTAACGTTTTTTTATTAATGGAAATGTTTTTGACTCTCAATGGAGTAATGATTGGAATTCCAACATGGGTCATGTGTCATACTTGATTGAAGGGTAAGGCTTGATTGGGTTTCCTTGTTTAAATTGAGACCTTGGTGGAAGGATCCTTCTAGTCATGGTTCTACTCTAGTACACCTCTACTTCCATTATTTTATCCTAATGTTTATCTTTGATTAACCATAAATTAAATTTTTTTTGGTAATTTTGCATAATTCCATTATTTTCAACAATCAGGGGTTATTTATAGTATGATTATGCATGAGTATAATAGTAATTAACCCTAGTAGGTGGTGACTGCTAAATTCCTTTAATTTATATTTTTTTAAAACATCATTTGGGTGAAATTCAATTAAACTTGTAATGTGTCACATGATTAATAGTCAGTAGGTATTTGGGGTTATTTTATGGTGGATTAGGTAACCTTATAAAAACAATAGAAAAGAAAAATGTAGTACACTTTGATCTATGTTGACTGTAAAAGTTATTTTGACACATTAATGTTTACTATAGATCATGTTACAACAAATAATGGTTATTCGCATTTTTTTGTTGCTAGATAATTTTTTGAGTCTTGATGGACTAATGATTGGAATTCCATAATGGATCATGTTTCATCCTTGAGTGAAGGGTAAGACATGATTGGGTTTCCTTGTTTAAATTGAGTCATTGGTGGGCTGGTTTACTTCATTGAATGATATCACTTGTGAGATCTCTCAAATTACATTGACCAGATATGAGGTTGACTCTACCATGGGTAATGAGGGAAGGTAATTAACTATTTATGGGTTTATCTTAAAGGATTGTGTATGTAAATGTGTGGATTAGAGTGTTGGTTCCTTATACATTTTTTGAGGTTACTGGGTATTGTTTGTGTAAATAAAGGATAATACAATTATTTAAATACAAAATATCTATAAATAAATTTACATATGGTTCGTGTTTATGTTTTTCAAGGAAAATGGTATACTTTATTATTTTTTAGAGGTAAAATTATGATTTATTCCTTTCTCTGGTACCAATTGAATTTATTTATGTAGAATCTGAAATGTTGTATTGAGACATATTGATGAAAAATGGATTTTTATTTTAATCATGTTGTTTAAAATTTCTCTATATTTGAAAAGGTTATATCATGTGGATTTTATAGTAGGGTATCCACTCTGTTCCGTGTATGCATATATAAAATGTTATCTTATGCTAATTATGTTATTTATAGATTCTTTCTATATATATATATAATTCCACTTATTATATATTGGTTTTAGAAGTTTTTAACAGGGAGTGTAGAATGTTGCATTGGTTATATAGTTCTTATTAAGGCACTACAGACCCATAATAAAAGTCCCAACTTAAGGATATTGATATTTATATTGGTTTTTTTATACCAATTATAAGAATGACATTTTTTAGGAGTATGTGGAAAGGTGTTTGTGTGTGTTTACATGAATTTATTTGTGTATTATTATAAACTATTTAAGTAGTAATTTGATATACTGGTTGTGATTGTATGGTTATTTCTATTACCAAACTCAAAATAGTATGAGATCATAATCCTAGACTCAAATTCAACATTTCCCATCCTCATGGGATAATTATTTTAATACCCAGACTATTATTCACATGTTTTATATTTTTATGAGATGGGAATGGGATTCCAAATCTCTATATATATTCATTATGGATTCAAATATATTTTATAATCTAGTGTTATGGTGTCCTAAAGATATCATAAAGTAGATATAGTATTTTTCATAAGGGTTTGGTGTGCATGTGGAAATAAATTCGAAGGGTTTTTAACATTATTCAATTTAGTTGTATCATATAAGTGGTCTAACATTTTTTCTATTTCATATATATTACATACAACTACTACCTTTATTATCATTATTGAAGTCTTATATAAAATGGCTTGTATTTGGTAAATTATTAGTGGCGGTCAATATAGTTATGTACTCTCACCGTCGTATGAATCATAGTACATATGAAATTTTACATATTTCATTTCATGTGTGAGTTAGTATTTAAGAAGAGTTTCATATATTCCTGAGGTATTATGTTATAGTTGGGGTATCTAGATATAAATTCACTTGGTGGTGGAATAATGGAAGTCATTGTAAATATTATTATTTAGAATATCACCTTGTTTATATAGTTCTCCTACTCAAGACGGTATATCAATAATTTATTATTAGTTGGATTACTATAATATTGTTGTATGATTATTACATAAAAATAGATCATATTTTTATGTTGTTATATGGGTATAGAATTTAACCCTTTGGAATACAGGTTAATTATATATTATTGAAAAAATTTGATATGTAGATGGTTTATGCTACATTTTTAGCAGAATTTAGAAATTACCAAGAATTTAACCCAAGAGGTTAAATTTTTCCCCAATGGTAAACCTTGACACAAAATTCTAGTGATATGATTTTATAAATTATGGAATATTATTGGGTTATATAGTAGTTTGATTCAATTATATAGAATAGTTTTTTATGATGTTACAATTTGTATTAGATTGTTTTTTGGGTTTTCTAGTATTTAATAGATAGAATATAGGACGGTTTTTGACATGATAAGTAACCCATAAAAATAAATGATCAATATATTTATATTTGACTCTCAAGTCATGAGGGATGTTTATATGTTTATTTTGGAAACTATGAGATTTTATGATTTTTGACATAAGTCTATTGAGTATAGAATGGGTAAGAGTCATTCTGAGTTGAAAAGATCAGTTGTATGAAATATTTTCATATATTTATTTATAAACTAAATAGTGTTATATAAGACATTTTCATTTTATAATTTGTAACTATTAATCAGTAATGAATTTAATTAATTATAAGTGCCTAATAATGTAATTTAAATTTTTTAAAATTTTTTACTAGGGGAAAAAATTTATTATCGTTACTCACATGAATACTTCACTTTATATTGATAATTCACACTCCTTGAATTATGAAAAACTAAAAATAATGTTTTATGGTTTTAATGATTTAATAGATGATGAAATGATTGTGTATTTTCGAAAATAACATAAAATTTTTCTATTATAAATTTTTAATGAAACAAAATTGGTATTGTGATGAATCTTTTGATATGTAAATATGGATTAGAGTTTTAGGTTTATAAAAATCAATATATTTTTAGATAAGTCATAGATGGATCGATTTTGTTGTACTAGTGTTCTAGTTAGGAAGTATTCTATCTATGTTGTGGTTTATTGTAATCATTATTGTAAAGGTTGTGTTGTGATGTATAGGAGTCAAGGATAGCCTTAGTAGATTGTTATAAATTGGTGATTTTACTTGGGTGTTTAAATGACAAATAATTGATAGGGTATGTTGTATATATTTTATGGGTGAAAATATAAGAATTTTGCACACTAGACTAAATTTATTGGGATTCAGTGTAGGTATAATACAATCAGACACATTATGGTATTATTTGACTGTTCTATAAAATAACACTAGTAAATATAGAAATATGTTATCTTAACACTGATCCGAAGTAATAATGTAATCATTAATAGTGATGAAATATGTATATTTACCTCTTGAGGCAATAGATATTATGTATTGGGTAATCAGAATAAGTGGTTTAATAAAAAAGTGGGAAATTATAGGAATCCCCATATGTGAGATGGATATGAACCTATATTTTATAAAGTGACTTTATAGATCTTATAGTGTGTAGTTTTGGGACATTAATAAACATTATGTAATGTATTAATTATATTTTATGTGTTTTTATAATTCTTCTTCAGATGGTAGTTTAATAACTTTGAATCATCTTTATACTGGGATATGGTTGTTTTAAAAAGCATGAAGCCCTCTGATCTATAGTAAGACTCGTGAAATGGGCTCACAAGGTAGTTATAATAATGTATTCAGACTGAAATTATTGATGTGTTAATGAGTAACTAAATGAATTAAATTATTAGAGATTGATCAATGCAGATATTTTTATTGTGTCTACAAACCATTGATTTTCTAATAACATGATCCTCTATATGATAAATGTATATAAAATGTAATAGGTAGTGTATTTGGAAAATGAAGGATTATAGTGGTCATGGTTTCTTATAAACTTATTAATATTAGTATGTGAATTTAACATGTTGAGTATATGGAGTTGTATTTGTGTTTAGATTGGATGAATTTTGTGGGAAAGAAATTTCATAAAAATTGTCATGTGGAATTAAATAGAAAGCCCAGTATACTTCTACATGACAAGAGAAACACATAATTATTTAATAATCCCAAAAATTGGGTATTGTTCCCTAATTAATGAATTATTACTCGTCTAATGAACCTAATGGTGTGGAATTCAAGAATCCATCTTTTGTAGTGTTTGGGTTGAATAATATTGATATACTCCATGAAGGTGTAAGGGAAATATCTTTACGGGGAGAACATTAGTCTGTACTGACTCTTAGAATAGATAATTTAGATTAAAGTATTGATATACTACTGGTGTTTTGGTACCACTCCTAATGGTCAATGTTTCGTATCAAATGGATAAATTAAATTCATATATATAGAACATTGGAAATAAATTATTTTTATTATATCACTATATTCAAGAATCACTACTTCTGAAGGATTAGATTTGTAGGTGTCTTGATGCATAGGTTATTAGTGTATTTAATAGATATAATCATGATTAGTACCAATTTGATCTTTTCATGCCTGATTTTCTATGATGGAATTAATCAATGACCTTTAATTTCATTTAGAATAAATGGATTTTTATTTTTAAAAAAAATTGGGGGTAAATTTCTATAATAATTAAATTATCAGGATATATAGAAAAAAAAAATTCACTTAGAAACAGGGGTAAAGAAAATATTTCTAGACTAAATAGGTGAATTTAAACTAATAAATTATTGAGGGTTCTTATAAGGGATGGGAAAATATATGGTGAGATGTTTATAATGAGTTGTAACTATATATATTGGTGAAACTAGATTAAATTGGGCTTTAGATGATTTATATTTTCCTTCACATTTATTTTTGAGATTCAATAATGAATTATAACGATAAAATAAACTATAGAGGATGTTTTTATGGATTTTGTTAGGTTTTGATGGTACATCAGAGGTTTGTGAGATTTTTTAAAATATGATGGATTGGATCAACATGCTATAGAGGCCACCAAGTACATGGTAGAGGATCCCTAGATACCTGGTTAACATCATGTAAGGGGGTTGTCCCAGGTGAACCATTGGGTACCTGGTTGTAGGGAACCAAGTACCTAGTGACCCATGTTTTTTATATTTTTTATTAAATTTTATTTTTTATTTTAAATTTAAATATATCCTCCATAAACCATCATTTATAACCTAGATAAACTCCAGACAACCAAGGGCATCGACCCATCCATCCCCTCTTCCTCCCTCTTCCTCAAATTTATTTATTTCTTATTTGATTAAAAATCCATCCATATAAGGATCCTTATAATTATGAATATAATCCCATACAAACATCATTCATTTTATCCATTATATTTTATTTTTAATCAAACCTAAATTCCAATTTTGTGGTTTTCGAGTAGATTATTAATTTCAAGAATGAGGGGTGAATTAGTTTTTTGATTATGGGTGGGTAAAATTTTTATTAACCATAAAAGTTGTCCCATTTAATTTTGCCTATTTTTTGTGTTTTAATCCATGGTATAGTGGATATTGAGGATAAATAGGTCTATGTAACCTGATTATTTGATAATAGTGCATTGGGTGTTCATGTAAGGTGGAGTAAGACCATTTAGAAACATTATAATAATTCCAAATGAAATGATATTTCATCTTAGTGGATTTAATCGATTAAATCAGTGTGAAAACATTAAATATAAATAAATTTTGACAAATATTGGTTACCAATCATTTATTTGAGTCTATGATGAATATTATGTGATTTTTTTATTAACATTTGGAATTATAACTATGTTAGTGATTTATCATTGATAGATAAGTAATATTTAATTAGGTTTCAGGGATTAAGGTGAATCTTTTGACATCTTTTTAGCTTATTTAATTGATATTTATTATGAGGGATCTCACATGGACATATTCCACCAATATTAAAACCCCACATCAGGTAAAGGAGGATAGTAATTTCAATGTGAGGGCTTATCATAATGGATTTGAAATTGAAATCGGATGATTATATAGTTAAGGAATTTAAAATTATGATAAGGTGTCTATGTAGTTTTTTATATGATATTTAATGTATTGGAAGAGTTATATAGAGTTGTTTAGGACTTTTATATTTAAATGAATTTACATGATGGGAATGTATTATGTTTTCCATATTCTTGGGTAATATTTATTCATTGTGAGATACCAAAATATGAGATAGGGTAACCCCATTTCTCTTATAAAATTTCTAGTTTGATATATAGATTTTTTCATGATATAGTTAAAACTATTGATGAAAAATGGAATTATATTTTAGAAGCGTTATTTAAAACCATTTTCCTTTAGAATCAATTAAAGGATTCATTGTTTCAAGTTGGCTATATAGTTCTTTATTGATTCTATACCATATATGAATCTATGGAATGTTTTTTTATGATGATAATATTGTTTATATTTTCCCTTAAAGTATATATATTATTCATGTCATTATGAACATGTTATAAAAGTTTTAAAAATTATAATGTTTTATAATTATTAAGGTAAACAATGCATTTTTAGTTACCAAAGGGACATGACAATGATTCCTAATATATTATATTGATTTTCATGCTTTTTATTTTTATATATATTCTGTGTATTTCATTTATTATTTTTTATTAGGTGGAATGATGTGTGTATGTGTTTGAGTTTTGTTTTAAAAAAAATAGTGTGACATTGTTGAAAAAATCATTAATATTGGGGTCACTAGTGAATGGTGGTATATATTTCAAAAAGTCCCGAATCAAAATGTGAGTGTATCCTAAGAACAAACTATTATTTATATTTTCTCTTCCCCATGAGATTGATATTTTTATACCGTAAGTATTGTACACACGTTTATATTTTCTATAGGATTGACACTATGGTTACCTGATTTTTATGAAGCATTATTCCAAATCTAATGTAATGCTCAAAGCATGTTATGTTACTTCTTGATCATGGATAAATATTGGTATAGTTGTTTATATAGTGACTTTTTAGAATTTGGAAAAAATTTCTAATGTTCTATAAATTATTAATTTTTTTGTAAAATTTATTTGTTTTAATGTATTTTACATTGTCTGAATATTTTATGATACGTAAGTGAATTCCCATTGGATTTTCTATAGATTTATTTCTATGATTAGATAACTGTATATATTTTCAATTACATAGATAATTTTAGTAAAGGATTAATGTTTTCAATCAATTAATGAATAAGATTCTCCCCATATAATAGGGGGGAAAATTGACGTGTCTATAATTATAGTAACAAATGATTATTCTTATATTGGTAATATGGTATAAGAAGATTACTACTTCCTATGGAGTTTTGGTTGGATATCTCTTTGGTAGTGGTTATTACATATGATGATTTTTAAACAGTTTTATAATGAAATATGAGACATTTTTTGATGGATAAAGAAGCATTTCCCAATGCAAAACAAATGGAATGTTCTTCTTCTATTATATATGTAATGAAAATATTACATTATCTGATTATTGGACAAATCATTATGTTAATTACTAGGGCCAAAGAATAGATAACCATTGTCTAAAACATTAACTTCTAAAGATGAACAACTAATAAAATATTGTTATTTATCTCTCTTCTGGGTATCCTATTGAATTTTTATTTTAATGATCAGTATAGTTTCAATGTTTTAGAAGAAGATGGCATACAAATGTAGAATCTTACCTTGAGGTATATTATATATTTTTTTGTTGAAATAAGTTACAATCACTCTTAGATTAAAGATGTTTTTTTATTGATGGCTCAGTATTGATATTAATTAATTCTGAAATTGCATTGTAAATTCTAAAATTTTAGTATTGAAAAAGAAATTTTACAATGTCTAGAAACCAACATGTGTTAAATATCTTGGGAAAACATACCAACAAAAGTTTCATTCATTCAGAAATGTATACATTTATTCTCACTATCATACATTTGAGCCTCCAAATTCTTGAATAATTCAACATAATAATATCATTGTATGTGTCTATTCAGATAAATGTAGGTTCTATCCAATATAGTGTTGGTGTGAAACAATATGACATATATGTGTCTAAGTTTCAGTGTATGAGTGATGTTTGGTAGACTATGAAATTTGGTAAAGGGCTCTTAAAGTATGTGTGTTTCATTCTATGTATAGGTGTCATCTTCCATGGTATATGTTTCATCCCTAATCATACATATTACATCTTCCGGTATGAATATCATATATGGAAAACATATATTTCAATCTATATATAGAAAAATGTTGATATTATTATGGATGAAATACATGGGTTTCTATATTTATTTAATCTAAAGAGGTATTATATTTCAGATGATTCTTGAGCTATTCTCCAAAGATCAAAATCTCCCAAAAACATGTGATTTAATCTTGAATGATGGATCTTTTGATCTTAAAATTGAAATGAAATAATATAAAAAATTGATGATAATTAGAAGGGGGGGGGGGTTGCGTAAATGTTAATGGAATCCAATTTAATAGGGGTTTAACAAATTTATAGGATACGTAATTGTTAACTATGAACTCCATGACATGCATAAGGGTACCCTTGATGTTATTTACCTATGTAAAGTAAATAAAAATATTTATAAACGTTATATTTACTTATTTAAAGGTAATATAAATGTTTTTAGAACTAAATAAAGGTATTTTATAACTATATAATGGGGAAAATCTAAAGGATACATAAAGGTATTTTTTTATTCCATAATTTATTAATTAAAATGAAAATAAATGTAATGATTTATGTGTTTTTAGTTCTCAAAAAACATTAATATGATTTGAATATCCATGATCGGAGATTAATTTGATGATATTCATTTTAGTAAAGTGAAATATCATTATATGATGGAATGAATAAAAATTCCAATGTATAGTTTTTGATTTATCTTATTTTGAAGAAAAATACAGATAATAATCCATAAAATTCCAATATTTTCTTCAAGGAATAAATATTTATTATGATTCTATTATTAATAATTGAAATATGGTATGAGATTATACTGTTTTTCATAAATTGAAATTGAAAATTTTGATGGGTTTCTTGTTAACACCATCACACTACAATAGAGGTTTTCCATGCTACGAAAGAAATGATGTGTCAGATATTTATTATATTGATGGGGATCTTGAAACATTGAATTTTTGGATATATTGTTTTGATGAAAAATACTAAACTATAAAATAATTAAATTATTAAATTATTTATCCAAGTGATATGCATTAAATATGGTTATTTTAATAATATCATTCGAGATAAAAAATAAGATCATATAATACAATGGGAACAAAAAATTGGTATTCTATGATGGTTCATTATGGTCAAAATTGAGAAGAACATATAGATATTATATTTTAGGTAATTGATTATTATCTTATAAATTTAATTCTCTAAAATAACACTAGATGTAGAGGTAAAGATTAAGGAGAAATGTAATGAAAATTAACAAGGTTCCACTACTGAGTAATTGTTTAAAAGAGAGAGATAATATATTCGTAGAAATAATAATGACCATAGACTCTAATGGAATATGAATAAGGATAAGTCTCTCTATGTTGTATCATATATACATAGATAATTCAAAGTAGTGAAGAATAAAATCTCTCTATTAGGTGTTAAAGAGTAAGAAAAAAAGGGAATAATATATATTTACCTATTGTTCATGTTTGAATACTTAGTTTTGATCCTTCGATTGTTTAAGAAGTGAGTAATATTTACATGTCATAAAATCCTAGGAATAAAAATTATTTTGGTCTATAAACATGTACTGGGTTTCCTACTATATATCTTATTACCCTAATATAATTTGAATACCTTATATTGGGAAGAATTAATTCTATTTATTAATAAAAATGTATCATGTGAAGAAATAGTTATCTACATTAGAAGGAACAGAGACGATACAAATGTGTGGAACCTATACATCTCATGGAATCAAAGGAGTGAATACTGTGACATCATGACTATAGTGATAAGTTTTTTAATGAAGTCATTTGAGATATAGGCAAGGGTATTCACTATGATAATTATTTTTTGTTAGGGAATCACCAATTATATTATTTATGAACATATTATAGTAGAGAACCCATTATTGGGGTTAATAAGTAATCATGAAATAGAGTATTCATTTAATATGAAAATTTTAAATATACCATATTAGTTTTTTATTATTTAATTTCATGATTATTTTTATTTTTTACTAGTTTTAATATAAAATTGATCCAAATTCACTAACTGATAATATGGGTTAAATTATTGTGGGTGTAAATTATTCCAGGATATGTTGTAATTTTGTAAAAATAGGAAACACCAAATTCACCCCCATTTATCAGCAATGAGTCTAAGAAGAATTTAAGATGGTATCATAGTATGGTCTCACCTGGTGGGATCTATAATTATCATAATAGTAATTTTTATCTAATTTTATGAAGTAAATATTTGAAGTGTTTTTTCTATAAAGGGACTTTAATAAAAGAAAAATATTTTTATCATATTGTTACACATATTAATGTTTTCCAAAAATATAAAAAAAAATAAAAAATAATGGGGCTAAGATACTCACAAAATTATTAAAATATAATCAGGATTCTTCACCAATTGATGGGAATTGTATTAGTATTAATATATCCAAATATGTTTCGTTTTATTCCAAGAGTAATGAAAGTAGAATCCATGTATTGTATAAATATATGAAAATAGTTTAAGACTTCTTATATCAAATTATAGATTATTTGATGAAGGATCCATTGGAATTACTATATTATATTCTTTAATTTATTAATGAACTTTTTAATGAAAAATAACAGATTGTGTTAGAATTTGGTGCTATAGAAGATGAATTACCTAAGAAGGAAGACTATTATAACACAATCACAAAAAAGTGAGAGAAAAGGATGATAATATAACACATTGAAATGAAACATATTTTTAATCAATTAAACAGTTTAAAAGAAATATTTTTGAAAAAGAGCTATTTAAATATATTGTCATTGATATAATTCATGCTATGGAAAAGATAACTAAAGTTTTAGTGAAAGTCAAAGATACATATCTGGATGTAGAAGCCCAAAAATTAAATGACGATAATAATAAATTTTAATGTATTAATATATAAATTAATAAAAAAATAATTTTGTAGATAGATTTTTTGGAGGAAAATTAAAATCAATATTGGTAGAGAAATATTACATCAAAATTTAGTGTTTGAAGAAAGAAGTCAGCTTGAAAAATCTAGAATCTACTTAAACTAAATATTCAAAAATAATTCAGATAATAGATTCTACCAATAGAGTTAATAAGAAGTATTTTCCCTAAAATTATACTCATACAATTGGTAAATAGAGCATATGAACATGTGTAGTAGCATCCACCTCATGTTCTTAGGTGAAGGAATCCCACTTCCAAATTTAATATTTGAGTGTAAAATCTATTTTTTCTATTCGTTTTTAAATGATTTCAATTTATCTCAAATTTGGTTGTCCAAAAATGAGTATAAAACCACCAATATGTCAAAGATGTATGTGATAATGTATTAGAGAATCATATTAAAAAATATTCCCTAAAATAGTATGGTACTATACTAATGAAAATATAGTGTGCAATCTAGAAAATTTAGCTGGGTTACACCTAAGGAGGAACTAATTATGAAAATTTAAAGATATTGGGTTTTTCAATTTTTTAACATAGGGTTATATATATTTCGAACAATATTTTTTGTATGTATACTAGTTAGAACCCATATTGTAAGGGGTAAAAATATGTAGAAAGAAAAAATAATTTTATAAAGAAAAAGATCATACATATGAAGAATTATCTATCTATAAGATATAGATTTGAATTATTGAAAAAGTTATGTGAGTGGTGAAACATTTTTGGCCACTATTATTCTGAATTCTGGTACAATACATCCATGTATCATTCATAATCTAGGTAACGAGGGAATCTCCACAGACTGAGAGCCAGGTAATGTAATATATTGTTTTCTTCTTGGAATATAAACTATTAAAAAATAGTATACACAAAGGGACCATGAGGAAGGGAAATAATGGTGTAGAACTTATATAAAATATAATATTATATTATAGAAAAGGATTACACATTATAGCGCATTTCGATTTTCCTATGAATTTTATAAAAAGGAAAAAAAATAGAAAATAAAAGTCAATCCATCCAAGAGAGAGATATTAGGTTTGGAATATTTGTAAATAATTATTATGAAGAATCATACATGTTACCTAAAAATAGTATCACAAAAGTGGTTAATTAAGTATATTGAAGGTGTAACCAGGTACGATAGTTGGCTATTTGATGTATGGATATTTTTCTTTATCCGAAAGAGTAGACAAAAGAACCGAGAAAAGTAAACACTTCCACCAGTATGAAATGTATTATTGTGAAAAGGTATACAATAGAAAATATAACATATATAATGATCTTAAATATATATTTATCATATTTATAGATTATTTATAATATGATAAGATGTTTGGCCAATCTGAAAAGATTAAGAATGTTTAGGTAGATATATTATAAAATCCTATTTTATCTAGAATAAAAGTTGATATCTACATGAAACCCGTACTACCCATAGATGAATATAAATAAAATATCAAGGGAGTGGATTTCAAATATATTTTTCCATTTATATGATCTTAATAGAATGTGTTTCACGGGTTGAGGGACAAGTATCTGGTCAACTACATCAACTAAGATATTGAAGAGACCTTCCTTGTTTCCATATTATTTTTTTTGTTCCAAATTAAAGGTAATTGAATGTAAATAATATTGTGAATAATACCATTTGCCTGAACATTCATTAGAGCTAACTATTTTATAAATTTATTTTTCTCAATTAAATATCAAAATATGGATATCCCCTTTAAAATGATGGTTGAGTTTTGTTTTCAATATAATAATTATGATATATTGTTTACATATTCAATATAATAACATAGACTTATTTTCATAAAATTTGGGAGTTGATGGAACTTTAAATATTTTGATTTTTTTCAATTTATGATTAGGTTAATAAATCATCTTATAAATTTGTTTCGAATTACCCCATGTTTTCAATGATCTGCGTAGTATCACATTGAGATTGGTTTATGAATATCTAATTTTTATTAATTGACATATTACTTATCTTATAGACATATAATTAGTCAAATTAGGTCATATTTATAATGAAATATTGTTCCACCCTTCTATCTTGATTTTAATAGAGATATTGGAATGTGGAAGAATTATTTTGAGAATATGTCTTTTTATAATTTAGAGATTTATTTTCCCTAATTTTTTTAATAATATCCAACATGGAAGAATATTGTTCATAAATTCATATGAGAATTTGGGAGAAAAGTTTTTCATTCATAAAATTTCCCCATACATCTTTTACATGAATATGTTTGAGAGAAAACATGTTCCGTCATTTCAATTTATTATCAATAAGGGCTAGAAGAAAAGTAACGTTATGATGACATATTGAACTAAATTAATTTTTTAAAAGTTAAATACAGTAGAAATAAATATAAATGGTAATATTGATGTTCCCAATGGATTATATCTTTTATTTTTCAATGATATTGTAAATATATATATATATATATATATTTTTAATGAATGCGATGAAGTTGGGTGATACATTGATGTATCCACCTAATGCATGAAGAAGGTATTTCAAATGAACTATGAGAAATAAAGATTCAATGGATTTCATTTGAGTTTAAATATAATATTATTATATTATAAATATAGTTTATAAAGGTTGATACCACCTATGAATATCTTCCTATACAGATTCTAGGTATTGGCCATTACATTTGATGATTACTAAATTATTCATCATTGAGACAAGAGTCAAGTGTTTTTAGAGAAATAAACATCTTTCACTAAAGGAAACATTGAATGTGCTCATGTCATTATGGATTAATGAAAAATATTACAATATAATAATATTGTATCGATCATCATGTTAATTAATACTTCAAAATCATGATGAATTTTTGTTCACAATAGTCTCTTAGGAAGTTAAATATCTGAGAAATGCAAGCTATTAAACCTTTATAGGAAAAAATATAGTATAGTTATTTTATTAATCAAAATATATTCAAATTTTTTAAGATGAATGAATATAAAATAGGAACCCATGATTAAGGTACATTACATTTTTTGGTGAAATAATTGAGATTCACATGTGGATGAGGGATTAATTTTTCAACATGGATTTTAATAGATTTGAGTTAATGCCGAATTATTTTCTTAAGTTAATGATTTTATTATAGAAATAATAAAATTGGATATGTATAAAACCCCATGTATGCATTATATTGGAGGAAAAAAAATCTGTATAACATTCACTCTCTGATAGGTTTAGATGTGTCTTATCACCATCACGTATTTTATCAAAAAAATAATTGATGAATTTGGAAAATGCTTGTTAGTGTATGAGTGTATATAGAAATATTTTCATGTTATGATATAATATTTACATATGATAGAAACCACTATATGTGTGAATATGTATCATCATAATTTTTATGTTCAAAAGTCATGTAAATTTTTTAAAGGACTCCCAACGTACTTTTTTTCATGATGAGTGTAAGTGTCATTTGCCTCAATATATTTTTCATCAGTCTACATACATGAGATGATAGTCATTGTAGGTGTCATCTATGACCTACATACGTTTCATTAAAGACAAAGAACATTTTAGAGGCAATGTTTGATAAAAAAATATTTCTAGATTTATTAAATATGAAGAGGTGAAATATTTTGGGTAAGGCATGGAATACTCTTTAAAGATCAAAACATACAAAAAAGTTATAATGAAATCATAAATGATGGATATTTTGATATTATAATATATAATTATGGATTTTAAATAAATTTGTGATGCATATATGAGTATCTATTTAAATATGACTAGAGACATATGTAAAGGCGACTTAGAAAATATAAAGGCAACAAAAGGGTCATTTGTGAACTCCAAGACCTATATAGGGTACCAATGATGTTATGAACCTTCATAAGGGAAATACAAAATATGTTTAAAGGTTAAAAAATCATTAAAAATGTTAATACCATGGTTTATAACAACATTGAAATATATATATAGACCTATGTATGATAAACACACAAAAAACATAGAAATTGTAAACGTATTTTGGGTTTCTTTAATTTTATAATTCTGATGAAAATAAATGGGATGATGAATTTGTTGTTTGGTCCTAAAAACATAATATATCTTTCAATATATGACGTCGAATATAAAATTTCTAATCATCAAGGATTTAAAGAGTAAGGACAAAATGTGATAGAATGTCTATAAATTTAAATGTGCTAAATTGAATTTATCGATTCTTCAAGAATAATGCAGATGATGATCCATTAAAACATGATATATTAATCAAATAAGAAAAATTTTTAAGTTATTTTTTTGATATAAATAACTATTTTATGATATTCTGTTGTTATATTCAAATTCATTTAAACATATGTATATGGTTTCTTATAGTTACTCACATACTGTAAAAGATGAGTTTTACCCCGCATAAGAAATTATTTTTTTATTCCTTATATATGAATGTAGATTGAACTATCAAATTTTATAGTTATATTTTGAGGAATATAAAGCCTAAAATACGGAATAATAATATAATTAGTATGTTGTTCCATGTGATATTAATTAAATAATGGTATTTATGGGAATATCTTAATGTTGAAAAAACAACACATAAAATTTCATGGGTGTTTGGGTATTCTAACATGGTGATTTTTGTATGGTAGTGATAAGGTATTCTTGATAATTCATTTTAGTATACCAATATTGATGAGATAAATTCAATGCCTATGAATGAAGGAATTAGTGGAGTATAATATTAAAACCAATGTAGAAATTTAATAAGAATATATTGATGAGTTATGGGAATCCCCAACCATTATAATCAACATTTTATTATACTATAGAATACGCGAATGAGGTAATTAATCATTAATATAAAGGTTTATGTATTTAATATGAAACCTATAAAAATATCATGTTCTATTTATCTTCATTACTTGAATGTATACAAATGATTGTTTTTTTATTTAACATAACATAGAACCAACTGCACTAACTAAAAATGGAGGTTAAATTCCAATGGGGAATACCATATTCTAGGATACTTTTGAATTTGTTGTAAATAAGAAACAACTAACTCAACCACCTAGGTGTTTTAATTAATCCAAAGGGGATTTTCAATAAAACATTTCATATAATGCATGTACTAAAATATATAATGGTTTATTTTTGGGGTATCATTAATGGTGTCTTACTGAGTTGTGTACTCACACCCAATATATGTATTTCAATGTATAAACTATTTCTCTTATTATATTTTATCTATGAGTGATTATGTGATAATATATCCTTGTATTATATAATGATTACGTTAGAGATATATTGTATAGTTTGTACATCCCTCAGATTTGAAGTAGAGGTAACATTCACTGGTAGGAATGATCTTTGGAATTTTATCTTTTTTATATAGTTATATTATTTTAGTAACACTATCATTATTTTATTACTTATTATAAAATTTTCTTTTTATGAGTGTTTTTTATATACATATAAATGATTTCATTATATTATTATACAATTATAGTTAGTCCTACAACTTTTTATCTTAACTCATTTTTATAAACCTATTAAAATTTCAATATTCAATAATTATTTAATGGATAAATTATTCAATGGCATATATTACAATCAAAATGAAGTAAATAATTTCTGAAAAATACACCTAAATAAATTATTCTATTAATTAGATTCTTATGATCAAGAGACTATTTTGGGGTATATAGAATTCAGTTTTAGTTCCAAAAGGACATGTGTTGGGACAATGAAATTGTAATAAAATCATCTACCCAAGAAAAGATCTAGATAAAGTGGTGATAGTATCTAGAATGTACAAGATACCCCAAATCTAAATGGAATTATTAGGTACCTCTAAATAAATTACCAATATTATATTAGTATGTCCTATGAAAATTTCATCCTTCGATACAACATGTCTATGGATTTTAACTTCACAAATCCAAAAAGAATGTTTAGAAAGAATAACATAAATTCACTTCACTCATAAAGTATCCAACAAAACATGAATATATCTAGAATTATCCCTTTTGTGTATAAGGTATACCAAGATTTCAACCACAAAGATTACCAATTAGGATTAAATTTATATGTGAAATGTCTAATTAATTATGTTCGAGAAGATTATAGGAGAAAAATTTCTCCCAAATATGAACTAGCACTCAAAGTTACCTTATAATAATTTAAAACACCTAATTTGAATTTCCCATAAACTATTTCATTATTGATAGTAAACCAAATATAAAAAAAATATTTAATACTATATATCCTATTTTAATTTATCAAATAATCTTTATATAATGTGTAATATATAGTTGTTAATATTTTTTTTATAATTTATATTTTGATAGTACAAACAAAATTGTAATCATTTATCATTTATCTTAGATAAATAAATAGGTTCAACATATGGAAATGTGTAAGTCCTGATTAAACCATTATCCACAAGATCCTCAGCATGAATTCCCAATTCCCTTATATTTTTTAGGGCCATATGATAATGTGTAATTTAAATTTCACATATTCTATAAATAAAATCAATTAATAAATACATGTATATTTTTAGTGAAAAACATAAATAATTAATAGTAAATATGTTATCACAGAATCCTTCTACATTAAGTAAATTCCAATGTTCTTTTATTCTATTTTCAAGATATGGAACTCACAATTTTAGTGTTTATCATTCAAATATTCCCCTAATCTAGTCCAACTCCATAGGTTTGGCATTATTATTCCCCAATAAATATATACTGATTATAGGCATGAGAGGATAAAGAAAAAGAACATTGATAGTAGAACATATGGGATTTGTAATGGTTTAACCATTTTATAGCAAACATAATTTCAAATATCTTCATATAAAGGGTGGATAATACTTGAAAATAATGAATTTGAAAACCATAATAGGTTTAGAGTGTCATCTCTAACTCTTCTATATATATTTTATAATGTCATTGTTAATATCTATATGATTCTAGACACTTCTACGACCAATACCAAATGTGGTATAGGTTGATCAATGGTAAATGAATGGGATTATCCTGTAGTAAATAATTCATATGTATAGAAGATAGTAAAAAAATTATCTATCACATTATAATGAATGTCCCTATTATATTATATGGACTACTTGGTGGAAAATAATTTTTTTTATCCATTATGGTAATCTTTTAGCTAAAATACATCGCTAATTAAAGGTTCTAGTAATTTTTATCTCTATCCACTATTTCAATTTCCTGGAGAAGGTCTAATAATAAATGTTTTAAAATTACAATTAATGGGTCCCCTAGAATGAATCTAATTTTTATATATCTATTGTTGTTACTGAAAAAAAAAATCTATAAATTTTTATCCCTATAGAATATCTATATGTTACTAATCAATCCACTCAAATGGTAATTCTTGGGATTTGAGGGAAAATCATTTCAAGTGTGTCCTGAATTTCTATAATAGAACTATATGATATAATATCTATCAATGTTGGAGTTATTTAGAGAATTCATTTCTAAAATACATTATAGAGATCAATTTTATCTCATATCTTTATTGTTCCATTTATATCCACTAGATGGTTCTTATCATTCTCTATAGATATATGGTTTTCCGAAAACTTCATAAATTTTTATAGATCTTATCTAGGATAGAACTAATTTCCAAATAACATCTTAGTATGTAAAAATGTTTAATAGAATAACATTGGTTTTAAGGAAAATTTTAAACCCATATAAATGAATATAACATTTCACTTCCCATTCCCATTCATGCACGTGTTGAAATTGTTCTAATAAATAAACATTAATGTAAACTCCATCATCCCCATTGTTCTCAACTTTAGTTCTATAATATTTCTTGAATTAAATCCACGATGTGTGTCATGATAAATTTATTCAAAGAATAATTTCTTATAATATTTTATACGTTAATAAATATCCAATCTTAGATTATATTATAGAATCCCTCCATCATCAAGTAACCCCTTCTAGAATGAAAGTTTCTAGTCTCATATATTATTGCTCAGGGGACTGAATGACCTCAAATATATAATGAATACATTCAAACCATTCATTAAAATCCCAAGAGATGAATTATTCCAAAATGATGGAGGGTGATGAAATTGTAAATCCAATATTATATTAGTAGAAATATATTATCTTCGTATAAATCCTTTCATAGTTTCTTTAAGTAGTTATGAATTCTCTTTAAGGACTTGTTGATCAACTACATACCTAGTGTTTTACTGAATGAGAAACATTTATGGAGGCGTAAATTAAATGATTAAAAATAATTTATAGAATACAATAATAAAATATAAATACATTTAAGATTAACCTAAAATTTATAAATTATTAAACTAATTATGTATCTTATATGATTATGCAATTTTGAATTTGTAAACAATTAAAAAGCAAAATATATTTATTGAACTATGAATGTAACATAAAAGTCTTCTCCATAATATAAAAATTATAGATTCTCTTACTAATAATTAATACATATATCCCAATAACTAAATAGAGTTGGATGTAAAAGTTCATATGCCAAAATATTTCTATATTTTAGACTAATGACAAATGTTATATCAGAACATTGATCCAAATATATTAGGTTATAAGAATGAAGCTATTTCATAAATGATCAAAAGTAAAAAAGCTCGTATCCGCAGATATTATTTGATCTACATGCATGATTACTCATATTATTTATCTTAGGACATTGTTGATAAAAAAATTTCTAATAATACAAAATTGTTATAGTAAGAAAATTAGTGGGAATTTATAATTAAATATCAGTTTGTATAGGATCAAAACAAAAAACTAAAAATGGTAGCAAAATAGATTATTCCAAGTTTCAGGTATTTCTAACTTTTATTTGACTCTTTTACTCTAGATATAGATTTTATATATATTTAATGATAATTAGACATCTGACTCTTGAATTTACCTCACTATAAAACATGGATGATATTTACCAATCAATATAACTTTGATATTTTTTCGATTGATTGTTAAATATTTAATTTCTTTCATATAGTCATCATTTTATTTTTTTATTTTTATCTTACATTGATTTATATTTTATATCATTTTATAATTATAAATTTCAATATTCTTTACATTATTCCAATGGTATATTGATATATTATATTATTTCTAGTTTTGAATTATGTTATATTTTATAGTCAGTTTCATCATGTAATTGTTATGATATAAAAACTTCATGTAATAATTAGATAAATGAATTTAGTGTTATATGATTTATATAAAAAGGATTATAATGTTATCAATTTAGATAAATAAATAAAAAATATCTCAAATTTTTATAATCATATTTTTTGAATATAATTAAATTTATTATGTAAAGAATGTATATGTAAAGAGAGTAGGGACCAATCAGTTTAATGTTTCACAACCAAGCTTACATGAATTGTGGAAGTATAATCCTCATAAAAGTATTATCCCCTATGTCTATCATTATTTATAAAAAATAAATTCCATGATTATATTTAACCTAATTTATGATTCTAATGAATGATCAATTTTGATTATAGTGAAACAAATGTATGAAAGATAAAGAGAGAGTCTGAAACAAAATTTTATTGAGTTAAGGAATAAATGGATAAATGTATGGAAATTGGGAATTAATTTTTCCAAGGATATTCTTAATCATTTTAAATTTTTTATAATATTCAAAAATATTTTATAAAACTAACAAGAACTATCTCATTAATATAAATCCAATCACATATGATAATTTTTATATATTTATTTAAAAAATATGATCTTTTATAAATAAAAAATGTTTTCTTAAATCCATTAACAATAACATATCTAAGTGTTATATAAAACTAATAGACTATAAAAGCATGAAAATTCTAAGATTTATAATATGTTACTGCTACAAAAGTCTTCTCTTGAAACTCTATGGAAGTATTCAGCAATTAATCATGAATTTTTTAAAATTTGGGTCTATGAATATTCCCTGTCTAATTTAACTTATCATGATTTTAATATTTTCATACATTATAGTAACACAAATACATTATTTGGATACCCAAAAATATATCCATAATGATAAAAAATTACGAAAACTCTTCAAATATGAAATGAAAGTCCCTTAAAAAAATTATAAGGATTGATAATAAAAATTTGGTAGTAGTTTTACTAGATAAAAATACATTTATTAATTGAAATATAGACAAATATTATACATTGAACATAAAATACATGTGTGTATCAATATAAATTCCCATCATAATTATGAGGGAATGTCAAATCAGTGGAATTATTGGATTCTACTTAAAAACACAACACTCAATTGTCAATCAAATTCAAATACCTTTTATATTTAAACATTGAGGAATAAATAAATAAAGTGTTACTATAATTATGATATTGTATTAAAAAATATTTAAACCAACAACCATCAAATTAAATTATGATTCCCTTTTCTTGTGTTTTGAAATCTGATACCACAATATATGAAGAATAATATTCATTATAAATATACTCCAACATTTTATGTATTTTTTCTTTATAAAAACTATTAAAAATTTATAAAATTATGATTATTTAAATTTATCATTCAAATATTATGATTGATGTACTATATTATATTTGAAAATTATTACTGAAATTATTAGCAAGATGGTTTTTAGATCCTATCAATTAAATACATATGTTTCCCATTTGTGAATTATCTATAAGAAAATAGTGTCTCGCATCTATGTAAATTATTTCTTGAGTTATTTAGAAAATTAGTAGAATGAGATATATAACAAATTTAATTATATTTAATTAGTGTTTCATAAAATATCACATTAAAATCATTGATTCATTCCATCATCATTTTAAATTGTGAAAAATAAATTATAGGTGGTGTAAATTCACATTTAAATGTGAAAAGTTTAATATAATGAATCTTCTTCATAGACTGAGAGATAAAAAATTATATTAAGATATTATTTTTCTAAATATAATCCTTTTATCCTCAATATATCCTTCAAATTATACTCTTGAAAAATAATTAAATTATAATTTAGATCTATAATGATAAATAGGTTCAATTATGATATACCAATTTAAATACCACAAATTATTTTTAACAGATTTCAAATAGAATTATTTTGGATTAGAATGAAACATTACTAAATGATAAATAAAAAACATGATATCCTATTGCATGATAGATAAATATTGTAAAGCTCCAAATATTCTGTTGTAATAATTTTGATTGGCTAGATTTTATGATTTATCAATATCATGCTTACATAAAGTACCTACCAGTGTATTAATACTAGATTCATTATAAAAAGTGAAATTTTTTAAAATAGTTTAGATTTGATTTTATAGAGATAATTTTATTCACTATATATTTGGGTTCATATGGAAACCAATAATGTTATTTTAACCATCATAATAATCTCAAACTCACTCAACATTTTGTTTACAAAACATTTTAATATTTAATTTTGGGTGGATCTGAAAATAATTTCCTAAACATATATTTATATAATAATAAACACTTTAAATTCATTATTGATAAAATATATTGTATATTATATACCTTTTATTATGTTATTTAAATAATAAATTCATACATTCAATCATATGTGTCAGGAAAAAAAAATTGGTGTATGTAAAGTGCCTTCGTATGTTTATAAACATGGTCAAAGAGTTATTGATTTCCAATAAATCAAGATGTTTTTCAGAATATAATTATTCCTTGACATAATATTTTTGGAATAAAATCATAATATATATTTGAACAACTATAATTGATAATATGATTTAAATAGATTCTATTATTGATAGAGGATGAAATGCTTCTTCATCAAAAAAACCGTCTTCTTCATTATATACTTAGAAAAAAAGTCTATAATTATTCTAAACTATATATCTATTATCATCACATTTAAAATATATGACCCATTTAGTTCCTATAACTAGAAAATTATCAAGACCTCTAGCTAAAGATAAAACCTTGTTCTTTTTAACCAATATGATTACATCTTGAATAGCTATTATAAAACATTCATCAACAAAGTCATCATATTATATTTTATGTTAAACTCCAATAATAATTTAAGATTTATAAATTCATTTTATAAGGATCTTTATGTTCTAATTGGTTGATAAACACAACTAATAACAATTTTAATAGCATAATCATTTCACAATCACTTGTTTCAAGTGAAAATTGTGAGTTGTAACACATATATGAAATTATCAATTATGGAATATTTAATTTTATTTTATTGACATATAGTTTAAGTTATAACTATAGCATTTCTTATTTTATAGTGACCTTTAAACATTTCATATGAATCCCTTCCATAATATTAATGTTTAAAAGTTGATTTTATAAAAGTATTGATTTTATATTTTTAACATTACTATTTATTTAATAGAGTTTAATCATTTATTAAAGATCTAATAAGCCTAACTAGTCTAGTAGTTACTAATAAAAATTCCTCCATTAGATTTTATTCCATTTTTTACAACATTCTATTTTGTGATTCAAATAAATACCTTCCTTCCAAAAAAATGTTTTCTGACCAACATTTTTCTCTTTTATTTTATAGTTCGTAAGGAATTTTTTTTTAAAATATTTAAATAATAATATTTTTTATTGTGTACAATGTATTATTAATAGATTTAGTACTACAAATATTAAAATTGATACACATATCATATGGGTCAAGATAAATCATAATTATTTCTATTTGTTATTTAAAACCCCTTGTTTTTTAATGAAATAAAATGTAATATAAAAATTAATTTAATTTACCTCTCTATATAAAAATTTATAAACATATAATTCTCAAACTTTCCAATATGATTACATCAAATTGTGATAATAGGAATTTTTCCCCATTTTAAACTACAGAATATATATTTTTAGACAACATTATTTATTATCATTTATATATTTGAAAAACAATCTAACCATATATAGTTTATTAATCAACCAACTGTTACACATGGTTCATTACTCAGATACATATAGTTTGGGTGTGTTTAAAATGATCCCTATACCCTAATTATAGGGGTATTGTATTTTATAATCAACTATTTAGTTTAATTTTGACATTCAATTGATTTATATGTTTACCAATTCATCTAATTTTTTATAATTAAACATTATTCTAAGAATATCTTTACTACAACATTATTACAATGTTTTAATATATTTTGTATGTTACGGTGTCTTAGTAGTCTATTCCAAAACTACGAATTATCCACTACTTAACTCAATAATGAAACATTTTAGATGGTCAATACCACTAAATATATGGTATAAATATTTTAATGATCATTAGAAGATAATATATTAATTATTCATGAACGTTTTATGGTAAATATATCATTTACAATGTTTAATACGTTACATTCATCAAATAAATAACTTATAGTGATGCCATTACTATTCATCTGTAATAAATAAATAATATTCAAAATTAATTTTTCAACTCTAATTGATATATAACATATAAAAATGCTCTAACATTAGTTTTATCTTTAAAATGTATATCCTCCTTCCACTTTAAAAAAGTATAACATTTTTTACTTTTTTAAAACCACATGCCTAGAAAAACTTCTATAAATGTAAAAAAAATTCTTTCATTGGTTCCTAGTATAAAAGCATGAAATTATACATCTAATTGTTTTAAAATATATATTTATTTTAGTCTAGAATAGTTATAAAATAAAAAAAATAAGGACTCATAAATTCTAAAATTATTTTATACATAAGATGGAAAAATATTCATAAAATATATCATTTTATTTTGATAAATAATTATAGATTTTTAAGGAATATATTTTTCTCTATTTTCTATTGGTTTTATGGTAATTATAATATTTTATAACTTCTATAAAAAAAATTTTGATTAATATATTTGTATTTTATATTAAGAAAATATCAATTGGAATATTGTATTTTGAGTTTTCTATAAATATAGAAACTTTTCATGATTATTTTTTTGACCCCTATGTTTCATAAAATCATCATTTAATTTTAATTTCATATTTATTTTTTTACTTCATTATAATATTATGTAAGAATGGAAACAATATTAGTTGTTTTGGAATTTATTTAAATTTTTTTTCTAGAAAAACATTCATTAATGTTATCAATATCTACTTTTTCTTACTTTTATTTAATGGATAACATTTTACAAGAACATTCCATGTCATCCACATATTCATTCATTTCATCCATTAAAATAGTACTATTTACATCATCAATAGAAAAATAATTAAAGAACATGATATTAAAATATTTACTATAAAATTCTATAAAATACATTTCATACTACATAGTAATAGAAAAAAATTGAGTAATACTACTATTTTCATCAAAAACTAATCTAATTTATAAAAACAATCCAATATCTCTCCAAGTGTTTAGATCCTTAAAATATTTATTTCAATTATATTTAATTTTCTATCTTAAATATATATATATATTATTTACCCTAGGAAAAACATTCATAATATTATTTATTTTCTTTCATTAATATCAAATAACTACATTTTAATCCTTTTTATATTCTTATCTACCTGATATTTCATATTTTTCTTTAATTTTCATTGGATTATTTTTATTAGAAGGTGCTATCCTCTAATACATTTTAATCATCCATTTTTCATTTTTTTTCAAACCTATAGAGACCAAATATTACACAAAGAAAATTATATTATATTATTATTTGTAAACATTTATTAAATTGCTGAAACAGACACGTAAAGCTCATAATGGTATAGTTCTTTTGGAATCCTAGAAACACAAAAAAGTTGTTCATATGTAAACTAAAGCATCTCCTACTATATTCTTCATAACTATAAACCTTCTTTGAAATATTATACGTAATAAATTTCATTATAAAATTATGAAGGAAAACATAAGAAAGGGTGAGATCATATACTCAGTGAGGGTAAACAAGTGTGATATGTAGGATTATATGAATAAAATATTATAAGAACAAGATCATGACATTGGAAAACTATACCCTTCATATCAAAGATCATAAATTTGAGCCTTTTAGTAAATATTACATGTTAATAATACATGAATCATATGAGATACAAATAATATGATCCATGAGAGGATAACATTGTCTAAGACAAGGATCTTTAAAATACATTTATGTATAAAAAATCATTTCCATATTAGTCAAGACATGCTTACAAGGATATCATAGTGGAACTGGTTCACTCCAAAACCCATCATAGTATCCAAGGTTAACACTTAATACAATTATAGTTGAAAAATTTCCATACTAAACTGGGTTCACTACATTTTCTAGTTCTATCTATTTCATGAGATATAAATATTTACCCAATGCATGGGATGGATATATATGTCCATTCTATCAGATAATGAAAATAGTATATATGTGTTATATAAAATTATAAAATTCATCATACTATAACCTATAAAAACAAGTTGTTTTTCTACTTTTTTTACCTATTATAACCTTCTGAAAATATATAGGTTTCAAAATAATTTCATCATTTCATCGTAGGATAAAACCTAAAATGAAGCAAGTTTTATAACAATTTTACCATGATATAACCCAAAGAATATAAATTGGATTCATAAATATATTTCCGTCACAAATAATGAACTTATATTTAAAGAATAAAAATGCTAAAATTAGATCATATCCCCAATAAAAAATAACTATCATAAAAGTATACCATCATTGATGGGAAATTATTTTCAATGATCATTGAAAATATTTCTTGAAGAAAATATCCTTACCAGTTCTTAAAACACCAAAAATATTTAAAATTAATTTTTTTGAAAGTAAATATAAAATATTTTTAGAGATTATATAAATTAATTATTGTTTATAATGAAGGATAATTCCATTTCTTCCATTCATTTAAAAAGAAATATTCTCTCCCCATATTTGGTAAAAGTGAAATGCTAATTTCTTGAAAAATTTAAAAAATATTCCTTCCAAAAAAATTAAAAAAATATCTTCAAACATGGGTAAAAATAGAATTTTATTTATATTTTGAAAATTTTTAAATATTTTTGGATTATTTTTTGGAATAATGGTCATGAAAAGAAAAAAATATTTTTGGCTAATGAGAGAAATAAAAATGATTTTTAATATTATTTTTTGGAATCATCATTGCATTAAAATAGTAAAATGAATGAAAAACATGTATTATCATTAAAAAATTGATATTTAAATTTACATTTTACTAGATATGTGGATTATAATATTTTGTTATCAGAATCATACCCATAAACAATTATGATAAAATATGAGACTGTATTGTAAAACTCGTACCAGTTTTGTATATTTTATGTAGTAAACAAATTGAATGAGAAATAATTAAATTTATAAATAAATATATATAATATTAAGGTTAATAATATAATAATAAATCCATGTTCCATATATATTGACATAAATTAAACACTTTTTGATTTTTCATACATCTAACAAAAAATGAAAACGAGAATGAAATCCCTTCCCTAAAGTCTCAAATTACTTCTTTCACACATAAAAATATAATATAAAAAATATAATTATATTATAAATGAATTTAAAAAACCATAATCATATATATCATTATATATATTAATTTCTTAATACATTATGTTACCAATTCATTAATAATTCCCTATTAAATTCATGTTTATCCAAAATTTTCTTTGTATTTCGTGTATGTTTTAATTTTATATTTCCAAACCTATAAATTTAATCATTCTTCCATTATATCTATAATTTTAACCAATATATAAACTTACTAAATTTTTATTATGTACATTTTTTGAGAAATCCATAAACTATAGAGATAGAAAATGTAATACACCATTCATAGAGATGGTAGGTCCTCATGTTCATAAACGTTGTTTCAATTTTCTTAATATATTTAATTAAAGAAATGTAAAAAATATTTCACCATTGTAGAATAATTTTTATATCATATATATATCATATGAATTCATTAAAATCATCCTTATTACCTTCCATGTAAATTGTGAAAAAAAACATATCGCTTCGTGAGGTGACAGTCTACTATACACATGAGAAACATTGTCATATTCCCATCAAATTGATAGTATGATGTTATCTATGATATAATAATTATATAATTATAATAATATCATATGTAACATATATAAAAAATTTATATATCATTATAACAATATGTGAGAGGTGGTATTGGAAAAATTAAATTACCTTGGTTGGCAAGGTGGTAGTCCTCTGTACACACGAACTATAATTTTGTAACCCATTTTATAAAAGTAAATATGGTTGTATTTCATGAACATAAAATAAAAAATTATCTTTATATATAAGATAATAATTTTATTATATAATAATTATTCATAATAATTGAAATAGGTGGAGAAATAAATAAAATAAAATCATTTGCTAAAGAATGTTACCTCTTTTCTGGGTAACCTCTTTAGGTTTTCACCAAAAAACCTCAAAGGATAAATTCATGACCAAAATAAGTCTTCATGGACGAGAGGATTAAATTTATGAATTTATTTTGGTATTTATTTCTTGAAAATATGGGTTTTACGGTGTGAATTGGATAGGATACGATGAAGTCTTTTATATGTGGGGTGAGGGGCACATATATAATATTTTGAAAACAAAAATGTGTATTAATATTTTCTTCTTGAAAAGAAGATAAAAAATGAAGTATTATATATTCTTATACACTAGAGGGACTAAATATAGAAATATAATTGATTTTTGACTACTTTTAAGGTTATGTTATCCCGTATCTTTTTAATTTAATCCCTCGGTAAACTAATTTTTACCATAACCAAGATAATTTATTTTTGCTATTTTCACTATTTATTTTGGTCAAAAAATATGTTGATCTTTTTATATGATATTAATTTTACCGATTCCTAAAATGAAATCCAATTTTATTAATTTAGGTCACATTATGTGGAAATATAATTTAATATTAATCTCATAGATGATATGAGAAATTTGGTTTTCAAATATAAAAGGTTTAATGAATTATAATTGTTTTAAATAGAAAATCACAATGAAAATTGTTCCAATGAACTAAATTGACTTAATATATATATATATAGATATAAATATATATACATACATATATAATAGAAACAATTTTACTTTAAATTCGAATTAAAAAATATTTTTACTTTATAAATAATTCAAATGAACATTAGGGTTTTAATTCAATGTAAATATTTTTCACAATTCATAAAAAATTAATCTTTTCTAAAAATTATATAAATATCACCTTAAGATAATTTTTAGATATAATTTAAAAATATAAATTTTATTTTATCATATATATTTTCTAAAAATTTCACAATTTAATTTTCTTATTTTCACATAAATAAACAAAAGCAATTTTTTAGAAAATTGTATTCTCCAATCACATAATGTCATTATTGAAAAATAAATAAATTTTTAATCAATATGATTTAATTATGTAATAAAATTATACATTATATATATAAAGTTTTTATTATGATTCATGTTAATAATATTAACTTCTAGACTATAATGTTCAAATTTAAATATTAATATTAATATTTTTTTGGTTAGATAAAACAAGGTGTTGTGTATAATGCAAGCTATCAATGAAATTTAATTTATTTTTGAAAAAATAAATTGATAAAAAACTATGGTGATACATTGTACCTCCCTTAGGATTAATTTGATTAAAAAATTCACCACTCGAATAAAAAAATAGGATACTTCTGGCTCATCATTATCTCATGTTCCCACATAGCTTTTTCAAACTCGGGGTTTCACCACCAAACATTGACCAGATGAGTGGTCATATATCATATAAATTTATTTGTATAATCCATAATCATTAATATTTATTCCTTATATTAAATATCATGCTCTTTTGGTATGAACCCTGAAATGATTACATCTCAGGGCTCAGGTATGTACTTCCCCAGGAGAGATACATGGAACTAATTAGGTGACTGAGAGTGGTTTGGTTGAAGCTCCAATGAAAGGCTACTTTCTCGATATAATCATGAATTTAAAAGTTAATGATATGAATAGGTTTTATTTTTATATTATTTTAGATATCATTTACTTATTTCATTGATAAATTTTTAGATTCACCATGTCACAATCATCAAAATCTAGAACACGGTGGTGATTGTCAACATAATTTTTTTCGGCTCTAAGATACCTTGAGGAGTTACTGAAGGTTATAACTATTCCTTCCATTTAGTTATCTATCTCATGTTATAGTATCATTATTTTTATAAATCCATTCCTACATGTTTGATATCTACACTTCTTTCTATATTGGACATTATAAGGATCCATAAAAATTGTGGATTGGAATCTATTGTTGTAGGAAAACTAAACTATAGGAAGGTGTTGATACCAAATACCTTTAAATCCATATAATAGGATCTGATCATATTCATTAGGGTTTATATAATTCTCTGTTAGAGACCACCTACTAGGCATGATACACAATGATAAAACTGAATTCCATTTCAAGATATTTTTGAAGACTTCACCAAAACATCATTGCAAACCATATATCTTTATTTGAAATAATTGAATTTTGTAGTATATAAAACATCACCACATTTTTATTGTATATACTAGAAAGCTGATCAAAAGGTAAATATTCAATGATAAGGATGAATTATTCTAACTTTTTAAGGAAATCAACTATAATACATATAGCATTAATCCCTTTAAACATTTTGGGTAGTCCAATGACAAAATCCAGGGTGACTTTTTCCCATTTCTATTTGGGTATGGGTGTTGGATGTAACATCCCTTTATATTTTTTCTCTCGTACTTAACATTTTGACATGCCAATCAATAGTACACAAACACTAAGATATATCTCTTAAGTCCATACAATAAATTACCATTATTTCAAATATCTAAACATATTTATACTTATTGAAGAATAGTGAGTTATGAAATAATATATTTATATGAAATTACTTTCTTTATTTATGGTATGAATGTAATTTATACATAGTTTTGGATTATTAAACTATATCATGATTAATTTTAAACTCAATAATGTTTATGACATTTTTTTACCCTTAAACATCATTATTTTGTGCCTCTTTATTCTTGAAATGTATAAATGGTTGAATATTCGTTTGGTAAATATAATAATTGTCCCATTAATTTTGTGTTTTATAATTCTTCATTTTTAAAACTAGAAAAATTGTATCATTTATGATCCTCATAATGGATAAGCTAACACGATACTTTCGACTCATGCCATTAGTCACCAGGTTTTCTTTCCCAATATAGAAATGCATTGATAAGTCATAACATTTAATCATCTCTAACCATATTATTTGGCATATACTCAACTTTTCCTCTTTAAATATGTACTTTTAACATCATTTGTCAATACATATATAAAAATTTCTCCATTAAGATAATTTCTCCATATCTCTAATGTAAAAATATATGTAACTAAATTTAAATCGTGAGTTGGGTAATTTTTCTCACAAATCATAACATTATTCATAAGCTATAACTATTATATTAGGCATGATAACATATCCCAATACCTTATTAGACTAATCAATATAAGTTAAAAAACATAAACACTCTTAGGGTAATGCATGAATATGTTCACTGACTAATCTTCTCTTCAGTTCCTAGAAATTTTCCTCACATTCATATATCCATATGAACTTGTATCCCTTCTAAATTAAATTTGGGAGTGTGTTATATTGTTGTAGTAGATTATATAAAAAACATAAATAATATCCAATAAAACTAATAAAAATAAAGATTTCAGAAACCATGGTTAGTATGGGATAATATTCAATAGCCTCCTTCTTTGATTGATCTACTGATACACCCTGGAATGGGATTATATAACCCCAAAATCGAAACCCTTTGCATCCAAAATTCAGATTTTGTAAGTTATTCATATAGTGTCTCCTTCTCTAGGGTCTTTAGTAATAATCACAAAATATCTTCTTGATTTTCATTTACCTTGAATAGATAAGAATATCATCTATAACGACTAGTATATAAAGATAAAGGTAATCTTTAAAGACTCAATTCATTATTTACATGAATATAGTGTGGGAATTAGTAATATTAAATGAAATAAACACATATAAATCATGTTCATACATTGTTTGAAATTTCATCTTCATTATATCTTCTTTATTGACCCTTAATTGATGACATATGAGATGAATTTTGAAAATAGAAATTCATTGAGGGCCACATAGTTAACTAAATAGGTCATCAATTTATTGTATAAAATACTTGTTGTTGGCCGTGATTTTGTTCATCTCTGAATAATAAATTAAGAGTCTCATTGATCCCTAATTTTTGAAACAAATTGAACAGCTGAGGACCAATGTGACACATTTGGTTGAATGAATCCTTTTTCAATATTTTCTTGAAGTTACATCTTCAATTATTTTAATTCATTCATGTCCATTTTTAAGGATACATTGAAATTATTGTGGTTCTTCGTATGAGTTTTATTGAGAACTCAAATTCATTTTTTGGAAGACTATGGGAATCTTCTATAAATACATCAAAATAATATCACATCATTGGAATATCATTAATGCCAATTTTATCCCCAATCATTTGAGATAAAAACACCTTATGGATAAAAATTGAAACCCATACAATATATGTAATCTATATTAGATGTTTTTACTTTTATTCACAGTGATATATGATCATATGTATGTTTCGAATATCAAATTGGACTTCAGTTCCTCGATAATTTATGTGGAATATGTGTACCAAATTCCAATCCATGCCAAAGATGTCATCCAATTTTATCGGTTGTATAAATTCCTAGCCATATAAATTATATAATCTTGAATTAAAAGAATAATTCACATTGTGGATATTTTATGGTTTATAGTTTTAGAGAATTAGTCCATAACTATTACATTACATCTCAAAAATTACATGGTAGACACTTCTACTCATTTTCCATTTTTTCATAAAAATAACAACTCTTAAAAAAGGGTCATGTCTAGTACCATGTTTTAGACAACATGAATGTTCCATGATCCTATCCCTAACCCTATTTATCTTTAATTCCAATGAAAAACATTTCAAAACATGGGATGAGCAGAAAAATCTCAATAAGGGTTATACAGAAAATAAAGAAAACATTAGTTAATCATTGTATACAAAACATAATCTCATTAATATACCTCATGAAATCATAAGATTTATTAATAACACATATAAAACATAAATAATAAAGGTAACTTTTGGCATCCATATCATACTTACATTGTAGATATCCCAAATACATAGTGAGTTACATTTAAAATACCCATTACAGTATATTCCATAAATCTCTTAGAAGAAACATTCAAGTTTACCTCCATCACATTACCCGATGCAATGGAGAGAAATCTCAGGCTCACCCACCCTAGTTTTATCACAAAACCACCTATATACATAACAATTTCCAAGAACCATAACATATTCGTAACACATAAAAAATATAAAGGAAGGAAAACATTTCCACATTTCAATGACAATATATCATTTAAATATGTTGCCATAAAAAATCCATTATCAAAACCATTTCTAAATACCAAAATACGTAACATAGTATATGGTATTTATTTTCGTTTTAAAAAAATTACGATTTATTAAAGAATCCAAAAGATCAAATAATACTCACGGTTTTAGAAAAGGTCGTTGTCCCCGCTTACGTTAAAAAGAAACATTTCTTTTGACATTTAGTAAAAACCTTCGTAGAAAAATAATTCCCTTGAATGAAATGATAATTCAAAGGTTTTTATACAGAATATATAATAATTTCACGTAATAAAACAAAATTTTCTTCAATGAAAGGATATTGATACGAAGTCCCTTATCTCATGTCCGACTTGACCCGTTCATTCTTTAATATCTTGAATAATAAAATAACGCTAATTTTTACTTTATTAAGAAAAAAATTCATGTTTATTATTTTTTATATCAAGTATTAACCTGTTATAAACATTATGTAATCATTTTAGTTAATAACAGTTGTTTTGTCGATATTTGGTACATGAGTCAAAAATGGACTTCATATAATTACAAGTTGTTCACGTGGTCAAAAGTTGTTTATATCCAGAATTATGTTCATGATTTAGATATAATATATATATATATATATATGTATTTATAACAATACATAACATTCTGAGATAAGAAATGAAATGCACTGTTCATGGAGACAGTAAGCCATACGTACGCATTAATTCTACTTTCATTACTATTTCTTATTTTAATTGAATTAAAACATAATTATACATAATTATATTATAATAAAAGTAAAATATTATATATAATATCATTATCCACATCCTTTAAATGTCCCACATATGTCATTAACGAGTCATATCACATTGAGGGGGTGGTAGCCTGCACTTCCTCAAATGAAATTATTGCTTTTACACATAATGGGAACCATAAAGGAATTATATAAATAGAAAATAAAGAATCATAAATAAAACCTAAACATAATATATATCATATATAAATATAATTCCATATTAATGGGTACAATTAGAGTTGGTACGATATAATTGAACAATCTTTGTTTTGTGAGGCCTAAGTTTGTCATCCACATAAACAGTATGTTCTTTACCCGTTGGATAGAGCTGTGCGAATATAAAGTTTGAATCCTTCTCATAACAAATCCTAATATTTAGAGGATACTTGTTTTTGTTATAAAAGAAAATATTAAAAAAAATTAGGGGTTGAAGATGTAAAATAAAAGAAAAGAATTTAAGAGAAATTGTTACCTTTAATTCAGGTAACTCCCTTTTGTTTGAACCAAAAAGACTTTTAGAAGTGTCTTATACCTATGTTAAGGAATAGAGGTGAAATTGATAGATATTTACAGATTATTTGGGCTAGGGATGGACGATACAAGGGGATTTAGAGCTGTGGGGAATGGGATAGAGGTGAGATATTTTTATAAGGGGGAGGAGGGGCATTTTAGAAAAGTGTGAAAATATTATTTTATTATATAATGATTTTCAGTTTATAAAGGTCCAAAACATATTAATGTAAAAGATAAAATGACTCATAGTCTTAATAATATAATCCCATAAAAATTGTTCAGGTTTTGGATATTATGTTAATTTTAATAATATTATTTATTTAAATCATTTATTAATGAGGTAAACACTGCATCATTATTATGTCATAAAAAAATTTATTTCTTTGATGACTAAAAATTATAAAAAAATACCATGATTTAGGAAATAGGTTTATAATTCAAAATAATATTTATAGTTGAAAATATTTCTTATATAATCCTATGTAAAAATTAATTTAGAAAAAAATATTCGTATTTGTTGTTTTTGTCTTTACTTTAAATTATATAATATAAAGTGTCCTTATCACTTTTAAGTGGCTCCATGGGGTCCATAATAGACCCAATGATGACCATTGTCAGAAATTAATCATAAAATAAGGTTATGACAAGTGTTAAGTTAATTTGTTGTTATTATAATAGTCTTTTTACCATGAATTTTCTTATTTACCTTTTACTACGATAAATAAAAGTCAAAATATACTATTCACCAAAAATTATTTTAATATTATTGAACAAAATTTTACTTATTAATAACAACCATTTATGTTAGATTTTTTATATTAAATTCGAAAAAGTGGTAAAATTTCATTTAAATGAAAAATGTTAGTTTTTAAATATTACTTAATGGTTTCACTATTCATCAAAAATTGAAGTTTTTTAGAAAAATACCATAAATTTAGCATAAGATATATTTGATATTTTGAATTTAAAAATGATGTCTATTTTAACAAATTCAGTACATTAATTTTGCATTAAATTTTTTAAAATGAATTCTGGTGGCCGAAACAGTTTTTTTAAGAAATATTAACTATCAAAAGATTGACTCTTGTTTATACCCAATTTCGAAGTGATATTAATTATAATGACCAAAATTGGATTAAAGGGTAAATATATAATCTAATGACACTTTAAAACCAATTAAGAATATAATATAACCATACAAATAAATTAGATTAAAAGGTTGTTTTGATTTAAAATATAGTATTTTCCACTATTCATCTAGAAGTGAATTTTTTTAGAAAATACAACAAATTTACCCAAAGTAAATTATGATGTCCCGATCCTAAAGAAGAATTTTATTTTATCACAAATAACATATAAAAGTTACCGAAACTAGATTTAATGATGATTCTCCATTAAATGATAGTAAATCGGCCTTTTAAAGTATATTAGAGTATTTTTTCTTAAAATTAGATTAATTCACATTTATGTCTCAAACATTTATTGTAAAAATGAAATTTTTTTACAAACATGTATAATAATATTTTAGTTAGTTATATTCATTCTGGCCAAAACAACATCATGGCATTAACTTCATTGAAAATAATATTATTATATTATTAGTGTGCAACATAAGACTTCAAAGAAACACGTTCTTGCGTATCAGGTGCTCCATAGAGCATATAAACCCCTTTATAGTAAAATTAATATTTAATTAACAATATATTAGTTAAATTAAAATTTATTATTTCTTTATTTACCTGGATGTTACATCCTTCCCCCCTTTTGGAAAAGTTTTCTTCACAATTTTTAATCACTTCTCAAATTCGTTGGGCTATATATCCCTCATAGCATTTTCAGATTCCCATGTTGCCTCTTCAACCATATGGTTTTTACACAAAACCATTACCTGGTGAATTACCTTATTCAATAACACTTTATAAATTCTCTCAAGAATATAGAGTGGTTGTTCCTCATAATAGAGATTGTATTCCAACAGAACTATCTCAAGACTTAAAACATGATACGGATCTGGCATATACTTTCTCAACATTGAATCATGAAAAAAATTGTGCAATTGGTACAAAATTGTAGGTAAACCAATATGTAAGCAACTGATCCAAATTTATCTAAGAATTTATAGGGTCCATGAAACCATGGACTCAACATTCCCTTCTTACGAAACCATCATACTTTTTCCTAGAGAAACAATGAGAAATAAATTATCTCCGACCTCAAAAGAAATATCCTTCCTCTGGTTATCCGCAGATCTTTTATGCCTACTCTGAGCAATTCTCATATGCTTCTGAATCAATTGAACTATATCTACCATCTCTTCTACCAATTCTAGTCCCATCAACTTCTTTTCACCCACTTTTTCCCAAAAAGATGGAGTTCGACACTACTTCCCTATAATGTCTCAAATGGAGCCGTCTATATACTGAAATGAAAACTATTATAGTATGAAAATTCAACCAATGAAATATTTTTGTCCCAAATTCCCTGGTAATCCAGTAAAAAAATCACTTAGAATATCATCCAAGGTCTTAATTATTCCTTCTAGCAGCCCATCTGATTGCGAAGGAATTGTTTTACTTGAATTTAATTCAGTACCCAATGACTTCTGAATCCCTTTCCAAAAGTTAAAATTAAATCTGGGATCACGATTAGATATAATGGAGAGGGGAACACCATGAAACCTTTCTATCTCATTAACATATAATAGAGAAAGTTGATCTAGAGAGAATGTATCTCTAATAAGAAGGAAATGAGTATATTTATTCAATCGATCAACAATATCCCATATTGAATTATTACCTCAAGATATCTTTGGTAAACCCACAACGAAGTCCATGGATATATTTTCCCATTTCCACAATGGAATTGGTAAAGACTAAAGCTTCCCTTTTGGTAACATTACCTTTTCATTAACCTACTGACATTTAAACACTACACAGTAAAATCAGGAATATCTCTTTTCATTCCATCCCACAAGTAATACTCCCAAAGATCTCTTTCCATCTTAGTATTGACAGGATGAACTGAAAATGAGGAACTATGAGCTTCCTGTAACAACTCATTCTTTAACTATGAATCATAAGGCACACATAATATCTTGGCCAATCTCAAAAAACAATCATTATGAATGCTAAATTCAGGTAACTTACCCTTTTGTACCAACTCTACCTTTTTCTACAACTACATGTCTTCCTTATGAGCTTGCTTAATTATTTCAGTTAGAGATGATTTCACTGACACCTGAAAGAAAATAGAATAATTTCCTACACCAACAACTTCTATTCCAATGTTCATAAAATCATAAACCAAAGGATCGCATTCCAAACATTTCATGGTTAATGAGGCATTACATTTTCGACTAAAAGAATCAACCACTTTAATTGATTTTCTTGGATAGTGAAGGATTGTGAAATTATAATCCTTGATTAATTTCAACCATCTCCTCTCTCTCATGTTCAATTATTTATGAGTGAATATATACTTAAAACTTTTGTTTTTAGTATATATTTCACATTTTACCCCATAAGAATTATGCCCCCAAATTATTAAAGAAAAAAATAGTAGCTAATTCTAAATCATGTGTAGGCTAATTTATCTCATGAGGTTTCAACTGACATGTTGAATAATCAATTACTAGATTATTTTGCATAAGGAAACATCCAAGTTATTTCAATAATGCATCACTGTAAATAAAAAACTCACCATTTATAGAATGTACTGCCAGAACTGGACCATTCACTAATCTTCCTTTAATTTCATGGAAACAGTAATCAAATGTTTTTGTCCAAACGAACTTAACACCTTTTCGTGTTAACTTAGTTAGTGGGCTAGATAACCAGGAAAATTTTTCAACATACCTCTGGTAATAACCTACCAAACCAAGAAAACTATGTATATTATTTATATTTGTGGGTCTTGGCTATTCTTCAATAACTTTTGTTCTAACAGGATCAATAGTTATTCCATTTTTGAAACAATGGGACCATGGAAATAAATTTACTGTAACGAAAACTCACACTAGATAAATTTCCAAAATAGTTTCTTTTATTTTAAATTTTTCAAGACAACCCTTAAATAACTTTCGTGCCCCTATTTACTTTTATAATGAACCAAAATTTCATCAAGGAACACAACACAAACTTATCCAAGATCTCGTGGAAAATTATATTCATAAGATCCATGAATACTGAAGGTGCATTTGTTAAACCAAAAGGCATAACTACAAATTTGTAATGGCCATATCTAGTATGAAATGTGGTATTTATAATTTATGTTATTATTAATTTCAACTGATGGTACCCCAACCTCAAATCAATATTAGAAATATATTGATCTCTCTAGAGCTAATCAAATATATAATTGATATGAGGAAATTGGTACTAGTTCTTAACACGAATGTTATTCAATGATCTATAATAAATGCAATGTCTCATTGAACCATATTTCTTTTTAAAAAACATAACCAGAGAACCCCATGGTAATGTTCTATGTCTAATGAAACCTTTATATAATAACTCATGTAGTAGCTTCATTAACTCTAAAAATTCAATATGAGTCATTCAATAAGGGGGTTTTGAAATTGGCTTAGCACTAAGAAATAAGTAAATAGTAAATTCAAATTTCTGACTAAGTATAATACCAAGAAACTCATCAGGAAAAACATCAAGGTACTCATTTTCCACTAGCAAATCATTAATCTAAACAGTTCCTTTGTTTTCAACAAAATGTGAAAGGTAACATTCATTTTCATATTTTACTAGTTTCTCAGCTTCGAGGTATGTTATCAAAAGTAAAGGTTAATTGTAGTACACAAACTGAAAATATTTATAAAAATAAACCTATTTAGTTTTGTAGTCAATGTTATCATGATAAACAGAAATCCAATCCATACCCAAAATAACATCAAAATCTACTAGAGTAAAAACAATAATTTTTTCAGGTAGATTCTTTCTACACACAGGGAAAAGAATGTTCATATAATTTATTTTTTGTTTCAAACATTTCCTCCATGTGTTTTTACCATAAGTTTAGGATTCATATCATGATATGGAATTACCAATTTACTAGAAAAACTCTCAGAAATGGATGAATGTGTAGACCCCAAATAAAACAATACATTGGTATAATTTGAACAAATAAAAAGGGTACCTCATACCACTTCATTTGAAGGCCCAATATCTTCTAAAGTAGTTGCAAAGGAATTCACCACCTCTTTCTACCTGTAGTCTGGTTTCTTTCCCTTAGTTGAGTTCATCATTGGACACTCATTTGCATAATAACCAATTTAATTTCACTTAAATAATTTTAATGATTGCAAATAATATTTTGTCTTACCATTACCCGGTTCTTTTTCAGTGCAATTACTAGTTTTATGTCTCATTTTACCACATCGGTAGCACCTACCAGAATTCAAAAGACATTTCCCAGCAAGATTTTTACCAAAATTTTTAAAAACTGTAAACTTAAGTTTCTTACCATTATACTTTTTTAATGATTTTATACCTTTCACCTTCCAGCATGACCTCTTATTCTATTTTTTGCAAAAGAACATCTGATCATCAAAAAACTCTATTTCCACCTTCTCCACACGTCAAAAAAGTTTTTCATAACTTTTGAACTTAGGAGAAGTTAAATCCCTTATATACTTTGAATTTAATTTTGAGTAAAAAATGGTTCATTTTACTATCAATATCTCGTATGAAATTTGGAGCATACCTTTCTAGTAGAGTGAATTTTTCTTAATAAGCGGCCATTGAGTCATCCTCCTAACTCAATTCCAGGAATTCTTGTTTCCATCCTAAGTCAAACCATCATAGGAAAATATATATCAAGAAACATACATTTGAATTCATCCCAAATCAAGAGCATCAACATCCTCAATATCCCGAATATTTTTCACCATCGACCACCACTGATCAGCTTCACCTTCAAAAGGGTAAACAATGAGACTGAACTTTTGATGTTATGAACACACTATGACATAAAAAATCTTCTCTAATTATTTAATCCACCCTTCTACTAGCATAGGGTCAGATTATTCCATGAAATATGGGGTATGTTGCCTCATGAAATGCTCCACAACTGACATGTTCCTCTTTGGTTGATCTAGATGATCGCATGCATGGATACCACCACCATTTATAGCCCGAGTTAAATGTTCCATCAATGCAACAAACCTTTCTATTCTGATTCTAACAATAACAAGTTGTATATTTGGAAGTTCATCTTCCTCCAGATATTGTTCGAACATAACTTCCCTATTTCCTCTACGAAAAACCATTCTGAACACCGAGATATCTTAGTTGAATCAACATGGTAATATGTAAACTCTATCATTTCTATATAAGAATAAATTAATTTATGGATATTAATTTAGCAATACCATAACTCTTAAAGTTAACTAAAAAAACCTCTGATACCAACTATAAGGACCCAACCATAAACATTACAAAATCTTGAATTAAAATAATATTTCAGATTGATGAACTTTTATGGTTTATTTTTTTAGAAAATTAGACCATAAATATAACATTACATCTCAAAAATTACATGGTAGACACTTTAACTTAGTTTCTATTTTTTTATATAATAATTTTTTTTAAAAAAAGAGTCATTTCTAGTCCCATGTTTTAGACAGCATGAATTTTCCTTGATCTCATCCTAGACCCTATTCATCTTTAAGTCTTGTGGAACACATTTCAAAACATGGGATGATCATAAAAATCTTATTAAGGGTTATAAATCAAAGAAATAAAATATTAGTAAATCATTGAATACATTATATAAGCACTTTAACATACCTCCTAAAATCATAATATTTATAAATAACATATAGAAAACATAAATCATAAAGGTAACTTGTGGAATCCATATAATACATACATTTTAGCTATCACTTATATGTAGAGAGTTTCATTTAGAATAACTATTAGATTATATTACTTAAATATCTTAGGAGAAACACTCATGTTTACCTCCGTCACATTACCAAATAAATTGGAGAGATTTCTCGGGCTCACCCAACATAGGTTTATTACAGAACCACTGGTATACATAGAAATTCCCAGGAACCATCACATATTCATTACACATAAAACCAATATAAAGGAAAGATAATATTTCCTCATTTCAATCCCAATATATAATTTAAATATATTGAAATAAAAAATCCATTATCAAAACCATTTTCTATACCAAAATACATAACATATTATATGGTATTAATTTTTCTTTTAAAAACATTATGGCTTGTAAAAGAAGCCAACAGATCAAATAAAACATGCGGCGGTGGAAAAGGTCATTGTCACCGCTAACATTAAAAACAAATATTCTTTTTTTTTTGTAAAAAACATCATATAAAAATATTCCCTTTGAATGAAATGAAAATTCAAATTTGTTCATACAACATATAAAAGATTTTCATGTATTAAAACAATATCTTCCTTAATGAAAGGAGATTGAGACGAAGTCCCTTACCTTGTGTCTAACATGACCCGTTCATTCTGTAATCTCATTAATAATATACTAAATTTAATGTCAACTTCCTTAAAACCTTTTTCAATTATATTATTATTTTTATATCAATTATTACCATGTTATAAACATTATGTAATCATTTTTGATAACAACTGTTGTTTTGTCGATATTTGGTACTTGAGTCAAAAATGGACTTCTTATAATTACAAGTTGTTCACGTGGTCAAAAGTTAATTATATCCAGAATTATATCCATCATTTAGATATCATATAAATCTTATATATCCAGTATATATATGTCTTTATAATAGTATATAACATTTTGAGGTAAGAAATGAAATTCACCATTCATGGAGATGGAATGCCATACGTACGCTTGAACGCTACTTTCATTTCTATTTATTATTTTAATGGAATTACAACCTAATGATAAATAAGTATATTTTAATTCCAGTATAAAATCATATATAGTATCATTAAATCTATCCTTTATATGTCCCACATAGGGAATTAACAAGTCATATCACGTTGAGGGGCGGTAGTCCCACTTCCTCCAATGAAATTATCACGTTTACCCAAAATGGAAACCATAATGATTTTTTATAAATGGTAAATAAAGAATAAAAAAAAATTAAAAATGATATATATCATATATAAATATAGTTCCATCTTAATGGCCATTATTATAGATGGTATGATATAATTGAACAGTCATCATTTCATGAGGCGTTAGCTTTCCATCCATAGAAACAATATGTTCTAGACCTATTAGATAGAGGTGTGTGAAAGTGTAGATTGAATCCTTATCATAAAAAAATCCTAGTATATTTTTGATACTTGTGTTTTTTTAAATAAAATAATAAAAATAGTTTATGGGCTGGATAAGTAAAGTAAACGAAAGTAATTTAAGAGAAAATGATACCTTTAATTCGGGTAACTCACTTTGGTTTTAACAAAAATGACATTTTGAAGTGTCTTATTCCTAAGTTAAGAATTATAGGTATAATAGAGGGATATTGAGAGATTATTTGGGTAGGGGTTTGATGAGCCAAGGGGTGTGAGAGGTGTGAGGAATGGTTTAGGGATGAGGGCTTTTTATATAGGGGTGGGGGGCTCTTTAGGACAGTGTGAAAATATTATTTTATTATATAATGATTTTCAGTTTCTAAGGTCCAAAACTTATTAAATGAGAAGATAAGATGAATCATTGTTGATATAAATTCATCCAAAAATAATTGGAAATATTTTGGATATTATTTTAATATTAATAATATTATCTATTTAAATCATTTATTAATGATGTAAACACTGCATCATATTTGTGTCACAAAACATTCTATTTATATGATGTCTAAAAATTATGATAAATATATCACGCTGTAGGAAATATTTTTATATTTCCAAAGAATATTTATATTTGAAAAGATAACTTATATAACCCTCTATGAAAAATAATTTACTAAAAGATAATTGTTTATGTCATTTTTTTCTATAGTTTTAATTAATTAATATAAAGTATCATTATCATTATTAAGTGGCTCCATGGGGTCCCACAATAGACCCATTGATTCCCATGGACTTCCATGAATAATCCAATAATTATAGGAAAAGTGTTAAGGTAATTTTTTATTATTTTAATATTCTTTTTACCTTGAATTACCCTATTTACATTTAACCACGATAAATAAAATTCAAAAGTTACTATTCACCCAAATTATTTTCATATTATTGAACCACATTATACTTAATAATAACAAACATATATGTTGGATTTTAAAAATTAAATTCATAGAAATGGTAAAATCTTATTTAAATGAAAAAGTCAATTTTTAACTACTACTTAGTGGTTTCACTATTCATCAAAATTTGATGCTTTTAAAAAAAATACCAAAAATTAAGCCTAAGAAATATTTGATATTTTGAATTCAAAAAGGATGTCTATTTTACCAAACTCAATACATAGAAGTTTCATTAATTTATTGAAAATTAATTCCCATTGTGAAAACAAATAGCCTGTTTTTATGAAATATTAACAATCAAATGATTAACATTGGTTTATGCCCAATTTTAATGTGAAACTAATTCTAATGGCCAAAATTGTATTAAATGGTAAAAATATAATCTAATTACACTTCAAAATAAATTAAAAATATAATTCATCGTTAAATATTAATTATATTAAAATTTAGTTTTAAATTAAAATAAAGTATTTTCCACTATTCATTAAAAAATGAATTTTATCATAAAATACCAAAAAGTTACCCAAATTAAATTTTTATGTCTCGATTTTAGAAGAAGATTTTTATTTTATCAAAAAGATAATATAAAATTTACAAAAACCATATTTAAAGAGGGTTCGCCATTAAATGTTGGTAAATCAGCCTTTTAAAGAATATTAGAGTATTTAGCCTTAAAATTTGATTAATTCACATTTTAAGTCTCCTAAATTTATTGGATAAATGTAAAAATATTTTACAAACATGTATAATCATATTTTAGTAATTTCTATTCATTCACTCTAATAGAATGATTAGGGGTTGACAATATTTAAAATAATATTATTATATTATTATTGTGCAATGTAAGATTTCAATGAAACCCGTTGTTGCATATCGAGTATGCCATCGAGCATATCAACATCATTAATGTAAAATAAATATTTAATTAAAAAAATTAATTAAAATTAAAATGTTTTATTTCTTTATTTACCTAGGATGTAACAAGACGAATAATGATAAGACGTATTGGAAGAACATTATCACCAGTGATAGGTGGAGAGGAATAATAGACTTGAGATTAAATAATCATACCATTAAGGGTTTTTACTACTACTTCTTTATATATTTGTTTTGGTGGTATCATGATATCATTAAAAAATTATTCAAATATGATTTAATGGGTAGATATATAGTCCTATAAGAAATTAGTAGTTCTAGAGTGGATGGTATGTAAATCTTTTAAAATGTTGTTATCATACCCCTCATTAGAAATAATGATCAGAAGATATTTCCCATTATCTCTTATCTTAAGAGGTTGATGAAATATATCATCATCATTAGCCTTCAGATTTGGGAACGTGTTATCCTAGTTCCCATACTTCTTTCATTTGAAACACTATAGTGTGGGTGGTGAATTTTCTGTTCCTTTATCTCTATTCACATCATTATTAAACTTCGTCCCTTTAATTATGTAATGAATTTCTCAATGAACCTCACTTCCACATTTATAACATTTTTTAGTATGCTTAAGACAATTTCCTCCATATTTGTTCTCACACATTGAACATAAAGGTAATATCATCTTCTTCTATCCATGGTTTTTATATTTTCCATTGAATTCCATTATTATATTCCTAACAAAACCATGATATTGATATATAAATCCAAACTATATTTCAACCTCGATAGAAAAATGAAACATCACATCATATCTAATAAAGTATATTATCAATAAATCCTTTAGAATACTTGGTTTTTAAATGATGGATAATTGATCAACCATACATTCTGGTTGGATGAAAATTCTATAACCATACTCACAAGTCATGTAAAATTTTCACCATAGGTACCAACAGATTCATCATCCTATTTATCTACCTCAATTAACTCATCTATAATCATAAAAAGACTATAAGGAATGTTAATATTGAAAAATATGTTCTTGATATATTCCAAATATATGGAGTCAATCTAATATTTTTCTTTGTATTCTTGATAAGATTCCTCCAATGATTTTCTTCACCTTCCAAATTTTAGATATCCAAAATGTATTTTCATGTCTCAATAATTAGATAAGGGTAAATATATTTTTAGTGGTGTTAATAAGTTTTTCATAACTAGTAAATAAAAAGAACATTAGAAATAATGTGGTTGTAGTATCATGAAGGACTCAATAGAATTTTGTTCCTTACATTTATCATGGAAGTCCAACATTATTCATTTCTTGAGAATGTTATATGAGCATAGAAACATGATTGTTCATCATAAATCCCATAATGTTTTGTTTATCTAGAAGAAAATAATTTCATTTTTTATTACACTCAGTGTTAACATTGTTGTTTCAAGTTCTTTCCATTGGATAAAAAACATAATGTAAGAAACAATATTCATTGTGGGGTAACCATATAATCTTGAAAAATTAATTATAGTATGTCTAAACCATGACACATTTTTTTTAATCTATGAAATTTTTCGTTTAATATAGGTTATTAATGGTCATTATTAAAATACCTTAAGATTGTTAAGATAGGTTTTTTGAATTTGCAATTCAAGTCCTACAAGAGTTTCAATCATGGTATACAACATTGTCTGTTTTCATGAAATATGTGATGATCAGGTCCATCTCAATTAACCCTTTTCTGATCAATTACCCTTGGGTACCTATGTACAAGATCCAAATCTATTGGTATTATCTAGAAACAAATATATTTTCTTGGAAAACATCCACTCTATATTTTACCAAAACTTCAAGACATTTTCCTATATAATGAATCATCCATACACATATCCTTAGATATACCCCTAAAAATATCCTTAGAAATATCCCTACAGATCTCACTAAATTATTTATTCTATTTTTTAAAGGATAACTATACATTTCTTCTGATACTAACTATAGTGACCCTTAATTATCATACATATTTATTAGATTATTTTTTATGAACATTTATTACATTAAACAAACACACTCTAGATGATCATAAAGTTATAATACCTTTGGAATCAATGAAACACAATGAACTAGTTCATAGGTAAACTACATAATATATCACAACTTTATTTATAATCATAACCATTATTATACATATCATACATAATACATTCTAGAATGACCTAGGAATGGAAACAAAATAAATGGTTATATTAGATGCCTAGTAAGGTTAAATAAAGGAGATATATAAAGATAACATGAACATAAGGGTATGGGAACATGAGAATGTCATTTAAGACCCATTTTATGCATATCAAATATCATAATATTTATTCATGGAATAGATATTTTATGTTCATAAGAAATAAATCATAATGTAATCAAATAACATGAGCCATGTTAGAATATAATTATCATAATAAATGTATTTTTGGCACACACCTAATAATAGAAAATAATTTCAATACTATTAAAGGACCAGTTCAAAGGATATCATAGTGGAATAGATTACCTACCCAACCCATAAAATGTAGTTAAGGTTCTCCTTGAGGATAATCATAGTGATAATGGTTCCTTACTGAAATGGGTTCACTCCTTGTCCCAGTGTTCTCAATCTCATGAGATATAAATATTTTCACAATGCATTAAAGGGAGATATGAGTCCCACCTAACACATAATTAAAATCATATGTATGTGTTCCATAAGATCATAAAACATTAATCATATTATAACCTATGAAATTAAATATCTTTCATAAACATTTCATCATTTAATTACCTGTGTAAAAGAGATTGGTTTCATAATTATTTCATCAATTAATCATTTCATAACCCGTGAAATGAAGTAGGATTATTAATGATGTTATCATGGTATTACACATGGAATAAAAATAAGTTTCATAAACATATTTTCAGAATAAACCCAAACATACCAATAAAATAATATGAATGTTATCATTGTATCGTATCCCTAGTAAATAATAAGAAGTATCAAATGATATAATCCTAGATAGAATTTTTTTAAATTATCCATTAAAACAATTCTCTAGAAAAAATTTATTTACAATTTTTAAAATAATAAAAATTTAAAAAAAATCCATTTAAAATAAACATGGAATATTATAAAGGAGAATTAAAAGTAATGAATTGTGCAGATATTTGAGAGTTTTGGTCATTCTATACGCATTAAATAATATATTCCATTATCATTTTATGTAAAATCCAAACAATCACTATTCTAAAAACAACATGAATATTACTTTTAAACAAATTTAAAAAATATAAAAATATTTTTAGTATTTTCTTTAATATTTAGGTTTAATAATTTAAACAAATTTAAAACACTTATAGAGTACATTGTATTGGATGAAAAATGTGTTTTCTACCATATAGATAAATAAAGATAATTTTTATTAAAAATATTATCTCGAACTATTGAGTACATAAACCAAGAAAAATTTATAGAAAAAATGTATTCTCATGACATAAAACAATTATAAAAAAATTAATGTGTTTATTATGAGACAGATCATATTATTTTATCATATAAAAACATAACCATAATCAGAGTTGTCGTAATATGAGATTATATCATAAAACCCTTACCATAATTGCATATATTTAACTATAAACCCAAGGAAAAAAGAGATAATTAAATCGATTTTTAAATCTGCATAAATATAAGTAAATTAATAATATAATTTATTAATTTGAATTATATACACCTATTAAAAGAAACATGTTATGAATATGTTATGTTTCCCATCGTAAAATAAATTGTAAGATATAAATCCCTTACCATAAGTATCGTATTTATTTATACACATTAAAACCTCATTTATAATAAATATATTGCTATTATTATTTTATGAATGAACCTTTGATGTATACATTATAAAAAATATTACTTTCGTATGACCTTTTATTACATATATATTAACAATTACAAGTTAAATCCATGTTTCAAGTAATAAGAGCTTGGTTTTTCATGTATGTTTCGATTTTTTACTTTTGATCATCCAAATTTGATCACGGTTATATCATATCCATGTTTTTAACCCTGATATAAAAATAATATATATTTTTTATATATATTTTTATATTATTCCATAAATTCTAGAGATAGAAAATGATAAACACCATTCATGGAGGTGGAAGGTCCAGTATACACATGAACGATGTTTCCATTTTCACATAGAAATGAATAAAATAAATGTAAATAATAAATTGTCATTCCAAACTAAATTTTATTATATATAATATTTTTATTTAACTAAATCTTATTAACATCCAACTAAATCATGAATTAATTGTGTTTCTTTATGGGGTAGTAGTCTACCGTATAGACGAGCAACATTATCGTATTCCCACAGAATGGAATGTACGAAGATATGAATGATATAATAATTTAAAAAGTATAATAATATCATAAATATCATATATAAACCTATAACACATCATTATAATCAATATTGATAGATGGTAATGGGAAAAATAGCATCGACACCTGAGGGGAGAATTCATTGTACACATGAATGTTGATTCCACAAACTATTTAGGGGATATAGAGTTGGTTTCAGGTCATTATCAAAATGTAAAAAATTATAATTATATATATATATATATATATATATATATATATATAAAATATTTTGGTTATTATATCATCATGTTTTAATAATAATTGAATTAGTTGGAGGAAGAAATAAAATAAAAATGCCTGTTGAAGAATGTTGCCTCTTCTTTGGGTAACCTCTTAAGGTTTCACTGAAATAATTTCTAGGAGGGATTTATTCATAAAATAACTACTCTGTAATCTATTTGTGATTTATTTAAGATATTTTATAGGTTATTAGAAAGAAAAAAATGGTTTTATTGTGTGAATAATAGAGGACATTGTGTCACCCTTTATAAGTGGGGTGAGTGGCACACATGTAATGTTTTGAAAATGAAAATGTGTACCATTGGTTTTCTCATTAAAAAGGTAAAAATGGATTATTATAGATAATTAGACTGTATAGGGTCTAAAATATTTATAAAACATATTTTATACCAGTTTTATATTCATTTTATCCCTTATATTTTTAGTTTAACCCCTGATAATCCCATTTTCATCTTAACTATAATAATTAATTTTTATTGTTTTTAATATTCATTATTGTAAAAAATTACGATTTACTTATTTTAAAATATAAATAATGATTATTAAAAAATGGAATCAATTTTTCCAAATTAATTTAATATAATTTGTGAAATTCAATTTTATATATATCTCCTAGACACGATAAAAAATCAGTTTTCAAAGAAAAAATATTCAAATGTTTACAAGGATTAATATATAAATTCAATGTAAAAATTATTACAATGACCTAAATTTCATTAAAATATGTATAATTGAAATGATTTTACTTTTTAAAAAATTAAAATATAATTGAAAATTATTAATAATTTATCCTAAAAGCTAGTTTTCATCTAAAATTATGTATTTTCACGATTCATAAAAAAGATATATTTTCAGAAAATTATCATAAATTAACCCTAAGAAAATTTTAATATAATAATTTCATAAATTATGTTTATTTTATCAAATTAATTTTATGAATATTTATGAAATTGATTTTATCATTTTTAATGAAAATAAATTAATTTTTTTTTGAAAATAGTATTCTCCAAAAATAAAAATACATTTTTGAAAAGTGAGTTACTTTTTTATTAATATGAGCTCTTTACAAAAAAAATATACATAATTTTTTAAGAAAAATTATTACTCTTCATATCGATATGTTTAATGGATAACTCTTAATGGATTTATTTAAGTAATAATATTAATATTTTTTCATGGTTCGTTAAAACATAGTGTTACATGTGACACAGGATATCAAAAAAATTAATCCATTTAGAGAAAAATAAATTCATAAATATTTGGGGAGTTAAAAAACTCATATTCAATATTTTTTGTATCACTATTATCTAAATGAAACTTTTTAATTAATGTAAATGAACCTACCTACTTATTATATTTTCTATTTTCTTTATCTATTTTTATTAAATTTTTATATTTCATCAATATTATTATATATTACACAATATATAGATCAATAATATTGTTAATATCAACTAATGTAGTATTATTATACTCTTATTCTTTTCAATGGATTTAAATCAGCTTATCAATCGTAGTTTTGAATTTAAATATTTGTTTCTCCCAAGGATTTTAATTATCTTGAATATTTGATACAATTGATCTTCTTGTTATCCAAGTAAAACATCCAAATATTAATATTTGTCTCTTATAATAGCTCCTATTATTTCTATAAAAACTGATTCTATAAATTTTTTAACTTCTTACTTGTTGTAAATTCCATTATTCATTTCATAAGATGACTTTTTACTATATATTTTCATTTTCATTATACATAATAGATATTTTGATAATTTTTAGTTGGAATGAAACTCATAATTCTCATCATGGGTGAAATTTTTAATATCCTTATAAATAATATTTTATTCTCTATGAAATATCTAGTAATTTTCAACACTAGTATTTATAATGTATTTCTTCATTCCATTTCTCTAATATCCAATAATTTGAACCATCAAAAAATTGGAGTTGAGATTTAATTCAATCATTCAATTATTCTTACTAGAAAATTAACATACATAACGATAGTTTCTCTAATATATCTTTTTATAAGGATAACATTTTTATTTTCTAGGATATAAAGTGTTTTCCTAGAAGGGAGGCTTCAATAGGGAGTTATTAGAGAATATAAAAACCATAAATAATAAAAATTATGAAATTAATATGTTTCTAATTCACTTAAAATATATATGAATCAAAATTCTTCTATGTATACGAAATTTAAATATAATATGGATTGTATATACACTATAAAATAAATATATGCAAGTGGAACTAATGAAATAATAAAGTAAAGTGAAGAATATTAATTAATCAATGTGGGGTTATTTGAAAATGAATCTTTTATACCATAAATTTTTACTATGTAAAATAATAAATTTCATATCCTAAGAACTAATTAACTTTTAATAAAATGTTTTTTGATTTTGAATGCCTTTATCCATGTATAATTTATTCTCTGAAAAGAAACTATTCAGTCAAAAATCCAATGAAAAATTATTTTCGACGTGGAGCTTCTTTGATCTCTATAATCATAAAAACTAAGTTCTTACATTGGGGAATCTTTTCTTAAATAATCCCATAAGAGTATAAAATTATTATAGTTAAAAATGTATTCATCATTTACACTAAATTATGACACAATAGAGGTATAAAAAACATAAAATAAAGTAAAATATCTCTTACACAATCATAAATATTTTGATCTGAAATTAAACAGATATAAAATAAATCAAGCTTCAGCAACTATTTATTAAAAACATAAAATTTTTAACTTGAGACTATCACCCAAAAAATATGAAATACCAAAGGTCATTCAAAATATCTTTAATATTTTAATGATTAATCATTATAGATATAAGTATTTAAAATAACATGACGATTGTTATTACAATTATATTACTTTGTTGTAGTTTTATATCTTTATAGTTGTTTAAAATTTTTAAGTAATACAATTTCATTAATGATATTTTGATAGTTTGGAATATGTATAGTTTAAAAATATATAATTATGGATATTCAGTGACTCCATTCAATGGTTTTTAAATAAATCAAAATTTATTTAAACAATAGTTTGATTTATTTACTATGTATTATTATTTATGAAAAACATATTTTCAAGATTTCATTTTATAAAAACAAATCAACACCAAGTAGGTTAAGGAATCTCATTGTCCTCTTACTATAAGGTTTCAAGCATTCAATGAGGGGAAGACTATACCCCATGGTATGGAGTTACATAGTAGTATAAATGAAAAATATAATTAACATAATTACATTAATATAGAAGTTTAAAAATTATCTCAAACCACGAGGAAATAAAATAATAAACAAATAAACATGTAGTAATTAATAATGTAATGATAAACCGAAATGTAAATATATTTCATGTTAGAAGTAATAAAAATAAAATACTAATAGTATCAATTAAAGACTTGGAATTCCCCGGTCTGAAGCCCGATATCGGTCCTATCTCCAAACTTCAACCCATTGAGAAAAGATCAATAGAATGGTCTATTTACATTATCCAAACATGATTCCATGTAATATTCTCATGTACTACATGATATAGAGAATATGGTGTGAGTATAAAAGAGTAAGTAAACCCCACCATGTATAAATATAATGAGTCTAATAATAAGTGAATGATATTAATTGTATAAGAGGTATATTAATTAATTAGATAATAAAATATAAAAAAACGCTGATTTATCACCCTACTGGGATATCACTTAGTACATAGAACCATCATTAAAATGAACAACCATATTATATTAGTAAATCATAACCTACATCAACACCACTATGGTGTGTCTCTAAACATGTCTCACAACCATGCCATCAAACATCCATATAACCATGATTTAATTTCAAAAATCAAGTTCAAGACATGATATATAATAACTATAGCACAATATTGGTCACAGACTACACTATATAATCATTACATCATCATAATGGGCACATGTTTCTCAATATAAGAATTATATCATGATACTTCAATAAGTCACTATAGCATGAATATCCCAATATCACTTCATATATCCAAAAGGATAATTTTGAAAATTATAATAATTTTTTCAATTCTACTTCATTTATATCCAAATTTATCAATAGTCATACAAAAAATAATAATCCAATATATAGGGATTAAATATCAAGAAATCATATAAGGTCTCATGTCATGATAAAGACACTTTAATTCATTTGTAAATTAATTTATAATCAAGAGTTTTCTCACATGAATGGTGTCCAAAAGACTGGTCAAAATCTATTGGATCAAAATATATTATATGGAATAAATCAAATCCATAATTTAATTATTTTTCGTGTAATACATGTTGGAGTAATTTAAATTTTTACAATCCTTGAAATTATCAAACCACAGGGTTAAGGTTTAGATACCCTACCTTTAATTGATGATCAAATTTTGCTTTTGGTAAGATTTTATAATGAGATTAAAGGCATAGATGATCAAAAGAAGTATCATATATAATAAATGATCAAAATCAAAACCATCATAGACCACCATCAAGATATTAGACTGAAACAACTAGTGAAAAAAATTAATATTAAGTAAAACTAACGAAAAAACACTCACCATAGTTCACATGCATTATAGGGACATATAGAGTAAAAGGAGGTTCTCAAAAATAACTTAGGAGAAACACTAGGGTTGGTTGAAGGTGTATGAATTAAAGAATGAATAATAAATCATATCTACCACCCAATTTAAACTACTGTGTACATGATTTACTTGGAATTTATGTATATAAAATGATGTTTAATCCTCAAATAAGAGATACATAAAAATTCACATCACCCATAGTTATTTTCAAAACTTACCAAAAATTTCAAAACATGTAATTTATTCATGACACATATCCATTTCACATCATAATCCAGGCTCATGGCCTATACTAAGAAACAATTCCATATTTTTTATCATCAATACATGGTGTGAAATTTCACTTTATAAATCCTTCATCCAATTTCTCATCTAAATAAAATAAACTACCACTTAATCCCTAAAATGAATGAAAACCCCTCATGAAACCATTAAACATATTTATTCAAAATCATTTTATTAAAAAAACAAACAACCTCATACCTTAAATTATTTTCCGCAAAAATGTCTCTCTGTATTTGAACATAACACATCCACCATGTCTCAAAAGAAAAACTCAAAGATGGATGTTCTTGAAAAAAATATGGGATCATAAAAACTCCCCATTATATAATAGATTGTACCATTGTTTCTCCAAGAATCACTATGTAGTCTCATAGAAAAAGTCTAGACATTATTACTACATATATAACTCCCTCTCCCAGGTCTCTTCCAGAACACATCGATGCTACTACATCACTCAAACTAGAGGAATATCTCTACCCCAGAGATACTTTTCATTATGGTCCACAATTCGTATCAGATTCTACTCTAATGATGCATAAACACTACACTCTTAATCCTCAATATCTATTACATGAGAAGGGTCTAGATGATATCTATGATTATTTGACACATGAAACATATCATGAATGGAATTCTAGTACAATGGAAGGGATAATGGGTACACCACTAAACATACCGTATCCAAATATCCCAAATGATCAAAAAACCTAGGGACTAGATTTCCATACCTCTTGAAATAGTGTTACAATTTCCTAGGAGACACCCAAAGAAAAACACAATGACTAAACTGAAACCTCATAGTTTTTATCCAATGGTTATTTTAGGATTTATATTTACTTTTCATAGTCACCAACTACCTCATCATCCAGTTAACCTGCCCATATGCCTCCTATACCAAAGTATGCCTAACAAGCACTGAAACACCTACCAAAAAACAAAAAAGAGTTTAATGGAATGGAATAAAATACAATTCATTGATTGGATCCATCTAGATGGATTCCAATAATTTTTTTAAATAAACATTCAACAAGTTCCATCTAATACTCCCAAGAACCATAGAAATCAAAAAAATAATCTCACCATATATCCTCCCAATCTTTATAAGTATGTTCAAATTGACTATCGATCAGAATTTTATAGGTCTTACTCAATAGAATCTATGATCCTAGATCATTAAAAATACCCTTCTAGAAAAATGATTTGAATAGGGGATCAATTTCTAAAAGGATTCACCTCAAAACAACATGAATTCAAACTATCTCACACACATAATGACTAACCAAATCATCAATGGTGAAGGTATCCCTCATAGAAAAAAGTGGACATACTTATACAGTATATCAACAAGAAAACATACAACATCATTGTAATAGGTTTTTTGGGGAATTAATATCACAAAATTCATATATAAATAATCCTATTTCCACTCAGGAATGGGAAAAGGATTCAAAATTCTAAACATCCTCTAATGATCATATTTCACCTACTGACCAGTGAAGTATCATTCCACAAATACCATTACATCCCTTTTCATTATTGACCAATAATAATATCTATATATATGATGATACATATTTGTTAGTCTAGAATATACCACCCATCTAGAATTGTGAAATTCTCTCATCATCTTATTGCGCAAGACAGCTAGAACTCTAACTTAATTATAGAAAAGAACAATATTTTCCCTATCGAGACACCATCTTGATGGTGTCTCCACACCATAAAACATGTCACTCAGAGATATTATCTATGAATTAGATAATATACCTTCCTTAATCTGGTCCATGATAATAGGTATAAAAGATGTAGAAGTCAAATCTACTTGTCTCTCAATATGCTAAACATTTAGATTCATGTCTAAAAATAGTTTCAACATCCACCACTCATCACAAGACACTTTCATTGACTCTATCTGCATAATTTGGCACAAATAATTTGAAAAGACACATCCTCGTTCTAGGGTATAAACCAACTCGATGCTAAAAAAACTACAGATTCTCATCCCACCTACTCTATCAGATGTTTAGGTCCCAATGAGGAATATGTATCTAAGGATCTTGTGGTTTGTGTGTACCACAAACCAATCACCCATGAGATAATACCTCTTGCATCTCAAGGAATTTATCAATTCTACTAACTCTATATCATGAGTAGTTTAATCCATCTCAACCATTCTCAGCTATCTTGATCTAAAATAACACACTCGATCCTCCTATGTTGGAACTGCTCTAAGTCCGACATTGGATGAGTCATAGTACATGGTATATGATATAATAGTCACAAGTAAAGTGAGGATACATGCTGAGGTCAACATTCTATTCACCTCCTAAAATATACTTTTCATGCATATCACCAAACAAAAATCACTCCCATCTTGGTAGGCCTTGACATCAGTGATTCCAAATGGGATAAGTCATGGATAAAGCACCAATAATAGACTGATATTTCTAGAAACCCATGAATCTCAAATAAATTCATTGGATCCTCCCAAGATACCATGGATCCAACCTTCTATGGGTCTACTAACACATACACCTATAAGATTACATAGACCATGAATTTCACTTTATCAATCTAGAAAAATCATTTTGTTACCTCCAAAAAAATTTGTTTCTCTCACCATGTACTCAAGATGATGTAACAATTTTTTACATTGTCTTATAATAACTAGGAGTAAAAAATATTTAATCACCAAGAAAACCAATTACTAGACCAATAAAGTTTGAATTCTTGAATTAATCATGGAAATGAATACCACCAGTGTATTGGTCAATCCAAAAACCAGCACTATTAACTTATACAAGCTATAAAAACTCCTAAAAGTAGTGTGAGGTATATATGATGGTCACTCATTCAACTAGTTGTATCATTATGTAATTTCAATCTGCGATAATATCCTATGATCTCTCAACTGATAGAAGATATTATTGATTCATTGAAGGGGATATCAGTCCATGAATGTCATCTAGTTCCATCTCTGATAATCCATACGTAAGTGTAATGTCTTGTTAGCAATCTTGGTGAAAAGAACTGGAGAAACCCAAGAAGACATACAAGGCCATATGAAACCCTTAGTTTCAAAATCTTCATACTAATATTTCATCTTCAAATTCTCTGTTTGTTCCATCCATTATGGAATAATGGAAGCATTCAATGTTCCCACCACAAACTCAATCGTGGACTCAGTCTTTCTATTTATCAATAATCTATATCAATCGTCAGTAATGGAATCCTAAATGTACTCTAGAATTGGTGAAAAAGAGTCCAGATAAATTACATCTTCATATATCACAATACCAACTATTTGAGTCATGAGACAATCAAATTCACAATAAATTTTGTCAACACAAGGAGCCAGAAGATCCCACTATCCCAAGTGAGAATTACAACCTTATTCTGAACATAGAAAGTTATATCTCCTCTGTTAATAGTAGATATGATCTTGGTATAGAATTATCCAATAAATACGTGGAATTAAATAAAATCCTATAATTTCTAGCACAAATGTTTATCAAAATAATGGTAACCACAAATCTATAAGGAACAATACATTCAATGTTTGATATTTTCTGACCACACTCCCACCGATGTGTAGATAGTCAAGGAACCATCCAATATTTCAACATCCAAGAGAATAAAATTTCATAAAAGTAGATAAAAAGTAATTTAAGGATACTATATCAAAAACACATAAACAATTGTTGATGATACATGAATCATACCAATGATTGTAGATGGTCCTTTATCCACACTGGCTAGAGTAGTTTGTATAACATGCAGCTGGAAATTCCTTTTATCCTAGCCTCTAGTTTGACTCCCTTTAGTTCTTCAATCTTCACAATACTATTTCTATTCCTCTAGGGTACCACATATCCAAACATGATGATAACAAGCTATGTAATTATATCTATTTATCTATTGTGGAAGTTATGAGTCTTTCCCAGTCTCTAGCACCTGTTCTGATCCCATTAAACTAATATAGTACTTTATATCCCAAAAAAACAATATAGGTCTTCCATACTATCACTACCTCAACACACCAAAGTGGGATATTGACACAAATTTTGTTTTTAAACCAAAATTCAACATTGGAAATAGTACAACACAACTAATTCCTAACATGGAAACCCACTCCCTTGACTGCTCTTAGTATTGTTTCCTTGGAAAAACTATAAGAGAGGTGGTTGTCGAAACCAGAATAATAGTTCCTAGTTCCCCTACTAAAATAGATTGTCCACTACTCAGGTCCTCTCTCATATTCCATTTCGTGATATGTTCTTGATTTATCAAATTTAAAAAACTACTCAGATGGAACACATTCAAAATTGACATGATCTCATATAGAATACCACCCTAAAAACATCTCTCGCTAGAGATATCATAAGATACCAATGGTGGTGAAAAGAACTATAGGTTAGAGAAACATTATATTTAGTCCAACACTAATAATACCTCATAAGAAATATACATAAACTCAGGATCCTAATCATCTTTCAATATATCAGCAGGTAAATTATAAAGGAGAATTGTCTAAAAGTCCATCCAATATAACTCTTCATACATCCTTTCATGCTAAAAAATGTCCCAAAAATGATTGGATAGTCTAATAAAAATATATGTAGTAATATTCACCGTTCTATCTGTGGGTGTATTTACATTATTAAGGATTTCTTGGACTGAATCAATCTATAACTCAACTACACATGGGACTCTTATAGTAAATGTAGGCGGATGTTGTAGTTGTAACTCTCTTGTTATTTCATACATCAAATGCATAGTGTGAACTATATCACATTCAATAGATCACATAACACTCATGAATCTCTCATGAATCTAAACATCCATCTGATCCTCTAGTAATAAAGGAATCTCAAGTTTAGTTATATTAAGAGTGTGCTAATTTCCACTATCATAATAGTCAACTCAATGATGAGGAGTAATTTTCTCTAAAAGATAAACACACTCCATTAAATAGTAGATATAACAACATTTTCAACCTCAATAGAGTACAATAATAAATAACCACTACTTTGGATTGCTCTAATCCTAGATTACAGGTGTTTTATCATGACATATCAGTTCATTTATTTCATTTATTTGATATAACAAGTATCTCATACCATAATTCACATTGAAAAGTATATATCACGTGAAATAAATATGTCTCTATAAGGAACAAAGTATTTCAATATATATCCTTCTGTGATTATCATGGTGTATTTATACCCATATCACACCATAACAAGCCAGGAGTATAGATCTCAAGAAAAAATACATCATAAAATGATAACACCACACAACTTGTGAATCACTGACCATGAAACAAAATCAAATGTCACAATTGAAATATATGAATAGAAATCCAATAAATATAAACATGTATTTTACCCAATATATGTGTTAGATACTCTCATGAACAAGCTCATTACCATGTCTCGACACATCCTACTCTGTTTTCTCCATTCCAAAATTGTAATGAAATAGAAAAAAAACCTTATCCTTCTTGAAACCACATTTTAACATCCCCTATACAAAACTATTTATATCAAAAGAATGGGTTGGTTTTGAGTCCTCAAGTGTTCATCCCCTTAAACTAGAGGCTACTAACTATAATTGGGGGTGTGATAATTATAGTGGGTATACTATTCCCCTTGTAAAGAGTTACATAGTAGTCGAAAAAAATATAATTTATATAATCAGATTAATAGACATACATAAATAATATCTCATACCAATGGGAAACGAATGAAGAAACATATAAACTAATTGTAATGAGTATTTTAATTATATACTAAAATGAAACAAAATTTCAAAGTTTATATAGTACATATAATATACTTAAATACTCATATAAAAACTCAAATGTCTCGGGTTTTGAGCCCCATCTAAGTCCCATAAAAAATCAACTCATCTTGAAGGAAAAAATCAACAAAAAGCCCCCTTTCACTTATCCAAACCTGAATGTAAGTAATTTTCTCTAGTACCAAATGAAATCCTAAATTTAGTGTCAATATAACTATATAGGTCAACACCATTTTATCTAAATATAAACAGTCTCATAATAAATATATGAAAATATAAAAACCTGGTTCATCCATTGAGATATGGATCATTCTTTGTCAGTTTATACATAAGAAAGTGGGGGATAAGAGGTCAATGGATGGTTGTAGGCCTATTACTCGATGCGACATGGAACTACATATCATATACATATAGTTATATTCTGTGAATGTTCAACTACAGCCCATGTAATCATAGTACATGGCCACATAATGTCCAGGCTAGAATCTATACGGACACCACATGTAGTCTCAACTACACACCGTATACTTTTTTTATTTATTAAATCAAGAAGTAGAATCATTTTTGTAAAGATAGACAGAGGATCTCCTGGGTTGAAGAAGAAGTAGCGCTGAAATAGATTTTTCCTCCCAAATCTCTATTTAAACTCTGATTCGATTGCCGTCATAGGCATTTGAACTCAATCATTATGATATTGATTCCTCTTGGGATGTTCTTAATATTTTTTTATCTTGATGATGTTATTAATTGCCAGACATTTATCAGTATTTTTTAGATCTATTTTATTATAGCTTCAATTAGAGTTTGATGTTGGACAAGGAGAGTCGTATTATGATTATGTAGGTGGTCATGTGACTTTCGCTCAATGTCAAGTTGTTTATATTTGTTGTAGTACCATTTTTTCATGTTTAGGGTGTATCCATGAATGTAAATTGACCCTTTATATTGCCTAGTGATGATTAAGTCATGAATTAAATTAAATTAAGCATGTTTGAGCATGTTGGTATGATTAAGGTCCATCCCATCAGTGAGTTTCCCTCATATGACCATTGTCAGGCCGTTTGTCCTAGTATACCTATAGGTATACTTTTGATTACATTTTTGGGGTTGTATAAAATGTAATTCGTTACTAGAATGTTTCCCAGATGAGATGACAATTTTTCGAGCATTTTTATTGTTTAATTCAAATATATTCTTGTTATTTATAAATTGGCCATATGATTATATTTATTTATGTTTTGAAATTATTAGATTACATATTAGGATTGTGATATGAACATCCAATTTAAGTATAATTGTTTAAAAATTTTGATAGTTTAATTAACTTGTTTCTGTTGTTGTATGATCCCCATGTAAGTTTTTTTATGTTAACCATGTAAAATTTTAATTTAAAATTGTCTTTTTTATACTGAAATGTTGATATAACGGGATCACCGTATTGATTGTTATGCCTCTAAGAGAAGATTTTTGTATGCCTGTGGGTGAAGATTTGTTATGCCTGTAGGAGGGGATTTTTATTTCTTCAAGTGGGGTTTTTTTATAGATGTTGGAGAGATATTGAATTGAATATTGAATGAAATTAATTATGATGAATATGCCAAGGAAAAGCACACAACTGGATTCAGTCTTCCCATTATTTGTTAGATAGCCTTCTGATGTATCTATTCATAATTCTTTATATATGGGATTGTCAAGATTAGGATAGATCTTGAGAAATGTACAATTCAATGTAATTGAATATTTGAAATGAGCATAATGAATGAAAATTGAAAAAAGACTTGTATGAATATTTAATTTTGATTACCTCTTAGTTTATAATTCTTCCTTTTTGTGCATGACGTGTTGCATATACTCACTGACAGATATACACAGATCTTGGGTGGTCTCTTATTGATACTTATTTCTCAAACCCCTGTTTGGTAATTCTTTTGGGCCCAAATAGATTATATTGTTGCAGGTGTTGATAAGGGAAAGTGCCATTCTATATGTAATTGAGATGTTGTTTAAGAACCAGCGAGCATAGGACCTAGCTGAGGCTTGAGATGCTTATTAGTTTCCTTTAATTATTTTTTCTATTAGAATATATATTGTGCATTTATTTACTGTACATTTTTTCATGTTCTCTAATAACATAACATGCAACATCAACTTTTTGTATTGAATGATGCTTGGTTATTTATCTTATTAGTCTTCTCTTGTTTATTCCAGATGTATACTACTTACTACTTCTGTTATTGTATTATTATTTATCCTTATGTGTTATACTCTACTAATTAGGGAATAGATTCCCCTTTATCATACCCTAGTCCCTTACTGATAGTCAATAACCTCTAAAATATGTTGATATACAATTGAGGCCATTTGGCCAACTGGGTACGAGGCACTATTTGAGTGACATCTGGATTCTGGACATCATAATGTGGTATTAGAGGGATTTTTTTCTGGTTTTATTTATTTTTTGGCATCTATAGACAGAGATAGAAATGAAGGGGATATGAAACTATTTAGTTCCCAGGAGTAGCTACCCTACATACATTGTAAAAACAATTTACCTCAAATGAAATTGTAATTTTTTGATTTTGACCTATTACAATTGATTCGATTTCACCATTGGGTGATGCACTTGTTTTGTGGGGTTATTATTTATATCATTGTGGTTCTATTTTGATGAGATCTAATGAGATGAGGGTATTAAAAATCATGAATCATATAGTCACCTGTTAGAAATCACAAGTCATGCTTTCTTTCCATGCCATTTAGAGAGTATTACATATTTCTTGTTGTATTGATAGATGTCATGCATGATAAGCTTATTTTTGTGATAGATAACATGATATATATGACTTCTGTTGTGATAGGTGTATTGGTACATGTTATGATTGAATTGGAATGATTCCAAACATTGTTCCTTGAGGAGTATGTGACGTTTTGGATTGGAAATTGGTGGAACAGTTTTTGGACATGGGATATAGTTTGTGTTTTTATGTGCTATATGTGGATACCAAAATTCTTTTCATGGAGAGTTAGGCCCCCAAAGATCGGAATTGAGAAAACTATTGCTTTATTTTTTTTTTAAACAGGGGTTCTGGGGAAATTTCTAAGGCTTATTGTCTAGAAACATAGGCAACATGGCATGTGGAACTATGAAAACATGCCATGTGTTCTTCTGTTCTTGAAGAAAAGAAATTTTATAAGTACACAACGGGTCCTCTATGAATATTACAATATGGTAGATAACCATGTCACCAAATATGTGAGAGAAAACATTGGTTGTTCATTTTTGATTAGAACATGTTTTATACCTTATGTACACCAAATGTAGTTTTATATTGGTAGACAAGTGTAGCTCTGCCCATGTAAAAGTAAATTTGCAAGAGTGAATACATGTGTTCATGTCATGTATTCAAATAACATGTTTTATACCTAGGGTTTCTAAATGCCCAGGCTGGCGAGAGTACATGACCATGTAAGATCATAAGTGTAAATTCCATGTATAGTCCATACATTCCATGTACTTGGGGTGTTTACATGCCCAAACCAGCAGGAGTACACCACCATGTAAGGGATTAAGTGTATATATCGTGTATGGTTCCAAAAAATCATGTACTCCTCTTTTGTGAATATTTTATGCTTTTATTATTCTGTTTCATTCTCAGACACTTTAAATACAATCCTTGAAGAATTAGAATATGTTGAGTTGAATGTGCTAGACTTTACAGAGCAATGCCACCAGGAAAACCTCCAGTTTGAAGCTATGAGGGTAGTAATGATCATAACCTAGAGGTGGTAGGCCATGGGATACCAATGGACCCTCTAGACATGCATGTTGCGACACCAGCTATTATAATGAACATATGTTTGGATGAACAGTTACATGAAGGCATTGGGAGGTTTTTACAGACCCTTTAGGGAGTACATCATCCTCCCATGTCTATGGAAAAACTAACATGAGTATTCCAACAACAGCATCCACCTATGTTTTTAGGGGATGGTGGTTCGCAGGCTTCAGATTCTTGGTTGGAGTCAATGATTATGATCTTCATGAATCTTGACACTCCTCCTTATAGGATGTTCAAGATCTTGAATTATATACTGCGTGATTCATCTGATAGGTGGTTGGAGGTTATCACTCAAAGAGATAACCATCGGAACATTGAATGTGGAGATTTTAATATGGTCTCCTTTGACCATAATGTTACCGAGATACTGAGGGCTGATAGAGCCCAGGAATTCATGCATCTGGAGTAGGGTTCTTTGTCAGTGATGGACAACTCTGCATGTTTCACTGTGCATTTTATATTCACACCTATTATGATGAGTGAAGAGAAATCGAAGTGTAGAATATTCAAGGATGGTCTCATGTACATCATCTTGTCATAGTTGAAGGTTTTGGGTTACATTATATATATGCCCTCGTGAATTAGGTACTAATTACTGAGCATAATCTTTGGGGAGCTGGAGGTGCAAACCAAGGCGGTTTGGCACCAAGATCTTGTATTGTCTCAAATGAGAGAAAGATGTGTCCTATAGATCATTCTCATAGTGTTATGAGCAGTCAGAATGTTTATTTTAGTAACCATGTGAAGTGTTACCAGTGTGGTAGAGCTAAGAATAGAAAACCACAGTTCTTGATGGATCCTGTTGAGTATCGAGCTTGAGACCTGATGGTTCATATACAGAGATTCTACTAGGTGTTTCCACTAATATATAGTGAAAGAGGTTCTGAACCAACTCCATATTCAAGATTAGGTTCAGAATCTTCTCACCAGTCAGGGAATTGGAAAATGTCAGGCTGTTTAGGAGGAGGTGGTGGTTGTGTTCATGGTTCCCAGACAACAGGATCTTATCAACCGCATGACCGTTCAACTCAGGGAATCCAGGAAATTTCTCAGGGTTGTGTAATATGTTATACTTATATATTTAAACATACCTATAAAGTGAAGGATCCTATACCTTCTACTATCATAGGTACTATTCTATACCATCTTCTGTCAGATGGATTCCCCTCCAATGGTTGATCATTTTATAGACATCTTCTGGGATGTCTTTTCAAGCATACCTCTCGTAAGAGAGGTGGAGTTCTCTATCGAGTTAGTACTAGGATATACACCTATATCCATTACTTTTTATAGGATGTCTAAAAAAGAGTTCCAAGACCTTAAGAGGTTGTTATTGAATTCATAGTTAATGGGGTTTATCTAACCCAATACTTCTCTATGGAATTCTCCGATCCTTTTTGTGAAAAAGGAGGATGATACCCTCAGGCTATAAATGGACTATCAGAAACAAAACCAGCAGATTTTTAATAACTGATATCCCTTACCATGGATAGATGGCCTATTTTATCATCATCATGGATCTCAAATGTTCCATCCTTACATGGATTATTTTGTTGATTTTTTTCATGGATGATAACTCAGTGTATTCTAATAATCAACATGACCATGAAAACTATATTGATATCATTTGAGTACACTGAGAGACTATAAATTATATGATTTGATGAAAAATTTCCACTTTTGGATGGGTCATATTCACTTCTTGGGAACATCATCTCAAATATGGGAGTATCAGTGGACCCAGATAAAGTGAGAGTAGTAGTTACCTAAGAACATCCTAGGAACGTCTTTGAGGTACAAATTTTTCTATGGTTGGATTGGTTACTACATGATTTTCATATAGGACATACCACGTTTAACAGTGCTGATGAAGGGCTTTAAAAAGAATGGTGTGAAGTACGTATGGTCAGATTCTTACAAGAAAACCTTTTAGGAGATAAAAGGGATATTAATGTCAGCATAGATACTGATGTTTCAAAATTCGGGTAGAAGATACACTGTATACTACAACACATCAGGTATTGTGTTGGGAGTAGTGTTAATGCAGGGGAATTGAGCCATTGTATACGGGTCTTGGCAGTTGAGGCCACATTAGAGGAACTATCTGACAAATGATCTCAAGTAAGACATTGTTTTTCATGCTTTATGTAATTGGAGACATTACATATTGTGGGGAGCAATTTATGATGTACATAGACCACAAAAGTCTCATGTTAATCTTTTCTCAACATGATCTAAATTTAAGGAAACGAACATGGGGGTAATACCTTCATTGTTTTGACGTTTAACTTTCCTACATCCTGGTAAAGGAAATAATGTGGATGATGCACTATGAAGAAGGACTCAGATACAGGCAGTGCAACAGGACAATAACGAGTGGCGGTTTATTGGGTTTTTCTCTAAGATGCACTTGGAGGTGCACAACAGTCATGGATAGACATTGCTTTATTCTTTAGCAATGACTTTTACCCACCTTCATAGAGTGAGGATGATACAAATATTAGATTCCAAACACCTAGTCCTATGGGAGAGTGTAGCAGGAGAGGATACACCTCCTAGTTGGATGGTAGGTGATAATGAGATCTTCCAAATCCATGGTCATGTCTAAGTTCTAGTTGACGTACCTAAGGAGTTGATGATGGAGTTTCATGCTTTATCTTGGGAAGTACATCCTAAAGTTACCAAGATGTAACCTGACTTGAGTTGTATTTACAAGTTGTCTTGTATGAATAGAGAGGTGGTTTCTTTTAGTACGAGGTGTTCCACATGTCAATAAGTGAAGGCATAACATCAGCAGCCATCCATGCATATACACAAGTTACCTATTCCATAGTAGAAATGGGATGATTTTATTATGGATTTCAGGAACCGGTTACCAAAGTCACCCATAGGCAATGACACGGTGTGGGTGGTAGTTGAAATACTTATGAAGGTCACTCACTTCTTACCGATCAAGGAGACCTTCGGTGTTGATGAGCCTGGGAAGCAATATATTTTTGAGGTGGTACGACATCATCGGGTCCCTTGTTCTACCATTTTAGATAGGGACTCCCACTTTAAATCTTATTTTTATCAGAGTTTTCAAACGGATCTAGATACAAGGTTGCTTCAGAACACAAAATACCTCCCTTAGACTGATGTCTAGTTAGAGCAAATGATATAGGTTCTAGAGGAAATGTTGTGAGAATACATCCTAGAATATGGGGGATCATGGGATGATAATATTCCCTTGTTTGACTTTTCCTACAATAAAAGTTTCTATGTGACTATAGAGATATCACTTTATGAGGATTTGTATTTTATTCCATACCGATCAACCTTGTGCTGGCTGGAGGTTTGTGACGTATCTTTACTTGGACCACATATCATACACGAGACTTCTGAGCAGGTCAAATTGATTCAGAAGAGGATGGATACTATGAAGTATCAAAAAAAATATTATGTCAATCACCACAAATGACATCTGGTGTTTGATTTCAGGGATCGAGTTTTCTTGCATGTTTCTCTGAGGATGGGGGATAAGAAGATCAAGAGAAAAGGTAGGCTTTCATAGAGATAGGTTGGTCCATTTTAGATTTTGGAAAGGGTTAGGCTGGTGTCCTACCAATTTTAGTTACCTCATAGGTACAGGTATATGCATGATGTCTTTCACATTTCTCATTTTCTATGTTACTTTTTGAACCCATCAAAAACTTTTGGCCCAAGGAGGTCGAGTTTTCGGAAGATGCGTTCTTTGAAGAGAAACCCATTCATATTGTGGATCACAGAAATAAGGTTATATATGGCCATTCTATTCCATTTGTATGTGTAATATGGAAGTATTAACGAGTGTAGGAAGTGAACTGGAAGATGGAGGCCAATGTTCAAAGTTATTTTCTTTTGTTCCTTCACCACCCTTGGAAGGGAAAATCGGGGAATAATTTTTTTATGGGGGGAAGTTTGTATGAACCTGGTTCTTCATTTGAGGTATGTATATTCCTTTTTCAGTATATACTTAAGGAAATGGTGGAAAATGGTTCAAGGGCTGGATGATGTCTTATTACATGACATGACTAGGAACTACACAGTGTGTAATTATGGGTATATTCCATGTATGTTTGACTACACTCTATGAAATCCCAGTACATGTCCATGTAATGGTCTGGTAAAAACTGTGTGGACACATTGTGTAGTCTCAAGTACATGCCATATATTTTTTATTGATTAAATCAAGTTGTATTATCCTTTTTGTAAAAACGTACAGAGGCTCTCCCATGTTGATGAAAAACCGGTCTAAAAGGGTATTTTTCCTCCTGAATCTCTGTTTGAACACATATTTGAACATCTTCTGAGGCATTTGAACCTAATCAGCAAGATCTTGATTTATCTTGAGACATTATATTGGATTTTTTTCTCTCTAGGTAGTTTATTTAGGTTGATAGTTTATTGTTATTTTTTATATCTATATCGTTCGAGCTTAAATTGGAGGTTGAGACTTGATGAGGAGAGTCGTACTACAATGAGGTACATGTTCATGTGCCTTTAACTTAATGTTGAGTTTTTTATATGTGCTACTGTTCTATTCAACCATTTTTAAGGTGTAGCATTTAATATAAATAAACCCTTGTTGTTTTTAATGATAACTATTTCTTGAATTAAATTAATTTAAGCTTGTTTGATCTTATTGGTATGATTAAGGACCACCATGTGGGTGTGTTTACCCCAGATGACCATTTTATGTCTATTTGGAATAAGATGTCAATGAGAATGACATTGTTTCCCTTTTTAGAGATGTTTAAAATATAATGTGTTAATATAATGATTCCCACATGAGACGAAAATTTCTAGAGCCTTGTGATAATTTCATTCACATTTTTTCTTGTTATCCATAAGCAGCCTCTGTGAGTATATTTTGTTTAAGCCTTGTAATTGTTAGATTACATATTAAGCTTGTTATATGAACTACCCATCTGAGTATAATTGATTAATCCTTATTATATTTTAGTTCAGTTTTTTTGTATGACACCCACATGAGTTGATATTATGTTAACCATGTAATAGTGTAATTTATATTTGTTTTCATTTATGATGAAATAATAATATACTAGGATCAAACCTATTGATTGTTATGCATATGAGTGAGGGTTTGTTATTCATATGGGAGATGATTTGTTATAACTATGTGTGGGGATTATAATTCATGCGGGAGGGGTTTTTTCTACACCTACGGGTGAGATGGTGAATTGAATATTGAATTGAATGAATTATGATGCACCTGCCAAGCCAAAGAACGAAATTGGATTCAGTATTCACTTTATTTGTTATATAGTCTTCTGAGGTATATATTTAGAATTATTTATATAGGGATTGATAGGCTTAGTCCAGATATTAAGAATTATATAATTCAATTTAATGGAGTGGTTGAACAAAATAAAATGAATGAAAATAGAAAACAGACTTATAGGTTTATTTAATTTTTTTAGTTCTTAGTTTACTATTCTTCAATTTTGTACGCTACATATTTTATATACTCATAGACGGATATGCACAGATCATGGGTGGTCACCTACTAGAATTTATTTCTCACACCCTATTTGGGTCTAGCTTTTGGGCCTAATCATATTATATTGTTGCAGGTTTCGATAAGATGAATCGCCCTTCTATAGGTACGTGAGATGCTGTTTAGGAGCCAGAGAGCATGGGACCGAGCCAAGGCTTGTGATTATTATTATTTTCTTTGTTTATTTTTTCTTTCAGAACATATATTGTAGATTTATACATTGTACCTATTTTTGTTGTTTTCATAGAACATAACATGCTACTTCATCTATTATAAGGAATGATACTTGATTATTTATCATATCGGCCTTCCACGTTTTATTTTATATGTATGTTGTTTACTACTTCCACTTTTGTATTATTATTATTTCTACTGAGATACAGTCTTCCAATGAGGACATTGTTTCCCACTATTATAACCAAGGCCCTTAGTGCCGGTTGACAACATGTGGCATTTGGGGAAATGTACTTGAGGCCATGTGGCCAATCGGGTATGAGGCACCCGTTGAGTGGAATCTAGATCCAATATGTTATATAAATAAACACAAAAAATGAATTATTAATTAATAATTTAATACAAAAAATAAAATAAAATTTTTTGGATCCCTTTCATAATATCTCTGAGAATGTATCACAATCATGCTGACAAACAACCATATAACTATGCTAAAGCATAACAAGCTTCAACTCCATGTCAGAGTGTCTCTAAGATTTCTCATAACAAGGCCAACCAAAAAACATTTAAGCATGGTTTAAATCCACAAATTATGATCAAGACCGGCTATATAATAAATTTGATATAGTAATTCGCATAGCCTACCAAATATAAGTATAAAAAATGGTACTGGGCTGAGCTCACTCAATATCATCATTACTTAATGGGATTTGACTGATACAACTCAATATAAGCATTATAACATGGGTCTGGGATGACCCCACTCCATTTAATAATTACATCATAGCACTAGGCATATCCCACTGAATATAATGGTTACTACATGATAAGATAACAAGTCACAATAGTATGGATATCTATGTATCATGACATACATCTCAATTTTTAATTATGAATATTACCATTTATCTTTCAATTTAACTTCATATACATCCAAAATAGTCAATAGTCATATCAATAAAAGGTACTACATTGACTAGGGATTTTATTTTAAGTAATCACATATGGTGTCATGTCTTGCTAAACACACTGGAATCCATTAGTCAATTAATTTATAATCAAGAGTTATCTCACACAAAATGTTTCCAAAATCCAATTTAGTATCAATTGGATCCAAAGGTATTATAATGAATAAATAAAATCCAATAATTAATTTATTTAACCTCCATCCACATTGAAAAAATTGAAATATTGCACATACATTTTTATTATCAAACCATATGGTAATGGATTTTACCACCCACCTTTAACTAACGTTCAAACAATGCTTCCAACAAGTTTCTATAAAAATAATGCATGATAAAAAGATCACAAGATGGATCCTCAACCAAAACCAATCATGATCAAACCCAATAACAACTATAATTAATAAAATACACCTCAATAACTAAGGAACAATGGGAGTGAAGGGAATACTAATGAAAAACCACTCACTAGGGATCAGATGTGTGACCAAGATGCCTAAAATGCAGGGAGGTTCTCTAAAATGACCCAAGATATTTCATACAGTTGATAGGAGGAAGTTTTAAGAAGGAATGAAAATACCATCCACACTTAAAAAATAAAATTGTTTGTTTTAGGACTTACATGATGTGTAAGTATATTATATGGATTTTAATATTTGCTATTAGATATTCCAAAATTTGAGTTTCCTCTAGTGATCTTTAAGACTATACAATCATTATATGATTTTTAATATCTTTACAGAATGTATCCATTGCACAACAGCAACCAGGGTAATGTCTTCTTCCTTGAAATAGTTATATTTAATGTATCGTCATTACATGACATGTAACTTATCTACAGACATCCTTCAATGTGATTCTAATAGAAAGAATCTGATCCATCTCTAATAAAATCCATTTAATGGAAAACCCTAATAAATATATTTAACATATAAATATTTATACTCTATTAAATAAAGAGAACAATGATCTCTAACAATTATGTCATTTTCCCCAATAAAGGATATTTTTCTCTGAACAAGACATAGCCACCATGATTGAAATGAAAAACTCAAAGTGGGACATACCTAAAAAAGATAGGTTTGTACATTACAATAACTATTTATATAGGTTAGATTAAGATAATTTCTATTTTACAATCTTATTCAGAATCACTTTGAGATTATGTCTAGAAATAAATAAACAATATCTCTTCACACTACCAAATATTATTGATTGATTTTTGGAATGAATTATAGGTCGTTTAACTGGATTCCATAAGAATAATAATATATATTAGATATATATTTATATATATGGTATGGATATTGATGTTTGAGTGAATATGGATGTGCTCCATGTCTTTATTTACATAAAACCATATATATATATGTATGTTATTAATATGTTACATATATTAAAACTAATAGATTGAATTCCAAATTATTCAATATAAATATGATGAATTTGGATTCAAAGGGTTATAAAAATCAATTTCACAAATGATCAAACATATTTTATCATTACAAGGCTACAGATTTATGTTTGATTTTTTAAATTCTAAGGATTGAAAAAAATCTTCCACATAGGCATATATGGCACATTTTATTGGGTTTTTATGACTGTGAGGAATTATAAGAAATGTATTTGGAACATTCTTAAGAAAAATTTAATATGAATGGAATTCACCACCCAACCAACTGATACTGTAATTGAATGCTATTGGAAAGGAATATACAAACAAAATAATCATATTATGGGAAAAAATCAATATTTTTAAAAAATATGTTACATTTTTTGTAACACCCCAGGTAAATAAAGAATATGACATTTTTATATTTATCCATATTTGTGAATAAAATATTAATATTACTTTAAAGGGGATGTTATGCTGGATGGCGTACCCAATAAACAACAACCAGTTTCTTGGGAATCTTATGTTGCACTCTAATAATAAAATAATATTATTTTAAATGGTAGTTAATTCCTAGCCGTTGTAATGGCGGGAATGAACAGAACTAACTACAAAATCATTATATATGTTTGTCAAATATTTTTACTCTTTACAATAAATTTTAGAGGATTAAAAATGCGAATGAATCCAATTTTAAGCGTAGACAGTCTAATATTCTTTAAAAGTTTGATTAACCGCCTTTTGATGGTGAACCTCTTTTAAATCCAGTTTTTGACAATTTTAGGTGTTATATTTGAAAAAATAAAATTCTTCTTTAGAATCAGGACATCAAAATTTACTTTGTGTAAATTTTTGGTATTTTTCCGGAAATGTTCAATTTTAAATGAATAGTGAAAATGTTGTATTTTAATTCAAACCTTCTTTTTGATCTAATTTATTTATATGATTAGATTATCTTTTTAATTGGTTTTAAAGTTTAAATAGAATATATTTTTACCATTTAATCCAATGGTGGTCATTTTAATTAATATCACTTTAAGATTGGACATAAATGAGTGTCAATCTTTTGAAAGATATTGTTTCATAAAGACACGCTATTTGTTTTAACAGTGGGATTTACTTATAAAATTAATTAATTCAACATCTATGTTATGAATTTGGTAAAATAGACATCATTTTTGAATTCGTAATATCAAATATATCTTAGGGTGAATTTTTGGTATTTTCTGAAAAACTTTAATTTTTGATGAATAGTGAAACCACAAAGTGGTGGTTACAAAAATTTGATTTTTCATTTAAATGTGACTTTACCACTTCTGTGATTTGAATTTAAAAAATCCAATTTAAAAGATTTTAATTGTTAAGTAAAATGTGGTTCAATGGGATGAAAATAATTTTTTATGAAAAGTAACTTTTAAGTTTTATTAATCGTGATTAAAGGTAATTAGTGTGATTTAAGCTAAAAATGATATTATAATAAAATGAAAATATCTTAACACGTGTCATAACCCTATTGGATGATTTATGGACGACCACGAAAACCCATGGGACGATTTTTGGTACCCCATGGAGCCACTTGGGTTTGATAATGACATATATGCCTTTTATTTAAAGTTAAAATAAAAATGTCACAAACATGATTTGTTTTTACTAAAACAATTTTTACATGTGGTTATACAAGTCAGAATTTTGACTATAAATATTAATTGGAAAGATAAAAAGATTTCCTACATCATAGTATTTGTTTTCTAATTTTTAAACCTTAAATAAATTAAATTCTTTATGACATCATGATGATGCAACGATGACCTCATTATTTAACGATTTAAATAAAATGGAAAGATAATGAAAAATCTAGGACCTACACAAGTAAAAAACCTATTGGATGGGTGGATTGCTAAACCTTATCACTTTATCCTCGAAACACATCAATGTGGGACCATTAAAATCCGAATACCATTTGAAAATAAAGTAACATTTTATACTTTACCAAGAGTGCCCCTCCTCTCCTCTTATAAAAGGCCCCCACCTCTACCACCTTACCCACACCTCTCAAGACTTTGGTTCATCCAAGATATGATCATTTTGTCTCTCCACATCCCTCACCTCATCCTAGAATCCTTAACATTGGCAGGAAGCTCTTCAAGAAACTCTTTTGGTTCAAACCAAAGGGATTTACCCAATTTTAAGGACGTTAAAGAACGATCGAGTCATGTCGGACCCGAGGTAAGGGATCCTACTCCTCTCTTTCTTTTTAAGTACAATCTTTTTTGTCATTCCTTTTTAAGTTAATATTTCTTGTTATTGGGATGTTCTTTTATATTACTCTTACTTTAATTTTTATGTTCATATGATGAGATACCCTATTCTCTCTCATCAATCCATTTTGGAAGTTTTGAGTGGCGATGTTAGGCTGCCGGATTTTCGTAAGAGATATAACCTCTCTCTTTCATTTTATGTACTCTCCTTTATGTTATTTCTTTTAAGCTCCTCCTTTTCATGATGGGGGATGTTATTTTATATTACTCTTTCTGTAACTTTTATTTTAATATGATGAGAGACCCTATTTGATCTCATAAATCCATTTTTGGATGTTTTAAGTGGCGTCGTTAGGCTGCCGAGTCTTCGTAAGGGATTTTTTTATCCCACTTTTATTCCCATGAGATTTATGCTAAATTTTCCACAATTTCCTTTGAGTGGTGTATGTACTGCCCATTATTTAACTCATTGTGTAATATACTTTCATTTATGAGTATTTACATCAATGTTGTATTGTCCTTCTTTCACGGGGTGTATGTTTCGAAAGATACCCATGTCGGTAAGGGAACCTTTCACCCTCCGCATTTTAAAAGACTTATTTTATTATGTCTTTTAATTCACATACTATTATGTTGGGATATGTTCTTCTACACCCTTATTGATTTAAAATTTATTTCCATGTGATGAGATACCCTTTTTATCTCTCATCAACTCATTTTATGAATTTTGTTGTGACGCCATTAGGCTGTCAAATTTTTTCAAGGGAACTTCTTAATCCAAATTTTATTATTTGGGATAAACTTATACTCCTTGAATATGTCGTTCTATGAATATGTGTGAATAACCTCTGATTGTTTTACACTTAATATCCACTTATATTTGGTTTATTAGTTTGTCACACATAATTATGTAATTGATTTATCCTTCAACCAAGGATACCTTCTTTTTAAGGGACTTCGTCTTAATCTCCTTTCATTAAGGCATATTTCGTTTTATACACAACTTTCTTTTATATGGTTTACAAACCCCTTTGACTTTTACTTTTATACAAAAGGAATCTTTTTCTATGAAGCGTTTTACTAAACGATAAAAAAGGAAAGTTTCTTTTAACGTACGCGGTGACAATGACCTTTTCCGCCGCCGCGAGTATTATTTGATCTATTATGTCAATATATTTAAATGATATATTGTGATTGAAATGTGGAAATTTTATCATTCATTTATATTGGTTTTATGTGTTATAATTTTATAATGGTACTTGGACATATTACGAGTGGTTACGTGATAAACCATATGACGGGTGGTGCCATGAATACCAGGACGGGTGGTTACGTTATAGCCTCCAATGCATTGGGTATGGAAGTCTTCTGTATGGATATTCCATTAAGTATGTATGGAAGTTGGCCGAATGGCTATTCCATTAAGTGATATGTGTGGAAGTCGACCTTATGGTTATTCCACTTAAGTATGTTTATGTCTCAAGTTACCTTTATATGTTATATGATCTTTATATGGGTTTTATGGTAATATTTTGGTTACAGAAGGGTAAGTAATGAATGTTTATTCAGTGAAGAGTTTTTACTACTTTGAAAAGGTGAAAAGTATTACTTTGATAAAGTATGAACGGTTTACTTGTTGTTTTGAAAAACTAACATTTTTCATTCTTTGTGTATCCCTTACTGAGCTTTTTATGCTCATCCCACGTTTTTGAAATGTTTTTCACAGGACTTAATGTGGAATAGAGTCAAGGATGGGATCAAGGGAAAGTCATGAAACCTAAATCATGGAACTGGAAAATGTTTCTTTTTAAGAGTATTTATTTTATGGAAAGATAGTAAAAGTTTCTACTTTCTAATCTTTTGAGATGTAATAGTTATGTCCTAATTCTCTAAAACTCTAAACCTGAAAAGATACTCAATATGAATTATTCATTTAATTCAATATTAAGTAAGGTTTAAGGCAGAGGCCTTATAGTTGGTATCAAAGGTCGGTTTAGATAACTTTAGAGGTTATTTTATTCTCTATGCATAAGTGACAGTACCATAATGGTTAGGATTTCAGAATGAGTCCAAGTTTTAGATAAAGTGAATGAGTAAGTATATCTTAGTGTTTACCTTCCTCATTAGTACAAAATGGTTTTGTTGATATACTCACACTGACATTTTTTTTAGAGAATGGATGGATCTAGCAGGCACCAAAGAGACAACAGGTTTGAAGGAAACTGTGGTGGTTCTCTGATTAAGATACTTGATAAAATGGGGGATTCAATGAGGAAACTCGTGGTTTTTCTAAACCAACTATCAAGGAGTCATGATCAACCAATTGAACCTTGGTATGTTATGTAATGCATCATGTACGAGATGACCAATCTATGAGGAAGTTCAGGTAATAATTATAAAGTTAACCATTAGAGTTTATATGATCCTTACTTTTGAGGTAATTATGGGTTATTATATGTTATGATGGAAAATGAAAGGCATGAGATAAACATGAGGTTAAAATATATTATGATTATTTTTGAAGATTTTATCTTGTTTTGGGTAATGTATTAAGAATTATATAGTTTTGGAAAAAGGACAACACGCAGACCGTGTGACAACCCGTCGCGTCGAGAAAATCTGTGGGAATAGAACCCACAACCAAAGTGTGACTGGTATTTATCACCTACCACTAGACTACGTGAAGTCTCTGGTTATTTTGACTAATTCTTTTTAGTTAGATGATTTTAGGAATCAATAGTAAGTATATTTTTGGGTTATCTATGGAAATGATTAACCTATCATGGAGGATATGTGATTAGGTTATTTAATTTTCAATATGAGAAATTAAGAGCAACTGATTTTCTTTGGAGATAAAAGTTAATTTGTACCTTGGAAGACTATGTGAATAAATCCTTAAAATATTTGGGTTTCAATCTTAGTTTGGTTTACTTTGATGAATTTTATGGACAAATATTTTATCAAATGGTCCTCGTTGAACTTTGGGTTTTGTTGGACAAATTTTGGAGATTAAGAATAGATTTTGTTTTTATAAAGGGTTATCCTTTTCTGGATTATCTGATCTTGTACCAACATTTTTGGTGTTGGTTTTGGTTAGAGTCTAAAGACATGGGAAGTATATAGTTATCTTTTTTGGATTAGGTGATTCTCTAGAAGTTGATTATAGTACTCTTAATGTGAACAAGTCTTCCTAAATACTCGTCTTTTGGAAAAAATATGAGTTTCTGTAAGGAATATAATAAAAGTTGAAAGTAAAAATGATAAGTGATTATGATTCCTTATGAATAAATTCCTCAATAAAAAGTAACTTAAAACAAAAATGTTTTCTATTAACTTTTCCTACTGGAGAATCGAATACCGTTTAACCCATCACAAGTTTGTGATTTTCTTGTGGTTAACTTTCTCCTAAACATGTTTTCTATCACTCTCCATCAGAACATGACCCTATGTTTTCTCCTCCATGTCCATGTTTTCCTACATGGAATCCTAGTATGGGTTAACTCGGGTGACCTCTGTACTTATCTTTCTTTATTTTAAAGTGATTGTTTTACCGACTCTTGTTCCGATTTAGGACTTTCAAGGATGCTTCCATGCTCAATTTTAAAATTGCGAGGACGCAATTCCCAAAAGGGGGGAAGGATGTAACACCCCAGGTAAATAAAGAATATGACATTTCTATATTTATACATATTTGTGAATAAAATATTAGTATTACTTTAAAGGGGATTCTATGGTCGATGGCGTACCCAATACGCAACAACGAGTTTCTTGGAAATCTTACATTGCACTCTAATAATAAAAAAATATAATTTTAAATGGTAGTTAATGCCTAGCCGTTGTAATGGCGGGAATGAACAGAACTAACTACAAAATGATTATATATGTTTTTCAAATATTTTTACTCTTTACAATAAATGTTTGAGGATTAAAAATGTGAATGAATCCAATTTTAAGCGTAGATAGTCTAATATTCTTTAAAAGGTCGTTTAACCGCCTTTTGATGGCGAACCTCTTTTAAATCCACTTTTTGACAATTTTATGTTTTATATTTGACAAAATAAAATTATTCTTTAGAATCGGAATATCAAATTTTACTTTGTGTAAATTTTTGCTATTTTTTCGAAAAAGTTCAATTTTTAATGAATAGTGAAAAATGTTGTATTTTAATTCAATACCTCTTTTTGATATAATTTATTTATATGATTATATTATCTTTTTAATTGGTTTTTAAGTTTAAATAGAATATATTTTTACCATTTAATCCAATGGTGGTCATTGTAATTAATATCACTTTAAGATTGGACATAAACGAGTGTCAATCTTTTGAAAGATATTGTTTCATAAAAACACTCTATTTGTTTTTACAGTGGGATTTAATTATAAAATTAATTAATGAAACTTCGATGTTATTAATTTTTTAAAATGGACATCATTTTTGAATTCGGAATATCAAATATAGCATAGGTTGTATTTTTGGTATTTTTCCGAAAAACATTAATTTTTTATGAATAGTGAAACCACAAAGTGGTGGTTACAAAAATTTGATTTTTCGCTTAAATGGGACTTTACCACTTCTGAGATTTGAATTTCAAAAATACAATTTAAATGATTTTAATTGTTAAGTAAAATGTGGTTCAATGGGATGAAAATAATTTTTGATGAAAAAGTAACTTTTAAGTTTTATTAATCGCGATTAAAGGTAATTAGTGTCATTTAAAGTAAAAATGATATTATAATAAAATGAAAATATCTTGACACATTTCATAACCCTATTGTATGAGTTATGGCCGACCAAGAAAATCCATGGGTCTATATTTGGTACCCCATGGAGCCACTTGGGTTTGATAATGACATTTATGCCTTTTATTTAAAGTTAAAATAAAAATGTCACAAACATGATTTGTTTTTACTAAAACAATTTTCACATGTGGTTATACAAGTCAGAATTTTTACTATAAATATTCATTAGAAAGATAAAACGATTTCCTACATAATAGTATTTTTTTTATAATTTTTAGACCTTAAATAAATTAAATTCTTTTTTACATCAAGATGATGCAACAATGACCTCATTATTTAACGATTTAAATAAAATGGAAAGATAATGAAAACTCTAGGCCCTACACATGTCAAAAATCTATTGGATGGGTGGATTTCGAACCCTTATCACCTTATCCACGAAACATATCAATGTGGGACCATTAAAATCCGAAAACCATTAGAAATAAAGTAACATTTTATACATTACCAACAGTGCCCCTCATCTCCTCTTATAAAAGGCCCCCACCTCTACCACCTTACCCACACCTCTCAAGCCTTTGGTTCAGCCAAGCTATGATCATTTTGTCTCTCCACATCCCTCTCCTCATCCTAGAAGCCTTAACTTAAGCAGGAAGCTCTTCAAGAAACCCTTTTTGTTCAAACCAAAGGGAGTTACCCAATTTTAAGGACGTTAAAGAACGATCGAGTCATGTCAGACCCGAGGTAAGGGATCCTACTCCTCTCTTTCCTTTTATGTACACTCTTTTATGTCATTCCTTTTAAAGCACATATTTCATGTTATTGGGATGTTCTTTTATATTACTCTTATTGTAATTTTTATGGTCATATGATGAGAGACCATATTCTCTCTCATCAATCCATTTTGGAAGTTTTGAGTGGCGCTGTTAGGCTGCCGAATTTTCGTAAGAGATATAACCTCTCTCTTTCATTTTAAGTACTCTCCTTTATGTTTTTTCTTTTAATATCGTCTTTTTCATGATGGGGGGGTTATTTTATATTCCTATTTCTGTACATTTTATTGTAATATGCTGAGAGACCCTATTTGATCTCATCAATCCATTTTTAGAAGTTTTAAGTGGCGTCGTTAGGATGTCGAGTTTTCATAAGGGATTTTTTTATCTCACTTTTATTCCCATGAGATTTATGCTACATTTTCCACAATTTCCTTTGAGTGGTGTATGTACTGCCCATTATTTTACTCATTGTGTAATATAATTTCATTTAGGAGTATTTACATCGATGTTGTATTGTACTTCTTTCACGGGGTGTATGTTTCGAAAGATACCCATGTCGGTAAGGGAACCTTTCACCCTCCTCTTTTTAAAAGACTTATTTTGTTATGTATTTTAATTCACATACTATTATGTTGGGATATGTTCTTATATACACTTATTGATTTAAATTTTATTTCCATGTGATGAGATACCCTTTTTATCTCTCATCAACTCATTTTCTGAATTTTGTAGTGACGCCATTAGGCTGTCAAATTTTTGAAAGGGAACTTCTTAACCCAAATTTTATTCTTTGGGATAAACTTATACTCCTTGAATATGTCATTCTATGAATATGTGTGAATAAACACTGATTGTTTTACAATTAATATCCACTTATATTTGGTGTATTCGTTTGTCACACACAATTATGTAATTGATTATCCTTAAACCAAGGATACCGTCTTTGTAAGGGACCTCGTCTAAATCTCCTTTCATTGAGACATATTTTGTTTTATACAAAACTTTCTTTTATATAGTGTACAAACCCCTTTGACTTTTACTTTTATACAAAAGGAATCTTTTTCTACGAAGCGTTTTACTAAACGTTAAAAAGGAATGTTTTTTTAACGTACGTGGTGACAATGACCTTTTCCGCCACCGCGAGTATTATTTGATCTATTATGTCAATATATTTAAATGATATATTGTGATTAAAATGTGGAAATATTATCATTCCTTTATATTGGTTTTATGTGTTATAATTTTATAATGGTACTTGGACATATTACGGGTGGTTACGTGATAAACCATATGATGGATGGTGTCGTGAATACCAGGACGGGTGGTTACGTTATAACCTCTAATTAATTGGGTATGGAAGTCGTCCGTATGGCTATTCCATTAAGTATGTATGGAAGTTAACCGAATGGCTATTCCATTAAGTGATATGTGTGGAAGTCGACCTTATGGTTCTTCCACTTAAGTATATTTATGTCCCATGTTACCTTTATATGTTAGGTGATCTTTATATAGGTTATATGGAAATCTTTTGGTTACAGAAGGGTATGTAATGAACTTTTATTCAGTGAATAGTTTTTACTACTTCGAAAAGGTGAAAAGTATTACTTTGATAAAGTATACATGGTTTACTTGTTGTTTTGAAAAACTAACAGTTTTCATTCTTTGTGTATCCCTTACTGAGCTTTTTATGCTCAACCCAAGTTTTTGAAATGTTTTTCACAGGACTTTATGTGTAATAGGGTCAAGGATGGGATCAAGGGAATGCCATGCAACCAAAAACATGGAACTGGACATGTTTCTTTTTAAGAGTTTTTATTTTATGGAAACTTAGTAAAAGTTTATACTTTGTAATCTTTTGAGATGTAACAGTTATGTCCTAATTCTCTAAAACTCTAAACCTGAAAAGATCCTCAATGTGAATTATTCATTTAATTCAATATTAATTAAGGTTTAAGGACGTGGCCTTATAGTTGGTATCAAAGGTCGGTTTATATAACTTTAGAGGTTAGGGTATTCTCTAAGAATAAGTGACAGTACCATAATGGTTAGGATTTCATAAGGAGTCCATGTTTTAGATAAAGTGAATGAGTAAGTATATCATAGTGTTTACCTTCCTCATGAGTACGTGATGGTTTTGTTGATATACTCACACTGACATTTTTTTTAGTTTTTAGTGAATGGATGGATCTAGTAGGAACCAAAGAGACAACAGGTTTGAAGGAAACTGTGGTGGTTCTCTGATTAAGATACATGATAGATTGGGGGATTCAATGAGGAAACTCATGGTTGTTCTAAACCAACTATCAAGGAGTCATGATCAACCACTTGAACCTTGTTATGTTCTGTAATGCATCATGTACGAGATGACCAATCGATGTGGATGTTTAGGTAATAATTATAAAGGTAACCATTAGAGTTTATATGATCCTTACTTTTGAGGTAATTATGGGTTATTATATGTAATTATGGAAAATGAAAGGCATGAGATAAACTTGAGGTTAAAATATATTATGATTATTTTTGAAGATTTTATCTCTTTTTGGGGAATTTTTTAAGAATTATATCGTTTTGGAAAAAGGACAACACGCAGAACGTGTGACAACCCGTCGCGTCAGAAAAAGCTGCAGGAATAGAACCCACAACCAAAGTGCGACTGGTATTTATCGCCTACCGCTGGACTACGTGAATTCCCTGGTTAGTTTGACTAATTCTTTTTAGTTAGATGATTTTACGAATCAAGAGTATGTTTATTTTTAGGTTATCTATGGAAATGATTAACCTATCATGGAGAATATGTGATTAGGTTAATTACTTTTCAATATGAGAAATTAAGAGCGACCGATGTTATTTGGAGATAAAAGTTAATTTGTACTGTGGTAGACTATGTGAATAAATCCTTAAAATATTTGGGTTTCAATCTTAGTTTGGTTTACTTTGAAGAATTTTATGGACAAATTTTTTATCGAATGGTCCTCATTGAACTTTGGGTTTTGTTGGACAAATTTTGGAGATTAAGAATAGATTTTCTTTTTATAAAGGGTTATCCTTTTCTGGATTATCTGATCTTGTACCAACCTTTTTGGTTTTGGTTTTGGTTAGAGTCTAAAGACATGGGAATTATATAGTTCTCTTTTTTGTATTAGGTGATTCTCTAGAATTTGATTATAGTACTCTTAATGTTAACAAGTCTTCCTAAAAACTCGTCTGTTTGGAAAAAATATGATTTTGTGTAAGGAATATAATAAAAGTTGAAAGTCAACATGATAAGTGATTATGTTTCCTTATGAATAAATTCCTCAATAAAAAGTAAATTAACACAAAAATGTTGTCTATTAACTTTTCCTACTGGGGAATCGAATACCGTTTAACCCATCACAAGTTTGTGATTTTCTTGTGGTTAACTTTCTCCTAAACATATTTTCTATCACTCTCCATCAGAACATGACCCTATGTTTTCTCCTCCATGTCCATGTTTTCCTACATGGAATCCTAGTATGGGTTAACTCGGGTGACCTTTGTACTTATCTTTCTTTATTTTAAAGTGATTGTTTTACCGAATCTTCTTCCTATGTGGGACTTTCAAAGATGTTTCCAAGCTCAATTTTAAAATTGCGAGGACGCAATTCCCAAAAGGGGGGAACGATGTAACACCCCAAGTAAATAAAGAATATGACATTTTTATACTTATCCATATTTGTGAATAAAATATTAATATTACTTTAAAGGGGATTCTATGCTCGATGGCGTACCCAATACGCAACAACGAGTTTCTTGGGAATCTTACGTTGCACTCTAATAATAAAATAATATTATTTTAAATGATAGTTAATGCCTAGACGTTGTAATGGCGTGAATGAACAGAACTAACTAAAAAATGATTATATATGTTTTTCAAATATTTTTACCCTTTACAATAAATTTTATAGGATTAAAAGTGTGAATTAATCCAATTTTAAGCGTAGACAGTCTAATATTCTTTAAAAGGTCGATTAACCGCCTTTTGATGGTGAACCTCTTTTAAATCCACTTTTTGACAATTTTATGTGTTATATTTGACCAAATAAAATTCTTCATTAGAATCGGAACATCAAAATTTACTTTTTGTAAATTTTTGGTATTTTTCCGAAAAAGTACAATTTTTAATGAATAGTGAAAAATGTTGTATTTTAATTCAAAACCTCTTTTTGATCTAATTTATTTATATGATTATATTATATTTTTAATTGGTTTTAAAGTGTAAATAAAATATATTTTTACCATTTAATCCAATGGTGGTCACTGTAATTAATATCACTTTATGATTGGACATAAACGAGTGTCAATCTTTTGAAAGATATTGTTTCATAAAAACACGCTATTTGTTTTAACAGCAGGATTTAAATATAAAAATAATTAATGAAACTTCTATGTTATGAATTTGGTAAAATAGACATCAATTTTTGAATTCGAAATATCAAATATAGCTTAGGGTGAATTTTTGGTATTTTTCTGAAATACTTCAATTTTTTGATGAATAGTGAAACCACAACATGGTGGTTACAAAAATTTGATTTTTCGTTAAAATTGGACTTTACCACTTCTGTGATTTGAATTTCAAAAATCCAATTTAAATAATTTTAATTGTTAAGTAAAATTTGGTTCAATGGGATGAAAATATTTTTTTGATGAAAAGTAACTTTTACGTTTTATTAATCGCGATTAAAGGTAATTAGTGTGATTTAAGGTAAAATTGATATTATAATAAAATGAAAATATCTTGACACGTGCACTAACACTATTGGATGAGTTATGGCCGACTAACACAAACCATGGGTCGATTTTTGGTACCCCATGGAGCCACTTGGGTTTGATAATGACATTTATGCCTTTTATTTAAAGTTAAAATAAAAATGTCACAAACATGATTTGTTTTTACTAAAACAATTTTTACATGTGGTTATACAAGTCAGAATTTTGTCTATTAATAGTAATTGGAAAGCTAAAAATATTTCCTACATCATAGTATTTTTTTATAATTTTTAGACCTTAAATAAATTAGATTCTTTATGACATCATGATGATGCAGCGATGGCCTCATAATTTAACGATTTAAATAAAATGGAAAGATAATGAAAAATCTAGGACCTACACGTGTCAAAAACCTATTGGATGGGTGGATTTTGAACCCTTATAACCTTATCCTCGAAACACATCAATGTGGGACCATTAAAATCCGAAAACCATTTTTAAATAAAGTAACATTTTATTCTTTACCATGAGTGCCCCTCCTCTCCTCTTATAAAAGGCCCCCACCTCTACCACCTTACCCACACCTCTCAAGCCTTTGGTTCGGCCAAGATCTGATAATTTTGTCTCTACACATCCCTCTCCTCATCCTAGAAGCCTTAACTTAGGCAGGAAGCTCTTTAAGAAACCCATTTGGTTCAAACCAAAGGGAGTTACCCAATTTTAATGACATTAAAGAACGATCGAGTCAAGTCGGACCCGAGGTAAGGGATCCTACTCCTCTCTTTCTTTTTACGTACACTCTTTTATGTAATTCCTTTTAAAGCTCGTATTTCTTGTTATTGGGTTGTTCTTTTATATTACTCTTACTGTAATTTTTATGTTCATATGATGAGAGACCCTATTCTCTCTCATCAATCCATTTTGGAAGTTTTGAGTGCCGCCGTTAGGCTACCAAATTTTCGTAAGAGATCTAACCTCTCTCTTTTATTTTAAGTACTCTCCTTTATGTTATTTGTTTTAAGCTCTTCTTTGTCATGATCGGTGATTTTCTTTTATATTCATCTTTCTGTACATTTTATTGTAATATGATGAGAGACCCTATTTGATCTCAACAATCCATTTTTGGATGTTTTAAGTGGCGCTGTTAGGCTGCCGAGTTTTTGTAAGGGATTTTTTATCTCACTTTTATTCCCATGAGATTTATGCTACATTTGCCACAATTTCCTTTTAGTGGTGTATGTACTGCCCATTGTTTTACTCATTGTGTAATATACTTTCATTTATGAGTATTTACATAAATGTTGTGTTGTCCTTCTTTCATGGGGTGTATGTTTCGAAAGATACCCATGTCGGTAAGGGAACCTTTCACCCTCATCTTTTTAAAAGACTTCTTTTGTTATGCCTTTTAATTCACATACTATTATGTTGGGATATGTTATTCTATATCCTTATTGATTTAAATTTTATTTCCATGTGATGATATAGCCTTTTATCTCTCATCAACTCATTTTCTGAATTTTGTAGTGACGCCATTAGGCTGTCAAATTTTTGCAAGGGTACTTCTTAACCCAAATTTCATTCTATGGGATAAATTTATACTCTTTGAATATGCCGTTCAATGAATATGTATGAATAACCTCTGATTTTTTTACACTTAATATCCACTTATATTTGGTGTATTCGTTTGTCACACATAATTATGTAATTGATTTACCCTTAAACCAAGGATACCGTCTTTGTAAGGGATATCATCTCAATATCCTTTCATTGAGGCATATTTAGTTTTATACACTACTTTCTTTTATATGGTGTATAAACCCCTTTGACTTTTACTTTTATACAAAATTAATCTTTTTCTACGAAGCGTTTTACTAAATGACAAAAAGGAATGTTTCTTTTACCGTACACAGTGACAATGACATTTTTCGTCGCCGCGAGTATTATTTGATCTTTGGCTTCCTCAACAAGCCGTAGTGTTTTTAAAATAAAATAAATACCATATACTCTTTTATGTATTTTGGTATTGAAAATGGTTTTGATAAAGGATTCTATTATATCAATATATTTAAATGATATATTGTGATTGAAATGTGGAAATGTTATCATTCCTTTATATTGGTTTTATGTGTTATAATTTTATAATGGTACTTGGACATATTACGGTTGGTTACGTGATAAACCATATGATGGGTGGTGCCGCGAATACCAGGACGGGTGGTTACGTTATAACCTCCAATGCATTGGGTCTGGAAGTCGGCCATATGGCTATTCTATTAAGTATGTATGGAAGTTGGCCGAATGGCTATTCCATTAAGTGATATGTATGGAAGTCGACCTTATGGTTATTCAACTTAAGTATGTTTATGTCCCAAGTTACCTTTATATGTTATGTGATCTTTATATGGGTTTTTTGGTAATCTTTTGGTTACAGAAGGGTAAGTAATGAACTTTTATTTAGTAAAGAGTTTTTACTACTTTGAAAAGGTGAAAAGTATTACTTTGATATAGTATACATGGTTTACTTGTTGTTTTGAAAAACTAACAGTCTTCATTCTTTGTGTATCCCTTACTGAGCTTTCTATGCTCATCACAAGTTTTTGAAATGTTTTTCACAGGACATAATGTGGAATAGGGTCAAGGATGGGATCAAGGGAAAGTCATGCAACCTAAAACATGGAGTTGGACATGTTTCTTTTTAAGAGTTTTTATTTTATGTAGACTTAGTTAAAGTTTCTACTTTGTAATCTTTTGAGATGTAATAGTTATGTCCTAATTCTCTAAAACTCTAAACCTGAAAAGATCCTCATTGTGAATTATTCATTTAATTAAATATTAAGTAAGGATTAAGGTCGGGGCCTTGTATTTTTTATCTTAGTTTGAAAGATATAGTATAAGATGTGGTGATGAAAAATAACTAATAAATGTTCAATTTAAAAATAAAAAAATAAATCATACAATAATATTTATATTATTTCATATACATAATGATAAAAATTAATATATAAACGAATTCCAGTATCAGGGAATATAAAAATTTAAATGGAAAAAAGTATATTTAATACAATTGAAACCAAATGATATTAATCATGAATGATAATAAGTTATATATTATAGAGAATATTATTCCAACTGAAATAGTTTTTGAAACATTATGGGTAATTAAGTATAAAACAAAACATTTTCAATGCAGTGGAAGACCTTAGATACCTCATTACCAAAATCACCGGGCTATGAAAAATCAAAATCTTATGTTAACTAAATAAATAATGTGAAACTTTCACTAATTGTTTTTAATGAATCATGTTACTCAATTATATTGGTTGATGAATACCACTAAATAATTTCCAATGTAATGTTCTGTTTGGGATATATCAATGAATCGACTTAATCACCCAAATTTTACATGGGAACCTCCTCATTAATAGAATACTCTATCATCTCATGATAAATAAGGATGTGGAGGTAATATATCTTGGATGAATCTATAGAGTCATTAGATCACATAAGTAACCATTTAAATGGAGATTCCCTCCTTATATATCCCTCTAAGATTCTCCTTGAGTTTCTATAAATTTAGTTTTACTTTCATAAAATATGGGAAAATTCTATGCCAATTGCAACTCATTATAACCATTAACTCAAGAAAATTATCCCATACATTTCATATTTTTTAAACATTCATTATATTATTTTCAACATCAGATAGATCTAAACATTCTCTAATATATTCTAACTACCAATAATCATTCATAACGTGTAAGGATAATCATACAATATGATTCCTCATATTATTACACTTCTTATATGACCCAATGATGTGGATAAATAAATTTTTACAATATCAGTAAATCTTATGAAATGATGCTCCTAATGGAAGATAATATGCCTCTTGTAATTATTATGTCATACCCTATGAAAAAACCCATATTATACCATATTATATATCCATAAATACATTATATATATAGTATTTATAAAATATATCCCCCAATATCCCACTTAGTAATAATCGGTTTATGTGTTTTGTCATTTCACTTTATATTGTATCATATAAAATAAGAATTTAATCCATATAAAAAATCCATTTGGATATATTCCAAAAAAAATAGAATGGTGACATTGAATTCATTATCAATCATATAATATGAAATACTTTGTGACTATCCATCGAAGTTTTCATCTGGATAAACACTAAATACTTTTTAAATTAATAGTTAGAGATTTATAATACTAAATCCACATTTATTCAAATATTAATCATAAACCCACATGACTTTTTAACCTTGAAAAAAATATGAAATCTAAATTTCCAAAAGGTAATCAATGAGTTTAATATTGAAAATCATTGATGATACTCAAGAAAAAAGGGATATGATTTGATATCCAGCAGACACATGTATCTATATACATGTATCCATCAGTTGTATAATATACAAGCACACAGAATCATATAATTTCATTTTCCATGATATTAAATAATCAGGGAACACATTTTATTTTAATCACATATAGACAACTCAAATGTTCTTGATTCACCATGTATAGAATAATCTGGTCAATAAATACATCACATGTTTTCATCTATGTAGATGAGAGCACTTCATTCCCCGCATCTAGACAGATAAGTGAATCACATATATATTATCTAACTACAGTCAGAAACTTACTCAATCAATCATAGTTAAGGAATCATATTTCAAATTCATCAAATGAGAATAAAAACAGCATCTTGGATAAGCCTACAAAGATAATAGAATCAGCAACATACGCAACCAATATAAAAATATAAAACCATTGATGCTTTTATAGAAAATATATCAATGTATGTAGGGTATTATTCAATTAATCATACCAAAATCATGTATGAGGATTCAATATGATGCTTCCACATGAAACATACCTGATAAATAGGGTATGAAAATTCATGTGTTGTACATGGAATTCTTTGAAAAATATAAAACTTGTTTTATGCCTCATAAATAAATTTTAATATCTAAAAAATCATACTCACACTAAACATAACTTTTTTCACAACCTATAACAGTTGATGATAAACATCAGTTAGAGATAACTTTATGTAAAACATTGATAGGTTAATTATAATTTCACATCATTTAATATATATAGTCAATGTATAATAATGACAATGCAGTGGATTTCTTATATATAAAATGATATATTTTACATTTTTATACCAATTTATTAATTACAACAAAAAAATACATTAACACTCATATAATCCTATAACATATGATATACCACTGTATAAGTCTTATATTTTCCATGCTTTTGGGATTTTGTTAAAAATAATTACATCTCTAAGTAATACATTACACATCTCTATGTACCCATCTGATAGAACCCCTATAAAAACTCTATTTATGGTAAACTCTATAATAAATGTTACTTTTAATAATGGTGAGACATAAGACTCATTTTCCAAATGTTCATCTTGTTAAATAAAATATTAAAACTATATTACTTAAAAAAACCAAATTTATATTTTAATAACTTTTAATATATACATACAACTCAATATAAGTTAATTATCATAAATATTTTTATAAAATAGTATAAAAAAATCATGAGTTAATTTTGGTAATATTTTAAACTACTAATAATAATTATTTTCAAAACATATTAATCTTATTTATGTTATTAATGGAAATTTACTTCATTATAGATACTAAAATGTACAAAAAAAATTAATATTTACTTATATAAACCAAACTATTTTTGGGAAAAAGTGACATTTGGCTTAAATTTTGACCGAGATAATATTTTATTTATTTCACAGTCAACTTCTTTATGTCATGTATACTCCCATGAGACTCTTAGAAACAATATTATATTCAAAATATCATGCTAATATATAAAAACACTTCTCAATTTCGGAAATAAAATTTCATTCCATGAGAGATAATATTTATTAAAAACTATTTTCTACCATATATTATGTGTTATTCTACATATTTTATAGAATATTCTAAAAATAACATTTTATTATTTTAAATATACCACAAAAGGTTGTGATATCACGTCCTTATCACATTAAAAAACAACTTGATAAACTTATATATCCTTGATTACTTCAAAATAATCTATTCAACAATGGTATTGAAATCCATGAATAATAAACCATTTGTAACATCTCATATTTTTCATAAAAAATCTTTGTTTACAAAAAATATTATCTTATCACATAAGAGAAATTATTTAAATAAACACATCCTCTATTTAAATAAATTTGAGATTGAAATGTTCCATTTTATTTTACCCCATGATTATGTAATACCATGCTTCATGATTTGAATACAAACTAAAATCTCATTCAATTATTAACTTTATTTTAATATTTATATATTTTCAAAACCATTGTAATATATATATATTTGGAATTAAATATACTTTTAAATAATTGAATTGATTTATATAGAATCAATAATTAATCTGTACATTTGATTGAGTCTTCAATATCCCGTAAATAAATCTCAACATTTACATCCAACGGAAATATACCGCTAGTTTTTATCACTAATTTTAAGTCTCAATGACATAGGATGACTATTAGATAAACCAATCTCATCCTAATCAAATTAAATATTTACCATTTGTTTTTCTCTAATATAATCCAATTCTATAAACCATATGAAATTATCATATATCCTCATAAATTTTATGAAAATTGACTTTAATTCAAGTCATTCACATTATTGATTTTTTTTATGATGATTCAATAATGAAAAAAACAGTCAGATCACATGTTAAAGGATATTTTCAATATCAGAAAGCTATTAACCTGTCTATTCATATTGAATATATTTGTAGAGAGTATAATTACTTTAAGGATTTATCATCCAATATAATTCCTTTCAAACCAAAATAGAATTATTCTATGATTATCATTATCATGTATATCCTCATGTTATAAAACATTAAGGATTGTTATCATGGGACAGTGTTGCACTAATATATAAATTCTTTCCTTCCTGGAGAATAATTATTAAATTCTAATACTAGTCGAAAATATTTCATGAAATAATCTATTTTTTGTATAGGATTAATATAAAATTATTTTTTAAGAATGATGAAGATATCAATTATATATAATTGAATATATTTCATATGGTTATCATATTTTATATTTGTTTAATAATGAGTCTTATTAAATATTCACTATATAAAATAGTAAACTCTTTTAAAATTGAATATGTCAATTATTGGGAAAATATCTATATTTCACTAATTAATGACCCATTTTCTCTTATACCTCATAAATTTAGCTATTTATGTAAAAAATCATGTCAATAAAATCAATTTTTACTCACAGATAGTTGATTATAAGACTCGTTTCCCATCAATCATAAAGATAAACTCAACACCATCCATATGGTTTCAACTCATAGGGTTTACCATTTTATTGTTACCCAAATTTAATGTTAATAATGATGAACCTAACACTATAGGTAACCTTATTACTTTCTACAATTAAATATGATAATCTAGGTGTACCCTTTTTCCTATAAACTAACATGGTTGGATGATCAAGGCCTTGAAAATTATTTTCTATAGAAATAATATAATACTTATAATTTTTAAAGTGGATATAATATCACTATTTTATATAATTTGGTCACATTATATATACATTCTTCTAACAATTTAGTTTGATATCATTATCATTTCTCGAGAATCAATATATTCAAAGCATATCGATGTCTATTTATTTTCATAAGTCATATTTTTTTTATTAACCCAAATTTTAATCAAACTATATTAATACATATCCAAATGAATCTTATAATACTTCTCATACATAACGTATGTGAAACCATTTTATATTAACGAATTATATTTATATAAAATCAATAATACCAAAAAGAGTAATCATTGAAGGATAAATTGAAACAACTATGTTTTCCTTGATAAGAAATAAGCCTACATGCTAGTGAGTAGTTCAAATACATTGTACCCAAACACTAATGGTATTATAAGGATTAAATCACCCGTATAAAATGTGTTTGAGTTAATTGGAAACTTTATACCCAATATATACATGAATTGAATCTAAAACCATATATACTCTAAATTAAGATTGTGAATCCTTAAATGTAGATGGCTAGATATTTTCCTTCACTCATAGATTCTTGATAGTAAACACTAAATAAAAACCATAATTTTCTTCACACTGAGATGTATCCATAGATCAACTTAATCACTCAATATTTGAGAGGTATCTTCCTAAAAGTGTCAATAGTTTAGAATATCATATTGACTAAGTAATGAGTCAGATCGAATATATTCTCTAATGGAGTGGAGATTCCCTAGAGATGATGTTGGATTCGGTGTCCCCTCCACCTTCAATAGGAGAGGGGACCCAAATCCCATCTCAAGTCACATTTCATTAGGTTTTCTAGGGTGTAATGAAGGACTTGATTTCATTTTCTCTAGTCATGCAACACTTAGACATTCGTATAATCAATATTTATCTAAATTTTCCTGGGGTATATCATGGAAAATCAGTGGTTCTAATTTCTTAGCAAGAATTCCATGAGACATTTTTGTTGACCTCTACATATCTAGTGGTAATGTTTGTTTGTTGTTAGATTCAAATTGATCTGTTTGATAGGTTCTTGAATGGTGAATAGGGATTAATAATGTTTTATTTTTTTGGGATCCTAGGGCTATGATATATCCTAAATTTCTTCACTGACGAGGAAGATCTATTTCAGGCTTTGTCTAGGTATGGAATATCTTTTCATGAATTTCATTTTCATCTTCTCTGCCGGTCGGTCGACCGCTATATGAACAAGGAAACTTCCAATATTTTGATTCTTATTTAACTTCTTTTTCTACCACATTCCTTCCAGAACTCATCTCTCTATTAGTGTATAGAATACTACACTGGTTGTATCTTCTGTGCTGATGATAGTCCTCTACTATAAAACATACTATTGTGGAACACATTTGTGTTGAAAGCTAACTCTCAAATCCTCATCCATAAGATGTATAGACCATTATTGAGGTAGAATAATGGGATTTTAAAACAATCCTTTATGAATAATTGAATATTTTTTTCTATTTGTAATAGACAGGGACAATTTTATCTTGAATAATGTAAAAGGTATTCTTGTGTTCCTTTGGTCGAAATATCTCATCTTTTTAAAGGGGGCAAGGATCCTTTAAGTATTTCAATGGATCTCATTATTCCATCTCCCTTGGTTTCAGGATATATTCTCCTTATATTGTTTTAAGGGAATTTGTATTCGTAAGTGGATGTTGTATGGGAATCACAAATAATAAAGGAATACTTCTCTATCAGAGCATCCGATCCTGAGGGGTGTAATAAAATTTTTCAAAAAAATAACAAAGAATACGTAAAGGGATATGAATGATCTAAATATTTCAGCTACCATTGATTTTGTGAAGCATGGAGGAATACTAAACAACATGATTAAGAAGGTTCCTGATCCTGTGGTGATGTGGGGTATTATTGTGTTGGGTAGTGTCCTACATCCCATACAAAGGAAGTAACAACAAGAAAAGGTAATGTTATGTATGTGGATGGTAAACATAGAAGACTAACTTTTTTTCAATAAAAATGGTGGTGAGGAGTGATCCTATTTCCTTTTAACCCCTTGTCAATATGAATGAGAACTCTTATGCATTTGTTTTATGGTATGGCAGTGGATATCATATTGAAATAGGGAATCGAGCTTTAAATGAGGGTAGTTCAAACGTAGTTAAGGGGTGAAAGTCCTCAAAGTCAGGAATGTATGAGGAGGAAGTTCTTAGGAGAATTCCTAAGAGAAAAAATATAAATCTGATGATATGTAGTGGGATTGTTGTGCTGGATGAGGAATGTCCATTATAGGAACCATTCTCGTTCCATGAGTATGATCTCTAAGTGGTAGTGGATATGCATTTGCCTCTTTTATCTCTGAATAATTATGAAGAAGAGGTCTATATCCAAATCTCTACGGACATTGTGAAGGGAACATGACTCACAAGAATTCATAGATATAGTAAAAAATAAGGATTTAAAGGGTAACCACATTGTAGGGTGGGGGTATTATGGTTATGTGGATGAAATCCAAAGGCTGAAATGACTATTCTCAGATTTGGAAGATGATGGAAAATAAGTCAGAAAGTAGGGCCAAGGGGATTTTTGATTGATCCACGACCCATGTTGATAAAAATATTTAATTTCATTGTTGTTTAAAAATGAATGAAACTAATTAAGTGCAGTGATTCAAAAAAACAAGACTAGTGTGTGTATTTGGAAAAGAGGAATAAGAAATTGGAAAGAACTGCCTAGATATCCTTATTTATTCAAATAAAAAATGCAGAAAGAGTCTATAAAGTTCGTGGATTCAAATGAGGGTAAGTATATAATCATAGTTTAGGAACATTAACGTGATTCCAATAAAGAAAAAAGTTATTGTATTTACAAAAAATAACTACTTTTTGCGTGCGACTTCAATGAAATAAAGATTAATGTAGAGGAATACATCCAAACATGGGAAATTTTATCAAATCACATTGAAGACCTTTTCGAATATTTTTTTGATACAATGGTCCACAAACATCATTATTGGTATATACCAAGTAAGAAATTCCAATATTTTTAGTGACATTTTTAATGACATTTTGATTTATTACGTCGTTTTAAAATTTTTTCTATGAACTTGTATGGTTTCCAACTTTCCCATAAAAGTGCATTTGGAAATATAAATTTTAATCTTATTAGTAGTATATTGGATATGGAAGGAGAAGGAAGAGATCATAGGATAATTTTTTTGAGGTTTTGATCACCCGAACAACCTTATTAATGGATACTACTTCTTTAGAAAAACCTTGAATATACTCCTCAAGTGTTAAGAAATTTACTCATAATTTCATAACACATGCCTAAATATTGTAATTTTTATATACTATTTATAGTTGGTTATTAAATATAACTCTCTTATATTTTAAATATTTTTGATACATTAATTAAATGACGGTTAATATAGAAGATATATGAATATCCACTGTGATTTTTTCCTAACAATGTTTTCTATTAGTTGAAAAATTTCATTTTTTGTGTTTTTTTTAACAAGATTCATAATGATAGGTTGGAAATATTGTTATGAATGTTTTAGAAAGACATAATTTTATCATTAATTTGTTTATTAAATTTTAAAAATATTCCAGAGATTATTTGATGATCTCAATATTTCTAAAATCATATAAAATTTAATGATAAAAGATGATGTTTATTTATAAGGGGAGTAAAAAATTTCCTACTAATAATTTCAAAAATATATTTACATTTGGGTAAATATTTCTAGATGGCATGTTAATAATAAATTAGAATATGGGAAATCAAATAGATGGTGATAAAACAAATAAATTCTAAAAATGTACAATTATAAAAAATTTATATTTGAGGAAATTTACCAAAAAACCCATCAGATAATTTTTTTTATGAAGTTATATTATTTTATATTGTTGAGTTTATAAAATAGAAGATCAAACATAATTAACCAAATTTACTAAATAAATATCACCAAAGTCTTTTATGGATAGACCATAATGGGTGAACTAAATAAGACATATATATAACGGTATGTTGTCCAGGGGGATTAATGAAAAATGTTGTCAGTAGACACATGAAATTGAACAAATTTCAGTATATGTTTTCAAATAGACATCAATTTCTGATAATTTGGTTGTTTTGAGCATTTTTGTCTTTATAAACAAAAATAAATAAATAATTATAGTTTATCAAAATGTGTGATCAAAAGGGAAAAAAATAAAAAAATTTAAAACGGTTGATCTACATGAATAAATCATGAAGTTTTATAAGAAAATAAGAGAAAATTTGAAATAGAATATCACATTTGATTAATGTATTTAGAATTTAATAAAATATAGTCTACCATATTTTTTATGTAAAAAAAATATATAGAGGAATTGTTTTTAGACTAATATTTTTTCTGAATGTACAAATTAATTTTTTACAATTTTATAAAATATGACACTAAAGAAATTCCATCGGATTTGAATTTCTAAAAAAATTGGGTTATAAAAAGTGAGTTGAGTTTAAGTGACCATAAAGAGAAAAATTGATCATTTGGATATACATTTTTTTAAAAAAATATAGGTCAAACAGAATCTAAGTAATAATTATTAATCAAAGAAGATCTTAATGTAGTACTTATAATAAATGCATCAGATAAAAATTAATAATGTCACCAGATAAACATTGTAGATATTTTTTTCTTATGATATTTGATCTAAAGAATAATATCTAATAAAATTATATATCATGGAGTAGTCTCTTAATATTCTATCAAACCAATATCTACAAGAAAAAGAAATAAGATATTTTCATAAAATCTTATAAAGTCCAAAAATAGGGCATTTCTAAATTTTTTCATTCAATTAGTTTGTTATCTGGTATAGTTTCCATAACATCTAACGTTGAGTTTTTTAATAAAGTTACATTATCGACGTTTTCATAATATTTAATAAGAATCGTGAAGACTTTATAGAAGTTGAGAAGAATTTAGTTAAATTATAATATGTGTGATCTTTGGTTTGGTAATTTCAATGTACAAGAAAATTAATTTTAATTAATACCTTTTCTCTTTTGAGAGAACATATAAATTGGGGTGAAAATTATAAGGTACATAACATTTTTCATATTTAAAAAACATCATATTGTTGCAAAATATGTGTTAGTATATGATTCCAATATAATATTTATTTCATATTGAAGAAATTTATGAATTGATTTTTTTAAAAAAATTATAAAATGATTCTGTTCAAAATACTAGATTCTGAAATCAAACAATGATTCCAATAAATTTTGAGGCACAACTATATTTTTAATCAAATAGAACATAAGTTTTAAGAATAAGTAGATATTTATTGAGTTCATTAGATAATGTTTACCAGATTAATAAAAGAACACCAGATGGACATTACTAGATGTAAGAATAAAAAAAATTAAATAAATTGTTCATAAATATAATTCACAATGTTTTATTCTTTTCTAGAGGCTCAGTTTTGAATAAAAACATATTAATTGACAAGGGTCAATAAATTCATTCCTATTGGGAGATAATATGAGTCCAAGGGTTGTTAGATCAAAATTTTTATTGAATTCTTTCTAACAGTAACATTTCATAGACCCATTGGAGTGTACATGGAAAGGATGTGGGTTCTCACAATATGTCCAAAACATGTAAACCTTATGTTTCTTGTTTACAATCTCATATTTTTATTCTTGTGAGTTTATTATATAATTTTTTAATTAATGTTAATATAAAAAATTTCACTGTTTTAGTTTTATAAATTTAGAAATTTGGAAAAAGAAACCCACAATTAAATCCCATGATCTTATTTGTTCAATGATATAAATGATATTCTATTGGTATCAGGTCACATGTCCCCCTAAAAAATACATATCATTCAAACCCACAATATATTCGAAAATAGATTTATTCTTATATTCTATAGAAAAAATTATCGTGGATGTTAAAAAATTATTCCTTATCTTCTATCTCTTAGCCTCAATGTTATTAAAGTAGTTACTATTTGGATATTACATTTTGATGAAATTTATGTTATAAAATATTCTGAAAAGTAAAACATTGACCTTAATAGGAATTATATAATCTTTATTCTAATTTCCATATTGGAATAATTTTCATAAGGATGATGTATCTCCAAAAACATTAGTATATTTTGCACAAGAATGAAATTATATTTTATAAAAACACCAAATTAAATGTGGTGAAGCTATAAATCAAGAAAAAGTTGTTTAATGATATCAAAAAGATGGATAAACAAATATTAAAAATTATTTCATCCTTGTCGTTAATGTTTTTAGAAATATTACGGGAAGTTAATATGTATTGAATTATTTAAATATTGTTATGAGACTCTTGAGAAACCTCCATGATAGGATTGACTCTAAAATTTATTATTTACAAAATAAATATTATTTATTTCTTGTATAACTGGATAAAATTACAATTCCTTAAATAATGAGGAATTCTCCAGTATTTAAAAATTATTGCACTGATGATTTTTTTTGAAATTAAGAGAAATAAATAAATCCAAGATACCTAGAATTTTGACTTAAATGATTCAAAAAAAATCAAATGACATGATGATTGAATATATCATGTCTATTATCTATAAAAACAATTGAATGGATATAAAAAAGTATAGTGGAAAACATCCACTCAAATGTTTTGAGTGAGTATAGAATTTTAATATCACTATTAAATTTTATTAGAATAAATTTGGTGAATATGAATTTCAATATGAAGGAAAAACATAGTGGAGGAAGACTAAGATATCTTTTATAGAAGATAAGAAATATACTATGTATAGAAAAAAAGTTCACAGAGAAAATAACATGTATGTAGATTATGGATGATTAAAATGAATCTACTGAAAATAATTCTTTAAAAGATGAATGTTTAAAAAAATTATGAACCTTGTTTGGAAATGTTGAGAAAAATAAAATGCCCTAAACAGTGAAGAATACGTAGGTAAAGAATAATATAGAAAATATCAACACAGATATGAACATGTAACATTCCTTGAGAAACATTAAAAAATAATAATGAAATAAAAATGATGAATTAAAACAATATGGTAGTAAAAAAATATTTCCATAAATAAAATGATGAGTTTAATCAAGAGGTAGAAAACCTTATACTAATTTTTTTAACAAGGAACAATGCTATAATATCATTGTAATAAACATGATGTCATGGACGATGAGGATTGTAAAACCCAATCCAAAATATAAGAGGTTTAATGTACCTTAATATATATGAATTAAATTTCAACAATTCTATGGATGTAAAAGCTGAATCATCTCAATTAGGTAACAAAAAATAATTCAATCAACTAGTTGAAATATCCACCGAATAGATGTAATATTTCATCTAATTTTACTCACAATGTATTTTATAAAAAAAATTGGGAAATCATGGTCTTATAAAGGATGTGAGAAATCTATCACAAAAACAAATTTTGTGAATTACCTTTGTAATAATGTCACCCCATTCTAGGAGGATGAAAAAACTAAAAGTTTTTATGAACCTCAAAAAATATATTATAGGTAAAGATTATATTTCAAAATAATAACATTATTTAGTGGCTATTTTTTATTTTATTCAATATTTTAATTAAAATATATAAAAAGTTAGTAAAAAAATGTCTCTTAATTGAAGTAGGTATCAAATTAGGGGGAGAAAAGTAAAAGAAATTTAAGTAACATTTCAATGCTATAAGGACATGAAAACACGAAATCTTAAGAAGTTATAAAATTTCAAATATAAAACCGGTATGAATTTATGGAGGATGTTTGTGGAATATGTGACCAATCATATCAATTTTTAAAAGAATTTTTTACTACTATTCGAAGGCAATTTTTTATGCAATGAATGAAAAATAAGATTTAATGAAGAAAGTTTATGAAATAAACTTTCCTGTTAAGATAAGACTAAAATTTAGAAAATGTAAAAACATGGACTATTAATAGTGGTTTATCCTCACATGATAGATTACATAAAAAATTAAATGATATTGAATATTATAATGTATGAGTAGTTATTTTTTGAAATGATGATTCTTTAAAAATCACGAGGATCATACAGTTGATATTGAATATGAGAAACAGAAATATAATAATGTTATATATATTGACGGGCCCTAGTCCAAGTTATATTAGTTGATAAAACATTGAGATTATTATAATAAAATAATTTTTCATAAATATTCAGGTATAATCAGTAGTATGAAATATGTTATGGTTGTTTCCATGGGAGAAAGAACCAACATAAAACCGTTGTAAATTGGATAACTTGGTAGCTCATGTTATTTATGTGATGAATATGAGAACAAATCCTGGCATCAATGTCTAGATCATCTTCACTAAGAAAATTATGGAAAACCCATAAATGTTAATATTTTATGAAATGATATAATTTTGAAAAGTAAAGAAGATGGTGTTTGTGCAACATTTCAAAAAAAGGAATATTATTTGAAGAGTATATAATAATTCTAAAGATCGATCTAAAATACCTCTTGAGCTCATTAACTAAAATTTATGTGGACTGATAAGACATCAGTTAATTAAATGGTATTCTTGATTTATTTCATTTATTAATGATTTTACTCAAATGGAAAATATTTTTTAATTAATCATAAATTTCAGGTTATAGAAATGTTTATATTTTTTAGAAGATCTATATAAAGAGATTTGTGGTTTTATGTTCATAACAAAATAAAATGTATCTTAAGAGAGTTCACATGTAATGTTTTTGAATCATATATGATAAAAAATTGAATTAAAAATCTATACATCACTCATTATGCCAATCTAAAAAATGGATTTATAGAAAATAAAAACAAAATATTGGTGGAAATGGGAAGACCCATAATTCATGAGTCGAAACATTCTATGTTTTTTTGGTGATAAATTGTTATTACTAATTTATATGTACAAAAATGATGTTTTATAATTATGGAATAAAACCTAACATCTTATAAACATTTTTATAAGAAAAAACCATCAGAGAAATATTTTAATGTTTGTGGAGATCTCCATTACCTAAATATTAAAAATCTCGATCATTTAAAATTTTATGAAAAGGATCAGGATAGAATTTGTATTAGATATTCATTTAATAATAGAAGTTTTAAATGTTGTAAAAATGTATAAAAAGTTGTTTGATTCCTATGATGTGAAATGTATGGAATTTACAAATTCCTTAATATTTTAAAAAAATGTTATGTATGATATTTCAAATAATTTAAATGAAAATTAAAAAATTGAAAATGAAAATGAGATAAAATATGTGACTAAATATTCCAATGAATCATGGGGTGAATAATGTGATGCGGGAATAAGATATCTATAATTTTTTACTCTATAGAAAAAAGTTGAATATGAAAATATTATTGAAAATCCAAATAAACTCTTGTTTAATCAGGAAGAATGATGAGATTAGAAAATTAGACATCCCTTATTTCATAGGTTAACCCAAAATCAGTTTCTGAAGTACTAGAATATAAATATGTGGTATATTATATGAATGAGGAGTTTCACCAGATAGAGAAGAATAACCCCATAGAGATTGTTCCATGACTAGAATGAAAGAATATTTATATCTACAAAATGTGTGTTTTGAAACATTATGAATGAACATGGGAATGTTTCAAGAAAAAAACATTACTTTTTATAAAGGCTTTTCATAGGTGCAAGTTGTGTATTTTATATAATTTTCTTTCATTGAATGATTGGAAACATCCAAAATGTACATGGAAGTGGTTAGATATTGTTATTAATTTTTGCAAATTATTGTAATGTTATCTATCTTAAATGGGGATAACAAGGAACAATTTTATATTTTGAAACCATATGGGTCACTACTTGATAATGATTAAATCAAGATTCTTCTGTTGAATAAATCCTCGTATAATGTAAAATTATCTCTCTGCGTCGGGTACTACAAACATGATAGTCTTTTGGAAAAGTTTAATTTTTCAGAAAGAAAGTTTGAATGCAACATATACATGAAGTAGAAAAAATCATGTAAATGTACTATTATTTTATATGTTTATGGCACAATTGTTTTAGGGGATAGAGAAAAATATTGTAAATATTTTTCTAATGAAATGAAAAAAAAATTTAAATTTTAATGATAAAAAATGTAAACTTATTTCAATTATTACATGTCAATATAGAGAAAGGTGTATTTAGTATCCTAAAAATGTATAATAAGGAGTTATTACAAAATTTTGTATTGGGAGACTACAAAGAAGATTCTATACCTATTTTTGTTGGGATAAAGATGAGTAAATATGACATTAGGTAAGGTGTTAATCATAATAAGGTTAAAATTATTATATGGGTTGTCTAAAATAATAACATATATTGGAAGTAATAATATTTTTGAGATAAGTGAAATTAAAAAAGTATTAAGGGTTTTATCAGAAAAAATTAATAATATAAATGTTCATAGATATAATGATGTTAATTGTGCCGGTGATTTCAATAATAGAAAATACACTTCAAGAGGACCATTTATCTTGGGAGAATGTTTTTTTGGAGTCAAATCAAGAAAAAAGATCAATAAAATTAAGTACAATGGAATCATAATATGCTTCCCCCACACATGGTTAAACATAAATGATTTGAATGAAATTAATGGTATATTTAGAAAATTTGAAGGTGAAGTTGTCTACACCATGGATGATTCATTGTGATAATCAAAGTGAAATTGATCTTATAAAAAACATTGTACAACATTCAAGATCAAAACACATTGATTTAAAATATCAAATCATAATACAAAAAATTGGTGTATATTTCATACTGGAATATAATTCTATGAAATATCAAATAGCTAATGTTATCAAAAAATGTTACACCAAAAGAGAGATTTGTGGAATTCATGTTGCGACATCATTTTCATCCTCCACCAATGAATTCCTGAAATCAATAAGTAATATTCACCAATGTGATTTGGAGAATATTTAAAAAGTTGAAAAATGTGAAAAACATCGACCTTAAAGTGGGAGAGTAAACTTTCTCCAACAAAAGTGAAGATAAATACATTTCATTCAAAATTGAATATAAAAATGTAGTTATCATAAAATAGGGGATAATAAAAGTTAAGAGACATAATTTATGGGTGGTTTATCTTTACATGGAATCAGATTTTTATGTAACCAATGGAAGGAAATCATTAAAAACATTACATTATATATTATTTTGGTGTTAAGACATACTCTTTGTGTAAAGTAGTGATTAACTAAAATTTGAAAAAAAATGAGTTGTGAATATATTTGAGTTATAATGATTTAATGTTATTAAAATTTGTTATTAAAATTTTTTCAATAAATAAAAATGGTGGGTAAGGATACATGGTTTTATTTTACTAATGAATTTTTTTTTATTTTATAAAAATATTTTTTTGCAATATGATTTTTAAACATGTAGTATAAAGTTTGGAATGACTGTTTTTTATGATGTTTCTAGAAAGTCAAACTATTTCCCTAATATATTTTATGAACATTTTAACAATATATTATGATAATAAACAGATCTTTAATTTAAAAATATCATTAATAATTTAATGATACATGTTGATTTTATACAAGGGGATAATGTACAACTTTTCTAAATAAACATTAATAAAAGAGTCCTGATCAGACCGACCATTAAAAATAGAGAATCAAGACGAAGTTTGAAGATGTGCTAGTAGATAGGAGGTGATCAAAAAAAGAAAATTTCTAAAGAATATAATTACTAAATGATTTCATTGGATTCACATTTCAAGAGAAAACCACCATATGTTGTTTGTTTAATAATGTATGGTGTTGTAAGTTACTGCGTTTTTAAAAATAGATATTTTTCCTTAAGACACTAGATACACCAAATATAGATCACAAACTGAATTTTTGAGATCGACCAGAATGAAAGAACCAGATTTTAACATGATAACATAGAATGATTTCTAGGTTAGAAATTAATAATGTTGTTTGTAGACATAAGAAAATGAAAATGGATCATGAGTTGTAGTCTACTTGGTATTACTTTTCATGATATTGATTATTCTTGAGTTTTTCATTTTAAAAAATTAATGAAAAGGGGAGTTTATTATGCTCTAAAAATTAATTGAAATTATTTTTCATTTTTCAATCAATAAAAGGAGACAAATAAAATATCATGAAATGTGTGATTTCTACTGAGAAAAAACAATTGTCAAATTTCTAATGTGAAGAGATGGCCACAAGGAATAGAAAGTTTTATTTGATTAATTGCACTAGAATTTTCAACAATATAGTCAACATATTTAGTATATAAATTGCTACAGACAAAGGAAAATGTGTTTCCTACTTTTTTTAATGAATGATGTAAAGTTTTTTTTGTGAATTTATGCATTACACCACTAAAGGAATTCCATTAGATATGCATTTATGAAAAATTGTTGTATAAAGTTTAATCTAATGTAATGTGACAGAACTAAGAAATGAAAATCAACTGAAAAAAAATCATATAAATAATATAGTTCAAAGTGATGATGAGGATTAATGATCAGACAAAGAAAAATAGACATTTTGTTTATAACAAATACATCAGACAAACATTAATGATGTCACTCGATGAAATTTTTATATAATATTGTTTATTATCATATTTTATCTATGGATTATGTGATATCAAATAGTTCACTATATAGATGTATTTTTTATGATTATATTTAAAAAACATCTATTGGATAGAGAAATAATAGGTTTGAATAAAAACCTGAAAAACCGAAAAATAAGACTTTTCAAAAACTTTATTTTGGAAAAAGTCTTCATGAATTTTCTTAAATTCTAAAGTTAATAAAATTTAAATAACATAAATTCACTCAGAAGGGTTGGGAATACTCTAGTAAAATTATTATATGTGAAAAAGTTAATTTTTTAATTTTAATATATTAAAAAATAAGTATTAATTTCCACCTTCTCTATTATGATAACACTTATAAATAGGGGTGCAATGTAAAATTTACTTGACATTGTTTATACATATTAAAAGAAAAATTATTTTATATATTGTTTCAATATGAGTTTACAAACCTTGTTTTGTTTCATGTTAAATAAGATCTGTGAACATTGTTTTTCATTCACATAGTTAGATATAGTTTCAATTTAGAGAAATTGATATAGAAATCAGATGATGATTTTGAGCATATTTTTAGGTGTTGTGATTTTATTAAATTAGATAGAACATAATATTGAAATATATTCCCATGGTTAGTGAGGTTCATCATATAGAGGATACTAAATGATGATAGTAATATAGAAAACCCTTTCCTAATTGAGTAATTTTATGGAATTTTAAATGAGATTTTTTTAAGTAGAATTTATAATGTTTGTTACATTTTTGGCCTAGTTTTGTAAGAAAAACACATAAATTTTTGGGAGGAATTATAATCATTCATATTTGGAGATAAAATGAATATAATGGGAATTGTATCAAAATTAGTATTCACTTATTTCTAATAGTAAATTTCAATGGAACAATAGTTAAATATCCATGGAAAGGATATAAGTTCCCACACTAAGTCTAAATATGGTACATCTTAGGTTCCTCATTTACATTCACATATTTAAATGTTTGTCATTATTTTAAAAAAATATTATAAGGAAAGTAAATATAACTATTTATAATGGCTAAATTTCATATAGATTGATATTTTTAAAAAATATATATACAACCATCGATTCAACCTCCCCCCCAGTGGTTCAATGATCCAAAGGATCTTTAAGTTTTATTATAGAAGATGTACCCCAATTGAATCCTTATAATATAAAATATCTAGATAGACAACAACATAAGTATTGAATTCTCTTTTGGAAAAAATAATTATAGATTGATAAAAATTGATACCCTATATTTTACCACTTCTCTATGGAGGTTATTAATGAAAAAAATATCGGGTTTACTACCACTAAGAAAAATAATCTTACGAGTTATTTGATAAGAGAAACATTACAATTGATGGAAAATCTAGAAAATATTTTCTTAATTTTGTCAAAAAAATGTTTCCATAAGGATATTGGGTCTCAAAACCTCTATTTAATGTTGGTACAAGCTTGAATGCAACATCATAGGGAACACTAAAGTGAATATGGAAATGCTAAAAATCATGTGAAGCATGTTTGAAGATATCAAAATGTTAGATTAAGAAAATATGGATAATTATTTCACTAGATTCAATGAAGTTATGTGAAACATTGGAGGACTTGGAGATCTATATTTAATATTAGATGATTTTTAAGAATGTAAGAAGAATGATCCCCAACAGGTTTAACTCTAAAATATTTACTTTAATAGATTAAGGGGATTTTAATCTTGATGAAATATATAACAATCATGTTAAATATAAAATTCAGGAAGATCCATCATTTAAAATAATAACATGAAATAAACTTATTTTTATGTTATGAGAAATATCATAATCTAAGATATTTTAATGATGACTTCATTCATTTGAAATGAAAATATATTGGGGAAATGAATGAATATTTCTCATCTCTTATCTCAAGTAAATTGTAGAGTTATAGAAAAGTATGATGGGAAACACCCTCTCAAATGTATATATTGTGGATAATTGGGAATTTAGTAATGAATCACCCAAGAGTCTAAATTTAGTGAATATAAATATCATTTTTTAAAAATCCTCAATGGTAGATGTTAAAAAAATCCTCTAAAGAGAATAATAAATCTACTTTTGGTAATATTCTTTTTACTAAATGTTGAATAATTATATTGAGATAGAAAATAGAGAATGACCCTACAAAAAATAGGTTATTATAATATTAAATTTAAAAAATATTTATAAATCGCTTTTAAAATGTTTAGAAAAAAATATTCCTCAAACAATAAATAAGATAAAGATGGTAAGGAATCTTGTTGAGAATATCGACTTAGATATGAACTTATTGAATGTACTAAAAAAATGAAAAACTCAAGAAAGAAATCAAAATGGTGAATTAATAAAGTATTATAGGTATTGAAGTAAGAAAAAATGACTTAAATAGAATGATTATTATATTAAGGTGGTCATAAACATTAAACTGAATATTAATGAATAAGTAAAGATATATAAAGATCTAAACAGAAAACATGTTTCAATATAGGGAATGGTTCTTAAAACCCAATTACAATTAATTTTTGATTAATGTACCAACATAAATATGAATTAAAATATAAATAAGTCTGTATAGGTAAAAGATGAAACATTTTAAGTTATTGTGAAATCTACTCCTATGATTCTTGTGAAATCTCTACCCACTAAATGTAATAGTTCATCTGATTTTATAATCGTTGAAATTAATAATATAAATTTTGGGAAATTGTGGATTGTTAAGTGAGGTGATAATTATATCACATTAACAAATGTTGAGGAAAACATCCATAAGAAACTAACCCCAATCCAGGAGGAAACAAAAAAACAATATTATACGAACCATGGCACACAGTTTACATACGAAGGGAATGTTTATATAGAAGATATAGAATAATTGAATATTTATAGTTTTTTAGTATGTATATCCAAAAATATTATAATATTTGTCACAACAAGACTCTTCCTAGAAGTAGATATGACATGTGGGGGAGAAATAAATGAATAAAACTAATTAGCCTTCATAATCCATTGAATGTCTGAAAACTAAAATCACAATATGTAAAAGAATTTCCAATATAAAATAAATTTGGATTCTTTGAGGAAATTTTTTGATGAATTGACCAATTATGTAACTTTTTGAAAATATGTGTTACTATTCATCTAGTAAAAGTTTCTTATGATTGGAAATAAAAATATGTTATAAAAAAGAATGTTCATGAAAGAGAAATTGTTGTTGAGACAACTCTAAAAACAAGAAAAGGGAAAAACCACAGGATTCATGTAGTGTTTTTGTGTCACAAATTACATGTTACATAAAATTATTAAACAATGTGAAAAAGCATGATGAATGACTTTTTAAATTAAAAATTATAGTTATCTATAAATAAGAGGAATCAAAATTACTGAGATTGAAGGAGAGAAAGTGAAATCTAAAGATGTTTTCTATATTGATGGTCTTAGATAAATATTAATTAATGTTAGATAACTTCATTATTATTTCGAGGAAGATATTTTATAAAATATTTAAAAATAAATAAATGTTTTGAAGATAGAAATTTTCGTACCATGGGAGAAAGAAATAGTAGAAATTTCATTCAAATTGGAGATCTAGTTTACTCGTGTAATTTTGGTACTGAATATGAGAAAAGGATGTCAAATCCATGACATGGGTATATTGGCCAGAAAATCATGAATGAATTTTTTAAATTGGATTCTATAAATGACATTCTATTATTGAAATTTTAAAAAAAAATCTATTTATAATGCCTTAAAAATGGAAGATGATTGGTCAAATCAATTAGAAATTATTCATTCATTCTATTAGAACTTTTGAACATATTAACTATGACTTATATGAAATAAAGAGACATCAATTAACAAAAGATTTTTTTTACTTTATCACTTTAATGGATTATTTCACTTGTATGAACTACATTATGTTCATAAATCATAAATATGAGTTTATAGAAATGATACTATTTTTTATAAGAAGTGTAGAAATATAGATGGGTTTTTATAAATTGAAATTGACAAAATAAAATGGATTTAATTACACATATAATTATTTTTAAACATATATGAATAAACTTGGAATTAATCATAAGTATAATGTTACTTACATATATAAAAAATAGAGTTTTAGGGAGGGAAAAAAATAATATTTTGGGTAAATGGGAAGAAAGATCACGACTGAGTGTAAACAATCTTTTTTTAGGGAAACTACTATCATTGTCATACATATATAAAATAGTTGGGTTTTAATGTGATAATCCAACATGATATCCTCTAAAACGTGGTATAAAAAACTGTCACTGAAATATTCCTTGTTTTTTGAATGTTCCTATATACTAAGGATCATTAATCTAGATCTTTAAAAATATGATGGAAAATATGATGCTGTAATTTTCTTGGGATATTCATCCAATTGGAAAAATTTTAAAATTTTCAAACAAAATTACATAAATTGGTGGATTCTTAAGGTATGAATGTTTTTTAATATCTAACTTCATTAATAAAAGTTGTTGATAATGTTTTGGATGTTAATCATGTAAATCCAATGTGAATTACAAAAGTGAAGTTGAAATTGAAACAAAATAAAAGACATAAGATTTATAATAATTGTGCAGTGATGAAATTGAAGGTGGAAGAAAATATTTGAAATTTTATACTCTAAATAAACAATTTGAATATAATAATATTTATTGAAATCATAACACTCTAGTCTAGACTTGAATAATATCGATATTAGAAAAATCAAAGATTAATTTTACCATAGTTTGAACTATAATCAATTTTAAATGTATATGAACCTAACAAAAGGGTAGATATTATCAATAAAGAGTGTGAAAATATAGTGAAAATGACACATGGAAAACAAATCAATGAATTTTAGGGAATAATATTATAGGAATAAATGGGTGTATAAAAATAAGATGAATAAACAATATGAAGTTTCATGAAACCAAGCCGGAATTTTTTGTTATGGAAATTCATAGGTGGAGGGATTAGATTTTAAAGAAATTGTTTCCCCTAAGTATAGGTTGTAAACAATCACAATTTTCATGGAAGTGACTTCACTTCATTGTAATAATGTTTATCTTAAATAAATACATTTAGGTTGATGTTTATATTAAGTAACCCTCTAGGATTATACTTTATAAATAAGAATTTAAGGGTTTAAAGTTATGAAAGCGTTGTATGGTTTGTAATAAGCTCAAAGATTCTAGTTCTCAAAACATGATAGTAACATCAAAAATATAAATCCTTATAAAGGGATAGTTGTTAGAAACATATATGTGTATAATATAAATTTAGTTACCCAAATTTCTATTTTTTATGTCGATGACCTAATTTTTACTAGGGATATAGAAAATTATTATAAGGATATCGTAAAAGAAATGAATAATAATTTTGAAATGTCAATGCTCATGAAATTAGCCATTATTACATCCATAAAATCCTAGTAGAAATAAATATATATTTTACTATCATAAGAGAATTAATAAAAATAAATTTTAAAAATGTTTTTTATGGGATTTCCCAAAGAATTTTCTACAATTATTTAATTTGGGATAAAAGTCAGTAAATAAGACGGTGGGAAAAGTGTTTATTAGAAATATTTTCAAAAGATTATATGAAGTAAGCTCTATCTAATGGCTTCAAAGAATAGTATCATTTATGATGTTCCTTTTTTGGGCATGATATCAAGGCGATCCCAAGTAATTCCATATATTGGAAAACAAAAATATAATATGTGTGGAAAGATGTACTTATTATTTGTTTTTATTTAAAAAATCAATAATAGACACTTTCATTGACATTCTAATGCTGATTGGGAAGAAAATTGCAACAATATAAAATCAACTTCAAAAGGAATATTTTTCGAGGGTGAATGTTCTATGTGCTAGAATGTATTATAAATATATTTGTAATTTTGATTAAAGTAAAAAAATCATATGATTTCACCAACCACACAAGCAAGAAAATTATTTGGGTGAATGTATAACATGAATATTTTAAAGAGAATGTTTCTACATAATTGAATATTCTTTTTGATAATCAATTTTAATTTATCTTTCAAAAAAACTTGTTCAACATTCAAAATCATTACACTATAATATAAAAAATAACTTATTAAAAGATAAAGTATCTGGTGGATATGTCATGAAAAAATACATTTATACAAATTTTTTTAATGTTTTAACAAAATCTATAATAAAATAGATATTTTTGGAAATGGTGTGGAAAATTTATCTTTTTTCCTCCATGAAAGTGTTATTAAAATATTATAAAGTAACATCCCCACTATTATTTCTATTATGTAGAAATAAAGGGATAAAATGTTCATCTTTTCTTGAATGGGGTAGAATAAAAGTTTTCTTTAAGAGGGGAAGAGTATGTGAATATCATTTGAAAATTAATCTTAATATGTGATTATCATAAAATGTGGGAGAATAATATTTCAGAAAAAAAGTAAGGATGATGTTATCATACCATGGACCCAAATTCTATTATCTCTAAAGGGTAAAAGTTATTTAAAAATATTACAATATATATTATCATACTTTCAGGACAATCTCTTTGAGAAAGAATATATTATGGTACAATTTTAACAAAATATTTGGCCTAAAAATATATTGTGAGAATGTTTATATGGTAAGAATGATGAGTTTTTTCCTAAAAATATATTCATTATCACCTTTTATATTCTAATATTATCTATAAATAGTGTAGAATGTAAAATATAATTGACACTTTTAGTATGTAAATAAATATTTATTTCTATAGAGGTTGTGCCTGTTTGTTTTTCCAAAAAAAAAATTGTTTTCTATTAAAGAGGAATTATGGATAATACCTTTTTACTAAAAAATAAGATATAGTTTCAATTCAAAACCTAACAAAAAATCGACAAATATTCCAATTATATTTTGACTCAAAATAATTATTTCAATGTCATAGAACTTTGGTTTTAAAAATAATCACAGGTTTAGTGAAGTGATTCAGAATAAGATTACTAGATAAAGATAGGAACACTATGAATACAATATTATATACAGGAATCATATGGACAATTGAGAGGCATGTTAAAGTTGCATAATTTTTAATTTTCATAATATTTTAGGGCATAGTTTTATAAGATAAAATTTAAACTACTGGGAGTTAGTGAAATTATTCTTACCATGAGATAGAAGGATACTAATGGGTGTCAGCTCAAAATTTGTTTTAACATCATTTTAAGAGTAAAATTTAATTGATCTATTATAGTGTCCATGGGAAGGATATATGTTATCACTCTGAGGTTGAACATCGAAAATATTGTGTTCCTTGTTTACTTTCTCATTTTTTTCATGCTATTGAGTTGGTTATAAATTTTGACATCAAAATTAACACTACCATGTTATAGGTTTTATATTTCATGATGTTAGAAATTCATTAAAATAAAATAATTTATTCACCCCACCCCCCTTTAGTTCAATGATCCTAATGAAATTCAATATCAAATCCTTATTTCATAATGGTCAAAAACTGATTTCAAATATTAAGGTTTAAGGATAAAATAAAAACAAGATTCTTAATTTAATAAATACTTATAATATTATACTATGATATGACCTATGATGTGGCTATGATATCATTATATCATACATAGAAATACACCCAAAGGCATAAAATGCTACTATTGTAATGATTATTTCATACCCTATGAAAAAACAATTATTCCATATATTGTATTCATATATAAATATAATATATCAACACTTTATGAAATATTACAATATGTATAGTACCATATAAAAATACATATTAATCTGTTTGAATTGTTTTTAAATATTCCAAAAAACGTTTTAAAAGTTATCATTAAATTTATAGTGAATCCCATAAAATGAAATATCTTGTGAACATTTATCCAAAATTCGTTTAAGACAATCAATAAACAATGTTAACATAAAATATGATTTTTTTAAACATAGTCAACATTTAGTCAACCAATTTTTTTTCCATAGAGCCTATGTTTCCTTTGAAATAAATATAAATTCTTATATTCATAAATTTAATTATATATTATACTCTAGGAAATCATTAGTGCTATACAACCTAAAAATGGATCTACATTGATCTCCATCAAACACTTTGATCTCTATTCCTATATCAACCAATTGTATCATATAAAAGAATTTATAATTTTATAGGACCTTTTTTCAATGCATACGTAACTAGAAGACACAAAGTATGCAAGTACCATATAGACAATTAATATGTTTTTTATTATCAAAGTATAGAATTGCCATGTTGATTAATAAATCACATGTAATTCGGCTATGTATATGGGAATATCACATTCCAATCATTAAAATAAATAAAATTCTGCATTTACTTTATCTATGTATGGTTATACACTTCTTTTGTCTATATTAATCAATATACAAGAAGACATATCCCTAATATGTGGAGATAAATCTCATCATGGTTTAGCCTAAATCGATAAACTATTCAGTAATATACTCAATCTTCTCCAAATTAGCTTAGTCTCAAAGGTTTTATAACAGAGTTACTAATGTATTAATGTAAACAATCTAGGTATCTTTGAAACTATAGGTATATGAATTCTATATGAAACATCACCCCTAAAATAAAAAATATGTCATGTATAAAACTCCATGTGTTATACAAGATTAGTTATCTAGCATAGAAAAATTATTTTATTCCTATATATTATATTTTGTATCTTGATATTAAATCATATTCATGCTAATCTTTAAAAAAATTATATCCTATAATACACTATTTTTATAATTGGTTATGGATAACTAAAATTCATGATTTCATATTTTCATTATAATTTCACTTCAAGAAATATATTCATCGAACATTAATGAATGAAAAATTGGAGACTTCTTTTTGTATAAATTAATACATTTATATTCCTAAACTAATTTAATGACAATAAAAAATCATATATTAGTTCTCATATAATCATATCTTGTATTATAGACTATCAAAAAAGGGATTATATTTTAAACACATTTTGGTGTTCTGTTAAATCTCATTATATCACAATGTAATTTCTACCACATCTCAATGTGACAATATGATAAAAACCTCTCGCCAATAAATTTTTTGAATAACATCTATGAATAAGGATAGATTGAATATTTATAAAAATTAGGAATTATAATCCTTGTTTTTAATAATTTAACATATAATCTAAACTTCATTACTTCATAAAATCTAATGTGGTAATGTTAAAACCTTTTTTGTCTTCTTAAAACACTTACCATGTTAATCATTGTATTTATTCATGGAACTTTTCCATCAAATTTTTCATCATGATAATTTTGGTAACACATGTAACTCTTTAAAATATATATTTATCTACACAAATTAATCTTTTTTTGGATAAAAATTGTTATCTGTATTATAATAGTAACTAAAAATTTCTATTTTCATTTAACTTTTTCAATATTACCTAATTTCTCTTATAAAAAAGTGACATTCAATTTTAATTTTAACATAAATAACATTTTTTTAATTAAAATTATATTTATCAAATTCAAGATATACTAACATTATTCACTAAGAAACAATATTTTCTTTAGCATATCATGCTATGATACACAAACTCCTTTGGGTTTATGAAATATCATATATATTTAAATGGCTACACTTAAAAATAAAATATTTAACACAATAACATATATGGAATTTCATGTGTTTATAAGAAAATTATGAAAACCATATTTCATTATTTAAAATATACAAATGAAGGTGGTTCAATAACATCAATTATATTTTAAAAATAATTTAGATAAACATTCATTTCTATAACAAATTCATTTTATCCTCACATTGTTTTTAGCATGTTATTAAATATAACGAATCATAAACCATGTGTAACATATAATATATTTTTTTCTAATAACTCATTGTTAGAACAAATCTCTTATCACAGAAGATATTTGAGATGACTATATATATGGTTTATTTTGAACCATGTGAGCATAAAATATTTCATTGCATTTAATTATATGTTTAAAAAATTGATAACTTCAAATATGAATATAAACTAAAAGATACTTCAATTATTACCTTTATTTTTAACTTCCTATATTTTTATAACAATTTTTAAAAAAATCATTTGGAATAATATACTCTTTAAAATTGAAGAATTAATTTGTATATTATCGATAACTAATGTGGTATTTTAGTTATGTCCTTAAAACTGCTCCAAGTAATAGATATTTAAATCCAATAGATATTTATACCAATTTATAGTAGTCACCTTTAAGATTCTGTGACTAAGGGTGACAATTAGGTAATATGATATATTTTTTCTAGAATAAATCATTACCCTTTTTTATTATTATCGCAACACATGAGCTTAGACATAAAATGTCCAGATCTTCTATCATTAACACATTATTGATATTGGGTTAAAATTTATTTAACTCATTAAAATAGTTTAATTAATTGCAATGATGTTTTAATAAGGAATTAAATATCCTGATCAAAGGATATTTTCACCCTTAATAAGTTTTTTACAAAACAATTCATATTGAATATATGAGTGGAGAGAAAATATCCTTCGAAAATTTTCATTTTATTTATTTATTTAAAATCCTATATTGAAGTATTTTATTTTTATAATATTTATCTTGATCCAATTTTTAAAAAAAATCAATAATTAGTAACTCATAAATGTGTAACTAAAACACATAGAATTTTTCCTCTCTTAATAAAAACTTATTAAATATTATACCTATTTAAGAAAATTTTATATTGAGCTTTTAATTTCAAGAGGTTTGATATGAATGTACTCTCTATGATGATGATGATAGTTATATGAAACAAAATATCTTATCGGATGAGTGTCAAATTTTTATTCATTTAATATGAACTTTTATTAAAAGTGGTCACAAAAAATTATGACACCTTTTAAAATCCATCAAATACATTAGTTCTCCGTGACCCATATTTCATTAATCAAGGACCCACTTTAGTGTGAAATTCATCAATTTATCTATTTAGGTATAAAATAATGTCAATTATTTCATATATGACTCATGGATGGTTGATTGAACAACTCCTTCCCAAATTAATCATATTGATAATTGTAACATCTTTCCACTAGTATCCAAACTCATTTTATTTCACATCTTAGTGTAACCTAAAGAAAATACTAAAAATGAGGAACATAACTCCTAGGGTTACCTCATTAATTATTTTCTATACTCAACATAATCCAAGGGATCATATAATTAATATGAAACTTTAAGGCTGGATAACTGAGTTCTTTATAAGTGTTTCCTTTAGACAGAATATGACACTTTTTAGTTTTAAAATGGATTTAATCACATCATATTATATCATATAATTCCATTCATGCATTCATTCTTCTAATGATTTATTTTAGAATCCATGTTCCTTCCCCCAAAGTATTATTTTTAAACAATATTAATTTGAATCTCTTTACAAAAAACAATTTTTTTTAAAACACAAATGAAAATATAGAAAAATCCACACATATCCAAATCCGTCTCGTACATATGTTATATAAATCTCCAACAGATAACCAAACCAGACATTTTTTAAATGGTATAATTATCTAGGACAATGCAATGTCGGACTCAATGTTAGTGTACCCAAGGTTAACTATCCTAAGATATGCCTTAATAACATCACAATTCTAACACTAAATATGTATACACAATAATAATCCTTTAAATTCAATCTCATAACCAAATATAAACCAAATTTAGGGTTGAATTTACCTAAATAAATTATCATACCTAGCATGTATCTCTATATATGAATGTGAAGAAATTTATCGATGTAGTTTACCAATATAAAATAAATCTATCAATCCTTCAAAATATAACAGTTATATTTAGAAATAAAGTAGGGAATAAGAAAAATAAACAAAAAATAATATATTAAAACATTATATGATAATATTTATAAAGAATTCATAAATAATATAATTATAAAAAATATATAGTTTTGTAATGAATTATTGATATTCTATAATATGATAAATATGAAAACTTTAAATATATTATAAACATTAACTCCTTTGTATTATCCTTTTAGTAGGAATTCTAATTAAAAATATGATATCTGAAATATTATCTTTCTATATATGAACTATTTATATATATTATGTTAAAATCCAAAATATAACTTTTTTTAACTTAAAACTTCATAATATATATTAACAAAAAATCATTTTTAATATATTTTTAATAATTTATCACCTAAGGCCTTTAAATATGAAAATTTCTTATTAAATATTTACAAATGAATCATAATTTTATAAAAACACTTATATATACACACATTTTTTATTCTATAAACATTTTTTAAATTTTGATTTTAATTACTATATAATAATCTTATATAAAAATTATTATTCATGCAATATAAATTTATATGGTTTTTAATATATACATTTAATATTATAGATATTTTTCTATTATAATTTTCTAAAAAATTTAATAATTAATTAAAATCATTATAATTTACTAACATATGAAAATTTTATAAATTTTAAAAAAGATACCATAATACCAATATCATAATTTATAAAAATTTATAAATTATAAAATTCAATTCATAAATGAGTTTTAACAAAAATAATAAATATGTATATTCTATTTTATGATATAATTTGTATGGTAATGTATGACATACCTTGTTATCTATATTATTTTATGATAGATAAACCCTTGATTTGATATATCCATTTGCACCTAAGATCTCATAACTTAAGATATACATAATATCTTATTAATTCTGTGATCCTGTTTTTATACATGTAGTTAAAAACTATCAGCCTTTATGATATCACTTATCATACATTGTGATATGTGAGAACCTAGTGGAATTGAATCATGTCACTAACTACGATATCCCATATTTTATATTGAAAAATTATCACAACCTACAATTTCACATATCCTAAGACCATAACTAAAACAAAAAATCAATAATTTTTTCTAATTGGATATATAATATACAATATGACATGTCATTTAATTAAAATTTTAATATGATTTTGAGTAACTAGAATCATGGAAAATAGATGATACAACTTGTGGGATTCAAAGAATTAATCATGATTTTTTCAATATAATGGAAGAAATTATAAACCTCATTTGCAATAACACTATGCTATGAAAAATATAAATCGTGTATTAAGTAGATGAAGAAAGTAAACCATTATACAATGATATTCATTTGTATTTTTCTTCAATCATAGTGGATAGGTAATATCACTAAGTAACAGTGATAAGAATCTTACTTTTTGGATGTAGCCTATGATCTAATGGACCACCCAACACATGGTGATATCCTCCTCACTAACAAAATTTTATAGTATCCCACAAATGTTCAGGAAGGATATGGAAGAGATTTCGAGAGAATCAAAAGGAGGATGAGATTACACAAACATCCATCTGAATAGATACTTACTCCTTACATATCCCTAAATGAATCTCTCTTGCTGTCGATGAAATTAATCTGACATTTATAACATTTTTGTAAATATAATTCCAGTTAAACCTCATTAATCTGGGAAACACTCCCATATATTTTGTTTTTATGAATTTTTTATTAAATGGTATAGAATGTGGAAGATATCTGAACATTATATCATAAATTTTGATTGAAAATTATAAACAATTAAACTTATAAGAATCATATAATAAAATTCCTAATATTATTACCTTTATTGTATGAACATATGATATGACCAAGGAAATCTCTGCAATATCGATAAATCGTAATCAATGATACACCCAAAGGCATATAATGTTAACCTTGTAATGAGTATGACATACCCTATAGAGATTCCATATCATACATACATTATATCTATAACAAATCACATTAATAATGTATTTAGGGTATATCTCCATCAAAAATACCCAATGACATTGTAATGCTTCTAATAAGTTATGAAATAATTTTTAGTATCACGTTTATTGTGCTAGAAACCTTGGATTCTATGAAAAATGTCACATAAATCAATATGTGTGTTTGAAATAATCATATGGTTAAACCAATTTTTGATATGGCCAAATAATACAATAAATAAATATTTCATCATTTTTGGTGAATATTCAATACATTTTATAATAATATTTTCTCAAGGATTGAAAAGGATTACTGTCTTTTGAGACTATATATACAGTAAACTTATTTAATAAAATAACATTAATATATCCCACTAATTTCTTCTCTCATACTACCCTTATTGTACATTTCATAATTAATTCAATTATTTACAACCTAGGGAAAATGGAAACATAAGAAAGGGTTATCATATATATCAAGTAAGGAAAAACATATGAGATATTAGTCAATGATCATATGTGATCATTATAATAAGGGTATGGAAACGTGATCATGAATTATAAAAGTTATTCCAAATAAATAAAATAAAATTAATTATGAAACATGGAAAGTGGTTTTTTAATAAAAAAATATATGTAAGTCATAATGTTTAGGAATCCTTACTAGTAAATCCAAATACATGAGAATATATCATAAATATATGACACAAATTTTTGGCATAAAAATAATAATAATAAATAATTTATATAGTGAAGGACCAATACGAAGGTTATCATAGTGGATTGAGTTCACTCATCATTCTATAGTTTCCTTATTCATGGTTCGTGCCTAGTAATATAATAGTGGATTGAGTCCCTTACTGAACAAGTTTCACATTCCATTCATGTCCTTTTTAACTCATCAAATATCATTCTTTACCCAATGCATTGGTCAGATATATAAATTTGTTCACTCACATAAAAAATTGAAATATATATATATATATATATATATATATATTTGATTATAATAATGATAAAACATTTGTAAAATCATAACTCATTCAATTGTAATGAGTTTCATAAAAAAATTATTTCATCATCTCACATCCCCGGGAAAAGAAATGGGTTTCATTAATATTTCCTCATTACTTAATTAACTTAGGGAAATAAATGGGTTTCATAGAATCATAGTTACACCATCATCAATATAAGTCATCCAAAAAAATAAATTATATGGTATCATATGATCATACCACTAGTGAAGCATAATAATCATTAAAGTATGATGATGTAGATTAAAATACCATTAAATATTATTGTATCATTTATTTGAAAACATAGGTAATATATCATTTTCTTATGGTAACAGTTTAACTAATATTTCCCAAAATATTGAGATAATTATTTTCATTGAAAATAATCACGGATAATTGAAAATTAATATTAAAATAAAATAATACCCATGACAGTGGGAAAATATTTTCAAACTACAAATGTTAAAAGAACATATTTTTTTGTAACTTTTACATAAAATCCAAAATAATTTTTTTGGATATTTTTTAAAAGAATCATTTTAATCAATTGTCGATAATGTCAAATTTAGTTAAAATTATATTTTAAAAACATTTAATTTATTACTAAAAACATTAATAATACAATTTGGATGATCATGGATTTAGATGAAAATCTACCTCAACAAAATAGGAAATAAGGTCAGATTTTCATTAAAAAAGTTCCCAAAAATTGTAATGAATAATGAGAGAGAAATGGTATTAATAGTTGAAATTTTTGTAAAAACCCAAGGATAAAAAATATAAGGGTATTAAATTTTAACACCCTGACCCCAGTTACCTAGAGTCGGATCCTTATTATATAACATTGGAATGATCACAAAAGATTAAGTCTCAAAAGGCTGATTAGTTTAGTAGACTTGGAAGTTCTAGATACATTCATAAGGTTAACATTACATCATAAAATGAAAAAAATACCATAACATTGTTTCCATAGACCACACTCACATCCCCTCAGACTATCCATACAGTTCAGTCATAAAATACTTCTTCGCAACCTGGGATAAATAAAACATATTAATGGATGAGCTCAGATGCTCAGTAAGGATAACAATATAGCAAAATCTTTTATAAATAAGCATAAACATTTAAGGAAATGTATAAGAATAAAACATAATCTGATTAAACATGTAATTCAGCATAATATGGAAAATAGAAAAATCAAATAATTCCATTTACTTATTCACATAGATATTCTACTAGTCGAATAATCACATTCAATATCAATAGACACTTTCATAATTATGGAATTCATAATTCCAGAATATCATAACCACATAGTCAAGGCCTAGTACCAAGACTGCAAATATGATTCTGTGAATTCCTTATGTCAAGACACTATTTTTTCTCATGAGACCTACAAATGCATCAAGGAGAAATAGAGGGATCCAACCGTCAATTACAATTCCAATTCATTCCACATATGAAAAGGTTTAAACATAACATAAACATTCATATTAAAACTAACATACGAAATGACAATACATTATCCATAAACCATGAATGGTATAAAAATAACACATCCATAGTCAAACATATCAAAAAACCTTCAATATAATATGGAATGTTTGTATTGTAATAAATCAACTTCAAACAAGATTAAAATCCAACAAAAGATGTTGACATAAATGAAAATGATTTATAAGGATATTTGAGAGAAATATCCCTTTTCCATGAAAACATTTAAAAGTCAAAAAAATTATAAAGGAAGACATTTAAAGACATTTTTCAATCAATTATTCCCATAACACTTTAAAACTTTTGAATGGAATTAACATTTTAAAAAAACAATCATGTCCATATAAATAAATCCTTAAAACCCATTTTGAAAATATGGACATTAATGAGAATAAATTAGAAGAATAAATATTTAAGACATTTATAATTAGGTTTTTGTAAGAAAAAATCAGTTAAAATATTCCATTTAAAAACTCTTTCATGAAACATGGACATGAATAATAAATATTTCCCAGTAGATACTTACGAAATAACAACCTCGGATAATATAGAGATTGTGAAATTAACCCTTACTAATTTGGTAACTTATGAAAAATACTCCCTTTGAAAGAAGTATCTTACAATGAAGACGTAAATACACATCAATTAATGTTTATTACACAAATAATACAATTATGGGTGGTACATACACAACATAAAATGAAATAGTAGAAATAGAGCATGAATCTCACGGGAATAAGGAGTGAGATGAAAATACATACCTTCCACATTACTTTGGTCGACGGTACATTTAACCTCCTGTATAACGGTTAAATAATTTTTATTAAATTATTGAAGAACTATATACATTAATATGATATCATATATGGTATTATAATATTGCCTTGTTAATAACAGTTTAGTATTATAGTGGTTTTGGGTGTTAACTGATTCGTTTTCCATTATATGCATTGTTACGTAAGTAATTTTTTTATGGGTATGATGTATCATATTCATATTAAAAATTATATTATGTCTTTAATCGTTATTTTTAATCATCAAATGTAAACTAGCTTTGAATGGATATGATGGGGAATGAATCACATCGCGTTTGTGGAACGGTAATCTATACGTACGCATGAGCGACAATATCATTCTTTTGATATTAAAATAATATATAATTGGATGGTATATCAAATATACCGAGTCATTATCATGTTATATATATTATTTACATTAATTAGAAATCGTTATTATACACATCCAATAAATAATGTATTGAATACCAATTACACAACGACGTGGAGACGGTAAACCGTACCTACGCACGTATGGTGACATGTCATTCAAAGGATGGGTAGAATAATGAATATGGTTTTTCCATACTTGTAATAACATCAAAGTATATAGAATATATTGAAGTTATTATTTTATAATGGATTTAATGAAGAAATAGGAAATGAAGAAGAAAAGAACTAGAAAGAGGTGATGAAATATTAACCTCGTCTTCGGGTTCTTCCTATTGATTTGAAAAACATTACTCCATAAGGTGGTTTTCTAACCAAACTAAGGCCTCTAAGAATAAGGTAGGACTATTATGAGGGTATTTGGGTAGGTTTTGGCCGACAAAAAAGGCTTTGAAGATGTGAATTTTAGGGAAAGGGGAGTACCCTTTTATAAGAGAGGTGAGGGGTACCTTAAGAAACGCTAGAAATATTATTTTATAATAAATTAATATTCTGATTCTAATGGATGAAAAATGAATTAGCTAAAGTATAAGGTGGCGATGGGTCTAAATCCACTCAATAAATAGGTTTTAGTAATATTTGGGTCACTATATTAACTTTATCTTTTACATTTAACTCTTAGTTATATAGTTTGACATTTACCACGTGTCTTTGTGTTTTTATATTATATAGTTATTAAAAATACAATAAACATCCAAAAAAACCCAAGTGGTTCATTAATGAAACAACTATCATTATATAAGTCATTTGTCTGATCCTAATATTTTTAGGAACATTATATGAATTAATAATATAATATTTGTTTTAAAAACATCTTTTTGTCAATTTTGACACTATTTAATAATTAATTTTTGTTAAAATCCCAAAAAAATTATTAATTAGAAATAAATTCATTTAATCAATCTTAATAAGTCATGGTAACCTATGAAATTCATGTATGGCATAAAATCTTTAAAATTATACTTATTTTAACATTTATAATACCATTTATTTGATTATTTCATAAATAAGTAAAATACTCTATCGTCATTGTTTTATAAATATATTTAATTATTAATTGTTTAAAAATTATAAATAAAATAAAATTATGTAGGAAATAAATTTATGATTTTAATTAATATTTATATTCTAATATATAACATGTATAACCATATTTAAAAATTGTTTTACTAAAATATGTATGCTTATGTCATTTGTTTATTTACTAACTTAATTAATATAATGTGTCATTATCACTTACAAGTGGCTCCATGAGGTTCCAAAATCGACCCAAATATTCCCATGGCCGAACATGTATCATCCAATTGTGTGAGGACATGTTTTATGGTAATTTAATATTATTATAATATTATATTTTTACCCTTATTTGCCGGATTTACCCTTTAACTATGATAAAAAAAATATATACCGAAGTAATTATTAAAAATATCTAAAAATAAAATTCACCTATTTAAAAAATTTGGACCTACAGATTATAAATATGAAATCCATTTTCTTATATTCAAAACATAGAAGTGGCAGAAATTAATTTAAAATTAATTCTTGTTGTCAAAAGAAAAAGCGTGTTTTTATGAAATTGTAACTATCAAAAGATTGACACCTGTTTATGTCCACTTTTAAAGCGAAATTACTAATAATGACCATAATTGGAATAAATGGTAGAAATATAATATAATTATACTTCCAAACCATTAAAATTTATAATTCAACACTATAAATATTTTTGATTAAAAATGTTGTTTTCAGTTAAAATATAGTATTTTCACTATTCACCCAAATATGAAAGTTATAAAAAAAACCCCAAAATTTATTGAAACTAATTTATTATATACCAATTATAAAAAAGAAGTTTATATTGTTAAATTGAATATAAAATTTTCAAATATTGTATTTAAACAAGGGTTCTCCATTAAAAGGTGGTAAAATTGCATTTTTTTAAAAATATTTCATTTATCTGAAAAAATGTATTTGTTCTTACATTATATCTAAGAAACTCATAATATGGATTCTAAACATATATGGATTATATAAAGTTCCAAATTCAGTTAATACTATTCATAACTACTTTTGAACAGTGAGTTTGGTAAGTCTTGGTGTGCTTGAACTCAGTGTTGCGTGTTGTGAAAGTTATTGAATTACTTAATAGGAATAATGTACTATAAAATCTCGAGGTGTTACATTCATCCCTCATTCAATAAATTGTGTCTCGCAATTTGAAATTTTTATTCGAAAATAAATGGTTGAAAATAGAAAATTCCAATGTGGGAAAACCCACATCGTAAATTGGGTTAATAAAATTTAGTCATAATAAGTGGAAAAAGGGAAGGAAAAAAGTCACCACCAAATTATGATCTCAATTAAAAAAATTATTGGAAATTAGAGACACATAATTGGAGGAAAAAATTACATATTTATTGGGAGTGATTGCGGTCATTAGTCAAAATCAATTGTATAATTAACGGCCTTAAAGCCATCAATCAATGATGATTTAAAATACCATCTGTTCAGAAAAACATAAGGTTTAAGGATAACACATTTTTTGTTTTAAGATACCATACCTAATATTTAAGAATTAATTTCTTCGTAGAATAATAGAGGAAAAAATATATAATTCACAATTATAGTTCTATCCTTTAACTAATTTCTACCACAAACTCATCTTTCACTATAAAAGATAGTAGAACTTACAAAATTATTCTATTTATCTTATTCGTATACGGTTCTAAAAAAATGAATTTATAATTCACCTAACAGACCCTTTAAAAAAAGAAACTACATTACACAATCCAGGGACATCATGTAGTCTAGTGGTAGGTGATAAATCAAAACCGCACTATGGTTGTGGGGTCGATTCTTATAGCTTTGTCTGACATGACAGGTTGTCACACGGTCTACATGTTGTCCTTTTTAAAAAAATCAAAAAATAATCTTAACAATAGTATCCAATTTCAAACTTAATCCCTTCCATACTTTATACATATCAAAAATAAATCTTCCCAAAATCACAATCCAAATTTTATAAAGATGTTAAACTCAATGAAGATCCTTTTTTCCAAGTAATAACATGTGAAAACCTTCATCATGTATTATTTTAAAACATGGAAACACACTAGATTACCATAAAACATTATTGATTACATTCATGATCCATTATCCTTTATATAATACTAGATATCTTCTTTATATCCAAAATTATTTAATAGTCCAACAATGATGAAATAAACAAACTATTAATCAGTTCCAAGGAAGTTAACAATATCCAATATAATTTATCTAGACCAACCATCTCTTATTTCAAAAACATTACCTCATTTTCAAGACCATATTAAGGTTTACATTTCCTTTAACCATGTGTTTTCCAAAATGTGAATCTAACTATTATGTCACTTTTCATAGAACCATATAATCTCAAATCCTTAGTAAAATAGTACTGCGGTACAATCCTTATTTATCTCCATAATTTTTATAACCAGTATATTACTGATACAATAGTCAAATGAAATAATTCTATAATAACAACATAAGAACACTATTCATTCCTCTTCATCAGAGGTAGTATCATAACTTGATTATTATTCAAGTGAATAATATTTGATATACTCTAATGACTGGGATATTGATTCACGTAGTGTCCCAATGCCTTGCAGATGAATCATTTTACATTTAAAACCATTTTCTTACCCTTGCAGTCACGTGCTTGGTGTACTTTTTCTACACAATTATAACAAACTCTTATTCCCTTCAAGAATTTACCAAGAAGATTCTTTCCACATTTATCACATATGGGAAGATACTTCTTTACCCACTTCCCTTTATCTATATTTTTCTCCTCCATCATTTTCTTCTCTTTCTCTCCTTCAAAGCCATAGGATTTAGAGAATTATTTACTTATCTTATTAAGACATGATACTATTTCTTCATATTTTGATAATACATGGGAGACTATTTCCCTTCTAAATGTTGGATTAATACCATGAAAGATATGATCCTTCTTACTCTTTGGATCATATGTATTGTCAGAGTTCACATTACATCTTCTCGGTGCCATTTCTAAACAACGACATACACTAGGTTATTTTATGAATCGAAATGCATAATTCCAAACATGTAAAATACATTACATAAATTGAATATTTCAGGGATATAATCCATATTCATTAAAAATGTTTCATTGAGGAGGTATATACTCGTAAATCCTTCATAATTATTCTTATATAAAATGAGAATTATCATAAGCATATCCCCCAGGTGTGTCAGAACCAAGAGTGCAGCAAGGCCCATTGTCGTGCACTGGTTCCCGTTTGACTCTAGCTCAAAGTGGTGTTTTCGTGTTTTATCCCTAGGTACATCTATACCAGAGCCACCTCTACCTACTCGTATCCATACAGGGATGTGTTTCTTTGAAAACTCATAGAATCCCTACAATACCAAAATTTTAGGAAGTTGTTCTATATTAATCCTCAATGTCTATCATAGGACAATGTGCTCTAATTATAGTTTATCTAAATCTAGTTTCCATGGATTGTACTGAACTTCATTTTATACCAATTGTAACGCCCTGACCCCAGTTACATAGAGTCGGTGCATTAATACATAACATTGTAATGATCACAAAAGTTCATGTCTCGAAAGACCAATTATTTTAGTAGAATTAGATGTACTATATACATTCATAAGGTTTAGCTTACATCTTTAAATGAAAAACTACAACATCATTGTTTCTATAGACCACACTTATATCCCCTCAGACTATCCCTAAAGGTAATTCATAATATACTTCTTCACATCCTGGGAAAATTAAAACATATAAATGGGTGAGATTAGCTGCTCAGTAAGGATAAAAATATAGTGGAAACATTCATAAATAAGAATAAACTTATAAGGTAATGTATAAGACTAAAACAAAATCCTTTTAATCTTGAACTTTATCATAATATGGACAAGATAAAAATCGAATAATTACATTTACATATTCACATGGGTATTCTACTAGTCAAATAATCACATGTAATAACAATATCTACTTTTATAATGATTGAATGCCTAATGCTAGACTGTCATAGCCTTAGAGTCAAAGCCTTGTTCCATGACTACAAAGAAGATTTTTTCAAGGCCTTGTTCAAAGACACAAGATTGTGTCATGAGACCTACCGATGCATGGAGGAACTATAACAGGATACACTCGTCACTTACTAAGTCCAATGAATTACTCATATGAAAAGATTTAACCATAACATAAACATTTATATTAAAACTAGCACACAAAATTTAAATATTATATCCATAAACCATGAATGATATAAAAATAACACATCCAAAGTCAAACATATAACAAAACCATCAATACAATATTGATGATTTGTATCATAATAAGTCATATTCAAACATGTTTAAAATCCATCAAAGGATGTTGACACAAATGATAATGATTAGTAAATCTCCTTGAGTGAAATATCCAATTTTCATGAAAACAATTAAAAGTCACACAATTTAAAAAGGAACACATTTAAAGATTTTTTTGAATCCATGTGTACTATACCACATTGAAACTTTTGAAAGAAATTAACTTCTTAAAAAACATTCATGTCTATATAAATAAATCCTTAAAACCCATTTTGAAAACATGGATATTAATGAGAATGATTTAGAATAATAAATATTTAAGACATTTAAACTGATGTTTTATTAAAAAAATCCCTTAAAATCCCTTTAAAAACTCTTTCATTAATCATGGACATGGATAATAAATATGTCCCAGTAGATACTTACATAAAAACAACCTCAGATAATAAACAGATTGTGAAATTAACCCTTACCAAATTGGTAACATATGAAACATACACCCCATGAAAGAAGTATCATAAAATTAAGATGTAAATACACATAAATTAAATTTTATTACACAAAGAATATAGTTATGGGTGGTACATACACCACACAAAACGAAATAGTGTCAATATAGCATGAATCTCACGAGAATAAGGAGTAAGATGAAAACCCCTTATCATGCACATTCCTTTAGTCGAGGGTAAGTTTAACCTCCTATATATTGGTGAAATAATTTTAATTAAATCATTCACGAACTATATACATTAATATGATATCTTATTAGCTATTTTAACATTGCTTTCTTAATAATATTTTAGTGTTATCGTCGTTTCGGGTGTTAACTAATTCATTTTCCTTTATATGATTTGTTACGTAAGTAATGATTGTTATGGATAGGATGTATCTTATTCATATTCAGAATGATATTAATACTTTATAAATAATATTTAATCATCAAATAAAAAATAATCTTGAATTGATATTATGGGGAACAAATCTCATCGCGATCGTGGAGATGGTAAACCATACGTACGCACGAGCGACAATATCAATATTTTGATATAAAAATAATATATAATTGAATGGTATATAAAATATACAGAATAATTATCATGTTATATTTATTATTTACATCAATTACAAATCATTATTATACCCATCCAAATAATAATGTATTGAATAACAATTACACCACGACGTGTAGACAGTAGGCCGTTCGTACGCACGTATGAGGATATGTCATTCAAAGGATTGATAGAATAATTAATATGGTTGTTCCATATTTATAATAACATAACAGTATATGGAATATACTGGAGTTATTATTTTAGAATGGAAGCAACTAAGAAATATGAAGTGGAAGAAGAAAATAATTTGAAAGCGGTGATAAAATATTTACCTCTTCTTCGGGTTCTTCCTTTTGATTTGATCAAAAGTGATCCATTGGATGGCTTTCTGACAAAAATAAGGCCTCTAGGATGAAGGCAGGACAGTTGAAAGGGTATTTGGTAAGTTTTCATCCGATCCAAAAGGCTTTGATGATGTGAAATTGTGGGAAATGGGGGTGCCATTTTATAAGTGGGGTGAGGGGCACCTTAGGAAAAGCTTGAAATATTATTTTATAATAAAATAATTTTCTGTTACTAATGGCTCAAAAATAAATAATGTAAAGGATATGGTTGGGATGGGTCGAAAAACACTCAACTAATATTTTTTAGAATGTTTTGGGTCAATATATTAACTTTGTCTTTTAGATTTAACTCTTAGTAAAATAGGTTGACATTTACCATTTCTCATTGTATTTTTATATTATATAGTTAATAAACATACTATAAACTCCCAAGAGAACCCCAAGTGGTTCACTAAAGATACACCAATCATTATATATGTCATTTGTCCAAGCCTTATATTTTTAGGAATATTATATCAATTTGTAATATAATATTTTTTTTAATAACACCATTATGTCAATTTTGAAACTATTTAATAATTGATTTTGGTTAAAGTCCTAACAACTTTATTAATTAAAAATAAATTCATTTAATAAATCATAACATGTCATAGTAACTTATAAAATTCTTTAATGGCATAAAAACACTAAAATTGTATTTATTTTAACATTTATAATACCATTTATTTGATTCATTCATTAATAAGGAAAATACTGCATCATCATTGTTTCATAAATAAATTTAATTATTCAATGTCAAAAAATTATAAATAAAATACCATTATTTAGGAAATGGTTTTATATTTCTAATTATTATTTATAGTCGAAGTGATAACATCAATAATGTGACAAATTGGCCCCAAAAACCAGTTGCCCCACAAACACGGTGGCCCTACCCTAGGTCCCACCCACATGCCCGAACGGGTTATCTGACTAATGACAGCCCCCAAAAGCCAACACATGTCATTTTTAGTGTGCTTTGTCCTCACTCACACACACCCTGAGAAAATTCCCAGGAGGACACTCATCCTGATCACTACTCCAAGCCAAGCACGCTTAACTGTGGAGTTCTAATCAGATAGGCTCCTGAAAAGGAAGGTGCACCTTATTGACATGAGACATATAATTTAGTCATTTAACCCTTTATCATTTGGGGATGTTACAATCCCCCCCCCCCCGTAGAGAAAAACACTCTCGTTGTGGGCCCTATATCTCAATCCAGGCTGTGCACCACACTTAAGGATGGGGTTTTCATCTGATACCAAATGTGACAACTGGGCCCCACAGACACGTGGCCCTACCCTAGGTTCCACCCACCATCCCGAACGGGTTATCTGACTAATGGAAGTCCTCCTAGGCTATCATATGTCCTTCCAGTGTGTTTTTTCTTCACTCACACACACCCGGAGAAACGTCCGAGGAGTTCACCCATCCTGATCACTACTCCAAGCCAAGCACACTTAACTGTAGAGTTCTAATCAGATAGGCTCTCAAAATGGAAGGCGCGCTTTGTTGACATGAGTCATATCGTTTAGTCGTTTAACCTTTTATCATTTGGGGATGTTACATATAACCCTAGGTAAAAATTGTTTTACTAAAAGATATATACTTATGTCATTTTTGTATTTACTTTAACTTAATTAGTATAAAGTGTCATTATCACTTACAAGTGTCTTCATGGGGTCCCAAAATTGACCCAAATATGCCAATGGTCGGAAATGTATCATTACATAGGGTTAGGACACATGTTAGGATAATTTAATATTATTTAAAAAAAATTACCCTTATTTACTGGACATACCCTTTAACCATGGTAAATAAAATATTTACCGAAGTAATTTTTCAAAATGACAAAAAATAAAAGTCACATATTTACATAATCTTGAAATCCTGATTCTAAATATGAAATCCATTTGTCTAAATTAAAAACAAAGATGTGGCATATATTAATATAAAATTATTTCCCATTGTCAAAACAAAAAAAGTGTTTTTAAGAAATAATAACTATCAAAAGATTGACACATTTTTATGTCAAATTTTAAAATGAAATTATTTAAAATGACCATCATTGTATTAAATGGTAAAAATATAATCTAATTATACTTCTAAACCATTAAAATTTATAATTCAACACTATAAATTATTATTATTAAAAAAGTTGTTTTCTGTTAAAATATAGTATTTTATAGTATTCACCCAAATATTAATGTTGTCAGAAAAACACCAAAAATATATTGAAACTAAATTATTATGTCCCAATTCTAAAGAAGAAGTTTATTTTGTCAAATTGAATATAAATGTTTCAAGTATTGGATTTAAAAAGGGTTCTCCATTAAAAGGAAGTAAAATTTCATTTTTTGAAAAATATTTCTTTTATCTAAAAAAATGAATTTGTTCTTACATTATGTGTATGAAACTCATATGATGGATTTTAAAATTATAAGGATTATATAAAGTTCCAAATTCAGTTAATACTATTCATAACCTCTTTTGAACGGCTAGTTTGGTATGTCGTGATGTGCTGGAACTCAGTGTTGCGTGTAGTGAAAGTTATTGAATTTCTTTGAAGAAATAACGTACTACAGAATCGTGGTGTGTTACATAAATTTTATGATTCTAATAATTTTAATCAATTTAAATTTAACATAGTAAATCCTAAATATAAATCATATTATAAGATAAAAATTTACCTCTTATCATTTTTTATATCGTAAGTGTTCAAACCCCCTGTATAATATATGTATATCTATTATACATATATTATAAAATAAATATTCGTTCATATATTACTAGGAATATATTCATTTTAATTAATATTTATAATTTTACTATGAATTTCTTCATTAAAGTGAATATTCACATAATAGTTGGTCCATTTTCCATGCATGTTTCAGTTTGATAGTTAAAATATTTTCTCTTTGTTCATGGTTTCAACATATACTAAAAATTATTCATTACTTAAGTATAATATTTATTAATTTTATATAATTTAATGATTATTCATAAAAATTAGAGATGAAAAATTATTTATATCAATTTGTTGAGATTGTAGTCCATATATACGCATAAGTGATGTTTTCACTTTTTTGATTGATAGAATGAAAGGAATGTTAATAATATTTCTCCATTATAAAATAATAAATATATATTTAATTCCATATATAATCATGAAATATATCTTTATTACAATTCATATAATTAAGAAACGAAAATTTAATCATATCTCTTTGTGAAGGTGGTATTCCCAATATAGAAATAGGTGATGTTATAATTTTCCAAAGGATGGGAAGAAGATCGTAAATGGTTTTATAAAATTTGTAATAGAATATAAATATATTTATGACACTGGATTAATTATTTTAGAATTGGTGAAATCGATATAAAGAATATTGATAAGAAATAAATTTTCTAATAGTCAGGTAATACTATTACTTATTCTTCAAGAGACTTCCTTTTGGATTACACCTTATGCCTTTTTAGGATAGTTTTAGGGTATGTGAATGAAATCAAGGAAAATATAAGTAATATAGTATGTTTTTTTTGGTATTGTCTGATATATAGTGACATCTTTTTGAATAAGGGACCAGAAGAGGTGCCACGTCATAAGGGAGGGGGTGACACTCATAGAATTAATAAAAATATTTAAAAAATATAAAGTCACATTCCAATGAAAGTAGAACCATGTGGAGAATAAATAGATGGTAATATAATATAAGTAAAACATTCCATAAATAGATATGATTTAGGCAAGTTTTTGTTGCATCTTTACCCTTATATCTTAGTATAACCACATAGAAAACCTAATTAAACTGTAACCATGGTAACATGTTTTTACATTTATACTATTTATTATGATCAAAAATTATGTGGAACCTCTTAAATTATATGAAATATTATTATTTCAAATTTTTAGTCCATTTTATAAAATTCAATTTCACTAGGTGGTTGAAAATATTTTAAACATTTGCGTGAAAAACACAATGAAAAAAGTTTTTCCAAAAAAATATATGTTTTTAAGCATAAAACTGGATTTATACTTTTTAATTGAAATATAAAAATCATTATATGAATATTAATAAAATATTTAATATATAACATTTAAATTTAACTAAAATCAATCATTAATAGAGAGTAATTTTATTTACTATGATAAAACACATTATGTTTATAAAATAGTTTTCTTTTATAAAAATATTTCTTTTTTCCGTAAAATGATATATATTTAAATTTTTAACAAATTTAAAACAACCGAATTAATTTTATACCATTTTAAATAATATTATTAAATAATTTATGTAATTATATTTATTCTCACTAGGAAAATATCTCATAGATAACTGACACATAAAATAATAATATTTTAATAGTATATTGTGGTTTGTTAAACTCCATGTTGTGAATAATGAAATCCATCAAAGGAATTAATTTATTTAAAGTTCTATATATTAAAAAATCTCATGGTGATAAAATTTTACAAAAAAAAATTGGTAAATATTTCAATGATATATCAAAATTACTATATTAGTAAAAAATGAGTAATGATGTTGTAAATTGTGTTTCCTAACCCTAGAATCATTTCCCTCATTTTAGAAGAGAAATATATCATTTTATATTTTTGTGTTGAGAGACCTACACATCTTTACAATATCATATTACTATGGTGAACATGTTTGGTTAGACCTTTAAGTGGGTTAGAGTTTGAATAATATATTCATTTTATTTTTATAAATTTTTCTATTTAATCTACCACTATAACCGGTTAAAATCTAAACCCACTCATTCTTTAAATATCAACCTTTCTCATTTGTAAATATATATATATATATATATATAAGAACACAATAATTTATATCCTTTATCCTTAAAAAACCTAATTCATTCCATGTTGTTGAGTTTCAAGGATTTGATTCTCCATTAGAAAAAAATATGTATGGGTACAAGATATCTCATGAATATATAAGCATAAAATCTTATAGAATTTCTAGTCTCTATAAATCAAATTGGATTTCTCTTGATAGGTTATTTGTATTTCCTCCTTCCAGTTGAATATATATCTTAAGATGTTTCTGAAATTATCTTAACTAGGCCATTATATTAAATCCTGATAGTTCTTCAAATGTATGCTCATAATCCTCAAAAACTTTCATCGAAAAATGTTGTCTTTTACTGTAGTTCTTGTGTCTATCCGTGTTCTTCTTCATGTCATCATATCATGACCTTTTAAAGATTCTCTAAACCATTCTCACTATATCCCCTGATGTTATAAATATATATATAATAGGTTACTATATAATTTAACTAGTTATAAAATTTCTTCTAGGATTTGATATAGTATATTTTATGCTATACTTATTCTATATATTCTTTAGTCCAACAGAATTCCTAGATGTATATGGAGTATCCTGCCTTGATACTGTGAAATTATCCCGTTTTATTTTGGTAAGAATTTCTTCGTCATTATTTAATTTTTATCTTATTATCCCTACAATATATTCACATATTTATCATGGATTTTAATTCTTATATTTTAGTTTAGAAAACTCATGATTCATTAAAGCTAAATTTTTTTCATAGAGATATTATCATTTTAATTTTTATAGAAATTTATTTTTTCGAAACCAGTCAAATATTCCTTAAGACATAGGTCTTTTTTGTAACACCAAATTTATTTTTGGTCATTATTTTTTGGATATAGATTGAATTTTGATTCTGAATCAGGGCCTAGTCCATTAATATTGGCTCATATATATAATATAAACATTTTAACATCTCTAGAATATGTCTCTGGATGAATAAATTTTCATGGAATGTGTTTTCATATCTTGGATGGGATTTGAAGTAGGGACTAGAGATATTTCAAACATTATGATTTTTTCCTAGTTTTCACTAAAACCCCCATGTTATTACCTAAAGGAATGAACATGGTATTCATTGTGTATATCCTATTTTACTACTCCTCAAATGTGGAATTTAGTTCATTCTATTGATAAGAGTTCTTTACGTTGTGATGTGCTGGTCGTACTGTGAGAATTTTAGGTGGATGTTTTGGTCAAGACCTGAACATTCAATTCATAAAAAAATGAATATTCAGTTTCTCATAAATAGGGATATACTTTCCCTAAAACAAAATAATAATTTATTATAATTTTTTCATTAAAAATGATAGTGTTCAATAGCATTACCTATACACAACCCTAAGTCTATATGAAATATGATATAATAAAATGATACAACCTAGCTGCTAAGTTTTCTGGTATGAATATTAATAACCACATTATAATGAATATTTTAAAGGTTTTATATAGTGAAAATATATTTATTTACTAATAATTAATTAATACCTCGTATTTAGTAAAATAATTTTATTCTTCAATAATTGTTTTTATCAGAAATGGTTTTTATTACATTTTATGAACATATATGATATAAATAATTAAAAAATATAAATTTAATTAATTTAAATTAATAAAATTTCATAAATAAATATTTTAATATTATCATAGTGTGAATTCCAATGGGTTTTCTTAAAAAATTTATTTTTTAATGAATAGTGAAATAATATCAATTTCTGTGAAGACTGTCATTTATTATCATGTTAAATTAACATTATGTTTTGAATTTGATATTAAATTAACTACATTATTATTTAATTTTAAATAATCAAATTAATTACATAATAATCATTATTACACTTTATTTTGGTATAATCTTGTTATTTGGTTTAAAAACATGTTTTTCTAAAAAAACATTTTATATGTGTAAAGTGTTTTTCTCTTAATAAATTTAATTAATTTTTATTTATTAATGGTTTTAAAAAAATTTATAGAAGATATTATAAATATTATATTTTAACATTAATTTAATATTTTTTTCATGGTATGGAGTATAAATAAATTTTCTCTCGTGTTGAAATATTCTTTCTTCTAAAACGGGTTTTCATTGCAAGTTATGCAATTATTTAAACTAAATTTCATCCACTTATATAAACTGATATTATTAAAATATATTTTAAATTTAAATCATATTAATTAATATAATAATATATTTTTTACATGTTTTTTTCCTAATTAAGAGTGAAAATAGTAAAAAATTATGTTTTTGTTAATGTTATAATAGGTTTATCGGGGGGGTTAAACCCCAAGATAAGGTTAGGATTTCCACCGAATCATTTTTAATTATTATTGGTTTAATATATTTCAACTATATATTATAATAATTTATATTCCAAATCCATTTTGGGCCAATTTACCATGAATGTGACCTTATATAATTGAAATATTTTACGAAATTTGATGCGTGTCTCTCCCATCACTAATAAAAAGACACCTCTCCTCATTCTTTTTCCACACTATATGAGACTTATATCTCATAAAATACCTATTTTAAAACATTCCTCAATTCATTCCCTTCATCCTATAGCTTTCTTTACTCTCTTTATACAAATCCTACAAGTATTAAGGTGTAAGCCAAAGGTGTTCTCTTAAAGAAATAGCAAAAATATTATCCAATATCTTTCAATTTTATTTCATATTAAACCTACTCTAATATTATTATATATATATCAAAAAATTATGAATATATTTTAATAAATATATTGAGGTTTTATTAATAATATGGTACAAAACTTTCCCACCACTTTTCTATCAAATGTGAAACAAATTATTACTCGTGCATACATGTACATTACCACCTCTACATAGAGATATGATTCATTTTCCATCACCAAATTTCATATATTGTTATAGTTGTGATTTAATGATCATATATAATATTTAAAAAATAATTATTCTTCTATTATTATAAAATATTATCTTCCTTTTTACCCTCTTATCCATTGTTATAGGATAATGACGCTCGTGCATACATTTGGACTACTTCCTCCACAATGTTGTATGATTTGTGTATAATTTTGAAATTACATGTATGCTAATAAAGATATATTTTTTAAAAATATAAAATATTCATTATATAAATATTTTATTCTATAAATTTGAATTTGAATTTTTTTCTTGTGTTCTATACATTCAAATATGGAAACATCAGTTGTGTGTACGTACATATTACTATTTCCATGAATTGATGTGAATCATTTTTCATCACCACTTATTTTTAATTAATATAAATATGTATATAATGTGTTTATATTATATTTATATCATTATTAACATTATTGAGGTGTGAGAACTGTGATAAAATTTCAAGGACTATAACTTATGAATTAAAACATATATGAAAAACTATGTTGTTAACAACCAAAATAATGGATTTAATAGAGAATTTTTTATAAACAAATATTGAAATAATATAAATAGAAACTATGTGATATTATAGGTGTTAATATAATTTTTAAAATTAAAAATAATTTAATTTAATTATACCAGATGATAGAGTAATTACAATTTACAATGGACTCGAGGTAGGGTTTCGTCTAACATTCTATTCACTAAGAAAACGTTTAATATTAGGCACCATTTTTTATTTTTAAGTGTATATAATATTAATTAATGTAATTTTTGTAATAAAATATGTTACAATTAAATATAGTTTCATAAATATATGATTTTTATGAATCTGGTGACTTTAATTTCAAAAAAAATTACTAAATTCATAAGGGTTCTTGGTCTCAATTTGGTTTCATTGAGACATATTTGATGTTATACAACTATAATATTTTATGTGATATATCTAACAGAACATAGATATTTTGAATCATCGGTATCATTATTTTCTTGTTATTTTATGATTCTAATTATTTTATTTTTTTCACAGTGTTTATGATTTAAAAATCACCATAGTGGTCATGGTTTTATGTTCAATCATAATTTTAGTAGGATTTATTATATTTAAATTTACAGGGGAAAATTTTATGATATATCATTCATAAATATTATGAATCTTATACTACTATGGTTATTTTTTTATTTAAAATATTTCCATTCATTTTCCTTTCTCTATATACCGAAAATTAATAACGGATGTTTTAATGAAAAATTTCTTTTCCTCTCTCTTTGGTCGAAAATCGATTATTCTAAATCCATAGTTACTTTAAAATAATTTCCAGAATGTTTTTAATTTTCTTAAAATGTTACTTCATTCCATTTTTTACTATATGTTAATTTATTTAAAAAAAATTAAAATGAATTTTCTTATCATTCAGTGGAGACACTTTCCCTTGACCAATGTCACTACTGAATTATCATTAATAGGGTACATAAAACATTTTTTTACCTCTTTTGACATGTTCTCTCTTTGATCTTATTGTTCTTCCTTTGAGATTTTCCATATTTTATTTTCCATGGTTTTCCAAATGGGTTTCTTCTTTACCATTTATCAAGAATAAAATTCATTGTTTTCTATTCAATAAAGGGGGATATACCCACATCTTGCTAAAATAGGTATGTAATTTTAAATGGAAAATGGTATTTCCCTAAAGAAATGGACAAGTGGAATTTGAAGGAAATTTCATATATAACAACATCATTTGATGTTTCTTATTATTTATTTAGGATATGATCCAATTATAAAATATTTATTCTTTCTCTAGAAGGTTTATCATTAGGAATATGTTATTTTTATAAAACCTGTATCCTTTTTATTGGTTATGGTACGATGAAATGTTTATTTTTGAATGATATTTTTTCACAAATGTCGATAGTTTTCAATATGTGATTGGTGGATCCATTATAAACCAAGTATGGATGGTTATGATATAAAACAATTTTTTGTGGGTCTTTTATATCTATCCAATTAATTGGGAAAAAATATAGATTATAACATAATAAGGACAAGATTAAGGAGTTAACATAATTTTAGAAATGGACTTTGTCTCATAATATAATCCTAAGAGTGACCAATGTCTAAGGAAATGATAGGATTCAGTGTAAACACAATACACTATGATAGTTTTATAAGTTATTATTGACTAATGAAATGATTTATTATACTTATGTTCATGCCACAAAAATGTGTTTCGGTTTATGATATGTCTTCATGGATCACGAATGATTATTGATAATTCCTAACTATTATGTCATATTTAATTTTTTATATAAATTTATTCCATGTATAATGATTAAATATATTTGAATGAATTTTTATAATTATTTTATGTATTTTTCATGTTCTCATACCCTTATATTTAGATTTTTTTATCTTTTGAACACTGAATTATATATCTTATTATTAACCATACTGATCATCTATGATCATCCTTTCATATGTTTAAGTTTCCAAGGTTATAATGAATGGTTTCAAGTATGATATGTCTAACAAGGGTTCTTGTTCTAGATAACATAATTAGAAAATTTATAAATCATTTATGTACTAGTTTTTTTACATATAAATGTTTCTGAAGAAACTAAACCTCTACAACCCTCAATCATTTTATGTTGTGAAATGTATTAAATATTCATATAAAATTATGTAAAATTTATGTATGTACTGTAAAAGTTTCTAAATATAATTTGGGTTAATCACACCTCCCCTCATTCTACGTGGATTTTTTCTAATGGAGAGGAAAATTTGATGATATCCTCTTGGTCTCATACCCCGTCTTAATACCTCATATATTGGGGGTACTATTTGGAGTTTAGTGATTTATTTATGTAGTTCATTCCATCAAATATCATTTTTTTGGTTTCTTTTTTTCTAGCTACTAATATGGTTCATTTTCAGCTAGGGTTGTAATGTTAATTTCCTCGGGTAATGATGGAATAGAGAAAGGATTTTCGAAATTTCATATGTTATGTTTGTAGGATATGATAAGTTGTAGATCACATTTCATAACAATTTGTTTTTGTGCATATAGGATACATGGTCAGTTTTTTGGAAGTTATAACTCGTTGGTTTAATTTAAATAATTAATTATAATGGTTTATAATTATTATTTTTCTTTCATGAATCATGTGACATGAGCTAGGATGTTGGTACGAACATGTATGTGGAATGTATTTTTATAAATACTGACATACAGTTCATGGAATGTATTTTAATTCCTTTATAGAGTTAGGTATTCCCTATAATAAAAAACCACATGTCTGTTTATGCATGATTCTCCATTGAATATCGATTTCTTGGGACTAGGTATAACGATTGGGAAAAATATTTACCTAGGTATAATTGATTGAATTATGTTGATAATCCTATTATTGTGATCATTGATCTTTGTAATTTAAGTAAATGGGTATCTCTTGACGACTATGTTTCCAACAGGTGATGACCTCATTATAGCTAAGAAATTGACTTATGTGGGTTTCTGGATATAATATGAGTCATAGGAATCCTAAGGGATTTTCTTAGTTCTATTTATGTTATTAATAGATAATTATTCATATTTAAAATGGGTGATATTTTCATAAATCTCACATGTGGTGAAAAATTTTGAGGGTGGATTAAGTCTTAGTAGTCATTATGAACGAGATGAGTCCTTCGGGACAATTCAAGGTGTGATGGATAGGGGTTTTCAACTAAGTGATTGGTTTTGGTATTTATCATATTTTATTTGAGATGGAACCCATGTAAAATTAATGGAACATGTTTGGTATATGTAATTTGATTTATTATGTGCTTATAGTGTGATAGATTTAGAGGACCCATATTTCACATGATCATGTGTGTTTAGGGTTTAGATGAGGTTGGAAAGTCCTCCCGAGGTCCATGTTTGTGGTTACCTATGGTTCGTGAGGACATTGAACAGTGAAAGGATTGTGATATTATTAATGATTTATAATTTTGATGGTTTTGGGGGACCCATTGGATTCTTATATGGGTGGGATAACATATATATTCAGATGACGGAATGGGTCTCAGGTGACTGGCACCCAAGGACCAGCTATTGAGTTTTGGATTTGGATATGGCCACTATGTGTTTCTACATCAATGTATTTTATTTTGTGTGTAATGGGAAAAAGACTTATTGGTGGAATGATCCTGAGTATTGGAACCACCATGAGTGAGATGGATCTTGATAGACTGCCGTGGGAGATATAGAGTCCTTGTGTGTAAGATGTGGTGGTTTTTTTAGAAGTATTGGATCATGGTGGTCAAACATTCATTGACTGGTCTTGGGTGATTTTAGTGGACTTAAAAGAGTGAGAGAGATGGTTTTTGATATAATTTCAGGCATTTATGATGTACCATACCTCATGTTATAAGGTAGAGGGTCGATATTTCAAGGTTGGGCCTTTCCTTATCCCTTTGGGTAGTTGGTCAATAGTTTGGACAAAGAATCACAAAATTAATCAGTTATGGGATGCGTAAGGGGTATGATGGAATGTTTAATGTGCTATATTATGGCATGGTTCTGATGTAAGTATGCTCTGGTGTCATGGTAGCCTCATTAGCACATTATGACTTGATGAGCATGGATTCATGGTGTTCCTTTTATCACATGACATCTAATGTTCATGTGTGAAATGTTTATTTTCCTTCCTCAAAAATATACTTATATTATATAATATACTAGGTTAAATTGGTTATACCCTACTACTATGAACTTATCAAACCTTTTGTGAACAATCATAAGTTTTTTCATACCTCATGTCAATTTTTTCAACTTGAGTATTGTTTTTTCAATGGATTGAGGTCTATAATCATGATGTGTAGTTGGATATGAGGTTATTGAATCCTGACAATCATAATATATATCACATATTTTTTAGTGTTTTTATTTTATATGTGATCTAACTAGTGGGAAATTAATTGATGTTTATTATATGGCGACAACTCAATATAAAAGCATAACATTTGTAATAACACTCTATTAATTTATATTTTATTATTCTGAATATATATTTTGTATTTTTATTTATCTTTTTTATGTTTTAGGAAATTGATTCAAGGTCATGGTCTCCCCATTGTTTATATTGGGACGTAAATTTTAGTTTGTTGAAATTTCTTGTAAAGGGGGAAAATCTTGAAGACATGTTACCCTCCAGCTCAAATAAGTCTTCTAGGATGGGGTGTTATATGTAGTACCAAATATTTTTTCATCTTACTTGTTTTTGAGATGATAAAAATGTGATTTAATAATGTTTCAAAGCTTTTCATAGACCTCATATTGATGTTTCAGAACACATTTCCAGTGGTAATTCCTTTTTACCATGTGTATGTGATTATTATTCTTACATTTCACTATTTTAGATAAGATGTTTATTAGATATGATTCATTTTTAAAGGGTTTTTATTTATGGTTTTATATATTCTATCATTAGTAAGAGGATTTTTTACATGCATTATACATAAGAATCATGTGACATATGGAAGATTATATTTGATTTTTTTCTAATGATGTGGTTTGGATATTTAAAGTGTCAAGAGTAACTTATATGGTGTTTCTTAAAATAACATGTTTTTTGAAATTATACATGTTTGAACAATAGTATTTTTAATTATGAAATTTCATTTTGGTCCTTGGGTAGTATGTTCTTCAATGATGATATCTATAAAATCCACTCATTAGGGGGATTTATAGAGACCCTTAGTAAATCAGTTCAGGTAGCTAATGCCTTAGTGAATGAACTCTAGAGGGTTTGATACTAGAATTGGTTTCCTAAGTAATGATATGATTATATTTAGGAGATCCCTTGAGGATTCGAGTTTGGATAAAAATAGTGTAAATGATAACATATAGGGTCTTCTATATTAAATATTACTTGAGTGATTATAATTAACTAAACTAGGGGATTGAGGAAAGGCATGAAAATTCCTTGGGATTGAGATATTTGATTCTCTTGGAGTGGTTTTGGTATCAAGTCTAGGTGAGAGGGAAGCATTAGATAGATTCGTAGACATATTTTTTCTATCTATGATTTCTGTGACGGGGTGGTGGTATGGGTATACAGTCATGGTTTTTTATGATTCTATGTTGATTAGTGTTCATATTTGTATACTACAATTGAATGGGAAACAATAATCTATGGGATTATATAGACATGTATGAGGATAATTGTCAATGGGATAGGAATATACCCATAGGTTTAGTGAGATTTTATTCAACAGAGTGTGAGTTGAGTTTTGTGTTTAGGTTGTATAGGAACATGTAGTCATTTGGTTCATGAGATATCATGTAAGATCGAGGGAGAGAACATACAATTGGTTTATTTGATGATAAATTTTCTTGAGGAGGAAAACGACATTTTGGGTAGATTTGGGGGGGGGGAGTCTAAGTTTTCAAGAGAATGTGAGTGATGGCGACATGGGGTAGTATTTGATTTGTGATTCCATGCACGAGTTATGTGTTGGTCCATTTAGAAAGACTCATGTTTTTTATAGACCTTAATATGATTTCAATGGTACTATTATAGTGATACTCATAGGGGTATGTTGGTGTGGGTTTTTGTGATATGGGAGAAGACCCTCTATAATGAGAATTAAAATTTTTATGGGTCAAGGGTAATGTGGTATGGCTGATCATTGTTCTTTCATTTTATGTAACTAACAGGATCTTTGAGCATGGATTGGGTAGAACTACTACTGGGTGATGAGGGACCTATTGAGTTTGTTGCAGGAGTAGTGTTATAAGAGAATCAATATGGTGGTGATATCACCATTGGATTTTAGAGGATATGATACTTACTTCAAGTGTGTTTTTAAAAATTGAGGATTACCTTTCTACTATTTTGGCCAAGGTCTTGGATTTTTTTTTCATGTATCTCTCTAGTATGAGTGGGTTGGCCTCATCTAATTGCTATATTCTATTATGTATGGAGTGTGGGACATGGAGTTATGTTTCTGTATTTAGTAGAAATACAAAATCTTTAGTCACTTTTTTAGACTTAAAAAAATAAAAAAAGTGCCTTGGAGCATTTAAACAAATAGAATTATGTTCAGAAGTGAATAAATCGAGTTGGCCCACTAACAAAATTCATAAATTAAAAACAGTTGGGAATTATGACTAAATCAAAAACCTATAACGTTATATATAAATGGGGTAAATTAATATTATATTAATTTTTCAAAATAGGAAAAAAAATATTTTTTTTAGAAAACAAATATATATTCAAGCATATGACTTGATATGTTCTTATCCTAATATTAGATAAATATTTGTTGATTGTTTAAAAAAATTGGTCAGATAAATAATATATTTCACTAAAATAATTCACATATAGGTACTGATTTTATTTATTAAGAGTAGAATGCATTATGTTCATAAAACTACTTTCGTGAAAATATTACATTTTCATACAAATGATTATTTTTATTGATAATAAAAAGTAATTTTAAGTCAATTTGATACATACATAACCATAACTTTTTATAATAAATGTAGTCTTATTTTTATAATAGAATAGAAATGTTAGGAAATAAATATCATTTTAAATAATAATATTTGGATAATATATCGTAGTACTTTTAAATTCTGTGTTCCATGTAACGTAATTAATCAAACAAATAAAATTATTTAAAGAGAAGTATTTACTAAAAATATTGGTTACTTTTATTATACACACGTAAAATGAATTTTCCTTTTTAAATTCAATACTTTTATATAAAAATAGGAGGATACCTTCTTCTAATCACAACCTTATGCTCTCACATAGCTTCCTCAAATTGGTGGTTTTTCAACAAAACACTAACTAGGTGAGTTGAATTATTTCTTTGCACTTTATATCTATGATCTAGAATCTCTACCATTTCTCTTCATAAGAAATATCTTATTATATATAAACAATATCTAAGTCTAATAAATGTGAAAAATCAGTTATGTACTTCTATAAAAGAAATACATGACACATCATCATCCTTAGAAAGATTCAGAGGAATCTTTGATCGATAAACTATTTTCTAGATATGATCAAAAAATTAAAAAGGATGATTGACCTAGGTTAAAGGATGAACTTACTTCCAAATGTCATTACTCTCATATCGGGAGATATTCATAGGAATACCTTTACAACAACATTAATAACAAGACCTTTCTGGTCATTTTCTTCATAACATTTTCACAGAATCTAATTTTTACTAATGTTCTATTTAATGGCTCAAAACTACTCTATCATTTCCTTATCTAAATCAGTTTACAATAGCTATCTTTAGTCATCTTAATTTAATCAGGTTGGGGTTTTTCACTTCCTATCATATAGGGCTTCATAGGGAGAGATTTAAATTTTTTTCAAAACTATTATTGTAATAAAATTTCACTAAAGGAAGGTGTTGATCCCAAACACATTTAAAATCCATAGATCATGATCTCAAATTTTCTTATAGGTATTTAATGGTACTATCAGATTTACCACCTTTGTGAGTATGATAATAAGTGATAAAACTCAACTATATATCCGAACCCTACAGAAGAGTTATACAAAACATTGATGAAAACCTTGAATCCAGATTTGATATAATTAATAGTGGTACACCATGAAATCTTACCACTTTATTAATGTTTAACAGAGAATATTGATCAAGATATAAATATTCTCTAATGGAAATGTAGTGTGTTGTCTTTATAAGGAAATCAACTATAAAAAATATACAATTATACCCTTTAGATGTTTTAGGGAGTCCAATGACAAAATACATGGTGATTTTTTACCATTTCCATTCTGATATGGGTATTAGATGTAACATTCCCTTATACATCAATACCTTATACATAACCTATTGTTATACTAATAATTGAGAAACAAATTCTACAATATCTCTTTTTCACTCTGTCTCATCAAAAATACACTTTCAAAACTATATACATCTTTTTGCTTCCATGATGAATAAAGAATAATGAATGATAATCCTCAGCCAACATATCCTTTTTCAATTATTTGTTGGGTTGGATACAAAAACGATTCTAGAACCTTATTATTCCATCATTGTTAATTTTAAACTTGGAAACATTTCTCTCTTTCTTTTACAACACTACATCTTCCTTTTACACATACTTAATTCTTACATTGATAGATGGTTGAAAATTCATTTGAAAAAGTTATTTTTTCTCACCTTCCATCAAGATTTGTAAATCCATCCTTTGAAAATCCAATAGTATATTATTTTTTTATCCTCAAAATAGATAGTGTAACATGGTCCTTTTGACTAAAAGAATCTCCCACCTTGTTCTCCTTCCCATGGTGGTAATGTATAGAGTATTTATAATCAATAATTAGTTCCAACCATTTTCTTTGATGCATTTTCATCTCTTTTAGAGTGAAAATTTTCCTTAAACTTCAATATCGGTATATATGTCACACATTTCACCAAAGAGTTAATTCCTTAATATATTTAATGAAAAAATAACTATATCTAACTATATATCATGAGTTTCATAATTTTTCACTTTATCCTTAAATGTTTTTTGTAATGAGATATAGAAATATTATTCTGTATGAGGGAACATCCCAATCCCTTAGATGACGCATCGCTTTAAATTACACTCCCTTCAATATTCTGTGGTATTGTGAGCGGGGGTGTACTAACTATCCTTCTATTATCTTCCTTAAAACCTTCCTTACATTCATCCATCAAAAATAAATTGGCTCCATTCCAATTTAACGTGGTGATTATTGTATATAGTCATAAACAATTATCCAAAATAGATGATAATATGTATCCTAACTAGGAAAACAATGGATCTCATTCATAGTGGTTATTGAAGGCCAATATTCAATATCTTTTTTCTATAAAGGGTCTACTGGTATACACTCATTTGAGATCATATGACCCAATAATTCAAAATTCTAAATAAAAAATTCACACATGTAAATTTTTTAATAATAGTAATCCTTCCTTGATTTCTTTATCACAGTCCTCAATTAATCTTTCTACTCTTCATTAAACATTAAATATACAATAATATCATCTATAAATACTACTACAGACTAATCATTGTAATATATAAATAAATTATCCATTATGTCCCTGATTATATGTTAATTAGAAAGACTAAAAGGAATCATTATAAATTCATAGTGTCTATACCTTGTATAAATTATCATCCTTGATATATCCTCTTTCTTGACCCTCAATTAATGATATCCAAATTGAAGGTCAATATTGGAAAAATATTGAGCTCACAGTATTTGATTTTGTAAGTCATTAATATAGGGTGGAGGATAATTTTTCGTGATTTTTAACCTTTAGCATTCTTGATGGTCAATGTTGAGTCACATTGATCAATATTTCTAATTAAAAAAGTAAATAGATGCAATTTAAGGTCACTCACTTGTCCGAATTAATCCATTTTTAAAATTATTCTACTATTACTTCTGTAATTCTTACAACTCAATTAGTTTTATTATATATGGAATATCAAATATAGGTGTAGAACTTGTTATGATTTTTATTGAAAATAAACTTCATGATTCAATGAAAGACTCGGAAACTCTTATATACAGACATAAATAAATTTTCTCACAATAGGAATATAATATATGTTAAAATTATCCCCAACCATATAATTTAAGCTCCAGTATTGAATATTGTTGGCACTAAAAAACGCATCCCTAAAATTTTCCAGATGCCTCCATACACGATCCATGATCGTACCCTGTTTTTCATGATTCGATTTGGTAGGTCATAGGGCCCGAACAGAGTTATAAATTATGAGTTATGGACATTTGAATTTGGGATGGAAAACTAGTTCACGAAGCCCATTCGTGAATCCCCCTCTGTGATCGCGGAGCGCAGCCTTGAAGAAATGAGGCAGTAAGCTCCACAATCCCATTTGACATTCACAACATGCCGTGAATACTCGCCGCTAATCAAGGAGGTTGGTTGCTCTGTGACCGTATTTGACGTTCACGATCCACCATGGAGCAAGCTCCATCTTCGCGCCATGTGAGCTTTACTTCGTGGCGCCCCTTGCCTATAAATTCCCATCTCACCCCCATTCTCTGATGGCCACTCCGCCCTTTGGGTGGCCGATCTCCCGGTTCACGGAGCTCCACATTCCTTCTCAAAGCGGATCCGTGGTTCCATGCTTCGTGAGAAGCATCCTTCATATTGATGCTCCATGAGCGCATGCTCCGTGAGCCCATGCTCCATGAGTCCATGCTCCGTGATGTTGCTCCGCAAGTCTATGCTCTGCGAGGCCATGCTCCACGAACCCCCATACTCCCTGAGCCCCATTTCTCTATGACGCTACTTCGTGAAGACCTATCCTTTGCGACACTATGACCTTCGCACCTTCCAGTCCATACTACGGGGCCTGCACCCACGAACACCCACTCGGGGTCACTGACGGGTTGTGGTCCTGACCCTCTACGTCAGGATCTTCACTACTGTCACTCACCCTCATGAATATTAGAGAGTCACACCGTGAACTTTTCGGGCCGGGATGTCGGGATTTTCGATTGTTCCCTTATGCACACCCACCTTCCACCTATAGAATACCCTGATTTGAGATAATCCTCCACACACCATGAAAACCCTTGAGTCGGCATATTATTCTTTGTTTCATTCCCATGTCGTGAGTTGAGATTCTCATCATCAATTCCCCGAGTACCTTGAGTCGAACCATTCTTCAGGAAACTCTTCCAAACCCAATCACTTGGGTTTTATGCCAGGTGAACCAGAAAGGTCCGACCTTGCATAAGACCCAACACCATCCATTCCCAGGCGCCTTATGCCGAACAATTCTATCTACATGACTCTAAAATATAGTTATCTATATGTTCCAAACATAGGATGCCTCTTCCTCCAAATAAGTGATGCCTTATGATCCTAGCATAAGATGCCAGTAGTCTTATCTATATGACTTTAAACTGTAGTAATCCATATATGATCAATATAGAATGTCTCTTTCTCAATACGAGAGATGCCTTATGCTCCAAGAATGAGATGCCAACAGTCCTATTTATATGACTATAAACTCTAGTGATCCATGTATAACAGATATAGGATTCCTCATACTCCAAACAAGAGATTCCTTATGCTTCATGAATGGGATGCCAATAGTCCTCTCTACAAGACTATATACTGTAGTATTCCATATATTCCAATATTTGGATGCCTCTTGATCCATAGAAGAGATGCCTTGTGTGCCAAGCATAAGATGTCAAACACCATGTTTACAGTGGTGTAATTTCAAGAGCATTAGAATCCATTCAAACATTCCATCACTCCACCTCATGCTTAGCGTGTCTTTCATTTGGATCATTATCCATTCCATGTTCTGAGGGACCCCGTAACGGCCTGTTATCATGCCGCATCAGCTCACCTACCATCCTGGGCCAACGCCCTGGAAGACTTCGGATGATATTTGCGACAAATATTATGTTTCAATCATGGTTAATAGTCGAACCTCATTTTTTTGTCCCCATTTCAGGCTAACATGAAAAGGATGCAGCGTTTTTTCCACCGTCAATATCAATCCTCCCTCGTCACGCCACCCTCATTCTATTCCGAATGTCAGGCATTTAACTCACACTTTTCATATCCCTTTTTTCAGAAAGATTCCAACACCCCTTGGCATTATCCCTCTTGTGTACCATCACATAGGTGAAGGCCTAAACCCACTAGGGAGTTGGGAATCCCTCATGGCCAGACATGAGGAAGACATTACAGGAATCATCCTTGCGTAAGCCCCATCCTTCTATTGCCACTCCATAATGGCACTCGGGCCTCCATCCTAGAGTAAGTCTCGACACCTCGGGCTGCCTCAGAGCGTAATCCTCACTCTTCTTCACTACCCATGGATGCACCTTTCGTGATGTGGTCGTCAGGCCTTTGCTGCTTCTTGTTTCTCACACCAAGAACGACGCACGTGGGCTTAGAGTAATCATCGACCATGACACAATCCCTGTCCCTCATAACGTTAAACTGTATTCCAATCCAGTAGTAAGCCGTTTTGACATCACCCAAACTATGGAGACTTTGATCCATGCCAAGGCATGGTACGTAGGAAGCCTCCATGAGGTTGAATCCTGCCATCCAGGTGTTCCGTCACCCCTTCATGTCAGTTCAAAATTCCCTTTTCACCTGAACTACATGGAATTTGATTCATGTCAAGGCATGATACGTTGGAATCCTCCATGAGGTTCAAGCCCACCACCCACCTGGACCAAGGTCCTCATTCACGTTGGTTCACTGACACCATCCTGAACTATGTGGTCATTGATCCATGTCAAGGCATGGTACATAGGAAGCCTCCATGAGATTCAAGCCCACCATCCACCAGTCATTCTGACCCCCTTCACATCAGTTCACCAACATTGGGGAAGCCCAATGTGGAATCCCTACACCATTCTCAACTACAAGGACTTTGATCTATGTAAAGGCATGGTACATAGGAAGCCTTCATGAGGCTCAAGCCCACCATCTGTTGGTCGTGCCGACCCCCTTCACGTCAGTTCACCAAAACTTGGGAAGCCTAGAGTGTAAGCCCCACACCATTTTGAACTATGAAAACATTGATCCGTGTTAAGGCATGGTACGTAAGAAGCCTCCCTGAGGTTCAAGCCCACCATCATCTGGTCGTCCTGAACCCCTTCACATCAGTTCACTAATACATGGGAAGCCTAGAGTGTAATACCCTCACCATTATGAACTATAAGGTATTTGATCCATGTCATGTCATGGTACGTTGGAAGCCTCTCTAAGTCTAAACTCCACCATCCATTGGTCGTCCGACCCCCTTCACGTCAGTTCACCAACACTTGGGCAACCTAGAGTGTAACCCCATACAATCCTGAACTACGTGGTCTTCGATCCATGTCAAGGCATGGTACGTAGGAAGCCTCCCTAAGGTTAAATCCCAACAATCATTGGACCTTAGGTCCACCTTCATTGGTAATTCGTTTTCACTCCATACAGTAGTAATCCGTTGATACCCCATCCAACGGTAAACCGTTGAAACCCCGTCCAGTGGTAAACCGTTGAAACCCAATCTAGTGGTAATACCTTGTGACCCCATCCAACGGTAATCCGTTGTGACCTCATTCAGCAGAAAGACGTTGTGACCTCATTCAGCAGTAAGCCGATGTCAAAATCATTCAGCAGTAAGCCATTTTCAACCTCATTCGGCGGTAAGCTGTCGTCAGATGAACTACACAAAATTTTACTCCCTGCCACGAGGATACGTAAAAATCCTCCATGAGGCTCAATCCCATCACTCAAGTATCATCCAGATCTCTCCCTTGAGCCTATGTGTATCTGGAAGGTCATCCCCAACCCAGAGGTTCCACTTCCTCTGGGTCCTTTCCATCTGTCCATTCTCACGGGCCGCCTCCTCAGGTGCCCCATCATCCCACCGAACAACACGTACTTTGATTCCCTGCCATGGGGATACGTAGGAAGTCTCTTCAAGGCTCATGACCAACACTACCGTCACCTTCATGACGGTCCCATTTCATTTCCCCTCCACTCCATACAATTCTCTACCATCCATCCCGATTCTTATCCAGGACACCATAGCCTAGTGAGATTATGTCATCCACCCTCCTCGCTTCTCCTAGCATTACATAGGCCACTATCCACGCGTACTCCCCAACATGTCTCTAGGTAATTTTCCTTTGTGTACACCCCGGTTCATTACCCCTTTGAACAACATGGGTTTTGATCCCTATCGTCTCCATAGGGAACGTAGGAAACCACCCTGAGCTTCAATCACAACCAATGGTAAACCATGGTGTCCCCCATCTTGGGGTGTACTCTCCCAGATCCACCCTTAGTGTTGTTCAGATCTTCCATTACAGTGTGACATCTCCCCTCTCTGGGGCACACCACCACTGATTCGTCCTCATTGGGCGTTCTCTTCCATCAAACTTCTAGGTGTTCCCTCTTTGGGATGTACCAATCTGATCCGTCTGTATGGGATGTTCTGACCACCCTCATTCTGTCACCACAAGACATTAAACTCGCGGCCTACCTCGTGTTAAACATGAGAAGCCTGAGGAAAACCTCATAGGACACACCTTTGTCGTAACCATCTCTGCAAGATGTTAAACTCATGGAGTAACCCATGTTAAACTTGGGAGGCTGAGGAAAACCTCATAGACATACCCTCAGCATAAGATACCTCACGACAGACGTAGGATTCCTCAGGTTCTGCACTCATGAGATGCCCTCTTATGAGCAAGAATACAGGTTCTCTTATGTCCATACACCCAGAGAAGCCCTGACATGCCTGATGATGTCATCTACTCAGACGGAAGGTTGCTACCATGTCAAGACCCCATGGAATGTCCAGACGAAAGTAGTGTAATTAACCGGCGTCAAATAAAATATGCCACCAGGAATCAGATTCACAAAACCATGACTTAAATCTATGAGGGAGACCAGGACAAGGTGACAAGTTCCGAGAAGGATTCCACGAAAGGAAGAACTGACATCCCTTCATCCTGTTTCGATCAAGGAGCAAACATCCCTAAGCAAGGAACGAATGTCACCCGCCTTTGGAAAGTGGGAATGCGGGGAAACAGTAGAACGTCCTCCACATATGGATGTGTGTGCCCCGGCGAAAGGGTCAGAGAAAAATATGAATTATGACCCATACAATGGATGTAATTTCCATAGGGAGTTTTTTTATCATCACATTGATTGGTGATCAATGGTTGGTTCAAAAAATAAAACATAACTTCTATTCCATAGAAATTATTGTGGGATTGATTTTAGTAAATCCAATCCATTCCTGGGCTAATATTGAATTCATCTGGGGAAATAATGACATGATTTTAATGAAAAACATTTCTATAATATTCAACTAGAGAATAACCATAGACTTGGGATGTGATCACCATACCATTAAAGTGTTTAAATTATAACTCAACATCCAATTTTTGATATAGTATTGTGATACCCTTATAAAAATATTTAGATATAAAAGAGTTTAAAGATCCTTAATCAAATAAGACGTTATCTATTCTAGAGTGGATGGTAATTGTATCTTTCACCAAAACATTATTTTACCCCTCATCAGAAATGGTGATTGCCTAAGATTTCCATTTTCCTCTAGGAATAAGAGGTTGTTGAGGACGATCACTATCATTAACCATCATATTTCTTAAGTCATTATAATAATTTATATAGTCCATCCATTTAAAATACTAGAGTGTTGGTAAAGTATTCAATAGAGATTTCTCATTATTCACACCATTAGTTGACTTCTTTACATCACATAGGCATTCAATTTTATAATAACCTTATTTTCCACACTTGAACATTAACTGGTTACCTTAATAAATTTTCCCCATGTTTCCTTCCACATTTTTATATTAAATTAAATCTCATCTTATTATATTCATTGTCTTGAAAATTTCTTCTAAATTTTATTTTATTTTCTTATAAAAACCTTAAGATTGATGGGTAACTCAAATACTCCCACGTGAAAAAATGGAAAAATTTAATCAAAAATATTATGTTCCCTTATAGATATTTCCCTTTGGAGACTTGGTTTTATGCAACTAAATAATAAATCAACTAAACATTAATGTTTGGTGCTTTAATATTACAGTCTAAACAAGATTTGGTTGTTCTATGTTGTCTACCTCTCTTCCATATGTTTTTCTCTTTTAGGGTAATTTCTTCCATATGCATGTTTATTATACCCTCGGTGATAGTCACAAACCTAGGGCCTATTGTAGACAGGGGTCGGGGTTTAATATCTCTCTTCTCCCATTGCTGACCCAAAATGGGTACACATTCTGAAGAGGGGTTCTTGATAGATGTCGACCTAAGAATACATTGATACGAGCACAAAAGATTTTTCAAATGAATGTGATGAGGCTGACAGAATGAGAAAATTGAATAATGTTACGACAAATCTAGTATATCGGTAATGTGTTTAGATGAAGAAGGTGGAATTTTTAATCTAATTATTTTATGGGAAAACAATGTCTGGGATTTCTAATATTGACATTGAATAAATTCATACATTTTTGAAGAACATTTTCCTAGATGTTTAAGATACTAATTCAAACCACTATATGGAATGGAATTTATTTGTGGAATTTGGATTTTCAAGAAACAAAAATTCATTATTTTTGGAAAGATTGTAACTTATTCTTGGAGTAACCTACTGAGTATAATGATTGTATTAAATTTGGTACATCCTGATGGAAGCCAAAAGCTGATATAACACCATCCCATGTGCCAAAAAAAGTAATTTGGAACATTCAATTGATTCATAGACTCCAAAAGCGTTTCATGCCCGGTGAAATATTAATTAAATTGTGTCGGAATGATACGAAGATAAAGAAATATAATGATGATTTTTTTTACCCAACAGATGGATTTGCAAAGAACATATTTGATTCTCAACATCTTGACTTTGCAACTGATGTGTGTAATTTGAGGTTGGGTCATTTATATGATGGTTTTTTATATTTAGTTCTATGATTACTTCAAACAACACATGGCTATTTTTCATACAAATTTATAACCTTCCTCTATGCATGTGTGTGGAAAAACCATACACATTCTGGATTATACTTATATATAGACCTTTTAATCCCAATAATGAAATAGTTGTATATATGAAACCTTTAATAAAATATTTGAAACATGTTTGGATTGTGGGTGTATAAATATAAATTTCATGTTCGAAAGACATATTACATATTCATGTGATGTATATGTGGATGATCAATGATTTTCCGAGTTATGTAATGATGTATGGGTTGTGCACAATGTGAAATCTATCCAGTCCTATTTTTATAAAGAATACATGATCTAGAAAACTGAAATATCATAGTATTTTCAGTTCTATGGGACAACAACAATTCTTTCCAATAGTCCATCAATATAGGGTTAATCATTGAAGAATTCACAATACCATAAAGACCAAAAGTCCACCTTGTCTTATGTCTGGAACAAATTTTCTAAATGAATTACTTGATTTAAATTTTTTCATTTAGGATGGGTGAGATGAAATTAAGAATGAGAAAGACTGTTTCCACTAAAACCTATTACAATTGGAAGAAGATGAGTACCTTATTTTTGTTTTCTTATTGATCAACCAATTTGTCACATTATTCCTTAGACATAATTCTAATTGAATATAATATATGTGAAATGTGGCTTTCAATTCTCCTAGAAGTCAAGGGAGATACCAAATATGATTTACGATCTCAATGTGTCTTGGTATATTGGGGGATCAGATTAGAATTTCATCCTATGTGTATCAATGAAAACAAATTCAAAGTTCTATGTGTTTTTTAAGTGATGAAACCAATTGAAAAAAAAAATTATGGATGTACTATAGACTATTAATGTTCCTGATGTCTATTCAATAAAAAAATTGATACAGGCCAATAGAAAAGAGTTGAATCTAAAATCTTTGAAGACTGATAATTATCACATCCTTCTGTGTGAGCTAATTTTAATAGAAATATATGAACCTCAATCCATAATGTAATGTTTTTATTTATTAGCATGTTTAATTTCTTTATAGATATTTTTTAAATGAAATTTCCAAAGTATTTCTCAAAAAAATGAAGGAAGAGGAACCATTAATTTTGTGTTAGTTAGAGAAAATAGTTCCTTCATTATTTTTCACATGAATGATGCATATAAATATCCATTTTTCTACTGAAACACTTCTTAGAGGACATGTTTTTTGTATTTATCCAAATGAAAAAAATATATTCACATTGAAGTCTTGTGTTTGGGATAGAAACCATCCAAAAGGTTCTATCGTTACATGGTTCAAGAATGTATTGATTTTTTTCAATGTATTTATCTGGTCGGTCTATGAGATAGAAAAAAACAATGATAAATGAAAAGGCATAGTATATGAAAATTGAAATCAGTTTTAAATTACAACCCCAAATAGGGGAAATTCTTGAATCGTATGCATTGACTACATTAATCTCTGAAAAATGTTAGATGTCACATCGCACAATTTTTTTAACCATGATTTGTTTAATGACAACATCATGTAATTAAATTGATCTTGTAAAGTTATTTCTTCTCATGTAATTTTACATATATGATAAATGGTTTCTATTTTTCAGTAGGTAACATAAAAATGATAAATATAAAGATCCCTTCATTATCATTGTTAAAGACAGATACTTTTTATAGAAAATATTTCTATTCTTGGTTGAAATTTAAGGTTGAAATATTATAATAATAAATTATTAAAATAAACATTTAATTATAGTTAATATTAATTAATATTTTAGGTATTAGGTTTTCTTATTGGCTCTGTTTCTATGGAAATGAGATATTTATATTTTGGTTGTAATTCTGTGGTCTGTGAATGTAAATCAAGTATGATCAATATTTATAGATCTATTATCACTGAATGAGAAAACAACCTGAGAACACAACATTATAGTGTTATAATAACTACCACAATAGACTATTATGTTAGTGCATTGGATAATAGACCTAGATTTGAAAATTTATCTTATTATAGAGTCAATGAGAAAATACTAATATTGGATTATTACTCTTATGGTCAATTCACTATGATTAAATTCATGTTTTTTTATTCGATGATGAGGTATGGCTCATTTATTGATGATTTGGGATTTTGAGTTATTTACATGACTTTCACTATTGCTACCGATGAACCATATGTATTTTAATTGATAGAGAAACATGTTTTTTATGTTGAAGATCATATTCAGCCAAATTTTTGTGTCATTTTTTAGTAATCCAAAGATGTATTTTTTATGATGGTGATGATGGAATTGACATTATCCCTAATATCATTGGTTGCGGTCCATTTATTGCTTATGATGAATCCAATACTTTAATTTTTAGAATTGATTATGAACCTGAAATTATGGTGGATAATATATTGAATAATACATCAAGGTTCTCAATTATTTTGATTTATCTTTGACTTGGGTTCCTGAGGTTGGTTTCATACAAATTGAATACAAATATATTGTATCCAACTAGACCATCAAGTGAATTTTCAATATTTTCTGGTTTCGGTTTTCTTTAGGTTATATTTTCTAATATTAAATTTAATTGTATTCAAATATATCCAACCAAACAAAATTGACGTGATTATATAGTCACAAAAAAACATAATGAATTGAATTGGACAAATTATACTAATTCATATGAAAATAAAAACAAATGAAAATATTGACATAAACAAAAAATAAATACCTAACCCAAAATATGAATCAACTGAACTAAGACCACAAAAATAGAGAAATGGACATATAAATTGAAAAAATGAACCAAATCACCTAAGACAAATAAAAATGGAGAAATGACATAATAAAATGTCCTGAATGAACTAAATGACCTAACCAAAATTTAATAGGATCAAACTAAAAATAGAAGATAACTCAATCATACCTATAATAAACCTGTTGATTTCAACATATTTCTTTCTATGAAATGTATTATTTTTTATATTATATCCACTACATATAACATGTTTTTGTTATATCACTATGTTTTAGGTATATGGATTGACATGTGGTTTTACTTAATTAAGTCATGTCGCATATTATTTATTGTTTTGATCACACATTAGTTATAGAATTATAATTAATTACCAATTTGTTTTGAAATATATGAAATGAAAAATATTGAGGGGATACAAAGAAAAAAGAAGGATGAAAATAAACCCAGAATGAGTGAGATGGGAATCCCTCCTCTATTGACAATTATGAGTATTTTATCTCAAAAATATTTATCTATAACATATAATTTCATTTAATTTTTTTTTAATTTAATTAGGATCCACCACCAAGGATCCAATTATTCACTGACTAGCTAAGTGGTTCCAATTCTCAGGCTGGAGATTCAAAGGGGTGGTACTACAGCTAGGTATTCCAATCGGTGTACCCAATCACACCACATCCCGCCCTCGGAAATACCATATACCACACATTTTGATTACATAGTGTCATTATAGACACCCATAATATTTAAGACAACCATGTTTTAACCACCATTTTCATATGAGCATCCTAACCTTTCTTTTTTGTATCAAATGGTGATTCCTACTCCTCATCCTTATTGTGTATTTTCTTAGACATATATGCCATATTATTTTCTTTATACTTCCTTATCCCAAGGATACTAAATTATTTGTTTTTTGACTCTTATTCTGATACATTCTATGCCTACAAAGCATACATTATGACCCACTCTATCTGTATAGGTTGATTTTCCTCTAGTTCCTGAGGGTCTACTGATTCCCATTGATCAAAATACCTCAAGTATATTAATAGAATCCTACAAAGTTTTTAATAATAATATATTTTCATTATATTATGCGTTGATATAGTATTATTTTTTCATCTTTAACTACTTGATAGTACAATAATAATAATGTGAATACACACATGTGTGTTGTGTGAAACAAATGTACGCAACTAATAGAGTAGTACAGTGATGAAAAACAAATGATTGGAAAAACAATAAGGTAATGTTGGAGTTTCTTGGAGAAATTTTCAAAATACTATGAAATCATTCCCGTTCGTCCAATCTCCGAGAGATACCTACCAAATAATGCAAAGGATAATTCTTGGGAACAAACAGAGGTAAAAAATTTATTAGATTTAATTTTATATTATTATTTTATTTATATGAATTATTATTTTGGTGTCAACATTATTTTAATCTTCCTCAGGGTGAAGCTATTAGGATAGCATTCTTATAGAATTATGTGATCTCTTTAGAGTCTATAATCATGCATTGTATAGTTTATGGCATGCTATATTTGACAAGGAATTAGAGGCCATACCTATCATAGTTGACTATCTGATAGAATATTATTAGGAAATTATTACTCATTGGATGAGTACTGAGTTCAAGGTTTTTATTGAATTTCATGTTTTTAAATGAATGTTAACATGATTTTCATTAATACTTTATTTTTTTATTGAACTTTTTATAGTAATTATCTGGAATAAATAAGAAAACAACGATGTTATGGCAAGCCTCTACACATTTGGGTGGACTACAATATCAGACCACAAGAGGAATCTGGTATGATAGTCTTCTAATTAGATGTAATTAATTTTTTATATCTTATGAAAATATGGGCATTAATAATCTTACAAATTCCCTTAGAAAAAAAGTAGGTAATGAATTTATTTGGTACTTCTTATAGAATTGACTCAAAAAATTTATGTTTTATCCCTTCATGATAGGGCTGTAATATTGTTACTTTGTATTGTATAGTTAAATTTTTTCCTATGTCTTATGGAGTTATTCCCTCAGGTTTTAATACCCTAAAAATGATGATAATTAATAGGATGATAAATATGGAATTGATGATGACCTGAAAAAGTCCCCACTAAATGGAATCAAATTAAAATAACCTAAACCAAACTAACCCATACTGAACTGGTTTAAAATAAAAAAACTAAACAAAACATGAGCCAAACTAAATGGAATTGAACTAAAATGAAATGAAATAAATAAATATTAGTAGAAGAAAACTATCTTGGTATTACTTAACCCAAATTTAAAAAATCCAACCTGACCAAAACCAAATATTAGTAAAAATACCTTATCCATGCCAAAAATAATCAAATTAAACCAAACCAAAATAATTGAAACTATACTAAATTATCTCTACCTTTTTCAAGTTGAACCATGAAAAATTAAATGAAATTATAGAAACATAATCTATCGCATTAAAAAAATTATCTAAACTAAATAAAATTCTATCAAACAAAATTAATCCAATGAGAACCGAATGGAATTGATCCATATAAGACACTAAAAACAAAACTACACTAACCTAAACTCACCCAATTTGTCCCAGACCACATTAAAATTAATTAAACTGAAAAAAACAAAAATGGAACAAAAATAACTACATAAAATAGATTTGAACCAAATTTATTTGACATTGAATGACATAAATACAACTTAATGACACATAAATAAATCAAACTATGTCAAATGGACCTTAATAATGTCTAATTGAATCAATTTGAATCCAACAGAACCTAACTAAACTAAACTATAACAAGAATACCAAGACATAAGTGAAACAAAAAAATATACACTTATTCATGTAAGGGTCAACCAAATGAAATAGACTATAAATGAATACATTTTTATTAAAAAGACTACAACCAACCGAAACCTAATAGAAGCAAATATAATCAAAACAAACCAAACCAAATAAAATTATATAGAATTGAATCAAACTGTATAAAAATAAATAATAAGAGTTTTGGATTTTATAGAACAAAATTGAAACAACTTAACTATAATCCAATAAAGGTGAATTGAGTTGAACCAAATTGAACTAAATTGGCATAAATTGACTCAACTAGATCAGAACCAAATTGAAAAATATTAAAAAATTAAACTAAACTAAAATAAAGTAAAACAATCATAAGAAAACCAAATTAGATTGGGCCAACATGAATTGAACCAACATGGTCTATAATAAAGTCAATTTAGTTAAAGTTGATTGGCTCAAACAATTTTGATTATAAGGAAATGAAAATGTATCCAAAAACCCAATTAAATTAAACAAAATAAAAGAAATTTTAATTTATTCAAACCAAATATTAGTAAAAAAGTATGAAATAAATCAAATAAAATGGAATATATCTCAAAATAACTATGTAAAATTAAAAAATAGACTAAAAAAGATCAATAATGAAATGAACTAGCCTAAACCACACACAACCAAACTAAACCAAATATGAGAGAACATAATTGAAATGAATGCACCTAGACAGAATCCAACTTAGTAAACATAAATGATATGTCCTGAAAAAACATGGTTATAATGGAATTGTACTAGAATAAATTCAATTGAATCAAAATAAACTAAATTTATATAAAAAATAGAAAAACAACCATGGAAAATCATTCTTTTTGTCATTATCATAGTATTGATAACCCTTCCACACATATTCCTTTATGCTATAAAAATACAAATTCATCTTATCATTTATTATGGGGATCACACAACCAACTTATTATTGATTACTATGATGAAATGTTCACTTATATATATGTTATATCTATTGATAACCCATTCATTAATACTCAGTTATAATTCATCTTCCATAGTTTTTTATTTTCAAATTTATTTATAATTAATATCCATTTTATTTTATTTATGAAATTCATTTTTAGTATCCTATTTTAAATTATGGTTTCCATCATTCAATTTCATTGCATAGGGGGTTTTGAATATGGATGTACATATTCCTTAATTAAAATTATTTTTCTCAAGGGGAAAGAAAAAAATATGGAATCATCGTTAAAAAACCAATGCAATAGAATATTTTAACTATTACATTATTTATTTAAAATTTTAAAAATTATTTTCTATGATTATAGTATATTTATATTTGTAAAAAAATTGGAGTCGCTTTATACATAGGAAGATGACAAATTTGGGAAAAATGATCACTTGAATCATGTTTTAGGATATGATAACCATAGAAGAGTGTACATTGAACATGGTAAGAGTATTTTTGTAATGAGATAATGGACCACTTCAAGTTCCTTTTCTGATAGCTCGGAGTTGTGAAAATATAATGTATAGGAATCATATTCTATGGATAAGACATAAAAGGTAGAAAAAGGGCCATATAGGTGAAGTAATGAAATAAATGGTAAAATTATGGATTTGTGAAACTGATGGATGTTTTATGTCCACTAATTTCACTCGAGATTGTGATGGATTATGATGGATATATTTCAGTGATTCATACATTATATATTGTGCCTATGACTACTCCTAGTGGTGTTCAGGTTGATGGTGTTACTAGAAATGGTGATGGCGACGTTTATAGTGAGGAAGAGGGAGGTTATGATTTTGAGGAAGAGTGTGAGGATGAGGTAGATGTTGAGGAGGATAGAGCGGGATAGGATTTGGATGAGGCCGATGATGAAGATTAGACTGAGGATGATGGTGATAACAATTATGGTGTTGAGGGACCAATTTATCCTTAACATTTTTCTGTTGATATTTATGAAATTTGGGGTTTGATTATTTGTTTTGGATGAATATATGTGATGTTCTTAATGCATAATATAGTTTTGATTGGTTTCATTTAATGTTTTATTTGATTGCATGTTTTGTTTGTCTACAGGTTCTATTTTATGTTAGTTATGGGTTCTATTTTTTGGTTTTATATTATAGGTTCTATTTTATATAGGTAGGGTGGGGATTTTTCTTGATGTGGAAATGGGGGGTCTATACAAATTTTTTTATAACTTTTGGTATAGGATTTATCAAATAGTTCACTATGAACCATTGAATAAAGTTCATTTTAGATCATTTTATACTAATGGTACTCTATAAACCTTTGGTTTAGGACTCTCCCAATGGAACTATAGCCAAAAATTTGGAGAACTTTTGGTATAAGATATTCCAATGGGTTTATAACCTATACCAAAATTTCTGAAACATAGGTATATTATTGTATTCTAGCACTGAAACAACATGAAATTACCAATCCCTAAAAAGTTTCTACAACCACCAACAAGATAGAAACTGATAGTAAATCATTCTGAGAGTTATGAAGCAGCTAAAAATGTTGTTCAATCCTAAGATGAATCAATTAGGATGTAAGGAAGACACCCAAAGCCACCTGGGGTAAGATCTATGGTTGATAGGAGAAGGCTGCTAAAACAAATTGTCCCTAAAACACCCACATGACACTCTAAAAAATAAATCTTAAGTAATTAAACAATGTATAATATTTTACACATCATTAATTTCTTTTATTTCAAGATATGAAAAAAAACACATCACCTTTTTAATTAAAAATTGGACTTTCAGCTTATATGACATGTAACCCGTACACGGCGTGTAAATTCTCACACTATGAATTAAACTCATGGTATGAGTCCAAACAGAATTAAACACAATGAAATATCATAACACATCATGTAACTACCCAGAAAACATAATAAAAATAGATGTAAAAGATTATAATCAAACAAATATGTGACTTCACCATTATTGGTATCCTCCCAATTCACGGTCAAAAATATATCCCATCAAAAAAGGGATACTAAAAATAAAAAATCATGAAATACAAGATAGAAACGTAATGTGGTTACAACCAAATAAAAAAATGAATCACCAATATTTTTCCAATATAGAGGGGAATAATAATATCTACCATAAAGAAACTCAAAAGTATGCATATTAATAGTTTATTGAATTATGTTATTATAGAAAAAATCTAAAAGTGGAAGGTGATCATCCATTGATACACTAAAATCAATAACAATTTCACCTGATATATGATATAAAATGATAATAGTCCACTCAAATGGACCATCGTTCTGTTGGTAAGAAGCTGTACTAATATTTACCTAAGCCCCAAGATCATGTTTCATCCCTTGTTATAATTGAGACAATAACCTCAATTTCTACTCAAAAATAATTTTTTTGTACAATATGAAGCTTATCCATTTCCAAAATATATAAATTTAATAATTAATTCATATATTGTTATTATCAAATAAGTAATAAATGCTCTATTTTCGTTATTAAAACCATAACATAATAAACATTATCATAACCTTATATTGATTACAATAATCTAGAAAAAAAATCTCTTAATAAATTATCCAATTGGATTATTGGAAAAGGAAGTGGCTATATAATTCTAAAAAACTATTAGTGCTCTAATTTTTCCTTCTAACAAGTAAAATACATGAATAAAAACCTTGAAATATATATTTCTATGTTATGTCTTGTAATCTACCTATAGATATACTAATAAATATTTTAATTATTTTGATGAACTTCCCATCAAGATGAGTGGAATTATTTTATCATTTCCTACCTCATAGTTTTAAGTAAAAAAATACAACAATGAATACAAATAAAGGAATGAAATTTCTAGGACCAGCTATCAAAGGATATCCTGACCATCAAGGATTTATTAATACAGATAAAATCATAGTAAAATTATTTGAAGTCTCTAAATTAATCTATGATAGATTATTTCAAATTAATATGATATAAATAAATTTTATTCCTATCCTTAGAAACATCCAAATAGTGTTAATTCATTAGACACATCAACCTCTACTCTTCTTTTCTCATATAGAAACTTATGAGGTTGATTATATATACTAAGGGAATATAAAACAACATTTACCTTTTTAGGTGCACATAAGAGTTCAAAATCAAATTATTGGAGGTATTATATCCATTAATGTTTCCTCATGTCTAGATATCTTTATAAAAATAAATATATGAGGCTCTAATGGTTAGTGTTAACCAAAAATCTCTCAATAAATATATAAAGCATTAAACAAATTAATGAAAACAAAATAAATTTGAAAATTAACATTTAGGTGTTAGATAATTACACTCACTATATCTATGTTTTCTTTATCCAAAGGCCACCACATGAAAATCTAGTATAAGATCACAACAAGGGCCCATTAACGATGCATCAAAATTGACCTTTAACCACTCACATGGTTGGCCTAAAATCATCATAGGATCTATTACTATCATTAACTATTTATTACTATACAAAATTTATTCCCTTTTTAATAAAATATTTATTGGATAGAATATCTAGAAAACTCTTGGATGAATTGATGGAAAAATCTCACAAGTCCAAAAAAATATAATTTTAAAAATATTCATATGAAATTTCTAAGAAATAACTATTTATACCTTATCAAAATAAAAATATCCTTTTAAAAATTCCACATTCCCCCATTAATTTTACTTTACAAATGAAAAAATATCACTTGGAATGTTTAGCATATATTTATCTTTCTCAAAACATCTATAGGATTCCTTAAAGATGTGTACTATAATGATCGTTATATTTTTAATAGACCAGGATTATATACATGAAGACCACCATTATGGAGTCTAATAATAAATGAAATTTACAATTAATTAATGAAATAAACACTATAGGGGTGTTTTACACCCAAAATTCATGAATAAGTATTCTTAAATACCATATCAGCTTTAAAATTCATCTTTGGACCATCATTAGGTCTCACTTGAAACAAATTATGTCCAGAGTATACGTTTATCTTTAAAAAATCACTTAGTCCCTTTTAATTGATCATATAAATCAAAAAATAAATTCAATGGATAGTAATTATTTTTAGACACAAGATTTAATTTTGGATAATACTTTAAAAACAAAGGCTTCTTTTTCCTTTCTCAACAAATAAAACCAGAGCTCCCTAAGGGGGAGTACTAGGTTTACAAAACACCATTTTTCTCAAGTCCAACCGGATAAATCTTAAACTCCCTTAACTCAAACTGATCCATGAAATTTGGTGTAATGTAAAACATTTATAGTAAATATAACAAATCAACACACAACTCAAACTCCCATTTTTGAGGTATCCTTAAAAATTCCTCACGAGAGATGTCTTGAAACAGGTCCACCGATATAGATAATATCCATTTTTATTAGCCTCAACTAATTAATATATCAAAATATCTATACCTAAAATAATAGATCCCATTTAAATTTAATTAATCCTTTCCCCTACCTTGAATTATCATTCTCCACTAATTCTATATTGAATGCTAACTAGAGATAAGAAATTCCTTGATATTAATAAAACAATAATTTTTTAATAATTTTTTATCTATTATCATTGTAACTAGAATTAATCTAAGTAATATAAATTTTATACCTAAAAGAAAAATTAGACATATTAAATAGGACTAAAATTATTATCTCATATTTTAGAATAATTTTATAAAATTAACTTTCTCTCTATAGAGAAATCAAAAACCTATTTTTTGAACAAGTTTATTTTAAGGAAAAATATTTTTGATTAAAATAGAACTATAAATTTGATTAATACAAATAAATTTAAATAATTATTATCATTAAGTAGGTATTTATTTAATTATAAAAAAGATCAAAAAATTTATTTCATCATGTTTAAATTAATTAAAAAATAGTTAAAAAATAACTTCCGTTAAAATGAAACATAAATTTTGAAAATATTTTCCATGGGTTTGTAAATTCAATATAATATTTTAAAATGATTTATTATAAAATATAATAAATATTTTAATTAGAAAAGGTTTCAAAAACATCTATTTCATATAAAATTCATAGTATTAAAAAATCAATATTTTCACTATTCACCTAAATGTCAATTATTTTAAAAAAATAAAAAAAAAATTAAAATACTTTTATTTTATGGAATTAAAAAATAAATTATAATTTATCCAATTTAAATAGTAATATTATTATATTTATCTTTTATAAAAAAATTATATAAAATGAACAAAATGAATTTTATATAAATAATATTTTTATTATTAAATCATATTAATCATTTATCCTTAAATGGTGATAAATATTAATGGTTTTCCATTATATAATATATTATAGTTTTATTAATAATGCTTTATTAATGTGTTATGGTTTGTTTATAGTGTGGATTGTTTCACAAGTTATGGAACATAGTATGTATTTTTAAGAATCTAAAATATTAGGTCATTAGATTAGTGTAGGTTGTTCTTTGGGTATTAGGAAATACTGACACACAATAATAGGAATCCAATATGCATTATATTCATTAAAAATTGTTCCATGTTGGTGTAATGGATAAACATATAATTCTCATGATATGTTCACTGAGGAACATGCTGCAAAAATATTCATACATGAAATCCCAAATCCCTAAAATATTCTATAGCCTTAGTTCCTCTAGTTATGTAATAACACAAAAACTCAACTACTATTATCTATTTTGGGGTCATGATACTTTATTATTGTGAATCAAATTACTTCTTAGTTGAAATATCTCAGTTGAAAATAGTCTGCTTCTTCACGGTTCCTTTCAATCCCTTGTATAATGTTTCATTCATACCGTAACCCCTGAGGATTATTATCAGTATTATATCTTCCAATTTATATAAGGTACTTCGCCTAATGAATTAAATTTCTCTTAAATTATTATAGTTATAGTTAACTTATGAATCCATTTGAATATTTCATTGATGTACTCCACAAAGATTGAGGTCTTGTGTCCATACTTATTTCCCCCATCATATCTAATGGGTATTTATATATTACAGTTTGTAAAATGTAGTCACAAACTCCATGATTATCCCTATTAATAACTTTTAATAAATTATCATATATTTACTATTCTAGATCATATTCTAGATAAAATTTATCATACTTTATATAAATTATTATTATCATTATATTTTTCATTATTAAAAATATAAAATATATTATGTACCAAGATTTGTGTTTTCTTTCTTTAATGTTTCATGATGAAAAGTCTTTTAAACATTTTAATAAAAGTGTATAATATAGTATCAATGATGTGAATTTAGGGATCTCTATGTAACATGATTTTCAATGATTATCTCATTGATCACCATGTAATGATCAGATATCAAACATACACCCATAATGTTGGTGAAATGGTTTCTAATTCAGATAAATAACTAGATATAAGAGTCATAATATCCATTCTATAATATGGAAAATACAAGCATTTTAGGGTGAATTGTTACAATATTAGGTTATAGTAATTAGAAATACACCAGTGTACCTTCCATACAAAAATATTTCATCCATCAGTATAAATAGATGACATAGATAAAATATTTAATACACATAATGAATTCCAAAAAACAATTGATGAAATTAAACCTGAGAAGGATCAAGTTAGATATCTTGAAGTACATGTTCACTCATGTTGAAGTGGATGAAAAGTTATTTTTTCCTTGCTATTGATAGTAATTTTGGTAGGATCTGATAATATCCATCCAAATAACCTTACACATTAATAATATCCTTTTGATTTTCCATCTATTCCTTTTTCTAGGAAATATTATTGGAAAACTTTTTTGTATCATATCCTTCACATGTGATACAAGAACATATTTAATGATCTAGATCATATCTAAAATAAAAGATAATACAAATTTAACATCTATTGATGTGTGGTCATGAGTCAGTTTAGGTTGTAAACAATTGTGAGATGCCTCAATATTAGAAATCCTACACCCTCAAAAATAAATTTTATGAATCATCATAAATATAAATCTATAATCATCTCAATATTTTTCACACTATATAATTTACTTTACATAATTTTACTCGTCATGAATATTTCTATTGTCACTCTCTATATGAAATGATTTATTTACAATTTATATTGAATATTTTCTTTTAAAATATCCTTCTACTAATAACATTTTCTCCTTTGAATAAAATTTATTCTCCATGACTCTACAAAACACAATCTCAAGTGTGATAATATTCCAATCAAATTTATGAAAATTTTCTATATATTCTCTCAAATATTCAAACAATGGTGGATGATTAATTTTACTTTGAGGTTAGTGTATAACCATTCAATTTCTAGAAAGTTCTTCAATAGCTTATTCATATTCATCCTCTTTATCACTATTTTATATGTTTTATCCATCATTAGAAACTTCTTTATCAAAATTTTTCTCTTGTATAATATTTGCTTTGTCATCTTGATTTTTATCTTCTTAATTATATAGAAAAATCACATAATATTAGGATACACCTTTTCAATGATTCATTAATAGCTATGTCTTCATACAATAGTAGTATGTTGTTGGATAGAAGAGACCTCAACATATAACTCCATAATATCATTATTACACCATTTGTTAAATAATTTTGTTTATTTCATCCATTCCTCATCATAAAGTAATAGATAAGCTATATTTTATAGCCTATCCTGATATTGAAAATGTCTATATATAATAGGCTTTAACTCTTGATATGATCTCATATTTAATTAATCATGAATTGTTAAATAAATTTCCAATAAGTTAACATAATCACATATGATAACTAGTCATGTGGTTCATCTGCTATATAAATCTCCATGATTGGTTTGAAAAGTTCACCACAAAAGTAAACACAGATATACATGATTGCATAAATGTGAAAATTACTCATGAAATTGATTTTGAAAGTGTAAAGAATATTCACTATAGGGAATAATCATATAAGGTTTGAAATGGAAATATTTTTTAATGTTCATTCATGGTATATGGGTATAATTAGGAAATTGTTATTAAGTTCAACATTATAGAATGATCATTGGATTTCACCAAAGTTGATCCCCTATGACTGTCAAACTAGGTGGGCATTTAGGCCTCATTATCAAGTGGTATGTGAATATTGAGTTAATACAAAACCAATATTTTCTAGGTTATTATACCTACGTTAATCTATGTCATATACTAGATCCAATTGTTTTTTTAGAGATAAGGATTCCATTACTCACAAAAACCGCAAAATATTTACTCTGTTATTTGTTTGATAATTAATTAATAAATTTTAACAATAAGTTATAATTATTACTATATACTCTTTGATTTTAATTTGTTTATAAAGAGAATGTGAATTAACCAAAGAAAATACTTTAGGATTGTCAAGATAGGTATTTAGTTAGTCCATTATGTCATGCACTACATGAATACCCGATTAATGACATACTTGCCTTTTAGGATTATTACCCCTAGGTGCATTTGTGCTAGAGAATGCATCCACTTGTTTGTATCAAGACAAAGATGTCATTGTTCAAAAAATGACACAATATTTACTTTATTATATAATAAATAAATAAATAAGAAATACTAAATGTATGTTATAATTATTATTAACTACCCACTAAAATTAATTACTAAATAAATTAAAATAATTAATAAATTTATAATTAAGACTAAATATTTGGTATTAATTTATTATTAAAAATTATTATTAACAAATAAAAAGTTATTAATGGAATAAAATTTTTAAATATTAATTAGTAATTATTTAATAATTATTATTTATATTTGTTAATTAATTTGTAATCAATTATAAGTTAAAAAAAATTGCTTAATTTTTAGTTAATTGCTAGTTATTAATTAATAATAAAATATTTATTTGCTATATAATTACTAATTGATTATTAGTTATTAGTTTATTATAATTTGATAATTTTTAATTAGTAATAAATAATTTATTATTATTAATTACAATTTAATTTTAATTACAAATTTTCTATTTGAAATTAATTATTAATTTATAGTTAATTATCAGTATTTAATAATTAGTAATTAAATATTAATTATTAGTAAATAAAAAATAGTAATTAGTTATTTAATAATTAATAACTATTTATTATTAATTAATTATTTGTTAATTATTAGTTTTTAATTAATTAATTAATAGTTATTCATGATTTGTTAATTAATTTATTATTATTTAACAATATTTTTAGAAATTATTATTAACTACTGAGTGGTTTTAAAAAGTGATTAACTCATTATAACTATAAAATTACTAACTAAGAGTAATTATTTTTTTAATTATGCACCAATATTAATTGTTGTTATCAAGTTGCATATAATTAATTAAATAACATAGTGAAAAATTAAACATGGAATTACTTAACTAAATAAATAGATAAAATCAGAAAAAAACAGCTTTAAATGAATCTTGGGTTATTTGTTTACACCGTGAAGGTTTTCACTAGAGAGTTACCAAATTTATCCGTAGATAAGGGAGAAAAATTTGGATATGTTGTGATGGAGAAGGAAAAGTATGAGATAATTAAGAGATAAGAATTGAGGCTGCTTTTATTAGGGTGGAGGTGAAAGGTGTTGAGGCCCCCCAATGCCTTTCGCATTTAATTGAATGAAATGTGTTTTTATCCCCAAACACTATTGTTGTAATAAAATGTGAAATATTTTGAGGTTATTGATTCTTTTTCCCATGTCAAAAATTTGGGGAAAAGACATTAATTCCCTTTATTTTTTTAAAATATTTTTAAATTTTTAAATTAATCCATACCGTTAAAAACGAATAAAGAAAATGTCATTTAGCTTAATTTATTTTCTTGAAAACATCATAAAACGTGACTAATCCCAATACTATGAAACTTAAATAGAAATTACCATAGAAAAACCAATAAGAAACATGAATAGTATCGAAATTGAATAAGAGATGTATTGAAAATGTGGGAAAACACCCTAGAATGAAGTTGGAGTAAGGTGAACAAATACCAAAAAATTAAAACATTACTGAAGGAAAGTCTAAAATGTTATGTCTAAGACACTTGAACTAATATTGCTGATGAAAAATTTAATAAGAAAAGAGAAACATGAGAAGAATGCATGCAGGAAATGGGAGATCATTCCCTATAAAGGATATGAAACCTTAGTGGTTGGAAAAAACGTTCTACAAATAAAGTATCCATATCTCGTAATCATTATCAAATGAATTATAATCAAATAAATCAAAATAAATTAAACAAAAATACCCCTCTTTAGTGGCACAAAACCATCTAGGAGTCAACCTAAATGACTCAACTCAACATCTATTATATTCATAGAGTCTTTTCCCTCACCTACATCAAGATAAATAAAATATTTATTGACATAATATGTCTAGGTAAAAATTATTAGAAAAATTATTATTAGGATGATATGAATGGTCCCAACTTTTTCTAAAGATTTATCATGATGTCATGTGTAATAATGAAATAAAATCATATGAATTAAATAACTTTAAAAATAGAAAGTTTATATATTGTGTCTAAGAATTATGGGGATACCATGAAAAATAATATTTTATTTTACTCACATGAGCCATTTCAAATAATTAACATATATCTTCATGATAAATAATGACTAATTACATAATTGAAACTTACACATGGTAAAATTTCATGTCCAAGATAAAACATAAATGTTTAATTAACCCCACTCCATAATATAACATATATTATGGATCCCCTCACAAGTCTAGGGTATAATATAATCCTTAGGAAACATACCTATAAAAATTATATATACAATGTATAAACTTCTATAATTCATCATAATTTACTAAAAATTAAAAAAAAATCCAACACACACCACTAGTAAATAATCAATTAATAATATAAATTATATCCAAATATACATTAAAAATATTCCTAACATTACTCATTAATACCAAACTCAATCGTAAATTCAATATATATAAATTTTAGAATGATAATTATTTCTTTAATATATAATTAATCATTTTAAATCAAATAACATAATAAATTCCAATTTAATCAAATTTTGTAAGGGTAAATTCAAAGGTAAACACGTCAATAAATTAGATTAAATTTTGTAAATTAATCGTATGATTTATAATAGTCCAAATAATTTATATCATTCAAAACAAAATATTTATTTTCCATGTATATATCTCATTTGTCATTTTTTCATATTGATTATTCAAATTACTTATAAAAATTTTTGAAGAAAATTATGAATAAAACTTAATACAGATTAATGGTAACCAATATAGTGTTTAATTACTTCCTCTCATGAATAAAAAAATATTAATTCGTGAAGAAACACTAAAAAATCCATTTAAATGTCATACAAAAAAATGTTAAATTTTTTAAAATTAACGTTAAAATAACACAGTTTAAGAAGGAAATATAGGTTTTGAATTGATTTAATCCTAAAAAATCCAATACAATTTATGGGCCATAATTTTATCACGATTTGAGATGTATAAATAGTTCATAAGATAGAGGAAGCTCCTAAGTAAAGAAGAATAAATATTTATTGAAAAAATATATGATGGAATTGAGAAAGAAGAAACAATTAATGTAAAATATTAACATCTAAATAATGTAACATTCCTTTAATAATATTATAACTATAAAGACCCATCAATATCTCTTTGGAATACCACCAGATTCTTAGTGGTTTCAATGTTTCTAATGGCTACCACTGGACTCCTAATGGTCACTAGAGGCATACGGGGCCTCTAGCTAGCTAAAAAAGTTATTAGTATTCCCCCATCAGGTTTAATATGGCTTTAAATTATGGAAATAATATCCAAAATACTTATAAAACACTAAATTTCACCGATAAAATATCTCAAAATCCTAATTTTCAAGATTATACACATAATAATGAATTTTAAAATACCAAAGACAAAATAAATTTATACTTTGAAAACATAAATATGTCATATCCCCCCCCCCACTATAATTACATGGTCCCTCAAGAAGAATCACTAAGAATATATGGTGAAAAACAACAGAATTTGATATCTCATTTTCACATATCATTATAACATTTCCTATTGAACCCAACCATACTACCATAATACACATACTAATTGTAAAATATTCTCCCATTGTATCTTATCACTCTAATCACGAAAATTTATAAGAGACATAAAAAAGTATGCATATAAATCCAATTTGAATTTATCACTTTTGATAATATGAGAAGTCTCTGACTGAAATTTTCTTAACTAAAATACATCATGAATTTTACAGAATAATGAGAAAATATAAAAAAGATAAGTAACCTCTTTGATTCTCTCAAAGATCATAAAATTGTCCTATAAAAAAATTATATTTCCCTTTATTTTCTATATTTAAGTGTCCTTATTGTTACACCCCGAGATTTTATGAGAAATATTTTTTTAAATTTCATTGATGTCTTCTGTTATATGCTAAACCAAAATTAGCTTCTGCTATATGAAACACCATATTAGCTTGTATTATATGAAAACACTATTATTGTCTTCTATTGCACCCAAGAGCAGCCTTCCTCAATAGTGTATGTTGTACGCAATACTGAGTTTCACTAAACAATGATATATTCTTATAATATTATAATGAACTATCCAATATGAATATTAGTAACTAAATTTTGAATTTTATAACATTATAATTCATCTTACACATTTTATAGAGCATGGTATGAGAACAAAATAAATTTTTCTAGTAAAATAAGTTATCTTTAAAATGTAGTTTTGTCACCTTTTGATGGCGCACCGACTTGAAATCCAGTTTTAGACACGCTTATAAGTTATATTTGATTAAATAAATTTATTAATTTCAATAAATATATAAAAAAAACTTTGGATAATTTTTTAATATTTTCCTCTTAACTTTCACTTTTTGATGAATAGTAAAAATATGCTAAATTTTAATTTAAAAAAACTTTTTTTATCGAGATATTTTATATGGATAAATTAAAATATTGAATGATTTTAAAGTATAAATAAAATAAATTTTTACCATTTTATATAACATTAGTCATTATCATTAATTTTACGTTGAATTCATAGGTAAAAACATTTCAATCTTTTGCAAGGTTTTATCTTTTAAAACCTGGTTTTTCAATAGAAGGATTAATTATAAATAAAATACTAAAACATATGTGTATTTAATTTGGAAAACTTAATTCCATATTTAGAGAAGTAAGCCCAAATTATGTTAAAAAGAAACTTTTTATTTTTAGGAATTATGAATAGTAACTATGGTAAATTTTATTTACCATTGTTAACGGTAAATCAGATTATTAAGGGTAAATATAATATTATAAAATTAAAATTAGAGTTTTGTTAATATAATTGGATGATTATATTTTTCCCTAAATCATACTTGGGTCAAAATGGAATATATTGGAACTCAGTTGTATGTGATTAAGACCTTTTATTTATTTTATTTAAAGGAAAGTGAAATATAACTCACTCAAACATTAATAATTAGATTATTTTTAATATAAGGTTAAATAGAATATAAGTTAAATTATAAATAATCATTTTAAAACTAAATTTTTTTATTTATCCTGATAATTTATTTTTAATTTTTATGAAATATATAATTACTTTAATAGCTTATATATTAATGGTGCATAAAATATTTATTTTGTGAAAAGTCAAATATATAGTTTTTATTAAAATAATAATAATACACATAAAATGACACAAGAACTTGTCCAAAACTTATTTTTCAGGTATATATATATCATAATCATCCATGTGTCGACTTGTGGACCATTTGGAGCCTTATAAAACAGATTATGACATTTATATTATTTTATTTTAAATGTTGTCAAAGTTGTCACCTTCATAATTTAATAAACATATCGTTTTAATAGTTGGGTGTTTTAGGAGATGAATTCGACTAAAAGTCTTCTTATGAAATATATTATATTTATATTCATCATAGTATTTTATTTTTAATTTTTATACAACAAATATGTATATTAAATAATCATACAAAAATGTTGTAGTATTTATTTTAGTAAGAGAAATATCAAATAAATGGTTTTAAAAATATTAAAATAAATATTATATGAACTAATTAATGTTCTCCAAAAAAATTAGAGAAATATTTCATGTTATAAATCTATTAAATATTTTATTAATAATATATCTTCTGTGTGGATTTTATTTAAATTCAAATAAATAAATAGTGTCAAAAATGACCGCATTGATATTTTATAAAAATAACATATTATTAAATTGTTTAAAAATCACAAAAATATATAAATATTGTAAATTTAAATTATATGGTCTATGATGTCATAAAGTATCCAATTATGAAAAATTAACAACACTTAAGTTAGTATTTATAATAATTTAAAATTTAGAATATTATTACCAAAAATAAGATTAAATAGATTATATAAGGAAAAATCAAATTGATAAGGTTTAAAAAAATTCCCAACATGTCTAAATTTTACTGGATGATGATATTAAAACCCTATATCATCGCATATCAGAATTTGAGTCATTTTGGAGGTTTTTATGTGGGGTTATATTTTATTATAAATTAATATTTTGGATGTTTCCAAAAGTGCCCATCTCCTCTTCTATATAAGGGACCCTCCCTCCCTCTCCTCTTCATTCAATTATTACCCTTAAAGCTCTTCAAAACCCTTAAAATTACTTTTCTCAACCTTTCTAGTTTCATTATAGAGGTTCTGAATTCTCAAAATACCAACTATAGTGCCCTAAGAGGATGTTTAAAGGGGGAACTTCGAGTAAGAGGTAATATCATCTACAAATTCATTCAAATTTATTTCTTCTCATACATCCTCTTCGTTAGTTTTTTCATTATAATGTAATAAAGTACATATCACTCATATAATTATATGTTATTATAAATATTAAACAACTCTATTTCACTGTCTATCCATCCTACGAAAAATGAAATTATCGTGCGTGCGTACGTATGGAATACCGTCTACACACTGTGGTGTAATATGTTTTTCCACCACCACCATACTTGAATGGGTATAATGGTGGAAATAATAACTAAATATTACTATTATAAAATCATCTTGATTCTGAGATATTATATAATCTACTCTAATTCCATTCAACAATTATGAGAATGATATCATCGCTTGTGTGTATGTACGGATTATTGTCGCCACGACTCGATGAGATTCATTCTCCTTGTTAGAACGTCGAGAATTATTATAAAGTTTATTAATAAATAATCATGAATGATATGAAATAATAATGGTACTAGATTTATGTATATATATGTTTCATTTATATAATTCCATTCAATTCAATAAGGAAACGAAAACAACGTTCATGCGTACGTATGGCTTACCCTCTCCATGAACGGTGTATTTCAGTCCATTTATCGATCTATCATATATATATCTATATTCTGAATATATATTATATATAAATCATGTTTTAAATTATTTAATTACGTAAATTAGGATATAAGTGATAATATCACGAACAACAATTCCAAACACATATGACAAATGAAATGATTTTACCTAAAAAGCTGCTTTAACATGGAATTGGCAAAAGAAAGGGTAATATAATGTCATTAGTGAATCATATATGATATCATAAGTATTATTAGGGTTCTATTAAAAGTTAATAATATGTTTAAACTTAATATACATGTGTTTCAGACACATTTAGAAGAAATTGTACCTAAGGTAATGGATAATTTTGCAATCTCATTTTTATCTGAGACTGCTTATATGTAAGTATTTGCTGGTGTTATATTTATCATCCATATCCATGTTTTATAAATATGTTTTCATAATGTTTTTAATATTCTCCCATGTCTGTTTGAAGTCATGCTTACCCCTTTTTGATTTACACAATGTAGTATGGAAGGAATATTTCATTTTTTACCATACGAGATACTTTTTGACTTTTCTGGTAAAAAGTATGAGGATAATGTTTTTTTAAATAATACGGAAAGAATATATTTTTATAGTTTCATAAAACCTTATTTCCATGAAGATTATTATAAAATATTTCATGATTATTTTCAACAAAATTATTTTATTTTAAAATTGCACATCATTTGGAGAAAATAATAAGATTTTGAAGAATAAAGAATATTTTCCTCATGAATTAATTTCATGTGTTTATTCATAACTATTTTACATCTAAGATTAAATTATTTAATATGGTTATGTTTCATGTATAATGTTCTGATTATTTACATGGTTTTATTTTTTTATGATGAAATGATATCCATTGTTTTATATGGATTATGTTATGATGAGATGATGTTAATAAAACCCATTTTATTCATTAGGTTATGATGAATGATTTATGTTTATTTTGAGGCACATGAAAGAATGATTTCATTAGGATATGGATGGGAATTATATCTCCCTAAAATGAATTGGGTAATAAATTATATCTCAATAGATAGACATTGTTTGAACGACAAGTGAATCTGGTTCAGTAATATAGGGCTAGAACGGCATGTAAACTCGGTTCAGTAATAGATATTGTCCACTATGATGTTCTCTGCAAAAATGCCTTGCCTACTATGGAAATTATATCATGTGAATAATGGTTTTACAAAATTAAATTTTTTATTACCATGATATTTTATCATGATTAGTGTTCTTCTATGATCTATGCCTTACGTACTTCCATGTTTTATGTCATTGCTCATGATTTTTTATGTTTAAACACTATGTCCATGTTTTTTAGTTCAAATGTATATGGTTTATTTTATTTTCTCCATGATTAACCTTTCTTTGAATTTGATCTCACCCTTTATATTTTTTATTTTCCCAAGATATAAATAAAGGTTTTACGTAAGAAAACAAAAGTTTAAGATATTTATGGGAGATGATGAAGATCTTTCACCATGATTAGAAGATTACATTCTGACTTTTCAAAGTCACTAAACTATTATGGTCCTTGGGTGTCTATTTTTTGTTTATTATGTATTCTGAAAGATTAATGTAATTTCCATGTACGTCAAGCTTCGGGTCTCTACAGTTGGTAATAGATGGAGGTTTAGTTAACCTTTGGAAACTAGGATGCGAAAACATTAGAGAGATCCCTAGAGATATTTCTAAGGTATTTCTAGGGATTTCCCTAAGGCTAAATATAAGTATAGATTATAGTCCTCGAATTATGATAATGATCTTAGAGTTAGATGTAAGAAGTTCGAAATTGAAGGTACTCCCCCTTTATTATATTGTTTTCTTAGTATAATTTTGGCCTCTCACACTATTATTGGTTGGTTTTTGATGATGGCTAGAACCCGAAGGAAACAAGTTAATCAATGTAATGGGTAATACAATGACTATCCTCATGAGCAACCAAATGATATGGGAAATGGAGTGCAAAATCTTATTTCTATACTGACACAAGATATGAATCATTCTGGACATCCAAATGAACAGAAATGGTAACAATATTCTATTGGGACCTTTATGAGGCATCGCCCACCTTCTTTCAGTGGGTATTCTGATCCAATTTTTTCTAAACAATTGATCAGTACAATTGAAAATATATTTTCCATACCTCACTATTCGGAACATGAAAAATTCATTCTGGATATTTACCGTTTAGAAGGTGAATCAGACCAGTGGTGGAATCTAGTTAAGAATATGTGACCCTGAGATGAAATTGAATCCATAAAATGGGATGACTTCAAGAAATTATTTTTAAATAAGTACTTTCCTCATATTATTCAAGCGAAGATGGAAAAGGAGTTCCTTGAGCTTAAAGAAAGGGATGATAAATCTGTTGGTATATATGAAGCAAATTTTACAAGGATTTCAGGGTATGCATCTTGATTTATCATCTAACCTAAAAGTAATTTTGATCGATTTTTCAGTGGCTTAAAACAAAGTCTTAAAAAGGAATTAGTTATAAGAGACATTAGTATCTTTGAAGAGATTGTGAGATTTTCTATCAACGTAGAAATAGAAGATGGTGTTACATATCCATCACATGGTTTTGATAAGAAACAAAAGATTGAGTCCAATGAAATATCTCAAAACTATAGTGAAAAGAATATAAATGTTTCCTTATGCTCAAAGTGTAGAAATAAGCATGGTGGAGAATGTATTAAAGGGAAAAGAAAATTTTTTATGTGTGGAAAATAAGTTCATCGAGTAGTTGAGTGCCGAAGTAATGGGAAAAAGGTAGCTAATGATTCTAATGGAGAAAAGTTTATAGAGAATGAACCACCAACACTTCAATGATACAAGTGCTGGGAAGTGGGGAATTATGCTAACCAATACCCTAATCCAAAGGATAATGACGATCGACATCAACAACCTCTAAAGGAAAAGGACAAAGGGTAGTCACATGCAATCACTATTGGTGATTTTGAATATGACAATGATGTGGTGGAATTATTATGTGAATATGTAATGGGATTCCAAAATAGTGTTGTGGAATCTCATTTATAGTATTATGGAATATTGGAATATATATGTATTGGTTTTCAATAATTTTATGGTACTGGTAACCCTGAAAAATTATTGAAATATTTTTGGAAAGCATATGATATGCACATAATTTAGGAATAAGGATGTAATGATATGTTTGATAGTATTAATGATCTCATGACTGATATAAGGACAAAGTGATATCATGGTTTGAGTAGATAAGAATTTTTGGACATAAGTCTAGAGAAAGAGTTAACTTTTGACATCATTCGTGTTTTCACAAAGATTATATGGTAATTCATATATGATTAAGGTATTCAAATTTTTGGAATGTGACCAACAAGATATATCTTATGATATATGGAGATAAATGATGGTATTTACCTTCTTGGTAGATGACCTCTCTAGTAATATTTTTCTTTATAAAATGAGATTGGACAAAAGTATTTTCATTTAGATTAAAGGATAAAATGGATTAATTTGTACATTAGATATAATTTTTTAAGGCTAAAACCTCTTCTATAATGTTATAATAGTATAGTTTTAGAAAAAGTACAACATCCAGGATGGGAGACAACCTGTCGCATCAGACAAGGTTGCGGGAATCGATCCCACAACTGAATTGTGATAGGCCTTTATCACCTACCACTGGCCTACATAAAGTCTCTGGTTAGTACAAATAAGTTTTATTTTATTAAACGGTATGATATATGAAGTATAAGTCCATTTTTGGAATCATATATGGTTAATCTCACCATAGATGGACTTGTGTATATTTAATAACATTTATAAACATTTTTTTTGAGACAGATGGAATGACCCATAATTCTATCACATGATCCGCTAACACTTCACAAATGACAAATTAAACTTCATTTCTTTAATAGATGAAGTGGAAACTGTTCAAGGACTGACCAAAGGTGATATTGTACCACAATCAAGTAAGTATTTATCCTTATGTTCAAATTCATTAACTTTAGGGAAATGATCTTGAAAACCAAAAAAATGTTTTCATAGTACCCTCATATCCGATAAATCATATGGTACCATATATCATCACAAATTTATGGCTTTGTGATTGTTGGATTTTTTCATAGCCATGTTCTATACCACTCTCCATTAAATCTTGATTCTGATATTTCTCTTCCATATCCATTTTTTCACCTATGTTCTCCTATGTGGAAACCCAGTGATGTGTTAATTTGGGTAACCGTTACATTTCATACTTTAGTTTTCAAAATTGAGTTTTAGTATTCCTTTTTACGATGTGGGTTTCTATGAAAGAAACTTTCAAGTAGTAAACAATTTATAACCCCAGATAATTTCAATGGTGAAAGTCATTTTAAGGGGGGTAGAATGTAACACCCCATGATTTTATGAGAAATATTAATTTTTTAATTTCTTTGATGCCTTGTGTTATACGCTATACCCAATTTATCTTTCACTGTACGCAACACATTATTATCTTGTATTGTATGGAAATACTATTCTTGGCTTGTAATCCACAAAAGAGCAACCTTCCCCAATAGCGTGTGTTGTACGCAATACTGAGTTTCACTAAACAATGATATATTTTTATAATATTTTCATGAACTAGCCGTTATGAATAGTAGAAATTCCATTTTTAATTTTATGACATTATAATTCATCTTACACATTTTATAGAACATGGTATGAGAACAAAATATTTTTTTGGTAAAATAAGTAATTTCCAAAAAAATGCAGTTTTTCCACCTTTTGATGGCGCACCCACATTAAATCTAGTTTTTCACATGTTTATAAGTTCAATTTGAAGAAATAAAATTATTCATTTCAATAAGGATATAAAAATTAACATTGGATAATTTTTTATTATTTTTTAGTTAACTTTCATAATTTAAGGAATAGTAAAAATACGATAAATTTTAATTAAAAAAACATTATTAATTGAGATAATTTATATGGTTAAATTATAATATTTAATGTTTTAAAAGTATAAATAAAATATATTTTATCCATTTAATATAATTTAATTCATTATCGTTAATTTTACATTGATTTCATATGCAAAAACATTTCAATATTTTGCAATGTTTTAACTTTTAAAACCCTTTTTCTCAATAGGGAGACTAATTTTAAATCAAATACTGCAACTTCTGTGTATTGAATTTGGAAAAATAGATTCTATATTTGGAATCATTAGGTCCATATTATTTTAATAAGCTACTTTTTATTTTTTGAAATTATCAATAGTAACTACGGAAAATTTTATTTACCGTAGTTAAAGGTAAATCACGTAATTAAGGGTAAATATAATATTATAAAATTTCACTAACACTTTTTCTAATATAATGGGATGATTATATTTTTTCCTAAATCATAATTGAGTCTAAATTGAATATATTAGAGCCCACTTTTATGCAATTAAGACCATTTATTTATTTTCTTTAATGGAAAGTGAAATATGTCTCACTCAAACTTTAATAATTAGTTTATTTTTAATATAAGGTTATAAAAAATATAAATTAGATTTTAAATGCTCATTTGAAAGATACAATGTTTTTATTTATCATGGTAATTTATTTGTAATTTTTATGATATATATAATTACATTAATAGATTATACATTAATGATGCAGAAATTTGTTATTTTGTGAGAAACCAATAATATAGTTTTTATTAAAATAATAATACCCATAAAAAGACCCAAAAACTTGACCAAAACGTATTGGTAGAGTATATCTACATCTTAAGAATCCATGTGTCGACTTATGGTCCATTTGGAGCCTTATAAAATAGATTACGACGTTTATATTATTTTATTTTAAATGATGTCAATGTTTTCACCTTCATAATTTAATAAACATATCATTTTAAAAGTTGAGTATTTTAGAAGATAATTTAGACAAAAAGTATTCTTATGAAATATATTATATTTATATTCATCATAGTATTTTAATTTTCATTTTTAAGAAACAAATACATATATTAAATAGTCATAAAAAATGTTGTCGTAATTATTTTATTAAGAGAAATATCAAATAAATGGTTTTCAAAATATTAAAATAAATATTATATGAACTAATTTATGTTCTACAAAAATTTTCTAGAGGAATATTACATTTTATTAATCTATTAATTTTTTTGAATATATCCTATGTGTGCATTTTATTTAAATTCAAACAAATGAATAATGTCAAAAATGACAACATTGATATTTTATTAAAGTAACATATTATTAAATTGTTTAAAAATCACAATAGTATTTAAAATATATAAATTGAAATTTATATGGTCAATGATGTCATAAAGTATCCAATTATGGACAATTAACGACACATAAGTAAGTATTTATAACAATTTAAAATTTAGAATATTATTACCAAAAATAAGATTTAATTGATTAAATACGGATAAATCAAAATGAGAAAGTTTTAAAAAATTCCCCAAAATTCTAAATTTTATTTTTTGATTATATTACAACCCTATCCCATATCATATTCAAATTTGAGCCATTTAAGAGGTTTTTATGTGGGTTTTGTGTTTATTATAAATAATATTTTGGAGGATTCCAAAAGTGCCCCTCTCATTTCCTATAAAAGGGCACCTCCTTTCCTCTCATCTTAACTAAATTTTGAGCCTTAAAGCTCGTCCAAACCCTACCAATTCCTATTATCAACCACTCTAGTTTCATTATAGAGGTGTTTTTTTCTCAAAAGACCAACTTTAGTGCCCTAAGAGGATGTTTAATGGAGGCACTTCGAGGAATAAGTAATATCTTCTACTGATTCATTCAAATTAATTTCTTCTTCTACTACCTCTTATTTAGTTGTTTCATTATAAAGTAACAACATCAGTATCACTAATATACAGATATGTAATTATAAATAAGAAAACTCCTATTATAAAATCTATTCATCCTATGGAAAACTAAATCATTGTCCGTGCGTACGTACGGAATACCGTCTCCACACAGTGGTGTAATTTGTTTTTCCACCATCGCCATACATGGATGGATATAATGGTGGAAATAATAACTATATATGAATATTATAACATCATAATGATTCTGTGATATTATATCATCCACTCCAATTCAATTTAATAATTATGAGAATGGTATCATCGCTTCTACGTACTACGGATTACCGTCTCCACGACGCGATGAGATACATTCTCCATGTTAACCATTAAAGAATGATTATAATGTATATATAATAAATAGTCCTGAAATATAGGACATAATAATGATATTGTATTTATGAACATATATGTTTCATTTAATTGATTTCATTCAATTCAATAATGAAACGAAAATAGCGTTCATGTGTACGTACGGCCTACCGTCTCCATGAACGGTGTATTTCATTCCATTTATTTATCCATCATATATATTTATATGATGAATATATATTATATATAAATCATGTTTTACATTATGGAATTAAATAAATCATGATATGAGTAATAATATCAAGAACAACAAGTACAAACACGTATGATAAATGATACGATTTAACCCAAAAAGGTGTTTTAACATGGAATTGACAAAAGAACGAGTAATATAATGTCTTATGTGAATCATATATGATATCATAAATATTATTATGGTTCTGTGAAAAGTTAAAAATTTGTTTAAACCCACTACATTGGAGTTTTGGACACGTATAAAAGAAATTGGACCTAAGGTAAGGGTTAATTTTGCAATCTCATTTTTACCCGAGATTGATTATACGTAAGTATTTACTGGGGTTATATTTATCATCCATGTTTTTGTTTTATAAAAAGGTTTTCATAAAGTTTTTATTATTCTTTCAAGTATTTTTAAAGTCATTTTTACCCCTTTTTTATTTTTAGAATGTCGTATGGAAGGAATCATTCTTTTTTTACCATACGAGGTAATTTTTTACTTTTCCAGTAAAATGTGCGAGGAGAATGTTTTTTTAACTTATACAACATGAAAAAAAAAATTACTTTTACATTAAATTTTATTTACATAAAGATTATTCTACAATATATCATGATTATTTTCAACAAAATTCTTTTCTTTTAGAATTTCACGACATTTGGAGAAAATAAAATGATTTTGAAGAAGAAAGAATATTTTCCTGAAGAATTCATTTAAAGTATTTATTCAAAGCTATTATCCTTCAAAGATTGATTTCTTTAATATGGTTATGTTTCAATTATAATGTTACAATTATTTACATGGATTTATTTTGTTTATTATGAAATGATATCCATTTTTTTATATGGATTATGTTATGATGGGGTGATGTTTTTGAAACCCATTTTATACATTGGGTAATGATGAATGGTTTATGTTTATTTTGTGGCTCATGAAATAATGATTTCATTATGAGATGGGTACGAACTATATCTCCCTCCAATTAATTGGGTAAATATTTCTATCTCATGAGATAGGCATGGATAGAATAGAAATTGAATCTAGTTCAGTAATACAGGACTGGAACGATATGTAAAACCGGTTTAGTAATGGACTTTGTCCACTACGATGGTTTTGGTAGCAATGCCTTGTCCACTATGGAAATAATATCATGTGATTAATGGTTTTCCATAATTACATGTTTTATTCCAATGCAATTTTATCATTATTAATCTTCCTTTATGATTTATAACTTACGTACTTCCATGTTTTATGTCATTTCTCAAGATTTTTTATTTTTAAACTTTATGTTCATGTTTTTAAGTTCAAATGTATATGGTGTGTTTTATTTTCACCATGATTACCCTTACTGAGTATTTGAGCTCACCCTTTATATGCTTTCTTTACCCCAAGATATAAAGAAGGGTTTTATGTAAGAAAACAAAAGTGGATGATCTTTATGGGATATGTTGAAGATCTTTCACCATGATTAGAAGATTATGTTCTGAGTTTACAAAGATGCTAATCTATTATAGTCCTTTTTTGTATATTTTTGTTATGTATTATGTATTCCTAAAAAGTAATGTAGTTTCCATGTACATCAAGCTTCGGGTCTCTACACTAATCAAGGTTACACTTAAAGAAACACATAATCACTAATTCTTAATACTAATGGTTTATGACTATTTTCTATATAAGATTCCTACTTTAACTAGGTCATAGGAAAATTATTATTGATTAACTGAACCTAATCAAAAGTTTTCTACATAATTCTAGGCCTGATTAAAGATTCATCACCATCCTCCATTCAATATAAAATATTTTTTTATGGTTGGGAAATAAAATTATTTAAATTATTCCATATAAATAAAATCTTCTAAGGTGTAATAATAATAAAATCCTACCAAATGCAGACAATAATTCCAAGTACTATAAATATAATGTATACAATTATGAAAACTTTTATATAATGGATACAATTTTAAAACATTTAATGTATATGATAAATTTTATTAGTGTATTATTAGATCTATATTAAATATTTTAATAAAATATAGGTCATTAATAACAATTTCAGTTTTAAATATAATTTAAAAAATTAAATAACATTAGAAAAAAATCTACTTTAAAACCCCGTTATATCTCCCCATCAGTGGGATGAGCATTAATCTTAAATTTTCTAATTTTGTGAATTTAATTTAAAATAAAAAAACATAAACAATTTTAATATGTATAATATTTATATTCTGTTAAGACCAATATAATTTTTTACCAAAACTAATATTAAAAGTGATTAAAATTTATCACTGGGACTAAGGTGAAATTAATTTTAGTTAAAGAGAAAACCTCAATATTAGGGTCCCAAATTACCTATCCACTTGTCCAAAACACATTGAATGTCCATTAATTAGCCCTAAATTTTCATTATTGATTTAGTTTGGTTTGTATTGCCTTTTTATGGTAAGAACATGTGTACACCTATTTTGTATTCAAAAATTACATGGGAGTCATTTTCCTTCCCTATAAAAGGCCACCACCTCTACCCACTACCTCACACCTCTCAAGTCCCTTGTCTTGAAAGACCTCTACTAAAATATGATCCCAAATTTTGTACCTTCTCCCAAGAATACTTACCCTGATAGAAGGAAACTCAAGGAATTATTTTATCATAAACCAAAAGGAGTTACTCGATTAAGAGATTAAAAAGTGGTAAGAGTTTGTTGAAACAAACTCATCGATTTTAAATATTTTTAATGATTATGTTTCTTTGATGAAATATTGTTATCCATTTCTCAATAATCTTAATGTGTTTCCATATAAACTATTTATTAATGATATATCCTTTTATTATTACCATTTTCTACTCGTTAGTACTTAAGATAATTAATGAAATGTTTTTATGAAAATTTGATTGAATCACTCTCTTCGTTTGGAAATCTATTTAATTTCAGAAAACCATGTTTTCAAAAAATGTTTTCAAAAATGTTTTAAATGGATCCTTGAATACCATTTTGAAGAAAAAATTATTTTACAAATGTTTTATTGTTTTCAAATATTCCATTAAAAAATTTCGAATCTATTCTCAAATAAAATTTCTTTTCAAGAATGTTTTTTGTTTAAGAAATGTTTTGAACTTTTTCAAGCATTATTTATAATTTTTCAAGGAAAAATGTTTTAAAAATAGTTCATGTATAATTTACAATTTTACAGTTTTATTTTATAAGAAAAATATTTTCAAATGGTTTTATATATTAAAAAGTATTTTTCAAAGAAGAAATGGTGTTTTCTTTATGAAATGTTTGCAAAAAATATTTCAAAATTATAATACATATAAGTTGAAATCTCTTGATGTTAGACATGAATTTATAGGATATTATCTATAGGTACCATTAATATTATTTATATGAATGTTTTATGCTTTGATGTCATGATGTTTATGAAAATCAGTTCTCTTCTATGAGTTGTGTTCTTCTGAAACTTTCTTCTTTTCATGGGTTATGATTTCATGAAGTGATTACAAATCCAATATCTTTTTATACTATATTATTTGATGAAATGATAATGATACTGATTTCATTTCATGGTATATAATTTGACATTTATAAATCCTATGTCTTTTATGGCTCATGATATGATGACTTTTTTATTTTGTATCACATGTATGAATGATGTTATTATGAGTTGGGTAAGACCTATATCTCCCTCCAATGTATTGGGTAATGATAAATTTTTAATGAGCTTAGTGGGTACATAGAAAGACATCCCAATCCTGAAATAAGAGGGTAAATGGGAGGACATCCAAAGCTAGAAGCAACAGGTTAAATTGGAGGACATCCAAGCCCAAATAAAGAGGTTAAAGGGTAGGATATCCCTAACTAGAAACAAGAGGGTAAATAGGAGGAAATTACATGACCAAAATAAGTGCATACATAGGAGGATATCCCAAACCCCAAATAAGAGGATGCATGGGAGGACATCCCATGCCCGAAGTAAGAGGTTAAATGGGAGGAAATTACAAGCCTAAAAAATGATGTTAAACATAAGGACATCCCAATACAAAAACAAGAGGGTACAAAGGAGGATATCCCAATAATGAAACAAGTGGGTACACAAAAGGGAAACCTAAGCCTGAAGCAGGTGCATTTGTGATTAGCCCAAGTCTAACATGTTACAAAGGCCATGGTAGGCCACCTTGACATAGGGTTATCATATGCTTATGTGTTTTCAACAATTCCATTTTATATAACTATGTCTTTCATTCATGGATTATGATTTTTATTTTCTTACGATTCATGTCTTATAAACATCTTATATTTATTATGATATCTAATTTGTATGTTATGATCTCTAATTGTTGTTATCAAGTTATATAGCCTTTTTTATGTTATGATTATGCACTTCCATTATTTAAACTTATAGAGGATCTAAGATCACCCTTTTCTTATGTTTCCTTTTCCCATGTTATAAAGAAAGGTTTTAGTTTTAAGTAATAAAGGTGGATATATTTAAGAGAGGTATTGAATATGTTCAACTATGATGGAAGATTTTGGTTCCATGTTTCCAAAGACACTAAACTATTGTAGTCCTCAAACATGTATTTTTGTAATGTATTGAATATTCATCTTCAATGATGAAATATCCATTCATGTGAATCCTACGTCTCTATAGTAGTCATAAAATGAATGTTTTATCATCCTTTTGAAACTAGGATGAGAAAAAATTAGTGATATCCATATGTATATTTCTAAGGTTATGTCTAGGGATATCTCTAAGGATTAGTATAAGGATGAGTTAACATTTCGAAAAAATGTCCAGAAATATTTGTAAAGTATAGAGTGAGTGTTTTCATAGAAATATATCCATATCTCAATAATACAAGTGTATGTGGCTCTGGAATAGATTTAACTAGTTGTCAAAAATCTCATAAGATGTTCTGGGCATTTTTTGGTGTTATCTGGCATACAACAACGAGCCTTGCTACATTACTAGTTTGATACTCCTGGGGGATATCATTTGGGAATTATAAAACTCTTCACAAACAATCATGAAGTATTAAAATAAATTTTGTATATGAATATCCTCGGAAAACCCTAATGTTTTATTTATCATGGAAGTTTTCATGATTTACTCATCCTATAAGTAAACCTTTTCATGACTATGTTGTGTTCTTATATAATAAGTAATGCTCACAATGTGCTTCTAGTTTTAGTCAATGGAGGAAACAAAAAGGAATTAGCTTATTTTTAAATGTGATGAACTATTTGCTGATGATATGTCAAGTATGATGATCATTAGAGTGAGAGATTTTGTGATCATTCCTAATTAGTTTTCCCAGAACACGATTAACAATGTTTAATTTGACAAACTCTCAGACACATCAAGGAAGAGAAAGAATGAGTTCACTATGAGTACGGGTAATGGAGACCATAAAGGAAAGAATATTTTGCTTTAATTTTGTCAAAAAAGTGTAAATAATCACCTAAGTAAATGTATTATAGGAACATGATGATTGTTTGACTGTGTGGAAGAGAACGACACAAATCAAGTGACTGCATGGTAAAAATATAGAGTTCAGATAATGGTATGGAAGGGAATGTTGTCCTTCCTAAGTTATTATCAGTTGAAGACTGCATTAAAAGTTGAAATTATGGGAATTATAAAAATATATTTCATGTGTGGGAAGCTCATAAAGAGAATCAACAAGGTGGTATAAGTGATGTTTTTTATATTGATAATGACGATTCCACAAATGAAGTTTGAAATGATTGTGATGTTTTTTCAGTATTATTTAAATTAAACATAAAAAGATTGATTCAATTAAGTTTTAGAACCTTATGATAGGATTCATGTTTCATATTATAGGAATCATGTATTAATGAATAAGTGTATAAAGCATGATTAATGGTTTAAGAATAAGTTCAGATTAATTTAGAATTTATGTTTTGAAATTAAATGATTATGATATATGAATCATGAAATATATAATTATTTTCAGTGTAATTTTACATTAATAATTTCAATGTATATTTTTAATGGTGATAAATACATAGAAAAGTGACATTTTTATTAAGGAAATGTAACCCTTAATGTGATCAAGATGTTGAAAAAATATTATTTCTCTTGGAAAAAGAGATGATTGAATCAGATAAAGTAAATTGGATAGAACTGGTTATCCTAGAATGCATTAATAATAAAATGGTATGTTTCATCATGGATGATGTTTAAGAATTATTGGATTTAAAGAATATATCAATTAATTAATGTTATAATAAATCATTCATGATTTCCAAAAGTATTTAGGGTAATTAAAGTTCTTACAATGTTTAAAGAGAAGGTATGATGAGGGTATTCACATGTTCTGGATGTGACAACCAAGATCTATATTGTGATATATGGATAACCAATGTCAAGATGATTTTATGAATCCTTTATAATGTTTAATATTTTCATCTTTTAGACGGTTTATAATGTTAACCACTTATAGAAATGTTAAGTTAAATATTATATGGAGTTTTTGAGAATGAATTATTATCTTACCACACAAGGATTTAAGAATATTGGATAACATCTTATTAAAGTATGGTGTTGATGAAAACTAATGACATATGGGATGGAAATACATGTTTATAACAATTTATTGGTGCATCAAGATTGAAAAATTAACCTTCCTTTTTAAAGAAAGATATAAAGTAGATCGAGGATCGAAAAAGGGTGAGGCTTTCCTGAAATCATGTAAGATTATCATTTCATGAAAAAATAGTAAAATTAAAAAAAAGGATATTCAAACCAAAATTTATATCCCAGTGCCTCTATTTCCTATGAATTAGACGGTCCCTTAGGTCATCGCATGTTTATGGCTTTCTAATTGTTATCTTTCTTCAAGCATTTATATCACTCACTCACCATCATAAGATGATAGTTTTATTTCTATTTCATAATTATGTTTCCACTTCCAAAAAATGTTCTTATATGTGGAATAATAGTTATATTTTACTTTGGGTTACTATTATGGCTCAAACATTCACTTTTTAAGCGAGATTTTAGTATACATTTTTACAATGTGGGTTTTTATGAATAAAACATTAAAGTATTTAACCTTTGATATCCAGAAAAATTTAGAGGGTGAAATTGACTTTAAGGGGGGTATAACCTAACACCCCATTATTTTTTGAAGTATATTTTTTTAATTAATTTATCTTTATAATATTTTTTTCATTTCACGTGATACTATAAATAGTTATATAAATATATATTTACTTATATTAAAACCCTAATTCAAACATTTCATTCACACACAACACTAACATGGCTTTCCCCAAATGAAATAACTACTTGATTTTTACTACATGCAATAATGACAAGTCTTACACTACAATCCATGCTGACTTGGCTTGCGCTACACTCAACACCGATTTCACTTGTGCTACACATAATACTGACTTGGCTTGCACTGCACACAATACAGACTTGGATTTTGCTATATGAAAACCCTACTTGGATTTCACTATAGAAAATACTAACTTGGCTTGCGCTATATGATATTCCAACTTTTCTTGCACTACCCACAACATCTACTTGTCTTACGTTTAACACAACACCGATGTTTCTAAAAAATACAATATTATTATTATATTTGTTTAAATGAGATAATTATAACCTATCCATTAAAAATATTTATATGAATAATAATAAATAATTTTAAAATATTATTTATAATATATTTATATAGATAAATCATATTGATAATGAAAGATATAGTTTTTGCTAAATTTCTTCTATGTTTAAAAATATCATTTTCACCAATGAGTATATTTAAATAATTAAATTATTTTTAGCCACATTTAGAAATTAAATTTTATAAAATAAAGTTCATATTTGAATTAAAATTTCCTAAATTATCTTATGGGTAATTTTTGGGATTTTAATGAGAAACTACATTTTTCTAGGAATAGTGAAAAAATACTATGTTTTAGTTAATAAATTTTTTTTATTAATAATAATTACAGATTATTTATATGTTAAACTTTTTTCAGGGTCACGTTTGAGAAATTTTAAATCTATTAATTTAATTTAGGTCATTAGAATCAATTTCAATATTAAATTGAGAATAAAAACTTAATAATCATTTGAATAAATTTTCTACGTTAAAACACTGTTATTTCGTCCCGTCTGTGGGATTAGCATTAATCTTGAATTTTCCAATTTTTTGAATTGAATTTCCATAATCCAAAAAACCCATTTTAATCAGTATAATATTTATAGTCTAATAATATTAACATAATTTTTCTAAAAAAAATATTAGTAAATGTTATTAAAATTAATCACATCGATTACGGAAAAATTGGGATTTGGAAGGGACTAAACCCCAATCATAGGGGCCCAAATGACCTATAAACATATCTAAACCTCAATATTTGTACATAATTCATCCATAAACCATAAATTATTTATTTAGGTAGGTTTTTATGACTTTTGTTAAGTAATAACATGTGTACACCTAACTTGTTTTCAAAAATTCCATGAGAGTACTTTTCCTTCCCTATAAAAGGCCATCGCATCTACTCACTTACTCACACATCTAAATCACCTAGGATCTCCCAATAGGTACTGAAATAATTTCCCAACTTCCATACCTTCCTCTGAGAATTCTTATTTTTGGAAGAAGACAAATTAAGGAATCCATTTGGCAAAACCCAACATGAGTTACCTGATTAAGAGGTAATGTCTTCTCTCAAGTCACTTATTTTATTTTCCTTATCCATCCCATAAAAATACTTCTATTCTATGATTATATCTAAAAATATGTATCCCCAATATAACATGATTTTTTTGTGTAAATGGTTCGACCTACACACACACATCCATCTAATGGGTAACAAAAATTCTATTTCTTTGTACAGTGAACTACTGCCACAAAAAATAATGATTGTTCATTTTTCCATTACCACATATCATGGTGACCATTATTAAAGAAAAACTATTTATTTATGTCACCTATTATATTTATTATTTATTTAATATTTTTTTCTTTTTAAAACACATATCTTTTTACTTTTCATTTGATGTTAATATGGGAATTTTGTTTGAGGAAGTGTGGACTACCACCCCCTCAAAGCAATATGATTCACACATACAATACATGGATTATATTAAGGATGGTTTTACATAATATATAAGAAAAAATTTATATCATAAATATACTATAATAATGATATATGTATATATACTTATATTTTATTTTCATTATTTCTTTCAATACAAAAATTAAAATGGAAATATAGTTCATGCGTACGCATGGCTTAACGTATACATAATACCTAACATGTGTGAAAAATACCTTTTATTGGGTGAGTATATACATACACTATAAGATTCCCCAAAAATCAGTATGGAATGATATGAAGACCAATTATCTAAAAATAATATATTTAATAAGTAACCTATTTGTGGTAAAATTGTAGAGAGCCAAAAATGTATGGGAGTCTCTCTCCTCAGATCCCATAATCATAATGATCAATCCCCATAATAACCCCACTGAAACTGAAAAATCAATATTTTACATACCAATGTCACCTCTCAAAAACTATATAGGGGGATCAGACCATTCCAAGGTATAAATGTGTTGTATAGGGTAGTAAAAAACCTAATAGTTAGCCAATTACTCATTAGAAAAAAATATTTAATGATGGTGTTCCAAAATTTATAGATTAAGGACCTCTTAACCATTAGTGGGGGAGTTTGTAACTCTATCAGTTGTGTGTGTGGGGGACCCACACCCTTTAAGTACTAGTGGAGTAACAACCCCATGCATATACATGGACGATCCATTCCTCAAATTTATAGGGGAGTAACAAACACTTTTTGGTATATGAGGGACCAATGACCTATCATCAGCACATCACTAGGGGAGTATCCAACCCCATTTCTACTCTGATAGTCTCACCAAAAGCTCATAATCAACCCTGTAGATATATGGAAAATGAATTAAATGAATCACCTCATGTATTTAATCAGATGGTGAAAAGTAATGTTATATTCCATTCTATGTGGAAAAATTATTATAATAGACTACTCATGGGCCCAAATCTGAGATCCAGGAAGAAGGTTATGAAAAAACACAAATAGAGAATAATACATGACACGTACTGTAAAGTTTATGGTGTGTGAACCCAATGAATTATTTAGGACATGTACTACCATTTTCCTTCAACATGGTATTTAATATATATAGTGTTCCCAATATGGTAATCTTCTATGGGACTCATGGGTCCCTCAAGCAAGTAAAGCTACCAACATGAGTCATATGGTAATTTACATAGTATTCCCATAGTCTTGCGTTGTGTTCAAGAAAAAAACTAGTCAATAATATAGTACTATAAACTTAGACCAATGTAACCTAAAACTACATAGTGTGTGTAACTAAAGTACACCACATGTAATAATTGACAGTCTAAAAACTCTAGACATCATAGGAAAATGATACAAAGTTTGTGTAGAATATATCACATTCCATGTGATCACATATTCAACAAAAATAATCCCTATACCTCAAAAAATCATGAATTCACCATGTTTTTTTATTTTGATCATGATCATGTCATGTCTATCAAGATCATATAACACCATTATACATTTGATTAATATTACCCCCCCCCCTATGATTCCCCATAGGTCATTATTTAGCTGAAGATTCCCAATATCATATTATGAAGCCCTTCCATATTACTTCCAGTTGGAACCCATACCACCACACCAATAGTGACGCATTTTGACACTATATACACCATATGGGGTCTAATGATCATTAAATAATTTCTTCATTTCCATTTTCTTGTCCAAAAGAACATTCCCTAATCTTGGTTGTTTCTAAATCATCACTTCTACTATGTTTTTCGAATCATTTTCCATGGTGAAGGATATAGGTGAATGTTTGGAGTGAAAAATGGGAAGGGGGATAATGAGTGTTTGGTGACCAGTGTGCTGGTCCAAAAACCATTTTTCATTTTTCAATCCTCTATTTTTAAGGAATTCAAGGTAAACGAAATAGATTTTGGGAAAGAAAATAAACAAATAAAAGAATGGGGAATGAAATTATGATAATTAATAAATTGTATAATTTTACAGATGGAAGATATGAATTATGGGGTGGAGAACTAAAATAATAAACCATTTATTGATTGGATCACTGGTGTTTTATAGAATCTATGTCTTTGTTGTATTCATTAATGATCTCTTTGAGGAACGCATTCGAAAAGCTATAGATCTTAAATTATCCCTACAGCTTCCTCTATCTAGTATAAGGATTATGGGGATAATCCAAATTAGAGAAGTTACCGAATAATATATAGAGAAAATTAGGTTTTAAAAAAATTTATTTTATTGTTTTTTATTTTAATTAAACACCCATGATGGGCCTGGTCTGTAGCCCAAATTTAAAATTTATATTATTTTACCCCAAGGGTGAACCCTCAATTCATAGTCGAAATGTGGTTATGGTTTTCCAATATGGGGATTTCATTAAAAAATGGTGCTTCCCTCAAATACATGCACGGTTACAAAAAATATATATTATTTTTTATATAAAATATTCTATATTTCTTGCTGAAAATTCCATAAAATCATATTAATGAAAAATATATATAATGTTATTTATGATATTCTAATAGGTATGAAAAATTCCAGGCTTCCACGTCCATTACACCTTTAATAATTTTCTTCAGAAATATTATAAACTACCTAAATATGTAATGGAACTAAGAATGTATCTAGTTCTCCCATTCTCATAAGCTCCCTTTTTGATTTTTAAACTTATTTAAAACATTCACCAATAGTTTTACACAACCCTATAAGGTCCTATCATTTTGATGGAGGATTGAAACAAATTAATACAAGAATTTCACATTATATTCAATGTATAGCTTACCCAAATAGTTAATGTTTGATAGTTCATGGATGCATCTCGTTTGTTATAACACATGGAAGAGGTTATGATTCTGGTTAAACTACAAGGGTAGTGATTTTCTTTAATAAACCACTCCCACCTAGAGTAGGATATATAATGGAATAATAAACCTCAAGGGTAACTTTTTTCCCAGCCAAACCCCTATAAACCACATCATCGAGAGACTATCACGGAAACATAATCCCTTGCATGAAACATTAAAATCCTCTTTCATCAGTTTGTATCAAAGTTGTGATGGATCTGAGATATCATAATATACTCACTCATAAAATTCACCTTATTGTCACTAATTTCACCAAATTTACCATAATAAGTGATAAATCACCTATCTCTATCCAACATGGTGGTTACCTAATGGGTATTTCATATAATTAATTTAACTCTTCCATTTTAACATTATAGCGGTATCCATTTTCACACACAAATAGAACAAAGGGTAATTGATTCTCCCATATATAGAAAGAATCAACATTTTTATCCATAATAATATCCTCAGTATTCTGATTATCATATTAGTATAACCATTTCTATAATTTTGTAACACTATAGTTAGCCATAAATGGGTTATAAATTTCATTATTTGAGATCCTCCACAACCAATACATAGACTGTGTATCTCAATAAAAAGTTATCATTAAGTGTATCCAATGAAATTGAATGATATCATCCATATATGATAATCTAATACTCTCCACCAAAGTATACTCTAGAATAATAATAAAGTGGTATTAAGTGTTCAGTCAGACAATGATCACACAGAGAGCATCATGACCCTTTACTAGACCTGGGATTATAATCACAAAATCAATCAATATTAACTACCAATTACACTATTAATCCTATAGTGTTTAGGATAATCCTAATGAAACATGGTGCACTACTATAACCTACTAATAGGTGAGACATTGGGGGTGTGAACTCAAGAATAATATTCTACATAATAATTCATAATAACTAACACTAGATATCATTGTACATATTCATCACACCAATATATACCACTATGGGGGAGTTTGAAACTTCCCCAACACCTCATTGCACAACACAATTGGATCTATTTGTATCCCCTAGAATGATATTTCATGATCTGTGCCTTTGAAAAATATATCTGGTGAATCTCTTAAGTATAGCTTATTATGAATTAACATATAGTTAATGTATCTGAAATGGTCATTACTCACATGCTAAAAAAGCATAGGGGCCACCACTATCGACAAAATATATTTGATAATTTCATCATCCATCAAGGAAAACTATATTTAGTGTAGATAATCAAATTCCACCTCTATAAACTGATAATAGGATTTCCTTATAAGGGAATAAACCTATATGTTTTCTTCTCTTATAGTATAGGAAATTTTGAATTCATATTCCTTCAGTAGATATAACAAAAACCTCTTCCTTTTTTTAGTTATTAATGTGAGAATATATACATGAGACTCGTGTGGTCCATATAGACAATTAATTTCACATTGAGAAGTTTATTTTTATAGGAATTCAATGTGAACACCAGTATAAATAAATAAAAATTTGGGATTGAATAATTTTCATAAGGATCTATTATCTTCTTTTGTCCATAAGAAATAACCACCAACCTCCAAATCATTACCCAGCAAAACCTGGTCCCAAAGGAATTGAAGAACACCAAGTACTAGAGTCCTTATACTAAAAACCTAGGATTTAATTTCTTTTTAACCTCTTTTTAAACTTCACAAAGGTCCTCTGCTACTACTTAGAACCAACTAAAGGCTACCAATTTTGGGTAAGGTATGTCATGGGAGATTTGATCCTATAAAACTATACAATGTATCTTTATTAATATCTAACCAATGAAAAGAAACGGCTACACTCAAATTCCCTTATAGGTTTATTTCAATAAAGAACATTTTCAACCATTATGGGATCCATAGAAACTCTACCCTCTGATATTACATTCCCTATAAAGTAATACATCATAATCTAGAACATACACATCTTGTTTTTTCTAAAAAATGGTATCCTATAATCTAGTATGTTTAAATCATTTGATACGTATGTGTAGTGTCTATCATGTTTAATAGAATCACTATAAACTCATAATTCCAATAGTAACACACAAACACATTCTTCCAGATAATTTTCATCAATAACCAAAGCATATTTCTATCCATACTAGATATCAACCTTTAAGAGACACATTGTTCCATTAATCTAGTTGAAATGTTCATAAATAATTGTAAAAGTGACTTTCTTCTTCACTAACACCAAGTTTAGGTCATTATATTCAATATAAATACTCAATATCCCACCACCTTCATAAGAAAAACCCTTGAGGCTTCCATGGGGGAAACATTGGTGATGACAAAACCATTATCCATGCGGCCTTTTCACAATACCATTGGCACCTTAAAATCTATTGAGGCCATCAAATATGTTTTAAATGAAATTCATGAAGTCCTTGAATGTAAATTAATGTATATGTTTACATCTTAATAATGGGTAAATCTTATAAAATCATCATGAAATGCATCGATATTCTCCTCCATTATTATAGAAATATGATATTATAAATCATCCACCACAATCAAATCCATGTTGTAAAATTGATGGGTGATCGACTACAACTTCCCATGTATTGTACCCACCCATCATGAAAAAATGTTCACTCCTCATGAATGAAAACCTAGATACATTATCTCAGTACCATGTCAATCATCAATGGTGACATTCTATCTAAGAATGAATTTAGGATAGCTATTAAATGATAACAATGAAATTTTAGGGTTTCGCCCCAAGAACTATGAGGTAGCATGAATATATATCTCTACTAAACACAAGGTAACACAATCATTATATGTGGGTGAGTGATTGATGCCTTCTAGTTGGAATAGATAGAATCATAGGTCAAACAAGGTGATATCCTATAATTTATCAACCTTAAATAGAGGAAAAAATAAAAGACTAGTGGATTATAATGGTATATATATATTTATGGTTTTTATTATAGATATTAAAAATATCACACCACCAACCATGTTATGTGTTGCTTGATTATCGCCATATAACCCTTTTATCATATCATAACATTTTCCTCCATCTTCTTAATCCGAATTTGAACTTCCAAGTGGTGGTTATGGTGGAATTGTATTATAAAACCATTTACATATAGCTCCCCCAAGTCTATATCCATATATTTTTTCAAATACATTTCCATGAGGGCCACCTCGTAAGCTAGAGGGGGGTTGGTGGTGCTACTAGATCTTCTAAAAGAATTAATCCATTGTGTCTCCCAAACCACACTCTAACACACATCAATTTGGATAGTCCCATTTCATATCATCTAATCTCCCATAGGAATATAAAATCTTGTATCTTGAATTGGTGGATCCTCGTCCTGACTCTCTGGTTGATAAATCCCAGGACTTGGACAGTGCATGTGTATACATCAAGGATTTTGATCATGATGCCTACATTTGGTCCCCAATATTTAATGAATTATCTCCTATAAAACCAATATCATATCCAATCATCAGTTTTATATAATTTAAAAATATCTCAATCACTATACCCATATCCAAGACACGAGCATATATGTTGATGTGGAGGAGAACAACATAGGATCAAATTTCTATATCGAGGTCACACACTATCCTCAACACCCGAAGGAATCGATCATGTATCATATTTAGACAGTAACACGTGATGTTAGTAAATCGCAATGTATACACTCTGACCTATATTATATCCTATTAAAGGTTTAACAGCTCTTAGACACACAAAATTCTCAATGTAGATATATAATAATACTCAATAAAGAGACACTCAATATTTGACCATGGGAGAGTCAATTAATCATGGTTTTGGGCAACCATAGTCATCAAAATACTCACTACACTATAGAACTATATTGAGGATAACACTGCCTTCTTATTAGTAGGTGTCTAGACTTAGTGAAACACATGAGTTTATAACTCAATACATCCCTATTCTCCCTAAGGATCAAGTTCACTACAGAACCTAGGTGGTCTTTTTTTATGAAATTTTTTAAGCATAAGAAACCTATAATAATCCACATCCTATTCAATTATAATAAATTGTTTCTAAACAAGTGGAGGATTATTATTCTTAATTGTAGGGAAAAGGTATACTAATAACACTATAAGTAGAGTATCTAGATACATCTAATGGATTTTGTTTAATTTTCCAAAATAATCACATTAAAATTTTACATTTCCTCCAACCACACTAACTACAAAGGTGTAAATTAGAAGAATTTTGGGGCCAATCATGCAATCAGAATAGAATATAGGAACCATGATCATCTCATATCCATTTGATCCACTTCATCCTCATTTATCTTATGTTTCACTACACCACTTTATGGTGTGGTGAAAAGTGTTCACATCTTCCTTTTAATATCATGTTTTCCATTATGGTATTCCTGACTCCACCACAATGATGGGTATTTCATTAAAAGAAATGATAAAATTAAAATTTATTTTCTATTAAATAAATAAATACATATTGAAACACATATATTAAAACCAATTAAATCTTGTATGAAAATTATAAATATCAGATGTACTCCCTGATCTCCTCGGGTGGGTATATAATGATCTAGTCCCTAGACAAAATCTGTATTACTGTTCATCAATAGGAAGCTCTAATAAAATCATGGGTGTATCATGAACCAACCTTAGGATCTAATATGGGTGTTGATGTGGTGGAATCCTAATTTTAACATAAAAAATCCATTTTCATTAAATAATATTTGGGGATTTGACTCATGGAGGATACAAAAATAAATAAAAACATATCTTTTTTCATGATTTTAAAAAATGTTATTAAGAATTCTGGTGATTTGATACATCATCCAATATACTAATACGATGCTCTCTATCTAGACATCTCAACTTTAAATCATTTTAAATCGAAGCCCAAAATTTACAAACCAACCCCACAAAAAATTAACTCTAAAATTATTCACTATGCTAAACCTTCTTTCGTACCACTCATACATTACCCATCCCACATGTACCTCTCATGGGAAGGAAGTGGGCCAATTGTTCCCACCAAATACCACCTCTAATATTATATAGGCTAGATACTAGCACTATTAGGCCTATAACATAACATGGGATGCATTATACTAGTTTACCTATACCAAACCACATGTCTCTACAAATGATATAACAATAATTCAAATTAGAATATAGAAAAACTTTAATATATAATTGAATGAGGAAAATTGTATTCATCGACATAGTGTAAAAAAGAAATACTAAAAAAAGAGGAAATATATAATCCCAAAATACAAAAAAAAAACCAACCTTGAACAATTATAATGTAAGGGTACTGCTCAATGCATAGTTCCCAGCATAAACACTTACTTGTTCCGCTCACCCCACTAAGCTTATGTTCCTCTTATATTGTGTCAACTAAGATCTCTAGAAAATAATATTTTATATTTATAATACATTACCTTCTAGGGTGAACACCTATGTAAGGGTGAGTATAAATATACCTAGTATGATGATCCTAAAACCACAATGGGAAAGATAAGAAGACTAATCAACTCAAAACCATAAAGGTATGAAGTAACCCAAATATACATTAAATATAGAGAACAAAAGATGTAGTAAACTCACTATATTCACAAAAATATATATATAAGGATCACTCACCATGAGTAACCAAATAAATTTAACTACCCATATTATTCAAAACCTACATCACCACTTTGAAACTGTACTGGGTGACCCAATCCTTGTCAAGGTATTAGAGTTTCAACTGGGGGAGATCCAACCCCGACGGCGGACAAGTGAATAATTGAGAAAATAAAGTCAAATATGGTGTTACCTAACACCATATATTTAGGTCCTATGGCTCGTTAGTTGGAACTTCTAACCCTATCAGTTATGGGGTATACACCTTATCATTTCCAAGTGAGTACCGACCTCAAACCTAAATATAGAGTAATCATGACTATATTATATGGGGGTTTAATAAACACTATATTTCATAAAGGGGTTGGTGTTATGCATATTAGCATTAAAACATATTTAGGGTAGTACCCAACCCTATTTTTCCTTTGATCATCTTACTCAAACCCAACCATCAACCATAAAATTTTAAGGAAGATAAACTCACCAAATTACCTCATGTATTTATAATAATTATGATTAGGGTCATTTCATTTAATTATATCAAGATAAATGATCTGAATGTACTACTTTGATGCCCTAATTTTGGTATCAGTTATAATTTTATGAATATAACCAAAGGATCAATAGTATATGACATCTACTGTTGGGAACATGGTGTGTGAGTTTCAGTAATTGGTCGGGTTGTATACAACCACTATCCTACCACATGGGAGTTGATATAAATGGAGTTTAAAATAAGTTACATGACATGTAGGGATCACATGTGGATCAAGCATGTACCACAACTAACCTGGGTCATGTGTCCATGTTACATGATATACCCACATGCCTAGATGGAATGTAGGGAAAAACAATTAGTTGGTCGCGTACTCCTGTACATGATGATTTTAGTGACATTGTAGTAACAAATGTTTTACTAAATCAAACTTGATATAATATTTAACATAGTAGAAAAACTATAACCATTTTAGTAGTGTCATATATGGTGTTTTTCTTCAAAGATTGCACATCATGTGATCATTTATTTGACTTAATAAGTCCATAGTGATCTAGAAATCATGCTAATAAAACAATTTTAACTTATGATTATTCTTAAATATATTTATTCTATCTCCTTTGTCACTTTAATTCATCAAGTGGTTGTTTCTACTCTCTAACAATGCCTTCCCAACCATCCTTCACTGTGAACCCCCTCAAATCATGCCCCTAATACCCCATTCTTAATGCTTCTCATTGGAACCCACACCATCATGCCTATGGAAACCATCTATATTCAACCATGTACCTTGTGATACCCTTAAATCAAGGAAATATTTCCATGTAACCACTTCTACATCCAAAAAAGACATTCCTTAATCCCAATTTTTTTCAGATCAACGATTTAGCTCAAATTAGTATAAGAACCAACCATGGTGACGACCAATAGTGATCATCATTAAATGGATATAAAAAGGGAGAGAATTATTTTTTGTTCTAGATTTGATGGTTTGAACACCATTTATCATGTGAAAAACCACCAATGATGAAAAACACGGGGGAAACTACAGGGATTGCAGGAAACATCTTAATCAAATAAATGTGCAAAGATAATAATTGTCGTAATATATCAATAACAAAAATTTATATATAGCTTTTATTTATAATGTATAATAGGGAAAAAATAATGTGTCTTTACTCAATATTATCATTGTTGTTTAATGAAATCTGCATCTATACATGGTCATGTTGACAGACTTCATGAAAAAAAACATCCACGATGTGCTTGATCTCCAACTCTCTCAAGTCATACCTCTCTCTATTATTTAAGGTCTATCGTTACTTTACCTAATTAGAGAGTCTCTAGAAATATGTATAAAGAATCTTATTTTATCAATATTTATTATTATTTATTTTAATACAATAATATATATAGTTTTGGACAAACACCTGGAAAGAAAAATGATATTATATCACTTCTTTGGTAAACCCCCTATTCTAAATCAAATCTGGACAGTATTTTTCCCATAAATGGACCTATTTAAGTGATAATGGTAAATTCCCAAAAAATTCAGATGGAATAAAAATATTATATCCTTTTTAAAATAAGTGTTTAGGCTTTCATAATGTAAATTCCCTAAAAATATATTAATAATCAATACATAAAATATTATTTAAAATATTATAAAGGTTTTAATAAAAATTCTTTTGTCCATGCTTCCACTATCCTAAATAAGAGTTGTCCAGACACCCTGAGAGACACTTCTATACTAAATTGACCCAAACTAACCTCACCCAATACCAGTAAAATATCTCCAAAAATTAACATAATCCACACTCTATTGAGTTTATCAAATCTAATCCTGTGATGCTTGACTGAAATTAAAACATAATCCTATCACTCCTTGAGATATATTCTAATAATAACAATACAGATTCTCTAATATACAACATGAGCGACACTAATTTTTTCACTCAAAAAATAACCTAGGTATTTATTTAAAACTACATTTAAAACACTCCAATATAGTCCTACCTCAAAATAGGGTAAAGATTCTTCCTCAATTTTACTAACTGCAGCCCCTGAAAAACATCAAACCATATATTCATACTGCCAAATTATATAATTCACTAAGATATAGTTGCCAAAACCTTAATATATTTCTATCTATGTCCCAAATATTATTCTACTATCAAAACAATTTTTATTATCTTATTATTATTTTGTAAACAAAAAATTAATTTGTGTATGAAGTGGTTGTTGTAAACTATTCTTGAATTATCCCACCGTCATTGCCTTATCCCTAACTAAAGTAGGTAGAAAACAGAAAAAATTGGTAAATTTAATTGAATAATCCCTTAATATTATCTCCCTTATTTCACGGTAACAAATTATTGATCTTTATCCACCCTTAACATGTTAGGATAAATATTTTCATATAATAAAGTCTCAAATCTATCCAAAAACTACCTTTTAGTCTCCTTTTCTTGTAATAATATGTCCCAGAAATATCATGGTAATTATTCTAGTATAAATTATATAAAATCCTCCTTCTAATTAAGAGTATCATTAACTCACTAAAATATTATATTGATCCGTTCAATACAATCTTCCATACCATATAGTCTGAAATTTCCGATAGAAATGGGAGGATGTTACACATGAAAATATCAGGTAAAATAAAATATCATCACCCAAATTCATGAAATAGTTATTTCTATCCATTAGAGTACCTTGGAAAGACTCGTAATAATATATAAATTAATAAGATACTCAATAATTTTGATAATTATAGTAATCTCATTTTAACCGTCCAAACAATATTTGATGCATCCTCCATGATAAGATTCTTCAACTCAATTTTCGTTGGTACACTTTTTAGGTTCCATAATTCTATAAAATCGTACATAAATTTAGTAAAAAGAAATAGAAACCATAATTTGGAATCCCCTGTGAATAACATATTGTGTAAAAACTCACAATCCCTATCATTTCACACTTGTGATATTTCAAATCTAATAATCCTTAATCCTTATCACCACAAATATCTCATATAGAATAAAAATAACAAGAATCTCATTTTCATATATATACATGTTTTTTTGTTAAATGACTCATAAATATTAATTTATTCAAGAAATAAACAAGTAAAGCATAAAATTTAAAAATTGTTTAACCAAATCAATATTTTTATACCAATTTATAATACTAACATAAACACTTAAAACGAATCATATATTATGTTCATATATGGAAGAGATAATTCATTAAATATATTCATTATTATTAAAATTAAATCAATAACTTCTGAAAAATTATAAAACATAAAAAAATCACCAATTTTTATTAATCAAAACCAAAAACCTAAAATATCACACTAATAAATAAATACACTAAAAATAATGATGTAGTAGTAATGGACACATGATGAATTTTATTGAAGGAAACCACACCATAATGAAGGTCACTACATCATGGTTCAATGTATATTATTACATGCACTGAATGATAATATATATCAAGTATTCCTTTTATCCATAGTAAACTATCAATATCAATTTTAACATTATTGGATGATGTTTGAAAATATTTTGATAATATTTTAATAAAATGTTAATGGGTTATATGTTTCATGATAAATGTCCCAACATATATAATTTTTTGAAATTTGTTTCATCGTTATATCATCTATAAAATGTTTTAAATGAAGAAATGAGACATTTTTATAGAATATACAATAATAATGACCCTTCATGGAACATATTTGAAGCTAATAAATTGATTTCAAGATCATGAGATAGTGTGAAATATTTTTTCTATGAAAACTCCTAGATTAAAATCCCTAATTCACTTTTTATATTTAATTTATGGTTTTAGAAACTATATGGAAGATAGATTAATTTCCAAGCATTAAGATTCATACAACTTTTGCAGTTTTCATTAATGGATGGATAATTTCCCCTCTCAAATATATCTATCAAACATTTGTGAATAAAAATTGAAATTCTTCAACATAAAAAGAGGTGTTTTTGATATATTATTTAATTTAAAATATTGTTTTAAATTATTGGAAAATGGTTTTTAATGGTTTTATCACAATTTATAGACAATTTTATCCCCAAAAGAACTCTAAAGGGTATTATATCCAATTCCATTTCATTGGGATCATTATTTAAATCGAGGAATATTTTTTGAAAAAAAAGTAGTTTTCTCCATAGCCATTATGTTTTTTGTGAAAAAATGGTGATGGTTCATAAATATTTTTATAACGATGGAATTATCCTTATAAAAATGTACAAGATTTATGAATTTTATAAAATTAAATCATAATTTATGAAAAATAAGTCAAAAACATTCATTCCAAAAAATAAAAAATCATAAAAATATTATTTTTTACATTATCATTTTAATAAAAATGGTAATTTTTTGGAATGTATTTCCTAAACAACATACTATAAATCACGTTTATTTTGATGCTAAAAAATTCTCTTATTTTTTTCTTAATTAATTTAATTTAACTATATTTTGGGATTATATCTCATGAGATATTTATCTTTTTAAAATTTATTCTTTATTTAAACTTATGTCTAATGTATTCTAGATGTGTATATAAGTAGTATATAAATATTATTTATACCCAATTTTTGTAGGAAGAACGTATGGTTTTCAAACCCTGCTATTAGAGTGAATATATGGATCAGTTACCCAACAATATTTTAAAAGTATAGATTAGGAATTATACTTTTGAAAGTAACCCTAAATATTAGTAGATAAAGAATTGATCGAAAACCCATCATTTTGAAGTAAACATAATGTTATCAATTGTACTTTTTGAAGATAGACCTATATTTGACTTACGCAACTATAGAGAAAAATTGAATATATTTTATAATATTTATACAATGGTCTTTATGGGATTATTTAAACTTTTTTAAATCTTCTTATACACTAATTCAAAGCCCCATGTTCAACCAAATTAAATAATTCCTTTTTTAATATAATTTATGATTTTCTTTGAAAAAATTTAATTAACATACTCATAGATTATCTTGAGAAATTTTTTGATTTTTTTAACCAAAATCCAATAAATTTTATCTTGTTAAATACTAAGAGTTATAAAATTCATATGTGATGTACCTTTTGTAAAAAATAATAATGTATCTACTATTCTGATGAGCTATTGTTTGGAGACATACATATTTTGATATTGTTCTATTTGACTTTCATTGTATTTTTCACCTTATATACATCAATAACATTATTTCATGATGATAATTTAAAATTCAGATCTCTTAAAATGTGTTATTTCTTAAAAAAAATTCCTATGAAGAATAACATCCATTATCTTATCGTTGCGGATGAAATAGTGAGGTCAATATGTTTCCCATTCAGTCAATTAATCTTGAATTGTTAGAGTATCAGCTACTCCTACTAGGTCATGGTGGCGTGTTAGCTTTTTTTAGTAAACTATAGATTGAAATTTTTTTTCTAAACGAACATGTATTATTATAAGGTTTCATCTTCCAACCCTCAATTATGGATGTATTAAAATAAAATAAAATATTTATTAAAAATCACCATGATAGGTGAGAGCTTGTTTCTAGAGTGGACTATGGGATCTTTTTGCGCTAAACCACTATAAATACCGATGTGTTCTTCTTCTCTATTTTTCTAATACATAACATTCCTAAATAATATAACCATAAATATATTAATAATATATGAGGAGGGATAAAATTTTATTCTCTTAGGAAATTGTAAAGTAAATAATTCACCCCATATGTAGTTTTGTATTATTTCAGCCTAACAATTGGTATCAAAGGAGTTCATTTTGAAGATTTCTAATAATCTATAGTAACTTTGAGTAAAATTTTTTATACAAAGATAGATGTATGTGGAAGAATTAAAATAATAAATTTCTATGTTACATACTTCTTATTTAATGAAGACAATTATTAATGCTTTCAATCTCTCATGATTGTCTATATGAATAATCTTGGAATGAAATATTAAATGAATATTATAATGCCTCCTGAAATCCTTAGAGAAACAAAAAAAATTGGGATATTGCAAAGAAAGATTAGTATTATGGTATTTCAATATCCATTAATGATATTATATTTGGTTATGGTCTATATGAATTTGTTGGTGTATCTCAATGTACTAATTACTATGAGATATAAAAAACAATCAATGATTATTATAAATGAACAGAAAATGTTTTGAAAATAAGATACACAATTGAAAATCTAAAATTCAACATTTTCAGAATGTATGATGGTTAAGGAATCACATAGATGAACGGAATATTGAATGACATATCAATGGTGTTTATTCCTTAGAAGAAACATTTAAACGACTAGATCAATTTTTAAAATTTCAAATAGTATTTCCCTCTAAATGGAATGGGATATCTTCCAAAATCTGAAAATCGACTCATATATCAAAATAGACAATGAATTAATAGATCAACACTCAAATGATGTATTAAGAAGAAGAAATGTAAACTATAATTGAATATTACTGGATGGTAACAAAATAAAATATTTCCCCTAAATTTATTAATGAAAAATATGAAAATAAATAAAAATAGAATATTTTATTCTCAAATGATTCATAATTCATAAATTCTAGAATACAATTATCTCATTTAGACATAATATTTTGTAAATTTTATTATAAGAAGAAAGTATTTTCAATAGTATCAAAAGATATGGTTGAATAATTCATTAAGTATAATGATATAAATTTAATAAAATGATACAAATCATATTTAATTTCCTAAAACTAAAATAAGAGAAAACAAAAATGAAAAATAATTATAAGAACTATCTAATAAGAACTGATTATTATCCCAAAGTTAAAAACTAATTGAAGGATATTTTGAGTGTCTCTGTGAACTCTACCATTAATTTTAAATCTAATTCAGAAAAGGATCCAACCAATTTAAAAAAAATTGACTTTTGTTACTAAATAGAAAGAAGAGGTGCAATCTTACTATTATTATTATTCTAGTTCTAAAAATTGTTCTAAAAGTAATTTATCCACTAGCTATACAATTCTTGAAGAATTGTATGTGTATTTAATAAAAATCATAATTCAATAAAAATTATTCATGATTTTTTTAAATTAAATAAATTATATGATAAAACATCACTTATAATTAAAATAAAAATTTAATGAATCAGCTTTAAACTAAAATTTGATTTAAAAAAGAATAAAATAGATGTAGGAAGAAGTAGAGTCCTTAAAATTTATTCCAACATATTAACTAAGGGGGGAAGAATCATTAAATCTTATTCTAAGTAAAAATTTTCACACAAAAGATAAATATGTAATAAGGAGAAATAGAGAAAATTTAAAAATATATAGAAATTATTTTGTACCATGTTCTAAAAAAACACCATATCAAGAATCACCAATTTTTATTATGAAATAAATTTCTATTTAAGAGATCCCAAAATCAGTGGAATGAAAAAATATATTTTTTCTAGAAATATTTACGATGATAGTCCTAAACATTTTTGAAAAATTATGAAAATATTGTTACCCAAGTATTTAATTCATGACACAACAGGACCCAAGAACATTAGTGTAACAAAAAAATATTTCTTTAAACAAAATTGTATGAAAATTGTCACAATAAAAATATGGTGTATGGTATATGGGTAGTGGTTGTTCAAGAAACATGATTGGAGACACTAATAATTTTTATACTTTATAAAAAATTATATGCAGTCATTATTACCTTTAGTGATAATAAAAAAGTTAAAAAATTCTAGTTTGATTAGTTGGAGATTAAAAATAAATTTCAATATATAAATTGAAACATGTTCTATAGTTGAAGAAAAATCTGATAAGTATATCTCAACTATATAATGATGGTTTTTATTTTTATTTATTTAATAATTTCTCATATTTTTTAAATATAAACATCTTATTTTTAGAGAACCATGAACTAAAAAAATTATGCTTCAGATGTTAATTAATTTTTTGAACAAAACGTGAATTATTTAACTTCTGATACAAATGAATTCAAGATTTTTCATATGAAAAATTAACACTGGAATTTTTTTATTTGTATAAATTACCCAAGAAACACTTTGTTTTTTATATTATTATTCATAAATTCCATGAAGATTGATTTTTCAATGCATAGAAAATAAGAAAGCAACAAAATTCATCCTCGGAATCTATTAAAAGGGTTGTTACATCCAAACTTCTTGAACTTATCTGCATAAATTTATTAAGACCATAAAGAGTAGAAATATTAGCTAAAATATATTATATTTTCTTGTTGGTGATTTTTTAAGATTAACATGGGATTATCTTAAAAAATAATAAACGTTAGAATTTATCTATTATTTTAATATTTCATAAAAATGTTCATGATAAAAAATATTTACAAATAATTTCATTAAGAAGTGATTATGGTGTAGAGTTTGAGAATAACTAATTTAATACCTTTTTCCAGGACCAAGGAATTAAACATATATTATATTCTCTATAAAACACCTGAAAAGGGGAATTATTGAAATAATAACTTGAACTATTCAATAAATTTCAAGCACTTAATTAAATGAATATATTATTTCTATCTTTTTTGTGAAATATCATTTAGTACTCATTTCTATATGCAGATTTGAGTTTTAATACAACCCTTTTGTAAAAAACACCCTCAAAATTATGAAATAATATAAAACCCAAGGTTGGATACTTTAAAGTGTTAGGATGCAAGCTACATATCTTGAATAGTGAGAAAATTTTAGGTAAATTTGAGAAAAAGTATAGTGTGTTAATATTTCATGGATATTATGATACTTGTAAAGCATATAAAGTTTATAAAAAAGTTAATGGATTTTTGAAGAATATATTCCTGGGATGTTTGATAAAATTGACCCCCTAATCATAGTAAATATCAAATACATAATGTTACTACTTATTTATACTATATGATACTTGAATCTCCAAAACATCATTTTTAAAATAAACTAGAATATTATAAAATTTAGTGTGATATAGAAGAACGTGAAATGGGAGAACGTGAAATTTTCTTATCTGGATAACCTAGAACTATAAATGATCATCCTTTAGATACTATAATAGTAAACATAGATATATGATTTAGGATTAGAATGAATATATAAAGCCTAAATAAATTCTCAACCATCATATCTTAATCAAAACCTAAAACCATAGAAGAGGAATTAGAAGGTGATAGTTGGATAATATTTATAAAGGAATAAATTAACCTATTTTATATTAACTATGTTTGGGAAATATTTAAAAGTCAGTCAACTAATACAGTAGTATTTACAAAATGGGTTTTAAAAAAAACAAGATGACCATTGGATAATTAAATGGAAAAAAATATTGATTAGTAAATAAAGGATTTAATCAGGGAGAAGGAATAGAATATGATAGAACCTTTCAACCTATTGCAATATTAGAATCATTTATAATTCATTTATCTTATAGATCATATATAAATTTTAAATTACATCATATAGATGCAAAAAATTCTGTTCTAAATGATCTTTTTTGGAGGAAGTCTATATTTAATAGCCACATGGTTTGAAAAATCACCATATACCAAATTCTATTTTCATAATTACTAAATCTATTTATGGATATTAATAAGCACTAAGATATTGGTATGAAATATTATGTTTTTTCCTAATAAAATTTATTTTATGTTGGATTGGCATATCCTCATATTATTAATAAAAATGTTTATTCTTATATTTTCTTAGTACATATTAATGTAGATGATATTTTTATCAAATTATAAAAATCTTGTAATGTTTTTCAAAAACATATACAAAACGGATTTTAAATGTGTATGATGGGAGAAATAAATTTATTTCTTGGTTTTAAAATCTATAAAACAGAACATATAATTTTTTCAAATAAAAGAAAATATATTATTTTTTTATTGAAAACTTATGGTCAAGAAAAATGTATGATTTATAAAACTCCTATATGTTCTATTATAAAACATGATATGGGAGAAGCTATAAAAATAGTTAAAATCAATTTATATAAATCTATGATTATCAATTTTCTATATTTTATAATAAGTAGACGAGATATTGTGTTTTATGTTTGTTTTTTGTGATAGATTTCAAACAAACCAGAAATAATTCCATCTTTTTTAAAGGGTACTATATTTCAATATTTACATTACCCAAAAAAATATGATTTGAATTTAATATTATATTCAGATGTGGATTTTGTTGGTTTTATATTAGATTGAAAGAGTCTGTTAGGATCTTTTCTCTTTTTAGAAAATACCTTACATTCAAGGTCAAGTAGAAAACAATATTCACTTATTTTTTTAATATTTGAGGTCGAATATATCTATGTTAGCAGTTTTTGAGCATACATGTTGTGGAAAAAACACATACTACTAGACTTTAGACACTATTTTAATAATACTCCTATTTTATGTGACAATAAAAGTGTAATTAATATTTTGAAAAATTATATAAGTCATTCAAGGACTAAGAAGATTTATATAAAGAATCATTTTCTAAAATATCCGGTTCTAAAAAAGTATATATTTTTATAAATTCTTAATACTAAATATAAACATACAGATATTTTCACTAAAACACTTCACAATGTTAGTTTTTAATTTATTAAGGGGGTGTTCGATATATTTAATTTTAAATAAGTGAATAATTATCATTAATTATTTATTTATTTATGTTAGTATTTTATATTTTTATTAATTTTATTCATTTTAAATTAGGTTCATCTATTATTTATTTACTAATTATTTAATGAATTTTTGACTTATTAATCTTTTTGAAAAATAATCTTTTCAAAATTGAAATCTTCAATGATTACTATGAGTATTTTGGCTCCAGACACTAATCCATAGTTACATTTTTTTTCAAAAATCCCATATCTCTCTCTATTTCCTTAAATATTGAAACCTTTTAACTTTTAAGGCCCTCAATTTCTCATTGAAACACTAAAATCCAAATATTAAACCTTTAAATTATCTATAATGGTGAAGAAATGGAGGATTGAAGAAGATGGACCGAGTGAATCTAAGTGCTAATTCTCTTCTGGATCTAACATATGAGTATTTAAAGGGAAGGTTGTCAAATTGGAGTGGTATTCTCAAACGAATATAAAGTTAATGAAATATATAGATTTTAATGTTATATAATTTATTTTAAATAATGATAATATATATTATTTATTTGATAGTGAAGAAAAGGTGTTTTGTGTACATGCCCATTTGATTTTATTTTTTACATAAAGGATGTTGTCTCCTACATGGTAAATGTCAAAGAGTTTTCAATATCATCAGTAGAAATAGAAATGATTTTAGAGTTTCCCCATGAAGGGAATTTTCAGTTTAATCTATGATCTATTAAATAATAAGAGCATAAATTTGAGGATATTATTTTTTCCTTTTTAGATCCACCATAGTAAGAAATATACTTGTTAAAGAGATTAAAGATGAACAAAATGTACTGGTCAAATTTATTTAATCAACAATAGTGAAAATTATTTACGAGTTAGAGATAATTATCTTTCCCCATATATATATATTTTATTTTATGTGAAATTAAATTAAATTTTTTTTAGATATATACTAAGGTAAACAGATCACTATAATCAAAATAATTCTATAATGTCTATTTATTTATATGGGATGATTATTTATCCACTTATTTATAATAAAATAAGATCCATGACATTTAAATTGTCATAGCCCGACCTGTAGATTTATTTTATTTTATTTTTTACTTGGATTTAGTCAACCTCACTAAGGATTGGGGTGAGCACTGGTCTAATTTTTTTCTTGAAGATTAATAATAATTGATGGATTTCGAACCAGTGTGCGGGCACCTCACAGTTGGCGGAAACTGTGTAGTCTGACCGGGTTCCCTTGTGGTTGCCCATTTTTTAAAATAATAACATTTTTTATGATAATAAAAAAAGGAATATATTATAAAACATAACAAAAATATTATTATCAGGTAGATAATAATATTATTATTATTAAATTTTTTCCATAATATAATTATCACTAAAATTGTTGATAGTAAAATTATCATTAAATTTTTAATAACATTATTATTTCTAAAAATGAAATTCACACTTTAATTAATATTGTAGTTTTTAGTATTAATGATATTTTTATTATTTAATTCGTTCTTTTTAGGTTTCTTTTTATTAATTTATTTATTTGTATTTGTATTTTTTATTTTTTTAGAAACTCTAAGGCTTCCTTCTTCTACAATGAGGTGCTACAAAGATGATACCCCCTATCTTACTCTTCTCGCGTGACACTACCCTGTTTCAAAGACTTCTATTCGGTGCACCAAGCCAGCTCCAACCTCTTCCCCTTGTTGCACCACATTATGCGGCCAACCCTCCTGGATAGTGCCCCTCTAATTAACCCCCCTCTGTCCATGCAGCAGCTGACCAGCCTGCTCCCTCTCCATATCTTTCAGAGCACGACTTGCTCCCCCCTTCCTGGCGCGCCATCTTCTTAACTGTGACCTACCCTCTTCAGTGTGAACTCGTGTTTTAGATAACCCTCCCAACACCCATGATTCCTCTTGTCAACTACATATGTGCAAAAATATCCCCAAACAACCGCTTTTCTCATCATGAGTGCCTCACTGGTATTCATGTTTCATCCAGTAGTCCTCCCTTATGTTGTGCACCTCCTTCACAAACTCTATGTTGGTATATCTCTGTTACAATTTTGGTGTTTTCTCTAATTTAACAAAATTTTGATATCTCAGTTCATATTTCACACTTTTTCATGGTATATAGAGTATTCGATAGATTTATTGTGAACCTATGATCTATGTTCTGGCATCCTTCTCTAAGGGAAAGGCAGATGGACTCATCTCTCTATGTCGCAGATGTTTTAGGTAAGGTTAATGCACCCGTTGTTTTGTTTCACATCATCCAATTTAGAGTCTATTGTGATAACTGAGTCCCTGGTTTTTTGTTTGGATGTGTGTTAGTCCCCACACACACTAATTTTGGGTGTCGATTTATTATTTGAGGGTTGATTTTAAAATCATATCTTGACTTATTTTTTTGGATGAAATTTTATTTTAGGGGTTTTCATGTTTTTGAGTCTCGAGGATTTATCGTAGGGAGTTGTGGTCGATTTTTAAGGTACACACGCATATTCTCAGGTATGGATATGTATAGATATATGTATCATGTGGTTGTGTGCTCCCTCATGGCATGGGGAACACATGAATCAATATATATATATATATATATATATATGGAAGTGCGAGTGTGTGAGCGAGTAGCTGTTTGAGTTAGAAAGCATGGATTGAAAATTTTTTAAGGTAGGTGTTTCAATCATTTCACACATCCAGAGCTTTCCATATGAACTTTAATTATTTCATTCAATTTATAAATGTTATTTGAACCTTTATAATCATGATATTTTATTCATTTCTTTGATTTTATGATGGTTAGAATGTTAAAAACAGCTTTGAAATAGTTCTTTGGTTATGTGTAGGTGTTTCCATGCCCTTGATCCAATTTTTAATCCATTTAATGCTTTTGTTTTCTTAATTAAAGTATAAATTGTTTTTTTCAACTCAATTGTGTTTATAGTTAACTCATGGTAATTATTTCTTGTTAAATGATTTGTTTAAAATAGGATTTTAGAGTGCTCCTCAATTAGGCACGTGTTTATGCATTTCCAACATGGTTATAAGTTGTTGACCTTATCTTCCAATGGTATTGTTGGATGTTTTGAGTGGTTTTTTCTTGTAAAAACATTTTATGGAATAGGTTTTTCTTGAGTTTGTTGATTTATGGAACATAGTGTTTTAGTGGAAATGATTTCACGTCTCTTTGGATGTTTTATGCTCCATTAGATATTGGAACACCCATGGGTGCACTAGGCACACACTTAGACATTCCTTAAAATGAATGTGGTCCCTCGAATTGGTTTTTTTCTCAAAAGCTGGTTTTTCTAAGTAGTTTCTATTTTCAAAAAAAAATTGTCTCTTCATGTGGATCTTTAAATTAGTTTGATAAGAAATCCATGATTTTTTGCATGCTTGGACATTGGTGTATGTTTTTTTGATTGTGTTGTCTAAGGGGTCATTAGGATTGTTTTTTATGAAATTATACATAGTATTACTAAAGACTTTTATGTTAATGCTTTTAAGCATGGAACCTAGAGGCCCATTTGGCTTTCAAAATACCAAAGTTGTGTTTAGAGTTGTTTCAAATGATCTTGTCCAATATTTTCATAAAGGCTTTTGATTATGGGAAACTAAAGGCCCAATTAACAATTCCAAATGTTTTATAAATTGGTTTTGTTAACCAAATGATGTGACAACCTGATTGTAACTTTTTATTTTTGACATGTATGCATATATATAAGAGTATATGGGGTGCTCATATCTAGCGTAACCCCTTATTGTTTAATGCATAGGAAGCATCCGTGTTTGGGGTAGGCAAGTGTGATGACGACATGGTGAGGTGAGTCACGCGTTTGATGGCCTCCTACTTACATACTATGATTATTATAACCACCATGTTTTCATGGGAATATTTTAGTTTATCTAGATATGGTTTCTTACTAGGCCCAATTAGATGGGTTCTTACCCACTGGTAGGTATGGAGCCCAAATGGGGAGTGCTGCTGATTTCTTTTTCCACATGGGCGATTAGTTTGTTATAGACTATAGGGCTTCACCATATGCAGGCATGTGGATCTGAACTGAGTACATACAAAGGTATTCTAGGGGTATTTAGGATCACCCATGGTTAGGTAATTATTTACATTTCTTGTTAACTTACAACTATACTTTTTAGTTTATATCCCATCTTTCACTATTTACCTATTTTATTTTAGCACAACCTTGGTCTTTCTATTTTCATTTTCTTATAAAATGAAAAATTGGTTTGGGAATTGTATATAGGATGTTTTGGGTATACTTTAGATGGGAAAAACATGATACTTATTTTAAAATTTGAAAAACTTACTTTCACAATTGTATTTCAAACATGGGTTTATGGACTACTTTAGAAAAGAGAACTTTTAGACTCATTGGTTTATTCCTAGAGTCCCTATTGAGCATCTCGGTTCTCACACATACTATATCATTCTAGTTTCAGTTTTAGTGTCTTGTTCGGGTTCTTGGTTCAACTACTCAATGTTGTAGAAGACTTGGTTCTGGGTTTGGTGGTGACACTAAAAGTCAAAAGGAGGTATGTACAGTTTATTTTCATTCCCCTGTTAGTTTTATTTTCTTATCATCAATCTTTACTTATTTTTTTATCTTTTTCATGGGCCATATCATTTCCAATGATTATATTTTGATGCGCGACACTATTTTGCATCCCATGGGGATCAGGAACGCCCCTCGGGTCATGTCAAGGGCCGTCTCCGGTGACTGGTTTAGGGTCGACCTAGGTTGGTTCATGACATATGTGGTCATTAGATTTCATTACAATACTATTATTTCTAATCTATCCTTATGAAAATTTTGTTTCTTTTGGAGAACATCAAAAGGAAAGTTGATTTTTGTCAGTGATTGTGATATTTATGTATCTCATGCTCATTCTCATGAGGGTATGGAAAAAAAATATCAGCTAGATCTGTAAAATTTCATGATGAGAAAAATTATTAATCAACCATATTAGATAATTTTGAGGAAATGGGAAGGATTCTCATTATTGATGTAAGTGGACCAACTACTACAATATATTTCCACCATTCTCTTGAAAAACTATAAGAGGAATCAAATAATGGGGCTCTTATTACAAGGTATAAATAAAGATAAGATTCTATAGTTGAAGAACAATAGGATGAAGTTGAATAGGTTTAACAACCAATATTTATGAGTTTAACAATTACTTATAAAGAAAGTCCAACTGAAAATAGAGATTATCATGAGGTTCATATAAAAGAACAATTTCAAAATAATACTCAATATGGTGAGAAACTACATATATCTGTTCTTGAAACTATAGAAATAATTGAAAATTAGATGGGCTCTATTTTTTATAACCCTTTGAGAATGTAGTTAATGAATATGGTGAGATAATATAAGTACATAGGAAATTGTCATCATGATCTAGTGAAATGATTAAAGTTCAATACATTGGTGTGGTTAAAGAAGGAAAAAAAAAGATGAAATCACAAAGATGAATCCCTTGATTCCCTTAGTTATAAAATTGATTATTTGGTTTGTAAATTGAATCAGATAAATCAGGTGAATACAAACTTTTATTTTGAGTTAAAAGTTTCTAGATAATATTTGGAATATTTAGAAAGTTCAACTATTCTAAAAGAATAGTTTGAATTAGTTCATGCTCAACTTCATAACCTAAAATAAAATTATATTTTCTGATGTAATTTTGGTTCATTTAAGATAGAAATGTATGGCTTTCTTAGGAAACTCAAATCTGAATCATTTTCAAAGTCATATTTTAGAGAATTGAGGAAATACCTAGGAAGTAAAATTTAATCAATAAGAAATAGTTCTTGTGAAACAACGACTTCTACTTCTAGTCATCCAAATTATATAGATTTGGTTGTATGGTTTGAATCTATTACTACAGTTTTGTCTATAATAAATGATATGATTACAAATATTATGTGTGATAGTGATCTACAACACATTTTATTGTACAATCAAAAAGGTATTATAGAAATTTACATTTGATGATCTATGTATAAGAAACATTTTCAATAGTTTAACTAAGATGTTGTAAAATATTTTATAGTCTGTAGACACTATCCATGAGTTTCTAAATAAAAATTTAATTTATGAAATGAAAATTGGATTGGATTTTTATTATTTCATGAAACGGTTCGATGGGTTGTTTAATCACAATTGTGAAGAAATGATTGTATAATTTAAATAAATTCATCAAGCTATTAATGATTCAAAAACATCTGAAACCTCAACTGTAACCAATTATTATACAATCATTCTCTATCAGTTTAGTTCCACCACTCAGAATATGAGTATCGCGGACCTGTTAAAGTACAAGTAGAGGCTTGGTAAGCATCTGGCAGACTTTTTCACCCATTGGAAAGGACTCACATACTCTCTTGAAATACCACTAACACAGAAGTAATTTCTAACGATGTGGGTAGGGAACGTCAAGACAGAACTTATCCCCTCTCTAATCACCCAGAAATACTTGGGGGATTCTAATACTTCTCTGATAAGGCCCAACTCTTAGAGGAATCCTTACAGTAGGATAAGTAGGCACACCCATTGCCTCCTGAAATCCCCACAAGGAGGGCCGCCAGGGCCGATCCCACCACAGTGGCCCAAATAGAGGATCCCAAGAAACTAGACTTGTTACCAGTAGAGCCGCCTCCATAGTCTCGTAGAGGACCTCCACCTCCGGTGCACCCTTCGCCCGAGCAGCACCCACCTCAGAATCAGTATGTTCCCTCACACAATGCGCCACCATCACCTAGGTGAGACAACTAAGCTCCACCTATTTAGAAGGTTCCTCCACCCCCTCATCAAGGTCAGGCTCTCAGGCCCCCTACATGGACAGTAGGAACCGGACCATTTCATTCAGTGAGGCATAGGTCCCTAGTTATTTACAAAGTTCCCTAGAGATGGGGATTATATGTTTTCATGAGTGAAGGAGACCAGAAGATGCAAAACTCACTGATCACCCTAATTACTACTGCTAGCACCGGATCTTGGGTCACACTCTCAAATAGTGCAATGTGTTAAAATAATGGCTTCATGACTAGGTAGATAAGAACATATTCTGGTTAGGCCCAACTCTGGCATAGGTGGCATGCGTCTTCATGAGGACAGATGGCAGTAGCGACCACGAAGGTGAGTGGAATCGGGATTCTAATCACAGTTCCCAGAATTATGTTGGCCGAACATCTCTTAAAATAGTCGCCCACACCCATGGTGTTATCTGTGCTCGTCTGAATAGTGTACCTCCTTATGAAGCCGCAACAACTACTTATGCATCATCATCTCATTCATCTGTTTCTGAGAAGAAAAAACACTGATGGCGTAAGGGAAAGAAAAGACCCCCACTAATGCCATCGTCATCCTATACTCTTGGATACTTCATTCACCAAGAGAAGGTGATCCCTCCCAGAATAAATCCATTAGAGGAAGACCCTTCGAGTGATGCTCAAGGGTATGCCTCAGTTAATACAGTAGATCTGGAAAATCCATACATGATTTCTGACGATGATGAGCACCAAGTAGATACTCCAAACGTCCCCAGTCATCGTCAGTGTCGATGGAGCCATGAATATATGTTTCTTTGGAGTGCCTCAGTCATCACTTCTAGCCAATCTTTGCATGCGGCCAAAACTAGGAAGCAGGCCCAGTGCAAAGTTCAGTATATGAATCTTTCTCATCTGGTGACACTAGGCCCACCTTCACCATAATTTTTGTTGTTGGATCAGGTAGAGACACCTCAACGGCGTCATGAACAAACATGATCTGCTACAGGCTGGTCTCAGTCTTTTAGCCCTCATTTGGTAGTCACTCTGCCGGCTTCGACTCGTGAGCAGTGGGATATTCCCAGTACCAGTCAGTTGCATATCCACCCGGTAGGACCCACCATACCTCCTATCATATAGAAACCTCTTGTAAAACGATGTTCATTCCTAAATTGAGGTATTATGTTCTCAAACATCTTTCTAGCAATCCAATAAATCTCTCCATCCTGGAGGTCGTTCCCCTATCATCAGATATGCATGAGACCCTCTTAGTGGCTTTAAGAAGACCCCTCCATTATGAGACGGAGGTAGCAACAACAGAAGCCTTTCATGCTGAAGAGGTCGAGAATGAATAATGTCAAGCCGTCATCTCATTCTCTGAAGAATATGAAGGCTCTCCCATACTGTGACACATTCACCCACTATATATAATTGTCCAGTTCAACAGCATGGAGGTTCATCATTGTCTTGTCGATGTGGTCTCTGGAATCAACCTAATCCCGACTCATACACTGCGAAAACTATGATTATATGAGGATTATTTGAGTCCCTATGACCTAAGAATCCAAGGTTTTGATAGGATGGAATAGACACCATTCGGCATGATCTATTTGAAGACCTAGATCGGTGGCCTACTTGCCAGCACTGAATTTATGGTTGTCTCCCAATACATCACCTACAATGCATTGATGGGAACTTCATGGCTGCACCTATATGTGGTGGTTCCCTCATCATATCACTAGTCCCTCAATTACTCCCTTAATGGTCAAGTGGGAGTGATTCAAGGTGATGTGTCTCCCTTTACCTCTAGTGAAGCCCTCTATCTAGATGTTGACGACTACAAGAGAAAAGACAACCAGATTCAGTCTAAAGGGATTGAGCATGCCACAACTGTGACAGACCCGTGGACAGATCTACATGAAACCTATATCATTACAACCCACAAATTGGAGGCTACAACTTCATACATGGGGAAATGATTTGTTGTTTCTAGAACTAGTGAAGAGGATGTTCCCAGTTCTAAGAGATGCCAGAAGATCACCTCATTCTTCTTCACAAGCTAGGATCAGGTCACCCCGAAGCCTCCTACTCCAATTAGGTATCGGGATGTCTTCCCCATGGTAATAGCAATACGTCACACTTGCTAGTTTCACCGGGCCGGATTTAACCATCTCCACCCAATGCTCCAATAATGCTTCTATATCATTAATCATGGCCCCTTGGGTCGAAGACCAGATGGGATTGGATCAACGACCTTCATTGGAATGGTTGCGGTAGCATAGAATTTCCCTGATATAGTGTCTACTACTACTCAGGCTGGTACCAGCATCCACTTGGGAGATTCCAACTAAGAAGAAGCTCTTCCCACTATGTATCCTCCCATTATAATTTAATAATATGAATTATAGGATGCTACCCCTGCCTTTGAAGAGGGTTTCTCCACCATAGTTGAAGAATTGGTACTGGTGAACCTCGGTAGCGAGGTAGAACCGAACCCCACATTGATCAGTGTCTCCATACCCCTCATGCAGAAACAATAGTACATAGACTTCCTAAAACAACACCATGATGTATTCTCCTAGAGTTATGACAAGATTCTGAGACTAGATCTTTAAGTAGTCATCCACTGCCTCGGTCTCCTAGCATATCCTGACAGGTTCAACCATCCTCCTAGGAAGATGTACCCTTCTAAAAGTGCCATGCTTGATTCAGAAGTTGATAATCTCATCATATCCAATTTCATTAAGGAGGTTTAGTACCCCAAGTGGGTGGCCAACATTGTGCTAGTAAGGAAGAAGAATGAATTGATCAGAGTCTGCATCGACTTACAGGATCTCAACCATCACTATCTGTAGGATGATTTTAACCTTCCTAGGACATAATATTTTATTAACGCTACAGCTAGGTTCCAATTACTCTCCTTTATGGATGGGTACATCTAGTATAAATAGTTCCAAATAGTCCTATAGGATTAGGAGTCTACAAGCTTCAGGGAACCACAAGTTACTTTATGTTACCAAGTCATGCCCTTTGGTTTAACGAATGCAGGCGCCACCTATCACCAGTATATGCATAACATATTTAAGCCAATCCTTAGAACGTTGGTGGAATGTTATGTGGATGATCTGGTGGTAATATCTTTCCACCGTCAGGACCATCTTGAATACCTTGAGAAAGTGTTCGGCTTCCTCCATTTTAATATCTTGAAGATGAACCCATTAAAGTGTGCCTTTTGTGTCACCTCTGGAATGTTTCTCGGCTTATTTTTTAGATACAGGGGCATTGAGATCGACACAGATAATATTAAAGCCATTATTCATATTTCTCCTCTGAGAAACATTTGGGAGCTTTAAGGCTTCCAAGTCCATTTAGCCTACATATTCCAATTCATCGCGAATTTGTCCAGGAAGTGTAATCCCTTTTCTAGGATCATGAAGAAAGACACCGTCTATGATTCGGAAAAAGAGTGCGAGGCTTCTTTTGAGGAAATCAAGTAATATCAACTCTAGCTTCCGGTCTTAATGCCAACTATCTTTAGAAAGTCACTGGTCCTTTATGTGCCTACCCTCGAACGATCTCTCAGCACCCTTCTCTCCCAAAAGAATAACGAGGGAATAGAAAATAGACTCTACTACCTCTGCCAGATGCTCCTCAATATGAAGACCAAATACTCCCTTACTGAGGAGAGCTGCCTTGAGCTGGTATTTCCAGTATAGAAATTGTTGCATTACATCCAGCATCAAGTGTTATATTTTGTGTCCCGGGTAGATCCCTTGAAGTACATCCAGAACCATCCCATGATGAATGGCAGACTATCTCAATGGGTGGTGTTCCTCCAGTAGTTTGATATTAGGTCTATCCCTCGGAAGGCCGTTAAAGGGAAAACATTGGTGTATTTCCTTTCCACCAATCCAACTCCTACAGACCAATCCCTAGACCCCGATTTTCCCGATGAAGCGATTCTGTCAGTGTACCAAACCATGTCGTACTGGAAAATGCACTTCAATGGTGCTTCTCGGATCCCCACCGGCAGAAGGCTCAAGGACCCCGAACTCAACAGAGTAGGCATGGGTATCATCTTCATTACAATGACAGAATCCATTATTCCATACTCATTCCTATTTTCATATGGATTCATCAACAATGAGATAGAGTATTAGGCTCTCCTCATTGGCCTCAAGCTGTCCCTCGAGATTGATGTACCCTTTTTCATGTGAAAGCAGATTTCAATTTAATCATCAAGTAGATCAATAGTGACTATGTCATCAAAAATCTAGACATCTTACCATTATTGGGGCACAATCTCTATCTAATGGCCCAGTTACCTTCTCATCCAAGAGTAACTCATGTCCCTCGATCTCAGAACGGTCGAGCTGATGCCCTGTCCGACCTAGATGCATCACTTGCAAAGCACAGACATGATTATCTAATTATCCACCTGGAACACCAGAGATTCATTTCTCCAGTCATTCTAGATGATGATGACACCTTGAAAGTATTACACCTTACTACCAACACCTCCACGTCCGGACTCCTAGGTCCCCTAGATGTAGTTATTGAAGTTACACCTGATTGGAGATCCACTTTGTTGAGTATCTACCGAATTGTAATCTCCAAGCAGATCGGGATGAGCGTGAGCAAATTCTACACCGCGCATTACATTTTACCCTCCAGGATGGTCCTAGTTGTGAGAAGATCCTATAAAAGTGCGGGTTTTATGAGGTTATCCTTTTTTTCATTTTAAGGTGTTGAGATTTCCCAGGTCATGCCTTAGGATCATACTGGTCCTACAGGGCTCATTAGACCAATCCAAAACAATCTCACTAGATTTATAGACTGGGGTACTTTTGTCCCTCTATGTTCCATGACTACATAGAGTTCACCAAGAGGTGACATGCATTCCAAATTCATGCTAACTTCCAACATCGGCCCCCAGAGCCTCTACAATCCACTAAGTACTCTTGAAAAATTGATGTATGGGGACTCGGTGTCATGGGACCATATCCACCGGTGACAGCTTGCCAGTGCAGATTCATCCTGACTTCTAAAAATTCCATCTACAAGTGGGAAGAGGTAGTTCCACTCATGGAGGTTAATGCTCATTCCATTGTTGACTTTCTGAGATCCAATATCATATACTGATTTGGAATCCCCCACACTGTACTGAATGATAACGGCAGGAACTTCCAAGTGGATGAGCTAAAGAAATTGTATGCTAAGTACAACATCCATTCAACCATATCTCCCGATATCATGTATAGGAAAATAGATAGATCAAGGCATTAAAAAAAACCCTCTATGAAATTCTATAGAAGATGGTTGGTCTGAATAAGAAGAGTTGTCCAGAAAAGCTCACCAATGCCCTCTGGGCTTATTGGACGATGACTCGTAATTCCCCTCAGGTGACCCCATATTCCATGGTATATGAGAAGAAGGTCATCCAGCCCATTGAGATTCAATTTACCTCATTGCACATAGCTGTATATGAATAGAAAAAGCCCAAAAAAGTAGCTGAAATCCATATGTCTGAGTTGGAAGCGCTCGACGAGAATAGGCTTTGTGCCCTGCACAGTCTGGAAAGACATCCGAACAATATAGCTTGACCTTCCAACAAAATATTTCACCTACATTCCTTCTTATAAGGGGACATGGTATTGTACTTGGAGACACCAATGATACATGGTAGGAAACAACCAAAGATGGATCCCAAATGGGAAGGAACACACATTGTTCACAAGGTTGACTCCAATAGAGCATATTCCCTAGTTTCCATGGATGGTGAACGTATGAATCCTCCCACTAATGCCATCTTCTTCAAGAAATACTTTTCCTGAGATATATGGTTCAGCAGGACCTTAAACTGTATGGTTCTGTACGACCTCAAACTATCTAGTCCCGCACAACCCTAAACTGCAGGGTCCTCCATGAGCTTAAACTTCCCAGTACCACATGACTTTAAATCCTTGATTCTACACTACAGGATGTTAAAATGCATGGTTCGTCCTACAAGATGTTAAACTTCATCTCAATAACTACGTATAGCTTGATTCCCATCCTCATGGGATATGTAGGAACACTCAGATGCTTCGTCTTCAGTCCACCCCCAGATTCCTCTTAGACTATCCCCTCTTGGGCATAGTTCTATTTAAGGATCCCACATGGAGTCAGATAGGCTTCTTTGGACCAAGTCATGTTAGGGTTATGATGATTTCTCTATGTTCCCTCCCTCATTCTTCTCTCCTACCACATTTTTACCGCATGACTATAAAGTGAATGGATCTTTCAGAACTATGTACGAGTTGATTCCCATCCTCTTTGGATATGTAGGACCGCCCAAACAATTTTTCAATAGGTCTAACCCCAAACTCTATGACCTCCTCTTGAGTCTCATCCTACATAGGAATATTAACTCTCTATCCATCACTTCCATTTTTGGGTTTCTCTAATATTTCACATCCAAAAGGGCCCCTGAATAATATCAATACATAGCCTAAGGGCTCTCCTATCGGTTTGGGCCAATGCCCTCGAGGATTTTGAACGACAAATTGATATAAGCCCCACGTTTTGAATACAGTTAGCAGCCGATGATAATTTTTTTTCCCATTTCAGGTCACATGATATAGCTTCTATGTTTCGAATTTGGTTAGCATTCATCCTTTTTCTCTTTCATCACCCCCATATGTCCCAAACATAGAGTGTAGTGGTTTATTCTTCCCCACTGTCTCTCCAAACCTCGGTCTGCCTCATGTAGGGGGTGATTTCAGTTTTTAGATGCTTATGTGATGGGGGGATCCTAGTCCTACTCCTTGTTTCCCAGACCGATCATTCCTCATGTGGGCTTAGGAGATATGGTGAGGCAATGCATGTACGAGAGGTCATATGGCTACAATTGGTCATGGTTCCCAACCCTAGGTCCATCGACCCCTTTGCCCTCTATCCCGAGTTCTCATTTGGGATCATAAGGTGTGGTATGGACTCACATCTTTTTTCATGTCAGGATATTTCACTAGGCAACACATATCCCCTTGAGACATCCCTCCCTTCATTTATCGTCTTCCTTGTGAGCACCGGCCCAGCCATGCTTCAAGATCCCCATCATTTCAGTTTTCATTAACCTCTATATCCAAAATGACCCCCAAATAGAATGGATACAAGGCCTAAGGGATCTCTTACCATTGCAAGATAATTTCTTAAAGGGTCTCAGATAACGAATTGATGCATGCCCTATGTTGCGAATATGTTCAGCGGTCGACAGTCAATTTTTTACCCCCAAAATCAAGTCACACAACGATGGATACTGTGTCGCGAACCTGGTCAACAGTTTTCCTCTATCATCATTTCAGATTTGGGGTCTTCCATAGTCATGATGATTCACCCCCTCTATTCCATGCATATGATATTAAACTAAGCATATGGGGTCTGAGCTCTATGACCATAAACTATGTTCACCATCGTCCTTACTGTAATAAGTTAAAGTAAAAGATGGTTGAGACATTTTGTCTATGGACCATCCTTCGTGGGCCCATAGACCAAGTTCTCACTTAGGATTGCGTGGTGTGGTAAGAGATTATGTCCTCATTCACGTCGGGATACTCGTTGTGCCATACACATCCCTCATTGGGGTATCTTGACCTTCTTTTCATCTTTACTTTATGATGATAAAATACACGTCATTCTCTTTTAGAACTACATGTGTCTTGATTACCATCCTCATGGGATACGTAGGACTTCCTGAACGCCTATTCTTCGGGTCCAGTCCTATCTCTTAGAAACCTCCCTATAATCTTGGCCCCTTGGCCTGTGTTTTTTCAGGAGAGGTGTATATGGTGTGGTATGGATAGGGTCCACTTTCACATCGAGTTTATAACAACCACAACACATACCTCTCTCTCTTGAGCGGCCTTCACTCCCATTCCTGACTCTCATCTCTTTGAGTCATCTACCTTTAATTGGGGTCCCACGACTCTCTTTGGTGATTCACCAATGTGTCCAAGAGGTCTCTGGTTTAGATCCTGGAGTGTCAAGTTGCACCTGGACATGCTTTCACCCATTCTTCAGGTTTCATGTTCCCTTAAATTTGGGAATTCATTATCATTCACATATAAAGGTACCCCCAAATGTAATGGATGCTAGGCCTAAGGGATATCCTTCTATTATATGCCAATGTCCTCGAGGATCTCAGACAAAAAATCGATACATGTCCCGCTTTGCGAATATGGTCAGCAATCAATGATCATTTTTTATTCCCATTTCAGGTCAAACGATACAAATATTGTGTTTATAACATGGTAAATAGTTATCCACCATTTTCACACAAACCCCTTAAAGCCTTAAATTTCAATTACATGATTTACATCATTTTACACCCAATTATGAACAAGTGTAATTTCAACACTCCTAGTACAATCCCTCAGTGCGCATTTTCACATTAGGAGGACAAAGCCATGGTAAGGTGTGATTCAGGTCTCCGTACCAACTTCCCCGTGGTGTTTATTCCAGGTATTGCATGGACCTCATCTGCCATTGTTTCCCACACCGAGTTTCACTTACATGGCTTAGGGACCGGATAAAGGCATGCACTTGCTTGGAAGATTTCCACTTCTCCAGTGGTATGAGCTTTAAGACCTTAAACTAGGATCTCTCCTAAATATATGTATAGATTGATTCCCATCCTCATGGGATATATAGGAACTCCTAGATATCTCATCCTCATGTCCATCTTGAGTCCCACTAATTTATCTCTTTTGTTCTACCTTTAAGGCCCCAGCTCTTATAGGGATGCTTGATGGTGCGTGTATGGGATTATGCCTTCATTAATATTAGGTTTACAATTTCTACATCATGTTCTCCCCTTCCAGGAGCTAGTCCCTCCTACCCCCTATCCCTTGTCCAACACGACGTTAAAATGCACATTCTAGAACTATGTATAGCTTGTTTTCCATTCTCATGGGATATATATGAACGCCTAGACATCTCATATTTAGGTCCATCTCAACTAAGGGATAGTCTACCCTTCCAAATATTCTATAATCTATTCTAGCCCCCTCATCCTGAGGTTTCTATCTTGGAATTGTGCGCGGTGTGATATTGAACTATGTCCTCATTCATGTTGGGTATTCTTTATCATGTTGTGCACATTTCCTCTTGAACCTCTCATATCATGTATATGTATGAGCCATATGACATTAAACTATGCTTCCCTTTCCCACATGACTTTAAAAGGTTGTGTATACACAGCACGACATTAAAATTCAGGTTTTGTCCCATCTAATGACCCTAAACTGTGACATTATTGTCCAAGTCACAGGATGAAAAAGGGCACTGCATCGCGGGGTCCTCATTCGAGGGGACACCACATTTCATATAGGTCACACACCATACCATATGTCAACGCCTTCATACATCTTGAATCTTATGGAGATACCTTGGCTTTCTATCCTAGATCAATCGCTTCACAAATAAAACACACATTCATAATAAAGGACAAATAAGATCTATCAAATACGGCTTCTCTTGGTGCGAGGTCCAGACCCGCATGACCTTATCATCCCAGGAACTGGTACCTTACCGTTCCATCCCAAGAACTATGTATGGATTGATTCCCATCATTATGGGGTATGTAGGAATGTCCGATCACTTTGCTTCGTGCCCATCCAAACTTTCATTTTTGGTCCCTTGAGCTAAAACCTCCCCAATGAACATATAGTGATTTGGACTCCAGATCCCCATTCACGTCAAGTTTCATAATTAGCCTACCATGTGTCATTCGCATTCCCTACCATTTCTGGTCCGAGTTCTATGACCATAAACTAATATCACTTTATGTCCTTGATGCACGATGTTAAACTGCACAACATATTCTATAACTACAAATGTATTGATTCTCATCCTCATCGGATAAGTAGGAATGCCCATACATATTATCCTTGGGTCCATCCCCAAGAATCATATCTCATTTCCTATCTCTTTTAGCCCCTAGGCCCGAATGCTTTTAAGATCCTGTGGTGTAGGGAGTAACTATTGGTTTCTCATCCACGTCAGGTTCTGCAACAACCACACCATGTGCCCCCATGTCTTTTCCCAACATGGTCTAAAACTGAGATATCTCTATGGGAACTACACGTTGGATTTGGCTACTTAGTCGCCCTGTGCCAACCCCATTAAATCAATATCCACGTAATATCTCATCTGTCAACCATTAATTTGGGAAGTGTGCAACCTCAATACCCTTGTCCTTGGAGTGGGAGTTGACTCCCTCTATCTGATACGTATTGTTTTCTTACTCAGATGAGGTGTGGTAGTCCCCGAATTGGGTAATTTACACATGGACATCACCTCTTTTGATTTCCATGCTTCTTTATCCCATCATGTGGATTCTCATCCTGTTCCATGTCTGAAGGGACCCCCTTTTATGGCCTAGTGTCATTCGACAATGGTTTACCTACTGTATTGGTCCAACGCCCCTGAGGACCATATATGACAATTGAGATAAGTCCCATTTTTCTAACATGGTCAGCGGTTGACCCACATTTGTCTATACATTTTCTAGGAGAACACGAAACAGATAATTTTTTCAAACATGGTCAAAAGTTATCCCCTATCATCACACCGCCATCATTGTTGTCCAGATCTCGAGAATTATGATTCTCATATTTCTGCTTCCTTATGTTCAAGTGGAATTCCAACATAGTTGGCTTTATCCCTTCATGCATCTAGGTGTGTTATATAGGAGGGTTAGCATCATTGTGATGTAATTCACCTAGCATCTCATCGCCCCTCTGGAAATCTCATTGTGCTAGGAATGTCCCATCACTACTTCTTGTTTCCCATATTGAGCACGACTCATGTGGGATTAATTGTTCTGCTAGTATGTGTACTGGCATAGTCATGCCACACATTCCTTTCATCATCCTGCATGACAGTAAACTACACTCTCAAAACAACAGAGGACTTGATTCCCATCCTCTTGGGGTACGTAGGAACTAATGAGCAGTTTGCATCGGGCCCAGCCTAATTTTCACTTTTGGCCCCTTGAACTAATGAACATCCTCCGAGAATATGTGGTGTGGTGCAGACTCCTTATGTCCTCATCCACGTTGGGTCTACTCCTGCCGCACCACATGATCCCTTCCTGGGATCTTCCCATTCAATTTTCATCATATAGTATGACATTAAACTGCACGAGCCCACTTGTCCATGACGCATGAAACAAAAAAACGGTTCTACCCTAAACAAGTTCCAGATACCACATGTTAGTCATGTGATACACCGAATCCCTTATTAGATAGTATTTCCCCTATCAGTGTTGGTATTTGACAACTCTGTTCTTCAAGAACTATGTTTGGCTTGATTTCTATCCTAATGCGATATGTAGAGACACCCAAGAATTCCACCTCAGGCCCAGCCCCAGGGTTATTGACCCTTATGCCCCCCCCCCCCCCGTTCCTGATCTTGGTCCAGGTAGTGTGACCTTTAAACTACTTTCATCGTCTTCACCAAACTACGTTTAAACTACGCATCCATCATCCTTATTGGTATGCTGTAAAACTATAGATCATTCTAGGTCCTTACGAGAGAGGTCTTACCTGGAAGTAGGTATGATCCCTGATCAGACTGATGCACCCACATAGCTTGTTTTCATCACAGTGATGTAATTTCAAGAGTTTTGGACTCTATTTGAACAACCATCACTCCATACTCCAGGCTTTGTGTGCCCATTATTCGGACCCTAGTCCACTTTCACTACTAATGGAACCCCTTTATAGTACGGATGCTTGGCCTATGGCTCACCTACTGTCCTGGGCATACATTTCTGAAGACTAACTGATGAAATTTCGAGTCAGCCCCCATGTTTCAAACATGGTCAGTGGTCATCCTGCATTTTTTATTCCCATTTTAGGCTAACGCAATAAGTATAATGTGTTTCGAACATGGTCAACAGTTATCCTTCATTTTCATGCCATCCCTACAGTGTTCTGAATTTTGGGTATTGTGATTCACATCATCCACTCTGATACGTTTAGATTAATTCCAATTCCCCTGGTGTTACCCCTATCATTCACTAGAGCACATTGGGAGGATGGAACATCATGTAACACCCCAAGATTTTATAGTACATTATCTCATTAAATTAATTTAGTAGCTTGCGCTACACGCAACACCGAGTTTGAACACATAAAACCTTATCAAACTAGTTGTTCAAAAAGAAGTTATGAATAGTATTAACTACGTTTCGAATCTTATATACTCTATATAATATTAAAATCCAAATTATGTGTTTCTTAGTCGTAATATAAGAACAAATTCAATTTTCAGATAAAGGATGTATTTTTTCCAAAATGAAATCTTACCGCCTACTACTCGTGAATTTTTTTAGGAAATATAACACACTTTTATATTAAATTTGACAAAAAAAAATATTATTTAGAAGCGGTACATAAAAATTTTGTTTGGAAATTTTGTTTTTTAATTTTTTGATTAATTTCATATTTTGATGAAAAGTGAAAAATACTATGTTATAATTGAAAACAACATTTTTAATCAAAATAATTTATAGTTTTAATTATGAATTTGAATGGTTTTGAAGTATAATTAGATTATATTTTTTAATTTGAGACAATTTTGTTCATTATAAGTAAATTCTCATTTATATTTGACATAAACACATGTCAATCTTTTGATAGTTTTTACTTTTTAAAAAACCCACCTTTTGATTTTGACAATGGGAATTAATTTTCAATTAATAAATGAAACTTCTATGTTTTGAATTTTGTATAATGTAATTCATTTTTTAATTCTTAATATCAAAATTATCTTAGGGTAAAGTTTTGGTATTTTTCAGAAAACTTTCAATTTTTTGACGAATATTGAAAAACACTACGTTATTATTTAAAACCAAATTTTTATTAAAATAATTATTTATTTTATATAAATATATATTAAGTAAAAGTTGATATATAATACCTATATATGTTCAATTTAATTAATTGGAGTCGTTTTATAATAAAATTAGATGTATAAAATTGTATTGAACTTTTTAATGTTTTTACCCAATTTCTATGAGAATTTGAAAATTTTCATAAAACGTAATTTTACCGCTTCTGTGAGTTTAATATCCAAAATCTAAGAGACATGGTTGAAATCATTAAGTATAGTGTGGTTCAATAAGAAAAAATATTTTTTTGGTGAATAGTAACTTTTGACATTTTTTACCGCAGTTAAAAGTAAATAGTGTAATTAAGCAGAAAAATGATATTATAATTACCCTAAAACATGTCCTAATTCTATTGGATAAGTGTAATTCAAATAAAAAGAGTATTAGGAATAAAATATGATCCTTTTTTGTCCACTAGGATTAGATAGAGACATTTATTATTATTTTATTTAAAGAAGAGTAAAAAGTCTTAAATTCATAGTTTATTAACTAAATAATTTTTAATATAGGGTTCTACATAAGATAAATTAGACTATATATATTAATTAGAAATATAAATATATTTTATACATAATGGTATTTTAATTTTTATTTTTAGAAATTAAATAATTGAATTTATTTATGACACAAGGATGGTGCAGTAATTACCTTATTAATGAAATAATCAAATAAATGGTATTATAACTATTAAAATAAATATAATTTCAATGTTTGTATGACATAAAACAATTTTATAGGTTAATATGACATGTTAAGGTTTATTAAATGTATTTTTTTGAAGTAATCAAGCTGTTATGACTTTCAAAAAAACAAAATACCAAATAGTATCAAAATTCACATAAATGAGTTTTTAAAACAAATACCATATCATTAAATTATATAATATTTTTAAAAATATAAGGTTTCGAAAAACTATTCTTATAATTATATTTATGTCATTAATTAACCACTTGTGGTTCTCTTGAAATTTTATTGTAAGTTTATTAACAATATAATATAAAAATACAAGGAGACTTGGTAGATGATAATCTATTTAACTAAGAGTTCAATCTAAAATATATGGTTAATATGGTAAAATAAACTTATATAAAATTTGTTTCTAGAAATTATTTCGACTCATAACCACCTAAGGTTCAAAATAAATTAATTTTGATCCATTATAAACTGAATATTATTGTATAATAAAATAATATTTAAATCATTTCATAAAGTGACCCTCACCTCTCTTGTAAAAGGGTGCTTCCTCTTCTCTCAAAATCACACCTCCAAAGCCATTTGACTCTGCGAACCACTTCCCAAATTTCCACCCAACTTTCCTCCCTTTTACCTATATTCCTTAAATTGATCATAAATCCAATGTAAAGATCCATTTTGATCAACTCAAAATGAAACTCCCAATGAAGAGGTAATAATTTCACCACACTCTTTCAAGTTATTTTCTTCTTACATTTCCTCTTTCTTTGTTGCTTTCAAAAAAAAATAATAACCCAAGTGCCTTATACATACTATTATGTTATTATAAATATGTTACAACCATATTTATTATTCTATCCATCCAATATATGACAAAGTCACCATACGTGCTTACGTATGGCTTACCTTCTCCACATCGTGGGGTGGTATGTTATTCAAACACTTCATTATTTGGATGGGTATAAAAATGAGTATAACTGATGTAAATAATTAATCTAAAATGTTAATTATTATTTATATATGATATAATATCCAATTACATATGATTTCCCCATCAATATAATGATATTTTCGCTCGTGCGTATGTACAGATTACTGTCCCCACGACGCAATAAGATTCATTTCCACATTCACCATTCAACAATGATTATAACAATACATATTATTAATAGGTATGTAATATATGAAATAATAATTCTAATGGATATATATATATATGTATGTATGTATGTATATACTTACATGCATCTTATTCACTTTCTTCCGTTCAATATGATATGAAAACGGAAACAACGTTTGTGCGTACATACGGTCTACCGTCTCAATAAACTGTGCCTTCCATTTCATATATCTATCTATTATAAATATTTATATTCTAAATTTGAATGATATATAAATAATGGTTTGTATTCTGGAATTATTTATATCACTATCTAAATGATACGATCAAGAATAGAAAGTTAAAACACATATGATAAAGAAAGCGATTATGACCTGAAATGTTAATTTATCATGGAAATAATTATAAAATTGGTAGTATAATGTCATAAATGAATCTTGTATGATATAATAAATATGAATTAAGTTCTTTTACAATTTAATAAAATTCTATGGTCATCATACAGTAGGTTAAACATACCCTTGACCAAAGGAAAGTGCAAGGTAAGGGTTAATTTCACAATCTCTTTATTATCCGAGATTGTTTTGACGTATGTATCTACTGGGACATATTTATTATCCATTCCCATGTTTCATAAAATAGTTTTCAAAGGGATTATTTTTAAGGGACTTTTTTACTAAAGCATCATTTTAAATGTCTTAATTATTTATTCTTCTAGAACTTCTTCATTAATGTCTTTGTTTTCAAAATGGTTTAAAAGATTTATTTATATAGACATGAAGGTTTTAAAATATCAATTCCTTTAAAAAATTTCAAAGTTGTATGGGAAAATTTGATTAAAAACTATCTTTTAAATAACCTATTTTATAAATTATTTTACTTTTAAATGGTTTCATGAAAAATGGATATTTCTCTCAAAGATTTTTATAGATAATTTTCAACTATGCCAGCATCCATTATGGGATATTATTCTTGACCGAGGTTGATTTTTTATGATACAGATATTCCATATTGTATTGAAGATTTTGTGATATATTTGACTGTGGATGTGTTATTTTTATACCATTTACATTTTAGTGTTAAATTATTGACATTTAGTATGCTATTTCTAATATGAATGTTTACGTTCTGTTTCAACCTTTTCATATAAAGAATTTATTGGACATAATAACTTATCGGTGGATCCCGCTATAGCTCCTCAATGCATCGGTAGGTATCATGAGACAATTAGATGTGGAATTGGCTGAGGCCTTAATCATTTTTAGACGTCTTGGTTGAGGCCATGAAAAATGTTTCAAAATGTCTTGCATTATATATTCCCTCATTATGAAATTAATATTGATGGTTCATGTGGTTATTCGACTAGTAGAATACCCATGAATATGATTTATTATGGTAGTATTTATTCATCTCATATTTCAACCATAAATTGTACATTTGTATTATTTGTAAAGGCATGTGTTTTCAATTTTTCACCATGTCTATTTTTTATGTTATCTTCCACTACATTTTTTATCCTTACTGGGCTTCTGAGCTCACCCCTTTATTATGTGTTATTTTCTTAGTATTTCCAAGAAGTGTTTTATGATTGATATGTAGGGTTATGCAAAAAGGGTATAATGGCGTTCTCAAAGAACTACATATGTTTTATTTTATGTTTTAAATTATAATGTGATGTTGATGTATGTCATCTATTTCACAGAAAACTAAATTGATCGGTCATTCGGGACATGGTTTCCTTTTGTCATGCCAAAGTATTAAAATAATGCACCGACTCGGAGAAACTTGGATTGGGGAATTACATTTGGTATCAGAGGAAGTTTAGCAATAACCATGGAAACTAGATTTATAAAAACTATGATTTGAGAACATTACCCAAACATAGACTATGAGGATTAGTATATAATAACATCCAATAATCTTGGTAATGTAGATATTTTGTGCATTTTCTATGAAATACATCCTAGTATGGATATGATCAGGTAGAAGCAGCTCTGGAACAGATGTACCTAGGAGTGAAAACTCTAACAAGGTGTTTTAGGCTTGAACAGGAGTATCCTGGTACATGAAAATAGAACATGATGCACTCTTGGTTACAAAACTCCCGAGGAATATGCTTAAGATAATTCACATTTTCTTTACAAGCCATTATAAAGAATTTTTTGAGTAAATACTTCCTCAGAGAAAGCATTTTTTTTATTATGCATTATATTCATAAACATTTAAATTTATGTAAAGTATTTTACAAGTTTGGAATTATGATTTCTGATTCATAAACTATCCTAGTGTATGCCATTGTTTAGAAATGACACCTAGTAGAAGGAATGAGAATTCCAGTCATACGCAAGATCAAAATATTAATAAGGATCATATTTTTTATTATATTAAGTCAAAATTTAAAAGGGAAATAGTCTCCCATGTATTATCTTCATTTGAAGAAATAGTATCGTGTGTTAATAAGATAAGTAAATAACTCTTAGAGTCCTATGTATTTGATGGGAAGAAAGATATGGCAATGATGGAAGAGAAAAATATGGATAAAGGGAATACCGGAAAGGAGGATTTTCTAATATGTGATAACTATGGAAAGAATCACCTTGGTAAATTATTTAAGGTAATGGGAGTTCGTTATATGTTTGGAGATAAAGGACACCAATTACGTGATTTCAAGGGTTAGAAAAAGGTTTTAGATGTACAATGCTTCATCTTCAAGGAGTTTGGACACTACGAGAATCAATGTCCAAATAATTAGAGTATACCACAAATGCTGCTATTGGATAAAAATCAAATTATGTTACTACTGAATATGAAGATTAATGATTAGAGTTCGTATGTTGTTATTGAAGTACTGTGTCATTTTAGTATTGTATTAATGACTTACATGTTATAATAATTATAGAGTATATAACGATTGTAATAAAATACTATTTCATTACGTACTTGAGATTTTGTGGAACCAAGAAAAGTGACACAATAAAGGGTTAAGTGTTTTGGAAAATATATGGTTGATAGTTCTGGTACTGAGGTAGTGATTTCGGAATAAGATATGATTGTTCTGGATAAATTATATTGGATATTCTTCACTACCTTGAAACTGATTAATGATTTGTATATTACATAATTGTTTGATTTTACAACATTTTTTGGATAGAAGGAGTATATCTAGTATTCTATAAGGAAAAAGAGAGAATGAATGTAATGAATAAGGTTTTATGGTAATTCAGGGTGTTATAGTGTTTTAAAATAATACATGATAAAGGTATTCACATGTTATTACGTGGCGAAAAGGATCTTCACTGTGTTTACCTTTTTTATTAATTTTGGTCTATGAGTTTGGACAGAAGATTTTTGGATTGTTATAAAAAGGACAACCTTGAGGTCAGGTGACAACCCATCACGTTTGACAAGGTCGTGATACTTGAACCCGTAACCGAAGGGCGACAAGGGTGAAACACCTACCACGGGCCTACTTGATGTACTGGTTTTTATAATGTAGTTTTTTTAAATATTATAACAAATAAATTATAAATTAATTATTTTTGGAACCCTATGCGATTAGGATAAATAGAATATTTTTGAATTTTATTATCTTCTGGAGTGAAAGATGAGTTTTTGGTAGGAATTAGTTGAAGGATGAAACTCTACTTGTCATGTATATATACATATATATATTCCTCTTATTCAATGAATAAATTAATTATTAAAATTTAGATAAGGGATCTTAAAATCAAAAAAAATTTACCCTAATACCATATGTTTTGTTGAACTGATGATATTTTATATCATCTTATATTGAAGGCTTTGAAGCCCTCAATTTTACTCTTGTTTGTGATTGATGACCTTAATCACTCCCTATAAATATTTATGTTTTTACTCCAATTATTTGTCTCTAATTTCCATCAATGTTTCCCTAATCAAGATCATAATTTGGTGGTGACTTTATCATTTCCTGTTCCCTCTAATTGAGACTAAATTTTATTAACCTAATGTCTAATGTGTGTTTTCCACAAAGATATTTCTCTATTTTTAACCATATAGTTTTGAAAAATAATTTAAAATTGCGAGGATGAAATTTATTGAAGGAGGGGAGAATGTAAAACCCCATGATTTTATATAAAGTTATATCATTATCGTAATTCAATAGCTTGTGATACAGGAAACACCGAGTTCAAACGCACCACAACATGCCAAAATGGTCATTTAAAAGGCGGTTATGAATATTATTAACCTCATTTTGAATCTTATATACTCTATATAATTTTAACACCCATATTATGTGTTTCATAGACATTATATAAGAAAAAATTCAATTTTTCAGATAAAGGAAGTATTTTTTCAAAAATACAATTTTACCGCCAACTAATATTGAATTTTTTTATGCAATATCTAACAATTTTATTTTAAATTTGAAAAAATAATCTTTTTATTTAGAGGTTTTAAATAAATATTTTGTTTGGAGATATTTTTGGTACTTGTTTAATAACATTCATATTTTGATGAATCGTGAAAAATACTGTGTTTTAATTGAAGACAACTTTTTTAGTAGGAATAATTTATAGTGTTAAATATTGCATTTGAATGGTATTGAAGTATAATTAGATTATATTTTTATCATTTAATACAATTTAGGTTATTATAAGTCGTTTCACATTTAAATTTGACATAAACACTTGTCAATCTTTTGATAGTTTTTACTTTTTTAAAAACCATTTTTTTTGTTTTGACATTGGGAATTAATTTTAAATTAATAAATGAAATTTATATGTTTCCAATTTGGTATAATGGACTTCATTTTTTAATTCCCAATATAAAAATTAACTTAGGATAAATGTTTTCTATTTTTCTGAAAGCATTCAATTTTTTTTATGAATAGTGAAAACACGTTGTTATTATTTAAAACTAACTCTTTATTTAAATAATTATTTATTTTATTTAAATTTATATTAATTAAAAATAGATATATAATACCAATATATGTTCAATTTAATTCATTGGAGTCATTTTATAACAAAAATAGATATATAAAATTTTATTGTACTTTTTAACTTTTTTACCCCCTTTTTAGGAGAATTTTCAAATTTGCATAAAACATAATTTTACTGCTTCTATGAGTTAAATTTAAAATTTTAGAGAGGCATAGATGACATCAGTATGTAAAATTTTGTTTAATAAGTTGAAAATAATTTTTTCTGAATAGTAACATTTGACTTTTTTCCCCGCAGTTAATGGTAAATATGGTAATTAAGGGTAAAATGATATTATAATTACCATAACAAATGTCATAATTCTATTGGATAAGTTTAATTAGAATAAAAAAATATTATAAATAAAATATTATCCTCTTTGGTCCACTTGTATTAGATTAGGACATTTATTATTATTTTATTTAAAGAAGACTTAAAAGTGTTAAATTCAATGTTTATTATCTAAATCATTTTTAATATAAGGTAATACATAATATAAATTCGACTATAAATATTAATTAGAAAAACAAAATTATTTCCTACAAAATGGTATTATATTAATAATTTTTAGACATTAAATAATTCAATTTATTTATGACACAATGATGATGCAGTAATTACCATATTAATGAACGAATCAAATAATTGGTATTATAAATATTAAAATAAATATAATTTTAAAGTTGTTCTGTTAGAAACGAATTATATATGTGAATATGATATGTCAGGGTTGATTCAATGTATTTTTTTCTTGTAGTAATCATGCCATTATGACTTTCACAAAAACTAAATACCAAATAGTTTCAAAATTGACATAAATGAGTTTTAAAAATAAATACAACATCATTAAATTATATAATAGTACTAAAAAACAAAGGTTCGGCCAAATTACTCTTATAATGATATACATGTCATTAATGAACCACTTTGGGTTCCATTGGAATTTTATTGTATGTTTTTGAACCATATAATATAGAAATTCAAGGAGACATGGTAAATGTTAAACTATTTAACTAAGAGTTGAATCTAAAAGATAAGGTAAATATGGTAACCTAAACATGTCTAAAATATATTGGTTGAGATTATTTCTACCCATAACCAACTAAGACTCTAAATAAATTCATTTTGTGCCATTATAAACTGAATATGATTGTATAATAAAATAATATTTCAAGCTTTTCCTAAGGTGACGCTCACCTCTCTTATAAAATGGTGCTTCCCCTTCTCTCAAAATCACACATCCAAAGCCATCTGGATCGAAAAAACCCTGCCAAAATCTCCCCCAACATTCCTCCATTTCACCTAGAGTACTCTCTTTGATCATAGAGCCTACCTAAGGAGCCCTTTTGATCAACTAAAATTGAAACTCCCTAAGAAGAGGTAGTAATTTCACCACCCTCTTTCATGTTCTTTTCTTCTTAAACTTCCCCTTTCATTGTTTTTTTCAAACCAAAATAATAATTAAAGTACCTTCTACATACTATGATGTTATTAAAATATGGTACAACCATATTCGTTATTCTATACATACTATATTTGACAAAGTCACCAAATGTGCGTACGTACGGATTACCGTCTCCACATTGAGGTGTGGTTTCTTATTCAAACAATTCATTATTTGTATGGGTTTAATAATGAGTATAACATATTTAAATAATAAATATAACATTTTAATGATTCTGTATATATGATATAACATCCAATTACAAACAATTTCACCATCAATATAGTTATATTGTCGCTCGTGCGTACATACAGATTGCCATCTTCATGACTCGATTAGATTCATTTCCACGTTCACCATTCAACTATGATTATGAATATATATATTATAAATAATTATGTAATATATGAAATAATAATTCTAATTGATATATATATATATACAAACATATATATATATCTTATTCACTTACTTCTGTTCAATACTATATAAAAATTGAAATAGTGTTTGTGCGTACGTACGACCTACCGTTTCTATAAACAGTGCCTTACATTTCATATATATATCTATTATAAATATTTATATTCTAAATATAAATAATATATAAATAAATTATTGTATTTTGGAATTATATAAATCATTTTCTAAATGTTAAGACCAAGAATAACAAGTTAAAACATGCATGATAAAGAAAGCGATTATTACCCGAAATGTTAATTTAACATGGAAATCATTATTAAATGGGTATTATAATGTCATAAATGAATCTTGTATGATATAATAAATATTAAAATGGTTATTTTATAACTTAATAACATACTATGGTCATTATACCTGAGGTTAAACGTACCCTCGACCAAAAGATGTGCATTGTAAGGGTTAATTTCACAATCTCTTTATTATCTGAGGTTGTTTTTACGTAACTATCTACTGGGACATATTTATTATCAATGACCATGTTTCACAATAGATTTTTCAAAGGGATTATTTTTAAGGGAAATTTTCACTAAAACATCATTTTAAAAATTTTAAATATTTAATCTTCTTAACATTTTTTATTAATTTCCATGTTTTCAATATGGTTTATAGGATATATTTATATGGACATGAATGTTTTAAAATTCTAATTCCTTTAAATAGTTTCAAATTTATATGGCACACATTGATTCAAAATTATCATTTAAATGTATTCCTTTATAAATTATGATACTTTTAAATGATTTCATGAAAAGGGATATTTCTCTCAAATATTTTTTATGATCATTTTCTACTATGCCATCATCCTTTACGAGATATTATTCTTGATCGAGGTTGATTTATTATGAAAAAAATATTCCATATTGTATTGAAGGTTTTTTGAAATATTTAACTGTAGATGTGTTATTTTTATACCACTCATGGTTTAGATTTAACGTATTAACATTTCGTATGCTATTTCTAATATGAATGTTTATGTTATATATCAACCTTTTCATTTGAGGAATGCATTGGCCATAGTAACTGATGGGTGGAGCACACTATAGCTCCTTGATGCATCGGTAGGTCTCATGGGACAATTAGATGTGGAATTGACCATGCCTTTCCCATTTTGATATATTTTTTTGGCCAAGGCCTTAATCATTTTTAGATGTCTTGGCTGGGGCCTTGATAAAATGATTCAAAATGTCTGGCATTATACATTTCCTTATTATGAAACTAATATTGATGGTTCGTGTGGTTATATGAATAGTATAATAATCATGAATATGTTTTATTATTTAATTGTTTACTCATCTCATATTTCTCGCATAAAGTGTTCATGTTTATTATTTGTAAAGGCAAGTGTTTTAAATTATTCACCGTGCCTAGACTTTGTGTTATCTTCCACTAAATTGTTTACCCTTACTGAGCATCTGAGCATACCCCTTTATTATGTTTTATTTTCCCAGGATTTCCAATATGTGTGTTATGATTGATATACAGGGTTAAGCTAAAAGGGAATAATGGCATTCTCAACGAACTATATATGCTTTATTTTATGTTTGAAATTGTAATGTGAAGCTGATGTATGTAATCTATTTCAAAGACTGCTAAACTGATTGGTCTTTCGAGACATGATTTCTTTTATCACGCCGATGTATAAAAATAATTCACTGACTTTGAGTAACTGGGATCGGGGCATTACACATCAATTTCTCTGAGTTCCTCATCCTCCAATCGGGGCTCCCCCTTTTTTTCCAGAAATCCGGATTGGTTGTTCAAACCCCCGGATGCCCAAATCTTGGTTTTCACTATCACATTTGCATGGAATAATAAGATGGTCATCCCTTGTTTCTCACATTAGGGCCGACCCATGTGAGCTTAGGGATTGATCCCTAGACTCTCCCAAAATATGATGAGAATGTACCAAACTAAAAAAATAACATAATTCATGCATGTATCTGGCATAAAATGATCAGAGACTAAAAGAATGTTTGATGGTTTTCAAGTATTACAGCACCTGAGGATATATCCCTCCCATAGACAGTTTGAACCTGTCAAAAAAATTGCATCTCCTCCACCCTCTAGCTTGTAGCTTCTAGAATTTTCTACAGCCTGCTCAGCTCTTGCTCCTCCCCAATAGTGAGGAGGCATAGTTAGTCAGCCACAATCTAGAAATGCTCTACGTTGGTCTCAATAACAGTCATTTATTTTGATTTTTTCTTCATACTCTCCTCGGCCTCTAGCAGTTGGGCATTCAACTGCAATATTATCTCTGATCATGCCTTAAGAGAGGCTAAGTGCTCATCCTCCAAGACTTACAGCCGCTGAACCTCGTTTTCAAACTCCAGGAGCCTCTTGATGTTCATTTCTTTCCTCCACTATAAGCACACACCAAGGCTGCCATGATACTCCCGAAGCTTTTCCTCCATGAGATCTCAGACAAGAATATGAGGACATTGGGCATCAACTCCCCCATCTCACAGTTCGTGTAGTCCTGAATGAAGCCTCTCCATATGGTCTATCCATTGTGCTTGATGGGTTTCATTGATAAAGAGCCTGATCAGCTTCCATAACAGGGGACATACTATCTTGAAATCCTCTTCATCAAAGGTCGTTTTGTCCTACTCTGCAGTTTTGTTAGGATCGTACATAGAGAATATCCCCAAGAACTCATTAGTAGGGTCCGCATATGGTTTCTGATCAGGTATGGAGGGACTCTGGTTGTCCAAATGATCTCCTTTGACAGATTCCACTTCAATGATCTCGGGCACAACCCTGCCAATAGTCCCACTAGTGATATGGAGTGCTGCTACTTGGTTGGACATGATATCTGCCTCCACGACCACCGGAATTCCCCTAGGAAAAGCGATGTTAGGAATACTAACCAACCTCACCAAGGCAGCCCATGCCATTTGAAGAACTATACCTTATATAAAGGCATAGATGTCAGTTATCCTGGTCAATTGGTGACATTCATGAGTTTTGTAGGGGAGACATATAGAGATCGAATTCTCAATCTGAATACTGGGTTTTTTCTATAGAGACCATAAGGCGTGGCCCTCCGTATATTGTCAGAAGGTCTGAAAACTCCGTAAGAGCCAACTCAGGTATCCTAGACCTGCAGGATGTGGTAATTTCCATAGCAGTGGCATGGATCTCGAGGTCCCATCATCTAAATCCACTAAGGGAAAAGAACAGGTTCTGTGTATGAGGTCCTCCTGCAGATTTTAAAGGATTAGTGAGGATTCCCAAATTACCTTGATGAAAACCCTGAGGAAGGGGATTTGGATTTTACCTCAAGGGCCTTGAAAAAGTATTTATGATCCGGGTCATGATCACCATCTTCTCCCTCCTTTAATGGGATACCTCTACCGACCCCCTCACCCCAAGTGGACTCATCTGATTCTTGCATTAGAGGGAAGTTCTCTCTCAGTTCAGCATCTGACAACTGCAGGGGAGACATTTGATCCAAAAGAACCTTCAACCTAACTGTCATTGGATGTGGAACACCTCGGCAGTGCACGAAGTCCTCCAACTCAGCCAATTATTGCTCCACCTCCACCTAAGACACCGCAATGTAGGCCCTGATAGTTCCTATCCCTTGAAAATCCATCCTTAGACAGTTCAGATGTTTCCACATGTCGAATGGGCTAAGGATTTTCCTGTTGACTTCCTAGATTTCCCAAGCCTCTAGGAAGATAGCGTTCTCCAGCATGTCTATGTGGCAGAGTCACTTCCCCAGAGCCTGAGTGGATATTCTACAGAATCCTCTCAGTGGCCTCCCCTCTAGGTAACTCTGTTCTTCTGGGAATGCCAAGTCCCCTTCCTTTGTGGGATCTTATGTTGTTGCCTCCCCCTCAACCTATACGGACCTCACCACCATGACAGCCCTTCCATCGCGTGATGTACTTGTTACCTTCCTACCACAACCTTGAGGTTGGGTAGGCACATCATCAATAGCATGAATAGTTTTCAGCTTCAGCATCTCCCCCAGGTAGGCCACCTCCCAACTTTTGAATTTCCCTTTCACCAACCTGAATATGGTGGTGGGTGGAGGCAGCTCGTTCCGCATATTTACTTCTTTCTGTGTGAACATGATCAACATCTACCTCAGTAGACATGTATGTTCCTCGTGGAGCACCCCTAAATTTACCTATAGGGTCATTCCCTGCATACACAAAAATTTCTTGGTCAATCAGTGTGGGTTGTATGGCTTGTGGAGAGGATCACGGTCTACTCTCTCTAGCAGGAATCCACCTAGAATGTCTAGGAGATAGGACAACTTCTCTTCTGTTCCTTGTCCATCACCAGTAAAAGAACATGTTGGTAGTGGTAATGGATGAATGTTGAACTCCTCTACCTTCTAGACATGGTCCAGCATCTCCTGAATAGTCACCATGGCCTAAAATCTTGCTATGGTGTTCAGGATAGATGGGAGGAAGTTCAATTCTTGTGGGGAGATGGGGTTTTTATATACATAGACCCCCCTGACGTGCACTGATATCCACCCAGAAAGAAGGTGGAATGTCTTGTGTATTCTTTGTGTCTTCTTACCCTTGAGGATATTCCACAACGTCTTGTATAGATTGGTGAGCAACAGGATTCCAAGGATGACCCTCCCACCAATTTCCAATATGGAGCGCACCGTCATGGAGCTTGATAACAACAATGGAATCATGAAGCCTTGCACCAACCTTTAGATGATAGAAATCGAGCGCACCATCACGGAGTCAAAGACTCGATGTGCGTCTTGAAAAAGAAAGCTCGATTCGTGGAGAGAAATCACGGAGCACGCAGATCCTTATGAAACCAGAGCGCTAAAAACCAAAATCACAGAGAAGTAAAAGGACAAAAGAGAGGTAATATCCCATATTTATAGTTGAGGACCCCTAGTGATTCATAGTGCATCTAACCATGGTGAGCTTCATGGGGCTCTCAACCTGCCTATTGCCTCTCCACTTTGAGAGCCTCCAATACGAGTCCTCTTCGTGATGGATGAGGGATTTTGGAGATTGACCCTCGGACTTTGACCCTCACTTTCTCCTCATCTCCCAGTATGAGAGGTGGTATTTTTTTGTGCCAAAATTTTGGGAGAGTAGGAATTAATAGAAAGGATTATGAGCTTCCTCGGGAAGACCATTCGCAGATCCCCCGGGCCCCCGCAGCTGGTGCCCATCTCCTCCATCGTGAACCTACCATGGATAAAGAAGGAAGGATGATTCATGAACACCTTTCACATTCGTGAACGCACCGCGGAGAGATATTTGGATTCACGCTGAGAGAGATCTTCTACATGGTGCCTCATGCCTATAAATACCAGGCTCCACTTGAGCCTAATGGAAGGATCATCTGACCTTTCTCCTTCCAAGATCCCATATCATGAAGAAATTTATACTCTGTGAACCATGATCTTTTCAAGGAAACTTTTCATCATGAAGTGCCTTCCCATTTTCATAAATTCTACCCATATTCAAAGAGGGACGCCCTTTGAGGATCAAAAGGGCCTCTATAGAGGAAGGAGATCCCCAAAGAGACTTGGGCCTTCATGGAGCACTCATGCTTTGCATACCACCCTTCATGCACATGTGACCAGCATGCTAAGGCAGGGTCACTGTGCTTTGCGAAGAATATTACTTCACACTGCAATTATTTTCAAGTCACCCTTGTTTTGCGAAGAACTCCTCTATGAATGTCATTCCACTTCACGAAGCACCTTCCATATGCACCTATGCCCTATGCCTAGGTTAGGCCACTTCACTTCATGAAACACCACCCTTCACGAAGCTCCTCCACTACATGGAGAACCAGAGCTTCACAAGGATTCTACATATGAACCCCTCTACTCTGCAAATCCATCTCCCATGCATCCCCTCGAGTTTTCATGAAGCAATTTCATGGTCCCTTGGGTGGTGCTTCTTGTTGCATTGCATCGCCTCATGATTCATCACATAGGCATGATAATATCTATTTCCCCTTCACATAGCCATTCTAACATGGACCCCTCAATAGATAACTCCATAACACCCCTTCTCTATGGCATTGTTGATGCCTTCCCTTCCTCAAGGGAATGCGGGTATCAGTTATGTATGGCCTAGGGGTGAAGAGTGAACCCTTCTCGTCTGAGTTGTAGGACGTCAAACTACCAAGCACCTTCATCCTCATCACATGACGTTAAACTGTGACCTCACCCCCTGCACCATATGTGGGGTTCCCACACCATGGACATTATGTATGACCACTGGTCTTTACGAGACTGAAATCATTCCTCATATGGAATGAGATCCTCTTTATTGGAGTGGCGTATGTCTGTGGGGAAAGGGAAATCACCACGATGTAAGCCCCAATAATTTCTTCCAGGAGAGAATCCTTGCTCCTCCTATATTCTCCCTCTGGGATTTTCCACCATCAGGCCTCCATCTTGGTGTAAGTCCCAATCTCTATCCCCTAGGCTGCTAACCATCTGTAAGCCCCCATTCCACTTCCCACGGATGCACCTTCCGTAACGTGATCGTTAGTCCTTTGCTGCATCTTGTTTCTCATACTGAGCAAGAATCATGTGGGCTTAGAGTAAGCATCGACCATGATATCCTCACTCAGCAGCCTAGAGTGTAAGCCCGAACCCCCTTTCCGAACTATGTGGTCTTTTATCCTTGCCAAGGCAAGATACGTAAGAATCCTCCCTGAGGTTTAAGACCACCAACCTTTGGTCCTGACTATCTTCACATTGGCTCCCCAAAACCAATTTTGAACTACGTGGTCTTTGATATTTTCCAATGAAAGGTACATAAGAAGCCTACCTAAGGATTAATCCCACAATCATCGGTTCGGTACCCCTTCACGTCGGTTCCATCCATTCTTGAACTACATGGTCTTTTATCCTTTCCAAGGAAAGGTATGTATGAAGCTTCCTTGAGGTTCAATCCCACCCTCCATGGGTTCTAATCCCCCCTTCACGTCAGAACACCTTCATCCCGCATGATGTTAACCAGCATTCCCCTTTTTCATCCTGTAATACATTAAACTGCATCCCCCATTTTGAGCAATGTGGTCTTCGATCCTTATATCCTAGACAGGGTACATAGGAAGCCTCCACAAGGTTTAACCCCATACAGTGGTAAGCCATTGTCACCCCATCTAGCAGTAATCCATTGCCACCCTAATTAGTGGTAAGTAGTTGTCAACACCAGTCATTGGTAAGCCATTGTCAACCACATCCTACGGTATGCCATTGAAATCCCTCAATCGATGGTAAGCCATTGAAGTTACCAATAAATGGTAAGCTGTTGTCATATGAACTATGTGGACTTTGATTCCCTTCCGCGGGGTTATATTGGAATCCTCTTTTAGGTTCAAGCCGATCACTAATGACTTAACCTAATATCCCCCTCAAGCCTATGTTTTTTAGAAAGTTCATGCCCTAACCCAAAGGATCCACTTCCTCCATGTCCCATCTATGCGTCCATTTTCTCGGGTAGCCTCGTTAAGTGCTCCATCATCTCACAGAACTATGTGGACTTTTATTCCATTCCATAGGGATGCGTAGGAAGTCTCTTCATGGTTCAAGACCTGTATCATCGTTGTCATAACGTCAGTTCCTTCCCATTATATCTCTACTTAATTCAACTCTCCATCATATGTCCTGATTCTTTCCCAGTCTGCCACATCCCAGTGAGATCCTTTTAATTTATTTCCTATCATCAGTGTTCCCTCTAGGGGTTGAACCAATCTGATACACTCTAGTCAGTGTTCTAATCAGTCTGATCCATCTCCTTTAGATCTCAAACTCACGACATACCCTGTGTTAAACATAGGAAGCTGAGAAAACCTCATATACATGCCTATGGAATATAATTCACCACATTATATGTGGGATACTTCTAAATTATGCACCCTCAAGAATCCTTATAATAATGTGAAGAAACCCAGAAGCGTTAGTGCTCCAGCATCCAAACACACCGGTGATGTCCAACGTGACTCCTACCCGGACCGAAGGTTGCTTCCTTCACCAAACCACTTGGAATGTCTTGATAGAATATGTGTAATTAAACGGCATCCATAAAGACATGTCACATGGAATAGTTCCACAAAAAACATCTCAGTCTATAAAGGGTACCCGGACTAGGTGAAGAGTTTCGAGGAGGAATCCATATAAGGAAGAACCGACATCCCATCATCCTATTTCGATCAAGGAGAAAACGTCCCTGAACAGGTGATGGATGCCGCCCTCCTTTGGAAAGTGGGAATGCGGGGAAATAGTTGCGCACCCTCCACAGACAAGTTCACATGCACCGGTGAAAGCATCAGAAACAAAAAAAATATATAATTTTCATTAATACCCTTTCATAGTTTTAAAAAGTGATAAAGTTGTTCGTTGACATGGGGACTACCGCCACCTGCACACGATGTGATTCCTTATATATAACAATAATTCTATAAATAATTATATATGATTAAATAATATTGTATTTATTATATAATTATATGTCAATAAAGATTAATTTTTCTTACATTCTTTTAATGATGATCATTAAAAATAGGGAATGTTACTCATGCATACGTACGACCTATCATCTCAATGATTGTAAAATTGGTTCATTTTTTCCAGCCATATTTAATGATTAGTTTAAAATGTACGATTTATGTATAAATATGATAATAATTTCATGATTATTATTCTTGATAAGTTATATAATTACACCTTTGGAAACAATTTACATACCGATGTTTTTTTGACACAAAAACCAAATTTTGTCAAAACACCTGATATAAACATAATTTTTTAAGTTTTTGTATAAAAAGTAGTAATTAGTGAAATAAAATTAATGATAAAGATTAATTTTTTTTATAATAATGTAAATAATTAACATACCTTTATTATTCAAGAATATAAAGACACACAAGACAATTTATACTCAAGGTAAATGATCTGCATCTCACTTTTTATTTTTATGAGATTAATGTTATATTCACCAATTAATTCATTTTGTGGTATATCTACTATCCATTTTTATATAAAATGCCTTGAATTATTTTATCTTTATGTAATTAAAATGTTTCATTTTATGATTATTACTTTTGTGTCTTTTAATTTATAAGTTACAAAGTGATAATGAAATTTCATAACATAATGTTTTTCATTAAGTTATATTACTTCCTTATTGTTATTAATATTCTATGATTATGTTTAAAAATAATTTTGAGTATCTATTTATGTATTTTCAATTATCATATCTTGATTTATAGTTGATATACAAAGTCTATTTATTTATTTATTCTCACTTCAATGTTAAAGTCTTTTCAAGGGTTTACTTCACAATACCTTTTTATTCGGGATTGTTTACACTCTATTTTATATTAGAAAAAATTATTTAATCATCATTTAATAAACCAATTAATTTTTCTATCATATGTTTATTCATTAAATCTTTCAAGTATTATTACTATTTTTCCAATCTTTGGTACTCAATATATTTTAGAAAATCTTTATAAAAGAACCTGACTTCATTCTCCCTTTAGTCAAAGAAACTATTTTCTAATAAAATAGCTATTTTATAGAAATATTTTCAAAAAATATTTTCAAACCATACAATATTATTTATTAAATACATTTTTACCCTATTTATATTTTAGAAATTTTTTGAAATGAATATTCAGGTCATTTTCTAAACAAAGAAATTGTGTAACCATTGCACCGTAAAAAGGAATATTATTTTTATCTCGTATGGAATATATGAATTTACCCACTATTATTCCTTTAATGAATCCATTGTATTTTTAAAATGATACTTTGTAATGAGAATATGGTCAAATTTTTTTCAAATAATTGTTTTTTTCAAAGGTTCTAAAAAAAGTTTATTTTTCTAAATAATGTTTTCAAAATATAGTTTTATTGTATTCTATTCATAAATGAAAACAACCCTTTATTTTTAATCCACTTTGATATATTGTATTGATAAAATCCTTATTTCTACTCAGATGGTTTATTATTGATTTCATGAAGGATAGTATTAAAATTCACTTCCATGATTCCTTTTATTCACCTTGAAATATCTCATTTCCTATCATCATTTGACATTCAGTTTAGCCTAAATATCCATATCATTTTTCATAGACATTGATATTACCTAATCTGAATGACATTTTTCCTATGGTGTTTACTTTGAATGATATTTGGTTATTTTGGGAAATATTTGATAAATTTGTATCTTTATTCAATGAGGATATTTGGTAAATAATATTGTCTATTAATTAAATCAACTAATCAAACTGAAGAATTCTTTAGACGTATAGTGAGGGTGGGCCCCAAAATTTATATAGCCCCTCTATGCATCTACAGATTCTCATGAGACAAATATGTTTCACTAATTAAATATATTTACAACTTTATATTTAAACTATATGGAGGCTAGATATTGAAAGTATAGGTTTTTGTGTGCCAAAGACATGATGTCCAATAATTAATATTTTCCTTCATTTTGATTTTGTATATATCATCTAGGAGATTTTCACTATAATAAATTCTATGGATGCATTTCATTCTTAGTTTATTGATTAAATGGAATGTGTTTCATTTTTTTACCATTCTATATTTATATTTCCATATCTAGTTAATAGAATGGTACACATTTTCCGTTTTTACCTTTTCATAACGTTTATGAACCTCCTACTCTTTTTTTAATTCATGGTCTCGGAGTTTAGTTATTTACCATGATATAATTATTATTATTATTGATTCATTATTTCTTATTCTATACTTTACCATTACTATGTATTTGAGATCCCCCATTTTTTTCCTTTTACTCAAAATACATGAATTGAAGTAAGAAAGATATGCAAGGACACACTAGATGTATTAAAGTTATTATCCTCAAAAGAGATAAAAATTATGTTATAATTAGTGTATTCCTTTATAGTAAAGGGCTTTGGTATTTATCTAGTTTTCCAAGACTAGTGAAACCTTTAGTTCTTTATAATTTGATTCCCTATAATCAGGTCAATGTAATTGTAGTGGACACAAGCTCTAAGATCTTTGATATTGTGTTACTATTGTCGGTATCAAAGTAATTTTAGTAGAAACCTTGTTAACTATATTTAGGAAGACATATATTAGATAACATAACCATAAGGAATAATTTTATTATAAATTTATAAAAACATATTAATGTTTCTGGTAGATAGATTTTATGTGGTTTTACCAAGAAAAACATCCTTGTTTGGATACTACAAGTGGACGTCAATATGGAATAAATGTTCGTTGGAGTAAAAACCCTAACAAGGTGTGTTAGGCCTGACTCGACATAACTCAGTACATGACAAAGGGCCTTACTGCGGACCATATTTCACTTTCCTATGGGATATGATTAGAATAATTCACATTTTATTTACAAACCATTACAAGAATTTTGACAATGAATAACCTAGGTAAAATTAAATGCGTTTTAGATTGAATATAATTTTCCATGATTTAGATATACTATAAATTATTACATTTATTATCTACCTTTTGTATCCCACAATATGATATTTGGTTTTTTTCAATGGATGGAACCTGAAGGAGTTAAGTTAACAATGAAAATGAAGGAAAAGGTGCTGATAGTGAGAATCCAAATGAGGTTTTTATATGAGTGAAATATATCATGTTTATTCATAATTAGTTTTCCATAAATATGATTAAAAACATATAACATAACCTCGTCTTAAACTCACCAAATAATGGAATGATGGAGTTTTCTAAGAGCATAAGTAGCGCAGACCATGGAAGGAAGAAGATTTGATTTCAATCATGCAAGAAATGTGGAAGGATTCCCCTAGGAAAGTGTCTCAATTGAAACAATAAATACTTTATTTGTGAGAAATAAGGATATGATACAAAGATTTTTTTTGGAAAAATGATCAGTTTAGTACAAGGAAAAAAATCTTATCCTAAGGATTCATTTATAGTCCATTTTCTTAAATATGCAGGATCTCAATATTACCTGATTCAATTAACTCTTCTAGAAAATAAAATCTATACTACAGAAGGATATATGTGAAAATGAGTGGATGAAGTATTAATTTATTGGTTTTTTATTGGAAACCTAATTTAAAAGTTTCTTTAGTGATTAACCTTATTTCAAAGATGTCGATTAGATTTATTTTGGAAATTATATTAATATGGTTTTAGAAAAGGAAAACCTAAATTAATGGTGACAAATAGTTAATTCATGAAAGGTTGTGGGTCTTGAGACCCTGATTGGAGAATGATAGAAGCTTCATACCAATCATTGGCCTACAAAATATCCTGGTTAATATGACATTGTTTTTAGTTAAACAATTTGAAAAAAGTATATTAATGATAAACAAATATTGATTCTTTTTTAGTTTTAAATATTTATTTCATAAAAATATTTCATTCATTGAATATTTAGTGTCATGTTTATATACTTTTCACTCTTTTTGGGCCATGAGATTCATTTTAGTGCTTTGGGGATCAAATTTAATTTTAGATGCACATTTTTTAATTTAAGGGATGAATTATAATATAATCAAACGAACAAAAAAATATATAATTGTTCATATGGAATTAAAATATATATTGTAAGTAAATTTTTAGATAATCCTAGAATTTAAAGGAATTTCTCAACATAGGGAAAAGGATCTTAAAATTTTTTTCTAGCACTTTTTTTAACCGATGGCCTTCTAAATCATTTAAGATTTACGGATTTGAGGCCATGAATAGTTCATTGACTATTAAATTTTTCTATTGAATACCTCTATCACTCCTTATAAATATTCACTCTTTTCCTATATGATAATATATTAACATTCCACTAATGTTGACCTACTTAGATATCTATTTATATGTTAATCCATGTGACCTTTGTACTTCTCAATATTTATTTTCTAGAGGATTTCTTATAAACCCTTATCATGATTTAGATATTCAATTACAGGGAAAATAAAATAATATATCACCAATATAGAGTTTAAATTGAGATTATGTAATTTAATTAAGGTGAGGAGAATGTAACCACTTGAAAATTATAAAAGAGTAACTTTTATTTGATAGCATATAAAAAACGCAACACTAAGAATTCAAGGGAATATAATATCATAAGAATTTCTAATAAATTTACTATTTTAAATTTAATATATAAAATATCTTAAAATTCATGAAAAGAAAAGTTAGCGCACTTCACACACAATAATTAGTTTTTTTAATGGCCTACATTATACACAATAACGTGTTTTACTAAACAACAATATATTATTAAAATATTATTATATAATATAATAAAATATAACTTAAATGTTAAATTTTCTATTAGTAATAGGACTAACTAACTTATGAAAATATATGGTTTACAAAAATATTAAATGAATTCATTTGTAACTTATTAATTATAAATGAATATAACAACCAATTTAATACAAAGGGAATGTTTTTATAAAAAACTATTTTTATGATCACAGAAGTTATTTTATCTTAATAAATTAAATTAATTAAAATTATAAAATTATATAAATAAAATATATTTGATATATATTAAATCAAAAAAATTTATATTCATCCAATTGATTTTATAAGCATAATATGAGAACAAACATAGTATTACCCATAAAAAGCGATATATTAATAAAGGTCATTTTACAAGCATTCAATGGTGAACCTATTGGAAATCCATTTTTTTGGAAATTTAATAAATCATATATGTAAAAAAAAACTTCCTTTTTTAAATATAAACATAAAAATCTGGTTAGGGCGAATTTTTTGTTTTAATTTGTAATGTTTATTGTTTTAATGAATAGTGAATATTTCAGAATTTTAATTCAAAACTTATTTTTAATATAACCTATTTATGAGATTGAATTATATTTTTAAATGGTTTTATAGATTAATTATAAAAAATTTATATCTATTAAATAAATTTAGGTCTTTGTAATAAAGTTCACTTTGAAATTAGATAGGAGAACTTAGCAAACTTTTGAAAGTTTTTACTTTAAAAACATGCATTATCTTCATGTTGTTTTAGAAAGACTCAAAATGGGAGAGTATTTAATCATATATAGACTATATTTACACAAAGGCTATCAACTAATTAATATTGATGAGCATAAGGAACTATGTTCATCTTTCTGGGGCTTCTCTTCTTGGAAATGGGTTTCTTTGGAAAAAGGATATTTCCATAGGCTTTTCCCACATAAGAACTTAAAATTAGAGCTTAGGGATTTTGTTATATTACACTGAAACCCAGAATTATTCATCTTCGTGAATGGAACAAGAAGTTAAATACTTTTGAATTGTGAAACTCTACAAATCATGTTTGGGTTAGAGTTTATGGGGATTTTGTGGAATCCCAAAATTTTATAAGATATTGCGATGTTTATTGGCATTAAAATTAAAATTGAAAAGAAAACAAAAGTTTCTGACTTTGGACACTTTGATAGATTCTTGGTTGAAGTTTAATTGAGTTCTACTCTTGTGGATAAGGTAATTCCTTCCACAAATGATGACATCATTGAGTTCAAGATAATTTATGAAAAAATGCCAAAAAATTCAAGGATTTCATTATGTTTGGTCATGATCAATCTACATGTAGGAAATTCATTTTTTAGATTCTGTGCTCTATGGGGACACGATGCAAATAATTGTTTTACGAAACACAAAACCACACAAGCTCAAAAGGATATTGAGAAAAATACACAATTAGATGAAATGAATGATATTGTTCTTAAGTAAGTGAACAAACCCATAGGTGATGAGAAGGGGGAATCCTATGCAAGAAATCATGGGCTGACATGCTTTCCACAGAGACGAATGATTGAAATGACAAAATTTCATTAAGAAATGATGATGATTTGATGGTTGATCAAATGATTTAAGATAATCTTGAAAAATAGATTTATCATCTACTTTCACAGGAAAGGATGGTAACTTCAGGTAACTTAAAGGGAAAGAAGATTTTGGATTCAGACTCTTTTGTCATTTCAAAAAATTTGTATGCATCCCCAAAACAGTAAGTGGATAAATATGGTTTTCATCTTGTTTCTTATAAAAAGATAAAGTCTCCGGTTGTTTCTCCAATGGAGGATGAGAAGGTTACCATAAGTTATCTTCCTCCCCCCTCTGACCAAAAGTTTTATGGTGTCGATATGTCATGGGTCTTTATCCTAGGAAAATATGAAGAGTTAATACAGCAAAAGAGTATTTCTACATCTGATGTAATTGAAGATAAATAAGATATGAATATATTGGCACATGGAGTCTCTCCTAAGCAATGTAGAGAAGGCATATATGATGATAGAACTGATGCTGAAACATTACTAGAAAGACTTTAGTCTCTAACCTCAAACATGGGGAGAGAAAGAGGTCGAAGGAATAGTCGAGGTAGAGCGGGATGGGTTGTTCATAAAGATGAGGAAAGAAATCTCACTGAATGATTTATAAAAAAGATAGGCAGGTAACTATTAGTTTGTGGACTTTGTTCATTTTTATTCTTGTACTCTCTTTGACATTTCCTTTTTTGTTTTTTAATAAAAGAGGTGCAGCCTCTAAAATTGTCAAAAAAACCTACATTATCATCGCATCTAAAGGATTAAATTTAAATTAATTTATGTTACTTCTATTATTTAATGTAATTCCCTAACCCTAGTTACCCAGATTTGGTTTATTATTACATAACATTGGTATGATCACAACTTATCAAGTCCCAAAATACTGATCAGTTTAGTAGCCATGGAAGTACTAGATACATACATAAGTTTAAAATTACATTATGAAATAAAAAAATAACATTGTGTCCCCTTTTAACAAACTCATATCCCTTATCCTATTCTTGTAGGTGAATCATAATATACTGATTCTCATCTTGGGAAAATAAAACATACGAAAAGAGTGAGCTCATATGCACAGTAAGGATACAAATACAGCAGAGACAATCATTAATAAGAATAAACATTTAAGGAAATGTATAAGACAAAAAAAACCGATTTAATCTTAAAATTCAGTATAGAATGACAAAGATAAATAAAATTATTCAATTTACTTATTCACATGGAAATTCAATTAGTCGAATAATCCAATTTAATATCAATAGCTAATTTAATAATGATGAAATGCATAATGTCGGACATCATAACAACATAGTCAAGGACTCGTGCTAAGACAACATGTTAAAATTTTGTCAAGTACTTGTGATAAGATACTAATTTTTCTCATGAGACCTACTGATGCATTGAGGGTCTATAGAGGTCCCCACATGTAACTTACTATATCTAATTCCTTCCTCATATGGAAAGGATGAAACATTATATAAACATTCATATTAAAACTTGAATAATAAATGTTAAGACTTTTAAACATAAAAAACTAATGGTATAAATATTTCACATCCATAGTCAAACATATCACAAAACCTTTAATACATTATGTAATATTGTATCATAATAAATCAACTTAAAATAAACATAAAATCCAACAAGAGATGTCGAAAAAGATGAAATTAAAACTATCTGAGAGAAATATCTCTTTCCATTTTTAAATAATTTAAAAGTCAAGTAATTATAAAAGAAAACATTTTTAAGAAAATATTCTTATAAACTTGTAAGGTAATATTTGAATGTGTTATAACGGTGGAAAATATTCACACCAGTTGTATAAGTTAAAAAACATTCATTCCTTAATTTGTTGAAAATGTCATAAAGTACCTTGTTTGGAAGAAAATGAAAAGATTCCCTTCAAAAAATTTATAAAAGTAAAACAACGTTATAAATTACATTAACTTATAGTCTAGGAAATAGTAAAAAAATAAAAACATTTTAAGAAACACTGATATGGATGATAAAGAAGTCTCAGTAGACACTTACGTATAAACAACCTCAAATAATAAAGAGATTGTTAAATTAACCATTACCCCATATTTTTACTTATAAAATGGTACATTAACCTCATATATAATGGTTAAATAATTTTTATTAAATTTATAAAATAACCGCATACATAAATATAATATCATATATGATCCTTTAATATTTCTTTGTTAAAATATTTCAATAGTATCATTGTTTCGGGTGTTAATTTATTTGTTTTCCATTATATTTTTTGTCACGTAATTCAGGTTCGTTATGGATAGGATGTATTTGATTCATATCCCGAATGATATTAAGTTCTAAAATATTTTTTTTAATCATACAATAAAAATTATTCTAGAATGGTTACGATGGGGAATGAAAACTCATTGTGTCATGGAGACAGTAAGTAGTACATACGTACGAGAGATAATATCATTCTATTGATAGTTAAATCATATATAATTTTGATGGTATATTATATATTATGAATCATTAACCTGTTATATTTTTTATTTAGATCAATTATACTCATTATTATACCCATCCAAATAATTATATGTTGAAAACAAACTAAACCACGATGTGGGGATGGTAAGTTGTACTTACGCGCATATGGTGACTTTTTCATTAATAGGATGGATAAAATAATTAATATGGTTTTAAGATATTTATAATAACATCACAATATTTATAATTTACTGGAGTAATTATTTTGGTATGTAAACAACACAGAAATAGGAAGTGGAAGAAGAAAAGAACTTTAAAAGAGGTGATGCAATAATTACCTCTTATTCAGATTCTTCCGTTGGATTTGAACAAAATGGCTCCTTAGGTTGGATTTATGATCGATTTAATGGCACTATGATTATGTGAGTGTATTTGGGAGGTGATATGAGTAGTTTTTGGATGAGACAAAAGTCTCTGTAGGTGTGAATTTTAGAGAAGGGGAAGTACCCTTTTATAAGAGAGGTGACGGGTACTTTAGGAAAATCTTGAAATATTAATTTATTATAAAATTATTTTATAGTATTAATAGCTAAAAAGGACTTATTTAAATTATAATGTCTTTATGGGTCTAAATATGCTAAACCAATATGTTTTCGACTATTTTAGGTCACTGTATTAACCTTATCTTTTATATTTAACTCTTTGTTAAATAGTTTAACTTTTACCATGTCTTCTTGTATTTTTATATAACATGGTTAATAAACGTACTATAAAATGACAATTAAAAATAAAGTGGTTAATTTATGAAATGTCTATCCTTATATAAGTCCTTTTCTTGAACCTTATATTTTTAGGAATATTATATCATTTAATAATATTGTATTTTTTTAAAACTCATTTCTATCAATTTTGACACTATTTAGTATTTGTTTTTTTGTTAAACATGTAACAACATGATTAAATAGAAAAAAAATAAATTAATGTGACCTTAACATGTCATATTCACCTGGAAAATTCATGTATGGAATCACAAATTTCAATTTACATTTATTTTAATATTTATAATATCAATTTTTTTAAACATTCAATAATAAGGTAATTACTACATCATCATTGTGTCATAAATAACTGAAAATATTTAAAGACTAACAATTATAAATAAAATACAATGATTTGAGAAAACTTTTTAACTTTATATTTAATATTTATAGTCTAATTTTTCAAATGCGTAACATTATATTGAAAATGTTTTAGTTATGAAATTTTAAATTTAACACTTTCAACTATTCTTTCAATAAAATTTAATAAATGTTCTAATCTAATCCAAGTTGATAAAAAAGGTCATATTTTATTCCAAATGTTGATTATTGTCTAAATAATCTTATCTAATAGAATTATAACAAATTTTTGTGTGACTATAGTATCATTTTTATATTTAGTTACCCTATTTACTTTTAACTGTGGTAAATAAAATTCTAAAGTTATTTTTCACCCAAAATTATTTTCATCCTGTTGAACCAAATTTTAATTACCGATTTCAATTATGTCTCTCATATTTTTGAAATTAAATTCACAAAAGTGCTAAAATTATGTTTTATGTAGATTTGAAAATGTGCTTATAAGGTGGGTAAAAGACGTTACAAAGTTCAATAAAATTTTATATATCTAATCTTATTATAAAATGACTCCAGTAAATTAAATGGGATTAAAATAGGTATAATGGATCTATTTTTACAATAAAATAAATTTTAATTAAAAAAAATTATTTAAAAAAAAAATTGGGTTTTTAAATAATAACATTCTGTTTTTCACTATTAATCAAAATATATAATTTTTCATAAAAATACTAAAAAATTCACCATAAGTTAATTTTAATATTCTGAATCCAAAAATGATGTCCATTTTAAAAAGTAAAATTTATAAAGTTTCAAACATTTTGTATGACTATTCATAACTACTTTTTAAATGGCTATTTGGATTAGTCATGGTGTGCTAAAACTCGAAGATGTGTACAACGCAAGATATTGTATTATTTAAAGAGAAGTGTACCACGGATGCTTGGGGTGTTACATTTAAATTTGTAAATTGGTTTAAATATCTGTAATAATCATAATTTATAATGTATAATAAGTTCAAATTAGTTTTTTACAAAAAATATTAGTGGAATTAATTAAAATGAATTATAATGATTTAGATGAAAATTAGCATAAAAAGGAACAAAAAATTAAACATAAGACCAAAATGACCTAAAAACATGAGAAAATTCCATTATATGTTCAGATATTAAACCTAAAATATATTTAATAATATTTGGACCATTATGTTAGCCATATTAAATGGAATAACATGGATGAAATTTCCATTCCAAAAATTTACAAGAGTGCCACTCCTCCGCAACAATAAACTATCACCCACCCCACCCACATCCCCACACCAGTCAAGACAATTTTTTTATACAAAGTTATGAATAAATATCTAATCAAAATATCTCCCATAATCCTATAACCCTTCATTTTTTTATAAATCCATCGATTGAAAACCTTTGGTACAAACCAAAAACAGGTACCCAAAGATGAGGTAACATCTTTCCTAAATATATTTAATTTTATTTCCATTCTGAACCCCCTAAAATATTCTTATTCCAAGATTATATAAAAAAAATATCAAAAATAAACTGAGATTCTTTTTTAATGTTTTTCCTATAATTACAGACACTTCCATCTAATGTGTAATGAACATTCCATTTATGTGTACGGTGAACTACGACCTTTGGAAACGATGGTTATTCGTTCTTACTTTACCACATATCGTGGTGGTCATTATGATGGACACACTATATATATATATGTGTGTGATATATATGATATTTATAATTTATTTATTCTTATGTAATTTTTATATAGACCATAACATTATGCTTTCCATTTTGTGTAAATATGTTAACATTGTTTATGGAAGTGTGGACTATCGCCTCCTAAAAGCGATGTGACTCCATCACATGATACATGGAATGTATAAAAGAATTTTTTAATTAAAAATACATGACATAAAAATTATATTTTTTATAAAATTACAAATATGGAAATATTATATATATCATTTTATTTAGTACCCTTTTACACACTTAGAAAGTGATCATGTTGTTCAGGGACTTCTGGACTACAACCTCTTTAACATGATGTGATTTATATTACATCATAAGAATTATATATATAGTTATATATCATTAATTAATGTTTTATTTATTATATAATTATCATTCTATAAATATTAATGTTACTTACCATCTTTCTATAACGATCATTGAAAAATGGGAATGTTACACATAAATATGTATGGCCTACCATCTCCATGATTGTAATGTCGGTTCAATTTTCATAACCATATTTAACGATTGGTTATAAAATTAAAATGGATGTATAAATATTATCATTATTTCATGATTATTGATCTATAGATATTAAATAATAACCCCTTAGGCCATAGTTGACCTACCAAAGTTGTTTAAAACACATATTCTGAATTTGGCCAAAACACCCAACATAAATATAATAGTTTATTATGTTGTCTAAAACATGATAATAAGTGAAATAAAAGTAATTATAAACATAAAAATGTTTTTATCAGGTAAATAATTAATATAATTTTTTTATTTAAAAATATAAACACACAAGATACATGTCAAACTCAAGGTAATGTATTTTCATCTAACTTTTAAAATCTGTTAGATAAATTTCATATTCACCACTTACATCTTTGTGTGGTGTATATGCTATACATTTTGATATAATATATCATGAATTATTTTATATACATTTAATTTAAATGTTTCATTTTATGATTAATAATTTTTTTTCTCTTAATTAATATGTTACCATGTAGTAAAAAAATTTCATAACTAAATTCCTTTTCATTGAGTTACATTACTTCTTCGTTGTCATTAATATTATATGATTATGTGTATAATTAATTTTGAGTATCTATTGATGTATTTTCACTAATATTTTTTTAATTACATTTGATACACATAATCTATTGGTTTATTGATTCTCACTTCAACGTTAAGTTGTTTTCAAGGGTTTACTTTACAATTCCATTTTATTTTGGATTGTATACACTTAAATTTCTATTAGAAGAAATTATTTTATAATAATTTAATTAAACTTTTAATTTTAGTATAATTTTTTTATTCATGGCCTTTTCAAGTATTATTACTATTTTTTCACTCTTTATTACTCATACTGTTTTGGAAAGTGTTTTTTAAGAAAACCTGGTGTAATTCTATCGTTAGTCAGAGAACCAGTTTTCTTCTAAAAATCATTTTTCCTAATTTGTTTTTAATTTTTTTTAACCATTCCAAATTGATTTATTAAATAAGTTTTAACCCCTTTTACAAATTTTTTCAAAGGAATATTCTTGTTACATTCCAAAAATGTCATTTTTCTATCATTTTTTACTATGAAAAAAGGAATTATTTTTTTACCTCATAGAAATGTAAGGATTTACCCACATTCATTTATTGGAATCATTCATTTCATTATTAAAATTTTAATTTTTAATGAATTTTTTTTTCAAATTTTATTTCAAAATAAAATTATTTTTTCCTCAAGAATATTTTTTAATAGATATTTTTATAGTATTTGTATTAATAAATGACAAAAACCCTTTATTTTTACTCCACATGAGATATTTTGTATTCATACCATCCTTATCACTCCTCTAGATGGTTTATGATTGATTTGTACGAGGATAGTATTGATAGTCACTTCTTTGACTCCTTTTAGTCTCATTGTAATATTAAATTTCTTATGATAATTTGAAATTGAAATTTTGATAAATATACATATCTTTTTTCATGGATATGATTATTCCCTAAAGTGTATATCATTTTTCATATAGTGTTTACTTTTAAATTTATTTGATTATATTGTAATATATTGATAAATTGTTATCCTTTATTCAATATGGATATTTGATAAGGCATATTGTTTATTAATTAAATAGATTACTCGATGCAGGTAGTGATTTGGACATGCACTGATGTGTGGTTCTTGGAATTTATATATCCCCTTGATTAATAGATATGTTATCATGAGACAAATGAGTTGGGAAAATTAAATTGGTCTCTACCTGTAGTTTTAATGTGTCTAGAGGACCGATCTTGACAATACCAGTTTTCATGTCCCTAATACATAATTTACAATAATTAATCATTTCCCTCATTTTGGTTGAGAATTTATTATATATTATATTTTCACTATGAAAAAGTTTATTGATACATTTAATTATAAATGTATTAATTAAATTGATGGTTTTTTTAGTTTCATAACATTCCATATTGTTTTTTCTTTATATAGTTAATTAAATGTTATTTATTTCTTGTTATTTACTTTACCTTTTTTTTATGAACATCCTTCTAAATCTGTTGATTTCATGGTATGTGTGTTCAGTTATATACCATTTCATAATTATTATTCTCATTGATTCATTGATGCTTCCACTATAATTTACCCTTACTGGTCATTTGATATCACCATACTTTTTTCCCTTTCCTTAGAAATCCAAAAAGCGTACTATGAAATATATACAAGAATACGGTACATGGATTAATTTTATTATCCTAAAAAGATTAAAAATTATGTTGCAATTAGTGTATTCATTTTTAATACAAGACTCTTGTATGTATCTTGTTTAACAACACTACTAAATTCTTTGGTCCTTTTGGATTTGATTCATTGTAATCATGTCAATGTATTAGTAGTAGACACTAACTCTCAACTATCTAGGGTTGGGGGTGCATTAACGTTATTTAGGATGTATTAGTAAATAATGATCTTAATTAGAAGAGTTAAATTTAAATTATGTACCAAATGATCTCAATGAAATGTTTGTATATATAGAAAAATTCCAAGACAATGATTATAAAAATAAAACTTTTTATGTTTATTTATATTACAAAATAAATTAACAACATAATATTAGATGTTGAGGATTTAATATTTTTTAATATTACATTCTAAAATGTAAATCATAAGGATTATGAATCATAATCTCACCATTATTCAAACAATATTTCAATAAATATTTTTACCAATTAAAATATTTTTGTGGATTTATTTTTTCAATAGTCATAAAAAAATCATGGAAATAATTATATAGTGATGTAATCAGGTTTACAAAACAATAAAATTAAATTAAAATAAATCATCTATAGTGATTAATTCATATGATTTCTGATTATTCAAGATCTTATGTAAAGTTTTGTATGTATTCTTAACGGATTTAATGAGTTTATAAATATATTGTATCATAGAAAAATTACCTTAGATTTATTATTCTTTTATGTTGGTTTTATATATTATATGAAATGAAATGATAATTAAACTCTCAAAGTATGACTTTGAATCATACCTAATAAATGGACATCATGTAGTATTATAAGATGTGGTGACATGTGAATATTATTCTATGTGGTGTTTTATATATGTATATGGAATTCAACAATATGGAACAAAATGAGTTTAAATTTTTAGATGATCGACTAAATATACCACATGGAGTGTCATTAAAAATTTCATTTTCATGTAAGTGGTACATTTTTTATATCAAATCAATATTACCATAGGTATAAAAGATATATATAATGAGAACCTTTATATTTTCTGTACATTTCTTATGCATGAATTGAGGTTGAGATAATTAGGGGTGGTTGGGTACGTTGTTAATCATTTAATGTATTGATATTTAACCAAAATTGTATTTTTTTCACTCATATAACATATATGGAACTTAGACCCTTGATTTAGATATACCAGGAAAGTATATGATTATACCTATTTAAGTAATATGTGATAAATTATCTATTTTTATGATGGATGCGTGGTGTGCTCATCCATCCGGGTGAATAACATATGATTTTTCCATGAATAAAGTTATTCCATACTCAAAGAATCCAAATCATTGGAGTTTTCTATAATGGATTTTAATAATATATGTATCATGATCACACAATTTCTTAGAAAATAGATTATATGATTACGTATATTATGTTTTATATATCTCATGGAAATATGTATAAATACACATGTGTTTGATGAATATCACACCATATCCTTTTTCAACATGAGTAGCATTAATGATTTTCCATCGGACACTTTTTTCTTATAATCAAGGATTAGAGATTTCAAAAAAAAAATCAATACTATAAATTCACATGGAATCACACACTATGGTTGTGTGAATGAGGATTATGTTTTGTTAAAAAAATAATTATATAAAACATTGAGATCTACTATAGAAGTGTTTTGAAGGATATATAAAATAATTTTTTCATATTTTAAAAATTAATTCAATATAATGTCACATATGTTATTTCACATGTTATTCCACAACCATAGTGTCACCTTAAAGTATAAACTTAATTATATATCTATTTTATCCTTTTTTATTTTTAATTAGGATTTCATTAAAAAAAATTTAAAAGAAATGGGAGGCAATGTGGACTTTATGGTTAAGGAATGGTTAGTTGAAACAATGTGGCTTATTTTATATAGGGTGTCCCCATTATATTGGGAGATTCACAATTAGTGTAAAATTAGGATTAACGATGTTACATGAACATATAGACCATGAAAAAATCATGAAGAATTAGAGATCAATTCCAAAACTATTTGTTTGGATTGCACACTATTTTCCAATGCGTGTGAAAAAATCATCTGTACTACCCAAAATTGAATTAATTAAATATCCCATTATTATCATACATCATTTAAACCCCAAATGGGTCTTCCATTTTCACATTTGATGTTTTTAGATCTCCCTATCATTGAAACCCTTTTATCCCCTACTTCTAGAAATGATTTCTTATAGATTTATCACCCAAACTCTAAGATTAAACCAAGTATTTTCCACTAAACCACCGCCATATTAATTTCTTTCACTTTTCCAAAGTATTATTATTCTTAAATAGGCATGTTGAATATAGTTATTTGTGGTTCAATTTTACAATTTTTGTATTACAGGATAAGGATCCAAATTATGTATGTATGCCATTTATTCCTGATTTCTAGTGGATTTAAATCCCCTGTTAAAGGTTTCATTAATTAATGATAGGTGGTTTAATGTGTTTCCTTTGTTTGAATATCCATATATGATTTATTTTCTAAAATGATATTTTAAATGGTTTTAATTTTATTTTATTCCACAATTGAGTATCGATATTGTTAGTATAATTTTATTAATATTTTACATTTAGAATGGGTAAGAAAAGTGTTCTCTAAATAATTTTTTGATATTAAATAACATGATGTTCCCTATGTGTTTGTAAAAATTCTGAACTCGAATTCCAATAAATTTAGGTGGGATTTTTTTGGAATTAGTGTTAGTTTTAAGATAATTGTTTCATGAAAGTGTTTTTTCAAAAAAAAAGAATCATATATTGGAATATCTTATAGAAAAATAATTTTTTGATGAATTGAAATCCTTAAATAATAGTTATGCTTCATCAAAATATCTTATGATTATGTAGGGAACCCAGGATAAGTAGTTGACTAATTATTGATTCCATTTTTACTATTAAACATTAAATTACATTACTTGATAAGGATTTCTCTATAGAAGTTGATTCATTTTTTAGTTTATTATGTTCCCTAAGTTAGAGGAATGGGCATAGTTTAATTTGATGGTTTTAGATATGGAATGTTATGAGGATCTTAAGTGGCCTTAAAATTATTTACCCTAGGTAATATCACATGATACTTGGTTAAAAATGTATGTTTATCTGTATCTTTACTTTTAAGATTAATTTTTTATAAATATCATTATTTTCCTTCTATATATTACTCATACCAAAAATATAATTGTGGATAATCATATATTTATTTTCAAACTGTCATGAAATGAAGATATAACAATGGTTTTTCATGGAAGACCTAGGGGATAATACCTTTCTGGGTATACTCACATCTTATATACACCCTTCTGTTAGGACTAATGGATATTATACCACCATTAGGGTAGAATAAGAGGTTTCTAGAAAAACATACTCTCAATTTAAAATTATGAGTCTCTCATAATTGGTTAGTATGAAAGGCTCTTGATATTTTTGATGTGCTGATGATATTTTGGGAGAGATATAACACAAAGTGAAACAATTGAAATATGATATCTAACAAAAATTGACACAAAATAATGAAATCTTGTTTCATTCCCATGATATTTGATTATGAGATAAAATATGATCTCTAACCAATTGAAAAATATATACTTTTCATATATTAAGTGCCTATAAAATGTTAAATTAGTGTTCACCATTGTTATTCTCCTCAAAATCTTATTGAATCCCTCTTAAAATGATAATGGGAAAGGAGGGCCTCCTTTTTTATCATAGACACTTTTTCTTGAGAGTTTATTTTTTATAAATGGGAATTACATTTGTTAAAGCATAAATCACTTACTTGGAAAATGATTATTATATCTAAAAGATATAGAATATTGGATTTGAAGGATATTAGAGTGTATCAATATATCTTTGATTGTATTTGTAGAATAGACCATTGATTACAATTTGGAAAGCCTTCGATTTATCTAAAATCATTGACCCACAAATATTCACCTTCCAAACCCATTTTAGTGATCTTTAATCAACATGATATTTTTTTATTCACTTCACCACATATTTCAACATGAATTGTTGGTTTTTGATAAAATATTCACTTGACCACCAAAAGAACAAGGCACATAATTCTCATAGGTTGTTCATTAAGGTGTATCCTTATTGACCGTATCTCCTTATAGCCAAATTTTTTGTATTATCCACTTAGATGTGGTGAAACCCCATTAAAATTAGATTTAGTACTCCTCATTTTGGGTGAAATCCTCTCTCATGTCAGATAAACTCAACAACACAACTTCTCATGTAATGTAAAGAAATTAATCCATTACCATCATCATGGTGCAATCTTAGTAACTACAATTTGGTTCTACTCGTGTGATATTAAACCATTTATGAATAATATTTACTCATAAATTACACACTATAATGTTAGTATATGTATAATCTATGATATATTACTTTCTTCCAACTACGATGGGATTAAATCCTTCACATCATGATATCAAAACTATAGCATAACATCACTCCATTAATTCTCATTAATATTCGATAAACTATAAAGTGATCCTAAATCATCCATCAACATGTATTCAAAGACAAAAATATAAATAATTCCCAAAACCATGCATAAAATATTCTCAAGAAACAAGTCATAAATTGAATTCAATAAAAACTTCATCCAAATACCTCACAATAATATAGAATGGCCATTGTGAGAGAACTTCACCCAAAAGTATAAGTTAAATTTTATATTAATCATGTATAAATTAAGATAAAATATTCTCTTATTATATCTCTATTTTTTAAATTAATTCATTAGGGTTCTTCAATCATCAATTTTTCAAATGAATCTTCAATATCTCCCTTTGAATTTATTATAAAAATGAAAATCATTACATGATGTCTCTCTGAACATCAGCTACCAACACTATAAGATCCCCTTAATTTGGAAGAAATGTTATATTTTATCCTCTTTATGTATCACATATGAATGATCCTTGAGTGTCTTCTCTTTTAAAGAATGTATCCTTTTATATTCCTCCACTTTTTCAATAATTCAAAATAATGAAAGAGGGAAAATATATAAGAAATCTTCCAAGGATTTTGGTAAATAATTTACTCCAAAAAAAACTCTAAAGTGTTGGAAGTAATCATTTAAAATTGTATTTTTAAATATATTCAAGACCTATTACTTTTTTAAAACATATTCTAATGAATGCTCACCACTCTAGAACTTCTCCTTGATGAAGTGGTACATGATATCAATATACTTTGACCATGAATGTTTCATGGGATTTTTTTAAAATATTAATTTCACTCTAATTATCACAAGTAATCATAAATGTGTCTAAGAAATCAACCCTAAGGTCTTGATTCAATTAATTTTACGCATATCATTTGATGTATTTCTTATCATTTCATAAAATAATAATTTAATATTGAGTTATGGGTGACTGACGTATAATAACTGGAGTGGCACACCACACATAATACTCTAATAAATAAATCACCTACACAAGTTGGATTTTGATCTCCACAATGTCCTTCCCAATATGCTTCAGTATAGCCATTAAGATAAAATTATATTCCTTTTTCATACGTTGAGAAATAAAAAATTGTTCTTTAGTTGAAGCACATGATTCAATTTTCTACCATGAAATATGAATCGTTTATATTTTTTTGGAATTTCAACCAAACATAATATATTGAAAATATGAAATAGAGTAGCATTCCAATGATCCTTTGGAACCCTATTGTATTCACACTGCTTCATTTTTTATCCAAGGATATATTAGTCAATTGTGCTATAGGAGTGGATACATCTCTTGACTCTCACATTCTAAACATGTTGAGTAACTCATGAACATACATTTATTTTGAGATAGAGATAAAATGTATTGAATTAGGGAATTTTAGTCATAGAAATAATTATATCTCATAAATAATAGACATTTTAAATAGTCTCCTCATTTTGTAGAAAATTACTCCTAATTTTTGTCTTTGTTTATGTAAAAAATCATTTTATCAACATACGTAATCTCAATGAGTAATTTTTTTTATCTCCCTTGATATATATATTTGAATATAATTTCCCATTTTTGAATTTCATTCTATTTAATATATTTTTCATCTTCATATACCATGCTCATGGTACTTTCTCAATCCCATAATCTGCCTTCTTTAGCTTTTACACCTATGAACCATCTTGATCAGGGATATAAAACTATTGGTTGTTTAATATATACCTCTTCCTCAAGTTAAACATTAAGAACTGTATAATTTTCATCCATTTGGAAATCCTTTTAATTCCATTCATAAAACATCAAAATAATGATATGAATTATTTATAACCATTAAACTAGAGAAAAATCCTGATCAAAATCAATACCCACTTTTTTATAATATCCTTTATAAACAATACAATATTTTTTTCAGGCCAATTAAAATTTATTATTGAGCATATTATAAAAACCCCAATGCAACCAAAATATATATTTTTCATTGGAATGTGACACCAATTCCAAAGTGTCATTTTTCTTAATCTGGTTCAACTCTTCTTCCATAATTGGACTTTATGACTCATATTGTAGGTCCAAACCCGCACTCTTTATTTCATCATATGAGGGTAACCTAGTATGATTATAAATTCTAAACCTTATTTGGTATTGTAACAATTTTTTGTTGTATATAATAATATTTTTTAGTTAAATATTTTTTCTATGTATTTAGAACTTATATATTCTTTACCCTAATCCTTAATCATTTTTCAAATTTTCATAATCATCCGAAGAATTATGAAAACATGATCATATATCTGAAATACTATCATGTTATAAAGACCCATCATTAAAAGATTATTTAATGAGTTAATTAATGTTAAAGGTCGTATGTCAGGTTAGTTTATTTTCAAGCACAATCATTTAAAATCTATCAATAATTTTCCCTAATTCATTTTTATAGCACCAATAAATCCTTCTACTAGGTGTGTACCCAATATAAATGAATTTCAATTCCCTCTAATTAAAAATTTCCCAAATTAATTATTTTAATATTAATGAATAATCTTTTGTTAAATAATTTCATGAATTTTATGCATGGATTCTTTTTAAATAATAACTCATATAGTCCGTTGAATGTAACTAGTCCAATTAATCACAGATTCGGAAGGTCAATAATCATTATTATGGATTTTCTCTAAAAATTCATTGATGTGACAAAATTTAAAATCATTATTATTTCCATTTCCACCGAACCATGAATATTTTCCCCAGTGACTATTTTTTAAGGTGTTTATGGAGTGTTTTATTCATGCATTATCTCATACTAATCATGGTATGCCTCCATGTATTCATTCCTAAATTTGGATCATAGACATTTATGGAACTTCCTAATTGGTTCTCAGAAATACTTTGAAAATGTTTTCATTCCCCATAGTTTGTGATTTACTGGACATAAAGTGTACTGATGTGGCTCTATTTTTACATAGTTTTCCCTCAACTTTTATTTAATTTGTATCAATTTAATTAATTATTTTCACACTATTTTATAAATAATTGCATATTTTTATTTTTAACACTAAATTTATTAATTAATCAATTTTTTATAATTAAATACGTGTTTTAGTCTTCTTATATAGTCTTTCGAATTATTCCAAATTTATTAACATACTTTTTAGATTACTAATCTTAATTTTATATTGCTTTAATAATTTAAAATTTTATTATTTAATTAATTGTTTATTGTTATCTACTTTAGTCTAATTTAGTTTTTAATTTATAACATTACCATTTAATTTATGTAAATTAACTTTACTTTTTAACTGGTTCAATTATTCTACTATGTAATTAAGATTAATAATTAAGTTATTAAAGTACAATGTTTTTTATTTTATGTTTTCATTTTGTCTTTAACATTTCAACTTTGGAATTTAATTAATCTAGTAAATTTTAATTATTTTATTTTCATATTTTCGATTAATTATATATAGGGGTTCTACATTTATTTAGACATATATTTAATTTAACGTAACATTTTTATTCTTAGATAGCATTAGGTTACCTTTTTTTTAGTTTGTTGAATAATTTAGTTAGTCTTTGGTTATAGTTAATTATTTAATTTTAAACAATTTTGTTAATTTCTCTTTTGTGTTAATTAATTTGTGTTTGTTCATTTTATTATTTGTTATAAATTAGTTTTTATTGTTAACGTTTTTAATTTTGTTCAATTAGTGAGTCATAACACCAATGTGTTGCCACATAGATCCATTGTCTCATAGATCTTTTGAGATACATATGTTTTTTTATTTTATCAGTGAGTTGTGACTCACAGATTACATTGTAAACACCATCGGTCTCTCACAACACACTGATGTTGCGACGTGTCGATCCTTCCATCGGTTTTGGTATCATTTGTGGATCGACTTCAGTTTCTCATTCGATATTTTTGGTGTCTTGTTATTCTTAACTAACAATGATTTATTTTTTAATTATTGGTTAGTTTTTATTTTATTCCATCGGTGTGTGATGAACCAAAACTCAATTCATTTTAAATTTCTCACAATCGGTCTCTCTTTTATTTCAACTATCGTTGACTCTGATACTTTTTTCCATCATGACTCACTAATGCCATCCTAGTGTTGTTCTCATCCCCCAACACCAAAACTCTTTATCCCTGCTCACTGTTCCCTATTTGTTTCATCATTGACACTGATATCTCCCTTCACGCACTCACGTCTTCCCCTCCTTCAGTTTTCCGACGCCACTATAAATCTTCAGCATCTCTTTCATAAACGCAAACAAATTGAACCAAATACCAATTTCAAATAAAACTGTTGTGGATGAAATCAGAACCGCCTCTCTGTAGTTTCTATCCACCTCCATCTGTTGTCGAGGTTAGGCCTTTGCTTCGACCACTGAAGCCAAGCGGCTCTCCGCTGTTTTTCAAGATCTTATTCCTCCGCTTCGGTTCCGAAACAGGGGGGATCTTCTGCTAGTCATCAAACAAAATACTATCGTGTAGAAGAGCTGCATGAGGGAGCCCGTGCGCCGAATTTCTCTGTAGTTCTATTTGTTGAAGACCAAGATTCTGCCGCGAAGAGGATCCAGTGTACTTGAAGGAGGTTGTGTCGCCGCTGATAATGAGGAGCTAGTTTCGTATCATTTCTGATGTTTCTGCTGATAGAGGTAGACAGAGGCAGAGCTGCTGGGTGGCTGAAACAGGGATCCATGGTCCTTGTTATACGATGCCACAGAATACCCCCTCCTCTAGGGTTGTTTTTCACCGAAATAAGGAGGGGGAAGAGAAAGTTATAAAAATTAAAATAACTAAATTAAAATATAAAATAATATTATTTATAAATAAAAAATCAATATAAAAAATTAACATATAAAACATAATTAATAATTTATTATATTTAATAAAACATTAATTTAGTTAACTAATAAATTACAATTTCTTAATTAAATTTAAATTAACTATAATTTATTGTGGCATATTAAATATTTATTTTATAATAAAATTAAATACTTAATAATAATTTATTATTAACTAAAATAAGGTAATCTAATTATCTAAAAATATTAAATGCTTAAATTTTCCTAATTAATAATAATTTTTATAATTAACATCAATAACTTTAAATTAATAAAAAACGTAATAATAACATTATTAATTATTTTATGACTTTTTATAAACTAATATCTTTAATAATTAATTATTTATTCTTTCATTGTGTGTCTTTATTGAGTAAGTTCATTCATGGGTCTTAAACGCAACCAATTTCATTCAATTAACTCACCCATAGTTAGTTACATGAGAAAAATTAGTCTGACGTGTTGGTTATAAAAAAACACACATGTCTGGTGCGTATTTTAGAAGCAGACTATGTCGGTTGAAGATGGTGGGTGACATGCAATAGATGATGGAGGGTATAAATGAAAAGTAGCAGCAGAACTTGGGGGAACATACATGAGAGGATGGTCATTCATTTTATGAACATGTCAGACTTGAGAAAGGAAACGATTCGATCATTCACTTGGAGTAGAGTAGAGAACCTGAAGCACTTCTCGGAGAGCCATTCATCAGAGTTCTGAGGGCCAGGAGCATCAATGATCCATGCGAGCAGAGGGATTTTTGCTCCTCTATTTTATTTTAATTATATTTCTCAGTAATTTAGTGATATTAGTATATGTAATTGAAATAATTTTAGGCTAAACACATCCAGTTCGGGGTTAAAAATAGAATTTACTGGTTCTTATCTTTTTCTATTCTAACTATCATTTTAATGTGATTAGAATTGACTGGAGAGGTTATTTCTGATTACACTCAATTGAAACATGCCACCTACACATAATCTCAAATTTCCACATTCATACGGTGAGTTTATGTGTGTATTAATTTCCTTGATCATTTGAAATAAATTTAAAAGTACAAAACATACAGTGAGTTTTTTTTGTAATCTCTTTCAAACTAAAATATTCAAGTTGATCAATTTAAGAGTGGTTAAATCTAAAATTGGTCGGCTTGAGTGATTTATCTCATGGAGAAGGTAATAAATCACTCCTTTCAGTGATTTTAGTTGTGAAGAATATCATGAGAAGGAATGTTTTCAAAACTAGTAGAGTTGATATTTTCCTCGAATGTATATCTCTAGACTGTTCATTCTTCATCATATTATTTCTATGTTACTATTTTTAGCTCTATTTAATACTTTGATAGAGTTATAAACAAAAACTAAAAAGATGTGTTTTTTCATTTGTGGCTTATAATAAATAACAAGATTTTAAAAAAAAATAGAAAATTAGAAACCCAATACCACTGCTGACAATAGTGGGGTCTTTAGTTAGTTTTTAGAAGATTAGGGGTCAAAATAGTCTTCCCTGTGGGTTCAACCCTACATGCCACAAATAGAGTAATTAGTAGGAATATAAATTTTAAACCTTTAACGACATTAACAACATTCATGGTCCTGTTTTTGGAGCCGTTTCCAAGTAAGTCACAAGCCATTACTCATAAAAAACTTTAAAAATCACAAATATTAAAAATCGTTAAAATATTGAAAATTGAAAATTTTAAAATAAAAAATTGTGTCATTTCTTACTAAATTTTTACTATTTATTAGTGTCTTTTATTGGTGTTTTCATGAGCACAAGAACTTCTAATGCTAGATTTGAGTCGCTAAACCTTGAATTAGATAAAAATTTAACTACTCTAAGAAGGATAAACACAATTGAAATTGAGAACATAGATAATAGAGTCTCTTCACCTAACAACATTAAAAATAACCATTCAAATTTCGTATAAGAAAATGAAAGGCCTGAGATGGGGGAGTTCCAACTTCCTCAATTTTTAAGTAATCCATCATCCATTAGACTATCTCCTAGGGCTAGAAATTATGAACATAAATAATCCGACATTTCACTACTGCCTTCTTTTAATGTGCTCTCTAATGAGGACTCCCTTGACATCATTAGAGACTTCTATAATACTGTGCAACAATTACCTCTTCTAGGAATCAATGAAAATGAACTTAGAATTAGATTCTTTTCCATTTCTGTTAAGGGGAATACTAGAAATTGGTTTCTGATTCTAGATGAGAACATTTTTTAGAACATGGATCATGTGTATAATTATTTCATAATGAAATTTTATCCTAAAATAAATAAATGTAAACATACAACAAAAATAACTATTTTTTCTCAAGAGGATGGAGAAGCTTTTCATGATGCTCAGGACAGATTCAGGGATCTAGTTAGGCAGTTTCCCCATCATCAACTCCCATATCACCTTCTTATGGATACATTCTATAAAGGTCTATCCTCCTCTGGATAGAACCTAGTTGATCAAGCTACTAGGGGTAATTAAGATGACAAAATAGATGAAGAACGTAGAGATTTTTTTAATAATCTTTCTCTTAATTCACAACATAGAAATTCAAGAAGAAAAAGTGTCAATAAAAATGTTAATTCAAACACTGGTTCAATTAATGAAACTCAAGATCCACTAGCTGAAATCACCAACCAACTTCAATCATTAATGAACCAGAATTCAAAACAAACTATTAACCAACTTGGATGTTAAAACACCATCCAATATTTAAGGGAACAGTGTGTCCACTGTGGTATGTTTGGGTATACTAAAAACTTCTATCCAATTTTTGATATACCAGCTCAACAACAAGAAAACTTAAACATTTTTAACTATGTTCCTAGAATGCCTCTTCAAGAAGATCCATTTTCAAATAAGTACAATCAAGGCTATAGGAACCATCCTAATCTATCCTGAAAAGATCAAGTCTTAATCAAATAATCCACTTCCCCTAATTACTGTAATCAACAAAGACAAAATTTTCAGAATCAATAGAGGGGTGAGTATTCCAATGTACAGGGAAACAATGATAATCACATGTCTTCTAATATTTATCTTATCTTGAACAAAATAAACTCTCAAGAAGAAAGATACATTTCTCGGCTAACTAAACATCAAAATCAATAAGTGTTTGATAGAATGAAAACTAATGTTAGAATGAAAAACAAGGAAACATAACTAGGTCAACTTGCTAGAGTTTTTTCATCTAGGAAAAAAGGCAGACTTCTAAGTTCCACTAAAATTAAACCTAGGGAGAATTCCATGGCTCTTGTAACTAGAAGTGGGATTAATACTCAAATTGTTGCTGATAAATAAACTAAAATGTCCAAAATAAAAATCTGCTTAAATCTGGTAATAAAAATTTTCTTTTGCACACATGCTGGAAATTAACATAGGAGTCTTGAAAATGATCTAAATTTGAATTTTTCACCTGAAACTCAAGCTGAAACCTCATATAAAAATCAAAAGAATAAAGGAAAATAAAAAGTTGAAGAATATGTGAGTGATATACCCACTGTTCTGTAATTTTTTTCCCAACCCATCCGTTTCAATGAGAAGCTGAAACCACAAAGTAACATCAGGGCTGAACTTCTTCAGTTCCTTGGTCTCCTCTCTAAACTTCAAGTGAACATTCCCTTCATTAATCCATTAATTAAAATCCCATATTATTTGAAATCTCTTAAGAAAATTTTTTCAAACAAAAAAACTCTCGATGAATTTGCTACTTACAGCCTCACTGAAGAGTGTAGTGTTGTACTTCAAAAGAAAATCCCACCTAAACTGAAAGACCCAGGTAGTTTTTTCATACCTTTCACAGTAGGAAACACTAATCAGTTGAACTATTTGTGTGATTTAGGTTCTAGAATTAATCTTCTCCCATAATCATTGTTTCAATAGTGGAGGTTGGGTGACCTTCAACCCACCACAATCATTATAAAATTAGTTGATAGATCATTCAATCATCATGTGGGTAGGGTAGATAACTTTCTAGTTGGATTTTGGATACTGTTTCTACCTTGTGAATTTTTTTTCTTGGATATGGAATGTGATCAAGCGTTTCCCATCATATTGGGTAGGTTCTTCTGGGCGACTGGTGGTGCTGTTATTGATGTCTATAAGGGTCAACTTATTTTTAAAATCGGATAACAACAAGAAGACTTCAATGTGTTTAAAAATGTTATAGGACCAATGTTTTCTAAAAACAGTTCAATGGAATAGTCTTTAGAAAATGAGAACTCAACAGGAAATATTAAAAAATCTGAAAATCAATCCTCTGTTGAAGAAAATATTTGTGAAGTTGAAAATACTTTTGAATCTATTTTAGAAATTGAAAATTCCGCTCAAACATTAAATCTGGAATGTTTTCCTGAAGCAGATAACTATCTAGTTTCTGCTATAGAAGGGTCCCCTGCTTTTGAACTTAAGAGCATTTTGAGTAAATTTGAGGGTGTTTCTGTCAACACCAACCATTCTAAACACTTTTATGATACTGAGGGAGAACATATAATACAAATATATTATTCATCTATGATTTACGTTTTAAAATCTTATATGGAAAATCTGGATAGTGTGCTGCCCAATCTGGACAACAACACCATTACATCTGAATCTGAACATGAAATTGAAAACATTTCATCTTTTAATACTCCTTATAAGAAATATATTAAAAATATTGGACCACTCAAGCCTAAGAGTATTCCTTAAATTTTAGAACCACCCTCCCTTGAACTAAAACCCATCCCTACTAATCTTAAATATTCATTTTTGGGTGAGAACACCACTTTGTCTATAATAATTTCTGGTGAACTCAATGAAAACCAAGAACAAAGATTGATGAATGTGTTAAAGAAGGTTAAATCTGCTATAGGCTGAACAATATTTGATATTAAGGGTATTATTCTCTCATTATGTATGCATAAAATACCTATGGAGCTTGACCATAAGCCTAGGGTAGAATGTCAAAGAAGATTAAATCCCAACATTAAAGAAGTTGTGAGAGAGGAAGTCATCAAAATGATATATACTGGAATGATATATCCCATTTCTTATAATGATCGGGTTATCCTTGTCCAGGTTGTTCCCAATAAGGGAGGTTTCACTGTAGTTAAAAATGAAAAAAATGAAGAAGTCTATGTTAGGAATGCCAAAAAAATGGAGAGTCTGTATAGATTATAGGAAGCCTAATTCAGCCACTAGGAATGACCATTTTCCAATGCCCTTACTTGATAAAATTCTTGAGAGGATTACTAGAAATCAGTTTTTCAATTTCCTAGATTGGTATTCTGGTTACAACCAGATTCGTGTTGCTCTAGAGGATAAGGAAAATAACACTTTCACATGCCCCTTTTTAACATTTTCCTAGAAGAGGATGCCCTTTTGGTTGTGTGGTGATCTGGCCACATGTCAAAGTTGTGTGATGGCTATCATTTCAGGTAGGATTGAAAGAATCATTGAGGTTTTCATGGATGACTTCTCTATTGTGGGTAGTACTTTACATACTTGTCTTGAAAATCGTGAATTATTCTTGGAAAGATGCATTGAAACCAACCTTGTTCTTAATTTGGAGAAATGTAAATTCAGGGATACAGAAGGTATAGTGCTTGGTCATATGGTTCCAAAAAGAGGGTTAGAAGTTGATACTTCTAAGATTGATATTATTCAAAAAATGACACCTCAAGTAAATGTCAAAGGTGTTAGAAGTTTTCTAGGGAATGAAGGTTTCTAACAGAGATTTATAAAATATTTTTCCAAAACAAATAATCCCTTGTGTTCTTTTCTAGTCAAGGATGTCCCTTTCAATTTTTCTGACAAATACTTGAAATAATTTAATCTTCTTAAAGAGAAACTCACTACATCACCTATTATCACTACACCTAACTGGAGAAAACGTTTTGAACTAATGTGTGATGATAGTGATATAGTTGTAGGTTTTGTCCTCGGACAAAGGAAATATTGGAAACTTCACGTGGTGTATTATGCTAGTAGACTGCTAGATAATGCCTAAAAGAATTATACCACCACTGAAAAAGAATTTTTAGATTTTGAGTTTTCTTTAGAAAAGTTTATACATTACTTGTTAGGCTCAAAATTCATCATTTTCATTGAACATTCTACTTTAATGTATTTGTTTTCTAAGAAAGAAACTAAACCCAGCCTGATTAGATGAATTCTACTCTTACAAGAGTTTGATCTAGAGATTAAGGTAATAGGGAGTTAAGAATTTAGTTGCTTACTACCTTTATAGGACTCATGTTACTCAATCTAAATCTTAATATTCTATGGATATTAACTCTTCCTTTCCTGATGAGAAGTTTCTTTCTGTGTCAATCAGGAAATCTGCTTGGTTTGCAGATTTTTCCAACTTTCTGGCAGGAGGTGTTTTTCCCAAGAATTTGATCAATGACCAAAGAAAATAATTCATTTCTGAACTTAAATAATACCTTTTAGATGATACTTTTTTGTTTAAAAGATGTGTTGATGGCATCCTTCGGAGGTGTATACCTAAGGAAGACATGCTACCTATCTTAGAAAGTTGTCACTCCTCACCTTGTGGAGGTTACCATGGTGGTGGAAGAACTGCTCAGAAATTCCTGCAATCTGGTTTCTATTGGCCTACTATTTTAAAGGATACTAGGAGCCTTGTTGTTGGTTGTGATAGATGTCAAAGGCTAGGTAATGTGGATATGAATCCGGATTTACCCCCTAAAGGAATTCTGGAAGTTGAAATTTTTTATGCCTGGGGTTTAGATTTCATGGGTCCATTTCCATCTTTTCATGGGAATGAGTAAATTCTTATTGCTATAGATTATGTTTCAAAATGGGTTGAGGCAATGACACTACCCAACAATCAAACCAATTCTGTAATCAATTTTATCAAAAAGAATATCTTTACAATATTTGGAGTCCCAAGATCTTTTATCACTGATAATGGAACACACATTTTAGAACTATAAATTTAATGATTTAATGGAGAAATGTTTTTATGTACATAAAACTGGTACTCCTTATCATCCACAGTCCAGTGGATAGGTGGAAATTTAAAATAGGGAACTCAGAAAAATTCTTGAGAAAACTGTGTCAAACTCTATGAAAGACTGGTCTCTTAAGTTCGATAAAGCTTTATGGGCATATAGAACTGCTTTTAAAACCCCAATAGTTTTTTATCCTTATAGGATATTGTTTGGGAAATGATTCCATTTACCTGTGGAGTTGCAACATAAATCATATTGGGTAGTTAAGGCTCTAAACATTGACTTTAACAGTGCCGGTGAGAGGAGGTTACTTGAGATGAGTGAACTTGATGAGATTAGGAGAGAGAGATCTGATAATTCAAGAATTTAAAAAGAGAGGACTAAAATCTTTCATGATTCGATCATTCAAAACAAAAATTTCAAACTAGGACAGAAGGTCCTTCTCTTTAATTGAAAACTCGAACTCATTCCTAGAAAGCTGATGTCTTAGTTCCCTGGACATTTTACAGTTGTGAGAATGCTAAATAATGTTTCTTTATAAATTTTAGGTGAAGAGAATAAACCCATGTTAGTTAATGGGTAGAGAGTGAAACTTTATTTTAAGGGACATGAAGGGATTGACTTCCATCATAATGATTAAAAACTTTTCTTGAATAAGGTTTGGCTAGAGAATTTAAATATAGCACTGCATGGGAGGCATCCAATGGTTATTTTTTTATTTATATTGTAGCTTTTTAACCTCGAATAAAATACTTCTTCTATGCTCTGTTATTGTGAAATTCTTGTTACTGCTTGTTCTTTTTTCCTATGTTACATGCTCTAGATATGTCTAAGGTTGCATCTGTTTGTGTCAATAAAGGAGTTGAATTCCCATGATAATTTTGGGACAAGAACTTATTCAGGGAAGTAATTCAAGTTTTTGTATGTATTTAAGCTTCTGTTCTTGCTATTAAAATTATTCTCACTAAAGAAATTCTGCTTTTTTATGAAATTCAACTATATATTTTCCAAAAATATACATCATATAATGTATATATAAAATAACATTTGCTACATGTTACTAAGTTGAATAAAAAATCTCCATGTGCATGTTGCTATGAACTGAAATTCATTGTTTAAAACACATTAACTATATGAAATTAATTGTGTGTGGGGGGGGGGGGTACGTTCCTATTTTTAGTTGTGTTTTCATGTAACCGATTAGTCTATAGGGTGTTTGGAATGCATTTTTCTACAAAATTGAACATTCTTTTGAACAAAAAAATTCATATTACTACACTCTATACATGCTACACCTAATGTTTCATGCCTTGTTTGAACATTAATGGAAAATCCATGTCACCAGACTTAAATTTTAATGTTTTTTTCTGGATATGAACCTGCTATTAATTTATTCCTTGTGGTGAATAATTTTTTTGAACTTTAATGTTACCTTTATACATGTCATCTATCTACTAAATTGAATATCTGTTTTGAACCTTAACTGTCAAATTGTTCTTCTCCACTTTGAAATTCAACTTTGGGGACAAAGATGGGTTTTAAGTGTGGTGGAGGGGGTCAATACTTGACGGTGCTAAACTGTGCTTTAAATTAAATCCCACCATTTCTCAATTCCCACTTCACATTGAAATTTTTCTAAAAAATGGGTTGTAAAAAATGGTTAAAATTTTTAGGGTTTACCCTATAATCAATTGGGTCTTGGCTATAGAAAATATAACTTGGTAGTAGTTAACAAATTATTAGAGTCAGAAATTAATAATTATGGATGATTGCTGAGTGATATTATTTCATGATTTCATGGAAATTCGGTTTAGAAACTATCTTTGAAAGTGATATGGGTATCCTTTTAATGGAGTTATGATCGTAGACTTATAACTGGAAGTTTGATTCTGATTCTAGGGGTCCCATATATCTTTTAATTATTAAAATTAATCGCTTTAATGAGACAATGTAAATTGTTTTCATTAAAATATTTGGAAACTAGAGTAATTTGGGCATCTGGGATCCCACGGTGAGTCTCTAAGACCCTAGATAATGGGTGTGTTTCTGTTAACATTGAGCCCCCTATACACCTTTAATAAGTGCAATGGAAAATTCTTAAGACAATGATACATGGCTTGGGAAATAAATAAATAAAGTGTCTAGGGTCAAAAATGAGCTCATTATGGTGAGGGGAAAGATGAACGCCAAATGAAGAAGGTGTCAATTGGTTTTTATGGGAGTCATTTAAGTTGTATCATTTAAGTGATTCACAAATAAAATTATTTATTTTGGAACCTAGGTGAAAAGGTCAAAGTATAATGTTCATACTGTTATGTTCTTAATTCAACATAAATTTTACCTTTTGTCAATGTTGACTCTGGACTTGAGCCTGGATTGAAGTTAGACACTAAGTTTTATTATATATGAGGCATGAAATCTTCATTTCTTGATGACCCATAACATTCTAAATTACCCTTGAGTATTTTTTATAGGCAAGATTCATAAGAGTAATTCATTTTTCAAAGCCTGTTGTTATGTTTTTTCCTCTTTTTTTGAGTGCCGGACTTGTTACATGTGATCTTACTCATAAAAACACTTTACTGTTTTCCAAAGAAAATAAGACATGGGATTTCTTGAGTACAAACAATGCTTAAGTGTGGGGGAATTTTATGTGGATCTATTTTTACATAGTTTTTCCATAGCTTTTATTTAATTTTTATCAATTTTATTAATTATTTTGACACTTTTTAATAAATAATGGCATATTTGTATTTTTAACACTAAATTTCTTAATTTATAATTTTTTTTATAATTAAATTTGAGTTTTTAGTCCTTTTATATAGTCTTTCTAATTTTTCCAAATTTATTAACTTACTCTTTTAGATTATTAATCTTATTTTGATAATTCATTAATAATTTCAAATGTTTTTATTTAATTAATTGTTCCTTGTTACTCGCATTAGTCTAATTTAGTTCTTAATTTGGAACTTTACCCTTTAATTTATATAAATTAACGTTCCTTTTTAATTGGTTAATTATTCTGCTAGGTAATTAAGTTTAATAATTATGTTAATTAAGTACTGTGTTTTTTATTTTAAGTTTTCATTTTTTCATTGAACTAGTTAACTTACGTATTTAATTACTCTAGTTAATTTTAATTATTTTATTTTCATATTTGCGGTTATTTATTTATAGGTGTTTTACATTTATTTAGACATATATTTAATTAAACATAACTTTTTTAATCTTAGTTGACATTATGTTACCTTTATTTTTATTTTGTTTAATAATTTAGTTAGTCTTTGGTTATAGTTAATTATTTAATTTTAAAAAATTTAGTTAATTTCTCTTTTCTTTTAATTAATTAGTGTTTTTTCATTTCATTATGTGTTATAAATTAATTTTTATTGTTAAATTTTTAATTTTGTTCTATTGGTGAGTCATCACACTGATGTTTTGTCACACCGATCCTTTTTCTCACCGATCTTTTGAGTCACTGATGTTTTTTTATTTTACCGGTGAGTTGTGACTCACTGATTACATTGTAAACACCATCAGTCTCTCATGACACATCAATGCTGCGACACATCGATCCTTCAATCAGTTTTAGTCTCTTTTGCACATCGGATTCAGTTTCTCATTTTATATTTTTGGTGTCTCATTTTTCTTAACTAACAGTGATTCATTTTTAATTATTGGTGAGTCATTATTTTATTCCATCGGTGTGTGACGCACCAAAACTCATTTCATTTTTAATTTCTCGCAATCGTTCTCTATTTTATTTAAACAATCGGTGACTCTGATACTTTTTTTCCCTTCATGAATCATTGATTCCATCCCAGTATCGGTCTCATCCCCTAACATCGAAACTCATTATCCTTGTACATTGTTCTCCATTGGTTGCACCGTTGATACTGATATCTATTTTCACGCACTCACTTCTTCTCCTCCATCAGTTTTCCAACACCGTTGTAAATCCCCAGTATCTATTTCATAAACGCATACAAATTTAACCAAATACCACTTTCAAATCAAACTATCGTGGATGAAATCGGAACTGCCTCTCATAAGTTTCTATCCACCGCCATCTGCTGTCGAGGTCGGGCCTTTGTTTCAACCGCTGCAGCCAAGCGGCTCTCTGCTGTTTTCCAAGACCTAATTCGATAGATTCGGTACCAAAATTGGGGGGATCTTCTGCTAGTCCTCAAAAAGAATACATCATGAAGGGGACCCGTGTGAGGGATTTGGTGCGCTGAATTTCTCTATAGTTTTGTTTGCTTAAGACCAATATTCCGCCACGAAGAGGATCTGCTGCACATGAAGGAGGTTTTGTCACCGCTGGTGTCATACTGTTACTGAAGTCGCTATTGATAGAGGGTGACTGAGGCAGAGCCGCTAGACTTCTGAAACATGGATCTACGGTCCTTGTTCTGCGGCACCATAGAAGACCCCCTCCCCTAGGGTTGCTTTGCTCCGAAATAAGGAGGTGGGGAAGAGAAATATATAAAAATTAAAGTAACAAAATTAAAATATAAAACAATATTAGTTATAAATAAATAATCAATATAAAATAATTAACTTATAAAAAAGAATTAATAATTTATTAACTTTAATATAACATTAATTAAGCTAAGATAATAAATTAGAATTTCTTAATTAAATTTATATTATCTATAATTTAATGTGGTGTATTAAATAATTATTTTTTAAAAAAAACTATACATAATAATAATTTATTATTAACTAAAATAAGATAGTATAATTAACTAAAAATCATAAATGATTTAATTTTATTAATTAATAAAAAAAATTTGTAATTAACATCAATAACTTTAAATTAATAACAAATGTAATAATAAATTTATTAATTCTTTTAAAACTTTTTATAAACTAATGTCTTTAATTATTAATTATTTATTCTTGGTTTGTGTGTTTTTCTTGAGCAGGTTCATTCATGGGTCTTAAATGCGACCACTTACATTCAACTAACTCACATGGAGTTAGTTACATGAGAAAAATTAGTGTGATGTGTCTGTGGTGAAAAAACGCACATGTGCGGTGCACATTTAAGAAATAGACTATGTCAGTTGAAGATGGTGGGTGAAATGTAGTAGATTATGGAGGGTATAAAAGCATATTAGTAGCATAACATGGGGGTACATGCATGAGAGGACCCTCATTAATTCGATGAACACATCAGACTCGAGCAAGGAATTGATTCGATCATTCACTCAGAGCAGAGTAGAGAACCTGGAGCACTTCTCGGAGAGCCATTCATTAGAGTTATGAGGGCTAGGAGCATCAGTGATTCATGTGAGCAGAGGTATTTTTCTTCTTCTGTTTTATTTTATTTCTCTTTCTCTATAATTGAGTGATTTTTGGATTCGTAATTGAAACAATGTTAGGCTAAACACTTCCAGTTTGGGGTTAAAAATCGAATCTAATGGTTCTTATCTTTTTCTATAATCACTATTATTTTAATGTGATTGGAATTGATCAACGAGGTCAGATCTGATTACATTCAATTACAATGTACCACCTTCACTTAATCTCATATTTCCACATTCATACGGAGAGTTTAAATGTGGATTAATTTCCATGATCATTTAAATTGAAATTAAAACTACAGAACATAAGAAGAGTTTGTTCTGCTATCTCTTTCAAACCAAAATGTTTAAGTTGATCAATCTATGAGTAAAGAAATCTAATATTGGTCCACCTGAGTGATTTAGCTCTTGGCGGTGGAAATAAATCACTCTTTTCAGTGATTTTAGTTGTAAATAATATCGTGAGAAGGAATGTTTTCAGAACCAGTAGAGTTGATATTTTCCCTGAACGTATTTCTATAGATTGTTCATTCTTCAACAAATTATTTCTCTGTTACTTACTGTTTTTAGATCTATTTCTTGTTTTGATACAGTTTTGAACAAAAACTAAAAAGATGTGTTGTTTCATTTGTGGCTTATAATAAATAACAAAATTAAAAAAATATATAAAAATAGAAACTCAATCCCACATCTTACAACAGTGGGGTCTTTAGTTAGTTTTTAGAAGATTATTGGTCAAAATATCCTTCCCTGTGGGTTCGACCCTACTTGCCACATATACAGTTGTTAGTAAAAATATAAATTTTAAACATTGATTAACTTCAATGACAGTCCAGGTCATGTACATAAGTCATATGAATAAAATCCTCAACAAAATTCAGGAAATAGTACTATACATTAGTTGATTTCATGTTTATTGGCCAATAGGTAAAACCATATGTTTTGGACTAGTTGAAATTTGAAAAAGGATTCATGTTTTTTTTTGTGGGTGGTACAAATTTTAAACCAATATTTGTAATGAAATAATGATTGTTGGAACCCTTAACATTATTTTTTTATATGTGGTATAAGGACCATGATTTGTCTCCGGAGTTTGGATGAGTTTCAAACGTATCGGGCCACAATGAACATTATTTCGGGAAGAGTCAGTTAAGGGAGTACAATTTTCCATGGTTAATGCTAATTGTGAATCCTTTTTGTAAAGATCCTTGGTTTGTTTAAACCATGTGAGGGATTCCAGCTAACCAAGAATTTTGGTTCATAGGGTCCTGATGTTCAGCATGGTTGGCACACAATTTTTCTAATTGTGTGACGCAAGTATACGGGTAGGGGGTGTCCTTGGGCTATATCACCTCATGGTTAGTGCACAATTGGTAAACTATTCAAGTCAAATATGTGTCTTTGAGGTTATTTGTGTTGAGTCACTATATTTTTAGCACATGATTTTTCTAATTGATCAACCTAACTATGTCCTTCTTAAAAAGGGTAAAATTCTCAATTTCCATTTATGACCTTAAAATGTTTTCCAACCCATTTCCTCTCCCATTTCACACCATTATCTCCTCATGCACTCATCCTTACAATCCTATTCCTTGGTTGGTTTCTCTTTTATTCATGGTTCAATTCAAGAAAACCTCTTTGTGTTGAAATCCTACATTCTAGGCTATTATTCCTCTTGCATCCTTTTCCTATTTTCTTTGTTATATGGGATTTTATTTCCATGAGATCACATATACCCTTTTTCTGATTGGTTTTCAATTGATAAAAATATCTATCATTTCAACTCGAATCATATATTTATATGGGATAAGTGAATTATCGTTATTATAATTTAGGTGGTCTATGGAATTTCCCTCAAAGTTTTGCATGTTTATAGTATGTATCAATTTTATTAATTAGATCTTCCATATATCACCTCTAAAATGTTAAAATATTAAATTTAATTTTATATACTATGATCTCGATCTTTCATGAGGTCTATTGAAATTTTTAGAGGTGTGGAACTCAACATGAACCTCTTCATTGGGTGCATCACTTTATATTCTCTAATGATGATTTCTTTTGACTACCCATAACGTCGATAAGTGTGTTTAGACTAACCACTTAAAGAACAAGTGATTAATTTGAACTAAATAAATTCTTATATGAAAAAGAAATAAACATGGAAACACTCCAATTATTAAATATAATAAATTATTATTATCCACTTGTAAGTGGGGTGGAAATTAGAATGGAATGAATTTCTTTGATAGGGATATTGGAAATGATTCTTTACACCCCTTGGTCCTAGTCCCTTCATAAGTATTTTAAGGGACCAACCTAGAAAATAAATTGAGTTATATTAATAAAATAATTTAATCATAACCCTCTTAAATACATGTAAATAATTAAAAAATGAAATTTCTAATAGATTTGGGTATTTTAATTATTTTTTCTCTATCATTATAGTCATATTGAATTTATTCCCTATTGTGTATTGGGTGGTTGAATTATGACTGATCATGTTCATGAATGGATGTTTATTTGGAACTATATGGGTTATCTTCTCTATATTATTATAGGATATTGTTTTATATTACACTTACATTATTTATTAATAGTTACACTATATTTACTACTGATCCATAGGGTATAGTCTTCCTATTTTACGACCATTGGACCCTTTCTTCAAGTAATCATCCTTTAGTATATGGGGAGGTGCACATGATTCATGTGGGGAACCGTCTCAGGGAAACAGATTGGTTTCTCCTAGTATAAGAAGTTACAATGTGGTATCAGAACTTATTTTCCTTTTTCATACTATTTTGGGTAGGCATATTGGAGATGAAGACATTTCATAAATTTGTAATGAGTCAATTCCTATGATTATTTAACCCACATATAAGGAAAAAAATGTTTCTTGGGGTTGGACTTGATGTATTGATTTCTTATTGTTACAGTTGTATTATTTCAATGTTGGGTGATGCATTTGATTTTGGGAATTTGTTATTATTATTATGTATTTTTACCCTTATTTGGATACATCAAGAAAGTATTTGATCATGCGTCATGGTCACCACCAGAGCTTTTATATGTCACGCATATGACATTCCATGTTTACAATATTGTGTGAATTTCCTGTAGTGTTTTCTATGTGCCCTAATTTCTATATCTATAAATTGACAGAAGTTTTTCATAGGTAAATGAGAAATAATGCTAGATTATTAATTTTTCTACATTAACCTAAATAGTTATTTCCACATATCACGATATTGGAACCATAATTAACAAGTTATAACACGTTTGGGACATGGAACCAATAGTTCATGGGATAAAATGTTAGATTAGCATGATTAAATGGATTGAAATTTTAATTTATAAATATTTTATTCATATTAATTAGGATTAGTGATCCATATAATCGAAAAATCATATATGCACTCATTATTTCATGATATTGGGTTTAAGACTCTGGCTACAATTACAAGGAATAAAATTGTAAAATATAAATATTTGGTCTTTAGAATTTGGGAATGGTGATTCATCTAAATGAGTTGTGTGAAAGTTAAAAAGTTTTTACATTCTGACACATAAATTATTTTTTTCATTTTAATGGGATGCAAATATAAATTTATAGATCATGGACTCATATAAATTAGGAATGGGTTTCTGTATAACAAAACCCATATTTGCATGATAAGAACCTTAGAGGTCACATTCTTTGTTATATTCCTCGGTTCTTAACCTCTTGGGGGTAAGTTTATGATAAATAGGGGTGTGTTTTTAATGTTTCGTCATCCACTTATATAGTTTTACATATAAATGTATGGGGGTAACTTTCTTTACATATTCTCCCATTAAATTATAAATACTTTTTATATTCCTTGATTATTACCTATATTTGATGTTAGTTAAATAAAATTATAATTAAAACCTAATGTGTGTTTTCCTCTATAGCTATTAATTTACATTTTATTTAACTAATTTATTTTTGAAAACATATGGATGAATTAAATAGTTTAAAAAGAGTAAATTATTTGATAATGTTCATATAATGTTCCATTTTAACGGATAAATAATGTTATTATTATAGTTGTAAAAAGTTTTCCTTTATGAAAAGTAGTTGAAATCAGATGTATGTGAGCCTCTTTAAATTTTTATAGTGATTTTGGACTAATGTGACTGATAAAATTAAAACCATTGCTGGTTATAATATATTCGAAGCTCAAATAATGATCATTTTAATGTTTCCTTAAAAGTTACATTGAATGGAAATATGGTAATTGGTTGTAGGTTTTAGTGACTTTTTATGTTGTGTTTGACCTTGAGGTTTGACGCTAAAGCCTAGTAACCTTCTAGGTGTGACATTAATTTTAAATATGATAGTTGGTGCTTTATTAAGGGGTTAATCTATCCTGGATACACCCTTGAAGGTGGGAAACTGCTATACTTTTGAGCCAAGATTCTATGAAAGTTATGTATCATTCTTCATCCAGTGAGTTGGTTTGGACATTTTTCTAATGAAACGACACCCTAATGCATATGGGTGGTTTTATGGTAAGTGAACCTTTAAGAGTTATTATCATACACAATTTTAAAATGATTGTTAGATCCTTATCATTTCTAAACTCACACCATGATGCTCTTAGTAGTAGTTCCTTATGATGATTTCCAGAGGGGATCGAGGTCTAGTAACTTGATGCTTTCTAGGTGATGTTATTATGATATTATTGTCCAGTTTGAACCTCATTGGTTGATCATGTACTTACCTACTTCTAGTTTCACCTATTTTGATATATTTTACAAGCATATTATATGTTATGTAATATAAGTGTTTATGTGGTATGTGATTATCATGTGATATACCTTAGGGTAAGGTGAACTAACCTTGTGGACTTATTTGTGGTTTCATTGGTATAGCTTGTATGAAGACATAGAAGAACTTATTTTTGATTCATAAAATAATGAATCAACTAAAATTTGTTGGATCTAGGGAAACCAATGAAAGAGGATGGCCTAAGTTATGAATTCATTTTTAGGTAATGATCCTAGTAATAAGCTCATTTCAAGACTTAAAGGTGGAAGGTGATCATCATTTTTATTAAAGTTGTGATCATGCTTATGGTTTTCTAAGAAACACCTAGGTTGATTGGGTATCACGAATATCTTTGATATGAAGGACTGTTTGGGTTCCTAGTCTAGTTGACTAATTAATGTTTATTTTATACCTTAGTATCATATAAAACATCATAATGTGCGTAGTAATTTGATAAATAACAGCACCAGTGTGGTACATGATACTGAATAATAGTACCAAGGGAGGTACTGGCATGTTTGAACTAATTTGTCTTATAGAATGGTCAATTTGGACTTATTCATGAATGAATCTTGGGTGTATAATTCAGATATTTAATCATGTGGTATGGGATACAAACCCACTATATATTAAAAGTTTAATTCAAACTAGTTTTAGATAAATACTATTTTTTAATGGAACTTCATTGTGAAACAAGGTATATGTTGATGATCAAAAAATTAGGATATGATTCCTATAGGAATGGAGACCTAGAGCATTGGGTATATTAATGGAAGTTCCTTATCAATAGGGATAATTTGGATTTAAAATGGGTATCATGATATGGTTCACCAATGATTGATCATAGACTTTCATTTAGGGAGATTTGGTATCACCTGTTGTTAAAAAAGTATGGAAAATTAACACAAGATTGGATTAGGGATGGAAATGAAAGATTATTGATGAGATATTAAAATACTCATAGTTCATAGTTGATCATTCCCCATATCATGACAAAATCATAAGAATGCTGGGAGAGCCTCAGTTATATTCCAATCGACCTAAATATCATTTTTGTCTTGATGGATAGACTCTTTGGTATTTTTATCGAGTAGCAGTTTAAGGTAAACTATAAGAAATTATGTTCACTAGTGTATTTATAATGGTTATACTAAGGTGGGGAGAGGAACTTTGGTCATTGGTGGGATAATTTCATGTGATAAGGGGTGGAGAACCTTGAGATTAGTTTTGGGATGGTAATTTTGGCATCCATATTTCATTAAATAAATGGAATAATGTACTCTGATATTTCTCATTCAATATACGGTATAGTTTTGAATACAGATAGAGTGGAATATGAGAACATGTATTAATCTCATATTATCTTATAATGATCCATGGATGATGTATTATGAATGTTACAATACTTATGTTATAGTACAATTTGTTTTTTGAAAAATGGATGGTTCGATTAGGAATCGTCACTAGAAGTCTGGTACATGCTTTAGTGTGTGTGATCAAAAAAATCTTTATATGAATTCAGATAAACACTACTGGGATCATGTTTCGGTGATTTTTTGGTTGTTAGAGTCAATCATTTTAAAAAAAATCAATCATTATTGGTCTGACTTGTGTTTTCTTAAATATATGTAGAGGAAAATTATAAATAATATCAGGAACGATGTTGGGATAAGACAAGTGAACTTTAATGTCATGTCATGGGGTTTCAAGGAAAATAGTTTGTAACTATTGAAATATCATTCATTGGGAGCTCAAATAACTTGATAAAAACAAATTAACAAGGGTATATTCCAAGGGTTCAATATTATAAACATATTGGAAAGGTCTCTAAGACAATAAGGGTGTGCACTAATAGGAAATTCTGATAGTGGGAATACTATATTTTAGAATTATCAGTTGGGAGATAAAACCTATGGTTAGAAATACCATAGGCTAGTTAATGAGAGAGACGAATGCATTATAATATATTGAGTTATATGTTATTGGGAAAGAATATTTATAGTGTTTCATTTCCATTTACAAGCATTATATTGAGTTTTAATAGAGTACATACCATGTGATTAATGTAATGGTCGAACAAGCATTGAGCATTTGGAACTGCAACACAGCCATTTGAACAAGAGTTAATGGCCTATGTAGGTTGTTTATTTAAATTTAATATCACCCGATACTTCTTGGGTACGATACTTTCTTTTATTTGTAGGTTCTAACACCCCGTGTTTTCCTCGGTTTAAATTTTCAAAAGGGATTTGAGTTTTTCGTTTAGTGGGGGGATAAATTTTATACTATTATTTGGAAAACAATTATTGTAATTATGACCCTTAAAATTATTATTTAGATGTTTATTAAGGATAAATATGTGTCTCATGAGTTTGGATGAGTTTTGGAATCACTAGGCTTCCAGAACTCAATTTTGGAAGAGGTAGTTAAGGGTGCACGGTTGGTGCATGGTTAAGGCTAACCGTGTGAGCCAAATTACTCAAACTTTTTATAGAGGTGAATGGTTTCATTAAACCATTAATGGTAATCCATTGATCCATTAATTTGTATGTAATAGGGTAAATATTATCTACATGGTTTGAAAATATAAAATTTAATTGTGCAATGCAATCGAGCGGGGTAAGGGTGTGCTTGGGTAGTAGCACCACACATTTGGCACATGGTTGGTAAACCATGGGAGTAAATTATGCGTCTTAGATATCATTTAGATATATTCACTTACTATATGAAACATTTTTATATTAATTGTGTAGCCTACCCTTTCACCTCTTAAAATGGGGAAAATTACAATTTTTTCCTCCGACCCTAATATGTTTTTAACCCCGTTTATCTTCCAATTTCACTCTAATATCTCCTTGCATACCCCTCCTTCCTATCTACACCTTTTGAAGGTTCCTCATTTGCTCTTGGTTTGATTAAATAATAATTCATCTTTTTAAATCCCATTGGTAAGGATAATACTCCTATTACATCATTTGACTATATTATTTACAATATTGGATGTTTTTTCAATGTGGGTTCATATTCTCTATATTTTGGGGAGATGTCTATTATTTTGATTTATCTTGGTTTGTATGGAATAAAAACTTAATATTTGATATTTGAAGAATAATTTGTGTAAGGTAGGTGTTCTATGGATTTTTCCACAAATTATAACATGTTTATAATATGTCTCAGTTGTGCCGCACACCCAATATTCTACATATCACCTATAAAATGTGAAACTCTTATATTTAGTTATCTAGACTATTACCTGGTTCCTCCTTGAGGCTGATTAACATTATTAAAGCCAGGTATATCAACATGAACAAACCCATTATATTTTCAACTTATATACCCTGTCAAATATTGCATGTAATTACCCAAAACACCATTATGTATGTTTGCAATAAACTTTTAAAGAGGAGGTGATTAATTTTAACTAAATAAATTATTAGATGTCATGGTACTGCACATTTTTGTATTCAAATTTTTAAATATAATTCTTTATTATTACCCACTTATAAGTGGAATAAAAATTAGAATGGAATGAATTTCTTGGATAGGGATGTTGGATATAACCCTTTACACCACTTTGGTCCAAGATCCTTCATTGTTATTACAAGGGGCAAGCCTAAATGAATAAATTGAGTTGTATTAAGGAATACAATAAAACATGACCCTATTTAATACTTGTAAATGAATTGGAAAATTAAATGGTCTTGATTAATCATGTTCTATGGCATGAACTTTACCCAAGGCCATTACTAGCATCTTAAATTCTGAACGGTTGGAAAATCATCTTTTGGTATATGTTAAGACATTACATGAATGAATTGATTATTATTCATATTATACCATAGTGATTGTTTTGAAATGGTTAAGGGGAGTGTTGTAAATTATACATCATTCTCTCTTATTGTGAGATGTAGGACATGATTCTTCATATAATCCTTTTGTATATTGGGAATGATGTACCTTATCCATTATAAGTGATTGTTTCACATGGAATCCCTTATCCTTCATATGAGACTGTTGGGCATGGAATCCCTTATGATTTATATGAAGTTATTGAGAATGAAGTCCCTTATCTTTCATATGAAAATATTGTTTAGGGTACCCTGCATTATTTATATGAAATGATTGTGCATGAGTTCCCTCATCATTAACTAAAATCATTGGTAATGGAATCCCCAATTTAAAGTATGAGACATTAATAAACTCTTATTTTGGTTACCTGGGACTTAATCCTGGTTTATTCACTGGTATATATATCTGTGTGTGTGTTTGTGTCTTTTTGTACATCTATATGTATGTATGTATATATAATATCTTGTTTAGAGATGTTCGTTATTGGGATGAATTAGGTAAGATATATCGTGTGTTTCCTGGGGAACCTGAGATGACACATGTTATATTTTACATTCATTACACTACTTATTATTATACACAAACACTGTATAATTTTTGATTTAAAGGCATTGTATGCATTATATGTTTGTGGTGGTGGAATATTGTGTTTTACTCACACGCTATTTGGGATTAGGATTGGTGCCCGAACAAATCTACTAACTACTTGTTAGCACTAGTCTTGTGCCTCTATTTTTCATTTCCTATCGAATGGGACTGGACATAGAGCTAGGGGTCATCAATGCACTTGGAATACATACTGGATGGGACTTTTATTTATTTATTCTGTATCAGACTAGTCTCTATTATGTATTATCATTTTTTATTAACTTCTGGTATTATGACTCAGTATGTTCATGTATGGTTGTTTATTTGGCTCAATTCATGTTATATTCTCTCTATTATTGTCAGCTATTATTTTATCTCCCACTAACATTATTTGTTACTACATACACTATATTTAGTATTGATACATATAGTATAGTCTCTCCATAATTGCACCATTATACCCTCAGTACATGTCGGTTGGCTCTGGTGTACGAAGAGAAATATTTCATTCCATGTTGAAAAATAAATCAAGGTGTCGAAATAGTATCTGCAAGGCTAAGATGTTACACCACATGTATATAAGTTAACTAACGTAATAGGTTTCATTGTTTCAATCTCTACTGGATTGTGAATATTTCTCATTATATTTTTTAGTGACATATACCACATATATTGAGTGTTTCACATTAAAGATTTGGTATATTTATTAAAGAATCATTTTTTCAATATTATTTATATTTTTATTCCCAAAATGGAAAAATGTTTTATTTCATAGCTGGTTTTTATCTTTTATGATCATGTAACATAAATTTTAATCTTCAAAAATATGAATCAATTTGTGATTTCTAATTTCCCCTTTAATTTTATTATTTAGTCATTCAATATTTTTATGAAACATCCATTATTCTATCATATCACCACATTATCAATACCATAATGTTGAGAAAATTAATCATATTATTCCTTAACCCAATGATAAAGAGAAAATCTATGCATTTCTTCTTACTAAATGTTTTCTATCCAACTCTTTGCACAATGTAGGATCTGTTACTTGTATAAGTGATAACACCACTATCATTACATTATATTACTTTCAATATTTTTTTTGAAAATGTTTAATAGGAAACCACAATAATGTATACACAACATATCTCTTTTTTTAAGCTTGTAAACTACTTTAAAAACCATTACATATTCTTGATTATTTCTTTTCTTAAATTATTTGCAACATGTTTTATTAAACTATTCAAATAACCTGGTAAGACCTCATAGATATTGTTTCCAAGATGATTACACCTTCACCAAGTTTCCTCATGGGAATAAAAAATGTTTTTCAATTGTAGATTTCCTTTTGGATGTTGCATCAGCTAGAATTTATGAATTTCAGTTTTAATCTAACATTATTTAATACCTCTCTTTGATTAAGGGAGTGAGAGATTATTAAAATAGATATAGGATTCATACTCAAATAATTCACAATGCCAATATCTCTCCTCAAATAAAAATCTCCTCATATCAAAAAATTGATCTAAAAAATCTTCTCAATATTGATCTTTTTATGTTTATATACACCCCTATTTTCAACCCGAACAAGTTTACAAGCCTTATTTTTTACCTGGACCATCCCCTCAGGCTTTGTCTCAGTATTATTTTCTCCCTACACATATTTTTATATGGAATTACCATTACCATTAATGATTTTTTAATTTCATATATATTCCATATTTTGGGAAAAAATTACCATATTTTTTATTTTTTCAATATTACTACTACTAAATTTGGAAGCCTGAGTGTCCAAAAAAAATTTCATGGCACTATGGGATAATCATTGGGCTACCTAATAGATTAAGAAACATTTTCCCCTACTTTGGAGATCTCACAAACATCATTCATGGATTTTTTTTAACTCTATACCCTTGGATTTTTATAAGTAATTTTCAAAATCAATTATAATTGAATTAAGAACCATCAATTATTTACTCTTTGAAATTAAAGTTTCAGTTTTAATATCATGAATTGTTTCTCTAACCTTAATATTTAGATTTATATATCAAATATTTTAGTTTAATTCAATTCCCATCTCTACAATATTTTTATACTTTTACTCATCATGGTATTTCCTTAATAAATCATTCTCTTTAATTAATGCCTCATTATATATTTTTTGTCTCCTGTTTTCTTTCATGTGAAATATGACCTCCTCTATAAGTTGAAAATCTATTATTGTATTTTTATCTCTTATTTATTATTCATTTATTCATTATTCTACATCACTCAAGGGATCTTGAGGCTGATTTTATTTGTCTTGGATGGTTTTTTCACTTTTACCCTCTAAGTCTTCTTTTTCTCTTTCACTTTACTCATTATAAGATGTGGCATAAAGTTATGAGAAATTATTTAAATTTGTTATTGTGTTATATTTCCCTGTGACATTATAAAATATCAATTATTTCATCTTTGATCCATCTAAAACTTACTTTATAATTTTTTGGGTAAGCCATCCTTCTCATATTATTCTTTCATCCCAGAGAAACATGTTAAAAATTGGATAATTTTTCCATAATTAACATATTTAAATAAACTCCTTACTCTAAATTTATATTTACCATAATGAAATAATATTGATGATAAAGAGAAAACCTCTTCAATGTACTTTGAATCAACTGTATAGTTAGTTAATTCCTTTAAAGACAACTTTGGATCAACATAATTTAATTATTTTATTTCATTTAAATCTATATCCTTTTTTAATTTTCATTTTCAATTTATGGATATCTTTCTTAATTATACATAATAGATCGATATATTTTTGTGTTTTTTAATGGTATGCTCATTCAATTATTGATCCTCAAGTGATTAAGTCTTTATATTAAGTTTTTCTAGGAAGATTCTCATCCCTTTCTTCATAATGGAATAATCATTAAGATTATCATCATATAATTTAATTGACATTATTGTTTTACAAGAATGAATAAATAAATTATCCAATGATTCAGCATATTCTATTCAGATATCTTTAAACTAATCCTAGTAGGTTTTTAATCGAGACTATTTGACCTTATTGTCTCCTTTATATAAATCATAGATTACTCTCTAGATTACATCTTTTGAATACATTCCAATAAATCATGATAACACCTTCTCTAAGAGTTGTGAGAGTAACACATTGTGTTATCTCCCATCATATTCAATATTTTTCTTATCAATAAAATTATATTCCATTCTAATTTTTTAAATATAAACACCATTTTCATTGATTTTATGATAGTATAGACTGAGTGAAAAAAGATATGAAATCATACAATATCTCCAGAGATGAAATATATTTCCATAAAACATAGGAACCTACTTATTTTTTATAGTATTCAAATACTCTCTTGATTTATTCAATCAAACATAAATATATATAATTATAAATAGACTCAAATCCTAAGGAATCATAAATAGAAATGCATATAAAGAATTTATTTGAATCAAATTAAAAGTAATCATATATTTAAAGTGATGAAAATTATCTTCATGAAAGATGGCTCTGATACTTCTTATTAAGACCAGGGTAAAGACTTCGGTAAGGGGGGGACTAGTAGTCAAAAAAACATTAACTCCCAATTTAAAATAACAATATTATCGTCATCAATTACAATAGAATGACTTATTTTGGTGAGGATGTTTTGAAGTTAGGATGTGAAAGAAAGAACACACATGAGCATAAATATTTTTACAAGGTACAATTACCCTATTATCTAATGGATAATTCTTCGTGTGAATCTATCATGATCCCATTCCAAATATTCAGAATAAATATTAAATGAATATGAAAAGGATCAAGAGGATTTTATTGAACTCTAATTAAATAAATAAAAATTACCATCAATAAGTCAAATTATCTTCTCTTATCATGAGTTAAGTGACTATGGAATTTGGACTCGGTGTAAACCCTTATTCTTCTCATCAAAATCCTTTTCAATCCCTATTGGAATTATATTTTAATAAATTTTTCTATGTATTTAATCACACACACTTTAATTGGTGGGTCACCCATTTATTTATAGTAATCATAATCATTACAGTGTTATTCCTCCACTTATAGAGTGATTCTTAGATATGAAATATACAGAATAATGAATCCCAAGGATATAAAAGTATCTGAAAATATCTTTCACTGGATTTGGGGTATGGAACATTGACTAAACCATGGAAACTTTTATTTCTCTAGAACTATAGATCAAATAATCTTCTATAATAATACTCATTATGTATTATTACATTCACTACCATATATAATTCTTAAATTTAACACATATTCTAATGTGAACCATTCGTTCATGATAAAACGTCCAGTTGACCCTCCAAATAGTGTGGAACATAAGTCTTCTAGGGTCATCTTCCTGGTGTATTCCACTAATTCTAATCTTCATAGATGAACTATTTTGTCACAATTCTCTCTTCTATGATACAAAACATTTTTCAATACATTTATTCCTCCCTACATTAGGTGGACTCTTATCATGAATTATATAAACTCAATAGCACATCTTTTAACAAAAGCTGAAAACATTCCTCCATTGGTAGAATCATGGTATAACCCAAGTGAATATGGTTTTGTTCTCATAAAATGAGATAAATCCATTTTTTTATTAAAAATCTCATTAATGACTCCCTCTCACCTAATGTAATGTTTTCCCATCCGTAATTAACTTCATCCAGTTATGGTGTGATTGTATTATTTATTATTACTTTGTAAAACTATAGCAGATATTTATTCCTTTCATTTCTATAAAACTCCACTCAAATATAAAGTGATTATAAATCAAAAATGGTAATGTTTTCAATTAATATAACATGAAAATATCCCAGAATCAAAGATAAATTATACTTTAGAAACAATTCATGGAATAACTTTACTATAAAGTTAATATAAAAACCATACCATAGGATAGAATATATATTGTTTGATCCCTTCATCCCTTAGTGTAAGATAAATTCCATATTGAACACTTTTTAATTGAGATTGAATTAGTTCAATTTAGTTGCCATTTTTTCAATTCACTTCATGAGGTTTTTTCAAACTTCAGTTGTTTAAAGTTCTATGATACTAGTCTTTAAGTGCCATCATCCATCCATATAAGATATTTTAAATTTTTTCTCAATTCCTTACAACATTTTTTCTCCTCGGTATAACTTATAATTAGAGGAATATTACTCTTATAAGTGGATATGATTCTCATCTATTATTTATACTATATAGGAAATCCACCCTCACCATATGTGAGACTTCGAACATGGCCTCATTACACGAGTTTTAAGGGTTAGGCAATGACTCTATGAATCCACATGATAGGTCAGTTAGTCCCATGTCATGAATCATAGGAGGAACTAGAAATTAATTCTAAAAAAATTCATAATGCTTTTAATTGAGTATCTTGAACTCATGCCTGAGATCTGATACTAATATATAGGTCCTTCCATCCCTCCATATGAGATATTGTCCACTCTAGACCATTTCCTCATAGCGGTGTTTTTCTTATAGATCACATTCTATCACTACAAAAATACTTTTTACAGGGGTAAGATTTCCATTTGGTATTTATAAATACATGAATCCCCTCATTCCCATGTTGGGATCATAACATGGGCTTATAGTTTTACTAATAAGGTTCTTGGAATGATTACTAAAATCCAAATGGGAAAAATTTTAGTCTCATGTCATAAACCAGATGTAGGGATGAACTTTGGTTCCAAAACCATCAGGTGTATGTCAAAATTTTTGTTCCTATTTTGAGTAAATTCACGGATTCACATGAAAGAATTAGGTTTTCAAGTTAACTCAAATCAGGTTGTAGATAGTGACATGGTTGATAATGTCCCTCATGTCACACAGATATGGTTAAGAGTTGTTTTTGTTCTCTTTTAGTTAGGTATTTTATATAAAATTATTCTATTTATATTTCCTCTTATATTTCTAGTCTCTTTTACCTTTTTTATTTTTTTTATTTTACTTATGTAATATTCTTGATTTTAGGGATATGTTTTAAACAATTGATGATGGTTCTATCTTATTTTCTAGTTAATATTTGTTATGAGTCTCCTCTTGTGTTATGAAATCATCTATTACACGTTTTTAATTTTGTTTCAATGTTTTTTATTTTTATATTTATTATGAAAATATATGGATATTTCATTCCAAGTTCCTATAACTAATCCTTCCTGTTTTATTATATTGTCAAAAAATTATTCCCAATTGTGTATCATTGATTCTAAAGCACCATTTCATATCCTATGGGTACTGGTAATTCTCTAAAAGTCATGTTATATGCTATCATGGGTATTTTGTTTTTGGTAAATGGGGTTGGTTTATAAACAATTGTATCAATTTCCAGTTTGATTTATTCTAGTTAGGTAATCAAGTTAGACAAGAGTTAATATTGATAAGACTTCAGTGGTATGTTTCCAATGAGATTATATTAAACACATATCATAAAGAGCCTCAAGATTCCATGTGATATTGGGAAATGATTTTTTTAATGTAATATAATTTTATTTTTTGGATTCTATGTAGTTTTGAGTTGAGGAATAGAATATTGGAGGGTATTTTTACCATGAAAGGTTAAGAAACATAGGTTGTAGTTCTTATGGTAACCATGAATCCCAGTCTATAAGGATTCGAGTATTCCACAAAATAGTTACCATATAGTTTAGAAAACCATGAAATATTATCATGAAACTATATCTAAACCATCTAGTGAGGCACAAATAATTACTTCATGTTTTTCTAAATCATGTTTACTAACTATGCACAGTGGGAAACTCTGTGATTTTCATTTTTTCTTCATTTAATTTCTATTATTTGATTGTTATGGTTGCTTATTTTATAGTTAAAATTAATCTGTTTCTATTTATTTAATTTTAGATTAATTTCAGTGAGTTTAATTGTTTCTTATATTTTTTAATGTTATTTTATTATAATATCATGCCCCCTAAAATTTCTCTAGATATTCCACTAGATGGATCACATATAACATTCTAAAAACTAATCCTATAGTTGATCATAATTTCATCAATGCTGTGATGATAACTATTCAATCCCCGAACCAAGGGGTAGAACATGATCCGGGTCATTCAAAGGTAGAATGGTCTAATTTAGATCGAGATAAGTACTGAGCTGAATAATTTCTTCTCGATAATATTTTATTTCTTCTAATGAAGTTGTAATACTAAAAATGATGACGAATTGTAGGAAAATATCCAAATAATCATCTAATTCCTTGAGAACCCTGGATCTATTGAGATGAAATGTAGCAAGTTTATTGTTGACAACCCAAAGAAAAATAGAGGAATTATACTATTTAGGATTATTTTTATGAGAACCTATAGTTGAAATACTCCAAGGTGATGTTCACTCAGTAGTTATAGCCATATACAATGGCATTGGAAGAGTATCCAGATTGTTTTACCTCCAAAAAAGAAATTATATGGTTATAAAATATAATTAATAATTTTATATTCTTTTTTAACTTCACACATGAAATAGTTTTTGAATGATAAATTGAAATCCCAATGGTTTGAAATGGGTTTTCAATCAAGAATTTGATCCCTATTTTATCTATTAATACTCCTCACCTATATGAACGTGGTGGACTGATTCTTGGTGAAATGAGTCTTGATGGTTTAAATAGACTAGTTCAGAATGTCAAGAATGATTGAGTCACATTTTATTCTAATTGGGGATAAAGATGGTATTCTTGTAAAAAAGAGTAAGTCATATGAATTTATATAGGGTTCTTATAATGGATCAAGTAATCTATACCAGTCAACTTCCACCAACCCTATCAGGATAAAATATATTATATTCCATAAATGTGGAATGGTTCATCATATGAAACCATCCTACTCAAAATCACACAAGACATATCACCCTGGTGGGATTTTGGATCACCTATATTGGTTTATGGAATAAATACTTCTTAAGGTGTAGGATTCTTGGCCTCTAAGGGGTATCATGTTCAATCAGATGCATATAAAGTTATTACACTTTAACATCAAGGTTGTGTAGGTAGATTTGGGTCATCATATTTTTAGATACAGTTGATATCTAACCCATATTCTAATGGGATACCACTGACTCACTCAATGTGAGGTAATTTCATGTGGGGAAACATGTACATGTTTAATTGGATATGGGACTAAAAATTGTTTGAGATACTGTTATTTTTGCATCATCTATAATAACTTATTTATTATATTGAGTAACTATAATTATTTTTTTCTTCTCATGACATGTATATATTATATATTTTATCTAATACCATGTCATTTATTATAAAGATAACTAAACAACTTGGGTAAAATAGATAATGTGTCTTCATATGTCCTTCGTGTTTCATATTCTTATGTGAAGTGGAGACAACATGGGATTTTTTCATCTTGACATGGATCCCATTAATAATATTATTAGGATGGATTAGAGGATGAAATTGGAAGCCTCTGTTGATTATTTTCATTAGATTTCAAATTCACAGTGGTCCAATTTGATACCCAAATAGGGGAGGGTTGAATCAATGTATCTCTATTTTTCCAATTTATTTCTTTGAGATTAACCCCCATTATTGATTATTATGTGAACCTATAAAATATTTTAAACTCAATTTCAACCAAATAATGTGAAATTGTATGATATCAAGGAATAAAATTGTTTTTACAACATTTATCCACAATGTGTGAGCCTAATCCTTGCTATAGTAGGTTATTATCCCTCACTGCAGATTTTTTCACTAATATCATAATAAAAATACTATTGGTTTTGGTTATTTATTGTCATTAACCTATTCTTTCCATGAAATAACCCATTCCACCCACGGACCGGGCACCTGATCAGCCCCTAAACTACAGAAAGTATATTCCTAGTCACCATGGGCTAGAAACTAGTGTAAAGGTCACATAAATTTATCATTGAGAATGATTTCACCATCAAATAACAATGACCAGCTAAACAAAACCACATCCAATTATAGTATGAATTAAAAATAAGGGGAAATTCTATAAACATAACATAAATAACCAATGAAAAATGGAAATCACTGTTGATTCATGATCATCCATACAATAAAGAAAAGATGACCCAGAATAGGCCACTAACGTCATTTTCCATGTGAACCTCGATCACTCTCCACATCCCAAGATAAAAATATTGACTAATTTGATTAAACAAATAAAAATACCACTGCTAGGGAACATTAAAAAGAAACATTATAATTTTACACAATGAATAGTGAGTATAATGTGTGAGAGAAACCAATCCAAGTAGAATTTCACCGAAGAGATTATGTTATTTCTTTTAAAATAAATATCATTTACACTAATTTCAAATATAATTAGAAAATAGTATTTCCATGATTTCTTATATAGGGAAGAACAACATCACTATCATGGTTGTTTTATAAAACATTCATTTTTATTTTTTTCAAATGAAAACATTCACATTAAAATAATTTCATTGAATGAAGCCTCCTTAAATTGAACAAATATTTTAAACCCTCATGAAAATAACTTTATAGATATAACTTTTTAATGAAAAGTGGATTTATTTTTGAAAATGAAATAAATGAACTAATGACAAATAGACACTGTAGGACTACATCAGTAATAAAATGAAATGGGTAAATAGAAGACAAAATAAAATTTATGTAAATAGAACTAGTTAATGAAATGTAATTCTCCTATGAAATTATCTATTGTTATTGGAAACACACTAGGTCCTAAGGTGAGGCCAATCAAACACATTACTAAATAAGGACTAACATTCCAGTATATATTACATAGAAAAACAACCCACCTAACTAGCTGAAACAAAGGATATAATTTTTTTAACTCTTCACTTACCCTTCCTACTCCATGGGTTGCCTGAAAGATAAATATGTAAGAAGACGGAGGAAACCCCTAAAATTGAACAAGGGTAAATTTTGAAAAAAAAAAGTTCAGGAACTTCAAACTATATTTCCACACATTTTGATAAACCATGTGCCAACTGTGCCTAACAGAATTTTCAAGATATAAAACTCCTTATGTGTTTATCATGTGGTTTTTTCATATATTGTATAACCCATTATCTAGATAACACCAACATAATGGTAAGGTTGTAAAATTTCTACTGGCAGTCACACAACCCATGTGATATAGATAAAGGAAAAACTATGTGTGTTAAAAATTGATAAGGATAATCTCTATATATATTTATATGCATGTTTCATCACACATTTTATCCTTTATCATGAAATAAAAATTCTGAAAGGAAGGAATCCCCAAATAAGTCTCATCTTCAAGATTTACCAAACTATGCAGTGACTATAAATGTAGGGAAAAATATTCAAAATTTAAAAATAAAGACTGAAACTTATAAAAATTTAAATTAACCCAAAATTAATTAATATATTAATATCTATAGTGACACAAGTGTGAAAAAAAATCCCAACTATTCTAATTTTTCCCTATAAATACCTTTAGTAAAAGTGTATGTATCTAAAAAATGTCACAACCACACCCTATAGAATGAGTTGAGTTGGGTGGTGAAGCAATGAGGGAAAATTTTATGAAGAAACAATCAAATAGAGATGATTACTCTAAACTAAACAATAAAGTCCACAAGTACATCCTACATCTCCAAGAACAACATTACATAACCACAAAGAAGATACTAATAGGTATGGAGACTCTAGATAGGTCTCCCTACCATTTATAAATTATATAAATTTCCTTTCAATAAAATAACACCCTACAGTAGAAAAACATCACAATGAGATCACATCACCAAGTATTTCCCTAAAAATATTATTTTAATTCACACCCCTATTAAAATTAATGACTACATGGATACCAAATTCTAATACCAGAAAGGGACACATAACCCAAATATAACTCAACATCTATAACTGAGAACCATACCCAATATCAATAATGAATCTTAACCACAGAAAAAAATTCACAAATTCACCTTATTAAGAAATGGCATGGGATCTTGACCCCAAGTCACATTATAATAGTGGTTAAACTAAGAATTCAATCAGGGAACTGTGCCCCATGGTTCACCAAAAAAACTAGCACTAACAAGTTATCAATAGATCAGAATCATCTCCCATCCTAATACCCAAGAACATACCCATGTTCACTAATTATCAACCCATCAAAACCCCAGCCTCAAAATGGTCACATCTTGCCTCTTAAGAAAACACCACCAAAACCATAATGTACACACACTAATCCAATAACCAAAACAATCCACAAAATAAAAATATAAAAATAATAAATATATACACAAAATAAAGTCTACCAACGAAAAATATTTCACCCACTAGATCAACTCTGAAAGCCAAAACTACCTAAAACAAAAATTAACCTCTCTAATAGGGCACTAGAAACTACATACCAACAACAAAACTATTCCGAAAAAAATACAAAACTACAAGATATATAAAATGGACCCTATAATTCCTGAACTATTAGTTGGGCTACACAGACTAAAAGAAACTCATATCTAATACTCAATGATGGGTCTGGGTAGAATCGACACATGAATAACTACACTTAAGCATAAAATAAGCACTTTATCATTAATAAATGCATTTCTACGATAAATATAAAAACTAATAAGAAACATAAATCAATTTATTACTTCCTAAATAAAATAAAACCACACACAAATTGAATAATATGACTCAAAAAAACACTTCACTTAACAAAATATGCATGATACTGCCTTTTCAAAAAAAACTCATGGTTATGTAAAATAATTAATTTTTAAAAACACCCCCTTCCATTATAATTTTACATGGGAACATCGTTTTCTAAAAAATTCTTCCATCCCATCCAAAAACACTCACCCCATTAGTTTTTCAAATACAAACACCCTATAAACTTCTTTATAAATCCTAATATTACTTATGCTTTTTCTTTTATATCCTAAAACACCTTCAAAATTTATTTTAAAATAAAAGTACCCTTGAATCATTTTACAATTATTAAAATCCATTAACATTCCCTTAAAAATAAGTTTTATAAAATTCTAAAAATGGATTCCCTTTTTAATTATAAAATATTTTTAAAATACTATTTTTGAATTGAATGACATTGAAAACAAACTTCGAAACCAATTTAAATCCCCCTTTTTAAAATCTGAGACTTTTATAAATCTCACTTTACCACACAAAATAAATATAGTAACATCACTGCCATCAAATAAAATTTAAATTATTCAACATGGAAAAAATTCAAAACCAATTTCCAAAACATAAAACCAAATTTTATTGGAAACCCCCAATAATTCAAACATAAATATCATATAAACTATATTCAACCACATAAATTCCCCATAAAACTCCCTTAATTGACACCACAAAAATGGAAAACACTATTGAGATCATTTTTTATAATGATTTTGTAAAAATAAAACTTCTTAATGGGGATCAAAACAATTCATGGTTTTACTACATAGGCTAGTAAACCGAGACCCAAGCAAGAGATAGTCCCTATAATGGTTGTAGACCGATTTTATATGGGCTAGATAAGGTTTGGAAGACAATCTATACTAATTTTATAACCTAGTTCATTCACCACTTTCACATAATGAATATCAAGATGTCCCCAATATCACATATATACTCAATAGGGATATAAATATTCTAAAAACATATCAAAATTTATCAAATAAACCAGAAATTTAACTGAAAATCTATTCTAAAATTTAATCAACCAATGGAAATGTGATGTTACAAACAGAAATGGGATTGTGATCCCCCCACTCACACCTTCCTCTTGAGTTCAAATGAAATACATAGTATCCCTACAATCTTGACACACACAAAAACAGAAATATGGAGCTCTGATACCATTTGATTATGAACTAACCTAGTCCACTCCTAGACACGTAACTTGATCTAGACCATGATATACCCAAAGTGAAATGTTGGTCACTGAGGGATGGAAATCAGTTCTATGGTTATAGAACATAAGCATTGAGAATGATTTATCCCATAATTGAAAATAACTAGATAAACCATATAACATTCAATCATAGTACCTAACACAAATAAGGAGACATAAAAAAACTGAATAATAAATAATTATAGCATCACATAAATAACCATTGAAAATTCAGGTATTTATGTTTGATACATATGTATCCAAAATATAAAAAAGAAAACCCAAAATAAATCACTTATATCAATATACATGTTATCCTCAATCATTATCCATATCCCAAGTCAACCATCATGAATAATTTGATCACGAAAACCAAAATACTGATGTTGTAGAAGCATAGAAGTAAACATGATAATTTCATACATCGAATGGTGTATGATAGTCATGACAAAAACTAGGACCAGTAGTATTTCACCAATGAGTTTATATTATTTTCTTAAAAATAAATTTCTTTTATTAAAGTTTAATATATAATTTGAAAATAGTTTTTCCCTTAGTAAATATATATATGTAAAAACAACATCACTAGCATGATTATTTTATAAAACATTCCATTATATTATCTTTAAATAAAAATAATCACTTTGCAATAATTTATTCATCCAAATCAACATTAAATCAAACATCCATTGTAAATACACATTCAAAACTACTTTATAAACACACATTTTTGAAGAACTATCGAATTTTTTTAAAAAAAAGAACTAAACGAAAGAATAATAAACAGACACTAAGGCACCATATCACTAGTATAATGAAAATGGTAAACAAAATACATGATTTCTAACATGTCAATACAACTAGGTTTATTAACTTAAGTCCCCTGTAGAATCATTTAGTGTCTTGGTAAACACAAATTTTTTTATAGCGAGGATTCATAAATACTTTACCAAACATGGGCCAACCTACTGGCATGCATTATATCATCACACAAGCTACATGACTAGCTTGAAAAAAAACCTAGAATTAGGGTCACTATACTCTATCCCTAATGTATTACTAAAGGTATAATAGTATAATTAAACTATCTAATGTATTATGGATATTTACCTCTCACTCAGCTCCTAGTGACCCCACGAAATCAGTCAATAAACATTGATCAATCAATATGTCATTCTTATAATATAGAAGTAATATATTAAATATCACATTCCCACCAACTGACTTATAATAAGAAACACCAAAAACAGCATCCATATACCATGAAATATAATTCATTCCCATAGATCTACATTCCATATCATTTATGATCAGACAAGGTCTAATGAGGGTCTCTCACACCCATATCATTTGAAAACCAATCAAAATTCCCAAATGGGACTTCCATAGGATGGACTCAGGGTGACAAGATATTTTTTGTCATATTACATTATATTTCAAAAAAAATTTTAATATATAACCATTTAATTAATTTCAGAAATCTTATTTAAAAAAACCACAATAATAATAAAAATAGGGAAACATATTTTGTTCTCTTTATAAAAATTCCCTAAAAATGGCAATTTTCCAAGGGTTTGAACCAAATAGAATCATAAACCTTCCCAAAAAAATAATTTCCCTTTGAAATAATTAATTGATTCATTTTCAAAAACACTTTTCACTCATATTCACCTTTTGTCAGCATAAAACTATTTAACTCCCTTTTGAAACAAGTTATAATCAATTAAAATCATTTTAAAGATTCATTTGACTATAACATAGAGGAATAATATTATAAATAAAAAATTTCAAAACCTTAGGCATCAAATGACATACTAATCTCTGGAAATTTTGAAAAAGTCATATATGGATTTAATGCTATTGAATTCGATAGTCATCGCCTACAATGGAGAATTCCCAAACAAGTAAGAAGATGAACCATATGGACTTTAAAACCAAAAAACCCCACTTATGAACCATCCATAAACCCTATTGTATGACTAATATTTTTCTATGGTTTTATGAGGATGTGAATATGAGAGAAAATGATATCAATGGGAAAGAATAAGTAAGGAAATAATAGAAAAGTTTTACCTCAGTAAATACACATTAAATATATGGAAAATGATTGGAATTGAAATTATAGTGGGGGAGGATGTCCCCCATGGAATGCCCTGGGATTGTTAAATGATAAATGAGATAGGAAGGGGTGGGAAGCCCAAAAATAAAGCCTTTGGAAATTTTAGAGAATAAGAATTCAAGATATGTGAATCTGACATGGTTTGTATCCATGATTTTATAAAACATGCACTAACCAAGAAATAAACACTATCAATATACAGAAAAACATACATGGTATCAATATAGTTTCTCTCAATAATAAACAAGTCATGCACCAGAAAACACCCATAGAATATTATGGTCATATGGTTTCCACTTAGAGTCACAAAACCTAAGTGATAAACATGTGGAAAAAACCAAGCATGATAAAAACTAACTAGGTGAGAAACTATGGACAAGTAATCGTATGAATTATCCTAAGTCAATTGATACAAAACATCCAAGGATAGAACACCCATGTAAGGTTCATCTATATCTTTTTCCAAACTGTGCAGTGGATATGCGCAAACCATGAATAGAGGAAAAAACTCTTGATGTTTTAAAAATAAAACAAAAAACCTATAAAATATCAAATATCTAAAAATTACTTAATGTAACAATAGATATAGTGACACATTGTGTTATAATGCTTCCCAATAATTACACAGTTTCTAAAGGTACCAATATATCTAGATAGTTACAATGATTAACAAGTAGTTTCATATGTGATAAAGGTATTATTTTTAAGGAATGTTTCTTTAGAATAAATTGAAAGACCCTCATCGTGATCCAACATAATATTATCTAAACCAAACTACTCTCCTTTTTCAGAAAAAAATTAGTAAGAATATATAAGGGGAATAAACCCTGAATAACTCATTCTACTCAAATCAATTCATATAGATACAATTTTTGATCTAATTTTTCTTCTTATCTCAAACTTTACACTACATTCTTGAGCAAGTCTGATATATTGGTGTTAACCAATTTTTCTATATGAACTGCCCTTTCTTTTTCTTATTCACAATTCATAAATTATGGGTATTCATATTCATTCACTTCTCATTTATCCACAAATTAAGATATTATCCTATAGTTTTTTCACTGACTACAACTCTCACAAATTTTATGTAGTGTGGTATATTATATAGAACTAAAAAATTAAAAATTTAGTATACTAGATATTTTAAAGAAGAAAAAATTATTTCTCTTCAATAAATATTTATTTTTTATAGGTGGCTCATTAATGCCTCCATTATTTTTTTCATACCCTAAATGGTATTTTCATGATGTCTTAATATTATCCAAATAAATTATCATGAATGTAATTCCAATTTAGTAAAATGTGATAGTTATGATAATTCCACCAACCCAACAAGATTTTTAACCTCCCATATTCTCATATAGAGGTTTAATAATACCACTATCTTCTTAACATTATATAAATAACCTATGATACATATAATCATTGAGATTATCAAAAAATAATAGAATAAAATGTATTTGTGATTTCAAAAAATACCCAACAAGTATTTGATACTAGTTTCCACATATTTTTACTTATTTTCCATAATTTTAGTATAAAGTAGTTTTCTACAGCACAAAACACTTAAAAACTCAATTAATGAATGTAATATATACTCTATAAAGTCATTCACGAACTATATATTAATTAACTTTATACTTTAGTATCTAAATATTAGAAAATCATCATCTTATTAAACATCATCATTATTCATGAAAATATGAACTAATTTATATTGGTTCTTCCCCACTCAATGATCTTATGAAATATCATATTCCATATTTTTTGGGAATCATATAAAATTCAAATATTTTGAATAATATTTTAATTTTTATGTTTTTATCATTTAGTATGGGATTTAAAATCATCAGGTTTTGATCCTTCATCCAAACATAATTCTAGAATAGATATTTTTATCTAGAATAAACTCTCACAAATTATCTAGGTTTTGACCCATGTGTACCTGGAATGATACATAAAAATAATGCATGATATTTATGTCATATAATATGATACAAACTCATGTGTTAGATTATATTTATTCATGTAAACTTGTATTTTTTAGATGATGTTTATTCACTAGAGATTTATGGTTTCATAGACATGAATATTGTTTAAATAGAAGCATCTCATTATTATGTATTACCAAATTCAGGTGTACATAATTGAGATCATATTTACATATACCAACAAATAGTTTATTCAATATTCCATTGTCTCATAGATTATTATTAAGTATGATTATTTTTTATGTTTTTCTTGGATAAGAAAACATACATACATTTCCAACACATACCTAATTTAAGCTTGAACTCACAAAAAATAGATGTCTTTATCATAGTTTAGAATCAATTTAAATCAATTAATATATTTCTTAGATACTATTAATCACCAAAAAACACATCATTGAACTTATTTAAAAAAATTAAGAAAATTAGCAATGCTTCAATAATTCCTCTAATCCAAAGGGATCTTTAATACACCTACGATTTGTTGTAAAAAATTTCTCAACTCTTTATCAATAAAATAAAACTCATCACTAATTTTATTTTACTTACTTACAATTAATTATATCATATCCCATATCATATTATATGTATATTGAAATCACACCATAGGATAATGACATGTTTTTGAAATATATCCATTTCTCGATGGTAAGAAACATTTGGAGAAGTTATTAAAATAATCATTTCTTATAATATCCTTCAACTCAACTCAAAAAATAATCCATCATTCAATATCCATTGAAATGTTTATAAAAATTAATTACACACTTCATTGAGATTCTTCTCCCCTTTCGAAATGTGTGTATGAATTTTGATAATTTTTTCTCCCCCTTTGACCAAGAAATCCAAATTTTTGTAGGGGATCTTATACATATATTCAAGTGATAAGAGAAGGTTGTACATGAATTTTCAACAATAACTCAGAAATCTGATACTTTGGTAACTCTTTGGAAAATATATCTAAAATATATTATCTATAAAAAAAATTCTCCATATCCCCATTTCCAAATATCTTTTTGATAAAATGATAGTCGAGATAAATATTATTTTATGTTTATCATTGAACCAATTTACTTTTAAAACCTATAACACTTTTATTTTCATCAAATATATATAGTTTCTTCTCAACCTAAACTCTAAAATATTCTAGTTGAATGTGAATCCATATCATTTGAGTATAATCATGTTTGGTAGTAGTGTACTCGACTTCGAATGTGCTTAATTCAACTAAAATTTACTTCTTTCTATTTCATTCCACATTTCCTTCTCTAGAATGAATGTTCCAAATAAGGCGAACTTCTTTTAAACACAACCTCCATCCCAATAAACATCTATAAAACTTTAAAATCATAAGTTTGAATTAGATATGTACAAAATTTTTTAGCTTAGTATATTATTGTCATGCCTAAAAATCCTCTTGGTTTACAATATTTCATATTCCTTGGGATCACATTTTAATGATACGCACAATGTCACAAAAACACAATATAATTGTAGGTTCCAGGCATAGCGGAAGCTCATGGGTGGATGTGGAAACTTCGATTTTTGTCATTGGTAATGATCAATCCGGGATCAATACGATGATAAATTCTAGACTCCACAAATCAAATCACATAAATAGACAAAGGAGAAGAATAGTACTAGAACCACAAAGGAGGATCAATATATGTTGGTTATAATTAATTTAATTAATTGACAAGAATTACCAGGATGGAATTATTTCTTCATTAATGTATCTGTTCATGATTTTATGTGATGCTTCATGGAGTCATAGAATCCAAGAGTAATATTCCTCTAGTGGTGATCCACATGTGCTCCATGTATCTCTGGACGTCGCCAAATAAATCTCCGGGTGCTAGCACGTAGAATAATTTTAATGCATTGTCTGCCATAGATGTCCTTGATCTGATGGAAGAGGATCTCTCTCAGTCTTGAGAGTGTTCATGGAGGAAGGATTTCATTCAGTCTTGAGAGAATTCTCTAGAATTTTTGTGCACAACGATTCTCTATAGAAAAGTGTTGGGGTTGTGAGGATATTTATAATCAGGTTTGAGGTTATAGAGTTTTGACAATAAATAAATGCATCACATTTTTTATTTGTTTCATTAATTTTTAATTAAAAACCCCATGTCGAATGATTAATTCCTTGACATGTTCCCACACTGATTATAAAATATGTCATTTAATAAAATCAAATTATTTACCCAAAATCCCAACTGGTAAAACTACACGGTGTGTAATCATTAATACATGGTGTTGTCCCATTTTCCATGAAAAATACACGGCATGAACATTCAATGTACAAGACATTTTTATCTTGTTTTCATTTTTTTCTTTATTTCCTCCACCACATTTATTAGACCTTGAGTAATGTCTATTTATTTCTTAAATAAATTTAACTTCTTTACTCGCTAATAAATATATATTATTTCTCCCATAATATATTCTCTAAAATAACTACTGTCGAAATAAATGTGATCAAGAGTCCTTAAATAATTATTAATCCACATTGGGGAATAATCTTTATTTAACTTGTTAAATTAATACTTAACTAAGAAACATGGACACACTTAGTGTCTGACCCTCTAGGCCTCTTTCTCTGTGGCATAAGGAGGAGCCTGCCTAAAGTCCAAGGTTAGTGTCTACCAACACGCCATGGCACCCATAGAGAAATAAGTTAACGCCGAAATAAAGTGTCACCTCATACTAACATTTACCATGTAATATAATCCCATTGTCATGATATCACGAATCAAACGGGTTGCAGACTAGTGCAATCAACCCATGTTCTCTATTATTCTTTCTGTGACTTTCCGGAATTGAACTCGCCCATTCCTTACCATGGAAATTTATTTATTTAGGATATATCAATTCCATAAAAGGGCCTGAGATATCTACTTACGTTATGATACAGAAGGTAAAAATCCTTTCTTGCATTATCTATTAATTCATTATTACTCGTGATGCACCCAACGTATCCTACCTCACTACGAACAGTGTGGTGTCACAATTTTCATCAATACATCTAAGTGCGCAATTTTGAATACCCATTAATAATAATCTTAAATTCCAAAGACCAATACACACGTCTGCAGATTAGAACATCCAATCATAATATGAAAGGTGGATTTATTACTGGTAGGTCTCATTATCATAATATCCTCCTATATATTACCAAAGGAGTACACCATGATAAGGTGCCTCAATGTTTTATGAGACCACAACCCTAATGGCCTTTATTATTTGTGTCACTCAAATACCATCATCGAGCCATAGAACATATATTCAAAAATTGTGTTATGGAACTTCCAAGTTCTCATCATAGTAGGGATCCACTATGACCCTTTAATGAAAAAGTTGTCCATAAAACATTATCACAAGCATTGTCATGCAATAGAAAAATCAAGATGTGATAAGGTATTTATATAATGATTAATGTACAAAGTAGTTGGTTTTAGGCCTCCAACTCCAACAAACTCCCACTAGGACTAGATCCAACTGCTAACAACTCTTAACCCGCAAGCTCTCATATGATATTCATGCTTCTACTGAGATAGGCCTTTGGTCATGGGGTCCACCACATTCTCTTCTATTGATACTCTACTCACTACAACTTCACCCCTTTGATAGAAATCCCTCAAGAGGTGATACTTCCAGAGTATGTGCTTTGTCCATTAATGTGACCTTGGTTCTTTTGAAATAGCTACTATTGTAGTATTACCACAATACAATGTGATAGGATCTTTACTGCTAGGCGCCACATCAAGATTCTAAACAATGTTTTGAATCTAGACGGCTTCCTTGGCTACATCAGAATCCTCTATATATTCAGACTCCACTGTAGAATCGACGACAACTGGATTCTTTGAACTCTTCCAGCTCGCAGCTCCTCCATTGAGAAAGAAAACATATCCAGATTGCGACTACAGATTGTTTTGATCTTTCTGAAAACCAACATCAGCATACCCTCTGATGACAAGTTCCTCATCTCCTCAATACACTAGGAATGTATCCTTAGTTCTTCTTAGATACTTAAGGATAGTCTTAACAGCTGTCCAATGTTGTTCTCCTGGATATTCTTGATATCTTCCTACCATGATCAGTGCATAGGCAACATCAAGCCTGGTACATAACATGGCATGCATGATGGATCCTATAGCCGAAGCTTATGGGATATTACTCATTCTATCCTTCTCTTTTTGTGTCTGAGGACAAATTTTCTTAGAAAGATATAGGCCATGTGACAGTGGAACCAATCCCCTCTTGGATTTTCCATACTAAATATCTTTATTATCTGGTCAATGTATGTACCATGAATTAGTCCAAGCAGCCTCTTGAATATATCACAAATGATCTTGATCCCTATAATGTAGGCCACTTCACCTAAGTACTGCACAGAGAAACACTTGTTCAACCAGTCCTTAATTGACTGTAAGACTGGTACATTATTTCCAATAAGTAATATGTCATCAACATATAATACTAGGATAACGATCACATTCCCATTAAACCACTTATATACACATGGATCAAATTCATTCTTAATGAAACCAATTTTGTTTATAGATTAATCAAATCATATGTTCCATGACCTGGATTCTTGATTTAATATATAAATGGATTTCTACAACTTGAAAACCCATTTTGCTTCACCTGGTGTCACAAATACTTCTAGTGGGGTCATATAGAAATATTTCTAAAGGTTCCCCTTAATTAATTATGTTTTGACATCCATTTGAAAAATCTCATACTCATGGTAAGCTACTATGGAAAGTATGATTCTTATGGATTTAAACATGGAAACTGCAAGAAAGGTTCATCATAGTCAATTCCTTGACACTGTGTGAATCCTATAGCCACGAGCCTTTTCATTATAAGTGATAAATTGACCTTCCATGTCTAGTTTTCTCTTGAATACCCATTTTCATACAATAGGCTTAACATCAACTGGCTCATCGACTAGAACCCATACCTGGTTCTGATACATGGAATCCATCTCATAATTCGTAGCTTCTAGCCATCTTGGATCTTCTGAGCTATTTACTACTTTCATATAGGAGAGATTTTCATCAATGTCCAACAATAATGATTCACCATCCTCGGTTACTAGGAAACCAAATCTCTCTGGTTCCCTTACCTCTCATTAGCTCTTACGCAGTACTTGTGTTTCTGGAACCTCTTCCATGGGGACCTGTGGAACTTGTTCTTGTACCAACTCCTCTGTATCTTGAGAATCAACTTCATCGAAGTCAATTTTTCTCCCATGCTACCTTTTGAGTTTGTACTCCCTCTCAAGAAAGATGGTTTGTCTGGAAACAGTCACTTTCTTATATTGAGGGTTATATAGGTAATATACTTTTTTTCTTGGGATATCCTATAAAGATACACCTCATGCCCTGGGGTGCTAGTTTGTTGCTAAAGAAGGCCTTAACAGATGCCTCTCATCCCCATACACATGTAAGGGACAAAATGGGTTTCTTTACATTCCATAACTCAGAGATAATTCCATTTGACGCCTTAGTTAGTACTCGTTTTAATGTGTATGCCGCATTTTGTAATGCATATCATTAAAAGGATATTGAAAGATCTTCATGACTCATCATTGACCTCACCATGTCCAACAATGTGTGGTTCCCCCTTTCACTAACACAATTCCACTGTTGTGTATAAAGAGGAGTGAGCTGAGATAGACTCTCAGACTCTTGTAAAAGATCGATGAACTCTTGGTTCAGATATTATCCACCTCGATCAGATGGAAGTTTCTTTATCTTCATACCAAGCTGATTATATACTTCATTCTTTAATTCCTTAAATTTTTCTAAGCCTCCAGATGTATATGTCATTATGTAGAAATAGCCAAATCTACTCAAATCATCATTAAATGTTAGGAAGTAAGAATATCCACCTGTATCATCTACTGGAAATGGTCCACACACATCCATGTACACCAATTCGAGAAGATCTGTTTCCCTTTCACCTTGTCCACTGAAGGGTGGCTTAGTCCTTCTTCCTTGTAAACAAGTGTGTCATATATGAAGTGATTGTTTCTCAGTAGAGTCTAAATAACTGTCTTGGAAGATATTTTTCAAGTACTTCTTATTTACTTGACTGAGACGGTGATTCCACAACTGGGTGATGTTTGAGTCATGTGAGTTTGTTTTGTTATCAATTTTCAATGCTTGGTTTTTGTAATTTAATATATACAAACCATTTTTTAAATGTGCCATACCATAACATACATTGTTCTTATAAAAGAGACAACCCATATTTCCAAACATGAAAATAAATCCATCCATATCCAAACAAGATAAAGAAATTATGTTCTTGGTAACACAAGGCACATAATAACAGTTATGTAAAACCAAAATCATCCCAATTGGAAATGATATGTGGTAATCACCAAAAGACAATGCATCTAGCCTTGTGCCATTAGCATCTCGACGATCCACCTCTCCTCTGGAAATAATTCTAAATCTACTTGTTTCCTGCATTTGAATATAGATGTAATCCCCACAAGATGTATATAATACCCAATGTGTAGAAATGGAAAGATTACACTTGATAACGAATGCACCTTTAGCATCCCCATGCCTCTGAGTGTAGTTCCTCTTCCAGTGGCCTTGCTTACCACATGAAAAAATATACTGCCTCCTGTTCTTTTCCCTGCCTCTTGATCTTTCCCTTCTTGGAGGGATGACACTCAGGGGCTTCAGACTTTTTATAAGTCTTTGGTCCCTTTTCCTTGTAATTCCTTTTATTATTCACCATAAGGAATGTGGGTTTGTCATGCCCCATGTCCTTATCTACCTGGAAAATCACGGTCAGAAGTTCTGATAGACTCTTCTAATTATTGTTCATTTTTTAGTTGACAATAAAGCTTGAGAAGGTCCTGGGCAGTGATGATAGGATGATATCTGTACGCAAATCATCTAGGAATTTAATCCCAAAGTAGTCCAGGTGTTCGATGTAGCCAATAAGATTGACTACATGAGGCCCAGCTGGTGCAGGCTCCCCAAGCTTAGTTATAAACAATGCATTGGAGATCTCATATCTCTCTTGTCTCGCCTCCTCTTTGTATAGATCCTTATGTTGAGACATCATTCCATACACGTCCATGTTTTCACGTTGTTTCAAGAGCTCATTAGACATGGCCGATAGAATGAAACATTGGACATCTATGGCATCAATCATATGTTTCACATAGATAGATATTTCCTTATCACTGGCCTCTATTCCAGGCGCAACTATAACAGGCTCTTCCAGCATATACAATTTCCTTTCATGGCAAAGGATGATGTGTAAACGCCTCTTCTACTCTTGGAAATTTCTTCCAGTGAGAAGGTTTTCCTTCTCTAGTATATGTTGCAATGATATGTTTGATGTAATTTTTATTGAAATTTCTACAAATTAATATAAGAAAAGTTTTAGTACATTGTTACAAAACTGAGACAAATAAATAAATTAATACTTATTAGTCTCCCACTATTTTAACGAAATCCAATAGCCCTTACCATTGTCTTCATAATATTTTATTCCCTGAATATTCTAGTGGCAAGGATCCATATTGACCTTTGAATTACCCCAACTAGGGTTGGTCAAGAAACTTGAAGGGTTTTAGTAGGCATTCCAATTCCAACTAGGTTAACTCACAGCTCCTTGATCCACTGAGTGGACTTCCCAATCCTAAAATCCTTTTATTTTGGATTTCCTCAACCTGTGCCTCCTGGTCACACCAAGTCCAACTATGGTAGTTAACCCTTGATTCGAACCAAGTTAATTCCACCAAAAACCATGAATTAGAATTCCTTGATAATTGAATGCGCCCCAACTAGGGTTGGTCAGGTACTTTGAACTATGGTTTGATTCTAACCAAGATTATGGAAGGCTATACCGAATTAAAATTTCATTGAGGAATTTTATCCTTATACGTAAATTTCCATTTTATTATCTTTGACTACATGATTTTTAATATTAAGTGGGATATACTTACGTGATTAACCATGTCTAAGATAATATTTACGCATAATCCGATCTTATTTTAGTTCCATCTTGCTAGATTGTTTAATTCATTAATTGTGTGATCATGACACCACAAACACAATAAATAAACCAATCAAAATAATAAAATAAAATAAATGGAATGATCATGAGCTCTTTCTTTTTTTTAATTTATCTACCCATTGATAAACTAACCCAAGACCTAGGGTAGAAACACCTTGATCCTTTCATGTTCCTGTTTACAACTTTCCACCTATCAATCATTGTATCTGCTTTGATTGGTTTCACCTTGGCTCCTGACTTGATCTGCCTCCACTAGCTTGGGAGCTCCATCCATTAAATTTGCATTTATCTCACACACAGGTGAGGGTAAAAGTGGTTTTTATATAAAAGAAACCTTGGGCACACAGGCCATACATATTTACGAGGAGAAGCCTCGCAGTCCAAAAACATTAATTTAAATAAATAAATAAAAATAAACCATTCACATACAAAGGTCTTGGTCTAGGTCATGATCATCTATGCATGCAACGATATTACGCATTAATAAAACTAGCATTCAATTATTTATTCATTATTGTTTAATATAAATCATGCTCAAATCAATTAATTATATTTAAGTAATAAATTCTTTTATCTTAAACTCTTTTTCAAAATTTCCTTGAGATTCTCATCCATCATAAATTTAAACAATTAAATTAATTTAAAATTGTCCATGTACGTAACTTGTTCCTTGGAGGAAACCCGGTTAATTCCCATTCATCAGTTTGATGATAAACTAAACTCATATGTATATACCACCTATCACATGTTGTGCCTCATCTTTATGCCCGCACTATGGTATACGTCTCAAGGGTTTGTATAATATAATAATAAATTTTAATAAATCTGTATAATTTGGATGAGTACACAGTATGTAGTTCCAGCTACATGGAGTGTACTTTTGTTCACGTCCATCCATAGTACACGCCTGAGGACATGGCGGGTAGATGTACTTTAGAAATCTTTAGAGTACACGACATGTTCATTTGGACACACGCCGTGTAGTATCTATGTTACACGGTTTCTAGCCGGGCATTCCATGTACAGGGTACACAGTCCAACCCTAACCCGAAGGGACTATACACTGTGTTCAGTTAGACCACACTGAGTGTAATCTGGAAACCATGTGCCACTAGTTCCTAGTCAACACATGGTGTCATAAATGACTTAGATAGGATCCAATACATGGCATGATTCGGCAGATCATTCAATGAATTGAACCTAGACTACACAGTGTGTACTTCCGAATACACACCATGTATTCTGGTGTTTTATGGCCAAGAGAGTTTAGCTCCTCCGGATGAGTTCCTCTATTTTATTTTAATCAATATTAAAAGAAAAATTCGTTTTTGTAATGTGAACATGAAATGATAGGGGAAAAACAGATCTCAAGATTTGGTTTTTAAATAATGAACAACATGAATTGAAACAACTAAATAATTAAATGATTAAATCACAATCAATAGACTAAATAATTATAATCAATGATATGACACCCTATAATACCACTTGTAGGTTCTGGAAACAGTGGAAGCTCATGGGTGGATATTCCCACTTGGTATTGTTTCATTAGCAATGATCAATCCAGGATCAATATGATGATAAACGCCAGACTCCACAAATCGAATCATAGAAATAGACAAAAGAGAAAAATATTATTGGAACCACAATGGAGGATCGTGATATGTTGGTTATAATTAATTTAATTAATTGGCAAGAATTACCTTGATGGAATTCTTTCATCATTGTTGTCTCCAGTCATGATCCGATGTGATCCATCATTGTGTTGTAGAATTCACCTGTAAGATTCCACTAGTGGTGATGCACATGTTCTCCACGTATCATTGGATGACTCCAAAATAATCTCCATGTCCTAGCACGGAGAAGCCTTTGCTTGTGTTGTCTGCCTTAGATCACCTTGATTTGATGGGAGATGATCTCTCTCGGTCTTGAGAGCATTATTGGAGGAAAGGGTTTTTCAGTCTTGAGAGAATTCTCCATAATTGTTGTGCACAACCATTCTCTATGGAAAAGTGTTGGGGTTGTGAGAATTTTATAATTGGGTTTGAGGTTATAGAGTTATGACAATAAATAAACAAATTATGAATTTTATTTATTTAATTAACTCTTATTGTAAACCCCCATTTCAATTGATTAATTCCTTGACATGAACCCACACTGATTATAATAAATATCAGTTAATGAAACGATATTTTTTCTTCAAATTCCTGACTGAAAAAACTACATGGCATGTGAACATTAATACACTGTGTGTACATTCAATGTACACAGCGTTTTTCTCTTGTTTTCATTTTTTTCTTTATTTCCTCCACCATATTTATTAGTCCTTGAGTAATGCCTATTTATTTCTTAAATAAATGTAACTGCATTACTCGCTAATAAATATATATTATTTCACCCACAATATATTCTCTCGAATAACTAGTGTCCAAATTAATGCGATCAAGCATCCTTAAATAAATATTAAACCACTATAGGGAATAATATTTATATAACTTGTTAAATTATTATTCAACTGAGATACATGCACACACTTAGTATGTGACCCTTAAGGCCTATTTCCCAGTGGAATTATGTAGAACCTTCCTAAACTCCATGTTTTTCATCTAGCAACATGCCAAGGCAACCATAAATAAATAAATTAACGCTGAAATGATGTGTCACCTCATATGAACATTTACCAGGTAATATAACCCCTTTGTCATGATATCTTGAATCAAATGGGCTGCATGCTAGTTTCATCAACCCATGTGCTCAATTATTCATTCTTCGACTTTATGGAGTTGAACTCGCCCATTCCTTAACATGGCCATGGATTTATTTAGGCAATATTAATTCCATCAAAGGGACTAAGATATCTACTTCTATTATGGATCAGAAGGGGAAATCCTTTCGACCATTATCTATTAATGCAGTATTACTCATGACACACCCAACGTATCCTACCTCACTGTGAACAGTGTGTCATCACAGTTTTCGTCAATACATCTAAGTGTGCCTGTTGTAATACCCAATAATAATAATCTTAAATTCCAAGGACCAATACACACATCTGAATATAGGAACATCCAATGAACTATGAAATGTGGATTTCCTACTGGTGGGTCTCATTCTCATAATAACATTCTCGATATTACCAATGGTGCACACCATGAGAAGGTGGCTCAATGTTTTATGAGTCCTCACCCCTAATGGATTTTATTATTTGTGTCCCACAAATAATATCATCCAGACATAGAACATATATTCATGAAAAGTGTTATGGCACTTCCAGGATCTCATAATAGTAGGGATCCGCTATGAACCTTTAATGCAACAGTTGTCCTTAGGACATTATCGCGTGCATTTTCATACAGAAAAACAATCATGATGTGATAAAGTAATTATTTAATTAACAAAGTACAAAGTAGTTGGTTCTAGGCCATAAACTACAACAATAATGTCTTGAGGTTTTACGGTAGATAATGATACCAGTCATTTTTCTATGACCCCTTTAATTCACACTAGTTCATTCCTCATCGTTGATTAACTTATTTAAAAAAGCTATTGGATTAAATACCCTCTTGTATTCCCCCATTCAAAATCTCTTCAACAATTATCTGGAGTATGTTTCTTGGGATAGAACAACATTATTAGACTATTGAATAATTTATAATCCCCAAAAATATGAAATCTCATCTACTGTAGACATTTCAAAATGAATTTTAATTTCATTAGAAAATAGCTAATAATGATTCTTTTTATTAAATGTAAATATTATAAAATCTACATGTAATATGATAATAAAAGTTCATATGGCCATATTTTATTCATATATATTTCTGTCAACATATCCTTTTAAATATTTCATGCTTCTAAAGAAATTGTCCAACATAATATACTAGATTTTTTGGGTCTATTATCATCCATATATTGGCCTCTTAAGACAGCATGCAATTATCAAATCATTGTCAACAAGAAAAAACTTTAGGTGACACAATTTACACTTTTTAATCTAGGTTACCATTTAGGAAGGTATATTTGAAGTCCATTCAATAAATATTATACAGTTTGTGAGCTTCCCATCCAAAAAAAATCCTAATGTTCTAATTTCTTCCCACTAATGGAATGATTAATTAAAATTCAATTACATCCATATTTGAACATGCCTTGAAAACCACACTTTCTTTATTCCTTCTAACTTCCCATTTATAATTCATCATTATAAAAACTCACTTCATGCCAATGATATTTTTCTTATTAGGCATTGATACCAAATACCAAGTGGAGTTATTTTTAATTTTTTCATGTTCTTGATTCATATATGTATCTCATTCTTCATTCTATATATCCTCATAAATAGTTTTAGGTTTTACTTGTGAGATAAGTGAATTGTGGTTTTCTAACGTCAATATTATTCTAGTTTTTACAGGGGAAACCATTTGGCCAATAATATTATGAGAATCAACATGTTCCTTCATCCTTTAATTCCTCATATTCTGCTTCTAAGACATTACTTCATCACATTTCACAACTGATTCGATATCAACAAAAACATGGCCATTTCTAGACTCTTACACAACTTTTTTTCTAGAATTTTCGAGTTTCCAACACAAGAACATTCATCTTCAGCCTAAATTAAACTAAACTTTTTTATGATTATTTTTTATAACATTGGAATCCGAACACTCTTCCAACTTTTTTTATGTTTTGTCTTTCTTTTTTAGCCACTCAAATTGTATATATAGCATATAAAGGTCACTACATAATCTATTTAATTGAACATTCAGATATTTTTTTATTTAACATGAAATTATAAATACCTTAATTTAGTTAAAATCTATATTTTTTTCGAACCGCTTCTCCAAATTAGTCTTTTCTGTCTCATGTATCACTAAAACTCTATTCTAAATATACTCAGTTGTGCACACAGGTTATTTGAATAATAAATTTGAATCTTTTTTAACATGTTTTTTCATCTCATTTCCATAATTATCCTATTATTTATTTCAAGAAAATCATTTTTGATGGATTATATGATGTTATATATTTAATATTTCTTTATTAATTCTAAAACATATCTCAATAAATTTGGAAGTGTACTCCATACCATTATCACACCTCCCTTTTTGGCATTGACACCATAATCTTCATCTTTTTTCCCTTAAAAATATTATACATATTAAGACCATTTTTATTATCCCTAATAAATATAAGATTAGTCATACAGGTGTATTCATAAATGAATTTAATAAAATAAAATGTACCCTAGGTGAAATTCTTCTTCACAAGACCACACATATCTGGTTATATGACTTCCAATAGTTTAGTGGAGTAAATATACACCCTCTTCTATGTCCCATACACCATCATCCCTTTTAGGGACATGTCACAAATTGATTCTCTATTTATTTTTTTCTTAATAAGGACTATTGAAAACACATGTATAGAAATATTTATCACTCTTTCCTATACATGAAAGAAAATTATTCTATGACATAACTCATTCTCATTATTGGCACTCATATAGAATCAATTAGATGGGTCACCAATTTTAAACAAGTTCAATTTTTTATTTCACCTCATGTGATGAATTTTCTATCTTAGAAACAATTAATTATTCATAATTTTTTTTAAACCAAATTGATTTTTTCACACAATATTCTAGAACTAAGAAAATTTTGTTTATGTCCTTCCATAAATAAAATATTTATTAATTTTGGTCTTTGGGACTTAATCTAAGAACATTCAACACCATGGATTCTCAAGGAATTGTCACTATCAAATATAATGACTCCTCCTTCATGATATCTCATATCATTTAATATTTTGGTGTCTATGGTAATGTGTTAAGAACTCCCACATTCAAAGATCCATCGTCTTCCATTATTTCATTATTTTAGTACAACTTCAATTATGAATGATTTTTCTTATTGACTTTTTTTAAACACATTTTTAATTTTATTAACAGAATAAATATCTAGGGAGATGTTCCATTAAATTCTCCACATAGTTCCTTAGTATCTCACATATTTGAATGAATTCATACAAGATTTCAAACGAATTCGGAGTAGGCATACATATAGATATTTTGTTTACAACCTTCTTATTTAGAGACTCAATTTTTATAATCCAGAGCATCACCCCATTGATTCATGTGTTATTCTAGGTAAAGAAAAGTTATAACAATATATGAAATCCTTTAGGAAGAAAATATCATAGTACAAATAGTAACCACTGGATCTAAATCATATTTTAAATCAATGATTTTTTTCATAAAATTATGTTATTGATTTCAAAATATAAAATCTATATCAAGCCTAATTTTTATTTTTATTTATGGAGGTTTATTTTCCTTAAATTAAAATTTATTTAGTTGATATAAAATATATTTAATAATCATATTTTTTCCCATAAATGTATAAATTTTGAAATGTTACCTATATTTATAGGAAATATAAATTTAATTTTTTGAATTTATTCTGGAAAATATTTAATCCAAATTGATATAATAGAAATCTTTGGAAATGTATAAGATTTATCCTTATCTTAAAAATATATTTTAAAGAATTATCTAAAAAAATTAACTTTTTTTATGTAACTACCCCAAAATTATCTTATAAAAATAGTATATCTTAATATAAGAATATTAATTGCATGACATAATGATTCGTGCAAATGTTGTTTAGGTATAGTCCCCTTGGATACATTGAAACATAAACAACTAGTTCATATGTGAACTACATCTTCTCCCACTAATTTATTTTTATCTAGTACCCTTATTTTAATTATCATGAATTAAACCTTACTTCATAACCTATGGAATAAAATATAATAAAGGGTGAGATCATATTCTTAGTAATGGTAAAAAAGGTAGATATCAATGATCACATAATAATAAAATGATCATAAGTATATGAGAACATGAGATTTACATTTTAAAACAATAAAATTAATACCATAGATCGTAAACATGAATCATGGCATAAATCTTGGATGTTCATAAGTTATGAGTCATAATGGAATCAATGTACATAAGGTATGAGATCATAATATTAGAATAAGAAATGGAGTTGTGGTATACACAAAAGCATAGAAAATATTGTGTAAGGGATACCACCATGACATTAATAACATGTTGGGCTTGGGATAACCACCCATTTATAAACTATGGGATTGAGATAACCTATATTTTTCCCTCTATAAAGGTTGGGATAACCTCATGTGTACCCTATTTCGGTTCTCGGATAACATCTCATGTAGCCTTTGATTTCATATAACATTAATCGTTAACCAATCCGTTAAAAAGAGATATAGGACCTATCAGTCATATAAACCATAAATTTGTGTGTCATAATATTAGAAAACATTCATCATATCATAATACATGAAAGTTAAATGCGATTCATAAAAATCCCAATATAGCATAACCTTTGGAAAATAATGTGTTTAATAAACATTTCATCCTTTCATTATAAAATTATCCAAGGAAAAAGAAACTGTTTCAGAAAAATATTATTGTTATAAAAATAAAACATCCATATAAAAAATAAAAATGGTATAATTGGATCTATCTCCAGTAAATATTTTTTAGCGTAAAAGTATTTCATCTTATATGGAAATTGATTTTGATAATAAAACCACATGGAACATTTATTGAGGAAAGTAAAAATTCTTTCAAAATCACATTTTTTAAAAAATAGAAAATAATAAAATATTATATAAATTTTTTTTGACAATAAATATGAAAATTTAATTATAATATTTAAATTTTTTATCTCTCAAGATGGTGTAAAATTCCATTCATGTCCTACATGTTTAAAACAATTATTAATTTCATATTTTTGGTAAAATCCAAATGGGCCTTGTTTGAAAAATGAAATAATTGTTTTTTGAAATATTTTGTAAAATGTAAAAAAGGGTAAAAATTAAATTATATAATCATATAGTAATAAAAAAGTCTTGAAAACATATTTTATGAAAACATGTTTATGGAAGAAAAGGGGTTTTAGACCTAAGAGAGAAATAATGTTGGTTTTCTTGAAAATATTCTTTTAGAATCATTAGTGCATAAAGAGTGAAAAATGAAGCTAAAACATGACATGTAAATAAATAAACAAATGATAATAAATTATGTGAATTTATGTAGAAATATATTATAATATTTCATCATATATATAATAATCATAAATAATCCCAATAAATATTGAGATTGTAACATCACACACGCACCATTATGTTAAATTTTCAATCATAAGCCCAATTAAATAATATCATAAAATAAAACATTAAAAATCATGAAAATAATGATATTAATGACATAACATTTAAAAGGAGAGTTATATACACATTTTCAAAGAATATAGTTGTATAACATAACATATACATCAAGGAAGGAAAATTGAAAAAAAAAATCAATTACCTTATGTCTCGACTTCCTTCACACACATTGGAAAATCTTGTATAACAAATATAGGTTTATTATAAATCTATTTTGGAACCATAATAATATTTATCATACCATATATTATTTACTTATGATCTTATATTACCTGTTTATTTACAATTCCTTGTTAAAATCTTGTTTTGGGTAATAACTCCTTCCTTTTTCATGTATGTCTTGATTTGGTATATTAAATACTTTAACATTAATCATGGCTCCATCATCACCATAATTTTAACAAATACATAAATATCTTATATAGTAATTTTATATGTACTTACATTAACCCATTAAAATTAGATATAAAAAATTAAACACACCGATCATGGAAACTGTAGGCCATATGAATACATGAACATTATTTCCATTTTCTCGATGGATGAAAATAGAAGGACCATAAATAATATGTTATATTTAAATAATAATTTTTATATCATATATATCACATATATTCAATAAAATTACACTTATTAACTTCCATGTAAAGAATAAGTGAAAACGAATCACATCACTTAATGAGGCGATAGTCCACCACACACCCGAGTGACATTATCATATTCCTATAAAATGGAAAGAAAGAAATGATATGTGATATTATAATTTTATAAGTATAATAATATCATATATATCATATATAAAAATTTTGATTATCATTATATACATCTATGAGAGGTGGTTATGGAAAACATATATCGTCGTTTTGTAAAGAGGTAGTCCATCAAACACATGATCAAAAATTTTGTTTCACATTTCATGGAAAGGGATATAGATTTAAATTATGAAATTAACTTATTAAAATATTATTATATTAAATAAAATAGTTTTATTATATTATAATTATTTAATAATATTTTAATTTTTTGGAATAAGAAATAAAATAAAAACACAAGTTTAATAATGTTACCTCTTCTTCAGAGAGCCTCATTTGGTTTGTACCTAAAGCCTTATTTGGGGGGATTAATAAAAAAATAAAGACTGTAGAATTTGGTTATAGAATTAAAGAAGATATTTTTCACATATTTTATGAAAAAAATAGGGATTTTAATTATTAATTGTATAGTAGATGGGGTGGCCTTCTCTATGTGGTGGAGAGGACACACATGGATGTTTTTAATAGAATAAAGTATACCCATGTTTTTAATAACATAAAACCCAAAAAATGGGTCATTAGAGAACCATATATATGATAATTTCTGAATATGTTCATAAACTTTTTTTGGAAGTATCTATAAGACACTTTACCCCTTATAATTTTATTTTAACCCCTTGATAAACTAGTTTTAACCTTAACCATGGAAATTAATTTTTACTATATTTACTATTGATTTTGATCAAAAAATATGTTATCTTATTATATAATATAAATTATTATTATTATTAAAAATATTTAAATAATTTTTTTAAATTCCATTAACATAAGTTTCAAAATTAAATTTAAAATTAAACCTACTGATGTGATGAACAATTATTTTTCCAAGGAATAAATTTTCATTATTAGAGAAAGTTTTAATACCAAAACTCTTAATGAGTTTGATTCCAATGACATAAATTGGATTAATAAATATATAATTGATATTATTTTAATTTCAAACCCATTTTAAAACCAAATTTAACCTTATAAATTCTTTAAACAAAAAATAAAGTTTTCAATAAAAATCATTATTTTTTAGTATTCATAAAAAATCTAATCTTTTTAAAAAAACCACAAAATTCACACAATGATTATTTTGATATGTAGATTAAAAAACTAAAGTTAAAATTCTAAAATAAATACTCTATATCTTTCAAAAAAATAATTTATTATATGTTAATAAAAATAAAAAAAATCCTTTTTTGAGAAAAAAAAAGTATTTTTGATGCATATAAAGGATTTACTAAAAAATTAAGTACATACTTATAAATATAATTTTTTTATAAAAATATTAAAATTAATATTTAAAAGTTTTTTATTCCTATTTATACCACCATTTTTAATTTATTGGTTATAATTTTCATGTCCAAAATAGTTGTATTAATAGTATATTATAGTTCATTAAAACATGGTGTTGTGTATAATGCAATCTATCAAATAAATGAAATTTATTCAAAAACATATTTCATAAAAACATGGGATGTTACATTATACCCCATTAAAAGGAATTTATCCCTTGAAATTAATCACTCTGATAAAATCAAATGGGAATATTTTTACCTCATCGCATCCTCAAGTTCCGATAGAGCTTCCTCCCGGTTGTGGTTCCGCCACAAAACACTGACCAGGTGAGTGGTCTTATTTTATAGCACTTTATTTATATGATCTAGAATATCTATTAACTTATCCTCATAATAAAGATAATTCTATATAGGTATGTTCTATGAGTTATGTATATACAATGGATCAAATATTTACTTCCTTAGAAGAGAAACATGGAACATATCATGAACCTAAAAGAGGTTCGGGGGAAGCACCAAACGATAAGCTACCTTTCTTGTGTAAAAATTAATTTCAAAAGGAATGATATAAATAGAGATTATTTTTTGTTATTTTTAAATCTAATTACCTTATTCCATGGATAAATCCATATAAATTATATCTTTATCTTTAAATTCTATACCACATCGATGATTATCATCATAAATTTCATAATTCCCTTATGTGTTGATAAATGGATATAACCTTATTTTCCAATTTTTAGCAATCACAAGTCCCAAAAACTATATTTCCCTAAATGAATCCTATTAAATTGTATATATACACTTATGTCCCTGAAAGGGTTTCATAAGGAACGACATAAATTCTCAAGTGAAAGTTAATATTGTAAGAAAATCAACTATAGGAATATGTCGATCTAAACCGTCTTTGAAATACATGTAACAAGCTATAAAAATGTATTATAGGGTTTGAATTGTGACATCATACTATACATTTATCTAATTAAGATATGAAGTGTTTAAACTCAACTCTATATTATGATATTACTGAAAACGTTTCCATGAAATCGAGGTATGCATCAGATCCTAATTTGATATAATAGAGTTTGGTACACAATACAAACATAACACTTCTTTAATGTATGTTTTGGAATGTTGATTAAGAGAAAATTCTTATCTAACAGTGATTGATTATTATAACCTTGTATGGTGATTGAAAATGGAACCATATATCATTATTCCCTATAGATGTTTTAGGGAGTCCCAAAACAAAATCCAGGGCTATGTTTTCCCATTTCCATTCTTATATTGATAATGGTTTTAGTGTCCCCTTAGACTTTTATCTCTATAAAATAACTTTCTGACATACCATGTACTGAGATACATTCTCAAAAATATCTCTCTTTATGTTTTCCCACCAATAATACTCATTTGTGCATGCTAGTTATAAGATTTATACCCATTTCATCCTTTGTTTATGGGTTCAAGCCCTACGACCTTACTGAATGGGACAGTTTTTCACTATACATGTGAGTAATCCATTTTAAAAAATTATATTAAAATAATTCCTAAACCATTCGTAAATTTTAATAACCCATTATTACCTAAACATCAAATATAATATAAACTCTAAAGGTTATCATTACCTTTAATCATATTCCTATAAAAAATTCCTCAAAACATAACTTTTTCACTAAATCATAAAAAACCAAAGCGTTGTATTGACAATAATGTCTCCTAATATATCCTTAGTCTTGATAAACTCCCATAACATACACCATAAAAGGGGGTGATTTTGACTTTTATATTATTTTCAACCATAAACTCATAAACCAATTATGGTATACATATCTCTTAAGTTAATATTACAATGGGATATATATTCCTACAAAATAAAATTGACTTTTTGTTCCTTAAATAATTTCATATACTAAACATAAACATTTCCACTAGGATCTTGAGTTCATCCTTTCACTGATAGAATATCAAATGTGATTTCATTATTATATAATACATGTATACGGAAATAATCAATGCTCAGAGGCACGACAAATTTCACTATAGGATGAAAAAAATAATTTTATAGGGATCAATCATAAAAGCTAAAATAAGAAATTCCCAACAATAGTGTCGAGGATAAGTGTGATATAATTCTCATAATTCAATTCACCAATTGTGATTACATAATATTTCTTTTTTATTTTTTTTATTTTTTTGTGGATCATAGTACTAATTACCCTTTGTATATGGGAATTAATTCACATAATTCATAAATTCCTTGCACTTAAATCACTATAGTGTGAGTGGTATATTTTTTAGGCATTTACCTCTATCCCCCAAATTAGCTAAATTATTCCCATAACTTTGGAAATAAACTTCATGATAACCTAGCTTTTTAAACATAAAACATTTATTACACCCTAAATAAAATTTTCACTATGTTTCCTTCCATTTATTGATAATGAAGAAAATATCATCTTCTTTTATCCATGGGTTTTATAGTTTTATTTTAATTCTACCGTTCTTTTCTTACCAATACCATGAGATTAATGGGTAACTAAAATCTTAATTTCCACCTTGATAGTAGACCAGACAATTTTTTATTTCTATTGATGTCCCATATTGATAAATATCTTATGAGACGTGGTTCTAAGACACTGATAAATAAATAAACCTTAGTCATTGGTTTGATTATAATACATGAATTGTACGTCACAAGTCTATTAAAATTTTTCTCATATGTACCAATAATTTTAAAGTCCTTTTATTTTAGCTCAATCAATTCATTCTTTATTTTTTATGAATAATATGTTAAAATTACTTATTGAAAAATAATCTTTGGAACTCATCCCACACCATGTTCTCAATTTTTTATTATTCCTCATATTTTTTATAAGAGTTATCTATTTATTCGATTTAACCTTCAAAATGATAGATTTCCAAAAATGAATCTTTCATCACACAAACACAAGAGAAAAATATATATTTTTGAAGGTACTCATCTATTTCATGGAGACGAGTGGATAAAAAATCAATAAAATAATATGGATGGTTCCACATTTTAGACTCAAAATAACCTTTTTCCCTAGTTTTGATTATAATTTCACCATGATTCATATCCTGATAAAGTTTTGAGGTCATTGGATTAATATTTTTCATTCCCTATATCATAATATTTGGTTTCTCAGTAGTACAATAACTGAATATACCATCACATTTGGAATTAACACAATCCTTTAATGATCTATCCCTCTACTAGAATAAAAAATAATGTGTAATAAACAATAAATATAGTAAAAAACCACATAATCATGAAAAATCACTTATAGGATGTCTAAATCATAATACATTCTTTTAAATCTGTGACACCTTAGGATTAAACTAGGTTATACATGGTCATTATTTAAATACTTCATCGTGGATCATAAATATTTTGTGAATTCCCAATGTATTTCCTTTGGGAGTGCCAAAATAGGTGTGAAACAAGGCACATTTTCTTAAACAAAGTGAAAATTGAGTCCATATCAATGGACCCATTTCATGGTCATTTATCCTAGGTAAAATCTTTCCATATCGACATACACTTGTATTATCAATACAAGGATGTAAATTCTTGGTATCCACTTACTCAAAAGTTCATTGAAATTATAGGATATTTTCTTATACTAAGAAATATCCTTATACTTTTCCAAATAATTATACCATGGGTTAACAAAAAAAATTTATCATCTTCTTTTTAGAATTTTAATTATATCATACTCTTATACCAATATTAAATACCCCAAACTTCTCATAAATTAAAATTACATCTTAATATATGAATATTTATTACATAACATAAAGATCCATGCCAAAATCATTTAAGTATAGTGCCATTATAAACTAGGATGTATAAAAAATATTTCATAGGTGAAATGTATGTTATCTCACTAATTTATTCATATATAACACCCTTATTATAATTATCATACATAAAACCTTTTATTATCTTGTGGAAGAAAAAATAATAAGGGTGATAACATATGATAAATAAGGGAAAACATGAGAGATATCAATGATCAGATAATTATAACATGAGTATAAGGGTATGAGAACATGAGTTTGACATTTGAAAACCCTACCATGGATATCATAGATCTTATAACAAAGTAATGGAATAAATCGTGGTTGTTTATAATACATGAATCATAAAGTAATCAAAGAATATATATCATTAGAGAATAACATTGTAATAAGACATAGATTTATGGGATATACATAATAATAGATTACCTTATGTAAAGAATTTCTAACAAGACATTCATTACAGGTTAGGATTGGGTTAAATGCCTTTGTATCTACTTAAATCTTGGGATAACTCCCCCTTTTGGGATTGGTAAAACATTTTTTACCCTATTTCAAGCTAGTGGTATCCTCGTTGTGTACCCTTTGGGCTCATATAACATTAATCATTACCCAAAATATTGGAGGGAGATAGTGGTCCTACTAATAACATAATCCATACATTTGTGTCCCAAAATATCATAAAATATTTATCATATCCTAACACATGAAAATTATTTTTTTTCAAAAACATTTTAACAAATCATAAATAGTTGAAAAGAAATGAGTTTAATAAACATTTCATCACTTCATCATAGCATAACCCATGGAAAAGGAATGGGTTTCATAAAAATATTTTTATAATAATCATAAACCATAAATAGAAAGAATAAATATTGTATTATTTTATCATATATCTATTAAATCTTATGTAACATCAAAGGATTTCATATTAGACTAGAAAATTATTTGGATAGTATATTCATTTAAGACATTTTATTTGGAAAAAAACGTTTCTTAAAAATAACCATTTCAAAACTAGGAATTAATAAAATATAGGTTAAATAATTTTAATTGAAAATAAAATTTAAAAACAATAAATTAATCATTAAAACTTTTATTGGTCAAGATTTTATAAAAATATACTCACCCTACATATGTTTAAAATAAATATTCTTCTCACATTTTTTGTAAAATCAAAATGGGCTTGTTTGGAAAATGACATGAAGATTTGTTTTAATAATTTTTAAAAAAAGTAAAAACATTGTAAAATTAAATTTAAAAATAATATTGAAACATTAAAACATTATTGAACAAATCATTTATAAGACATTGATATGGAAAAAATGGTTTTCAGTCGAAGAGAGAAATAATGTCAGTTTTCATTAAAAATATTATTTTTTAATAATAAGTACATAAATAGTGGAAAATGAAGGGAAAACATTTTTTCTCAAAGTAATAACATAGGATAATAAATTTATTTAGTTTTTTAAAAATATTTCATAATATTTCATCTTCAAAATCATTATCAAAAACAATCCTGATAAAAAATGAGATTGTAACATCAAACCCTTACCACTTTGTTAACTTATGAATCATAATACCCATTAAAGAATAATATCATATGAAAGATAAATATCATTAATATAATTATATTCATTATATAAATTGTCAAATGGTTAGTATATACTTTTTTTAAGATAATATAGGTTCACAACCAAACATATGTCTCAAAGAAGGTAAATTGAGATAAAAATCTATTACCATAATTCTCGACTTCCATCATACATGTTCAAAACTCATGCATGATAAGTATATGTTTTTTTAAATATATTAAATAAAAAAAATACATTTACCATCCCTTATATGATTTACTTATGAAATTTTACTACACATTTGTTAATTATTCTTTGGTAAAATCATGTTTCAGGTAATAACTGCTTTGTTTTTCACATATGTTTTGGTTTGGAATTTTTGAAACTTTTAATTTGATAATTATTCTATAACATCCATATTTTTGAATATTATATAAATAAAATATAAATTAAATATATATATATATATATATATTATTCCATAAAATTAATAGATAGATTGTGAAATACACCGTTCATAGAGACGGTGGGTCGTACGTATGCATGAACGTTGTATCCATTTTCTCAACAGCTGAAAATAATGGAAGTTAAATAATATATTATATTTATTTAATAATTTATATATTTTAAATATCACATTTTTTATTAAACTTACCCCCTTTACCATCCGGGTAAAGCGTAAGTGAAAAATGAATCGCATCTCTTTAGGAGGTGGTAGTCTGTAGTACAGACAAGCAAACTTATCAAATTCCAACAGAATAGAAATTATGAAGTTCTATGTGATATTAAAATTTCATAATTATCATACTTTCATAAATATCATACATAAACACTAAATACATCATTATATCTAGCGGTTAGAGGTGGCTATAAAAAATGGATAACATTGGTTCGTAAGGTGGTAGTTTGTCGTACACATGATGGATGGTTTTGTTTCCAATTTTACTGAATATGAGATATATTTATGTCATGAAATTAACATAATATCAGCTCATAATATTTTATATAATATTATTATTCTATTATAATAATATTTTCCTAATTATAGATGGTGGTTGAAGAAATAAAACAAAAACACAAGTTTAATAATCTTGCATCTTTATTAGAGACCCTCTTTAGATTTATACCTAAAGCCATCATAAGAGGTCTTAATAATAAAAACAAGGACTTTTGGACGTGGAGAAAAAATAGGGTAAGAGACTTGGGATTGTCTTTGATGAAATAAAGTGATTTCAAAGTGTGAATAAATATGGAGAGATGGTGGCCTCTTATGAGTGGGGAAGAGGACACACAAGGAATTTTTTAAAAGAATAAATTATACCAACGTTTTTCATATTAAAAACAATTCCAAAATGTGTAATTATAAAACCTTATAGATTATAAGGTCAAAAAATTACCATTAAATGGTTTTGTACAAATTTTTAGTTCATTTTTCTTAAATTATTTTTGTTTAACCCTCAGTAAACAAATTCTAACATTAACCATGATAATTAATTTTCAGTATTTTACTATTCATTTTGACTAAAAAATAATTTTTACTTATTATATAATATTAATTTATTTTTATTAAAATTAGGAGTCCATTTGTTCAAATTCCATTCATCGAAGTGGAAAACTATAATTTAAAATAAAATTTATAGAAATGATGAAAAACTGATTATCTAATGAAATAATTTTAATGAATAAAGAAATTTATAATATCAAATTTGAAAATAAAATTTATTCCAATTAAAAAAATTGGAAAAATTAATATATACATGAATTAATTTTTCTTTTAAACCCATTTTCAAACAAAATAGTACATTATAAATTCTTTAAACAAAAGATCAGTTTTCAATCAAAAATGAGAATTTTCACTATTCATTGAGAAATTAATATTTTTAAAAAAATAACAAAAATTCACCCTAAGATAATTTTGAAATTTGTATTACAAAACATAAGTTAAATTTATTCAAATAATGTTTCTAAAAGTCTAAAAAATTAATTTTATTATTTTTTCACAAAAATCAATATAAAACTTTTTTTTGATAAACAATGTATTTTCAAAGCATATAAATACTTTACTAAATATTAAGTAATTATTTATAAATATATAACATTTTTATAAAACCAATATACATTATTTTAGAATTTTGACTATTTAAATTTAAAACATGATGTTTAATGGCTATCTTATAAAATTTGTGTTTAAAAAAATATTATTAAAAAAATATTGTAGTTCCTTAAAACTCAGTGTTACATGTTATTAAGGCCATAAAATAAATTAAATGTATTCAAAAAAATATTTCATATAAATATACAATGTTTCAGTTTACCCTTAAAAAATTTTATTTTAGGTTACTCAATTTTTCTTCTTTTAAAGTGATTTTTTCTTCAAGATACTTCTCGATCATTTCATGCCCAATGAGAATTTGCTTTGAGTATTATAAGAAATATAGTAATTTAAGTATATTTTTTGAAATATTATTCATTTTATTCCAAAATATTCTAATAATATTTATTTTAGTTTTTAACTTCCTAATTCAACTTGGTATTTTTCTCAATATAAGTCTCTAATTTATATATGATCATATGCCCTATGTAAGTCTCTTCACCAATATATACAATGCTTCTTGAGAATTTTTATTGGTATTTAACATGATCTATGAGGTTTGTAACCATTTTATATGATTTACATTAACAATTCAAGTTATTAGATGATTTTTCCTTTTATTAGTTTATCATCATTTTTGTTCTATTTCTTCTTGGAAATAATTCCTTATGGTTACCTATATTTCTCCCTAATTTAGGGAATTTTTACCATTTATTCTTTTGAGTATTTTATTCTTGGTCATAAACATCATTCTCATAATTTTTATTTTTTTATAGATTACTATATAGTGCATAATTTCTCTATATTATAAGTAGCTTAATATTATTTTCCCCTTATATTTCCCCATGATTTTTGTAAAATTTGTGGTTATAGGAAGAAATATTGTTTTATTTTAATTTATGATATCATTATCATCATCAGACTTGCCAAAAGTTTTTGGTACATCTTCTTTAATCATTAACTTCCTTATGGCCTCAAAATCCATATCATATTTATCTTAACTCTTAATGTTTGGAGTCTTCATCAGTTCATGTGAAATGAAATTGTTGTGTATATTATCTAAAGAGTTATCTTCTACATACTTTATAATAGGAATTTTTTGATCAAAACAGTTAAGAGAATTTCTCATGAGATTCTTCAAAGTAATGTAGTCATCCAGTTTCTCTATAAAGTGTAAAATGTCACCAATTATTTCTGAAAATCTATTAATGTAATCATAAATGTATTCTTACTTACACACTTATATATTTTTAATCATTCATTTCAATTTTTTGAGTTTGGCCTCATTCAATTCTATATGTCCTTTATAATTGTTTTCAATTTTATCTCATATCTCCTTAGAAATTTGTAATATCATATCTTTAGTAAAAACCTTCTAATATAGAGATATCAAAATTGTATTCTTGTATTTTAATCAACCTCATGGTTCCTTTTTTTTATTAAATTATATTTTCATAACTCATTAATTTAGTGTAAATCCCATTATGGTTTCATCAATAACTTTACTTACATAATAAAGAAATAACATCATTATATTTTTCCGACCAAGAAATTTATTTCTATTCAATTTGGGCACACTAATACTGTTTAAATATTTTATGTTTCTCAATATTCACAAAAAAGCCTAATATTGGTTTATTACCTTGGAAACCACTTGAATTTCCAATTTACAAAATCAATACAGTGAGAGGAGAGGGGTTGATTTTTTTATCTATCTTTTTATAACTTATTTCTTTGTGGTTAAAATTTATTGTTAGTTAATAATTGACACACTCAAGTGGTTTGAACTCAGCCTCACCTGAATAATGTAAAAGTAATGAATATAAAGTAACAAGAAAAATTTTAGAAGGTTCAACCAAAATGTGTAAGCATACTCATTACTGTATGAAAGGAACTAATGTGGGTTTTCACAAATGATATATGATTTTTTGGTACTTCAGTATAGTAGAGTGGTTGAATAAGTTTTTCTCCCAATATGAGAAGAAATTAATATAATATATTAAATGTATTTTGAAAACAAAATAAAATAAATGAAACACTCTAGTGAAAATGATGGGGATTGTTTAAAATTAATAAACTAGAATATTTATTTTGGAATAAGATTTTGTTTTTATTTGTTCTTTTTTTATATTTTATTGATATAACACAACAAAGATATTTTTTAGAAAGTATTTTTAGAATGTCTAATCGATTTAACTCTACATCCTTAATTAATTATTAATCATTAAAAATAAAATTAAAATCACCTTATTTGTGATACCTTAATATGTTAACCCTCAAACCCTTTGAGAATTAACTTAGCCACAATGATGAAATTAATTAAACCATAGGATAGCTTCAGAACATGAAATCATATCACCCAACATTTATTAGTCTTATAATGGTATAATATAGTCACTTATAAATTAGTTCATGTATCCATTATGTAAAGGAATATGTATTTAGTTTTTTTATTTTATTTTAACTCTAAGAGTTGATCTCATGTTTCTTTTTTACTAATTAAGATCATTCTTTCATAATTCATACATTACTCCACCTCACATGTTTTGTGTTAATTGATAAATTTATTTCTAGGTTTAATTATTAGATCCAAATAAGATAATTAAGTTTCTAATCGATTAAAAAATAAGTAAATAAGGTGATAATTAGATCAATTACTAAGAAAAACTACTCTCACATGGGTAGTGCAATCATCGTAGAAACATTTTTCATTTTCAAAATTATACAAAGGGTATAACCCAATTTTGAATCTACTCTTGGTTTTCCACCTAAATAATTTAATTATATAAGAATGAAATTTAAAATAATATAAGGAATTAAATATAAGTGGAGATTTTTTTAAAAATACAGAAACCTTACAACGTGAACAAGATGAAGAAGGCTTCGATGAAGATATAATTACTTCAATAGATAACCCTCTTAAAATTCTTTTAGAATTAAAATGAGACCAATTCCCATATTCCCTAAATATATTATTTCAAATCCAACTACCTATAAATGAGATAAATACGCATATATAGTGTGATGGGGATTCTAAGGTTATAGTAGTTTACTAATGTGAGTGGGAAAATTAGTCTAAATATTTTAATACAATTTGTACAAACTTGGTGACCTCCAAACCAAATAAACTAGCTACCCTTAAAGAATTATTATTTTTGAATAATATATTCTCATATCTACAAAACAATTTTAATCCCAATCCAATATTGGGTGTAAAATATATGGCCCAAATGGGAAAGTGGTGTCCAATATAACGAGTCCAGACTAGATTTTAATTAATGTGCCATTTAATCAAATAAAATTTAATATCCATCCCAAATGGTCTAAATAAATGTTCTTCCTTTTTGGGTGGGAAATTCTTTAATGAAATTTTATATTCAAATACATCATAAAAAAATATTTATGGAAAAAACAATGTGGTTCATTTTAAAGAGTTAAAACTAAAACTTCCATAAATCTTTAAAATGAATTATCTAGTCCTAAATATTCAACAAATACACATATTTAATACAATTTGTTGAAATTGTGTATTATATTGTCCAAAATATAATCTATAAAAAATGAGTTTTATCAAATTCACACACATACCCTTTGGTACTCCTAAAAAAAATTCACATGTCATGTATTCAATAGAATTATAAAAGGATATGCATGTTAAAAACTTCCCAATCCATAGTGGAAATATATTAAAAGTAATAAATATCATCAACAAGTAAATATCAATAAATTTGAGAGTAATTTTTTCATAAATTATATCGCAAAATATTAATTGTGATTAGTGAATCTAATCATAGAAAATAAATTTATGGGTCTACAGTGACATTAACTCACCTAGTGTGTGTGTACCAAAAATTTCATGATCAAATCATCCGAATTTATTTGGTATTTTCAAGTAATGTAAGAAATTTATTCATACCATGTTTAATCCACCAAACCTATTCTATATTCCTTTATAACCAAATTTCAATAACCACTCACTTAATAATTCTCCAAGTCAATCATTCATCTCCCAATCTATGAATCCCCACATGTTTTACATTCCATCACTTTCCTCTTTTTTTAATATTATATTTTGTTTGTTTTTTTTAATTTGTTTTAAAGATTTCATCAAACTGTTGGATATTAGGTTCACATGTGAAGGTTAATTAAATAAAATAATTAAATTGATCAAAATATAAATTAATGTATGTATCAAACCATGATGTGTGATGAAAAAAACTTAAATTTGTTATACCATAAATTGAGAAGGAAAATTTACACAAATCATGGTTATGTGTAATGTAGTTTAGAGAAATTAATGACATAATTTACTTAGAAAAAATGTCAAAAATAATGGTCGCAATGTAAAGACCCAGAATTTTAGTATAATGTTTTTAATTATGTGGGATTATTATGAGACGGAAAAATATAACGGCACATGATTCTGATGCTCAGAGTGCCCATAATGATCCGTCAAAAAAAAATTAAACTTAAAATAGCATGTGTGAGTAGTTTTCCTAAAAAAGTGTAATAACTCATACATGAGTACCCATATCAGAAATATGAGGGCACCATTAAGTTGAGGAAGGTGGGTTTACCCTAAGCATGACTTAAGTTTAGTCAGCACATACCTCCAGTCAGAAAACCTGAAAATGGCATAACCATAAATAAAATAATTAAATAAAATTATTTTATTTTATAAATTCTTATAACTCACAAACGGTGAGTCGGTTTAAAAATATGAGACCACTTTAAACTAATGATGATATGATTTCTTTAGTAAGATCCTAAATTTGGTCAGTCTGGGCCAACAATGGATGTCTTTTTTTTGCCGCAAAAAAAAATATATAACAATTGTATTAATTTTAAATTCTATAACTCCTAAATGGTAACTTGGATTGAAAATATAAGTGTACCGTTGATCTTGGGATGGCGTTTTTTCCTTAAGAAGAGCCTAACGTTGACTGGCGGGGGGTGAGGGGGGATGTTAATAATTTTTTGAACTTTTTTTAATGTACGTTCAGTAAAAATGCGGGCAGAAATTTGTATCTTTTGAACCAGTGCTCGAAATTGAAATACAAGGGTACCATTGAACTCACAGCTCTGGAATTCACTTAAGGTAGGCTTCACTTTGACCGAAGTAGATAGGGTGAAAAAGATAGTTTTTTCAACTTTTAAAAATTAATAAAATAACAAAATTGATATTTTATTTTATCCTACTACATCTTGAACAGTGGTGGCGGGGACCACGGAGGTAGTCAGAAATTTAATATGGGATATTAAATGCTCAGTTACACTTTGGTTGTGTAACCACCTATTGTGAAATTAATGTGGTGCATTAATTACATCAATTAATGAACCTCATTAATTCCTCGATGAATTACTCACATTTCCCCCCTCTATTTAAATGGGTATCAGGGTAGAGTTTTTGGAATGACATCATCAAGCGAGGAACCTATGGAAATGGGATGTTACACTTTTCACTGACCAAGTTGGAAGCTCAAGAGGCAATGAACCAGGATCGATGAACATCGACAGCTTCATCCAACGTGGAATTTTCAACCACTGACGCGATGTCTCCAAAGAATCTTGATGTAGGGTTCATCTTTTAATTAAAGATATTCCCTTGATTCATCACCTCGTTCTTGAATTTTTAGGTGGTCATTTTAAGGTATTTTAATGGGGTTTATCATTATTTTAATGGGATGTATAAATTACCCTCACTTTTTATAATGCTAACATAGAGGGTGCGGGAAAATAAAAAAGGCCCAGACCCTCCACCACTTGTTTTTCATTGTGTTCTTCAGGGTAGGTTGTTCTATCAAGATATAACCTTGAAACGAAGAGGTGTGAAATGATGGAGGAATCCTGAGAGGACCTTAGGTGAATCTGGAAAGAAGAACATATCACCAGGGCACACCCGGTGGCCCGCAGAAGAAGCGCTACCAACGGATGAGGATGGCGTCCAACAACCGCCGGCCATGGTAGAAGATTGGCCCTGCCCAGTGCCTTGGTGGTCAGATAGGTGGCCGGCAATGGCCGGCAGTGGAGGTGGAGGTGGTGTACCGTCGTGCGCCGCACTTAAGGGAGTCTCAGCTTGAAGTTGTGACGATTCATGGGACCCGCTCCATGTGGGTCCCAGGCGTAACGAGGCGGCACAACCTGGTGCCACCAATAAAGGATCTGAACAGCTCTATTGAGCCATTCAAAAGTAGCAGACTGCGCGACTGACCCGACCCTCCACAGCCTAGCCCTTCTAGGGAAGGTCGGGTCAGTCGACGGCCCAGCGGTTCAAGCCCACTGCCTCCCAACCCAACCGGTTCGGGCTGGGTAAGACCTGGATTTGGTCGAGTTGACTCGAACCAAGTCTGGTTGGCCCAGGCTGGGTCAGATCGGACCCAGACCCCTCTTTGGCCCAGATACGCTTAAAAGGACATATGTTGCGAAACAGTCATTAGTTTGACGAATCGTATGTGGCGCTGGGATACTTGGAGTGATATGGTGTACTTGAGTTACCCCACATGACTTTCAAAGTAAGTTGGAGTTTGGCCGAGTTGGATCGTACTCTAATCCAACCAGGCCCTCAGAACGAAAATACTTATAGCTTACATACTGTGTGTCTGATGGATGCGCTGTATTTTGCATTGGAACCCTTAAGACATGACGGATCATTGGGTTACTTCCTTGGGTAACTTTGAAGCAGTTAAGGTATGGATGATAACTGGAGTAGAAGAACCAGGGTGTTTCTTGTACTGAGTTTTATGATGGCTTCTCCCTTGATGACTCAAGGCGTGGGTATTCCTTACTCCTCAACTCTGGTAGATATGGGACTCCCAATGTCATGAGGGCGAGATCATTTCCCTCTGATTGTTTTTTCTATCATTGGAGTCGGTACTCCCAAATGTGACTAGGGTGTGGGTACTCCATACATAACTCACATAGAGTCAGGTACTCCCCTACCAGGTAGGGTTCGGGTCCCTTATGTTAGGAGTGGAATACTCCCCTGTCAAGCCAGGGTGTGGGTCCTCCTTATGTAGTGCTACAGTATAGTCGGTAATCCCCTGTCATGCCAGGGTATAGTTCCTCTAGCCTGGGGTCGGTACTCCTCTGACATACTAGGGTGTGTTTCCCACATAGCGAATAAAGTATATGATTTGTAATCCCCTACCGGGTAGGGTGCGGGTCCTCACATATAGAGTCAATACTCCCCTATTGTTTCACTGTGTGGTTCCTCTGTCATGGGGTCATTACTCCCCTGATATTCTAGGGCAATGGTCCCCCATAGTAAATAAACTACCATAGTTTTACTCCCCTACTGGGTAGGGTGCGGTTCCTCACATATGGAGTAGTACTCCCCCATATCTGAGTAGCGACAGGGAGATGGTCCTTTAGAGTATTTGGATCTCCATAGACTACAAGAAATAGTTTCACTGAGTGGGCCTCTTCACTTGGATTCCCTTGGTCTTTCCTTAGGCGCAAGACTATGACTTTGAGACCTCTAGTGTCTGGCACTAGATGTAGTTCTAGTAGAATGTTCCTGATGGAGAACATCTTTTGGGACATTCCATTATGAATGGTTGAGTTATATCTAATGAGGTACATCTCTCAGACGGGTTCCATCAAGGATGGCCAGTTCATGGAGAGTGTACTCTTGATCCTTGATATTGACTTTGAGCATTCTTTGGAAATCATGGAAATGGATTGAGGTCGGGGCCATATGTTTCTTTGTGGATGAGATGAAAATATTTGGTTTGAGGTGTGTTTTTCTCTTTTTGGATTGGGATTGAGATCATGATTTTTGGTTTTCCTTTTGGAATATTGAGAGACCTTCATGGGTCATGGTGTCCCTATTAGGTATTGTTATACTCACCCCTACAAGGTTTTTTCCCACACCTCATTTTTTTCTTGTGCATACGATGAGTATCTTGGTTGAGACTTGAGGGAGCCAAGACCAGGCAGTACACGGAGAAGACTGACTGATGTGGAGATCTGTGGAGAGAAGTTGTACCTACCCATCAAGTAGAATACTTAGTGGAAAATTACAGGTTATGTTTCTATTTTTCATTTGTAGTTGTATTTTTCTGTTGGACTTTTATTCCGGAACCTTACATTCAGTACACACTTTTACTACAGTGGTTTTACTCTATTGTTTCATCATTTTTCATTCCAGTATGTGTATTTTTACAGGTTTAAAGGCAATTCATTCTCATTTTAGGGATATTCCTTTCAGGTACTCATCACCAACCCCTGTCCTATGAATGGTGGTCTTGGGTTAGTCATGGAATGAACCCTATTGGATGGGTTGTGACAAAGTGGTATAAAGTGATTTGGTTCTACTGAAAAACTATGACTCTGATCTTTCCAATGTAGCAATAGTGTTAAGTGTTTTGAGTGTGGTTTTTAGTGCGAGAAGTCTAGTATTGGTGCGGCGACTAAAGTATCCATACACCAGGACCGTAAATTCTGATTTCTGACATAGTGCATGAAAACCCAGATTGTGTTTTTTTGGAAAAAAAATTTCTTCTGAACGCTTTGGAGTTAGCTCACCAGGTATAACTTATTTACCATGGTCTATCTTGATTCTCCTTCAATATTCCTCCACACAGACTGCCAAAAAGTATTACAATGCATGACCTTGAGGATGGTCCACAGTGTGATGAGAATTCAGTACAATGATTTTTTTCAAAGATAGGTACCTTCAAGAAGTTTCTCTATGATACCACTATCCATTGGTCAGTAGTTACTACTAGAAATACAAGTAGAGGACCCTTTATAAGATCAGTACCTTACATGAGTTTTAGTTATATATAACCCTCAAGTTACGATGTGAGCCCGACTCATAAGCGTCTAAGGATTGGCATGAGGTGGTAACTGATTTGATATATAGCTAGGGAACCATTTGATTATATGGTGGTCCTAAAAGTGAGCATTCAGTGTGGATCACCAAGGTGATGGAAAGGTTTATATTACCTATATCATACTACGAGGTTACTTTTTCCATGGATAGTGCTTGAGAACCTTCCTCTAAGAAGTGGTGTCTTTCCCTAAAAAGCTAAGGGGTAAGTCTTCCCAAGAGATTCTATAGCTTCGGAAGGATGACATATCGGTAGCTGAGTATTCATCAAGGCATACCGACCATTCAAGGTACTCAATGAATATGATATGACCAGTACATCATGGCTCGGACATCTAAGGGTGATGTGTTTAGAGACAACCGAGATAACAATAGTTCTCAATGCATTCCTACTTATGTTAGGGTGCTAGAGAGAAACTTCATGGTTGATAATTATTTGGCTGAGAAGATATTGCATGGGAATGTCAGCAGTGGGAATGAAAGAAACTAACACTATTCTTAGAGACATGGATGTGTGAAAATGTTTTAGGATGTGGATGTGATAGGGACAGATGAATCTGTAGGGAAACATATTTGGAAGAGGAGCTAGGAGAGTAGCAGGAGGTGGTATACATTTTGACCTGGTACAACCACCACCCCAGTGTGGTCCCGACCAGGCTTAGGGAGTTAGAGGATAGGGGAAGGGAGTAGTTGTATGTAGTCAAAGAGTGGGACACAAGGGCCCCATGAATGATTCTAGGTATGATAGGTATCTACTACTAGTTTTTATATTAATAGAAATAGGTAATAATCATTCCTTCCTATCACATATCTTGTTCAAGGCCTAGAGTATCTGGTTAAACCGTTGACTTGATCCTTATATCTAGAGATACCTTTGGAAGGATACTCTATATTCACACTTATACCAATGGTGTGATCTGACCCTTGAAGCGAGAGTGTCCGTTGGAACCTCATAATGGAAGTGTCAAGGCCTTACGATGTTAGTTTGGGTATGGACTTGTCATACACTGTTCATGATCAGATTTATTATTTTAGGAAAAACTATTGTGTTATACCTATAGCGCTGGAATGGGGTTTTCCTTGGTTAGTGAAAAATAAACCCAAAGCAACACAGGTTAAACTCATGCGTAGGATGGTGCATCTGATCACACTTGAGTCGACTAGCCTTACCCTCATGGTAGTAAGAGTTTTTCAGTTTTCAGTTCCCAACAGTAGTGTCAGAGTGTGGAACCATCTTTTTAAAATATATTTCCAGAATTACCTCCCCATAGGGAGAGGTAATTATGAATTGGCGTTTACATAGCGATGACACCAATATCTACAACTTCATATGGAGTGGATCCCACATAGCTTCAAGAGCTGTAAGTTTAGAAGGGGGATGTGGTGGCAGATGAACTCAGTGGGAGGTCTGGTTTATAATTGATGAGTGAGGAGACAAAGAATATATCCTTATTACAGAAACCCTTGGTGGATAGTGATGGAGTAGCTTACCTCTAGTATATAACTGCCACTCCCCCACACCATCAGTGAGTTTGGGAGGCACAATTTGGGGACACAGACTACGAGGACCGATATGCTCATATATCCTTAGGAAAGACTCCTGAAAGATTTTATAAAGGTGGGTAGCATGTCATCTTTCTCAAAGTATGCACTATGGTACCAGTGATGCTGTGAGATGAGGTGTTGAGGGAGTTCCACACTTCCCCTTTGGCGGTACATCCTCGTTTGGAAAAGATGTACCAAGACCATTGGCATCTGTACTGGTGTCTAGGGATGAAGACTACAGAGAGTTGGAAGAAGTCTTATATTAAAAAGAGACAGAGACCCTTAGAGTTCAAAGACAAATACCATGTCTTACTGCTGTTCTCACCCCAATGAGGATTGTGGAGATTCAGCTGGGGTAGTAATATTTCTCTGAGGTTCATCAAACCTTTCTAGATTCTTAGCAGAGTTTGTCAGGTCAAGTATCACCTAGCCTTTCCCCCACAGATGCACTGGGTACATAATGTTTTCCATGTTTCGTAGCTGAGTAGAAGCATGCATGATCCATCGCACGTTATTGACTAGTTGTAGTTGGAATTTGATAATAGGGTGACTTTTACAGAGTTCCCAGTAGAGATAGAGGATGAACATGAGTGAGTCCTTTGTGGATGGTTGATACCTCTGGTGCGATTTTGGTGGTAGCACGAGAACCTCTGGGAGAACCCATGGTATCAGAAGTCTCAGATTCATGCTGCGTAACCTCATTTATTTTATTTTTCTTTGTTTTTTCTTACGGGGATGAAAATCCCTAATGTGGGGATAATTTAATGACTTAGAATTTCAATATATTTTTTTTAATTATTTTGTATTATTACGAGATGGTGAAATCTAATGGTACATAATTTCAACGCTCAGACTACCCAGAATGATCCATCAAAAAAGTTTTAATCCTAAAATAGTGTGTGTGAGTATTTTTCCGAAAAAAGTTGAATAAATCAAAAAAAATTGCTCGTATCATAAATCTAAGGGACCTGTTGCATTCGGGATGTCGATTTTACCCTAGGCATAACTTATGTTTAGTAGAAAAAATCCTCTAGTGAGAAAACCTGAAAATGGCCTAACTATAAATAAAATAATTAAACAATATTATTTTATTTTTCAAATTCTTATAACTCACAAACAATGACTCGTATTAAAAATTTGAGACCATAGCTAAACTCGTGAGGGTATTATTTCCTTAGGACAGTCCAAACTTTGGCCAGTGCAAACAGAAAGTGAAAGATAGTTTTGGATACAAATAAAATAATAATTAACAATTATTTTATTGTTAAATTATATAACTCCAAAATGGTAATATATATTTCAAATCTAAGAGTATTCCTGAGCTCATGAGGGTGTGTTTCCCTTAGGCAGATCCTTACCTCGACCGGTGTGGGTTGAGGGTGACTGTTAATATTTATTTGAACTTTTTTTAAGGTTCCTTTAGTAAACGTGTGGGCTACAATTTATATCTATTGAAACGGTTCTAGGAATTGAAATCTGTGGGCACTATTGAACTTGAAGCACTAGGATTATCTTAAGGTAGGATTTACTTCGACCGATGTACGTCAGGTGAAAAAATTTAGTTTATGAAACTTTAAAGAATGAATAAAATAACAAAAGTGTTATTTTATTTTATCCTACAACCTCTTGAATAGCGGTGGAGGGGACCAAAGAGGTAGTCAGACATTTAATATAGGATATTAAAGGATTGGTTAAGCATTATTTGTGTAACATACCCTTGTTCAATTAATGTAGTGCGTTAATTACGTCAATTAATGAACCTCATTAATTCATTGGTGTGGGACTCACCCTTTACCCCCTCTATTTAAATGGGTATTAGGGTAGAGTTTTTGGCAGGGATTCATTATGTGAGGTACCTCTGGAGAACTAATTTGGCACCCTCCACAGTCAGAGATGGAAGCTAGGGTGGCAATGAATCGGGATCAATGAACCCTGATAGCTTCATAGAATGAGGAATGTTTTTTCACCACCGCTACGTCTTCAAAGAATCTCGAGGTAGGGGTTGTCTTTTAATTCATGAAATTTACAACTTCCTTCTCTTCATTCTTGAATTTGTGGGTGGTCATTGCGAGATATTTGAACAAGGTTTATCATTATTTTAATGTGATGTATAAATTACCCCAACTTGTTATAATGCTAACACGGAGGGTGTGGGCCAAACGAACAATGATCAGCCCCTCCGCTGTTTTTTTTCATTGATTTCACTGGCATCGGGTTGTTCCAACTTAACAGAACATTAAAATCGAGAGGCCTGCAATGACGACGGCATTCGGAGAGGACCGTAGGTGCGTTTGGAAGGAAGAATGGACCATCGGGGCTCACCCAGTGGCCCGAAGAAGAAGAACTGACACAGAACTGGTGCTGGTGGATGAGGGTAGTGGACAAAAACCACCAGATAGGGTAGAAGACTGACCTTGTTCAGCATCGCAGTAGTCGGACTGGCTGCCGGCAGCGGCCGGTCGCAGAGGTGGAGGCGGCGCGCCGTCGCACGCCACATCGTAGTGAGCTGTGACTGGAAGTTGTGGCAATGCAAGAGAAATTCCTTACGGGTTCTATGGGTGATGAGGCTATGCCAGCTGTAACATCCAATAAAGGAGACGAATGACTCCTTTGATCCATTTGAGAGTAGCGCACCGCAGGACCTCGCCGCGATGCATCCCATCCAGGGCGGGTTGGGCGGATCCAAGGTTCAGGGGGAAGAGCTCGCTATGTCCCAACCCAACCGGTCTAGGCCATGTCCGACCCATACTGGATTGGGTCAAATCGAACAAGTTCAGGTCGGCCTAGGAAGGTGTGGGTTGGGTTGGACCAGACTCGGACCCCTCACAGGCCCTGATACGCTTAAAAGCCTGTATCTTGCAAACCAGATGTCTGTTTGACGAACTGTCTACAGTAATGGGATCCTTGGAGAGATATGGTCCTTTTGAGATACTTCATGTGACTTTTGGAGAAATTTGTAATTTTTCCGTGTTAGATTGTGCATGAATCCAACTAGGCCCATAGCACTAAAATTCATATAACCTACAGACCGAGTGTCTGATTGACGCGTCCTATATTGAGTTGGAACCCTTATGAAATGACTGATCATCAAGTTACTTCCATATTAAATTTTTTGGAGCTTTATTTATGGCTGATAACCATAGGAGAAGAACCAGGGTGTTTCTTGTTGTGAGATTTTGGATGGTTACTCCCATGATAACTCAACGTGCTGGTATTCCTTACTACTCTTCACCGGTAGAGACTGGACTCCCCATGTCATGAGTGTGGGTTCGTTTCCCTCTGATTTATTTTTGTATCATTGGAGTCGGTACTACCCTATTAGACTAGGGTGTGGTTCCTCCATAAATAACTCACATAGATTCAGGTACTCCCCTTCTGAGTATGGTGCGAGTCCTCTTTGTTAAGAGTAAGTACTCCCCTATCAACCCAGGGGGGTAAGTCCTTTTTATGCAGGGATACAATAGAGTTGGAACTCCATTTCCATGCTAGGGTACTGGTCCTCTATCATGGGGTTGATACTCCCTGGATGTACTCGAGTGCGTGTCCCCCACAGCAAACAAACTACTAGAGTTTTACTCCCCTACCGGGTAGGGTGCAGGTCCTTGCTTATAGAGTTAGTACCCCCCTATCATGCTAGGGTGTGGATCCTCTATCCTGGGGTCAGTACACCCCTAACATACTAGGGTGTGGGTCCTCCATAGAAAAAAACTACAAGATTTGTACTCCCCTACCGTGTAGGGTGGTGGTCCTCACATATGGAGTATTACTCCCCTGTCTCCGAGTAGCGATGGGGAGTGGGTCTTTCAGGGTAGTTGGAGATCTCTCGACTGCAGGACACAATGTTGAGGCATGGTCCTCTTTACTTGGTTTACCTTGGTCTTGCCTCAGGAACAAGACTATGACTGTGATACCTCTAGTGGTGAGCACTAGAGGCAATTCTAGAAGAAAGTTCTCAATGGAGAGCGTCCTTTTGGACGTTCCATTAAGAGTGGTTGAGTTTTACATGATGGGGTACATCTTTCAGACAGATTCCATTAGGGATGTCTAGTTAATAAAGTGATTACTCTTGATCCTTTAGTTTTTCTTTGAGTCTTCTTTGGAAATCATGGAAATGTCTTTTGTTCAGGGGAATATGTTTCTTTGTGGATGAGACGAGTATATCTCGTTTGATATATACCTTTTTCATTGTGCCTTGTGATTGATATCATGCATTTTAGTTTTACTTTAGTAATTCTGAGAGACCTTCGATTGTCTCGGGGTCCCTACTGTGTATTTTTATAATCACACCTACATGGGCTTTGTCGGCACCTCATTGTGTCCTATTTATATGATGAGCATCATGGCCGAGACTTGAGGGATCCAGGACCAGGTGGTACATGGCGGAGACTGGATGACGTGGAGAGATGTGGAGAAGAACTATACCTACCATTTAGGTAGGATACATGGTGGATGATTGTTGTAGGTATTTCTATTTTCAGCTATAATTGTATTTTTCAGAAGGGATTGGATTTCCGCCCCTTACTTTCAGTACACACTTTTACTACACTAGTTTTAATTTTTGGTTGCATATTTTTGTGTTCTATTCTGTGTGTTTGTACAGGTTTAAATGCAATGTCTTCCCATTTTAGGGATATACCTTTTTGTGATAGTTTCTATCCCCTGGCTAATGGGAGGCGGACTTGGGGTGGTCACGACATTGGCCCCAGGGGATGGGTCATGACACACAAAATCTAAAAAGTTTTATAATGACACAACCAATCATATCATTAGAGAATTATATTCTCATTAATATAAACCATTAATGATGAAATATTATTCATGGTTATGATCCTACCAATGAATTTTGAAAATTTAAACATGTAGTTTCTATATGTTCCACATGTAAGTTATTATGTTACATTTTATTAGTTTTTAAATAAACCAAAACACACAACTAAAAATCCTATCGAAGATACCCAAAAAAATTTCCATCTCCATCACACCTAAAATAATAAATTATACTCAATGATAACCTATGAGATAAAATATGAACAAAAAAAATTTGATTTTAAATATGAAAAAAATATAAAAGTGATAGTGTTAAGGATAACTTGATATTATTAAGTGATGAAAGGGTCACACAGTGTGATGAAATCAACTCTATGTTCTTGAAGTCCATAAATGTATTGATTCAAATACTATCCATTGAATATAAATATTCTTCTTTATCCCTATTGTTCAATATATGTTTCACCATAAGTAAAAACATTAGATAGAATATAAGGACTTGACAATATAGAGTGGAACTTACATGGAATCAAATTTAATTTAGAACTATATAGAATAACTTTTCGCCCACAATAAACACCCACTTCTAGATCATCTTATCATGGGTTGATTTTTTTCCTCTATTTTTAAATCATTGAGTTCTCATAAGATGATAATTGGATCTCCTCAATCTATTGAATTAATATCCTTCTCTATTCTCTTGCTTGTGAAAAATCCATGTTTCACTTCTTTACAACCTAAAATTCTCGACATTGGACATCCATGGGGAGATTATAGGCTTTCCCAAAAATAATATCTTATGGGGAAATCGAAATGGGAGAGTTTTAAACAATTTTATAAGCTCAAAGTTCATCATATGAGTTCTTGGTCAAATACTTTCTTTTCATCTACACGGTTTTCTCTAAAATTTATTCCAACTCCCAATTTGAAAAATATTTCTAGAAATTTGATTGGGGGTGGTGTAGATTAGAATTTTTGTGTGTCACCCCATACATCTAAATGATATAATCTAAATGATGATTGAAAAAGTGTGACCCTTGGTCATTGATGATATCCTTTTTTATTTAAAACCTTCAAAAACAGTGTGCCCTAAAAAAATATACTATAATATGAGAATCATTAGACCTGGTGGCCTTGAAATAAACATATTTTATAACATAATCAATATATAGATATAATACCAAATGATCAATGAAATGGACCCATAAAATTGATTCACCATACATCAAAAATCTGATAAAATAATATGGTTTTTTGAGGAATCTCATTTCTCTTAGAAATATTTCTACTGTGTTGGATATGTGATCATGAATTATAAAACACATCCACATCATGGAATATGATTATAAAATGAAATACATGGACTAAGACCTTCCTATATGTCTTTTTGGGGCCAAAGTATCCTCCATAAGTAAATGTATAGAATAAATGTAGAATATAGTTAAACTCATGATTAGGAATGTACCTCCTAATAACATGGTCATTACATACGTTCCGAAGGTGGGTATCACCTCCACTTAAATCTTAGAATCACTATTCAATTTTTTACCTCATGTTTCATTCAATTTTAACAAATTTCAGAGGAAACAAGGACGTTAACTAAATTAGTATACCAAGTATTTTCACCTGAGAGTCCATAAATTCCCATATTTGGAAATATGTCCCGATGTGGTACATGGTCCAAGTTGTAATCCTAAATTGTGTAAGAGATCCTAATCATGTGATCTAACAGTGAGTTATCTTAATATTTCTTATCCTTTATCTTAATATCAAACACTTTAATAAGGATAATCCAATGAATAATTATAGGCTTTGTATTTGGCTTCTTCAAGAGGTACCTCAAAGATACATGGTAATAAAAAAGATACCTTAGATCCCAATAAATAAGAATATATTTTATCTAAATTAGAAATGATTGAAATAAAATATTTTTATGGTTTTAGAGTTTTATTTTTTGGATAAAATATCTTTGAAACATAGTAAATTACATGGTAATGTACCTCCACCCTCTTTGACAAGACCTCTCCAACTGCGAAGTAAGAAGGATCATAGATAAGATTGAATAGAATCTCCCATAATAGGGGATATATGATATGTGGAGTGATAAAATGATTATTTATATCTTAATATTATAAACAACTAGAATCATCAAAATAGTATTCAATATATTTTTCAATCAATCAAGAAAAGGGTAGAGAAATCTTTATAAAATATCTGATGAAGCATCGATAAAAACTTTCATGTCAAAGGAATTATAGAAAATCACACACACATGTTGGATATGGAAAGGATAAAATATTTTCTATATTAGATCTATAAAGATTTATTGCATGTTGTGACACTATATAACCTTTTAAAATTACCTTATCTACCATGAAATGATATTTCTTAATGTTTGGAACAAATTTTTTCTCAATTAAATGGTGAAACACATTACCCAAACTCAAGAGAAATTCATAAAATGGGTAACTGTAAATAATAAAAATATCCATAAATATAATGATTAAATGATTAATTAAATCTTAAAATTTACTAATCAAGTAGCTCTGGAAGGTACATGGGGAATTTCAAAGTATAAATAGAATCCTTCTATAAGAAAATATTCTGAATGGGTAGGTGAATTTCATCTTTTTCAAGTCAATAATTGTAATATAAACATTAAAATATAAAGAGAAGCCAACCAATAAACAATATTGTGTCCTACCTTAATGTATCTCAAGTTTTTGATCAATTAGTGGAATGGGAAATAGTCCTTATGAGTATACTTATTCAGTTTCCTATAATCTATACACACATGCTAACTATTTTGTACTCTCATAAGAACTAACTCTTCATTTTCATTCTTTATAATGGTGAACCTTCATTTCTATGGTACTACCTGGGTAGGGTTGGCCCACGGAGTGTCAAAAATTGGGTTAATGATTCCCAACTTAATATATTATTGCACATATTTCATTAATTCTTTTAATAATTTTGCATTAAGAATCATTTGGGGTTGAATAACTGGTTTAGCCCCATCCTCCCAATGAATCATATACATAAAACTGGAAGGCATAATTCCTGGTATATCTACTAAGGTTCACCTGATTTCCCAAATATTATCCTTTAAAATATTTGAAATTTTTATTTTTAAAATATGAAGGATTTTATTATAACTTTTAATAGACAACTTTTCATCATTAATTGTGAATTAATATTTTAAGTATGGCAGAAATGGTTTGAGAACTAGGTTGGGTGTGTTATGTATTCATAGAAATAATGTGGTAACTGAAATATGTGCCCAATGAATATATAAGTCCTCATATAAATCATCAAAATTAGAGAATAATTCATCTAATACTTCTATAAAATCAACTTCCATGTCATAATTATAATGTACATGCTTGGAATTTAAAAAGGAATCCACAAAAGAATTGCAATTGAGTGTGGATTGATCATAAGAAATTTTTTTGTAAGTATTTTGAAACATAAAATAAGAAACAATTAAAAATATTTTTCTATGCATAGAATGAAACCCATTGGAAAAATTTTGAAGATGTGAATTTGGAGAGTCCATTAAAGAGTGCTCAGAATGAGAGATGATGAAAGAATAAATGTCCTCAAAGGGATACTTTATGGAGTTTAAAATATTAAATCATATTATATCATATTAAAAATATTTATAAAGTGTAACCTCAAGTAAATTTATTATTTTCATTGTAGTTTTTAGGAAGCATCTTTAAATAATGATAGGATAATGATAACCTACCTGATCATCCTCTATATTTATCAGGTAGAAATCTATAGGAAAGATCATATCCCTTACCTGAACAAGTGAATCTTAATGGAACCCCACCAGATATATTGTATCTATATTTTTTAATTGCACCACTAAAATTTTTAACTTCAACTCAAAAATATATAAATAAGAGAAAATAAATTACATAATTACATTTATTGAATATTCTTAATAATACAAAGTATTAGAAAAGTGAATCTCCACTATAGTTCTTAGAATGGTGAATATCATGGGGGCTTTTAACTTTTTCATCATTTCCAAGGTTAGTTTTATGAGTTTATATACATCCCCCCCAAAGTTTTATCCTATCATTTTCCTTTATCCATATTTTATTTGTAAACGATTCTTCCTAAAAAATTATGTGCCTAAGAATTTTGACAATTTCTTCATGTAGATCAATGTTGATCACAACATGATTGAATGTATACAAAACCACTTTTCTGCATCAACTATTCATCTATATTCTATTTTTTTATAACTCTATTTATAAATTGAATGTGTTTATTAAAAAACCCATCATTATTTTTCTTACCTTTTTCTTTCTATTTTAAATTCTCTTCAGCTGGTATTCCATGGGGATTCTCCATTGGTGAGATGAATCTTGGATGATAAATAGAAGAATATGTCTAATACATTTACTTCCCACTACATAGAGTGATGGAAGTAACATTACCCATGGAATTTTTAGTAGGATGGTGTGGAATATTTCCATAGTTATTATTAACCAGCTCCTAGAGGGGGATGGATATCTAGTTAATTTGCATATTAAGTTCCCTAAATATTATACCCTAACTCTCCATCTTATTATTTTGATTAAGAATTTTTTTTATAATATCATTTTTATTATAATATACCTTTGTTTAAGATCAACCTTTATAATTTTTATTTATATATTCTGGGGAATTTTAATATCTTAGGAGGTTGTTGAAAACCATGTTAGTAAGGTGGAGGTTACTAGAAGTTTTATTGAAAATGGATACATTTTTGTTTTCCATAGCCATAACTCATGTATATATGATCATTCCATCATATTTTGTCTGTTACTGAGAATTAATCATACATATTCTCGAGATGTGGTTATTTTGTTGCTAATATAGTCTCCTAGGGAATACTATTACGCAATCCTCTATATCTTATAATAGGGGGAAATAATCAGTAGGTCGGTATAGTTCGGTGAAAATGTTACAAGTTCCAATATGATTGGATTAAATTAAATGTAATTTCTATCACCATCGTGACTAGTTCAACCAAATTAGTATCCATTAAATTATTTTCAATAGAAAAGGCACTTACCTTATATACTACTCTAACTGGTTGTGTACCTTGATTTCCAAATTGTTTGAGTTTTATTCCATCTTTTCGATCAACTCCCTTGAATATTCTTGTTTTTTTTCAATAAATATATATTTGTAATGAAAAATACACCATACTCCTCTATATTTTCATTATTTATTAATATAATTATAGGATGAGAATTTTATCATGAATTTGGTGATGTGTATAGCATGGTAATAACTTCTTGAATCACTCCCAATACTCATACATTGACTCCCCATGTTATTTCTTGATCTCAGATATCTCATTTATAATTTCAATGTTCCTCGATGTTGAAAATAATGTCTCTAATTAGTTATATAAAATATTATCCTCTCCAGAAACAGTTCCAAATTTAAAGGTGATATAATGGGTGCTCTCAAATTATGTGTGGTTTTTTTGTACTTAGGTACATCAGAGTGGCTGACCAATGTTTTCTCTTAAAGGATGAAGTACGTAAAACAAAATAAAAATTTTATTTAAAAATAAATAAATTTATGAAGAACCCTACATAAAATAATGGGGTTGTTTATTTTTTATTAAATAAAATACTTATTTTAGAAGAACATAATATTTTTTATTTTATTTTTATTTTTTGAAATTTGATTGATAAAACAAAATGAGAAGAATTTTATTAGAAAATATTTTTAGTTGTAATTTATTGAAATATACCTCTTAAGTTAATTATTAATTATTATCATTGAAATTAAAATCCACTTAATTATGATCCCTTAATTTTTTAACTCTTGAGCCCCATGAGAATTAACATAACCACAATGATTAAATATAATAAACCCTAGGCTAACTTTAGAACATACAATCATAGCACTCTATGTTGATTGATGTAACAAAGATAGATTATGGTCAATGGAAATTAAGGAACATATATATTCAATAAGTGATTATGAATTGATATTCTGGATTTTATTTTAACACTAAAAATTTTTCCTATTTTGTTTGGTTTTATATATTATGATCACACTCTCACAAAACACCCATTGCTCGACCTCGAGTGTTTTGTGTTAATTTTCCAAATAATTTTTTTTTTGTTTAATTTAAGTGAAAAATAATTTCTTGGATCATATAATGTGAACTAAATTAATTAATTTATTCAAAAAAAATTATTTAATAATGTGAGAGTTATATAGATTACTAATAAAAACTACTCTCATGTGGGTTGTGTAATCGTTATAGAAACATTTTCCATGGGAAAATGTATAAAAATGGTATAACCCAATATTGTTTCTGAGATTAATTTTTCAAACCAAAAAATTAAATTAAATAATTATTAATTTAAAAATAATATAATAAATTTAATATAAATAGAGAGTTTTTTACAAACACGCAAACATTACAACGTGGAGAAGAAGAAGAAGGCTTCGATGAAGGGGTCCTTTCTTCAAGAGGTGTCCCTCTTAAAATGATTGAATAAATAGAATGATATAATGTTAAATTTATCTTAAATATCTTAACTAACTTACAAACCCCTCCAATTAATAAAAACACACATATATATAGGGTTGTGAGCCTATGGTTATAATAGGTTTCCAGAGTGAATGGGAAAATTCAGACAAATATTTTAATTTGAATTGAACAGACTTATTGACCTCAAAAACACATGAACTAACTATCCTTGTAGAAGTATTATTTTTATGTAATTGATTACCAAATTTAATATAAAAATTTTATTCCAATCCAATCTTGTATGTTGATGATATGGTAAAAATTGTGAAGTGGTGTCCAATCTCATAAGTTGAGTCCATCTTTGACTTAATGGCCCATTAACTCTAACCAAATGATTGATCCCTCTTTCTGTGGTCTAAATTAATGTTTTATACCACTAATTGAGTAATTGTTATTTAAAATTTATAGTTTAAATAATTCAAAAAAATATATATGGAAACCAAACTATAGTGCATTTTAAAGGATCAAAACTAAAATTTTCACCCAATTTTCAAATGAATGATCTAGTCCCAAATATTCTAGAAAAAAATTTAAAAAAATTTGCTTAAATTATGTAATTTATTATCAAAATAATATTAAATAAAAATTTATGTTTTCATTTTAGTATCTTATTATCAGAGAATATATTTTTTCAACTAATATCTTGTTATAAACACAAGTGGTTTGGGTGAGTTATTATCCTTAACCCATGATTTCTATAACATACATTGGCCTCGTAGGCACAACTATATCTAGATATCAATATTTTTAACACCCCAAAATTTCATAGTACTTTATATCTTCAAAGTAATTCAATAACATGTGCTACACGCAACACTAATTTCAAGCGCACCACAACTTACCAAAATAGCCATTAAAAAGCAGTAATGAATAATATTAACTGAATTTGGAACATCATATAATCTTTATAATTTTAGAATCCATATTATGATTTTCTTAGACATAATGTAAGAACAAATTCATTTTTTCAGATAAAAGAAATATTTTTTAAAAAATTCAATTTTACCCCCTTTTTATGGAGAAACCTTTTTAAATCCAATATTTGAAACATTTATATTCAATTTGACAAAATAAACTTTTTATTTATAATTGTGACATAAGAATTTAGTTTCGGTAAATATTTGGTGTTTTTCTAATAACTTTCATATTTGGGTGAATATTGAAAAATACTACATTTTAACTGAAAATAACTTTTTTAATAAAAATATTTTATAGTGTGGAATTATACATTTTAATGGTTTGGAAGTATAATTAGATTATATTTTTACTATTTAATCCAGTGATGGTCATTTTAAGTAATTTCCCATTAAAATTGGATATAAACAACTATCAATCTTTTGATAGTTATTATTTCTTAAAAACACGATTTTTGTTTTGATAATGGGAATTAATTATAAATTAATTTCTACCCCTTATATGTTTTGAATTTAGAAAAATGGATTCCATTTTTAGATTCAGGATTTCTAAATTGTGTAAATAGGTAACTTTTATTTTTCGACATTTTTGAATAATTAATTTGGTAAATATTTTATTTACCATGGTTGAAGTGTAAATCTGGTAAATAAGGGTAAAAATAATATTATAATAATATTAAATTACCTTAAATGTGTCCTAAACATATTGTATGATACATTTTCAACCATGGTCATCTTTGGGTCGATTTGGGGACCCCATGGAGCCATTTTTATGTGATAATGACACTTTATATTAATTAAGTTAAAGAAAATACAAAAATGACATAAGCATATATTTTTTAGTAAAATAATTTTTACATAGTTTTATACATGTTATCTATTCGAATATAACTATTAATTATAAATATAAAAAGGTTTACTATATAAGGGTATTTTATTTATAATTTTTAGACATTGAATAATTAAATTTATTTATTACACAATGATGATGTAGTATTTTCCTTATTAATGAATGAATCAAAAAATGGTATTATAAATGTTAAAATAAATATAATTTGGAAGATTTTATGCCATCCCCTAATTTTATAGGTTAATATGACATGTTATTATTTATTAAATAAATTTAGTTTGAATTAATAAATTTTTTAGGACTTTAACAAAAATCAATTATTAAATATTTTCAAAATTGACATTAAAGAGTTTTTTAAATAAATATTATATTATTAATTGATATTATATTCCAAAAAATCTAAGGTTCAGAAAAAAAGACCTATACAATGATAGGTGTATCATTAATGAACCACTTCGGGTTTTCTTGGAAGTATATATTCTGTTTATTAATCATATAATATAAACATACCAAGAGACATGGTAAATGTCAGACTATTAAACTAAGAGTTAAATCTAAAAGAAAAGGTTATTATAGTGACCCAAAACTGTCTAAAAACTATTGGTTGAGTGGTTTTCCACCCATTCCCACCTTATACTTTAAATAAACCATTTTCGGGCCATTTTAACTTGAAGATGATTTTATTATAAAATAATATTTCTATCTTTTCTTAAGGCGCCCCTCACCCCTCTTATAAAATGGCACTCCCCCTTCTCTATAATTCAAAAATTTAAAGCCATTTTTATCAGCAAAAACTTGCTCAAATAAACTCCCAACTATCCGCCCTTAATCCTAGATGCATTAGTGTGATCATAAAGCTAATCTAAGGGGCACTTTTGATCAAATCAATAGGAAGAACCCGAAGAAGAGGTAATGATTTCACCACCCTCTTTCAACTTCTTTTCTTCTTCCACTTACACTTTCATTGTTATTACCATACCAACTAATAACTCTAGTACCTCATATATACTTTGGTGTTATTATAAATATGGAACATCCATATTCATTATTCTATCCATCCTATGAATGATACTGTCACCATGTGTGTGTACGTACGGATTACCGTCTCCACGTCATGGTGTAATTTGTTTTTCAATACTATGTTATTTGGATGGATATAATGATGAGTAATATGTATATAAATAATTAAAATAACATGATAATGTCTCTATAAAATTAATATACCATCGAATTCAACAATTTTAAGAAATGATATTGTTGCTCGGGCATACGTACGGATTACCCTCTCCACAACGCGATGAGACTCATTTCCATGTCCACCATTCATCGATGATTATAAAAATATATATTACAAATAAGTATCTAATATAGGACATAATAATTCCACTAGAGATATTTATACTTATATATATATGTATATATGTATTTATGTACTTACATATATCTTATTCACTTACTTCCGTTCAATATGATATGAAAACAGAAACAACGTTTATGCGTACGTACGGCCTACCGTCTCCATAAACGGTGTTTTCCATTTCAAATATCTATCTATTATAAATATTTATATTATAAATATTCATGATATATAAATGAATGTTTTTATTCTTTAAGTATTTAAATCATGATCTAAATTTTACGATCAAGAATAACAAGTTAAAAAACATATGATAAAGAAAGAAATTATTACCTGAAATGTTAATTTAACATGAAAATCATTATTAAATGGGTAGTATAAAGTCATAAATGAATCATGTATGATATAATAGATATGAATATGGTTCTGGTAAAATATAATAACATACAATGGTCATTATACAAGAGTTTAAATGTACCCTCAACCAAAGGAAAGTGCAAGGTAAGGGGATTTCGTCTCACTACTTATTCCCATGAGATTCATGCTATATTGCCACTATTTCCTTTTGTGTTGTTTATGTACCACCCATAATTGTATTCTTTGTGTAATAAACTTTAATTTATGTGCATTTATATCTTCCGTGTATGATACTTCTTTCATGGGGTGTATGTTTCATAAGTTACCAAATTGGTAAGGGTTAATTTCACAATCACATTATTATCCAAAGTTGTTTTTACGGAAGTATCTACAGGGACATATTTATTATCCATGTCCATGTTTCATTAATGATTTGTCAAAGGGATTATTTTAAGAGATTTTTTTTACTAAAACATCATTTTAAATGTCTTAAATATTTATTCTTCTAAATCATTCCCATTAATTTCCATATTTTCAAAATGGTTATTAAGGCTTTATTTATATGGATATGAATTTTTTTTTACAATTTTAATTACATTCAAAAGTTTCAAAGTGGTATGGGAAACTTTGATTCAAAAATTTATTTAAATTTATTCCTTTCTAAATTGTGTGACTTATAAATTTTTTCATTAAAAAGTGATATTTCTCCCAAAGATATTTACAAATCATTTTGATCTATGTCAACATCCTTTGATAGATTTTAAACTTGTTTGAAGTTGATTTATTATGATACAAATCTTCCATGTTTTATTGAAGGTTTTGTGAGATGTTTGACTATGGATGTTTTATTTTTATACCATTCATGGTTTATGGATAAGGTATTGACATTTCGTATGTTAGTTTTAATACGAATGTTTGTGTTACGTTTAAACCTCTTCATATGAGGAATCCATTGGACTTAGTATGTGATGGGTGGATCCCACTATAGCTCCTCGATTCAACGGTAGGTCTCATGAGAAAAAATAGTGTTTGGCACAAGGCCATGACAAAATATTATTTGTATTCTTGGAACAAGGCCTTGACTATGTGGTTATGAAAGTCTGGAATTATGCATTCTGCCATTATGAAAGTGGATATTGATATTTCATGCGATTATTCGACTAGTAGAATATCCATGTGAGTAAGTAAATGACATTATTTTGATTTATATTTGACGTATTATGATTAATTTTATGGTGAAAAGGATTTTGTTTTAATTTTATACATTTACTTAAATGATTATGCTTATTTATGAATGTTTCCGCTGTATTTTTATCCTTTCTGAGAATCTGAGATCACCCCTTTCTATGTTTTTTTTTCAGGACTCCCAGAAGTATATTGTGACTGTCCTGCAGGGATAGTCTATGGGATCTCAGTGTTGTCTATAGAAACAATGGTGTTCAAGTTTAAAAGGCTTTTTTTAGTCTTATACATTGCCTTAAAGTTTTATTCTTATTTATGAAAGATTCCGCTATATTGTTATCCTTACTGAGCATTTGAGATCACCCCTTTCTATGTTTTATTTGTTCCAGGATTGAAGAAGTATTTTATGACTGACCTGCAAAGATTTTTTGAGTGGATATGTGTGTTATATATGGAAAAAATTTTGTTGTATTTCTTCATTTAATGATGTAATGTAAACCTTATGAATGTATCTAGTACTTCCAAGGCTACTAAACTAATCAGTCATTCAAGACATGACCTTTTGTGATCATGCCAATGTTATGTAATATTGCACCGACTCTAGGTAACTAGGGATGGGGCATTACAGTTGGTATCAGAGGAAGTTTAGTACAATCCTTGGAAACTATAATTAGATAAACTATTATTAGAGAAAATTATCCTAAGATAGACTTTAAGGATTAATATAGAAGAACTTCCTAGAATTTTAATATTTTAGAGATTTTGTGAGTTTTCCAAGCAATACATCCATGTCTGGATATGAGCAAGTAGAGGTGGCTCTGGCATAGATGTACCTAGGGGTATAACCCAAAAACACCACTTTGAGCTAGACTCAAATGGGAACTGTTGAATGACAACGGGCCTTGCTGCACTCTTGGTTACAACACACCCACGAGATATGCTTAGGATAATTCTTATTTTCATTACAAATCATTATGAAGGATTTATGAGTATATACCTTCTCAATGAAAACAATATTTTATGATTATTGATTATATCCATAAATTGTTCAATTTATGTTTTGTATCTTACATTTTTGGAAGTCTGCATCTCAATTCATCAACTAACCTAGTGTATGTCATTTAGAAATGGCACCCAGTAGAAGGAATGTGAACACCAGAAATATGTATGATCCAAAGAGTAAGAAGGATTATATCTTTCAACGTATTAAGCCGATGTTTAGAAGGGAAATAGTCTCCCATATATTCTCAACAAATGATTAAATAGTATCATGTGTTAATAAGATAATTAATGATTTCTCTGAAACCTATGGCTTTGAAGGGAAGAAAGAGAAGAAAAGGATAGAAGAGAAAAAGATGGATAAAGGGAAGAGGGAAAAGAAAGATTTTACCATATGTGAAAACTGTGGAAAGAATCACCTTGGTAAATACATGAAGGGAAATAGAGTTTTTTTATATGTGTGGAGAAAAAGGACACCAAGTACGTGATTGCAAGGGTAAGAAAAAGGATTCAAATGTAAAATGATTCATCTACAAGGTGTTGGGACACTACGTGAATCAATATCCCAGTCATCAGAGTATACTGCAAATGATGCTATTGGATAATAATCAAGTTATGATACCACTTCAGATGAAGAGGAATGACTACTGTTCTTATGTTTTTATTATATAATTATTTCATTTGAGTGTTTTATCAGCAATATACTGGTTATATGAATTATGGAGATAAATAAGGATTGTATTGCAGTACTATTTTATTGAGGATTTGAGATTATATGGTTCTATGAAAAGTGACATAATAGTTAGCTACAATTTTTGGAAAAATACATGGTTGGAGAAAATATTATCCTTAATATGGTCTTGATAATGAGGTATTGATTTTTGAATAAGAGATGGTTGATTTGGATAAATTATATTGGATATTCTTGACTTCCTTGGAACTGATTAATAGTTTGTTTATTTCATCATTTTTGGAATATTCAATATTCTTTCATATAAGGAATATAACCAGTATTATATAAAGGATAATGGAGCATGAATGTAATAAATAAGGTTTTATGGTAATTTAGGGTGTTACCATGTTTTAAAATAATACACGATGATGGTGTTAACATGTTATTATGTGGAAAAAAGGATCTTCATTGTGTTTAACATCCTTATAAATTATGGATTGTTATTTTGGATAGAAGTATTTTGGATAAGTCTAAATGTTGGAATGGATTATGTTTGAAATTGGATATTATTGTTGAGTTTATTTTTGGATATTTATAAAAATAACAACATGCAGACCGTGTGACAACTCGTCGCGTTGGACAAAGCTGTGGGAATCGAACCCACAACCATTGTACAATTGGGATTTATCACCTACCACTGGACTACGTGAAGTCCTTGGATTGTGTAATGTACTTTCTTTTTTAAAAGGGTCTAATAGGTGCATTAAAAATTCATTTTTTTGGAACACTATACGAATCAGATAAATAGAATATTTTTTTAAGTTCAACTATCTTTTAGAGCGAAATATGATTTTGTGGTAGAAATTAGTTAAAGGATGGAACTCTACTTGTGAAGTATATTTTTTTATTATCTTATTCTATGAAGAAATTAATTCTTAAACATTAGGTAAGGGATATTAAAACAAAAAATGTGTTATCCTAATACCTTATGTTTTGTTCAATAGATGATATTTTAAATCATCATAGATTGATGGATTTGAGGACCTCAATTCTACAGTTTTTTGTGACTGATGACCTCAATCAGTCCCTAAAAATATTTAAATTTCCCTCTAATTATGTGTCTCTAATTTCCACCAATTTTCTTTTAATAGAGATCATAAATTGGTAGTGACTTTTTCATTCACCTTTTCCTCTTATTAAGACTAAATTTTATTAACCTAATTTTTGATGTGGGTTTTCCCAAAAATTTATTTTCTATTTTAAACCATTTATTTTTTAAGAATAATTTCAAATTGAAAGGATACAATTTATTGAAGGATAGAAGAATTTAACACCCCAACATTTCATAGTACGTTATTTCTTCAAAGTAATTCAATAACTTGCGCTACAAGCAACACAAAGTTCAATCGCACCACGACTTACCAAACTAGTCATTCAAAAGTGGTTATGAATTGTATTAACTGAATTTGGAACTTTCTATAATCCTTGTAATTTTAGAATCCATATTATGAGTTTCTTAGATAAAATGTAAGGATGAATTCATTTTTTTCAGATAAAAGATATATTTTTCAAAAAATGCAATTTTACCACCTTTTTAGGGAGAACCCTTTTTTAAATCAAATATTTGAAACTTTTATATTAAATTTGAAAAAATAAACTTCTTTTTTAAAATCAGGACATAATAATTTAGTTTCAATAAATTTTTGGTGTTTTTCTGATAACTTTCCTATTTGGGTGAATAGTTAAAAATACTATATTTTAACTGAAAACAACTTTTTTGATCAAAATAATTTATAGTTTTGAATTATAAATTTTAATGGTTTGGAAGTATAATTAGATTATATTTTTACCAATTAATCCAATGATGGTCATTTTAAGTAATATCACTTTAAAATTTGACATAAACAAGTGTCAATCTTTTGATAGTTATTATTTCTTAAAAACACGCTTTTTGTTTTGGCAATGAGAATTAATTTTAAATTAATTTCTTCCAATTATATGTTTCAAATTTAGAAAAATGGGTTATATATTTAGAATCATGAGGTCTAAATTTTGTAAATAGGTAACTTTTATTTTTAGACATTTTGAATAATTACTTCGTTAAATATTTTATTAACCATGGTTAAAGGGTAAATCTGGTAAATAAGAGTAAAAAATAATATTATAATAATATTAAATTACCCTAACACGTGTCCTAACCCTATCAGATGATACATGTCCGACCATTGGAATCTTTGGGTCGATTTTGGGACCCCATGGATCCACTTGTAAGTGATAATGACACATTGTATTAAGTAAGTTAAAGTAAATACAAAAATGACATAAGCATATATTTTTTAGTAAACTAATTTTTACATAGGGTTATCCATGTTATTGCTTCGACTATAAATTTTAATTATAAAGCTAAGAATATTTCTTACATAAAGGTATTTTATTTATAATTTTTATAAATTTAATAATTAAATTTATTTATGACACTATGATGATGTAGTATTTTTCTTATTAATGAAAGAATCAAATAAATAATACTATAAATGTTAAAATAAATATAATTTCAAAGTTTTGATTCCATAAATGAATTTTATATGTTAATATTACAAGTTATTATTGATTAAGGAAATTAATTTCTAATTAATAATGTTTTAGGACTTTAAAAAAACTCAATTATTAAATAGTGTCAAAATTGACATAAGGGTTTTTTAAAACAAATATTATATTATTAATTGAAATTCTATTTCTAAAAATATATGTTCAGCCAAAATACTTATATAATTATATTTTTATCATTAATGAATCACTTGAGGTTTTCTTTGAATCATATAATATGTTTTTTAATCATATAATTTAAAAATACCAAGAGACATGGTAAATGCCAAACAATTTAACTAAGAGTTAAATCTAAAAGACAATGTTAATATAGTGACCCAAACCTGTCTAAAAAGTATTATTTGAGTGTTTTTAGAGCCATCCCCACCTTAGACATTAAATAATACATTTTGTTTCCATTATAAACCGAAAATTATTTTATTATAAAATAATATTTCTAGCTTTTCCAAAGGTGCCCCTCACCCCTCTTATAAAAGGGAACTCCCCCTTCTCTCTAATTCACACCTTCAAAACCATTCGGCTTGGCCCAAACCTACCCAAATAAACTCCAAAATATCATCCATTAATCCTAAAGGCCATAGTTTTATCATAAATACATCCTACGGGACCCTTTTGATCAAATCAAAAGGAAGAACCTGAAGAAGAGGTAATGACTTCACCACCCTCTTTCATGTGCTTTTCTTCTTCCACATACTATTTCATTGTTATTAGCATAAAAAAATAATAACTCTAGTACCTTATATATAATGTGGTGTTATTATAAATATGTCACAACCAAATTAATTATTCTATCCATTTTATGAATGATAATGTCACCATGTGTGCGTACGTACGGCTTAACGTCTCCACACTGTGGTGCAATTTGTTATTCAATACTATGGTATTTGCATGGACATAATGATGAGTAATACATGTATAAATAATAAAAATAACATTTTAATGTCTCTATAAAATTAATAAACCATCAAATTATTCACATTTAAGAAATGATATCATCGCTCGTGTGTATGTACGGATTACCGTCTCCACGACGCAATGAGATTCAATTCCACATCCACCATTCATCGACAATTAGAAAAATATATATTACTAATAAGTATGTAATATGTGACATAATAATGCTACTTGAGATATATATATATATATATATGTATTTATGTTGTTAGTTATATCTTATTCACTTACTTCCATTCAATATGATATGAAAATAGAAATAACGTTTATGCATACGTACGGTCTACCATCTCCATAAATGATGTTTTCCATTTCATATATCTATCTATTATAAATATTTATATTATAAATATGTATGATATATATATCAAGGTTTATATTTTGGAATTATTTAAACCATGATCTAAATGATACGATCAGGAATAACAAGTTAAAATACGTATGATAAAGAAAGTGATTATTAACCAAAATGTTAATTTAATATGAAAATCATTATTAAATAGGTAGTGTAAATTCATAATTGAATAATGTTTCATATAATAAATATGAATATGGTTCTGGTATAATCTAATAACATACAATGTTCATTATAAAAGAGGTTAAACGTACCCTCGTCCAAAGGAAAGTGCAAGGTAAGGGGTCGTCATCTCACTCCTTATTCATGTGAGATTCATGCTTTATTGCCACAATTTCCTTTAGTGTGGTGTATGTAATTCCTATAATTGTATTCTTTGTGTAATACACTTTAATTAATGTGTATTTAAATCTTTATTGTATGATACTTCTTTCATAGGGTTTATGTTTCATAAGTTACCAAATTGGTAAGGGTTAATTTCACAATCTCTTTATTATCCAAGGTTGTTTTTACGTAAGTATCTACTAGGACATATTTATTATCCATGACCATGTTTCATGAAAGAGTTTTCAAAGGGATTATATTAAGGGATTTTTTTACTAAAACGTCATTTTAAATGTCTTAAATATTAATTCTTCTAAATCATTCTCATTAATGTCCATGTTTTCAAAATAGTTATTAATGATTTATTTATATGGATATTAAGGATTTATTAAAATATTAATTCCTTTCAAAAGTTTCAAAGTGGTATGGGAAACATTGATTCAAAAATGACTTTAAATATATTCCTTTCCAAATTGTCTTAATTTTAAATGTTTTCATGAAAAAGGATTATTTCTCTCAAAGAGCATTACAAATCATTTTCATCTATGTCAACATACTTTGATGGATTTTAAAAAAAATTGAAGTTTATTTATTATGATGAAAATATTCAATATTGTATTAAAGGTTTTGTGATATGTTTTACTGTGGATTTTTTATTTCTATACCATTCATATTTTATGGATAAAGTATTGACGTTTTGTATGCTAGTTTTAATACGAATGTTTATGTTATGTTTAAATCTTTTCATATAAGGAATGTATTGGACTTAGTGAGTTATGGGTGGAGCCCTCTATAGTTCCTCGATGCATCGGTAGGTCTCACGAGACAAACTATTGTCTTGGAACAAGTACTTGACAAAATCGTATTTGTAGTCTTGGCACAAGGCCTTGACTATGTGGTTATGAAAGTTTGGAATTATGCATTACTTCATTATGAAAGTGGCTATTGATATTGCATGTGATTATTCGACATGTAGAATATCCATGTGAGTATGTAAATGGAATTAGTTTGATTTATATTTCCCATATAATGATGATGTTTGTGTTTAAAAGGATTTTTTTACTTTTATACATTGCCTTAAATGTTTATGCTTATTTATGAAAGTTTCCTCTTTATTGTTATCCTTACTAAACATATTATCTGACCCCTTTCTATGTTTTATTTTTCCCTTGATTCCAAGAATTATATAATGACTGGCCTGTAGGGATGCTCTATGGGATATCACTGTTTTCTATGGAAAAAATTTTGTTGTATTTTTCCATTTCACAATGTAATGTAACCCTTATGAATGTATGTAGTACTTCCAAGGCTACTAAACTAATCGTTCTTTTGAGACTTGTTCTTTTGTGATCATGCCAATGTTATGTAATAATTCACCGACTCTTGGTAACTAGGGTAATGGCGTTACAATAATGATAAAAAAATACCATATATGAAAAAATTATTCTTTTTAAAGAAACAAGTGAAATAACCTTGTCTTAATATAGTGTAATATTATCTAAACAACATAACTCATTTTCTTTAAGAATTGACAATTCAAAGTGTACTTGGTGGATAAGCCATGAAAAACATTGTATACTCAACTAAATACATGAAAAAATCATTTTGGATATTTTTTTCCTTCTTCTCTCAAAATAAACACTATAATATTATGGAATAATGATATATTGATGACAACCAACTATGTTATATGAATTCCCATTTCTCCTTCTTAACACTTCTTAATGCTCAGGTATTCGTATTCTTTTAATACTCACACCCCCAGGTAGTCATGTATTCTCATATAATAATTTTTCCATCATCCACAATCTCATAATTTATAGTAGTAAGATATATTCAATATATATCACACATTCAATATTTAGAAACCCGGATATTTATATAAGAAAAAATTATATCTCTCCAATGCATATTTTTCCTATATAGGTTTGTCATTATTTTCTCAGTTAATTCTGACATACCCAAATAGGTATTCTCAACATTTATTGATCCTATAAAAATAACCTTTCTTGAAATTCATTACAATTTATGTATCTATGATAATCATGTAAATATCACCAACTTGATAAGAGTATCATCCTCTTGCATTCCCGTGAAGAGTTCTAATAATAACCTTATCTTATTCTCAACAGATATAAAACCTCATATACATAGTATCTATGAGAATCTTATAAAAAATAGAATAAAATTTATTTATTTTTCTAAAAATATTCATTATTTAATAGATAAAGGTTTACACATTTTTTATCTTCAAATACAAGTTTTCAACATAAAGAAGGTGTATGGGGTGCAAAACACCTCAAAACTCAGATCAAGAAAATAAATTAGACTGTAAAACACTTATATTTAATCATATATTCATTAGTACATGATTTTAGGATATTAATAATAGTGAACTATCATCCCATTAAACATATGCATTATTCCTAAAACCAGAATTAATGCAAGTTGGTTCTTCCACACATAGTTGATCTTAAGAAAGATCTCATTTAAAATTATATGGGCATGATGGAATATTTTAATATCTTGAATAAAATTTTAAAGTTTAAGATTTGATAAGTGGGGTTTGACTTTTTCATTATAATTTTTTTATCCTTCATTAAAATATAATTCCATAATTGATAGTTTTATCCAATAGAAACTCCCAAAAATTTCCTAAGTATTGATCTCCATTTACTTGAATGATGCATATGTAGATTGAATAATGTTTACAAGATGTCATATGATTTTTAAGTGATTTACATATAATTATTTTTGTTTCATAATTATTGTTTCTAGATGATGTATATATACTTGAGATTCTTTATTACACAAACAAGAATGATGTATACATAAATATGTGTCATTCGTAAATAGCAATAAATCCATGTTTTTAAGGGTATATCATGATTATAAAGACCAGATTTATGGGTATTTAATATTCCATTACCTCAAATATTATTATTAAATTTTATTTAAGTTGATGTTTATAAATTAAAATAAATAATCTTTATAAAACCCAGGCTTAACCAACTTGTTCTTGAACTCATAAAATACATAATTCTTTAGTAAAGTTAAGAATCACTATAAACCTGTTTTGAAACATTTCAAACACTATAAATACCCTAAAAATGATTTAATTAAGTATATTATAAAAAATAAATAAAATAATTCATCAATAATTCCAATGATCCAAAGGTCTCTTCAAGAGGGTAACCTTCATTACTTCAAATGAAAGCTCTCATCTATTTCAGGGAGAATCCGAACCAAAATCTAGTCAAGCATGACAAATATTCTTGATATTGTAATGATAATATAATAATAATCATATTATTTTATGGTTTATAATGAAGGGAATTGTTGGAGTAAGTTACCTTTTATTTTTAGGGAATTTTCTAAAGTGTTTATAGAGACTCTCAGGGTTCCCTCCTGATAAGGATGTCATGTTTTCCTTTATTGTAGATATTGAAAGGTAGATGATTTAATTTACATCATATAATATGGTACCTTCCATTTTAAAAGATTATAATATTTATCTATATGGTTTTTAAACTAAAGGATATATTCATCCTAGTTTCAATCCATGAGTGGCACATGTCCTTTTTTATAACAAGGTGGATAGAACTCTATGCCTATGTAACAATTATAAAAAGTTTAATCATGTGACCATCAAAAAAATTAAAATGGCCTTATATTTATAACCTCTATTACAAAATATATGGGGAGAGTATGTTTTAATATATCAACCATTTTTTAGGTTTATATATTTATACATCCCTAAAATAACTTTCAGAAGTAGGTATGCTCATTTAGAATATTTATCCATTCTATTTAGATTGACTAATGATCCTATATTTTTCGTGGCCATTATGAGAAATATATTTAATCAATACCTTCATTACATAATTTTGGTTTTTATTGATAATATATTGGTTTACTCTATAATTATATACTACCATTACCATCATTTTAGAATCATTTTTGGGAACTCTCAAAATTAATCACCTAATTAAAAAAGTTATCAAATTGTAACTTCTAGAAATGATAAGTCAATTTATTTGGGTATGTGGTGTCATAATAAGAAATTAAAGTTAATCATATAATGGTAAATACTGTTATTTCATAGGAAGAATCTTGTAATGTATTTTATATACATATATTTTTGAGTTATGTGGGTTTTTATTATCAATTTTTCAAGGATTTCACCAATATCACATCACCTTTAACCAATCTAACAAGAAAAAAGATGTAATTTCTATGGATACCTAAGTATCAAGTATCTTTTTAAAGGTTAAATTGGTGCTTGAAGACATTTATAATTTTGGATTCATCGAGGACTAGTAAGTGTTATATCATTTGTTATAATGCATCATGCATGAGACTTCATTGTGTGCTTATATAAGGGGATCATGTAATGGAATATAGTTCACACCAACTTCATCCACATGAGAAGAACTACATGGCCTATGATACTTAATTGGAATTTTTTATTCCTGGAATCAAGTGTTGTTGAAGCTATATTTTTAGTGATAAATTATTGATTTTTATCAACCATAAAAATTTTAGTTGTATTTTCACATATAAGAATAAGAAACTCATATAGAGGTGATCCATATAATATCTATAAACATTTGATTCTAGCCTTATCTATAAACTATGGAAATTAAATATCATTTTAGATTCCATAAGTAAAATATTTTTTCAATCCTTAAAGGATTATGGTGATGAGAGGATCTTGTTAATCATCCTTGTAGACAAGAAACTAAAGGTAAATGAGGAGAAAGAGACCATGTTTCATACTAGTATTTAGTTTAAACCTTCCCTCTATGAAATTATTAATCAAGATAAAAAAGGGTATGAAGAGTATTATTGTATCATATAAATTATATATAGTAGGGATACAACTACTGAGTGGTATCTATATCCAGATGCAATATTTTATTTTGTAAACTCTAAGTGGATCTTGGACCCTTGAGGAATATAGTGACAAAACATTTTCATCACTCTTAGTGAGTAGTATGTTTAGGAGACACCATGAGTTACTATGATATGATGCACTGGTATTAGTGTCCCAGACTGATATGGGTAATATTGGATTTCAATATGTGATGAAACATTTTTTTTATTAATGTTTGGCATTAGAATCCATATGTGTTGCATAAGAATCATGCTATTCCGACTTGGATATGGGAAGGGATATCGATGGATTTCATTATTGGGACACCTCTTACCCAAAATGGAATAATTTTATTTGTATTTTGATTGATCAACTAACTAAACCTTCTCATTTTATCATGTTCAAGGAAATCCTAATGGAGGAAGATCATGGTAAGTTGTTTATACAAGATATCATAAAATTATATGGTATTTTTCCATTATTTTTTATTGAGATACTCAATTCATATCACAATTTTGGATTGTTCTTCAAGGTTACATGGGATCCTTTGTAAAATTAAGATTGTAATAACATCATAAAATTAACTGATATAAGTAACGATTCAAAATTCAATAATATGGGTTGCATTCTTAAGTCTTGGACTTCATGGGATCTCAAAATGACTGTTTGTAATTGGTTGGATTTTCATTCAATAATATTTATCGATACTATATTAGGATTTATTCTTTCTAATATTTATATGGATAACTATAATAATCTTCCCTTAGTTCTAGCATAGTTTTCTAAGCTACTCTAATGGAACCAAGTATCATTCTGGAGATGACTCCAAATATCATTATTATATATAAATGACTGATAATGCCTCAAAGATTCCATAAATCTATTGTTGATAAAATTTTCCAACCTATTGAGTTTTCATTAGGTGACTAGGTGGTTTTGAAGGTTTCATCTCATTTGGTTCACTGATGAAATAGTAAATAATGAAAGAGACATTGATGTTTGCAAGTCTGTACAGAATCAAAAAAAATATTGGGAAGGTGGCATAATCCTTAGAATTATCTCCTTCCATGAAATCCATTCAAAATTATTTTCGTGTACCATAATTAAAGAAGCATCATACTCATCCTTAAAATATATTATACTGGATGGAGTTGTACCATGAACTCAATTTCTGGGTGATTGAGAAATCTATATTGATAATTTATGGTTGAAATAGAGTGTTTCATTTAAAATATATTCTATTAGTATGAGTATTTTTGGAACATGATTTTGATTACCATGTCACATTAGAGTATGACTCACTCATTTGGGATAAATGACCTCACTTTTCTCTGAATCAATGAGCATTATTTTTCCTTTATAGATTTAGAAAGTGATATGGTTATGAATATTCTCACTCCTATGATATCAATTTTAGGCATAGAATTTACTATCTATTTATTTTTATTCTTATTTTTATTTTTGATGTGTATTTATTATAAAAATATATAATAATGGAGATGCAGTGTGGTCTTTATAGTTATTATCATATTACCAAAGGTCAATAGTAATTGTGCAGTTTAATCTTATATAGGGTGACCCAATTATGGCGGGAGGCACATGGTTAGTGAATTATTTAATATAACCTGCTATCTTAATATAACTATAACATCCCAGGTAAAAAAATAATAATAAATTTTTATATTTATTAATTTTTTCGAATTAAATATTAATTTTACTTTAATGGGGTTTCTATGTTCGATAGCGTACCCGATACGCAACAATGAGTTTCTTTAAAATTTTACGTTGCACACTAGTAATATACTAATATTATTTTAAATGGTAGTTAACACGTAGCCGCTGTATTGGCAGGAATGAATATAAATAACTAGAATATGATTATATATGTTTTTTAAATGTTTTTACATTTATCCAATAAAAGATAAAGGCTTAAAATAAGAAAAAGAATTCAATTTTAGGCATAGATACTCCAATATTCACTAAAAGGTCGAACTATCGCCTTTTGATGGCGAACCCTCTTTAAATATAGTTTTGGTCACTCTTAAACATTCTATTGGACCAAATAAAACACTTTTTTAGAATCAGGACATCAAAATTTACATTGTGTAACTTTTTAGTATTTTTCTGATAAAGTTCAATTTTTAATGAATAATGAAAAATGTTGTATTTAAATTCAAAACCTCTTTTTAATTTAATTTATTTATGACTAGATTGTATTTTTAATTGGTTTTGAAGTTCAATTAGAATATATTTATACGATTTAATCTCATTGTGGTCATTGTAATTTATTTTTACTTTGAAATTGGACTTAAACTAGTGTCAATCTATTTATTCATTTTGTTTCATAAAAACACGCTATTTGTTTTGACAGCGGGAATTAATTATTAAATTAATTAATTCAACTTATATGTTTTGAATTTTTTAAAATAGACATCATTTTTGAATTCGTAATATCAAATATAGTTTAGGGTGGATTTTTGGTATTTTTTTGAAAAACTTCAATTTGTGATGATTAGTGAAACCACAAAGTGGTACTTAAATAACTGATTTATTTCGTTTAAATGAAATTTTACCACCTCTGTGTTTTTAATTTCAAAAATATGACATACATGGTTGTCATTATTAAGTAAAATGTGGTTCAATGGGATTAAAATAATTTTTTCGTGAATAGTAACTTTTATGTTTTTAATCGCGATTAGAGGTAATTAGTGTAGTTTAAGGTAAAAATAATGTCTTAATAATATGAAATGACCTTGACACATGTACTAACATTATTTTATGTGTCATGGGAGACCAAGAAAATCCATGGGTCAACTTGGGGACCCCATGGAGCCACTTTGGTAGGAAAATGACATTAATAACTTTTTATTTAAAGTTAAAATAAAAATGTTACAACCATGAGTGGTTTTACTAAAACAATTTTTAATTGGGATTATAAAAGTCATATGTTTGACAATAAATATTTATTAGAAATATAAAAATATTGTCTACATCATGATATTTTTTTTATAATTTTTGGACATTAAATAAATTAAATTATTTATGACACCATGATGATGCAGCGATTACCTCGTTATTTAACGATTTAAAGAAAATGAAAATATAATGTAAAATATAAGACTTAAACATGTCTAAAACATATTGTATGGGTGGATTTTGAACTCTTATCACCTTATTCTTGAAATATATAATTGTGGGACCTTTAAAAACTGAAACTCATTTTATAATAAAGTAACCTTTTAAAACATTCCAAGAGTGCCCCTCCTCTCCTCTTATAAAAGGCCCCCACCTATACCACCTTACCCACACCTCTCAAGACCTTGGCTCAGCCAAACCCTTCCCATTTTGTCTCTCATCATCCCTATCTTACTCCTAGAAGCCTCACTTTGCGCATAAGTCTTCCCAAGTAAGCATTTGTGCTCAAATCAAAAAGAGTTACCCGATTTAAAGGTAGTGTCTTCTCTTGTGTTCTTATGTTTTATTTTGCTTCTCCAACCCCTTAAAATATTTTTATTCCTTTCTTTTGTAACAAAACCAGTATCTTCAATATAATAGGATGTTTTTAAGAGAATTATTATAGCTACACCTACACACACCTTCGTCTAATGGTTAAAGAATATACTGTTTCTATGTTTGGTGATTTTCTGCCTCACGAAACGATGATTGTTCAATCTTCTTTTAACACCTTTCATGGTGGCCATTAAGATGTCACTATATTTATATATGATTTATATTGTGTTTATTTTTTCCTTATGCTTCTGTATTTTTCATTTATGGCATACCTTTATGGTTTCCATTATGGGTAAACGCGATAATTTCATTTTAGGAAGTACGGACTACCGCCCCCTCAAAGTGATTTGATTCGTTAATTCCATATGTGGGACGTATAAAGGATGGAGTTAATGATATTATATATTATATTATACTGGAATTATAATATACCTTTATATAATTATGATTTCACCCCATTAAATACTAAATAGAAATGAAAGTAGCGTTCATGCGTACGTACGGCTTACCGTCTCCATGAACGGTGCATTTCATTTCTTACCTCTAAATGTAATGTATTATTATAAATACATGTATATGCTGGATATATATGATATATATGATATCCAAATCATGAATATAATTCTGGATATAATGATCCTTTGACCACATAAACAACATGTTATTGTAAGAAGTCCATTTTTGACTTATGAACCAGATATCGACAAAACGAACATTATTAACTTAAATGATTAGATAATGATTTTAACATGGAAATAATTGATATAAAAAGAAATAGTAAGCTTTAAAAAGGTTCTTAAGAAAGTAGAAATTAACACTAGTTTATTATTCAGGAGATTAAAGAGAAATCGAGTCACATCGGACACGAGGTAAGGGACTTCGTCTCAATCTTCTTTCATTGAGGCATATTTCATTTTATACACAACAATCTTTTATATGGTGTATAAAACCATTTGACTTTTACTTTTATACAAAATTAATCTTTTTCTATGAATCATTTTACTAAATGAAAAAAAGGAATGTTTCTTTTAACGTACGCGGTGATAATGACCTTTTCTGCTGCCGTGGGTATTATTTGGTCTTTGGCTTCCTCAACAAGCCGTGATGTTTTTTAAAATGAAATAAATACCATATAATATTATATGTATTTTGGTATTGAAAATGGTTTTTATAATGGATTTTTTTATGTCAACATATTTAAGTGATATATTGTGATCAATGTGTGGAAATTTTTTCTTTCCATTATATTTGTTTTATGTATTATCATTTTATAATGGTACTTGGACATTTGATGGGTGGTTACTTGATAAACCATATGACGAGTGGTGTCGTGAATACCAGGACGGGTGGTTACGTTATAACCTCCAATGAATTGGGTATGGAAGTCGGCCGTATGGCTATTCCATTATGTTGTATGTGTATAAGTCGACCGTATGGTAATTCCATTTAAATATGTTTATGTCCCAAGTTACCTTTATATGTTATATGCTCTTTATATGGGTTTTAAGGTAATCTTTTGGTAACAAAAGGGTAAGTAATGATATTTTAATTAGTAAAGAGTTTTTACTACTTCACAAAGGTGAAAAATATTACTTTGATAAAGTATACATGGTTTACTTGAGGTTTTCAAAAAAAACTAATAGTTTTCATTCCTTTTGTATCCCTTACTGAGCTTTTTTTGCTCACCCCATGTTTTTTTGAAATTGTTTTCACAGGACTTAATGTGGAATAGGGTCAAGGATGGTATCAAGGGAAAGTCATGCTATATAAAACATGGAACTAGACACGTTTCTTTTTAAGAGTTGTTATTTTATGGAAACTTAGTAGAAGTGTCTGCTTTGTAATCTTTTTAGATGTAATAGTTACGATCTAATTCTCTAAAACTCTAAACTTGAAAATATCCTCAATGGGAATTATTCATTTAATTCAATATTAAGTAATGTTTAAGGTTGGGGCCTTATAGTTGGTATTAGAGGTTAGTTTAGACAACTTTAAGAGTTAGAAAATTTTTAAATTATAAATTAATTTATGGTATGATTGAAATGATATAGCATTTAAATATTACCATGTTGCTTCGCCTAAGATATTTCTGTTTTCAGAATGGTTTTCCACAGAGGAAACAAGGCAGCTATGTTGGGACGACATCAGGAGGAAGACAACCTTCCAAATCAGCAACCTGAGATGGTCAGAATTGGAACTGAATAGTTTGTTGTAGTGATGGAACAGTTGACTCAGGCTATAAATGGTGGTGGTATCCTTGCATGAGATCAGCCAGATCAACCACAGAGGAACATGTTAGTATTGGAACATTTCATGAGGCAACATCCCCCATCATTCAGAGGATCATCTGACCCTCTTCTAGCTGAAGGGTGGATTAAATCACTGGAGATGTTTTTTGATGTCATGGGGTGTTCAGAACATCAAAAGGTTAGTCTTGTTGTTTACCATTTTGAAGGTGAAGTAGATCAGTGGTGGTCGGTGATGAAAAATATCAGGGATAGTGATGAGATTGATGATCTTCACTGAGAAAAATTCAAAGGTATGTTTCTTGAGAAATATTTTCCTAAGGTTTTTCTTCTTAGGTTGGAAAAAAATTCCTAGAGTTGAGGTAGGCGGATGAATCAGTGGATGCTTATGAAGCAAAGTTCACTCGACTGGTAAAGTATGCTCCAAACTTCATAAGAGATATTAATAGTAAAATCAACCGTTTTTACTCAGGTTTAAAGCCAAGGTATCGAAGAGATTTAGCTTCTCGTGAGTTCAAAAGTTATGAAAAGCTTGTTCGGTGTGCGGAGAAGGTGGAAATGGAGTTTGCCGATGATCAAGTGTTCTTTGACAAACAACAGAATAAGAGGTCCAGTTGGCAGGAAAAAGGGAAGAATTCATCAAAGAAACAAGGAGGTAAGAAACCCAAATATCTATCCTGTGAGAAGTGTGGTAAAATGCATCCTGTAGAATGTTTATCCAAGTTTGGAAAGTTCTTTCAGTGTTGTAAGTCTGGTCATATTGCTCGTAACTATAAGGAAGATGATCAAGCAGGCAATAAAAAGTCAGTGGTAAGATGTTTTAAGTGTAATTAAATGGGTCATTATGAAAATGAGTGTCTAACGAAGAACTTAACTGGGGGAAAGTAGCCAGACTACATGCAGAAATGGGTGGTAAAATCCTTTGCAACTACTTCAGTAGATGTTGGTCCATCGAATGAAGTAGTATTAGGTACACTGTGTATTTGTTCAAATTATGCCAATGTGTTGTTTGATTCAGGGTCTACACATTCTTTCATTTCTGAGAAGTTTTCTAGTAAATTGGAAATTCCATCTCAAGATATGAATCCTGAAAATATGGTAAAAACACCCTGAGGAAAAGTTGAGACAAAAAGAAATTATAAGAACCTTCTTTTCCTTGTGTGTGGAAAGAATCTACCATAAAACCTTATTGTTTTGCCTCTGGTAGATTTTGATGTTATTTTGGGCATGGATTGTCTTTTTGTTTATCATACTATGATTGACAGCAGATCTAAAATGGTTTCTTTTCAGAAATATTTTCAGTTTGTGTACAAGAATGAACCCTTGATTTTGATAACATATGAGGAAGTTGATAAAATAGTAAAATATGGGAATGAATGTTATCTTGCACCTATTTTTGAAAATAAAGGAACTGTTTATATTAATGATGTGCCAGTGGTAAATGAGTATATTGATGTTTTTCCTGATGAGTTTTCTGGTATTATTCATGATCGGGAAGTTGAATTTACTATTGACTTAGTTCCTGATTCTATGCCACTTTTAAAACCCCCTTATCTAATGGCTCAAGTTGAACTTTTAGAGTTAAAGAAGCAATTGCAGGAGTTATTGGATAAAGGATTCATTTGACCTAGCACATCACCATGGGGTGCTCGTGTCTTGTTTGTTAAAAAGAAAGATGGTTCAATGAGACTTTGCATTGATTATAGTTCCTTGAATAATATCATTGTTAAGAACAAGTATCCTTTGCCTCATATCGATGATTTGTACGATCAGATCCAGGGAGATTAGTATTTTTCAAAGATTGACTTGAGGTCTGGGTACCATTAGTTGAAAGTAAAATAAGTAGACATTCCGAAGACTGTGATTCATACTAGATATGGGAATTATGAATTTTTAGTTATGCCTTTTGGGTTAACCAATGCACCTACTGTATTCATGGACCTTATGAATAGAATTTTCCATGAGTTATTGGATAAATTTTTGGTTGTTTTGATTGATGGTATTTTGGTGTTTTCTAAAAGTAAAGAGGATCATTAAAGTCATTTAAGGGTTATATTGCAAACCTTAAAACAAAAGAAACTATATGGAAAATTCAGCAAGTGTGAGTTTTGGTTACAACAAATTTCTTTCCTTGGTCACATTGTTTCAAAAAATAGCATAACTGTTGATCCTGCTAAAACAAAATTTGTTGAAGAATGGCCAAGAACCACAAATGTAACTGAGATCCATAGTTTTCTTGGTTTGGTAGGTTACTACCAAAGGTTTGTTGAAACGTTTTCACGGTTATCTAGTATAATGACTAAGCTAACTCGGAAGGGTGTTAAGTTTATCTGGACAAAAGAATGTGATGATTTTTTTCAGGAGTTGAAAAGAAGATTGGTGAATGCTCTAGTTTTGGAACTTCCTTCAAGGAATGGTGAGTTTGTTATCTATAGTGATGCTTCATTGAAATGACTTGGTTGCATCCTAATGCAGAATGATCAGGTAATAGCTTATGCTTCATGTCAGTTGAAAACTCATGAGGTAAATTACCCCACACATGATTTGGAATTAGCTGCTGTTTTTTTGCTATAAAAATTTGGAGGCACCATTTTAATGGAGTAAAGTGTGAAATATATACTGATCACAAATGTTTAAAGTATATATTCACTAAGAAAATAATTTAACATGAGATAGAGGAGATGGCAAGAATTAATCAAGGATTATGATTGTACAATTAATTACCATCCGGGAATAGAAAATAAAGTGGATGATAATTTGAGTCGAAAAAGTAATGCTTAATTAACCATGCTACGTTTGGAATGAGATCCTTTGGTTTTTTATTTTATGAACTTTGGCATAGAATTTGTTGGTGCAGGAAGTTCTTCTATTTTGTTTCAGCTATCAGTGAGATCATCCTTATCAGATAGAATTAAGAAAACGTAGAATAAAGACAGCAGATTACAGTAAAAGGTAGAGCTGGTTCATAAGGGTAAGTTGCCTGAGTTTAACATTGATAATGATTGTGTTTTGAGGTTTGGGAAGAGATTATGTGTGCCTTGTGATTCACAGTTGAAGGGTGATTTGTTATGTGAGGCTCATAGTTCCCCGTTTTCAGTTCATCCTGGAAGTACTAAGATGTACAGAGATCTGTGGAAGTATTACTAGTGGGATGGAATGAAAAGAGATATTGCTAATTTTATTGTGAAGTGTTTGACTTGTGAGTAGGTTAAAGCAGAGCGGTAGTTACCGAAATGGATGCTTCAGTCATTATCGGTGCCATAGTGGAAATGGGAAAACATATCCATGGACATTGTTGTGGGATTACCGAGGACATCTCGAGGTAATAATGAAATCTGAGTTATTGTTGATCGATTGACTAAATCATCTCATTTTCTTCCAATTCGAGATACTTTGTCTCTAGATCAACTTGCTCGGTTGTATCTTAAAGAGATAGTTAGGTTGCATAGAATTCCTCTCTCCATTGTATCTGATCGTGATCCCAGGTTTACTTCTAACTTTTGTGAAGGCCTTCAAAAGTCGTTGGGTACTGAATTAAATTTTAGTACAGCTTTTCATCCGCAATCAGATGGGCAGTCAGAACGAACAATTCAGACCTTGGAGTATATGCTACGTGCTTTCTCTATGGATTATTAGTGAAGTTAGGACCAACATCTTTCTGTTTGAGTTTTCATATAATAAAAGTTTTAATTCTAGTATACAGATGGCACCATTTGAGGCATTATATGGGAAGCAGTGTCGAACTCCAGCTTTTTGGGATGAAGTGGGTGAAAGAAAGCTGATGGAACCAGAATTGGTAGAAGAGATGGCAGAAAAAGTTCAGTTGATTCAGAAACATATGAGAACAGCTTAGAGAAGCCAGTAGAGTTATGCAGATAACCAGAGAAAGGATCTATATTTCGAGGTAGGTGATCATATTTTTCTCAAAGTTTTACCATGGAAAAGTGTGATGTGATTTGGTAAGAAAGGAAAGATGAGTCCAAGGTTCATTGGACCATATGAATTTATGGAGAGAGTTGGGTCAGTTGCTTACCGAGTGGCTTTACCTCCGATTTTATCTCAGTTACACAATTTTTTTCATGTTTCGATGTTGAGAAAGTATATGTCAAATCCATCTCATGTTTTGAGCCCAGAGGTTGTTCAATTGGAAGAAAATATCTCTTATGAAGAACAACCGGTCCAGATTCTTGACCGAAGAGGGCAAGTGTTGCAAAATAAGGTAATTCACCAGGTAAAGTTTTTGTGGAAAAACCATATGGTTGAAGAGGCAATGTGGGAATCTGAAAATTCTATGAGGGATAAATACCTCCAATTATTTTGATAAGTAAATAAAATTGTGAGGACGCAATTCCCAAAAGGGGGGAAGGAAGTAACACCCCATGTAAATAAAGAATAATACATTTTCATATTTATTAATATTTGCGAATTAAATATTAATTTTACTTTAATGGGGTTGATATGTTCGATAGCGTACCCGATACACAACAATGAGTTTCTTTAAAATCTTACGTTGCACACTAGTAATATAATAATATTATTTTAAATGGTAGTTAACACCTAGTCATTGTATTAGCGGGAATGAATTGAAATAACTAGAATATGATTATATATGTTTTTTAAATGTTTTTACATTTATCCAATAAAAGATAAAGGCATAAAATAAGAAAAAGAATTCAATTTTAGGCATATATACTCTAATATTCACTAAAAGGTCGAACTATCACCTTTTGATGGCGAACCCTATTTAAATATAGTTTTGGTCACTCTTATATATTCTATTTGACCAAATAAAACTCTCCTTTAGAATCGGGACATCAAAATTTACTTTGTGTAAATTTTTCGTATTTTTCTGATAAAGTTCAATTTATAATGAATAGTGAAAAATGTTGTATTTTAATTCAAAAACTCTTTTTATTTTAATTTATTTATATGACTAGATTGTATTTTGAATTGATTTTGAAGTTCATTTAGATTATATTTTTACCAATTAATCTAATTGTGGTCATTGGAATTAATTTCACTTTGAAATTGGACTTAAACTAGTGTCAATCTTTTGATACATTTTGTTTCATAAAAACACGCTATTTGTTTTGACAACGATAATTAATTATTAAATTAATTAATGAAACTTATATGTTTTGAATTTTGTAAAATATACATCATTTTTGAATTCGGAATATCAAATATATCTTAGGGTGAATTTTTGATATTTTTCTGAAAAACATCAATTTTTTATGAATAGTGAAACCACTAAGTGGTACATAAATAACTGATTTTTTCATTTAAATGAAATTTTACCACCTCTGTGTTTTGAATTTCAAAAATCCGACATACATGGTTTTCATTTGGATGTAAAATTTGGTTCAATGGGATTAAAATAAGTTTTTTGGTGAATAGTAACTTTTATGTTTTTAATCGTGATTAGAGGTAATTAGTGTAGTTTAAGGTAAAAATAATGTTTTAATAATATGAAATGACCTTGATACATGTCCTAACCTTATTTTATGGCTCATGGATGACAAATACAATCCATGGGTCAACTTGGGGACCCCATGGAGCCACTTTGGTAGGAAAATGACAGTAATAACTTTTTATTTAATGTTAAAATAAAAATGTTACAAACATGAGTGGTTTTAGCAAAACAATTTTTAAATGGGGTTATAAAAGTCAAATTTTTTATTATAAATATTCATTAAAAAGATAAAAATATTTATTACATCATGATATTTTTTTATAATTTTTTTCCATTAAATAAATTAATTTATTTATGAAACCATGATGATGCAGCGATTACCTCATTATTTAACGATTTAAATTAAATGAAAAGATAATGTAAAATATAAGACCTACACTTGTCAAAAACCTATTGGATGGGTGGATTTAAAACTATTATAACCTTATCCTAGAAATAAATAATTGTGGGACCTTTAAAAACCGAAACTCATTTTATAATAAAGTATCCTTTTATAACTTTCCAAGAGTGCCCCTCCTCTCCTCTTATAAAAGGCCCACACCTCTACCACCTTACCCACACCTCTCAAGCCTTTGGCTCAGACAACCCCTGACCATTTTGTCTGTCCACATACCTATCTTACTCCTAGAAGCCTCACTTTGGGCAGAAGTCTTCCCAAAGAATCCTTTGAGCTCAAATTAAAAAGAGTTACTCGTTTTAAAGGTAGTGTCTTCTCTTGTGTTATTATGTTTTATTTTTCTTCTCCAACCCCCTAAACTCTTTTTATTCCTTTCTTTTTTAAAAACATCAGTATCTTAAATATACTATGATGTCGTTATGAGATGTATTATAGCTACACCTACACACACCTTCGTCTAATGGTTAAATAACATACTGTTTCGGTGGTTGGTGATTTTCTGCCTCACGAAACGATGATTGTTCGATCTTCTTTTAACACCTTTCATGGTGGCCATTAAAATGTCACTCTATGTATATATTATTTATATTATGTTTATGTTTTCCTTATGCTTCTGTATTTTTCATTTATGGCATACCTTTATGGTTTCCATTATGGGTAAACGCGATAATTTCATTTTAGGAAGTACGGACTACCGCCCCCTTAAAGTGATTTGATTCGTTAATGCCATATGTGGGACGTATTAAAGATGGAGTTAATGATATTATATATGATATTATACTGGAATTATAATATACCTTTATATAATTATGATTTCACCCCATTAAATATGAAATAGAAATGAAAGTAACATTCATGCGTACGTACGGCTTACCGTCTCCATCAACGGTGCATTTCATTTCTTACCTCTAAATGTTATGTACTATTATAAATACATGTATATGCTGGATATATATGATATATATGATATCCAAATCATGAATATAATTCTGGATATAATGAACCTTTGACCACATAAACAACATGTAATTGTAAGAAGTCCATTTTTGACTTATGAACCAGATATCGACAAAACGAACATTATTAACTTAAATGATTACATAATGCTTATAACATGGAAATAATTGATATAAAAAGAATATTAATCTTTAAAAAGGTTCTTAAACAAGTATAAATTAACACTAGTTTATTATTCAGGAGATTAAAGAGCAATCTAGTCACGTCGGACACGAGGTAAGGGACTTCGTCTCAATCTCCTTTCATTGAGGCATATTTCATTTTATACACAACTATATTTTATACGGTGTATAAACCCCTTTGACTTTTACTTTTATACAAAAGGAATATTTTTATATGAAGCGTTTTACTAAACGACAGAAAGGAATGTTTTTTTTAATGTACGTAGTGACAACGACCTTTTTCGCCGCCGCGAGTACTATTTGGTGTTTGGATTCCTCAATAAGGCGTGATGTTTTTTAAAATGAATAAATACCATATACTATTTTATGTATTTTGTTATTGAAAATGGTTTTTATAATGGATTTATTATGTCAATATATTTAAGTGTTATATTGTGATCAAAGTGTGGAAATGTTTTCTTTCCATTATATTTGTTTTATGTCTTATGATTTTAAAATGGTACTTGGACATTTGACGGGTGGTTACGTGATAAACCATATGACGGGTGGTGATGTGAATACTAGGACGGGTGGTTACGTTATAACCTCCAATGCATTGGATATGGAAGTCGGCCGTATGGCTATTCCATTAAGTGATATGTGTGGAAGTCGATCGTATGGTTATTCCATTTAAGTATGTTTATGTCCCAAGTTACCTTTATATGTTTTTTTCTCTTTATATGGGTTTTATGGTAATCTTTTGGTTACAAAAGGGTAAGTAATGATCTTTTATTTAGTGAAGTGTTTTTACTACTTCATAAAGGTGAAAAGTATTACTTTGATAAAGTATACATGGTTTACTTGTGGTTTTGAAAAGAAACATACAGTTTTCATTCCTTGTGTATCCCTTACTGAGCTTTTTATGCTCACCCCAAGTTTTTTTGAAATGATTTTCATGGGACTAAATGTGGTATAGGGACAAGGATTGGATCAAGGAAAAGTAATTCTATCTAAAACATGGAACTAGACATGCTTATTTTTAAGAGTTTTTATTTTATGGAAACTTAGTAGAAGTGTCTACTTTGTAATCTTTTGAGATGTAATAGTTATGATCTAATTCTCTACAACTCTAAACCTGAAAAGATCCTCAATGGAAATTATTCATTTAATTCAATATTACGTAATGTTTAAGGCCGGGGCCTTATAATAACATAGCTAGGGGAAACCATTCAGGAATATAGATCATTTTCATAAGAATTCACATGGTTGGAATATGGTTTACCAAACCTTGCATCCAAACAATGTAGGCTACCAAAAAATAAAAAAATTGTAATTATTACCTAACCTATTTTTAGTCCCTAAATGTTTCTATCATTTCACCATATAATATTTCTAGAGCTCCCAATTGTTGATCCCTTCTCTTCTTTCCTCTTCGCCATTATTTTTTTTGGTTTCATCACCCAAAATCCAATATTCTACAAACTAATTCTAAACCGTACTCTTCTACATTTTCCCTATTATTCATTGTCTTTTTCTACTTCCATATTCATGGTGGAAAGGGATTTGTTATGGGGAAATCTTTAAAAAGGGGTTTTACGTGATAGGACTTCTGATCAAGTGGCATGGGCCCTTGTTCTTTCTTTCGAGTGGACTTACATCACCCACCATATACTTTATTGATAAATGGCAGATAGATCCATGGGTTAACTTTGTTTGAGGATTCATATGTGTCCATGACTTTCTAAAATACTTTTCTAAATGTTTATTAAATTATTTTATGCCACCATAGAGGACTAATATGATTAGTATATTTTTTTATTTTATTTACCGTTTGGAATGGTTAATGAAAGTATTATTTAACCATTTTTTGGAAATAAACTAAAAATATACCACTATGAGTTTTTTATAATTCCAAAATCAAATTTCCATGAAGTTAGGGTGGATATTTTAGAATATGTTTTTTTAAGATAAAAATTTTATAAAAGGGTTCATTTCAAAATAAGATTCCTGGAATGAAATTTCTCATAAAATTAAAATGATATTTTGATAAATTAGAATCATTAAATAATATTTATGCTGTATGGGAATATGAAGTACTTAGGTGGGGAACCTATAAAAGATAATATACTGGGTGTTGATGTTGTAATACATATTCAACATTATATTATATCACTTTTTTAGGATTCTATTCTATCAAGTTATTCTTTAAACAAGTTTATGATTACACTCATGCAAGAAAATTGTGAAAATTTGATATATATGGTTAGGATATATACTTTAATGAGGATATTTGGATTCTATGAACTTAGTTACCCTACCTTATATCACATCATAATTGATAAAAAATGAATGTTTATCTACATCATTATGTTTATGCCTAATTTGTTATAAATATTGATCTATTTATTCCAATATGTAACTAAAATTATAAAAATTATAGATGTATATTCATATATTTATTTTCAAACTAGAATTAATGTATTCTTAGAAAAAAATATTTCTCATGGAACACAAGGTCATATCATGCATGTATATGTTTTATCACACCCTATATAAACCCTTTAGGTGTATGAAAGCTTTTCTTAACTGATTCATTTAAATTATAGGTTCTTCCAAAAGGCATTTAGTTTTAATGATAGCTTAGATTAGATTATATTACATGACATATTGGGATATGACCGTAGAATCACACAATAATAGGTATAATTTTTGTTAGTTCCCTGTTTGATAAGGTTTTTTAGTTAACTAATCTGATATTTATAACCTCTTAAATTCCCCATATATTTCCCCTTTTATTTATTTTTGGTTTTCTTATATAATATAATTTTTAGTGTAATTTTTTAATATATATATTCTTTTCCCATGTTTTGATGTTATATTTTTTTTATTCTCCTCTTATGTTATGTCATCATTTTTGAGGCCATGTTTGGTTTTCGTCGTTGTTTGTAACTTTTTAATTTGGATTATTTTCTAATCAATATATAGGGACTTTATATTTTTTTCCTCGAATGATTCCCTATTCATTTGATATATTTTGTTCCTTGAATGATTCCCTATTCATTTGTTATATTATCTATGAAAACTATTTCCAAGAGTTATTATTGATTCTTATGAACTAGTTTCTAGATTTGGGGATTGGAAACACCCAACAAGCCAAGGTGATGTCTAGATTGGGTACCAAGTCAGGGGTATCCTAGGTTGGTATAAAAAACATTTTTATATATGATGTAGTGGTACTAAACATGTATTTTGTTTTTACTAGATTAAACCTTATCATAGAGAACTTCACTATGTCATAGTTTTATGCAGGTAATTAAATACATTATATGACCTTACATATCGTATATTTTTTATACCCCCTCCCCAAATCTATCATGGTTTATCTTAATATAATTTGATAATGTTTGAAAAATTTTTAAGATAATTTATAAAATGTTTAAAAAGAATAATTATTCATTATGAATGATATAATGTTATAAATTGGTTCAAAATTATATTTATAACATTTATGACCCATTTGATGTTTCAAACTGTTAAAAAATTAAAAAACATTAAATGATATTAATCATTTTAGTAGAATCATTAAGGACTGTAAATTGGTGTTTTGTCTATCTGATGGTGTAAAATATTCATGTTTTTAAAACTCTTTAAATTGAATCTCAAATTCTCACTTTATCATTAATCTATGGAACTAGAAGGCCATATGAATTGTATAATACCTCTCAAGAGTCATGAGTTTCATTAAATATACAGATTATCCATAATGGAGAGATAATTTTACCTCCTATTGATATTTATAAAATATGTATGAAGAAGGATAAATTGATTTGATAGAAAAAGAGTTACACTCTTTATTTTTATATTATTTAATACAAATAAATGGTTTAATATTATGGAAAAAAGGTGTTTAGTGGTTTATTTTCACTATATGTGCACAATATTTATCCCTACTAAAAGTTAACATACAATACTATGTAACTAAAACTTCTAATTTATATGTGTTAAACAACTACCCATATAATTTATATCTTATGTTTCGAACTCTGTAGATCCTCTCTATTATTATTCCTAAATATAAAATCAATTACTAAAAAAATGCATTAGAAAAATTTTGAAATATCTTAACTTGATATAACCAAAACACTAAAGTGATATTCTATTTGACCTCAGATTCCCTCCCAGATTATCATATGATGGATATTATATTTAATTATTTAATAAAGTAATTTGGGTTGAAATTTACCCTATATGGATCTTTATTATGAAAATAACCTCAATAAATATTATTTAACTAAGAATAATATAAATAAAATGATTTTTAAGTTAATAAAATTAAAAATGATCCCAATCATACGTTAAAATTTCATACAACCATATATAATGGATACAAAATATAAAATCCATGTTTTAAAATGTAAAACTGTTATATAAATCAAAATAAAACAGTAAGAAAGAAACCCCTTTCATAATAACACCAACTAATATATAATAAACTTCAAAGAATCAACTCAACATCACTCATCTATAAAGGTAATTTTCATGCGATGAATGGAATCAGTGCATACCTAAGTGATATATATCTACCTTAAATCTATTATAAATCATGTGATGTTTCTTGGTATATCATATGAAATTTTTTGACAATTTTATAGGATATGAAATTCATGTTTCAAAAGGCATTTGAATGTCTTTGTGTCAATTCATTAGTTACAATATAGTGAGATCATAACACCACCAACAAAGGCATATCATATTATATTATTTGGCTATATGAGGATAATTGTGATATATATTATTTATATTCTATGATTAATATAGAAGAGGTGATTTTATTCTATATAAGGCAATCATTATCCCCAAGGTTTCATGTCATTAAACATATGGGATAATTAGAAAAATACATTTATGTAAAAAAATAAATTAATTGGATGAATTATTACATATAACTTATAACTTCATGTTATTTACTTATACATTATAAATGTATGAGTAATGGATTGTTGGTTTTTGGAGTGTTCATGTGGCCTATATAAATACACTAAAGGCTATAAAAATGGTATTTTTGGTTCCTAAAAAATTGTCCTTGAATATTTTTTCTACTTAATACTTTTTCACTAATAGGTAATAGTATATCATGAAAATAAGAAGAATTATATTTAAATTTTGGGTGATTCATCAGCTTGTAGATATATAATATTCTAATCTTTCCAACCCGAACAATGACTAAGCTGGTGGTTCCACATGACCTCAGGCACACCTCCCCATACATTAGAGAATACTAACTAGTAGTGAGGGTCTGATAACTATATAGGGAGACTCTATCCTCTAGTATCATAATAATCAATAATAACTAATAAAATAATAATCCATAATATAAATCATATCATAGTATATAATATGTAATTGCATATAAAATCTAACCATGTTAATAAAATATACATGCTATAATAAAATATACACATGCAGGAAGAAATTTATACATTAATAATAGATCTCATAATGGGATGATCATATTCAATATAATAAATAAAACTGATTAAAAATAATCAATGACCTGGATATTTTCCTTAGCCTCACCTCGAATCTATCTCCACACCACCATTGATCTTCCCAAGCTTGTCAACCTATACTTGGGCCATATCCATATCATATTCCATGAATGTTCACCAAGGTGCAGGGTGTTCATATACAACTCATTAGGCCACCAAAAATGGTTTATCTTATAAAAAACTAGTATATATGTGCATGCATATACTGAATGAAAAGTAAGGTGTGAACATCACATGGATACACACATTGTATCACTGAGTACTCATGAATCTACCCTAATGGACAACTAATTTCTCTTTCGGCCAATTCTATAAAGGGGCGATTCTCTCATATTCTTAAAAACCCACGGTGTAAATGATTTATCACTAGTCATATCACCAGTCAAGTGTAATGAGATATCTCTATATCATAAAAAAGTGGTGAATGGTGTATCACTAAAATAAGAGTCTAGGTTAATTATATATCAATAAATCATATCTATGTTGAATGATAAATCATCGTCTTGATAATAATTGGTGGATTATTCACCCCCAAAAATTATATAAAGAATGAGGAATCACTTGGTGAAAAATTTATCATCACAAAACAATGAGGGTGAATGATGATTTGTTGGGTGAATGATGTATAACCACACAAAAATGAGTGAAAATGATATATATCAATGTGAATGATATATCACCATTTAATAAACAATAATGGGAAAACAATGTATCTGTGGGTGAATGATATTTCACTATACCATGACAATGATAAGAAAAAGATATATCACCAGGTGAATGATCTATCACAAATCTAACAAATAACAATAGGAAAAGTATATATCTCTTAGTGAACAATAGATCACCATCCATCCAACAAGAATAGTTGATAAATATATCACTAGGTGAACAATGATTCACCAATCATTTGTGTTTGAGAACAAAAAATCATCAAGTGAATGATCCATTGACCATCTGGAATGATAGAAAATGAGGCATCACCCAACCAAATTCTCAGAGGTTAATGATATATCACCAATCATATCCAAGGTGAATAATCTATCTCTAATTCACAAGACTCTAGGTGGATAATATACCATTGATAACACACATAAGATAAATGATCCATTTCCATAAACACATAATTTAAGATGATGGATAATCACTATGAACACAGGCATATCAATGCATGTCATAGCCATGGTGAATGAGTTATCAATATAGGGATTGTTTCAGCCATCTCATTCCCTCACTAGGATACTCATGCCTTTAATGTATAATTCGTGGAACATGTGTATCATGACTGGACTCCCACACCATAGTTAAGGATCTCATGTAACTACCCACTCCACAATGGTCATGTCATAACAATACTCATTAAATTAAAGTCATATCACAAAGGTTATGTCACAACTAATCCCAGAAAAACATGTTATTTTCTATTTTAAAGAGAACTTGGAAATTTTATACATAGATCAAAATATTATATATCAACTAGGAAACTACTCATAATTCTATTCCCTAATTATCTTTCCACTTCCTAAGTCATCATTACTATTGGTGGCCACATTCTAAACACACAAGGTTCAAGGGACCTACCATGATCTTGGTAGCCTAAATTATCACTTAGTCTATAAGAGAAGTATATTTGTTTCCATCCCATGTAATTCTTATATAACTTATCAAACATATATATTATATTTCCAATTATATAAAAACAATATAGAATCACCTCTATCCAATACTCTATGTAGGAAACACATACCAATAAAATTATAACAATATAATTTAGGGATTATGACACCCCTCATGGGTCTATTTCCTAAGTATCTACACACTTCTCAAGAAATAATTTTCTCATGATTCAAGTGCTCAACACATGAGGATTTAAAGACCTTTCATGATCTAAGTATCCCAAATCATCCCCCGTGGATGAAAGAACAATATTTGGTTCAGTATTAAGTCATTATCATATACCTTCTCAAGCTTGTATCCCATACAGTCAATTCTATATCATAAATATAGGCTCCCCCTATCAAACACTCTAGTTGAGAACCATATACCACAAATAAACACTCTTATGCCATGATAGTCATATCATAAGAATCTGGCACCCCTCACGATTCTATCTTCCCCCAAAAAGGCCTCTCCCATAGGCTAATTATCCATCACCATCTAAATAATAATTCCATAATCTATGAGGCCTTTTAAAAGTCCTATGAAACCCACTATCATTTCCTCTCAAAATTAAAACCATATATGGACACCATTAGGGTCTCTTTAACCCACTTACATAGGTAGATAATTTATAAAATATATTAAAACACATATAAAGTGGTAATATAAAGAACCACATGCATGAATCATGGTGTCATTCCCTAAATAAATTCACAATCACATTCATGCTCATGTTGGAAATCGAACACCTCCACGCGGTCCAAGATCCATCAATAGTCATTTAAATTAATTATAAACAATTATAATGAATTAACACAATTTATTAATAATTAATTCTTTTAAGAATGATAAATAAATATATCACCACCTTAAACATATTCACTAATTCCTTGAGAAATGGCATGTAGATCACTCTAGAACACCCTTGATCCCACAATCAATTAAATCTCGAGAACCCAGCATCATATTATTAACCAATTACATCCCAATTTTATGAAAAACAAAAGAATAGGTATGTGTATTACTTATAACTAAACTATGAAAAAAAATATTGAATTTATCCTCATAAATCCTCCTCTATCCATGTCATAATAAAGGCCAATCATCCTGGCCTGATTTCATCATGATTCAGTGTAATTAGTATCAAATATATAATTCCCATCCACCAAGATTCATGAATAAGAATAGTGAAGACAATATGAGAGTGATCAGAGATGAACCTTCCTTATATATATATATAAATACCTTAAAGTCCTCTTGACAACAAGGATGATAAGGAGGTGAGAATATATAGAGAGGTAATATAAGCATCCCTAGGTCAATGACTAAAATAAGAAACCCCTAAAGGGGAGTTTTATTTTTAAATTGAAAAAGGATATAAATTCCCTCTACTGAAAATTTTTGTAGTGTATTAATAATTCAGTTCACCTACATTATCCACCCTATGTCCCAAACCAGTTAACATACACCCCTAGCACCCCCAATGAATACATAGTAACCCTCTATAGTACACATCCTTCATCATTTGGTCTCCTAAACCCCCACTGCAAAAAAACATAATATAAATCCTTTTAACCCAATATATCATTTAAAAAAAATCTATTCTAATATTTAAACTGAATTTATCGATATTCATTCTTGATCAGAATCTAAAATATCAAATTAACCCTACTTCCTCATAACTTAAATCCTATAATTCATTGAATACCCTAAAATGAACTAGTTAGGATCATTAAAACCCCCCAACCCACACACACACACCATAACCCTAATTGTCCTTGATAAGTCTCTACATTCATTTCCAATATACAATATCATCCACTAATATCATTTGTATTCTAAAATTTATGATTTATCATTGGTTATCGGCATAATTATATTGTGCATGAACCAGAAAAAACACCTAAATCTTATTAAATAACATGACAATTCATTAATAGATGCACCACTGTAAAGTCTATCTTTAAAGTTCTAATTGACCACTTATCCTGATGTTGAAAAATTTCACCGACTCCCAAACAATTCCCTACTTCTAGTCCCATTCATGAAATATCAGTTTACTAATAAATAAATTAATTGTATATTTCACGAGTCTATAATAGTATATCACCTGCATGGCACTGTACCCAAGCAATTCTTGACAATTATCATCAAAATCTAGTCTTTCCCCTGAGAAAATCTACCATATACTTGATCACACTGTCAATATTATTCCAAAATTCATACATGATCATTCCAATTAATCATAAACCAAATATTATGCCCATATGTTACCAAACATACTAAAATTACCCTATTATCATCAATCAACCCCCATATCTAGGAGTTTTCCATTTAACAACGCTAACCTAGATTCCAGATTCCAATTGATTATTAAAAACCACAACCACCCATAGGTTGGATCTACAAACACATCACCTATATCATTTACCAATATTCTTCTTATATGAGTGAAACACACTCTGGTCATCTATGGTTCTTATCCAACAATATAATTTCACTTTTCCCACTCAAAAATCATGATTCTACCAAAATTAAACTATTCAAAAAGTGCTTAAACTCACATGCCCCACTCGTTACATCTCAATAGACTCATCCTAGGATCCCTACTCTAGTGTCTAAAAATATACAATTCTCAATGCCACCATTTATTGATTTCATCAATGATCAAACATCACAACATCCAGTCTCAACAAACTCAACATCACATGACTCCCATATTCAAACTAGTAATGAACCAAACACTAGTCCTACATGTGTTTTACCAACTCATTTTCACCCAAATAATTTTATATGAGATGCTCTCTTAATTTCTCAATAATCACACCATGCCACTAATCCACTCAAAATAATAAAAAACTCTATGGAGTTCACACCACATTCCAAATTCCATATAAGTTCATAGCACATATATTATATGAGATAACAATTCAAACAAGATCATATTCCCATGAACCCATGTTCATTTCACCCCACAATATAAATACACCATCTTGTAAAATAATCATTTCATAATATGATACTTCTCATTGGTAAATTACACTTTAATATACCTAAATAAAACCTTACTCTAACTAATAAAAGATATAAACATCAATGGATAACAACATTAACCTTTCCTTATCTAATTCAAATTTCCTAACACCTTTTTACAACCACATTATACTTTATCACAACCCATGTATGATTATTCACTAAATTCCATAAGTACCTCATAACATAACTTGAAACATCTACGTAACACTAATAATTCTAATGCTCTGTCATGATATATAGGAACCTCTCAAGCTCCAACTCTCATACAATCTAAAGGTAGAAAATACATCCCAATAAGCCAAATTAACCTACTAGTGAGGGATCATATACAATGGTTATTTTATAATGAAGGGAATTATTTAAGGTTCATTGTATATTTGTTCATCTATAGTAAGGATCATTGGTTAAGTATCGAAAATCTTTTTTTGGTGACTTTAATGGTTCTGAAATCTGGAAGATGTGTATTTGGCATTTATTCTAGAATACTGGTTTCCATAAATAATTTTAGAAGATAATATATTGAATGTACTTATCCAAAATATAAGATATTTATACTATCAGGTGTTTATGACTAAGAATAAACATTATGATTTAATATTAATTCAGAGTAAAATTGGTAAATGGATTTAATTGTACACATGGTAGCTTTGAAAATGTATTTTTATTGAAGATAAAATGTAGAACCAATTGATTATAAAGACAATTTTTTTTTTGTAGAAGTATAAAATTTGATGAATTTAGGACCAATGAATGTTGAGGATTCTCTTAAAGCATAATGTTCTAAAATAATCATTTTAATGAATCAAAGTTGAGGTGTGTTAAAAGTTTTAAAAGAGATTCCTAAAGAATTATCATGTTTTTAAGGTTTTTCTAGAATCATAAGTAGTAGGATAATGGGAAATTATAATTTTTTGAAGGAATTAAGTGATGATGATACTTTTATTTGATGTGATACTACAAAATATTAAAAAATTTAAAAGTGGTTTGGACTATTTTGGATGACGTTAAAGACCTGATATAGAAATAAAAGTATAATGAACATTATTTTTACATATTAGAACTTAAAAAGATTCATTAATATAAAAGGATTACTATAGAGGGTCTATATTTAGATAAGATTAATCTATACCTATCCTAAAAGGTTTTTAGAAGATAATATTGCTATGTTTATAAGTTCAGAAGTGTAAGTGAGGGAGATCAGAAGATGCCTCAAACCATGAGGATGAATTATGTTAATGATATAAAAAAATAAATCTTTTATATCATATAAGAAAATTATGATTAAATAATAATATTTAATTATTTTCTCATTGTAACATGATATTATTTAATGGTGAACCTAAAGATGACAAATAAAAAATTATTAACACGAATAATTAAATGTGATGATGTTGAATTGTTCTTCTTGAAGTAACTATGACGAAGTCTGTGACTTAAGATATAAATTTTGTAAGTGATAAATAATATTAACCAAAAGTTTAATGAGATGTTTTCTTGTTCAAGATATATTTTATTGGAAGAGTTAGAGAGTAATATCGATCATTGATAAAGTTGGAAATTCAAAATGAGAAATTGACAAGGATTTCACTATTTCATTTCAAATAATATTTAAATCTAAACATTGGGTGTAAATAGAGGGGTGTTGATTCAATGAAAATATGGATGATATTTAGGGGGAGGAAACTATATATTCTAAAAAGTAATAAAATCAAGGAGAAATAATTTAGACATGATATATTAAGATACCAAAAGTTCTATGAGTAAGACCAACGGTCTTCTTCAACCTATATATATTCCAGATATTGAGATTATTAGAGAAATGAGTAATCCTATATCCATAAATTGAGACTTCTTATACTGGTATTTTTTTAATTTGATATCCCAATATGATAAGTTCTTGATGAAGGTAACCATTTGTTCATTCCAATTATTTTAACAGCTCCTAGGAAGACTATTCATTTATTGTATAATAAAAACAGGGATAAAAAATCTGACTCATTCAAGTGTAGATACATTATAAACTCGAGGGATGTAGTATAATAATTATTATTATAAAACTCTCAATACTTGATATTGGGTAAATTATTTTACCTTACAACCTTTTCAAATCACTTTAATATATTTCTGTGAAAAATGTGTCTCAAATTCGACATAAATATAGAAATGATGTAATATCCCAAATTCGGGGGAGAAACATTAAAAAATTAAGGCTTCTTATTTTACTTTATATTTATATTTCATTAAATTATGGGTTACAATTAAATATTTATAGGATATAGACTCTAACAAGTATCAAATATTAATTTTATAAATGAAATGATAAAAAGAGTAAAATTGATTCAACCCCCCTAGTGTTACATTATATTTTTTAGAATTTAAAGTTGTAGTATTTCTTTGAACGATCATAATTTGGATAAATAAAAGATGTAAAATCTCAATTCTATCAATATTATAGGTATTCCAATATTTTATGGAAATAACTGTCACTGATGGAAGAACATGATGATTCCTTATCTTATTTCTTTTTTCTTGGAAGTAATTGATAAGACTACTATGGGTTATACTTTAGTAGAGAAAGTTTCACCCATGAAATATATAAATAATAGGAATTTAAAAGTTATTTCAAAGGTAATTAATTCTATTCTAAAATACTTATTTGAAAAAATGTCTATAAATGTGATGAGACATAAAAAATAATGAGATTACAGAAAAAATAGAAAATATTTTTAAAGGAAATTTTAGGGATAAGGAATATAAGCTATATATATATAAGTATAAAATTTTTAATATGTAAGTATGTACAATGAAGAAAATATTGATTACTTATTTATACATTTAAATGATATTTTTTAACATCAGTGGTATTTGAGATACTTTAGAAAATTATACTATAGATAATAAATTAATGAGAATCTATCCCTAATATGTTTGATGTTAAAATTTATAATTTGGAAGATAAAGAAGATTTTTATCATAATTAATTACATAATGTACTTATTTTTTATAAAATAAGGAAATCAATATTGTTTAATAATAATATTAAGAATCATAAAGAGATGAAATTCAAAGATATGAAACTAACAAAAAATCAAGTAAAAGGAAGATGGTTGCACTGTTGAATGTGAACATGATAGAGAAAATTATGAAGTGTATTAGAGGATAATAAATCTTATTATAAAGAACTATTGAAAAGTAAACAGAGATTATACAAGTAAACAATCGTAATAATTTTTTAATAGTGGTGGAATTTGGAACTTTTCAATTGATTTCCAAGAGTATAAAGATTGTGAGTATAAGGATTATGAGAAAGAAAAAATGATTCAAAATTTGAATTGGGGTAAAAATATATAAATAATTTAAGAAAATGATTAAATGAAATAAAATAATTCTAGGAAGAATAATAATTAGTATTGTGAGAAAATAAGTGGAATAATACTCCACTAAAAGTTAACAATCATAATATTAAGCTACTAAAAAGTTTATCAACATCTAAGATCACATTGATAAACAAACTTAAATCTCATATTGTTAATAATATTGATGGAGTTATATCAAACACATGTTTAATATTGATAATTGGAGATAAATTAAGTAAATTACTAAACTGAAAAATAAATATATATAAATAAACGAAGATACTAAGAAGAAAAATGAAGAAGTGGAAGAGTTACTCATTAAGTAACCTAGTTATAGTGAAGAAATCAAGATTCAATGTATAAAAATTATAGAACACGATAAGATACTAAAAATATGAAAAAATAATTTCATAATATCAAGTGTTAAATAAGGAACAATCAAGGTGTCTTTGTGATGAAATTAATTTAAAACATAAGATAGAATATTATAAAAATGATGTTTAAATAAAGGAAAAATAATCTCAAGCTACTAAGAATGTTTTCCCAAAAATGATAGGTAAAATAATCTCTTTCTATACTAAAAGATGATAAATAAATCATTACTTATAGTAAAGGTTCTAGAACTAAAACTACATATTATTTGTTTGAGAAAAATCATTATAAATCTACTTTTACAAAAACAAAATAGGCTATTTTAAGAAGAAATACCTCTCTGAGAGAAAGGTAAAAGGAATCAAAAAAATATCATTGAAGAATAATAATATTTCTCTAGAAGTAACTCATTTCAATATGGATTATCAAAATGTAAAGGTTTTTGTTGTTACTATAGAATTTTTTGTAACAAACCTTTTGTTTACTGATAGAAAATTTATTTTATTTAGAGTTAAATAAGGCATTAATTATGGGTTTAATTCTAATAAAAAGCATATAGATAAAATAAATCCACAAACTCTATACTCAAAAAATAGATATAATTTTATGGAAGAAATTTTTCAAATATATAACTAAAATGTTCATTTTGATGAATAATGTATGTCTACCCCTCCAATACATTTTTTATCATGTTGAAAAAATTAAGAAATTTTAAAAAATTATAAAGGAATAAAATTCACTAATTATTGAGGTTACTTTAAAATCTAGTTAGAAGAGAAAGCCATGGATTATTAATAGGGGTTTTTATTCCCACGTGATAGTTGAAAAAAATATCAAGAATAATTTGGAAGCCCGTGATGGATGTTAAGTTACATTTTTAATGAAATCTCATTAGAATTTTGATATGGTGTCACATATATTGAAGTATTATAAATGAAATACAAAGAAGTCTTTCCTGTGTAAGGTCATAAAAACAAACTTTTGAGTGTGATACAAATTTTTGTTGATGAGAATCTAGTAATTTTCTTAATAAAATATTTTTTTATCAGGGATTGAAATATGGAATAACTGTATCTAAGGAATAAATAACAAGTTGTAACATATTTCAAATTAGTTATATAAATAACTGATGTTATTTGAGTGATAATGATGAAAATATGATTTGGAAAATAAAACATTCCATCTTCATCAAAGGAATTGGAATGAAATTTCCATTAAATATTTGGTGAGATACTTTCTTAAATCTAAAAGATAAAGATAAATTATTTGTGAAAAATATAAAAGGGGGATGATAGTTCATAGAATTCACAAAAGAGTTTAAATCCAATCTACAGTATCATTTGAACTAATAAACTCTAGTTTATGTGGTCCAAAAAGAAATAAATACACTAGAAGAAATATTTTTATTGTTATAATAATTGATTATTTAACCAAGATGACTAATGTGATGTTCATGAAACCCAATTTTCAGGTAGTATAGAAGTTCAAAATATTCATAAATCATGTTAATAAAAATATAAGAGTCTATATGAATAATTAATAACAAATAAAGGAAGGCAGTTCACTAGAAATTATTATCAATACTATATTGAGAAGCAAAGAAAAAACATCAATATAGTTCTCTTTATACAACTTAGTATAATAGTTTTTCATAAAGGAAAAATATATTCATGGTTGGCATTGGAATAACCATGATTTCTGAATTAAATCTCTCAAATAATTTTTAGAGATAAGTTTTAAGTAGAACAGTACATGTTAAAAATATATTCTAGTTAAGACCTAAGTCAAACATGGCTAATTATGAAAAACATTTAAGAAGACTCCCACTTTTAATTACATCAAATCATTTTTCAGTCCATGCTTTGTGAAGATATGAAATCTATTTCTAGTAAAGTTCGATGAAAAAGACAATGATGGAATTTCCCTTGGATATCTACCCTATGGAATATGTGTTAAATACTGGAATAAAAGAAAAAAATATGGTAAATTTTTATGATGTGATAAATCATTTAAAATAATAAATTTTTAAGAGACATGTAAATGATGTTTTTAAAAAATAGATGATGTTGTAAAGAATAACTCTGAACCAAATATGTGAAAAGGAACATGACTATGAATTGAATCATGTCAATATTAATTTCGAAGAGTATATTTATAGTTAATATATTATTGAATGTTGAAAATTAAAATATTATAAGATACAAAAGTATATTTAACCTAAAATTTTTACTAGAATTAAAGAATAAACAAAGAAACCCAAAATATCATAAAGGATTTATAATCAAAAAATATATTTTTTCAAATGATGAGCAACAATGAATTATAGAGGATATTAAAAATTACGAGTTGATAAATGCTATGAATGGGGATCTAAATGAAATAGAAAATAATTACACCTGGTATCTAATTCAAGACTTAAAGGAAATGATATAATTGGGACAAAGTGGGTATTTAGATATAAGTTTAAGTATATAGGTTAATTTTTAAGAAACAAGGACACAATAGTTTTAAAAGGTTACTCTCAGGTGGAAATTCTATAATTTGAAGAAAATATTTCACATGTTAAAATATATGAAAAATCATGTTTTTTCTAGTTTTTATAGTACATGAACATTATAAATTATATAAAATAAATTTTAGATCCTCTTTATTAAATGAATGCCTTGAATAAAAATTATTTATTTAGAAACTTGAAGCATTCATCCTTGATAATGATGTTACTATGGTGTGTAACATGAATAGATTTTTTTATAGGTTAGAAAATCCCCTTAAGCCTGGTACATTGAACTATATAGTTTCTCTAAAGAAATAAATTTCATTAATGAAAAGTTTGAAACCAATATATATTTAAAATATATGAGTATAGGTGCGCTAATTTTTATTTTTTATATGAATGACAGGATTTTTAAATGTGACAGGGAGTATGATTGTGAAGATTTCATGAAAAAATGAATATTCCTTTTGAAATTTCCATGCTAAGATTGATTATTTTTCTTTTGGGAATAAAAATATTAATGAAAGAAAAAAAAATATCTTTTTACCTATAGAGAGGTATTCTATGGAATTTTGGAATAAATTTGGAATATTAGGCTTAATGGATGTATCAACACCAATAATGATTCATGTAAATATAAACAAGGATAAAGGGGGAGTGTAATTTGAAAAAACATTAGCAATATGATTATAATATTTCTTTCTCTTTCAACATTAGGACTATATAATGTTTACTCAATAAAAAAAATTGAGATACCTATGTAGTATAAAGGAATCGTAGAGGATGTATTCCTTGTGAATCATCATATATATCAAAAAAACATTAAGTTACACTTTGATTCACAAAAATTTGAATAATTTAATCTATCTGGATTCACTAATTCTTATTGGGATAAATATTTTAATTATAAGAAAATAAAATTTTGAGTAAATTCATATTTGGGATAAATTTTTATTATGTGATATTTTATAAAAAATATACATAACTTTGAGATTTTTTTATGATGTGTAAGTTTCTCCTACACATGAATATACAAAAATGATTTAGCTGAGAGGTCAATTAGAAGATATAAAGGTGAATGTTAAGAAGAAATTTAGAATTTTCTATGATAATAAAGGTAAGTTGAGTTTATCTAAAAATTCAGTGTACCGCTCTATATAAAAAGATATTTAAATGGAATATCATTTCATCCAAAAGAATTTAGAAAATGGATATATAAGGATATAATATATTTCCATTAGTGATATTATTGTTGATATGTTCACTAATGATATACGAAAGGATAGATTTAAAGGGTTAAAGATAAAAACACATGTTCTTCATTTTCATTTCTTATAGGAAAATTTATATTACCCTAAAATCATAGAGATTCTATTTTCAAATACTGTGAAATGATATAATTCATATAACACTTTGAATAATAAATTCAAAGATATCTTTTTATAAAAGGGGAGTTCTAAATAAGCTTAATTAAGGGTAGTAAATCAAATTCACAAACAACATTTTTCTTATCATTGAGGGATGGAATTATTAAAAAAAATTACTTATACAATAGTATGGTATTTGGATATTTCTATTTGAAAAATACGTAAATCTAATGAAAAATGATGTGTTTTTTGAGTAAAAAAACTAAAGGGGGGTTTTAAGAACACTTTGAATTACTAAAAACGTGTTGTATTTATTTTCACCTATTTTTAACGATCATTACTTAGGTCTACATAATTTCTTTATGTTGATTGAGTAGTTGAAAAATCCTGAAGCTATGTATTTGGAACTCATTTTAGAAGATAATATCGAAATCTAATTTTTTAAAATGTTATTTTGGTGTAAAGATATGTGTGAATCCAGAAGAGGAAGCATTGATATGTAATGATTTTTTTGAGTTATATTATTACAATAATTTCATTCTATATAATAATGTATTAAAAATGATTTATTATAAATATAATGTGAAGTAATAATTTTTTAGAAGGCTAAGATTGGTTTTAGAGAAGTCTAATAATTGTTAAATAAGGAAGTGACGGATGATAAAGATTCCCTTCAAGCATCATATTCCAAAAGGAGTTTCTGAAAGAATCAAAGTGCCAATTTGTACAAAAATATAAAGGGTATTCCTGAAGAAATATAATGTTGTGGAAGGAAATTCTAGAAGAAGAAGCAATCAGATTATGTGTAAGAAGAGGTGAAAGAAGGTATTTTGTAGTGATGATAATTTCAAATTATTTGAATATCCAAAATAATAAGAATGTGTAAAGTGATAATGAATGTTCTATATGATTTAGAAGACCATAATGAGTATAAGTATAATTAATGTTACCCATATAAATTATAAATTTAAAGGGTTCACTGATAAAAAAAATATTAACTTTGGGTAACTAAGAGTTATGGAATATTAATCTTCAGATATTCTGAAAGGTGTTTCAAGAGATAACATTCTTAATTCATAAGTGTTTATGTTCAAGATTAATGAAATATGAAGAAACATCACAACAGGATGATGTGTTTTATTGATTCTATGGATGAATAACTCTAGGAGATCTTATAAGTTTTGTGGGATTAATTTGGAAGATCAAATATCTATATTAGAGTAACTATAGAGTGTTGGATGGTAAACTTATATATAAAAAAGGATAAATTACTGATTTTAATAATTAAATTTTAAAATGTTGAATTTTTATTTATGAAGTAAATTCCACGAGTCTTAAGTCTGGATTTAATAAAAAAAATTAGGATGTGATAACTAATTTTAACTACGAGTTGAATAAGACTTTTTCTTTTTCATGATATATTTTTAGAAAAATTTAAAGATTAAATAGAGAACATTGATAACTTTTGAAATATAAAATGAAAAATTCTTATAGATTATTATTATATATTTCATGGACTTTATTAATCACAATTACGGGTAAACAATTAGGGGTGTTGAGTATAATAAAAAAATTGTGATATTAAGAGAAACTAACCTACATATTTTAAATATTCAGGGTCATGAAGAGGGATAATATGGATTATGTACATTGAGGTTTTTACATTTATATGATCATAGAAAAAAATATACCAAAAACATTTGATATTATGGATTTATACATTTCAGTGGTAGTGGCGATGTTCTACTTCTATAAGTGGATATTTTATACATTGAGATTGTGGATTCTAAGTTTTCATAAGGTGGTGTTCAGGATAAAAATGGCCATATGATCATTTGTATTTTTTTGAAGGCTTAGAGGAAGATCATTCATTTGGTGGAGAAGAAATGTAATGATACATATATTTATCAATCAGCTATAGATATTTTTTAAACTGGATATAACCATTATAATCATTTTTATAAGACAACTATCAAGATATAGTGTTGGGTAAATGAAGATAACATCCCATATTTTTTAATCACTTTATTGTATTAGTGATAAAATAAGAGTCTCAAACTAGACTTGAACACATAAAGGATGTAGTCACCCATATTATGTGTAAATCCACTAGGTTCCTTCTATTACTATATATTTTTATTTGTATAAGTAGGGACAGAATTAACTATTGGTAGGATATATACACAAAAAGGTTATCGAGGTTAATTTCATTAATATAATTGAGAAAAGAGTAACATTGATTCAAACCCCCACCCCCACCATACCTAGTATTACATAATGTTTATTATAATTTTATTATTAATTTCAAATCATTAATGTGACCTAACATTAAGATGTAATGATCACATAGTGATTCACTATTTTGGTCCCTCTATATACAATTTTTTAAACTTATTTTTTATTTAAATTTACAATTATAACAATCAATTTTTTCCTATATAATTCAATTAATTAATATTATATACTATTAAAAAGTGAAATTTCAAATGATTTTATGTTTTTCATCATAGGTTGAGGTGATTTGGAGAGCTCATGATGAAGTAAAATGAAAATGGAGCAAACCACATGGATTCCAAAGCACACATGTGTATAGTTTTTTAGAAAAAATAATAATTTTCCTTATAATTAGGATGAGATTTAGTAGCATAATACATTACTATGTGTGATAAAACCCTTTATAATAATCCTTATCCAAATTTATCCATGTGTTATCCAAAAATAACTGGCTTGTTCAGAAAACCCAAACTGCTTAATGGCAAGAGTAAAACTCAGTTTTTTAATAATATATATTATTATAGAACTCCAATGGTTAAAAACTTTTTTAGGGATATATTCAATTGGAATGAAACAAAATCAATAGTTTTTTTATGTCTTGATACTTCAATTTACTAAACCAAAAAGGATAAAATTCTATTTGGACATTTGTGTAAAACACCACTACTTACCTTGGCCTATAAATACATACCCCAGTATTTTGAAGGTCTTTCAAAGGGAGTGAGGCTATATAATTTTGGAGTATATAATTTTTATTATAATAACATAATAAATTTTTTATCTGTATATCCACAAAGATAGATATGAAATAAATAATGAGATTCACTCGAGCCTCCTCCTCCTCTAGATGACAGGATAAATGGTGGTCGTACATTATAAGGGAGTTATGCACTAGGAGAGGGGGTTGAATTTTTTTATTTATTCCAGTTTGATATATTTATTAATTTTAAATATTTATTTTAATTATATATTTACATTTTTTAAATTTGAATTTAATATTTTCATATTATTGAAGATAAAAAAATTAATTTCAAACATGATCAGTTAGATATTTTAATTATCTTATTGTGTTGTTATAATTAAAGAACATAAGGTTTTTATTCTATCATAAACCCATGATATATTACTATTAATTTATATCTTTGATTCAGTAAAAAGTATCTTAATATTTACTAAATAAATATTTTGTTAATTTTCAGTTCTAGGTGATTCATTTTAGAGGTCTAAATAAGAATAAATATCTTCATTTTGTTCAACAAAATAATTTCCTTAAAACAAAAAATAATTTTATAATAATAAACTTGAAAACATGTGTATTAACCTTTAAATTATCTTCTTCTCATATATCCTCAAACCATATTTGAAATTCCAAATTTCCCAACCTTTGTTTTATTAATTTTCTTTATTTATTTTACTTCATTCTATTCTCAAAATCCTCCCACCAGATATTTTAATTTTTTAAAGAAATAATTTAAAATAAATAATACATAACATTGGAAACTCATTTATACATGACTTATTATCTACATTATTCCAAATATAAACTTTAATAACAAAAACAATTTGATTTGTAATGACCATATGTTCAGATCTTGGCCTCATTGTCAAGGAATGATTACGTTTAGGGTGTTTTATTATAATATATTTTACAAATTTATAAATATTTATCTATTTATATTAATTATTTAATTATTATAATCAATATTTGTTTTCTACTACCTCCCTTTATAGTTATTGTGTATTACGCATTCTGATCTAGGGGAATGACAACCATTCAAACCCAAAAAAGAGATGTTATTATGACACCAACACCAAAAAACTCATAACAAGCCTTTAAATAAGGATTCACAAAATAAAGAGAATCCTTTATACCAATATGTTTGTGAAAATAAAACTAAAACAAAATTTATTTTTAGAACATGGATAAAAATAATAATTTATTAATATAACTAATTCCACCTAATGTTGAAGATCAACATATATATCAAATTTCCAATAGAATCACATAATTTTGACCTAAGATCTTATTTAATTGACATACCACCAATATTTTTTGGAAGTACTATATAAGATCAAAATGTTCCTTTAAAAGAAATTCAAAATCTATAGTCATCATTGAAACTTGTTAGAGTGGATGCAGAACTTGATAAACTAAGAATTTTTCCATTCTATGAAGAAGATGAAATAAAGGATCGCCTTTACTATGTGAATACCCCAATTGGAGGTTCGGGGAACATGAAATTTATTTTTATTGAAAAATAAATAAATTATTATTTTAATAAGATAATAAATTTATAGAATTACATAATCTTTGGAAAAAAACATTTTGTATACTATCAGTTGTTTAAATGGTTATATGATTTTTTCTCTCATAAAAAAATAATTGATCAACGATTAATCTAATATTTTTTATGAAAAAATAATCCCAATGGATTGATGTATGATTGATGCATCTTTGGGCGGCACTCTAGTAGATAGGACTCTAACCATAAAGATAATTCCAATTGATAACATAGCACAAAATAATTAGTAGTTTGGTTTAAGGTCCAATGTTCATATTACAAGCGTTCATGAGGTGTAGATATTATATTTTAAAATAAGTTTGGAATTAATTTGGAATAGGTATGTACCCTTATCTGGGAATTTACACTTCCCAAAGGGAAATCTTAACATCTTTCCCTGGTTTATTACAGTATTTATGCCTCTATAACCTACTATTCTAACCAATTCTCACAAATGATATAACCTTATAAGATTTTTTTGTAATCCTCCCAGCCATCCATACAACCAACCCAATCGGAAAGAACCATATAATCCATAAAAATCTAGATGTGAAAGAACCAATATTATAATCAAGGAGAATATTCCAACCAACCATAATGATTTAGATGCACCAAGAGCAGGGTAATTATCCTCCACTTCCACTTAATAATCTTTAACAACCATAAAGACCTTTCTAAAAACACATTATAAAAACTGAAATATTTCCTAGAACATCTTATGAAACAAATGACTATAAATAAACATCAATTCCAAAAAAACAAAATATTCTTTACAAGACATAATAAATCAATATGGATAACTCGCCAACTCGATGTGGAAAATTAAAATTCATGGTTTGGGTAAGTTACCTTCTCAATCTATATTCAAAACAATGTTATAAGGGAAATGTCAAGGTCATATCTATTTTTTTTATAAAACATAAAATCCAAATTACCCCTCAATTAGAGTAATCCCATCCCAAGGGAACCACTATTAAAACTATCCCCTATGATCCAAATGAGAGAAATAATTTTCCTGATAGAAGTCTTACCAAAGTAAAGAGATTTTAAATTGATAAATATCATATCCTAACCATTCAAATTCCATTTCTCCAAAGGGCCACACAACAACAGAAACCAAAATAAACTGATCTTGATAAAAATATTTTTCAGAAAATTGAAAATTTATCTGTTAACATCCCATGATTAATATTTTGAAAAACATTCCAAGATAAACTATGTTATTTAAGGATATGTGTACACACTAAATTTTTCTTTGAGTTTAATAAAGGGTGAGCTTGGGGATGAAAGTCTTTTAATTGATCCAACCCTTACTTCTTACCAAATGAACGGATCGTGGAACATTCTCCATTATATGTACCATATATGACTTTTTATTTTCTAATATCATTCTTGATTTGGGAAACTCCATAAATTCCATGTCTTACTATGTTCTCTGATCATTGTAGGTTAGAAACCTGATGCCTTCTAGAATAGTAATTTAACTTGAGAACTGAATTATCACCCACCGATATGGTGTTCTATAAGATGTTCTTACTAGGTTCAATGTTTTAATTTTTTATATTTATTTTTATGTGTTTAAAATATAATATAATTGGATGAATGTAAATGCTTCAATTATATGAGGGAGACATTTCTTGGAAAAAATTAATTAATATACACAATGGTATATTATTTATGGTGTTTTTCAGTGACATTTTTTTCATTAATATAAATAATTCCATAAAGAACCTCTTATAATATAATGCATCTCCTATAGTTAATTTAATTTATATACTCCCTTTCTACATGGAAACTTTTCTCAATTTCCCTAATATATTAAGAGTGTTTTTATTATTGATGGACATGGGATGAAATTATTTACATATTATATATTTTAATCTATTATAAAAAATCAATTATGTTTATTAATTTATTATTTCATTTTCAATGAGGACTCAATGAACATTGATTATACTACTCAACTTGTAAAACTTTACTCATCATATGATTATGATACTATTGAAAAGTTAGACTAGATCATGGACTATTATATTTCTCATTCCCACACATAAATCTAAAAATCCCAAAGAATTTGAAGTTAATAAAATTCCTAAATATGAAAAAGATTTAAATTTTGATAATGAAAATAAGTTTCCAATCATAATTTATATTTAACCCCCTCTAGATAATGAACTATTATTACTTAACCTTTTGAGGGAGTATAAAAAAATCATTAGGATAGACACTTGGTTGTATTCTTGGTATTTTCCCATCAATTTTTCTATGCATCAAATATTATTAAATGATGTGGTTAAACCAATGAGGTGGACATAAAGATAATTCAACCCAAACCTCTTAAATGTTATTAAAAAGTAGGTAACTAGATGATTTTCTTACAGATTAATTTACTCTATATCTGAAATCCAATAGGCCAACCCAATATTGTAATTTTCTAAGAAAACTACTCTAATATTAATATAAATTTGAAAAATCCATTGGTACTAACCCATGTGAACATTAATTAGTGTTTTTGAATATACTATATTAAATTAAACTATAACACTATTAAAGACTATTTACCATTATTGTTCATTGAACATATTCTAGAGAGTTTATAATGGAATTCTCTCTACTATTACATCAACATATATTCAATATATTTTTAGATCCATATTTCCCTAAATGATAAGAAAAAGATAACCTTCACTACCAACATTGGAACAATTGCATATAAGAGTATTCCATTTTTTTAGTGAAATTATCTAGGTATTTTATAGTAAAGAAAGGTTAGTATTTTTTGGGGGTTTCTATAAAATTACATGGAATTATTCATATATGGTTTCAATATTTACAGTTCGTCTTTTTATGAGTGTTTTAGTAGTCTTGGTGTTTAATTTTTTTGTTTTATTTAAAATTATCATGTATTAAACTACTAAAAATGTCATTTCATGGTATGATAAGGGATATTACTTGGACATGTCATTTCTAGAGATGTTATCTGATTCAACAAATCAAAAATAGATATAGTTTTTTCTATCTCATTCCCTAGGATATACAGTCATTCTTAGGTCATCTAAGATATTATCTCTATTAGATTTATGGATTTAGTAAAATTTCACTTCCACTATCTCAATAACTATTTAAATAAAAATAGTTTTAGTCTGATAAAAACTATAAAGATACATTTAATAGATTTAAATGGAGTCACATTTCATCCTCGTTAATCTACAAAACATAGTGTAATTTACTATGTCCACACATGTGTGATCATTATTATAGTTTAGTTGGTGTTTCTTTATCATGATGTGAAAATAGAGCTACACATTTCATTGAATACACATCACACACACTACAACATTTCCGTGTAAACTACACCAAAACTAAAAATTAATTTATTTTAATTTATTTTTCCATTAATAAATTTAGGTTATCTTTTTTCGGGTCCAAAGTGATTGTGAATTCTAACCATGCATACCTATGATATCTCTTTAATAAATCAAAATCCCAAACATATATCATCTAAAAGATGATCCTCCAATATGATTTAAATTTTTTAATTATAGATTAAAAAATGAGAAAAGAATTTTTTGGTTTTCCATAATAGTAGGATCTTTATAACCTCATACATTGACTCATCCCCTTTCATTAACATAAATGACACATTTCCTATTGATAAATTATATAAAGTGAATGATTTTATTCTATAGTATATTGACATTGTAAATTATTTTGTAACATGTTTCATTCCATCTAATTTTAAAAAAAAATCCTCATCATTTTAATGATGAGCCTCATTATTATATTTAGGATATTCACTTTTTTGGCATGAATATAGTTATAAAGTCCTATGTCACTATATTTCTGATAATGAGTATCAGTATAATCTTATGGTTTTGTAATACTCTTTCTTTCCGGGGACAATTTGGTCCCCCAAAAAATAGTCATAATGTATTGATTATTGGATATTATGGAAAACATTATTTCAAGAATTCTAATATTTTTTTAGAGCCTGTCATAATTATAAAATCATTAGAAATGTCTCCAAAATAAGTGAAATTTCAAAAATATCCTTGATTTTACTTGAAATTTTATTATGATTAAGGAATTTACTTTATACGATCATATCCTAATTCATTTATTAATTTTTACATTCTTAATTTAATGGATTGTGTGTCTAAATGGGTAGAATAATTTACCATAAGAACTTATGACTCAAATATAGAAACAAGATTTTTAAGAACCCAAATATTTTTTTGTTTTAGATTTCCTAGGTTCAACATCAATGACCAGGGTTCTCATTTCTTTAACCACGCAATGTGTGAACATTAACATAATTATGTGGTCAGGCATTGAGTTTTTATAACTTATCACCCACATACTAAGGTGGAAGTAAATGAGTTTAATAAATAGGTAAAACAAATTCTTAAAAAACTTTTCCAATCCAACATAAAATATTAAATTCATATACATAAAGGTTATTTTTGGAACTATCATACAGTCTTTAAAACACCCATTTCATGTCACCATATCATCTTTTGTTTCGAAGGATATTTCATATCCCCGTTGAGATAGAGTCTATCTTATTGTTCCAGAAAACAATTCAATTGTAATCTTTATTGTGTAGATACTCAAAGGAAATTATAGATTAAAGAGTTTTAATAAATAAAAAATGATTCATATGAGACCTCTTGAAATTATAAGGAAATAACCAATTATTATCATGATTTACTCATCCTTCATCATGAGTTTCACAATGGGAATAAGGTCATCCGTTATAATTCAAGGAAAACATTTCTCCTATGTCATCTTAATTCTTAATGGTTTTCCCATATATTATCAAATATGTTTGTATTTGGGAGGTTTTATTAGTTAAAAATGTGCAAAATAAATAGAAATTCACCATCAATGGGATGTATCTAAAAAACTTCACTGAAACACTTATAGAATCTCTGGTGGAGGAACTCTACCATTAAGAATATATCTCTAATTGACACCCACTAGGTTATAACATTCCTTCCCACCTACTCTTTTATAATAATGAGGAAAATGTAGAATCTACATTTAGTGGTTGATAATATCCGATGTTAGTTGGAACATTAGTTATATATTTTCTTTTTCTCTCATTTCTTATTATTGTATAGTATTGTCATATTTCTTTCATATTCCTTATTTTTCTGTATTTTTTCACGTTTCATGGTTTTTTTCCTTCTTTTTCTTATCAAATTTTTTATAGAATAATTATATTAAATACCAATCCCATCATGGAATTTATTGAAAATAAATGTTGAATTTATATATTTCAATTCATTTTTACATATAAAGAAAATTCGTTTCACAGATGACAAGTGATTTTGAGTATAGATTTAGCATTAATGATTGATTTTAGTATAATTATATATTTTGGGTTTTACCTATACAAAACCAATGAGATGTTGATACACATTATGTGATTCTTTATAAGAAAATTGTGTCATTTAATACCTTTTAACATCATTGTAACAAACTATGAAACATGAATCAATATTATTTTGGTCAATTAATTTTTAAGTTAGGTTAATTTTAGCCATCTTTTAAAAAATATTCTTTGTGTTCATTTATAATCTAATTGATTTAATTACTATGTTGTATTTTCCTATGGTTTATACCTAATTTTATTATTGAAAAATAATTCAAAAAAATAAAATCAAAACACATAGAACAAAACCAAAAGGTTTTAATTATCAAAATTCTTATGTGAGTGCGTTTTGAATTTTTTTTGCAAAGGGTACAGGACATGTTTGGTGGAAAAGAACATGGTGAGAAAAAAAAAATTAAATGACATATATTTACTAGATAGAAAGTGGAAAGATAATCTTGAAATAGTTTCCATACACACATGTGTGTATTTAATGGAATGGTTGAATCATGAATTTACTTTATAGAATTATTTTCATACATATAAACAAATTTTGATTTAATATAATTTAGGTGACATTTATTTCCAAATTTTCTGATATTAACTCATTAGTGTGGTTCATGTTTTGATTAAATTTTCACAATTAATATAATTAACTTTAGATGTTAAATATTCTTGTGATAAGGAATATATTCATGTATTTATCATATTTATGAATTGGTGAAATTTGAATTTTCTTAAGAGGGAAATTTCTTAGGTGTGGGGGTGCGATCACCTAGAAATTCGCTATTCTGTTACACCCCTATACCCACATTTTAAACTATTTTTATATACAAATATCCAAAAATAAAAATCAACTACAATTTTCATATGATCTATGTATTTAATTTTATATAAATCTAAATAGATAAATTTCACTTTTTTGATTTTTTTTTCATCATAGGTGGAGGTGATTTGAAGAACCCAAATTGATGTTAAAGAAAAATGCACTAAATTTTCGGGAATCTTAAGCACATAAATGCACTAATTTTTACATTTAAAAAACATTAATGAAAAACTTATAATGAAATTTTTTTGTTGGATCCTGATTTATGTGGTATACAACTCTTTATAAGAAAATTAAACCCATTTCATTCACCTTGTATCAAAAATGAAGGGACATGTTCAGAAAAATGAAACTACACAAAGTCAAGAGTAAAGCTAAGTATTTTTAAAATATATCACATTATATAACTCCGATGAAAACCAAATATTATATGAAAAACAACAATATAGTTTCTTCAAAGTTTATATAATGTTTTTTATTAGGGCTAAAGATTGATATTAGTTGTCAGGGAAATCTATTTTCAAAAAACACTACCTCTTATATCACATAAATACATAACTTGGTTATCTCATTTGAAAGTTTAGAAAATAGGTTTAAAATATATTATTTTTAAGAGTCTAAGGGTTATTCTCACAAATGTAGACATTATAAAACTCTTTATCCTCATATTGGGAGTTTAAATGAAGAAGTAGATCAATTCAAGCCACATCCACCTCTCAATTATCAAAAAAAGTTTGGGTTATCATTTTGAGGGAACTAAATAATTGAATAGGGAGTATTTTAAATTTTATTTCTATTATTTTTATATTTATTGTTTTTTTAAAAAATTATATTATTTTTATCTTGTAAATTTTATATTTTGAATGAAACTTTTTTAAACGATTAAACAAAAAAATATTTAAAAACTAATAGACACAATATTTTAATATTCTTCTTATGTTATTCTAATTGTAAAATAGAAATGATTTTTTATATCACATGAAGATGATGTATAAATGTGATTTGGAATCCCTCATTCCATTCATTGTATCTAAATCTTGACTAAATAATCATTTTTTCAATATACAGTTCTTGCCATTCCATTTTTTGAGGGAAATAGGAGAATCAAGTTCCTAGTTTAATTCAACCAAAAAAATATAAGAACTAAATAATAATATTAGAATAATGATATTGAAATATTTTATAGTATTAGTTAAATGATCTTATTCACATATATCATTAAAATCTCTTTATCTATCAAATCATTCAATCATTTTATAGTAATTTTCATTCTTTGTTTTATTTGAAACCATTTTTTGAATACCCCCACTTTTTTATAGATCTTATTTTAAATACTCACTTGAAAACCTTAAATGATCCTTGAGATATGACCTAGGGTATTCCCTTTACTATAAATAAACATTAAAAACATAATTGAGTAGAAATTTCCTGATAAAACAATCAATCAGGTGATCTTTACAACTCAACCTTCCTATCTCATGTATTTTTTCAAAATCCACCCTTCAACATGACCTACATGTCATTCTATGGTAGTCATGCCTATAAAAAATTTCATAATACTTGTTGAATACTAGGATACACCACTAAACTAATTCCAACAAGATTCATATACCATTGATCATATTCTCACGCACCTAATTAAGAAACTGGTCATTCCTTTTATTCTTGTCAAATGCATTACTTAAAATGAATTACAATTCATGATTTAATTTTTAATACATAAATAAGGCACCATAACAATATTATTCCATATAATAAATCAAACATTCCATACATAGTCTATAAAATATTTTTAATCTACCATTCTAACTGTCTATATGGTACCATGTTCTCAGGAAAACCTTGATTCTCTTGATCAACACTCACTTAACATAACACATCCTAAGAAATAACAAGAAAATAACCTTTTTATTACAATAATATAATTTAAATTAAAACACCTTAAATTGAATCTCATTATAACTACGACCTTATACCTAGTCTATGGACCATACCTCCCATAGATTTCATCCCATGAAGACATTTCCATCTTTGTTCTCAGTTTTATTAAAATCACAAGTCATGTCCCCATCACAAAACTCTTATCAATATCAGTATTCTTGTATCCATAATACCCACTCCAAGGACATCTATAAACTCGTATTCTTACATAACAACGGAATGTAACTTGTAGAAAACTTGGATCATTACTCCATACATGCCCTAGGATATAGGATTTTCACGTCACTCAGGCATGACTCTAGCCTAACCAACCCTGCTCAGGACAATATCACATACATAAGGATCCACATAACCAGTCATAATATATTGACAAAGAACTTCTATCCATGGTTTATTTTCACATAATTACAATAATGAATTATATATTAAATCACAGTATAACTTATTATTAACACTTTAAAGACTAAACCCATATCATAGGTCATACATAAGTCATATACAAGTATATGAATGTTATGTGAACCCTATGTGATGAATATTATACATGAATGAATCCCTCCAACAACCCCTAATTAGAGTAAAACCATAATTATAATAAATAAATATTTTTAGGCAAAACTCACTGCAATGGTGACATCTAAAACTCAAATATAAATCCCAACTCCTTAGAAATTTAGACTTCAACTCACAGAAGTGTTATCTAGATAGAAGGCATAGAATCCTCTATAAGATCAGACTATTCATGTCTCTATCTACCATATCTCAAATAGTAATAAAATGAAAAACAATAATTTTACTTTTTAAATATCTATTCCATCTAAGCTAAATAATTTTTTGCCCAGTTGATCCATGTGACCACGGGCATACCTCCTACTATTCCAAAGACAATCAAAAACTAAGAAGTATCTAAAAACTATGTGCAAAGAATAAAACTTTTAGTATCATCACTATAAATAATAAAATATAATATAAGAATCCATTATATTAATCATATTAGAGTATATAATATGAAATTATAGTGAAAATATAACTATATAAATATTATGGTCATACTATAAAAATATGTACCCTTGAAAGTAGACATTTATTAATCAATACTATATCACCCAATGTTATGATCATATATAGATTTGGAAATAAAACTAAAAAATTAATGGAGACCCTACCATTGACATGACCTAACCCACCATGTCACCATTTATTTTGGTAGTGATTTGGGTATTTTGTCCCAATCCCACCTCTAATAGGCTATGGGTGGTGATTGGAATTGATTAAGAATATCAAAAAACATGGGATGCCTTGGCCTATAATAATCTACAAAAAAAACACATATCCAGTAATCAAAATATACCAAAAAACATATTTGGTAACTATAATGAAATGAACATTATACAATACTTTCAAGAGTCAATAAATACAAATAAATCCCATAAGGTAATAATAGTGAAACAATTCATCTGGAAAGTCTCTATACCATAAGGCACTAGGAATCTCTTTTATGTTGCATTTACTCTTTGATCACTCTCTATTCTTAGTGGACATCACCTCCATAAGGAACTACTGAGATCTACCATCACCAATTTCATCCATAAAACATCTCCAAACAATACTTGTCAAATCCATTTCTTCCATGCCCATCACTAAACCTACGCATCATCTACATAGACACGACACGTGTGGGAACAAAACCAATGAAAATATGAGTATAAACATACCCAATAGTATTCCAGATGACACAAAAAAGAAAATAAAGAAACAATCCATATCAAATCTTATTATGAGAGGTATCTAAGAGTAATACAAAGGAAATACAAAATAAAAAATCTGATCAAAGTTCCCCATACTAAAGTGTAACCAGAAAGAAGATAAGTAACAATCAGCTCTTACTACGGTATAGGGAAGAACAAGAGGTGAACATAGATATCTAAAACTATAATTATCATGGATAATATAAACGTCTCAATAATATCATATTTAAATATCAAAAGATATAAATCACATAAACAATTAGGGATGCTTGATGTATCGGGATCCCATGAATCTAGATGTACACAACTAGATGAAAATTCTATCTTGATGTAAAACCCTAGAGTTATGATGAATAAAATATCTTAAATTATTTGAATTGAATAACTTTTATTTTAAAAAAACACTTCAATTCATAATGTATTACTCTCTTATTTATGAAGCATGATCATCGTTTGATCGGGGGCACTACACCATGTCATGTAAAACCACTAATACCATATTTATTCTAGAATCCCATTGAAGAATCCAAACCTTGAACAAGATTATATGTAGGTAAATCGATTACTAAACCCCAACAACATTAATGTTATAGTTTACTATAAGGTATATAACCTGAGTTTTAGGAGAGTTTCTTAATTTTCATAGCCCATATATAGGAAAAACTTCATGCAACTCTATAAATATAGTCTATTCAAATCCAAAAACCAAACATTACCTATCTAGAATAATTGTGTATGATATCATACCTGAGTATTTGGTTGAATGTAATATCTATTATAGAATAACAACCATTCCAATTCTCTTAAACATGGGGAATAATGAATCCATTGATAGTAGATCCCAGCACTAAGAATGTGGGGTGAATACTGACTCTACCAGTCATATGAAAACACTCTGATCATTACACTTACGCCCAAATTTTAACCCTATAAATTTAAATTATAAATCCACCTATCTCACCTTTAAAATCGACATGTATGGATTAACAAAATATGTTATTATGATCTATGTGCAAAAATAGTCATGAAAAACTATTTATCAAAAATTAACATCGAATTAAAAATAATAAATTCTTTATAAGACATTATATGATGGATATTTAGTCTTATACCATGAGTCCAAAATATGTATCACATTTTGGTCTAAAATATAAATTATCAACACCATGGTCATGATGTCAAAATGGATCTTTAATCTGACAAAGTAAGAAGATGTTTCGACTGAAATAATATTTTATATTTATAATGAAAATATTATTATTATTATTATTATTATTATTATTATTATGTAATCATTATATATATATATTCCATGGGAGAGATTAACATAAGTAATCCCTCTCTAAGTAATTAGGTTTCCCCCTCTTATTAATAAAGGATCCGACCATTTTTAAAATTAATTTCTTTCTTTTAACAGGGTTGGACTCAAGGGAAAACCCCTAGGTAGTGACCCCCCCCCCCCCCCCCGCTTATTATCATGTTTCATCAACCACATGAGTTTCCACCCCTATATTTTTTGGATTACATAATTCATTGACCATTATCCCTCATCCTTTTACATGACATTCATCCTCCCTTTGTTGACCAATTTTCACTATTTCTACTCCGCCACACCATGTTACCTATACTACTGGTGCTAGCCACCAGTTCTACTAACACCACCCATAATTTATAGTTCAAATCATCATATATTTTACTAGGTGCTCAGAGGTCATATCTGGTGACCCTCCTCCCAAATTCTGGCCAATTTATAGCCCCTTTTTTGATCCATCACTAGTTCTCATGAACCTAAACTCTACTCTAACCCTCAAAAAATCACCCCCACTTTGATTACAAGAAGGATCTTGTCCAAAACCAATCTTACAATGCCACTAGTGATTTCAAACACATGAACCTGACCACTTATGCCTAATGTTCGCACTTTTTTAGCTCTTTGATGTTACAACTATCATTCCACCTACTAATGATAGATAAATAATTTTAAGTAAACATAAATTTTAAAGTAATAATAAAATAATGGGGAAAAATACAAAATTTTGACAGTATAACTAAAACCAGTATAAATTAAATTCATCCATAATAACTTAGGGAAAAAAATTGAGACCATAGATCATAAAAAAATTATGAGGAAAAAATCAAAATATTGATTCATTCCTCATGATGAATCTTTGAAGCTTTAGACTTAGTTCCATGATTTATTTCCACTACTTCCTAATCTGACTCAGAAAACCTCCTAAAATAAATCACCAATTTCCATCCTTCTTCTCCTCCCATCTCTAGTGACCAAAAAGGAGGTCTCTTACCTAGCATGAATAAGGGGATAAGATAAGGGGAGGGGATATAATATAATAAAATATAATAAATAGAACACCTATAAAATGGATCAACTCAAAACTCTTATGAGAACTCAAATTATCATGTTCCTAGGGTAAAACCCTCACTACAGACACAATATAGTTCTTGAATTTTTAATATAAGTGTTTTATTTTAATGAAAAACAAAATTCATATGGAATTGCATGTGAGAGATTTAAATATAACATATATATATATACATCAGACACTTTAATTGAGGCCACACCATACCCACCTTTCCATGATCACTCATCTCGAGGGTAAACACTCTAAAATAAAATCAATGGAAGCATTGAATAATTTTTTGAGAACATTTTCTAGGATAAATTAAACGTTTTACTTTTTTTAAATTCTTGGGGGCCAAAAACTAAAAAATGAGAAAGATTATTCATTTGGGAAAAATGATGTTGTTCTAACCTACTTTTAATTCATAATTTTCATCATCAAAAAATATAAAATACTAAATGGGTCTCTAAGTATACTAAATCCCATCCTCGTGTGAGGAGATTACAAGCTTGTGGTTAATCTTTTCTTGCTTTTGAAGGTCCATAGATCCACTAGGATCTGTAACACAACCTCTCAAGAACACATCCCTTCTAAATCCTTTATATTATGAAATCCCCATCTAATATTTCTGTTTCTACATGAAATTAAAATAGACCCAACCCACTATAATGTAATCTCAAGAATCCATCAAAACTCTTCTCTAATGAAATTCATCAATGATTTGCACCAAAGTCTTTATACTCTAATAGCATGAAACCCATCAACAAAATATACAAAGCACTTCCATAAACCATCGGTATCACTTAGTTGTGGTCAAGATACCAATTTTTTTTATAATGGGGGAATCATGATACACACCTTCGAAGGGGATTATTCACAACGTAATTATATCAAGATTTAATAACCCGATCAAACTCCACTATTTAGCACATAAATAAGAGATTCATACCACAGCATAGGGGCTTTCTATGATTTTAGTATGCATAAGCAGCTAAAAATCAAGGTCATTGATGATATATGGCTCATAGAATGAGAATGAAACTTATACTAATATATGTATCCCTCCAAAAAGGGTGTAGAAAACATAAAAACTACTAGCCTTATCTATTTTATCATCCATGATAGATAACCAAATCTCTCTCTTTCAAATCCAAGGCCGTCATATTTTGAAAAATAAACATCCAAAACCACCATCTCTTTGAATCCATTAATAGTTTCATAATAAGAGATACCATGAGGTATATCCTACAAAAAATATTATCCCATGTCTTGGGTGGAAACTCAACAACTTTTTTTGAATATTTTTTAGTCAAATATTCACAATATCCATACTTGCATTATTTATCATTCCTCTACCTTATAAAAAATCCTGAATGAATTCTAATGACATTCTAAATCTATATTATTGAGAATATGTCTTTTAGATATCATAAATAAAGTTTAATTCTAAACCACTAATTAACTCTTTTAAGACTCTTGAAGTAAAAAAATAACCTAAGATCAAAATCCATCACCCTCACTAGAAACATTTGAAATAAAATAATCATCCTTGCTCTGCAGTTGTAAAACTATTCCTCTAAAACATCTATTATACATGATTTTACACTGGAAAACCTAAAAAAGAACTAGTTTTGACATCCATTGGGTTGACCCTACTCATTTTATTGGTCCACATACACATAAACTCGTAATTAATGTAATTTATTGATCATGAAACACTACATAATGATATCCATCAATCCAAACTCAGAATGTATATGATAATCTATCACCAATGATATCACCACTTGGGAAAACTTTTCTTTAGAGGAATCCTAGGATATACCTTTCTAGGAAGGTCTTCTCACACCAATCATATAAACGAGGTTATATAGTTACCTTGAAATGGATTCAATAGTCTCGAGAGGCCGGTACAAAGACTTTAATGAGATATTAACTTCTAATCATTAGCAAAATGATGAGGGAATGGAAAATGTTAGTGATAATGAAAATAAGTTCTATGGAATTAAGGCCACGAGTCATACCTTGAACCTCTTCAAGTAATACCTAAACAATGACATCCATAACTCACATAGAATGAAAATCATCATGGTAATCATCATCTCCATTATAAATTATCCTAACAGGCTACATCAACCCCCATATATGGTTTATCTTTAAGTTTCACTATCAATCATAAGATCATAATCATACATTTCACATCATCAAAACTACTACTAATCTATGTACTATAATGAGGGACATGTGCCTTGTAAAAGGTTTGAGAACCGATTGAAGGGATATAACTGACCAAAATAATTTTTAATCCACACCACATCAATTTCTATAAGATGATATATTCCCCTCAATGGGATACCAACTCTTTTGTTGTATGGGGGTCCTCACCTCCTTGGGATTGAGGGGGTACTGAACCCATGCCCGAGAAAAGAATCGATATTACTATCAATAGAATTTTATGATTATGTCACAAGTACAAAATTTGTCCACACCCATAATGAAAAATTGTAGATATATGTGTTAAAACTGTGGCTATAAGCTATATCAACGATTCTAGTTGGTCATGGAACGTATTAGCATGTTTATAGCTAAATGTTATAGCGAAAGTTTTCTTGGGATATAACCATTATTTTCCATCGTGGAAAAATATCTATTTCCATGGTTTTGAAAATTGTGGTTATAGTCCCCATAGATATCCATCGTGGAACTTGGGCTATAGAAAAACTTTTCTATCCTGGAAATAGGGTTATAGCCACAGTTTTTGTAAGGACCTGAAATTTTGAATAAATATTGTTTAATTAATTTTTTGTGTTATTTTATTTGATAACATGAGTATAATTAAAATGAGACTGTTGGGTTTTGACTATTATATGACCATCAGTCAGTATGACTATTGGAAACTGAATGATGCGATTATTTTCTCTAAATACAAGTGATCTTGGTTAATTAATATAGAAAGAAGATTCTCTTGCCTCATCTAGTAGTCTCAGGCCAATCGAAACCCATCTAACGGAACTTGGGAATGAGGTAGGACCACTAGGCTTTGCTCACAACCAAACCCAAGCTGAACTTCATCGTGTGAAGCTAGAACGGAATCACTATCGTGAGAAGTTCAAACTGATAGAAATTACTACTCATGCAATGTTGGCCGAGCCGCCCAAAGATTCTATCACCCTAGCACACCTTACTCTTAGGTCTTATGCTGGTGTTATAAGGGGCTATGTAACAAGACTGTAACAGCCTTGTGTAATCCTTTGACTTAAATAAAAATTGTGATTTCTTCTTATGATGAAGTTTTTGAATTTTCAAATGTTCGGATAAATATAGTATGCTTATTTTTAATGAATTTTAGAGAAAGGATATATTTAAAAATGTTTATGTAAACCTTAAATAATTAAAAATTTGTAATGATTTTCAAAAAATGGTCTTCTAAATTTATGTTCATTATGAAATTTAGAGTCTAATAAGATCAAATTAATTTTTGATTAATAGTAAATTATGAATAGTGATTTTATGCTTAGGATTTGTAATGTGACCAAATAGATTAGTAATATCACTTAAAGAAAGTATTAATATAATCTAGGCACCTTGACTAAGTAATGTGAATCAATAACATAGGTAAATAACTGTTTCAGAAATTATTAGTAAAGTATTAGTTTTTTCGAGTGAATAGTGTTTTTTAAATAAAAATTAAATTAAAAATATTTAGAATATATTTTTTTATAAAATGGATTTCATTTTTGAACTCATAGCATCTATATTATGTTAAGGTATTTTTTGGAGATTTTTCTGAAAAAAATGAATTTTTGGTGAATAGTGTATTTATTTAAAAATTACATTAAAAATATTTAGAAAATTATTTTAATAAAATGGATTTCATTTTTGAAATCAGAGAATCGATATTTGGTTAAGCTGAACTTTTGAGATTTTTCTGAGAAAGTTGAATTTTCGATGAATAGTGATAATACAGTTTTTAAGTTACAGTTGTTTAATGGCATCATTAAATGATGTATTAAGTATGTAATCAATATGGTCGACTTATGAATATTATGATAAGGTATAAGGTTTCCCAAGTGGCCAATACCATGAACAAATACCATGGGCAAGCCCATGGTTTTTCCAATACCACTAATGAGGTGTCCCTTGGCCATTAATGCCGTGTCCCCTCACTTTCCCTATAAATACTCACCCTTTCCTCCTTTAGTTTTAACTCCCAACTCTCCCCCAAAGAAGATTGGGTCTCATTACCTCCCAAGTAGTCCTCCCAAGGTGCCCCCAATCCCTCAAGTTCCCAACCTTTGAGTTTTAAGAGTTACGTTTTAAGGTAAGGGATCTGACCTCTCTCCTTCTTTTCAAGTAATCTCTTTTATGTCATTTCTTTTATGCTCCATGTTCTTATGTTGGAGGATGTTCTTTTATATATCTCTAACTTCCCTTTTCATATTCATATGATTAGAGATCCCCTGTTACTCTCATCACTTTTTTATGAATGTTTATGTGGCGTCGTTAGGCTGTCGAAAGTTTTGTAACGGATTCTTTCACCCTTCTCATTTTCAAGTTATATTTTCTTGTCAAGTCTTTCAATTTCCTGTTTATTATTTTTGGGTATGATCTCTATATCTATCATACTGATATTTTATGTTCATATTATGAGAGACCCTATTTTATCTCTTCAATTCATTTTTTTGAAGTTTAAGTGCCACCGTTAGGCTGCCGAATGTTTAAGGGATTCTTTCACCCTTCTCATTTTCGAGTTTTATTTTCTTCTCACGTATTTCAAGTTACATTATGTTGGGGTATGATCTCTATATATATCATACTGATATTTTATGTTCATATGATTAGAGACCCTATTTGATCTCATCAATTCATTTTTTTGAAGTTTATGTGACGCACTTAGGTTTCCGAATTTTCATAAGAGATATCTTATTTTTGTCTTCCTGTCATGTTCTTCATTTCATATGGTATATATTTCAAATTTCATTACCATGTTCTTAAATTCCTCATATTCCATCCCCCTAATGTTTTATGGATAATTTATTAGTGGTTTACCCATGTCCCCTCTCTTTTCAATGTTTTCTAGAACCCCATATCATAGCCGTTATGCTGCAGAATTTTCGTCTCAAAATGTCTTTCTCTTTTTCTGAAATTATTTTATTTTATTAATTGAATACTCAAAGATCATTCTTCTACAGGTTTATTCACATATATATCGAAAAATTCTATTTTAATTCTGTTATTTACATACATGAGACCATCTTTCTTTTTTTCGTGGGTTTAAAGTGACATAAAGATCACGTCTTTAAAGCAATTTTTAAAATGTAATGAAAATGGAATGAAACCCATTTCTTTTATGCTATATGGGTTGTTTATGAAATGATTGATGATGATATATGTGGCTCACATAATAATAAAGACAAATTTAAGGGTGCACCTTGTTAGCTCTCTAATTCATTTGGTAAAGACTTAATCTCTAGAGATGACCATTTTTAACGATGCCTTGGTGAATAACCTTGGTAATTTTTAATAACACCTTTCGGATGGACCTTGGTGAAATGGAAATGATTGTCTATGTTAAATGTTTTAGCCACATCTTAAAGTTAAGAAACACATAATTTTTATTATTATATGCCTCATGATCTCTTTCTCATGCCTTAATTTTATTTTTCATGACTTTTGATGTATCTCAAGTTTACATGTAAAATGTTTCCCTTGTATTCCTTACTGGGCCTTCTGATCACCCTTTACTTTGATGTATGTTCCTAGGTTATGAGATACAATAATGAAGTAGGATGAAAAAATGAATAAGCCTTTCAAGTATTTAAGAATAATGTTTTATGTTTTCATGTGCTAAGTTCCTGGTTTCCAAGACACTAAACCTTAAAGATCCTCAGTTTTGTGTAATGTAATGAAAGTTTATGTGATAAAAAAGAAGGATGTTATAGTTGGTATCAAAGGATGGTTTAGTTATTTGTGGAAATTATGATGTTAAAACTTTAGGTATAACCCTATGGAAAAGTTCAAATATAGGAGATCTTCCTGGTATTTTGGTGAGTATTGAGTAAGGGGTTTCTATGAAAATACATCCCTGTTTGGATACGAGCAGGTAGAGGTGGCTCTGGAACAGATGTACATAGGGGTAAAACCCAAAAATAGAACTTTCTGAAAGACTCAAAAGAGAAATGGTACACGAAAATGGGCCTTGCTGCACTCTTGGTGATGACACTCCCGAGGGATATGCATTTGAAAATTCATATACTTAGTATGAACCATTATTAAAGGAACAAAGATAAAATAAAATAAAGATTCACATAAGAATATATGATCATGGACAACCAATATTGGAACCTAGGGGATCATAAGTTATGGTATACTTTTCTTATATATGTTTATCCTTTTATGCTTTATGTTTCCATTTTCATGATTATTGGATAAGTTTTTAAGCCCCCTGATTATAATTTCTTTTCTTAGATAATGGAGGGAAATGGAAGAACATGTCCCAATAACCAATGTGATAGGAAATGTGAAAATTTCCCTATTAATGTGATAGAGATGACGAGAGATCAAGTTGAACATATTGTGATTATTCCAAAGAAGATATAAAAAATCACAATTAATAATTGGTACCTATTTGAATGCCCAAATTCATCAAGGAAGAAGAAGACGAAGTCTCAAGGATGTTCATCTGATAAATTTGATAAGGGAAAGAAGACCCAATTTCCTTTGTGCAAAAATTGTGGAAAGAGGCACCAAGGGGAATGTCACAAAGGAATCGGGAGATGTTTTAACTGTGGGGTGATAGGGTATAAAGTAGATAATTTCTTTAAAAAATGGATAATGTGATTAATAGAGATAAGGTTCGATCTAATGTACCTTATAAATTTCAATATCATAAATGAGGAAAGATGAAAATTATCCAAGTAAATGATCTTTTGGAAGGGATGAGAAGCATAATGATCATCAACAATCTTCAAGGACAAGGGAACAATGTAGGTCCTATACTGAGATAGATCTTGATGACTAAATTACATGTGACTTCTTCGCAATAATTGTCTATGTCATGTGGTTTTTTTTATTTCATTCCCTGTGAGCATATCTTTAATGTTTTCTAAGAACATTGAGTCACTACCGAAGATAGTTTTATATCATTAAGGAAAACATCTATTTTTATGTACCACATGTTGATGTTGTGAAGCTGTTCTTCTTGAAAAAAAAAAGATGATTAGGGGATTAAAAGATGATTATTATTTTGGAAGACGTTCACTATTTTGGGAACCTTATATGATCGAGGTAAATAGATTACTATAGTATTTTCTTTAAGGAGTAAAGTGTGAATTATATTTTAAAGAATCGATGAATTTAGGGTGAACTTATGGTAATTTACGTTACTTATGGAAATGATTAACCTGTCTTGGGGAAAATGTGATTAGGTTAGCTACTTTTGTTATCAGATGTTAGGAGTGGTTGATGTTGTTTGGAGATGAATGATGATGTTTATTTTGGAAGACTGTGTTATCAAATCCTTCTTGTATTTGGGTTTCAATCTTAGTTTTGTCTATTTTGAGGAATTTTATGGACAGTTATTTATGGAATGGTCTATGATGAAATTTGGGTAGTACCGTGGAATTTTGAAATTTTAAATTAGTTTCCCTTCCTATAGGGTTCTTTATTTTGGAATAGTTGTTTTATCTTACCCTTTCTATTTTTGGGATAATGTTTAAATATTGAAGAAATAGATAGTTAATATTTGGTGGATTATGTGATTATCTAGAAGATGATTCTTGTGCTTTTGATGTGGCCAAGTGTTTTTTTAATGCTCATCATTTGAAGAAAAGATTAGTTTTGGTAGAAACTTATTAAGGGATGAAACTATATTTTAAGGTAAATATATTTCCTAGTGTTCTTATTCTATATAGTAAATTAATTCCTCAAAATTATGAAAAGAAACGTAAAACAAAAACGTTGTTGGTTTACATTTCCTACTGGGTAATCAAAGACCATTTACACACATCATAATTTTGTGATTTTATTGTGGATTACTTTCTCTTAATCATGTTTTCTATCACTCTCCCTCAGAACATGACCCTTTGTTTTTCTTCCATATCCATGTTTTCCTACACGGAATCCTAGTATGGGTTAACTCGGGTGACCTTTGTAATTCCCTTTATTTATTTTAAAGTAATAGTTTTACCGACTCCCTTTCCGACGTGGGACTTTAAATGAAATTTCCAAGACCAGTTTTAAAAATTGCGAGGATGCAATTTCTTAAGGGGGGAATAATGTAACGACCCGAAATTTTGAATTAATCTAATTTCCTAATTTTGTGTGTTATTTTATTTGATAACTTGATTATAATTAAAATGAGACTCTTGGGTTTTGACTATTATATGACCGTTAGTCAGTATGACTGTTGGAAACTGAATGTTGCGATTATTGTCTCTAAATACAAGTGATCTTGGTTAATTAATATAGAAAGAAGATTCGATGGCCTCATCCAGAAGTCTCGGGCCAATCGAAGCCCATCTAACGGAACTTGGGAAAGAGGTAGCACCACTAGGCCTTGCTTTGGACCAAACCCAAGCTGAACTTCATCATGTGAAGCTAGAACGGAATCTCCTCTGCGAGAAGTTAAAACTGATAGAAATTACTACTCATGCAATGTTGGCCGAGCTGCCCCAAGATTTTATCACCTGAGCACACCTTACTCTTAGGTCCTATGCTGGTGTTATAAGGGGCTATGTAACGAGACCGTAACAGCCTTGTGTAATCCTTTGACTTAAATAAAATTTGTGATTTCTTCTTATGATGAAGTTTGTGAATTTTCAAATGTCTCGAAAAATATAGTATGCTTATTTTTGATGAATTTTAGAGAAAGTATATTTTTAAAAATGTTTATTTAATCCTTAAATAATTAAAAATGTGTAATGATTTTCAAAAAATGGTCTTTTATAATTATGTTCAGTACGAAATTTAGAGTCTAATAAGATCAACTTAATTTTTTTATGAATATTAAATTATGAATAGTGATTTTATTCTTAGGATTAGTAATGTGACCAAATAGATTAGTAATCTCACTTAATGAAAGTATTAATATAATCTAGGCACCTTGATTAAGTAATGTGATTCAATAAAATAGGTAAAAACTGTTTCAAAAATGTTTAGTCAAGTATTAGTTTTTTTGGGTGAATGGTGTTTTATAATTGGACATTAAATTGAAAATATTTAGAAAATATTTTTTTTAAAATGGATTTCATTTTTGAAATAAGAGCATCTATATTATGTTAAGGTAATTTTTGGGGATTTTTCTGGAAAAAATGAATTTTCGGTGAATAGTTTATTTATTTAAAAATTAAATTAAAAATATTTAGAAATTTATTTTTATAAAATGGAGTTCATTTTTTAAATCAGATCATCGATATTAGGTTAATGTGAAATTTTGGGATTTTTCTGAGAAAGTTTAATGTTCAATGAATAGTGAAAATACAGTTTTTAAGTTACGGGTGTTTAATGACATCATTAAATGATGTATTAAGATTGTAATCAATATGGTCGTCTTATGAATAGGAAGATAAGGTATGAGGTGTCCCAAGTGGCCAATACCATGGCCAAATACCATGGGAAAGCCCATTGTTTTTCCAATACCACCAATGAGGTGTCGCTTGGCCATTAATGCCTTGTCCCCTCACTTTCCCTATAAATACCCACCTTTTACTCCTATAGTTTTCACTCCCAACTCTCCCCCAACAAACCACTGGTCTCATTACCTCCCAAGGAGTCATCCAAAGGTTCTCCCAATCCCTCAAGGTCCCAACCTTTGAGTTTTAAGAGTTACGTTTTAAGATAAGGGATCTGACCTCTCTCTATCTTTTCAAGTAATCTCGTTTATGTCATTTCTTTTATGATCGATGTTATTATGTTGGAGGATGTTCTTTTATATTACTCTTAATTCCCTTTTCATGTTTATATGATGATATATCTCCTCTTACTCTCATAATTTTGTTTTATGAATGTTTAAGTGGCGTCGTTAGGCTGCCGAAATTTTTGTAACGGATTCTTTCACCCTTCTCATTTTCAAGTTCTATTTTCTTGTCAAGTCTATCAAGTTCCTTTCTATTATGTCGGGGTATGATCTATATATCTATAATAATGATATTTTATGATCATATGATGAGATACCCTTTTTTATCTCATCAATTCATTTTTTTATGTTTAAGTGACGCCGTTAGGCTGCTGAATTTTTAAGGGATTCTTTCACCATTCTCATTTTCAAGTTCTACTTTCTTGTAAAGTCTTTCAAGTTACTTATTGTTGGGGTATGATCTCTATATCTACCATACTAATATTTTATGTTCATATGATGAGATACCCAATTTTATCTCGTCAATTCATTTTTTTGAAGTTTAAGTGATGTTGTTAGGCTTCTTGAATTTTCATAAGAGAAATCTTAGTTTTGTCTTCCTTTCATGTTCTTCATTTCATATGGTATATCTTTCAGATTTCATTACCATGTTCTTAAATCTTTTATATTATGTCCCCATAATATTTTATGGATCATTTATGTGTGGGTTACCCATGTCCCCTCTCTTTTCAATGTTTTCTAAAACCATGTATCATAGCCGTTATACTGCAGAATTTTCGTCTCAAAATGTCTTTCTCTTTTTCTGAAATTATTTTATTTTATTAAGTGAATACAAAAAGATCTTTCTTATATAGTTTTATTCACATATATATCAAAATTTTCTATTTTAATTCTATTATTTACATACATGGGACCCTATTTACTTTTTCTGTGGGTTTAAAGTGACATAAAGATCACGTCTTTGAAGCAGTTTTTAAAATGTGATGACTATGAAATGAAACCCATTTCTTTTATGCTATATGGGTTGTTTATGAAATGTTTGATAATGATATATGTGTCTCACATGATAATAAAGACAAATATAAGGGTGTTCCATAATAGCGCTCCAATGAAATGGGTAAAGACTTAATCTATAGAGATGACCTTTTTTAACGACGCCTTGGTGAACAACCTTGGTAATTTTTAATGACACCTTGGGATGGACCATGGTGAAACAGAAATTATTGTCTATGTTAAATGTTGTAGCCACATATTCAAGTTATGAAACACATTATTTTTATTATGATATACCTCATGATCTTTTTCTCATGCCTTAAAGTTATTTTTCATGACTTTTGATGTATCTCAAGTTCACATGTAAAATGTTTCCCTTGTTTCCCTTACTGGGCTTTCTGCTCAACCAATCGTATCCTAAAATCAATGGCCTAGTAACTAAAGTTAGACAAGATATTATTAGATTCCTTGTATAGTAACTCATAATATTCCACACCCTAACAAGGTTCTATATTCTATCAATGTGAACTAAGAATCTTCCAGTAGTGTCAGCCGATATGTCGCAAAATGAGAACATGAGAAGCCTAACTCCAAAATAATTCCCAATGTAAACCCCTCTTTGATATCACTATGACAAAAACCAACACCCTGGGTCCCCACTTGGGTTTGAAATAAGTTTTATGGGAAGTCCCAATCCTTCTTCCAATGGTATAAGGGATGTTAACTAGAATTGTGTACGAATACCAAAAAACATGGGAGGCATTATCCTATAACAACCTAAAATAAAACACATCTCAACTACAAAAAATAAATTAAAAGACCATAGTGATATATGTAATAAAATTAATTTTATACAACTCATTCATGAGAAAACCAACACAAATACATACCAAAAGGTAAGAATAAGGAATCAATACATCTAACAAGTCACTACACTATAAGGAAATAGGATGATACATTACAATGTATGTACTCTAGGATCACTCTCTTGTCACATTGGTCACTTCCTCCATCAAAAACCACTAGGATCTACTACCCCAAGCACCACCAAAAATCGACATTGAACAATATTCATCAAGTCCACATTTTCCAGGACCATACCAAGACTTATTATCCATCTGTGCAGACACAACATGTGTGGGAAAAACCCTGTATGGGATTGAGTATAAAAATTCATAATAGGATGACCTAAAACCATATACAAAGTAAAACAAAATGAATCAAATCAACTCTTGATAGAATATTTTTCCTGGAAGAAGATATAATAAATCCACAATACCAATCTTCTATAAGATCATGGTACTAAAGAGTAACCAAAATAAAGATAAGAAAAAACTAACTCTAACTCTGGTATGGGGAAGAACCAATGTTTGATGGGATAAATCAATTAATTTATTCTGTAAAATTAGAATAATAAAGGATACACTAAAGGGACCAATCATATCATTTCTATTCCTTGAGAGATAATAATACCATGACAGACTATAGATTCTCGAATTATCTGTAAGTCCATGAATATATAATTAAATGGATAGTTATAATTAATATCTCAAATGAAATCCTTTTGGTGATTAGGAATAAAAATACTCAAATCATTTAAACTATAACACCTTCCATCCACAAACTGTCATGAACCCTTAAAGTAGGAACCAGTCCTTGCTGAAGCATGTGGGTTAGTTAAGGGAGGTATTATACCCAATCATCTTCAACCACTAATACAATTATAATTCTAGAAGCACATCTTGGAAACCACATCTTTTCTAAGAATTAATTTTAGTCAAGGGATTTATTACCCTCAATATCATAACCATTTAATTATGATGTAACAGAGAGAAAACTAAATATAAAATAGTGTCTCATGCTATATATCCCATCTGTAAGAGAAATGTTCATGAAACTCCAAGAATCCAATTTATTTAAAACCTATATATAACTATAGTAGAGTTTTTCAACACTAAGTATTTGGGGGGAGTTTCCAATCCATTTTAGTATCATTCCCTTTTTTGATCTCTTAGATGAGGTAAATAATAACTCCACAGATAAAGGATCATAACCCTGAGAAAGTGGGGGGGTTTCCAACTATACATATAGAATGATAAATATTTGATCATCACACCCAAATCCAAATATTGAATCTGTGAATATTAGTTATAAATATTCCTATATAAATTTGAAAATAATCCTATATGGACAAACGGATCACACCATGGTGATCTATTTTGAAAAATACTTAGGATAGACTATATTTTTAGTGAAAATATGAATCATTAGAAAAATATTAATCTCATCATAACATAAAAAGGATATGTTATATGATGGATCTTGAGGCTTGTCCCATTATTCTGAATTATATGTCTTATATTTGTCTGGAATCTTTTATCTCAATTCTATGATCTTGATTCCACGGTCGGGTCTTCATTATAAAATCATAAGAAGAAGTTACAATATAAATAATACTATATATTATTATTATTATTATTAAATATACTATAAATATTATTAATATAAATTCATTAAATATTACATTAGGGTAAAATTCATGTAGGGAATCACTCTATCTCTCCAATCAGGTTGACCCCTCTCTATTAATTGATTGTCGATATTTTTTTTTTACTTAATTGCAATTTTTTACTAGGTCAAACACTTTGGAAAACCCTTAGGAATCCACCACCCATTCCTTCTCAAATCACTACATCCACATGGTCCACCAACCTCAACTATCATACGTCACTATCATTATAATAACTCACAACAACCGCCCTCTTTACCACATCATTCCATGTTTCCTCCACTGCTAATTTTGATCACACAGTCAACCACTACCTCCAGAACATTAAAGGTCAAGTATATATTGATGGGAATTGGTGTTGGGTGGTCACCTATGGAAACCCTCCCCTCATATTCTAGTTGACGGTAATCCTCTTCATGGCTTTTACACTATTTATCGCAAACTAGAGCTCTACTTGAATTCCTTAAAAATACCCCCCCCCCCATTTCTTCCATGTAGAATCTTGGTGAAAACCAATCCTATACTTCCACTAGATTTTTATAACCCACAAACCCATCCACCATATCCCTATGAAAAATATTCACATGATCCTTTTATTTTTTTACTATATTTCCCAACATAACTAACCATCAAAGAATATAAAGAACACCTCAATTTCAATGAAATCAAAAAATTAGAAGAAAACCCAAAAATTCCCCAACCCATACCATATAACTGAAACAACAATAAATTAAATTCCACCATTATAATAAAGGAATTTAATTTAAACCCAAGACCATAAAAAATGAATAAACAGGAAAATATATAAATATCAAGTCATATCACATGGTCGATCATCACAGCTTGAGTTTTGATTCTATTCTTGACTGAAACTACTTTCTGATCTGGCATAGGTTTACCTCCTCAAATGAAGATTTTCCCTTAATCTAGTTTCTCCTCCTAGATCTAGGGGATAATAAAGGTAAGTATCCTCTTTATAATACACAAAATTAATACATAAGTATATGGGTAGATAATAAAATAAAATATAATAAATAAATAAATAATAGCTATAAATGGGCCTAACCCAAAACTATGATCCAAAATTCAATTATAATTCTCCTAAAGTATACCTCTTATTCTAGTCATAATTATTATATTGAATTTCTCATCTGATGATTTATTTAGAAGGAAAATAATAATTTCCAAAAACAAGTGTTCACACGATAAAAATAATATATATATATATATAATCTGTGTGTGTGTCTATATACATCATATGTTTTAATCAAGGCCAATATAAACATTTCATTCCATGTAGACTCATCCTATGGGTAAGAAACGCCTCATTAAATCAATGTATCCATCAGATATTTTTTAAGAGATCATTCGTAGGGTAAATTTACCGTTTTACCATTTTTTTAAGTTACATTGTTCTAAAACTTTAAAACGGGCCAAGTCCTCTACATAGGAAAACCTAGGTTGCTACAAATATGATACTCAAACTAACCTCAAACCCTGATCCACCCCCCCCCCCCCCCATTATGAAACTCAAGATTATTGTCCAATGCCTGGACCATCATCCAACTTATATGTGAATTATAACAAATGTATGACCACCAAGGTGACTGTACTTGGTGTGAGCCTAAAAATCAGTAATCCACCACTAATGATGTTTTTGATAAAAAAACATGTATATATATATATATTAATGATTATAATGAATGAAATTTTATTTTTAAAAATACAATAAAAACCCCATCACACCACTAGATACTCACAAATCCACCCTGATGACTGATTCATACTAGATTCGGCTATTGCTGGAATGGGATTATACTTCTATAGTTTGAACAAGACCTAACTATGAATGAATTATCACCACTCATATAATTATTCAATGAGAATGATATATATTTATATAATAGAATATATGTAATGACCCGCCAATTCTCATTGGCTTGAGAGTACAATGAGTCATTACTATGCCATAAGTGACATCCCCAAGACGCCAAAGGCTGGTAATAAATGTCGAAGGGTTTCAATGCAAGTGGGGGACAATTTACCCTTTGAGAAAAAAACCAACCAAACCATCACTAACAACCACTATATGATGCATGTTAATCCAACAACAAACACTTGCATTACCAAAAGATAACTACATTGTTCCACCACAAATACAATCCAACACAAGATTAGTGTACCAAGTGAAAGACTAAACAAAAGACACTAAACAAGCTGAGACACTCTCCACAGCTCCACACTGAGATTCATGCACCAAGAACCACCACATCTCCCAAGCATCACCATGAACCACTATCAGTAAGATGCTTTTCCTTTACCTGTGTCCCAGAAAATGACATCTGCAAAATCACCAAAGTGCCAAAGAATGGGTGAGTATAAAAGATAGTAGGTTTTCCCCAATGACTTCCCTACTCACTCTACTATGATAGTAGAGTTAGAAAACATTTATATAAACTAGTTTATATAAAATAATTTCACAAAATAGTTTATAACAAGATATAAACAACCATCCAAAACTATTCATACTCAAAAGAATCCAAGTTTAAGTGAAATCAATTTTTCCAACAAGTTATTTTTCCAGAAAAATAACTAAACAAGATTTCGAACCATTTCAAAAACATCTCGTTTTGGCATACCCAACCATTTCACAAACCCATGAAATCAACCATGAATTCTTCGTTGTGACAGTTCCATACTCATGAGTAGTTCTCATTGATCGACCAAGTTGTCACAAGGTAATTGTTTCCCATGTTCCGTTACACCTTTGGCACCGAGCACAAGGTCATATTTCAACCAAGTCTCATACTTTAAAGTCCCATGTTCCATTACACATTTGGCACCGAGCACAAGGTCATATTTTTACCAAGCCTCGTATATAAAACATGAACACACACCACACATTCACAACAATCATGCCAAACCCATCCTTTCAATAAAACACCCTTTTATTGAAAACCATTTCCATAAAAAGCAAGTGTGTTCATCCAATTCAAACCATTTCAATAAAACTGTTCTTTTACTGAAAACCAAAGAATGAACTAACTTCATTAAGCCATTTTAATACAAAACCATTTCAACAAAAACACTTAATTTTATTGATAACCCATATTTAATCAAACCATTTACCATTCCATCAAATTCATAATTTAAAATCAGTATTTTAAATTCAAGAAGCCAAATCACTTTGCACAACAATTCTCTAAGATTTCACAAATTCATGAAAACCATAAATCATCACTACAGAAGATTTATTCCATGTTTTTAACAATAAATTTAATTAAAATAACCTAATTTGAATCTAATCCAATCAATTCTAGAAAGAGGGGTCAATATTGAATCCACCAAACTCAAAGGTTTTGATGAAAACCCCAACGAGCGAAGAACACACAAGAAAACTTGGCAGATTCACCAACGATCCTCCTTAGATCTCTTCTCCTAACACAACCAAGATCAAGTCTCATCATTTTTGGCATCCACACACTTATATCTACCCATAACAGGCATAGATATAAGAAACCTAGAGAAGACAAGAAGTAGATCTTAGTAGATCTGAGAAACCAAACAAGGACGATCACATACCTCAAGAATCCGGCTTTGATTCATCAAAAGAAGCCTTTGGATCACCTCCGGAAAGATGGGAGAAACCTATTTGACCTTACGATAGACAAAATCACGAGTTAGGGCCACATAGGAGCTTAAACGAGGCACTTAATTACAAAAACGTGTGACATCCACCTTTATAGGATCTCGTTTAAGTGGTTGCACGGTTTGACAAACCGTGCATTAGCTACTGCCTCGGCCACCCTTCTCGCACAGTTTGGCCGCATGGTTAAAAAAATTGTGTGCCGCCCATGAAGAAGCTACTACCTCCAATACCAACTCCACATGGTTTGGCCGTATGGTTTAGAAAAACCGTGCGCCTCCCTTGCGACTCCCCTTTTTGCCCCAAAACTCATTCTATGTTCTCCCGACTCTCCCATTTGTCACCCTTAACTTTATAACCATTGAAATCATCAATAAAGGGTTACATACCAGAAACCAAGGGTGCTACATTCTCCCCACCATTAGTCTTTCCGTCCTCTGAAATTATAAAACCATCGCTTTCCTGAAAGAGTTATGGCCACTACTCTTTCATTTATTTTTCACATTCCCAAGTCTCTTCCGGAATCTGACCATGCTGCCATTAAACCCGCACTAGACCAATGATTTTTTCACACAAGACATTCTCTTTCCTATCTAAAATCCATATCGGGATATGTATCAATGAAGCATCCAACTCTTGGTCAACATGATCCCATCCGAACACATGGTCAGGATCAGACTGATACATTTTCAACTGAGATACATGGAACACATTATGCACCAAACTGAACCGTGGTGGTAATGCCAATTGATATTCCACATCTCCAACCCATTCTAGTATCTCAAAAGGGCTAATGTATCTAGGAGATAATTTTCCCTACCTCCTGAAACGATGATTTCCAAGTCTTGGAGAGATCCTCAAGAAGACATGATCACCCACAATGAACAAAAACAGTGTTCGATGGTGATCTGCACGAGATGTAAACCTCAGATCTCTGTCTGAAACGATATAAACTGGTATTCCATGTCTCTTTACCAATTCTCGGATATATATTTTTGAAATATATTACACCATATGAGTTTCATGAATTTGAATAAAATGGGCTGACTTGGTTAGACGATCCACTATCACCCAAATGGCATCTTGTTTCTGGACCATTCTTAGAAGACCTGTAACAAAATCCATTTTTATCTGATCCCATTTCCACACTAGGATAGGTAAAGACTATAACATATATGCTAGCCGCTGATGTTCTGCTTTAACTTGATGAAAATATAAATACCTTTAAGAAAATTCAGCTACCTTCCGCTTCATGTCGCTCCATCAAAATTTCGCCTTCAATTCCTTATACAACTTTTGTGTACCCGGATGTACAGCCCATCACGAATTCTGGTAATCATGAAGGAGTTGTTCCTGAGTAGTTAAAGGTACAACCATCTGATCATGAAACCGTAAAAGTGAACTCCCATCCATTTTCCATCCCTCAATGGTCTCCCCACCATTGAGTTTTGAACTCATTACAATACAGTCTACATCGGATGCTTATGCATCCTTTATTATCTCCACAAAATCAAGAATAAGCGCAACTAGAAAGAAAACCACAACATCACATCAGTCTTCACATTCCACATGCATGTCATCTAATACCGACATCAATTACCATTCATATAAAGCTTCTTTCTACAACAGAGCATACGACTTTCTACTTAATGAATCAGCCACTGAATTTCCCCTACCCGGTGTATACATCAAGCCAAAGTCAAACATTTGGAGATAATCCATCGATCTCCTCTACCTCAGATTCAAATCTCGTTGTGAGAAAATGTGTTTCAAGATTTTTTTATCCGTATACACAGTAAATTTCTCAACAAAGAGTTATGATGCCCAGCTTTCAAGGAATGGACAACTGCAGCTAACTCCAAATCCTGTGTTGGGTAATTCTTCTCACGCACCCCCAACTAACTTGAACCATAAAAAACAACATGGTATCCTTGCATGAGAAAACATCCCAAACCTATTCCCGAAGCATCACAATACACCACATACCCTTGTCCAAATTTAGGCAAGATCAAGATGGGTGTTATTGTAAGGAGAAGTTTCAACTCATGAAAAGATCTCTAACATTCCTTAGTCCATTGAAAAAGAGCATTCTTCTTTGTCAATGTTTTCATAGGAGAAGCTAGTCATGAGAAGTCATGCACAAAGCGTCGGTAATAACCAGCTAGACCAAGAAAACATTGTATTTCAAATACATTCTTTGGCGGTTGCCAAGAAAGAATTGCTTCTATCTTTTCTAGATCGACTGAAACAACTTTCTCAGAAACAACATGGCCCAGAAATCGTACCTCTTGTATCCGAAAATCTGACTTTGATAATTTGGCATACAACTGATGATCTCTCAAGATTTGTAGCACTGTTTCCAGGTGCACCTCATGATTAGCCATTGTCTTTGAATACACCAAGATATCGTCGACAAACACCACTACAAAAGAATCCAGATATCATTGAAATAATGATTCATCACAGCCATGAAGACCGCTGGTGAATTCGTTAGACCGAATGGCATGACTACATATTCGTAGTGGCCATATCTGCTTCTAAAAGCTATCTTTGGAATTTCCTCCTTCCAAACTCGCAATTGGTAATATCCTAATCGCAGGTAAATCTTGGAGAACCACTGGGCTCCCCTTAATTGATCGAATAGATCATCAATGCATGGAAGTGGATATCTATTCATTATTGTAACTTGGTTATGTTTACGATAATCAACACACAACCGAAGAGTTCCATCTATCTTCTTCACAAACAAAATCGGTGCTACCCATGGGGATGTACTTGGCCGAATGAAACCATTGCTTTCCATCTCCTCAAGTAGAACTTTCAATTCCCATAACTCTGTTGTTTCCATCCTATAAGATGGAAGGGAAATAAGAGTGCTCCCCGTAAGGAGATAAATTGTAAAATCCACTTCCCTTAGAGGTGGTAAGCTTGAGAAGTTATTGGGAATGACATCTGGAAATTGATCCACAACAGATGGAAAACTATTATCCTTAATCTTTTCCATTAATTCCAAATTAAACGCTTCCAGTTGGTAAGAGATCGTTCCCACCATTGGTGCCAATAAGCTATTTGAACCATTCTTTACTATCAACTCCCCTCTAAAGAGACGGTTGATTCTGTCCTCAATCGTGAAACTAATTGTTCTCCTATAACAGTTGATGTGATCCTTAAACATGGTCAACCAATAGATACCCAGGATTACATCATACACATCTGTGTCCAACATCGAGAAGTCCCATTTTAACTCATCTCCATAAACCGTTATAGCACATTCTCTACACACAAAGGCTTGACATTCTCTTTCACCAAGAGGAGTTTTCAGTTTCAAAACAGAAGGAATAATTTCAGGTATTAAACATAGAAAGTCAACAACACAAGAAGAAATGAAGGAATGCGATGCACCAGTGTCAAACAACACTTGCACAAGGGTAGAATTTAAGATATTCGTACCTCTCATTGTAGATGGTCCTACCTGATCACCCACAATCATCTGCTCAACTCCATACAATTGTTTCATGGCTGCATTGTTCTCCTTATTACCCTATGGAGAATTTCCTTATTGAGGAGTCATGGTTTTTTTAGAATCACCATGGCTATCTATATTCTGTTGGAGAGACTTATGTTACTATCTTAACCCTGTCGAAGTATGAGATGCTTGTGACACCTGAAAAGTGTCACGAACACTCGACCGTGGAGCACTGCGACAATATCGCTGAAGATGCCCCTTCTTGTTGAAATTATGTTAGGCTCTCGGTGGTGTTGTACATTCTCATTTCATGTGATCACTCACACCCCACTGAAAACATCCAGCATTCATCGTAGGTCATGGAGGAAGATTCACTGATCCATCCATCTGATTCTTATTCGCACTCCCACCATGGAACTAGGTGTCCCTCTTTCGCTTGTTCCCAGTATTAGGGTTCCCACCCGTTCCTGTGGGTATCATCATACTTCCTCCTCCCATAACTCCTGAGATTTCTCTTTCAGCTATTGTTTCTCGGTTTACCATCTCTTATAGAAACCCAAATTCAAATAATCTTTCCTTCAGCGGTGCACTTGCAGCAACTTCTAGTGCAAAGAGCACTAAATTCATGAATTTAGCCGCATACTATGTGATAGATAGATTCTACTGCTTCAAGCTAAAAAAGTCTATCTTCCTCTAGATCTTGAACGTGTGCAGATAGAATTGTTTGTTGAATAATTTCTCAAATTCCTCCCTGACCTGGCCTTGATCCACCTTAGCCTGCACCACTAGCTCCCACCACTGTCGTGCAAGATCCTCCAGCAAATACGTCTCTAACATTACTTTCATTTCTGCTGGTGTGCCGATGAAATTGAAGATAAGATTCATCCTACTTAGCCACACCACCACCTTTTCAGGTTCAACACCACCCCAAAAGGTTGGTGGATTATTCTTCATGAACTAGATTGTATTATCCACATGCCTTGGTTCATTCCTTTGGTTCCCCATATCCATAGCTTGAAAAGCTTGGATGATACTCTGAACCAGCTCTTGGTTCACACGTGGTTTAGGTGCAACCACATTCTCCACAGCTTCTTCAGTTTGGCTCCAACGATGCTTACCGGGTGCCATTTTCTAAACTAACAACAACCTCTGTCAATCTCACTCTCTAATAATTGCTGGGTTATCATATCAAATTCTATCACATCATCTATCATAACGTTTTTTTAAAAACAACCTTTTTCCCATGTTGAAATATTTTTGAAAACATTCAACATGCTTTTTGAAAATCAACCCAATGGTCAGAATATACCAAATACCCTGTTTCCAAAGTCATTCACTGGAAAAAAAATTCTGTATTTTTCAAAAATTAGCACGTTGCACTAAATCCTTACTTACTCCGCACAATGAGATATGCAATCTCAGTGGGAATTCATTCCTCTATAATTCATGTCATGCTCCTCTCATTTGATAAACCCATGACAATGAGTTTTAAAATATTCTAGAAGTGTATCCAAAACACTTATGTACCCAATACCCTGGTAACTTGAATTTCAGCATAAATGGGTTAATTACATCCTTTTATGCTACACATTTCATGTTCCGACAATCCTACTCCTGTCTAATATGTTGACACAAGGAATAGAAAAGAATGAATTTCAACTCCAAGACCAAGAACATCAATGACCACTTGTTAGGAAAGGACCGAACAAGCTGATACCATTTGTAATGACCCTCCAATTCTCATTGGCTTGAGAGTACAACGAGTCATTACTAGGCCTTAAGCGACATCCCCAAGATGCCAAAGACTGGCAATAAATGCCAAAGGGTTTCAATTCAAGTGGGGGACGATTTACCCTTTGAGATAAAAACCAACCAATCCATCACTAACAACCACTATATGATGCATGTTAATCCAACAACCAACTCTTGCATTACCAAAAGATAACTACACTGTTCCACCACAAATACAATCCAACACAAGATCCGAGTATCAAGTGGAACACTAAACAAAATACCCAAAACAAGCTGAGACACTCTCCATGGCTCCACACCGAGCTCCATGCACCAAGCACCACCACATCTCCCAAGAATCACCACGAACCAGTATCAATAAGATTCTTTTCCTTTTCCTATGTCCCAGAAGATGACATCTGCAAAATCGTGAAAGTTCCAAAGCAGGGATGAGTATATAAATCAGTAGGTTTTCCACAATGACTTCCCTACTCACACCACTATGATAGAAGAGTCAGCTAACATTTATATAAAATAGTTTATATAAAGCAATTTCTCAAAATAATTTATAACAAGATATAAACAAGCATCCAAAACCATTCATACACAAAATCATCCATGTTCAAGTGAAATCAATTTTTCCAACAAGTAATTTTTCCAGAAAAATAACCAAACAAGATTTCGAACCATTTCACAAACATCCCGTTTTGGCATACCCAACCATTTCACAAACCCGTGAAATCAACCATGCATGCTTCGTTATGACAGTTCCATACTCATGAGTGGTTTCTCAACGATATACCAAGCCATCACAAGGAACTTTTTTCCCATGTGCCATTACACATTTGGCACTGAGCACAAGGTCATATTTCAACCAAGCCTCGTACTTGAAAATCCCATGTGCCATTACACCTTTGGCACCAAGAACAAGGTCATATTTCAACCAAGACATGTATATGAAACATGAACACACACCACACATTCACAAAAATCATGCCAAAACCATCCTTTTAATAAAACACCCTTTTATTGAAAACCATTTCCATGAAAACCAAGTGTGTTCATCCAGTTCAAACCATTTCAGTAAAACTGTACTTTTATTGAAAAGTTAAGAATGAACCAATTTCATCAATCCATTTCAATACCAAACCATTTCAAAAAAAACACTCCTTTTTATTGAAAACCCATATTTCAACAAACCATTTACCAGTCCAGAAAATCCATAATTTAAAATCGACATTTTAAATTCAAGAATCCAAATCACATTGCACAACAATTCACCAAGATTTCACAATATCTTCAAAACCATAAATAATTACTACAGAAGAATTATTCCATGTTTTTCACAACAAATTTCATTCAAATAAACTAATTTCAATCTAAGTCAATCAATTATATAAAGAGGATTCAAGAGTGAAGCCACCTACCTCAAAGGTTTTGATGGAAACCCCAACGAGCGAAGAACGCACAAGAAAACTAGGTCGATTCACTAAGGATCCTCCTTAGATCACTTCTCCTAACACAACCAAGAACAAGTCTCATAATTTTTTTCATACACACACTTAGATCTACCCATAACAGGCATAGATCTAAGAAACCGAGCTAAGAGGAGAAGTAGACCTAAGTAGATCTAAGAAACCAAACAAGAACGATAACACACCTCAAGAATCCAGCTCTGATGTGTCAAGAGAAGCCTTCGGATCGCCTCCGAAACGATGGGAGAACCCTCTATGACCTTAGGGGAACCAAAATCATGAGTTAGGGCCACTTAAGAGCTTAAATGAGGAACTTAGAGATAAAAACACATGAGATCCACCTTTATAGGATCCCATTTAAGTGGTCGCATAGTTAGTTCGTACGGTTTTACAAACCATTCGCTAACTGTGTGTTAGCTACTACCTCAGCCACCCTTCTCACATGGTTTGGCCGCACGGTTAGACAAACCATGTACTGCCCATGAGGAAGATACTACCTCTAATACCAACTCTGCACGGTTTGGCCGCACAGTTTAAACAAATCATGCGCCTCCCGTGTGACTTCCCTTTTTGTCCCAAAAACTCATTCCAAGTTCTCCCGACTCTCCCATTAATCACCCTTAATTTTATAACCATTCAAAGCATCAAGAAAGGGTTACATACCAGAAACCGAGGGGGATACATAAGGATAAGTGAGTCATTAAATGTGCTAAATGGGCCAAATATGATACTCAAACTCACCTCAAACCCAGATCCACACCCCCATTATAAAACTCAAGATTATCTTCCAATGCCTGGACCATCATCCAACTTGTATGTGAATTATAACAAATGTATGTGCACCAAGGTGATTGTACTTGGTGTGAGCATTAAAATCAGTACTCCACCACTAATGGTTTACTTGATAAAAAACACATGTATATATATATATATGAAGGAATATAATGAATGAAAATTTATTTTCAAAAATCCCATAAAAATACCCATCACACCACTAAAAACTCACAAATCCACCCTGATGACCAATTCATACCAGCTTCAGCTATTACTGGAATGGGATTATACTTTCATAGTTTGAACAAGACCTAAATATGAATGACTTATCCTCACTCATATAATTAGCCAATGAGAATGATATATATTTTTATAATAGCATATAAGTGAATTAAAAATCCCATATATTCTAGATGATGTGAATAATATATCACTAATTCATATTTTAGTTGAGGTGAATGATATATCACTAAGTATCTCCAAGGTGAATGATCAATAACCAATTCACAAGACTCAAGAGGGATGATTTATCACTACCAATACACATAAGGTTAATTATTCATCACTACAAGGACACTATTGAAGATAATGACTAATCACCATGAAAAAAATCATATCAACAGATGTCATATCCATTTTGAATGAGTTATCAAACTAGGAATTAGTTCCAATAACCCATTACCTCTCTAGGACACTCATTCAAATGACATAGTACACGTAGAATGATTGTACATTCCACGAATTAAAATGTAGTGTAACAACCCACCCCACAAGTTTCATTCCATAACTGCACCCATTTGACTAATGTATATTCATATTGGATGGATAACCACTAATTCCAAAAAAACTGACGAGTATTTTAAAATAAAGTACATTGAGGAATGTCATTCATGGCTCATAGCATCAACTAGGGACTAGGGCACCCATCATAGTTTAAATCTTTGTGTATCTCACCACTTACCAAATATTAATGGATATTGGTGTACTCATTCCCAATACCCAAGGTTTGAGTGGTTAACCATGATCTAGGTTGGCCAACTTATCACTCAAGAAATAAGGGAGGCACATTGGGTTCCACTCTAGGTCATTCTCACACATCGACTCAAACAGATATTTCAAACTACTAATTATATAATAACCAAATAGAATCTACCCAAGAAACTACTTTACATGATCACTATATACCAATAATCAACCCTTATAGGTTGTAAGAGTAATAGCTCAAGGAATGGAGACACCCCCCGATTCTATATTTACCTAATCAGGCCTCATATATAAGAAAAGTTTCTATTAGTGAGTAAATCATAGGTTTTTAACCTCTAAGACTGGTTAAGAGTCACAATGTACACCTCATCCATGTTTCTCAAATAGGAAACCCATCATGGTAACCATTTGGTATCTCATACCCACTTACCTACACTTAAAATATATAAAATATATAAAATAACATATGTATGAGAAATATTAGGAATCACCTACCTCAAGACTAGAGTTATCCCCTCAAGAAATTATCAAACACAAAAATCTCAATCTCATTCAAGTCCATAAAAGTCATCAATAACCTCCCTAAGGTTTAATATCCATCAAATATCATTTAAATTAATTATAAATGAAGAAATCTAATAAAAATAATTATTTATATAATTATTTCCTTTAGTAATAATAAATCAAAATCTCATTATCTGACACATTCTCACTAATTCGTCAATAAATAAGTATGAATCACTCCTAGAACACCCTCAAACCCACTTCCAAGTAAATATCTATCACTTGACTTCAAAACGTCAACCAATTATATCCTAATTTGATATAAATTCCACAATAAATTAGGGTTGTGTCATGTTGATAATGAAACACTATGAAACCTCTTCTGTTCATCCTCTCCAAACATACTCTAGTCAAGCCATATAAAAGCTCCCTCATCTTTGTGAAATTACATCATGATCTAGTAGAATTGGCATCAAATCCCATATTCATATTCCCCAATATTTGAAAGTAGGAATAAAGAACATATGTTTAGTGAGAGGGGAGACTAACCTACCTAAAATAACTAAAGAAAAACCTCCAAATATTCTTGAAATTAGGAAAGATTAAAATAGAAGAATACATGGAGAGAGAAAGAGAAGTGTCCTCCCCAACTCAGTCAACTGAAATCAAAAAATCCTAAAGGGGGATTTTATATTTGAACCCAAAATGAATAAAATTACCTAAATTAAAAAACTTTATGGGGTCTACTAGGTATCAATAACCCATCAACATACATTGGGTGGGCCCATCCAAGAGTAATACACCTTAAAGGGTGCCCAACACCACCTAGTTCGGTAAACAGTGGCCCTCTACAACAACTGTTCCACACTATTTGGTCTTTCAAACCCCATAAGATCATTTCAGGTCCTTTATTCCTAGGAAACCATCTTAGAAGCATCTATTACCACATTTTATGATTACCTGTTAACACTAATTCTCATTCAGAAACCCAAATTTTAAATTGGAACACAGATACTATATAGTTTATATTATTCATGTTTTTAGTTTCATATCATGGAGATGTTTGTTTTTGTTTTCTAGATATCTTCAACTAATTAAATTAGTTTTATTAGATCTTAATAATCCTTTAAATGACATGTGTATGTATAGGTTATGAAAAATATACTAAGTAATATGGCACAAAATAACCTCAAACTATTCCATGATTTATATTGTTCTATGTGTAATAATGGAATGCAATTATATGAATTAAATAATGCTAAATAAAAAAATTTGGAAATAATTTCAAAACATTGTTTTCAAACCATGTCACTATAATGTTAATTTTTTTATTCCTTAACAATTTTAAATACTTGAATTATATACTTTTATATTTATCATAAATCATATCTCATAAAATATCATAACATTTCTCATGCTAACATCTCTATTCCAAGGTTTGAAATGTAAATTTGATCAACCCCCATTATATATCATTACATAGATCATGGATACTCTCAAAATTATATGATGTTACATAGTCCTTGAAAAATCAGAATACCTCCATAGGGAAATTGGTAATGGATAACCCCCTTTAATTTATCACAATATTCTATAAATAAGAAATTTATTCCATCTCACACGTCACTCTGAAATAATCAATATGTATTCTAAATTATATATAAATACACATTTCATATTTTATAATGATTATTCATTAATCCCATACTCAATTTTGAATTAAATATTTATTTATTTATTTGAATAACTTAAAGATAACTTTAATCGCTTCTTAATAATTTAAAATCGCACAAAACATTTAATTTCAATTTATTTAAAGCATATAAAAATAATTTTAATGTTAATCACATCAATAAATAAAATTATAATTTTTGAATAAATAAAAGGAGATATACAAATCCAAATAATTAATCTCATTAAAAACAAATTATTTTTAATCATTTTTTACCTTTCCCATATCAATTTAATATATTACATTTACCAAAATAAAAATAAGAAAGTCGATAAATCTTATAATGGATTCAAGGAAACCTGGAAAATGATTAATGAATTAAAATTATAAAAAATATGATAAATTCTTGAATAATTACCAAAAATCAATTAATATTTTTAAACTAGATTAAGAAAAATAAAATTGATTAAGAAGGAGAAAAAAAGACAACAAAATTGGGATCTTTTTGGATTAAGTTATTCGTGACCACATGAATCCAGAACAATTGATGAAATATAATTTTTTTAGATTTGAGAATTATATATAGGATTAAAGATAGAGGAATTTCAGAAGTAAAGTGGTAGAAAAATCATAGAAATTTTATAACCTAAATTAGAAAAGTGAATGGATTAAAGGAAAATCAAGAAATCTAAATAATAAAACTTCCCTACATTAACATTCAAACTCAAGTATACAACAAGGATCATGGTTGATACCAAATTCATGGTGTCGCACCTTCATACCTATAATCATAACTAGAGGCATACAAATCCTCTAGTTAGATCAATGAATTTTTTATTATCCCCCTTTGGGTTCCAGTTGGATACTATTGGAAGATAACAAACCAAAAAAACATATAAAACTCCAACATTAAATCTTAAAACATCTCCAAATCTCAGATTAATTCAACAAAACATCAAAAAAATATGAAAATTGTAAAAATAAAACCAAAACATACCTATAAAATTAAACGATAATCTACTTACCACCATTAAGAAAGCTAAATAGATCCTAGATAATTCAATATGATCAAAACAATTTGCCACCCAATCCATCATTGGAATGCCTATTATATCCCCCCAAACATACCCTATTAATATTACACACAAAAACCTATAAATTCATTCATAATTTCATGAAATATAACTATTATAACCCCTTATGTGTTGGTAGTGAATTCTAGTTTAACCATAAATCCTACCTTCAATGGACCAAAGTTTATTGCTAGTTCTATTTTTATGAAACAAAAAATATGAGTGGAATTTGCCTCTTTAATTTTAGAAAAATGAGAAAAATAACCTATCAAATTAATGAAATAAACTCAAAATAAAATACTTCACATAATTATATATATATATATATTCGTATGAGATAAAAAAATATCTTAAATAGAAACTTCAATAATAAAATATCTCTTATAGGTAGTAACACTAACACGAAACAATCACCACATCATGAGATGTAATTTCTATAGAAATATTTAATAGTGTCCTACAAATATAAAATTTATATATATTTATTTAGGGTGAGAAAAAAAGTATGCTAAATATATTTCTCTATAGAAACTCTCAATCCAATTTGGAAGAATCATAATAAAGCCTCAGCTCATAAATAACAGAACTGACTCGTAACCAATCACAGATCAAATATAAACCCATCTCACCAAGTATCACTCACTATATTCACATATAATATAATAATATGGTAAATTTGAAAATATAGAAAAGGAGGTACACCGTGAACACATCCCCACAAATCTAGTTTCCCTCACATCCCAATAATATATGATCTGGTGTGACTGTCCCTTCTTTTATGAATATACCCTTACCACTATCTGTATCCACTTACCACAACCACATACCTAAACCTCATACCATTTCCAACATATAAATTGGTATACCATACAAATATATAATAACAAAATACAAAAACCTCTACCATTACTACATAACTACACTATAACCAAATGGATGATCGAGAGAGCAGGATTTTTCAGCCATCTATATCACCCACAACCTAAATGATGGTGATTTACATGGATCCAAAAACCTTATATAGGCATCAATCGGGTTATCAAACATAGGTGGTGGTGTGTATGAAATAAAAAAACATAAAATTGTGTATGATGTCCCATAATCCCATTATATGATGCAGAACATATCCCAACACCTATACAACATCTCATCATCACACCATCACCTCCACACACCAACAATCACTGCCACCTCTAATATATATAAAACCAAAACTACAACCATACAATACATATTTCTTCCCATTTGACTAATAAAATTAAAATTCCATAACATTAATACTGAAAAAATTATTTTCATTTATCCATATTATACCATTAATTCTATAGACTTCTAATAATACCAATAACCACTTTTATATATTTCCAGATTCATTGTTTAATTACTATATTATAATATTCGCCACTTTAATTAAAATAATTCATCACGTTATCTATTCTACATAAACATTTTCCCATTAAATTTTTTTCATTTCATTAATTAGTTCCAATATCAATACAAATCTAGGGAAACTAAAATTCTATAAATACCAAAAACATCACTATACCACCACATTAAACAAAAAACTCCAACAATTTGTTATATTCATGTTTATAAAATATTCAATGAAGAGAAAATTATTAAACCACATAATTATTCCACAATAATAATAAGTTTAATTTCCATTTATTCGACACCTAATTATCATGTTACCACATCAATTACCACTTCTTCAAATGATCAATCTATTTCCATTTAATAATACAAAATATCTAATAATAAACGAGCAACAAATTGCATCAAAAACTATATATGTATATTTACCATCTGTGAATCAAATACCTCATATTTTTTCAATTCAATATTTATTTAATCCCGACAATTCCATATCCTTTACCAAAAATAACTAAAGTGTGCTTAAAATATATCAAAAAAATATGTAAAAAATAAATAATTTGAATCACTTAAATCGTTAAGAATTTTAAATTTTCATAGCACAAATAATAACTCGGTGAGAGGAAATATAACACCCAAATTTATATTAATATTTTGGGTGACTAATCCTTGATGTGGTTAACTTAAACCACATAATGGTTTAGATTGATCAATGCTAATTCCAAAACCCCGATTCCTCAAAATGAAAAATATTACAATCTCTAACATTAATTTCCATTCATAAAACATGGTTTGACCATGATTATGAAGTAGTCAATAAATAGTGACGGTATTTAAATCCTTGAGATAAAAACACAATAAATTTATCTTTAACCAATAAATTTTTTACAATGATGAAAACCTTGACCATTTTGATTCTTACCATAGAAACCCATGTTTACCATAAAAATTTACCCAAAACCAATACATGAGAAATAGTTATTTATCCAAAAAAACATCTTGGTTTTATAACTATGATGTAAAAAGGTCCAAAAACAATCAACCTAGACTCCTTCAAAAATACACCCAACATACCATGAGGAATATTATAACTATAATTAACCTATAAAAATCACACAAAAAAATTGAGTACAAAATATATTCTTTTATTTCAAAAAAAGAGATAAAAAATCATTTATTCGTCTATAATTCACCCCTGAAATTTATTTTGTCATCTCCAATAACTACATAACATAAAGAAGATAAGGGAAAAGGTGAAATACTCTACATTAGATAACAATAAAATGATTCACATCCTAAATAATCAAATATAAATCCAAATAAAGAATAAAATATCAAGAACATAATCATAAAACACAAAAGAATAAAACATAATACATAACACCTAAGAATATAACCCTCACAAGGTATAATCATAGCACATAAAATATAATACAAAATAATCCATATTAACTCATAACTGAAACTCAACCCAGAACAAGTTTATGTTTAAAAACACTGAATACTACTCCAACATCTATGATTCTCAATCACATATATATTTATTAAAACCAATATGCCTTTAAAAACTCAAACCTGAGGAATGATGCATCCCTACAATACTTCTTCTAAATGATCCTGAATATTTGTAATTCATTCCATGAAAATTTCATACATATAAATAGATAACTCAACCTAATAAAAACATGGTAATAATCATAGAGATACCTCATAAGTAGTGACACATAAAATTTTCATGAATCCAATGCATCTGAGGTGGAAGCACTGAATGATATGCCACCTCACAATCTCCCTTAAACATATAGAAATGTTTTAAAAGCCTAGAAATAAACTCAATGCTACTAATATTTCACATCCCATAAAAAATTTGAAACATTAATTAACACATGATAATTGAAATGAAACTCTAGATTTCACCTATTTTGATGTTCATGAGACATATAAGGGCCATAGGATTCTTTCATCCAGTTAGGAATTTCCTATAATTTATCTATCATACTATGCACCAAATCTGGTCTGATGATCATCTATCCTATAACCTCAGTGTAACATAATGGTGATCTGAAATTACATTCATACAACACCAAAAATTGTTCTATTCCAATTGATTATTGATGAATGTTATTATAATTTAACTTAACCAGTGATAGATGAACTACGCATGAACTTCCAAAATCAAGAACACATTCTCGTAACATATCCTCTATAAGATACCAAGTTTTCCTAATAGGTATGGATTCTTTTGTTTTTAGGTATGGAAGACTCGATTCGTGATAATAAAGATTAGATACCATGGAATATTTCAATCCAGAGTGGGAATGGGATTTCACACCTATACAAGAGGGTAATAGAGTCATAAAAGATGTCTTCGGCTTAACTAGTAAAGAAATTTTATTTGCAGAGGCATTGGATAGATCTATAGCTGTTGTATCATCTGATTCACAACATTCCCCCATTAAAAGGATTGGATATGACTTCATAAGGGTGGTTGTAGACCCGGATACTGTGAATCAACTACTTGCACTCTGTAAGTTTTTGATCTTGGTCCATATTCCTTTTAAAAATAGTTTCAAAACATGGTCTTATATTGACCTAAAGGATAGGATCTCCCAATGCTGGGGTTTTACTAATAATTGTATAATTCTTATTGGTAAGGGATACTTTCACATCATACTTTAGAAGAAGTTAGAGTATAAGGAATCATGGTGATGCAGAAATCTTAATCTCAAACTAGGCTTCCTCGGGTTGTTCGAATGAGATCCTAACATTAATACCTTAACTCAAAGACATTCCTTTGCACAGTTTTGGTCTAGGATTCATGGGGTTCCTTGGGTCTACTAGAATCCTAATATTTTAATTGATATGGTGTTAGTAATTGGTACACCATTGAAGATTAATCAGAGAACCCTAAATGTAGAACATGGCTTGTATGAAAGGGTTCTAATAGAGATTAATATAGAAATGCCTACATTTGACCGAATCTCCTTGGTTTAAAATGACTATCATTTGGAGGTAAGCTTTGAATTTTAAAACCTACCTCAATTCTATAATAACTGTAAAATTATAGGACACACTCTGTGGAAATGTCATGTTGTCTAGAATATGGTCTATCCTTCTAACACGAATAAGGCTTGGAGATAAGTATAAAGAGGGAAAATGATGATGCTATTGATTGGAGACTTAGGAATAAAAGAGAAACAAATAAAGGTTCAGGATGGGAAAATATTTTTGCTGCTAGTTCATTGTGGGAAACTTTGGTGGCGGAAGATGAACGCTAACAAGATGGTTCTACTAGAAATGATGTAATTGTGCAGGAGAAAAAAATATGAGAACTATCTAGGGTGGAAACACTGTCACGACCCATCCTCGGGGCCCGTGCCGTGACTACCCCAAGCCCGCCTTCCATAGGCCAGGGGCTGGCGACTAGCACCAAAGGCGTAAAATCCCAATAACTGGGAAGGCATTGCCTTTATAAAAGAAAACAAACACCACAGAGTACAAGCGGAAGTAAACACTAAGTACAAAAAGAAGAGCTGAAAAGTAAAAAGGGGCCGGAAATACAAGCCCAACTGTAAAGTACAACTCGAAAGGGAAAACAGCGACTGAAAAGTAAAGCCGCTACTCCGAGCTGTCCACTGGAAATCCCACCTGAAGGGTGGGTACAGATAGCTCCTCTGCTCCACGGGTCCCGTCGTCCGCTCCGAGCACGTCCCGCCCAGTGGTCCACCTCCGGGTACCGTCCTGCTCTGCAAGCCTCAGCTAAGGTCAACGCTGTCCGTCGTCTGCAACCAACACAACGAAGTGCGGGCAAAGCCCGTGCAGGGGTGAGTATAAGCTACTCAGTAGGGACCCCGAGACCCCTGAAGGTCTCTCAAATCCACAAAGGATAAACCACGAAGAAAAGTACAATCACGAAGTAACAACCGACACTGCTTAGGTATATGCCCATACATATACCTAAGTCATCAATTCAAATACACTCCAACCTCCGAGCCCAAGTACAACTCAGTCCACGCAGGAAAGTATACGTATTCCACATAGGAAAGCAAAATATAATCCACACAGGATTGCACAACACAATCCACACAGGAAAACAACAGGATTCAGCTCACACAGGTATACTTCTTCAAGGACGATAAAGATGATCACTGATCCATCTAAGTCGTCGGACCCACGAAGGATCGATAGGTAACTAACCCCCGCAGAAGACCCACACAGGATCGGGCTCACACAGAACCTGTAGGCGCTGGCTCACACAGAACCGCTGAGCGCAAGGACCCACACAGGATCGGGCTCACACAGAACCTGTAGCACTGATCCACGTAGGATCGCTGAGTGCTGTAGTCGTCGTCGTCGAATCCACACAGGATCTCTGTACTGTCGTCGTCCAATCCACACAGGATCTCTGTACTGTACTGTCGTCGTCAAATCCACACAGGATCTCTGTACTGTCGTCGTCAAATCCACACAGGATCTCTGTACTCTCGTCGTCCAATCCACACAGGATCTCTGTACTGTCGTCGTCAAATCCACACAGGATCTCTGTACTGTCGTCGTCGCAGTCACAGTAGCAGTCGTAGCAGTAGAACAGTCGCAGCCAGCACTAGGGTTCCCGCACACAGCAAGCTCGTACGGAGGGTCCGCTCCACGAGCCGAGAGGCTGATACATCAACTGTCACGAAGACCGAAGTTGATGTATCCAAAAGTTCCGTATCGTCAACAGGAACTCAACGCAACAGACGGCGCGTCGATCGGACGCCCGGTCTGAGAGTTATTGGCATTTTCGTCTCCGGGGCCCGGTTGGTTTTTAAGGCAAAACCAATCTGACCGTACTCCACCTGCGTCCAAACCTCGGGCGGAGTATGCCAAAAGATCCGTCTCACTAAGAGGAACACTACGCGACTGACGGCACGTCAATCGGACGTCCGTAGCTCAAGATATGAGCGTTTCCGCTCCGAAGGCCCGGTTGGTTTCGTGAACGAACCAACCCGGCCGAACTCAAAGTAACCCGAAACCTTGAGTGCGATATACCGAAACGACCGTCTCGATCCAAGGATCGCGTTGCCGTAGACGGTTCGTAATTCGGAGGTCCGAGGCTCAAGTTATGAGCCAAGAACCGAATCTGGTCCGAAACGGGGGGTCCGGGTCCGGGCCGACCCGGCCCGACCCCCCCCCCCCCCCCCCCCCTCTGGACGGCGCGGAGGCCGGCGGCGGCGGACGGCGGCGGCGGACGGCGGCGGCGGGCGGCGGCGCGGCGGCGCGGCGGCGGGCCGCGGTGGCGGCGGGCCGCGCTGGCGGCGGCGGCGGGCCGCGCGGCGGCGGCGGCGGCGAGCCGCGCTGGCGGCGGCGGCGGGCCGCGCTGGCGGCGGGGTGCCGCACGTGGGTCACGCGGGGGGCAATCAAGCCCCCCCCCTGTTTGTGAAGGCGGCACGGCTTTGAGCCGTGCCTTTGCCAAAATAACGGCCCCCGCAAATGGGGGCCGGCTGGACGAACCGGGGGGGGGGGCTTTGCCCCCCCCCCCTCCTTTAATTGAACCGCCCCCCTCATTAAGAGGGGGGGTTTGAAGAACCGGCCGGGGGTTTAATCCCCCGGTTTTATGACATCTGGCCGGCCCGCTGGCCGGCCGGTTTTTACCAACGGGACCGGAATTTCCGGTCCCGCCCTCGACTTCCGACGCCGGCGGCCCGGCCGCCGGTCTTTCCTTCCGCCGCGGCCCGGAACCGGCCGCGGTCTTCTCGTCCCGCCGCGGCCCGGAACCGGCCGCGGTGTTCGTCGTCCGGCGCGGTGCGACGGCACCGCGCCCCATTCGTCGTGCCATGAATCCTTCCAACGCGGCGCGACGGCGTCGCGTTCTTGAAGACTCTCCTCGGCGAAGCGCGACGGCGTTGCGTAAAATAAATGAACGATCCTCCGCGTGGTGCGACGGCACCACGCTACTTGTTTCCACCCGCATAAACAAACATGAACGATGGAGGGGGGATTCGGCCGTGTTCGTGCGGTCCGCCCCCCCCCCCCCCCCCCTCACGTTAAAGAAATAAAAACGAAACTTAAATAAAATCCAAAAGCCTCACGTTTAGTCATGCTAAAATCCATGATTCAAGAATGGAATAAAATAATCAATAAATAACATCCCCTACCTCTGGTTTGAGATTCAAAGAATCTTCTACGTTCCGCGGAAGACGGCGTCGCGGAAGTCGGGCGCCGCGGTCGTCGTTCGTCAAATCCGTTGACGAAGAGTTACGTCCGATGCGACACGTTGTTGGCGGATCTTCGTTTGCCGACGAAGAAGGCCCGAGGAGGATGCGGCGTTCCCTCTTGTTGACACCGAGGACGAAGAAGAGAGGCGTCGTTCTTCGTCAGAGTTTGAGCGTTCTTCGTCAAGATGAACGTTCTTCGTCAAGATGAACGTTCTTCGTCAAGATGAACGTTCTTCGTCAAGATGAAGAAGATGGAGGAGGAGCTCTCAAAAGAAATCCACACAAGTTGGCTAACAAAATAAAATAAGGTCTCTCCTTATTTTATTTACCAAGCCTTGGAATTCAAAACTTCAAAATTCAAACATAACACTTAATTAATTAACATGTCATGTGTAATTAATTTGATGTTAAGTTTACAAACAATTAAGAGGGAGAGAGGGGAGTTTAAGGGGGAAGTTGAGAGGTTTAGGTTCGTGTGGGTCCCACCACACTTAATCCTCTCAAAGTAGGTTAAGTGGGTGTGGGTCCCACCCCCAACTCCTTTTGAGAGGAGTTAACCTACAAAAGTGAAATAAAAAGAATCCACATTTTTTTATTCAACTTTTTATAATTCTCCCAAAAACTAACTTTCGTCCCGCAACAAACGCAACTCCCGAAAGGGTCTCCTTAAGCGAATATCGGCGCTGCGAGTTCATCGGTGCCCTCGGATTTCAATTCCGAGCACCGGATCAAAAGTTAGGAATTCCCGCTCGTTCGTTCACTGAACGTACCCGAGCCAAACTTCGGAAATTAATTCCGGGCACTCCGGGCCTCGGAATCAGGTGCCTTCTGAAACCGCGCTCTTGTAAAATTCAAAAGAAAATTAAGAAAAAAATTTTCCTTGAATTTTACGGGTCTTTACATTACTCCCACCTCAGGGCTTTACGTCCCCGTAAAGCTACATCAAAAACTAGGGAAACCAAAAGAGAGTACTGAGCACGCATCTGAGCCTCCCGCTCCCATGTGCTCTCCTGGAGATTTCCGTGCCGCCATCTGTTGCGCACAAGAGGAATCGATCGCCCATGTAGGACCTGCTCCTGGATGACATGGACCTCCTCTGACGTGGCCCGGACCATCTCTGGTCCCACAAGAGCTGCGAGATTTCTTCTTTGCCGATAAGAGAAACCTGGTCTCATCCCCTGGATGAACCACATTCTTTGCCTAAAACAGTCAATCCTAACATGGATGATACTAATCCATACTAAGGATGACGTCGTAAGGCCTCAACGCTACTACTAAGAGATTCAACCGTTACTCTCGCCTCCAAGGGTTGAGTCACACTGTCGGCATCAGTGTGTGGTAACTGGGTCTCCTCCAGTAGATGTCTCACAAGTGAGGGTCAAGTCAACAGCCAAAACTGGAACCTCTTAGTAACATTACGATAGAGGACAGGAACGAAAACATCACAAGGTATGCGTCTTTTATTAATGCAGCTCGTAATACAAGACGCTACACAAAAGCAACAAGGAACCAGAAGTACAAAGGATGTATCCACTAGTTCTGCTCATTTCCATCGGCTCCCAGGGCTCCATGATCGAAGGCCTCGGCTGCCTGAAGCTGAGCTCTCCCCTGCGGTCGGGGTGGACCTCCTGGTGGTGGTGGTGGTAGAGCCTCAAAGCGTCGGCCACCACCAGCTGCTCGTCCAGCTCCTCTGCCTCGTCCGCCTCCTCCCTGCGGACCGCCACGGTCGAACCTCTGCCTCTGCCTAGGTGGTTCCTCAACCGTCTGCTGCTCCTCCGCATGGCGGGTCGGGCAGTCACGAGCCATGTGGCCTCGCCCGCCGCATGCATAGCACTGTCTTCTACTCGAAAGACTGGCTCCGCGTTGTGTGCCCTGCACTGCTGAGTCAGTGCCCTGAGGTCTGGTCTGTCTGGACCCCTGAGTCATTCGTCGACTGCCAGCTGCAGATGACTCTGCCACGTGCCGCCCTGCGGTGGGTCTCTGTGCTGGTGTAGACTCAGCAAGGAAGCTCTCGATCAGAAGGGCCCGCTCCAGTACTCCTGTCTGAGTCGGTATGCTGAGGGAGATCAGCGATGCCCTGATCTCGTGTCTCAAACCCTGCTCGAAGGTCCGGGCCCGGAAGAATGGGTCCCGTACCATGTCGGTCGAGTAGCGCGAGAGATCGGTAAATCTCGCCGAGTACTGGGCGACCGTCATGCTGCCCTGCCGCAGCTGTAGAAGCTCCTGGATACGCACCGCACGAAGGGTGGCTGGGACGAACTCCGAGCGGAAGATGCTCTCAAAGTCCGTCCAAAGAAGAGATGCCTCATCGTGCACCTCGAGCATCAAGCTCCACCATCGTCCTGCTGCTGCGTGTAGTAGGCTCGCAGCGAGGATCACCATGAGGTCTGCTGGTGTCCTCACTAGCCTAAACACTCGAACCACTGCCTCCAGCCAGTCCTCTGCTGCCTGGGGATCCGTCTCCCCGCGAAACCTGGGCGGTCGCTGGCGCTGAAACTCATGCAGTGTGCTGAGGCGACGTGCATCGTCAGCGGCTGCTGCTGGAAGCATCGGGGGATCGGCGGTTAAAGCTACTGCCGGTGCCACTGCTGACAAAGGGCCCTGCACCGAAGCCTCGTCGCTCGGTGGGCTGTCGTCTCGCTCGACTCTCGGAACCCTAGCTGGCTGCCGTCGTGGGGCCATCCTGAAAAGGAAACAGGTGCGCCACGGTTAGAACAGTATACCTGGTGAGCTGGCACAAGTAATCACAAGGAAAACTTGAGACTTGCATAAAGAAGATCAGTATACCCGGTGAGCTGACACAAGTAATCACAAAGAAAACTTGAAACACACACGCAATAAATGTTTTCGTGCATTAAGTCGGAAATCAGAAGTCAGGGTCCTGGTGTACGGATACGTCGGCCGCCGCACCAACACTGGACTCCCTGGACTGATAACCACACTCAATACGCTAAACATTATTGCTTCACATAGAAAAGATCAGAGCTCGCGGTAGAACCGAACCTGGCTCTGATACCAATTTGTCACGACCCGTCCTCGGGGCCCGTGCCGTGACTACCCCAAGCCCGCCTTCCATAGGCCAGGGGCTGGCGACTAGCACCAAAGGCGTAAAATCCCAATAACTGGGAAGGCATTGCCTTTATAAAAGAAAACAAACACCACAGAGTACAAGCGGAAGTAAACACTAAGTACAAAAAGAAGAGCTGAAAAGTAAAAAGGGGCCGGAAATACAAGCCCAACTGTAAAGTACAACTCGAAAGGGAAAACAGCGACTGAAAAGTAAAGCCGCTACTCCGAGCTGTCCACTGGAAATCCCACCTGAAGGGTGGGTACAGATAGCTCCTCTGCTCCACGGGTCCCGCCATCCGCGACGAGCACGTCCCGCCCAGTGGTCCACCTCCGGGTACCGTCCCGCTCTGCAAGCCTCAGCTAAGGTCAACGCTGTCCGTCGTCTGCAACCAACACAACGAAGTGCGGGCAAAGCCCGTGCAGGGGTGAGTATAAGCTACTCAGTAGGGACCCCGAGACCCCTGAAGGTCTCTCAAATCCACAAAGGATAAACCACGAAGAAAAGTACAATCACGAAGTAACAACCGACACTGCTTAGGTATATGCCCATACATATACCTAAGTCATCAATTCAAATACGCTCCAACCTCCGAGCCCAAGTACAACTCAGTCCACGCAGGAAAGTATACGTATTCCACATAGGAAAGCAAAATATAATCCACACAGGATTGCACAACACAATCCACACAGGAAAACAACAGGATTCAGCTCACACAGGTATACTTCTTCAAGGACGATAAAGATGATCACTGATCCATCTAAGTCGTCGGACCCACGAAGGATCGATAGGTAACTAACCCCCGCAGAAGACCCACACAGGATCGGGCTCACACAGAACCTGTAGGCGCTGGCTCACACAGAACCGCTGAGCGCAAGGACCCACACAGGATCGGGCTCACACAGAACCTGTAGCACTGATCCACGTAGGATCGCTGAGTGCTGTAGTCGTCGTCGTCGAATCCACACAGGATCTCTGTACTGTCGTCGTCCAATCCACACAGGATCTCTGTACTGTACTGTCGTCGTCAAATCCACACAGGATCTCTGTACTGTCGTCGTCAAATCCACACAGGATCTCTGTACTCTCGTCGTCCAATCCACACAGGATCTCTGTACTGTCGTCGTCAAATCCACACAGGATCTCTGTACTGTCGTCGTCGCAGTCACAGTAGCAGTCGTAGCAGTAGAACAGTCGCAGCCAGCACTAGGGTTCCCGCACACAGCAAGCTCGTACGGAGGGTCCGCTCCACGAGCCGAGAGGCTGATACATCAACTGTCACGAAGACCGAAGTTGATGTATCCAAAAGTTCCGTATCGTCAACAGGAACTCAACGCAGCAGACGGCGCGTCGATCGAACGCCCGGTCTGAGAGTTATTGGCATTTTCGTCTCCGGGGCCCGGTTGGTTTTTAAGGCAAAACCAATCCGAACGTACTCCACCTGCGTCCAAACCTCGGGCGGAATATGCCAAAAGATCCGTCTCACTAAGAGGAACACTACGCGACTGACGGCACGTCAATCGGACGTCCGTAGCTCAAGATATGAGCGTTTCCGCTCCGAAGGCCCGGTTGGTTTCGTGAACGAACCAACCCGGCCGAACTCAAAGTAACCCGAAACCTTGAGTGCGATATACCGAAACGACCGTCTCGATCCAAGGATCGCGTTGCCGCAGACGGTTCGTCATTCGGAGGTCCGAGGGTCAAGTTATGAGCCAAGAACCGAATCTGGTCCGAAACGGGGGGTCCGGGTCCGGGCCGACCCGGCCCGACCCCCCCCCCCTCTGGACGGCGCGGCGGCCGGCGGCGGCGGACGGCGGCGGCGGACGGCGGCGGTGGGCGGCGGCGCGGCGGCGCGGCGGCGGGCCGCGGTGGCGGCGGGCCGCGCTGGCGGCGGCGGCGGGCCGCGCTGGCGGCGGGGTGCCGCACGTGGGTCACGCGGGGGGCAATCAAGCCCCCCCCTGTTTGTGAAGGCGGCACGGCTTTGAGCCGTGCCTTTGCCAAAATAACGGCCCCCGCAAATGGGGGCCGGCTGGACGAACCGGGGGGGGCTTTGCCCCCCCCCCCCCCCCCCCCCTCCTTTAATTGAACCGCCCCCCTCATTAAGAGGGGGGGTTTGAAGAACCGGCCGGGGGTTTAATCCCCCGGTTTTATGACATCCGGCCGGCCCGCTGGCCGGCCGGTTTTTACCAACGGGACCGGAATTTCCGGTCCCGCCCTCGACTTCCGACGCCGGCGGCCCGGCCGCCGGTCTTTACTTCCGCCGCGGCCCGGAACCGGCCGCGGTCTTCTCGTCCCGCCGCGGCCCGGAACCGGCCGCGGTCTTCTCGTCCCGCCGCGGCCCGGAACCGGCCGCGGTCTTCTCGTCCCGCCGCGGCCCGGAACCGGCCGCGGTGTTCGTCGTCCGGCGCGGTGCGACGGCACCGCGCCCCATTCGCCGTGCCATGAATCCTTCCAACGCGGCGCGACGGCGTCGCGTTCTTGAAGACTCTCCTCGACGAAGCGCGACGGCGTTGCGTAAAATAAATGAACGATCCTCCGCGTGGTGCGACGGCACCACGCTACTTGTTTCCACCCGCATAAACAAACATGAACGATGGAGGGGGGATTCGGCCGTGTTCGTGCGGTCCGGCCCCCCCTCACGTTAAAGAAATAAAAACGAAACTTAAATAAAATCCAAAAGCCTCACGTTTAGTCATGCTAAAATCCATGATTCAAGAATGGAATAAAATAATCAATAAATAACATCCCCTACCTCTGGTTTGAGATTCAAAGAATCTTCTACGTTCCGCGGAAGACGGCGTCGCGGAAGTCGGGCGTCGCGGTCGTCGTTCGTCAAATCCGTTGACGAAGAGTTACGTCCGATGCGACACGTTGTTGGCGGATCTTCGTTTGCCGACGAAGAAGGCCCGAGGAGGATGCGGCGTTCCCTCTTGTTGACACCGAGGACGAAGAAGAGAGGCGTCGTTCTTCGTCGGAGTTTGAGCGTTCTTCGTCAAGATGAACGTTCTTCGTCAAGATGAAGAAGATGGAGGAGGATCTCTCAAAAGAAATCCACACAAGTTGGCTAACAAAATAAAATAAGGTCTCTCCTTATTTTATTTACCAAGCCTAGGAATTCAAAACTTCAAAATTCAAACATAACACTTAATTAATTAACATGTCATGTGTAATTAATTTGATGTTAAGTTTACAAACAATTAAGAGGGAGAGAGGGGAGTTTAAGGGGGAAGTTGAGAGGTTTAGGTTCGTGTGGGTCCCACCACACTTAATCCTCTCAAAGTAGGTTAAGTGGGTGTGGGTCCCACCCCCAACTCCTTTTGAGAGGAGTTAACCTACAAAAGTGAAATAAAAAGAATCCACATTTTTTTATTCAACTTTTTATAATTCTCCCAAAAACTAACTTTCGTCCCGCAACAAACGCAACTCCCGAAAGGGTCTCCTTAAGCGAATATCGGCGCTGCGAGTTCATCGGTTCCCTCGGATTTCAATTCCGAGCACCGGATCAAAAGTTAGGAATTCCCGCTCGTTCGTTCACTGAACGTACCCGAGCCAAACTTCGGAAATTAATTCCGGGCACTCCGGGCCTCGGAATCAGGTGCCGTCTGAAACCGCGCTCTTGTAAAATTCAAAAGAAAATTAAGAAAAAAATTTTCCTTGAATTTTACGGGTCTTTACAAACACAGTGACTGAATAGGTCACAATGATATCAAAAACTCATTGATCATTTCAAAGATTGAATGTAACTAACTTTGAACATCATTTCCATTACAAATGCTATGAAGGATGAGGATTTCTTAGTGGAGCTTATTTCAAGGTATCTGAATGATTACCTATCTAGTGGCTTTTCCATAGCTCTGAATACAATAGAACAAAAGTATACTACCAGAACTGGGATAGTATGGGACCTAACTGAGAAGCTGATGGAGGATCAATTTTGCATTACACCTGTTAGGGGTCTGGTAGAGGGAGTATCAGCTCCATATCACAAACAACCAAAGACAAGTAAAAAACAATTAAATATTCCCATAATACTATGGAATCAACTGAACCACGAAAGTCAAAAAGAGTTCATCAACTGGAGAGAAAAGCACTAGGTGGTTCTACCCTCAAATAGAAGTCAAAATGGAAGTCTTTTTCTGGAACTGGTTGGGAATAGCCAACCCTAGCACAGAAGGTTCCTTTCAGCTCCTTGTAGGTAGGTATAAACGTGATATTATTGGATTCTCTAAGGAAAAGACAAAATATCCTTGTTATGGCTCTCACCATGCGATGGGTGGATAAAATTTTATGTCTAGTGCACAGTCTATATCCAATCTATACAGATTATGGATATTCGTCAACTCTCTCTTGGAGGACCCTATTGTAGTACACATTGATAAACAAATTATCACTTGTATTTTCAGTATGGTTGGTAAAAAACTTCACTACTTCGTGGTATACACCATAAACAACTACATTGATAGAAGAAATATTTGGATGAAAAATAAAGGATATGTCCAAGAGAATTGATGAATACTAGGTGGTCATAAAAGACGTTAACTCTATTCTTTATCCAGATGAGAAAATTGGTCATGTGTAAAGTGGTGTGTCTATAAAGGATTTTAGTGAATGTGTTGAGGAGGCTAACATTACAGAGATTAGTCTTATTGGATCAAAGTACACCAGGTATAGAAGGAACTTAAGAGGGATAAGGGAAAGTCGAATTGACCGAGCTTTTGGAAATGACTACACTCTTAGAAAATGGAGAACATTTTCTTGTTTCATGTTATCCAAGAACAATTTAGATCACCATTTTATTTTGGGGAGTCTTATTGACAACATGGGGAGGTTACCAATCCCATTCAAGTTAAATAATGTGTGGTCTTATCTGCCAGATTGCTCAAAGATTATTCAGGAAACATGGAGCAAAGGAAGCTCCAATCTTAACCCTCTTAGTTGCATCTTTAAAATCAAAATTCTAAAGATCATATTGAAGCAATGAAGCAAAAATAGATTTATCCTACTGGATAAATAAATTTATTCACCTTAATTTTCCTTCAATGAAGTCCAGGAGGAAATCACCAGGACTGATTTCTCAGGTGGTACTTCCAAAGAGGCGAAGATGCCATCTAAGCATCAAAAGCTCATTAGACTCAGAAACAATGTAATAAGGGATATAGTTAAAATCTGGTGGATTACTGATGGTGGTAGAAACATTAAACGTTTTAATTCCCTTCAAGGGGTAATAAGGGAAAACATGCTGCTAGCACTTATTAAAGATGGATAGCAAATTCTTGATGAATGACAAGAGATATCCAGACACAATTGTATTATATTATTGGAGCCTCTTCAATTCCCCCCCCCTCAAATCTCAAAGATTAAGTATGGAATCATTCCCAAGATTTCCACTAAAGAAGACAACCCTTTTCTACTCTCCACTCATTTGGAATTTGAAAGCAGTGAAGAAGTCTTTAGACATAAAAAAGAGTCTCTCTTATACCCGATGCTTTCATGAATAATTTCTTCTAATTCTACTGAGACATAGTATAAAAGGATATGTGCAATATGGTTAGGAATTTTTTTAGTGTAGGTTCTTTCAGTCATGGGTTTAATGCCCATTTCATTGCTTTGATTCCAAATATGGATAATTCCAATGATATCACCCAATTCAGACCAGTCGCTCATGTCAATACAATTATATGTTGATTACCAAATTTCATACTAATAGACTTGAAAGAATCTTAGATTCAATCGTATCTTTGAATTAATTTGGCTTTGTTAAAGGTAGAAGAGAACATGATGTCCTTCTTACTACCTCGGTGTGTGTGAATCCCCTCTGTAAATCCACAAGAGGGGGGAATGTTTCTCTTAAGATTGACATTCAGAAATATTTTGACAAAATGGATTTTGGTTTTCTAAGAGATTTTCTCCAAAGTTTTGGGTTTCATTCCACTTTTATTCAGTGGATCAAAATATTCCTTGGATCATCACATATTTATATTCTGATTAATGGGTCCCCGGAAGGATACTTTCAATGCTCTTGAAGAATAAGGCTAGGTGACCCACTCTCAGTGATAATTTTTTCCATTAAATATGATTACCTAAGAATGCTTCTTATTAACATGGTGGGTAAAGGGGATGTTAACAGTATAAAAGCTGCTAGAGGTACTTGTGATCCTTCCCTTCTTTTTTCTGCTGATGATGTCATTATCTTTTCTCAAGGTCACAAGAAGAATATTAAAAATATAAAACATGAAATTTCACACTATGAAAATGTGTTAGGTAAAGAAATAAGTTGGAATAAATCCTTCATTTAATTTGGAAAGATAATTTCGGCCTAAAGGAATACTTCCATTATAAATGAATTGGAAATAAGGGAGGGCACACTTCAATTTACCTAGCTTGGAGTCCCCCTTTTTTGAGGAAACCCTAGGGTTTCTGATTTAACTGAAATTCTAAGTCAAATAAGGAAAACCTTTACTTCTTGGAAAGGGAAAACTCTCTCAATGGAGAGAAGGGCGTTCCTTTTTAAGCATGTGGTGATTTCAAAACTGGTGTACTACTTTATGGTTTATTCTTAGCCTGCCTCAGTAAATAAAAAATTCAATAAAATGATGAGGAATGTTTTTTGGAGTGGAACCATCTTGGAAATAAAGGTCATAACAACCCCATGGAAATTTTTTTCCAAGACTCGCCTTTTAGGGGGTCTTGGAATTAAAAATCTGCACCTCTTTAACCAATAACTTCATTCCAAATTTTTTTTTAGAAGTATCAACAATCATTCTGAATCTCTAAAATTTATTAGATCAATATTTCTTCATAAAATGATCATAGGGAGCTCGAAGTACATGGATTATTCTATATGTCCTGGATTGAGGGTAGTCTCCAAAATATTTTTTTGGTCTTCATGTTGGATGGTCCACAAAAAATAATCTATCAAATTCTTGTATGACAACTAGTTGGGAACTCTACTAGTTGAGCAGATTAGCTCATCTGTCTAGTCCATCGGGCATGAAATCACTATCAAAGATTAGATGGAAAACATTAAAACCCTTAGTAATGATGTTTCAGATATTATATTCAATTATGAATTTATATTCTAGGATGACATGATCATTTGGGAACCTTCTCCCAATATAATACTCAATTCAATGAACTTCTATCAATACCTAATTCAAGAAATCATCCACTAGATTGGAATGTATGAAAACTTTATGCTCCTCTCATGGCACACATTTCTATGAAGGATATGTTGGAATAAAATTCCTATTGATGAAAACATACAGTGTGTGGGAATTTCCATCTACTCAAAATTAACCCTCTTCCATCAACCTAGAGAGGATGTGAACCACCTCTTCTTAAGATTTAAAACCACTTCCTCACTATGGAAGGTGGTCTTTGAAATTTTTGATGTAAAATCTTACTATGTTACCTCTATACTAGATTTTTTGAAGGCCTTTATTAATATGCATTTCTCAAAGAAGGTATCCATGATATATTGGGTTTCTTGTGTAGAATTGCTTCACACCATCAAGAGAATCCATAATCAGGAAATTCATGAGCCGCAAAGATTCAATATTCAAGGTGCCACTACCTAGATTCGTAAGGCTGTCTAGTTTGTAATAAGAACCTCAGATGTGAACTGTACCCACTCGATGAGTTATTTTATCATCCTTAGAAGGCTGAATGTTAAAGGTAATTTCCCATCACCTTGTGGCCTTCTTGAGGTCTTCTAGAGTTCTTTCTTTCCTGTATGGCTAAAGTGTAACATGGATGGTGCCTCGAGGGGAAATCTGAGACCTACAGGTTTTGATTCATTTTTCAGATATCAAAAGGGAAATGTTTTTGAAGTTATAAAGGGTCCATGTGGAGATACCAATGCTTTTAATATAGAAATGAATGGCCACATCAAAGCAGAGTGCATTTCAATGTAGTGGAGCTAGAAAAAGGTATGATTTGAATCGAAATATACCACCATTTTGCATGCGGTTTGGATGGGGGTGATACATCTATCCTGGAAGCTGACAATGTGATGGGAAAACTACTCAGAAATTTTATCTTCCATAAACTATATCATCACACATACTTATCAGGAGTTGAATTATCATTCGGATTCTCTTGCTAATAAGAGTGTCACTACAAGAGGTTTTTTTTCACACTAACTTTATATCTGATGATATTCATCCTATTTTATAATGGGACTGCGGTAAGACTCCTTATTTAATATTTTTTTATGTTTTTTTATATTTATCTAAGAGACCATGCACTCACTTTTATCACAAAAAATGTAGGACCCAAGCTGTATGGTTTTTCAGAGGTCATCCGTAGACTTGAAGAGCCTATAAGGTTTTTCAAACCATATGAATGGATGTTAAAACCCATATGATAGCCTCTAGATTTTTTGATAGTGTGTTGAAACATGGGGTTTTAATGATTAAAAAAACTATGTGAGGTTTCCCTCTTTACAATATTGATCACACTTTTGGCACATGGTTTGTCCGACCATGCAGCCTAACCATGAGGCCCAATTTTTTTTAGGCAATATGAACAATTTTACCTTAATTAATCTTACAACCAAATTTATCTTTTATAACTAACCTAAATTGGTAGTGGAATTTTTGGGAGATCTCCTATAAAAATTAAATGTCATTTTTTATCCTTCTTCTCTATCTGATTGAGGAATTGAGCGATGTTAATCACATTGGGTCCTCATCAATGAGTAATCAATTCCTTTTGTTTCATTATTCATTTGTATTTGTATCAACTTCTCTACTTAGTTGTAAGATAATTTCATGATTTTCCAATTCTTCATCTATTCATCACTTTTCTTCGGATATGAGTCTAGTTAAGAGATAATACTAGACAAGCACTCTAATACCAACCTACAGTAGTTGGTCTATACTTATCCCACTTGGTTTGGTGAGTTATTAAGATAGTTTCCATTGTGTCTCCCACCAAAAATTATGGTAAAATCCTAAATTTTAATTTAATAAATGAATTAAATGAAATAGACCCTTCTAGTGATGTCCTTAGATCCTTTGAGATGTGTTAGTGGTTGTTTCCCAAACAAAGGTCACCCATGGGGTGTTCCCTTTGCCTTTTAAATTGTTAAAAACCCATTTGGGTGAGTTTTTGTGCTTTCCTAGTTAATGGAATCCCACATATAAATTATTTAAATATAATTATTTTTTTAAGATATGTTCTTCTTCCTTTTCCATGAAATACAATTGTTTTATTTTTTATTTTTTGAGTTTTTATATTATATATAAGTGTGTAAACTGATTGAATGTTCTTGAATTTGAATTTCTATATGAACGGGTATAGTCATGGGACATTAATGATTGTAATTTTTGATTGAATAATATGAATTCATATGGTAGTGTATTTCTTGGTTGTTATAACTTGGATCCAAACTCTATTGGATGCCTTGGATGGTACTCCTTAGATCTTGATAGTAGTGGTGGAAACCATGGATGAGATTTATCCTTTGGTCCTTATTCCATTGGATACCATGGGCCTTACTACCGTTTGAATCTAGTTTGTTTGTTCTCACATTGGACATGGTCAGTAGACATGATCCTTGGACCCCAATTCAATCATAATTTAGATTTCATATAGATGATCATGGGAATCAATGATGATTTCATGGTATACTATATCTTGGATCATTCCCTTAGGTGTCTAAAATTATTGATTATATAGAAAAAATTCATAAATTGGACTTTCATGGTTATACGATTCATCTATGGTTATTTTTAAACTTTTGATTATACAGCATGGTCATGGTTGATTTGATTTACATATTATATGGCAAGGTTGTGGGTGATATGATATGTATGGATGTACGGTGAGGTAGTGTTATCAATTTATTCATTGTTTAAAGCTACCATGTTCTAAGATATTAACCCATGTTTTTCATGAATCCTTGTTCAGAAATACAATATCACTTTTCTGTAGGATACATTCCATGGAAACTTTCCTTTTTTATTATTTACCTGTGATATTTATTTCACTATGCTTTATATTATCATATTTTACATCCAAGCCTTTTTATAGATCTTTGGGCGGTTACCTACTGGGATTGTATCCCACACCCTCTTTGGGTTTTCATTGGATACCTGAATAGCTTTTATAGATACAGGTAGGGAATGGGGAACGTTCACATAGTTTTATTCTTGATTTTGTACCATGATTAGAAGTAGCTAAGCATAGGACCGAGCTAAGTATCATGATGCTATCATGAGATAGCACCTTTTGGTCTTTTTTTATTTTGATAAATTTATTATATTTTACTATTGTATAACTATTTTGGATTTTTTATAGATACATTTCATATATTATCATCATCTATATATGATATTACTTATGGATTTTTTCATATATTCAATATTCATAATTTTTAACTATTATCTGAATGGTTTGTTACTTATACTATTGACTATTATTGTTATTCTATTGTGTTACACTCTCATAATGATGTAATAGTCTCCACACTGACACACATTAGGATATAGATTCTATTTTTAGCCTCTGATGTTTAGGGAGATGCACTTAAGTCCATGTGAGCAATCATGCTTGGGGCACTACTAAGTAGCATCTGGGTATGGGATGTTACAAAGTGGTATCAGAGTCATTTTTCTTTTCTGATTTTCTTTAATATTTATATAAAATAGACATGTATAGGAATGTATTAGAATTTTTTAATGAGTTGTGTTTGGGTATAGGTAACCCAGATATAGGAAAATTCCAAATTACCTCAAATGAAATTATTTTTTTATAGATTATAAAATTACTGTTGATTTGATTCCACCATTGGGTGATGAACTTGAGTTGTAGTGTTATTATTGATATGATTGTGAGTTCTATTTTCATGCATCCCAATTGTACAATGGAAATCCATCTCTTTAATCATTTTATACACATGTATTAAATCACATTATATGCATTATTACATACTATATAGAATTCATACCATGTGTTCATGTTGTTGTGATAGTTGTCGTGATAGATATAACTACATTTTTGATATACTTATGTGCATGGAAATAAAGAAACATAGTTGTTACTCAAAGTTTCTGTAGTAATCTAAGATGTTTTTCTTTATTAGGATATTGTATACACCATGAGTAGCCAATTTTAAAATGTTGAGTCATGGAACATGATTTATATGGACTAGAACATGTTATGGTGTAGATTGGTGGATGTGATATTTTGATTCATGAGGAGTATAGTCCTTTATGTATCATAAGTTATGTAACATTTTTTTAAACATTTTTTTAATGAAATGTAAAATTAATATGAAATGAAAGTGGAAAATTGAAATAATAAATATATAACATGACCTAGACCCCAACTTTTGAGTGGAAAGGACACAGTGTCTCTAGTTACTTTTGTAACTATTTCTTTAATACAATCATGGATTCAAGAGAATGTTGTCTAGTATGACCTATTTATAGGAAGGTTTTGATATGCTATGTGCTTCTAAGTATCTAGCATTGAAATAATTATTTTCTCAGTTGTGTGTTTGGAATTATAGAGACATGCCACCATGATAACCTCTAGTCCTATGCTAGGAGGTTTCGGACAACCACGCTTCAGAGGCAGTGGTCCATGGTATACTTATAGATCCTTTGTTAGTTCTAGTTGTGAAACCAGCTATTTTACTAGAAATTGGTTCTAAGTAACAGTTCTATGATGGGTTTTTTGCTTTAGGAAAACATTTCAAGGAGCACCACAACCTGCCTCATCTATGGTGGATTTTATGCATGTGATTATGCAGTAGAATCCACCAAAATTGTTTGGGGATGGTAGTCCTTAGCCTATTGATCTATAGATGGAGACTACATTTTTGATCTTTTATCATCTATAGACACATTCTGATATGAGAGATAATATTGTGATGTGTATGCTACATAGTGTAGAAAAAGACTAGTGGGGTGTTTTGAACGATGATAATGGGCTGTGAAATATGGTTTGAGATGATTTAAAAACCAGGTTATATAAATACATTTACCTCAAGATATTTAGGGAAGAGAGGGCTAGTGAGTTCATGTGTCTAGAAGAGGGAACTATGATAGTTATAGAGTACTCAACACACTTTACATATTTGTAATGTTTTGCGCTGATGTACCTTACTGATGAGTTATTGAGGGAGAGACGCTTTGAGGAAGGTCTATGACATGTTTTTCAATATTATGTTAATGTGTTCATATTGAACTCTATTACTGATGTTTTAAATCTAGCACTAATCATATAGTGGGACATGAGGGATTCTGTGAGAGTAGAGTAGAGCAGTGCAGTCTCTCGACCTGATAGTTCAACATCTATAGGCAGGTAGCGCTATTTTGAGGCTTCCCATGAGATGAGTACTAACTAGGTTTCTAGTGCTGGAAGTGAAATTTTATAGCATCTGTGTGGATTATTTGGACACGTGAAGAATTAGTTCGATCATGAACCTATCAAGTTCTGAAGTAGTGGTAGGATGGAAAATTTGAAAAGTTTTTACAGGAACATCCCTCTAGCAGTGACTGGTAGGGGTCATCTTAGACCCCATGATTAGGGAGGATTTCGTAGCTCTGTGTCAAGTAGGGATATAGAGCAGGACCAGTCAATTAGTATGAGGTGGTGGTGATTGTGGTTGAGTAAATTAGACACCATTTTCATCAAGATAAAAATTAGGGCCTAGTCTGGGTAGTGAGGGTCTTTCATAGTGCCAAAGATCATATCTGATTTATTCTATATAGCCTACCCTAAGGAGCAGTTTTTCATACCATCTACATTGATAGGTGAATTCTTAGTATCTTATACTCATGTATCTACCCTCTTTGACACATTCTCATCATATAGTTTCATATATTTACCTATCTGGGAAATACGTGGGCTTATATTTTAGTTTTATGAGAGAGATATGACACTAGACACTCCATTAGTGATCAGATCGGGGGATGTACATCAGTGCAAGGAGTTCCCCCTTGATATTGGTGGGTATCACTTTATCTGAAATCTTTTTTCTCTCAAGATGATCTAGTTTTTATTTCATAATAAGGATGGATTGGATAGTATCTTATTGATCCTATATTGAATTATATCACCAGATGGTGACTTTCACGTCACTAAAGGGCATAGTTTGTGTTAACCAGGTTGAATGGGATTTCTAGGAAATCTGAGCTAGACCAAAGATTCATGGGATGAGTAGGATGGCAAGCCAGGTTGCAAGTTTGTATCTGGATGATCATGGATTGTGTTAGGAGGTCTTTCCTCCAATGGTTGATCATTTAAGGGATGTCTTCTTAGATTAATTTTCTGGTTTACCTCCTAATAGAGAGGTGTATTTATCCATCGATCTACTACCATAAGCTACACTGGTATCCATATGATGGATATGATAGAGTTATAAGAGATCAATAGGTAGGTAGAGGACTTAGAGTCAAAGGGGTTTATTCAAACCAGTGCTTCTTAGTGGGGTTCTCTAGTCCTCTTTGTGAAAAAGGCAGATGTTACCCTAAGGTGTTTCAGTGATTAGAAAAAATTAAACCAGTTGATGATTAATAACCGGTATCCCTTAGAACAAATAGATGACATGTCTGTCAATATTCGGGGAGATAAGGTGTTCTAAAAAATTGATTTCTATTTGGGAAATCAATAGGTAAGTGTTCAACCTATATGCATACCTCTTATATATTCTTATAGAAGTTATGGTCTATAAAAGTATTAGGTTAGGATATATGGTCTCACAAATACACCAAAAAATTTTGTAATGCTGATGAACTGAGTTTTCCACCCTTGTCTACATTTGTTTGTGGTGGTTTATTTAGTAGATATCTTGTTGTATTCTCACAATCAATATGACCATGAAAAATATCATTAGATCACTTATGATAAACTGAGAGAGCATCAGTTATATGCTAATATCACAAAGTTCCACTTTTGGATGAATCATATCCACTTCCTGGTTCATTTTTTCTTAGAGGCATGTGTGTCAGTTGACCCAGATAAAGCGAGAGCTTTAATTTCTAGTAGGATCCCTAGAACTCCTTTAACATATAGTTTTTCTTGGGACTATATGTGTATTGAATTCATTTTATCAAGGAATTTTCATGCATGGTAGTGTCATGCATGGTCTTGATTAGTAAGGGTTTGAAGTTTGTATGGATAGATACATGTGATATAGCCTTTCAAGTGCTTAAAGGGAGATTGAATTTAGTATCGATCCTGATACTACCAGATCAGTTAATAATCTACACTATGTATTTTGATGAATTAGGTGTCGTTCTATGATTAGTGTTGATGTATGGAAAAAGAGTCATGGCTTATAGGTATCTAAATCCGAGGCCAAACAAGAGGAACTACTATACGCATGATCTATAGTTAGTTGTGGTTGTTCATGCTTTATGTTATTAGAGACATTACTTACTGGGAGAGAGTTTTGTGGTGTACACAGACCATAAAATCCTAAAGTACATATTTAGACAGTGTGATCTGAATCAAAGGGAGTGAAGGTGGGTGTGTACCAACAATATTTTGACATCAATATTTCCAACATTCTTAGAGAAGGAAATGCAGTGGTCGATGCATTGAGTAGGAGGAATCAGATATAAAAAATTCAGTATACCAGAAATCTTATGGATTTGGTCATTGAGATGAACATAGAGGTGTAGGAAAACTAGGGGTGGACATTTCTTTCATCCAGTGTTGTAACCACTACACTTCTGAATAGAGTGAGGATGAGGCAGCTCTCTGATTCGGAGAGCGTAGTCCTATGGGAGAGTGCGACAGGTGAGAACCCACCTTCTGTTTGGAGCATAAGAGAGGATGAGACCTGTATATTCATGGTTGAATTTGGGTTCCAATGGACAAACATGATGAGATGGTTCAAAAGTTTCATTCCATGGTTTGGGAAGTGAATCCCATCATTTCCAAGATGTATCATGATTTACGTCGTCGGTAATAGTGGATGGATATAAAATGAGAGGTGGATGGTATTATTATGATGTGTACCACCTATAAGTAGGTAAAGGAAAAAAATAAGTGATTATATAGACATTTAAAATAGTTACCTATTCCCGATTTTTAATTGGATAGTGTCTTGACATATTCTATTATTGGTTTTCTGAGGTCTCCCCGAGGAATTTATGTTCTTTGGGGTTTTTTGACCAGATCGTGAAGGTTTCACATTTCCTATAGATCAAGGAGACCTTTAGTGTTAGTGATCTTGGGAGTTTGTACATTCGTGAGGTAGTATGACTTCACAGGGTCCCACATGATATCATTTCAAATAAGTATGCCCAGTTTATGTCTTGTTTTTTATAGAGTTTGTAGAGAGTTATGGGTACACATATACTTCTGGGCATATTATACCTCCCTCAAGTTGATATCCTGTCAGATCATATATTACAGGTGCTTGATGACATACTATGAGCAGACATAATGGATTTTGGGGGAACTTGGGAGAGATACATTCCCCTAGTTGAGTTCACCTAAAATAATAGCTATCAGGAGACTATATAGATGGAACCTTATGGTTCTTTGTACTATAGGGAATTAATATTACCCCAATTCTAGTTAGAGTAAGGTGATTTATCTTTACTAGGATCGTGTCTAATATGGGATACTTATGAGGATGTTTGGTTTATTAAGAATTGAATGGGTACCGCACATACTCGATATAAATATTATGCCAATCACCGAAAATGACCCATAGATTCCAAGGTCAGGGATTGGATATTTTTATATATCTCAATGAAGCTAGGACATAGACATATTAGGAGACTTGGTAATATTTCATCATGATACGTCGAGTCATTCGATAATCTGGAGATAGTTTGTTTGGTAGTCTATCGATTACAGTTACCTCAGAGGTATCATGACATGAATGAAGTCTTCCATATATCTCAGCTACACCGTAATCATTATGATTCATCTCAAGTTTTTCAGATCGAGTGGGTTGAGTGATAGGTAGATGTGCCCTTTTTGGAGCATTTTATTTGTATCATTGATAGAAGTATAAAGTGTTTATATGGCTAATCAGTTCCTCTATTATTTGTGATTTTTCAGTAACTCCATTTATAGGATGATACATGGGAGTGAGAGGATGATGTATGTGCTCAGTGGTCATAGTTATTCTCATAAGATTCTTGACCACCCTTTAGAGGTAAATTTGGGGGTGAATTTATTTAAGGTGGAATATTATAAGGTAGTTGTTTTTTATATGAGGTATGAAACCTTTTTTTTATTTAAATTCTTTTTTATAGCCTAATTTGAATACCCTTTGAGGTCATGCGGGTATAGGGGGTGTTCATGGCTTGTTCGGATCCTAGAACCCATCTTTTAGTGGAAAAAAGCTAGAATACACAGTTAGTTGTAACAATGCGACCCAAGATGCATAGTTTAATGAAACAGTGCGGAGAATGATAGTGGGATTGAGAATACCACATATTTTTTCAAACCACACGAATGGAGGTCTATTCTTGTGCGATATAAAATAAATTTTTTGATAGTGTGTTGAGATATGGTTTATTCCTGGTTAGGAAAACAAGGTGAACTAACCCTATAAGGTTCCCCTTCTTACAGTAGTTCCCACATGATTGGCGCATGGTTTGGCCAACCATTATGCTGTAATTGTTTAGGAATAAATGTCCAATTTTATCTTAATAATCTTATAAACTAATTTATTCTTTCTATTTCTCCATCGTTGGTAGTGGAATACATGGGAGAGATATTTTAAAATAAAAGGTATTTTTAATCCCTCCTCTCCATAAGGTCATTGAATCGATCATCATCACTCTCATTAGATCCATGTTGATGAGTACTCGATTCCTTTAGTGTAATTATTTATTTGCCTTGGTATAAACAGTTCTGTTTAGGTGAAAGATAATTTTTCCTATTTCCATCTTATTCATTTGTTTTTTATTTTTCTTCTGATTTGAGTTATTTTAGGAGTTGATACTAGACAACAACTCTACTACCAACCTATAGTAGGTGGTCTATAATTTTCCCATTTTTTGGTTCTATATTAAGAAAGTTATCATTACTCAACCCAATAAAAATTCTATAACATCCTTGAAATTGAATTGAACAAAATGAATTAAATTAAATGGAACATTTTTGGGATTTCCTTGGTTCCTTTAAGATCTGTGGGTGATTATTTCCCCAACCAAAGTCACTCATGGGGTGTTCCCCTTGACTTAAAATTTGTTAAACCACCCATGGTGTGAGTTTTGGTGCTTTCCTAGTTAGAGGAATCCCATATATAAATTATTTGATTTCAATTTCTTGATTACAAGATGTTCTTCCACATTTTCTATGTGATACAATTGTTTAATTGTTTAATTGTTGATTTATGATTTTTTATATGAATGGGTAAAATCCTTGAATGTGATTGGATGTGAGTTTCTAAAATAGTGGTTATACTCATGGGACTTGAATGATTGTAATTGATGAAAGAATGAGGTCAATTGAGGTGGTAGCGGATACCGCAGAGGGTATACCTTTGATCCTAACTCTATCAGATGCCTTGGATCTTACACCTTGGATCTTGATAGTGGTGGTGGATGCCTTGGATGAAATTTCTCCTTGGTTATATATTCCATGGGATTACTTAGTCCTTTCAATCCCTTGGATCTAGTTTCTTTAGTCTCATGGTCAACATGGTCAGTTGATGAAATCCATGGACCCCAATTCAAGTCTAACCGAGTTTCCATTGAGATTCTCCTAGGACTCGATGAGGATGTCGTGGTCCACTATACCATGGATCCATCCCTAAGGGGTCTAAAATTATTTATTATATGGCACATATTTTGTAAATGTGACATGTTCGGTTATACTGTTCGGTTGTGGTTGTTTTGACACTTCTGGTTGTACGACATGGTCAATGTTGATTTAATTTAATGATTATATGGCAAGGTCATGGGTGATATGATATGTATGGATGCATAGTGAGGTCATGTTTTCTATTTCTATGTTTTTTGTAGCTACCTTTTTATAGTATCTTGACCCTTGTTTTTTAGGGGGATTATTGGACTATACAGGATCACATGCATGTAGTATACATGTCGTGGGAGATTTCCTTTCCATACTACTTACCTATGATATATATTTCACTCTGATTTAACTTGTTATATTATAAAATCATTACTTTTTATAGACCATTATGTGGTCACCTACTTGGATTATGTCTCACACTCTGTTTGATCCACCTTTGGGCACCTAGATAGACTTTATGGATAAAGGTTGGGACCACAGAAAGCACACATAGTTTGATGGTTGATTTTTTTCCATGATTAGGATCATGGGAGTAGAGGACTGAGCTGAGGATCATGGTTCCATCTAGAGATATCAACTTCTGGTATTTTTTGGTATTTTGATACATGTATTTCATTTTATTATATTATAACAATATTGGCTTCATTGTAGTGAAATGACATATATTATCATCATCTATATATGATATTACTTCTAACTTTGTTTATATATTCAATCTTCTTCATGTTTATCTATTGTATAAATGATTTACTACTTCAGCAACTGATTTTTGTTGTTATTATGATGTGTGACACTCTCGTAATAAGGGACTAGTATCCCCATGGACACACCCTAGGACCTTGCTTCTAGTTGTAAGCCTTTGGAATTTGGGGAGATGTTTTTGAGGCCATGTGGCCAATCAGGAATTGGGCACTACTGAGTGGCATCTGGGTCCCTGACATTACATTATCCTCCATCTATATCATTTTCTCTGTATTCCCATATGTCTGAGGATAAAATGTTTTAACATAGTATAACTGAGATAAAAAAGTACTCTATAAGATATTACACACTTATGAAATAAAATTATGATATTGATCTATGATGATCATCCTAAAAAATCTATGAATTCACCCCACCACCTTAGTATAGAGCCTTCCAAAAACATCCAATGCAATCAACTCCTTGATCGTAAATAAAAGATTTGAATTTATCAATTAATACGAAACATAAATACGGTATCATATTACCCCAATAATCAAAGTATATTTAACAAAACATCCATATATATATATATATATCCTCCCTCTTCCATTGGGTACCATCCAAAGGTTGTAATAGGCTATCTAAAACTCAAATCATAGCCTATTGATAGATAAGACATTGATACATAAACACTACCATTTTTTATATCCCTTTACAAAAAATATACTTTCCTAAAGTAATTATATATCATTGAATCTAAATATTTACTTAAAGAGGTGTTTTATAAAACTCTTGCAAAACCCCCTCTTACACCACTTATGGAACAAAAAGTTTCTCATGCAACAACATATGATGTTATCCATCCATTGTACATAACCTTAAGGAAAACGTATGAATGAAGTGATATCTTCACATTTATACCTCAATATATCCTTTATAAGACTCCTCTACCTAGTATAATATGGAATAATGTATTTCCATCTAATAAATGAAAGCTTTGTTACTAACTTCCTCTTTATTAAGATGCAAATATACATGCTCATCCATCAACCTCGACTCATACCCAACATCATGATAAACATATATATGTCTCTACCTTATCAACACATCATATACCACATTACCATTCCTTGAAGTATTAAAGATATCAATGATATAGTCTTGTAATAACTCTATCCATCCCAACTAAAAAATGTAGATCTTTTTGAGTAAATATATATTGAGGCACTTGTGATTAGTGAATACCAAAAATCATTCTTCAATTAGGTAATTTCACTAAAATTTCCTGAAAAATATATCATTATATTCTCTTGATCATAGGTATCATAATCATGTTTATGAAGAAATAATGATCTAGATGTATAAGAAATCATCACTCACTCCTACATCAATATGCAACCCAAGACAAGGTGAAATTTTTCATAACAAATTTAGAACATACCTTTCTCTTCAAGTAATGAAAGTATATAAAAACTAATCATTTTCTCTTTTAAATACTCAAACTTGGTTTCGAATTTATTTTTCTACACTAAATTCTAATCTACCCCAGTCAAAGTAGTTAAAGACATCAAAATATGAGATAAATCATATACGAACCTCCTGCAATAGCTTGAAATACCAAAGATACATAAAATCTCTATAATGTTCGTAGATAATAGACAAGAAATAAACACCTCAATACTTAAAGGGTCAAAATACACACCATGTTAAAACACAAATTTTTTAAATAAAAACACCTTACACATCTAGAATTTACATTTGGATAGTTTACCATAAAGTTTATATTATATAAGGATCTCTAAAACAAACCTCAAATTATTAGGATCATCTACCTTGACTACACAAGTATATATTCAGTGAAATATTCCATGAACTTGTTTAATAACTCATAAAAATTGATTTCCTTAATCCCGTAAATAAATTTGAAGCATCATGACTCCAAAACGCATTACCATGAACTCATCACTTGAAGGTGGTCATTGGAATGTCTTTCCCCCTCACCATATTCTATTGTATCCCTACCATAAATTAATCATTGAGAACCAACTAGTTCCATTTAACTGATTAAACAAGTCATAAGTCCTCAAAATGGGTAAAAAAATTCTTTATTGACACTTGGTTCAACCAAAGATAATAAATTCATTACAATAAACTACCACTTTCCTTCAATACAAACAATATTCGAGTATAAGAAAATATTATAGACCGAATGATACCATTTTATAATAGATCACCAACCTAAATCCACAGCACTTATATATATAATGGTTCAATTATATAAATAGGTATATAAATCAGAGAATCATTAGGGTGTGACACTATCCCAAACTCAATCTCAAATCAAGGGGTAGTGATATAACCTATTCAAGAAAAACAACCATAAAATCCTCCAAGACTCTTGAAAAATACTTCACCTTTGTTTTTTACAAACATTGTATGAATATTTCCAACTAGGATGAGATAGGTTTGAGAAGTTTTATATCCATATAATGATCACAATAACCGAAAAATGTTTCAAACTCATCATATTTATCATTGAAAATCAGTTACATCAGATAAAAAACAATAACAGCCTTCACATGGTATAAAAAATCCTAGTTGACGATTATTTCATATATTTGTATCTATAATAAGAAAAACACTCTCATAGACCAAAGATACCCCTCCATTATCATACACCATCTACAGACATCTACTAAACTAGAAAAACCTCTAATTAGTGTAGAAAATAACAGTGGGATAGGAAACTTATTCTCATTACGTTCTAGCACTCAGACTATGTAAGATGCAATAAAGTATTGTGATGTTTCTGAATCAGTCCAAGAGTAAACCATACAATGATAGAGACAAATGGATATTTGAATTATTATGGGTCCTCTTGGTCCTATGATCTCTGTCATATTCTATTATATTTATCCTTGTCCTTATCCTTTATTATTATGATTTCATCATCCACATATTCTACACTCGGCCCTTTTTCCGTATGGATGAATAATAACTCAAGGTTTCACTATAAAAACTCTATCACGCCTCAGTGATCTATGATCCTAAGGATTGGGATATTAATGACGAGTTCTAAGAGAAAAATTCATTTAAAATTGTTGAGGTTTATCTACTGGCATACCACTGACTATATGAGGGTTTCTAAGTATGGTAAAAAATGATATTATTATTATTGATTCCTACCATAGAAATAACATACCACACATGAGATCCTGATAGAAATAAGTAAGTTTTAATCACCATAGAAAAAAAAGCATGAGGGATGAGGGGGACTCCTCACTGGATAAAACTATGACTTATCGAAAGAATAAGAACCATGTTCTATAGATCCACTCTTGGTAATGTTTTTCCAGATTCCCTCTCAAGGTGAATCTATCCAAGGAAACATCTTCTTAATGACATCATCCTTTATCAGCACCTCAATATGAATTGCTAATATGAAAGGGATAACTAAATATTAGATCATCGTATTTAAATACTCCTCAAAATATAAAACCTTGCCTCATCCTCTGGAAATATAATAAGGGGTTAATGGTATGGTTTTATGAAACATAGTCCAAATTCAAAAAAACTCAATCTATCATTACGGGTAGTTAGAAAACTCTATAGTTTTGCTTGTTTAAATGTTGAAGATCAGATATTGACATAAAAATATCTCCTAAACCATAATCATTCTACCTCTAACTCATTATAATCACTAAGGGAAAACACCACAACAATTGAGTTGTAAATCATAACAAGATAACTATTTAAGGAATCTAATGCCTCTTCCTCACATGATTCATTCCAAAGACAATACCAATTTTTACATTCACCCATTTAGATTCTAATTATAAAGAGATCCCTCTTACTTTATAAGACTTATCCACTAAAATCATTGAATATTTTCTACTATGAATTATGAAACTCAGGATCAAACCATCTATGGTTAATTAGAGCATCCTAATTCACCTCAGAAACATAAATTACATGCCTTTTTCATATTACATACATATATATAAATATAAAACAACTCTTAATACCTAGATATAGAGTTTTTTATATTACTAAAATTCATTTTAATCCCCCTATATATTCATCAATTCATGAAAACTCAAATATAAATATTATTTATTTACCATACCTGAATATCTTCCCCAAAATTAGTACACTATTACTTAGGCATGGTCAATATACTATCAAATTACTTGAATCTAGTCATAGGGGAACTTCTGCATCCAATTCATTCACTTTAGATTATGTCACATACTAAGATCAACTGGAAAGATTCCCTACTATGCCAATGTAATCCTCACTAGTACCTAACTCTGAATTCTATCCTACAATAAATCCAAGGCTCTGATACCACACTAACATGACAAATCCCCACTTTAACCACTCATAAGTCATTAATGAAGCTGAGAATGACAATTGAATCTTGCCTCTTATAGGACATGGGTTGGTTTCTAGAATCAATATTATGTAATACATAATATAGTAGGCATTACACTCTTAAATCCTAGAAAAATAAGATGAACCAATATTAAAAATAATGAAATAAAACCAAAATTCCATATAGGATGTAAATATGCTTGGAATGTCATATGAAACAAAATAAGACATCTATAGGAAACTGATAAAAATAAAATCACCCCTATAGAAAACAACACTAATACTAACCAATCATTAAATCATATGCTAGTAAGGTCCAACATTATCAATAATGTTGTCCTATAAATCTAAAGAAGAAGAAAAATAAATATTTATTATTATGTTTGATGATAAAAGTATACCCAATAGGTTTCTCCCCCAAAACTCTCATATCGATGTGAAGGAATCATACTAAATCCATAATAGATAAATAGTGAAACCAAATTAGCCTCTATCCCAATTTAATTGAAAACCAATATCACCAAGGATCACTCTCTAAATTTTCATATAATAAAATAAAATAATAATAATAATAAAATATTGAAAATGATGTATCCCAAAATTGTTACCCCACTAATCTGGCCTCCCTCACATCCAAATGATATATGTTTTATCGCTCAACCCTTTACCGTATCCAGATAACACACCCACCAAATGAATCTGCATATCATTACCACATTGCACAACCTCATGTCATAACCCCCATCTACATCCATATACCATATCATATCCTCATGCTATTACTAGGTAAGGGTATTTTAAGTTACAGTAATATGTACTCTTGTAGAGGGGATATTCACCTAAATTAGTCATTTGATATATAGTATTAGTCCTACAAACCACAAGGCCTTTGAGATATTAAAGGCCTTCAGGCCACAGGGTCTCTAGGCCATCACCAGTGGATGGACCTTAGGCCATAGGGCCTTTGGTTCAACACTATTTTGTAGAAGGAAAAGTGACAGGGACTAGGTGAACAACTCACACTACTACCAAATAGGCCTTTAACAACATTGGCCTTTATTAGTTCTAGAAAAAAGCACTGGTAAAGGTCTATATATCATCACTCAAAATATCACTCACAAAGGGAACCATTTATTAGTACTGATAATGGATTACCTTTATCAGTTCTAATAGTAAAGCTCTTATAAATAGTACCCATTATCAATGTTTTTTAAACATTGGTAAAGGACCTCATCCTCGGGAAAATCACACCTAGAAATAGCACAAGGGAGGAAGATCCTTTATCTATCATTCTACTACATCCATTGATCAAAAACATACTATAGGGATGGACCCCCCCAATACACTATACACGCCTATATAAGCCTTACATGGGCCCATGTGAGCCCTGACCCATCCCTGTGTATAACTTAGCCCTCCACCCACCATCAACTTTCAGTCATAAAGGACCATGCCTAGTGAGTAGCCATTTTTTTAAAAAAATCCAATAAAATAATAAAATTATTAAAAATAAAAAATGAAATAAATAAACAAATAAGAATTAAAAATGAGTTAATTAAAAAATATTAAAAAAATTAATTAAATAAATATTCATAAATTTTACATATATATAAAATATAAATATTAATAAATAATTTATATTATATATATATATATAATGAATAAAATGAAATAATTAAAAAATTAAAAATTAGTCAATTAGAAAAAAATTAAAAATTCTATAACTTAAATATTTATTGATAAAAAATAATTAAATTTAACATACTTATATATAAATTATAATTATTAATAAATAGTATTTATTAAATATAGATATAAAAAATAATAAATTTTAATAATTAAACAAATAAAAAATTAAAAAGACTAAATTAAGAAATATATAAACATTTTATTAATTAAATAATTATTGATAAATATGAATAAATTTAATATTTATATATATATATATATTATGTATTAATAAATGTTATATATTAAATATAGAAATATAAAATGAATAAATTTTAACAATTAAAAATGAATAAATTAAAATTTTAAGAAAAAATTTATTAATGAAAAAAATTAAAAAAAAAATGAATCTTTTTAATATATATATATTTATTATAAATTGTAATAAATAATATATATGAAATATAAATATAGAAAATTAATAAAATGTAATTATAAAAACCATATTAATGTCTTATTCATTTTAATGGGTTTTATACATAATTATTCATTAATAAATTTAATATAGAAGTATATTAATATATATATATATATATATATCAATATATATAATATTTCATAAAATATTGTTTATATAATACAAAATATTTAGGCTCACACTAAAAATTAATATTAAATAAAAATAATGACTAATTGCATTGAGTAGTGAACATGAATTGAGTGTCATTTGATTTTTTGATTTAATATATATCAAATGTGTGTTATATTTATTTCACACATACATATACATAATTAATAAATTTTTATATACAATGCACACACTCAAATATTTATGTAATTGATGAAATCTTATATAGAATCACAAAAACCTAATATTTATATAGTGTATTCAAATTTTAGTATACATTTTAAAATTCCATTTTTTAACATGATAAATTTAATATCTTACATTATTAATCTGTAAATTTTATTTATTTATTTTAAAAATTATTACAGTGAAGTATTATTTAATGTTTTTTAATATTTTTTTAGAAATTAATAATTTTATAAAATTTATTAATTTATATTTATTTACTATGTTTTAATATTTTCAGTATATATTCATATTTATTTTATTATATATCCATATTTTTCAAAAATTTATCTTTAATTAATAAATCATGTCTATTTTACCCATATTTTTAAAGTGTACTCATTTTTAATTAATCAATTTTAGTCATTTTTAGCATGCATTCACATAAGATCATATATTCATTAATAATTTCAAAAATATATTTTTAAATAAATATTTTTATAAATATATATTTACTATATTTTTAAATTTATATATTTAAAAATATAAATAATTGAAATATAATTTTTTTATTATTATTAAATCATTATAGATAAATAATTATATATATTATAATTATTAAAATTTTATAATAAATTTATTTAAATAATTAATATATTTACTACATTTGTATTCATATTTATATAAATTTATTATATTTATATATAATGATATAAATATATTTATTATTATAAATAATTACTTATAAATATATTTATAATTATATTTATTTATGAATATATTTATAAATTTATATCTACTATATCTATAAAATTATGTATTTATATTTATAAAAAAATTATTTTCTTAAAAAACTATTAATATAATTATAAATAATTATATTATATATTTAAATAATTATAAAATTATATTAAATATATTAAAATAATGAATATATTTAATATATTTATATAATTATATAAATACATATAATTATTTAAGTAAATTAATAATCATATGAAAATATTTAAAAATATTTTTATTTAAAATTATAATTATAAATCTTTTATCATCGCTTAAACTTTAGAGCAGATAAAGTTGCCTTTTATCAAGATTTTTTAGTGTTGGAAAATATGGGTTTTATTAGTTCTTTTTTAGCACTAATAAAGATATATCTTTATCAGTGCAAGAGAAGCACTAATAAATATATCTTTTATCACTGATTATTAATTTAGTGCTGATAAAAGATATCTTTATCCGAAGTTGTTTGGAAGCACCAAAAAAACCTGGCCCGGTCTATTTAGAATAACCCTATCCTCCCTAATTTCAATCATGATTCTAAAACTTTTGCGGAAGTCCACTATTCTTGATAATCCTTTACTTTCTCTTAGACAAATCAAACCTCAAATCCAATGTATGGTATTCTTTTCTCCTCCTCTATCATTGGTTGCTTATTTGGGTTCTCTGGTTTGCGTTATTGTGGTGTTTTCTTTGCTCCTTTCATCTCTTCTCCCTCATGCTCAGTAGAACCTCCTTGGATCCCTAAGAGGGTTTCTACATACTTATACTTAAATTTTTGTGCCTCTCTCCTCAATTTTCATTTATTTTTCGATATAAATCCCCTCTTTCTTCCTTCTGATTAAGGTGACTTCTACCTCTATTCTGATCAATTGAGTTTTGTTTTTCTCTTCTAATCCTCCATTTTATAAATCATATAATTCTTTATTATTTTTAAATTCATTTTTATTTAAATTATACCTATGTGTACTATTTATAATATATTTGGAAAAGATTTTGGTTAAATTTCATTGATTTTGTTTAAATTATTTTGAATTAAATGTTTTATAATTCCAAGTGTTTCATCATTTGTTAATGATCCATTTCAAGTTGATTTTAATAAAAACTTAAAGGGTTAGGCTATATTTTGGGTTTTAATGGAAGAAACAAAGTTTTAATGAAATGTTTGAAATATAAAAATGGTGTGTTTCAAAATATTTAAAATGATTTGAAATATTTTAATTTCAAATGAAATAAAAATAACTTATCATCAGAGTTAGAATTTTTTGAATAGCTATTATGGTTATTTAAAATGGGTTTATAACTCATTCTACCATCATTGATCACCGCTTGTATTTTGTGTCCTTTTTTGGGATGTTTATCAATTTAAAATGTATGTATGATGTGAAACGGTTTGTTATATGAAAGGTTTTTGGAGGGGAGGTGTATGGTATTGCTTTTTTTAACATATGTTTTTGTATTTCCATTTTCTTCTCACCTCCTCACTTGGTTTATTGTTCATGGTATTTATTAGTAACTAAATGGTATCTTGGATGATTTAAAACTCTAGTTTAGATTGTGTCTAGCTAGATTGGGATTGGATTATTGGGTGGGACTGGGTTATTTAGTACTTCAAATTTTTTTGTTCAGTTTCAAAAATCAAATATATTGATGATACTTGATAAGTTATCATAAAAAATCATTCCTTCTAACATAATAAACCCATTAATTATTTAATTACTGTTGTAATCACTAAATCAAGTTTAAGTATTATTTATTGACATATAATTCATTTAGTTTATAGTGAAAGGAAATTAATTTCTTTGTAATAAAAGACAAGGTATAATATTGAATACTTAAATAAGTATTTTTATACCATTTAAACATGTAATTTAAAAATAAATCCACGTTTATTAAAACTAATCAAGATATAAAAACATAATTGTGTACCAAATAGTAATTTCCTTTCTTGAAAAAGCATCAATGAAATGTGAATATTTAGGTTACATTATCAAATTATTGTGAGTTAACATAACCCAAACATATTACAGATACATTAATTTATGGATATTAACATGGTTTAAATCTTATATAATTTATAAAAAAGAAATTATATAAATTAAACAATGTAAATAATTAAATAGAATAATCCCAAAAATTAATTTCATAAAATAATTGATTTTAAAATAAGTATACATGTTTAACAGACCTTCAACCATAAACCAAGCATAAATATATAATGTGAACAACACAAATGATTTGGTTTCCATCGCACCACACTCAATCTCTTGAAAAAATATTATTCAGTCCTCCTCAAGTAAAATTTTCACTAAAAATGCTCAGTTTTACCTATTGATATGCTATCTCATGACTCTTTAACAATTACTAAAGATCCCAAATCATCCCATGATCTTCTAAACACCCACAAAAATGTAAAATAATTAAAAATGGTACAGATTCATGGATGGGTCTTTTTCAAAAAAAACAAAATTTTCCATCTTTCTCGCACCCCACGTACTATAGAACCTCTAATTCTACTCACACTTAGATAAATTCCAATCAAAACTAAGATTGATATCAACCATAGACTCCATCTAACACCTCATTATCTTTTGGAAAATATTTTTCAATTTCATGAACATTTGTAACACCTTATTGATGTTTATTCGTGTATAAATTGTATGGCATGTGAAATCTTGGATTTGTTACTTATTGTGTGATATTTTATAAAACTAGTTTTTCATAAAAGAATAGTCCCTTGATGGAATTATGAAAGAATCTCATGGAAACCTCAGTATTTATGTTGTTAGTCCAAGGAAATCATGTTATGCATGTTCATTTATACCTAACAATGGAATCCATAATAACTACACTAACTAAACATTTTTGAGATATAGAGACACTTGTAGCAAAAGAATCCTACCCCCTAATCCTATAGCCTTGGGGAAATGTCTGAACTAGGTAATCGTGATCACTAAGAGTGTGATGATACTTGATCCCTGACCTAAAATTCCTTAAAAATTATTTACCATGGTGTTAGGATTTAAATTTTAATTTACTCATATCTTCTAAAAAACATTTTATCCATCCCATCTTTATAAAATGTTTATGAAATGTTTAATAATCATGATTTTCATTAGAGTAGGAGTTGTACTATTCATAATTTTTATGTTCATACCTATTATAGATTTCATTTTTGAAAAAGGAAACTAGTTTTTAAATGTTAAAGTTGGTTTTTAAATTAAAAAATGAAGTTTTCATTAAAATGATCTAAAATGGATTCAGTGTTTTAAAAATCATGATGTTATTTTAATGTGAACTTGTAATGTTTTAGGAATTTCTAAGTGTAAATTTCCATTGTAATGGTTTCAAACACATTTAAGTTCTTTTTAAAAGTTTTTAAATTTGGTTTCACAAGTTTTTACATGATGCTAAAAGTTTTTATGAGATATGGGGTTCATATCCCATTAATTGTTTTGAAAAATATTCATTAATTTTCCTATGGAATTCAAAATAATTTATTTCAAGGAGGGTTTTAAAATTTTACAAATTATACTTTTTAAATTTAAAAGTTATTTTCAGATGAGATTTGGAATTTTTAATTAATATTTGGTAGTTTAAAAAATTTTGGTCTCTTGAGAAATATTTTCTTAATGTAGTCAGTTTCATTATGGAATTTGGAAAATGGTTTTTAAAATAATGGATATAGTATTAAAAATGACTCATTGTTTTTATAAATTAACCTAGAAAATGTATTTCAAATATAGTGGTTTATTTTTATTTGTTGATATGATGTTGGGTACTCTTTTTCACCAATCCCAAGTTGAGTTTCTCTTTGTTCTATGGACTAAAACTTACTCTAATTTCCAGGAATTGGAGTAATGTGAATTCATCATGGTCCCTAAATGTTATGAAAATATTGTTTCTCTAATATGAATGGAATAACTTTAAAAATTTATCATTATTCACATCATTCTCTAGTTTATATGGAAAACCATTGAGTATTTGGTAGTTTTTGAATCAAACCCCATTTAAATAAATAGAATGAAATATAGTAAGGATATAAGTACCGAATCATATACTGATATAAATCATGAATCACTCACAATAACGTTATTTTTTATTCCTTTTATTCCAACATAGATCCTCACTATATTGTCTGAACTATATGGGGCTAGGAAATCATGCATATGTTTCTACTATGAGAGCATATTATAGCCTTGGTGAATTAATTTTTCTATTCAAGGGATAGTGGTTGATGTATACTCAAGCCAAGGTGATCATTTATCTCAAACCATTGGGAATGGGGAAATGGGTATAAAAGAGTAAGGGAACTATGAACATGTATTGTATGATAATCTCATATGTCAAACCATTGTGTTTATAAGAAAATTTTCATCTTTAGGAAACAAACTATGAAATGGTGTATAGTGCTTCACTAACTCCCAACCCAGTAACATTTAGATTTAAGGAGACAACTATCATAATAATTAGCTTTATCTCCTGGATATTTATTATTGAATTTGTTTCTTTATACTCATCCCCTATATCTTCTGGATATGAACATATGTTTCTTGAACTACTCGGATAAATAGGCATCCCATACTAGGTACCAGTGATCATTTTGGGTTTCCTTTATTAAAATTTTCTATAACTTTTACCTTTTATTATTAATATCTTATGTGTATCTATTTATTTATTTTAAAAATGATAATTTTTTTGAACCTAATAGGATGGATGTGAATCAAAAATGAATTCATTCTTATCATATGACAAAAATAGTAAGAATATATAGTTAAATAGTTCATCATGTTTTCAATAGAGAATTTATTCAACCCTTCTCAAATACTTTTTCCAAGTTTACATTGACTTATTTAGGAAAAAAATTCTATAACAGTTTTAAGAATATTTTATTTTTCATATAATAGATCATATCGATAAATATTTGACTAAACAGTGGGAAAAACTAATCGTGCACACCAAGTGGGTTGATAATGTGGTTTATGGATCATTTTCATATTAATACATGTCTAAATAATGATTAATATCGCTTGTAAGTAATGAAAATGGAAATTTAGGATGATATTCTTGATTTTCCAAAGATGTTCTAGAATTTAAATAGATGTGGTAAGATACAATTGTATACCAATTGTACTAAATACACAACATTATTAGTGATATTAAAGTTGTATAATTTTAAAACTTGAAATGGATTGATAAATAAAAGACTTATAAAACTTCTTCATCTCTTGAACTAGATGATACTAGAAAAAAATGAGCTTCCATGTAGATTATATAATGCTAAATTAATTATACATTCAATGGGTTTGATCTCAAAAAAAACATGCTTGTCCAAATGACTTCATTTTATTTCTCAAGGACCATGAACCACTCATATAAGTCTCTAAGGGTGGTGTGGATTGTTATAAAAATTATGAATCAATTACTTTGAAATTTTTATGGTACATTCCAATCATTACATTTTTATATTAGTATATAGATGTTAGTAAACTGTGATACAATTTACAAGACATGTAGATACAAGAATTAAAGATAGGAACCTACACAATATAGAAGGCTCCTATTAGTGAACGAAAATTGATTATGAGTATCCTCAATTTGAAAATAATTCAAGAAAATTCCATCTTTCGTTATATACAGATGGGATAAATCCTATCACTGTGTATAGTAGTACTCACAGTAAATGGCCCATCATGTGGTTAAATTATAACTTTCCTCCATGGTTATTCATGATTCCAAAATACATTATGTTGCCTCTACTTATATCGGGACTAAAACAACCTAGTAATATTTTTGATATCTATTTGGATATATTGATCAAGGATTTTAAATTAATATAGGATACAAGTATTACAATGTATAGGTATAATAGAAGTGTAGAATTCATATTAAGTGTCATGTTTTATGGGATGATAAATGAATTTCCTAATTATTGAAATTTTACAGGCTATAGCAAAAAGGAATGTTGGGGTGTCACATTTGTGGGGAATGCACACACTCATTATGGTTGAAATATTCCTTGAAGATAATTTTTTAGAGCATCATAAATTTTTTCCTCGACGACATAAATAATGATTCTAGATGAAAACAATTGATGGGAATACTGAACAACTACAACACCATCTCCACTAACAGGCAATAAACTATTCAATAATGTAAAATATATTGACACTATTTTAGATAAACCATTTTTGAACAACCTTATGAAATTAGTTATTAAAGATAAATCAATTTCCTATGAATTTATTTATTGGAATTGTTTTTACATCATTAAACATTCAAAATGTCATGCATGTAGAAAAAAATTTATTTTGGTGTGTTATTGGAATGTTAGTAGATGTTCTTGGAAAAACAGTATATGGAATCAAGTATAGTTTAGACATGATTAAAATGGGGATAAAGAAATATTTGGCACCATTGAAGGTTAAAGTGATTAAGTTTCTTCCCCCATAAGCTCACACTCATTCCAAATAGAAAATATTACAATTCTTCATTTTCTATAATAGTGTAAAAGTTCCTAAGGGATATTCCTAAAAAAGAAAGAATGTTGTTTCATTGAATAATTTTATGTTATAGAGACTAAAATCACATTATTTTCTTTTTTATTCAATATTTTGATGCCCATGGATTTATGTTTCATTCTTACTAAAAATATAGAACATACATTAACCAAAATCTACATCTTTTTCAAAGCTATATATTATAAAGTTACAGAATCATTTTAGTTTCCAAAAATGAATAAAAAAGGTTTCAGTCATATTATGTGAATTATATATATTCTTCCCACCATCATTACTTGATATAATGGAATACCAATTGGTTTACTTTGTTAGATAGGTTTAACTATGTTGTCTTATCCATTACATATGTATGTAACCCATTGAATGATATATGAATATTTTGAAAGGCTATTTTATGAATCAAAGTCGTACAGAAGGTTGTATCATAGAATTATATATTTTTAATGAAGTTATTGAATTTTCTAGAGATTACCTATTAGTTGTTGATATCATAAATATCAAAAATTATCTTTATAGAAAAAGCCTTATGTGCGAAGGGGTTTCTAATAGATATGTTGTTACACTTACCATCATAGAGTAGAAGAAAGAAAAACATTACATTTAACATAATAGTGAAGATGTTGATCCATACATTGAATCCCACAAAGCCATTATTAAAGATTTTAATCCATCAAGGGTTAAAGTATGGATATCAAATACACATAATCAATAGTTTATAAGATGGGCTAAAAATTATACTTATAATGAGTTATCTAAAAATATTAATTCAATTTTCTAACCACTTAGATGGCTAACCAAAGGACATAATGAGAATTTTAAATCTTAAACTGGTTTTGTAATAAATGGTTATACGTTCTATATAAAATAACACAATAACTAAAATATAATGCAAAATAGATAAGTTATGGTTGTGGTGTAATCGATGCACATATCCGGTTCCAAAGAAATAAATCCAATTTATGTGAATATGTCATATTTTGGAATTATCTAACATATATACAAGTTATGTTATACAACACTTCATGTTCCTCTTTTCTGTTGTAAATGGGTTGGTGGTAGAAGTGTAGTTAAATTTAATTAAATGGGCTTCATGAATATGAGTTTCAATATGGGATGGGAAAAGGATGAGTTGTTTGTAATGGAATCACTAGTAGATCAAGTACTTTATTTCTAAGATCCAGTAAATAAGAATTTATCAATTGTACTACTTATGATGGAAACAACTATAGGGTTAGATTCACATTCAATCGAGGATGAATATTTCATTGGGAGATCACATTCAGTTCACAGTGGTCCCAATGTAGACATTTTCTAGTACCTTATAGGGAACCACAAAGAGGGGATTTTTATTCTCAATATAGGACCCAAATCCCTTCATCCTTTGAAAAAAAAGATTTCAATGAGAAGTTTATATTTTTTTTTAATATAATATGATTTTCATTATAATATTATGTGTTCTCTATTATATTAACATAATATAAATTAAATGATTGAGTACTTATAAAGAAAATTTCTTATAAATAGGATGGTGTTAACAATCTCAGGGAAGAATGGGTAGTTAATGCTAAGATAATAGAATTATTAGGTAATCAACCACATATTGAAGAAATAAAATATTGAAACAAAATTATAGTGTTGACTAAAATTATCTTGGTAAAAATTAAAGTGAAAACATTTGGGGTTGGTTGGAATAAAGGAACCTATCCTATTTACCCCAAAAATTCAATGTTTATTAGTTATGATGGGGTCACAAAGGGGATGAATTTTCTGATTAATATAGATTCTTGGTGCCCAATATAACATCTAACAAAGGAGATCTATTGAAAATATATAATGGTAATGTTATGATAACCTTTCTTTACTTTTCCAAAAACTATGTAATTAATCGTAGAATTAATTTTCATTTTTCCATACAATGTTAATTTTTTGAGATTGTTTTCATAAGAAATATCTCTTAATTGACACGGGAAAATCCCATAGAGGATTTAGGACTCTTCTTACAAAATTTCATCTAAGTAATGCTGAGGGGGGAGTAAATCCCCACCCACTAGTTACTTATGACCATATTTTAAAATAAAGAACATGGAATTATTTCATCAGTATTTATGAAGAAAAAATAAAATTAGGTGAATTTTAGTCAATAATATATTATTTTACATTATTTATTTTATTAAATCGAAATAAGACATTTAATATATAAAACAAAAAAGGTGTGATGGAAATAAAAAATGTGCATACAAACCAATGACAGCTTATCGGAAAGAAAGGATGGTATACGCTTCACTAGAGAAAATATTGGTATATATTTTAAATCAACAAAAAAAATTATGTGATATAAAATAACATATGTTCCTTTTTTTATATCCATATTGATGAATCAGAATCTGAAGCCACTTCCATCCCACATCATCTGTTATGGAAGTAGGCATGTGTAAATAAGAAGGGTAAACCACTGGATGGAAACACAAAATCAGAATAAGAAACATGTTTAATTATGAAATAAAAGTAATTATTTATTCATTATAACATTATTAAATAAAACATGTATTTATGTTCATATGTTTTTATACGGTTTATACACAAACTTGGTAGTGACCATAGCTGAAGAAATATTACTTTCAGTAACTTTGAAGAAGACGGGATAATATGGTCATGTTATCGGAGTGGTTTTTCAAGTGTCTCCATGAATATATTTCAAGAAGAAAAAATGACAAGAATATACATATAAGATGATAAAATGATTGATAGAAAAAATAGTTCTTTTACAATATATTATTATCTAGTCTGTTTTTGAGGATCAATATATGAGAAATGATCAAAGTGAACTGGATGTGGGATAAAGATATGCACATAATGAACCAAATGACCCCGCTAGATTTGAGTCTAGTCATTACCCTAAACTACATACCTTACATGGTATAATCATGTTTTATTACTCTTTCTTTTAAATGTGAATCAAAAAAATTTTGATAACTTTATTATACTAATTTTTTTTGGGTAAAGATGTTTGTGATTTTTATCTATCAATGCGCATCCACCACCTTGTTACAAGGGGTACAGTGTATAACATCTCGATATACAAGATACATAATAAATAACTACCAAATTTTCACATGATGATATGTATTGGGGTAGCTGAAGAGATGATCGTTGAGTTTCTTATTCTACTTTATGATCTAGATATTACAACGGTCAATGTTAATATTAGAAATTTTGTAGAATGGATATATAATGTTATAATGATTTACGATATGTGTCTTTAACAAAAAAAATTCCTTATGAAAAAACTATAAAAGTTAATGAAAAAATGTTTAAATTGAGGTATGGTATTACAAGAAGATATAGAATTAGAGAAATAGAAATTCATATTAGGACAATCATGGGAATCTACCAAGAAATAAAAAATGACTTTTTGAGAGTATCTTCTCCCTCAAGTTCCATTGAAACAATTATTATAATTACAAATTCATATAAAAACTACATTTAAAGATGAAAATATTTATGAAATTCAATATGAAGAAGAAATATTTGATACTTTCATTATTTACATAGTTAGTCTTGAGAGTATAAATGAGATTCTCAAGTTTGAAAGTATGGGATTATTAATTGTAAACAAATACATAAGGTACATTTTCATAATATTTATTTTCAAATAATGATCTAATATGTTCAATAAATTTAATAACTCTTCATATTTTCTATAGGATTTTATATTAATACTATATAAAGGTAAAACCATTAGAATCGTGATTTGAATTCATTAATCCTTGTATCATTTCGTGGAAAGAAACATCTTTAGAGAATAAAGAAATTGATAAGAAGAAAGATAAGATATAAAACAAATTTTACAAAAAAAATTAATAGACGACGTACTCTATTTTATAAGTAAAATGTAGGTGGTAAAAATACACAATCAAATCACTTAAAATATATTTTTATTCTTTATTACTTATTTGTTTTTATTTTTTAGGAAACTATATATTTTTTTAACTCAATTTAGACACCCTAAATATTTATTTTTTGGATCCAATCCATTGATATCCAAAAAACCAACAATAAATGATATGTATTATGGATTTTTAATATAATACAAATCAGTATTTTATAGATAAATTTTGAAATATATTTTTATTCTATGTTTTACCAAGAATTTGTTTATGTTAGGGGGTTAGCTAAATATAGGCTGAACCGTGGCATGAAGTATCTGACTGGATATAAAAAACCTATAGATTAGTTAAATTGGAACATATTAATGTATATATATAGAAAGATTTAAATATAAAAACATATTTTAAAACAATGTACTTATTTTGTTAAATGTTTCTTTAGTTTTTGAAGTAATATAGTGGAAATTAAGGGGGATATTATGTTTTCAAATTTATGAGAGATATCATATAACATGAAACTTCAAAAGGTAAATATAATTTCACTAAAAATATTTATTAATCATTTTTTAACCATATTTTCATAATGCTACTAATATTTATGATAAACTTTATACTCAAAATAAGAAGTAAATTTGATTAAAAATGAGTGGCCAGTGTACCTAGTGTTAGAATATTTTTTTAATAAAACATAGCTGATTAACAATTATATTTGTGATATAGTAAAATTTATGACCTTATAAAAATATTTGTGTGTGAAAAATTAGTATCATAATGGTTACATATTATTTTTTATCTGTTTCTCAATGATAAGTAAAATGGTGGAAATCAATTTTTTTATAAATGAGAAGAAAACACTTTTTTAGAATGTATACATGAATTATGAAGAGGTTAATTACTAATACTTATATAGTTAATTTTATCATCATTTTATATACTTTTTTTAGTGAAGTTCCTTATCATTTTTTAAAAAACAAAATTAGACTAATTCTTAATCTAGGGTTCCATTGTGGGTGGTGCTAAATTATAGAAGAAAATAAAAATAAAGTGGTTTCACCTTGGTGGGTGGTGGAATTATTTGGGATATTGGATCCTCAATTAAATGGTGATATAATATCAAAGTGGTTGTTTCATTTAATGTAGTGTGGTTTCAAATAATTCATATAAAATGAGGATCTCAACTATTTGATTGCGGAATAAAAAATCCATGGTAATGGGGAGGAGTGATATGTTGGGGTGAAACATATAGAGACCTTTTCCATTCTATGACATGATCTGATGATCATGTCACAATGCAGAGGTAATGAATTAAATCATGAGTTTTTTTAAAAGGTTGGGGCCGAAGGCTCAATTTATTATTTGAAAGAAAAGACCTCTTTAGACTGGGTAGGGGAGACCCATTACATAGCCCGAAGGCCCAAGGCCAAGTGGCCTGAATACAAGGCTTGAAAGCCCATTTTTTGGCCCAAAGGACCCCTTGGTGAACAGTACTGCTACAGTACATGCGCTGCTACAGTACCTGCTACAGTACCGCCACCACTACAGTATATTCCACAGTCCCTCCACCGCTACAGTGTTTCCACTGCTATAGTGTCACCGCTGCAACAGTACCTACTACAGTACCTGGGAAATTCACCCCTACCCGGATTCGATCCTAGGTCTTTTGGATGCCAAGTAGGAGCTTGTACCACTAGGGTACATGCTCGTTGTCAATTAAATCATGAGTGGTAATTCAATTATAGATGCATTTGGGTTTTACATTTTATCTTCTTATAATCTCATATACTATATAGTGTATATATAAGACATTTTTTATTTTTTAAAAATTATTTGGATTCTTTTTTATACTCTAGTAATTTATGAAGAATTTTTTGATCATTTTTTTGATGTATGGTAGTAATATTTTATTATTTTTCAATAATGATGACTATTGATGTCATTATAACTTGTTATTTTAATAAACACTAAAAAAATATTCAATGTGATGTTGTTGGGGCTATCTATAACTTTTGTAGATATCTATCATAGATAACGAGAGTCCTATGATGATATTGATTAAATTAAAATGAAGAAATTTAATTATAATTATGATAATACTTATTTAATAAATCATAGTAATAAATAATGTGTTTTTTATGAAAATCCAATTAAATTATATCTATAATTCACTAGAATATTTTTTATATTCTCTTATTAAGTTTTTATTACCAATGTTGTCTCATCTTCCAATATTATCCTTCTTTTGGGGGAGATCATAGTTTAATTAATATGTTTTCTTAATGAGAGTTTGGACTTTTATATCATCCCAAAAAAATTATTAATTTCATATATCACACTCTTCTATAGTTTCAAAAAATTATTGGGAATCCATACAAGTAACACATTAAGTTTAAATTTGTTAAATGGATTTACAAAAACTAATTTTTTTGAATGTACGTGATGTGAAACTAAATCGTCCCACCATTGTATCACAAAGAATCTCTCAATAATTACATGAGTATTATTGTTTAAAAAATTATTATTATAAATATAGATACTTTTTCACTAGCTCACCATCAAAACATGTGTCTACTAGTTCATCACTAATCATCATGTTCACAATCATTATATAAAATGATCCTTTCTCACATGCTCATAAATAAAAAATCAACATCATTCTCAATAAAAAATATAAGAATAGGTTTATTCCCATTTTGATGAAAAAATAATGATGAGGTTATGTTAGAGTTTATAATAAATAAGGATATTTAAAGGTATATACTAATCTATAGCACAATTCAGGAATAATTAATGGATGATCTATATTTTAGTGTCATTTGGACGCTATAAGGGGCTATACTAATGTTTAAAACTATTAAAAAAGGGTAAGGAGTTTATAATGAAGTCTGGTGTCTTCTAAAAATACATAATGGGTAACAATAAAGTTTTTTAAATCATATAAGGTAAAAAAATTATTATGGGTTTTTTACTCTCTATGATGGGGAAAAAGAAAGATATATTTTATTATGTTCCATAAAAACTAAGATGTAAATATTTATTTCAGTTAAATCAATGAACTATAATATTTTAACACTAATGTGTAATGTTTTATAGGAATAAATAAAATTATAAAGTATTTTTTAGTATAATTAAGGAATATAAAATGTGTTATACTATTTTTTTATAGAAGGAATTAAGGAAAATGTTTGTATATGATTTTTACACCAACCCAAAAGGATATAAATTTTTATGGTAATTTTGGATAATACTTGAATATCATGTTATTGTAATGCGGTTAAATATATCATGTTTTTGGGATTTACCTTCTAAAATATCTCATATATATCCATAGTGGGTTAATATAAAATTTTATAGTTTGGAAATGTAGTTTAAAATAGTAGGACTAGGAATTCTAATTAGCTTTGACAAATGAGGGTTATAATTTTAAGTAGTGATGAAGGAAAAAAGTGTTTTAATTTTGAAAATGTTGTGTAAAAAATAAAACCTTTGTGATGAGGTTTATATTTTAGATAATTTAATAACAAAATATCATATAGGTAATCAACATTTATATAGGATGGTATTTCATAGAGTTTAAGGTCATGTGGTAACGACCACTAATGGAAGTTTAATTTCATATTAGATAGTCAAATGTATTTTATTTTAGGGTCATGTAAGATTGACTAAATTCATTATATTTTAGTTTCATGTGATCAAGAATAATTATATTATAGTTTAATTATATATAACTAGAACAAATTTCCTTTTAGATGATTTTATAATAATTTTATCTACTTTTTTTAGTTAATTTCCTCATTATTTTTATCTAATACTTATTTTTTTAATTTTAAGAGAGATCTTAAATAAATGAATTCACAAATAAGTATGATTCACTCATATACTATGGTCATGTAATCAACAAGGATTATGTACTCATAATAATGAAGTTTTCTTTTTATTCTCTAATTCATTCAACATTATGGGTTATCAAACTACAATATTGTTAGATGGACCAAAATGTTGACTATATTATTGGAAAAAAATATAGGATGGAGTAAACTATACCACAAACTGATACACAGTATACCCAGTATGACTCAAATTGTGTTATATAATTTTAAAATTGAAATTTTATAAATGTATTATTTAATATTTATATTTAATTTATTGTTTTCTAGTATTATTAGGATAATAATTATTTTCTTATACAGGTGGATTCTTTTTCTTGATTATTTGTTTGTTTGTTCAAATATTCTTATTCTTGTGAGAGATTGTACTTCAATGTTGAAACATAGATAATGGAAAGACGAAAATTGGACAATCATCCACACCACCATTTGATACACAACGTTCTTAGTATGACTAGATCTGTATGTTTTTAGTTTTATAATTTACATTGTAATACAAAACACGCATCACATACTCAAAAATAAAAAAAAATTCATATTATTTTTATATTTTATCCCCAAGATACATAAGTCAATTGTGATGTGTATGAAACAGTATCACCCAAATCTAATGCTTGGTGTTACTAGTCTGACTCCAATTGTGTATTTTTATTTAAAATTGACATTAATTTTTATAAAAAGGAAAACTGACATACTCAAAAAAACACATTTGGATTGTTTGATATTTTAGTAAAATTATACATAAGTCATTTTTTATGTGTAAGAATCATACACACCTCAATATGAAAAATGGTGTTCTTAGTATGACTCAAATTGGGACATTTTATTTAAATTTTACATTAATTTAAGTAAAAAAGTCAAGTGACATACTCAAATAGAAGAAAAACATTAATATTATTTCAAGACATTAGTAAAATGATTGATAATTCATTTCTGACATGTAGTAATTAGCTTCACGTTAATATGATGCATGGTGTTCTTGATACAACTCAAAGTGTTATCAGTTTAAAATTAACATTTTTGTTCAAAAAGGGTATCACTCACTGAAAAGCAAGAGAAAATTCTTGGATTATTTCAATAAATTAGTTCAATTATTAATAAGTAATTTTTTATATGTAGGAATTTATCTCACATAAAACCAACACATGATGTGACTGGTGTGACTCAAAGTGTGTATTTCAAGTTTAAAATGACATTTTATTAAAAAATACAAGTGACATAGTCAATATAAAGCAAATGTTGTTGTATTGTTTTGATACTTTAGTAAAAAAATCCATAATTAATTTTAAAAGTTTAGAAATCAACCGCAACTCAATATAACACACGGTGTGATCAGTATCTCCAAGTCTATATTTTTAATTAAAATTGACATTATTTTTAGTAAAAAAGACATGTGATATACTCAAAACTAAGAAAATGCATTCATATTGTTTTTATAATTTAAAAAAATTATATATAAGTAACTTTTTATGTGTAGAAATTAGTCCCACCTCAATATAAAACATGGTGTCACGGTTATGACTCTAAGTGTGTCTTTTTATTTAAAATTGGCATTAATTTTAGTAAAAACACATGTGACATACTCAAAAGTGAAAAAATGAAGTTGAATTGTTTTGAAAATTTAGAAAATTATCCATAAGTAATTTTTTATTTTTAGGGATCATTTCAACCTCAGTCTAATGCGAGGTGGGCCTAGTATCACTCCAAATATGTATTTTTATTTAAAATTGAAATTAATTTTATAAAAAAACAAGTGGCATACCCAAAACTAAAAAAATAAATTCTAATTGTATTAATACATCAAGAAAATGATACATAAGTCATTTTATATGTGCATAAATCATCTAAACCTCAATCTGATGCACAATGTGACTGATATAACTCAAAGTGTCTGTTATAAGTTTAAAATTGGCATTTTAGTTCAAAAGGTTTATCACACAGTGAAAACTGATAAAATGCACTTGTATTTTCTCAATAATTTACTGTTTAATAATTCATTTTGATGAGTATGAATTATTATCATGAGAAACTAACACATGATGTGACCAGTATGACTGAAATTGTACGTTTCATGTTTAATATTACATTTTTGTAAAAAAGAAAAGTGAAAAACTCCAAACCAATAAAACACATTAATATTGCTTTGATTGTTTAAAAAAATAATCCAAATGTCTTTTTTGTTGTTTACAAATCATCCACTCCTCAATATAATGCACATTGTGACTGTTATGACATATAGTGTGTCTTTTTATTTAAAATTAACATTAATTTTAGTAAAAAAATACAACTAACATATAAAAAACAATTAATCTAATGCCTCTTCCTCACATGATTCATTCCAAAGACAATACCAATTTTCCCATTCCCCTATTTAGATTCTAATTATAAATATATCCCTCTTACTTTTGAAGAATTATCCACTAAACTCATTGAATATTTTGTACTGTGAACTATAAAACTCAGGATCAAACCATCTATGATTAATTTGAGCATCCTAATTCACCTCAAAAACATAAATTACATGCCTTTTTCATATTCCATCCATATATATAAATATAAAACAACTCTTAATACCTAAATATAGATTTTTTTTATATGACTTAAATTCATTTTAATCCCCCTATATATTCATCAATTCAAGAAAAATCAAAAATAAATATGATTTATTTACCATACCTGAATATCTTCCCCAAAATTAGTACACTATTACTTAGGCATGGTCAATATACTATCAAATTACTTGCATATAGTCATAGGGGACCTTATGAATCAAAGTCATTCACTTTAGATTATGTCACATACTAAGATCAAGTGGAAAGATTCCCTACCATACCAATGTAATCCTCACTAGTACCTAACTCTGAATTCTATCCTACAATAAATCCAAGGCTCTGATACCACACTAACATGACCAATACCCACTTAAACCACTCATAAGTATTTAATGAAGATGAGAATGAACCTTGAATCTTTCCTCCTATAGGACATGGTTTGGTTTCCAGAATCAATATTATGTAATACATAATATAGTAGGCATTACACTCTTTAATCCTAGAAAAATAAGATGAACCAACATTCAAAATAATGAAATAAAACCAAAATTCCATATAGGATATAAATATGCTGGCAATATCATATGAAACAAAATAAAACATCTTTGGGAAACTGATAAGAATAAAATAACACCTATAGAAAACAACACTAATACTGACCAATTATTAAATCAAATGCTAGTAAGGTCCAACATTATCAATAATGTTGTCCTATAAATCTAAATAAGAAGAAAAATAAATATTTAGTAGTATGTTTGATGATACAAGTATACCCAGTCGGTTTCACCCCAAAAACTCTCATATCGATGCGATGGAATCATACTAAATCCATAATAGATAAATAGTGAAACCAAATCAGGCTCTATCCCAAATCAATTGAAACCCAATATCACCAAGGATCACTCTCTAAATTTTCATATAATAAAATAAAATAATAATAATAATAAAATATTGAAAATGAAGTATCCCAAACTTGTTACCCCACTAATTTGGCCTCCCTCACACCCAAATGATATATGTTTTATCACTCCAACCCTTTACTGTATCCAGATAACACACCCACCAAATGAATCTTCATATCATTACCACATTGCACAACCTCATGTCATAACCCCTATCTACATCCATATACCATATCATATCCTCATGCTATTACCAGGTAGGGGTATTTTAAGTTAGAGTAATAAATACTGTTATAAAGGGGATATTCACCTAAATTAGTCATTTGATATACAGTATTATTCCTACAAACCACAGGGCCTTTGATATATCAAAGGCCTTCAGGCCACAGGGCCTCTAGGCCATCATCAGTGGATAGACCTTAGGCCATAGGGCCTTTGGTTGAACACCATTTTGTAGAAGGAAAAAGGACAGGAACTAGGTGAACAACTCACACTACTACCAAACAGGCCTTTAACAACATTGGCCTTTATCAGTTCTAGAAAAAGCACTAGTAAAGTTTCACTTTATCAGCACTCAAAATAGCACTGATAAAGGGAACCATTTATTAGTACTAATAATGGATTACCTTTATCAATTCTAATAGTAAAGCTCTTATAAATAGTACCCATTGTCAATGTTTTTTTAAACGCAGGTAAAGGACCTCATCCCCAGGAAAATCACACCTAGAAATGGCACAAGGGAGGAAGATCCTTTATCTATCATTCTACTACATCCATTGATCAAAAACTTACTATGGGGATCGGCCCCCCAATACACTACACACACTTATATAAGCCTTCTATGGGCCCATGCGAGCCCTGACCCATCCCTGTGCTTAACTTTGCCCTCCACCCACCTTTAACATTCAGTCATAAAGGACTATGCCTAGTGAGTAGCGATTTTTTTAAAAAAAATCCTTTAAAATAATTAAATTGTTATAAATAAAAAATGAAATAAATAAACAATTAAGAATTAAAAATGAGTTAATTAAAAAATATTAAAAAAATTAATTAAATAATTATTCATAAATTTTATATATATATAAAATCTAAATATTAATAAATAATTTATATTAAATATATATATATAATGAATAAAATGATATAATTAAAAAATTAAATATTATTCAATTAGAAAAAAAATTATAAATTCTATTACTTAAATATTTATTGATAAAAAATAACGAAATTTAACATATATATATATAAATTATCATTATTAATAAATAGTATTTATTATATATAGATATAGAAAAATAATAAATTTTAATAATTAAACAAATAAAAAATTAAAAAGAATAAATTAAGAAATATATAAACATTTTATTAATTAAATAATTATTGATAAATATGAATAAATTTAATATTTTTATATATATATATATGAATAAATATATATATATGAATATATATATATATATATATTATATGTATTAATAAATATTATATATTAAATATAGATATATAAAATGAATAAATTTTGACAATTAAAAATGAAAAAATTAAAATTTTAAGAAAAAATTTATTAATGAAAAAAATTTAAAAAAAATTAATATTATTAATATATATATATATATATTAATTATAAATATTAATAAATAATATATATTAAATATAAATATAGAAAATTAATAAAATGTAATTATAAAAACCATATTAATGTCTTATTCATTTTAATGGGTTTTATACATAATTATTCATTAATAAATTTAATATAGAAATATATTAATATATATATATATATATATATCAATATATATAATATTTCATAAAATATGGTTTATATAATACAAAATATTTAGGCTCACACTAAAAATTAACATTAATTAAAAATAATGACTAATTGCATTGAGTAGTGAACATGAATTGAGTGTCATTTGATTTTTTGATTTAACATATATCAAATGTGTGTTATATTGATTTCACACATACATATACATAATTAATAAATTTTTATATACAATGCACACACTCAAATATTTAGGTAATTAATGAAATCTTATATAGAATCACAAAAACCTAATATTTATGTAGTGTATTAAAATTTTATTATTCATTTTAAAATTCCATTTTGTAACATGATACATTTAATATCTTAAATTTTTAATCTGTATATTTTATTTCTTTAATTTTAATATTATTAAAGTTAAGTATTATTTAATGTTTTTTTAATATTTTTTTTGAAATTAACAATTTTATAAAATTTATTAATTTTTATTTATTTACTATGTTTTAATATTTTCAGTATGTATTCATATTTATTTGAATATATATCCATATTTTTCAATAATTTACCTTTAATTAATAAAGCATGTTTATTTTACCCATATTTTTAAAGTGTACTCATTTTTAATTAATCAATTTTACTCATTTTTAGCATGCATGCACTTAAAATCATATATTCATTAATAATTTCAAATAAATATTTTTAAATAAATATTTTTATAAATATATATTTACTATATTTTTAAATTTATATATTTAAAAATATAAATAATTAAAATATAATTTTTTAAATTATTAAATAATTATAAATAAATAATTATATATATTATTATAATTAAAATTTTATAATAAATTTATTTAAATAGTTAATATATTTATTACATTTGTATTTATATTTATATAAATTTAATATATATATATATAATGATATAAATATATTTATTATTATAAATAATTACTTATAAATATATTTATAATTATATTTAATTATGAATATATTTATAAATTTATATCTACTATATTTATAAAATTATATATTTATATTTATAAATAAAAAATATAATTTTCTTAAAAAACTATTAATATAATTATAAATAATTAATTATATATTTAAATAATTATAAAATTATATTAAATATATTTAAATAATGAATATATTTTATATATTTATATAAATATATAAATACATATAATTATTTAAGTAAATTAATAATCAGATGCAAATATTTAAAAATATTTTTTTAATAATTATAATTATAAATCTTTTATCATCGCTTAAACTTTAGAGCAGATAAATATGCCTTTTATCAAGATTTATTAGTGTTGGAAAATATGGGTTTTATTAGTTCTTGTTTAGCACTAATAAAGATTTATCTTTATCAGTGCAAGAGAAGCACTAATAAATATATCTTTTATCACTGCTTATTAATTTAGTACTGATAAAAGATATCTTTATCAACGGTTGTTTTGAAGCACCAATAAATCTTGCCCCTGTCTATTTAAAATAACCCTATCCTCTCTAATTTCAATCATGATTCTAAAACTTTTGCGGAAGTCCACTATTGGTGACAATCCATTACTTTCTCTTAGACAAATCAAACCTCAAATCCAATGTATGGTATTCTTTTCTCCTCCTCTATCATTGGTTGCTTATTTGGGTTCTCTAGTTTGCGTTATTATGGTGTTTTCTTTTCTCCTCTCATTTCTTCTCTGTCATGCTCAGTCGAACCTCCTTGGATCCCTAAGAGGGTTTCTACACACTTCTATTTCAATTTTTTGTGCCTCTCTCCTTAATTATCTTTTATTTTTTGATATAAATCCTATCTTTCTTCCTTCTGATTTAGGTGACTCCTACCTCTATTCTGATCAATTGAGTTATGTTTTTCTCTTCTAGTCCTCCATTTTATAAATCATATAATTATTTAGTATTTTTTAATTCATTTTTATTTAAATTGTACCTATGTGTACAATTTATAATAGATTTGGAAAACATTTTTGGTTGAATTTCATTGATTTGGTTTAAATTATTTTGAATTAAATGTTTTATAATGACAAGTGTTTCATCATATGCTAATGAGCCATTTTAAGTGGATTTTAATAAAAAAATTAAAGGGTTAGGCTATATTTTTGGTTTTAATGGAAGAAATAAAGTTTTAATGAAATGTTTCAAATATAAAAATGGTGTGTTTCAAAATATTTACAATGATTTGAAATTTTTTAATTTCAAATGAAATAAGAATAACTTATCATCAGAGTTAGAATTTATTGAATAGCTTTTCTTGTTATTTAAAATGGGTTTATAACTCATGCTACCATCATTGATCACCCCTTGTATTTTGTGTCCTTTTTTGGGATGTTTATAAATTCATAATGTATGTATGATGTGAAAGGGTTTGTTCTATGAAAGGTTGTTAGAGGGGAGGTCTATGGTATTTCTTTTTTTACCATATGTTTTTGTATTTCAGTTTCCTTCTCACCTCCTCACTTTGTTTATTGTTCGTGGTATTTCTTAGTAACTAAATGGTATCTTGGATGATTTAAAACTCTATTATAGATTGTGTCTAGCTATATTGGGATTGGATTATTGGGTGGAACTGGGTTATTTAGTACTTTAATCTTTTTTGTTTAGTTTAAAAAATCAAATATATTGATGATACTTGATATGTAATCATAAAAAATCATTCCTTCCAACTTAATCAACCCATTAATTATCTAAGTACTGATGTAATCACTAAATCATGATTAAGTATTATTGATTGACTTATAATTCATTTAGGTTATAGTGAAAGGAAATTAATTTCATTTAATAATAGACAAGGTATAATATTGAATACTTAAATAAGTATTTTTATACCGTTTAAAAATGTTATTTAAAACTAAATCCATTTTTATTAAAAATAATCAAGATATAAAAACATAAATATGTACCAAATAGTAATTTCCTTTCTTGAAAAAACATCTAAGAAATGTGAATATTTAGGTTACATTATCAAATTACTGTGAGTTAACATAACCCAAACATATTACAGATACATTAATTTATGGATATTAACATGCTTTAAATCTTTTATAATTTATAAACAAGAAATTATATAAATTAAAGATGTAAATAATTAAATAACACAATCCCAAAAATTAATTTCATAAAATAATTGATTTTAAAATAAGTATACATGTTTAACAGTCTTTAAAACATAAACCAAGAATAAATATATAATGTGAACAACACAAATGATATGGTTTCCATCTCACCACACTCAATCTCATGAAAAAATATTATTCAGTCCTCCTCAATTAAAATTTTCACTAAAAATGCTTAGTTTTACCAATTGACATGCTATCTCATGACTCTTTAACAATTACTAAAGATCCCAAATCATCCCATGATCTTCTAAACACCCACAAAAATGTAAAATAATTAAACATGGTATAGCTTCATGGATGTTTCTTTTTCAAAAATACAAAATATGCCATCTTTCTCGCACCCCAGGTACTATAGAACCTCCAATTATACTCACGCTTTGATAAATTAAAATCAAAATTAAGCTTGATATCACCCATACACTCCATCTAAAACCTCATGATCTTTTGGAAAATATCTTTCAATTTCATGAATATTTGTAAGACCTTATTGATGTTTATTCTTGTATAAATTGTATGTAATCTGAAATCTTGGATTTGTTACTTATTGTGTGATATTTTATAAAACTATTTTTTTATAAAAGAATAGTCCCTTGATGTAATTATGAAAGAATCTCATGGAAACCTTAGTATTTATGTTGGTAGTCCAAGAAAATCATGTTATGCATGTTCATATATACCTAACAATGGAATCCATAATAACTACACTAACTAAAAATTTTGAGGTATAGAGACACTTGTAGCAATGGAATCCTACCCCCTAATCCCATAGCCATGGGGAAATGTCTGAACTATGTAATCGTGATCTCTAAGAGTGTGAGGATACTTGATCCCTGAACTAAAATTCCTTAAAAATTATTTACCATGGTGTTAGGATTTAAATTTTAATTTACTCATATCTTCTAAAAAACATTTTATCCATCCCATCATTATAAAATGTTTATGAAATTCTTAATAATCATGATTTTCATTAGACTATGAGTTGTACAACTTATAATTATTATGTTCATAACCTCTTATAGATTTCATTTTTGAAAAATGAAACTAGTTTTTAAATGTTAAAGTTGGTTTTTAAATTAAAAAATTATGTTTTCATTGAAATGATCTAAAATGGATTCAGTGTTTTAAAAATCATTAAGTTATTTTAAAGTGAACTTTTAATGTTTTAAGTATTTCTAAGTGTAAATTTTCATGTTAATGGTTTCAAACACATTTAAGTTCTTTTTAATGGTTTTTAAATTTGGTCTCACAATATTTTACTTGATGCTAAAGGTTTTTATGAGATATGGAGTTCATATCCCATTAATTGTTTTGAAAAATATTCATTAATTTTCATATGGAATTTAAAATAATTGATTACAATGAGGTTTTTTAAAATTTTAAAATTATACTTTTTAAATTTAAAAGTTATTTCGAGATGAGATTTGGAATTTTAAATTAATATTTGGTAGTTTAAAAAAATTTTGTCTCTTGAAAAATATTTTTTTAATTTAGTCAGTTTGAATATAGAATTTGTAAAATGGTTTTTAAAATAATGGATTTAGTATTAAAAATGGCTAATTGATTTTATAAATTAACCTAGAAAATGTGTTTCAAATATAGTGGTTTATTGTTATTTGTTGATATGATGTTGGGTACTCTTTTTCACAAATCCCAAGTTGAGTTTCTCTTTGTTCTATGGACTACAACTTACTCTAATTTCCAAGAATTTGAGTAATTTGAATTCATCATGGCCCCTAAATGTTATGAAAATATGGTTTCTCTAATATGAATGGAATAAATTTAAAAATTTATCATTATTCACATCATTATTTAGTTTATATGGAAAACCATTAAGTATTTGGTAGTTTTTGAATCAAACACCATTGAAATAAATAGAATGAAATATAGTAAGGATATAAGTATCGAACCATATACTGATATAAATCATGAATCACTCGCAATAACGTGATTTTTTATTCCTTTTATTCCAATATAGATCCTCATTGTATTGTCTAAACTATATGGGGCTAGGAAATCGTGCATATGTTTTTACTATGAGAGCATATTATAGCCTTGGTGCAATAATTTTTCTATTCATGGGATAGTGGTTCATGTATACTCGATCCAAGGTGATCATTTATCTCAAACCATTGAGAATGGGGAAATGGGTATAAAAGTGTAAGTGAACTGTGAACATGTATTGTATGATAATCTCATATGTCAAACCATTGTGTTTATAAGAAAATTTTCAACTTTAGGAAACAAACTATGAAATGGTGTATAGTGCTTCACTAACTCCCAACCCAGTAACATTTAGATTTAAGGAGACAACTATCATAATAATTAGCTTTATCTCCTGGATATTTATTATTGAATTTGTTTCTTTATACTCATCCCCTATATCTTCTGGATATGAACCTATGTTTCTTGAACTACTCTGATCAATAGTCATCCCATACTAGGTACCAGTGATCATTTTGGGTTTCCTTTATTAAAATTATCTCTAACTTTTACCTTTTATTATTAATATCTTATGTGTATCTATTTATTTATTATAAAAATGATTATTTTTTTGAACCTAATAGGATGGATGGGAATCAAAAATGATATCATTCTTATCATATGACAAAATAGTAAGAATATAGAGTTAAATAGTTCATCATGTTTTCAATAAAGCATCTATATGACCCTTCTCAAATACATTTTCCAAGTTTACGTTGACTTATTTAAGAAAAAATATTCTAAAAGAGTTTTAAGAATATTTTATTTTTCATAGAATGGATCATATCGATAAACATTTGACTAAACAAAGGGAAAAACTAATCATGCACACCAAGTGGAATGATAATGTGGTTTATGGATCATTTTATATTAATACATGTCTAAATGATGATTTATATCGCATGTAAGTAATGAGAATGGAAATTTAGGATGACATTCTTGATTTTACAAAGATATTCTCGAATTTAAATAGATGTGGTAAGATACCATAGTGTACCAATTATACTAAATACACAACATTATTAGTGATATTAAAGTTATATAATTTCAAAGCTTGAAATGGATTAAGAAATAAAGGATTTACAAAACTTCTTCATCTCTTGAATTAGATGATCCTAGAATAAAATGAGCTTCCATATAGATTATATAATGTTAAATGAATTCTACATTAAATGGGTATAATCTCAAAAAAATCATGCTTGTCCAAATTATTTCATTTTATTTCTCAAGTACCATGAACCACTCATATAAGTCTCTAAGTGTGGTGTGGATTGATATAAAAAGGATGAATCAATTCCTTTAAAAATTTTATGGTACATTCCAATCATTACATTTTTATATTAGTATATAGAAGTTAGTAAACTATGAGACAATTTACAAGACATGTAGATACAAGAATTAAAGATAGGAACCAACACAATATAGAAGGATCCTATTAGTGAACGGAAATTGATTATGATTATCCTCAATTTGAAAATAATTCGAGAAAATTTTTTTTATTCATTATATAGAGATGGAATAAATCCTATCGGTGTGTATATTAGTACTCACAATAAATGGCCCATCATGTGGGTAAATTATAACTTTCCTCCATGGTTATTCATGAAACCAAAATAAATTATGTTGCCTCTACTTATATCGGGACTAAAACAACCTTGTAATGATATTGATATCTATTTGGATATATTGATAAAGGATTTTAAATTAATGTAGGATACAAGTATTACAATGTATATGTATAATAGAAGTGTATAATTCACATTGAGTGTCATGTTGTATGGGATGATAAATTAATTTCCTAATTATTGAAATTTTATAGGCTATAGAAATAAGGAATTTTGGGGTGTCTCATTTGTGGGGAATGCACACACTCATTATGGTTGAAACATTCCTTGATGAAATTTTTTTAGAACATCATAAATTTTTACCTCGACGACATAAATACTGATACTAGATGACAACAATTGATGGGAATACTGAACAAATACAACACCATCTCCACTAACATGTAATAAAATATTCAATAAAGTAAAATATATTGACACTATTTTAGATAAACCATTTTTGAACAACCTTATGAAATTAGGTATTAAAAATAAATCAATTTTCTATGAAATTATTTATTGGAATTTTTTTACATCATTAAACATTCAAGATGTCATGCATGTAGAAAAAAAATGTATTTTGGTGTGTTATTGGAATGTTACTAGATGTTCTTCGAAAAATAGTATATGGAATCAAGTATAGTTTAGACATGATTAAAATGTTGATAAGGAAAGATTTGGCTCTGTTGAAGGTTAAAGGGGTTAATTTTCTTCCCCAGAAGCTCACACTCATTCCAAATAGAAAATATTACAATTCTTCATTTTCTATAATAGTGTAAAAGTTCCTAAGGGGTATTACTAAAATATAAAGAATGATGTTTTATTGAATAATTTTATGTTATAGAGACTAAAATCACATTATTTTCTTTTTTATGCAATATTTTGATGCCTGTGGATTTATGTTTCATTATTACTAAAAATATACAACATAAATTTACCAGAATCGACATCTTTTTCAAAGTTATATATTATAAATTTATAGAATCATTTTATTTTCCAAACATTAATAAAAAGGTTTCAGTCATGTTATGGGAATTATAGATATTCTTCCCACCATCATTACTTGATATAATGGAATACCAATTGGATTACTTGGTTAGATAGGTTTAACTATGTTGTCTTATCCATTACATATGGATGTATCCCATTGAATGATATATGAATATTTTGAAAGGCTATTTTACGAATCAAAGTCGTACAGAAGGTTGTATTACAGAATTATATATTTTTAATGAAGCTATTGAATTTTCTAGAGATTACCTATTAGATGTTGATATCATCAATATCAAAAAACATCTTTATATAAAAAGCCTTATATACGAAGGGGTTTCTAAAAGAGATGTTGTTACTCTTACCATCATAGAGTAGAAGAAAGAGAAACATTACATTTAACATAATAGTTAAGATGTTGATCCATACATTGAATCCCACAAAGCCATTATTATAGATTTTAATCCATCAAGGGCTAAAGTATGGATATCAAATACATATAATAAATAGTTTATAAGATGGGTTAAAAATTATACTTATAATGAGTTTTCTAAAAATATTAATTCAATTTTCTAACAACTTAGATGGCTAACCAGTGTACATAATGAGAATTTTATGTCTTAAACAGGTTTTGTAATAAATGGTTATACATTCTATATAAAATAAAAAAATAACTAAAATATAATTCAAAATAGATGAGTTATGCTTGTGGTGTAATCGATGCAGATATCTGGTTCCAGAGATATAAATCCAATTTATGTGAATATGTCAAATTTTGGCATTATCTAACAGATATACAAGTTAGGTTATACAACACTTCATGTTCCTCCTTTCTGTTGTAAATGGGTTGGTGGTAGGAGTGCAGTTAAATTTAATGAAATGGGCTTCGTGAAGATGAGTTTCAATATGGGATGGGAAAAGGATGAGTAGTTTCTAATGGAATCACAAGTAGATCAAGTACATTATTTCTAATATCCAGAAAATAATAATTTATCAATTGTTCTACTTGTGATGGAAACAACTATAGGGTTAGATGTACATTCAATCGAGGATGATTATTTCATTGGGAGATCACATTCAATTCACAGTGGTCCCAATGTAGACATTTTCTGGTACCTTATAGGGAACCACACAGAGGGGATTTTTATTCTCAATATAGGACCCAAATCCCTTCAACCATTGAAAAAAAAGAGATTTCAATGAGAATTTTATATATTTTTTAATATAATATGATTTTCATTATAATACTATGTGTTATCTACTATATTAACATAATATAAATTAAATGATTGAGTACTCATAAAGAAATATCTTATACATAGGATGGTGTTAACAATCTCAGGGAAGAATGGGTAGTTAACACTAAGATAATAGAATTAATAGGTAATCAACCACATATTGATGAAATAAAATAATGAAACTAAATTATAGTGTTGACTAAAATTATCTTTATAGAAATTAAGGCAAAAAAATTTGGGGTTAGTTGGAATCAAGGAACCTAACCTATTTGCCCAAAAAATTTCATGTTTATTAGATATGATGGGGTCACAAAGGGGATGAATTTTTTGATTAATATAGATTCTTGGTGCCCGATATAACATCTAAAAAAGTAGATCTATTGAAAATATATAATGGTAATGTTACGATAACCTTTCTTTATTTTTCCAAAAACTATGTAATTAATCGTAGAGTTAATTTTAATTTTTCCATACAATGTTAATGTTTTTGAGATTATTTTCATAAGAAATATCTCTTAATGGACAATGGAAAATCCCATAATAATTTGGGACTCTTCTTATGAAATTTCTTCTAAGTAATGCTGAGGGGAAAGTAAATCCCCACCCACTAGTTACTTATGACCACATTTTAAAATAAATAACATGGAATTAATTCATCAGTATTTATGAATAAAAATAATTTTAGGTGAATTTTAGTCAACAATATATTATTTTACATTTTTTATTTTATCAAATTTAAATAAAAATATTTAATATATAAAATAGAAAAGGTGTTATGAAAATTAAAAATGTGCATAAAAACCAATGACAACCTATCGCAAAGAAAGGATGGGGTACGCTTCAATAGAGAAGATATTGGTATATATTTGAAATCAACAAAGAAAATTATGTGATATGAAATAACATATTTTCCTTTTTTATATCCATTTTGATGAATTAGAATCTGAAGCCACTTCCATCCCACATCATGTGTTATGGAAGTAGGCATGTGTAAATAAGGAGGGTAAACCACTGGATGGAAACACAAAATCTGTATGAGAAACATGTTTAATTATGAAATAAAAGTAATTAATTATTCATTATAACATTATTAAATAAATCATGAATTTATGTTCATTTTGTTTATACGGTTAAGACACAAAAATTGGTAGTGACCATACCTGAAGAAATATTACTTTCAGTAACTTTGAAGAACCCTGGATAATATGGCCATGTTATCGGAGTGGTTTTTCAAGTGTCTCCATGAATAAATTTCAAGAAGAAAAAACAACAAGAATATACATATAAGATAATGAAAGGATTGAAAGAAAAAAATAGATGTTTTAAAATATATTTTTATTTAGTCTGGTTTTGAGGATCAATATATGAGAAATGATCAAAGTGAACCGGATGTGGGATAAAGATATGCAGATAATGAACCAAATGACCTCGCTAGATTCGAGTCTAGTCATTACCCTAAACGCCATACCTTCCATGGTATAATAATTTTTTATTACTCTTTCTTTTAAATGTGAATCAAACAAATTTTGATAACTTTATTATACTAAATTTTTTTGGGTAAAGTTGTTTGTGATTTTTATCTATCAATGCGCATGCCCCACCTTGTTACAAGGGGTACAGTGTATAACATCTCGATAAACAAGATACATAATAAATAACTCCCAAATTTTCACATGAGGTTATGTATTGGGGTAGCTGAAGAGATGATCGTTGATTTTTTTATTCTACTTTATGATCTAGATATTACAACGGTCAATGTTAGTATTAGAAATTTTGTAGAATGGATATATAATTTTATAATTATTTACGATATGTGTCTTTAACAATATATTCCTTATGAAAAAACTATAAAAGTTAATGAAAAATTTTCTAAATTGAGGTATGGTATTACAAGAAGATATAGAATTAGATAAATAGAAATTCTTATTAGGAAAATCATTGGAATGTAACAAGAAATAAAAGAGGACTTTTTGAGAGTACCTTCTCCCTCAAGTTCCATTGAAACAATTATTATAATTACAAATTCATATAAAGACTACATTTAAAGATGAAAATATGTATTAAATTCAATATGAAGAATAAATATTTGATACTTTCATTATTGACTTAGTTGGTCTTGAGAGTATAAATGAGATTATCATGTTTGAAAGGATGGTATAATTAATTGTAAATAAATACATAAGGTACATTTTCATAATATTTATTTTCAAATAATGATCAAATATGTCTAATAAATTTAATAACGCTTCATATTTTCTATAGGATTTTATATTACTACTATATAAAGGTAAAACCATTAGAATCACGATTTTAATTCATTAATCCTTGTATCATTTTGTGGAAGGAAACATCTTTAGAGAATAAATAAATTAATAAGAAGAAAGATAAGATATACAACACATTTTACAAAAAAAATAACAACTGACGTACTCTGTTTTATAAGTACAATGTAGGTGGTAAAAATATACAATAAAATAACATAAAATATATTTTTCTTCTTTAATACTTGTTTGTTTTTATTTTTTAGGAAACTATAGATTTATTTAACTCCATTTGGACACCCTAAATATTTATTTTTTGGATCCAATCCATTGATATCCAACAAACCAACAATAAATGATATGTATTATGGATTTTTAATATAATACAAATCAGTATTTTATAGATAAACTTTGAAATATATTTTTAGTCTATATTTTACCAAGAATTTGATTATGTTAGGGGGTTATCTAAATATAGGCTGAACCATGGCATGATGTCTTTGACTGGATATAAAAAACCCATATATTAGTTAAATTGGAACATATTAATGTATATATATAGAAAGATTTAAATATCAAAACATATTTTAAAACAAAGTAATTATTTTGTTAAATGTTTCTTTAGTTTCTGAAGTAATATAGTGGCAATTATGGGGGATATTATGTTTTCAAATTTATGAGAGAGATCATATAACATGAAACTTCAAAAGGTAATTATAATTTCATTAAAAATATTTATAAAGCATTTGTTAACCATATTTTCATAATGCTACTAATATTTATGATAACTTTTATACTCAAAAGAAGAAGTAAATTTTTTTATAGATGAGTGATCAGTGTACATAGTGTTAGATTATTTTTTTCAAATAAAATTTAGCTGATTAACTATTATATTTGTGATATAGTAAAAGTTTTGACCTTATAAAAATATTTGGGTGTGAAAAATTAGTATCATAATGGTTATATTTTATTTTTTATTTTTTTCCCAAGGATAAGTAAAATAGTGGAAATCAATTTTTTTATAAATGAGAAGAAATAATTTTTTTTGAATGTATACATAAATTATGAAGAGGTGAATTACTTATACTTATTTAGTTAATTTTATCATCATTTTATATACTTTTTTTAGTGAAGTTCTTTATCATTTTTTAAAAAACAAAATTAGACTAATTCCTAATCTAGGGTTCCATTGTGGGTGGTGCTAAATTATAGAATAAAATAATAATAAAGTGGTTTCATCTTGGTGGGTGGTGGAATTATTTGGGATATTGGATCCTCAATTAAATGGTGATATAATATCAAAGTGGTTGTTTCATTTTGATGTAGTTTGGTTTCAAATAATTCATATAAAATGAGGATCTCAACTATTCGATTGTGGAATAAAACATCCATGGTAATGGGGAGGAGTGATGTGTTGGGGTGAGACATATAGAAAACTTTTCCATTATATCACATGATCTGATGATCATGTCAGAAAGTAGAGGTAATGAATTAAATCATGAGTGGTAATTCAATTATAGATGCATTTGGGTTTTAAATTTTATCATCTTATAATCTCATATAATATATCGTATATATATAAGAAATTTTTGATTTTTTTTAAACTTATTTGGATTATTTTTTATTCTCTAGTAATTTATGAAACATTTTTTGATCATTTTGTTGATGTATGGTAGTAATATTATATTATTTTTCAATAATGATGACTATTGATGTCATTATAAATTATTATTTTACTAAACACTAAAAAAATATTCAATGTGATTTTGTTGGGGCTATCTAGAACTTTTGTAGATATCTATCTTATATAACGAGAGTCCAATGATTATATTGATTAAATTGAAATGAAGAAATTTAATTATAATTATGATAATATTTATTTAAGAAATCATAGTAATAAATAATGTGTTTTTTTTTTGAAAATCCAATTTAATTATATCTATAATTCACTAGAATATTTTTTTTATTCTCTTATTAAGATGTTATTACCAATGTTGTATCATCTTCCAATATTATCCTTCATTTGGGGGAGATCATAGTTTAATTAATATGTTTTTTAATAAGAGGTTGGAATTTTATATCATCCCAAAAAATTTCTTAATGTCATGTATCGCACTCTTATATAGTTTCATAAAATTATTGGGAAATACATACAAGTAACACATTAAGTTTACATTAGTTAAATGGATTTACAAAAACTAATGTTTTTGAATGTACGTGATGTGAAACTAAATCTTCCCACCATTGTATCACAAATAATATCTTAATAATTACATGAGTATTATTGTTTAAGAAATTATTATTATAAATATAGATACTTTTTCACTAGCTCACCATCAAAACATGTGTCTACTATTTCATCACTAATCATCATGTTCACAATCATTATATTAAATGATCCTTACTCACATACTCATAAATAAAAAATCAACATCATTCTCAATAAAAAATATAAAAATAGGTTTATTCCCATATTGATGAAAAAATAATGATGAGGTTATGTTAGAGTTTATAATAAATAAGGATATTTAAATGTATATACTAATATATAGCACAATTCAGGAAGAATTAATGGATGATCTATATTTTAGTGTCATTTAGACGCTATAAGGGGCTATACTGATGCTTAAAATTGTCAAAAAAAGGTAAAGAGTTTATAATGAAGTCTGGTGTCTTTTAAAAATACAAAATGGGTAACAATAAAGTTTTTTACATCATATAAGGTAATGAATTTTTCATGGGTTTTTTACTCTCTATGATGGGGAAAAGGTAAGATATATTTTAATATGTTCCATAAAAACTCAGATGTAAATATTTATTTAAGTTAAATCAATTAACTATAATAGTTTAACAGTAATGTTTAATGTTTTATAGGAATAAATAAAATTATAAACAATTGTTTAGTATAATTAAAAAATATATAATTTTTTATACTATTTTTTTATAGTAAGAAATAAGGAAAATATTTGTATATGATTTTTACACCAACCCAAAAGGATATAAATTTTTATGGTAATTTTGGATAATACGTGAATGTCATGTTATTGTAATGTGGTTAAATATATCATGTTTCTGGGATTTACCTTCTAAAATATTTCATATATATCTATAGTGTTTTAATATAAAATTTTATAGTTTGGAATTGTAGTTTAAAATAGTAGTAATAGGAATTCCAATTAGCTTTGACAGATGAAGGTTATAATTTTTTGTAGTGATGAAGGAAAAAAGTTTTTTATTGTTGAAAATGTTGTGTAAAAAATAAAACCTTTGTGATGAGGTTTATATTTTAAATTATTTAATAACGAAATATCATATAGGTAATCATCATCTATATAGGGTGGTATTTCATAGGGTTTAAGGTCATGTGGTAATGACCACTAATGGAAGTTTAATTTCATATTAGATAGTCAAATGTATTGTATTTTATGGTCATGTAAGATTGAATAAATTCATTATATTTTAGTTTCATGTGATAAAGAATAATTATATTATAGTTTATTGATATATAACTAGAAAAAAAATTAGATGATTTTATAATAATTTTATCTACTTTTTTTAGTTAATTTCCTCATCATTTTTATCTAATACTTATTTTTTTTACTTTTAAGAGAGATCTTAAATAAATGAATTCACAAATAAGTATGATTCACTCATATACTATGGTCATGTAATCAACAAGGATGATGTACTCATGATAATGAAGTTTTCTTTTTATTATCTGATTCATTCAACATTATGGGTTATCAAACTACAATATTGTTAGATGGACCAGAATGTTGACTATATTATTGGAAAAAAATATAGAATGGAATAAACTATAGCACAAACTGATACACAGTATACCCAGTATGACTCAAATCGTGTTGTATAATTTTAAAATTGAAATTTTATTAATGTATTATTTAATATTTATATTTAATTTATTCTTTTTTATTATTATTAAGATAATAATTATTTTCTTATATAGGTGGATTATTTTTCTTGATTTTTTATTTGTTTGTTTAAATCTTCTTATTATTGTGAGAGATTGGACTTCACTGTTGAAACTTAGATAATGTAAAGATGAAAATTGGACAATCATCCACACCACAATTTGATATACAACATTCTCGGTATGACTCGAGCTGTATGTTTTTTGTTTTATAATTTACATTGTAGTTTAAAACACACATCACATACTCAAAAATAGAAAAACAAATTCATATTATTTTTATATTTTATCCCCAAGATCCATAAGTCATTTGTGATGTGTATGAAACAATCTCACCTAAATCTAATGCTTGGTGTTACTAGTCTGACTCTAATTGTGTATTTTTATTTAAAATTAACATTAATTTTTATAAAAAGGGAAACTAACATAATCAAAACAAAAAAAACACATTTGGATTGTTTTATATTTTAAGAAAATTATCCATAAGTCATTTTTGATGTATAAGAATCATACACACCTCAATATGATAAATTATGTTCTTAGTATGACACAAATTGGGACTTTTTATTTAAATTTTACATTAATTTAAGTAAAAAATACAAGTGACATACTCAATTCCAAGAAAAACATTTATATTATTTCAATACATTAGTAAAAGGATTGATAAGTCATTTCTGACATGCAGTAATTAGTTTCACATTAATATGATTCATGTTGTGCTCGATACAACTCAAAGTGTTATCAGTTTAAAATTAATATTTTAGTTCAAAAAGTGCGTCACTCACTAAAAAGAGAGAGAAAATTATGGGATTATTTCAATAAATTAGTACAATGATTAATAAGTAATTTTTTATATGTAAGAATTTATCTCACATAAAACCAACACATGATGTGACTGGTATGACTCAAAGTGTGTATTTTAAGTTTAAAATGAAATTTTATTAAAAAAGACAGGTGACATACTCAATATAAAGAAAATGTTGTTGTATTGTTTTGATACTTTAGTAAAAAAAATCCATAATTAATTTTAAAAGTTTTAAAATCAACCATAACTCAGTATAACACATGGTGTGATCAGTATGTCCAATTCTATATTTTTATTTAAAATTGACATTAGTTTTAGTAAAAAAGACAAGTGACATACTCAAAACAAATATAATGCATTAATATTGTTTTTATAATTTAAAAAAATGATCTATAAGTCATTTTTTATGTGTAGAAATTATTCCCACCTCAATATAAAACATAGTGTCACTGTTATGACTCTAAGTGTGTCTTTTTGTTTAAAATTGGTATTAATTTTAGTAAAAACACATGTGACATACTCAAAAGTGAAAAAATGAATTTGAATTATTCCAAAAATTTAGAAAATTATCCATAAGTAATTTTTTATTTTTAGGGATCATTTCAACCTCAGTATAATGTAAGGTGTTCCTAGTATCACTCCAAATATGTATTTTTATTTAAAATTGAAATAAATTTTAGTAAAAAAACAAGTGACATACCCAAAACTAATAAAATAAATTCAGATTGTTTTAATACATCAAGAAAATTATCCATAAGTCATTTTTGATGTGCATAAATCATCTAAACATCAATATGATCCACAATGTGACTGATATAACTCAAAGTGTCCGTTATCAGTTTAAAATTGGCATTTTAGTTCAAAAAGTTTATCACACTGTGAAAACTGAGAAAATGCACTTGTATTTTCTCAATAATTTAATTTTTCATAATTTATTTTGATGAGTATTAATTATTATCATGAGAAACTAACAAATGATGTGACCAGTATGACTGAAATTTTATGTTTCATGTTTAATATTACATTTTAGTAAAAAAGACAAGTGGCATACTCTAAACCAATAAAACACATTCATATTTCTTTGATTATTTATAAAAATAATCTATATGTCTTTTTTGTTGTTTAAAAATCATTCACTCCTCAATATAATTCACATTGTGACTGTTATGACACATAGTGTGTCTTTTTATTTAAAATTGACATTAATTTTAGTAAAAAAATAGAACTAACATACAAAAAACAATGAAAATACATTCAGATTTCTTTTATATTTTAAAAAATTGATCTTTAAATAATTTTTGGTTTATAGGAATTATCTTCTCCTTAATCAAATGCACAATGTGACTAGTATGAATCCAAGTGTCTATTATCAGTTTAAAATTTAAATTTTAGTTTAAAAAGTGTCACCACTGAAAACCAAGAAAATGTGCTTATATTTTCTTGATAATTTAGTAAAATGATTCATAATTATTTTTTATGTGTTTGAGTTAATATCACTTAAAACTGACATATGATGTGACCATTGTAAATCAATGTTCCTATTTCCAGTTTAAAATGATATTTTAGTAAAAAATACATGTGACATGCTCAAAACCAAGAAAACACATTCACATTATTTTGATATTTTAGTAAAATGGTACATAAGTCATTTGTGACATATAAAAGTTGATTGTACATTAATCTAACACACAATGTGGTCTTTATGACTCAAACTGCATGTTTTCAATATATAATTTTCATTTTAGATTAAAATAAAAATCACATCGCCAAAACCAAGAATATAAGCTCATATTTTTTTCTCAACGTTTTATTACATATTACTTAATTAATTTAATTATCATTTTTATCAGGTAATGATTTAGTAAATTTTCACTGGGATAATTCTTGGATAAAAACAAGAAATGGTGTGACGTTCAAGAATAAAAAATGACTCAATCTGATACACGGTGTTCCTAGTACGACTCAAAGTTTACATTAAAATTTGAAAATTTCTATTTAATTTATTTATTTATAATATTACTAACATAATAATTATTTTCTTACATAGGTTTATTATTTTTCTCAATATGGGGTGGTTTTTTTGGAAATATCATGAGTGGGGTTCAAGGGCCAAAGATAAAAGAACATATGATGATTTTGAATTTTCATGTTAACTTGTACTTACTCATGTAATTATACAAACCAATTTTTTAAATGTATCTAATATTGTGTTTTTCATTTTATTTGTGTTTCAAATTATATTTCCTTTAAAATCTATATTTTCATCATTTTTTTAGTAATTTCTACTATTATTGTGTGCTATAAATTTAACAGCATTCTATAGTATTCCCCCTTTATTGGTTCTACTAAAGACATTAATAAAGGTAACATTTTTCATAATTAAATAAAATCACTAATAAATATGGTCCTTTAACATCTCTACAAAAGGCACTAATATAGGGAACCTTCATTATCAATTTTAGAAGTTCTTATAAAGGAGACTTTTATTAGTTATTTTCTATCAAAGACAAAATCCTAGGGATTTTGGTCATGCTTCAGCTGTCAACACTTTTTCACTAAAAATGGATAATTTTAGATTTGTTAAAGGCCTATTTTGTAGTAGTGTCAGGGTAACAGGAAGTTAGTGTGGCCAATAATTTCCAGGTGGGAGGCCTCGACAATTTGGGTAGGCGAGATGATTTTTATCATCCAAACGTTTTTCCCCATGCACCACCAATATAGGATTAAGGGATTCCCTTACATGTAACCATATACACTTGGGATATATCTGAGGAAAAATAAAAATAGGCAGGTGAAGCAAGTGAAAGACAGACAGTTATTATCAGGTGGGAAATTTGAATGAAAAATGGGTGTGCTAACACATACCATTTAGTCCTCCCTTATACCATGGCTTAGAGGGGTTCTTTTCCATGATGTGTCAGTTCAGAATGATACAACAATTCATTGAAGTGGGTAATGTAACTTTCATACTGGGATCATGGTGTGGTTATTAATGGAAGAGGGAGAGTGAAAAATAAATAGTAACATGTTGTAACACCCTAATATTTTATGAAATATTTTTCCTAATAAATTTAGTTTAATAAATAGCATGCATTAGATGATACATCATGTTCAAATAAACTACGATATAATATTAAAATATTATTATCTAATTCGATAGTAATCACCTAGACCTTATATTGTAAGGTAAGAATATAACTGGATAAATTGTGAAAATTATATAGTTTATACATATTTAAAGTAAACTCGTTGGTTATAAATTGATTAGAAATGAAAATAAAAAACATTTTAATATAAAAGAAATGGGTTTCCAAGAAACATTTTTTATACGCACATTGTGTTTTTAAAAATTTATACTTTCAATTTAATCACTATTGGTGACTAATTTTAATGAAATTTATATATTATATTAAATAAAATGTGTTTTCATTCATCTAATATTTTTTTGTGCATGATATTATAATATATCCATTTTTATTCTTTAATATGGTATTTTTTTCTAAAAAGATATTTCGTCGTGTTTTACACACTAATTTTAAAATTAATATTTTTTCCACTTTTAAGAAATATTTTAAAAAATGTAAATTAATTTTTAAATCAACTTTCCAAAATTATTTTAGGGTAAATTTTTTATAAATTTTCTAAAATATTAATTTTTTATTGAATAGTGAGAAAACTGATTTCTATTAAAGTTTATTTTCTTATAAATAATTTGAAATGGATCATTTTTTTTAATATGTATTTAAAATTAAAATTAGTTAAATTTTATTATTAATCCAATTTAGTTTATTGTAATTAATTTTATGTTCTGTTTTGATATGAAATATTTTTATACTTATGAAAACCTTTTCTTTGGAAAACAATTTTTCTCATCGCTTGTGAGGGGTTAATTTTAAAGTGAATTCATCCAATAATATTAATATAATTTTTTAGAATGGATTCCAAATTTGGAATCAACATTAATAATTTGATATAATAATGTCAAATTAATTTTTTTTCATAATGAACAGTAAAAATAGGAAAAATTAATTTTCATAGTTAAGGTTAAAATAGGTTTACGAAGATTTAAACCAAAATATAAGGGTAAAGTTTCCAATTATAATTGTTTAGACCGTATTTTATATACATTTTTCGACCTTATATTAACCCATGTTCAAATATAAACCCATTTGGATGAATTTTTCTTAGTAATGGCTTTATTATTTTGTATTCTTTTAGGAAATTTTCGAGTAGGTTCCCTCCCCAACTAACAAAATAACACCTCCTCTTCTCTCCTATCCACACTTAAAGATAATTTTTCGTTCTAAAAATCCCTAAAAACCATTTCATAATTAACTCCCCATTTTCTTGAGTATTTTTTATTATAAAACTATCCTATAAAATAGTTTTTTGTTAACCAAAAGAGGTTTTCTAAAGAAGAGGTATTGTTCTTAATCGGGTGTTTTTATTTAATTATTTCTTCCACCTAATTCAAATATTATTAAACTGTGATAATATATTAACATAATTATAACCCATATAATGAGATTTTATTATGTTAATTTAATAACCTACATCCATCTCCTCTTCCATCAAAAGGAAAACAAGCATATCGATCATGTGTATGACGGACTACTGCCTCACGAACTGATATATTTCGTTTTCTATCACGGCATAAAACATATGGGTATAATGATGTATTTACGGTTTATATATGATATTTATGTTATAATTATACTCTATTAATTATAATATTACTTCTACCTTCTTACCTTCCAATATTTTGGAAAATGATAATGTTATTTGTCCGTACGTGTAGACTACCTGCTCCTATAAGTGATGTGATTCATTTTTTGTTTTATTTTAACATGGATAGTAATAAGGATAGGTTTAAGGAATATATATTATATTTATAAAATAAAAATTATTCTATAAAGTTGAGTTATTATTTATCTTTATTTCATTCCATCCATCGAAAAAATGGAAACAACATTTTTGCATACGTACAGCCTACCGTATCTATGAACTGTGTAATTCATTTTTCTATCTCTAATTTTATGGATAAAACTACGTATGTATATAATGAATTTATATTAAATTTTTATCATCATTAAAATTATATATATTATTTAAACTTAATAAAAGAACAAGTACGAAAACTAGAGAACTAAAACACTTGTGAATAACGATGTATTTATCACAAGGAACTGTTATTTTAATAAATAATTTTTAATAAACTGGTGGTAAAAGGTTATTAGTAATTAATATATAGTATTATAGATATTATTATGGTTATTTAATGGATTTTTAATAAACCTATAGCAATTATATAAGATTATTGAATATGTATGAATAAATTCAAGACTTGTGGTAAGAGATTTTTGTCTCACATTTATTTTTGTGGGACACATGCCATACTAACCACTAGGTTCTTTTATGTGGTTTATATAATAGACATTAATTTTTATAATTATTACTCTAATAAAAATTATGATATATAAATAACCATGTAGCATTATTTATTTCATGGGTCTTATTATTCAAAAATTACCAGAGTGGTAAGAGTTTTATGATATAATATCATTATTTATCAGAGTTGTTTATAATTATGCTTCTAATGAAAAAATATTATGATCTATAACTCAAGAATACAATTAATGTTATTCTAATTTTTTTATTATATAAATTAAATTTTTTTAATTTCATTTTCTTCTCTTTATGTACTAAATATTCCAAAATAATATTTTTAAGGAAAACCGACATTATTTCTCTCTTTTGTGTGAAATATGTTTTATTCCATGTCCATGTTTTCTAAAAATGATTTCAATAATGTTTTTAATAATACTATATGGTAATTAAAATTAATTTTTATCCATGTTTTAATTTTTTTTAAATTAAAATAAACATTCAATAAATTTACTTTTCTCTTTTTATTGAGAATGTTAAAGGAATATTTGTTTTAACATACACAGCATGAATGTAATTTATTGCCATCATGACAATTAAAGTATTTGAAGCTTATTTGAAAAAATTTTAAGGTTATTTTAAAATATAAATTTTTATTTAATATTTTTAAAATTTATATAATTTCAGTATGTTATTTCAATGAAAACTGAATATTTTTCTCATCAAATATTCCAAGTTATCTTTTAAAATCATTTTTCATTTATGATGACATCCTTTAATGTTTAATAATATTTAACTGAGATATGATTCAATGATTACATCCTTATTATTTCTCTAGATGCTTTATGATCACGATGACAATATTTTTATAAAACCTGTTTCTTTTCCACCGGTTATGTTATGATGAAAAGAGGAAATGCTTATGAAAACCCATCACTTTCCTTTATGTAACGATATTATGAGATGATTATGAAACCAATTTCCTTTTCATGGTTTATGATATAATGAATGTTATATGATCTTGTGTAAAAAATATATATTATTTTCATCATATTATGGGTTGTACTAAAATTATATATCCCTCCAATATATTGGGTAAGGATAGATATCTTATTAGACAAATAGGACTCGAATGGGGAGTGAACCCAGTTCATTAAGGGACATTTTTCAACATAATAGTCTTGGGAGAGAACCTTAACTAATAAATTTTTTTAAATATTGATCCCATTACATTGTAATAGTATTCGAAATAATCCTTGACTATAAAGTAAGTTATTTTTAATGATTATATGTATTCCATAGTAATATGTCTTATGCCAAATTTATGCTATCATGGCCTTTGTTCTTTGATTCCTATATGAATCATGTCTTATGAACTATCAAGATTTATGTCATGAATCAATATTAAGATCTTTGATATTTTGGTTATGGTTTTCATATTTTATGATCATATTTTCCTTTACATGTTATCCTGTTATGTTTAAGTTATCATTGAAATCTCCCTTTTTTAACCTTTCTGAGCGTATGATCTCACCCTTTATTATTTTTCCTTTTCCCAAGTTATAAAAAAGGTATTAAGTATGATATTCCTAAGAAGGGTGGTAGTTTTGAATAATTAGTTGTTTATGTATCCATGTTTCCAAAGACACTAGGCCTATAAAATTCCACAAGTTATCATTATGTTATGTAATAAATATTCAACTAATAAGATGTAATATATACACATGAAATATATGGGTCACTATAGTCAGTATCAAATCATAGTTTAGATAACCTTTGTAAAGTAGGGTGAGAAATCATTATTGAGAACCCTTATGGTAATCTTAATTATATTATAACATCATATTTTATGGTAAAGAAAAGAGTTTGGTTTTCCAAAAAAAAATATCTCTTACTGGATACTATAAGTAGACATGGTTTTAGATGAGATGCATCTAGTTGTAATAACCCTAAAAATAGATGGTAATGTATATATCATCCATCATTTTAGAGCACGATGATGGTTCCCTTACTACCCACTTATCTTGAAACTCCCAATGAATATTTTTGGATATCTGGAATTTTCTTTTTGAACCATTATGAAGGATTAGAATAGACAATTATAATGAATATCATGTGTTAAACAAAAGGTGTAATATATTTTTGGTGTTAAGAAATAATAATCATATGAATTATAATTCATGATTAACCACTTTTATTAATGGTTCATAGTGATCAATAAAACCATTTTGGATTTAGTAAGGAATTGAATATGGAATGATAAAATTTTGGTGGTAATAGGTAAGATCATGTTTTGAAAAACCCTATTTAAACATAGTTATAGAAATACTGAAAATTATTTAGAAATGTTAATTCATATCCTAAAAGATTAGATGTTGAATTATCATTGAAATCCTCTAATGGTATGATGATATCATATCAAGTATATGATTCTTCACCATTTTAATTTTATGGGAATTTGCTTCATGAAAATTTTGTTATTCCCTCTTTTATTTAATTTGATGTTATCTTAGGTATGGATTGGCTTTCTATATATAAATCCCATACAAATTTCCACGTAATGGATGTCACATTTTATATTTCTAACCAACCTATAATCGTATATTAGAAAAATTAGAAAAATTAATCTCTAATGGAAATCGCATCTATTGTGAAGGTTTTGATTATTATTCAAAAGTAATTTTTACCTAGAAGGTTGGGGAGAAATGAACATAAAATACATGCCTATTGTGTTGGTATTTGTTGATGTTTTTCTATAATATTTATCTAGTGTTCCACCAAATCCTAAAGAGGAGTTTTCAATATATCTTATAACTATTTTTATTATTATTTCAAGAAATCCATATAAAAATCCTAAATTTAGCTGTTGGAGTTGAAGAAGAAATAATAGGATAATATTGAAAAAATATTTATTCAAACAAGTGTTTCACCTTAGGGTGTATGTATTATTTTTTCTATGAAGAAAGATGGATTGATGTGACTCTTCATAGATTATCAGGAACTAAAAAAGATCAAAATCAATAATGGGTTTCCCCTACCATATATTAAATAATTATTTGATTATCTACATGGTGATGAATATTTTTCCAAGATTGTTTTTTTATTTAGGATATCATCAATTTAGGGTCAATAAGGAGTATATTTCAAATATATAATTTTATTCAAGGTATAAAAACTTTAAATATATAGTAATGTCATTTGGTTTTACTAATTCTCCCACTATATTCATGAATTTAATAAATTGAGACTTTAAATATTACATTGATTAGTTTTATTATAGTATTTATAGACAATATTATTATATATTAAAAGAGAAAGGAAGATCATTAATATCACCTGAGAAGTGGGTTAAAGAAACTAAAGAAGAAGAATGTGTATGTTAAATTTACCAAGTGTAAATTTTTTCTAGAAAAGTTATCATTTTTTGGTTATATAATTTCATGGGAGGGTATATCTATGGATCCATTAAAGAATAATATTGTTGAACATTGGCCAAGACAAACCACTATAACGAAAATATATAGTTTCCATGGTTTTTATAGATATTATTGATTGTTTTTGGAGAATTTTTCATAAATATCTAACCCAATCACAAATTCAACTCGAAAGGGAGCCATGTACATTTGGGAAAAAGAATGTGAAGAAATTTCAAGGAACTAAAGAGAAGGTTATTCAATGCACTTTTTATTACATTACCCTGTAATGGAGAAGGGTTTGTAATCTATAATGAGGCATCAAATAAGGGATTGGGATTTACCCTTATGTAAAATGATATGGTGATATATAATTCCACATGACAATTAAACGTTCATGATAAAAATTACCCACCTTATAATTTGGAGTTAGATGCTGTAATTATTTAATTAAATATATGGAAGAATTTCCTTGAAAGATAATGGTGTGATATATATACTGATCATAAATTTTTAAATGATATTTTCACACAAAAATAATAGAATATTATTCAAATATTATTTTTGGAACTGATTAAAGATTATGACTGATCGATACATTACCACCATTGGAAATCAAACAAGGTGGATTATGCTTTGAGTCAAAAGAATCGTGTCAACTAATTTATGATTTGGATCTCAAAACATAAAATATTTATTGATTTAAAAAGGATGGTTCTATGTATCGTATAGGATGGGGATAAGTATTATCTTTATCAAATGATTGTTCAACCATCGATCCATGTGAATGTTAAAAATTCACAAAAAAAAGATGTAGTGTTGTAGAAGAAGGTGATAATTTTTGTTGATTTAAACCATGATTTTGATGGAATGATAAGGTTTATGGATCTTATATTTTCTCTATATATTCTATATTTGAAAAGGGAGTTATTAGAGGAAGATCATATTTCTTCATTCCATATTCATCCTATAAGTAAAAATATGTAGAGAGATTTCAAATTGTATTTTTGGATAGATGGAACGAGGAGAGATATTATAGAGTTTGTTTCATGATGCTTGGTATGAAATAAATTTGAGTTTTCAAGACTAAATTATAAGGTTTTGTTATAATAATTACACATACTAGAATGAAAATGGGAAAGGATATCCATGTATTTTTTCATGAGACTCCACAAAACATCTAAAGGATATAATATTAATACAGTTGTAGTTGATCATATTACAAATTTAGAACACTTTATTTATATTAGAGAAGATTTCTATATTGATAATATTTCTAGGATATAAATTAATTAAACTGTAAGGTCTCATGGTGTACCACATTATATTATATCATATTAGTGTCTGAGGATTTTCTCGATGTTTTAAATAAAAATTCAGTGGGATGTGTATATTGAGTTATGTTTCGGCACTTCATATCTTCATCATAAATATGGATAGTATAATAGAAACATTAATACCCTACATGATATTCTAAAATCATGTTCAATGGATTTAAAATCTGGTTATGATCAACACCTTCCTCTAGTTGATTTTTTTTATAATAATATCTTTCACATGAGCATTCAGATGGATCCATATGAAGTCCTCTATAAAAATAGGAGTTAAACAACAATGTTTTGGAATTAAATTTAAAAAAGAAATATACTGGGACCTAATATGGAAATGAAAAATGGTAAATAAATTTAGTGACAATAAACAACACATCAAGTCAAATTAGAGTTGATATAAATTTTATTTTGAAAATCATCAGTGTAATATGAGATTTGATGTTTTTGAGATGGTTTTAAATGAATTTACCCATTAATGAAGGTTAGGATATTTTTAAATAAGAGAATTTTGAGTCGTAGGTATATTATCCCTTTTGAAATTCAAAACCTAGAAGGGATTTTATCTTATTAGTTTGTTCTCTCCCTAAACATCTCACAAGTTCAACATGTGTTTCATCAATATATTTTAAGGAATTAATTAACTAATCTATTATATATACTGAGCTCATAAATCATACCACTAGAGAAATTTATTTATTTGGAGGAAAAACCAATGGTGTTTTTTGATTGTAACAAAAAATATCTATCGAATAAAACAAATCACCTTATCAATTTTTTTTCTCAAAAACAACCAATTTGAGAAAGCTATATGGGATCCTAAGGATATAATGGGGGAAAATATCATTAATCATTTGTATCAAACTAATGAAATTTCAATAGAAAATTTAATTTTAATTGGGGTATAATGTAACACCCTAAGATTTTACGAAATATTTTTTTCAAGTAAATTTAATTTTTTTGATAGCTTGTGTTTCACCCAACACTGAGTTTAAATAACTAACAATATAATATTAAAAATTATAATTTAAACTAAATTTTTGACCAAGTAATTGGATTTTTCTATATGAATAAGAATAAATAAATTATAAAAAATAAATTGTTAACAAATTTTAAAATAAATTCATTGGTTATCAATTGATTATAAATGAAAAAACATTAATTTCAAAGTAAAAGCAATATTTTTTAAAAAAATTGTATTTATGCATGCATTGTGTTTTTTCATATTAATAAATTAAATTAATCACAAATAATAAGTTATTTTAATTAAATTTATTAATTATTTTTAACCAAATGTTTAATCACTCATGTAACAATTTTTCAAGGAAGGAGATTAAAATAAATCAAGTTGTATGATTAAAAACTGTATTTTTTCCCCAAAAAAGGTTTCTTTATGCTTTGCATACTTATTTTAAAATTAATATTTTTCACTTTTAGAAATATTATTTAACATAATTAACTTAATTTATTAAATAATAATTTTAATATTACCATATATCAAATTTTTTATAATTTTCTCAAAATATTAATTTTTTAATGAATAATGAAAAATACTGATTATTATTAAAAACAATCATTTGTTATAAATCATTAAAAAAGTCATATTTTATTTTAAATTTGTTTTAAATGTAAAATTAGTTCAATTATATTATTATTTATCCAATTTATGTCATTTTAATCAATTTAATATTAAATTTTTATGTGAAACCTTTTCATACTTATAAAAACCATTTCTTGGGAAAACTATTTTTTCATCACGTCTGAAGGTTTAATTTTAAATTAAATTATTCAACATTTATGAATTTATTTTTTTTAAAAATAATTTCATATTTAGAATCATAATAATTAATATTTTATAATATGTTAAACTTAATTTTCTATCATAATTAATAGTAAAAACAATAAAAATTAATTAACACGGTTAAGGTAAAAATGTCTTTACCAGGGGTAAAACAAAAAGTTAAGTGTGATTTTTCCAATTAAACATATATAAAGTCTATTATATGGATATATTTAAACCTTATATTTTCCCAAATTCAAATATATTTCTATTTGGAATCATTTTTCTTGGTAATTGTATTATCATTTTTTATTCTTTTAGAAATTTTCATGTTGGTTTCCTCCCCAACATATAAAAGGACACCTCATATCATCTCCTCTATACAATTAATGTTCCTTTTATTTCAAAAAATAACTTATCAAAACAATTACCTATTTCCATAATCATTTTCTATATTCCTTTTCTATATTTTTAAACCATTTTAAGAAGGCTTTTGTTGCTAACCTAAAAAAGCTTTTTGAAGAAGAGGTAGCAAACTTAACTGATTTTTTTATTTCTTTTTCCACATACTTGAAATATTATTAAACCATGATGATATAATAATATAATTATCTCATATATAATGATATTTTATTATGATAATATAATAACCTACATCTATCCAATCTTCCCTCAAATGGAAAATTAAATATTCAATCTTGTGTATGGAGGACTACCGCCTCACAAACCGATTTAATTTGTTTTCCAACACTGCCTCTCATGGATTAATATAATGATAGATTTAATATTTATATCTTATATTTTTTTAATAATTATACTCATATAATTAAAATATATTATTAAAATTCTTACCTTCAAATATATTGGAAAATAATAGTGTAGCTCTTGCGTATGTGTGGACTACCACCTCCACAAAGCGATGTGATTCATTTTTCATTTTATTTTGACATGGAAAGTAATAAAGACAGATTTAATGAATACATATGATATATATGAGATAAAAATTATTATTAAAATTTGTAATATTATTTACCTTTATTTCCATCCACATAAAAAATTGAAATAGCGTTCATGCGTACGCACGGTCTACCATCTCAATGAATGGTGAAATTTATTTTTCTATCTTTACTTTTATGGATGAATATATATATATATATATATATATAATTAATTTATATGATATTTATATCATTATTAAAATTTTAGATATGATTTAACCATAATTAAAGTATATAGACAAAAAATACTAAACCAAAACATACATTAAAAATGAAACAGTTATCACTCGAAATAGTGATTTAAATAAATAATTATAAATAAATGGGTGGTAAAATGTTATAAGTAAATCATATATGGTTTGATATATATATATATATTTGGTTCTAAAATATATGTATAATAAACCAATATTTATTATACATGACATTATAATGTGTATGAATAAATTCAAGACTTCAGGTATGATGTTTTCATATCACTTTTATTTCAGTGGTACACAAGACATATTCACAACATGTTTCTTTTTTGTGGTGTATATATTGAAAAAAAAATATTTTATGATTATTATATTAAAAATTATGGGACATAAATATCCATCTTATTTTCTTGCTTTCATGTGGATTGCGATTCAAGATTTAGCAATGTGATAAGGGTTTTATGATACAATCTCATTGTTTATCTGAAATGTTTATGACTATGCTACCGATGATGAAATATTATGATCAATATCTCAATAATCTCATGAATTATATTAAACACTAGTTATTTCTATAAATTACATGTTTTCATTTCATTTACCTCTCTTTATGTACTCAAGAGTCTAAAATAATTGTTTTAAGTAAAACCAACATTATTTCTCTATTTTGTCAAAAATTCATTTTTCTTCCATATAAATGTTTTCTAAAAATATTTCCAAGAATATTTTTAACAGTAATTTATTATTTTTTAAATTTATATTTATCCATTTTTAATTTTTTATAATATATTTTAAAAATAATCCTCTAGTCATTTTACGTTTGATTTTTTACCAAAATTTTGAAAGGAATCTTTGTTTTAACATACATTGTATAGATAGAATTTTTCATAATTATAACAACTCAATTATTTGAAGATTACATAAAAAGGTTCCAATTTTATTTTAAATAAAAAAAATTCTTTAATGTTTGGGTAATTTTTATGTTTAAAATTATCAATTTCAAAAATAAAACAACATTTTATTCAAAAATTACTCTAAGTGATCTTTTAAAAGTATTTTATATTTAAGATTAAATCCTTTAATATTTACTAATCTTTACTAGGGATATTATTAGATTATAACCTCCTTATTATTTCTTTATATGGTTTATAATAATTATTAATATATTTTTATAAAACTTATTTCTTTTCCATGTGTTAATTTATGATTAAAATATGAAATGTTCATGAAACCAATTTATTTTATATGGGTTTTGAAATGATAAAATGATTAGGTAACCCATTTAATTTTCATGGGTTATAATATGATTTTTTTATGATCTTATGGAACACATATGTATAATTTTCATTATGTGATGGGTGAGACTACAATTATATATCTATCTAATGCCTTGGGTAAAGATGGATATCTCTTAAGATAAATATGAATGGAATGGGGAGATAACCTAGTTAAGTTAGGGGATATATCCACTATGAAAATAATGTGAGTTAACCATTCTTACTATGATGGTTTGGGAAGTGAAACCATTCAACTATGATAGTATTTTCAATTAGACATGGCTATTATTGAAATTATTTTCTATGATTATGTGAACAACATATTTTTATGTCTTATCCGAATTTTATTCTCTCATGACTTATGTTCTTTGAATCCTATATTATTCATCTCTTATGAACTATCGATATTTATTCCAAGATACAATATTATGGTCTGAGATATTCAAGGCATGGTTTTCAAGTGTTATGATAATTTTATCATAGCCTTATTGAAAATTATTCATTGATATCTATCTTGTTTACCCTAACTAGTCATCTCATATCATACTTTTTTATATTTACTTTCCGCAAGTTATAAAGAATTATAATAAGTATGATATGTATAATATGGATGATAATTATATAGAATTAGTTTTTTATGTATCCATGTTTCCAAAGGCACTAGACCTATATGATTATAGTGTTGATATTTATGTTATGTGATGAATGTTCATCTAATAAGATGTACTATATATGTATAAAATGTTTGGGATTCTATACATAGAATGATACACACTGAATCATGGTCATTGTGTTGTGAATAGGCCTTTGGCCTACTTGGCCATCGGGCCAAGTTTTTATGGGTCTATAGGACATTGGGACTTCAATTCATGTAAGGTTTTCCTATCAACACAGTTCAAAATAGAGATTTATTCCCTAATAAAAATATTCATCAACCCCAAGCTATTAAAAATATATCACACGTATATAGAATTTTTTGGGATCACCAAGAATCTAAAAACATATATGGAATTTTTTAGGTTACCCAACTCATGTGGTTGTACCTAATAAATATAATTACATACAAAAATATATAATATCTCACTTCTTATACTATAACCCACATTTTATCCAAACACCTCATCATCACATGGCCACAACCACACACCAATTAATATCACTACATATAACCCATCACAAATCACCACTACAATCACACAACATGGACATCTTCACATTTAATTTTATCAGATCCAATTCTGAATAATTCTAATTATACACCTTAATTTCACACAACTACATTAAAAAATTAACTATAATAACTTCACTTATTACACCTAAACACATGCTCATTTTTCAATATTTATAATTCAATTACCACATAATATTATTAACAAATTTAAAAAAAATTATTCAGTACATCATCTATTACAAATAAACCCATTCACATTCAATTTCATTCAATCCATTCACTATTTCCAATTCCATTCCATATCCCAAGAAACTGCAATACTCTAACAACACTAGCCTCACATACTAACATATTAAAAAAAACCATTATAATACTTCATGGCTACTACATGAAGGAGATATGTCTTAAATCCCATACACATATGATGTATTATGGATATATCTTAGGTGAAGATTTTGTATATATCAGATGGCATGAAATGGATATTTCATACCGCTTCTTTGAGAACACTATATTATATGATAGTTTTATATCATATAGAATTTTTTTAATATTCCATGCATAGTTTATCATTAAGTATATTCATCTTATAAGATGAAATGATTGGGGTTCTGGCATGGATAAGGGTTAAATATGACGTAATTAAATTCATTAACTCATAACACATGAGTGAATGAATTTTCACTTGAGGAGAATCCTTGAGGAATATATATAAAAGGTTCATGTCTAAACAATTATTAGTGTGAGATCATGGAAATTATCTCCCGTACTCTGAGGCTCTCTTCATTCTTCATCCTTTTTAAGTGAGTTACTAGAATATCTTGGATGTCAGGATGATCGCACCTAAGTGTTCGGTGATTCGTTCACCCCATGGATATGCTATAGAGGAGATATTTCCTTTGGTTGCCTCTTGAGATCTCCATAAATCCCATATAATTGAATAATATAAGACATATAATCAGTGTAAGGTACATCTAATAGAAATTTATTATTTTTTGTTTATCATGGTTTCGATTTAAATACATGGTTCATCATAGATTTAAGGTTTTTATTGATTTAAAATGAATTAATTAAGTGACAATATATCTCTATAAACCCATTAGTTCTATTATAGCCATTCCATATTCATAGATTTAAAAAATTATGTTTTAAAATGGATAAAAAATATGTAATTTTTGATATCATATTATGTATAATTAAAAACAATTGAGAAAATGAATTTTGTATGTCTATATGACATAATATGTCAAAATATATTATGGGATTTCAATATACAATATGAGATATCATAATAGAAGAAAAATTTAAATCCATTGGTTTATTTGTATTGTAGAATAAAATATGAGATATCATATTCTATGATAGTGTTTATCTGTGGATGAAAAAATAGGTCCCCATATCATGTTAATTATATCATGCTCATTTTAAAATAAAACACACCACCCCGTTATTCATGAATGGGTTACTATTGCAAGTTACAATAATCGCAAGCTCAGTTATTCTTATACAGATCGTTGTATGGAGGGGTTATCTTAAATAGTTAAATGCACACATGGTTCAACTTATGAAGAATTCAAGGATTGTATTAATCATATGATCATACTACCATAAATTGTGGCATCCACACATATGTGATATATTGGATTAATACTATGTGAATAGTTTGACACCTGGTTTAATATCCCAGATTATCATATCATATGAGGCGATAGTTGGGGAATTCTATATTAATATGATGTAGACCCCAACATGATGCATTAAAATCACAGAAGCCTCCAAATTCTTATTTTATCATACATATACCAATTATCAATAATTAAAAATGATTCGTAAAACTTAACTATTTGAAGATCTAAAGCCAATCTATCACAACTTATAATATGTGTGTATTGTTAGAAAAGGATATTGAAGGAAAAAATTTTGTTTTTCTTTATTTCAATTATTAATTAAAATCTAATGGTTTATAAAATGTTTATAAATTATGAAAAAAGTTATTTTGGGATATTTATTAATTATAAATGTTTTCAAAACTTAAATTATTATAAATTATTTATAATTAATTAGTAAATGTTTTTGAAACATTTAATATCCATAAATATTAATTATTAATATTGAAATATCATTTCCAGATATTTAGAATTAATTATAGTTTAGATATAAATTTTTTATGTGGAAGTTATAAATTTAATTTATAAAATATTTATAAATAAAAAAAAATAAGGAAGGGTTTAAAAGGGTTTATATTTAAAATTATCAATAATTCATAATTGTTAATTTGATTTGTTCAAATTAATCTTTTTTTAATTGATATCTTTTTTAATCCATAACAAAATGAGTTTTGAAGACTCATATGATCAAAGCTGTAAAAAAATGTTAAATATATGATATTTTGATTATGTAAACTATTTACATAATACAATTAAAATATAAAATTTTTATATTTCATATAATATCATATATTTAAATTAAATTCTATATAATGATTAGTTTGAAAGAGTTCATATTGGGAATAAATATAATTTTTTTATATTTATTTAAATTTTGGAATGTCTATAATATTTATTTTAATTATAATTTGATTATAATTATTTACTTATAAATTTTTCATAAATAGGTTATCTCAAGTGAGAATTTATGAATCATAAATTTATTTGTGTGATTCCCTAGTTTAATATTCCGGAATATAATTTTTATCTTATCAATTTTGATGTATGATTTAATTTAATAGAATTTTAACCACTTTTATGTTATCATACATCTATCTAAGAATGGCATGCTAGGTATGATTATTGATTTAGTTTTATTCCAACCATGGCTTTGGATTATATTGAGTTCTGAGGTTGAATTATGTAGTTTATTATTATTTATAAATATTTGGTGTTATAATTTTAATGGAAGTGAATTATATATTGAATAAAGTATCCTTATGTATAATTACTTTGGTTCAGGATTCTCACTAGTCTAGAGGCTTATTCCTTGCCTTTAAAAGTGAGGTTCACTATATGTTGATCTAGGATTATAGATGTTGGGATTATTAAATTATTATGATTATAATAATTTACTTGAAAATTTCTCATGTTCCTTATTGAAGGGATGAATTTTGATATGTATGAATATAATTTGATTATTATTTAGTTTGGTAACACAAGATATGAGTTGTGTAAAGAGTTACACATCTATATGGTCTAAAAATATTAATTTTGTAGAAAGAATATGATTCCAAAGTAAATCATATGAAGCATGCATACATGTAAAGGTAAAAACCTGTGAAAAGATCGAGGGCATAAACCCCATTTTAAAAATACTAAGTTCCAGATTTCTTACAAATAATGAAAATATCAAAAGCACGATCATTCAATTGGGAAGTTTCTTCTAAACTAGGTTCCCATGGATTATCTTGTATAAGGCATGGTGGAAATGTATAACACTAATATTTTGGTAACCAAATAAAACTCTAATATTTGGATTATATATAGACTAGAAACCCTGAAAGTTAGGATTCCAAATGAATGGTTTTGATTTTATTCATATGATTGATAGGAAAAAGATTTTTCCAATCATCCATCTATAATTCATATATGATATGATTAGAATAATGTTATACCTAAATAAATATGTGGTCAAAAGGAATAAAAAGTAGAATCATTAGTTAGTGAAATATAGATCTTTTCCCAATAAGGGATATGATGTGTTTAGAAGGGTTCATCATTTTAGTGGGATAAAATTTATTAAAATTACTTATTAAATATATGTAAAACATGATTCTCATAAGACAAATGATTTTTTTATAGATATGTATAATTATCATCATCAAAATTAAAATTCATATTAATCCATACAAAGAAGAAGGTTGATATAAGTAACTCCTATAAATAGTAACTTGAGTAAATTTCTTTTTTAATGGAAATTTATTGTGTTAGAGAAACTCATTCTAGGATAAATGAAATGTTAATGTTATTTAACAGGTGAATATATATACTTATGTGAATCATAAAATGATTCAATTAAGATTTTATAAGGCTTGTTCCTAGTATGTAATCCATTTTTATCATCATTGTAAATGATTTGATAATGTGAATGGGTTCAAGAAAAGTATTCATGATATAATAAAAGTGCTGAGGATATTTAAACTAGGGCATGTGATGTATAGGTTCTAGTACTATTTCAATAGTTAAATAAGTTGAAAGTTTAAACCAGAATAAGAAGTTGAGTTAGAGAGTACAATAATAATTAATTGATTTTCTTCCAAGGTCATTGAAACCTATAGTTATCAAGAAGGAATGACAATTTTTCTATAATGTGGGGATGTCTGGAATACCTAAAGGGGTTTAGAAACTCCTTGAAATTCACATGTTAGTTATCAGTGTTATAAAACAATCATCAATTTTGAAGGGTATATGATAAAAATGTATACTATATAAGTGTTATAAGTACATAAGAGTTAAAAATTCATTTAATAATTAGTGTTGTTTACAGTTTTCATTCAATTGATGGTGAAAAGGGTAATTTAATCAATAAATAGATGTAAAATAATTTATCAATATCATATTGATCCTAGTAAAGGATGTGTGTAGTCTTCTAATTTATATTATATGATAAGATAATTTGTTTACTAACAAAGGGTTCTTATAAAAAATAGGATATTATGTATTTAATACACATGGTTTATGATTCATCAGATTTTATAACATTTTTTGAAAAGGATCGACATGATGAAAGTGTTCTATCCTTGATAAAAAAGTTTATCTAGATTTTTATTAAAATATTAAGAACTAAGATTCCATTTCCATCAATATAGTATTTTAATGAACATGATATTATTTTCATAATATTACTTTAAAAAAATATAATATCATAATGATATAGATACAAATTTTTATGTTTTAATATTCCCAATAAAGATGAAAAAAAGTTATTTATTAAATAAAAATAATTTTGGGAGTCTTAACATGATATTATGAAGAGAATACAGTGTATAAAAGTCTAGTGGAAGTATTATTTGAATTAGATAAGTGAAAAGTTAAAAAAATAAAATATTAAAACATTCAAAACATAAATTTAAATATAATTTTCAAGAAGAAAAAAAATCTGGAATAGGTTGTAATGATGAGGATAATGTTGAACATAGAAAGAGTTATATGTAAGAAATATGAGTTATTAATATCTAAAAATTTGACATTGGGGAGTTAAGGAGTTTTAATATGTTTTAGGAGTTAAACAATTGGAATGTGATTCCTTAAGTCTCACCATTAATCAAACTAGATTACAACATAGATGTTACTCACTAAAGAGTTTAGTTATATGGTTTTATCATATAGTCACATAGATATGTTATAGGAACTTCATAGAGTTGTAACGGGTATAAAAACCCTAAAAGTATAAAAAATTCTTATATAAAAATATATAATATGTGATATGATATGTCAGTATGTTATGTATGGTTTTTTTTCATGTTCTTAATATAGTTTAATAATATAAAATGTATCAGGTTAAATAAAAGGAAATGTATACATTATGATTTTTTTTGTGTTGGTTTATTATGAGTGTATATATATATCATGAAATGAAATAATAATTGTCCTATTAAAGTAAAACATTGATTTTTACCTAAATGATGTTCATCATGGATTATTATAGATTTTTATAAAGTGTTATGGTTACCATGACTAAAATAATGAATAAAAAAGGTTTTATATGCTAGATACCCCTTTAAGTATACAACATGTAGTTTCATACACTATGTATTTGGTATGCTAGGGGTGCATGGTTTATATTTTGATTCATTGATAACTAACATTGGTGAGATTCCTAGCATGATAACCTTCATAGATTGATACCTTTCTTATTCAAGCGTGTCATCTTAGATAATCAGGGGTGGTTGGGTATGTTGTGGATTATGTCATCAGTTAAATATTAACCATGATGGGATTTTCCTCTCTTATGATGGTTATAAAATTTGTTCTATTAATTGATATTGACTTATAAAGTTTATAAACATACCTAAATAGTATATATGACATACGTATCTATTGGGGTGAGGTGCATGTGATGTGATTATCTATAAAAGTGAATAACATGTGATGTATTAAACAAACTAGTCAATATATACTTGGAGAATTGAGAATTTATGAGTTGCATATATGGGATTGACATAATTTATGCCCCATATTCACATTATGTCTTGATGAAAAGGAATAATATGAAAATTAATGATTATATATGATGTAGTTGGAGGAAATAAGTATGCAGATACATGAGTTTGATGGAAATCACACCAAATCCTATTATATATTAAGTTACACTTATGACTTTCTAGAGACTGATATTTGTTTATATTTATAAATTTAGGAATTCATATTTGTTTTTAATGATAAAAAGGAACATGAGTCACACTTTTTGTTTGAATGAATTAGGATTGAGTTTGAATCAAATAGAAACATCAAAACTATTTTAGAGTTTAACTACATGAAGTAACATATTAATATTTACAAGTTATTGTATATGATGTGATTCAACATGAAGTTGATGTTAGCTTTCCAAAAGGTGTTTTGGAAATATTTAAAATGACTTTTGGATATTGTTTCACAAATTATTGTATATGATACAATATAAAGTAAAACAAAATAAAGTCTCATAGGCTTTAATGAAAGTGTCATATTGAATGATATATTCCCAAAATCCCATCCACATATAATGTGTTCTAACTATTTAATAGGTGAAATTGGGTATATATTATACAACATGAAATAGGGATTTCATTCCACTAACTTAATCCCATCATACTATGAAATAGGAATATATTGTATAAATTTTTTGATAGTTGATTATCATATTATGATAAACTCTAAAATCATATAATTTATTGGAAATTGGTTGTTAAATGTTAACATAATTAAATATTCCATGAAGAATATATCATTGATCAAAGTCATTTGGTAAGATGAAATGATCTTAAGATTGTAATAGTTGATCGTTATAGCTGATGTAATAAAATTTATTAACTTGTAACATATGAGTTAATACAGGTTAAATTAAGGATAATCCTCAAGGGATTTATATAGAGTGGTCCCACCCATATAGTAGTGATATCATTTGGCTTCATCAACACCAAATTATTTAAGAATATTTGAAACCTCGTTGGATTAAGGTATATATGACATTAGTTATTTATTTTATGTTTAGCATGGTTTTAGTTTCAATACATAGTGGATCTTGGATTTAATGCCTCTAATGTTTTTCAAGGTATTTATTAAGTGTTAATATATCCCTAGAAACCTATCACCATGTTCATATAATTATCAATTTAACCCCGTAATATTTAACCGCGTAATAATAAATAAAAATCCCATTTATTAAACACCAATTTATCACATTACATCATCAGATACTACTTCTCCACCATATCAAGATAATTATATTTAATAATATATCATTTCCATAATTAAAAAATAGTAAAAATAATAAATAACTATATATTTATAATATCCATTTATGGCCCACATACCACTGATAATTTAAATTAAAATTTTCTTTTATTTAGATAATTCTATCTCATTACCTAAATAGAACTAAATCATTATTAAACCATTATTGGCACTAAAAATGTTATTTCATTCACATTATCATGGAATCATTGATTAGAACCTCAATCAAGGGACACTATTCAAGAACAAGTTGAAAATTACCTTTCTGCATAAAAAATGTGAAAATGATATCTCTAGGTATTGAAAGATTTCTCTAAAATTGAGAGATGTAGATTCATAAATTAATTTCTAGTCTATTAATGTGGTAGTGATAACCTCACACTTGGGGTAGTCCATGAATTTCATCATCACTAATGAAAATGGGTCTTGAAATCATAAAACACATTTTTTAGGACATAATGTGAAAAAAAAATCATTTGAAAAAACTATTTATGAGGTAAGCCTATAGCTATGGGTGTATCTCATTTCTTAGGATTCTATTTGGCTTGTTTTAGAGACCAAACATACCCCTAAATCAAAAGATATAGTTTTTTGAAGTTGGAAGGGATTTTTATAAAACCCAGTTCCCTGCCAATGTGGAATTTGGTTTCAAACCAAAGTCTTTCATTTCCATTTCATCATCATTAGTCCCATATTCCCAGGTTTCATTCAATTATGTCCTAATTAGTGTATATATTTATCTTTCTAGTGAAACATTAACGCACTTGTTTCAGGAACTTAGGTCCCCAATGTTAAGCACAGTTCCCTAGTCCACTTGGGTTTCTAAATAAACCCCCATGGATCTCATTTAGAGAAATTTATGGAATAAAAAAAAGGTATAATATCCATTCAACCTAGTTATTTTAGATCCCCCTTAATAAGGTTCTAGGAAACCAAGTTATCCCATGGATTGTTTACTAGGGATCCATATTCCCTATTCATACTTATAGATTCCAACTTGAGTGTGATATTTCCGAAGTCTCCTACCTGAGCATGACATTTCCTAGGTCTCCTACTTGAGCATGACTTTTCCCAGGTCTCAAACCTAAGTGTGATACTTCAAAGGTCTCTTAATAGAGTGTGAATTCTCTCAGGACTCCTACTTGTGTGAAAGTTCTCTTTGGTCACCCAATTGAGTGTGAATTTTTCTAGGTCTACTACCGGATTTTTACATCACCCATGTCTCTTTTCTGATCCCCCAAAATCCCACCTGGGAACCACTTCACATTATTTCAATAAGTATGTTATCTAATTCTTCCATTTATTTATACTTTGGGAAGGATTCATGAATATGTATTAAATTTATAAGAGAGTCTTGGATTAGAAAATAATAACCTCCACCTAAAAAGGTGAGATGATCTTGACCTCCTTTACTCTCAACTAACACATAAACCAAAGCATCGCTGGTAAATTTCTAGTGACCACCTATCTTTGGAAATTTTTTATGTGCCAAGTCAAAACATCAAGGGTATGAGAGATGTTGGAAATAACCATATCAACTCCAGTAAATAAAAGGATATAATATGAATCATCTATATAACTAAGAATCTAAAATTTCATGATATTGAGAAAAGATGAATCTCAATGTATGAACTCCCATAATATATAAAATATCCTTCCATAAACCTATAATACATTTTCTAAACATCAATCATTAATCATATCCATTCACTCACCATAGGAATATCTCCTCAATATCAATGGAATAAGATAAGTAAAGAATAATTGGGAATAAAATCATCATAAATCAATAAGAATAGATCATTAAAATACAAATACTTGATGATGCACCAAGGTAATTCACAACCACCCAAAACATGAATATATGTCACTATGCTTTTCTAGAAGGGGTATAATAGTGTAATAAGAAAGAGTGCACTCAAATTTATATTTAAATTTTGGGTTCCCAAACCATGGTGTGGTTAACTTAAACCAAATTATGGTTTAATTTGGACAACACTAATCTGAAAGAATTAACACCTTAAAATTTAAAACTCTAAAATATTTTACAGTCATTCACTTTCATAAAAAAAATTTATCTGAGACCAGTTCATGATTAATAAACCTTAATAGTTTTTATCCAAAAGATAACACCATGATGTACTTATCATTACCCACCCCTATTACAACCCCTCTTAGATCATAAGAAAAGATTATTGTGGCCCTAAAATCCCTCATGTTATAGGAAATGGGTTAGTGATGAGAACTGATCATAGAGAACAAATAAAACTGGAGGCCATATCCTCATAAATTGTAAGAAAATAAGAAACCACCAATTAACTCTATAATATAATAAGTGAACCCAATCCAAAAATTATTGTAATATTATATATAAACAGAAAACATTAAAAATAATACCATTAGGAAACTCATATGTTAGTTATTCCATAAACGCCACCCAACACCAATAATTACAACAATCTAGAAAAATATATTTATTGACCAACTATGTATTATACACTTGATAAATAGATTTATACATAAGGGTTATAATAGAAGTATAATTAGTAGGATTCTTCTCAAAAAAATATCATGTAAATTTGGAATAAGAATATTATTTCCTTAGTGAATAAATTTTGAAACCAATTTATCACCCAACTAGGTCAACTAATTTCCCCAACCTCACCAAGTAACACTCATCCAAATCCACATATAATTATAGTCATATAATATCAAGGAAAATATATAAATATACCCCACATCAAAATCCTCTAATAAACTAGTCACCCTCCCACCCCATCGACATATGTCTCAGTGCACTCATCCCCTCTATATCCATATAACACTAGTAAAAAATAGTGCTTTTTTACTTTGGTTTATTAGGTTTTCAACATTATTTATATTTGTAAGTTATTTAAAGAAAAATTCTATATATTTTCTCCATTTTGGTTATTATTATCTAATGTAAAGATTGTATTTATTATCTATTATTATATAATAGGCATGACAAACTATTTTTCACATTGGTTATTTTATAACCTACATGAAAAAAAAATTCTTAAATTTTTTATGTTTTTTATATAATTACTAATGATAAAATTAATTATTATATATTAAACTAAAATTTAAGATATTATAAGTTCAATAGAAAAACCAGAAACAAAAAATAGTAGAAAAAAAACAAAAAAATTAGCACCATAATTTCAAATCATTTTAACTTTACAATATAAAATTTAAACATTAAAATATATATTAAAGATAAACTAAAAACAATTACAACCTATGAAATAATCCACCCATTATCACTGTATTATATTAATATCTTTTTTATTGTAAGTTATAGAATCGTCAACAAGAAAGAAATTAAAAATAATTAATTCAAATTTTATTCTCAATATGATCATAAGATGAATTAAATGAAATATTATAATAAAATATAAACTTATTGAACTTTTAAACTCTCTAGGTTGAAATTAATTTAAATAAAAAAACATAATACATAATATGTCACATACATGACTTATTTTAAAGTTATTTTTCATGTAATTTATATTTTTTCTTCGTTTTTTGGGTTTCCCATGCATTTTTGGAAGAAATAGTGGGTTTTCTGGATTTGGACCAAACTGTGAGCCAATTTCCCGATTTAAAATCACATTTTGATTATTTTATAACTCCTTTATTTTTCAAAATTTTTCATAGATTACACTTCCTAATTTTCTTCAACTAAATTATTAAAACCACCATGTCTATTTAGACACCTTAGAAACTCATTACCATTTTGGATTTGGGTGATTTAGTTAGGAATTGGGCCAACCAGTGAGCTTATTTCATGTTTTAGAAAAAATTAATTCTTTAATATATCATAATTTTTTTACTTTTTTAGTGATTACACCTACCACTCGATTATATTATCCCTAGTTGTGCCCCCATGTTCGTGTATCCCTCTTTGGTTCTCATTTTCATTGCGGATTATTGTGAAATTTTTCAGGTTTTCTCAAATCATCCAAATTTGTGAAGGTAATTTGTTTCATCCATAAATCATTTAATTTTCACTCTTCTCCCCCAATTTCAGTCCCCACTTGACCTCCTCGCGCTCATTATATCATCCCTATCAGTTTTGGTTTCTTAGAGATTCAACCTTTGGTGGATGTGAGGTGATTTATTCAATATCTCGCTAGTAAGTGGGTTTCCTCTCTTCTTCCTCCCATTTTCATAGGGTTTATCCCATTTTCTAAGGATTTATTCCATTTTAATTGAAGTTAATAATGTACAAGAATTAGGTATTTGAACCTAGGGTCTGTTTTTCAGTTTCTCTTTGCAATCCTTTGGTTTTAGGTTTGTGTTCACTCCCTAGTGGTGTGACGGTAGTGTGGTTGAAGTTCCGCTGAAGGATTTGAGGGTTTTGATGTATATGGTTGGTGATTTAATGTTTAATAATTATATAATGAGTTATATTTATGTATTTATATTTCTTTCATATTCCCCTTTCATTATTTTTAGTGGAAAACTATTTTTAGTAGAATCTGTTAAACGGTTGATTTTTAAGTGTCAATTTTGTGTTAAAATGGGTGTCTTAATTTTCCATTCCATGTTATACCAATTAGGGTTGTTTTATAATTCATGGAATAGATTTATAAAAAAAATATTTCTGAAAATTATGGTTTGGTATAATATTGGAATGTATTTTCTGTTATTATGGGGGTTTTAAACGAATTTTATGTGCAAGGGTTTGTAATAAATTGAGTTATTATTTTATGGAAATTCTAGGTGTCTTTTTGAGTTATAAAAAAGGTGAAAAGCATGTTTAGAAATTTTTTTGAGTGTGGATGACTAAAACTTGTGTTTTTATGTGTAAATTGAATTTATTATCATGTAGAACTTGTTTGATCACAATGATGGAAACTCGGGTATCTAGGTGGGTGGATGGGTACTAGCATGCTAGTGATCCGGAGTGGTTTTGTCCCTGTTTCACTTAGAAAGTTTGATGTTAAAAACACTAAAAAAATGATGATGAGGATTTTGGGGACCATGAGGTTATGGTTGATTCCAATATTATGGGATCATTCATGAGAATTGATATTGTTATGGTTACTTTCATACTAATATGCGAGGTACATGGGGCTCACAACTAACTAGTTCCTAAGGGTGTTCCCGTGTTGAGTGTTTATTAACTATTTGGAATTTATCTTTGGATTATGGTGTGTTTGGATGAAAAATTCATTAGATTACTTGTTTTTATTTAAATTTATAAATTATTTAAAGTTACCCACTTTGAAAAAAAAAATCATTAAAAAGATGCACCTTTAGAAATTATAGCTACAATTCTTTGTTTATAACACTCACAAGCTTTTAATCTAATAATGCTTATTACTTGAAATATTTTGGTTATATCCTATTGGGAATAATATCACACCCTACATAAACCTTTGGGTGTAAGTAGACATGTTTATGTTTGACATAGGTAAGGCCAAGGCTTTTGGAGATTGTGGTTCAAGTTGCTATTTGCTCCTATTGTGCGGTGTTGTGGAGAGGGCTCATCGGTGATGACCCCTTGTCATGTGGAGGTAATTGGGTTGTTTTTCTGCTAATTTTATGTATCTTTGGACATATTTTGTCATATTTAGTCCCATTTATTCACTTCTGATGTTTACTTAAGGCTTGTTTGTTAGGAATTTTCATATTCAGTTTATTTATTGTTTTATGTTGTTTTATGTATCTATACTCAGGTAAATAGTTCACAAACCAATATTTATGGTAATAAGGAACTTGTTCCAACCCATAGGGATAGGTAACTCCCTTCAGGCCTTTATATGGTCTGAGTTTGGTGCTATTTTTGGCGATGACCATATTTGGTTCATGACAAAATGGTATCAGACGCGGTTAATGTTTTTGGGTTATATAATAATTTCAGGATGAATAGGGATAGATAGGAGATAGGAATATTGGGGTTTAGATTTCTGGTGAAGAGTAGGGTGCCTGGCCCACACCTCTTGTGACAGACCTTGAGTCACCATGGGACCTTGGAATTGTATGTTTGACTTCACTTCCAGGTGAGGTGTTTGGGTTGGAGACTACACGGGGACATCAGGTGGGGGTGAAGTAATTGTTTATTTTATTGTCGTATTGTGCTTGGATTATTTATATCTTATGTTATTGATTAAAAATTTTCAAAAATTTTGTACTAATTTTATATCTTGTGACTATTGACTTTTTTAGCAACATTCCTCCTCAGAGAGCTGACATGCACCCACAGGAGGATGCTAGGGAGAGTTCTTGCTCTCCTCTTGATTAGAGATTGGTGGAAGCTATAGTCCAGGATATTTTGGATCTAGGAATTAAATAGACTCTGGAGCCTTCCCCTAATCTAGTTAGCGAAGAGGAATCTGGTCATAGGAATAAAAAATCCCAGGACTTCCTAAAGAACAAGATACCTACTTTCTAAGGTAGTACAGAAACCCAATATGCAATGGAGTGTCTCAAGAAGATCGAGCAAATGTTTGAGTTTCTAGAAAAACTTGAGGATGTTAGGGTGAAATTTGAATCTTTATAGTTATATGTTCCTAGCCACATGTTGTGGGAATTAGTGATTCAAGCTGGAAAGTACGAGTAGTTGAGCTGGAAGGACTTCAAGGATATCTTCAACAACCATTACTGCCCTGAAGTTTTGGAATCTCCTAAATCTTGAGATTTTATGTAACTTGTTTAGGGGTGATACTTCAGGGATGGAATATGCCAACCATTCTTCCAAGTTGGCCGGTAAGCTTTGGAAATGGTCTTCAATGAGAAGATGAAGGCCCAGAAGTTCGAGAGGGGTTTTCAGCTAGAGCTATATTACCAGGTCATCCTGTTCAAGTAGAAAACATATGCTGAAGTATTTGATAGAGATTTCATGATAGAGATCGAACATAAGGTGAGGGTTTGTTTATAAAGGATAGTGTCAATAATGGTTAGTTTCATCACTTATAAGAAGAAAAGGAAGTGAGAGGAGTATGTAAATAAGGGAGGTACAAGCTTATGCCAACTTTCCAGGATGTTTTCTTTGATGGAAACTGATGTGAGGTCCGTTGTGTGACACTGGTGTGGGAGACTAGGGAACATCAGACCAGTATTAACATATCCAGTGAAGCTATTTTATTAGTGTGTAAGTATGGGACACTTGCAGCATTTTTGCGGCATGGTACATCCACTAGAGTGGGGTAGGTTCAGTGGCTTCTAGGGGAGTACCAACCCAGTCAAATTTGTCAATGATGGGGGGATCTTAGTTTGCTAGTTGTGGCAGTTGGATTAGATCATCTTCTAGATAGATCCAGTTTATGGTAGATCCATAGGATATAGGTTTTTCTCAGGATTATTGTAGGAATCTTTATGTGGTAGAGCAGACACCAATGGGATCAGATGCAGGTCCTTCAACAGTTTGAGGTCTCGTCTTGATTGAATCTTCTATAGTTTCTACTCTTTTTGATATCAGTGCTTCTTTTTCATTCATCTATGCATGTATTTTTAACATGATGAATTTTCAAACCGATCTTTTTTCTTTTTCAATGGAGTTTGTGACGCCGCAAATAAATAAGAGAGATCAGGGTCTCAGGTGCCCGTCGTGTATGCTTTCTGTGTCAGGGGTTTAGATGGAGTGGGGCCTTATGGTCTTAGATATGGATATATTTTACGTGATAATCAACATGTATTGGATGGTACACTTGTAGGAACACATCAATTTTCATAAGTGGTGATTGAGATTCAAAACAGAGTATGGAAGCCCTCAGGTTTTTCTTGGGGAATGGTCACCTCAGTCGGGTCGTACAAGGCCTCCACTCCAAGATTTGGAGAAATTTATCTTCCATTTATTCTCTCTTATTCTAGAGGATGATGGTTGTGCTCCTTAGAGTGTCTTACCTCATGGTTTGGATAAGTTCGTAGATGTATTACTAGATGATTTTTCAAGATAAACCCCGGGAGTGGAACGTGGAGTTCTCGGTCGATTTGGCATTGAGAACACAGTCGATATCTCTTCCATTATATCGTATGGCCTCCACCGAGATGAGTTAATTAAAGATATAGCTGGATGATTTAGAATCAAAAAGATTCACTTTCCCAAGAATTTCTCATTAGGATTCTTTTGTTATTTTTGTGGAGAAGGATGATGGATACCTAATATTGTGTATTGACTTCTAGAAGCTGAATAAAGTAACCATCAAGAATAGATTTCCTTTGACCTGAATAGATGATTCATTTGACCAGTTTAATGGGAAAATTTGGTTCTCAAAAATATATTTGTGTTTGGGTTATCATAAAATCATGGTTAAAGAGGTAGATATCCCAAAGACTACCTTCCAAAGTAGGTACAACAGCGTTTAGTATCAAATCATGCCCTTTAGAATGACCAATGATCCAATGGTCTTTATGACACTCATGAACATGGTGTTCCACTAGTTTTTAGATTCCTTCATCATGGTGTTCGTGGACAACATCCTTATTCACTTTGGATCTGAGGAGGAACACAAGCATCATTTTCGAATCATGTTGGGCACTTTGTGGGATCACTGTCATTATGAAAAGCTATCCAGGTGAAACTTATGGATCTGGGAGGTGATTTTTTTGGGGCATGTGATCTCAGAATAGGGAGTTTTGGTGAATCCCAAGAAGATCAGTGTGGTTATGTCATGGGAGAAGCCGAAGAAAGTGTTTGAGATCAAGAGTTTCCTCAGCCATTCTAGTTACTACATGAAGTTTTTTCTAGATTTTTCTTGGCTTGATTCACCCATGACCACGCTCATGTAGAAAGGGATGAAGTTATTTTAGAGCCCATAATGTTAGGCATACTTCGAGGAGCTAAATAATTGGTTGACAATCGCCCCCGTGTTAATCTTTCCATAATTTGGAAAGGACTATGTGTTGTATTATTACACTTTATGTATGGGTATTGGTTGCTTGCGTATATAGAATGATCAGGTGGTGGTGTATGGATCCCACCAACTCTGACCACATGAAATGAATTATCCGACCCATGACTTGGAGATAGCAGTTGTGATGCATGATTTGAAAACATGGAATCACTACCTGTTTGGGTAGAATTTTGTGGTCTATTTTGATCACAAAATCTTGTTCTGTATCTTCTCTAAAAAGGATCTCAATCTAAGGTAGTGTCGTTGGATCGAGTACTTGTAGGGGTTTGACATAGAAATTCTCTATACCTTGGGAAAGGGTAATGTGGTGGTGAATGGTTTGAGTAGAAACGTATTAGTGTAAGCCTTGAGGAAGTCCAGTGATGAGTGGACACTGATGGGGATATTTGCTCAGATGCATTTGGAGACCAAGGAGAACACTAGAGGTGTATTCTTGGAGAGCATTCAGTTGAATACTTCTCTCTTGGATTTTATTTAGTGATAACGGCACAGTGATGATCTCTATCAGTAATAGAGGTTGTTTCTTCATTGTGGGGATAAGTCATGTGATTGTTCATCGTCTCCTAAGGGAATATTGTTCTTCATGTTCCATTCAGTAGTGTCATATTCTCTATGAAAGGTAGTGATGTGGGTGTTTCTGACAATTTCGTCAGGGTGCGCGCATCCATCTTTTTCTGAGGATGTGCAGTTGTTTCCCTATATTCCCGCTTTCCAAAGCTGGGTGGAATCATCGCTTATTAGGGGACATTTTCCCCTTGATCAAAATGGGATGATGGGATTTCAGTTCTACCTTCTGTGGATTCCTCCTCGGAACTCATTACCTTGTTTGGGTCTCCCTTATAGATTAACTTTTTGTTCCTGAATCTTGTTCCCAGTGCCATACCTTTGTGGATGCGGGTTAATTACACTACTTCCATCCAGAAATTATAGGGTGTTTTGACATGGTAGTAACCTTTGGTCAGAGTATATAAGGCCCCAGCCTTAAACCTTACTTAATCTTGAGTTATTACAGGATTACACATTGAGGATCTTTTCAGGTTTAGAGTTTTAGAGAATTAGATCATGAAAATTTCATTACATTCCACATTTAAACAAAGTGGTTACATAAAAGACAGTATTCATTCTTCCCATCAACGGAAACATATTTAAAATAAAACATTGATTCTTTTTTTGACACATACTTGACATTATCATCACTTCTTGTACCTTTCCCTTGACCTGTGAAAAACATTTCAAAAACTTGGGATGAGCATAAAAAGCTCAGTAAGGGTTATAAAAATATGGAAATGAAACATGAGTTCATATATGCATAAGAATGAAATCATACTTTACCCATAAAACATAGGCACTTTAACATACCTCATAAAATCATGAATAAATCATAGAAATCATAAGACATAAAGGTAACTTGAGGCATTCATAACTTTCATACATAGGGAGTAACCCTCTTGGTTACGTTTGGAATACCCATCATAGTATATTCCCTAAATCTCTTCATAGAAACCTTAATGTTTAACCCCTTTGCGTTACTCAATGCATTGGAGAGCTATTTCGGGCTCACCCGCCCTTATTTTATCACGGAACCACCCCTCTTCATAACAATTCCCAAGAACCATAACATAAATCATAGCACATAACTTAAGCATAAAGGAAAGATAACGTTCCCACATTGTAATAACAATATAACATTTTAATATATTGAAATAATGAATCCATTCTAAAAACCATTTTCAAAACCATTTAAAACATTTAATAAAGAAATTTATGAATCAAAGTGTCCCATACCACTTTGAAGCTTTTAAAATTTTAAAGCATTAATATCCATATAAATAAATCCTTAAAACCATTTTGAAAACATGGTATTTATTTTTCTTTTAAAAAAATATATGGCTTGTAGAGGAATCCGAAACTCAAATAATGGTCACCGCGGCGGAGAAGTCGTTGTCGCCGCATATGTACGACAAAAACATTCCCTTTTGACGTTTAGTAAACGCTTCGTATAAAAAATATTCCTTTTGAATAAACATAAAAGTCAAAGGGGTTTATACACCATATAAAATAAGGTTGTGTATAAAACAAAATATTCCTCAATGAAAGGAGATTGAGACGAAGTCCCATACAAAGACGGTATCCTTGGATTAAGGATAAATCAGTTACATAATTATGCGTAACAAATGAATACACGAAATAAAAGTGTGTATTAAGTGTAAAAAAATAAGAGGGCATTCACACATAATCATATAACGACATATTCAAGGTGTACAAGTTTTTCCCAAAGAATCAAAATTGGGTTAAGGAGTTCCCTTGCAAAAATTCGACAGCCTAACGGCGTCACTTCCAAATTCAGAAAAAGAGTTGATGAGAGATAAAAAGGGTATCTCATCACTTGGACATAAAATTTAAATCACTAAGGATATAGAAGAATATATCCAAACATAATGTTATGTGAATTAAAATACATAACAAAATAAGTCTTTTAAAAAGAGGAGGGTGAAAGGTTCCCTTACCGACATGGGTATCTTTGGAAACATACACCCCATGAAAGAAGGACAATACAACATTGATGTAAATACTCATAAATGAAAGTATATTACACAATGATTAAAATAATGGTTAGTACATAAACCACTCAAAGGAAATTGTGGCAAATGTAGCATAAATCTCACGAGAATAAAAGTGAGATGAAAAATCCCTTACGAAAACTCGGCAGCCTAACGGCGCCACTTAAAACATCCATAAATGGATTGATGAGATCAAATAGGGTCTCTCATCATATTAAAATAAAATTTATAGCAATAGGAATATAAAATAACTTCCCCCGTCATAACAAAGAGGATCTTAAAAGAAGTTACATAAAGGAGAGTACTTAATGAGAAAGAGAGAGGTTAGATCTCTTACGAAAATTCGGCAGCTTAACGGCGCCACTCAAAACATCCAAAATGGATTGATGAGAGAGAATAGGGTCTCTAATAATATGAAAATAAAAATTACAGTATGATGAATATATTAGAACATCACCAAACATAAGAAATATGTGCTTAAAAGAAATTACATAAAAGAGAGTACTTAAAAAGAAAGAGAGAGGTTAGATCTCTTATGAAAATTCGGCAGCCTAACGGCGCCACTCAAAACGTCCAAAATGGATTGATGAGAGGAAATTGGGTCTCTCATCATATGAACATAAGACTTAAAGTAGGATTAATATAAAATAACATCCCAATCATAATAAATATTAACTTAAAAGTAATTACATAAACGAGTGTACTTAAAAAAAAGAGAGGAGTAGGATCCCTTACCTCAAGTCTAACTTGTCTTGTTAATTTCTTTATATTACTAAATAATAAACTTTGGTAAATTTATAATTTCTTAAGGACCTCCTATAAAGATTGTTATTCAGTTCATATCACATATTTTATTGTTATAATAATTGGTTAATAATATGAGTTCATATCAGACGTTTTTGTCGATGTTCAGTACATGAGTAAAAATTGAATTTGTTGGAAGTAAATTTTCCATGTGGTTATAGGTAAATCATCTCCATAATAGTATTGATGTTTTAAATATCATATATATCAACTATATACTCATTTTATACTATTCCATAGCATTTTGAGATAAAGAATTTAAAGCATCGTTCATGGAGATGGTAGGCCGTACGTACGCATGAACGCTACTTTTATTTTTTGTCATATTAATGGGATTAATACAAAATGAGTGATATATATATATTATAATTCCAGAATGATATCCATAATTTAGATGTAATATATTAAATATATATCCATTATATATATGTACTTATAATAGTACATAACATTTGGAGATAAGAAATGAAATGTACCGTTCATGGAGACGGTAAGTCGTACGTACACATGAACGCTACTTTCATTTCTTTTTTTTTATTCAATGGAATGAAATAATTAAGATATAAAGGTATATTATAATTCCAGTAGCATAACATATTTAATACCAATAATTCCATCCTTTATACATCCCACATATGGCATTAACGAATCAAATCACTTTGAGGGGGCGGTAGTCCGCACTTCCTAAAATTAAGATATCGCGTTTACCCATAATGGAAACCATAAAGGTATGCCATAAATGTAAAATAAATAATCTTAAGGAAAAAATAAACATATTATATATCATATATAAATATAGTGACATATTAATGGCCACCTTTGAATGTGTTAAAATAATATTGAACAATCATTGTTTCGTGAGGCAGTAATTCGCCATCCACAAAAACAGTATGTTCTTTAACCATTAAACAAAGGTGTGTGTAAGTGTAGCTCGAATCCCTCACATAAAGACATACTAGTATATTTAATATACTGGTTTTGTTACAAAATAAAATAATAAAAAGAGTTTAGGGGGTTGGAGAAGCAAAATAAAACAAAAGAACACAAGGGAAGACATTACCTTTAAATCGGATAACTTCATTTGATTTGTTCTCAAAGGCTTCCTTGGAAAGGATTCTGCCCAAAGTTAGGATTCAATGATGAAGATAGGGATGTGGAGAGATTAAATGATCAGGGGTTAGCCGAGACAAAGGCTTGAGAGGTGTGTGTAAGGTGGTAGAGGTGGGGGACTTTTATAAGAGGAGAGGAGGGGTACTCTTGGAAAGTTACAAAATGTTACTTTATTTTCAAATGATTTTCGAATTTTAAAGGTCCCACATTGATTTATTTCTAGGATAAGGTGGTAAGGGTTCGAAATATACTCATAAAATAGGTCTTTGAAAAGTGTAAGTTATAGTTTTAACATTATCTTTTCATTTTATTTAAATCCTTTATTAATGAGGTAATCGCTACATCATGATGATGTCATAAATAATTAAATTTATTTAATGTATAAAAATTATTAAAAAAATACTATGATGTAGAAAATATTTTTATATTTCCATGGGGCCCCCAAGTTTGGCACAAGGCATCCCATTGTCGGCCATGAGACAACCAGTAGACTTAGGACACATTTTGTGGTCATTTTTTATTATTATGATATTATTTTATTATCTTTAACTACCTGATTACTCATTAATCAAGATAATTAAAGATAATTACCGTCGTTACTATTCATAATGATCAAAAATAAAAGAGTCTTAATTACATAATTTAGACCTTCTGATTCCAAATATTTAATCCATTTTACCAAATTCCAAACACATAAATTGCAATAATTAATTTAAAAATAATTTTCGTTGTCAAAACAATAGCGGGTTTTTTTGAAACAATATTCATGAAAAGTTTGGCACTTGTTTATGCCCAATTCCAAAGTGAAATTAATCCCAATGACCATAATTGTATTACATGGTAAAAATATATTCTAATTACACTTTAAAACAAATTAAAAATATAATATAACCATATAATTAAATTATATGAAAAAGCAGTTTTGATGTAAAATGCAGTATTTTTTACTATTCATTGAAAAATGAATATTGTCAGAAAAATACCAAAAATTATCCCAAGGTAAATTTCAATGTCCCAATAATAAATAATATGTTTATTTTGAAAAATAGATCTTATAAAATTGTCAAAAGTTTGATTTAAAAATGGTTTGCCATCAAAAGGTAGTAAAACAATCTTTTAAAAATACTAGTGTATTCAATGCTTAAGATTGGATTCATTTGTATTTTAAGCCTCTAAATTTTATTGGATAAAAGTAAAAAACATTTAACAAACATATATAATCGTATTTTAGTTATTTCTATTCATTCCCGCCAATACAACGGCTTTGTGTTAACTACCATTTAAAATAATATTATTTTATTATTAGAGTGCAACGTAAGATTTCAAAGGAACTCGTTGTTGAGTATTGGGTAAGCCATCGAGCATAGAATTCGATTTAAATTGATATTGACATTTTTTCCACAAATAGGGATAAATATAAAAATGTCATATTCTTTATTTACCTAGGGTGTTACATCCTTCCCCCCTTTTGGGAATTGCATCCTCGCAATTTTAAAAATGGGCTTGGAAACATCATTGAAAATCCCACATCGGAACAAGAGTCAATAAAACAATCAATTTAAAATAAATAAAGATAAGTAAAAAAGTCACCTGAGTTAACCCATACTAGGATTCCAAGTATGAAAATATGGACATGGAGGAAAAAACAAAGGGTCATGTTCTGATGGAGAGTGATAGTAAACATGTTTAGGAGAAAGTTAACCATTAGAAAATCACAAACTTGTGATGGGTTAAACGGTATTTGATTCCCAAGTAGGAAAAGTTAACAGAGAAAATTTTTTTTAAGTTACTCTTCATTGAGGAATTTATTTTTGAGCTTAACTAAATCATAATGAAACATACATAATTGTCATGTAGACTTTAAAATTTTACTAGATTCCTTAATCAAACTCATACTTTCTCCAAAAGATGAGTATTTAGGAAGACTTGTTCACATTAAGAGTACTATAATAAACTTCTTGAGAATCACCTAATCCACATAAGAGAACTATATACTTCCCATTTCTTTAGACCTTAACCAAAACTAAAACCCAAAGTTCAACAAAGACCATTCAATAAACAATTGTACATAAAATTCTTCAAGGTAAACCAAACTAAGATTCAAACCCATATATTTGAAGGATTTAATCACACAGTCTTCCAAGGTACAAATTAACTTTTATATCCAAATAACATCAGTTGCTCTTAAAGTCTCGTATTGAAAAGTAATTAACCTAATCACATATCCTCCATGATAGGTTAATAAATTTCCATAGATAACCCAAAATCAGCTTACTCTTGATTCCTAAAATCATCTAACTAAAAAGAATTAGTCAAACTAACCAGGGACTTCACGTAGTCCAGTGGTAGGCGATAAATACCAGTCGCACTTTGGTTGTGGGTTCGATTCCTGCAGCTTTATCCAATGCGACGGGTTGTCACATGGTCTGTGTGTTTTCCTTTTTCCAAAACTATATAATTCTTAAAACATTCCCCAAAACGAGATAAAATCTTCAAAAATAATCATAACATATTTTAACCTCATGTTTATCTCATGCCTTTCATTTTCCATCATAACAAATAATAACCCATAATTACCTCAAATGTATGGATCATATAAACCCTAAAGGTTACCTTTATAATTATTACCTAAACTTCCACATCGATTGGTCATATCGTACATGATGCATTATAGAACATAGCAAGCTTCAAGTGGTTGGTCATAACTCCTTGATAGTTGGTTTAGAACAACCACGAGTTTCCTCATTGAATCCCCCATTTCATCCAGTCTCTTAATCAGAGAACCACCGCAGTTTCCTTCAAACCTATTGTCACTTTGGTGCCTGCTAGATCCATCTATTCACTAAAAACAGAAATGTCAGTGTGAGTATATCCACAAAATCTTCATGTACTGATGAGTTAAATAAAAACTAATATATACTTACTCATTCACTTTATCTAAAACTAGGACCCTTTCTGAAATCCTAACCATTATGGTAATGTCACTTATGCCTAGAGAATATCCTAACCTCTAAAGTTATCTAAACCGACCTATGATAACAACTATAAGGCCCCAGCCTTAAACCTTACTTAATATTGAGTTATTACAAGATTACACATTGAGGATATTTTCAGGTTTAGAGTTTTAGATAATTAGATCATGAAACTTGCATTACATTCCACATTTAATCAAAGTGGTTACATAAAAGACAGTATTCATTCTTCCCAACAACGGAAACATATTTAAAATAAAACATTGATTCTTTTTTTGACACATCCTTGACACTATCATCACATCATGTACCTTTCCCTTTACCTGTGAAAAACATTTCAAAAACTTGGGATGAGCATAAAAATCTCAGTAAGGGTTATAAAAATATGGAAAGGAAACATGAGTTCATATATGCATAAGAATGAAATCATACATTACCCATAAAACATATCCACTTTAACATACCTCATAAAATCATGAATAAATCATAGAAATAATAAGACATAAAGGTAACTTGAGGCATTCATAACTTTCTTGCGTATGGAGTAACCCTCTTGGTTACGTTTGGAATACCCATCACAGTATATTCCCTAAATCTCTTTGGAGAAACCTTGACGTTTAACCCCTTCGCGTTACCCAATGCATTGGGGAGATATATCAGGCTCACCCGCCCTTAGTTTATCACGGAACCACCCGTCTTCATAAAAATACCCAAGAACCATAACATAAATCATAGCACATAACTTAAGAATAAAGGAAAGATAACGTTCCCACATTGTAATAACAATATAACATTTTAAGATATTGAAATAATGAATCCATTATAAAAAACCATTTTCAAAACCATTTAAAACATTTAATATAGAGATTTTTGAATTAAAGTGTCCCATACCACTTTGAAGATTTTAACATTTTAAAGCATTAATATCCATATAAATAAATCCTTAAAACCATTTTGAAAACATGGTATTTATTTTTCTTTTAAAAAAGTTATGGCTTGTAGAGGAAGTCGAAACTCGAATAATGGTCATGGTGGCGGAGAAGTTGTTGTCGCCGCATACGTACGACAAAAACATTCCCTTTTGTCGTTTAGTAAATGCTTCGTATAAAAAGGATTCCTTTTGAATAAACATAAAATTAAAAGGGGTTTGTACAACATATAAAATAAGTTTGTGTATAAAACAAAATATTCCTTAATGAAAGGAGATTGAGACGAAGTCCCATACAAAGACGGTATCCTTGGATTAAGGATAAATCAGTTACATAATTATGTGTGACAAAAGAATACACAAAATATAAGTGGGTATTAAGTGTAAAACAAACAGAAGACATTCACACATAATCATAGAACGAAATATTCAAGGTGTAAAAGTTTTTCCCAAAGAATCAAAATTGGGTTAAGGAGTTCCCTTGCAAAAATTCGACAGCCTAACGGCGTCACTTCCAAATTCAGAAAAAGAGTTGATGAGAGATAAGAAGGGTATCTCATCACTTAGACATAAAATTTAAATCACTAAGGATATATAAGAACATATCCCAACATAATGTTATGTGAATTAAAAGACATAACAAAATAAGTCTATTAAAAAGAGGAGGGTGAAAGGTTCCCTTACCGACATGGGTATCTTTCAAAACAAACACCCCGTGAAAGAAGGACAATACAACATTGATGTAAATAATAATAAATGAAATTATATTAAACAATGAGTAAAATAATGGTAAGTACATACACCACTCAAAGGAATTTGTGGAAAATGTAGCATAAATCACATGGGAATAAAAGTGAGATGAAAAATCCCTTACGAAAACTCGGAAGCCTAATGACGCCACTTAAAACATCCAAAAATGGATTGATGAGATCTAATAGGGTATCTCATCATATTACAATAAAATTTAAAGAAAGAGGAATATAAAATAACATCCCCCATCATAAAAAATAGGATCTTAAATGAAGTGACATAAAGGAAAGTACTTAAGGTGAAAGGGAGAGGTTAGATCTCTTACGAAAATTCGGCAGCCTAACGGCGCCACTCAAAAATTCCAAAATGGATTGATGAGAGAGAATAGGGTCTCTCATCATATGAAAATAAAAATTAAAGTATTAGTAATATAAAATAACATCGCCAAAAATAAGAAATATGAGCTTAAAATAAATTAAATAAAAGAGAGTACTTAAAAAGCAAGAGAGAGGTTAGATCTCTTACGAAAATTCGGCAGCCTAACGGCGCCACTCAAAACTTCCAAAATGGATTGATGAGAGTAAATTGGTTCTCTCATCATATTAACATAATAATTACAGTATGATTAATATAAAATAAAATCCCAATCATAAGAAATATGAGCTTAAAAGGAATGACATAAAAGAGTGTACTTAAAAAGAAAGAGAGGAGTAGGATCCCTTACCTCAAGTTCAACTTGTCTTGTTCGTTTCATTATATTCCTGAATAATAAACTTTGGTCAATTTATAATTGCTTAAGGACCTCCTATAAAGATTATTATTCATTTCATATCACATATTTTAATGTTATAATAATTGGTTAATAATATGAGTTCATATCAGACGTTTTTCTCGATGTTCAGTACATGAGTAAAAATTGACCTTGTTGGAAGAGAATTTTCCATGTAGTTATAGGTAAATCATCTCCAAAATAGTATTTATGTTTTAAATATCATATATATCCAGTATATATTAATTTTATACTATTCCATATCATTTGGATATAAAAAATTTAAAGCACCATTCATGGAGACGGTAGGCCGTACGTACGCATGAACGCTACTTTCATTTTCTGTCATATTAATGGGATTAAAACAAAATGAGTGATATATATATATATTATAATTCCAGAATGATATCCATAATTTATATGTAATATATTACATATATATCCATTATATATATGTACTTATAATAGTACATAACATTTGGAGATACGAAATGAAATGTATCGTTCATGGAGACGGTAAGTCGTACGTGCGCATGAACGCTACTTTCATTTCTTTTTTTTTTGTATTCAATGGAATTAAATAATAAGTATATAAAGGTATATTATAATTCCAGTAGGATAACATATTTAATACCATTAATTCCATACTTTATACATCCCACATATGGCATTAACGAATCAAATCACTTTGAGGGGGCGGTAGTCCGCACTTCCTAAAATGAAGATATCGCGCTTACCCATAATAGAAACCATAAAGGTATGCCATAAATTTAAAATAAAGAAGATTAAGGAAAACGTAAACATATTATATATCATATATAAATATAGTTACATCTTAATTTCCACCTTTGAAGGTGTTAAAAAAATATTGAACAATCATCGTTTCGTGAGGCAGTAATTCGCCATCCACAGAAACAGTATATTCTTTAACCATTAGACGAAGGTGTGTGTAAGTGTATCTCGAATCCTTCACATAATGACATACTAGTATATTTAATATACTGCTGTTTTTACAAAAGAAAAGAATAAAAAGAGTTTAGGGGGTTGGAGAAGCAAAATAAAATAAAAGAACACCAGGGAAGACATTACCTTTAAATCGAGTAACTTCCTTTGATTTGTGCTCAAAGGCTTCCTTTGAAAAGATTATTCCCAAATTGAGGCTTCAATGATGAATATAGGGATGTGGAGAGATTAAATGAGTAGGGTTTGGCCGAGCCAAAAGCTTGAGAGGTGTGTGTAAGGTGGTAGAGGTGGGGGCCTTTTATAAGATGAGAGGAGGGGCACTCTTGGAAGGTTACAAAATGTTACTTTATTTTCAAATGATTTTCAAATTTTAAGGGTCCCACATTTATTTATTTTGAAGATAAGTTGGTAAGGGTTCGAAATATACTCATATAAAAGGTCTTTTACAATTTTATGTTATAGTTTTAACATTATCTTTTCATTTTATTTAAATCCTTTATTAATGAGGTAATCGCTGCATCATGATGATGTCATAAATAATTTAATTTATTTAATACTTAAAAATTATATAAAAAATACTATGATGTAGAAATTATTTTTACCTTTCCAATGACTATTTATAGTTCAAAAGATAATTTATGTAGACAAAATTAAAAATATTTTACTCAGGTGATACATTCTTTGTTACATTTAACATTCTTTAAAAAAATAAAAAGATAAAAAGTCACATTCTCACAAAATTGATTCCATGGGGACCCTAAGTTTGGAACAAGGCATCCCATGGTCGTCCATGAGACAACCAGTAGCCTTAGGACACATTTTGTGGTCATTTATTATTATTATGATATTATTTTATTATCTTTAACTACCTGATTACTCATTAATCAAGATAATTAAAGATAATTACCGTCGTTACTATTCATAATGTTCAAAAATAAAAGAGTACTAATGACATAATTTGGACCTTCTCATTCCAAATATGTAATCCATTTTACCAAATTCCAAACACATAAATTGAAATAATTAATTTAAAAATAATTCCCGTTGTCAAAACAAATAGCGGGTTTTTTTGAAACAATATTCATAAAAAGTTTGGCACTTCTTTATGCCCAATTACAAAGTGAAATTAATCCCAATGACCATAATTGTATTACATGGTAAAAATATATTCTAATTACACTTTAAAAAAATTAAAAAGATAACATAACCATATAATTAAATTATATGAAAAAGCAGTTTTGTTGTAAAATGTAGTATTTTTCACTATTCATTGAAAAATGAACATTGTTAGAAAAATACCAAAAATTAACCCAAGGTAAATTTAAATGTCCCAATAATAAATAATATGTTTATTTTAAAAAATATAGCTTATAAAATTTTCAAAATATTTATTTAAAAATGTTTTTCCATCAAAAGGTAGTAAAACAATCTTTTAAAAATACTAGTGTATTCAATGCTTAAGATTGGATTCATTTGTATTTTAAGCCTCTAAAATTTATTGGATAAAAGTAAAAACATTTAACAAACATATATAATTGTATTTTAGTTATTTATATTCATTCCCTCCAATACAACGGCTTTGTGTTAACTACCATTTAAAATAATATTATTTTATTATTAGAGTGCAACGTAAGATTTCAAAGGAACTCGTTGTTGCGTATTGGGTAAGCCATCGAGCATAGAGTTCCATTTAAATTGATATTGACATTTTTTCCACAAATAGGGATAAATATAAAAATGTCATATTCTTTATTTACCTGGGGTGTTACAGAGTATATGGAAACATCAGGCATGTCGGGGTATATCTGGATGCATTGACATTGGGGAACCTGTATTGTTCCTCATAAGATGGAATCTCTAAGGTGTAGAACCCAAGTAATCCCATGTCAAATGAGGGTAATTATATGCTAGAGGCATGTCTATGAGGTTTTTATCAGCTTTTCATGTTTAACATGGGGTATGCTATGAGTTTAACGTATTGTTGAGACAGTTATGCCAAAGGCGTATCTTTTGAGGTTTTCCTCAAGAATATCATGTTAAACACATGGTAGTCCATGAGTTTAACATCTTCTAGAGATGGAATGAGAATGATCAGAATGCCCCATGGAGGCAGATCAGATTGGTTCATCCCTAAGAGGGACCACCAGGACTGTTTACCTTGTGGATGGATCAGAACGCTCAATAAGAGCAGACCCAGGATGGTGTTCCCCATAAATTCAAGATACCACACCATGAAGAATGATCTAAACCCCAATAAGGGTGGATTAGAAAGAGTGAACCCCATAATATTGAACACCAGATGGATAGGATAGAATTCGCAATGAGAGAATACCCAAGGCGGTGTCTCCCATAAATGGAAGATGTCACAAAATGAAGGCTGATCTGGACACCACTGTGGGTGGATCATAAAGAGTGCACCATAGAATAGGGAACACCAAATGGATAGGTCATAATTCCCAATGAGGGAAGACCATGGGTGTTGTGTCCCATAATGGGAAGATGTCACACCATGAAGGCTAATCTGGACACCACTATGGGTGAATCTGGGAGAGTTCACTCCAGAATGGGGGACACCAAGGTTTACCATTGGTTGGGATTGAACCTCGTGGAGGTTTCCTACGTACCCTGTATATACGACAGAGATAAAAACCCATGTAGTTCGAAGGGGTGATGAATCAGGGTGTACACAGAGGAAAACAACCCAAATACATACTGGGTCTTACACATGGATAGCGGCCCACCACAATAGGGATACTCTTGGTCGGATGGTTATATATTGAGTGGAGATTATGCATGGTCAGATGCCTGATTGCTGATAGGAGCAGTAAGGAAGTGGGTGACATGATCTCACTAGGATGTGGCATCATGAGTAAGAATCAAGATGGATGATGGAGAGTAGAATGAATTGGATGGGTAATTATATGGAACCGACATGAGGATGACGGTGATGTTGGGCGTGAGCCCCGAAGAGACTTCATATGTATCCCCGTGGCAGGGAATCAAAGTACATATAGTTTGGTGAGGATATGGGACCCCTAATGAGGCATCCCATGAGAATGGATGTATGGATGGGACCTAGAGGAAGTAGAACTCCTGGGTTGGGGAATTGACAATGGCTTACCACTGAATGGGGTTCTCAATGGCTTACCATCGATTGTGGATGAAAATGGCTAACCACTGGTTGGGGATACAACGGATTGCTGTCGATTGGGGATACAACTACTTACCACTACTTAGGATTAAACCTTAGGGAGTCTTCCTAAATAATTTTTCTAGGAGATAGGGATCAAACCCACATAGATTGAATGGGTACATTTTAGCGTCATGCACGAGGAAAATGGGGTGTATAGATTACTATCATGCAGGATGAGGGTGGACCAACATGGAGTAGTCAGGACCTATGGGTGTTAGGATTGAACCTCAGGGAGGATTTCTACATACCTTGGCTTGGAAAAGATCAAATTCCATGTAGTTATAGAGGTGATGGGACACCTGAGGAGGCAACCCATGAGAATGGACACATGTATGGGACCCAGAAGATATATAACGTCTAGGTTGGGGAATTTACAATGAGTTACAACTAAATAGGGTTCTCAATGGATTATCATCAATTGGGGATGATAATGGCTTACCGCTGGTTGGGGATACAATGGAATACTGCTGATTGGGGATACAACATCTTAACACTGGTTGGGACTGAACCTTGGGGAGGATTCCTACGTACCTTGTCTAAGAGACATGGATCAACCCCATGTAGTTCAAATGGGTATAGTTTAGCATCATGTGGGATGAAAAGGGGGTATAGTTAACTATTATGCAGGATGATGGTGGACCAATGTGGAGTGTTCGGGACCGATCGTTGTTGGGATCAAACCTCTGGGAGGCTTATTATATACCTTTCCTTGGAAAGGATCAAAGTCCATGTTGTTCGAGTGTTTTTTGGTGAACCGACGTGAAGGGGTTTGGAGTAGTAGGTGTTGGGATTGAACCAATGGGAGGCCTCTTACGTACCTTTCCTTGGAAAGGATCAAAGTCCATGTAGTTCTGGATGGTTGGTGAACTAACGTGAAGGGGGTCAGGGACCAATGGTTGTTGGGCTTGAGCCTCTAATAGGCTTCCTACATACCTTGCCTTGGCAAGGATCAAAATCCACGTAGTTCAAGATGGTGTTGGTGAGCCGACATGAAGTGGTCGGGACCAGTAAGTGTTGGGCTTGAACATCAGGGTGGCTTCCTACATACCTTTCCATGGAAAGGATCAACGTCTACATAGTTCCAGATGGTTTTTTGGGATTACACTCTATGGTGTCCCAGGGAGGATTTCATGGTCGATGCTTACTCTAAACCCACATGAGTCATGCTCGGTGTGAGAAACAAGAGGCAATAAAGACCTGTCAATTATGGTGAAAATTTGCGGCCATGAAGGGTGGTGAATGGGGCTTACACATGGAATCTTCATAGGTGTCGTTATGTATTGGAAACAGTGGATGGGGCTTACGCATGGAAGCTACCTGGTGCTTCAAAGGAGCGGAAACAGTGTATGGGTGTTATGCATGGAAGCTGCCCGAGTGCTGCTAAAGAGTGGAAATGGTGGATTGGGCTTATGCATGGAAGATTCTCTCGTTCTACTAAGGAGCGGTAAAGGTGGATGGGGCTTACGCATGAAAGTTACATGAGTGTCGCTAAGGAGCGGTAATGGTCAATGGTCTTACGCATGGAAGTTCCCTGTGTGCTGCTAAGGAGTGGCAACGGTGGATGGGTCTTACACTTGGAAGCTTCCTGGGTGCTACTAAGGAGTGGTGATGGTGGATGGGGCTTATGTATGCAAGTTTCCTGAGTTCCAGTAAGGAGGAGAAATAGTCAATGGGGATTACGCATGTAAGTTGTCCTAGTGTCGCTAAGGACTGGAAATGGTGAATGGGGATTATGCATGGAAGCTTCCCGGGAGCCGCTAAGGAGTGCCGACGGTTAATGGGTCTTACGCATGGAAGATGCATGGGTACCACTAAGGAGTGGCATTGGTGAATGGGTTTTACGCAAGGAAGCCGCCCGGGTGCTACTAAAAAGTTGCAATGGTGGCTGGGGATTATTCATATAAGTTTCTCGAGTGCCGTTAAAGAGTGGAAATTGTGAATGGGTCTTATGCAAGTAATCTTCCCAGGTGTTTCTAAAGAGCGTAAAAGGTTAATGGGACTCACACAAGGAAGCTCCCCGAGTGCTGCTAATGTGTGGTAATGATGAATGAGGCTTACACATGGAAGCTACCTGTAATGTCTTCCTCATGTCTTTCCATGAGGGCATCCCAACTCAGTGGTGGGTTGGGGAACATAATTGAGGTCTACACCTATGCACTAGTGCACAAGAGGGATAATTCCAAGGGTGTTGGAATCAGCCCGAATAAAGGGAGATGAAAAGTTTGAATCACATGCCTAACATTCAGAATGCGGTGAGGGTGGCATGACAATGGAGGATAACTGTTGATCATGTTCGAAACATTGCATCCATATAACGTTATCCTAAAATAGGGACAAAAAAACAAGGGTCGAATTTTGACCATGTTTGAAACATAGTACCTAACTAGAAGTGTTGTCAAATGTCTTTTGGTGCATTGTCCCAGGATGGTAGGTGAGCCAAGGAGGCATGGGATGAGGCCGTTAAGGGGTCCCTTCAGACCTGAAAGAGGATGAAGAACTAAATAAAGGACACACAAAGCATTAGGTGGAGTGATGGAATGTTTGAACGGATTCTAACACTCTTGAAATTATGCCATAGTAATCATGGTATGAGGTATCCTATGATTTTCACATAAGCCATCTCTTATTTGGAACAAGAGGCATCTTATTATTGAATGATAGGGAATGCTAGAGTTGATAGTAATGAAAAGATGACTTCTAGAATCTTATGTTTGGAGCATAAGGAATATCTTGTTTGAAACAAGAGGAATCCTTTGCTTGGAACATACGTTGTGCTACAGTTTATAGTCATATAGAGATGACTATTGGAATCTTATGATAAAAGCATAAGGCATCTCTCATTTAGAGCAAGAGGCATCCTATGTTTGGCATGTAGGGTATCCTACAGTTTATAGTCATATAGATAAGAATATTAGGTATAAGGTGCCTAACAATGGCTGGTGTTTGGACTTATGTAAGGGTGGACCTTTCTAGTTCAACCTGCCATTGGAGACAAGTGATAGGGCTTGGATAAGTTACTTGACGAATGGTTCAACTCAAGGTACTAAAGGAATTGATGATGAGAATCAAAACTCATGACATGTGAAAGGGATGAAGAGGAATATGTTGACTCAAGTTATTTCATAGAGTGCAGAGGAGTATCTCAAATCATGGTATTCTATAGGTGGAAGGTAGGTGCAAATAAGGTAACAATGTAAAATGTTGACATCCCAGACCGAAAAGTTCACGGGGAGACTCTCCATGTATCATGGGGGTTAGTGATTGAAACAAAGGGACTAGCTCGGAGGTCCGGGACCATAGTCTGGCAGTGAACTCGAGTGGGGGTGCGGGGGTGCAGTCCTCACGGTATGGACCAGTGGGTGGAAATATAGGAGCTTCGTGGAGGATAAAGCTTCACAATGTAGCTTTACAGAGGAAAGGTTCTCGCGAAGCATGGGGTCTTACGAATCAGCTTCATGAAGGAATTTTTCTCATGGTTCATGGACTCACGGATCATAGGGGCTCATGAAGCATGGTTTCAGGTGGAGCATAGGCTCTCATGAAGCAAAGGGGATTGCGGAGCAAAGCAGCTTGTAGAGAAAAGGGGCTTGCGATGAATAAGGTCTCGTGAAGAAGATTCGTAAAGGAAAGCTGCTTGTAGAGAATGTAATCTCGTGAAGCATAGACTCTCATAGAGCAAAGGGAATCATGGAGAAAAGGGGCACGAGGAGCCTCGAGCAACCCGAAGGATCTTCCTCCTTTGGAAAGGGTGGATCCCCTTCCATAGGGCATCACTTCATAGTGCTTAGGAGCTCCGAAAAATGGTCGATCAGCCACCCAATGGGTGGAGTGACCATTTATATGAAGGGGTGAGTTGGATATTTATAGGTGATGGAGTTTGGCAGAGCATTTCACGGAGAAGATCAAGCCGCAAAGACAAATGTCTCATTATGAAGAAAATAATGCTAAAACCTGATGAAGTTCCCTTAAGTTTCTCGTAATTGTGAAGTCGACCGTCATCAAGATTTGCAGCGCTCAAAGTTTCTCCAGTCAAGTTCTCTCAAGTTCATCATAATTTTAGAGTCAAATATCATCTACCTTCAAGGTGCTCACAGAGGCTTTAGTCAATTTCCTCTACTCCGTGATCACGGAGGGAGCTTTGTAAATGGGATTTGCGAACCTGTTTTCCATCCCAACATCAAATGTCTATAACTTTATATTCATAACTTTGTTCAGGCCCTAATACCTATTAAATCTAAGCTTGTCAAATGGTATATGATCTTGGATGATTTATGGAAGAATTTTGAATGTGTTTGGATTGTGTTTTCAAGTGACAATAATGGGATACCCACCAGTCCTAGTGGTTTTTCCATCCGGGTACTACCAAGATGTATTATGATGTGTGATGACAGTTCTGGTGGCCGGGTATGAGATGTGACATAGATTACTTTTTATCGAGATGCTACACATGTGAATAGGTTAAATTGGAGCACCACAGGCCCTCTGGTTTTCTCCACCTATTACCCATTCCTACTGGGAAATGGGACAAGGTCACCATGGACATCATTTTTGTCTTACCTCATACACCTCTAGGTAAGAATTCCATTTGGGCAGTGATGGGTCATCTTACCAAATAATCCCACCTCATTCCAATCATGGATACAAGTAAAGTGGATGAGTTGGGCCGATTGTATCTTTAGGTGGTGGTAAGGCTTCACGGTGTGCCATCTGCATTTGTCTCAGATAGAGTTCCACATTTAACTTCTAGGTTTTGGGAAGTCCTTAAAAGGGACTTGGGTCTGAGATTAAAATGAGCATGACATACCAACCTCAAACAGATGGTTGGACAGAGCGAGCGAATTAGATTTTGGAGGACATACTATGTACATGTATTTTTGGACTTTGGAGGTTCTTGGGATAGACATTTGGTATTTTTTTAGTTCTCTTCTAATAATATTTACCAATCCTCAATCCTCTACCTTTTAGGTTATCTATGTTCGTCATTGTCGGTCCCCCTGTGTTGGGATGAGGTATGTGAGACCTCACTGTTGGGGATGAGTCTTGTGTAGTAGACTTCTGAAAAGATCACATTGATCAGAAACCATTTAATGACAGCTCAGAGTCCCTATAAATCATATGCTAATCATAGGTATCTAGACCTAGAGTTTTCAATGTGTGATCAAGTGTTTTTGAAAGTGTCCCCTCATCTAGGTCATCGATATTTAGGAAAGTAGGGAAATCTAACATCGAGGTATGTTGGAACTTTTGAGATTACTGAGAGGATGGGAAAGGTCTAATATAGGTTATCTTTTCCTTCTCAGTTTATATTTATCCATGATGACTTTAATGTGTCACAACTAAAAACATACAACTCGTATCTGTCCCATGTGCTGAATTTGGAGAAGTTAGATATAGATCTCGATCTGTTTGTGGTAGAGTTACCAGTACATATTTTGGACTCATAAGAAAACTTACATAGAGGGAAGACTATTCCTATGGTTTTTGTCCTCTATAAACATGATACTAATGATCATGAGACATTGTAGTGGAAGACTTGGGTAAAAGATGAGTTTATGTTTCTCTTATCTGATCAGGCTTTAAGATTACTTTTTGGGGGTAGAAAGTTTTTATGGTGGGGAAAATTGTCACATACATAAATTATTTTAAAGGTAGTTTTCATTTAATTTATATTCTTTTTTGGGGTTTTCCCATGCATTTTTGGAGGAAATTGTGGGTTTTCATGATTTGGTCTCAACAGTGAGTCAATTTCCAGATTTAAAAAAAATATTTTATAGCTCCTTTGTTTTTCAACATTTTTCATCCATTCCACTTCCAACTTGGTATAACCTAGCCTATTAAAACCACCATGTAAATTTATACCCCTTAATAACTCATTATAATTTTGGATTTGGGTGATTATTTAGTCATTGGGCCAACCCATGAGCACATTTTCTAATTTAACAAAATAATTATTTAATATCTCATTATTTTTTTACTTTTTTTAGTGATTCTACCTCTTAATAAAATCCAAGATCCCTAGTAATTCCCCCATGTTTGTGTCTCCCTCTTTGGAGTTTTTTTGAATCACATATTAGGGTGAAATTTCTCATGGTTTCTCAAATCATCCATATTGGAAAATGTAATTTGTTTCATCCCTAAATAATTCAATTTTCACTATTTTCCCACCATTTATATACCCACTTGTCCTCCTCAACATCTTTCGAGCCTCCTTATCATTTTTGGTTGCTTGTGGATTCGTCATTTGGTGGATTTGAGGAGATTGCTTCCAAATATATCAAGTGGGTTTCCATTCTTCCTCATCACATTTGCTTAGGGTTTTTTCTATTTTCTTAGGGTTTCTTCCTTTTTTATTGAAGTTCCTAATGTCCATAAAAAAACTTTATTCAAAACTCAAGTTTTTTTTTTGATTTTATTGGTCTAATATAGTGGTTTTATGTTTTTGTTCGATTCCTTAAGGTGCGGCAGTGGTGCGATTGAAGTTCCCCACAAGGATTTGAGTATTTTGACATATATGGTAGGTGATTCCATGTGTAATAATTGTATAATGAGTTATATTGATAGATTTTATATTTATTCTATGTTCATATTTCATTATTTTTCATTAAAAAAACTCTTTTTGGTAGTATTTGTTAAGTGTTTTATTTTTAAATGCCAATTTTGTGTGAAAATTGGTGTCTTAGTTGTGCATTCAATGTTGTACCAATTGGTTTTGTTTTATAATTCTTGGAATTGATTTATAAAAATATTTTAGTGTTGAAAATTATGGTTTTGTGTAATATTGGAATGCATTTTGTGTTATGATAGGGGTTTAAAATGGATTTTATTCACAGAGTTTTATTATAACTTGTGTAATTATTTTATGGAAATTTTACGCGTTTTTTTAAGTTATACAAATAGTGAAAAGCATGTTTAGATACTGTTTTGAGTGTTAATTACCAGAACTAGTGTTTTTATTTTTAAATAGAATTTGGTACCATGTGGAACTTTTTTGAGAACAAAGAGGGAAACCTTGGTATCTAGGTGGGTAGACGTGTACTAGCTTGCTAATAATCCATAATTATTTTTTCCCTATTTCATATAGAAAGTTGACATTGAAAACCCTAAAACAATTATGATGATTATGATGATGATTGGTAATACTAGGTTATGGGTTATTCCACTACTATTGGCTCAAGCATGAGAATAGATATTTTTATGGTTACATTCACACCGAGATTTGAGGTACATGGGGCTCACAACTAACTAGTTCCTAGGGGTGTTCCCTTGTGGAGTGATTATTAACTATTTGGAATTTATATTTGTATTATGGTGTGTTTGGATGGAAAATTTAGTATCTTACATTTTTTTTAAGTGTATCTATTCTATAAATTTATCCACTTTGAAAACTATTTTGGTTTAAAATATACACCTTTAGAAATTATTGCTATCATTCATTGTTTATAACACTTGAAAGCTTTTTATATTATAATTCTTGTCACATGGAATCATTGGATGCTATCTTGTTGGGATTTGGATCACACCCTACATAAACCTTTGTGTGTGTGTATTTGGTTATGTTTTACATAGGTAAGGACAAGGCTTTTGGAGACGGTGGTTTGGGTTGCTAGTTTCTCTCGTTGTGCGGTGTAGTGGAGACTGCTCGTGGGTGATGACCCCTTATCATGTGGTGGTCTTTAGGTTGTTTTTTATGCTAATTTTATGTATCCTTGGACCTCTTTTTCATATTTAGACCCATGTATCCATTTTTGAATTTTATTTAATGCTTTTTTGGCATGAATTTTCATATTTGGTTTATTGATTGTTTTTTGATGTTTTATGTATCCATACTTGTGTAAATCATTTCCAAACAAATATTTATGATTCTTGAGAACTTGTGGAAAACTATGGGAATAGGGAAAACCCTTCGGGCCTTATCCTAGGCCAGGTTTGGTACCAGTTTTTATGGGGACCAGATTCTGTTCGTGACATAATATCTGCATTCCATTACTCCCTCTCAAAGAATAAAATCTATTTTCCGAGTAAATTTTCAATTCAATAAAACATTTTATGTATTTGTAACAAAAATATAGTAATTATAAATGTGAATTATCACCATAATATACATATTTGATCATTTTCACTCATCATTCATGTTGTATCTCTAAATTATTTTCATTCTTTAATTGAAAATGATATGTATGAAATAAAATTAAAAGTCATTATAATATACAAGTATTCAAGTAACCAAACATACATGTTCAATACATTGATAAAAGTACCTCACACATCACCATGTATAGGTCATAAATAATAATCTATCTTTGATTTTGGACAATAATAACACAATATCTAATTTCCACTAATATACAAAAAACATAATGTGATTCATTATTCAATTAATAGAAATAACTATTTATGAAATAAATGTTACATTCTCTTTAAGATAAGGAAGATTACAACACAAAATTTCCTTATGTTGAAATATTTCTGAAATATATAACTTTATTTATGTAACATTCATTTTCAAAGCTATTGGTGAAATAAATTATACGTCTAAAAATCCATACACTAATGTCGTATCATAGTGAATAAAAAGTGTATAAACATTCCTAATACAAAAAAATAACTATTAGGTTTAAATAAATTAAAATAACTGAATGAAATATTATAATCAATTTACATGGAAAAGACTTATGCCATATGGATTCTTAGCAAATCACTAGTTACAAGCTCTATGATAATTATATTTAAAATCATTATAGCCATTTCACTCCCAAAAATTCTAAAATCCACTATAATCTCATAAACTCTCACCAATAAATATAAATATATTGATAATATATCAAGTCCAAAATATTAGTATATGGAGTTATAAAAATCTATACTTTTTTTCTATATAGTATGTATTTACATTTAAATTATTCCTGTAAAAAATAGATAAATATATAAATTTTTAATTTTGAATATAAATTTAACATCATTATGAAATAAAGGATATAATATATACATACATTAGTGGTTATTTTTATGATTATTATATATGTTTAAACTAAAAAATGGCTAAAACAATGTCCAAATGTAGTGATCTCATATATAAGAAATTGTACTCTTTCTAATCTAGGTATAATATTGAACACATTAACCATAAATTTCCCTATATCTATCTGTTGATGATGAATACTATCCCTAATATAATATATAATCCCATATGAAACAATATGATTTTGGGGATGCTAAATATATAACTCATAATAGATGGTAAGTTGTGGAGTAGGAGGTGTAAGATTTGGATAAGCAAGTGGAGGTGGAGGGAGGAGTGGAATATACAGAAAGAGGTTGAGGAGATGGATCTTAAGGATGAAATTGTCTTTACATGTCCATAAACGTAGAATGTACCAAATATATAATTTTTTCCTCTATAATCTCATCCATCTCTTAACCTTTGGTTTCAAAATCTTCTAGTTTTTCATTTATATACATCATCCTTTGAAGATGGTCCAGAATGACCAAACCATTTTTTTACCAATGCACCTGATGTTTATCATCGTACATGACCTGGGTGTTTGTGATTTACCAAAAAATTAGCAAAAATATCCTTCCTATACTCAAGTAATAAGGTCTCATGTGTGCTCTCCTCTTCAAGAGATTATTTTATATAATATTTGAAAAAATAATTATAGAATCACAATATATAAATAGTTGAATTAACTTTAATAAAAAAATAAAATTAAATAACATTTAACAATACTCTCAATTACATCCCTAAAATATTTCATAATAAATGTATCCTTTTAACTCATTAAAGACCTATTATATTTTTCAATTCTAGTTGGGGTAAGTAAGTACAACCTCTATGGAGTATGAAGACTCATCACTCATCTTTTCAAATTTTTTGGCTATCATTTATTCATCCAATAATGTATACCCTCCATGAGGTAAATTTGATAACCCATATTTTATTCCATATTATTTCAGGATTTATTACAAAAATACATACTTAATACAACCCCATAAGACCATGTGACCTTGTGTCATTGGGAAATTATGTATATAGGATATTAACATGAAACATGGATACAACATCAATATTTTAAAACTATGAACTATACCCTTATATTCCATAGATCTTCAAAAACTACATGGGATAACCTAGGTAAATACATAACAAAGGGATGAGATATAAATATGTGTAAGATAATAGACAAATAATATTATAATTTAAATTATTACATGTGATACAAGATTCATATCAAGGTAACATAAGAGGCGTGAGAATCGTAACCTCGAATAATGAAACATGATAACATAAAGGCAACATAGGATTGTGGAAAAAATCATAAACATGAAATCATAAACATAAGAAAAGGATAAAAACTAATACAACATAACATAGAGTTGTTATTATAACCTCCCAAGTATCATACATAGAATATCATGAGATACAAACATTACTCAATGCATTGTAGGAATATATAATTTTAGGCTTACCTATCACTTTCATATCATGTACATGAATAGGTGTGCCACATAGAACATATAGCATAATTGATGTATCTAATCAATTTAAACCATGTGAATAAATATTTTTGGATTATATACATGCAAATACACCTTCAATGAAGGTTAGGTACAACTAGGTGAATACCCAGGAATGGAAATGGAGATGGGAACTCACTACACAAATGTTTAGCATGGAAATTCACAAAATAATTTAGACAACATAACAGGTGTACATAAAGGTTTATAGAATGGGTTAATGATATATAAGGGGTTATACCGTTACTTGATAATCATAACTATAGTAATATGGATGTGTAAATTTATATCCCAACTAGAACAATTGTAAATCAAAAGGTGTGACTTAAAGAAGGTGTTTGAATAAAGATGGGAAAGAGAGGATCTCTTACATTGATAGAGTAATTCTAAGAGATTGGGATGATATTATTAAGAGATTAGGGAAACATGGGTCGGTTTTAGAGAGATAATGTTAGAGTAAATTAAAGATTTAATAGTTTTGGGTGAAGATTAAAGTGATTTTGGATGGGTTTATATTGAAAAAATATAGGATAATTATTTATTAATTCCCAAATATAGGTTTTGGACTCTATCTGATAATTTAATAAAAACCACAAACATTACCATGGTTTTCTTCATGGTTTCCGCTAAATAGAAGTGGTTTTAATTATTTTTAACGGTTAATAATCGAAAATTTTAAATTAATACCCTAGGATAGGTGGAAGTGGATCGCGTTTATAAATAATTATTTTTAAAATATTAAAATATAATATAGGTTTTGAAGGATACATTTATGGTTTATAAAATTAATCAAATTTCTTAATAATATCATTATTTTAAAAGGGGAAACATAATTCTGGTTGTGTATACTCTTTAGAGTATTTATAAAATCACTTTTGGTCATTTTTTATGTCATAATATTTTCCATATAATTATACCGTATTTAAATTTACCCCAAAATTCGTGTGGCTCAAAAAATTATGAAAATGTCACTATTATATAATTTAAATTATATATACCTATTTATTGAAAAATACTGGTTTTTTACAATAACATTTTTTTAACCGTTATAATAATTAAATTTTACTTCATAAAATTATGTTATCAATTTTCTTTATTATTATTTTATTAAAATATAATTTATTTTAAAAATTATTAAATACTTAAAAATATCAGTTTTGATTGAAACTTTATATTTCCCAAAAATATAATTTGTTTTTCAATATATCAAAATTTAATATTTGTCAAACTCATTACATAATCATTTAATCAGTAATATTAAAAAGGGGTAAATATATTTATTATTTTTTGAAACTAAAATAAAAAAATCATACTCTTAGGGTCTTTATATATGGCCCTTTATTACACTAATGAATTCCCTAAGGTTAAGGTATGTGATGGTAATATTTTCTTGGGGTGGATCAGCGAACAAGGTTTGAGACATAGTCTTGATGAGCATGAAATCTTCCCTTAAATGGATTTATTCATGATTTAGTTGTTGATTCTCAAATTGGTCTTGGTCAAGGTAAAATCCCTATAATTACATCTCCTTCGAAATATCTAATAAACGAGCTTCAAATAGTATGATCCTACTACTCAGGTTCGTCACTCCATCTGTATGTGTCAACTGTACTTTATCATAACCCTTAATATATAATAATCAATTTTCACACCTTCCCTATTTGTCAATTGGGATTTATAAAAACCCTTAAAATGTAATAATAATATTCTCACTATATAGAGGCTATACTATCAATGGAAATGATATATAATGGTATTTTAAATTCAATAGGATATAACATAAAACGTTTAAAAATAACCATAGTAGTGTATGTGTTTTATATAACTAAATTAATTAATAATGCATTTATTCATTTAGAAATAATATTTTATTTATAAACATTCAGTTTGTTATCTTCTACCCCCTTTAGAAATTTTTCCCTTGAAATTTTCATTTCATGCACTAAAATAAATGATGGTACTTATATTTCATCATCTCTTCTAGTTCCCATGTTGCATCCTCAAATATGTAGTTTTACAAAAAAAAGCACCATGTTAGTTATCTAGATTCGTAAAGAAAATTCCCTATGATCTAAGATCTTTATTGGCTTTACATCATATGAAATATCATTATCTAATGGTACCAAATCTAGATTCAGTTCCTGTGATGGTTATACTATGTACTTCTTCAAGATTGATACATAAAACACATCTTTTATTTTCTATAGGTTACTTGGGGTGATTATAAATAGGCCACAACTATAATGTAGTCCAGGATCTCAAATGGGATTAGGTATATTGTATTAAGCTTTCCCTTATTCCCAAACATCATGAATTTCTTCCATGATGATATAAAAAAGAACTATTTATCTTGGACCTCAAACTCTAGGTGTCATCATTTATTGTCTACATAGATTTTATATCATATATATAAAGATTTCATATGATGTTGAATGGTTTTAACCTTCTCTATCATTCCTTAGATAAGATTAGGATTCATCATCGACCTCTATCTATCTTCTTCCCAGCATGTCAGAGTCTATCACCTATTTCTATATAGAGATTAATAATGTAATATTTCAATTTTAGAATATAAATTTTTGTTATATGAGTACTCCACTATGGGAATGTGTTAGTTTAAACATCCTTGACAATCCATTGAACATGGTCTCAATATATCCTCCATAGTTTGAATGGTTATTCGTATGTGGGAGATAAGTTTTACTATAATTCATCTATGTATCCAATGCTTATTAAAATATTCTCTAGAACCTCAAGGTAAATTATATATATTGATCATATATAATAGATAATGGAACTTCATTCAGTCTTACCACTTTACGTAATTATATCATCATGAGATTTTGAAGATAGAAATCACACTTGATAGTAATGAAATGTGGTGAATTTATAAGGTGATCTACTACCACATAGATGGTGTTATTTCAATTAAATATCTGAGGGAGTCCTATGATGAAATATGTGGTTATTTTTTCCAGTTTACATACTAGTAATGGAAACGGTTTCGTCGTACCCTTTTACTTCTATAGTTCCCCCATGAATTTTTTTCATACCAAGAATCAAGATACAAAATCTACAATATCTCTATTCATGTTATCCAACTATAATTTTTGCTGCAAATATATATACATATTAGTTACTCCTACATGAATAGATAAAAAAAGGTATTATTTGCATCATCTAGAAGTTCCCTCTTCAATTTTTGTTTTTATGGGACACATATTCAGGTCACAAACCCAATAATTATATCATTATCAAATTCCAACTCGATAATATTCTCTAACTACTTATATAGAAAATCACTATCATTATGGAACTCCTTGATCCTCCCAAGAATATATTATTGAGTAGTTATTTGAGTAAGGTATGATTAAGATCCCTTTCTTATTTCCATATAAATCCTTTTCATGTTCAAGAAGATTATATCCCTTACAATCATCATCATGGATAGGGTTGTGGGATCCTTTCTACTCAGATAATATTCCACTTTTTTTCTTTCCCGGGATGGTAATGGATTGAAAAATCATAATACTTGATCACCTCTAACTATATTCATTGGTCCATATTAAGATCATTATGTGTGAATATATACATCATTCTTTTATGATACGTATATATGTGAAATTTTTAACTATATATATAATAACACAAAATCTTAAACATAAATATCACTATAGCCAATTATAAAACATGCGTTGCGTATTTATTCTCATGAATCATTAATTTTTAGGAGTTGTAGGCTATCACTTTTACATCTTTCATGAGTATGCAACTCAATACCTTTTTGGATGCACTTCTATAGATCCCAAATCATTTACCACTAGTGGGTAATGTGAGCATAGGTGAAGTGATTATCCTTTTCTTATCTCTTTAAATATTTTTCACCTTCATCAGTCCATAAAAACTTGACTCCCTTCTATGTAAACATCGTTAGTGGGATTGAAAATTAGGATAAGTTACTCATAAATTGATTATAGTTCCAAAATAATCCAAGGAAACTATGGATTTTCATCATAGGTTTTGGTCTGGTACATCCTTTGATTGTCTCTATTTTTTCGAATCCATGAATATACCTTTGTTGGTGGTATCATGCCCCAATAAATTTACTTTATCCAACCAAAACTCACATTTACTATAATTTCCATATATCTTTTCATTATACAGTATTTTCATTATATTATTAAAATTATCCTCATATTCCTTATTTTTTAGTATATAAGAATATCATCTTTAAATTATACCATAAATTTGTTTAGATAATCCATAATGACTCCATTCATTAAGTCAACGGAGATTTTTAGGGAATTCATGAGTCCAAAATTCATCACTATGAACTCATAGTGCCTATAACATATATAGAAATAATAATTAGGGATATCCTCCTTCTTCATATTTACTTCATAATATCTTTACTAAAGATCCACCTTATAGAAGTATTGGGCTCTACATAGCTAATCGAACAAGTCTTTAATCTATGGTAGAGGGTACTTGTTCTTTATAAGGATCATGTTTATCTCATAATAATCAATGTAGAGGTGCATTAAACTATCATTGTTATTGAAGAAGAGGACTAATGCACCACAATGGTGAAGCACATGTGCATATAAACACTTTAACTATATTTTCATATAATTTCTTCTTTATCTCCCCAAGTTCAATAGTGACCATTCTATATGGAGTCTTGTATATTGGAAAGTATATGGTTTTGAGCTCGATTAATGTAACATCCCAAGTAAATAAAGAAATAATAAATTTTCATAATTATTAACATTTTTGAACTAAATATTAATTTTACTTTAAAGGTTTTGATATGCTCGATGGTGTACCTGATACACAACAACGGGTTTCTTCGAAATCTTACATTGCACACTAATAATATGATATTATTATTTTAAATGTAGTTAATGCCTAGTTATTTTATTGGAGATAATGAATATAACTAACTATAATATGATTATAAATTTTTGTTAAATGTTTTTAAATTTATCCAATAAATTTTAAAGGCTTAAAATGTGAATTAATCTAATTTTAAGCATAAATATGCTAATATTATTTAAAAAGTATATTTACCGCCTTTTGATGGAGAACCCTCTTGAAAAATAGATTTGGTAAATTTTATATTTTCTATTTGATAAAATAATTTTTTTTTGATTCAGGACATCAAAATTTACTTTGGGTAAATTTTTGGTATTTTTCTGATAAAATTCATTTTTTAAGAAATAGTGAAAAATACTGTATTTTAATTCAATAGTGACTTTTAATAAAATTTATTTATATGGTTAGATTATATTTTTAATTGGTTTTAATGTGTAATTGTATTATTTTTTTTACCATTCAATCCAATTTTGGTCATTGGAATTAATTTCACTTTGAAATTGGACATAAACAAGTATCAATCTTTTGAAAGTTGTTGTTTCTTAAAAACACGCTATTTGTTTTGACAATAGGAATTAATTTAAAATTAATTAATGAAACGTTTATGTTTCTAATTTGGTAAAATAGAAGTCATATTTTGAATTCGTAATATCAAATATATCTTAGGCTGACGTTTTGGTATTTTTCTAAAAAACGTCAATTTTTGATGAATAGTGAAACCACTAAGTCATAGTTAAAAAACTAACTTTTTTGTTTAAATAAAATTTTACTACTTCTGTCGATTGAATTTCAAAAATTTGATATACATGGTTCTTATAAGTAATTAAAATTTTCTTCAAAATATGGAAATAATTTTTGGTGAATAGTGAATTTTGACTTTTATTTACCACGATTAAAGGTAAATAGGGTAATTCAAGGTAAAAAAATATTATAATAACCCAAAATTACCAAAACACTTATCATAAGCTTATTGGTTGAGTCTTTTACTACCATTGGAATATGTGGGTTGACTTTGGGACCCCATGGAGTCACTTGAGAGTGATAATGGCACTTTATTTTAATTGACTTAAAGTAAAGGCAAAATGGCACAAACAAATATCTTTTTGTAAATTAATTTTTACATGGGGTTAGATAAGTTATATTTTCAACTGTAAATATTCATTGAAAATATAAAAATATTTCCTAAATTATGGTATTTATTTTAAAAATTTTATACAGTAAATAAATTAAATTATTTATGACACAATAATGATGTAATATTTAGCTCATTAATAAATGATTTAAATAAATAATATTATAAATATTAAAACAATATCAAAAACTTGTCCAATTCTTGTTAGATGATTTTATTTATAACTTGAGTCATCTTATATTAAAATTTAATGAGTTCTGGATCTATAGAAACCGAAGATATGTTTATAATAAAATAATATTTCAAAAATTTCCTAAAGATCCCCTCCTCCCCTTATAAAAAGACCTCACTTATAACCCATTCCACACACCTCTCAATCCCCTTAACTTCTTTTCTTTTATTTTACTTATACAACCACTAAAATATTTTTATTACATTATTTTATAACAACACCAGTATCCTCAATATACTAGGATTTTTTATGAGAAGTATTCTAACTACACTTTCACACACATCCATCTAATGGGTAAAAACATACTGTTTCTATGGATGGAAAACTAACGCCTCACAAAACGATGAGTGTTCAATTATCTCCTACCACCTATCATGGGGTCCAATAAGATGACACTATATTTATATATGATATATATTAGTTTATGTTTTCTGTATTCTTCTGTATTTTACATTTATATCCTACCTTTATGGTTTCCATAATGGGTAGGCATGATAATTTCATTTGAGGAAGTGCAGACTACCGCCCCCTCAATGTGATATGAATCATTAATGTCATATGTGGGATGTGTAAAGGATGGAGTTAATGATATTATATATGATATTATACTGGAATTATAATATACCTATGTATAATTGTGTTTTAATTCCATTAATGTATGAAATAGAAAAGAAAGTAGCATTCATGCGTACGTACGGCTTACCGTCTCCATGAATGGTGAATTTCATTTATTATATCAAAATGTTATGTACTATTATAAATACATATTTATACTAGATATATATGATATAGATGACATGTAAATCATGAATATCATTCTAGAGATAATGGACTATTGACCACATGGACAACTTGTAATTATAAGGTGTTTATTTTTTACTCAAGTACCAAATATCAACAAAACAACTATTATTTACTTAAATGATTAAATAATGTTTATAACATGGAAATAAGTGATATAAATGAAATAATAAACATTAAAAAGTTTCTTAAGGAATTAAAAATTGACTTTAGTTTATTATTCAGGAGATTAAAGAACGAATGGGTCAAGTCGGACACAAGGTAAGGGGATTCATCTCAATCTCCTTTCATTGAGGCATATTTTGTTTTATAGACAACTTTCTTTTATACGGTGCGTAAACCCCTTTAACTTTTCATTTCATTCAAATGAAATCTTTTTTTATGAGGAGTTTTACTAAACAAAAAAAGGAATGTTTTTTTAACGTAAGTGGTGATAACGACCTTTATGTCGCCACGAGTATTATTTGATCTTAGCCTCCTTAACAAGCCATAATGTTTTGAAAAGTAAAGTAAATACCATTTTATCTTTTTACTTATATTGGTATTGAAAATGGATTTTATAATGGATTATTTATTTCAATATATTTAAATGATATATTGTGATTTAAATGTGTAAATGTTTCCTTTCCTTTATGTTTGTTTTATATGTTATGAATATGTTATGGTTATTGGGCATTGTTATATATACAGGTGGTTCCATGATAAACCTAGGGTGGGTGAACCTGAGATAGCTCTTCAATGCATTTGGTAACGTGATAGAGGTAAACATGAATGTTTCTCCTAAGAGATTTAGGGAATATAATATGATGGGTATTCTAACGTAACTCCCTATATAGTTGTGATAGCTATAATGTAAGTATGATATTAATTCCATAAGTTACCTTTATGATTTATGTTTTCTATGTGTTATTCATAAATCTTACGATTTTATGAGGTATGTTAAAGAGCTTTTGTTATGTATGCAATGATTAACTAATGTTTTATTTCTTTTTTTTATAACCCTTACTGAGCATTTTATGCTCATACCACGATTTGAAATGTTTTTCATAGACCTAAAGATGAATAGGGTCATGTATGGGATCAAGGAAAAGTCATGATATCTAAACCATGGGACTAGAAATGACACTTTTTTTAAAGAGTTTTTATTTTATGAAAAAAATGGAAACTGAGTAGAAGTGTCTACCTTGTAATTTTTGAGATGTAATGTAATGGTTATGGCCAAATTCTCTAAAACTTTCAAACTAAAAAGATTCTCAATTTGAATTATTCTTTTAATTCAAGATTATGTAATTTTTAAGGTCGGGTCCTTATAGATGGTTTCAAAGGTCGGTTTAGATAACTTTAGGAGTTAGGGTATTGTTAAATTAATATCCATAAATTAGGTTATATTAATATTGAAATGATATAGCATTTATAGATTACCATGTTGCTTCACCAAAGAAATTTCTGTGTTAAAAATGGTTTTCCACAGAGGAAATAGGGCAGTTGTGATGGGAAGACATCAGGAGGAAGAAAAATTTCCAATTAGCAACCTGAGATAGTCAGAATCGGAACTGAACAGTTTGTTACAGTGATGGCACAATTGACTCCGACTATAAATGGTGGTGGTATCCATGCCCGAGATCAGCCAGATCAACCACAAAGGAACATGTCAGTAGTGGAGAATTTCATGAGGCATCATCCCCAATCATTCAGAGGATCATCTGACACTATGAGAGCTGAATGGGGGATTAAAGCATTAGAGAAAATTTTTGATGTCATGGGGTGTTCAGAATATCAAATGGTTAGTCTCGTTGTTTACTATTTTGAAGGTGAAGCTGATCAGTAGTGGTCAATGGTGAAAAATATCAGGGATATTGGAGATATTTATGCTGTTGATTGGGATGAATTCGCATGTATGTTCCTTGAGAAATATTTTCCTAATGTGGTTCGTCTAAGGATAGAAAAAAAAATTCCTAGAATTGAGGCAGAAGGATGACTCAGTGGCTGCTTATGAAGCAAAATACAATAGACTGGAAAGGTATGCTCTCAATTTCATATGAGATCTTGATAGTAAAATCACCCATTTTTACTCAGTATTAAATCCAATTTATCTAAGGGCTTTAGCTTCTCATGAGTTAAAAAGTTATGAAAAACTTTTTCATTATGTAGAGAAGGTGTAAATGGACTTTTCCAATGATCAGGTGTTCTTTGAAAAACAACCGAATATGAGGTCGAGGTGGCAGGAAAAATGTATGAATTCTTCAAAAAAGTACGATGGTAAGAAACTTAAGGTTACATTTTGCAAAAATTGTGGTAAAAATCATTTTGGTGAATTTCTTTTGAATTCTGGTAAGCGGTACTGATGTGGTAAAATGGGACATAAAGCTCGTAATTGCACTGAAAAAGATCAGGTTAATGGTATGAAAAAATCTGATTTACAGTCAGTAAAATATTTTAAGTGAAATTAAATGGGTCATTATGCAAACTAGTGTCCAAAAAAGAACTCAATTAAGGGAAAGCATCCGAACTTCAAGAAGAAAGGGGTAGTGAAATCCTTTGCCACTACTTCAGCAGATGTTGGGCCATCAAATGAAGTAGTATCAGGATAAATGTTTATTTGTTAAGATTATGCCAATGTGTTGTTTGATTCAGGGTCTACACAATCATTCATTTCTAAGATGTTTTTTAATAAATTCGGAATTCAATATTAGGATATAAATCCTGAAATTATGGTAAAAACACCTGGAGGAAATTTTGAAACAAAAATAAATTATAAGAACCTTCATGTCCTTGTGTGAGGAAAGAATCTACCTGCAAACATTATTGTTTTGCCTCTAGTAGAGTTTGATGTTTTTTGGGGTATGGATTGGACGTATTGTTTTGCCTCTATTAGAGTTTGATGTTATTTAGGGTATGGATTGGCTTTCTTTTTATCATGCTAAGATTGAATATAAATATAAAGTGGTTTCTTTTCAAGATGATTTTTAGTTTGTGTACAAGAATGAACCCTTACTTTTGATAACATATCAGGATGCTAAGAAACTAGTAAAAGATGGAAATGAATGTTACCTTGCACATATAGTTGAAAATAGAGGAACTATTCAGATTAATGATGTACCAGTGGGAAATTAGTATCGTGATGTTTTTCTTGATGAGCTTTCGGGTATTATACTTGATCGGAAAGTTGAATTTACTGTTGACTTAGTTCCTGATGCTAAGCCAATTTCAAAACCCCCATATCTAATAGATCAAATAGAACTGTTAGAGTTAAAGAAGAAATTGAAGGAGTTATCATATAAAGGTTTCATTCGACCTAAAACATCACCATGTAGTTCTCTTGTCTTTTTTGTTAAAAATAAAGATGGTTCAATGAGACTTTGCATTGATTACAGAGCATTGAATAACATCACTATTAAGAACAAGTATCCTTTGCCTCATATTGATGATTTGTTTGATCAGCTCCAGGGAGCTCAGTATTTTTCAAAGATTGATTTGAGGTCGGGGTACCATCATTTGATAGTAAAGGAAGAAGAAATTATGAATTACGCCTTTCAACTAGATATGGCCATTATGAATTTGTAGTTATGACTTTTGGTTTAACCAATACACCTGCTATATTCATGGATCTTATGAATATAATTTTCCATAAGTTCTAGGATAAGTTTGTGGTTGTGTTCATTGATGATATTTTGGTTTATTCCAAATGTAAAGAGGAGTATGAAAGTCATTTAAGGGTTGTCTTGCAAACCTTAAAAGAAAAGAATATTTTGGGGAAGTTTAGTAAGTGTGAGTTTTGGTTATAACAAATTTCTTTCCTTAGTCACATTGTTTCTAAAAATTGCATAAATTTTGATCCTCCAAAAACAAAAGTTATTGAATAATGGAAGAGACTCACAAATTTAACTGATATTCTTAGTTTTCTTGGTTTGGTAGGTTATCACCAGAGGTTTGTTGAAAATTTTGCATGGTTATCTAGTCCAATAACTAAGTTAACTCAAAAAGGAGTTAAGTTAATATCGAAAAAAGAATGTGATGATTGTTTTCAGGAATTGAAAAGAATATTGGTGAATGCTCCAGTTTTGGCACTACCTTTCAAAAAATGGTGAGTTTTTTATTTACATTAATGAATCTATGAAATGACTTGGATATTTCCTTATGCAGAATGATCAGGTAATTTCTTATGCTTCGCGTCAGTTAAAACCTCATGATTTAAATTACCCTACACATGATTTAGAATTATCTTCTGTTGTTTTTACTTTAAAATTTTAGAGGCATCATATGTATGGAGTAAAATGTGAAATATATACTGACCACAAAATTTTGAAGTATATATTCACTCAAAAATAATTAAACACGAGACAGAGGATAGGGTTGGAATTAATCAAAGATTATGATTTCATGATACTTTACCATCCGGGAAAAAAAATAAAGTGGCTAATACTTTGAGTCGAAAAAGCAATGCTTCATTAACCATTCAATGTTTGGAATGAGATCCTTTGGTTTTTTATTTGATGAACTTTGGCATAGAATTTTTCAGTGTAGGAAATTCTTCAGTTTTGTTTCAGGTGTCAGTGAAATCATCCCTATCAGATAGAATAAAGCAAGCGCAGAAGGTATACAGTGAGTTGCAGAAAAAGGTAGAGTTGGTTCAGAAGGGTAAGTTTCATGAATTTATCATTAATAATGATTGTGTTTTGAGGTTTGGAAAAATATTATGTGTTCCATGTGATTCACAATTAAATAATAAGTTGTTATGTGAAGCTCATAGTTCTCTATTTTCAGTTCATCCTGACATTACTAAGATTTACAGAGATCTTCAATAGTATTACTAGTGGGATGGAATGAAAAAAGATATTATTGATTTTACAATGAAGTGTTTGACTTTTCAGCAGGTTAAAGTATAGTGGAAATTACTGAAAGGAATGTTTCAGTCTTTACCAGTGCCAGAGTGGAAATGGGAAAATATATCTATGGAATTCACGGTGGGATTACCAAAGACATATTGAGGTAATAATGAAACCTGGGTTATTATTGATCGGTTGAATAAATCTGCTCATTTCCTTCCTATTCATGACACTTTATCTCTAGATCAACTTTCTCAATTTTATGTTAAAGTGATGGTCAGGTTGTATGGTGTTCCCCTCTCTATTGTATCTGATTGTGATCCTAGGTTTACTTCTAACTTTTGGAAAGGCCTTTAGAAGTTGTTGGGTACTGAATTAAAATTTAGTACAGCTTGTCATCAGCAATCAGATGGGTAGTCAGAACAAACAATTCAGGCCTTAAAGGATATGCTACGTGCTTGTTCACTAGATTACCTGGGAATTTGGGACCAATGTATTTCTTTGGTTGAATTTTCTTATAATAACAGTTTTCATTCTAGTATATAGATGGCTCCATTTGAGGCATTATATGGAAAGCGGTGTCGAACTCCAGCTTTTTTGGATGAAGTGGGTGAAATAAATCTGATGGGACCATAATTGGTAGAAGAGATGACAAAAAAGGTTTAGTTGATTCAGAAGCACATGAGAACCGCTCAGATCAGGCAGAAAAGTTATGTTCATAATCGGAGGAAGGATCTCTCTTTTGAGAAAGGTGATCATGTTTTTCTCAAAGTTTCTCCATGGAAAAGTGTGATGTGTTTTGGTAAGAGATGAAAGTTGAGTCTAAGGTTCATTGGACCCTATGAAATTCTGGATAAAGTTGGATTAGTAGCTTATAGAGTGGATTTACCTCCATGTTTATCCTTGGTACACAATGTTTTTCTTATTTCAATGTTGAGAAAGTATATGTCAGATCCATCTCATTTTTTGATCCCAGAGGTAGTTCAGTTGGAAGAAAAACTATCTTATGAGGAACAGCCAGTCCAGATTCTTGACTGAAGGGAGAATGTGTTACGAAATAAGGTAATTCACCAAGTAAAGGTTTTTTGGAAAAAACATATGGTTGTAGAGGCAACGTGGAAATCTAAAAATACTATGAGGGATAAATAGCCCCACTTATTTGATATGTGAATAAAAATTGGGAGGACGTAATTTCCAAAAGGGGGAAGGATGTAACATCCCAGGTAATAAATAAATAATTCATTTTCATAATTATTAACATTTTTGAATTAAATAATTATTTTACTTTAAAGGGGTTAATATGCTCGATGGCATACTGGATACGCAACAACAGTTTTCTTTGAAATCTTACGTTGTACACTAATAATATAACAATATTATTTTAGATATAGTTAATGCATAGCCTTTTTGTTAATAGAAATGAATATAACTAACTACAATATGATTATACATGTTTTTTAAATGTTTTTACATTTATCCAATAAATTTTAGAGGCTTAAAATGTGAATTAGTCTAGTTTTAAGCATAAATACTCTAATATTCATTAAAAGGTCGATTTACCACCTTTTAATGGAGAAACCTCTCTAAATATATTTTTGTTCACTTTTGTATATTCTATTCGATAAAATAAAATTCTTTTTTGATTCTGGACTTCAAAATTTACTTTGGGTAAATTTTTTGGTATTTTTCATATAAAATGCATTTTTTAATGAATAGTGAAAAATACTGTATTTTAACTCAAAAGTGACTTTTAATATAATTTATCTCTATGGTTAGATTATCTTTTCAATTGGTTTTAAATTTTAATTAGATTATATTTTTAACATTTAATCCAATATTGGTCATTGGAATTAATTTCACTTTGAAATTGGATATAAACAAGTATCAATCTTTTGAAAGTTATTGTTTCTTAAAAATGCGCTATCTATTTTGAAAACGGTAATTAATTTTAATTTAATTAATGAAAATTGTATGTTTTTAATTTTTTAAAATAGACATCATTTTTGAATTTGGAATATCACATATTCCTAAGGCTGAATTTTTTGTATTTTTTTTAAAAAACATCAATTTTTGATGAGTAGTGAAACCACTAAGTCGTAGTTAAAAAACTAACTTTTACGTTTAAATGAAATTTTACTACTTCTATGGATTAAATTTAAAAAATCTGATATACATGGTTGTTATTAATAAGTAAAATTTGGTTCAATAAGATGAAAATAATTTTGGTCCATAGTAAGATTTGGCTTATATTTACCGTGGTTAAAGTTAAATAGGGTAATTCAAGGTAAGAATATTTTAATACACAAAATTAACTTAACACTTTTCCCAACCTTATTTTTTGATTCATTTACAACCATGGGAATCATTGGGTCAATTTTGGGATCCCATGTAGAAACTTGAGAGTGATAATGACACTTTATTTTAATTAACTTAAAGTAAAGAAAAAATGACAAAAACAAATATCATTTAGTAAATTAATTTTTTACATGGGGTTATATAAGTTATCTCTTAGAAAATAAATATTAATTGGAAATATAAAAATATTTCCTAAAAAAGTGTATTTATTTTATAATTTTTATACATCATATAAATTAAATTATTTATGACACAACAATGATGAAATATTTAACTCATTAATAAATGATTTAAATAAATAAGATTATAAATATTAAAAAAATATTAAAAACTTGTCCAATTATTATTGGATGATTTTATTTCAAACTTTAGTCATCTTATCTTCAACTTTAATGAGTTTTTTATCTTTATAAACTGATGATACATTTATAATAAAATAATTTTTGCAAACTTTCTTAAAGAGCCCCTCACCCCCCCCCCCCCTTATAAAAATAACTCACTTCTAAACCATTATACACACCTTTAAAGCCCCTTGGATCGTCAAAAACCTGCACAAATAATCTCTTAAGATCCCTATACTCCTCATAAAAGCCTTACCTTAGGCAGAAGGCACTTCAATAAGTCTTTCGGTTCAAACCAAAGGGAGTTACCCAAATTAAAGGTAACAGTTTCTCTTAACTTCTTTTCTTTTATTTTACTTCTAAAACCCCTAAACTCTTTTTATTCCATTATTTTATAACAACAACAGTATCCTCAATATACTAGTATGTTGTTATGAGAAGGATTCTAAATACACTTTTACACACCTCCATCTAATGGATAAATAACATATTGTATTTGTGGATGGAAAACTAACACCTCACGAAATGAGGATTGTTCTATTATCTCTTACCGCCTCTCATAGTGGCCATTAAGATGACAATATATTTATATATGATATATATTATGTTCTTGTTTTCTTTATTCTTCTGTATGTTACATTTATATCCTACCTTTATGGTTTCCATAACGGGTAAATGCGATAATTTCATTTGAGGAAGTGTGGACTACCGCCCCCTCAAAGTGATATGACCCGTTAAAGCCATATGTGGGAGGTATAAAGAATCTAGTTAATGATTGTATATATTATATTATACTGTAATTATAATATACCTATGTATCATAATGTTTTTATTCCATTAAAGTATGAAATAGAAATGAAATTAGCGTTCATGCGTACGTATGACTTACCATCTCCATGAATGATGCATTTCATTTCTTATCTCCAAATATTATGTACTATTATAAATAAATATATATACTAGATATATATGATATATATGATATCTAAATAATTAATATTATTCTGGAGATAATGGACTATTTACCACATGGACAACTTTTAATTATGAGGTGTTCATTTTTTAATCAAGTACCAAATATCGACAAAACAACTATTATTAACTTAAATGATTACATAATGTTTATAACATGGTAATAAGTGATATAAATGGAATAATAAACATGAAAAAGGTTCTTAATCAAGTATAAATTAACATTAGTTTATTATTCAGGATATTCAAGAATGAATTCTTCAATTAGGACACAAGGTAACGGACTTCGTCTCAAACTACTTTTATTGATGCATATTTTGTTTTATACACGACTTTATTTTATACGGTGTGTAAACCCTTTTTGAATTTTCATTTAATTCAAGAGGAATATTTTTCTATGAGTATTTTTACTAAATGAAAAAAAGGATGTTTTTTAACGTAAGGGCTGACAACGACCTTTCCCCCACCGTGAGTATTATTTGATCTTGGAATCCTTAACAAGCCATAATGTTTTTAAAAGGAATGTAAATACGATTTACTCATTTTACATATATTGGTATTGAAAATTATTTTGATAATGTATTTTTTATTTCAATATATTTAAATTATATTTTGTGATTGAAATGTGGAAATGTTATCTTTCCTTTATGTTTGTTTTATGTGTTATTAATATGTTATGGTTCTTCAGCATTGTTACTTATATGGGTGGTTCTATGATAAAAATAGGGTGGGTGATCCCGAGATAGCTCTTCAATGTATTGGGTAACGTGACGGAGGTTAACGTGAATGTTTCTACTAAGATATTTAGGTAATATATTGTGATGGGTATTCCAACATAACTTCCTAAGTAGCTATGATAGCTTCAATGTAAGTATGATATGAATGCCAAAATTTACCTTTATGATTTATGTTATCTATGTGTTATTCATAAATCATATGATTTCATGTGGTATGTTAAATAGCTTATTTTATGTATGCAAGGATGAACTAACCTTTTTTTCTTTGTTTTATAACCCTTGCTGAGCTTTTTATACACATCCAATGTTTTGAAATATTTTTCACAAGACCTAAAGATGAATAGGGTCAAGGATGGGATCAAGGAAAATTCATGATATCTAAAACATGGGACTAGATATAACTCTTTTTTTAATGAGTTTTTATTTTATAAAAAAATAGAAACTGAGTAAAATTTTCTACTGTGTAATTTTTGAGATATATTGTAACAGTTATAGCCAAATTATCTATAACTCTAAACCTAAAAATATCCTCAATGTGAATTATTAATTTAATTAAAGAATATGTAATGTTTATGGTCAGGTCATTATAATTAATAACTCAACCAGATGAATATGAGGAAGACAATAAAATTCTTCAAGAAAAACATCGGTGAATTCCCTTACAATGGGAATTTAATAAAGGATGATATTTTCTTTAGTATCAAACATTTGAGCTTGATACACTTGCTCCATAATAAAAAATATACACGATTATGATGTAGGTACCAAAGAAGATTCATCATCCTCCTTGAACTTGTATATAATCAGAGGGCGTTTTAGGATATAGAGGTCGAAATCCTTCTCTCAGAAATTTATGTGAGCACAATACAAGGAAAGTCAATCCACATTTGGAATAGCATGGATTTCCTCTAAGGGGAGTATCACAATGTTTTTTGGAAAATTAAATCAATAAATTTGGATAAAGAATGGTTTATTTTCATGGGATTAAATAATGTTCCCTTCTTCCATATTCACCAATAACTTGACATACATGTTTTTAGGTGTTGTCTGAAAAGTTATACTAAACATATATGATATAAAATAATGCATAAAACTATAGTCTCATAGAAAATTGTAATATCCCGAGTGGATGATAATCCTTCCATTCACTATTTGATTCTAGTTCTAATCATTTAATTTATATAACATTGAATTAATAATGATAATTTTTAAACTATTAAACATATAAAAGATAAACCATGAACATTGAAGGGATAACTCATAAATGACATATATTCCTTAACCTATTAATGTCAAGGTTACATTCAATGTAATCCATGATCTATTTTCTAATATAAAGTCTTATGTGATTTTTCTCCCTAATAATGGTTTGTAATGATATTGTTAATTTACCAAAGCATATTCCCTAGTAGTTTCCAACCAAGTGTGCAACAAGGACCTTTTTTGGGCACCATGTGATGATCTGGTCTAGCTTAATGTGCCCTTTTTGGGTAATTACCCCTAAGTATAACTATTCTAGATCCACATCCACAATAGTATCCAAAAATGGATTTATTTTCATGGAAACAACTTACTCTATACTTTACCAAAATTTATGGACTTTTTCTATTGTTTACTTTTATCCCTAATCCTTTCACTATAGTTTTCTAATCTTAATCCTAAAGAAAAACTAGAATTTTCTCTAATATGAACTATGAGAACCCAAATTTCATTATATCTTAATTCATAATTTATTATATAAATATTCACTTGAGTCCTAGTGTATTTTGGAAATTATTTATATAAAATATTATTATAAAACATGGGTATAATATTATTATTTAAAAACTTTTAAGTGTTCCCTTATATTCTTTAAATCTTCTAAAACTGCATGGGACAACCTGGGGTGGTTTATAAGAAATTAGTGAGATATAAATATTTGAAAGGGAATAAAAATCATATTATAACATAAAGAAGTACATGTGATCCAAGAGGCATATCAAGGTAACATTAAAGGGGTGAGAATCATAATTTTAAACAATGAGGCATGATATAACCTAATGAGAGAAAGAAACATAGAATTATTTAGACATCATAAACCATGACATCATAAACACAAGTTAAGGATAACTTCCATGACGACATAACATAAGGTCGATATGATAACATCCCATTCCCCATATATAGTATCTCATGAGATAAAAAAAATTACCTATTTTATTGGAGGGATATATTATTTTGGGGCCACCTATTACTTTTGACATGAAAATTAAACTTTTATTCAAAATAATATTTGAGGAAAAGTAGGAAACCAAGATATCCTAGTGCCAAGGATCATTCTATAAAGAATAAAAATACATGATAATTAAACAAAAATATAATATTATTAGAATTACATACCCTGTATAGTCACCATTAAGGTTATATAACCTTCGTACTTGGGTCTCCCTGAGTTAATCCTTCAAAATGAGTGACCAACTTATCCCAAATATAGGTGTAATCCTTCTCAATTATCTTCCATTCATTGAATACAATTTAGAAAATCATGTCTCATTGATTGGTCTAGGTCCTTAGGTCATTATTAATAACAATTCAAACCTCTAATTCTAAAATTTTGTCTAAATCCTCCCTTGGAAAATTATGTTTAATAGTCTTTTCCATCATTTCTTCCTTAGAATTAAGAATTATCTCTAGATATTTATCTTTCTCTCTATATGCATTTCCCTCCATTATACCCTTAACTAGATCATTAATGAATCCACAATTGTCTTTTATATTTCCACTTTTAATATTTGAACCCTCCTTGCATACCACCTTTCACTTTCATATCATATACATTCATTAGTGTTCCACATAGATCATACAACATAAGGATGTATTTCACCAATTTTAAACCCACTATTTATGAGTTCATGTTATATATATGTAAATATCCCATTAGATAAATGTTAGGTGCAACTATTTGAATAACCTTGAGTGAAAATGGATATGGGTATTCATTATACAAAAGTTTGGTAAGGAAAATCATAGGACAATTTTGGTAGGATAGTGGGTGTATATAAGTTTTATATAATGGTTGAATGAGATAAAAATGGGTATATCAATACTTGGGAATCATAACTATAGTAATATGTAACTATAGAAACATATCCCAACATAGGCAATTGGAAATCAAATGGAATGACATAAAGAATGTTCTTGAAGAGAGAGAAGTAGGGGATCCCTTACCTTGAGATAGTGCTTCTAAAATATTGAGGGGAGCTTGTTAAGGTCTTGGGGGAACCATGGGAGGAATATAGAGAGGTAATGGCAGGTTAAATTCATGATACAAGTGTTTTTAGTGAATAGTAATGGGAGGTTCAGTATGTTTATATAGGAAAATAGAGGATAATTCTTTATTAATTTCCAAACATTAGTTTTAGACTCTATATGATAATGTAATTAAAAACTCAAACCCTGCCAAGATTTTTTCCGATGGTTTCTACCTAAGAGGATTTTTTCATTATTTTATTAATTATAGTAATAGAAAAAATAAAACGAATACATTTGGTTTTACAGAAGTGAGTTATGTTAATAATGAATTTATTTTAAAACCTTAAAATATAATATAGGTTTTCAGGATTCATTAAGGGTTTATAAAATTAATAAAATAACATAAAAATATATTTTTTAAAATCGTAAACATAATTTAAGTTATGGATACTCTTCAAAGCATTAATTACTTTACTTTTGGGATTTTAGGATGTCATAATACACAATGTATAATTATACCGTTTCTAATTTTTATATAAAAATTTGAATGTCTCCAAAAATAATGAAAAATTCACCATTTGAAAATTTTGACATGGTGATTTAGAAAAATATTTATATTAAGAAAAATTTATATTACAAAAATAATTATCTAAATATGGTAATTTAAAATTTTATATGAAGGATCCCCATTTATTGAAAAACACTTGTTTATTAAACAAAAACAGTTTTCTAAACATTATTACAATTAAATTTGAATTCATAAAACTAATTTTTCATTAATATTTAATAAATATTATTTAATCATTATATTTAATTTAAATAAAATTTATTTCATAAATTCTTAAATTCATCAAAAATATTTTCTTGATTAAAGCTTTATATTTTTGAAAAACACAATTTTTGTCTCATCCTGTCAAAATCTAATTTTTTTTAAAACGCATTATTTAATAATTTTAAATTTAATATTAAAAGGGATTGATATAAAAAACATTATTACAAATAAAATATAATAAATAATACTATTAGTTTCTATATACATTTCTCTTTATTACACTAGTGAATTCTTTAAGGGTAAGGTGTGCTATGGTGAGATTTTCGTGGGGTGGTTCGGTAAACATGTTTAGGGCCATGATCTCAGTGAAATTGAACGTCTCCCATAAATGTTTTCTATTATTCTTTAGATATTTAATATTGACTTGGGTTGGTCAAGGTAAAATCTCAGTGATGTTTTCTCCATAGGAAGCTCTGTTAAATTTCCTTTATAGTGTTTGATCCTACTAGTTGAGGTCATCACTATGCCAATTAGACTTTATCATATCCCTTAATATATAATAATCATATGATCACTGTATAATTTCTATACTATAAATGGTTATGATTCCTAAATTTAATTTAAATATGATTGTATATAACTTATAATGGTCCAAAATTGCCAAATAAGTGCATGTGTTTTTTATAACTATATAAATTAATAATTCACTAATTCATTAAAAAAGGGAATTTCATTTATAAACTTTTTTTCATTATAATAAATTATAAGGGTATACATTTATAGATTTTCCCTCCCAATTATATCCCCTCAAATTTTGTAAATTAAGAATAAAAAATCATTAATATGGTCATTAATATAAAAAACCTCTAAAATTTAACATTTCACTTACCAAAAACGATTCTTGTCCTATACTTTTAATAAATTATTCCATGTATCTTCATATATAAAAGGATTTATATCAATTTTATTTTTATTTTTTCTTTCTCTAAAGATGATATCTGATATAGGGTTGATTTAAAATACCTCAGTCTCCTACAACCAATGCTAAAAATTTCTCCATAACTTCTGTAGTATCAGTTATATAATATTTCATCTCATGGGAATGTAAAAAACCTATATTAGAAAAAAAAACCATGATATGAAAAAAAATGATCTTACTAAACTTGTCTCCCATAATTGTGATATTGTCCCTATATTGAGACTGTTATAATCAAAAATCAAAATACAAACTATGGCATGAACTTTAATAGCAATAATGTTCTTAAATTGTTTTGAATTTGATCCCCTAGAAATATCATTACCACCAAACTCAATAGATATCATCTTGTCCTAAATATGGGAAAATGGTAATTTTTTAAACATATGCTACCACATTTGCCATCCCTGGAATCCTTCTCTACCTCTGTTGAAGTATATGGCTCATTTGAATAATTATAAGGAGGAACCTTAGCAGAATTATATATATAATTCTCCCTATAAGATATAGGTGACTCAGTTGTTTGATTTAACATTATCCTATAAATCAAATTAATAAAAAAATTAGTACATAAATACACTAATCCAACTATTACATATAAAATAAAATAAAAATGAAAAATGATCCAATAAAAAGTAAAATAAACTAATCACATATTTATTCATATTTTTTAATGTAGTTAACTAAAATTCTAACAAAATTAACAAGATATGAAATAAAATAAACAAATAAAAACAAAAAACTAGTAAAATATTATACAAATCCAACAGTTAAATAAAAATTAGAATAAAAAAAATTAAATAATGCAATCAAAACAAAAAAAAATATTGAAGAAATAACTATATCAAATTCATTAGAGTAGTTAAAAAATTCTTGAAATAATACAAAAAATATTATTTATCTTATTAGATAGTAGTTAATAATGTTAAAATAATACTGGAAATATTTATGAAACATAAAGAGATATAAACAAATGAAAACATTAATTAAGTAAAAATTAATACAGATATAATAGTTACATATAAAGTTAAAAACTTGAAAAAAAATACAAAAAAACTAAACTGGTTTAAAATAACAATTTATCATATTTTTTAAATATTTATTTTAAGTAAATAAATAAACTAATATATATAACATTTATAAATTATAAAAAGTTCAAAAGAAATAAATATATATTACCTGTAATATTTATAAATTACTAAAATATTTTCTTTATTATACTCATTATTCAGGATTGTTACATATATAATAAAACATGTATATGATGTGGTCATCAATATTATCTCCTTAGAATCTGGGATATCACATAAATTAGCATCATAGTCATTTTTTTCATCACCAAAATACTACATTTTTTCTTATAAAATGAAAAACCATTGCACATTTGATGGATAAAGAACAATGAATTTTTTTTCATGTGCTTCCATGATAAAAGGATCATATGTGTATTCCATTCTACTCAGACAAACTAGTGACATAACAAATTCCATGAATATGCCACTTTTTTTACTGATAAATCATTTTCAGTGAAACACTAGAACATTAAATTTAATGCAATTAACCTCTCATATTTATCCAATGAATATATAATGTGAACTTGACATATATATTTTTTCCACTCAAAAAAATCATTTCTTCTATGAAAATTAGTAAACTATTATTCTGAACTGCACTTCTTTTGTCCTCATATTTGGTATGAAATATATAGCCATTAATTTCAAACTCGAACCTTGATATCAAATTTAAACTCAGGCCACCCACTAACCATCATAATGTTTCTCATGCATCTAATATACCATGCACGGTCTCTTTAAGACATTGAAAAAGAGTTTTTTTTTACTTTTTTATAATCCAATTATCATTTTTATTTGGATAAAATTGTATTAACATATTAATATGAAACGTTATATATGTTTGACCACCATCTATGTTAGTCAATATGTATAAATGAACCTACTTTATCTATTCACCTGTCAACAATTTTACATTGAAACTAAGGATCCCATTTCCCTCATAATTTACTCGTTCATGGTGAGATATAGTAAAACGGATGTGCTTCACTATAAAAATGTTTATTATACAAAACTCTACAACCACATTATAAATATTCTTCTCAATAATGGATTCTTTAGGTCTGTATGTATTATTTCCATATCCCTTCAATATCTTCATATACCTTTCAAAAGGATACATCCAATGATGTTATATAAGTCCAAAAAAATATTATTTCTCACACAAAAAAATCATTAAAGGAACCATGATATCATATAAAGATTAAATAAAATACTTCTCTAGTAGAAAATGTATAAAAACCTCATTGTTCTGAAAATTGTTTAATGAATTTAGATCAATCTCTTTGTTACAAATTTAATTGAAAAATAACACACCTTCCATGATATTCATTATAACTTGGATGGGAAATATTCTATTCAATAAACCATATACAAGATACTATATCATAGTGTGAAAATAATGAGATCTCATACTTGTAAATATAAAATATTTTAGTGACACAAAATTTTTTACATTTGAATAATAACTTTGTGGAAGTTTCACATTATGGAGACACTAAAATAATTAATTTTCACCCTATTTGATAATTTCTGAAAATTACGTGGAAGGTAAATTCATATTTTATTAGGATTGGGAGATAACTAAAAACATATTCCCACTGAGAGTAGGTTTAATCTTGAATTAAAACAATATTTACGCCTTCCTTTAATATCTAAAAATGTTCCAATAAAACTATCATAGATATTATTCTCAACATGCATGACATCAATGTTATGTTTGACCACATGATATATCCAATATGAAATATTAAGAAATATTGATTTATCATCCCAAATATTTCTATTATTGGAATATTTTTGTGTATTTTTGAATGACATAGATGTTTTTCACCCTCTTAAAATATTGATCAATGGAAAAAGGTTTTGGGGAAATATCAAATTCGTCTGGTTAATTAAATTTATTTTTAAATATTTGATAAGATTTATCTATAGATAAAAACTTATAATGACCCATGTTTTTATACTATGTTATATTTGATAATATGAAGTCTATTCTTCCCAAAATGGATATTCTTTATGCACCTTAACACTATATCTAGAAAAACTTTTATATGTTTGGAACTCATTGATAGTGAATATAATCATTATATGAATTTGAAAATGTTCTATTTATTAAGAAACATACACTTTAATATAGTATTCAAATAAAAATATTAAATCATCAATTAATGGTGACAAAAAAATATCAATAAAATTTCTAGGTTGTTTTAGAGAAGAAATAATTAAAATAAATATGAAATACTTGTGATTCATAAACATTTATGAGATAAGTTATAAATTTACAATAAAATAGTACATCAACTATTTTTTTTACTAAGGATATGAAATGGATTCTTTCCATCTATTAACTATCAGAGATTGAGATTTAAAACATCATTTTTAAGTGTAGGTAATTATTTGTCAATTTTATTCTATTATAGACAATCAACTAGAGGACACAACTTTACATTAGATAAATGATCATGTGCATCTCATATTAACCTTTATGAATCAAATAAATGTTTCAAATGAGAAATTATAGAAAGATACCAAATTGGATTAGTAGTAGTCTTTGTAACTACTGAATGGGAATTTGATTTTTCTCTCAATTTATAATTTGATATCCCATGTTTAGGATACTGTGATAGAACTTTTCACTATTTATTATATAGTAAACAGTCATTATGGTAGGAATGTATCTTCATATACCTCAAAATAATCATGAAAAATATTTTCTTCACATTATAATGTGAATATGGAAGATCATTCTCTTTAGGAAGCATGTCTTTCAAAAGTTATAGCAACTTTATAAATCTCTTATCACTCCATTCATTTTTAACCTTCAATTTAATCAATCTTAACATCATTGATAAAACCATAAATTACATACAACATGGAAATAATGGTTTTTCATCATCACCATATAGGCCCTCAATTAGCATCCATTTCCCAATTCTCTTTACTTTAATATCATAATTCATTTCGTTATTTTTATCAGAATTATAATAATGAAAATAATCATCATTAATAGATCTTAAATTATATCAAGTTTCATGATGCAAAATCCAAGGGCAATAACCTGGATTTAAACCATGACAAATTAATTTATTTATGATTTCTATAATTTTAAATATATTTATATTTAATTATTTCAATAATCGATAGATAAACAGGTTATTGTTTGGAACATTTCTTTTAGAAATCTCCAAAAAAAGCATCAATGACTTTTTTATATTCATCACTTGGTCATCGTAAAGTAATACATCTTTTACTCATTATTATCTATAATAACTATCAATAATTTAATATAATTAATCATATTTTGAAATTTAATTTAAAATTTACTTTTATAAATAACAATAAAAATAACACAAAATATTTAAAAAATAAAAGAAGGACAACATATTTGAAAAAAAAAGTATATCTTTGAACATATTCAATTATTATAATTTCAATAAGAATATAAAAAATAATTGAATATAAACATTTAAATTGATTTTAAGATATTGACCAAAAATAAGAAGCATTTTTTCCTTTATTTTATTATTTAATTTTATATTATATATTAATAGTTTTCAAAGTAAATAAAGAAATATCATAATATAAATGGCCAAATAATAGAATGTGAAAAAAAAATTCCAAAATATGATAAATAATATAAAGACATCACTATAATTATAAAAAAAAAATTATATGAAAGGGTTACTATAGAAACAAACTCTTTAGGCTCACTGAACATGGATTGCATATAAATAAAATTTAAATGAAAATACAATCACTATATGATCTTGCAATCAGTATGATCATTTAAATATGTATCATCAATACTCTATTTTCAAACATCATAATCCATTATACCTTCAAAACACCTATTCGTAATTAATAAAAAATAACATACCTTAGACAACCATTAATCAGTAAATTAATATTATTTATAACATGAATTCATCAAATAACCATTTCATCAAACTTTAATCTCATATCATTCATTCATCAATTAATAAATTCCATATATTCATAAATAATTGAAAATAAAAATAAAATTGTGAAGAGATGTCAAATAAAAGTGGTCATAGAGATAATTCAAGAAAATAAGTACAAAAAATCATTCATTAATTTAAACATACATTGGATATGTGGAAAATCAAAACTATAAATAAAAACTATAAATAGATATCACAAGGGAGAAGAATGTGAATGTGAAATAAATGTAAAGACAATACAGAGAGCTCGAATGTTGTGACCAATGATGGGTGAGGGTGGATGATGGTGGTTAAGGCCAATTGAAAAAAAAATCAGGCCATCATATTGAAGAAATAAGGGTTAATGTTCACAATGTGAGAGAAAATAGATTATTATTGTGAGAATGAATAAACACAAAAAGACATGTACTAGTATTTAAAGAAATTAAAGGTTTTTTATGATAGTTATTTAATAGTAAACATTAAAAAATGGTTTTTAATGTTTCTTATTTGATAAATAATTTTAAAAATCTATGCCTTATATTATTCATTTTTGTTATGTTATAACTGAAATGAATTTTTTTATAACGTCAGTTATAAATAACTATCTTGAAAAAATTATCATTTTAAATGCATTTTATACTATTCTAACCTCATTTAAATATACTATCCACAACCACATATCCACTACCACATACTATATATCGTATCCACATCACAACCACATCAAAAAATCACATTACTAGATAACATATATTTCAAATTAAGTATTTAACATCAGCTATTAGTTACTAATGTGAAATCCTAGACGATCAAAGTTGTCACTTTAATTATAATGATAATTGATATGAAAATTTGGATGGTTTGTAGTTTATTAGTGATTATTCTAATAATCGGTGTTAAAACACTTAATTTTTGAAATTTTTTATAATTATAACTGATATTAAATGTGACTTTTAATATCATTTATTATATAATTAGGATTAATAAATTCTATAAACTTAAATAGAACGTGACCTTTTAATTGAAAATATCATTCATTCAAAATAAAAACTCTCATACCGAAACTTTTGTGAGTCACAAATTCCCTTTCCCCACTTTGTTAATTCAAATTCCCCCATTTTATGTTTTTCATTACCACAATTCAATATCATGAAGTTATACCATATATTTCTTTCAATTTTTATAATTTTCATCCTTGATATTTCCTTTCAAATATGATCCTACTTAATCATGTTCATTATAAGGTTTATTTACCACTATTTTATCTACATTCATTACTGATATACTTCATCTAACTAAATTTTTTGTCATTAATTTTTATTTTATTTGTTTAAATATTAATTATATATATTTTATTGGTTTATTTATTTCTTATCGTGCTCCCATATAATTTCATGTAATCTTATGTTCATTAACAAATATTTTATCTCTATTTTTCAAACATATACATCTTACATTTCAATTTTTTAGTTAAATTTTTATTTTCATTATTTATAAAATTTATTTGATGTTTTTATTCTTAAATTTTATTCATTTATTTATTAACTAAATATATGTTTTGTTCATTTATTATAGTGTGTTCATTTACTTGTTGTGAGAATGTTTATATTGTATAATTGTTTTTTATTAAATGTTTATAAATATAAGGTTTTGATTTCATATTTATGAATAATTGGTCATTTAATTTATTATATTGTATTTAATTATTTTATTAATTTTTATTTTATATAATTATTTATTTTTATTAAATTCTTAATAATAAATGGTTAATTGATTGTTTGTTTAAATTATATTTTTATATATTTTATTTTCTTATGTGTTTATATAATTTCAATCTATAAGTTTTAAATTTATTCAAGTCCATATGTTTTAAATTTATTAATTTTTATATATTTTTATATGTTTATATGTATATATGTTTATATGTTTAAATATATTCATCTATTATATTTTAATTCTAAGTAATTAGTGGATTATAATTAGAAAAAATCTCAAAGAACTATCAAATAATATGAGAAATAGGTTTCTGATTTCTTGGAATTTTATAAACGAAATATTGAAAACAAATATATAATTTTATTTCTATATATGAAGTGTTGGAATATGAGAAAATTACTTTATAGAGAAATAAAAGTCAATCTAATTTTTATGGTTTTAATCATAGTTATACATGTTGGATCAAGAAAGGTGGAATAAAAAAGAATTTAGGATCTAATGATAATGAAAATGCTCAACATGGGATAGAAGATCACATTAAATAATTAATTCAAGATGTAGGCATTGAAACTATTAAGAAAAAAATTGGTGTGGAATGATTGTTTGGATATACTAATAAACCACCATTTTTGGGTTTTACTAAATTTATCATGTTATCTGCAGTGATGAGGTTGGTTAATTTCATAAAATAAATGGTTAAACTGATAAACGTTTCACATAATTTCATAAACCTTTTAAATAGATTCTTATATTAGGAAACAATCTTCTAGATTCTAATTATGAGGAAAATAAAATATTATATCAAATGAGATTGCGGTATAATAAAATACCTTCATGCATTAACTACTACGTGTTTTATTTTAAGTAATATAAAATTTTATCATAATGTCCTAATTTTTGGAAATCACAATATAAAATGGATGAGAAATCCAAATATGATTTATTCTATAGAATATACACTAGAAATCATCCAAAGAAATATGGAATCCTCTAATAATTCCTTTTTTGCATCATCTATTATCAAATTTAAATGATTAAAAGTAGAAAATATGGAATTTAAATGAGAGAATATTTAATAAAAACCTACATTTCCATTTTTATTCACAATAATGGAAAAGGTTCTATAAAAAATATATGGATTTTGGAAATGAAGTTATAAATATCAGAATGGGACTACGCAAGGATGGAATGAGTCTATATCAGAGACTCAATTTCTAAGATAGTTCATGTCCTATTCTATTGGATGTGTATAAATTGTTCTCATGTATACATCTGAAGAAAAAATATTTTATGATAATATTGATGATTTTTTGACCAAAACAGCCTCAAAATTATATTTATTCTTATCTCTCACCATTTATTGATGAATTGAAATTTCTATGGGTGGTAGTTGTTATAGTTTTTGATGTATATAATAGATGGTATTTTATTTCTGTGTTATGATAATTTTCACTATAAAGTATTTTACAATATATAAAAACTTATCTAAATATAGTTATGAATGATATAAATCTTGTCTAATTTGAGAATAAAGGGCCTTATATCGTAATTAGAAAATGGGAGAAGGATAGTGTACATAGGATATTAAATATTTTTTTAATGGATTATACTTAATAGAGACTAAATGTGTACTTTAGTTTTTTATTTATAATATGATTTTCCCCTGCTAAAATTTTCAATTGGAGAATATTATGATAAGGTGAAAACATTGATTTCATATTTAGAAATACAAGATGTTCGTGTCATCAAAAAAATAGAGAAAATTATCTATCTTATTCAATCAACCATATTATATATTTCTTGAGGTAAAACATAAAATTAATGTCAGTCTTTTTGAGAAAAACATATGTAACAATTTTATTGGAACTTTGTTCAATATAAAAGGAAAAAAATATGGATTGAATATGATATTGGACTTAATATTGATGGGATTGAATTTGGAGTCATCTCCCACAATATAAAAATATAAAATATTAATCTCTAGTTTGTCACATTTTAAGAAATAATGAAAATATAAATTTTTAAAAATGTTTTCATGGTATTAAAGTACCCATTGGGTATTCTAAAAAATGTGAAAAATTTGGTGTCATTGAAGGATTTGATGTTAACATGTGTGAAATATCATGATTGTTATATATTTATGGAACAACCACTCCCATTTAAACTATTTGAAATATTATCAATTCTTGTAAAAAAATAATATCATATCATGTTATATTTTTAATTCCATTTATAGTAAGTTCATGTATATAAATGTTTTATTTGTGGTGGAGATTGAATCTATCCACCTACTTCTTCAAATTTAAATTTATTTTACACCATAATTTTTTAATATAATGGTTCATCTGGTTATTCATTTTTTGTGGGAGATAATAATATTTGGTCATATTTATTAACATTTTATATTTACTTTTAAAAGATATATAAAAATTTTGAAGGGATATGGTAAAAACACACATTGACCAAAAGCCTCTGTTGTTCAAAAATATACATTCGAATAGGGGATTAAAATATGCACTAATTATTGATATGTAGTGGGTCTTGTTTGTCTCACTATATCTCATCATTTAATAGTATATATTGAAGGTAAAGGGATCTATAGATTAAATAAAAAGTTAATTCCATGTGATGATGTGATTCAAGAACATTTACACATTTTGAACAACATAAGTGAGGTTTAACCATACATATCATCACATACTTTTGTATTTATGGTATAATATTTGAAAATAAATTAAAATTTGATAATTAATAAACCCAAAATTACCTTTTCTTCATGGTTTAGGGATAAATTCAAAACCAAATTATCTACATCTACAAAATTAAAATGGTTAGGTAGGGACCATCTATTAATGTGTTCACATGTTATGGTATTGACATTAATGGTTGCATATTTAACACTAAAAAACTAGTAAAAAAAGAGTACCATTAAAAATAGTAGAGTAATGGTTATCATTTAAGAAACACATTTTTCATGTTTAAAAGATTAAAAACAAATTCTTGTAACACCCAGAATATTTAAAATATGAACATCATATTCGATAGTGTGTATGACACACAACAACCATCATATAAAGGACTATATAATTTTGACACTTTACAATATATTTACTATTTTAAATAAATTCAATCTATGGTGTAGTTTTTAATGCATGCGACACTTTTTTAGCTTGTGTTAGGTGCGAAAAAAACTTCCTTTGATAGATTAGTTCACATGAAAGACTGAGTTTCACCGAATACTATTAGTATTTTTATTTAAAAATAAATTTATCTACTAACCATTAAATCGGAGGTTATGAATAAGATTAATGAAATTATGAAAATCTATGGTTTAATTGATTGTTTACTAATTAAATAGAAATGAAGATAAAACCAATTATGTATAAAGGAAATGTTTTTATAAAAACCCATTTTTATGTTCCAAATGAATTTTATATTAATAAATTAAATTTATTACTATTATTGAATTATATTAATGAAATTTATATATTATATATTTAACAATATGCTTTTACATTCATCCTATCACGAACCGAATCTAGTTTCCATTGAACCATCACCAAACCTGGCTCATGGAAAGGCCCAAGGGGCGTTCCCTATCCCCACAGGCTGGCACAAGTACTCGGGTATAATTAAATTTGGTTTGGGAATGATTTACCTGAGTATGAAAGCATAAGACATTAAAACAATCCATAATATAAATCACAAATTTTCGAGCCAAACAAGCCTTAACCAAAAATAAGAACTCAATACATTGGATTAAAGACAATAATAGAGGTCCAAATACAAATAAAGAAAGCACCAGGACATCCCCAATAACTCCACATGCTAAGGGGCATTTACCCACAAGCCGTCTCCACAACTCCGCACCAAGGATGGAAACTAACACCCTGAACCACCATCACCCATAGCCTTTCCTTTACCTAAGTAAAACATAACCAAGTCTACTTACACCCAAGGGGTTTAATTATGGTGTGAGATTAAGCCCAATTGGATACCACCCAATGATTCCAAATACCATGCAATATAATGTGAAAAAGAAAGCAGTTTTTATAGGCAAGGAAAAGCAGTGTTAAAATTCCAAGAAATGTAACTTTCATATGAAAACAGTTTTCAATCCAAAATTTTCAGAATGTTCACACATTTAAATAGAAATGTAAGCTACTTTAATTTAATTCCAAATGCACCCTAATACATGAGTAAATACTAAAAATCCAATGATCAGCAACATTGGGAACACCCCTAGGCATTAGGTTGTCTTAGGCCCAATGTACCTCATTCCTCAGTGTAAAGTAACCATATCAAAATTCGTTCTCGTGAACGAAACACTAGTAGGGAACATACCCATAACCTAGTGGTCCCCAATAATCATCCACATAGTTTAGTTATAGTTGTCGTTATCCAAATGTTAAGTGAAATAGGGACAAAACCCATCTGGTCCACTAGTCGTACTAGTACAAATTCGCCCCACCTAGGTACCCGGGTTCCCCTTTTGTGATCGATCAATTTCTACATGAAAAATTAATCAATTTTCATATAAAAAAGCATTTATGGTTAAACACAAACAATATAGTAGCTATCACATTTTATACCACTTAAAACATGCAACAAACCACTTAGATTTTTTTAATAAAACAGCCTCTCAAAATCTCCCATTGTTTTGCGCCCAAAATTCTTTGAAATATCCACTTTTCACACTATCATAAAACTCTTAAGTCACAAAAAAAATTTCAGTTCAAAACCCTTTAATAAAACCAAAAATTCAGTTATGGGGTAGCCCCATGTGAACCAAGAAGTTATATCATTTAAAACCCCCCATTTTCACACAAACACGGCACATTAAGCCCATTTGCTTTGCAAACGCCATTTAAACAAACTTTCACAGCAACAAATAAAATAATAAACATTAACAGCATGATTTCCATTCCTAATTAAATTCAATAAAATAAAATATGTAATTATAAGACAGCCCCTAATGAACCAATAAAATATTTGTTTGAAAAAAAAACCCTCAATTTCACTAAAAATTGGCACTTAAATTCATTTTCTTTATAAATGCCACTAAAACCAATTTTTTCAGAAACGTTAAAATTAAATAAACATTCAAATACCATAAACATAGAAATATATGTAACACAAATTTCATGCACAATGGAATCACCTACCAAAAGAGTCAAGAACACAAATCCTTGGGTGGAACTTCAACCGCACCACCACCGCACCACAAGGGAGTGAGATCAAACCTAAAACCATAGTATTGGACCACAAAACTCAAAATTAAACCCTAGGTACGAAGCCCTAGCTTTTGGACATTTGGGGATTCAAGAAAAAAGGGATAAAGATTAAGGAAAAGGAAAGAACTTAGAAGGATAGTCACTTACTTGAGAAATCTAGACTATTTTAGAAACCTAAGAAGTTCGTCCCTAATTCTTGAATGATACAATCTCGAAAGAGTGGGAAACATTTGTGGGGGTTCGGATAGGTACATTGGGAGCATTTGAGAGGTGGAATCACTTAAAAAGGATAAAAAATGTATATTTTATGGAAGAATTAAAAACAAATTTGAAAACTAGAAATGGGCTTTCGGGTTGGCCCAATACCTAATTGGATTACCCAAATCCAAGATGATAATGAATTTTTAAGGGGACAAAATTTCATTGGTGGTTTCAATAGTCCAATTAAGGTCATTTTGGAAGTTTAATGGGTGAAAAAGTTTGAAAAACGAAGGATTTATTAAAGAAACAAAATTTACTTTCAAAACATTAAATGGGCTCTCGGGTTGGACCAAATTTTGGAAACCCACCATTTCATTCAAAAATTCCTGGAAAACCCCCTAAAAAGTAAGAATGTAATTTAAATGAAAAATATATTTAAAATATTTCATGTATGTGACAATTCTCCCCACAATGAATGACTTTCTGCCCCTGAAAGTCAACATGAAGCTTGATTGAAAAACAGGAACGAGTACTCTTCCTCAACCCATGACATTCGCTCCCATGTCTCATGAGTATCATTCCCATGCTTCCATATAACCCAGAATAATGTAATACACTTCCCTCAAAGTACCTTCTCTTGGGAGTCCACTATTTTCATCAGCCGCTCAACAACAGACAAGTCAGGATCTATCTCCAGTTCTACCCAACTCAACACATGTGATGGATCCGGGTTGTATTTCTTCAACTGAGAGATGTGTAAAACATCATGGATGGACGTCAACTGAGAAGCTAAGTCTAACCTTTTTTCCACCTTTCCAATATTCTCTATGATCTCAAACGGCCCGATATACCATGGCGTCAGCTTCCCTTGCTTCCCCAATCGACGATGGCCCAGACGAGGGGCCACTTTCAAGAATACCCTATCACCCACAGAAAACACTAAGTCACGACACCTCTGGAAAACATATAATTTATAGTGACTCTGAGCTATCAATAAATACTTCCTAATCAACTTGACCATCTCATATGTCTCATGCACCAAACTCAGCCCTAGAAGTGTGGTCTCACCTACCTTAGCCCAACACAGGGGGGCCGACACAGTCGACCATAGAGCACCTCAAAAAGAGCCATTCGAATCGAGGATTGGTAACAGTTATTATAAGAAAACTCAAACAACCCCAAATGGATCTCCCAGGAACCTCCAAATTCCAATACACATGCACAGAGCATGTCCTCCAAAATCTGATTTGCCCACTATGTCTGACCATCATTCTGAGGATGGTATGTCGTTCTCATCTTAATATGAGACCCCAAGGCCTTCTGAAGGCCTTCCCATAACTAAGAAGTGAAACAAGAGTCTCTATATGAGACAACTTCCGATGGAACACCATTTAGCCTCACCACCTCTTGAAGATACAAACGTCCAAACTCATCCACTTTAGATGTATCTCTAATCAGAATGAAGTGGGTTGATTTGGTAAGATGATCAATCACCACCCAAATGGAATTATTACCCCTAGGTGTTTGTGGTAATACAACAATGAAGTCAATGGTGACCTCATCCCACTTCCAGGTAGGAATGGGTAATGGCTGGAGTAAACCAGAAGGCCTTTGGTGCTCTGCTTTCACCTGCTGGCATGTGTAGCATCTCGAAAAAAAGTCTGTTATGTATCGTCTCATACCAGGCCACCAAAACATCCGACGGACATCACAATACATCTTAGTGGTACCCAGATGGATATCCCACAGAGACTGGTGGCTATCCTGCATCACCACTTTCCGTAGAGATAACGACACTACTGAACGGCCCATGAACCACAAGATGCCCTTAGGAGACGACGACCAATCAGAGGATGTCTCCCCACCAGGAAGAAACTACTTCAACCGCTAACAAAGCTCATCACTGGTCTGTTCCTGCTGAATCAACTCCAACAGAGAGGGAGTCAACTGGACACTTGCCAAGAATTCCCCTCTACTGTGTTCCCTAGTCTCCACATGCATCTGAGAAACAATCCCCATCAATGTCCACTCATCACTGGACTTCCTCAAAGCCTACACTAGAACCCTTATGCTTAAGGTGTTGGCCACTACATTACCCTTGCCTTGGGTATAGACAATTTTAAAGTCAAAACCCTGCAAGTACTCGATCCAGCGATGCTGGCTCAAGTTGAGGTCCTTCTGCGAGAAGATATAAGCCAAGTTTTTGTGATCAGAGTTGACCACAAACTTCTCCCCAAAGAGGTAGTGATGCCATGTCTTCAAAGCATGCATCACCATTGCCAACTCTAAGTCATGGGTCAAGTATTTCTTTTCAGGTGGTCGAAGTTGGCGAGATCCATACGTGACCACGTGATCATCCTAGATAAGTACACACCCAAGACCCATACCTAAAGCATCATAATAGACCACATATCCCTTTCCATCGTCTGGAAAAATCAGTACAGGGATGGTAGTCAACCGCCTCTTCAGCTCCTCTAATAACACCTAACATTCTGGACCCCATAAAGACTTCACCCCTTTCCGGGTGAGGGCAGTCATCGGTGAAGCATGCTGAGAAAAATCTCAAACGAATCGCCCGTAATAACCTTCCAAGCCAACAAAACTCCTGATCTTGAACACATTCTTTGGTAACTCCCACGACATGATCGCACTAATTTTCTCAGGGTCCACTGAAACTCTGTGCTCTAAGATCACATGCCCCGAAAATCTCACCTCCCTGATCCAGAAAGTGCACTTTGACAACTTTTCATTGAGGCGGTGGTCCCGTAATGTACCCAAAATTATCCTCAAGTGATGTTCGTGTTCCTCCTCAGAGCTAGAGTATACCATAATGTAATCCACTAACACCACAATAAAGGAATCGAGATACTGATGAAACACCCTAATCATGAGTTACATAAATACCTCTATATAATTGGTCAATTGAAAGGGCATGACCAAATACTCAAAGTGGTCATACCTACTTCAAAAGGCTTTCTTTGGTATATCTAACTCTTCCACCTGAAGTTGATGATACCCCGAACACAGGTCTATCTTTGACAAATAATTTTCCCATTTCAACTAATCGAACAAATCATCTATTCTAGGCAAAGGGTATTTATTCTTAATTTTACCTTATTCAGCTTCTTGTAGTCAATGCACAACCGGAGGGATCCATCATCCTTTTTCACGAACAACACAAGAGTGGCCCAAGGAGAGATGCCCGGGCGAATGAATCCTTTGGATTATAAGTCGTTCGGTTTTATCTTTAATTCCCTCAACTCGGTGGGGTCCATGTGATAAGGGGGAAGAGATAATGGTTGTGTTCCCGGCACTAGATCTGTCAAAAACTCCACATCCTGCTCCGAGGGAAAACCTAAAAAATCATCCGGTAATACCTCTGGAAACTTATTCACTACATGAGGTAGTGCACCTTCATGGGAAAGACCATCCTCTATCAAGAACGAAGATAACTGGAAGATAACACTTCCCAACTCTGGGAGTGGAGTCCCTATGCAAGCTAACTGAGGATCCCATTCTCCATGAAAAACCTGACGACTCCCATCAGGTGTCATGAAACTCACACGTTGTCTGTAACAATTGATGTGTGCCTGGAAGTGTACTAGCCAATCCATCCTGAGTATGACATCAAAAAGGTCCATATCTATGACCAAGATATCCCACTCCATCTCGAACCCTGATACAAGAAGCACACATGACAGGCACCTGAGACCATGCTCCTTCTTCTTTCCCAGCGGTGTCACCAACTCCATCGTGAAAGACATAAAATCAGTTGAAAAATTCAGCATGTCCACAAAATGGGCATAAATGAATGAAATAGAGGAACCAGTATGAAAAATAGTAGTAGCTATAGAATATGCGATCAAAACAATGCCTCAAATTGTCGATGGTCCCACCTCTGATCCTGCTGGTGCCTGATCCACCGCCTGGAGATGTCTGGTCTCTACCTGAAGACGACCAATAGTCTGTGGCTATGCCCTAAGCTGGTTCTGCCCAGAAGATGACTCATCCCTACCACCGTAGCCTCCAAAAAGAGATCCCCTAGTCCTCGACAGATCAGACTGTGCTGGAACTCCTCTTGAATCCACTGGCCCAGCCCCACTCGGAAGTGGACGTGCCACACCATAGAAACTCTACAAATGCCCCATACCTCCACATTGGAAACAAGGCTTCGGAGGAAGTGTACATGCTGGTCAGATGTGCCCAGACTTCCCACACAGGTGGCACATGACTGATCTCACATCAGAAGCCGTATAAGAAAACTACCTGGAAGAGTGGGCTGAACTGCCACCTCCTTTCTTCACATGATCATCTCGCTTCCTTTTCTTCTCTGAGGAGCTACCACTTCCCATTGATGATATTAAACAATATAAACCAGCCCTGTATTTCCTATCAATCTCAACCATGCATGCCCGATCAACGACCTCAACATAGGTCCTCAACTTAAACAATAACACCCGAGAGTATATCTCTGGTCGCAATCCTTTCTCAAACCTCTGGGCCTTCGCTTGCTCATTAGAGACAATTTTTGTATCATACCAAACCAACTCAGAGAAACAGTTAGCATAATCCATCACAGATAGATTCCCCTAAACAAGTTCTATGAACTCTCTAGACCTAGCATAAGCCAACACCTCAAGGCAGTACTGTTCATTGAATACATCCTTGAAATCTTCCCAGCATATCTGTACATTCTTCCCATCCTGAAGCACTGACTCCAACCACTTACGGGTAGGACCCTCCAATAGAAAGGAGGAAAACTTCACCCTGAGCTCCTCATGTTTTTACAGGAACTCAAACATACACTCTATCAGTAGAGACCCAAAGCTTGACGTACATGGACATTACATAACTTTTGTGGAATACTTAATACATAATGAAAACAGAAACACAAGTACCGTAATAGTTTAGTGTATTTGGAAACTCATAAAATAATCTTATAATCGTGATGAAAGATCTTCAACATCTCACATAAAGATCTTCCCCTTTTGTTTTCTTACCTAAAACCTTTCTTCAAATCTTGGGGAAAAGAAAAAAAAGGGTGAGCTCAAATGCTCAGTAAGGGTAAGCATGGAGAACATAAAACAATCCATAAACATTTTAATGAAAAAACTTGAACATAAAATCTAAACATCAAAATCATGAGCAATGACATAAATCTTGGAAGTACACAAGGCATAGATCATAAAGGAACATTAATCATGAAAAACTAGCATGGTAATAAAACATATAATTGTGGCATCCATTAAGAACATGTTATGATTTCCATAGTTGCCAAGGGATTGCTGCCAAGACCATCTTAGTGGACAAAGTCCCATTCTGAATCGAGTTCACTCCTCGTTCCAATCCTGTAACACTGAACCGGATTAACATATCGTTCTAACAATGTCTATCTCATGAGATTTAAATCTTTACCCAATGCATTAGAGGGATATATAGGTCCCACCCATCTCATAATGAAATCATTCTTTTGTGTGCCACAAAATAAACAAACATCATTCCTAACAACCCAACAAATAAAATTGGTTTCATAAACATCATTCCATCATAACATAATCCATTTAAAAAAATGGATATTATTTCATCATAAGAGAATTGAAATCATGTAAATAATAGAGACATTATACTTGAAACATAAACATATGAAATAATTTCATCTTAAATGGAAAATGGTTTTGATAAAACACTTGAAATGAATTCTTGAGGAAAATATCCTTTCTTCTTCAAAATCATTTTCTTTTCAAAAAATGCCACGATATTTTAAAAGAAAGGGATTTTGTTGAAAATAGTCATCAAATATTATAGAGTAAGATTCATGAAAATAAGGTGTTATGAAACCGTAAAAATCCGTTCATTCGGTATAAGTTAAAAATAACATTCTCGTCATACTTTTGTCAGAAAAGTCAAAAAGTACATCGTATGGTAAACAAAAGAATGATTCCTTCCAAACCTTGTGGTAAAATTCATGAAAGGGTAAAAATGACTTTAAACATACATGGAAGAATACTAAATATTTTATGAAAACATTTTTAGAAATCATGGACATGGATGATAAACATAACCCCAGTAAATACTTACGAATAAACAATCTCAGATAAGAATGAGACTGGAATAATTATCCCTTACCTTATGTCCAATATGCTTCGTATGTATCCGAACCTCCTATATAATGATTTAAATAATGTCATTGACTTATTATATAATCATATTCATTGTTATTATATCATATATGCCTCACTTAGGTATTTGTATTACCTGTTAATTTGTCAATTCCATGTTAAAGTAGCGTTTTGGGTAAAATTGTTTTATTTATCATACGTGTTTGGACTTATTGTTATTGATATTATTATTTCTTATATCATGATTTAATTAATTCTAGAATATAAAACATGACTTATATATAATATATATTTAGTATATACATATATATATGATAGATTTGTAAATGGAATGAAATACACCGTTTATGGAGACGGTAGGTCGTACATATGCATGAACGCTGTTTTTGTTTCCTTATTGAATTGAATGGAATTAAGTAGATGACATACATATATATATATACATAAATCTAGTATCATTATTATGTCATATATTTCATGATTACTTATTATATATACTTTATAATCATTCATGAATGGTTAACATGGATAATGAATCACATCGCGTCGTGGAGACGGTAGTCCGTACGTACGCACGAGCGATGATATCGTTCCCATATTTGTTGAATGGAATTGGAGTGGATGATATAATATATTAGAATCAGTATGATGTTATAATAATCATATATTTTCATTATTTACACCATTATACCCATCCAAGTAAGGTGGTGGTGGAAAAACTAATTATACCACGGCGTGGAGACGGTATTTTGTACGTACGCACGCGCGGTGATTTCGTTTTCCGTAGGATGGATAGAAAGGTAAATAGGGTTGTTTAATATTTATAGTAACATATAATTATTTAAGTAATACTGATTTTATTACTTTATAATGAAACAACTAAATAATATGAAGTAGAAGAAGAAAGAAACTTGAAATAATCGGAAGAAGAGATTACCTCTTCTTCGACACACATCCTTTAAGCTTCCTCTTATGGAAGTAGAGTTGGTCTTTTGAGAAGACCAGAACCTCCAGAATGTTTCTAGGGAAGTGGATAAGAGAAATGGGCAGGGGTTTGCCGATCTTCAAGGCTCAAAAGGGTGTGAAGAGAAGAGAGAAGGGGTGCCCTTTTATAAGGGAGGAGAGGGGCACCTTTGGAAATACTTAAAATATTATTTTATAATAAAGTCATATTCATTTTATAATAGATCCAAATTGATTTATTTAGAAGATAAAGTTGGTATGGGTAGAAATCCTCTCAACAAATATATTTTGGACAAGTTTAGGTTACAATTTTAACCTTATCATTTAGATTTAACTCTAAGTTAAATAATTTAACTTTTACCATGTCTTCTTGTTTTCTTACACTATATGGTTAATAAACATACAATAACAAGCCAAAACAACCCCAAGTGGTTCATTATTAATATATATATCCTTATCCAAGTCATTTGGTCGAACCTTATATTTTTAGGAATAAAATAACAATTAATAATATAATATTTGTTTTAAAAACTATTTTATGTAAATTTTGACCCTATTTGGTAATTGATTTTTTTGTAAAAATCATAAGAGAATTATTAGTTCAAAAAAAGTTAATTAAATCAATACTAAAATGTCATATTAACCTATAAAATTAGTTTAATTCATAAAAAGTCTCAAATTACATTTATTTGGGTATTTATAACATCAGTTATGTCAATATTTCATTAATAAGATAATTACTGCATCATCATTCTGTCATAAATAAATTAAATTATTTAAGGTCTAAAAATTATAAATAAATTACCATTATGTATGAAATATTTTTATCTTTCTAATGAATATTTACAGTCGAATTTATCTTATGTAAAACCCTATATTAAAAAAATTTTAGTTATTAAACTTTGATTTTAACTATTTTAACCCTTCTTTAAATAAATTAATAATAAATGTCCTAATCTAATCCAAGTGGACCTAAATGGTCATATTTTATTCCTAAGGTTGTTTTTGGTCTAATTACACTTATCCAATAGAATTAGGGCATGTGTTAGGGTAATAATAATATCATTTTTACCCTTAATTATCCTATTTACTTTTAACCGTGGTAAAAAAAGTAAAAAATTAATATTCACCAAAAATTATTTTCATCTCATTGAACCACATTTTAGTCCTTGATATTAACTGTGTCTCTCGGATTTTCAAAATTCCACTCACAGAAGTGGTAAAATTAAGTTTTATGTGAATTTCCAAATTCTCTTAGGAGGTGGGTAAAAGACGGTGAAAAGTTCAATAAAATTTTTATATATCTAAAATTATTATAAAATGACTACAATGAATTAAATTGAACTTATATAGGTATTATTTATCAATTTTGACCTAAAATAAATTTAAATAAAATAAATAATTATTTAAATAAAAAGTCAGTTTTTAAAAAGTAACCCAGGGTTTTCACTATTCATCAAAAATTTAAAGTTTTCAAAAAATTACCAAAACTTCACCCTAGGATAATTTTGATATTAAAAATCCAAAAATGAAGTCCATTTCTAAAGATAAAATTTATAAAATTTTAAAAAGTGAGTATTGCTATTCATAATGGCTAGTTTATTTAACATATCGTTGTTTAGTGAAACCCGGCATTGCGTACAACACAAGTTATTATGGAAGGTCGTGATTGTGTGTAATGAAAGCCAAGTCAGGGATGTGTGTAGTTAAATCTCCTTTTTGTGTAGCTTACAACACAAGACATAAATAAAATTAAAAGTAATATTTTTCATAAAATCTCGGGGTGTTACACTATCTTCTCGAGCCATTCTTCTACTTCTGGGGGTTCTGAGCTACCTCAAAAGGTAGGAGGATTTTTTTTTCAGAAACTCTTGTGCTTTATATTTTATAGGACTTGTCTCTTCTTCCCTAACAGGAATAAGAGCAGGAGCTGGTCCTTGTCCCAAATCTTGGATAGCCCGAACCACAGCCTCTGTAAGACTCTGCTCAATAGGTGTGAGAGAACTCTCTCCAGCTTCCTCCTGTGGGCACGTGGGAGCTTTCCAGGGAGGCATGTTGCTACAAAATGAAATAGTCACAAAAAAATAGTCAATACCAAAATTATGAAAATTGTAATCAAATACATAAAATATGAATAAACTAAACACATTTCAGTAATAATAGAAACAACTACTCCACATCCGCCTGATGTCCACATGTGGTCTGCAGCCCACACGTCTCACCTGGAAGTTAAGTCAATCCATAAATTCCAACATCCATTGGTGACTCAAGTTATTCCATGTGAAGTGCGGGCCAGGAACCCTACACACATCCAAAACCACGAGCCCCAACAGTCCTAGCTCCTGTCTATCCCGACACATCCCAAAATAGCAATATAACCCAAAAACTGTAACCTCCTCTGATACCATTTTGTCACGAACCGAATCTGGTTTCCATCAAACCGACACCAAACCTGGATCATGGAAGGTCCCGAAGGGCATTCCCTATCCCCACGGGCTGGCACAAGTGCCCAAGTATCATTAATTTTTGTTTGGGAACAATTTAACTGAGTATGAAAGCATAACACATAAAAACAATCCATAATATAATTATGAAATTTTCGAGCCAAACATGTCTTAACCAAAAACTAGAACTGAATAAATTGGATTAAAGACAATAAAAGAGGTCCAAATACAAATAAATACAGAACCAGGATAGGCCCAAGGACTCCACATGACAAGGGGTAATCACCCACAAGCCGTCTCCACAACTCCGCACCAAGGATAGAAACTAACACCCTGAACCACCATTACCCTTAGCCTTTCCTTTATCTGAGTCAAACATAATAAAGTATACTTAAACCCAAGGGGTGTAACTAGGGTGTGAGAATAAGCCTAATAGGATACCACCCAATGATTCTAAAGATCATGCAATACAATGTGAAAAAGCAAGTAGTTTTTATAGTTAAGGAAAAGCAGAGTTAAAATTCCAAGAAATGTAACTTTCATTTGAAAATAGTTTTCAATCCAAAATATTCAGAATGTTCACACATTGAAAAAGAAATGTTAGATACTTTAATTTACTTCCACACACACCCTATAAAATGGTTAAATACTACAAATCTAGTGAGTAAGAACATTGGGAACACCCCTAGGCACTAGGTTATCTTGGGCCCTATGTACCTCATACCTCGGTGTAAAGTAACCATATCGAAATCTGTTTTTGTGCACGAGCCACTATTACGGAACATACCCATAACCTAGTGGTCCCAAATAATCATCCACATAGTTTATTTATAGTTGTTTTTATCCAAATTCTACATGAAACAGAGACAAAACCAATCCAGTCCACTAGCCGTACTAGTACAAATCCCCCCCACCTAGGTACTCGAGATTCCCCTTTTGTGCTCAATCAATTTCAGCATGCAACATAAATCAATTTTAATATAAAATAGCATTACCGGTCAAACACAACCAATATAGTATCTATCACATTTTATACCACTTAAAACATGCAACAAAACACTTAGATTTTTTTAATAAAACAACCTCTCAAAATCTCACATTGTTTTGCACCCAAAATTCTTTGAAATGTCCACTTTGAACATTATGTGCACACCTGTAAGTCACAAAAACAAAATTTAAGTTCAATAACCTTTAATGAAACCAATAATTCAGTTATGGGGCATCCCCATGTGAACCTATAAGTTATATCATTTAAAAACCCCGATTTTCACACAAACACGGCACTTTAAGCCCATTTTCTTCCCAAACACCATTTAAACAAACTTTTGAAACAAAAAAAGAATAAACATTAAAAACATGATTTATAATCCTAATAAAATTCAATAAAATAAACAATGTAATTATAAGACATCCCCAAATTAACCAACAAAAGATTTGTATGAAAAAACCCAAATTTCACCAAAAATTGGCACATAAATTTCATTTTCTTTATAAATGCCACTAAAACCAATTTTTAAAGAATAATTAAAATTCAATAAACATTTAAATAACATAAACATATCAATATTAGTCACAAAAATTTCATGTACAATGGAATCACCTACCAAAAGAGTCAAGAACCGCAAATCCTAGTGCGAAACTTCAACTGCACCACCACCACACCACAAGGGAGTGAGATCAAACCTAAAACCAGATGATTGGACCAAGAAACTCAAAATGAAACCATAGGTACGAATCCCTTTCTTTTGGACATTTTGGGATTCATTAAAAAAGGGATAAATCTTAAGGAAAAGGGAGGAACATAGAAGGATAGTCACTTACTTGAGAAATATGGACGATTTTAGCAACCTGAGAAGTTAGACCCTAATTTTCGACTGATACGATCTCCAAAGAAGGGGGAAACGAATCTAAGGGTGTGTATAGGTACATTGGGAGTAGGTTATAGGTGGAATCACTAAAAAAGGATAAAAATGAATATTCTATTAAATAATTAAAAAAATTAAAAACTGGAAATGGGATTTTGGGTTGGCCCAATACCTAATTTGATCACCAAAATCCAAGATGCTAATGAGTTTTTAAGAAACCCAAATTTCTTTGGTGGTTTTAATAGTTAAATTAAGGTCATTTTGGAATTTTAATGGGTGAAAAAGGTTGAAAAATTTAGGAGTTATTAAAGAAAAAAAATTATTTTCAAAACTGGAAATGGGTTCTCGGGTTGGCCCAAATTTTGGAAACCCACCATTTCCTTCAAAAATGCATAGAAAACTTCCTAAAAAAAAGAAATAATGTAAATTAAATGAAAAATACCATTAAAATATTTCATTTATGTGACACATATGATATATTTTATGGGCATAATATTAGAACAAATCCAATTTTACTTATAAGAAACTATATATTTCTAAAGGCAGATTTATCACATTTTAGTGGTGCGCATATTTTAAAAATAAACATTGAAAAATTTATAAATTTTATTTTAAAAAATAAAATTTTTTCTGTACAGATTAATGTTAAAATTATCTTTGGTAAGTCATTGGTATTTTTCTTAGAAGCTTCATTTTTTCATGAATAGAGAAAAATATTGAATTTTTATTCAAAATTGAATTTTCTTCTACAAAAATTATAATGTTAAACAGTATTTTTAATTGGTTTTAAAATAAATATAGTTCAATTATTCCTAAATTAATCCAATATGGGTCATTTAAATCAATTTTATATTAAATTTTGATATAAAAACAATGACTTTTGAACATTTTTACTTTAAAAAGATACTCTCTCATCACATCTATGGGATTAATATTAAATTAGTTATTTTTACTTTTGTGGATTGAATTTGGAAAATTGGTTTCCATATTTGGAATAATAATAATTTATAATTTCAAATAATTTCAACTTAATTTTTGACCAAAATGATTAGTGAAAATAGTTAAAATTAATTACTACAATTAAGAAAAAAAGAGTTTACCAAGGGACTAAACATTAAACATAAGGGGTCGAATGACCTACCCATTTGACCAACACCCATTTTATATAAATATTACTACTATTATGATCTTATTATATATTTTTAGGAGATTTTTGGATACTTTTTCATTAAATTGACCCATATAATAAGATAAGTAAAGAAAACACAAAAAAAGATACTTTTCTTCATTTTAATATCGATATTTCTTTTGGAAAGGGAGAAAACTAAATAGGTTATATTAAAAAATTATTTGGAAATATAAATATTTTTTACATAATTATAATTTAATTTTAATTTTTATATATGAATTAGTTACCTAAAATACTTAAGAAACACCAATTCAATAATTATTTAGTTAATACTCAACTAAAATAAATGATACTAAAAATATAAAAAATTGAATAAAATAGAATTAATTATTATATTACATTAAATTTTGAGATGAATATACCCTTTTAAATATATATTAACTTAATATGATAAAATTCCATCATTTTATTAATATTTTTAAATTAAAATTAAATAAATAAGGTCAAAAATGACATTGATGTTATTTTATAACAAATGATATTTTATTATATTATTTAGAATTACTAAAACCATATGTAATGAAAATTTATTTTTAAATGTTAATAAATATCAAATATTTTCCATTAATGGACCAATTTATATTTTATAATGAACATATTGACCCCTAAATAGTAAGAACTTGGTTAGCACGGCTAGGGTTAAAGTTGTGTTTTTGCACATTACATGTTCATCTATTAAAATTAATTTAAAAAAAAACATTGTATTTTCATTTTATAAATTATATATAATATTTAAAATAATTTGGTAAAATATATATATAAATTAACATTTTAAACTAGTCTTAATGAAAAGTTACTTTAGTTAGAAAACTAGTTAACATAATGAAAAAAAACAAAATTGTAAAATAAAAAACATAGTAGTTAAGGAATAAAATGTTTATAACATATGTTATATTGTGTGTTGGAGGGGTTTATATAAAATTTAGTACTTAAACCCCACTAATTATCAATCTTGTATCCACATAAGTAAAGGGATACCTCTAAATAGTGAATACTTATGAGTATTTATAAGAATGTCACTCCTCCTCGACTATGAAAGGGCACTGACTCTACCCACTTATTCACACATCTCAATACATTTTTATCAACCAAAATCAACCCAAAAAATTCCATAAATTCCCTCACCTCATTAAATAATCATTATTTATGTTATAAAACAAATCATTTAATGCTTTAGTGAAAACCTAAATAAGAAACCCAAAGAAGAGGTGATGTTCTTCAAAAAGAATTTTTATTTTATTTCCTTATCCACCTCCTTTAATTCATATTATTTCATGATAATAAAATAACCACAGTATATTAATTATAATGAGATGTTTTTATGTTAAGGTCACTACCAAAAAATACACACTTATATCAAATGGGTTACAAAATCATTGTTCATCTGTACGGCGGACTACTGCCTCATGAGCCGATGTTGTTCATTTTTCCTTTACAAACTTTCAAGATTGGTAATAATGATGGATTTATAGTATATATACAATATTTATGATATATAATATTTTATTATGATTCTATAATTAGTTTATCACATATTCCTTTAGGATTTCCATTTTGTGGGAATACAATATCATCGCTCGTGTATACGGCAGACTACCGCCTCGCGAAGTGAAGTGATTCATTCATGTTTTATATAGAATGTATTAAGGTTTTTTTTAATAAAAATATTTTATATATATGAAAAAATAATGATACTATAATGATAATATATATATATGAATAATTTACTTTTCTTCATTCAATATTATAATAAAATGGAAACAACATTCATGCATACATATGGTCTACCATCTCCATGAACAGTGTACTTCATTTCCTACCAAAAAATATTTTGAATAGATACATATATATATATATATAATGAATATATATGATATTTAAATCATGGTTTACATTATTGAAATTATTAAATCATGATCTAATTAATAGGAACAAAAAAACTAACAAGTCAAAACATACTCAAAAAAAATAAGGAAATTAACTCTCGAAACAATGGGAATAATGGAATATTATTAACAATAGGGTGATAAGATGTTATAAAATAATCATATATGATATCATACCTATTAATATGGTTCTGTTATAATTTAATATCATATATAAAATCACTATACATGATTTACAATCAAGTACGACCAAAAGGAAAGCACAAAGTAAGTGATTTTGTCTCAATTTATATTCCATTGAGACTTATTCGTTATTATAAAAACATTTAATTTTATGTGGTGTATATAATTTACATTTGACATTAAATATCCTGACTAATTTATTCTTCATGGTATTTTAAATTTAAATTTTTATTATCTAACCCATGGGATATTTGACAAGAAAATTAAGAAGTGGTAAAATTTATTGTGACACTTTATTTTGTGATTTTTAACTTTATCTTAGAACAATAAATTCATTGTAATAATTTTTATTTGACATTAAATTTATATTAAATATCCATATTATTATTTAATGTATATTATTATTTCCTAAACTATAAACCATTTTTACATATGGTATGTACTTTGAAGGTTTTTTGATTAACTAGAAAATTATTGATAAATATGTATCCCTTACTCAATACAGATATTTGATACGGAACAATATTTGTGAGTTAAAATTATTTATATGATATATGAGGAATGTTTTTTATTGTTATGACATGGATTGGATTTCATTTAAAGTAATCCCCTTGATTTATCGGTAGTCTCAATAGTTAAATCAGTTGGCTAAAACAAATGGGTTTCTACCTAGTATGTTTTAAATCGTCTTATGGAAGGTCTTGATAATAAAGGTTCCACATTCATAGGAAACATGGAATAAAATATTTAATCATTTAATTAATTTATATTTTAGTTATTATTATTATTCATGATATTTTTTCTGGGAAATTATCTATGGATGAACTTCATTCACATTTTATTGATTAAATGCCATGTGCTTCGGTTATTTATCTTTCCATGGTAATTATGCCTTATACAGATATTTATGTGGCACATGTGTTTGGTTATCTACCTTTATATATTGATTATGATAATTGATAGCTTCTACTATACTTACCCCTTACTAATCATTTGGGGTTACCCTTATTTTGTTTCTTTTTCCCAGGTTATGAAGATGAATTCTTAGAATGAGTATCAAGGATGTGGAGATTTTACATTTCTTATGATTTATTTTCTTTTCTCAGTGTAATATGGGTATCATGTAGGTAATATTTTTTTCCAAAACAACTAAAATGTTAATTCCATTAGGATTTAAATCTTGTATCTTTTCCAATTTTAAAAATTAAGGCATCAGTTTGGGGATTCTAGGGTTGAGGCTGTTACAGTTGGTATCATAGGGAGGTTAATAGAAACTTTGGAAACTAGATTTAGGAAAACATAGATTAGGGAATATAACCTGATGATATAATTTCAACATAAGTATATAGGAACTTAATAAAGTTTTGTTAACGTAGAGATTATGTGGTTATTCTAAAAATATATCCTTGTCTGTATACTATAAGTGGGAATGGTTCTACAAAAAATATGCCTAGGGTAACAAATCTTAAAAGGGAATGTTGGGATTAACTTGAGTGTAACCTGATACACAACAACGAGCCTTAATAGAAACCTTGTTTGACTCTTGTAGGATATTCATAGGATAATATACATTTTCATTAAACCCCATTATAAAGTATTTGAAGATAATGATACCCCCAAAAAACCATTATTATTATTATTATTTTTTCTAAGAAAAAAATTATATTTATTTTATGTGTTGTTATATATTTAGAATTATAGGAAGTCCATATTCTAGTATATTACATTTTTTAGAGATGGAACTCAGAATGAAGAAATTTATGAATATTCGTAGCCAATCTAGAGTCTTTCATACTAAGGAAGCTGATATAGATGGTATTGGAACTAAGAAAGATAAGGATATATTGGGGTAGGTTAATCAATTTATGAAAAATAACATTTCATGGATGGGGAAGCATGTTCCATAGTGATATTATCTAATGCAAGATCAATTTGTATGACATAATCCCCCATTACTTAGTTGGACTACTGTTCAATGGAAGATGAGAAATGGATTAAGTCTCTGGGAAATATATTTAAGGACATGGAATGCAATGAAAAGAAAAAGGTTACACTTTTGGTTTATTTTATCAAAATTTATACTAATCAATTGTGGTATTTGATCCAAAATACTTGGGAGGAAGAGGAAATAGAACTCATGGAATGTAAATATTTTAAGGAGACATTTTTTTATTAATATTTATCCCATGAGAAACAAAATTATATGAATATAATGTTCATTAGTTTAAATAAAAAGGGGGAATAATGTTTTCATGAGTATGAATCTACCTTTATAAGGTTATCTAGGTAATCTATAGATTATATGCGCAACACATAAGGAAAGGTCGACCATTTCTATGAAGTTCTTAAGCCAAGTCTCTGAAGGGAACTGATATATAAAACTTTTTCTTCATGTGATGAAATAGATTTATGTTATATCAATAAATAGAAATAATTTTCCATGTATTGTGGATTCAAAGTGAATTAGGATAAAAAGAGGATGTTATAGAATACAACAGATAAAGGGAATATGGGAAAGTTTTATTTTACCACATGTGATAACTATAGAAAGAATCACCATGGGAAATGCTTAAAGGGATTGAGAGTTTGTTATAAGTGTGAAGAAAAGGTTCAACAGGAAAAAGAGTGAAAAGAGAAGAAAAAAAACACTAATATTAAGTGTTTTAACTATATGAAGATAGGTAAATATAAAACCAAATTCACTAAGAATCAAGGTAATATACCTAAGAAAAATATATTGTAAGAAATTCAATATTATGGTATTGATATTTTTGAGGTTGAATGATTAATGTGACTACGAATTTGGATACTTGGAATATATTATAAATTTTTCTTACCAATGATATTATAATCATAATAATTATGAAATATATAAGAATTTTACTACATTAATATTTATTTAAGTAATTGATATCTTATGTTGAATGGTACCAATGAATAAGAAAAATGATTTGGTGTAAAGTTGAACTTATTAGAAAAACACTTGATTAAGGGAAATATAACTGTTAAAATGTTCTTGATATTGAGATAATAATTTTGGGATAAAGAAATGGTTGATATGGATAAAGTAAATTTGATGGCACTTACAACCTTAGAACTGATTATTTGTTTTTTTGAAAAAGTGGTTTATTCCATCATTAATGGAGTTTACTACATTTTCAGATTTAAGGAATATATCCAATAATCAATGTTTTACATGAGTAATAAGTATGATTTCATGTTTTTAATAAGGTTTTATGTTATTTCAAGTTATTACTATGTTTCAAGAGAATAAATTATTAAGGTATTCACATGATTTCTATGTGATGATTTAGAGATACTTTATGTTTTTTGGATTAATTATAAGTTAATTATTCAAATTCAGTGACCTTATAATGTTTTGTATATTGATATTTTGGAAGGCACATCAGGTTAACCATTTATGAAATAGTTTAATTTGATATTTGAATAAGGTTTTAGATATTAATGTATTACTTGACCATAAGATGCAACTTGTGCTAAGATATAAAGTATAAATAGTTAAAGACGCGATAAAAGGATGTTATTTTATATGAAATAGAATCATATTATTTATGTAAGTTTCTTTAAATTATCAGAGAGTGAAATAATTCTTAAATTCTAGGAAAAATGGTTCTAAAACAAAAAAATTATCCATTTATCATCAGTTATATAATATCAATGACATTTTTCATGCCTATATTTTATGGATTTTTGGTCATTAAATTTCTCTTGAACATATTATCTATAAGTATCCATCAGTATTTGGGTGTTAGTTTTCACTTCTATGTCCATTTTTTCATTTCCCACTTATGTTCTTATATTTGGAAACTTATTTATGTGATTATTCTAGAATAATTTTGTATTTATTATTCTCTCTTGTTAAGAGAATATTTTATTAAACCTCTTTTAATGTAGGTTTTTCAAAAAATTAATTTAAAAATATAAAACCCTATATTACCAAGATCTTGTTTAAATTTTGAGGACTCAATTTATTTAAGGTGGGGAGAATGTAACACCAAGAAATTTTAAAATATGAACATCATATTTGAAATCTTGTTGGACATGAAAATACCAAGTGTATAAATGAATAAAATATCTGAATACATTACAATATATTAACTATATTAAATTAATTAAATATATGATATATCTTTCAATGAATGCAAAACTGAGTTATCTTGTGATACACAAAACAACAAATTTCTTCGATAGCTTGTGTTACACATAAGATCGAGTTTTACCAAATAATATTAATATTATTATTTAAATTGAATATTGTCTCCTAGATATTATACTAGAAGTTATGTATAAGATTAAATAAATTTTGAAAATATAGGGTTGAATTCATTGGTTACTAATTAATTATAAATAAATATAAAATCCAATTAAATATAAGGAATTTTCTAAAAAAATTATTTGTATGAACCAAATGTATTTTTTATTAACAAATTAAATTAATTAACATTAGTGGATAATTATAAATAAATTATATATTATATATTTGATAAAAAAATTTGATTTTCATCCAATATATTTTATAGGTATAAGATAAGAATAATCTAATTTTATACCTAATAATTTTATTTTTTTTAAAGGCACTTTTACCATTTTTTAATGGAAAACTTGTTTTAAAACGAAATTACAACACTTTTATAAATTTTTCCTTATAAAATAAGATTTATTTTTGAAATATTAATGTCAAAATTATCTTAGGGTGATTTTTTGATATTTATCTATTTTGTTTTATTTTTTGACGAATAGCGAAACAATGCTGCATTTTAATTGAAAAATGACTTTTTTTCTAAATAAATTATAATGTTTAATTATATTTTTAATTGGTTTTAAGTTAAAAAATGGTAAAATTATACATAAATTAATCCAACTAAGTTCATTTTAATCAATTTTATACTAAATATTTATATAAAAACATTGTAAACTTTTGTACATTTTCACTTTAAAAAACTTTTTCTCTCATCACGTTTGTGGGATTAATATTAAATTAATTTCCTTCACATCTATGGATTGAATTTATAAAATAGATTAAATATTTTTAATAATAATATTTTAAGGTAAAATTTATTTTTGACCATAATTATTAGTGAAAATAAATAAAATTATTTATAGAAATTAAAAGAAAAACGAGTTTCCTTATGGACTAAACTTTAAGCATAATGGGCCAAATAACCTAATAATTAAAAAAACACATTTTCTGGACATAATTTTACCCTTATGACCATATTGTATAATTTTATGTGTTTTTGTGACGTGTTTCCATGAAAGTGACCATATAATAAGTTAATTGAAGAAAAAGACCAAAAAATAATTTTCCTCATTTCAATATATATAATGATTTTCAAAAGGGAGAAAAACTACATAGGTTTAGAAATAAAATTTATTTTTAAATATAAATAAGCTTTTCTATCATAATATTTTATATTTAAATTTTTTTTTGAATTAGTTACTTAAAATTCTTAGGAAATTCCAACATAGTAATTATTTAGCAAATAATTAACTAAAATATATGATACTAAAAATTTAAAAAGTGAAGTAAACTTAATAAATTATTATATAGAATTAATTTTTTGGATGAATGTATCATTTTAAACATATTTTAACTTAATATATTCAAATTACATCATTGTATTTATAGTTTTAAATTCGAATTAATTAACTAATTTCAAAATTGACATTAATGTTATTTTCTAATAAATGACATTTTATTAAATGATTTAAAATTAAAAAAAATACTATCTTATAAAATTTTATTTCTAAATATCAAGAAATATAAAATATTGTCCATTCATGGACCAATTTATCTTTTATAATTAACATATTGACCTCTAAATATTAAAAACATTGTTATCACAATTAGGGTTAAATTAGTGTTTTTGTGCATTACATGTGCTTCTGTTAAAATTAATTTCCAAAAAATATAGTTTTTTTATTTTATAAATTATATATAATAAATAGAATAATTGTGTAGAAGTTATATAATAATTATCAGTTTAAATTATTGTTAAAGTATAAATTACTTTGGTTAAAAAACTATTTAACATAATGAAAAAACCAAAATGGTAAAATAAGTAAACTTATTTGTTGAGGAAAAAAATGTTTAAAATATGTTTCATATTGTGTGTTGAAGGTGTGTCTCGGACATATAATCCTTAAAAAAATTATCAATATTTAATTCACATTAGGTAACAGATACCTTTCAATAGTGAATACTTTCGATTATTTACAATATTGTCACTACACATCAACTATAAAATGGCGCTCACTCCCCTCACTTCATTACACCTCAAAAACCATTTATATCGACCAAGATATAACCAAATCACTCAAAAAATTATATCCCCTCATCCTATAATCCTATTTTTGTTACAAATCATACATTTAAAGGTTTTACTTTAAACCTAAGGTGGAAACCCAAAGACGTGGTAATAATCATCTTAAAGAATTTTTATTTAATTTTCTTATCCACCTTGAAAAATTAATATTATTCCATCATCATAAAATAACATCAATATATTAAATATACTTATATGTTTTATGTTAAGGTTATTACCTAAAAACTCACACACTTTTATCAAATGGGTTTTGAACTCATCTTTCATGTGTACGGTGGATTACTGCCTCGCGAACCGATGTTGTTCATTTTTCCATTAAAACCTTAAAAGGTTATGAATAATTATGGTTTTATAATTTATATAAAATATATATTATATATATGATGTTATTATTCCTATATAATTAGTACATCACACATGACTTCAATATTTTCATTTTATTGAAATACGATATCATCGCTCGTGTGTACGGCGAACTACCGCCTCGCGAAGCAAAGTGATTTATTCAGGCTTTACATGGAATGTATTAAGGATAGATTTAATAAATATATGATATATAAATTGAATTAATAATTATACTAAAATAATATACATATACATATATAATTTACTTTTATTTTTTTCAATATGATATGAAAATGGAAACAGTGTTCATGTGTACGCATGGTCTACCATCTCCATTAATTGTGTATTTCATTTCCTATCACCAAATATTATGGATTACTCTAAATACATAAATACTAAAGATATATTATATTTAAATCAATTTTTACTTTCTGGATATGATTAAATCATGATTTAAGTAATAGGAACAAAAAAAATAACAAATCAAAACATACTCGAAAAACAAGGAAATTAACACCCAAAACAATGAAAATAATGAAATATTATTAAAAAAAGGGTGATAATATTTTATAAAATAATCATATATGATATCATAAATATTAATATAGTTCTTTTATAATTTAATAACATGTTTAAAACCACTATACCATATTTCAAATCAAGTGTAATCAAAATAAATGTGTGAGGTAAGTGATTTCATCTCAATTTACATTCTATTGAGATTTATTTGTTGGTATGCAGAAATAACTTTTATATGGTGTATATATTTTCCCCTTTGAAAAGTAATATTATGAATAGTTTATTATTAATGTAATTTTATTTTTAAATTTTAATTATATCACTCAAGGGGTATTTCAAATGAAAATTACCATGTGGTAAAATTTATTATGAAATATAGCTCTTTTTTATTATTAAATTTATCTTAGAATAATAAATTCCAAGTAATAATTATTCAATGTACATTATGTTAATATTAAATTTCTATATTATTGTTAAATGGATATTATTATTTATTAAATCATATAAAATTTTTACATATAGAGTATACTTTGAAATTTATTTGATTAACTGGGGAAATATTGATAAATTTGTATCCATTACTCAATACAGATATTTAGTAAGGTGAATTGTTTATAATTTTAATTGATTTATTTGATATATGATGACTAATTTGGACTGGTATGACATGGGTTAAGGTTTGTTTAAATTATTCCCCTTGATGCACCCGTAGTCTCATAAGACAAATCAGTTTTCCAAATAAGATGGGTTTTTACCCAGTATATTTTAAATTGTCTTGTGAAATGTCTTAATGGTAAAGGTTCTATATTCTTAGAAAACATTACATCCAATATTTAATAATTTTCTTCATTAATAATTCAGTTATTATTATTATCCCTGATATTGTTTCTATAAAATTATCTATGAATTCATTTCATTCTTCATTTATTGATTAAATGACATGTGTTTTAGTTTTTTACCTTGTCATGTTGATTATGTCTTACCCAGATATTTATGTGGCTTGTGTTTTCTGTTATCTAACTTTCCATATTGATTGTAATTATTGATATATTATTATTTACCAAATAATTATTGATAATTTTACCTCACCTTTATTTTGTTTCCTTTCCCATGTATATGAAGATGAATTCTTAAAATGAGTTTCATGGATGTTGAGGTTTTACATTTGGTATGCTTTATTTGCACTTCCAAATGTAATATGGGTATCATGTATGTAATTTAGTTTTCTAAATCCAGTAAACTATCAGGTCCTTTTAGATTTTAATCATTTATCTATGCCAATTTAATAAAGTAACACATCGGCTTTAGGCTTCTAGGGTTGAGGTCATTACAATTTATGAATCAAGAGAAAATTTGGGAACTATTGAGGATATATAAGAAATTGATTATTCTAAATTTTTAGTACAGGTGGTTAATTGTAACTTGGATAATAGTGAAATTGGTGTGAAACATGATGAGTATGCATTTACAGTTTTTGATTTGAAATGATTTAGTTATAAAGATGAACCATTTATCATGGTTATACGTGAAAAACATATATTTTATGTTATTGATCAATAAAATGATCAATATTATATCATTTTTCAATGGAAAATTCATTTGTGTGGTGAGGATATTGATGTTTTTGTGGACTTATATGATATTTATTCATCTATTATGTGATTAAGTGAGGATAAAAATGATTATGATTTTGAAAAAATTCTTACAATACAAAATGATCGCATTGAACGATTATGGGAAAAACTATGTTAATATTCTAATTATTCAGTTAAATATCTATTTTGTTTTCTAAAACATACATAGTTAAAAACATTATTTTTTAAAATTAATATTTATATATATGTTTTTTGATTATTTTTACCTTTTTCTAAATAATTTTTATATTCATTGATTCCATATATCTATTTTTTGGTTGAATAAGTCTCTTTTCATTGTTTTGTTATGACTATTTTCTTTATATTATTCCTTTTTAGGTATGTACTTTTATTTAATTTTATTAGTTAACAAAATAATTGTATTTTATTCTTATTATGAACAAATATATGTTTAATTACAATAATTTTTTATTTCTAATAATATTTAGGTACAAAAAAATTATACATTGTTAAATGATACTAATTTTTTGTGTAAATTTTCATATTCATTAATGTTAGCTACACATTTTTTTGGTTAAAAGAATAAAATTAATTGTTTTACATTCTATTATCAAAAATCATTTTTTACTTATAATAATCATTTAATTTTAATCAAATTGAGATATGATAAATATCAATGAATTAAAATATATTTTTTTAAATTAACTACATGAGGTCAAAGATATTGTAGTGTGTTTATGTTTCTTTATATAATTATATCAAAAAAATTACATTATTTAATGGAATTAAAATTATATTTCTTGAAATTATCTGTATGTATTTTTCTTATCCAAAGAATAAAAGATTTAAATTTTGAAGATGTGAAATTATATGTTTTACAAGACATTAAATTTACCATGAGGGAGTAAAGGTTGGTAATTATATTTTATGATAACAACAATCCAACTGGTCCAGATTCTAAGAAGTTTAGGAGTTACATGGATATGCAGAGTCATTGTAAGATTATTATTTTATTTCTTAATTGGAAGATCATAGACCAATAAAAAAATATCTATTATGGAATTACATAATGTCAAACTTATAAGATTATTTCTTTTTTCAATGGTTTAAACATTATATATTTAATATTACTAATATTTAATCTCTTCCATTTTTGATGACATTTAATTTTCATGATAAAAAAAGAAATTAAGAAAAGGTGGATATCTTTTGTGATAGTTATATGAAAGGATTTTAAGAAAAAGTTTACTAAATTATATATTTGGGGGGTAATGTAAATAAATATATAGTCATCATGTATGGGTTTTCAGATACAGATACTTGGGAGAAGTTTTTTTCCAATTGGTGGGGGGAAGCCTTTTGGTATATAATTATTATTTTTAAAATCTATTCATAAAATAAATTTTAATTACTTGATAACTTATTAATTTTTATTATGTAATATTCCTCCCAGAAAGATCACAATGAGATATAGTCACAAAATATATACCCCTATACATTATCATGTGGATGGTAACCTTTATTGGAAGAGAAAATTATTATCAAAAAAAATAATTAATTTTTAGCTAAGTTAAGTAGTGTCCAGGAATATATGTAATTTGGGCCTCTATATCTTCCCACATACCATGAAAAATTTAATTGTGTGAGGTTTAAGCAAAGTGATCATTCTTATCGACCAATCAATATAAGTAGCTGATATGATTATAAGAAATTAATTTTTTATTTTTATTTAATGTTAATATTTTGAAAATTTATCACAATTTTTAAAATTTGAAAATATTATTTTAGTATTCCCGTTAAGAGAAATAAATATAGGGGACCTTGGTACCTCTACATTTATGTACATCATTTATAAATCAAGAACAATAAATCAATTTAAAAGGATATGATGTGAGTTTCAATATTATAAATTTTTTTCCATCACAAAATTGAATAAAGGGAGGTAGAATAAATATTTTACTTTAAGTATTAGTACCATGGGTTGAATAAATCAGTATATGATCAAATTAAATCACCGGTATATGAGGTTTATTCAACACATATTGAGATAGACATAGCTTTTCAATCTAGATTCTCCATCTTTGATGATCCTACATTGTGTTTGTGTTATTTTTATTACCAGTAAGTCAACAAGTAATAAAGCAATCGATTTAAATATGAATTTCTTAAATAATAATATATTTTAATTTCATTCTTTTTCCCATGATTTTTTTTAAATTGAAGTTATGTTCTTAAGAAACTATGTGCATTAATTTGAGAAGTACATTTTGAAGCTAAAATACTGATTAAAGAAAATTGGATATGTTTTTTGGTGCTGTCAAGTAATATTCTTAGAAGATGTATTTATATTTGTCAAATAATTATTTGAATTCAATAAATATTTGAAGAAGTTAAATCCATTGAAGTTCAAAGGTCACATGTTACTTTTTAGAATGAAGGGGATTTAATTTTAGAAATTGATGAATTAGTCTTCATTGATTCAAGAATGTGTGATAATGTTTGAAAAATGTTCACAAAACCATAAGAAGTGAAAATAAATCATTTATTGATTATTTTATATGAATATTGTTTTTGTTGATGATTTATGATAGAATAAAGACATGAAATATCCCTATTATTTCATGAGAAATTTTAATGTATTATTTGAGTATTTTAAAAGAGTAAGTATTCAAATAAGTTATAAATATCATGAAAAAATTTTATATTTTTCATGATGAATCATTTTGAAAAGGAATTTGGTTGGATTGGAATTTTCATACATGGTAATTACCAAGTATCTTTTGAGCCTTAACTAAAAATTATCCAACCAATCTGGCTAAGCTATTCCACCTCAATCCCACACATGTGGGAGTAGACTCAACCATATGGGAGAGCCAGACAAGATAGTTATCCATGACTGTAGGTCTGAGTGATCATTTATAGAAACCATAGATGTTTTTCTTGGGGTTCACATGGTGTGCGCAAAAGAAATATGGGTAAAGGACTTGTGGACCATGAAATAGTGTGGCATATCCCATGTGGTCATATCTGTGTAGTGTATCCGGGTGAAAAACTTGGTACCAACTCAAGTGGTCAATGTATTGGGGAGTATGATTATGTATCCAGAATTTGAGTTAATTATTTGTGTGGGATCCCATAGTGAACTAGTACTATTTATCCATTTAAAAAACTTATGTATTTTTTATGGGCCTTCGATCAGCACTGATCTAGAAATACTATAGTGTCCACATCATCATCTTCCTCCTTGATGTATTGAGGGTTTCCAATCATAATTTCTTTAATCATCAGTGAATAAAAATCACAAAATGGATCACCATGAGCAACTAAGATAGCATGGATGAATCCTTTAGACAAAAACAATGAGAAATATTGTATGAAATACCCATCTTTAATGAAAGAAACTATTCAAAATATAGAGCATCTACCGAATGATGATGATGATGATGTGTATATCATTGGGGGTAGTGTGGGTGCATGAGCTGATTCATGTGATCTTTCTATAGCTTGTGAGGGATTCATCATGAAATTATAACTCAAAATCATGTAAGAAGAGGCTATATGTTTTTCTATGTAAAAATTATGGACCCTAAATTTTAGTGAAGTTTTCTAAATGGTGAGATCTTAAAAAATTCAAAATCATCGATTAACATGATATATTATTCAAAAAAATTAATTCGGTGAATAAATAGAACATAGGAAGTGACCCTCATCTATAAATATCAATATAACTAAGTTGAGGATCACTGATGAAACATTAATATCTCTCATTTTCCATCATGGAAACAGAGCATTCATGAAGAAACATGAAGAAGAATAAAGGTTCTGTGTACCACTTAGTTACACAAAGGAGAGATTCTGTGCACTCTAATTTTCTTGGAGGATTTCCCATGTGCACTTTTGACATTAAGAAAATGTCATGTGGGCTACATTTTTTTCATGAAGACCAGAACTGCGCACTTATGATTTCATGAAGAAAATAAGAGATCTTTTTTTATTTTCCCATATAAAGAAGAATATTTTTTTAATACATATCTATATTATGTGAAGAAAGTTTATGGATCCACATATAATATTTATATGGAGATTATAGATAACTTTAAAGACTTTGTGCTGTGTAATCCTTGTTTTGTAAAGGAATCAAGCCACATAAAGAACACCTTACTTTCAAAAATTTAATGAGAAACATGGGTCTGTATATATGTAAATAATAACATGATGATTAATTCATTAATAGAGAACTGTAAAACAATGAATAAAATGATATTGATAATAAAATGGTTTTTATAGTATTCACATTGGGTTTTGATGATAATGTGATCCATGATCCAAATATATGCATGAGATGACGTGATATTTCCATGCAAAGAAAAAGCATGATGAAATCAATCTTTAATAATAATACAAATAAGTTTAGTGTAATAAATGTTTCAAAATAGTCATTTACACTAAGAATAGACTGATACTAAATTCACTATTGAAATTGTGTATCTAAGATTGAGAATCTATCTTCATAATTTGATTTCTAATATTTTTTGTTTAACATAAAAAGAAAAAGAGGAATCATTGACTGAGGTATTATTATTTTTATTATCATTTAAGTCATATAATAGAGCTTGAGAATGCCATTCTACAAATTCATGATATTATTATGACTGAAGAAAAATAAGAGGTGTCATACTGTATTATTGAATTTATAATATATTTCTTTTGATTGTGTAAAATAGATTCAACCATTTTATTTTTTCATTCAGAGTAATTTTATCGTAGAATTGGTGTCTACCAAAGAATATTTTTTCTATATTGTTGATCACTTCAAGAGGATCAGATTGACATCATGTATTTATTCTTTAAAGTTATATCTTGTATTATACCTTGTTGGTGCAAGGAAAAAAAGTACAAGGCCATACCATTTCTCATGATTTTATTAGTAATAAGAGAGAATATTCATTCAAGTGAGATAATAACCACCATACACTGAGTATGTATTCATCCATGCTGAAAGTGAACCTCATTAAAAATCCCAATGTTCTTTTTTGTGTTATTTTTTTTGTGCGCGATTTTATTAACCACATATAATGAAGATAAGATAACCATTCACTGAATAAGTGATTGTGGTATAAAAATGGGATAAAAGTTTTAAAGTGATAAATATCCATCCCATACTAATTCACCCCCCCCCCCCAGTGTAGTCATCCCAAATTGATCCTAACAAGATTCGCATTTAGACCTGATTGTGTATTATGATGTGTATATTCGGGATACCCATGTACATATTATAGTGTATGAAATAATATATCATTTTATGGTTATGTTTTTCCTCATATTAAGTTGTTGTATCATTTAAGTGTAGTGGTAAATTATATTATTGATCCAACTACTCCAATTTCATTGCCTACTGAGAATGAGTCCATAGTTTGATATATTATTTGCGATTTTTTACATTGTCTAGCTAGTCATTGTCCTCACTTAACATATGAGTTATGTGTTTTTTCAATTTTTATTTAATATTAATATAAAATTACTTTTAATTTTTTCTTATATTACTTTATATATGAGTTTATGAATTCTAAGGAATCATTATAAAGGAAAAAAATCATAAAATAGTACCTTAAGATACTCCCTATGTTTCTAATGGGATTAGAAATTTAACCTGAAATTATTCAATTTTGTAGAATTATTATTCAATTCTAACATCTTTTAACATATGTGGGAGATACTATATATTAATTATATTGAAAAAATAAATAATATATGTTATAAATTGATATGGTCCCTCAGTATTTGTGTTTTAATTATAATCTATGAAAGTAAATTTCAAATTTAATTTTAAATTCTTTAAGTCAACATATGTTATAGTGACTAAATTTATTACTTATCTAATTAGATATCCCCAAAATATTTTCAAACAATCTGATATAACATTTTTATGGTTTTATAGATCTGGAACGGATTTTAATGATTGTGTTACACCTAATCTAATAGAGTAGAGTTTCATATTTATCTGAAATATTAAAAAACAAATCTTTTGTGTTGGTTTTTTCCATTTCTTGAAAGGTAATTACACATACATAAATATGAACCACTATTCATTATACTTTTATTATTGTAAAATTTTTAATAATTTTTTAGACCTTATATGTTATGTGTTTTCTACCCACATGAATAATTTTTATATTGATTATTCTATTTATTGGATGGTGTTCAAAAATATTTAAAGAGAAACTAGTTTATTAATCCAGATATTATTATTTTAGTTATTTAATCTTTATATTTTTATTTTACAGATGAATTTATAATTAATAATTTAAATTGAAAAAATTTATGGAATGAGTTCAACATGGATCACTTATCAATGGTGAACCCAAATAAATTAAATATTTTAAGGTTCAGGTAGATACATTTTATTTTAGTTAACACATGTTTTTCCTTACATATATAGTGTTTTTATTTTCAAAATACTATTTTGTAAATATAGTGTCATAATTAAATAAGAAGTTTTGAATGTTATTATTATGTTTTATAATTAATTTTTTAGATTATAATGACTGTAATGATAATAGATTTTCTAAAGGATATTTCCATTGCAAAACTTATAATTTAAACAAATATGTTGTATTGTTAATTTTATAACAATAACTATTTTAGTGTTTTTTATGATTCTTCAGAAATTATGTAATATGAATTAAACTACCTTATATTTTTATTTCTAGACTATTATTTAATATTGACTAATTTAAAGATGTTAATTTATTTATATTTATATTATTTGTAAAATATATTGTATAAAATCTTTCAATTATTTTTTTTTTAGTACTATTATTTTCATTTTTCACTACTATAATTCATTTTACTATTCTGGGTTAAAAATATTAATAAATATTATAAGAAAAATAATTGAATTTTAAAACTAGTTATTATGAAGACAAATGTTTAATGTCACTTTCAAGATTAGTTTTAATAATAACCAACAATAAAGATGGATTTAAAAACTGGACCCTAAAAACTATCATTTAAATCCCTCTCATATTTCATTTTAGAATAAGTTACAACATTAATTTCCATTAAAGACATAATTGAAGTATATTAATGTAAAATTTCTTAAAAATAATCATTAAAAACCCTTCAACATTTGTTTTTATGGAAAATAATGATAAAATTCATAAGGTAAGGATTTCAATGTTGTTTTCCTTAAAAACTGATGTTGAAATTCCTTTTCAAAGTTAGTTATCATAGAAAATGATGTTTAAATCCTCTCTATATATCTTTTTAGAGGAACTTACAATGTTATTATTTTGTTGAAAAACCAACGTGAAATCATAACATTTAACATCATCTACATTAACATATATTTTTAACTAAAATTATAATTTAAAAAAAACTGATAGACTGTATATTTAACATATATTAATGTATTTTTATCTCTTCATACGATATATAATCCTGAAGGGAATAAACCTCATGCCACCATCCTCCCATGTATTCATCCACTGTGTTCCCACATCATAACCACAACAACTTCCATCTATCATAGCATGTACTATGTTAGAAATATATTTTGGAGAAGTGGTTGTAGTTATCCATCTATATCCTCTAAAACCTAGATATTAGATAAAATACTAAACATCCAAGAACACATATGGGTGTTGATCATGTTACATAACTTGGTCGGTAGTGTGTCATAAATAAAAAAATATAATAGATATATAATAACACACATACCCAACCTAATGTTATCTATATAACACATAAATTATAATTAAAACCACCACTATTGTACATCAAAATTATTTCCACTCCTAATTAGAATATGAACCCAGTCCACCACTATAGCATGACACCTTTATTTCAAAACAAAGAATCAATACCTCATATTCTACACTGTAATCATTAACACATTATTTAATTACCAGCTACATTATAACTCATCCTTTATTTAATTATTAATACTGGCATTTCCCCAATTTATTTATAACAACATTGATATTTACCATATAATTTTCATTCATTAAGCCATATATAATTTAAAATTTTTAATATATATAATAACTTATACTGCAATATTTTTTTTAAAATTACTACAATACATTTATTCAATTCTGTATTATTCATTAATTCCAAAAAAATGCCATTCCAAAATAAATAATTCCACTTTTATTTCATCATTTCATTCAATCCATTACCATATGTCCATGACCCTTACCCATTAACCATTCAATTAGTTCATTTTCATTCCATAATTTTTGGGTTTTGACACATGATCATAATAAACACTAACTATCACTACAAAATAATTAAACCAATCATTATAATATTACCACATCCACAATACAGTATAAACAACCACCCTTGACAGGAACCGGCCCACTTGGTCCCACCTCAGCTAGTAATAAGCCAGATGGGCTACCCTAACCTATTATTCAATAGTCCAAGTGATGGTGACTAGCACTAAGTAGGCATATCAGATATAAATGGAGTCTTTAGCCTAATGTATTTGTACACAAATAAACCTCTCCCCATAAGATGTAATAATAAATTCTAAACAATATAACCAATTACAATATATGTATATATATAAATATATAATTCATATCACAAATGCTAAAATACACATATGTAAATATATGCATGAACCATAATTTAAAAAGTAAAAATACACACCCAAAATCCTAAATGAAAACCAACCTAATGAAACTGAGGTGGATAGATTTTTATTATAAACTAGAACCGTATAAAAATATTTTATGCTACTCTCACCTCTAGGAAACACTAAGATCTTGATCAACCAACATTTTTCCACCAAATTCTCCACCAAACTATCTATCATCACTGTAAGTCATTTCATGTTTAGGTGAAACACCCATTCAAGGGTGAGTATAAACATACCCAGTAGAGCAACCCAAAAATTGCAATGAAATAAATTAAGTAAGGTTCAATCATCTTAGAAATACAAAGGTAAAGGTTAAGACACTTAGGTAAAAAGATTATGAAGATACAAACAAGTCCACATATATTTTCAAGTCAAAGAACCAGGGAAATTGAGTCCCACCCATCAATAACCTAGTTTCATAAGGAAATCCAAGACCCTGAGAGGCCCAAGATGCTAAGCTACCAAGCTAAATGAAAACCCATCTAATTTCACTAATAGTGATGGGGACCCATGACAGTAACAATGATATTTTTTATCCTTAAATAGATATTGTGTTCTTTGGTTTTATCTACTTGAAACTCCAAAAACCAAAATAATACAGAAGATTGTAAGGCATGCATAGAATTATTAGGAATAAATAGTTGTAATATAATTAGTAAATTTATATAAATTTATATTTATATATATATAAGAAAAAACAAAATAAATTTCACCTTAAACATATAACACAATTAAACAACTAATAAATTAATAAAAAAATATTCTTAAAATTTACATTCTAAATTGGATTATTTTTCAAAGTTTTATATATTTATAATTATAGATAATTTTAAACAATAGATAATATACCAAAAATGATTCCCAATAAAAAATTGTATTCATGATATTTTATGGTTATATTTTAAATTTAAATTTATTAGTTTTAGGATAAAAATTGATAAAATTAACATATTTTTTGGATTTATAATGGTCAAATTAGCTTAATATTAATTTTTTGGAATTTTTCTAAAATTAGCTATTTTTTTTCAAAAGTGAACAATATTGTTTTTTAAAGTACCTTGGATTTTGTAACATCTCCTATATATAATAATAACATTAAACTTAAGGAAACATTTCTAGATTTGATATACTTATTTTATGTAAATTTATATATTTGAAAATATTATGTTTTAATTATTAACCTATATTTGGTATTTTAAAACATAAACATTATTTTCTATTTTTTTAAAATACTTCAGACATTAGTATTTTAAAATTATTTTATATAACTAAATAAAATTAATTGGATTTAAAATTTAAAATTTGTAGTTATAAATTATCTTACAAGATTCAAGTTATTTTTAGGCATAAATATTACTTTAACTTGGTTAAATATTAGTTACCCTGGTAAAATATAATATTTCACAGAATAATATTTTTACAAATATTGTGTATTTTTGAAATTAAATGTATTAATTTAAATTAAATATGTAATATGTGTTAATATATATATATATATGTGTGTGTGTGTGTGTTTGAATTAATAATAATTTAATGGGAAATCAATGTAAATTAAACTAATAACACTAAATAATAAAATTATATTTTTAATAAAAAAGAGTTCTTCAACACATTATATGTTTTAATTTAAAAGAAAATTTTATCATATATAGAAATGGAATTAGGATTAATGGAACTGAAATTATGATTATTACATTTAAATTTGGGAATAATGGTCTACTTATATTTATATAAATAAAATAATTTCAATGATTAATATTTAATTAAGAGTAATAAGTGTTTAAATAAAAAATCTAAGGTGGCTCAAATTTTCCTAAATTTACATGTCCTTTAGAAATTATTGAAAATATTTGTTAGGTTTTAAACTCTTACCTACATATCTCACAAAAAAAACAACACCTAACAGTCATGTGTTTCCATTAATACCGGTTACTTTCCATTCTTTTCCATGGAAAAGTCCCCCTCCCTCACTTATAAAAGAGGGATCGATTCCAACCTTTCAATAATTCACTCCTATTTAGATTTTTTATTCAAAACCTACCTTAAATTTCCTTTAATTCAATTACTTTACATTCTGTAGTTCCCCTAATCACCAAAAATTATCTTAAGTCCCTCAAATCTATGGCCTTTATTAATAGGAAGTTCAAGTTCTCAATGTAGGTATCACATATTTATTATCATTTAATTATTATTATTTAATTTATTAACCAACCATAAACATACTATAATGATAAAATAATTATTATTAGTTTTCATAGATATTATTATAATAATTATAAAACCATTATCCCTTGTCTACTAAGAAAAATAATAATTTTCATTAATGTGGTGTACGGACTGCCACATCCATGAAGTGATGCTTTCAGTTTTTCATCACCACCTCTAATGGATTGTATTAATGATGGAATTGGTGAACAAATATTATTTATATAATGTATTTTTAGTTATTATATGATCACATACTATCCACATTCACCCTTCTCATTTGTTGTGTAATGGAAATTCTAATCTTGTTTTGTGCATACTACTTTCTCGATGGAGAATAATTTTTTTGTTTTCCTTCCAGTTTATCATTGTTTATCCCTAACAATTAAAATACGGTTCACCATAATTAAAATATAAAAATAATATCATTATTATTATTCTTTATAATTATATTATGTCAAAGGAAACACTTCATCAACTATACCTTCCAATCGAGTTAAAGCAAATTTAAGATTTGGTCGGTTTGAATACCTACTTGAATAACGCTATGAAATAATATAATGGATTATTATAGAAAATTAATTTCTACTATAACATGAAATAAATATGTTAATAATTTTTTTTTGGAATCTTTTAAATGATACATAAATATTTAACTCATTAATTAAGAAAACATCTTTTTTATGTTGAAAATCACCAAAAAATAGTTCGTTGTCGATTTATTATTCTAGGATAAAGAATAAATAACTCATGAAAGGAAATGTAAATTACAAAAATAATTATAATTCACATATTATAGTAACATTAATGAAATTTTAATGATGAAATTTTTAAGAATAAAAAACACTGAGACTGCCCCTATAAAACTACTACAAACCATCAATATTGTAAACAACCAATATGGGAAAATTAGAAAAAAAACTAACAAATATACTCATAGATAATTATTATTAATTAAAATTATAAATATTTTTAGGTATTAATATGATTATAAAATATTATATTAATATAGTTATATTTTTTTAACTATATTTTGGATGTTTTCAACTAAGCGGGGAAATTGGATAAGGGTTTCTTTGATAGAAATTTGAATCCCTTGAGACATATTTAGGTCATACACTATGTTTTATTTTTCATGGTGTAAATAATACGCAATTTTTATTTTTTATGACTATTTAAATATATTTTAGGATGTCAAATGTTTTTCCATGTTGATTTTTTCTTGGGTTTTTTGGTTCAAAAGGTACAATGGTTGTAAGGTTTTCTATCTGAACTTCTCTTCATTGAGACATGTCTTAATGTTTTTCACCTGTTTATTATTTATATAGTATAAATATTAACCAAGAATGTATTTTGAAATAATAAATTATTTAATACATGTTATTTAAAAACAAAAATATTATTTTTAAGATTCTAATTACTTTTCATTCAAAATTTACTAAATTCATAAGGGATTTTCGTGACTTAATTCTATTCCTTGGGTCATAATCACTCATATTTGTCAATTATATTTTATTACTTAAATATTATAAAATATAATTATTTAATAGTCTATTTAAACCTTATTTTCTAGTTAAATCAGGTCTTAATAAAAAAATTTCTTCCTTGGTGATTTTAATGTTTCGTTAAAATGAATTTTTATTAAGAATAATTCCCTTTACTTTTAATTTTTTTTCTTCTATGTAAAAATTTTTACTTCCCATTAATTTTATTCTTTATCTAGTGGAAACCCAAAAAAATCACTAATGATCCTTTATTTCCATTATTTCAATTTTAATGAAAATGTTTCTTTGTCCTTTTTAAATATGTGGGTTTTCAAAATATTAAAAAGGTATTTTCATCCATTAAAAATAAAAATAATTATCATCTAATTCAAATTTTATATTGATAACATATATGTTTTTTTATAGGTCATATTATTAAATATTGTTTTTTAAAATTAAAAAGTTTTCAAATTATTTCCCACTTCCCGAGTTTTTAAAAACTTTAAATCTTTTCAAGACTCCATTATTAAACATTCTTTTAAAAGTAAATATTTTAATAGTATTTTAAATTATCATTTTTAAAATAATTATGTATTTTAAAGGAAATTTTATTAATAACTCTTAATATTAAGGTTTTAAAAATTATTATATTTACCTTTACAAAAAAAATAATTTAATTTTTACATCGATGATATAAAAGGTTCTGTGAAAGGTTTTTTATTTTCACTTATATATACCCTCTATGAATTTTATTTCATAAAGTGATATATTTACCACCATCTATATGATTTTATAATGTGATATATTTTAGAAATAATTGATTTTTTATATCATATAGTCCTTTAAGTTTATGTCATGTGTTGTTTTTTGAATGGTTTAGAAACCAATTCTTTTCCTATAGGTTATTTAAAATATAGTGTAATTTTATTTTAATTGGCCCAAATATGTATGGATGATCAATGGTGGGATAATATATATCCATACAATGAACTAGTTTAATCTTATATCTCATAAGATAATCAAGTGTGGACATAATGAGTCTGTTCAAACAAGTGTGGTTATAACGGGTTTTCTAACATTTTCAATTGTGGACATAATGAGTGTACTTATATAATCATTGGTATAATAAGTTTTCGCACACATATTTTCCTATTCTAAGAGTTGTACCATATTTCCAACTTGTTCATCAAGTTATGTTAAATTTATAAGATGTATTTTATTTTCATTAAATATCAAGTTTTCAAAATTATTTCTTAATATTAAAATTATTATATACTTTTATATCGTGTTATTATGTTATACGACTGTTGAGATACGTTTGGATATAGGTCACATATGTTATGATTAATTACTGATATTTTTAGATGTTATGTCACATAAAATTTTTTATGATTGTAATATGAGGTTTTTTAACTATTATGATATTTATGTATTTCTCTTATTTTTCTTCATGTTATGATATGTTTTAATCTTACTAAATGTCCAAGATCACCCCTTTATTATGATTCCAATACCCTAGTTATGAAGATGATTATATAATGTGAGGTATCTAGAAAAGATTATATTTAGGCATGATTATATAGAAATGTTCATAAGTTTAGTAAGTTAAGATTTTTATAAATATACTCTCTATGACACTAAACCTTTCAATCTTTTGGGTTGTGTGATTTTTTATGATATGTATAAATTAAATTGTGAGATTAATGTATTATTTATTCAATGATTATCTTTGGTTCATATATATTATATTATAAAAGGGTTTATATATTTTTGGATATTATTTTAGATATTTTTTGGATAAGTTTAGACAACCTTAGTAAAAACCATAGATATGAGTCTAAGTATAGGATAATATCCTAGAATATTAGTGGAGGATTGAGTAAATTTTCTTCCTTGTAAAAATATCCATGTTTGGATAATAAAAGTGGATATAGTCTCTAACATAGATCTACCTAGGGAAAATAACCATGAAAAAGGGAATATTGGATATTAACACAATCGCCACCTCATGTATGAAAAAGATGTATAACTGCACACCTAGTTTGACACTCTCATGTGATATTATTTGGTTAATCAAGTGTTTATTTTAAACAACAATAAATGATTGATATGTTAGTTACATTGAGGGACTTTATTAATAAGTATAAGATAACACAACCTAAGGTAAATTGAGATAAATCTCAGATGATATAAGTTGATCTAACAATGATATTAGTTAACAAAAGAGTGGTATCGTTTGAACTAAAATAATTTTAGTTTGACATGATGGTATTACAAATTTAAAAATATTTATGTTAAATTTATCTTTGTCTATCTAGGATATGTTTCCTATAATGGTAATTATTCATCACTCATGTTATCCCCTTTTGGTTTTATTGATGGTTGTAACTAGAAGAAAATATGTTAACCCTAGGTGTGAGGGAAATTTCAAGTTTTACCTCAATAAACAACCTTTCAGAATGGGATATGGAGTTAGAATTTGTTTTATTATTCTAAACCAAATTTCATTAAATATGTTTTACAATTTGAACATATTCAAGTCCCAAAAACACCAAATAAGAGAAATATGGTGTCTTATAAAATATAAAGTGAAAAATACGATGAATTAAAAAATGATAAATTTTATAAATGTCACAAACTTGGTAACAAGTATCATGGTAATTGATTCAGGGGGACTGGAATATGCTTTAATTTTGGTAAAGAATGCTATTTATCTTAAAACTATCAATGAAGAATAAATATTATAATAAAAACAAGGGAGGAAGATATAATTTATCCAAGGGAATCACTAATAGTTAAATGTCTTTTGTATAGAGAACTTGGGAATTATCTAAGTCAAATCCCTAATCCAATGATTACTAAGGATGGTAGGAGTCCACAACCGTATGGACCTAAGGATCAAGGAGAACCCTCTTAAATAACTATTGATGAAGAGGATAGTTGTAATTAGGTGTTTACTTGACCTTCATTCCAAATTAGTGGATTCCTTCTAGTTATATCAACCCTATTTTATCTAATATTATTTCTAAGAACATAAATTCACCACCCTTAGGGATTTTTATTTTTATGAAAAAATTTAGTTTTATGATTATTTTGGTTTTGAAAATAATCCTTTTGAAAATTATAATATTATCCTTTAAAAAATTATTTGGTATTCAAAATATAACGACTATCATCACATTGACTCCATATTTTTTCTTGAGTGATTAAAAACAAATTCTAAATCAACTATTCCATTTATTAGTGAAAGGCTAACTGGGAATTATCAAAGAAGAAAATTTTATCCTTCTCATTATCCATAATACCTAGTTTTGAGATATGATTCCTTGAAACGGATAAAGGAAATAGGTGTTTTCTAGTATTCCATACGATATTGAGGATCATATATTGATCCATATCAACCTTCTGTCCAGCTTTATCTATTTATATAATTAAATGATAATTAAATAATAAGGATGCAATTTACATAAAGGGGTTGAATATTATGACCTAAGCTTTTCTCTTTAAATTAATACTATATTCTATGGTTTTCTCTACACTTGACACTAAAAACAAAACCAATATATACCATATTAATGTATATATATAATTAATAGGTATAAAAAGTGGTGATAGAATAATGAAATATATACGAATGAATATTATATATAATAAAAAAACAAAATAAAATTAACCTTAAACACCAAAATCAATTAGTAAAAATAAGAAAATAATAAAATTAATCTTTATGAAAAAACGTTATTTAATAAAATGGATATTTTTTTAGGTTTTATACATTTATTATTATAACTAATTTTATAAAAATGGTTAAAATTTTAAAAAAGATTCCCAAAAAAGACAGTTTTTCATTGGGTTTTATAATTTTATTTTAAATTTAAACTTATCAGTTTTATTATATGAATTTAAAAAAAAATAATGTAATTATTGTATTTATCATGGTCATATTATCTTAAGATTATTTTTTAGAATTTTTTTAAAATAATTTCTTTTTTGGTGAATAGTTTAAAATATCATTTTTTTAAATACCATGGATTTCGTACGATCAGTTGGATATAAGCATAACCTAAAACATTATCTACCTTTTTATTGACCAAATATATGTTTTATAAGTAATATTGTCTATTTTAAACTATCATTTTTTAATTAAAAACTAATATTTGATATTTTAAAACATAAGAAATATTTTCTAAAAAAAATTTTAAATGAATCATACATTAGTATTTTAAAATTATTTTTTATCAATTGACTAAACTGAAATGAATTTTAAATTTTAAATTAGTTGTTATAAATTATATAATTATTTCCACTTTATTTTTAGGCATAAAAAATATGTTACCTTGGGTAAATATTAGTTACCCTACTAAAATGGTTAATTTATCAAAGAATAATAATTTTCTAAATATTGTGTATTTCTAAAATTAAATAAATTAATTTTAAATTAAATATATAATATTATGTTTAAAAATATATAAAAATTAATTAACACTCATTTAATTTTTAATCAATGTTTCATAAGACTACGAACGCTTAATGATTAAAAATGTCTTTTTATAAAAAAATGTTTTCTGATAAATTATATGTTTTGATTTAAAAGTTAATTTTATTATATTTATATATTAATTAGGATAAATGGATCCCAAATTAAGATTCATAATGTTCAAATTTGGTAATATGTGTCTATTTATATTTTTAGTAATAAAATGATTGACATGATTAATAATTAATTTAGAGTAATAAGTGTTTAAATGATTAATATATTATGGATTAAATTTACTAGATTAAAATGAACTATAGATCATATAGAAACAATATGTTAGGTTATAAATTATTAACTAAATATCTTACCAAACATCCCTGACTAACTCACCAAACATTCATGCCTCTCCATCATATCCCATACTTACCATTATTTTCCATGGAAAAGTCTCTCTTCCTCACTTATAAAAGGTGGATCACATCCCCCCTTTCAATAATACAATCATTTTTCCAAAATTACTTAAAACCCAACCCAAAATATACTCTGAATAATTTTATTTTCATTCCCAAGTTATCATGTTCACCAAAAATTAGCATAAGTCCCTCAAATCTAAGGCCTTCATTGAGAGGAAGTTCAAGGTCTCAACATATGTATCACAAATTTCTTAACATTTCTCTCTTCTTCATTCCTTTTTAAACAAAACATAATCATAGTATAATAATAAAATATTAATCATTAGTGAATTTTTATGTTATTATAATAATGTTAAAACCATTATTTATTCCCTTCCATTTATTAAGAAAAACAAGAATCATCGTTATTGTGTGTGTGCAGATTATTGCGTCGATGAAGCGACACTTTCAATTTTTTATCACCACATCTGATGGATGAAATTAAAAATATTATTTGTGAATAAATATGATTTAATTAATCTTTTTATGGTTTATAATTATCACTTATTATCTACCTTCAACCCCCCCCCATTTTTTTAGTAACATAAACATTAATCATGCGTTGGGAGGACTACCGCCATGACGAAGAATATCATTTAAAGTTTTATTCCAATTTTTCATTATTTTTCTTAATATATTCAAATATGGTTCACCATGAAAAAAATATAAAAATATTATTATTATGATTTTATTGTAATTATATTCAGAAAAAGAAACACCTCTTTAACCATACTCACTAAACAAGTTAAATCATGTTCATGATTGGGTTGATTTGACCACCTACATGAATAATTCAATGAAATTTTATCATTGATGATTATAAAAAATAATAATTTTGTTATTATATGAAATAAATATATAAATAATTATATTTTGGTTTTTTAAAGGATAACTAAATATTTAACTCATTAATTAAGAAAACACCCCAAGTATGCTAAAAATCACCCAAACAATGTTTGTTATTGATTTCATCTTCTTTTATAATGAATAAAGTAATCATGAAATGAAATGTAAAAAAACATAAATAATTATAAGTAATACATTATAGTAATATTAATGAAATTTTAAGGATAAAATTTTGAATAAGAACGAACACTGATACCACTTCTATGAAACTATTACAAACAGTCAAAACTATAAACACCTTATATTGGGAAAAATGATAAACTAACTGGCTTTATATAGATAATTATTATAAATAAAAAATTTAAATAGTTTTAATTAGTAATAGGGTTCTAAAATATCATATTAATATGGTTATGTTTTTATATTTGGTTATAGTGCTTTTTTCTAAGAGGGTAAACATGGTAAGGGATTATTTGCCTCAAATTTTAATCCATTGGGAGATGTGTATTCTATAAACCTTATTTCATTTTTGATTGTGTAATTATTACCACATTTTTATTTTTTATAATTAATTGATTATATTTCTTGATTTCTAACATTTTTTACCATGTTCATTATCTCTTAGTGTTTTTATTCAAAATATACAAAGGTTGTAAGGGTTTTTCATGTAAACTTCGCTTCATTAAGACATATTTTAATTACATGCACCAATTTCTTATTTATATTGTGTATATACTACCGAATAATTTATTTTGACATAATAATTTATTTATCCAAAGGGATTTATAGAATCATATGATTTTCAAGTTTCCTATGACATTTGATTCAAAAATTACTAAATTTGTAAGGAGTTTTCAGGACCCAATTATCTTCATTGGGTCATAATCACTCATATTTATATATTTATTTCAAGATTGATCTATTATAACCTATGATCTGGTGAAAGAATGTTTCAAACCAAATTCTTATTTCTTGATGAATTTAATTTTTTTAATTCATTTTTATAATAATTCTCATTACTTTCAATTCCATGTCCAGATTTTTACATACCATTAATGTTTTCCTTTCCCCAGTGGAAACTCAAACTATTTTTTCCTCCAATGATACTTTTATTCCCCTTATTTAATTTTAATGAAAAGTTTTATTTATTCTTTTTAATGATGTGGCTTTTTAAAATGTTTAAAATTATTTTCCATCCTTTTAAAATAAAAACGTTTTATCATCCACTCTATATTTCATTTTAAAAACCCTCAAGTCTTTTTAAAGGTACCAATATTAAATATTATTTTTAAAACAATTTATTTTAAAAGTATTTCTTCTTCCCCATTTTTTTGAAAACATTATGTCTTTTCAAGTCTCCATTATTAATTATTCTTTTAAAATTAAACATCTTCATAGTATTTTTTCTTCTACTTTTTGTAACATTTATCTATTTTCAAGACAATTTATTATGAACTATTTATATTAAGGTTTTAAAAAATACTCTATTTCCCATCATAATTTTTTTAATGTAATTTGTACATCTATTTTTAAAATGTTTTGTGAAAACTTTTCTATTTTCACTATTATTTACCCTCCATGATTTTTCTTTCATGAAGTTATGTTTTTTTAACCCTCCATATGATGTTATTATATGATTCATTATATAAAATGAGATTGATTATATCCTATGATCTTTTAAGTTTATTTTATATATTTTTTTATAATTGTAAATAATCTCATTGTTTTACATGGGTTATTTAAAATATTTTGATGATTGATTTTAAGTGGAAAAATATGAGTGGATAATGACGAGTGGAGTCATATATCTCTCTAAAATTCATTTATTTAAGATTATATCTCATGATAAAATGTGATGTGAAAAAAATGAGTTTGTTCATGCAAGAGTAGGAATGGTGGATTTGTTCATATTTTTAAACATGGAAATAATAATTTTTTTTATATAAGCATAAGTATAATGAGTTTTCTGATATAGGTTTTTCAATTCTTATAGTTGATCCACATTTCCAATTTATTCATCAAGTTATGTTAAATTTTCAAGATGTATTTTATTTCCATGAAATATCATTTTTTCAATATTATGTACTAAATTTAAAAGTATTTAGAATTTTTTTATCATAATATCTTGTTATATTACTATTGGGATATGTTTTGAGATAAGTCACATCATTTATGCATACTTAATAATCTTTTTATGATCCTATATTACTCTATCATGTTTTATGATTATCATCTAAGTTATTTTGATCTTTTATTATATTTATGTCTTCCAATTATTTTTCATCATGTTATGATATTTTTTTACCCTTACTGGGCATATGGAATCACCCCTTTCTTATATTTCTTATCCCTGTATTATGAATATGATTATATCATATGAGGTGTCTAAAAAATGGTCTAGTGGAGCATGATAATGGAGAAATGTTCTCAATTGTGGTAAATTAATATTTTTATGATGTTGATCTATAATACACTAAACCTCCAATATTTGGGTTTTGTGACTTTTTGTGAAATTTTTTATTTCAAAAATGAGATTAATGTATTATTTATGTCATGTTTTCTTGGATCACTATAGTGACTTTCTAGGATTAGTGTCATTCAAGGGAGTAATAAACCTCTAATGTAGGACCCTCTTCTTATAAAATAAGGACATAAAATGTGGGATTAAATGAATAAATAAATAGAGGAACTTTTCCTTGATGATTTCTGAAATATCAATCAGGGGAGTACCAAAATCTATTGGACCTTTAGAGGACCCATGCCTTGTTAGGTGAATGGGAGAATTGTCTCAATGACCAAAATATAGAGGAACCCCACCCCAATTAATATAGGGGAGTATAAAACTCTAAGTCCCTATGGGGGCCTATGTCTTACTAAAAAACACAAATAGGGGAGTACCAAACCCTAGGGAACGATGTTCTCATCATGTTTAACCCTAATAATCGACCCTATAGAGATAAATCCAAAACCTAACTGAAAGTGAGGCCAATTTTCACCTATCGATCGGTCAAGGTTCTGGTGCTCTGGTAATGTGTATAGAAGCACTTGGGTCGAATCCTCAACGATGATAGTTTTTAATAGTCTGTTGTTTTTTGTTAATTGTATTCTGATTGGGGGGGTTTGTAGAGATTATGAAATAATTTATGGATAATGTTTGATTTAACAAATTGATAAAGATTGGGTTGAGTTTATCTTTAGGTAGTTAAACTTGTTATATTCTCGATCCTTTATTTGTATTGCATTAAATTAACACCCATGTCACAAGTTGTCGTTGATTGGAATTCTAAAGTGTTAAAGCTTTAATCTAAGCCTTAAATTAACTAGGATTATAATAATTATCAGTACATTATTGTTGTAGTTTTGTTATGGTTAAAATAATCCATGGAATCCATATTATAAACAAAATATGTCATTAATCCATGACATGTTAAGTCCAATATACACAATGTTAATTCAAAGAATACTCATTTAGCAAAATCTCTCAATCGCTTAACATACATAAATTACAACTCACCCCAATGAGAGATTTAAAATGACATTGAAATGATTAATAATATGGTTCTAATGATTATGAAGAAAAATTAATAACATAAGAAATATAAAGGGATAAGAAAAGATTGGTGCGACGAACACACACACACAAATAATAAAGGGAATTAAATACTAACTTTATATTGAATGAAAAAGCATAATAAGGGTAGTGGATTTGATTGTATTTAAAATATTTTAAGAACATTAATATTAAACTATAGAATTTGGATGAGAATAAGAGATATTGAAGAAGAAACATTCATTAAAACAGAATTACAAAAAAAAATACTTACAAGATTACAATAATGAAGAACACAAAAGTAAAAGGAATAGAAGAGAGGAGGAAAGGTCTGTCAAGTAAAAACTTGGGTATGTAAGGTCATGTCAATCCTTTTTAAAGGATTTGGTAGTTCCAATTGATGATCCTCTCTTCTGAAATTCCATCTACATTGATGGAGATGAGGGGGATGTATTTATAGCCCAAAGAAGTGAACTGTTCGAATTCTCAATTTGTCCCTCTACTTGGCTCAATGATTTAGACATCCATAAAGCCAAATCTCGAGATATATCCTTCTTAAAAGTTGTAGATAATAACTGTGTCTGACTAATCTCAAAATTGGGATGATTTTAGACCTATGGAGCCAGAGTAATGGCAGTTTCAATAAAAAGGTTTAAATTGTCCATTTTTATCCATTCTTTTTCGATGGACAAAATGTGAATTAATTTTGGAATAAGAATATGCCATAAAATATGAATTATTTCTTCAAAAAAGTGGTACACCTATATTTCCTATTTCACACTGAAAAATATCATCTTGATTGGATTCTTACGTCATGATATATTTCATGAATACTATACTAATTTTATTTCTCAGACAGAATGGTGGGCTGAGTTTAAATGAATCATTTGGGACCCTTTTCTTTGGAATTGGGACATGAAATTTTTATCCAAGACTCTTTATATTTTCCCCCAATATTTTGAGGATATTTAAGGAATTCTAACTTCTTTATTGATCCCAGAAATTAAATCTTCATGGCTGATTTAGTTTCTTCCCAGATTCTATAGGATTTCTTGTGTGGTCTATATGGGCCATCAAATGGAAGAATTGGCCCATGATCCCTTATAATGAAATATTTTATATTCAATTAGGAATCCTAAAAAACAATAACCACAAAATTTGGATCAGTAGGGGTAGTTATAAATAAAATAGTAAACTGACTCAATTGGACTACTTCTAAAAATGCTCAAAAATTATACTTAGTATTAAAACATTTATATTTCACAAAACTTATGCACATTTCATATAAAATAAGTAAAGGTAGTATATAATAATTCATGAAATTTTTAATAAAATCAACTCACCCACACTTAGTCCTGTGCATGTCCTCATGGGAAACAAATATAAAAACATGACAAAATCATTTTCACTCACCAACAAATATTAAAATTTTGTTTTTCCAAATCAAGGGAGGTTTAGACAATTTTACCCATCCATATTGAATTCCACCACAATTTTTTATAGAAATAATGTTCCAAAAATAATTCATTTTTTCATTCTCAAATTTAGAAATGGGAAATGGTGGCACACAAAACTTACACCTCTCAAGATGATAAAATTCATTTGTAGAGGATCACTCTTTCACCAACCATAAGTGAAAATCTTAGAGTTTGAAAGAGATGTCAGCTTCCAATCCCTATCCAAAGTGCACAAGAATCAAGAGGTCTTTTGAAGGGGTTTTTCTATAGCTATGGGATGGTAGGAATAAAATGTCCAAGAGAGAGAAGAAGAGGTGTAAAATACCAACATGGAAAAAGAAATGTATTTTTTTTGAAATGTGACATGAATGGAAATGGAAACACATATTTACGAGGGAATGAAAATGTAAAATAAGACACAAAAGTGGTAGGAAATATTAAGGGATTGAGAAGATGGAATATTTAAAAACAAAAAACTTCTCCCAATGACATAAAAATATAATGCAAGTGTTCTTTTTTTTCTTTTTTTTCTTTTTTTTCCTTTTTTCAAAAGTTGAACATGAAACAGATATCACACTCATATCACAACCCCTGATTGATCTAATCACAACAATAATTGTAATAGTTATAACAAGATAAAAGGCTGAGAAATAATGATTTTTTACCTACACAATACACATCCCTTTTTTATTTTATTTTTGAGTTTTTTTTCACTTTTTTAATTTTTTTTTTTTGAAAACTCGTCATTAAAATTTAAACAATATTTCATAAACATATATACATTCCCAAACCCCACTGAAGGATTCCCACACCCCACTTAAGGAGAAACTCTCCCCCAAACTAAATTGGATGCTTTCCCTCAAGCGTATGATAACATGGTAAAATCAAAAAAGGGTACCCAAAATGAAATCCATTTCCCCCAAACTTAAATTTCAAAAAATTATGCAATGAAAATTCATGTTGATATTGGGTGGGAAAAGGTATTGGTATTGTAATGTGGCTATAAAATAAAAGGTTTTCATAGGCTTTAAATGGCTTTCAAAAGGAGGATTAATGTAAGGGAAATGGGAGGCAATTTGGCTATTGTGATTCTCATGTGGTTCATAAAATTCATCTATCATATTAATGCACACTAAAGTAGGAAATTAATATCAAAGGTCCACAAACTCAAGACTCAAAAATAGGGGTAAAGAAACTCATTTTCCAATGATGGACATAGGTGGCCTTGGCATGAATGCTAATTTTGTTCCTCACAGTTGGGGGAAATCAGTTTCCAAATCATTAAAGTGAGCATTAAAAAAAATTTGGTTTTGAAACTATAATTTATTCAAAGTCGTGATGAAAATTAAAAATTTTGAGATGAAAACATGTCTGCTGACTCCCCAAAAATGTTGGACAATGTTTCAAAACACGATGGTGAGTAAGCATGACTCTTGATTTTTTTTGTATTTTTTTTTTGTTATTATTTTTTTTAGGTTTCTTTATTTTTTAATAAAGACTCACTCACAAGAAAGAGAAAGAGAAAAATAAAGGTTGTGATTGAGAAAGTGTTAAAAATGAAAGATAGAGGAAGAAGAAGAAAGAGGTAGATGGAGGAAGAGAGACATAGAGAGTTAAAGGGAAAGAGGTGCCCCTGGTTTGGATTTGGTGGATTGTCATATCCATCTAGTTGTGGGTCGATTGTAGAAGTAGGGGATCCAGTGGAAGTAGATATTGATCTAGTATTGTGCATCCTCTCATGTTGATGCTTTAACTGATGTTCATTAACCATGAATTTCCTTTTGGACGAGGGGTCTTGGACTTGCACTACACCAAATGGGTAAACATTTGTAATAAAAAAAGAACTTTCCCAATGAGAATTAAGCTTACCTAGGTGATGCCAAAATCAATACTTGAAGAAAATTACCTTTTCACCTTCATGTAATACCATTCTTAGGATGTTTTTGTCATATAGTGCCATGGATTTTTCTTTTTAGAGATTAGAATTCTCGTATGAATCAATTAGAAGCTCCTATAGGTCAGCCAATTGCAACAATATTTCTTCACCAGATTTTTCACAATCAATATTACAGGTTTTCACAGCCCAAAAAGACTTATGTTGGATTTCAACTAGTATATGACAAGATTTACCAAAAACTAACCAAAAAATATACTTCTCAATGGGTGTTTTATAGGCAGTTCGATAAGCCCAAAGTGCTTCACCAAGTCTTTCAAGTCAGTCTTTTATGGTGGGTTTTACAATTCTCTCAAGCACTCTTTTCACTTCTCTATTTGAAAGTTCGGCCATGCCATTTGTTTGGGGGTGATATGCAGTTGAAGTTTTATATAAAACCCCATTCTTTTTCAAAAGCGATTCCATGGTTCTATTACAAAAATTGGTTCATAAGTCACTGATCAAGGCACGTGGTGTTCCAAATCGATGGAAGATATGTGTCTTTAGAATCTCACTATCAGTATGTCAATCATCCTTTCTAGTGGGTTTGGTCTCGACCCACCTAGAAATATAATCAACTGCAAGAAGAATGTATGAGAATCCATTGGAAGGGGGGAATGGTCCCATGAAATTGATACCCCAAACATGAAATATCTCACAGAAAATTAAAGGCTTTTGGGTAATTCCATTTCTCTTTGAAATTGTACCAAACTTTTGTCAAGTGGGACATGATTGACAAAACTCATGTGAGTCCTTAAAGAGTGAAGGCCATAAGAATATAGAGTCTAGGACTATTCGGGAGGTCCTTTTTGGTCCAAAGTGGCCACCACCAGGCATTGAGTGACAGAATTCTAAGATGGAATAATGTTCATTTTTATCGACACATGTCCTTATTACCATGTCCGCCCCAATTTTACAAAGTTTATTTTCTTACCAAAAATAGTATTTTGAATCACTTTTCAACTTCATTTTTTATTCTTTTGAAACATTTTCAGGAAAAACACCAGAAACCATGTAATTTACAATTGGGGCATACCATGGTATTTTTGGAGTGAGAGATGAATGGTGCTCAGTGGGGAATTCAGGATCGATGATTTCAGAATGAGAAAAATTATAAATTCTACTCATGTGATCAGCCACAGGTTTTTATTTTCCTAGTCTATCTTTGATTACAAGTTCAAACTCTTGGAGTATTAGGATCCACCTTATTATCATTGGTCTGGAATCACTTTTCCTGAGTAAGAACTTTATAGTAGAATGGTCTATGAAGATAATGATTTTGGAACCTAATAGATAGGGACAGAATTTATCTAAGGTAAAAATAACTACTAAAGGTTATTTTTCAGTGACATTGTAGTGATATTGAGATTCATACAATGTTTTTTAGGAATAATAGATGACATAAGTAATTCTTTCTCTTCTTTGACCAAGAACAGCCCCAACGGCTCTATTAGAAGCATCACACATCAACTCAAAGGGTAAGGACCAATATGGGGGTTAGATTATCAGGGAAGATGTAAGTGATGTTTTGAGTTCAATGAGGGATCTCTTTCAAACTTCATCAAAATGTAAAGTGAAATCATTTTGGATAAACTGAGTGAGTGGGAGGGAAATTTTACATAAGTTATGGATGAATCACTGATAGAAACCAGCATGACTGAGGAATGAACGGATTTCTCGAACAAAGTTGGGTTCCAGAAGTGATTGGATCACTTAAATTTTAGCAGGATCAACTTCAATGCCCTCTTTTGAAACTATGTTCCCTAGAACAATCCTATTTGAAACCATGAAGTGACATTTTTCAAAATTTAACACAAAGTTACACTTGACACACTTTTTAAAGACTAGAGAGAGTGAATTCAAGCAAGATTCAAATGAATCACCATAAATGGTAAAGTAATCCATGAATACTTCTATGCAATGTTCAATGAATTACGAAAAGATACTCATCATACACCTCAGGAATGTTGTAGGAGCATTTCAAAGGCCAAAAGGAATTCTCATATATGCATATGTTCCAAAGGGGAAAGTGAAAGTAGTCTTTTCTTGGACCGGAGGTGTGATTGGGATTTGGAAGTAGCCAGAGTATCCATTAAGAAAGCAATAGTGTGACTTTCCAGCTAATTATTCCCACATTTGATCAAGGAATGGAAGAGGGTAGTGATCTTTTCTTGTTTCAACATTCAATTTTTGGTAGTTTATGCACACATGACATTTGTTTTTCCCTCAAGTTGCAACTACCTCCCCATGTTCATTTGTGAAAACAGTTATCCCACCCTTCATAGGTACAACTTTTATTGGACTAACCCATTCACTATCAGAAATTGGGTAGATAATACCATCTTGAAGAAGCTTGGTGATATCTTACCTAACTACCACAAGGATGAGTGGATTTAGTCATCTTTGTGGTTGTCTAATTGGTTTGGATGATTCCCTAAGATGGATGTGATGCATAAAAAGGGCAGGGTTGATTCTTGTTATGTAATCTAGTGTCCACCCAAAGGCCTTTTTGTTTTCCTCTAACACATTAACAAGTTTTGACTCCTTATTTTTAGTAAGTGAAGAATAGATAATGACAGAGTGATCCTGGAAAAGGAATTCATATTTCAGGTGTTCATGAAGTGGTTTCAGATCAGTCTTATCTTTCATTTGTGAGTTAGAAAACTCATGAATAGAGGAAGGGACCTCGGTTACTTCAGATTCATTATTCTTAATATTGTCCAAGGTGGAGCAGTAGATATCAGATCTAATGTGGGATTCAAGAGAGTTTTCAAGTTCCTTTAGATTTATGGAGTCTATGAATGAGAGGTCAACATCAACATCACCATTTATAACTTGGTTAATCATGGTACATATTTCACAAGATCCTTTCTCATTTGAACATGAAGAACATGATGGATTGGGGTTCAATTGACTCTTAGAATTATACTCAGAAGCATGGATGGATAATGTAGAGTGATCCTCACATGGGTATCACATGGCTTGAAAAATGTTGAACTTGACTAGATGGTCACCAAATTCCATGGATAAGATTCCTGAATGGACATAAATCTTGGTTCTCACTGTCATTAAAAATGGTTTTCCTAGAATTAAGGGATATGGAGAAAATTTCATCTCACCTTCTACGTCAAGGACATAGAAATCGGCTGGGAAGATAAGATCATTGACACGAATAAGGACATCCTCGATTATTCCCTCAGGACTGGTTGTGCTTCGATTGGATAACTGAATGACAACACCCATTGGATGTAAGGGACCAATACCAATGTTGTAGAATATGTATTTGGTCCTGAAATTAATTTAGGCTTCTAGTTTTATGAGTGCATCATCAAAGTTGTAACTTCTAATTTGGCATGGAACCGTAAAGGTCCATGGATCTTTGCACTTAATGGGTATGGACTCTTTGGTGGAAACATTTTCGAAGGTCCTAATTTTCCTCTTATGGGTGCACAATTACATAAGAAACTTTTCATACATAGGGATTTGTTTTATGGAATATAAGAGTGGTTTGTTGACTTCAACATGTCTAAACATGTCATGAATTTCAATATCGGGTTCAAATGGATTATTTGGAATAGAAACGGCTTGAGGAAAAAATAATTGGGTTCCTATGTGGAATAGAAATAGCTTAGGGAATGGATTCAAGTTCCTTTTCATATTTCTTTTATTTTAATTTTCTAGGTCAACTTTCAAAGGATGGTTAGAGGAATTATCTTGAGGAATAGCAATTTGTTTTCCCGATCTAAGTGCAATTGCACTTACATTACCCTTGAGGTTGGGTAATGGTTGAGCTGGGAGTTGGGAAGAATTTTATTATTGTTTTTGGATTAGGATGGATTCAAGTTGACCAATTTTGGTTTCATTGTTCTTGAGGATGGAATGGGTGAAAGAGGAAATATCTTACACTAAACATTCTCATGGTTTCTTAGAAGAAGAGGCTTCTCCCGAATTGAGATTACCTAGATTTTGGTTCTTGGGAAAGTGATTGTACTGGTTTTGAAATTGAGAAGGCTCACTAGGATATTGGAATCCAGGAGGAGGATTGTTCCTTTCAGGTTGAGGAATAAAAGGATAAGGTTTTTGGAAGTTACCGACACCTTGAATATATTGGAACTGGTTTGGTTTTTGATGAGGGAATTGAGGGGGATGAGATACAGAATTTCCATACCTTGGGCCTTGGTTATAGGAAGAAGAGAAGGGCTCAAAGTGAGGTTGGTTGTAGTTTCTAATGAACTGACCTGATTGTTGACGGTTGGTGTTCCTCTGATCAAATGCTGCATTGAGTTCCATTGATCCAAATGAATCAGATTGATCCTCTTGAATTTTTGGATATGTGTCAGTTGGATGAGATGGAGAGTTACAGATTCCATAGTTTTTGAAAGGTCCAGGAAACATTAGTGTGGAGAATATGAAGTTGGGGCTTTGGTAGCCACAGCTAGTTGTCGCACAAGACCTGTAAGTTCACTCATCCAATCTTTCATCTTGTTCGGCTCTATCGACTGACTATCTTTGGCTTGTTTGACTTGAGCATGTGCTCGAGTATGGAATCGTTGTGTGTTCGCAGCCATGTTGCTTATGAGATATCTTGCAGCTGCAGGAGTTTTATCAACTAGATCACTGCCACTTGCGACATCAATGAGGGTTCTCTCCATAGGAAATAACCCCTCATAGAAGTATTGGATCAAGAGTTGGTCAGGAATTTGGTGGTGTGGGTAGGTTGCAATAAACTTTTTGAACATTTCCCAGTACTCATGGAGTGATTCATTTGGGAATTAATGAATAGAACTTATTTCCTTTCGGATAGAAGTAGTACAAGAAAGAGGAAAGAATTTCTCAAAAAATATCTGCTTCATGTAATTCCATGTGGTTATGGAACCAGGAGGATGGTAGTAGAGCCATGATTTAGTAGTGTTGGTTAGGGAGAAATGGAATGCTCAGAGTTTGATTTGTTCCTCAAGAACCTCTAGAGGCTTTATGGTAGAGATCACCACTTTGAACTCTTTAAGGTAGAGATGTAGATCCTCACTGGATAACCCATGGAAATGAGGAAGAAGATGAATCAAACCTGATTTGATTTCGAAGTCAGCCTATATGTTTGGATATTGAATACCCAAAGGTTGGTAATTCATATCATGGGAAGAAAGTTCTTTAAGTTTTTGTTCCCTAGGATTACCCATATGTAATTCAACTAGTTGGACAAGGACTGGTTGTTGGGTGAGTTGATTATCTCTTAAGTTCCTCCTAAGATGGTGAAGTGTTCACTCAATTTTAGGTTCAAACAAATCCAAGGGATTGTTTGGGAGGATATGGGGCATTCAAAGAGAGTTGGATGAAAAATGAAGATAGTTTTTTCTTTGGGTTTTCCATTTATGATTTTTATGAGGAAGGCAGGTTTTTTGTTGTTTTTTTTCTTTCAATTTTTTTTTTTAAATTTTGTTTTTTTACAATAACTATAAACTAAAGACTACTTAATTAAACCATCCCTGGAAATAGTGCCATTTGAATGTACGGATGATTGTCTCCTATCGACTAGCCAAGGTTCTGGTGCTCTGCTAATGTGTATAGCAGCACTCGGGTCGAATCCTCGGTGATGATACTTTTTAATAGTTAGTTGTTTTTATTTAATTGTATTCTAATTAGGGGGGTTTATTTGCAGAGATTATGAAATAATTTATGGATGATGTTTGATTTAATAAATTTCTAAATATTGGGGTGAGTTCATATTTAGGTAGTTAATCTTGTGATATCCTCGAGCCTTGCTTTGTATTTCATTAAATTAACACCCATGTCACAAGTTGATGTTGATTGGAATTCCAAAGTGTTAAGTCTTTAGTCTAAGACTTAACTTAACTAGGATTATAATCATGATCAGTACTTTATTGTGGTATTGTATTTATTGTTCCAATAATCTATGGAATCCATACGTTAAACAAAATATGTCATTAATCCAGGACATGTTAAGTCCAACAAACACAATGTTAATTCAAAGAACACTCATTTAGAAAAAGCTCTCAATCACTTAACATCCCTAACGTATAACTCAATCCAATGAGATATTTACTTATCCATTTAAATTATTAATGATCTGGTTGTAATTATGATGAAGATAAATTAAGAATATAAGAAAAAGAAGGGGATAAGAAAATATTGGTGTGATGAACACACACACACAAACAGTGATGGGAATTAAATACTATCTTTAGATTGAATGAGAAATAAAGACAACGGAAGGGGATTCAACTATATTTAAACTATTTTAAGAACATTAATATTAAACTAAATAATTTGGATTAGAATAAGAGATATTGAAGAAGAAACTTTCATTAAAACAAAATTACAAAAAAAATACTTACAAGATTACAATAATGAAGAACACAAAAGTAAAAGGAAACAAATAGAAGCGGAAAGTTCTCTCAAGTAAAAACTTGAGTATGGAAGGTCCTCCCAAGACTTTGTAATGGGTTTGGTCATGTGTATTGATACTACTCTCTTTTGAAATGACAATTCCTTTTAAGGAGAGGAGGGTGATGTATTTATAGCCCAAGGAAGTGAACTGTTTGCATTCTCTACCTATCCTCCACTTGGATCAACAATTTGGACATCCAAACATCTTAATTTCGAGATATCTCTTTCTTAAAAGTTGTGTATAATAATGTTGTAAGAATACTCTCAAAATATGGAGGCATTTGTACCTATAGATCCAAAGTTATGGAAGTTTCAATAAACAATGTTAAATTGTCTATTTTGATCCATTATTTTTAGATCACCAAAATGTGAATGGATTTTGGAATAGGAATATTTCTTTAAATATGAATTCTTTATTCAAAAAATTTGTCCACCTATATTTCATATTTAGCACTTAAAAATATCATCTTTATTGGATTCTTACATCATTAGATATGTCCTGAATACTATACTGATTTTATTTCCCAGCTAGAATGGTGGGATGAGTTTAAATGAATTATTTGGGACCCTTTTATTTGGAATTGGGCCTTTATATTATTATCCAAGACTCTTTTCATTGTCCCCCAATCTTTATAGGAGAATTAAAAAATTATAACTTCTTGATTGATCCTATAAATTAAATCTTCATGGATAGTCCAGTCTCTTCAAAAATTCTATAGGCCTTATTGTGTGGTCCATATGGGCCTTTGAATAAAATAATTGGACCCTGATCCCTTCTAATTAAATGTTGTATATTGAATTAGGAATCCTAAAAAATAAAAACCACACAATTGGGATCAGTATGGCGAGATTTATAAATAAAATAGTAAACTAACTCAATTCGACTACTTCTAAAAATGCTCAAAAATTATACTTAGTATTAAAACATTAATATTTCACACAAATTATGCACATTTCATATAAAATAAGTAATGAGAGTATATAATAAGTCATGAAAATATCAATAACATCACTAAATAAAACATGATATAAATTAGATCATGTAGAATAAATCACCACACCATCACACACTATATTGTAAAATCTCAAGATAGGATATCTTCTCTTCTTAATCCCACATATGGATGAATAAATACCAAAACACCATTAAGGGATCTCATTGGGTCATTCCATCTTGTGATTAAAACAATCATGGTTTGATTCATACTTCCATTCCATAAGTACTTGAATAGCTAGTTTCATGTATAAATTAATGATCCACACACCATAGTTCGTAGTTGTTTTCGTCCTCTCTATGTCATAATCCACGTGTTTATTCCACAACATACTTCTTCACACCACAACCATAAACATCATTCCACAGATCATCTCACATGAGATTAATTTAGGTTATGAAACCACTATATAATATTAACACCCTTATAGTTTTTCTACAACTAAAAAAGAGGTTTTCATGGTTCAATATTTATTATCATGGAATAACTACATCATAATAGCTAGTTTAATAAGTCACAAAACCCTATATCATTGTTTGAAATGACATGTCCTGGAATAATATAGCCCTATATAGAAAAGTCTTTATCCTATAATCGTTTCCATCCCAATACATCATTTCTATGTTTTCCAACATTATCATACACCAATTCTATAATTTTCCCTCATACGTTCTAGATGACTTCAATTAATTAAACTATGATAATAAAAGGAGTATTAAAGAGAATATTTTATAACCATCATATAAATTATGGGAGAACAAATAAAAAAGGGCTCATTTCTAAAAGGAAGGTAAATTTTCTTTAAAATGAAACGGTATTCTTAGTAGTAATATCATAAATGAAATGATGAAAAATAGTAGATAGATTCACAATAAAAATCATGTGATAATGGAGATATAAGTGAGTAAAGTGTCCCACATTAAATATTGTTCAATGTTGTTGCTTGAATCCATACTCTATGAGAGCCTAGGGATCACCAAATGATTGTCGTTGGTCTAAGTATCATCCAAGATCATGGGATCCTAAAATCCTCCACCAAAAACCAAGAAGTTGATATATAAAGTAAAATATAAGGGAGAAAAGTTTTGGCTGATATTAATAAATAAAACATAGGCTATTCAAATAAAAATGAGATACTAATAGTTTTAGTGTGACTATTTGAATTTGGACCAAAACAAAGATGAAATAGGTACCATAAAAATGTAATAGTCCCTAGTTAATTAAAGACCTAAAAAATGGTGTGATCTACACCATTATTAAATCACTAGAAAAATCTAATTACTCTAACAACATTACATGGCCTAACCCCAATTGTGGTGAACACTAGACACCTCTAACACAACTCTCATATGAAAGATAAAACTAAGGGAACCATAGATATCACACCTCCTATGTGAGATTAATTCAAGGGTGTATAAATTTTCACACCAAAACCTAAAATTCCATAGAGTAGGAGAATAATAATGGTGAAAAATAGAAAACCATTCCATAATGAGGCTATTAAACTTAAAAAAGTGTTCAAGATAGAAAACCCAAGACATTAAACCCTCCCCAACTTCAAGTATTTTCCTCCCCTAAAAGAAAGATTCACTAAAATTAGAGAGGGAACTAAGTTGGTATCAGACTCTCACACTCTAATGATCTCTATAAAAGCATTACATAGTTCCACAGAGATCACATAAAAGGTATCACTTGATCTCAAAGAATCTTCTACTACCAATCCATGATCACCATTGAGTACTCATAGAAATTCCAATCATCCTTTATTTTCATCTCACCCTAGTCGATAACATGTGATAGGTCATGAACTATATCCTTAGTAGTGACACATGGAAATCATTATACACCCTGTTCAAATGTGGGGGAAAATTTGGGGGGTAAGAATTCTCAATCACCCTACAAGGATACTTGTTATTAACCATTACCTAGTATAACTTTTGATAATTCACACACAATCAAATGGAATCATCTTCCTTCTTGGAAAATTGCATTGAGGATACCCAAAGAGAAACACTTGGGTGAAAAACCCCTTTTCTACCAAATCATCCAATAAAAACATGACCAATTTCAACTCTTCTAGTTCCATACAAAAACAACTTATTGAAATCAGTAGCATCCTTAGCACCAAGTCAATCATAAACTCTACCTACCACTAGGGAGAATTCCTGGAGAAATAATCATATAAAACATCAATAAAGTACTATAAAACAATTTCAAGATCAACAAAAAAAGATATTTCATCGAGTAAAACTGCTACAACAGACAAAAAAACTCATAAAATCTCAGTGGGAAGGTCTAGTAAGATTAGACCTCAAATCCTATTATCCTTGAAACAACCATGAGATCCCATCATCTTCATGAAAGGAGACACTCGAATGATAAAAATCAACCTCAACTCAATGAGAAAAAAAACAATTCATCCCAATGATGACATCAAACATATCTAGATCAATAATAAAAAAAATATTAGACTCGTTCTGCATCATCAATTGATAACTCCCAAGGGAACTAAAACCCATACTCATTTCTCTTCCCAAGAGGTGTGGATAACTCCATAACAAAGGAAATTATTTCTATTGAAATCTTAATCATATCAAAAAAAATAGATATAAATAAGTGGGAAGAACCATTATTAAATAAAAAAATTTATATCAAAGATTCAATAAATATTTTACCCCTAAGTATTTTTTAAATAACATTTACCTATGCTAGAAAATCATATAATTCTTGAAGTTTCTTCACTCCGAAGGCTTTTGGATAGATTTCTATAGTCTTTGAAGCATTTTAATGTCTTACGGTAGCCTTTGGAGCTGATGACCCCTAAAAATATCAAGGAGTAGACATCACCTAATAGAAAGGTTGTATATTGACATAAAATCCACAAATATTGAACATATTTATAGATGAAGGACGTGAACACATGGTGTGACTGAACTTTTAACACTGATAGCAATTCATAGTCACACTACTAGTTGTAACGGGACGTTCTGAAGAGGTCTACTGTTAAGAACCACCTCCACCACTCCAGCGATAATCCTTTCACTTCCTCATTTTTCCCTGACATGCCATTTAAGCTTAAAATAGGTTTAATAGAAGGGGAGTAATATCCAAACATCTTCAACATATTCAATTATTCCATCATATACATATCCACTATCTCTATATAGGTCAAAATCTTTACCAAAAAAACCTATGATCTTATATCTAGTCACAAACCCTCTAGGTTCTTCGGAGCTTTCAACTGGTCATTCCTCCCAACCTCTTGTGAAAAATGAACCATATTAGAAAATATATTAGTGTACACTAACACAAAACACTCTCTATAGTGAAATAGACTCATGAAACCCTTCCATTCCAATCCCATGTTCCTATATGACTATACTATAGAATCCCACCAATACATGTTGGGACCCTCAGGTCTGAACAATGCACACTTCACCTTAAGACTCTCAAGTGTATCCAAGAATTAAAATAACTTATCAATATTGTCAATCCATTCCTCCACCTCCTCGGGTTCATTGGTAACTTTAAAGGATGGTGTTTTCTCACTCAACATCTCCCATGATCGATCTCTTTCTCCCACTGCTTCTGGTCGTACCTCAATGACTGTGTTATGAACTTGTGGAAAATTTTGGTCAATTACATGAACTTCCCATACAATATCCTTACTAAAGTTCTATTCCATATGAGTATTCCCTTGAGGATCATCAGCTACACCATCTTAAGGAACTCACAGAACACATCTCAGAGGTATATTGTTTCACGCCGAAACAAAATAAATAATCTGGAAACAAAATAATCTTAGTTCAAACTAGAAAACCCACAAGAAAAAACTAATATTAATATCATGAACTAAAAATAAGAGACACACATGCCAACATACCAAGGTAACTTGGGACTCATCACAGAAAGTGATGGTCAGGTGATCATTGAAACATAGATCTCAATCCTCAATAATTCTATCTCTATTCTAACAAACAACCTAAGACAATGACTATTGAGGAAAAGCCACCTTTGATACCATGTTGTAACAAACCAACCCAAAAAACCTCTCAAACTGGTACCCAACTAGACCTATCACATACCTAAAGGGAATTCTTAATCCCCATGGGCTGGTGATAAGCATACAAGCATCAAACAAAAACCAGAGGGAATTATTATCCCAACATGAAGCAACAACATGGAACAAACATACAACATAGACAAAATAGAAAAGATAAATATATATTCCATAACTAAAAAAATAGAGGAAACCAAACAACTTGATAGTATAAACAATATTCGAGTATAGTTCCAACCATAAAGAACTACCAAAATATGGAAAATTGACTACTCTATGTGATATCATGTGATGAATCCCACCATCTCACCACTAGATACCCAACTCAGTTGATAGAAACCCATGTTGCCTCACTGTGATGTCTTGTCTTTTCCTACATTGAAATACATAACTAGATCTATGTACCACTAAATGGGTAAGCAGGGTGTGAGATAATAGGATCAGTAGTGTCTCACCTAGGTGTTCCATATCATGTCTCTGAACAATAATCTAATCATTATCAACTTTAAATAAAACAGGGCATGATAATAGTAGTACAGTTTTTATATCATGATCCTGAAAAACAATTTAATTTCCCATTTTTTCACATTTCAAAATAAAGTAGTTAAATTGTTTTCAAAGCATTTAATATATATATATATATCAAAATAGATATATCATGTTATAACAAATCGAATTATTTATCACATGTCATATCAAATCCAGGGTCATACAATTAAAATAGTATAAACCAAATGTAGTCCAAATTGTCTAATAAGAATAGGTAATAACACACTAAGGAACAAACTAGGTCAAGATATTTGGGACACTCATACCTAACATGGGAAATAGTGTATGCATAAATCCAATAGATATATCAATCGATTCTAGAGAGTATAGGAACACCCCAACAATTGAACATCCCAACAGGTTTAAAAATTCCCAAAAACATTATCCCTATGGAGCATAGGAAATCCAAATTTAAAAAACTTATGAAATTATACGAGACCTATTACTATACATTCTAGATTAGTATATAAGTATTTTCATATACTATACTTTCCAAAATAGTTCATCAAACCATTCCAATAAAACTATTATTTGAAAATAATTTAATAATTCTTTGAAAACCCTTTTTCATTTACCAAAACTAGGGGAAACCATATTTTATAAAAACCCAGTTCCACACACAAAAAAACAAATTAGTCATATTATTCCATTTTATATAATAAAAAATTATCAAAAATAGGAGCAATTTATTTCACCAACATAGGATTGAGACAAAACCACCTACCTCAAAACTCAAGTCTCAGACACCTAAAAAGGGAACCACCAACAATAATAAAGAAACAATAAATATTGATGACCTAGAACTAATCCTCAAATCTTATAAATGATCCAATTCAAAAATAAAGGTTCACTAGAGAAGAGTAAAAAATACATTCCATTAGAAAAACTCACAATGCACCACAAATAACAAGGAAACTGCCTCTGGAACAAGATCTCAAAGTGGATCTATAGAGATGCAATGCAACCTCATTGATGATCCCGCACCGAAAGAATCAATATTGATCAAACATAGGCTCCTAAAATTGAAAAATAACCCTTATGGGTCATGTGAAAAAATAATTTTGGATTAATGAAATAATACATCACTAATACAGCTCCCTAAAATCCATGTCTACGGTATTTAAATGGTGTGTAATCCCATTACACATCATGTAATCCTTGGGACTCAGATACACTGAAAATCCATAGCCATTCTATTAAAAACCAATCATATAAAATTATGATGCATGTAACCATTATATAATATGTTTTCAATTCATTATATGTACCAGGATCATGAAATCTACCAATCAGAACTTACACGTTGTGTACTCCCATTACACGGTGTGTATTTCCCTTACAGACTATAAAAACTACAGATTCTTACATGAAAACTCAAAACACCTTAGGCATCCTCTAAACTCTGGGATAACCTCTTAAATCCATTAACAAAATTATACCTATAGTCTATTAATTCATACAACATACATCCCAAAAATTTTGGTCTGTTTTTTCAACAAATGTTCTCTATCTTTGGGAGTCCCCATACATGCCCAATTCTAGAGGAAAATATGAAAATAGAAGAGAAGTACTTGAAAGAGGGTAATGGGATGGTACGAAAATTGTATTTTAAAATGATTTAATTTACTTTATAAATATATATAATTTACATAAAAATTTAAAAAACATTTAAGTCATTTTTTTATTTTGATACTATCATAAAAGTGACACTTTTAGCAAAAACGATATTTTTTCACTATTCACCTGAAAAGAATTATTTCAAAAGAAAATATCAAACATTAATGTTAATAAAATATTTATATACTAAATCCTAAAATTAAGTTCCTTTTTGCAATTAAAATTCTATATGTTAATAATTTAACTTTTAAATGGAAATATTAATTATAATGAAACTTATTCTCAATAGAAAAATAGATTTTTAGATATTAACTGTTATTTTTTTTTATTTACTATCAATTAAAAATTATTTTTGTGTTTATATAGCATAAAAATATATTTAATTCATGATATATTTATTTTCTTGAAATAAAATTAATATAAATCCAATTTCAGAAAAAATACATAAAATGGTCTCGTAAATTTTATCAATGGATTAGTAAATAAATTTTATTTTTATTTAAAAGTAAAAATTAAATATGTTTAAAATAAAATGGATAAAAGAATTACTAAATTAATAATTACATATTTTTATAACCCTAATTTATAGTTACATATCCCTAGAAGATATTCCTGTCATATCTAATAATAACTTATGCTCTAATGGTAGTCAGGGGTGGTGATTCTGCTAGAATAAGTATCTTAGTAATTTATATAAGTTTTAATTTCTCTTGTATATTATTTATCTCATTTGATAATTTCTTGATTTATAAATGGTATTGGTCTAGGGAAAATCCTAGTGAAACTACTTCCTTTCCAAGCTCAGACAAATGAGCTTCATGTGGATTACTTCTACAACCTGATTCCATTTTATTCATTTTTAATTTGTAGATTTTATAATATGGTTATTTCCTTTATAACAATTAATTCATCTAATATATTATAATGATCAATTTTAATAATTTTATTTTTATAATTTCACAATTTTATTTTAGTTTGGTGTTGTGTGTGAAACAATCTACTGAAGTCATTAGGATTTAAAGGGAAAAATAGTAAAATATGGGTGTTACATTCTTCCACATTAAATAAATTGTGTCCCTGAAAATTTAATTATTATATACTAATGAAAATATATAAAAGTGTATGAAAGATATATATTTCTCAAGATATAATTTCTAGATAGATATCAACCCTCTAAACATAGTAAATGTATATTTTCCACTCAGAATTAGTCAATCCTAAATAAAGGATAATAAGACTTGCATGAATCATAATCTTGTAACCCTTGAAGAAGATTCACATACCATGGATATAATAATGATACCACTATGTGTTTTCTTAATGGGTGATAGTTTGTGAAAATATACATCTAAAAATATAGAGTGATGAATAAATGTACCTAACACCACTTAACTTTCACTATCCACTGTAAAAGTAGTCATTGCATAGGATTTTCTATAAAGTTCCAATTCCGGGTGCCGCCCAAAGGTGCCCCGTACCCGGTTGGTCACATGGCCTTAAGTGCATTTCCCAGAACATTAGAGGCTGCCGAATAGTAGTGAGAGTCTTCTGTGTGATAGTGGGGAAACTATGACCTCATTGGTAGAGTAACATAGTAGAATAACAATAATATACAATAGCGGAAGCAGTGATACCATATAATAAGAAAACAACGGAAGACTAAAAGTAAATAAAAAACTAGAGAACATATATAAATGATACATATCCCATATGTCTAGTAAATAATCCAAACAAGTCATAATTATTAAAATATAGAACTAAACCAAAGTAAAAAAATGAAAATAAGTAAACTTTATCACCATTGCAAGCCTTATCCTGGTCTCATGCTCTCCAGCGCCACAACCATTAAGTACCTGAAGATGAAGGGTGCATTCCCTTATCTATAACTGAAACAATATAATCTATTTTGGCCTAATAGCAAGACCCAAATAGTGTGTGAGACGAATCCCAGTAGGCACCAACCCAAATATTTTTGCCTAACTGTCGGTGAATATATATAGAAGGGAAAATGCAAAATGAAGTAATAAACATAGAAGTAATCAAATGTAAATAGTCATACAGTTACAAAATACATTTATTTACATTTATTAATTATCCAACCAAACATTCACCAGAAAACCTCTAGAAATAATGAAAATCATCTACAATTCATATCACAAGAATTTTATATAATATCAACTCCAACCAAACATCACTTGGAATGGAAAAAATAGCCTAACAGGCAATTCTAGATGCAATGGCCAATATCAAACAAACATGGGAAAAATTCATAAACTAGGTAATAAACCTAAATCATAATCAAAACCCTTTCTCATGAAAACCAAACATAGAAGGAATCAAATATGGTTAAATCTCTAAAACACACAATACCCTAAACTAGGGTATTCGGCACTTTTTTGCACATATAATCCAAAGACGACTATGGAAAGGAACAAACCACCTACCTTGACATTGTACGATCAATATAGTTTAAAATCATCCTTTGAGTCAACTTAGAACATCATGGATCTACAAAAAAGTCAAAAATTATCATCCTAGGATATCTCACAAAAGAAGATAAATCAGGAGGAGAGACTCAAGAAGAAGGAAGAACTCATCGAGGGGTTTACAACACAACTGATGGTGTTTGATTTGTAGAATGGATTAAGGATCCGAGGATCAATGAATAATCATTTCTCCTATTTCTCCTAGATGAGATGGGGTTAGAAGAAGACAATTTATGGAATTAGACACGACCCCAGTCTAATTTAACAAATAAAAATAAAATTACATGGCGTGTTCATTTAATGTACAAGCTGTGTACATGCCTTAATTGCCCATCGCTTTAGGTGGTCTCTCGGTCATCTTACACGGCCATATACTCGGCCGTTACATAGCCAGTACACGGCTACCCATAGCAACCGGGTACATGGTGTGTACTAAAAAGTACATGGTGTGTACTTCTAAATTTTCCAAATTCTCCCCTTTTTCTCAAAAACACCCGAAATCAAGATCCATACCTAAAATGAAGATCTGAGTTCTTACAAAATTCCCCCCTTAATTAAATTCTACACCAAAGTTCCCAAAAAAAGTGGCGTAGAAGAATAATCATTAAAAAGCTCTGGCCACTATGATCGCACATCAGTCCCCCTCTCCCAAGTCTCATATTATACTCGCATGTGCTACCACAACACCCATACCAGAGGAACAGACCATCCATGGAGAACTTTTTCATTGTGATCTATAATCTAGATAGGATTCTCCTCGAATGATGTATCCACCCCTAACCCAATCTCCTCGAGTTGAAAAACAAGTGATGGGTCAAATAAGTAACATCGTAGTTGAGAAACATGGAATACGACATGCATATCCTAGTACCTCTGAGGTAACTATAGTCGATAGGACTCTTTCCAAAACCTCAAATGTCCTGACATATTTCTTTGAAATATTTTCTTGTCTTCTAATCCTCACGTGTCCCAACCTCGGTTTGACACATATGAAAACCTGATCACTGACCTTGAACTCCAGAAGTCATCCCCATCTATCAGCATAAGACTTCTGTCATGATTGTACAGTAGCCATCCTCTTTTTAATCAACTCCACATACGTTGTGGTCACCTAGACAAGATGATGTACTAGTATAACTACCTCTCCTACTTCTATCCAAAATAGGGGTGATCATTATGACCTACCATACAAAGCCTCATAAGGTTCCATCTAAATGGTCACCTAAAAACTATTATTGTAGGAAAAATCCACTAGAGGTATGTTTTTCTCCCAAGAACCTCCAAAATCATGGAAACATGATCGAATCATATCCTCCATCACCTGAATCGTGCGATCGGACTAGCCTTTTTAATGGGGATGGTAAGTTATGCTCATAAGTACCTATGTACCCAAATTCCTCTATAGTCCCTACCAGATACAAAAAGTAAAACAAGAATCCCTATATGAAATGATAGAGTGTGGAACCCCATGAAAACATAAAATATCTCGAATGTAAAACTTTCCAAGATCATCAACACTGAATTTCTCCTTGATTGATAAAAAGTGTTCAACCTTCATGAGTATATCGATAATTACACAAATTGCATCATTCCCTCAAGGTGAACTTCGTAAACCTGTCATGAAATTCATCACAAAATCATTTCACTTATACTCAGGAATGGGTAACTTATGTAGAAGCCCAACTGGTCGATGAGGCCCCATCTTCACTTGCTAACATGTGAAACATCTCATAACAAAATCAAAAACATCCATTTTCATACCTGGCCACCAATACTGATGGTGTAAACCTCGATGCATCTTGGGGACACCGGGATGTACTTCCCAAGATGAAGTATGAAAATCCCACATCAGCTCCTCACGTATGTCTAATGACACCCATACGCATCCATGAAAGAAAAAGATAACATCCTCACCTATGATCCACCTAGGAGTAGGGTCCTCTCCTAACACACTCTCTCATGGGACTAGGCCTTCAGAATCTAATAGTTTCATTATACGCACTCGATCAAGTAGAGTATAGGTAAAAACTACAGAAGAAAGAAAAGTTTACCCCTGTCTATCTTGCACCTCCAAATGCATCTCAGAAAAAAGAGTAATAAGCTTCCACTCACTACTGGCCTCTTGAACTACAAATATCTGAGTCCTACTGCTTAGTTCATCTGCCACTGCATTACCTTTCCTAGGCGTATATGCAATCTCAATGTCAAAGGACAGAAGGTACTCATCCCACCTTCACTATCTCAAATTCAGGTCACATTGGGTAAAGATATACTTGATACTCATGGGGTCAGTGTACACCACAAAATGCTCTCCTAGTAGGTAAGGTCTCCAACAACCTAAATCATGCAGAACTGCATCCAAATCAAGATCATGCATTGGGTAATTTCTTTAATGTAGCCTCAACTTCTGAGACTGGTATGCAATGGCTCATTCCCCCTACATAAGCACTGATCCCAGCCTGATATATAATGCATCATAATAAACAATGTAACTCTTTCCCGGCTCTATAAAAATTAGTATCAGTGTTGAATTCAACCTCCATTTTAGCTCCTGAAAGGCTGAATTTTTGGAATCCATCCACATGTACTTTGCACCCTTCTTAGTCAGGCCCTTCAGTGGCACTTCTAAGTGTGAAAAGTCCTGTATAAAATTTCTATAGTAACCAATTATCCCTATAAAACTTTGTACCTCAAAGATGTTCTTTGGATGCTCCCAGGAAACTACTACCTTCAATTTCTCTGGGTCTACTGATAATCTTTTCTCTGAGATAACATGACCCATGAAGTGAATATGATCCATCCAAAAGTGGAATTTTGAGATCATAGCTTATAACTGATTCTCTATTATTGTACTCAATATGATATCAAGATGTCTGGAATGGTTGTTTCTAGTGTGAGAGTAACCAAGATATCATCCACGAAGACTACCAAAAAATAATCCAAGTATGGATGGAACACTCAATTCATCAGTTCTATAAAATCATCATGTATATTTGTGAGACCGAACGACATAACCACATACTCATATAGACCATACCTACTCTGAAATGTAGTAATAGGTATATCTGATGGTCTAACACATAACTGATGATAACTGGATCTCAAGTCAATCTTAGAGAACACCCTAGCTCCTTGAAGATGATTAAATATATCATCAATCCTCGGCAATGGATATCGGTTCTTTACCATCAGCTAGTTCATCTTTCAATAATCCACACAAAGTCTAGGGGTACCATCTACCTTCTTTGCAAACAGGACTAGTGAACCCCAAGGAGAAGTACTGGGTCAGATAGAGCCATTTTCCTGTAACTCCTATAACTACTTCTTGAGCTCCGGTAACTATGGTGAATCCATCCTATAAGGAGGAATGGACAATGGTGAAACTCCTGGTGCAAGATCAATAGAAAATTATACCTCTCAATCTGAAATAAAACCTAAAAAATCATCTGAAAATACATCCTGGGGGAAATTCCACCTGTGAAGTCCCCTAGTCATCCAAATACAAACTAGAAATTTGGGTTGTAACTCCTCCCAACCCATGATGCTCGGGTCCAGACCTACTCACATGAATATCTCATTCACCTTTATGTAGAAACAAATCTCCCTCTGGTGATGTGAAACTCACCCTACAGCGATGGCAATCAACAATGGCCTGGAAGATAACTAACTAGTCCATTCTGAGAATGATGTCACCCATCATCTCTAAGACATAAAGGTCCCATAATAAGTGACACCTTCCAACCATAATATGGAACTCTATTCACTGATGTACACTAGTCGTTCTAGTCCCCAACGGTGTGTCCATTGACAAGATATCAATAAAAGTAAAGATACAAATCCCAATCCTCTCCAAAACAGGAATAGATATAAAGATATGGGAATCCCCTATATCGAAAAGAGAATAAGATAAAACCAAAGAAACCAAAATAGTACCTCTAACCATAGAGGGTGTAGGATCCTTCTCTTTTTGGGTCTTCTTCATTGCAATAGTCGGACCTCCACCATGGCCCTATGAAGTTGTTTGTGATCCCTGAGCTGATCCACACTACGGCTATCGAAAAAACTATGTCTGACTACTGTCGCCACGACCTCCACCTCAGCCTAAATGGCTTAAAGAACTCTAGTTCCCTTACTGATGAGAAACGGGTGGTCCTACACCTAAACATGGAGTCATAGAATAACCCCGATCATGAGCGGTTGGTGAGAAAAACTAACAGAAAAGCTGAAGATGACCCATCTTGTCGTAAGATTGCCACTCAACTAGGTCTCTTATGCAATGTGGCCCTGTATGCCCACTCATTCTACACTAGTAGCATAACACCTGGCTACCTGAAGGAGTATCTCACCTACTCATATCTCTATGCATAGACTCCCTCTAACACTTCCTACTAATGTTCAGAGGAATACCAACTCCATATGTCGATCCGCCCTGGCTCATAGTGCCAGAATCTCTTAGGTTGTGCTCTGTGATTAGTGCCTGGTTGACTATAGAAGTTATGGAAGTTAGCCTGATGATTTTCAACTAAGATCAGATGTCATGCATGAGACCATCCTCAAACTTCATCTCCAGAAATAATTCATCACCCCTCAAAAATGGTTTTGAATCAATGTAGCTCTGTGAAGAGAGAATAATACTCCATGACTGAGAGTGTACCTTGATCCAAACTCATGAACTCTTATGATCGGTCGGCCATCAAATTCTCTAGGTAAAAGTAGTTATAGAAGGTCAGTTGGAACTCATCCCAATCCATAACTTGTTGGAGTCCTAGTTGTGATATCACATTCCATAATCTCTTAGCGGAATCCGGAAGTACTTATGTAGAGAGCTTCACCCCCCTCTCTGGAGGCATCTAGAGATTCTCAAAGATAGATGGCATGGATTCAAACCATGAATCTCTAACCTAAGGTTCTCTATCCCCTAAGAAATTTGGAGGATGTTTCTATTGAAAAACATATGTCAACTCTACCATGAATGGGGTAGCATGCGGTGCTCCCTGGAAGGTCTGCATAAACCCCATGAAGCCTTATTAGAAATGTGCATCAAAAACTGTATCAAGAATGAAGGATGGTTCCAAGATGGGCATGATGGGAGGATCTGCTGGTAGTCCATGTTCTACCATTTCTAGTATATTATCATTGCCCTGTATCTGGTGTACAACCAGAGGATGTCTCAGAGTCATGACTCTACAATTTCAAGTGCACACCTAAGTTCAAGATTATCAAGGACTGAAACATAGAAGTTCAATAAAGAAACATGAGAAAGAAAACATTCATGTTTTAAAAAAAATGTTACACTGTGTGTATACCCTCCACACAGCGTGTTCCCTTAGGTTTCAACATGGGCATATACTTATTCCAAAACTGGTCATGTAACACCTCAACAAATGGTGTGATATCCTTGAGACATGGTGTGTACCCCTGGTTGAGTTCCTTTACATGGATAAACACATTGTTCCTTCCTGGGTAACACTACATGGTGTGTATGCCCTGGACACAGTCTTTACCCCATAAGTTATGATTATCCATGTCTTTAGTCACACGGTCGGTGACACGATCGGCTCAACATAGCTTGAAAGAACGGAACACGGCATGTACAACATGAGTTTCATCCACCCGTGTCATTGGTCAAATGACTAGATAAATGTCTCTTACAACATGGAATGTACTCCAAGTACATGGCATTTGTCACCAAACATTTCCCAACCTTCTGTCTCTGCTCACACATTCAGTCACACGGCTATGGACTACATGGCGTGTACATTCAGTACACAACGTGTACTTTATTAAAGCATTTCCTTCCCAAACATAAGGATACATGGAATGTATTCATTATCACACATCATGTATTCAGGGTTTTTTTGGATATTAATCCTCATAAACTACTCTATAACCCCATAAAAACATTGAAACAAGAAATAAAGGGCCAAATTCTGATCCTTTGGATCCCATATCCCTACGAATCAAAGCTTGGAATATTATTCATGTCTATCACAAATTATAACAGTGAAATCAATCACATGATCCACCAAATTGTGATCCATGAGGTCCCCTAACACCTTAGGGACCAAAGTTTGGCATCCATTCAAATGAAACATTGCATTTTCCAATACTATATCAAAATAGCAGGTATTTTATCAACTCACCTATCAAAATAGCATGCATATCTAGGACAACATCTATCACAATAGCATGCAATAAATAATGCATCCTAAATGGCATGACAAAATGCAGGACATGTGATCTCTATAAAGTTCTTATTTGATGAATGAGATTGAATACCCTCATCTCATCAGGTTGCAACAGAAATAGAACCTCAATGAAAAAAATAATAACAACAAAAATCATGTGAATCACCCACTGGTGAAATAAAATCAACTGAAACAATTGAAAAACCAAAAAAAAAATTAATAATCAAAGTAAATTAGTTGGTCCCTATACACGGGTTAGCTAATCCCAGGGATAACTTATTTCCAACTACCTATTCTTTCCTATACCTATCTATAATCTCCAAACAGTAAGAAAAATGAGAAAATAAACTACCCTTTGATAACACTTTGTAAAGTCTCAGTTTTTGGTGGTTCCCAAAGGTGACCCATACCCGGTTGATCACATGGCCTCAAGTGCATTTCCAAGAATGTCAGAGGCTGCTGACTAGAAGCAAGGGCCTTGGGTGTGATAGTGGGGGAATTATGCCCTCATTGGTACAGTAACAGAGCAAAATAATAATAATATATAATAGTGTAAGTATTAATACCATCCAATAAGAAAACGATTGAAGACTGAAAGTAAATAAACAACTGGAGAACATATATAAATGATTCATTTCACATATGTCTAGTAAATCATCTAAACATGTCACAATGCTGTAAATATAGTATTAAACTAAAGTACAAAGAAAACAAGTAAACTCCAGCAGCATCGCAAGCCTCATCTTGGTCACATGCTCTCCAACTCCATAACCATCAGTGCCTAAAGTATAAGGTAGTTTTCCCTTATCTATACCTGCAAAGATATAATCTTTTTGGGCCCAAAAGCATAACCCAAACAGTGTATGAGACAAATCCCAGTAAGCAACCATCCAAAGATTTGTGCTTAACTGTCAGTGAATATATATAGCAGTAAAAATGAAAAATGAAGTTATAAACATGGAAGTAATCAAAATTAAATAGTCTTATATTTTCAAAATACATTCATTATATTTTTAATTATTCAACCAAACATTCACAAGAAACCTTCTGGGAAAGTTCTCACATTCTAACCCCTATGGTTTCATAATGAAAAAGACTCTCTGAGAAAGCACTCAGAGTCAATTCCCCCTGTGGTTTTCTAACGATAACTACAATCTCCCTGGGGATTCACTCAATGTCCACTCCCCATGTGGTCTTGTAAAGGTTTAATATAGACACTATGAGGGAGAAATCACTATTTATCCCCCATATGGTCTTGCAACGTAAAAAGTATAACAAACACTTTGGGGAAGCCATCAGCGTCAATTCCCCCTATGGTCTAACTACACCAGGTTGACACATCCCTTTGTAATACAATTATGGACAAATGAAATCTAGAAACCAAAGTAATCTCATATACTATAATTCTAAGTCACTAAAATTCATATCAAAATCATGTCATATAATATCAACTCCAACCTAATAGCACTAGGCATGGAAACAAACATCCTAACAGGCAGTTCTAGACCCAACGACCAATATCAAACAAACATGGGAAACACATCCATAAACAAGGTAATATAACTAAATCATAACCAAAATCCTTTCTCAAGAAAACAAAAAATAGAAGGAATCAATCAAGGTTAAATCTCCAAAACATGAAATACCCTAAACTATGATATTCGACACTTTTTGCACATATAATCCAAAGAAAACTATGGAAAGGCACAAACCACCTACCTTGACGTTTTATGATCAATATAGTTGAACCTTAGCCTTTGAATCTACTTATAACATTGTAGATCTACAAAAATGTTAAAAAATCTCAACCTAGAATATCTCATTAAAGAATATAAATTAGGATGAGAGGATCTAGAAGAAGGAAGAACTACCCAAGGGGATTCCAACGCAACCAATGGTGTTTGATTCAGAGAACGAACAACAGATCAGAGTCTTAGAGAATAATCATTGCTCTCAGTCACTCTTAGAAGAGACAGGGTTAGACGAAGACAATTCAATGAATTAGACGTGACCCCGGTCTGATTTAACAAATAAAAAAGGAATGTACACAGTATGTTCATTTAATGTACACATCGTGTACATGTATAAACTAGCCCCAACATTAGGTGGTCTCTATGTCACCTCACATGTACATGTACTTAGCTGTTACACGGTCAGTACACAGCTACCTGTGGCAACTGGGTACATGGCGTGTACTAAAAATTACATGGTGTGTACTTATGAATTTTTGAAATTCTCTCCATTTTCTCAAAAACACCCAAAATTAAGATCTATAATCGAAATGAAGATCTGGGGTCTTACAATTTTCTTATTACCATTCTCTAGAAGTTTATTAGTGTTGATTTTCATCTTAATCCCTTGTATTAGTGCACTGGTTTCCATAGTGACCAAATTCCTCACATATAAAATATGTTATTTATATTATATACATTGAAAGAACATTATTTTTCACATTTTGTTAATATAAATATTTCTTTTTCACTTGGAAATTTTTTACTTGATTACCTTATTTTCCATAGATCAAACATATTCCATTTCCTTTGAGACATTTTTATAGGTACTGATTCCCATATTATTAACATAAAAAAGACTAAATATTATTTTCTCCATAATCTCTATCACCTAAATTTCCATGAGGATCTCTTATTCTCTTCATTGGTGTGTTTGGAAACTCAACTAAATCCGTATTTTAAATCATAATTAATTAAATAATGTTTTGAAAAATCAAAAGGTTTATCACTCTAGCTCTTATTTTTTTAGGTTTCTTATTGGGATATTATTCGCATTGTTCATAGAAATTGTTAACTTGATTCATTTTTGATTTATTCATTAGTAAAACCAAAAGTAGTTAATGTGAGTGATTTTAATTAACATCATAATAGAATAATAATATATTACCTCATGAAATATTCAACCTCAAAATTTCTTACTCTTTAAAATTATCACATTAACTTTCAGTTAAACCTAAATCACTTTTGGTTTAATTTGGGTTTCATTAGGTTGGGTTCTCTGATACTCTTTAAACTAATTCTATAACATAATTAATATTTTACAATGGATCATACAGATAATGTGAATAACCAAATAATATTCCTCTGTAGTGTTAAACTATGTGTGCAGTTATGCCCCTTTTTTGCACCGGGTGATGATAGATTTAATCCCCAAAACACAACTTTAAAGGTTACTACCTGAATGTACAGATCTAATAGATAATGACTCTACTTGTGGTATTTATATAGGAATGTTATTTCTTAGAAATATATATAATCTTAACCTTACCAAAATTAAATGATTTTATCTTATACCTAAACTTATCCTTATGGTTTCACTAAATTTCTCTTATCATAATATCAAAAAAACTAAACCAGCCCTCAAAAATAATAAAACCATCCATTGATACCATCTATAGTGACCCAAACTGAAGATATCTTTATTTTATTTCATTACCATAAGTAAAACATTATATATCAAAAAAATATCACATGACTTGGAGAAACTTTTGGTTTGGTGTCTTTGAGTACTAGTTACATAGGTAACTTATATTAATAAACTTTTGAACATTTATCCATAATTAAACACTTCTATACCCCCTTCTAGACTTCTTATAAGTTATACCTATCTTCATAACCTAGGTAAGGTAAATATAAGAGAGGGGTGAGATCAAACACTCAGTAAGGGAAAACTTATTAACATGTCATCAAGGGTTATATCATACGAATATGTGAACACATAAGTAGGGAGAACTTTCTTATTAAAAATACATGGTATAATAATATTTTTCCATAAATAATGAAGTAATTACATGTAATATAAAAATAAAAAACATGAATCATAACATAAGTGTGTCACAAAATCATAAAAATAAAACATATATAAATGATATAATAAAATCGTGGAATCATAAAAATGTGGAAACAACATAAAATATGACATCATAAGCATAATTTAAGGATCACATTCAAGACTATCATAGTGAAAATAGTTTCATGGTGGATTGGGTTTATTCCCCATTCACATAAACTTAGTATACAAAGTCCCATGGTAGAATGGGTTCTCTCCCAATTCTAGTAAACATAGTGGACAGAGTCCTCTGGTGGATTGGGTTCACTCATCAGTCCATTTTATGTTATCTTAGGAGATATAAATCATTAACCAATGAATGTTAGGAATATATAATTCCAGGCACACCCATTATATAAAATAGTTTTCTTATGATAACTTCTTCTGAAACATACATTGTATTTCATGATATTAAGACACTAAAATAAACCACACATAAAGAATAAGCATGACAGAATCCATGAAAAAGAGGTGGGTTTCATAATCTTATCTCAAATCCTAAATAAAGGCTATATCATAAGTATTCCCTATATAATGATGAATTGAATAATTTTGTATGGTCATATTTTAATAATAAATATATTTCTAGAACATTTACTTTTAATGTAGAAAAATTCATGATAAGGATCATGGAAATTAAGAATAAAGATAAACCGCATAGGTGTTGCTTTCTGAAATAAGAAAATTATATTTTAAGGAAGGAAAGGGATTATTATTTTCATTTAAACTATAATTGAACTAGGAGGGATATATATTAACTAATGAGGTATTTTCGTTGCTACTAATGCTTAAAAATATTTTAATGGGGATGGTACTTATCAAAAAATGAATAAAATAAATTTCCCTTAAATCAAATTTTACTTAAATGGGAAAATTGTGTAGGAGATGTCAATATGTATTGTACCAAAAAAATAAAATAATTAAAATTAGATATATATATATATATATATATATATAAGGAATGTATATATAATATATGGATAAATTATATCATAATAATATAGAGAAAATGTATGAAATAAAGAGAGTGTGTAATGTGAAAGTAATGAAGGTGGTTTGAAAGATCCCATACCGCATCGTAATATTTTAAAATAAAAAATTTGTGGAGAGTATAAAATGAGATGGATTCATAAATAAATTTTATTTAGTAAAATTTATTCTAAAATAAAATACATTTTAAATGCATACACTATAAAAAGGAACAATTGGTGAAAACTAATCATATCTCAATGAAACAAAATTGAGATCCAAAAACCATTAAATTATGTCCTAATTTGTTTTTTACTTGCCCCTAACATCCTGGATAATCAAATTAATTTTTTTAAAAACTTTACTAATACCCTTTATTCATATATATTTCTTATTAAAATGTTCATTTATTATCATTTGTTATATATTTTTAATATAATTCATGATTACATCAATTACAAGGGGTTGTTCAGTTAATTTCACTACAACTCTTTCAGTTTGTTGAGTGTGGTCAATAGTTTTGTAAAATAACATCATGATATACATAATTTTTTAGTTTTATTTAATTAATTATTACATTGTCACAATATTTATATAGTTCCATGGGATATCTGAAAATGAACCCAAATTATGAATGGAGTCTTAATCGGTTCATTTAAGGCAGTTAAAGTTACTATAACTATTTAATCTTAATTTTAATAATATATTTTCAAATATTATAATCAAAAAATATTAATAGTTTCATAAATATAATTAATAAACATTATATTATTTTTTTAAATCATCCATATTAGTATGTTATGGAAAAATGAAATAATATATTCCATGGAGGTGGTAATATCCACATACACTGATGATGTTCTCATTTTTCATAGAATGGGAGGGTATAAAAAAGTAAAATAATTATAATTTTATAATATTAATAATTTTATAATTATTATATTTTTTTATTAAATAACACTTTTGGCCTATTCCTATAAATAGTTTATGAAAAATATAACTCATCATTTATTGAGGTGGTAGTCCATAAAAACACAAGAAAAAAATTTCATTTTTATCAATGATTTTTGGGGAAGGTATAAAATTGATATTAAATTAGTACAAAAACATTTCATCATACTGAATATTTTTATTTTATCATACCTTTAGGGATAGAGGGTACTTTAGGGGGTAGGAAAGGAAAATAACTAAGAAAGTTTGTTTGAGAACATTACCTCTCCCTTTGGAAGTTCTCCCTTGAGTGACTCCTTAAGAATCGTTATCTCGTTCTTTTGGGAAGAACAAGGATTATAGTAAGTGTTTATAGATTTTAGGAAATACTAGGGTATATTTTCTATTGATCTATATCTTGGTAATGTGTATAAAAATGTATTGGAAGTGATCCCCATTTATAAGTGGGGGAAATGACATTTTTTGTAAATAATAATTACTTCTCAGTTATATCATTACACAATTACAAGATAAAATGGTTTAGAAGTGTAAAAAAATTTATAAGGGATGATAATTTTTTGATATTCTCTCATCCAAATATTGTTTGACATGTTTTAATCCCTTTACCCCCTAATAATTACTTTAACCATTTAGGTTTTTACAGAGGTAATTAAAATTTAACCTAAATAATTTATTTTTTATGAATAGAAATTAATTGAAAATTATTACATAATTTAGACTAAATGATAAAAAAATAATTATATTTTATTTTATTTAAATTTTAATGGTGATAAATTTTAAAAAAAACATATATGTATTACACTTCAAAAAGTGTTTCTTTTTAAAAATGAAAATTTTTGTGTTGAAATACATGATTGGGATAAAATTGTGAATATTTTTTTATTTAAATAATATTTATTATTAACTAAATTTGGTTTATAAAGATTTAAAACAAATCTAATATCAAATTTCAACTTTTGAATACTTAATTATAAAAAGAGAGTACAAACTGTTTTTTATCTAAGTAAAATTTCTCTTATGTTTTAGAATGTTAATCATGGGTTTTATAAATTTATAATAGTATTTTAATATTATTTATTTTAATTTTTAAATATATATAATTTATATAAAAATGTTTGGATTACATTTAATTCATTCTTATATTATGATAATGTTATAAAAGTGATGCTTTTATCAAAATCTGTGTTTTTCACCATTCAGCTGAAAATAAATTATTTAACAAAAATATCAAGAATTCATCAGAAGATAATAATGATATGAAAATTAAAAAACTAATTTCATTTTTTCAAATTATAATTCTATATTTTAGGAATTTAACTTTTCAGTGGAAATATAAAATATAATGAAAAAATTTTATTAGGAAAAAGGATTTTTAGATATTAACTATTCTTATTCATACTTCATATCAATTAATAATTTAATTAGTGTTAATATTGTTTCAAAAATATATTTTATCCATGTTATATTTATTTTATTAAAATAAAGCATAAAGAAATACAATTTTATATAAATATATACCATTATCTCATTAATTTTATCAATGGAATAATAAATAAATTTTCTCTTTATTTAAAATTGAAAAAATTAAAATGTGTAAAATACATGTGATAAATAAATTACTATTTTAATAATTAAATTTTTATATAATATTAATTTTTAGGTACATTTCCCCTCATGATCTTCATTTAATATCTAATAATAATTTAAACTCTATTGGTGCCCGTCGGTGGTGATTCCCCAAGCATGGATCTCATGGAAATTCCAATAATTTTGAACTTATCTCACACACAATTTTTATCATACTATAAGTGTTGTAGCAAAACTTTGAATTGGTCTATGGAAAACCCTATTAAATCTACATACTTTCCAATATTAGATAAATATGCTTCATATGAGAGACTTCCACTATCTGATGCCATTCGTTTCCTTTTTCTTTATAGATTTTTCAATATAGTTACTTCCTTTTATACCCACTAATTTAATAACAATATTATAATGGTCAATTTTAATAAAAAAATTAAAGTGTCACAATTTTATTTATTGTGGTATTGCATCTAAAACAAGCTATATAACTCATTTGGTTTAAAATGAAAAAAATTATAAAATCTTGGGGTGTTACAATGACCGTTGAAAATTGATAAAAACTCTATAACAATGGGTGATTGACTAAAACTTCCCATGAATTGGTCCTACTAATCTCACCAGAAGGTATCACTCAACAATGAAGGAAAAACCTGATCCATCCATTAAAAAAATCATCATTATCCAATGGTAGTATCTAATCTCATATCATACTAAGGGTAACCAATCCATTCAATATATGATATCACAGGGTTTCATCACAGCCACTATGAGGTCCCAAGCTAACTTCTCTATACTAAGTGAAAGACCTCATCTTCAGTTGGTGTGGGTGAGAATGTTATGGGTTCTAGTAGGAATATCTATGCACATGGGGTGAGCTAGGTGCTCTATCTACTTCTCTAACTCTCAAAATAAGGATGAAGAAAAAAATTAAAATTTCTATTATCTGTGATTATGGATTTCAGTGTAGAGAAGACACAGATCATACCTCAGATCATCATAGGTGTTCTATGATCATAACCCTTCATCTCATATATCTGGACATATCCCAACCCTCCAGCTCCCTGAGCCGATCATGGAATACCTATAGGTGGAGCTAGTGGAAGTGGGATATAATGAAATCCATCTTTATCTCCTCCTCCCAGTGCATTGAAAACTCCTCTACCTTAGCTACTTCCCTTAATACCACTCTACCCACCTCTTTGTGGTACCTACTCGCAATGGTGCTTTGGATATAGAGGTCTATCTACTGCCTAATTTTCCTATGTTGCACATTGATTTCGAAAATCACAATTAATTTGACCTTTTCCTTCCCATAAATGGAAAATATAATTTTATAGCTATCAAAAACCTTTATACATCACCTATGAAACTTATCATCAAGTTTGGGTCTATGTATGAGTACACATGTGATGGAACGACCTCAATTTCTATCGATGACTGACCATAGCTGATGAATCTTCTCCTGGGTACTCACCTTTAGCTCAAGATACCTACATCTCCTCTACTAAAAAGTATATTGATCAAAAATTCCCCATATAGAACCCTATAATATATGTGGATGCAAAGGAAAACAACATCGATTCAAATATATCTATAAATTCCTCACTTGAACTTCTATTCTTAGAGGAATTTGTCATGAATCATGTCAAAATGGTACCTAATTAGGTTAATAAATCTTTATGTATTCTTCAAATTAGTCATAGTACCCTATTTCAGCTCCAATAGTTATTCTATGCACACTAACATTAATGTAGTTGGGTATTACACCTCATAAAAGATTTTCTCAAACTATGTTCAAGGGAGAGTCACCTTACCATATGACGGGATGATAAGATTCTACTAGTGAAATTCCATGCCAGAGAGATGTTTGGATGATTGTATCATCATCTGAACAAAGGGTGTATGGATATGTTGGAACACATAAATCCATGCCACAGTCTAATCCTTTATTTTTTGAGGTTTAGGCTTTCTTTGAAACCTATGTTCTAATTATCACTGAAACATATGAAGCACACTCATATAACATTCATCCTTATCTTGTCTCATTGTAATCATCTACTTGTTTATAGGTAGATATATTTTTGTCTGGGATATAGGTTGTGGGTTTGCTTGTTGCACTACGAGTAGAAGAACTACCCCCCCCCCCTCACTTTCTCGATGGGGTCATCCCATGATTAAGTTTCTCGGTGGGATACTCATCATTCAATTGGTCGGTGATATGAGGCTCGATCACTAGCACATGCATGTCATAACCCTACTTTGGGATCTTACCTACCAATTTATGTGGATTAATCTTATAGTTTTAACTAGATAAACCACCATCATTAAAAAATTAGTGATATGAACCAATAATGAAATGGAAATAAACAATTGATCCATATATGTTTCACGTACGATTTACTTATCCCCTATAACCAATACTTTACATTTTTTATTCTACAAGTAGGTTATCAGAGTCCTCATGAATTGATATGTTGGTCATTTCCCCAACATTAGGTTTCTTTACCTAAATTCCAAACTCAATACCCCCTTATACTATATACCTAAGTTCTCAAATCAATCCTCACAAACACATAACTTAAAATTCAATGTCTATGATAAATATTTCTTTGATACCACTTCCACATGACCTAACCAACTAGATCCCCACCTGGGCCAACATTAAGAAAATTGTCTCAGCCCAATCATAGTTCCAATAGGCTAGGGGTTGGTGATTAGCACCAAGTATGAATATAACACATGGTGGAAGTCCTTAACATAATAAAACTATATAAAAACAAAAAACTTCACATAAGATTTATTAATTAAATATAGACAATAAAACAAACATAAATATATGTAATGATTATGATAAATGATAAGATCCACATAGGAGAAAAAATGAATAAACTATAAATTAAATGGGAAAATACATGTTCAATAATACCAAATGGAAACCAATATAGGGAAACTAAGGTAAATGTTTCTCTTTAACAAACCATCACTATACATGAATATCATCAACCACCATTACCTCTAGGAACCACTAAGCTTCGACTTCACGAAAACTGTGTACACTAAATTCTCCACCACACTGTTAATCATTTATATAAAACATGAAGCATGTGGGTTAAATGACCATGAAGGGGTGAGTATATATATAACCATTTGGGAAACTCAAAAATCACAAATCAATAAATGAAGTAAGGGTTATCTAGATCAAAACCATAAAGGTTAATGATAACCCACTCAGAGAAGAAAGACACAAATAGACACAAAAACCTACATATGCTTTCAAATTTGATAACTATGGACACTAAATCCAACCCATCAACACTCCAATATCATGAATAAATTTTTCACCCTAAGAATACAAGCTACCTGTCCAAACCAAACTCACACCCACTCATCAATTGTGATGGGGGTCCTATTCCTCACCAAGATAACTATTGATTATGAGAGTATGTAACCCTTGATTAAGGACCTTATCCTATTTGAATAATATCATTGAACGAGGGAGTACTTGAATATATAAATAAAAACTTTCACCCAAATTATTCCAGTAACATCGATTGGGGTGTAATAAACTCTATTAACCTTATAGAGGTATAGTTCCTTTTTGGGTGTATAAGAGTACCAAATCCATTACTGAATTATAAAGGCCCCTTGCATCATGAATATAGGGGAGTACTAAATTGTAAAACCCTAATGTGTACCCATTCCCTATCATCAATACATAGTAATGGGAGTACCATACCCTAGGTCATGCTTCACTCATCGTTCAGAAACCCATTCATTGGATCTATAGAACTAAATTATAAACCCACCCTAATGATGATTTAAATGGCCTCATGTGGTCTAATTTATTATAGTATCACAATCTATATGGTAAAATCATAGGATATTATTTTTTTCATTACCTAATCTAAGATATATAGATGAAAATACATGTAATTTCCCATGAAGGGATCTTTCAGGATCATTCTCTCTGGGGATCAACATAGTTATGCCTTGAGATATACAACTACACTACATCTACCAAAAAAACTAGTTCAATGTTTTAATAGATTCTCCACACAACATAGATATTGGTTTCTATAATCGTTTCTATGTCACAATCCACACATTCACACTACAAATTCTTCTTCCACACTACATCCATAACCTCCACATCATGGTTCACCTCACTAAGGGTTAACTCAAGATATGTAGTATCTATGTAAGATTAAAACTTTTATATTATTGTATAAAATTGTGAAAGGAGTGGTAATGGTTCAATAAGTAACATTGTAGTGTGAGACTATCATGAATTACATAGTAAAAATTAACAAGACCCAACATCAAGGTGTGATGTGAGTTTTCATAGTGAAATGTGACCCAGAACAGCACATGTATACTCCTATTATTATTTTTATCCCATACCATTGCCTTCATGTCACAATACCACTATCATAAACTACTTATAAACTATGAAAATATAAGTATTATGGAACTTCATCAAATCAAATTATATAAAGACAATGAGGATTCTAGGTAAGGTTTTTGCAATGTGATATTTAATATGGGAGAACGAATCAATAAAGGTTCATTTCTATAAGGAAGATAAATTATCATTAAAACCAATGGTGATTTGTAGAAGTAATATAATAAGGGAAATAAAGAAAATAGTAGATAAATTTTCAATCAAAACCATGTGATAATTATGTGATATGAAAATATTTCTACTTCGGTACTTGTTTTTCATTTTTGCTCGAATCCATATTATAGGAGCACCAAGGGATCATCAAAAGACCTTAAATGGTAAAAACTGCATTCAAGATGTATAAATATCTAAAAACACACCACTAGAAACCAATAATCTGAGATAATAATGTAAAATATAAGGGATAGAGGTCTTGATAACTATTTATAATGAAAACATAGTCTAGCCCAATCATGGCGCAATACTAATGGTTGTGGTACAACTCAATAAAGATAGACCAAAACCATGGTGCAATAGGTTCCATAATTTTACAAAGGACTTCATTTAAATTGAGATCTAAAAACTATCTTGTGATCAATTCCATTCTTAAATCCTCATAAAACATAGTCAACTCTCATAACTGCACATGAATCAACCCCGGTTATAGTGTAATAATAGAAACCGTGGAGAAAAACTCATGTGTAAGATAAAACTAAGGTCACCATACATATCACACCTCCTATATGAGATTAACTTGAGGGTACATGAGTCTCCATGCCTCAAACTAAAATATCATGATTCAGGGGGTGAATTACAGTGAAAATTATAACACCACTCCGCAACGAGGCTCTTCAACTCAAAACTTTATGACGGGTTCATGAGAATAAAATGCTATTAAAACACTATATCATTCAAAAAAACTCATAATAAATTTCACTAATTCTCAACAACCTTTATTCTATTTCATAATCAACCACACCAAACCACCTTTATTACAATACCATATCATCAACTATCAATAACACATCATCACTTATTCCCGAATCATATAAAATAACCCTAATAAAATTTATCTAACTATAAAAAGGATAATAAACTATAATAATCACAACCACAATAATATAAATTATAGTATCAAACAAATTTTATCTTTAATACCAAAACATGATTCTCTTTATAGAAAATCATTGATACCTTAACAATAACATATCAATTTTCAAATTTCAATAACTTATTTAAATTAACTTTTATAAGTGATTATAAAATTATAAACATGTTAAAGAAATAAAAAATGATCATGGTATCACAAAAAAATCATCAATCGATATAATTAATAAATTATGATAATTAACATAAAAAAATATAAAACAAATGTGAAATGCAACTCCCCATTAAAATATTTTAATTTTGATTCATTGTCTTTATAAGGTTAATTTTATATACTCACCCATTGAAAATAGTGTTATGATAATTACACATTCATCCATTAATAAATAATGAAATTTTCAAAACCCCAACCTTGATTTAAATCATTAAGGTGTATAGTGTTATAATGAAAATAACTGACTGACTGAAAATTAATTTTTTATTGAGAATAACCTCCTTTTAAGTGTTGAGGAGGAACCCATCATGAAATCAAGACTTAGACAGAACAAAAGGCCCCAATAGAACAAAATCTCAAGACCGAAAACAACTCACACTACAAGAAAGAATCACTACCCAGCAACAAAAAACATTAAGTCCAAATTCCATTGTCTCATAGATGAACGGTTAGTTGTACCATGAAAAAGCACACAGGCCTGGAACCGATGGCTGAAACCATACCCTCTCAAATGTCTGATTCTGAATATCCAAGAAACAACCAAAATTCATTGCCCTGTACCTCATATGGAACAAATTTTTGTAGATAATTAGTTGGATACACCCTTGAGTTGCAGACCACCGAGGAAAAAACCAAATTCAAATCACCGAAAAACAAACACCAATATAACCACCATCATCCCAAGAAAATCCTCAAGACCATGAACCTGTATAACTTCAGAAAACACGCAGATTCACAATTAGAAAATAGAATCCACATAACGGACACCAGTGACGATATCCATCTTTCCAAATCAAATAGATCAAGGAGAAAATTGGGGGGAATCCACACCTCACACCTCCACTGAAAACCCTCCACTGCCTGAGCCAAAAAAAGGCAGCTGGTCATCTACATTGAGGTCCTCACAGTTTCAAATTATCGAAACCTATAAACAATCCAAACCAAGACACCACAGCCCAATCTCCAAACACTGACTTTGGGACTCACCCGAGGATCATTGCCAAGGACCATCGTGGACCACAAAGATAGAAGAGAATCCAAAAAAACAGAAACAACTGCAAAAAACGAAACCAAAACATCACTGGACACGCGACGGAAGACCCATCACAGCCATATCCTGTCACCGCCGGCCCAGGCTCACGGAGGAACAATGACCACCCTACGCACCCACTGTAGGTGGGGAAACATCCACATGCCCCTGAAGCTGGAGCTCGTCCGTGAGTCGACACTATGCCATCGTGGAAGCCTTATTCAGTGAAAAGGATTCAGATGAGAATCAGGCTGGCAATGATGCAAGGAATTCGAATAGCAGAGCCAAGAGAGCCCCCGCAACAAGGGGTCCTCCACCACAATCCACCTAGAATGAGAGGTAATGCCACACCGACCTGAGGAAATAAGGCGATGGTGACGAGGAGGGAACCGTAGAGTGAAGAGCCCCTTACGGGATCAATCCTACCTTGTTCTCATCCCATTGTTATAATGAAAAGGAACCGATGAACAAACACTACCAAACTCATGATGATTCCCCACTAGAACTAACCACATCAAACTTATATCAAAACATTTTCCAAACTCCACCAAAGACAATGATAATTAATACTATAACCTTACATAAAGGAAAGATAGATAAGAAATGAAAAATAATAAATGATATACAGGGAGAGAGAAGGAATGAAACATTTATCATAAGAGATATCGATCTCATAAATCAAGGTTTATATATAACCAAGGATATGGAAATGTGAAAGCAAGAGAGAAATTGGGGTTTGAGGTAAGGGAAGTAATTTTAACTGATGGAAGAAGCTAACCCATGTTTATTATATAACATTAGGTGCCCCCTCAAAACTTTATTAAGGACCTCACTATGGAATAGTGGAGGTTTGTTAAATTAGATATGGATTTAATGGGTTTTAAAATAGTTATATCTCTTTGAATATTATTATTGTTTCACCCATTTTAAAAACTAGGTTGACCAATGCTATGAAATAGAGACCATGTAAATGGATGTTTTTGCCTTAGACCCTGACTTGGCCCAAGGAACACTATAATATAGAAAAACCACCCTCATCATTTTCATCAAACCTCCTTATCCCAAATAAAACATAAAACCCTCGTAAAACCCAAATAACACCCTCATGATATATGAAATAAGAATTTCATCACTCTCAATTTTCTATATGGATTTCATCAAGATCCTCTAGGAACTACTCATACCACATGGTAAAGACTACCAACACAGTATAGAAATCCCCCAAAATCGAATATTCAGACCTAAACTCCACCAAAACCATAAAATAGAAATTTCACTACACCCAAAATATGACCATGGATCCTAGAATTTAATAGACTCCTAAAAATGGCCTTTTTTGAATTATATATGGAAATATTAAATTTGTATCACTTAAACTCCCTTCAAACATCCTCCTAGCACCAATAACACTGAAAAAACTCAATGTAATGATTTGGGAAAGTCTTGAAATTTACATTACATACCTATAAAATCATTATCATCATCGATAATGAGAAGAAACTTGGGAATAAATCAACCCTGAAACAAAAAATGCCCTAATGTGATACCTATCAAATTGTGAGGTCACCACCATAAACACACCATGCTTTAAGGAAATGAATATGATTAATCACATCATTATAAAATAAAATATCCTAACATCATATCAATAAATATTCATAAATTTTTGGGATACTTATCCTGTATTTATGACTCATGTTACCATGTACAATCATTTAAGGTGCTATGCCTCTTCAAGACATAAAAAAGGGGATGGAATTCCCATGAAACACCTTCTCTTGGTAATCTTTAATCTAAACAGGAATCTCCATGAATGTCTCATCATCCTTGTTATATAACTATCCTTAATCAATGACGTGGGAGTAATCATTAAGATATTGATGAAGTTACAGTACATGGAAAATATCATGAATCCAATCCATCAATATAGGATGTTATAATTGATACACCACCTCACCAATGTACTACAATACCTCAAAAGGCCTAAAAACAAGGAGAAATATTAGTCCTATGAAAAATCCTCTGATACTTATGACTAGAAGAACCCTTCGAGAACTTATGATGACCAAAAAAGAACTCTAGAGGCCTCTTCCAATGATCTTTATATGAATCCTAACAGTTTTGAGAAGCCTTAATCTAATCATGGATTAATTTCACCATATTTATCATTCTCTATACTAAATATAATCCAGGAATCACTAAACCTCCATCCTCAATCCAACAGAATAGAGATATGTAAGTTCTTATATATAATGGTTCAAACAGAACCATTCTAATAGATAGTTGGTATTTATTATTATATAAAAACTCAACTAAGGGTAGGTGATTCACCCAAAAAACTCAAAAATCCAAAACACATATGTATAACATGTCATCCAAGGTTAGTACAGTTAGTCTCATTTGGAAATCTATCTGAAGGTTGGATATGATTTTAATTCATAAATGAGTGGAAATTCATGTTGTGGACCCTTCTATACACATAAGGTAAAATAAGGATATTTATTAGATATTATCATCCTCAAATCCCCATGAATCCTCACAATCACCTCCACATACAAACATGATAAATTATTCACCTCACTCTACTCCTTAATCGCAAATAAACGATCCATATTTATCAAAAAAATCCACAAACACCTAGATAGAATCACATCATCCATGAGATATAGGAAAACCAGAAATGAATTCCATTGAAAAATATTCTCACATCCATCAAGGAATGTACAATGGTTGCATCAAACTGTTAATAATTTGATGTTCAACCATTACTACTTCCAAGACAAGAACCAAGACACGAACTTTTTCTATAGATTTCTTCATCCTTGGGAACTAGAACTAACTCATAGAAGCATGATATATATTATTAATACCAATATTTACTACTAAAGGTGTGATCAAAATTTAGATATAACTAACCCATGCACCACTAATAGAATAAAGAGACCCCCCTAAAACAAAACCTAATTTTGGACACCTTATGAACACCCCTTAAGATAGTCTTTAAAGACAACATGATATCACAAAACCTCAACCTCTAGATTCAAAAAATTGAAATATTTCACCTACTGTATTAAAGATTATTATGTTTTAATCTAATATAGATAACATCCAAAACTAACTTATTCCTTGAAAATATAAAAATACAAGAAATCCTATATCACTCTCTATTTATCTCCATACTCACTTACAACATCACCATGATACATTCTCATTAGTGCATCAACTAATACATTCTAATTCCCGAGTGTATTAAAATATCATGGTTATAATACTATAAGAAATATATCCATTTTCACCAATTTATATTCAAATCAAAGGAGACAAAATATATCCCATGAGCATCTGATTCATGAAAACCACATAGTGATCCTTGATAATATATTATTGTCAAGCCTTCAAGGAAATCACTTCTCATATAAGTTCGAGATCATGGGAAATTAGTTTCATTCATGAACTCATAATTACTTATAACTATATTAGATAATTTCCCACTATATTATAAATAATAAGCCAGATCAAGATGATAAGTATCACGGAAAACGTTGTACATGAATCCCCCTTCTAGAAAATGATGAACATGATCACTGGATAACTTTTACTCTAGACACTCAAACACAATATGACACTAATCTTCCCACAAAAGGGTCTAATCCTTCATGTTTAAAGATATCAAATGGATCTCAATATGAGAAAAATTAGACACAAACCTTTAATAATAGTCTACTAAAAAATTGAAATTGTGAAACTATGAAATATTATTAGAATAAACCTAATAAATAACTACCCCAATCCTCAAATGATCCATATAATTCCCTAATAATATATAATATTATCAATTAAATTCACCTATCATGCCGAAAAATTATACTTGGATGGATACTTATAGAGCTAATTTCATCTAATAACCTTCAAAATATTTATCATATTCTCAAAATGAACTTCCATGGACTTTGAATATATATGAACGTCGTCAATGAACACAACTAAAAACTAATCCAAAAACTCATGATACACAGATTTTATCAGTCACATGAAAATATTTAGGGAATTAGTGACACTAAAAAATATTAACATTAACTTGAATTAGATATAACGATACCTAAAGGAAGTGTAACATACCTTCCTAGACCACACTATGAATAATAATTGGATTTATTTACCATATAACCTCAAGTATGCCTCCTTGAATATGAGAGTCGACTAACTAGAATCAGAGGTTTAAGGAGGTACATTGGAGAGGGTATACCCCATGTATTAGAGTGTGAAATAATAATAAAATAAATAACTAAAAAATATACACATCGATCACATTAGTGTATTTAAAAATTCTAAATGAACTAAATATTATATACACTAGTAAAGATTTGACATATTGAATACAGAACATACCACCCATTGGTCTGGTCAAATGTACATACCATAAAAAAGGAAATAAATATTCTAGATCTATAAAGAATCTATGAAAATTCACACCCCATTCTCTTGAAAACATCCAACCTATCTAGATAAATTTCTAAAATCTATTACATAGGACTTAACCCAACCTATACCAACAATAACACTATGAGTCCTACTTGGGTACCCAGGTTTAGTGGCATCCCAACCAGGGTGTGAATACATAACTTGTCAAGTAACCATAAACATAGTCTCAAACTAACCGTAGTATGTTATGACATGTACATGTGACATGATCAGAAGAAATAAATAAATAATATTTCTAATAATTAATAAATAATATTCCAATATCGATCCTTAAGGATTGTATTTTGATTGAATGTTCCTGATTCATCTAATGTAGGGGCCTCTCTAAGAATATCATGATGAAAATTCTAACATAGTAACATGTGGGATCTAAATACGTGGTAGATCCAACCATATCCAAATGACTTTGAGGACCCATCCCATTTCATTCTATAAATCCATACCCCAAATCCCTAGAATCTCCATCATTGAACTCTAAACCCATGGTAACTCTAACACTAATATCCAACTATGTGGTAGCTCTAAAAATTGAGCTCTAAATCCATGGAATCTCTCATCCATATCCTCATGACTTTTGGGAATCTTCCCATGGTATTCCAAACATCTGAGCTCTAAATCCATGGTAGCTCCATCAATGAGATCTAACTCCATAGTTTCTCTAACCATGAATTCTCCATCAAATCATGGAAGACCATCCATGAATCTAACTCCAAATCATGGTAGCCCAACTGTGTGTTTAATAACAATTCCCTTACCCTTGGTTGGTTTCCAAATTAAATAAAAAGAAGGAATAAGTTCTGGCTGAATTTCTATGCCTATTTATAGCATCACATACCCATCAGGCTTCCATGTTAGTTTGGGTCCTAGAGTGAAACACACAACCATCTATACTCATGTCCATATGGACTCTCTTGGGGTCAGTCTATCAAAGAGCACCCACACAGGTCCTCTGGGTTAGTACATAAGTGAATACATCCCTCTTTGGATCCTCTATTTCACAAATTTGTCTTTCAAGATAACAACCATCACTCAGGATAGCCTCTCTTCCTGAAAGTGTCATCACATATAACAGTCACCTGGAATCCATGGGTAAAAACATATATATATATATATATATGTCAAAGAGATAGATCATGTCACATCTTGGTCTTTAATGTCCATCTTGGTTGGTAGTTTAACCCAACCAGTTATCCATGGACTATGATATATCCACCTAGTCTAAACATGTGTCAAAGGTCCACATGAAGTCAACTAGGGCCATGGATCTCAAGTTAGAGAACACCACTATGGGGAGGTGACCATAGGTCCCTATTTAAGGGACACTATTCCATATTCATTCAAATTTTCAAAATTACACCCCTTTTGAGGGTGAACTTATATTATGTCAAATCCTCGTACATTGATGAATAATATACCATGTCAAAACCCTAGTACAAATTTGGCATGTGCACTCATTCATTTACCTCATGGGGTTAAATTCATTAACCACTTAAATTTAAATATTTATTTCAATTTAAAATATCATAATTAAAATGAAGGAACCACCATAGTAGTGATAATTCACCTCACATGTTGTATAACTAATGTATATTAACTATAGGGTTCACATTATCGACCACCTACCTCTATTCAATGCTTTATGATTATTTTATAGAGGTAGGAAGTAGCTTCCTAGATCATCTCAATTACCTAATCCCCTAAATTAAGAAAAATATCAATATTTAATTAATTATATCATTCATAATTAATTAATTCATTTAATTTAAACTTGTCATAATTACATATAACTCATCATACCTTAGTCTCCCATTGTAAATTGAAGCAACAAGGTTCTGACCACCCACCAGCACACCCCTAAGTCCAAGACAATCCAAATCCCCAACCTTTAGCACCAAAACCATAAACAATTAAATTAAAATTTTAAGGAAACTTAATAAAAACTAAAATGTAGACATAACTTGTTTAATCTTTGAGAGACTAAGTGCTGATGTCATCTCAAGAATCCCTCATCATAAGAAGAAAAGAAGAATCATCTCATGCAGTCAATTATATTATGCATATGTGGAATTGGAACCAATAACTGAGTTGGGAAAAAAGAAAAATTATAATGAGATGAAGAGAGAAGAATCAGAGACCACTGAAAGGTGAGAAATACATTGAATCATTAAAATAAAATGCCTATAATCACCATAAATAGTGGGGGAATTAAAGTATTGAGGATGGGGGGTTCATTTTGGTTATGAATGTGGAGAAAGAGGAGAAAATGGGGGATCCCCAATTTTAATCTTAATAAGGTTAAAAGGGTAAAGTCCACTTGTTAATGATTTGTGTAGTATGGTCACATGGATTTTTAAACCATGCACCAGAAATATAGTAGGATCTATCTAAGAACACCCCTCTCATATGGTTAGGTTTTATGGTTTTCCAAACTGAGTTTCAACTGTTCAAATAGAACTGTCTCTGTCTATAATATTTTTCATGGTTCTTCAACAACTGTATGCAAATTGTGAACAAAGAATACAACCCAAACCAAGTTGCGTGTTTCCCCTTGAATTCTCACATTTTCCTCAAAATAATATGTTAACCATTAGATAACACTATACTCCATATATATATAACTTAAAACCTCATCACAGTCCGGGTTTCACACATTTTCTCCTGAATTGCACACACTAAACCACCAAACCTATCCAAAAACCTCTAATACTCTTAAAATATAACCTAAACCTCTTGGGACTCACCCAAACACTAAAGGAACAACTCAAAAATCAAACCATAGATAAAAAAATTCTTTTAATACATGAAAAGTTTTTAAATTCCATTATTAACCCCAATTCAAAATCCATCCCATCCACCAAATGAAAATTCAAAATTACTCTTAATTAAAAAAAATATCATATGGTTTTGAGGCATTAAAAACTACCCATAATAACACTTATCATCATTGAGAAGTCTATATAGTTATAAAACTATACACCCATACCTATTTGGGTAATAAATTCATCATTAATTGGCCGCATTACATTCCCAAATTCTGAAATAACATCCAAGGAACAAACCTCAATTCAAGTTTCTCAAAACCCCATAACACTTGATAAATCTTGTAACCATGATCAAAACACTGGAATGTTGATTTCCTAAGATCATTAATATCGATACATTATCACATAATCATCCCATTAATCAGCATGCCCATGGTTCTCCCTATAAAATATTTATCCTGTAACTTCCAATTCCAAGTCCTTGGTATTTATTCCATTGGAATGTTTTATCAAAAATTCATACCAACACTATAAAGACATTACTGGAATGGTTTTCTGATCTTCATACCTGATCATACATGATAATACTGTTCAATTCTATAAATATATCTCTCTATTTTCTAAAATCCATGCCAAATTGGACATGCACACCCTATCCTTTCATAACATGAGAACATCATCTTTTACCATAAAATTCTTATACAAAACATGAAACATAACTTAAATATCCAAAACAATTCACTCGATGTAGTTTTTGGTTCATTATGTCCAACTGTATAAAAAACACCAGTCAAGCCTCCTTTGGTTAACCCATAACAAAAACACTTAGCTCCTTCCACTAATGCATAATTAATTGACCATATCATAATGCCTTTAATACTAAAGTTATACCATGATCATTAAAGTACCCACATTATTATCCATATCTGACACTCATTGTGATCTCCTTGAATGGATCATCCATCGACTAATCCCATTTCATGCATGTTGTAAGCACCAACACATTCTTGGTTCAACACATTCAGATCATCATAATCTATCCCAATCCTAATGACCACACTCAGACTTTATCCACCATCATGATAACCAAATTTATGTAAGTAAAATTACTAGTCACTAGAATTCAATGGGAAATAAAAATTTCTACCAACTGATATACCAAAACCACAACCCTACCCATGCTAGGTCATATCACCTATGGTCGATGGAATGATCCTCATCATAAGAGTTTTATTTTAGAAACTTCACTTAATCAAAACCCAAACACCACATCCCACGACATTTCCATCACCGAACAAGATGACTAGATGCATGAAAAACTACTCGTACTCGAGTGCCACCATAACATCAATTGTTGGATTCCCACAAACCATCTAATCATAGAAACTGAATCATGCTCTGGTGATTCATATTCCATTACCCTAGTCTCATGATCCCACAATACTAACCATGACTCAAATTATTTCAATCTCATCAATATATAATCTATTGGCATACCTCTTTAAAATCAGGCACCTTACTCATGGCATGATTTATGTTACGATCACCCACCATAGTATATCACTAATAATACATCGATATCCATATATTCCCCAAGGAATGTCAATATGTTCAACACTATTTTACACCATCTGACCCTGTACTAAAACCAAGGGAATCTACCAATCCATGGGAAACACGATCAGGCACCCGAGCAGTTTTACCCTTGAAAACCATTCTCGACACCATGGCACTATAAGTGATTACCATTCCAAATCACCCTCACTCAAGATTATTTTCTTAATAACTCTAAAAAATAACCATATTCATACCTTAAACATTATTTAATTTCCCACTCATCGATCTCAGAGCCACCACATACTCATTCCTTGAACTTTTAAGGAACCGAGTATCCTTAGTAATACCCCTATTAAGGGTTTCCCCAATATCAAACACCACTCATTGACTCACTAAACATTTATTCATATATAAAAGTATATAGTTCCAACCATTTATACCAAACTAAGTTCTCTATAATGATAAATATCATGGTAAACATCACATGGATCTCTTATCTACCTATCAAACATCAAAAATAAAAACCAACCATCACTAGGGCCTCAACACATGGAAAGAATCACTTAAAAACTCACTCACCCATAAGGGAACCAATTATCAGGAGAATCACCACCTTTGAAAACCCATGGGGAATAAAAAATCAACCATCCTAAAGTCCATAACAAACAACATTAAAATAGATGTCTCGTGTTGAGTAACCAAAACCAAATAATTTGGTTTAGTAGAATTTCATTCCAAGCAATGTTGTAAAACGCTAAATAGGTTGTTACAGACACTTTAAATAATAAAACCTGAATGAAAACCAACAATTGGGGGTTTCCTAATAAGGTCTCATGTGATTTACTTACTTACTAGGGTCATTGTACCTCTTGTGCACATAGACTAATACATCATCATCAAGTTCCTCACTACAAATCCACATATCCTACCATCAGAAGGAAACATGTTCATAATTCATCCCAATTGAGTAAAATGTCACCAAGTACATATATGGTAAAACATCATATGAGTAGTTTATAATACTTTAGACAAATGAGAAACATTCATCATTAAAAATAATCACACATATAATGTAACCTACATTTCATTTCAATACGATATATTGAAAATAATGCATAATACACCTCATGCCTCTATAGGACAAGAGCCAAATCCAGAACTAGTCTCTTTCCAAAAGTTAAATATCCAAAAATTCAAAAACTTATAAGTCATTAATTTAAAATATCATGTGAATCACCCATGGTGAAATCATATATAACTATAACATTGAATACCAATAACATTAATCCTAAGCTCCTGGTAAATTATAATTCCACCAGAAATATTTTCATGATGCAACAGTCCAGGTTTTATCACAATCACTAACACATCTATGTGTCTCTAGTCTATCAAAAAAATAGTCATACAAACATAAAAAACCGTCCGCTAATACCACTTGGTAACATCCATCCCTAGCTCATTGTAGTACCCCCCCAGTTTCTGGCACATAACCCTTTCATTTTATTTTTATTGATATAAGGTAAGGGGGAATGTTGAGAGTGTTTATTGAACTTTCAATAAGTTTTGGGGGATAAAGGAGATGTGAACATGATTCAAAAAGTTAAACAAAACTATTCAGAAATCCTAGTAGTAACAATGCGTAATGGAAGGTTTGAGGCAGAGAGCTTCAGCATGGTGTGCACATGGTTAAGGAGATCATGTGAAGAGGTCATGTGAGGGTCTGTCAAGATATTATATAATGAAAGGTTTTTCTAACTATGATAAGTAATTGTTCACATGGTTAAAGTGAGATAAAAAAAGTATATCTCACACATTTTTTCCTCTAAACTGGTCATTTTTTACCCTAAGCAAGGATAACTATGGATTTCTCTTCCTTGAAGATAGGATAACCTATCCAAAGTGATTTGGAGTCAATCCTAAGGCTTTCCTTGGTGTTTTGAACCCTGATTCTTGAACTATGTGATCGTTCTTCATTGTTCTTAGTCATTTTCTTAGATCAACTTAAATCTACTACTCCTCTTTTCTTGGTTTCTCAAATCTACAGATTTTATGGAAAGATCTGTGAGTGTGTATGCCAAATAAGTTAATATTTGGTATTGATATTTCTAGGAGAAGAGATCTAAGGTGGTTCCATGAAGAATCAAACTGGTTTTCTTGAGCGTTCTTCATTCGTTGTCATGTTTTGTCAAAACCTTTGAGGTAGGTGGCTTCTCTCTCATATAATCTTTCTAGAATTGATCTAATTAGTTTCAAAATGAGTAAATTGGATAAGATTAATTGTGAAATATTGGTTTTATAAATGGAGTAAATCACTTTAGTGATTATTTATCATTTTTGGAATATTTTTGAAATCTTGATAAACGGTTGTGCAAATTGTTTTAGTTTCTTGAATTTAATATGGTGATTTTAAATGGTGAATTTTCTAGAACTGTCGGAATATAGCATGAATGGTTGGTTGTTTGGATGTGTGGAATTTATTATATATTTCAAATGAATATTGAGAAATGGTTTTAATTTTTTGTTTAGTTATTTTTCTGGAAAAATAACTTTATTTAAAATTAGTTTCAATTTCACTTGTATGATTTAGGTTATAAATGGTTTTGGAAACCTGATTATATTTAGATATAAACTATTTTTTATAAAAAAATATATAAACTATTTTATATAATTGTTGTTAACTCTTATATCCTAGTGTCATGAGTAGGGTAGTTATTGGGAAAAACCTACTGAGTTTTATACTCACCACTTCTTTGGAACTTTGGTGATCTTGTAGATGTTATCTTCCAGGACAAGGGAAAAGTTAGTGTATCACATGATTTTAGTACCACTTCATGATACATGGGTTGTTTGGTGATCAGGGATCTTGGAGCTTGTGGAGCATGGAGTCTTGTATTCTTTTGAGAGTCTTTAGTTGTTTATCCACTGCTTAGATTATTTTTTGTTTGGCCTTCCATTATTTCACACTTTGATTTAGTTTTGAGATATATTAAGTTATCGATTTTTCTTTCATTTGTTAATGCATCATTTAGTTAGTTTTTTGGTTAACGTTTTTATTCTTAGAGGGTAAATTTTACCCCACTTGTATTTGAAACCCTTTGGCAATTATTTCCATCCTTTTTCATCTTAGGGATGTTTTTTAAGGCCATTTAATGACTTGTTGTACTCTCAAGCCAATGGGAATTATCGGGTCATTACAAATGGTATCATCTTGTTCGGTCCTTACCTAACAAGTAGGTTTCACTTTCTCTGTCTTGTAGTTGGTTCATCCTTGTTTATTCCTTGGGGTGTGATCTTATAAAGGAGTTGGATTATCAGTACTTGAAATGTATAGAATAAAAGGATGTAGATAACCCTTTTATGCTGAAATTAAAGTTACTTGGGTGTTGGGTACATAAGAATTTTTGAGACACTTATAGGATACCATAATCTCATTATCATTTTTTTATCTAATTATACGAGCATGACATGCATTTTAGAAGAATTAATTCCCACTATTATTGCATATTTCATTTGGAGTAATGATAAATGATCTTGTAAAAAGGTGTAAATTGTTGAAAAATGCAAAAAAAAAATCAAATGATAGATTTTCAAAAGAGGATAGTTGGTGTGTTTTGAAAATGTTTTGATTTTCAAAATTCAGAATGAATTTTTCAAAAAAATGGGTTAACATGAAAAGGTTATTTTTGGAAAAAAGTATTTTGATAGTTTATGTGATATAATTTGAAATAATAATCCATTAGTTTCTAGAGAGTGAGACTTATAGAGTTTGTTGGTTGTTTAGAAAATGGCACTTGGTAGGCATCATAGAAACCAACTGGAATAAGCTACAGAGAATGTGCTTACACTTAATCCATAGGTGAACCAATAACTAGTTTAGAGTATTTTATATGCATTTTAAGAGATGTACAAGGGGAATTAGAGGGATGATCCAAGGCATGTGTACCATTCCATCTAGTTCATGAAGTAGAATCCACCCATATTCTGGGGTGATTCTGAACCTGATAAGGAGGAGGTGTGTCTTAGTAGGATTAATCATATATTTGAGTTCATCATCACACCAGTAGAGATAAAGGTCATACTAGCGATGTATATGCTTGAGGATCTTGCACTTCAGTGGTGGGAACTAGTTTTTCATGTTAAAGTGGATCGAGGACTTACTTGGGGATATTTTAAGAAATTTTTTAGAAAACAATTCTATCCTCACACATTTAGAATCTAAAGGACGATAGACTTCTTTATCCTGAAGCAAGAGAATCTCTCTAACACATAGTATGCAACTAAATTCATGAATTTAGTATGATTTTCCCCAAAATTTGTAGAATGTTCATCCCTGGAGGTACGCATCTTTGAATTAGGTCTATGGTAGGAAATTCAATCAAATATTGTGGTGCTCTGTATTAATTACTATACAGAGATGGTGAACATAGTGGTGGTGGCTGAGCATGAAATATCAAGAGCCATGGGAAGAGTATGTATGATGATACCTACTGGAAATGGTGGAAACTATAATAATAGGAGAAGGAAAAAGACAGATACTTATTTCTAAGGTGAGAGCAGGGATCAAAATCCTACAGCTGGATCACTAAATCTTCCTCCATGACCATAGATCCAATCCGGATGCTACCAATGTGGTTCCTTTGACCACAGAAAGCGAGAGTGTATAGAATTACCAAGAGAATTCCATAATTACAACAATATAGGACACCTTAAGAACTTTTATCATAGTACTCTAAGGTCAGGTGATCAAGACAATTCTCAGGTATCATAAGAATCATATTCTTTGATAGGATGAGGCCAGCTGAATCAGTCTAATTAGCAGAGAAAAGCTATTGATGGTGATTCTTGGAATACCATGACTCATTAGCAAGAAAAATATCATCAAGGAAACAAAGAGCAGAGTGCAATGATGAAGAAACTATATGGATATGAACATATTATTATGCATGATCATGTTGGACCATCTATGGTGAGAGGTACGATTCTTTTTAATTCTACCTTCATATAAGTACTATTTGATACATGTGCATCGCATTCCTTCATTGCTTCTCATGTTGTTTAACTTCTATATTTAAAACTTTAAACGATGCCCTCTATGATAAAACTACAAACTTCTCTTGGTGAAAGAGAATGCCAATCATTTGTTTGTAGAGCTAGTTCTATAATGATTGATGGAGTTTAGCTGAAATGGGACTTCTTGATGTTTTAGATGGATATCTATGATGTACTTATGGGTATAGACTAGCTAAAAATTTTCAAGGCTCACCTCGACTTTTATAGTAGGATAGTTATTTTCATGACTAAGTATGGTGTTGATAATATCATCAAAGGTGACAAGGTGGTGAATAACAGTACAACGAGATTGTTGGAACCAGTAGTGGGAACAATCTCTTACCAGTTGGGGGAATTGACTTTGGCATCGATGGAAGAGATCCAGGATGTTAGTTTTCAAGTAGTGGCGGATCAATTTCTAGATGTCTTTCTCAAGAACTTATCAGGGTTACCACCTATATGGGAATAATATTTTATGATTGATATCCTTCTTTGGACTAGTCCTATTTCCCTTCCGTCTTATATAACGGTACCAACATAGTTATGGTAATTGAAAGTGAAGTTGGAGTAGCTATAAAGCAAGGGTTTCATTCATCCAAGTACATCTCTCTGGTCATCTCCAGTCTTGTTTGTGAAAAAATCTGATGGAACTCTTCAGATGTGCGTCAATTATTATAATCTTAACCAATTTACAATAAATAATTGGTATCCACTTGCATGCATTGATGATATGTTTGATCAATTGAGGGGATCTCAGTAGTTCCCTAAAGTTTACTTGCTATTAGGATATCATCAATTGTGATTTCGAAAGGAAGATATTCTAGAGACAGATTCCAGAATTATATTTGGTAACTAAAAATATGTATTCATGCCTTTTGGTCTCACGAATGTACCAGTAGTCTTACTGGCTTTGATGAATCGGATATTTCAACAATATCTAGAATCTTTTTTTGTGGTGTTTGTAGATGAAATATTGTTGTATTCGAAGATAAGGTATAAGCATAAGGAATAACTAGATACAATATTACAAATCTTGAGATATCACTATTTTTATTCCAAACTATCTAAATGTAATTTTTGGATATAGTAGGTACTCTTTCTTGGCCTTGTGATTTCCAAAAAAGGTATTTTGATGGATCCAAAAAAGATATAATTTTTGATCTTATAGAAACCTCTAAATAATGTCTTTGAGATAAAAATAATTCTTGGTATAGATGGTTATTGTTGACTCTTTGTACGTGACTTCTCACAGCTATCTTCATCAATGAAAACATTGACAAAGAAGAATACTCCATTCCAATGGATAGAGGAATGCTAGAAGTCTTTCTAGGAGATGAAAGTTTGTCTTAATTTGGAACCTATCTTGATTTTTATGGAATCATTATGGGGATATGTGGTGCACTATGATTCTTCAGGATTAGGGTTGGTTTGTATTCTTATGCAAGGAGACCATGTTGTGGCTTAAGGTTTAAGAAAGTTGAGAGTGCATGAGAATAATTACCCAACACATGAATTGGAATTAGCAGTAGTTGTTATTCCTTGAAGACTTGGCATCATTATCTCTTTGGTGAGAAATTTATTGTGTTCATGGAACTCAAAATCTTGAAACACATTTTCTCATAGTGAGATTTGAATCTCACATAAAGGAGATGGATAGAGTATCTCCAAATGATTTGACTTTGACTTGATGTATACACTAAGAAAAGGGAATTCGGTGGCAGATGAATTGAATATAAATTTATATGCTCAGTTAGTGAAATAAAATCTAGATGAATGTCAGTTGATTTTGGTCCTTTCTGAAATGCCTGTGGAATGTGAAGACCAAGGTAATGTTGTGATTTTATTTTCTTCTATGCTTGTTCCTGATTTGGTAAAGATGGTCAAAGAGGCACAAACATCTGATGAATAATACCTAGTTATGAGATGAAAACTCGATGGTGAGGAGACCATTGAGGGTTTTAAAATTAATGGGTGTACAATTTTGTGTTTTAGAGATTGAATGGTAGTACATGTGTCTTTTCATGAACAACTCCATCATGATAACCACCATTCGAGATGGGTTATACATCTTGGAACACAGAAGATGTATAAGGCATTTAAGGTTCAATTTTGGTGGAGTGTCATGAAAAGGAAGGTGGTCAAGTTTGACTCGCAGTGTTTAACTTGTCAGCAGGTTAAAATAGAGCATCAGAGACCAATGGGTATGTTTCATTCTTTATAGATTCTAGTGTGGAAGTGGGAGAAGATAGTGTTGTATTTTGTTATAGGTCTCCCAAAAATGGTCTGTAAACATGATGACATATGGTTGATAGTGGATCATCTTACCAAGTCAGACCATTTGATTCCAATTCGTAAAACTCTTACAGTGGAGGATGTGTCTAAAATATGTATCAAATAAGTGTTAAAGAGGCATGGGGTACTAGTGTCAATAGTCTCAGATATAGATCTAAAGTTTACGTCTCATTTATAGAAATCCTTACAGAAATACCTTGTTACTCCGTTGAATAAGATCACAGGGTATCATCCTCAAACTGATGGGAAATCCGAAGGGATGATACATACATTGGAAGACATGTTTTGGGCTTGTGTAATGGATTTTAGTGGATCATGGGAGGATAAATTACCCTTAGTGTAATTATTATATAATAAAATCTATCAGGCCTCGATACATGTGTATCCATTTGAAGCATTGTATGGGTTTCCTTGTCGTTATCCACAATGCTGGGTGGAAAATGGGTGAAACTTCACCAGTTGAGATGATCCTTATCTAAGAATCAAGAGAGAATATTTGATTAATCAGAAAAAAGATGGAGATGGCTCAGAGTTGTCATAAATCTTATGTGGATCATCATCAAAGGTTGTTTTCATTTTTCATGAGTGATCATGTGTTCTTGAGAATGTCTTTAAGGCATGGACCTTTGGGAATCAGGGAAAGTTATCTATGTGGTACATTGGTCCTTTAGAGATATTGGAACAGGTTTGAGAGGTTTCATATCAGTTGGCATTTCCACCCTGATTAAATTCGGTGCAAAATGTATTCCATGTATCCTAGTTATAAAAGTACCATCCTTGTGTTAACCATGTGAACGGATGGGATCACATTGACCTAGAGTCAGATGCTTCATTGGTGCATATCCTAGTGCGGATTGTGCATAGACAAGAGAAAGTATTGCATGGAAAAAAGAATGGTTTAGTGTAGATTTTATGGAAACAAGGTCATATTCAGGAAGATACTTGGGAACATGAGAAGGAAATGAAAGAGAAATGGCTTGAACTCTTTCAGGGAAGTAATAGTTTTCCACTTTAAGGGGATGGAAAGACAGGTGGTGGGGAGAATGTAGTACCCCTAGTTTCTGGTATATTACCCTTTATTTTTTTATAAATATAAATTAAGGGAAAATGTTGGAATATTTTTGTGAACTTTCAATAATTTTTGGGGGCTAAAGGAGATTCCCACAAGCTGTGTGCGTTTAAACCAAACCGTGAAGAAATCCTAGTAGATTCTGTGCACAATAGCAGGTTTGAGGTAGAGAGCTTTGGCACGGTGTTTTCATAGTAAAAGAGATTGTGTGAGGATGTTGTGAAATGGTTTTTCTAAATAGTAGCTAACACACAGTTTGTTCACGGTTTTCCTAACCATGTGAACTAACCATGTGCATGGTTAGAGTGAGATCCTAAAAAGATATATCTCACATGTTTTTCCCCTAAACTGCTCGTTTTTTCCGCCTAAGCATCCCTAACATGGAATTTCTATTCCTTGAATATAGGAGAACCTCTCCCAAGTGATTTGGAATCAATTTGTAGGCTTCCCTTCATGTTGGGAACCTGAATTCTTGAGGTATGTGATCGTTCTTCATCTTTTTTGGTTGGTTTCTTAGATATTATTATATCTACTTCTCCTCTTTTCTTGGTTTTTCAGATCTACACCTATTATGGGTATATCTATGAGTTTGTATGGAAAATAAGTTGAGATTTGGTATTTATATTTATAGGAGGAGAGTTCTAAGGTGGTTCCATGATGAATCAAATAGGTTTTCTTTAGTTTTCTTCATCCATTGTCAAGTTTCATCAAAACCTTTGAGGTGGGTGGCTTATCTCTCATCTCCTCTTGCTATAATTGATCATATTAGTTTCAAATTGTGTAAATTGGATAAGATTGACTGTGAAATATTTGTTTGATACATGGAAAAAATCTATTTAATGATGATTTATCATTTTTCATAGATTTTTTAAAACTTGATAAATTGTTGTTCAAATTTTTTTAGTTTCTTGAATTTAAAATGGTGATTTTAAATGGTAGATTTTCTAGAAGTGTCATCACGTATCATGCATGGTAGGTTCTGTGGATGTGTGGAGTTGATTGGGTGTGCCAAAGGAATATTGATAAATGTTTTTAAGGTTTTGTTTAGTTATTTTTTTGGAAAAACAACTTCTTGGAAAATTGGTTTTACTTCCACTTGTATGCTTTTGGTTATAAATTGTTTTGAAAACTTGTTTATATTTATTTATATAATGTTTTTGAGAAATTGTTTCATATAAACTATTTTATATAATTGTTGCTAAATCTTTTATCCTAGCGGAGTGAGTAGGAAAGTTATTGGGGGAAACATTCTGAGTTTTATACTCACCCTTGCATTGTCACTTTGGTTCTTTTATAGATATTATCATCTAGGACAGGGGAAAAGGAAATTTATCACACCTTTTTAGTACCACTTTGTGATACATAGATAGTTTGGTGATCGGGGAGCTTAGATCTTGTGAAGCATGGGGTCTTGTGGTCTTTTGAGAGTCTTTAGTAGTTTATTTGTTGTTTACCTTGTTTTTCATATGATATTTCACAATTGAACACTTTTAAGTGGTTTTGAGATATATTATGTTATTGAGTTGCCTTTCATTTGTTCATGCATCATTTAGTGAGCTGTTTGGTTAATGGTTTTATTCTTAGATTGTAAATCATCTCCAACTTTTATTTGAAACCCTTCAGTGTTTATTTCCAGCCTTTGGTGTCTTGGGGATGTAACATAAGGCCAAGTAATGACTTGTTGTACCCTCAACCTGATGATAATTAGTGGGTCGTTAAACTAAATCTATGAATAGTAATCAGATCGATTCACCACATGACCTCACGTTCACCTCCCTGAACATCAGAGGATTCTAACTAGTAGTGGGGGTATAAAGAGGTGTCATGGGGAGACTATACCCCTGTATCATAGTGTAAAATTATAATTAAATAAACAACCAAAAACCATACAAATCCACCACATAAAATTATATATAATTGTAAATTAATGGTACATTCTACACAAAAATAAATAGTTGACATATAGAATACAAAAGATACCACCCAATGGGTTGGTCATAATTACAGACCAAAATAAAATGAAATAAAAACACTAGATCCATGGTGAATCTGATCCAAATCACATTACATGTTCTTGATTTCATCCAACATATCTAGATTAATTTCTAACATCCACTTCATGGGCTTCAACCCAATCTATACCAACAATTAACTTGTGACTGCTTCTTGGGTACCCTTGTATAATGCGCCTGAGCAGGTTGTGGGTACATAACTAAGTAGGGAACCACTAACATAATCCAATAGTAACTGGAATATATTATGATATGTTCATATGACATGATTGGTTAAAAAAAATTTTAATTTTTATAAAAAATGGAATGAATAATATGCTACTATTAATCCTCAGGTACGCGACCTCACTCGACCATACCTTCTTCGACCAGTGTTGGGGTTTCATGGATCATCTCGTGATGATAATTACAACCCATTAACATACAGGATCTAAATCCATGTTATCCCTAACTATATCTTCAGATCTCTGGGTACCCATCCTATGGTACTCTAAACATCCAAGCTCCAAACCCATGGCATCTCCAACACTGATCTATGACTTTATGGAAGATCCAAATCATTATAGCCCAAACATAAATTTGTTGCCAAATAATTGCATGCTAACCATGTGTATGATAATAATTCACTTATCCTTGGGTTATTTGCACATAAAATAAAAATAAGAAATGTGTCTGTATTAATGCACACACCCATCGCCAACATCTAATCCTCATCGGGATTTCTTGTCTGTTTGTGTTCTAGGGTGACACTTGAAATCATATCTACCCCTGGCCATATATACATACTCAGTGTAAGTATATCAATGAAAATCTAAATGAGTCCACTAAGAGAGTACACAAGTGAATACAACCCTCTTGGTTTCCTCTTTTTTACAAAAAAGTCTTTCGATCCAATGGTCGTCACTCAAGATAGTCTCACTTCCTAGAAGTGTCATCACATATAACAGTCTCTTGGGCTCCAAGGGTAGGTCACACAATCATTAGTAAAAGAGATATCCCTTGGACATTCTTGTCTAGTAAGGTCTCCCTTGATCAATCCACTCACAAAACCAGTCATTTGTGGCCTAAAGTTTATCCACCTAGGCTAAACACATCTCAAAGGTCTACACGTGACCTACTGGGGTCGTGAATCTCAAGTCATGGAACAACTCTATAGGGAGGTGGCCACAACCCCTTGCTCAAGGTATACTTGTTCAAGATTAGTGAAATTGTTAGAAGTAAACCCCTCCTGGGGGTCTAATTGTCTCAGGTTAAGGCCTTGTCCATCAGCGATTGAGGTTTCATGTTGATTTTCTAGGACCAATGTGGACTAGCCACTCATTTATTTACCTCATGGAATTAAATTCTCTAAACAGTTTAATTTAAACATTTAATTTAATTTAAAATATTCCAATTTAGTTTTATGAACCACCATAGTGGTGATTTTTCACCTCACATGCTATATAACCAATTCATAATAACCATAGGGTTAGTTTATGAGACCACATAACTTCATTCAATTATTTCCAAATATTTTAAAAAGGATAGAAGCATCATATAAGGACCATCTAGGCCCACACAACCTTGTCCATGATCATCCAAGATCATCTTAATAACATGAACCCCTAACTCAAGATGGACATCAATAATTAATTAATTATAGCATTTATAATTAATTAATTAATTCAACTTAAACTTGACATAATGTTGGATAACTCACAAGGACTTAGTAACCAATAGAAACTTCAAGAAACAAGGTACTTAACAGCCCCAACATACCCCATATGTCTAAGATGGGCCAAATACCTAACCTTCAACACTAAAACCATAAATAAATTAATTAATATTTGGTGGAAAACCTAAGAAAACCCATAACTATGATATGCCTTGTCTGATCGACAAGAAAACCAGTACGGATAGAATATTGGGATTCCATAATTACAATTAGAAAAAAATATATATCTCATTATTATGATTATACCATTCTTTAGTGCAATCACAACCAAACCATAAGGTAGGATTAAAGAAAATTAGAACTGGAATAATAGAAGTTAAACAGAGAACACTGTATGGGGACCCATATATTGAATTGCAGAATATTATACCTAGAATCACCCCAAATAGAGGGGAATCAAAAATTTGAGGAGGAGTAGGTTGGTTGAGTGTTACACAAGGAGGAGGATAAGAAAATGGGGGCTCTCACTTTTTAATCTTCATAGGGGTAAAAAGTTAAAATACACTTTTTGATGAGTCATGTAGTTTGGCCACATGGTTTTCTAACCCTTACACTAACCATATGGTAGTATATATCTAAGAACACTACTTTTTCATGGTTGGGATTCTTGGTTTTTGAAATCATTCCCCAACCATGCGAAAAGAAATCTCTCATTCTATAACATTTAACACAGATTTTCTGTAACCATGAGAAAACTATTCCCCCAGAAACCTATCCAAACCAAGTTATTCAGTTTCCCATTGAATTTAAAAAGTTTTATAAAAACCATGTGTTGACCATGCTAAAAAACCATTCTCTGTATAAATTAAAATTAAAACCTAATCACACTTAGGGTGTCACAGAGTTTATTCTAAATCATACACACTAAACCATGCACACTACCCAAAAACTTATAAAATTCTTGAAACTTGACCTAAAAATCCAGAGACTCACTTGAAAATCCAAGACACCTCCTTGCACTCAAACCATGCCTAAAATCACTTTTATAAATCCAAAAAATTTTAATTCCATTCTTACTCCACATTCAAAATATGACTTATCTACCAAATGAAAATTCAAAACTCCTTTGAATTTTAAATTATTATTCAGTAAAGAGGTATTATAGGTCATATTTTGGATATATTATTCCTTCACCTTCATCTAATGATACCCTGATTGTAGATTGATCTTTGAACTAGTTATCATACACTATCTTCATGAATAACACTAGAGAAACCCAAAAAACACTATGCCAGATGAAACCCTTATGCAATAGATCATTGATTTAAATTGAAAAATATTTCATCTCAAAAGGAATAATCCTATAAGGATACATCAAAATCAGAGATACATGAGGTTGTAACTCAATATTAAACTAAATATCATGTCAAGGGGGTAAGGTTGTAACCAATTCAAGAAATACATTAGGGAACTCCTACACATATTTTAGAAACACCACTCTCTAAACCTAAACTAATCTCATTATCACATCTTCCAACTAAGAATAAAGAGGCTCTATGTGTTGATGACTTATATGATTCTCCTTTATTCCAAAAAACACTGCACACTTTCCTTAAACATCTAAGAATACAACTCTCCTCTATATGTGATCAGAAATAACGTACATTGAACACAATAAATACAAGAAAAGGATAGCATCATATGTTTTTTTCCACAAACATGGGAAATATCTAATATAAAAAATTGTGTTTAGTAGTGATTTATTTATAGTGGTTCTACTAAACAATAACTAAAAATTAATTCTAGGATTTAAATACATTCATGTCACCTTATTATCAATGGTTTTGGTAAAATGAATATTCATTATTATTTATAAGTGGATTCTTAAAAACCCACTACTAAGAATGTTAAAATTTAACTATTATTGGAATTTTTAGAAAGTTTTCTCTAATTAAAATCTAATTTCATGTCATGTTACCCCCTTTATCCATTTTCCTTCAACTCTTATCTGATTATCTATCTCTCGGAATCTCAGATCGGTTAAAATCTATGTCCTTATCCTCCATTTCTTTGAAACTCCCTCACTGCCCCATCACTCCCTATTCAATCTTATTAGTTGACTGTATCCCCATTAGTTTAACAACAGGTAGCTTCATAAATTCATATTCATGCCCAGTTAGAGGTACCCTCCTTTTTTTGATAATAGGCCTCCCCCTTTGTAATGTTCCAAAAGTATAAACTTATTATTTTCATTTAGTATACTTTATAATTTTTCAATATAGAGTTTTATTTTAATTTTTAAGCACTGAGGCAACTTAGACTATCCCTAGAACCAAAAATCCCAGGGGGAAAGGCACGTAGTTTTGATTCAAATCAAATAACTGTGCATTCTAGTCATTATATTCAAAGTAATTGATATAAGTTTTCTCAATAATTATAAATTTAAATCATCAAAAATTTATAAGAAGATATTTATTTCTTATTTTTTAAGTATCAAATGAAAAATAAATATATAGGATGAATATTTAATATTATATAGTTTGAATTGTGTTAGAGAGTTATAATACAACTCATATGCATTATCTTTTTCAATTAATTTACTATTAAAGGGGGAAAGGTAATTATTAAATGATTTTAAATTAAAAAAATGTTAATATTTTTTAATATTATCTTGGAAATTATAAAAATATAAATTATTTATATAAAATACATGTTATTTAATTAAATTCATATATTTTAAATGTTATATTTTTGTTGTTTATTTACAAAAAATTAATGGTTTTGGGTAAATTATTATTTATTTATAGATTATTTAATACCATTAAAAAAATTATATATGGTGAATTTTAGTGTTATGAAATGGTATATTGATTAAATTCATTTTAATTTATTCAATAGTACTCCTTTAAATTATTTATTAATGTATATTATTTTTTAAATTATAATACATGGTTTCTATTATTCTAATTAATTTTTTTAACAAAATTATTGATCTATATCGTATATAATGTTCAAAATTGTTTCATACTGATTTTTAATATAGTAATTAAAAAATTAAAAGGTTTTAAAGATGTGAGATGGTCTTCTAAAACTCATTTGTAATTAGATTACCATATGATACTCTCTGAACCTCATTAGGTATTCTACCTAATATTGGTATCCCCCCTTTTTTATTCAATAATGTAATTTTATGCGCTCATTTATACATTTGGTATTCTCCCTACCTCTGTTGTTCCCCCTTTGGCTTCAGGGGTGTTATCAGATATGAATAGGGGGTATTATATCAGCTAGTTCATCACCATGAGTCTTTTATGATTATGGTGTCATCATTACCATAATCAGGTTATTTTAGGGTGAATATTTCCAGTACATACCTATTAATATGAAAAAATAATGTATTACATATTTATATTAAATTTAAATTTATTTATTGGAAATATACTAATAATAATATGATACAAATTAACATGAGTACATCAAATCTTGTGTTATTAAAAAATTTAAAATATTTTTTCCATTTTAAGTGTGTAGGGTGAATAAAGGGGATTCCATATAATTATATGTGTAAAATTAGGTCATATAGAATGTGAGATGATGTACCTTTTTATCATGTATCATTATTGGAGGTAAATTCCTAATGATTGAGAAAATTAAACATTTGATAAAAAACTAAAGGAAAGTCAAATTAAATGTTTATTTTTTATTTTAACTAATATTATTATCTAATATACTTATGTAATTATTTTTTCATATCTCATTTATTGATGAATTTCCATTTTTATTTCCATTCCATGTATATTCATAAAAGGAAATTGAAAATTTTATGAAAAAACTGGAAGGACTTCAAGTACTGGTTGAGGTATGAGTTAAATGTAACCTCACTAACAGATTGTCAAATGAATGAAAAGGTACCTAAATATATACCTCAAGATTAGTGGAATGGGTTTATTTATATAAAATATATGTATTCATATAAGTTATTTGATAATATTTTACCACATTTATAATAATTTATAAAAAATAATTCCTATTAATAATAAATTTTATTTTATAGGAATATTAAAGAAAAATACATCAAGTTGTGAGAAATAAGTAATTACACACATAGATAGATCTAATTTTTTTTAGGAAAAGATCAAGGGATGCAATATTTTAACTATTACTAATTATGAATTATTTTCATCATAAGAAATTTTATATGTATAAATTTTTTTATGATATAAGAGAAAGAGTTTGGTTATGACATTGATCAAACTAAGATGTGGTTTGATGTTTATAAGAAAGCATATAAAAATTATGTGAATGAACCTAATACAGAAATTGGGATAATAAATTTATTTTTTTTATTTAATTTTTTTATTTAATTTTTATTAAGTAATATGTTTTCTTAAAATATTTTTAATTTTTAGTATAATGTTAATGAGCTATGGGATAAAAATCCCTTGTAGTCACCATCAGTCTCCTTAGGTGATGTTATTGCCTTAGCTATGTGAAAAGAGTATGTCGACCATGTATGAGGGTTGGGTTTTAAATTTTCCATGTCATTAGTATTTTGGATATTCATATATTTTTTCACTATGACACCTACATATATAGGTCCAAGTACTATTACTATTCTATATTTCAAATCCCAAAGAAAAGTATGATGCGGGAGAATAGAGTGTAGATGTAGGAGTCAATATAGACAACTTAGGATGGGTATTTTATAGTATTGGGGAGTGTATTAGTGATTATACTTAAAATAATTATGGGTACCATTCCTTAAAAAATTTCATCCTTGATTCACCTAACTCAATAAAAAATGAAATAGTTATATTTATTTAACTAGATTTACATTATTATTATAATTGTTTTAACAACATTTTCTATACTCAATATCAAAATTAAGATAAATCATATTTCAACTTATATTTAATATAGGATCTAAAAGATGGTGGTGGGATGTAAAATCAAGATCATTAATAGTATTAAGTGGATCATGCATCATAAAGGGGGGAAATGTCTGACCCAATGGAGTAAGGGCTATGGTAGTTCCCCTTGGTTTTATTTTTAAGGAATAAATTAGATGTTCCATATATATCATTTAAATAAAAATTAAATTATAATATATATGTTTAATTATGTATTTTATAAATAATATTTGGTGTGAGGATGGTTCCCCATACTTGTTATACTTTTTTGACTAGATTAATTACTTTGTTAAATTTTGTATAGTTTTTTTATTATAAATAAAAGGGTATTTAATATACTAAAATATTTCTACGAAATTTTATGACTCAATAGATTTTTTTTAATTCCTATCCCATAAAAATCTATTTTAAATTTATCAGTAGTGTCTAACACCACTATTATATATTGAAATACCATTGTTATTTTCTAAAACACCACCACATACCAATTAAAAGTGGTTTAAAATGTTGTTTATTAAGCTAGAAAAAATATTTTTTGAAGAACTGACACAATAAAAAAGGTGGTGATTAAAACCACATTGATTTTTTTCTAAAAAATGAAACTTCTAAAAAAACTACTAAAATGAATGAAATGGTTTTCTAAATACCAACTATTAATGAATCACATTGGTTTTAAATAATTATTTTTTATTTATTAATCACACCAATAAATAAGAGAAAACTAATAAATATATTGTGGTAATTAAAACAAGAACTAATTACTATTTTTATTATAGTAATCCTAATAAATGATGTTTCCCTATCATAATCTCAAAATTCTGACACACTATAAGAAAACTAAAATGGATTCCAACTGGAATAGTCAATATCAAGGTAATTGAAAGTCTCTCTACCATGAGTCATATAGCTTGGACCAAGGTAGTTGTAACAAAAAAGTGAATATATCCAAAATTTTAAAAATTATATATCAAGTTACAAAATAAATATATGATACACTGAATGATTTTTCTATTTCATAATTCTAGAAAATCCATGGAATACATATTATTATTCCCTACTTTTCTTTTCAGACCTTAGTGATGGCCACCTTATGACCACACTCAACCTCATGTACCTGAGCATGGGAAACATCATGGATTTTCACCTAATTGTTTCATATCCTCCCTGGTGTCCAACATTCAAAGGGTGTTTCTATTGATAAGTCCTTATAGGAAACTATTTCAAAAGATAAACATGAAGCAACTCATTATCTTCACTGTAACTACTAAGAAATATTAGAAAGTAAATATACAGATGACCATAACATCTATAAAAAAATTACACCATGAAAAAACCCTCAGTAGAGGTCTAAGAAGTTATGGTTATACTGAAATGAGAGTAAGTGGTCTGGTATTATCCTCTGTCCAGAAAAAACATTGATTTTCTAGTCAATTGAGAGACTCCATCAATAGCCTTTCTCTTTGAGAAACATTTATGGAGTCTATACCAAGATGAATCAACCTATAATGGAATATAATCTATTAATTATATCATTACCAACACCTAGAGATATGTTAGTCATATAAATGTAATGATCTAGTGCAAGATCTATAGACACAACACCTCCTCGAATTATCATACCCTAGCATTTTCAAAGGTTTAAAAAATAAGAAATATCCTTAAACTGAATTCCAAAACTCCTACACATTGGATATCCTTTTCCATGTAGAAATAAACTCCTATCATCACACAAAATTATATGTTAAATAAAATAACTCTACTTGGAATTGATCATAAAACTTCTCTTTTGATACTTATAACTTTTAAATATCCCCATGGAAAAAAGTTCACCACTAAAAATTATCTCTATAAAATAAGTTAATTTCCAGTAGAATCAAATGTTATTTCCTAAAATAAATATGACTGAAAGTGATATCTAGATATGCCAACCACATATTTATATTTTATTAAAAAGTAAAACCTTTATACTTTGGTAGGTTGTGATATTTAAACTCACACAATTACTTCCTTCATGAATCATCATCCCTGACAGAAAATCTTTGAAAATATAATAGAGAAACTTTCCAAACATCATCAGTACATATCTCATGAAGAAATTGTCTATGATACATCACTATAAAGAAATGAATGAATCTTAAAAATCATAATATGGAATCTATTAATATTATTTATTTAACTTCATTTTATTTCTTAACACCTAACAAATTCAATCACATAAACAATCAATAATGATGCATGTACCACAACTAAGTCTCTACCTTGGAATTGGAATCATCTAATGTAGTAAGTTCTGTATGGATAAGTCCCTTAATTAAGATCAATAGGGACCCTAATCTCTTATGTCATATCTATTATCCCTATTTTACTTAATATACTATGTTTTATTGATTTTATTTTCCTACCAAAACCAAGTAGTTATCACTAGTGTGTAACTCTAAAATCTATCTAATCTATCAAAAAAAGGCTTATATAACACTCTTTCATGAACCTATCCCTATATAACCCATCCTAGGATAGTATTGAAGATATGTTTGATCCAAAAAACCTACCTACAACAGAACATGGGTTAGATACTATCATTGAGGTTCTAAAATGACACAAATGGGGGGAATTTCCCTTATAAACCCAATATTATAAAGAAACAACAATAAAATCTATAATATAATAAATAATTCCAATCCCATAATGAATCTAATTTCATACATAAAAAACTCCAAATATAATAAAATGGGGAAACTCTTATGAAAGTACCTTCATGAACACTAGCTGACACCAATGACTACCATGACCTCCTAATGTTTATCTCGTTCACTGACCTTGTGTTAAATATGAATTAAAAATGCATAATTATGTTACAGTGGTGTGTGTGTTTGTTTCATGGTCGACAACATTGATATCACTATTTTGTATGAATGTGATGCATGTGTCTTTACAAGTCCATCCTGAATGATTCCATTATATGTAAACCAAATATTGGGTTCATTTATAGTTGAGACATTAATTTAATAGTTCAATGAATGAACACCAACAAGATGAAATTATTTGATGCCATTTGATGGCTCCCAAGTCATATCATAAAGACTTTTTTCATCATTTAATGAAGAACTTCAAGGATGGTTATATAAGAGTATGTGATCTTCTTATGTTTATTTTTTGAGATACTATTGAGCAATATTTTATACTCACTTCTTCCAAAAAACACCATTTTTCATACAGTGAAGTTGTTAGGACCCCTTCAGAATTTGGGAGTCCTCATGAGACATTACTGGATCTACTTTCCAATGTAATCCCTTCAAAAAAATATTCCTTTTTTACTTCTTTTTGTGATTGTCATCATGAAAAAATAATTTAAGATAATAAAATTTCTATTGTTTAGGTGTTTGAGGTATGTCATTTTATTCTTTTTTGGATATTTTTTCATGTTTTATTTCTTATATATAGATACTTTTGTGTTTGGATTTTCATTTACTTCCAATGGTCATATGATGATAAAACGAAACCCATCAGTGGTATCAGTGAAAGTTTCATCAAGGATTAAAATTATTTAATCCATGTTTTTAAAAAACATTATAATCAATATAGTATAGGAATACATGTGGTATAGATGTAGTGACTTCAATAATCCTAGTGAACTGGAACCATGACATAGTGCAAGTCATGGTTCACCTTTGACATTTCATTTCATAAAGGTAATATCGTTTACCTTTACATGAAATTCCACATAATTCTAGCTTACACCATGGGTGGTGAAATATCTTGGATATCCATTTTCAGAGGTCGTTTCACCTTTCACCATGATGGATTACCATTATAGAGATGTTATGTGTAAATGTAATCCATTGGTTTCCACTATCTAAATATTTCAAATAAAGGTATTCCAATACTTACCTTTACATGAAGTGTTCATGTAAATGTATTTTATGACTTACCTCCCTGAGGTAGAGTAATCCATGGGGCTCACTTCTATACCTTTATAAGAATTTTTCACATAATGGTAGTCAAAGAAGTAATTTACGGCTTACCTTCACGTAAAGGTAACCTATGATTTACCTTTAGGTGGAGGATTTAATACCTACACCATTTAAGGACCACAACATAGTGAAAGCTTTTTTGGTCCTTAAATGGATTTAAAAATTATTTTGATAAATTTATATTTTGTATTATAAAAGTACTATAAATTTTAATTCTTAGGAATTTTAAAATGGTATTTTAAGAATTAATAAATATGAATAAGTTCATATTTGTTTCACATGTTTTAATAAATACATAAATTATTTATTTATTGAGAAAATAATATTATTAATTAAATTATAATATTTATGAATTTTTTATAAATAATGGAAAACATATTTTAGAATATTTATAAAAGTGTTTTTATGGAATATTACTAATGATTATCTTAATTTTAAAATCATTATTATAAGTTTTTTTAATAAAAAGGTTCATAAATTTTTCTCATGTTTAAATATTTAAAATATTAATTTATAATGAATTTGTTCCTTGTTTTATTCATATATATATAATTGATAATATTTTGAATATAGTTTATTATTTATTTATGTGATAAATTTATTCTAGGAGATAAATCCTTACATTTCATACTAGGTTTCATTCCATAAAATTTAGATTCCATCTACCATGGAATTGCTTTATAAATAAAGTTATTATCTTGAATTTACTTGTTGGGAATATTTTTTACATATTAGGTGTTATAGATATCATGAATTTAATTTTATTTTTAAGTCTCCCTATAGAGAGGGACTTGGGGTCTGAAAACCTGTTGTCCTATAGGATTATGCCTTGTCTAGAAAGGTGAATGGGGTTGTCCATCTATCACACCGAGAATACTAATTTGGAAATTATCAATCTCATATGAATATATACATTTATATAAAAAATTTATTTAAATTATGCATATTATTAATTCAGATATGTATGAATATGTTTTGGATTATATTTTTGGGTAATATATATTGTGGGTTGTGTAAAGAGTTACACATTAATGTGGTGTGAAAATGTAAATTTGGTGGTTATAATAGGGATTCTAAAGCTAAATTGTTAGAATCATGCATACATAAAAAGTAATAAAACATTAGAAGATAGATATATCATGAGATTAAGTAGTTATAAATTTTTTTTTACCAAATAAAATATTTTTATTTCTGAAATCACTTTTAAGGAAAAAGTGGGAAACCGACCAGTTCAAAATACCGAAAGAGTTAAACCTCATAAGAAATTGTGAGGCCATTATAGAAAACATTAAATCTGTTAGAGTCCTTTACCTTGAATAGACACCATTCGATGGAGGTAACATCCATATCCGGGTTTTCCTTGATAAGTTCCTCGAAATGAAATTCCATCTTGTCCCATGTAACCACATGCTCCTCTAGGTTTGTTTTACCCTTATTGAAATCACGTATCAAAATCCTATTTTTTTATCTATCCAAGAATATTTTTCTTCATTTAAATCAACGTGCATAGGTCTTTAGAACATTCTATGAGCATACCCCTGTGATACCTTTATTAGTAAAGACTCCTCTAGAATTTCTTCATTAGAATGCATGGGAATATCCTGGATGTTTTCTGATTTAGCATCCTCCTTAATCTTTGAGACGTTAGTAGAAACTTCCAAACTCTCTTGAGGGGTTTTCCCTTTGATATAATCCCTTGTAATAGGAGGACTATTTATGTTTGGGTAGTCCATTAATCTTTACGGCCTCTGAATTTTCCGAATCAATCCATTAGAATCAACCAGGCTGTTCTTTCCTTTCTTTGAAGATGACCAAAGGTACTCTTCTACAATTTTCATATTCTTTTCCTCTGAGGACCAAGGTTCTGAGGCAGACTCATTGACCTCTGCTTTATCATCGACCTCTCTTGTAAATGCTGTAGTTTTCCATGTCTCTCCTCATCAAGAGATCCATATTCAAATAGGGGAGTATCAGCTTCACCTAGTAATGAAAAACGATTATGGGAACCACTAGACCCTCCAGCTATAGCTGTATTAACAGGATAGGGAGGAATCTTTCCCCTAACTAGGACTTGTTCTGTCCACTCTAAGACCTTAACTAATCTTGGGTTGTTCAATGAACTCAAAGCAGCCACTTGTTCTACAGTAACCTCCATCTTTGGAGATCTGATAAGACTAGAAGATACATCCTCAGCTATTTTCAAGGCTAGGACCCCTTTGGGAGAATTGTAAACAGATTTTAGAGCTTCTGCATATATGGGAGGGTTTCTCAATCTTGCCTCCTTCTGAGTGGCAGAAAGAAGTCTCAGTTTTCCACTACCCCACTGATCCACTACAGGAGCCATATTACCAGAGACCTCCACTTATTTCTGCATGGGCCGATCCTCTCCTAAAGAAGTAAGGACCTCCAAAGAATTACAAAACAAAACATATTGGAATTTACCAACTTCATGGCCGAGACTCTTGCAAGACGAACAGAAATTAACCCATGATTCATAGCATACCTTCGGATACCAGCGCAATTCTCCTTTAATCTAAGTAGTTATAAATTTAATATACACATGATGAATATTAAATTGGTGAAAATTTAAAAGAAAAAACCCTAAAATACTAAGTGTGAGATCCAAAGAAATACTTGTAAAGACCTTGATTATCTAATTGGGTAGGTAATTCCATAGATAAGTTCCCATGGATTATCTTTTGTAAGTAAATAAAATAAAGGGTGACACTAGAACATCCTTGGTTTTATCATGTGATAGTTAGTTGCCTCTGTATTGGCCTTTATTAGCCTATTTTTGGTGTTTTATTTGGGTTAAATTAGCCTGGAGATCCTAATAGGATTAAGTTACCATGTAAATAAAGATGAGGTTATCCATATAATGGATATGGTCAAAGTGTTTTCTATTCAATAATAAAATAGACATATCTATTTTGACTGGGATAATTCCCTACCTAAATAAGTAAGTGGTGATAAAAATTTCATAGAAAACTCATTTCTTAGTGAAATATAGATCTTTGATCACTAAATGGATATACTGTATGTGGTCATCATTTTTAGGTGCATTTCTATCATTAAAATTATTGAATAAATATATATATATCATGATACTCAACTGTAGATAAATCCTTATTCTAGATTATTTCATTCATTATAGAAATCATATTGAGATCATTAATAGGTATGACCTATAAAATAGTTAAAAATTAGTATCTAGGGTTGATAAGTGTTCTCAAGAAGAAGAATTTGGAGCCCCTATATTTGAATGTCAGAGAAATAAATTTTTATAAATCTAACACATGGAAATTAGATATTGGGTGTGTGTTTCACATTTGTGTTGAAAAATACAAACTCAGAGATTAGTTGGAATTGATAAAGGGTGAAGTAGATATTCATGGATAAAAAGTTGTTACATTAGAAGTAAAAACTTATGATATAGTTTTACCAAGTGGATTAAGTCTAGAATTACAAAACTATTATTATGTTCCAGCCCTAAATAGAAATTTTATTTGTGTATCTTATTTTAATAATAAGGTATTTTCATCCATTATTAAGAACAAGAGTGGTTCTATATATAGTATTTAAATGTTTTATGGATTTTGGAATATAATTTATTGTTTATAAATTCTATAAATGTATAATAATATCTATATCATTAATAATAATAAGGTTAATGTTGGTTTTAACCACACATACCTTTGGCATTATCACCTCAGGCATATAAATGAAAATTGAATTCAAAGACCTCATAAATATGGATTTTTAGACTCATTTTATTATGAATTGTTTGATAATTGTGAATCCTATTTAATGGAGAATATGAATAAATAAAATTCTTTGGGGGAAAGTTTTGAGGTAGATTTGACTATTGGAACTCTTACATAGTGATGTATATGGACCATTTAGCACACAAGAGGGTGGTGATGTTAGGTACATAATTAATTTTAATGATGAATTTGGTGAGTATGATTATGTGTTTCTAATGAAACAAAAGTAAAAATGTTTCAATAATTTTAAATATTTTTATAATGAAGCATATAATAAACTAAGAAATAGTATAAATATTCTCCAATTAGATCTATGTGGAGAATACTTAAGCTAAGAATTTATAAATTATCTTAGAGGTTGTGTAATTGTTTCAAAACTAACACCTCTTGGTAAACCACAATGGAATGGTGTGTTTAAAATCAGGAATCATACCCTTTATAAATGTTTCATTAGATGATTAGTCTATGTGACTTACCTATTTCATTTTGGGGTTATACTTTGTAGACTGCTTCATTCTTACTAAACTTCATTCCTTATAATGTAGTCGTAGATACACCATATGAGATATGGTATGGAAAACATCCCAATTTTAATTTTATGAAGATTTGGGGTTGTGAAGCACTTTTATGATGATTTACTTTTGATAAAATTGAACCTAATTTAAAAACATTAATATTTATTGGTTATCCCAAGGAAATTTAGGGATATTATTTCTATAACCCTACTAAATACAAAGTATCTATGAATCAAAATTGTATATTTCTTAAGAAATAATATATTATTTGAGGACAAGGTGGGAATAAAGTTTTACTTTTATAACTTCAAGAAAAAAATAGAAAATATCCCTAATATAGAGGTTGATTAATTTCTATAGAGTTTTTAAAGAATAAATGACTCAAATTTCACAATAACCTAATATTTCTGGTAAGCTTATTTGGAATATATTTATATGTGTATTTCTCATGGGTATTTATGATGAATTTATGTTCATGATTGATGAATCCACTTCCTACCTTGAAGCCAATGAGATTTTTTATTCAAATAAATGTTTAAAAGCCATGGAATCTGAGATAGGCTCTATATAGACTAACCATGTTTGGAACTTTGTGGATGCACCTATAGAGGTAAACCCTATAGGGGGTAAGTGGGGTTTCTATATGAAAACTTACATGTATGGTAGATTTTATACCTTTAAAAAATTCTTGGTTGTTAAATTTTATAAAAAAATCCATGGTATTGACTATAAAGAAACCTTTTCACCTATAGCATGTTGGATTTGGTTCCCTAGAATCGAATTCAGTGTAATTTATGATTAATAGTATTAATTGTTTTGAATATTAAGAAACTCTTTATCACATCATGGTTGTTCTTCTACAAGAAATAGTATGTGATAACATTATAAGAGTAACAATATCACTAAAAATTTATATCATTTCCCCGTTATGATGAAAACACAGAAGTTCCATGATAGTATTCTTCAATATATGTTCTATAGACATATTATGTCATTTTAGAGAGAAAATGATATAGGATTTTAGGTTTGGAGACTCAAAGTAATTTGAGGCACCTTCTCATAGTGTATTCCCTTGGAAATTTACAATGAAAAATATAATGATAATAAGACCCACCAGTAAAAAATATATATTCATATGTGATAAGTCAAAAGACTTCTTTTGACTTTTATGACTTTTATTTTGGAAATCACAAATCTCTTTATACTTAATTATTATGTAACTTATTTTCTTTGAGTACATTTTTCATTTTATTGTACCCACATTTTCCATCGTATGTATACTAATTATCATACTCACTATTTTATAGCACTCACTATTTCATTTTACTCATTGTTTAATTGTACTCTCTATTTCATTGTACTCACTATTTCATCATAACCACTCTGTTTATAGTACTGACTTTAACCGTTGTACTCACAATGCGCATCGTACCCGCTTTTCATCATATCTGTACTTTTAATTATATACGTACTAACAATCTTACTAATACCTATCATCATACCAATGATATCAATTTTACTCATGTAATACTTTTATCACATTCTTGTTTTCATTCTTTTATCAAAACCCATGTTTTATATCAATCGTACTCATGTTATCATTTTCATATATCTATTGTTTTAACCAAAATAAGGTCATGGAGTTAGTTAAAAACTAATCAAAACAAGGTTGTGTTTTCTATTTCAATATGACCATTACAATGTAAGGTGTCCAAGTCCCTCCTAATTTTCTAGAGAAATATGACTATTGGAGACAATGTGACCATTGGAACCTGAGGCCTATAAATAAGAGGTCCTTTGAACTAGAGAGATTAACTTTTGTTTCTTCTAAGTTATAGTGAGAGACTATGTGACATCTCTCCTACTTCATGCGAAAGCCTTTAAATTACAAAATGTGATCATTTTGTTCTTAGTTTTTGTATTTCAATAAGTTCTTTTTTTTTTGTGTCTGATCAAGTGATAAAAATCAAGGACTGTCGGGGATAAAAAGACGGTGTGACTGGTCTTTGTATTTAGGGATTTCAAGTATTTGAAAGATAGGGGTGATTATTACCTATAAAATTGATAGCTTGTGAAGATAGAAAGATAGATGTGTCAATAATCATATCGAGGGCTTACCGATATTTATAAGACAGGCCTATTATCCTAGGTGAAAGGATAACCTACTCTTTAGGAAAAAAGAATTGTAATATCATATACTTTTTATCTACTTATTGTAATAAAAAGAGAACCCTTTTATTTATTCTTTCTATTAGTATTATTTTATATTATAATTGTTTTAGTTACAATTTATAGTTTTTAGTATTGATTCTATACGCTATATGGTAGAATCTTTTACACTTGATATACTCTATTTTTTTATTCAACCCAAATACAATTGTTTCATAACCTATGGTATCATAACAATATCATCGGACCAAGAGTCAGTCTGGTCATTTGTTTTCTTTTATAATAGGAATTTTGGATTATTTTAGTTTATGTCTAATTAAACTAAGAACCTTCCTTAAAGGTTTTAATATGAATTTTTTAAACATACAATTAACCCAATATTGTATTTGTGCCATCTCATATCCATTTCAATCCAACAATTAATATCAAAAAAGGTTTTCCACTAATTTGTAAACTTTTCTTTTCTTCTCTTTTACAAGTTACATTTTTTATATATTTATTTTAAATACACTAACCTGTATTAGTGAAAAAATGATTTTGTTTCTTTATAATGGCAGGCATGTTGAATGTGAGTTAAATTGAAAATCTCAATTCTACAAGACCACCTATATTTGATAGAAATGACTTTGATTATTAGAGAGATCATATGAAGATTATTACTTACCTTCCTAGAATATAAGAAAGGATTGATTTCATCACAGAGAATCAAATTAAGAAATTTGGTTCAGTAAGAGAGCTCAGAAATAATGTGATGACAGTGGAGGACAATCTAAAATCCTTTATTGATAGCTCCATTTCTCATAAGAAGGCTTATAACAGGATGAAAAAATAGTCGTACAAAATAAAAATTTCAGTGAAAGAACATGATGAGTCCATTAGATACATAACGTGGATTTCAAATGATCTTGTTATCACTTTTAATAATCTTGATAAGGAAACATTTGAGAGGTTGATATAGATTCCAAAAACCTATAGTGTAGATGCTGATTCGGTGAAAGGGTTAAAAGAAAGGATTAATGTTTTCCGGTCATATTTTTCGAAGGTTTCATCTTCAAAAGATGAAATTGTCTTATTAAAGAAACAAAACACCTTATTGGAAGAAAAAAATAATAATATGTCAGAAAGAATTATTACTCTCAAAGAAGTGATCAGAAACCAAGAAGATGCCATCAAAAACAAGGATCAGCTATTTGTATACCAATAAGAGATTCTCAAATATTATGGTATTTATATATTAGAATACAAGAAAGAGATAAATAAGATGAATTTTGTTCTCCATGAGTTAATTAAGAAATAAAAATTAATATAAAATAAATGAATGTTTTTGGTTTATTTTTTTCTTTCTTGATCGTCTTTTAAAAAACATTGAACTTTTGACAATTCAATGAGCATTATTTTTTCATTTCCATTTTTTTGTATTCTTTTTCTCTATAAATTTTTTAGGAAACACAAGATTACCCCATTATTTTTCTAAATCAAAAATGGGTTGAATGTTTTATAAAAGGGGGATAAAGTTTTACAAAGGGGGGGAATTCCCAAAGGGGAGAATCCTTAATGTTTTATTCAAATGTAATACACTAAAGAAAAAATAATCTAAACCAAGGAAAATTTATATGAATACAATCCTTAAGAAATTCTATACATAAGGGGGAGTTATTTGTATTCATTTCATTATTCAGATAGTTTTCATAACTTAGATGGGATAAGTGTTTCTTTCTAGTTTTACTTTGTGCTCTATTCTTTCTAAAAAGGGGGAGATTGTTAAGTCAAAAGTATTATTTTTTACTTTTATGAATTTTAATTTGGAAATCACAAATCTATTTATACTCAATTATTAATTAAATTATTTACTTTGAATACGGTTTTTATTTTATTGTACCCACACTTTTCATCTTATATATGTTGATTATTGTAGTAAATATTTTATCGTACTCACTATTTCATCATACTCACTATTTCTTCATACTCCCTAATTCATCATACCCACTTTGTTTATCAAACTAAATCTGAAAATTTTACTCACAATGTGCATCGTACCCACTTTGCATCATATCAGTACTTTTCATTATATAAGTAAAGACAATCTTACTCATACCTATCATCATACCAATGATATCAATCGTACTCTTGTTATAATTTTATCACATGCATGTTTTCATTATTTTATTGAAGCCCAGGATTTATATCAATAATACTCCTGTTATAATTTTCGTATATCTATTGTTTTAACCAAAATGATGATTTAGACTTAGTTACAAACTAATCAAAATGATGTCATGTTTTCTGTGTCAATATGATTGTTACAATGTCAGATGTCCAAGTCCCTCTAAATTTTCTAGATAAATATGACCATTAGAGACAATGTGACTATTGGTACTTGAGGCCTATAAATTAGAGGTCATTTGAACCAAATATATTAACTTTTTCTTCTTCCAAGTTCTAGAGATAAACTGTGTGACATATCTCCAGCTTCGTGTGAAAGACTTGAAATTAAAAAATGTGAATGGATCATTCATATTTTTTGTATTTCAATAAGTAATTTGTTTTAATTTGTGAATTCTATCAAGTGATAATGATCTAGGGCTTCCAGGGATAGGCATACGGTGTGGTCGATATTTGTATCAAGGACATTTAAGTGTTTTAAAGATATAAGTGTTGATTACCTGTAAAATCGAGGGATTTTAGGGATAGAAAGACTGAAGTTCCAATAATTGTATTGATGTATTGCCAATATTGTTAAGACAGACCCATTATCCTAGGTTAAAGGATACCCTACTCTTTTGGATAAAAGAATTGTAAAATAATCTACTTTTCTGCTGCTTATTATAATAGAAAGAGAACCCTTTTATTTATTCTTTCTGTTAGTATTCTTTTATAATGTAATAGTTTCAGTTAAAATTTTTACTTTTCAATATTGATTCTATATGCTATATGGTAGCATCATTTAAAATTGATATACTCTATTTTTTTATCCAAGACAAATGCAATTGTTTTATAACCTTTGGTATCATAACATAATAATCGGACCAAGAGTTAGTCAGATCATTTGTTTTCTTTTATAAGAATAATTGTGAATTGTTTTAGTTTAATTATTGTTAATATAAGAACCTTACTTAATGGTTTTAGTAGAAATTTTTAAAAATACAATTCACCCCTCCCCCAATCTTTTATTTGTGCCTTCTCCTATAAATTTCGATCCGACAACATGTGTCATTAGATGTTCCAATCTGTGGATGTGTGTATTGATCCTTAGACATTAATATTATTATTAATGAATATTATTAGTCATGTACATTCATGTATTAATGAAAATTATGACAATATATGTTCATAGTAAAGTAGGATATATTGGGTGCATAATGAGTGATATTGCATAAATGAATAATGAATGAAATAATTTGTCCCTTGTATTCTTTGATGGAAGTTTATATCTCAGTCCTTTTGAGAGTAATTAAATATCCTAAATAAATCCACATACATGGTGTTTTTTGTGTTAGTTTATTTCTAAAAAGTCATATAAAGAAATATCAATCACAGAGGTAAATGACACTAGTATGCAATGTGCTTGATTAAAGATATCATGATAAATGGATTTTATCACACAATAAGTATACCTATGTGTTTATTTGTTATTTTTAAAATAAATAATTTCTCTATAGGTTTATTTCCCTATTTCTAGACTCCAAACTTGTAATTTGGTTTTCTTTTCCTAATTCCATTGAGAAAGAGGCCTAATGTATTACACACTAAGTGTATCTGGAACCTCATTTAAATAATAATATTATTTATTATTTTACATGATGAAAAAATTTTATTATCATATGTACTTTAATAATTATTCATGTTAAATTTATTGCATATTTTCTATCACTTGTTATTTGAGAGAATATTTTGTGATCAGAATGTTTAACATATATTTATTTGTTATTTAATAAAACTATTATTTATTTATGTATTGGTGAATAATGTAGTGACATTTATTTATTAAAAAAATTATTATTAAAGGATAAATAAATATTATAGAGGAATAGTGGAATGAATTTAAAGGTTCAGTGTTAAATAATATAGGAAATACTATTTTTTTTAAAAAATTAAATATTTATTCAAGAAATAATATTTTATTAATTTTCTTATTTTGCACATGTTAAGAAATAATAATATTAATATCATTATTAAATTAATGGGGTTACATGGGGATTACCTAAATAATAATTGAAAATAAGAAATTATTTTTTCTATCCCAGGCACTATTTAAACCCAAATATATTATTTCTAACCCTAAGTGTGTCCATTTTGATTTGTTATGCACAATGAATCCAAAAAAATCCTCTCAACCCCTAGAGAGACACTCTATTAAAACACTCTTAATAATGGAGAGAGATCCTCTGCACTTCCTCTCTAGATTCTAGAGAGATCAAGGATAATCCTTCTTCAAAGTGATTCCCATAGTGATCAAAGACAAATGACACAAGCATTAGGATATGTCATGCTAGCACCCATAGATTACTACGGTAATATTAGGAGGTTAATGTAGAATTTTTTTATCACTTATAGAGGTAATATATACTTTATTACTATTAGTCCATAATGTTATATTGTAGATACATTTTTAGATTCATCAATAAAGAAATAATTCATCATAAGTTAATTCTTTAACTGCGTAAATTACTTATAAATCATTATGTGATAACCCTATGTTTTGGTTTTTTCATTTTCATGTAAAGTAATATTTTATTTAATTATATTGATCCTAAAATTCTTTCTCAATATACATCTCAGATTAATCATCAATTATGAAAAAAATGACTTGGGAAAGTCCCGTCAGGGATTCTATTGCATTCAAAACCTTCAGGTGATATCAAGGGAATAAGATAATTATTTATAATTATTTAAAGTTTGTTTATTAATATACACATTTATCATTAGTTTTCAATTCTTTTTTAATCATTATTTAATCTAAATTTCAATATATTCTCTTATTACTATTCATTCTTGAAAATATAATTAATAAATTGACTAATTTTGATATAAGAACATTTGAAGAAATCATCTGAAGGTTACAATGATTATAGCCGGATAGCACAAGAGTACATATCATGTAGCCTATTGGAACATAATGTGTACCTGTGTTTAATACACCAAGAAAAATAAAAAATTAATTTAGATTGTGTGCATTTAATTTCATGTGGTGTGTATTTAAGACACCGCATGTTGACTGGGACAGCCTGACATTGGATTAGTCGGACTACACAGTGTGTAACTTGAATACATGATGTGTATTCCATTAGTCAAATACAGGTTATGTATTTTTTTTTTATGACCTACATAACCGGTGACCATGTTACTCAGAGACCACATGAATTTTATCCCACTTACATGTTTTGTACTCTATTAATGTCCATGGAAATACCACATTCCCGGTCCCTAGGCATTTATCTCATTTAGACAATGAAGAAATAAACATGAAATATTGCTAGATTTTATACACTGTGTATATTAACTAATTACGTGGAATTTAAAATTAACTTATTATACTTCTTAAACCTTATAGTCATGTATTTTTTTTATATTGAGTTGAATTTTGGATGATATGTAATGGGTTTTATATATTTTAAATCTCTGATTAATTTTTGTATAATATACAGAATAGTATATCACATATAATTCATAATAAAACAATTAATCTATGTGCACTAAAAGATAATATGCTATATAAATAACATGTGTTATGTGTATCATTCAGTTAACACATACATGCCATGAAATTAGGTGATATGACATGTATTCTTTATTACACATGATTAAAAAAGTATATGAATATAATACACACTGGGTAGTTTAGATGGGTACTCACTGTGATACCTCTAAGGTACATGTTTATACACAGTCAGTTTTAATAAATTTAATTAATTTCTTTAAAACTATGATGGATGAAAATATCAAAAAAGTTTTGATGAGAATTAAGGTAAAGTAATTGATTAATTAAAAAAGATAATTAATTTATTTTAATGTAATTTATCTTAAATAATAATAAGTTGGATTGAATAATATTATATTAAATGTAAAATTTATTGCATATATGTGTATAATAATGACTATAGACCTAGAATTTGTATGTGATTGTTTTGTTTTAAATTTATTACTAAATTCAATTAATTTCTTATGTGTCATCCCTCAACTCATTATGTAAGGGTCTTTATTCCCATGGTTTAATTTTATGTAAACCCCTAAATAAATCCCCTAGTTACCCTCACAAGAGTATGAGTAAAATCATATGTAATATATGGATCTCCAAGGTGAGTTGAGATGATTCAATTTTGGAGTCATCGATAAACCAATCCAAGAGATACAATAGAGGATAGGTGTAAAGCAACATGAACCAAGTCATGTTTAAAGGTATTTCCCCCTAGGTTGAGGATTACTTTATCACCCTCTAGATGAATTAACTATTAATAAAATCTCCTAGTCAAACCACTATTATTATTTTATTTTTATAAAGTTTCATTGTTAATTCCATTATGGATGTTTTTTCAATATCACATGAATTAAAAATTTTAACAAGAATGCAATATAGAACTAAAATCAATTGGATTATGCATAAAAAAATTAAAGATATAGTTAATTACTTAATTAAATCAACATAATATTAATAACCATGTAATGAGTTTAAAATTGTAAATTTAAGAATAAATATTAAAATCCCTCAATCATATATATTTAGTTGGTATAGCCTTACAATATTTAATTTAAAAAAGAACCATAGTTCAAGTGCCTAACCAACCGAATTCGAGGTGTTTTCAATTATTAGGGGATTATAAAGTGAGTTGGGTTGACATAACTTAGTTAACATCAAGGTTTGACTCCAAAAGTAGAACTTGGTGTAACTGAGCGGAAAGGGTTGAGGAAATATAATTTTAGGACTTTAGGATTGGGAAGTCTACTCAATAGATCAAATAACTGTGAGTTAATATAATATGAAATATTATTCCTATTTAAATCCCTTAAAATAACTTATCAGGACAAATTTTGGGTTATGAGAAGGGTAATATAGGTCCTTTACCTAATAATATCTAAGTCATGGTATGTTTTAAAGCGAATGTTGAGGGTTGTTAGGTTTAGATAATATAATCAGAGGTTAATAAATTTAATTTTTATCATCTAATTTTATAAATCTAATAAATAATTATAATATTCTTAATTGTAAAAAAGGAAATACAAATGACTCCAACCATATCATTTTTATCCATACTTGATAAGTTTTACCTTCTCATCGGTGTTAATTTAAAAGAATGAAAAAGGCACCTATGCATTATTATACAAGATGAAATGAAATTATATATGCTGAAAATATTATTCATGAAGCACTAGGTCAAGATGATAGTGAGAAATAATTGTCTCTCAATGATAAACATTTAGATAATGTCACATATTTGCAATGTTTCGGGCCATCATCCATTTACAAGGAGCTTCTAAAACCACATGAGGATATGGATGCATATAATATGATGTATCACCTTCATGATCTCCATAAAGATAATGTGAAAGAAGTGATATATGAGATCTTTAATGCCATATTTGTGTGGACGCTTAGATATTTGGCACTAACTATACCTCGTGTAGTTAATATGATTGTCTATATACATCACTTAGACATGTTGGGAATTAAATTACCTAAAAATATATGTATAAATCACATATTTTCCTTGCTACCAAAAATTTTCTCTAGTTTCATTATGAATTAAAAAATGGAAAATATTAAGAAAACATTATTAAAACTTCTTACTATTATTTACTATGTTTATTGGATCATGTGGTGTGAAAAAACCATCATTCCTTATGGCGAATAAGAAAAGGAATAACAAGGTAAAAGGGATAAATACTCACCCAAGTCTAAATCTCTTAAACACCATACTTCCAAGAATAATAATATCTTAATGTAGGTGAAGGTAAAGGAAGTATTATGTTCTTCATGTGGAAAGAGAGTCCACTGGAAAAAGAATTACACATAGAAGCAAGGAGAAGCTAAAGGTTAATTCATTATCAAGTGTAATATTTCTATATATACCCATTGGGTATTATATATAGATTTTGGTTCTCACATATATATCCAAATATTGGAACTAAGTAGATTTTAATATATTGTCATAGGATAGGTATATCTTCGAGTATCCAAGGGATTGGGACTCATTGTCTTGGCTATAGGATAATAACACCTTCTATTTCCAACTAGAAAGATATTAGTTTTAAAGAACTGTTATTTTGTTCCAATTTTTACTAAGAACATAATATCTACTTATTTACTTCATGTGGATGGATTTATTTTTAAATTTTTAAATAAATAATTCTTATTTTAAAAATAAATCATTTGTTAACGTATAGAATAACTTAATAATGGTCCTTATGTATTGAATTTTGAAATAAAAAATTGAAAATAGATAACAAATCATGTTCATAAGACTCATATAACACCCAGTTTTGGAATCACCTTCTTTTTCATGTAAATGAGAAGCATCTCACAAGGCTCTATTATGATGGTTATTTAGAATCCTTTGAGCTAAGACCACTTGAAATATTTCATTCTTGTTTGTTAGACAAAATGACCAAACCACCATTTGGTGGATATGGTGAAAGGTAATTAGAACTTAAAGGATTGGTGCATAATAATGTGTTTGGACATTTTCTAGTACAATATAGTGGTGTATATTCTTACTTCATAACTTTTAACAATGTATTGAGTGTATATAGTTATTTATACTTGATGAGGTATAATTCCAATGCCTTTGAGAAATTCAAAGAATTCAATAATGAATTATAGAATCAAATTTGTAAGAAGATAAAGAATATCTGATCTGATTGAGGTGAGGAATATATTAACCAAGAGTCTATCAACTTTATATGGTATTTTTGGATTCTATCTTAACTCACTCCACCTTAGACACCATAGTGAATGGTGTTATTGAAAGAATTAATTGTACCTTTCTAAACATGGTATTGTCGATGATGAGTCATATGGGTCTTTCAATATCCTTTTTTTGGATATGAATTACAAACTATGGAATACACAATGAATTGAGTGCCAACTAAATCATAAAATGGAATTCCATTTGAGTTATATAGTGGAAAGAAATTTGTTTAATCACATACACATGTATAGGGATGTTAGGTGTTTTTTAAGTCCACCTTTGGAAATAAATTATCATCCCATGGCAGAGAGTGTATATTTATATGATATCCTAAGTAAACAAATGGATATTATCAATATAACCCCTTAGAAAAGAAAGATATTATCACAATACAAGAAGTATTTATTAAGAGGGAACACATCCTTAAGAAGGATAGTGGGAGTAATATTGACTTTGTTAAAGTTGATGCTCAGGATACTAAAGAGTTGGTTTAATAAAAAATTCCACATGTCCCCATGGAATAAAATGTTCTTGAAACATAGGTACTATGTAGAAGCACTAAAGAGGTAAGATAATTAGAAAGATATAGTTTTCTAGTCACCAAATATTATGACTCATTATTGGTTGACAATAATGAACCTCTTTTCTACAAAGAGGTTGTATAGAGCTCAGAACTTTCAAGATGGTATGAATCGATGAAATTTGTGGTGGATTCCATGTATCAGAACTAATTTTTGGTTTTACTTGATCCAAAAATCGATGTAAATCCTATTGGTTTAAAATAGGAATTCAAGAGAAAATTCTTCATGGAAGGTAAGGTAAGTACCTATAAAGTAAGTTTAGTATCTAAAGGGTTTAAATAGCATCAAGGAATTGAATATGATGAAACCATTTCTCCATTTTCTATGTTTATATCCATAAAAATTAAACTTTTTATAGCACTATAACTATTAAATTTTGTAGATGGATATTAAAATAGATTTCATTAATCCAAATCTTTAAGAATATTTTTATATGATACAAATATAAGGTTTTGTGGATCCAAATAATTCCAAAAGTTTTTTAAAGTTTTACATATCCATTTATGGATTGAAGAAATCGTCTAGGTCATGGAATATTTAGTTTGATGAAGCTATTAAATAATTATGTTTCATTAATAATTAATATGATCCATGTATTTACAAGTGGTCTATTGGGATTGTGGTCATTATCCTAGTATAATATTTCAATGATATATTACTTATTGGAAATAATGTTCTAGACTTACTATTAGTTAAGAAATGGTTAAAAAGTGCTTCTCTATGAAGGAATTGGGTGAAGTAACCTAAATTATAGGGATCAAGATAATTCATCATATATATAATAGGATACTTGGACTAATTCAAAATATATACATTAAAAATATACTAAATAGATTTAGTATAGAACAATATGAGAATGGATTGGTTTTAGTGTCACATGGTATAAATCATTCCAAGAAAATGTGTCCTTAGACACAATATGAGAAAGAGATAATGATTAAGATCTCATATGGTTTTGTGATAAGATCAATCATGTATGTCATGTTATATACTAGGGATGATGTTTCCTATATCTTGATCATGGTAGATGGATATCAACCAGATCTAGATATACAATATTGTTCAATTGTTAATGTTATCCTTAAGTATATGAGAAGAAGTAAGGATATGTTTCAAGTGTATGGAGGAGATGAAGAAATAGTCATAAATGGTTATAATAATATTAGTTTTAAATAGATCAAAATATTCTAAAGTTGTTGTTGGGATATCTCATCAGTCTTAATGGATGATTTGTGAGATGTAAGAGCTTAAAGAAGCCAGTAATCACCGATTATATAATGAATTCTGGGTATATAGAGGATTTTTATAACTACCCATAATTTACATACATTGTAATTACTTCAAAATTGAAGCACGATTATTACAACATATAATAAAACCATGAAAGGACCGTATAGGTATAGTGTCTTTAGAAACTAGGAAACATAAACAACTGGTTCATAAATCATCTACATTGCCTCCATTTTATTTTATCATATATAGAGTCTCTTTTGGCATATCTTACTTAATACCCTTCTTCCTAGCCTGGGGAAAAGAAAACATACAAAAGGGTGAGCTCAAATGCTCAGTAAGTTTAAACAAAAGAAATATCAATCACATCATATTCATAAGAACAAAACATTTTGGAAATATTAACCTGCAAAATAGATCATAATTTTATAACATGGGATAAATCATAGTAGTGAAATGTAATCCCAATACTCATAACATGAAACTTTGAGGCATACACACATAATCATAGAGAATAATTTCTTAGTAGTCAAGACTCATTTCCAAGACTATCTTAGCGGACAGAGTCCATTTCTGAACCGAGTTCACTCCTTGTTTTAGTCCTGTATCACTGAACCAGATTAACCTTTCATTCCAGCCATGTCTATATCATGAGATATAAATCTTTACCCAATTCATTGGAGAGAGATATAGGTCCAACCAATCTCATAATGATACCATTCTTATGTGTGCCACAAGATCATAAATCATACATCATAGCATAACCCATGTAATAAAAATGGGATTCTTAAACATCATGCCATCATAACATAATCTATATAAGATAAAAGAAAATCAAAAAAAATAATTCCATCATAACATAATCAAATCAATTTAATAATAGGGATATAAATAGAACCCTATATTATCTTAGATGGAAAATAATTTTGACAAAATGCTTGAACTCCATTCTTGATGAAAATATCCTTTCTACTTCAAAAACATTTTTCCTTTATTAACATGTCATATAATTTTAAACTAAAATAAGCGGATTAAAAATAACCATGAAAACTTTTAAAGGAATATTCATGTAAATAAGGTTCTAAAAATCCATTCATGTCGTATAAGTTTAAGAAAAACATTCTTCTCGTACTTTGGCCAGAAAAGTCAAAAAAGTACCTGTACTAAAAACGACAAAAGATTCCTTTCATATCTTTTACTAAAAACTCAATGAAGGGTAAAATTGGATTTAAAAAATTGTACGAGGATAGAAATAATATTACATATTGAGTAAACATGGATTTGGATGATAAATATTCCCTAGTAAATTCTGATGTATAAACAATCTCAGATAAAAATGAGATTGCAATATTTTCCCTTACCTTAGGTCTGATTTGCTTCATACGTGTCCGAACCTCCTGTATATTGATTTAAATAATGTTATTGACTTATTCCAGAATCTTACTCGTTGTTATGATATCATATATGGTCATATTCTTAGCTTCGTATTAGTAATATTTCATTGCTACTTGTTATTCAGGTGTTTATTGCTTTTTTGTTCTTATGTGTGTTTTGTCGAATAAATTCTTATTCTTATTTTTAGGTTATAGATACCTCATTTTCAGAATGATATTAGTGTAATATATATCATATTTATTCATTAAATTCATTTATATAATCCTTATTCATTTAAAATCAGGTAGAATGAGTCGCATCATATCGTGGAGACGGTAGGTCGTACGTACGCAAGAGCGATGATATTGTTCCCATGATCGTGGAATTTTATTTAAGTGTATGTATACTATTTCAGAATCAATATCACATTACAATAATCATATATAGTTATTATTTACACCATTATACCCATCCAAGTAAGGTGGTGGTGGAAAACAGATTACACCACGGCGTAGAGACGGTATTTCGTACGTACGTACGGGTGGTGATTTCATTTTCCGTAGGACAGATAGACGGTGAAATAGGGTTGTTTCATATTTATAATAACATATCAGTATATGATTGATACTAATGTTATTACTTCATAATGAAACAACTAAAGAAGAAGAAGTATAAGAAGAAATAATGTTTAAAGAATCGGTAACGGACATTACCTCTTCTTTGAAGCGCCTCTTCTTAACCTTCTATTAGGGAACTAAAGATGGTCTTTGAAGAAGACCAGGACCTCTAGGATGTTTCTAGGGAGGTGGAGAAGAGAAATTGGCAGGTTTTGGCTGAGTATTAAGGCTAAAAGTGTGTGAGGAGGAGAGGGTGGAGGTGCCCTTTTATAAGGGAGGAGAGGGGCACCTTAGGAAAAACTTAAAATATTATTTTATAATAAAGTCATATTCGGTTGTTAATAGCTCCAAATTGATTTATTTTTAAGATAAGGTGGGGATGGGTCGAAATACTCTCAAGCAATAGATTTTATACAAGTTTATTTTAGTATTTTAACCTTATCATTTAGATTTATCTTTAAGTTAAATAATTTTACTTTTACCGTGTCTTCTTGTTTTCTTACACTATATGGTTAATAAACTTACTATAACAAACCAAACGAACCCCAAGTTGTTCATTATTAATATATATATCCTTATCTAAGTCATTTTTCCGAAACTTAGATTTTTAAGAATAAAATAACAATTAATAATATAATATTTGTTTTAAAAACTATTTTATGTTAATTTTGACACTATTTGGTACTTGATTTTTTTGAAAATCATAACAGCATGATTAGTTCTAAAAAAGTTAATTAAATCAATAATAACAGGTCATATTAACCTATAAAATTAGTTTAATTCATAAAAAGTCTCAAATTACATTTAATTGGGTATTTATAATATCAATTATGTTAATATTTCATTAATAAGGTAATTACTGCATCATCATTGTGTCATAAATAAATTAAATTATTTTATTTCTAAAAATTATAAATAAAATACAATTGGGTAGTAAATCCTTTTAGATTTCTAATTAATATTTATAGTCAAATTTTTCTTATGTATAACCCTATATTTAAAATGTTTTATTTATTAAACTTTGATTCTAACTATTTTAATTCTTCTTTAAATAAAATAATAATAAATGTCCTAATCTAATCTAAGTGGACCTAAAGGGTAATATTTTATCCCTAAGTTTGTTTTGGTTGAACTAAACTTATCCAATATAATTAGTACATGTGTTAGGGTAATAATAATATCATTTTTACCCTTAATTTCCCTATTTACTTTTAACCGTGGTAAAAAAAGTAAAAAGTTACTATTCACAAAAAAAATATTTTTATCTCATTGAACCACATTTTACTCCTTGATATTAACAGTATCTCTTGGATTTTTAAAATTCCACTCACAGAAGTGGTAAAATTATGTTTTATATAAATTTTCAAACTCTCCTAGGAGATGGGTAAAAGACGGTGAAAAGTTCAATAAAATTCTTATATATCTAAAATTATTATAAAATGAATCCAATGAATTAATTTGAACTTATATAGGTATTATTTATCAAATTTGACCTAAAATAAATTTAAATAAAATAAATAATTATTTAAATAAAAAGTCAGTTTTTAAATAGTAACCTAGTGTTTTCACTATTCATCAAAAATTGAATGTTTTCAAAAAAATACCAAAAATTCACCCTAGGCTAATTTTGATATTATGAATCCAAAAATGAAGTCAATTTTGAAAGATAAAATTTATAAAATTTTAAAAAAGTGTATTACTATTCATAATGGCTAGTTTTAATAATATTTTAATAGAATATCGTTGTTTAGTGAAACTCGATATTGCGTACAATGCAAGATATCGAGGAAGGTCACGATTGCATGTAAAGAAAGGCAAGCTAGTGTTGTGTGTAGTGAAAGATTCCTTTGATGATGTATATAACATAAAAACAAAATATTTCTCATAAAAATATCAGGTGTTACATTCTACCCCCCTTAAAATGAATTTCGCCCACGAAATTCACCACTTGGTAACAAACAGATGAGGATACCTCTCCCTCATCATATCCCCATGCTACCATGTAGCTTCTTCTAATTGGTGGTTCCTCCATAAAACTTTCACCAAATGAGTGGTCTTGTTCCGTAGGACTTTTTTGCTACGATCTAGAATCTCTATCAGTTTTTCTTTATATGAAAGATCTTGCTCCAGCGGTACAACTTCTGAGCTGAGTACATGTGAAGGATCGGGTATGTACTTTCTCAGGAGAGATACATGGAACGCATCGTGAACTTAAGAGAGATTCGGTGGAAGCTCCAATTGGTAAGCTACCTTCCCAACACGATCCAGTATTTCGAAAGGACAGATATACCTAGGGTGCAACTTTCCCTTCTTTCCAAATCTCTTTACCCTCTTCTAAGGAGATATTCGTAAGAACACTTTATCACCCACTTCCAACTCTAGTTATTTTCTTCTATAGTCGGTATAAATTTTTTGTCGACTCTGAGCTTCCCTTATGTGTTGTTGAATAGATCGAACCTTTTCTGCCATCTCATCAACAAGATCAGGTCCTAATAGATTTCTTTCCCCAACTTCATCCCAGCAAGTGGGAGTTCTGCATTTCTTTCCATAGAGAGCTTCATAAGGATCCATCTGAATACCTGAGTGAAATATATTATTATAAGAAAATTCCACCAAAGGTAGGTATTGATCCCAACCTCCTTTTAAATCCATATATCAAGCTCTCAACATATCTTCTAGAGTTTGAATTGTCCTCTCAGACTGACCGTCTTTCTGAGGATGATAAGCAGTGCTGAAACTCAACTCTGTATCCAGAGTATGCTGAAGACTTCGCCAAAACTTTGAGGTAAACCTCGGATCCTGATCAGATATAATGGAAAGTGGTACTCCATGAAATCTTACCACTTCCTTCACATATATCCTGGCAAGATGATCAAGAGGGAAATCCTCTATAATAGTAAAGAAGTGTGCCGACATTGTAAGACGATCAACTATGACCGAGATAGCATTATTTCCTTTGGATGTTTTAGGAAGTCCGGTGACAAAGTCTATAGTTATGTTTTCCCATTTCCATTCTGGTATGGGTAAAGGTTGTAACATCCCCTTATACTTCTGTCACTCAGCTTTAACATGCTGACAAACCAAGCATCGAGAGACATATTCAGCAACATCCATTTTCATTCCAACCCACCAGAAGTACTCTTTAATGTCCCTATACATATTCGTACTTCCAGGGTGAATAGAGAATGAATAACTATGAGCCTCATCCAGTAGCTCCTTCTTTAATTCTAGGATGGGAGGAACACAAACCTGATTCCTAAACCATATTATCCCATCACAATTAAGGTTGAATTCAGGAACATTTCTCACCTTCTTTTGTAACTCTACATCTTCTTTTTGTGCCTCTTTAATATTCACATGTATAGATGGTTGAACATTCATTTGAGAAAGATAATATTTTTTCCCTTCCATTATAATTCCAAGATCCATCCTTTGTAATCCATAAATATTGGATATTTTGTGATCCTCATCATGGAGAAGCTACCATGGTCTTGTCGACTTAATGCGTCTTCCACCTTGTTTGCTTTCCCAGGGTGGTAATGAATTGAGAATTCATAATCCTTAATCATCTCCAACCATCTTCTTTGATTCATATTCAGATCCTTTTGTGTGAAAATATACTTTAAACTTTTATGATCTGTATAAATATCACACCTTTCACCTTAAAGATAATGCCTCCAAATCTTTAATGCAAATATTATCGAAGCTAACTCTGAATCATGAGTTGGTTAATTTTTCTCAGGTATTTTTAACTGTCAGGAGGTATAAGCTATCACCATATCATTTTTCATGAGAACACACACCAATCCCTTCTTGGATGCATCACTATAGATCACAAACCTTTCTCTACTATATGGCAGTGTGAGCACAGGTGCACTGGATAACCTTCTTTTCAACTCCTTGAAATTCTCTTCACACTCCTCCGTCCACATGAACATAACTCCTTTTCGAGTCAACCTGGTGAGTGGATTAGATAATCGTAAAAAATCTTTCACAAAACATCGATAATTTCCATCCAAACCAAGAAAACTTCTGATCTCAGTTACTATTGTTGGTCTCGACCATCTTTTGATAACCTCTGGTTTTGCTGGATCCACAGATATCCCCTCTTTTGAGATTATGTGACCCAAAAATGCAACTTTTTTAAGCCAAAATTCACACTTGATAAATTTGGCATAAAACTTCTCCTTCCTCAGGGTCTTTAATACAATTCTCAAGTGATCTTCATGTTCTTCCTTGCTCTTTGAATAAAAAAGAATATCGTCTATAAAGACTACCACAAACCGATCAAAATATTCTCTAAAGACTCTATTCATTAGATCTATGAATATAGCAAGGTAATTAGTAAGACTAAATGGAATCACTATAAATTCATAGTGTCCACACCTTGTATGGAAAGATGTCTTTGGTGTATCCTCCCTTTTGACCCTTAATTAATGATACCCTAAATGAAGATCAATCTTGGAAAAGTATTGATCTCTACATAGTTGGTCAAATAAGTCATCAATGCATGGGAGAGGATATTTATTCTTGATAGTGATCTTGTTAAGTTCCCGATAATCAATGCAGAGTCTCATTTATCCATCTTTCTTCTTAACAAATAGAACAGGTGCTCCCCAAGGTGATGCACTATGGCATATGAATACCTTAGCAAGATTCTCTTGGAGTTTCTTCTTCAATTCCTTCAACTCAATTGGGGTCATTCTATAAGGTGTCTTTGAAATGGGAATAGCACTCGGTATGAGTTCAATTGGAAACTCAACTTCAAGATTTGGTGGAAGACCTGGAAATTCCTCTAGAAAGACATCATAAAACTCTGATATAATGGGTATATTCTTAATCATGAGTTTCTCACCAACAATTTGAGATAAATAACCTTCATTTAGTGGAATCAAGACCCATAACATGGAAGAAATTTCCACTAGAAGGTTATGTTCATCCTTGCATCGATAGACAGTCATAGATTGATTTGGAATATGAAATGTGACTTCCCTTGTTTGGAAATTGATATGAGATCCATATAAAGAAAGTCAATACATGCCAAGAATCACATCAAATTCCACTATAGGAAGGATCACAAGATTTACAAGAAGTACTTTCCCACAAACTTCAATCGGAGAAGAATTATAAACTTTTGATGCGACTATTGTTCCATTAGGGGTTTTCATAGCTAACTCAACATCTAATTATTGAGGGAATAGGGTGATAACCTTAGAAAATTCTTCATAAATAAAAGATTGGGTGGATCCAGAATCAAATAAAACATTTTCTACTTTATATTGGATGGTAAGTGTACCTTTCACCACTTCGTTATCATACTCCACATCACCGATAGAAATTGCATGTGACTTTCTTTTGTCTTTAGCCTTAAGAGTTTGTTGACATTGATCATCATCAACATCCCTTAGATTAGGGCATTTATTGGTATAATTCCCCATTTCCTTACACTTGTAACATTGAATTGTAGGAGGTGCACTCTGTGAAGCCTTTTTTTTGTTCGCATCATTAGACATCTTCTTCCCATTATTGCGGCATTCAAATGCCCGATGACCTTCTTTTACACATTTGAAACATTTACTTGTCCCTTTAAGAAAACTCCCTCCATGTTTCTTTCCACACTTTTAGCATGAGGGAAAACTCATCTTCTTTTCAGTGTGGTCTTTATATTTTCCTTTGAATTCCATTTTCCTCTTCTTATCAAACCCATATGACTAATGGGTTACTGCAATCTCCATCTCAACCTTGAGAGCACATCGAACGATTTCCTCGTAGCTATTGAAGCCCTTTATGGCTAATTCCCTTCGAAGACTTGGTTTTAAGCCACTAAAGTATCGATCGATCTTACTCTTAGGTTGTATAATAATCCCAGAAGCATACCTTGCAAGTCTTGTAAAATTTGCTTCGTAGGTACCAACAGATTCATCATCCTTTTGCTTCAGTTCAAGAAACTCCATCTCCATCTTTGTCCAAAGAATACGAGGGAAGTACTTATTGAAAAATAAGTTCTTGAACTCATCCCATTCCATGGACTCAATTTCGTCTCTTGGCATGGTATTCTTGATATGATTTCACCATTGATCAGCTTCACCTTCCAACCGATATACTGCTAAGATGAATTTATCATGTTCAGAACATTGAAGAACTAAAAATATCTTTTCAGTGGTAATGATCCATTGTTCTTCCACTAAGGGATCAGTAGACCCACTGAATGAAGGGGGACGCTGCCTGATGAAGGATTCAACATAATGTTGCTCCTTCCTTTGCTCGTTTGGAAGTCCTGCATGATTCATATCTTGAGAAAGTTGTGTGATCATGTCTAAAAGATTTTTCATTCCAAGTCCCATAACATTTGGTTGCTCAGGGGGACAATCATTGCATTTCCCGTTGCATTCCGCATTAACACGGTTCCTTCGGGTTCAAGCCATTGACTAAAACCAAGAAGAATAGTGTGAGAAACACTAATTATAATAGGAAAACCACATAATCAAGAATAAAATTTCATACGTAAGGTATTATCATAGGTTATTCATGGACATTTCTAAAACACTAAGATTGTGTTATATGATTAGATATATCCTTAGGGTTCTTACTAAGGCTTTCACATCCTAGTTTCCAAAGTTTTACTATACCCTTCCTCTGATACCAAATATAACGAACCATACTTTACATACATTGTTATTAATTCAAAATTGAAGCACACTTATTACAACATATAACAAAACCATGAAAGGACCGTATAGGTATAGTGTCTATAGAAACTGGGAAACATAAACAAGTGGTTCATAAATCATCTACACTATATCCCTTTTATTTTATCATATCTAGAGTTTATTTTGGCATATCTTACTTAATACCCTTCTTCCTGACCAGGGGAAAAGAAAACATACAAAAGGGTGATCTCAAATGCTCGGTAAGGTTAAACAGAAGAAATATCAATCACATCATATTCATAAGAACATAACATTTTGGAAATCATAACCTGCAAAAGAGATCATAATTTCATAACATGGGATAAATCATAGTAGTGAAATTTAATCTCAATAATCATAACATGAAACTTTCTGGCATACACACATAATCATAGAGAATCATTTCTTAGTAGTCAAGACTCATTGGCAGGACTATCTTAGCGGACAAAGTCCATTTCTGAACCGAGTTCACTCTTTGTTTCAGTCTTGCATCATTGAACCGGATTAACCTCTCGTTCCAGCCATGTCTATCTCGTGAGATATAAATCTTTACCCAATTCATTGGAGGGAGATATAGGTCCCACCCATCTCATAATTATACCATTCTTATGTGTGCCACAAGATCATAAATCATATAGCATAGCATAACCCGTGTAATAAAAATCGGATTCTTAAACATCATGCCATCATAACATAATCCATATAAGATAAAAGAAAATCATAAAAATAATTCCATAATAACATAATCATAACAATGTAATAATAGGGATAGAAACAGAACCCTATATTATCTTAGATGGAAAATAATTTTGATAAAATTCTTGAACTTCATTCTTGATGAAAATATCCTTTCTACTTCAAATAAATTTTTCCTTTCTTAACATGTCATAAAATTTGAAACTAAAAGAAGTTGATTAAAAATAAAATTGAAAACTTGTAAAGGAAGCTTCATGGAAATAATGTTCTAAAAATCCATTCATGTCATATAAGTTAATGAAAAATATTCTTCTCGTACTTTGGCCGGAAAAGTCAAAAAAGTCCCTCATACTAAAAATGACAAAATATTCCTTTCAAATATTTTACTAAAAACTCACCGAATGGTAAAATTAGATTTAAAAAATTGTAGGAGGATATAAATAATATTACATATTGAGGAAACATGGATGTGGATGATAAATATTCCCCAGTAAATTCTGAAGTATAAACAATCTCGGATAAAAATTAGATTGCGAGATTTTCCCTTACCTTAGGTATGATTTGCTTCGTACGTATCTAAACCTCCTGTATATTGATTTAAATAATGTTATTGACTTATTCCTGAATCGTACTCATTGTTATTATGTCATATATGGTCATATTCTTAGCTTCGTATTAGTAATATTTCATTGCTACTTGTTATTCGGGTGTTTATTGCTTTTTGTTCTTATGCGTGTTTTGTCGAATAAATTCTTATTCTTATTTTTAGGTTATAGATACCTCATTTCCAAAATGATATTATTGTAATATAAATCAAATTTATTCATTCATTCCATTTATATAATCATTATTCATTGAAGATCATGTAGAACGAGTCGCATCACATCGTGGAGACGGTAGGTCGTACGTACGCACGAGCGATGATATCGTTCCCATGATCGTGGAATTGTATTTAGGTGTATGTATACTATTTTAGAATAAATATCAATTTACAATAATCATATATAGTTATTCTTTACACCATTATATCCATCCAAGTAAGGTGGTGGTGGGAAACATATTACACCACGGCGTGGAGACGGTATTTTGTACGTACGCACGGGCGGTGATTTCATTTTCCGTAGGACGGATAGAAGGTGAAATAGGGTTGTTTAATATTTATAATAACATATCATTATATGATTGATACTGATTTTATTACTTAATAATGAAACAACTAAATAATAATAAGTAGAAGAAGAAATAAAGTTGAAAGAATCGGTAACGGACATTACCTCTTCTTTGAAGCGCCTCTTCTTAAACTTCTATTAGGGCACTAAAGATGGTATTTGAAGAAGCCCAAGACCTCTAGGATGTTTCTAGGGAAGTAGAGAAGATGTATTTGCAGGGTTTTTTAGAGCTTGAAAGCTCAAAGTTGTGTGAGGCGGAGAGGGTGGAGGTGCCCTTTTATAAGGGAGGAGAGGGGGACCTTATGAAAAACTTAAAATATTATTTTATAATAAAGTCATATTCAGTTGTTAATAGCTTAAAGTTGATTTATTTCAAATCTAAGATGGGGATGGGTCTAAATAATCTCAACCAATAGATTTTAGACAAGTTTAGATTACTATTTTAACCTTATCATTTAGATTTAACTTTAAGATAAATAATTTTACTTTTATCGTGTCTTCTTGTTTTCTTACACTATATGGTTAATAAACTTACTATAACAAGCCAAACGAATCCCAAGTGGTTCATTATTAATATATATATCCTTATCTAAGTCATTTGGACGAACCTTAGATTTTTAGGAATAAAATAATAATTAATAATATAATATTTGTTTTCAAAACTATTTTATGTTAATTTTGACTCTATTTGGTACTTGATTTTTGTGAAAATCATAACAGCATGATTAGTTCGAAAAAAGTTAATTAAATCAATACTAACAGGTCATATTAACCTATAAAATTATTTTAATTCATAAAAAGTCTCAAATTACATTTATTTTGGTATTTATAATATCAATTATGTTAATATTTCTTTAATAAGGTAATTACTGCATCATCATTGTGTCATAAATAAATTAAATTATTTAATGTCTAAAAATTATAAATAAAATACCATTTTGTAATAAATATTTTTATCTTTATAATGAATATTTATAGTCTAATTTATCTTATGTATTACCCTATATTAAAAAAAAATAGTTATTAAACTTTGATTTTAACTATTTTAATCCTGCTTTAAATAAATAATAATAAATGTCCTAATCTAATCCAAGTGGACCTAAAGGGTAATATTTTATCCCTAAGGTTGTTTTTTCGAACTAAACTTATCCAATAGAATTAGAACATGTGTTAGGGTAATAATAATAACATTTTTACTCTTAATTACCCTATTTACTTTTAACCATGGTAAAAAAAGTAAAAAGTTACTATTCACCAAAAATTATTTTTATCTTATTGAACCACATTTTACTGCTTGATATTAACCGTGTCTCTCAGATTTTCGAAATTCCACTCAAAAAAGCGGTAAAATTATATTTTATGTAAATTTTTAAACTCTCCTAGGAGGTGGGTAAAAGACGGTGAAAAGTTCAATAAAATTTTTATATATCTAAAATTATTATAAAATGACTCCAATGAATTACTTTGAACTTATATCTATGTTATGTATCAATTTTTACCTAAAATAAATTTAAATAAAATAAATAATTATTTAAATAAAAATTTGGTTTTTAAATAGTAACCTAGTGTTTTCACTATTCATCAAAAATTGAATGTTTTCAGAAAAATACCAAAAAATCACCCTAGGCTAATTTCGATATTCCTAATCCAAAAATGAAGTCCATTTTGAAAGATAAAATTTATAAAATTTCAAAAAGCGGGTATTACTATTCATAACGGCTAGTTTTAATAATATTTTAATAGCATATCGTGGTTTAGTGAAACTCGGTATTGCGTACAATGAAAGCTATCGAGGAAAGTCGCGATTTTTTGTAAAGCAAGCCAAGCTAGTGTTGTGTGTAGTGAAAGATTCATTCGATGTTGTATATAACATAAAAACAAAATATTTCTCATAAAAATCTCGGGTGTTATAATTTTTATGTGACAAAACAGGTTTTTTGGATATGTATCTTTGTCTAAGATATTTATGTGGTACCCAGTAGTGAATACACTATCACTTTATATTGTTATAATACTATGATAGTAGATCTTATAAATAAGTCAAGGTCAAACCAATGGAAAAACCCCATACTCTAAAAGTATAACCTCTTATGGGATTTTTCTCATAGGGGTGAAGATAAAGTGAGTAGAGTATACACATAAAACAATTTGGTAAATCCACTGATTAAATCTTTATCTCAGTAGAATCATGAGTGTTGTGTGAGAACTAGGGGCAGAAGGTCGTTAGTAGTTGGATCTAGTAAAAGTGAATGTCTATTGGAGTTGGTGTCTTAGAACCAACATTTTTTTACATTATGATTAATTGTATTAATTGTTTTAAATATTTATAAACTTCTTACAACATCATGATTTTTCCTCTACATGACATAGTATGTGATAATTTGATAAGAGTAACTATCACAGTAAAATGTCATAGTAGTTCCCCACTATGATGAGAACCCATAAGTGTCACGATAGTATTCTTAAATATATGTTTTATAGATGGTTAATATCATTTGAGGGATATAAATTATATAGTCTATCAGGGTAGGATAATAATTGGAATTTGAGTCACCTTCTCATGGTGTATTACCTTGGTAATTTCTAGTGAAAGAGACTATAAGAACATGACTCATCAGAAGAAAATTCACATTTACATGTGTCATTGTATGTTCCAATTTGTGGATGTGTGTATTGATCCTTATACTTTAAGATTATTAACAATGAATATTATTAGTCGCATAATTTTATGTATTGGTGAAAATCATGATGACATATGTTCATGGTGTGGTAGAATACAATTAGTGCATCACCAGTAATATAACATTAATAAATAATGCAAGAAAGGATTTATACCTTTTGTTCTTTAATAGATGTTGATATCTCAAGCTCTTTTATGGGAATTAAATATAATAAATAAATTCATTTACATGGTATTATATGGGTAGGTTCATTTTTATAAATTCAAAAAAAGAGACATCGAGAACATAGGTTGATAACACCAGCTTGCAAACTTCTTGATTGGTGATATCATGATAATGGGATTATATTACACAGTAAGAAACCATATGAGTTTGTATCTTGTTTTGATATTATTATCTTTCTATAGGGGTTCTTTAGAGTGTTTTTAGATTCAAACCTTGGACTTTGGGTGACTTATCATAATTCTAATGAGAAAGAGACATAGAGGGTCCCACACTGAGTTTATCCAAAACCTCAGTTAAATAATAATAATATATATTATTTAAAATATTGAATAAATATTATTCTTATAGATGGTTTAATGATTATTTATCTTATATTGATCGCATATATTTTATAACTAGTTATTTGAGAGAATATTTTGTGAGAATAATATTTAATATATAATTATTTACTATTTATAAATATAATATTTATTTATTTATTTATTTATTTATTTATTAGAATATAATGCAATGATATTTATTTATTAAATAAATGGTCATTATTCAAGGGCCTATAAATATTATGGAGGAATGGAATACTAGGTTTAAAGGTCCTATGAGAAATAATATACCAAATATTATTTGAATAAATATAAAAAAAATTATTCAATAAATAATATTTAATTAATTCACTAGATTTCAAAATTTCAATAAATATTATTATTATTATTATTATTATCATTATTATTATTCTTATTATTATAGACATTCAGTTATATGGGGATTAAGTAAATAATAAGTATACATAAGCAATTATAATTTTCTAACCCAAACACTATTTAAACCCAATTATATTATTCCATGCCCTAAGTGTAGCCATTTTGATTTATTGTGCACAATGAATTTAGATAATCCTCTAAATCCATAGAGATCCCCTCTTCAGGAATGATTTCAATAACAATATGAAATCCTACTCCACCACCTCTCTCTATTTTATAGAGATCAATAAGAATCCTTCTTCTAATAAATTCTCATAGAGATCAAAGATGAATGACGCAAGCATTGGAATATTCAATTCTAGCACCCAGAAATTCCTATGAAAATAATCAATGGTTTATGAAGAACATGTGGATTTCCACTAGAGAGTATCTTCAATTTTTTCCAACGATTCAATGATGGTAATATGTAGATATGTTTTTAGATTCATAAACTAATAAATAATTCATGAAAAGATAATTTGTGTACTACTTAAATTAATTATAAATCATGTTGCGATGATCCTGTATTTTAGCTTCAACATTCTCATGTCAGTTAATATTTGATTCAATCCCATTTTTCACGGAATTATTTTTCAAGTTACATCCAAGATTGATCATCAATTATAAAAAAAAATCCAAGTTGTCCATGTACTATTGTTGGTTCTTCTATGCCTAGAACCTTCATATCAATGATAAATTCTTTTTGAATTTCTCTAGCCATAGTATCTCATTATGATTATGATATATATCAAATGGATGAAAAAAATTTATACAAGGATGTTTTTATGATAAAAACCAATGTTTTTCAATTCCTAAATGATTCTTCTGAGGTTTAAAGATGCAACAGACCATTTATGGACTGAAGAAAGATTATTAAATTTGGAATATCTAGTTTGATGATGAAATTAATCTATTTAGTTTCATCAAAAAATAGATTATTTATGTTTATATAAGGGAGGTATTGGGAGTATAGTAGTGTTTCTAATATTTTATATAGGTTACATAATTTTTATCATAAATAACATCATAAAAAATTATTCTGTAAATATGTAGAATGGTAAATGTTTCTCAATGAAAATCATGGGTAAAGAATCCTACATATGTGGTATGAATATCTATAGAGATAGATCTAATAGGATACATGGACTGAGTCAAAACACATATATTGGTAAATTTATAAAGTGGTTTAGCATTGAGAACTCTAAAAATGGTTATTTAATAGTGTTTCATGGTATTAATCTTAAGAATATTATAGATCCTTCTAAAGAGTTAGAAAGTATGGATATAATTCCTTATGCATATTTCATATGATCTATCAAGTATGAAATGTTGTGTACTTAACCCAATATATCTTATGATTTTTAAATAACTAGTAGATACCAATCTGATTCTAGTGAGAGTCACTAGATTTCTATTAATAACATTCTTATTTACTTTTTAAGGACTAAGGATATGATATTTGTCTTTAGAGGGGAAGATGAGATTTGTGTAAAAGGATACATATATAAAAGTTCTAAATCCAACAAAGATGATATGAAATATCAATATAAATTCATTTTTTTCCTAAATAGAGAATACATCAACTAAACAAATTCTAAAAAAAATAACCATAAATGAATCAACGCCATAGGTAGAGTGCATCGATTGTAACACCCCAATATTTCATAGTACGTTATTTCTTCATAGTAATTCAATAACTTGCACTACACGCAACACCGAGTTCTAGCGCATCATGACTTACCAAACTAGCCATTCAAAAGCGTTTATGAATAGTATTAACTGAATTTTGAACTTTATATAATCTTTATAATTATAGAATCCATATTATTAGTTTCTTAGACATCATGTAAGAACAAATACATTTTTTCAGATAAAAGAAGTATTTTTCAAAAAATGCAATTTTACCACCTTTTAATGGAGATGTTTTTTTAATCCAATATTTGAATCTTTTATATATTCAATTGGACAAAATAAAATTCTAATTTAGAATCGGGAAATAAGAATTAAGTTTTAATAAAGTTTTGGTGTTTTCTGATAACTTTCGTATTTGGGTGAATAGTGAAAAAAACTATATTTTAACTGAAAAAAACTTTTTTAATCAAAATAATTTATAGTGTTAAATTATACATTTTAATGGTTTGTAAGTATAATTAGATTATATTTTTACCCTTTAATCCAATGTTGGTCATTGGAAATAATTTCACATTGAAATTATATATAAACAAGTGTCAATATTTTGATAGTTATTGTTTCTTAAAAACACGCACTTTGTTTTGAAAACGAGTATTAATTTTAAATTAATAAATAAAACTTCTATGTTTTGAATTTAATAAAATAGACTTTATTTTTGGATTTGGAATATAGAAATTATCCTAGGGTGAATTTTTGGTATTTTTCTGAACACGTTCAATTTTTTATGAATAGTGAAAACACTGAGTTATACTTTAAAACCAAATTTTTATTTAAATTATTATTTATATTATTTAAATTTATTTTAGGTCAAAATAGATACATAATACCTATATAATTTTAATTTAATTCATTAGAGTCGGTTTATAATAGTTTTAGATATATAAAAATTTTATTGAACTTTTCACCGTCTTTTACCCACCTCCTAGGAGAATTTGTAAATTCACATAAAACATAATTTTACCACTTCTGTGAGTTAAATTTCCAAAATCCAAGAGACATGGTTAATATCAAGGAGTAAAATTTGGTTCAATAAGATAAAAAAATTTGGTGAATAGTAACATTTTAATTTTATTTACCACGGTTAAAAGTAAATAGGGTAATTAAGGGTAAAAATGATATTATTATTACACTAACAAATGTCCTAATTCTATTGGATAAGTGTAATTAGACAAAAAACCACCTTAGGAATAAAATATGTCCCTTTATATCCACTTTCATTAGATTAGGACATTTATTATTATTTAATTTAAAGAAGAGTTAAAAGTATTAAATTCAAAGTTTATTAACTAAACAATTTTTAATATAGGGTTATACATAAGATAAATTCGACTAAAAATATTCATTAGAAATATAAAAATATTTCCTACATCATGGTAGTTTATTTATAATTTTTAGATATTAAATAATAAAATTTATTTATGACACAATGATGATGAAGTAATTACCTTATTAATGAAAGAATCAAATAAATTGTATTATAAATATTAAAATAAATAGAATTTCGAAGTTTTTATGACATACAAAAATTTTATAGGTGACTATGACATGTTATGTCTAATTAAATGTATCTTTTTATAAGTAATCAAGTTGTGATGACTTTCACAAAAACAAAACACCAAATAGTGTCAAAATTGACATAAATTAATATTTAAAACAAATACTATATTACTAGTTGGTATAATATTCCTCAAAATGTAAGGTTTGGCCAAAGGTCTTAAATAATATTATATATGTCATTAATGAGCCATTTGAGGTTCTCTTTGATGTTTATATTATGTTTATTATCCATATAGAGTAAGAATACAAGAAGACACGGTAAAAGTTAAATTATTTAACTAAGAGTTAAATGTAAAAGATAAGGTTAAAATGGTAATCTAAACTTGTCGAAAACCTATTGGTTGAAAGTATATCGACCCATAACCACCTAAGACTCGAACGAAATTCATTTGGAACCATTATAAACCGAATATAATTGTATAATAAATTAATACTTTAATCTTTTCCGAAAGTGACCATCACCCCTCTTATAAAAGGGCACTTCCCCTTCTCTCAAATTCACACCTCCAAAGCCATTTGGATCTGCCAACCCCTACCCAAATATCCTCTCAACTTACCTCACTTGATCATAGAGGTCTTATTTTGATCATAAAGCCATATTAAGGATCCCTTTTGATCAAATCAAAAAGAAGAACCCGAAGAAGAGGTAATGATTTCACCACCCTCTTTCAAGTTCTCTTATTCTTCCACTTACTCTTTCTTTGTTATTTACATTCTAAAATAATAACTCCAGTATCTTATATATACTTTTATGTTATTATAAATATCTAACAACTATATTAATTATTTTATCCATCTTATGAATGATTATGTCACCATGTGTACGTACGTACAGCTTACCGTCTCCACGTTGTGGTGTAATTTGTTATTCAACACTATGTTATTTGGATGGATATAATGATGAGTAATATGTATATAAATAATGAAAATAACATACTAATGTGTCTGTAAAATTAATATTCCATCCTATTCCACACCTTTAAGGAAATGATATTGTCGCTCATGCGTACGTACGGATTAACGTCTCCACAACGTGATTAGATTCATTTCCACGTTCACCGTTCATTGATGATTATAAAAATATATATTACTAATAATTATGTAATATATGACATAATCATTCTACTGGAGATATATATATATTTATATATATATATGAACTTACATATATCTTTTTAACTTAGTTCCTTTCAATAATATATGAAAATGGAAACAACGTTTATGTGTACGTACGGACTACTGTCTCCATAAAAGGTGTTTTAAACTTCATATATATAACTATTATACATATTTATATTCTAAATATATATGATATATAAATCATTTCTTACATTCTGGAAGTATTTAAATCATGATCTAAGTGATACAATCAAGAGTAACAAGTTAAAACATGTACGATAAAGAAAGTGATTATTACCCGAAATGTTAATTTAACAAGAAATTATTATTAAATGGGTAGTATAAAGTCATAACTGAATCATGTATGGTATCAAAAATATTAATATGGTTCTGGTATAATTTAATAACATACTACTATCTTCATATTGGAGGTTAAACATACCCTCGACAAAAGGAAAGTGCAAGGTAAGGGTTAATTCCTCAATCTCATTATTATCCGATATTTTTTATGTGTAAGTATTTACAGGGACATTTTTATCATCCATGTACATTTTTCAGAAAAATTATTTCAAAATGAATATTTTAAGAATTTTTTAATGTTACTCTTTATCACGATCATAATTTTAAATGTTTTAAATATTTGTCTTTCTAAATATTTTTAATTAATGTCCATGTTTTCAAAATGATTTTAAGGATTTATTTATATGGACATGAATGTTTTGAAATGATAATTCTTTTCAAAAATTTCAAAGTGGTATGCGACACTTTGATTCAAAAATATCTTTTAAATTAATTACTTTATAAATGTGTGTCTTTTAAATGATTTTACAAAAAGGATATTTCTCTAAAAAAGTTTTACTCGTCATTTTCAACAATGTCAGCATCCTTTATTGGATATTATTTTTGATTGAGGTTGATTTATTATAATACAATATTCCATGTTGTATTGAATGAGTTATGATATGTTTGATGGTGGATGTTATATTTTTATACCATTCATGATTTATGGTTAATGTAATGACATTTTTTAAGCTAGTTTTAATATGAATGTTTATGTTATGTTTCAACTTTTTCATATGAGGAATGCAGTGGACTTAGTAAGTGATGGGTGGAGCCCGCTATAGCTCCTCGATGAATCAGTAGGTCTCATGAGACAAACTAGTGACTTGGCACAAGGCCTTGACAAAAACTTTATTTTTAGTCTTGGCACGAGGCCTTGACTATGTGTTAATGATGTCCGGTATTAGGCATTCCCTCATTGTGAAATTAGTTATTACACGTGATTATTCGACTAGAAGAATATCCATGTGCATGTTTATATGGTAATGTTTCATTTATTTTTACCATATTATGTTCAAGTTTATGTTTAAAAGGATTTTTTTATTACAGATCTTGCCATAAAATTTTATAGCTTTCGCTAAATTATTTACCCTTACTGAGCATCTGAGATCACCCCTTTCTTATGTTTTATTTTCCCAGGATTCCAAGAAGTGTATTATTATTGATATGTAGGGTTAAGCTACAGGGAAAAATGGAATTCTCAAAGAACTATCTATGTTGTGTTTTATGTTTGAAATTGTAATGTAAAGTTAATGTGTGTAATTTATTTTCCAAGACTGCTAAACTGATCGGTCCTTCGAGACTTGATTCCTTGTAACCGTGCCAATGTATTAAAATAATGCAATGGCTCTGGGTAACTGGGGTCGGGGCATTACATATATGAATTTGATGTTTTAAAGGAATTTTTTTGGTTCAATAAGTTAATTATCAAACTTATAGTGGTTCTTAGTATTGAGGGAATAATTAATCTATATTTGGGAAAAAATAGAGCTATTTCTTAGTCTAAGCAGCCCTATTCTCACCAAAATACCAAACACATCCAATGAAAATACCGTATCATACAAGAGATCACTAAGAAGGGTGATTTAAAGATCAGTTGGGTAGAAAAATGGGGGAATGTGGTAGATCCTATGATAAAACTGTAAATTTTACAGAACTTATTTTGGTCATGTTAAGTCTATAGGCATAAAATACATATGAGATTTATGTAATTTTTTTAATATGTATCATGTTATTATATTACAAACAGTATCTGTTTATCATTTATTTATTTGTACTACAATTTATTTTATATAAATGCTCAAATGATAACCCCCCCCCCCAAGTATAACTTTGAGTTGTCACTAACTGATGATCATTATGGAATATTATGGGCAATGATGATATGATAAGACTGAATTGAATATATATTTTTTAATAAATAAAAATATTTTTATTTGAGACACAAAAATGGATTTATAAAGTAAATAAGTAGATACATATTACTTGGACTTATTTTTTAAACATTATATCATGTAATATTATTAAAACATCAATATACTTAGGGTGTATGCTTAAAATAAATCCTTCTAACCACAAGTTGTTGAGAATCCTAGAATTAGAACCTTCATAATTTTATATCCTACTTATGTCGGACAATATATGAACATAGTTAATCAGGTTTTGGTTGGGTATGGTAATGATTATTTCATTGGTTAGAACACAACAAAGATGGGATTTATCCACTTTTATGATAATAAATACATCTAGATCTCGATTGAATTATACTAACAAAATTAATTTCCAAACTTTTTTGGGTAACATATGATGTGATAAATTACTTGTATGATTGGCATGTGATGTACACATTAAATAGATGAATCGTATTTGTTGTATTCATTATCTTAGTGAATCGTTTTCAACGAATCATGAAATGGTGAGAGGTTTATACTAGATTGACATGTTTCATGTCTAGTTGTCACTAGATATCATAGAAAAATGATTATATAGGTATAAATATGATTTATATGATACATTTTATGGTGGAAATATTCGAATAGAGATATGAGTATGCTATATCGAGATCACACTAAACCCCTTAGTTGCTTGAGTAACACTGATGTTTTTCTATGGGATTCTCTTTTCTTGAATCTATGAAATTATGATGTCATATTTTCTTAACACTTCTAAGTCCTCTATGGTCACATTATTAGTCCCTTGGATATGTATTAAGTTCTAAGAAAATATTTATTCTAAAATGAATAGAGTTTGATGAGATCTTTTCCAAAAAGAGTTTTATATGGATTCATAAAGAGTTGTGAAGATTTTCCTTTAATATATTTTGATATTTTAGTGAAAGTGGAATATTTTTAGATATTCACTAAAATAGGAATCACCATGTTGTAGTGGTACATATGTATTTCATACTCAACAGCCGCGAAATCACCATTTTTTAGGCATGTGATGCATGTGTCTTACTACATCCCTCCAGAATGATTCCATTAGTTATAAACCAAAGAGTTTGTATATTTATGGATGGTTTAATTCATTGAAGTTTTCAATGCATGAACACTACAAGATAAAACACTCAAATACCATTTTATGGAACTTAAGATGTTACATATGTCCAATGATCTTCATTTAATAAAGATCATCAAGGATGGATATATAAGAGGTTGTGATCTTATCTTGGTTAGCATGTGAGATATTGTTGATCCATAACTAATACTCTCTTATTCTTAAAACACCATTTTTTGTATATTTAAGGTAATATTACCCCTTTTATGTTTGGGAGTCCTTGAGAAATGTTCATGGATCCACTTCCTAGTGTAATCCCTCAAATGGGAGATTCTTTTGCCCGATGTTTTTAGTGATCATTATCAAGAATACTCCATCCAAAATGGAAGATGTTTCTACTGTTTGGGCATTTGAGGAACAACATTTTATTATCTGTTTTCATATATATTTTCACATTTGATTCCTTGGAGATAAATCCTTATATTTTTGGGTTTTCTTACACTTATAATATTCATATGATTATCAAAAAAACATATCACCTTATCCCACAAACCTAATATATATATATATATATATATATTTATATTTATATATGGGTGAGCATACAAGAATACTCAATAGGATCCTCCCCAAAACCTCTCATGAAAATTTTTAAGAAGCATTCTAATGCCTTAGTTAATAAATAGTGAAATAAAATAATCACCTAACTAGGTGAACTAATTTCTCAAACCTCGCCAAGGCTCACTCACCCAAGCCTACATATAATTATGGTAACATAATATTAAGGAAATTATATAGAGTCATCTTACATCCACATCCCCATTGAACTAGTCACCCTATTATTTCAATATCATATATTCATATCTACATAACCACATAACCACATATCAATATATCATCCAAAACCACAAAACCACTACCACATGCCACATATAAATTCTAATTCACCACCACATCCACTAAGTATTACATGTTAGCATACATGATCATGAAGGACATCAAACTCATTACCTTCTATTTACACCCCCCCCATGGACTAACATCATAACCACAATAAACTTGATCCATGAAAAATACTAATATATTTTTAAGTGAGGGTGGAGAAGTGGGATAGTCATCCATTTTTTAATTTTATAACCCATATATTAGGAAAAATACCCAAAACCCAAGACCTCATATGGGCGTCAGTCACATTACTTGAATTCAATAGTGGTGTATAAAAAATAAGAAAACCCATAATGAATATATACTATCACACATAACCAATAAAATTTAGTCTACTTAACACATGATATCATAATTATAACCACTCCATATAACACCTCGAGATTTTATGATATGTTCTTATTTAAATAAATCTAATTTATTTATTATATTTCTCTACACACAACACCAGGTTTAAAAGAACCAAAATAACCTATTGAAATATTATTATTTGATAGTTTTAGAATTTTTGAAATTATAATTTTAGTATTATATTAAGTATAATTTTTTGGGTATATTTATAAAAAGATTTATTTTTCAGTGAATAGTGAAAATAAAGTTTTTTATAAAAATATCATTTCTAATCATTAAATAAAGCAATATAAAAGTATAATTCAATTTTTTATTTTTTATTAAAGTGATATAAGATTCATTTAGTTTAAATATGGATCAACATTTTACATTATTTTGATAAAAGTTAATTTTTTGGCTTAAAATTCATTTTTCTGAAAAACCATTTTTCATCACATTTTACAGATTTATTTTTAAATTAATTTCTATAACTTATAGGAATTTAATTTTATAAAATGGATTATATATTTTAAATAAGGAGGTTTGAATTTAGTAAATATATCCATTTTATATTTATACATTTTTAATAGTAACATTGGAAAAATTTATCACCTCGATTGAAGGTAAATCGGTTAATTAAGGTTAAAACTGATGAGATAAGGCTTCAAAATCACTCAAACACTTGAAATTATTTTATTGGATGATTATATTTCATCCATAATCATCCAGAATTATAAAGTATGAAATTTTTCCATTTATATTTGATTTTTACTGATAAAATATTTAAGTAAATAATAAAGTCCAAAATTTCACTCTCTTACTTTTATTATATATGATATTTTTATATAGGGATAAAAACAAATTATGTTTAGTTATAAATTGTTTTTTGAAATATTAATGAATTTTTTTTATTATGTTAATTTTTTTTTAATTTTTAGTAATGAAATAATTACCTTAATTGCTTATACAATGTCGACACAGTGCCTATGAAAGATGTAGAAAAATCATGAAAATGATTTTAAAAATTTTAAAAGTGATATTATTTAGACGAGTTATAGTCACCCATGAATTTTATAGATAAATATAACATATTATTTATTTTTAATAGTTTTATATTATAATTTCACATTTTTTTATATCTTTAAAGCCCAATTAAATTAATATTCTCAAAAAATACATTAATTATATTTTATGAAAATAATATTTTATAAAATTATTTAAAAATAGTTAATGAAGGGGTTAATTAGAAAATATGAGGATAAAAATTATATATAAACCTTTATAAATTTTATTTTATGATTATATTAAAAGCATACCATCCTTATTTTCGAATACATTTCATTTTGGAACCACTTGGCCATGAATATGAATTTATTATATTTTAATATTTTGAAAAATTATAATAGTGTCACTCCCCTCACTTTTAAAAGGATATCTATTCTCTAATTTATTTACCACACCTTGATATATCTAGAAAAACCAAACCCTTATCAATTCTCTTATAAACTTATTTATCCACAAATTAGAGGTGATGGTATTCTTAAAATACCATTTCAAGGGTACTTGATATGGGATCCAAAATAACTCTACTGAATAATATGTAATTGTCTTTACTGAATCTTTCAGATGTATTTATTTTTATACTTCCTATAAATATATTTTACCCATACAAAGATAATAAATTTATTATAATAAATATATTGAGTTTTTTTATGATTATGTGACAACCATTTTCCATCTCTTTTCAATCCTTTGAAAACTAAAAACATCACTTTTGTGTCTGTACAACATACAGTCTCCATGTAGTGGTGTAATTATTTTTTCATCACCGATTTACATATATGGTTATAAATATATATCTAATGAATATATATGAAATTTATGAAATAAATATTCTTCTCAAATTATAATATTATATCTACCTTCTTACATTTCAGTTTTTTGGAAAATGATAATGTCGCTCATGTGTATATGGGGACTACAACCACAATAGAGCAATGTGATTCGTTTTTCATTTCTAATTTACATTGATGGTAATATGTACATATTTAATGAATATGTATGATTTATATGATATAATAATAATTCTAGAAAGTATAATTATTATTTAATTTTCTTTTTCTCCATCTATTGAAAAGTGAAAATAGTGTTCGTGCATACTTATGGTCTATCATCTCCATGAAGGGGTCATTCATTTTTAGATCTCTATATTTTATGGATAACTATAAATATTAATATAATGAAGATATATTATATTTATATTATTATTAAAAAAATATGTGTTGTTACCATAATCAAATTACATGGAACAAAACTACTAAATTGGAATTCTCATGAAAAATGAAGTTGTTAACACCCAAAACAATGATAAAAATAAAATATCATTAAAAATGGGTAATAATATGTTATAAATGTATAATGTATGATACTATATATAGGATAAGTTTATATTATGTAAGTTTAATAAATATAAATTTATTATACATGAGGTAAAAATAATTTACGAGGAAAGTCAAACTTTAGGTAAGGGATTTCATCTCAAATTTCAATACATTGAGTCATATTTGGTATTATGCACATATTTTTCTATTTTTTGTGTATATAATACCTATTTTTAGTATTTAACATGAGTATATTTTTATTCATGATGATTAAAGTTAAAATTAAATTTTACACTTTCAAGGGGTTACAATTTAAATGTTACTAAAAATGTTTGAATTTATATCACAATGTCATTTTTTTGGGATTGATTATAATTTTCATTGAACAAATATTATAAAATATCCTTCATAAAAGTAATATATTTTCTTATCATATAAATATTTATGGACTTTCATTATTTTCCACCAAATTTTCCTCTCTTTGGAACTTGAATTAAACAAATAAATCTTCAAAATAAAATATCATTTTATTTCTCTTTTTGATTTTGTATAGTTTTATTCCATTTCCATATTTTTCAAAATTGTTTTAGAAAAGTCATTTTTATTTATAAAATTATTTTTTAAAGAAATTTTAATTTATATTTTACTTTTTACATGGTTTCCAATTAATAATTATAAAGTTTTCGGAAAGTTTTATTTTCAAATTTATTTACAAAAATTTCAATAGAATCATTCTTTTTAGTATGTGAGATGTTAAAAAATTTCTCACCATTGTAACTATTTTACAATATTTAGATTCTTCTATAATTTTTTAATGGTTTAAAAAATAAAAATAATAAATGAAAACTTATTTTAATGTTTTTTTCATTTTAGTTTATTCTCTAAAATACATGAATTTATTATTAAACATGTATTTTTGATGAATTCATTGTCATTATTTATCTCTTATTAATTTTTGTGACATTAAATTTTTATCAAAACATTCACTTTATTATAATACTTTTTCATTGTACATTACATTTAAAATAAATATCCATATTCATTTTATCATGTATATTCTTATTTTTCTAAACTGTATACCATTTCAACATATGATATTTTACTTTGAAAGTTATTTGATTGACTACGGAAACTTTAATATGATCTATTATTTACTCAATATATATATATATATATTGATAAGGAATATTATTTATGAATTAAATTGATTATTTAATATATGAGGAATTAATTGGATAGGTAGTGACGGGGGATCTTGGCTATAGATAGCCCCTTGATGAATAGATATGTATCTTGATATAGATTAGTTTTTTAGCCTTACTAAATGTGTTTTTTGTGTATAAATTTCCATTAATTAAACTATCTTGGAATAGGGATATGATGGTAAAGATATCATGATTTTTTATTTTAAAGAATCCAACATTTATAATTTCCTTCTTTTAGATTTTAGTTATAATTATCCATTAGATTACTGTATTGATATTATCCATGGATACATTTCATGCTCAAATTATTGATTAAAAAGAAGGTAATTTTTGTTATTCACCTCTCCGTATTGATTATGCCTTATTTACTCATGATTTATTCCACTATTTGTAACCATGGATAAGAATTTGATATCATCCTTTATTTATTCTCATTTTCTTGTGATATAAAGATGGATATTATGAATAATATCAAGGATGAAATAATGTTTTTTATTAAATATATTTTATATTTCCATTGTAATATGGGAATCATATATGTATCTAGTTCTTTAATAATATTAAACTAGTTATTCCCTCAGGATGATATCACTTGTATCTTATCCAAATGTAATAAATAAGATATTGAGTCTAGGTTACTAGAGTTAGGGTTATTACTGTTAGAATCAAATGAAGTGTAGTAGAAAACTTGGGAACTATATTTTAAATGAACATAGCTAATATGATAATTATGACAATACTTTATAGTATTTGAGAACTTTTTCCATTATAGATATTTTTATTTTATGGCTTAATATTCATGATGGTTATGAGTTAACTTTGTGTGTGTATTTATTTGGTGATGGTGCCTAATGGGAGAAAGTGATTCAACACCCATAGACAATATAGATATTTCTATACTAAGCATACAAATATATCTCATGTTGGACCTAAGTAGATCATGGCCATATTAGGGAAGATGAATCGGGTTATGATGAACAACCTTGTCCATATGGAGAATTTTTTTTCCAAATTATGATTCACCTATGTTTTATTTCATCATGTGATAGAAGCCTCTATCCTTTAATGGAATAACTAATTCATTGGTAGATTAAAATTGTATTAATTATTTCAAAAATATATTCCTATATTTGGGATGTATTGAAAGTTAAAAGTTTATTCTGATAGTGTATTGTTTTAGAGGATATCCCAATAAATGGTGGTTATTTATCCAAAACACTAGAGGTTGAAGAGATATAAAGTATGAAATCTAGAACTTTTAATGTTATATTACTCAATAAATACTTCTCTTGAGAATAGTGATATGAAATAGAGAGAAACTTTCACACTTTAAATCATAAGGAAGAAGAAAGTGTGGTAGAGTATGAGGATAACTTCAAAATATTGGGCAGGAATTCTTTGAAAAATATACATAATTTGAAAATCAAGATAGAACATTTCATTTATGGGATTAATCCAAGTCTCAAAAGGTCACTAGTTTATCAAATTTTTTCATCTTATGAAAATATAGTAACAAGTTCCATTAAGAAATAGAAGGAATTTTATAGATCTTATATCTTCAAGAGAAATCAATAGAGGAATCAGTTAGCTAAGAAAAAAGAAAAATGGAAGACATAAAATAAGGAGAATGGAACAAATTGATTTTTATCATGTAAAAATTATGTAAATAAACATTCTAGAAAATACTTTAAGGGAATTTGATTTTATTACAAGTACAGAGATAAGGACCATTCAAGTAATGATTTTAAGGAAATGAAAGTAACCTTTGTTATCAAGTGCTTCAACTATAACGATGTGGGACATTATTCAAAGTAGTTTTCAAAGTGTTGAGGGAACTTAATATAGAAGAATCTAAGTGTATAAGGACAAACATATAGAATTACTACAACCAAAGTGAAATTTCCAATAAATATGGTGAAATTTACACATATCATTCACTCTAGAAGTGAAAATACTTTATTTGACTCAAGTTATGACTAGTCTTTAATATCTGAATAATTTTTTAAGGGTATCAAATCACCACCTCAATGAAGATATTGATTTGGTAGTGAAAATTTATAATTATAGGATGATCACATATCAATTTTATATCTCATCTTTGATAGATTTTTATGAGAATATTCTTCCTAGAAATATTGTTATTCTTCCTCTAGTTGAATTCAAACATATATTAGGACTTGATTGGATCTATCGGTATAGAGGCCATATTAACTGTTATGGAAGGAAAGTTACATTTTATGTTCTAAATAAACCTATGATAGTCTTTTTTTTGCAAGGATGAACCTGAACTCCCAATGTAAATTACTTACATCATATGGTTTTTACTATCTATTTATGAGGGATATTTATCTCAGATGGTTGGAGAGAAAATTAATATTGATGATATGCCTATTGTATGGGATTTTATAGATATCTTTCTAGAATACTTCCATATTAATCCTCTAAATTGTGAAGTTGAGTTTTACATGGAACACATACCTAGTGATACACCTTTTTCAAAGACTCCATATAGAGTGTCCCTGATTGAGTTGTGGGAATTGAAGAAGAAAATCCAAGAGAATCTATATAAGGGATTCATTTGGACCAGTTATTCCCCTTGGAGTGAACTTATTATTTTGATTAAGAATAAAGATGGTTCAATGCATATTTTAATTTATTATTGTGAACATAAAAAAATTACTATTAAGAACATGTATCATCTACCCCATGTAAATGATTTGTTTGATCAATTATGAGAAGATTGATATTTTTCCAATATTGATCTTCAATCTGGATATCATCAGCTAAGGGTCAAGAAGGAGGATGTACCTAAGATATCTCGGTATGAGGTATGGTCATTATGAAATTATAGTAATTACATTTAGACTTTCCAATTATCTATTTATCTTCATGGATTTTAATTAATGGAGTCTTTAGAGAATACCTTGATCAATTTTTTCTAGTTTTTATAGATTATATTATTAAACAATTGAAGAGAAAGGTACAAAATGAAGAAAATTTTCGGTTTTTTATGACTCTATGAAAGGATAATCTACATGCCAAATTTAACAAGTGTGAATTTTGGATTCATAAAGTTTCATTATTTTTTCCTATAATCTCAATTAAGGGTATATCGGTGTATCCTTTAAAGACAGAAGTTTTTGTGAAATGGCCTAGACCCTCCATGGTAACTAAGATCCGTAGTTTTCTTGGGTTGGATGGATAATACTAATAATTTATGACATATTTTTCAGGACTATCTAATACACTCACCAACTTGACTCAAAAAGGGGTTAAGTTCTTATAGACGAATCAATGTAAAGAGAATCTTAGAGAACTAAAGATAAGGTTGGTCAATGCACTTGTGATTACACAACCCTATAGTAGAGAAGGGTTTGTGATCTAAAGTGATGCATAAATGAAGGGATTGGGATGATTATTCATCAAGAATTAAATTGTTATGGAATGTGACTCTCACCAATTAAAAAATCATTACAAAAATTAATTGACTCATGATTTGGAGCTTGCAGTATTAATTTTTGAATTGAAGATATGAAGGATTAAAAGAGATCCAATATTTATAGATTTTCAGAAGTTTGAATTTTAAATCTTGAGGACAATAGATAAATATTAACTTTATTAGATAAACGTTCAACCATCCATCCATGATAGTATTATTAAGGAATAGAAAGAATATTTGGAATTATAGAAGAAGTTGAGGAATGTTCTGGAGTTCAACCATGATCGTGTAGGAATTATAAGGCTTGTAATTTGAGTATGGTTTCAATCACTACCAGACATAAATAATGAGATGTTAGATAATTCTCATAATTTATAATTTATAATTTCATTCTAGAAGTATTAATATGTATAGATATCTAAAAGAGTATTTATGGTGGGATAACATGAAAAGGGATATTTTAGAGTATGAATCCCAATGTTTGGTGTTTTAGATAGTTATAAATGAGAGATAAAATTATAAGGGGTTGTTACAACCGTTACCCATACCATAATGGAAATGGAAAAATATTACCATGGATTTCATCATTGGACTCCCCAAAACACCTAAAGGGAATAATTCTATTTGGATTCTAGTTGACCACCTCATGAAATCAGTGAATTTTATAAATATTAGATAATATTCCTCTATTGATTATATTACTTGGTTAAATATTAAGTAAATTATGTTATTTCATGATGTAACACTCTCAATTATATATAATTAGGATATGAGGTTTACCTCAATGTTATGGAGAATCATTTAGTAGGATCCGGATACATAGTTGAGTTTTAGTACTTATTATCATCCTTAGATATATGGTCAGTCTAAAATGACCATTAAAAATCTAGAAGACATGTAAATAGCATGATCCATGGAATTAAAAGGTGGTTTGGATCAACACCTTTATTTGGAAAAAATTAATACAATAATATCTTTCATTTGACCATTTAGATGGATCCTTATGAATCCCTCTATAAAAGGAAGTGCACAACTCCAATGTTTTGGGATGAAGTTGGAAAATGAAATATGTTGGAACCTAATCTAGATTAGGAAATGTTATAGAATATTAGATCCATTCAATATAAAATAAGGGAATCTCAAAGTCCAAAAAAACTTTATATTGATAATCATCACCAATATCAAGAGTTAAAAGTTGGTGAAAAGGTATTATTATTAATATATCCTAGTAATAAGGTTATGAGATTGGGAAAAAGGGTAAGGTTGATCCCAATATATATTTGTCCCTCTAAAATTATTGATCGTATCAAAATGATATATTTCCACTTGGAGATTCCATCAAATCGCTCTTAATTTAACTATGTATTCCATGTATCTATCCTGAAGAAGTACATACTTGACCACTCACAAATATGGAACTAAGAGGTTTTACTGCTGGAGAAAGATATATCTTATGAGGAATAACTAATTATTATTATAGAGTGTGGAGAGAATGTCCAATGAAACAAGAGCACACATCTGGTCAAAGTTTTATAGTGAAGCTATAAGTTTGAGGAAGCTTGATGGGAACTCAAGGGTTTGATGAGAAATAATAATTCTTATATTTTATATAATAGGGATAGAATTTCGAGGGTGAATTTATTATAAGGGGGTATAATGTAATACACTGAATTTTTATGATATATTCCTCTTTAAATAAACCTAATTTCTTTGATAGATTTATTTACATGAAAAACTGAGTTTAAATGAACCACAAAAACCTACAGAGATATTATTATAAGATATTTTTATCATTTTTTAAATCATCATGTCTATATTATCTTAAGGGAATTTTTTAGGGATATTTCTAAAAAAATATTTTTAAGTGAATAGTGAAAATAATGATTTCTGTAAAAATATCATTAATTTTCATTGAATAATGTAATATATAAGCCTCATTCTATTTTGGATTATTAAATAAATTTTTATAATATCCATTTTATTTACATTATTATAAATATTTTATATGATTTTGATATAGGTCAATTTTTAGTCATTAAAATGTATTTTTTATATAAAACCTTTTTACTATAATTTTATGAGTTTATTTTTTTAATTAATTTTTTTAGTTTATAATAAATGAATTTGATAAAATGGTTTCCAAATTTGGAATTAGGATTTTAAAATTTTTAAAAAAATTCCCATTTATTTTTAGACATTATAAACAGTAATAGTGTAAACATTTATCACCTCAGTAAAGGGTAAATTAGGAAATTATGGTTAAAAACTGTTTTTATAAGGCTTGAAATTCATTCAAAAAATTAATTTAATGCATTATATGAGTTTATTTAATTTTTAATCATCCAAATTTTGAAAATATGTCCTTTTTCTCCATTTATCTATGATTTTTATCTTTATGATATTTAAGTAAAGAATAAAGTCAAAATTTTTACTCTCTTGCTTTTAATTTATATATTTTTTTTGAAAGGGATAAAAAAATTGATTATAAATTATTATTTTAAATATTAAGTAATTATTTTCAAGGAAATTTATTTTTAATATTTATTTATGAAATAATTATCATATTCTTACACAATATCGACACAATGTTTGTGTTTTTCGTAGAAAAATCATGTAAATTATAATAAAAACTCTAAAAGTAATATTTTTTGGGTGATTTATAGTACCCCGTAAATTTATAGACAAATATAACATATTAAGAAATCTTTAAAGGTTTATATTCAAATTCAACATTTTTATTAATTTCTTAAAAATAAAATTAATTGAATAGTGTCAAAATGACATTAATGACATTTTATGAAAATAATATTTTATTAAATTATTTGAAAATCGTAAAAATATTTAACAAGGTAAAGTGGGAGAATATATGGTCTAAAATTTCATATCTTTTCCATTTATAAGATAATTTTCACCTTATAATTAAAATTATAACCCTTTAATATTGAAACTATTGTTACCGTGGTTATGGTTAAAATGGTTAATGAATGGGTTAATTAAAAACTTATGGTTTAAAATGATATCTAAGCCAATATAAATTTTATTGTGTGATTATATTAATAATATAAATTCCTTATATTAAAATACAAGTCATTTTGGAACAACTTGTTCATGAATGTGACTTTATTATATTTTAATATTTTGATGAATTACAGGAGTGCCCCTCTCCTCCCTTATAAAAAGACACTCATCTCTTTTCTTTACACAACATTGAGCCATATAGATCAACCAAACCTTAAAAAATTCTCTTATAAAATTATATAGTCACATATTTTATGATCTTTTATTCTTAAAATACCCTTCCAATGGCCCTTAGGAAGTTATCTAATAAAACTCTATAGAAGAAGAGGTAATTTTATTTACCGAATCTTTTAAGTTTATTCCTTATTAACTTTTCACTAAATAAATTATATACGTAATAAAATAATAAACTCTATATAAAAAATATACTTAGATGTTATTATTATAATAATATAATTATTTTACATCTCTTTTCAGTCCTATGAAAAGCGAAAATGCTTCCAGTGCGTATGTACGACTTACCAACTCCACATAATAGTGTAATTAATTTTTTATCACCACATTAAATAGATGGTTATAAAGATATAACTAATGGATATATATTAAATTTATGAAGAAATTATCATTATTAAATTATAATATCATATCTACCTTCTTACATTCTAATCCATTGGAAAAGGATAACTCGCTCGTGCATACGTGTGGACCACCACCACTACGAAGCGATATGGTCCATTTTTCATTTTCACTTTAAATGGATAGTAATAATGATATATTTAATTAACACTTAGAATGTATAAGATATAATAATAATTATTTAAAGTTGAATTATTATTTACCTTTCTTTTATTCCATCTTTTAAAATGTGAAAACAGCATTCATGCATACATACAATATACTATCTCTATGAATGATGTACTTCATTTTTCTATAACTACCTTTTATGTATGACTATAAATATTTATATAATTAATATATATCAAGTTTATATAGTTATTAAAATTCTTGATTTTATTTAATCATAATCAATGTATAAGTACTAAAACTAACAAACCAAAATTCTCATGAAATTTGCAGTAGTTAACACCCAAAATAGTGATAATAATAAAAGAGTGTCAAAATAGATTATAAGAGATTGAAAATGGATCATATATGATATTATATATATGATATAGTTTTTTAATGTAATTATAATAAATCTAAATTGATTATATAAAAGTTTAAAATAATTTACAATGCAATTTGAACTTGAGGTTGGGGATTTCGCCTCAATTTTTTCTCCATTGAGGCATTTTTGGTATTATGCACCTATTTATTTTTATGTAGGGTATATAATTTCCCTTTTATGTGCCTAATATGAATATATATTTATAAATTATTATTAAAGTTTAAATTCAAATTTTCACTTTCAAGGGGTAACAATTTAAAAGTTTCCAAAGAGGTAAGAATTTATTTTACAATCTCATTTTTCTGAGATTGCTTATATTTTTCATTTAATGAATATTATAATATATTATACATAAAATTCATCAATTTTCTTATAAAATTAATATTTAAGGATTTTACGTTTTTATTAAATCACTTCTTATCTTTGTAATTTGAATAAAGAAAAGAAATTTTTAAAAGAAAAGTCGATCTTATTTCTCTTTTTGATCGGGTATATTTTTCCCATGTCTATATTTTTCAAATTTATTTTAAAAGTCCTTTTTAATTACGTAAATGGTTTTTTATGTGAGATTTAATTTGTAATTAAATTTTTAAACAGTTTGAAAGGAATATTTCTAATGTTTTCTGAAAGGTTCATTTTTTAATTTCTTTATAAAAAGTCAAAAGGAATGTTTATTTTTAATGTATACGATGTTAACGGGTTTCCCTATCACCCTAAATATTTCATGATATTAAACTACTTATAAAAGTTTTTAATGTTTATAAAATAAAACTATTTAATGAAAAATTATTTTGATATTTTATTTCCATTTTTTTATTCTCTAAAAGAAATGAATTTATTATAAAACCAATATTTCTTATGATCATTTTTCATTGGAAATTACATTTCTCATAAATATCCATTAGCATTATATCATGGGTATTTTTATTTTCTAAATCGTATACCATTTATACATATGATTTTTTACTATAATATTTCTTTTATTAACTATTAAAATCTTATTATTGTTTATTCTTTACTCAATATGGATATTTGATGTTACATCATATTATTTATGAATTAAATTGATTGTTCAATATATTAGGAATGAATTGGACATGCAGTGATAGGTGGGGATCAATTATAGATAACCCCTCAATGCATTGGCAGGTCTCATGATATAAATCAGTAGGCTACTCTTATTATGTTTTTTTGATGTATTCCTACATATCGATTAAACTGTCTTGGAACAAGGCTTCAATGGTAAAGATATCAAGATATCTAAGATTATGACATCCAATATTAATCATTTACTTCATTGATAATTCAATTAATATTATCCATGATATTACTTCATTGACATTATCTATGGATTTATTTTATGCTCTAGTTAAATGGAATGTGATTCCAGTTATTCACATTTTCATATTGATTATTCCTTATTTACTCATGGTATCTTCCACTGTATGTAACCCTTATTGATCATTTTATCCCACCATTTATTTTTTTCCTTTCCCCAGGATATGAAGAAGGATATTATGAATAATATCAAGGATAAAAGACTATTTATTATGCTATGTATTTTATATTTTCAATGTAATATGGTAATCATGTATGTATCCGGTTCTTCAAGAACACTAAACTGGTCGGTATTTCTAGACGAGATCTCTTATATCTTATAATAATGTAATAAAAAATACCACTGAATCTTGGTTATTAGATTTGGGTTTATTTCACTACCACCAAAAAACAACACCATTGTCACACCTAATCACAACAAAAACCAAGTCCACCACTACACCGTGACACCTCTATTTCACAAAAAAATCATCCACAACCCATTTCATGCCTCATCGTCATTTTCTTATTAATTAATTACAAACCACTTAATGACTTATCATTTATTTAATTATCCATACATTCATTTACAAACTCCATTATTAACAATATTAATAGTTACCATCTACTTTATATTCATTAATCCATTTATAATTTCATCTTTTTCACTACTTATAATCCCATCCTTTACAACATTTATTATTCAAATTACTATAATCCATCTATTCAACACTTAATTATTTATTCATTATAATATATTATCATCTATCCAGAAATAATTATACTTTAAATTACTCATTTCATTTAATACATTACCATATGTGCATATAACATACCCATTATAAATTTAATTAGTTCATTATGATTCTATAATTTCTAGGCACTAATAAATGATCATACTAATATATAACCATCGTTTAACTAATAATCAAACCAAAATTACAATATCATTAATGTCGTAGCATAATAGTAACAACCACAATATCTCATGTACACTAACTCATCATCAACCATACTGACCCATTATTACAAAAACAAAATATCTTCACCCATTATCAACATATAATTACTGCTTGCACAAATATAGTAAATGACCATTTTAAAACTTTTCTGAATATAATAAGTATAATAAACTATGATAATCACAGGAATAATAATATAAATAATATTAGGAAAAAACATCAATCACAGTTAAGAATAACTTTTATCTATTATAACCAAACATGATTCACATTATATTAAAAAATTTATGCATTATTGAAAATATATCAATTTATAGATTTCAACAACTTATTTTCATTAGATTTTCTTAGTGATTATAAAATTATGAATATGTTAAATAAATCAACAATGATAATGATATAATAATTACAATATCATCATTCAATCTAAAAAATCATATACAATTAATAACATGAAAATATATAAATAATATTCCAGATATGGTGCCCATTTCAATTATTTTAATTTTATTTAATTGTCTTTTATGTTTAATTTAAAGCATTCACCCTATGAAAACATGGTCATGATATTCATCATTCCCTCATAATTAAATAAGATATATTTTGAATCTTCTAACATGATTTGAATTTTTAAGTAATATAGTATAAGAATGAAAGGGAAGAGGTGATAAAACACTGACAATCCATGAAGATTCTCTATAGGACCTAACCACATCAAACTCTCATAAAAACCTCAACAAAAAACCCAAAAAAAATAGACTATATTTATTGCTACATCTTTACTAAAAATAAAGAAAGAGAATAAATGAAGAATGGGAAAATCTAGATAAATAGAGAAAGAAATCACCTTAAATCAATGATAGATAGATTCCAAAAGAAAAAATTATAGATCCATAAGGAGATGACTAGGGGGGATAATTGAGATCATGGTTTGGTTAGTTCTCGATGTAAATAAAGGAAATAAAATCAATAGAATAATCTAACCTATATTTATAACAAAATATCTGGTGACCCCTCTACGGTGTGATAAAGACCTTACCATGACATAGTAGAGGTATATCAAATGAGATCAAAATTCTATGGAAATTAAAATAGCCATATAACCTTGCATATCAAAAAAATCACCCATTTTAAAAACTAGGTTGACCTCTATCATAGCATAGAGACCATGGAAATTGCCATTTCATCATTAGACCCCAATTCAACCCAACATCCACCATGCCATAAATAGACCACCTTTTATATTTTAATTTAAGAACATAATCCCAACTATAACATAAAACCCTAATGAACATGGGAAAAGACCCACATGTTCTATGAAATGAACATTCTAACCCTCCCTATTTCCTAAAGGGATTTAACCAAGAACCTTTAGGAACTACGCTCACCAAAACACTTTCCCTCAAGGAACATACCAATACCATGGTATATTCATTACACAAAATGGTAATTTCAAACCTCGAATCAATTAAACCCAATAAAATAGTCCACTATTCACATAGTAAGACTGTGGCTTTCAAAAATGGAATAATCCTCCTCAAAACAATTGTTTTGTACCACATGAACAAAAAACTCTATTTTTTATCTACAAACATCCTTCTAAACTTCTTCCAAACACCTCTAAAACCAAAAAACACAAACTAAAATCCTAGTAATGTCTGGGAATTTATTATAATTATCTCAAACCATTTTATTTTTTAGTTATGGTGAAACCCGTGTTCATTTTTCTTCTGACCATAACAACATGAAGATCCATAAAAATGTAACCCAAAACCACTACATGAATAGTGGATACTCATTTATAACCATATTGTGCTTTACTATCCAAAACATAACCTTCCCCAAAAATAGGCTACTTCAACTCATATAGAATCACAACCAGTACACCATCAGGAATATTATAACCATGATAAACCCAGACAAACCACAAAGTGGTGAGAACCTAACCAAGAGTTTTTCACAAAAATCTAAAAAAACTCATCTCTTCATATATATAATTAACCTATGAATATACTTCCATAATTTTCAACATCTACTAGAAAAAAAGTATAGGACAATAAAAATTTAGGCCTCTAAAAATATCGATAGAAAATCATTTAACATTGAATTTTGTAGTGAAGAACTAACTCGAAATTTCAAGATATCAATTACTTATTGAATGTAATGAAATAATAACTCCACATCATAAAACTATTGACATTAATATACAGAAAAACAATAGTATCAATCTTAAAAACCTATAATATGAAGATCACTACAATTCCATGACCCGAGACTTATCTATAGCTTAATTTTACTACTCATTGTTGATCAAAAAACATATACTTAATACACCTGTTTTGAATTATTATGTCAATAACTCCTTTAGGAATATATATATATATATAAACATATAGTCCATTATTATTACCTATAGATATTGATGTATAAGGAGATGAAAATATTCCATAACCCACACCACCCATACTATTTTTCTACTCACTATAAATTTGGATAATAATGGCCAAAATATTATATTATATATGCCCATCAAAAATCTATAACTTAAAATAGTAAATTATTCCATGGGTAGATTCAGTATAAAATCAAGGTTCTTATATAAAAAAATCATTTATTTTCATATCCTTTTTTAGTTTCTTAGGTATAGGTTTCATTAGAAGTTTATATAACTATTATATTATAAATCCAATAAATTAATCACTAGTGTATACTCTAAAATCTATAATAAAGAACTCTCTGATGAAATTTTTTCATAACTCAATTCTATTTGTGAAGCATCTCTAGAACCCAACTTCAATAACCATGGATAAAAATATTTAATTTACACACATAATCTCATGCCAATTGAGAAAAACCATGGATTTTATATTATTATAAAAAAATTATGAACAAAACACACTCCCAAAACCTAAAAGTTTTGGTGTATTTAGACTTAGATGTATATTTTATCTTGTAATATAAAATAATATAAATCTCATATACAACATTTTACACACATAATTTCCTCTTAAACATGTTATAGATTGTATTATTCTTTTTTTCCTAAGAAGGTAGAGAAATATAATAAAGGATTGATTCAAAACACTCAGTTATGAGTAAAATAATATTAATGAGGTATGTACGATTTATCATTCGATCATGAACAAGTGAGAGACGTGAAAATTAGATATATGGAATGATTAATAGAATAATATCATGGAATTATAATAGGTAATGATTTTGAATGATACAATAATCATAGATCATGGCATAAAAATGTATAACCATAAAATTATGACTATAAAAGAATAAAATATACCATGAAATAAGAGTATAAAATCTTAAAAATATAATCATGAACCACAGTGGCATAAAAAACAATTCACATGAATAAGCATAAAAAATCCTAACATATCATCCATGAAAATAATTTTGTAATAAAAAAACTTACCTTTAAATATAGTAGACTATGATAATCTCTCATGTCCTTTAACTTAGTAGGATGGGATAACCTTTCATGTCTCTTAAAATAGTGGACTAGGATCAACTCTGATGTCCCATATATAGTATATTATGAGATATAAGTTTTAACCAATACATTAAAGGCTTATATAATCACAATCCCACATATTATAGAAAAATATATCCTTAAATGTCTTCCATATAAAAATAAACAATGTAATAATATATAGCTTAATAATAAATTATTTTATTTATAAGGTTAATCATATTGAATAAAATGATATATTATTATATTTAGAGTTTCCCCAAACTAATAGAATTGTAAGGGAATCTATGTGAATACTCATAAATCATAAGAAGAAAGTATAGGGTATTCATAATGTAAAGGTATTTGGAAAAAATTATCTGTATGTATATTTTATGATAATTCAAGTCAAAGGTAGTGACGGACCAATCCTCTTATTATGATCTCACTTCCATAAAACCATGGATATATATGAATTTTAATAATGGATAAATTAATTGTTCTAGTATTGTAATGTATTATAAAAAGGGTATAATTAAAGGGAATATAAATATGAAATATTAAAAGATTAAAATATAATATTTTATTGAAATATATGAAAAAACCATCATATAAAGATAAGAACTTTTAACAGATTTAAGAAATAAAATTGTTAATTTTACACAACATCGAAAAAATCACAAATAAGAAAGACGTAATTTTCAAAAAAAAAAGAAATAAAAGTAAAAATATATTCATAATAAAATGTTTTTTAAATATGAATAGTGTATAGAATAAATAATATACATAAATTCATTAAAAATAACTATGATAAAAAAGAGTGGGAATTTGTAAGAAAATTTAGGAGATACCTCTTCTGAATTTTCATACTATATCAAATATATTTAAAATATAAATAAAATAATTTAAATAAATAAATAGATAAAATATAATGAAATATGAAAACATGATATAATAATATTAAAAATAAATTTATATTAATAGAATATATGGAAAGAGAAATATCCAACCGAAAAGATAGATCAATAAATTTCTTTTCAAAAATCATAATAAGTATGAATCAATTAAATCAGGATAATAAGAATAATTTTAAATTTAAAAATAGTTATAAAATAAATAAAATGGTCATTTAAATTGAAATTTCATAAGAATTATTGAAAGGAATATTATACATGGAGAATCTCAAAGAATAAGAGAATTTGAGAAACAATCCCATTATAGATTTTGTAACTTGTAAAGTGTGAATAAATTATACTGATTATATTAAAAATAAATAAAAATATGATATTTATGAATTTATAAAAGTTAAAAAATACATGATAAAATGAGATATTTATAAATAATATAAATATAAGAGTGGAATCTTGGAAATTTAGAAAAAGATAATAAATAAATTGCTTACTAATTTCTTAAAGAGTGAAATAAACATAGTATAAAATTGGATAGTGAAATGGCTTAAAAATAAAATATAAATCCAAAATATAGTTCATGTTTTATTTTAGTAGTACATTATTTATGAAAATTCATAATAAGGATAGATAATTAATATATAATACCAAGAATAGGGGGAAAATTAAATAATATGAGAGATAGAAAGATACTTGGTTTCAATATAATAGTAAATTAAATATTTGGTAGGGAAAGGAATTTTAATATCACATAAAATATGATTAATATAGAATAATGTAAATATAAAGGATATAATAAATAATATATAAAAAATATAGAGAAAAAAGAAGTACTTTCAATCACCATAACTCTGGACTTACTCAAATACAATATTGATACTTATTTAACCTAATTTAATATATTAATAATATATTTTAAACTAATATTTCTATTTATTAACTTTATTATTAATTAATTTTTCTTGTTTTTTACTTATTTTTTAGATATTATTATATTATATTGATCATCATTTTTTAGTAGTTTCAAATATTCTATGAAATTTTTGGTGTGGTGGCCACATTCATCATTCCTTGTTCAAGAGTGCATAATCACTAAAATATTTAAGGTATAAAGATAATAATTTTGTTCTGAGTTCTAATATTCCGTGTTCATTTCATAGAAGTTATGGTTCACAAGGAAAAAATCTGTAACACCCTTATTTTGGTAATTTTAACAAACATAAGGTATTATTTTAATAATAATTTTAATCATGATATATATTACCATTATAAAATCATAAACATGAAATAATTTTCTCATTATTAAAATATATTATCATTAATTACATTTTAATAATCATATATAATGAAAATTTTATAACATCATCCATGTAGGTGGTTAAACCAACCCAAACATGAACATGTTATAATCAATGGATGAGTGTGAATATAAAGTTATTTTATTATAATATCATTATTGTATAAGTAAAATCATGTTATTTATATTTAATAAAAGTGGTAACTTATTTTAAAAAATAAATTCTAATCAGAAGTCAAATGAAAAATAACAAAAATTAATCATTTCTTACAAAGAATAACTTTAAGATTCATCTAGGATGTCAATCTTGTTTGGTGGGGTTTGGGTTTATTCTTGAAAATGAGCCTATAAAAATATGAAATAGATTTTAAGAGAATATGTTTTAGGTATATCAAGAATAGATAACCTAACCTTTGGTGTTTCTATAATGGGTGGAGTAAGGCCACTTTTATAGATGATAATGAATGACATTTCTGTAAATACTCATATCGAAATTTGTCGTGAATGTAATTTTGTATGGAAAAAAACTAAAAATAGAAAATTAATGATTATTGGACATTAATTATCTCATAAAGACATTTAATTTATGAGATTTAGATATTTTTTTATAATTTATTCATCATTTTATCCATTTAACTATTTTTTTCTATATTATTGGAATTCAATTTTTACCTTGGTAACTTTTTTTTTACAAAAAATAAAATTGACCCCACTAAACAATTTCAATTCCAACACTCTAAATATGAAATCCATTTATATCATTGAAACATTAAATATTATAAATATAAATAATAAATATAATCACATGATATATAAATAACTGGGAATCTTGGTTATGCCAGTGGTTTTGAACCATTGGTAAAGACTTAAATACTGTTGGTATAGGCTATACCAATAGATCTATAAACTATTCATAATACCATTATTGGTATTGGGATATACCAATGGTTTGAAGGAACCACTAGTATAGGATACAATACCAACTTTTTACTAATCATTTTTATATAAATATATCAATGGTTCTTACAAACAATTGGTATAAATGTATATCAATGGTTTGTAAATCATTGGTATTGTCTTCCACTATGCTACCACATTCCAGCCTTCTCCTATACCACTACACATATAAATATAATTAAAAAATAAAATCATAAGATAATAAATGTATCAGTTCCAATCAAAACTTTTATAAGATGATAAATAATTTATATTTTATATTAAAATAATTAATGTACTCATATTTAAATGACTACATTTACATTGAGTTTTAAATAGAATATTCTTGTTACTGTAATAAAAAAAATCAAAAAAATAGTGCAAAAATTATAATATTGAACTCTAAATAACAGTATTCATGATCAATATTGTCATATTGGGTATCACTACCATCACCCATATCATGAACATTATTATGATAATCATCTTCTTAAAGAACTTTATCACCACCACCACTAAATATATAATCACCCCAACCACCACTAATACCATTATCACTATCACCCAAAGCCTAATAAAATTATTTCATCATAAAGTTTTTTATAAAAAAAACTTTAATAGTATTTGGTTGAAGTGATGGCCATAAATTCATCAAATATTTCATGAACTACTTAGTGATATTTTGACTTATTTCACACTCCTACATAGACAATTGTTTCCCCACTGTTACTTCTATATAATACACTTGAAACATAGTGCTAGAAAAGTTGTTTTCATTTATTTATGTGTGAGAATACCCAATGGTAATGATATTCTTCTTAGGTCAACAACAGACTCTCCCTTGGTGCACATCACATAATATTGGTCATAAAAGATCATTTGGCTAAAAATCACCTTATGAATCATCAAGGGCCTCTAAAATATGATTTTAACTCTTAGTTCAAAAACATCATTCTTTAGTTTGGATAAATTCTAATTTTTGATGATATATGTAGTTATATATGATATAATTGAGTGATTATTCACATTTTTGAAAGATAATGAAAATAGAAAAAAAATATTAACTGCACCCAAACTTAATTTTATCGTTTAGATATTAAACAATTAGATTGAATTCACTAAAACTTTTCAATGAAAACTATAGTTTTCCATTTTGGTTTAATTGAATTTTATCAAAATATATATAGTTATAAATGATATAATTGAGTAGTTATTTTTAAATTATAAATCTATTGAAAATATAAAAATTTTAATTTCTCCCAAACTATTTTTAACCATTTACATATTACAAAATTGAACTGAACTCACTATAAATGTTGAATAAAAATTGTAATTTTCAATTTTGGTTTACATCATGTTTTAAATTATATGTGTTATTATAGCTATCTAAATTGAGTGATTATTATAAAATTATACATATATAAAAATAATTCAACTACACACAAAACTAGTTTTACAATTTTTATATTACAAATTAACTCAAACTCACTGCATCTTTTGTGTCAAAATTGAGGTTTTCATGATTGGTTTAATTTATGTTATCAATGGTATTTTGTAGTGATAATTTTCATAATTGATTGATTGTTATTATGTTATAAATTAAGAAAACTAAAAAATTAATCTAAACACAAAACTGGTTTTATTTTTTAGATATTAAATATTTAACCAGATCTTATTGCAACTCTAGGGTCAATACTACAGTTTTGAATTGGTTTTATTAAGGTTTTTGATGATATCTATATTTATAGGTGATGGAATTGATTGTTTATAATTTCATTAAAAATATAAAATATATATATAAATAATTCAAATACACTTGAAGCTTTTATGACCATTTAGATATTAATAATTTTACCAAAAGTCATTGAAGAAAAATATTGGAAAGAAAATAGAGGGTTGATATTACATATTATTTATTCTATAAATTAACCAATACTACTTTATTTTCATAGTCAACGCTAAAAAAATTAAATATTTTATAAATCATATAAAAATTTTTGTTCAAGTATAATAGAGTTACTGATGGTGTCAATCTCATTCCCACCATCATCAAAAATGCGTCTTAGGATCACATTAATAATGGAACCAAATTTATGTTTTATTGGATCATTCACATAAAACACTTATTTTACTATTGATGAAAAAATATATGGCTCACCATTATCCATGATGTGACTCATTTCTATAAATCACAATTCATAGTCATAATTTTCATGAAATTGAATCAAACTATTATCATTTCATTATGACAACTCGACCATGGAAGTAATAATCAAATATTTGTATTTTCTCAATAATTAAAAAATAATAAACATTTTTATAAGAAGTATAGTTATATAATTCACTATCATAATAGTATAAAATTATATTTAACATAACACTATCATTTTTTATTCTCATTCTCACTACTCAATAAGTTATAAAAATTTATACCCATTGTGCACTAGTAAATTACATTCATGAATCACATTATTGGGAATAAAAGATAATGATATTGTTTCTTGAGAAATAGAATCAACTAGTAAAATTAGTACCTTAAATATATATATATAAATATTAATATTAATATTTAATATTTAATATTTATTTTATAAAAGTAATGTTCGTGTCTTTTATTTCAACCAAATAGAAAACTCTTTGTTGTAAAAAGTGTCTATATTTATCAAAGTTAAAAAAATAATGAATTATACTTATAGTTTGTTTATTATATCTATATAAAAGATAGTAAAGTTTTAAGATATATATAAAATTACAGAGGACGAGGTTACATATACTTGTTTAAATTAATTTCTTGATTTAGTCATAAAACAAATCATAGTTAAACAAGACCTTGTGATGTGTCATATCCCAATATTAAACTCTCAATCTACCCAATGTATATGAATCAATAATTCCACATGTTTAAGGAAGTGATGGAAAATTGGGATAAATTTTATCATTATTATAATATTCATTTCTCATTTTACAATTACATCTTATTTCTTATCAGCAAAATACATTGAACAAAAATCCAAAAAATTCTTGATATAAATAACATTTCACAGTGGAACCCTTAGGTTGATTCTTATTCTTAACAAGATAATTAATCGTGCATATATTTATTGTAGTGTGATACATCTAATGGAAATAAATAGATACCATAATAAGTATTTCAATTGTAATATGGGTAGTTATATGTATCATGTAAGTGAAAAAATAGATGTAAAATTCTCTATAACTAACATAGAATTAATTTTACCTATTATTTCATTATTTTTTTAAAAAACACTTAGACAACCTTTTTTCACAATGGTCTCTATAAAAGTTTCAAAATAGAATCATCATCATCCTTACATGTTTTGTTAGAAAGTTATGTATTAAAATTAGAATTAATTTATGGAGAAGGATTTGATAGTCATGAGTTTTTAGAGATTTCAGTTTCACCTCTCTTTTGTTAACCCTTTTCATTATGTTACTTAAATAACCATCGAGAACCTTGGTAGTCTCTTCTAAAACCAGAAATTATTTTTCAAAGAATTTTTCATCACATAAGAAGTATAAGGAACTTTAATATTTTTTTAACAATAAACATAGGATAAATTTTTTTCCCAATACCATAATCCACCAATCCATGTTGAGATCATAAATCATCTATTTTTTCCCCATGAAATTTAAAAGGATTGAAACAAATCTCATATATTTTTCCTTATGGGTATTGTGATTAAAAAATAACATAAAAATGGTTAACCAATAAGGAAAAGGTAAAAAAAGATACTTTTATTCCACCAACTATAATTGGATTTAATGGAAACATTATTCCTCTTTATATATTTCATCTAAACCTTTCTAAATAAAAAACAAAAATATTTTAACTTATTGAAAACATCATTTCTAGACATACGCTAAGGTATACTATTGGTATCAATAGTATTGTTAAACTTTAAAATATTTTTCCTATATCGATGACTCATTCTAAATAATTTTTAATGTACCATTAAACTAAAACTATGATGATATTCAAGACTTTGGGATCATGTATTGTTCATATAAATAGGATACTATTATTTTCCCTTCATTCTCCATCTAGGTATCATTACATATAAAGGAAAATAATTTATCATCTATATAATTAAAGAACACATTTAAAATGTTTCTTTAAAAGAAGCATCGTATGTATGCACACCCACGTCTCAAAGATACGTCAACTCTTTTATCAAAGGCTGGAATTACATGTGTATATCATTTCTAAGATCATAATGTCTATATATTAGTAACCTCAATAAATTAAATGGTTTTTTCATACACATACATGTAGAAAGGTTATAAATATTAATGAAAATTGACCATGTGTTATGTGAAGTAAAAATCTGACCAAATGGATTAAAACCATCCCATGATAGAGTCAATATAAAATTAAATACCTCAGATGAAATATCAAGATATAATGAATCAAATTTATATTATGAAAATAAATCTATAGGATAAACCAACTCATCAGTATCCTCAATTCTATTAGTACCATTTCACCTTATATTTTTTGAAATTTCATCAAATATGAAAATATTTTAGAGCCTAAGAATCAATGGAAAGTTTGATATTACTTTGTGTGGAATTTGAGATGGTGTTATAATTGTATTTGGATTCCATTGATATATATCACATTCTTTCCAATCATTTAGCCTTAAAATTTCCTCCCAAAATAAGTTTCAATCTTTGAGGAAATAATGAATTTGATTAGTTAAAAATACAAATAGTTTAATTAATTACCATGTCGTATAAGGATTTTTTGGAATATCTACATCATCAAGAAGTATGTAATAAAAACATTTAGGAAGATAATTTATTCCGGTATTATAAATTCCATGCATCGTTTTCCCATGATGCAGTCATATTAAAAATTGTTACTTTTTTATTTTACCACATTCTCGATATACTAGAGTCCATGCATCATCCATTATTTTTTCACTATCTCAATATCATTATTTTCATTAGCTTCATATTGTATACTCATACTATTGTATTTTTTTCATTAGCATACTTTCTTTATCATTATGATTATTAAACAAAAAAATGATAAATATCAAATTCCCCATTCTGACCTTTTATTTTGAACATGAAAAATCTGGATTTTATTTTTCTCTCCATTGTGATACCAAAAAAAATAGTTACCTAGAAAACTAACTTGTTTTATATGGTGAATCACTTATTCTTAACTTAACAAAGGTATTTCAACACAATTATAATAATGGAATCATATAAGTTCTCCATTTGAAGCATTATTAAATGAAAAATATAAAAAATCAAACTTATTTTGAATCTTTGTTGAGATAAAATTAGTATCATACATGTAAATTTTATAAATTATATTAAAAAAAATGTTATTAAAATCAACATAGTAGACTATAATTAGAAAATTAATCACAACTTTAAATATTTTGAATACATATTAGGATAAAAAAATAATTACATAACTAAATACATGTAAATATTTGGTTTGTAACAATGTTAATATATTTTTAAGTCACTTTATACATTGGTAGAATAAAAAACAACTTTGAGGTTTAAAACCACCTATCATGTAATATCTTTAAAAATAACTTCCTCGATTATGATTTTATCATGGAAAATAATTGTTAAAGAAGAAAATTATTTCCATATAACAAGAAAAGTCACCTCTTTGATATTATGTTCACAATCATAAATATAGTTCACCTCTTTGAAATTTTGAAAAAAAAATTATTCATTATTTAAATAAAATTAATAAATTTACAATAAAACAATTCTTTATATTAATAAAAAAACTTCTTGATATTAATCAAAAACCATTCAAAGATTATAACACCCTATAAATAATTATTAAAAATTTTAACAAACATCCTATAAAATTGATAATAATCAAAACAATTCATGATAACACCCCATAATAATGATCTTAATAAAAAACTGATAATAATTCTTAATATTAACACACACCCACAAAATTGATATTAATTAAAAAAATATTGATATTTGGAAAAGAAAATATCAAATGTATTCAATTAATTTTTTATAAAAACTTATAAATAATTTATTATAACATTATAAATTATTTCATAATAAAATGAAATTTCATAAAGAAACTAGTTTGAACTAATATTTTAAAAAACAGATTAGTCAGTTTTTAAGGAAAACCACTAATTTGTCAAATTAAAACCAAAGCAAACTTAATATATTACTATCAATATTTCATCTTCAAAAATAAAAATGTTTATTCTATAATAAAAATATAACTAAATTAATAAAAGTAATAATGTTTATATAAACCAACTAAGGTATGTTGAATCACCAACCAGAAATGATACATCCAATAATACCCAATGTTTTTCCATGAAGAGAAATAAGAAAATTCATTATATTATTTTTAAAAATAAGAAAACAAATAAAATCATGAAATATAAAACCCTATCCCACTATTATAATCTAGGGCTTGAAAACAAAAATGGAAGAGAATAAAAAGAATATGTAAAGTAAAGGGGAACAATATTCATTAATTACTTCACCAAAAAATGATGCAAAAATGATCAAAAATAAATGAATAATGAGAGGAATTGAATGGGATAGAAAATTCTACAAGGAATTGTGAATTTGGGCCATGAAATGGGGTTATATAGGTTTTGTGTTGTGGAACTATACCAACATTCTATTAAAACCATTAGTATATGCTAAAACTATATGAACAGTTTATTAAAATCGTTGATATAGATAACCTACAGTGACAATTTAGAAAAAATTTATTATATACCAGAATCCTAGTAATGATAGAAAAAATATAATGAAACTATTTATTTTTTAATGAATTGTTATATTTTATATTTATTAACAATATTTGTTATTATTACATGCATAGTAACTATTTAAATGTCAAATATTTTATTTTCAACATATTTGTAACTTCTAAATAAGTATTAAATTAAAATTACAAAAGCTTTAGTATAATTATTGGTTATATATATACCCAATGACTATATATATCCAAAATTCATATAATGATCATATTAACCTTTTCAATTTATATATATATCCTTGCATACTTCATTAAGAATCATTAATCATATTCCCTCATTTCATCCTCAAAACTTTTATTATATTTCAAAAAATTTAATTTCTTTTAATAATTATACCGAACGATATGATTCTCATGGGATACCATAAAGAAGAATATTTCAAGATTTAAGTCTTTTTATTTTCATGTTTTTATATTCCTCTTGCATGTTTAATAATAATGTGTCATATATGTTTTTTTTAATAATAATATTCATTTTACTTTATGTAATAATGTTCTACCATAATTAAATAAAACACTATTTATTTTAGATTTATATTGTCTTAAAAACAATTTATTTAATTTCAAAAAATATGGATAATATATAAGGAATGGTTATATTAAAATTTGGGGTGTTATATTCTCCATCCCTTAAAAATATTTCATCCTCAAAATTTAAATCTCCTCTCACTAGTTAAAAACCAATATGGGTATTTGTAAAATAGGCATGACACTACATATTAGTTCTATTGAGAACTCAACTTCACTATACAGGTAAGACCAAAATAATAATAATTTCCCTAATGATGGGAATATATTCATACTTTAATTAGTTTCAAATATTTTTACAAGTATACCACTTAAGTAGGTAATAAAATTTATACTTGTAAATGAGTTTATAGAGGTACTCCTTGAAGGTATTAGGAACTTTTTTCTCAATGAACTGAATAAATGTTTCCTTATTTTATATAAGTTCATATAATTCTCTCAAAAATTAAAAATATTAACTATGATAAAAATATTTCCATGAAATATTTTCCTTCCATTGGATAAATTTCTTCATTTTCCACCACTGATTCACATCATATTGAAAATAAAAAAATACTAATATAACCTTTATTTCATGATAAAAACATAAAAAATATCCTTTATAAAGATTTTATCTATTAGTTTACAAATAACAGTTTGGGAGATCTAAAAATGAGAGTTTTCATCACTTTATAAAGTAAACCATTAAAAGATATTCTTTCTTTGGTGAATTTAAGAGTTTGACATAGTTGAAGTTATTATTTATAACCTGAGATAGCTTAGTAATAAATATTATTATATTTTCCACATTGGCCCCAATAATGTTTGATTTTTCATTAAGAAAATAATTATATTTTTCATTGCATTCATTGTATACTTAGTTCCTCCTTATTTTACACATTAACTAAAAACAAAATCTTTAGTGTGAGTAATGATAATATCAAATAAAATTCATGTAAACCATAATATTAATATAAAAAATTGATCCAAATATGTATTAACCTATAAAACCTTTAGTTTATTCATGGTTATTTTATGTTTTATACTTTTATTTTCCTTAAATTAATACCCAAAAATAACTAAACCCCACTTTAATACCCAATGAATTTTCCCCATATCCACACTTCTAAATTTACCTCTAAAAATACATGCTTTACACACATACTCTGATACTAACTAAGATAACCCATTCAGTTTACATTATTGTACGTAAATATTAATTATGAAACATGCTCCTAGATCCTAAAAAGATTAGTTTATTTATAGATTAAAAATATATTTTATCTTATCTCATACAAAAATATACATTTTTTCCATAATATTCATTACACTTGATTTCTTATTAGATATTTTATGCATAGTAGTGTTCTTCATTACCTAGATATATGGGGGAACAAAAGAAATAGGTTATATCAAACACTGAGTAAGGGGTAAAACAAAATCAATGAGACATAGAGTATTTATCATTGTATCATGAATAAGTTTGGGGTATAAACATGAGAAAAAAGGCATGATTAATGGAATGATATCATGGATTCATAAGAATTGATGATGTATTAAGATAAAATAATCATATATCATGGTTTAGTGACTGACAACCATAAAAGGATGATCATGAAAGTATAAAATATACCATAAATTTGTAATCATATAGTAATAATCATATACTATGGTGATATAAAATAGGATTGTGGAATATTAATAAATATAGAAAACCATAACATATATTAAGTATATCTACCAAGACTATCATAACATGATGGAAAATTATGTCCCATAACAAATTGGAATAGGATATCCTCTTATCACCCTTAACTTAGTAGACTTGGATAACCTATCATGTACCTTAACTTAGTAAACCAATATAACCTAACATGTCCCTTACATGACTTATCATGAGATATAAGCTTTACCAAATGTATAGTAGGGATATATAATTTAAGACTCACCCATCATATAAAAATATATATTAATATATGTGTGTTATATAAAAATTAATACCATAATAATACATGTCTTATTAATCAATGAATGTAATTATGAGGTTTCCCATATTGAATAAAATTATACGTAGTTATATCAATAGTTTTTCCTAGTTAATCGAATGGTAGGTTAATCTAAGTAAATACCATTATTGGAACCATATCTTTTTATGCTATATTTTTAATCAATAATAAGACAAAGTAATCTTGAGTATACTTGAAGCACTTGGATGAGTTTTGGAATTATTATAAATGCATTCAGGAGGAAACTAATTGTTATAGGTTTCTATTAAAATTATATAATTATCACCCCATAAGGTTCATTGAGATATTTTGTAAGAGTCAATTCTAAAGTAGACAGATAATTAAATTATAAATGCATAATTTTTTAAGAGTCATCTTGAATTCTGTAAGGGTCGTATGGAATTTTTAAAGAGTTTTATGACATTTTTTAAAAGTTATCTAGAATTTGATATGGGTCATATTTAATTTTGTAAGGTTCATATGTGGTAGTGAAAGGGTCACCTATGGTCATTTTAGGGTCATTTATAGATTTCATAATAGTCATCCTAATTTCATAAGAGTTACTTTTCAGCAAAGGAAATCATGAAATAGTCATTTCATAATACAATAAATTTTATAAGGTTCATTTCATTTAGAATCTAGATTATGTAAGAGTCAAGCCTTGGGATAATTAATCCAGTTAAATATAATGATTCTTGTGATCATTTCATTATGGAGAAGATATAAATAATATTAAATTATGATTATTTTATAATATTGTTACTCATTTAAAGATCAATATTTATAATATTCAGGTTATTGACTGAGATCATTCTATAAATCATGGATTTTCACCACATTTTTTACATGTATGTAATGAGGAATTATTTAGACACATGGGTTATAATTAAAATTATCAACCACAATATATGATTAATAATTCAGTCAAATATGTTTTTCAAACTTTTCATATTTTATGGAGGTTTGAAGGATGTGGAATTAAAGGGTGGTCATGAAGATTGTGAGGAAGGAGGTTTTATCACTACTAATTTCACAAAATTTCTATATTCAAAATATATAAATTATAATTCTTATAAAAAATGAGAAAATAAAATGAATATAGTTTTGGATTTAATGGATTTTATATATCAAAAATATTGGAAATATTTTTGGGAAATAATTCAAGAAATAAAAAAAGAGAAGAATCACAGCAAGAAGGGGAAGTTATTACCCTTAAAATGATATATATATATATATATATATATAGATAGATAGATAGATAAACAGATAGATAATTATTACACCTATGATAAAAGGAAAATAATATGCATGAAGATCTAGAATTGAATAATAATAACAAACAAGGATAATTAGTACAACTTTAAAAATTTGGTGTTCATATTTTGTTCTAAAAAATATTATAAGTAACCTACGTATTTAATTCTATCTTTATAACCTTGTACCAGAAGCAATACATGAGAGGTTTAGAAGATAAATTTATCTTACGATTGGAAGGGTGGATTTCTGAAACTCTTATAATATTTATAGTGGATAGTATTTCCTCTTAGTACATTAACACATTTTTATGTATACTCCTTGGACAAGCTATTTTTTCTGATAAAAGTTAAAAATTCTATATTATTGCATTTAATTTTCTTATTTGAAATTTGTATGTGTTTTTGAATATTTGAAAAATCATATTTTTCTTTTTAACACGAGGAAAATATCCTTATAGAAATAATAAAAAATCAACTACTTAATTCACCCCCCCCCCCTAAGGTATATTAGGTTATTGGTTACAACAATTTGTATTAGGTCCCTAGGTTTTTCATGATAAATATATCTTTTATAGCTTAGTTCTATAGAGAATATATTAAATTAAAATCGAGTTATTTTATTTTATGGATGAAATTATGAAATATAGAAGAACAGAATTAGATATCACCTACAGTTTTTTGGACTCAAAGTTTTCACTGAAATTTTTTATAGAGTACATGTTATTTATGTTTCAAGATTATCCATGACTAAAAGTAATAGAATGTTGATCTATGTTGATACCAAATCCCATAATTCATTATATGCTGCATTATAAAATCATATTTATATGAAGGTGATGAGTTTTACTTCTACAAAGGATGTGTGGGATAATTTGGATAATATATATGAAATAAATAAAAAGATTAAATAATCAAAGAATTATGTTTTACATAATAAGTTCAATGGTATAAACAAATATCTTGATAAAAATATTGATGAGTTCTTGAATCACATTATTGAGGTGGTTAGATCAATCTAAGAACATAGTGAATAAATAAAGGATTTGAATGTTTTGGAAAACATATTAAGAAGGTTTCCACCCCTTTATAATACAAAAGGGTCTTCCCTTGAAAAACCAACTACGTTGAGATATTAGTGGAGTAATTTCATAGATGTTCGGTGGCCTATGAAAGGTGATTCAAGATTAAAGGAACATTGAATCATAAAAATAATGAAATATAATTCAAATACATAGAGAATATTAATATCATGAAATGTGGATATAAAGAGGTAGATTTGGATTATGAGTTTTTATATCTTATTGAGAGAAATTTCAAGTGAGTAAATGTAATATTTTAAATAAATCTACCATTGGATTGTTTATTGATGTGGTAAGGTGGGATACATTTCAGTGATGTATCTAATTAAATTTGATAGTGATGAATATGAGATAAAAAATATAAACAATCCATGAATAAATTTTCCTCCTAAAAGTGATTTAAAACTAGGAAAATATTCTGTAAAGATGTTTTAGATAAAGATCCTTCTGTGAAATGAATAGAAAACTGATAAATATTTAATAGAGGATAAAGAAAATAAATTTAAATTTAATACATAATATGTAATTATAGTCACTATTTAAAAACAAAAAATATATGGTATACAAAATAATATAACTGAGGTAGTTTTAAATCTCAATATAGAACTTTAGGGATCTCTTAAAGAGCTTGATATTTGAATAAATAAAAACTACAAATTGGTGTATGGTTAAAATAATCATTATAATATGTGGATCAGATTAATGATGAGATAAACCATCTATAAAATTATATGTAAGATCAATCAAATAGTCATGAAAACTTATAATAATAAGTATAGTTTAAACTAAAAATTAGAGAACAAGTTAAGATGATTGATTATATTAATACCTTTTTAGAGTAATGATCAATGTGATTTGAATATCTTGATAAATAAGTGGTTACCTAGAGAAGAAAACTTGAAATTAAAATAAACATATGTGATTTAGATAAGAAGATGTATTTTTGAAAGTTGTTATATGTAAAACTATTATAAAGGTACAAATAAGTCATTGAAGGTATTGAGAAAATTATAAATGATAAAATACCTAGTAACATGAACATGAGTGGAGTTGGATATGATGCTAAGACATTAAAAACTGAAACAATAGTATATCAATAAAAAGGGAAGTTAATTATGGATAATAGTCATCCAAATCTAAAGAACAACAAACAACCAATAAGTTTCTAAAAAGGGAAACATATGGATGGGTGAAGGTTGAATTATATTTCCCATTATAAAGTGTCAATTTTATGGATTCCTTACTCATACCATATTCTACTATGGGGAGGATAAGAGTTATTTGGAAGAAGGAACACCTATAAGAAGAAAAATAAGAATGAGTTCATATCATTAAACACAAATAATAAACATATTTTATGGATATTTTTTCATTATTCTAACATTAGGAATAAGGTTTTAGATTGTAGGAAAATAATAATAGATTTTTTAATCATGATATCATGGGAAATATGGATTCTATAATACCCAATGAAATTATTTTGGGAAATAGTTTTCACTATTAGAATAATAATTTGATAATTATTATTCTACCAATGCTAGAAAGATAGTAGGAGGAACCATATACTATCCCTACACATGTGTGTCTCTCTAAGAAAGAAAATAATATTAGAGTAAAATAAAACATGAAGGTTCACTCACAAAAATGAAAAATAATAGCATATAGATCCTATACAATAATTGTTCATCCCATATGACTAGAAATGTAAGTCTCTTTAATATAATTATGGATAAAGTCAATGGTATTTTTTATTTTAAAAATTATTTATCTTTAAAAACAAATAGAAGTAATATGTGACTAGAGGAAGATAAAATTAAGTGCATCAAATTACTCCTTATTAATAGATTCAGGCACAACCTTTTAAGCATGAGTTATTTGTGTGACATTGAATTTAAGGTAACCTTTAACCATAAATAATTATTTATTAAAATTAAATCTAGAAATTCTATCATGAAAGTCTAGTTAACAAGAGGTAAACTATATTGTTTTTATATTAAAGAGAAAGTGTGTTTTATCATTATGGATGAAGATAATAATTTATGGAACCAAAGGATATGACATATTCACTAGAAAAAATATAGAAAAGATATATAAAATAAAATAAGTAGTGGATATACCCATCCGGAATCACGATCAAGATAAGACATGTGATGCATGCATGTGAGGGAATATGGTGTGTAACTCTTATCAATATAAGAAGAAGCATGAATCAAACTTGATTGATTTGGTTTACACTAACATTTTTGGCCTAACGAATCATTTGAATACACATGGAGAAAGGTACTTTATTCAATTTATTGATGATTATAGTATAATATCTTATATTATGTTCATGAAAATAAGAAAGAGGTTATAGATAGAATAAAAAAGAAATGGAGGAGAGTGGAGAATGAAAATGGCCATGCTATTAAAATATTATGATCAGATAATGGAATGTAGTACACATCCATTAAAGTATAAAATTACCTATAAACACATGGAATTAATCATGAGGTATATATATTATATACTCTATACTAGAATGGGGTCATTTAACAGCATAATTTAATGGTGAAAAAAATAGTTAAAAATTTCATATGAAAGTGGTGTCCCTTGCCATTATTAGAAGAAGGTGGTTCAGGTTATGGTATAGAAAAAAAAAGGAATTTGATAAGTCTTTGATAATAATGAACTACCTATGTAATGTAGTATGTAATAAATGCATAATTGAAGAAATTCAATGTTTTTGGAAGTATATTATACATTTATAATAAAAAATGTAATCAAGGAAACATGGTGATACAGTAGATGAAATATGATTCTTAGGATACTCAATAAAGAATAAATCCTCTTAATGCTCTAATAAAAGGAAAAATAATATTGTATAAATAAATTATGTTAAGGTTATGAAGGATGGATAAGTAAATAATTTGGGGATTTTTGAAGAAGATAAATCCTTTTAAGAAGATGAGGAAGCTTATATAAATTTTTATATAATAAAAATTTATTCAAATTATAATAATTATAAGGAAAATTCAGAGTAGAAAGCTTATAAAGATATTCAGCCTACAAATTTGAGAAAAAATGAAAGTATGGAGGTTGATTCGACCAATATAATTAGTGATAATTTTTCATTGAATCATATGTGAAGGATGAAAAAAATTTAACATGTTTTACTATCAACCATGGAAATGAAATAATTTAAAGATAATATAAAGGATAATTCATGAGTAAGATCCATGAATGAGGAGTTTGACCAGATAGAGAAAAATTAGACATAGGTACTTGTGGAGAGACTCAAACACCACAATGTGATTGGAACAAAGTGAAAAAAATTGGTAAACATGGTAATGTGGTTTTAAATAAGGTCAAACTAGTATTTAAAATGTATCCTCAAATATAAGGAGTGGATATTGAATAAACCTTTTCACCAGTTGATTGACTTGATTCAATTAGGATATTTATAGTAGTAAAGATTTATAAAGGGTTTAAATTTTTTGAAATAAACATAAAAATATCATTCATGAATGGTGTACTAAAGGAGTAAGTAAGTATTTAGTATCTAATGTGATTTTTGATTTATAATGATGAAAAAAAGGTGTGAATATTGAATAAATACTTATATGGTCTAAATTAGGAACTATATGCATGGTATGATCAACTTGACTCATATATAAAGAAACTAGAATTAAAAAGAAGTAGTTCTGTTCACAAACTCTATTTGAAGATATACATAAAAGAACATTTTATGGTACTAATCTATGTGGATGATATAATATTTTTGGAAATGAAAAAAATAAGTGGAAGGGTTTACTAATCTGATGATTTTATACTTTAAAATTTAAATGATCAGTGAGAAAACTTATTTCCTTAGATTTCAAGTCATTTAGAAAGATATATACACTTTTATCCCACAAGATGAATTTTTTAATTAGATTCTTATGAATTATAACATGTGTAATTCAAAATAGATGTAAACTCCTACTGCAGTTAGAACAAAAACATTGGAATCATGGAAATGGGAAGTTAGTGGATCCTAACCTAAATAGAATGATAATTTGGAGTTTTTTTACATAATATCATTCATACATTTCTTATTCTACTAGAATAGTATCTCTGTTTCAAAGTAATCCCGAGTGGGAATGTGTTATTGTGGTAAATATAATAATGAGATACATCAGGGAACTCTCCCTTATGGTTTACTTTTTAATGGAGATAGTAAACATGATTTGTCATCATTATTGATTTTTGATTGGACTAGTGATATGGTGGGGCAAAATTCCAAAAGTTAAGATGCATTTTATATTAACATTAAGTGTTCAGGGTGGTTGAGTAAGAAACAAGAGAGTACATCTCCTAGTGCATCTGGGAAAAAATACATTATAGTATGATGAACCTTGGTGTTCATCTATATCATTACATATGAGGAGGTTTGGATGTTACCCCTATCTCTATTTTATTTAATATTATATTTCAATTCTATCTATTTTTCAGACAGGGGTTTATATTCTATGAGTTTGAGAATAAAGGGTAGATTTATCCCTAGGGAACTATAGTAGAATAGTAAGTGATTTTTCTAAATCATATAGAATACATTTATAATACACCGGAATTCAATGAATTTTTTTTTATAAAGTTAAATGGTATTTTTTTCAAGACCAGGCACTAAGACGGTGTGTAATTCCGAGGCCTAAAGTTCCCAGAATGATCCATAAAAAAATGGTAAGTTTTAAAAAGTGCACATGAGTAGTTTTTATGAAAATGTGGAATAAAATTTAAATAGTTTCCCAAATCAAAAATATTAGGGCACTGCTGCATTCATGATGGCGGGTTTACCCTCGGTGAGACTTAAGTTTAGTCGGTGCAACCTCTAGAGAGAAAACCTAAAAATGGTATAATTGTAAATAAAATTATTTTATTTTTCAAATGCTTATAACTCACAAATGGTGACTCAGATTGAAAATTTGAGACCATCATTGAGATATTGAGGGTATTCATTCCTTAGAAAAATCCTAACATTGGCTGGTACAGGCCCACAGTGGATGTTAGTTTTTTGTCCTTAATAAAATAGTTAAGTAACAATTATTTTATGATAAAATCCTTACAACTCCTAAACGGTAACTCGTATTGGAAATATTAGAGTACCATTGAGCTCCTAAGGATGTGTTTCCCTTATGTGGAGCTGAACTTCTACTGACGCGGGTCGAGGGTGAAAGATAATTTCTTGATCTTTTTTAAAGTGAATTAAACTTTTGTGTGTGCAGAGTTTTGGAAACATTGAAATGGGTGACCAGATTGAAAATATGAGGTCACTATTGCTTCTAAAATGGTGACTTTACCTAATAAGGGACCTAAGCTCAACCAGCATCGTTCAAGGGAAAAAGTTAGTTTTCTGACTTTTGGGAAGAAAAATAAAATAACTTAAAAAATTATTTTATTTTTTTCTCTCCATTATTGAGTGGTGGAACATCAACACTACGGTTCCAATGAGGTGATGACGAGACTCATTAAATGAAACCCAATAATAAGGATCTTAAATGAGAAGTGTAACAACTCATTAATCAAAGTGTAATGACGCGACGACATAGTGCAACAGAAATTCTATAACGTGTTTCTCTATTAATGAGATAACGGTTTGGAGAATTTGATTTGTAATTTCTCTGATGACTGGAAAAGGATTTTATCTCCAAAAAAGAAATTTTTCAGATCGAAAAGTGGGGACGACGCCTTAGAAGAAGGATCTGGGACCAGGGAACAAAGAATACTAGAAGATCTGAAAGAAGTGACGACGCCTTAGAGGAAGGATCTAAGACTACATATCTATGAACACCAATGTATTTGGACTGATTGACACCAAAAAAGAACCTTCTCTAGGTAGGGGTTATTTTTAAGAAAATTCTTATTTTCCCCATTCTTTCTTTTCAGACGATGAACGCCAGTTAACTCATGAATAAGTTAACCCGCGGTTCAAACATTCATATGGGATGGTTAATGTGTGTGGGATAAAGGGAATATTTTATATTATTAATTATTGTATATTTTTTGTTTTTCCACTAACATGAAAAATCCCATACTGACATAAAAAATCTTGGTTGTTCATTTGGGAATTCTTGGTGATTTCTCCCTATCTCTCTCCCTCCCTCTCCCTCTCTCTTTCGCATACCCGTTCTTCGTGGTGCAACGGCGGTGGCACAATGGATGAGGAAGCGCCAGGTGGAAGTGTTGTGGCATTGGAAATAGGAGGATGTGGTGATTAGCCATAGTGGTGTCACTCGGCCGCTACGACGGCACCAAGCCGCAACACCCTGGTTGCAGCGGTAGTAAGGAGGAAGTAGCAAGGGCTGCGGGAACAGAGGTCGGCAGATGACGGTAGGCGGACGCGGCCACCCAACCACATCAGTGGTTCCACATGCTCCAGGACCATGTTGGTGAGCTGGACCCATGGAAAATTCATGGGCTAGGCTGGGAAAGCTATTTCACATTAGAGGACAGGTGCAGGAGGGTAGCGCCACTCAGGCGTCACGTGGAAGGAGTGACCCGCACCCGGCGGGCCATGGAAGGGGGTTGGCACGTGGTTCTAGACTACATGTAGAGAAGGTGGGAAGCTTCTACTAGTGGTGTACAATCGAACCATAATCCCAATGGGCCTCTGAGCTGGAGGAAACCGGCCTGCCAGGAATGCCAGGTCGAGGGGCGGGAACCAGGCCGTAGGGCAGCCCTGCCTGGAAACTAACTTTCCCACCATTACAGGCCGAGCTGGCAGAATAAACTGGGCTGTTGGGCTGCTCTAGCTCTAGAAAAAGTTTGTTCGCCAGTGCAGGCTAGGCCGGATGGGACTAGGTCATCGGGCGACCAGGCGGGCTAGACCCCTGGCCAAACCGGGCCAGGTCTAGCAATTCCCAACGGGCCTGGATCGCTATCTAGGCCAGACCGGGCCCGCCCAAACCCAAACAAGGTCAGATAAGGTCAGTCAAACTAATCAGGGTCATGCGGGACCCATGTTCCGGGATGATCGAGTCAGCCCGACCAGGTCGGATCGGGTCCGCACGCAACTGGCCCATGTTTACTAAAACACCAACAACTTACAAACGAGGTGTCCAATTGATGAGTCTTTTGTGGAGTTAGAACCCTCACAATGAGTATGATATTTTGGTAAAATCTATGGAGGCTTTCATGCAAGTTGGAATACATAAAATTTCTTGAGGATCTATTTCTCCCAGAATCTAGCGTACTACATGCAGAGATACTCAGCCTGGTTGAGACCCAAAGACTACTGAAAAGCGACCCTGTGTGGATTAGCTACGATGGCCCAGTGGGAAGCAGCTCTGTGTGACCTAGTATACCCACAATAGGAAGTTGGTCTGTGTGACCTGGCAGACCCACAGTACTCATCGAGAAGGATTACCTCAATACGATGGCCAAAGTGGGAAGCCTCTCTATGTGACCTGGCAGGACCACGATGGGGAGCATGTCAATGTGACCCAGCATACCCACATTACTCATTATAGATGAGTACCACAATAGTCCAAGGCAAGTGGTAAGTGGATCTTGGTTACCCGATAGACCCATGGTGGGGAGCGGCTCTGTGTGACCCTGCATACCCATGGTACTTATCAAGGACAAGTACCCCAGCATCCCAAGGTGTTCAGTGATATGACTGATGGACTTTATTTCTATACTATAGATTATACCTTCATGATCTGACAGTACGATATGCATACCTTCGTTTGTGGTTCTGGATACGAGGATACCTGAGTGGTTCAGCAAATTAGAGGACCTCAGTGGTTCATCAGACAAGCATACCTCAGTGGCTCATCAGGGATGAGTCCCTCAGTAGTACAAGATGATTCAGATCTATGACGGATAAATCTTGTTTTCTATATTTTGAGTTATACCTGGTGTGAGATGTCTTGGATGTGTGATTTTTTCGAAGTATCATGATGTTTGGTCTTGCTTTGTGGTCTTTCCTTTGTGATTGGGGTCCCTACTAAGTATTGTGCTACTCACCCATATACGAGCTTCTCCAACACGTGTCGTGTCACATGCAGGTGATCGACACTTTGATGGAGACCATGGTGGTCCGGGACTAGGTAGTGCTTAGTGAGACAGGATGGATGGACGCCTCGACGGAGACCTTGGTGGTATGATATCAAGTGGTGCTCAGTGATATGAGACATAGAAGCATAATTTTACGACTATAGGAGGCTAACCTTCACCTACCCAATAAGTGGGGTCTTGTACAGACTTCTTACAGAGATCTTTTTTACTTTCTTGTTTTTAGTTTTTCTTCTATTGGGTTTTTATTCTGGCCTATTTGAATAATATCTTGTATCTTTACTCAGTGGTTTTTTAGTGGCATGCATTTTTTTCTTTCAAGGTGTTTGGGATGTGGTTGTGTGTGTTTGTGTGTTCATATAGGTACTCAGTAAAATGCCTCCCACTCGTGGGATAAATCCTTTAGTGCTAGTCTCCAACCTCTGGCCTTTCAGAGGCAGTCTTGGGGTAGTCATTGAATGGGACACTAGGGATGGTTCATGAAAAATTGGTATCAAAGGTGGTCGGTTCAATCATAAGAACTAAGAGTCTTTAAATTTTGATGGGGCAATAGTGTTAAGTGTTTTGAGATCATCTTTGAGGCCAGGGATTACATTGTTGGTGTGGCAGCCGATGTATTCATACACCAGGACCCAAAATTCTATTTTCCGACCTTGTACATGAAAAAACTGGTTGAATTCATCTTTGATTGTTTTACCATGATCTTTTTGAGTCAAAGTCAGCTCACCAGGTATACTAAATTAACCATGGTTCATCTTGATTCTCTTTCAAGATTCCTCCATGAAAACTATCAGCCAAGATTCAACTGTGTGACCACGAGGATGGTCTGCAGAGTGATGAGGCTTCCATATAGGGACCATTGCCCGAGATGGAACCTTGGGGCGGTGTCCCAGTGATACCATTGCCCGTTAGTTAGCATTTATTATCGATTCTACCAGTATAGGATGCACGTAGGCTTAGTTCTTTACACAAGTTTCAACAAAAGAGACCCCTCAGGTTCCAAGGTGAGCCTGACTCATAGGAGGCTAAGAACTAGATTGAGGTGGTGACTGAGTTTTCTATCTAGTCAGGGAACCATTAGATCATATTTGAGGTGACATTTCCATGGACAGATATTGAGAAACTTTCTCAAATAAGCGTCTCCTTCCAAAAAAATCTAATGGATATGTGTTCCCAAGAGCTTCTACAGCTTTGGTAGGATGATATGTCAATAACTGAGTATTCATCGAGGTGTACCGACCTTTTCAGGTACTTAATAAATATGACATGACCAATGCATTAGGGATTGGACCTCTGAGTGAGATGTGTTTAGGGACGTCTAAGCCATCACTATTTCTTTTTGCATTCCTACTTATTATTGGGTGCTAGGGAGAAACTTTTGGGTTTAATGTCCTTTGGCTGAGTAGATATAGCTAGTGGATTTCATCAATGGAAAAGATGGAAACCAAAGTTGGTCTCAGAGACATGAATGTGTGAGACATTCTGAGGAGAGGTCCCAAGATAGGGTATCTATAGATCTAAGATCACAGGGGGAGTCTAGTCAGCCTATAAAGAGGTAATTCGTTTCAAGAGATGAAAGGGGCCATGTCGCTAGATATTTTCTAGACCTTTGTGCTGACAGTGAAATGGTGGATCAACCACCAAGGAAGAGACAGTTACAGAAACAGATAAATCTATAGGGAGACTAACGTGGTAGAGGATCTAGGAGATAATTAGGAGGTGGTATAAATTTCGACATGTTACAACCACCACCCCAATGTGGTCCACACAAGACTTAAGGAGATGGAGGATAGGGGAAGGGGTGGCTACATGAAACCATCCTTACCCATGTGGCAGTGGATGTTTTGAGTTTTATGTTTATAACTGCAATTGAAGAGTATGGGGAAGTCTTTCCAAAATATGTTTCTAGGATTACCTCCCTGCATGGAGATGGACTTCTGCATCATTCTTCACCCTGAGATGGAACCGATATCAGCATCAGTATATCATATGGATTTTTAAGAGCTTCATGAGATGAATCTATAGGTAGTATTCTTATATAGGAAGGTCTTAGTAAGACCTAGTGTTTGATTTCATGTGCGGATTACTGGCCCCTTTAACTAAGAGGACATAAAGAACAAGTACCCATTACCAAAGGGATGATGAACACAGTCAATCAGTTTAAAGGGGAGGCCTTTAGAATGGATGAAAAGGTGGTCGTAGGATTTTTAGCAGTTCATATAAAGTTCAATGAGTGCCCTGATCTTGATTTGGTAGTGGTAGTCTTCACACTGGAGATATGGTGACACTACCTTATGGGAGAACGATTCATCGTCTACTCTAACCACCGGAGTCTCAAGTATATATTTTCTCAAAAGGATCTGAATTTGAGACAATGAAGTTGGCTAGAGTTCCTCCAGGACTATGAATTCAAGATATTCTATACTCCTGGGAAGGGGAATGTGGTGGCAGATCATTTGAGTAGGAGATCAAGTTCACAACTACTGAACGAGGCCTCAGAGAAGTTGCCTTGATATGGACATCCATTATGGATAGAGATGAGGAAACGTTTCTTCAGTTGATGGTAATTCCCCCCCCCCCCTACTCTTATAGTGACTTAGGGAGGTGAAACTCAGAGATGCCGGCTATGAGGCTGCACATTCCAATATGTCCACAGGGCATGCCCGTGATTAATATTCTAAAGGTGGGGAGCACATCATCCTTTTAAGAGGACACACCGATGTACCAGTGGTGTTGCGGGAAGAGGTGTTGAGGTGCATCCATAAATCCCCTTTGGTGGTAAATCCAAATGAAATTAAGATGTACCAATACCTCTAACAATAGTACTAGTGGTCAGGAATGAAGAAGGTAGTGGTAAAGTTTGTTTCCAGATGCCTCACTTTCAAGAAAGTGATGGTTGGGCACCGGGTTTCAATAATTTTGACACAACCCCTTGGGGTACGAGAGTGGATGTGGGATGGAATATTTATGTACTTAAAGATAGGTTTACCATGTTTGTTAAAGATACATAATACCATAAGGGATATCATTGACTGACTCACTGAGTCAGCTTACTTCCTAACTACTCAGGAGAAGAGTTTAGTAGTGGGATCATGATGCCTCTATGTGCTAGATATTTGACGATGGGGGACTTTAACAGAGTTTTCAGTGGATATTGAGGATCGAAAAGGGAGGATCCATTGTGGATAGTTAATTCCTCTGGTCCATTTTCGTTGGTAGTACATAAATCTCTAGGAGAGAAAATGGGAGCAGAAAGCTCAAATTTATGCTCAGTAACCCCTTTCATTTGATTAGAAAATGTTTTATCTTATGAGGACGTAAATCCCTAAAGGTGGGAGTAATTTAATACCCCAAAATTCTATGATTTTATTTCTAAAATTAAATGGGATATTTTTTAGACAAGGTGCTGATACAGCGTGCGGTTTCGAGGCCTAGAGTACCTAGAATGATCCATCGAAAAATGTTAAGTTTTAAATAGTGCACATGATCATTTTTCTAGAAAAAGTGGAATAACACTTAAACAGTTTTCTGGATCAGATATCTAATAGAACCATTGTGTTTATTCTAATGGGTTTACCCAAGGCATGACTTAATTTTATTTGGTGCAGGTCTCCAGTGAGAAAACCAAAAAATGACATAACCCTCAATAAAATAATTAAATAAATTTATTTTATTTTTCAAATACTTATAACTCACGAATGGTGATTCGAATTGAAAATCAGATACCACCATTGATCTTTTAAGGTTATTATGTCCTTAGTCATATCCTAACATTGGAAGGTGCATGCCCATAGTGGAAATTAGTTTTTAACTATAAATAAAATAATTAGGTAACAATTATTTTATGGTCAAATACTTATAACTACTAAAAGGTAACTTAGATTGGTAATCCATAAGTACCATTGATCTCGTGAGGACATGTTTCCCTTATTTGGATCTTAACCTCAACACGGTGTGGGTCGAGGGTGAAAGATAATTTTTGGATCTTTTTTTAAGCGAATTAAAATGGGGCACGTGCGTGGTTTTGGAAACTTCTAAACAGGTTCCCAGATTGAAAATATATGGTCACTGTTGCATCCAGAATGGAGACTATACCTAATAATGGACATAAAATCAACTGGTGTGGGTCAAGGAAAAAATTTAGTTTTCAATATTTTTGGAAGAAAAATAAAATAACTAAAAAAGTTATTTTATTTGTTTATCTAGAGCATTGAGCGATGGAACGTCAGCACTATGGTAGCGAAGATGCGATGAAGAGTCGCATTAATCAAATACCAATAATGAGGATCTTAAATGAGCAGTTTCATGACTCATTAATCGAAGAGAATTGATGTGACGATGCAGCATAAGAGAAACACTATGACGTGTTTCACTTTTAATGAGATAACAGGTTGGAGAATCAGAGTTGGAATTTATCTAACAAATGGAAAAGGATTTTCTCCCCAACTAAGAATGTCGACGGATCATAAAGCAGTGAAGATGCCTTAGAGGAAGGATCCAGGATTAGATAATGAAGAATTTCAGTGAATCAGAAAGAGGTGACGATGCCTTGGATGAAGTATTTGAGACCAGATTTTAACGAATGTCAATGGCTTCGAACGGGTCAACACCAAGTACAAACCATATCCAGGTAGGTGGTTTATTTTTAGGTAAATTCTTACTTTCCCCATTCTTCTTTTTTGGACGATGAACATAGGTTAACACACGAACAAGTTAACCCATGGTTCAAATGTTCTTATGGGATGGTTAATGTGTGCAGAATAAAGGTAATATTTTATCTTAGAAATTATTGTGTATGTTGTGTTTTTCCACTAACATGAACAATCAAAGACCAGTAAGAACAAAGGTCGGTTGTTCATTTGGGAATTCTTAGTTATTTACCTCTCTTTCTCCCTCTCTCTATCGCCTACCCATTCTTCATGGTGCAACGGAAGTAGAAAAATGGTCGAGGAAGTGCCAGGTTGAAGGGTCATGACACTGGCGGCAGGAGGCCGTAGCGATCAGCCATGGTGATGGCACCCGGTCATAGTGGCACGACGGAGGCAGCATGATGGTATCGCACTGCAGCGGTAGTAAGGGCTACCGGCACAGAGGCTCGTGGCTGGTGGAAGGTGGACGTGGCCACCAGTCCGCATTGGAGGTGCCACGCAGTCTAGAACCTGGTCATAAATCTGGACACATGGCAAAGTCGCGGGCTAGACAGAGAAAATTGATCCGTGTGAACAGACCTGTGTAATAGGGTGGCGCCGCTCAAGGGACATGAGGAAGTAGTGGCCCACACCATGTGGGCTATAGTAGGGGCTGGCACGCAATCCTTGACTGTGTGAGGAGGATGAGATCGGCTTCTTTCAACCACGTCTGATCAAACCGAATGCCCAGCAGGCATCCGGGCTGGATGAAACTGACCCACCATTCGGGTCGAGCCGAGGGGTGCGAATCGGGCCGCTAGGCAGCCTAGGCTAGAAAATAACCCTTCTACCTTTTTGGGCTGGTCTAGTGGGATAAATCAGTTTTTTGGGATTCCTAGGATGTAAACAAATCTGGCCTGCTAGTGCGGGCAGGGCTGGATAGGACTTGGTCATCCGGCAACCCAATGGGCTAGACACCTGGCCGAACCGGGCCCGCTCCAGCATATCCCAATGGGTCCGGCCCACTGGCCAGGCTTAACTGGGCCTGCCCAGACCCAAACAGGGTTAGGTTGGGTGTGTTGAGCTAGGTCAAGTCATACAGGACCCATGGGCCTGGTTGGTTGGGTCGGTCCAACAAAATCGGACCAGGCCAGGAAGCAACCGACCCTTATTTACTAAAACACCAATAACTTACAAACCGAGTGTTTGATTGACAAGCCATTTGCGGCATTGGAACCCTCGTAGTGAGTAAGATCTTTTGGGATAATTTAAAAAGTCTTTCATGGAAGTTGGAATACAAATAATGGATTGAGGAGAGGTTTCTCCCAGAATCAAGCGCACTATGTGCCTAGATCCAATGGCTGAATAAGACCCAAAGACTGCTGATAAGAGGCCCTGTGTGGATCATCTACAATGTCCCAATGGGAAGAGGCTCTATGTGATCTGGTAGGCCCACGATGGGGAGAAACTCTATGTGACCTAGCAGACCCACGGTACTCATCAGGAAGGAGTACCTCATTACGATGGACAAAGTGGGAAGTGGATCTATGTGACCTGGTAGGCCCACGGTGGGGAGTGTCTCTGGGTGACCCAGCATACCCATGATACTCATCATGGATGAGTACCACAGCAGTCCAAGGCTAGTGGGATGCAGCTCTGTGTGACTCGGAAGGCCCATGGTGTGGAGCGTCTTTGTGTGACCCAGCATACCCACAATACTCATCAGGTAGAAGTACCCTAGTATCCCAAGGTGTTCAGTGATACGACTGATGGTATTTCTTTACATACTTTAGATTATACCTACATGAGATGATAATACCATGTTCATACCTTCTTTTGTGGTTATTAATATGAGTGTACCTAAGTGGTTCAGCAAATGAGCGGACCTCAGTGGTACATCAGATGATTATACCTCAGTGTATCATCAGGGATGAATCCTTCAGTAGTACAAGATGATTAAGTTCAATGACTGATAAATCTTAATTTCTATATTTTGATTTATACGTAGTGTGAGTTGTCTTGCCTGTGTGATTTTGTTGTGTGATCTTGTTGTGTGGTCTTTCCTTTGTTTTCAGAGTCCCTACTGAGTATTGTGTTACTCACCCCTTCATGGGCTTCGCCCGCACGTGTCGTGTCCCGTGCAGGTGATCGATGCTTCAATTAAGACTTTGGTGGTCTGGGACCAGGTGGTGTTCAGTGAGACGGGACAGACGGATGCTTAGATGAAGACCTTGGTGGTCTGAGACTAGGTGGTGCTCAGTGAGATAGGATGGACGGGCATACTTTTATGGCTACAGGAAGCTACCCTCACCTAACCTTTAGGTGGGGTCTTATGCGAACATCTTATAAAGATCATTTGTACTTTTCTGTTTTTGGTTTTTCTTCTATTGGGTTTGAATTCTGACCTATTTGACTTATAGCTTGTACCTTTACTCATTAATTATTTATTGTCATGCATGTTTTCCTTTCTAGATTTTTGGGATGTGTTTGTGTGTGTGTCTATGAATATAGGTACTCAGACAAATGCCTCCCACTCGTGGGATAATTCCTTCAGTGCTAGTCACCATCCCCTGGATTTTGGGATGCGATCTTGGGTTAATCACGCCATGAGCCCTAGGGGACGGGTTGTGAAAACATTATATACATTAACTTATGCACCTTTTTTCCTACATTGACCACTAATTCACATATTCTTACATACATGGTTGATAGTAATTTTCTTAGAAAGTTTTTTGAAGGACTGGTTGTGACTATCTCTGAAAAGAGGAGACATCCCTTGAATTTTATTGTCAATGGGGGGAAATAGAATCATGGGGGAGTAAAAATGCATAGAGTGAAAGAATTTAAGAGTTTAAGAATGAGTATATGTGAAGGAATTGAAAACAAAATACTTTTGGGGTGAATATTGGAACCATGGATTATGATATTGGATTTGTAGTCAATAAGAAGAAATGGTGGTTTTAAGTTTACTTGAATAACTTGTCGGAGTTTTGGAATTTTTCTAAAATAATTATGGAAGAATCTAGTTTGTAAAGGTTTCTGTAAAAAAAATTAAATCTCACACCATAAGTGTCATTGATATATTTCATTAGAGTCAATTCTGAAGGATACAAGTGATTAAATGGAAAAAAAAGGAAAACAATTATAAGATCCATTTTGAAATATATAAGGGTCATTTGAAATTTTTAAGAGTTTTATGAGGTCATGTAAGGGTCTTAAAGAATTGTTTAAGGGTTATCTGGAATTTCATTAGGGTTATTTGTGTTCATGTAAGGGTCATTTTTGGTCGTCTAATTATCATTCCTATATTCTTTAAGAGTCATAAAAAAATTAAGAGTTATTTTGTTTAAAAGTAAATCATGTAAGATTTATTTAATTGAAGAGGAAATTTCATAAGGGTCGTTTCATTTATAATCTATTTTACATAAGATTTAATACTTAGGGGAATTTATCTGGTTTCATGTCATGATTCTTCTAATAATATCATTACAGATAAGAATTTATTGAGATTAATGGTGGATTATGTTATGATTTTGTTACCAATTTAAAGTGATAGATTTATACTAATAGTGTTCTTGACTAAGATCATACCAAAACATAGGGCTTCACGTCATGTATGTCTACATGCATGTATAGAGTAATTCAATAATATTTATGGATTATAATTTAAATTATCAATCGCAATTTACGATTGATAATTTGGTAAAATAATTTTTTATAATATTTTGGATATTTTGGATGTTTTAATTACATGGATTTAAAATGTAATCATGACGGTTATGAGGAATTCAAGTGAAGTTTTAATCCTTTAAATTATATTTTTATTTAATTTTTTGATAAACTCTATTTTTAACTAAATTGAGTGGTAACCCTTACATATAAACCAAATTCCAAAAGGTATAATAGACTAAACTACAGCATGCCTTCCTGCCTTCCTATCACCTGCCTAAGCCAACCCACACCCCAAATACTCATTTTTATCCTTCTATCACCACCCCATGGAGAATTATGTGAGGCCTTAGTCGATGTTCTCTAAAAGTCGGTTGCTACTGCTAGTGGTATGTCATTGTGTTTGATGATCACCATGCAACCTTCCACTCTATAGGTGACCACCCTCACACAATATTACACTCCACTAGAAAACAAAATACTATTAAAATAGGTGTTAATGGTATTTTTTACAAATAAGTGGAGGTTTTAACCACTCCACATTGATTCACAATGGTTCTCAAAATTGTAACGTCTTTTTGAATCACATACTAATTACTACTGGTTTTTTTATTAGTGTATGTTATATAAAACAATTTTGAATCCATGATTTTTTTCTATTGTGAAACCACTATTAAAATAAATGAATCAGTTTCTTTTGAAATAAATTTTTTACAATATATTGGTGGTTATAACTACTTCTAAAGGAATTAGTCAGGGTTTATTCCATTTTTATATTTTTTTAACTAATATAGAAGAGTTTATATCTATTGTTAATAAATTCATGATGGTTTAGAATAAGATAGAGATGGTTATATGTAATATCTCAATATTTTAAAATAAATACTATGTTTTATAGTTTACAAAATATTCAACATTGAGCTTAAACGAACCGAAAAATATTATTATTCAAATATGGTCATTATAACCTAACTATTGAATTGGAAGGTATGAAGATTATTAACCAAATTATTAAATATATATAATTTTCCTAATAAATTAAAATTTATTGATTAATTCTTAGGAAATAAGAACTCTTTTTTAGTAAATTTGTTTTGTTCTTGAAAAAAATCTTCAAAAATGGTTTTTATTGCTTTTTTTTAGAAAATATTCTAATTATTTTTTGGAAATTTTATAAAATTTATTTGATAAAATTAACTTCATTTCTTCAATAAACATTTCATTATTATCTTAGGGTGAAGTTTTGATAATTTTCTGAAATGTTTTATTTTTCAATGAATTGTGAAAAAAATATTGATGTATATCGAAAACTGTATTTTATTTTAAAGTTTTATAGAGTAAACTTCTATTTTGGATTAGTATTAAAAAATTATTTAATTAATTTTAATTAAAAATAATCCAATTATAGTCTCTTAAATTAAATTTTTACTTCAATTTGGTATAGAAACATTTTTATACTGAAAAAGTCATTTTAAAAAAAATTGTTTTGCAATGTGTGTTGTGGGTTTAGTTTTAAATTGAATTATTCCACTTCAGTATAAAAAATTGAAGTATAAAAATTTTATTCCATATTTTGAATCAATATATTAATTTTTTTTAAATATTTACCTTCTATTTTTAGCTATTATGAATAGTAATCATATTAGATTTTATAATCATAGTAAAGGTAAAATAGGTTAATTAAGGGTAAAAATAATATGATAAGGACTATAAAGTAATGATAACACTTGAATTATTATATTTTAGGAGTATAAATCAATCAAAATTATAATATAAGACCTTATATCCATTTTCCCTTGATTTTGACTTTTATATTATTTTATATAAAGAAAAGTCAAAAAATCCATTCTCTTTGTATTATTATCTATAATTTTTTAGAATGTTGATAAATAGAAGATATGATTGGTTATAAATTTTTATTTAAAATATAAATTATTTGTTTTTATCATGTTATTTTTTTCAATTTTTGGTGATGAAATAATTACCCCAATTGCATATGAAACACTGACACAATGCTTGTGCAAATAGTAGAAAAATCAAAAAAAATATTTTAAATTTTTTTTTAAAATATATTTTTAGAGTTATTTTTTATTTTATACATTTTTTAGATAAAAATGGAATATTTTAAAATTTTTAATACATTATATTTTAATTCCATTGTTTTATTATAGTTTTAAAATTCAAATTGAATGAATAGTTCCTAAATTCCCATTAATGTTATTTCATAACAAATAATATTTTATTAAATGATTTAAAAATGTAAATATTATATTTTTGGACAAGTGATTTTTTATATGGTTTAATATATAAACCATTATCCTTTTATGTTCCAATTTTTCTTTTATATTCTCTTTATTGACCCCTAAATAGTAAAATCATTAATACAATGGTAATTCTCAAAAAAAAGGTTAACATGGGTTAAAACAAAACGTTAAGAGTAAAAAAATGGAGAAACTTGTCCAATTTCTATTGGATTAGAGTATTTATAATCAACCTCATATATAGCTTTCAAATATTATCAATTTATATCCATTTGAATATGAAAATTAATTTATATTAATTTAATATTTTAAGAAATTCCAAGAGTTCTCCTCCTCTCTCCAATAGAAGGGAAACACTTATTCTATTTTATTCACACTTGAAGAACCCTTTTATTCAGAAAATATATAACAAAATACCTTAATAAAATCCCTATTCATTACCTACATTCCATGGTTTTATCATATAACTAAACTAATAAAACATTTGGTTTAAACCTTAAAATGTTATCTAAAAAGAGTTATAATTCATAACCAATCATTTTCATAGTGTTTCTTTTTCTAAATTATTCATATATTATTTAACCAATAAAAAATAATAAAAACATTATATTTTATATACTGATATTTTAATATGTTAATTTAATAACCTATATCCATCTTCTCTTCCATAAAATGAGCTAAAAAATCATTGTTCATGTGTGCAATGGACTACCACCTTGTGAATCAATGTAATTAGTTTTCCATCATCTCCTCTTATAGATGTTTGTAAGGATAGATTTAATGTATGTACATTATATTAATTAAATATTTATCATTATTAAAAGATAATATATCATTTAATTTCTTACCTTTCCAATCACTGAAAATGGAAAATGTTGTTCATGCGTACGTGTGGACTACCACCTCCACAAAGCAATATGATTCGTTTTTCATCACCATGTAATATGGATGATATATGTTATTATATTTAAATAAATAATAAGGTATTTATGATATAATTTTAATTTTTTGAATAAAAAATAATACCTAACCTACTTCTATAATTATCAATAAAAATAGAAACATTACTCATGCATATGCACGACCTACTCTCTCCATGATTGTAATATATTTCATTTTTCATATCCATATTTCATTGTTAGTTTTAAAATTATAATTGATGTATAAAAATTATAATTATTTCATGATTATAATTCTAAATATTATTTAATAATTACCTCTTTGCCCATATTCATCCAAATGAAGTCATTTTGGATATATGAACTGAATATCATCAAAACATTTGATATAAACTCAAATTATTAAGTAATTGAATATAACATGTTAATAAATATGATATAAAAGAATAATAAATGTGAAAAAGGCTCCTATAAAAATAATTAATTAACAAAAAAAATATTATTTAGTATGATAAATAAAGTACGTGATGAGTCAAACTCAAGGTAAGTGACTCTCTTTTAAAAATACTCTTTTAAAGTTTGCATTAAAACACATTTTCTTCCTTGTACATATTTTGAAAATTATTTTTTGGATGTATTTATATGGACATAAAAAATTATAAATAAAATTTTATGTCACATATTACTTTCATTCAAAAAAATTCAAAAGGAATATTTTTACATATTATATATAGAACATTTTGACTTTCTTTACAAATGACAAAATTAATGTTTTATTTTAACATATAAAGTGATAAAGACTTTTACTATTGTCATAATTGTTATTTGATATTTTAATATTCCATTTTTTCTTCAATGAAAACCCCCCTTTCCTATGTTTTGGTTATTTTCAAAAATGGTTTTAAAATGGAATGGATATTTTAATATCTGGAAATGTTTTGTTATGGGTGTAAAGAATATTTTAAAAAATATAATATTTTTTCTGTTAATATTATGTTATGGTTCTTGTAAATTATTTAATATGATAGGTTATTTAATTATAAACCAAGGATGTGTGGTTCCATTATTTCTTTCTAATTCATTGGGTATGATTTATTTTTAATAGTTGACCATGAGGGTTATTACAAGTGTAACCATGATGGTTATTCTAAGTGTAATTGTGATGATAATTCCATGTGTAACCATGAGGGTTATTAAATTTTTAATTGTAAAGTTTAATCTCTTTTTAATATTGATATGAATATTATTTCTCAAGTTATTTACATGATTATTTATTCATGTGATGGTTTTTATATAAATATTATGATTTTTCAAGGTAATTTAAAAATTTTATGTTTAAATAAAAGTATTTTCTACTTCTTATGGGTGAAATGTATCGACTTGGGGAAAAGTTTTCCTAAATTTTTCAGGATTTAAAAGAAACATTAATGTTTTTTATTTTGAATTTAATATTTCTTATTAAATTTTTTATCAAAATATTGGGGCAGACAAGTTGATTTCTTTGGAAAGAAAATTTTTATTTTAAATCCAAAGATTATTTTAAAAATTTAAAAAATATAGGTATTCATAGACTAATGTTTTATTTCTTTATTTTTATGTTCTTTTCAGATATTTTTGTTCTCATACCCTATTTTAAAATGTTTTTTACAGGGTTTTAAGGATGATTCTGGAGAAGGATTAGGTCAAGATGAAAATTTTTAAGACCATTCATTAAAATAAAAAAAATTATATGATAAAAGTTTTGTTTTCTGGGGAAACTGGATACTAAGTTGAAGTTTTCACATTTAATTTTAATAATTATTTATGTATGGGGGATGACCTAATTATATAAAACACTAAAAATAAAATATATTTAATAATGAAATAAAAAAATTATTTTCTAAAGATACCATAATATATTTTATTTAAGGTTAGTTCCTTACATTTGTTAATGATTAATAGTGGTTAAAACCAACAAGAATAATATAGTGGTAATTTATTTAATTATATTTGGTTTAAACCATCACTATTTAAAAAAAAATAGAAAACAATATCCTTTTGAAGATACTACCACCTATAATATGAAATAAAATTACATCCATGGGGTAAAAAATTAAATAATTTCAGTACTTAAACAAACAAATCATAAAAATAATATTTACATACATTATAAACCAATATTTTTTAAGTAAACAACATATTTTTTTAATTCATATGATTCATAAATATTATATATAAGTTTTCATTACTAATACAATACATGAAAAGGTGAGTCGAGCAATAACCCTAATCCCCTAAGTAAAGATGGATGCCCCCAGATGATCCATGGCCCTAATTTTCTTATCGGCTACCAACCACCAGTGAATATTTTATCTAAATTTAATAAAATTTAGAATATAAATTACTTTTATTTTTATAATTCATAAAAAATATATTTACAAAAATTACCATAATAATATAAACAAATTAAAATAAATGAAAAATATTTAATATCGCTATAGTTTTTCATATCAAGGATAAAATGTATATAGGAATACTCCTAGGAATGGTCTAAAATAAAGTACCTAATAATCAGAATTAAATTTTATAAGAATGTTTGTTAAAAATTTATTCATATTTATTCTCGCTTACTTTTAGTAATTTATCAAAAATATCATTATTCTAATTGACTGGAATATACATCCAATCATGATACATGATGGGAAGGGATGTCTCTTCACATTATAACTAGACCACTATCTACCCCTATAATCCTTTAATATCGTTTTGAGGCACCCCAAACATATCAAATGGAACAACTACTTTAAAATTTTCCATCCTACAAATATCTTTTCTATTCATGTTAATTTTTTGTCATGTTATTAATGGAATTTGTTCAATAAATATATTCAATAATTATTATAAAGATGTAATAAATTATATTTTCATTTTAACTATTACATACAAATAAAGGTCACCCTCAAATACCCTCGTGATGGTAAATGTGGAACCATATTCTCAATATATGAATGCTCATTATCCACTCCATCTAATCCTTATGACATCACTAAAGATGAAGTAAAAACACTAAAATAAGGGAGTATAAATGGTGAATATAGAAGAATACGAGATGGAATTAAATGGTATAAAGGGGATCATAACTTATGCAAGTGGGTTCATATTAGATTGTCCATATAATAACATAGGAGCTTTGGAATATTGGATTATATATTTAAATAATTTTTTATTAGCATTGCAACATACAAAAATAATATAAAATAAGTTAGAATGGGATATATGATATAAAAAATGTTTAGAAAATGTTGTACATAAATTCACTGGATTCATGTTTTATAAATAATCAAATAAAAGATGATCTAAAGGAGGATTAAACATAAAATTAATTAATTCATAATTGGATATATTATTATCATCCTCCACCATTAACATGATTTTATCATCTATACCCTCCCTTTTAAGACCAACTATATCAATATCATCACGGAAAGATAAATAAATCTCTTATTTTTTTGGGTTTAATGTTAAAAAAAAATTCTTTGACTTCATCACCCATATTATACAAGTCTCTCAATTTGACATAGAATACCACACTCCACCAATTATTGACTCTATCATCAAAAAAATATAAAATTTTAGCTTATGAATTCAAAATATATGGATCATGTTCTTCATGACCACTAGTGTTAATCAACCAAGATATGTTAACATAAGTAAGTTGTATCAAATCATTCCTTATACCCCTAAAAATATTAACCCAATTTAATTTTAATAACACAATATAAAATTTTCCATAATAATTTAGTTCCATAATTTCAATAAAAATTCCATAGTATCTCAAGTCTATAAGGTTTATAAATATTACAATATTTTTTATTTTTATACCTTCTTCACACAAAACAATATGAAATGTAAAACCATTATTTTTATAATCATTGAATTTTTTGACTACATTAAAGTTCCTAAGGACAAATATTTCAAATCATATAACACCACATATTGATTATAAACACTAAATATCTACATGTACAAATATAAAATATTATTTGTGACATAAGATAGTAATGTTAATATGTTATGTACATGAAATTGATTTTGATATTACATTATTTCAAAACTAATCAAAAATGTCTTTATTTGCATATCTTTTTATCTCTTTCTCATTTCATGTTTAGATATAAAGTCACCTATTTGTTTGAATCTTAAATTATTTAATGAAATGATATAAAATATCAATATTTTTTATCACATATATATGTGATTTTATGTGCAATGTTTAATTCAATGAAACTAGTGATATTTTCCCACCATAATGATCTGACGTCGGGAAGTTTTCTTATTTACTGTAATACTAAAAACTATTTACATTATCATCAACACATCCAACTCAATTAAACCATCTCTCAATATTATCTAAATAGATTGAACAAAAATTGATAAAAACTTCTTTTATATAATGTTCAATGATAGATCCTTCTAGTTGAGTTTTTTCTCAAAAAAAGACTTCTAGTAACCTATATATATAATGAAAAAAAAGTTTCATAGTATAATAAATAGCATCTGTAATGATTTTGAAAATTTTAATGTATTAATCATAGAAAAGTAAGATAAAATACCTCTCTATGGGATACATACATTAATAATGTATGGTCCCTCCAACTTTAACTTCCTCTGTTAGATGAAAAGTTAGATAAATCATCAGGGTGAAAAATAATGGGGGGAATGTCATATCTAAATAAAAAAGTGTCATTTTAATTATTTCCTGAAATTTATCAACCTCAAGTCAGTTTAAAGTTTTATCATAAATTTGTCTAAAGAATATGAAAAAATAAAAAAAAAATTATCTTATTTTATCATGTAACAATTTAAAAAATTCCCTAGGTAGTAGTTGATCTATAAAAATATAAGATTCATTGATTTTGAGTCAGTAACTTTCAATGCTTGCAGTTAACACATCTTGAAATTTTATTTGAATACTCATTGGGTACTTTCTCTTTTTTTATTTTTTGAATGAAAAAATATTTTTCTTTATTTTTCAATACAAAAAGTATTGTAAGATACTTTATATTATCATTTGTTCATAGATCACACTTTATATTCATTTCTTACACGTCTTTATAAGAATTAATATTCTCCTTTTATCTTACTTACTCATTAAATATTGTAAAAAAAACTTTTCACGTACATTATTTACAATGTTCATAATGGAAATATTATGATGTAATAATTGAAATTCCCAATAAGGTAGTTTCAAAAAAAAACTTTGTTTCTTCCATTGTTGGGTACCAACTATATCTGATGAGATTTGAATTGTTTTACTATAAACATTAAACTAATACTCTTTCCCAGATTTTTAATCAATATTAGATATTTTTGACATGATTTTGGAACATGATAACAATTATGGTAGTGTCATTAACTCATTGTGTTCATCAAATCCTAACTTTGTAAGCATATATCTACGAGATGAATCCTATAATTGATGATTAAACATAAAAAACCACTTTATTTAATATGGTAATCTTCTAGTCTTGAAGTAAAAGTTACAAACTTGACATTCCTAGACAATGTGAGTGTTCTAGGGAGACATGTTTCCTAATCTATGGAAATCACTAATTTTCCATATTAAAGAAACATACATTTTGAAAATTTCAATTTTTGGTGTATCATATTTATCTACATCATTTTCCCAAAACACTTTCAATTATTTTATAAGTTTATGAAGTTATAAATTAATGTTATTTACATGCATGTTTTTTCCTATAATTATTGTTGAAATAATAAAATAATTTTATTCTATACACATCCACATAGTTAGATTATGAGGGATAAATATAATCATCCATAAGTTACAAGATGCACTTATAATTTCAAATAGATTAAATCAATTAGTTTTTAATCTTATATAAATATTTTGAGGAACTAAATAGAAATTAGGATTTAAATAATAAAATAATTTTCATGCTTTTGAATCTCTTGGATGTCGTATAAGCCCATAATTTTTTCTTTTAAATGTATTACACTTCATTTTCTCTACCATTTGAAAAGACAAGAACAATATTTTCAGTCTTTATTTTAAAGTAAAGTAACATAAAACCTTCACAGTGGTTTTATTTCTCTTATTATTCATATTATGATCATTGATAATTCCATCACGATTCAATGGTTTCAATTTATAATTATAATATAGTTTACACTCTTTTATATTTTAATCTTCTTCCTGATACAACATGTACTAATTAACACATTCAAGTATATTTTTATAATTGAGACTGAGTTTATTAACATCTTTCTTCATCTCTTAAAGTTATTTTGTGATCTTATCTTGAATATAATCATCATAAAACAACTCCAATATCATCAACATTTCTTTATCTTCCACATAATCACTTGATATTATAAAACTTCAGTAGAAATGAAAACAAATATATTATACATCATTCATACAACTCCTTATTAACATCTTCCACTAATTCTTAAAATACATTTGATTTCATAATTACCTTCCATATTATATTAATATTATGAAAATCATGAATATACTCCACTAATATGTTACAATATTCATCATTCTATGCAGTGCAGGAAACATCGTTAATCTTGTTATAAATTTAATTCTTCTCTATCCAGGTAGTAGGTTGTTTGTTCTAATGATTTTCACATGTAAAAATATCTTCAATTTCTAATTCCGCATTCCAAATCCATCTCATATATCTTGTAAGAAATTGTTTCTAAATCAAGTGCTCATAAACTTAATGTGTAATGACCTGAATTTTTATAAATAAAATTCTCATTATGATTTAATTAAATGTCCTATTACGTATTATGTTTATAGAAAACACATGCACTTATTTGGTTTTATTATATCCTATAAAATTTAAAAGGTAATTAATCAACATAATAATTGATAATATATCCATTTTATAGTGCTCATATTATTAGTATAAATATAAGGTTTGGAAAAATCTAATTGATATAGAAAAAAGAAGTGATATTCTCGACCAGTAGGATCATACTCTATGAATCCAATTTATCAGAGCTTTTTAGGGAGATAAAATCGCTAGGATTTCACCTTGACCAATCCCAATATTAGATTCAACAACTAAAGAATGGGAGAAACTGTTTATGGTATAAGTTCAAGCTCATTGAGATCATATCCCAAACCATGTACGTTGAGCCACCCCATGAAAATCTCATTATCACGTACCTTACCCTTAGGATGTTCTCTAGTGTTATAAATGGATGTGTATAAAGACCATAATAAAATGAGTATGTATATTGTATAGAATAATTAATGTATTTTCTTCTTATTTTTGTTACTTTATAAATGATTTTTATTTTGATGGGATAAAACACAAATTGTATTTTTGGGTAATATTCAATTTCAATTAAGAGATTTATTTTAAAGAATTATTAGAATTTTAAAATAAATAATATTTTAATAAAATATTATTATCAAATAATTATTACTAAATTCAAATTATAATATAATTTTTATGAATTCCAATGTAATTAGTATATGGATTCAAAAACTGTCACTGTCAAAAAATCAACATTTCACAATAAATGTCAATTATTGTTTTAAAAGTGAAAATTCACATATTTAAAAAATTATTTGGATATAATAACTATTATTTTTATAATCATAATATTTAAATTATCCAATGGGTAATTTTTCATAATTTTCTAAGATAGTATAATTTTTGGGTAAAAATTAAATACGATATAAATATATAGTGTGTGTTATGACATCATAATGACCCAAAAGTGATGTAATAAATGATATAAAATATATAAATGACCAAATATATGTTTTCCCTTTAAATTAATTTGTTTTTAGTGAAATTTTATTAATTTTATAAAGCCTCTATGAATACTACAATACCTATATAATATTTTAAGGTTTTAAAATCATTTCTTTAAGAACAAGACTCACATTCACATAAACAATGTTAATATTTAAATAATTTATTCCATTGGACTTATAAAATAATTAATAACACTCCTATTTGGAATAAAATCTAAGAAAAAACCATGGAAAGTTTTTTTTTATTAATTTATTGTATAGAGTCTAAATCCTAAGTTTGTGAAATAATAAAGAACTCGCCTCTCATTTCATATATAAAACCAACCAATATCCCATTATTATTCAAAAAACCTAGTATAACATCCTTAATCTTCCCTTACCTCCATATATTCCTCACAATTTTTCCCTAATATTTCAATAATCTCCTCCCAAGATTTTGGAATCACCCTCCCTAGGTAAGGGATCTTCTCCTTCTCCACTTTATTCAAGTATCTTCATAATCTTATGCCTTTTATCACCAATTTCTAATGTTGGGATATCTTATTAAATATCCCACTTAATTATATTATTATTTATAAATTATTATATACCCCTTTCATACTCATTAATTCCTTCCATTAACATTTATGTTCCCCTGTTATACTTCCAAAAATATCACTGAGTTTTCCATGCCAAACAATTGTGTAGTGAATACCTGTACTCATTTCCAATCAAGGGTGTTCACCTTTATGAACTTATAATTTTTTTATTGGGGAATTACATTAATTTAATATAAAATACATTGTCTTACAATTAAATGTGATTAAATATATTCTTATTTTATATGATTTATGTGACACACTTATGCATGTATATGATATGATTATGATTGGTGTGCCCAAATAGTGCTTCAATGCATTGGGTAATGTTTTAGTCTCATGGGATTCCATGTATGGTTCATGGTAGGTTATACTAATCACATTATGTTATTATTTATTAGTTTTTAACCATGAATTATTTTTATGATTTCATGTTTATGTTTTTTCCACATTCCCATAATGCTTTTGTGTTATCATGCTATATATTGACTCATTTTTTCATGTTTATGGTTCTCAACCCTTTTATGTACCATACGAATTGTTATTTTCTAACATATAATACTTTATTCATGTTATTATTTGTTTATTCCATTATAAGGATTTATTGATCACCCTTTTCTTATTTATGTCCCCAGGTTATCCCATGTAGTTTCAAGAACGATGGAATAGTATGAGCAAGTTAAAGGAGTTTTCAATAAATCTGATGTACCCCCAGTTATAAATTTTTATGTAATGTACCTAATTACAAAAATACCCAATACTTCTTGATCTTATATTTATTATTATGTTTATTCTTATGTAATAAATAATGAATTAATGTATAATAAAAACAAGGTTTGTCATATCATGACCTTTTAACTATTTTTTGAAATTATAATCATGACATAAATTTTTTATAATTTCATATAGGATTTATTTTAAATAGAAAAATATAAAAATGCCTCCAACCCTCTAAAATATTTATGTACATTTCATTTAAAATTAATCTAAATTTTATTCATTTCTAGGCTATTGATAAATAACATTATAAAAACATAATTCTCGTTAATTAAATAAAATCTTGTTAAAAATAAAATATAAGATTTATGGAAAAAGAAAACATTAATATCATAAAAAATATTTGAAATTGTAAAATTTAACTAATAAAAAATCATCAAATACAATATAATTACAATTAATTGATATTATGATTATATATTTTATGATATAAATATATTATATAACATATTGAAAAAAATATCACATCACATAAAAATTATGTTGGAATATCAATATAATCAATAGAGGAACTCTTTCATACAAATTTTAAAACTTTTATAAAATCTACAGAGGGAACCTTATATTTTTATAATAATAAAATTTTTTCCCATTAAGAGTGAACAAACAAAGGAACTTATTTTTCTTTGATACTAATTGAAGTGATCCTATGTAATGAACACTATGAGGATGGGTGAATAAGTGGTCTCTTTAAAAATATTTCTTATTTTTAAAATTTTCTAACTAACTAAATATATTCAACTTATTAAAATATCTATTTAATAATTCATATTTCAATATTAGACTCACCCATGTGTCAAAAATAAAGTAAAAAAATCAATACGTTATATTTTTACATGGTTTAACCTAGGTGTAAGTGACTATATTCTTAGTGTGATATTCAAATCCAATTGGTTTAAAACCACCACGATGGGTTTAATTTTTTTGATAAATTCCACACAAAAATAAAAAAATTATGAAAAATTAAAAGCTAATTCCAAATATATATGAATATAAATTATTAAAACAATCAATGAATGAATACATAAGCAGTAAACAATGCACATGAGTAATTGAAAGTGGTGTGACATATCAATACAAGATTGAAATACATTGAAATAAAAAAATATAAAACTATATATAGTGATTCATATAAATATACTAAATATCATGAGAATATAATTCCTAGATTTTCGAATATGTGACCAAAACAAGAAGATTGAATTTTCACATAATGAATTAATCATGGGAATATAAACACAAAATAGGAAATAAAATCTATGAAAGAAAGAAAGAAACTTATATACTAGTTCTAGGATCAAGGGGATGGTAGGTTTTCATCATAATTTAGGGTCAGGATTGAGGGGTGGGGAGGGTGAAGTTAGGGTGAGGATCAAAGGGAGTGGAGGGTGACACTAGGTCTGTGATTGAGGGGATGGGTGGGTATTATTGGGAGGGGGGGCATTGGGTTTTGGGTCGAGTATAGAGGGTGTGATTGAACTAATATAAATTTTAGGATGAGGGAGTTGGTATTAGAAATCTAAATTAGGGATTTATTAATGATGATTATTAATATTTTCTTCTAAATATTAATTTCATGGTGGTTTATTAAGAAACCAACATGTGAAATTAAAGAGGAAATTTTATGTAAATTACTGCTAATAAGTCGATGGATATCCGGTTTTCAGTTATTCATGGAGGTTATATATAAACAATGCAAATATATTGTTTTGTTGTAGTGTAAGATTCTCCAGTAAAATCTTAAAGTCCAAACATTTAGATATAATGGAGGCCCTATGGCCCGAAGGCCTAATTTTATTTCCTGAAAACCCATTTTAGATGAATAACATTGCTTTTATAGTACCTGCACTGCTACAATGATAAAATATTGATATAGTACCTATGGAAATTACAACCACTTGGATTTGATGGATAATTATGGGGTGGATTTACCACTCAGGTAACACCCTAATTATAGGAGCTTTTATCACTAATACTTTCATAGGATTTCCAAATTTAAAATATAGAAATTATCATGCATAGAAGGAGTGAGAAAATATTAGTAATATCATTATGTATTTCAAGAATTTTCCATGTCAAAAATATTGGAAATATTTTTAGAAAATAATTTAGGTTATATGAAAAGGTAATCATAGAAAAAATGGGAAGCCACTACCCATGAAATGATATATATATATATATATATATATATATATATAATTACTCTGTTGATCATTAAAGGAGAATAACATGCTTGAAGATCTAAAATTAAATAATAAGGAGAATGAAAGCACCTTCAATAATTTGGTGTTCATATATTTTTCTTAAAAATATTGTAAGATACCTATGTGTTTCATTATTTCTTTATAACCCTTGAATCAATGTGGTATATGAGAGGTTGAAAAGGGTATGTGTACCTAGGATTGGAATAGAATATTTCCCAAACTATTGTAATACGTATAATATATAGTATTACCTCCTGGTATGTTGACCCATTATCAATGTATGCTCTTTGGACCAGACCTTTGTGATAAAACAAGTAAAAAATCTATATCCTTTCAATTGGATTTTTTATCTGAAATGTGTATGTGTTTTTAAATATTTACATAATAATATTTTTCTTTTTAACAAGAGGAAAAGATCCTAATAAAAATAATAAAACTTCAACACCCTAATTCAGCCCACCCCCATGGTGTATTAGGATACTATTTTCAATAACCCTTATATCATAAGAAAAAATTATAGGGTATTCACAATGGAAAGGTATTATAATAAAGGTTATATTTATACATAGTTTATTATAATCTAAGATAAAGTTATAGATTAATCCTCTCACTATGGTCTGCTTTCCACAACACCTAGTATGTATTGGAATTTAGATAATGAATAAAGCAATTATTTTAGCAATGTAGGGGATTATGATAAGGGTATGATGAAAATGGATTTAAATATTTAATTTTCAAAGAGTAAAATATAAAAAAATGGCGTCGATGAAAAAAAATAACGCATTATAGGAAATTTTAGAAGATTTAAGAAAGTGAAGTATTTATTTTTTCCACAACATAAAAAAATCACAAATAAAGAAAATTTAATTTTTAAGAAAGGAAATAATATTTTCATAATAAAATATATTTTAAATATAAAAATTGGTTAGAATATATAGTAGATATAAATTCATTTAAAATAAATGTTAATAAAAAAGAGAGTATATTTATATAAAACCTTAAAAGAGATATCTTTAGAATTTTTATCATATATATAATGTCTTTTACATAAAAGTAAAGGGATATAAATAAAGAAGAAGATAAATTATAATGAAATAAAAAAAATAAAAAAAATAATGTTTAAAGTTAATTTACATAAATAAAAGTGAAATAATTTAGATAAGGAAGATAAATATCTAACCCAAAATAGAAACCGATAAAATTCCTATTTACAAAAGTCATAATAGTTAAAGTATGAATTTGTAATAGGGTAATAATAAAAATACTTTAAATATACAAAATTACGTGAAGAGAAAGAATATGGAAATTTTAAATAAATGTTCACAAAAATTCATTAAAATAAAATTATACCTAGAGAATATAAAATAAAAATAAAGATCAAGAAAGAATCCCTTTATAAATTTTATAACTTATAAAGTAAAAAAAATCAATGAAAGAGTATTAAAAACATAAAAATAATTCAAAATAAGGAATATAGGTATTTATTAATTTATAAAAGTTAAAAATAAATGATAAATCATAATATAGAAAAATTATAAAAATCATAGAGGAATCTTGAAAATTGAGAAAAAGATAAGAATGAAATTATATATAAATTTCTTAAAGATTGAAAAGAACATATTATAAAAAAGGATATCGAAATGAATTTAAAATAAATATTTCATATAGAATATAGCCCGTGTATAATGTTCAAAGTATATGATATATAAAACTTTACAAGGAAGCTGGACAATGACTAGAGAAATTGAATAAGAGATGTAATTTTAAAAAAGAAGAAAGAGAGGCTTGATTTCAAAATCATAGTTAATTGAAAATTGGAAAAGGAAAAGAATTTATATATCCTATAAAAGAAGAGTAAAAGGGAATAATATGCATAAAAATAACTAAATATATGATATATAAAATAAGATAGATAATAAAGGATGAATCATAGTCACTTGTCAAATCTTTGAGAAATGGAATTGATTTTTTTTATTTGGGTTTTATTAAAAAAACCATTACTTAAAGGGATTAGCTGAAAAATTATTTTTCAAAATAGGTCCCTAATTGCATGAAATTTTTTCACCTAATATAAACTCATATTATTTCATAATCAAGGATAATTCAATATAATATATATATATATATATATATTGTTTACATGAACCACGTTCATGCAGACTCTTTTATTTTATTATTAAATATGATGTTTCTTATAAGAATGTTGTTCATGCAAGCCTTTAATACTCAAAATGGATTAGGTGAACTCCTTCCATGGAAGAAAATTATTATTTAAAAAAATATATTTTAAATTTTTTTTATTTTATATATATATAACAAACATTTAAATAGAATTTTAAATATTTTTATTTTAATTAGAATTACTTACATTAAAGTAACTCTAAAATATATTTGAAAACCTCAAAAAGTGATTGCTTTTATAATGGAGTGGTTCTTAGCATCTATTAAGTATTTTCAATGCAGGATTTAGGTTATAATTTTCTAGAAACTAAATAATAAAATATTATTAATAATAATACATGATTAATAATACACTATTAACAATATAATTAATAAAGAATAATATAATTATTATAATTATTATATATTATGCATAAAAATGTTATTAATTTTATTATTAATTATTAATTTCATTAATAATAATTATTAAATAAATTATTAATAATATTATTAATTTTTATTATTAAATAAATTATTAATTATTATTATAATTAATTAGTAACAGTTTTAATTATATTATTAATTATTAATGATATTGTTAGCTATTAATTATATTTTTAATTTTTATTTAAATTAATTATATTATTATTTATTATAAAATATTAATTAATTATTATTATTATTTATAAAAATAATCTTAATTACTAATTATATGGATAATGGTTGGGCTGCGAGAGCTTCTCACTCCTGGTAATGAATATTTGGGTTCCCTGGGCATGGTGACTTCTCCTTATTAAATTGAGCTTTTCCTCACTCATGGGAGATTCGACTCCCATAGAACCTTCCACAATAGAGCAAAATCTTATAAGATCAATTGTAGATGATTTATTATGGTTGATGAAGATATGGATAAATATTCATTATCTCTCTATAAAGGATCAACCTTGAATTCCATTTGATGAAAATGAATAACAACTCACATAAAGGCAGACCCTGTTGTGTTATTAGAGCGCTTGGAAATAGGGGAGCACTCCATTATTTCTGGAATTATTTTACCTAGGGGTTCTAATCCATTCAAGATCGGGGAGCTGGTTGAACGACTCACAAAAATCTGGGTATTTCTAAATTGGAAGTGGGTGTCAATGGGTCAAGGCTACTACCATTTTATTTTTCCTTATGAAGAGATGAATACATGAGCATGGGGATTTGGATCAATCTCATTCAGCCCTATTTTTCTTCACATCCATGAATGGGATAATAAATTCAACCCGATGGAAATTGGTAACACCTATGCTCAAATTTGGGTTAATTTTTATAGTCTTGATTTGATGACATGGAATCTAAAAATCCTCTTTGATATTTCCATGGTGATTAGTATTCTAATCAAGATGGATAAAGAAATAAAAGTGGCTATGTTTAGACATTTTTCTCATTTTTTAGTTTTGGTTTATTTATCTTCCACCATAATTGATTGAGTTTTTCTTTCTACTAATGAGGATGAGTTTTATTTGAAATTTTTTTATTAAAGGGTTTCAAAATTATATATTTATTTCTCAATCATTGGTCATGATCTTTAAAAGTGTAAGAGATCTCAATTTTTTTTATAATTTCTCTATTTGTGGAAATGATGTGTGTTCATGCTATAAAAGGGGTAAGTTTGTTACAGTAAAACCTACATCTGTTTTTCCTGATAAAAACATTCCTCAGTTGGAGAGATGATATATTGGTCAGATGGGTAAATCCCTCAATGATAGGCATGATGATGGACAGTTATAGCCTTATGCTAACAACTTTACCAAGTTGGTTTGACCTCATTCAACTGATGTTATTGAGACAAAAATTGAGGCAGGGGATGGAATTTATAATAGTAGAGTTGTGGGGGCTTCATAGAACACTAAGATCATCACATAGTATGTTTCCACTAATATTGAGCACTCTTATAGAAGTAATAAAAATATTTTTTTCATATATTGTGGCTGAGGAAAGCACAGCGATAGATTCCAACCAATTGAAGGCCCCTCTTAATGGTAGTGGACAATGTGATTTGGAGGTCATCTTAGAGAAGACTTCATGTGATAAGAATTATCTCATGAAACTTGAAGCTAAACATATTAATGATGAATATATCTTACTTGAACAATATATTTCCCCACAAAATAATAAAGGGAACAAAAAAAACTAATCTTCTATTTGGGGGGGGATGATTTCTTTCTTCTTGAGTATGAGTAGGACATGGTAGGAAAGAAGAAGAGTAATGAAAATGGATCTATGGATAATGAAGGATTTCAATTGGTATCCTATAGGAAGACCACTTCTCTCTCTAAGCCGATTTTAATTGGTATAATCCATATAAAAGAGTCAAAGATAGAAACTTTAAATCCTTTTAGAGTGCTTGAATCACATAAAAAGGATGAATGAAAAATAGAATAATAAGCATGTGATGATGCTACTACACCTCCAGTGGATAAACCCATAGAATGCTCACAAGATCACATTGTTCTGAATATGACTCCATCAGTGGTACTTCTAGGGGATGCATAGGTAATAAAAATGAATCAATCATTGAAATATTTTGATACTCAAGATGATATGATTTTGGTAATGATAAATTAATGGATGATTTCTAATCAGACTACCATGGATAAGGACAAACCACATGAGGAGAGAAAAGAATCTAAAGAAAATATATTTTTTATGGTTAATACTTAGTGGAAACTACAAATAAAAATACTATGTAGATTACTCCAATGGATAAGGAAAAATATGAAGGGGTGGAGGATGAACCATAAGGGACTTAGCCACAAGTCAAGTCATGGAATCTAGGACGTCATCCAAAAATTCATGGAAGATGATATAGTCATGCCAAGTGGGATGCTAAGAAGGAGGAAACGAATCTAGAGTATATTGACTCAGATGGCTCTAACATCTAAATCCTACTAAATCCAGTGGAAATCATAAGATAGCATTATACTGGGGGTCATGGATGCAGACATGCTTGAGGAATTGATTAGAATGCCTTATGGTAATAAGAATGTAGGATTAGGATAAAAATTATGAAAAATATTGGTATGTGAATGGTTGAAATGAGGGTAGAAATGTCTTGTCTAACCCTATCTATCATTTTCTATTTTCTCTTGTTCTCTTATTTCAATAAAAGTGAATATGTCCCTAACCTTTTCAAAAGAAACTGATTATATTAATTATATTATCAATTAATTATTATTATTATTAATTAAATTATTATTCGTTAATTATTCACTAATTATATTATTAATCATGTATTTTTAATTATATATTATTAATAATAATATATTATTATTTTGTTGGTAATGAGAAACATGAACCCCATGTTGAAAATTTATAAAGGATGTCATGCAACACTCCCATATAAAAGGCAGTCTTGGGTGGGGTTTTCAGTTATGTTTTTTAATTAATTTAATCCTTGTAGTTTCAAATAAAATAATAGTATTTTAAATAATATTTAAAACTTTGTAGGATATGTATTTTAATATCCCCATCTTGATGCTCCCTTAAGAGACCAAACTAGTTGGCTATGTGACCTCAAGTGTGCCTCCTCATATTCCAGAGTCTTCCGACTAGTAGTGAGGGTCAAAAAAATATAGTGGTAATACTATAACCTTTAGTAAAGAGATGCAATAAAATAATAAAATAATAGGAGAGTATCATAAATATCTGAAACAATATAAATAAATGTTCAGAAAACCAAATCTAAGAAATGACCAAATGAATAAACCCAAATAATAAATTAATAATGTAATGACAAGACGAATGTATCTAAATGACAGGATGAAATTCATATGTATAAAAGACTAAGAAGAAACAAATAAAAACTACAAAAACCATAGTCCCTAACCCCATGTTAGTCATGTCTCCATGATCCAACACATCCAACAAGCCACAAATCAACAATAGGGTCTCTTTACCATGTATAAACCTGCATCCATGAAGTCTATTTGGATAACAAATATTATCTTATACAAGGTGTGAGTAAAAACTAGTAGGTAAACCCCACCAATTCCAAACAAATTGTTTCTGAGAAAAATAATGCATAAATAAAGTGAATAATAGGATGTTGATTTAATAAATAAATAATTTACATGAAATAAACATAATGACCCTTATGTTCTAGGGTGACACCTGGGGCTCGCCCAAAACCTAATTCAAATCCCTACCAGATATCTGTATCTAGGGAAGGATCCACCTACATCAGTATGGATCACACAATTAGTGAAAGATTCTTCTACCAAGGATGAATCACACAAAACATCAAATTTTACTAAAAGGAATTTTCCCACAAGATATCTAGAATATCACCCTCAGGAATCCATATACTATGCATATAGTCCTCATACATCCCATATAATCATATAATTTTCCCTTGGGCATCTAGAAAAAGTGTGAATGGACCATAGTTGGTATGAAAACATGCACCCATCATAAAATTTTCAACATAAAATCATGATTCGTATACATAAAAACTCGACATACAAATAATAATCTCACCCTCAATTATAAATCTCATCGATTTCACATAATCAAAAAATCTAAACAAAAAAATCACAAGGCTAATAACACACATACAATATATCATCAGAAGACACAATGACCATTTTATCAAATTATAATTTTTATAACTGATTATATTTCATTAATTTAGGTTCCTAATTATCATCATAATTATGTCAATCTTATTTTATCATGATTTTGGACCTAGTTTTATTATCAAATTAGTTAACCTAACACATATAATGTGATTTTACCTTAAGTGATCACAAAAAATAAATTTTATTCCAATTCATAAGATTAATCCAACAGTCAATTAGTTTATTCCCAATTAATTACAAGACTCTAACGTCTAACTGACCAAGCCTCGATAACGTCTAAGTTTTTCATGCCTATTGAGTGGTTGAAAGTATCATTATTAATTCAATGTAACTAATGAAAATATAAATAAAGGTCTAAACATGTGGTTATTATCAAATAGTGATTATCCAATTAATTTTGTTACTCACTTGGCATGCTGGAATGATCACACATATTTCATCTACTATTGATAATTAAATTAGGAAAAAATGGATAAGATGTTGACTATCAACATTTATCTCGTGAATAAATAAATGCTTCCAATAGGTAATGTCAATAAGAATAAAGTATAAGAAGGTCATAATAAGAACTGGGATTACAAAAGATCAAAATCAACACCTGATTCCATGGCAGTCAAAATATTTGACATCAATAATCAAGAACAAACAGAAGATAAAGGAAAACAAAGAAAAACAACTCACCAAGGATCATATTCTTGATTGAAACATTCAGAAGGGAAGAAAGCACTCCAAATTCTCCCATATATTCCCTAGGCTTTGATAGAAAATGTTTTCATGTGGATAAAGAATGAATCAAATGAAAAGTGTCGCTTTAAAAGCACTAATCCCAATGAAAACATGGAACATAACACTTTTACATCCTTTATTTCCCTATTTTGGATTTACATTGAAAAATGTTTCACCTAATATTAAAATACCTCGATTGAACATTACACATCCTGTAAAAGTTTCATGGTGTGTAACCAATTCACATCCTTAACCAATTCACAATGACTACCTGGAAACATTTACATGTCGTGTAACAGGTTCATGGTGTGTAAATTTCAAAAAAAAACTTCTCTCAGCCAAGTTTCTATAGGAAAATCCTAATCCACCTCTAAATCCTTCCAAACTCAAGGAGAACCCATATAATCCCTTAAAATGCTTAAAACACATACTTCATTAATTCAAAAAAAACATTCATTCCTATGCTTTATGTCATTTTTTCATAAAAAATATCTAAATTTCCAAAAAGGGACTCAACCACCAAGGTTCAAAGAAGAAGGAAAACCCAATAAATAGGTTCAATAAAAATCTAAAAAATGGGCATACCTAGAAAAATATTGGATCTTACAACCTCCCCACCATATAACAGTTCATCCCTCAGCTGCTCCATGAATCATTATGGGGTATCGGCAAACAAGTATGGCTACTATGATCACATATCAGATTCTATCTCCTCTGAAACATTCACATGCTACCAGTACACTCAAATTATAGGTATTGTCTTTCTTGGTAGATACCTTTCACTATAGTCCATAATTTGTATCTGATTCTTTTCAAAGGATGTATCTACTCCAGGCTTAACATCATTAATTTTTACCACATGAGAAGGTTCGGGATGATATCTTTGAAATTGTGATACGTGAAACATGTCTTTCATGGAACTATATCATTTTGGAAGGTCTAAACGACATGAAACTTTACAAACACTCTCCCCTATATTGAACTACCCCACAAACTTTGGGGATAGATTTTTATATTTCTTAATATGTCATTAACCTAAACTAAGTGAGACCCAAAGGAAAACATAATGACTAACTAAAAATTCAATAGGTTGTATCTCATTGGTCAGTGTAAGATTTCCTCCTACTCTATAATGTCACCAACTACCTCCTGATCGACTGAACCTTCTCATACATCTTTTACATGAGACTATGTTCAATAAGAATTGATTCACCTACCTCCAACCAATAAAGACAAAAATGAAACAAACTACCTTAAAAGTCATTGAAAGGTTCCATTTCGATCGATTCCTGGAATATTTTATTATAATAAAACTCCAAGAGTGCCAAATGTTTCTCCCATGAACCACCAAAATCCAAAACACGAGTTCATAACATATCCTACTACAAACTGCACCTTTATCAGCGCTAAAAACCAGCATTAACAGCGCTAGAAAAGCGCTGTTAATGCCAGCGTAGATATAGGGGGGTCCCCTTTATCAGCGCTCCAAGAAGCGCTGATATAGGTCTCCTATATCAGCGCTTCTTGGAGCGCTGATAAAGGCCCCATCGCCTGCACCTACAAAACAGGACCTGCACACCTGTACACCAGAATACCTGCACAATGTAGCATATGCACACCTGCACACCCTAGCAACTGCACACAATATTTTGACCGACAACGGTATATACATTTACTTAACATCATGAATACAAAAAAACTCATTGCTATATACATTTCAAACATTGTTTTACATGGTTACAATTACAATTATTCAACAATAGTTATAAACATTCATGTTTCATCCTTTGATATCTGTGATCCGCTCTCGATGGTATTTTTGCCGAAAAAAGCATCTGAACTCAATGAAAAAAATTCACCTATATAAGAAAACAAATATTATGTTAGTAATGCAATAATGAAAGAAATTAAAACAGTAATATGAAAGAATACATTAATATGGAAATGTGAAACTAAAATATGAAATTTCAAACTCAAATGTTTTCATTTTCAAAACAATGAAAGGGAATAATGTAAAATCAATATGTTTTTTATTGATTTATCTCATTTAATATATACGGGTTCTTTATCTAATAAAAAGACTTATCGGTCACACCGGGATTCGGTCGGATTGAGGTGCGGTTGATTTGTACACGTCATAAATGACTCGTGGATCGTTTTCCTAAAGTATCAAAACAATCCGAACGCGTTTTCTCGGTTTTCCATATGTCATTGGTGTTGTTTTCCAAAGTTTATCTCAATTTGAAACTAATATCAGACACTTTTAGCCATACCGGTCACACCGTGTGTCAGATTGAGGTGAGGTCGATTCATACACGTCAGAAATAACTCGTGTATTGTTGTCCTTAAATATCAAAACAATCAGAATGCGTTTACTCGGTATTCTGTATGTCATTGGTGTTGTTTTCTAAATTTTATGTCATTTTCCAACTGATAACAGACACTTTTAGCCATACCGGTCACACCGTGCGTCGGATTGAGGTGCAGTCGATTCGTACACATCACAAATGACTCGTGGATCATTTTCCTAAAGTTTCAAAACAATCCGAACGCGTTTTCTCGGTATTACGTATGTCAGTAGTGTTGTTTTCTAAAGTTTATGTCATTTTTAAACTGATATAAAACACTTTGAGCCATACGGGTCACACTGTGCGTCGGATTGAGGTGTGGTCGATTCTTACACTTCACAAATGACTCGTGGATCATTGTCCTAAAGTATCAAAACAATCCGAACGTGTTTTCTTGGTTTTCCGTATGTCATTGGTGTTGTTTTCCAAAGTTTATCTCAATTTGAAACTGATATCATACACTTTTAGCCATACCGGTCACACCGTGCGTCGGATTGAGGTTCGGTCGATTCGTACACATCACAAATGACTCGTGGATCATTGTCCTAAAGTTTCAAAACAATCCAAACGTGTTTGCTCGGTATTCCGTTTGTCAGTAGTGTTGTTTTCTAAAGTTTATGTCATTTTGAAACTGATATCAAACACTTTGAGCCATACGGGTCACACCGTGCATCGGATTAAGGTGTGGTCGATTCGTACACGTCACAAATGACTCTTGGATCGTTGTCCTAAAGTATCAAAACAATACGAACGCGTTTGATCTGTTTTTCGTATGTCATTGGTGTTGTTTTCCAAAGTTTATCTCAATTTGAAACTGATGTCATACACTTTTAGCCATACCGGTCACACCGTGCGTCGGATTGAGGTGCGGTTGATTCGTACACATCACAAATGACTCTTGGATCATTTTCCTAAAGTTTCAAAACAATCCGAACGCTTTTGCTCGGTATTCCGTATGTCAGTAGTGTTTTTTTCTAAAGTTTATGTCATTTTGAAACTGATATCAAACACTTTGAGCCATACGGGTCACACCGTGCGTCGGATTGAGGTGTGGTCGATTCGTACACGTCATAGATGCTCAATAAGTGTAAAGAGATATATCAATGACCATATAAAGATAACATAAGTATTAGGAATTCACCTTCATTGTCCTATTTTTTTACATTCTTCCATCAGGTACGCTGCCCATTCGTTTCTAAAGACATTTATATCATCTTATGAATAATAGTTTTTGTGACAGTCATAGTAGTACTGAAAAAATATAAATACACAAAGGATTAATAATTATTTTAAATAAAGTAGTAATTATTTTCAAAAATACCTCTTCAGGGCTGCTAGTTTGTTCATGAAATATGATCTCTTTCATAAATTTACAAACATAATAACTGTAGTCCTTGTCATTTGTTTGTTTCGGACACTGCAGAAACATCGAGAAAAATAAGTAATCTATTTTGATATGTATTTGGATAGTGAAATATAATTATATATACCCAGATACTTCTCCATTTGTAGATCTTGTGGGCATTGTCTTCCTTATGCCCTGGATTCATTCCATCCTTTAAACGATATTCATACACCGCCCTATCATAACAAAATCCTCATTAAAAGATAATATAAAATATATAACTAGATATTTAGTTCTAAAATGTTGGATCTAGTGTATTACAAATTGACAATCGCCATCATGTGTGGTCGGTTAGTTGGATATCCATGCAGTGAATCCATAAAATAAATCTTTGGAGTATCCAAATTGACTGCAATGAGAATCCAATGTTCCCTAAAAACACAAAAAGAAATAAGTACTGATAGAAATGAAAATATAATTGATATGATTAAAATGTAGAGTTTTACCCTTGAATCGTTGGTATTAAAAAGAGCATGTCAGTCGTAATTCTTCTTTGAAACGTTCTGAGCAGATTTGACATCAATTCAGCATGAACATTAGAATCTACTTCTCTTAGTTGTGTAGAAATGGTGTGAGGACTAACGAGTCCAAATTTGTATTCATGGGAAAATCCCTTCAATTGTTTTTCATATATACTCCTGTGAAAAATATGAGTTGTATTTATCCATAATTATCAAATTACCTCATGTATACATTTATAACTAAGGTGCCTAGCCAGTCGTATGTGATGATCTCAGAAACAGCATCTGCACTAAAGAAATCTAATGTTTCCTCTCCGTACATATCTTTTTCACAAACAATTGTATGAATCTTGCCGTCTTTCATTTTCGTATCCACATGAGCATGCAATGCTATTAAATGTGGATATAGAACGGGCGGGGTGAACGCGCTCTCAGTAGATCGTTTTGATCGGTTGGTTGATCCAATGTTGGAGCTGCTCTTTCATTTTAGCTTCTCCATTTTATCCTTCTGTAAAAAAAAATTCATCGGTTCAGCCATTTTCTAATTTAATGTTAAAGGTTCTGCTTGAAAAATGAACTGAAAATGAATACCTCCTACTCGACATGTTTTTTTATAAGATTTGACGGCCATGCAACGAATGTTCCAATAGCTTTTTCCACTGTATGAATGTCTTCATCGTTATTTGGCACGGGTAGCTCGGCGCTCGGCTCATGAGCTACGTTAATCGACACTTTGACATGACCGCTTGGAAGTGGTCTAGAGTGTAGTGTGTCATTCTGAATCTTGAACATCGTAGCCCTCGCTACAAGGCGATGGGTGGGAGTTGACAGATATAAATCACAGTCATTTTCACCCTGCAGAATATCATTACATGAAAGGTATCAGTGTCTATGTGATTCACATCTCACAAAAACAAATATTATAACATTGATTACCTCGGTTAAGTCAGGTCTTTGAGGGGAATGGCTCGCCTCAAAGCTGGTGAGGGGTGGATCTTCTTGCGGGGGTTGTTCCTGAGTTGTTTGTTCTCTTCGCATATCCTCCATCAAACTCTTTAGCATCTCTCCCTGAGTTTGGATTAGTTCTTCAAGGGTAGATACTTTATCTCTCATTACGTGCAATTCTTTAGTTTGTTCATCCTCTTCTTTTTTTTCTTAAAATATGCCCGGGGTGACACCCCAAAACCCACACCTCTGATGCGGCCATATTGTTCTGCCTGTTTCAAGGCCGTTGAAAGTATGTCTACATCCGGTGCGGGTTTTGTTGATTCCTGTGACTATGTCAAATAGAAAATATGAAAAAATAAGTAAGCATTATTATGTAATAGTGATTTAAAGCAAAACAAGTTTATATTATGTCATACTTACACATGTTTCCCACACTTTTTGTGTGTTTTCATCTATCAGTTTCCCCTCTTTATTAACACGATCCTCCTTCCATAGAACATGGCGTGGAATGGAAGTGACTTGATATTTTGCTTCATCAATCTGCATATAAACAGAGAAACATGGTTACAGTGTTGTTTTATGTCACATAAAATTATTACAGTACTTTTAAAATACATACCAATTGTTTTTCAATTGAAGCGTACCCCAACATTTCTTTACAGTAGGGGTACGCTGGTTTTGCTGCCCGTTCCTTATTTTCAGCACTCAGTTGCTGTTTCATAAATAAAAACCTATCAATCAATGTGATGAATACAAGCAACGTTACACAACATGTAACCAAACACAATGTACCTGAAAATTCTGTTCTGCATGACGGTTGCAAAATGCATCCCACGTTCCTTGGGATATCAAGTGTTCATAAAGAGTAGGCGGGTGCGGCTTGATTTTCCCTTCGGCATCTTTCAGATGATGTTTCGTTAAAATGGTGTGAAAGCCTCTATGAATCCTTCCTGCCAGTCTTAAAACATATTATTTGTGCGAAACATCTACTATAAATGCACTCTTCAAGAGATGATGAAGGGTTAGTCAATATTTCAATATTTTATTTTATTTTAATAAATTAAATAGATGATATCGTAATGTTACCGTAATCTCTTCCCACATTAATGTTTTCAACCCACTGACAACATGGTGCCACGACTCTACGTCAATCGGCACGCGTTATTGAGTGACGATTCCAATGTAGCTACTAAACATGTCTTTGTTGGGATTTACATGCTGGCCTCGTTTATTCCATCCCACCTCATATTTGATGCCTTTTCCTTTTGCCTTGAGGATTTTTGCTAAAACTGTCAAACTACGGCGCACCTGTTTTTTTGTGTCGCTGGGGTTTCATCGCCTGCCATTTCCTTAGTTTCTACATCATCATTATGTCTCTCTGAAGCGCTAGCATCGGCACTGACACCAGCTGCAACAGGTTGAGAGACCTGTTGTACATCAGCAGTGGGACCAGCTGCAACAGGTTGAGAGACCTGTTGTCTTTCATTGGGTGCATCAGCAGGTGAAGAAGTCATTATCTGCAGAACTGGTTTAAAATTTAATTTAGATCACATAAAAGCAGCAGAGAACAGATAATAACATAATGTAACACAATCTATATTACAATAAAAATCAATAACCTTATTATTGAACTCCCTTTTTTTTAAAGGCTGAAGGGATTTGACCGCTCTATCAACTATCCATATCCCTTCATTGTGGTCTCCTCTTACATACAAAACATCGTCTACATTGGGACCACTGCGAAATGATTGCGAAGTCCCAATGAAAGGGTCATCTTCCGTTGAATTTTTATCTGACCCTTCAGCTGTTTTGGTCGATAACAAAACAATAGACCAGTTTCGGTTTGCGAGATCTGGAACATAAAATACTTGCACTGCCTGTGATGCCATTATAAATGGTTCGTCTTTCTCCCCTTCCTTACTGAAATCAACTTTCACGAATCCCAAATCATCTATTTTAACATCACTCCTGTTATCAACCCACTTGCATTGAAATATCGGAACTTGAAATTTCGTATAATCCAACTCCCATATTTGTTTGATGATGCCAAAGTATGACATATTCGTATAAATTGGATTTCTGTCCTTAGCACCGGAAACATTCATCGCTTCATCCACAAGTGTAACCCCACTATTCTGCATGGTACTGTCTTCATCATGTTTATTAGTATAAAATGTATAACCATTAACTACATGAGCATTGTAAGACAATGCATACACACTTGGTCCTCCGGCTAGCCATCGAAGTCATTCCGAAATTGACTCTGGATTTCAATCTGACTTCTTAAAAATATGATCTCGAAACCATCCTATACACTGTCGATTATGTGTATCTAATATCCATTTTTCAGCCCTTGATGGATTCAAATGCCTAAGAATTTCTTTGTGGATTTCAATATATGGGTCAACGTCGAAACTGTAATGCAAAACATAAAGGTGGGCCTGCTCCCGATCTGTAATATTGATTGTGACAACCTTTCTTCCAGAAATTCCTTCACCCTCAAGCCGCTCAGTGTGACGAGATTTCGGTAAGCCAATGCTTTACACACCAGACAAGTATTCGGTACAGAATTCAACGGCTTCCTCAACAATATATCGCTCTACAATAAAACCCTCTGGCCGACTTCGATTTTTGACATACCCTTTCAAAATCTTCATATACCGTTCAATGGGGTACATCCATCTGTAATGTATAGGACCACATATTCGAATCTCTCTCACTAAGTGGACCATCAAATGAACCATCATATCAAAAAATGAAGGCGGGAAGAACATTTCTAATTCACATAATATGACTGCAATTTCTTTTTCCATAGCTGGCAATTTTGCCAAGTCTATAACTTTGCTACATATATCTTTGAAGAAGAAACACAGTTTCTTTAATGTATGGCGGACATTCTTGGGAAAAATGCAATGTAAAGCAATTGGAATGAGATTTTGCATCAAAACATGACAGTCATGTGATTTCAGACCTTTTAACTTCAAGTCGCTCATTGACACAAGGTTACTGATATTTGACGAATACCCCTCTAGAACCTTTACGTCATTCAAGAAGTTTCAAAACTGATATCTCTCCTGCCTGGAAAGAGTGTAAGCAGCAGGAGGAAGAAATGTTCGTTTTTCACCCTCCACTGGTGCCAACTCTTCTCGTATTCCCAAATCAACCATGTCCAACCTAGCCTTAATTCCATCTTTTGTTTTGCCAGATGTATTTAGCAACGTGCCGATAACACTGTCAAATACATTTTTTTCTACATGCATAACATCAATAAAATTTCTTACATACAGACAATTCCAGTATTGTAATTCAAAAAAACTGATCTCTTTTTCCAACCGATTTTCGTACGGTTTTTCGAAGCCGGTTTACCAAAAGTAGTGTCCACATTTTTAACTTTATCAAACAGTTGATCGCCTGTTAGTGGAGACGGTGCTGTACATTATTCTGAACTTCCATCGAATGATTTCTTCCAAGAACGGTACTTATGTTGTCACGGTAGAAATCTGCGATGTCCTAGAAACACGGTTTTCGATGAATGTTTCAACCTAATTGATTGTGTACCTTCTTCGCAAATGGGATAGCCTTGAGTTCCTTTAATGCTATATCCTGAAAAATTTCCATAAGCAGGGAAGTCATTTATCGTCCCGTACAACATGACTCTCAAAGTGAAATCTTCCTTTCTGTAAGCATCATACAATGTAACACCTGAATCCCACAATAATTTCAAATCTTCGATCAATGGAGCTAAATAAACATCAATATCATTACCCGGTTGTTTTGGTCCTGATATAAGCAGAGATAACATGATGTATTTTCGTTTCATGCATAACCACGGAGGTAAGTTATAATTTATCAACATAATCGGCCATGTACTGTGACTGTTTCTTTGAAAACCAAAAGGATTCACTCCATCTGTAGATAACGCAAGACGAAGGTTTCTCGACTCGTTTCCAAATTCAGGATACTCGTGATCGATTCTCTTCCACTGAGGAGAGTATGTCGGGTGACGTAGTATCCCATCTTTAATTCTTATATCTGCATGCCATGTTAATTGTTCTGCAGTCTCCTCACTTCCATATAGGCGTCTAAACCTTGGAATGATTGGAAAGTACCATACAACTTTAGTAGGGCTGGATTCATCTTTCTTGTATCGAGAATCACCACACATTGGGCATTCTTTAAGTGATTTGTGGTCCTTTAGAAACAGTATACAGTCATTCGGGCAGGCGTGTATTCTTTCAGAGATCATACCCATAGAGTGTAGCATTCGTTTGGCATCGTATGTTCGGCTCGGGAGCTCATTGTCTTCTGGGAGCATGTCATTCAAGAGGGAAAGTAGTTTCGTAAAACTTTCGTCACTCCACCTGTTATCTGCTTTCAAATTATATAGCTTCAGTATGGCTAACAATGCTGTATATTTAGTGCAACCAGCATACAATGGCGTCTTTGCACAACTATTTAACTTCTCAAACAATTTTGGGCAATCACGAAGTTCATCTTCAAAGGTCCTTGTCATTTCCTCAATACGATCTTCATCATCATTCACATCTGTAATCACATCCTCCATACGGTCATCTTCATTGTTCATGTTTGTAATCATATCAGATGATCCATAAAACGCAGTGTCACCCCAGTCACTACCTACATTCGTTGTTTCCCAGTGTTTATTCCAACATGTATAACTTTGATCTATTCCATGACAGATCAAGTGTTCTTCTAACTCATCTGGACTAATTTGTTTTTAATAACAAAAGCGTAAACACGGACAAAGGATTTGAGAAGAGCCACATGCATGATCTTTTGCAGACTTTATAAACTCTTTCACGCCTTCTTCATACTGTTTTGTCAACCGATTTCCATTCATCCATTCTTTATTTATATTCATCCTATTTGAAATACATAGGATGAGTATATAGGTTAGAGGAGAAGGAATATGAGTATAATTTAGATATTAAACAGGATACTTCAAGGAAATAATGTGACCATGAAATGACTAAGTCTAAAATGTTGTGGATCTTGAATACATTCTCTGACTGATTTGGAGAAATGACTTCTTGAACCTTTTCTGGATAACCTAAAACTCCTTCCAAGGAAATAATGTGACCATGAAACAATACTTCTTAAACAAAATATGGGGAATTTATAATATTTTAATAAAGACAAAGCTCTCTAAAAACACCCAAAACAACCTCCAGATTATCGAAGTACTCTTCCTATATATTGTAATACGCGGCGTGACCGCGGCGTGACCGCGGCGTGACCGCGGCGTGACCGCGGCATGACCGCAGAGGAGGAGGAGGCCACGGAGGCACCGGAAGCACCGGCGGAGGAGGAGTAGGATGAGGCCAGTGGAGGAGGAGGAGGAGGATCAGGAGCAGAGGAGGAGGTGGTGGCCGCGGCGGAGGAGGAAGAGGCAGCGGTCACAGAGACAACGGCGTGACCGCGGCGTGACTGCGGCGTGACCGCGGCGTGACCGCGGCGTGACCGTGGAGGAGGAGGGGACGTGGAGGCACCGGCGGCACCGGCAGAGGAGGAGGAGGCATCGGCGGAGGAGGAGGAGGCCGCGGTGGAGGAGGAGGCACCGGAGGCACCGGCGGCAACGCGGAGGCAGGGCGGAGGCGGGGCGGAGGCAGCGAAGGCAGTGGAGGATGAGGATGATGAGGCCGATGGAGGGGAGGAGGAGCAGGAGCAGAGGAGGCGGCGGTGGCCGCGGTGGAGGAGGAGGAGGCAGCGGAGGCAGCGGAGGAGGAGGAGGAGGCCGCGGTGGAGTAGGAGGCACCGGCGGCAGCGCAGAGGTAGGGCGGAGGCAGGCCGGAGGCAGCAGAGGCAGCGGAGGCAACGGAGGAGGAGGAGGATGAGGCTGGTGGAGGAGGAGGAGGAGCAGGAGCAGAGGAGGAGACGGCGGCCGCGGCGGAGGAGGAGGAGGCGGCGGCTGCAGAGGCACCGGCGTGACCGCGGAGGAGGAGGCGGTCGCGAAGGCACCGGCGGCACCGGCGGAGGAGGAGGAGGAGGTGGAGGTGGAGGAGGCTGTGGTGGAGAAGGAGGCACCGGCGGCAGCGTATAGGCAGGGCAGAGGCAGGGCTGAGGCAGCGGAGGCAGCAGAGGAGGAGGAGGATGAGGCCGGTGGAGGAGGAGGAGGAGTAGCAGGAGTAGAGGAGGCGGCGGCCGCAGAGGCACCGGTGTGACCGCGGCGTGACCATGGCGTGACCGCGGAGTGACCTCGGAGGAGGAGGCGGCCGCGGAGGCACCGGCGGCATCGGCGGAGGAGGAGGAGGCATCGGCGGAGGAGGAGGAGGCCGCGGTGGAGGAGGAGGCACCGGCGGCAGTGCAGAGGCAGGGCGGAGGCAGGGCGGAGGCAGCGGAGGCAGCGGAGGCAGCAGAGGCAGTGGAGGAGGAGGAGGATGAGGCTGGTGGAGGAGGAGGAGGAGGAGCAGGAGCAGAGGAGGAGGAGGCGGCCGCGGCGGAGGAGGAGGAGGCGGCGGCCGCAGAGGCACCGGCGTGACCGCGGCGTGACCGCGTCGTGACCGCGGCGTGACCGCAGTGTGACCGTGGCGTGACCGCGGAGGAGGAGGAGACGTGGAGGCACCGGCGGCACTGGCAGAGGAGGAGGAGGCATCGGCGGAGGAGGAGGAGGCCGCGGTGGAGGAGGAGGCACCGGAGGCACCGGCGGCAGCGTAGAGGCAGGGCGGAGGCAGGGCGGAGGCAGCGAAGGCAGCGGAGGAGGAGGAGGATGAGGCCGGTGGAGGGGAGGAGGAGCAGGAGCAGAGGAGGCGGCGGCGGCCACGGTGGAGGAGGAGGAGGCAGCGGAGGCAGCGGAGGAGGAGGAGGAGGCACCGGCGGCAGCGCAGAGGCAGGGTGGAGGCAGGGCAGAGGCAGCGGAGGCAGCGGAGGCAGCGGAGGAGGAGGAGGATGAGGCCGGTGGAGGAGGAGGAGGAGCAGGAGCAGAGGAGGAGGAGGAGGCCGCGACGGAGGAGGAGGAGGCGGCGGCCGCGGAGGCACCGGCGTGACCGCGACGTGACCGCGGCGTGACCGCGGCTTGACCGTGGCGTGACGGCGGAGGAGGAGGAGGCTGCAGAGGCACTGGCGGAGGAGGAGGAGGCATCGGCGGAGGCAGCGGAGGAGGAGGAGGATGAGGCCAGTGGAGGAGGAGGAGGAGCAGCAGGAGCAGAGGAGGAGGCGGCGGCCGCGGCGGAGGAGGAGGAGGCGGCGACCGCAGAGGTCCCTACTCTAGGTGGATATATATGGATACTTTCCTTGACTGGTCTCTATATGAAAGAATTCTAAAAGGCTCCCTCACCTTCCAAAGATATATTATTTCTAGAAAATTGTTTTGTGGGAGAAAGAATTAATCATATATAGTTTATGTCACTTTTAGATCATATGATTCCTTACTCATCAAGATAAATAGACAAGAACCAAAACCTAAGAGGCCTTAGGCCTATCCAAATCTCTAGAAGTGATGACTTCCCAGTTCTTATTGGAAAACTATGGAAGTGTCGACTTCCCACATGCACATCCCCCCTCCCATCCACCCACTACACCCCCCCCCCCCACTTGCACAACCCCCCTCCCCCACCCCCACCTTTACACCCCCCCACTTGTACACCCCCCAACTTCACCCACCAACAGACTCCCACCTACCTAGACCCCCCCCCAACTAGAACACTCTCTTCCCCACCACCCACTTGAACAACCCCGCCCCCCCTCCCACTTGCATATCCCACCCACCCCCACCTGCACAGCCCACCCCCACCCCCACCCCCAACCTGTACACCCCCCACCTCACACCCAATAGACCCCCCATTATACGCCCCACCTACACATGTTCACCCACTTCACATCTCCCCCACCTAAACACCCCCACCTGCACACCCCCCCACCCACTACACCCCCGCAGCACCTGCACCCCCCCCCCCCCACTTCAAATAAAATTGATTCACACAAATCATGATAGTTGAAATATAGAACAAAAACAAAAAACAAAGCAAATTACAATTATTGGGCATAGCATACCGCACAATGGAGGAGAAGGTGTCCGCGGAGGAGGAGGAGGCCGCGGAGGCACCGGCGGAGGAGGAGGAGGCTGCGGTGGAGGAGGAGGCACCGGCGGAGGAGGATGAGGAACCGTCGGAGGAGGAGGAGGCCGCGGTGGAGGAGGAGGCACCGGCGGCAGCGGCGCGGAGGCAGGGCTGAGGCAGGGCGGAGGCACCGGAGACACCGGAGGAGGAGGAGGATGAGGCCGGTGGAGGAGGAGGAGGAGGAGCAGAAGCAGAGGAGGAGGCGGCGGCCGCGGCGGAGGATGAGGACGCGGCGGCAGCGGCGCAGATGAGGGCTTCCGCAAGAGCTTAATTGTGTGCGGGCAGGAGGAAGAGGACCCGCGGGTTTTTAACAAATCTGCGGGACCCTTTATCAGTGCTAGTAAAAAGCACTGATAAAGGGTGTATTTATCAGCGCTAAAATGAAAAGCACTAATAAATACAACCTTTATCAGCGCTTTTTTAGCGCTGATAAAGGGGTGGGCCTTTATCAGCGCTAGTTTTAGCGCTGATAAAGGTTTCCTTTATCAGCACTTTTTTTAGCGCTGATAAAGGGGGGCACAGGCCTTGCCCAGTTTTGTGGTAGTGTCTAGAATCTAAATAGTCCACTCATATTGGTAATCATTATGATGATAGTAGGTTGTACTTGGAAGAACCTGTGACCCCAATTCCTTTTTTAGACCCTAAAATACCAAGAAGTGAAACAAGGATCTCAATCAAAAACAATGCTTCCTAAAACATTGTGCAACCAAACTATCTCCCGCACATAGAGACTACCCAAAAAATCAATAGTGAAGGTCTCTCTAATAGAAAATAATTGGGATACCTCTATCATTTGATCCAAAATTACCCATACTTCATCATTATTTCAAGGTTTCTTAGGTAATATTGTCAAAAAAATATATAGTGACATCATCCCACTTCCACTCCGGAATAGGAAGAGGCTACAATAGCCCAGAGAGCCTCGAATTCTCGGCCTTCACCTGCTGATAGGTGAAATATATCACTATGAAACCCACTATTTCCTTCTTCATTCATATACACTAGTAATATCAATGGATATCATGACACATCTTTTTTATAACAATATATATCTTCCATCTAGAAGTATGAAACTCTATCATCAGCTCCTTATGAATACCCATATAAATCCATACTCATCCACAAAAGATAAGAACATCAATTATGCTCATAGACAATCTTGATGGTGGATATCCACCATATATGATTTACCTTATATATAATTCATCTAAACCAAATAACTTATCTATATTGATCTATTCAAGAAGTACTGGTATAATAGATATAAAAGTTATAAATACTCATCTTTGGGACTCCTTAACATCAAGAAGCATGTATTCAAAGAGTTACATCATCCACCACTCATTGCAAGATTCATTCACTTCCTATATCTTCATATTCCACCTCAAGGTGTCAGTAATGATGATTACCTTTCTTGGTGTTTAATCTAGCTTGAAGTTGAAAGACTGTGGATACACAACCCACCTCCTCTACCAAAGGTTTAAGTATTACTGAGAAAAGATGTTCTTGAGGATCTTTTGGTCCATGTAAACCACAAACCACTCACCCAAAAGTGAGTGTCTCCATCATCTCGAGGTGTGTACCACAATATCAAACTTCAAATCATGAGTTGGATAATTCCTCTCATATGTTCTCAACTTTCTGGCACCATAAGCGACTAAATGACTCTCCTACATTAGAACTACTCCATGTATGACTCTCAATGCATCACATTACATAGTACACTTCTTATTGGGATTAGGTAAGGTGAATATATATATTGATGTCAATATTTTCTTCAACTCTTGGAAAGATCTATTTTAATCATTTTTCCAAACAAACTTCACCACTTGCATGGTCATCCTGGACATCGGTGCTACCAAACAGAACTCATAGATGAAGCCTTAGTAATAACCTGCTAGACCAAGAAAACTATAAATCCAAAAATCATTATTGGGTTGATCCAAAAATTCCATGAATTTAACCTTATCTAGGTCCACTAAAACTATATCATCTAAGATAACATGGCCTAAGAAGTGCACTCTATCGACCCAAAAACTACATTTTGATAGCTTGGAATAAAGGCAATTCTCCCTCAGTGTAATCCAAAAGATTTCAAGATATTTTGAATGATCATCTATAGAATGTGAGTAAAATAATATGTTGATGAAAAAAACTACCAAAAATCAATCTAGTAAGGGGTGAAAAATATGATTCATCAAGACCATGAATACCTCTGGTGAATTTTTTAAAACATATGGAATAACTAAGAACTTGTATAAGTAATACCTTCTCCGAAAAGAAGTTCAGGGTATGTCTAGTGGTCTTACCCTCATTTGGTGGTACCCTACACTCAATTTGATCTTAGATAAAATCCTAGAACCTCTCAGTTGATTGAATAGATCATCAATACGTGGAAGGGGATATTGATTCCTGACTATCATCTGGTTCAGTTTCCAATAATCCATACATAAATGTAATGTCCCATCATCCTTATTGGAAAAAATAATTGGATATCCCCCCACAGAGATGTAATATGCTGTATAAAACCCTTGTCCTCTAGATATTACAACTTGACTTTTAACTCGTGAAGATCTGTTGGTGTCATCCTATAAAGTGGGATAGAAACTGGCTCAACTCCTAGAACTAACTCAGTCATGAATTTAATCTCCCACTCATGTGTTAATCCAAAGAACTATTTATAAAAGGCATTCTGAAATTAGTCCAACCTGGAGGAAAGGTATCCTACTAAATTCCTCCATATTCTAGAACAATTGTTTCTATCAAAGCTATGGGAGAATACAATCTACATTGAATTGGTCCAACACAACTGGCCTTAAGATCCCACTCACCCTGATGTGTATGGATACACCATTTTGGAGGTAGAAGTTTAAATATCCTCTGATAATATCAATATAAGACTAGTATAGAACTGGTCAGTCCATACCATGAATTGAATTGAATCCTATCATTTCCAGCACAAAAGGTTCCTAAAGGAAATGATAGATACCAATTTCAAGAGAATACTCATTATATTGCTTGATACCCTCTAATATTAATCCCAAAAGTGTGTTAATGGTCATAACCCCATCCATTATCTTCATATCCAAACCCAACCCATTTATAAAAAGAGTGGATGGAAAAGAATGTGATGCTCCTTTATCAAACAAATGCAATCTATGGTGGATGACATAAGAATCATACCTATGATGGTTGAAGGTCCTGTGTCTAAACCAATCAAATTAGAATGTATAGGATACAACTGTCTCACCCCTCTACCTCGAGCTCCAGTCTAACTCCCCAGGGTTGTTCCATCTAAGTAGTATTGTCGCTCCTACACTAGGGTACCACATCCCCTACCTTATCCAAAACAAATAATGTAACTCTAGATACTGGTATTATAAGTGGTAGTTAAGTCCCTACTGAACATAGGTTCTATTTATAATCACATTCCACTACTCTGCTATGAAATTTTCCAAAACAACTTCTGAAGATGACCAAACCAACTGCAAAAATGGCACTCCACGGTGGTGTAAGGAAACTATGGGCACCTGTGGACCAACCTTCCACATTGAAATAACTACACAAAAACATAGTCTAAAGGTGTAATTCTACTCCCTTGACTACTCTTCATAATACTTCCCTAATAATAACTATCATATCATTGATTATTTTCACTAGAAGAATGGTTCTTGGATCTCCATGCTGAAACTTTCTATCCACCACACGGGCCCTCGCTCAAATCCCCTTCTAGGATGAGAACCTGATTTATTAAATATACGTAGATTCTTAGGTGAATTAAATTCACCTGAAACCTAATATCATAGCAAAGACCATCCTAAAATCATCTCACCCTGACAATCTCATCAACTTCAAAGGATGGAGAAAAGCATTGCAGGTCGGTCAAGTATCCAACATAGTCCATAACTAACATTAACTCCTATGTTAGATGCATGAACTCAGGAGTCTTATAATTCCTCAAAATTATAGTATAAAAGTGGATAAAAAACTTTATCTTTAATCCCTTCTAGTATTACTTTTATTTTTTCCTGATTTACTCCAGAATGTCCCACCAACACTCAGGAAGTCCACGAAACATGTATAAGAAAAGCTTCACCCTCCTAATTATGGGTCTATTAAGGTGCTTGAAGATCATCAAGATTGACTCAATCTATAAATTGGATACTTTTTTCCCTCCCTACCTAGTGAACATAAGAAGATGTTGTAGTTGTAACACTCTTGTCAACTTAGATATCAAAGGAACAGTGTGAACAGTCTCTCTTTCCATAGATTGCATGACCCTCAGGAATTTTCCTCGAAGATGAAAATCCATCTGATTCTAATAATCTAAAAGAATATTTGATTGAGCTGTATTAGTATCAGGCTTATTTCTACTCTCTAATTTCTCAATTAAAAGTTAATGAGGATTTATTTTATCTACAAGACAAACGAACTCCTTAGAACACAAGGTACACAAAAGATCAACCTCAACAGGTGATAACAATATAGAACCACTGGATCAATTTTCCTCTACAATATCTTAACAAGTGAATTGAAATAACCTAAATATTTCATTCATATCATTTATCATTATATATAACAGGTATCTCATTTCATAGTTCAGATAGGAAAATATATCACATGAAATAAATATGTCCCTATCATGAACAATTTTTTTCAATATATATACCTATGCACCTATAATGATGCATGGATACTCATATCATGACATAATGTTCCATGAGTATAAATATCAATAACTTTAACATCAAACATCAAGTGAATCACCCAAGGTAAAATAACATCAAACCATAACAATAAAACATCATGAACAAAAATCCCATCCCTGGGCACTCAGATTTTTCCCCATACATGGGTGGGATATTCCCATGAACAAGATCATACCAAGTATTGACACATCCTAGTATCCTTTCTAACTTTCCCAAATAATAAATCAAAAATAATGAAACTTGATCATTTAATGAAACTTTGTAACATCCTCAATCTTTTGCTCCCTCAAGTGGTCAAGATGGTTGTCTACATGACCTCAGGCGCACCTCCCCATATGTTAGAGGCTTAAGAATAATAGATAGGGTCTAAATAATATAGTGGGGATACTATACCATTTGGTAAATAGTTATAATGAAAGAAAAATAATATTATTAGAGTACCAGAAATAGCGGAAACAATATAATTAAATAATCAAACAATCAAAGATGAGAATAACCAACTGAATAAATCCAAATAATAAAATAATAATGTAATGATAAGATGAATGTATATAAATGGAAATATGAAATACATATAGATAAAATACTAACAAGACTCAAATAAAAAAATCTAAAAACTATTCTCCTGAACCCCATGTCAGTCCCATCTTCAAGATCCAACCCATCCAGCAACCCACAAATTAATAACAGGGACCTTTTTCCTTATCCAAACCTGCATCCATGAAATATTTTAGGGTACCAAATGGAGGACCATCCAGGGTGTGACTAAAACTCATTAGGTCAACACCATTTCTTAAAAAAATATTGTCTGAGATATATAGTGCATGAAATAAATCAAATAATGGGGTATTGATTTAATAAATTAATACTATACATAAAATAAACATGTTGTCCCTTGTGTTTTTGGGTGACACTCTGGGCCAGTCTAAAACCTACTTTGGTGACCTACTAGATATCTCTATCCAGGGAAGGATCCTCATACATTAGTTTAGATCACCCTATCAATGGTATATTCTCCTACCAAGGATGAATTGCAGAAATCATAAAATTTTACAAAACTACCTCTACCCACATGTTATATAGAATCTCTCTAACATGAATCTAGAGACTATGCATCAGGTCATCCAATATCCAATATAATCATATAATCCAAACCCAGGCATCTAGTACCAGTTTTCCTATCCCCTGGGTGGTATAAAAAAATGAACCTAGCACACATGTGTCAACATAAATCATGATTTGTATCCATACAAACTCAAAATGAAAATAATTATCTCACCCTCAGGTATCAATCGCATTGATAATAATCTAAAAAACAATATAATCAAAATCATAAGTCCAATAACACACATACCAAATATATCATCGTAATACAAAATGATCAATTTATCAAATTATCATTTATCTAACCAAATAAATTTCATTAATTCAGGTTCCTAATTATCGTCATGTTTTTTCCAACCTTTTTCACTATGAATTTGGCCCTAGTTTTATCATCACATCAGTTAAAAAACATAGTCGAAGATATTCTTCGTTAATAAATCACAAAACGTATATGTTAGTCAAATTCATAAGATTAATCCAACAATAAAACAATTTTTTCCAATTTATCACAAGTCTCTAATGTCAAACTTACCAAGACTCAATAAGTTCCATAGATGGAACACCTATAGGGTGTCCATAGGTCTTAGTCTCACAGAAATACAAAGGAAAGTTTAAATATGGGGTTATCATCAAAAAGGGATTATCCAATTTATTTATTTGTGTGTGTGGTGTACTCGTGCAATTTCACGTATTTCATATACTATGGATAATTAAATCAGACAAAAAGGGATAATATTTTGACCACCCACCTTTATCTGATGAGTAAATAAATTATTTCAAAAGTTAACCCCAAATTTAATGAAGGTGAAAAGGATCAAAAGAAGAATTATGATCAATCAAGATCAAAATCAACACCTAATTCCATGGTAGTTAAAATATTACATCATGATAATGGAGAACAAGTGAAAAAGAGGAATAACCCAAATCAAAACAACTCACCATGGATCATATGCTTTATCAAGATGTCCAAAAGGTAATAAATCACTCCAAGATCACTTGTAGATTCCTTAGGATTTGATATATAAGGGTTATACATGGATAAAGAATGAATCAAATGCACAACATGGATTTAAAACTGTTGATCCTGATAAATACACAGAGTGTAACCCTTTCACAATGTGTATTTCTATATTTTCAAATTCTGTTGAAAAAACACATCACCTCAGATTAAAAACAACCTAATGGAACATTATACATCGTGTGAATGTTTCAGGATTTATAACCAATTCATGTCCTGAACCAGTTTATGATGTATTCTAAATAACATTTAAAACATGTAATGGGTTCATGGTGTATAAATTTATAGCAGACTCCCCTCATTCCAGTTTCTACAAGAAAATCTTGAACCACCCCTGAAGCCTTACAAAATCACAGATAACCCTTGTAATCCCTTGACATTCTTAAAACTAGAACTCCATTAATTCAAAAAAATATACATATATGAACTTTAGGTCATTTTCCCCAGTAAAAGATCCATATTCCCAAAAAAGGACTCAGTTTCCAAGGTTCAAGGAAGAAGAAAAATCCAAACAAAATAAAATTAATGAAAAAATAAAAGAGGGATGTAACATGAAAAATATAGAATCTAACATATTTTTTTTATTTTTTTTTAAACATGATAAAAATATGAATAATTTAAAAAAAATATTTTGTTAAGAGTGTTCACACACTCCATTTAAAGTATTAAAGGATTTTGTGAATCATGTTCATGAAAGTGACTTCATTTAAAAAAAATAGCTTCTATAAATGGGGTTCTTGAAAGCTATATAAAAATTGTATAACTTGGGTAAACCCTATTCATGTAATAATACAAGTCTAGCTTATGTGAATAGGGTTCAAAAAAGTTAGTACCATTTTTAAAAATAAATTTTAACCTAACCCCTATAAATAATTTTTTTAATAAAACTCTAATTAAAACACTCAACAGATTTACATACCTTAACTTTCAACTAAATCAAACATGCTCTTTGTCCCTGTATAGCAAGATTTAGTTTATTAATTATTTATTTCAATTCCATGTTTAATTTTATTTAATTTATTGTTAATAAATTATATTTATGTTTTTAAGTAATTATTAGTTATTCTTAAATTAGATTGTCCATCGGTTGTTGGTAGTTTCAACTCTTCCATGCTTGTTTTGATATGGTGGTGATGGTCATCCTTCCTTGGTCATGAGTTTATAATCTCAAAAATAATCATGGTACTAGAATCAAAATTTTATAATGATTTATAATATTCCAATTTAATTCTATATAAGTGATGATTTGCAAGGAATAAATCCACAATTCACTTATTTTTGTAATTTTAACAAAAATAAGGTGTTATTTTAATAAATATTTTAATTTTAATAATTAATTTTATAATCATAAACATAATATAATTTTCTTAATAATACCATATCTTATCAATAATTATGTTTTTATAATCATCCATCATAAAAATTTAAAATCATCATTCGTGTTGGTGATTAAACTGATCCATACATAAATATAATATAATTAATTTATGAGTATGAATTTAAAGTGATTTTATTACAATATAATTATTATAAAAGTATAATGATGTTTTTTACAAATTATAAAAGTCATAAATTAGTTCCAATAATAAAGGGAATGTGAAGATAAAATAAAATATGGAAATTTTTAGTTACAAAGAAGAACTTAGAGTTTCCTCTTGAAAACCTTACTTGTTTAGAGGACTTAGGGTTTCTTCTTAAAATAATTTACTTCTAAATGTGAGGAATGTGTTCATAGGAGACAAATTTTTTTAGTATTTTTGGAGATTTCTTGTAATCTATTTTCATAATTAAATATATCCTAGGTGTTTATGCTCACTAAATCCATTGTTTGTGTTACTAATTATATTACTTTATGTGATTGAATGGTTATTTTTTAAGTTTATTAATAGTTTCTTAGTGATTATTCTTATTAAAATAACTATTATTGAATATATTGAGTAATATTTTAGAAGTAAAAAAATATTTCATGAAAAATAATAAATTATATGTAATCTATTCAAGTTAGAAGTTACGATTACAGAGGATATTCATAGCATAGTACAAGTATCTAAACTCTTATTATTTTTACCTACTGGATATAGTGGGATATTATTTATTACTTAATAGTTTATTTTTATCAAAAATATAAAAATTAAAATCATTATTGGTAGTATAAGGATGTGTAATATTTAAATTTATAAAAAAGTAAATTATTATAAATTAATTAATAAGGGTAGTTTTTTTCTTAAAGTTACTTCTTCAATGGATGAAAATGAAGGAAAAAATTTTTTTTCTGACTCATTTGATGAAGGAGATTTCAATAGTTCCAATTCTAGTGATAAACTTAATGAGTTTTAAAGAATATTTAAAAAAGTTTATAAGAGAATTAAGGTATTAAAAATATCCTTTAATAAACTTAGAAACAATAATATAACTTCCAAGGAAGATATATTACATTATTATAAAAAAGTTGGACATATCATGATTTATTTCCCTCTACTCAAAGTAAAAAAATAGATCTAAATAAAGATCTCATAGGAAGATCAAGCTGTTAAAATAAAATAAAGAAATATATTAAATCTACATGAAGTGATTTTGAATACTTTAATGATGTATATAATTCTAATATGTAGGATTATAAATAAAATTAATAAGTTAAAATGTGTTTTATAGATTAAAATAATGATTTACATTCTTTTTTTCACTTATACCTGAAACCAGTGATTTTTCTTTTGATAGGCTAAATGAGTATCATTCCTTACTTTAAGATAATTGTGATTGATTGAAAATAGAATATAAAACTCTTAAAAATTATTAAGATTCTATTATTATGGAGAAAATTTTATTTTCTACTTATATTTTAGAGATTAAATCTAATTTTTTAAAAGTTAAGTCATCTAATGCTTAGAATGATAGTAATATTAATGAATTGTTATCTTAAATTTCTACTTTAAAGTTTGTTATCTATAAGTTTACATAGGGATAGGTAATTTATCAATAAAATTCTTGATTATCAAAAATATGATAAAAAATAAGATATCAGAAATAATGATCAAAATCCAAAGATATATAAAAATTACTTTTTTCTTAATCCTAATAGACAAAGAATGTCTAATGTCACTTTATTTAATTATTGGAATATTGGAAATTATGATCATGATTATAATTTAATATTTAATCAATTATAGTGTTAAAAATTATTATTTCTATAAATATTTATTTCCTATAAAGGATAGTAGATCTACTCAAATAAAGTAGACTCGTATTCCGAAATAATTAATTACTAAAACAACTAGACACAAAAGTAATGGGGTACCAACACTCCTACTTGATTTATATTTTTATAAATAATGATTCATAAAACATAAATAAAAATTGGTATATAGAGAGTTATTTTTCAAGTCATATGAGTGGATATTTCACTAATTTTTACTCTCTATCAAATATTGATGTGGGACATGTTACTTTTTGAGATAATGTAAAAATGAAAATATATTACAGTAAGATCATTTAGAAATATATAATTTTTTCTCATCAAAAAAGTTCTATATATTAAAGGGTTAAATCCCAATATTATAAATTTTTCTTAACATTTTTATAAAGTTTATTCTATTGATTTTCCTAATAATGTTTTTTGTTTATAAAGATAAAACTCTTAGATATAAAGAACTAAGAACTGAAAATATTGACAAACAAAATCTTTATTTTTTTGTAATATAATATAAATTTTTTGATTGATAAAATTAATAAATGTTGTAATTTTTGTATAAAAAATTGAAATTTTTATTTTTATTCTTTGAGGAATTTGTTTAAAAAAATTGATTCCAAATTTCCTTAAACTAATAATTGATGTAAAGATATTATATGATGTTTTTAAAATGGGTAATAAATATAAATATTAATTTAAATAAATTAATTTGGTTACTACTTATATAACATTAAAAGTTATCCACGTGTATTTTTATGGTCTTTTTATCACTATAAGCCTTTGTGGAAATCCTTTTTTTCTATTTTTGTTTTATAATTTTTCTTGATTTATATGGGTTTTCATTTTAAGGATTAAAAGTGAATATTGTGTTGTCTTAATTAATTTATTAAAACTATTTTAGAATAAAAAATATATCAAAATTATTTATTTATGAAGTGAAAATGTGGTAAATTTTAAAAACATGAAAACCACTCCTTTTACTCAAATAACAGTACTAAACATAAATTTTATAATTCATGAACACATTAATTGGATGTTTTTATTGAAAGGATAAATTATGATTTGTAATAAAATTATAATATTATGGTATATGAATATATCTTATCTAATTATTTTTGTGTTAAATTTATTAATATAGTATTTTATTCCATAAATAAAGTTCTAATAAAACTTATTTTGAAGAAAAACCATTATGAGATATGGAATGGGATAAACCATGAATTTGGATGCTTTAAATTTTTGAGATATAAAGTTTATATCTTATATACTGAGAGTAATCTTAGTAAATTTGATCCAAATGTTTATGGAGGAATATTTATTGGTTATTATAATACTTCTAAAGCTTATATAGTATTCAATAAAAATTCAAGTAAATTTGAATAATTTGTTCATGTGATGTTTTATAAAAGTGATCCTTTCAAAAATAAGAGAGCTTTCATTGATGACTATGATGATTATTTTGACAACTTGAGACTTGATTCTCTTATAAACACTAAAATTAATGATAATGGGGAAAATTTTCATTTAGAACTAGGTTATTAAGAGTAAAAAAATAAAGAACTTGAAAATGTGATTTCTAGATTACCGAGAACCTTAAAATAATATCCTTTAAATTCTATGATTAGTGGTTTAGATAAATTTTTTAGGGTAAGGAGTAATATAAATTTATATGAATTATCTAACTTTATCTCACTTATTATACCTAAAACCATAGAATAATCCTTGAATAATGGTATTCGGTTTTTATCTATGTAGGATGAGTATAACAAATTTGAGTGAAATAATTTTTTTCAATTATTTGAGATAGTTTTTGACTATCCATTTATAGGAATAAAATGGTTGTTTAGAAATAAATGTAATGATAAATGTGTAATTACTAAGAATAGGGATAGATTAATGGAAAAAGGTTATAATCAAGAGGAAGTAAAAGAAAATTATGAAGCATTAAAACCTATTTATAGGTTAAAATCCATTGGGGTCCATCTTTATTATGAAACTTATATTGATTTAAAAAAATCATATGGATATTAAATCTTATTTTTTAAAATGGTTTTCATGTAGGGGAAGTTTATATTGAAAAAACTCTACATTTGTAAAATATAATTATTATAAATTATGCTTTTAAAACTTAAAAAAAATTATATGGTCTTAAATAGTCACCTAGATCTTGGTGTAAAGGGATTAGTTCTTTTATTTTGTTAAATATCTTTTATATGGAGGGAAAAACCTACTTTTTTTAACAAAATTTCATCAACAAGTACCTTTATTGATCAAATATATGTTGATGATATGGTTTTTTGTTCAAAAAAATATGATTTATGCAATGAATTTTCTAAACTCATGTAAAAAAAATTGAGATAAGCATGATGTGTGATTTAAATTTATTTCCTAGTTTTAAAAAAATTTGAGAGACCTTGGGAATATATTAAATCAAATAAAATATATAGGATATTTTATTAAAAAAAGTAAAATTGAAAAGGTTTAAAGTTTAAAATAATAGAGCATATGGTACTCATATAAAATCTAATATTATTCTTGACATGGATAAATCTAGTAAACCAGTTGATAATAAATTACATAGAGGAATAATTATGAGTTTTTTATATATTACTACGAGTATATCAGGCATTATGTTTGTTGTGTGTCTTTGTGATATATTTCAAGATAATCCTAAATAATCTCAAAAGAAAGATTCTAAAAGGATTTTAATGTATTTTAATGATTCTATTAATACTAGTTTTTTTCCTAAAACTTATGGATTTGATTAGATTTCATATTTTAATGCTAATATTATAAGTTTTAGATTGATACATTAAGAACCTCAAGAACATATTAGTTCTTCTGAAAATATTTAGTTTCTTAGTCTAGTGAAAAGAAACAATCTTTTTTATTATCAATAGCTAAAGTTGAATATGTTTCAGTTAGGATTTATTTTAATCAATTATTGTGTATCAAACATGTTTTAAAAGAATTTTTATTTTATATTAAACATTTACCTTTCAAATATGATAAAACAAGTTCTATCAACATTTTAAAAAATCCTATAAGACATTTTATAACCAAGAATATAGATATGAGGAATAATTTCTTAAGAGATCATATTAAAAAAGGTGATATTTATATAGAGTTTATTAACATTGAATATTGGTTATAAGATATATTTACAAAACCCTTTTCTTTTGAAAGATTTTATTTTAATAATAGTGAGTTGGGTTTTTCCAAGTTTACGTTATTTTATTCTATTTATATAGTATTTACAAATTTATTTATTCTATTTTTATTATTTTGTGGTTAATTATTTTATCTTATATAACCCTTGTTAATTTTGTTTCAATCTTATTCTTATATTTGTATTTTTGTTTTAATATTACATAGTGTTATTTTTTAATCATATATAGTATTTTTATACTTTTTTAATCTTATATAAGTTTATACATATGTGTAATTTTTATTCTTTCATAATATTAACTTGGTTTTTGTATTAGTTATGTGATATTAAATTTTTCAACATTTTCCTCATGTAATATTAACTATTTTTTATTTTTTCACATATAATTAATTTATTTAAATTTATTGAGTACTTTTCATATCATTCGATAAATATTGTTATTCTAGTATATTTTAATTTTATTTTTTAAATTTATTATGACTTAGGTTAAGGTTAAAATAATAAGAAAACTAATCTAATTCACTCATATTTCAAAATAAACCCTAATTTCCTTGCTTTCAATTGATTATAAAAAATAGGGAAGACTAAAAGAACAAAAACCAATTCATCCATTGTTTTGACATAGCATGTGAAGAAGGTTGATTCAAAGAGAAAATTATTTTTAGGAAAAGATATTAATTTCAATTAGATTAACATAATAAAGTTAGTTTTGAAGAAAGAATTTTTTTTTTAGAAATAAGATATTGTATTCGATGTAAAGAAGATAAAGTATGCCTATGAAGTTGAATTTAGATACGTGGAGTTTATTTTTAGGAGTACTAAGGATTGATCAAGACCAACTATGAATGGAAATGATATTTTTTTAGTTATACATAACTTGTAGAGTTCTTTCACTGCCCGCATGAAGAAAGTTCACTTTACAGTAATTTTTTTGTATATGATAGAGAGATTAAGGTGGTGGATTTTATGTTTTATTTTGTTGGAACAACTAGTATAAATAAATGGAAGTTCAATTTATTAGAACCTGGGTATAAATTTCAACATAAATTCATTCAAATATGGATTACTCAATGATATGTTGAATTTTAAATGATATCATTTTAGGATATGTATCTTTTATATATGTTATTGAAAGAGAGGAGATTCAATATATGATGACATTTAGAGATCATTTGTCATGACCCTCCTTCACCAAGATGAGGGAAGGGACAGCAGATTGCCAGACCCTTCCTTCATCAAGTTGAAGGAGAGATAATGACCCCTGAGACTCGCCTTTAATAGGTCCCGGAGTGGCGACTAGCACCAAGGGTATAGAATCACACACAAAAATGGAAGGCATTACCCTTTTCTTTAATAGGATCAGAAGATAAGATGATTAAACCCAACAACGCCAAAATTGGAAGTAAAAGTAAAGACAAAGAAAACCACTCCCATATGCATGCTGTAAAAGTAAAAGCGAGAAAGTACTAGGTGTCTACAAAGGTAAAGTGCCAAAAGCAAGAAAAGCAGCAACTGCAACGGTCCCAACAGTCGAGCTATTATAGCCTTGCACGATCCCCGAAGTCCTCCTGGAAACCTGAAAGTAGTTTTACATATGTAGGGTGAGTATACAAGTATACCCAGTAGGAAAAACAAAATACTCTCGTGCACAAGTGCGGAGGCATTATAATGCCCTTTGAGAAAGGAGATAACCAAAGCACCTAGAAAGGAAAAACTATCCACCCAAGCCTCGCCAAGGCACACTCCCCAAATAATTCAAGTCAAGTAAGGTATAGTAATAGCACATCGATGTATGGGTACCCCGTGCCACTTTCCCACTAGTTATTGAAGACATCCTACACATCGAACCAATCCCACCATTCTCACCACAGTCCCACAGACACACCCATCCGCACATTCCTGGGCCACAACAACCATCCTGCCCGCAGACAACTGGGCCACAACAACCACACATAACCATGCCCACAAACACCTGGGCCAGAAAACTACTGCCACGCCCAAAGACACCTAGGCCGAAAAGCTACTGTCATGCCCGAACACACCTGGACCACATCTCAAAGACACTTGGGAAACAACCTGCCCGCAAACACCTGGGCCAACCATCACAACTACCCTGACCGAAGATTCTTGGGCTAATAATGGAGCTCAGGCCATCACAGCCTGCCCGAAGAGTCTTGGGCTATTTGGGAAAGGGAGCAGAAAAGGAGCTAATAACCAGCCACTCACAGGAGTGTTGGTAAAAACACCCTCCCCCATTAAATGGGGGTGTTCAGTACTAAATTCTCAACTTGGGTGGGGTGCGAATAAGAAACAGAAGAACTATAATTATATATATATGTAACACACACTCAAACCAACCTAGGGATCCACACCTAACCCAAGAACGAATAGCCTAGTCACTACTCATAGAAAGCATACTACTCAAAATCGTGTCACAACTCATTCCCAGAATCAATTTCCCAATTAACCCATTCTTATTTTCATGTTCAAGTGATCCCATTTAAGTAAATTCTGCACTACTGGGCAACTAACAGGAACAAGCACAAGCCTAGGGGAAAAATTTACGGCCAACAACAATTTAAACATTCACACCCAGTTCTCTTGTAAATTCACATCAAAGTGAGATCCCTCCAAGTATTGGAACCAAAGAAGGCTTCAAGATACAGCCCCCACATCCCCATAACTATGGATAAAAAGGTTTCACAAAAGAAGAGGATTCCACCACAATTCATGATATAATCAGAGCAACCACAACCCCTGATTCAAAACCAGCAATCGTGCCACATTAGAGGATCCCATGCTCACCCACATCACCCCATAAGAAAACAAACAGAACTATTCAACTACTACCAAAATAGAGTGGAGAAACTTCCAGGTTCAAGCACATCATTTATCTATTTCCTCTTTCTGTTAGTTAACTGTGGTGACCACACAATGGTATATATTTGTAGGGAATCCATTTAATCCACAAAGTTTACATGATTAACAAGTTTCTATGTTGCATCCATTTAATCATCACAGGAGACAAGAGTTTATTAGTGCATAGAGAAAGACCACCAGGCCATGATTTTTAGTAGGCATAAATTCATACATTTCACAACATATAGCAATTAAAAAGAGTACAGCAGAAAACCAAACGCACCCCATAATCCTTTAACAGTCCGTTTACTATATTTTTTAAGGTTTGGTTAGCCCATTCCCATAGAAAAAATAGCACACACACCCCACATGATACACATAAAGGAGAGACAAAGTAAAATCCCTACTTGATTGATCAAAGATCAAAGTTTTTCTCCACGCGCTAGGAACAGGGGATGCGCGGCTTACAAGGGAGGAATTTTGTGGACTCCAAGATGTGCAGAAGGCTCCAGCAGAGGCTCACCAGAAGCCATGGGAAGAAGGACTCCAAGCGTGCCAAGAAGAAGAAAGAAATTCAACCGAGAAGAAAAGGATAACTCTAGCGGGAGATATAAAGAGGAGATTGGGATATGGAATTTTGAATGCCTGGAAAAATGGATTGTAGTTTCCTACGTGGGTGGGTAGTTGCACACGATGATATCAATGATTTATTTAATATCCCCCATCGGGGATGTTTCTCGGGATTTTTAGGAGTCAATTCTAGGCTTTAAATGACTTTAAAAGGGTATTAAGATTAATTTACGTCAAAAGAAACTTTATAAGAGGGGAAAAGTCAAGTACTGGAAAAAAAAGTAACAAAAGGCTCGGTGAGGCGACACGGTGCCACCGTCACGGCACCACTGTCACGGTGCCGTCGTGACCAGTGCCACCGTCATGGTTCCACCATCACCATTGCCACTGTCACGGTGCCATCGTCATGGTGGAGCTGTGTTTTTGGTAAAGTAATGTCCAGGGGGGTGGGCCATTAAACCAGATACCTCTCAAACTATTCTCACCCTCTAGAATTAAAACCATACCCGAAGAAAGGAGAGGGGTCCGAAAGATACCTCTCAGGAGTAGACCTCCTTGTTACCAAGGAATTCCCCCTTTCTCATGTAATCATGCAAAACAAAGATTCAAACTATCTGGTCATGTGGGTGAGGGGTTTCCCTTCCTCCATGTTAAGATACTATCCTCTTTGGGTGGAACTGACTCGCTCGCATGGGTTTAAGCACATCCAATTTAAGGCATCTTAACTAGGGATCAGGTCCTCCACTCCCCACATTTCAGGACACTTCACACACGTCCACAGAAAAAGGAAACCACACATTCCATAGTCAACACAGTAAGCATTCCATCAACCAAGTACAAACAAAACAGAACAACTCAAAACAGCTCTAGGTACTGGGCACGCATCTGTGTCTCCCGTTCCCAGGTACTCTCCTCAAGCCCACCATGCCTCCATAGCACACGAACCAAGGTAATGGTTTTCCCATGAAGAAATTTCTCTTTACAGCCCTCTATCATCACTGGTCGCTCCATGAACGTTTCATCATCCTTGATGTCTAGCTCTCCCCAGTCGAGGACGTGTGAATCGTCATGGAGATACTGTTGGAGCTAGGACACATGGAAGACATCGTGCACCCTTTTCAAAGGTGGTGGCAACGCCAGTTGATAAGCCACCTCGCTGACCTACTGGAACACCTCGAAAGGTACGACGAACCTGGGAGAAAGCTTACTCCCCCTGTCGAACCTTCGTTGCCCACGTCGAGGGGAGACCTTCAAGAAAACGTGGTCGCCAACCTCGAACTCCAAGGGCCTCCTCCTATCATCGGCATAAGACTTATTATGGTCCTGATCCGCCTTCATCCTCTCACGTATAATCTAAACCTTCTCTATCGAGATCTGCACCACCTCCGGGCCAAGAACACATGCCTCCCCAACCTCTGTCCATCACACGGGTGAGCGACATGGCCTTCCGTAAAATTCTTTGAATGGATCTATGCCAATGGTAGAGTGATAGATATTATTGTAGGCGAACTCTACCAGAGGAAATTGTCACACCCATGATCCCCCAAAGTCTAGGACACATGTCGCAGCATATCCTCTAAGGTCTGGATGGTGTACTCTGTCTGTCCATCTGTCTGGGGGTGGAAGGCAGTGCTAAGACGTAGCTAGGTGCCAAAAGCATGCTGCAATCCCCTCCAGGCTTATGAGGTAAATCGTGCATCCTTATCTGATATTATAGGCCTCATAACTCCATGCAATCGCACCACTTAATCCATGTATCTCCGTGCTAAAGCATCCACTGCACTCGACTCCTTAATTGCCATAAAGTGAGCAGACTTTGTCAACTGGTCCACCACCACCCAGATAGCATCACAGCCTCCTTCAACCCTGGGTAGCCCTATGGAGAAATCCATCGAGATGTCGTCCCACTTCCTCTCGGGGACATCTAAATGTTGCAACAAACTACCTAGAACATGGTGGTCAACCTTCACTTGCTGACACACCAGGCACTTGGCCACGAACTCTATCACTGCCCGCTTTACCCCGGGCCACCAAAACTATCCCCTCAGGCCCTGATACATCTTGTAAACTCTCGGGTGCACCGCCAGGGGTGAGTTTTGGAACTCACCAAGAACTCTCTCGTGCATCGCCTCTGGAATGAACAACTTCCCTCGGAAAAGCATCTGATTCTGACCATCCCCCGCCCATCCTTTCGAGGCATCACCTTGGGTAACCCAGTCACGCATCACTTCACTTTCTGAGTCTACCCACTGGGACTCCTCCACCTTCCGTAGAAGATAGGATTTCACTGTCATCTGATACAGGCAACCTCTACCACTATCCATCCTCGCATCTAGGTGCAGGGCAGCCAACTCCTCCATCACCTTCCAAGCATCTGCCGAATCTTGAACCGCATCCTTCTATGACTTCCTTCTCAAGGCACCAGCCACTACATTCCCTTTTCCTACGGTGTAGGAAATCTTTAAGAGGTAGTCCTGAAGGAACTCCATCCACCTTCTATGTTGTAAGTTCAGGTCCCGTTGAAAGAATACATACCTCAAACTCTTGTGATCCGTGAAGACCACAAAGTGTTCCCCGATGAGGTAATGCTTCCACAACTTTAGTGCAAACATGACCGCGGAAAGCTACAGATCATGGGTGGAATAATTACGCTCATGAGGACGTAACTTCCTAGACCCATAAGAGATCACCCCTTGTCGTTGCATCAGCACACACCCGAGGCCTTTTCCTGAAGCATCACAGAACACCTCATATGTCGCCCCTTCTTCTGGAAATCTCAGCACTGGGGAACTAACCAACTTCTCCTTCAGATAGTTGAAGGTTGTCTCGCACTTCCCACTCCACACAAAATCCTGGTACTTCTTGGTCAATGCCGTCAAAGGTGCCGCAACATGGGAGAAGTTGGGTATGAACCTCCGGTAGTAACCTGCCAGCCCAAGGAAACTACAAACTTCTGCCATGTTCTTGGGTGCTGCCCAAGAATCAACTGCCTCAAACTTCGATGGGTTCACTGCTATCCCCTGCTCAGACACCATGCGCCCAAGGAAGTGCACCTCTCGTGTCCAAAACTGGCACTTGGACAAATTCCCATAGAGCTGGTGCTGTCGGAGGACTTCTAAAACTGTCCTCAGGTGCTCGGTGTGATCCTCCTCTGATCTTGAGAAGATCAGGATGTCCTTAATAAACACGACTATGAACACATCTAGGTATTTACAGAAGACAGAGTTCATGAGTCCCATGAACACGGCTGAAGTGTTCGTTATGCCGAACGGCATGACCATGAACTCAAAGTGGCCATATATGCACCTAAAGGTCCTCTTTGATATGTCACCCTCCTTCACCCTCAACTGGTGATATCCCAACCGAAAATCGATCTTAGAGAACCATTCTGACCCCTTCAACTGGTCAAAGAGATATTCTATCCTTGGAAGAGGGTAGCAATTCTTGACCATCACCTGATTTATTGTAAAGACCCATAAATTTCAGGGAAATTTTTTTCTTAATTTTCTTTGGAATTTTACAAGAACGCAGTTTCTGACGGCACCTGATTCTGAGGCCCGGTGTGCCCGGAATCATTTTCCGAAGTTTGGCTCGGGTACGTTCAGTGAACGAACGAGCGGGTTTTTCTAACTTTTGAACCGGTGTCCGGAATCGAATTCTGAGGGCACCGATGAACTCGCAGCGCCGATATTCGCTTAAGGAGACCTTTTCTGAGGTTGCATTTTATGCGGGTTGAGAGTTAGTTTTGGGGGATTTTATATGAAGTTAACTAAATTGTGGAAACACAATTTTTATTTTTTAAAACCATGTTGGTTATATCCTCCCAAAGGGAGTTAGAGGTGGGACCCACATCCACTTAACCTACCTTGAGAGGATTAAGTGTGGTGGGGCCCACATGAACCCTAACTCCTCAACTCCCCTTTAAACTCCCAATAACTCCACTCAATTTAATTTTGACAACTTGAGTTTTAAATGAGATGAGTTATTGTTTTTCAAACTTTCTAAATTCAAAGTGTTTTAGTTGTGTAAATAAAATAAGCCTTAGGCTTATTTTATTTTGGTTAGTTTTCTCTTGTCACCTTGAGAGGATTTGGTAAAGCTTTCTTCTTCTTCAACCACGACGAAGAACACTTAGGCTCCGACGAAGAACGTCGTCACCATAAGAAGAGAAAGACGTGTCATCTCTTCTCTTCTTCTCAGCCGGTGTCTTTCCGAAGAACGACTATGTCGATTCTATCAATCTTCTATCCGTGTCAACGAAAGTAGACGCCGCTTCCTCCTCGGGCTTTCTCCGACAGCTTACGAGTTTCTCCAGCGACGCCCGACCTCCGCGATGCTCGTCTTCCGCGGGTCGTCGATGAACACCGCTCTTGAAGCCGAGGTAGGGGTTTTATTTTTTTAATTGTTCGTGAATACCAACTTGGTGATGATCGTGGATTAAAACCCTTTTTGTTATCGAATAACGTGAGGGGGTCGGACCGCACAAACACGGCCGACCCTCCTCTTTTTCTTCGTGATGGTTTCTTGAGGTTGGTACGATAAAACATGGTGTGGTCGCACCACGCAGTATTTTGCGGAAGATACGCGCGACGCCGTCGCGCCGCGCCGTGGAAAGAAATTCCAAGAACGCGACGCCGTCGTGCCGCATCAAAGGAAATCAAAGGCTCTGTGGCCGGAGCGGGGCCGCGGCGAACAGGCGCAGTGTCGTCGCACTGCACCGGACAGCAAAGGTCGTGGCTGGTTCCGGGCCGCGGCGGAACAAGGTGACCGGCGGCCAGCCGGGCCGCCGGTGTTGGAAGCCGGAAGGGGACCGGTCTTTGCCGGTCCCGTTGAGAGGGAGCCGGCCGGCCAAGTCGGGCCGGCTGGAATGGAGAAACCCGAGGGAATTTAATTCCCCCGGCCAGCGGAATGGCCCCCCATTATGAGGGGGGGCGGTTACAAAGGGGGGCAGGCGCCCCCCGTTTTCTCAATCAGCTCAGCCAAAGGCCGAGTTGGCAGCGCGCCCAGCGCGCTGCCTTGAGCCGGACCGGCGCCTGGCCGGTCTGCCAGGCCGGGCCGGGCCGCGCCGAGCCGGGCCGACCCTGTCCTGGGCGGGTCGACCCGGTTCGGGCCAACCGGGGGGTCTCGGGCCGGGTCGGCCCGGGCCCGAAACCCCCGATACCGAACTGTTTGGGTTCAAATGCCCATAACTCGAGCTACGGACCTCCAAATGACGCGTCGTCAGCGGAGATGCGATCCTTGGATTGAGACGGTCGTTTTGATATATCGCACTCAAGTTTTTGGAGAACTTTGTGTTCGTCCAGGTTGGTTCGTACACGAAACCAACCGGGCCCTCGGAGCGGAAACGCTCGTAACTCGAGTTTCGGACGTCCGAATGACGTGCCGTCGACTTTGTTGATTTCCTCTAGGTGAGACGGATCTTTTGGCTTACTCCGCTCGAGGTTTTGATGTCGTCGGAGTGCGGTCGGGTTGGTTCGCTCACGTAACCAACCGGGCCCCTGGAACGAAAAAGCCAATAACTCACAGATCGGGCGTCCGATTGACGCACCGTCTATCTCGTTGTTTTCCTCTTGTTGAGATGGAACTTTTGGCATGCTTCGCCCGAGTTTTGGATGCAGTTGAGATACAGCCGGGTTGGATTGTACCCGAAATCCAACCGGGCCCCTGGAACGGAAAAGCTGATATCTTTCTGACCGGACGTCCGTTTGACAAACCGTCAGCAGCGTTGTTGATCACGTTGTGAAACGGTCCCTATGAGTATACCCTATGAGAGTTCGGGGTACAGTTGAGATATGGCCGGTTTGGTTCGCACACGAAACCAACCGGGCCCCTGGGACGAAAAGGCTAGCAACTCACAGACCGGGTGTCCGATTGACGCGTCGTCTGTTGCGTTGAGACCCCTATGACGAGGTGGTCCTTTGACATACTTCTTCGTGGGACTTTGAGATACTTGGAGTATCGACTTGTAGCTCGTGGAGCGGACCCTCCTAGAGACGAGCGTACGGAGTACGGATACCGTAGAGCCGGCAGAGACCTGAAGACTGCTTGTCCGATTCGATTCGGAGTGACTTACGTAGCCCAGTGGGGAGCACTACTTTGTGAGGTGGCAGACCCACAGCAGAGGAGCACTACTATGTGAGGTGGAAGACCCGCGGTACTCGACAGGAGGAGTACCTCTGTAGGCTATGAGGGGGGAGCACTACTGTGTTGGGTGGCAGACCCCGGCGGGAAGCACTACTGTGTGAGGTGGCAGGCCGGCGGTACTCGACAGGAGGAGTACCTCAGTAGTCTTAGGTTAGTGAGCAGTACCTCGGAGTCGTGACAGGACTACTGTACACTCCAGAGACGGATCTCTTCAGCAGTTACGGTTTCGATAATGAAAATCCTGGTTTGAGCTGAGACTTTTGACCTTTATGTTTACCTCATGATTGAGATGGGTCACATGATAACTTAGGTATATGTATGGGCATATACCTAGGTAGTGGTTATCCGTTGATTTCACAATCCTTATGTTTCCTCATGATTGAGATGGGTTACTTGATAACTTAGGTATATGTATGGTCATATATCTAAGTAGAGGTTATCTGTTGAGATCTTCTTGTGGTTATCCTTGTTGGTTTAGTGAGACCTTGAGGGTCTCGGGGTCCCTACTGAGTATCGTTATACTCACCCCTGCACGGGCTATGCCCACACCTCGTTGTGTTGGTTGCAGACGACGAGCAGTGCTGACGGAGGCTGAGTGTTCGAGGACTGGTCGGTACCAGGAGGTGGACTATACGACGAGTCAGTACCCGGAGGTGGACTACAAGACGTGACGACTCACAGATGAGGTTGACGGACGAGAGCGTGGAGGAGGCTATCTGTACCTACCCTTCAGGTAGGATCCGAGGAGGACGACTCAGGAGCTGCTTCCTTCTTCCAGCTGTTTTTCTTTTTGCTGTTGTACCTTGTTCAGTTGTAGTCGTACTTTCTTTTGGGTTTGTATTCTGGCCCATTTACTTTTCAGCTTTTCTTTTGTACTTAGTGTTTTGCTTCCGCTTGTACTCGGTGGTGCTTGTTTTCTTTTATAAAGGCAATGCCTTCCCAGTTATCGGGATTTTACGCCTTTGGTGCTAGTCGCCATCCCCTGGCCTATGGAAGGCGGGCTTGCGGTAGTCACGACACGGGCCCTGAGGACGGTTCGTGACATTCATCCTCCTGTATTCTATGCACAGCCTAAGACCACCATATGCCTTCTTCACGAAAAATACTAGAGCACCCCATGGTGATGCACTTGGTCGAACAAAATGCTTCTTCATCAGATCGTCAATATGAATCTAAAACACCTGAAGCTCAGAATGTGCCATCCGGTAGGGGGGGATCGAAATCAGACGAGCACCAGGCTGCAAGTCTATCCCAAACTCGATATCACATCAAGGGGGTAGAGTCGTCACCTCCTTAGGGAATACGTCCATGAACTCACTGATGATCCCTGGAATTTCCACCATCTCTGCATCCACCGACTCAACTGATAGCTCAGCTAACAAGGAGAGGAGGGGTTCCTCTCACCTGCTGCCTTTCTGGCAACCCCATTCATGGATGAAGGTCACATGTCGGTCGCTCAAGTCTGAAAACACGACCCTTCCTCGGAAGCAGTAAATGATGGCACATGTAGAGAACATCCAGTCCATGCCTTGGATGACATCGTATGGCTATATCTATAACAGTAGAAGATCCCTCACTGACTGATGTGGACCTATCAACAGTCCGGATCTTTGACAAACATATAATAAGTCGGTCTGACCTCCAACTGGTGTGCTCAGCACCAGGTGAACTGGAACTCTCTCAGCGTCTAGACCTAGAGCACGGGCCAGACTAGGTGAAACAAAGGAGTGCGAAGCTTCTGTATCGAAAAAGGAATAATAAAGGGTACTAAACAAGCTGATTGTACCTCGAACAACCTCTGGTCCTACTAGAACTACTGCCTCTGTGGCATGCAAATTCCCACACCCAGCTCCTCTACCTCTCGGCTATTTGTCACCTCCCCGACCACACCCTAGTCGAGGTCCCTGAGGTCAGCCTCCTCCTACAATGTCTACCCTCGAAAGAGCAGTAGCTCGCTGACCCTACTTCTGATAAAAGGGCCTAGCTGGAAACTGATGCTGATGAAAGGGCTTAGTTGGAAACTGCTACTGTTGAGGTGAGCGCTGAACCTACCCACCGCCGCCATACTGCACTCTGTTCAGGCACTAATTCCAAAGGTGTCCATGGTTTCCATAGATAAATCATCTCGGTCCTAGGCCTGAAAATAAAGGGAAAGGTCCAGGAGATCGGAACTGGAACTATTGGGGCCTGCTCCCTGCCAGTCGAAACCTAGAGGGTCCTGATGCTGGAGGTCTGCTGCTGACAGCCTTCCCCTTTGACGAGCATGACTGGATTCCCTCTCGCAATACACCTCTCAGCATGTGCATCCTCTCCACCACTCTGGACTTCTTCTGTACCTCTAAGTATGTCGTTAAGGTTAAGGGAGTAATGGCATACTTGAGGGAAGGTCGGAGTGCCTCCTCCAAACATCTCACCTGAGACTCCTCATCCGGAAAGAGGTCCAGAGCAAAGCGGAGGAGATCCTTGAAATTGATCCCCAACTCTCTCACTAGCGTACCCCCTGTTGGAGGGAGAGTATCTCCTTCCTTTTCTCATCTTTCATCATAGAATAGTGGAATTCCACCCAGAACTCCTTCTCGAAATCAGCCCACGTCACCTCAGCCTCCCTCTTTTCCCCCAGATAAAGTGTCCACCACTGACGTGTCGCTCCCCGCATCTGGCTCAGGGCCAGAGGAACCCAATACTCCGCCATATCCCGGATCAAGCCAAAATATATCACCAGATCCTCTAGCTATCTCTCCATCTCCTTTTCAGAGGTGTTTCCCTCATACTTCCCGAGGGTCGATCGCTGGAATGCATGAAGCGTCTTTTACCACTAGTCGTCCTCCTCTTCTCGGTCAGCCCTCCATCGATCATCCGAGTCAACCTTCTGGGCCTCGATCTCCCACACAACTCATGGTCATTTCTCAGGTGCCATAGCTGCAAGGTAAACAAGGAATGCCTAAGCCCGAGTAGTGAAGAATATCGCTCTTAAATTTTTCTTAGACTTCTGATTCATTTCAAATCCCCAAAACACCCCAGAAACACGAGAACACAAGTCATTATGATGCATGTACCTTTCCTAGGGTCTCTATCCTGCAATCAGTATAGCCTCATTTGGTCATTCGGTAGGTCCAGAATCCTTGTGTCGGATCATGGGGAGGCCTAAAATCCTGTGTCCTAGTCAGTCTTCCCTGGCCTATTTCACACACCAAGATCACCCAACACTGTTGCCCTACCATCCCATGAAATCCTCATTGTACCTAACTTCAGACTCCATCTTATCTCTCAACCTCCCTTTGATACTATTCTATCACGGCCCACCTTCACCAAGATGAGAGAAGGGACAGCAGATTTCCAGACCCTTCCTTCTTCAAGTTCAAGGAGAGATAATGACCCCCGAGACCCGCCTTCAATAGGTCCCAGAGTGGATAATAGTACCAAGGGTATAGAATCACACAGAAAAATGGAAAGAATTACCCTTTTATTTAATATGATCGGGATATAAGATGATGAAACCCAACAACACCAAAACTGAAAGTAAAAGTAAAGACAAATAAACCCACTCCCATATGCATGCTGTAAAAGTAAAATCCAGAAATTACTAGGTGTCTACAAATTTAAAGTACCAAAATAAAGAAAAAAAAGTAATTGCAACGGTCCCAATGCCCGAGCTAGTACAGCCCTGCACGATCCCTGAAGTCCTCCTGAAAACCTAAAAGAAGTTTTACAAATGTAGGGTGAGTATACAAGTATACCCAATAGGGAAAACCAAAGACTCTCGTGCACAAGTGGGGAGGCATTATAATTCCCTGTGAGAAAGGAGATAACCAAAGCACCTAGCAAGGAAAAACTATCCACCCAAGCCTCACCAAGGCACACTCCCCAAATAATGAAAGTCAACCAAGAAGAAAATGAGAACTCTAGTGGGAGATATAAATAGGAGATTGGGATATGGAATTTGGAATGCCTGGAAAAATGGATCATGTTTTCCTACGTGGGGGGGGGCAGTTACACACGATGATATCAAGGAGTTATTTAATATCCCCCATCGGGGATGTTTCTCGGGATTTTTAGGAGTCAATTCTGGGATTTAAATGACTTTAAAAAGGGTATTAAGATTAATTTACGTCAAAAGATACGTTACGGGAGCGGAAAATTCAGGTACTGGAAAAAAAGGAATGAAAGGCTAGGCGAGGGGACACGGTGCCACCGTCGTGGTGCCCCCGTCACCAGTGCCCCTGTCACGGTGCCACCGTGACCAGTGCGACCATCACGGTGCCACCATGACCAGTGCCACTATCACAGTGCCACCGTCACCAGTGCCACCGTCATGGTGGAGCCGTGTTTTTGGTAAAGTAATGGCCAGGGGGTCCGGGCCATTACATCATTGAAGTTAGGGAAAAATATTGACATAACTACAATCATTATGAAAGAATTCAAACTTTAGTTTTTGAAAAGAGATAATTCACTTCAAAGGAACAAACTAATTTAAAATTGTATCTTCATAATAATATATCTACTAGAATATTGAAGAAAATTAGTTCCAGTCGAAATGAAACCAAAAATAAATTAGTGTTTATAAAAAAAATCATTGATGGTGATGGTGACGGTGATGGTGAAGTCACTAATAGAACTAAGGGGGCCTAATGATTCTAATATTGAGGGTTTGTATATTGTAACTATATAAAATAGTACATAATTTGATGATACTTTTTATATTTCACTTGAAAGTATATTTTTTTAGATAAATACTACTTCTACTATAAATAATGAACCTTAGAAGGTTAAATAAAATCAAAAATATAAAATAAATTAATTTGAATGTTAAAACTACAACTACTATTAACAGTTATAGTTTGGTTAATGTTCAACATCACTTTATTTATTTATAGAGAGAAAATAAATCTATTAATTTTGAAATTAAAAGATCTAATAAATTTTAATATGGAACTAAAAAATTGAAATTATAAGAGAAGAACCTAAAAAATAAGGTATTTTCATTGAAAATACAAGCATGAATAACAAATTTGGGGTTTAACATGAAAATACTAGTCATAATAAGTAATTTTAGGATGATATAGAAGAATATATGGATGATATACCTATGAACGGATCAAAATTGATCATAGATGAAAATATTCTCTTTCTTGTTGAGGATGATTCTATTTTTTATGATAATTTATATCAATTCACTACATGAATATATTATAAATTAAAGTAGTTAAAAGATGATTTAAAAGATTTGAAGGGTGGATTGAAGAAATCCAAGGATGTTTTGCAAGTTTGTAATAAAAAATATGTTTCAAAATATATATATTTTGAATAAATTAAGTCTAATATGGAATATAAATAAGATTTTAATAAATTTAAGGAATCTATGAAAATTCATAAAAATTTATTAAAAGTGATTAAACATATTAAATCATGTATTTTAAAGATAGTTATGGAGAAATTGAAACAATTAAATACTTAGATGTCTACTCTGTATTTTGTTGATTCTATTTATGAACTTAATGAAAAGGAAATTGATATTTAATGTGATAGTATAACATTATATAATCTATCATATTTGAATAAATAATTAATTACAAAGTTAAACTAATTGAATTTATAATAGTTTATTGATGAAAATTTTAATGCGTATATTGGTGGAATAAATGTTTATTTTATTAAATTTAGGTGAAAAGATTAAGAGGCACTTGAACTCTATTATCATGTATTAAAATACATATAGGATGGTATCAAAGATATTCATGATCACATTTCTTCTAAATATGATTATAAATATTTTGAATCTAAATATTTTTAAAGTGAGTAAAAAGTAACAGATGAACATAAAAAAAATCAGTGATGATGATTTAGAGTTGTTCAGATATCTAGTTAATATTTTTGAGAATTATTATCAAATTATGGAATAATTTCAAGAGAGTTTTAAATCTTTGAATAATTTATTTAATGTTTTTTATGGTAACTTGAGATAATTTGAAGAAAAATTGAATAAATAGTTGGATAGTATTTCAAATAAATGGAAAGAAAAGATAAATCATTTTTCTATAGAATTTTTTTTGAGAAAAGAAACAAAAAAGAACAATGAATTTGTATTAATATATATTAAGACAAGGTGATGAGATAATTCTAGAATTAAATAATTATCAAATCGTGAATATATTAGATATATGTGGTAATACACTATATGAACTGAGTGATAACATAGTTCTTGGTCCTATAATATGATACGCAGTTATTGTATCTAGAATTTGGTTACAAAAATATTTTTGAAAATAAAAATATTTTCATGATCAGGTTTTGATTGATCCTTTATACAAATATATAATGGATATAGCTATAGTTCATAATAAATTTATAATATTTTTGGAACTTTATATTATGTTACCACCTCTTAATAAACCAGTTTCTAGCTCTTCTTCCAAAAAAATACTCCTAAACATAAAACTTCATATCCTAAGAATATGGATCAAAAACCATAGAATCTAAGGAAAATTTATTTTTTTGTGTTGGCTTGTGATTTTTAGATGAATTTTTTGGATATATTTTTATATTTGTATTAATTATTTAATAATAAAAGTTATTAACAAATCTCAATTTAATTCAGTGTTATAAAATTTTTATTCAGTGTAAAATATTATTTCTGTTATATATTTATACATATTCTATTTTTTATATTACAAAAGGTAAGTATATAACTAATAACAAAAAAATTACTATAAGTGTTCAGATTTCATAATCTATATTTCATGTTTTAATTGAATTTTTTTTTTAATTTAATATTATGTAATATTTCTTGTTAAAATTTATAGGTTTTGTGATCATCAAAAAAAGGGATATTGTTAGATATTTTTTATGCTCAATCATTATAGTCCTATATATCCTATATTTTGATGCTTAAAAATAATTATTTATGCGACTAATTATTTTTCTTTAAGTGAATAATATGTTAATTATTAAGTTTATTAATAGTTTATAAATTATTATTCTTTTTGTAATAATTATTATTGAATATCTTGAAGAAAATTTTAAAAGTTCAAAATCTTATGTGAAAAAATATTAACCTTATAAAATCACTTCCAGTCAAAAGTTAGTCATATATAAAAGAATTTTATAATTAAAAATACTTACATATAGAAAGGTTTTTTTAAAATATATTTATTTTTGGATTTAATCTTATATGAAAAAATATACTGAGTATAAAATCTTACATGGCAAGATTTTATCCGTACGTGAGTTGTTCAACGTGCATGTAACGACCCAAACTTTTGAATAATATTTTTTTCCTGAATTTGTGTGTTATTTAATTTTGTACGCAAAAAAATTATATCATTTAATTAATAAAATGAGTATAATTGAAATGTGTCCTTTGGATTTTGACCATTATATAACCATTGGTTAATTATGACTATTAGTTCATATGACCATTGAAAACTAAGATCTTAACATTATGATTATTTTTTATAAATACAAAAGATCGTGGTTAATTAATACAGAAAGAAGAGTCGATTGTCTCATCCAGTAGACTCGGGTTGTATGAAGACCATATTTTGGAGCTTGGGAAGGAGTTATAATCACTGGGATTTGCTCTGGACCAAGCCCAATCTGAGCTTCAACATGTTAAGCTTGAATGTAATTGCATACAGGAGAAGTTCAGGCTGATAGAAATTCCCACTCGGGCAATGTTGTCCGAGCCACCCCAAGATTCTATCACGATTACACACCTTTATCTTAGGTTCTATAGAGGTGTTATAAGGGGCTATGCAATGAGCCCTTAGTTAATTTGTGTAATCCTTTTTTATAAATAAAATTGTTATTTCTTATTATTGAAAAAATTTTGAATTTAAAATGTCAAAATAAATATAGGATGAATTTTTATAAGTTTCATATTATTGACGAATATTGAAAAAAAAATTATTTTAAAATATTTTTTATACTTTAAATAATTAAAAATGTGAAATTATTTTTAAAAAATGGACATATACAATTGGGATCAGTAAGAAATTTAGAGTCTAATAAGATCAACTTATTTTTTGGTGAATAGTAAATTATGAATAGTAATATTTCCCTTATGAATAGTAATATGACCAATAGAATATTAACCTAAATTAATTAAGTATAAATATAATTTAGTAATATTGAATGATAATATGATATAATAGCATAAGTAAATAACTGGTTCAGAAATTATTAGTAAAGTATTAGTATTTTTTTAGGTAAATAGTGATTTTACATAAAAATTAAATATCTCATATTTATAAAATTATTTTCATAAAATGGAGTTAATTTTTGAATTCATAACATTTATATTGAGTTAGGGTGAATTTATAATATTTTTATAAAATGTTTTGTTTTTTGGTGAATAGTAAAAATACAATTTTTGAGTTTTTAGTGTGTTTTATGACATTATAATTATGTAATATATAATTTAAAATTATGGTAAACTAATTTGGATTAAAATATTATATGAGGTGTCCCAAGTGGCCAAAAACATGGGCAAATACCAAGGGAAATCCCATGGTTTTTCAAATACCACTAATGAGGTGTCCCTTGGAAATTAATAAAATATTCCCTCACTTTTGCTATAAATACCAAACCATTTCATCATTCATTTAATTCCAAATTCCTCTTCAAAAAATCTCTGATATTTTTACCTACCAAGTAGTACTTCCAATGTTCCCTCAATCCTCCAAGGTCCCAACCTTCAAGTTTTTGAATTTACTCTTCAAGGTAAGGGGGCCTTTCACCCTCCTCCTTTAATCAAAGACTCCCTTTATGTTATGTCTTTTAGTTTCCATTTTCTTATGTTGGGGTATGTTATTATATATCCTTATTTATATCCATTTTATTTCCAAATTATGAGAGACCCTTATCTCTCTCATCAACTAATTTTTTGAAGTTTTAAGTGACGTTGTTAGGCTGCTGAATTTTCACAAAGGAATTCTCAACGTCTCTTTTTCCATTCAAGTTCTCTTCCATGTGGTCTGTATTTAATGTTTTGATAACATGTTCTTATTTAAATTTTATTATAACCATATACTATATTATTAGTATTTCATTAATGGGTGACCCTTATCCCCTCTATTTTTAATATTTTCTAAAACCTTTTTACATAGTCGTTATGCTACAGAATTTTCGTCTCTAAATCTCTCTCTTTTTCTCAAAAATTTATCTTATTTTATTTATTTTAATACCAAAACCTATTTAATTTACCAGGGTATTCATCAATACATAATAATTATATATTTTTTTCTTTAATTAATGAAAAAAAACCTCATTCCCTTTCTGTGTGTTATAAATGATATAATGATCATGTTTTAAAGCACTTTTTAAAACGTTGCAATTTTGATATGAAACTCATTTCTTTTATCCTATTTGGGTTATTTATGAAATTTTTTATTATTATTTATGTGGATAAAATGAAAATAAATACATATTAATGGTTCACTATAATATCACTCCAATTAATTGGGTAAAGAAATTAATCTCTAGAGAGGACAAGTTTTATGATACCTTGGTAAATAACTTTGGTAATTTTTATGACACCTTGGGGGTGGACTTTGGTGGTATGCTTATGAAAGAATGAACTAAATTTTTTATAAACATTTTCAAGATATTATTAAAGTTATTATTATCATTATATGTCTATTACCATGATTTTATGGTATTTCCTCATGTTCTTATTGTATTCTCTCAAGTTCACACGTAAATTGTTTTCCCTATTTTCCCTTACTGGGCCTTATGCTCACCCTTTCCTTTGATGTATGTCCCCAGGTTATGAGATGAAGTAATTGAAATTAGGATTAACTTTAAATAATACTTTCAATAGGATTAAAATAATTTTATATCTATTCATGTATTATATACCTTATTTCCAAGACACTAGATTTTAAAGACCCTCTGTTTGTAAAATTTAATGAAAAGTTATGTAATAAAAAGGCGGGATGATATAGTTGGTATCAACAGATAGTTTATTTATTTTTAGAAATTAGGATATGAAAATTTTAGGAATAACCCTATAGGAAATTTTAAATATAGGAAAAATTCTTAGTATTTTGGTGAAATATTAAGTAAGTGGCTTCCGAACAAATAGATTATTTTCTGGATACGAACAAGTGGATGTGGATCTGGCATATATGTATCTTAGAATAAAACCCAAAAACACCACTTTTATATAGACTCGAATGGGAACTAGTTCATGATAATGGGACTTTCTTCATTCCTGGTTTGAAACTCCCATGGGGAATGTTTGCTTAATCATAAGCTTTTTATGAATCATTATGAAAGATTTATAGAGAAATATAATTGTTGTTAAATAATAATTTGTTTAAACATGAAGTTTTAAGACATAAAAATCCTTTATAGTTATAAGATTTTTAAATGAAATAATATTCTCACTAAGATTATATTCTTTTAGAAAATATCAAGCAATAGGACGAACCATGAAAATTGTGACCATAATAGACCATGTGTTGATGGTCCTCTAATGGAAGCTCGAATAGAAATTTTCATGAGAATCATGAACTAACTGACTCAAGTTATGGGAAATAACTTGAATCAAGTTTAGAGACCAATCTCACCATTAAGGAAAAAACTTTATGTTGATTCCTTTAGGAATCAATAACCACCAACCTTCATTGGATCTACTGAACCATTGATTATTGAACAGTGGATCAGCTCTATCGAGAAGATCTTTTTTATACTCCGCTGTTCAGAACAAGAAAACTTCACCCTAGTTGTTTACCACTTAGAGGGATAATATGATTAGTGGTGGGAACTAATTAAAAACATGATTTCAAGAGTTTATGTTGAAGCTTTGGAGTGGGAAGAGTTCAAAGGGATCTTATTCAATAAGTATTTCCCTCATTTGATGAGAACAAAAATAGAGGAGTTTATTGAGCTGAAGCAGAAGGATAATGAATCTATTGGAAGCTATGATATGAAATTCACAAGACTTTATAATTATACATCAATATTTTTCAGGGATCCTAATGTGAAGGTTGATAGATTCTTTGGTGGACTAAGACCTCATCTGTGGAAGAATCTAGCCAAACAAGACTATGATAGCTATGAGGAGATCATGTGGAGTACTATGAAAGTAGAACTATAGTTAGGTGAGATGTAGTGGTTTCATAAATCCAATGATAAGAATATATAAATGGAGCCAAGCTTAGGGAGGATATATTATCAGGTAATAGGAGGTAATCATATTCAACTTCCCATGTGTAATAAGTGTGCGAAGAAGCATTCGGGGAACTGCCTCCTCAGGAGCGGGAAGTGTTACAAGTATGGAAGAGATAGTCATATCGAGTGGAATTTTTTTAGTGAGGTGAAGCCCCAACTTTAAAAGACTAAAGACAAAGGGAAGATGGTTCAGGACCTACCTGATGTTCAGTTCTTCAAGTGTGTAAAGATTGGGAACCTTTCCAATCACTGTCCAAATTCGTGGACAGTGGAGGGGAATCATCATCAGCCTCAGAAAATTCCAAGGGATCAAGGTAATTATTTTTCTATCATGATAGCTGATGTTGAAGCTCAAAATGATGTGGTGGCAGGTACTCTTGTTGTTTTATCAAAGCTAGAAAGTACTTTGTTTGATTCTGGTTCTACACATTCTTTTATTTTCTTAATGTTTTTAAGGAATATAGAATCAATTACTGATCTTCTAAAAGTAGAGTTATCAGTCAATAATCCTAGAGGAATTATCCAAGAATCAACATTATTTTATAACTATAGTATTTAATTTAGTGAGCACAATCATATCACAAATCTAGTATTCATTACCATGTTGGAATTCAACATTATACTAAGGATAGACTGTCTCTCAAAGTATAATGCAAAGATCAAATGCAGAAGCAAGGAAATCTTAGCAGTCTTGAATGGAAAACCTATAGTTATATTCCAAGGAGAGATATCTCAACATGGTATTTTTCTATAATAACCTCATATATCCTTCTTTATAGTGTTTATCAGTGAATAAAAAGAATGAAAAGATAGTATAAGGATATAAAATGTTCCCATCGTCTAGGAATACAATGACGTATTTCCTGAGGAGTTACACAAACCTCTCCCAAAAAGAGAGTTAGATTTATCCATTGAACTCATACCTAGATCTCATCTGATATGAAATACCCCATATAGAATGGAAAATGTGGATCTGGAAGAATTAAAGAAACAACTCCAAGATATTTTGGATAAGGGGTTTATCCAACCAAGTGTGTCTCCTTAAGGATCACGTGTTCTTTTTGTGAATAATAAGTATGGATAAATGTGGCTATGTATTGATTATAGATAACTGAAAAAGATCACATTGAAGAAAAAATACCCTATTCCATGAATTGATGACTTATTTGACCAAATTCATAGGGATCAATTATTCTTTAAGATTTATCTTCTATCTGGTTATCGTGAATTGAAGGTAAAGAAATAAGATATTCCAAAAACTTCCTTCTGATCAAGATATGGGAATTATAATTTTTTTTCCCCTTCGGCTTGACTAATGCTATTGATATTTTTATGGATTTGATGAATAGAGTCTTTAATGATGCCTTGATAACTTTACGGTACTTTGTATTGATTATATTTTGATATACTCCCAAAGTCACGAGGAGAATGAGGATCATCTAAGGGTTATTTTGAAAAATCCATGGAAGGAGAGGCTTTTTTAAAAGTTCATAAAATGATAATTTTGGTTACAACAAGTTGATTTCTTGGGGCACATTATAACTAATGAAGGAATCACAGTTGACCCTATAAAGATAAAGTTTGTAGAAGGGTGGAATCAACCTACAACAATAACTAAGATTCATAGTTTTCTTGGATTATTAGGATATTATAGGAGTTTTGTGAAAAAAAAATTATGACTTTCTAATACCTTAACTAAGTTAACTCGAAAAGGGGTCAAGTAAATCTTTTTAAAGGACTGTGAGGAAAGCTTTCAAGAGCTAAATAAGATATTTGTTACTGAACCTATTTTAACTCTTCCCTCAAGTAGATAAGGATTCATTAGTTTTAGTGATGCATCTCTGAAAGGGATTGGGTGTGTCCTCATGAAAAATGACAAGGTATTTGCTTATGCATATCGATAGTTGAAGACTCGTGAGTAGAACTATCCTACACATGATCTTTAGTTTTCTGTGGTTGTTTTTTATATGAAGATATAAAGGCACTGTATTTATGGGGATAAATTTGATATATACATAGACCATCAAAGTTTGAAGTATATTTTCACAAAAAATGAATTGAACATGAGACAAAGAAGATGGTTGGAACTTCTTAAAGACTATGATTGTTCAATTCATTATCATCCTATAAGATCAAACAAAGTATCTAATTCGTTAAGTAGGAAATACCGAGTTGTTCTATCTATGATGAGGATTTAAATAGATCCCTTGATCTAAGACCTAGTGAAAATGGACATGGGAATTATAAGGGAAGGGAAATCATCAACCCTATTTTAAATGATTTCTCAACCATCATTACTAGAGAAGATCAAAAAAGATCAAAAAAATATCCTTTGTTACAGAATAATATTTAGGTTGTGATGGATGGTAAGTTTCTTGATTTCAATATTGATGAAGAAGGTGTACTAAAATTTTGTACAAGACTATGAGTTCCAACTATTCCATAAATAAAGAAGGAGAATATGGATGAAGCACATAGATCTAATTTCTCTATAAATCCTAGATTCATGAAAATGTATAGGGACCTTCGTGGTCATTATTGGTGGGGTAATATGAAAATGGAGATTGATGACTACAGTATAATTTTCCTGGTATTTCAACAAGTTAAGGCAAAGCGACAAGTTTCTAAAGGGGTATTACAACCACTAGTAATACCAGCATAGAAGTGGTACAACATCACTATGGACTTTTTCACTAGTCTCTCAAGAACTTTCAAATTAAACAATGATATATGGGTTATAGTGGACCGTCTCACCAAGAATGAATATTTTATCTCTATTTGGGAAGATTTCTCTCTTGATCAAATTTCTAGGATTTACATTAAGGAATTTGTAAGGCTACATGGAGTTCCACTTTCTATCGTATCTGATTGTGATCCAAGTTTCACATCAAAATTCTGGAGAATTATTCAAAATGCTCTGAGTACCGAATTGAATTTTAGTACGGCCTATCACCCCCAAACTAATGTCCAGTCTAAAAGGACTATTCAAACACTTTAGGACATGCTGAGAACATTCTTAATGGAATTTAAAGGTGGATGGGATCAACATATCCCATTTGTTGAGTTCTCTTACAACAACAATTTCCACTCAAGCATTCAAATGGCTTATGAAGCTCTATATGGGAAGAGATATAGAACTCCTACTTGTTGAGATGAAGCTGGTGAGAGAAAGTTTAATGGGCATAATCTTATACAAGAGATGATAGAAAAGGTTCATGTTATCCAACAACACATTAAGGATTCTCAGAGTCAACGAAAGAGTTATGACCACATCCGTCGAAGTGAATTTGAGTTTGATGTTTGTGATAAATTATTTCTTCAAATTTCACCTTGTAAGAGAGTCGTGAGGTTTAGGAAGAAAGGGAATATCAGCCATTAGTACATTGGCCCTTATAAAATCCTTGATCGCATAGGAGCAGTGGAATATTGGCTTGTACTTCCTCCAAATCTAGCAGAAGTTCATGATGTCTTCCACATATCCTTCTTGAATAAGTACATACCCGATCCTTAACATATACTAAATCCATAGGTGGTACAACTAGAACATGACCTCTCTTATGAGAAGCATCTGGTGGATATCTTAGATTATAGAGACAAGGTTCTATGCAACAGCACTACCCACCTTGTTAAAGTGTTGTGGAGGAACCAGAAATATGAAGAATCCATGTAGGAACCAGAGGAGTATATGAGGTAGAAGTACCCACACCTTTTCTCTTCTGAGGGTATGAGTAAAAATTTTGCAGATAAAATTTCTTAAAGGGGGAATAATGTAATGACCCGAACTTTTGAATAATGTTTTGTTTCCTAAATGTGTGTGTTATTTTATTTTTTACTCAAAAAAATTATATACTTTTATTAATGAAGTGAGTATAAATGAAATGATACCTTTGGGTTTTGAAGATTATATAACCATTGGTTAATTATGACCATTGTTCCACATGACTGTTGGAAATTTGGCTCTTAATGTTGTTATTATTATTTATAAATACACGTGATCATGGTAAATTAATACAGAAAGAAGAGTCAATGGCCTCATCCAGTAGACTCAGGTCATACTAATCCCATATGTTGGAGCTTGGGAACAAGGTAGCATCGCTGGTCTTTGCTCTGGACCAAGCCCAAGCTGAGCTTTAACATTTTAAGCTTGAACATAATCGCCTAATGGAGAAGTTCAAGCTAATAGAAATCACCACTTGGGCAATGTTGTCCAAGCCACCCCAAGATTCTATCACCATTGCACACCTTACTCTTAGGTCCTATGCTGGTGTTATAAGGGGCTATGCAATGATGCCTTAGTTACTTTGTGTAATCCTTTTTTATAAATAAAATTGTTATTTCTTATTATGGTAATATTTTTGAATTTAAAATGTCAAAATAAATATAGGATGAATTTTTAGAAGTTTCATATTATTGATGAATATTGAAAAAAATAGTATTTTAAAATATTTTTTATACTTTAAATAATTAATAATGTGAAATTATTTTCAAAAAACAGGCATATACAGTTGTAATCAGTAAAAAATTTAGAGTCTGATAAGATCAACTTAATTTTTGGTGAATAGTAAATTAGGAATAGTAATATGACCAATGGAATAGTAACCTCACTTAATTAAGTATATATATAATTTAGGCATCTTTAATTGTAATATGATATAATAGCATAAGTAAATAATTATTTTAGAATTAATTAGTTAAGTATTAGTATTTTTTTAGATAAATAGTGATTTAACATAAAAATTAAATATCTCATATTTAGAAAATTATTTTCATAAAATGGAGTTCATTTTTTGAATTCAAAACATTGATATTTGGTTAGGGTTAATTTATGAGATTTTTATAAAATGTTTTGTTTTTTTGTGAATAGTAAAAATACAGTTTTTGAGTTTTTGATGTGTTTTATGACATCATAATGATTTAATATGTAATTTAAAATTCTGGTGAACTCATTTGGATTAAAATATGATATTATGTGTCCCAAGTGGCCAAAACCATTGGAAAATACAATGGGGAAGCCCATGATTTTTCAAATACCACTAATGAGGTGTCCCTTAGAAATTAATTAAATATTCCCTCACTTTTTCAATAAATACCAACCCATTACTTCATTCCTTTCATTAAAAATTCCTCCTCAATGAATATATGGAATTTTACCTCCCAAAGAGTCCTTCCAAGGTTCCCTTAAGCCCCCAAGGTCCCAAAATTCAATATTTTGAAGTTACTCTTCAAGGTAAAGAAGACTTCCACCCTCCACTTTTATTCAAAGACTTCTTTTATGTTATGTCTTTTAGTTTCAATTTTCTTATGTTGGGGTATATTCTTCTATATCCTTATTACTTTCCATTTTATTTAAAAATTATTGCATACCCTTTTTACTCTCATCAACTCATTTTCTTAAGTTTTAAGTGACGTCGTTAGGCTGCCAAATTTTCATAAAGGAATTATCAACATCTCTTTTTCTATTAAAGTTCTCTAATATGTGGTATGTCTTTAAAGTTTCCATACCATGTTCTTATTTCCATTTTATTCTACCCCTATAATTTATTATGAGTCTTTTATGAATGGTTTACTCATTTCCCCTCTCTTTTTAATGTTTTAAAACATTTTTGCATAGTCATTGTGCTGTAGAATTTTCTTCTCAAAATCTCAATTTTTCGCAAGAAATTATCTTATTTTATTTATGTGAATACCCAAACCTATTTCATTTCCTATGGTATTCATAAATACATAAAGATTATATATTTTATTCTTTAATTTTCATACATAAAACCCAAATTCTCTTTCTGTGGGTTATAAATGATATGAAGATCATGTTTTTAAGCACTTTTTAAAACATCAAAATTTTAATATGAAACCCATGTATTTTATTCTATATGGGTTATTTGTGAAATTTTTGATTATGATATATTTGGATCATATGAAAATAAATACATATTAAGGGTGTTCCCTGATAGTTCTCTAATGCATTGGGTGAAAAAATTAATCTCTAGAGATGAAAATTTTTATGATACCTTAGTGAATAACCTTGGTAATTTTTATAACACCTTGGGGATAGTCCTTGGCGGTATGCTTATGGATTTATAAATTAAATGTTGTAGACACATTTTCAAGATATTATTCAATTTCTTCTTATCATTATATGTCTATTCTTGTGATTTTATGATATTTAATCATGTTATTATTGTATTCTATCAAGTTTACATGTAAATTGTTTTCCCTCTTTTACCTTACTAGGCCTTATGCTCACCCTTTACTTTGATGTATGTCCCCGGGTTATGATATGTAGTAATTGAACTAAGGATTAACTTTAAAGAAGCCTTTAAATAGGATAAAAATAATTTTATAAGTCTTCATGTATTATTTACCTTATTTCCAAGATAATAGACTTTAAAGATCCTATGTTTGTAAAATGTAATGAAAAGTTATGTAATAAAAGGTGGGATGTTATAGTGCAGTTTATTCATATGTGATGGTTTTTATATAAAGTGAAAAAACTTATGAGCTTAGTTATATTTATAGTTTAATATTACATGAATAATGTATTATTCTTACATGAGATATAATATTTATTTATTCATAAAAAAATCAATAAAGGTGACATTTTTTTATTCAAGATATATATTTCATGATTTATATTACATAGAGAAATAAGATAGTTTATTAAGATGATGTTTGAATTTTTAAGATATTTTTACAAAGTTTTTTGGTTGATTATTTATGAATAAATTTTTTCTCAAGTTTTAAATGGCTCATTAAGAAATTTATAAATTTTAGTGAAGTTTTACTAAGTTATTAATAAATATTTTACTTAATACCAAAGGAAACTCTAATGGGTATAATGGTCACCTGCTCTTAAAGAGAATATCAAGTAGCTTTTGGATTAATTTAATTAAAATTTTAATTCTTATTTAAACTTATTATTTCAATATAAAACTCAAATTATTTAATATATTATTATTACAATAAATATACATGAATTTTTATTAAATAGTATTATTGTAATTCTAAAAGTTCTTCTACTCTAATTTTTCTTATCTTCAAGTATAAAAAGGAAAAAATGGGCAAGTATGAGATATTAAATACTATTCTAATACTATTTTTTATTCTCGAAAAAATATCTATAACCATGGATCATATTTATAACTATAATAAACTGTGATTTTTTATTTTATTTACAATTTTAACATTGATAAATTGTGTTTTTTCACAATTGTGTGTTTATTATAACTTAAAACATCACTATTTATATTTATTTTTGAGTTAAAAATTATTTTATTATGGGTAATTATGAGGATGAGGGTATGACTCCCCAAACATAACCATTCATAAATTTCATGGATTAAATAAAATATATTCCAAATACCTTTTAGGTTGATATTTTTACAAAAAATAGGACAAAAAATTAACTAACAAAACTCATTCCCATTTAACTAATAAACTTTTTTCCACTATGAGAGGAACAACTTAACCTATAATGAGTTTTCAAAATAACCCAAAAATTCTCCACATAAGAATCTATTCTATATATTACATAATTTTCTTATATTCATAAAATGGGAAATGAAAATAAAATAAAGGGTGGGAAAAAACTCTCAATAATGGAAAACATATCAAAGGGCTATAAAGGTGCGATCATAAACTTATGAGAATACGTGAGTAAGAATAATTATCTAATGAAAAAGGAAAATGAATCAATAAGAGTTTTCCATAATCATAAAATATAGAAATATAACATCAAATGATCAAACCTTTACCATCGTATAATAAAAATAAATCATGAAGCATAAATATTGAGTGATAGAACATAGGAAATAGATTATCACAAACATAAACATAGGAATTATTCTCTTTATAAACTCAGATTCCCACCAACCTATTCACCCATAAAGTTATCAGTAGAGTTAAAAACCATCACACTCAAAATTTATGAACCTAACGACTCACTAATCTATTCACACGTAAAATTGTGAGTAGATCTAAACTTCATCTCACTCACCATTTTTGAATCTACCTACTTGCTAATCTGTTTACATAACATTTATATATAATGAGATATAATACTTTACCAAATTAATTATTAGGAGATATAGGTTCCACCCATCTCATAATCCATACATTTTTGTTCCACGTGAAAAAAATCCTCACACTATCAAATAACCCATGGAAAGAAAATGGGATTAATATACTTTTCAAAAGGAACCATGAAAGGAAAACATCCATAATTCCATTAATAATTATAACATTATATACCCTTGGAAAATAAATGTGTATCTAAAGATATTTAATAACTATATAGGTCAATACCATTCAATCAGTATAATATAGTAAATCGTATTTACACCATATAGATAAAGGGTATATGGTTAAGGTAATAATTTTTCCCAAATCAATAGATGTTTGGAATCTATGTGAACACCCTTCAATCAAAGGATTCAAAAATATGGTATTAATATATTAATGTTATTGGAATAAAATTTATGGTTTTACACCAAAAATAATTAAGCGAGACAAAGGAATTGATGGATAATTTCTCTAAGAGAAAAGGGTATTACATAAGTCATCCAAATAATGAAGGTAGAGAGACTCATTAAAAAATATACCCATGATTAAAAGGATATTAGAGTAGATTAAAAATCCATAAAAAAGGATATGGGTTTAATAAAATTATATATAGAATAATCATGAGAATCATTTGTTAATAGATAAAATTCTTTAAGTTAGAGAGTAAAATGGATGAAAAACATTAAGAAATTTTAATTTTTTTAAAAACCATTATATATTTTTTATAAAATGAAGTAATAAAATCATTTCCAAAAAAATAAATATTTTTATAATTATAAATTTAAAAAAAATTATTTTCAAAATATAGAATCCTTGATATAGAGAAGATAATTGTGGTCAAACTTTAAGAAAATTATATCTCTAAAACCTTTCAAATTGATTGTAAAAAGTAATTATGACATTATTTTCCAAAAAAATCATAAAGTTTCAATGATAATTTAAAAAAAAATTGTAAATAAATAATCTTGAAATAATAATTTTATTATATAAGAAAATGTGGCTTAAATATAAAACGTAAGATCTTGGAATTAAAATCTATTTATATCAAAAAATAATAATTTTCTCAAAACACACATCATTTTAAGAGTTGATAAAAATTATTTTTAAAAAAACTTAATGAGAAATAATAGGTTTATAAGATATAAAACATAATAATTTCCCAAATAATAAGTAATACTTTGAAAGAAATAGAAAATATAGACTTAGGAAAGAAAGGTTTATCAAAAAATATGGGAATTGTTATTTAAAATATCACACTTTATAAATGAAATAATTATGGAAGAAGAAATGGATATAAAACATAATTCCCTAGAAAATAATGAGGGTTTAAAACAAAATATAATCATAGGGATGACTAAAAGAAAATTGTAACAATAATTTTCAATAAATAGGAGTATAACATAATAAAAGAAATTTATTTATCAAAACCCTTACATATTTAGTAATATTTAAATAAAAAATCATTGGAGTATTAAAAATCATATGGATTTTTAAATCCCATGCATTAGATCATGTATTATCCAAAAATACATTCTTATGTATTATATACATCATAGAGATAATGAATTGGTGCATAACATTAAAACGTACCTCAATGAATAGAAATTGAGATAAAAAATCCTTACGGCTTAAGAAATGTTATAATAAAAACCCATTAAAAAAGGGTGAGAGATTTAAATTTAAGTTCAAATACCATGAATTAATTTAATTCATGCTATTGTATATAAAACAGGTATTATTTACACCATTAAATAAATTTGGTTCATAAAAGAAAATGTGTCTCAAAGAAGGAAATTTTGAGATGAAACTTTTATTGTGTTTCCCTTATTAGTCTGATGCACTAAAAGCTCCTGTATAACAAAAATAAATATCTAAATATATTATTTAAAAACCATATTCATACATAAAATTATTTTTAATATTCTTCTCTAATCATTATCAACATGTATATTAGTTATTTTTTTCCTATTTTTTCATCTTATGTGCCAACAAGCCTATAGTCAAGTGGTAGAGGCGCCTACTTGGCATCTAAAATACATGGGTTTAAATATGGGTGGGGTGGTTTTTTATGATTATTATATTAGTACTATAGAATTTATTATATAATTTACAATATTAGTTGTTTTGGAAATGGAACTATTTGCCCAAATCGAGCCTATGAGCCACAAGATTCGGGCCTTCGGCCACAGGACCATCGGGCCATAAAAGGCATTCAAGACACAGGGCCTTCAGTACACCATGGGACTTTAGGGTAATGTATTTTATGAAATAAATAAAAATTTAGGCTATAGGGCCTCTGGTCCATCAATACATCTAGTCAAACCACACAGTATCATGCCCCAAAAGAGGAATCAGACCAAGTAGTAACCACTAGTGCAAAGATAACCAGATTGGGAATGAAGACAGGGACATTGGAAACTAAACCACTAGGACTAGGCACCATGAAACTTTTAATGGGGAAATTTTATCCAATCATCCATATGATTTTGTAATCTAGGTGTTATCAATGAGGAAAATTTTTTGTAGGTGTGGTTCCAATGTAGTCTGGTTGTTAGGACTTTGGGTTATGCACTAGGTCTTGTGCCTCATGGATTTTGGGTCATGAAAAGGGATTATATGATATGTAATGTCTTTTTACCACTGTTATTTTAGAACATATTATTTTTACCTCTCAACCCTGTTAAAATAGTGTTATCTGGAAATAAAAATTAAAATTTAAGGCCTTCAATCCATTACCACCACCACCTCAGGTGTTTATAGTTTTGACCATTTCTACTGGTTTCATAGGAGTAGTGTCAGTATTCATGATTCTTAAAAATTTCATCATTACAAGTTTATTAAATTTACTATAATGGATTATGTATAATGATTTATGAAGTTTAAATTTTCTTCTATGAGTAATTTATCCTTTATCTAAGAAGATGAAATCCATAATGATCATTTCTCGGTGATTTTTAACCTATGAATAAGGTTTTATTAATTAGTGAGTTAAATAATGATTTATACTCTCTATAATGAAAAATAATTATTATTTTAATATTTATAACATATTATACAATTAACTAAGTTTTCATAATCATCCATGATATAATTTTATAACATTGTTTAGGTAGTATGTCAAACTGACCCAATCATGAGCATACCATGGTTATTTATTATTATGAGGTGATTTAGTTGTAATATAATTAAAATAATATAATAATGATATATTTTAATTTTTATTAGTGTGATATATCATAATTATAAATTTGTTTCAATAAAAATTAATTTATATGAAAATATTACAAAATTTGAATTAATAATTTTCCACCTAGTAGGATTGTTTTAAACAATTGAATTTACGCTAATCATTTTTTGATCATATAATTAATAGGTTCTACAATTTTTCAAAACAAAATTAATGATATAATAAAAAATAAAATTTAAAATTTAAAATAATTTTAATTTCTATCTATTTAAGTCAGTGATGAAATTAAAAATATAAATCAATCTTTCTATGGAGGTGGTAGTCTACACATACACGTAGTTGACAATTTCATTTTACATAGAAAGGGAAAATGAGTAATGTCATATCCTGGATTTTCTTAAGGTATTTTTTTGTTTAATTTTATATTTAATTCTCTTCTATATGGAAAAATAAATATTTCCCAAGTTCATGAGGATTCTTGGGGCTGTTTAGTGGGTTTGGGACATGAAAGAGAAGGAAAAAAGAGCTTTCTGGGCATATTGCACAGTTTGTGCACGGTTAGTGAAAACCATGTGAGGGGAAGGCCAAACCATGTAGCTTGAGACAATGTAATTATGCATGGTTTGAACATAATTTGTAAACTATGTGGTTCTCCCCAGTTAACCATGTGACCCAACTCTTCATAGATAGTGACTTGTACACGGTTTGTGCACGGTTTTAAAAACTATGTGGGTAAACTGTGCACCCCTTTAAAAGTTAAAAAATCTACAAGATTTCCACTTTGGTATTTTTAAGTCTCATTCTGTAACACCCCAAACTTCCACGGTACGTTTCCCTTCGAATAATGCAATAGCGTGTGTTGTACGCAACCTCGAACTCTAACACACACCACAACGAATTAAACTAGCCGCTATGAATAGTAATACCTACTTTTTGAAATTTTATAAATTTTATTTATCAAAATGGACTTCATTTTTGGATTCGGAATATCGAAATTAGCCTATGTTGAATTTTTGGTATTTTTCTGAGAACTTCTATTTTTTATGAATAGTGAAAAATACTTAAAAACAACTTTTTTAATCAAAATAATTTATAGTGATAAATTATACTATTTAGTGGTTTTAAAGTATAATTAGAATATATTTTTACCATTTTATCCAATGTTTGTCATTAGAATTAATTTAACATTGAAATTGGACATAAACAATTGCCAATCTTTTGATATAAATTGTCTCTTAAAAACACGCTATTTGTTGTAACAGCGGGAATTAATTATAAAATTAATTAATTAAACTTATATGTTTTGAATTTTGTAAAATAGACATCATTTTTGAATTCGGAATATCAATTATTGCTTAGGGTAAAATTTTGGCCTTATTCTGAAAAACTTCGATTTTTGATGAATAGTGAAACCACTAAGTGGTTGTTAAAAACTGGTTTTTCGTTAAAATGAAATATTACCACTTCTGTGATTTGATTTTCAAAAATCCAACATACATGGTTGTCATTAAGAAGTAAAATGTGGTTCAATGAGATTAAAATAAATTTTTGGTGAATAGTAACTTTTAAGTTCTTAATCGCGATTAGAGGTAATTAGTGTAGTTTAAGGTAAAAACAATGTTTTAATAATATGATATAAGCTTTAAACTTGTCCTACTCCTATTGGATGAGTCATGGACGACCAAGACAACCCATGGGTCAACTTGGGGACCCCATGGAGCCACTTTAGTTGGAAAATGACATTAATATATATTTATTTAATGTTAAAATTAAATTGACACAAACATGAGTTGTTTTACTAAAACAGTTTTTAAGTGGGGTTACACAAGTCCAAATTTTGACTATAAATATTCATTAGAAAGGTAAAAAGATTTCCTACATCATAGTATTTTTTTTATAAATTTTAGACATTAAATAAATTAAATTATTTATGACATCATTATGATGCAGCGATGACCTCATTATTTAACGATTTTAATAAAATGAAAAGATAATGTAAAATCCAAAGCTTACACTTGTCCAAAGACTATTGGATGGGTATATTTCGAACCCTTATCACCTTATACACTAATTATATAAGTGTGGGACCTTTATAATTCGAAAAGCATTGTGTAATAATGTAACATTTCAATCTTTCCAAAAGAGCCCCTCCTCTCCACTTATAAAAGGCCCCCACCTCTCCCACCTTATTCACACCTTCAAGCCATTTGGCTCGGCCATACTCTGCCCAAATACTCTCCCAAAATCCCCCTCTTACTCCTAAAAGACTCACTTTTGGCATAACTCTTCTCAAGGAAGCCTTTGGCTCAAATCAAAAAGAGTTACCCGATTTTGAGGTAATGTCTTCTCTAATGTTGTTTTGTTTTATTTTTCTTCTCCAACCCCCTAAACTCTTTTTATTAATTTCTTTTGTAACAACACCAGTATCCTAAATATACTAGGATGTTGTTATAAGAAGTATTCTATCTACACTTACACACACCTACATCTAATGGTTAAAGAACATACGGTTTCTGTGGATGGCGAATTTCTGCCTCACGAAACGATGATTGTTCAACACTCATATAACACCTTCAAAGGTGGCCATTAAGATGTAACTATTTTTATATATGATATATAATATGTTTATGTTTTACTTATGCTTCTTTATTTCTCATTTATGGCATACTTTATGATTTCCATTATGGGTAAAACGCGATAATTTCATTTTAGGAAGTGCGGACTACCGCCCCCTCAAAGTGATGTGAATCGTTAATGCCATATGTGGGATGTATAAAGGATGGAGTAAATGATATTATATATGATATTATACTGGAACTATATTATACCTTTATATAATTATTATTTCATTATATTAAATACGAAATAGAAATGAAATTAGCGTTCATGCGTATGTACGGCTTACCGTCTCCATGAACGGTGCATTTCATTTCTTACCTCTAAATATTAAGTAATATTATGAATGAATGTATATACTGGATATATATGATAAATATGATATCTACATCATGAATATAATTCTGGATATAATATATATTTCACCACATGAACAACTTGTAATTATAAGAAGGTTATTGTTGACACAAGTACCAAAGATCGACAAAACGACCGTTATTAACTTAAATAATTAAATAATGTTCATAACATGGTAATAAGGGATATAAAAGGAATAATGAACATGAAAAAGGTTCTTAAGTAAATATAAATTAACTCTAGTTTATTATTCAGGAGGTTAAAGAACGGTCGAGTCAGGACAGGACGCAAGGTAAGGGAACTTCTTAACCCAATTTCTATTCTTTGGGTTAATCTCCTACTTTCAAATTATGTCATGATATTTTTATGTCCTATCTTGTATTTGTACATTATTTATGTGTACTTATAGTTAATACACATTATAGATGTACTTTATTTAAAAAAATAATCTTTTTAAGGACTTCGTCTCAATCCCCTTTCATTGAGGCATATTTGGTTTTATACACAACTTTCTTTTATATGGTGTATAAACCCCTTTGACTTTTACGTTTATTCAAAAGGAATCTTTTTTATACGAAGTGTTTTACTAAAAGACAAAAGGGAATGTTTTTCTTTCCGTACTTATGCGGCGACAACGACTTCTCCGCCGCCGTGACCACTATTTGAGATTCGGCTTCCTCTACAAGCCATCATTTTTTAATGAAAAATAAATACAAAGTTTTAACTTTCTTTTATTTTGGTATTGAAAATGGTTTTGAAAGAATTTTTATTATATCAATGTGTTGTATTGATATCTTGTGATTGAAATGTGGAAATGTTATGTTTCCTTTATGCATGTTTTATGTGATACGATTATGTTATGGTTTATGATATGTTTAAACCTATTCATATGAGGAATGCATTGGACTTAATAAGTGACGGGTGGAGCCAGCTATAGCTCCTCGATGCATCGGCAGGTCTCATGAGAAAAACTAGTGTCTTGGCACGAGGCCTTGACAAAATCTTATTTGTGGTCTTGGCACGAGGCCTTGACTACGTGGTTATGATAGTCTGGCATTATGCATTCCATCATTATGAAAGTGGTTATTGATATTGCATGTGATTATTCGACCAGTAGAATATCCATGTGAAGAAGTAAATGGCATTATCTCATTTTACTTTTGCCATATTATGTTGAAGTTCAAGTTTAAAAGTATTTTGTTTTAGTTATACATTTCCTTAAATGTTAATTTTTATTTATGAAAGCTTCCGCTATATTTTTAACCTTACTGAGCATCTGATCTCACCCCTTTCAATGTTTTAATATTTTTCCAGGATGTGAAGAAGTATTTTATGAATGACCTACAGGGGTAGTCAGAAAGGGATATGATTGTGGACTATGAAGACCATGTTATTGTAGTTTGTTTACTTTTTGATGTAATGAAATACTTACGAATGTATCTAGTGTTTCCAAGGCTACTAAACTAATCGGTCTTTCGAGACTTGATCTTTTGTGATCATGCCAATGTTACGAAGTAATGCACCGACTCTGGGTAGCTGGGGTCGGGGCGTTACAGTTGGTATCAGAGGAAGTTTAGTAAAAACCTTGGAAGCTAGATTTAGATAAACTCTGATTAGTGTACATAGCCCAAAGATAGACTTTGAGGATTAGTATAGAAGAACTTCCTAGAATTTTGGTATTATAGAGATGTTATGAGTTTTCCGAGCAATACATCCCTGTCTGGATACGAGCAGGTAGAGGCGGCTCTGGCACAGATGTACCTAGGGGTAAAACCCGAAAACACCGCTTTGAGCTAGACTCGAACGGGAACTGGTGCACGACAACGGACCTTGCTGCACTCTTGGTTACGACACTCCCGGGGGATATGCTTAGGATAATTCTCATTGTCTTTACAAACCACTATGAAGGGTTATGAGTATATACTTCCTCAAAGGAAACATTTCTTTTTATGATTATGGATTATATCCATAAATAGTTCAATTTATGTAAAGTATTTTACAAATATGGAATTATGTATTTTATTTCATAAACTAATCTAGTTTATGCAATTGTTTAGAAATGGCGCCTAGTGGAAGAAATGGAAACTGTATCAATGCACGCACTCCATGTAGGGATTTCCCTCCTGCTCAAGATAATTATAGTGGGGTTGGTGATGCAACTGGTGCCGATCAGCTAATCACCATACTGGGACAACTTACTCAGGTTATGAATAATAACCTTACCCGTATGGAGCACCCTGATCCACAGCGTGGAGGATCAATGTTAGATCGATTCATGAGGCAACAACCACCAACCTTCAATGGGAGTTCAAATCCTATAGTAGCTGAGCAATGGATAAATTCCTTAGAGAAAATATTTCATGCCTTGGGGAGTAGTGAAAGGGAGAAGGTTGTCATGGCAGTTTACCGCCTCACTGGAGATGCCGATCAGTGGTGGTCGCTGATTCAAAACACAAAGGAAGATGATGACGTATCGAATATGGAATGGAGGGAGTTCAAAGATCTGTTTTTAGAAAAATATTTTCCTCGTGACCATCGAGCAGATATGGAAAGGCAATTTCTGAGTTTGAGGCAGAAGGAGGATGAGAATGTCGCAAAGTATGAGGCTAACTTTACAAGGTTAGTGAGGCATGCTGCCGATTATATACGTAACCCAAGGAGTAAGATTGATCGTTTCTTTGATGGGTTAAAACCATTTCTCCGTAGAGCTTTAGTATCACAATCCTTCTCATCATACGAAGATATTGTCACGTGTGATATCAAGACAGAAAAGGAATTCTCTAAGTCTTATGACAACAAAGTAAAGCAAGAGAAGAAGAGAACGGTGGAACAAGAGACAGATAAAGGGAAAAAGGGAAAGAAGGATTTTCCATTATGTGATAATTGTGGGAAGAATCACCCTGGTACTTGCCTAAAAGGAATGGGAGTTTGTTATAAATGTGGAGAAAAGGGTCACCAGGCTCGTGATTGCAAGGGAAAGAAAGAGGCTGTCAAAGTTGAATGCTACAATTGTAGGGAAACAGGGCATTATGCAAATGAATGTCCTAAGCATCAGGGAAACTTACCTCAGAAAAGGCCAAGGGATCAAGGCCAATCTTATGTTGTGACTACAGTTGAAGCGAAATAATTAATGTATTGGTGCTTTTGGACTCAAGGATTATATTCTGGTTATAAGAATAATGTGATATATATATATGGATTGTACTGCAGTACTTGTTGATTTCAGTAAGGTTTTAATATGATTAAGGTAATCATATTTTTAGTATGTGACAATAAGAGAAACTTTTCTTTGTTTGGGGAATCTGATGTTACAATTGATTTTGGAATTTAGAGACCTTTTATAGAAAGTCTGGATGGAGGTATTTTGGATAACTATTAAGGTTGGAATGGATTAAGTTGAACCATGGATAGTATTGTTTAAGGTTAAAGAATTTCTAAAGATTATTTTTGGAATATTATAATACTATAGTTTTAGGAAAAGGACAACCTGCAGGGTGGGGAATAACCCGTCGCGTCGGACAAAGCTGCAGGAATCGAACCCACAATCATAGTGCGACAGGCCTTTATTTCCTACCACTAGCCTACAGGAAGTCCCTGGTTATTACAAAATAGTTTTACTAATCTAAATGGTATGTGTTAACATTTTGAACCTTATACAATTAGGATAAATAGAATATTTTTGAGTTCCGTTACCATTTGGAGTAAAAGTTGGGTTTGTGGTAAAAATTTATTAATGAATGAAAGTATACATAACAAGTATGTATATTCCCTTACGTTCTTATTAAATCTCCTAAATAAATTCCTCAACATTATAAAAGGTAACTTAAAACAAAAATGTTGTCGGTTAACTTTTCCAACTAGGGATTCAATGACCGTTTAACCAATCACAAGTTTGTGATTATCTTGTAGTTAAACTTTCTCCTAATCCTGTTTTCTATAACTCTCCATCAGACCTTGATGGTTTGTTTCTCCTCCATATCCATATTTTTCATAGAATCCTAGAATGGGCTATATCGGGTGACCTTTGTACTTATCTTGCTTTCTTTTAATGTTATATATTTATTAACCTTATTTCCGATGTGGGTTTTCCACAAAGGTATTTTCTCTTTTCAACCTTTTATTTTCAAAGAAAAAAAATTTTCAAATTGCGAGGACGCAATTTATTGAAGGAGGGGAGAATGTAACACCCCAAGCTTCCACGGTACGTTTCCCTTCGAATAATGCAATAGCGTGTGTTGTACGCAACCTCGAACTCTAACACACACCACAACGAATTAAACTAGTCGTTGTGAATAGTAATACCTACTTTTTAAAATTTTATAAATTTTATTTATCAAAATGGACTTCATTTTTGGATTCGGAATATCGAAATTAGCCTATGTTGAATTTTTGGTATTTTTCTGAGAACTTCTATTTTTTATGAATAGTGAAAAATACTTAAAAACAACTTTTTTAATCAAAATAATTTATAGTGATAAATTATACTATTTAGTGGTTTTAAAGTATAATTAGAATATATTTTTACCATTTTATCCAATGGTGGTCATTAGAATTAATTTAACATTGAAATTGGACATAAACAATTGCCAATCTTTTGATATAAATTGTTTCTTAAAAACACGCTATTTGTTGTAACAGCGGGAATTAATTATAAAATTAATTAATTCAACTTATATGTTTGGAATTTTGTAAAATAGACATCATTTTTGAATTCAGAATATCAATTATTTCTTAGGGTAAAATTTTGGCCTTATTCTGAAAAACTTCAATTTTTGATGAATAGTGAAACCACTAAGTGGTTGTTAAAAACTGGTTTTTCGTTAAAATGAAATATTACCAGTTATGTGATTTGATTTTCAAAAATATAACATACATGGTTTTCATTAAGAAGTAAAATGTGGTTCAATGAGATTAAAATAAATTTTTGGTGAATAGTAACTTTTAAGTTCTTAATCGCGATTAGAGGTAATTAGTGTAGTTTAAGGTAAAAACAATGTTTTAATAATATTATATGAGCTTGACACTTGTCCTACTCCTATTGTATGAGTCATGACCGACCAAGACAACCCATGGGTCAACTTGGGGACCCCATGGAGCCACTTTAGTTGGAAAATGACATTAATATATATTTATTTAATGTTAAAATTAAATTGACACAAACATGAGTTGTTTTACTAAAACAGTTTTTAAGTGGGGTTACACAAGTCCAAATTTTGACTATAAATATTCATTAGAAAGGTAAAAAGATTTCCAACATCATAGTATTTTTTTTATAAATTTTATACATTAAATAAATTAAATTATTTATGACATCATTATGATGCAGCGATGACCTCATTATTTAACGATTTTAATAAAATGAAAAGATAATGTAAAATCCAAAGCTTACACTTGTCCAAAGACTATTGTATGGGTATATTTCGAACCCTTATCACCTTATCCATGAATTATATAAGTGTGGGACCTTTAGAATCCGAAAAGCATTGTGTAATAATGTAACATTTCAATCTTTCCAAAAGAGCCCCTCCTCTCCACTTATAAAAGGCCCCCACCTCTCCCACCTTATTCACACCTTCAAGCCATTTGTCTCGGCCAACCTCTGCCAAAATACTCTCCCAAAATCCCCCTATTACTCCTAGAAGCCTCACTTTGGGAAGAACTCTTCTCAAGGAAGCCTTTGTCTCAAATCAAAAAGAGTTACCCGATTTTGAGGTAATGTCTTCTCTAATGTTGTTTTGTTTTATTTTTCTTCTCCAACCCCCTAAACTCTTTTTATTCATTTCTTTTGTAACAAAACCAGTATCCTCAATATACTAGGATGTTGTTATAAGAAGTATTCTATCTAAACTTACACACACCTACATCTAATGGTTAAAGAACATACGGTTTCTGTAGATGGCGAATTTCTGCCTCACGAAACGATGATTGTTCAACACTCATATAACACCTTCAAAGGTGGACATTAAGATGTAACTATTTGTATATATGATATATAATATGTTTATGTTTTACTTATGCTTCTGTATTTCTCATTTATGGCATACTTTATGATTTCCATTATGGGTAAAACGCGATAATTTCATTTTAGGAAGTGCGGACTACCGCCCCCTCAAAGTGATGTGAATCGTTAATGCCATATGTGGGATGTATAAAGGATGGAGTAAATGATATTATATATGATATTATACTGGAACTATATTATACCTTTATATAATTATGATTTCATTACATTAAATACGAAATAGAAATGAAAGTAGCGTTCATGCGTACGTACGGCTTACCGTCTCCATGAACGGTGCATTTCATTTCTTACCTCTAAATATTACGTAATATTATGAATGAATGTATATACTGGATATATATGATATATATGATATCTACATCATGAATATAATTCTGGTTATAATAGATATTTCACCACATGAACAACTTGTAATTATAAGAAGGTTATTGTTGACACAAGTACCAAAGATCGACAAAACGACCGTTATTAACTTAAATAATTAAATAATGTTCATAACATGGTAATAAGGGATATAAAAGGAATAATGAACATGAAAAAGGTTCTTAAGTAAATATAAATTAACTCTATTTTATTATTCAGGAGGTTAAAGAACGGTCGAGTCAGGACAGGACGCAAGGTAAGGGAACTTCTTAACCCAATTTCTATTCTTTGGGTTAATCTCCTACTTTCAAATTATGTCATGATATTTTTATGTCCTATCTTGTATTTGTACATTATTTATGTGTACTTATATTGAATACACATTATAGATGTACTTTATTTAAAAAAAATGATCTTTTTAAGGACTTCGTCTCAATCCCCTTTCATTGAGGCATATTTGGTTTTATACACAACTTTCTTTTATAGGGTGTATAAACCCCTTTGACTTTTACGTTTATTCAAAAGGAATATTTTTTATACAAAGCGTTTTACTAAACGACAAAAGGGAATGTTTTTCTTTCCGTACTTATGCGGCGACAACGACTTCTCCACCGCCGTGACCATTATTTGAGATTCGGCTTCCTCTACAAGCCATCATTTTTTAATGAAAAATAAATACAAAGTTTTAACTTCCATTTATTTTGGTATTGAAAATGGTTTTGAAAGCATTTTTATTATATCAATGTGTTGTATTGATATCTTGTGATTGAAATGTGGAAATGTTATGTTTCCTTTATGCATGTTTTATGTGATACGATTATGTTATGGTTTATGATATGTTTAAACCTATTCATATGAGGAATGAATTGGACTTAATAAGTGACGGGTGGATCCCGCTATAGCTCCTCGATGCATCGGCAGGTCTCATGATACAAACTAGTGTCTTGGCACGAGGCCTTGACAAAATCTTATTTGTGGTCTTGGCACGAGGCCTTGACTACGTGGTTATGATAGTCTGGCATTATGCATTCCATCATTATGAAAGTGGTTATTGATATTGAATGTGATTATTCGACCAGTAGAATATCCATGTGAAGATGTAAATGGAATTATCTCATTTTACTTTTGCCATATTATGTTGAAGTTCAAGTTTAAAAGGCTTTTGTTTTAGTTATACATTGCCTTAAATGTTAATGTTTATTTATGAAAGCTTCCGCTATATTGTTAACCTTACTGAGCATCTGAGCTCACCCCTTTAAATGTTTTAATATTTTTCCAGGATGTGAAGAAGTATTTTATGAATGACCTACAGGGGTAGTCAGAAAGGGATATGATTGTGGACTATGAAGACCATGTTATTGTAGTTTGTTTACTTTTTGATGTAATGAAAGACTTACGAATGTATCTAGTGTTTCCAAGGCTACTAAACTAATCGGTCTTTCGAGACTTGATCTTTTGTGCTCATGCCAATGTTACGAAGTAATACACCAACTCTGGGTAGCTGGGGTCGGGGCGTTACACATTCAATTTTCCTCCCATTTATCCTCTTATAATCCCTAGTAATGAACCTAAACCTCCCAAGATTCCAAGGTATCTATCTCCTTCATTTTTAAATTGTTTGGAGGGATGTTGGTTGTGAATCAAAGATCTGGGTGATTATAATCTCCCTCCTGCTTCTCTTTTCCGAATTAGGGTTTCCATATTCTTCCATATTATTATGAATCTCTAAAACCATCTTTTTCTATTGGATCTTAGTTTAGGGCTCTAATAAGTGATTGAAGTTGGATCTAAGTCCATGATTGGGAGTGTGTTCAGTATCAGATTCGAGGTAGGTGGTCTAAAAGTTATATCCTATATTTTTTATATGGATTTGTGCATGTGATTTGTTTTCATGGTTCCACCTTATTGTGAATTTGATATATTTGGTAAGATTTTGTAAAAATTGTTGTCTAAATGATGAATCAAACTCCCCACAATCCTCATGGGATGTTTTGAGCTTGAATAGAATGAATAAGGTCCATCCATGGGGTGATACGACTTTCCCAAACCTAGAAATTGTTAAGATTAAGTGTTGAGTTGACATGTGTTAATGTATAGCCCATAAAGAACATATTATTATTTCTAGTTGAGTTGAAAGTGAAATAATGATAGTTGTTCCTAGGGTTGATGATGGCTTAAGGGGTTGTTTATCATGGCATGAAAAGGGGTAATTGGGTTAATTGAGATTGTGTCAAATGGCTAATTAATTGTGTTAAAATGCCTAAGGGGATTCGTGTATATTAAAAGGTGAACATGTTAAATTGGGAGTGGATTTTAAATTGAGGAATGTGTTCAATAGTATTTCATAGGGGATATTTTTTAATATGTTAAATGGGTTAATGCATGAGAATTAGTGAATATGCTTAATGAGATAGGCATAGTAAATGTGGAATGGTACTAAATGGATATGTAATGTAAATGGAATGTGTTAATAGATTATAGAATGATATAAATTCCCATGTTGTTTGTTATGGTTTGTGGTTTCCATTTGTGTTGGCTATGTTTGGATTTGATATGCAATGTGTATAGTGAATGGATAAATAATTATGTGCACATGGATTCATAGTGTGGGCTATTAACCTCGGGCTATATTCCCATGGGTCAAGTTAGACTGAGGCTCTAAACTCCACCCCAAAATACAATGGTTATGGAAGGGGATAGAGTTCTATTCCTCTAATGGTTTCATTTGATGAGACCACCTTGACTGAGGATTCAAGGTGAGTTTGTTCTATATGTTGTGATTTGAATATCCCTAGTGATATAGGGAACTTGAATTATTCCCCTTGTGTATTGAGAATTTATGAATTTTCCTAATCAATTGAACATGAGATTAAAATGAATTATGTGAGGGAAATGGTTTAAGTAATGATTTTGGAAATAAAGTTGGAATTGTTTAAGTAACATCTTGTTAACTAATAGCACCCAAGTTACCTTTTTCTCATATTATCTTTTATTTTATATTGCATGCACTATCTATTTAGACTGGATATTTTTTAGACACTGTTGGTGGTAGCCTACTTAGTTATACTCAAACACTACTCGGGCCATCATTGGGTACCCGAGCATACTTCATTACTGCAGGTTTGGATAAGGTAAAATTCCTCATTCTAGTAAGTTGAGTCAGGCTTGGGATGTGCATGGATGTGGTTTCAGATGTGTATTCAGGAGCATTTTGGGGATTCTTCTATTGTATTTATTTGATTTTTCTTTTACTTTTGTAATTATTACCATGACATGACATAGTTATTGTTGGTTTGTGTTTTGTACCCAGTTTTGGGAGATACTTGGTTATGCATGTTTATTTAGTTATTTAATAGTTTTTTCTATTTATATTGTTAACTATTGTGGATTACTCTAGTAAGAGTTCATTGTCTCCACATGTGACTTATTAGACCCTCGTTGTTAATCGGTAACCTTTGGTGTATGGGGAGTGCGCTTGAGGTCATGTGGTGACCCGGTTCAGTGCATCGGTTTAGTGGATCCCAAATTGGGGATGTTACAAAGTGGTATCAAAGGGGTTATTTTCTATGATCTTATTATTTGGGATAGTATACAGAAGAATAGGATGTGTTGGGTCTTGGAAATAAGCTCGTTCTTGGGAGTATCTAACCCATGTATGAGGAAAAACTCAAGTATCTGGGGTGGGAATTTTTGTTATTGTTGTGCATTGTTACATTTGATGATATTTCATCTTTGGGTGGCACACTTGTTGTGTGATGTGATGGTTTTTTGATATTTTTCTCATGGTCATAATGGCATGAGGATATACATTCATGCATCATATAAGTGGAATGCATCATGATAGGAACACATGTGATGGGTGTGTGAGGCATGAATGGTATAATTTATTTTAATTCCTTAAAAATTTAAAGAAAATGGTGTCAAATAAAATGATGAAAATCAATAAAAAGGGAAAAATATTAAATAACGATTAGATATTTGTGATTAATTAAGGGTTCAAAGTGAGTGTAAATTTTTAATTGTAATGAGTTGTGAAATGGTAATTGTGTCTAGGAGAAAGATATATGTTATCAGTATGGTAATGGTTTGCAAAGGGTTTCTAGTGGAAGACTCATGATTATGTAAGTTGGTTTACCCCATGTCCACCATGACATGCAGTAGGTATGGTCAAGGGTAGTGTTTTAGATGTGATGGTAACCTTTGGGATGGTGTGTGTTCATAACAAATTGTTTATGTCTAGTGGAGATCCTTTTTGTAATCATGGAAGCTTTATATTATGTGTTTTAAAGATCGTGTTTGGTATTGTATAGAAATGACACAACGGTATCAGGTGACAGTTAGGAGGCAAGTGGATGGTGCTGAAAATTATCCTCTATTAGTGGAGTAAGAGAATACAGTGATCCAGGATAATAGAGAAGAGCAGTTCCATGAGAACCTTTATTTTTTCATGAAAATGATGGAACGTGACCCAAGGCAGGTTGTACCGATCGTGTTTGACTTGATTGGGGTGTTTTAGCTGCAAAAACCACTAACCTTTATTAGAGATGGTGGGTAGAGGAAACTAAGTTCTGGATAGATTCCATCTAGATGATTTTTAATCATTTTGAGACTCTATCTGAGAAGTGAGTCAAGTTGGAGACCTATATGTTGATAGGTTAGGAAAATAATTGGTGGGACATCATGGTGCAGACCGAGTAGGATGAAGGAACATTATGGAATGATTTTAAGGAAAAAATAGGAGCGTTTATATATAGAAACCTTGAGGTAGGTGAAGGCAATAGATTTTATGAGTATAAACCAAGGCGAAATGTCGGTGATGGACTAAGTTATTTGTTTCACTAATTTTCAATGCTTCATTCTAGCATTGGAAAGAGACAAGGCAGCGATGGAGAAATGTTTCTAAGATGGGCTGAGACATGAGATCAAGTATCAGGTGAATATATTTTGTTTAAAAAGGTTTTTTGAGTTAGTGGATTGGGCCCTTATCTCAATAGGGAACCTAAAGGGGCTTTATGTAGGGGACTTATTGAACCATGAGGGTAGATGAGTGGTGCGTCCTCTAAGTATAAAAAGAATCATTTTGGGATATTTCATTAGGGTGGAGGTGTGTAGAGTAGTAAAAAGAGAGGTTCAGCCTCTCAAGGTGTAGATTAGGTGTTCTGTTATCAGTGTGGGAGGTTGGGACACATGCACAGCTACTGTCCCTGACCACCAGTTAAGTGAAACTTGTGTAGCAGGTTGGGGAATTTGTAGAGGTTCTATAGGAACCCTCGATAGCCAGCTATAGATGGAGGTGTATGGAAGATGTCAAGTGCAGGTAGGGGGTTGGTTACCCCATATTGGGCAGTCAGTGGGAGTTCTATGGGTTTTACTAGTAGAGGAGGTGTACATGGTACTATAGGGAGAGAGAATCCATGTCAACATAGTAGTGTAGCACCAGGAAATCAGGCCAGATCCCAGGCAATAGGGGTGGGTTAGCTTCACACAGTTCAGTCTATACCTAAAGGTGGTGAGGATGGACCATCAACGGTTTGAGGTATGATCCTTGTAGCTTCTACACTTTCTAGTTCTTTTCCTGAAACAGGTTCCAAACGCACTTTAATTTATATTCATTTTTGTGGTTTTGTTGGGCATAGTAGTGGAGCATGTGGGGGGGTTATGTTGATTGATACTCCATTGGGAGTTTGGGATGAGGATATTAGACAATGTAAGAGTTGTTCTATAGAGGTTGGTGGGTACCATTTTATATGGGATTTTTTCATGATTGAAATGTAAAGTTTTGACTTGATTTTTAGTATGGATTGTTTGGTGTTCTACTAGGACCTTATGAACTACTACCATCATCGGGTAACATTCACATCTCTTAAAGGTGACATGTATGTCTATCATGGTGAATGGGATTTTAGGAAAATTTGGGTGGGGTAGTTTGTCAGCAATTGGGTGAGCTCACAACCTAGTTGTCTTGTTTAATGCTTGATAATGAGAGAGTGGAGCAGGATGTCTTTCCTCCTGTGGTGGATCGGTTCTAGGATGTGTTTCTTGAATACTTCTTGGGGTTTTCTCCTAAGAGAGATTTTGAGTCCATGATCAAGTTTTTTTCAAAAGAGGATCTTAGTTATGATTCTTCCATATTAAATGGAATTGACATTACTCTGATAACTTAAGGTTTAGTTGGAAGAAATATATAACAAGGGGTTTATTCATCTGATAACATCACCTTGGAGATCTCTAGTTTTGTTTTCCAACAAGTCTGATAGATCATTGAGGTTAGGTGTAGATTATAAGAAGTTGAATCAGGTGACGGTTAAGAACAGATATCATCTTCCTCGAATTGATGATCTATTTGACCAGTTAAGGGGTGATTTAGTTTTTTCAATATAGATTTGATATCAGGATATCACCAGCTGATGGTGATAACTTCTGATATATCATAGACTTCCTTCAGAAATAGGTATGGGTTGTATGATTTTTGGTGATGTCATTCAAGTTGACCAATGGAAAGGCAGTGTTCATGGTTCTAATGAATCGAATCTTTCACCCTTATCTAGATCAGTTCATAGTTGTTTGTTTCAATGACTTATTAGTGAACTCTAATTCTCCTGAAAATAATGCCAAACATCTTGACATAATCCTAAGTACACTAAGAGAGCATAGTATATACTTCAACCTATCCAAGTTTCACTTATGGATTGATAAGGTGAATTTCTTGGGTCACATTATCTCAGAGGATGGTGTGTCAGTGGACCCAAAAAAAGTGTAGCTAGTGGTGTCTTTGGAGTAGCCCAAAAATGATTATGATGTTCAGAGTTTTATAGTTTTGGATAGTTATTACTAGATTTTCATTAAATACGTCTTCTATTTGGCAGCACCACTTTCAGGTTTGACTAATAAAGGCATCAGGTTTGAGTGGAATGAGTCATGTGAAAGTTCTTTCCAAGAGTTAAAGAATCAGTTGAATGTTGCACCTATTCTAATATTACCTGATCCAGGTAAGCAGTATACTGTGTTTTTTGATGTGTATGTTGTGGGTATTAGGGCAGTGTTGATGTAGGATGACTGGGTTGTGGCATATGTTTCATGTCAGTTGAGCCCTCATGAACCAAATTACCCCACTCATGGTATTGAGTTAGCTATGGTGGTGTGTGCCTGGAAATTTTGGAGACATTACTTGTTGGGAGAGTGATTCAATGTGTATAACAATATTAGATTTATTAAGTATGTCTTCTATGAGCATGATTTAAATCTTCATTAGTGAATATAGGTGGAATACAAAAATTCCTTTGATTTTGAGTTTGTTTACATTTTGGGAAATGGGAATAGTGTTGCTGATTCTTTGAGATGAAAGACTCAAAATCAAGTAGTTCGTAAATCTAGTTCCAAGTGGAAGTTGATGAATTTGTTTATTGAGATTCATATAGAGGTGTGCATGACCAAGGGTAGGTTACCCTTACAACTTTGGCAGTTGATTCCATGCTTTTGAGTCGGATTAAGGAGAAGCAGCTTAAGGATTTAGAATTCTTGTCTTTAAGGAAAAATATTAAAGGTGGGGAGTTTCCTTCTTATAGGAACATTGGAGAGGATTGAATTTCTTTTTATTTGCAGTCATGTTGTTGTGCCAGTCTGTATGCAAGAAGAGTTGATGTAATAATTTCTTACTTAAAATTGGTAAGTTCACCCTATTTTGACTAAGATGTATCAAAATATTAGTAGGTAGTATTGGTGGCCTATAATGAATAAAGAGCTTATAGGTTTTTTGGTGTGATGCCTTACCTATCAGCAGGTTAAGGATGAATATCAGCAATCAGGTGGTTTGTTATATCCATTTCTCATTCTAGAATTGAAATGGGATGATGTAATGATGTAAATCATTGTGGTTTTTCTAAGGAAACCTTAGAAGAATGATTAAATATGGTTAATCGTGGACTAGTTTAATAAGGTATCTAATTTCATAGGAATTTTTGAAACTATCATTGATGATCAGTTGGGAAAGATGTATGTTTGTGAGATAATTTGGTTTTATGGAGTACCATATACAATAGTTTCATGTCATGATCTGAGGTTTACTTCATACTTTTGGAATGGGTTACAGAAAGCACTTGGTACCCAGTTATTCTTGAGTACATCTTTTAACCCATAGATGGATGAGAAATCAGAATGTAATATCTAGTTTTTAGAGTACTTGTTGAGATCTTATGTTTTAGATTTTGGTGGATTGTGGGAAAATCACGTAACTCTTGTCGATTTTTCTTACAAAAATAGTTTTTAGTTTATGATTCATATAAAACCATGTGAGGAACTCTATGGTAGACTATGTATATCTCTGTTTTGTTGGATGGAAACTATAGAATTAGTGTTTTTGAGACTGAGTCTCATGCATGATATGTCAAAAAAAGTTTAGTTGATTCAAAAATGTATGGGAACATTTTAGAGTATGAAAAAGTAATATGAAGATGGGAATCTTCAACCTCTAGAGTTTTTGGTGGGTGATAGTGTGTTTCTTATGGTGTTCCAAGTTTTAGTCACCATCTGATTCGAAAATAGGGTAAGTTAGCACCTAGCTACGTGGGGCCATTTGAGATTGTGGAGAGAATCTATCAGTGGAAAACTGATTGGATCTTCTATAGTGGTATAGTGGTATGAATGATGTTTTTCATGTTTCAAAGCTTCTGTAGTATCACCCTAACCCATATCATGTGATATATTTTGATTAATTTGAGCTTGAGGTTGATGCGTCCTTTGAGGAACATCCAGTTCATATCATGGATCATTGTGAGAAAGTCTTATGGGGAATGATTGTGCCCTAGGTTAGATTTATATGGTATCATGGTAAAGTTCAAGAAGAAAGTTGGGAGTGAGAGATAGATATGAGGACCTAGTGGCCCAATATCTTCACCTCATAAGCTTAGTGATGCTTGGGAGAATGACTCGAGAATGATCTATTATAAAGTGGGGAGGTTGTAAGATCCCAAATTTTCTTAAGGTATATTTTAGTTTAAGTTTTGGTTTAATTATATTCTATTTGGATAAATAAATGTTTCCAAAGTTCATGAGGATTCATGGGGGTGTTATGGGGGTTCAGGACATGAAATAGAAGGAAAAAAGAATCTTTCTAGGCATGTTCTGTGGTTTACGTATGGTTAGTGAGAACCGTGCGAGGGTAATTCCAAACTGCGCGGCTTTAGACAATGGTTGAGTCATAGTTTTTAAACTATGTGAGCCACCCCAGGTAACTATGTGACCCAACTCCCCTTATAAAGTTTCTTTTTCATGGTTTTCACATGGTTTGGAAAACCATGAGTCCCTTTAAAAGTTGAAAAAATTACAAAATTTCCACTTCAGTATTTTTAAATCTCACCTAATTTTCCTCCCATTTCTCCTCCTCTAATCCCTAGTGATGAACCTAAATCTCCCAAGATTCCAAGGGATCAATATTCTTCATTTATAAACCATTTTTATCACTGTTGGATGAAAATTAAAGATTTGGAAGATTTGGATCCTCTTCTTTCTTATCTTTTCTGAATTAGGGTTTCTAGATTCTTCTATATTCTTATAAATCTCTAAAAACCTATTTTATCTAGTGGATCTTAGTTTGGGTATTTAATAAGTGCTTGAATATGAATCTAATTATAGGATTTGGAGTTTGTTAAATGTCCTATTTGAGTTAGCTGGTCTGTAATTTATATCCAATAGTTTTTATATAGATTTGTGCATGTGTGTTGTCTTATTGGTTCCACCTTATTGTGCATTTGATTACTTTGGTGATATTTTGTAAAAAATGGGTGTATGAATGATGAATTTAACCCCTTAAAATCCTTGTGGTATGTGTCAAGGTTGATTATAAAGATTTAGGACCAACCATGGGGTGTGCCGACTTTCTCAAATATATAAATTGTTATGGTTTAGTGTTTAGCTGACATGTGTTAATGTATATCCCACAAAGAACATAGTATTATGGTTAGTTGAGTTTAAAGTTGAATAATTATAGTTGTGCCTATGGTTCATAATGTATTAAGGGGTTTATTGGCATGTCATTAAAAGGGTTAATTAGGTTAATTGAGATTGTGTCAAATGAATTATGAATTTTGTTAAAATTCCTAAGAGGATTAGTGCATATGAAAAGGTGAACATGTTAAATTGGGAATGTATTGTAAATAAGGGAATATTTTAAATAGTATTTCATATGGGAAATTGTAGAATATTTTAAATGGTTTAGTGCATGGGAATTAGTGAATATTTTTAGTGAGATAGGCATAGAAAACTGTAATGGGACTAAATGGATATGTAATGTAAATGGAAAGTGTGTTAATGGATTATGGCATGATATAAATTCCAATATTGTTTGTTATGGTTTGTGGTTTCCATTTGTTTTGGTTATGTTTCATTGTGATATGGTATGTGTGTGGTGAATGGATAAATAATCATGTGCACATAGCTTCATAGTGTGGGGTGATGACATGAGGCTCTACAGCCACGGGTCAAGTTAGACTGAGGCTATAAACTACACCCCACAATTCATGGTTAGGGAAAGGGACAAACTTATATTCCCCTAATGGTTGTATTTTATCAGACCATCTAGATTGAGGCTTCAAGGTGAGTGTGTTGTATATGTTTTTATTTTATTATCCCTACTGAGAAAAGAAACTTAACTTATTCCCTTTTTTTATTAAGAATTGATGAATCTGCCTAATCCATTGAACAGGAGTTAAAAATTAATTATGTGAGGTAAATGGTATAATTAATGAAGTTGGAAATAAAGATATAATGGTTAAAGTAAAACCTTGTTAACTAATATCACCCAAGTTACCTTCTTCTCATCTTATATTTTATTTTATTCTCATGCACTTTCTTTTTAGAATCGATATTTTGTAGACACTATTGGTGGTGGCCTATTGAGTTATACTCACACCCTACTCAGGCCACCATTGGGTACCTGAGCAGACATCATTATTTAAAGTTTGTATAAGGTTAAAGGCATCATGATAATAATTTTAGTTGGTCTTGGGATGTGCATGGATGTGGTTTTGTAATTGGATTCAGGATTTTTTTGAGGATTCTTTTGTTGCCTTTATTTTGGGTTTCCTTCAATTTTGGCACTACTGGCATGACATGAAATAGTTATTATTGGTTTTTGGTTTGTACCCAGTTGTAGGAGATTCTTGGTTATGCATGTTTATTTGGTTATTTTATATTATTTACAATATTTATATTGTTAAATATTGTACCTTACTCTGGTAAGAGGCTATAGTTTCCCTACATGACTTATTAAACCCTTGCTATAAGTCGATAACCTCTAGCCTATGGGGAGGTGAACTTAAGGTCATGTGGAAACCCATCTCGGGGCACCGGTTTAGTGGATCCTAGATTAGGGATGTTATAAAGTGTTATGAGAGAGGTTATTTTCTGTGGTCTTGTTATTTGGTATGGTATATGGGAGAATATGATGAGTTGAATCTTGGAAATGAGCTCGTTCTTAGAAGTAGCTAACCCATGTATGAGGAAAAAATGAAGTATACAAGGTGGGAATTGTTGTTCTTATTATAAATTGTTACATTAAATGATATTTCATCATTGGGTGGTGCACTCATTGTGTGATGTGATAGTTTTATGATATTTTTCTCATGGTCGCAATGGTAAGAGGTTATGCATTCATTCATCATTCTAGGCACCTATTTATATAAGTGACATGCATCATGATAGGAACATATGGGATATGTTTGTGACGCATTAAAGGTAGAATGTATTTTACTTCCTTAAAATTTTAAATAAAATAGTGTCTAATAAAATGATTCAAATGGGTAAAAAGAGAAAAATATTAAATAATGATTAGATATTTATGGATAATTTAAGGGTTCAAAGTGAGTGGAAATTGTTAATTGTAATGAGTTGTGAAATAGGAATTGTTTCTAGGAGAAATATATGTGTTATCAATATGGTAATGGTTTGGAAAGGGTTTATAGTGTAAGGATCATGATTACGTAATTTGGTTTACCCTATGTCAACCATGACCCGTGGTAGGGATGGTTGAGGGTAGTGATTTAGATGTGATTGTAACATTTGGGACGGTGTGTGTGTAGAACATATTGTTTATGGATAGTGAAGAGCCTTATTTTTTGTAAACATGGAAGTTTTATATTATTTGTTTTAAATATTGTATTTGGAATTGTAGTTAAATGTCACCACAACATCAGGTGTCAATTGGGTGATAAGAGGATGTTTGGTCCAAATGATCCTCTAGTAGTGTAGAAAGAGAATGTGGTGATCTGTGACAATAGAGAAGATAATTTCCATGAGAAAATTTCTCTCTTCATGTAAATGATGGAATGTGACCCAAGGCATGTTATACTGATCATGTTTAAGCTAATTAGGGAGTTTTAGCTGCAACACCCTCCAACCTTTACTGAAGAGGGTGGGTAGAGGTAGTTGAGTTCTAGATATAGTCTATCTAGATGATTCTTGTTCATTTGGAGACTCCTTCTGAGAAGTGAGTCAATTTTGTGACATATATGTTGAGAGGTCAGGAAAATACTTGGTGGGACATCATGGTGAAGACCGAAAAGACTGAAGGAATGTTATGGAAATATTTTCAGGAAATATTTTTGGAGTATTTCTATCCAGAAACATTGATGTAGGAAAAGGCTGTAGATTTTATGAGTTTTACCCAAGGGAAAATATCAATGATGGACTATGATAGTCGATTCACTGATTTATGAAGCTTCATTTTGATGTTGGAAGGAGACAAGGTAGCGGTGGAGAAACATTTATAGGATGGGATGAGACACAAGATCAAGTATCAGGTGAATATCTTATGTTTAAAAAAATTTATTGAGGTATTGGATCAATCCCTTATCTCAAAAGGGAACCCAAAGGGGGATTCAGGTAGGGTACTTATGGCACTTGCAGGGTAGGTTAGTGGTGCAGCCTTTAAGGGAAGAAAGCATCATTTTGGGAGCTTCAATCAGGGTGGTGGTGCATAGAGTAGTTAGAAGAGAGGGATAGAATCTTAGGGTGGAGATCGGGTGTTCTATTATCAATGTGGCAGGCCAGGACCCATGTGTAGCTAGTGTCCCCAACCACCAGTTAAGTGTCGGTTGTGCAGTGGGTTAGGGAATGTGTATAGGTAGGAACCCTCAACATCCATGTATGAATGGAGGTTTGAGAAAGATGTCGAGTGGAGGTTGGGTGTCGGTTACCCAGTATCAGGTATTCAGTTGGAGTTTAATGGGTCATACTAGTAGAGGTGGTAAACATGGTACTATAAGGAAAGAGCATCCATATCAATAGAGTAGTGTAGCACCAAGGACTCAGGTTGGAACTTAGGGTAGAGGGTCAAGTTAGCTTCACATATTTCAGCATATACCTAAATGTGGAGAGTCTGGACCATCAATGGTTCGAGGTAAAATCCTTATAGATTCTACACTCTCTAGTTCTTTTTTTTACATAGGTTCTACACACTATTTCATTTCTATTCATTTTTTGGTTCTGTTGGGCCGAGAAGTGGAGTGGGGGGTTATGTTGATTGATACTCCATTGGGAGTGAGATATGAGGATATTAGACAATATAAGGGTTGTTCTCTAGAGGTTGGTGGGTACCATTTTCTGTGGGATATTTTCATGCCTGAAATTTTAATTTTTGGTTTGATTTTGGGTATAGATTGGTTGGTGTTGTACCAAGACCATATTTATTGTTACCATAATCGGGTAATGTTCATATCTCTTGATGGAGACACGTATGTCCATCTTGGTGAATAGGATGTTAGGGAAAGTTAGGTCGGGCTAGTTTGTTATCAATTGGATGAGCTAACAGGCTGAGTGGATTTTTTAATTATTGATAATGATGGAGTGGATCAGGATGTATTTCCTCGTGTATTGGATTAGTTCTCAGATGAGTTTCCTAAAAACTTATCAGGGTGTCCACCTGAGAGAGATGTTGAGTTCACAATATAGTTTCTTCCAGGAGTGGATCCAGTTCCGATTATACCATATCGAATGGCATAAAAAGAACTCTAGTAACTTAAGTTTTAGTTGGAAGAACTTGATAAAAATGGTTTTATTCATGTGAGTATGTCACCTTGGAATCTTCAATGTTGTTTTCCAAGAAGGTTCATCGAATTTTGAGGCTATGTGTCGATTATATAAAGTTTAATCAAATGATGGTTAAGAAAAGATATCCACTTACTCAAATTGAGGATCTCTTTGACCAGCTAATGGGTGATTTGGTTTTTTACAAGATAGATTTGATATCAGAATATCACCAGCTGAAGGTGAGACCTTCTGATGTACCTCGTACTGCCTTCAAGAGTAGGTATGCGTTGTATGAGTTTTTGGTGATTTTTTTTCTAGTTGACTAATTCACTAGCAGTGTTCAATACTCTAATGAATTGAATATTTTACCCTTATCTAGATCAGTTTTTAGTTGTCTTTTTCGATGAAATCTGGGTGTACTCTAAAACTCATGACTATCAACAAAAAATATTTACATCATCCTGAGTATACTAAGAGATAATATGATACACTCCAACCTATCCAAGTATGACTTCTAGATTTATAAGGTTCATTTCATGGGTCACATTAACTCAAAGGATGGCATGTTAGTGGACCTAGAAAAAGTGCATGTAGTGGTGTCATGGGAGCATCCCAAGAATGTATCTAATTTTCACAGTTTTCTGGGTTTTGTTAGTTATTAAAAAAATTTCATTAAAGACTTCTCCCATTTTTCAATTCCACTTTAAGGTTTTACTAATAAATTCATCATGTTTGAGTGGATTAAGGCATGTGATATTTCTTTCCAAGAGTTGAAGAATCGGTTGACTACCACACCTATTATAATCTTACCTGATCCAGGTAAGTAGTATACCATTTTTTTATATATATAGTGTGGGGATCATGGAAGTGTTGTTGCGGGATGATTGGGTTGTGGAATATATTTCACATCATTTGAGGCCTCATGAACAAAATTACCCCACTCATGATCTTGAGTTGGTCGTGGTGGTGTGTTCCTTGAAGTGTTGGAGGCATTACTTGTTGGGAGAGTGATTCAAGCTGTATAGAAATCATAAAAGTCTTAATTACATATTCTATCAATGTTATTTAAATATTTTGAAGCAAATATGGGTGGAATACATGATGTCCATTGATTTTGAGTTGGTTTACACATTGGGAAAGGGGAATAGTGTTACAGATGCTTTGATCTGAAAGACTCAGAATCAAGTAGTTCCTGAATCTAGTTTCAAATTGAAGTTGATGGTGTTGTTTATTGAGATGCTTCTAGAGGTACAACATGACCAAGGTTAGGTGACCCTTGAATCTTTAGTAGTTGAGTCCATGCATTTGATTCAGATCAAGGAGAAGCATCTCAAGTAATTAGAATGCTTGGATTTGAGGTAAAATCTTAAAGGTGGGGAGTCACCTTCTAGTTGGACCATTGAAGAGGATGGAATTTTTTATGTTCACAGTTATGTTGTTGTGCCAGTGTGTATGAAAGAAGAGTTGATAAACTAATTTCATGCATCGATGTGGTAATTTCACCCTGGTTTGACTAAGATGTATTGAGATATTCATAGGTAGTATCGGTGGCCTTGAATAAAGAAAGAGGTTGTAGGTTTTATGGAATGATTCCTTACTTGTCAATAGGTAAAAGATGAAAATCAATGACCATAGGGTTTATTACAACCATTGACCATTCTAGAATAGAAATGGGATGACGTGACGATTCACTTCATAGGGGGTCTTCCAAGGATGCCTAGGAAGAATGATGAAATATGGTTAATTGTGGACAGGTTGACTAAGGTAGATCATTTCTTACTGATTTGAGAAAGTTTTGTTGTTGATAATTTAGGCGAGATGTATGTTTGTGAGATAGTGCGGTTTCATGGAGTACTATAGATGATAGTTTCAAATCGTGATTCGAGGTTTACTTCATGATTTTGTAAGGGGTTATAGAAATTTCTTGGTACCCAGTTTTTCTTGAGTACATCTTTTCACCCACAGAAGGATGGGAAATTAGATCATATTATCCAAGTTTTAGAGGACATGTTGAGAGCTTGTGTTTTGGATTTTGGTGGATCATGGGAAAAGAACTTATCACTTGTAGTGTTTGATTACAAAAATAGTTTCTAGGTGATGATTCAGATGGAATATTATGAGGTGATTTATGGTAGACCATGTAGATCTATGTTTTTTTATGGAATCTATAGAATTAGTGATGTTTGGACCGAGTCTCATGCATGATACATTAAAAAAAAGTTCAATTGATTCAGAATTGTATGGAAATGGCTATGAGTATCTAGAAGTCACATGTGGATAGGAATCGTCAACCTATGGAGTTTTTGGTGGGTGATAGTGTGTTTCTTCGGGTGTTTCGAAGGTTTGGTCACCATCGTATTTGAAAATATGGTATGTTAGTACCCAGGTATGTGGGGCTGTTTGAGAATGTGGATAGAATAGGACTGGTGGCATAATGATTGGATCTTCTATAGTGGTTTAGTGGTATGAATGGTGTTTTCATGTTTCAAAACTTTGACAGTATCACCCCAAACCATCTCATGTGATAGATATTGATGAAGTTGAGCATGAGGCTGATGCTTCCTTTAAGGATCATCTAGTTCATAGCATGGACTTTAGTGATAAATTCTTATAGGGAAAGATTGTGCCCTTGGTTAGAGTTCTATGGAATCATGGAAAATTTAAAAAAAAACTTAGGAGTGAGAGTTGGATATGAGGGTACACTACAATAAAACTGGCCTTTAACAGTTCTAAAAATGGCCTTTATCTGTTCTATAAAAGTTCTGACTACATGAGTGGTGTTAAAATCCCGATAATTTTATCAACTCTTTTAAAAGCAGTAAAAAAATGTCCCATTTATTACTTATTTTATTTAGCACCACGAAAGGAATCCTTTATCAATACTGATATAAGTACTGATAAAGGACCTTTTTTCAACACTATAGAAGCACCAATAAAGTATACCTTTATCACCTCTTTTAGAAGCACTGATAAATGTGTCATTTATCTGCGCTTTTAAAAGCACTGATAAATGTGTTATTTATCAGCACTGTTAAAAGCACTGATAAAGAACCATACTGCAGTGTGTTGTAATAGCACACTGCAACACCAGAAACACACCATAAATGCACCAAAAACACACTAGAAACATACCAGATATTAAAAAAACAAGTCCCAATACATAATTTAAATGAAATGAAGTTTATAACACAAATACCAGAAAAAAACACTATATTTTAAACATTTCAAACATTTATTTATACAATTACATAAATAAAAATTATTATATACATTAAAAAACAATTATAACTGTCAATGTTACCAAGATTTCTATTTACTTTATTTGTCGAACTACTAAAATTGCATGAGTAGCATCAAACAAACCACACAAACTCAAAAAAAATCCACCTATATAATAAAACAATTATTATAAGTAATACTAAAAGGAAATAAATTAAAAATAAATATGAAATAATACATTAATTATATGGACAATGATTTTACAATAAAAATATCAAGATTACCTTTGTAATTGAGAAGAGGCAATGGAATTTATCTTCCTGCAAAGGCAATGGAGAGAACTTTAAAGAAAATAATAAACACAACACTACAGGGGTGAAAAGTATTTGAGGGTGAAGAAGCATGAAAGTTTGGTAGAGCACCCCAACTCAAACAAAAGAATACACATATATAAGAAAACTATTATTATTTGGGTAATACTAAAAAGAAATAAATTAAACATAAATATGAATTAATGAATTAATTCTATGAAAATTTATTTTACTAGGAAAACATCAATATTACCTCTGTGATTGAGCAGAGAAAGCGTCGCTTCTCTTTTTATAAAGGCATGACACATGGAAAAAAACTTCTAAAATAAAATAAATTTGCAAGGAATAATAAAAATTACATCAATGTCTCATTATATAATTTTTTAGTAAAATATAGAAATTATATCATAGCATTACCTTTACATATTTCCAAAGGGTTTATTTGGTCCAGATATTAGCTAATAACAAAACTAATGATTCTATGTGGATGTAACTATTATTAGTTAACTACTGCTTAGCATGGAATCTGACCTAAAATTCCTACTCAATGTCCCTGTGATTCTCTCATCCCAAAAACGCTCACCACCATCTCTATCATATCACAATTCAGCATTCACTTTTACTTCTCTTCATGCACCCATTTACTACTTGTAAAGATGCATGATGCATGCAGATACATTAATATAGTAAATGGATATAAAAAGAAAAGAAAAAGTGAATGATGAATGCTGAGAGTGTGTGAGATGACAGCATCATGGGGACGCCATGCAGGAAGTTCATATCTGATGCTATGTTAAGTGGTAGTTAACCAATAGTTGTGAAGTGCATAGAGAATCCTTAGTTTTATTATTAAATTTGTGATTGATGCACAGCCAATCCATTTTTTGGCTTCATTGATCAGTGGAGATAAATAAACATAAATATTCTTACAACACACTACATCAGTAGAATCAGTAGCATAAATGACCAAAATACAAAATATAAATGAACCCGCACACAGGGAACAAAGAGATATTTCTACAAAAATATAAATCTCCAAACGAGCATGATAGAAAGAGGAGAGCTAATTCATGAAAGGCTAACCATTTAAAGGTTCAAATTTAAAAAAAACATTTGAAATGTTAAAGGATAATTTCATCATACTTTTATAATGAAAGATGAACTTACAACATCCACAATACAAAAATGAGGAAAATTTGAATGTATTCACCCCAACACAAAAGAAAACAACTGAGCCAATGTGTTTATGCTTATTTTATAATAACTCAACCAAAAATTATCTCTCAACCAAATTCTCAAAATGGAGATCCTTGGATAAGAGGACTCACACCTTGATCTATAGATAAAGACCCCTAATGAAAATAGAAGGTTTCAACAGATCCTACGACACCACCTCCATACAAAAGGAAACCATCTCTTGGAAGTATTGAAGACAATCCTTCATCATCTTCTAACCTTGTTAGACACTCATGAGATCTTCCCTTTTCTTTATCTTCACCTACTCGGGTATAAAACATTAAACAAAGAGGGACTTAAAATTTTCCCATGTCTTCCCAAATTTCATCCTTGGTTGGGAAAACAACTCCCATTATTCCAAAGATGGACCCCAAAGCAGACCCATAACTGTTGGGTCGGAACAAACGAGGAAAAGATGGCAAGAGGGGGGGTGAATTGCCTTTTAAAAAATGATTAACAAATTTAAAATCAAAGTGAAAGATGCAGCGGAAATAAAGAGGCAAGACACAAGAAAATTGATAACGGAGTTCGGCCAAAAACCCGGCCTACGTCTCCGCTCCCAACTCAACCGTTGAGAGATTCCTACCGCTTACTTTTCAATGGTTTTAGCAAGAAACCCACAAGGCTTTGAGGTAGCATTAGGACCTATTACAGCTTGCTTTTTGTGGTTTAGCAAGAACCCACTTGCTTTTGATGGTTTAGCAAGAACCCACTAGCCTTTTTAACGGGTGAAGGCTAACTCACCGAAAACTCAAGCCTTTTAAAAGGAAAGGCTTGACTAACCTCTTCACACCTTAATGGTGGTGTGAAACCCAAAATAAAGGGGGTTGAGAAAAGGGTTTGGGGTTTGTAGGTACAAACCCAATTTTAAGCTCAAAATGAATAAAACAATAAAATCGTATATGAGGAGAAGCCTTGGGCGCCTTTGATGATTGGAGATGTTGAAGGCTGCTTCCAAGCTTCTTTGAGGGAGCTCCTTGGATGTGGAATTGGATGGAGCTAGGAGGGTTCCTTTGAGGAAGTCCGCCGGAGGTACGCCAAATGATCAACAAGGTGTCCGTAGGCTTCCGTATAGTTCCGGTTGGTGTCCGGGGCTTCCTTGGCCTTTATTTATAGGCATGGAACCCTTGGGGAGGCTTCGGAGCCGTTGGAGAGGCTAAAAGAGCCGTTGGAGGCCAAAAGAAGGTTGACTGGTCAAAGCCAATGGCTAGTTTGACTGGGCTACCGGCTGGCCGGTACAGCTCCACCGGCTGGCCGGTGCCTTGGTAGAGAAGAAGAGTCTTGATCCAGGCTCCACCGGTCGACCGGTGGAGGAGCCACCGGCTGGCCGGTGGCAAGACAGTAGCAAACACTATTTGGGCTGGGTGCCACAGGTCGACCGGTGACAGAGCCACCGGTCGACCGGTGGAACCTGGCAGTGGGCAATCCCTCTGCCAGTTCCACCGGCTGGCCGGTGCTATCACACCGGTTGGCCGGTGGACTGAATTTCAGTCCATTTCTTGTCCATTCTTGGGCCAATCCTTTGGAAATCTTTTGCCTATCATCCACAACACTTAAAAACAAAGTTAAACACATATGAAAGTGATTGTGATCATGAAAATCAAAGAGTGTGGGGTACAACAATCTCCCCCTATTTTGATGATCACAATCACTTATCAAAGCAATGTAAAAACTTAAATGAAAGGCATGCTTTAAATGATAAATTGAAAATAAATACTAAGCATGAGAGAAAAGATTCTCCCCCAATCAATCAAGAAATTTCTCCCCCTTTGTGATTATCAAAATAGAATGGGGCATAAAACTTGATTGAGGGAAAATTGAAAATCAAGATTTTTAAATCAATTGGAATTTTTGAAAATTGAATTAAAAAATTTGAATAACAGTTTGAATTGAAAGTTTTGAATCAAAAACCAATTGAAATTTGAAATTTGAGAGTTTTGAATCAAAAATGAATTGAAAATTTTGAAAAGAAAAATTGATTCCAAGTGTTGAAATTGGAAGTTTTGAATTGAAAATTTTGAAATTGAAATCAAAAGGGCTTAAACGATCCTAACTCCCCCTAAATAAAAACAACAAATCACCGGGGAGAGGGATTTTGAAAAGAGACAATTTTAGGCCCGGAGAGACTCGCTAGAAGGGATTTTTCAATCCATACTTGTCTCATGGCGGGTCTTCTCCTATAAAATTCGTCCGAATAAAAAATAGATTTGGGTTGACCGTAGCGGGCATTTTTGCAATAATTACAAAATTTAAATTGGGAGCTCCCCCTTACAAAAACAGTGGGTGCATGGGAGGAGGAAGCTAAATTTGTGTAGCCAAGTCCATTGGTGGTTCTAGATACTCGTTGAGAACCTAAGAGTTTGGACAAATTTTGTTCACCTTGGGTGAACTTGGCTAGGGTCTCCCTTAGGTCTTTGATGGTTGATTCCATGGAATCAACATTTGGAAAATTTTGGATTTTAAGGGAGAGTTCCTCCTTCTCTTTGAGAAGTTGGTCTTTTTCGGAGGAAAGTTTTTTGAAATTCTTTTTCAAAGAAACAAATTTAAAAGAAAGTTCATGAAAACCATTTTCTAATTGGTCTCTAGCATGTTGGAGTTCTTCATATGATAAATGATTAAAAGAATTTGAAGAACTAGAGGATGAAGAGGAGGAAGAGGAGGAAGATACCTCATGTTTTGCCATTAGGCATTTTTTACCTTGGTCGCTCGAGGAGAAGGAGGAGAAGGAGGAGCTATCACTCCAAGATGCCTTTGAAGCCTTCTTCTTTTTCTTCTTCTTGGCCCTTTTCTTGTGAAGTGGGAAAGCAGGTACGGATTTTGCATCGGGTTCTAGCTTTTGAATGGGTTCTTGCTTTTGAGCGGGTTCTTGCTTTGGAGCCTCGCTAGTACCTTCATAGGTTAGTTCTAAAAGCTTCCAAATATCATGAGAAGATGTGCAAGAAGAAATATGATCAAAAACATAACGATCTAACCCACAATGTAGAGCATTCATGGCTTTGCCATCAAGCTCGAAGTTTGCAATGTCTACGGGGGTCCATTTAGACTCATCGGGAGAGGAGAGGGAAAATCCTTGCATAACAATTTTAAAAATTGGATAACCAATGCTTTTTAAAAAGGTTGACATGCGGGTTTTCCAAAAAGTATAATCGGCTCCATCAAAGAATGGAGCACGATCCAAAGAATGACCTTCGAGGTTTTGAGAAGAAGAAGCGGTAGAAGCCATCAAAAAAATAGGATCTTTAATTTGAAACCGGTTAAGGTATTACTCAAATACGTCCTCTGATACCAATTGTTGGGTCGGAACAAACGAGGAAAAGATGGCAAGAGGGGGGGTGAATTGCCTTTTAAAAAATGATTAACAAATTTAAAATCAAAGTGAAAGATGCAGCGGAAATAAAGAGGCAAGACACAAGAAAATTGATAACGGAGTTCGGCCAAAAACCCGGCCTACGTCTCCGCTCCCAGCTCAACCGTTGAGAGATTCCTACCGCTTGCTTTTCAATGGTTTTAGCAAGAAACCCACAAGGCTTTGAGGTAGCACTAGGACCTATTACAGCTTGCTTTTTGTGGTTTAGCAAGAACCCACTTGCTTTTGATGGTTTAGCAAGAACCCACTAGCCTTTTTAACGGGTGAAGGCTAGCTCACCGAAAACTCAAGCCTTTTAAAAGGAAAGGCTTGACTAACCTCTTCACACCTTAATGGTGGTGTGAAACCCAAAATAAAGGGGGTTGAGAAAAGGGTTTGGGGTTTGTAGGTACAAACCCAATTTTAAGCTCAAAATGAATAAAACAATAAAATCGTATATGAGGAGAAGCCTTGGGTGCCTTTGATGATTGGAGATGTTGAAGGCTGCTTCCAAGCTTCTTTGAGGGAGCTCCTTGGATGTGGAATTGGATGGAGCTAGGAGGGTTCCTTTGAGGAAGTCCGCCGGAGGTACGCCAAATGATCAACAAGGTGTCCGTAGGCTTCCGTATAGTTCCGGTTGGTGTCCGGGGCTTCCTTGGCCTTTATTTATAGGCATGGAACCCTTGGGGAGGCTTCGGAGCCGTTGGAGAGGCTAAAAGAGCCGTTGGAGGCCAAAAGAAGGTTGACTGGTCAAAGCCAACGGCTAGTTTGACTGGGCTACCGGCTGGCCGGTACAGCTCCACCGGCTGGCCGGTGCCTTGGTAGAGAAGAAGAGTCTTGATCCAGGCTCCACCGGTCGACCGGTGGAGGAGCCACCGGCTGGCCGGTGGCAAGACAGTAGCAAACACTATTTGGGCTGGGTGCCACAGGTCGACCGGTGACAGAGCCACCGGTCGACCGGTGGAACCTGGCAGTGGGCAATCCCTCTGCCAGTTCCACCGGCTGGCCGGTGCTATCACACCGGTTGGCCGGTGGACTGAATTTCAGTCCATTTCTTGTCCATTCTTGGGCCAATCCTTTGGAAATCTTTTGCCTATCATCCACAACACTTAAAAACAAAGTTAAACACATATGAAAGTGATTGTGATCATGAAAATCAAAGAGTGTGGGGTACAACAATAACAGCATGAACTCTAACAGTTTTGGGAGTTACAAATACTCTGAAGACATTCTCAACTTCCTCGAGCCACTTCACTGCCCCTAACAAACCTCGATTTCCATGGAAGATGAGTAGCAACAGGAGAACCAGAAACTGGGCAAGACCCACTATAAACTTCAGGGACCTTTCTAGGTGGCATATTCTTAATAACAAAAAAATCATAAAATCAGTTTCATAATCAATCTAAAACACAACTGAAAGGAACATCTCGGGCCAAAATAGTTTTCTCACAAGCAAAATTTTATAAAAAAAACCATAATTCTATCCTCAAAAACAACTATTTAATTTTTAATTTAAAACTACCTTTATCTAAGGCCACTTTTGAAAACATAATAACCCACATTTTTAAAGAAAATCCAATTCCAAAAATCATTTTTCCACTTTCCAAAAACCATTTCGTAAAACCAAGCCAAGATGATCCAAAAAACAGCGCATGCACATTTACCATAATGGATGAGGAATGAGTCAAAACCCACACTAATACAATATTTTTCATCAAATATGTTGAATATTGGTCATGAATCATCTCTTTTCATGCTTCCATGATGTTAAACTACACAAATTCATCCTATAAGAAAGACGTTAAATTGTATATTATCTCTCATCCTGTTTTCATGATGTTAAACTGCACAAATTCATCCTGGAAATAAAATGTTAAACTACACATTATATATAATCTTGGTTATAGGATGTTAAACTACACAAATTAATTCTATAATAAAGACTTTAAACGTCATAGTATCTCTCTTCTTGGCTGCATGACATTAAACTACACAAATTCATCCTGCCAGTAGGAAGTTAAATCGCATAGCGTGTCTCAACATGTTTGCATGAATTTAAACTACATATATTAATATTTTCAATAAATCAATTAAAATGCATATAGGATTCATATCAACGGCGGTGAGGAGATAAGATATAGGGTTTTTCAAGGTTAAGAATATCGCAAAAAATCAAAATGCGGAACCCAAAATATCAAACAACGATATAGGAAAAGTAAAATATAATGTACATTAGATTCTATCCTTGATTCATATAATGGATCCTAGTGGAGTCACGCCGGTATCAAAGGAGTTTCGTGGGAGATTCAAAATTGTGATGATTGAGTACCGGTTAGGGTTATTTTAAATAGAACGAGGACACCTTTAATAGCGCTTTCAAAAAAACGCTAATAAAAATCCCTTTTATCAGCATTAAATTGATAAGTACTGATAAAATAGATCTTTATTAGTTATAAAATTTTAGCACTGATAAAGGATTGATTTAAATAAATTTATTATAATTTTATAATTATTAAATATATATAATTATTTATTTATAATTATATAAATATTTACTAAAAAAGTAATAATTATTTATTAATAATAATTATAAATTTATAAATTTATAAATATAGTAAATATACATTTATAAATATATTTATTTATAAATATTTATTTAAAAAATATATTTTTAACATTATTAGTGGATATATAATCTTAAATACATGCATTTTAAAAATGAGTGAAATTGAATAATTCAAAATGAGTGCATTTTAAAAATACTGAAAAAATGGATAAGTTTTATTAATTAAATATAAATTCATAAAAAATATGGATATATATATATATATATATATATATATTTAAGTGAATATGAATATATATTTAAAATACTAAAACACAGTAAATAAATATATATATATAAATAAATAATAGAAAATGATCAAATCTAAAAATAAAATGAAAATGAAAAAAAATATTAAAAATGAATGCCCTAACTGTAATAGTATTAAAAATAAATAAATAATATTGACCAATTAAAAAAATAATATATTGAATGTATCGTGTTAACAATGAAATTCTAAAATATACTAAAATTTGAATAAATTACATAAATATTAGGTGTATGTGTTTCTATATATTGCATAAATATATTTTTGTCAGAATTTGTATATAAAATGAATTAATTACATATATATGTGTACATAAAATCAATGTAACATATCATGTTTGATATATGTTAAATTGAAAAATCAAACAACATTAAAAATGAATAAGACATTAATATGTTTCTAATTAACATTTTATTCATTTTATATATAATTATATTTAATGTAAAGACCTGGAATTTCCATGTAATTTTTTTTAAATAAATGGGAACTTTAAGAGTCCACAAAAATTGATGGCGTGTGATTCTGAGACCCTAAGTGCTCGAAATGAATTTTTGAACTTTTTTTCGGGTACGTTCAGTAAACGTGCAAGCGGGTTTTTCTAACTTTTGAACTGGTGCTCGAAATTGAAATCTGAGAACACCGTTGAACTCATAGTGATGGTATTATCTTAAGGAGACCTTCACCTCAACGACAGTTGGTCGAGGGTGGAAGTTAAATCTTGGTTTTTTCATGAAAGAATAAAATAAAATAAAAATTGTGTAACATTTTTATTTTTCTTTTATTTGAGCTTCCATGTGGATGTTTCATAGGTGGGGACCATCTGAACTAACCTCCCATGAAAGGTTATGGTTGTGGGGACCACATGAATCTAAACCCCCAATTTGAATCCCTTGAACTCCCCTCTTAATGGGAGAAACTCCTTGAACTCCCCATTAATGGGAGATAACCTCTTGGACTTCCTTCAACATTAACTTTGACAGCACTTTTCAAATTAATTTGGGCTAATTAATTAAGCCAACATGCCAATTTAATTTGTGCCAACATTATTAATATGCTTAATTTAAATTATTAATTTGGTTATTCCCCCATTTTGGTGGAATTGGGGCAAGGGGTGATAAAGAGAAATTGGGAGAAAAGCTCTCCAACGAAGAACGCTTCACCTTCGACGGATTCTTCTCCAAACTCTGTCAAAGGATCGCCGATGAGGAACATCTCTACTAATGATCGAGGAGATGTCAACATCACTGACATTATTCTATCCCCAACGACGTCATCTTCTCCCTTGTGATCTCCGTCGACGAATCAAATGAGGTAGGGGTTTATTTGTGTATGATTATTTGTGGGAAGTTGTCGGGTGATTGTTTGAATTTCTTTTCTCTTACATGTTCTTGATTCAAAAATGGTGAACCACTTTCTACCTATCTAATGCAGAGGGGGAGGGACAAACAAACATGGACCGACCCCTCCGTCGTTCTTCCTTATTGTGTCCTTCACGATGGAAGAAGGTGACTTTGGTGACAGTGACTCATGTCGGCGATCGGCACCGGTGGAACTCGAGAACTATTGATGAAGGCACGGAGCCCCACTGCCCTGTGGCCTCCGCGCCCCATGTCCATCACCGCCCCACAGCCTCCATACCCTGTAGCCATTGTCTCCCTGTGGCCTCCGCTGCTCCGCGCCATCCACAGTCGAGCCAACCTGAGTCGCCACCGCCGGCCGAGCCGTCGCCGCCGAGCTGAGCCGCCACCACTAGGCCGAGCTACCGTCATCGTCTGGGCCGAGCAATCGTAGCCATCAGAGCCATCACCATTGTCTGGGTCGAGCCATCGTCCGGGCCGCCGCCATCGTCTTGGTCGAGCCGCCACGGCCATCCGGGCTAAGTCGCCACCATCCGAGCCACCGCCTCCATCCGAGACGCTCTAGCCGTCTGAGCTGCCACCACCATCCAAGCCACTGCCACCTTCCGGTCCGAGCCGTTGCCGCTGTCTGGGCCAAGCTGTTGCCCGAGCCGTCGCCACCCTTCTAGCCAAACCGCCCTGGTTGAGCCGCCCCATAGCCTCACGCCCATGCGGCTACCCCCGACTGAGCCACTCCAAGTTCTCGGGCCCTCGCGGCACCCTTCGCTGCCTCACGGCCACCCACGGCCCTCTGCGGCCCCTCGCAGCCTGCCGGGCCGGACCAAGCGGGCTAGGCCACCCAGTGGGTCAGACTGACCATCGGTCCGAGTCCGACCCAGCGGGTCAAGCCGGGTTGACCCAAACCGGGTAAGCCCAGGTCGGGTCAGTTCGACTGGGTCGGACCGGACCCGGGCCCACTACAACCCATTTACATTATTTTGGCCATAACTTTAGCACCTGACGTCCATTTGACGAACCATCAGCGGAGCTAGAATCCTCGAAGTGAGGTGGTCTATTTGAGTATACCCTATAGGAGTTTTGGATTATGATGGGGTACGGTCAGGATGGATTGATCATGAATCCAACTAGGCCCCCGGGACTAAAAGGCTAATAACTCACAGACCGGGCGTCTGATTGATGCACCGTCTGTTGTGTTGAGACCCATATGACGTGGAAAACCTTTGAGATAATTCTTCATGGGACATCATGGTAGTTGGTGAATTGACCATTGGCTTGGGGAATGGACTCTCCTGGAGAAGAGCAATCCTAGTGCGAAAGCCCAGTAGCTGGTTGTGACGAGAAGAGTGCTCCTAACGATCTTGTGCGGGTCAGGTCCTAGAGTTCCTGTACAGGTTATCTCCTAGGGATTCTATGTGGGTGAGATCCTAGTGATCCTATGTGGGTCATCTCCTAGCGATCCTGTGTGGGTCAGCTCCAAGCAATCCTGTGTGGGTCAGCTCCAAGCGATCCTGTGCGGGTCAGCTGCTAGCGATTCTGTGCAGGTCAGCAGCAGAGCCTCTTAACGAAATAAGATGATTCAATATTTATAACTAATCATATATGATACCATACATAAAGATATACTTGGTGATAGATGAGTCAAAACCTCTGTGTTCTTTCATGATTGAGATGGATTATTTGAAAACTTAGGTATATGTATGGGTATATACCTAAGTAGAGTTATCTGTTGATTTCATACTTTGTGGTTTATCTTTGGTGGATTTTGTGAGACCTTGAGGGTCTCAGGGTCTCTAATGAGTATCGTTATACTCACCCCTATATGGGCTATGCCCGCACCTTATTTTGTTGGATGCAGATAACGGTCATCGTTGACTAAGGATGAGGGTACCAGGACTACACGATGCTCAAAGATGGACCATACAGTGTGTCGGTTCACAGAGGAGATGGGTGGATGTGGAGTGCTGAGGAGGCGATCTATACCTACTCTTCTAGTAGGAATCATGGTGGATGATCCAGGAGCTTCTTTTCACCTATCAGTCATCTTGTACTTTCCAATTTTCCTTGTACTTTCTAGTTGAGCTTGTATTCTGGCCCCTTTTTCTTACTGTACTCACTCTATTTACTATTCAGTTTACTTGATTTCATATCTTGTTATGTGGTTGGTGGTGTTTTTATAGGTTATAAAGGCAATGCCTTCCTAGTTCTAGGGAATTACGCCTTTGGTTCTAGTCACTATCCCCTGGCCTATGGAAGGCGGGCTTAGTGTAGTCACAGCACGGGCCCCGGGGGATGAGTCGTGACAAATTAGTATCAGAGGAGTCATTTCTACTAAAGAACTAGGACTCTGATCTTTTCTATGAAGTAATAGTGTTAAGGGTAATGACTGTGGATTTCAGTTCAAGGAGTTCAGTGTTGGTGCAGAGGCTGACGTATCCATACACCAGGACCATGAATTCTGATTTATGACTCAGTGCATGAAAACACTAATTACATGTGTGTTTCCAAGAGTTTTATTTGTTATCTCTTGATTCAGCTCACTAGGTATAACTTATTTATGGTGGTGCACCTGTTTCTTTTTAGTATGCCTCTATGCAGACACCCAGCTAGGGTTCTGAGAGTTGTACGCACTGATAGCCCACCGAGCGACAAGGCCTCGGTGCGGGGCCCTCTTCTAGTGGAGGCACTAGTGGAGGCACTTGTGGTACCATTACCTATTGGGCCACTGATTCCACCAGACCCAGAAGCAGAGAGTGCACGCAACTTGAGCACGTTTCATGAGTTTCAGTTCCAAAGTCCACCCATGTTCTGTGGAGAGACGGACCCACAGGTGGCTAAGGATTGGATGGAGGCTTTAGTGAGAGTCTTCCAACTCATAGGGACACCATACAATCTCATGGTGATCCTTGTCACCAGCCTTCTATAGGCAGCAGCAGACAGATGGTGGAGGATGATGCTCTAAGTTCACGATGAGGTGACGCTTCTCTAGGTAGAATTCAAGAGCCTGTTTCAGGCAGAGTTTGTTCGAGCGACTCTTCGCACAGTGCGCATTTAGGAGCTACTTCATCTGCAGTCATGCAGCATGATTGTGGATCAGAACTCAGCAAGGTTCACTGAACGCTCACGCTACTCCACAGATATGGTACGGGACCCATTCTTTAGGGCCCGGACATTCGAGAAGGGGCTCGTATGGGAGATCAGGGCTTCGATGATCTCACTCAGCATCCCGACGCAGGCGGGGGTATTAGAGAGAGCCCTCTTAGTGAAGAGTTCCCTTGCTGAGAAGTCACCCGCAGTGAGACCCACCACCAGTCGTCACGTAGTGGAGTCTTCTATAGCTAGAAGTAGACAGTCACAGAGGTCCATGAGGACCAATCCTATAGTTGGACGACCGCATGACTCAAGATCGATTGTACGGGGAACCCGAGGAGGAACCAATCAGGCAAGGATCATGCAGTGTTACTCATGCGGCAGGCAGGCTCACATGGCTCGTGAATGTCTAACCTGTCATACGGATGATCAGCAGATGGTCGAGGGACTACCCAGGCAGAGACAGAGGTTCGATCAAGGTGGTCCGCAGGAAGTATGCGGACGTGGCAGATCAGTTGGTTGTGCATCTGGTTGTGGGAAATGATTCGAGATATTACTGCCACAACCACCAGGAGGTCCACCCCGATCACAGGGAGCAGGTGGACAGGGGAGACATCATCTCCTGACAGCTAATTCTTAGAATCATGGCACTCTGGAGATGATACGAGGTACGATCTATGTCTACTTCACCTTAGCTTTAGTGCTTATAGACACAAGTTCCAGTCATTCTTTTATTTCCAATGCCCTCGTTCGGAGCTCAAAGATTCCAACAGAGCCATTGTCTTGATCTTTACGACTAGAGACTCCTATGAGATCATATTCGACGATTACGCATCGGTGTCGGCAGTGAGAACTTACTCTAGGAGGTTAGAGCTTCGGCAAGGATCTCCTAGTAGCAGCATCGATGCCTTAAGATGCCATCTTGGGTATGGACTGGTTATCTATAGTCCATGATCATATTGATTGTATTAGGCACAAATTTCAATGTGTCCGCATGGATGGGACCAGGTTTACCTTCACTGGCAAGAAGGGAGCCTTTGTAGCACAGGATGGACTTACCCGGAGGAGAGTGCAGCTGATCACTCATCAGTTGGCTAGCCTTACCCTCATATTAGTTGATGTGGAGAGTTTGAGTTATCCTATAGTGGTGGACTAGTACATAGATGTTTTCCCTAATGATGTTCTCGGTCTACCTCCTCATAGAGAGGTTGACTTTTAAATTTACTTGTACCCCAGGATGAAATCAATATCTACACTAGTGTATCGGATGGCTCCCATGGAGCTTCGTGAGCTGTGGGTGTAGCTATAGGACTTGCAGGGGAAGGGATTCATTCAGCCTAGTGTTTCTCTGTGGGTAGCCCTGATTCTGTTCACCAAGAATGCGGATGGTAGATTGAGAATTTTCTTCAACTATCGACGCATGAACCAGGTGACCGTGAAGAACAATTACTCACTCCTGGGGATTGAAGACCTCTTTGATTCGCTGAAAAGAGCTTATTGGTTCTCGAAGATAGACCTCAGACCAGGCTATCACCAGCTCATAGTACGATATGAAGATGTGTAGAAGACGTCTTTCAGATGTCGGTACAGCCATTACGAGTTCTTGGTTATGTCATTTGGCGTAACCAACGCTCCATCAGTTTTTATGGGACTCATGAACAGGATCTTTCATCCATACCTTGATCGCTTTGTAGTATTCTTCATCAACGAAATTCTAATCTACTCATCTACTGAGGAAGAGCATGCATGTCATTTATAGGTAGTACTGGGTACACTCTAGGAGCACCAGCTTTATGTTAATCTCTCAAAGTGACAGTTTTAGATCTGAGTGGTTCACTTTCTGGGACATGTCATATCAGAGGCTGGAGTTGCAGTGGATCCAGCAAAGATTGAGACGGTACTTGCTTGGGAGACACCCATGAGTGTGGCGGATGTATGGAGTTTCCTAGGTTAGGTCGGATACTACCAGATATTTGTGCCAGATTTCTCCAGAGTTAAAGCACCACTATCAGCGTTGATGAAGAAGGGGAAATACTTCATGTGGTTGGAGAGATACCAGAAGAGTTTTCAGAAGCTAAGGCAGAGGCTGACTAGTGCCCGCATCTTGAGGCTTCCATAAGAGGGCATAGGGTATGTAGTCTACTACGATGCATCAGGAACCGGGCTCAGATGTGTCGTGATGTAGGAGCGAGCAGTGATCGCATATGGTTCTCGACAGCTGAGACAACATGAACAGAAATATACTACCCATGACCTGGAGTTAGCAGTAGTGGTCTTCACCTTGAAGATGTGGCGACACTATCTGATGGGTGAATGCTTTGTAGTGTAATCTGATCACAAGAGTCTCAGGTATATCTTCTCTTATAAGGACTTGAACCTGATACAATGATGTTATCTTGAGTTCCTTCAGGACTATGACTTCGAGATAGTCTATACTCCTAGAAAGTGGAACGTTGTAGCAGATGCACTCAGCAGGAGGACTAGTATATAGCTGCTTGTCAAGGCAACAGAGCAGTTGACCGCATTAAAGATATCATTTGTGGATCGAGATGGAGCATCTTTCCTTCAGTCTCTTAAAGTAACTCTCCCACTTCTTCAGCGAGTCAGGGAGGTGCAGCATGGGGACGCTGACTGAAAGGCTCGACGTGCTCAGATATCCACAGGGCAGGCACCTGATAGATTTTCTGAAGGTGAGGAGCACGTAATCTTCTTCATAGGACATACCATGGTACCAGTATCACTTCAGGAGGAAGTGTTGAGGGAGTTTCACACATCCCCTCTAACGGTACATCCAGTAGCAGTGAAGAGGTACCAGGATCTCTGACGACAACACTAGTGGCCGAGAATGAAGAAATCAGTAGTAGAGTTTGTCTCTCAATGCCTCACTTGTCAGTAGGTGAAGGCGGAGCATTAGGTACCAGTAGGATTGGGTCAACCTTTAGAGGTTCTATAGTGGAAGTGGGATGGGATATCCATAGAATTCGTGACAGGAGTTCTCTAGGGGACATGACTCGATTTGGGTGATCATCGACTGCCTCACCAAGTCAGCTCACTTCCTACCGATCAGAGAGCAGGGTTTAGTAGAGATCTTGAGACGCCTATATGTGTAGGATATTATGCATCTATATAGAGTACCCTTGACGATTGTCTCTGACCATGATGCATGTTTTACTTTCTGGCTATGGAAGGGGTTGCAGGAGGCTTTCGGGATGTAGCTTCGATGGAGCACTGCCTTCCATCCTCAGACGGATGTCCAGATTGAGTGGACCATTCAGACCCTCGATGACATGTTGTGTGCTTGTATCCTTGACTTTGGTCATGGTTGGAGGATCACTTTCCTTTGGTGGAGTTTTCATACAACAACAGTTATCACTCCACCATTAGGATGGAACCTTTTAAGGCGTTTTACGGGCAACCCTACAGATCACCTTTGTGCTGGACTGACCCAGGGGAGTCAGCACTAGTGGGACTAGAGATGGTACGTACTACCATAGAGAAAGTGCAGATCATCTAGGAGTGGATGAAGACTACATAGAGTAGGCAGAAGTCTTATCCTGATAGGATATGAAGATCTCTGGAGTTCGAGGATGGGGACCACATCTTTATATGGGTCTCTCCTCGATGAAGTTTGTAGAGATTTGGCTGAGGTGGCATGTTATCTTTGAGGTTCATCATACCTTTTTGAGTCCTCAGTAGAGTTGGTGAGGTGGCACACCACTTAGCTCTTACACCTCAGTTGCACCGGGGGCACAACGTCTTCCAAGTATCCCAACTGAAGAGATAGATGCACGACCCTTCCCACGTCATCGACCACGGAGAGCTGGACATCGACAATGGGGTGACTTTTACAAAGTTTCCAGTTGAGATTGAGGATCGATATGTCATGACCCATCCTCGGGACCCATGTCATGACTACCCCAATCCCACCTTCCATAGGCCAGGGGCTGGCGACTAGCACCAAGGTGTGAATCCCGACAAAAGGGGAAGGAATTGCCTTTATAAAGTAAACAAACACCATAGAGTAAGACAGCAGAAGTAAACACTAAGTAAATTGAGTAAAAAGTAAGTGTGGAAAGTAAATGGTCCAGAATACAATCCCAAACTGAAAGTAAAGTACAACTGGAAAGAAAGTACAGAAACTGAAAGTAAAGCAGCAACGTCGAGCCGTCCACTGGAAATACCACCTGAAGGGTGGGTACAAATAGCCTCCTCAGCTCCTCGGGTCCAGCCGTCCAGTCCGTGTACGTCCCGCCCAGTGGCCCACCTTCAGGTACCGACTTGCGCCACAAGCCTCAACCACGATCAGCGATGTCCGTCATCTGTATCCAACACAACGTAGTGCAAGAATAGCCCATGCAGGAGTGAGTATACGCTACTCAGTAGGGACCCCGAGACCCCCTAAGTTCTCCCAGAATCCACAAAGGATAATCCAAAAAAGAAAGATACAATCACGAAGTAACATCCAACACCACTTAGGTATATTCCCATACATATACCTAAGTCATCAATTCCAGTTTGGATCCAACATTCGAACCTGAGTTCGATCACGTCCACACAGGATAGTAAAACCCAATCCTCATAGGAAAGCACAACCCAATCCACATAATAAAGCAAGTCAATCATATCGAAGATAATGATTAAAAGTCAAGACTCATCTCACATAGGTATACTTCTTCGTAAGGTGATAGAGATGATCAGATGTAGCCACTGATTCATCTAAGCTGGGACCCACGTAGGATACTAGACCGGCTAAGTTGTCAGACCCACGTAGGATACAAGACCAGCCTCTCTGTCAGACCCATGTAGGATACAAGTACAGAGTCAAATACTACCAGACCCACGTAGGATATAAGAACAGTAGTACTGCCAGACCCACGTAGGATACAAGAACAGTAGTCATCGCCATCGAACCCACAGAGGATTTCAGTACGGTCTTCATCGCTACCGAACCCACAGAGGATTTCAGTGCAGTCATCATCGCTGTCGAACCCACGGAGGATTTCAGTGCAGTCGTCATCGTCGTCGCAGTCGCAGTCAGCTCTAGGGTACCCGTACACAGCATGCTCATTTCCGGGAGGGTCCGCTCCACAAGCCAAGGGGTCAATACATCAACTGACATGTAGTCTAGATTTGATGTATCCCAAAGTTCCGTCTCGACAAAGGGAACTCAACGTGACAGACGGCACGTCAATCGGACGCCATGTCTGAGAGTTATTGGCTTTATCGTTCTAGTGGCCCGGTTGGTTTTTAAGTTAAAACCAACCCGAACATACTCTAATTGCATCCAAACCTCGAGCAGAGTAATCCAAAAGGTCTGTCTCACTAAGAGGAATCCAAAAAAGTTGACGGCACGTCAATCAGACATCCGGAGCTCAAGTTATAAGTGTTTCTACTTCGAGGGCCCGGTTGGTTTCGTGTTCAAACCAACCTGGTCATACTCAAAGTTCTCTGAAACCTTGAGTGTAATATACTAAAACGACCGTCTCAATCCAAGGATTTCATCACAACTGATGGTGCATCGATTGGAGGTCTATAGCCCAAGTTATGGGCATTTAAACGAACCTGTCCGGTTTTAGGGGGTTTTGGGCCCGTACCGACCCGGCCCAAGACCCCCTGGGTCGGCCCGAACCGGGTCGACCCGACCCAGATCCGGGTCCGGCCTATTAGGGTGCGGCCCGGCCCGGCCCGACATGGGCGGCCCGGCCCGGTGCGGCCGGTCCAGGACGGCATGGGCGCCGCCTGCCACGTGAGCGTGGAAGGGGGGGAACCGCCACCCCCTTCGACGAAACGGTGGACCCGCGGGGGGGGGGGGGGGGGGGGGTCCATCCTGCTGGGTTGAATGGGGGTCAGGCCTCTGGTTTTCTGGATCTGGCCGGCCGTAATGGCCGGCCAGTATGTCGCGCGGGACCAGTCGGTCCCGCCTCCTAAGCACCGGCAGCCGGCGGCTCCGGCTGCCCTCCCCTGCTCTGATGCGGCCAAAGGTTGCGGCCTTGTTCCGACCGGCGTGGCGCGACAGCGCCGCGCCCCTCCGCCCCGGCCGCGGCCCGACTCCGGCCGCGGTTTCTTCCGGCCTCAACGGCGTGGCATGATGGCGCCACGCTCCTTCACTGTGTTCCCACGCGGTGCGACGGTACCGCGCTACCTTCTTTCCAAACCACATAATGATCAACAAAAAAATAGGGGAGGAGGTTCGGCCCTGTTCGTGTGGCCTGACCTCCTCCCATTATCTTGATAACAGGAGGCTAAATCGTTAACGTTGAACGCCCAAATATTCACGAACAGAAAAATTAAACCCCTACCTCAAAGAAGTTTGAGGAAGTTTGTGTCGCAGAATACGGCATCGCGGTGAGGCTCCGTATATATTGATGGAGAACATCCTAATAGGAGCGGCGTCTCCCTTTGACACGGGAAGAAGAATGAAGGATGGCGCGTCTTCGTTCTTCGGAAAAAGGTGTGACGGAGTTCTTCATCGAGGTAGAAAATTTCTTCACCGGAAAGATGAAGTTCTTCCAATGTGAAGAATGCTCCCCCCTCTCAACGCAACGAAGAAACCAAAAATAAAATAAGGCCTTTTCCTTATTTTATTACCTTTGCCAACATTTTTAAAATTCAAACATTCAAAATGATTTCTCTTCATTTAATTAAACTTAACTTATCAAAATTAAATGGAGTGATAAGTTGGAAACAATAATGACAAGAGAGGTTTTAAAAGGAGTTAGGGAAAGAAAATAAATGAAAAGGTGGGGGATCGTGTGGGCCCCACCTCATCTTAAATCCTCACAAGGGGAGTTAGAACATCAGTGGGTCCCACCCCAACTCCATCACATGGGCTAAACCACTTATGAAAGTGGAATAAAAATTGTAACATGATTTTTATTTCACTTTAAACTTAATCAATTTTTTTAACAACTATCCTCGAGAAAACGCAACTCTAGAAAAGGTCTTCCTAAGAAAATACCGTTGATGCGGTTTCATCGGTGCCCTCAGATTTCGATTCCGAGCACCGGTTAAAAAGTTAGGAAATCCCGCTCGTTCGTTCACTGAACGTACCTAAGATAAACATCAGAAATTGATTTCGGGCTCACCGGGCCTCGGAATCAGGTGCCGTCAAAAACTGCATACTCTTAAAATCCCAAAGAAATTAAGAAAAAAAATTCCTTGAAATTTACAGGTCTTTATATTACTCCCACCTCAGGGATTTACGTCCCCGTAAAGATACATCACAAACTAGGGAAAAAAATGAGGGTACTGAGCACGTATCTGAGCCTCCCACTCCCAAGTGCTCTCCTGGAGGTTCTCGTGATGCCACCTGATGCACACTAGAGTAATCAACTGCCGACGTAGGACCCGCTCCTGTCGATCCTCGATCTCCACCGAGACCTCCGCAAAATTCTCCTCATCATCGATGTCCAGCTCCCCATGGTCGATGATATGCGTCGGGTCATGCACGTATCTCCTCAACTGAGATACGTGGAAGACGTCGTGCACCCAGTGAAACTGAGGTGGTAGAGTCAGGCGATAAGCCACCTCGCCTATCCTGCTGAGAACCTGGAATGGTCTGATGAAGTGCGGAGATAACTTGCCACCCCGTCCAAATCTCAGTAATCCACGTCGAGGTGAGACTCGCAAGAAGACGTGGTCGCCATCCTCAAACTCTAGTGGTCTCCTCCTCCTGTCAGTATAAGACTTCTGTCGGCTCTGAGCTGTCCTCATCTTCTCCTGGATGACTTGGAACTTCTCTGTCGTGGCCTGGACCATCTCTGGTCCCACAAGTGCTGACTCCCCAGGGTCTGTCCAGCACAGAGGTGATCTGCATGGTTGGTTGTACAATGCCTCATATGGTGCCATCCTGATGGTGGAGTGGTATCTTTTGTTGTACGCAAACTCCACCAAGGGTAGGTGGTCCTCCCAGCTATGACCAAAGTCGAGGATACATGCACGGAGCATGTCCTCAAGAGTCTGAATGGTCCTCTCTATTTGACCATCCGTCTGAGGGTGAAAGGCGGTGCTTAGACGTAGCTGCGTCCCGAATGCCTCCTGCAACCCCTTCCAAAGCCGGGAAGTAAAGAGAGCATCTCGATCGGAGACGATAGATGATGGCACACCATGAAGTCGTACAATCTCTTGAACGTAGAGGAATCCCAATATCTCCACTGAGCCCTGCTCTCTGATGGGTAAAAAGTGGGCCGACTTTGTAAGTCGGTCGAAAATCACCCAAATGGAGTCGCGACCTCTGGAAGTATGTGGAAGTCCAGTCACGAAATCCATAGATATCTCATCCCACTTCCACTCCGGGACATCCATGGGCTGCACCAAACCTGTTGGTACCTGGTGCTCCGCCTTCACCTGCTGGCAGGTGAGGCATCGAGAAACGAACTCTACTACAGCCTTCTTCATACCCGACCATCAGTGCTGTCGTCTGAGATCCTGGTACATCTTCGCCACTCCTGAATGTACTTCTAAAGGGGGAATTTGAAACTCCCTCAGCACCTCCTCCTATAAAGTAGTTGGTACCATGGTACGTCCTCTGAAAAGGACATTGTGCTCTCCTTATATAGAGAATCCATCAGGTGCCAGTCCTAAGGATATCTTTGCATGCCGCGTCTCACAGTCAGCGTCCCCACGCTATGCCTCTCTGACCCACAGCAGTAGAGGAGGAGTGATTGTGAGTGACTGAAGAAAGGCTGCTCTATTTCTATCCATGAAGGATATCTGTGAAGCAGTTAGCTGCTCTGTCGCCTCCCCAAGTAGTTGAATGCCCATCCTCCTATTGAGAGAATCGACTACTACGTTCCCCTTTCTAGGAGTATAGACTATCTCAAAGTCATAGTCCGGGAGGAACTCGAGCCATCGCCGCTATCTCAGGTTCAGGTCCTTCTGCAAGAAGATGTACCTGAGACTCCGGTGGTCAGAGTAGACTGTAAAGTTCTTGCCCATCAGATAGTGTCACCACATCTTCAGAGCGAAGACCACTGCTGCTAACTCTAGACATGGGCAGCGTAGTTCTGCTCATGCTTCCTCAACTGACGTGATCCATAGGCGATCACTGCCCGCTCCTGCATCAGGACACATCTGAGTTCAGTCCCTGATGCATCGTAGTAGACTATGTATCCCACTCCCTCATCTGGTAGCCTCAAGATAGGTGCGTTGGTCAATCTCTATCTTAGCTCCTGGAAGCTCTACTGACATCTATCTGACCACACGAAGGGTTTACCCTTCTTCGTCAAAGCTGACACAAAGTAATCACAAAGAAAACTTTTGAAACACACATGCAATCAATGTTTTCGTGCACTGAGTCGGAAATCAGAAGTCAGGGTCCTGGTGTACGGATACGTCGGCCTCCGCACCAACACTGGACTCCCTGGACTGATAACCACACTCAATACCCTTAAAACTATTGCTTCACATAGAAGAAATATCAGAGTCTTGAGTTATACGGTAGAACCGAACTCCTCTGATACCAATTTGTCACGACCCGTCCTCGGGACCCGTGCCGTGACTACTCCAAGCCCGCCTTCCATATGACAGGAGCTGGCGACTAGCACCAAGGCGTGAATCCCGACAAAAGGGGAAGGCATTGCCTTTATAAAGTAAACAAACACCATAGAGTAAGCCAGCATAAGTAAACACTAAGTAAACTGAGTACAAAGTAATTGTGGAAAGTAAATGGGCCAGAATACAAACCAAAACTTAAAGTAAAGTACAACTGGAAAGAAATTACAGCAACTGAAAGTAAAGCATCAATGTCGAGCCATCCACTGCAAATCCCGCCTAAAGGGTGGGTACAGATAGCCTCCTTAGCTCCTTGGGTCCAGTCATCCACTCCGTGTACGTCCCGCCCAGTGGCCCACCTCCATGTACCGACTTGCTCCACAAGCCTCAACCACGATTAGCGTTGTCCGTCGTCTGCATCCAACACAACGTATTGCGGGCATAGCCCGTGCAAGGGTGATTATACACTACTCAGTAGGGACCTCGAGACCCCCGAAGGTCTCCCAGAATCCACAAAGGATAATCCACAAAGGAAAGACACAATCATGAAGTAACATCCAACACCACTTAGGTATATGCCCATACATATACCTAAGTCATCAATTCCAGTTTGGCTCCAACATCCGAGCCCGAGTTTGATCACATTCACACAGGATAGTACAACCCAATCCTCACAGGAAAGCACAACCCAATCCACATAGGAAAGCAAGTCAATCATATTGAAGATAATGATTGAAAGTCAAGACTCATCTCACACAGGTATACTTCTTCATAAGGTGATAGAGATGATCAGATGTAGCCACTGATTCATCTAAGTTGGGACCCACGTAGGATACTAGACCAGCTAAGCAGTCGGACCGACGTAGGATACAAGACCAGTCTCTCTGTCGGACCCACGTAGGATACAAGTACAGAGTCAAACATTGTCGGACCCACGTAAGATACAAGAACAGTAGTACTACCGGACCCACGTAGGATACAAGAACAGTAGTCATCGCCATCGAACCCATAGAGGATTTCATTACGGTCATCATCACTGCCGAACCCACGGAGGATTTCAGTGCAGTTTTTGTCGCTGCCGAACCCACGGAGGATTTCAGTCTAGTCACCATCGTCGTCGCAGTCGCAGCCAGCACTAGGGTTCCCGCACATAGCATGCTCGTTTCTGGGAGGGTCCGTTCCATGATCCAAGGGGTTGATATATCAACTGACACGTAATCCAGAGTTGATGTATCCCAAATTTCCGTCTTGACAAATGGAACTCAACGTGACAGATAGCGCGTTAATCGGACGCCTGATCTGAGAGTTATTGGCTTTTTCATTCCAGGGGCCCGGTTGGTTTTTAAGTTAAAACCAACCCAACTGCACTCCAACTGCATCCAAACCTCGATCGGAGTAAGAAAAAAGGTCCATCTCACTAAGAGGAATCCAACAAAATCGACGGCACGTCAATCAAACGTCTGGATCCCAAGTTATAAGCATTTCTGCTCCGAGGGCCCGGTTGGTTTCGTGTTCGAACCAACCCGGCCATACCCAAAGTTCTCCGAAAACTTGAGTGTAATATACCAAAACGACCGTCTCAATCCAAGGATCACATCTCAACTAACGGTGCATCGATCGGAGGTTTGTATCCCAAGTTACGGGCATTTAAACGAACATGTCCGGTTTTAGGGGGTTTTGGGCCCGGACCGACCCGGCCCAAGACCCCTTGGGTCGGCCCGAACCGGGTCGACCCGACCCGAGTTCGGGTCCGGCCCATCATGGAGTGGCCTGGCCTGGCTGGCGCGGCCCGGCCCGGCCTGGCTGGCGCGGCCCGGCCCGGCCCGGCCTGGCTGGCGCGGCCCGGCCCGGCGTGGGCGGCCCGGCCCAGCGCGGTTGGTCCGGCCGGCACGGGCGGCGCGCACCGCGTAAGCGCGGAAGGGGGGGAACTGCCACCTCCTTCAATAAAATGGCAGGCCCGTGGGGGGTCCGCCCTGCTAGGTTGACCGGGAGTCAAGCCCCCGGTTTTCCGGATCTGGCCGGCCGTAACGGCCCGCCAGCGTGTCGCGTGGGACCAGCTTGTCCCGCCTCCTGAGCACTGGCGTCCAGTGGCTCTGGCCGCCCTCCCCTGCTCCGTCGGGGCCAAAGGCCACGGCCTTGGTCCGACCGGCACCGCGTGACGGCGCTGCGCCCCTCCGCCGTGGCCCGCCCCGGGTGCGGCCCTCCGTGGTGCTCCGGTGCGGCGTGACGGCGCCGCGCTCCTCCACCGCGGGCCGACTCCGGCCACGGTTTCTTTCGGCCTCAACGGCGTGGGGCGACGGCGCCGCGCTCCTTCGCTGCTTTCCCGCGCAGTGTGACGGCACCGCGCTGCCTTCTTTCCAAACCACATAATGATCAACAACAAAATAGGGGAGGAGGTTCGGCTGTGTTCGTGCGGCCCGGCCTCCTCCCGTTATCTTGATAACAGGTGGCTAAATTGTTAACGTTGAACGCCCAAATATTCACGAACATAAAAATTAAACCCCTACCTCAAAGAAGTTTGAGGAAGTTCGTGTCGTGGAATACGGCATCGCGGTGAGGCTCTGTATATGTTGACGGAGAACGTCCGAAGAGGGGCGATATCTCCCTTCCTTTGACACGGGAAGAAGAATGAAGGATGGTGTGTCGTCGTTCTTCGGAAAAAGGTGTGACGACGTTCTTCGTCGAGGTAGAAAAGTTCTTCTCCGTAAAGATGAAGTTCTTCCAATGTGAAGAACGCTCCCCCCTCTCAACGCAACGAAGCAACCAAAAATAAAATAAGGCCTTTGCCTTATTTTATTACCTTTGCCAACATTTTTAAAATTCAAATATTCAAAATGAATTCTCTTCATTTAATTAAACTTAACTTGTCAAAATTAAATGGAGTGATAAGTTGGCAACAATAATGACAAGAGAGGTTTTAAAAGGAGTTAGGGAAAAAAATAAATGAAAAGGTGGGGGGTCATGTGGGCCCCACCTCATCTTAAATCCTCACAAGGGGAGTTAGAACATCAGTGGGTCCCACCCCAACTCCCTCACATGGGCTAAACCACTTATGAAAGTGGAATAAAAATTGTAACATGATTTTTATTTCACTTTAAACTTAATGCATTTTTAAACAACTATCCCCGAGAAAACGCAACTCCAGAAAAGGTCTTCCTAAGAAAATACCGGCACCGGGGCTTCATCGGTGCCCTCAGATTTCGATTCCGAGCATCGGTTCAAAAGTTAGGAAATCTCGCTCGTTCGTTCACTGAACATACCCGAGCTAAACTTCGGAAATTGATTCTGGTCTCACTGTGCCTCGGAATTAGGTGTCGTCAGAAACTTCATACTCGTAAAATCCCAAAGAAATTAAGAAAAAAATTCCTTTAAATTTACGGGTCTTTACATGATAGGAGCGGGTCCTTCATGGGCGGTCGATACCTCTGGGGCGCGTTCGCTGGCAGCACGGGAACATCCAGGAGAGCACATGGGAGTGGGAGGCTCAGATTCATGCTCAATAGCCCCACTTGTTTTCCTAGTTTTTGTGATGTGGATTTCAGGGACAAAAAACCCTGAGGTGGGGAGAATGTAAAGACCCAAAATTTTCATTATTTTTTTAAATAAATGGGAATTTTACAATCCACGAAAATTAACAGTGCAAGATTTTGAGGCTCAGAGTGCCTGAAATGAATTTCTGAACTTTGTTTCAGGTACGTTCAATAAATGTGCGAGTAGGTTTTTCTAACTTTTGAATCAGTTCTCGGAATTGAAATTTGAGGACACCATTGAACTTGCAACGATGGTATTCACTTAAGGAGACTTTCACCTCGACGACAGTTGGTCGAGGGTGAAAGTTAACATTTGGTTTTTTCGTGAAAGAATAAAATAAAATAAAAATTGTGTAACATTTTTATTTTTATTTTGTTTGAGCTTCCATGTGGATGTTTCATAGGTGGGGACCACCTAAACTAACCTCCCATGAAAGGTTATGGTGGTGGGGAACACCTGAATCTAAACCCCCAATTTTACTCCCTTGAACTCCCCTCTTAATGGGAGAAACCTGTTGAACTCCCAATTAATGGGAGATAACCTCTTGGACTTCCTCCAACATTAAATTTTCCAACACTTGTCAAATTAATTGGGCTAATTAATTAATTCAACATAACAATTTAATTTATGACAAAATTATTAATCTACTTAATTTAAATTAATAAGTTGGCTATTCCCTCATTTAGGTGGATTGGGTAAAGGGTTGCCAAAGGGAAATTGGGAGAAAATCTCTCCAACGAAGAACACTTCACCTTCGACAGATTCTTCTCCAAACTCCGTCAATGGATCGCTGATGAGGAACATCTCCATCGACGATCGAGGAGATGCCAACATCACCAACATCTGTCTATCCCCAACGACGTCATCTTCTCCCTCACGATCTTCGTCGATGAATCAAACATGGTAGGGGTTTATTTTTGTATGATTATTTGTTGGAAGTTGTAGGGTGGTTGTTTGAATTTCTTCTCTCTTACATGTTCATGATTTAAAAATGGAAAACCACTTGCTACTGCTCTAACGTGGAGGGGGCAGTCCAAACAAACATCGCCCAACCCCTCTGTCATTCTTCCTTATTATGTCCTTTGTGATGGAAGAAGGCAACTTTGGTGACGGCGACCGGTGTCGGCGATCGGCACCGGTAGAACTCAAGAACCACCGATGAAGGCATGGAGCCCCGTCACCCTGAAACCTCCACACCCTGTGGCCATCGCCACCATGTGGCCTCCGCCGCTCTGCATTGTCCATAGCCGAGCTGACCCGAAGCGCCGCCGTCGTCCGAGCAGCTGCCGCCAGGCCGAGAAACCGCCGCTGTCTGGGATGAGCCGTCGTCCGATCCACCACTGTCGTTCGGGTTGAGCCTCTGTTGTCGTCCAGGTCAAGCCGCTACCGCCGTCGTCCGAGCCGCTTCCACTGTCCGAGCCGAGCTTTATCCACCATCTGGTCCAAGCCACCACCATTTGAACCATCACTATCGTCTGATCTATTGCCGTTGTCCGATCCACCATCGCAATCTGGGTTGCTGTTGTCATCTGGGTTGAGCCGCCACCGCCGTCCGGGTTGAGCCACCGCCCGAGCCGCTGCTGCCGGGCCGAGCCGCCACCGCCGTCCAGGCCAAACCACCGCTCAAGCTTCCACCGCCCTTCCAGCCGAACCGCCCTAGCTGAGCCGCCCTGTGGCCTCACGCCCACATGGCAACCCCTGGCCAAGATGCTCTGCGGTCTCGCACCCTTGCGTCACCCTCCGCAGCCTCATGGCCACCCGCATCCCTCTGCAGCACATCACGACATTTCGAGCCGATCCGGACCCAATGGGTCAGGCTGGGTCGGCCAGAACCAGATTTTCCCAAGCTGGGTTGGGCCAGGTCAGTCCAACCGGGTCAGACCGGACCTAGGCCCACTACGACCTCTTTACATTCTTTTAACCATAACTTTAGCACCGGGCGTCCTTTTGATGAACCATCAGTGGCGATGGAATCCTCAGAGTGAGACGGTCACTTTGAGTATACCTCACAGGAGTTTTGGATTATGATGGGGTAAATTCAAGTTGGATCAAGCATGAATCCAACCAAACCCCCGGGACTAAAAGGATAATAACTCATAGACAAGGCGTCTGATTGAAGCGCTGTCTATTGCGTTGAGATGCCTATGACGTGGAGAAACTTTGAGATACTTCTTAGTGTGTCATTGTGGTAGTTGGGGAATCAACCAGTGGCTTGGTTAATAGACTCTCTTGGAAATGAGAAAGCCTAGTGCGGAAACCCAGTAGTTGGCTGTGACGAGAAGAGTGCTCCTAGCGATCCTGTGTGGGTAAGATCCTAGCGATCATGTGTGGGTCAGCTCCTAGAAATCCTATTTGGGTCAGCTCCTAGTGATCCTATGTGGGTAAGATCCTAGAGATCATGTGTGGGTCAGCTCCTAGAGAACCTGTGTGAGTCAGCTACAAGAGATCCCATGCAGGTTAGCTACTAGCGATTCGGTGCAGGTCAACAGCAGAGCCTCCTAACGGAATAAGATGATTCAGTATTTATAACTAGTCATCTCTACTATCATACCTAAAGATATACCTGGTGTGAGCTAAGTTAGAACCTCTATATTCCTTCATGATTGAGATGGATTACTTGATAACTTAGGTATATGTATGGGCATATACCTAAGTAGAGTTATCTATTGATTTCATACTTTGTGGTTTATCCTTGGTGGATTTTTTGAGACCATGAGGTTATGGGGTCCCTACTGAGTATCTTTATACTAACCCCTACATGGGCTATGCTCGCACCTTGTTGTGTTGGATGCAGACGACAGATAGCGCTGACTGAAAATGAGGGTACCAGGACTGGACGGTGCTCAGAGGTGGACCATACGACGTGTCAGTTCGCAAAGGAGAAGGGTGGATGTGGAGTGTTGAGGAGGCAATTTGTACCTACCCTTCAGGTAGGAATCATGGTGGACGATCCAGGTGCTTCTTTTCACTTATCAGTCATCTTGTACTTTCCAGTTTTCCTTGTACTTTCCAGTTGGGAATGTATTCTGGACCCTTTTCCTTACTATACTCACTCTATTTACTATTCAGTTTACTTGAGTTTGTATCTTTCTATGTTCTTGGTTGTGTGTTTACAGCTTATAAAGGAAATGCCTTCCCAGTTCTATGGAATTATGCCTTTGGTGCTAGTTGTCAGCCCCTGACCTAAGGAAGGCGGGCTTGGGGTAGTCACGGCACAAGCCTCAGGGGATGAGTCGTGACATTTAATATATATTATTTATTAATATTATAATTAATATATATATATATATTATATTTATTCATTTTTAGTAATAATTTTTTCATTGATAATTTTTTTAATAATTTTGTAATTTATTAATTTTTAATTTTTTTGTTTAATTATATATTCATTTATATATCTACAGTTAATATATACTATTTATCAATATTTATAATATATATATATATATTAAATTTATTCATTTTTATCAATAATTATTTAATTAATAAAATGTTTAATATTTTTCTTAATTTACACATTTTATTTTTTTATTTTTTTAATTATTTCATTTTATTCAATTTACATATCTATATATTTAATATATTATGTTTAATAATTTTTAAAATTTATATATTTTTTTATTCATTTTTAACAATAATTATTTAATTACTGAAACTGTTAAATTTTTTTAATTTTATTTTTTGAACCTGCACTGATAAAGGTTACCATTTATGAGTGCTTTATTGTTAGTGCTCGTAAAGGTTAACTTTTATCATCACTTATTTTAGCACTGATAAAGATTGACTTTCTCAACGCATTTTTTTAGCACTGATAAATGTCGGCACTATTAAAGGAAAGATTTGTAGTAGTGACCCAATGGCCCAATATCTTCACCTCAGAAGCTCAGTGATGCTTGGGAGCACATCTCGAGGAATATCCTTTATAAGGTGAGGAGGTTGTAAGATCCTTGATTTTCTTAAGGTATGTTTTTGTTTATGTTTTGGTTTAATTATCTTATCTTTGGATAAATAAATGTTTTCCAAGTTCATGAGGATTTTTGGGGTGTTTTGAGGGTTTGGTACATGAAGGATATGTAAAAAGGAACTTTTTGTACATGTTGTACGGTTTATTCATGGTTAGTGCAAATAGTGTAAGGGGATGGCCAAATTCTGTGACATGATACAATTGCATTCTGAATGGTTGGTGCACGGTTTGTAAAACATGTGGGCCTCCCCATATAACCATGAAACCCAAATCCCCTTATGCAGTGTCTTGTGTAAGGTTTGCGCACGGTTTATAAAATTGTGAGTGTAAACTGTGTGGCTCTTTAAAAGTTGAAAAATTTACAAAATTACCACTTCATGATTTTTAAGTCTCACCAAATTTTCCTCTCATTTCTCATCCTCTAATCCATATTGACGAACCTGAACCTACTAAGATTTGAAGGGATCAATATTCTTTATTTCTAAACCATTTTGAGTGCCATTGGATGTGAATCAAAGATCTAGGAGAGTCTAATCTCCCTCTTGCTTCTCTATTTCGAATTAGGGTTTCCAAATTCTTCTATCTTCTTCTAAAGCTCTAAAACACTCTTTTTCTATTGGATCTTAGGTTGCAAATTTAATAAGTTCTCGAATCTAAATCTAATTATTCTATTAAGAGTGTTTTCAATTTTCAATTCTAGGTAGGTGGTCTACAATATATATCCCATAGTTTTTATATGGATTTGTGCATGTGTATTGTGTTCTCAGTTCCACCTTGTTGTTCGTTTGATTCCTTCGATGAGATTTTGTAAAAATGGGTGTCTAAATGATGAATTCAACCCCACATGATCAATGTGGGATGCATTATGTTTGAATAAAATGATTTAGGTCCACCCATTGGGTAAAAAAACTTTCCTAAACCAAGAAATTGTTATAGTTAAGTGTCGAGTTGACATGTGTTAATGTAGATCCCACAAAGAATGTATTATTATGGTTATTTGAGTTGAAATTGTAATAATGATAGTTCTTCCTAGGGTTGATAATTTATTATAGGGTTGTTTGGCATGGCATGAAAAGGGGTGATTGGGTTAATTGAAATTGTGTCAAATGGATTATGAATTTTGTTAAAATTCCTAAGAGTTTTAGTGCATATGAAAAGGTGAACATGATAAATTGGGAATGGCTTGTAAATTGAGGAATATGTTAAATAGTATTTCATAGGGGAAATTTTATAATATGTTAAATGGGTTAATTCATGGGAATTAGGGAATATGATTAGTTATATAGGCATAGGAAATGAGAATGGGACTAAATGGATATGTAACGTAATTATAAAATGTGTTAATGGATTATGGAAAGTTATAAATTCGCATGTTGTTTGTTATGGTTTTTGGTTTCCATTTGTGTTGGTTATGTTTGGTCATGATATGGTATATTTTTGTTGAATAGATAAATAAACATGTGCACATAGCTTCATAGTGTGGGGTATTGACATATGGCTCTACACTCATGGGTCGAGTTAGACTGGGGCTCTAAACTCCACCCCACAATGCATGGGTTAGGGAAGGGTACAAAATTATATTCTCCTAATGGTTGTATTTGATGATATCACCTTGACTGAGTATTCAAGGTGAGTGTGTTGTATATGTTGTGATGTGATTATCCCCAGTGATATAGAGAACTTAACTTATTCCCCTTTTGTATTGAGAATTGATGAATATTATTATCTATTGAACATGAGATGAAAATGAATTATGTGAGGGAAATTGTTTAAGTAATGAAGTAGGAAATAAAGTTAGAATGGTTTAAGTAACACCTTATTGACTAATATCACCCAAGTTACCTTTTTCTCATCTTATATTTTATTTTATATTGCATTAAATATCTTCTAAGACTGAATATTTTGTAGACACCATTGGTGGTGGCCTACTGAGTTATACTCACACCCTACTCAGGCTTTTATTGGGTACCTGAAAATACTTCATTATTGAAAATTTGGACAAGGTAAAAGGCCCCATGCTAGGAAGTTGAGTCGAACATGGGATGTACATGGATGTGGTTATGTACTTAGAGTAGGAACCATTTTGGAGATTCTATTGTTGTCTTTATTTTGGGTTTCCTTCACTTTTGTAACTATGAGAATGACATGACATAGTTGTTGTTGGTTTGTGGTTTGTATCCAGTTTTGGGAGATGCTTAGTTATGCATGTTTATTCAGTTATTTCATATTTTTCACTATTTCTATTATTAGCTTTTGTATCATACTCTGGAAATAGGTTATAGTCTCCCCAGATGACTTATTAGACCATCGCTTCTAGTCGACAACCTCTTGAGTATGGGGAGTCATGCTTGAGGTCATGTGGTGATGCGGCTCGGGGCACCAGTTTAGTTGCTCCCAGGTCAGGTACATTATAAGTAATATGTATTATAATATAAGAATATAAATATGTCATAAATATAATAATTATATATTAAATTCCCTATTAGGAACATCCTTGTAATGTGGTTATGGAAAATGAGACATGTTGTATTGTGGAGGCGGTAGTCTACACAATAGATGATTCATGTTTTTTTTTCTTAATGGAAAAGGGGAGGTTGGTTAATTATTATAACATAATTATAATAACATATTGGTATAATAATTATAATTATGTTATAATTGTGATATGGTAAAAAAAATTATAGAAGAATAAAAGTACATAAAAAATAGAAAAAATAAATAAAGAGTGGTTTGGAACTTATGCCTCACTTCTTAGAATATATCCTTTGTGAAAGAGATTAAAACATTGAGTGATAATATTTTGATAAAACCATAACATCCTTATGGTGTCAAGTAGTTTGAATGAGATTTTTAGGTAGAGTATTTTTAAACTTATGTGGTTTTTTTGTGAGAATAAGTGAGGAGGTGAGTGTACCTTTTATAAGTGAAAAGGTGTGGCATTTTTTAAATATTAAAGGATTTTTAATAATGAGAATTCACTCTCAAGGAAAGTTGATACAAAATTGAAAAATAATAGAGTGTAGAAGATATAATTTCGATCCACACATCCAACACTCAATTAGAAACATGTGTTAAACATGTTAGGCCTTTGACTTCTATGGTTACCCATTTTTACTATTTTAGTTTTCACCACAGTAACTAGTTTTTACCTAGGTAAATCATCCCTTGTTCCCAAAAATAAAATGGTCCTTATTATAAAATTTAGACCTAATTATTCCAAATTTTAAATCCAATTAATAACATTTAATTTATAAAATTGATAAAAATTAATTTTAAAATAATGAATGTATAATGTATTAAAAGTAATTTTTTGAAAAATGTATCTTAAATTCTAAAATTTCAAATATCGGTTTTAAATTAAAACAAAAAAAATATAATTATAAAATACTTATAATATAAATATTTTATTTTATAAAAAATACTTTTTTAATTTACAATTCATAATTATACTAGTACTGACATAAAATTCATGTTATTTGTAAAAATTTTATTTTGTACTATTCACCTAAAAATCAATATTTTAAAAAAAATACAAAAAATTAATTTTAATATAATATTGAATTGTTTAAAAAAATAACTTTTTTCTCAAATTAATGTTTTAAATTATCTTTTAATTTAAAATGTAATATAATTAGAAAATTGATTTTATTAAAAATGGCCTTTTAAACTTTAAGTGTTTCTAATCTTATTTCATATTTATTTATAAATATTTAAATATTGATATATTTGTTTATAAATATAAATATTTCCTATTATGATAAAATTTTAACTATGATCAATTTTAATTTATTAAGGTCAATATAACACCCTTTTTTTAAATGGTTCTTCAAAAAGAAGACTTTTTAATATTATAATCAAAGAGAATAATAATATATAATTATTTTAATTTAATATTATCCTTTTACCCACTAATGATTTAGTAATTCATCTATTTTTAATATGTAATGTTTGTTTTATTCGTTTGTTTTGTTATTTTGGTGTTGTGTGTTACATAAGATATTGAAGATAGTATTAATTTAAAGGATCTATAATATTGGGTCATTGCATTCTACCCCCTTAAATAAATTATGTTATTTAGATTTTAATTATTACCCATTGATGAAATTAGGATAGGGTATTCTTAACATATTTATAGTTATACATATAACTTCCAATGTGACATCTATCTTACTATTTAAGCTTGATCTATATTCTTATCTTTCCCCAAACAACATTGATTATTAATAACCTAATCATATATTCTCTATAGTATACCTTTTATAAAACCATTTGAATATCCAAGACCTTAAACCATAGGTAAATAATATATTCCTCCAAAATTAACTCTTATATTCAACCACTAGTTCATAAAATCACACATTATTCAATATAATCCCAAAAATCAGATAAAATTTTCCAAAAATATCACGAATCAATTATCAATACCAAGGTTACCAATAATATATGACATAATTTTTCAAAATCAATCCACTCTTTATTACCTAAACCACAAACATACATTAATCCTAATATTTTTTTCATGCCTTGGTCATGTGTTATTCAATAGTTATCCACAAAAATATAACCTATTCATAAAATAAATTTTCAAGGTTATTAATTTCATTTAATATGTGTTTAAAAACCTTTAATGACTAACTAATGAATAACAATACATAAATGTTTCACACAACCCTCATAACATACAAAATACCATAAATAAATATCAATAACTAATGAAAATATCAATAATTATTAAAAATTAATTTATATTATGGTATCAACTTTACTAACTTAGTAAATACTAGTAAACTCACCTTTTATATCATAATAGGAATATAATAAGATTCACAACCATTTAATCATGCTTCATTATTCTGTTATTAAGACATAATGGTTTTTTAGATACTTATATTTCTCAAATTTATCCTCATGATCATATTTCAACCAAATAATAAAACCAAAATGGTGATGATAATATCCAAAATAAAAAATATATATATGAATATGTAATCTCAATCCTAATATGTTTCCTCCAATGACTATTTCATTTCAACCTATAATACTTTCATTTCAACTATTCCATTCTTGGTTAATCTTGTAACTCTCTTGGTTATAATTAGTTTACTTTAAGTTTTGTTATCTCATAATTCTTAACCAAATACCATAATGTAATTAATAAATAAATACTTTAAAATATTTCATAAATAGAAAGTGATAGAATAAAGAATATCCCATATGAGTGTCTAGCCAATTGTACAGTTAGGCCTATTTGTTATGAACCAAGTCACAGTTGAGTTAATACCCAACATGCCCTCTTCAAGGTTATTACTCCTAGGGATAACTATTCTAGAGCCTACATCCACTTTACAGTATCCAGATAGTGATTTATTTTCTAAGAAAAACACAAAATATCAACTTTACCAAAACTTCATAATGGTATCCTATACTTAGACTTATCCATTAGAATTATTCCTAGATTTTCCACTAAGGTTATCTTATAATAATCTCTAGAATATTTAATATTAACTCAACTAAAATAAAGGGTTATATACACCTTTTAAATTATGATGAACCTTAACTTATCAAACATGAATTTCATTTATGACTCCCAAATTATCCTCAAATGGTAACATTCTAATCTCCAAAGTAATCTAAACCCAGCTATGATACCAATTGTGACACCCCATACCTAACTATCTAGTAATCATATGAATTAAAGAAAATATTTAACTACAATACATTACAAAGACCTTTTAGGTTTAGACCATTAAGTAATAAAACTAATTTCCTTTTAAATAATGGAATTTTTTTTTAATATGAGATCAAATGATTAATTTATAGAGGTTCTTCAATATCTACCCAAAATTATCTATATAATAAACTCTTTTAGATATTTCATACTTTTATTATCTTCATAACCTAAAAAATGATAAAAATAAAGGGGTGATCTCAAATGATCAGTAAGGGAAAAATTATTAAAGGGTCATAAAGGTAGATTATAAACTTGTGAGAATATATAGATGGAAAGAATTATTCGATGAAAAATGAACATGAATCAATATTAGTTGTATATAAGAAAAAAATATATAAATATAACATAAAATGATCAAACATTTACCATGGAATAAGAAAAACAAAACATGAATCATAAATAATGAGAAATGGAAGAAATGAAAGAAGGTAGCACAAATATAAACATAGGATTTCTTATCTTTGTGAACCCAGATACACGCAAACCTATTCACACGTAAATTTTTGAGTATAGACAAATTCAATCATGATCACCCTTTGTGAACCTATATCCTCACTAACCTATTCACACATAAAGTTGTGAGTGTAGCTTAAATCTATCACACTCACCATTGGTGGACCAAACTACTCACTTACCTATTCACATAACATTTTTATCACATGAGATATAAATATTTACCCAATATATTGGAGGGGATATAGGTCCTACCCATTTCATAATCTATATATTTGTATGCCACATGAAAACAATCATTACATCATCAAATAACCCATGGAAATAAAATGAGTTTCATATAATTTTCAAATGGAATCACATAAGGAAAACATTCATAATTCCATAAATAGTCATCACATTATATAAATGGGTATCCAAAGATATTTAGTAACTCTCTAGGTAAATATCATTCAATCAATACAATAGAGCACATGGTGTTTACACCGTATAGATAAAGGGTATATAGTTAAGATGATATTTTTTTCTAAATCAATCGATATATGGAATCTAGGTGAACACCCTTTATTCAAAGAATTCAAGAATAGGGTATTAATTAAGTAAAGTTATTAGAAAAAAATTATGGATATACACCAAAAATTACTAGGCAATACAAAAGTAGTGATGAGTCATTTCTCTATGAGAGAAATAAATTACATAAGCCATCCAAATAAATAAGATGGATGGAATTATTAATTCATATCACCAAGATTTAATAGATATTAACATATATGAAAAATATATTAAAAAATAAATGGGTTTCATAAAATCAAATAATGTATAATCATGAGTGTCATTTGGTAATAGATAAAACACTTTGAGTTAGAGAGGAAAATAGAATAAATACATTAAAAAAATTAATGTTTTAAAATACCATTGAGTTTGTTTATAAAATTGAGTAATAAATAATTTCCAAAAAAACGTTTCATTATTTTTAAAATGATACCTTTTAAAAAATTATTTTCAAAATACAAAATTTATAATATACAAAATAAAATAGAAGTAAAAAATTTAAGAAAATCATATCTATATATCTTTTTAAATAGATTGTAAAAAGAAATTATAAAATATTTTTATAAAATATTTTTCATAAATTTTCAAATATTATTTTAGAATATTATTTTTGGAAATAAATAATATTGAAAAAAATAGTTTTCTTTTATAAGAAAATGTGGGTTAGAATATAAAATATAATAGCTTGAAATTTAAATCTTTTTATATAAAAAATATACTTTTGTTGAAACATAAATCGTTTTAAGAGTTGATAAAACATATTTTTTAAAAAAATTATGGTAAATACGAAAGTTTTAATATATAAAACATTATATATTTCCAGATAATAAGGAATACTTTTCCAGAGAGGGAAGATATGAACTTTGAAAATAAAGGCTCAATTGAAAATATGGAATTTATTCTTTTCAATCTCACACTTTATAAATGAAATAATTAGTGAAGAATAAATGGATATAAAACATAATTCCACAAAAATAAGGATGTTTTTTTAAATAATATCTTCTTTGGGGAGATTAGAACCAAAATTTAATGATAAGTTTTAATAAATAGAAGTATAACTCAAAGAAAGGTAATTGATTTATTAAAACTTGTATGACTCTAGTAATATTTGAATAAAAAAGTAATTAGAATATTTAAAATCATATAGATATATAAATCCCATGAATAAATCATTTATTACTCCAAAATAAATTATTGGGTAATATATGAACCATATATATAAGGAAGTTGTGCATAACATTAAACACATCTCAATGAAGATAAATTGAGAATAAAAATCCTTACCTTTAAAGAGGGTTGTTATTCGAGAAAAAAAACAGTACACGCACAAGGACCATCAAGGAATGCTGGGGAAAAATAGGGCTATGGAGGCCTAAAATGGTGGAGACCGAGTGAATCCCCTCTAATTATATTAACCCATATTGGTTTAGGACTTTGAAGGTCATGAATAAATAAGCTCTCTAATCTGAGAGTATCCAATGAGGCTAGGTAATCCACTACCGTATTCCACTCAATCTAGGTGTGGGACACTTTGGTATTGGTGTTAAGAATACTATGGAATTTTCAAATGGTATATACAATTGACCAAGGGGTAGCATTGAGGCTATGAAGGGAGTTGTGGACCAGCAGAGAGTCAGTCTCCGCTTCTGCCAAATCCAGACCCCTCTACCTACAAATAGTGAGACCAGCTAACATAGACTTTGCCTCTACCAGAAATGAAGATCCCTGGTGTATATGGATAGAAAAAACCAGGATAACCGAACCACCTCTATCCCAAACAATCCCACTGCCCCACATGGTTCTGGATACACATCAACCATCGGTGTTGATCTTCAAGCCCCACTGGGGGGGATTCCATCTAACCCAAGTTCCATAATTAGGACTGATGAGAGGATGGGTGTCATTAGTAACCTATTTTAACTGATTCAAGGTAGGATTCTCCCTCAAATTGTTGATAGATCTAACAGTATCAATAATTAGGCTTTTAATTCTAAAAACAATTGATCTCTTGGACGATGCCACCCCTTCATGGGTCCACTTGTTACATGCTTTCTAAAGACACCAACATCATGTATTCAAAACCATAGCATGGGCCCTTCTCTCTGGACCCCTCATTCCTAAGACGTGGAACCAATATGCAAAGAGAGGTTTCTTAGACATGTCATGAACAGAAAACGCCACTAATTCACCAAAAAAATTCCAAACCCCCTTCTCCCACTCACTCTCGAAGAACAAGTCCCTTGAGCTCTCTTCCTGGTGAGTCCTACAGTAGACACACCTGGATTCCATGCTTAATCTGCATCGCTTAGCATTATCATCGTTGGGGATAATGTTATGTCGGACTCTCTAGATAAGAAAGTTATAATTTGTGGGGATGTTCTTGTCCCAAAGTATCTCATTACACTCATCCCCGTCTCCTGACATTAGAAGAGTACAACAATAATCCTTAGACATAAAGGAGCTAGAGGAAGACGGGGTGAACATACATCTATCTGAGGCCGAAGAAATCTTAATGAGATAGAACATATTATACTGATCCAGATTCAGAACAAAATTTATAAAGGACGGGTGAAGACAGACCTTGTGAAAGGAAATGGTCATGGTAGGACACCCCAGAAAACCGATGAGCTGCCCATACCAGTTATCATGTAGAAGAAAATCTCATCAGTCCTGAAAATCCAATGAGTGTGTGTATGAAGAGAGGTAATGAGGGGCCCAAACACGCTCCATATAGTAGAGGTGTGTCCATCCCTCGCGTCCCAGCCCCCCGCGTAAAAGTGGTGCATGGTCTGCCCCCATAAGGTGTGTTTCTCTAACACCTCCCACACCAATTTGGCATGCATGTAGGTGAGGGTACCATGGAGACTTTGAATGTTAATGACTCCTTCACTGGTGGGCCACTCTATCTTCTTCCAAGAGACCCAGTGTCTTCTGCCCTCAAACTTTGGGTCCCAGATAAATTGATCTAGAATGTTGTCAATATTATAGATAACTCCCTTGGGAACCCTTACTGTGGATAAAACATGAATGGTGATGGACAAAAGTACACTATTAACCAATGTTATCCTCCCCCTGAAGGACAGATACCTATTTTTCTAGTTGATCACCCTCTCTGTGAACTTGGAAACAAGATGGTCGAAGTCATGAATACACATCCTCTTTGATGAGAGTGGGAATCTTAGGTAAAGTATAGGGAGAATACCTTTTTCCATTCCCAGCAAGTGACCCACTTGAAGAGCCCAACTGGAAGTACAACTACTAGAAATATAGAATCTAATCTTAGGCTTATTGATCACCTAACCACTACAAAGACAATAGAACTCCAGGACTTTGATCAATCCCCATATTGACCTACTAGACACATTGGTGAAGATGATGGAATTGTCTGCAAACATAAGGTGTGAAACTGATGGGAAGCGCATCCTCCTATGATATGGAAGTATGTTTCCACTGCTAGTACTATGTTTGATAAGGTGGATGAGTACATCTTGAGGGATAATTAAAAGACTCGGGGAGAAAGGATCCCCTTGCTTCAAGCCTCACATTGCTTTGAAGAAGACGAATGTTTTACCCATAAAATAGATCGCCATCCAAGCTGAGATGAAACACCTGAAGATCATATCAATATTCAAAGACGAGAGTTCCATACCTTCTATAACCTTGTTGATGAATCTCTATTAAACGCGTTCATATTCCTTTCTCATATCAAGATTGATCGCCACATTTGAACCATGAGACTTGACGTTTAAATCTCTGATCATTTCCTGGTCCAAGGCAATCGCCCCTGGATGAACCGCCCCCTCACGAACCCATGTTGCTCCATGGAAATCCAACTGGGAAGGTTCTTGGACATCCAAGTGTTGATGATGCTAGCAAGGATTTTTTAAGGGACATTACACATACTAATAGGACCTTAGTGCTCAATGGAAGAAGGGGAGTTTGACTTGGGGATGAGAACCACTGATTTAGCCCTAGTAGCATGCGGAAGTGGGCCTCCCTAAAAGAAGTCTTGGATCAACTTAATTAACTCAACATTCACCATCTCCCAAGAGGCTCTATAGAAGGTTCTAGGGAACCCGTTCGGCCCTACTAAACTATCTGGATTAAAGCTCTACATGGCCTGGTGAATCTCATATTCTTGAGGCAAGGCCCCCAAGACTCTGTTGTCACAATAAGAGAAGTTGGAGATAATTTCATCAAAATGCCTTGAGTCTCCTCCATGGTACCCACTCTGGAAGAGTGGGTTGGGTCCAACAAGCATGTTCTAAAAATGGGAGCTCTACAGGGCCCCAATCACCTCCATGTTGTCGATAAAGGAACTGTCTGCCATCTCATTATTTGGATTCACCTGACTTCTCTTTTCCTTTAAACAGGCATTAAGAAAAGTCATATTGTGGTCCCCCTCTTTGAGCCACTTAACCCTTGAATCTTTTTTGGCCTGATGTTCTGGTATTAAGAGCATGTCAACCAAGAGCTCTTTCCTACTGGATAGGTCCTCAAAGATCCGTTCATACCAAACCTCTTCAAGACACCACTCGAGACAATCAACATCCTATAAGGTAATCTTTAGGTTCCTCTTAGAGATGGAAATATCCTTTGACCACACCTAAAGCCTCATCTTGAGCCATCAGAGTTTGTTCTGAAGCATTAACCATGTGTGACCCTGTAAAGGTTTGCTCCAGGAGTCTCTCACCAGATCAGATTAGTTGGGGGAGTTATCCTAGTGTTGGTAGAATCAGAACCGCTCATGATGGTCATGATTAGAGGATAAAGAAACCAATAGTGGGGAGTGATCCGATAGTCTATGAGGGAGGTGCACCACCTGGATATTGGAATACGTGGATATTGCATGCATGTTGGTCAGGCATCTATCCAAGTGGCTCCACAACCTTTGGATACCACACTGGTTATTACACAACGTGAAATGGTCCCATGTGTACTCGAGATCCATAAAGCCTTTTCCTGCCAAGAATTGATCAAAATCAAGGATGGACTTCTTGTTGAATGGACCTTTTCCATTTTTTTCCTCTGGGTCCACAGCTACATTGAACCCCCCCCCCCCCCCATGATCCAAGGAGAGGTGCCAAGGTCAAATGCATTCAGATCATTCCACAACATTATCCTTTGTTGTGAATCATAGCTGTCATATATAAGAGAAACATTGATAGAGTTATGGTTATAGGACACCTTGATAGTGATGAACTGATCCCCTGGTGTTGTTCAGATCCACATTAAATCTCTTGTGCCAGAAAATCCAGATGTGCTTGTTGGAAGGTTCATCGTGCATGAATCCATGCAGTTTGAGTTTTCTAGAGAACTCACAAATCCTGATAGAATTCTTCTTATGTACAAGAATGGACACCAGGGGTACCTTATGTTTTAAAATCATAAAAGTAAAGAAATTTTTCTTGACACAAGCTCTGATCCCACAATCATTCCATATAAGCAAGGGTATCATGGAAAAGGGAGGGCTTTGGGATTGGCCCCAGATTTCATGGCCTTCTCAAAGTGGGAGGACAGCCGCCCTGATTGTCTCCTGGACTAGGATCTAGTGCACACACCTGATCTCTTGGGAATGGTCATTGATGATAGGGAATTGGATCTTTGGGAGCAAGTAAGTAGCTTACACTTAGGCCCCAATAGAGAATTATACTCCCGACTCCATCCATCCGCCTTCCTATGGGGAACCACCAAAGGGGATGGAAGAGGCAGTGCTTCCATCTTATAAGGGAATCCCTCGAAGGAATAACCTAGAGGCACCATCTCCAAGGATCACTCCTTCCACCTTAACAGTTCTAGCTAAAAAATTTGTTAGTCAGTGTTAAAAAGATCATTGTTAAAGGTTGTCTTTAACATCACTTTTCATAGCACTGTTAAAGGGGGTCTTTAACAGCACTAACAAAAGTACTCTTAAAGACCCACCTTTATCAATGCTTTTTTACAAGCATTGATAAAGTCCCACCATATATCAACTCTTTTAAAAAAGAGCTGATAAATTGGGTATTTTATCAGTGCTTTTTTACAAATGTTGATAAAAGAATACTTGGAAAAAAATTCATTAAAAAAATATATCAATATATAAATATATTTATATTGATATTAATATAATATATATTTTTTAAAATATGTTTTAGATAATGTAAATAGGAATTTAAACTTAATATATAATATATTTAGTGAAAATGGATTATAAAATAACTGAAAATATATTTTTAATTAATAATTTTTTTAATATTACCGATTAATAGTCATTTAATATCAATTCGAAGATAAAAAAATCAAAAAATTAAAAAAAATCTCAAATAACTTGAAAACATAACTCGAACATCAAACGACCATAAATTTTGATCCGAGTGTTCATTTGGGATCTAGCACATATCAAATCGAAGCCTATGATGATATTTATTCCCTTCGTGATATAGGTAAACCTCTTTCAAATTTTTATAGGGTAAAAAATTCCCATATGTCATCCAAAATTGTGTTTTTAGTCAGGGTACACTGATTTTCGATATTCGATGGATTTTCAGCCACATTTAAAGGAGTTTTTTTTCCTTTTTCAGTGGGAAATAAATTTATTCCTAGGTATTACATTCATATTAATATTATGGGTTTTAAATTTTATCATTTTTCACAATGTAATTTTATTTATAATTAAATATATGCATGTTTTCTTATATTTACTTATAATAAATCACTCATATAAATACATATATCAGCATATTTATGTAAAAATGTATATTCTAATATATCTAAATAAATACATATTCTAAAAATGTATTTAAAATAATATATAACCATTTTTTACATTATACAAATATATTTATAATGTTTGTATATACATATGTGTGTGTATTAATAAAAATATATATATATTATAATCTAATATATGTAAATGAATATAATATATAATATATTTAAATAAAAATAATATATATCACACACACATATATTGTATAAATTTATTTAAAAATAATAATATAAATATATATAAATATATATAAATAAACATAACTATCATTAAAAAGACAGCAAAACAATATGGTGTAGTGGTAAAGGCATTCCTTCTTTTAAGGATAGGTGTAGGGTTTGAATCCAGGTGGGCGCACATGAGGCTGGAAATTTGTGAAGCACTAATAAAAGGGGTGGTGTGGTGAAAAGTGCTGATAAAGGGAGTATAGAGAACTGTTAAAGGGGTCATGGAAGAACTGATAAAGGGGTCAGGTGCATAGGTCTCTAAAAAAATTACCCCCTTTAATAGTGTTGCCTTTATTAATGATAAAAATATTCAATTAAAGGCACCCTTTAACAGTTCTAAAAGAATAATTGTTAAAATTTTCCTTTAACAATGCTAAAAAAAGTGTTGTCAAAGGACCCTTTTAACAGTGCTTTTTTTAGTGCTGTTAAAGGGTGCCTTTAACAGTGCATTTTTAATACTGATAAAAGTTGTGGGATTTTAACCACATTTCAATTATCATCATTTTTTTGTGCAGATAAAGGCATTTTCTAGCATTGCTAAATGCTTTTTTGTAGTAGTGAAAATGTGTCTCAAAGAATAAAATTTTAGATGAATCCCTTACCTTGTATCCCTACTTAGTCAAATGCACCCAATGATCTTGTATAAAAAAATAAATATCTTATTAACTAATTTAGAAACCATATTAATACCTAATATTACTTTTAATTTTCATCTATAATTATTATCTAGATGTATATTAGTTATTTTTTCCTTTTTTTCACCTCAGGTATTTATAGTTTTGATCGTTTGTATTGGTTTCATAGGAGCAGTGTCAGCATTAATTCTTATTAAAAATTTAATAATTAAAATTTCATTAAATTTACAATAATTTATGGCTTATAATTATTTATAAATTTTAAATTTACTTCCACAGGTACTTTAGTCTTTATCCCAAAAGAAGGAATCGACAATGAACATTTTTCAATTGTTTTTAACCTATGTGGAGAATTTTATTAATTAGTGAGTTTAATCTTGATGTATCATTTCCATAAAAAATAATTATTTATATATTTAAGTCATATTATACTCATAACTAAGTGTTCGTAATCATTCATTCTATAATTTCAAAGCATTTTTCAAGTAGGTGGTCAAACCAACCCAATCATGAACATACCATGATTATTAATGATTATGAGGTGATTTAGTTATAATATCCTTGAATCAATAGAATAATGATATGATTTAGTATTTATTAGTGTGATATATCATAATTATTAATTAATTGTAATAATAATTAATGTATATGAAGAATTATATAATTTTAATTAAGGATTGTCCACTTAGTATGCTTGTGTTAAACAATTGAATTTATGATAATAATTTATTGATCATATCATTTATATTTTATCCAATTTTACATAAAAACCCTTAATTATATCATAAATATCATATTTATACTTTAAAACCATTCTCATGATCATCCAATTATGGCGTTGATGAAATGAAAAATGGAAATCGATCATTCCATGAAGGCGGTAGTCCACACGTACGCATGGTTGAAATTTTTTTTCATTGAATGGGAAAAGGAATAAAAGTGTTATAATTTAAGAATATAAAATATGTTATAATATCATAATTATATATTAAATTTACAATTAGGATCATTATTTCAAGTTGGTGAAGGAAAAAAACACATTTTCTCGTAGAGGTGGTAGTTCATAAAACGCATCATTCATGATTTTGTTTTTCTTAATGATAAGGGGGGGGTGGTTAATTCATATACCATCATTACAATGAAATTATATTATAATAATTAAAATTATGTTATAATTATTATATAGTGAAAATAAATTTATATAATAAGAAAATTGGATGAATAAATGTAAAATAAAGAAAGAGATCTTAGGAACCTATACCCCACTTCTTGGATTATCTCCATTGAAAAGAAGATTAAACCTTTGAGTGATGGTATTTTTAGAAGACTGGAACCTATTTAATTTATATAGGAGTTTTTTTAAGAGTTTTTCTTGGAGTTTGGGATGAGATTATGAGATTTTTGTGTGAGGATAAGTGAGGATAGAAGTGCCCCTTTTATAAAAGAAAAGGAGTTTCATTTTTGTAAATACCCAAATCATTTCAATAATGGGAAGTTTCTCTCAAGGAAAGTGCATCCAAAATTGATAAATAATATATTTTATAATATATAAGTTCAATAAATATCTCCACCACCTAATATAAACATGTTTTAAACATTTTAGTCCCTTTGCCTCTAAGGTTACTCATTTTTACCATTTTAGTTTCCACCACATAAACAAGTTTTTACCAAGATAATTTATCCTTTATGACCAAAAATAAAATGGAACTTACTATAAAATTTGGTCCTAAAGATTCCAAATTTTAAATAAATTTAATAATATTAAAATTATAAAAGTGATAAAAATTAATTTTAAAATAATAAATGTATAATGTAAAAAAAGAATTTTTTTGAAAAAATATAACTTAAATTATAAATATAAAATATGGATTTATAAATTAAAACCAACATTTTTAAAATTATAAATTCACTTTTAAAATACATTTTTTTTCTTATAAAAATATTTCATTAATTTATAGTTCATACTTCTATACTAATAATGTCATAAAATTCATGTTATTTGCAAAAATGGTATTTTTTACTATTCACCTAAAAATAAATCTTTTTAGAAAAATAAAAAGAATTAATATTAATATAATATTGAATATTTAAAAATAAAAATTAATTTATTTTTATCAAATTAAAATTTTAAAATTTTAAAATTATATTTTAATTGAAAATACAATATATTAAGAAAAACTACTTTGACTAAAAAATGACCTTTTTAAACATCAAGTGTTTTTAATATTATTTCATATATATTTATAAATAATTGAGTATTTATATATTAGTCTATAAATCTAAATATTAACTATTATGATAAATTGTTATCTATGATTAATTTTAATTTATTAAGGTAAAATACATTACCCTTTTTGAAAATGGTTCTTCAAAAGGAAGACTTTTTAAAATATTAATCAAAGAGAATAATAATATGTAATTATTTTAATTGATTATTATCCTTTTATTTACTAATGATTATATCATTCATGTATTTTTAATTTTTCATGGTTCATTTTAGTTGAGTATTGTGTTAGTTTTCTGTTGTTTGTGACACAATCTATTGAAGATAGTGTTAATTTAAATGATAAAATTCTTGATTCATTACAGAGAGAATGTATTGTTATAAGATCCTAGTTGAAAGATAATTTATTTTTCAAAGAAACTAAGTTTCATGTTCTTGGACACAACTATAAATACCCCTAATAAAAATATATTAATAAAATCACCAAACCTACGCTGGGTGTTAGTGGAGTGGAGTAAGGGATTTTCTTATGAACCTCAACCGTTATAAAAATTCTAGATTTTGATGTCATTTAATTTATTTTTAACTGAATGTGTGATTTTAAAAGAGGATAAATTAAGGAAATTAATTGATAAAAGAATCAAAAAAAATTAATTGGTGAGATTCAAGAACTCAATTTACTCCCCTACTGAGTTATTGTGTTAGCAAATTTGGGCTAGCAAATTAGGATATAGAATCAAACCTTAGGTGTCTCTTTCAATGGGTAGAGGAAGGTTCCTTTTATATATGAGAATGAGAATTTTTTTGTAAATACTCATTCCTTAATGTGTAAGGATTTTTATTTGGAAAGTAAAGTGACTCAAAAATGGATAAGGAATGAAGATAGTTCATGCATTCCCTCGTCTATGCATTTAAGTTATATGTTTTAGAGATATTCTATTAATTAATTCAATATTTTAATAATTTATCACTTTTTATACTTTATCATCACAATTCACTGATCATGTCCCAATATACCAGTAATATAACTCTCTAGGCCCACCTCCACTAAGCTAGGGGAAAGCGACCATCATTGAGAATCCACAAAAATGGTTAGAGGCATTACCTCTATATATAACTAGTCTCCTACTATCACGTAACAAAATACACCATGAAATAAACTGAGCAATAAAAAAAGTTTGTATATAAAACAAAATCCATGATTCAAAGTAATATAATACAATGAAATTGTTAGATATAATGGCACATCTCAAACATATTTCATATCGAACACTGATAACATGAGTGTGGTTGTTGCAATGAGAACTCCACACCATAAGCTAATATAAAATCCATCATGCTCCAGCCTATATGATCATCTATAATTTACCTCTGTTAACATTCATGGACACAAGGAAAACAATGTTTTGATGTAACACCTCAAGAATTTAAAAATAAATTTAATATATAATGCATGAAACATTGAGTCTATACAAAACACCACTTTGTTATAACCTAGCCATTAAACTTAAATTTTTCATCTCTCTGATTTGAATTTTGAAAATCTGACAGACACAGTTGCAATCAGTAAGTTATTTAGAGTCTAATGGAATTAACTTAATTTTTACTGAATAGTAACCTACCCTTATGAATAGTAACATACCATTATGAATAGCAACTTAACCTTATTAATATTAATATGAATCTTATGAATGGTATCCACACCCATGAAGGTAAAAATAAAATTAGGCACCTAAAAATGAAGATGACTATTTTAAGTGTTTATATTTTTCAATTAAATAATTATTTTAATTAAATATTTAATTAATTATATTTAGAAAATTATTTTTGCAAAATGGAGTTCGTTTTTGGATTCTAAACCTCGAAAAATGGTTTGGGGGAATTTTTGGGATTTTTATGGAATACTTGAATTTTTGGTGAATAGTAAAATACATTAATTTACCATATAAAAACATTATAATTTAAATTAACTATTCCTAGCATCGTGAGTGATGTAATTACCCAAATTAAAAACTCACATGCATATATTACTATTTCTGGTCATGTAATAGTCACTATTTCTTGTCTTGAGAAGAAATAATAAATAAATGATTATAATATTAAGAAAACTCCTCTCCCCTCCACTATATAAATCATCCCTCACCACCTCTTCCTCCCACACCACTAAAGCTTCAATACTTTCCTAAATTATGCTCAAATATCCCCCTAACCTCCTCCCCCACGTCTAATACCTTTTGGTCTCATCAAAAGTCTTAAATCAAAGGTCTTAACGAGTTTCACAAAGAGGAGTACTCAAGAGGTGAACCTCACTTCATTTTTATTTCAATTCCTTTTACAAGTTCCATTATTTTGTTCTCTATTATCTCATAACCTCATCCAAATGACATGATAATTCCAGTACCATAAATTTACTTTATTTTCATTTTTCTAATAGAATATTTCATTATAATATCTCTTTTCCCCCTCCTTTTATACTATAAATGCAAACACTGTCCGAGATGTGTTAATTTATCACACTCACGGAAGACGCGTTTTCAATTTTCATTAATATCTTCAATAATGGTCATGATACCATTTCAATCGTTGAACCAGATCATTATATATGTATTTTATCATTTTTAATGTTCTGAAATTCTTAAACACTCAAAAAATGGAATAATAATACAAAACAAGTTCATTGTGCAGAAAACCACCAATCCAAATCCAAGGGTTTATCGTTCACTCATCGAATGAGTCATCATCATGGTATATAAACAAAATCATTATATGATCATTTATATCTCTATAATTTCATTAATAATATATATTAATGATTCTGGTTGTTTAACCACATTTCAAATGAACTTCCATTCAAAAATACAAGTAAACGAATCATGAAACCAAGTAAGAAAATGCTTCCAAAATGATAAAACTAAATCTCTTAAACACATCAAAAAGGCCATTAATGAAATTAATAAGGTTATACCATATCAATTAAATGTTAATGAGTTTATTTAATTATTAATTAATTAATCTAAATTTGATTATTTAGGTCATTAAAAACTATCAAGAACACCTTCGAGCTTAAGGTAAGGGATCCTATCTCTCACTTTTGTTCAAGAATCTCTCCTATGTTGTGCTCTTTTATTTTTAATACCTAATTATGGGGTATGTTTTCTCAACTTCCACATACTTCCCTTATGATATATAAATAATGGGATACCCCTTTACCTCTAATTAATCCCTCGCAAGAACACTTGTTACCATGTCAAAATGTTTGTAAGGGGTTTTCCCATCTCACTTTCAATTCTATGGGATTTCCATTGTTTACCTCTTATTTATTATATGTGGTATAGGTGTAATTACATTTGATATATATTATCATTATTATCTTTATATTCATGGTATTATGTGATTAATTGTGTGGTTTTTAACTTGTTTTCATACGACTCAATTGATTACAACATAGTAATGAGCTTTGTCTCTATTTTTACTTCATTGTGACTTGCTTAGTATTGTGCACCTACTCTTTCTTATGGAGTGTACCTACTACCCATTTGAGATCACTTTTCAATTGAAATTATATTACATTTAAATTTCCATATTCTCATATCATGGATATTATTATTGTCTAAACTGTATACCATTTTTCATATTGTATTTATATTGAATGTTGTTTTGACTGTGGAAATATTGATGAATCTGTATCCTCTATTCTATACAGATAATGTAAAGGCATATTTCTATTAGGTTGAATCTATGTATAAATAATTATTTTTACATGAAGCGGCGGGTGGGATCTACTACTTCCCCTCGATGCATCGGTAGGTCTCATGAGACAAATTAGTTGGCGACAAACCCTTCGAGTTTGTTTCAAAAAATCATATGGGTTCCTACACACAAAACTAAACCATTTTTACGGTATTATAGTGTCATGATCCAGATACATGATGTCTAATTAACAATCATTCTCTTTTTTCATTATCAATTATTACTATTCATGTGTTTTTCACTATTACAAAATATATGGATGCAGTTTCATTCTCATTTTAATAATGGTGCTAGTTTTTCATTTATTCACCATGCCATATTCACTTAAAACTTAAATTTTTTATTATCGAACACTTTTAAGGGAAAAAGTGAGAAACCCAGTCAAACACTAAAAGAGTGGACAAATTCATTGAAATTTAATTGCATCCTACCCATTTTAATCTCATGAAACAGCTTCCATGATAAAGTATTTACCTGAATTTCTGGTTGCTCCATCAGAAGGTCTTCCAACCTGAATGCCAACTTCCCCCATGACTGGAAGTACTCCTCTACATTGATCTTTCCATTGTTGAAACCCATTTCATTGTTGTTATGTATTTTATTTTGTAACCTTTTTCTATGTAATTTGAGTTATATATATGTATCTAGTTTCTTAAAGACTATTAAACTAATCGTTCCTTTGATATTTCATTCCTTCTAACCATGCCAATATAACAAGTAAGGCACCGGCTCTAGTCTAGAGGGTTCAGGGTGTTATAGTTGGTATCATAGGAATTTTAGTAGAAAACTTGGAAATTAGATTAGAAAATATAGATTAGGGAATAAATCCCTAAGGTAGTATTTGAGTACAAACATACAAGAAAGTCCCGATATTTTAATAAGGGAAATATTATGTAAATATTTAAAGTAATACATCCCTGTCTGGATACGAGTAGGTAGAGGTGGCTCTGGCACAGATATACCTAGAATTGAAAGCTCCAACAAGGAGTTTTGGGCTTGACTCGGGTATCTTGGTACACAACAATGGGTCTTGCTGCACTCTTGGTTATGACACTCTTGTGGGATAAGCTTAGGATAATTCATATTTTCTTTACAAGCCATTATGAAGGATTGAAATGTAAATTATTCCTCAAAGAAACCATTTTTCTGATTATGGGATTAGCCATGCATAGGATCTCAATTTATGCTAAGAATTTTGTTAATTTAACATAATACATTATGATTCATACCCTAATCTAGTGTGTGCCATTATTTAGAAATGGCATCTAATGGAAGAAGTGGAATCAATACTCATACACAACTTTGTGGATTATGAGTTTTCATTAAATATATGGTTAGTATCTATGTCTATTCTTTAAGTTAAATCCTTGTTTTATGACTTTTTAGATTAAGGAAATTCAGTTACAAATGGAAGGAGGAGGATCTCAAACAACATTTTTATCCCTTCCTCATTACTTGATTACAATAATTATTGAAAATTCATGTCCCAACAATTCTAAAACATTTTCTAAAATTCAACTCACATGCAACCAATTGTTTGAGATATCAAACACCTCCACCATACCTCGATACCATCGTGGATCATGGGTTGTATTTAATAAAATCCTATTTTCTCAATATTCTCATAATTTCAAGAAAGGTAAATATTATCAAGGAATTTTCAAATATTTTACCTTATCACAAGATTTCGAATCCTATTATGATTTTGAAAAAGGTGTTGAAGAAGGAGACCCTTATGCAACTTATTTATATTTTATATTAAATTATAATATTTTAGCACATACATATGTAATTTTAAAAGGACCATTGATTGAAATTTTCAACTCAAATTAGGTCCGATTATGTTATAAAAATCAAGTTTTATCAGATTTTTTGAAACTATATGGCATACATAATAATTTTCCGAAAATATTTTTATGTGAACGCCCATATGACCTAAGTTGTACAAGGTGTATCTAGATGAATGAAGAAAATGATTTTTAAGGATCTCTAAATCATTTTTGCAATGCATGGACCTTCTATTTACGTGATAAAGATGATGATGAAACCAGATGGGCACCATGATCAAGGTACCATCACATTTTTAATAAGAAAATAAAATTACGAGGACACAATTTCTTGAAGGTGGGGATAATGTAACACCCCAAGAATTTAAAAATAAATTTAATATAGAATGCATGAAACATTGAGTCTCTACAAAACACCACTTCATTATAACCTATCCATTAAACTTAAATTTTCCAACTCTGTGATTTGAATTTTGAAAATCTGACATACACGGTTGTGATCAGTAAGTTATTTAGAGTCTGATAGAATTAACTTAATTTTTTGTGAATAGTAACCTACCATTATAAATAGTAACATACCCTTATGAATAGTAACTTACCCTTATGAATAGTAATATGACTCTTATGAATGGTATCCACACCCATAAAGGTATAAATAAATTTAGGCACCATAAAAATAAAGATGAATATTTTAAGTGTGTATTTTTTGATTACATAAAGATTTTAATTAAATATTTAATTAATTATATTTATAAAAAAAATTGGAAAATGTAGTTTGTTTTTGGATTCTACACGTTGAAAATGGTTTTGGTGAATTTTTGGGTTTTTTCTGAAATACCTGATTTTTTTAGTGAATAGTAAAATACATTAATTTACCGTATAAATACATTATAATTAAAATTAACTATTCCTAGCATCATGAGTTATGTAATCACCCAAATATCAAACTCACATGCATATATTACTATTTTTGTTCATGGAATACTCACTATTTCTAGTCTTGAGAATAAATAATAAATTAATGATTATATTATTAAGAAAACTCCTCTCCCCTCCACTATATAAATCATCCCTCACCACCTCTTCCTCCCACACCACTAAAGATTCAATACTTGCCTAAATTTTTCTCAAATAGCTCCCTAACCTCCTCCCCCACGTACAATACCTTCTGGTCTCAATAAAAGTCCTAAATCAAAGGTCTTAAGGAGTTTCGCAATGAGGAGTACTCAAGAGGTGAACCTCACTTCCTTTTTATTTCAATTCCTTTTACAAGTTCCATTATTTTGTTCTCTCTTATCACCTCACCTCATCCAAATTCCATGATAATTCTAGTATCATAAATTTAATTTATTTTCATTGTGATAATGGAATATTTCATTATAATCTCTCTTTTTCCACTCCTTTTATACTTTAAATGCAAACATCATCCAAGATGTGTTAATTTATCACACTCAAGGAAGATGGGTTTTCAATTTGTATTAATATCTTAAAAACCGGTCATTAAAATTTTTCAATGGTTGAAAAAGATCATAATATATGTATTTTTTCATTTTTAATTTTTTGTAACCCTTACACACTCATAAAAAGGAATAATAATACAAAACAAGTTCATTGTGCACAAAACCACCAAGCCAAATCCAAGGGTTTATCATTAACTCATCGAATGATTCATCCACATGGTATATAAATATAATCATTATAAGATCATATATATATCTATAATGTCATTAATAATATATATTAATGATTCTTTATGTTTAACTACATTTCAAATGAACTTCCATTCATGAATACAAATAAACAAATCATGAAACCAAGTAAGAAAATGCTTCCAAAACAATAAAACTGAATCTCTTAAACACATCAAAAAGGCCATTAATGAACTTAATATTATTATACCATATCAATTAAATGTTTATGATGTTATGGAATTATTAATTAATGAAGCTAAATTTGATAATTCAGGTCGTTAATAACTATCAAGAACACCTTCGAGCTTAAGGTAAGGGATCTTCTCTCTCACTTTTATTCAAGAATCTCCCCTATGTTGTGCTCTTTTATTTCTAATAACTAATGATGGGGTATGTTTTCTCAACTTCCTCATACTAACCATATGATATATAAATAATGAGATACCCCTTTACCTCTCATTAATCTCTCCCAAGAACACTCGTTACCATGCCGAAATGTTTGTAAGGGGTTTTCTCATCTCACTTTCAATTCTATGATATTTCTATTGTTCACCTCTTATTTCTTATATGTGGTATAGGTGTACTGAAATTTGATATATATTATCATTATAATCTTTATATTCATTTTATTATGTGATTTATTTGGTTTTTATTAACTTCGGTCATATGACTCAATTGATTACAACATGGTAACAAGATTTGTCACTATTTTCACTTTGTTGTGACTTGGTTAGTATTGTGCACCTACTCTTTATTATGGAGTGTACCTAATTCCTATTTTAGATCACTTTTCAATTGAAATTATATTCCATTAAAATTTCCATATTCTCATATCATGGATATGATTATTGTCTAAACTGTATACCATTTTCTATACGGTATTTATTTTGAATGTTGTTTTGACTGTGGAAATAATGATGAATTTTTATCCTATGTTCTATACAGATAATGTAAAGGCATATTTATCTTTTTTTGAATCTATGTATAAATAATTATTTGGACATGCAGCGGTGGGTGGGGCCCATTACATCCCCTCGATGCATCAGTAGGTCTCATGAGACAAATCAGTTGGCAAAAAACCCTTCGAGTTTGTTTCCAAAAATCAGATGAGTTCTTACCCACAGAACTAAAATGTTTCTATGGTATTATGGTATCATGTTCCAGATACATGATGTCCAATTAATAAGCATTCTCTTTATTCATTATCATTTATTACTATCCATGTGGTTTTCATTATGACAAAATCTATGGATGCAGTTTCATTCTCAGTTTATTAATGGTGTGAGTTTTTCATTTATTCACCTTTACATATTGATTATGTCCAGTTGTTTACAATTCAATTATTATTGATTCATGATTCCACTATTTTTAACCCTTACTAAGCATTTGAGCTCACCCCTTTCATTTTTTACTTTCAACAGGTGATGAAGAGGAGATCATTTATTGGGTTCTTGTGGATGCAGTTTTTAATTTTTGTTATGTATTGTATTTTGTAACCATTTTCAATGTAATTTGAGTTTCATCTATGTATCTAGTTTCTTTAATACTACTAAACTGATCGTTCCTTCGGGATTTATTTACTTCTAACAATTCCAATATAATAAGTAATGCACCGGCTCCAATTTAGAGGGGTCGGGGTGTTACAGTTGATTCCCATGAATGGGTGAGAAATAATACTCTGCATCATCTTCCCAAGAAATGAGTTGTCCCCATGAATATTTAATTTCTAAAAGCATCAAAAATAAGTAAGGTGTGGATAAACCAACATCACCTAACATTATCATTAAATATAAAAATATTCACGATCAATCCTTATCAAGCTACCCATATCTCACCTCTATCATTCTCGCTAAATAAAAATGTTTACTTACATAATTTATCAATATTTCTTTATAAATGGTTAGTGATGAACTTTTTAGGCTAATCCCTACTAGAGTGTCATTGGGATATCATATCTCAATCTGGTATCCCTCTCATAGAATAGAAGACCCTAGGTTTGACCCTAACCATTCATTCTCAATATATCATGGATGTTAGAACTATTCCACCCTATATGTGGATGGTAGTTGTGAAATATAAATAATAACAAAAAAATAAACATTTGATCTGACATTCCTTTATATAATTCCTTACCAATAATTAACCCTAAATAAACCAATATATATGTTAGAGTAAATACATGTCTCCACCTATCCATAAAATATCATAATAAATATATATATTTATAATAAAAATAGTATATATAGATTCTAGAGGAAATACATATCTCCATAACTATAATTATATATCAATTTCTCCTAATACCTATGTTTTTTGTAGGAGAATAGATAATATATAGTGTATCACCATCTACCTCCATCCTAGATTTGTGGGAGAGAAAGAGTGTAAACACTCAGGGGAATTATCATATATCGCATTCACATATCCAGAATACTTAAGGGACTGCACATATCCACCTATCCCATATCAAAGGTGTTGGAAGAATGCCCATCTCTAACAATGTCCTAGCTAATATATAGTCTCTCTTATCCTAGATTTGGGGGTGAGTAAGGATAGATATATGTATAATTCATTTCCATTATCTACCTAGATCGGTGGGTGAGAAGGGTATGGACACTATCATCTCACTTTTTCCCTAGTCAGAGAGTGAGTGTAAATAAAACCATCATAGTATCTTGTCTCCATAAATATCCATCAATCACAGGTTGTATCACATATCAAGGTAGATAAGTATTCAAAATAACCACCACATTCATAATCAAGGATCCCCTTATCCATTATAAGGAACCCTCTATGTGATAGCACCAGGATGTCATAACATCCTCAATGGGATTCCACATTATCGTATCATTATAATATAATAGTAATAATTCAATAATAAATAAATGTTTCTATTAAATTATCTATCTGAAACTTTTAAACTATGTCAATATTAGTTTTCATGCTTTTAATTACATTTGTGTCATTTAAAGTAACCAAAGTTACTTCCATTATATTCTTCAATAACTCACATAACATACCTAAATCTTTATCAAAATTATTCTACTACATTAGTCTTTAAATCTATGTCACCATACTCATTACATTTCCCTTAATTATAAGACATTTATTGGGTACTTTTAATTCCTTCAGGATGGTATTTCATCCTTATGGGAAAAAATTCTTTATCATTAATGCACCTTTTTTTATTTCCTTTAATTAATTGAAAAATTATTCATCATTACAATCCATTAAACTCAATTTATTTATCTATATTTGTGGGATTCAAAAAATGGAATGTATTGATATAGATGAATAAATTTATATCATCAAGTAAACTCCTTATATTTTTATTCTTAATAACATGTTTGAGTAATCAATAGTCCATCATAAAATTACCATTTACCCAAGTAATTAATTCAATTTTGTATTGTGTTTTTAATCATTATCTTAAATCTAATAATATTCCTCTCTAATTTCCATATATGTGTAATCATTTTATCTTCACTACATTATTCTTATCTATTCCATTTACATATGCTCATTATTTAAAATTCATTTAACTGGAATGAATTTTTTTAAACTCATTTGGTTTTGTCAATATACCCTTAGGAAAAATAATTATAAAGTTTAATGATTTAATTTCATTACTAGGTTTAACAATTTATCATAACCATTAGATTATCAATATAGCTTAATTCAAATATTTCTTGAGTATTTATCTCTTTATAATAATTATTTCAAGATATTATTTTAAATTTCCACAATATCTAATTATATATTTTTATTATCTACTAATAATAATATCATAATTAATTAACATGGAATAAATTTTTACCTTACACTCAATAATTACCATCTCATTGAGTCCATACACTTCATGAAATTAAATTTCAATGACTGAAACCAATCATTAATTATACCATCATTCTTTATTAATTTTTTTGGTCAGACTGAGTATCTCAAGAGTGGGGTGAATTGAGTACCCAATAAAAAATTATGTTAAAATGAGTTTAAATAAAATTCCCTAATTTAAAATAAAAGTTCTCAATTAATCAAAACAAAAAATCGATATAAGTTCTAGCCTTTTAAAATATTTCTCAAAGAGTGATTATGTCTACGTTAAAACAATATTAATATAATTTTAACTTTTAAAATAAATTTACTCAATAAAATACTTATATAAACAATATTTAATATTAACTATCAAAGTAGTGGTTTTTTAGAGTTTAAACCAAATTTATTTTAAGTAATTGAAATTAAACAAAACAAAACACATAGCAGAATTAAAATGAGGGTATCAGTCTCAAGACAAGACCTAATCCCCTTTACTTATAAATCACCCACTACCAAGAAGATTATATAAATATAATCTTGATACACAACCTGGATCGATTATATATAATAGCTAACTAGCTATCCAGACCACGTAACCTCTTAAATAACAATCATGGGAAGTAATTAAATATAGAACATATAGGGACCTCTTCCAAAAACATTGTGGGTATACAGATAAAATAGAGTATAGAAGATATCTTGTATCTTCCAGTAATAGCGCAGGAAGTGTGTATTGAATAAATAGGGTAAACCACACAGTAATCATAATTAAATGAAGTAAATATAAAGATAAATTATGAATTTGTATAAAATATTGTGTTTCTCAGTCTGACATGCTCTGTAATCTTGAGACTCCTTAGATGCATCTTGGAGAGAAGCTTGAGTAGTTTTTCCGAAAATCATAGTAAAATAGAGCATTGTAAGATATCTTTATTATGATTTTATAAATGATTCGTATTCTTTGTGTTTTATACTATTTAATAGTTTAAAAATATGTATGAACGCTTCATGTAAGATATTGAGAGATGATCCCCCTTGATTCAGCAATTTGTGCACTCTCAGTTCTAACACAGCACACCACATTTTTTTCATCCTGTAAAAGTGTATGATTTTAAGAATAATCATTTGTATCTACTAAAACCTCATAATAAAATACTTATATAACTTTAATGATTTCCGCAATAGATAATAATAATCATTAATATAATTATTAGCATTAAATTCAATAATATATCCATTAGAAGCATTTAATTCAAATATCCCATATTAGCGATGGTGGGTAATCTGTCAGCAAGTGAACTTTGGTGGTGACTCATTATAATAATGAATCATCATGATGGTGACTCATCTTGATGATGATTCATCTGATGGAAAAACATTTGGTAGTGATTCATCTGAACCAATGGTGATTCCGGCAGGAGTTAGGTCATCTATCAGCAGGTCATGCTCAGCAGTGAATCGTTCTCAATGGTGACTCATCTCAATGGTGACTCATTTCAATGGAGACTCATCTCAACGGTGTCTCATCTCAATAGTGACTCATCTCAATAGTGACTCATTTCAATGTTTACTCATATCAATGGTGACTCGACTCAATGGTGACTCGTCTCAATGGTGACTCATCTCAATGGTGACTCCTCTGAATGGTGACTCGCCTCAATGGTAAATAATTTCAATGGTGAATCATTTCAAAAGTGACTTATCTCAAATCATATCAATGGTGAATCATCTCAATTGTAAATAATCTCAATGGTGACTCATGTTATGAAAGCTCATTATCAATAGTGAATCTTTTCAGGTGGTGAATCGTATTCAACGGTGAGTCTTTTCTGACAGTGATACATTCTCAACGGTGACTTAACCAAAAAAATTCAAACTGAATTATTTATAAGTTGGTTTCATAAAACATAAAACCCATTAAAACATAATTAACATGGTGTTATGATAATTAAAATAATGGTTCCAACAATATCCCCCTTTTTGATGATCACAAATCATGGAATTTTAGAAAATATGTGTGAAATGAACTTTGGCTTAAATATATCTTCTTAACACTTTAAAAATATGAATGAAATTAATATGGTATGAAATATTTTAAATGAAAAAGGAAATCAAATTAATGTTAAATGTATGGTATGAGAGAATAACATATTCATAAAATTAAATACCCATAATTAATGAAGATGGTATCAAAATAATAAATTAAATACTTGTGGTATCAAGGAATAAAATAAATGAAAAATAAATGTCATAATAATTATCCCCCTTTTGGGATTATAAAATGTAAAAAAAAATAAATAGTAAATTAAAAGAGATAAAAGATGAAGAAAAAGATAGAATCTATTAATGAAAAAAGTAATCATAGTACCACCAAAAAATAAAAAAAAAATCATACAAAAGTATCTATAAAAAAGAATGCCTAATTTCAATCACTTCTCATTATAGGTAGTTGGAACATCAGGTTACTTGACCTTATCAAAGGAAGAGGGAACAGAATTAGAGTCTTAGGTAAAAATGCTAAAGGTTGTGGGGAAAAAATTTAGTTGGAGGGATAGAGGTAGAAGGTGAAATTACCCTGATGATCATTGGTTGAAGCTACCAAACTACTTATACTAGAGATAAAATCAAAAGATAAAATAGAGTAGGAAGAGGTGCATTTGGATCTCGAGTAATAGCTGGTCTGAAATACTCAAGAGTAGTGTCTAGAGGAGTTAGATGACAAGTCACTGGTATGGCCTCATGTGCGTCCATTGAAATCCCAAACACATGAAATAAAGGCTTCATCAGATTGATGAAGTCTATGATAATTTGTCCTCCTCTCTCCATGGAACTAAATAAGTTATGCTTATCCTATATAAATAATCTAATAATAAGTGTTACTTATTTTAACTAACTCAAATTCACCTTTAAATATTTGGAAACATATTTAAACTTAAGGTTTTCCATAAGAATCTTTAAGTGGGTGTTTATATAATTCTTATTATAGATCTAGGACTGGTAATACTTGATTTCCTTTATGATGGTTTCTCTATAATTTCTAATGTCATTCACACATTACCTTACCATATTATACACATGATCACTATTATGCCTTAATTTCCTCAAACTTTCCTAAAGGATATTAGCAACATCACCTGAAATAGTTTGAAGCACCTCTATAACAACTGATCTGAGAAACTCAAAATACAAGGAAGTAGGTTGATCACTAGAACTAGAAGGTTTTGAAGACAAAGGATCCAAAATATCCAACATATTAGCCAAAATCTCTTTAAAATAGGTCTCCATCTCCTCCATCATAACCCTCGAGGAATCCAAATAATTATCTAAACTCTTATTCTCTATCTCAACTTCTCAAATATGAAGCATCATCATGGGATGAATGTAGATTATCATAAGATCTAACACATGTCTATCATCTTTCTCATTGATATTTTTGACCAAAATAGGTTAATTATTCATAATCCTATCATAATAAGAAGTAATAATTTCCTTGAAATACTCTAGGTCATCTCTGGTAACAATATCAATAGACACAGGAGAAATAGTAGGTAAATGTGTAGACGCTCTCCTAGAATCTATCTACTCCACGATTGATCCCTTAGGATCTATCTCTACTTGAAATATAATATTATGTCCACCATGATTTGGTGGACTGATATCATATGAGTCAGGGTAGTCCAAGCCTAGCCTCACATAAAATGGATACATATCCCATTCTTCAAGTGATGAAACACCAACACTAAAAGAGGATACAATAATAGGCTTAACAACTATAAGATTAGAAACTATAGGATCAATAACTAAAGGCTCAGCATGGTCTCTATCAATAGGGTCAACAGGGTGACAAAGAAGTCTTTGAGATTCCTCCCCCTCAACAAAAGCTCCCAAATCATCCCTATAAGTACTATCAATATCTCAAAACAAGTTGGGTATATCCTCATACCTAGAAGAAAAATAAAAGACTGGAAAAAAAACATGTTCCTAAGGCATATCATGATCATCATTTTTATCTCATTTAGAACCACAATCACTACCATCTCCATCATTATCTCCTACATTCTTATCATTTTCATATTATTCATCGTCATCTTTATCTTATTCTTCATCATATTATTCTTCATCACTATTTTCATTATATACATTTTCTTTATCACTTCCATTCTCATCATCAGATAACTCAACAAATTCCTTATAAGATTTGGAATAGGAACTCTTATATTTTTTTCTCCTAATTCTTCTATTTCCTCTTCTTCAGTTCCTTTTCTCAAAAGAGTCTCTCTAGTTGGTAGATACTTAGGAGGGATAGCCAGACCAAAAGTGATAATAGGAATTTTAGGGATGTAAAGGTCACTACTCTCCTCAACTAAAAACTCTTTCTCCTCATTACCTAAACTAGTATCCTCCTATTATTCATAATCCTCATCAGAGTAAAAAACCACCTTATCTAGATCCAATCCAGGATCCAAAAAATATTTTGATTTAGTAGGGTGATCAATAGGATTGAACTCCTTATAAATATTATTGTTATAAATAACCCACTTTCTCAACCAAGGGTTCCAATTAATATTTATTCTCTTGAAATAAATTTGATGATGCAAAAACCACCACACTTCATATTAGTTTCTTCATCCTCTTCAACTAAACCCTTGGCCTCCAATATGGATAAAATGAACTTAGGGTAAATTACATATTTTAACCTGGAAGATTTATTACACATATCCATTATGTGAACTATAAAATACCTATATAGGTTGATTTTATCTCCCCTTATCATTATGTATAAAAAATATACATCTTGATATTTATTTATGCTAAAATATCTTTTTCTTAGGCACAACAAGTGTTGAATAAACTTACACAGCAAACAACACTCACCATCAATCTCAGTTACAACTAGTCTTCTTAAGGTCCCATATCCTTTCATCTCAGCCAAATAATTATCATATTTAAAATAATTCTTATCACTTGGGATTGATCCCTAATAATCATTTGAAACACATTTATGAGGCACATTAAGAAATATATTCCATTGACTTGAAGAAAACACAACCTTTTTCCCATTTATCTTGCTTCGAACCTATTCTTTATCTTCCCCAAAACCAAACTCAACATTTTAATAAAAACTGATTCAATAACCTATGATACAATTTCCTTATATTATTTGATAACTATTATACCCATATATGGTCTTATATCACTTTTATCACCAATGATTTACTCAAAATCAACCACTCAATATTCACTTCATTATCAGGAACCACTATTCAATTTGTGATCTATGGGTTTTGCAGCTCAATTGAAGGTCTGATTGAATATCCTATATTCTTATTTGAAGGAAACAACTCCTAAAAAAGTAGATTATCTGTTCTATTCACTCTATACATCTCAAACTATTCAGAAGGTTTAGAAGAGGTCGAGGGAAGGTGAAAGGTTGAGAGAAAAATGTCACAGAAATATTTGAATAGAAACAGTTGTAAGAGTGTGCATAAAAATTAGACTAAGGGTTTAATTAATATAATTTATGGATTTAAAAATGGGAAATTTAAATAATAAATTTAAATTTAAAGAATATAAAATAATTAACCCGTAAATAAAAATAGTAATAGTAGCTTAATTCTAATGGTGAGTTATCTAATGGTGGATTATCCAATGATGGGTTATCTAACGATGGGTTATCCAATGGTGGGTAATTTACAATAGTGGGTAATCCAAAATTTATGTTTAAAAAAATTTACCATTAATAATTCATGTTTGATGTATTTAATTCAATTGTAATTCAATTTCTTAGTAAATATATCAGCAGGCTAATGTTCAGGTCCAATGTATTTAAGATTTATATCATCCTTTTGAAAATAATCACTCAAAAAGTGATGTATTACATCAATGTGATTTTTTCTAGAGTAATACATGGGATTATTAGAAATTTTTGTCGACATTTTGTTGTCAAAATTTATAGGGACATGTCATAATTGTTATCCATAGTCTAGTATAGTGTATTTCATCTACAAAATTTGAGCATGGAAACTACATGTACTTATGTATTCAGCTTCAGCAGTTGACAGTGGAACTGAATTTTATTTCTTACTATACCATGATATTAGAGACTTTCCCAAAATGTGACATATTCCATAGGATATTTTTTTATCTAACTTGAATCCACCAATATCAATATCTAAATAAAAAAACTAATCCTAACTATTGTCTTCTAGGATAGAACAATCAAAAATTGGTTGTATACTTTAGGTATTTAAAAATTATCTTAATATCAGGTAAGTGTGACTCTTTTTGGTTTTATTGAAAATGATAAAACATACACACACTAAACATAATTTCAATCTGGATAGAAGTTAGGTAGAGAAAAATTACAATCATACCTCTATAACTATTTTAATCAACTGGCTTCTCATCTTTATCAAGATCCAAATTACAAGTGGTACTCATAGGAGTGTCACTACTTTTAGTGTTATCAAGACCAAAACTTTTAATTTGATATTTAGTGTACTTACTTTAATTTAAAATAATTCCTTCTTTATTTTAAAAATTTGGAAAACCAAGAAATAATTTAAGTTCACCCAATAAACTCATTTCAAATCCATTTTTCATCATCTTTGAAATATTAGTACACAAATAATTTTTATAAGATCCAAAAATAATATCATCTACATATATTTGTACAACTAAAACATCTTTTGAAAATTTTTTATAAAAAGGTTGGAATCATATATACCTTTTTGAAAAAAAACATTTTGAAATAAGAAAATATTTGATCCTATCATAACAATCTCTAGGATATTTTTTCAAAGTATATAGTGATTTTTTTAGTATTAAAACATGATTTGGAAAATGGGTATTTTGAAAATTTTGGGGTTGTTTAACAAAAACATCTTCAACTATATAACCATTTAATAATTCACTTTTTACATCCATTTAATAATTTTTGAAATAAAAATGTACTACATAGGTAAGAAGTATTATAATGTATTCAATAATGGATAAAGGTGAAAATGTTTCCTCATATTCTATTCCCTATTTTTGACTACAACCTTATACAACTAGTCTAGCCTTATTCCTTACTATAGTACCATATTCATCAACATTGTTTCTAAATAACCATTTAGTGCCAATATTCAAGGTGTCTTTAGGTATATCAACAATTTCCAAAACTTTATTTCAGTTTTTTAATTTATTCTTGCATATCCATAACCCAAAATTCATCATTATTTGCATCATTTATTTTCATAGGTTCAAGATGCAATAAGAATGCTTGATGTTCAACCTGATTTCTTAGAGAAGATCTAGTATGTGTAACTCTATATAAGTCTCATACTAAAAAAATCTATAGGGTGGTATTTAAGAGTCCTAAAAACTCTAGAAAAAGAAGGTTTGGTCGGATCATGGTCTTCTATAGGTTCAGGCTCAGGTTCTAGAAGTTCCTCGAAGCTGGATGATTTGTTTTCATGTTTTAAAATAGTGTCAATTGGTTTTCCATTTATATCTATTGTTGAGAAATCATCATCAAGTTTTTCTAAAGGGTTCATAGGATCATGTGGATCTATCTCATAAACTTAACATGAATAGACTCTTACAAAATCTTAGATCTTTTATTGAACACACTATAGGACTTACTAGAGGTTGAATAATCAAGGAAAATTTATTCATCATGCTTGGAGGGAAACCTGAAAATATTATCCTTAGTGTTAAGAATAAATACTTTGAAACCAAAAACTCTTAATTAATTCAACTTTGGTTTTCTATTATTTTAATGCTCATAAGGGGTTTTCTTTAAAATTTATATAATTAAAACTCTTTTAATTATATAGCCTCTACCCAAAATTAGATAGGTAATTCATATTCATTTAGTATTGTCCTATAAATTTTTTGAAGGGTCCTATTTCTCCTTTATACAACTCCATTCTTTTAAGGGGTCCTAAGAGAATATATGTTACGATTATATCCATTTTTGAGAAAAAGGATTCAAAGTCTTGATTTTCAAACACACAACCATGATCACTTCTAATGTTTTTAATCTTAAGTACACTAAGGTTTTCAAAAGATTTATCATACTTGGTAAAGTAAGAGCAGCCTTCACTTTTGTGAGATAAAAAAACACCCAAGTATTCCTAAAAAAATCATCTGTGAGGATATATAAATAGTGCTTCCCATTTAAAGTATAAACTCTAGACAGTACAAAAAATTTCATGTGAACCAATTATAGGGGTTGAGAAGTTTAAACATATTTCTTTTATTTGAAATATATTTTTTATTATTTAACTTTTTGATAGGGGTTACACACTTTATAATTTGGGAATTCAAGTTTATGTAGATATTTAACTAACCCTTTCCTAGTTATCTTTCTAAGTGAGTAAATGTTGAAGGGGAATTATCTCCTATGCCAAAGAAAATATTCCATATGAAATTCACTTAAGCAAGAAACATTTTGTAAAATTAAATAATCAAGATTAAAAGCATACACATTTTCATTTCTCAAAGTAATAAACACTAAAAAAATAGAGTAAAAAACATTACAAGCATTTTTTTTCAAATTTCACATAAAAACCATAATCACATAGTTGTGATACGCTAAGAATATTGTATTTTAAACCATAAGAAATAAAACTTTATAAATTAAAACTGATCTACAGTTACTGATTTGGACAAGGCTAATGATTTTCCCTTTAACACTATCATAAAAGGTGACATGTCCACCATAAACATTTATCAAGTTCTTGAAGATAGATTAATCTTCTATCATATGTATGGAATAGATATCTTCTAGGTACCATAGACTTTTAAACGATCTTATTATGTAGTTCCCCTACCAAAATAAGTTTATACAAAGAATAATTTTGGTACCTAGATTTTCTTGGGTCCAGATATGTTAGTGATTAGGGATTTAGGAACCCTAATTTTCATAATGGGTTTACTATAAGTAGACTATAAAATATTGTAAATAAAGACTTTTTTAGGTCTTGTTGAATAAAAACTTACATTATAATTTCCAGAATTGGATTTAGTAATAAAAGTTATCTTTACAATTCTCCTTTTTCTGAGTTGGTAACATAGACCAGTAATATAATTAGGTGACATTTTTTTTCCTAGTATTTGAGTGATATTTTCTCTTCCATTATTGAATATATCTAAGTATTTCTTTAAATGATCATTTTAACATTTCATTTTAGTATTTTCTTTCAACAATTGAGCATTCTTCTCTCTCTATAGAAAAATTAGATTTAATATTTGAATATAAAGCATATTTTTTCTTTAAGGTATTGTATTGATCATTAACCTTATTGAAGGTATATTCAATCATATTTCAATATTAAAATATTTCATAATTTTCATATTTTCATCAATATATTCATCTCCATAATGATTTGAATTTTTTATAGGTGATACAGTAGGTAACTCAGATATGTTTTCCATGAAGCACATGTCTGCTCTGACAGGATTTTATTCATGATTCGAGTCTGAATCACTAGAGTTGTCCTTAGAGGATATCTAGGTGGATTTTATTGATTTCTTATATTTTATATCCTTATCATCATACTTTTTTTAACTTTAACTTGGTTCAATTATCCCTAACATGTCCTTTTCTTTTACATTCATAATAGGTAATCTAATTTGAATTTTCATTTATTTTCCAATATCTCTTAAAATTACATATATCATCATACTTTACCTTATATCTTGGTTTCCTAAATAATTTCTTATTATTATAGAATTTCTTAAACCTTCTATCCAGATGGTTCATCTTCTCATCTTTGTTGGCGGGTGATTCCTCATCACTGAAGCTTTTAGCTGGAACTTTTTCCTTCTATTTTGATATAGTGGTCTTGAAGGATATATATTTTCTCTTAGGTTCATATTCCTCTTCTCATTTAGCTTTAATATATTCTTCATACATCATTAACTTTCCAACCAACACCTTGATAGGTATCTTACTAATTTCACGAGATTCTCTTATAGATACGGAGGTTCCTCTCCATCTCTCTGGAAGACATCTCAACAGTTTCATAATTTGATCTTTATTTGAAAATGGATTTTATAAGTAAATAATTGTGTTCACTATATCATTGAACCAGAGATATATATTAGAAATAATATCACCAAGTTTCATTTTAAATGTATCATATTTAATTGTATAATTATTAAATCTAATTTCTTTAATATTAGTTATACCTTCGTGAGAAATATCTAATGTATCCCAAATTTTATATCTAGTTCTACAAGTATATATCCTATAAAAATCATCATATATTAAATAAAAATAAATATAATCCATGAATTTTCAATTATTTTTTTATGAGGTTTTGGTAGCGTCATCCCATATAACTCTAACAGTTTCAGATAACTCATATTTATCCTATATAGCAGACCATATTTCAAAACTCATGCTTTCAATGTAAATTTTCATCTTTATTTTACATTGAGAATAGATATTTACATTAAAGAAATGAGGTCTGTTTTAGAAGAACATTATTTTCTATTATCCATTTAAAGAACTAAATTTATAACAAACAGAAATTTAGGATCTTTTAAATGTAATTAAAATCCTAGTTTAAATTATTTTTAAAACCTTTGATACAAAATTTTGGTCGGAGTGAGTATCTCAGGAGGGGGAAAACAGAGTACCCAATAAAAAAATTATGTTAAAATGAGTTTAAATAAAATCCTTCAATTTAAAATAAAATTTCTCACTTAATAAAAATATCATATTGATATAAGATCTGATCTTTTAAAATATTTCTCAAAGAGTGATTATGTATTAGTTAAAACAATATGAATATTATTATAACTTTTGAAATAAATTTACTCAATCAAATACTTATATAAACACTAGTTAATATTAGATAACAAAGTAGTGGTTCATTTATAGTTTAAAGCAAATTCAGTTCAAATATTTGAAATGAAACAAAACTAAACACACGGCAGAATTAAAACAAGGTGTTCAGTAACAATCTAAGAACTAATCCACTACACATATAAATCACCCACCACCAAGTAGATTATATAAATATAATATTTCTCCACAACCTGGATTGGGGATACACAATAGCTAACCATCTATTTAGGACATGCAGGGACCTATTCCACAATAATCGTGGGATGTAAACAAACACAGGCCACACAAGGACCTCTTCCACAAACACCATGGGTATACAAATAAAAGAGAGTATATAAGATATCTTATATCTTCCATCTGTAGCATAGGAATAGTTTGTGTTCAATAAATAGGGTAAGCCACACACTGATTGTAATTAAATTCAAAAAATAGAAATAGAAAGTATAAAGATGTAGAAAATATTTTATTGATCAGTATGATGTAATCTAAAATCTTGATACTCCTTAGATGTAGCTTGGAGAGAATTTTGAGTCATTTTTCTGAAAATCGCAGTAAAATATAGAATTGTAAGATCTCTTTGCTCTGACAGTAGAAAGGATTCGTATGATCTTTGTATTCCACTCTTTCATATTCGAAACATATGTATGAATGATTCATTTAAGCTCTTAAGATATTATCCTCCTTGATTCAGAAAGTCATGCACTCTCAGTTCTAACACAGCACACCACCTTTTTTAGTATACAAAAGAATCTTCTTTTAAGAATAATAATTCAGATCTACTGAAACCTCATACTTAAATCCTGGAATAACTTTAATGTTCCCTAAAATAGATAATAATTATCATTAAAATAATAATCATAATTAAATTAAATAATATAGATGTTATAATCATTTAATTCAAATATACCAGATTAGCAACGGTGGGTAATATGACGGCAAGTGAACTATAGTGGTGACTCATTCTGATGGTGAATCATTCTAAAAATGATTCATCTTATATAAATACATTTGGTGGGGATTCATTTTAACCAATGGTGAGTCTTTCTGGTGATAGGTCATCTGTAGGTCGATCATGCTTATTAGTGACTCATTCTCAATGGTTTCTTGTCTCAATGGTGAATCATCTCAATAGTGAATCATCTCAATGGTGAATTGTCTCAATAGTGACTCATCTCAATGATGACTCATCTCAATGGTGACTTGTCTCAAGCGTACTCATCTCAATGGGGACTTGTCTCAATGGTGACTCGACTCAATGGTGACTCATCTCAATGGTTACTTATCTCAATGGTGACTCACTTAAATGGTGAATCATCTCAATAGTGACTTGTATCGATGGTGAATCTTATCAATGATGAATCATGTGATGGTAGTTCATTCTAACTGGTGTCTATTTTCTAATGGTGACTTATCTTCAATGGTGAGTCTTTTCTAGTGATGAGACATTCTTAATGGTGAATTAACCAAATTTTCATCAAACTAATTATTTTATAAAATGATATCATAAAAAATAAAAACCATTAAAACACAATTAAAATGATGTTGTGATCATTAAAAAAAGTGAAACAATGAATTTTAATTATTATTATTTAATAATAATAATAATTTATTACATTAAATTGATCACTATTAGATTAATTCATCTATCAAACATATCCAAAATACTCTAAACATGCTTCCATTATATCTGAGATGTTGAGAGGATCCCAATGAAACTTTCATCATCTAAATCAGAGGGTTCATGTTCCCCCACGCATACCAATAACTATTTTCCTATCCAAGGGTTCCATGTATAATCCCCATGTGATAAGGATGCACACTACACTAGTATTTTATATGCTTTTCCATGGATAGTTTATTGTTTTATCAAACTACTTTTGTGGTCTACACTGCACCAACATATAATGCCTCCACCCCCTCATTAGCAGTGGTCTAAACAAATGATTAAATGGTCATGGTTCTCATAACTAGAATTTGTGACCACTCTTCTGCATGGCCATGTGGCCCCATGGATTGAATGGTCCATAGTGGATTGAGTAACCTATATCACCTAGGGATAATGTGGTTGTATTGCTTCCATCTAATCAATGAATCAAATGTTCCTCACTCACGGGAGATTATCTATCAGTCTCATCATCACCACTATCACACCACCATGCATAATAGAAATATAGATAGATATTTTATCTATTATTCATCAAATTTCACGTATTTATACTTCCCAACCTCTAAAATATAGATCTATAATTTTTTTATAAGTTTATAATTTCAGTGCCTCGAAATTAAGAGAGAATATATTGTAAAGATCCTGAACCCACTGGCCCATAGTCGATGGTTATTTTATTACAATGGAATAAATATAGGAGATCACATCACCAAGGATCAATCAGTTTAGTAATCTTGAAGAACTTGATACATACATGGTTTCATTATTATATTTATAATTAAACATAGAATGTAACAAAGGAAAATAAACTACTTCATTAACACTTATTCAAAGATTTCATCATCATAACCTCAGGAAGGAAAACAAATAAAAGGGTGAGATAAAATTCTCAGTAAGGGTTATGTACACCAAAAACATGAATCAATAATAGTTAAAGCATAATAAATAAAGAATAATCAATATGGGAAGGTACATTACTAAGAAACATATTCCCTTTAATCAATAAACTGAGAATGAAAATGCACCCATAGATTTCGTCATAGTGAAAATATCATGGATGGTAATAAATTAATACTGAAGAAAGAAAATGATTAATTATTAGACATCATGTATCTAAAACATGAACCACTACCATCAAGTCCTTTCACAATATAGTTTAATTTTTTTAGTAGAAACCCATCTGATTCTGTTTGGAAACAAACACAAAGGGTTTGTCACCAACTGTTTTGTCTCCTGAGATCTATTGATGATTCAAAGGGATATATAAATCTGGGACCCACCCCTCACTGTAAGTACAAAAAATTATCCATAAATATATTTAATTCAATAAAAATATGCCTTATTAAAATATCTATATTTCTTAGAGGATAAAATTTTATAAATATTTTCCCGGTTAAAATAACATTCAAAGTAAACACCATATGTGAAAATGGTATACAAATTAGACAATAATCATATCCATGATACAAGAAATATGAATATTTAATGAAATATTAAATTATTTATGATCATATATAAAAGGGTAATTACACAATGTAAATAAGTGATGAATATGGAATATGACCCACATAAATTAAATTGAGATGAAAAATCCTTACCATTTTGTAGTCATCTGAACCGTACAACCCATAAAATTAATTATTATAAAATAAAATATTGAATACCATAAAGAAAAATAGATTAATTATATGATATATTTAAGGTAATTTTGTATACCACACACAATAAATAAGGTTTTAATAAGGAATATATCTCACAAAAGTAAAAGTGAGATGAGAGACCCCTTACCTTATTTCCAAAAGTGTTCTGAACTTGTACTTAATATCCTAGATAATAAAATTAAAATCATTAATTACTTAATTAATATATTTTTAAACATAAATTTAATTTATTATATTTTATTGATTTAATTTATGGCCATTCTGATGAGTTATAATGTTTAATTTCATTGTTCTGTGAGCATTTGTTTCATGGTTTTATGGTCAGTTCCCTTCTGTATAATTATGGGAGTTCTTGTCAAAAGGAAGAAAAACTCTAAAAGTAAAATTAGTTAGTATTAATGAGATTAAATAATTTTAAATGTTCTCATATATCATTTGGTTTTATGGTATGAGGATGATTCATTAGATAAAATATTTATGAAAATGTTTTAATTTATTTTAGTGGTTTTTATGACCATCATGAACTTATGTCATTTTATTTAATATTATGTTTATATATTGGTTATAGAACATGATATAACTTATAATATGTATATTAAAATATAATTTAACCATAATAATGGTTTTATGAAAATACTTAAAGGAGGTAAAGTAAAAAAAATCATGATCCATGAAGGTGGTGAATTAGAACATCACAACCGTTGTTTTTATTTTTAGAATAAAAGGAGAAGAGAAGTGATTTGATGATGGATATTCCATCAACAAAATAAAATTATAGAATATATGTGATAAAATAGTTATCATTATACTTGTTTAGGGTATTTTAGGATAGTATAAGAAAATTAAATAAAATAAAATAAAAAAAGGAGGATTTTACCTCTTAAATATTGTCCCCTTGGGAACCTCCTTAAGACACTTGTATTTAGTCATTTGGTAAGAAAAGTGGGTCTTGTACATGGGTAAGAGAATTGGGAAGGGAATTGGACATAATTTATAAAATATTCAAGTCTTATAAGGTGTGAGGATAAGGGGTGGTGAGGGGTGGTATTTATAGGGGATGAGAGGGGTCTTTTTTAATATTTTATTCATTTGTTTATTATTTTTCCACAAGACTGTCAATAGTGTTGATTATTATGACTAAATACACTAACTAGTTAATTTGAGTTGGAAATAATGGGTTATTACCTCATCCATACATCATACATGACTCAAAGATTTAGGTATTTAACTTATAATGTTAAATACCATAAATTATCGTATTTCACTATTCACTAAAAATTCAACTATTTCATAAAAATATCATAAAATTACCCTATCCATTTTTTCGATGTTTATATTTCAATAATGAACTCCATTTTATGGAAATAAATTTCTAAATATGATAAATTTAATTTTTAATCAAAATCATCATTTATTCAAAAAAATACTAATTTTAATATTATAACTGATTTTACGACACTTTGAAAAATTAATCATGGTCCCATATAATTATATTATAATTATAATACAACAAAATATTAATTTATTAATGTATTTTTTTAAAATAAATTTTCTTTTAAATCATTATATTAATTATAAAATTGTAAATATTCATTTATTTTTCACAAAAAATACCAACACTTAATTTAACATTTTTAAAACATTTATTTACTTATTCAAAGATATAAACATATCATATTTTTATTTGTGAGATACATAAATTTTATTTATACTTTCATAGGTGAGGTTATTACTATAATGGCCACATTACTATTTTTAATGGTCACATTACTATTCCAACATCCATGTTAATATTTAATAGTATATCACTATTTTTTTAAGCTTGATGTTGTGTGTAAAATAAGATATTGAATAAATTGAATTTATTGAAAAAGATACATACCATAAAATCTTGGGGTGTTATATTCTTCCCTCATTTGAAAATTTTATACTCGAAATTTTTCATGAATATTTTATTCTATACAGATGAGGGTGGTTATTCTTTATATCATCTTCAGGTTCCAACATTTATTCTTCCATTTTATAGTTTCTCCAAAGAACTTTTACCAGTTCATTCTTTCGATTTATTAATAATTTCTCTATAGAGTCAATAATATCGATAGGATTTTCACAGTAATACAAATCAGGTTCCATCTCTATTTCTTCAAAGGTGAGTATATGCATTAGGTTTGGCATGTAATTCTTTAACAATGATATATGGAACACATAATGAAATTTAGAGAGACTTGGTGGAATTGCTAATTGGAAAGCTACTGCTCCAGTTCCTTCTAGAACTTTTAATGGTCTGATATACCTAGGGATTAGTTTTCCTTTCTTACCAAACCCTATGAAACCATTTCATAAAGATACTTTCAAAAATACAAGATCTCTCAGTTGAAATCAGATATACTTTCTCTAATTATCAGAATAACTCTTTTCCCTACTTTAAGCTTCTTTAATATGAGCCCAAATAGTCTTTAACTTTTTTGTTTTCTCTTTAATAAGTTTAGGGTCTATAAGTTTCCTCTCACCAACTTAATCCCAACAATTTGGAGTATGAAATATCTTTCCATATAATACTTCATATGGTGTCATTCGAATACTAAAATGGAAACTATTATTTTAGAAAAACTCTTGCAAAGGTAAATATTGATTCCAAATACCTTAAAAATAAAGTGAGTATGATCTCAACATTTCCTATAATGTTTGAATAGTCCTTTCAGACTATCCATTGATTTGAAGTTGATATGTAGTACTCAAATGAAACTCAGTATCCAAATACTTCTGAAGACTCTTCTAAAATTTTGATGAAAAATGGGGATCTCGATCTGACACAATCGATAGACGTGCACCATGAAGTCTTACTACTTCATTAATATATTCTTTTTAGATTATCATGAGGTAAATCTTCCCTTATAGCAATAATGTTCTGATTTTTTAAGGTGATCAACAATAACCCATATTGTATTATTATTTATAGGGTTTATTGGTAATCAATTGAAGAATTTCATAGTAATGTAATACCACTTCCACATAGGAATAGTTATAGGTTTCATTACTCCTCTTGGATGTTGTCTCTCAACCTTCACTTGTTGAAAAACTAAACATCTTGACACATAGTCATCAATTTCCCAATTTATATTATACCACCAAAAAAAATCCCTTCAAATCTTTATGTATCTTGATAGTTAAATTTTTAGATTAGTTATTGATGGAACACATAACCTCTTTCCAAATTTCATAATTTCATCCTCATACAAAAATTCTAACAATTTTTTATTATGAATGGATTTAATTTTCTTTTTAAAATTGTCATCATTAGATTGAGAACTTTTTATCTTCTCCAATAAATATGGTTTCACAATCATTTGAAAAAGGAGTGATGTTTCCCCATCCTTAACAATTCCAATATCCATATTTACTAATTCCATGAACATAGGGTCTTTATCAATCCACATTTTGGTTAGAATTCCATGATCTTTCCTTCTTAATGCATCTTATACATTATTTGATTTTCCTGGGTGGTATTGTATATAGAAATCATAATCATTGAGTAACTTGAGCCATTGTCTTTTCCTCATGTTGAGTTATTTCTATTTAAATATGTATTTAAAACTCTTATGATTAATATATATCTCAAATATTTCACCATAGATATAGTGTATCCATATCTTTAGAGAAAATATTAGGGCTGCTAAATAAATATCATGAGTTGGATAATTTTGTTCATGAATCTTTGACTACCTTGATTCATATAAAATAACTTTATCATTTTTCATAAGGACACAACCCATTCCTTTCTTTGATACATCATTTTATATCAAAAAACCATCATTTCTGGATGGTAGAGTAAAAAATGGAGCATTGAATAATCTTCTCTTAAATTATTCAAAATATTATTCATATTATTTTTTTCCAAATGAACTTAACCCCTTTACGTGTGAGCTTGGTTAAAAAGTTATCCAATCGGGAAAAATTTTGAATGAACAATCGATAGTAGCCTACTAAACTAATGAAACTATATACCTCGGTTGTGTTCATTAGCATAGGTCATTCTTGGATTTTTATTTTATTTACAAGATCAAATGATATTCTATCCTTAGAGACAATATGGACAATAAAAGAAATTTCCTAAAGCTATAATTCACACTTTCTAAATTTACCATATAACTCTTTCCTTCTGAGAGTCTCAAGAATAATCTTCAAGTGATTCTCATGGTATTCATATCTTTTAGAATACAACACAATATCATAAATTAATATTAAAAAATCATCAATATATTCCTTGAATACTATGTTTATTAGATCCATGAAAATTGAGGGTGTATTAGTCTTTCCAAATAGCGCTACTGTAAACTCGTAATGTTCATACCTCATCTAAAAATCCATAATCAGAATATCTTACTTCAATACTCACAAATGATGATACCCAAAATGAATTCTAGTCTTCAAAAATATTAAGATTCATGAAGTTGATTAAATAAACTATTGATGAAAGGTATATGATACTTGTTCTTTATTTTAATTGCATTGATTTTCCTATAGTCAATTAACAGTCTCATGGATCCATATTTCTTCTTAACAAAGAGAGCAAGGTATAACCATAGAGAAACACTGGGGAAAATAAATACCATATTACTCAACTCCTCTAGTTGTTTTTTCATCTCCACTAATTCCACAGTTTCCATTCAATAAGGATTGTTTGATATTGGTCTTGCATTAGGGATTAAAGCAATGGTAAACTCAACGTCATGTTCCAGGGGTTGTCTAAGTAATTCCTTATGAAATACATCAATGTATTTTTGTATAATTGGTACATCATCAATTTGAAGATTACTTTCCTCATCCATGGATTTTTCTTTCTCTTCCTCCCCATGAATTTCATTCAGTAGATCTGTAAGTGGTGGATCTAGATAAGAATTAAATGATGAATTTTCTTCTATAAATATAAGTAATTATACATCTTCCTCACAAATCATAACTTTATTCTTCTTACAATAAATATTTACATCATATTTTGAAATCTAGTTTATACTGAGGATTATATCAAAGTAAAATATATGTATGATGATAATTTTAGAAAATAAAGCACATTTATGTGTCATAATGGGGACTGCCCAACTCATTTTTGTTGCAATGAGACTTCCCTTAGGATTTTTGACTGAAAACTGCCTCATTAAATCAAAAGATAAATGTCTAATTTTGTTGGAAAATTGGGTATATATAAAAGATTGTGATGATCCATAATCAAGTAAATAATTGGATAAATTTTAAGATTGGATTAATTTAACTTCCACCACATCATTGGTTACTTCTACTTCAGCTATGGTGATCGCATAAGCTTGGTCATCTCTCCTTGGCCTCTTTTATGGTAGATTCCCTTAGCATATAGGAAATTGTTTTGAATAATTCCCCATTTATTTATAGTTAAATCATTGAACATTATTGATTCATTTCTTCCCCATGCATTAATTAGATTAATGAACATTTTCTCTAAACTTATAACAAACTCTCATTCCTTTCAAGAATTTCCCAAGATGATTCTTTCTATAATTTTCTCATAATGGAAATTTTTTCATTACCCTATTATTATTTGATGCTTTACCTTTTCATGGTTATAAGAATAAATATATTTATATTTTTTTTCCTTGAGCATATAGGATCTAGAAAATTCATTCTCTATTTTGATGGAACTTAATACAATTTCATCATATGATGAAAATGTTTAAGAATCCATTGCCCTTAAAAGACTTGTATTAATTCCTTGAAATAAATGATCAGTATTTTTTTCTGAATCATGTATATAATTTGTAGCATACCTTTATACTCTTGTGAAGGTATCCTCATACTCTGCAATAATATCTTCTTCCTTTTTCTTTAATCTAATGAATTTTCTCTTCATTTAATTTCATTTATCATAAGATAAATATTTGATGAAGAATGTGTCTTTAAATGTTCTTCATTCCATGTATTCTATTTCATCTTCCTACTTAGTATTCTGGATCAATGACCACCATTTATTAGCATCACCATTGAGGAAATATACCACTAGTACTACCTTTTCCCTTTTATCGCATCCCGATTCCAGAAATATCTTTTTAAGGGACTTGATCCATTGATCAACTACCACTGGATTAGTAGTCCCACTAAAATATGGAGGCTTCTTCCACATGAAATGATCCAACATAGGTGTATTATAGTTATTCTTTATAACCTAATTAATATATCCTAATATGGTCATGATCATCTCATCTCTAATACAAAATGTGTTGACTTACTTAGTAGGGAAATCCCTACATTGTCTGCATGTATTGAATCCCTTTCTTCCATTAAGATCCACCACTAAATAATAGAACACATTCGGTTAGCTCATGATCATCGTGAGTATTTATCCAAAAAATAATTATAATAAATTATTATAATTCTCACATTTATTTAACATCTAGTTACCAAGGATTTTACAAAATCTATTATGATACCAACTGTAAAGACACTGACCCCAGAAGCCCAGAGTCAGTGGTTATTTTATTACAATGGAATAGATACAAGAGATCATATCACTAAGGATTGATCAGTTTAGTAGTTTCAAAGAACTAGATACATACATGTTTCTCCTATTACATTGGTAATTAAATATAGAACATAACAACAAAAAATAAACTTCTTCCATGACACTTATTCAAGTATTTCATCTTCCTAACCTGGGGAAGGAAAAAAATAAAAGGGTAAGCTAAAATTCTCAATAAGGGTTATGTACATAAGAAACATAAATCAATAATAAGTGAATCATAACTAAGAAGGATTAATCAATATAGAAAGTTCAATAACTAAGAAACACATGTCATTTAATCAATAAAATAATAATTAAAATGAATCCATAGATTTCTTCATAGTGAAAATATCATAGATAATAATAACATAATACTGAATGAAAGAAATGCTTAATTATTAAACATCATGTTTCTGGAACATGAACCAATACTATCAAGGCCTTTCACAATATTGTTTAAGTTTGTGAGTAGAAACCTTTCTGATTCTTCTTGGAAACAAATGCAAAGGGTTTGTCGCCAACTATTTTTTCTCATGAGACCTTTCAATGAATTATAGGGCTATATAATTTTGGGTTCCACCCATCACTTCAAGTAAAAATCATTATTCATACATAGATTTAATTAAATAAAAATATACCTTATCAATATATACATATTGAGAAGAGGATATGGATTTATCAATATTTTCTCAATTGAAATAACATTTAAAGTAAACATTGTATGTAAAAATGGTATATATCTTAGACAATAATCATATCCATGATACAATAAATATATATATTTAATGAAATATTCAATTATTGATGATCATAAATAAAAGGGGTAGTAAAAAATGAAATAAGTGGTGAATATGGAATATGTACCATAGGAATTAAAGTGAAATGAAAAACCCTTACCACTTTGTAATCAGTCGAATAGTATGCCCCATAAAATTAATGATTATCAAATGAAACATTGAGTAAAATGAAGATAAATATATTCATGATATGATATATTTAAGGTCAGTTTATACACAGCACACAAGAAATAAGGTTTGAATATATAATATGTCTCATAGAAGTAAAAGTGAGATGAGAAACCATTTACCTTATGTCCGACACTATTATGAACATGTACTTAATGTCTTGGATAATAAAATTAGATTCATTAATATATTAATTCATAACCTCTTAAACATATATTTTATTTATTATAATTTTATTAAGTTCATTTATGAATTTTCTGATGAGTTATAATGTTCAATTTCATTGTTCCGGGAGTGTTTATTTCATGGTATTATGGTCGGTTCCCTTGTGTATAATTATGGGAGTTCTTTTTAAATGGAATAAAAACACCAGAAGTGAAATTATTTTATATTAATGAACTTACATAAATTTTAATGGTCTCATATATCATTTTTTATGGTATTAGTTTGAGTCATTATAAAAAACATTTATGAAAATGTATTAATTTATTTTGGTGGTTTTTACGACCATCACGAACTTATGTCATTTTATTCAATATTAGATTTATATATTAGTTATAGAATATGATATAACTTATAATATGTATATTAAAATATTATTTAACCATAATAATGTTTTTATGACCAGCCTTGAAGGTGTTAAAGGAAAATAAAAAAATCATCATCCACAAAGGCGGTGAATTGCACATCACGAATGATGTTTCAATTTTTAGAATAAAAGGAGGAGAGAGGAGACTTGATGATGGATTTTACATTAACATGATAAAATTACTATATATATATATTATACTAGATTTATAATTCCAATTTGGATAGGTTATATGATTATAGGATAAGAAAATAAAATAAAATAAAATAGAAAGAAGAAGGATTTTACCTCTTGAATATTGTCTCCTTAGGAACCTCCTTACGACACTTGGATTTGGTCTTTTGGTCAGAGCAGTAGGTCTTGGACACGGGAAAGAGTATTGGGAATGGAATTGGGTATAATTTATATAATATTTAAGTATTAGAATGTGTGAGGATAAAAGGTGGTGTGGGGTTGTATTTATAGGGGTGGAGAGGGGTGTTTTTTTATTATTTTATTCATTTACTTATTATTTTGGATCAAAACTATCAATAGAGTTGATTTTTGTGACCTATTATAGTAAAAATTGCATGTGAGTTCTAAATAATGTATTATTACCTTATAAATACTTCATCCATGACTCAAAAAAATCATGTATTTAACTTATAATGCTAAATACCATAAATTTCCATATTTTACTATTCACCAAAAATTCAACTATTTCAGAAAAATCCCAAAAATTCAACCTAACCATTTTTCAACATATATATTTCAAAAATGAACTCCATTTTATGAAAATAATTTTATAAATATGATAAATAGAATTTTTAATTAAAATCATCATTTATTCAAAAAAATACTGATTTTAATATTATAACCGATTTTACGACACTTTGGAAAATTAATTATGGTCCCATAAAATTATATTATAATTATAATAAAACAAAATATTAATTTATGAATCTATTTTATGAAAATAAATTTAATTTTAAATCATTATATTGATTATAAAATTATAAATAATCATTTACAATTTCACAAAAAATACCAACACTTGATTTATCATTTTTAAAACATTTATTTACTTATTCCATTATATAAATATATAATATTTTCATTTATTATATACCTAAATTTTATTTATACATTAATAGGTGAGGTTATTATTCTAATAGACATATTATTATTCATAATGGGCACATTTCTATTCAAACATCTATGTTAATATTTAATAGTATATGACGGTTCGTTTAAGCTCGATGTTGCATGAAATGTAATATATCAAATAAATTGAATTTATTTAATAATATACATAATATAAAGTATTATAATTATATATATATAATTCCTGAAAACATCACTCTAAATTTTCTCTAAAATGACAACTCTAATTGTGGTATTTTTAAAGGCATTAGATTCATCTTATATAGATATTTATAGAGATATGTAATAGGTTTTGGGAATAATTTAAATGAAAAAATTATCAATAGATCTTTGAAATCAAACCTAAAACTTCTCTGTAAGTTTATGTAAAATCCATTGTTTATATTTCGATAAATCCAAAGGAAATAGATTTTTTTCATCATATAGAATATGGATCTAAGATGTATGAATGGACCGAAGGCCTCTTTTTTAATTTTATTTATGATAATTACCCTTTAAAGTGATGATGGGGAACCCTTATAAGGCTTGGAGGCTTAAGAGACATTACATGACCCATAGGACTTAGAGGAAATCATCCCAAACAAGACAACTTGGAACTGCCCCTCCCCAACAAATATCGTGATGTCATCTCTTCACCATTACATGGATGGTCAGCTAGTTATCCTATGAAAAGCTATACAAACCTGGTACCAATGGTAATTCCATACCCTCTAAAATTTTCTAAGTCTGGTAAGCTCTGATCTAGTGAATGTACCTACTCTGAATCCTTATATGGAGCCTTGTTCTTTGTAATTTTTCTGGTTGTATCTACATTATACTCCATGCATTGAATTTACAAGATTCTTGGTCCATTAAAACTATATTGATAAGGATAAAAACTTAATCAAATTTCACATAAATATTAAAATATTTAAATATATAACATGAAAAGATAATTTTAAACTCAAAAACAACACATCGGAATCAAAGAACCATGCCTTGGCAATGTCAATCCATTATTTTGTAATGATGATCCTTTAATTTGGTGGTTTCCTTCATGGTGGTTTAATTCCTACCAAAAACCTAGAATCTATCTATTTTCCTCTAAATTATTAATATATAGGTAGGATCTTGGTAAAAATAAAATTTTAATAAAATAAATTCTCTAAAAATTCTCACCACTGATTGTGAAATATCTTAACAACATCCAAAAATTCTCAAAATATTATATTATGAGAAACACCCCATTATAAACCCAATGGTGAAATCCATTTATTGATCTAACATTCTATTAAATTGTAATTCATAGTTTTATTATTTTAAATTAAATTTTAATATTTTTTATTAAATCATTCTATAGAGATCAATTTTTCTACTAAATCATTTCATATAATTAATATGAGTGCTAATAAATCAGATGAAACCAAAATATATGTTGAATTCTGATTATAGGAAAATTCATTTTTGGGTGGGAAATTTTACTATTATATTCTCTCCACCTTTAATCTTTTCGTAATCAAAAATAAAATAAACCAAAGATAGACCGATCAATGCATTCATTCACAAACATTTCATCATGAAGAAGTAATAATCCAAGCAATTTTTAAATAATAAATAAAATGCAATGATTGGCATAGTAGACTACTAGAACTACCTAAAAACATTTCACAATCTTAGGTGAACATATTAAAATAATATGTATATCTATGATAATCTAGCCAATATGAGAATTTACTTCAAGAAAAAATTATATTTCAACTAAACATTTTATTAACATAACCTTCCTAAAACCCATGCACATAATAAAAAATATCCATCATTGGGGATAACTGTATCGGTACTCTCACACAGATGACTAATAGGGGCCACTTATACAACTACTCAATCATTAAAATTTAAGATATTCAGGGCATAATTATTTAAATTTGTGAGTATCTCTTGACAAATTATTTCATATCTTGTTAATATTTATTATCCATCCCCACAAATAGAAGAAAGGTACCCACATTTAAGAAAAATATGAAGGTTTTTATGTAAGTATATTGAATCATGGAAAATATTCTTATCAACCATTTCCAATGTGTTAATAAAATAACTCAATATCATCAATACTTAGTGAATTCTAACTCGAGGAAACCATATAATCTCAACCACACAAGACTTACAGAAAAACTTGATAATCCCACCTAACAATTCATCCTTCATTGGTCAAGTTGACCCACAATTGAAATTTCACAATCTCAATAATAAGTCATCACTACCTTAGATTACATTTAAATCATTAATTCAAACATTCATCCATTTTTAAATCCCTAATCTATGTCTCAACCTAGAATAAATATAGGGTATGTTATAACTTTTAAAAGGAACTGATGATCAAAGTTTGATAGGTTAACAAATTAAAGTACCTAAATTTATCAATGTTAAAGGTAAAAAATGTAGAATAATTTAAATTAAAATGGAAATAATTAATAATATAATCATATGTGTTCACTTTATCTATTTTTTAACTACTTATTTACTTTAAGTAAGGGCTTATTATAGAATGGATGATCAACCGATCTGATGAAAACATCTACTTGACTCTATCTCGTATTCATGAGACATCACCCAACCATATCGAATAATCTCATCACACTAGTATTTTCATCTACCTGAATATTATTTCAATACTATAATGAAAAATCTAGTCCATAATTCACATAAATTACCTAGTATAGAAAAATCATCCTTTTAGATACTCATGGCCATGTTCCCACTTGAAATGATGATCATACAACACCTATGAATTCTCATTAAAGAGAAAACACTAAACACCTATATTCTCCACTATTATCACACTAACACTTGATTATTATAATATTAATACCACTCATTCATTATATATCTCCATATAATTTATTTACCAACTTACTGTGTTAGTTAATATTTCCTAAATATCAAGAGAAATTTCCAATGAGTTCATCATCACTCTATTGTGGAAGATACAGTCAAGTAAGACTCACATTTACAATATAATTTTAAAACCTTGTAATACAAGGTTTGGAAGTTTATTGGTACCCATTTTCACCAAATATAATATAGATGTTTATATATTTTTACAAATTACCCTAATGTTGGTTAGAGATAGAAATGATAAAGATATAAGAGGGTGTGAATTACTTCCTTTTTTTAAAATAAATCTCCAAAATTTTAAAAGAAATACCTCTTAGAATTTCAAAGAAAATATACCATATTTTATTTAAATATATTTTTAAGTATAAAACAAATATAAAATAAATTTTATAGTGTTTATAGAAACAAAGATCCCATGGTCCACTCCACCAACACTCTCTCAATGATCTTGAAGAATTTTACTAGAAGATATTTTTCCAACAGATTTCAATAGTTGAGTATAATAAACTATAACTTATTACAAAAAAAATTTCAAGGCCTTTATATAGGACTAATATAGATATTAAAAAATATGCAGCACCTGAGTGTTCAAAAACAAATAAAATATTGAATCTGGTTAGAGAAATTATCTCTTATATTATTCATATGTGGATGTCATAGCTAATATAAGAATACATATTCAAGGAAACTTGTATATCTCAAAAGTTTACTCCTAAAGAAGAAAATATGAAAATTTATAGAAAATATTTAGATAAATTTGGTATATCTATATCCACATTTTCACAATATCAGGAAAAACACATAGAAGCAACAAATATAACATGTATGTCTCTAAAGTTTAGTCCTCTAAAATCAAAAAACCTTTAGCTATTATATCAAAAAAATCATATTGTAGTAAGTTTTTTTCTTATAATAAAGAAATGTAAAACTAAAAGTCTTAGAATTAACACATAATGATGGATAAAAATTCACTTCTTAGATTATGAAATTCCTAATTATTTTCTTTAAAGAAAGATATTTAGAACAAGAAAAGTTTTTACTCTAGAATAAAGTATGAACATATATATTGATAAAAAACTAGAATAAATAATTATCCAAAATTAATTTATATTTAATGGATATTAAAAATAAACCATAGATTTCATGATCTCAAAAATTCCATTGAACATAAATTCAAACTTCCAGAATCTTTGTTACTTTCATTAATAATTAAAAAACAAATTTATTGTTGTGGATCTTCTAAAATGGGCTTTTAATTGTTTTACCAAGATATTTTATCCAATAAAATAATAGTATAAATCTCATAATAATTTGATATTTAAATATTATAGTATATTAGATCAATGCGGTGATCATTCTGTGTGAGATTGATTCCAAAAGTATAGTTTTAGAATGTGAAGTTCAATACCAACATCTAGTTCTTAAGGTGATGGATATCACTAATGTGAGGTTACTTTCATTAGGTATATAATGAACATGGGGTACCAAAATGTGAGGTTCCTTATGAAATCGAGGTTCCAAAATACAATACTCAACACAAATGTGGGGTTCCAAATGTGGGGTTAGATACTAACATTAGGTTTAAATACTCTTTCTAAATATTTATTCCAGGCTTATTTTTAAAGAATGACCAAAAGACTTAGTATAAGATTCTTACACACAATATATAGATGGTCACTGAACATAGACTTCTACAATTCCTTGAATAAAATAATTTATTTAATTAAAATTATAAACATAAAATTCACTCAAAGTAACTTTATTAGAAAAACAAATGAGGGTTTTTATAAGAATTAAAATTATTGAAAAACTTGTTAGATCAAAATACATATACTGAAAAATATCCACCTTTTGATGATTACAAAACCCATAAAAACATAAGAACTTATAAGTTGTAATTATCAAATATAATTAAAGATAATTAAGTCAAATACGTAGATAATTTCATGTGAATTTAGTTTTTTTCTAGATTTCTACCTCTTTTTGAGATCAAAAATAAAGTATAAGATGGAATAAAACACTATTAATATTGCATAGAATATAAAATGAAAAATATTTAACTGAAAGTAAAGTGTAATTTTAAATGAAAAAGATATAAAATATAAATAAAATAAAGTCACATGAAATTAATTTTATTAAAAACTTATGTTTACATAGAGAGTTATAAACAAGTAAGGATCAAGGAAAATAAAGGGTTGGGTTAAAAAATGGAAGTAAGGTAGGACTCCTATAAAGATGAGGTAGAGGTTAAATAATCACAAAAGGTTTGATAAACTTCTTGAATCACCTGTATCAAATCCTAGAAATACTAATTTAAAGGTGTATCCCACTCCTTCATCAAATGTAGAGAGTCATGAATAACCTTTAAAGTATCAACTAAATTAAATTTCAAAAAGTAATGAACCAACACAATAGGATAAATAAATATATCTATCATTCTTCCAAGCCTGTTGATAAAATCTTTCACACTAGGTTCTATAAAGGCTAATTTAATAATTAAGTCTTGTTGATTATCTAAAATAATGTACAGTGGCACACTCTCCCACTATAAATCCAATACTTTTTAATAAAAGGAACTAATATCTGATGGTAAAAGATCCTTCCTTTTCAAAACATCCCCTGAAACTACTCTAAAAGTGGTAGGTGTTCCATGTCCTAAACTAGTATATTTAATATACTCAATTTGATATAACAAAAACTTCTTTATATCGCTATAATGTGATTTTTACATCATATCACCTTTTGAATTTTCAAAATCATCTTCAATTTCCCTCTTAAAGGCTCAAAATCCCTCATATAAATTTAATTTTCTTTTAATATTTGAAATTTATTTTGAAGAGACTCATAATCTACTCTTAAAATAGATTTATTCCATAACTCTTTAAGATTTTTCCTAGAAATATCATGTTCTAACTACATATTAATAACATAATTCTTAAACAAATCAAATTTAAAAAACATACTAGAAGAAAATGTTTAAACATGTTCCTTAAAACTAGATTTTGACTCTCTAGTATCCAAGGGTTCCATATCATGTCTTGTCAAGGGATTTTCCTATTCCATCATCCTAAGTGGTTGAATATCCAAAACTTCACTGAATGGAGTAATAATATCCTTAATAAATTTCATTCTCTCAAAAAATTATGCATCTAAATTCTCCATATATTTCCTTACCAATGAAACCAATTGATTATCAATAAATTCAGTTGATATAGTGACTATAACACTTTTTTCACAATATAATGACTTTATTCTACTCTATTCTTCTCAGAGGAGTGATCAGTTGGATTAGTATGTTACTCATATGCATGATTAGTACATTCAACTCCTTCCTCCCCATCTTTATCTTTCTTTTCAACTTATCTTTCAACAAACTCGACCACTAGGTCATCTATTACATGTGGATATCTCCTTCAGGATCTTTGAACTAAAAAATATCCACCTTATATCTCAACAGATGGTTTATAATAAATCCTTGAAAACTAAATATCTCTTTTTTACTCTGGAAACTATATTCTCATATATAACATTTTTTCTCCTTCTACTTGAAGAAATATTTTCATCACTGATAAAAAAAATCTTACAAACTAGAATAACCAACTATAGATTCAACCAATTGAGGCTTAGTTCTACAAACTATAGGCATACTATTCTTAATTACCGACTCACTAACTTCCTCTAAGAATCTCAAATAGACTTTGTAGATTTAATCCTTCTTTTATCCTCCTCAGTTTCAACATCATAGGGCTCATACAATTTAGCTCAAAATGGTATAATCTTTCCTTTGGATACACTCCATAAATAGACAAATTTTCTCAAGGTTCTGGTTGATAAGATACTAATACGATCACATAATATCCCTATCCTTTTATCTTAAATAGCTCATTTCTTATAGAGAACAAGAGATGTAATTCTCTCATACTAAAAGAATCTCATCTGTGATTCCTTCTTACTAGAATGTTGCATGTATCTCAATATATATCGATATAATTAATCTTTATATTTCTCATTAGAATAAAACTAATGTACATATCTAGAAATAGAATATTCTCTAATTTATCAAGACTAGTTACAACAATAGTTTGAATAAAATTTTCAAGTGCCTTTTAATAATCCTTGAGATAATTCATCATCAAATTCTTTATTTGAGAGGTTCTAAAAATAAAAGACATGATGTCTTCCAATTTGTGAAAAAATATCACCAATTAACTTCAAATTAAAACTAAAATGACTTTAATGGGGGAACTATAACATCTAATATATCTCTATAGAAGATATCAAAAATTCCTTATCACACACCTTTTATGAAATTACATCTTCACTTTCACCACTGAACATTTTCAAATAAATCCTTAACTTCTCTTTCAAAAATATACTCCATATTACCTCCATAAAAAATAAATTTTAAATGTTGATAAATCATCACTTGATTCACCAAAATATTTATTTCAAAAATACATTCAAAATATATAACCCTTCCCTACAACCCACAATGCTAAAAACAAGAAGCTTTCTACTTATTTCCACTACTTGGACCATCTTCAATAGTTCTTTTAATCTTTACCATTTCGAATCAGTGATTTATAGTTTAGGGTTTGAGGAATCGATAGATCAATAGATTGAGGGTTTGAATATTAAGGAGGAAAAAAATATATTTATAATTGTTAAAGGTGAAATTTGGGTTTCTCGAACTGAAAACACAGTGTAATGATTAGGTATTTAAAATAACACATGTAAAAAATATAGCTTCAAAAATAATATGTAGCTAAATTTAAATAAGAAAAATTAAAAACCCAAAAAAAAATTAAAATTAATTAATTAAAATGAACTATTATTTTTTAACAAATCATCAAAAAAAATTATTAATGTGGATAATATTTATTTAAAATCAAAAAAACCTAACTTGACCTTAATAAAATAAAAAATAAGCAATGAGAAGTGTTTTAGTAAAAATATCAGTAAGAAGATATTCATTATTAATAAATTCTAAAAAAATATCAACCTTTTGAATATGATCACTCAAAAAATGATTTTAAATATCATTATACTTAGTTCTAAAATGACTTATAAGATTTTTGTAAATATTCATAGCACTGGTATTATCACACAAAATAGGAACATAAGAAAAATTAAATCCAAAGTATAAAATTGTATGTTAAATCCACAACACCTATGTATAGTAACTAAAAATATATATATATCTAGATTCAATAGTGGAAAATGAAATAGAATGTTTCTTCTTACTTGAGCATGAAACCAAAGATTTTCCTAAAAAGTGACAGGTTCCTAAAGTACTATTTATATCTAATCTGAAACCTCCAAAATCAGTATTTGAATATTAAATTAAATCAAAACCATAATTTTTTGTATAGAGTAGATATAAATAAATAGTTCCTATAAAATACATAAAAAATATTTTGACACCTTTTAAATGAGATTATTTTTGTATTTGACTGAAACCTTTCATATAAACTAATAGTAAACATAATGTTTGACCTAATAGAAGTAAAATGTAGAAAACTGACAATAATTCCTCTATAAAACTTGTTGTCAAATAGTTTACTAGCCTCATCTAAATAAATCTTTATATTTTTACACATAGTGGTTTTATATGGATTGATATTTTTAAGTAGAAACCTTTTTAATAAATAAATAATGTACTTAATTTGGTTCAAAACATTTCCAAATATTTTATAGTGATTTCAAATACAAGAAATAAATTTAGTTCTCTCATCATACTCATTTAAAACTCTTTTTACAATAGTTTTGAAAAACAATTATAAATTTTTTGATTTATAAATCTAAAAATAACATCATCTACATAGATTTAAACTATTAAAATATAAAAAGAATATATTTTCTTAAAAAGTGTATGATAATCCAGCCCAACAAAAAAACATTTTCTAAAAGAAAATAACTCAACCTTGCATACCAAGACCTTGGTTCTTATTTAATATTTTAAAGATATTTAGTAAGTTTAAAAACAGAATTTAGAAAATGCATATTTTCAAAACTTGTGGGTTGTTCAACATAAGCATCCTCCATTAAATATTCATTTAGAAAATTATATTTTACATTCATCTGGAATGATTTAAAAATCATATAAGATTCATATTCTAAAATTATCCCAACGGATTCAAGCCTAGAAATAGGGGGAAAAGTCTTCACATTGTATATACCTTTCTCCTAATTATAACATTTTGCAACTAGCCTAGAATTACTGTTTGTAATTAAACCTTGATTGTATTTTTTATTTATAAATACCAATTTATTTATATTTTGTAGATCTTTGAAATGTGATATTCTAGATTTAATAATCCTTGTTTCCAGGTGTTTTCCATTGGATTTATTCATGGAACCAGAAACTTCCAACAGTTCTTTATCCAAAGAGGACCTACTTTCCAAAGGCAGGCATTCGTTAAGTTTTGAACTTTACAATACTTAAGAACATGCATTGGTTGAGAGGATGGTAGGCCGGACTCATCACACCCTTTTGGAGGGAATTATTGTATACTCTGGGACTCTCTTTGAAATTAAAATATTTTCATGAATCCTTATTAATTCACCAAGTATATCATAAGTATCCCTTGGAATTTAAAATCACTTATTTATCATGTATAAAATTTTAGAATTATCAGTATGTATTCGTGTTTTTCCATCAATGGTATCTTCTAATATACTTTTTAGATATTCTTTTAATCATCATTTATGATGATACTGTTTTTTAAGCCACTTAGTGGGGCACTCTAGAGTTTATTGTCATCCAGGGAGATGAAGGTTTGTTTTGATCATGGGATCATGCTCATAAAATGAGATACCTATGTATCCTTGTGAAAGGAATCGGAACCCTTGTAGTTTGGTGACACTTAATGGGACACATCATACCTTTTAATGTCATGTGATAAGGACCTCTAAGAAGAAGTTGCTTACTTACAACATAGTGTGGGACTTATGTTAAAATAGCCTAAGGAACTTTGGAAAGGACATAGGTTTCCAAATAGGATCAAACCCTATTGGGTATATGGACCAAAGAGAATAGGGTTGGTTTGAAGTGTTGGGATTGAACCTCAAGGATGCTTCCTATATATCCCATATGGATGGGAATCAAATCCCACATAGTTTGATAAATTTCATAGGAGAGTATGGTCCTCTGAGAAAGATATGTTTTGGCTTACATCCTAAAAAGGATGCCATGATGATTTAAGGATTGTATTTGGGGATTATTTCCTAAGGAGGATTCCCAAATTGGGGGAATTAGTCTTGGATTCCTAGGGAGGATATCCAGTGATCTCGGGCCCTGAAAGGGCTTCCTAAGTATCCTAGATTGAACAAGAATCATAGTTCTCATAGTTCATTTCAGTGAGTGTTTGTGCATATGTTGTAATCATCGCATATCTCTATGCCCACGTGAGTCATGCTTGGTGTGAGAAACAAGAGGATGTGAAAGATTCAACAATGACCCTTCACACTTTTCCTCCTATACTGATGGAAGAGGGTGCATAGACCGTGGAAGAGGGCAAGGCGACGAGCCTTCCCTTTGTTCTATTTACATTATACAAGGGCCCGATGTAAGGAAGAAGGGGTGAAGGTGAGGGGCTTATACCGGGATGGTTGCCCTGAAATTTTTTCTGGTAGGGGAGGGATACTTCTTCTATACTTGCGCGGAATGGAAAGTGTGAAGTGTACCTTCCCTACTGGATAATTGAGGCCCCGGGTCACCTCTTTGAAAAGGGAGAGGTTGGAATCCCACCATCTTCCAAACCAGGAACTTCCCAACACTGTTTCTGGGAGAAAAGTCCATGTGACTACAGATATACAAACCCACAAAAATCCCATGAATCTTAACCCCATTTTGAAATAAATGTGGGAAACCACTGACTGCGGAAATACAAACCCAAATAGGAGACATGCTGATGTGCCTTATCCAATGGTTTGAAAAATCAAGAGGTTTTGGTGGAGGCTTTAACTTCTCCCTTTTTAGATAAGGAAACCAAGGAAGGAGATACCCAGCCATGAATGGATTTAAATAATGATATTTGAGTTCGCCACATAGGTACCTCGCGTAAGTATGCCGCGTAGGTACCCCGCGCTACTCAATTGCGCAAATATAGCGCAAAAAGGTACCGCGTAGTTGTACTGCACAGGTATGGTGCGCAGCTATACCGCGTAGGTATGAATGGTGACTGAAGAATGTGAAGAAATTCAAAACATGCCTATTCCCTTTAATTATCTCTTCTCTCGGAGTTTAGAAAACTACATGAGATAATTTGATATCTAGGTGAAAGAGCTACGCAATGAGAGCTTCATAGAGTCTTTCAAAAAAATTCAGTCTGTAAATAAGGAGCCCAAGGGTCCTATTTATATGCACAAATGGGCATGGCCAAAGAAACTTTGGTTGTGTATATATGCCATGTAGCTCCACCGCACAGGTGCTCCACGTAGAGGCATCCCAAATCTTTTCGTGCGTAGTTCGGACGTGTAGGTGTTTTGTGAAACTCGGACGCGTAGTTCTTTCACGAAGCTGAGCCGCGTAGCTCGCTCGCGAAGTTTCTAGATGAAACTACATTGCGTAGAGATTTGGAGTATTCATTGATGTTTCCTTTGTACTCTTTGAATCTATTTAAGGAGTGTCAACAAAATCCCCCCCCCCCCACCCTCAGGATTGGATCCGAAATATACAAAGAGGGTCAAGTCCTGAGGTGAAAGTCTGAGAAAAAGATCAAGATGGATTAATGAATGGCACAATTGTGCCACGCAAGAATTTCATGTAGAAATGTCACACAGATATATCACATAGGTATGGCGTGTAGATATTCTGTTTGCCTATAAATAGGTTGAAACCTTTCCCTTTTTTTTCTTCACCTGCATTTTCTAAAGTTTGGATCTCTCATTGCGTCGCTCGTTCATTCAGCTGCATCACATTGTTCTCTCACGTAATTATCTTGAAATTTCTTCAAGGTAAGATTATTTACGCGATAGAGCTATTCCAAAAGGACTTCACCAATGGAGTTGATCACTGTCAAAGGACTTACGCGACTGACTTTGTCGAAGGACCTTGTCGAAGGACCTTGTCGAAGGATCTTGTCGAAGGACCTTGTCGACAAGTGTCCTTTTCCAAATTTCGTACTTTCTTCTTTAGAAATCTGATCTTTAATTTTGGTCATTCTTTTGCAGGAAATAATGACTCATTTGATAACCCATACTAAGGAAGCCAAGGTTCGCCAAAGTGAAATGATGAGGATCGTCAGGCCAGATTATTATGACACTGTTGAGAGTACTCTTCCTGGGCTATGGAAGGGTCTAATTCCGTACCAGCGTGACTATCCACAAAGTCTTTACTTACCTCTGTACGGGCATGGGCTTTTTCAAGATTCCCATTTTCCATCTATTAATAAGTACTTTCCAAATAATTGGTTTCTTCAGTATTCCAACTATAACTATGTGAATATTAGTGCAATGGGGGTTCTAATACAAGAAGGAACAGTCCCTATTGGTTGCATCCTTCATCACAGTGGTTATACTCCAGATATGAAGGATCATGTTGTAGAGACAATAATACATTGTTATGATTCCACTTTATGAGCTTATCAAATAGATCAATTGAATGGTTGGAAGGGAGATTGGGACCTTCATTCTAGAGGGCGTGTGAAACCTGAGTGGATGTGGGCATTCTGGGTACATCAGACTTGTGCAGAATTCAGAAAAGAATTATCAGACGTTCAAATTTTTGAAGCTGTCTGGATGGGGAAAACTTATGTTTACAAAAATGAACTCATTCCTGAATTACTGAGCCGATGGAGCCCACAAACAAACTCCTTTCATTTGACACACAGAAAAATTGGTATTAGTCTCTGGAACGTTTACCAAATAGCTGGAATTCCTATTCTTGGGGAAATGTATAATGAATTTATCCCGCCTACTTCAACATGGGGTGATGTTACCAGAACCCCACCACTAGCTCATGAATTATTTAAGATAGCGAAGAATTTACCCAAGGATAAGAAAGATATCCATTCTAGAGTGTGGATGGAAGCTTTCTTAGAACCAACAATAGAGAAAGGTCTAACCTGTGGACATCCTACTGTTTCTCCTTTCACCGATAACCAAGGTAGTTCAGGCACATATTGTCCTACACTGTAAAGAGGCAATTACAAGTGCTGGGGTTATAAATTCAAACCTGATATAGATGCAAAATTACGCTTAGCTTCTTTCCTTTCTATGTGGATAAGTGTTTATTTGCTTCATTTTGTGAATTCGGTGGTGGTATAAGATCAGGGACTTTTGTAATTGATGCTAAATTGGAATAGGGGAAGTATATTGGGCTAGAAACCCCTGTTTTGGCAAGAATTTACCATCTCCTACTGCATTTATACAATGGGAAGGCTCCATTTAGAATTGCGGGGCCATTTCAAGTGTTGTGGGGCTGGATTGCAGTACATTTTTCTTCATACTCAGTACTGAACTCAGTCAGAGTTCCAAATGGTCGATTCACCCCGTTTTTACAGAAAGTTTCTTTTATTAAGCCTCTGAACTTAATACCTAACAAAGTAATGAAGGTATTGAATGTCTCAGGAGAATTCAACTTCTTTCCTTTTGGTAATACACCAACTAGAACATTTATTAATGATGGTAAATAAAAGAATTATGAGATGAGATCTTATATGATGGAATTCAGGGATGGTGTACTGTCAACCAGGATTGGTGGTGAAATTATCTGCGAGGCTTATGTGCCCTATAGGTTTGCTCATCAGTTCAGGTGTCTTCAATAGTCAAGCACCTTTCCACCTACATATGTCAGACATAAGAAGCACCCATTGGTAGCATGATAATTATGGATTCTCACATCTTTAGAGGTATCCAAACTATCAATTACATTACCTCCACCAGATGCGTCAATGGGATTGGAAGTTGGGTGTGCCAAAGCTTGGCTTTCTTCATATCCTCAAGGGGATCTGACAAAAGGAGTATATCGAGTGGCGGCTACAATGACTGTTGCATGTGGAAATCATGGCAAGAAGTCCAAGGCCAAAGATGATACAGAAATTTCAGAGGTTTCAGATCCCTCAGAGCATCTTCATAGGAAGTACACCAAGAAGACCAAGGCTAAAGAAGCAATACCTCCAACGCCAAGGTGATCCAGTCACTGCCATCAAACAGAGATTCATATTCCACCTGTCGATTTTTCTGAGGAAGAAAGGTCTGAAGAAGATATTCAATCAGAAGGTTTCAAACCTATTCCGTGGTCAAATAGGCCAAAATCAAATTATGTGAGACCTTCGGCCATTAATCACTGGGAGAGTATAACCCGTGATCTCAGGGATGCTTGGGCATTTCTTCAAAATGGAATTCGAATACCAGATATTGGTGATATCAAGTCACCTTCTGATTTCAATCAAGAAAATAACTTGGTTGAAGTACAAAAGTATATTGCGGAGTTAATGACTTTTATATATGAAACTGATGAACAAATCTCAGCTTCTAAATGAGTATCTCATATGTTGGACTTAGGAGCCCGTGAAGGGGTAATTATCGACTCTGAGGAGGAGTGGGATATTGATGTTAATACTGGGAATGTATTTCCCTTTTCCTTTCGTCTCAACTCTTATTTATCATTTGACATCATTAATCTTGATGAAAATGTATTTTTTCTGCTTGAATATAGAGAAGGAAGATCTGGACTGATTCTTGAATCACCTCAGTATAGTCCTGAAGGTTCTCCCATTGGCGTAACGAATAATCCTCCCAAGTCACTGGAACTTTCTCCAAGAGCAAGAATCATGAATGGGGTAATTGCGATAGATAATCCTCAACCATTACCTCAAGTTTCCCCTTCTAAAATAAGTGTTTCAATCTCTCCTCACCATTTTTAATAGAAACGCAAAAGAGCAATGAGATTTCTTCAAAGCGTTTGAAGAAAGAGTAATTATTTATACAATCTTCAGGGCATAAAATTTTCTCAAGACATTCTGGTAACAATGTTTTATCCTCTTGTAGGATCTAGGTCTCTTTCCTCTCTCAAGGGATTAAGAAATGATGCTTCACAACTAGAAAAAGAAGTCTCGAGGGAAACCCAGGTTCATGCTGACATATTTGTACCGTCAAAAGATTCAGCTATACCTGCTCCTGGCTCTATTGAAAGAGAGGAAGGCCATGGTAAGATTAAATACATTCCCCAATTACTTTTTTCAAAGGATCTTGAAAATAATAAATATTGATATTCCTATTGCTTCAGAAGAAAGGACTGAAGATCCTGGGTAATCTGAAACCAATGATGAAATTAACCTGAACCTGAAAAGATCTGATGTTGGAATACCAATTAAAGATTTAGTAGAACAAAATTTCAGTGGATCCAATTTCAGCATCAACCAAAATTTGTTGGATACCTTAAATGGTGAAGATGTTGTAACATTTCAGGTCGTATACACTGAAATGATGGACACCCTTAATCCGAATATTGATATTCTAGGTTCCATCAAGGAATTTGGAGATTTCCATGAGGAATTGTAAGGAAGTAAGTTCCTATTCATGCATTTTCTATACATAATTTGTTCTTAAAATTGATTCTTTACATCAAAATTCACCTTATGCAGCTTTATCTATAGAAAATGTCTCAAAGTCTTTTTAGGAATAGGGTGTTCCAATTTATCCTTCTTCTGGGGCTGAAGAAATACTTATAGAGGATCCTTCATCAGGAGACGTTCTGAAGCCTTCAAATGTCATATCTGAACAAATCCAACCCCCTCCTCAAGAAACGCCTACTCAAAACACCGGAGCTTAAAATATAGGGGATGAATCCAATCAAGTAGCTGACTTATTGTTGGGTAAATATAGTCATCCATCTGAGTCATATTTGTTTCCTCTATTCGAAATTAATAATGACCTTGATTTATTATTTATGGTTATCATATCCAAGATTAGAGGGTGAAGCTTCTGCCATCCCAAGATAATTAGACGAAACAATTATTTAAGCAACCTGTTTCTAGAGTAAATTTTTCCTCATGGTAGTGACTCATATTCATATTTCGAGATGAAATATGCTCTTGGCATGGCACGTAAGAATACATGGAAGTAGATTTGGAACATAATTGCTGAAAATCCTTTAGATGAATTATCATCCCATTTTCAAAAACTCCCATCATTATTCTGTGTGTTGGGATTTGGTGGGTTCAATTATCGGCCAGACTATGATGTCATGAAAGAGACTATCCATCGACGGGAGTAGGAGCATAAACTACGACAAGATTTTGAAGAGGATAAATGACTCGTCAATATTAAGGGCATTCAAGCTGTAGTGGTGGAGTCGGAGGAAAACCATAACAAGAAATCACTCAAGATTAGCCAGAAAATCAAAGAATCCATGAAGGAGTTATTATCTCTTCAACATAAACTGGATGTTGTTCATAACAAGATTGAGCAAATGAATCAGAAATTAGGAGAAACCCAGTTGGAGTGGATAACTGCCATTTCAATGGTTAAGGAAGCACTTCGTCTGGAAAAGGAGGCTGGAGTTGTTAAATTATCTCAACTTCAACAGGCAGCTAATAGAGCTTATGAAGTGGTTCAATAAATGAAAATTTATGTTGAAGGTTTATTTTAAAACACGATAGAGAGGCTTCGGTTTGTGGATGTCCCTCTATTTTCACATCAATGAAAGAAATTTTGTTTCCAATCATATACATGCCTTCATTCTTGTTCTTCTTTCACGATTACAATATGAAAGGTAAATGATGATGAGGATTCCTTTATGTTAAACAATCATCATTATAATAACAAGAATGAGGTGCTTAAATTTTCTTATTAAGCCGAGTGATTTAAGGAGCATAATTTGATTATTTATAGGTTTACATGTATAACCCCACGAATTTTGTATATTTTAACTTTACATTTCTCAATATTACCTAAATCATACAAAAAATGTATATTTAGTGAGCTGGGACTCGACTTTTGTTCAGAGTGCCCTTTGCGGGTTCTTAGTCTGAAGAGTATCAAGTCTTTTGTTACTGGCAGTTTAAAGTCGTGCATATTGGACTATAAAGTGCTAATATTTAAGGTTAAATAGCTTTGACCGTAAATTTTGAATTTGATCCCAAACAAAAATTTGTGGCTAATAATTGCTTTAACATTCTTTAAATATTTCTAGGGGGAATATTGAGCCATGATTTTTTTTATGGATACCAAATCTTAAAGCCTGCATCACCATAATGTGTGACTTTTCCAGGAATGAAGTTACCATTACTTGACAAACTCATTATGGGGGCTACATTATGCAGGTCCAACTAGGGAATATACTCCATAGCCAAATAGTGGAATCTTTTGACTGACAGACCTATTATGTAGGCAACTTATTCCAGGCCAGCTAAGGGCACGTGCTGCATAGTCAGGAAAAAGATCTCTCATAAGTATAATGTTCTATTACTAAAAGTCAAAGAAAGTTTATGGAGATTCAGATTTTCCAAATCATGGAGTTTGGTTTATGGAGAAAGGTACCTAAATATGGAAAGGGTATTTCTAATCAAGATATCCAAATAATCAGAGGAATAATACTTTTACAATGGTCTGACCTAAATGTAAAAGATATGGTGTTTGTTGTTTAAGGTCATACAACTAGGACCAGAAATGGAAACAATATATAACATGTGTTCAAGTGATTTCAAGATTATTTCATAGTGTATCGATCACATGATGAGGGAAATGTGTAAACCATGGTCTTAAAGACTTTTAAATTGTGAGAAAGATAATGGGACAAGTATACTTGAATAACTATTTTAAAATATAGATTCTTATATATTGTCATCAAAGACTAAAGGGGACAAAGATACTATAATCAAGAATGAAGTTACCATTATTTGAAAAACCCATTATGGGGGCTTTATTATGCAGGGCCAACTGGGGCATATGTTGTATAGCCAAAAAGTGGAATATTTTGACTGACAGGCCTGTTATGTAGGCAACTTATACAAGGCCGCCTAAGGGCACGTGCTACATAGTCAGGTAAAAGAGCTCTCATATATTGAAAACCTTGTTACCAGAAACCGTAAGAAAGATTATGAAAATATGAAATAAAAATTCGATATTAAGAGTGTGAGATATGGAAGGAGGTTATGCTCAATGTATATGAGAAATATTTGAATCAATATTCTCCATAAATTTGATGTCCTTTACATAGATCTGACTCATATGTAAAATGGAGGATTTCTTTGTTTCCTTTGAATGAATATGGTACTATATAGTTTTAATTCATGCAGTGAGGAAATTATACTATACAGGTTCACATCATGCAATAAGGACATTAATAACCCCATAAAAATTTGAAAACAGCCTATTGATGTAAAGAATCCATTTATCCAATTCCTAAGCCCACGTGAGCTATGCTCGGTGTGAGAAACAAGGAGCATTAAGGGTTTCTTTTATAATATAAATTCGATCCAAGTGAGAAATAAGGGTGTTAAATTTCCATGCAGTTTAATTTCATGCGGTAAGGAAGAGAATGAACCAATATGAAAGAAAAGACACATTGTAACTGGATTAAGGGATAAAAGCTAAATGTCATTATGTGTCTTGCTGGATAAAGAATCAATTCATGCATAATTCTTAAAACATTTCCTATGTAGATTTGATTATCATACAAGAAATAAAGGGGTTTTGTTCTTGTTGTTTTTATCATGGCTGGGCCAAAAATTGGAGATTTAGGCATCTCTACATATCTCATTGGAAAAATGAGAATCAAGTCGTACGTAGTTCTTTAAACAATCATTCCTCATGTTAATCAGATTTGGCATGAAAAACGGGGGCTTTTAACACATTCTAATAGAATGGTAAATCTTAAGTCATAAAATGGTATACAAACCAAATCATATATCTTAAAGAAACACTCTATATAGATCTAATTCATATATAGGAGGAGAAAAGAAAATAAGAAAATTTTGTGATTATGGCTGGGGCCCGAATTGGAGATCCAAGTGTCTCTACGTATCTCATTGGAAAATGAGAATCAAGCCATACGTAGTTCTTGAAACTTGGTCTCTATGTAGATCAGACTCCAACATAGGAAATAGAGGGACTCATGTACTACTAAGGAGTAGTGATGATGTCAATAACGTTTACTTATGGAAACTTCTAACGTTATATAGAGAAAATGTTAGTTGTACAAATGATGATATGCATTTTAACGTCATGCAGCATGGATGCTTATGGTTGTTATGCAGTTTAATGTCTTGAAACTGGGACATGGGTGTTGTGTAGTTTTAAGTCTTGCAGTGAGGACTATTTATGCAAAACTATTCAAAGTATTTCTTCAAAAATCTTGCATTGGTTGGGGTTGTGATGAGCGCTCCATCCATTGAGATTAAGGCATATGCTCCATTTGAATAAACCTTATGTATGGAATAAGGTCCTTCCCACTTTGGCTCAAGTTTTGGAGGTTTCTTTCCCGGTATCATTGGAGTTATAAGGACCAATACCAATTCTCCTTGAAGGAATGAATGAAGATGAACTTTCTTATTAAAATTTCACAAAATTTTGTTCTGATAAAATTATAGATGATGAAAATTACGAAATATTTTCTCATATAAATGTTCCAACTCATTGAACCATTTATGAGACCTTTCATCTGTAGATAATTGATCACAGATTGCAACTCTTAGTGAAGGAAATTGCATTTCAATTGGTAAAACCTCTTCAGTTCTATATACCAATGAATAAAGAGTTGCTTGGGTGGCAGTATGGATAGTTTTCCAATAATACCATAAAGCATTCAAAAGTTTATCAGGCCATGATTTCTTATTTTTATCCACCATCTTCGGGAGTATATTTGATAGGGTTTTATTGAAAGCCTCTATCTGTCCATTGGCTGCTATATGACAGCGAGATGAATGGTTGGATTTGATATTATATTCCTAATATAACTTTTTTATTTCCACAGAACAAAAATTGGTGCCATTGTCTGTCAAAATAGTATGAGGGATGCCAAATCTAGTGATGATATTAGTTTTGAAAAAACTAATGATGTTTTTAGCTCCAAATTTCTTGAGAGGTATTACCTCATCCCACTTAGAGAAGAAATCAGTAGCAGTGATAATATACATGAACTAATTAGCCATGGCTGGAGGATAAGGCCCTACTACATCCATTCCCCATGTGGTAAATGGCCAAGAGTATTTAGCTGTATGTAGTAACTCTGGGGGTTGATGAATGAATTTGGCATGCACTTGACAGGGATGACATTTTTTTCTGAAGTATGTATAATCATGTGTCATTGAAGGCCAAAATTATCCAAGCCTTCGAATCTGATCGGAGAGTCTGTGCCCAGATTGGTGGGCACCACAAGCTCCAGAATGAACTTCTTTCATGACAGTCAGAGTTTCCACTCCATCAATACATCTGAAGATAATCCCATCAAATCCCCTCTTATAAAGGATCTTTCGGTGTTTTAGACCATCATAAAGAGTAAAATTATCCACTCGTCGCCAGATCTGCTCCTTCTCAGCCCTATTTGGTGGAAGTATACCATTTTGAATATATTTCATGATGGATGTTCTCCATCCCATGGTATGACCATACGGTTCAGAAATAGGGCAAATTTCATTGATTTCCTACCTCATGGTTTGAAAAAAAGATGAAACCATGTAGTGATGGGCTATGCTGATAACTGTCTCATCCTAATTTGGATCTTCCAAGGCTGTAGCCCCATTAGCTAGTGCATCTGCTTGGGCATTTCATGATCATAGGACATAGGACAATTTTGGCTCTGAGGGAAATTCAACCATTAATTCTCTGACGCAATCACACAAAGGTATTAACTCTTCTTTTCTAATAAAGTATTCCCTGTTGATTTTTTTGATTACCAATTCTAAATCACCTTTTACCTTTAAATGATCCATTCGCACCTGAAGGTCCAATTCCAAACCTACGATGAGATCTTGATATTCTACCTCATTGTTGGTACTACCTTCCGATAATAGAAAAGAATAAGGCAATAATGCCTTTTATGGGGAAATAAAGACTATTCCTAATCGAACCTTATTGAGTTTAGGATTTTCCAGACTCTTCCCTGTTGGAATTCTAGAAGCACCATCAAAATACATTTCCCATTTCTGGGAATTATCTTGAATGAAGAATACCTCTTCATCAGAAAGTTTAGTATTAAATGATGAATCTTCCATGGATGGATTATTAGCAAGGAGATCAACTAGGGCTTGACCCTTTATTGTCTTTTGAGGCACAAACTAGAAATCAAACTGCTACAAAATAACCACCCATCATGCTAGACGTCCTGTAAGCATGGGACGACTGAGGATAAATTTGAGTGGGTTATTACAAGATACCAATTGGACCTCATGATGTTGTAGATAATGCCTCAATTTCTAAACTGCAAATATTAATGCTAGGCAGCACTTTTCAATATTTGAATATTGAGTTTCCGCATCAAGCATAGTGCGACTGAGATAGTAAAGGCTATTTTCACTCTTGACATCATTCTTTTGGGTGAGGAAGGCACCTAGTGATCGTTCTAAAGATGTCACATAGAGAATAAGTGGTCTTACTTCAACAGGCGGCATTAATACTGATGGACTCAAGAGATATTTCTTAAGGGTATCAAATGCCTCTTGGAAATCTTTGGTCCATTGGTAGGTAAATACCTTATTCATTAATCTGGTGAAGGGTAAACATTTTCCTACCAAATTGGTGATAAATCGCTAAATATAGTCCAAGTGTCCTTGAATTACTCTTAATTATTTCAAATTTCTATTAGGTGACATACCAAGGATTGATTTTGTTTTCTTAGGATCAACATCAATACCACGATGGAGTACAAAAAAACCAAGGAATTTTCCTGAGGTTACCCCAAAAGCACATTCAAGGGGTTCATCTTCAAATTATGTTGTCGAAGTTTGTTGAATATGATCTCCAAATCAGCCAAGTGATCAAAACATTGGCTGGATTTAACCACCAAATCATCCACATAACATTCAACAAATTTCCCTAAAAAGGGTTTGAAGAATTGGTGCATGGCATGTTGATACGTTGCACCTGCATTCTTCAGGCCAAAGGGCATTACCCGATAGCAAAACACACCTTGAGGAGTTCTGAAGGTTGTAGTTTATTCTTCTTTTAGAGCCATTCAGATTTGATTATACCCAGAATATCCATCCATGAAGGAAAGTGCTTCATAGCCATCTGTTGCATCAATTAGAAGTTCTATAATCGGGACTGGAAAATCATCTTTAGGAAAATGCCTGTTAAGATCTCTGAAGTCAATGAAAACTCTAATTTGTCTATTATTCTTTTTCACAGGGACAATATTAGCCATCCATTTGGGATTTTGAACTTCTCTGATGAAGTTATCCTTGATAATCTTATCGAATTCAGCTTCAATTTTGGAGGCATAAGTTGGGTGTGTTCTTCTTGCTGCTTGCTTGAATCTTTGATGTTTTTCTGGAAAACCCAAATGATGAGTGGAAACATCAGGATCAAGACCCGGAATTTCTGTATAATTCCAAGAAAATACATCTCTATTTTTCTTTAAAAATGAAGTATACATTTCTTTCTCTTCAAGAGTCATGGCTGCACTAATTAAAGTGGTATGTGGATCTTTTTTTGTACCAAGATTTATTTCTCTGAGTTCATCCATAGTGGTAGAGATACCCTCTTCAAATGATGGGGGAGCATCCCTGAGATCTTCCACTTATTCTTCAATATGTGTTACTTCTTCTGTTTCTACTTGCATAGTAGATGATGAAGCGGAATTTACAGGGTTACGGGAGAAGTTAAAATTTGAACATCTTGAAGAAGAGTCTGCCATTTATGACCCTATTGATGATGAAGGGTATTCCTGGGGTGATAGAGAAGAGATTATGGATTGATAATTGACATCATTGTTTTCCTCTGGTATTTCTATACCTTCTTCAGACCTGGTTGATGAAGTATAGAACTGTTGGATTTAAGTGGATGAAATGAATACATCTCCATTTAAGCTTTCATCACTGCTTGGCGAATCAACAATTTATCTCATGTTTTCTGGCTTGGTAGTTGTAATTGACATTATGGAAGTTTCTATAAGAGTGTTTGGATTTAGGTCTATCCTGTCAATTTGACTGAAAGGAAGAAGGTGTAACCTCTAACTGGTCCTCCAAAATAACTGTGTCAGGACAGAATCTGCCATGCGTGGAAGAACTTGTGCCTATTGAGCCTGTTGAAGGGCTTTTCCATGAGTTTTTTCTGCATATACAGTTCTATCAGGGGTAGGATTGAAATAGTGACTTCTAGAATATCCACGTCTTCCCTTGTATCCTAGACCTATGACTCTTCCTCTAAATCCTCTATTAGATACAGGGAACTTAGGATTATCATGATCGAAACTATCATTGGCATAGGGATTCGTTAAATGAATCATGTTAATAGAACCAAAGATCAATTCTTCATATGATGAAGATTCTGCCTGATGAACCAGTTCAGGCTGTGCCATTTGGTGGGGCGGTGCCCGTTCTTTTGAAACAGATGGCATAAAATCTGCCAGAGTCAAAGAAAACTTAGGCTTTGACATGAGCTCGTCTTCTTCTAACTGCTCTTCTTTCTTCAAATTATGCCACTTCTTTGAGAATTTTCCTTCTGATTAAGGGGGTTTTTCTATGGTAGAAATAGAAGAAGGCGCAATTGGTTGATTCAATTGTGTTCATAAAATGGCATGAGTTCATTTGATCATTTTCCTGACCATCCAATCATCATATTTCTGTTCATTTTTACTTTTGACTTCATGCCACTCACCTTCTTCCTCTAGGTTAGTAGTAGTAACACATGCAACCTGGGATGAAGAACCTTCAGTTTTACTTGTCCAGATTCCACCATCTTTTGCAGTAGATATTTGAAGACAAAACACTCCTGAATGGGATGCCCCAATATCTAATGAAATGGGAAATAGTTGGGGAGGTCTTAATCTCCTTCCTTGTTCATTATTTTGGGCCTTGTCAACTAAACAAGATTGTTTTCCAGAGCTGAGATGAAGTAACCAGGAACTTGTTCATTTCGGAAAGAATAAATTTTGTTCTTTAAATCCTCAAACTATTTCTGCCTTTGATCTCATTGATCATCTTGACAAGGAGGCCGTTGTTGTTGATGATCAATAGGTGGAGCTCTTCAATATGATGAATTTTTTGAAGTGGAAGCAGGTACATGTTCTTGTTTAAGTGTAACTGTAGAATTCTTTGTTTTTCCCATTCTCCTTCCCAGATCTGATGGAATTACAAGATTTTTAGCTCAAGTATCTATAAGAGAGTCTTCAATCTGTTGAGCGATTGAATTAAGGTCTCGAAACCCTCCTGTGTATTTCATAGGGATCAACAGTGTGCGTAATTCATCATGGAGATTTGCCACATAGATTGGCAGAAACTCTTCTTGAGGGAGTACTAAACTTAAAGAATATGTTAATCCCTTCTAGTGATCAATAAATTCTGAAACACTTTCATTATCCCTTTTTTTACAATTGGTAAGATCAAAAACTATCGTATTTGGTAATTTTGAGCTAAATCAAAGAAGGAACCTTTGATAGAGATCTTCCCACCCAGTAATTGACCAAGATTGCAAACTTGTATACCAGAAAAAAGCAGGTCCTTGTAATGACTGTAAAAAACACCTGATCTTAACTAATTCTTGTTGTTGAGAAGTTCCCATCATATGATCACAACAAGAAACAAAATGTATTAAGTTTTGTTTTGGATATCCCTAACCATTAAAAATTGGGAATGTGGTATTCACAAAATTTTATGGGGGAGGAAATGCATCCACCCATTCAGTGTAAGCTCTCTTTTCTTGTTGAACTTGTGCACTTTTTCCTTCCATATCTTCCAAATGAGCTGTTAATGACTCAATGGTAGTCATTAATTTTTGAGAAAAATCTAGTTGATCTTAGACCTTAGTAGGTTCAATAACTGGATTTTGGACGAGTGTGACGACCGGTAGTGCCACTGATGGTAGTATTGGTGATTATTGTCTCATATGACCCATAGGATTGGATCTGTGAGGGTATACTTGTAAAGGGGGATATTCTTAATCCATCCCAGTAGCTGTAACATATTACCCTGATTTATTAACTCCGTCATGATTAGGAGGAAGACTACCTTGAAGTATTTCTACATTTAACCTCCTTAACTCTTTCATTTCTTCTTCTTGTTGTGCGAACCTTTCCTCTAATGAGATTGATTGGCCTTCTCCAGAGGTAGGGTGGGATGTAACCTGACTTTTACCCATTTATTTGGCATGTTCCTTTATAGAGTATGGAAGGGAATTACCCAAAGGAATTTCTTTCCTCTGGGAAACCCTCTGGCTTCCAGTATGCACACCTCCTTCATTTATTTCCGTGTGTACAACCTCTGGAATAGGAACTTCTTCATCTGATCCCTCTGAGTGAGCCTCATGTTCTGGGGAATTAGTGACAATGGAATTGATGACATTTATTGATGCATAATGCATTGATGGCATTCTGTCAGTTCTTCTTCTAGATTTTATCCCTTTGTGTCTTCTATGAGACTTCGTTCTCTTATATAAGGAATTCCCTGGAACTGTTTGGTGGACAATAATCTGAAGGGAATCATTGGATAATTCAGTTATACTCTTTCCTTGTGGTTTCTTCCCTAATCGGGAGAAAACTGACCTCTACTGAGTTGGGGATTGCAAATGTGAAAAATCCCCCAGCCATGTAGGTCGGGGTTGTTCTTATTATTCAAATCTTTGAACATTGTTTAATGAATTCAAAGATTGATTTAGATGATCCCCCAGCCTCACAAGCTGGGGTGATTCTTGAACTGCTATAACAGAAATCTATGCAATTGATTTTCTGATTTTTTTGGATTTTGGTTATGACATTAGATGGGTGCATTATCTGAACATCATTTACACCACCTGTTTCAGAAGATCATTGTGCTATTTCAGAAATTTTCATCCTCTAATTCCTGACATCCTCTAAACAAGATGCTTGCTCAAGATTCTCAGAGGATTGATGTAAAAGTAGATCAATAACTTCTTTTCTTTGAGCCTGATTCTAATGAGAACTGGTTGAGGCCTGTTCTCAAGTATACATTTGATTACATACAAAACCTATTCATTGGGGCTAGTCGTGGGCAATAACATTGCATGAAACCACTTTTGGTAGACTTTGCTGATTTTGGAGTGTAGTGAAATGGAATGCTCCATATACACCCCATCCTCTGATGCGAACATTAGATGGGGAATCAGAAATTAATTAATGTAGCCACTTCAGAGCATTGAGACATGCATGCTGAAGGGTTCTCTATTGTTTTTCAACCCTTGGATGTTGGGAAACTAAAAGAGATGCCAAGTCAATTTGGCACTGCAACCCTTATATTGCCTTTATATGATTTTTATATTCATCATATGGTAAGACTTTGGTTTTCAAATAACAAAGATTTTTCCATAAGTTGAGACTAATTTCATGAACACAATCTTCTATCATCAATTCTAGAATATCAAACTGAGAATTTTATGAAGGCCAGAACATGACTGGTATTTCTCCTTTAGCTAATTGTTTCCTCATATTCAAAACATCTTCATCATCTTCTACTAGAGGTTTCTCCACTTGGTCTAACCAAAGTGGATGCTCTGCATTTGAGGATAAATGCCCCAAGAGAGTTTCAGAGAATGATTGTTCCCTTAAGATGTCTTCTGACTGAGAAAGTGTTTCAGCCGTAAATGACAAGGCATCAGACATGACTAGCCTTTTGTTTTCAAGTGCCTTGATATAGGAGGGATTTCTTGTTACTACATTGTAAATTATAGAATTGTTTTGACAATGTGAAATACTACTTCATATAGGAATTTCTTAGCGAAAGCCATCATGGGGAGGATCACCATGGTGGATTATAGCAAGGGATAAATCTTCTTACTTCTTGGCCTTCTGGCCACGTGAAGGGTTGTTGTGGCTCTCATCCAAAGATAGGCATTCTGGATTGACCAAATTCTCATGAATCAAGTTTTCATGATTAAGTGTTTGATGAGAAGTTTTAGAATTACAACTTCCACTCCCAAAATTTAGTATTGGTAGGGTAGGATCTTGAGCATCAACAGATAAATATTTGAGGGCTTCAAGAACTCCAGCATTAAGAGGATCTAAATTACAACTTAACTCTTGATTTTCCAATAGTATTTTGTGATATTTATTCTTGGATGTTCTCTTAAACTTATTTGGTACCACTTTCTAGGAAAAGTGGTTATCATGGGCGGGTATAAGTGCTTGTCTTGGATTAGTTACCAGAATAGACCGGTTACCTTCAATTGGAAAGAGTGTATGTTCCCAATCTTGTTGTCTGTATGATATGGGGGAGTATGCCCTATGACCCTCCTGGACTGGAACAGAGGTGTGTATCTACTCTGGTATGTCATGTCGTTGTGTCATCCCATGTGTGGGGACAAATTTATGTGTTTGTTCCCCTGATACTGCTGAAGTAGTTGTTAAAATATCCTGACATGTTTCCAAAATATGGGTAGGGATATGAGTCTACCCTTTCACCATTGTCAAGATGTGTTTGGTGACTTTAGCGGCCTAAACGGGAATATTTGACCATTCCATATTTGGAGTAGGTGTATGTTTCTACACCTTTACTCCCTTTCCTATCAACAGATATTGACAGTACTTATGCATAGGGGAAGAGAGTTGAGTCTGCTCCAAATTTGTCGTCGGAGCTTTTTGACTAACTTCTCTGGGACCTACCAAACGAGACTATTGGCGGACTTGAAGAACATTGGCAGGTGTATGTGCCTAATGGGTATTCTCCTTCAAGTATGGTTGATGGGTTTCCTTCAATACTGGCAGACAAGACTGCTAACAGAATTGGTGATTGTAAACATGTGTATGTTCTTTCTTACCAGTTGCCACCATATTAGATTGGTCGGTCTCTTTGAATATAGTCAGAAGAGCCTGATGACTAGATGATAACTTGTAAACAGGTGTATGTTACTATTCACAGTACTCCACTAGGTTTATCTAGTGGGATTGGTGGGTTTCTATCAGACGAGACTACCTAGAAACAAAATTAGGACGAACGGGTGTATGTGCCTACTCGTTGTATGCTATCAAGTTTTATTGATGGACTTCTCAAGGGGGGGTAGAGGTGAGAACCTACTTCTTGTTAACCGAACGTTGTCCCTGGAGGTTTGTCTTGTGTGCCCGAGTCTGAGAGACCTAGTCCAAACTTCCAGAGGCAACATCCCCATCATGTTAGGGATATACTACCGCATGATTCTGGTAGCGATTCCTGGTGGGAGTCCTTAAGAAGGGCTCCTATATTCTTGAAGTGAGGCCTTCAGTGACCTCTTGATCTAACTCTCTGTAGTATGGGAAATATTGATTGTTTCATTCTGGGGATAAAGACTCGAAACGGTTGGAAACGGTGGTTGGCACCATTTGCTTCTTGATCATTGGTCATTGTTGGCCAGATGATCGAGGATTATTATTGACTTGGAGGTCCTATCAAGCAGCCTCCAAAGTTGTAATTGTACCGTGTTGGAAATATTCCTTTATCAACACATTGGAGACCCAACATTGAATACGTTGGGTTGGTGATAACATCCTTTTCATGGATGGATATGAAACTTGAGCAGCAGTCTGGAAGTTCACAAATGTTGTCTTTGAGAAAGCCATTCTTTGGATTGAAGGGAATTCTATGAAAAACTCATAACAATAACAAGTTATATTAAAGTGACATCTTTTCATATAGAAACATTCATGATTAATTCATTTGTATGGACTTCCTTTATCAATTTATAGGGGACTAACATGTGGGTAACATTATTAACTTGGTTAAGGATTAATTTCAGGTTCACCATTTTTGTTTTGTAGATCCTTGAAATGTGATATTCTAGATTTAAGAATCCTTGTTTCTAGGTAGTTTCCATTGGATTTATTCATGGAATTGGAAACTTCCAACAGTTCTTTATCCAAAGAGGACCTGTTTTCCAAAGGCAGGTGTTCGTTAAGTTTTGAACATTACAATACTTAAGAACATGCATTGGTCGAGAGGATGGGAGGTCGGACTCATCACACCCTTTTGGGGGGAATTATTGTCTACTTCGGGAATCTATTTGAAATTAAAATATTTTCATGAATCCTTATTAATTCATCATATATATCAGAAGTATCCCTTGGAATTTAAAATCACTTATTTAACATGTATAAAATTTTAGAATTATCAGTATGTATTCAAGGTTTTCCATCAATGGTATCCTCTAATATACTGATTAGATATTCTTTTAATCATCATTTATGATGATACTGGTTTTTAAGCCACTCAGTGGGGTGCTCTAGAGTTTATTGTCATCCAGGGAGATGAAGGTTTGTTTTGATCTTGGGATCATGCTCATAAAATGAGCTACCTACGTATCCTTGTGAAAGGAATCAGAACCCTCATAGTTCGGTGCCACTTAATGGGACACATCATACCTTTTAAGGTCATGTGATAAGGACCTCTAAGCGGAAGGTGCTTAGTTACAACTTAGTGTGGTACTTATGTTAAAACAGCCCAAGGAACTTTGGAAAGGACATAGGTTTCCAAATAGGATCAAACCCTATTGGTAATATGGCCCAAAGAGAACAGGGTTGATTCGAAGTGTTCGTTTTGAACCTCAAGGAGGCTTCCTACATATCCCATATGGATGGGAATCAAAGCCCATGTAGTTCGATAAATTTCATAAGAGAGTATGGTCCTTTGAGAGAGATGAGTTTCAGCTTACATCCTAAAAAAAGGATACCTTGATGATTTAAGGATTGTATTTGGGGATTATTTCCTAAGGAGGAAACCCAAATTGGGGGAACTAGGGTTGGATTCCTAGGGAGGATATCCAGTGATCTCGGGCCCTGGATGGTCTTCCTACGTATCCAAGATTGAACAGGAATCAGAGTTCTTGTAGTTCATTTCAGGGAGTGTTTGTGAATATGTTATAATCATCACGTATCTCTAATCCCATGTGAGTCATGCCCGGTGTGAGAAACAAGAGGATTTGAAAGATTCAACAATGACACTTCACACTTTTCCTCCTCCACTGATGGAAGAGGGTGTGTCGACCGTGGAAGAGGGCGAGGCGATGAGCCTTACCTCTGTTCTATTTATATTGGACAAGGGTCCAATGTAAGTAAGAAGGGGTGAAGGTGAGGGGCTTATACCAGGATGGCTACCCTGAAATTTTTTCTGGTAGGGGAGGGAAACTTCTCCTATACGTGCGTAGATGGAAAGTGTGAAGTGTACCTTCCCTACTGAAGAACTGAGGGCCCGGGTCACCTCTTTGAAAAGGGAGAGGCCGGAAGCCCACCATCTTCCAAACCGGGAACTTCCCAACACTGTTTCTGGGAGAAAAGTCCACGTGACTTCAGATATACAAACCCACAAACATCCCATGAATCTTAACCCCATTATGAAACAAATATGGGAAACCTATGACTACAGAAATATAAACCCAAATAGGAGACATGCTGATGTGCCTTATCCAAAGGTTTGAAAAATCAGGAGGTTTTGGTGGAGTCTTCAACTTAGCCCTTTTTAGATAAAGAAAACCAAGGAAGGAGATAACCTGCCATGAATGGCTTTAAAGAAGGATATTTGAGTTCATAACGTAGGTACTTCATGCAAGTATTCTGCGTAGGTACCCCGCGCTGCTCAATCGCACAAATATAGCGTGCAAATGTATCGCGCAGTTGTATTGCGTAGGTATGGTGTGCAGGTATACTACATAGGTATGAATGGTGACTGCAGAATGTGAAGAACTTCAAAACATGCCTATTCCCTTTAATTATCTCTTCTCTTGGAGTTTAGAAAACTACCAGAGACAATTTAAGATCTAGGTGAAAGAGCTAGTCAATGAAAGCTTCATAGAGTCTTTCAAAAAAATTAAGTCCAAAAATTAGGAGCCCAAGGGACCTATTTATAGGCACGGATGGGCCTGGCCAAAGAAACTTTGGTCGTGCAGATATGATGCGTATCTCCACCGCGCAGGTGCTCCGCGTAGAGGCATCCCAAATCTTCTTGCGTGTAGTTCGGACGCGTAGGTGTTTTGCAAAGCTCGTCTGCGTAGTTCTTTCGAAAATCTGGGCCGCGTAGCTTGCTTGTGAAGTTGCTAGATGTTACTACATTGCGTAGAGCTTGGGAGTATTTGTTGATGTTTCATACCCTTTGAATATTTTTAAGGAGTTTAAACAATTTCATATTACTAGATGATCCAAGGGCCTATAAAATAACACCCAAAATTAATTTCTTCTGAACTAATTTTACTCCCCTTGAATATCCATTACCCAACTCTCATCAATTAAGAATTCTTATACAAAATTGGGTTCTAACTTAGATAGAAAAGAAGATAACTCAACTAAATTTACAACATCCCTTCTAGTCTTAATTCCTATATTTATGTATCCTATAATGTTCTCTAATGGATGGTTCTTCAAGTTCCTAGGTTTTCTTGGTAATATACTTTCAATATTTTCAATTTTATTCTCTTCAAAAATGTATTGACCATGATAATGCTCTATTTTAAATTCATTCTAAATAATAGAACAAATAAGTCTCAGGTTATTCAAATAATTAGTAACTTTGTATGTTTTTGTCTTATTATGATCAAAGATATCACTCACATAAAACATAACATGAATCAATTCTTCAACTATTCTTGACTTTTTATTAAGAGTTGTATGCTTTAGAAGAAGTGGAATACCTAATAAATATTCCTTAATCAACTTTTGGATTAAACTTACCAAGTTTTAATTAGTATTTGACATATAAACCTTACATTATACAACTTTAAAGTACCCAACTTATGGTTTTATATTATTCCAAAACTCATGGAGTGTTTTCTTGAGAAAAGGTCTAATTAAAAATCTATTCATAATATGTCATGATATATTAATAGATTCATCCTAAAAATAAGTAAGTAAACTATACTCATTTAACATAGTTCTAGCCATTTATTATATAGTTCTATTTCTTCTTTCTATAATTTCATTTTTTAGGTGTTCTTAGAGCAAAAAATGGATGGTTAATACCTGGATTTGAGTAAAAATAATTAAATTATTGATTCTAAAATTATCCTCCATGATCACTTCACAATAAAATTATTTTGTAATATTTTTCATTTTCAACCAACTTACAAAAACTCATAAAAATCATAAAAGATTCAGTTTTAAATTTCAAATAGTAAAACCAAGTAAATCTTGAAAAATAATTAACTAACACATAAAAAAAGAATCTTTCAGCCAATATTACTACTCTAGAAAGTATAAAAAATCCATTTGGATAATTTCTAAAGGTTTATATATAGAAAAATTGTTGATTGATTTAAAATATGACTTGTTCTAATTTCCCATTTGATATACATCGCAAAATTTTATCTCATCAAATTTGAGACAGGGAAGATTATAAACCAACTTCTTATTAGATAAAATAGATATGTAAAATATACTGTTGAGACCAAGATTTATATTCCATATCTAGGATTCTCTCACGTAAGTATTTAAATAGTTAAATTTTTGTTTACACAAGGAACTAAGGTCCAAAGTATAAACATTTTTATGTTCTATGTGATGTAAAATGAAGTATATTATTCTTAAAAATAGAACGTGTATAATTTGAAACATCACAAATTTGATAAATACTTATCATACTATGATTCAACCATTAAACATAGAGAAATTATTTTATCAAAATAGAATTTGGATTTCCTATAGACCCAACTACAATGATCTTTCCTTTAGCATTATCACCAAAGATAACTAAGACCCAATAAGTTATATATAGTTTATGAAATTTAGAAAATTATCCAATCATATTTATTGAATATCCATTTTCCATATACAATATATCATTTTTATCCTCATGGTTTTTCACCTATAAAAAAATATCAAACAAAATATTTTTTTGTTACCCAAATAATTTTGGGTCCTGCAGTGTTAGCAAGAAAAGATCTAGGAAAAAATATATTTAGTTTTATCAAAATTTCTAGTGATAACTTTATATAAGTACCTAGAAACAAAAACCTTTTTAATGATATTGATCTATTAATTTCTTCAATAGCATACATTATCATAGTGTCCCTTAATACCATAATAAAAATATATAACTTTAGAAACGATAAGATTCTTTGAGCTCATAATAAAATAATTTCTATTCAATTTAGGATTTAACCATTAATTCCAATTATATATTTTTATTTCTTAAGTTTATTATTTTTTAGTATTTGATTTAAATAATAATCCCCCTTGGTAAGAATACTAGAATTTTATTTTAAGGATTCTACATTTTCAAGAAAATATTTAATTTTACTATCATTCTCAATACAAATTTAAGTATATTGATTTATTTTTTTCCTTTAATTCCAAAATCTATTTTAACATGGTATCCTTTTCACTTAAGGAAGAATTATGGAAAATTTTGAGAGATTTATGCCTTTTCTTTAAAGTTTCATATTTCCATTTTATCATGAAATAATATTCAATTAATTTATCATAAAATAATTATTCTGAATCATAATTTGAAATAGGATAATAATAGCATGGTACCTCATCTATAAAATCCATAAAGAACATTTTTTTATTTTTAATTTGATTATTCTGGTTCAAATTTAAAACTAGAGTCACTATTTATATTTTCTGAAATACTCCAGGTAGCCTTAATGTATTTCTTACCTTTCCATTGATAATAATTTTTCATCTAAATATTTTCTCCTTATTTTCAATATTTCTTATTTCCTTAAGATGTGTAAAATTTGGTTTGATATTTCCCAGCTTTTTTCATTCATAGCATCCAATTTCCTTCGGTCTATAATTAATTTTCTACTAGTCATTTAATATTTTCTTGAAACCTTTATTTATATTATAAATCTTATTGAATATTTTAGACAATTGAGAAAAATATTATCTTAAATTCAAAAAACTTGACTCATCATCAGAGAATATAACACACTCCTCTAAATTATCTTCTCCTTTAGGAATAGAAATATTTAGAGTGTTATTTTACTTCTTGATTATTTTATGATCCTCATATTATGATTTGATCTCAATTTCATACATCATTGATTAATAATCAACTCTTACATATTTTTTAATGACTCGGATTTCTTTGGGCCATTCCTTTGTAAAAAATACAGTTCTTGTGGTGTTCTCAGAGATTGTATTAGTTTGTTTCAAGAGCTTTCCAAAAATCCAATTTCACCGAATGGTTTTAGGGAAATGGTGGCACTGTGACAGTGGCACACTGAAATGGTGGTACCATGATGGTAGAACACCGAGATAGTGTCACTGTAATGGTGGAACACTGAAATGATGGAACACTAAAATGGTGGCACCATAACGGTGGCACCGTGACGGTGGCACACTAAAACAGTGGAATTGTAACAATGGAACAATGACGGTGGCTCACCAAAATGGTGGTACACCAAAGCAGTGGTACACCAAAACCGTAATGGTGGCACTGTGATGGTGTCACACCAAAACAGTGTGTCACCCTTTTCCAAATTTCTAGTTTCCTGATTTTTTCTAGTTTCACCCTTTTTATGTTTTATTTGACATAAACTGAGTTTAAAGCCTTGTTTGGGTGTTTTTAATGGATTTTAAAAGCATATTAAGTATATCAGTAATATCCTAACACTTTGGGGACTTTGAGATATTCAAACAGCATGATCTTGACCATGATCCCACGTTAATGAATTTTGAAACCATTCTTCCATTAATATATTATTTAGCTCTTCAAAGTTGGGATATTCCCTTCCCAGTGTGTTTCTATTCCATTTTGGTGCAACTAAAGTCTTCCTCTCTAGAAGATTCATGCACCTATGCTAGATCCCCCTCCTACTCAGTTTTCTTGGAGTTTCTTACTGCTCATGAAATCCACCATTTTGGCACAAAGAGGAGTTTTGGTTGCCTGTTATTTCAGGTAGGGATTATTATGACTCTCTTTATTTGTATATCCAAAAGTGTGGGAATAGTAATGTTCTTTTGTGAAAACTTATGAATCCAACTTTTAAAAATATGAATGCTAATACGAACTTGTTAACAAGTAAGGAATTAAAGATGATTGATGTTGACTGCTTGTTTTATCTACTATCTTTGTTTATTTTCATGGTTTTTTGTGGCCTTATGCCTTATGAAAATCATAGTTGTTGGTGGTATTTTCTTATGCACTTTAGATGTTCTGTTTTTGTTGTGATGGTTTGTTAACTAGATACAATGTGAAATCTAATTAATCACATGTATTTGGTTAAATAAATGTATTCTCTAGGATCAAACATGTTGTGTGATCACCCCTATTTATCAAAGTGGAATTAAAGAACTCCTATTGGATAAATCTGAATATCCTTGTCTTGATGGTGTGGTTTTGTGTTGTGTTTTATGGGATTCGAGCCTTGTATGGGTTGTGTGGTTCTATTGTGGGAGGCATAGTTGTGGGTACTAGGGGTGGATAGAGGGTTTGGTCCTATGAATGGGGAAGGGTATGTTTGTGCAGTGGGGATGTTTTTTGGTGGTATTTTGTTGTAGGATTTGTGTATGGGGTGGTATAGGAGGTGTGACCAAAGCTCGGGTTGAGATATTGATTGATTGTGGAATGGATAAATTGTAAGCAGTGGGACTACCTTTGGTTTATGTCGTGGTTGTAAAACTTGATGTGCAGTGGGACTGCTTTTGGGAAGTAGTTTGGAAGCGAAGCTATAGGACTAGGTGGTATCGTGAATTCATGCTTATGGGTGTGCTGGGTGTGGTGATATTTTGTAGTGGGGATACCAGTTCTAGTTATGAGAGTATTATTGAGTGGGATAACTTTGAATAATGATAGTTGGTGGTGGTTTAATGGGTGTCTAGAAAAAAAAGGGTGTGTAGTGGGATTGTAGGTTGGTTGTTCTCTATTTTTTTTATGAATGAGTGTTAAAATGGATTTTCTTACCTTGGTCCCTACTTCCTTGTTTTCCATGGCATTGTTTAGTGGCCTTTATCCTTCTAAAAATAGTTTCATATATTGTTCTTGTAGTCACCTAGGGTAGTGTTGGAATAAATTAAAGTGAACCCCTTAATTAATGAATGGTAAGTGGTTAAATGAAAAGGGGTTAGGCTTGTTTTTTATTGTGGTTGTTTTTGTATTTGTTCATATAGGGTCATAGAAAATGTGGTTCTATGTGGGATGGTTGTTTTTTTGAAACTTGTAGGTTGGGATGAATGTTTGCTTACCTATATGTATAAATTGTAATTCCTTGTGTTTTATATATGCACCCAACCCTTTTTGAGAACCGTGTGCCAAACACCCCCATTTCATTGGAGAGGGTGTATTTCCCAACATCATGGTGGGAGGATGGATAGCTGGTTATTGACTTTCTTTATTTCACCCTCTTTTAGGTTCTTACCACTCGAGCGTATCTGGGTAGGCTGTAATGGCTTGAGGTTTACCATAGTCCAAGATCCTTTGAGCGGGTTTTATTATGTAAGAGGGTCCCAGGTGTTTTTGGGCCAGGATTGTTTTCTCAAGTGTCTTCAGGATGAGTCATGGGTGTCTTTGGGTGAGAGGAATGGTTTTTGTGGCCCAAGTATTTGTAGGCAAGATGTGTGGTGTGGTTGTGGCCTAGGTGTCTACATACGGGATTTGTGTCTGGTTTGAGGCCTAGGTGTGTGTGGTCAGGTTGTAGTAGTGGGAATTTATTTTTCATGATTGGTAGTGTCAATACGTTATCCATTAGTAATGATTAGCTAACCAATTGGAAAGTGGTGTGGGGTACTCAAATATTGATGTGCTTATACTACTACTTTACTTGTCTTCGTTATTTGGTGAGTGTGCCTTGGTGAGGTTGGGTTGGTTAGTACTCCTTGGTAGGTTCTTTGAGGTTCTACTATTATCTCATAGGGTAATTAGTATGTTCCCCCACTTTTTTATGGATGCCTTTAGTTTTCTTATTGGGTATACTTGTATACTCACCCTATGTTTGTTGAACTATTTTCAGGTTTCCAGGAGGACTTTGAGGATCGTACTGGACTTTACTAGCTCGAGCGTCGAGATAGTTGCTATGATACTACTTAGTCTCTTTCTTTTGGTAATTTATTTAGTTCTTTTGTTGTACTTTTGTCATAGTTTACATTTAAATCATGCATGGGTTGGATTTTGGTTTCCTTTATATGAATGTTTGGTTTTATTGGGATTTTTATCATCATATCTCTCGATCTTGTTTTCATTAAAAAGGGAAATTCCTTCCATTTTGTGTGAGATTATATACCCTTGGTACTAGTCACCACTCTGGGGCCTATGGAGGGTGCGACTCAGGGGGTCATTATCTCTCTTTGATCTTGAGGAAGGAAGGATGTGGCACTTTGTTTTCCCTTACCTCATCTTGAATATGGTGGGTCATGAAAGAATGGTATCAGAGGTGATGGTTGAGAGATATGATGTATTTCAGAGTTAGGCATAGTTTGGATTGCATGGGATGGTAGGGAAATGGTATTAGGAAATCTTGGTGCGTGAAATAGTCTTGGGAAGACTGGCTAAGGCACAGGATTTTAAGGGGGGCTCATGATTTGATGCAAGGACTTTGAGCCTAAAAAATGACCAAGTGAGGCTATGCTGATTACTCGGTAGAGACCCTAGGAAAGTTACATGCATCATAATGACTTGTTTTCTTTGTGTCTTGGGTGTTTTTATAAATTTAAATAATTAAATAGTTAAAATAAATCTTAAAAGAAAATTTCCATACTACCCGAGCTTAGGAGTTTCTAGTTTACCTTTTCAGTTATGTCACCCAAACATCTCCCACATGTGTTAAGAGTACTTGAGACCTAACAGGATGACTTTTTTGATCAGGGGAGGGCCTATCAAGAGGAAGAAGATGAATTTTGGAAGAAAATACTTCATTCTTTCTAGCAGTAGACCCTAGGGAAGTACGAAGGAAGTGTTTCAGACTTAGACACAGAGGTCTTCCTTGAGGAGCTGACAATTACCTTTACATTGATCCATGTTTTGAGGGAGTAATGGGTTCCTCTAGCATTGATCTAGATACTAGGATCGTCATGTTAGGGGTGGATGTTTTACCTCAGGGAGAGGGAGGAGACTGATGTCTCATGGGCTGACTTTGAGAAAGAGTTTTGGGCGGAATTTCTTTTATTAAATATGAAGGATGAGAAGATGTGGGAGCTTATATCCCTCCAGTAGGGGAGTATTTTGGTGAGGGAACTGGGGATGAAGTTCAAGTATCTTCTATTCTTTGCTCTGTATCTCTTTCTAGAAGAGGAGTCGTAGGTGAGATGCTTGGGGGAGGCACTCCGACCTTCTATTTTGTAGGTCATCACTCCATTTACCCTACCGAAATACTTGGAATTTTAGAAGAAGGTCAAAGTAGTATATAAGATGTACTCATTGGGAGGTATACTATGAGAGGGGATTCATTTGAGTTCTTCAAATGGGAACATGGTAGTCGATGCCTTAAGTAGTAATTCATAGAAGGAGATAGTTTAGGAATCCACATATGCTTGGGAGGAAATAGAGGAGTTGGAAACATTACGTCTAGATGTGAGAGTGGATGGAATAAGTGGTTGTCTATTTAAGATGACAGTGAAGTCTTCCTTAATGTAGTGGGTGGAGTAGTCTTATTGGGGAGACTCAGATACTGAAGTGATGCGTGATTGCACTATCCTGGGTGATTCTCCAGAGGGATGGATGGAGGATAGTCAGAATTAGATGTTGTTAAATGGTAATATGTTTGTCCCATTGAAAATGTGTGAGATAGTTCTCTATAAGTTCCATAGATCACCCTTGGTAGTGCATCCAAGAGTTTATAAAATGTATTGAGGCTTTATGGAATAGTTTTGGTGGCTCGGGGTGAAGCGGTAAATGGCATATTTTGTGGAAAGGTGCCTAGTGTGTCGGTAGTTGAAGGATAACCACCATGTTCTGGATGGTGTTTTTCATCCCTTAAACATTACCGAGTGGAAGTGGTATGACATATCTATGTATTTCATTACAGGATTACCTAGGACTCTGGGAGGATTTGATGCTCTTTTGGTAGTAATTGATCAGTTAGAGAAATTGTATCACTTCTTAGTGATTAAGGAGTCGAGTGCAGTGGATGCCTTAGCACATAGGTATGTGGATGAGGTGTTATTTCATGGAGTTACAAGATCCATTGTCTTAGATCAGGATACACGTTTTACATCATGAATCTGGAGGGGATTCCAGCATTCCTTTGGCACTTAGTTACACATTAGTACTACTTTCCACCCTCAGACGGATGGAAAGACAGAGAGAACCATCTAGACGTTGGAGGACATGTTAAGGACATGTGTTATTTATTTTAGTGGGTCTTGGATGAGAAATTTTCCCTTGGTAGAGTTTGATTATAATAATAGTAATCACTCTTACATTGGTATGGATCTGTTCGAAGATCTATACAGGGGGTCAGGTCGTTCACCCTTATGCTGGATAGAAGTTGGGGAGGCAGCTATTCTTGGTCTGGACATGGTGTAGAGTACAATAGAGAAGGTGTAGCTTGTCCGTGTGAGGATGAAGGTATCACAGGACCGACAGAAGTCGTATGATGATCATAGGAGGAGACCCTTGGAGTTAGAGGTTGGGGACCATGTATTCTTAAATGTTTCCCCTCGACATGGGAAGTAGAGGTTTGGTAGGGGGAGTGATCTTTCTCCCATGCTCATTAGACCTTTCAAGTTGTTGGGATGAGTTGGTGAGGTGGAATATCGTATGGCATTTCCACCATGGTTGGAGAGGATCCACGACATCTTTCATGTCTATCAAATCCATCAGTATCTACACGATGACTCCCACTTCATTAACTTGGTAGATTTGGATATCGAGAATGACGTGACATTCATGGAGTGTCCAGTAAGAATCAAGGATCATGAGGAGAAGGTGGTTCATGGATGGACCATTCCTTTATTTCATGTGTTATGGAATTATGGTGGCCTCGAGGAGAGTACTTGGGAGCAAGAGGCACAGATGTGTTCCTAGTACCTGAAGATATTATGAGTTTTGGTCTTGTGTTTTTCTTTGTGCTTTACTTATGATGTAATGCTTGAGATTGATTGTAGTGAGATGAGTTGCTTCCTTGTTCTCTAAATATGCATGAAAATTCCTAACTGTGGGGAGGGGAGGACCTGATCCCTAATCAAGATGCATTAATGTAGATGTAATTGAAACCGGGTGGGTGATTCAGTTCCACCCAAAGAAAATAGTATCTTGACATGGAGGAAAAATCTCCTTAATCCATGTGTCTATAAAATTTGACCTTTGTTGTTTTTGTGGTTGTTTGGGGTAGTAATAGGTGATGAGGTGTTCTTGGATGTCGAGGTTTTCTCTCTATTTTTTGAACAACACAAGTTGGTTTGTCCCGTAGAGGTATCTTACGAGGTGGGGGTGGTTGTTTGGACCCCTATTTATTCTAGTTAGTTTTTAATTCTCATGGATGAGAATAGTTTTAGAGGTATTTGATGTAATGACCTAGATTTATCTAGACCATTCCTTTGTGAAAAATTCAACGCTTGTAGTGTTCTTGGGGGACATAGTGGTTTGTTTTGGGAGTTTTCCAAAAATCCAGTTTCACAAAACAGTTTCACCAAAATGGTGGCACTGTGACGATGGTACACCAAAACGGTGGCACGGTGATGATGTAAAACCAATATGGTGGCACCATAATGGTGGCACACCAAAATGGTGGCACAATGAAATGGTGGCATGATGAAATGGTGGCACACCAAAATGGTGGCACCGTAATGGTGGCACTGTAATGGTGGCACCATAATAGTGGAACCATGACGGTGGAACACCGAAATGGTGGCACAATTAAATAGTGGCACACTGAAATGGTGGCACCATGATGGTGGCACCGTGATGGTGTCACACTAAAATGGTGGCACACTAAACGGTGTCTCACCCTTTTCCAAATTTCTAGTTTCTTTATTTTTTCCAGTTTCACCCTTCTTACATTTTATTTGACATAATCTGAGTTTAAAGCCTTATTTGGGAATTTTTAGGCGTGTTTCAAAGGGTATTAATTATATTTTTAATATCATAATGCTCCAGGGACATTGATATATTCAAACTGCATGATCTTTACCATGATCCCATGTTAATGACTTTTGAAACTATTCTTCCTTTAATATAGGATCTGGAACTTCAAATCTGGGATCTTCTCTTCCCATTATTTTTACATTCCCTCTTGGTGCGCCTAAATCCTTCCTCTCTAGATGATTCATGTTCCTATGCTAGAGCCCCCTTTTTCTAAGTTTTCTTGAAGTTTCCTTCTTCTCACATGATCCCCTATTTTGGCAGAAAGATAAGTTTTGGTCACCTATTTTTTCAGGTAGGGATTATTCTGCCTATATTTATTTGTGTATCATGCAGGGTGGGTTTAGTAATGTTATTTTGTGAAAACTACTCAATCCAACTTTTAACAAAAATTAATGCTAATACAAACTTTTTAACAGGTAGGGAATTGAAGATGGTTGATGTTGGTCACTTGTTTTATCTGCTATCTTTGTTTCTTTTCATGGTTTGTTGTGGTTGTATGTATTCTAAAAATCATGGTCATTGGTGGTCTTTGATTTCACACTGGTGATGTTCTATTTTTATTGTTATTCTTTGTTAATTGTCTTCAATGTGAAATATAATTAATCATGTGTATTTGGTTAAATAAATGGATTTCCTAGGATCAAACCTATTGTGTGATCACCCCTGTTTATCAAAGTGAAATTAAAGAACCCTTATTGTCTAAATATGAATATACTTGGATTGATGGTGTGGTTGTGTGTTGTGTTCTATGTGGTTCGAGCCTTGTGTGGTTTGTGTGCTGCTATTGTGGGAGGCGTGGTTGTGGGTACCAGGGGTGGATAGAGGGGTTGGTCCTTTGAATGAGCAAGGGTATGTTTGTGTAGCGGGGATGCTATTTGGTGGTGTTTTACTATGGGATTTGTCTATGGGGTGGTACAGGAGGTGTGACGGAATCTCAGGTTGAGATATTGATTGATTGTGGAATGGATAAACTTATAGCCACTGGGACTACCTTTGGTTAATGTTGTGTTTATTTAACTTGTTGTGCAGTGAGACTACTTATGTGAAGTGGTTGGGCAGCGGGGTTGCAAGACTGGGTTGTTTCATGACTTCATGTTTATGTGTGTGTTGGGTGTGGTTTTTTTGTACAATAGGGCTACTAGTTCTAGTTGTGAGAGGATTATTGAGTGGGATAACTTTGTAGAATGATAGTTTCTGGTGGTTGAACTAGTGTCTAGGAAAAAAAGGGGTGTGTATTGGGGCTATAGGTTGGTTTTTCTCAGTTGTTTTTTATGAATGGGTGTTAAAATGGATTTCCTTACCTTATTCCCTACTTCCATGTTTTGCTTGGCAGTTTTTCATGGCCTTTAGCCTTATTAAAATGGTTTCATATGTTGTACATGTAGTCACCCTAGGTAGTGATGGAATAAATTAAATTGAACCCATTAATTAATGAATGGAAAGTGGTTAAATGAAAAGGGGTTAGGCTTTTGTTTTATTGTGGTTGTGCATATATGGGTATTAGAAAATGTGGTTCTTTATGGGCTGGTTTTTTGTATGAAATCCATAGGTTGGGTTGAGTGTTTTCTTACATATATATAAAAATTGTAGTTCCTTGTATTTTTTATATGCACCCCACCCTTATTGAGAACCCTATTCCGAACACCCCCATTTCAGGGGGGAGGGTGTCTTTCCTAACATCCTGGTGATAGGATGGATGGATGGTTACTAAATTTCTTCCTTACACCCTCTTTTGGGTTCTTACTGCTCGAGCATATCTGGGCAGACTATAATGGATTGAAGTTTACCATATTCCAAGATCCTTCAAGTAGTTTTTTTTTTTTTGAAAAGGGGCCCAGGTATTTTCATTCCAATATTTTTTTCCCAAGTGTCTTTGGGATGAGGTTTAGGTGTCTTCGAGCGAGAGGTGTGTTTGTTGTGGCTCAGGTGTCTACGAGCGGGATGTGTGGTGTGGTTGTGGCCCAAGTGTCTGTGGGCAGGATTCATGTGTGGTTTGAGGCCCAAGTGCATGCAGGAAGGTTGTGTTAGTGGGACTGCATTTTGGAAGAGTGGTATCATCAAGACATTAGTCATTAGGAATGAGTAGTTAACCAGTTGGAAAGTGGTTTGGGGTACCCAAATGTCAATGTGCTTATACTACTACTTTACTTGGATTGAATTATTTGGTGAGTGAGCCTTGGTGAAGTTAGGATGGTTAGTACTCCTTGTAAGATCAAAATATGAATATAGATGCTTAATTATAAGAGGGGGGTGAATTGTAAGTTTAAAAACTCTCATTTTTTAACCTTAAGGAAAACTATGTTTAACAAAGTTAAAAAAGGTAAATTCACAAAGCCTCTTTTAGTTCTACCAAATAGACTTTCTAGGTTCCGAAAATATGGTTCCGGAAATGAAACTTATGGAAAGTTTACAAGGAAAATATTCTACCTTAAAGAATATAGAATCTTACTTATCATATTAAGAAAAAGTACAAGAAATTATAATAAAGTTATACTTTCTTTGTTTATCAAAATACAACGAAAATAAACTTGAAACAAAACAAGTAACAAGTATGAAATCTTTTAACCCAAAGAGTAGGGTATCCAACATCCTTGGATAAATGTTCCTTGATTTATACTTTCAAGAAAGTCTGTTTTACCCACACTAAGTTAAGCCCTCGATAGGAATATCGGAATCTGTCTTGTTGTCCCTGCAGTCCTCAAACTTTAAGGTAGTCGTCACCTCTGTCTTCCTATCCTCAGAAGTCCTCAAACTTTAAGGTTATCGGCACCTCTTTCTTCCTATCCTTGGAATCCATTAATTGTAATCAACTACAAACAAAGTCATACAAAGCAAGATGAACAAGATGTTCAATACACACAAATCATAAGAGTCTCTCTCTCTAGAAATAACTTCAACATCATGTAACCTCTAGAGTGATCAATGGTATTTTGGTCTCGTTCAAATGAACTTCTATTTATAGGCACTTCTACAACAGTCATCTCCCTCCTCCAACGGTCATATTTTCCCTTGAATTTCAGAGGGACCTATACACATGTCACTCAAACAATGGTTAGTTAGAAACATATTGTACGACATTGTTTCATAATAAGTATAAGGAAAATGAAATTGTTAACCAAATATATTTTTTAGAGTCTAAGGAAAAATGGAATTTGGAGTCTATCAAAATAAACATTTAGAGTCTATAAGATATGGAAATTCGGATTCTTTTTTACAAATAATTCATAATCTAAATTTAATAGATTTTGGAGTCTAAATTCAAATGAATTTGGAATCTGAATTCTAAGGAATTCGGATTCTGAATTATAAAGAATTTGGAGTCTAAATTTTGAGGAATTCGGAGTCTGAATTATGAGGAATTCAGATTCTGAATTCTAAGAAATTTGGAGTCTGAATTCTAAGGAATTTAAAGTTTGAATTTCAAAGAATTTGGTGTATGACTTTAAAATAATTCAGAGTCTGAATTTTAGAGAATTCAGAGTCTGAATTTTAGAGAATTTGGAGTCTAAATATCAGAGAATTCAGAGACTGAATTTTAGAGAATTCAGAGTCTAGATTTCATATAATTTGGATTCTAAAAATAGAATACTCTATATCCAAGAATTTATATGATTCTGAGGTTTTAGATTTGAAACCTAATTTTATACTTAGGAATAAAATGAGTTATATTTAGAGAGATTATGAAATGAACAATGAAAACAAAAATAAGGATAAAAATTTTCTTAGAGAAGTGAAATTTTTCTTTATGAAAATAATCCTTAAGGAAAAATATAATTTTCCTTAAGATAAAGTGTTTGTAATTTTCAAAACATAGAGGAATGAAAAAGTCATAAGGAAACCTTATTGACTCAACACACCTTGGTAAGTGCTTTGAGGTTCTACTGTTCTCTTATAGGGGCCTTAGTATGTTTCCCTACTTATGCATGGGTGGCTTTAGTTTTCCTACTAGGTATACTTGTATACTCACCCTACATTTGTAGAACTGTTTTTAGGTTTCTAGGAGGACATTGAGGACTATAATGGACTTTACTAGCTCGGGCATCAGAACAGTTGTTGTGATGCTTCTTAGTATCTTTCTTTTGGTATTTGATTTGGTGATTTGGTTATACTTTTTTCCTAGTTTACATTTAAATCATGAAGGGTTTAGATTTTGGTTTCATTTATATAAATGTTTGGTGTTGTTTGGGATTTTTAATATCTTATCTCCCGATCCTATTTTCATTAAAAAGGGTAATGCCTTCCATTTTGTGTGAGATTATATACCCTTGGTGATAGTCACCACTCTAGGGCCTATTGAGGGCAGGACTCTAGGGTTATTATATCTCCTTAATCTTGAGGAAGGAAGGATATGTCACTTTATTGTCCCTTCCCTCATCTTGAAGAAGGTGGGTTGTGAAATATGTATATTTTTAACCAGTATTGACATTCTAATTGTAGCAGAAATTATATTCCATATAGAGTGTAAATCTCTAATAACTATTAAATCATGATCGGTTTCATATATAGAAGTTCCAAGAAAATAAATACCATTAACAATCTCAACCATTATTATATTTATTTTAGTGATACTTTCACCTTCATAAATTCAAAATATATCAAAAATTAACTTAGTGGTATTGTAAAAAATTATCTCACATTGTCAATTCCTTTATTTATTAAAAAGATTGTTTACTATATTTCAAAAGTAATAGAGAATTGAGAGGCATGATTGAATTCATCCATTCCAATTCCATAAGTAATTACATTCATAGATCTTGAATTTAGATCATACTCAGCTTCTTTAGTAGAATATAATTTCTCTAGTTAATATTTAGGGATTTTATAATGCTTTACATCTTTTAGATAAACCTTTAATCTAATATTTTTCATGTATATAATCATGCAATCTTTATAACATCCAAAATTATCACCATTAAAATATGATTCACTGATCATACACATCCCTTCTTTATGATCTTCCATTGACATCAGCATATGTATGGACCTTTAACTCAAGATTATAAAGGATAAAATAAATCTTCAATATAGCTCAGGCTTTGATACTAATTATTGGTCATAGATAGTAATGAATATGAAACAAGAGGGTAGTGAAATGAACCCTTTTAAAAAACATGGAAATTTTAAAATAAATCCCTATTGAAATTTCAATTAGAATCTTTCCTCTTTTATTTAAATGGAGTATACAGTGAAAAAAATAAGAAAATAAATTTTTATAGTGTTTTGAGGCACAAATATCCCTTATTCCACCCCACCAATACTCTTTCCATGAGACCGTTAATTTTTAATAGCAGATCCTTTTCCAAGGGATCTAGACAGTATACTCTAAGAAACTATAACTTATTACAATAGATTTTATAATTACTTTATGTAGGAATAACACTATTATTCAAACCAATCAATAACCAAGTATTTAGAAACAAATAAAATATTATATTTTGTTAGAGAAATTATCTATTGTATCATTTAGATATGGATGCCACAACTGATAGATGAATATTTAATCATGGAAACATGTTTGTATCTAAAGTATATTCCTTAAGAAAAAAATTAAAAATATATAGAAAATATTTAGATAATGTGACAATATCTAAATCTACCTTTTCATAGTAGTAATACAAACACACAATAGCAGTAGATAGAACACATATATATCCAAAGTTTAGTTCTATAAACTCCAAAAAACTATATCATATTTATTATAGAATCATATATAAGTGAGGTTTTTTCTTCCAAGAATAAAATGTCAAACTGAAGGATTAAACTGAACACATATCAGCAGATAAAAATTCTCTTCTGAGATTGTAATATTTATGATGTTATTATTCAGATGAATATAATTAGAAGAAGAAATTTTTTTACTCTTGATTAAAGTATGCACATATATCTTGATCAGATAAAAAATGATACTAAATAAGTAGCCTAAATTAATTTATATTGAATAGATCATAAAGAGTCACCATAGAATTTGTGATCTTAAAAATTCCATTGAACATAAATTGAATCTTCCAGAATCTTCAAAACTTAAATTATGAATTAGTTGTTGTAGATATTATAAAATAGTATTTGAAAAATTTTAGTGAGATATTTTCTCCAATAAAATCATATTAGAAATCTATAAATAATTCTAAATTTAAATCCCATGAAATACTGGATCAATATGGGGATCATTCTGACTTAGGTTGATTCCAAAAGTAGAGTTCTAAAACATAAAGTTCAATACCAATTTATGGTTATTAACTTGAGTTATATCACTAATGTGAGGTTACTTATGTTAGGTATATATAGAATGTGAGGTACCTGAACATGACTTTCCATATAAAAATTGAGGTTCCAAAACATAAAATTCAATACAAACACGGGGTTCCAAATATGGGGTTGGATACCAATGTTATATTCAACTACTCTTTCTGAATATTGATTTTAGACTTATTTTTAATTAATTAAAAAACGATATAGCAGAAGACTCTTACATACAATTTAAATATCAACACTGAACATGAACTTCAATAATTATAGGAATAAAATAATTAATTTAATTTAAAGTATAAACCAAAATTCACTCAAAGTATCTTTGTTAGTAAAAAAATGAGGGTTTTTTATGTATATAAATTAATGAAAAACTTTTTGGATAAACATTAATATTCCCAAAACATAAATGGTATGATCAAGACTATATTATAACACCATACTATATAATATTAACACTAATGATGTTATTAAAAGACTTGACATTCATATTCTTATGATCCCAACACTAGTCATAATATTTATTTCTCAATAACTGTATAGAACCCAAATAAATAAATAGTCTCGAGCTAAATGAGAAGCATCATAGTATATTCCCAAGTGGGTTACCCTCATTTGGAAGTTGAAAATTCACTATTTACTCCTATTTTAGAGAATTTCACATGTTTATTAAAAGTGAAACATTCCATTATAGAAAATTCCATCACAAGCACATGCATCACAACTAGTAAGATACTCAATTACACTATGATAATTTGATCACAAGGATCTAACACATTAAAAACACCCATTAGTGGAATTATAATTAGTGAAAACTCAATGGTATAACTTTATAATTCACACAAAACTCCATAGAGTCTCAAATATTCTATAAAAAGTATTTCAAATTTTTAATCAAATCATAGAACAAAAGAGATAGATTAAAAAGACATTGATGGATTCCTCTTTCATCCTATAAGGAATCAATACCACCATGTAGTAAGATTTTTATTAGAGTATACTTAGATCCTATGAAATTATAAATTTGTAGTTACACCACAACATGTCATCTATTACATCTATCTCTTATTGTCATCACATCCACTGATGTACAATACAAGATCCTAATTTCAAAATTCACCACCCAATGTATCTAAGACAACATATTGATATCAATATCATAGAAAATGATGTGGATGTTGATAAATCTCCCAAAAATATATCCCATATAAACTATTGGTGGATTCAATCAAATCAATCACAAAATCATAAACTTGTGATATATGTTGCATGATTTCCCATCCTTTAGTATTATGGTTTACATACTAAAGTCTGGTCCATGTTCCATCAATAATATTCATTCTTAAGAATACATTAGTCGCTCTCAGCCTTTGTAAAGTCCTCTATCATGACTATATTGGCTATATTCCCATAGTAAACTTATTCTAAACTATCATAGCCAATATCCACATGTGCCTAACTCCAAAATCTATTCTAACACTATGATACCTATCTATGAAATCTTGGTAAATGAAATCCCCTATCCCACCACTACTAGCCTAATTATTAGTGACTAGTGCTGAGTTATTTGTAGAAAATGATGGGAGGCAATACCTATAGATATAACGTGTCACCTACTATCACGTAATGACATACACCATGAAATAAGTGATATGTAAATTAATAAATAAAATATATTAATATATAAAAAATATTTATACTATAATGTAACATAATATAATGAAATCATTAGATATAATGGTTCATCCCAAGTATATTTCATCTTGAACACTGGTGGTATGAGTGTGGTCGATGGAATGAGAACTCTATGTCATCAAATACCATAACAGCCATCCCTCTCCAGCCTCTATGATCATCCATCATCTTCTTCTACTGATCTTCATGAACATAAAGTGAAAAATGAAAAATAATACTTACATGGGAAAGTAATAGTACTCAGTATGATAATCTTAAGTAGTGAGAAAACTCCATTAATATCTAGTGTTTATTTTCATAAATAGTAAATAAATTATATAAAAACCATCATCACCTAATGATATCATCAAACATAACAATATTCATGATAAATTTTTATCAAGCTACCCATATCTCACTTTTATCACACTTAAAAAATAGCAGTGTTTACTTATATAATTTATTCATGTTTCTTTAGAAATGAATAGTAAGTTCCTGCATAGAATACATCCTACTAAAGTGTCACCAAGAACTAATAGCTCAATCTGGTATCCCACTCATTAGAGAAAATACCCTAAGTATAACCCTAACCATTTTTTCCCATTATATCCTGGATTTTGGAACTCATCTACACTATATTTGAATGGTATTTGTGAAATAAAAATAACATCAAAAAATAATCATCTGATACCACATCCATTAATAGATTTTCCACCTAAAAATTACCCCATATGCACCACTTTGGATGCTATAGGAAATAAAAATTTCAATTATCTATGAAATTTTAGAGTAAATACATATATCCACTTCTACAGTTGTATATCTAAATGTTTGAGAAAATATATGTCTCCACGACTAAATTTTTATATATAGTTCTCTCAATCCCAGTGTTGTGGGTAGGATAAGAGATAATATTTGGTCAATATTCATCCACCTAAATCCCAGAGTTATAGGATAGAAATAGTGTAAACACTCAAGTGAATTATCATTTATTTTATTCTTGTGTCTATTATGTTAAAGGTTCTACCCAACTTCACTTATCCCATACCAAATATGCTAGAATAATACCCATATTCATCTATCAAATTGACAATATTTAGTCTATCTCAACCTAGAGTTATGGGTGATTAAGAACAAATATATATATGATTCATCACTAATATCTACCTAGATTAGTGGGTTAAAAGTTAATGTTCACTGTCATCTCTCTCTCTATCCCTAGTCAAAGGTTGAGTGAAAAGGAAACCACCACAATATATCATCATCAATATCACTCTATAAGACTCGTTTCCACCATGATGTGTGATGGAAACCTATATATTGATTTTATTTATTCTTCACTAAATTTAATGTGTTGGTAGATCTATACCTATGAATCCAAATCTAGTGTTTTTTTATGAAATTTGTAATTTAAGTGCCTAAAATTTAAGAAAGAATATAGAATTACTAAAAAAATATATAAATTTTATCTTGAATTATAATTTCAATGGAATTATATTTATCTTATTGAGATATTTCAAGAGATATATGGTAGGTTTAGTGAATCGTCCAAATAAAAAAATTATCAATAGATAACTAAAATTTTTCCTAAAATTTATCTCTAAATTTCCTCAAAATCTATGATTTTGATTTAAATTAATCCAAAGGAATTATATTCATTTCATCACATAGAATATAGATCTAAAAGTATTTATTATAATTCAAATAAAAACCCCATTAAATTGAATAGATAGTTGTATTCCTTAAAAACTATCTAAAAAATTTCCCATAATATATGCATCACATTTATAGGATTCTTTGGCTATTAGAATCATTTTGATAAGGAGGAAAACATACTAAAATTTCATATCCAGATTCAAATATTTAACAATACAAAATGATGATATAATTTTAATCTCATAAATGATGCATCAAAATTAAATAACCATACCTTATCCATGTTGATCCATCATTTTTTAACAATAATCCTTCAATCTGAATATTACCTCTATGGTGGATGAATTCCTCCCCCAAAACCAAGCCTACATCTCCTTTACTCTAAAATATATATATATATATATAGGTAGGGTCTAGGTCAAGATGACATTTTAATAAATTTTATTAGTTCTCTAAAAATTATCTCTAATAATGGTGAAATGCCTTAACAGCATCTAAAAATTCATAAAATATTATCTTAAGATAAATCCCCATTCCAAACCAAATGTAAAAGTTCATTTCTTAATCTAAAAATTTGTTAAGGATTAATTTATAGTTTTACCATTTTTAACTAAAAATATAATTTATATTTAATATTTTTTTGTCATTAATTTAGACACTAAATTAGCTCATATAATTAAAATGAGTGATAATAAATATAATGACACTAAAATTGGTGTTGAATTCTAAGTATAGTCAAATTCATTCTTGGGTGTAAACCCAAATTGTTACATTACTTTTTACCTTCATAACTAATTTTTTGTTAAAAAATAAAATTGGATCTCTTAATTAATTTTAATGTCCTAATTATAAATATGAAATTCATTTTATTAAATTAAAACTCTAAATGTGATAAATTTAACTTTTAAGGGAATAAAAATAATATTTTGTTAAAACATTTTTTCTATTATAAAAATATTTCATTTAAAATTAATTACTAATATTTATGTATCATCATTATTTAATTATTGCATGAATGATAACTTTTTAAGTGTAGAATATTTTATTTTTAATAAATTATTAACTTCTACATAAGAATTACATGATAGTTATAACAACTTTAATATACTCATTAGTTATATGTATACCCAATTGATACATATATTTAATGAATATATGGTGATCACATTAATCTTTGTCATTCATATATATATCATAGTGTACTTATCTAAAAATCATTAATCATATTCCCTCATTTCTTCCTAAAAAATTTTATTATATTTTTAATGTTTTTTATTTTTTCCAACAATTATACTTGGTGGTATGATTCTTATAGTGATCATGAGTAAGAATATTTCAAGATTATGGGTTTTTTATTTACTTATGTTTATATTCCTCCTATGATTTTCATAATTTTATTCCATATATGTTCCTTGTAATAATAATTTCCATTTTATTTTATATTGTAATATTATAACTTTATAAAATAAAGAATTTTTTATTTTATGTTTGTATTGCATGTGAAATAATTAATTCAATTTCAAAACATATGGATAATATATAAGGAAAAACTATATTAAAATTTGGGGAGATACAGTCAGGACTCCTCTTAATATGGTGATGAAATCGAGTATAAACCCCTATTCCTATCTATAATATACAAGGGGTTGGAAAGTAGCATTCAAGGTATAAGTCACTCAAATATGATTCATTACCAAACATAAATTTATAAATAAAAATGCATGGAATTTCATGAAACAAGTCAATTCCCCATATATAAAATCCCCATGATATACTACTTCAAATAAAAAATAAAAATAAAAAACTCATCCACCCAAAGCTCCACTAGCTCTAAATAATTATGTCTAAAACCATATTTATTATAGTCTTTTCAATCTACCAAAAACATCCCCATCATAATCCTACAAATTTGAAAATAGCGTATAAAAATATGAGTAAATATAAACAAACCCATTATGTTCTATTATTTCCATGTGTTTAGTTGTATTTGCTTTCAATATGAGTAGTTGTTATTTCATTGAAAAGGATTCTAATATATGAAGGTGTGATGTAAAGAATTAATCAAATGAATCTACTTTTTTTAGACCCTGTGTTCACATATTCAAATATCCCTTACATGTGATGATTTGAGGGATGATTATCAGTTAAATACAAATAATAAGGATATGGAATATTTTTTATAACATTTAGGTAATATTTTGAAAGAATCAAGTTAGTGGTGAGATTCTATACTAGTTGAAGTTATGATAAATCATGAGAAACCATTCAAATTGTACCACATATAAATGTTGTTGAATGGTGAGTTGAATAGAACCAAAATAAAATCTTCAAAATATAGTATATGGAACAAAATAATTTGAAGTGGTTGGGAATTCATTTTAAGAATTCTAAAATTTACAAGTATTTATGAATTTTATAAATTCCAAAATCATACAGGACATCTATGTCCTATGAAAGGGATATCACTTATACTCCATTATGATGATCTCAAGGTTTGTGTAAAGATCATCTTGCATATGGTGAATAAAAATATAAAAGGAATGTTGTGTGTAAAAATCATCCAGGCCTGTGTAAACATGAAATCTATGTTTCATAAGAACCAATTCACCTAGATAAATTGTAAAAATTGAAAATTAATTATTGTGTAAGAATCATCCCACTATTGTGAAAGTATCATTCAGTGTTGTGTACGCATGAATTCTTCTCTACATAACCATAAAACTAGTCTATGTAAATATCATCTAGCTGGGCATGAATGAATACTTTTCTACTTAAAGTTGAATTTTTCTTTGTGTAAGCATGAATACAGTCTACATAAGAATCAAAACTTAAAAAAATGGATTTCTATAGATTGAATGATAAAGTTTCCATATTTAATATCTAGAGAAATGAATCAAATTATATGATTAAAAAACTAAAATTCAGTGGTTAAAACATCACTAAAATAATTTTGATTCAATCTAGTGGTCAATTGAGTGAGTTTGTTGATAAAGAATAGGAAATTTGATTAGTTTTCAAGAATAATGAAAATTTAAATGAGTCAAAGCTCAAGATTTTATTCATAAATTGAATATCACAAAATCATTTTTGATTTTTTTTAGATGAGGAAGATTAATTTTGTTTTATTAAAGTAAATATTGGTTGAGATAGTGGTTGAATATAAAGTGAGATATGTTGTATCATGGAATAAAATAATCATATCAAGACTGTATTTTTTTGGGTTGTTGTTAATACATAAATAAAGATTATTTATGGTGATTTTTTGAAGTAGATAAAAAGAGTTTCATTTTTTGAGTTTTTTATTAGAGTTTTGAAGCTTCTAGTTTGAGGAGAACATAGGCTAAGGAAATTTTGGTAATTTTATGATCCAATTATGGATATTTATTTCAGTTAGAGTAAATTAATATTCTTGACTAGATATCCTTTGATATTTAAAAGACTATTGAAAATAGCATTGATCATAATGAAAAATTGTGTATGAGACATGAAACCCATGCATGTAGAACTTGTGATAGGTAGAAAGGAATTATAGTGAGAGATATTAATCTTTAAAGAATTAATAAGTTTTATTAACTCACTAATTATGAAGTATCTAAGATAATAGAAGAAAAACAAGGAGATTGGATATGGGATTTTATTATAAGGAGAAGAAGACCAGAACAACCAGGTATTTAGTGTAGTGAGGAAGATTCAGATAGTTAATGATATGGAGAGAGTTTGAAGACTGGAAAAAATAATCAAGATAATTGGTTTTTAAAGTTATTAGATTAATATGTATGATAAAATCAGTGATCCATTCTATTCATGGATGAAGATCATGTTAATATGGTAAAAAATTAACCAGGAGATGATAGAGATCTTTATTTTTGTAGTTCCAAACTTCAGTGGTACGTTGTGTGAAGTTGCATTCTCTAGTGAGACTCTACTTCTAGAACACTTTATGACTTGTTTTAGGTTTTTGAAGTATCATGGGATAGGATAATGACTACCCATATCCATTATAATTGATAAAAAGGCTATTGTGGATAATCTATGGATTGGGGGACTAACCAACCAGGGCAAGGAGTATGATTTTACAATTAAAACTAGTAAATCCTTGTGTGTTATATTTATTTCATTTATATTATATATTAGGTATGGTATAGTTATTATAGTTTTAGTGGATCACGGTACTAACCAACTATAGAGGTTAATTTTAAGATAATAACTCATAAAAATAAAAAAGGTACCATCGATTCACTTCCTCCCCCTCTATGTGATCTCATTATTCTAAGGGGACATCAAGTGGTGTTAGAGTGTAGGTTCCCTTTGAAAGATACAAGAAGAAGATGATAATGAAGAACATAAATTTTTTAAACATAAAGTGTGTTCTAATGATTTTTGGGAGGAACTATCATGTATTTAATAGTAAGATGATTCACTGCCTTCTATCTATTATCTTGGAAGTAAGAGATGCAGTGACTGTGGGATTTCCACCTATATTTAAAGATTCTCCAATGAAATTCATTGGAAATAGAATTTTGGAAGTTGATTTCAAATCCCAAAATCCCATATTGATGTCTCTATCATAAAAGGTATAAAAAATTCATGGGACTTAAAACTATAAATGAAATTTGGGAAAATATGAGAAGTAGTTATGATGGAAACATCAAAGTAAACGAATCCAAGTTGCAAGCATATAGGATAAGGTTTGAAGAAAATAAAATGTATAATGAGGAAACTATCGATGAATATTTTACTATATTTAATGAGATATTCAAAAATATTCATGGGTTTGGTGAGAAGCTAGATGATTCTATTATTTCCAATAAGCTAGTAAAAAACTTTCTAGACAGTTTTTACTCAAAGGTTTAAGCCTTATAATATAGGGAAGATCTATCCCTAGATAAACTTCATAATATTCTCATAACATATGATATGATACAATCCTAAACCATTAAAAATAATTCAAAAGGATTTAAAACTATGATAAATTTAAATATCAAAGATGAATATTTTGTAGAAATAAGTGATTTTAAAAGTGAAAAAGGTGATGAATCCTTTAATTAGATTACAGAACTTCTATCATGGAAGTTCAAATAATGAAAGAATAAAGGAAAGAGTAAGAAACAATTAACTTGATATAACTATAATGGAATTGGACACTTTGTAAATAAATTTCCAAACAAGAAGGCTATAAAATCTAAAACTGGTGAGGAGGAAGAGAAATATCAAAGAAAATTTGTAATAGAAAAAAAAACCAAGTTATAAGAAAATAAGATTGATAATTAATAAGTAATAACATGTTTTAAACATTCAATCATATGATTAATTTAACTTTATTTCTTATTCTGAGAGTGGTTTTGATACCTCAAATAGTGATGGTGAAGAAGATAGTACAGAACTTGAGTATATATTGAAATAAAATTTGAAAGCTATCCTTGAGATAAATACATAGATCAAGAATGATAAAAGAAAATTGTTAAAAGAAACTAACAAACTTGTTATTGATAAATAATATTATAACAAGAAATAATCATATTTATTCAATGATATCAATAAGTATAGATTGAAATTTTTTTATCAAGAAAAGGTGTTTAAATATTTGGAAGAAAAGTTAGATACAAAGAAATAAGAGAAAAATGAGACACAAAAAACATATATTGGGATTCAAAATGAGTTTAATAAGGTTTAATAAGAATTTATAGGGTCATTATAGGTTAAATCTAAGTCCTCTCAAGCTAGTGAGACATAGGATCCAAATAGACTTATGAAATCTGCATCTAATTAGTTCCAAATTGACTTTTTTGTCCTTATAATACAAAACCTAAAAAAACAAATCTGAAAAGTTTTTGGACAATAATACAAGTGGTAAAAACTCTCCCTATTCAAAGAAAAGATTAAATTTTCAGGAAGTCTAATTCCACCTATGAATATGAAGGCTTTGTTTGAGTAAGAATGAACATATTTTCAAATAAATCAATCCATGACTCAAAATTTGTCATATATTCCTGTGAAAAACATATTTTGGTACTTGAATGAGATATATGGTTGGTTTTATCAAAAATTTCATAGATAATTGGTGTGAAAGAATATATTACTATGATATAATACATATGGTGTTAAAGGGATATAAATTTAGAAGATAAGAAAATAATATTTAATGATTGAGAATCTTCATCATACTAAGAAAAAATTCTTGAAAAATATTCCAAACCAACTGAATATAGATACAAAAATTGAGAAACTCAAATAGATATTATATCTAAAGGTAATAAATCTATTTTATAATATAAGGATGAAGTTATTGAGATTTTTTTTACAATTAATGACCTAAAAATCAAGTAAATTTATATTGGAGATGTGGACTAATTGAGAATGAGATGAAAGATTTTATAAAAAATCTACTATCTAAAGAATAAATTATGAAAACTTTAATGCAAGCACAATTCAATGAGGCTGTATTTATATATAAGGTTAAAATGAATACCCCACACAAGGAAATAATTCAAGAAAATAACATTAACATGAAATATATAAAGGATAAAAAGGGAGTTTGAATAATTCCTCCCATAGTGATATCGGGAGGAATGATAAGTCTTGGTTGAGAGGAAACTCTTAGCCTTATTTTTATTAAAGATAAAATATTTCCCTCGTAGTTCCATTATTTTTTACTAAATTTATGATAACATGTATTGAATTAAATTAGAATATTTAAGGTTGTATAGATTGTATATAAAAGATGTCATTTTTCATGGGGTGTTGTAACTACCATGAGGGAGAATAAATAAGTGCAACCTGTGAGGGGATCAAATGATAAAAATATTGTATAAAACATATATTCCATGAAATTTTTTAATTTTTTAATAACTTGTAAAAATTTGATCATTGAGTTAATTTTACACACTATATTCCTTATTTTAAATCCTGAATTTTATTATCAATGGAGGGTGTGTATTAAGTTAAAAAGGAGGATTTTTTCCATCATGTGCTTAAATTATTTTAATATTTTTGTAGATATGAGTGTTGTTAATTTAGTTCATGTTAAATCAAGTAGCTCCTAAAATCAAAAATAATAAGTCAGTATCACATATTAGATTGGTTTATGGATAGCTTTGATCCTTGGTTATTCACTCTTAGTTTCTACACTAGGTTATCCCATATAGACTTAGAGTTGAAAAACTTAAGTCTCATTGCTAATAAAAATATGTGGTTTTATTCTTCTCTCAATAATTGGATAAAGGATATAATTAGAATTTATAAATTAGTGATAAGAATATTAAATGATAAATCCCCTACACATCCTTTTTAATTATTTCAAATGTGGGGGGAATAAATTGGGTTCTATCACACATAGTGATATTTGAGTTTTGGGGGTATTGATAACAAACACATAGGGGTATTTTTGTTCTCATGTGTTGTATTTTTTATCAATAAGAAATTTTTTTGTGATGAATATGTTATTAATATGTTTTGGTGTATAAATAATAATGATGAGAATGAGGATTCTTCGTGAAGACCTTATGTACATAGATTCAAGTGGCCCTTACATGTGATGATTAGAGAGTTCATCCTCAAGAAAATACAAGTACTAAGACTATGGAGTATTATTTACAATTTTTTGGTAAGGTTTTGAAAGAATTAAACTGGTGGGGAGATTCTATGCAAGTTGAAGTTGTGAGAAATCATGAGAAATCATCCAAAGTGTACCACACAAATGGTTTCTAAATAGTGAAATGGATAACACTTGGATGAAGTATTGAGAAGAGTGGATATATCCTAAAGTCATTTGAAGTAGCTATAAATTCATTTATAGAATTATAGAAATTATAAGAATTGATGCATTTGATAAATTATAGATCTATAAGGATCATTTATACCCTACGAAAGGATCATATCTTTCAATTCATAAGGATTATCTCAAAGTTTTCATAAATATAATCCTGTCTCTAGTAAAGAATAATGGAAAAGGAATGATTTATGTAATTATCATCCAGACCTATATAAACATAAACCCTCTATTTTATAAGCATTATTTCATCTAGATACTATAACAACCTAGAATGTATCACTCTATAAACAATAACTAGATCAGTTATTCACAAGACCTCAGACATGCCTCCTCGTATACTAAAGTCTTCTGACAAGTAGTGTGGGTCTAAGATGGTACTGTGGGGAGACTATACCCCATGTCTCAGAGCATTTGTTAGAATAATAAATAACTAAATATCTAACGACCGAGGTATTTATAGAATAATAATTTTAAATTTCTATTAATACTTATGAATAAGATATTAATTTTATGTTAAAGGGGACACTTTTTCCAATAGTTTACTCAACACACAACAAGGGATTTCTCTGAAATCTTACGTTTTACACAATGTTGAGTTATACTGAAATATAATATAATATAATTATTATTTTAAATGGTAGTTAATTCCTAGTTGTTGTATTGGTGGGAATGAATAGAACTAACCGTGTTATGATTAAATATGTTTGTTAAATGTTTTTACATTTATCCAATAAAATTTAGAGGCTTAAAATGATAATGAATCCAATTTTCAGCACAAATACTCTAATATTTTTTAAAAGGTAGTTTTACCGCCTTTTGATGGAGAAACCTTTTAAATATAATTTTTGTCACTTTTATATATTAAATTTGAAAAAATATAATTCTTCTTTATAATAAGGAAATCAAAATTTACTTTGTGTAATTTTTTGGTATTTTTCTGATAAAGTTCGTTTTTTAATGAATAGTGAAAATACTGTATTTTAAGTCAAAACAGTCTTTTCATCTGATTTATTTATATGGTTAGATTATATTTTTAATTGGTTTTAAAGTGTAAATAGATTATTTTTTTACCATTTAATCCAAATTTTGTCATTAGAGGTAATTTCATTTTTAAATTGGTCATAAATAAATGTCAATCTTTTGGTAGTTTTTACTTCTTAAAAATAAGTTTTTTAGTTTTGACAACAGGAATTAATTTTAAAATTAATTTCTGCAACTTTTGTTTTTTGAATTTTTAAAAATGGATTCCATATTTTGAATTAGTAGGTCTAAATTTTGTAAATAGATACCTTTTATTTTTAGACATTATGAATAGTAACATCAGTAAATATTTTATTTACCATGGTTAAAGGATAAATCTGATAAATAAAGGTAACAAATAATATTATAATAATATTAAATTATCATAACACATTTCCTAACCCTATTTTATAATATATTTATGACCATGGGCATCCTTGGGTTGATTCTAGGACCCCATGGAGCCACTTTTGTGTGAAAATGACATTTAATTACTTTTAATTTAAAGTTAAGGAAAATATAACCTAAACGTGTATCTTTTACTAAAACAATTTTTATATGGGGTTATATAAGTGATATATTTGACTATAAATAGTCATTATAAATATAAAAATATTTTCTACATAATGGTACTTTATTTATAATTTTTAGACATCAACTAAATAAATTTTATTTATGACACAATGGTGATGTAGTGATTACCTTATTAATGAAATATTTAAATAAATGAGATTATAAATATTAAAATAAATTTATTTTTAAAATTTTTATGCCATCCACGAATTTTAGGGATTATTATGAATCTTTATCTTTGAATTAATGAAGCTTTTTTGAAAGAATAATTTTTTTATGGATTTTTAAAAAGTCATGATATAAATAGTATAAAAATTGACATAAATGAGTTTTTAAATTAATTAATATTTTCTTAAATTATATAATAGTCCTAAAAATATAATATTCGTCCAAATAACATATATGATGCTAAAAATTTCATCAATGATCCATTTTTTAGTCTCTTGGCATTTTATAGTAACTATGGTATCCATATATTATGAATATACAAGAAGACATAGTAAAAGTTAAATTGGTTTACTAAGGGTTAAAGCTAAAAGATAAGGTTAATTTTATGAACTAAACTTGTCTAAAATATATTTTTTTAGAGGATTTCTAGCCATACTCATATTATCTTTGAAATATATCACTTTTTTGTTATTATAATTCGAAAATCAATTAATAATAAAATAATATTCTCAAACTTTCCTAAAGTGGCCCTCCTCCCACTTATAAAAGGACACCACCTCTAACCCTTACTCACACATCTCAAGCCCCATTTTCTCATCTAACATATTCCCAAATAATCTCCCAACATTCCTATATTCATCCTTGAATCCTTAATTTGGTCATAATTCAATTAAAGAAGGCCTTTTAGCTTGAATCAAAATGAGTTACCCGATTTGAGGTAATGTCTTCTCTCAAGATTCTTTCATTTATTTTCCTTCTCCAACCCCCTAAAATCTCATTATTCAATTATTTTAAAACAAAACCAGTATATTCAATATACTATATTGTTTTTATTATAATTATTCAAACTACACTTACACACACATTCGTCTAATGGGAATAGAACATACTGTTTCTGTGCACGGCGAACCATTGCCTCATGAAACGATGATTGTTCAATATTATCCTGCCACCCCTTATGGTGGCCATTATGATGGAACTATAATTATATATGATATTTATGATATTTATTTTATCTATATACTTCTTTAATTCTCATTTATAACATACCTTTATGCTTTTAATGTTGTATATATATGATAATTTCATTTGAGAAAGTGCAAACTACTGCCACCTCAAAGTGATATGACTCATTCATGCTATACACGAAACATATAAATGATGGAATTAATGAAATTATGTAACATATATAACATATATATTATACTATATTATATTATAGCTATGTATAATTTAGTTTTCATTCCTTTAAATATGAAAAAGAAATGAAAGTAGTGTTCATGTGTATGTACGGCTTACTGTCTCCATAAACGGTGAATTTCATTTCTTATATACAAATGATATGGACTATTATAAATACATATATAATGGATATATATGATATATAAATCATTATTATCATTCTTTATATAATTTAATTTTTACCACATAGACAATTTATAATTATAAAAGGTTCATTTTTTACTCAAGTTATGAACATCGACAAAATGTCTGATATGAACTCAAATAATTAACAAATTATTATAAAAAGGTAATAAGTGATATAAAAGGAATAATAAAATTTAAAAGTATTTTGAATCAAGTATAAATTAACTTAATTTTATTATGTATGAATAACAAGGAACATACGAGACAAGTCGGACTCGAGGTAATGGACTTTGTCTCAATCTCTTTCATTGAGGCATATTTTGATAATATACACCTCCTTATTTTACACGGTGTATAATAAACCCATTTTACTTTTACTTTAATTTAAATGGAATATTTTTTCTAGGTATCATTTTACTAAATGAAAAAAGGAATATTTTTAACGTATGCAGTGACAACGACCTTTCTGCCGCCGTGAGCATTATTTGATATTTGGCTTCCTTGATAAGTCGTGATGTTTTTAAACATAAAATAAAAATCATATACCCTTTTTACCTATTTTGGTATTGAAAATGGTTTTGAAAGTGGATTTACTATTTAAATATCTTGAAATTGTTTCTTGTTATTGAAAAAGAAATTTTATGATTGAAATGTTGATATTTACAATCTTTTATGTGTGATGATTATATAATGGTACTTGGATATTTGATGGGTGGTTACGTGATAAACCAAATGATGGGTGGTTCCATGATAAACCAAGTACGGGTGGTTATGTTATAACCTCCAATTAATTGGGTATGGAATTTGGTCGTATAGCTATTCTATTTGTAATAAGGATTTATGAAAGTCGACCGTGTGGTTATTCCATTTAAGTATATGTCCCAAGTTTACCTTTTATATGTTATGTGTGATTTCTATGGGTTTTATGGTAATATTTTGGTTACAAAAGGGTAAGAAATGAGCTTTTATTTAGTGAATATTATTTACTACTTCATAAAGATAAAAGCTATTACTTTATGATAAATTATTCATGGTTTACACGTTGTTTTGAAAACAAACAATTTTTCTTCTTTATTTATCCCTTACTGAGCTTTTTATGCTCATCCCAAGTTTTTGAAATGTTTTTCACAGGACTTAAAGTGTAATAGGGTCGAGGATGGTATCAAGGAAAATTCATTCCATTTAAAACATTGAACTAAACATGTTTCATTGTTTTTAAGAGTTTTTATTTTATGAAATAATAATAATACTGATTAGAAGTGTCTACATGTAATATTAAAGTTGTTATGTATAAGTTATAAACTAATTATCTAAAGATATAAACCTGAAATGATCTTTAATGTGAATTATTAACTTAATTCAAGATTATGTAATGTTTAAGGCCAGTTCCTTATAAAATATCATCCACATCAGAGTAGGTATAAAGAATAAATAAACTGCCTGCGGGGGCTGGGTGAGTTGGTTCAAGGCGGTGGCGTCCTGTCGTCGAGGTTCCGGGTTCGATTCCTCGCAAAGGCAATGCACACTATATGCCAGCGATCCTCTCTTCCCCTTGACCCCATGTGGAACTGGACCAAGCCCAAGGATTGGCCACCTTGGGCCTAGCTAGGGACGTGTGGTACGTAGGTGGGCAGGCCAGCTCAATACCTCGTTACCCAACAACACGTTTTAGCCCCACCGTTGGTGGTGGGGTGGTCAGGGCTTGGGGGTTGAGGGGAAGGTCGCGGGGTCAAGTCCCCGGGCTTTCAATTTACATGTAATTTTCTTCCTTGTGTGTGTGCTACTTTCGCGGTTATACCCCAATTTTAAAAAAAAATAAAGAATAAATAAACTAGAAATACAATACAAAAATAAATTGTTAACATATAACATACAAAACATACACTTATTACCCACTAGGTTGGTTACATGTAAAGACCGTAATAAAATAAAATAAACGAATTTTATCCACTACATTCCCCAATCCAAAAATTATCCCAATATCCATGTACTCATCTGATCTATCCCTCTCAATCAAACCCCAAGGATCACCTCAACTAGTGCCTAAAATAAAGTGAGAGTCTGCTTGGATAACCAAGTAGAGTGGAAGCCTGAGTAGGGTATGAGTACATACCATAGTAAAGAACCACCAATATGGTCCTCTATTAACTGACATATGTTATGATATGTTCATAAAATGTGCTCAGCTGAAATAAATAAATAAACCATTTTTTATCTTTAGATCTGTTACCCCCAATTTTCATACCTACTTCGACCAGTGTAGGGGTGTATCTGAGAAAGTCACAATGACTATTCCAACCCAATAACATGTGGAATCCAAATCCATGATATCCCCAACTATATATTCATGGCCCTGGGGACCCATCCCACAAAATTACAAGCCTCTAATCTCTAAATCCATGGCATCTCTAAAACCATATCATCACGGCTATGGGGACCCATCCCATAGTAATTTGTGTGTATGTCTCCAAATCATAGCCCCCATAAACATATATCATGTATCTGGGGACCCATCCAATAGTATTTCATGAATCCCACTCCAAATCATGGAATCAATAACCCTTTCTCATAGCTCCTAAGGCCATCCCATGGAAATTTGTGAATCTATATCCAAAGCATGGTATCCATAACCATATCTCACATCTTCAGGGACCCATCCCACAGAAGTTTGTGTGTCTGGATCCAAATCATGGCATCCATAACCATGTATCAGGTAAGGGGACCCATTCCATAGTATTCCATGCATCCAGATCCAAATTATGGTAACCATAACCATATCTCACATCTCTAAGGACCTATCCCATAGAATTCCATGTGTCTAAATCCAAATAATTATACTCATATACATATATATAGATCCAGCCTCATGGAAGCCCCAAGCATTGTGCTCCATATTCATGGTATATTCCATCCATGAACATGGATCCAAAACATTGAATCCCAAATTCATGTCTAATAACAAGTCACCTCCCCTTGGTAATTTTCCACATCGAATAAAGAGAAGGAATAAGGGTTTGTTAAACTCTCATGCCCATCATCAACATCTCAACCCCATTGGATCCCACGTCTATTTGGTTTTAAGGTAAATACCTGAAATCATCTCCAACTATGGGCATTCATACCCTCTTACATTTGGTTTTCCAATGATCCACCCACTTAGGTCACTTAGGTCACAGTACCTAAAAGGAACCCTCATAAGGGTCTTTGATTTTAACCAAGGTCTCTTAGGTCAACACATGATTCTCTAAGGACACTTCATCCCTTGACAACATCAACAGGGTATCATGGACTCATTGGATACAAGGGAATTTTCCACATAGTAAATAGTCAAGATACATAACATGTCTAATCTCAATCCTCAAGGTCGCTATAGGTTGGTTCACCACCCAACCTTATCCCAGTATACCTAAGGTCTATCCACCTAGGCTTGGTCATAAGATAAGGGAGATAATCACTCATCCCATACTCATCTCAAAAATCTAGTTTATCCTCACCTCCCAAGAGGACTGGAGTCCACCCAATTTCTCAATTTCCATGGCCTTAGACATCAGAAACCAAGGTAAACAAGTCAATAACAAGGACCCTCATGGACTTGGAACTCTATACAGTATACCCAATCATTTCATATTTAAAGTAAAACACTTTATTAAACAATTTCATAATCCTTATTGGAGAGACTACATAGAACATTCAAAATAAATTATGTATAATCGATAAGGGTAGGTATACAGGACCACTTACCTTAAACTGAAAAAAAAACCTTTTAAACAGCCTAGAATCTTTCATCGAGGATCACTAAGCCCATCTGATCATCATCCAAAACATATAAGGACATAATGCATGTTAAGGAATTCAAAAAGAAATTATAAAAAATTACAATTAATTAAACTATTTAATTTAAAAGGGAATAAATTCATAAAACTCACTAGTTAATCACATCATATTGAATCCTTGACCAATCGGATGCATTATACTCCTGACACACCCTTATTCCTAGGCTCAACAAAATCCCTAGTTTATATCACTAATTCAACAGACCAATAAATTAATTTAGGGAAAAATACTTGAAAAATCCAAATAGTGATGCACCTTCACTGAAACCACAATGGACGACATAAAAACCACATCTCATGATTTCTTTTATGAAAGCCAAGAAAAATACCCATCCCTTTCAGACGATTACACAAAGATTTGGTGGAATTGACACTCAAACTCTAAACAAAATAGAAAAAATAGTGGAAAACTATGGAAATAATAATAGAGGGAATTAAAGGAAGATATTTCCTAGAAACATTGTTTGATTGCACCCAAAAATTCCACAAATAGTGGGGGATTGAAGAATAGTGGGAGAGTCAGTCATTAGATCTCACATGCATGTGCCTTGTCCAACAATAAAAGGGGATTAGACCCTTTTTAAAAAAATTCAAACATCCTTTCAAGGTGTTACCAAAGGGACCACACAATGAGTCACCTTATCAAGGGGGTTAGGCCCTCTATACCAAACTTTCACAGCATGGCCTATTGGTCACACCATGGATGGTATACTATTGTAACTTTGTAGTAGTCCGATCATCCTTCCTACAACATCCTTTAAAACCCTCAAGTCACCAATTGAGCCTCAAATCCAATCCTAATACCCTATTTTCAAATGTTTAAACCCTCAATGTAACATCCCAAATCAGGATTCACTGAACCCATATCCCAATCTGGTGGGTCACATAGTCTCAAGGGATCCTCCTCATATGTCAGAGGCTACCGACTAGTAGTGAGGGTGTGAAGGTGGTACTGTGGGGAGACTATACCCCCTTATCAGAGTGGAATAGCAGATAAACTAGATAAATATAAATTGCAGCGGAATCATATATGAATAAAGTGAAAGATAAAATAGTGGGATAATAAATAAATAATTATAGAATTGGAAATAACTAACAAATTATAATAATAAAAAATACAGTGAGGAAATTTTAATACATGGATTCATGGCATGCTGATATAAAAAGAGGGTAACAAGGTAATAGACATACAATCATGCTATACAAAAAGTAAAAAACTAAAAAAATGATTCTCCACTATCATCTCGAGCGTAAACTTAGTCCTATACTTTTAAGATCCAATTATGGGTGAGCATATCAATGTCCTATGGTAGGGCCTTTTCTCTTATCAAAAACTACATACAAATAATCTTCTCAAGTTTATCACCCAAATGGATCTAAATCATCCTAAGGTATATCCACCAAGTCCCTATCACAATGTATAGGAGAGAATATCTCATCTTGAAAACCTTATCCAACCTCGCCTTTTAAGAGGTCTGGAGTCCACCAGGTTTCTAAATGAACATGGCCTTGAACATCAGTGACTGAGGAAAATAACCCATTAGTAAGACCCTTGTGGTATTTAAACTTTGTGTGATATACCAAAGAATTTCATATTTAGATAAAACATTTTATTAAAAAAATTCATCACCCTCAATGGTGATACCTTATAGCACGTCCCTGATAAAAAATTTATAACACATAAGGGTAGGTACGTAGAACCACATACCTTAAACCGAATTGAATCCCCACATTAAGAAGTCTGTCACCTCTCATCGAGGCTTTCTAAACCCATCCATCCATCATCCAAAACTCTTAAGGACCTAATATACATCAAGGAATCCAAAAAAATAATTATAACATTTTATAATTAATTAATCTATTTAATATAAAAATGAATAAGTTCCTAAAACTCACTATGTCACCCCATCACACCGAAGCTATGAGAAACTGAGTGTGTTCTACTCCTGACACACCCCTAGTCCTAGGATACACAAAATCTCTAATTTATATCATTGATTCAATAGAACAATAATTTAATTTAGGGTAAAACCCTTGAAAGGTACAAATAGTGATATACCTTCATAAAAACCATAATATATAGCATACAGACCATATCTCGAGACATCATCTATACAAGATAAGAAAAATATGGGTCCCTTTCAATTTATTCCACCATTATCCAATGGAATCAACACTGAAACCCTAAATGAAAATGGAATAAATTATTTTCCAATCATTGAATAAAGTACTGAGGGATAGGGGGTATGATATTACCTATAAAAGTCATTATATATCACCCAAAAACACCCCAAATGTTAGGGGATTGAAGAAGAGGGGGAGATCTGGTAGTCATCCATCCCATGTGTTCATCTTGGCCAAGAAGAAAAGGGGATAGACTCCTTTTTTAAAAGTTAGAAATAGCCTTTAATAGTGTGACCAAAGGGGTCATTCCATGAATCACCTTGGTAGGTGGGGGGCTTTCCCCCTTGTCCCAAACTTTCATGAAATGACCTACTGGTCATTTCATGAATGGTTTGTGGCTGCAACTTTGTAGTATCCTAGCCACCTTCCCTTCCTACAATGTCCTCCCAATCCCCTGAGTCGCCACCCTATCCTTGAACCCCATCCTAAAACATTTGTCTAAAATTTTTAAACCCCCAAGTTCTCAATATGAGTCCTAGTTCTCAAAAAAACCATCCATTAAAGTAAAAATTCATATTCCTACTAGATTGTATAACCCTTTTAAACACTGGGTATTACAAATACATTAGAAAAATGGAAAATTATTGGTTGCATAAGCATAATACTATTATTTCATAAGCATAATTCAGTATTGTGTGTGTGTAAAGTATGCTCAATATAAGTAAAAAAAATACTCTGCATAAACATCATTTGGTTGAATCATAATAAATTGTTTTCTACATAAGGACGATTTTTTATATATGTAAGCACGAATCCAGTCAGTATAAATATTAAGACTTACAAAATTTTTGGGATTTATATAGAATAAATGATGAAATTTCTATATTTAAAATCTAAATAAATAAATCAAATAAGAATATTCCAAATTTGAACTTTAGTGGTTAAATAATCACTAAAATAATGGTGATTCAAATTGGTGGTCAAGTGAATGATCTTATTGATAATGAAGAGGAATTGTTTTGACTTTTAAAGAATAATGAATATGTAAATGGGTCAATTATTAAGTTTTTCTTTATATGTAAATATAAAAAAAGAATCATAATTATTAATGAGCTATAAAAGACTGATTTTTTTATAATAAGGGAAAGATCGGTTGAGATTTAGTTTATAGATAAAGAGAGTAATATTGTGTTGTGAAAAGAAATAGTCATGTAAAAATAATATATATTTTTTATATTTTTGTGAATATAGAAATAAATATTATTTCATTTGATATTTAGAAGTGAATAGAAATTTTTTCATTTGATGGGTTTTTCTTAGAGGTTTGAAGGTGCTATTTTTAGGAAAACACAAGCCAAGGACAGATTGGTAATTTTATTTATAGATATAGTATGCACTGAAGATATTTTTAGAAGCACGATTATAGTCATGTGGTATCCAAAAGTTCTTATTTTATGATCATTCTTTTAGATAGAGGCAAAAAATTCTTCAAGGTATTCCATTAATATATATTGATTTCAGTTTGAGTAAATTATTTTTATTTACTAGAGAGGCTTTTATATTTATGAGACCATTGAAAACAACATTGAGTGGGAAGAAAAAATGGTGTATGAAACACACAACTCATGCTTTCAAAAAATCAATGAGAGTTACTAAGGAAGTATAGAAAGAGAGATGAATCTTTATAGAAGGAATAAGTTGGATTAACTTGATACTTATGAAATATTAAAGAGAAGAGAAGAAAAATAAGGATACAAAAGTCAGAAGTTCATTAACGGGAGAAGAAGACCAAAATAACTTAGTACTTAGTTCAATGAGGTAGATATAGAATCTCGGTGAATAGAGAGAGTTTCAAGACCATTATAAATTATTGGGTGCATTATATTTTTATGTTCTTGAAGGAAGGTACATGAATAGATCAATGATCCATTCTATTCATAGTGGAAGATCATCTTTGGGTGGTGTAGAAGTAACTAGGAGATGACAAAGGTCTTTGTTGTTGTGGATCCAAACTTAAGTGGTATACAGTGTGAAGATACATTCTTTATTGAGATTCTAGATCCAAAACACTATGTGACTCAATATTGGTGTGTGGGGCCCTATGGGATGGCATAATGACTACCCACAACAATTGTAATTGATAATAAGGTTATAGTGGTGAATTTGTAGTTTGGGGGATGGACCAACCATGGAAATAAGTATGGTTTTACAACCAATCATTTTGAATCCCAATGTGATATGCTTCTTTTATTTTAGTTTCATAAAAGGCGAGGGTGATTCCTTACTGTTTTATTATATCAAGGTATTAATCTACCATAGAGGTTGAGTTTAAGAGGTGAACTCATAAAATGAAAAAGGGGTCATTAATTCACACCCTCACCCTATATATGATCTCATTGATCTAAGGGAACATTAGGTTCATCCCCTAACCCTTATATCTCATTATTATAAGAGTATACTAATACATAAATGCATGAAGAAGATAAAAACAAAAAAAAATCACCATTAATTTTTCCAAGCATGCCCACAAATCACCACAAATACTCGCTCTAAAAATCAAATATACTTACTTAAATATATATAACTCACTTAATTAAAAGTAAATAATAATAAAAATAAAGTGTCCCCTGCATTCTAGTTACCACCAACTAAATTTTCAATGCTCCCAATGATAAAAGCATTACTTCTAGTCTGAATTTGGTCATGTGTGAGGGGAGTTTAGTGTACTACTCATTCAAATTCATAATAATTCATCCCCCTTTAGATGTTGGGATACACATGGTCTTCAATATTAGGTGGTGTTTATATAGTTAATGATGATCTCGCATCACTACTTAAATGACATAAACATGAAATAAATATAACAAATCCCATATTATTTCCTCATTCAATTACTAGTTCTCCACCTCATTTTATAAACTATTACTACTCAAGAAACTTATATGAGAACTTAAATAATCACAGTTTTCTTAGGATTACATGAAATCTCTATTAATGAGCATAATATTATTATTATTAACAAAAAAATCACCAAGAACCATTGATAATTAAAATATTTTTATAATTGTTTAGTTTTTATTATAAACCATCAATAAACACAATACTTCTATTTTTACTCAACTTTTATTCAAAAATCATCCACAATACCCACCAAATAATCTTATACAATTTATGAATCCATATCTATAACCTTAAGTACTTTCATATCTCACTTAATTACTCTTCCAAAAATTCCACATGATCATCAACACCATCATTGATTCTAATATTCCTATGAATTAACTAAATTTATAATCACCACATTTAAAAAATATCATCAAAAATATAAACTGCGTTAAAAATTCCATCCATCATTAATAAAATAATAAAATTTAGGATCATTAACAATATACAAATTTAATTATCATCAAAAAATTAAACCATCAAAAAAGTCAATAATAATCATTTTCTCATATTAATATAACAAACAATATCTAACCATATATCATATGTTCCATTTAATTTTCCACATAATTTATTCCTCTAAAATTTTATAATAAACATAAATTCATTCATCTAATATTTATATTACACTTCAATTAATAAATTATGTTATAATTATCATGTAAATTTATAAAATTTCTTTTTATAAAATTAAGTAAGAAAAAACATCATTTCCAAACATATCATACGAAAATTTAGTCATGAGTATTTCTATATTATTTTAAATATGAGATTAAATTATTTATAATTTAATCATGATATTACTTACAACAACACAAATTCATATTATATAAAATAATTTTTTTAATGGGATTGGGAAATACGCATTTCCATAAAATTCATCATATCTCATCATTAACTATCATCCCATCAAAAAATACTCATTAATAAAATAATTCCTATATTATATCTTTTTAAAAAAATATAAAATAAACATATTAAAAAATACATATCACTATATTCCGCCATAATTCCATAATCTATGATTTCAAAACATTATAAAAATATATTATAATTATTTTTATCATAATTCTTTCATGAAAAGTTCCCTCTCAAATATTTATTTTTCCCCTATTATTTTGAATTATCTCATTAATACAAAAATATAAAATAATTATACACCACATTCCTAATATATTCCTTATTAAATAAGTTTTTTTATTTGATGAAATTATTTTAGTATTCAATTGGGGAAGAAATATAACCATATATCAAGTTCTAAATAAATATACCTTTATCAATACTTCCTTACTCACTACATTAATATAAGTGTTCAAATGAATAAAAAAACATTTTATTATAGTTATAGTTAAAGCATTATATTAAAAATATATATTTTTAAGATTTTTATTACATGTAATATCTAGTGAAAAGTGGAAAATATAAATAAAAAGGTTCATGTATTTCATAATTGAATGGTTTCCTTAATTCAAATCAAGAAACCCTTTACCTTATACATTATCACAATTTCTACACAAAATATTTGGTTGTATAAGTTTTGAAAGTCAATCCATGAAAAGTTGTCATTTTTCTTAGCTTACACTATCATATTCCACCACTTATAAGAAGATCTATCAAATTGGTAGGTAAAAAAGTCTACTTTAAAGTATATAAGAATGAAAAAAATTCATTAATTCTCCTAAACCATTCATTGGCTTCATGAGTGTTGTCCCAAAATGGAATCTTCAAGAGTGGGGGTGAATTTAAGTTTAATCAAACTTATAATTTTTCTCCAACTCAAGAATTTAAACTATTTGAAAGTTTTAATTTTTGAACAAACTAGAGTAAAAACAAGAAATACACACAGGAAAAATTAAAACACTCAGAATTTATGAAATTAACTGAAGTAAATGATCAATTAGAAAATAATAACAAACAATTCAAATAAAACAACATGAAGTTACAGATGAAAATATAAAAACACATTTAAAGGATATTATTACCAAAAAATCTAGAAATAGGAACTCTTTTATTTTATCCCAAATAGAAGGAGGGTCAATACCTAGATCCAAGGGATATGAGTTTTGAATTTGGAACTTCATTAATAAACTTTACCAGAAGATACAAATATTATTACCCATAAAATTCCTTAAAAAACTGATGGTAGCTGGTAGCTTTATCCCCAAGATCCTCTTCAATAATCCAAATTAGAAGAAAGTCCTCACTTAGAATTCATCAAACTTATCATTTAAAAGTTACATATTATTATCCCTAAAATATCTTCAATCTCACAAGATAAGAATTAACTATTTAAATAGTAGAAATTAAAAAAAATTACAATAAGAACATCATAAAAAATCTCTAAGTATCACACTAAAAAATATCACAAATTAAATCCCTCAACACTGGGGTAGTGTAAATATAACGGAATCATATTCTTCAGTATGTGGTTATATTTTTTCCTTGATTCTTGGTCTTTATTTATAGGCATTAGTGTAATATAATTTTTCAAGTTATTTACTATGGTTATAATGAAATCAAAATCTACAGAATCTTATATTAAGAATAATTTAGTGAGACTTTACAAAGATTTGAAACTTGAATGAATCAAATCATATCCTTGAAATATAGTGAATTTTAAGTTAACTCTTTATAAAACAAAACTTAGAAAAACTTTAGGTTGGATCAAAATCAAAATGAATTTTGTTATGATTTTCAAAAAAAATGATTCAAAAGAACCATTTTGAATAAAAAATGATGTCTTGATCATATCAAATAGATAAGGCATTCTATATTTAAAATTTCATAACATGGTTCATATCATGATAACATTTCCATCTCACTTCCCTAAAAATTATTTGGAAGGCATGAACACCCATATTTAATGGTTTCTAATCCATAGGAAAATCACTCATAGGAAAATTATCTACAAATCCTTCCTTAAATTAATTGAATCCCTCCTTGGTAAAATTTTCCTTAATTTCTAAGTAAACATATCAAAATCAGAGATAAAATTACCTTTATATAAACAAAGAAATTAAAATTAAATTAGATAAGTTACAGAGGGACTCTAAAATAAATTTAAGGGATTTTATAGGAGATTTCAAGGAAGTATGATTTACTAACCATATTGAAACCCTTTTTATAAAAATAGATATATTTTCTAAAAAATAAAATTAGTTTTCATGTTTTACAACCCATTTTTCAAAACTATGATATTGATGTGATCATTAGTGGTGTATTTTATTAAGGTGTTAATTTTATATGTTTAGTCAATTATATTAGTATTATAGTGTAAATATACTATATATTTTCCATGTTATTGTGGTATGATGATTAATATATGATGAAATGGAATTACACGGATGAATAAACTTAAATATATATGATATGTTCTACTTTATATATTTCAAATTCAATTTCTTTCCATGAGTGAATTAGTGTAATATTGATACAAGTCTTATTAGTGAATACATACCATTTTGGATTGATTGATCTCTCAGTTCTACTCACCAATCCCTAACCTATTAGTGGCTATCCTGGGGTGACACAACCAATCTTACGATTGACTTGGATAGGATATTAATGGGCTTAGACCATTTTATTAAATAGTTTCTTTATAACACCTAGTTCTCAATTTCACTTGACTGGTACCCTGTATTGGTTTTCCACAAGACCTTAGGAACACCTCCATGAACTCCATAGGCTTTCAACAAGTAGTGGGGGTCTATGGAGGTATCATGGGGAGGATATAACCCCTATATCCAAGTGAACAGCAGAGTATAAAATAAAAAAATATCATCCATCATGATAAACCAGTAGCAGAAGTAGTGAATATAAACAAGATAGATAATAAATGAAATGTAATAAAGTCCCGAACATCCATGTCATATAATAGGAAATCATCCACTAGGCTGGTCACATATGCATACCAGTACAAGAAAAATAAAAGATGATGGCTACATGACTACATTTCCCCTTACCTCATCCCAATATCCAACCTCATTAAATCCATCCACTCGACCATGATATCCTAGCCCTCATCCTAAACCATTTCTTGCAATAATCATGTGAGAACAGCTTGAGTACCCATATTCAATGGAAGCATGTGCAAGGTGTGTGTATAAAAAATATTAGGGTTCCACAAATGTGATCCCATACCAACTGGCATATGCAATGATATGTGAATGGGACATGATCAATGTAAATAAATAAACTACTAAAAAATAAATAAAGTAAACCAATAATACCTGATTTATCCTGATATTGGAATGTCTCTAATCATGTCACATAGATCATTATATCCTATATACCAAAACCATACCATTGTCGATCCTTAGTTTTGTGACTATAATTAACCATATTTAATTAATCCAGCTTTGGGGTGTCTCTGAGTATGTCATGATATTGTTCCAACAATATAAATGACGTATCCTAGGTAATAACCCAAGAATCTTAAATTATCAGGCTCAAATAGACAACTACTCGCCATTAATGGCTCTATAGCTAGATACCAGTCATCTTGTATATATCTAAAAACTCTAGGAATAAATATCAATTCAAGGATGGTTCTTAGTATCCTAGTTAATCACTAAATAAAAATAATCCCCCCAAGTCACCATACCTAGCAGTTGTATCCCAATTATATTGGTTATCCCGAAAAGGAATCAGTAATATAATCAGGCTCGGTCAGCTAGATCATGGGTTGAACCTAGGGATATCACCATCATAATAATAATCACAATAAAATAATCCCACAATCCTACATGGTTGGATCCTAGTTAGTCTAATCATCCTAGGGACCTATGGTGTCCAGGGCATCCCATATAGACCTGAGGTCAAATATCAGCATCCTGGGAATTCTTTGTATGGATCAATATCTAGATCCCAGGATATATTCCATGCATCAACATTGATGTCAAAACATCCAAGTTGTATCACCCGGTACCACGTAAGGCCTAAGGATGAATCCTGAAAAGAACCTCTGGTCATCCATACTATACCATCATCATCACATTAGGCCCATGGTTTGGGTTCTAGGAATCACATTTGGGAATTGATGATATATACAAAGTAAAATGTGAAACATATATAAAAGTTAAGGGTTGTCCAAATGTTTAATTAATTCTCATCAGTGAAACCTATTTGGTCTTAAAAGTATGGTGCAGGTTCTAAACTAACACCTACTACCCTCTCTACCCAATCTATATATACCTTATCAGGTGTATTCAATCCTCGGGACACTAACTAGGGTCCCTTGGGTTGCAGTACTACAAAGGCACACTCACATGGGTCCTCAATCTCAACTAGGTCTCAAGTAAATGCCTAATTCTCTAAGGATGTCACATCTTGTGGCATCGTAAATAGGGAAGCACAGCCTTGCTGAATTCATGGGGTCCTCTATAAGGGATATCATGAAAGATATGGCACATAGACCATATCAACCCTTAAGGTTTCACTCGGTTGGTTCAGTCACCCAACCCATGTCCATTCCACTTTAAAACTAGTAATCACCCCACTAAGAAGATGGTATCAAATCCACCTAATCAACATTCATGGACAATTCCATTGGTGTTTCAGGTATCTAACTAGATCACAAGGGCCTATAATGGTCCTTTACTCTATAAGGTCCAATGGATCTCATTTAATTAAATAATTGTATTAATTACAAAATTTGAACATTATTTACATACTTGAAAACTATTTTAATTCTAATTTCGATCACCCTAAGGTGGTGAGGCCACATGCTACAATGCATATAGTCAAATTCATAAACCATAGGGTGTGAATGAAAGACCACATACCTCATTTCAGAGTATTCGGCTTTTATTTCCAATGGATGATAACAATTTCCAAGGGATTTCCAAGCCTATACAGCCACATCCATAATCAATTAATCCTTTCTCAATAAACAAATCTCCTCACTCAAGTCGAACATAAATAATTAACTAATTATAACATTTATAATTAAATAATTAATTCAAAATAAACTTATAATATTTTTGGATAACTCACTAAAATTATTCATTTTTCTATAACCACATCTAATGACACTATAAGGGTCTATCCCACATTCCTAGTCCTATACCGAGTGAAATCTCTAGAATGTGATGCTGAAATAAAATGAAAAATTAATTTAAAAATGGGAAAACCTAAAAAAATTCATAATAGTGACATGCCTTGATGAATCATTGCTAAAATATGTGTAGATGACATCATGGGATTCCCACATCTTAGGCTAAACAAAATACCCTTGAGAGTCGAGCAATTCCACCATGATCTGGTGTAATCTCCATTGAAAACCTGGACCAAATAACTCAAAATTAGAAATGAGGAAAGTAGAATTAAAGTGGAGACCACTAAAGTGAGGATCTTACCTAAAATCATCATGAAAAGACAAGAATATCACCCCCTTAAAGGATCATGAATAAGGTAACAAGGGGGAAATAAAAACAAATAGGATAGGGGTATTCCCCCTCTTAAAATCAAGGGTTCCAAATGGTAATTTCCCCCTTTAATGGGCCCATCATCTACCTAGTGGATCTACTATATATTTGGATGTAATAGCCACCTGGCCTCCCCCAAGGCTCCTCTGATCCCCCAATATGATTCTGGGTCCTCTATCCATAACCAAAACACCTCTTTGAAGGTGTTCAAACACTCAAAACTTGATTTTAAATCTCAATTCTCAAAATTACCTAGCCACTAATTGGAAAAATAAAATTCCCCCTTGAATTTAAAAGGATCATATGGATATTGAGTCTTAAAATCTCCCCAACATAAAAAAAATATCATTCCCAAGAAGTCTTGGTTTTCATCCATCCACATCTCTTGACCTATTTTAGTAATCCATTCACCATTAAATGGTCTTTTTCCAACATAAAACATCAAATGTTCCTCTAATTCATAACCTGAATATTCAAGGTGCTCAATCCTATGAACCATGAGATGACACCTATAATGATTTCTAAATATTGTAACATCACTTTCATGATCCCATCCAACCCAAAACATGATATTTCCATCATCTAGCTTGTTATCAAATTCATGGTGCTCCGCACTATAGTCATTGGCTTATAACTATCAATTCCAATGCTTCGACACCCCCAACCATTGGAATTTACCATTTGAAATACATAATCACATTCCAATGATGTTACCATAATATTTTCTACTCTACCATGCCTAGATGAATGAAAAACCACTAGTCTAACATTGGTTCCTTTATTTATCCTAAAATTATAATATAAAATAATGAGCCTCCCTCATCTAAGAATATAATGAGCATGTTGGATTTTCCTCAGAAAGCCCTGGCCAAAAACCAAAACAACTCATTATATCCCATATGACATACTTGATGTGGTTTTAGGATAACCAAATTCCATCTCACATAAGAACACTGGTCAAACCTCCTCTAAAATACCCTTTTTGAAAATGATCAGCACCCACTATCGAAACATTACTAAAACACCCGATCATGATATCGTTAAGACCAAAGGAATATTGTGATCATAAAAGAATGCTCACTGAAGCCTATACCCAACTCCTAGTGGAATTTTATGGTTGAACCATACACCTTCCATTTCCAATATCATTCCATACTGCTAGCATCAATGCACCACCGACTCAACCATATTTAGGTCACCTCAAAACCATCCTAATCCCAATGCTTATGCTCAAACTCCACCCAATTCCACATCTGAATTTATACCTAGAATTCATCGAGGAACCCATATGTACTTGGATTCATTTACTCATTAGAGTCCAAATTCCAAAAATTATCATCCAATGATCAATATCATGCTCTCGTACCCCTTTATCATGAGGGACACATCACCCACATCTAGCATCACACTCCCCATCATAGGAGTGTCCTTGTCATCATGCTACTAAACCAAACTCCCATTTCATAATGAGGGTTATTCCCTCAAATGAAAAATGGTTCACTCCCTACTATATGAATTACCTAATTTCACTCCTTATCACCACCTCAATAGATTATATCATATGAAAACATGTGGCGCTCCTTTCAATCCATGGTAATTTCAACTCAGGCATCTCCCACCTAAAATCCTATATCTACTACACCACCACACCCAATACCTTTCCAAAATATCCCTCAACACAAAGGAAATTCTTTTATTTAATTGAAATCTTCAATTCACCTCACTCATAAGAATCACATTAGAACTCGCCAATCCTCATCTCACACCTGGCTACTCACCAATTTACAATTTAAACAGTTACCACATGCAAAAAGTGAATATTATTCTCATATCAATCTACACAATGGGTTTGCAACCCCATACAACCTGAATCATCACCCAAACCATGATATTTTTAGTCTTACATTTCCAAACTAAGTTTACAATGATCTACACCATGTCAAATTTTTAGGATAGGATCTCCCTTATAACTCCTCTCCAAAATCAGGCATATCTCCTATGCCATGATCTATTTCATGATCACCCACCACATGTTTTAATTCCTAATCCATGGGAATATATCCTTATCCTAAGGCATTTTAGTCTCATTCACGTGCTTATCTGCAACTAGGCATTGTACTAAATCCAATAGAATCTAATTATGCTATCACCATGCACTAAACGCACCTATAACAATAGGGATAGACACCCAAATAGTCTTTCCCATATAAGTTGTCATGAAACTAAAGCACTCAAGGTGCATCCTAAAAAAAATTGAAGGCCTCACCATTACTATAATGAAAACCCCCGATCACCTCCTTTGTATCAGTCTTGAACAAAATTACATACACATGTTTTCCATTTCAAAAGAGTTTGGGCCTTGGGATAACCCCTCTCATGGGATTCCCATGACTAGCACTACACATGGACTCACTATAGTCCGAGATAAACTAAGTTTTTTTAGGTCTCCCTCCTAGACTAACCATTCTGTCCTCATGAGGTCATAACTCATGGGAAAGTCCACACATCTCCCTTATTAACCATGGTGTCAATATTCCAATGCACCTGTCTCTAGGGTCCAATGTATGAAAAATCCAACCACCTCATACCAAGTTATCATCCCACTAGGTCACTAATTCTCATTGAAAATCCCCCTACAGGACATCTCCCCTGAGAATCATAACCCATTAGTTAACATGTATATGTACAACGATGTCTCTCTATAAAAATTATGGTGAGAAACCATAGCTATTGTGATCAGTTAAGTAAAATTTCATTCCAATCTATATGGGAAAACATCACATAGGTTGATACCGGCACTTTAAATAACTAGCCTTATGCCAACCTCACCCCCAATGGGTTTATCTCTATGAAATTAAATTCCATTACTGAACCCTCAAGGTCTCTACTCATCCCTTGTCAAAGGGACTATATCACCTCTATTTCCATTGGATCTATAAGACCTTCCACTAGAGTAAGATGTACGTATACAAGTAGGCTCAACTAAGTAGAATTGCACCAAGTAATTACATGAGAAAACATTACATGAGAAATTTATAAAATTTTAAATATTTGGTCCTTAGTCTTTAATGAAAACAGTCACACTAGTAGACCTATATATCATATGAATCTTATATACCTTATATAATAAATTATATTCCTCTTGACTCTATAGGAAAGGATCTAAAATACAATAACTGATATCTTTCCAATTGTCCAAGAGATGAAAACCAATAAATCATAAATCATAAATCTAAAAAATTCATTTGTGTCACTCAATGGATAAAGTCACAAAAAACATAATATCATAATCCAAGAACATCAATATCATACACTTGGTAACCTAGACCTTCCCTGAGAAAGGTGTTCATGATGCACTAATCCAGGTTCAATCACACGCTTTGAAACATTCCAATGTCTCCAGTCTACCAAAAACTAAAATGGTAATAAAAAATAAAATCTCTAATAAAAAATTTTAATGTCCAAGTTAGTAGGCTACTCGACTAGTTCCCCGACCTAGTTCACCATAAGATCTTATGCGCACCTCCCTAAATGCCAAAGGCTTCTGACTAACAGCGGGGATCTAAGGAGGTATCATGGGGAGGATATACCCTCTATATCATAGTGCACAGTAGAGTGTAAAATAAATAAATATAATCCATCATGATAAAGTGATCATGGAAGTATTAAATATAAAGTGGACATATAATAAATGAAATATAATAAATACCTACATGTCTATGTCATACAATATCCAACCACATGTTGGGTCGGTCACATATACATACCAGTGAAAAATAAATAAAATAAGATGGATACATGACTATACTGGGCCTCACCTCATCCTAATATCCAACCTCATCTAAGTCATTCGCTCAACCATGATATCCCGGGACTCAGACAAATCCTCTACCTATAACAATCATGTGAGAAATTCTCATGTACCCATGTGCAATAGTGGCCCAAGCAGGGTGTGAGTACAAAACTCGATAGGGAACCATCAATATAGTCATGTAGAAACTAGAATATTCAATGATATATTCATGTGACATGCTTAATATAAATAAATAATCTACTTAAAAATAAATAAAATAAACCAATAATACCTTATTCAGAATGATAATGGAATATCTTTGAGAAAATTGTGTGGATCATGCCAACCCATGTACCAAAACCATATTTTTATTGGTCCTTAGGCTCATGATCCCGATCAACCATAGCTACTTCATCCAGTGTTAGGGTGTCTCTAAGCATTTCATGATATCATGTCAACCATATAAATATTAGATGCTAGGGAATAACCCATGAATCATAAATTATTAGGCTCAAAGGGCTAATTTCTCATCATGAATGGATTTGTGGCTAGATCCCAGGAATCCTTGGTATCTCTCTGAATTCAAGGTACAAATAATGTATTGAGGCCAATTCCTAGTATCCCAAGAAATCACTAAATGAAAATCATCCCCCTAATTAACTATACCCAATGCTTGGATCCCAGGCATCTTGGGAATTCTGATCAAGAACGAGTAATATCATTAGGCTCGATCAGTCAAATCCTAGGTCTGGACTAGGCCTCACATCATCATAATAATAGTCATAATAAAATAATCCCACAAACCTATATGGATGGATCCTAGTTGGTCTAGGAATATTAGGTACTTGTGGTGTCTAGGGCATCCCATATATACCTAAGGTTGAATCTCAGCATCCCATGCATTCTTCACATAGCTCAATAGTCAGATCCCATGATAGACGTCAGGTATCCATAGCAACATCAACACATCCAAGTTTTATTACACAGTACCACATAAGACCCAAGGTCAGATCCTAGGAAGAACCTCTAGGCATCCTTACTATACCATCATCATTTAATTAAGCCCATAGGTTGGGTTCCAAGAAGCATATCCAAGCATCAATCATGGCATCCAAAGTAATATGTGAATAGTATATAAAAGTTATGGGTTGGATGAATGCTTAACCCATTTTCATCATCACATCCCCTTTGAGCTTAAAAGTTCAGTGTGGGTTATAAGGTGACTCTTATTACCCTCTCTACCCAATCTATATATACTCTTTTAGGTTTTTTCAATCAACAGGACACCCAAAGGGGTCCCCTAGGTAACATTACTACATAGGAAACTTCACATGGGTCCTCAGTCTCAATTGGGTCTTAGGTAGATACCCAATTCTCTAAGGATGTCATGTTCTATGATGTCGTTTATAGGATAGCATGAACTTGTCAAGTAAATTGGGTCCTATATATGGGAAAGCATGAAAGAGATGGCATGAGGCCCATCTCAATCCTCAAGGTTTCACTGAGTCAGTTCCCTCACCCAACCCATGTCCATTCAACTTTAAAACCAGGAATCAACCCCCCCCCCCCCCAAGGTGATGGAATCAAGGTCTCCTAATCAATAGTCATAACCTCATCTATCATTGGATGAGGCATAAAACTAAATCATAAGGGACTTCCATGCCCCTTGGCTCTCTATATGGTCCAAGGGATATTATTTAATTAAAAAATTAATTAATTATAAAATTAGAACTTAATTTACTTATTTATAAATTATTTGAATTCAAAGGTTGAACACTCTGATGTGTAGAGGAAACATGATAAAATTAATATAATCAAATTTATAAACCATAGGGTGTGTACAAAAGACCCCGACCTCATTTTAGAACTTTTTACTTTTATTTCCAAGGGCTTATAGTAACTTCAAAATCCCATCCAAGATCATCCGACCTCTACCATGATCAATCGTTCCTATATAAATGTCCCAAGGTCTTAAATCAAGAATAAAATCAATAATTAATTGATTATAACATTTATAATTATTTAATTAATTAATTCAAACTCAACTTGGAAAATTTCCAGATATATCATCTAAAGTCATCACAGTGCTGAAACTATATCAACGGCACTCCAAGGTCCTGAATCACATTCTCAAGATTACACCGAGTGAAATCCCCGCCAAAATATGCTGAAATAAATTAGAAATTTAATTAAAAATTGGGAAAACCTAAGAAAATTCATAATAGCAACATACCATGATGAATCATTGAGAAACATAGTGTAGATGGTTTCTTGAGATTCCCCCATCCTAAGATGAATAGAATCCCCTTGAAAATCATAAAATTACACCATAATTTGGATAAATTTCCAACTAAAACCTAGTTTAGAGAACTCAAAATTAAAAATGAGGAGATTTGGATTCAATTAGATACCACCTGAAGGGGGATATTATCTAAAATCGCTATGGAAAGGCATGAATAACTCCCCCTTGAATGGGATCAAGGAAGGGAACAAAGGGGTAGGAGAACCCCTGTCATGTGAGGGAAGAATAAATAGGAGAGGGGGTTGTCACCCCACTTAAAATCAGGGGTAAATTTCACAACCTAACCCTCCAAGGTATACTTGGTTGTCACTAATCCCAGAATGACACCCCAATCCCACCTCCAATAGACCATGGGCTGGAAACAATCACTAACTAGGAATATCACACAAATTGGAGACCTTAGCCTAGAGTACCTGCACACACACACACACATCCCATATACCAGTATAATGAAAAAATGAAAAACAAATGACACTATAAATGCATTCATAACAACTAATCCCACATCATAGTATGATAAAGTGTATAGAAGATCAAGAGTCAATAATGTGCCCACCAAAACTATAAAATATTCCAACCTGCTAATAAAAATAGGTAATTCTATCAAGATAAACTCCTAAAACCATATATGGTATTTCTAGCATGACTAAGACCTACCTGCTCTCAGTCATCCTAGGAATCTTTCAAAAGGTCCATCATCTTTGTAAGACATGATAAGTGTGGGAAAATACCATGCATGGGTGAATATAAACATACCCAGTAAGATACCCTGAAATCACTAATCACAAAGCATTATAGAGAGAGATAGAGTTATCTCTAAATCAAAAATCAAAGGGAATAAATAAGATAACATATATATACTCAAAATATGTCTCTAAGTCTCAAGGTGAGGTCACATCCTCGCTTCCAGCCTAGGATTCTACAAGAGGCTCATAGCTAACATTCATTTGAGAGAACTCACTCATTAGATATCACTTTACTAATTCTAGTTGTTAGTGAGGACATACCCATAGGGTCTTTCCATGAAGAAGAATGAAGGAACTAAGACATCTCTTCCAAGATACTTACTTTATATGACTACACCCTACTAAAAGACAATAGAGGTAAATATACATATAGGGTATCATGCCTAGGGACTATGGGGGATACCTAAACCTAACTAGATTAAACCCCTAGGAAGGGGATCACATACCCTGGATGTTATAAATAGGATATCTGGCCCAAACTAGAGAATAATTATAGAGAATCACTCCCTGATCCAAATTTAGGGATACCTAAATCTATCTAGAACTAACCCATGGAGGGAATCACTCCTCCAATACTCAGTACAGGATACCTCATTGTACCCTCTTAGGGGTAGACTAAGGGAATGTAACCACACTTAATGTCTTGAGGGAACTCACCCAATATCATACCATATCTAGTTTAAGGAAAAAAAGGGTTCTAACCTACCTTAGAAGAAGTACATGCTATGTCCTATGAGGTACACGATGTGTATCACTGAGTCTAGAATTGACTGTGTCTTACTGTCTCACACAGAATGTCATTATCTAGATACATGGAATATTATCTTATGATACATGAAATATAGAGGTTGTTTCGGCACTTGGAATGTAAAGTTTTCCCAATACCTACACTTTTTGAAGTACATGGGGTGTTCCTTTCCACACACAGCATGTAGAGTCACATGGTTTTTTAGGTGTGTACTCCTTGTACATGAAGAACTGGAAAGTTGAGATTTACACTGTGTGTGGTTCCACCACCTTCTAATCTACCATGAATCATTCCAAAACACCTAGATCTGAGTTTACCTCACCCACAACATCATTAGTAGATGGGATCCAACTACCTGTAGTTTGGAAAACACTCATTACTTCCATTCAAAATCACCAGCATGGTCAGCTTGTGAAAACCTCCATCTCTTATTCCATCATAGGATCTCCACAATCACTATCGATGGTCAGTTTCCTACCACTTATTTCTTGTAATTTCCTATCATCACACCTTTGGGGATACCCGCTCAATCCAATTTGCAAAACCACCATCTCCCTAACCATTGTCAGATTATCATCATTTCCACCATGCCTCTATCACATCTCTAAATTCAAAAACTAGACCTACAATAATGATTTGTTGCACCAAATAATGAATACACAATGATCAATTATGCAGGTATCATCAAATCATCCACTAATTATAAAACCAATGATGAACGTTGAAGAACGGATGGAGAAAGGTACAAAACACAAAGTTAGAATTTAATGAAGGTCATGTTTATTGGTCCATCACTAATGGAATCTAAAGAATAAGTAAGATGAGAAAATAAAAAAAATAAACAATAAATATCAAATTCCTAAATATTTTTAGAGAAAAAATTTTACACAAACCAATGAATAAAAATCCAAAAATTAATTTAGAATGAATTAATTTGTGTTCATCTCAATAATCAAGAACAATGAAATAAACCAAAAAAACACCCTACCTTAGGTTGGATCGATCACTGATGAAGAATTATTCTACTTCATTATCATTATAAAGATCTAATAACTTCATAGATGATGAAAAACTCTATGTTACTCCAATCATTAATCCATTATTCTATTATCACCTGTCAACACGCTCGTCGTTAGAGTTCTACCTCTCCATCCTCTCCATTCCCTAGGGTAATGTAGTTAACCCTAGGGAAATCACTATAAAGGGGGTTAAATAGAGGATATGTTTTAGGGTTATACAATTAAATGTAAATTAAATTTATAAATTCATTCAATTCATTTAATCCACCCATGACTACACTCTATCGAAGCATCTCACGCTGACAAGACTTATGTCATGCCTAGGGTAAAACCCATAATTCATATTTAATTGTGGTATTGAGTTTCCCATTTGAGACATTATCTAAGATTTATTCCATTATTTATGAAAAAATATACATGCATGATATATTATATTTAATATTTTTAATATATCAACACTGATGATCCACGAACCTATGAGTCTCGTGCCGAATCTATTCCTTACTCTGAAAATATTATTTGAAATATTTCAAATTTTCAAATGGAAATTTAAAAGTTGATACATTCTTCCCACCTTCAAAGATTTTTTCCCCAAAAATAAAAAACTTACTCAGATAGGTGAGGATGCTAAGCTCACATCTGAATCTCCCACTCCCATAAGCTCTCTTGGAGTTTCTTGTGTTTCCAACAAACACGCACCTAAGGAAAGCACCTGCCCATGAAGTATCAGTAAATGGTAGAGATATCCTGCTTCCTTAGCTAAATATCTATAATTTTCATTGTGGTAAGATCTATCAGAATATGTGATCTCATTGAACTCCAAATTCATCCACATTTGATCCACATAAAACTCCTAACATCTCTAGTAATTCCTCATCCACCCCTGGATAAACTGCACCTTTATTATCATTGCTCACACCAACTCTAAGACTATAAGTGTTGTTACCCTAGTTCTAATCAGCATAACATCTACCTATAGGGTCTCCCATAAAAGGTCTTAAATGGATCCAAATAGATGGTGTAATAGTAATTATTATTATACACAAACTCCAACAAGGGTAGATGATCCTTCCATCTATGGCCAAAAACTAACATGAAAACCCAAAACATGTTCTCTAGATCCTAAATGGTCTACTATATTTGGCCATATATCTGGTGGTGAAATGAAATTATCAATTGAATTTGAGTCCCAAATCCTCCTGTTATCCACTCCATAATTTTGATGTGAAGTGAGAATCATTTTTTGAAATGATCATCAAGGAAACTCTAATAAGCCTTACTGCCTCATGCATATACAATCATCTTAAACTCTCTAATAATTTCTAATCTTAAAGGGTTGGGAAGTGGTTATTATTGGTGAGATAGTCTAAAATATCCTGGATAGGTTCATGACCTATCACTTATCATGGAAGTCCCATCACAAAATCTAGGAAGATACCATTCAATTTCCACATTTATCCCAGCACCTCAGCCTTCACCTATTGGAAGGTGATACATCAAGAGATGAACTCAGCAACACGCTACTATATCCATAGCCACGCAACCTTATGAAAAAGGATATTTCTACATACTCTCCTCTCCTAGATATACTACTAAGGGGACAACATGAAAGTACCTCGGAACCTTCTCTCATAGTGTGATTGTCGCCATCATCCATCCTTGTATAAGGATGATGAGATCTATGCCTTCAAAAAATCCATCAAGATTATTTCCAATGAATATTTTTTCACACAAGATATCATAATCAATATCCCCAGGTTTTCCCTCCATGACATGATAAATAAGAATAGGGGTGACAACCATCGACTGGAGGTACGTTGCAGCTTCCTTGTCCATAAGGATCAAAAAAAATAGGCCAATTTCTTTGTCTCCTCACTCAAAAACTATGAACATAAATCCCTACTATGTGCACCTGCTACCATGTTCCCCTTCCTTGGAGTATAAAATATCATAAATTCATAAACCTATAGGAACTCTATCCATTAACTCTACTTTCATTCTTGAAAATATTTTTGATACTTTTTTATCCACACAAAAGGGTGACCCTTTATTGGGTCCACTATTACTCCATTTTCTAAGATAACATGTTTCAAGAAGTGGGCCTATCGAATCCCGATCTAACACTTTGTGAGTTTCCTATATAGTTGAAGATCATAGAGTATGTATAAAACTAACCTAAAACTTCCATCATTACCCACCTATGATTCTTAGTATGCAAGGATTTCATCAATGAATACTATAATGAACTGGTATAAGAAGGGACAAAATATCTAGTTTATAAGTCCTATAAACATTGTTAGAGAATTCAACATGCCAAATGGTGTCACCAAGAACTCTAAGTAATCGTAGTGGATCTAGAAATCTACCTTTAGTATATCCTCCTCTCAAACATGGAGCCAGTGATAACCCATCCTGAGTTCAGGCACTAAAAACCACTTATCCCTTAATCACTGGTCAATTTATTCATCGATTATCAAGGGTGGATTCTCCTTCTTGACATTCATTTGATTCTGGTGATATTAATCCATGCATAACTTCATGCTCTCATCCACCTCCTTGTAAAAAAAATAGTTTACCCAAGAAAACACACTGGGTCTTGAAAAACTCTTCTTCTATAGATCCTCCAATTGTACCTTTAGATCTCACAGCTCTATGGAGTCATCTGATATGCTGTTGCAGATATCAAGTCTTCCCGGAGTGTAGGTCTATGTAGAAGTTGATATTTCTATGGGGAGGTAAACCTGTAACATCCTTATAAAATACACCCTCATACTCCTCCACCATCGCAAGTAACTAAAAGATCATAGCATCTGCTACTCAAAGGGTTATATTGTCCAACTGATAGAAAATCATTTTTATCCTCCTATATATGATCTTATCTGGACTTTCCTGGGATTCCTTCTCACCAAGGAAAATTTCATCTCACCAACTTGAATACACTACAACCCTCATTGGTAATAGTCAAAATGGTCATGGATAGTAAAAAACCATCCCATTCCAAGGAAAATATCATAGGGACTCATCACCGCTATAAAAAGATCCCACGTGAGATTCACTCCTCCTAGATCCATGTTACACTATCAGTAGAAGTGTATGTTCACTAAATCTTCTCTAAGGGAGTCTCCAAACTCAAGGGTCAGACTAAAAGGATCCATTGGTAACACTGGGTCTCAAACAAGGGATTCATTTAGATAAAAGAGCCAAGTGATTGTGCACTAAAACTACAGGTATAGAAGAGAGGACACAAGTCGTACCTCGAAACACGCTTGGAGGCTTTGGGTTTCATTCACCTACCACCCGAATATATACTTCCACTTTACCACTATTTCTCTATATCCAAGGCTCTCTATAACACTTTATCACATAAAAAACTATTTAAAACATGAAAATCAAAGTACTTCATCTACCACACCTCAAAAATATCCCCTTTGGGTGACGCTAATTCACTCATGCGGCTTTAAATTGTGTAACAAGGTAACATGTCATAGTGGGGGAAGTGTCTCATTTCATTGTATGCATGGAGAAAATTCAAAAATCACTGACACATGGCTCCACTAATTCTTTGCATCACCTTAGGAAATTCTCACCACCAGAACCCCCATCATAAGGGGTCCTAATTAGGTGGAACTATTACAACACAGGCACAAGGAAGTACTCTATCGATGGAACTCATAATTTCACAAATATAATTATATAATTCAATGTTTTAATCCCAAAAATTTAAAATTTTAAGGATAAATATCTCAATTTTAGGTTTTATTAATATTTCAATCTAAATGGTGAAAATGGCCCAATTTTTCAATTTAAATATGTTTACATCAGTATTTTAATTTAGCCATAACTCCTTCTAAATTAATTAAAATTGTGAAAATAATTTTTTATAGGATTACATACATGTTGGGATTCATATCATTTAACTGAATCCAAATCTCAATCGAACATTTTGAGGCCCAAAACCAGCTCAAAATTCAAACCTTTAAATCTGTGCACAGAATAGATCACTTTTAATTGTGGACCCATATCTCACAAATTACCAACTCAAATGAGCTAAAATTTCACATAGAGATATATAATATCCCAAGAAAAAAATTATAATTTTTCCCATGTAATATTTGGCCTTCTTCAAAGCCATAAATTCTTAGGATTTCGGTGATTTGGAATATGAATAATCTCCATGATAGAATTATTTTCTCATGAAAAACTATCATAACTTGTGATGCACTTGTCCAATGGAGATAAAATTTTGTGAGTTGGGATAGTATACATATATGAACAACTTAAATGAAGAAAAATTTATTATATCCAGCCATTAAGTGGGATGAAAAGAAGATATATTTTAGAGGACAATTTTGGAGGTAAATAAGCCCATACGTTTTACTATAAATTTTCACATCCACTTCCATGTCAAGGGTTGGAAACTTTGGTTATCTATTTTGTGTATAATTAGGTTTTATACTACTATAATATTTTTTTACATGTTCAAAATATTTTATTCTATCTTTATATTCTCTTTTATTTTATTTTTTTCCCCACTGTGCTCCTAATATCCATGAAAATGGTGAACTAACCCTCATTTTTGTTTGAGGGGGGAGTGGTGGTACTTGAGTTTGTTATGATTAAATGTTTTTAATTATTCTATTCTTAGAATTTAGTAATATATAAACAAATTTTGGTGAATGTATTACCCTACTTTATCTTCTATTGTGTTCCTCTTCCCATTCACATTTATTCCTCTCGATCATTGCCATAATGTTACATGAGGATAGTTGGTGTATAACTATAGTGATGATGTGAGGGAGATTATCCCACATGTGTAGGGTTAGTGTGATATAATAATAATTCAAAGGGAGGTTTTTTAGTGATAGGGTTGATCTCAATTTTGAATATATTATTGAGAATTAATATTTTAAAGAACAATGAAAGCATCACAACAATCTATTAAGAACAATAATGATTCTTCACTAGCTTCTTGGTGTATTTTCTTCTTATTTATGTTTGGTTTTAATATTTAAATATTTTATGTATTTAACCCCCCCCCCCATACACACACTATATTAGTATATCATTATTAATATATTTTTTAGTTTATAAATAGTGATAATAGAAAATATGTGTGTATAAGCGGCCACCTCGAGAGATCATCCCTCAAGTGTGTAATATGTCACATTCTTAGGAAAATAATAAATTATTGGTGATGGATTCACAAAAAACCAATCTTGTCAATTTGGAACCATTTTTTGGGGAGGCCAAGTTCTTGTGCAAACTATTTACCATAAAAAACCCAAAAAAATAAATTTCAAAAATTAAAAAAAAATGGATTTATTGATGTTGAACCCTCCACTTATTTGAGTGAAATGGTTGAAATTTTAGCAAGATAAGTGCTTAGATTTTTTATTTCTAATAGTGAGGTATTCAAGGAGCTAATAAAGGACCTAAAGCGAGACCTTGAGAAAAAAAATTCAAAATCCTTGTCCATGGATCTCAAAGAATTATCACACTACTTTCTGGAGTTCCATCAAGAGGAATTCAAAGAACAAAAAGATATTATCTTTAAAAAAAATTATGAAGACATAATTAAGGTGGAATTCAAACTACACAACCCTTATTTACCACAAAATTATACAATACTCCTATATTCCTTACAAGAAGAGCCAACACATGAAGATAATCAGTTGAAGGGAGTGGACTTAACACTGGATTCTCTTGTTTTTTATCTTTCGATGTTATCAAATCCAATTCACTGCCCTCTATTTTTAAAAAATCAGTATTAATGTTTTCTTTATGGAGTGATGATAATTAGGATGAAGTGTCCATAATTGAGGATAATATGATGTTGTAATTTTATGAAGATGAAGAAGAAATCTAAGATCATATGGTGATGAGACTATCTCCTCTACATAAACATTCGCATCACATAGAAGAGGACACAATGATAGTTGATAGTGATCACCCTTAAATTATTTTCCCTCCTTTAACAAACATAAAATTATATCTTTCTACACTTCTTAGGGTTGGGATGTTTTTTATTTTCTATGCGGTTTCCCACTCTTTCCATACACTTATGGATGTTGAGAGAAATAACATGTGGTAGTTTCTAAGAAAGAAACCACATCTACCTTAGGATTGGGGAAAAAGTGTTACATCTTCCAGACTATGTGAAGTAAAAAATATAAAACCCACTTGGTGGAACAAACCAATTTATATCCCTCTTCTTTTCCCATTCTCTTTATTTTTCATTATTTTTTTATGTTTTTTTTTGTTCCTTATGTTTAGGTCTATGTGGTAGTAGTTAGGATATTAACTAAATGATGATACTATAAAATAAACTCATGTTGTATATTTCCTTCTATTTGTATTTTATTCCCTTATATTTTTATTTTTTGGGTTTAATTAATGGGTAGTTAAATTTTAAGTGTGGGGGTGTCAATCTGTTTAGGAGTTTCATGTACTTTTCTTTTTATTTTATTTTTTTAGGAACTTTGGGATTCAATGAATATCCATTTTCATTTTTCACACTTGAATTAATTCTAAGTGAGTTTTCTTGATTTTGGATAAAATGTATTTTAAATGATTATTGATGTGGGAACTTTTTACTTGAATTTGATTTTCAATCATTTTTATGAGTTTGAAATTTTTTTAAAATCCATTACCGTAAAACACTGACTCAAATTATTTTTTCCCATCCTGTGAGGTATTCTAAACCCTTATTTCATATTCTTCCGAATAACCACACTTCCTTGATAGAAAATTGTATTTTCTATAGAAACTATAACTTGTGATTATTCTCTTTCAAATACTTGGATTTCATAAAAAAATTGATTTGATTGAGGTTTTTTTTAGAAAGATACATTTTAACTTTAGACCCACCTTTACATTTACCCTTTCATAGACCTTAGAATCCATGAATTGTCTTATAGGTTTAATGTCACTACCTGACCCTACCCGGGCTCGAGCTGCAACTACCCCAAGCCCACCTCCATAGGCCAGGGGATGGCGACCAGCGTCGAAGGCTAAAAAACTCAGGGAGGCCTTTTCCTAAGTACTTGTACACACACACGCAACACACTCAATGCAAAAGTGCAGAGTAAAAAGAAAATCAAAGTACCAACTGCTATAAATAAACCACAATGTGCATCGACCTCTAAAAGTGAAAAGTAAGTGTTGAAGGTAAACTAAAAAAGAAAAGGGGAAAAACACACACCCAACCAGAAAAGTGCCACAACCTGGCAACAGGTAAAGAAAAGAAAATAGCTGGAAGGGTCCCCCACCTGGAACCTGACTACGACCACCGCACGCGGTCCAAGATCCTGAACTCCTAAGCTCCACTGAAGTCATGACCAACCTGCCTATCGTATGCAAGGTCACACAAAGTGCAGGAAAAGCCCAAGCAGGGGTGAGTATAAAAATACTCAGTAGGATACCCCGAAGGCTTGAGGGAGCAACAAAGGAAGAACCGAAGGGTGAGAAGTAGATCGAACAGGGAAAGTAGAGGAGTACTGCCGAGAGTGCGGTAAGAGTAACAGTAGAGAGTCCAGCTCAACCCAACAAGAGAAAGGAAGTAGACTCATCTATACACAAGGAGCTAAAAACAGTGATAAGATGAACTTCTCATCGAGTCTTCGCTACCTATAGCAGGAGAGTAGACTCGTCCAACCACGAGAATCTAGACATGGAAAGAACGTGGCATACCCCGCACGTCTTCACCTCTCCTAGAAGAAGAGTAACCAAAACCCAGGGAGTGGGTACTGGAACAAGGTATATACATATATATATGCTCTGTCAAGAAACTCAAACAAGATCGTAAGGGGATCTTCGTCTCGTAGCTCAACCCAAGAAAGTGAGTAGCCAACAGTCCCAGAAGTAAACACCATCGATGCCCAGCATCCCGCACGTCTGCCCCAAACTACAAGTCAAGGGCTCAAATCACCTCACCTCAAAACTATCTGCTTTGGGCAGCATGGACTCGACCGCACGGTTTTAGGTCGCGTCGCAAGGACGCGTCTCGGTGGGGGAATCGTCCCTCGTACTTGAGAGTTCTGGGGTAATGTCAAGCCACACCTCGTCACTGCCCCGCAGTCGAGAGGTCTCCTCAAAGTCGACAGGCGACCCCCTTCCCAGCCCTGCTGGAGGGTAATCCCTGGAAGTCGACAGGTTCCCACTGGAGGGAGACCCGACAAGAGTCGACGGGTGCCACACTGCCCAGTCCCGTAAAAGGGTAATCCACTGGAGGGAGACCCGGAAAAAGTCGTCGACGAGTCCCAATGCCCAGTCCCGTAAAAGGGTACTCCACTAGAGGGAGGCTCAGAACCGTCATCGGGGACCACTTCCCAGCCCATTTGGAGGTAAACCCGGCATCAGGGACCACTTCCCAGCCCCACTGGAGGTAAACCCGGAACCGCTCTGGCCATCCCTGCTGGATGGTACTGCTCAGTGAACACCACTGTTCTGGCCATCCCTGCTGGATGGTAACCCACTGGCCATCCCTGCTGGATGGTACCGCTCTGGCCACCCCTGCTGGGTGGTACCACACTGGCCATCCCTGATGGAAACAACCTCCTGGGTAGAGGATCGGTGCCCGCGTAAAGTGTTGGTCACACTGAATCCACAAGAACTCTATCAGGGAACATGAAGGGACCAGAGAAACTCCCCAGGCCTCTCAGGGCGATTACACTCCAATCCGCTGAGTCACTGTCGAAGCGGACCGAGACAACTCATCCCAAAAAGCGGGAAAACACCCACGCTGTACAAGCACATGTAGTCGTAAACGGTGTCGCAGTCCGGTGAAAGGGGCACAGTACTGAAACCTCTCACAGCTGAAGAAACAGAGGAACCAAACCATCTCTGCCAGCCAAACGAGAACAGAACAAGGGGAAAACTCAACCCTGCTGGTCAGCAAACGAGAACGGAACCAGGGGAAAACTCAACCCTTCTGGTCAACAAACAAGAACAGAACCAGGGGAAAACTCAACCCCGGTGGTCAACAAACGAGAACAGATTCAGGGGAAAACTCAACCCTGCTGGTCAGCAAACGAGAATGGAACCAGGGGAAAACTCAACCCTTCTGGTCAACAAATGAGAACCAAGGAACCCTCTACGTCGCGAGAGTTCAAAAGTACGTAAATCAGAACATGACACGCACTTGGGGTCCACACGAAGGGTGGCCCCAAGTCAACCCCAACCAAGAGCACAAACGTTCTCAGGTACAACCACCCACATGTACCTCCCAGCATTCTCAAATACTCCCAGAGTATACCACGTCTCCATCCAAAAGGCTAACATGCACACGGCACCCATCATCAATGCGAAGGCGTAAATGTAACAAATCCAACTTTTCGCCTCAACGGCTGAGGCACGATCAACCACATCTCTTCAAACATATACTTCACTCACACAGGAGTGCACGCGATCACACGCCAAGGGTCCGCTACAAACATGGTAGAAGAACCGCCACCGGGGCACCTTCATATTTCCACATTTAATAAGATCATGTAAGAGTCTCCACACACCTGAACAGATTACACCGTTGTAATCCTCACGAAAAAACATGCGAGATCGACTACTTACTAGCCTCCAACGGATATCCGACAGAAAAGTCACCAACACCGCTTTACGCCCGAACGGCGTCCTGTGATCCCGAGCCTCGGCCCCGAAAATAGTCGGGCACATCGCACCATTACGATCCCCTCGGGAAAACACGTCAAAATGACTGCTCACTTGAGCGGAACAGATATCTGGAGAAAAAGATGCATTTTGTCAAACTGCGCACGAGCGGTTTTACATGGGACCCACACCCTGGTCCCAAAGCACTACCAACGGATCACACCGTTGCGATCCTCTCAAAAAAGTACACAAGATGGGCTATTCATTTGTCTGAAACGGACACCCAGTGATAAAGCTGGAAAAACAATCATCGCCAATGCCCAAACGGCCCCGTGGGTCCCGCACCATCGTGCAGAATTAAAGCGGGAAGAGTGCACCATTGCAATTCCCTCGAAAAAACACCCAGGATCGACTACTCGCACACCTCAAACAGACATCCGATGAAAAAGTTGTAAAGCGCTGCACGCAGCTCGAAAGACGGGCCGTGGGGCCCATGCCTCAACTCTGGTTTCAACGCCCGAAACCACACTGGTAAACTCTGGCTCAACGCTAGGGTCGCAATGCCACTGACAGCGCTCAAATCAGACGTCGGATGCGTCCGCGCCGCTCAGAATACGCACCCCCGGAAAAACGTCAAACTACTTAAAGGTGTGCCACGCCTCTGAGCCCCCGTTTAGGGAATTAAAAATCCCTGAAACCATCTCAAAAATCTTGTCTTGTTTCAAGGAACACACCGCCACTGACGGCACACGAATCCGACACTCGGTCGGAATTTTATAGGTGTTTAAAATTTCCACGGACGAAACCAACTGGGTCGGGTCGGTTCGGTCGGCCCACCCTGTCCGAACCGGCCCGCAGTTCACCGCGCGGGCTGGCCTGCCTCGCCCTGACCGGCTTGAGCCGGTCCGGCTCCCTTTCCATGGCGACCCGCAAAGGGTGGGTCGCGGTCTGCCGCTGGGGTCGCTGACCCCGGTCTCCCCTCGTGCGCACCGACCGGCCGACAATCGGCCGGTCCTCCTCTCGCCCGACCGCACTCGCCCGCGGCTGCCGCACTCGTCGTCCGCAGCCGCCTCCTGCTGAAGGTCGCCGCCCGCCTGAGGAGCCCCGTCGTGTCGCCGAGCCGCCATGCCAGCCTGCTACCACCGCCTGACCGCAACGCTGACACTCGGTCGCTCCGCCGACCGGGCCTCCTCCAGGCTCCCGCTGCGCCTCGCTCGCCCGGACACTCGCGACTCCCGAGGAGTCTGCCGACCGCCTGCACCCGAGCCGGCCGCCTCCGCCTGGATCCCAGCCGCGCCGCTGCACTAGCACGCCGGACCACAGCGCTACCTCGCTGGAATGCCCCAAAAACCGCCGGAAACACTCAAAAACTTCCCAACTTCGGCGATCGATTGCAGACAACTCCAAACTCAGATTTTGAAACCGTAAATTGCGTTGGAAAGATCAAGATACGAATTATTCAGATATGGTATTTCCTATGGATTTAGATAGAGTTTCGATGCCATAAAATTGAATCAAACATGTGTGGGAATTAAAAACGAGGAGACAAGATCCTACTTGGTGGGGCTTAGCCCGTCGCTTCACGACGATCCGTCAGCCGAATCCGCAACCGCCTTAGGAGGAGGAGGAGAAGAGATCGAGCTGCCTTGGTGTGTTCCTTCCGCCAGGGGTTTCAAAGGAGAAGGGAAGGGAGAGGGTTTGTTTAAATAGAAAATTAAATTAATAAAAATTTAATTAATTTAATCCTTAATTTTAACCCGCATCCGAAACTCTCGACGGGGTCGAGGTTAAGCCTCCTTTAGGGTAAACACCACCCTCCGAGCACAATGGTGGTCTCGGAATTTTAATCTGAGGTCCCGTTCAAAAGTTATTAAACTTAGCGCCCGAGGCCGCCAAATTATAAAAACGCCCCTGGGCCATTTTTCACAGACGGTCCACGCCCGCGAAACTTACACCCCTCCTAGGGTAAATGGCACGCTCCAAACTCAACAGTGCCCTCAGTTTTCCCATCTGAGCCATCGTTTAATAGATACTGAGTTTAACCATTAAACGAATAAATTAATTAATTAATGTATCCATTTAATGTTCTGGTAGCGGGCGAGGGGTCCAAACATCCCACGCTGACATACTTTATGTCGTTCTTAGGATAAACACCTCATTCCGGACCCATCCATACACTCAGGTTTCTGATCCAGATCACCGTTTAGGAGTTATCCCATTTATTTGGCGTGTCCAGTGTGAACGCACTGAAAATTTAATTTCAGCCACACCGGGGCTCGGAATTGCACGCCGTCTGAAGGCGCTGCTCTGGAATATCATCAGGATTATTCCAAATTCTTTCATATAAAAAATCGGGTTCTTACATTTAATCTACATTAAAAGATGATTTTTTCAATCCTAACTACACTCTTAAAATTTTTTCATGGATATTTCAAGTTTGGTTATGGGGAAAGGGTCTTTTGTGTGTATTCTTTGGGATTTTTTTCGTTTATGGGTAGTGTGAAGTGTGTGTCATCATTTTGGGTAGTAAAGAGAGATAATTAGGCATGATTCTTCATTTTATTATACTTTATTTGTATCATTTGGTTCTCCTTCAAAGAAAGAAAAAAATAAAAAACATAAAAAACATAGAAAAAAGAAAAAAATGGAGATGGGCTTGAATTATTCATTGTAATTACTTTTATGGATCATTTCCTTGTCAAAAATCAGGGGAATTAATTTCAATTCATTCATTGTATTAATTTATCATCTCATCCTCCATGAAAAAAGAATAAAAAAAAGAAACAAAATGTAAAAGGGGGAGAATTCTGATGAAATCATTCATTTTATTCACTTTTTGAATCATAGCCCATGTTAAAGGGTGTATTGTTTACATTTATAAGTGGAATTGAGTGAGCTATATTTTCTAGTTTTCACTTAAATATTCATGCATTGTATTTAAGAGTTCAACCTCCTCTTTCTATCCTAGAATTTTTAAATATTTTATCCATCAACCCATAGTTGTAGAATTTACCTTATAAAATTCCTCATTATTGAAAATATGTTTTATGTCTCACAGTGTGGAGATATGATAGTTTCCACAATTCTATGGTGTCACATGCACTTTCAAAGTATGATCATAACCCCAAATTTCATTTCTCTTGAGTGAATAGTGGAATGAAATTCAATGTGAGGTAAGTTGTGATTGGCTCATGGATGGCGTTTTAAGGTTTAATGAATTAAAATGTGAGAGATGAAAATGAAATGGAATTTTTTTTTGTAGATGATGCATGATGAAATTCCATTTTGGAAGAGATCTTGGAAATTTTCTAACTTTTTATTTTACTGTGGATTTTGATTTGGATATTTGATGATTGCCTGTGAGTGCAATGTTTAAGTGTGAGGGGTTGATGAAGCACATAATTTCACATATATAATTCTATAATTAAATTTTTTAATCCCATAAATTTCATATTTTATGGGTAATTGTCTCAATTTTGGGTTTTATTAATATTTTAATCTTAATTTTGAAAATATCCTAATTTTGGAATTTAAATATTTTTACATCAGTATTGAATTTATTCCATAACTCCTTATACACTAATTAAAATTGTAAAATTATTTGTTTTAGTATTTTTTACATTTTGGGCTTCATATCATTAAACCAAATCCAAAGATCAATCCAACATCTAGAGGCCCAAAACTAACTCACAATCTATGCCTCAAAATCTATACACATAATAGATCAATTTTAAATTTGGGACCATATCTCACAAAGTACCAAACCAAATGTGTTAAAATTTCACATGGAGATAAATAAGAGGTTCAGAAACATTTTTTATAGTTGTGTCCATGCAATATTTGGCCTTCTTCAATTCCATAAATGCTTTGTAATTCAGTTCTTTGGAATACAAATAGTCTCTAAGATAGAATTATTTTCTCAATTAAAATTGTTATAAATCATGATACACTTATCTAATGAAGGTCCAATATTTTGGGTGGGGATGGGAGATATATCCAAAAAACTTTAATGAAAACAACTTCCACAAATTTGGCTATTAAGTGGGCTAAAAAGAATCCAAATTTTGAAGGGAATTTTTGGAGGGAAAACTAGCCACACATTTTCCTATAAATTTACACCTCCACTTCCATATCAATGTTTGAAAACTTTAGTTATCCATTTTGTGCATAATTATCTTTTGGGTTGTTGTAAAAAAAATTACATGCTTAATATATTTTAGTTCATTTTTATCTTCTCCTTTCATTTTTTTATTTTGTTTCCCCCACCATGCTCCTTCTACTCTCCATGAAAATGGTGAACTAACCCTCATTGTTATTCAAGGGGGGAGTGGTGGTTCTTGAGTTTGTTATGTTTCAATGTTTTTTATTATTCTATTTTGATAATTCAGTAGTAGATATATCAGTTTTGGTGAATTGATCACCTCACTTTATCAACTATTTTGTTCTTATTCTAGTTCACATTTCTTCCTCTCCTTCATTTCCATAATGTTGTATATGGGGTGGAGTAGCATTGTGGTGATGATGTGAGGGAGTATTATCCCACATACGGAGGATCATTGTGGGATAATAACAATTTAATGGTAAGGTGTTCAGTGATAAGTTTGATCTTAACACTAAGTAGAATATTGAGAATTGATATTTTAAAGAACAGTGATAGAATCACCACGATCTCCTAAAAACAACAATGCTTCTTCATTGAACTTTTTGTGCTTTTTTTCATCTATGTGTTTGGTTTTCATATTTACATATTTTATTAATCCCCCCCCCACACACACACACACTATATTAGTATATCATTAGTGGTATATTAGTTAGTTTATAAATAGTAATAATAGAAAATTGGTGTGTGAGAGTGGCCTCCTCAAGAGATTGAACCTAGGGTGAGAACTATGCCTCATTATTAAAAAAATAAGAAATTATTGGTGAGAGTTTCACAAAAAAACCCTCTCGTCATCTACCGCCTGAGGAGGGGGTCTGGATCACCATGAAACTCAGCCGGTCTCTATCCCTAAAACTCATGAAGTGCACTCAATATAGGTGAGTCATCTTTCAGTATCGCCAGAACAAATTGTTGATTAACTTAATGGGGAGCATCCACTTGAACCCTTAGAGGTGGACTAGTATGTTGCTTGGTGGGAAGAGACAATATACACTATCCACCTGAAAGAACTTCATCCTTTACAGGTCTCTAGACTGAACCCACATCACTAAACAAATCATAATCAAGATCCTACTATGGGATGCTAACTAGCTGTCATCGTGGAGGGGTCCAGCAATAACGGAGATGTACCATGGTCAAAAGAGCATATTTTTTTAACTAAGTCAAGAAAGATATATAAACCAAAAATCATTCCTATTTGATGCATGTACCAATGTTTTCTCTACAACCAATGCCTACATGTGTCAATTCAACAAAAGGTTGTTAGATTCATGGTCAATGGATATGCCAGATGCCACGTCATCACTGTAACAACCTGAATCTAGTAACCCAAAGTTAGTGTATTAATTTATTATATTGTAATAGATACAAAGGGTAAATTCTTGAAGGACTGATCAGTTTAGCATTTTTGGAGAACCAGATACATACATGATACCCATTTTATATTAGGAATAGAAAATAAAACATAATACATAACAAAATTAAATGAACTATATCTTTCAAAACTCATTCCAAGAATTCTTCTTCATATCCTGGGAAAAGAAAATAAAATAAGGGTGAACTCAAATGCTCAGTAAGGGTTAAGTACAGTGGAATATATCATGAATAAATAAGCATAATCAATATAGAAATTTAAATAATTGAACACACATATCATATATATAACTTGACTATCAAGATAATATAAGGAAAAATCTATATGGCAAGGTAAATAACTGAAAAAACATTTCATTTAATCAATAACTGTGAATGAAATGCATCTGAGGTGATATTATAGTGAAAATATCACGGATAATAATAATAAATAAATTCTTAAAGAAGGAAATGCTTAATTAGTGGAGGTCATTTCTTAGTTACATGATACGTATACCATCAAGATGTATCCTCAAGATAGTTTAAAACTACTGGGTAAAAACCCATCTAATTTGGCCAACTGGTTTGTCTCATGAGACCAGTCGATGCATCTAGGGGCTATCTATAACCAAGCTCCACCTATGTCATCATTTCCAAATAATTCCTCATATATTGAATAACTGATTTAATTCACAAACAATGTGTCTTATCATCAAATATATTTTTGAGTAAAGGATACAAATTTATCAATATTTCCACAGTTAATCAATTAACTATCAAAGTAAACACCATATGTAAAAATGGTATACAGTTCAAGAAATGGTAATATACATTATACAAGAATATGGATATTTAATAAAAATGTAATTTATAATGAAAATGATTACAATAAAGTGATTTTTTCAAGAGAAAGTTAACAATCACAAAAGAAAGTGAGATTGTACAATAACTCTTACCACTTGGTAATTTTCAAGTCAAATCCCATTAGATGAAATAATTCAAATTGAAACTTAAAATGCCATTAATTATGAATTAATCATGATATTACAATTCAAATGGTAGTATATACACCATATAAAAGAAATTATGTGTGTGACATTACAATATGCCTCAATGAAGGGAATTTGAGACGAAGTGTCTTACCTCATGCATCCTTTTGGATGAACATTCTTTAACCTCTTATATAGTGGTTTTAAAAATTTTATTAACTTATACCAAAACCATATTAATATTTATAATATCATATATGATCCTTTTATAAAATCTTATCACTCATTCCTTAATAATATTTCATAGTTTTCATTTTTTCAGGTGTTAATTGTCGTGTTTTCTTATTCATGCTTAACATGAAAGTTTTAGTTCTTGTGTGTATTATATAGTTTCATCATCTACAAAATAATAATCATTACATAATTATCATAATTATACATCGATTCTACTTTTAAAACCAATATTAAAGATGGTTCTTAGAAACAAAGTATGTTACAATCATGGAAACAGTAGGTCGTACGTACACATGAGTAACGTTTCCATTTTCCAATGATCATTATAAAAAGAAGCTAAGTAATGTATTATCTTTACATAATGATCATAATATCATATATAACATATTATTTCTTTAAATATACTTATATATATCATCCATGTGGTGTGGTTATTAAAAGAGTCACATCATTTCATGAAGTCGGTAGTACACACGTACATGAATAACATTTTCATCTTTCATTGAGTAAAAAGGTAAGAAATAAAATGATATATATTATATTTTTAGAATTATAAAAAATGTAATTAATATCATAATTATTTCATATATATCACATATAATCATTAACTTTATTCTTATCACCTTCCATGTAAAGCGTTAGTGAAAGATGATTCGCATCGCTTCGTGAGGTGGTAGTCCATCGTACCCATGAAGGACGTTATCGTATCTTCTATGGAATGGAAAGTAAAAAAAGGTATATATGATATAATGAATCCATAGGTATAATTATATTATAAATATCATATATGTATATTATATCCATCATCATAACCAACCATGAGAGGTGGTTATGAAAAAACAAATGAGATCAGTTCATGAGGTGGTAGTCTACCGTACACACGAATGATGATTTCGTAATCCATTTGATGGAAGTGGGGGTGGTTGTAGGTCAAGAACTTAACATTGAAATATATTAATATATGTAATATACTTATTTTATTATCTTGGAATGTTTTAATAAGAATTTAAGGGGGTGGAGGGAGAAATAAAATAAAAACGCTCATTGAAGAACGTTGCCTCTTCTTCTGGTATCCTTCTTAAGTTCGCACTAAATTCTTCCCAGTTAGCCTTTCTGCTAAAAATAATGCTTCATGAATGAGAGGATAGAAGTTGGGAAATGATTTGGGTAGGTCTTAGTGGTGTGAAGAATGGAGGAGAGGGGTGGCCTTTTATAAGTGAGGTGAGTGGCACACTTGTAATTTTTAGAAAGAAAAAGTGTACCCACATTTTTCTCATGCCACAAGGGTCCAAAATGAAGTATTATCAATCCTTAGAAATGATAAGGTCTAAATATGGCAATAAAATAGATTTTAGATAAGTTTTAGGTAATTTTAAACCTTAACTTATTAGTTTAATCCTCGATAAATCCATTTTTACCTTAACTATAGTAATTAATTTTTATTGTTTTCACTATTCATTTTGGTCAAAAAAATAAGTTAACCTTATTTGATAATATAAATTATGTATATTCTAAATATCTAATCCATTTTTTCAAATTTCATTCACAAAAGTGGCAAATTTTAATTTAAAATTAATCCTGCAGACGTGATGAGAAATTGGGTTTTTTAAGAGAAAATGTGCAAAAGTGTACAAAGTTTTTATATAAAAATTCAATATGAAAATTATTCCAATGACCTAAAATAGGTTAATTGATATATAATTGTAATAATTTTACTTTAAAACTAATTCAAAATATAACTTAACATTATAAATTATTTAAACAAAAAAGACAGTTTTTGATTAAAATTCAGTATTTTTCATTATTCGTCAAATAATGAAACTTTTCATAAAAATCTCAAAAAATAACTCTAAGATAATTTTGATGTTATGATTTCAAAAATTAAGTTAATATTTTCAAATAAATTTACTAAAAGTATTAAAAATTAATTTTATATTATGTACGCAAAACGCGACTAAATCATCCTTTAGAAAAAAATACAGTTTTTCAAAAAAAACATTTCTTTTTTTAATGATTTTTATTTTATTTATAATCAATGGGTAACCATAATTTTCATAATTATTTAGTATTATTTATACCCACAAACATAATTTCTAGGTTATAATGGTCATGTTTAAATAATATTTTAATAGAGTATTTTTGTCTAAACCTGATGTTTTGTGCATCACAAGCTATTAATGAAATTATATTTATTCTAAAAGAAATATATTGTAAAGTATTAGGGTGATATAATCACCAGGTTCCTAGACCTGAGATCCGAACTTGATACACTTTAACATTGTTTCCCTAGTTCCTAAACCAGAACCTCATAGCTCGATTATCTCCAAACTATAGTCCTAAGACAAACCTTCCACTGATACCACTCTATCCCAACCCAACCCATCGGGGCTCACTTGGCTGGAAGTAAGCCGAGAATGAGACCCCAAGACTGCTTCCAATAGGCTAGGGGCTGGAAAAAGGCATCAAGTGCTAAGTAGGCATATCATGTATATGGAAGGTCTTATCCTAAAGTACCTATACACAAACACACATCTAGTGCACAAATATAGTACAAATAAGACAAACTGATACTATAAATGCATGCATAACAACTAATCCCACATCAAAGTACGAGAAATTGTATGTAAAAGAAAAAAGATCAAATATAATCCCACCAAAACTGCGAAAGACTCCATCCTACTAATAAAACGATGGACTTCTATTAAGATGAAACTCCCGAAACCATTTGTGGTCGATCTAACGTGACTAAGCTCCACCTACTCCTAATCCTCCTAAGACTCCGTCAAAAGGCTCATTGTCTACATAAGACATGACATATGTGCGAATATCCCATATAAAGGTGAGCATGAACATACCTAATAATATATCCCGAAATCACTAACCACAAAGCATCAGAGAGAGAGAGAGTTAGCTTTAAATATAAAAGCCAAGAGGATAAACAAGATAACCTAGATATGCTCAATAGAAGACTCCAGATCTCAAGGTGAGGTCATGTCCTCACTAGCAACCTAAGATTCAATAAGAGGATCATAAGTAACATTCATTTGAGATAGATTACTCATCAGATCAAATTATTTTAATGCCACTCATCTGAGAGGGATATACCCATCGGGTCTTTCCATGATGAAGCACGAAGGGAATGAGAGGGCTCTTCTAAGATAATCACTTGATCGGACAACACCCTATCGTAAGACAATTTATGTTAATAAATGGATAGGGGATTACACACAGAGCCTATGGGGGATACCTCACCTTAAATAGATTAACCCACAAGGAAAGGGATTACACGCCTTGGATATCGGAAACAGGATACCTGAACCAACCTAGGGAAGAATGATAGAAGATCACTCCTCAAGCCACATGGAGGGATACCTAACTCTATCTGAAACTAACACCTAGAGGGGGGTCACTCATCTTGTGCTCAGGTTACGATACCTCATTATACCCTCTTAAGGATGGACTAAGGGAATGCACCCACACTGACACAGTTTGAATGAACTCACCCAAGCTCATACCAAAGCTGGCCTAAGGAGAAAGAGGGCTCTAACCTATCCTAAAAGAAATAAATAGTGTGTCCCATGGGGCACATGGCATGTCTCACTGAGTCTGGCACTGCCTGTGTCATGTCATTTTACGCGGAATGTCTTTCTCTAGATACACAGTGTGTTCTCTTATGATACACAACATGTAGAGGTCATGCAGGCACTTGATGTGTGTAGCCTTCCCAATCTCGTGCACTTTCCAAAGAACATAAGGTGTGACCCAACACACACTATGTGGGGGTTACATGATTTCCCGGGCATGTACTCCCTATGCACACCAAGCTGGCTAGCTAAGTGTCACACTGTGTGTGAATCCACTACACGGTGTGTGATATTTAACTCACATGTAAACCATAGTCGTTTCACAAAGGGGACTGCACAGCATATGTTCTTCCAAACTAAACACCATGTACATCAGAATTCCACAAAAAAACTTGATTGTTCATTTTTCTTCACCAGCATTGTCGTCGCCTTCAAATCTTTTGGTAATCACACCATAATGCCCAAATCTAGGTTGACTGCACCCACAATGTCACTAGTAGCTAGGTTTCAGATACCCATAGTTTCAAAAATGCTCATCATTTCCATTCTGAATCACTTGCATGGTCAGCTCATGAAAACATCCATCCCTTGTACCATCATCAGATCTCCATCATCGCTATTGATGGCTAGTTTCTATCCACTCGTTGCTTGAAATCACTCATCATCGCACCTTTGAGGATACCAGTTCAATCTGGGTCGTGAAATCACCATCGCCCAGACCATTGTCATATTCTTATCTTCACCATCACACCTCTGTCGCATCTCTAAATCCCAAAACTGGACCCACAAAAACAATACGTTACACCAAATAATGACTACACAATGATCGGTTACCTGGGTATCGTCAAATCATCAACCAATCAGAATACCAATGATGAAAATTAAAGAATAAAGGAAGGTACAAAACAAAAAGTGATCATTGAACAAAGTTCATGTTTATTGGGTCATCATTGACAGGATCTGAAGAATGAGTAAGATGATAAAATCAACAAATTCAATAAAGAATAAATCTCAAATTCCTAAATCTAAGAAGAGAAAGCAAATGTTGGACAACCCAATGAAGAACAAGCAACAAATTAATTTAGAATGAATTAATTCACATTCATCTAAATAATCATGTATGGGGAAATAAACCACAAAATCAAATGTTATACCATAAGTTGGATTGATCGCAGATGAAGAATGGTTTTGCATCATTTTCATTAGTGAGATCCAAGAACTTCATCAATGATGAAAAAACTCTACGATACTCTGATCATTGATCCATGATCTGTGATCACCTGCCAATGTGCTCGTCATTGGAGTTCTCCCTCTCCATTCTCTAGCGTCATACGGATAACCCTAGGGAATTCTCTATAGAGGGGATTAGATAGAGGATTTGTTTTTGGGTTAGACAATTAAATGTAAATTAAGTTAATAAATTCATTTAATTTTCCCACGACTACACTATCAAAGCGACCGATGCCGACAACGATCCAAGGGTAAAACTCATGCTCTGGATTTAATGGTGACTCATTTTTCCCATCTAATACACCATCCTAGAGTTATTCCATTATTTATGAAAAATTACACGTGTGTGATATATTATATTTAATATTTTTAATATATCAACACTGAGGATCCAAAGGCCCTGGAATCTTGTGCTGAATCTATGCCTTTGAAAATATTCTTTGAAATATTCCAATGTTTCAAATGAAAATTATGGAGTCATTGTAGCAAAAGTGTAATTTCCCCCCTTTAATGATCCCACCAAAGAGTCGGTGGCTCCGCTGCAGCTTTGGTTGCATCAGCAGCCTGGCCTCTCCTGAGGATCCTCCGAGCCCTCAAGATGACTCTTGAGCCTCCATCCAAAACCAAAACACCTCTTTAAAGGCATTCAAACTCTCATGACTCAATTAAAAATCCCATTTCTCAAAACTACCCAACCACTAATTGGAGAATTAAAATTACCCCTTAAATTTCAAAGGCTCCTACGGACATGGGATCATACATTATTAATTAAGTATTAAAGATAAATTGAGTGGGAAAGTAAGTATTTATAGTAAAACTTGATTAATCATTTAAAAAATATTTATTATTTCCATTAGAAAAATTGATTGTGGAAATTTTACTTAAAATGTTTACAAATGGGTCCCAACGCATGGTATTTGAGTTTTATAATATGGAAAACTAAAATACATTATTAAAAATTAATTTAAGATTATAAAAACATTATTAGTGTATGGAAAATAGCTTCCTCTTATACCTCATCAATCTTAAAAAATAACCATTAATAATTTGTTGTATCCAAAAAAGCCATACCTCAAGTAAGGCAATAAATCCTTCAATTGTAATTAGGCTTGCATTGTAATAGATAAAAAAATAATTTTCTCCAATTACCTGAAATATTTAATTAATTCCCAAGAATATGATCCCCATTGGAGAACTATTAATATAAAATTAGGTTCATATTTCTCTTCAATTTCAAATTCAATAATATACAAAATGAAACTTATTTCAAGTGGTTTTTTAAAAGTTACATTATGCAATGATGTGGTCATATGATGATCAATTTCATCCACACTTAAATAATCATTCATAATTTCTAATGCCTCAATAATATTAAACATATTCAACACTTAATTATACTCACTAATTGTAACACCCAAGTTTTAAGTAAATAAAAAAATAAGTTCATCATAGTTAATTTTTTGGAATAAAATGAATTTTTTATAAAATGTTTAGAGATTTTTGATAATTGTGCATGGTTAGGAAACTTTATGAAGATTATGCTTCAGCACTATCAAGAAAAAATTTATAGGTATAATTTGCAGACCATGTTTGTAACAACCCAAGATTTCATTGTATATTCTCATTAAATAAATAATATATTAAATAGTGGTGTTCACACACTATACCAAACTAAAATGAAAAACCTGGATATATATTGAATATTAAGTATCACCATTAAAAACAACTCATTGAATTAGTAAGAATGAATAAGAGTAACCGCTTTATAAAATATATGTATAAAAAAATAAAGGCTACTTTTAATATTAATGAAATTCAATCAGTTTATATAAAATGGCTAATAAGATAATTTATTATTTAAAAAAGTATTTTTCTAAAAATTGTCTTTTATGTGACAAACATTTCGATTTCAAGAAATGTATGATTAATGGTGATAAATTATGTTTGATATTAATAACTGATTAACAAAAATTTAGTTTGTAAATGATATGAAATAAGAATAATAACAATTAATATTTGAAAGTGTCATTTTCTAATAGGAACGATTTTTCATTATATTTTGTAATTTTATTAAAAAATTGAATTTATAAATTTTAGAATTTGAAAAAATGGCCATTATTTTTTGTTTTAGAATAAAAATATTAACTTAAGATGAATTTTTTGAATTTTTTAGAAATAATTGGTTTTTTAGGTGAATATTGAAAAAATACTGATTTTACAAAAAAAAATGTTGTTTTTATGACATTACCATAATACAAGAATGGTTTAAAAAAATTTAAAACCTTTTTCTATAAAATATAGATATTTATATGTAAAATAAATGATTTAAAATTATTATTTTATTTTTATAAAACTCGTGCATATCATTTTGGAAACTTAAGTAATATTTTACTCTGGAAACTATTTTTGATTTTTGATATTTAAAAATATTTATCATAAATTATAGAAATTAGATCTATCAAAATGGATTTCATATTTTAGATCAGCATGATCATATTATGTAGTAAGATCAATTTCAATTTTGGGCATAAAATTATGATTACTAAGATTAAAGTTAATGGTCATGATAATGGTAAAACTATTACTTTCAAAGTATTATTTTATTAATATTGTGTAATTGTTATCTAATAAATTAAATTGACATATTTTAAATTATTACTCTTATATGATGTTTAAACACATATATAATTATATAAACACGCATTTAATTTTTAATTAATGTTAAATAAAATTAAAAATACATAATGGTTAAAATACCATTTCTCTGCAAAAAAAAGGTTTTCTAATATATAAAATATTTTAATTTAATTTTAATTTTCTATTACATATAAATTGAATTAGATCAAATGGAGATCCAATTTGGATTCAGTATACCCAAATTTTATTAGGGTTTTAGTTTATATTTTTAGTAAAACATTAATTATTTTGTTAAAAACAAGTTACCAAGGTAAAAATAAAAAAAAGGTGAAAGTAAAAACCTAAGAACAAATGACTTCCAACATATTTAAAACATATATGGAAATACTTGGTTGAGGATTTCTCTTCCCAAGAACACCCCATGCTCTATTATTTCTAACTTTTGGAGTCTTTTACCATTGAATAGTGTAATTATTTCATTCAAAATTAAAAGGTGTTCTCAAAAGTGTCCTTTTCTTCACTTATAAAAGGGGACACTTTCATCCTGTCATACAATACCCATTACTTCAAACTCCTTGCTAAAACTCTGTCATTGTTCTCCTCCTAGAAATCTATATCAAGTTTATAAGCCTCTGGTCTCAATTATTTAGCTTAATCCCTTCGTTTCCAAGGAGACCTCCAAGAAAATTTTCAAAGAACCAAAGTGAGTATTGCCTACTACATACCATTTCTTCTTAATCATTCTCTTCCATAACTATGATTACCGTGGTAATATAATAATATCAATATCATTATTATACTGAATTGTTATTATATTAATGTAAAAACATTTATTTATCAGTTTCTATCTACTTAGAAAAAAAAGAACGTTAATCATGTTTTGTGTAGACTACCACTTCCACGAAGTGATGTTTTTCATTTTTCATCTTGAGTTTATTTCTTTATTCAAACCACATAAAATATGATTCACCAACTTAAAAACAACTAAATAATATCATTATTATCCTATTATAATAATATTATACACTTCATTAACCATACTCACTCATCGAGATATGGCGTGTTCATGTTTGGGTTTGGTTTAACCACCAATTTGAATAATGTTATAAAACTTTGAAGATCATTTGTAATGTTTGGCTAATAAATTATTTTATTTGTTGACAACTAACTTTTGTTAAAGAATGTTTTTGTAAAACATTTGAAGTTGTTGGATGTCCAGACAGAAAGTTTTGTGCAAAGTTTCTCAAGAAGGGAAAATCAAAGTCAGACGATACTATATTGATCTCAAAGTTCCTTGCATCGTGAAAAAACTCTTGAGATAAGATTTTATTGAAAATGGAAGTTGAAGTTTTACAGACGCATCTTATTGAACAGAGAAGCACCGGATGCAGAAGTTGTCAGAAAACTGGAAGCATGAATTTACTGAAGTTCAAAGAATTGAAAAGTTGTTGATCAGACGACCCATCAGACAAACCATCAGTCAAATCATTTTTTAGAAAGTCTAAGTTTGTGCAAAGGAACTTTTGTACAAAGGTATTAGACATAGATCATCATAAAAATTCAGACACAGTGGTCTGGATGTAGTTTTCCAAACGTAGCTTCGAATGCAAACCTCCAAAAGCAGCATGGTGAATGCAGGGCTTCGGACATAGATTACCAGAAAAAACAACTTTATACAGAGCTTTGTTCAAAGTTGAAGTTTTTGGACTCATATTTTCAAACACATTTCTCTAAACATAGAAACTGAAAGAAAGATGAAAGTGTGAATGTGTTAAAGTTTTATAAAGTACAACCTTGCGGAATGGACATAACTTTCTGAACATAAATTTCGAACAAAGCTTTTGGTGGAAAATCTAAGTTTGTGAATGTCACAAAGTTCATGCAAAATGTGAGAAAATGAAGATGCTAGTTTTTAGTCGGGCAGATAAGGAATTAGTTTTTAACTAATGAAGAATGAAGTTAAGTCATATAAAAATAAAGAGAGAGATCATATGTGGTTTGGGACACAAATTTCTGGAAGAACTCTACCAGACAGAGATATGTGAGGAATTTTGAAGTTGATTAGATGAAGAAGTCGCTACTAGGTAAAACGTTATAGGTAATTAAAGTCATTAGAAGTCGCAACAATGTAGTCAACCATTTTCAGTTGGATTAAAGCCACGAGCAGAACAATCTTCTTTCAAGTGGATTCTAATGCATGTTACAACTCGCTTACATAGATGCATTTCATAAACCATGAAAATTACAGTTTATGGCGAAGTTGGATACGTTAGGTGCGTCACGAGTGACATATCATTAATGAATATGTCAATGAAGGATTTGTCTCTTCCATCTTTATGGAAGCCGATATCTCAGCCCTTTGATTAGAATAGAACTGTCACATTAAATTCCAAAGTCACGGTGTAACGTGTTTATTTCAGATAGTCAAAGAAAGTCATATCAAGCATATAGGTTGGTGACATGGTTGTGCAACCTGTTTGATAAGATATTGTTACAAAAGAATTATATTACATAACGATTGTTCATATCTGATTGTTGACAATGCGACATTAAGTTCTTTTCCTTGGCTGCCTTAACCCATTGCTAGACAATAATCTTGGATTTTAGGCAAGCCCGACTCATGCCAATGAGAAAGAATCCTAGAGGGTCACACACTAAGTGTTTTCATTGATCTTAACTAAATTCTATTTCAGTTTAATTAATGGAATAATTATTATTATCAAATCTTAAGAATAATTTTATTCAAGTTATATTAATCGCATAAATTAAATAAATGTTTATTTGATGGCTTGTGAATAAAATATTCTTTTTATTTATTGAATATTTTAATAAATATTTATTCGTTAGATTGTGAATAAAATATTTATTTATGCATAAAATATTTAATCGGTTGTTTAATAAATGCTAGAAGAGTTCGAACGGACCAAGGCAAAGTCTAGTGACAAATATTATTTAACAAGACTGTTACATAATATTTGTTATTGCACAAGTTAGTGTGCACCAAAAAATAATAATAATATAATTATTATTATGGGGAATGGGGTTTATTAAAGATAATGAATGTTATTTAATGGCTGGAATGCAATTAAATAATATTTTATCTTAAATCCTAACTCTATAAATAGACGACTATGTTTATTGCGTAGAGCATCCAAAAATTGGTAATAGAGAATTGTTACGCACAACAAATTCTTTCTCAACTCTTCCTTCTATCTCCCTCTTAAAAATGAGAAGTGAAAAAGAAATTTATTCAAAACCAAAGAATAAGTGATCAAAGAACAAACAACGCAAGACATTTGACTCGCTACGCTAGCACCCGAAGATCGAGTGGTGTTGCTCGAAGATCATAGGAGCACATGCGGATCACTGCTAGAAGGATTCTATCCTTGGATCCTCACAATGCATTGAAGGTAATCCAAAGAGGTCTTTTCAGATAATCAATATTCACCAATGAAGAAGGTTCTTAATCCTAGGTATTTATTTCTTCAAATATTAAATAAATTAATTATAAAATTGACGTGCAAGATCCTCACTCTTAGTTTTGGGCAATGATTATTAAAAGAAATTTTAATATATCATCCACCTATGCACACTTTCTCTACACTCAGGACCATCATTATGATCATAGAAATCATGAGATAAAAGGAGACCAACGGGAGTTGGCTCCAAAGTTGTATTGACTTCTTTCTAATAGTGAATTTTCATGGACACATGGGAATGGGCATGTCAAGGATGTATATTCTCACATTGAATCCAAACATTGTAAATCTTATGTGCTTGAATTACTTTCCTACTTTTACATGCATGTGAGTTTACTAAAAGTTGATAAGGAAATATCTCTAACAAGTTACAAGGGTTAATTTTCTTAAATATAGAAATTTGTAAAAAGGTAACCTCCAATTCACCCCCCCCCCCAAGTTGTTCTATGATCCATAGGAACTTCAAGTGGTATCAAAGGAGGTTCCCATGTAAAATCCTTATCATGGAAAATCTCAATTACTTCAACAGCAGATATATTTCTATATTTGATGGAAAAAATATCATGGCTAGAAAAACAAAATGATAACATATCTTCTATCTCTTGGCTTAGAGGTTGTAGAAGCAGCAACTATTGGGTTTCCACCCATTGAGAAATATTCTCCCATGAATTTTGATAACAAGAGTAACATTGAATTTGATGGAAATTCTAGAAATAGTGTTCTTATGTCTCTATCAAAAAATATTTACATAAAGGTGATGGGTCTCGAAACAGGAAAGATAGTGTGGGACAAGCTCAAAAGTATTCTCAAAGGAAATACTAAAGTGAAGGAAGCGAAACTACAAATCTAACATAGCAAGTTTGAAGGCATAATAATTAGAGATGAAGAAATTATTGATGAGTACTTCATTAGAGTGAATAAAGTTTTATACAAAATCAAAGGTTTCAGAGATGTCTTAGAAGATTCTATAATTGTTAAGAAACTCATGAGAAACTTTTCAGATAGGTTTGATTCTAAAATCTCTACTATAAAAGAAAAAGAAGATTTATCACTTGATGAATTGCATAACTTTATTATTGGTTGTGAAATGAAAAAACCTTTAACATTCAAAAAAAAGATCAAAAATGAAATGTCTTTTGAAGCTATGAAAATTCATGGTGCTAAAGATATTGATTCTTATGATTTTGAAGATAAAAAGGATGATGTGTTGAATGAAAAAAAAAGAATGTCTCTTATCTCCAAGAATTATCAAATAGAAAGAGGAAAGTATGGAGGAAAACATCCTCTCAAATGTTTTGAGTTTGGTGGAATTAGGCACTTTGCTATGAATTGCCCTAAGAAGAAAGTCAATGAATTTAAAGATCATCCTGAAGAAAAGAATTGATGGAAGAAGTCGAACAAAACTTCTAAGAAAAGTACGTTGGTCGAAAGAAAATTTCACTGGAAACAAAAGAAGTATGTTGAGTAAGTCAAATTTGACTTAGATCATATTGATTCATCAGAAGATGGAAGTTTAGAAAGAATCTAAACCTTCTTTGCAAATGTTGAGAAAAAGGAAGATTCATTAAATAGTGAAGGAGGAGGTGAAGAATCTTACAAAGAGTGTCAACGCAGATCATAACTTATGGCATGTCTTGAGAAAAACCAAACTCTCAATAAAGAAATCAGAATGATGAAGAAACAAGGTGGAAAAGTTGTTGAAGGAATAAAAGATGTACTTGAGCAAGAAGAAGAGTACATCCAGGAAATTTTAAACTACAAACTGAGAATTGTTTAACATAGAAAGATGGTTGAAGACCTCAGTAAGAAGTTGGAAACTGAGGAAGTTGAAGTTAACAAAACTAAATCAAAACTCCTTAAGGTTGAAAGTGCCTTAAGAAAGTTGAATAAAAAATTTAGCAATGCTTCAAAAGTAAAAGATGAATTGTCTAAAGCTGTAGAAAAAATTGACTCTAAGAATTAGGTGAAATCTTCATCTACTAAATGTAAAAGTTCATCTAATTTTTCTAACATTTCAAGTGTTAAGAAAAGTGTTGGGAACAATTGGGTTGAGAAGGGATGTGAGAAACCTATCACATCCACAAAAGCTGAAATTTCTCTCCTTAGGAAAGATGACCCACACCCAAAGAAAGTAAGAACAAAAGGAAGTTATGAACCTCAACAAAATTTCTATAAAGTGAAATCATACTTTTATAGAAAATCAATATTTGATGGTTTTTGTTAGTGTTGTAGAATTTATGAACATATGGCTTACAATTATTGGCATAACATGTCACTTCTAGGAAAGAGGCATGAATAGAGGGAAAGAAATGGTGGAAGCAAAATGAGTCACTTTCATAAGCCACAAGAAGTGAGAAAAGTGAAATCTCAAGATGATAGAAAATCTTTGACGAAAAACCAATTTGACAATCTGGAGTAAGTTTGTAGAAGATTTGATCAACCGGGTCACTTTGTTAAATAATTTATAACTACACTTCTAGTTCAAAGTTCTTATGCTAGAAAAGAAAAGAAGGTTGGAAAGAAGAAAGTTCAAGAAACAACTTTTGTTGTTGAGACGACTCTAAAAGCAACAAAAAAAGAACAAACCATGGATTATTGATAGTGTTTGTTTCTCACACATGATGGTAGATATAAAAATCTTAAAATATGTTGAAAATTGTGATGGAGGATCACTTACCTTTGGAAATTATAGTTCATTAAAAATTAGAGGAATAGGAACCACTAAGATAGAACCTCATAAACTAAAATCTAAGGAAGTTTTATTTGTAAACAGGCTCAAGCACAACCTTCTTAATGTGAGTCAACTTTGTGATGATGGAAAAGAAGTAATATTTATTGCATCATCAAAAGTGTAGAAGATAGAAAACTTGTTACAAGAGGAGAAAAAACCAGTGGAAATCTCTTTCATATTGGAGAACTCGATAAATCATGCTACTTGAGTACTGAAGATGAAAACAAATTGTTGCATCGTAGACTCAAGCATCTTGGGAAAAAAGTATAAAAAAACATTCTAAAGTTGATGTAGTACACAATCCTCCAACATTGAAAAGAAGATAAAATGATGTTTGTATAACTTGTCGAAAAGGAAAGATGGTTACCAAATCCATAAGAAACCCGAAATTTAGTCTACTGGACCTCTTACATAAATAATATGTTGTAGAAATGTTCAAATCTTTCAGAATAGATTTTTGAGAGAAAATAGGGGTTTATATAAAAATTTTGAGAATCGATAATGGAACATAATTCAAATACAATGCTTTTAAATCTAATCTAAAGAAGCATTGAATCAAACCTCAATATAGTGCTTCATACACCCCTCAAAAATGTAGCGGAGAGAAAAATAGAACTTTGGTGGAAATGGGAAGAAGCATGTTGGTAGAGTATAAACTTTCAAAGTTATATTGGAGAGAAGTCGTTAGCATTGTTGTACATGAGAAAAACAGAAGTTTGTTAAGGCTCAAATCAAACAGGACTTCCAATAAAATGTGGTATAACAAAAAAAACCTTCGATGAAATGTTTCATTGTTTTTGGAAGTTCCTGTTTACTAAAAATCAAAATTTTGGATCTTGGAAAATTTTTGTGAAAAAGATGAGGAAGGAACTTTCATGTTATATTCACCCAACAAGAGAAGTTACAAAATTTTGAACAAATGTCTACAATATTTGGTGGATTCCTATGGTGTGAAAGTTATTCATAATTCAAATTCATTAACAAATGATGTTGAAAATATTGAGGAAGAAAAACTAAATATTTCCAATGAAAGTGAAATTGAGTCAAAACAGATATATCACAACTTGGAGGAATCATGTGATGAGGAAGGTGAAGTAGGAAGTAAAATTTTGAAATTTCCTACCTTACAAAAACAGGTTGAAACTGAAAATATGCTTGGAAATCAAAAAGCTCTGATTCAGACTAGAAAAAGGTTGAGATTAGAAAATCAGACATCACACATTTCACAAATTGAACCAGAGTCGGTTTCAGAAGCATAAAAACACAAATAATGAGTGAATGCAATGAATAAAGAGTTGGATCAAATTGAAAAAAATGAAAAGTGGAAACTTGTTCCACGTCCAGTAGATAAAAATGTTATTGGGACAAAATGGGTGCATAGAAACAAGTTCAATAAACATGGAGAAGATTCAAAAAAACAAAGCAATACTTGTTTGTAAAGGTTATGCATAGATGGAAGGTGTGGACTTTGAATAACGTTTTCCCCAGTTGCAAGATTAGAAACCATCAAAATTCTATTAGCAGTGGATGCACATCGATGTTATAAAGTTTATCAAGTGGATGTAAAGTTACCTTTCTTAAATGGGGAGATTAAGGAAGAAGTGTACATTGAGCAACCTTGTATGTGTTAAAATAAGCTCCACAAGCCTGGTACTCCAAAATTGATTATTGTCTAAAAAAGTTGAATTTTTCTAAAGGAAAAGTTGGCAACAATATATATGTGAAAGAATTGGATTCATGTACCCTAATTTTAATTGTTTATCTAGATTATATAATTTTTGTTGGGGATAGAGAAAATGTTTGAAAACAATTTGCTAAAGAAATGAAGAAGAATTAACATTCTTCCTAAGTTTACAAGTTCAACAAAAGGATGAATACATTTTTCTATCTTAAGAAAAATGTCTTAGAGAGTTGTTACAAAAGTTTCACATGGAAGATTCTAAAAAAAAATCTACTCTGATTTCTGTGTGCACAAAGTTGAGTAAAGATGAAACAAGAAAAAGTGTAAATCTGAAATATTTTTCAAAAGCTGATAGAAATTTTGTTTTACCCTACATCCACAAGACCTAATATTGTTTATGTTGTGACTTTATGTGTCAGATATCAGAGTGATCCAAAAGACTATCGTATTTTGGTAACAATGAAAATTGTGAGATATGTTAAAGGAACTTAATGAGGGCTATTATGCAAAAAAAGTCATCATATAAACATTCATGGTTATATTGATACTGATTGGGCTAGAGATTGTAATGACGGAAAATTGACTTTTGAAGAAACATTTTACTTGGGAGAATGTTCTATGAGTTGGCATAGTAAGAAAGAGTTCAGTAACTTTGAGCATAGCAGAATCAGAATATGTTGCAGCTACCCAAAGTTGTACTCAAATGTTATGGATGAAGGTTCAGATAAATGATTTAAAAGTAAAAGTTTCTACATCATTAAAGATACTCTATGATAATTAAATATCAACTGATCTTTCTAAAAAACATATCCAACACTCAAAATCAAAGCACATTGATATTAAGTTTCACTTCATAAAAGAGAAAGTTGTTGGTGGAGATGTTTTGTATAAATATATTTCAATGAAGTATCAAATTGATTATATCTTTACCAAAGATATTCCAAAAGAAAGATTTGTGGATTTGAGGTCACAACTTCATGTTCAACATCCACCTCTAACATCCTAAAATTTCCAAGGAAGTCTCACCGTGTTTTGTATTATGTTGAAAAAAGAGGTGGGAAAGTAACAACTTTGTAAAAAGTTTTTACAATTCTTTATTTAATGAATCTGAAATTATGGTTATCATAAAATGGGGGAAAGAATTAAAAGGGGAAGAGTGAAGAATTTTAGTTTTAAAAAAATAGAGAAGATCAAAATGAGGGTTCATCTTAACATGACAATAAATTTGCTTTTTACCGAGTAATGAAGCTAGAAGAAAAATTTTGAAATTTCCTACCCTACAGAAACAGGTAGAAACTAAAAATATACTTGGAAATCAGAAATCTTTGATTCAAACGAGAAGGTTGAGATTAGAAAATCATACATCACTCATTTCATAGATTGAACCAGAGTCAATTTCAGAAGCAGAAAAACACAAATAATGGGTGTATGCAATGAATGAAGAGTTTGATCAAATTGAGAAAAATGAAATGTGGAAAATTCTTCCACATCCAGCAGATAAATATGTTATTAGAACAAAATGGGTGTATAGAAACAAGTTGAATGAATATGGAAAAGTTACAAAAAAAAAACAAATCAAGACTTGTTTGTAAATGTTATGCACAAATGGAAGGTGTGGACTTTGAATAAACTTTTTCCCCAGTTACAAGATTAGAAACCATCATAATGTTATTAGCAATGGATGCACATCAATGTTATAAAGTTTATCAGGTGGATGTAAAGTCAACTTTCTTGAATAGGGAAATTGAGGAAGTGTACATTGAGCAACCTTGTGGTTTTTTAATTGATCATGATAAAAGTTTGTAAATTGAAGAAATCCTTGTATGTGTTAAAATAAGCTCACCATGCATAGTACTCCAAATTTAATAATTGTTTGAAAAAGTTTAATTTTTCTACTGGAAAAGTTGACAACACATATATGAAAGAATTGGATTCATGCACCCTGATTGTAATTGTTTATGTAGATTATATATTTTTTGTTGGGGATAGATAAAATATTTCAAAATAATTTGTTTAATGAATGAAGAAGAATTTTGAGATGTCAATGTTAGGTGAATTATCTTTCTTCTTAAGTTTACAAGTTCAGGAAAAGGAAGAATGCATTTTTCTATCTCAAGAAAAGTAGAATGTTGTTACAAAAGATTGGTATGGCAGATTCTAAAAAAATTTCTACTCTGATTTCAGTTACCACAAGGTTGAGTCAAGATGAAACCAAAAAAAAATGTAAATCAGAAATATTTTTTGAAAGATGATAGAAAGTTTGTTTTACATTATATCCACAAGACCTAATATTTTTTATGTTGTGACTTTATGTGTCAAATATCAAATTGATTCGAAAGAATCTCATATTTTGGCAATAAAAAAAATTCTAAGATATGTTAAAATGAACTTAACAAGTGCTATTATGCAAAAGAATTTGGGATATAAACTTTCATGGTTATATTGATACTAATTGGGCTGGAGATTACAATAACAGAATCTGAATAGCATAATCTAAATATGCTACAACTACTCAGGCTTGTACTCAAATGTTGTGAATGAAAGTTTAGTTAAAAGATTTAAAAGTAAATGTTTCTACATCATTGAAAATACTTTGTGATAATTAGAATGCAATTGATCTTTCTAAAAAACAAATCCAACACTTAAGATCAAAGCACATTGATATTAAATTTCACTTCATAAAAGAGAAATTTATTGATGGAGATGTTTTGCTGGAATATATTTCAATGAAGTGTCAAATTGATGATATCTTTACCAAAGCTATGCCAAAAGAAGGATTTGTGGATTTGAGGTCGCAACTTAATGTTCAACATCCATCTCTAACTTCCTAAAATTTCCATAGAAGTCTCTCACCGTGCTTTGAATTATGTTGACAAAGAGGGTGGGAAAATAACAACTCTGTAAGAAGTTTTTACAATTCTTTCTTTAATGAATTTGAAGTTATGGTTATCATAAATTGGGGGGAAAGAATGAAAAGAGGAAGAGTGGAGAATTTTAGTTTTAAAAAATAAAGAAGATCAAAATGAGGAGGGTTTATCTTAACATGGTCACAAATTTGCTTGTTTTCGAGTAATAGAATTCATTCAAAAAACATTACTTTGAGTGAGGACGTTTTTTTTTTTTGAGAAAAGTTTTGTTTTGATAAAGGTTGAAAAAATTGAGTTGTTACAAAAATGGGTTGTGAAAGTATGAGTAATGAAAAATGATGAGTGTTATACAAATCCAAAAGGGGAGATTGAAGATCTTTTGTGATATATTGCTAACAAATTTTTACATTTGTTTACAACTAACATTTGTTAAAGAATGTTTTTGTAAAACAAGTGAAGTTATTGGAAGTTCGGAAAGAAAGTTTTGTACAAAGTTGTCAAAGAAGGAAAAGTCAGAAAGTTATAAAATTCTTAACTTTGTGGCCTTAAGTCAAACGATGTTATGGTGATCTCAAAGTTCCTTACATCATGAAAATATCATGATACAAGCTTTTGTTGAAAAGGGAAGTTAAAGTTTTCCAAATACATCTTATCGAACAGAGAAGCATCGGATGCAGAACTTGTCAAAAAACTTGAAGTATGAATTTACTGAAGTTCAAGGAATTGGAAAGTTGGTGATCGGAAAATCCATTGGTCGAACCATCGATCAAAGCTTCCATTAGAAAGTCTGAGGAAGGTTGGACTGAGTAACAAAGCAGAGTTTCTAAAAGGCTCAAAGTTTTGTTAACCAAGCAGAATTTGGATTGTGTAACAGTCACAATTTTACTAAAGGTGCATCAGATGGAGGTCGTCAGACATAGGCACACCGAACGAAGATCACCAAAGGAAACAAACAGAGGCAATATCAAACAAAGTTTCCGAACAAACCTTTATGGGAGCAAATTTCACAAGATTGCATATTTTTGTGGTGGCTCAAATTTTATAAGCAAAATTTATGAACTAAAAGGAGTCGATATAATCATAACTATCAAGAAATAAAAGTAAACCAACCAAAGTTGGCTCAAAAGATACATCCACTTCTTTCTAATGGTCAATTTCCATGGACCCACTAGAGTGGACAAAACAAGGGTGCAAGTTATCACACTAAGGTCAAATCTTGTAAATCTTGTAAATCTTGTAAATCTTGTAAATCTTGTAAATCTTGTGTATTTGGCTTACTTTTACATGCATGTGAGTTTACTAAAAGGTGATAAGGTAACAACTCTAATAAGTTGTAGAATTGAGTTTCTTATAGCTGAAAATTTGTAGAAAAATAACAATTCAACCCCCCTAGGTTCTACAATCCTTAGGAACTTCAAACTCTACCATGGATGATTATAGGAAGTTGAATACTAATATTATTATAAATTAATAAGCAATTAAATTTTTTTTATTGGTTCTAGGGTTTTATGATTATTCTTTTTGACCCCATAATCAAATGAATCTTACCTCAAAATTTATATTTTTTAAAAGGAGCTATATTGACCTAAATCTTTTCCATCCATCATAATCACTTTTTTTAACTATAATATTTTAAGATTGATATATTCCAATCTATGATAATTTTATATTGTATATCAACCTTTTTTTATAAAACCATGTTTCACATCAAAACCTTCTTCATTGATGATTCTATTTCATGAATATGCAATTTTATTATGAATAATTCTCAATTCTTCATTCATGTTTTTACTTGTCACCAATTTTCACTCTGTTAAAGAACGTGATTCTTTGTGCTCTTATGTCATTTCCTCTAAAGCTCACTTATAGGTTGTGATTGTTTCTCACACTGATATGATATTTCTTCCACGTCCATATCAATGACCAATTTAATCTATATTGCAACTATAATCATAGGGATTCTGGTTAACCAGTTACAGAGTTAATCAAAGAGCTAGGGCAGAGCATATCAGTGGTGATTATTAAACTCGGCCATAAACCGATACTGGAATCATTTCCACGTAACAATCGTTATTTGATTTTTGGAACATTGACACATATTAAGTTCCTAAAATCCCCCGATGTTACTTTGCACGCAATGAACGGGACAGATACACCAAACCTAGAAGAAGACGTACGGAAACAGCTACAGGGAAACGACGCGTACCACTCGCAGAATCAACCGCCGAACCCATAGAGGGTCCTACCCTGCCTCTTGAGGGCGTAGACAACATCCATGGCGGTCACAGTCTTCCGCCTGGCGTGCTCCGTGTAGGTCACCGAATCACGGATCACGTTCTCGAGGAAGATCTTGAGCACGCCTCGAGTCTCTTCGTAGATGAGGCCGCTGATCCTCTTAACGCCCCCTCTCCTGGCCAGACGTCGAATCGCAGGTTTCGTGATTCCCTGGATGTTATCACGCAGCACCTTCCTGTGACGCTTCGCTCCGCCCTTCCCCAATCCCTTCCCTCCCTTCCCACGCCCCGACATTTTCGATATCAGAAAGAAGATGATGGCGATGAAAACCCGACGGTTTCAAGACAAATCGATTATCTCGAAAGCGAATGAGTGCAGATAGGGTTGTGGAGGTGATATTTATTACATATCGCAGTCATTGAAACTTCGGCCGGTCCAGCGGATATGCACCGTTGGATCGACGGATAATCGACGGTCTGTTGTAGCGATCCGCACCCTCGGTTTCAAGTGTTGGTATCATCCCAAAATCTCCACTGTTTGGGTGAAATGTTGGTTCAAAATTGGCCGAGATTGCATGTAATTGGGTATCTAAAGGAGTTTAGATATTGTTTCACGTATTATAAAATATGATGTAACATATCACGAAGGAACCTGATCGGTGCAAAAACATTTCTAAACCGATATTTTAAAATGTTTCCATCTGGCCTATGTTATAACACTGGGTTTGGTACATTGATGCACGGGTTCTGCCACGGATCTTTGTACGAAGTCTTTTAGCACGACATAAATTAAAATGAAAAATAAAACAAAGCTCAACGAAATGATGTGGTCTCAGTGTGCTCCACTCATCTTAAGATTGTGTAGATTGAAGGCGCCAAGCGAGACACTCTGAATCATGCACACGTGCACCACAAATCCTAGTTCGCTGATCTACAATCTTCAAGTGTTTGAACAAAAGAATCGAGATATTTACGACGCACATTTGACCGTCTAAAAAATATCGATCCAACCTTATTCTTCTCTACCCTCTCTCTCTCTCTATAATCCTTGACAAAACACTTACGGGGGAGAAATCCATGCAAATGAACTTGGTCACTATTCAAGTGTCTAAAATGTGTTTTCGTAGCTCAATCTAACTCTTTAAAATCACACCTTGATCCCTTAAAAGGGGTTAACCTTAAAACCAACCCATTTAGCCACTAATGACTTAATTAACATGTCATGCGTGTTCTAAATATTTATTATTAATTGTTATTATTTAATATTTATAATTACTTGTTATTTATCATTTACAAATTTGATTTATTATTACGTGATAACTATTAATTGTTTATAATCATTAGTTAATAGTTATTTGAAACAAAAATTAATTATATAATAAGTTGAAATCAAACTCAACATCAAATGAGCATAACTTTTGATCTGAGCGTTTGTTTAAGCTCAACAATCAGTCAAATCGAATCCTATGAAAAGAGCTACAACGAAATTATATTTTAATTATTAATTTATATTTATTATCCATTATTTATTATTAAATTGTTATTAAATTGTCATCAAGTTATTATTTATTAATTTAATATTTATTTAATGTTTATTATATATTATTTCATATTATTTTTTATTTATTAATAATTTATCACTACTTATTAATTTAATATTAATGTATTATTTATTTAGTTATTATTTGTTTATAATTTATTAATTATTTCTTAATCAATTAATTAATATTTATTTATGATTTTTCTTATTTATTAATGATTTGTTTATGGTTTATTTATTATTTATTCACTACTATTTATTATTTATTTACTACTCATTTATTTATTGTTTATTTATTGTTTTTATTAATTTATTATTAATGTATTATTTGTTATTTAATTGTTATTTATTTATGATTCATTTATTATTTATCATTTATTTATTATTTATTTATTTATTTATGGATTATTTATCATTTATTTATTATTAATCTATTGATTTATTATTTATTTACCACTATTTATTATTTATCTAGTACTTATTAATTTTTATTAATAATTAATAATAATTATTTATTATTAATTTGTTACATATTTATTATACATTGATTTATTATTTATTATTCATTTGTTATTTATTATTAATTTATTGTATATTTATTTAATATTTATTACATATTACATATTATTTATTTATTATTTATTATTATTTTATTATTAATAATTGGTTTTTATTAACATATTATTTATTATTTATTTAATACTTATTTATTTATCATTTACTATTTATTTACTATTTATTTATTGTTTATTATTTGTTTAACACTTATTTGTTATTTATTTATTACTTATTTATTATATATTAATTTATTATTCATTTTTTTATTATCAATTTATTATCAATGTATTATTTATTATTTATTTACTACTTATTTATTATGTATTTATTAATTATTAATTATTAATTATTAATTATTAATTTGTTATTTATTAAATATTAATTCATTATTTATTTATTATTTCATTATTTATTATTTCTAATTTCTAATTTGTTTGTTAATCTATTTACTGTTGGTTTATTACTTATTACTTATTAATTATTATTAATTAGTTATTACTTTATTATTTATTTATTTATTATTACTTATTATTTATTATTTATCAACCATTTGTTTGTTTTTTTATTAATTCTTTTTTCATATTTATTTATTATGTATTATTTGTTTTTTATTATTTGTGGTTTAAACCGCCGCTAAACAACCAGTAATGGTTCTAAAAACTGCTATGAAATGTTTAACGACAATGTATTATGCTATAGTTTGAAGAATTGTCGTAAAATGATTTAGTGGCGGTTTAAACTGTCGTTAAACGATAAAAAAACTACCGCTAAATGGTTTTTTCGGTATAGTGAACCATCGACTCGGCTCTTCCCTCCCGAATAAGTTTAATAGACCTTGAATAAATAACACTCATGTTGTGATTTTCTTTCTGGTTGGCGGGTTCCACGACCGCCGTTTAATGTTGGATCAGTGTTTGTATGGTTACCGGTAACCCATAAACCGGCTTTGAGAAAATGAAAAAAATGGATTGCATTCAAACTTGAATGACATGTAATTGAATTTATTTATTATTTACTTATCATTGTCCACACTAAGACGTTCATCACCCCCCACATGTGGGTCCAACTTTGTCATAAACTCCAATTCACCCAAATTGGTGGAACTTGTGAATGCACTTAGTGTGTGACCCTTTAGGATCTTATCTTGATAATAACGAGTCACACACACAAACCAAGAGCGATATCTAGCAACATATCATAACCCCTAAAGAGATAAAGACAAGTCATAACTATGATAACCTCCTATGAACACGTATTATGTAATATAATACCTCTGTCTTAAGATTTCTTATAAAGCGGGATGATGGGATTGGGTGATCATATACTGATATTTGGCAGTGGAAGAAAGGCATGCAAAAGCTTGAGCTAACATCAATCAAATCAACATGCCAAAAACAAAGAACATGAAACAAGTGTAATTGAAATGCAATAGCCTCCATCTTTTACCCTTTGATGGTGTATGCTAGAAAAGAATCAGTGAAGAAAAAAACAAATGAATCATGTTTATGGGGGAATTACACTGACCTTATATCCTCATTTTAAACAAGAGGATCCATGTTCTTCAAAGGTGTACTAACACCTCCCTCGATGAAGATGAATGAAGAACCAGGGAAAAATTGATCTTTGGCTATGGAATGTGAATACTACTGGTGTAACCAATAGGGGGATCTCATCCCTCTCATATAGCCTCTTCATTAAATGAATAGAGTTAGAGCATCTGAGTGTTGGCTACCATCCCATGGTAGTCATCGAACACTACTTCTTGTTGGTGTTTGTTACCGTTTAAATATTTCAATTGGTTTCTCATACCATGAATGAATCAATCTCATTGATTCATAACCGATGAAAATGTGCAGGATACATGGCACATGTTGGATAGGGAAATGTATTTATCACTTCAATTTTAGTTTTATCTGCCTCAATCTCTTTTGCGAAATAACATGCCCCAATACTATTCCTTTTTCCATTTCGCTTTTCAAAATTTAAAACATTGTTATTTCCAATGCATATTTTCAAAACTTTATCTATATTTTTCAAACAGTGGTCAAAAGAATTTCCAAATATTGTAAAATCATCTGAAAATACTTTTAAGGAGTCTTCAATATGGTCAAAGAAAATACTTACCATGCATCTTTAGAATGTACCTGATGCATTAGGACTTGTGAGGTTGTTCCATCTTGGAAAATCAATGTTCGACCAGATTCTTAATCTGATGGAGAGAACACCATAGAAAGAGCTTGTGGTGAACTTGGTCTTCAAGCTTCCTTGATAGAGTAATTATTTATTCCCACCCTACCCAACCCTGATCATAGTGGTATTGTTGGCCAGGACTACGGGTCATGTGACAGATACTCGTAGAGATCCCGAACAAACCATGATGATTTTCTATGGTGATTTTTATGTTAGGGTTAGGGTGTTTCTTATTTTGAGGTTGGGTTTAGTGATCTGGGTCGCTTTCTTTTGATTCACCTGTTTGATGGTTTGAATTCCATGGTCTCACTAACTGTCTCCTTGGATGTGTGGTTTGATTTTTAAGGATGGTCTCTTATCCTCTTTTGAGATTTCAGAGTATCAGGTTTTAAAAGGAAAGTGAATGTTGGTCCTTTGATTTTTGAGTTTTCCAGTCTCTTCATGAGTAGTGGTTTGTCTTTGCCCGGTGTCATGATCAACTAAACCTATTTGGACTTTCTGAGGATAAAAAGTGTCATTGTGGGAAGAATTGTCACACCATGACCATGATTTATTAAATATTTTCAATTATTTAATTGTATTCAATATCATTTTTAAATTTTGGATTGAATCGGATTTAAATTTTAAAATTTGGGGATTTTGGGTGCGTCTGTGATTTTATAGAGCTGAACGCACTAATGACACACGGTTTCCCTAATCATGTGCCCTGGCCGAGTGAGGTGTCCATGACCTCAAGTAGAGGCACACAATTGGCGCATGATTTGGCCAACCATGTAGCTAAACCGTGCATAATGTCTAGGGTTTATTTTTTAAAAAAAATAAACATTTTACCCATAATTAATTTAAAACCCTTAAAATGGGTTTCTTTCTCTCCCTCCCCTCTTCCAATATGGACACACCATTCCTAAAGTGGCGGGGGATCACCTTACCACACAACCTCATCCTCCCCACTATTTTTGAGCCGATTTCCCTTTCGATTCTTGGTATGATCATCTCAGTTGAGCATTTCTCCTCCATTATTTTTTATTCTATTTTGGTTGCACCTTTTATCCTCCCCTTTGCAGTGTACACACCATGGCCAAAACCTAACTTGATTTGGGGGTTCTTTTTGCCTGGTTTTTAGTTCCCAGGGTTCGTGGGGTTTGATTGAGTACCATTTTAGCCACGACCATTGAAGGTGACAAATTCTACATCGGTTTCGAGTAGGTTTTCTTCTATTCTTATTCTTTGGACCAATTTTAATTAGGTATTTTGTGACTTTTGGGTTTCTCATATTTTTTAGTGCGTCTTAGACCTCTTTGAGGTAGATTTGGGCCTCCATTGCTGAAGACGACACCATTTGAGACATGTTACCCTATGTCTGAGCCTTTTATTTGAGAATTATAATTTATGGATGGTTTTTTAGGTTTTTTATTATATTATGAGCTAAATATAGTATTGTAAATGGTTGGGGTGTTTAAAATGGATTTATCACTTGTTGTTCATAATTTTCTTAAGTTGCTTATGTTGGAGTTGGTACCCTGGAACCAACTTCTGTGTACTTTATGATAACCTGTATTCATAGTTTTTGAATATTAATAAACTCCTTATCACATCATGATTATTATTCTGTGTAACATAGTATATGATAATGTCCCAAGAGTAGTTGTCTCACTAAAAGGTCATAGCAGATCCCCGCAATGATTAGAACCCAAAAGTGTTGTGACTATATTCTTAAATATATGTTTTATAGTCAGATGATATCATTTGAGAGACAAAAATGATGCAGATAGACACCTTATCATGGTGTAAACCCTTGGTGATATCTAGTAGGATATTATGATAATGAGACCTGCCAGTAGGAAGTCCACATTTATATGTGTCATTAGATGTTCCTATATACGGACACGTGTATTGGTACATAGAATTTAAGATTATTATTAATGAGTATTATGAGTCACATACTTTGATGTATTGATGAAAACTATGACGATAGAAGATCTCAACGAATTATGATACATTGGGTGCATTACAGATAATATTGCATTAATGAATAATGCAAGAAAGGATTTGTCCCTTCAGTTCTTTAATGGAAGTTGATATCTTAGGCCTTTAATGGAAATGATATAACCTAAATAAATCTACAGTCATGGTGTTCTATAGACAAGTTCTATTTATGGAATGTCAAAAAAAAAGATACATTGAGCACATAAGTTATGACACCAACATGCAACTTTCTTTATTTGAGATATCACAACAAATAGATTATATTACACAGTAAGAATCCGTATGAGGTATCATGTCATTACACCATTAACTTCTTTCTCTATGGGTGCCTTGGTGTGTTGCTAAATACCAACCTTGAACTTTAGGCTGCTTCTCCTAATGCCACCAAGAAAGAGGCCTAGAGGGCCACACACTAAGTGTATCTAGAATCTCAGTTAAATAATATATTATTATTTATTATTTAACAAATTGAATAAATATTATTTCTGCATTTAGTTTAATAATTATTCATGTTTTCTTGATCACATTTATTCCATCACCAGTTATTCGAGAGAATATAATGTGTGAAAAATATTTAATTGTTATTTAGTGAATATAATATTTATTTATTTATTGGTGAATAATACAATAATATTTATTTAATAAATAAATAGACATTATTCAAGGTCTAATAAATATTATGGAGGAATTATGGATCGAGATTTTGGTCTGGTGAGAAAATAATAAACATTATTTGATTAAATAATATTTAATTTTAATTCTCAAGTTAAGCGCATGTCAATAAATAATAATAATATTATTATTATTTGAAATGGGGATTCTGCAAGGATTAAATAAATAATTAAGGGAACTTATGTAATTATTTTATTTTAACCCTAGAAATATATAAACCCAGTTATGTTATTTTTTATAGGAAAATTCATTTGTTTGGGTTGTTCACAATAAAATTGAAGAATTCCCTCAAGCCCTTGAGATCTCTCTTCTCCAAGATCGCTCCCAAGAACAGAGAGAAATCTTCCTCTACTAGATCAAGGAGAATAATTTGGAAGAAATTCTCTTAGCGATCAGAGGTAGGCGGTGCAATCAAAAGGATCTATTATGTTAGCATCTAGAGATTCCTTCAGTGATGTCTGAAGATTCGTAGAACACATGTGGATCACTACTAGAGGGAATCTTCACTTGATTCCTATAAAGCAATGATGATGAATCACAGATCTGTTACTAGATGCATAAAAGAAGAAATAATTCCATCACAGTAATTCTTATTTAAATAAATTAATTATAAATAATATGTGATGATCCTCTCTCTAGTTCTAACGTGATTCATGTTGTCTGTCTTCTTTGTTTCAATTCTGTTGAACCCGATGTTTATCATCGTGCAAATCTTGGATTGATCATTGAACACATCAAAAATCAATGTTGGGCACTACCCATCTCATGCTTCCACTGCACCCAAAACTTACAAGTGGCATCAGATAGGTCACATAATTATTTAAATATCATTGGTGATTTACAAAATTTAATTTAGTTTTTCAATTCATGATTAATCGTTCTTTCAATTCAAATTGCGAGATTCTCTTATTCCTCTTTCATTTATCATAGATCTAATCAATACGATTAATTTTATGAATAAACTAAAATCAAATATCTCATCTAGAGATACTAGGGATTCTAGCCAGATAACATAGGAGTACACGACATGTAATCAGAATTACACGTCATGTACTTGTAGTCAATGCATCAGGAATTAATTCAGTAATTAATTCAATCCATGTGCATTGATTACATGTGGTTCACTAAATACCTTACACTGTGTTTTGATTGGGCCATGGTGGCACACAATCAGCTATAGTACATACTGTGTAGCCCACGTACACAGCGTGTAGTCCCTTTGAGTCACAGATGAGCCATGTATTACCACACACGAACTACCTGACTGGTGACTGTGTAATTCAGAGGTCACATAATGTATAGCCCATTGGACATGCTGTGTACTCCATTTTTCTGAGGTATGATTTACATGCCAAGTCCCTAGGCGTGTACCTCAGATATACGATGAGAGATGTACACTTCGTGTAGCTCACTTGTACATGCCATGTGCTTATACCAAATTACACAAATTTAAAATTTATTTATTATAATATTTAAACCTTGAGACATTCTATTGCATGTGGTTATTAAGTTGATAGGATACACCATGTGGTGGGTTTTAATATATATATATGTTTAATTAATATCCGAATAATATTTAGATCTACATATCATGTATGAGTGATATTATAGTTGTTACTCTACGTGCATTGAATCATAACACGTGACCAAAAAATCATATAATTCATACAATCATTAAGTTGATAGTACATGATAAATCGTGTATTCCAAATGTCATAAGAGTAAAAAGTATACGAGTATAATACATGCTGGGTAGATTTAGATGATTATTCACCATATTGCCTCCAAGGTACATTTATATACATAATTAATTTTAAATAAATTAATTTAATTTGTTTAAAATTATAATGGATGAGAATCCCAAGTAAATTTATATGTTAATTAAGATAAAAGAATTGATTAATTAAAGATAATAATTAATTGATTCGAGCACAATTTATCTTAAATAAGAATGATTAAAAATTGAATGCTAGTTTTATTAAATACGTAATTCATTACATGCATGTGGATAATCATGAGAATATACCATACCTTTATATGTGATTGGTTTCATTTAATTTATTATTAAATTAAATTGTTGGTTTACGTTCCTTCTCCTATCATATTATGCAGGGCTTGTGTGCCCATTTTTTCTTTCATGTAAACCATTTCCCCCTCACCTACATGTGAGAAAAAGTATATTTAATGGATGGAGATCCTAGGATAATGTAGGTGGTTCAAGTTAGGATTCGGGGAGAAACCAATCCAAGGAGTACATAGGTGGATAAGTGGAAATCTGTAATGTGAATCTTAATTGGTTCAAGGTGTTTCCCCTAGGTCAATGGTTAGTTTATCAACCACTAGATAAACTAACCATTAGTAAATCTCATGATCATATCACTTTATTATTTTATTTCCATCAATTTTCATGATTTTTTCATTATGGATTTTCTTATCGCGATCACATAATTAATGTATTAATGAGAATACAAGATAGAACTAAAATAAATTGTCTTCTGTGTAAACATTATCTAAGACATGGTTAATCACTTAAGTAAATCCACTTAATATTAACAAGCATGTGATAAAGATAATAATAAAAAATTTATCAATAAAGTATAAAATACCTTAATTATATATTAAGTTGGTATAGCCTTCCATTACTTCAATTAAAATCGAACCATAGTTTAAAGTGTCTGACCATCCAAAGTTGGGGTGATTTCAATTATCAGGAAATTCTAACTTAAAGTTTGGGTTGACTTAGCTTAGTTCACATCAAGGGTTGACTTCTAAAATAAGACTTGGTGTAATTGAGAGGAAAGGGTTGAGAAAATCAAATTTAAATATTTCTGGATTGGGGAGTCCACTCAACAGATCAAGGAACTATGAGTTAATGCAGTTGACATTTGGAATGTCTACCTAAAACCATTTGAGTTTCTTGACCAAACAAATTTGGGGTAATTAGAAAGGGAATATGGATACTTGAAACTAGAATATTCAAACAACAAGATATTCCAAATCTAATGGTGAGAGTTATTGGGTTTTGATAAAATAGCAGGAGACTAATAAAAATAATATTTATTTATTTTTCTAAATTTTATCAGATAAAGTACTAAAATTCTGCTCATATTATTTTATAGAAACAACATTAAAATGACTTCAAACATATCATTATGATCTATACTTGAGAAGGATAACCTTCTTACCAGAACAAATTTACAAGAGTGGAAAAGGTGCTTATGCTTTATACTTTTCCATGAAAAGAAATTGTATGTGCAGGAAGAACCTTTTCAAGTTGCACCTGGTAATGAGGCAAGTGATGAAGAGTTATCTCTATATGAGAAACATATGAATGATGCTACAAATATTCAATGTTCATGCTATCATCCATGTCTAATGAGATTCAAAAGCAACATGAGTCCATGGATATGTATAACATGATGTCTCACCTTTGGGATTTCTATCAAGAGAAGGAGATACAAGAGAGGTATGAGATCTCCAATTCTTTGTTTACAACTAATCTTGGAGAGTTTGCGCCAGTTGGGCCACATGTAGTCAAGATTATTAGCTACATTGAATGCTTAGACATCTTAGGGATTAAATTTCCTAATGAGTTTCATATATATCTTATACTTTCATCGCTGTCTAATACCTTCTCCAGATTTATTTTTAATTACAATATGATCAATAATGATAAGAGACTTTCAGAACTTATAACCTTGATTTTCCAAGTGGCTAAGGACATGGGGCATGATAAGACTACAATCATTATGGTAAAAGAGAAGAATAATAACAAGGAAAAGGGTCTTAAGACATATAAACAGTCAAAATCTCCCAAACATCGTCCTTCCAAGAACAGGAAGATCCAAAGATAGGGAAAAGAAAAGGAGGCGGTATGTTTTTCATGTGTCAAGTGAGGCCACTGAAGGAGGAACTTCACCCTGAAGAAAGGGGATGCTAAAGGTGCATTCATTATCAAGTGTATTATTTCAATATCTACACATTGGGCATTAAATACATCTTGTGGTGCTCACATCTGTATCTAAATGCATGAACCATGTAAATTTCGAAATATTTTCAGTTGAGAGGTGGATCTGAGAGCTTCTAATGGTGCAAGGTTGGCTGTTCTGTCCATTGGTGAGTAATACATTTAATTTCCAACGTAAATGATTTTGGCTTTGAAATATTTTTATTATGTACCTACAATTACCAAGAACATAATTTCTATATCATGCTTAGATTCAGATGGGTTCATTTTAAAGTTTGAAAATAAAAGTTTTTTCTTTTATAAGGAAAACATATGTTATGGTATGACACATTTAAATAATGGTATTTATGTATAAAATTACAAAAAACAAGTGTTGTAAATTGATAATGAATCATGTTCACATGACTCATATAACACCCAGCTATGACATCACCATCTTGGTCAAGTAAATGAGAAGCGTTTGACAAAGATCTATCAAGATGGTTATTTAAACTATTCTGAGCTAAAACCACTTGAAAGTTGTCATTCTTATTTACAAGGAAAAATGACCAAACCACCATTTCTTGGACATGGTTAAAGGGCGATAGATCTTCTAGGATTAGAACACACTGATGTGTGTGGACCATTTCCAGTGGAAGCTAGAGGTAGATATTCTCACTTCATAACTTTTACTGATAACTTGAGTAGATATGGATATATCTACTTGATGAGGTATAAGTTCTAGTCCTTTGATAAATTCACAAAATTCAATAATGAAGTAGATAATTAGCTTGATAAGAAGATAAAGAAGCTTCAATCAAATCGAGGTGGTGAATATCTTATCCAAGAGTTTATCAACTTCTTATGGGAGTTTGGGATTCTATCTCAACTCACTCCACCTTATAAAACATAGTGGAATGGTGTTAGTGAAATAAGGAATTGTATCTTATTAGACATGGTAAGCTTTATGATGAGTCATGCAGATCTTCCATTATCCTTTTGGGGATATGCATTATAAACTACGACATACACGTTAAATCGAGTACCAACTAAAGTGGAAAATGGAATTCCCTTCGAGATATGGAGTGGAAAGAAACCCATTTTATCGCATGCACATGTATGGGGTTGTGAGGAGTTTATTAAGGCCTTCCCATGAAACAAACTATCACTCCATGAAACAAAGTGTATCTTTATAGGGTATTCCAAGAAAACAAAGGGATACTACCTATACAACCCCTCAGATAAGAAAGTGTATGTCACTAGAAAAACCATCTTTTTTGAGAGGAAGCATATCCTCAAAAAGGATAGTGGGAGAAATATTTAATTTGATGAAGTTTATGCTCAATATACACAAGAGTTGGTACTAGAACAGATTCCACAGGTCCCCGTGGAAGAAGTAGTTCCTGAAACACAAGTACTGCATAAAGAGCATAAGAGAGGTAAAAGAACCAGATAGATATGGTTTTTTAGTAACTGAGGATGGCGATTCATTATTGGTTGACAATGATGAACCCCTATCCTATAAGGAGGAAGTAGATAGATCCAAACCTACAAGATGGAAAGAAGCCATGAATTCTGAAATGGATTCCATATATCAGAACCAAGTTTGGGTTCTGTTCCATCTACCAGTTGATGTAAATCATGTTGGATGAAAATGGGTATTCAAGAGAAAACTAGACATAGAAGGTAAAGTAAATACCTATAAAGTAAGAATAGTGGTTAAAGGGTTCAAACATCATCAAGTAATTGAATATGATGAAACCTTTTCACCAGTTTCCATGTTTAAATCCATCAGAATTATACTTGCTATAACAACTTACTGTGACTATGAGATTTGGTAGATGGATGTAAAAACTACATTCCTTAATTTTAACCTTCAAGAGGATGCCTATATTTCACAACTAAAAGGGTTTGTGACTATAGGTGATTTTAAAAGGATTTGAAAATTTATGGGTTGAAGTAAGTATCCAGGTCATGGAACATTCGATTCAATTAATACATAAAAGGATTTGGTTTCATTAAGAATGAATGTGAGAAATTTATTTACAAGTGGTTTAGTGGGAATGTAGTCATTATCCTAGTAGTGTATGTTGATGACATATTACTTATTGGAAACGACATACCATTCTTATAGTCTGTTAAGGATTGGTTAAACAAGTGTTTTTATATGAAGGGCTTAGGCGAAGAAACCTACATTATATGGACCAGGATCATTCATGATAGATCTAAGAGTCTTATTGGACTAAGTAAAAGTATATATGTTGACCATATACTAAAGATTATTAGTATAAAATAATCTAAGAGGAAATTGATTCTAGTGTCGCATGGTTTACATCTTTCTAAGAAAATGTGTCCTCAAACACAACATGGGAAAGAGAGAATATGTAAGATCCCATACACTTAGGTGATATGATCAATCATGTATGCCATGTTATATACTAGACCTAATGTTTCCTATGCATTGAACATGGTAGAAAAATATTAAGCACATTCAGGCGGACAACATTGGTCCGTTGTTAAGGATATCCTTAAGTATCTGAGAAGAACTAAGGATATGTTCCTGGTGTGTGGAGGAGACGAGAAGGTGGTCATCAGGGGTTATACTGATGCTAGTTTTCAGATAGATCATAATGATATGAAATCACAATCAGGATATGTTTTCTATCTCAATGGAGGAGTTGTGAGCTGAAAGAGTTCAAAGCAACCAATTGTCACTGATTCTACAATGGAGTTTGAGTATATAGCGACTTTTGATGCAACCAAGTAATCCATTTGGGTTCGGAACTTTTTTCAGGAGCTTGATGTGGTACCTAGCAGTAAAGACCCTATAACATTATATTGTGATAATACTGCAGTGATGGCTCTTGAAAAAGATCTGAGGTCACACCAACTGAAAAATCATATACTCTAAAAGTATCACCTCTTGAGGGATTTCTATTAGAAGGGTGAATTTTTAGTGATCATTTTACCCATATAAGAGAGAGTGGATGGCCACTTGACTAAAGGCCTATCTCAGTAGAAGCATGAGTATCATGTGAGATCTAGCAGACTGAAGGTTGTTTGCAGTTGGCTCTAGTGTAAGTGGAAGTCTACTGGAGTTTTTTCCCTAGAGCCAACTTCTGTGTACTTTATGATAACTTATATTCATAGTTTTTGAATATTAATAAACTTTTTATCACATCATGATTGTTCTTTTGCATAACATAGTATGTGATAATGTCCCAAGAGTAGCTATCACACTAAAATTTCATAGCAGATCTCTACTGTGATGAGAACCCGAAAATGATACAACTCTATTCTTAAATATATGTTCTATAGCCGGATAATATCATTTGAGGGACACAAATGATACAGGCTATTAGGGGTGGAGATTCATAGGACTTTGAGACACCTTCTCATGGCGTATTCCCTTGTAAATATTCAGTAGGATATTATGAGAATGAGACCTACCAGTAGGAAATCCACATTTATATGTGTCATTGGATGTTACTATCTATGGATGTGTGTATTGGTCCTTATATTTTAAGATTATTATTAATGATTATTATGAGTCACGTACTTTGATGTATTGATAAAAACCATGATGATAGATGTTCACAGCGAAGTAGGATACGTTGGGTGTATCATGAATAACATGCATTAATGAATAATGTGAGAAAAGAATTGTACATTTGGTTCTTTAATGAAAGTTTATATCTCATGACCTTTGATGGAAATGATATAGCCTAAATAAATCCATGACCATGGTGTTATATAGGTGAGTTCTATTTTTGGAAATTCAAAGAAAGATACATCGAACACATAGGTTCATGATACCGGTACACAACCTGCTTGATTTGAGATATCATAAAAAAGGGAATATATTACACAATAAGAATCAGTATGAGGTATCATGTCATTTAAACATTAATTTTTTTTTCTCTATGGGTGATTTGTCATGTTGTTAGACACTAACCATGGACTTTATGCAGCTTTTCCTAATGCCACTGAGAAAGAGGCCTAGAGAGTCACACACTAATTATATCCATAATCTCAGTTAAATAATATATTATTATTTATTATTTAATAAGCTGAATAAATATTATTCTTGCATGTGGTTTAATAATTATTCATGTTTTCTTGATCACATTTATTCAGTTACTAGTTATTCGAGATAATATAATGTGATCAGAATATTTAATACACATTTATTTTATATTTAATGAATATAATATTTATTTATTTATTGGTGAATAATGCATTAATATTTATTTAATAAATAAATAGACATTATTCAATGTTCGATAAATATTATGGAGGAATGATGGACTGATATTTTGATCCGGTGAGAAAATAAAAAATATTATTTAATTAAATGATATTTAATTTTAATTCGCAAGTTAAGTGCATGTCGAGAAATAATAATAATAATATTATTATTTGACATGGGTTTTTCACTAGGATTAAATAAATAATTAAGGGTACTTGTGAAATTATTTTATTTTAACCCTAGTAATATATAATCCCAATTATGTTATTTTCTCAATAAGACAATTCATTTTTTTGGTTTATGCACAACGGAATTGGAGAATTCTCTCAAGCCCTTGAGATATCTCTTCTCCAAGATCACTCCAAAGAATAGAGAGAAATATTCCTCCACAAAATCAAGGAGAACACTTTGGAAGAAATTCTTGTAGCGATCAAAGGTAGATGACGCAAGTGCAAACATCTGCCCTACCAGTACCTAAAGATTCCTTAGGTGACGTTTGGAGATTCATGGAATACATGTAAATCACTGCTAGAGGGAATCTTCACTTGATTACTACAACAAAATTATGAGATCTGTTACCAGATCCATCAATCAATAAAGAATTCCATCAAGGTAATTCTTATTTAATTAACTTAATTATAAATAATATGTGATGATCCTCTCTCTGGTTCAGACGTGAGTCATGTTGTCTATATTCTTTGATTCAATTACATTGAACACAAAATTTATCATCGTGATGATCTCAGATTGATCATTGAATATGAAAAAAATCAATGTTGGGCACCATCCATCGCACGCTTCCATTGCACCCAGAACCTACAACCTCCATGGTTTTACTTTACTAAATCATATTTTCAAGCTTGTTTGAAATGCCGAGAACTTTGGATGGTTGTTTTGTATTCCAATTGGTTTTAAATGAATGAGTTTGAAATGAATAAGGATGTTTTGGTCTTTTGGATGGTTTTTTATAAAGGCCCAATGGCATGATTTGGTTTCCTAAAAATCCTTTAAGTGTTTTCTAATTCTTTAATGTATCCAATGTGACTTACACACAAATATATATATATATATATATATATATATAATTTCACTCTTTTTACATATTCACACATGGAGCTGGGGATATATGCATTGGGAAAAGGGGAATTTATATATACATATATCAAGGTGTATATGTATCTAAGTGTGAAGTGTGGTTTGGAACATGAAAGCTATGGGATAAAAGTGGGTTTCCAAATGAAAAATGTCTATTTTTAAAAAGCTAAGGCCTGGTTAGCACTTTTTAAATCTTTTTGAAAAGTAAGGTGCACTATAATGGAAGACCAGAATTTTATGTGATTGTTGGACTCAGGTTTTATATGATTGGCATGATGATATGATTTTAATAAAGCAGATTACCATTGGTAGTTCATGTAGGTGGAGTTTTGTGTGCTTTATATACATTGTTGAGTGATTTAAACTTGGGTTTTCTACTACACCTACCTTATGTTTTCTGGTTATAGGCATGGCACATGGGAATCCTGGGTATCTTGATTAGCATACTAGGACAAGTACGCTATGTATGACATGCCCTACCTAGTAGGATAACATTACAACACTAACTATACTATGATGATTAGGATTGCTTAGATTGAGTAGGAGAACTAACCTTTGTGTCCATTGTCGATCACCAATATTATGAGGATCCTAGGTCCCCATTAACCTTTTCTACCCAGATACTTCCCATGGTGATTGATCTCTTTTTTACTTCTATCTTTATGGTACTATATTTTAAATTCTCTTTTTCTTGGTTTCATTTTCATATATAAAATAATGAGAAGCATGCTTTACTTCCCTCTGTTTGTAGCACCTGATGATATGCTCCTTACTATTATGCTTTTACTATGAATCTTACTTTATCATCTCATTATTCCTTATAAATGGATTATTAAAAAGCATACCATTATTTGGAAAATGGTTTTGGAAATAAAATAAGAAAGTGGTTTTTCCGAATCATTGTCTTGTTACTTGTTTTGAAAAGAATGGAAAACCTTATTTTTATATATTTATATTTTCAAACTAGTTTGAAATGTTTTTCTCTTTAAAGTTAAGGTATAGGATGTGATTAATCTTTTGAAATCCCTACTGGGAATTTTTATATGGGTGCCTATATCTCTATCATTTTTTAGTTACAGGTCTCAACTTATCTATTCCAACTCATGGGGTGTTATGGTTCTTTTTTGTTGGGTGGTGACCTGTATAGTTATAAGGAAGAAAGTATTTTTTTGGTTTTGTTTTATTTCGGTTTACTTTACCTCATTGGATACTTAGTCTTTTATTGCTTTCTATAGAAGGAGGGTAGAAATATCTACTAGTGGGTGAAGCAAATCCATTAGAGAGGCATCTTTTCCTTGTAAAAGAGGGAGATCAGAGGGTGAGAGAGGTTTTTAGTGCTCACTACTATTTACTATATTTTAAAGTTTTGATATTAGGTTGTTGTTTGTATATTTTTCTCTAGTGTGAACATCTAATGTACAGATGGGTAATGCTAAAAAATTATTTATTTTATTTATTTTATACTAATAATTTTATTAATTTTTAAATAGGATAAAACATTCCTAAGTGGTGTTTCCTTGATGCCCAGGAAGTTGTGTCTACCTGTGGGGGTCCAGAATTCCCTTTGGGCCTTATCATGGTGCGACTCAAGTGTCTGACAAAGGGATGAATCATGTTGGTTCATGGAACTTATCATCCTAATTTTTTATGTAAAATGAGTAACCATTAATATCAAAACCAGACCATGTGATAACATTAAAAGATGACCCCCTACCAACCATTTCAATGTTTTTGATGTAGAGAAATCTATGTTAACTCTCTCTTTAATCCATGAAACAAATATATTTTTATGATCAATAATCAATCATTTTTCATTTAATTTTAGATATTTTACCTTAAATCTAGAAACATGTGATGATATATATGGTTAAAACTTATCTGTGTTGTTCAAAATGTATAAAATTTCCCAAATCACTTCATCACATGGAATTAACTTTTTCTTTAAGCTAAAAATCCCTCTAAATTTACTATCAACTATCAAATATCATGATATAGGAAGAACAATGCTCTCTAATTCATATAAATAATTAGTACACAACTCAATCACCTCTTCCGATATATATTTTTGAATAATAGAGGCCACTGGTTGATGATGATTTTTAACACATCCCTTCAAAATTTTCATATATCTTTCAAAAGTATACATCCAATGTAAATAAATAGGCCCAAATATTCTTATCTCTTATACCAAATGTATCACTATATGAACCATTATATTAAAAAAAATTGATGGGAAAAACATTTCTAGTTGACAATGTATGAGTGAAACTATATTCTCCAACACATCTAACAAATTTGAATTAACAAATTTTATATAAATATATTTTAAAAAAATAACACAACTTGATGATAATATTTATGATAGGTATTTTCAATATACCACATAGTGTGACTAGTATTAGTTGTTGCATCAATACATTATAGTCATGATATTTCATACCTATTAATTTAAAATCCTTCAATAACAAAAAATTCTTCACATTTGAAGAATATCTATTGGGTATTTTAATAATATACAAAAATTGAAAAAAATTAAGCTTCTCACTCATGATTAATGTGTAAAAAAGTAGAGTTAAATATGTTATGTTTCATTTCATAGTGGGAGCTAACTCTAAATGTATTCTAGATATCAAGTCTGATCTAGTATGCAATCCATATTTTTTCTCTCCTTTTATGTCTAATAAAATCCCAATAAAACTATCACATATGTTTTTTCTAAACATTTATAATGTCAATGTAGTTTTTTATCTCTAAAAATATCCAATAAGATAGATTTAATATTATAAACTATTTCTTTTAGATATTTTTTGATGACCATAAATTACTTTCTTTCTAAATGTGAAATCAATATTTTCACCTTATCATAATATTCTTTAGCTAAAATGGTTTTGGGGGAGATTATATGCCTATAAACTGTTAAATTACCTTTTAAATCTATGATAAGGATATCATATTCATAGAAAAACTTTGATATCTCACATACACTATCTTTATTCTATTATGAAATTGATAATATGAAGTCTCTTCACAAATTGTATATGATTTATGTCCCTAAACATTGTATCTAGATAAGTTTTCATATGTATGAAAGAAATTTATAGTGAAAATTATCATAACATACAAAATAAAATACTCTTTATTGTATGCATAATTTTTTTAACACCCATCTCCCATAGAAATTTCAAATCATCAATCAATGGTGAAAATACACATCAATATCATTTCTTGGTTGTTTTGGTTTAGAAATCATCAATCTCATCATAAAATATTTTTTATTCATATATATCTATAGGGAAAAGTTGTAAGCTACTAGAAAAATAGGACATGAACTATGTTGGATTCTAAGAATCTAATATGGATTCATTCTATCTATACACAATCCCATTATGAGATTTCTAGCTTCACTTCCAAAATTAGGATTTTTTTGTCTAATCTCTCCCACTATGGTGAATCAGAAGTGTGATATAAGTTTATATCATAGATACACTAATTTTTATATTATATTAACCTTTTTTCAACATTCTATTTTTCAAATAGATTCTTCAGATGAGAAATTATTGGAAGATACCAAATTGATTTATTAGAAGGTTTGGTGCTGGTACCTAAGAATGAATCATAGTTTAATTTTCCATCCATATTATATTGTGATGTCCCACATTTAATACATTTTGATAAAGATTCACATTCCTTATTATACAACAGAAAATAATTAGGGAAATCATGTATCTTTTTATAATAGTGAAAAGTATGGTTCAACAAGAACACTTTAAACATAGTGAAAAGTATGGTTTGGTAACCCTACTTTCATAATAGTGAAAAGTATGGTTCGACAACACTACTTTCAGAACAGTGAAAAGTATGGTTTAAAAACCATAATTTTAGAATAGTGAATAGTATGGTTTAGAAACCCTACTTTCAGAATAGTGAAAAGTATGGTTTGATAACTGTACTTTTGTAATGAATCCTATGCTACATTTGTAATGAACTCTACACTACTTTTATAATGAAACCTATACTACTTTTGTAATGAACCCTACTTTTGTGTACCCTAATTTAGTGCACCCTAATTTTATGTACCCTACTTTCATGTACCCAAATTTTGTATACCATAATTTTGTATACCCTACTTTTTGTACCCTACTTTACTACTACCACTTTGTACTTTTATGTTGAACATTGATCTATTGCATTTATATATCGATTTTTTTCAGATTCTTTTATGCCAGATAAATTCACATTAAATCTAAGGATTATGATTGAAGATATTTTGATGATTTTGGTGTAATATTTAAAGAGAAAAATTAATAAATTATTTCAATTTTTTCCAATAAAGTAGAAGGATACACATTTTTTTAAGTTCAAATATTTGAATTTACTTTTGGTTTATTATGCTAGCTTTTATGAACTTTTTTAACCAAGTTTAAACAGGTTTGAATGGATTCAAAATATAGTTTTAAAAAAAATTCAATGCTATTATTATTCTAGAGATATTATTGGAAGAGTTTTAAATTCTTTTATTTAAGATTTATTCTATAGGAATAAAGAGGAAACAATGCTGTAATTTTTATGGAGATTTTTATGAAAGCTATTGGATCAATTTATTTTGAATATATGAAGGAAGTGGAGAGATATTTCTACTGGATATTATATATATATATATATATATGGAAGTAAAATAATACACATGGGTTAATATATTCGATACTCTATTTTTCAAAGAGAAAGTGTTGTGAACTTTAAACCTGCAGTGCATTTGCAACGTCCCGCGACACTCCATTTCATCACCTGCATGATATCTCAAGGGTCAAATTTCTATTAATTCTAATTATAATACCTTAACAAGATTATTTGATCTAATCATCAACAACCAATACCTGTGCTTTAATTATCTATTTTCTCATTTATCTGGTTCTGAGTCTGTAACACTATTTTCCATCTCTTACACATACTTTCTTATTTTTTTTATGATTATGTTTTTTCACACAAAAGTATTATTTTTTATTCTTTTTCCTTGGGTTTTGACTCCTAGATTCTAAAGTAAGTATCTAAGGTTTGTGACTCCCTATATCTAAAGTAAATACGATTTGGGTTGTGTCTCCCAGTGTCTAAAGTCAGGTTGTAAGGGTGGTGACTCCCCATACAAAATTCAGTTTCATGGTTATCTCTCCACTAGGAAATGATTCTATAATTAAGTTATGATTCCCCCTCAAAAATCATTTTTAGTGCACATGTATCTCTTTCCAAGTAGAGAGGTATTAGAGCATATTAGACCCACTTTAGACCGAACTACTATAAAAAACATCCTTGTGTTATTTATTTTCTTCTTCTAATTAACCTTAATAATTAACTTTCATAATGAATTTAATTAATTAATTCATTTGTTTAAATTTTTTAATCTGGTCTATTCACCCCCTATAGACCATTTACAATTACCCTATCCAACTTAACAATATAAAATTCAATTATTTAATGGAACCACTAATCCATTATTAAATGAATAATGGATCAAGTCCTTTAAGAAGATATTCCTTGCTTTAGGAAGTAGTGAAATAGAGAAGGTTATCATGAAAATATATAATCTAAGGTAAGATGCTGATTAATGATGTTTATTAATTCAAAACACTAAGAAATATGAGGAGATAGAGTGTAATGAATGAAAGTATTTTAAGGTGATATTCTTCAAAAATCACTTCCCTCATGAGAAATGATTTGATATGGAAAGAAAATTCCTAAATTTTAAACTAAAGGGAGAGAAAAATATCGATGAGTATAAGGGTAAATTTACAAGGATATCAAGAAATTCCATGGACTACATACCTAATATATATAGAAATACCAATCATTTATTTGATGAACTAAATCTAATCCTTTAAAGGGAATTGGTCTCATAAAAATTTTACTTATATGAGGAGATAGTGACAAGTTCTATCAAGACTAAGAAAGAGTTCTCTAAGTATTATATTTTCAAAGTAAACCAAGAGAATAAGAGGATAACTGAACATTATGTAGAGAGAAATTTATATATAGATAAGAAAAGAAGGGTGGTATTTGTAATAAATAATAATCAAGGAAAGAAACAATCTAGGAATTTATTAAATGGAATGGGAGTTCTCTAAAAGTGTGGTGATAAATACCATCAATATCATGAATATAAATAAAATAGAGAAGTTTTCAATGTCCAATGATTCAACTATAAAGGTATGAAACACTATTTCAATCAATGTCTCAATCATCAAGAAAATATACCATAGAATAAGCCAAGGGATAAAGTTAGAGCTTATACAATTACCACAACAAAATTTTAAGTCCTGAATGTCATGATAACAAGTAACACTACTGGAAATAATAGATTTACCAACGGTTGAGAAATGTTGGGAAAGGCTGGACAACCGTTGGTATAACATATACCAACGGTTCTGCCAACCGTAGGTAAGTAAGCCATTGGGAAAAAAATTTCCCAACGGTTTATAGTAAACCGTTGGGATAGGGTGGAGAAAGGTTACTCTATCCCAACGGTTCATTAAAACCGTTGGGAAAAAGATTTGCCAACGGTTTAAAACCGTTGGCACAAGGGCTTAAAATTATCATGTTTTTCCCAACGGTTTGTTAAACCGTTGGGAAAAACCCCACATCTACTCTTTCCCAACGGTTTTAAACCGTTGGGAAAAGTGTTTTACCAACGGTTTGTTGAACCGTTGGTAAAACTAATCCACAATTTCTATGCCAACGGTTTTGAACCGTTGGCATAGCCTCTGCTGGGAAAATCACCCAGCAGCTCCCCAATTTGCCCAGCAGCTCCCAACCAGGTCTCCAATTTGACCAGCACCACATCTGGTTTTGTGGGTTCCCTCTCATCTTTCAATCCAATTATTGTACCTGCAATAAACTAACACATACATATATAATTATTGTACCTGCAGTAACCAACTAACACTTACATATAGAGAACAAATTCATACACGTTTAACATATAATGGTAGAACTATACACATCCATAATTAAATTATAAACATACATAATTCATTTAGATTTCAATTTAAAATGTAGATGACAATTATATGTGGAATCTGGAAGTCAATTCATAATTTGATCTGTTTTTTGTATACCATATATTTTCACCTAAAGTAATATCCGTTTTAAATATAATACATACACCTGGAGTGCTACCATCCACAACGTGCCTCAGATTGAGGCGGGGTTGACTCATACACGTCACATATGACCCATGGATCGTTGTGCTAATGTATCGACACAATCCGAATGCGTTTGGTCGGTTTTCCGTATGCCAGTTGATGTTTTTCAATTAAAATGACGTACTTTTGAAACAAAATGCAGACACTTTGAGTGGTTCCGGCCACACCGCACCTCAGATTGAGGCGGTGTTGACTCGTACACGTCACATATGACCTATGGATCGTTCTCCTAAAGTTTCAATGGAAACCAAATGCGTTTGGTCGGTTTTCCGTATGTACTTAAATTGTTGTCCATTTTAAGCAAAAGAGACACAGTTAGAGCGGTGTCGGCCACACCGCTCCTCAGATTGAGGCGGGATTGACTCGTACACGTCACATACGACCCGTGGATCCTTTTCCTAAAGTATGGACACAATCCGAATGCATTTTCTCCGTTTTCCGTATGTCACTTGATGCTTTTCACTTAAAATGATGTCCCTTTGAAACAAAAGACAGACACTTTGAGTGGTGTCGGCCACACCGCGTCTCCAATTGAGGCGGGGTTGATTCGTACACTCACATATGACCCATGGATCGTTCTCCTAAAGTTTCAACGGAAACCGAATCCGTTTCGTCAGTTTTCCGTATGTACTTAAAATGATGTCCGTTTTAAACAAAAGAGAGCCACTTAGACTGATCTCGGCCACACCATGACTTGGATTCATCCCGGGTCAGCTCGTACATGTCACATATGACCCATGGATCGTTGGGATAAATTATCAACAAATTTGGAATGCGTTTGGTCGGTTTTCCGTATGCCAGTTGTTCTTTTCACTTACAATCCTGTCCATTTTAAACAAAAGAGACACAGTTAGAACGGTGTCGGCCACACCGCTCCTCGGATTGAGGCGGGATTGACTCGTACACGTCACATACGACCCATGGATCCTTGTGATAAAGTATCGACACAGTCCGAATGCCTTTGGTCGGTTTTTCGTATGTCACTTGATGCTTTTCACTTAAAATGATGTCTTTTTGAAACAAAAGACCGACACTTTGAGTGGTGTCGGCCACACCGTGTCTCCGATTGTGGCGGGGTTGATTCGTACACGTCACATATGACCCATGGATCGTTCTCCTAAAGTTTCAACGGAAACCGAATCCGTTTGGTCATTTTTCCGTATGTACTTAAAATGGTGTCCATTTTAAACAAAAGAGAGCCACTTAGACTTATCCCAGCCACACCGCGACTCGGATTCATCCCGGGTTGGCTCGTACACGTCACATATGACCCATGGATTGTTGAGATAAATTATCAACAGATTCGGAATGTGTTTGGTCGGTTTTCCGTATGCCAGTTGATGCTTTTCACTTAAAATGACGTCCTTTTGACTTGAAACCACCGTGCAACATTCTAATTATTATTCGTGACGTGTACGCGCAGACGACACGTCAATCGGACGTGCGGTTTGCGCGGTACGGCTCAATATTCGTGTTTTAAGTGATGCGCGCGCTTCGTAAACGCGCGTGAGGGGGGTCCAAACGGGCCGAACGATGTCGGAATGGCCTGAAATCAGACGACAAATACGGGTGAGTGATTTCTGAAGTGGTCGACTAGACGGCACGTCAATCGGACGTGTCCTGTGCCCGCGGTGACCGAGAACGCAGTTCGGGTGTCATAAACGGCCAGAACGGGCGTCCAACGGTCAAATTCATAGCGGAGTACCTCAGATTGAGCTGAAACCACCGTGGAACATTCTAATTATTATTTGTGACGTGTACGCGCAGACGGCACGTCAATCGGACGTGCGGTTTGCGCGGTACGGCTCAATATTCGTGTTTTAAGTGATGTGCGCGCTTCGTAAACGCGCGTGAGGGGGGTCCAAACGGGCCGAACGATGTCGGAATGGCCTGAAATTAGACGAAAAATACGGGTGAGTGATTTCTGAAGTGGTCGAGCAGACGGCACGTCAATCGGACGTGCCGTGTGCCCGCGGTGACTGACAACGCAGTTCTGGTGTCATAAACGGCCAGAACGGGCGTCCAACGGTCAAATTCATAGCAGACGACCTCGGATTGAGCTGAAACCACCGTGGAACATTCTAATTATTATTCGTGATGTGTACGCGCAGACGGCACGTCAATCGGACGTGCGGTTTGCGCGATACGGCTCAATATTCGTGTTTTAAGTGATGCGCGCGCTTCGTAAACGCGCGTGAGGGGGGTCCAAACGGGCCGAACGATGTCGGAATGGCCTTAAATCAGATGATAAATATGGGTGAGTGATTTCTGAAGTGGTCGACTAGACGGCACGTCAATCGGACGTGTCCTGTGCCCGCGGTGACCGACAACGCAGTTCTGGTGTCATAAACGGCCAGAACGGGCGTCCAACGGTCAAATTCATAGCGAAGTACCTCTGATTGACCTGAAACCACCGTGGAACATTCTAATTATTATTTTTGACGTGTACGCGCAGACTGAACGTCAATCGGACGTGCGGGTTGCGCGGTACGGCTCAATATTCGTGTTTTAAGTGATGTGCGCGCTTCGTAAACGCGCATGAGGGGGGTCTAAACGGGCCGAACGATGTCGGAATGGCCTGAAATCAGACGACAAATACGGGTGAGTGATTTATGAAGTGTTCGAGCAGACGGAACGTCAATCGGACGTGCCGTGTGCCCGCGGTGACTGACAACGCAGTTCTGGTGTCATAAACGGCCAGAACGGGCGTCCAACGGTCAAATTCATAGCGGACAACCTCGGATTGAGCTGAAACCACCGTGGAACATTCTAATTATTATTCGTGACGTGTACGCGCAGACGGCACGTCAATCGGACGTGCGGTTTGCGCGGTACGGCTCAATATTCGTGTTTTAAGTGATGCGCGCGCTTCGTAAACGCGCGTGAGGGGGGTCCAAATGGGCCGAACGATGTCAGAATGGCCTGAAATCAGACGAAAAATATGGGTGACTGATTTCTGAAGTGGTCGAGCAGACGGCACGTCAATCGGATGTGCCGTGTTCCCGCGGTGACCGACAACGCAGTTCTGGTGTCATAAACGGCCAGAACAGGCGTCCAACGGTCAACTTCATAGCGGACGGCCTCGTATTGAGCTGAAACCACCGTGGAACATTCTAATTATTATTCGTGACGTGTACGCGCAGACGGAACCTCAATCGGACGTGCGGTTTGCGCGTTACGACTCAATATTCGTGTTTTAAGTGATGCGCGCGCTTCGTAAACGCGCGTGAGGGGGGTCCAAACGGGTCGAACGATGTCGGAATGGCCTGAAATCAGACGAAAAATACGGTTGACTGATTTCTGAAGTGGTCGAGCAGACGGCACGTCAATCGGACGTGCCGTGTGCCCGCGGTGACCGACAACGCAGTTCTGGTGTCATAAACGGCCAGAACGGGCGTCCAACGGTCAAATTCATAGCGGACGGCCTCGGATTGAGCTGAAACCACCGTGGAACATTCTAATTATTATTCGTGACGTGTACGCGAAGACGACACCTCAATCGGACGTGTGGTTTGCGCGGTACGGCTCAATATTCGTGTTTTAAGTGATGCGCGCGCTTCGTAAACGCGCGTGAGGGGGGTCCAAACGGGCCGAACGATGTCGGAATGGCCTGAAATCAGATGACAAATACAGGTGACTTATTTCTGAAGTGTTCGAGCAGACGACACGTCAATCGAACGTGCCGTGTGCCCGCGGTGACCGACAACACAGTTCTGGTGTCATAAACGGTCAGAACAGGCGTCCAACGGTCAAATTCATAGCGGACGGCCTCGGATTGAGCTGAAACCACCTTGGAACATTCTAATTATTATTCGTGATGTGTACGCGCAGACGACACCTCAATCGGACGTGCAGTTTGCGCGGTACGGCTCAATATTCGTGTTTTAAGTGATGCGCGCGCTTCGTAAACGCGCGTGAGGGGGGTCCAAACGGGCCGAACGATGTCGGAATGGCCTGAAATCAGACGACAAATACGGGTGACTGATTTCTGAAGTGGTCGAGCAGACGACACGTCAATCGGACGTGCCGTGTGCCCGCGGTGACCGACAACGCAGTTCTGGTGTCATAAACGGCCAGAACGGGCGTCCAACGGTCAAATTCATAGCGGACGGCCTCGGATTGAGCTGAAACCATCGTGGAACATTCTAATTATTATTCGTGACGTGTACGCGCAGACGACACCTCAATCGGACGTGCGGTTTGCGCGGTACGGCTCAATATTCGTGTTTTAAGTGATGCGCGCGCTTCGTAAACGCGCGTGAGGGGGGTCCAAACGGGCCGAACGATGTCGGAATGGCCTGAAATCAGACGACAAATACGGGTGAGTGATTTCTGAAGTGGTCGAACAGACGGAATGTCAATCGGACGTGCCGTGTGCCCGCGGTGACCGACAACGCAGTTCTGGTGTCATAAACGGCCAGAACGGGCGTCCAACGATCAAATTCATAGCGGACGGCCTCGGATTGAGCTGAAACCACCGTGGAACATTCTAATTATTATTCGTGACGTGTACGCACAGACGGAACATCAATCGGACGTGCGGTTTGCGCGGTACGGCTCAATATTCGTGTTTTAAGTGATGCGCGCGCTTCGTAAACGCGCGTGAGGGGGGTCCAAACGGGCCGAACGATGTCGGAATGGCCTGAAATCAGACGAGAAATACGGGTGAGTGATTTCTGAAGTGTTCGAGCAGACGGCACGTCAATCGGACGTGCCGTGTGCCCGCGGTGACCGACAACGCAGTTCTGGTGTCATAAACGGCCAAAACGGGCGTCCAACGGTCAAATTCATAGCGGACGACCTCGGATTGAGCTGAAACCACCGTGGAACATTCTAATTATTATTCGTGATGTCTACGCGCAGACGGAACGTCAATCGGACGTGCGGTTTGCGCGGTACGGCTCAATATTTGTGTTTTAAGTGATGCGCGCGCTTCGTAAACGCGCGTGAGGGGGGTCCAAACGGGCCGAACGATGCCAGTTGATGTTTTTCACTTAAAATGATGTCCTTTTGAAACAAAAGACATACACTTTGAGTTGTTCCGACCACACCGCGCCTCGGATTGAGGCGGGGATGACTCGTACACGTCACATATGACCCATGGATCGTTGTCCTAAAGCATCAACACATTTCGAATGCGTTTGGTCTGTTTTTCGTATGTCACTTTTTGTTTTCACTTAAAATCTTATGGAAATTCATATAGAATATTTTTATATCATATTTAGTATGGATTAGATTTTAGTTGATCGTGCTATGAAACATTTCAGAGCTAATGAAATTAAGGAAGGTGGAGGGGATGTCCGGGGGGCGGTCCGGGGGGGCTGTCCGGTGGGTGTCCGGGGGGCTGTCCGGGGACCAAGGAGGAGGGTGGGGGGGCTGTGCGGGGTCTGTCCGGGGGGTTTTTGGGGGTTGTTCAGGGGGTTGTACGGGGTTGTTTAGGGGGCTGTCCGGGGGTTGTTCAGGGGGTTGTTCAGGGGGTTGTCCGGGGGTGTTCAGGGGGCTGTCCGGGGGGTGTTTGGGGGGTTGTCCGGGGTCCAAGGGGGGGGGGGGTGGGGGGGTTGTCCGGGGTCCAAGGGGGGGGGGGGGGTGGGGGGGTTGTCCGGGGGGCTGTCCGGGGGGCTATCCGGGGTCCAGGGTGGAGGGTTGGGGGCTGTACGGGGGGCTGTCCAGGGGGCTGTCCGCGGGGGCTGTCCGGGGGCGCTGTCCGGTGGGTGTCCGGGGGGCTGTCCGGGGGGGCTGTCCGGTGGGTGTCCGGGGGGCTGTCAGATGCAGCATGCATGTGAAAAATGATGGGGGAAATATTTTCTCCAACTCACACAAAATTAATGGGGCATCTGTCAACATTTTTTGCAAGAAAGACTTGGACAACTTCTTAGCACAAAGATCTCTAAACAAATGGCACAACCGAATAACACCCACCCTTACATTATTGGAAAAAAGATGACGGATTGCTATTGGAAGCAACTCATGCAGCAGAACGTGATAATAATGAGTCTTCAAAGATTTTAGCTTCAACTCTCTTCTGTTGACCCGTTTAGATATGTTGCTTGAATAGCCATCAGGAACTCTAATAGTCTCTAATACTTCCAAAAATTGTTTTTTTTCAGTAGGTGTCATCACATAAGAAGCACATGGAAGTTGCCATTTATTTTCACTGATACGCACAGGATGCAATTCTGGTCTGATGCCCCAATCCACCAAGTCACGTCGAGATCGTAAATCATCTTTTGTCTTCCTCTTGACATTTAGAAGAACTGAAAGCAACATTTCACATATATTCTTTTCAATATGCATTACGTCTAAGCAATGACGTAGCAAATTGGTTGACCAATAAGGCAAATCAAAAAAGATACTCCTCTTCCTCCAATTGTAACAGGTTTCTGTGGAAACATTCTTTCTCTTTCCAGATTTCATTTGACCCTTCCCGAACGAAAAACTGAAATCTTTCAATTCATTAAGAACATCAGTTCCAGACATACGCTGAGGTGGATCATCGGTCTCTATAGTATTATCAAATCTTCGACGATTCATTCTATATGGATGATCCTTTGGCAAAAATCGTCGATGTCCCATAAAACTGAAACTACAACGATGTTTCAGTCTTCTGGATCGTGTATTCTTCATACAAACTGGACATGACAGTTTCCCCTTCGTGCTCCATCCAGACATCATTGCATAAGCCGGAAAATCATTGATTGTCCACATAAGCGCAGCGCGCATCTGAAATATGTCTTTCGAATATGCATCGTATGTGCGCACACCCACATCCCAAAGAAGCTTCAACTCTTTTATTAAAGGTTGCATGTATACATCAATATCAATGCCGGGATCAGAAGGACCAGATATGAGTATACTCATGAAAGTGAAAGATTTTTTCATACACAACCATGGGGGAAGATTATAAATGTGCATAAAAACGGGCCATGTGCTGTGCGAAGTAAGCATCTGCCCAAACGGATTAAAACCGTTGCATGAAAGACCCAGCCTCACATTACGCACGTCAGCTGCAAAATCAGGATGTCGAGCATCAAATCTCTTCCATGCAAATCCATCTGCAGGATGAACCAACTCATCATCAGTCTTCTTTCTCTCGGTATCATGCCATCTCATTTTTATTGATATGTCATCAGACATAAAAAGATTCTGGAGTCTGGGGATCAATGGAAAGTTCCACATTACTTTCTGTGGAACACGGGATGGTGTTCTATCAGATTTTGACTTCCAGTGGGATGTGCCACATTTTATACATTCATTTCGTTCAGCGGTTTCCTCCCAGAATAAACTGCAATCTTTCGGGAAAGCATGAATTTTGTTTCTTGAAAATCCAAGTTCCTCAACTAACTTCCATGCCATATAGTGGTTTGAGGGAATATCTGCATCATCTGGAAGTAAATCCTTCAAGAGGGTAATAATGTAATCGATTGTTGTATTAGAAATCCCATACATAGTTTTCCCATGAAATAATCGGATTAAAAATTCCAGCTTTTTCATTTTATCGCATTGTTGATATACTGGAGTCGTGGCAGCATCATTCAATTTTTTCACCCTATCAATATCATCATTTTCACTAGATGCATCATCTGTCCTCATATCGAAGTCTTCTTGAGTCGGAATCCTTTCTTTTTCATGATGACGAATAAACGGAAACTGATCATCTAACAAATTCTCCATTCCAGTCTTTTCATTTCGATCATCACCAATTTGAGATTTCGTTTTCTCCCCATTGTGATACCACAGAAAGTAGTTTGCTTGAAACCCATTTTTGGTTATGTGGTAGCTGACTTCTTCACGGCTCAACCAAGGTATACCAACACAATTGGAACATGGGCAGTGTATGCGACCACTATCTGAAGCATTGTGAAATGCAAAATCTATAAAGCTCTCCAAATTGTTTTGAAAATCGTCTGAGATCCGATCGGTTTCATACATCCAACTTCTGTCCATTCTGTAAAAAGAATTTATATAAGTCATTTTGTCATAAAAAATTCAATAGGCATTAACTATAATAGAAAATACATTTAAGTAAATGATAAAGGAAGAAAATAATCAAGGTATCAACTACACATGTCAAAAAAACATACAAATGTGTTATTGAAAAAATGTAAAACCAACAAGAACTTAATGTGTTATATTACATAACAGCATGACTCATCCCATAACCATATTAGTAGGGTATCATGAACATGAATAACATCAACCTTGTGCCATCCTCCTACCCTACATGACCCCAACCACATGCCACATCTTATTATAGCCTTATCACATCACACCTCAACGAAAAACACTAGGGAAATCATAGTACATCTCACCTGAAGACACATGGACAATCACATCGCATCTTGCCTAAAAACACATGGTCAATAACTTTTGAAGGAAGAGTAGGGAAGACATGGTAGCTATCCAAACATATAACCACCATCCTAGATATTAGAAAAAATACTCATAACTCAAAACCTCTGATCGTTGGTAAGTTTATCCAACTCTGGTTGGGAATGTGTAGAAATAACATAAAAATACATGATATATAGATAACACAAAATACTCAACCTATGGGTTCACATTAACTACATAATCACACACTTCACTACTACCATAAAACACATAAACCACACCACCACCACACAAGACGCATAAAATTGGAATATAATTCTACATTCAATAAGTCTATCTATGGAATTATCATAAGAATCCATGTATCAATTGGAATATAATTCTACATTCAATAAGTCTATCTATGGAATTATCATAAGAATCCATGTATCAATTGGAATATAATTCTACATTCAATAAGTCTATCTATGGAATCCCTCCCTTGGATCCATGTATCACCCATGGCTTAATCAATATTCAAAGAAATGAGTCTATCCGTGGAATTCCACTGTGAATCCATTTATCACATAAAGCGTATAAGTTAATAGAAACAAGATTATATACCTGGAATCCTAATAGAATCCATGTATCACTATTTACTATTAATCATTTAATGAATTCCATTTCATTTAAACAATTCATTAAACATACCAAGGTAAAAAACAAAGGTATTTAATACAACTCACCTCAAAATGGAGACTCAATCAAATAATAACCTGAAAAGAATGAAGCTTCATTTACTCATGTTGTAATGACAATATAATGAGATTCCCTTGCTTAATCAATCAATTCCATATCATGGTCTCAACATAACTCATAATGGCTAGCAATTCAATGAAAATTCAAGCACTCACATGGGAATTTTTAATAGAACACTCCTAACAAGACTATAAAGATATCACATGCATTAGTTATAATATATCTAACATGGTAACATAAAATATAAGATAAATTCAATCCAATTTCATAGATTCATAGCATAGTCTCTACTTTACTCACATTGGCAAGGCAATACAATTAAAACATGTGTTAAAAAATAATTGGCATTCATGTGTTAAAAGGGGAATGCAAACCATAAAATACCCTTAATTAATTTAATTTACAATTCAATTCAGAAATCGAACAATCAATTCGATTTATATAACCTTTCACAAATGACATACCATGTTCAAGGGGTAAAATCCAAAAAGGAATTTTCAAGAAAACTCACCCTTAGGCTGGTCCGGCGGGCAGTAGCTCCAAAATCACCTAAACTGATGGAAAAAATGAAAATAGGTTTAAATACTATCCAAACATTTGAATACGTTTTCAGATAAAGAAGAAGAATAACCTGAAGAATACCTGGAAGATTCAAGGCCGACAGTACCTCCAAAATCGCCTAAATCGGCTGCTGCTCCCGTTTTAGGGTTGTGTATCGCGAATGGGGGAGAGAACAGGCGGCTGGGAATTTGGGGAGAACCTTTGCCAACGGTTCTTAAAAACCGTTGGCATATGTATATCTATCCCAACGGTTCTAGAGAACCGTTGGGAAAAACCTGCAAAAACCTATATCTATACCAACGGTTCTCATGAACCGTTGGCAAAAACCTCCCCAAATCCATCTTTACCAACGGTTCTCATGAACCGTTGGGAAAAAACCTCCCAGCCACATCTATGCCAACGGTTCATTAGAACCGTTGGGAAAAACCTCCTTCACCAACGGTTCTATCAAACCGTTGGTATGTAACTGTTGGGAAAGACCAGCATTCCAGTAGTGTAATTTGATTATAAACTCAAATTTATATATTACATGTTTGATAAGAACATTTAATCATCCCCTAACACACTAATAAATGAGTTTTAATCAAAATACCTAGTAGAAATCTCTTTACAATGAGGATATAGAGAGTAGTTTTAATTTAGATGCATAAAGATTCACTAGTTGAAAATTTGATTATTATACATTTGGTTAAAATTGACACAATCCTTGGTATAGATTGGATCTCAAAGTATAATGCAATAATTTACTACCATGAGAATAAAATTATGATTTTTGAGGGAGTTATAGAATCCATTGGTTTTAGAGGAGACACTTTGTTGTCCCAAGGATGTAATGTATAAAATATACAGGGGTGATTTTTTATTTTTTAAAAATTTTAACTAAAAATATTCAACCCTAAGGTTTTAAGTTAAATGATTTTATGAAATTAGAATCAAATTAAAGACCAAAGTAAAAATGTTTCATACAACATAAATATAAACCGTAAGAAATATAGTAAACATAATGAAAATAAGTATGCCAAAAGTTTATGAAAATCTGATAGAAGAAATGTAAATAGTAGAAATAGAAAATATAAGCACAATAATAATTCACAAATGAATAATTTTTTTAAAAAAAATACATGGAGTATCAGTTAACAAACCTAATACTTCTTTAAAAGGATATTATAAATCACACTTTTAAACCAAAGTGAAAGATATATATTTAGATCATATCTAAGGTATCCCTAAATTTAAACTTGTAATAAGGCATTATATCTTTATATACCTATAATCCCTTGAATTAAAATATTGATAGGTATTATATATTCATAGATTTAGAATCCATTTATAATTCATGCATGGATTATCTTTATTTAAAATGAGGAGAACAATATATAAACCAAAGCAAGAAAAAACACATGAAGCAGGATCGGGAAGAGATCAAAGACCCTAGAGTCAAGGGGGATTGAAGTAGTGGAGTCCAAGGGAGTTACCTATAACAAGTTTTTCAAACTTTTTAGGAAGAGATCCTATGCTATATAAGGAAGAAAAATTACATTCAAGGGGAATCCAATACATAAGATAATCAACCACTTTGTTACCCTCTCACCAAGTATGAAGAATATCCATGCATTTATTGATGAGATAATTGAACCTGTGAATATGGTAGAAGATAGACTAGGGTACATCAATGGTGTTCTTTAGAGAGTTATATATAGTCTTGGAATCTATTTCAATTAAAACCAGATGAATTATCTCAAAAAAGCAGAACTCGAGCCTTATGAGCATAGCCCAAGCCTCTGTCTAGAGGGAATCACCCATCTTGAAGGAGGTAGAAAAAGCACAAAATCCACTTCCCCCATGATATTGGACTATGCCTCCCCCTCATAAATCTTAATACATGAGATCCATCATCGTTAAGCTTCAGTCCATTGCTGTGGGGTTTACATTGCACCCACCTGTCCTGAGGAAGCACTCTTTGAACGACACGAGTGGTAGAACTTTGAGATAAAATAACTCTGGGGGATGAGGCATCTTACCATTTTCTCAGCAGCAACCCTAGGTCATACACAAGACTCCTCATTCTATAAATAAGATATATCTTAGTGAAATAGATTGATTCAAACCAAGACTTATTTCAAGTGACCCAAATTCACCGACACCCTGTTTATAATAGAATGGTTATTGCCTTCTTCTCAATATTGTCCTCTCCACTCCCTAAAACCAACACTAGAGGAAACCACCACCTTAGAGCATCATGGGAGAAAAACTGGAGAACATTCCCTTGGATTCCCACACAGATATGGCCTAGTCACTCCCGAAAAATAAGTGACATGTCATGTCCTCATTGGGGCTTTGGCAGCATGAGCACTTCGAAGCAAAGGCAAACCTCATCCATTTGATATCCTCATCAAAGGATAGTGTATTATGTTGAATCCCACAGATGAGAAAATTGAATTTTTGTGGGATGTATTTTCACCAGATAAGATGATTCCATTCATCCATCACTTGCATGTCAATTAAAATAGATCCGCAGGATTTAACAGAAAAGGATCTTGAGGATGAAATTGTAAAGACACACCATCATACTCATCCGTCAGAAAAATAAGATTAAAAATATCACCTTGATATTTGTTTAAAACTACCTGAATGAAGGTTGGATAATCTTGGGCCTGTTTAAATGTAATATCCCGAGTCGAGTAGTTAAGCATGAAACTGACCCAGTTATTATACCAGAAGCTCATATCGCCACATCCGATGATCCATCATGTAGTATTGAAAAATCCAATGTATTCATATCCTTATAAGTCCTAAATAATGAAGGATTATAAAATTAAAAATTACAAAGGAAATAATAATAGCTTTATAATAAATCCCCACAAGACATAGATCTTAGAAAAAGCACTAAGAAAAAAAATTACATTGATTATAATATCTCTCGGAAAGAAGTAATCACACAACTTCAAAATGAACAATTACTCTCAAAAGGATCTATTATTTTTCTTCTTTAAATTATCAAAGTATTACTCTATTTATAGATGACATTATAACAAACTCTAATGGTCATATTTACACAATCTTTAGAGTTAGTTGTAACTGTATTGGTAGTAGCTTTGCCATCTTCCAATAAATTTAAAATTTTGATTTATCTATCGATGAGTTAATCCAACACTGCTATAATGATCTTGAATCTAGTTAATGTAACTATTAAGAAAAATTAGACTACTATATTTTCAAAAACCTTATTAAGTAATCTGATATTTTAGTTATCAAAAATTCATTTTGTATAAACATAAAAACTAAAACAAATCTTAAATTAAATAAAATTTATATGAAGTGTATTATGATTTCCAAAAGAAATAAAACAAGTGTGTCATTGACTCAATAATCTCCCCCTTTTTGGAAATCACAAAACACATAAGGAAAATTGAAAAGTTTAACTAAAATTTAAAGAATACTTCATATTAATTCAATTAGAGTGAATGTACTCCTTTTTTTGTTCAAGAAACATCAAAATAAACTCATTACTAATAAAAATATATATTTTTCATAAATTACCCCCTTTTTAATTTTCAAAAATAAATAAAAAGGTGAGAATAATATTTAATGATATATTCTATACTTTATAAAAGAAACAAACTCATTAAAAGGATAAAAATAGATAGAAAAATACAATTGGAAATTATAAATTTAGTTCACTCGGTAATTGTCTAATCATATGTTTTGGTTCCTTAAGATACTTATAAAGATTTTGGATCATCAATAAATACTTCTAACATAGTTGATTAATCAAAATTTTCAACTTCAATTCCATTATAACCATGCTTTCTTATCTAAAAATATCTTTTTATATGATGAGTTCATATGTTGAACTTCATATTATCCACTATAATTTGGGATCTTATCAGTAATTTATTAATAATAGTAGACATATTTCTACACTATCATTTTTTAAAAATCACCTTGTTTACTATTATTCCATGAGAGTGATTCAGTTGTATCTTATGGTCACACTATTTTGGCAAATGGTACTTTGAGCTTTAAAAAAGGCATTTTGGGATTCTTCTAATAATCACTCCCATAGATTCTTTTGTTGAAATTCATTTCAGTATATAATAAAGCTTTAGAAAGGTAAAAATTTGAGTACGACTAAAATCCTTGAGATTTAAGTCCTTATATAGATATTTGATATTGGTATCGTATAAATGTTTGTCCTTTATTATACAAATGGTCCAGAATGATTCCTGTGAAAATGTACAGTCGAAAAATATGTTATAAAAATTATTTTTAATAATTAAACTTATAATTTATTTATATGAAAATATTTATTAACTTCTAATAAAAATTTAACCATAAAAAATGTAACAATAAACACTCCCTATAAAAATTAATTCTAACAAATGAGTAAGAATATTAAGAGATATTACCTTTAAGGAGTTTAATTTCATTGATATTGTATTTTTGAATATCTTATTAATGTTCAAGGAACCTATATATTCTATTAATATTGAATGTTATCTCTATTTATAGAATAATAATATTTATATCTCTTGGAGGTCAACTCGTAACTTTCATTTGAAAAAAAAACTCGATGAAATAAAAATGTTCTCCCCCTCATTCGACAAGTTTATCAATATTAGGAGATTGGTTAAACTAAAAGTAAATTGAAGGTAAGTTTAGTTTTATTATCCACATATTATGTTTAATGTATTTAAATATATCATAATTTAAAGGTTTTATAAAAACATCATTAAACTTATTTTCATTTTTGATAAAGTCAATAATTTTATCCCCCTTTTGTGTGTGTCACCTAAGGAAATAGTGTATTAAATCTACGTGTTTTGATCATGAGTGATGTGATGGGTTCCTAAATAAATAAATAACACTATAATTATAAAAAATAATTGTAGTTCAAGTAAAAATCGAACAAAAATTTGTGAGTGTGTGCTGCATCCACAACACTTGAGCACAACAACTTCCAGCTACCACATATTCAAATTTTACAGTGGAAAATGATATAGAATGTTGTTTATTTCTAGAACATGAAACTAAAGATTATCCTAATAAATTTAATGTTCTAAAATTAATTTTTCTATCTAATATAAAACTTAAAAATTTAGCATCTGTGTAACTTTTAAGAACAAAATCATTCCTGACATAATAAAATAAACCTAGTTTTGAAGTTCTTTTAAGGTATTAAAAAATGATTTTTACTAAATTTTCTTGAAACCTAGCATATAAACATAATGAAAGCATAATTTCCTGGTGAATTGTTTTAAGATAGATTAAATTTTAGATCATACTTCTATAGAGTTTTTAGATCAACCAATTTATCAAATAAGTTTGATAGAAGTTTCTATTGAAGTAATTTTATTGTGTAAATTCTCAAAAGATTTTTTGAGTAAGTATTTAATATATTTATATTTAGCTAATATATTTCCTTCTATTTTTTTTATAAATTAAAAAACCAAAGAAAAAATTGAGTTCACCCATCATGCTCATTAAAACTAATTTTTTATAAGTTTAGAAAAACCATCAGAAATATTTTTTTAGTTGAACCCAAAATAATATCATTAACATATATTTGAACATTTATGGTATCTTAAAAAAATTTCTTTATAAAATTAATTGGATCAAAACTTCCTTTAACAAAATTATTTAGACTGTTTTAGTAATTTTAAATACATTTTTCAAAATTAAGTTTCTTCAAAGCTAGGAGGTTATTCAACATAAAATTCTTCTTGAACATATATAATAAGAAAATCAATTTTAATATCTATATTAAATAAGGTAAAATTCAGATGTTCTATAATGGATAATATGATTTAGATAGATTCTAATCTTTCCACCGATACAAAGGTTTCACAATAATTTATTCCTTCCTCTTGATAATAACCCTTAGAAAAAAGTCTTACTTTATTCATAACAATCGTTACATTTTCATAATATTTGTTTAAAAAACCAATTTTACTCAAATTAATAGAATATCTTGAGGTCATTCAACTAAGTTACAAACTTGATTCCTTTTAAATTTATTGATCTCTTATTACATATCCCTTATCTAACTTTCATCACCCAAGGCATCATCTTCCATTTTAAGTTAAAATTATGATAAGAATGCATGGTGTTCACATTTATTTCTTAAGGAAATTTTAGTTTTAAAAAGTTTAATTACATCACTAATAATGTTCTTGGTAGGATAATTCCTTAAGATTGACTAGTTTTAGGTAAATAAGTAAATTTATCTTCAAATGACGAATGTGCATTTTCTGTTGAAGTATTTTTTGGATATTAAAAATCTAATAGTCTAACTTGCAATGTATTTACTATTAGTAGTTTCAAATTAAATTCTAATAAACTAATAGAATCGTTTTCAAAAACATCTTTTTCATGATAAACTTCTACAGTTTTTACAAAAATAAAAGAATTTGTATCATCAAAATTACATGAATTATTTCATCAATAATTTTTTTTCTTTTATTAAAAACTCTATAATACTTACTAGTTGTGGAATAGCCAATAAAAATTCCTTCTTCAGATTTTAGTTTAAATTTATTCAAATGATATTTAGTATTTAGGATGGATAATTTACACCTAAATACATAGAAGTAATAATGTTTTTGATTTCTTCCAGTCTACAACTCAAAAGGAGTTTTGTTAAAAAAATGCCTAAGTAAAATTCAATTTATAGTATAATAAGTTGTAATCACATACTCATAAAATATTTCTATAAATAAAATACCCACATAGAAAATTTTAAGAAATTATCTAAATAATTATATTTATTTTTTCAACTACACTATTTTTCTATGGAATTTTAGGTGATAAAAAATAAGAGTAATACATTTATTACTATAAAAAGTTTCAAAATATGAGTTCAAAAAATCACCACCATGATCCCTCTATATATTAATATAGGGTATGTATTTATCATTTATGAAAAATTCATGAAAAATATTAAAATTATTAATAATTTCATATTTTTATGTAAGAAAATAAACCAAAGTAAATCTAATGTAGTCATCAACCAAGACATGCACATAGTTTTTTCCCTTAATACTTTTGGTTTGTGTTGGACTAAAAAAATACATGTTCAATAACCATAAATCTTAAAAAGTTGATACTTAACTTTTAGTTTTAAAACTAGACTTATTTTTCTTACCAAATTGAAAAGGATCAGAAAATTTGATTGAGTTAAACTTAAGTTCACGTAGATCCCTAATGGGACCTTTACTAGAAAGATTAGTTAAAGTCTGAAAATTAAAATGTACAAGACTTATATTATATAACCAAGATAAATATTCAATTGAATTTAAATAAGGTAAATTCGAATGATTTAAGTTTTCTTGGTTAAGTGTGTATACATTCTCATGCCTATCAACATAAATAATGAAAATACATTTTGAACTTTTAATATTACATTTAACATTCTTGAATTTCACAAGATAAACCTCATTAAATAATTGAATAATTCTAATAAGGATGTGATTAATACCTAAACATATAAAACAATTGAAATTAAATCCTTTTTTAGAAAAGAAACATCACCAATTTTGATGATTTCACCTTTTAAGTTGTCTCTAAAAGTAAATCATCCTCCGTTAAACTTTTTCAAATTCCAAAATTTATACTTGTCTCACATCACGTGTCAAGAACAACCACTATCCATGCACCATTTTTTTAGTTCCTGGTACTCAACCTCTTTTCCTGAAAAATATAAAACCAAGTTCTTGGTACCCAAACTTTATTAAGTCCAATTACATTAGCAAACATGATTTTAGAAACCCACATCTACCTAAATCTTCTATATTGAACAACTAATATTTCTTAAGAAATAAATTATTTAATAAATACAAATGACTAAACTTGGTTTAATGAATAAAATTTATTCCAGTGACCCCTATTTTGACATTTATTAAAAAAGGGTTCACTTTTAGGTACAAAATAATTTGATTAAAAATAAGATTTATTGGAAGTAAACGCTATTCCATTAGAATATCTTGAAGGTTTAATTTTTTATACATTTTATTAAAATTTTATTTACTATAATTAAATTTAGATATAATTTTCTTAAAACTATAAAATTTAGACTTAAATTTAATAATGATATTTTGATCTTATGAATTTGATTTTGAATTAGGTTTAGAAACTAACTCTGATGAAAGTTTTCAAACTTAGGTGGTTAACTTTGAAATTATCTTATTAGATTTAATAATAACAATTTCAAAAAATCATATATTTTTTTCTTCAATTTCTTATTTTCTTTTTCAATGAGATTAAAATATCTATCCATTTCATCAAAAGTAGGTAAAGATTCCATATCTATAACTAAATTAACATTTTTATATTCTGATGTATTTTATTTTTATCATCCAATGAAGTTGAATAATCTTACTTATAAGTAATATTAAATTTATAATCAAGAGTTAAATTTATCATAGATTCAATAGTTACCTTGTCCATGAGGTATTTTTCATCTTTTGAAAAATCTGTATAGAAACAATAATTTTCTGACTTTCATTTTCACTATCTTCTAATGAACTATCAGAATATGTATCACCTTCACTCATGATCTAAGTTTCCAAAGATGTAAAGATTTTATTCCCTTCACATTTAGAATATATATATGACTTTCTATCTTTTATCTTCAAGTTAGGAAAATTAGGTATAATGTGAACTACATTCTTATAGTAGTAGCATATAAAATTGTTCTACCTCCAAGGTGGTGATTTTCGGGTGATGGTGAAATGGTCCGATGAGGATCATCACATGTCCCTTTTTATGGAGATGGTTTCCTGTCAAATTCACCATTTTTTTTATTTCGACCCATTTTGTATCATTATCCTTTAAAAGAAGGTTGGATTAACCCTGTGGGGACTGGGAAATTCACCCCTTTTGCATTGATAATGAGATGCCACAGTCATTCGGCCCCAGTGGGCGATTGCATGGGGTCAATTACTTGTTTAATTGGTCCTCCTCAGATATAACTTCCTCAGATGGTCTCCAACGAGTTTATTCGTGGAGACAGAAACACCCAATGACCCTGGTATCCATGATTCATGGACATACTTTTCAAAGGCAGGTGCTCGTTGATTGATGATTCAACCAATGAAACTTGAGGAATCCATTGGTTAAGTGGAGGAAAGTCAGGCTCACCACACCATTATGGGAGAGGATTATTTCCTGTTTCAGGACTCTCTTATAGATTTAAGTCATGTTCATATGTTTGTGAATCCTTGGTTCATTATCTAAGAGTGTGTTCATGGGATAATCTTAGTTTGCAGGATAGTCATAGGCAGACGTATATTTGATGCTACAGAGGTACTGCTAACTTGAGCCATACAATAAGGTGATCTAGAGTTTATCATCATCCAAGGGGGACAAAAGGTGACTTGATGTTGGGATCAGACCCATAAGATGTATTTCCTATGTATCCTTGATAGAGGAATCAGAACCCACATAGTTTGGAATATATGGGTCTTACACATGGAATTTTCCCATTTGGGGGACATGGTTGGGTAAACCCTTATGGATGGGAACCCTTTGGAGATCAGGCCTTCGAGTAGGCATCCTACGTATCATGGTTTTTCCAGGAATCAGATTTCTCATGGTTCAGATTGTTGAGGATTATGAATAGGAGCTACCCATTTTAGGAGACATGATTGAGTGGACCCTTTATGGGAGGGCAACCTTTAGAGATCGGGCCTTCGAGTAGGCATCCTACATATCTTGGTTTTACAAGGAATTAGAGTTCTCATAGTTCAGATCATTGGGGCTTACGCATGGGAGCTTTCCATTTAAGGAGACATGATTGGGTGGACCCTTTATGAGAGGGAACCCTTTGGAGCTCGGGCCTTCGAGAAAGCATCCTACGTATGTTGGTTTTAGCAGGAATCATAGTTCTCGTAGTTCAGATCATTGAGGCTTATGCATGGGATATTCCCATTTAAGGAGACACGATTGGGTGCACCCTTTATGGGAGGGAACCCTTTGGAGCTTGGGCCTTCGAGTAGGAATCCTACATATCCTGGTTTTATTAGGAATCAAATTTCTTGTAGTTCAGATCATTGGGGTTTATGCATGGGAGCTGCCCATTTATGGAGACATGATTGGGTGGACCCTTTATGGGAGGGAACCCTTTTAAGATTAGGCCTCCAAGTAGGTGTCCTACATATCATGGTTTTACCAAGAATCAGATTTATCATAGTTCAGATCGTGTGGATGTTGTAATCATCACAAACCTCTAATCCCACGTGAGTCATGCTTGGTGTGAGAAACACGAGGATGCAAGAGATCCAACCAACCACATGCTTCCTCTCCTGTTGGTGGGAGAGGGAGAGCCTATGACGGAAGAGGCTAGGGTGATGTTGCTCGATGGCACAGTGCGATGAACCTTTTAATGTGAAATGACATTAAAGGTCATGCGGCTCGGCCTTTAGAGGATTGAGGACTTACCTCAGTGGGAGTGCCCTAGAACATCATATGAGGTATACTATAATTTAAAGTCATATAGCTTGGTCTGTGGCATCAAAATTTAATGTCATGTGGATGGGACTATTTGGGGTCTTTCTATTTAGGGTCATGTGATGAGGACCACTTGCTATAGAAACCATGATTATATGGAGGAAAATCATGTTTGTATATTCTTATGTGCCTCAAACATGAGAGGGACAAAATGTGTAAACCATGACTATAGAGGATATCAAATCAGGTAAAATGATATGAGGCATGAAAGCCATTGAGGTGTACAGAGGTAGGAAAAGAGTCTTTTGAGGATGAATTTGGATTTGGTTAATGGCCGTTTTGTAGGCATCATATGAAGATCCACCAGGGCATGATGTGTATAGTCAAACAAAGGTGTCCGCAGGACACTAGCCTTCCATTTTTGATGTCCAGGGAGGTTTATAAAGATCTAAAATCACTTGATATACTACAGTTTAAAGTCATTTAGATTGGATGATGACATCTCTGTTTAATGTCATGTTGCTGGGACTAGTACCATACAATTTAATTTCATGTGGTTAGAATGATAACTCATAGTTTAAGGTTATAGAGTTTGGACCACTCATTATAGAAACCCATGATTAGCTGTAGGATAATTAGGATTGGATGTTCTGACATGCTTCAAACATGAGAGGGAAGGAAAGTTTAAACTGTGACTCTAGGGATTCTTAGATCAAGAGAAATGACATGGGGCATGGAAGCCGTTGAGGCATACAGAGGTAGGAAAGGACTCTCCTAAGGATGAATTTGCCTTTGGTTAATAGCCTTTTTATAAGCTACATATATAGATCCACTAGGGCATGATGTGCATGGTCAAACAAAGGTGTCCGCAGGACACTGACCTTATGCTTCAGATGGCCATGGAGGTTTATGAGGATCCAAAATAACCAAAGACATAGAGTTTGATGGATGGAAAGGATGTGTCCAGGAATTTAAGAAACATGCAGGATGTGATCGTCCATAGAGCTCTGGGTCAACCTGACATAGGAGGTAGGTGATAGGGTTTTCAGGAGGTTTATGAGGAATTTATCTTCTCCTGGTATTTAAGTAACATATGTTTGTGTGGCATAAGGGAGCAATGGAAAATTTCGTTGACCCGGCTTGAAAAGTTTTGCGGTGCGACTCTCCATTTTTCATGGGGGTTAGTGATGATAGTAAAGGAACCAGCCCGGAGGGCCAGGACAACAGCCCGATATTGATCCCGAGCGGGGGTGTGGGGGTGCATCCCCCATGGTACAAACCAGTGGGTGCGAACGATTTTCCACATAGACCTAGCCGCGTAGGAGCTGGCCATGTAGGATGGTATGTAGAAGAGATGGCCGCCAAGGATGGTACGCGTAAGAGCTATCCGCCAAAGACCATCCACGTACTGAGTTCTAAATATGGGAGTCCGCGTACTATCTTCTGCATATGGGCATCCACAAACTGTCTTCCACATATGGGAATACACGAACCATTTTTATTATATATTTTTTATTGGTTTGCTAGTTGGTTGCAGAGGGTCTTCTGAATACGGTTCATCGGGAGGACTTCCGCGAACTGATTTCTACCTATGGTTTGCAGGATGGAATCCACAAACTACTTCGAGTGCGGGAGAAATTTCCCTCGCACCCTCTATGTTCTTCATCCCCTTTTCACCCATCCCAGAGCTCTCTCCCTATCATTTTACCCTCTTCTTGCAGTTCCCCTAATGGTCCTTTTATAGAGTATCAGAGAATTTGTATCTGCGATTTATGCGACACCTTTTGAGAAAGGCCATGGAAGAAATATGGCCCGAAGATGACTCGGTCATCCACGATTTTTGGAGTTTTGGGATGCCTCCAGGTTCTACTCATCCGTGAACCACATCATTCATGGGGATGGTGTGAGGGGCGTACCTCTGTTGGACTCTCGCCAATAAAAATGGTTCTCGGTGGCTTTGGTTCATGGGTGGAAATTCACCGCAAAAAGATTCATTCACTAGATAACACCTTGCAGGCCAATGTTCCATAGGACATTCGGGTACTGGTGGTTTGCGTTTTATGCCTTCCATTAACATTTCTCGGTGATGGTATGCGGCCAGGCCAGATTCCATTGAAAAATTTTATTTCTTAATTTTTCTTCTCAAATTTGCAATCAATCATGCATACATATTCTTTACCAAAATTTTGGGAGTATTTACCTTCCCTTTTCTAAATTTTCAGGACCCTAAAAACATATAAAGACTCTTTATTATGTTTATATTTTCAGTATTTTTGATAAGTATATCAAAAGTTCTTATCAGTGAAAATTTTATTCATACTTATAGAAATTTGAGCATGTTCGTTATCATTGTTATATGAACTAATTAAATTTTAATACTTTCATTTTTTTTCTTGAAACTTGATATTTAAAAGTATTAGCACAAGAAGTAAAAATACCTAATGTAGGATTACCATAAGTATAAGAAAACACTATTCCATTCTACTTTAAATTCTCATCACACCTCTCCAGTCTTCTCACATATTTAATTAATATACTAATTAAGTCATCTAAGACTAACTTCATTAAAAGTTTATTATCATATATAGTTTTCTTCTTTTACTCCCACTCTTTTGACATTATATAAATAATATTTTTGATAAGCTGATCTTCTAATGTATCTTTCTCACTGAAATATTATAAACTATTTACAATAGTCATAAAACATTGAGGCATTTTTATTACTATTTTACAAGGGATAAAATCAAAATATTGATAATCTAATCTCAACATAGCTATTCAAGTTTCAAAAACCTTATAAGTTCTAAAATGAGTAGTCTATACTTTCTTACAAATTACATTTTCATTTCATAAGATAATATATGGTTATATAAATATTCTTGGTTATAGAACATAATAAAGTATTATGAAATTTATGATTTACTTGATATTCTAGATTTTATTTATGATAAAAATGGACAATATATTTCTGTGAAACTTTGTTATTTTTAGTCATTATCATAAAATTTTCAACTGTAACACCCTGAAATTTTGTAATATATATATTTTTTAAATTAATACTATGTTTGATAGATTGTTTCATAGGAAACACTTAACAAAAATGAGTTACAAAATATTTCATGAACATTGTGAAAAAATTATAAGAATAATAACAACCCCAAAAAATAAAAATATATTAACCAATAAAAAATGCTTATATTTAGAGTATATATAACTAATACAATTTAATATTTAAAAGGATTGTTTATTCTCAATTAACTGTTTAAAGTATTAATAAATTAAATCAACCACTTTAAAATGATTATTATGATAATATATAATATTTAAATATGTTAAATAATATATTAAAATTCCTTAAATTAGAAATTAGTATGAAATAATATTGAGAAAACAAAATTTTAAGGACATTTTTTAATAAAACCATTTTTTATTTATATTTTGAATTTTCATTTAAAGACTAAATTTATAGATTTTAGAATTTTAATTTTATAAAGTGAAATTCATTTTTGAATCCAACATGTTAAAATTATCTTAGGGTAAATTTTTGGGATTTTTTTGGAAATAGTTGATTTTTAGGTGAATAATGAAAATTATAGTTTTTCTAAAACTGTAGAGTTTATGAATATACCAAGAAGTAGGTTTAAATAAAAATTTTATTTTTTTACATGATCAATAATTTATTTATGGAGTTAGATGATACATTTAAAAATATTATGTTGAATTTAGAAAACCCATGTTTAACATTTTTTAAATTAAGAAATATTTTTCTAATAAAAACTATTTTTTGTTTTTCTCTCTTAATTAAGTTTTTTCTAGGTGAAATTATGTTATTTATTTATTTTTAATTTACATAACTCTCCTTTGGTTAATAATAAACCAATTAATTTAATTAAAATTGAAAAAATGATATTTTTTTCGTAAACATAACATTTATGCTTAAAAATACATTTATTCTAAAAAAGTGTTTTTTTTCGTTACATGAAATAATGTTAAAATTAATTTTAGGACACATATAAATTTAATTTAATAATATGTATTTTAAAATTTTAATCATTTGGTCCAAATTATCTAATAATACCCATTTTATTTTTAGGCATTAAAATTATTGGAGTTGGTGCCCCAAAACCAACTTCTTTGTACTTTATGATCACCTGTATTTGTTGTTTTGAATAATAATAAACTCTTTATCACATCATAATTATTCTTTTATATAACATAGTATGTGATAATGTACTAAGAGTAGCTGTAACATTGAAAGGTAATAACAGTTCCCCTCTATGATGAGAACCCATAAGTGGCACAATAATATTCTTAAATATATGTTATATAGGTAGATGAAATAATTTTAGGAACAAAAATGATACATGCTATCAGGGATGGAGACTCATAGGACTTTGAGGCACCTTCTCATGACATATTCCCTTGGTAATATCTAGTGTAGGATACTATGAGAACGAGACCCCCATTAGGAAATCCACATTTATATGTGTAATTGGATGTTCCTATCCACAAATATGTGTATTTATCCTTAGACTTTAAGATTATTATTAATGAGTGTTATAATTCAAAAACTTTAATGTATTTAAGAAAAATGTGATGACCTATGTTTAAGATGAGGTAAGATACATTGGGTGAATTTTGAGCAATATTTCATTAATGAATAATACGAGAGATGATTTATCCTTTCTGTTCTTTAAACGAATTTAATATCTCAAGCCCATTTGATATAAATTATATAGCCTAAATAAATACACGGCCATGGTGTTCTACAGGAAAGTTCTATTTCTGTAAATTCAAAGAAAGAGACATCGATCACATTGGTTGATGGCACCATCATGAAACCTACTTGATTAAAGATATCCCGATAAAGGGATTACATTACATAACAATAATTTGTATGAGGTATTATGTCATTGTGACAATAACTTCTTTATCTATGAGTTCCTTGGTGTGTTGATAGATTTTAACCTTAAAATTTTGATTTCTTCGCCTAATTCCATTGAGAAAGAGGCCTAGAGGGCCACACACTAAGTGTATCTAGAATCTTAGTGAAATAATATATTATTATTTATTATTTAAAAAGTTGAATAAATATTATTCCCACACATGGTTTAATAATTATTCATGTTTTCTTGATTGCATATATCCCATCACCATTTATTTGAGAGAATATTATGTGAGTGTAATATTTAAATAAATATTTATTTTCCATTTAGTGGATATAATATTTATTTATTTACTAGTGAATAATGCAGTGATATTTATTTATTAAATAAATAGTCATTATTCAAGGCTCGATAAATACTGTGTAATAATGACATACTAATTTTAATGGTCCGGTGAGAAATAATATACATTGAATATTATTTTAATAAATAATATTTTATTTTAATTCGTGAGTTTTGTGCATGTTAAGAAATACTAATAATATTATTATTAGATACACGGGGTTCCAGAGGGATTTAATAAATAATAAAGGTCACTTATTCAATTATTTATTCCAAACCTAGAAGTATATAAACCCAATTATATTATTTTCTTAAGAGAGCCAATTCATTTTGTGTTGTGCACAATGAGATCCAGAGAGAATCCTTGCAAGCCCTAGAGTGATCCCTCCCCAAAATTCTCTCAAGAACAAAGAGTGATCTTCCTCCACCTTCCACTCTTGAATCTAGAGATATCCAAAGATAATCCTTTGGAAGATATTCTCAAGGTGATCAAAGGCGGATGGCACAAGTGATAGGATCTACCATACTAGAACCTGAAGATTCTTACACCAACGTTCAAAGATTCATTGAACACGTGTGGATCACTGCTAGAGGAAATTTATTCTTAATTACTATAATGAGAATATAGCATGACATAGATCCATTATCAGATATATCAACGTATATATAATTTCTCACAAGGTAATTATTTAATTTCTTAAATTAATTATAAATAACATGTGATGATCCAACACCTTGGTTTTAGTGTTATCCATTGTCTATATTCTTTAATTCAATTCCATTGATCATGATATTCATCATCATGTAAATCTTAGATTAATCATCGATCATGAAAAAAGAAAAGTTGGGAATGACCCATCTGATGCTTCCAATATTCCCATAACCTACAAGTGGTATCATATAGGTCACATAATTATTTATAATTATTTAAAGATCATTGACTGATTTATCCCATGTACAAATTGTGCAATCCAATATTTTCTATGGAATAGTTACACATCGAGTCCCTAGGTGTGTGTTGTAGATAGATGATGAGAAAAATACATGCCATGTGGCTCCAATGTACACACAATGTAATTTTACCAAATTATGAAAAATTGAAAATTAATCCAATATATTGTGAAAATATTATCAATATGTGTTCCGTGTGGTCATTAAGTTAATAGTTTAAACCATGTGATGAGTTATATATATATATATATAAATGTATAATTATTTTATTTGTAATGTTTTGATCTACATATCATGTATAAGTCATATTATAGTTATTAATCTATGGTCATTGAAGCATTACACACTATGTAAATACCATGTGTTATGTGTGGTCATAACACTGATAGTACACTCCATGAAATTACATGATAATTTGTGTATGCCACATATCGCAATAGTAAATAATATATGAGTATAATACACATTGGGTAGTTGGAACAGGTAATCACCATGTCGACTCCAAGGTATATTTTGTACATAGTTAATTTTAAATAAATTTATTTAATTTTTTTAAATTATGATGGTTGATAATCTCAAGAAAATTTGGATGAGAATTAATATAAAAGAATTTATTACTTAAATAAGACAATTAATTAATTCAAGTATGATTTATCTTAAATAAAAATGATTATAATAAAATGATAATTTTATTAAATACATAATTAATTTCATGCATGTGGATGATCATGAGCCTATATCAAAACTTTATATGTGATTGGTTTCATTTAATTTATTATTAAATTAAATTATTAGCCTGTGTGTCATCTCAACTATCATTATGTAAGGGCATGCATGACCATGGTTTCTTTTATATAAACCCTTGGTTCCCCTCACATACGTGTGAGTAAAAGCATATGTAATGGATGGAGATCCCAAGCTAGTAGAGGCAGTTCAATTTTAGAGTCAAGACAAAAACAATCGAAGAAAGATACATAGGTGTACAAGTGGAAAGATACAACATGAACCATAAATGGTTCAAGTTGTTTCCCTTAGGTCTAAGGTTATTTTATCATCTTCTTGATAAACTAATAATTATTAAAAGATCATGATCATACCACTTTATTATTTTATTTTTGTCAAGTTTCATGATTATTTCATTATAGATATTTTTTCACGATCACATGAAATAATGAATTAACAAGCTTTCAAGATAGAACTAAAATAAACTGGCTTATGCATAAATATTATTTAAGACATGTTTAATCACTTAAGTAAATCCACTTAATATTAATAAGCATGTAATGAAGATAATAATTAGAAATTTACACATAAAAGATAAAATCCCTTAATTATATATACTAAGTCGGTATAGTCTTCCACTGCATTAGTTAAAATCAAACCATAGTTCAAAGTGATTGACCATACAAAGTTAGGGTGATTTAAATTATCAGGGAATTATAACTAGAAGTTTTAGGTTGAATGAAATTAGTTCACATCAAGTTTTGACTACCAAAGTAGGAATTAGTGTAATTAAGATGAAAATGTTGAGGAAATCCAATTTAATTATTTCAGGATTGGGGAGTCCACTAATCAGATTAAGGAACTATGAGTTAATGCAGTTGGAATTTGGAATGTCTACTTAAAACCCTGGCCAAATTCATAGTGATAAGAAGAAGAATATGGATCCTTGCCACTAGAATTTACAAATAAACATGATATTCCAAAGCCAATGGTGAGGGATATTGGGTTTTTATAAATAGTGGTAGATTAATAAATATAATATTTATTTATTTGTATAAATTTTATTAGATAAATTAATAAACTATACTCATCTTATTTGTAGAAACAAAAATAAAAATGACTTTAAACATATCACTATGGCGGTCTTCATGGTGCTTTGGGATGTGAGGGAGAGCGACCATAATCTTATTGTGGTGGTTTTGTCTCTATTGGCTCCCATAGGTTGATGACATCGAGGATGTGATGTTTTACGATGGATTTAGAGAATTCTGATGATCTTCAGTGTATTGATGTGGTGGTTTGGACGGAGAGGCTGAGGCTTTTGGTCGTGACATCAGAGGTGGGGTTAGGTCGACGATGTGATGGAAGTTGTTGCATGGATCAAGTCAAGTGGACATGTGAATTGAGGAAGAAAATTGAGGTCCTTATGATTTTGAATTTTGAATTTTTATTTTTCTTGTTGAAAGTGTTTTTTGGGTTGAGCTTTCTCATGCATGACTCTTCATAGTTTGCGGCTGCATGTTGGTATTTGGTGATATTTTGATTATGTAATGTCAAAAAATTTAGAAAATCTACATGGAATATCTCTATATGTGGATTCAAAGTAGGAAGTATTCACCAGAGCTTGTCCATATGGATTTGGAAGAACGAGAACGTATGGATTTTTCCATCGGTACCAGGTCCGTGTAACCCTGCATGAGATAGCTAGCCGACTGGTCATGTGAAGGTGGAGGCTTGAAATAATTATGTAGTCATTAGGGAGAGAACGTTCTTATAGTATCTATCTAGGATGACTTTCCTTTTAATTTTTTAATTGGTTGAAGTTGTTAGGGTTCACACTTACCCTTTAAAAGTGTCATTTGAAAATACAAAAAAAAAGATTCTAGATAGGACATGGATATGTATAGTATGATGTCTCACATTCAGGATATCTATCAAGAGAAGGCAAGATAAGAGTTCTATGAGATCTTCAATGATCTATTTACAACTAATCTTGGATATTTGGTGCTAGTTGAGCCTCATGTAGTCAAGATTATTGGATACATTGAATGCTTAAACATCTTAGGGATTAAATTCCCAGATGAGTTGCACACAAATACCATACCTTACTCACAACCCAATACTTTATATTGTTTTATTATTAATTACAACATAAAAATATTCTTTCAAAACTTTTTACTCTAATTCTCCAAGTGGATAAGGACACGGGGCATGGAAAACCCACAATACTTATGATGAATAAGAGAAAGAAGAATAGGGTGAAGGGGCCTAAGATTAATAACAAGTTAAAGATCTTGAGAACCATCATTTCAAGAAGAGGAAGATCCAAATTTAGGGAAAGTAAAAGGAGGTAGTATGTTTTTCATGTAGAAAGCAAGGACACTAGAAGAGGAACTACACCCAGAAGCAAGGGGAAACTAAATGTGCATTCGTTATCAAGTGTATTATTTCAATATCTACACATTTGTTATTAAATACAGCTTGTGGTTCTCAAATCTATATCCAAATATAGGAAAAAAGTATGTTATAAAAGATTACTAGAGGAGAGGTGGATTTGCGAGCTTCTAATGGTGTGAGGACAACTGCTCTAGCCATTGGGAACTACAACATTTCATTTCCAAGATGAATGATTTTGGTTTTCAGGGATTTTTATTATGTACTAAATATTACCAAGGACCTAATTTCTTTATCATGCCTATATTTAGATAGTTTTATTTTCAATTTTAGAAAAAAATTGTTTCTTTTATAAAGATAACATATGTTATGGTATGGTGCATTTAAATAACAATATTTATGTATTGAATTATAAAAACCAAGTATTGTAAATAGATAACAAATCATGTTCACACAACTCATATAACACCCAACCATGACATCACCATCTTGGTTATGCAAATGATAAGTGTTTGAAAAATATCTATCATTATGGTTATTTAAAATATTTTGATTTAAAACCACTCAAAATATATCATGCTTATTTTTAAGCAAAAATGACCAAACTACCATTAACAGACAAGGTGAAAGGGCCATAGAGATTTTAGGATTGGTACACACTGATGTGTGCAAACCATTTCTAGTAGAAGCTAAGGGTGGGTATTCTTACTTCATAACTTTTAATGATGACTTGAGTAAATATGGCTATGTCTACTTGATGATGTATAAGTATGATTCCTTTGAGAAATTTAAAGAATCCAAGAATTAAGTAGAGAATCAACTTGGAAAGAAGATACCGAAGATTCAATCAGATTAAGGTGGTTAATATCTTCACCAAGAGTTTATCGACTTTTTATGAGAGTTTGGGATTCTATCTCAACTCACTCCACCTTACACACCATAGTGGAATGGTGTTAGTGAAAGGAGGGAACCTTACCTTATTATACATTATAAGGTCGATGATGAGTCATGTATATATTCCATTATCATTTTAGGGATATGCATTACAAACTGCAGTATACACACTAAACTGAGTACCAAATAAAGTGGAAAATAGAATTTCCTTCAAGTTATGGAGTGAAAATAAACCTGATTTGTTGCATACATGCGTATGGGGTTGTGATGTGTTTGTTAAGGCTTTATCAGATAACAAACTAGAACCCCAAGGAAAAAGTGTATCTTTATAGGGTATCCTAAGGAAATAAAGGGACACTACCTGTACAAACCCTCAGACAAGAAAGTGACTATTGTCAGACAATCCATCTTTCTTGAGGGGGAGCACATCCTTAAAAGGGATAGTGGGAGCAAGATTTAATTTGATGAAGCTGATGATAAATATACACAAGAGTTGGTAGAGGAACATATTCCATAGGTCCTCATAGAAGAAGTAGTTCCTAAAACACAAGTATTACATAGGACCACTAGAGATCTAAGAGAATGAAAGAGATATGGTTTTCTAGTCATTGAATATGGTGAATCATTATTGGTTGACAATGATGAACCTATCTCTTACAAATAGGTAGTAGAGAGCTTAGAAGATTAAATATGGAAATAATCCATGAATTTTGAAATAAATTCCATGTATTAGAACCAGATTTAGGTTTTGGTCAATACATCAGTTGATGTAAATCCCATAGGGTGTAAATGTGTATTCAAGAGAAAACTGCACTTGTAATTTAAAGTAAATACCTATAAATCAATTATAGTAGCTAAATTGTTTAAAAAAATTAATGAATTGACTACGATGATACATTTTCACAAGTTTCCATGTTTAAATCCATATTAATTATACTTTCTATAATAGATTACCATAACTATGAAATTTGGAAGATGTATTTCAAAATAACTTTCCTTAATGGGAACCTTCTGGAAGATGTCTATATGACACAACTAGAAGGGTTTCTAAATCCAGATGATGCCAAAATTATTTTCAAGTTTCAGAGACTAATTTATGGATTGAAGAAAACATCTAGGTCATGTAACATTTGATTGGATGAAGATATAAAATAATTTGGTTTCATTAAGAATGAATCTAATTCATGTGTTTATAATAGGTTTAGTGGGAATGCGGTCATTATCCTAGTAGTATAAGTTGATGAAATATTACTTATTGGAAATGAAATATCAATCTTATAGTCTATTAAGGAATGGTTAAACAATTATTTCTCCATAAAGGACTTAGGTGAATCAAATTATATTATAGGGATCAAGATCATTCATGATGGATCCAAGAGGATGCTTAGACTAAGTCAAATTACACACATTGAACAGATAATAAATAGATTTAGTATGGAATAATCCAAGAGGGGATTGGTTCCAATGTCACATGGTATACATATTTCTGAGAAAACTTGTCCTTAAACACAATAGTAGAAAGTGAGAATGAGAAAAATCCCATACTCTTCAATGATAGTATAAATCATGTATTCCATGTTATGTACTATATTCTATATTTCCTATGCATTGATCATTGTTGTCATATATTAAGATAATCCAAGAGAGAATCATTAGTCTACTATTAAGGCTATCCTTAAGTATCTAAGAATAACTAAGGATATGTTCATGGTGTATGGAAGACATGAGGAGTTGGTCATCAAGGGTTATAATGATTATAGTTTTCAAATAGATTAGAATGATTTGAATTAGTAGTCAGGATATGTTTTCTATCTCAATGGAGGAGCTTTGAGCTAAAAGAGGTCAAAGCATCCAGTTATCATTGATTCTATAGCGTATTCTTAGTATATAGTAACTTATGATGTAGCCAAGAAATCCATTTGGATATGAAACATTGTCTAAGAGCTTAATGTGTTACCTATAAGTAAATACCTGATCATAGTGTATTGTGATAATACTATAGTGGTGGCTCTTGCAAAAGATCCAAGGTCACACCAAAAAAAGAGAGAGTATAATTTGAAATTTTAAAGTTTCAGTAAGTAGAGTTTCCATACAAGAAAATGTAGAAGAAACCTTTACTAAAGTACTATATCAATAGAAGCATGATTATCATGTGAGAGTTAGTAGACTGAAGGTTGTTAGCAGATGACACTAGTGAAAGTGGGAGTCTGACAGAGTTGGTTCCCTAGAACCAAATTCTATATAATTTATGATAACATGTATTCATTTTTTTTAATATTAATAATATATTTATCAAATCATGATTGTTCTTATGTGTAACATAGTATGTGATAATTTCTTAAGAGTAGCTGTCACACTAAAAGGTCATAATAGTTCCCTTCCATGACGAGATCCCATAATTTCCATGATATTATTCTTAAATATATGTTCTATATCCATATGAAATAATTTGAGGGACATAAATGATATAGGTTATCAGGGGTGGAGACACATAGTACTTTGAGGAAAAATCTCATGGTGTACGCCCTTAGAAATATCCAGTGTAGGATATTATGAGTGGATTTATGTTTTAATTTTTACTGGAAGGAGAGACAGGGTCAATGATGGGAGCTAGGGTTTGGGCCAATGGAGTCCCTAGTGTTCAGGAATGATATCACTCCTTGGGTATGGAATTTGTCTCATTTCCTCAGATTAGTGATATTTAATCGCAATAGGATCGATGATGCTGGTGCTAGATCCACTGATGTGGGTTTCGGTAGACCTTACAATGGGGTGTCCAGACTGCCTGAAGTCATCATATCTTGACATCCCACAATGGAAGAAGTATGAGATTATTCATGAAGCATGGGGAGGGATTTTGTGTGCGATGCGCATAGACATCCAGTGGTGGTGATAACACTCGATTTGGATGCCAACGGTTTGAAGTGGACTATGATGGGGATGGTCGAGGTGGGCGACAAAGATAAATCTTCTTTGGTGAACATATGGCTTAAGGTTTAGACTATTGTGTTTGGATACCATAGAGATGAGGAGATGAACCAACCTACATTAGTGCCCATTGCTAGACAATATAGTGCTATAGTAGGCACAACGGGGGCAGTTTACCATAATGTTCAAATTTCTATTAATACTAATAAATCTGAAAGCTTTCATGGTCTTGAATACGATGTAGGGAATTTAAACTGAAGGCATTTTACAAATGTGAAGGATTTCATTCTAGATCATTTTGTGAATAAGGGTGATACTGATTAGGTGATTTCTAATAAGGATGCTATATTTGATAGGTTTATGATTTTTAAGTACTCTATTATGGTCAGGTTGGTTCTCCCTACTGGTGTAATGTTTTGGAAATCCAATGACTTGGATCAAAATTTATCTTCTATATGGAATTCTTCTGATTGATGTTGTATAGATTTGGGTAGGGGTTTCTTTCATATCATCTTCTCTGTAGAGGAAATAAAGCTCAGGTATTAGGGTATTTATTCAATTTCCTTAAATCTAGGTATTATTTTCTTTCAATAGTGGGATTTTCAGTTTAACCCATTTGATTTAAAAAATACTAGATCTCAGATATGGATCAAAATTGTTGGTATTAACTAAATCCTATGACATCCCAAGATCTTATTTGATATTGTTTCTGTTGTTGGAATTCCAATTAAAATGGACAAAGCCACTGAGATACCTAAATTTTTACATTTTTCTAGGATCCTAATGGAGGTTGATTTAAGCATGCACTTGATTAATAATATTGTTCTCTCAACATTGGATGATGACATCTATCTAAAGTAAGAATATTAAAGACTTCCTTATTTTTGTTTAGATTTTTAAACTATTTTTCATGTCAAAAAAATTCCATAAAAATGTGGTCTGATCCTATTAATCTGTACAAGGGCACCATGAGACACTTTGTAGGAAGAGATTGAAGATGTAGAAAATGTAGAATAATGTGGAACATATTGGTGAAAGGCATGAATCTGAGAAGAAATATGTGTTTAAGGTGAAGGTGAAGACTTCTTACATTGAGATGAGGCCTAGTACCATGTCTATTGATGGTTTGGGTAGTCCAATTCCTAACATGAATTCTATTCTTGTGGTAGTTTTTCACCATGGGATGGTGTAGAAGGCAGGTTCTAGTCCCGTCTTGGATGGGAATATGTAGGTGGTTTCATCTGATCTCGATCTGAGTGATGCTGGTATGAAGCAAGAAATGGTAGTTGTAGATGATGGGATGACACAACAGGGTGTTTTAGAGGATACCTATACTTAATATATTTTGGGACAAGGACACATGTAGCTGATGAACTTTGACCCTTTAACACTTCAGGAGGATGTTCACAATCAGGATGATGCTCAAAAACATGTAGATTGTCATCAGAAGATCCATAAAATATTTAATTCCTCTAAATTATCTAATAAATGGTGAAACATCTCTAATGAAGAAGGGGTGAGCAGTGGCATCCATCTCAAGGCATCAGGTAGTGGTGAACATGCCTCCTTTAAAAATTCAATCATAAATAGTAGGGAAAATGTGGTTGATAGTGAGTGTTTCACCCCTACCCCTTAGAAGAGAAGGACTTAAAAAGAATAATCTAATGTTCCACTAAACATGACTATCAGATCATCCTATAAGGTGTCAAAGAAGGCAAGTGAAGAAATTCTTATGATCTTCAATCAGGGTAAGTCTCAATATGAATGGGAAACTGCTAATGACTTTGAATATGGAAATGACATGTCATATTATGATATTTAGATCTATTTTCTGATTTATGATGGAAAGTTCCTTTTTTTTGACCCCATTTATTTACTTTGTACCTTTTCTTCTATTTTAATAAATGTTCAGAATCTTTACTTCTGACTGGACTTGTCTGGTATTATGAGAACGAGACCTTCCAGTAAGAAATACACATTTATATATGTCATAGGTTGTTCTTATATGTAGATGTTTATATTGATCCTTAAACTTTAATATTATTCTTAATGAGTGTTATAAGTCATGTACTTTAATGTATTGATGAAAACCATGACAATATATGTTCACCGTGAGGTGGGATACATTGAGTGCATCACGGGTAATATTTCATAAATGAATAATGAAAGAAAGGATTTATCTCTTATGTTATTTAATAAAAGTTGATATCTCAGAACCATTGATGGAAATGATATAACCTAAATAAATCCATGGTCATGGTGTTCTATAGGCAAGTTAGATTTATGGAAAGTCAATGAAAGAGACATTGATCACATAGGTTGACGGCACCGACATGCAATATGCATGATTAGAGATATTATGATAAAGGGATTTCATTACATAGTAAGCTTCCATATGAGGTATTATGTCATTGCGACATTAACTTATTTATCTATGGGTGTCTTGTCATGTTTCTAGATGATAACCTAGTACTTTAGGCTGCTTCACCTAATGCCACCAAGAAAGAGGCCAAGAGGGTCACAGACTAAGTGTATCCATAATCCTAGTAAAATAATATATTATTATTTATTATTTGACAAGATGAATAAATATTATTCCAGCATGTGGTTTAATAATTATTCATATTTTCTTGATCTTATATATCCCATAACCAGTTATTCGATAGAATATTATGCAAGAAGAATATTTAAATAAATATTTATAATCTATTTAGTGAATATAATATTTATTTATTTATTAACAAATAATGTAGTGATATTTAATTATTAAATAAATAGTCATTATTCAAGGATCGATAAATATTATGGAGGAATGAAAAACTGAGTTTAATGGTCTAGTAAGAAATAATATATATTGAATATCATTTGAATAAATAATATTTAATTTTAATTCATTAGAATAACGCATGTCAAGAAATAATAATAATATTATTATATACATGGGGTTCCACAAGGATTAAATAAATAATAAAGGTCACTTGTTCAATTATTTATTCTAACCCTAGTGGTATATAAACCCAATTATATTATTTTCTTAAGAGAGACAATTCATTTTGTGTTGTGTACAATGAGATCTGGAGAGAATTATCTCATTCCCAAGAGAGATCCCTCTCCCAGAACGTTCCCAAGAATGGAGAGTGATCTTCCTACTCCTTCCACTCTTTATTCTAGAGATATCCAAGGATTATCCTTTGGAATCAATTCTTAGGGTGATCAAAGATAGATTACATAAGTGATAAGATCACTCGTGCTAGCACCCAGAGATTCATATGATGATGTTCAGAGATTTGTGGAACACGTGTGGATCATCGCTAGATTGAATAAATTATTGATTCCTAAAAAACAATGAAAGTACAACATCAATCCATTTTTAGATCCATAAATGAAGAAATAATTTCTCACAAGTTAATTATTTAATTTCTTAAATTAATTATAAATAATATGTGATGATCCTGTGCTTTGGTGTTAACATTTATCCATTATCTATATTCATGATTAAATTCCATTAATCATGGTGTTCATCATTAATTAAATCTAATATTAATCATATATTATGATTTTTTTTTGGGAATTACCCATCCAACACTTCCTCTATGCCCGAAACTTACAAAAATTAAATTACTTAGATAAAAATTTATTCCCATGGTAAAAACCAAAATTGAAAACATTGAAAAATTTAAGAGTAAAATACTTAAAAAATGTCTAAAATATTTGTGAAAATTAATTTTTGAGGTATTATTAACCTTAAATAATCCTTTACTCCATTATTTTCTACTTTTTATTCACATTCCATGTGAAACATGTGTTCTCTTTATATAAATTTTTTTATATTTACAAAAAAATTCATTCTCTTCACTTATAAAAGGATATCACTTCCACCCAATTTATATATTAATTATAAAGTATTATCTTGAATAAAACTCTTACCTATTATCTTATAAACTCTATACCCTATCTTAGTAGTCTTTTTATTATCAAAATACCAAGCTAATGAGCCTTATGTTGTTACCTAAGGGAGAACATCCAAAGGGAGAGGTAATGTTCTCAACTGAGCTATCTTAATTAGTTTCTTATTATACCTAATAAAACATATCCTATAAATAAAATTATGATAAAATTATGATAAAATAATAATTATTAATATTATTAAATGTTATTACACTAATGAAATATCCATTTTATACTTTCCTCTAAAACCATTTGAAAAATGAAGATGTTGTCATGTTACGTGCAAACTATCATCTTCATCAACAATGTGCTAGATTTTTCATCACATACTTACAAGTATGGTTATAAAATTACATTTAAAGGATTAATATGATATTTATAACATTATAATAATTCTTAAATTATAAACCATTCCCTATCTTTTTCCTAATCTATAGAAAATGGATGTGTTTCACATGCGTATGTGTAGACTATCATCTCCATGAAAGTGGCGTATTTCATTTTTCACTCTAGTATTTTCTTATTTATCAAAATATCTTATAACTTGATTAAAAAACTTTAAAAGTATTAATAATATAATTAATATTCTATAACATTGATATTATTCTAGAATAATCACTTTCTTAACCATACTCACCCATAGCATATAGCTTGTTCGTGTTTGGGTCGGTTTAACCACCTACATGAACAATGATATAAATTTATATCATGAACAACTAAGTTAACATAATTAATAATAATATTTAAAAATAATAAATAAATAATTATTTTTTCTTTTTAATATAATTTATACCTAACATTTTATTAATATATCACTGTTTGTTCATCAAAATTACTGAAACAAGCTTACCACTGACTTTTTCGTCATGAATCATAACTATAATACCTATGAAATTAAATTTAAACATTATAAATCATTATAAAACATTTATTAAATTAATTTTAATGATATTTGAAATATTAAATTTGAATATTTAAATAATAACCGACACCTCCATTATGAAACTAGTACTAAATAAAACAATTGAAACTAATAACATTTGATGATGATAATAAAATATAAATAACTAATATATTTATAATAAATTATTATAAAATAATTTTATAAAAGTTTATAGGTATGAATAAGTTTATGAAATAATTTATTAAGATATTTATTTTTTTACACAGGAGTTTAGAGCATGTTTAACTAAGCGAGAATAAAAGGTAAGGGTTCTTATTAATTAAATTTTCATTCATTGAGTTATGATTGTACTTTATTCTTATAAGTTGGGTATGTTCTACCCTATGATTTTATTTTGTTTAATTTAATATTTTTTTGTGTGGATTTATATTTATATCACATAAACCACTTTTGAAATGTTATATACTTAATGAATTATGATGTTCATAAGGGTGTTTTGTATCAATTTCCTTTCTTTGAGACATGTTTTATTTATACACCTAATTTCATTTAAATAGTGTGTATAATACCTATTGGATATATAATATAATGATTTATATCTTATTCATAATATCTTAAGTTTGATTTCAAGACCTCTCTTTCAAGGTTTTTTTTATTAAAATGTTTCTTAATCCATAAAGGATATTGATAACTGAAAACTTCTTCCTTTGAGTTATGATATTTTTTCTTGAACTTATTTGTTTCATGTTTGGGTTATTCCACCATAAAATTATATTATATTATATTAAATATTCCTATATGGGTGAAAATGAATTTCTAATTCAAATATCCTTCCAAGATGAATTTATTAATCATAAAAGTATAACATTGTTAAGAATAATTATCATCTTTCCCAAGTAAGTTCTTTATCTTTCATGACCATGTTTTCTATTACCACCATTATTTTGCTTTATAATTAGAAACCCAATTATGTTATATCAACTATTATATATATAAATATTTTTTACCGAAACGATATGAGACATGAGCTGGTCTCCCATCCCATATCCCGAAAAAATTTATTAAAGAAAAATGGATATCAATTATGATATTCATATTTCCCTTTTCATTTTTTTAAAATTAAGTTTTATTACCCTTTTTATAATGTGGTATTTCAAAAAATGTATTTTAATATATCAAAAAGTTTTTCTTCTTATGTTATTTTGTTTTATTTTGCACTCCAAATTTCCTTGAGATAGTATTTATGTTTTTTTAAATACTTCAATATTGTAATTAATTTTTAAAAGTAAATTATTTCAAAAGTTTTTTAATGATATGAACCTTATATACCTATTAATTCATGCGTTTAGGGTGTTAGAGGTGTCCAGAGAAGGCTCAGAGTAGGGAGGGGATTTAATCTGCAATTTCAATTGCATAAAAGATTTGTGGAATGAAGTATTATTTGAAAACATGGAGGTTATATTTATGGTGTATAGAGATATTATATAGCATGGTGTATTGGTAAGGTGAGTTTTGGTAGTTTTATCAATTTCGGGGCCACTGTGCCATGGAGTTGGGCTACAACATGTCTTTCTTCTTTGGATTTGGAATTATGTGACATGGTGGTTCCTTACACCATGGTCCTTATCCTAGTTTATAGAATATACATCATGGAATTTAAATTTTTTATTGGATGTGGTTTTGAACATCCCCATTTTGGCGTAGTCCTCTATCTTGCATAATAGTTTTGTCCTATGTCTGCACCTTTTCACCGTGATGTTATATTTTGCAGTACTACCTATAAATTTATGATACCCCTAAAACACAATCATTAATCCACATTTTATTATTGGTACATGGGAGATATAAGTGCATCACTAAGAGTTATTTTCCCCCTTTTATCATTTTCTAACCCCAAAATCTGGAGATTGATCCCTAGTGATTCCAAGTGAGTTCCCCCTTCTTTATTTTCTATTTTATTCCCATTCTTCATTCAGAGAGGGACAATGTCAATAGAAAAACTATTTTTAGTTATTATGGGGTTTCATAATTATGTGGTATTGTGTTTTATAATCTATTAGCATTCCATTGGTACGATTACAATATTTTGGGTGCCTCTTCTTCAATTTTTCCTTACACAATGAGTTAGAAAGTTACAATCGAGGTAGGGGATCTGGGTTATCTCCTTATTTTGTTGCATATGTGATATTATAATGATTTTATTCCCTTTTGGATTAATGTCAAGAATTTTCCTAATTTATATTATAGATCATATCCAAATTAAATGGAAGGGAAATAGGATATATCACATGTGTTTTTCTTGTTTTTAGGATATGAATTTTCCATGTATATATGCTAATTATTGTTGGTTATGAAATGTTATCACTATCATGAAATTGTATTTATTTTATAAAACATAATTGTGTAAATAAACTCACATGAAAATGGTAAATCCCTTAAATATGGTAATTTAAATAGATGTTTGTAAATAATGAATTATTATGTTACACTTTTTCTTATGATTTTGATTGATGTGATGGTTTACGTGAGGGATGTAATTATGGGTGTGGTTGCTTGCAAAGTTTGATTTTTTTGGTGGTGGTAATGGTGTATGATGTGAGAGGTGTGGGATAAATGTGTGGGTGGTTTATGATGTTGTGATTTGTCTTGGTAGTTGATTGGTATTTATGGAATGCTTGAAATAGTAAATTAGGGTAAATGAACTTGGTTTGGATTAAATGGTTTGGGTCTAGAAATAAATTAATGAGAATAAATGGGAATAAACATAGTACTTTAATATATAATGTATTATCATTAAATATATAAATATGATAAATTAATATGCAAGTTGTTAGTAATTGATGCAGTTAAATGGGAACTATAAAACTAATGTGTGGTTGTGTGCTTGGTAAGTGGGACTGAATGAGTCATTTATATTATGCTGGTGATGTGGATTTTATGGTAGTTGGGTTGTTTGGGTTATATGAACCCATAGTTTGAGATTGTGTGAAACTATTATACATTGTATTTTCCTTGTGATTTCTGTACACACCCCACTCGAGTTGTGTGTTTACACTGACACCTAATGGTTTTGTGTTCCAAGTGTCTTCCCAAAACATCTAGGTTGGTGAGGGTGGATGGTTGTCTACCCCATCTTTCCCCCACTCTTCTAAGTGAGTTTGTTACACACGATATATGATGGATTGCAGATATAGTTCACTATAGGTGACAGTTTATGAGAGGATGAGGTGGTTTATAGTGGGGGATCATGCACAATATGAGGAGAGAACAAGGTTTAAGTCCTTCATGTTCATGATACCCTATTGTTCCAGTTACATGGAAGTGGTTATGGTTTTATTAATACATAATGGTTACAGCATGTGGTATGATTATGATGAGGTTGTGATGAAGTGGTTGGAATAGGTTGAGTATGGGTATTTATCATTATAATGAGGCTTATGATTGTATGAAGATGATGGATATAAAAAGGACGTAAGTGTCAGGACATTTGAAATTGGGGTGTGAGAGCGGAAAATTATTTGAGATATGGTTTAGGGTACCCATTTCTGATATGATTATTCTTATTTTATTATACTTGGATGTTTTATTTGGTGAGTGAGCCTTTTTTTAGGCCTATAACTAGTTAAACTGATAGGTGATTATTGATTCTTATATTTTTTCAATGGGGAATTAGTATACTTTTCTCAAATTTTCATGAGAGTCCTTGGGTATGATCCTACAAAGTATACATGTTTTTATCACCCTGATATATATATAAAATTTTCAGGTTATCATGATAGAGTTAAAGATCAAGCCAAACATTTCTAGATTTGATTTTGGAGCTATCAAGTTGCAATCATAGGATTGTATTTTGGTACTTTATTTAGAGTCTTTTATTTGTATTCACATGACATTACATGCATTTTGGGATATTTTTTGGTTTTTTATTTTCATTATGTTATAGATTTGTTTGGTTTTTGTTATCCTATCTATCAATCCTACCTTTATATTGAAGATATTGCCTCCAATATTTGTGACTTTATTTATACCCCCAGTACTAGTCGCCAACTTAGGGCCTATTAGAGGTGGGACTTAAAGGTCATTATCTCTCTTTCTTAATTTACGACCAAGGAGGGGCACTATTAGAGGAAGGGGATCATAATAGAGTGGAATCATAGGGTAAGTTTAAGGATAATATGAAGCTTGGGGTCAGGCACTATGAGGATTTCATAGGTTTGGTAGGAAAATAGTGTCAGTAAACCTAGAATGTGACATAAACAAAGCATACCAGCTAGGATTTGGGATTTTAGGCCCCCTATAATCTGATTAAAGGAAATTAAGATTACCAAACATTATAGGTGAAGTGATTATACTTTCACAGAGTAAAGTCCTAGGAAATATACATGTATTATAAAATTTTGTTCGTCTGATTTAGTGGGGGTGAATTCAAGAATTAAAATGAATTTAATTAAATTAACTTAATATTCCATATTGTCAAGATTAGGAAATACTTTTTTTACATTTTAGTTATGGATTATGGTCTTCATTATCATGTGGTTTGGGCTGGTGAGGTTTAACTAGATGACCCATTAGGTTACTGAAGGGTCGATCTGACTAAGGATGATAAATGGAAAAGGATATCATATAAGAGCAACATCTATGATCTGAAGATGTATAACTAGTTAGAGGAGATCATTGCCTTCAGTTTGATTTAGTTATGGGAGGAGTACTGGGTTTGACTAATAATTAGTTAGATGAGTGGTGAAACATGTTAGTAGTGGACATTATATCTTAGGGAGTATAAATAGACAAACATTTCACGGGTAAATTTATAGAAGGATTTCTAGGTGGAATTCCTACCATCGATGGTGAAGGTAGCAGAGATGCATAAAATGATTTCTCTTTAGAAGGAGATTATGATAGTGAAATATCTTGTAATTATGTTTAAATATCTTTAACATTTCATCCCTAACCTTTTTACCAAATATGAGTCCCATTCAAGATGTATTGAGGAGGTGCTAGGCCCATCCATCTAGCATGAAATTACTCTATTTATGCTGTTGACATATTTGGAGGTACAAAATAAGGAAAATGTGATCAATTTTATGTACTCACAAGTGGGGATATTTCAATATGGTGTCTAGTAGGGTTCCTCTAGGAGTAGAGTTATTAGTAGTATATCTTAGATGATAGGGCCTTTGAGGTTTTGACCAATAGGGATTCAACATCAGTATTTCCCTTTCTGACCCTCTAAGGCTAGTTACTATTGTGATTTTCTTGGGGGATCTAGAACAATTTTCTATGTCTATGGGGGTCATGGTAATTTTCAGTATTAGTGTCTAGTGGTCCTTAAAGCTCAGTATAAAAGTGGTGTTTTGGTTCAACATCGTCCTCATCATTAGTTTCTAGTGAGGCCATATCAGTAGTAGGGGTAGTGGGATTATGATCCACTAAGAGGATATAGGGATGGTAGAGGCCAACCTAATGATGTTTCCCATCATCATGGACCCAAACCTAAACATATCCATGTAGGTGTATGAAAACAGTAAGGCATATGAGTTCATCGTGGGTAGTTTCATGCTATGGAGATGCTAGTGCTAGAGGGGTCATAGGTCGTCTAAGGCGTGATTATCTTATCATCTACCCTCATATTTACTTTTTTTTTGATTTAGGAGCCTCAAAATACTTTGTTACGACCAACTTAGTTCATTATTTGGGACTATATGTAGAGAGGATTCTCGTGCCCCTACCTCTTACTCTGCCAGTCGGTGGCCAGACCTATTTGTTTGATGTGTGTCGGGGGTGTAGACTGATGATGGAGTAGCATTAGTCATGTAAATATTTATATTTTTTTTCTATAGATATATCCATAATATGTCGTATTCATCATGTATTGGTTGTATTCTATATGTGCAGTTATCAATTACTTTCATAGGAGAGTCATGTTTTTTGATGTGGATAGTTAACATGTAGTTTACATTAGTGAACAATGTTATCAGATAGGCAATAAGTGTGTGGATCCCCTTATTTCCTTGATAGTAGAATTGTTAGTGAATTTAATGGGAACTATGATAGTGGAGGATCCCAAAGTCATCAAGTAAGATATTTTTACTGAGGAGGTTGTAACACTACCCCTCAATGTGTCATTGAGTTTAGGAATTATACAAGGGTGACTCTCTGATTTAAATGGTATATTATAATATGAAACCTTCTCAGTTGTAGGATTTTAAGATTCATATATATTATCTAATGTATAAGGGTTTCATCTAGACCAGCGTGTCATTGTGGGGTGCTCCAGTTTTATTTTCTAGGAAGGCAGATGGTAGTTAGAGGCTTTATATAAACTACTGAAGGTAGAATTAGGTGATGATCAAGAATCGTTACCCTATTTCGAGGATTTATGATCTTTTTGACCAATTTATAGAAGATATATTATTTTTTAAGATTTATCTATAGTATAGATATAATTAATTTAAGGTAAAGGAGGAAAATATTTCAAATATTTCCTTCTGGTTCTAGTATGGACATTTTGAGTTCATATTCATCTAATATGATGTAAAAAATGTATTGTATTTGTTCATGAGATTCATAAACTTCATATTCTATGATTTCCTAGACCATTTATTATTTTTTTCATCAAAAACATTCTGATATACATATGGTTTTAAGAGGATAATGTTGGGTATCTAGGTATTGTTTTACAGACTCTCCAACACTACCGACTCTATATGAAGTTGTCTAAGTGTAAGTTATAGATGTGGGAGGTGAATTTTCTTGGGCATGTGGTATCTCAACAGGGTTTACTAGTGGATCATTTAAAGGCTGAAGTGATTTTTTCTTGGGTGAAACCCAATAATATAGTGATGTTTCATAGGTTTCTTGTTATCATGGTCCATTATTAGAGGTTTGTATCCAACTTATCCTAGATTTTGTCTCCATTTACATATTTTACCGAGAAGAACCAAACTTTCATTTAGAATGATCATTATTAGGTAGATTTTGACTACCTAAAAGGGAATTTGATCAATGCCCCAATTCTCTAGTTTCTTGAGGAGGGGGTGATGTTTGAGGTGTTCTGTGACACTTCCCGTTTGGTTCTGGGTTATGTTTTGATGCAGCAAACGTGATGATCTTCTATGGGTATATAATATTTTTCCTTTTTGAGCATAACTATGCCACTCATGATTTTGAATTATCCGTAATAGTGTTTTCCCTAAATATATGTCTACATTACCTTATTAGGGAACACTTTGTGGTCTTCACTGATCACAAGCTCGGGGTACATTTTCTTTCAACATGATCTAAATATATGACAATAAAGATGGATGGTGTTTCTCTAAGATTATGAATTTGAGATCTCCTACACATCGAGGAAATGATTTTTTGTGGTTAATGAATTAATTAGGAAGTCACAAAAGGATATTTTTCAGTAATATAGGGATGCATTGGATGGAAATTAAGTAGTTAGTGGTGATGCACCTTGATTATAGGGCTATTTATAGTGGAGGTTGATTGTTTTAGATAACAATGTAGTATTATTTGATACACCAAGTGGAGAAGTATTATTGGGGAGACCCAGAGGTGTATACGATGTGGGATTGAGTTGTTCAAGGTGATTCCCTTTAAGGATGGTTATAGGATGACCAACATCGATTGATGTTTTATAGGAGGATGTTTATCCCAATGAAGATTAATGAGGGAGAACTTTGTGATTTTTATAGATCACATTTAGTGGTGTACCCAAAAATATCCAAGATGTACCATAGTTTTAGGGTGAAATTTTGGTGTCCTGGGATGAAATAGGCTATGTCATAGTTCATATAATGATGTATAGTTTTCTAGTAGGTGAAGGTAAACCATCATGTTCTAGGTGGTTTGTTGCAGCCTTTCGATATCCCCAAGTGGAAGTGGGAAGACATCTTGATTGATTTGATTGTAGGATTACCCTAGTATTAGGGAGGATATGATGTTATCTAGGTAATAATGGATCAATTGATGAATTTATGCCACTTATTAGGAATATAAGAGTTGAGATTCATTGATGTTTTTGAAAAGAGGTATATAGATTAGGTTGCGCGGCTACATGGAGTTCCATGGTCCATCATCTCAGACCGAGAAACTTATTTTACCTCATGAGTCTGGATAATATTACATTATTTCTTTAGAACTTAGTTACACCTTGGAATTACTTTCCACCCGCATACATATGGGAATACAAAGAGGACCACCCATATGCTATAAGATAATCTTCTACAATAATGCATCTTGGACTTTGGTAGATTCTAGGTGAAACACTTACCCTTGGTTGAGTTTTACTATTATAATAACTATCACTCATCCGTTTACATAGAGTAATGTGAGGAATTGTATGGATGTATATTTTTTTCTCCATAATGATGGACTGAGGTTTGGGAGTCAACAGTTCTTGGTTCTGATGTGGTATAGAATATGATCGAGAAGGTCTATATGGTTTATGAAAGGATAAAGGTAGTGCAAGATTGTCAGAAGTATTATCCATATTGGAGGAGGAGGACCTTGGAGTTATAGGTTGGAGATCATGTGTTCCCAAAGGTTTTCTCTCATTGTGGATAGAAAAGGTTTGGTTGAGGAAGTAAGTTATTTCCTTAGTTTTTTGGACCTTTAATGGTGCTAGAGTGTGTTGGTGAGGTGGCTCATTGGTTGGAACTTCCTCCACAAATAGACCAGATCCAAAATGTATTCCATGTGTCCCACCTATATTGATATATATATAATTAATCCCATTTCATTAAGTAGGGAGAGTTGGATATTGAGGATAATGTGACATTCATGGAATGATCGGTCAAGATTTAGGACTGATAAGAGAAAGTGTTTCATGGGTGTGCCATCCTCTTAGTTCGTGTTTTATGGAGGCATGGAGGTCTAGAATAGGGCATGTGGGAATATGATTTGTATATGTGCACTCAATATCCAAAGTTTTTTTGATCATTTTATTTATGTTATGATGTTAAATGATGTTGTTTTATACGAATCGATTGTTTTCTTCCCTAGTGGTGTTTTGGGTAATGGTGTTGTTCTATTTGAGAGGTATCTCCCGAGGAAGTGTGGATGGTTTGGAGGTCACTATCTTGATCGTGTTTGGTTTTGATTATCAATTTTGAGAATAATTTAATAGCTAAACAATGTAATAGTATAGACCTTCTGTAATTTTTAATTTATGTTTTTCAAGTATTAGAGGTTCCAGGAGAAGGTTCAGATGAGGAAGGAGGGGTGTTAAGTTAAAATTTCAGCTGTAAAGAAACTTTGCAGCATGGAGACTTGTTTTATGTAGTGGAGGGTATATTTTTGGTGTATAGATATTAGTTGTGGTGTGAAGTCTTGGGAAAGTGAGTTTTGTTGGTTTTGTTGATTTCAGGGTTGCTGCATTGTGGAGTTAGGCTATGACATGTCTTTCTTCCTTTGCTTTGGAATTATTTAGCATGGTGGTTACTTGAACAATGGTACTTCCCCTAGTTTATAGGATATATGACATGTAATAAATATTGTTTCTTGGACATGGTTTTGACCAGCCTCATTGTAGCATGATCCCTTCTCTTATTCCATAATATTGTCCCATGCCAACACCTTTGCATCATGGTGTAGATATTTGCATCGTGATATTATGTTTTCTAGTCCCAATTATAAATTCTAAAGCCCCATAAAACCAGATCATTATACCACATTTTATTTTGGTCCTTGGGTGATACATGTGTGCCCTTATGAGGTATTTTTATCCCCTTTTATCAGATTCCAACCCCAACCTTGGGAGATCAGTCCTTGGTAACTTTTGGTGATTTACCCCTTCTTTCTTTTTGGTTTTATTTATGTTCACCATCCGAATAGGTATGTTTTCAACTTAAAAAACAATTTTAGTGATAATATAACTGTAGAATGATGTGGGGTAGTGTGTTATAGGCTTTTTTCATCCTATCAATGTGATTCTAGTCTTTTGGGAATATCTTCTTTAGTTTTCTCTTATGCAATGAGTTAGAAAGAGAAAATAAAGGTAGGGGATCCGAGTTCTCTCCTTATTTTTGTGCATATGGGATATTATAATAATTTTGTTTTCTTTTGTGTGAATGGTAAGAGTTGGACTAATGAATATTATAAATTTAATTCAAATAAAATTTAAGAGAAAGGGGAAATATAACATGATCTTTACTTATTTTCACGATATTGTTTTTTCATGTATGTGTGCTAATTATTATTGGTTATGAAATGTGATTCATATTTTGAAATTTTTGTTTTTTTGATGAAATATAACCGTGGAAATATCCTTACATAAAAATAGTAAATCCTTTAATGATGATAATTGAATTGATTATGTGTAAATAAAGAATTTTTGTGTTTCCCCTTTGCTTGTGAAGTTGATTGATGTAACGTTTTACATGAAGGTTGGAATTATGGGTGTAGTTGATTACTAAGTTTTACTTGTGGGGTAGTGGTGATGTTTTGTAATGTGAGAAGTGTGGTATCAATGTGTGGGAGGTTGATGGTGTTATGATTTATCTTGATAGTTTCAAAGTAGTTATGGAATGCTAGAAATGGTAAATTTTTGTAAATGAACTTGGGTTAGATTAAATGGTTTGGGGATAAAAATAAATGAATGGGAATGGATGGGAATAAATATATACCTTATCTAGAGAAAATATTGTCCTTAAATTTGGAAATATGATAAATGAATGTGTAAGTGGTTATAAATTGATGCAGTTAAATGGGAACTATGAAACTAATGTGTGGTTTTGTGCTTGCTAAGTGGGACTGGATGGGTGGTTAGTATTATAACAGTGATATTGACATACGATAGTGTTGATTTAGAGGTTGTGGAAGTTGGATGATTTTAGTTGTGTAAACCCATAGGTTGGGATTGTGTTTAACTATTATACATTATATTTTCCATGTGATTTAAATATTCACCCCACCCAAGTCACGTGTGTACACTGACTCCCAATGGTTTTGGATTCCGAGTGTCTTACCAAAATATCTAGGTTGGTGAGGGTGGATGGCTAGCTACCCCCTCTTCGACGTTCTATCTTCCAAGAGAGGTTGTTATGCACATGATGTGATGGATTACAAATATAGTACACAAAAGGTGATGATTGATGAGCGGATGAGGTGGTTCATAGTAAGGTTCATGCATTGTAGGATGGGGTAAATATGTTTATTCCCTTCATGTTCACAATACCCTACTATTTTGGTTACATGAAAGTGGTTATGGGATGATGATGGCATGAAGGTTGTGGTATGTGGTATTATTATGATGAGGATGCAATGTAGTGGTTGGTACAAGTTGAGATCTAGGGATTTCCTATTATGATGAGGGTTATGATGGTATGGGGATGATGGATACAAAAAAGGACAGGAGTGCTAGAAAATTTAATGTTGGGGAATGAGAGTAAAAAATCAATGGGGAAGTGGTGAACAATACCTTTTTTCAATATTATTCTCCTTATTTTATTATACTTAGATGCATTATTTATTGAGTGATACTTAGTGAGTTTAGTAACTAGTTGACCTGATAGGTGCTTAAAGATTCTTCTCTTTGTTTACTAGGGAATTAATATGCTATTCTCACATTTTAATGAGAGTCCTTGGGTATGATCCTAATGAGTATACATGTTTTATCACTCTAATATATATATATATATATATATAAACTATTTTTCAGGTTATCAAGAGGGATTTAAAGATCTAGTTGGACATTTATATCTTAGATATTGGAGCTGTTGAGTTTCTACCATAAGATTTTCTTTTGGTAATTTATTTAGATAATTTTATTTGTATTCATATGATATTATATGCATTGTGGTATATTTTTGGATTTTTAATTTTATTTATGTTATGGATTTTTTAGTTGACATCCTATCTCCCCATCCTACCATTCTATTGAGGGTAAAGCCTCCAATATGCATGACTTTGTTCATACTCTCAGTGCTAGTCACCAACCCAGGGTCTACTGAAGGTGGGACTTGGGCATCATTACATATCTTCCTTAATTTCTATCTCATGAGGGGTAAATTTGGAGGGAGGGGGCATGAAAATTTTTCACATCAACTTTTCAAAAATTAATTTGCAAATTGACCATAAAATCATCTTTTATACCAAAGATAAAAGAATTTTCTAAAAGCTCTTTTATAATTTTACTTCCATTTTTCTCTTTATATATAAGGTCTTTATTTTCTTAGAAATTATTTTTCATGAACCACCCACTAAATATTCTTATAAAATACTCTTTTAATCAGATTAAATTTTTATTATTAACCATTTACATTCTTTAGGTCAATTTTGGTGATACCATCTAGAAATGTTATGAAACCCATTTTATTTCCATTGATTATTTATGATGCGATGAATGATTATTTTCAATTGGAACACATATGTATGGATTATTGATGTTTGAGGCCCTATATAATCCTTTAGTTCATTGGTTATGTTTTTATATCTCATGAGATAACAAGGTTGTGTTTATACATGACCACATTATGCTTTGTTCACATGATGGTGTATGAACATGATCATATATAGCTTTGTTCCCATGATGGTTCATAGAACTAATCACATATATCTTTGTTCATATGATGGTTTATTAAAATTATAACATATAACTTTGTTCACATGGTTATACATGGACATGATCACATTTTTATTTATTCACAAGATTATGCCTGGGAATGATTACTCTTTAAAATGTTCACAGTAACCATGCAAACATACTTCTAAAATATCATTGTTAGAGTACAATAACAAGTACTGGAAAGAATGGGGACAAATACAATCCCACTAAAAGAAACTAAAAATAAATATAACCTATAAAGTGGGTGAAGAATGCTGTCAATGAAACCACCAAAACACACCTCGATATGTATGGCTCAGTAATCTCCACCTGGTCTTGGTCACTCTAGGAATCTATCAAAAGGACAACCATCTACATAAGGCATGACATGTACGGGCAAAGCCCATACATTGGTGGGTATAACAATACCTAGTAGGACACCTAGAAATCACTAAGCATATATCATCAAGAATAATAGTTAGCTCATCATCAGGATATGTCAACAACATATATAATAAGAACATACAAATATACTCATATTAGACACACAATCTCAAGGTAAGGTCACAACCATAAATCTATCCTAGGATTCCTACTCAAAGGTTACATATAACAGTCGTCTGGGAGAAAACACTCCATGAGTCAGATATCATTGATAGAATCTATATGATATTTCATGGTTGTTAGGTCTCGCCATAAGAAGTATGCAATAGAGGTCTAAAAATAAAGATACACAAATGGGGATCACAACCAAGGCCATGAGGTATACCAAAAAACTAATATATATTAACCCTCTAAGTAGGGGATCAACTCTAAAGTAGTGTTAGTCACGATAATACCAATAACCCCACCTGGGGAAATAATGATGATAGAGGATCTCACTCTGGGAATCGCAAAGGGATTTCAACAACTCTATCCAAGACTGAAGTTCCTCAAAGGGGATCACCATCCTATTAATAGAACATGAATCTATAATAAACCCTTAGGGAATGGACTAAGTGAATGTACCCTAAAAAACTTTTCCAAGTTGAAGAGGACAAGGACTCCAAGTCATCTTTGAAGAAGTACACAATGTGTCCCTTTGGCAATGAGTCTTACACATGTAACACGACCCATGCTCATTCCCATGTTTGAGTACATGGCGTATGGCCCCCCACATAGTGTGTGGATCCACACAGTCTCTAGGTCATATACCACCTGTACAAGTTGAGACGCTTTCCAGGTTATACATGGTGTGTGTAATGGACCATATGACGTGTAACTACACCTGAATTCCTGAGCATATACACCCTATGCACGTTGATATGGTCGAAAATGATTTCATGACATGTGGTGGTCCAAAATAATAGTGCTATATAAAAAGGGAATACATGAAGTGTATTCATAAGACTACTTACCGTGTAGTCAGATTTTCCACAAAACCCGCAAGATTCATTATGTGTCTTACTCCAAACTTACAATCCATTCAATTACACCATGGAATGTTCCATTCATTTTGAATATTGTTAGGTCATAATAATACAAAGATACACAAGATGAGTATTATTGTGTCTTTTCGATAATCTTTATAGATTCTAGCGTTTAACTCTCTTTGTGATTTATGCAGATATATAGTGTTCTCTTCTGTAAATAATATGAGTAGTGGATAAACAATAGAGATGGAAATAGAAATATTTATATTGGTTTGGGGTACAAATATACCCTAGTCCAATCCACCAATTCTCTCTCTAAAATCTTGATTATTTTCACTAGAAAAGGTCCTCTTATCATAATACCTTCAAATCCAAAACTGAGTGTAGGCAATTGACACCGTTATAATGAGGTTAAACAGAACCTTATGGTTATTTTACAAGGAACCAATTATCTATAGAGTAGTTCAAGAAGTTTAAAATTAATATATTAATGAGTACAAGCAGTAAAAACTTCAATAAATCAAAATAATTTGATTTTTTGAATGCTACATGTTGAAATTCATAGTTTCATCAAAAACTGACATAATATGAATCTTTTTCTTCAAAGATGAATTTATTAAAGAAAGAATAGCTTTGAAGAGATCCTGGTTGAAAATTATCTTTAATAAAAGTAAAAATTAATAAAAAATAGAAACAGTTACAATAGAATGATGTTCATATATATATATATATATTTAAAGTGAAGCCTATTCAGAAAATAATATAGTCAATCAATCTTTGTAGCAGTTCTATATTTCAAAAATATATTCACCAGTATGCAGTTGTAAAAACATATATTTCAAAAAGATAATTTGATAGAATATATATAACAAACATCTTACTTCTGTTTTTTAGATCCAAGAAAGTGGTATGATTGATAAAAAAAATTCAAATTCAAATTATTTAGGAGAGTCATAACTTCCCTTAGAAATAGTAATGATTTACTCTATTGAATACCAGTCTTTGAATAAATCATAAATGATCTTTGAATATATCTTTAATACTATTAAGTCCATTTTATAAATCACAGATAATATTAGGGAATTAAAACTCCATTATTAAATAGTCAAACGTAGGGTTGCTACATGTAATGACAAAATATCAAATGCAGGGTTGTTTAAAAAAGTAAGGTTGATATACCATACTTTTTTTCCTCAAACATATGGTTCCTTAATTATGTAGGGTTCTTTAACCATACTTTCTCTTTTTATAAACATAAGGTTCCATACAAATGTAGGGTTCCTTAATTATACTTTGTCTTCTACGTATGGTTAATGATCCATATGCACTGTTTATTCCTTATGATACACTTACCAATATAGGATATGAATAGTTTATTTAGAAAACACTAAAATATTTCCAAACACTTTAACAAATATTACTTTAAAATTAATAACTTAAATATAATTCTAAAATAAATACTAAAATGAATACTAATTTCCTAAAATTCGCTTAAAGTAATATCATCAATAAAACAAACAAGGGTATTTATGAGCATTGTAATCAATAATATTTATAGAGTATTGTTGATACAATACATTCCTAATAAATATGAGTTTGACCAAACCTCGTTCTCCATCATTGGATAGATTTTGGCTGTATCCGGTGCTTAGTAACCACTTCCATCACTCCTCATCAGTGCCACATGACCAACCATAGTAATAGTCTCCGGATCCATCATCGTAGCTAGATATCATCACCAATCCAAACCTGGATATATATTATCAATCCATTTCACCAAGAAATGGGTGCATAATGATTTATTTCTAGGTATTCTTTGAACCACATACCAAAGGAATTACCTTTGATGAACAAATAACCGGGGAAGAAATGCACATAGAAAAAAAGTAAGGAATATAACTCAACCTATTTTTGTGTTGTAATTGATTCATTTCCATTATAATTAAGAACAAATAGATATAACATATTCAACAATAGAAACCCCCATTCTCGGATAAATCTAACCCATTCCCACAATATGCTCGATCTGTGAATCAATTTGTTAGTTAATGGATTTTCATTCATTGTAGGAATAACCAAACAGAAAAAAATACATATAAAAAACATCCTACCTTGAGATGGATCAATATCTAATGAAGAATGAATCCACATAATTATCATTGGCAAGATCCTTGGACCCCGATGATGCAATGATCCTCGATGTTGATTCGATATAATGTCGTCCGCCAAGAACGATCTCCCACAATGGTCCTCTAGGTATTCAAGGTTAATAATCCATCCCTGAGATATCCTCATAAACATATATGTATAGATTATTTTTGGTCACTTCATCAAAACAAATAAAAAAAATAATTTAAATAATTTATTTTATTAATTTATTTGTGACTACAATAAACCCAAACGTCTGATGAGCTCCATGGTTAAGTCACTCCTAAGGTAAAAACCATGATTTGAACTCGACAAAGTCTTATATTTATGATCCAAGCCTTCATTCAAGAGTTATTACACGTTTTCAAGAATAATATCCATTCGTGATATTTAATATATTTAATATAATTTAAAAATTAATTCTAGGCTCATCGGGCCTCAAAATCTCATGTCGTCTTAGTTCCTAGATCTAAAAATAATCCATATCATATTCTAAAGCAATACATAAACAAAATAAGATTCATTACATTCTCTCCACCTTATGGATTTACATCCTAAAAGGTCAAACAAAATACTACATAAATAGATGTGGGTACTAAGAATGAATCTCGATCTCCCCCTCCCTGGTAATATCCTAAAGAATCTCATGCTTCCACCTGACACACACTAAAGGAATATCTCACCCATAGAGCATCCACTTCTTCTAATACTCAATCTCTACCTGGTACTCTACAAAAGTAGCTCCATCCTTGATGTCTAGGTTTCCCCAGTCAATAACATCCAATGGGTTATGCACACACCTCATCAGCTGTGGCACATAGAAGACGTCATGTACCCAGTCTAACTGTTCTAGTAGAGCTAAGTGGTAAGCCACCTCAATAACTCTATGCAGAATCTAGAAATGGATAATGAATCTCAAAGATATCTTTTTTCTCTAACTATATCTATGAAAACCACCTCAAGTTGAGACCCTTAGGAACACATGGTCTCCCTCCTCAAACTCCAAAGGCCATTGTCATTAGTCCATATAGGAATTATGATGGATCTATGCAGTCCTCATCCACCCTATAATGATCTAAACCTTCTCTATCATGTATTACAAAAACTATAGGCCCATCAGTGTTGAATCTCCTGGGTTGATCCATTATAGTGGTGACCTACAAGGTTGCCCGTACAAGGCTTTGAATGATGCCATACCGATGGTGGAATTGTATATATTGTTATACTAAAACTCCACCAATGGTAGGTGGTCCTCCAAACTAAGTCCAAAGTCCAATATGAAAGCCTACAACATATCCTCTAGGACCTGGATGGTCTACTCAGTTTGGGGGTAAAAATCCATGCTCCAACACAACTGAGTCCCAAATGCCTCATGAAATCCCTTCCATAACTGAGATGTGAAGTGAGAATCATAGTCAGAAATGATTTTCTATAGAACTCCATGGAGCTATAATATATCCTACATGTAGAGGAATCCCAATACCTCTACTTAACTCTACTCTCAAATAGCTAGGAAGTAATACGACTTGGTGATTCTGTCTACGATCACCCAGATGGAATTGTTTTCTATGGACGTATGTGGTATCCCCATCATGAAGTCCATGGATATCCCATACCACTTACACTATGTAACCTCAGGGGGTCAAGGTAAACCCACTAGAACCTGGTACTCACCCTTTACTTGATGACAAGTAAGGCATCAAGAGACAAACTCTACAACTCCCTTCTTCATCCCTGGCCACTAAAACTGAATTTAGAGGTCCTGGTACATCTTTACAACACCTAGATGTACTACTAAGGTTGAAGTATGAAATTACCCCACCACCTCCTCTCTCAGTACAATTGGTACCATCATCCATCCTATTAAAAGAATAAAATACTACCCACCTTCATAAAATCCATCAGGAGATGTCTAGTGGACATTTGAGTATGTAGGGTCTAATAGTTAATATCTACAAGCCGTGCCTCCCTAAATTGCTATAAAAATCTAAGGGGTAACAACCATCAACTGGAGTTAATATGATCCATCCCCATCTATAAAGGATAACTATAATGAGGTCAACTACTCTGATTCCTCACTCGGTAGCTATGTACAAGATCTTCTGTTGAGAGAATATGCTACTATGACCCCCTTCCCTATGGTATAGAAAATATAAAAGTTATAATCCTGAAGGAACTCTGGAAATCACCTATCTATCAAGTTAATATCTTTCCAAGAGAAGATATAAATGAGGATCTTATGTTCAGAATATATGATAAACCACTCATCCATAAGGCAATATTTCCACATCTTCAGTGCGAAGACTACCGCTTCTAGATCAAGATTGTGGGTTGTATAGTTATGATCATGTGCTATCAACTGATATAAAATATAGGAAATCATCACCTTCCCCTACATTAGAACATAACCAATCCTCTTCCTTGATGCATTGCAGAACACTACATACTCGACACCTTCCTCCGATAATCTGAAGATGGTAGTGCTCATCGAACTATACCTTAACTCCTAAAAATACTACTGAAACCTCTTAATAAACAATAAATTATATCCCTTTTGGGTCAAAGATATTAAAGGATATGATATCATGGAAAAATTGGGTATAAATCAATGATATTAGCCTGCCAACCCAAGGAATCTCTATACCTCTGTTACTCTCTTGGGTGGATCCCAAGCTAACACTACCTCAACCTTCATTGGGCCCACTACTACACCATATATTGAGATAAAATGTCCCATAAAGTGTACCTCATGAACCCAAAAACTACCACTTAAAGATATTCCCATAAAGATAGTGCTCTCGGAGTACATCTAGGACCATCCTCAAGTGTCTTTCGTGTTCCTCCTCAGACGTAAAGTACATTATGATATTGTTGATGAATAATACCAAATATTAGTCTAAGAAAGACTGAAAGATCTAGTTTATTAGTCCCATGAACTCTTATTGGGATTTTTTCATGAAAAAGTGCATCACTAAGTACTCATAGTGATTGTAATGACATCGTAAAGCTATCTTCACTATATCCTCATCTCGTACTCAAATTTGGTGATAGCTCAATTTGTGGTCAATCTTCCAGAACTATCACACCCATATTAACTGATCAAAGGGTTCATAACTCCTTGGTAGTGGATACTTGTTCTTTACATCACCTGTTTTAGGTGATGGTAATCCACACATAACCTCAATCACCCATCTGGCTTCTTAACAAACAATACTAGGGCTACCTAGGGTGAAACACGAGGCCTATCAAAGATGAACTTATAAGGTCCTATTTCTGATAAAAATGTAGGATAGAAATTTATATGAATATCTATCAATTACAAGGGGGGTGAATTTTAAGTTTAAAAAATTTCATTTTTATCCTTAGGAAAATCTATATTTATCAAAGTTAAACAAGATTGATTCACAAAACCTCTTTTGTTATTAACAAAGAAACTAAAATTATTAGGATCCAATAATATGGTTCTGATAAAGGAAATTAAGACAATTTTACTTAAGGAAAGATTATACCTTAAAGTGTATAGAATCTTATTTATATTACAGTATACAAGTATAAAAAAGTGTAAGAAAGTTGCACTTCCTATCTTTAAAAAAATGTAGCAGAATTAAAACTTGTAACAAAATAGGAAAAGTATAAGAAATATTTTATCCCAAAGAGAAGGGTATCCAACAAACTTGGATAAAGTTCCCTTTATTTATACTTTCAAGAAATTCTATCTTACCCAGACCAGAGTAATCCCTCGATATGAAGATCAAAATCTTTCTTTCTATCCCCACAAGCCCTCGATCTCTAAAGGGATCAGTACCTCTATCATCCTATCCTCGGAAGCCCTTGATTGATAAAAAAAAATCACAATCTCACTAAGCAGGATGAAAAATATGTTCACATATTGAACAAGTTGTTTAAAACATTCACACAAGGCATGTTAAGTAGATCTTTCATAACTTCAATACAGATCTCCAAGAAATAAACTCTTGATTCACAGATCACATCCAAAAACTCTCTCTTTGAAATTGTTCAAATCATTAAAAAACTCTCTCTTTTAAATCGTTAAAATGGTTATGTATATGAATTTACTTAGAGAAAGAAAATAATATTTAAGAAAATAGTGTTTATAATTTTCAAAACATAAGGAATGAAAAAGTAATAAGGGACTTATTGTCTTAATAATCTCCCCCTTTTTGGAAAGCACAAAGTACTTTTTGAAAAGGAATATTAAGCTTAGAATACTTGAAATAGAAACTTATCTCCCTTATATTTGACCTATGGTGAATATTATTAACTCCCCCTTAGGATATGTCACCTTAAGGATCATATTATTTTCCTTAAAAAGTTGTCTAAAAATAGATTTCCTTTTATTTAAAAAGTCTTCTTTAAGTTAATCTCCCCCTTTCATAAGAAAATTCTTCTTTGGGTAATCTACCCTTAATATGATATTCTTTTAAAATAATCCTTTCTCCCACATTTTGATTTTAAAAAAGGAATGGACCCTTAAAGGTTAGGAAATATGTATACGATACAAACTGATGTAAGGAAATTTCATTGACTATGAATAATTTTTTTTGTACTACAAAATATTGGTTCTAAGAAAATCATTCATCCTTTTTCTCCTCTGGAAGAATTTTCTTAATAATGGATTTAAAATTCTTTATCTCTTTATGATCATATTAGTACTTCTTGAGTAATTATTCTTGATCATGGTTCTTCTTTTCAAGGGTCCAAATCCTCTATTCTTGTGTCTTGATCACATCTTCTTGGGACTTAACTTTTTCTTCCAACTATTCTCTGGTTTCGATTTCTATCTTTATACTAAGAGAAATATAATTGAGTTTTCCATTAATATATTTTTCCTCTTGGATCTGGGTAGCTTTATCTTGATTCAACTTCTCTGAAATATTCTTGATACTTTCATTGGATTTGTTAAAAGAATCTTAAACTGAGTCCATATAATCATTAACTATTTTAAGATCATCAATAGCTGACTTCAACTAGTTTTTTATATTCTTTCAGGACTTCCTATGGGATTAAAAATTGATCATGAAAGTTTTTAAGTCAACTTATACCTTGAAGAGATTATATATCAAAATATTTTTAGATTCTGTTTTCAAATTAATTGACTGTTGAATCAGCTGGCACCATGATTCAATGTTTGGGAAGAACGAAACTGAATCTACAAGGTTTTTCAAATACTATTTAAAAAAATCAAGTCCCATGGAGGAGGATGATTTAGAGTCTAAGGTAAGTTTCCCTGGATAAGTATCTTTAAATTATTCAACTTTCTTCAACTTAGATGTTCTAGCTACATCTTTCAGAGGTGTATCAATAATGATTATCTTTCCTTAAAAATCTACTTTTTCAACAACATTGGCTACCTCAAATTATTTTTCTCCAACATCAAATCATCTTCATCATCCTGAACAATATCATCATTATATTTTATTTTTTCATTGGAATGGATTTTGTTAACTTCTTATTCTTTATAATTTTCTTTCCTCTTTTATGAATCTATTTTGGTGGACAATTTTTGGGAAGTTCTTATTCAAATTTTATCAAAAGGGATCTCCTTCTCATGATACTCTTCAACAATTCTAATCAGGTATTCACTTACCTCCTCTTATTTTTTTTCCTATATTTCTTCTTCTTCAATAGTCTATTTAAAAAGTTAAGCATCTTTCAAGAAGGATTCTGGTACCTAAATCTATTCCGAATCTTTCTCAACACCTTTTAACAAAGACAGAACAACCTAAGATTTCAACTCTTTTTCTCTTAAATTATTTTATTTGGATTGACTATCAAGTTATTTGGCTACTAGAATCTTTAAGGACTTAGCCTCAACAGGTTCTAACCCAAAAACTATATCTCCTTCCTTTTTTTCCTGCTCTCTCCATTTAGCTACTACTTCATCATAGAATTTCTTTTTCTTCTTCAGTTTAGGAGGTGTTGATTGAGATTTTGGGATTGGTTTGAGTAACTGAGGTTCTGGTTCTTTGTCTTTTATTTTCTTTAGGGTAGGTTTTGAAGTTTCTTTAGCTTAACCTTTCTTAACTTGATCATACTTATCAGAAATATCAAATAACTCACTTGATTTATCATTGAAAATGATCTTTATTATCCTCAAAGTATCATCACTGAGAAACATAATCTTAAAGATCTTGGACTTTGAAGAGCATGTGATTTTGGAGGAGTCTAAACATAAGATTATGATCTTAGTCAAGATCATAGGATACATCAAAATTTGAGATTTTATATTGATATTATTAATGTTTCTAATTTTCAAAAGAATATACTTGACCAAATTTATCTTCCTTATGTTCACAAGAAAATCTAACAGAAACATATCACATATCTTGAGAGAATCCTTGTCTCCCTTTCTCAGAATTAAGAATCCTTGAATCCATAATGTGACTAATATATGTTTAGTTGAGAGATAAGATATTTTAGGTTTCTTCACTCCTTTAAGTCCAAGGCATTCAATAGCTTTAACTCTCTCAAACGAACCTTCCTTATCTGGAAATATGTGAGAACAAAGGATTTCCTCGCCTTCATAAGGTATGGCTAAAATACTTACTACTTTGTTGAAATATAAGGAGTATACTTTCCATAACTTCTAAATTTGATCATTTATTTTCCACCTTGCTCATATAAATTAATAGAATCATAAAATTCTACAATAATATTGTAACACCCCGAGCTTCCACGATACGCTTCTCATTCAATAATACAATAGCTTGCATTGTACGCAACTTCGAGTTCTAAAACATCGCGACAAATCAAAGTAGCCGTTATGAATAGTAATAACCACTTTTTAAAATTATAGAAATTTTATATTTCAAAATGGACTTCATTTTTGTATTCCTAATATTGAAATTAGCCTATGTTGAATTTTTTGTAATTTTCTGAGAACTTCAAAATTTTTATGAATAGTGAAAAAATACTTAAAACAACTTTTTTAATCAAAATAATTCATAGTGATAAATTATACTATTGAGTGGTTTTAGAGTATAATTAGAATATATTTTTACCATTTTATCCAATGGTGGTCATTAGAATTAATTTGACATTGAAATTGGACATAAACAATTGTCAATCTTTTGATATAAATTGTTTCTTAAAAACACGCTATTTTTTGTGACAGCGGGAATTAATTATAAAATTAATTAATGCAACTAATATGTTTGGAATTTTGTAAAATAGACATCATTTTTCAATTCGGAATATCAATTATAGCTTAGGGTGAAATTTTGGCCTTATTCTGAAAAACTTCAATTTTTGATGAATAGTGAAACCACTAAGTGGTTGTTAAATAACTGATTTTTCGTTTAAATGAAATATTACCACTTCTGTGATTTGATTTTCAAAAATCCGACATACATGGTTGTCATAAAGAAGTAAAATGTGGTTCAATGGGATAAAAATAATTTTTTGGTGAATAGTAACTTATTAAGTTCTTAATCGCGATTAGTGGTAATTAGGGTAGTTTAAGGTATAAATAATACTTTAATAATATTAAATGACCTAGACACATGTCCCAACCTCATTGGTTGTGTCATGGCCGACCAAGACAAGCCATGGCCTAACTTGGGGACCCCATGGATCCACTTTTGTTGGGAAATAACATAAATTACTTTTTATTTAATGTTAAAGTGAAAATGACACTAACATAAAGTGTTTTACTAAAACAATTTTTAAGTAGGGTTACACAAGTCCAAATTTTGATTATAAATAGTCATTGGAAAGATAAAAATATTTCCTATATCATAGTATTTTTTTTATAATTTTTAGACATTAAATAAATTTAATTATTTATGACATAATAATGATGCAGCGATGACATCATTATTTGACGATTTAAATAAAATGGAAAGGTAATATAAAATCTATGAACTACACATGGCCAAAACCAATTGGATGAGTGGATTTCGATGCCTTATCACCTTATCCACGAATTCTATCAATGTGGGACCTTTTAAAACCGAAACACATTTTCAAATAATGTAATGTTCCTTTACTTTCCAAAAGTGCCCTTCCTCTCCTCTTATAAAAGGCCCCCACCTCTACCTCATTTCACACACTCTTCAAGCCATTGGCTCGGCCAACCCCTGCCCATTTGCTCTCTCCACATCCCTCTCCTCATCCTAGAGGATTCCCTTTGGGCAGAATCCTTTCAAAGGAAGCCTTTAGGCTCAACTCAAAAGGAGTTACACTTTTTAAGGTAATTCATTCTCTCATGTTCTTTTGTTTTATTTTGCTTCTCCAACCCCCTAAACTCTTTTTATTTACTTCTTTTGTAACAACACCAGTATCTTAAATATACTAGGATGTTGTTATAAGATTTATTTGAGCTACACTTCCACACAACTACATCAAATGGTTAAAGAACATAAGGTTTCCGTGGATGGCGAAATTCTGCCTCCCGAAACGATGATTGTTCAACACTCATTTAACACCTTCAAAGGTGGCCATTATGATGTCACTATTTTTATATATGATATATAATATGTTTATGTTTTCCTTAAGCTTCTGTTTTTTTCATTTTGGGCATACCTTTATGGTTTCCATTATGGGTAAAACACGATATCTTCATTTTAGGAAGCGCGGACTACCGCCCCCTGAAAGTGATTTGATTCGTTAATACCATATGTGGGATGTGTGAAGGATAAAGTTAATGATATTATATATGTTATTATACTGGAATTATAATATACTCTCATATCATTATGATTCCATTCCAGAAAATATGAAATAGAAATGGAAGTAGCGTTCATGCGTACGTACGGCTTACCGTCTCCATGAACGGTGCATTTCATTTCTTACCTCTAAATGTTACGTAATATTATAAATGAATGTATATACTGGATATATAAGATATATATGACATCTAAATTATGAATATAATGGATATTTCACCACATTAACAACTTGTAATCATAAGAAGTTTATTTTTGACTCAAGTACCAAAGGTCGACAAAACGACCGTTATTAACTTAAATAATTACATAATGATCATATCATTGTAATAAGTGATATAATAAGGATAATGAAATTGAGAATGGTTCTTAATAAGGTATATATTAACTCTAGTTTATTATTCAGGAGGTTAAAGAACGGTTGAGTCAAGTCGGACACAAGGTAAGGGAAATTCTTAACCCAATTTCTGTTCTTTGGGTTAATCTCCTACTTTCAAATTCTGTCATGATATTGTTATGTATTATCTTGTATTTGTACTTTCTTTATGTGTACTTATAGTTAATACACATAATAGATCTATTTTATTTATAAATGATCTTGTAAGGGAACTTCTTAACCCAACTTCCATTCTTTGGGTTAATCTCCTACTTTCAAATTATGTCGATATTATTATGTCCTAGTTTGTATTTTTACATTCTTTATGTGTACCTATAGTGAATACACATAATAGATCTATTTTATTTTAAAAATGATCTTTTAAGGACTTTGTCTCAATCTCCTTTCATTGAGGCATATTTCGTTTTATACACAACTTTCTTTTATACGGTGTATAAACTCCTTTGACTTTTACATTTATTCAAAAGGAATCTTTTTATACGAAGCGTTTTTCTAAACGACAAAAGGGAATGTTTTCTTTCCGTACTTATGCGGCGACAACGACTTCTCCGCCGCCGTGACCATTATTTGAGTTTCGGCTTCCTTTACAAGCCATACCTTTTTTTAAAAAGAAAAATAAATACAATGTTTTAACATTCTTTTATTTTGGTATTGAAAATGGTTTTGAAAGCGTTTTTATTATATCAATGTTTTGTATTGATATCTTGTGATTGAAATGTGGAAATGTTATGTTTCCTTTATGCATTGTTTATGTGATATAATTATGTTATGGTTTATGATATGTTTAAACCTATTCATATGAGGAATGCATTGGACTTAATAAGTGACGGGTGGAGCCCGCTATAGCTCCTCGATGCATCGGCAGGTCTCATGAGACAAACTAGTGTCTTGGCACAAGGCCTTGACAAAATCTTATTTGTAGTCTTGGCACGAGGCCTTGGCTATGTGGTTATGATAGTCTGGCATTATGCATTCCATCATTATGAAAGTGGTTATTGATATTGCATGTGATTATTCGACCAGTAGAATATCCATGTGAAGAAGTAAATGGCATTATCTCATTTTACTTTTGCCATATTATGTTGAAGTTCATGTTTAAAAGGCTTTTGTTTTAGTTATACATTGCCTTAAATGTTAATGTTTATTTATGAAAGCTTCCGCATTATTGTTATCCTTACTGAGCATCTGAGCTCACCCCTTTCAATGTTTTAATATTTTCCAGGATGTGAAGAAGTATTTTATGAATGACCTGCAGGGATAGTCGGAAGAGGATATGAGTGTGGACTATGGAGACTTTGTTAATGTAGTTTTTCACTTTTTGATGTAATGAAAGACTTATGAATGTATCTAGTGTTTCCAAGGCTACTAAACTAATCGGTCTTTCGAGACTTGATCCTTTGTGATCATGCCAATGTTACGAAGTGACGCACCGGCTCCGGGTAGCTGGGGTCGGGGCGTTACAGTTGGTATCAGAGGCAGTTTAGTACTAACCTTGGAAGCTATATTTAGATAAACTCTGATTAGAGCACATAGCCCAAAGATAGACTTTGAGGATTAGTATAGAAGAACTTCCTAGAATTTTGGTATTATAGAGATGTTATGAGTTTTCCGAGAAATACATCCCTGTCTGGATACGAGCAGGTAGAGGCGGCTCTGGCACAGATGTACCTAGGGGTAAAACCCGAAAACACCGCTTTGAGCTAGACTCGAACGGGAACTGGTGCACGACAACGGGCCTTGCTGCACTCTTGGTTACGACACTCCCGGGGGATATGCTTAGGATAATTCTCATTTTACTTACAAACCACTATGAAGGGTTATGAGTACATACTTACTCAAAGAAAACATTTCTTTTTATGATTATGGATTATATCCATAAATAGTTCAATTTATGTAAAGTGTTTTACAAGTATGAAATTATGTATTTTGATTCATAAACTAACCTAGTTTATGCCGTTGTATAGAAATGGCGCCCAGTAGAAGGAATGTGAACTCCAGCAGTACGTATGATCCAAAGAGTAAGAAGGATAGTATCTTTCACGGTATTAAGCCAACATTTCGAAGGGAAATAGTCTCCCATGTGTTCTCAACATATGAAGAAATAGTATCATGTGTTAATAGGATAAGTAAAGAATTCTCTGAGTCCTATGGCTTTGAAGCGAAGCAAGAGACGAAAGGGATGGAAGAGAGAATGATGGATAAAGGGATGAGGGGAAAGAAGAATTTTCCAATATGTGGTAATTGTGGGAAGAAACATCATGGAACTTGCCTAAAGGGAATGGGAGTTTGTTATAAGTGTAGAGAAAAAGGACACAAAGTGCGTGACTGCAAGGGTAAGAAAATGGTTTCAAATGTACAATGCTTCTTCTGCAAGGATTGGGGACACTACGCAAACCAATGTCCAAATCATCAGAGCATGCCCCAAATGATGTTATTGGATAATAATCAAGTTATGATACTACCACAGATGAGGAGTAATGATTAGAGTTCTTATGTTGTTATTAAAGATTTTTTTTAATTTGAGTGTTGTATCAATGATGTACTGGTTATAATAATTATGGAGTATATAAGGATTGTACTGCAGTACTATTTCATCAAGGACTTGAGATTGTGTGGAACCAAGAAAAGTGACTCCACAGTAGGTTAAATTTTTGGAAAATATATGGTTGAGAGAAAGATAAACCATAATATGGTTTTGATACTGAGATTGTGATTTTGGAATAAGATGTGATTGATTTGGATAAATTATATTGGATATACTTAACTTCCTTGAAACTGATTGATGTTTTGTATACATTTTTGGATAGAAGGAGTATATCTAGTATTCTATAAGGAATAAGGGATCATGGTAATTCAGTATGTTTAAAAAGAATACATGATGAAGGTGTTCACATGTTGTTACGTGGGATAAAGGATCTTCATTATGTTTACCTTCCTTATAAAATTTGGACTGTGAGTTGGACAGAAGTATTTTGGATAACTATTAAGGTTGGAATGGATTAAGTTGAACTTTGGATAGTATTGTTTAAGGTTAAAACATTTATGAAGATTATTTTTGGAATAGTATAGTACTATATTTTTAGGAAAAGGACAACCTGCAGGGTGGGGAATAACCCGTCGCGTCGGACAAAGCTGCAGGAATCGAACCCACAACCATAGTGCGACAAGCCTTTATTTCCTACCACTAGCCTACAGGAAGTCCCTGGTTATTACAAAATAGTTTTACTGATCTAAATGGTATGTGTTAACATTTGGAACCTTATACAATTAGGATAAATAGAATATTTTTGAGTTCCGTTACCATTTGGAGTAAAAGATGGGTTTGTGGCAAAAATTTATTAACGAATGATAGTATACATAACAAGTATGTATATTCCCTTACGTTCTTAGTAAATCTCCTAAATAAATTCCTCAACATTATAAAAGGTAACTTAAAACAAAAATTTTGTCGGTTAACTTTTCCAACTAGGGATTCAATGACCGTTTAACCAATCACAAGTTTGTGATTTTCTTGTGGTTAAACTTTCTCCTAATCCTGTTTTCTATAACTCCCCATCAGACCTTGATGGTTTGTTTCTCCTCCATATCCATATTTTCATAGAATCCTATAATGGGCTATATCGGGTGACCTTTGTACTTATCCTGCTTTCTTTTAATGTTATATATTTATTAACCTTATTTCCGATGTGGGTTTTCCTCAAAGGTATTTTCTCTTTTCAACCTTTTATTTTCCAAGAAAAATTTCAAATTGCGAGGACGCAATTTATTGAAGGAGGGGAGAATGTAACACCCCGAGCTTCCACGATACGCTTCTCATTCAATAATACAATAGCTTGCATTGTACGCAACTTCGAGTTCTAAAACATCGCGACAAATCAAAGTAGCCGTTATGAATAGTAATAACCACTTTTTAAAATTATAGAAATTTTATATTTCAAAATGGACTTCATTTTTGTATTCCTAATATTGAAATTAGCCTATGTTGAATTTTTTGTAATTTTCTGAGAACTTCAAAATTTTTATGAATAGTGAAAAAATACTTAAAACAACTTTTTTAATCAAAATAATTCATAGTGATAAATTATACTATTGAGTGGTTTTAGAGTATAATTAGAATATATTTTTACCATTTTATCCAATGGTGGTCATTAGAATTAATTTGACATTGAAATTGGACATAAACAATTGTCAATCTTTTGATATAAATTGTTTCTTAAAAACACGCTATTTTTTGTGACAGCGGGAATTAATTATAAAATTAATTAATGCAACTAATATGTTTGGAATTTTGTAAAATAGACATCATTTTTCAATTCGGAATATCAATTATAGCTTAGGGTGAAATTTTGGCCTTATTCTGAAAAACTTCAATTTTTGATGAATAGTGAAACCACTAAGTGGTTGTTAAATAACTGATTTTTCGTTTAAATGAAATATTACCACTTCTGTGATTTGATTTTCAAAAATCCGACATACATGGTTGTCATAAAGAAGTAAAATGTGGTTCAATGGGATAAAAATAATTTTTTAGTGAATAGTAACTTATTAAGTTCTTAATCGCGATTAGTGGTAATTAGGGTAGTTTAAGGTATAAATAATACTTTAATAATATTAAATGACCTAGACACATGTCCCAACCTCATTGGTTGTGTCATGGCCGACCAAGACAAGCCATGGCCTAACTTGGGGACCCCATGGATCCACTTTTGTTGGGAAATAACATAAATTACTTTTTATTTAATGTTAAAGTGAAAATGACACTAACATAAAGTGTTTTACTAAAACAATTTTTAAGTAGGGTTACACAAGTCCAAATTTTGATTATAAATAGTCATTGGAAAGATAAAAATATTTCCTATATCATAGTATTTTTTTTATAATTTTTAGACATTAAATAAATTTAATTATTTATGACATAATAATGATGCAGCGATGACATCATTATTTGACGATTTAAATAAAATGGAAAGGTAATATAAAATCTATGAACTACACATGGCCAAAACCAATTGGATGAGTGGATTTCGATGCCTTATCACCTTATCCACGAATTCTATCAATGTGGGACCTTTTAAAACCGAAACACATTTTCAAATAATGTAATGTTCCTTTACTTTCCAAAAGTGCCCTTCCTCTCCTCTTATAAAAGGCCCCCACCTCTACCTCATTTCACACACTCTTCAAGCCATTGGCTCGGCCAACCCCTGCCCATTTACTCTCTACACATCCCTCTCCTCATCCTAGAGGATTCCCTTTGGGCAGAATCCTTTCAAAGGAAGCCTTTAGGCTCAACTCAAAAGGAGTTACACTTTTTAAGGTAATTCATTCTCTCATGTTCTTTTGTTTTATTTTGCTTCTCCAACCCCCTAAACTCTTTTTATTTACTTCTTTTGTAACAACACCAGTATCTTAAATATACTAGGATGTTGTTATAAGATTTATTTGAGCTACACTTCCACACAACTACATCAAATGGTTAAAGAACATAAGGTTTCCGTGGATGGCGAAATTCTGCCTCCCGAAACGATGATTGTTCAACACTCATTTAACACCTTCAAAGGTGGCCATTATGATGTCACTATTTTTATATATGATATATAATATGTTTATGTTTTCCTTAAGCTTCTGTTTTTTTCATTTTGGGCATACCTTTATGGTTTCCATTATGGGTAAAACACGATATCTTCATTTTAGGAAGCGCGGACTACCGCCCCCTGAAAGTGATTTGATTCGTTAATACCATATGTGGGATGTGTGAAGGATAAAGTTAATGATATTATATATGTTATTATACTGGAATTATAATATACTCTCATATCATTATGATTCCATTCCAGAAAATATGAAATAGAAATGGAAGTAGCGTTCATGCGTACGTACGGCTTACCGTCTCCATGAACGGTGCATTTCATTTCTTACCTCTAAATGTTACGTAATATTATAAATGAATGTATATACTGGATATATAAGATATATATGACATCTAAATTATGAATATAATGGATATTTCACCACATTAACAACTTGTAATCATAAGAAGTTTATTTTTGACTCAAGTACCAAAGGTCGACAAAACGACCGTTATTAACTTAAATAATTACATAATGATCATATCATTGTAATAAGTGATATAATAAGGATAATGAAATTGAGAATGGTTCTTAATAAGGTATATATTAACTCTAGTTTATTATTCAGGAGGTTAAAGAACGGTTGAGTCAAGTCGGACACAAGGTAAGGGAAATTCTTAACCCAATTTCTGTTCTTTGGGTTAATCTCCTACTTTCAAATTCTGTCATGATATTGTTATGTATTATCTTGTATTTGTACTTTCTTTATGTGTACTTATAGTTAATACACATAATAGATCTATTTTATTTATAAATGATCTTGTAAGGGAACTTCTTAACCCAACTTCCATTCTTTGGGTTAATCTCCTACTTTCAAATTATGTCGATATTATTATGTCCTAGTTTGTATTTTTACATTCTTTATGTGTACCTATAGTGAATACACATAATAGATCTATTTTATTTTAAAAATGATCTTTTAAGGACTTTGTCTCAATCTCCTTTCATTGAGGCATATTTCGTTTTATACACAACTTTCTTTTATACGGTGTATAAACTCCTTTGACTTTTACATTTATTCAAAAGGAATCTTTTTATACGAAGCGTTTTTCTAAACGACAAAAGGGAATGTTTTCTTTCCGTACTTATGCGGCGACAACGACTTCTCCGCCGCCGTGACCATTATTTGAGTTTCGGCTTCCTTTACAAGCCATACCTTTTTTTAAAAAGAAAAATAAATACAATGTTTTAACATTCTTTTATTTTGGTATTGAAAATGGTTTTGAAAGCGTTTTTATTATATCAATGTTTTGTATTGATATCTTGTGATTGAAATGTGGAAATGTTATGTTTCCTTTATGCATTGTTTATGTGATATAATTATGTTATGGTTTATGATATGTTTAAACCTATTCATATGAGGAATGCATTGGACTTAATAAGTGACGGGTGGAGCCCGCTATAGCTCCTCGATGCATCGGCAGGTCTCATGAGACAAACTAGTGTCTTGGCACAAGGCCTTGACAAAATCTTATTTGTAGTCTTGGCACGAGGCCTTGGCTATGTGGTTATGATAGTCTGGCATTATGCATTCCATCATTATGAAAGTGGTTATTGATATTGCATGTGATTATTCGACCAGTAGAATATCCATGTGAAGAAGTAAATGGCATTATCTCATTTTACTTTTGCCATATTATGTTGAAGTTCATGTTTAAAAGGCTTTTGTTTTAGTTATACATTGCCTTAAATGTTAATGTTTATTTATGAAAGCTTCCGCATTATTGTTATCCTTACTGAGCATCTGAGCTCACCCCTTTCAATGTTTTAATATTTTCCAGGATGTGAAGAAGTATTTTATGAATGACCTGCAGGGATAGTCGGAAGAGGATATGAGTGTGGACTATGGAGACTTTGTTAATGTAGTTTTTCACTTTTTGATGTAATGAAAGACTTATGAATGTATCTAGTGTTTCCAAGGCTACTAAACTAATCGGTCTTTCGAGACTTGATCCTTTGTGATCATGCCAATGTTACGAAGTGACGCACCGGCTCCGGGTAGCTGGGGTCGGGGCGTTACAAATATCAACATAAACTGGGTCTTGATTCTTTTCCTTAGAAAAACATAAGCTTTACCATCCATTTAAATTGATAATATTTGAAATCAAATAATCATACTTTGTAAAGAAATTATGATGTACTAACCATTAATTGAAAATAATTAAGTTCTTGGTTTCCTTTCTTGATTGAGACTCATCGAATTCTGAGTGAAAATATCAAGCGACATGCAGAATTTATGGTGCAGAAAAAAATGGAATGGCACACTTAAAGAATGGAAGAGCTTCGATGAAAAAAACTAATAGAAACAATGTGGTATGTGAACACAAGGTCCCTTTAAATATGCTTCGTGTTGATAGTTTAGATTATTGATTCAATCTAATGATTGGGATTAGCGTAAACTGATCTGATAGTTGAGATGAATGCTGGAGAAGTTATGGGATCTGATCTTTTTAGGTTTTAAGAAAAAATCAGATTTAAGGAAAGTGAATTTGATAAATTTTTCTTAAATTTTTTTTAAATACCAACAAACATAGATGTAATTAAGATAATATAGGTAAGAAATGTACCCTCCTAAGTTCTGAGAAATATTTTTCAAAATTTTTTAAATTCCTTTTGAAAAAACTTAGGTTTCGAAAAATATTTTTAAGGAAAGAAATCTTTTTAAGTTCCAAAAATTTTCGGTTCAATTTTTTTTTGGAAAAGGAAAAAAATAAAAGAATAAAGATATATACCCCCTATAAAAAGGAGTAACTTAATGTTAGGAGATGATTTCAACAAAAATTTAATATGGATGATTACCTTATGGTTATCATTCATAACTTTTGTTTAATGTATTCAAATCTATAAGAGGGTAAAATTTTTTTAAATATGTTATCAATTTGATCTTGTGTTTTGATAAATTGAATAATAATATATCCTTTAAGTGTGTGATCCCTAAAAAAGTGATGCCTAATGTATATGTTTTTTGAATGAGAGTGATGTGTAGGGTTTTTCTCTTAGGAAAATGACAGTAGTGTTATCACACATTATCTGTGTTTTGGTAAAATGCATGCCATAGTCTGTGAGTGCGTGTTTCATCCACAACACTTGAGCACAACAACTTCCATCTACTACATATTCAGATTTAGTAGTGGAAAGTGCTATTGAGTTTTGTTTCTTGTATAACCAAGAAACAAATGAATCTCTTAATAAATGAAAAGTTCCAAATGTACTTTTCCTATCCATTATACATCCACCAAAATCAGCATCCGAAAAGCTTTTAAAAATAAAATTATTTCCAGAAGAATAGAAAAGTCTTAAATCCATGATTCCCTTTAAATAGTGAAAAATTCTTTTCACTACTTTAAAATGGGATTCTTTTGTATTATATTGATATCTTTTAGATAAACATAATGAAAACATTAAATTTGGAGGACTCACTATTAAGTATAATAAACTTCCAATCATACCTCTAAAAAATGTTTGATCTACTGGTTTCCTAGCTTCATTAAGATCAAGAGAGTTTGAGGTACCAATTGGAGTACTTATACTTTTAGTTTTGTCATATCTATACTTCTTAAGAAGATATTTAATATAATTATGTTGAGATATATAAGTTCCTTCCGGTTTTTGAGAAATTTGAAAACAAAGAAAAAAAGTTAACTCACCCATCAAACTCATTTCAAAATAACATTTCATGAGATTCACAAAAGAATCAGTTAAATATTGAAGAGTTGATCCGAATATAATGTCATCAACATAAAATTGAACAATTAATTTTTTTTTTCTTTTCTTTATTTATAAAAAGGGTTGGATCAGCAGTTCCTTTAACATAATTGTTTTGTAACAAAAATCCTATAAGTCTGTTATACTAAAATCTAGGTGCTTGTCTAAGTCTATATACAGCTTTAGTAGGTTTGTAAACAAGTTCAGGATGTTTTGTGTCTACAAAACCAGAAGTTTATTCAATATAAACTTCATATTGAACATATCTTTTAAGGAAAATACACTTCACGTCCATTTGAAAAAGTTTAAAATTAAATAATGTTGCAAAGTATAGTAGAATATGAATAGATTCAAATCTAGCTACTAGAGCATAGGTTTCTTCATAGTCTATTCCTTCTTGTTGATTATACCCTTTAGCAACTAATCTTGACTTATTTCTTACAATGATTCCATTTTTATCAAACTTATTTATAAAGACCCATTTTACTCCAATTACAGAAGTTTCTTTTGGTCTTTCAACCAAGTTCTATACTTTGTTCCTTTTGAATTAATTTATTTCATCTTGCATAGCTTTAATCCAATCATTATCACCTAGAGATTCATTAGTGATTTTAGGTTCTAATTGGGAAAGAAATTACAAATTATCTACTTAATTTCTTAGAGAACTTCTAGTCCTTATAGGTTTATTTACATCACTAATGATACTATCACTAGGATGATTCTTAAGAAACAACTAATTTGGTTTTTTCAAAACCTGTTTATTATAAGGTAAAAAATATTATAGGGTAAATACTTCAAGAAAATTTTCTTAATAATTTTACTTATTAGAATAATCTTCCATTAATGGTTGATAATCAATTTTTGAAAACACATCTAAAGATGTAGGTTGGGGTTTTTTAAAAACAAAAGGATCAGTTTCATCAAATTTAACATGAACTATTTCTTCAAAAATATAATAATTTTTGTTAAAAACTCTATAAGCATTAAAAGCAGTGTAATAGCCTAAGAAAATTACCTAATCTGATTTGGGTGTGAAATTATGTAAGTTATCTTTAGTATTCAAGATGAATAATTTGCATCCAAATACTTTGAAGTATGAAACTTTAGGTTTTCAACCAATCCATAACTCATAAGGTGTTTTATTAAGAAAAGGTCTGATTAAAACATGATTTATAAAATAACAAGTAGTATTAATAGCTTCAACCCAAAAGTGTTTAGAAATATAATATTCACTTAACATGGTTCAAGTTATCTCTTGAAGAATTTTGTTTCTTCTTTCAACAACTCCATTTTATTAAGGAGTTCTTGGAGCTGAGAAGTTATGAGTAATGCCTTTCTTATTATAAAAATTTCAAAATATGAATTTTGAAATTCTACCCCATGATCACTATAGATAGTTATCAATTGAATATTTTTCTCATTTTTAACTTTGGCTGAAAAATATTTAAAATAAGAAAAGGCCTCAGATTTCTTTGCTAGAAAATAGAACCATGTAAATCTAGTGTAATTATCAATGAAAAAAATACATAGTATTTGCCTCTAATACTTATAGTTTTTGTTGTACTGAAAATATTCATACGAACTAGCTATAATTCATGAGAAGTTGAAACTTCACTAATTGATTTAAGGCTTGACTTATGTTTCTTTCCATATTGACAAGGATCAATTTTTTTTGAATAATCAAATCTAAGATTTGGTAGATCCTTAACAAGTCTTTTCTTTGAGAGTTTTCACAAGTTATTAAGGTTACATTGTCTTAATATTATATTCCATAACCAAGATTTATCTTCTATTTTAGTAAGGCAAGGTAGGTCTTGACTCCTAAGGTTTTCTAAGTTAACTGTGTAAACATTCTCATGTCTATGGGAAGAGTGAATAAAATCTTCCTTGGAATTGTGTACTACACATTTATCATTCTTAAAATTTACAAGGTAACCTTCATCACATAATTTTCTTATGCTTATAAGGCTGTTCTTAATACCTTTAACAAATAAAACATTTGAAATTAAAGCTTTTCCAAGAAGAACAATGTTACCTATATCGGCAATTTCTCCTTGAGAATTATCTCTAAAAGTTACTTTTCCACCATTCATCTTGATAATATTTTAAAATAAGTTTTTATTACCAGTCATGTGCTGGTAACATACACTATCCATGTACCATGTATTGTTGTTGGTAATTCATTTTTTTCCCTAAAAATAAAATAGTTAGACTTTCTGAATCCAAACTTGTTTGGATCCATAATTGTTAGAAAGTAAAATATTAGGTATCCACATTTTCTTAGAAAATATAGATTTATAAAAAACCTAAGGATTGGATTTTTTTAAAGGATAATTTTTCTCCCAATTCCAACCACATTGACACTTAGTTCAAAAAGGAAAAATTTGGGGTACAAAATAGTTGTGACTAAAAACTAGTTTTGAATGAGAATAACTAAATCCAAAATAATTCCTTAGAGGATGAAGTTGTGAATAAATTTTATCAAAGCCTTCCTTTCTATGAGTGAATTTTGACAAAATTTTCTTTAAGAAAAATATTTCATATTTTAGTCTGATGACTAAATTCTTATCCTCATAGACATTAGTCTTAGAATTTGAGTTATTGTCTAAATTTTTTTTCTTGGAAATAACTTTTTCAAGATCCTTAGAATGTTTATCCCTTTTAGAATTAAATTCCTTAAGTTTTTTAGAAACATTTTCAAAATCAAGGGTTTTTGGATCAAGATGTTTTGAAAGATCAAATACTTCTTTTGTTAAAATATATATTCTAGAATTTTCCTTATTAAGTTTCTTTTTGATCTTACTATTTTAATTTTTAAGTAACTTGACAAACCTAAATAATTCATCAAAATAAGGTAAAGTATTATCTTCTAATGAGGAATATTCTTCATCCAAAGATTCATAATATTCACCAATAGGATAATTAGCACTTAAAGAAATATTGGATAAATATTCAAAAGTGTTTACCTTAGCCGCGAGACATTGATTTTTAGTAGGAATTCTGTCTATAAGACCAAAATTCTTCTATCCAGAAGATTAAATATTCAAAGATTAATCAGAAGAGTCACCACCACTGGAACTCCAGCTGTCATTATATTTTATTACTTTCTTAGACTTAGACTTGTAATACTTCTTCCTATTTTTTTTTCTGAATTAATATATTTTCTTTCTTTCATTTTGAGCATAGGATAGTCTGGTCTGATATGAACTACCCTCTTGCATTCATAAAAATTAACTTACGAATCTTTCTTATCCTTTCTATATTTATTCTTATATCTGTATTGTAAATCTTTCTTTCCCACAATATTGTAAATCCTTCGTGAAAGATTAGAATTTTTTTTGTTAGAATGATCAGTATCTCTTGATTCTAATATAACAATAGCTTTCTTAGCTTTTGATCTCGTAACTCTTTCAAGAATCTTAGATTTCATATAATTTGATATAGTAGTGAAAGCAACACTACCATTAACATTATTTTTATTATTTATCTTTGAATCTCTATTAATTATAGTTTCATGCTGTATAAGAGTCCCAAATAACTCATCAAGAGTGATGTTTGAAACTTTCCTATTCTCATCAATTTTCCTTCTTTTAGATTCCCATTAATTGGGCATAATATCTATTATCTTATCCACAAGAATCTCATCATCAAGTCCTTTCTCACTCATAGACTTAAGTCTATTGAAAATTATCATAAAACTTTATTGAACTTTACATAAAGGTTCTCCATAAGGAAACATAAAACCATGATATTTATCTCTAAGCATATATCTTCCTGTTTCAATAACCTTGAATGTGCCAAAATGTGTAACTTATAATTTCTTCTAGATGTTATTATCAGCTTTACATGATGAAATCTAGATATATATATTCATGGTCATAGAACATAATAAAGTATTGTATACCTTAAAGATAATATGATACTCATGTTTTTCTGGATTGGTTAATCTTCTGATTTCCTTATTTGGAATCATATATTCTCCAGTTATCATAAGAAAATTATCAACACTGGTATTTATAATAAAAGTCTTCATCCTATCTCTTCAGTATTAATAGTCATTTCCATCAAATATTGGGGGTCTGATAGGATTTAAGTTGTCTATAGAATTAACTTTCATTCCTGCCATTCTATAAGAAAATACAAAAGATATTTTCCACAAAAAGGATTATTAGTAAAATTTTTTAAACAAAGAGTTTAAAAATTAAATCTTAAGAAAAACTTGAACAAGTAAATTTAAATAAGAAAATTTGAGCAAGAAAACTAATATATAAGTATAAGTATTTCAAAGACCTGATCTGATACCAATTGTAGGATCGAAATGTATATGAAGATTGTTCAATTACAAGATGGGGGTGAATTATAGGTTTAAAAACATCAATTTTTATCCTTAATAAAATCTACTTTTAACAAAGTTAAACAATATGGATTCACAAACCCTCTTTTGTTATTAATAAATAAACTAGAATTCTTAGAATTCGATAATATGGATCCGATAAAGAAACTTAAGACAAGTTTACTTAAGGAAAGATTATAACTTAAAGCATATAGAATCTTATTTATATCAAATTATACACGTATAAGAAAGTGTAAGAAAGTTACACTTTCTATATTTAACAAAATATAGCAGAACTAAAAATTTTAATAAAACAAGACAAGTATAAGAAATTTTCTATTCCAAAGAGAAGGGTATCCAACAACCTTCGATAAAGGTCCCTTGATTTATACTTTCAAGAAAGTCTGTCTTACCCACACCAGGGTAAGCCCTTGATATGAAGATCAGAATCTGTCTTGCTATACCCACAAGCCCTAGATCTCTAAGGTGATTGGAACCTCTATCTTCCTATCCTCACTAGCCCTTGATTGATCAACAACAATCAGAATCGCACTAAGTAGGCTGAATAAGATGTTTATATCTTGAACAAGTTGTTTATAAAATTCACACAAGGTAGGTTAAAAATAAATTTCACAACATCAGCATAGAGATCCAAGAAATAAACTCTTGATTCATAGCTTCTGGCCAAAATATCTCTCTTTTAAATCATTCAAATGGATGAGTATTTATAGGTGAAAATCCCAATGATCAGCTCCTCCTCCAATGGTCATATTTCTCCTTAAATTTTGAAGGGACCTGGGTAGGTGCCACTCATACAACAGTTAGTTAAAAATAGATTTTATGACATTTTTTCATGTAAGAAAACATTATAAATATGATCATGTGTAAGAAAAAATAATATGTAAGAAAAAAATATCAAGTTTATGAAGCCTAAGTATAATAGGATCTGATAAAATTGGAACAAAATGTTAAGGAAGAAATGAAACTTTAAAAAATATGAATAATCAGATTCTAATAAAAATAAGAAATCAGAGTCTAAAATTATATGGAAATGGAGTTTTAAAATTTGTAAAAATGGAATCTGAAATTCGATGAAATTAGAGTCTAGATTTTGATGAAATCAGATTCTAGATTTCAATGAAATCAGAGTCTAGATTTTGATGAAATCAAAGTCTATATTTCGATGAAATTGGAGTCTAGAATTAAATGAAATCAGATTCTAGATTTAGATGAAATCAGAGTCTAGATTTCAATGAAACCAAAATCTGATTTTTTTAAGAAACAGATTCAAATTCTAGATTGAATCGGAGTATAAAAATAGAGAGAATCAGATTCTCAAAATAGGAAGAATCAGATTCTAAATAATTGTATGGTTCCAAGATTTTAGATAAGGATCTGATTAATATTAAGGTAATTCGGTCTTATAAAAAATATAGTTAAGCTTATATAAATAACCTTAAGTATAACGTATATAAAAAAATGATAAAGGTTAAACAAATGAATTTACTTAGAGAAAGAAAATAATCTTTAAAAAAAAGTGTTTGTGATTTTCAAAATATAAGGAATGGAAAATTCATAAGGGACTTATTATCTTAAAAAAAGAGATCCCAAAAGAAACTCTCACCTCCAAGATTCAGGTCACACCATTATAAGAAGTTTGTGATTATAGAATGGCCTCCATTAAGAGTCTTCAAGCACAAGGGTCAATCCAAATCCTCAAAAAAATTCTCTAACTCCCAAATTAGATAAGTGGAAAGAAAGGAGTGGATCACACCCATATATATAAATACTGTAGATAAATTATAGAAGACACATATTATACCTTTTATCATCCATGGAGCCTCTGGGTCATAAGCCTTGACCAATTGTAGTTGCCCTCATCCCTGACCGCCAGCTCCCTGAGCGTGGAAGGGATCACTTGTGGGAAGTGGTGGTAACAAGTCAAAATGTCTACCAACTCTATCTGCTCTCGTAGATCCTATGACAAGTGTTCCACCCTGTAGATCTTCCTTCTCCTACCACTACCTCTACCTAGGTTCCCCATCCACTATCTCACTATTAGTTGCATATCGAGTTGGTCAATATCATGAAAGATGTCCTTGATCATCATAAGAGTGACACTACCTCTCTATGGGATGACAAGATCCATCATGTGGGTCCTAAACTATAGAACCTATGTCTTGGGATTTTATTATGAAATATATCACACATCCAGGTACCTTTATCTATCATTGGATCTCTATCGCTGAAGTCGCAGCTCCCATGTGCCCACTATCGACACCAACTATTTTCATCTTCTTATCTAAGAAAATATTGAACACCAAAGAATTATTCATCACCCTAGAATAGGTAGAAATGAATAGAGGTATCACACTACCTCATATGACTTTGTGTATTCCTTGGTTAAAGGCCCAGGCCTAAAAGAACTAATCATGCACCATATCCATCGAGTACCAAGAGATATTGGTGAACCTAAATGAATACTCAACCATAGTCAAAATTCCCCACTAAAGTAGTAGAATATTTTGGATGTGAACAACCCTCAATGTAGCTAGAAAAAACTCCTCTTTGAAAAGTCACCTGAACTCTGACCATGAAAGAGTTTCCTCATCGTATGACTGGGTCACTAAGCCCCACCATCGACCTGCAGATCCATGAAGAAGGCTTACTTCTACGACCACTATTTGATTTGTAGGTGCCTTGAAAAGATGAAAGAATCACGTCACCACCTAAATCTAGTCCTCAGATGCCTAGGGGTCAGGCTCTCCTTGGAAACTGAGGGGTTTTTATCATTGAAACTCATGAAGCATGCTCAGCCTATGCACCTTGTCTGCTGGTACTACTGGTACCATATGCTACTTGAATGGTGGTGGTAATAATGGAGCACAACTTAGAGGTAAAAACTCTTATAAAGGTACCTAAATAAAATTTGAATCACTAAAGGATTCATCTATAGGATATTGATGCTGAATCCTAGATATAAAATGTCGTGGATTTATCCTAAAATTGAAAAGATATACCAAGGTCAATGAGTATATCTGGAGAGATGACTCGAGAATTAAATATAAACCATAACCCATTATTATATGATGCATGTACCAATGTTTTACCTATAAACAATGTTTACATGTAATGAGTTGAATGGAAGGTGATCAGAGTCTTGGTGTATGGATATGTTGGTCGTTGTACTGACACTAGAGTCCCTAGTTAGAGATCCAAACTGAAAAAACATAACACTATTTCCATAAAACCCAATCCAATATCACATAATATGGTTCTATGGTACAAATTAATGCTCTAATACCACTCTTCCATGACCTGACCCAATGAGTCCTGAACTATGACTACCCCAAGCCCGCCTCTAATAGGCTAGGGGCTATTGACTAGTGCTGAGTAAGCATATCACACACATGGGAGGCCTTATCCTAATGCACCTACACACACACACACAAATCCAAGCCCATACAATGATGAAATATAATAAAACCAAAAAACTTGCATAAAACATCTAAAATCCCACCATAAGAGTATAACAACATGTACTGGAAATCATGGGGACAAATACAAGTCCAGCAAAAGAAATTGAAAAGAACTCCAACCTGTGAAGTGGGCGAGAACTGTTGTTAATGAAACCATTTCAACACACATTATTATGTTTATATCACTAATATTTTCATAGTACTAGTCCCTCTAGGACTCCATCAAAAGTCTGTTCATCTATATAAGACATAACACTTGTGGGAAAATCCCATGCATGGGTGAGTATAACAATACCCATTAAGACAACCCAAAATCACTAAGCATAGAACATCAAGAATAATAGTATGCTCATCATAGGGATATTTCAACAACATTTGTCACATGAATATATATATATACTCATAATAGACACACAGTCTTAAGATCAGGTCACAACCATAAATATATCCTAGAATTCCCACTTGAAGGTTCCATATAACACTCATATTAGAGAACACACTTCACGAGTCAGATAACACTGATGGTGTCTATCCAAGATGTCATGATTATTGGGTCTTGCCATAATAATTACATGCTAGAGGTTTGGATAGAATGATACACATATGAGGATCACACCCAAGTCCATGGGGTATACCAATAACCCAATATGGATTAACCTGTTAAGTAGGGGATCAACACTTGAGTAGTGTTGGTCACGATGACACCAAGAACCCCACCTAGGGAAATGATGATGATAAAGGATATCACTATAGTCCTGAATAAGGGATTACAAAATCTCTATCCAAGAATGAATTTCCTCATAGGGGATCACCATCCTATGCACAAGATGTGAATTTATACTCAACCCTCAGGGAATAAATCAAGGTAAAATACCCTATTGAAACTTGTCGAAGCTAAATATGTAATGACCCAAATTTTTATAAAGATACATATCATTTTTTTCAAGTCCAAGTCCTTAATTTTACCCTTAAATGAATGACTAAATAGTTTAGCGAGGAAATGAGGGTGTCTGGGGCTTGTTCGAAGCCCTAAGACTCACTTTTTGGAGAAAAAAACTAGGCCACATGGTTAGTAGAAACCATATAGCCAAGTCTTCACAGCTAGAGTAAATAGTATAGAATGTTTCATTACATATTAGAGGGTGCACAATTTTCCCTAACCATGCAACCTAGGCCACACGCCTATGTGTGTGATGTAGGTTCTGTAACAGAGGGAAGACACATGGTTGGTGCATGTTTTATCTTACCATAAGCTATGACTATGTGAGGGGGTATTGAGGTAGAGCTAAGCGCATGATTGGTGCATGGTTTGGTCAACCATGTGGCCAAACTATGCGACCTAGTTTTTAAATAGGATATGACCATTTTTTTCCTAATTAATTTAAGATTAAACCCACCTCCTTTATTTATTATTTTTTCTAGTGACTAGCCCCTCTCCCTCCCATTGAATCTTCCATTCAATACTAACTTAGACTTTATAATAATTTCTCCATTCGACATCTGATTTTAGTGTTTTTCATCTTGTTGGATATCCACTGGCGAGTTATTCATTCCTTAGGCCACTTTATCTATTTGATATTCTATTGGTGGTGATATTTTAGTATAGAATATTATGTCCTATTTTTAGGTTATTTGTTCATTCTTCCATTTTATTCTGATATGGACTGAATCAGAGGATGATACTAGATGAGTGTTCTTCCATGGGCTTAAGGTAGGTGGTCTATACCTTTCCCCTCAAGGTCTAGTTGTTTATACTGTAACACCTTGATATTTTTAAAAGAAGAAAATTATACTTGATAGTGAAAAGGACATGAAACACTAATTTTATCTTATGTTACACGTAACAATCACTTTATCTTGCGGTGCATGCAACCCTAATATTTTTCTTTTTGATAGCATATTCAATACACAACACCAAATTTGAACGATCCATGATATATATTACTGTTATAACCTAGAAATTATAATGAAGGGTATGAATAAGATTAAATGAATTATGAAAATATGGTTTACACATGTATATTTAATGAATTATTTGGTGACTCATTAATTATAAATTAAAATAAAACCCTTTTGAAAATAAATGGAAAACATTTTTTAAAAAACTGTTTTAATGCACAAAAGTGTGTTTTATAGTTATAAATTAAAAAATAATTATTTTTTGGATTATATTAATTAAATTTATATATAATATATTCAATATAATTTTTATAATTCATCCTATGTTTTTTCTAGACATGATAAATCCATTTGTTTTCTTAAAATTGTATATTTTTCAAAAAAATAGTTTTGCCGCCTTTTTATAGCGTGTATATTTTAAAGCTATTTTTAACACTTTTATAAAATTTATTTGAAAAAATAAAATTAATTTTTGGAATTTTAATATCAAAATTTACTTTGGGTTACATTTTTGGTTTTTTTAGAAAATATTTACTTTTTTATTGAATAGTGAAAAATACCATTTTTTGTAAAAAAAGTCATTTCTTTTTATAAACTAAGTAATTTAAGAGTAATAATATGTTTTTAATATTATTTCAAGTAACATAAGTATTATTTAGTTATATTTAATCCACTTAATTACTTTTTAATCAACTTTATATTGTTTTTTAATATAAGTTGGTTTTTGGGTTTAAAGATGGGTTTTTCTAAAAACTGTTTTAAAATGCATAATGTTTCTCCTTTTTAATTAATTAAAATAATAAATAATGAAGAATGTTTTAAATGATATTCATAGAATATATATAATAAAATATTATTTTAGTTTCAAAAAATGAATATTATTAGTAATAGAGTTAATATAAAATCACCTTTTTCTAAAAGAAATACTCTTTTTAAAAACCTATTGTCTTACCGCATCTGTGGGATTAATATTAAATTAATTTTTCCACTTCTATGAATTTAATTTGAAAAAAGGGATTATATATTTAGAATCAAAATAATTTATAATTTCTAATAGGCTCAAATTAATTTTTTACTAAAGTTATTAGTGAAAAAAATTAAAATTAATCACAATGATTAAGGTAAAGAAATAAATTTACCAAGTGATTAAACTTTAAACTTAAGGGGCCAAATATTCTAAAAACTTGTAAAGAACACATTTTATGTACATATTTATAAAATCTATCTTCTTTTATAATTTTTTTCATTAGTGGGGCCATGTTACATGGAGAAAATGTGGGTTGAATTCACTATTTCAAAAATATACAAGAGTGCCCCTCATCTCCCTTATAAAAGGCCTCCACCTCTCCTCATCTCTTCACAACTCAAAATCCCTTTGGATCAGACAATAACTATACAAATAAATTATACACTTACATACTCTCATCATATAATCTTTAATTTGGGTATGAATACAACCAATGGAGGACTTGGGTGAAAACTAAAAGGAGTTACCCAAAGAAGAGGAAGACAAAGAACAAGTGTGATGAATCAGACTCAAGGTAAGAGTTTTTATCATTTCACATTTATTTTAGTTAGATATACAACATATTAAACACTTATTTTTTTCATGGTTTATATACTTCCCATGAATGTATTTTATGATTCTTATACTTAAGTTTATTAGGATTTACATATCCATTTGAGGATCTCTCTTTCATTGAGTTTACAGTTTCAAAGTTACCAAAGTAGTAAGGGATATTTGTACCAATTTGACTTATTTGAGATATTTTTTAGGTTATAAACCTATATTATTTCATTATGTTTATAAACTTCTAATTTTAAATGTTATATCATGAATCTAATTATTTTAACGATATTATAAGTTTCATTTAATGTTGTTATTTTATGGGGATTACGATTCAAAGTTACCAAAGTGGTAAGAGTATTTTGTTACAATATCTTCATTTATCGGTATTGTGTATGATTAATTATTCAATGTTTAAATCTTATAATTATCATTAATTATCTTATCCTTTGGATATTAGTGATATTTTCATGTAATAATACCATTTTCCCACTCTTTGGTACTTAGGATAATTGAGAAAATGTTTTTAAGAAAATATAACTTTATTTCTCTTTTTGATTAGAATATGCTTTCCTCTAAAACCATGTTTTCTAAAAAAAATTCAAAAAATGTTTGTAAACTTTTTAAAATTATTTATTAAAGAAAGTTTTATCCAATTTTTCCTTTAAAAAGGGTTTTAAAGGAATCTTCTTCTTTCTTTCTGATCAATTCACTTTTAGAACCTTTTTACCATTCAAAAGGAATGTTATTTACGGAATATAGGAAATTTATTATTAAAATGAAAGTAATTTCCTTGAATATTCTTTTTAAAGTTTTAAACAATATTTTTAAATAATTTTTTTCTTAATATTTTGGATTTTTTTAAAAATTATTTTCAAATAAAAGGATTTTCAAAATGTTTTATGTTTTGAAAAGTTATTTTCAAAATGAAAAATATATTTTCCTCAAGAATGTTTTTAATGATCTTTTAATGATATTTCCATTCATCAATGTTAACAACCCTTTTTGTTACTTATCCTCCACTATGGATATTTTTTAATGATACCATACTCATTATTTTTGGGGTGAATTAAGATTATTTTAATGATATTATTATAGAAATAATTTCTTTTCCACATGTTAATCATGTTTCAAAGACATTGACATGAAACCCAATTCTTTTCCATGAATTTATTAGGTTATAAAAGAATACTTATTATTTATATGAGCTTTATGATGAAATATCTATGTAGCTTATTCATGTTGTGGTTCTTGGACATTATACATGAAAAATGTGGTGGCCTAGATAGTGCTAAGTAATACTTTTATAACTAAACATGGGTTGAACCAAATAGATCCTAGTAATCCCATTAAAGCTTAACATGGGGTGGATTAGATAGCACCAGGTAATCCTGTTACAACTTAAACATGATGTGTCCTAGATAGTTCTAGGTGGGCCCATTATAGCTCAAATTATGGGTATTACTAGATATCATTCCATTTCATTGGGTAATAATTATATTGGAATTAATATGTATAGTTATTCTAATAAAAAGGGTTTTGAAAGGGATTTATGAATATGATTCTCAATTTACCAAAATGAGTTTTAATTTCTTATTATGGGTTTATAATGTTTCTCATGATCAAGATTAATATCACATGGCTCATGATTATTGATTTTTATGACTCTTTCCTTTTCCATGTTTTTATATTTTATGATCCATGTATCAATGAGTATGAGTTCTTTTATGGTTCACTCATACACTATGTTTGTGTCATCACACCCTTATGCACTTCTTATGCTCATTGATGACATTAATTTACTTATTATCATGTATTCCCTTATAATTTAATCTCACCCTTATTATTTTTCCTTTTACCCAAGATATAAATAATGAGGTTGAATGAATTATGTATTTAAATGATTTCACATGGATGATGTTGATTATCTAATGCGAAATAAGAAAAGTTGGGTATAACAGTAGATGATGTTTATCTTTATAAACCAGTTGTTTATGAATCTAAGTTGTTATGATTTAGTCCTAATTATATAAAAATCTAAACCTAAAAGGTCCATAATTATGAAATTTATATTATATTTGTTTTTTATGTAGTATTCTTTTTTGGAAAAAATTGGTTCACCTTATTTGGTATCAAAGTTGAAATTGTAAAGTTTATGAATTAAGTACTAGATCTAGGGGTGTGGGTTATGTTCCATTATATTCAGTATCAGAGTAGGATTTATATAAATTTGGATATTAGGATTTTTTCATGTGAATTTATCTTAAGAGTGACAGATACCATTATAGGTTTATATGCTTAAGGATGATTATAAGTTCCAAGTCTTAAAAACCCATTGATGTTTTAAGTGATGATATATTAAAGTGATTAATGAAATTTTTGGATAACTTTTATTAAGATGGTGTATTTATAACCCCTAGTATCAATATGAAGTGTTATTTATGGAGGAATTATTTTTCTTGTTTTAAGAAGAAAAGGAACAACCCATATGCTGGGTGATAACTCGTCGCATCTGTCAAGGTGGTGGGGCATGAACCCATGACTGAAGGATGATAAGGGTTTTGCAGGACTATGTGATTTCCTGGTTAGTATAAAATTTTATAGGTAATTATTAATCTTATTTTGGAAATATATGGGATTTTATTTGAGTAATAACGGTTGATTTATCCTGGAAGAATATATGATAAAATCCATTAAATACTTGGGTTTCAAACTTAGTGAGGAAAGGATTGAAGAATTTTAAGGATAGTTATTTATGGAATAATTTAGTTTTAACTATGGTTATTACTATTTAATTTTGAATATTAATGTATCATATTAAGGTTTATTAATTTTGGGAATTATCTTACCATGTTCAAACCATTTTGGCTTCGATGGTGGGTTTCTGACACTATCAGAGTCTGTTTTTTTCGCTCTGTTTCTTTCCTGGCCATCCAAACTAGCTCTAACATAGGGTTCCATCACTCCTATCTAGGTTGTAGTTGGAGCAATGGATACACATGGGTTTTGGTCTATACGGTTAGGCGGTCATGATGTTTCATTTTAGGGTTCATCCCCGACTTTCATTTGGGTTTCTTTTTTGGTTCGGCTTATTTTTTTGTCTTATTTCCTATTGGCAGTGTTTGATCTTGGTGGTGGTTTCAATTCTGGTTTAGACATTTATGCATGAAGTTGAGTCAGTGTAATTGGTTGGTGCTGTTGATGGGTTTTTAAGTTCCATTGGGATGTTTGATCGGCGACACTGGTGGCCAGTTGTCTGGATCTGGTGGTGATTTTCGTTGAGGCTGATGACTATGATGTTGATCGATGAGGATGGTGACAATGGTGTTAGATAAGAGATGGTAATGATGGTCTCAATGGTGTCAGGATGTGACATATGGGCTGAGGAGTCTCATTGGTGACCTGCTCTGTTGTGATGTTCGAGACGCGTGATGTCAGGGTTCGCAGCTCGATGGGGACACGGGTGGATGTGTGGTGTACGGAGAACGTGTCTGGTCATGATTTCACTTTAATTTTGAATTTTGAAATGTAAACTAGAAGGTTTTATTACCACATCGTTGGATGTTTTTGATTTTTTCTATGTCATTTGTAAGGTTACCAGTAATCCTTAAACCAGATTTTTAGAAAATTAAAAAAAATCGATTTGGCGTTAAGGAGAATAGATTGTTATCCTTTTTATGGTTATTTAATCATTAAAATTTGATTTTATTGCTTTAAAAATTCATATTGAATACTCATAATTTATATAAAAATATTATATTATGGTGAAAATTGAAAAAATGATGAAATTATACTCATCTAGTAAGTATATTTTCATATTATCTTAGTTTAGATGGTAAGAGAAATTCCTTAACTCAAGGAAAAGGATCTTGAAAAAAAATCTATCCTATTACCTTAATTTATGATAAACCAGTGGTATTTTAGATCATAATATATTTTTGGTTTTGAGATCCTTAAATTCTTATTAATCATTCACTTTCTTATAATCAATGACCTCATTCAGTTTCTACAATTATTTATGATTTTCCTCCTTTTCCACCTATGTTATCCTATTTGGAAACCTAGTTATATATTATTCTATATGAAATTTGTACTTAATTTTCTCTATTATTAAGAGGATATTTTATTAACCCTTTTACAATATTTATTTATAACAAAATTATTTTCAAATGTCCATCCTTTGATTACCGAGATAAAGTTCAAATCGTGAGGATGATATTTATTAAGGGTGGGGGGAGGATATAACACCCTGATATTTTTAAAAGAAAAAAATTATATTTGATAGAGTAAAGGAAAAGAAACACTATGTTTATCCTCTATTACACACAATAATCACTTTATCTTACAGTGTCCACAACCCCGAGATTATTATGTTTGATAGCATATTCAACACGCAACACCAAACTTAAACGACCTGTGATATATATTATCATTATAAACTAGCCATTAGAATAGAAGGTATAAAAAATATTATCTAAATTATTAAAATATAGTTTAAACATATATATATATAGTGAATCATTTTATGACTAATTAATTATAAATTAAAATAAAACACTTTTGAAAATAAAAGGAAAACTTTTTCTCAAAAACTATTTTAATGCACAAAAGTGTGTTTTATAATAATAAATTAAGAAAATAACTCTTGTTGAATTATATTAATTAAATATATATATATAATATATTCAATATAATGTTTAAAATTCATCATATGTGGTTTATAGACATGATAAATCCATTTTCGCTTAATAGTGTGTATAAAAAAAATATTTTTGTCACCTTTTTATGGCACACATATTTTAAAACTAATTTTTAACACTTTTATAAAATTTAATTTAAAAATTAAACTTAATTTTTGTATTATAAATATGTAAATTTACTTTGAGTGCAATTTTTTTTTATTTTTTTGAAAAATATTGATTTTTTAGTGAATAGTGAAAAATACCGATTTTTGTAAAAAAGTCATTTCTTTTAATAAATTAAGTAATTTAAGAGTACTAATATGTTTTGAATATGATTAAAAGTAACCTAATTATTAATTTTTTATATTTAATAAAATTAATTACTTTTTAGTCAACTTCATATTGGTTTTTAATATAAGTTTGTTTTTGGGTTTAAAGATGGGTTTTTCTAAAAACTATTTTAAAATACATAATGTTTCTAATTTTTAATTAATTAAAATAATCCCTAATGGGGAATGTTTAAAATTAAATTTATAGACTATATATTATTAAATATTATTTTATTTTCATACAATGATCATTATTATTCATAGAGTTAATAGAGAATCATTTTTTTAAAAATTCTCTTCTTAAAAACCCACTGTCTCACCGTGTCTGAGAGATTAATATTAAATTAAAAATGGCCACTTATGTGAATCTAATTTGAAAAAAATTTATTCCATATTTAGAATAATAATATTAATTTATAAGGTCTAATAGGATCAAATTAATTTTTGACTAAATTTATTAGTGAGAATAATTAAAATTAATCACAGCGATTAAGGTAAAAAAATGAGTTTTCCAAATGACTAAACTTTAAACTTAAGGGGACAAATGACCTAGAAACTTGTCAATAAAAAATTTATGGCCATATTTTGACCATATAAATTCTATTATAGAGTTTATTTCATTATTTGAGATACTTGAAATGAAAAAATACAGTTTGAATTCCCTCTTTCAAAATTTTACAAGTGTGCCACTCACCTCCCTTATAAAAGGTCTCCACCTCTCATCCTCTCTTCACACATATCAAGACATTTGGATTAAAAAAATACATACCAAAATCACTTATTAAATTAAATAACCTCATCCTAGAAGCCTTAATTTGGGTATAAATCCAACCAATGAAGCCCGTCGGTGCAAACCAAAAGTAATTACCCAAAGAAGAGGAAGATAAAGAACAAGCGTGGAAAATATGACTCAAGGTAAGGGTTTTTCTCATATAACATTTATTTTTTTGATATATACAACATATTAAATAATTTTTATTATTTTTTGGTGTATATAATACCCATTAATTTTTTTTATTCTTACACTTAAATTTATGAGGATTTACATATCCATTTGAGGACCTCTCTTTCACTACTACAAAAATGGGCAATAACAGCGCTAAAATCGGGCTTTAACAGCGCTAGAAAAGCGCTGTAAAGATCAGCGCTAATAAAGGGGGGGGGGGGGTCCTTTAACAGCGCTTTTTTAGCGCTGTTAAATGTCACCTTTAACAGCGCTAAAAAAGCGCTCTTAAATGTCACCTTTAATGGCGCTAAAAAAGCGCTGTTAAAGGATACCTTTAACAACGCTAAAAAGTGCTGTTATATGTTGCCTTTAACAGCACTTTTTTAGCGCTGTTAAATGTCGCCTTTAACAGCGCTAAAAAAGCGCTATTAAATCCCTGCCTGCTGCTAATAAAAAACCTGCACTAGTACAGCCAGCCGAGCAGACCTGCACAAAAACCAGTATATCAACCACAGACCTGCACAAAAACCAGTATATCAACCACAAGCATGTCATCAACCGATCACAACCCAACCAAACAGTGTTCTTACCATGAGTTAGATACCATCTACCCAGAAACCAAAACTACCTCATTACATAGTATCACAAAATATTCCTACACAACTCAGAAGATAAATACTAGAACATTCCACTATGCATTGTTTCTCCTTGGATTTCCACTTGGTTTTGACAAATCGTGCAGAGCCCGTGCTCCTTGAATCATTCTGCAATACATTAAAAGGATATCCTAACTCTCCCAACCATCACCGTTAGTAATTATGTATATTAATACAAAAAAGGTAACATATCATAAATTGGGGGACTATAATGAGACATCAAGATTAACATTCTATATATAGGATCGATGTCTGGTAGGATTGGTTGCGTTGATACATGACTCTACCTGGACCTCAAAAATAGATATATGATCTCACTCCAGGACTTTCAGAGAGACTCCAACTATGTCTAGGACGTCCTGCTGAAGCGATCGTACTACCGTAAGTCAGAAAAGATACCAAAACCATCCTAGGAAGGATCATGGGAGCCAACCCTAATGAAATATGTCCTTGATATAGTGTTCAAAGAGATCAATCATGGTACATAAAATTATGTGTCATTTAAAGGGTCACATGCCTTGTCGCTTTACCCTGGGTAACTCCAATGTTCAGCTGCCTGTGTGAATATACATGTCATATCAATAGGAAATTACATGGCATGTTAAAAAACATATACGTGTTACCCTTTGATCTTGTGTCCTCTTATGCACCCTTGCCCTATGTTAGTACATGACGTCGATCTCGTGTGATTCTTCCTGTGTATCTGTACAAGGGATAAACTGCGTAGCTGGCTCATTAAAGACGTGTAGTGGGATATATTCCATGTAGGAAAGCCATGTAATCCACCCCATGTTTGTGTATCTCAAAAATTCATGCCAAGTCTTGGGGGAGGGTCTACACTACATGTGAGGTGGATATCTCAGTTGTTGATTTCACTTAAAAATAAGTCCATTTTGAACAAAACAGAGGCACTTTGAGTGGTGTCGACCACACCGGGCCTCAGATTGAGTCGGGGTTGACTCATACACATCAAATTTTACCCATGGATCATTTTCCTTAAGTTTCAATAGAATCCGAATGCGTTTGGTCAGTTTCCCGTATGTCATTTGTTGATTTCTCACTTAAAATTAAGTCCATTTTTAACAAAAACAGAGGCACTTTCAGTGGTGTCGGCCACACCGGGCCTCGGATTGAGGCGGGGTTGACTTGTACATTTCACATTTGACCCATGTATCGTTGTTCTAAAGTTTCAACAGAATCCGAATGCGTTTGGTTGGTTTGTCGTATGTTAGTTGTTGATTTCACTTAAAATTAAGTCCATTTTTAACAAAAACAGAGGCACTTTGAGTGGTGTCGGCCACACCGGGCCTCAAATTGAGGCGGGGTTGACTCGTACACGTTACATTTGACTCATGGATCGTTTTCCTTAAGTTTCAATAGAAACCGGATGTGTTTAGTCGGTTTGGTGTATGTATGTAAAATATTGTCCATTTTAAACAAAATACATACACTTGGAGTGATACCAGCCACACTGCGTCTCAGATTGAAGCAGGTTTGACTCGTACACGTCACATATGACCCATGGATCATTTTACTAAAGTGTTAACACAATCCTAAGGCGTTTGGTCGGTTTCCCGTATGTCAGTTGTTGATTTCACTTAAAAATAAATCCATTTTGAACAAAATAGAGGCACTTTGAGTGGTATCGGCCACACCGGGCCTCGGATTGAGTCGGGGTTGACTCTTACACGTCAAATTTGACCCATGGATCATTGCCCTTAAGTTTCAATAGAATCCAAATGCTTTTGGTCGGTTTGCCGCATGTCAGTTGTTGATTTCACTTAAAAATAAGTCCATTTTGAACAAAAGAGAGGCACTGTGAGTGGTGTCGGGCACACCGAGCCTCGGATTGATGCGGTGTTGAATCGTACATGTCACAAATGAGTCATTGATCATTGTGAAAAAGTATCAACGCAATCAGAAGCCGTTAGATCGGTTTGGCGTATGTACGTAAAATATTGTCCATTTTAAACTATATACATACACTTGGAGTGATACCGGTCACACCGCGCCTCTGATTGAGGCGGGGTTGACTCGTACACGTCACATTTGACCCATGGATCATTGTCCTTAAGTTTCAATAGAATCCCAATGCGTTTGGTCGTTTTGTCGTATGTCAGTTGTTGATTTCACTTAAAATTAAGTCCATTTTTAACAAAACAGTGACACTGTGAGTGGTGTCGGCCACACCGGGCCTCATATTGATGTGGTGTTGAATCGTACACGTCACACATGAGTCATTGATTGTTGTAAAAAAGTATCAATGCAATCAGAAGCCGTTAGATCGGTTTGGCGTATGTACGTAAAATATTGTCCATTTTAAACTAAATATATACACTTGGAGTGATACCGGTCACACCGCACCTCTGATTGAGGCGGGGTTGAATCTTACACGTCACATTTGACCCATGGATAGTTGTAATTAAGTTTCAATAGAATCCCAATGTGTTTGGTCGGTTTGCCATATGTCAGTTGTTGATTTCACTTAAAATTAAGTCCATTTTTAACAAAACAGTGACACTGTGAGTGGTGTCGGCCACACCGGGCCTCAGATTGATGCGGTGTTGAATCGTACACGTCACACATGAGTCATTGATCATTGTGAAAAAGTATCAATGCAATCAGAAGCCGTTAGATCAGTTTGGCGTATGTACATAAAATATTGTCCATTTTAAACTAAATACATACACTTAGAGTGATACCGGTCACACCGTATCTCGAATTGAGGCGGGGTTGAGTCGTACACGTCACATATAACCCATGAATCGTTGTCCTAAAGTGTCAACACAATCCGAAGGCGTTTGGTCGGTTTCCCGTATGTCAGTTGTTGATTTCTCACTTAAAAATAAGTCCATTTTGAACAAAATAGAGGCACTTGGAGTTGTGTCAGCTACAACAGGCCTCATATTGAGGCGGGGTTGACTCGTACACGTCACATTTGAAGGTGAGTATGCATACACGATAGTTGACCTTCTTAGAGAAGGGTTTCTGGAAGAGTATAAAAGACATGAAGCAATGAAGATCATTAGAGTGTTGGAGAAAATGTGGTTGCTACAAACAATGTGGAAACCGGCTTGTGCAAAGCGACCTAAGTTACAACTTGCAGGTATTGTACTCTATTTTTTTCTGGAAGGTTTCAGTTTAAATGCATTTTGGAATGATCATTGCTAGCCATTGTCTTTTAGGTTTTTTTGACAGCCGAGGGGAAAGGGTGGGGTCTGAAGACATTGTAGGATATGTCGAAGGGTGATTTTGTGTGTGAATATGTTAGAGAAATGTTAACTCCCGCAGTTCTGAAAAGAGTCACTATTTAAAAGAAAGTCACAAGTTTAGATACATCTCAAGATGGTCAGTTTAAAGACATTTTGAGGGACACTACTAAAGACATGCTCAGATATGCACACATCCCCCACTTTTAGATCGTTGTCTACTACAATGATCTTCCAAACAAGATATGCATTAGAACGCTCATGATACATAGAGAAATTCACTGGCCACCTTCGAGAATGATCTGAAGCACAAACCATGACAGCATTATGTTTTTCCTTGAAAATTCTCTTGGCGAACTGGAATGGCAACTCACTCTTGTGATTTTGCGTCTCTACTTGTCACTTCATGTGTGCAGCTACTGCCATTCCAGTTAGCCAAGAGAATTTTCAAGGAAAAACATAATGCTGTCATTGTTTGGGCTTCAGATCATTCTCAAAGTTGGGCAGTGAATTGCTCTATGTATCATGAGCATTCTAATGGATATCTTGGTTGAAAGATCATTGTAGTAGACAACGATCTAAAAGTGGGGGATGTGTGCATATCTGAGCATGTCTTTAGTAGTGTCCCTCAAAATGTATTTAAACTGACCATCTTGAGATGTATCTAAACTCGTGACTTTCTTTTAAAAAGTGACTCTTTTCAGAACTGCGGGAGTTAACATTTCTCCAACATATTCACACACAAAATCACCCTTCGACATATCCTCCAATGTCTGCAGACCCCACCCTTTCCCCTCGGCTGTCAAAAAAACCTAAAAGACAATGGCTAGCAATGATCATTCCAAAATGCATTTAAACTGATACCTTCCAGAAAAAAATAGAGTACAATACCTGCAAGTTGTAACTTAGGTCGCTTTGCACAAGCCGATTTCCACATTGTTTGTAGCAACCACATTTGCTCCAACACTCTAATGATCTTCATTGCTTTATGTCTTTTATACTCTTCCAGAAACGCTTCTCTAAGAAGGTCAACTATCGTGTATGGATACTCACCTTCAAATGTGACGTGTACGAGTCAACCTCGCCTCAATCTGAGGCCTGTTGTGGCTGACACAACTCTAAGTGCCTCTGTTTTGTTCAAAATGGACTTATTTTTAAGTGAGAAATCAACAACTGACATACGGGAAACCGACCAAACGCCTTCGGATTGTGTTGACATTTTAGGACAACGATTCATGGGTCATATGTGATGTGTACGAGTCAACCCCGCCTCAATCTGAGACGCGGTGTGACCGGTATCACTCCAAGTGTATGTAATTTGTTTTAAAGGGACAATATTTTACGTACACACGCCAAACCGATCTAACGGCTTATGATTGTGTTGATACTTTTACACAACGATCCATGACTCATGTGTGACATGTACGAGTCAACCCCACATCAATCTGAGGCCCGATGTGGCCGACACCACTCACAGTGTCTATGTTTTGTTAAAAATGGACTTAATTTTAAGTGAAATCAAGAACTGACATACGGAAAACCGACCAAACGCATTCGGATTCTGCTGAAACTTAAGGAAAACCAATATATGCATTAGAACGCTCATGATACATAGATTAATTCACTGCCCACCTTCAAGAATGATCTGAATCCCAAACCATGATAGCATTATGTTTTTCCTTGAAAATTCTCTTAGCGAAGTGGAATGGCAATAGCTGCACACATGAAGAGACAAGTAGAGACGCAAAATCACAAGAGTGAGTTGCCATTCCAGTTCGCCAAGAGAATTTTCAAGGAAAAACATAATGCTGTCATGGTTTGTGCTTCAGATCATTCTCGAAGGTGGCCAGTGAATTGATCTATGTATCATGAACGTTCTAATGCATATCTTGTTTGGAAGATCATTGTAGTAGACAACGATCTAAAAGTGGGGAATGTGTGCATATCTGAGAATGTCTTTAGTAGTGTCCCTCAAAATGTCTTTAAACTGACCATCTCGAATTGTATCTAAATTTGTGACTTTCTTTTAAATAGTGACTCTTTTCATAACTGCGTGATATGAAGGTATTTTGGAGATTTTACTGGTTCATGCATGATATGAAGGTATTTTGGAGATTTTACTGGTTTTTTTGTCCAAAGGCCAAAGAAATGTGGTCCATCATTCTTGCATGTTACTCGTACACGTCACCAAGGACCCGTGGATCGTTCTCCTAAAGGATGAAGGCAATCCAGATGCGTCTGGTCAGATTTACGTAGGTCAGTTGTTGTTTCCAATTAAAGTGGTTTCCATTTTAAACAAGAGAGCGACCCTTTGGGTGGTAGCGGTCACACCGTGCCTCGGATTGAGGCGGGGTTGACTCGTACACGTCACCAAGGACCCGTGGATCATTCTCTTAAAGGATGAAGGCAATCTGGATGCATCTGGTCAGATTTACGTAGGTCAGTTGTTGTTTCCAATTAAAGTGGTGTCCATTTTAAACAAGAGAGCGACTCTTTGGGTGGTAGCGGTCACACCGTGACTCGGATTGAGGCAGGGTTGACTCGTACACGTCACCAAGGACCTATAGATCGTTCTCCTAAAGAATGAAGGCAATCCGGATGCGTCCGGTCGGATTTCCGTAGGTCAGTTGTTGTTTCCAATTAAAGTGGTGTCCATTTTAAATAAGAGAGCGACCCTTTGGGTGGTAGCGGTCACACCGTGCCTCGGATTGAGGCGGAGTTGACTCGTACATGTCACCAAGGACCTGTGGATCGTTCTCCTAAAGGATGAAGGCAATCCGGATGCGTCTGGTCGGATTTCCGTAGGTCAGTTGTTGTTTTCAATTAAAGTGGTGTCCATTTTAAATAAGAGAGCGACCCTTTGGGTGGTAGCGGTCACACCGTGCCTCGGATTGAGGCAGGGTTGACTCGTACACGTCACCAAGGACCTGTGGATCGTTCTCCTAAAGAATGAAGGCAATCCAGATGCGTCTGGTCAGATTTCCGTAGGTCAGTTGTTGTTTTCAATTAAAGTGGTGTCCATTTTAAACAAGAGAGCGACCATTTTAGTGGTTCATCATCATTGACATCTGTAATCACATCCTCCATACAGTCTTCTTCATTATCTATATTTTTATTCATATCTGACGATCCATAAAACGCAGTTTTATCCCAGCCAGTAGCTACATTCGCTTTTTCTCCGTGTTTATTCCAACATTTATAACTCCGATCTATTCTGTGACATATCAAATGTTCTTCCAACTCCTCTGGAGTAAGTAGTCTAGAATAACAACAACGTAAACACGGAAAAAGGATTTGAGAAGGATCCTTTGTGTGATCCTTTGCAAACTTTATGAACTCTTTCACTCCGTTCTCGTACTCTATTGTTAAACGATTAGAATCCATCCAATCTTTATTCATCTTCATCCTATTTGAATCTCAAATATTAGTATTTATTATTCATGTACACAAAAGAAGACTTCCAAATACAGTAGAAGGGAACCACTTCCTTGGAAGGAGATCAAGTAGTCTAACCTATAATCAAGATTCATAAAAAAGAATATTAGATTCACTAAAAAGATGATTATCTATCACTCTATAAGGAGGATATAACAGGAGATAGAGGATTTCCAATCGATGAGAGATACCTTTATCAGAGAGAAACCAAACGCATACACTAGAGCTTCTATCTGATTTGTGTAGGCACTCAGGATACAAAAACTATATTTAGAATGCATGTGATATAAAGAACGAATAATTAAAATAAATAATCCATTATACAATTTAAAATTCATTATCATCTCTATTATGATTTGTATAGGCACTCAGGATTCATTCTAATAGTGGTATAGGTTCCCCCATTAATCATGAGTGATAGAGGGAATAGTAGTTTTTGGATTACCTTTCTTGTTTTATACAATTTATGAAGAAATGACAAGGGTTGGAAGTGCCGAGTGTGTTTGACTTGAAAATAGAGGTTCAGTTGCAACACCCTCTGATGTTTTCTGGAGAGGGTGGACCCAAGGTAGATAAGTTCTAAATTTAGTTCATCTAGAATATTCTAGATAACTTTTCTACTCCTTAGTAGAATAGGGTAGAGTTGGTAGCGTATATGTTATGGGGGCCAACAATGATATACTGTGATATTTAGTCTTGGGATGAGCATATGGAGGGAATGACTTGGAAGAAAATCTAGGATATGTTCATGGAGCACTTTTAACCTACGACATTGAGGAAATGAAAATATGAATATTTAATATGTTTGACATAATTATGTTTGATAATGATAGATTATGTTAGATTCTTCACATACCAGTAATGTTTTTATCTAATGTTGACAGGAGATAAGGTATCTATGAAAAAAAAATTAGGATGGACTTAGATGTGAGATTAAGTCCCAGGTAAATATATTTTTTATGAGGTTTGTTGAGGTGGTGGATCAGGTTCTCATTTCCAAGGGGAACCTAAAGGAGACTTGTAGTGGTGGTAGGGCGGTTTCAATTGAATGATCTAGTGGTACATATTATGATAGTAGGATTCACCATTATGATATCTTCCACTAGGGTGGTGGTGGATAGAGTATCTATGTGAGAGGATTTTTCTCTTAGAGAGGTTTTTAGTCATCTTCAATCAATGAGGTAGGTCTGGTCACATGTTAGGCCTATGACTTTGACCACTAGTGAAGTGTCAATCATGTATCATGATGGTTCATATATATAGGTTATACATGAAAACTTGTAATATGGGTAGTGATGGGTGATCTATATTGGTACAGAGCACCGAATAGGGGAACCTAAAGGAGACTTGTAATAGGGGATCCTCTCATTATTTTATATCTTATCTCTTGGTAAATGGTTTCTGTTTTGTGTTAGAGTACTTTTGTGGGATCATGTTGGTCAACACACCATTGGGGGTGTGATTAGAAGGCATCTGTCTTCGTAAGGGATGTTCCCTCATGGTTTGTGAGTATTGTTTCATTTTGGATTTATACATGCTTGATATGATATGTATTGAATAGATAGTGATGATGTAATTTTTGGTATTTAATCAATATCACATTGATTGTTACCATATATGAGTGATCTTCATGCCTCATAAGGGTAGAGCCCATGTCTTTTATGGAGAATGGGATATCTTGGTAGACCATGTAGGACCAGTTCTTCCACAACTAGGTGAGAACATAGACCCGTTTACGAATATTTTTCTTGATGATAATGGATTGAAACAAGAAATATTTCCCCCAGTAGTAGACTAGTTCTAGGATGCGTTTCATGAGAATTGATCAGGGCTACCACCTAAAAGAGACTTTGAGTTCATGATTGAGCTGATGCGTGGAGTTGAGCCATTTTATATAACGCCTTTCAGAATGAAACAAGAATAGATTCAGGAACATAAAACTCAATGAGAGGAGTTAGATTATGAAGGGTGCATCTGCTCAAGTATGTCACCTTGGGGATCTCATGTTTTATTTTCCAAGAAGGATGACAGAACATTACATATGTGTTTCTATTAATAGAATATGAATCAGATGAAAATTAAGAACAGATATCCACTTCTTTGTATTTTTGATCTATTTGACCAGCTGAGGGGTTCCATATTGTTCTCTAAGATTGATATAAGGTTTGTTTATCATCATTTGAGGTTGAGAAATTCTGATATACTATAAACTAATTTTGAAATCATGTATAGTTTTTATGAATTCTTCATAATAAAATTTGTGTTGACGAATTCCCCATGGCATTTATTCTCTTGATGAGTTGAATATTTCACTTGTACCTAGACCAGATTGTAGTTGTTTTATGGATGACATATTGGTGTAATACCAAAATAATGATGATCATTCCCAACATCTGGACATCATCATGAGTACACTTAGAGAGAATCAGCTATACACAATCTATCTATATGAAAACATATACATCTTCTTCATAGATTGTTACCTTAAGGCGGCGCCCGAGGGCGTTGCGGGTTGCAGAAGGCGGCCGCTGAGGGCGACCGAGGGCGGCCGAGTGAGGCGGAGGGTGGCGGAGAGCGGCCGAGGGCGGCAGGCGGTGGAGGTCGGCCGAGGGTGTTGCGGGCGGCGGAGGACGGCGAGTGTACCGAGGGCGGCAAGCTCCAGCGAAGCGAATACAGCAGCGGTATTCGGGAGAAGAGTAGAAGGGTTACGGTTCCGCGAGGGCTTTAGCTGCGATAAAACGAAGGCACTGTGCGACCGACTTTATAAAAAAGTCGACTAAGGTTTTATCAGCGCTAAAAAAGCGCTGATAAAGGCTACCTTTATCAGCGCTAAAATTATAGCGCTGATAAAATCTAGCTTTATCAGCGCTTTTCTAGCGCTGATAATATTATGATTTATCAGCGCTAGAAAAGCGCTGATAAAGATTCCCCGTATCAGCGCTACAATTTTAGCGCTGATACAGGGTCTCTTTATCAGCGCTTTTTTAGCGCTGATAAATCATAATATTATCAGCGCTTTTTGAGCGCTGATAAAGGATACCATATATCAGCGCTGAAATTTGAGCGCTGATAGAGGTGTTCTGTATCAGCGCTTTTTTAGCGCTTATATAGGCGAACCTTTATCAGCGCCTTTTGAGCGCTGATAAAGACCAACTGTATCAACGCTAAAATTTTAGCGCTGATACAAATCATATTTATCAGCGCTTTTCTAGCGCTGATAAATATTACTATTATCAGCGCTAAGAAAGCGCTGATAAACATTAGCTTTTTCAGCGCTGTAAATTTAGCGCTGATATAGGGTATCCTTTATCAGCGGTTTTCTTAGCGCTGTTATAAGGGCGCGCTTCCCTTGCCCGTTTTTGTAGTAGTGTTTCATGGGGTTTACAGTTTCCAAGTTACCAAAGTGGTAAGAGATTTTTGTCAAAATTTTCCTTCTTTGAGACGTTTTCTGAGTTATAAAAATATATTATTTAATTATGTATATATAATTCTCACTTAACATGTTATATCATGAATATTATAATTTTAATTATATTACAAGTTTCATTTAATGTTATTCCAACATGAGGATTACGTTTCCAAGTTACCAAAGTGGTAAGATTCTTTTTTAATAATAAAATTATTTATAGGGATTGTGTATAATTAAGTCTCTGATGTTGAAATATTATAATTCTCATGAATTCTCTTATCCTATGGTTATTAATTATATTTTCATGTAATATTACCATTTCCACTATTTGATACGTAAAATAATTGAGAAAATGTTTTTAAGAAAATACGACTTTGTATCTCTCTTCGGTCGAGATTCTATTTTCCTCCAAAACCATATTTTCTATTTTTTTTTTAAAAAAATGTTTTAAAGCATTTTAAAATAATTTATTAAAGAAAAATTTACCCAATTTTTCCTTAAAAAAATGTTTTCAATGGAATATTCTCATTGTTTTTCAATCAAGACACTTTTCTAACCTTTTTACCATGAAAAAGGAATTTACTTATGGCATGTAAGGAATTACCCACTAATATGACTATTATTTCTTTAAAGATTAATTTAAAAGTTTACATGGCTATTTTTTAAAGAATTTTTTTTCTTAATATTCTAGAAATTCTTGTTTTTTAAAAATGATTTTCAAAGAAATGTATTTTCAAAAAGTTTTATGTTTTAAAAAGTGATTTTCAAAATGAAAAGGATATTTTCCTCAAGAATGTTTTTAATGATATTTTAATGGTATTTATATTAATCAATGTTAACAAACCTTTTTGTTACTTATCCTCCACTATGGATATTTTGTAATGATACCATCCTCATTCTTTTCTGGATGAATTAAGATTATTTCAAAGATATTGTTATGAAACCTTTTTCTTTTCCATGTGTTAATCATGTTTCAAAGATATTGACATGAAACCCATTTATTTCCTATGGGTTGGTCAAGTAATAAAAGAATAAGGATCATTTATATGAGTTTTATTATTAAATATATATGTAACGTATTCATATTGCAGCTCTTAGACATTATACATGAAAAATAGGGTGGCCCAGATAGCTCTAGGTAAGCTCGTTATAGATTAACATGGGGTGGGCCAAATGGTGTTGGGTAAGCTTATTATAGCTTAACATGGGGTGTATTAGATAGTGTTGGGTAATCCCATTGCATCTTAACATAGGGTGGACCAGATACCATATGGTGAGACCATTAGAGCTCAAATGACGAGTGCATCTAGATAGTGCTCCAATTAATTGGGTAAAGATTATATTAGAAGTCAGATATATGATTATTCCAATTAAAAGGTTTTTGAAAGGGTTTAATGAATATGATTCTACAAGTTACCAAAAAGAGTTTTAATTTCTTTTTATGGGTTTATAATGTTTATTATGATCAATATTGATATCACATGGCTCATGATTATTGATTCCGATGAATCTTTAACTTTCCATGTTTTCATATTTGAGGATCCAGGTATTGATGGGTATGAGTTATTTTATGATTTGATCATACACTATGATTATGTCATCATAACCTTATGCACTTATTATGCTCATTAATGACATTCAATTGCTAATTCTTATGTTTACTGATGTACATATTTTTTTCTTGTATTTTTATAATTTTCTAACTTAGTTTTAATTAATTAGTTTAACCATTTTTTATATTTTTAGTTGATTTCTGTAGTTTTATAGTAGTTTAGATATTTTGATATTTTTAGTTAATTTATATATTTATTTTAGCAATTTAGTATTTTTATTATTTATATTAATTTTATATATTATATTTACTATTATATTAATATTATCAGTTTTTCTAATGTTATTTTATTTTATTTTATTAATTTTTATGTATATTTTAATTCTCTATTAATATTTTATTTTATTTAATTATTTTTATAATATTAATAAAATAGTTTTTTATTATTTTATTTTTATATTTAATAGTAGTATTATATTTAATTACACGTATATTAATATTTAATTTTTAATACTATTTTATTATTATTATGATTAATTAACTTTTAGATAATAGTTTTCTTAATTTGAATTTGAATATAACTTTTATTATTTTATTTTTTATTTTTTTAACCCCTCACCCCTAACCATGTCACCCCTCCACACCCCACTTTCTATATCTAATCCCCAATGCCTAACCCCCTTTTAACCTGCTCCCCTCCTCTCCCATTCCCTCGCCAACCTCCCCCTCTCTCCAATCCCACTCCCCTTATCCCCCTGGACCTGCCGTACCATCCACCCCCTAATCCCTATCCCACTCTTGCCTCACTCACCCGCCCCTATCATCCCCACACTCCACTCACCCACCACACCCTTGGACCTACCCCCCTAATCCCATCTCCCCAACCCTCTTTCACCCCACTCACCTAACCTCTGCCTACCTGCTACCCCCGCCCCCCTTTCCACTCACCCGACCCACCCTATCCTATCCCCCTTAGTTGCCCCTATCCCCTATCAGCTAGGCACCCCACACGCAGCCTCCTTCCCCTACTCAGCCTCCTTCCCCTCCCCCCTCACCACCTAACTATCCCCCCTCTTATTAGGTTCTCAAGATCAACCAGCGGTAATCTCTCTTTGATCTAAAACAGTGGAAAACCACTAGCCGAACCAACCTCCTCCATTGACCTACATAACAGCCAGTGAAAACACCTTCCCCATTTCGGGAGTGCAGTGGTGATCTTGATGCATTGACATCCGTGGAGGTTCACTTCACTTTTGGAGATCAACAGTGCATGCTAGGAGAGAATACATATCCAATCATTTTTGCGGTGGTGCGATGGTGTGGTTTGACATTGCAGATAGATTGAAAGTTATGATTTTGCGATCGTCAATGGTGGCTTATAGTGAAAAATGCGATAACACAAGCACGGTGATATTTGTTTATTATTTTATGTATTGTGTTATTGTTGTGATGGTGGGCTAATTATTTTGTGTCAGAGTTGTGGTAAATGTGAAGGTGAATGCATGTCTATAATTTATTCCCATGTTTGATTTCCTTTTAAATTAATTTTAATTGTATGTTTAATTAATTAATTATATCTACGTTTAAAGTAATTATCATTTGGGATCTGCAGACATGCTTTGGTGCCCGATCGTGTGATACCTAATAAGTAATCACGGACGGGAGTTCATCATAGAATTTATTTATCCAGAATTCGATCAAGCACGTGAACAAATTATGAATAAATAAATGTATTAATTGAATTTTTTTTGTGTGCTCTCCTTCAAACTTGCATGAGTGATAATTAATCAGTAATCTCATGTGAGTGAACCTGACGCAGGTAGATACTTCAACTTTGCAAGAAATGGGTGTTCATATTTCATTAAGTGATTCAGTGATATAATGACGTCCAAATTATTCGTCAGGACAGAGAATGAATTGATGGATAATTTTTGTAAAAATTAGAATACATTCTAACATCATAGAATGATACCAGATAGTATTTTGATTAAATTTGGAATAAATTATAATTGAATAAATAAATATTCAGATGTGGGAATTAAATAATTGACATTGCATGCACTTGAACGAACATCACAACTCTGACACTTCTATCTCTACTAGTTTATTTCATAGATTAATTTAGTTCACCTATATAGTTTTAGTTAATTTAAATAGTCATTTTTAAATATGAATTTAGTTTTTATAACTCTTTAGTTAGTAATCACATTAAGAACTCATATGCTTGAACATTATTCCAAAAGGATATTCCTAGTGTCTACTCACATTCTCTATGTGGTTCAACCCTACTCGCCACTTCTACAGTAGTTGGTAGGTAAATAAATATTTCAAATTTTCATGCATTACGACGTGTGTGCCAAATTTCTAGTGCCGTTGCTGGGGAGAATAGCAGTATTAGGAATTCCTTTAAAAGAGAGATTTAGGTAAAAAAATAAAAATAAAAAATAAAAAACCATTAAAAAAACATTTTACTTCTCTGGGAATTTTTCATTACAGGAATTTTCAAGACACCCAAAATCTCAGAATGATATGGGCAACACCATATAGTTATAACCAGTACCCACCCTACCCACCAACATTGAAAGGTGTGAAATATAATATTTCATCACACCTGAGCTCTCTAGGTAATACTATTTATTTTAATGATTATCATTCAAGTCCGTGTTATGATCCATATTTTACTGCTAGTCCTTATCCATCATTTGATCATTTTTAAAGTCAAAATGCTCATGAAAATTTAGAACATGATAATTCATTTCAAACAAATGATTCAATAATTGAGCACATGTTGTATTGTGCTATCACTGAGACAAATAGGATGTTTTAACTTCAAGATGAACATAATGAAAATACTTTCCTTAATGAAGAATCTAGAAAATCAAATAACTCATATTTTCCACTAGCCACCTCATTTCCACTCAATTATCCAATTAAAAACAATTATTTTGAGGAGAATGCAATAGAGGTTCTATTTGAACAACATCTATGTCTCGAGTCTGATAATGAGATTGATCTACCTTCTTGTCAAACAATTTATTACTTCTCTCCATCACAATTTAATTATTCCAATATAATCACATTTCAAGAATATGAGATCTTAGTCTTTCACCCTGTTAAACAAAATGGTCCCTTGGAAAATGTGATTTTATGTCCTTCTTCTATGATTTCACAACCTGTACATCCCGGAGTGAAAAAGGACACATTCAATGTCTATCAAATTGCACCTTTTGACGGTGAAGATGACATTAAATTGGGACCCTTCTTTTCTATGATATAAATATAATTTAGCCAAGACATCATTAATTGTAACATGTAAGAGGACATCACTTCAAATGACATTGTCTTGCCTCTTTCTAAAAATATTTGTGAGTCTGAAATTTTTTCTAAAATGGAGACATCTGAAACATTTTGGGAGTCAGAGAATCAATCAACATTGGTGGTAGAGAACACTCATAATTTTCTAGAAATAATGGAAGAATGGGATTTCCTAGAGGATCCTGAGTTTTTAGTGACACATGTGCTAATGGAGAAATATGATGAGGGTGGTATAGAAGAAATTTTTGAAAAAGATGTAATTCTTGACATAATGGAGTCATCTGCTCCAATTGATCCCGCTCCACTTGCTTCATGTGTCTAGGTTAAAAACACTTCATTTGAAATACCCACATGTCTAACAATATTGTTGACCTTGGAATAATAAATGAAACCATCGAACATGAATTGAGTTGGAAACCATTAGATTTACCTATTCTAGTGGTTGGGTGTGAAAATGAATTGGGATACATCGTCAACCCAGATACTGCATTCAAGGATGTGATGGATATAATCTAACCACCGAAGGAGTTTGGTAAAGGTACTTTTTCACCTATATATGTTCAAGGAGGTAATCTTCTTGATCTTTCCACTGATGACCTTTTCCCAAAATTCAATTATTCAATGTGTCTTTCTTCAAACAAGGTATATTCATTCCCTTGTGAGTTTGAATATTTTAATTTCATTCCACACATACATTTTTCTAACAACCTTCCATTGAGATTTTGTATAGCTTGTAGGATAAATTCATCTTCAAAGAATGGATTACACACTTCTACTGCAAAAGAAGCAGATGTATGGTTTACATTTTCGTTCGATCCTGGTGGTGTTTCAACAACGTCTGGCTGAAGAAGAAGTAAACTTAGCACTCAATGGGTGGAAACCTATCATTTGTTTATTTTATTTTCACAACATTTAATTTTATTTCGTTTATATTTCTTTAAAACTAAAATAAAATAAAAAAGCATGCATTTAACACAATCTATTTTCTTCTGGCACTACAGTGGATTTGAATTCATCATACATATCTTTATCATCCACATGATTTTTATTATGGTGTGACTAATTTTAAATGATGCGAGTATGTGCTGTCAATGTATAGGTTTTATAGGTATACCATTTCTAGAGCTTCATTGGATACAGACAACCTTTCCACGTCTATCTGTATTTACACATGGAAGTGTTTTATTTTTGTCATATTTTATGCTCCCAAACAAGCACCACATAAAACAACTAAAAAAAACTAAAATTCATATCATCTTTTGAACCCACATGAAAACAAAAGAATTTTTGGTGTAATATAGTTAGGAACATTCCACTTGTGTCCCTAGATAGTTTGAGCACCTGATTCTGGTTTGGAATGCTTTGATCCTTGATCTCATGACTTAGATGATTACTAATATTATTTCATGATTTGAAAATTTTTTTCAAAAACTTTTATATTTTTGAGACACTTATTTGCACTCATGCTCATCCGTGCTGTCCAACGATATTTCCATACCTGTGAGGATTATGACCACTTTTTGCATCATCTTCTATTTCACTTTTTCTTGAGAGAATCTTGATCATGTTTTGTATTCTAGAACTTTCCATGTTTTTCCATCAAAGAGATATGAATTTTGAAAGTTTAACTAAAATGAACAAGGAATCTATTTGATTCTTTAACCTCTTTGACCCACTAAGAAATCCATACATTTTCTCCACTGTATAGACCTTATAATCCATAAATAATCCTACTAGGATGAGACCATAGATGATACCCTTCCCTACCCATTTATTGAATATTTTCATGATAATTTTCAATCTAAGTGTGGGGGAGAGATTTACTCATGGAGAGGTTTGTTTGATGGGTAGTGAGTTATTTGATGCATATGGATCAACATTATCCTACCAAGGTTATATGAGTTCTATTTCATAGTATCCACATTCATTACATGTATTTTTATATGGGAATATAGAATCTTTTTAGTTCAAATAATGAGTACATTGATGGTCATTACATGGTAACCCTCTCTTTTAGGGATACCTATAAAAGTTATGATCCATTAATCTAGGAGCTAGATAGTTTTTTATATGACCTACTTTCACTGAGATGTTACAACGTACATGCTACTTGTACTATTATTTTGGTTTTTTGCCTAAAATTTATTTCATGGGGTTTTGGAATTGATACTCACTATATTTTCTTGCCCATTTTATTTGAGTGAGTTGTGTTAAAAAAAGAAAAAAAGAGCAAAACATTGGATTATCATATGCTTGGGGACAAGAAATGTTTTAAATGTGGGGGAGTGAGATTTTGAAGGAGACTTGGATTGATATTTATCATGCATTTATTTCAAGATTGAACCCTCCTTTTTTCCAAAAAAATGTCCCAATTTTTTTTATGACCCACCGTCCTACAGCCTTAGAGACATTTGAACCAAATGTAAAGTCTTCAAGATTGGTGCTTTATTTTAATTTACAATAGTTGAAATTTGAAAATCATGGAAAGCCTATGGTAAGCATTCATGTGTATGAGAATTGAGCAAAAATTTAATCAAATATTTTGATAGATGAGAGTGATAGTGAGGTAGATCACATGATACATGAGTGCACACACTTGTTTTGGAAAGAATGTGAGTGGAAGAAAAATGTTTTTCGAAAATTGGAGTTTTAAATGAAGTATGATATTTTATGGGTAAAAGATATTGAAATTTTTTGAACTTGTAATGTTGATATTTTGATTTGTCTACGACCAATTGTGTTTTCTTTCTGATTATTTTTCCCAGGAGTGAAAAAGTTTAAGTGTGGGGGATTTTATGTACATGGATCTTGCTTGTATTTTTATAATTTTCTTACTTAGTTTTAATTAATTAGTTTAACCATTTTTATATTTTTAGTTGATTTCTATAGTTTTATAGTAGTTTAGATATTTTGATAATTTTTAGTTAATTTATATACTTATATTAGTAATGTAGTATTTTTATTAGTTATATTAATTTTATATATTATATTTACCATTATATTAATATTATTAGTTTCTCTAATGATAGTTTATTTTATTTTATTAATTTTTATGTATATTTTAATTCTCTATTAGTATTTTATTTTATTTTATTATTTTTATAGTATTAATAAAATAGTTTTTTATAAGTTTTTTATTATATTTAATAGTAGTATTACATTTAATTACATGTGCATTAATATTTAATTATTATTATCATTATTATTATTATTAATTAACTTTTAGATAATAATTTTTTAAAAATTTTAATTTGAAAATAACTTTTCTTTATTTTATTTTTCATTTTGTAACTCCTCACCCCTACCCACATCACCCCTCCCCACCCCACTTTATCTCTCCAATCCCCAATGCCTCACCCCATTTTGACTCACTCCCCTCCTCTCCTATTCCCTCGCCAACCTCCCCCGCTATCCAATCCCACTCCCCTTATCCCCCTGGACCCACTGCCCCATCCACCCTCTAATCCCATCTCCCAAACCTGCTATCGCCTCACTCACTCGCCCCCTATCCTCCCGACGCTCCACATGAAATGGGGTGGCCCAGATAGCTCCAGGTAAGCCCGTTATAGATTAACATGGGGTGGTCCAAATGGTGTGGGGTAAGCCTATTATAGCTTAACATGAGGTGTATTAGATAGTGTTGGGTAATCCCATTGCAACTTAAACATAAGGTGTACCAGAGACAACAGGGTGAGACCATTATAGCTCAAATGATGAGTGCATCCAGATAGTACTCTAATTCATTGTGTAATGATTATATTAGAAGTCATATATATGATTATTCAAATTAAAAGGGTTTAATGAATATGACTCTACAAGTTACCAAAAAGAGTTTTAATTTATTTTTATGGGTTTATAATGTTTCTTATGATCAAGATTGATATCACATGGATCATGATTATTGATTATGATGAATCTTTCCCTTTCGATGTTTTCATATTTTATGATCCAGGTATTGATGGGTATGATTTATTTTATGATTTGATCATACACTATCATTATTTCATCATTCCCTTATTCACTTATTATTCTCATTGATGACATTCAATTACTAATTCTTATGTCTACCCTTATTGAAAATTTGAGCTCACCCTTATTATGTTTCCTTTTTCCCAGGATATAAAGAATAAGTTTGAATGAATTATTTCTTGAAGGGATTTTATATGGATGATGTTGATGTCCTAATGTGAAATAAGAAAAGTTGAGTATAACAGGATATGATGTTCATATTTATGAATCTATTGTTTATGAATCTAAGTTTCTACGAGTTGGTCCAAATTCTCTAAAACTCTAAACCTAAAATCTTTATGGGTATGTAAGTGATCCGATATTTATTTTTGATATTTTAAGTTTTGTTCAATGAAAATTAGTTCACCTTATTCAGTATAAAATCTAAAAATGTAAAGTTAATGAATTGAGTACCAAATCCGAGAGTGTGGGTTCTAGGATATTATATATACCCTATTTCCATTTTACTTCATGTCTGACTTTCTCAGTGATATTTTCTAAATTGAAAAAACCTTAATTTAGAGGATAAATTAATGATTAGTACATTTCATGACACCCTTATACAAGGTTGGAGGTAGTTGACCTCAACCTAAACTACCCATGGGGTGGGTTCCTCCATTTGATCATGATTATTCCACCCTTGAGGTGTTTTTAAATCACCTTACATTAAAAGGGAATTGATTATGGTAATAAAGTTGATTGTTAAAGGCTGTGAGTTCCTTTTAGAACCTTGTCATTTGTTTATGAAAGGTAGGAAATGGATAATCCCTTTGATTGTATATGATTATGAAGGTATTAGTGAAATGATTAATAAAATGGTTTATTAATGGTGAATGTTTTTGTTATGATGATAATTTAGAGTTCATGGTATGGCACCAACGACCCACTTGGATTCCTTATACAATTCCACTCTTTAGATTTGGATTAAATAACTTATTAGGATTCCTTGGATGTTTATACTCCTTGGATTTGATATAATTGACTTGCTAGGATGCCTTGGAAATTTCTACTCCTTGTATCTGATGAACCATTAGGATTCCTTGGATATTTATATTCCTTAGATCTAGATTATTTGACTCTCTAGGATTACTTGTAAATTTCTATTCCTTGGATTTAGCCCACTAGGACGCGTTAGAAATTTCTACTCCTTTGATATAATTTACTTAGCTTACCTAGATGCCTTGGAAATTTCTAATCCATAGATCCTGGACCATGTAGGCCTGATACATGATTACATGACATAGTCCATGGATGTTTCTTACCATGATTTATAAAAAACCCTATGATTTAGTTTCTTGATCATAGTGAGAATTGATAGGATAGACAATATCACTTCTATTTTTATTAATTTTACTCCTATTATATATGCACCCCACTTCAGCTTATATTCACACACCAGACTTGTTATAGACACCATTGGTGGTGGTCTACTGAGTGTTATCTCAAACCATGCTTGGACCACAATTTGGTACTTAGAAATACTTCATGGATGTAGGTAGTGATATGGGTAATAATCCTTGTAAAGACCCGAAAAATGTACTTCTTTTATTTGTGGATCTCTTTTCTCCTAATAACATTTTATTATGTTTTAAAATAAAAGCACATAGAATTACTTCGAACCCCAATTTTAGTTTTCAAAAATGTTATAATTATTATAAAAAATTAAGGTATATTGAATAATTATTATTTTAATTAAATAGTATGATTAAAACACCCCTTTTTAAATTTAAATGATAAAATAATTTTACTTTTTTTTTATGTTAGAAATTTCACTATGAAATTTCACTATTCATTTTCTATCCACTATTATTTTTAATAACTAAGGTTTTTTATATTTAAAAGTCAAATTTCTCATACTTAGAGAATTATTATGGTTAAATAAACATCATTTTTGAATTAAAAATATCAAAAATTATCTTGGGTGAATTTTTAGTAGTTTTCTAAGATGTTTCAATTTTTTGATAAATAGTATTTTTTTTGATGAATAGTGTTGTATGAATAGTGTTCTTTTGATGAATAGTAAAAAAATATTTTATTATTAAATAACTTTTTCTATGTAAGGATTTTTGAAAAATAGACATACATGGTTGCGATCAATAAGATATTTAGACTCTAATGATTCCAACTTAATTTTTTAGGTGAATAATAACTTAAACCTTTGGAATAGTAATTTTACCCTTATGAATAGTAATTAATAGTAAATTGGAAAAAAAAAATAAAAACTTCACCCATGAATGTATAAATACAATTTAGACATCTTAAAAGTGAAAAAATGATCATAATATAAGTATTGGTATTTTTGTATGTCATAAATATTTTTTTTACAATTTTATGATTAATTTAAGAATTTAAAATGGAAATTTATTTTTATAAAATTTAATCATAAATTGTTACTTTATTTTATTATGGTTATACGCTAATTTTAGGGGACCTTGATTACTTTATCAAGGTGTTATAAAATGAGTTATAGTTTTAAAGTTGTTTTTTTTTGAAATAAATTATGACTTTATTTAAAAATGAAATTAAAATTATTTAGAAATTTATTTTTATAAAATGGAGTTAATTTTTTAATTTAGAGCATTGATTTTAGGTTAGGGTGAATTTATGGAATTTTTATAAAATGTTTTGTATTTCCGTGGATACTAAAAATACAGTTTTGAGTTTTGGTGTGATTAATGACACCATTAATGATGTAATAATTCTGGTAAACTTATGAATATTAAGATATGTTATGAGATGTCCCAAGTGGACAATAACATGGGAAAATACCATGGTAAAGCCCATGGTTTTTCAAATACCACCGATGAGGTGTCCCTTGGAAATTAATAAAACATTCCCTCACTTTTGCTATAAATACCAACCCATTCCTTCATTAATTTCATTCCGAATTCCTCCTCAAAAAATATATGGTCTTTTTACCTCCCAAGTATTCCTCCAAAGGTTACCTCAATCCCCCAAATTTCACAACATTAGAGTTTTTGAATTTACTCTTTAAGGTAAGGAAACCTTTCACCCTCCTCTTTTAAGTCATGACTTACTTTATGTTGTGTCTTCTAGTTTCCATATTATTATATTGGGGTATGTTATTCTATGTATTTTTTATATTAATTTTATGTCCAAATTATAATAGACCCTTTCCAATCTCATCCACTTATTTTTTTAAATTTTAAGCAATGTCGTTAGGCTGTCGATTTTTTTTGTAAAAGAAATCACATCTTCTCTTTTCTTTCAAGTTTCTTTTTCATGTGGTATGTCATTCAAATATCCATACCATGATCTTATTTAATTTTTAATATGTACCCATAATGTATTATGAGTTATTTATTAGTGGGTTACCCTTTTCCCCTCTCTTTTTAATGATTTCTAAAACCATGTTATATAGCCATTATGCTGCAAAACATTCGTCTGAGAACCTCTCTCTTTTTTTATCATGAAATTATCTTATTTTCTTTATGCGAATACCCATACCTATTTTAGTTGTGGGAGTATTCATAAAGACATAAAAATTTTGTATTTGGTTCTTGTATTTGACATATATAAAACCCTCATTCCTTTTCCATGGGTTATAAATGACATAACGATCAAGTTTTTAATCACTTTTAAAACGTCACAATTTTCAAATGAAACCCATTTCTTTTATTATCTATTGGTTAATTATGAGATTTTTGATTATAATATATCTGAATCACATGAAAATAAATACATATTAAGGGTGAACCCTAATACCACTCCAATGCATTGGGTAAATAATTTAATCACTAGAGATGACAAGTTTCACGATACCTTGGTGAATAACCTTGGTGAATAACCTTGGTAAATTTTATGACACCTTAGGGATGAACCTTAGTGATATGCTCATGAATGTCTAAATTAAATGTTTTATCCACATATTCAATTTATAATTCATGTTATTTTTATTATGATATTACTCTTATACCATTTCTCAAGTCTTTATGTTTTTCATCAAGTTCTTATTGATATCACAAGTAAATTGATTCCCTTGTTTTCCTTTCCGGGCCTTCTGCCCAACCTTTCATTTGATGATTGTCTCCAAGTTATGAGATGCAGTAATTTTACTTAGGATGAACTTATTATGAATCCTTAAAAGTAGATTAGAAGAATGATTAATGTTGTTTTCATGTATATTATTCTTGATTTCTAAGACACACGATGTTAAAGATCCTCTGTTTGTAAATTATAATGAAAAGACATGTAATAAAAAGGAGAGATTCCATAGTTGGTATCAAAGGATATTTTAGTTATTTATATAAATTAGGCTATGAAAAATTTAGTAATAACCCTATCTAATAGTTTAAATATATGAAAACTTCATAGTATTTTGGTGAAATATTAAGTAAGTGGTTTCCAAATGAATAAATCTCTGTCTGGATACAAACAAGTGGATGTGGCTCTGGCACAAATGTACCTATGAGTGAAAAATCTGACAAGGAGTTTCAGACTTGACTCAGAGTATCCTGGTATAAGACAACTGACCTTGCTGTACTCCTGGTTTTACACTCTCAGGGGATATGTTTGGTTAATCATAAGCTTTTTATGAACCATTATGAAGGATTTATAGAAATGAAATTGTTGTTAAAGAATAATATTTGTTTTATGCAATATTTTTAAGACATAAAATTACTTTATAATTATAAGATTCGTAATAGTAACAAATTTCTAATAAGAGAAAATTGCGAGGACGCAATTTCATTAAGGGGGAATAATGTAACGACCCGAAAAATTTACTTCTTTTATTTATGGATCTCTTTTCTCTTAATAACTTTTTATTATGTTTTACAATAAAAGCACATAGAATTACTTCAGACTGAAATTGTAGTTTTCAAAAATGATATAATTATTATAAAAAATTAAGGTATATGGAATAATGATTATTTTAATTAAATAATATAATTAAAACACCCCCTTTTAAATTTAAATGATAAAATAATTTTACATTTTTTTTATTTCAGAAATTTCACTATGCAATTTCACTATTCATTTTCTATCCGCTATTATTTTTAATAACTAAGGATTTTTATATTTAAGTCAAATTACTCATACTTAGATAATTATTATTCTTAAATAAACATCATTTTTGAGTTCTAAATATCAGAATTTATCTTGGGTGAATTTTTAGTAGTTTTCTAAGAAGTTTTAATTTTTTGATAAATAGTATTTTTTTATGAATAGTGTTTGATGAATAGTTTTATTTTTATGAATAGTAAAAAAATATTTTATTTTTAAATAACTTTTTCTGTGTAATGATTTTTGAAAAACAGACATATACAGTTGCGATCAGTAAGATATTTAGAGTCTAATGAGGTCAACTTAATTTTTTAGGTTAATAGTAACTTAACCCTTTGGAATAATAATTTTACCCTTATGAATGGTAATGAATAGTAAATTGGCCAAAAAATACAAACTTCACCCATGAATGTATAAATACAATTTAGACATCTTAAAAGTGAAAAAATGATCATTGTATAAGTATTGGTATTTTTGTATATCATAAATATTTTATTTACAATTTTATGATTAATTTAATAATTTAAAATGTAAATTTAGATTCATGAAATGTAATAATAAATTGTTACTTTATTTTATTATGTTTATATGATAATTTTATGGGACCTTGATTACTTTATAAAGGTGTTATAAAACGAGTTATAGTTTTATAGTTGTTTTTTTGAAATAAATTATGATTTTATTTAAAAATTAAATTAAAAATATTTAGAAAATTATTTTCATAAAATGAAGTTCATTTTTGAATTCAAAGAATTGATTTTAGGTCAGGGTGAATTTATGAGATTTTTATAAAATGTTTTGTTTTTTGGTGAATAGTAAAAATAAAGTTTTGAGTTTCGGTGTGATTAATGACATCATTACTGATGTAATAATTTTGGTCAACATTTGAATATTAATATATGTTATTAGGTGTCCCAAGTAGCTAGTACCATGGGAAAATACCATGGGCAAGCCCATGGTATGGAAAATATCCCCGATAAGGTTTCCCTTGGAAATTAATAAAATATTCCCTCACTTTTGCTATAAATACCAACCCATTCCATCATTAATTTCATTAAAAATTCCTCCTCAACAAAGATATGGTATTTTTACCTCCCAATGTTCCCTCAAGTCCCCCAATGTCACAACCTTATATTTTTTGAAGTTACACTTTAAGGTAAGGAAACCTTTCACCCTCCTCTTTTAAGTCATGACTTCCTTTATGTTGTGTGTTCTGGTTTCCATATTATTATGTCAAGTTATGTTATTATATGTATTTTTTAAGTTCATTTTATTTCCAAATTATGAGAGACCCTTTACACTCTCATCCACTTACTTTTTTGAATTTTAAGCAATGCCATTAGGCTGCCAAATTTTTTGTAAAAGAAATTGCATCTTCTATTTTATTTCAAGTTTCCTTTTCACGTGGTATGTCATTCAAATATCCATAACATGATATTATTTCATTTTTAATATAGAAATTAGGCTATTAAAACTTTAGTAATAACTCTATAGAAACGTTTAAATATAGGAAAACTTCCTGGTATTTTGGTGAAGTATTAAGTATGTGGTTTCCGAACAAATAAATCTTTGTCTGGATATAAATATGTAGATGTGGATCTGGAACAGATGTACCTAGGAGTGAAAACTTTAAAAAGGAGTTTTGGGCTTGACCTGGGGTATCTTGGTACAGGACAATGGGCCTTTCTGCCACTACTGGAAAAAAGGCCTATACCCACGGTTCAAAACCGTGGGTATAGCCCCCAAAACCGTGGGCTGGAACGCTGTCGGTATAGGTCCCCAGCCTATACCCACGGTTTTCCAAAACCGTGGGTATAGGTGTTCTGCCACCGTGTCAACAAAACATTCCCAATTGCCACGGTGTCAATGGCTTTTACCCACGGTTTCAAAACCGTGGGTATAGATCCTAAAATAAAGCTGCATGCGGGTTTCGATCCCACGACCTCTTCGCTGCAAAGTACCGCGTCTACCACTACCCTACTATCAATTATGTGTATATATATATATATATATAGTTAAATATAGTTATATAAACCGTGGGTATAGAGGGAAGAACCGTAGGTATAGGACTCCCACCAAAAAAAAAATCTTTCCCGCGGAAACAAAAATTTTCCCGCGCACACATGGAAAACCTATACCCACGGTTTTTCAAAACCGTGGGTATAGGTTTTTTATCCTATAACTATCCCCACGGTTCTCCTCAAAACCGTGGGGATAGGTACCCCTATACCCACGGTTCTTGAAAACCGTGGGGATAGGTACCCCTATACCCACGGTTCTTGAAAACCGTGGGTATAGGTCAATTTTCAAGACCTATCCCCACGGTTTTGGAAAACCGTGGGGATAGACCCCCCTATGCCCACAGTTTTTGAAAACCGTGGGTACAGGTCTTGAAAATTGACCTATACCCACGGTTTTCCAAAACCGTGGGTATAGGGGGTACTTATCCCCACGGTTTTGAGGAAAACTGTGGGGATAGGTCCATTTTCCAGTAGTGTGCACTCCTGGTTTTACACTCCTGGGGGATATGTTTGGTTAATCATAAGATTTTTATGAATGCATATGGGCCTCAACCCGGTTGGTGAGGACTCTTAATTGAATCCAGGCAACCCGGGGTCAAATCCAAGCAGAGGAATAATTTCCGGGTACTATAGAAACACTATAGAAGGTATTGTAGTGGTACTGTAGCAGGAACTGTACAGTACTATAGCAGGTACTATAGTTGGAACTATGTAGTACTGTAGCAGGCACTGTAGCGGGCACTGTTTGACACTATAGCAGTTAGGAATTTTCCCCCGTTTGGGCCTTCAGGCCACCAATTTAGTCCCTGAGTCCTTTAAGGACTTCGGTCCACCCAAGCCTTTGGGTCAGTAAGGCCTTTGGGCCACCTTAAGTGCAGATGAAAACTAGACAACCTACAAGGAACAAGCTCTATTGGAGGATGAGTAAGGAGTTTTCACCACAACAGAAGTTACACGGATTATAAGAATGAGAGGGTATGACACCTTCCATCAGGACAAGCCTATTCATGCACGAGGTAACTTGGCCGAATAGCCATGTGAAGGTGGACAACTGATTCATGATGATGATGCTGGGGAGGAGCAGTTCCAAGTAGATAGTCTAGGTTGTATATAATGTTTGAAGCCTACAGGCAGTGAATTCTTCTAAGGCCTACAGACCATGTAATACTTACACCTACGAGCCTTGTAAGGGTTCCACTTCACCCCTTGAAAGGTGTATTCTCAAAAAACAATAAAAAATGAAGGCCTTCAGGCCATTGGATGGATGGATAAGATTTTTATGAACCATTATGAAGGATTTATAGAAAATGAAATTGTTGTTAAAAAATAATATTTGTTTTAAGCAATATTTTTAAGACATAAAATTAATTTATAATTATAAGATTCATAATATTAATAAATTTATAATAAGAGAAAATTGCAAGGACGCAATTTCTTTAAGGGGGAAGAATGTAACGACTTGAAAAATAAATTTCTTTTATTTATGGATCTCTTTTCTCCTAATAAAATTTTATTATGTTTTACAATAAAAGAACATAAAATTACTTCAGGCCCAAATTGTAGTTTTAAAAATGATATAATTATTATAACAAATTAATGTATATGGAATAATGATTATTTTAATTAAATATTATGATTAAAACACCCCTTTTTATATTTAAATGATAAAATAATTTTACTTTTTTTATGTCAGAAATTTCACTATGCAATTTCACTATTTATTTTCTATCTGCTATTATTTTTAATAACTAAGGATTTTTATATTTAAAAGTCAAATTTCTCATACTTCGAGAATTATTATAGTTAAATAAACATCATTTTTGAATTCCAAATATCAAAATTTATCTTGGGTAAAATTTTAGTAGTTTTCTAAGATGTTTCAATTTTTTGATTAATAGTATTTTTTGATGAATAGTGTTGTATGAATAGTGTTCTTATGAAGAATAGTAAAAAATATTTTATTACTAAATAACTTTTTTTGTGTAATGATTTTAAAAAAATAGACATACACGGTTGCGATTAGTAAGATATTTAGACTCTGATGAGGCCAACTTAATTTTTTAGGCGAATTGTAACTTAACCCTTTGGTATAGTAATTTTACACTTATTAATAGTAATTAATAGTAATGAATAATAAATTGTCCAAAAAAATAAAAACTTCACCCATGAATGTATAAATACAATTTATATATCTTAAAAGTGAAAAAATGATCATAGTATAATTATTGGTATTTTTGTATGCCATAAATATTTTATTTACAATTTTATGATTAATTTAATAATTTAAAATCGAAATGTATTTTCATAAAATTTAATCATAAATTTTTACTTTATTGTTGTAAGAACCCAGACCTTCTTTTCAGGTATGTTTTTCTTTTCTGTTTGTTGTTGAGAAGAAGAGGAATTTTGGGAAGAATACTTTTAAAGTTGTAGAGGCTGTGCAGGGGTGCACGGTTGGCGCACGGTTTGTTCAAACCGTGCGGCCAACCCAAGAATCCGTGCACCCTTGACAGTGGGCTCCACACAGGCAGCGCATGGTTTGTCAAACCGTGCAGGAAAACCATGAAAAGTTCCTGGAAGAGATAGTGGGCTCCGCATGGGCGGCACACGGTTTGTCAAACTGTGCGGGCATGCCGTGCGAAGTCCCTAGGAGAGATAGTGGCAACTGCATGGTTGGCGCATGGTTTGCCAAACCGTATGGGGAAACCGTGCGGCCACTTAAAATTAGGGTTTAAAGCCCTCAGGCCGCTCGATATTCCTCTTTTCTTCTCAAACTCTCTCCCACTCGAGCCTCACTCAGGTTTTTGGGTTCTCATAGGTTGAAGGTGATCCCCCACTCGTTTTGGAGGCAAATCGAATGGGTTTTTGGGCGGATCGTAGCTGGTTCTTCTTGGGTAAGTCTCTACTCTTGGTTCCTTTGAGTTTCCCTCTAGATCTACATCTCTCTATTCCCCAGTTTTCTAGTTCTACATCCATTGTGTGTAGATCTAGGGTTCTAGTTGCCTCGGGTGTTGATTTCTAGACTTGTGGATGTTAAGGAAAGAGGTTTAGACTGTTTCCGGTGGCGTGTTCTCCAGTTTTGAGGAGGTAGAATAGCTTTTGGATCATTTTTCCGGAACCCTAAAGGTAGGTGGTTTGTGCCTTTCGGTTTAAGGTCCTTGAATATTATGTGAAATTGCAACAATACCCTTGAATGGGGTATTTTTCGTTTACCTTATTACCCATGTATTTTGCCTTCCATGCTTGTACACTCGTGTAGAGGTTAATTAGATATAAATAGAATTGATTACCATTCTTGGATGTTTTTCCATTCATGTTCTGTTTACGACCGTTTGGTCCTATTTTTCCAGTTTTTCCCATGCCTAGTGATTGTAGGATGGAGTGTGGTATTATGACATGTTGAGATGCTATAGACTGTTTATCCAAGTAGTTCTATAGGTTTACCTTGGACTTATAGCATTACTATGCATTTTCTTACACATGGCCGTGAGAACCTGTTGTAGTAGACTAAAAGGGGATAGACAAAGTGAGCTTCCCCAGAGAGTCTTGATCTTTATAGACTATAAGGGGATAGACTGTGTGAGCTTCCTCAGAGAGTCTTTGTACATTATAGACTATGATGGGGATAGACTGAGCGAGCTTCCTCAGAGAGTCTTTGTTACTTTGATTTTACCTTGAACCATTCTAGGCTATAAGGGGAATTGATTGTGGGAGCTTCCTTATAGAGTCTGTGAACAACCTGGGGCTATAAGAGGAATTGACTAAGTGAGCTTCCTTAGGGAGTCTCTTGAACTTGGGGATATAAGGGGAATTGATCATGTGTGCTTCCTCAGAGAGTCCTTGACTACCTTTGACTATAAGGTGATTGACTGTTAGCGCTTCCCCAGAGAGTCTTACTATATTCAAATATAGAACCAGAGGGGTTAGACCGAGTGTGCTGCCTAGAGGGTTGTCTCTGCTTCTTAGGCATGACCAGAGGGGATGACTGTGAGTACTTCCCAGAGGGCTGCCTGTTTGAGGTTTAGCTGTTTGTTTCACTATTGCTTGATTTGAAACTGTGGATTGTTTACTGTTTAGTATTTTCCTGTTTACTACCTTCTGTACTTTACCTGCCATATATTCACTGACTATTAGGCATAGATCTTGTGGTGGTTGCCTACTGGGATTCATCTCACACCCTATTTAGGCCATGCTTTTGGACCCAAACAGACTTTGTTGTTGCAAGTATAGATAAGGGAAAGCAGCCTTCTAATCCAGGTACTTGATTGCATTGGATCTGGAGAGCATGGGACCAAGCTGAGGCTTGAGATGCTGAGGAGTTTATCTGTTTTCCTTTTATTCTTTGATTCAGCACTGCACTCAGCATTGTGACTTGTTTGGATGTTTTCCCAAGACATATATGTATCATGCATCATTTATATATATATGTATGCTCTAATTGTTTCCTTATCTCAGTCTTCCGCTGTTTTCTGATGTTGGATGTTTACTGCTTCCGCTATTGTGTATTTTTTATCTTCCGTTGTGTTACTCTGCCAATAAGAGAATAGTTTCCCCAATATCACACCCAAGTCCCTCGTTGCTAGTCGGTAGCCTCTAGCATGCGGGGAAATGCACTTGAGGCCATGTGACCAACCGGGTACGGGGCGCCTCTGGGTGGATTTCGGAACCAGGACATTACAAAGTGGTATCAGAGAGAGGTTTTATCTTGTTTTACTATTTGGAGCCTATAGTTAGGGATATGATATAATGGGTTCTTGGTAATAAGCTGTGCTTGGGAGTAGGTAAATCTTGTATAGGGAAAATCCCTATTACTTCGTTTATTGCAATTTTACTGGTTTATAATTTTACAGTTGATTTGATTTCACCATTGGGTGATTCACATTCTTGTGCTGTTACCATGTTGTTATTGCGGTTCTATTTCTATCGCAACCCGATGAGATAAGGGTCTTCCATCTCATGAATCATATAGGCACTTGTTAGAAATCACATGCCATGCATTCTTTCCATTCCAGCTAGGATGCATTAGTGATTGAATGTTGTTGTGATAGACGTTGTGTAGATTATGCATGCTGTTGTGATAGATGCTTTGATGGAATTCCTGCTGTTTGATAGGGAATTTGTGTGTATAGTGATTTTATTAGATGGACACCAAACTTTGGTTCTTTAGGAGTTATAGGCCCTCATGGACCGGAATTTGGTGGATAATTTCTTGTCTTCCTGGTTATAACTTGTGTAAGATTCCAAGCTTTGATTCTTGGGGAGTATGGGACCTCACAGATCAGAATTTGGAACTTTCAATGTTCGTTTCAGTGTCCTATGGGTTCCAGAGTAGTTTCTAAGGCTTACTGTCCAGAAAAACCCAGAATGCACATCGTGTAGTTTTGGCTACACATCATGTGTTCTTATATTCGGTAAGAAACAATCTTTCTTAAGTACATGTTGTGTACTCCTATGTTTCAGTCCCTGTTAATCTTGTTTTGAGGTGTGCATATGACCTTGTAGAGTCAAGCCACTGAGATGTCCTCCGGTTATACTCCAGCCACAAGGCGGTGATCAGACACCAGATATGGCTGATCAAGGACTCCCAGCAGATCCTCCTGCTATGCCAGTCTTGGCACCATCAGTTATACCTAACCCAGGTTCTGATTCACAGTTTAGGGAGAGTTTTATGAAGATGATGCAGAACTTTCAAGGAGCGCAGCCTCCTGCCCCATCAATGACTGATTTGATGCGAGTTTTCCAGCAGAAACATCCTCCCACCTTCTCAGGGGAAGGAGGACCTCAGGCTATAGAGTCATGGCTTAAAGGCACATTGACGATCTTCAACCATCTTGAGGTACCACCAGAGCGGAGGGTGAAACTGACGACCTATATGCTCCGAGACTCCGCCAAGAGGTGGTGGGATGTCATCTCTCAGGAGGGACGCCATCGGAATATGTATTGGGAGTAGTTTCAGCGTATTTTATATGATTACTTCTACCTGGAGACACTGAGGACCGACTGAGCCCGGGAGTTCATGAGCTTAGAGCAGGGTACTCTTTCGGTGATGGAGTATTCCTCTCGTTTTACAGAGCTGCAACATTTCACACCTATCCCAGCAGGTGAAGAGTTGTTCCTATCTAGGAAGTTTGAAGATGGTCTCAAGAAGGAGGTCCATTCCTATGTGAATATCTTCAGGTTAACTTCGGTATCCTCTATCGTCAACCATGCACTGATCAATGAGTGCAATCTGAGGGATTCTGGAGCAGTGAGCCATGATGGTTCGACATCCAGAGTTAGTGTTCCTTCTTCTAATAGTAAAAAGCGCCGCAGGGAGCTTTATTGAGGAGAACAGAGTAGGAGAGATGCATCTTATGGTATCCAGGTAGTGTTCTACCAATGTGGAAGAAGCCGGCATACTAGGCCGCAGTGCCAGAGAGACCCGATGGAGTGCCGATCTTGCGGCAAGATGGGCCATCTGCAGCTCTTCTGTCACTTTTTCTCACCAGTAGTGGGTGATAGGGGTTAGTATATGACTCCTCATACAGGAGCAGCCCCATCAGTTTCTCACCAGTCTGGGAACTAGAGTTCTTCCGGCCGCTCCGACTGAGGTGGATGTCGCGGCCATGGTGGTCAGTCACCAGGCCACCAACGATAGCAGGGTGGATCCGCTCTGAGTAATTAGGCAGGGTCACAGGGCTGTGGAGCTGGCCAGACTTTTTTTGTGGAGTAGACCCATCAAAACCAGGATCTTGACCCCTCTACGGTTCGAGGTATGATCCTAGTAGCCTTAGTTTTATCTTCATCTCTTTTTGATACTGGTGCTACTCATAGCTTTATATCTATTGCTATCGTGGAGATCCTTGGGCTCTGTATCCTTTCTTCTGATGATGTATGGATGCTAGACACTCTGTTGGGGACTACAACGGCTAGTGTACGTCAGTTCAATGAGTTCCCTCTCGAGGTTGGTGGGTGTCACTTCCTTTGGAATCTTTATGTTCTGGAGATGACCAACTACGATTTCATTTTCGGAATGGGCTACCTAGTTCCCTTCCAGGAAGTCATTGACCGCTACCACCTAAAGGTGAGTTTTATATCACCAGAGGGTGGATCTTTTCTTCATAAGGGCGAGTGGGAAGTCTAGGCGAGTAGAGCGGTACCAGAGAATCATGGGTTAGGAGCAGTTATAGCCCAGATTTTTAGTCTTTATCTGGATGACCAGGGGACTTCACAGTTAGAATTTCCTCCAGTAGTGGATAGTTTTAGGGATGTCTTTCTAGAGGACTTTTCAGGTTTTCCTCCAGAGCATGAGGTAGACTTCTCAACTGAGCTCGTATTAGGAGAAACACAGGTGTCCATTCCTCCTTATAGGATGGCTACACCTGAGTTGTAGGAGCTCAAGAAGCAGTTGGAGGAGTTGTAGGCGAAGGGTTTTATCTGACCTAGTACTTCTCCTTGGGGTTCTCCTGCCTTGTTTGTGAAGAAGGCAGACGACACCCTTAGGCTTTATGTGGATTATCAGAAGCTGAACCAGTTGATGGTCAAGAACTGATATCCCTTGCCAAGGATCGATGATCTCTTTGATCAACTTCGAGGAGCCCGGGTGTTCTTAAAGATTGATTTGAGATCCGATTACCATCAGTTTCAGACCATCTGATATACCTCTTACGGCTTTCTAGAGTAGGTATATACTTTACGAGTATATGGTTATGTCGGTCAGTCTCACGAACACAGCTGCAGTTTTCATGAAACTGATGAACCGAGTGTTCCCTCCATACTTGGATTCCTTCGTGGTGGTTTTTGTGGACGACATCTTGGTGTACTCTCATACTCGACACGACCATGCTACCCATATTGAGATCGTTTTGAGTACACTAATAGAGAATAATTTATATGCTAATATCTCAAAATGCCACTTTTGGATGGATCAGATTCACTTCTTGGGTCATGTTATCTCAGAGACAGGAGTATCAGTAGACCCAGATAAAGTGAGGGAAATAGTTTCCTAAGAGCATCCAAAGAATGTCTTTGAGGTACGGAGTTTCCTAGGGCTGGAAAGGTACTAAAAATGCTTCATACAAGACTTTTTGTGCTTAGTAACACCACTGATAGGTCTGACCAAGAAGGGTGCAAAGTTATTATGGTCAGATTCTTGTGAGTCAGCCTTTTAGGAGGTGAAAGGGAGGTTGACTTCATCATCAATACTAGTCTTGCCAGAGCCAGGCAAGAGCTATACTGTATACTGTGATGCTTTAGGTATCAGGCTGGGAGCTGTGCTTATGCAGGGAGATGGAGTCATTACGTACGGGTCTCGGTAGTTGAGACCACATGAGAGTAATTACCTAAAGCACGATCTGGAGTTGGTAGTTGTTGTTCATGCCTTACGCTGTTGGAGACATTATCTTCTAGGAGAGCATTTTGTGGTTTTCACTAACCACAAAAGTCTCAAGTACATCTTCACTCAGTGCGATCTGAATCTAAGACAACGCAGGTGGGTTGAGTATCTTCAGTACTTTGACATTGAGCTTTCCTATACACCTGGGAAGGGAAATGCAGTGGCTGATGCATTGAGCAAGAGAACTCAGATACAGGTAGTTCAGGAGGCCAGCAGTGAGTGGCAGTTTATGGTTTTATTCTCTGAGATGCATTTGGAGGTGCACGACAGTCAGGGGAAGACGTTTCTTTCTTCTATAACTGTTACCTCTACACTTCTTGATCATGTACGAATGAGGCAGGTATCAGATTCTGAAGGCCTAGTCCTATGGGAATGCATGTCAGGAGAGGACCCTATTCCTGGATGGACAGTAGGTGAGGATGAGATCCTGAGTTTCCAGGGATGCGTATGGGTGCCAATAGACATACGCGAGGATCTGATGTGGGACTTTCATTCCTCTGTTTGGGCAGTTCATCCTAGTGTCACCAAGATGTATCATGATCTACACCGTCATTATTGGTGGCCAAGTATGAAGATGGATGTTACTGGTTTGTTCATGAGGTGTTCCACTTGTCTGCAAGTGAAAGCGGAACATCAATGACCAATATGTCTTTTACAGCAGTTACCCATTCCTGAGTGGAAGTAGAATGACGTCGCGATGGATTTCATGACCGGTTTGCTGAGATCTCCTCGAGGAAATGATGCAGTATGGGTTGTCATTGACAGACTCACGAAGGTTACTCACTTATTTCTGATCAAGGAGACCTTCAGCGTTGATGAGTTGGGACGATTGTACATTAGAGAGATTGTACGTCTACATGGAGTTCCACACTCCATCGTTTCAGACAGGGATGCACGTTTAACTTCTTGGGTCTGGCAGGGGCTTTAGAAGGCTTTGGGTACACAGGTACTTTTGAGTACAACATACCATCCCCAAATAGATGGCCAGTCTGAGCGTACGATTCAGGTGCTTGAGGACATGCTTCGAGCATGCATCCTGGATTTTGGAGGTTCTTGGGAGAAGCATATACCTCTTGTGGAGTTTGCCTATAATAATAGTTTTCATGAAACTATTCAGATGGCACCTTATGAAACTTTGTACGGTAGGCCATGCCAATCACCCCTGTGTTGGCTGGAGGCAGGAGAGGTAGCTATGCTGGGACCTCGTCTTGTCCAGGAGACCACAGAGCAGATTGAATTGATTCGGAAGAGGATGATTATTGTGAAGTCTCGTTAGAAGTCTTATGCTGATCAGTGTCGACGACCTCTAGAGTTTGAGGTCGGGGATCAGGTTTTCCTGCATGTCACACCGAGGTTGGGGCATAGAAGGATTAAGAGACAGGGTAAGCTTTTGCTGAGGTACATCGGGCCGTTTAAGGTGTTAGAGAGAGTCGGGCCGGTTGCCTATCAGTTGCAGTTTACTCAGAGGTACCAATCTATGCACGATGTCTTCCACGTTTCACAACATCGATGTTACTTTTTAGACCTGTCTCATGTCTTTCAACCTGAGGAGGTTGAGCTCGAAGGGGATGCATCATTTGAGGAGCATCCAATCCGGATTGTTGATCATAATACAAAGGTTCTCCGTGGCCGGTCTGTCCCTCTGGTACGGGTGCTATGGCAGCATGAGTGAGTACAGGACGAGACTTGGGAGAGGGAGGCCGATGTACGAGCTCAGTGGCCAGAGCTGTTCGGGGTTTCTTCTTCTGCGCCGTGATAGGAAAATTCAGGGATGAATTTCTTTAAGGGGGGAAGTTTGTAAGAACCCACACCTTCTTTTCAGGCATGTTTCTCATTTCTATTCGTTGTTGAGAAAAATAGGAATTTTGGGAAGAAAAATTTTAAAGTTGTAGAGGCTGTGAAGGGGCGCACGGTTGGCGCACAGTTTGTTCAAACCGTGCGGCTAGCCCAGGAAACCATACACCCTTGACAGTGGACTCCGCATGGGAAATGCACGGTTTGTCAAACCGTGCGGGAAAACCGTGCGAAGTTCCTGGAGGAGACAGTGGGCTCCGCACGTGTAACACACAGTTTTTCAAATCGTGCAGGCAGGCCATGCGAAGTTCCTAGGAGAGACAGTGGCAACCACACGGTTGGCGCACGGTTTTCCAAACCATGCGGGGAAACCGTGTGGCCACTTAAAATTAGGGTTTAAAGCCCCTGAGCCACTCGGTATTCTTCATTTCTTCTCCAAACTCTCTCCCACTTGAGCCTCAATCGGGTTTTTGGGTTCTCATAGGTTAAAGGTTCTCCCCCACTCGTTTTGAAGGCAAATCGAAGGGGTTTCTTGGTGGATCGAAGACGGTTCTTCTCGGGTAAGACTCTCCTCTTTGTTCCTTTGAGTTTCCCTCTAGATCTACATCTCACTATTCCCAGGTTTTCTAGATCTACACCCGTTGTGTGTATATATAGGGTTTTGGTTGCCTCGAGTGTTGATTTCTAGACTTGTGGATATTAGGGAAGGAGGTTTAAACCATTTGCAGTGGTGCGTTCGCCAGTTTTGAGGAGGTGGAATAGATTTTGGATCATTTTCACCGGAACCCTAAAGGTAGGTGGTTTGTGCCTTTCGGTTTAAGGTCCTTGAATATTATGTGCAATTGCGACAATACCCTTGAACGAGGTATTGTGCGTTTATCCTCTTACCCCTGTATTTTACCGGCCATGCTTGTATGCTCGTGTAGAGGTTAATTTGATGTAAATAGAATTGATTACCATGCTTGGATGTTTTGACATGCATGTTTTGTTTATGACCCTTTGGTCATGTTTTTCCCGTTTTTCCCATGCCTAGTGATTGTAGGATGGAGTGTGGTATTCTTACATGTTGAGATAATATAGACTGTTTTGCCAAGTAGTTTTGTAGGTTTACCTTGGCCTTATAGAATTACTATGCGTTGACTTACATGGGTCCATGAGAACTCGGTGTAGTAGACTAAAAGGGGATAGACTGAGTGAGTTTCCTCAGAGAGTCTTGATCTTTATAGACTATAAGGGGATAGACTGTGTGAGATTCCTCAGAGAGTCTTTGGACATTATAGACTATGATGGGGATAGACCGAGTGAGCTTCCTCAGAGAGTTTTTGTTTACTTTGATTTTACCTTGAACCATTCTAGGATATAAGGGGAATTGACTGAGTGTGATTCCTCAGAGAGTCTATGAACGACCTGGGGCTATGAGAGGAATTGACTGAGTAAGCTTCCTCAGAGAGTCTCTTGACCTTGGGGATATAAGGGGAATTGACCATGTGTGCTTCCTCAGAGAGTCCTTGACTACCTTTGACTATAAGGGGATTGACTGTGAGCACTTCCCCAGAGAGTCTTACTATATTCAGATATCAAACCAGAGGGGTTAGACCGAGTGTGCTGCCCAGAGGGTTGTTTGTGCTTCTTAGGTAGGACCAGAGGGGATGGCTGTGAGTACTTCCCAGAGGGCTTCCTGTTTGAGGTTTAGCTGTTTGTTTCACTGTTGCTTGATTTGAAATTGTGGATTGTTTACTATTTAGTATTTTCCTATTTACTTCCTTTTGTACTTTACCTTCCATATAATCACTGACTATTAGGCATAGATCTTATGGTGGTTGCCTACTGGGATTCGTCTCACACCCTATTTGGGCCATGCTTTTGGACCCAAACAGATTATGTTGTTGCTGGTATAGATAAGGTCAAGCACCCTTCTACTTAAGGTACTTAATTGCATTGGAACTGGAGAGCATGGGAACAAGCTGAGGCCTGTGATGCTGAGGATTTTATCTGTTTTCCTTTTGTACTTTGATTCAGTACTGTACTCAGCATTGTGACTTGTTTGGATATTTTTCCTAGATATATATTTATCATGCATCATTTATATATATATGTATGCTCTAGTTGTTTACTTATCTCAGTATTCCACTATTTTCTGAAGTTGTATTTTTACTACGTCCGCTATTGTATATTTGTTATATTTCGCTGTGTTACTCTACCAATGAGGGCATAGTTTCCCCAATATCACACCCAAGGCCCTCGCTGCCAGTTTCCAGCCTCTGGAATGTGGGTAAATGCGCTTGATGCCATGTGACCAACCAGGTACGGGGAGCCTTTGGGTGGCTTCCGGAACCGGGACGTTACAATTGTATTATGGTTATATGATAATTTTATGGGACCTTGATTACTTTCTTAAGGTTTTATAAAAAGTGTTATAGTTTTGAAGTTATTTTTTTGAAATAAATTATGTTTTTTTAAAAAATTAAATTAAAAATATTTAGAAAATTATTTTCATAAAATGGAGTTCATTTTTGAATTCAGAGCATTGATTTTTGGTTAGAATGAATTTATGATACTTTTATAAAATGTTTTGTTTTTCGGTGAATAGTAAAAATACAGTTTTGAGTTTCAGTGTGAATAATGATATCATTAATGATGTAATAATTATATTCGACTTGTGAATAGTAAGATATGTTATTAGGTGTCCCAAGTGTCCAATATCATGGGTAAATACCATGGGAAAGCCCATGGTTTTTCAAATACCACCAATGTGGCGTCCCTTTGAAATTAATAAAATATTCCATCACTTTTGCTATAAATATCAACTCATTCCTTCATTAATTTCATTAAAAATTCCTACTCAATGAAGATATGGTATTTTTACCACACAAGTAGTCCCCCCAATGTTCCCTCATGCCCCCCAAGGTCACAACCTTAGAGTTTTTGAAGTTACTCTTTAAGGTAAGGAAACCTTTCACCCTCCTCTTTTAAGTCATGACTTCCTTTATGCTGTGTCTTCTAGTTTCAATATTCTTATGTTGGGGTATGTTATTCTATATCTATTTTTATGTTAGTTTTATGTCCAAATTATGAGATACCCTTTCCACTCTCATCCACTTATTTTTTTTTTGAGTTTTAAGCAACGACGTTAGGCTGCTGAATTTTTCGTAAAAGAAATTGCATCTTTTCTTTTCTTTCAAGTTTCTTTTTTTATGTGGTATGTCATTAAAATATCAATACCATGATCTTATTTAATTTTTAATCTATAACAATACTGTATTATGATTTATTTATGAGTGGGTGACCCTTTTCCCCTCTCTTTTTAATGATTTCTAAAACCATGTTATATTGCTGTTATTCTGCAGAAATTTCATCTCAAAACCTCTCTCTTTTTTTCTCTCAAGAAAATCTCTTATTTTCTTTATGTGAATACCCAAACCCATTTTAGTTATAAGTGTATTAATAAAGACATAAATATGGTATATTTGGTTCTTGGATTTTTCATACATAAAACCCTCATTCCTTTTCCATGGGTTATAAATGACATAACGATAAAGTTTTTAAGCACTTTTAAAACGTCACAATTTTGAAATGAAACCCATTTATTTTATTATCTATGGGTTATTTATGAAATTTTTGATTATTATATATGTTACTCACATGTACATAAATACATGTTAAGGGTGTTCCCTGATAGCGCTCTAATTCATTGGGTAAATAATTTAATATCTAGAGATGACAAGTTTCACGATACCTTGGTGAATAACCATGGTAATTTTTATGACACCTTGGGGATGAAACTTGGTGATATGTTCATGAATGTCTAAATTAAATTTTGTAGCCAAATATTCAATTTATGATTCATGTTATTTTTATTATGATATGCCTCTTCTTCCATTTCTCAAGTCTCTATGTTTTTCATCAAGTTTTTATTGATATCCCAAGTAAACTAATTCCCTTGTTTTTCTTACTAGGCGTTTTGCTCACCCTTTCCTTTGATATATTTCTCCAGGTTATGATATGAAGTAATTTTTCATAGGATAAACTTATTATGAATCCTTTCAAGTGGATTAGAAGAATGATTTATGTTGTTTTAATGTATATTATTCCTGATTTCCAAGACACTATATTTTAAAGATCCTATGATTGTAAATTGTAATAAAAAGTTAGGTAATAAAAAGGTAGGATGCCATAGTTTGTATCAAAGGATAGTTTAGTTATTAATGGAAATTAGTATATGAGAAATTTATGAAGAACCCTATAGAAAAGTTTAAATATAGGAAAACTTCCTGGTATTTTGGTGAAATATTAAGTAAGTGGTTTCCCAACAAATAAATCTCTCTCTCGATACGAACAAGTTGATGTGGCTTTGGACCAGATGTACCTAGGAGTGAAAACTATGACAAGGAGTTTCGCACTTGACCCGGGGTATCCTAGTACACTACAACGGGCCTTGATGCCCTCCTGGTTTGACACTCCCAAGGGATATATTTGGTTAATCATATGCTTTTTAGGAACTATTATGAAGGATTTATAGAAAATGAAATTGTAGTTAAAGAAAAATGTTTGTTTTAAGAAAGAATTTTAAGACATAAAATTACTTTATAATTATAAGATTCACAATAGTAACAAAATTCTAATAAGAGAAAACTGAAAGGATGAAATTTCTTTAAGGGGGGAAGAATGTAACACCCTGGAAAATGTACTTCTTTTATTCATGGATCTCTTTTCTCCTAATAAATTTTTATTATGTTTTACAATCAAAACACATAAAATTACTTCAGACCAAAATTGTAGTTTTCAAAAATGATATAATTATTATAAAAAATTAATGTATATGGAATAATGATTATTTTAATTAAATAGTATGATTAAGACACCCTTTTTTAATTTTAAATGATAAAATAATTTATTTTTTTATGTCATAAATTTCACTATGCAATTTCACTATTCATTTTCTACCCACTATTATTTTTAATAACTAAGGATTTTTATATTTAAAAGTCAAATTTATCGTACTTAGAGAATTATTATGGTTAAATAAACATCATTTTTGAATTACAAATATCAAAATTTTTCTTGGGTGATTTTTTTTAGTTTTCTAAGAAGTTTCAATTTTTTGATAATTAGTATTTTTTTGATGAATAGTGTTGGATAAATAGTGTTCTTATGATGAATAGTAAAAAATATATTTTATTATTAAATAACTTTTTGTGTGTAATGATTTTTGAAAAACGGACATACATGGTTGTGATCAGTAAGATATTTAGAGTCTAATGAGGCCAACTTAATTTTTTAGGTGAATATAAACTTAACCCTTTAGAATAGTAATTTTAACCTTATGAATAGTAATGAATAGAAATTTATAGTAAAATGTCCAAAAAAATAAAAACTTCACCCATGAATGTATAAATACATTTTAGACATCTTAAAAGTGAAAAAATGATCATAATATAAGTATTGGTATATTTTTATGTTATAAATATTTTATTTAAAATTTTATGATTAATTTAATAATTTAAAATGGAAATTCATTTTCATAAAATGTAATAATAAATTGTTACTTTATTTTATTATGGTTATATGATAATTTTATGGGACCTTGATTACTTTCTCAAGGTGTTATAAAACAAGTTATAGTTTTAAAGTTGTTTTTTAAAATAAATTATGATTTTATTTAAAAATTAAATTAAAAATATTTAGAAAATTATTTCCATAAAATGAAGTTCATTTTTGAATTAAGAGCATCAATTTTAGGTTAGGGTTAATTTATGATATTTTTATAAATGACATCGTTATTGATGTAATAATGATGCAATAATTCTGGTTGACTTTTGAATAGTATTATATTTTATTAGGTGTCCCAATTCTCTAATACCATGGGAAAATACCATGTGCAATCCCTTGGTTTTTCAAATACCACCGATGAGGTGTTCCTTGGAAATTAATAAAATATTCCCTCACTTTTTCTATAAATACCAACCCATTCCTTCATTAATTTCATTCCAAATTTCTCCTCAACGAAGATATGGTCTTTTTACCTCCCAAGGAGTCCTCTCTAGGTGCCCTGAAGCCCCAAAGGTCACAACCTTAGAGTTTTTGAAGTTACTCTTTAAGTTAAGGAAACCTTTCAACCTCCTCTTTTAAGTCATGAATTCCTTTATGTTGTGTTTTCTAGTTTCCATATTATTATGTTGGGGTATGTTATTATATGCCTTTTTTTCTGTTAATTTTATGTCCAAATGATGAGAGACCCTTTACACTCTCATCCACCTATTTTTCTGAATTTTAAGCGACGTCGTTATACTGTCGTATTTTTCGTAAAAGGAATCACATATTCTCTTTTCTTTCATGTTTAATTTTCCTATATTATGTCATTAAAATATCCATACCATGATATTATTTTATTTTTTAATCTGTACCCAAACTTTATTATGATTTATTTATGAGTGGGTGACCCTTTTACCCTCTCTTTTTAATGTTTTATAAAACTATGCTATATAGCTGTTATGCTGCAGAAATTTCGTCTCAAAACCTCTCTCTGTTTTTTTCCTTAAGAAATTATCTTATTTTATTTATGTGAATACCCAAAACTATTTTAGTTCTGGGGGTATTAATTAATACATAAAAATGGTATATTTCTTTCTTTTATTTTACATACATAAAACTCTCATTCCTTTTCCATGGGTTATAAATGACATAACTATCAAGTTTTTAATAACTTTTAAAACGTCACAATTTTTAAATGAAACCCATTTATTTTATTATCTATGGGTTATTTATGAAATTTTTGATTATTATATATGTGTATCACATGAAAATAAAGACATATTAAGGGTTCAACCTGATAGTGCTCAAATTAATTGGGTAAATAATTTAATCTCTAGAGATGAAAAGTTTCACGATACCTTGGTGAGTAACCTTAGTAATTTTTATAACACCTTGGGGATGAACCTTGGTGATATGTTCTTGAATGACTAGATTAAATGTTGTAGCCACATATTCAAGTTATGATTGAAGTTATTTTTATTATTACATTACTCTTATTCCATTTCTCAAGTATTTATATTCTTCATCAAGTTCTTATTGATATCACAAGTAAACTAATTCCCTTGTTTTCCTTACCGGGCCTTCTGATCACCCTTTCCTTTGATGTATATCTCCAGGTTATGAGATGAAGTAATTTTACTTAGTATTAACTTATTATTAAGCCTCAAAAGTGTATTAGAATAATTGTTTATGTTTTTTTCATGTATATTGTTCCTAATTTCCAAGATAGTAGACTTTAAAGATCCTATGTTTGTAAATTATAATGAAAAGTTTGTAATAAAAAGAAGGAATGCCATAATCCTCTTAGTGATGCTTGAGTTATTATTTATTAGGAGCATAGGACCACAAGACCGGTCTATGGATTTTGATTTTATCTGAAGATATTTTATTTTTTGTTTTTTGTACATTTGATACATGTATTATATTGGGTTCCTATTACCACGTATTTCCTATCTTTTGTAAAGAATTACACGATCATCATTGGTATATGAAACTGTTGGATGAGATTACTTAGTTATTTATATGATAGATGTTTACTCTTTAGATATTCAAATATTTTATATGCTTATGCTTTTAATTGATATGATTATACCATTTTACTACACTCTGATCATGAGGGTATAGTCTCCCCAGTATTCTACCATAGAATCTCAATGCTAGTTGGCAGCCTATGTCATAAGAGGAGGCACGCTTGAGGCTATGCGACCCACCTACTTGGGACACCATTTAATGGATTCTAGGTAGGGATGTTACAAAGTGATATTAGATAAGTTTCTTTTCTTTTGTTTTATCTTTTGGGAATATTAGACAGGAGATCAGGAAAGTGTTAGAATTTGGTAATGAGTTGTGCCTGGGTGTAGCTAACCCACGTATAAGAAAAGTCCAAATTGCCTAGGATGGGATATGATATTCTAGTTTATGCTTGTCATAGTTGATTTTATTCAACCATTGGGAGACAGACATAATATGTAAAGTTATTTATTATTCTAATATTGATTATATTTTTTCCTTGGACCAATATGGCAAGGAATCAATGATCATGAATCATTTTAGGCTTGTAGGAAATTCACATTAAATGCATATTCCATTCCATATATGATACATTACTCAACTATATGAAATTTATTATATATTCCTTGAGTGATATACCTATTATTTGACCAACATTTTTATTGGGAAATGAGAAACATAATTGGTTACTTAAAGTGTCTGCATCAGTCTAACAACATTTTCATGCATAGATTGATGCAAACACCTTAAATAGTAAATTATGGCATGTTGATCCATGGACCATTGATCAAATGGGTTGGAACATGTTATGGTTGGGATTAAATGGACTCTACACTTTAATTTATATGGTGTATGGACCCTTATATATTGGAAATGGTGATCTATATAATTCAACCATTTAAGTGATTTTATATATAATTGAGAATGACTTGAAAGAAATTAAATTCTGAAATGAAAAGGTTACCATTAAATGGAGGTGCCAATTGAAAATTAAAGGCGTTTCCTCTATAAATTGCAATTGAAACTCTATATACCGAAACCCCTGGTTTATAGTAGATAACTTTATTTTGATCTGACCTTAGTAGTGGGTAGTAGACATTATCTCTTTTGTTATTATGATTTGTATATCAATTAGACATAGATTTAGGAGCAAACAAGGGCATGTGACATGTGTATGGGAAGGATTGTACTTATCCTATTCGTATATCAATGATCCTATTGTTATCAAATATTGTCTCAAATGTCTGCTTTACATTTTTAGAGACATGATACCATGAAAAACTCTATTTGTGCACCAGGAGGGTAGCGAAAACCATGTTCTAGAGGTGGTGTGCCTAGTTTCCTTAGTAGAAACTTCTGTAGTTACACTTGTGGAACCTCTATTTATACCTGATATGGTTGTTGATGCCCAGTTTTGAGAGGGTTTCCTACAATTTATGTAAATTGTTCAAGGAGCCCTATGACTTGACCTAAATGTGGCAGAGTTGATGTGTGAGTTTCAATAGCAGAATCCACCCACGTTTTCAAGGGATGGTGGACCATAGGCTAGGAAGTCATGGATAGAGGCCACACTATCAATTTTATATCATATTAATACACCTATTGATAAGAGAGTGAATCTATCCATGTATATGCTTCAGGATTACTCTAAGATATGTTGGGATGTGATTAATCAGATGGATCGTCATATATATGGATTGGAGGGAATTCCTGACAACCTTTTATGATTATTTTTATTCTGATATGTTTAGGGTTGATAATGCCAGAGAATTTATATATATAAATTAGAGAATCTTATCATTCATGGACTATTCTTCCATTTTTACAGATCTCCATAATTTCTAACCTATTCTATTAGGTGATGAGTTATCTAAATCTAAGTGATTCAAGGATGGTCTTAGGTATGACATCAGATCACAGGTGAATGTATTTTATCTTCCTACCACATCAAAAATATTAAATCAAGAACTTATTACTAAGAATAACATGAGGGAAGTTGGGGGGTGCAGAGAAGAGTATATTATATTATTGATCCAGTGGCTTAGTGTCAGGTGGTAGGAATTGGAATTTTGAGGTGTCTTGTGAGGAGAGTACTATCTAGAGCATGAGAGCTAGTAGTTCTATTTTCTATCATCAGTGTGGGAGGCATGAACACATGAGGAGCTAGTGTGATAGTATCCTAGTTGATTTCTGAGCCTATATTAGGATAATCTATCTGCATTGGTTTTGTGGGACCTTTCTTCTAGCATCTAGTGAGATAGGTTCTGTACCGACTCCATGTTCATGATTGGGGTCAGTAGCTTCTCATTAGGCAGGGATTTGGATTGAAACCAGATGATCAGGCCAAGGTGGTGGTCATGGAAAATGTATACAGACACCAAACTTACAGCACCAGTAGAGCATACCTGCTCAGAGTAGACATGCTATATCATAGGGTTGCAGATCATGCTAGATGTATGCAGTGAAACCGATACCTAAGGAGCATATTATTGTAAAATCTATAGTAATAGGTACTATTATGGTATCCTCTATATTAGTATCTTATATTTATGATAAATATGATTCTCATACCTTCATATATGTACCTATTGTGGGGATATTTTTTCTTGATGTTCAATTTTCCTATGGTGTTATGACACTTGATACTCCATTGGGGATTTGATTAAATAGTGTACGCTAGTGCAGGGAGTGACCCCTTGAGATAGGTGGGTGTCACTTCATATGATACCTATTTTTCCTCAATATGATAGGGTTTGACATCATTATTGAGATTAAATAGTTAGTTTCCTATCATTATTACATTGATTTCTATCACTAAAGGTTGAATTTCACATCACCATAGGATATGGTGTTTATTTATAAGGGTGAATGAGATTTATAGGATAGTCGAGTTAGACCCAAGTATCCCGGGATGGGTGGGATGATATCCCAAATTTATAGCTTATATATGGATGATCAGGTAATGTGTTATGAAAATTTAAATCTAGTGGTTGATTGTTTTAGTGACATTTTCTTGAATGACTTTTTAGGACTACCTTATGTTAGATAGGTAGAGTTTTCCATCGATTTAGTGACATGAGATGCACTGGTATCCATTCATCCTTATAGTATGGATACTACTGAGTTGTATGAGATCAAGAGGCAACTAAAGGACTTATAATAAAAGGGGTTTATATGATATAGTACTTCTCTATGGGGCTCTCTAATCATTTTCACCAAGGAGGATGGAACCCTTCGTTTATCTGTGAATTATCAGAAATTGAATCTATTGAAAATTAAGAACTGATATCCTTTTCCTTATATAGATGATCTCGTTGACCAGATCTAATGATATAGAGTGTTTTTAAATATTGATATGAGATCAGGTTATCATAATGTGCGTGTTAAACCATCAGATATACCATGTACAACATTTTGTAACAGATATGGATTATATTAGTATTTTTCCATTCCGTTCAGTCTCACGAACATTCCATTAGTTTTTATGGAACTGATGAAATGAGTTTTCAATCCATATATTGATTAATTTGTGGTGGTATTCGTGGATGGAATCTTGGTGTATTCTTACACTCGACATGACCATTCCAAACATCTTTAGATCGTATTGAGTACACTAATAGAGAATCAGTTATATGATAATATCACAAAGTACCACTTTTATATAGATAAGATTAACTTATTGGGTGATATTATATTAGAGACATGAGTATCATTTGACCTAGAGAAGGTGAGAGCTGTAGTTTTCTAGGAGATACCTAATAATTTCTTTGATATATAGAGTTTCTTGTGGATAGTTAGTTATTAAAAATGTTTCATACATGAATTATCATGCTTATAGAAACCTATTAAGGTATTGAATAAGAAGGGTGTGAGGTTTATATGGTGATATTCCTAAAATAAAACCTTTCAAGAGTTGAAAGAGATATTGAATTCAGTGCTGATCCTAATTATGCTAGATCAAGGTAGAAGCTATATAGTATATTGTGATGTATCAAGTATCATGCTGGGATAAATTATGATATAGGAGGATCAAGTCATGGTGTATGAGTCTCATCATTTAAGGCCACATGAGAGGAACTACCCAAATCATGATATTTAGTTAGCCATTTCTATTCATGACTTGAATTTTTGGAGACATTATTTATTAGGAGAGCATTTTTTGGTGTTTAAAGACCAAAAAATTATCAATTATATCTTTACACAGTGTGATTTAAATCATATGTAATGAATATGGGTTGAATACCCTGACTCCTTTGACTTAAATCATGATTATATTCTTGGAAAGGGAAATGCTATTACTGATGCTCTGAGTAGAAGGAATCAGACACATGTAGTTCAAGTGGCCAGTAGTGAGTGGTAGCTTATGGACTTGTTTTCAGAGATGCATTTAGAGGTACAAGATAGTCACAAAAAGACTGTTATATCATCCTTCTACATGTATTTTCCATGAATTACACAATTCTAGATAGGGAGAGGATGAGACAACTATTAGATTTTAAGGGATTCATACTACATAAGAGCATGGAAGGTGAGGACCGACCACTTGGTTAGACTGTTTGTGAGGACGAAATTCTACATATACATGGGTGTGTCTGGGTTCAAAAAGACATCCAAGAGGATTTGATGCAATAATTTCATGCCTCATATTGGGCATAACATCTCGAAATCACTAAATGTATCGAGACTTATGTTGCCAGTATTGGTGGATTAGTATGAAATAGGAGATAAACAGGTTTATTACTCAAGGTTCCACCAATCAGTAGGTGAAGGTAGAACATTAGTGACTAACATGAAACTTATATCCATTTTCTATTCTTGAGTATAAATGATATGATGTCACCATGTATTTTTTTCCAAGTTTTCCTAGATCACCTTAAGGAAATGATACATTTTTGGAAGTTGTTGACCAGTGGAAAAATGACACTCACTTCTTACCTATTAGAGATAACTTCTTAGTGGATGTGATAGGGAGTCTACACATTTGGGGGATCATAAACCTTCATGAAGCTCCATGTTATATCATATATGATATGGATGCTCATTTTATGTTGTGGTTATAGAAAGGTTTGTAGAAGGACTTGAGTATACAAGTGCTTATGAGAAAGACCTATTACCCTTAGACTGACAGTCATATAGAGCATACGATTCAAGTGTTAAAGGACATACTCTGTGAATGTTTCCTTGACTTTGGGGGTTCTTGGGAGAAACATATACCCCTAGTTGATTTCTCTTATGATAACATTTTTAGGCTACCATCCATATGGATCCTTACGATGCCTTATATGGTAGGCCATTCTGATCACCTCTGTGATGATTAGAGGTAGGGGAAGAAACACTACTTTGACAATGTATCATTCAAGAGGATACAAAGTAGGTGCATCTAATTAGTAAGTGCTTGATGGAATATCAATATAGAAAACATTCATATTCCAAAAGTCTTCGATGACCTATTAATTTTGAGTTATGGAATGATTTTTCTTATGTGTTTCACCAAGACCAAGGAATAGATAGATTCAAAAAAGGAAATCTATCACCTCTTTACATCAGGCCCTTTGAGATTATAGAGATATTTAGTCTGGTAGGCTATTAGTTGCAGTTACCTTAGAGGTACTAGTCCAGGTATGACATCTTCCATGTATCTCATTTTCACTGATATCATTATGATATGTTGAATATTCTTCATCCTAAGGAGGTTGAGTTGGAGGTAGATGTGTCCTTTGAGGAGAATACTATATATATTTTTGATCATAGTATAAAGGTTATTTGATGTTGTTTAGTTTCTCGGGTATGGGTGATATGGTAGCATGGCCATGTACAAGATGGGACTTAGGAGCGGGAGACCGATACACATGCTCAGGGGATAGATCTTTTCTCAGATGATCCCTTACTACCCTTAGAAGTACAAATCATGGATGAGTTGATTTAAATAGGGAATTTTATAATGAAATGACTTTTTATAAAGGTAAAAATCATTTGTTTTATATTTTTATTCCTTGGTTTTACCCTTAAATGAATTCCTAGCAAGTATAGGGAGGAAATGAGGGTGTTTGAGGCATGTCTGGAGCCCAAAGCCTTGCTTTTTGGAGAAAAAAGTTGGGCCAAAAGTTAGTAGAAATCATTCCACCTAGTGGTTAGAGTAAAATATGTAATTTTTTTCAATTAAAAATAGAGGGAACACAGTTTTACTTAATCATGTGATCCAGGATGCACACCCATGTGTGTGCTGAAAGCTTTGTAATAGAGGGAAAACACATGGTCGACACATAGTTTGTCTAACTATGTGCCATGACTGTGCAAGGGGGGTATTGTGGTAGAGTTTGGAACATGGTTGGTTCATGGTTTAACCAAACATGCATCCAAATCATGAAACCCAGTTTTTAAATGGTAAATGACCATTTTTCTCCTAATTCATTTAAGAGTCAACTCACCTCCATTATTTCTTATTTCCCCTAGTGGCTATCCCCTCTCCCTCTTATTAAATCTCCCATTCAATCCTAACCTAGGTTTTTTGATAATTTCACCATACAAAATATGATTGGAGTTTTTTTCATCTCATTTGATAGACACTAATGTGCTCATCATTCCTTAGACTCCTTTCACTATTTTCCTTTCTATCGATGATGCTATTTTGGAGCAGTATATTATGCCTTATTTTTAGGGTGTTCTTCTATTATTTTGTTTTCTTTTAATCTGGTCCAAATTAGAGGCTAATATTATATGTGTTTTCTTCTATAATATTAAGGTAGGTGTTCTATACCTTTTCCCTCAAGGCCTAGTTGTTTATACCCTTTTTTAATTATGCTACATGCCAAAATTTCTGGGTGGTGCTTTCTAAATTGATAAAACCTTGAGTTAAATGATAAATTCATGTTTAAGATATGTTGAGACACCCTTATATAAGGTTGTAGGTAGTTAACCTCAACATAAACCGCCCATGGGGTGGGTTCTTCCCTTTCAGAGTGATTATTAAACCCTTGGGGTGTGTTGAGTTTTCTTTAGATTAAATATAATTGATTGTGGTAATAAAGTGGATTGTTAAAGGATGTGAGAACCTTTTAGAACCTTGTCATTTGTGTATGAAAAGTAGGAAATGGATAATCCATTGAATTGTATATGATTATGAAGGGATTAATAAAATTATTAATGAAATGGTTTATGAATGGTGAATGTTTTGGTTATGATGATAATGGAGGGTTCACAAAATGGAATTGACGAACCACTTGGATGCCTTGGAAATTTATTCTCATTGGATCTAGATTAAATATATTATAGGGATGCCTTGTATATTTATACTCCTTATATCAAATTTTATTGACTTTTTAGGAGGCCTTGGATATTTATACTCCTTGGATCTGATGAACCATTAGGATGCCTTGAACATTTCTACTCCTTGGATTCAAATTACTTGACCCACTAGGATGCCTTGGACATTTCTACTCCATGGATCCAACCCACAAGGATGCGATGGACATTTATGCTCCTTGGATCTGATTTACATAGCTTACTTTTATGCCTTGGATATTTCTACTCCTTGGATCCTAGCTAATGTAGTCCTAATACATGATTACATGGAATATTCTATTGAGGTTTCTTACTATGCTTTACATACATACCTTATGATTTAGTTTCTTAATCATAGTGATATTTGATAGGCTGGAAAATATCACTTCTATTATTATTACTTGTACTCTTGTTATATCTACACACTACTTCATATTATATGCACACACTGGACTTGTTATAGACACTGTTGGTGGTGGCCTACTTAGTGTTATCTCATGCCCTGTTCGAGCTGTTGTTTGGTACCAGGAAAAACTTCATGGATGAAGTTAGGGATATTGGAAAGTACCCACTTAGTGATGCTTGATTGATTATTGTATAAGAGAAATGGACCAAAATATTGGGATATGGATTATGATAATATTTAGATATAGTTTCTTTTTATTTTTTTTGTACTTTTGATTCATGTATTGTATAGGATTCATATTACCATGTATTGTCCATCTTTTGTATAACGTGCCATGATCATCATTTTTATATGATACTATTGGATGATATTACTTGGTTATTTATATGATGTATGTTTATTATTTATTAGTTTAGATATTTCATATGATTTTCTATTGATTGATATGATTATAACAGTATGCTATACTTAGATAATGGGGGTATAGTCTCCTCACTATTCCACCATAGACCCTCACTGATAGTTAGTAGCCTCTGGCGTATGGGGAGGCACACTTGAATCCATGTGAACCACCAGTTTAGGGGGACCATTTAGTGTCTTCCAAGTTGAGGCATTGAATATGAGTATAAGTGATCCAAGTATTCTTTGAAGAAGTGAATGATGTGTACTAAAAGTACATGGTGAATCCATTTGGTACCTGGTCCTAACTATGTAACATGGCCCATGCCCATGCCCATGTCTGAGTACATGGTGTGTGGCCCACCACACAGTGTGTGGATCCACATAGTCTTTAGGGTGTGTACCACCTGTACATGCCAAGACACCTACCAAGGTGTACACGACGTGTGGCACGTACCACATGGCATGTAATGCCACTCAGATTCCTTGGCGTGTACACTTTGTACACATTGAGCTGGTCAGAAAGGATCACATGATGTGTGAATTGATTCATATGACACATGATAATTATCTATATGACAAAACCCTAGTGTTACATTAAAATTGACTACACAACATGTGTTCATAGGACCACATGCCGTGTAGTTGGATTTTAAATAAAACTCTTAGGATTCATTACGCGACTTACTCCATGCCTCCAATACCTTTATTTCTTCTGTGGAATTCACTATTCATCATGGATCTGAGGTTGAACAAACCTCTTTCATCATCATTGGCCTGATTCCGAAAGAATACAGTGCTCAAGAACCACCGTTGTCACACCTTATCGGTGCCACATGCCCAATTTTAGTCATAGTCTCTCGATCTGTCATCATATCTCAATCTTATCACCAATCCGAACTTGAATATATGGTAGCAATCCATTGTTCCAAGAAATGGGTGTGCGATGATTGATTTTTGGGTATTTGTTGAATTACGGGCTAAAGGAATTTCCCGTAATGAATGAAGAATGGGTTAAGAAATGTAAAAATAACAAATGTGAGGAACAAAACTCAACCAATGTTTATGCAAGCCTCGATTCATTACTATTAGAATGGATATAAAATAGATACAACATATTCAATAATAAAACCCCCCATTCCCAGATAAATCTAACCCGTGCTCGCAATACGCTCGATCCTTGAATCAATTTGTTAGTTAATTGATTCACGTTAATTATAGGAATAATTAAATGGAGAAAAATCCACATAAAAAACATCTTACCTTGAGATGGATCAATTTATAATGAAGAAAAAATAGACGCCATTTTTGTTGGCAAGATCTTCAAATCCTGATGGCGAAACAATCCCCGATCTTGATCTGATATAATGTTTCCCACCAAGAACGGTCTCATAAAGTGGTCCTATAGGTATTTAGTGTAATATTTCAAACATTGATATCTCCTCATAACCATATATTTATTGATTATTTTAGTTCGATGCATCAAAATAAATAAAACAAATAATTTAATTAATTAATTCTATTAATTCACCTGCTAATGCACTCAACCTGAATGTTCGATATACTCCAAGGTTAAGTCACGCCTAGGGTAAAACCCATGATCTAAAGTCAATAGAAGCCTCATATTTCTGATCTGAGACTCCATTCAAAAGTTATTCCACTTTTTCAGGAATACCACGTGCACAAGATATTTAATATATTTCAAAAATTAATTCTGGACTCACCGAGCCTCAGAATCACATGCTGTCTCAACATCTAGCTCTAAAAATAATATATATAATATTATAAAGTAATAATTGGAAAAATCATATTTGTTAAAATTATATTTGAAATAAATGGTTCAGAATCTTAAGATATTCCTATAATGAGGGAAAAGACATGTTACCTAGTCTTCCATAAGATAACAAGATTTGTATCTATTTAGAATATATATCTTGAATAGTTTATATATTTTAGATACCCTTATACATTCTTATTAATAGAAGATAATTAATATTACAGGGACATAATTTATTTAAGGGGATAATGAAACACCTCTATATTTTGGAATATTTTTTTTCTAAATTAATATTATGCTCCATATCTTATTTCACATGTAACACCAAACTAAAAAAAACCACTACATATTTTATAAACACTGTTAAAAAAATTATATGAATAATAAAACCTCTAAAAAATAAAAAATATATTAACATATAAAAAATGATTACATTTAGAGGATATATATTTAATGTGATTTAATATTTAAAAGGATTGTTCATTCACAAATAACTATTTAAATAATTATTAATTTAATTCAAACATTTTAAAATGATTAATATGATAATATATAATATTTAAATATGTTAAATAATATATTAACATTCCTTAAATTAGAAATTATTATGAAATAATATTAATAACACATAATGTTTAAGAAGACCATTTTATAATAAAAGTTGTTTTCTTTATATTTTAAATTTTCATTTATATGACAATTTTATATATTATATAATTTGAATTCTGAAAAATAAAATTAATTTTTAAATCCAGTATATCAAAATTATCTTAGGGTGAATTTTTGGTTTTTCTCTAAAATAATTTATTTTTAGGTGAATAGTTAAAATATAGTTTTCATTAAAACTATAACATTTATAACTATATAAAAACGTAAGTATAACATAAAAACTTATAATTTTTTATCATGATTAAAAAATTATTTATGAAGTGAAATTTAAAATTTAAAATTATTATGTTGAATTTATAAATCTCATGTTTAACATTTTAAAAATAAAGATTTATTTATAATAAAAACTATTTTTTAGTTTTTCTTTTTTAATTAAGTTTTCTTTAGCCTAAATTAGGTTCTTAATTTATTTTAAATTCACATAAATCAAATTTTTTTAATAATAAACTAATTAATTTCATTAAAATAAAAAACATTGATATTTTTTCCAAAACATAATATTTATGCTTAAAAATACACTTTCTAAAAACGAGTTTTTACGTGTTACATGCACTAATGTTAAAATTAATTTTTATTACACATAAATTTCATTTTATAAAATGGATTTAATATTTTGAATTAGTAGGTACAAATTATTTAATAATTCCTATTTTCTTTTTAGGAATTAAAAGTAAATTACTTTGGTAAAAATTTATTACTATGCAAAACATTGATATTTTTACTTCACATTCCATGTGATACATGTGCTCTCTTTATATTAAAATGTTATATTTACAAAAATGTCACAACCTTCACCTATAAAAGGCGATCACCTACACACTATTTATCCACTCATTATAAATAATTTTATTGACAAAAATCTTCTATATTATCTCTTAAACTCTTTCTAAATTTCTTATAATCCTTTTTCTTTCAAAAATACCAAGCTAAGGGGCCTTAAGGTGTTACCAAAGGGAGAGCATCCAAAGGGAGAGGTAATGTTCTCAACCAAGACCTCTTAATTATTTTCTTCTTCTACTCCCTAAAACCTAATATATCCATGAAATTATGATAACAATGGTATTATTAATATTCTATAATGTTATTATACTATTGGGACATCCATTTTATATGTTTCTCCAAAACCATTCGAAAAATGATGATGTAGTCATGTGTAGGTGAAAACTACCACCTCTATAAATGACATACTTGATTTTTCACCACCTACCTATAAATATAGTTCTAAAATTCTATTTAAAGGATTATTATTAGATTTATAACATTATTAACATTCTTAAACTATAAACAATTCCCCATCTTCCTCCATATCTATGGAAAATGAACATGTTGCCCATGCGTACATGCAGACTACTGCCTACACAAAAGTAATGAATTTCATTTTTAACTATATTCATTTATTATTTCCAAATATATTATAAATTGATCAAACACCTTAAAAAAATATAAATAAGATCATTAATCTTCTATAATAATGATATTATTTCAAAATAATCACTTTCTTAACCATACTCACCAATAGATAATATGTTGTTCTTTTTTGGGTCGATTTAACCACCTACATGAACATTTATATACATTTCTATCATGGATTAATAAAAAACAAAATTACTAGTGATATTGTAAAATAATACATAAATAATGTTTTTTTGGTTATGGAATGGAAATAGTAATATCAGACCTGTTATTTAGATACCACCCCTCATTCATCAAAAACAATGAAACAAGTTTGTCACTAACTTCTTCATCATGAATAATACCTAAAATAATTATGAAATAAAATCAAAACATTATAAATCATTATAAAAAATATATTCTAGCACCTATAATTATATAATAATGATAAACTCAAGATTTTTAAATAATAATCGATACTGCCATTTCGAAACTAATACTAAACAAAACAATCAAAACTAATAACATATGATTATGAAAATAAAATATAAATAACTAAAATATTTGTAATAAATTATTAAAAATAAATTTTATAAAAGTTTATAGGTATGAATAAAGTTCTAAAATAAGAAATTAATATAGTTATTTTGGTTATACATGAGGTTAAAGCACATTTGGCTAATCTGGAATAAAAGGTAAGGGGTTTTGTTAACTCAATTATAGTTAATTGAGTTATGATTGTTATTTATTATTATAAGTTGGGTATGTTATTCCCTATGATTATATCATTTTAAAATTACTAATTATTTTTTTCTGGATTTTAATTTCTATCACATAAAATTATTTTCAAATGTTACATACTTAATGAATTATGATGTTCATAAGAGTGTTTAATATTAATTACTTTATTTAAGACATATTTTGTTTATACACCTAATTTCATTTAAATAGTCCGTGTACTGCATATTAGATATAAAATACCATTAATTTTATTTTATTCATGGTATTTAAAGTTCAATTTCAAGTCCTCTCTTTCAAGGGTATTTTATTAAAACGTTTCTTAATCCATAAAGGATATTGATAACTAAAAACTTCCACCTTTGAGTTATGATATTTATTCTTGAAATTATTTATCCCAATCTTGGGTTCTTCCACCATAAAATTTTATTATATTTTATTTTCTATTTCAATCTAGGGAAAAATAAAATTTTAATTTAAAGCTCATTCTATGATGAAATTGTTTCTCATAAAAGTATAACGTGGTTAAGAATAATTCTCTTCCTTCCCAAGTAATATCTTTGTCTTCCAAATACATGTTTTATATTCCTACCAATGTTCTCTTGTATATTTGTAAAACCAATTATGTGATATATATTTTTATCTTCACATTTCAATTTTTATCTTTTCAAAAGGAAGTTTTATTACCCTTTTAATGATGCCGAATTTCAATAAATGTATTTTAATATATTAAAAAGGTTTTCTTTCCATGTTCCTTTATTTTATTTTACACTACACATTCCCTTGATATAGTAATTATATATTTTCATGGATCCATTATTGAAATTTATTTTTAAAATTAAATTATTTCAAAATTTTTTGTAACACCTTTTTAAAAATGAATTTTTAAAGTGACCACCACTTCATATTTTACGCCAAAGATATTTTTTTTCTAAAACTCTTTTATGATTTTTCTTCCATTTTTCTATTTATCTATAAAGGATTTATTTACTTGAAAATTATTATTCATTAATCAACCTCTAAGTTTTATTATAAAATCTTCTTTTAGGGTGATTGAATTTTGGGTATCAACTATTTTCACTATTGTAGTCAATTTCTATGATACCATCTAAAAAATGTTACAAAAATCATATTTATTTCCATGGGTTCATTATGATGTGATGAATGGTTGTTTTCATTTGGAATGAATATATGTGGATTATTTATGGGTGGTTTCCTATATCTCCCTCCAATGAATTTGTAAGGACCCGACCTTAGTTGCTCAGAGTCGGTGCCTTATTTTATTACATTGGCATATAAATAAGGAATATGCATCTCGAAGGACCGAGTAATTTAGTAGATTTGGAAACACGATACATACATAAATTCAACATTACAAATTAAAATTGAAAACAATTTCGAAACTCCTTTGACAACTTCTATAACTCTTAGGTTATTTCTACATGTCATTCATAATATACCTCTTCATGTCCTGAGAAAATGAAACATTAGAAAGGAGTGATATCAAATGCTAAATAAGGGTAAGAAATACGAAAAATGATAGCATAAGTATTAGGCATGGTGAATAATTGAAAACACATGCCTTTAAAAATAAACTTGAACATAATATAACAAGAATATAAGCTGAGTAAATATTTCCATAATAAAAAATAATAATGGGTATTATACAAGTCGAATAACCTCATGAACTATGTATTTATATCATCATAATGAGGGAAATTCATATTCCAAACATTCTAAAACCTAAAGTCAAGGCCTCGTCCAAGAAATCTAAAAATGGCCAATGCCTTGTCCAAAACCATATCTAAAAATGGGAAAGGCCTAGGCCAATTCCTTATCTATTTGTCTCATGAGACCTACATATGCATTAAGGGGATATAGTGGGACCCACCCATCGCATAATAAGTCCAATGCATTCCTAATATGAGCAGGTATAAACATAAACAACATATATATTCATATTGAAACTAACATATAAAATGTAAATAACTTCCCTGAACATTAAGCATAAACATTAAACATTTGGAGTAAATTGGTGAATGGTTTTAGGATAGAAAATGTCACGACCCAACCCTACCCGGGCTCGAGCCGCAACTACCCCAAGCCCGCCTCCATAGGCCAGGGGCTGGCGACTAGCGCCGAAGGCACAACAAATCGGGGAGGCCTTTGCCTAAGTACCTGTACACACGCACGCAGCAAACTCAATGCAAAAGTGTAGAGTAAAAAGGAAAAGAAAAGGGAAACTCCTATAAATAAACCACAATGAGCATCGACCTCTAATAGTACAAAGTATAGACTGAAAAGAAAAGGGGCAAAAAATGCGCCCAACTAGAAAAGTGTCACAACGCGGCAACAGGTAAACAAAAGAAAAACAGCCAGAAGGGGTCCCCCACCTGGGACCTAACCACGACCACCGCACGCGGTCCAAGCTCCCAAGCTCCTATGCTCCACTGAAGCCACGCTCCACCTGTCCGTCGTCTGCAAGGGCACACCAAGTGAGGGCAAAGCCCAAACAGGGGTGAGTATAAAAATACTCAATAGGATACCTCGAAGGCTCGAGGGAGCAACAAGAGGAGGTACCAAAGGGTGAGCAGTAGAGCGAATAAGGGAAAAGTAAAGGAGTCCAACCGAGGGTGCAGTAAAGAGTCCAGATCTACCCAACAAAAAGAGTCACCGACAGTTTTAGAAGTAACACCATCATTGATGACTAGCATCCCGCACGTCTTCCCTGAACCGCAAGACAAGGGGCTCAATCACCACACCTTGACACTATCCGCTTTGGGCGGCACTGACTCGCCCACACGGTTTTAGGTCGCGTCATAAGAACGCGTCTCGGTGGGGAAAGCGCCCCTCGAACTTGAGAGTTCTAGGGAAAGTCAAACCACACCTCATCAGTGCCCTGTAGTCGAGAGGTCTCCTCAAAGTCAAAGCCGTCACAACACTGACCCGTATAACCAAGGGTCCCGCTCCGGTAATCACGGAGGAAAGCCACAGACTAGCCTAGTCGAGAGGACTGAGTCTGGAATGCAAACCGGTGTCCCCACTGCCCAGCCTTGCTGGAGGGTAATTCATAACCAGATATCGGGTGTCCCACTGCCCAGCCCTGCTGGAGGGTAAACCCTAATACATCGTCAAGCGACCCACTGCCCAGCCCCACTGGAGGGTAAACCATATCAAGATACTGGGTGACCCACTGCCCAACCTTACTGGAGGGTAAATCATAACACATCATCCAGCGACCCACTGCCCAGCCCTGCTGGAGGGTAGACCTTAATACATCATCAGGCAACCCACTGCACAGCCCCGCTGGAGGGTAGACCTGGAATAAGTCGACAGGCGACCCACTGCCCAGCCGTGCTGGAGGGTAGACCTGGAACTAGATGATGGGCGACCCACTGCCCAGCCCCGCTGGAGGGTAGACCCTAAGAGGTCGTCGGGTGACCCACTGCCTAGTCTCTGCTAGAGGGTAGACCCTAAGTGCTTAGGGTGACCCACTGCCCAGTCTCTGTTGGAGGCTAAACCCTAGAAGTTAGCGAGTAACCCACTGCCCAGCCCTGCTGGAGGGTAAACCCGAAGAAATCGATGAGTAACCCACTGCCCAGCCCCACTGGAGGGTAAAACTCAGAAATGCTCTGGCCATCTCTACTAGAGGGTATAACACTGGACACTCGAACACGGAGTGGGTATCACGCAACCACCCAAATCCAGAACAACTCTCCCAAAATAGGTTCAGCGCCTGTTCCATCACGGGGTGCCACTAGCACCGCTACCGGCCAATCCATCGAGAACGAAACCAGGGGGAGACCACTCAACTCGTGAGATCGACTACTTACTCGCCTCCAACGGATATTCGATGGAAAAGTTTCCAACACTGCCTCATGCCCGAACGACGTCCCGCGATCCCGAGCCTCGGCCCCGAAAACAGTCGGGCGCATCACACCATTGCGATCCCCTCAGGAAAACACGTTAAAAGAACTAATCACTTGAGTGTAACGGATATCCGGAGAAAAAGGTGCATCCCGGCGCACCGCACATGAGCGGTGCCATGTGGGACCCGCATCCCGGTCCCGAAACTCAACGAACGGATCGCACCATTGCGATCCTCTCAAAAAATAACACGAAATGGACTATTCACTTGTCCAAAACGGTCGCCCGGTGATAAAGCTGGAAATCACCGGCAAATCCCGAAACGGACCTCACGGGGCCCGCACTGTCGTGCAGAATTACAGTGGGCAGACAGTGCCAACGCGATGCCCTCGGAAAAACACCCAACATCGACTACTCGCACGCCCCGAACGGACGTCCGAGGAAAAAGTCGCAAAAAGTTGCATGCAGCTCAAAAGACGGGTCATGGGGCCCGCGCCTCAACTCCGGATTCAACACCCGGAACCACCCTAGAAACCTCCGCCTCGACGCTGGGGTTCCAACGCCGCTGACGGTGCTTAAACCGGACGTCGGATGCGTCCGTGCCGTCCAAGACAAGTTTCCCCCGGAAAACGACAAACCGCTTAAAGACGCGTCGCGCCTCCGCGACCCCTTGTTTCGGGAATTAAAAATTCCCAAAACCATCTCAAAGCATTCCCCTCGATGTGAGGTCCACACTGCCACTAACGGCGTGTGAAACAGACGCCCGTAGCTTTCGCTACGGGCGTCGGAAATTCCAAAAGGGGGGGGGGGGTAACCCCCTTGGGCCGGACCGGCCCGGTCCGGCCGGTCCGCCCCGCTCGAATCGGCCCGCTCCGGCCGGATCGATGGGACAGCTGCCCGACCGCCTCCCACAAGTCACCCCATCCGTGCCGCGCGGGCGGTTCTTCCACCTACCGGCCGACAGGCCGGTCGGCCTTCCACGCGGAGACCCGCGTCGCGCGGGTCTCTGTCCAGCCGCGGGGTCGTGCGCCTGCGACCCCGCCGTCTCCTCTCGCCGGCTCCCGTAGCCGGCGCCCTCAGCCGGCGAGCCGAGCCGCCCCGCACCGTGGAGGTGCCACCCAGCCGGCCGGATGGCCGGCCTACCTTCCTCCGCGCCCGCTGCCGCGCCGCCTCCCCGGAACCACCGTCCGCCGCCAGTATCCGCCGGAAATCCAGATTTCCGGCTGGAACTTCCCGGGACTGCCCCGGGCACCCCGGGACTCGGATTTTCGATCCGAGAAGAGCGTCAGAAACCTTATAACATGATCTATGCGACTACAAGATTGGATCGAAGATCGGTCAGCAATTAGACACTAAAATTTGAATTCAAAGAGGGGTTTGAAATTTAAAACGCAAACGAACACCGCCTACCTCGTTGGGCTTCGCCCGGAGCTTCGCGTCGATCCGCCGGCACCACCACACCTTGCCGGAGTCACCTAAACAGAGATCGCCTCACCGGATCTGCCTCGTCGGAGGTGAAGGAGGGGGAGGAGGGTTTGAGGAAGAAGAAGAAGAAGAAGAAGGGGGGTGGGGGTGTTTAAGTACAAATCACTTAAACGCCCGCCCGACAGCCCCGAACCCGAACTCCCGACGGGGTCAGGATTTAGCCTCCCCTAGGCTAAGAACCACGCTCTGAGTGCAACAGTGGTCTCGTAATTTTATTCCGAGATCCCGTTCAAAAGTTATTAAACTTAGCGCCCGAGGCCGCCAAATTACGAAAACGCCCCTGGGGCCATTTTTCACAAACGGCCCGCGCCCGCGAAACTTATACCCATTCTAGGGTAAACGGCACGCTCCGAACTCAACGGTTCCCTCGATTTTCTAATCCGAGCCACCATTTAAGAGATACCTGCGTTTCAACATTAAACGAATTAATTAATTAATTAATTAATCCGTTTAACGTTCCAGAAGCGGGCGAGAGCTCCAAACATCCCGCGTCGACAAGTTTTATGTCGTTACTAGGGTAAACACCCCATTCCGGACCCATACGTACACTCGGATCTCTGATCCAGAACTTCTTTTAGGAGTTATATCATTTATTTAGCATTTCCAGTGTGAACGCACTGAAAATTTAATTCCGGCCACTCTGGGGCTCGGAATCGCACGCCGTCTGAAGGCGCTGCTCTGGAATATCATCAAGAATATTCCAAAGTCTTTAGTAGCATAAACCAGGTTCTTAAATTATTCCCTCCTTCAATCTTTTCATCCCCGAAAAGCAAAACTAGGGAGTAACACAGGGTACTAAGCCCACACCTGGCTTTCCCGTACCCAGAAGAACTCACGCACAGCTCTGCGTCACCCCACACAGACCAAAGGATTGATCTGTTCATGCTAGGTTGTCCCTTTCCGACATCATGCACCCACTCCAGACTTTGGGGTTAGGGCAAGGCGGTAGGGTACCTCCCCGTCCCTTTTCACGGTGTCAAACGGCCCGAAGGCCCTCGGGGGTAGCTCACCTCCCCGGTCCAACCTCTACGTCGCACGCCGTGATAGGAATCACCGCTTGGGCATGGGCAAGGCCCGGTGATTCCCTCCTTCAGAATATCCATATGGTGAAGCACCCAAGGATATCTGGTCACGCAAGATTTCACAGCCGATGTCTCTCAACCAAGACTCTCTTATACGCTCGGAAGCGAAGGAGTCAACACCGTTGACGAAAGGAAAATGTCTCACGCCTTTTTCCTTACCAACACAGGGTTACACCCGACGCCCTGCGTCACCCTGGTAACACCTCAAACAAGGAGCAGGGAGAAAATCCTTTCACACGCAGAGCCTAACAATTCTACTGAAAGAAGTAGTAGAGTTGTAAGGGGTACCTCTCACCATCCCATGCTCTGCAAAATCGTAGACATCCAAGCTCGCGGCTACCCGCGGTCCCAACCGTCAGCTCCCGGAGCCTGACGTGGACCGCCTAGTGGTGACGGGGAGATCTCGTAATGTCATCCCCCACCTCTAGCTCCTCCCGCTCCTCTACTAGCACCACCTCTCTGGGTACTACTCTGATCACGGCGCTGCCTCTGCCGTGGTGGTGCGCCTGCTGCCTGCCCGAAGCTCTCAGCAACTCGGGTTGGGCAGTCTCATGCCAAGTGACCTCGCCCGTCACAAGAATAGCACTAGCGCTCTCTAGGCTTCCCTGGTGTCCTCCGGCGCCACTGTGGTGTACGACCACGGCCCGGGATCCACTCACGGAAGGGCATCCTCGGCTGAGGCCCTGCGCCTTTTCGCCACAGTGGTATACGACCACATCTCCGAAACCGGCAGTGGGAAGGCCACCTGCAACGAAGTCCTGTCCCCCGGTGCCTGCTAGCTATGACAGATGTCCCGGCTCCGTCGCGCCCACTGCCACTACCAACCGCAAAACATGATAGGAATCCCTTTGTCACCAGCGTCTGCTCTTGCACCCCGACATATGTGGAAATGCTCAAGGGTTGTATGACAGAACGAATCTCTCAGCAGAGACCCTTCTCAAACTTTCGTGCTCGGAAGTTGTCGTCATGGACCAAGTCCGGGTAAAAGCGTGCATGGTCTGCAAAACTAGCCGCGTACTCGGCCACCATCATCCCTCCCAGCTGAAACTGTAGGAGCTCCTGAATCCGAATGGAGTGAAAGAAGGAGGGTCAAAACTCCTCACGGAGCAATAACTGAAAGTCGTCCAACGAAAGCGACGACTCGTAAAGAATTTGAGTCACCAGACTCCACCAACGCCGAGATGCTACACGAAAAAGGGTGGCTTCCAAAGCCACTATCTGATCTGTCGGCGTCTGCACAAGCCTGAAAAGGCGAACCATTGCCTCGAGCCAAACCTCTGCTGCCCGAGGGTCTGGCTCACCACTGAACCTCAGCGGTCGCTGCCGCTGGAACTCACGGAGAGCGCTCAACCTGCGCTCAAGCTCAGCCTACTCTGCTGAAACTGCCTACTGCTCAACAGGTGGGGGTGCTGCTACCAGCCCACCCGGAGAAAGGGGCTCACATGATGGGTCCTGGACTGTGGCCTTGTAGCTCACAGGGTCGTCGTCATGCACCCAAGATGGTATCTTGGCTGGCTATCTTCGCGGAGACATCCTGAATATTATCAAGGAGTACCGCGGTCAGATGAGCATACATGTATATACCAATAGCAACGATGGAGAGCTGACTCAAGAAAGACAGTCAAAGACTCAATCCTATGTTATGCACAAACCAATCTCCCTGCAAAAAGTGTCTCAGCATGCCGAGTCGACAAGCGGGTTGTCATGGTCCTGGTGAATGCATACGTCGGCCACTGCACCATCACTGGACTCCCTGGCCTGAGAGTCGCTCTCGAGACACGTTAATACTGTTGCCCTATATCCCAACAAATTCCTCTTTTAGGGACGTCCGCACAACGTCCCAAGGAACGAACCACCTCTAATACAACTTTTTCATGACCCGACCCTACCCGGGCTCGAGCCGCAACTACCCCAAGCCCGCCTCCATAGGCCAGGGGCTGGCGACTAGCGCCGAAGGCACAACAACTCGGGGAGGCCTTTGCCTAAGTACCTGTACACACGCACGCAACAAAATCAATGCAAAAGTGCAGAGTAAAAAAGGAAAAGCAAAGGGAAACTGCTATAAATAAACCACAATGAGCATCGACCTCTAACAGTACAAAGTACAGACTGAAAAGAAAAGGGGAAAAACATGCGTCCAACCAGAAAAGTGCCACAACCCGGCAACAGGTAAACAAAATAAAAACAGCTAGAAGGGGTCCCCCACCTAGGACCTAACCACGACCACCGCACGCGGTCCAAGATCCCAAGATCCTACGCTTCATTGAAGCCACGCTCCACCTATCCGTCGTCTGCAAGGGCACACCAAGTGCGGGCAAAGCCCAAGCAGGGGTGAGTATAAAAATACTCAGTAGGATACCCCGAAGGCTCGAGGGAGCAACAATAGGAGGTACCGAAGGGTGAGCAGTAGAGCGAATAAGGGAAAAGTAAAGGAGTCCAACCGAGGGTTCAGTAAAGAGTCCAGCTCAACCCAACAAAAAGAGTCACCGACAGTCCCAGAAGTAACACCATCATCGATGCCCAGCATCCCGCACGTCTGCCCTGAACCACAAGCCAAGGGGATCAATCACCACACCTTGACATTATCCGCTTTGGGCGGCACTGACTCGCCCGCACGGTTTTAGGTCGCATCACAAGAACGCGTCTCGGTGGGGAAAGCGCCCCTCGAACTTGAGAGTTCTAGAGAAAGTCAAACCACACCTCGTCACTGCCCTGCAGTCGAGAGGTCTCCTCAAAGTCAAAGCCGTCACAACACTGACCCGTATAACCAAGGGTCCCGCTACGGTAATAATGGAAGAAATCCACAGACTAGCCTAGTCGAGAGGATTGAGTCTGGAATGCCAACCGGTATCCCCACTACCCAGCCCTGCTGGAGGGTAAACCCTAATACATCGTCAAGCGACCCACTGCCCAGCCCCGCTGGAGGGTAAACCATATCAAGATACTGGGTGACCCACTGCCCAGCCTTGCTGGAGGGTAAACCATAACACATCATCCGGTGACCCACTTCCCAGCCCTACTGAAGGGTAGACCTTAATACATCATCAGGAGACCCACTACCCAGCCCCGCTGGAGGGTAGACCTGGAATAAGTCGACAGACGACCAACTGCCCAGCCGTGCTGGAGGGTAGACCTGGAACTAGAGGATGGGCGACCCACTGCCCAGCCCCGCTGGAGGGTAGACCCTAAGAGGTCGTCGGTTGACCCACTGCCCAGTCTCTACTGGAGGGTAGACCCTAAGTGCGTCGGGTGACCCACTGCCCAGTATCTGCTGGAGTGTAAACCCTAGAAGTCAGCGAGTAACCCACTGCCCAGCCCCGCTGGAGGGTAAACCCGAAGAAGTCGATGAGTAACCCACTGCCCAGCCCCGCTGGAGGGTAAAACTCAGAACTGCTCTGGCCATCTCTACTGGAGGGTATAACACTGGACACCCGAACACGGAGTGGGTATCACGCAACCAACCAACTCCAGAACAACTCTCCCAAAAGAGGTTCAGCGCCTGTTCCATCACGGGGTGCCACTAGCACCGCTACCGGCCAATCCATCGAGAAAGAAACCAGGGGGAGACCACTCAACCCTGCTGGTCAACAAACAAGCACAGAGCCAGGGAAACTCCACCCTGCTGGTCAAACAAACACATCGAGGGACCCTCTACGTTGCGAGAGGTCAAAATACGCAAAGCAGAACACGGCACGCACATGGGGCCCACACGACGTGGGTCCCCAAGTCAACCCCAACCAAGCGCACAAACATCTCAGGTACAACCCACACGTACCTCCAAGCGCTCCCGTATACTCCCATAGTATACCTCGTTCCAACCCATAGGCTATTGTGCACACGACACCCAACGTCAACGCGAAGGCATGACATAACAACTCCAACCTGCCACCTCATTGGCTGAGGCACGACCAACCACATCTCATGAACCATTTATTTCACTCTCCCAAGAGTGCGCGATCACACGCCAAGGGTCCGCTACAAACAAGGTAGGGAGAACCACCGCTAGAGCACCTTCCATGCTTCCACATTTAACAATATCGCGCAAGAGGCTCCACATGACCAATCGGATCACACCGTTGTAATCCTCGCGGAAAAACTCACGAGATCGACTACTTACTTGCCTCCAACGGATATCCGACGGAAAATTCGCCAACACCGCCTCACGCCCGAATGGCGTCCCGCGATCCCGAGCCTCGACCCCAAAAACAGTTGGGCGCATCACACCATTGCGATCCCCTCAGGAAAACACGTCAAAAGCACTACTCACTTGAGTGCAACGGATATCTGGAGAAAAAGGTGCATCCCGGCGCACCGAACATGAGTGGTGCCATGTGGGACCCGCATCCCGGTCCAGAAACTCAACGAACGGATCGCACCGTTGTGATCCTCTCGAAAAATTAGACGAAATGGACTATTCACTTGTCCAAAACGGTCGCCCGGTGATAAAGCTGGAAATCACCGTCAAATCCCGAAACGGCCCTCGTGAGGCCCGCACTGTCATGCGGAATTACAGCGGGCAGACTGCGCCAATGCGATTCCCTCGGAAAAACACCCAACATCGACTGCTCACACGCCCCGAACGTACGTCTGAGGAAAAAGTCGCTAAAAGCTGCACGCAACTCAAAAGACGGGCCGTGGGGCCTGCGCCTCAACTCCAGCTTCAACGCCCAGAACCACCCTGGAAACCTCCACCTTGACGCCGGGGTTCCAACACCGCTGACGATGCTTAAACCGGACGTCGGACGCATCCGTGCCGTCCAAGACAAGTTTCCCCCGGAAAACGACAAACCGCTTAAAGACGCGTCGCGCCTCCGCGGCCCCTTGTTTCCAGAATTAAAAATTCCCGAAGCCATCTCAAAGCGTTCCCCTCGATGCGAGGTCCACGCTGCCGCTGACGGCGCGTGAAACGGACGCCCGCAGCTTTCGCTACGGGCGTCAGAAATTCCAAAAGGGGGGGGGGTAACCCCTTTGGGCCGGACCGGCCCGGTCCGGCCGGTCCGCCCCGCTCGAACCGGCCCGCTCCGGCCGCCTCCCACAAGTCACCCCGCCCGTGCCGCGCGGTCGGTTCTTCCACCAACCGGCCGACAGGCCGGTCGGCCTTCCACGCGGAGACCCGCATCGTGCGGGTCTCTGTCCAGCCGCGACCCCGCCGTCTCCTCTCACCGGCTCCCGCAGCCGGCGCCCTCAACCGGCGAGCCGAGCCGCCCCGCACCATGGAGGTGCCGCCCAGCCATCCGAATGGCCGGCCGGCCTTCCGCCGCGCCCGCTGCCGCACCGCCTCCCCGGAACCACCGTCCGCCGCCAGTATCCGTCGGAAATCCAGATTTCCGGCCAGAACTTCCCGGGACTGCCCCGGGCACCCCGGGACTCAGATTTTCGATCCGAGAAGAGGTTCGGAAACCTTAGAACATGATCTACGCGACTACGGGCTTGGATCGAATATCAGGAAGCAATTAGACACTAAAATTTGAATTCAAAGAGGGGTTCAAAATTTAAAACGCAAACGAACACCGCCTACCTCGCTGGGCTTCACCCGGAGCTTCGCGTCGATCCGCCGGCACCACCGCACCTTGCTGGAGTCACCTCGCCGGAGCTCGCCTCGCCGGAGCTGCCTTGTCGGAGTTGAAGGAGGGGGAGGAGGGTTTGAGGAAGAAGAATAAGAAGAAGAAGGGGGGTGGGGGTGTTTAAGTACAAATCACTTAAACGCCCGCCCGACAGCCCTGAACCCAAACTCCCGACGGGGTCTGGATTTAGCCTCCCCTAGGCTAAGAACCACGCTCTGAGCGCAACGGCGGTCTCTTAATTTTATTCTGAGACCCCGTTCAAAAGTTATTAAACTTAGCGCTCGAGTCCACCAAATTACGAAAACGCCCCTGGGGCCATTTTTCACAAACGACCCACACCCACGGAACTTATACCCCTCCTAGGGTAAACGGAACGCTCCGAACTCAACAGTGCCCTCAGTTTTCCAATCCGATCCACCATTTAAGAGATACCTGCGTTTCAACATTAAACGAATTAATTAATTAATTAATTAATTCGTTTAACGTTCCAGAAGAGGGCGAGGGGTCTAAACACCCCGCGCCGACAAGTTTTATGTCGTTCCTATGGTAAAAACCCCATTACGGACCCATCCGTACACTCAGATCTCTGATCCGGAACTCCGTTTAGGAGTTATCTCATTTATTTAGCATTTCTAGTGTGAACGCACTGAAAATTTAATTCCGGCCACTCTGGGGATCGGAATCGCACGCTGTATGAAGGCGCTGCTCTGGAATATCGTCAAGAATATTCCAAAGTCTTTCGTAGAAAAAACCAGGTTCTTACAGAAAGTCCATAGTATAACTATTAATAAACCATTAAATTAAATATTGTAGGTGATATCATATATAATAATCAAAAAGAGTTTTGAAATAGATAAAGATACTCTTATAAAATCATTAAGTAATTCTTAAGATAAATACTCTTTTACTTTGAAAAGAAGAGTTCTTTTGGAAAAGTATTTGTATAAAACCAGAATTAAAGTAAGATACTATTTTCATAATAAAATGAGTTATTTTATAAATATAATGGTTTTAAAAAACATATTATATAGTGTGCTATAAAATAGGTAAGAATTTGAGAAATTCCCTTTAAATGGGCTTGTATTTCAGAATGAATTTTGAAAGTTCAGTTTAAAACATGTGACTCCCCATAAAATAAAGAAGGATTCTGGTTGGTAAACATATATAGAACACTAAAATATAATTTAATAGTATTAATTAATAATAAATAATAATTTAATTGAGGTAAGTATACAATAAAAGTAACTTGAATGAAAATGGAGGTTCGGTTGGAAAACCCTTACCTTAAGTCTGAATATGTTCGGCTCTTTAATTTAAGGTCTTGGAATATAAAATTAGACTTATTAATAACTCAATTAATAACATATTAGACATTTTTTAGTTTATAAAAATTTTATTAAGTCCATTTTTCCTTATTGATAAGCTATTAGATTGAATTCTGTCGTTCCAGAGTGTTTGTTTCCTTGGTTTTCATGATCAGTATATTTGTATATGAATAAGGATGTTTATGTGGAAAGAATGTAATTATATATAATTGAAATTATATATTATTTATGAACATCCATAAGTGTTAATGGTTATATATAGAATTTTTTTACATGGTATGAGTATGAATCATTGGATGAAATGACAACCACTTAGATTATTTGGCGGTATTTGGATTATTATGAACTAGTTTTGTCATATGAATTAATACTATGTACATATTCTGGAACCTGAATATTAAGTAGGTTATAATACATATATTATAGTCTGGTTCAACTATAAAAATGGTTTCATTACCAGTAATGAAGGATAAATTTAAGAACAAAACTTTGTCTTCCACAAAGGTTGTAAATTGGAACCTCACAGACGATGATTTCATTTATAAACGAGAGAGAGAGAGAGTGATAAGATTGATAATGGTTATTAAATTAACATGGTATAATTTTAGTATATATATGATACTGGAGTTATAAGGATCAATTGTATAGATTAAGTTAGGATAGAATAATAAAATAAGATAAATTGAAATGAAACTAAATGAAAAAGAAAGATGCTTTACCTCTTGAAATAACCTCCTTGAAAATATCCTTAAGGGAAGAAGTTTTGGTCTTTTGGAAAGACCAAGAGCTCCTAGATGTAGGGAGAGACTAGATAAGGGTATTTTGGCAGATTTTAAGGATCTTAAAGGATTATAGGAGTGAATATAAGAGGGGAATGAGGGAGAAATTTATAGTGGAGGAGAGGAGGGGTTTTACATTATTTTAATCATTATTTTAATATTTTTGTTCTAGACTATGAATAGTATTTTTTCTTGTAATAAAAATATAAAAGAGAGGTTGTGAGTTCGAACATAGCTTGATTACATCATTCATGATGTCATAAATAGTGTATTTAACTGATAATTTGTATTTATGGTATTTTACAATATTTCACTATTCATCCAAAATTCAAGAATTTTAGAAAAATACCAAAAATTCACCCTAACCATTTTTTGACATGTAGAATTAAAAAAATGAACTCCATTTTTGAAAATAATTTTCTAAATATTATTAAATTTATTTTTAAATAAAATCATACTTTATTCAAAAATTAACAATTTTAAAACTATAACTCATTTTATATCACCTTGAAAAATTAATCAAGATGTCATTATATTATAGCCTTAATAAAATAAAATAACAATATTATTTACTATTCATAAGGGTTATATTAATATTCATAAGGGTATGTTACTATTCACTAAAAAATCACGTGGGTTCTATCAGACTTCAAATAACTTACTGATCGCAACTCTAGATGACTGATTTTTGAAATTCAAAACATAGTAAAGGTGAAATTATGTTTAAAGGATAGTTTATAACAAAGTTTTTTTTGTAGGGACTCAGTGTTCCCTTCATTCAATATTTATTTTCAAAACCTTGGTGTGTTACATTCTCTCCTCCTTACAAAAATTTCATCCTCTAAATTCACAGAATGTTACCTCACAAAATGATTTGGGTAGGTCTTCATCATAAGCTCCTCATGCTCCCATATCACCTCTTAAATTTTATGATTTTTCCGAAGTATCTTTACCAGTGAAGTCATCTGATTCCTCAACACTTGTTATTTAGTGTCCAGAATCTAGATAGTCTCTTCACAATACAATAAGTCAGGTTCCAATTCTATAACTTCAGAAGTGAGGACATGCATTGGGTCTGGCATGTAATTTCTCAACAATGACACATGAAACACAATGTGTAATTTTGTAAGGCTAGGTGGAATTTAAAAATGATATGAAATAGCTCAATTTCTATCTAGGATTTCTAAAGGGCCAATATACCTGGGGCTCAGTTTCTATTTCTTCCCAAATATTATAACACCCTTCCATGGAGATACCTTTAAGAAAACATGATTTCCTACTTTAAATTAAAAATCCTTCCTTTGATTATTAGCATATCTCTTTTTACTACATTGAGCTTCTTTGATATGGGTTTGAATAGTCTTTACCATTGTTGTTGTTTCCTCCACAATCTCTGGCCCCACAAGCTTCCTTTCACTAACTTCATCCCAACATGTTGGTGTACGACATATCTTCTCGTACAATGATTCATATGGTGCAATTTGAATACTTGAACGGAAACTATTATTTTAGGAAAACTCTAATAAACGTAAATATTTATCCCACATACCTTGAAATTCAAGCGAACATGATAACAACATTTCCTATAAGGTTTCGATTGTCCTTTCTGATTGCCCGTTAGTTTGTGGGTGATAAGCTGCACTCAATCAAAGATCAATATACAAATATTTATAGATAATTTCCCATAATTTAGATGTAAATCATGGATTACAATCAGAAACAATCGATATAGGTGATCCATGAAGTATCACAACTTCATTGATATAGGGTCGTGCTAGGCGCTCCAGTAGAAAATCCTGCCTTATAACAAGGAAATGTGTAGATTTCATAAGTCGATCAACAATTACCCATATTGCATCATTATTCTTTGGAGTTTTGGGTAATCAAATGAAAAAATACATGGTGATGCCATCCCATTTACATGTAGGAATAAGTATAGGATTCATGACTTCTTTTGAATGTTGCCTTTCACCCTTCACTTGTTGAAAAACTAAACATCTTGATACATAATCCACAATTTCCCTCTTCATGTTATCCCACTAGAAATATTCCATCAAATATCTATACATCTTAGTGTTACTGGGATTTATGGATAAATTCAAACTATGGGAATCATACAATAACTTCCTTTTTAGATCAGGTATAGTTGGAACACAAAGCCTCTTCCCAAATCTCAAAACACCATATTCACACACAAAGTCAGACATCTTCCCATCATTCACAAAAAATACTTTTCTTATTAAGGTTCTCATCATTAGGCTAAGAACTATTAATACTTTATATTAAAGACAGTTGGGAAACCATTTGGAAAATTAGTGACGTTTCATCTTCTTTGATAATTCCCATATTTATCCTCACTAGATCAATGTTCAAAGGATCCTCATCAATCCACATTTTGTTGAGAACTCCATGATCCTTCCTTCTCAATGTATAAGATACCTTGTTTACCTTTCCTGGGTGGTAGTGTATGGTACAATAATAACCATTGAGTAGTTCAAGACATATCCTTTGACTTATGTTGAGTTATTTATGTGAGAAGATATATTTTAAACTCTTACGATCCATATATATCTCACATTTTTCTCCATAGAGATAATGTTTCCATATCTTAAGAGAAAATATTACAGATTCTAACTCAGGATCACGAGTAGGATATTTTTGTTCATTAATTTTTAACTACCTTGATACATAAGTAATAAATCTATCATTCTGCATAAGGAAACAACCAAGTCCTTTCTTTGATGCATCACTATAGATCATAAATTCACCATTCCCTGATGGTAGAGTTAGGATTAGAGAATTTACTAATATCCTCTTTAATTACTCAAAACATTTCACACATTCTTTTTTACTATACAAACTTAACCCCTTTACGTGTAAGCTTGGTCAATGGGTTGCCTAAACGGGCAAAGTTTTGAACGAAATGTCGATAATAACCTTATAAACCAATAAAACTATGTACCTCAGTTATGTTCGTTGGAGTAGGCCATTCTTGCAAAACCTTTGTATTAGCAGGATCAATAGATATTCCATACTTAGAGGCAATGTGTATAAGAAAAGAAACTAATTAAATCCAAAATTCACACTTACTAAACTTCCCATATAATTCATTTCTTTTAAGAGTCTTCAGAATAGTGCGTAAGTGATTTTCATGATCTTCATAGATTTTGGATTATACCAAGTTATCATCAATAAATATCACCACAAATCCATCATGATATTACTTTAAAACTCTATTAATTATATCAATGAAAACCGGGGGTGCATTAGTCAGTTCAAAAGGCATTACTGTAAACTCGTAATGCCCATACTTAGTTCGAAATGCTGTCTTTAGAATGTATTCCTTCCTTAATATCAACTAATGATATCCAGATCGAAGGTAAATATTCAAAAAATATTGGAATCCATGAATTTGATCAAATAAATAATCAATGTGGGGTAGGGGATACATGTTCTTTATTGTTATATCATTGATCTCCCTGTAGTCAATGCACAACCTTATAGATCCATATTTCTTCTTGATAAAAAGAAGTGGGGATCCCCATGGGGAAACACTAGGGTGTATATATCCTTTATCACTAAATTAATTTAGCTGTTTCTTTAGTTCTACTAATTCCACAGTATCCATTTTATAAGGAGTCTTTGATATAGGTCTTGAACTAGGAATTAAATCAATAGAGAACTCAACCTCCCACTCTAAAGGATGTCCAGGTAAATCCTCTAGAAACACATCAACATATTATTTCATAATAGGTACATCCTCTATTTGAACATTTATTTCCTCACCCATAGATATTGTGTTCCCTTAATCCCCAATAATTTAATTCATTTGAGCTATAGGGGGTGGATCTTGATGAGAATCAGATGATGATGTTTCTATCCTAAAGATAAGGGATTCCACATCATCCTAAAAAATTATAACCTCCTTCTTCTTGCAATAAATTTTTTCATCATGGTTCGAAATACAATCCATACTGAAGATTATATCAAATTCAATCATGGTTATGAAAATAAAATCAATAGATAAAGCACGTTTATATGCCATAATGGGGACTGCCTGATACAACTTTGTTACAGTGATACTTCCATTAAGAGTTTTGATTTACAACTACCTTATTAAATCAAATTGGAAATATCTAATTTTCTTACCAAACTGGGAATATATGAAAGAATACGATGATCCAGAATCAAATAATGCATTAGCTAGGTTTGAGGAAACAATTAAAGTACCTTCCACCACATCATTAGGAACTTCAATATCAATAGTTGTGATCACATAAACTTCTCCCTAATCTCTTGGCCTTTTCTATGTCATATTTTCTTTATTATTTGGAAAATTATTAAAATAGTTTACCATATCCCTAAAATTATAGCATTGAATATCAAGAGATTCTTTCTTCCCCTTGAAATTCTCCAGAAATATGTCTTTCTGTCCACATTTGTCGCATACTCTTTTTCCTTTTAATCAGGAACTAGGGTGTTTCCTTCCACAATTATCACAGGGTGGAAATTTGAATCTTCCCTTCTTCCCCATTTCCTTATTTACTTTTCCAGATTTTTCAGAAGCCCTCTTCTTTTATTTCTTTCCCTTAAATTCATAAGACTTAGAGAATTCATTTTTTGTCTTGATATCACATGAAACTATATCTTCATATGATGAGAAACCTTGGGAGAATAGTTCCCATTAAAGTAATGACTTTAGTATATAAAATAATAAATAAATCTTGCTCCTTGGATTATGTATGTAGTCCACAACATTCCTTGATAACCTTGTAATGTTTTCTTCATACTTTGCGACATTATCATCTTTCTTTTGCCTCAAATTCAGAAACTACCTTTCCATATTCATTCGCTATTCAAGAGGAAAGTATTTATCTAAGAAAATTTATTTAAATTTACTACATTCCATGTTTTCTATTTATTCATCCTCATTTTTTTTGAATTAGTGACCACCATTGATCAGAATATCCTGATAGAAAATAAAATTCCATAACAACCTTCTCCCTTTTGTTACTTCCCAAAGCGAGAAATATCTTCTCTAAGGAACTTATCTAATACCCCGCTATTAATGGGTTTCTAGGCACATTAAATGATGGTGTTTGTTGTCTTATAAAGTTATCTAACATAGCTCCTCCACACTGTGGATCCAGATTCTCCATACAGGTAAGGTTGTTGCTCATAACCTGAGTAAGTTTTCCCAGTATAGTTATAAGTTTCTCCAAACCAGTCGCTGCTCCAGAGCCAACATTATTAAATTGTATAGGAGGGAAATATCTACATCGGATACATGAATTCATGAGGTTTCTATTCCTTCTACTAGGATCTATTTCTAAATAATTTCATACACTTGATTAGGTTATGAATCATAATGATTTATCTCAACTTAGAAAAATACTTAACATTAATTGAAATCCTATGCATGGATAATCCCAAAATATTAAAAATGGTTTATTTGAGGAAAAATTTACATTTAAATCCTTCATAATGGATTGTAAAGAAAATATGAATTATCCTAATAATATCCTATGGGATTGTAAAACCAGGTGTGTAGTAAGGCCCGTTGTTGTGTACCAAGATACCCCAGGTCAAACCCGAAACTCCTTGTCAGAGTTTTCACTCCTAGGCACATTTGTTCTAGAACCACACCCAATTGTAGTATCCAGACATGGATGTATTTTCTAGAAATATCAATGTAATATATTCCTTACCAAAATTTCAGGATTTTCTAGTATGTTTATCCATAAAGACTATCTTAGGGGTTTGTTCTCTAATCTATGTTTTCTAAATATAGTTTCAATGTTTTCTTCTAAACTTACTTTGATTCCAACTGTAAGGACCAGACCCCAGTTTCCCAGAGCCAGTGCCTTATTTTATTATATTGGAATATAAACTAGGAATATTCATTTGGAAGGACCGATTAGTTTAGTATCTTTGGAAACCAAATACATACATAAGTTCAAAATTACAACTTGAAATGGAAAACAATTTAGAAATTCCTTTGACAACTTCCATAAATCCTAGGTTATTTAAAAATGTCAATCATAATATACCTCTTCATGTATTAGGAAAATGAAATATAAGAAATTGGTGTAATAAAATTCTCAGTAAGTGTAAGAAATACAGTGGATGAAAATATAAACATTATGCGTGGTGAATAACTGAAAACACATGCCTTAAAAGATAAACATGAACATAATATTATAAGATTATGAGATGAGTAAATATTGTCACAATAAAACATAATCATGGGTATTATATTGGTCAAATAACCTCATGAAATATGAATTTATATCTTCATAATAAGGGAAATGCATATGCTAGACATTCTGAAACATACCGTCAATGCCTTATCTAAGAAATATAAAAATGATTAAGGCCTCATCCAAAACCATATCTAAAAATGGGCAAGGCCTCAGCCTAGTCCATATCCATTTGTCTCATTAGACATACCGATGCATAGAGGGGATATATAGGGACCCACCCATAAAATAATAAGTCCAATGCATTCCTTATATGAGTGGCAATAAACATAAACAATATATACATTCATATTGAAACTATCATATGAAATGTAAATAACTTTCCCCGAACATTATGTATAAACACTAACCATTCAGAGTAAATTGATGAATAGTTTTAGGATAGAACATACACATTAAAACTAATAATAAACCATTAAATTAAATATGGTATATGATATCATACATAAGAGTCAACAAGAGTGTTGAAATATATAAAGATACTCTTATAAAATCATTGAGTAATTCTTGAGATAAATACTCTTTTACTTTAAAAAGAAGAGTTATTTTGGAAAAGTATTTGTATAAAACCATAATTTAAGTAAAATAATATTTTAATAATAAAATGAGTGATTTTATAAAGATAATGGTTTCTAAAAACATATTATATGGTGCCCTTTAAAATAGGTAAGAATTTGAGAAATTCCCTTGAAACGAGCTTGTATAATTGGAAAGAATTTTGAAAGTTACTTTTAAAACATGTAAATACCCATAAAATAAAGAATCATTCTGATTGGTAAACATATATATAACACTCAAACATAATTTAAAAGGAGTAATTAATAATACATAAGAACTTAATTGATATAAGTAGACAATAAAAGTAACCCGAATGAAAATGGAGGTTTGGGTGGAAAACCCTTACCTTATGTCCGAATGTGTTCTACTCTTGAACTTAAGGTCCTGGAATATGAAATTAGACTTATTAATAAATTAATTCAAAACCTATTAGACATGTATTTAGTTTATTATAATTTTATTAAGTTTATTTATGTCCTTATTTATAATCTATAAGATTGAATTCTGTCGTTCCATAGTGTTTGTTTCCTTGGTTTTCATGATCGGTATATCTGTATATGAGTATGGATATTAATGTGGAAAGGATGTAATTATACTGAATTGAAATTATATATTATTTATGAAAATATATAAGTGTTAATGTTTATATATATATATATATATATATCATTTTTTTACATTGTATGAGGATGAATCATTGGATGAAATTACAATCACTTAGATTATTTGGTAGTATATGGATTATTATGAACTAGTTTTATCATATGAATTAATACTATGTACATATACTAGAACCTGAAAATTAATTAGGTTATAATACATATATTGTAGTCTATTTCAACCATAAAAATGGTTTCATGACCAGTAATTAAGGATAAATTGAATTATGAAACTTTGTCATCCACAAAGGTTGTAAATTGGAACCTTAGAGATGATGATCTCATTTATAAAAGAGAGAGGGAGTGAGAAGATTGATAATGGTTATTACATTAACATGGTGTAATTCTAGTATATATATTATACTAGAGTTTTAAGGTTTATTGGATAGATGAAGTTAGTAGAGAATAAGAAAGGAAGGTAAATTGAAATGACACTAAATAAAAAATAAAGATGCTTTACCTCTTGAAATAATCTCCTTGAGAACCTCCTTAATGGAATGAGTTTTGGTATTTTGGAAATAAAAAGAGCTCCTGGATGTGGGGAGTGATTAGGGAAGGTTATTTGGGTATAACTTTGAGGAGATTCAAGTCTTAGAGGAGTGAAGATAAGAAGGGAATTAGGGTGGTATTTATAGTGGCATAGAGAAGGGGTTTTACATTATTTTAATTATTATTTTAATATTTTTGCTCAAGAATATAAATAGTCTTGGTCATTATGATCAAAATAGTAAATATAGCATGTGAGTTCAAACCTAGTTTTCTTACATCATTCATGATATCATAAATAGTGTATTTAACTGATAATTTTTATATACTGTATTTTATCGCATCTCACTATTCATAAAAAATTCAAGAATTTTAGAAATATCCAAAAAATTCACCCTAACCATTTTTCAATGTGTATAATTAAAAAGTGAATTGAATTTTTTAAAAATAATTTTCTAAATATGATTAATTTAATTTTTAAATAAAATCATACTTTATTCAAAAATTAACAAGTTTAAAATTGTAACTCATTTTATATCATCTTGAAAAATTAATCAATCTATAATTATCTTATAGCCTTAATAAAATAAAATAAAAATATGATTTACTATTCATAAGAGTTATATTACTATTCATATTACTATTCATAAGGGTATGTTACTATTCACTAAAAAATCATGTTGGTTATATCAGACTCCAAATAACTTATTGATTGCAACTCTAGATGACGATTTTTTGAAATTCAAACCATAGTATAGGTGAAGTTATATTTAACAGACAATTTATAAAAAAGTTTTTTTTGTATGGACTCAGTGTTTCATGCATTAAATATTTATTTTCAAAACCTTGGGGTGTTACATTCTCTCCTCCTTACAAAAATTTCATCCTCAAAATTCACAGAATGTTACCTCATAAAAAGATTTGGGTAGGTCTTAATCATAATCTCCTTAGGCTCCCATGTTGCATCTTCAATTTTATGATTTTTCCAAACTATCTTTACCAGTCAAGTGTTCTAATTCCTCAACACTTGTTATTTAGTGTCCAGAATCTGGATAGGCTCTTCAAAGTACAATAATTCAGGTTCCAATTATATACCTTTAGAAGTGAGGACATGCATGGGTCTGGAATGTACTTTCTCAATAGTGATACACGGAATACATTGTGTACTTTAGTCAGGCTAGGCGGAATTTCCAAATGATATGCAAAAGCTCCAATTCTCTCTAGGATTTCAAAAAGGCCAATATGCATGTGGCTCAATTTCCCTTTCTTCCCAAATCTTATAACACCCTTATATGGAGATACCTTTAAGAAAACATGATCACCTACTTGAAATTCCAAATCCATCATTAGATTATCACCATACCTCTTTTTCCTACTTTGAGATTCTTTGATATTGGTTTGAATAGTCTTTAGCTTTACCGTTGTTTCCTCTACAAGCTCTGGGCCTATAAGCTTCCTTTCACCAACTTCATCCCAACATATTGGTGTACGATATATCTTCCCATACAATTCTTCATATAGTGCCATTTTAATACTTGAATGAAAACTATTATTGTAGGAAAACTCCAATAAAGGTAAATATTGATCCCAAATACCTTGAAAGTCAAGTGAACATGATCTCAACATGTCATATAAGGTTTAGATCATCCTTTCTAATTGCTCATCAATTTGTGGGTGATAATCTATAATCAATTGAAGCTTGGTATCCAAATATTTCTGAAGACTTTTCCAGAATTTTGATGTAAATTGTGGATCATGATCATCAATAATCGAGAGAGGTGCTCCATGAAGTCTCAAAAATTCATTGATATAGAGTCTTTCTAGGCGATCCAGTGGAAAATCCTCCCTTACAACGAGGAAATGTGCAGATTTTATAAGTTGGTCAACAATTACCCATATTGCATAATTATTCCTTGGAGTTTTCAGTAATCGAATGACAAAATCCAGGGTTATGTAATCCCATTTTCATGTAGGAATGGGTAGAGGTTTCATGAATCCTTTTGGATGTTTTCTTTCAGCCTTCACTTGTTGATATAATAAACATCTTGATATACAATCCAAAATTTCCCTCTTCATGTTATAACACCAGAAATGTTCATTAAAATCTATATAAATCTTAGTGATACCAAGATGTATGGAGAAATTTAAACTATAGGAATCATCCAATAACTCCCTTTTTTAGCTCGGGTATAGTTGGAACAAAAAGCCTCTTCCCAAATTTTAGAACATCATCTTCACACAAAAAGTCACCCATCTTCCCATATTTCACAACATTAATTTTCTTTTGAAGGTTCTCACTATCAGGATAAGAACTTTTAATCCTTTCTAATAAAGACGGTTGGGAAACCATTTGAAAAAGTAGTGATGTTTCTCCTTCTTTGATAATTCTCATATACATCCTCACTAGATCCATGCACAAAGGATCCTTTTCAATCCTAATTTTGTTGAGAACTCCATGATCCTTACTTCTCAATAAATTAGATACCTTGTTTTCCTTTCCTAGGTGGAAGTGTATGGTACAATCATAATCCTTGAGTAGTTTAAGCCATCACCTTTTCCTCATGTTTAGTTATTTCTGTGAGAAGGTATATTAAAAACTCTTATGATCTAAATATATTTCACATTTTTCTATATATAGAAAATGTCCTCATATATTCAGAGTAGAGATTATAGATTCTAACTCAAGATTACGAGTAGGATTGTTTTGTTCATGAATTTTTAACTACCTTGATGCATAGGCAATAACTTTATCATTCCGGATAAGGATACAACCAAGTCCTTTCTTTGATGCATCACTATAGATCACAAATACACCATTACCCAATGGTAGAGTTAAGATCCAATAATTAACTAATATCCTCTTAAATTCCTCAAAACATTCCTCACATTATTTTTTCTATATGAACATAACCCCTTTACATGTAATCTTTGTCATTGGGTTGGCTAAACAGGAAAATTTATAAATGAAATTATGATGATAACTAGCCAAACCAATAAAACTACATACCTTAGTTATGTTCATTGGAGTAGTCCATTATTACAGAGCCTTTTTCTTTATAGGATCAATATATATTCCATCTTTAGAGATAATGTTTCCAAGAAAGGAAACTGATTGAATCCAAAATTCACAATTTCTAAACTTTCCATATAATTAATTTATTCGAAGAGTGTTCAGAATAGTTTTCAAGTGATTTTCATGATATTTATAGATTTTGAAGTATACCAAGATATCATATATAAATACCACCAAAATTACATCAAGATATTCCTTGAAAAATCTATTCATTATATCCATGAAAACTGAGGGTGAATTAGTTAGTCTAAAAGGCATTACTATAAACTCATAATTTCCATACCTGGTTCAAAATGCTTTCTTTGGAATGTATTTCTTCCTTACTAGAAACTGATGATATCTAGATCAAATTCCAATCCTTAAAAAATATTGGGATCCATGAATTTGATCAAATAAATCATTAATGTGAGTTAGGGGATACTTGTTCTTTATTGTAATAGCATTGATCTCCCTATAGTCAATGCACAACCTCATAGATCCATCATTCTTCTTGATGAAAAGAACATGGGCTCTATATGGAGGAACACTAGGGAGAATAAATACTTTATCACTCAATTCATATAGTTTTTTCTTCATTTTTACTAATTCTACAGTGGCCATTCTATAAGGAGTATTTGATATATGCCTTGAACTAGGAATTAAATTAATAGATAACTCAACTTCTTGCTTCAGAGGATGTCTAGGTAAATCCTCTGGAATAACATCAACATATTTTTGTATAATAGGTACATACTATATTTGAACATTAATTTCCTTACCCATAGATATTGTGTTCCCTTCCTACCCAATAATTTAATTTAGTGGAGCTAAAATGGGTGGATCTAGATAAGAATCAGATGGTGGTGTCTCTATCCTAAATATAAGGGATTCCACATCATTCTCAAAAATTGTAACCTCCTTCTTATTGAAATAAATTTTTGCATCATTGTTCTAAATACAATACATAATGAGGATTATATCAAAGTAAATCATGGTTATGACAATAAAATAAAAAGATAAAGCATGTTTATATGCTATAATGGGGACTGCCAGACACAACTTTGTTGCAATGATACTTCCCTTAGGAGTTTTTACTAATAACTACCTTATTAAATCAAATAGAAAATATCTAATTTTCATGGAAAATTGGGAATATATTAAAGAATGTGATGATCCAGAATAAAATAAAGCATTGGCTAAGATTGGGTAAACGATTAAAGTACCTTCCACCACATCATTAGGAACTTCAATATCAGTAGTTGTGATTGAATAAGCTTATCCCTACCCTCTTGGTATTTTTTGTGGAATTTTTCCTTGAATATTTGGAAAATATTTAGCATAGTGTCCCATATCCCTAAAATTATATCATTCAACATTAATATATTCTTTCTTCCCCTTGTAATTTCCATCAATATGGCCTTTCTGTCCACATTTGTAGCATACTTATTTTCTTTTTAAGCAAGGAATAGGGTGTTTCCTTCCATAATTATCATAGGGTGGAAATTCGACTATTCCCTCCTTCCCCATTTCCTTATTTCCTTTTCCAGAGTTTTCAGAAGCACTCTTATTCTCTTTCTTTCCCTTAAAGTCATAAGACTTGGAGAATTCCTTTTCTGTCTTAATAGCACATGAAACTATAATTTCATATGATGAGAAACTTTGGGAGACCAGTGCCCATCAGAGGAATGGATTTAGGCCATCAAATAATAGATCAATATTGCTCCTTGGATTACGTATGTAGTCCACAACATGGCTTTCTAACCTTGTAAATTTAGCTTCATACTTTTAAACTTTCTCATCTTCCTTTTGCCTCAAATTCAGAAACTTCCTTTCCATATCCACTCGCTATTCATGAGGAAAGTGTTTTTCTAAGAAAAGTTCTTTAAATACACTCCATTCCGTGTTTTATATTTCTTACTCCTTTTTTTTGTTTTGAATTAGGAACCACCACTGACCAACATCTCCTGAAAAACGATAAACTTCAATGACAATATTCTCAATTTCATTACTTCCCAAAGCAAGAAATATGTTCTCTAAGGAACTTATTCACTACTCCGCTACGAATGGGTTTTTAGTACCATTAAATGATTGAGGATATTTTATCATAAAGAGATATAACATATCTCCTTAATATTGTGGACCCAGATGCTTCATACAGGTAAGGTTATTGTCCATAACATGAGTAAGTTGTCCTAGTATAGTTATAAGTTTCTCTGCACCAGTCGTAGATCCAGAGCCAACATCATTATCTTTTATAGGAGAGAAATCCATACATGAGATATGCACATTCATGTAGTTTCCATTCCTTCCACTAGGCTCCATTTCTAAATAATTTCATACACAATATTAGGTTACGAATCATAGTGTACTATCAAAACTTTGAAAAAATACTTAACAAAAATTGAAATCCTATGCATGGATAATCCCATAATCTTAAACATGGTTTCTTTAAGGAAAAATTTACATTAAAATCATTCATAATTTCTTATAAAGAAAATATGAATTATCCTAAGCATATCTCCTGGGAGTTTCAAACCAAGTGTGTAGTAAGACCCGTTGTTGTGTACCAGGATACCCTAGGTCAAGCCCGAAACTCCTTGTCAGAGTTTTCACTCCTAGGTACATCTGTGCCAGAACCAAGTCCACTTATAGTATTTAGATTGGGATGTATTTTCTAGAAATATCCTCATAATATATTCCTTACCAAAATTCTAGGATGTTATAGTATGTTTATCCTCAAATACTATCTTAGGGGTTTTTTCTCTAATCTATGTTATGTAAATCTAGTTTCCAAGTTTTATACTAAACTTCCTTTGATACCAACTGTAAGGACCCGAACCCTATTGATCAGATCTGGTGCCTTATTTTATTAAATTGGCATATAAAAAAGGAATATGTATCCTGAAGGACAAATAATTTTAGTATCTTTGGAAATGTGATACATAAATAAGTTCAACCTTACAACTTGAAATGGAAAATAATTTAAAAACTCCTCTGACAACTTCCATAACCCAAGGTTATTTCTGCATGCCATTCATAATACACCTCTTCATGTACTGGAAAAATGAAACACATGAAAGGGGTGAGATCAAATGCTCAGTAAGGGTAATAAATACAATAGACGATAACATAAAAATTAGGTATGGTGAATAATTAAAAAAACCTGACTTTAAAAATAAACTTGAATATAATGTTAAAGGAATAAAAGTTGAGTAAATATTTCCACAATAAAACATAATCCTGGGTGTTCTACTAGTCAAATAACCTCATGAAATATGAATTTATATCTTCATAACGAGGGAAATTCATATGACATACATTCTGAAACATATTATCAAGGCCTTAACCAAGACATCTAAAAATGATTATGTCCCCAGCCAAAACCATATCTAAAAATCAGAAAGGCCTCGACCAAGTCCATATCTATTTGTCTCATGAGACCAACCAATGCATCATGGTGCTATAGCGGGCCCCAAACATCACATAATAATTCCAATTCATTCATCATATGATTGGGTATAAACATAAACAACATATACATTCATATTTAAACTAACATATGAAATGTAAATAACTTTCCCCGAATATTAAGTATAAACACTAACCATTTAGAGTAAATTGATGAATGGTTTTAGGATAGAAAATACACAGTCAAACTAATCACAAACCATTCAATTAAATATTATAGATTATATCATACATAATAATCAAAAAGAGTGTTAAAATAGATAAGGTTACTCTTATAAAATTATTGAGTAATTCTTGAGATAAATACTCTTTTAATTTGAAAAGAAGAGTTCGTTTGGAAAATAATTTGTATAAAACTAGAATTGAAGTAAGATAATATTTTCATAATAAAATGAGTGATTTTATAAAGATAATGGGTTTTAAAAACATATTATAGATTTCCCTTAAAAATAGGTAAGAATTTGAGAAATTCCCTTTAAACGGGCTTGTATTTCGGAAAGAATTTTGAAAGTTCCTTTTTAAAATGTGTGACTCCCCATAAAATAAAGAAAGATTATGTAAAATCCCAAGTAAATGAAGAATACGATGTTTTTATACTTATTAATATATTTTAATTATATATTAATTTTACTTTAAAGGGGTTTCTATGTTCGATAGCGTACCCGATACGCAACAACGAGTTTGTTTGGAATCTTACGTTGCGCACTAAAAATATAATATTATTATTTCAAATGGTATTTAACTCCTAGAAGTTATATTGGAGGGAATGAATGAAACTAACTACAATATGATTATACATATTTGTTAAATGTATTTACATTATCTAATAAAAAGTTTGAGGCTTAAAATGTGAATGAATCTAATTTTAAGCATAATTTACATTAAAAGGCCGATTTATCACCTTTTAATGGAGAACCATATTTAAATATAGTTTTGGTCACTTTAATAAATTATAATTGACCAAATAAAATCCTTATTTATAACGGGGACATCAAATTTTACTTTGGGTAATTTTTTGGTATTTTTCTGATAAAGTTCATTTTTTAATGAATAGTGAAAAATATTGCATTTTAATTCAAAAGTGCCTTTTGATCTAATTTATTTATATGGTTAGATTATATTTTTAGTTGGTTTTAAAGTGAAATTAAAATATATTTTTACTATTTAATCCAATATTGGTCATTGGAAGCAATTTAACTTTGAAATTGTACTTAAACAACAATCCATCTTTTGATAGTTATTAATTCTTAAAAACACGCTTTTTGTTTTGACAGCGGGAATTAATTTTAAATTAATTTCTGCCAATTCCATGCTTTGAATTTGGAAAAATGGATTCCATATTTGGAATCAGGAGATCCAAATTGTGTAAACTGGTAACTTTTATTTTTAGACATTTTAAATATTTATTTCAGTAAATATTTTATTTATCGTGGTTAAAGGGTAAATCAGGTAAATAAGGGTAAAAAATAATATTATAATAATATAAAATTACCCTTAAACATGTCCTAATACTATTTGTTGAGTCATTTACGGACATGGGCATATTTGGGTAGATTTTGGGACCCCTTTGATCCACTTGGAATTGATAATGACAATTTGGATTAATTAATTTAATGTAAAGACAAAATTGACATTAACAAAAATCTTTTAGTAATTAATTTTTATATGGTGTTATGTAAGTCATATTTTCAACTATAAATATTCATTGGAAAGATAAAAATATTTCCTACAGGATAGTATTTGTTTCATAATTTTTAGACATTGAATAAATTAAATTATTTATGACACCATAATGATGCAGTATTTACCTCAGTAATAAATGATTTAAATAAATAAGAATATAATGATCAAAATATTATCCAAAACCTGTCCAATTCCTATTGGATGATTGTATTTTGAACATGAGTCATCTTATATTCATCTTTAATGATTTTTGGACCATTAGAAACCGAATATCATTATATAATAAAATAATATTTTCACACTTTCCTAAAGAGCCCCTCCTCTCCCTTATAAAAGGATACCATTAATATCAAATTCCTCACACCTCTCAAGCCAGTTTTCCCATCCAAAATCTGCACAATTAATCTCCCTAGATCCCTATACTCCCCCTATAAGCCTTATCTTAGGCATAAGGCACTTAAATAAGTCCTTTTGGTTCAAACCAAAGGAAGTTACCCAAATTAAAGGTAACAATTTCTCTTAATTTGTTTTCTTTTATTTTACTTCTACAACCCCTAAACTCTTTTTTATTACTTTATTTTATAACAAAAACATTATCCTCAATATACTAGGATGTTTTTATGATAATTATTTGAACTAAACTTACACACACCTCCATCTAATGGATGAAGAACATAATGTTTCTGTGGATGAAAAACTAATGCCTCACGAAACGATGATTGTTCAATTACATATTACTGCCTCTCATGGTGTCCATTATGATGGAAATGTATTTATATATGATATATATTATGTTTATGATTTAATTATTCTTTTTTACTTCCCAATTATATCAAGCCTTTATGGTTTCCATAGTGGGTAAATACGATAATCTCATTTGAGGAAGTGCGGACTACCGCCCCCTCAAAGTGATGCGACTCGTTAATGCCTTATGTGGGATGTATAAAGGATGGAGTTAATGATATTATATACGATATTATACTGTAATAATAATATAAATATGTATCATTATGCATTAATTCCATAAAAATAAGAAATATAAATGAAAGTAGTGTTCATGCGTACATACGGCTTACCGTCTCCATGAACGGTGCATTTCATTTCTTACCTCTAAATGTTATGCACTATTATAAATACATGTATATATTGGATATATATGATATATATAATATCTAAATAATTAATATCATTCTTGATATAATGGACTGTTGACCACATGGACAACTTGTAAATATAAGGTGTTCATTATTGACTCAAGTACCAAATATCGACAAAATGGACGTTATTAACTTAAATGATTACATAATGTTTATAACATGGTAATAATTGATATAAAAGGAATAATAAACTTTAAAAAGGTTCTTAAGCAAGTAGAAATTAACTTTAGTTTACTAAATGACAAAAAGGAATGTTTTTTTTACGTAAGCGGTGACAACGACCTTTCTGCCGCTGTGAGTATTATTTGATCTTTGGATTCCTTAACAAGCCGAAATGTTTTTAAAAGGAAAAATAAATACCACATACTATTTTTACGTATTTTGGTATTGAAAATGATTTTGAGAATGTATTTATTATTTCAATATCTTGAAATGATATTTTTTTATTGCAATGTGGAAATGTTATCTTTCCTTTATGCTTATGTTATGTGCTATGATCATGTTGTGGTTCTTGGGAATTATTTACATATACGGGTGGTTCTGTGATAAACCTAGGGTGGGTGAGCCCTATATAGCTCTCCAATACATTGGGTAATGTAAAGAAGGTAAACATGAATGTTTCTCCTAAGAGATTTAGGGAATATACAGTGATGGGTATTCCAAAGTAACTCCCTATGTAGCTGTGATAGTTACAATGTAAGTATGATATGGATGTCACAAGTTACCTTTATGATTAATGATTTCTATGTGTCTTTCATAAATCTTATGATTTCATGAGGTAAGTAAATTATTTCATGTTTTTTATATATTTATGAACAAATGTTTTCATTCTTTGTTTTATAACCCTTACTGAGCCTTTTTTGCTCATCCCATGTTTTGAAATGTTTTCACAGGACTTAAAGATGATAGGGTCAAGGATGGGATCAAGGAAAAGTCATGCTGTCTAAAACATGGAACTAGACATATATTTTTTTTCCAGAGTTTATATTTTATGAAAAAAATGGAAGCTGTGTAGAACTGTCTACCTTGTAATCTTTTGAGATGTAATAGTTATATCCTTATTCTCTAAAACTCCAAACCTGAAAAGATCCTCAATGTGAATTATTCGTTTAATTCAATATTATATAAATGTTTAAGGCCGGGTCCTTATTTATTATGGTTTGTAAAAACATATAGATAACTCAAAAATAATTTAATAGGAGTAATTATTAACACATAATAATTTCATTGAGATAAGTAGAAAATAAAAGTAACCCAAATGAAAATAGAGGTTTGGGTGGAAAACCCTTACCCTAAGTCCGAATGTGTTCCGCTCTTGAAATTAAGGTCATAGAATATGAAATTAGACTTATTAATAACTTAATTAATAACTTATTACACATTTATTTATTTTATGATACTTTTATTAAGTTCATTTATGTCCTTATTGATAATCTATAATATTGAATTCCATCATTCCAGAGTGTTGGTTTCCTTGGTTTTCATGATCGATATATTTGTATATGAGTATAGATGTTCATGTGAAAAGGATGTAATTATATAGAATTGAAATTATATATTATTTAGGAACATATAGAATTTTTAATGGTTATATATATCATTTTTACATGGTATGATGATGAATCATTGGATGAAATGACAATCACTAATATTATTTGGTGGTATTTGGATTATTATGAACTAATTTCTTCATATGAATTAATAATATATACTTTTACTGGTTCCTGAATATTAATAAGGTTAAAATACATATATTATAGTCTGGTTTAAACATAAAAATAGTTTCATCACAAGTAATGAAGGATATATTTAAGAATGAAACTTTGTCGTCCACAATGGTTTTAAATTGGAACCACACGGACGATGATTTCATTTATAAAAGAGTGAGCACTAGAAGATGAATAATGGTTATTAAATTAACATGGTATAATTATAGTATATAGATTATAATAGAGTTATAAGGATCAATTGTACATAGGAGGTTAGGATAGAATAAGAAATGAATATAAATTTAAATGAAACTAAATGAAAGACAAAGATGCTTTACCTCTTGAAATAGCCTCCTTGAGAACCTCCTTAAGGGAAGGGGTTTTGGTATTTTGGAAATTCCAAGAGATATTGGATGTGGGTAGTGACTAGATAAGAGTATTTGGGTAGAACTTTGAGGAGATTCAAGGCTTAGAGGAGTGAATAGAAGAGGGGAATGTAGGGGGTATTTATAGTGGAGGAGAGGAGGGGTTTTACATTATTTTAATCATTATTTTAATATTTTTGGTCAAGAATATGAATAGTCTTGGTTATTGTGATCAAAATAGTAAATAGAGAATGTGAGTCCGAACCTAGTGTGCTTACATCATTAATGATGTCATAAATAGTGTATTTAACTGATAATTTGTATATACAGCATTATACCATATTTTACTATTCCTAAAAAATTCAAGAATTTAAGAAAAATCCCAAAGATTCACCCTGAACATTTTTTGATGTGTAGAATTCAAAAATAAACTTTATTTTTTGAAAATAATTTTTTAAATATGATTAATTTAATTTTTAAATAAAATCATACTTAATTAAAAAATTAGCAATTTTAAAACAATAACTCAATTTATATCCCCTTGAAAAATTAATCAAGATTCCATTATATTATAGCCTTAAAAAAATTAAATAATAATATGATTTACTATTTATAAGGGTTATATTGCTATTCATATTACTATTCATATGGTTATGTTACTATTCACTAAAAAATCATGTTGGTTCTATCAGACTCCCAATAACTCACTGATCGCAACTCTAGATGATCGGTTTTCAAAATTCAAAACATAGTAGAAGAGAAGTTATGTTTAATGGATAGTTTATAACAAAGTGTTGTTTTGTAGGGACTCAGTGTTTCATGTATTGAATATTTATTTTTAAAACCTTGGGGTTTTACAAAATTGGTTAGGTTTTTATATCTCATGAGATAACAAGGTTGTGGGTGATAATGATTGCGTTATGATTTGTTCACATGATGGTGTGTGAACATGATCTTATATAGATTTTTTCACATGATGGTTCATGGAAATGTTCAAATATATCTTTTTTCATATGATGGTGCATGGAAATGATCACGTATAGTTTTTTTAAATGATTGAGCATGAAAATGATCGAGTTTTTCTTTGTTTACAAGATTTTTCATGTAAATTATTGTTTTTAAAATTATTCACAATATTATGGTTTCCAATGCCTATGATTATGACATATTTTTATATTCCTATAATTATGATCCATAATTCATTTTTATTATATCACAACCTTATTCCATGGTACATGTTTGTTTAATTGAGATTACATGTATTTCTATCATGTATTACAAATAAATCTTATCATTACATATTCTTTTAATAAGATATTTCTCCCACACTCATTTTTTTCTCATATTCTTATGATCTGACCCTTTTATGAAACATTGATGAGTTGTTCCTTTCCAAGAGTTTGAGGTCAATGATAATCAAAATTCATAGACATCTTTCAGATACATTTCTTTAATATTTAATTACGATTTATTTGATAATAAACTAGGTTTTTATGTGTTTTCATAGGAGTTTGGAACTAAAGACTCAAAGGAGTAGATGTTAGAAAAAAAATTAGACATTACAATTTGTGAATCTAAAGTACACAATGTGTATTCCTCAGGCAGAGCACCTACGTGAGCTGAAGGCTAGCCCATGAACCCAAAGTAAAAGGCATGAACCAAGTACATTATGTGAATCCATATTACACATCATAAAATCTTGGAATCTTGAACCTGATGAATATACATGAAATGAGATCAATACATGATGTGAAATGTTAAATTATGAAACCCACCAAAGATAAAGTCTGTGAAATCTACAATATCCAAAATATTCAGAGATCTTTGTGGATCAAAAGTACATTATGGGAAATCCACTTACACACCATAAAAGTCTCGATGAAAAATCCACTTAAAGGAGTTATATGACATGAATCATTTACATGTCGTGTAATACTTGACTCTATGTATATGCGGGCACCCCCACCATGAATAAAAATCTCAGAATGTGACATCTAAACCTCTACTTTTATTCTCTGTTTTTCTTCCATTTTATTTACAATTTATTTATATTTATTTATTTTACTATTTTATTCATTACTTTTTACCACATTCTTTTTCAAGACTCATTTATTGTTTGTTGCTATTCCAACTTTCTGATTTCAATACCAATTACCGTTCAAATTCAACTTCCACTATGTTTTTCATTGATTTTTCATTCAAGTTAGTATTTGATTGATTTTTTTATTATTTTATTCACGTATTTATTTATTTTTAATCATTTAATTATCATATTGATCATGCATCCATATGTTTCCTTGATTTCGTTTAATACCATCATGCATGACTAATCCACTTAGGTATAGGGGTCGAGAGTAAGTACGGATTTGAACCTAATAAATATATGAATCAAAACTTTATAACACTATCGATAGTAATTAGGTTAAAAAAATGTTAATATCATTAGTTTACACTACCCTGACCATGGGAGATATAATCAAAATATCCTAACCTAGTTGTAGTTGATCAATCTAGAACAATAACTTGTGAGATTTGCTACCTAAAATCTTAGATTACTACACCTAGGTTGTTGAATATTTATGGAAGAAAGAATAATTGTAGCTTAGGTAATTCCAATTGGTTGGAAAAATTCCAATTGGAAACCTTTATATCACTTTTAACCTAAACCATAGGTCTATACCATGCTATATTTAGGATTATCTTTTTCAAAAACCTAGAAATTGATCCAAAACCCTTCTTTTCACCTGAATTAAACCCATTCTACATAGTTTTAGTAAAACACAAACCAAAGAGAGATCATCTGGAATCCTTCCAAAAGGTTCCTACTACTAGGTTTCATGTATATCGGTTGTCCTTGTGGTTTGAACTTGCACTTCCATTGTGTTATACCTTATATCTAAGTGTAGTTTGGGAAATTTAAATTTTATTCTTATCAATGCCAGTGCATAATCAATTATGTTGTGTGGGATGGTCAAATTTTGGAACCTTTTCTAGGGACAACTGTGCTTAGGAATAGTGAAATTTGGTATGAACATATGATCACCTAAAATCCCCCTTAATTTACCCCTTTCTTTTTAAAATATTTTCATACACAAACTAGAACCATCATTCACTCTTTTCTTTATCCTAGTGCATGAATTAGGGACCTTTAGCTTGTTCAAGGTTTCTTGGTTCTCAATAAATACTTGATTTCAATCCTTAAATCAAAATATCTATCACTGCACACCAGTTATTAACTATGGATGAATTCAACAACCTTGTACTTTCACACCAACAAAACCTCCAATATGCACCACCTGAACATTAGTGTGAGTGAGAAGTTTGAGACAACTTTTTCAACCAAGTTACATCCCATGACACCATCTGACTTTGTGTATTATAATTCTCCTTATGTGACAGAGACAATGATTGAATTAAAAGTATAGAATAAAATTCCATCATGAATTGGGGATATTTAGAAAATAAATTTATCAATAAATACTTTCCACCAATCTAAATGTGGAAACTCTGGAATGAGATCTATAACTTCAACTAGGAAGATGGAGAATCAGCCCGGGAATCCTGGGATCACTTTAAAGAGCTAAACCATAAATGACCACATCACATATTTGATGTGTGGATATAATTGAAAACCTTTTACTAAGGACTCCAACCTACTAATCATACTGCTGTAGATGCCACCACTGATGGAAGGTTCATGATCAAGACACCCGAAGTTAGCCACGCTCTCTTAGATGAGATCTCTCACAACACCGATATATGGAAGAGTGATAGACGACTACCCTAGTGTAGAATCCATCAGGTGGAAGATAATACCCACCTAGCAGCTTAGTTTTAAGCCCTTACTAACAATCTTGAGTTTTTATAGATGCTTGCTCCACCACCACCTCCTCTTTCTCTTGTTATGGAAATTCTTGAATGTGAGATTGGAGAAGTCCCACACCCATATTAGAACCATACGGTAGGAATAAAGGACCCTAAAATCCAAGATTGTAATTTCATGAATTAATTTTTTTTTCAAGTTTAGAAACCCCAACAATATCAACAGTAGTACTACCAGTAGAGACAAGATCATCATCCACAATAAACAAATCAAGGTTACTTTCAACATAGGAGTGGTCAAGCACCACCATCGAATTAGGGACCACTTGGTTACCCACCATATAATTACACTCCTCAACCACATCAATAATTCCAACATCAACCTTTTCCTAGAGCTCAACAGTTTCCACTCGCTCAATAATAGTAGTTTTAGAAATCTCCACCATGGTAGAAACAGAAAGTCCCTTCTCAAAAATACAATATTTAGAACTTTATAAGCGACTTCATTCAAAAATAAGATTATAGGATTACATCCCAATAGGATGAAATGAAAAACCAAGGGTATGCCTTATGAAACCTTGAGCATTGAGTTGGGAAAATCTCTAATACCATTTCAGAATGATTACTTGGTATGTTTCTAGATAATACTAAGACTCATCCAAGAGATGAGGATAAGGTTGTTTTCTTTTGGAGTGAAAAAATGATGGATTTTCAGTATCCTTGTAGAGGTGAGTAAAATAAGATAAAAGATCCTAAAAAAATGCTTCAATAATCAATTAAGTTAAAAAATATATCACAAATATATTTATTCAAGATTCAAGTATGAAATCATAGAAAAATGAAAAAGATCTAGTTCAATAGAAACTTGAAAAATAAGATGTTTATATAGAACCTCCACCATAAAACCCCTATACACTTTAAATAGAGGATGAGATAAGATAAAAGAGAGGGATGGTATAAAAATCTTATAGATATGTTTAAAAAATTACACATCAACATCACATTTGAAGAGGTCATCACTCAGATGCCTTCATTTTCTAAATTATTAAAATACTTACTCTCTAAAAAGAGGAAAATAGATGATCTAGGAGTTATCACCTTAAATGAAGAATGATATGTAGTCATTCAGTGGAATCTTCCACCAAATATGTGAAACCCTACAAGTTTCTCTATTCCCTGCACTATAGGGGCATGCAATTTCGGAAGAGCCTTTTACAATATTGGTGTAAGTATAAATCTCATTCCCATGAGTTTATTCCAAAATATGGGGCTTAAAGAATTGAAACCAATGAGAGTGAAACTTTATCTGGTTGACTAATCAATCAATCACTCTCAAGGGATTCTCAAGGATGCCTTAGTAAAGGTTGGTAAGTTTATCATTCCCAATGATTTATTTATCTTGAATATGGAATAAGAATGTGATGTCTCCATAATTATATGAAGACCATTTCTTTCCACTGGGAACGAAATGATTTATGTAAACTAAGGAATGCTTATTTTTAGAGTAAAAAAATAACAAGTAGTTTTCAAATTAGTGAAAGTCGCTAAGAAAAGCAATGAGTCATTATATTGTCAAGATATCTTTCTTACTGATGGGGAAGATGGTTATATTAACTGTGAGGATAACAGAGAGACCATGTCTCCTAATGAAAATGAATAAAATGATCACAATAATGTGGATTACACTGAACCTCTAACAAGGTATACCATCCCACCATTCATACCCTCAGTAATCTAGCCATCGATGCTGGAATTGAAACCTATTTCGATCCCACTAAAGTATTTATTCTTAGAAAAAACATCTACACTTACAATAATTATTAGTTTAGAATTGACTCAAACAAAAGAATAAAAACTCATTGAACTCCTAAAAAGACACAAAAATAAATGTCACGGGGAGTGGCTAAAATTAAAGGGATCATCACCATGATATGAACCCACAAGATTTTATTAGAGGAAGAAGATAAACCCAAACATCAACCTTAGAGATGACTCACCCCACCAATAAAATAGGTGGTCAAAAAGAAAGTTATAAAGCTTCTTGATGCTAGTATAATTTTTTCAATCTTTGATAATGAATGGGTGAGCCTACTACAAGTCTTACTAAAGAAAGGCGACTTGACCATTGTTAAAAATGATGAAGATGAGTTATTATCAACTCAAACTATCACTGGGTGGAGAGTATGTGTGGATTATCAAAATCACAAAATGGAAACTCAAAAAGATCATTTTATTCTTATTTTCATGGATAAAATGATATATATACTAGCTATACATAAATTATATTGTTTCCTGGATGGATATTCCAGATTCAATCAAATTAAAGTCCACCTAGTAGATTGCTCCAAAACCACATTCACATGTCCTTTTGGGACCTTAACCTATAGATAAATGTCATTTAGAATGTGCAACACACTTGAAACATTTAAATGGTTCATGACACACATATTTCATGACATGGTAGAGGAATTCCTAGAGATTTTCATGGATAAAATATCGATGTATGGAAGATCCTTTAAAGTTTTCCTAAATAATCTAGACCTAGTTCTATAGTACAGTGAAGAGAAGTGCCTAGTGCTAAAATTGGAAATATGTAATTTTATGGTTCATGGAAGCATAGTACTCAAACATATGATATTAGATAATGACATGGAAGTTGATCCTGAAAAACTAATGGTGATTAAAGACTTATTGGAACCCATTATGGTGAAATTTATTAGAAGTTTTCTGGGAAACATAGGATTTTATCACCACTCAGTCCAAGAATTTGAAAAAATATCTCACCCAATGACACTAATCTTATCGAAGTACATTCCTTTAGACTTCACTAAAGTGTTTAGGTGGGTATTAAACACTCTAAATAATATCCTGGTAGCCACTCTTGTCATAATATCACCTGATTGGGATAATGATTTCAAATTAATGAGTGAAGACAATGATTTTTTTATAGGCACTATTCTAGGATAATGGGTTGGTTATATTTTCTAGCCCATATATTACATTAGTCACACACTAAATAAAGTTCAAGTCAATTATAGAACCACAAATAATGAATTATTAGCAGTCATCTATGCTTTTGAGAAGTTTTGTTTATACCTTATGCTTTCTAAAGTAGCGGTCTATGCAGATCATTTCACACTGAAATACCTACTGAGTAAAAAGGATTCAAAACCGTGATTTACATGGAGGATCTTACTGCTGCAATAATTTGACATCATATTTAAGGAAAGAAATGGACTGAAAATTTTGTCAATATTCACTTATCTAAACTTATACTACCAAGAATTGAAGATGACAAAAATATAAGCATTTAAGATGACTTTTATGGTGAAATGATTTTAAATATAAATACATAATAACAACCATGGTTTTTGGATATTATAAAATATCTTTCTATGAGAACACTTTAACCCCACTTATCCTACCTATAAAATAATAAATTCTTGGTCGAGGCCTCACAATGTTACTGGTATAATCCAATACTATTTAAGTGATGTGTAAATAGATTAATGTGATGTTACATCCCAGATGATGAAGTTAAAATAATAATAATGATGTGTCACACACCGCTAGTTGGAGGATATCACAGGCCTAAATGCACTATGGATAAAATCATATAAAGTGCACTATTATGCCCCACACACCATTGGTATGCGATGAGTTTCATTGAGCACTGTGATTGGTGCTAGAAAACAAGCACCATTGGAAAAAAATTATTCAGAATCCCATTCGAGAAGCTGAAATATCTAACATTTGGGAAATAACTTTTATGGGTCCATTCCCAAATTATCATGGGAAATTTTACATTCTAGTCGTAGTGGACTATATTTCAAAGTGGGTGGAAGCTAAGGCCACCACCCATGAAAAATCTATGGTGGTCATGAAATTCTTAAGTAATTTTTTTCTTGAGATTTGGATTTCCCTTATTTCCCATTAGTGATTAGGGAACTCAATTTGAAAATAATTCCATGAAAGGATTTCTAAAAAAATATGGAATCCACTATAACACTATAAATCCCTACCACCCATATAAAATAGGGAAATTTGATTAATTAAATAGGGAAATTAAACAAATTCTATAAAAGATAGTGGATACAAGTATAAAGGACTCAATTCTAAAATTGGATGACTCACTTTGGAAGTATCACACATCATATAAAACAATCATTATAACTACTCCATTACTTTATGTTTATGGGAAGATATATAGACCTAGTTTTTTCTTTTAAAGGTTTTAAAATTTTTCTACGTATATTTTTGGATCTAAGCATTGAGACGACATTCGATTCTGAGGCCCAGTGTGCCTGCAATTAATTTTATAAAAATACTAAATGTATTTTATATTATGAATGCATAGTTTCTTAAAGAAAATGGAATAAATCTTAAAAGGATTATTGTATTAGAAATCTAAGACCATGGTTGAGTTCGGAACATGATGTTTACCCTTGTAATGACCTAAAGTTGGTCAGCGTGGGGTGTTCATATAAAACAACCATTGGTGGGTACATTTCAATGAAAATTAATTGTTTAATTAAAATGACCTAAAAATAATTTTATATAAATTCTCAATTATATAAATTCCCCTAGCTTAGCCGCATAAACCCTAGGATAATTGGGAGTATCTTCTTCCTTATTTTTTTGGAGAATCAAGATCTAATGATGACGAGAATCTGGATCTAAGAAGATCAAGACACAATGAATGTAAAAAACCATCTCAATCATTGGAGAACACATAATTTGAAGAATAATGATCCAATTTACGAGTATGTCTCTTAAATTCATGTATTATTACCTTATTTATTAAATTTATTTCCCAATATCATTCCCTTATTTGATATGCACCGATTATCGGACTTTGCATGCGCCCATTTATTGAAATTAAAATGATGATTCAATTTTTATCTAACCCCAGATATCCTTATTGTATTCATTGGCCAAGAATTCTTGGAAAACAATTATTAAATACTTGTTATTTTTTATTTTATCCAAAAAATTCTTTGCATTAGTCATCATTGAACCACTGGGTCATGATTCAACATTTCTAGGTGGGACCAAGCCTGATCATACCCCCAAATTTGCAACGATTTTGAGAATGTTTAAGGGATCAATGATAAGGGATGGATTTGGGGATGAATCATGGTATAAAAGGTGTTTTTTGTGTATTTGAGATTCTATAATGAAGGTTTGAGACTAGATACACACAAGGTGCACTAGATATGTGTGGGAAGAATCTGAATTCGATTTCCAGCCACCAGAGGGTGAGAATTTCCGATCAGATTAAGATCCCCCATTTTTATGTGGACTAAAGGCAAGATCTAAAGGAACTACCATAAATATGGGATCTAGAAAATAAATATGTATTGCTGGAGAAATTTCAACTACACACTGTGTATTTTGAAGAACACCTGACATGTGGCTGCAACGGCTAGGGTTTCTTGGATTTATAAGTATCAAACGCTGTGTGGGACCCCCACACGTTATGTGGACCAATTCTAGTGACTTGGAATGTACTCTATGAGTACACGAGTATATGTATGGTCAATAATAGGCTATGTGATGAAGTACATAGACACGAGAAAAGTACATGGATATGGTCAGGGATCATGGGAATGACCCCGAGTGGCTCATACACACCGTGTAGTCTGCCTACACGCCATGTATGTCTACATGAGTCGTGATCCATGTATCGATAAGAACACATACATGCGATAGAGTGAGACCACACACCATGTGGGTCCTCTCACATGTCGTGTACCACTACTTTCCTTTTGAGGAAACTTTAGTCTCTCGTATCTCATTCATGTGGACTCAAATTTTGGACCGTGAGTGGCCTATCCTGAGTGTTTTTCCCTGTAGAAAGTGATGGGGGCCTCTATAGTGAATTTTTAGATATTATGTGAGATGTTACAAGTTTTATTATTATTTAGGTGGTGGTCGATGATGACAGTGACCAGGAAGGATCCTTAGAGTGGTACCCCCTAACATACCAGGGAACGATTCCTCTATTTATTGAGTGATACCCACCTATGGAATTAAGGTACGGGTCCTCTTTACTTTGTTTGGTACCCCCTATGTCATTAGGGTGGGGGTCCTATTTACTATGAGTGGTATCCCCTGAATGATTAGGGAACTGTCCCCTTATCTATCTACCGAGTGGTACCCCCTATCAGTTGGGTGTGGTTCCTCCTTAATTTGAGTGGAACCCCCTAACGAACTAGAGAATGGATACTCTATCTATATACTGAGTGGTACCCCCCATTGGATAGGGTTCATTTCCTCCTTAATTTGAGTGACACCCCCAGATGCACTAGGGTGCAGGTCCTCTACCCACCAAGTTGTACCCTCTATCGGTTAGGGCGTGAGTCCTCCTTACATTGAGTAGTACCCCCTGAAATACTAGGGTGTGGTTCCTCTTCCTAGATATTTTTCCCTCTCAGCTATGTGATACAATGGAGAGGTGTAGGCCCTCTACCTAGTTACTCCGATGGATATACACATGAGATGATGAAAATCGATGATGGACTTTTAGAACCATTGGCTCTCTTTTCCTAGGTTAGGATATGAGATGGAGATACCCTTCTCTCTTATTTGAGTTTCTTTGGTTTAAGAATATATATATATATGTATATATATATCCATTTCATTGGATACTAATTACTCTCTTTCTTTGGGTTGATATGTTTAAGGTATATTCCTATCATGTCTCTTACTACTTACCCTTTAGCTTTTGGGGTTTCCTAATGGGTATGTATAGACTCACCCCTACATGGGATCTTCCCACACATATTTTGTCTTATGTAGATTATGTAAAAGTTGGTAGTGAATATAGAGGAGCTTAGGGATACTTAGTGCATTGAACTTCATATTGTGGTCAGAGCTTGGAGACTAGGATCTAGGATCTCTCAACACTTTTACTTTTCTAGTTTTGTCAGTTTGGGAAATTTTTCTAGTTATGAGTTTATTTTTTCTCTTTTATTTCAGTTTTCACTATCATACTATTTTACACCCTAGTTTTTTCATATTCACAGTTATATTCTAGATATTTCATATTTTTATTTTATTACTCTACACTTCTGAATTGAGATGATTGGGTGTGTGCATACATGTACATTTGGAAAAGGCCTTGCATTTAGGATATGCCTTTTGGTGCTTTTCACCACCCCTGGCTTATAGAGGTGGTCTTGGGGTAGTTTTAGCTTGAGCCTCGATGGGTCGAGTCATGGAAGATTGATATCAGAGTAGTTCATTCCTTGGAATGGTGTTTAGAGTAATCCCCTTATGAGGATTTGGTTAGGACTTAGGGAAATAATTTCAAAGTGTCTCAAGTGAAGCTCTCAGAACAGGGAATCTAGTGGTAAGAGTGGTCAACGTATCCATTCACTATAACCTTGACTACATGCTTATTGACTCAGTATACAGAGACATTGGTTGTAGGGATCAATGGTTCATGCATCATATAGGATTGATTCTTTGACTTTAATTCTTGAGTCAAAATTCCATTGTATATATATATATATATTCTCATCTGACCATGGTATTTCTTGATTAAATTTTCAGGATGCCTCTGCGATGAAATCCAACCTGGTTATCTGTTTTGGATCATGAAGAATATATAATGAGTGACGAGAACTCAGTTCTAGGTTTATCCTATGATATCCTTCCTCTAAGTGGATAAGTAGAAGTACCCCCACCTGTCAAGCAGTAGATCATGATAGCAGTGTAGGATGAGGATACATGCAAGATTAGTGCACTCTGTGAGTCCTAATTCCAGATGCCACTGAGGTTTCATGACGATCCAAATCCCCAGGAAACAGAGAATTAGATAGAGTTAGTGATCCACATTTTAAATATTATTCCTACATAGATGGATCAGTTGGTTTCACTAATATATAGCCTTTTCCTTAGAGTAGCTGGGTGCTGGTGGTGTATTTTTACATAGATACATGATGAGTCGACACTCTCATGGCCTGACTTCCATTAGTTGTTTCATTTGGACTACTAATCATCATTCTTGTGTTTAGTTCAGATCCATGAGATTCTATATTTTCATTAGGGAGAGATGATAGTGTTTGATTATGAAGCTAGGTTCAAAGAACTTATGATGTACTTCCTTGACATGATCCGAGATGGATACTTCCGAGCAGAGAAGTTTGAGAAGGATATTCGTAGAGATATTCATGCCAGTGTGGTACCCTTGTGAATCTACGCATATTATGGGGTGTGGGAGTAGAAACTAGTAACATAGAGTCTCCTATCAGATGTATTCTAGATAGTTTGAGTTGGCACTAGGTGTTATAGGGACGAGTCATCTACAACATCAAGCAGGTGTTAGTCGACAAGATCTCAACAAAATAGACCTCCCCACAAACAAACTCAGAAACATGTTTGTGAAACACCAGGTCAACATAGAGGAATAGGGTATCCCAGAGAGGGGAGACTCTATTCTTGTGATGGGTGTGGTCACATGGTGTGTGATTTCCCGACTAGTCATGCTAAATATTAAAGGTGATAACATATGGACCACCATGACAGAGAAAATGTCATGATCAAGGATCTCCCAGACGGGGTTAGGGTGGCCTCTAGGGTGGTGAAGCTAGAATAGAAGTATGTAGAGATTCAGGAGGTGAATTAATTGGTGGAGGAATATGATATGAGATCCTTCCACCACTACCACCACCACCAGGAGGCCCATGTCAGGATCAAGGAGTTGGTGGTTGGGGCCATGGACAACTGTAGTCTATGGAGTCTTATGACTCCCTGACACACAAGATGATTAGAGGTATGATATATGTATATTATACTCTTTTTTCAATATTATTATACATAGGTGTGAGTCATTCCTTCATCTACTTACTCCTAGTGTGAGATTTGGATTTCTCAGTTTAGGATTTAGCCCAACAACTTCATCTTGAGGTTCCTACAGGGAACACTTATTCTATATCATTTATCTACCTATAGTGTAAGCTATCACTTGATAGGTAGAGGTTAATGTGGGACCTTTTGGTTTTCATGATTGAACCCTATGATGCCATATTGGGTATGTATTGGTTTTCCATGGTCTAAGACCAGATTGACTGTCATCGTAGACAAGTTAGATACCTTCACACTATTGGGATGCGATTCTCCTATGTGGGAGAGAGAGATCTCATGGTGGGACAAGTGGGGTTTTTCAAGTATGAGGCTTCAACCCATCACACATAAGTTGGATAGTGTATCCCTTGGTGAAACATTATCTTCATACATCTAGATTCATTCAGTCATGGTGGATTTTATAGATGTCTGATTGAGGATGTTCCAAGACTACCTCTGAGGCAGGAGATGGAGTTTTGTATTCACTTACATCCTGAGACCACGCTGATATATTCTATGGCATACCATATGGCCCCTAATGAGATCTAGGATCTATGGTTATAGATGGAGGACCTTTAAGAGAAGGGTTTCATCTAAACTAGTGTGTCCCCCTGGGTAGCTCTGGCATTGTTCGTGAAAAATGAGGATGTGAGATTTCAACTTTTCCTGGATTATCATTTCTTGAACTAGGAAATGATAAAGAAAAATTACCCCTTGTAGAGGATTAAAGACCTCTTTGATAAGTTATGAGGTGTGATATGGTTCCTGACTATCGATCTCATGTCTGACTACCAATATTTAAGGGTTTGCGAGGCTGTTATTCCGAAACTGGCATTTAGATATCGCTACATACACTATGAGTTCCTGGTCATTCTATTTGATGCAAATAATTCCCCTTCAATGTTTATGGATATTATAAACTGGATCTTCTATCTATACTTGGACCATTTTTTTGTTTCCTTTATCAGTGAACTACTCGTATACTCCATGTCAGATGTGGAGCATGCAGAGCACATGAGGATGGTCCTAGATTTTCTTCAGGATCACTAGCTTTATAGAAATATCTTTAGGTACTATTTCTGGATTCATGAGGTTCACTTTCTAGGGAATGTCATTTCTGAGCATTGTTTGGCCATAGAACCAGCGAAGATCGATGCGGTGCTTGCCTGGGATCCACCCAAGAGCATGTAAAAGGTGTAGAGTTTTCTTGGATTATCGGGGTACTATAGGAATTTTGTGGCAGAATTATCTAGGATTTTAGTCCCTTTGACTACCCTGATGCAGAAAGGGTATCCTTTTACCTAGACTGAGTAGTGCTGGAGAGCCTTTAAGAAGTTGAGGCTGAGGCTGACGAGTACTTCTGAGTTGGGACTACTAGAGGAGGGCATGGAGTATGTGGTGTATTTCAAGGCCTCTGGAGTTGGGATCAGATGTGTATTGATGAAGTAGTAGATATTTATCATATATGGGTCAAGGTAATTGAGATCCCATGAGAAAAACTATGCAACTCATGACCTAGTTGGAATCAGTAGTCCTTGATCTAAGGATGTAGAGGCACTATATTATGGGAGTGAACTTTATGGTTTATTCAGACCTTCAGAGTCTCAGGTATGCCTTCACATAGAGAGAACTAAACCTAATACATAAGAATTGGTTGGAGTTCCTACAGGGATATGACTTTGAGATAGTCTATAATTTAGGTAATGGAAACAAGGTTAAAACTCACTTAGTAGGAAGTCTTAGGCTCATTTTTTATATTAAGTGTCTGAGTAGTTGTATTTCTTACAGCTGACCCTATTTGTGAAGGAGGGTGTAACATTTCTTTAGTCGATGATGTTTAATCCTCTACTTCTCAAGTGTGTGAGAGCGTATTTATATGGAGAGATCGACAATGTGGTCTTTCATGACTGGATATCTACTAGAGATTCACTTGATGGATATTTTGTAGGAGGGAATCACATCATCTTTTTATAAGAATATACGGTGGTCCCAATCACTTTGTTGGAGGAGGTTATTTGATAGTTCCACATATCTTATTTATATGTACATCTTGATGTGGGGAATATGTAAAAATACCCTCTTTAGTAGTTTTGGTTGGATGGAATGAGACAAAGTGTAGTTGAGTTCATTTCATGAAGCTTGACTTGTTAACAAGTGAAGGAAGAACATTGGGTTCTTAAAGGTTTGTTGCAGCCCCTTGAGATCTCAAAGTGGAAATGAGATGTAATATCCATGGAATTTTTGATAGGGATTGTGAGGATAGAAAATGGGAATGAAAAGATTTGGATGATAGTTTAATGACTCTTGAAGTCAGTACACTTCCTTACTATTAGGGAGCAGAGTTTAGTGGAGAGTTTAGGGAAAATGTACGTACGATAGATTTCTCACCTTTATGGGATTTCCTTGAATATTATCTCCTATCATGTTGCATGGTTCACATCACGATTGTGGATAGGCCTGTAAAATGTATTCAGGACCCTGATGAGGATGAGTACAACCTTTCCCCCCAGATAGATGGTAAGACTGAGTGCACTATCCAGGTGTTGGGGGATATGATGAGGGATTTCATGTTAGACCTTTTATAGAGTTGGTAGAATTAATTTCCCTTGGTAGATATTACTAACACCAATATATACCACTCTATTATCATTATGAAACCTTTTAAATACCTGTACAGGAGACCATGCAGGTTACCCTTATGCTATATAGAGATCTACGAGATGTCTCTTTTGGGTATAGAGTTAGTGCAAGCATTGATGGAGAAGGTCCAGGTCATCCATGAGTGGATGAGGACAACTCAGAGTAGGCATAAATCTTATGCAAATCACTATTATAGTCCCTTTGAGTTTGAATAGGGAGACTACATTTTCTTAAGAGTCTCCCCCATGATGAGGATTGAAGAGGTTCATCTAGGGAGGAAAGATATATACCATATATGTTAGCCTTTATCTTGAAGACCCATTTGAACCTTAGTTTCCTTAAACCAATTGGAAAATAAAATAAATTCACAATTTGTTTAGTGTATATTAAATTCATCTCACTCTTCATGGATCCAATAAATTTCTTAAAATAGGAAAAAAGACTTATTTATATATGGATGGATCACCATCGATGACCATAACTTTATCATAATTTATTATGATAAGTACACATATCTCATACTCATTATGAGTTTAATCAACCTTCTCAGTTTATGTGTTTATTTCATGTGTTTTACTCCCATGATCTCTTATATATTCAACTAAATCTTCCTAGAGAATAATTAATATTACAAGTCTTTAAATTTACAATCCTCTTTATTCTTCCCACTATTTTTATCTGAAATAAATTACTTCTATAAAAAATAACCTAAAAATCCATAAAAAAATTAGTGCTCAAAATTGTTATAAAAGGATTAACTCTTTATTTAATTGGTACAACCTATTGGTGATGGATTTATGAACCAAATCCTAAACCATAACATGGTGAGAGTTTCCATGTCATGGTTTGTGTCTTCTCATGTTTCTTGGAACCACATCATTGTTATTATGTTTAATGATATGTGATATCATTTAGTTAAATACTAAACATTGATTATCATATGTTATTCATCATATGACATAACATATGATGATGTATTAATGGACTATTTATTGTCAAAGAAGTTTAAAAATCACATTAATTAATGAGGTTGATGTTTTAAGAGTTATAACATTAGACACCAAATATTAATTATTTCATAATTTATAAAATGCTATACACCAATTTATTCCTTAATTTAATAAATGAGTTATATAAATTGGAATTTTTGTACCTTATTTAAGTAAAATAGTGATTATTCACATATCCAAAACTCTCTTTAATATCTTCTCTTAATTTACCTTTTAAAAATAGTTTATAAAACACTTTTGAAGAATAAGTGGTCCTACCGAAGTGTCTGGAAATTGCAATAGCTGTTGTACACCTTTGGAGGTAGGAATCCATTGGTTTTGCTAAGGGAACTCAATCCAAATGACTATTGTATAGGATTTTAAATGAGGAGTGTGGTATTCTCTATTTTATAGTTTTTCATTTATTCTTGTTTATTCCACTCATGGTAGATCATATTATGTTTTTTTGTTTTATTCTACTTCTTATGGGAAAGAAGATGTCCTAAAAAACCCTTTAGTGGTATAAAATAAAATATTTATAAATAATTTATAAGATAAAAATAAAAAAATTAAGACAGTTCAGTGTTTTTCTAGAACCATGACCATGGTAATAAAACTATGTCATGGTTTACTAAGTTATTTAAAAAAAGTGATTTATAACAAAATTATATTTCATTGAAACTATAAGTAAAAATGGTTTGATTTTGTATAAAAATTATGGATTTCTTATAGTAAAACATAATGTTTTTTCAATATTATTATATTATGTTTTTCTGAACAAAAAATCATGGTTTATGGAAATATGATTTCCATAAGGAAAAAACACTTCATGGTAACTGTCTAAAAGTCATGGTTTATGATATGACTATATAATCAAAATAAATTGTGTTAGTTAACTATGTCATGGTTCATTGTAGGACGTTTAAGAAATTTCTACCCAAAAAAACTTGGGTAGAGAAAACACATCATGGTGTTTGGATGTGTTTTTCAAAAAATTTAGAGAATTTTTTGAAAAACATTCATCAGATTTATACCTATCTAATGTTTTTATATCTCATGTTAAATATTTGAAATGTTTATTTAATTATTAAATCCATATAAATGTATATAATTTTTTTTATAATTAATTTTGTATACATTATTTAAATTTTCATACTACTTATTATAATCTCCATGTCATGCCTATAAGAGTTACACACAAGGTATGGCCTAAAAAATTTATTTATAATTCGACCAAGAACGTGATTTTTTATTTTAATTATGAATTCAATAATAAAGTTTTGTTATGATTTTTTATATTAGGTATTATATTTGTATTGTAATTGAGATATTTCTTAAGTTTTATCCAACGATGGTTGGAATTTAGGTTAAACTTATCATTGGCTTAGGGGCTTAGGATTTATCTATGAAAAGTGGGGGATACCTATCTATCACACCTTGATTTTTCTTATAGGGGTTTTGATTTCATATGATTACAAGACTTTTAATGAAAGAGTTTCATGTATATTATGAATAATATGTATTTATATATGTATAGACATGATATTATTTCAATTTTGGATAAGTAACATAAATTATGAGTTGTATAAAGTGTCATGCATTACTATGTTTACAATATATATTAATTTGGTTGAAAGAATAAAATTTAAAAACTAAATCTATAGAATCATTAATACATATAGGTATTAAATAGAATATAAATATTTCATTAAATATAATATTTTTATGATATATATAATAAGCATATAAAAATGGGGAGACTAATAAAACCCTAGAAATAATAAGTGTGAGATTATTTCAAAAGAAAACACATGTCAAGACCTTGATTATATAAATGGGTAAGTCATGATAAAGTTTTGTTCCCATGAGGTATCTTTTGTAAGGCATACAAGGTATTGGTGACTCTAACATAATTATGTTTCCATATTCAATTATAATATTTTTCCTACTCTTATCCAAGTGAACCTAATAAAATTAGGCCTTCATAGGAATGGAATTAGGAAAATTCATATAATAAATTTGGTAAGGAATTTTCCACCTAACTATCTAAGAGTTATATATGATATTATTGGCATGATGTCCTATCCAAATAGTTAAATATTGAGAAAAATCCCTAAGCGACTAAATATTTAGTGAAATATAGATCTTGGTCAACTAAATAAATATGATGTATGGGGTCATCATTTTTAATGTGAGTAAGTTCAATACAATTATTTATTAAAATGATATAAAACATGATACTAACCAAAAAATATGTCTTTTTATAGATAAATAAATACATTATGTAAATTATTTTGAGATTTATTATAGGTTTGACATATAATTTAATATATTGCTATCTATGCTTGAGATGTGTTCTCAAAGAGAAACATTTTGAGCATATAAATGTGAATGTTATATAAATAAATTTCTATAATTCTAACTATTTTGTATTGAATAATGGATGTGTGTCACACAATTATGCTAATAAAAATATCCTAAAAAATATGAGATAATTAATTAATGGATAATTAGATCTATGTTTTGGAAATGGTGTAAGAGTTACTACATTGGGCGCTTACACTTCTTGTTACGAACCGACCTAGTTCAACATATCTTATCACTATAAACGGTATACTATAAGTACCAAAACATGTTATAAATATCAATGGGTTAGATAAAAGCACTATGGTGTCAAAATAAAACCATGTCTGAATAATTTTACCTTAAATAAGAAGCAGAATCCAATTGAGAATCTGACATGGTGCATCGATAGTTTGGACTTCCATGAATAATAAATAAGTAGGTATAAATAAATAAATCCATCCAAATAGGGTATAAACAACAATAATTTAAAATAAAACATAAATAAGAATACAAAAAAATTACCAATATAAAAGAAAAACCAAGATAAGAGAAAGGGGATACAAACAGAAAATGTAATGGGAATCCCTAAGATAATCTCTTAAAAAAATAATCACCATGGGAAACTCACTCAATCCTAAAATGAGACGAACCTAGATATAATCAAGTGTAATTATCTATTATCCTATGTTTCATTTCTAAAATATATAAGCTCCTGAGTCACTCTCAAAGTCTCATAGGGGCACTACCCTAACAAGGATACGATCTACACTAGGGGAAACTAGCCAGTGTAATAATCTAAGATAGTGAAGCATAAACTTGGATCTATTTATTAGTTACCAAAGGCTATCATAACATATTATAAGTGTATGGGAGTAAAAAAATCTATAAGATCATCACATATATTAATAAATAAAACATAGTAAATGATCACTCACATCACCTCTAACACCCTCTCAAGAAATATCCCTCTCAAATTTACATAAGAAAAAAAATAAAATTTCATTTAATCCCATGTAGGAAAAAGGACTATATGAGACATAATAAAGAAGGAATTATAAAAATAATGTTTTATTCATAAATAAATCTCTTTTATTTATAAATTTCCAACCATGCATTTAAAAAAACTTAGAATGCTAAACTATAATAAAATACTTTAAAAATAAAACCATATGGAAGTAACACTTGAAATAAATTTGTAAAAATAAATCACTATTTTAAAATAAAAATAGATTCAAAACACCACTTTAAACTTCAAATTCATTTTAAAATAGACTCTTAGTAATTTATACAAATTCTTGGATTATATAAACATTTTCTTTGGAAGCTGGAACTAGAAATCTAGATAAACCCAATATTACAAGAATTTAAAAAATTTAAGCATTTTAAAAATCCATCATGGGTATCATATATAAATATACTAGATATAAAATGAATTTAGAAATATCAATAATCATTCAACATGAATAATAGAATAAATTTGACAAAAACTCATACCTCAAATCATCAGGATCAACTCGCCCTCAATGGATAAATCCAAGACATGGAATAAGATATCCTTTATAATTCCTACAAATTCAAATACCAAATATTAGACCATATAAAACCATATTTCAAACCACCATTTATATTATGGTTTATGAGAGAAGAAGTAACCAAGAGTAAATTTAATAAGGAAGGGAGAAGAGTATCCTTACCTTTTAATTCCACTTGAAATCCATGAAGAGCATGATTTTAAGTAATGAATAAGAATGAGAGAAGATAAATTTATATAGATATTATTTGAATGAAAAAAAATAAAATGACAACATGCCAATGATTATAAATTCTAACATAGGTATATGATTAATTTCACAAAATTCAATTCTAGGTAGGTTTCATGGTTTGAATGGACAATTTACCAAACTATGCATCAACCATGAAGATTTCATTAGAATTAATCTATAACCCCTCACACGACTAGCCCATATGATTCTAGAATTCTTGCATAACTCACTAAATTATAACCATATATGTAAGGATATATATATTCTTACTACTAAAATAATCACGATTTACTACAAACCATGCACCACACTAAGAACCCATACATAAGGGTAACTTGTATGGCTACCCATGACCATAATTAAACCGTGTGCCACCAAATTAATTGGAAAAACCATACATGAGTGTCCCCCACATAGTTTCCACATATGTAGAGGTAAAATTCATTATTTAGTACAAATATATGGTTTTCCATGCTATTATTACTAACTATGTTCCAACTGTGCATTGTTTATTGGAAGAAATCATTATGTATGAATAGTCTTGCACTCTAACTTATATCAATGTAGTAACTATTTGTTAAATATTAACAATATAAAATTATAAAAAATTTCAAAGTTAAAATAAAAAACTCCAAAAAATTAAAAATAACTCATAATTATATAATATTCTATACAACAGTGACATGGGGATATCACAATTCCCCCACCATGCCACATCCTACCCCTAGAAAGTTATTAGAAAAAGTTAAAAGCAACTAAGAATAAAACATCTTCTCCCAGAAAAGGGTTTAATGTTATACAAAGAAAATAAACTAAGTGGATACTGATGATAAATCTCAAGAGAGAAAATTCTATTCATTTTATAATTACAAATATATATAAATAGATATTCAACACCACTACCCATTCATCTAGATAAATCAGGTGGGAGGGTCAGAAAAAAATTTAGAAGAACCAAAAAAATAGGATCATCCCAACACATCTTAAAAAAAAATCATCATGAATTATCAAGATCAAAAGAAAAAAAAGTCCTCAAACATTGTTAAAAAATCACAAGAACAGCCCAAATAATCTTCAAGAGATACTAAACTAAAATAATATAGAGGCCCGCCACAGTTCTCCCCACCATTTATAATTAATCTTAAAATGGAGAGACAAGATATATATACTTCTACCAAAATATCATCCCCAAAGTAAATACACATCTTCAAAGTTCCAATGAAAAATATAATAATATAGGAGACACCCAAGAAACACACCAAGTAAAATATCACCTTAAAAACTTATTAAATTTTAAACTCATTGAGTATAAATCTCAATAGATTATCACCAGTATCCTTGTTACATCTGAGATAATTTATTCTTCTATCTAGTGTGAATCTAAAGTAGGATGATCCTGAGTCAAAAAGTTAGGTTGTTTAGGGTTGGAATTCTCAGATCTTTGTTGATCATTCCAATAATAAGATATCTATCTCTCATTACTAATTTCCATGAGTTGGAGAAAATAACTAGGGAATAAAAATATAATCAAGTGGGAACAATTTCTTCCTCAAATAGAAACAAATAAGTAGCAGAATCCAAATGAAAATTTGATATGGTGAATCTATATTTTATAGTTCCATGTATAAGAAATAACCTGTTACAAATAAATAAATCCATCCAAATAGGTAATAAACAAAAATATCCAACAAAACTAACTTTTAAATATAATAGAAAGAAGAATATATAATAGGAATTTACATAAAAGAAAAACCAAGATTAGAGCACGGAGATACAAAAAAGCATGTAATGGGAATCCTTGATATAATATCATCATGAGAAACTCACTAGGTACTAACATGCGATGATCCTAGACATACTCAAGTGGAATAAACTATCAAAATATGTAACATTAATAAGGTATATAATCCCCTAAATCACTATCATAGTCTCATCGAGGCACTCCCCTAGAAAAGAAATTATATACACTAGGGGGAACTAGGTAGTTCAGTAATCTAATATACTGTATCATAAAATTGTATCTCTCACTTAGTTACCTCAGTTTCCCATGACATATTGAAATTGGAGGTGAGAAAACAACAATCCATAAGATCATCACATAATAAAACATAAAACAATCACTCACCTCACTTACAACACTATATCAAGAAAACAACCCTTCACATTTACATAAGCATAAAATAACATTTTATTTAATCCCATATAGGGAAAAGGCCTATAAAAGACATAATATAAAGTATCTCACAAAAAGGGTGTTATATTCATCAATAAAACCCTTTTACTTTATAAATTTTCAAATGGGAATTTATAATAAAATTGTAAATCTAATCTATAATAACATACTTTAAAAATAAAAACATAAGTAAAAAACCCTTAAAAACCACTTGTAAATTAAAAACATCTCTTTAACCTTAAAATTCATTTCAAAAAAGCCTTTTATGAATTTATAAAAATTCTTGTAATACATATACATTTTGTTTAGAATTTGGAAATATAAATATAGAGAAAACACCATATTACAAGCATATAAATCATTTGAAACATTTTTAAAACCCATAATGGGTATCACATATAGATATACCAAAGATAAAATGAATTTATAAATCTTAAGAATCACATGACATGTCAAATATAAGGTATTTCACAAAAACATGTACATAAAATCATCGGGATAAACTCACCCTTGATGGAGAAAGATAGTCCATAGAATAAGATGGAATATAAAAACCTTATATATTCAAATCCACAAGATTAAATCTTCTAAAACACTATGTTCGACCATCATGGCCATTAGGGTTCTTGATAGGAGAAGGACCCAAGTGGAAATGGAAGAATGAAGGGAATAAAGTAGCCTTTACTTCCGATTCCACTTGAAATCCATGATGAAAGGGCTTGGAATCAAGAACTAATAAGGATAGAATCTCTCTTTAGATCCTTCTCAATTATACATACTAAATAATGAGGATAAGAGGCTAATGAGTATAAATTCAAACAAGGGTATATGAATAATTTCAAAAAAAATTCAATTTTGGGTAGCTCACATGGTTTAGCTATAGGGTTTACCAAACCATGCATCAAACATGTACTTTTCACTAAAATAAATTTTCAACCTCTCATATCGATACCCCACATGATTCTCCAAACTGTGTATAAGCCCCTAAAGGAACACCCCATACAAAAGGTTATTCCCACAATTACTACAGAAACCCACATAGTTTACTATAAATTGTTCCCTAACCACACTTCATAGTGAGAAAACTTACATAAGGGTAACTTACTTTATTACCCCTGAACATACTTAACCTATGTGCCGCCAAATGAACTAGAAAAACCATACATAAGGGTCTCCTGTAAAGTTTACCCTTACATAAATGTCATCCTCATGATTCAATCCAAATGTAAGTTTTTTGCATGGTTATTAAAAACTATATATCAATCATACATTGTTTATAGAAGGAAATCCTTATGTATGAACAATATTTCATGATTACTACAAAATGTGGGATAACTGTGCATCAACCGTACACCATAGTAAATTCTCAAAAATTCAAAGACCAAATTTTAAAACTCTTAAAAATTTAAAATAAATCATAATTATATAATAGTCTATACAACCGTGACATGGGGGTGTCACACTTATGATATAAGTCTACCTAGTTGATTAGTTCAATAATTGTAGAACTATTACTTTGTATTGTCTATAAATAAAAATTTTATTTCTATTTTTATGAATGATATATTTTATGGAATTTGTAATATAGTGAATGATTTATACATTGAGGATATGGATAATAATTTTTATAACATTCAGTATGTGAAGGCCAAGGTTGATTATAACACCACTTATATTTGGCATTACCACCATAGACATATAAATAAGGACACATCCAATGACTTCATAGAGATGGATTTTTTGGAATCAATTGATTATGAATTTTTTGAAAATTGAAAGTATTTATTATTATGTAAAATGACTTAATAAACTTTTAATAGAATGGTGATAGGGATGGTAGACTATTGGATCTTATGAATATTGATGTATGTGGGCCAATGCATACTTAATAAAGTGGTGTATATAGGTACTTCATAATTTTTATTGACATATTCAGTTGGTAGTATAATATGTTTATTTCGTAAAATAAGTTTGAATCAAATGAAAAATTAAAAGTGTTTAAAAATGTAGTAAAAAATCAATTAGAAAAAAGCATTAATATTCACTGATCGGTTAGGGTAGTGAATACATGATCCATGAATTTATTTATCATCTAAGAGATTATGAAATTGTTTCACTACATAGTCCAACTATAACACCACATTTTAATTACATGACTTGATAAATAATTTTATCTTATTGAAAATGGTTCAATCTATGAAAAGTCAGCGTGACCTTCTTATATCATTCTAGAGACATGTTCTAGGAATTTTTATATTCCTATATAAACATATTCCCTCTAAATATATCATAATGATACCGTATGATATATTAAATAGGATATATCTAAATTTTTATTTTACAATTATTTAGGGTTTTTAAGAACATATATGGTATTTTTTATTAGATAAGCATAACACTAAATCAGAAAAAAATATTTATTTATTAGTTATACCAAAGAAAATAAGGGACATTATTTATATAATACCATTAAAGTGTTTGTGGATTGGACCGATGTTTTCTATTAGATGGAATATATCAATCTTGGAGTTAGCTGGAGGAAATTTGAACTTAGAGATATTTAAAACCAAAAAATAGGAATAGATCCTAATAAGGATAGTGAGATGATTCCATATAATGTTTTGAAAATACAATTAAGTTAGGTTATATAAAAACCTAAAATATATAGTATGATTCATTATGATCGCAAGAGATATGGATTTATTATGGAAAATTATGATGTGGTAATTCTCATAAGTGATGAAACTACTACTTAATAAGAGGCCAATGAGAGTTCTGATTCTATGAAATAGTTACAAGCCATGAGATTTAAAATAAACTTCAATTACACTAACCAAGTTTTAAACTTGGTATATGAACCTAAATGGGTGAGACCCATAAGGATCAAGTGGGTTTTCCATAATAAAAATAATATATATTATCAATCATCTACCTATAAAGATCACTTTGTAGTAAAGAGTTATAAACAAATTCATGGTATTGACTTGAATATACCCTTTCACCTGTAGAAATAGTAAATTCCATTAAGATATTTCTTGTCATACAAACTCAGTATGATTATAATATATATATAATTTAATTAAAAAGTGATTTCCTTAATGGGAATTTATCCAAGGATGTGTATTTAATACAACCCAATAGTTTTAAATTACCAAATCAGTTTACTATGTTTTGTAAGTTGTATCAATCAGTTTATGTATTGAAGTAAACTTCTCAGAGTTAGAATATCCAGTTTCACTATGTAATCAAAAAGTTTGGTTTCATCAAGACTGATGATGATTCTTGTGTATACAAGCAAATTAGATGAAGGGTTGTGGTATTTTTGATACAGTATATGGATGACATATTACTCATTATAAATAATATCCCGACTCTACTTTTTATAAAGGAATGGTTGGGGGAATTATTCTCGGTGAAATACATGTGTGAAGTAGGATATATAATGGGTATAAATATCTATAAAGATAGTTTTAAGAGTATTCATGGACCAATTCATAACACATATATTAATAAAGTGCTAAATAAGTTTAGTAGGGAGAACTCCGAGAAAGAGTCTTTACTAGTGTTTCATGGAATGGGTTTATGAAGACTTAATTCTATTATAAAGAGATCAAAAGGATAAAATTAGATAAGATTCCTTATGAATCTACCACAAAATCTATCTTATATTCCATATTATGTAATCATCATGATGTATATTATAATTTGTGAATAATAAATAAATACTAATCCAATCATGGTGAGGATCCCTGGATTACTGTAGTGAATATCCTCGAGTACTTGTAAAGAAGTAATGACATATTTTTAGTCTTTGGAGGTGATTAAGAGCTTAGTGTAAGGGGTTATACTAATTATAGATCCCAAAATGAGGAAGATTATATATTATTTCAATCTAGTTTCATGTTTCTCCTCAATAGTAAAGCTATCAGTTGGACTAGTTCTAAAAATCCCACCGTGGTAGACTCAAAAATAGAGGAAAAGTACGTTGCATCATCATATATTGTAAAGTAATTTGTTTGCATTACAAATTTCTTCACTAAAACCGGGTTGGTTCTTATAATTTTAGGAGTAATTGATATTTACTGTGACTAAAATGGAGTTATTTCTTAGTCTAAGGAACCCTGATCTCACCAAAAGATTAAACACATCCTTTGAAAATTCAATCTCATTCAAGAAATCATTGAGAGGAGTTATGTAAAGATAAAACGTGTGGATATAAAGGAGAGCGTAGTGGATCTATTGATAAATCTATTAATTAAGTAAAATAATGAGGGTCATGAAAAATATATGGGCTTAGATACATGAGGGACTAGATGTAATGGTTATTGTCAATGTAAATATATCACATTTTTATAATAATTAAAATATCCATTTATCATACATTCATGCATGTTGCATATATTATATGAATAGTAGAGTAATAAAATCCCCTCAAAGTATAACTTTGAGTTATCCATAACTGATGATTATCATAGAGTATTTTTAATCGTGATTATATATTAATAATAACATAAGTATAATCTTGTATATCATGCAAACTATACTCACTAGATAATAAGTAGAGTCTTAGTATCTGAAATAACCCATGAAATTATATCACAAGAATTTTCATGTGATTATTAATATAGTTAGGGGTGTATGCTTCATATGAATCCTTACTACTTAAGGTTGATAAGATAATTAGTATAATAGATTTCTAATGATAGACTTGAGGGTCATATAATCACAAGGTGATTGGGTATGTTATAGATTATGTCATTAGTTGAATTTTACCAAGATGGTATTTTACAAATTATATTAAAAGTATGAAATCTAATACATTGATTAAATTATAATGAGGGAATTCATGTTCTTGCTTAGTTGGGTGATATGTTATGTACTCAACTACTTTGATGCATGACATGTGAAGTATTTATTAAAACTTGTCTGTCTATTTTGAATAATATTGAATGTTTGAGTTGACCTATACTAGATTTAAATGCTTTATGTATAGAAGTTACTCCATGTCTTGGAAAAAGGTCTTTGAAAAGATAATATTTTTAGTAATTTTACTTTGAATTTTAATGTTTCAAATCCCACTAATTTGTTAATTTAAGGGTGATTGTGACATTTTTAGATTATAAGAATAATTTGTATTGAATTTTGAACATTTAATATTTATTAATTTTTATTTTTTTATTCAAATTTTATATTAATTGGTAAATCAAAAATTTTTAAGTGATGAATTGATAAAAATTTGTAATTAGAGAATGATTTTAGAAATTTCATGGAAATTCTAGTTCTCACCTTTCAATTTCACTTTAGTGTTTTTATTATAAAAAATTATACATATAGAATATTAGTTTGATTTTTTTTATAAATTTTAAAAATGTTGGGATACATATTTTATTTAAAGACCTTGATCTATATAACACCTTTTTATATAGATAAGGTGCCTTAGAATAAAATATCCACTAGATTCATAAATCTAGATATCACTTAAAAGATCATGACATAATTTTTTCATCTATAATCTGATGGAGTTTAAATTTTAACACAAGTTAGAGGAATCAAAAAAGCATATTTAATTATACTATAGAAACCTCTATTTTTGTAATTATTATGTTCAAACACATAGAAACAAAATTGGGATTTATTTTGACTCAATTTTACTTTACCTTTTAATTTTTTTATAACCCTATCCTTATATCCACTCTATAAATATATATTTTTTACATTTGTATAAGTTGGTTCATGTATTAGGGAGTTTTCAGGAATTTATATTTGTTTTTATCCATGTTTATTTCCCTTTCATTATGTATTCACACTTTTCATATTTTAATAAATTTTTTATCACTCATTTATCACATTTTCTCCTCCCCTCTCTCTATTTATTCATAATGACCTCTCACACTCATAATGGAAAGTGAATAACACGAGTATTAGGCCTGGGGAAGGTTTTTGTGGTTTTCATAAATTAATTTTATTTAATTATTAATTTTTTATTCTATTTTTATTGAGGGAGAGAGGAGTGTTCGAGTTTGGTGTTGCAGTCATCCACCACTCCTTAATAAGACTCTTGAACTCATTATATTCTCCAATGAGTCATAATTACATAAATTATATTGGGAACAATATTTATATGGTGGGTTTGAGTGTGTTATAGGGATTAAATGGAATATGGTGGAGCTTGGTATTAGAATGTGTCACACTCTCAGTTGTGGTGTGTACATAATTCTTGACTAATGGAGGAGGTGATGTTTGGTATGCTTAAGATAACTACTAGGAATGTGAAACTTCACACTCAAAGTATAATATAGTATTTAATATATGGTGTGATATACTATTAAATATAATTTAGAATACAATAATGGATAATGAAGGAACCCAAGTAGGCAACACCTAAGACCAAGTTATTTCTTAATAATTTTATCCTTTCTAAATTGTATCTATATATTTCTTTTATATCTTGAGTTACATTCCAAATCCCAACACTTTCATTTCTTTTATAAAATATAAAAAACCTAAATATATAATAACGTGAATTAGTAATAGTGAGTTCTTGAACTACTAAAGCTCCTCAGGTGATATGAATCTAATCAAACACTATTCTATATTAGGAAAACATAAATAGAATAATTTTACACACATCACGATAGATTTTCATAAAAAATTGGTATCATTTCTAGGGATCCAAGTGGTCTTTCACTCACTATTTATTTATCACATTTCATGTATTTTATTTGTTTCAAAATAAACTCAAAAATAAAAATAATAATGCCTAACTCATCCTCAATATAGAGAAAACTATTAATTTATTTTCTATATATATGAGGGGTGATAAAATCCAAATTATCTAAGAGGAGGTGTTCAAGGAGATCATCTAAGACCTTAAAGAGGCCATAGGTTCCAGTATTGGAAGCGTTGGACTAATAGTTAACCAAGGTCCAAGAGTACTTACCGGAGTTTCATTAAGAAGAGTTATAGTAAAAATATCATCTCCTTTTATCCCTATTAATTTATATGAAGAAATTAAAGAGGTTAATGCATTACTTGAAGACCATACACAACCCAACCATCTCAAGTGCCCAATATTGGCCTTATTTGAAAAGTTAGGGGAGATGACTGAATTTTTTTCCTAATAATTTATATATGTGAGATCAATAATATTTTGATATATTTTGGAATGAATTTTCAAGTATTAACATGACACATGATCAGAATATTCTAGAAGAATAAAAATCAATGAAACTTTATTTTTCTCTAGATATGGAAGAAAAAACCACGTGAGTAGTGAAATTTTAAGAGAATATGGAGGCACCTAACTTCCTACTTCCATCCATGATAACCCCACTCTAAGAGGCATTGAGAAATGAAGAAACACTTGAATCCAAACCAACTTAGGGAGTTAATCATTTCTTAAACTCATTTTCCTCTGATTTTATTAAAACTTAATTAAGCATTAACTCACACTGTTTAGATTTTATATATTTTTCCAACACTTTTTTTCCTTGTAGAATGAAGATAAAGATGAAAATGAAAATAAAGAGGAACAAATGGAGCTCCTAAAACTTTTTATCAATTATTTAAGGAAGTAACTGAAGAAATTATAGTGGATTTACATGAATAAAAAATATCACAAGATTCCTACTGTAAAGGGGAATATTTTGATATAAATAGCTCATGTTTTAATTTTATTTAAATAGAATAATTATTTAACTTTTAATTGAATTAATTTATTGATTAAACACATATTTACACTACATTGGATAATGATAAAGTGGTTGTAAATTTTTTATCCAAAGTTGAGAAACCCAATTATTACTCCTATACCCACCTTGAAAGTTATATCTTATTGCCATGGGGATAAGCATAATGACCTCTATCTATCAGATTCAATCCAACTAATATAAAGTGAAGAAATCTGGAACCAAAAAATTACGGTGGTTAAAATAAAATAATCTTAATCCACCATCAAATTGTGGATAATAGCTGAATTTTTTCATATGGGGATAGTACCACTTAGTAGTCAAACTAATAATTATTATTTTTTTTCCTTTCTCTTTATTTTTTTTATTTTTCTTTTAATAAATTTTTTATGTTATATTTTATACTTTTACTTACAAGTTTTCAGTTGGTGTCACATATGAGACCAACTCAAGGCTACCCCAATAATAAGTTAGGTTGTATTTCTATTTTATAATTGACTTATTTCTACAAAATTAAATTCTATTAAAATATGTGGAAATGATTTTTGAATAAAAATGTGGGTAGTATTAGTATAAGTGGGGCGGGGGGGTATAGTACCAATCTATTGAGGATTTTCATGTTTTTATTTTTATACTTTTATTTTTTTGTGTGGTTTTATGTTCGGAATTTGAGTTTCAAATGTCACTATGATATCAAATAATTCCATGCTAATCTTGAGGGTTTTATTGATTTTGAAAAAGATAAATTTATATGATTGTTGGGATATTTTTTCCACTAGTTTCATTGAAATTAGTGTTTTATAATCGGGAAAAATACTTTTTAATGGATGAAAATTTACTAGAATTAGAATTATAACATGAAGAAACTATAATTTTAAACTTTTTATTGAGTAAAGTTTCTTTTGTGAAAAATAACACCTCAAGGATCCAACCATAAATACATTTATATAATTATTTTTAAACTATTTTAGAATATCAAATTTGGATCCCACATAATGTTATAAGATATTAGGTACTAAAAAAAGAAAAAGAAAAAAAAAACATAAAAAACAAAAAAAGAAAAAAAGAAAAAAATATAGTATAAAATTATAAAAAAGGAGTGGATTTAGGTAAGGGGGAAATTGAGTAGTAGGTCAAGAAGGTAAAATTTACTCATAAGAATGAAATTTGGGTTGTATCAAGGAATTTGGATATTGATATTTTGTGTAATAACCTTGGTAAAAAGTAATTTATGGTTGTTTTACTTTTTAAAATATTAATTCCACTAAATTACATTTTATTTTAAAACTTGGAACTTTAAATTTTACTTAAATTAAAGTGGGGTAAGTGGATAAGACTTATAGATATGTATTATATATTCAATAATGAATAAATATTTGATTAGATTAGTTTATGGTTTTTGTATTTGAACCTAGGTAGGATAATTCGTGTTTTAGTAAATTTAATTAAACTTTATGAGAGTATAATGGTTAAATGTGGTAGAATTGAGAGGCCAATATTTTTAATAATTTTACTTTGAATTTAAATGTTTTAAATCCCAAAAATTCTTAATTTAACTGCGATTGTTACATTTTTAGATTATAATAATTTTTTATTAAATTATGATAATGGAATATTTATTTATTTTTAAGTTTTTTTATTCATATTTGATAATAATTGTTAAATAAATAATTTTTAAGTGATTATTTTAAATGATTTTTAATTAGAGGATTAATTTGGAAATTACATGGAAATTCCAGTTCTGTCCTTTGATTTTCAATATATTATTTTTATCATAAAATATTTTATGTGTTAAATCTTAATTTTATTTTTTATGTTGGTATACATATTTTATTTTAAGGCCTTAAGCTGTATCACACTTGTTTATAGAGATAATGAGCCCCAAAGTCAAGTCTCGACTGGATTCATCAATCTTTACATCACTTTAATGATCATGCCATAAATTTTTCATACATAATTGGATTGGTATGAAATGTTAAAAATAGTTATAGGACTCAAAAAATGATATTTTATTTAACTAAATAAATCACTAGTTTGGTATTTATGATGGTTAACCATGCATCACAAAAATAAGGATTTATTTTGACTCAATTTTTACTTTCCCTTTTAAATTTTTAACCCTAGAATCCACTATAGTCTATAAATATATATTATTCACGTTTGGATGGAATGTTTTATAGATTTTAGAGTTTTAATAAAGTTAGATTTTATTTTTCTATTTATTTCTCCCCCTTAATTTTTTATTTATACATTTCATATTTTAATAAATTATTTCTCTCTTTTATCTAATTTTATTCCTATCTAAATCTCTCTTCATAATGACCTATCAGAATTATAGTGGTGATTGAATTAATTGAGTCTTTTCCTTAGTGTGGGATTAAATGGTGTTCCCAAAATTTTTCTATTTAATTCTTAATTTTTATATTATGTTTATTGCAAGGGAGGGAGGATTGTTTTGATTTGGTGTAACAACCATTCACTACTACTTGGAATGACTATAAAACTCATTTTATTCTCTAAAAAATAATCATTACCTATATTCTATTAGGAATTATATTAATATGGTGTATTTTATTGTGTTCGAGTGATGAAACATCATACGATGGAGTTGGGTCTTGGAATGTGTCACACTCTTGGTTGAGGTGTGTATATCATTATTTACTATTAAAGGAGGCGAGTTTTGGTAGGCCAAAGGAAAATCCTAGACATTCTAAAATTCATACTCAAATTAGAGGACAATCATATATTTATGGTGGGATATACTATCAAGTATAATTTAGACAACAATAATGAATAATGAATAATTAAAGAAGCCAAGTACCCAACCCCCAAGACCAAGTTTTTTCTTAATAATTTCAGTTTGTATTTATTGCATTTTCATGTTTATTTTATTTATTGCATTCCATTATAAACACCATGTTTTCATTACTTTTATAAAATATAAAAAACATAAAAATATAACAATGTTAATTAGGAATAATTTGTGTTTGAACTATGAAATCTCCTCAAGTGATATGAAAGTGGTCAAGCACTCGGTTGAACTAAGAAAAACTCAATAGAATATTTTTGCACACCCTTAATAGGTGTGCATTGGTATTATATAGGCATGAATATTATATATAGATATATATATTATGGAAGACTTTTTTATATAGATATATGAGTATGTTTAATCGAGATCATGCCATACCCCTTTATAGGTTATGTAGCATTTTTGTTTTGTTATAGGACAATCTTTACTTAAAATTAGAGATTAGGGAATTCATAACTGTTATTAATACTAAAAAGGACCACAACTTCACATAATAGACTATATAATAAATTTTAATTTTGTTTATATAGTGTTTATCCAAAATTTAAAAGAGTTTATATGATAATTGTGTCTAGAGGAGTTTTTATGGATTCATAAAGTGTTGTAAATTTTTATACAAAGTCTTCAAGGATTTAGTGCAAGTGGGATATTTATGGATTCATATACTATAGAATAAACCTCAACATAGTTAGAGTCACTATGTTGTGGATTGTATCTTCCTCGGGTTCTTAGTACCACACCACAATGTTTATGTTGAATGATATAGGATATGATTTGATCAAATATATTATATTGATTATCATTTATTATTCAGATTATAAATAATTATATAATGATTACCATATAAATTATTTATTATTAAATGAGTTTAACAATCATATTCATTAATGAGTTTGAGGTTGTAAGAGTTACATTTCTAGAATCCAAAGGTTGGAAAATTAATAATGTATGAAATGTTATACTTCAATAGGTTCCTTCATTTAATTAATGATTTATATAAATTAGTGTTTATAGACCTCATACATATACTTTAAATATTATTCTTAAATTTGAAACTCTCTCTATTATCTTCTCTTCATTCACCTTTATAAAGGATTTGTTAGCAGAATTTTAAAGAAGAATAATAGGTATTACTAGAGTGTTCAATGATTTTAGTGGATAATTTATACCTTTAGTGGTAGGAACCTATTTTTTGTTATCGAGGTAACTTAATCAAACTCACTATTGCAGAAGATTCTACATGGATAGTGATGACTTATTTATTTTATTATTTTCACTTAATATTATTTATTCTTCTCCTAATAGATATTTTTGTGGGTTTTTTCTTCCACTAATTATGGGTATATATATATCCCACAAAACCGTTTAGTTGTATCCATGATCCATATTCACTTAGTTTTAGTAAGTACCAAATGATTTTAGTTTTTATTTTATTTAAATTTATTTTAACTTATATTCTTGTGTATTTTTTGGAAGTAAAGTGTCATTAGGATAAAAATTTATGTGTTATAAATTTTCATAATTTAAAATATTTTTCTTTAATGGTGATTCTATTTTATATTAGACAAGGATAGTGAGAATAAAATGATTTTTTATATTGTGAAACTTTATTTTCCCATTAATTTCTTGACTTTTGATTCAAGTTTTAATATACCTTGTGATTATATTATAGTTTTCATCATTTTCATTTCTGAGATATGGGTATGTATTGTAAACATAGATCATAGTGAAAACCCTAATAGTTTAAAATATAAAAAAAATCTATGAATATGGAAGACAATCACTTTATAGGAAAATTTAAAGGCAACTTTGTTTATATTAAGCTATGTGTTAGCACATGGATAATGAAGAGTTTCACTACACACATAATCTTTTTTATTAGTTGTTTAACATTGAGTAGGAACCATTGGAAATTTCATAGACTTGAAACCATACAATGATGTTGTGTGGATTGTGAGATCAAAATGTGAAGCATAAAAGTGGATGTGAATAGTATCATGGAAACAATTTTTTATAAGGAATAAATACACAGACTGTGTAATAGTGATTTATAGACATTGATCAAAGATACATGAAATATTCTAGTAAAAAATCTATATAACTAATTGATGGAAAAAATGAACTAAGGATGATGTTATATGATTTATTAACATTATATGGAAACCTAACTCAATGATGTAATGAATAATCCATAATATGGAAGCTGTGTTCCATAATGATAGGGATCAATGGGTATACCTCTATAAGGAAACATTGAGGAGATAGTCATTACAAACTCTATTTATAAAAAAATAAGAATAAATAAGGGTTATATACCTAGAATAATTTGAGCCACTAATCTTTTTTTTGTTCATAATCATACTATAGTATCAAATTGGAAAATAAAATGTTGAAATTATTTTTTTGTCTCTTTATTTATTTTTTTCTATAATTATTTCATTATTATCCTATTATTCCTTATACATATTTGGTTTATACTTTATATAATAAAAAACATTTATTTTAATAGGTTGTGCCTCCTATATAAGAAAGGTTATAATGGTTCTACCTAATTGTGATATCGTAGGTTGTATTGTGGTTGTGATTGAAATCAAAAAAGGTAGTATGTAATCGATTTGTGAATCTCATGTAAAAGTATAGTAATTTATATTAAATATTAATACCTCTTTAGGTGTTAGTGAAGGTGTGAAGAGTAGAGTAAGATCACATTGATCCAAAATACTATAAATATTTATGTTATTTCTTTTATAATTTTTTAAATTTTATATTTTAGTAAGTGTCATTTCAACCCCTCTTAACTTTTATATACATTTAATATGGGTAAAAAATTGTTATCGTAGTTATGAATTGATTATATATTTTCTCTATATTAATATATCATGTTACACTGACCTTTTATCTTACACAATAAAATATTTAATGGAATGATATTTTATTATATAAAGTTAAGAAATTATTGATTGATGGGTACCTTAGAGACCACCATATTTTGATGTAAATGATTAGATTTACTAAAAAACTAGAATGTGGGTTTCTCAAAAAAAAAACAGTGCATCAAATGATGGACCTCTATTGTAAAAAAATATAAAATGGATGAATGTGATTTTGATACTATTACTCATAATGATTCTATTAAATATACTTTAAATTAAAAATTTATAAATATATTATATTTCTAAATCATTATAAATGTTTTTAGACACATTTTATCCTACAAGATAACATATGAAATGTGAAGAATTATTGAAAGTTACAAATTATATAATATAAAAATTTCAAAGGATATAGATTTTAATATTGAGTGATGATACAAATACTTTGGGATACTTGAAACCAATACTATTGATGAGATATACCATTGGTTCACTAAGATTATAAATAACATGATTAGACTTAGAGAAAACATGGACAATATTATACTAGTTGTAGGGATAATGAGAAATTTTACCAAGAAATGATACTCTAAGAAGGTTTAAATTGAATAAATAAATATATTTACAAAATATTTTATGGATTAGATAATTAGTTTCCTATTACAATATTAACTTGAAATGATAAACATGAAAGAAGACAAGAACACCAAGAAAACGTGAGTTCCATTCAAATATTTTAATACAATAGTTATAAATCCTCTAAAATTGGTTATGTATAGATCAATGATTAATAAATGGAATATATTATAGAAATAATGAATCAAATTTTAAATAAAAGTAAAGGTTTCTAGAAGAATGCAAGAAGAGATGATAAAAGGAAGGACATAAAAGGAAGCACATCTAACTCTAATTTTAATTATTTTAAAGTTTTATATTATGAGTATAGAAATAAAGGGCACATTAAACCCTAATATTCAAAAATTAGTAATAATTTTTTTTAAGAGAAAAAAAAATAAATCCAGAAATATGTATAGAGTTGAAAAGAGGATATTTCCACTAGTAGAAAATTTGAGCAGAAGAAGAAATATGAAAATCATTATCTGATGGATAGCATAGACTAGATTAATTTTTCTGAACCTGAATTTGAACCTAAAAACCTTTCCATAGAATATCTAAATGAAACATATAAAAATATTCAAGAATAAATATATAATTTCACTGATCTATATATGAATTTGAAGGAAAACCAAAAAAATAGTGGTGGATGATAACAAGTATTTGAGTAGACAACTTGAAAATATAAGAAGTGTTGCCGCTATCAACAAAATCTATGAACTCACTGATATATATAGTATAAAAATTAAGAATAAATAATTTAAGTAATCCTTGTTAAATTTTACTAATGGTATGGATAATCTATACATGATTTTGAAATTGTAAAGGACTATAAAAATTAGTAATGATATTGAATATAGTGGATAAGATTATAGAATATATAAAAGCTATATAAAAGCTTCTTTATTAAAATCACTACTGTGAACTTTTTTATTTTGGTATGAGTGAAGATTATTATTGTGTATATTTATTATAAATCCTTAGGTAATAACAATTCCTTTTTTTTTTCTAAATCACTTTTATGAAAAATTCCATTTATTTCTATTGTTATTGTTATTTGGGTACCAAAAGGTTATGTAACTGATCTAGATGAACCCAAAGTCAAATGGTTCCAATTTTTTTTATCATTATAGGATTTATATCTTGTAAGTATTAAGTATTTATTATGGAACTTGGACAATGGGTTCTCAAGGAACATGATAAGGGACCCATAAAAATTCAAAATGTTTAACAAATGTTATAGAGTCTATGTAGATTTTAGAGAAAATTCTAAAGGAAATATAAAAGGATTTTAAAAGGTAATATTTTTCAATTCAAATATTATAAAAAATTTATCATATTTTAATGATTTAGAATATACTATTATTATATTGCATTTATGTGATGATGTACTGCTAATTAAATTTTATAATGAAAAATGTCTCATTCTTAACAATGATATCATTTTATTTTCCATTTTTATAAAAGATAATATCTCCACTATAAATTTAAATGATAATTACAAGAAAAATATAAATTTTAAACTTATTTTAAATAGTGATTTATCTCTCTTACATATATATTTAGATCATTATAATATGATATTATTTTTAAGATGTTTTAACCACAAGAATGACATGTAATTTTATACTTTGAAATTAGATAGAGACATGTTTTGTGATCCTTATAAGCGAGGAAAACATTATAAGAAGTATTTTAATTCAATAAATACTTGTAAAAAGACCTAAAACCATGTTTCTATAGCCATTAACAGATGAACCATGGCTATAGGGGTCATACTGTAATGATTAATATTTCCTATGGCTGTATGCTAATATGATGAAGACAATTCTAGAGTAGGAACAATGTGGGAATCACTTACTGTTATAGGAAAATATACCCCTGGAAATATTTCCATGGTAAAACACAAATAATTCCATGGTAAAAGTTTCCTGTGGCAATTGGTTCACCGTGGAACACCCTATTGCCATGGGAAAAGTTTATAGTGGAAATTGGTGTACAATAGACCCCTCTTGTACCACCACGGGAAAAGTTTCTTGGGGAAATTAATTCACCATGGAACACCCTATGAACATGATCATAATGATCATGAAAAGTGTTCCACCATGTGACCCCTCCATCACCACAGAAAAATATGCCTAGGGGAATTAGTCCCCTACCAGCATAGGTAGGATTTAACATGTAAATTGGTCTATCATGGACCACCCTACTATCACGAGCCAACATGTTTATGGAAATTGGTTCATGATGGATCCCTACCTCTATGGGAAAAGGTACCTATATAAATTAGTACCCTACCACTATGAGTGAGTTTTTATGTGATCATTAGTCCCGTTATAATAATAATAATAATAATAATAATAATAATAATTATAAATATTTAATAATTATTTATACATATATACACATTTACCAAATGAGTTTGAATTGAGTGGTATAAGTCATTATAATGTAGTTTGGTCATCCCATGATTGAACCTCTCTATACTAAATTTTTATAATTTTATATATAGTTAAGGGAAGGTTCCTTTGGAAATTGGACAACTATAGAACACCCTACCACCATGGGCATAATGCACATGAAAATTAGTCCACCATAGACTACCCTACCACCATAGGCATATAAATGGCCCACTATAGACCCCCTACCACAAAAAACATATTTTACCTTGGTAATTATTTCACGGTGGACCTCATATCACCATAGGTAGTACCCGTGGCTACATGGTTATGACAATGTGAAAAACCTGTGCTCGAATGTCTCATACCACAATCACTATCCATGGGAATTTTTTACCATGGAAAGATATTGGTCATCAGTTTCCTATGGAAATATTACTATAGCAATGTTTGGGTTCCTATAACACCCTGATATTTTAAAATAAGAACATTGTGTTCGATAGTATATACGGCATGCAATACCGAGCATAAATGACTTGTGAAATATATTATTTAAATATGAACATTATAACCTAGCCTTTAAATTGGAAGGAATTAATAGAAATAAGTAAATTTTTAATTTTTTTTATTTTACATATTTATAAAATAAATTCATTGGTTATCAACTAATTATAAATGAAAATAGAAATCATTATTAAGAAAAAGAAATGTTTTTTTTGAAAAACTATTTTTATGCAAGGGATGTGTTTTTATCTTAATAAATTAAATAAATCATTATTGGAGAATGTTTTTAATTAAATTTATATATAATATACTCAATAATTTTTTATCATCCATCTAATAATTTTATAACCATGGGATAATAATAAACCTAGTTTTATGCTAAAAAACTATATTTTTATAATTAAATGGTTTTGTCACGTTTTGAACACTTATGTTAAAATTAAAAACTTTTAGAAATCGAATTTTAAAAAATAAAATTAATTTTTTAAATAAAAATTTCAAAATTATATTTTAGTGATTTTTTTATAATTTTCTCAAATGATTATTTTTTCGATGAATAGTGAAAATACTAATTTTTATTAAAATCCACCTTTTAATTTAAAGAATTTACAAGTTCAATTTTGATTTAAAATTATTTTAAAATTAAAATTAGTTTAATTATAATATAATTAATCCAATTTAGTTAATTGAAAATAATTATATGTTTAATATTGCTATTTTTTTTATACTTATAAAAACTTTTTCGTTGGAAAACTTCTTTTGGCCACGTCTCGAAGTTTAATTTTAAATCAAATTATTTAACTTATGTGAATTAAATTTTAAAAAATGTATTAAATATTTGGAATTAGAATAGATAATATTATAAAATAATTTCAAATTAATTTTTGACCATAATTAATAGTAAAAATAGTAAAAACTAATTACTATGGTTATAGTTAAAACAGATTTACGGGGGTTAAACAAAGAAGATAAAGGTTGAAATGAGATAAAAACTTATACAATTACTATTTTATGGATTATTTAGACCATATATCATCTAAGTTTCTATAATTATCCATTTTGATTCTTTTTTCATGTGAAAAATATGGGTATAATTTATTCTTTTTAAAAGTTCCAAGTGCATCCTCTCCCCCACTTATAAAAGGACACCCTTCTCATCTCCTCTTCACACTTCAAGATCCATTTGTTTCAGAAAATACATACCCAAATACCTTAATTAAATATATACCCATGACCTATATTCCCTTATTTTATCATAAAACCATTCTAGGAAGGCTTTAGGTTTAAACCTAAAGAGTTCTCCGAAGAAGAGGTTTAGTTCTTAACCACATGTATTCATTTTATTTATTCCTATACACCCTTAAAATATTATCCAACTATGATAAAATAATAAAAAATTATATTAAATATAAATATATTCTATTATGTTAATTAAATATTTGGAATTAGAATAGATAATATTATAAAATAATTTAAATTAATTTTTGACCATAATGAATATTAAAAATAGTAAAAACTAATTTCCGTGGTTATAGTTAAAACAGATTTACGGGGGTTAAACAAAGAAGATAAAGGTTGAAACGAGATAAAAACTTATACAATTAATATTTTATGGATTATTTAGACCATATATCATCTAAGTTTCTATAATTATCCATTTTGATTCTTTTTTCATGTGATAAATATGGGTATAATTTATTCTTTTTAAAAGTTCCAAGTGCATCCTCTCCCCCACTTATAAAAGGACACCCATCTCATCTCCTCTTCACACTTCAAGATCGATTTGTTTCAAAAAATACATACCCAAATACCTTAATTAAATACATACCCATGACCTATATTCCCTTATTTTATCATAAAACCATTCTAGGAAGGCTTTAGGTTTAAACCTAAAGAGTTCTCAGAAGAAGTGGTTTAGTTCTTAACCACATGTATTCATTTTATTTATTCCTATAACTCCTTAAAATATTCTCCAACTATGATAAAATAATAAAAAATTACATTAAATCTAAATATATGCTATTATGTTAATTTTATAACCTATATTCACCCCTCTTCCATAAAATGGGATATGAAATCGTCAATTGTGTGTACGAAGGACTACCGCCTCGTGAACCGATGTAATTTGTTTTCCATCACTGCCTATCATAGTTGGATGTAAGGATGGATTTAATGTATATATAAGATATTTATGACATAATTATACTTTTAGAATTATAATATTACATATAAACTCTTACCATCCAGTCTGATGGAAAACAATAACATCGCTCATGCATACGTGTGGACTATTGTCTCCACGAAGCGATGCGAAACATTTTTCATTATATTTTATCAGGGATAGTAATAATTATATATTTAATGAATATAAATTATATATATGATATTATAATTATTATTTAAATTCAAATTATTATTTATCTTTCTTTCATTCCATCCATTAAAAAAAATGGAAACAACGTTCATGTATACGTACGACCTACCGTCTCCATGAATGGTGTAATTCATTTTTCTATCTAATTTTTGTGGATTAATCTAAATAAATATAATATTAATATACTTAGAATTTAAATCATTATTAAAATTATATATATTATGTAATAATTATCAAATTACAAGGTCCAAAACTAAAAAAAAACATACATGAAAAATGAAGCAATTATTACACAAAATAGTTATTTTGAACAAAAAATTATTAATAAATAGGTGATAAAATATTATAATAAAATAATATAAGTTCTCATATATGTTATTATATTTTTGTAACAGATTTATAATAAATATTTATTTATTAAATAATAGGTTCAAACATGTAGAAAGGAAATCAAACCAAAGTAAGAGTTTCTCATATCACTTTTACATTCGTGAAATATATTTCATATTCACCAATTATTTATTTTGTGTAGTGTATATACCACCACTTTGATATTTTTTTATCGTTAATAGATTTAGATTCATTATATTTAAAGTTTCATTTGAATTTATTTCTTTCATGGGGGTTATGATTCAAAAGTTACCAAAGTAATAAGGGTTGATGCTTCAATCTCATCTTAATCAGGATTGTTTATTTTTATGTCTTAATTAGGGGAATTATCTGGTATTTATATAATAAACCCCATATATTTTCTTATAATATGCCTATTCATGATCTTTTCTTGTAATAATACCATTTTCATCTCTTTTGTACATAAAATATTGAGAAAATGTTTTTAGGAAAAGCTGAATTTATTTCTCTCTTCCGTTGAAAATCCCCTTTCTTCGATATCCATGTTTTCTGATAATATTTTCAAGAATGATTTCAAAATTAAAAAAATTATTTATTAAAAATTTTTTTACACATGTTTTAATTTTTACAAAATGGTTTTAAAGTAATCTTTTTTTCTTTTTATGAATGAGGTACTTTTTGACCTTTTTACAATATTAAGAAAAGAATTTTTTTTTGACATTTACAGAATTACCTGCCATCATGATCACTAATTGAATTTTAAAATTAATTTACAATTTTATATGAATATTTAATTTTTTACCTAATATTATAGAAACTTTTATCTTTTTAAATTTATTTTTAAAGTGAAAAGTATATTTCCTCAAGAATGTTTTTATGGAATTTTTATGGAATTTCTATTCATCAACTATAACAACCATCATTTTACTTATGATACACTAGGAATATGTTATAATTATACCATAATTATTATTTCTCCAAATGTTTTATGATTAGTTTGACTGGGGATTTATTATTTTGATACCATTCACTATATTACTCTGAATGGTTTATGATTATGTTTAATGATTGGGGAAATTATTAACATTTTGTATGCTGTATTTTCAATATGAATATTTATGTTGATTATTTATCTATCCTTTAATATTAGGAATCTATTGGAATTATTATATGATGTTAGGTTCCTGCTATAGCCCATAGACTCATTGATAGGTCTCATGAGACAAACTATCTTGGGTATTTGGGTAATGACTTACCCATTTATGTAAGATGTCTTGGCATAAGACATTGACTGTATGGTTATGATGTATAATATTATGAATTCACTTATTATGAGACTTTATATTAATTCTCATGTGATTATGTGATTAGTTAAGATATCCATGGATAAGTTTCAAGATCATGCGATTATTTATATAGAATTATTTGATCATAATTTATTCCTGCCATATTGTTCTTCAAGATCATGTTATTAAATAAATGGTGTGTGGTTAAGATTATTTACCTTACTATATTGATTATTCCTTATGTATTCATGATATCTTCTATTGTATACACACCCTTATTGAGAATATGAGCTCACCACTTTCTTATGTTTTCTTTCCCCAGGACACAAAAAAGTGTATTGTGATTGATATATCGGGATATGCTAAAGGGAATAATGGTGTAATCAAGTGAAACACTATGTTATATTTTATATTTTCAATTATATTGTGATATTAAATAATGTATATAGTTTTCCAAGACTAATTAATTATTTGGTCCTTCGGGATACAATTCCTTATATCTAGTGCCAATATAATAAAGTAACCACTGACTCTGTACTACTAGGGTCGAGGTCTTTATAATTGTTATCCTAGAATGTTTAGTAGAAACTATGGGTAAAATATTTAGAAAAACATAGATGAGAGAACATAACTCTATGAATTAATTTAAGTATAATTCTATGTCTACGATAACATCCTAAAGTTTTAGTAAGGTAGATGTTATGTGGATTTATTAGAAATACATCCTTTTCTAGATACTACAAGTGGATATGGATCTGGAATAGTTATACCTAAGGGTAATAAATCTGAAAAGGGTGTATTGGGATTTTAATTGGTAATCTTATGGTTTATAAAATTTTTTCTTGTTTCACACCAAGTTTGACCCAACTGTAGTATATGATTGGGTTAATCCACATTTCCTTTATGAACCTTCGTAAAGGATTTTAATAGATGATGAAAATGAATGACCTTGGTTAAACCCAAGGTTCTTTATACTGAAAATAAGGTTTCATGATTTAGACATCCTATAAATTATTATATGATTTTATACTATTATTATTGTTGTCCACACTATGCTTTTTGGTTTTAGTCAATGGATGGAAACTGAAGGAATCTTGTTAACATTAAATATGATAGAAAATGTGGTGATTATGAGCAACCAAATGGGATGATTACTGAATTAAAAGATACTGGGATTATGGTTAACCAGTTATCTAGATATATGATCAATAAACTATACTTTGAATAACCCTTACAATGACCAAAGAAGATAAGGATTGAGTTTTCTAATATCTCATGTGGTGGAGACCATGGAGGAAATAAGGCTCAATTTACTTCTTATTAGAAATGTGAAAAGATACACCCATGATAATGTCTCAAAGGAATAAGAAAATTTTTTATGTGTGGAAATAAATGGAATAATGCAATTAATTTCCTAGAAAAAATGAATAGTACAATGGAAGGAAATAAATTTAATCCTAGGTATCTATTTATAGTTCATTGTCTTAAATGTGGGGAATCTGGGAATTGTATGATTCAATGAAATCTTCTAAATATTAAAACCTATATCAAGTAAGTGTTTATGTTATTCAAATAATTGAAGTAAAAGGGTTGAAGTATTTATCCATTGGTATTTAATAGTTATATTGTATAAGTATTTTTATAAATGGTGTTTTTTTAAGAATCATGAAACACCTAAGGATTGTGTTAATTTTTGGAAGAATATATGTCTTAATCTAAGATTCAAAAAATATTTATGGATATCATAATGGGTTTATAAGTTTAATTCTGATCATATGTTCAAAGTTTTAGACACCCCTTTTGAGGTTTTAAATAATAAATATCCAATATGATTAAGAGTATTTTGGGAGAAATTTTTGGTAATATAACCCTTGGGATTAGTATGGGTTTTCGTAAAAAAGTATTTAAGTAATAACGACTTTATATTTTGTGGACATAGGTTCTAAGGTATTGATAAACTTTAAGATTAATACGATCATTTTTTATTAAGGTAATAATAGTCAATTAAGATCATCTAATTTTTTTGGAAATAATAGGCTGTATAGAAAATATTTGTGGTTAAAAAGTGATTTGATGAGTAATGTTATTTTTTAGGATGTTTATCATATTTTTGGGAATTTTATAGGAATTATATTAGTATAGTTTTTGAAAAAAGGAAAACTTGTATGCCATGTGACAACCCATCACATTCAGTAGGGTTGTGGGGCTTGAACCCACAACCAAAGAGCGATAATGGTGAATTCCCTACCAATGAAATATGTGATGTATTGGTTAATATGAAAGTATTTTCACTCAACAGTTTGATGTATAAATATTAATTTGATCATTTTTTTGAATTTGAGGTGATTAATGATATTTCAAGAGATGTTTTTTAGGTTGAGATACATATATAACCATTAGGTTTAAAATAAAGTATTATATAGGAATAATGTTGCTATATTTATAGATATGTAAGATAAAGGGTTTTAGGGATAAATACTTATATAAAGGATTAATTTGAACTTTGGGTTTTATCGTTGAGGTTTAGAGATTAATCTATTATATTGGATAACTTTTACTAACCATTTTTTGTTTAGATAAATATTTAGGGATATATGGAAATACTTTTCACTCTTTCATGGATATTATGATCTATTAAAAATTAATTTTAGTGCTTTAGGAATAAAATAATCCATCTTGGATAATTATTTCTTGGAGTAAGTAATGAAGTGGAAATTGATCTAAGCACAACCAAAGGATGAAATTGTGCTTACAAAATAAAAAATATCAAGTAAGTATATTTTATAGTGTTATATATATTGATATTAAAATAACCCCTCAACTTTATGAGAAACTAGTACTCACCCATGCATATGCACGACATATTAGATTAATTGTTTTTTAATAAGAGAATACTATTTTTAAATTTGAGAAAAAATAGTAATTTTGAACATATTTTAATCACAGAATGGTAGTACATAATAATGGAATATGAGTGGATAAAATATAGACACTATTCAAATATTTGAACAAAGAAATGATAAATTAAATGTAAATGAATTTATGATTTTTGAGGATGGATATTTCAATTCAATTTCAACTTCATTCATGAAAACATTAATGCCAGCAGTCAACTAAAATGTGAAACACAAATAAAATAAAGTAAAATGTTTAGAATAATAAAAATGGGAAATGTGAAGATGATTAATTTTAATAAATAATGACAAAAACATAGTTAGTAATTACAACATAATTTATGATGTTTATATTTGTATAATTTTCTCAAAAAGCTGAAGTTGTACAGTTAATCAATCAGAATATGTTTCTGTAATAAGTATTCAACTTAAAAATATTCCTGCAGATGCATTCTAAATATACAATTACCTTTAAAAAGATGAATAAATTGTAAGAAATATTTAAATCTGAAAATAAAATCTAACAATGTAACAGAATTGAGTAGTATTAAAATTGACAATTTTGGTATTGTGAATTAAACCAAACATAGTATTGTAATTTTTTGTGACCTATTTCATCATTGTATCCTTCCATAATAAAATTTTTCACTTAAATCTTAGAAGATCTTTGTAGTTGAATATCATGGATATTGAGTATAATCTTTCTTATTAAAGTTGTGTTATTATGTCACTGATATTTTCCTATATTATGAAAAAAGAAATTGTAATCTATAGATGGATGATAATGTTAACCTATCAAACAGGTTTCTAAAATATGTAACTATTAGTCAATGTTTCCATTCAATAACCCCATCAAGGCTTGTCTTTAGTGTTCTACTTCTATTCTCATTAGAAACATAAATATCAAAGGACCATCCTTTTGAATGATATCAATTTCAATTAACGTTACATGACATGAATAAGTAATCAGATTCATTTAAGTTTGTTTAAAATTTTTCCCTGATTTTTTAGACTTGATAATGTTAGTCCCCACTATTATTTGTAGTCAAAATATACATTGACTAATAAAACATACAAAAATAGATCTATTGTGTTGTAAAATTATTCCTAATGTCTAAGTAGAATTCAATATGGGTAAAAAAATCCTGGAAAGTAAATTGATGTATGCTGAATAGTATATGAAACTTGCTATTTATGAATATATTAGATTTACTCCTTGGTTTATGATAAATATCACACCTATTATTCATGAATTTATCTAATGTACAATTAGGTTTATTAGAAATTCCTTCAACTGTGGAATGAGTTGAGCATTCTATATTAGTTGAATATGTGTTATGTACCAGGAATTTATAGCTAAAATAGAAAACTAATAGTACTATATTATATGCTTAGAAAAATAATTATAATTATAAAATTTCAATTCAAAAGTTTTATTAAAAATATCATTCCATTATGATCCTACTACTGAACCTGAGTAGATGAAAGCAGAAATGTTGATTTTATAGAAACAACATCAGTAGTATCATGTCAATAACATACACTTATTTTATGCTCCTAAAAAATATGGATAAAAAATATTAAAATGTAAGTTATTTATATCTATGATTCAAGAATTTGAAAACTATAGTATGTGGTTATGTTTTAATTCATTGTCATAATTGATTAATTCAATTTTAGTATCTAAGATAGAGTGATTTATAACTGTTTTGTATAGATGAGTGATGACAATTCCGAATGTTGCAATCTACTATTTCAATAGATGATAGAACCTAGTTCAACCTAAAAGTATTTTACTTGGAAATACAATGTCATAATTATCATGTATATAAAATGAATAAAAATGTTTCTTTTTTTCAAGTGGGATTATATTGACATAATGTAATCCATTATATATTCATACCTATTTTAAAGCATATGTGATTTGTGCAACTATTGTTATAAATCAAATAAATTTCTTATCAAATAGAACATATGAAGTTAATTCTTTGTGATCACTCGCCATTGGTTGTACTATATATTCATTGAATTCCAAAATTATGTTGAAAACCGTGTATGTCAAGTAAAAAATTCCAACAATAAATTAAAATAGAAATTTTTATGAGTCATGGAAAATAAGAAATGGAAACCATAGAGTAGTGAATACAGGAGATAAAATGCAATTGTAACACCAACTATTATGAGGACATACGTATACATTTAGTGGATACCATCAAATATTTAATATTTGAGTCATAAGACATATTTGGAAAAAATAGATCTAATTATTGTAGTGCAAAATTTTTTAGTTGAATATGAGGAAAAATTGTAACATTCATAAATAATATAGCTGAATGAAGAAAACTCAAAGAAATACCCCAAAATGTAATAACATCATAAAATGAAATCATCAAATATAATGGTTGGTAGACTGAATGGAATGGATGATGTAATTGATAATTTTGAAATTTAGATGTATTTTAATATAAGAAGAAAACTTCATAGAAAAGAGAAATACTAATAATTTAATAACAGTGATAAAGTAGAGAAGGTATAAAGAATAATTTATTGTATGTGGACAGAATAACGAATAAAGTAGATGAATCTGTCATAGATTTATATGTGAGCATGATGTTGGAATAATATTCAACAATGTAAATATAAGTGTATTTTTTTTAAAAGTAGTGATTGAAATTAACTGGAGTACATGGAGAAACAAAGGTATTTAAAAAATAAAAGGATGCATTTGTAACATATAAAAAATAATGCAATATTTGTACTTTCAGTGGACGCTAAAAAATATTCAATATTTTAGTTATATGATATCTGAAAAAAATATATGTAAGTAAAGTAGTGAAAAATTTAATAAGGAATTTGTAGGAAAAAATTATAGTGAATAGAGTATCCAAGTACCTTTTTCTTCACTTGGAGAGGATGTGTTGAACAAACAAATTGTTTGAATATTGCACAGAGTTATAGTATATCCATGTTCTTTGAAGTGGTACATACAAAATATAAAAGTAAATATGAAGATATAAAATTGTAAATAGTGGAGTAAACATAAAATGAATTTAATGTATATGTTTAAGTGTTTTTTAGAATCAAAATCAAAACCATTTATCATGAATATGAAAATTATTTATCATTATTATGTTGTGATAATTTGTTAATAACTATTAAAAAACATGGTTGTTTTATTATTATCTTTTTTATAACATTTTAGATAAAGAATGAATATTAATAACACAATTGTAATTTCAATTTCATTACCTCGTATAATCCCCATGATGTGATTTCTGTAAAATCAATGCAAGAAACAAACAAATAAAATTGTAAAATAAAGCTCCAAAATAAATATAGTCAAAATAACATTGAAATATGAGTACATGTCCATCATGTAGATTTGGCATAAAAATATTTAAAAAAGTGATATAAATTAATAGGAGTACACGGAGAATAATATGTATTTAAAAAATAAAATAATACATTTGTAATATATAAAAAATTATGTAATACTTTTACATTCATTGGACCCCAAAAACAATTCAATATTTGAGTCATAAGATGTATCTAAAAAAACATATGTAAGTATAGCAGTGAAAAATTTAATAAGTAATTTTAATTCAAAATGTATAGTGAATGGAGTATCCATGTACCTTTGGTTCCACTTGGATATAATGTGCTGAACAAACAAATTGTTTGAATATTTCACTTAGAGTTGTAGTATAGCCATGTTCTTGGATGTGGTATATACAAAATATAAATGTAAATATAATGATATAAAATTATAGATAGTGGAGTAAACATAAAATGAATTTAATGTATATGTGTAAGTGTTTTTCACAATCAAAATTGACACCATTTTTCATGAATATGAAAATTATTTATCATTATTATGTTGTAAATATTTGTTAATAACCGCTGTCAAAAAGGGTTATTTTATTTTTATGTTTTTTATAACATTTAAAAGAAACAAATAAAAATGAATATCAATAATACAACTACACTTTCAATTTCATTACCTCATATTATCCCATGACATGATTGCTGTAAAATCAATCTGAGAAACAAAACAATAAAAATAGAAGAAAAAACTCCCAAATCAATATAATAAAAACAACTCTGAAATAGAGGAAATATACATCATAAAGATTTATAAGAATTATAAACAAATAATTCCAAATGAATTTATTGGAATGGATATCAATGTGTGGAACCAAATGAAGAAAGGATATGTTGCAACACACAACTGAAAAAAACCATAGTGAAATATTTTTATTTTAAAAATTATCATGCAGAATCATGCCATAAAAGTTGAAGTGAAAAAAATGAGAAACCTAGAAGTGATTATATGTTGTTTAATCATGATATACAACCCAAAAATAAATCATTCAAAAATAAAAGAAAACACCTCGATTGATAAAAAAATCATACCTTAAAATGAAGTTAGGTAGGACATACTTCCGCAGAAGATGAGCCATCAGAAGCACGGGCCTAGAAAGGATGACTACACAAATACCTATTATCAGTGTCCTTTAGTGGAAAATATGGTGGTAATAACCAAGGTGTAGGTTTTGGAATATTAAAATCATCACATAAATGAAGGGTGAAGCAGATCCGGGAAAGAAGTGGGGTTACGATGCAGAGTCGTAGGTGGCAAGACAGGAAGTTGGTTAGGCGGATAATGTGAGGTCAAGGATGGATGTGGAATTAGATTGGGGGTTTATAGGAGGTATTTAGGATGATGTTAATACCCTGGTGGAAGAAGATATTAGGGATGAGGCCAAGGACGAGGTGTGGCACGATGAGGCTGGAGAGGATAGCCAGGGAGAGACGACATTATTCCGCCAGAACCCTAGGACCAGCAAGGGAAAACATGAGTGGTGGAATTAGAATGGGGTTTGGAGGAGGAATATAAGATGATGTGGATACCATGGTGTAAATAGATGTCAGGTAGGAGACTAGAAGCATATTCGGAGGCGCGGTGCCGTGCATTGTCGTTGGAGAGGTGATTCGTATAGGGAGACGTTGGTATTCAACAGGAACCCTAGGAACGCTGGAGGGAAATCATGAGCAGGATGGGTGATATTGGAGGTATTGTAACTGGAGCGAAGCGGAGCAGGGATGTGGAGCTTGGAAAATGTGACACATGTTCTAGCAATTACCCATATTTAGTATATATAATAGATATGTTGAAATAAAAAGGTTATAAATTTACCTTCATTTTCAATGACTCAAATAGTCTATCTCACACCTCATTAATTTATGGTTTTGTGGTCATTAAATTTCTGTTGATCATTCACTTAGTTGTAATCAATGATATCAATAACTCTCCATAATTATTTACACTTTTCTTCTATGTACATATTTTCACTTCCAACTAATGTTTTACTATAAGGAAAAATAGTTATGTGTTATTATAAATGACCTTCATAATTTTTTTCTCTCTTACCAAGAGGATGTTTTATTAACCCTTTTTATTATCTAGGATTTCAATAAAGGTATTTTTAGATGAAAAAACCATGATTTATGTGCATGAGTTCAAATTGTGAATATTAAATTGATTAATGGTGAGGAGAATGTAACACCTCTTTATTTTAAAATAATAACATTATGTTCAATAGAATATATGACATGAAATACCGAGCTTAAATGACCCAAAAAATATATTACTTAAATATTAATGTTATAACCTAACTATTAAAATGGAGGGTATGAATATGGATAACTAAATTATAAAAATTACATGGTTTACACATGTATAAAATAAATTTATTAGTTATTAATTGATCATAAATGTAAATAGAAATAATTTGAAAGTAAAAGAAATGTCATTTTTGATTTTTTGTGTGTAATATGTTTTTATATTAATAAATTTAATTAATCACTATTATTGAATGATTTTAATTAAATTTATATATTATATACTCAATAAAATGTTTTATCATTCATCTAATATTTTTTCTAATCATGGGATAAGAATAAAACCGGTTTTATACTAAAAAATTTCATTTTTTCTAAAAAAACTGTTTTTCATGTTTTGCGAACTTATGTTAAAATTAAATAATTTTATAAAATTTATTTTTTAAAATTAAAATCATTTTTTAAATAATAATTTCAAAATTATCTTATATTTAATTTTATTGGGAATTTTCTAAAAAGATTAATTTTTTGGTGAATAGTGATAAGTACTGTTTTTTATTGAAATCTCTATTTTCGTTTAAACAATTTATAAGTTAAATTTTGTTTTATAATTATTTTAAATGTAAAATTACTTAAATTATATTATAAGTAATCCAATTTATGTAATTATAATCATCTATATGTTCAATTATGATATAAAAACTTTTTATACTTATAAAAATGTTTTCTTTAGAAAACCCTTTTTTCATCGCGTTTGTGGAATTAATTTTAAATTAAATTATTTCAATTATATCTATTGAATTTTAAAAAATGGATTAAATATTTGGATTCAGCATATTTAATATTATATAGTAAGTTCAACTTTTTTTTTGGTTATAATGAATATTAAAAACAATTAAAATCAATCACCATGGTTAAAGTTAAAATATATTTACTAGGAGTTAAACTAAGAAGACAAGGGTTAAAATGACATAAAAAATTGTAAAATTAACATTGGGTGGCCATATTTCTAACTTATATCATCTATGGTTCAGTAATGATCCATTTTGGATCCTTTTTCAATGTGTAAAACATGGGTATAATTTATTCTTTTCAAAATTTACAAGTGTGTCCTCTCCCTCACTTATAAAAGGAAACCCCCTCTCCTATTCTATCTAGAAATAAAGACGTAAGATCCCATGATTTATTATGAGTTATGAATATTTTTTTAGGTTTAAGTGATTTCTTTTGACCTAATGTAAATTCTTGAGGAGGTCATTGGAGTTTCAAGGGTGGTTGGGGCTTGTTCGGAGCCCGGAGCTAGACTTTTGGAGAAAAAAAGCTGGGCCACACGGTTAAGAGAAACCATGTGAACCAATACTCATAGTTAAGATTAACCGTGTGAGGATTATCAGTGGGATTCATGAGGCCGCATAGTTTTAGGAAACCATGAAACCTCAAGCGCATGCCCCTACAAAATGCTGCATACCTTTGACAATAGTGCAAGGAATGGTTTGTACACAGTTTTAAAAACTGTGTGAATGAAAATATGTGAGGTTCCCACTGACATAGATAATAAAACATTATTAGCACATGTTTTGGCCAATTATGAGGCCAAACCTTGTGACCCTATGTGTTTGAGGAAAAATTACATTTTTTTCACTTAAAATCTTTATAACCTAAAATTCCTTTATCTTTTCCTCCATTGGAAATTAGCACTCCTTGGGAGATCCCTTCCATTTAAACTTGGATTTGAAAACCATCTATCTCATTGGATCTAGACTAGTTACTTTTTCATTCATCCTATTTTCTTCTTCATTTCAATTTTTATTGAAAGAGTTATTTTGGTGCAAGCTAATTTTTACAATTTCTAGGATTTTTGTATGTTCTTCATTTTTCTTCTAATATGGAACAATTCAAAGCTTGATACTGGAAAATATTTCTACTAAAAACCTATGTTATGTGGTATATACATTTTCCAATATGGTTTGGTTGTTTTATAGCTCATCGCAGTTGTTACGTACACCATAATTTCAAATATTTCCCTAAAATTAATTAAATGATTAAATTGGAAGAATTATAAACTATTTAGGTTGTCCATTATTAGATCTGTGATGGTCAGAGGTTGTTATCAGCAACCTATACCACCCATGGGGAGTGAATTTGAATCTTTCCCTTGTTGTACTGCTATGTTGGGTGTGTGTGATCTCACATTACTAGAGGGATCCATTTTAAACAAAATGGGATTTGTATTAAATGTTAGGAGATGGTTATGACTCCTTCCCATGTGATAAAATTAAGTAAATTTTTTAATTGTTTAAATGGAAATTGTTATATGAGTTGGGTGAAATCATGTAATGTGAATGGATATAAAATTATGAATGAATTGAGATGATTGAATTGAAATTGTAGCCTTGGATGAGCTCCTTGGATCTTGATTCCATAGATTCCATAAACATTCCCCCTGTGGATATTGTTTATGGTAGCATATTCCTTGGACTTTTTTACTCCTTGGATCCTAATTCTGTAGGATTCTGAAGGCTCCTTATATATGGATTTCTTGTAATTGTATTGAAATTGGTCTATTTACATGCTCCTTGGACTCCAACCAAGTCGTTACAGAGTTTCCATTGAGATGCTCTTGATACTTATTGTGGATGCCTTTCTACACCTTGGATCCGACCCTTCATGGCCTGATACTTTTGATTCCATGTAATGAACATTGTGGATGTGATACACTCTAGATTATACTACATGTTTGTGATGGGTATTATTAACTAGATTACACGACATGACTATGGTATATGTTTTACACTGGATTACATGGTGTGATCATTGTGGATATTTTGTCATGTTTTAAAGATACCCCAAGTATGAGTATCAATTTACAGTTGTTAGACTAGATAGTATCACTTATTTATTTCTACTTTAAATATACCCTTGATTATGGGATCTTGACTATTATTTATAGGGAGCTATGTTTGGTTGGAAAATATCAGTTTACATTTATCACCCATGCCTTTGGATTTTCACTTTACTTTTATTTTGTTATACCTGTGATATATATTGCACACTGCTTAGGTTGTATACCTAAACTGGACTTATTATAGACACCGTTGTTGGTGGAGTACTAAGTGTTATCTCACACCCTATTTGGTCCATCTTTGGGTACCCAAACTGACTTCATGTAAGTGGGTAGGAATTGGGGAAAGTGTCTACTATACGATGATTGACTTATTTTCTTCTTAAGAGAAGGGGAGCACAGGACCGAGCTATGCTCGTGATGCAAGCTGGGATAGTTCCTTTTTTGTATTTTGGTATTTTGATACATTTACTATATTATATGTTTGTATACTTATTTTCTTTCATTATAGAGATCTGGCATGATCATCATATTTTATATGAATTATTTTGGATTATTTATTGTATAGTCTTCTAGTGGTTTATCTATTGTTTAATGATTTATATTATTATTTATATACTGAATGATATGTTTACACTGGTGCACTACACTCTAGAATGAGGGAATAGTCTCCCATAGACACACCCCAGGCCCTCGCTTCTAATCAACAACCTCTGGCATACATGGAGACACAATTGAGGCCATGTGATACACCGTCTTGGGAACCATCTAGTGGCATCCGGGTCGGGATGTTACAAAGTGGTATCAGAGCATTTTATTTTCGATTTTTATTAAAAATTTTGAGACAATATACATTGATTAAAAATTAATTAGAGTTTTTCAATGAACTGTTCTTGGGAGTAGCTGACCCACATATAGGAAAAATCCAAATTTCATGGAACATAACATGTTTTGTGGATTTTCCTATTATAGTTGACTTGATTCCACCATTGGGTGATGCACTTTCTATTTTATGTTCTTTGTGATTGTGAATTTTTTTATTATCCTGATGAGATGAGGGTATGTATCTCATGCATCATTTTAGGCACCTTATAGGATTCACATGCCATGCATTATGCCATTCCATATAAGATGCATTTATTGACTGCGCAACTTATTATGAGTTCCTTTGTAATATTATAGTTTTGTGATAAATGATTTGTGTAGGGAATTAAGATACATAGTTGGTACATATAGTGACTATATTAACCGAAACAATGTTTCCTTACTTAGGCTACAACATACACCCTAAGTAGCCAATTATGGCAGTTGATTCATGGAACATCAGTCGCATGAATTGAACATGTTATGTTTTAGATTAAGTGGATGATATACTTTGGTTCATGAGGTGCATTGGACCTTATGGATTGGAAGTGGTGAACCATTTAGTTCAACCATTTAAAGATAAATGTGGTATAAATATGAATTTAAATGAAATCTGAAATAGTTAGAACATAAAACTAGACCTAGACCCAACTTTAGAGTTGGAAGTAGGAAGTGTCTATGGTACTATTTACAGTTGTTTCTTTTTAACCAATATTGTATTTAGTAGTAGTAAGAGGGGTATGAATTTTTTATAGTAAGGATTTAACCTATTTTATACTTTTTTCTATGAAATTTTTGTTATCATTATTTTTTGAGGTGTGTGTTTGGCATTGTAGAGACATACCACCACCATGACCTCCAGTCATGTTCCAAGAGGGTGGTGATGAACATGATTCGAAGGTGGTGGGAAATTGGATACCAGTAGATCCTCTTATAGTTACAGCTAAGTCACTAATGATTTTACTAGATACGGGTGATGAGGAACTACTCCATGAGGGTTTCTTATGCTATATGTAGACCTTTTAGGGGACCCTGCAACCTGCCTTGTGTATGGAAGAGTTGATGTGTGTGTTCCAATAGCAGTATATGACCATATTTTTGGGGTTGGTGGTCTATAATCTATTAATAAGTGGATAGAGACTTTTTTTCAATTTTATATCATCTTGAGACACCTCCCGAGAGGATAGTGAAGCTTGCAACATATATGCTTCAAGGATTCACCAAGTATTGGTGGGATGTCCTGAACCAGGTTGATACGCTTTAAGATATAGTTTGGAGGGATTTAAATCTAGGTTTTCTGAATTTTTTTTAATACCCTAAGAGATGAAAGGGATAGTGAGTTTATGCATTTGGAGTAGATAATAATTACTATTATGGAGTATTTGACAGGATTTACAAAGAATCAATATTTTTCACCAATATACCTTACTGATGAGCTATCAAGGGAGAGACACTTTGAGGAAGGTCTCACGCATTCCATTTGATCATAGGTCAATGTGTTTCTATTGATGACTATTACTGATATAGTGAATTAGGCACTTATTACTGATAAAAACCTGAGGGAATCTAGGGGTACAGATTAGGAAGGTTTAACTTCTCAACCTAGTGGTTCACCATCTTCAAGTAGGAAGAACCATTTTGATGTTTTTCATGAGTGGCGTACCATCCAGACTGGGAGTTCTTGTACGACTGTCTTCTATCACCAGTGTGGGAGATGGGAACATATGAGAAATCAGTGTGATCAAGACTCAGTCAAGGGTCGAGCTTGTGACAAGATGGTCCAAACACAATGTTTTTGTAGGAACTTACCTCTAGTAGTTATTGGAAGTGGATTTACTCTCAATCCAGGTCCGGGAGTGGGATTTACATCTCTATGTCAGGCTGATAGATTGGTTAGTGTTGGAAGATCAAGTTAAGGTGGTGTTAATGGTTGATAAATCCATTCAACATTCATACATAGATAATAGAGTGGGCCTACTCTGGGTAGTGAGGTTGTTTTTTAGGGCCACATTTCAGGCCGGATATATTCTGTAAAGACTACTCTTGAGGTGAAGAGCACTAATATTTCTATGGTGGGAGGTGAAATCATTATAGCCTCTACTCTTGTATCCACTCCTTTTTATGGAAGTGCATCTCAAAGTTTCATATCTTCACATGTTTCAGAAAGAATTGGTATTATTGTTGATTTTTCTAATGGAATTATGACATTAGATACTCCGTTGGAAATTATAATGAAGGGTTTACACCATTGTAAAGAGTGGACCTTTGAGGTAGGTGGGTGTAACTTTATATGGTATTTTTTTCCTTGTGATGACAGGGTTTCAATTCATACTTTGGATGGAATGTATAGTTTCTTATTGAACCTATATCAATTTCTATCATCATAGGGTGGCCTTAACATCACCAGAGGGAGGAGTTTTTATTCATAAGGGTGAATGGGATGTCTAGGTGATCTAAACTGGACCATAGTATCATGGTATAGGAAGGATGGTGGCTCATATTTATAGTTTTTATCTAGATGATTAGGGATTATGTTAGGAATAATTTCCTCCAATGGTCAATCATTTCAAGATAGTGTCAAGAGCTGTACCAGTATCCATTCCTCCTTATATAATGGCTACAATAGAGTTGTAGGAGCTCAATAGACGACCAGGGGACTTGGAAGAAACTGGGTTTATATGACCCATTACTTCTCCGTGGGGTTCACCAGTCCTTTTTATGAAAAATGAAGATGATACCCTCCTTATATCTGTATATTATCATAAATTGAACTAGCTAATGGTTAAAAAATAATATCCTTTTTCACATATAGATGATATCTTCGACTGGATCCTAGGATCTTAGGTTTTCTCAAATATTGATTTGAAATCAGGTTATCATTTGGTGTGTGTTTGATCTATGGACATAACTTGTATAGATTCTACTGGAAGGTATGGTCTATTTGAGTATCTAGTTGTGTTGTTCGGTATCCAGAATGCTCCATAAGATTTCATGTTACTGATGAACTAAGTTTTTCATCTTTATCTATATTTGTTTTTGGTGGTATTCATGGATGATGTCTTATTGTATTCTCACAATCGACATGACCACAAAAAACATCTTGAGATCATTTTGGATACACCTAGAGAGTATAATTTATATACTAATCTCAAAAAGTGCCACTTTTGGATGGATAAGATTCACTTCTTGGGTCATATTATCTCAGATATAGGAGTATCTGTTGACCCAGAGAAGGTGAGAGATATATTTTCCTAGAAAAATCCTAAGAGTATCTTTGACATACAGAGTTTATTGGGGATAGGTAAATATTACAATAATTTCATATAGGACTCATCATGTTTTGAAAACCCTATTACAGTCTTGAATAAGAAGGTAGTAAAGTTTTTATGTTCAGATAACTACAATATATCCTTTCAGGAGTTGAAAGGGAGACAGAATTCAGCACTATTTTTGATTCTTCCAGAGACAGGATAGAGCTACACTCTATGTTGTATTGAATTAGTTATCAGTCTAGAAGTGGTTTTGATGTAGGGAGATATATTCGTGGAGTACAAGTATCATCAATTGAGGCCACATGAGAGGAACTACCCAATTCATGATCTCAAGTTAGCTATTATTTTATATGTTTTGGGTTGTTGGAGACAATATTTGCTTAGAGATCATTTTTTAGTGTACACGAACCAAAAAACCCTCAATTATATATTTTAAAAGAGTGATCTGAATTTTAGGTAGTGAAGGTGGGTAGAATACCTATAGTCTTTTGACTTCGAGATAACCTATATGCTCTGAAAGGGAAATGTAGTTACTGATTCATTGAGGATGAGGTCACAGATATAGGAAGTTTAGGTGGCTAGTTGTGAGTGTTAGTTTATGGCCTTATTCCCTGAGGTGCACTTGGAGGTGAATGATGGACAGGTGAAGACATTTATTTCACCTTGGTAGTGACTTCTACTCTTCTTGATAGAGTGAGGATGAGATAGTTATCTGATGCTGGGGTATTAGTCCTATGAGAGAGTGTGGTAAGAGAGGGATCACCTCCTAGTTGGACTATGGGAGAGGATGAGATTATATGTATTCATGGTTGTGTATGGTTTAAAGTGGACATACATGAGGAGAATAAGTAGGAATTTAATGCCTTTGTTTGGGAATAATATCTTGAAATTACCTAGATGTATCATGATTTAAGTCGTTGGTATTGGTGGATGGGGATGAAATGTGAGGTAGTTGGTTTTGTTGTGAGGTGTTCCACCTGTCAGATGGTGAATTCATAACACTAGGGACTCGCTAGGATTTTAAAACAGTTACTTATTCTCATGTGGAAATGGGATGATCTCACATTGAATTTTGTGACTAAGTTACCGAGGTCACCTCAAGGTAGTGATACAGTTTTTATTTTTGTGGAAAGTCTCATGAAGGTTTGTCATTTCTTGTTGATCATGGATACCTTATTAGTGAATGATATTGGGTGGTTGTTTATTTATGAGATAGTGAGACTTAATGGGTTACTTTGACCATGGTATCAGATAAGTATTTCTAGTTTACTTCTCATTTCTGGTAGAGTTTGTAGAGAGTATTGGGTATACTAGTGTTTATGAACACAACATACCACCCTCAGACTGATGTATATTTAGAGTGCATGATTCAAGTTCTTTAGGAAATGCTCAAAGTGTACGTCCTAGATTTTGGGGGTTCTTGGGAGAGGTATATAACCCTATTTGATTTCACCAACAATAATAGATATCTGGTGACTATACAGATAGAACCTTATGAGGCTTTGTATGGTAGGATATACCGATCACCCCTGTGCTAGTTACTGGAATATGAGGTAGCTTTACCAGGACCACATATCATTCAGGAGATTTCAAAGAAGGTCCAGATAATTAGAAAGTGGATGAATACTACACATTCTAGATAGAAATATTATGCTGATCACCATCGATGACCTCTAGAGTTCGAGGTCAAGGATCAGGTCTTTTTCTGTATGTCACTGAGGCTGGGACATAGACGTATCAGAATATAGGGTAAGATTTCACCATGATATGTCAATTTATTCAATATTATAGAGAGAGTTAGACCGGTATCCTTTCAGTTGTAGTTACCATAGATGTACTAATCCATGTATGATGTCTTCCATGTATCTCAATAGTTTCATTATTATCCAGACCCATATCATACTCTACAAATAATGAGTTGGAGCTATAGGTTGGTGTTTCCCTTGAGGAGCATCCTTTTCATATCATTAATAGGAGCATAAAGATTCTACGAGGCTGGTTAGTTTCACTAGTATGGGTGTTATAGAAGAAAAACCATTTATAAGATGAGATTTGGGAGAGGGAGGCTAATATACTTTCGTAGTGTCTGGAGTTATTCTTAGGAAATTCTTTACCACCATAGAAAGGGAAATTTGAGGATGAATTGTTTTAAGGGAGAATATTTTATGATATAAGGTTTTCCTATGAGGAATGGATATTTTGTTTTTTGGTTTTAATGATTATTTTTTACATAATATAAATGACCGAGGAGGTCACAGTAGTTTCTGGGGTGTCTTAGGTTTGTTTAGAGCCTGAAGCCCAACTTTTTGAGAAAAAAATGCTTGGCCGCGTAGTTAGGAGAAACCCTTCGACCCAAGATAAATGGTTAGGAGTAACCATGATGGGATGATCAATGGAATATAAGAGGCTGCAAGGTTTGAGAAAACAGTGCAACCTTAGGCACATGGATGCATGAAATGATACATACCTTTGACTCTGGTTTAAGGCATGGTTTGTGCACTATTTTCCAAATCGTGGGAAATAAAGCATGCGAGGTGCCCCTTGACACATATAAGGGAAAAAAGTTGTCACACAATTTTTCTAATCATGTGGCCAAATCATGTGGCCATGTGTGTTTGAGAAAAAATAACATTTTTTACCCTAAAATATTTATAACTTAAAATTACTTTCTATTTTACTCCATTGGAAAGTAGATCACCATGGGAGATCCCTTTGAATCCAAATAATAGGACTGGCCACCATTTCACTATTTGGATTCAAATTCAAACACCGTTAATCTCTTGGGATATGCACAAATGAGTTCTTTATTCATCTTGTTTCATTCTTCATTTAGATTCATATCAATAGAGTTATTTTGGTGTAAGCTAAGTTTCCCTATTTCTAGTATTTTCATCCTTTTGTTTTTCTTCCAATCTAGACTGAGTTAGAGCTTGATATTGGATGTGAAATCTACTACATACCTATATTAGGTGGTCTATAAATTTTCCCATAAGGTTTGGTTGTTTTATATCTCATCACAATTGTGTCGCATAAAGGAATTTCAGGTGTTTCCCCAAAAATTAATTGAGTGATTAAATTGGATTAATTGGAACCCATTTAGGTTTTCCACTATTATCTTCTTAATGGTTGAAGGTTTTTAGCCCCAACCTAGTCCACCCATGGGGAGTTCACTTGTATCTTCCCCTTATTGTACCAATCCATTGGGAATATATGAGCTCGTATTTCTATAAAGAGAATTTTTAAAATGAATGGGAATTGGATTGATATATTAGTAGAAGTCTATGCCTCCTTTCCATGTGATGACATGATTTAAATTGTTTAAATTGTTTAAATAAAAAATTTTATATGACTTGGGTGAACTCATGGAATGTGAATGGTTGTAAAATGATGAATTAATTAAGATAATTTAATTGAAATGGTAGTGGATTCCTTGGATGAGCTTCTTGGATCCCGATTCTATAGATTTTATGGACGTTTCCCCTATGGATCTTGTTTAAGGTAGTAGATTATTTGGACCAGTTTACTCCTTGGATCATGATTAAATAGTATGTTGAGTGACTTTCTACCCCTTAGATCAAAATTACATGTAATCACAATAGAAATGGTCTTTTGACATGCTCCTTGGACTCCAACCAACTCGTTACTGAGTTTCCATCAAGATTATCTTGGGAATCAACTTATATTCCTTGGTCTTCTACACCTTGGATCTGGCCCTTTTGATTACACCACACAACCATTTTTGATGTGATACACTCTATATTACACGGCATGGCCATGATGGGTATTATTCACTAGATTATACAGCATGACCGTGTTAGATTTTTTACATTGGATTACATAATAAGGCTATTGTGGATACTTTGGCATGTTTTACAGATAACCCTAGTATGGGTATCAGTTTATATAATAAGGCTATTGTGGATACTTTGGCATGTTTTACAGATAACCCTAGTATGGGTATCAGTTTATAGTTGTTAGAATATATAGTATCACTTGTTTATTTTTGATTAAAAACTACCCTTGATCGTGGGAGATTAACTATTATTTATTGGGAGATATGTTTGAATAGACTATATCACTTTATCGTTATAACCCATGCCTTGGTATTTTCACTTTACTTTTACACTATTGTACATATGAGATATATTGCACACAACTTAGATTTTATAGACATACTTGACATGTTATAGACATAATTGGTGGTGGACTAATGAGTGTTATATCATACCCTATTCGAGCCTCTATTGGGTACCCAAACAGACTTCATGGATATAGGTAGGGACCGGGGCAAGCGCCTACTATATGATGCTTGAATTGTTTGCTTCTTAGAAGTAGGGGAGCACTAGACTGAGCTATGATTGTGATTATAGCTAGGATATTTACTTTTAGTATTTCGGTATTTATAAACATGTATTATACTAGATATACCCAAACCTATTTCCCTACTTTGTAGATACATGACATGATCATCATATTGTATATGACTGCTTTTGGCTTATTTACTGTACAGTCTTCTGGATGTTTATCTTCTATTCAGTGATTTATATTATGATTATACTATTGACTAATATGTTTATACCACTACATTATAATCTAATATAAGGACATAGTTTCTCCATAGACACACCCTAATACCTCATTTCTAGTTGGTATCCTCTGGAGTCTGAGGAGGCGCGCTTAAGGCCCTGTGACCCATCAGATTGAGACACCATTTAAAGGAATCCGAGTTGGGATGTTACGCAAGATACCTTTGTATAGAAAAATAACTACCCAAATACATTCCTCAAATCTATCCCCATGACCTAGATTCCATGGTTTAATCAGAAAACCATTTTAGAAAGGCTTTAGGTATAAACCTAAAGTGTTTCTCCAAATAAGTGGTATAGTTCTTAACCATGTGTCTTCATTTTATTTCTTATTATAACTCCTTAAAATATTCTAAAACAATTCTAAAATAAAAATTTAAATATAATTATATTTTATTATTTTAACGTAATAACCTATATCCCCCCCTCATCTATAAAATGGGGAAAAATCGTCTATTGTGTGTATGAGGAACTACCACCTCGCGAACTGATGTAATTTTTTTCCCATAACCACCTATTATGGATGGATATAATAATGGATTTAATATATATATATATATATAATATTTATGAAATAATTATAATCATTTAATTATAATATCACTTATACCCTCTTACCTTCCAATCCTTTGGAAAATGATAACGTCCCTCATGCGTACGTGTGGACTACCACATCCATGAAGCAATGTGAAACTTTTTTCATTTTATTTTATCATGGATGGTAATAAGAGTAAATTTAATGAATATATATAATATATATGATATTATAATTATTCTTTAAAATTCAAATATTATTTACCTTTCTTTCATTCCATCTGTTAAAAAAATGGAAAGAATGTTTATGTATACGTACGACCTATCGTCTCCATAAATGGTGTAAATCATTTTTTAAATTTTATGGATAACTATAAATACATATAAAATGAATATATATGACATTTATATCATGATTAAAATTATTTATATTATGGAACCATGATCAAATTACAGGTACCTAAACTACCAAATCAAAACATAGTTGAAAAACAAAGTAGTTATTACTGGAAACAATGTTTTTAACAAATAATTTTTAATAAATGGGTGAAAAAATATTATAATAAAATAATATAAGGTGTGATATATTCGAGTATAGTAATTTAATATATTTATAATAAATATGTATTTATTATACAGGAGGTTCAAACACATACTAAGGAAATTGGACTTGAGGTAAAAGTTTCTCATCTCACTTTTACTTTCCTGAGACATATATCATATTCACAACTTATTTATTTTTTGTGTTGTATATACTGAACCTTTAATATGTTATACAATGAATATTTTTTATCATAATTTTATTTTAAGTCTCATTTAAAGTTATTTATTTTAGGGGTGTTATGATTCAAAAGTTACAAAAGCTATAAGGGTTTAGGCTTCAATCCCATCTTAATCTAGATTGTTTATGTTTAAATATACCTAAGAGGAATTATTTGGTATTTGTATAATAAACCAAATATATCTTCTTCCAACATGTCTATTCATGAATTTTTCAAGTAATAGTTCTATTTTACTCTCTTTGGTACTTAAAATGATTGAGAAAATGTTTTTAAGAAAAGCTGACCTTATTTCTCTCTTAGATCGAAAATACTTTTTTCCATATCATTATTTTCTAAATTTTTTTCAATAATGTTTTATTCTATATAAAAATTATTTCTTTAATACATTTTTCCCATGTTTTAATTTATAAAAAATTGTTTGAAATGAATCATCTTTTCATTTTCCCAATGAGGTACTTTTTTACCTTTTCACAACAATATGAAAGGAATGTTTTTTATGGAATGTAAAGAATTAATCACCCTCATGAACACTTATTACTTTTAAGATTACATTATAAGTTTCCATGATTGATTTCTAATGAAAATATTTTTCCTAATATTCTATAAATTTTGGGTTTTTCAAATTTATTTTCAAAGTGAAAAGGATATTTTCCACAAAGATGTTTTAACAGAATTTTTATAGTATTTTTATTCATAAAAAAACAAACCTTATTTTACTTATGATCCATTGGGAATATGTTTTAATGATATCATAATTATTATTTTTCCAGATGGTTTATGATAAATTTGATTGGGGGTGTACTATTTTGACACCATTCGCCATATTACTCTGAATAGTTTATGATTATGTTTAATTATTAGAGAAATTATTAACATTTCATATTATATATTTTAAATATTATTTTTTTACATTGATTATGTATCTCTACATTAAAATAAGGAATTAATTGGACTTAGTAAGTGATAGGTAGAGCCTACTATATCCCCTCGATGCATTGATAGGTCTAATGAGACAAATTAGCTTGGGTATTTGAATGAGGCCTTACCCATTTATGTAAGATGCATTATCATGAGGCGTCAATGGTGTGGTTATGATTTATAGAATTATGCATTACCTTATTATGGGACTAGTTATTGATGTTAATGTGATTATATGATTATGTGATTAGTAATGATACCCTTGGATAATTTTCAAGATCATGTGATTATTTATATGACATTATTTTATCATCATTTATTCCTACCATATAATTCTCTATAATCAATTTATTGATTAAATAGAATTTTTTATAGTTATTTACCTTTCTATATTGATTATGCCTTATATATTTTTGACATCTTCCGCTGTACACATACCCTTACTGAGCATCTGAGCTCACCCCTTTTTTATGTATCCTTTACCCAAGATGCCAAGAAGTGTATTATTTTTGATATTTAGTTATATTTTAAAAGGAAAAATAGTGCACTAAAATAAAATATTTTTTTTAATTTATTTTTCTAATTTTAATGTGATATAAAACTATGTATCTATTTTTCCAAGACTACTAATCTATTCGGTCCTTCAAGATGTGATTCCTTATATATAATTCCAATGTGATAAAGTAACCACTGACTCTGGGATACTAGGATTTGGGTCTTTATAGTGCCCATGGATATAGAGCCATTGCCTATATCCATGACTATAAGAGGAACAAGGGTAATTCCTATGGAGATATATATTTTTTCCTGATGGAGAATGAAGGTCTATGGTCACATCCCCTTCCACCACATTCACATTTTCTTATGGTAATTGTTCCATGGTGGACCATCCCTACTACCATGGGCAGTTCCTATGGATACATAGTTACAACCATAGGAAAAAACTATGGTCATATATCTCTAACCATGGTCACTATCTATGGGTATAAACCTACATCCATGGGTATATTTTCCCATGGAAATATATTTTTCATCGGTTTTCTAAAAAAAATGGTTTATAGCCATGTGTGGGTGGCCATGACTATAGAACCAATGCCTATAGACATCACTATAGAAAGAATGGGATCAATGACCATAGTCATATCCATTTTTTTAAAGTTTCAAATTAATGAGATAAGTATAACTATATTTTTAACAAGGTAATTATTTGCGATGGTAGAAGATCGGTAGTTTTGGCCTATAGTGATTACTATGGTGAAGGCAGTGCACTCCAAGATGAAGTAAGATCCTTTCTCTATGGTATCATGATATACAAGGAAATGAGTATTCTTATCTATATGGTGGAGACTAATTCATATTTGTTAATAATGTTCATTCAAGGTTCCATCCAATCCCATTGGTCTATTGTGTACATCATCCAATAATGTAAAAACCGTCATCAAAAAAATTTAATGGTTTGAAACACTCAGAGAGAGGTAAAAAGTGTGGAAGAATTTTTAGATTCCAAATTACTTGAATCTTATTCTATTTCTATTTTTTATTCCTCAGCGTCTTTACCATTGGATTGTAATTTAGTGGTGGTTGAGGATGGTTTAGGCCTCTATCACTTTAGATTACCTTAATCCCCCTTGTTTTTTGACCATATTTTCCAATAAAAATTTATTTTTTATTTAGATATATATAAATATACCCTTATAAATTATTTATCTTGATTTTATTAGACCCACTCAAGTAACTATATTAGAATAAAATGATATAATTTTTTATTGGGGATTATTATACCAAATCTACATGGGTATATTTAATATCTCATAAGAATAATTTTTTTCATGTTTCTCTACCTACTATAATTTGGTTTAAAATGTTTATGGTTTTATGATTATTTCTATTATGAGTGATCATGGAAGGTAATTATAGAACTATAAGTTTCAAATATTATGGAATGAGTTTAAATATAAACACAAATACTTTTCTTCTAAAACCCCATAAAAATAAAATGGTAGAAAGTAGAAATAGTAAAATTCAAGTGATATATAGAATTATTCTAAATGATTAAAAATTTCCTAAGTATTTTTGGAAATAATTTATTAACATTACTTATTATATAATGAACATTATTTTACCTAGACCGATTTTTAATAAATCACCTTAAGAGTTATTTAAAAGAATAAAACCTAAGGTTGGATATTTCAGAGTGTTTGGATGTAAATTTTATATATTTAACACCAAGTAAAGTTTATATAAATTAGATATTAAATATAATAAAGGAGTATTTTCGGGTTATTCAACTAAGAAAAATATTATATAGAGTATACCAAAAGAAATTTTATTATTAAAGAGTTAATACATGTAAATTTTAATGAGAAAAATAATTTTGAAAAAAATATTATCTTAAATCAGATTAAAGATGATTTTAGGGATTTAATATTGATTAATTATCACCTTATTGAGATATTATATAATAGGGATTTCAATTAAACTTAGTGGGAACCTAAGGGATCTTAAACCTAAGTGTATAAAACTTTTAAAGATCATCTCATTGATAATTTCATTTTAGATACAAACACTTGGAATTATTAATTAATATAACAAGAAACCTTTATGATCATGATACTTTTTTATACCATATTATACTAAATTGAATAAATAATCCTTTAAATATACAAGTTATATTATTACTATATGGTAAGAGATAAACCCATTTTCTTTTAATAATTTATGGTAATTCATAAGGTCTCAAAATGATTAATAGACAATATGAAAAAAATAAATATTCAGGAATAAGTTAGATAAACCTATAAATATTGTGAGAAATAAATAAAAACCTATATCACAATGATAAAATCAAGAATAGGGTATAATATTTGATGAAACATTTTACTTAAATTTTTATTATATTTTATTTTAATTATATTGGTATATTCTACTTATATGAATTTTTAACTATTCTGAATGGATATAAAAATTAGTTCCTCAAATAGAATTATTTTTGAATTTTTTTTATGAAACAACCAATTATTTTGAATATGGGAACTTATATAATAATGTGTTTAGACTAAAAAAATATTTTTAAAGTATAACACAATCCCCCAAATCTTGGTATGGAATTATTTCTATTTTTATTTTATAAAACCATTATGAAAAGGGAAAGAAAAATACTACTCTTTTTTTAATTTTTTTCAAATGATATTATTCTTGTAAAGACATATGTTAATGAAATTATCTTTGGTTATACAATTAAAAATCATTGTAATGAGTTTTATAAAACAATGAACAAATAATGTGAAATGATAATTATTAGGGAACTCAAAATTTTCCTTGAATTTCAATTTTTTCAAAGAAACATTAAACAAAATAGTAAAAGGAGTTAGTTAAGGAGTTAAGATTAGACTCTATATAATGTATGATAACTCCCATGAGTACTAATTTTAAGCTTGGTGAAGACTTTTTAGGAAAAAAAATTGATTATAATTCTTACAAAGTAATTATAGAAATACAATTGTATGACATTAAAAATAGACTATATATAATGTTTTATTCTTGTTTATATGAAAGATTTAAATATAATATAAAGGAAACCCATTTGTCTATAGTAAATAGAATTCTAATGTTTATAAAAATAACTACAGATCTCATCCCTTTTTAACCATACAACACATCACTCAATATTATAAGCTAAAATGATTCATATTTTGGAGTATAAAAAAGTGATAGTAAAAGTTATAGAGATGTGTGCCACTTCTTAGTAAAACTATTAGATTCATGGAACTCAAAAAAGAAATTTTTATTCGGTTTATAAATTTCAGATTCATAATATATGGATAAGTAAACAATTATTCCTAAAATTTTAAGATAAATTATAATTTAAGTTATTTTGATATATAATAGAAAATAATTCCTATAAACTATGATAATTACTCTTCCATATTCATACATAATATTCCTATACAACATTCATGTTTGAAACACATAGATGCGAGACACTATTTAATCCAATATCATGCTCAAAAGGGAGTTACTAGTTTTGATTTTGTGTCAAACAAGAATTAGTTAGAATAAATATTTACTAAGCCCTTGAAACATAGTAAGTTTGATAGTATTAAAATAAATATCAAAATGATAAAATCTATGTAAAACTTATTTGATAAGTTTGAGACCATAATATATTCAATATTTCAAAATAAAATTTTAAAAATATTTTTTTCTTTCAAGAAGACAATGAAATGCTGATGATATTGGTCGCGTGAACAATAAAATTTCTTTAACACTAGTTGTTTAAGGTTATAGAACCATATCAAAATTGATGAAACTAGATGAATCAAATATTTAAGGATAGTTATGCACTTTATATTTTTCAAGAACAATTTTCATAAAATATATTTAATAATGAAAATTCTACTATTCTAGACAAACCCAATGACTTACAAAGTGTCAATTCTACTTCACTGGCCAAGCATGTTGAATATTTTTATCTAATATGGTATTGAAAAGGGTACTAAATTAAATTTAATATATTAAAAAAATGTGAATAATGATATGATGTGTTTTCTAGACACATATCATCAGTAATAGTTAAAAAATTTCAACGTGAGGAGTGTCATTTTAAATCCATAAAGTATCATTTTACCATTGAATTGATATATTAAAAACACAATTTCTATTAAATCATTTATCATAACATCGTAAACATATTTGTATCTTTTTGGTGTATACTGGACCATCTTCATTGAAGAATCATTTTTAAATAGAAAAGGGGGAGTTTCTTTATTGAAGTATATTTATGAATACCAGTCATGGGATTTCTTAGAAAAGATGAAATTCAATATTTTAATATCACTTATACTTAGATGGTGTAATATCCTGACCCTTTCCCATTTATTTGGATAGAATCATAATTCCACTGACATTAGGTGCATCCCCTAGACACTAAAGGCTAAAAATAAATTCCTATGTATTCTATGAATTATTGGGGGATTATTTTCCCTTTTGGATGAACCAACCTAAAAGATAATAATATGAGATAATATGTACATATAATTCATTAATAAAACCAAAAAAAAATCCAAATACATAACATAACAATAACAAGAGTGTACTAGTCAACAATAATACCAAATAAGACTAAATGACCTAAAATGAAAGACAAGATTCCCACAAGGTACTATCCCTTACTCCACATGAAAAATACCTATATGCTTCCAACCCCACATGAATCTATAGCATCCATACATCACACAATTAAAGTAAATGTTCTTACCCATACCTATATCACATGAACAATAACTTTATATGCACTAGGATGAATATTCAAGGGATGAGTACATAAAATTAGTAGTAAATCCCCCATAGACTTCCCATACATGCCACTTAAACAAAAATAGGTTAGCCCAAATTTTATATAAATAATATAGAAGTATAAAATAAATAAATAAGATAAGATGAACCATATGAATAACTAACACTAAATAACAATTTTTCTTTTAACCCATTATTTTTCAAAAGTAACCACACCTCAACTCACACACTCATTCCATGAACACACACACCCATGAACCCAAACCTCCCCTATGAGAGCCATTTAATGAACCCAATAAATACCTCATTGAATTAGGACTCCCTGAATGGAGAAAAATTGTGATCAGAACCTTGTTCCCCCTAACCTATATCATCACATGGTGGTGCAACCCATTATTCCCAAATTTCATCATGACAACCAAGTATGAATCAAAAAGGCCCTATTAACATGTATAATTAATTAAAAGTAACCCATTTAATCAATTATTCCTCAATTTAAGTATGATATCCAAGTTTGATTCAACAAGTCCCCTTCATATGCATTATAAACACATTCCCAACCCACTATTTTCCCAAAAAAATTCCCAACTACCCTTTATATCAATAAAATGAGTGAATACCTACACCCACATAAAAACCAAGTTTTTTAAATTCCAAAATCATCATTTTAAAGATGAATAACTGAATAGGAATTTTATTCAAAATGTTGTGGGAATTTCATACAACCCTTATCTAAAACCATTTTTCACCAAGAGTAAGTTCAACCAAGATTATAAAAATAATTTATCATAGATAAAGGAAATAATTTTACTTTTAAAGAAATAATATTTAATGTTATTAACAAAATTTGAGCGAGAAAGAATCCACCCACCTCAAATAATATCTCAATAATAAAATCACACCACACCCTCATAAATTTAGTCTTTAGAATCCCTCTTACAACGGTTCATAACAAAAGTAACATAAAATACAACCTAACCACAAGATCTGAATATTAAAGACCTAAAATTGAATTTATCCCAAGAATAAAAAAAAATTGAAGAGAGGGGAAGTATAAATGAGTGTCTTTCCTTTTATAACAATTCCAAACACTCCAAAAATCCAAGTGTGGTAGCATTATTATTAATAAAATAATCAAAATAACGCAAGTGAGTTCTCAATTATGAAATCACTACCAATAGAAAAATAAATGAAAGTTTTGGGTGAATTATTGGGTTGAAATATAATTTTTGAGGCTCATTAATGTCATGTGTAGTTGATATTCATGGATTGGAAAACTGAGTGCCAACTGTGTATATACTAATGCTAAAAAACATTCAGCACCACATGATTTTCCCAAATTATACAGCAACCATGCACCATCCCCACGACCTTTACTAGGGATGAATAATTAGGATGTATATACTTTCCAAACTATATTTTAATCACATTAATATCCCTAAACCCCCATTTCCCAGACATGGTTACTTTGGAATCTCGTACAGTTTCCCCTAATAGTGTGTCAATTGTGCACCTCCCAAAATCCTTCCAAAACTTCCAAAAATATAATGAAACTTCTTATGACCAACATAAATTATTAAAATATTAATATTACATCATAAAACTAGTAGATACCTCAAATAATAGGTGTTAAATTTTCCCCACCACTGCAAGTTCCATCCATGAAAAGATAGAGGTTGGAAATGTCTTGTAAAATATCAGGCCATAGCTCTAGAATAAAGATTTACTTCTCTCATGTCTCTTCATGGACCCAATGATATTTTCATAACATGTGTAATAAAGACATTATTTTTCCTCATAATATCTTTAGTCACCTATACCAAAATAATAATCATGGTATAAACCTAATGGCTCATCTCAATCAAGAGTAATGTGATCGCAACCAATTACATAAACAAAGTTAGGTTCACACTTATACAACCAAGATATGTAAAAAGAGATTAAAAACACTATACTGAATCAATGAGGTAGTATTATCCAAGAATATACATTGTTTATATGCTTATTAAATTTAAATGGTCCAAACTACCGATGAGATAACTTCCCTCACTTGTCTAGGTGTCTATTCCTTAATCTATAAAATACCCACAAGAATACATGATTTACAACATTTAATGGAAAACAACAATAATAAAAATAAAATATCCCATAAATTAGATGCATTGGAATTATTTTCCTTATATTAAACCATTCCAGTGGTATCTCACACAAATCTCAATATAAGAAAAGAAGTTTTCCTACCTTCATTCATTTCAGGATGATGTGTTGTTTTTATAGTCCTAAGGGTTAATTAAATAACCTAAAAAACTGTGAAGGTACACCAATATCTCTATAAAAAATGGTAGAAATTAGTAAAACATGGAATTTTAACACTTGAAAGACATAATACACTATCAAATATTCTACAGAATTCATCTCTCAAATTGTAATAAAATTCACAAAATAGGTGAGTCATTCAACTATCACCCTGATGGAATCATGATTATGAAGCATCATAGGAAAGATTGTGTCAAATACCACTACAATTAATTCCAATTATAATATATATATATAATTAAAAATTACAACACTCTAATTGGTCATTAGTTTTCAAACGTTTCTTATTAAGAGGTAAGGCACATAATTGAATGCTCTACAACTTGAGTGATGATAGGTCTGAAGTAGAAATTCTAATACAAAGAAGATGCCAAAATTAGATCCCAAAATGTTCGAGGGTATTTATCATCCTATTTCCATAAATAAATGGTATCCCCACCATTGAGGTTGAGCCTAATGGTAAATCTATTAGAGTTTCACTACTGTGCTTCCTTGGAATTAGTCAAACAAGTTAGGATGTAGATTCACTCGATAGAAAACCATGAAAACATTTTGGTCTATATAACCCAAGTGCATCTCAATGAATTGACCCATGAATCATCATTGATCCTACAATTCATTAAACCATCATAAAAAACCAACCAATTGATCGTGAAGCATGGTTCCTAGTCATATAATTAATTAATGAGACTAGACATGATAAAATAAGAACACATACTAGTAGTAACCCAATAATCACAAAGAATAATGGTTCTTAAGATATATATGAATGATACCATACACTAGTTCCAATAAAATATCTCATGCATTGCTAAAGTTAAAGGGAATTACTATGTACTCACACATTAACTAGAAAACTTCCTAGGATTTCACTCATCCTAAAACTACTTCAGAGCATACACACTCAATTGTGTAATTATAATGAGGTAGGATTATAAAAATAAAAAAATAATGTTTCTAAATTCCTCCAACTAGACCCTAAATTCACATAGTTCAGTAATTGACTTAAAATATATGGTTACAAACTATATTATTAAAGGTCATAATCCTTCCAAATTATTTTTCCAACCTTATTGAAAAGATAATAAACTCCATCAAGATATGTGAGAGTGATTCATTGGGTGTAGTAATCAATATGAGCATTAAATTCCACCCACCACTTCATTCTCAAAAGTATCAAAGATTCATTTTGAATACAATTTATTTTCACAAAAAAAATAGACCATGCCAATGGTAATTAATCATGGAGTCCAATTCAAATCCTAATATATCTCATTACCCATGAGGTGTCTTGATTTTGATCCCATGAGGAATAATTCAGGCATGAACCATATATTTCTCTTTTTATGTATCATTTCTACCACATAATGAGAAAAATAAGCACAATAATAAAAAAAATACAATTATATATATTCAAAAATAAATTTATAAGGTGATAAAAAGTTTCCACTATAAGTTCTGGTATTCTATTACAAGGTATACATGCCTTAATTCAAAACATCACATCACTCAGTAAAAACCAATCAACTCTAGAGTTAAAAAAAATTAAAAGTATTTCTTTAAAAAATTCTCGCACCCAAAGACCATTTAAAAAGAAACTATTTATATCTTTTCTCACACCAAAATACTATAAAACCCTTAAACAAACATCATAAAAAAAATCCTTTTTATAAAACCATTTCAAAAAAAAAATTAAAACAAATTTCCAATGACATTATTTAATTTGAAAACCTATTTATCAACAAAAAATTTACTCATAAAAAAAACACGTAAACACTAATAAAGAACACTTAAATGATATGTATACATCAGTTTATACTAGTTAAATAGTTTTCAATTTCATTATGAAATAATGGTCAATAAAGTAGTTTAATGCAAATTCTAGTTACAACATGTTACAAAAATATGAAGAATGTTAACTTATTTTAAAAAATTAAGAATATAACCACATGATACACATAATTTAATTATATATTTTTGTTCTTTAGGATTTAAAATTACAAATTTTTCCAAAATAATTTTAGTACCAAACCATTATGCCCCATTAATGAAAAATATTAAATAACAATATTTAACATTTTATAAATTTCAACATGATCTCTGTAACAACCCAAACTTTTGAATAATATTTTGTTTCATAAAAATGTATGTTTGACTGTGTCTCAATAGTTAAAACTATATAAGTATAAAATGAAATGTAAATATTAGTTTTAGACCATTATATGACCATTAGTAAATTATGATCGAAGATCAATAAGACTGTTGGAAACAATAATAATTTTAACGTTATAATTTTGTTTATAAATATAAATGAAAATGGAAAAATTAATTTGGAAAGAAGAGTCAATGGACTCATCCAGAAGAATCAAGCTATATGAAACTCATTTGTTGGAGATCATAAAGAAGGTAGCATCAATGGGCTTCGCTCTTGGCCAAACCCAAGCTGAGCTTCAACATGTTAAGCTTGAACAAAATCACCTATGAGGGAAGTTCAAGTTAATAGAGATTACCACCCAGGAAATGTTATCTGAGCTGCCCCATGAGTTTGTCACCATCACACACCTTACCCTTAGGTCTTATGCAGCTATTATAAGGGGTTATGTAATAAGGAATTAGTTACTTATTGTGTAATCTTTATTTATAAATAAAAGTCTTATTTGATCAATTCCTTTATGAGAATAGTTTTTCTTAGAAATATAATGAGTTAGATAAATTGATTTTTTGGTTGAAGTGGTACTTTTTAGAAATATATAAATTATTATATTAAACCATGTTTTTATTAATAATGTTATTGTAATAGTTTTATAAGAACACCCATTTTAATTATAAATGATGATAATATTGATTCCTTATTGTTTTTATTCTATAAATGAGTAAGTATTCAATTTGATAAGAATTATATTTTCATACAATAGAACTAAAATTTTATTAAAGAATTTATTTTTATTAATTAATGAATTTTTGTAATAAATAATATTTTAATAATATATTACTATTATATAATTTTTTATTAAATATAAATGATCATATAATTTTTATGGTGTGAAATGTAATTTTTATTAAGGTTTAAAAACTGTCTTTTTCAAAACCCGTTAATTTTTAATAAATGTTAGTTCTTGTTTTAAAATTGAAAATTCACACATTTAGAAAATTATTTAGATAAAATACATATTATTTTTTGAATCAGTGTTTCTAAATTATCCAATGGTGAATTTTTCATATTTTTTTGAGAGAGTCAAATTTTTGGGTAAAAATTAAATACCGAAAAATATATAATGTGTTTTATGACATCATAATGACCCAATAGTGATGTAATAAAATAATATAAAATGGGTATTTGGATAATATATATTTTAAATTTTATATAATGTGATTTTAAATTTGTTTTATTAATTTTATAATGCCTCAGTGGACCCTCTAGGACATATAAAATATTTTAACATTTTAAAATGATTTCCATGAGAGTGTGATGCAACTCCGTATAAGAAAGCCTAATATTTTAATATGTTTTCCCCTTTCACTTATAAAATATTGTATAACAATCCATTTTTCCAGAAATAATGGGCAAAAATCATGGGTTGATTTTTTGTTTTGATTAGTTTAATATGTAGTGTCCCAAACCAAAATAATAAAGAATTCCCTCTCATTTCCTATATAAACCCACCCAACCTACCATTCATATTTACTCTAACCATTTGGATCTCAACCAAAATACTCCCCATAATCTCTATAATACTACTAATGTATCCCAAGATCCCAATAATCCTCTCTTAAGACTCTCCCAGCCTTTGGGATCACACTTCCAAGTAAGGGATCCTCACTTTCCTTCCTTATTTATGTCCAAGTTTCCTTCTATTGTTATGACATTTTATATTCAATTAAAAATTTTGGGGTATGATTTATCACCTAACCTATAATTCTATAATTATTTTTTAATGATTAGAGACCCATTTATATCTCATTAATTCCTCCCATGTTCACCCGTTACCAAGCTAAAATTTCGCAAGGAATTTCTCTCTCCTCATTTACATTCAAGAACTTATTTTATATTATGCATCTAAATTCCATTAAATATGTTGCGATATTATGTTCCATGACCACCTTACTATCCATTTAAGGTATAAATTATGATATAACCATTTATCTCTCATAAAACCATTTTATGATTTATATTTTATGTCGTTATGCTGCCGAAGTTACACCAAAATTTCCCATGCCAAAATCATTGTGTAAGTGAATACCATACCCATTTCTCTATCAAGGGTATTTACCTTTATGAACATTTACTTTTTGATTAAGGACTTAAATTTATGTATTAAAAATATCTTATTTGTGGAATAAATTATTATGTTTAATGAATCCATGTTGTATGATCTATGTGGCACACATATGCATGAAATGAAATGATTAAGAAGGGTGCGCCTTGATAGCTCTTCAATGCATTGGGTAAATATTAGTATCTTGATATATAAAGTGAAATGAGGGTTTAATCATGAAAATTCATGTGCAATTAGGGTTTACTCATTCTAATCCATGTTCAATGAGTCTTGGCTCATGCTAATATCATGTTGTATGTTGTTTCCACATTTCTATGTTATGATAATCATGATATATCATGCCTTTATGTTCATGTTTTTCTTGTGATCTATTGATATTCCTATTGCCTAGCATGTACTATATTATTCATGTTATTCCTTGTTTACTCCCTTACTGGGCTTTATAGATCACCCTTTTCTTATATATGTCCTCAGGTTATCCCATCCAATGCTAAGTGTGAAGGAATTTCGTGGTAATTTAAAGGAATTTTTCAATAAAGAAGTTGTATTTTATGTTTTATGTTGTTATGTAATGCTCCTAATTTCCCAAGACACTAGAACTATTGATCCTTGGAGTTGTCTTAAGTGCATGTTTATGTAATAAATCATGCTTAAGTGTGTAATAAAGAGCATGGTTGTTACAGTTGGTATCAAAGGATAGGTTTAGTTATTTTGGGATTAAGATTAGAAAACCCTAGTAAAATCCTTACAGATAAGACTAAGTATAAGGAAAACATCACTAAATTGTGGTGGGAATAGAGTACCCATTTTATCAAGAAAATACAACCCTATCTGATACAAACTAGTACAGGTAGCTTTGGAACAGATGTATCTAGGTGTAAAACCTGAAAACATCGCTTTGAGATAGAATCGAACAGGATCTAGTACACGAAAATGGGTCATACTGCACTCTTGGTTTGATAATTCCATTTGATATGCTTTCGTAAATTCATAATCTTAGTATGGATCATTATTAATGGAATAAAAAAAATCCCCTAAGAATATATGTTGGGAAATAGATCATGGATAACCTAGATTGAAACTTATGGTATCAAAAGATAGGATATAATATTCATTTAAATGTTTATCCTCCTATGTCCAATGTTTTTTTAAGTTCTTATTAGCTAAGTATTCAAACCCCCTAATTGTATTTTATTTTTCTTAGTAAAAACATGGATGGGGGAAGATCACGAAAAACTCTTTTCTCAATTCCTAAAGAACTACATTCAAAGATTATCTAGAAGTCATGTGCAGATAACTTTGGAACTTTTTCAAATATCCAAGTTACTTGAAAAAAACTTTATGAGGAATCCAATACCTCTATAATTACAGGATTCTTTCAAATATCAAGTACCGTCTATTGGATAATCTTGCACTCCCAACTTTTACACCATGCTAAGCATGGGAAGTACTATCAGAGTCTTTTCAAATTATTCAATTTATTTTAAAATTATGATGAAATAAATGATTTTCTAGATTCTGTAGAAGAGGTATACCTCTGATAAGCCTATACATATCAAATTATAGATTTCTATCGTTTGGTATATAAAAAAACGGGTTTACCAAAACCCTATTTTGAAATATTTTAAGATGAACCGGTAAGACTTTTTTTTTATAAAAATCATGTTCAAGAAGATATATCAAAATTATATATAGGAAATACCCTTTTCATTACATATATATGATTCCATAAATATAATAAAAGATGGATTGGGAGTTTTTTGATAAAGGAACCAGACAATTTTGGATATATCCTAAGGTACCATCGTGACACATAAACTCTTTCTACTTAAAAGAAATTATAATAGGAAAGACTGAATACCTCATTGAAGAGATTAATGGGAAGTAACCTCACCTATTTTTGACATAGTATGTAAAATGAAATATTGGGGGAGAAATTTCTTAATGGGGGAAGAATGTAATAACATGAACTTTTGAATAATATTTTTTTTCCTAAAAATGTATGTTTTACTGTGTCTCTTTAATTAAAATTGTATAAGTATAAATTGGAATGTAACTATTAGTTTTCGAATATTATATGACCATTGGTAAATTATAATTGAATATAAATATGATTGTTGGAAACAATAATAATTTTAACATTATAATTATTGTTTATAAATAGAAATTATAATGGAAAAATTAATTCAGAAAGAAGAATCGATGGCCTCATCTAGTAGACTCAAGCCGTACAAAACTCATTTGCTGGAGCTCGGAAAGGAGGTAGCATCCCTAGGATTCGCTCTTGACTAATCCCAACCTGAGCTTTAACACATCAATCTTGAACAAAATCTCCTATGAGAGAAGTTCAAGTTAATAGAGATTACCACCTCGATGATGTTATCTGAACCGCCCCAAGAGTCTATAACCATCGCACACCTTTCCCTTAGGTCTTATGAGGGTGTTATAAGGGGTTATGTAATAAGGAATTAGTTAATTATTATGTAATCCCTTTTTATAAATATCAATATTATTCCATCAATTCCTTTATGAGAATAGTTTTTCTTAAAAATATAATGAGTTAGATAAATTGATTTTTCAGGTAAAATAGAACTTTTAATGAATATATAAATTATTATATAAAACTAAGTTTTTATTAATAATGTTATTATAATAGTGTTTTAAGAACACTAATTTTAATTATAAATGATGATTATATTTATTCCTTAATTTTTTTACTCTATAAATGATTAAGTATCCAGTTTGATAAGAATTATATTTTTATATGATAAAACTAAAATTGTATTAAAGAATTTATTTTGATAAATTAAATAATTTTTGGAATAATTAATATATTAATAAGATATTATTATTATATAATTTTTATTAAATATAAATGATCATATAATTTTTATGAAGTAAAATTTAATTTTTATTAAGGTTTAAAAACTGATTTTTTCAAAACTCGTCAATTTTTAATAAATTCCTATTTTTATTTTAAAAGTTAAAATTGACATATTTATAAAATTATTTAGATAAAATAAATATTATTTTTCAAATTAGGACGTCGAAATTATCAAATGGTGAATTTTTCATAATTTTATGAGAGAGTCAAATTTTTGGGTAAAAATTAAACACTGAATAATTATATAATGTGTTTTATGACATCATAATGACCCAATAGTGATATAATAAAATACTATTAAAGTTATATTCTTCCAATATATGTTTTAAATTTAATATAATTTTATTTTATATTTGTTTTATTAATTTTATAAATCCTTAGTGGACGCTCAAAGACTTATAAAATATTTTAACATTTTAAAATGATTTCCTTGAGAGCGTGACTCACCTCTATATAAGAAAGCCTAATATTTTAATATGTTCTTCACTTTTACGTATAAAATATTTTATACAACTCTAATTTTTCAGAAACCATTGGAAAAAACCATTGGATGGTTTGTGTTTTTGATTAATTTAATGTGTAGTGTTCAAAACCTAAATAATAATGAATTCCCTCTAATTTCCTATATAAACCCACCAACCTATCATTACTCTTCACTAAATGCATTTGTATCAAGACAAAACTATGACCCATACTTTCTATAATCCTTCCAAGGCTCCCCAATCTCCCAATAATCTTCTCCCAACCCTCTCCCAAGCCTTTGGAATCATACTTCCAATTAAGGGATCCTCACTTTCCTTTCTTATTTATGTCCAAGTTTGCTTTTATTGTTATTCCTTTTTATTTTCAATTAAAAATATTGGGGTATGATTTTTAACATCCCCTATACTTCCCTCCTTATGTTTTAATGATGATATACCCCTTTCTCTCTCATTAATTCCTCCCATGTACACCCGTTACCATGCTGAAATCCCGTAAGGGATTTCTCTCTCCTCATTTACATTCAATAAATTATTTTATATTATAGATCTAAATTCCATTAAATAAGTTGGGATATTATGTTACATGACCCAATTACTTTAAATTTCATGTATAAATGATTATATACCCCTTTATCTCTCATCAAACCATTTTATGATTTCTATTTGACGTCATTATGCTGCCGGAGTTACACCAAAATTTATCATGCCAAAATCATTATGTAAGTGAATACCATACCCATTTCTCTATCAAGTGTATTCACATTTATGAACATTTAATTTTTGATTGAGGAATTACATTTATGTATTACACATCTCTTATTCATGGAATAAAATACGATGTTTAATGAATCCATGTTGTATGATCTATGTGGCACATTTATGCATAAAATGAAATGATTAAGAAGGGCGCACCCTGATTTCACTCCAATGCATTGGGTAAATATTAGTATCATGATAAGTCAAGTGAAATGAGGGTTTAATAATGAAAATTCATGTGAAATGAGGGCTTACTTATGCAAATCCATGTACAATGAGCCTTGGATCATGCTAATATCATGTTTTATGTTGTTGCCACATTTCCATGTTATGATAATCATGCTATATCATGACTTTATGTTCATGTTTCTCTTGTAATCCATTGATATAACTATTTACTAACATTTACTATATTCTTCATGTTATTCATTTTTTACTCCCTTACTGGGCTTTATAGATCACCCTTTTCTTATGTATGTCCTTAGGTTATCCCTTGAAATGATAAGTATGAAAGAATGTCGTGGTCTTTTAAAAGAAGTTTTCAATAAAGATATTGTATTTTATGTTTTAAGTTGTTATGTAATGCTACAAATTTTCTAAGACACTAGATCTATCGATCCTCGGAGTTGTCTTAGGTGCAAGTTTATGTAATAAATCATGCTTAAGTGTGTAATAAAGAGCATGGTTGTTATAGTTAGTATCCAATGATAGGTTTAGTTGTTTTTGGGATTAAGATTAGAAAGCCCTAGTGAAATACTCACAGATAAGACTAAGTATAAGGAAAACATACCTAAATTTTGTGGGTATAGAGTAAGTGTTTTACAAATAAAATACATCCCTGTTGGGATATGAACAAGTAGAGGTGGCTCTGGCACATATGTATCTAGGGGTAAAACCTAAAAACACCACTTTGAGGTAGACTCAAATGAGAACTAGTACCTGAAAACAGGCCTTGTTAACTCTTGGTTCGACACTCCCATAGTATATGATTTGGTAAATTCATAAGCTTAGTATGAACCATTATTAAGGGAATAGAGAAATCCCCTAAGAATATATATTGGGAAATATATCATGGATAACCTATATTGTAACTTAAGGTATCCAAAGATAGGATATACTATTCATTTACAATTTTATCCTTCTATGTCCAATATTTTTTACATTCTTATTAAATAAGTATTCAAACCCCCTAATTGTATTTTATTTTTCTTAGTAAAAACATGGAAGGAGGAAGATCCGGAACAACTCTTCTCTCTCTTCCTAAAGAACTACTTGCAAAGATTATCCAAAAGTCATGCGTAGATGACTTTGAAACATTTTCAAATATCCGAGTTACATGAAAACAACATTATGAGGCATCCAATACCACTAGAATTACATGATTATTTCAGGGATCAACTATATTCTATTTGATAATCTTGCACTCTCAACTTTCATACCATGCCAAGCATGGGAAGTTCCATCAGGGTATTTTTAAATTCATCACTTTATTTCAAAATTATTATGCACTAAATGATTTTATAGATGCTTCAGAAAAGGGGTACCTCCAAGAAACCTATACGTATTAAATTATAGATTTTTATCTTTTGGGATATACAAAAATAGATTTACCAAAACCCTATTTTAAAATATTTGAAGAAGAATCAGTAAGACTTTTTTATAAAAAACATGTTCAAGATGATGTTTCAAAATTATATATAAGAAATACCTTTTTCATGATATATCGATGCTTCCATATATATAATCCATGATGGATGATAAGTTTTTGGGTAAAGGAAGTAGATGATTTTGAAAATATCTAAAGGTACCATTGTGACACATGAACCATTTCTAATAGGAATGACTGAAGACCTCATTGATGAGATGAAGGAGAACTACCATAACTTGTTTTCTAAATAGTATGTAAAATGAAATTTGTCAAAATTTCTTAAAGGGGGAGAATGTAATGACCCTAAATTTTGAATAATACATTGTTTCCAGAAAATGTATTTTTTATTGTGTCTCATTAATTAAAACTATATAAGTGTAAATTGCAATGGAACTATTAGTTTTTGACTATTATATGTACATTGGTCAATTATGATCAAAGATAAATATGACCATTGGAAACAATAATAATTTTAACATTATAAATATTGTTTATAAATAAAAATGATAATGGAAAAGTAAATTCGGAAAGAAGAGTCGATGGCCACATCTAGTAGAATCGAGCCGTACGAATCTCATTTTTTGGATGTTGGAAAGGAGGTAGAATCACTAGGATTCTCTCTTGACCAAGCCTAATATGATCTTTAACTTGTTAAACTTGAACAGAATCTCATATGAGAGAAGTTCAAGTTAATAGATATTACCACCCGAGTGATGTTATCAGAGCCACCCTAAGAGTCTATCACAATCACACACCTTACTCTTAGGGCTTATGCAGGTGTTATAAGGGACTATGTAAAAAGGAAATAGTTACTTGTTGTGTAATACCTTTTTATAAATAAAAGTATTATTCCATCAATTCTTTTATGATAACAATTTTTTCTTAAAAATATAATGAGTTAGATAAATTGATTTCTTTGGGTAAAATGGTACTTTTAAGAAATTTATAAATTATTATATTAAAATAAGTTTTTATTAGTAATGTTATTATAATAGTGTTATAAGAACACTCCTTTTAATTATAAATTATGATTATATTTATTAGTTTTTGTTTTTACTCTATAAATGATTAAGTATTCAGTTTGATAAGAATTATATTTTCATACAATAAAACTGAAATTGTATTAAAGAATTTATTTTGTTGAATTAATGAATTTTTGGAATAAATAATATTTTAATAAGATATTATTATTATATAATTTTTTATGAAATATAAATTCTCATATAATTTCTATGAAGTGAAATGTAATTTTTATTACGGTTTAAAAATATTTGTTTCAAAACCCGTTAATTTTCAATAAATGTCCATTTTTATTTTAAATGTGAAAATTCAAATATTTAGAAAATTATTTATATAAAATAAATATTATTTTTGTAATCATGACATCTAAATTATCCAAAGGTGTATTTTCCACAATTTTATGAGATAGTCAAATTTTTGGGTAAATATTAAATACCGAATAAATATATAATGTGTTTTATGACATTATAATGAAACAATAGTGATGTAATAAAATAATATAAAAGGGTTATTCGGCCAATATATGTTATAAATTTAATATAATGTGATTTTATATTTGTTTTATTAATTTTATAATGCCTTAGTGGACCCTCCAAGACTTATAAAATATTTTAACATTTTAAAATGATTTCCTTAAGAGTGTGACTCACCTCCACATAATCATGCCTAATATTTTAATATGTTCAAACCTTGGAATTATAAAATATTTTACACCACTCCATTTTTTCTAGAAACCATGGGCAAAAACCATGGGATGGTTTGTGGTTTTGATTAGTTTAATGTGTAGTGTCCAAAACCTAAATAATAAAGAATTCCCTTTCATTTCCTATATAAACCCACCCACCCAACCATTCCAATTCACTAAAACCATTTGGAGCTCGACCAAACTCTGACCCATACTCTCTAGAATACTCCAAAGGTTCCCCAAGCTCCCAATAAGCCTCTCTCAAGCCTCTCCCTAGCCTTTGGGATCACACTTCCAAGTTAGGTATCCTCACTTTCCTTCCTTCTTAATTTATGTCCAAGTTTCATTATATTGTTATTCCATTTTATTTTCAATTAAAAATATTGGGGTATGATTTAAAACCTCCCCTATACTTCCCTCCATATTTTTTAATGATAACATACCCCTTTCTCTCTCATTAATGACTCCCATTTACACCTGTTACCATGTTGAAATTACGTAAGGGATTTCTCTCTCTTCATTCATATTCAAGAAATTATTTTATATTATGAATATATATTCCATTAAATATTTTGGGATATTATATTCCATTAAACCTTACTATCCATTTAATGTATAAATTATGAGAGAATCCTTTATCTCTCATCAACCCATTTTATGATTTTTATTTGACGTCGTTATACTGCCGAAGTTACACCAAAATTTCCCATTCCAAAATCATCATGTAAGTGAATACTATACCCATTTCTCTATCAAGGGTATTCAACTTTATACACATGTACTTGTTTATTGTGGACTAACATTTATTTATTGCGCATATCTTATTTGTGGAATAAATTATGATGTTTAATGAATCCATGTTGTATAATCTATTTGGCACACTTATGTATGAAATTAAATGATTAAGAAGGGGGTGCCCTGATAGAGCTCCAATGAATTGGTTAAAGATTAGTATCATGATACTTAAAGTGAAATGGAGGTTTACTAATGCTAATTCATTTGAAATTAGTGTTTACTCATTATAATCCATGTGCAATCATACTTGGATCATGATAATATCATGTAGTTTGTTGTTGCCACATGTCCATGTTATTATAATCATGCTATATCACCCCTTTATGTTCATGTTTCTCTTGTTCTACATTAATATGTTTATTTCCTAACATGTAATATATTATTCATGTTATTCCTTTTTTACTCCCTTACTGGGATTTATAGCTCACCCTTTTCTTATGTATGTCCTCAGGTTATCCCATGCAATGCTAAGTACAATGAAATGCTTTGGTCATGTAAAAGAAGTTTTCAATAAAGATGTTGTATTTTATGTTTTAATTTTTTATGTAATACTCCTAATTTCTCATGACACTAAACCTCTCGATCCTCGAAGTTTTCTTAATTGAAATTTTATGTAATAAATCTTGCTGAAGTGTTTAGTAAATAGCATGATTGTTATAATCTCAGCACCAGTGAACTAACAATTTAAGAATCCCCAAAACAGAGTAAACATCATGAAATTTTATAGTATTTAGAAAATTAATAATTTTACTTGTTATCCTACTAATTATTTTAGACATGAATGAATAATTACATATATATCATATAATATCAAAAGCATGTTCTTCATTTTAATATATTTTCAAATTAACCAAGACAATAATGTCTTAAAGTTCAAGAATGGTCTTCATAAAATCATAATCAACACCAACTATAATTTCAAATCATTAAATTTAATTCAAATAATTGAATGTAATAAATACAATAAAAATATGTGGTTTGAATAATTAACTCTATAAAATTTGAATGTTATCTATAGTATATACATTTTAAAAATAATTTAATAAACTAATATTGTAAACATGTAATCCCGATTTCAAGTAAACATCAGGAAATTATTAACCTTTTTTTTAAAATAACTATGATTCTATTTTATAATTTAATTAATTACTTCTAATTCAAGACATCATGAGTTTATGTTTTAATTCAATATGATTTTCACATTCCTTTAATCAATTAAAACACATGTAATATATAAACCTAGATAAATTCTTGCAAGAATCAACACACACTATATAAAAAATAATAATATCTTACTATATTTTGGAAACCATATGTTATAAATTCCAAATTTTATCCATAATCCCAAGTAAAAAATTCATCACCAAGGTTATCATGTCACAATTTATAGATTCATAACCAATAAAATATTATGTGAATACTAAAATCCTAGAGGGAAATCTTTTTAATAATGCATGATACCCAAATATCATCAACTAAACCCATGCCAATGAGGTAGAAAATTTCCTATAAGTGTTAGAAACACTTTTTTTTACTTAGAATATAATGTCCCACCACCCCATACCATGGATTAATTCCCAGAATAATGATCACTATTATACCTTAGGTGCGCCTCCCCATACACTAAAGGCTTCCATCTGATAGTGAGTGTCTAAGGTAATACCATGGGGAGACTATATAACTATATTAGAGTGTGAAATAAAAAAATAAATAACCAATAATCATACATATCAAAGTATGTAGAAATAATAAATAAACTAAAAATGCTATAATAAAATGGAATGTAGTCATACAACCATGCATGACTAATATCCCACTAATCTGATCACATATAAAAATAAATAAAATAAACTAAGTTTCTACTTCCACCTTGATATATACCTCATCCTAGAATCCAGACATTTTCCAAGATATCCCGCTTTATCATGCAAATATTGGGCCTCATACCAACCTGTTCCTATAACAAGCGTAGAGTTTCTAGGGTTCCCAAGTACTATGGCCACTAGAGTAGTATGTATGATCAAGAATCAATAAGGCACCACCAAATAGGTCCTATACATAAATGAAAATTTATTTATATATTCTTGTGACATTGTTATAATACATAAATAAACTGGTGAAAAATAATAAAATAAACAACCAAAAATACCTACTTCGGCCAGTGCTAGAATGTATCTGAGCGGGTTGCATGGACCATGCCAAACCATGCACCATGTACCATACCATTTTTTATCATTATATCCATGACCCTAACCATCCATACACACTTCGTCTAGTTTTTTGGTGCCTTTTATCATGTCACAATGACCATTCCTCTCAATATAACAAACTTGGGTCTTCTTAATATACAAATAAGTACCACAAACCTCCCATATAAGAGTTTTCATAGCCAAGGAATAAGCCTATATATAACATGGACCTTCTTGACATGAGTTTTTTTAGCTGGGGGAATAATCCAATAAGTAAAAAAGGCCTCCCCTATGAGAGTTTTCTCATCCAAGTGAATGATCCCATAAATAACACAGACCTCCCTATTGAATTTTTTTCAGCCAGGGGAATAAGGCCATAAGTAACATGATAATCCCCTACATGAGTTTTCAAAGATAATTAAAACAACCATTACCCCATGGGTGTTTTCAATTTCATAAAAAATAACCCCAAGGCTATATACCATATCAAATAATAATAACAACACCCCAAGGGTGTTTTTCAAACCATTTATAAAGATAAAGGAGATGAGGTTTGGTCGAATGCCTAAACCAACCAACACTTTCCATGGAACACCAGCTCACAGGTATCGTATGGGTTCTCATGTGAGACCTATAACCATCTCTACCCAATCCCATACACTTCCTATCATGGTTAAACTAACATTAGGGCCCTACTAGGGACCCCTTAGGTCAATATAATCAAGGCACCCTATTAGGGGTACTCCATATCAATATCAAGTCTTGGGTCTATGCCCATCCCTCATAGGACATCATTACCCTTTGAAAACTCATAAATATGACATGGACACATGGGTCTTATTGGTTATGCCTCATAGGAAACAATCTCAATAGATGTATTAGGACCCATCTCAAAGTCTAGGGTCATCCTAGACTGGTTCACTCACCCAATCCAACACAATGAGCCTAACAATTTTAAGGTATCTCATTTTGAAATTAAAAATTAAATTAATAAAAAAATTAAATTAAATGTGTTAACACCATATGTGGAATGAACACACATCCCCTTAATCATAAAAAATAATAAATTTCATAGGGAAATTATACAGACCACCCACCTTAACATGACCCTTTCCCCCATTCAAAATAATAGACCAATAGTTTTACCAAGGCATAACCATGCTCGTCCAAGATTTTCCAAGTTCAACCATCCACATTAAGCTCTTAAATCATGCCCAAAATCATTTATTAATTAATTAAAATGGTTAAATTAATTGAAAAAATTTATTCCAAATATGCATAATTCCCATTAAGTCACCGAGTGTCCAGCACTTTCTGCTTCTTCGAGTAATGGGGTGCTAGAAATCCATATAACCCCTAAACTTACATTGAGCCAAATCCCCAACATACACCACCACTCACATTATTAAATTAATTTAATTTTAAATAAGACCTTAGAAAATTGATTGTGAATACATACCTCATCAAAACATAAGGCTGTATACAGATGGGGTCTTAGGACATCCTCTTCCTAGGAAGAGTGGAAACCTCTTCTTGCTCAGCCGATTCCACCATGCTCCATTGGAATTGGTATCCAATACATAGATATAGGAAACCAACATTAAATATGTAGTAAGTGGAAGAGTAAATAAAGATAATGGAATATAGGAATCACCTTATACCACTAAAAATTTCCACCAAAAGCTCCCCCAAAATAGGGGGATGAAATAAGGGGATGGGGTCTTGAAACACTAGGTCACATAGAAAAAAATAGGAGAAGGGGGATTCACATATATAAAAACTAAAGGGGTCATAATTTTAATTATAACCCTTAAAAAACCACTAGATATCTTGTGGATTCGTATAGATTACATGCACCACTGCCTAAGATACTAGTTTGCTGATGGCTATAGACTATAGCCTCAGCTAGCACAACTACCTTTGATGACTTTTTACCACTCCAAACCAACACCTAACCTCTATTACTCATCCAAAAAACCCCTTTGGGGGTCTAGTATTTCATAATAAAATTCTAAACACTGGTTCTTAAAACAACCCATCCGCTAATAAAAAATTCAAATTCCTATTGAATTTTAACCCATCCGTACACATGGAATATTATAAATACACACCATAACACTTCTCATACCTGAAAAGTTTGGATGGTTATCCGATCATACTACCCAACCTACCATAGTAATTAATTCCAAGAAAAATTTCCACATTATATTCTTGAACACTCAACATGCCTCCAAAGAACAACTTTAACATAATGCGCTGAAACCACTAAAACATGAGCCACCACTCAATTACATCATCAAGCTATTGAGATGGTGTTCTTTTACACCCATATATCTCGAGGAAACCCAGGTGTCTTTATCCAATTGTTAACCTATTTCATGGTTATCCCTATCACAATAACCAATTAAAGAGGCCCAATCTGAGCTACACCCTCCATAATTGTAATCACCCATCAAATCCCAATCTTGGTGCTCTAATGATTCCCCTGATGTAGTTTACAATAACAGAACATCAACATAAGTGAAAACACTGATCCAACACTCACATAATTCCCCATTATCAATTTCCAATATGAAATAGATGTGCACCACCATCTATAAACAAGACCAGATACACTCACATTCCTTTAAAAGCCTCATCTAAATTTAAAAAACATGACTTTAATATCTAGAAAAATGCACCCAACATGGTTCTTAGTCTAGTGAATACAATTCCACTCTAGAGAACAAGTAGAATCTCCCTTGGTTAACTCTTCCCAAAAATTATAGGCTTCAGTAATTGAAACAACACCCAAAACACGTAGTTACGATTCCTTTACTTTTGAAGGAAACCTGGGATCATCTAAAAATCCTCACTGAATCCCAAACCCAACTCTCAGTTAAATTCCACAGTGAAAGAATCCAACATATGAACAAATAAATTTCCAAATGAGAACATTTGGATGATCTTAAACCATCTATAGTTCAATTCCCACACATGGAATCCACCCAATAATGCATCCATGTTCACATCTAACACTCACCAAGGATTCTAGGTAAAACTATACTTATAGGCACACCAGAACCTAGTGCCATCATAACCATCCACTTTTTAGTATCTCATTTCCACAACCTTTCTAAATTGAGGGTCCCACACCAAGACTAATGTGACACTCCCCACAATAGGATTTCCCTTATCATTACATTATTAGATCATATTTCTGATCTACACAAACTATATCCCATCTTTCCCCAAACATAATAGATTGACTTGGTCATCTCGCTCATATATGAGTGCTAATATTAAACTTAACTTTATGTCATGTTCCTATATAAAAAAACTCCATTCATGATAATCAATAAAATATCATCCTTAATGAGGGTCGTACCCTCAAACAATCGATGGTGCACTCCCCACTACACAACTTCTCTTACACAACTCCTTGATTTTCACCTAAAAAAGGATTAATCGCCAAATGCATGATGGTCCATCCATGAAATGATCACCCTTTTTCACCAACCCTTTATTCATCTGTTAAGGTGTAACTCTAATTTGTCATGCCTCTACACCTGATTCATCTTTGGGTTCTCTTCTAACATAGTGGTACATTTATCACTAGTGTCAAAACTTAGGCTTCTAATCCCACAAACATCTCATCAAACCTATCATACCTAGTCTCACACATGGTTGTTGGTGATTTCAATTTCAAAAGTTCTCACATGTAACAGTGTGTGTTTTCTTGATCTCATCTAAAATCAAATGGGTGTATGATCTGGTATCACCCAAATATAGAAACCTTACTCATGCTTATATGTGTCACACAACATTAGAACCAGGTTGAACAATCTCTATGGAATGTTATTCATCAAACCATACACAAGCTTATCCCCCACCTGGTACTATTACAAGTAATGAGAACTACCTATGATTAGAAGTGCAATAAAATCCAATAGGTTCAGACACCCCAATGGTATCTCCCTTTAAGAGTTAGAATCGATACCATGACACTCTAAGTGCCTTATATCCCAAAGTACTATCTCCCAATGTTATATCATTATAAAACCCCAAGTAATAATCATGGAAAACAATAACCTCGATATCACCTCTCATGCATAGATCTCAAACTCAATCTTTCAACACACACTTCCACCTATAAGGAAAAAGAACACAATGCCAAGATAGACCCCCTCATGCGTTACCCTTGATCATAAGTAAACACTAACTCACTATGGTTTGAGTCAAACATAAGGTTCTCTAGGTCTCCCATCTATCCCAACAAGTCCAGTATCATGGAAGGACACATATCACAAGTCATCATCTACAGTCTCATCCAATACAAAGAAAGACATCTAACATGCCTAAGAACCTACTCAAGGGTCTCACAAAAACCATGAAATCCAATTCACCCAAAACCCCCATGCTATGGTCCTAAAAAACCCCAACATCCCAATCCAAAACCACCATTATACATGGAACTGATTCTCCCAAGAATCCACCTACAAAAATGATCCCTCGAGATCCAGATATGCATACCCATACAACCAGAATATACCTATGATGAATTGTATCTCAAAAATAACAACCACTGTCTTATTTAAGTATAGTTTCATTACAATATATATGAGAAAAACCATATAGTTTTTTACTAACACTTTAAATAACTGAACCTATAAAACCATCACCCATAAGGGTCCATTACTAAGGAATTTAATGCCTTTACTGACTTACAAGGTTCATAAAATGTCCAATACTAGATGGAATATCCCATTATAATCACCATCAATAATATCTCCATAGAATATAGATAACCTTACATTAGAAGGAAAACATATACATGTTGTCCCAGCTGAGTATAATGCCACTAAGAAATTATTTGGGTAAAAACCCGAAGTGTTTTTGTTGAAATTTTAAACAACTTAATCACTTATAAGTGAAGAAAATCCCACTAGTAGGCCCTTAAATTTCATATAAATCCTATATTTCAAGAATTATACATGAATATACACCTTTTTTCCACTAGGTTGAGAGCCAAATGTCCAATAACTATCCTCTTTCCAATGGTTCAAGATTTATAAATCCTATAAGTCATAAATCCAAGCATCATGTGTGTCACATGAGATGAAAATCACATCAATAATAACATTATACACTAAGAAAATAAATATCATGACACTGATAACCTATAATTCCTACCATAATTATAAGGCCCCGACCTTAAACCTTACTTAATCTTGAGTTATTACAAGATTACACATTGAGGATCCTTTCAGGTTTAGAGTTTTAGAGAATTAGATCATAAAACTTGCATTACATTCCACATTTAAACAAAGTGGTTACATAAAATATAGTATTCATTTTCCCCATCAACGGAAACATATTTAAAATAAAACATGGATTATTTCTTAACACTTCCTTGACACTATAATCATATCATGTACCATTCCCTTGACCTGTGAAAAACATTTCAAAAACTTGGGATGAGAATAAAAATCTCAGTAGGGGTTATAAAAAGTATGGAAACGAAACATGAGTACATATATACATAAGAATGAAATCATACTTTACCCATAAAACATAAGAACTTTAACATACCTCATAAAATCATGAATAAATCATAGAAATCATAATAAATAAAGGTAACTTGAGGCATTCATAACATTCTTACGTAGGGAGTAACCCTATTGGTTACATTTGGAATACCCATCATAGTATATTCCCTAAATATCTTCAGAGAAACCTTAACGTTTAACTCCTTTGCGTTACCCAATGCATTGGAGAGCTATATCGGGCTCACCCACCCTTAGTTTATCACGGAACCACCCATATTCATAAACAATGCCCAAGAAACATAACATAATCATAGAACATAACTTAATCATAAATTAAAGATAACATTCCCACATTGAAATAACAATATAACATTTTAAGATATTGAAATAATGAATCCATTCTAAAAACCATTTTCAAAACCATTTAAAACATTTAATGAAGAGATTTTTGAATCAAAGTGTCCCATAACACTTTGAAGATTTTAACATTTTAAACCATTAATATCCATATAAATAAATCCTTAAAACCATTTTTAAAACATTGATATTAATGAGAAATATTTATAATAATAAATCATTAAAACATTTAAAACGATATTTTAGTTAAAGGGTTTTTAACAAAATGAGAGACACTTGTATACAATAATTGAGGAATAACATTTAATCAGAACTTTATAATATCATGAGAATAAATGGATTCATGATATAATATTCCAAAGGACAGTATATACACCATATAATAGTTAATTGGTGCATAACAACAATGAAGTTTCAATAGAAATGTAAAATGAGATGAAATCCATTATAAAGAAGGTATCCTTAAATTAAGGATAAATCATTCTCATAATTATGTGTGAAAAATATAAATACACCCAATATAAGTGGATATTAAGTGTGAAACAATCAAAGTTCATTCACACATATTCAAAGGATGACATATTCAATAACTACATGTTGAACCCAAAGAAATCGTAATTGGGTTAAGAAGTTCCCTTGGTAAAATTCGACAGCCTAACGACGTCACTTTAAGATTAATAAAATTATTTGATGAGAGAGAAAATGGTATCTCATAACTTGGACATAAAATTTACATCAATAAGGATATATAATAACATATCCCAATATAGAAAGATGAAAATTAAAAGACATAATAAAATAAGTCTTTTAAAAAGATGAGTGTGAAAGGTTCCCTTACCGATTTGGGCAACTTTCAAAACGTACACCCCATGAAAGAAGGGTCATACAATGAAAATGTAACTACCCATAAATGAGATTGTATTATATAAATAGTAAAATAATTGGTAGTACATACAACACACAAAAGGAAATAGTGGCCAATGTATTATGAATCTCACGGGAATAAAAAATGAGATGAAAATCCCCTTATGAAAATTCGGCAGTCTAACGACGCTACATAAAACTTCCAAAAATAGATTTATGAGATAAAATAGGGTCTCTCATACAATTTAAAGAAATAGGAATATAAAATAACACCCCCAACATAAGAAAGAGGAGCTTAAAGTACGTTACGTAAAAAAGAGTACTTAAAAAGAAAGAGAGAGGTAGGATCTCTTACCTCAGGTCTGACTTGACTCGATCGTTCTTTAACCTCCTGAATAATAAACTTGAGTTAATTTCTACTTTCTTAAGAACCTTTTTCAAGGTAATTATTCCTTTTATATCACTTAATACCATGCTATGAACACTATTTAATTATTTAAGTTAATAATGGTCGTTTTGTAGATCATTGCTACTTGAGTCAAAAATAAACTCTTTATAATTACAAGTTGTTCATGTGGTAAAATATATATTATATCCCGAATTATATTCATTATTTAGATATCATATATATCATATATATCCATTATATACATGAATTTATAATATTACATAACATTTAGAGGTAAGAAATGAAATGCACCGTTCATGGAGACGGTAAGCCGTACGTACGCATGAACACTACTTCCATTTCTATTTCTTATTTAATGGAATTAAAACATAATGATACATAATATTATTATAATTCCAGTATGGTATCATATATAATATCATTAAATATTTCTTTTATACGTACCACATATGGTATTAACGAATCAAATCACTTTGAGGGGGCGGTAGTCCGCACCTCCTAAAATGAAGATATCGCGTTTAACCGTAATGGAAACCATAAATTTATGCCATAAATGAAAAATACAGAAGCTTAATTAAAAAATAAACATATTATATATCATATATAAATATAGTGACATCTTAATGGCCACCTTTGAGGGTGTTAAAAGAATATTGAACAATCATCGTTTTGTGAGGCAGAAATTCACCATCCACAGAAACAACATGTTTTTAACCATTAGATGTAGGTGTGTGTAAGTGTAGCTCAAATCCTTCTTATAAAAACATCCTAGTATATTGAAGATACTGTATTGGTTACAAAAGAAATTAATAAAAAGATTTTATGGGGTTGGAGAAGCAAAATAAAACAAAAGAACACAAGTGAAGACATTACCTTAAAATCAGGTATCTCTCTTTGATTTGAGCTCAAAGGCTTCTTTGGGAAGACTTCTGCCCAAACTGAGGATTCTAGGAGTAATATAGGGATGTGTAGAGACAAAATAATCAGGGTTTGGCCGAGCCAAAGGCTTGAGAGGTGTGGGTAAGGTGGTAGAGGTGTGGGCCTTTTATAAGAGGAGAGGAGGGGCACTCTTGGAAAGTTACAAAATGTTACTTTATTTTCAAATGAGTTTCGGATTTTAAAGGTCCCACATTGATTTATTTAGAGGATAAGGTGGTAAGGGTTCTAAATATACTCATCCAATAGGTTTTTGACAAGTGTAAGTTATAGTTTTAACATTATCTTTTCATTTTATTTAAATCCTTTATTAATGAGGTAATCGCTGCATCATCATGATGTCATAAATAATTTAATTTATTTAATGTCTAAAAATTATAAAAAAATATAATGATGTAGGAAATATTTTTATATTTCTAATGAATATTTATAGTAAAAAATATGACTTGTATAACCCCATTTAAAAATTGTTTTAGTAAAACAACTCATGCTTGTGTTATTTTTATTTTAACTTTAAATAAAAAGTTATTTATGTCATTTTCCAACCAAAGTGGCTCCATGGTGTCCCCAAGTTTACCCATGGGTTGTCTTGGTCGGACATGACACATCCAATGAGGGTAGTACATGTGTCTAGGTCATTTCATATTATTAAAACATTATTTTTACCTTAAATTACACTAATTACCTCTAATCACGATTAAAAACTTAAAAGTTACTATTCACCAAAAAATTATTTTAATCCCACTGAACCACATTTTACATCCTAATTACAAACATGTATGTTGGATTTTTTAAATTCAAATCACAGAAGTGGTAAAGTTTCATTTAAATGAAAAATCAGTTTTTAAACTACCACTTAGTGGTTTCACTATTCATCAAAAATTGAAGTTTTTCAAAAAAATACCAAACATTCACCCTAAGATATATTTAATATTCCGAATTCAAAAATGATGACTATTTTAGAAAATTCAAAACATATATGTTGCATTAATTAATTTAATAATTAATTCTCGCTGTCAAAACAAATAGCGTGTTTTTAAGAAACAATATCTATTAAAAGATTGACACTAGTTTAAGTCCAATTTCAAAGTGAAATTAATTAAAATTACCAAGATTAGATTAAATGGTAAAAATATATTCTAAATAAACTCTAATATAAATTAAAAATATAATCTATCCATGTAAATAAATCAGATTAAAAGGAGGTTTTGAATTAAAATGCAACATTTTCAATAAAAATGATCTTTATCGGAAAAATAACAAAATTTTACACAAAGTAAATTTTGATGTCCAGATTCTAAAGAAGGATTTTATTTTGTCAAATACAACATATAAAATTGTCAAAATTATATTTAAAAAGGGTTCTCCATCAAAAGGCGGTTAATCAACCTTTTAAAGAATATTAGAAGACTTGTGCTTAAAATTGGATTCATTTGCATTTTAAGCCTCCAACATTTATTGGATAAAAGTAAAAATATTTGACAAAAATATATAATCATTTTGTGGTTAGTTCTGTTCATTCCCTCCATTACAACAGCTAGGCGTTAACTACCTTTTAAAATAATATTATTTTATTATTAGAGTGCAACGTAAGATTTCAAAGAAACTCGTTGTTGCGTATTGGGTACGCCCTCGAGCATAGCATTCCCTTTAAAGTAATATTAATATTTTATTAAAAAATATGGATAAATATGAAAATGTCATATTCCTTATTTACCTGGGTGTTACATCCTTCCCCCCTTTTGGGAATTGCGTCCTCACAATTTTAAAATTGGGCTTGGAAGCTTCTTTGAAAATCCCACATCGGAACAAGAGTCAGTAAAACTATCACTTTAAAATAATGGGAGAGAAGTAAAAATGTCACCCAAGTTAACCCATACTAGTATTCCAAGTATGATAATATGGATATGGAGGAAAAAACAAAGGGTCATGTTCTGATGGAGAGTGATAGTAAACATGTTTAGGAGAAAGTTAACAACAAGAAAATCACAAACTTGTGATGGGTTAAACGGTATTTGATTCCCCAGTAGGAAAAATTAACAGACAACATTTTTTTAATATTTTACTTTTCATTGAGGAATTTATTTATGAGCTTAACTAAAACATAAGGAAGCATACTTAGTTGTCATGTTGACTTTCAACTTTTACTAGATTTCTTACACGAACTCATATTTTCTCCAAAAGATGATTATTTGGGATGACTTGTTCACATTAAGAGAGCTATAATCAACTTCTAGAGAATCTCCTAATCCACAAAAGATAACTATATACTTCCCATGTCTTTAGACCTTAACCAAAACTAAAACCAAAAAGGTTAGTATGAGATTAGATAATACCCAAAAAGGATAATCCTTTATAAAAAAAATCTATTCTTAATCTCCAAAATTTGTCAAACAAAATCCAAAATTCAACAAAGTCCATTCAATAAACATCTATCCATAAAATTCTACAAAGTAAACCAAACTAAGATTGAAACCCAATTCTCTGAAGGATTTAATCACATAGTCTCCTAAGATAAATTTTAACATTTTTCTCCAAAATAACATCAGCTACTCTTATAGTCTCATACTGAAAAGTAATTAACCTAATCACATATCCTCCATGATAGGCTAATCATTTCCATTGATAACCAAAAATAAAATTACTCTTAATTCATAAAATCATCTAACTAAAAAGAATCATTCAAACTAACTAGGGACTTCACATAGTCCAGTGGTAGGCGATAAATACCAGTTGCACTTTGGTTGTGGGTTCGATTCCCGCATCTTCGTCCGACGCGATGGGTTGTCACACGGTCTGAGTTTTGTCCCTTTTAAAAAACTATATAATTTTATAACATTCCTCAAAAAGAGATAAATTCATCAAAAATAACCATAACATATTTTAACAACAAAGGTTATCTGATAACTTCAATTTTGAAACCCAAAATGTATTAATCAGTAATTTCCTCAAATTGAAGGATCATATAAACCCAAATGGTTCTTTATAACTATATCCACAAAAGAAAGGATAATTATTCCTTGAATAAAATTTTCGTATATCAAACATCAGGGTTACTATAAAAAGTCTTCTAATGTAACCCCATCATCAAAAGAGACTTAATACGTCTAAGAATTTCACCATCCTAAAATCTACCATAACTCTTGAATCCATTATATGATGACTTCTTACTCATTAAACATTCTTCATGATCCATTAGCCATTCCTTTTCAACTTATTCTGAAATACTTCTTTCCTATAAACAAAATCATGAATCATATCATAAGATTCCAATAATAGGAAAACATATGTTAAGAAATAATCCATACCTTTCATTCTTCATTGTCAGTTTCTTCATCCTCAATTGGAATGGCATTAGGTATTGGTAAATGAATATTTGTACGATCTTGGTGAACCCATTCCCGAAACTTCTTCGTAGGACATGTGTTTGCATAATGACCATGCACACCACATTTAAAACATTCAATTGATCCTTCAGAAAGAACTTCTTTCCCTTTCCTAGAGTCAACTAGATGCTTCCTTTTTCCATGGCAGGTTCTTACTTTATGACCTTCATTTACACATCCATAGCATCTTTCTATCCCTTTGAAACATTTTCCGATGTGTTTCTTTCCACATATTTGACACATAGGTTTTTGAACATACTTACCTTTATGATTATTTCCTGAACTTCCGTAGGGATTTTTTTCTCGCATATACGATGCCTTATAAAAATCACTAAGGTTCAGGTGGTCAATCATGACTCCAGATAGTTGGTTGAGGATAACCACAAGAGTTCTCATTGCAGCTCCCATATCATTCAGTTGTTCTTTCATAAAACCGTCACAATTTTCTTCAAATCCACTGTTACTTTGGTGCCTGTTAGATCTAGCCATTTACTAAAACCAAAAAGGTCAGTGTGAGTATATCAGTAAAATCATCAAATAAAAAAGAGGAAGATAAACACCAAGATATACTTATCCAAGTTATCTCAAACTCATTCTAACTTTAAAAAAAAATGACGACTCCATCTAATATACTAACCATTGTAGTTATACACAGCTTGTCACTTTTTCTTAAACAACACTATAACCTCTAAAGTTATCTAAACTAACCTCTGATACCAACTATAAGGCCCCGACCTTAAACCTTACTTAATCTTGAGTTATTACAATATTACACATTGAGGATCCTTTCAGGTTTAGAGTTTTAGAGAATTAGATCATAAAACTTGCATTACATTCCACATTTAAACAAAGTGGTTACATAAAATATAGTATTCATTTTTCCCATCAACGGAAACATATTTAAAATAAAACATGGATTATTTCTTGACACTTCCTTGACACTATAATCATATCATGTACCATTCCCTTGACCTGTGAAAAACATTTCAAAAACTTGGGATGAGCATAAAAATCTCAGTAGGGGTTATAAAAAGTATGGAAACAAAACATGAGTACATATATACATAAGAATGAAATCATACTTTACCCATAAAACATAAGCACTTTAACATACCTCATAAAATCATGAATAAATCATAGAAATCATAATACATAAAGGTAACTTGAGGCATTCATAACATTCTTACGTAGGGAGTAACCCTATTGGTTACATTTGGAATACCCATCATAGTATATTCCCTAAATCTCTTCAGAGAAACCTTAACGTTTAACTCCTTCGCGTTAACCAATGCATTGGAGAGCTATATCGGGCTCACCCACCCTTAGTTTATCACGGAACCACCCATATTCATAAACAATGCCCAATAAACATAACATAATCATAGAACATAACTTAATCATAAAGTAAAGATAACATTCCCACATTGAAATAACAATATAACATTTTAAGATATTGAAATAATGAATCCATTCTAAAAACCATTTTCAAAACCATTTAAAACATTTAATGAAGAGATTTTTGAATCAAAGTGTCCCATAACACTTTGAAGATTTTAACATTTTAAACCATTAATATCCATATAAATAAATCCTTAAAACCATTTTTAAAACATTGATATTAATGAGAAATATTTATAATAATAAATCAATATAACATTTAAAAAGATATTTTAGTTAAAGGGTTTTTAACAAAATGAGACACTTGTATACAATAATTGAGGAATAACATTTAATCAGAACTTTATAATATCATGAGAATAAAGGGATTCATGATATAATATTCCAAAGGACAGTATATACACCATATAAGAGTGAATTGGTGCATAACAACAATGAAGTCTCAATAGAAATTTAAAATGAGATGAAATCCCTTATAAAGAAGGTATCCTTAAATTAAGCATAAATCATTCTCATAATTATGCGTGAAAAATATAAATACACCCAATATAAGTGGATATTAAGTATGAAACAATCAAAGTTCATTAAACATATTCAAAGGATGACATATTCAATAACTACATATTGAACCCAAAGAAATCGAAATTGGGTTAAGAAGTTCCCTTGGTAAAATTCGACAGCCTAACGACGTCACTTTAAAATTCAAAATATTAGTTGATGAGAGAGAAAATGGTATCTCATCACTTGGACATAAAATTTACATCAATAAGGATATATAATAACATATCACAATATAAAAAGATGTAAATTAAAAGACATAACAAAATAAGTCTTTTAAAAAGAGGAGTGTGAAAGGTTCCCTTACCGATTTGGGAAACTTTCAAAACGTACACCCCATGAAAGAAGGGTCATACAATGAAAATGTAACTACCCATAAATGAGATTGTATCATACAAATATTAAAATAATGGGCAGTACATACAACACACAAAAGGAAATAGTGCCAATGTATCATGAATCTCACGGGAATAAAAAGTGAGATGAAAATCCCCTTATGAAAATTTAGAAGCCTAACAACGACACATAAAACTTAAAAAAATAGATTGATGAGATAAAATAGGGTCTATAATACAATTTAAAGAATTATTAATATAAAATAACACCCCCAACTTACGAAATATGATCTTAAAGTAAGTTACGTAAAAAAGAGTACTTAAAAAGAAAGAGAGAGGTAGGATCCCTTACCTCGGGTCCGACTTGACTCGATCGTTATTTAACCTCCTGAATAATAAACATGAGTTAATTTATACTTGATTAAGAACCTTTTTCAAGTTCATTATTCCTTTTATATCACTTACTATTATGCTATGAACACTATGTAATTATTTATGTTAATAATGGTCGTTTTGTAGATCATTGCTACTTGTGTCAAAAATAAACTCTTTATAATTACAAGTTGTTCATGTGGTAAAATATATATTATATCCAGAATTATATTCATTATGTATATATCATATATATCATATATATACATTATATACATGAATTTATAATATTACATAACATTTAGAGGTAAGAAATGAAATGCACCGTTCATGGAGACGGTAAGCCGTACGTACGCATGAACGCTACTTCCATTTCTATTTCTTATTTAATGGAATTAAAACATAATGATACATAATAGTATTATAATTACAGTATGGTATCATATATAATATCATTAAATCTATTCTTTATACGTACCACATATGGTATTAACGAATCAAATCACTTTGAGGGGGCGGTAGTCCGCATTTCCTAAAATGAAGATATCACGTTTAACCATAATGGAAACCATAAAGGTATGCCATAAATGAAAAATACAAAAGCTTAAGTAAAACATAAACATATTATATATCATATATAAATATAGTGACATCTTAATGGCCACCTTTGAGGGTGTTAAATGAATATTGAACAATCATCATTTCGTGAGGCATAAATTCACCAACCACAGAAATAGTATGTTTTTTAACCATTAGAAGTAGGTGTGTGTAAGTTTAGCTCGAATACTTATTATAAAAACATCCTAGTATATTTAATATACTATATTTGTTACAAAATAAATGAATAAAAAGAGTTTAGGGGGTTGGAGAAGCAGAATAAAACAAAAGAACACAAGTGAAGACATTACCTTAAAATCGGGTATCTCTCTTTGATTTGAGCTCAAAGGATTCCTTGGGAAGACTTCTTCCCAAAGTGAGGCTTCTAGGAGTAATAGAGGGATGTGGAGAGACACAATGAGCAGGTTTTGGACGATCCAATGGCTTGAGATGTGTGGGTAAGGTGGTAGAGATGGGGGCCTTTTATAAGAGGAGAGGAGGGGCACTCTTGGAAAGTTACAAAATGTTACTTTATTTTCAAATGAGTTTCAGATTTTAAAGGTCCCAAATTGATGTATGTTGAGGATAAGGTGGTAAGGGTTCTAAATATACTCATCCAATAGGTTTTTTACAAGTGTAAGTTATAGTTTTAACATTATCTTTTCATTTTATTTAAATCCTTTATTAATGAGGTAATCGCTACATCATCATGATGTCATAAATAATTTAATTTATTTAAAGTCTAAAAATTATAAAAAAATATCATGATTTAGGAAATCTTTTTAGATTTCTAATGAATATTTATAGTAAAAAATATGACTTGTATAACCCCATTTAAATGTTTTTTAGTAAAACAACTCATGCTTGTGACATTTTTATTTTAACTTTAAATAAAAAGTTATTTATGTCATTTTCCAACCAAAGTGGCTCCATGGGGTCCCCAAGTTGACCCATGTATTTTTTTTGTCGGCCATGACACATCCAATGAGGGTAGGACATGTTTCTAGGTCATTTCATATTATTAAAACATTATTTTTACCTTAAATTACACTAATTACCTCTAATCGCGATTAAAAACTTATAAGTTACTATTCACCAAAAAATTATTTTAATCCCATTGAACCACATTTTACATACTAATGACAACCATGTATATCGGATTTTTGAAATTCAAATCACAGAAGTGGTAAAGTTTCATTTAAATGAAAAATTAGTTTTTAAACTACCAATTAGTGGTTTCACTATTCATCAAAAATTGAAGTTTTTCAGAAAAATACCAAAAATTCACCCTAAGATATATTTGATATTCCGAATTAAAAAATGATGTCTATTTTAAAAAATTCAAAACAAATATGTTTCATTAATTAATTTAATAATTAATTCCCGCTGTCAAAACAAATAGCGTGTTTTTAAGAAACAATATCTATTAAAAGATTGACACTAGTTTAAGTCCAATTTCAAAGTGAAATTAATTCCAATGACCACCATTAGATTAAATGGTAAAAATATATTCTAAATACACTCTAATATAAATTAAAAATATAATATATCCATATAAATAAATCAGATTAAAAGGAGGTTTTGAATTAAAATTCAAAATTTTCAATAAAAATGATCTTTATCGGAAAAATAACAAAATTTTACACAAAGTAAATTTTGGTGTCCAGATTCTAAAGAAGGATTTTATTTTGTCAAATACGACATATAAAATTGTCAAAAGTATATTTAAAAAGGGTTCTCCATTAAAAGGCGGTTAATCGACCTTTTAAAGAATATTAGAAGATTTATGCTTAAAATTGGATTCATTTGCATTTTAAGCCTCCAACATTTATTGGATAAAAGTAAAAATATTTGACAAACATATATAATAATTTTTTAGTTATTTCCGTTCATTCCCACCATTACAATGGCTAGGTGTTAACTACCTTTTAAAATAATACTATTTTATTATTAGAGTGCAACGTAAGATTTCAAAGAAACTCGTTGTTGCGTATTGGGTACGCCCTCGAGCATAACATTCCCTTTAAAGTAATATTAATATTTTATTCAAAAATATGGATAAATATGAAAATGTCATATTCTTTATTTACCCGGGGTGTTACAATAATAGGTTTTCATGAGGTACCAAAGTTATATCCACCTTAAGATCTGACACGTTCCTATATCTTTTGACCACCATATCTCAAATAGTAATAAAAAATAAAAAGAACCACTAATACCACTTTTTAATATCCTAAAACCCTAAATCATGAATCAGTTCCTAGACCAACAATCTCTACTCTACCTTAGGCATGTCTCCCCATATACTAGAGGTTGGTGACTAGTAGTAGAGGTCTAATATAGTATCATGAGGATACTATACCCTCATACCAGAGTGTTTAATATTAAATAAATAACCAAGAATCATTCATATCAGAGTAAAAAAAGAATAAATTAATTGAAAAAGTTATAATAAAATGTAATGGAGTCATACAAGTATATATGATTGATCACACACTATGCTGATCACACATACAAATAAATTAGAAGAACAAATAGAATACACTATGGCTTACCTTACACTCTGAGCCATAACAATCCAAAGATCCTAAAATTTTATGATCTAACCTGTTGAATTATGAAAATATCAGGTCTCATCCCAACCTATGCCTAAAAAAATTATAGAGCTTCTTAGATACCCAAGTGCTATGGCTGCTCGAGTAGGGTGTGAGTACAAAACTTAGTAGGGAACCACCAACACTATCCCTTACATAATTGGAAAGGTATTTATATTTTCATGTGACATTATTAGAATAAATAAATTAACTACTAAAAAATAATAAAACTAACAGCCAACAATACTGGTTTCATCCAGTGTCATAATTTCTCGGAGTAGGTTGTGTGGATTGTGTCAACCCATGTACCATGTACCATACTATTATTTATCCATAGGTTCATGACCCTAGTAGACCACAACAACTTAATCTAGTGTTGGGGAATCTCTAATCATGTTTTGGTGACTATGTATCTCAATATAACAGACTCAAGTCTCCCTGGAATAAAATAAGTACAATAGACCTCCCCTATAAGAGTTTTCTCATCCAAGTAATAAGCCTATAAGTAACACAGACCTCCCCTATGGGAGTTTTCTCCTCCAAGGGTATAAGCCTATAAGTAACACAAACCTATACTATGCTAATTTTATTATCCATGATCATAATAGCATAAGTTACATAGAACTCCCCTATGGGAGTTTTCTCTACCAAGCGTATAAGCCAATAAGTAACCCAAACCTCTCCTATATTAGTTTTCTTATCCATTTAAAACAACCAAAACCCCATGGGTGTTTTAAATTTAATATAAAACTATCCCATGGATTATATAATCTTAAATAATAAGAACACCACCCCAAGGGTGTTTTTTGAACCATTCATAAACATAAAGGAGACGAGTGTTAGATGAATTCCTAAACTCACCAATACTATCCATGGACTATAGACCCACATGTATAGTATGGGTTCTCAGGTTACACCTATAAATGTCTCTACCCAAGACCATGAACATCCTATGAAGGGTGGGATACCACTGGGGTATGCACTGGGGTCCCCTTATATCAATATAATCAAGGCATCCTACTAAAGTTCCTTGATATCAATATCAATTCTCTAGTCCACACTTGTCCCTTAGAGGGAATAAATCCCATTGGAAACCTCATAAATATGGTATAGACTCACAGGTTTCATAGGATACACCTCATAGGAAATGGTCTTGAGAGATGGATCAACCCCCATCTTGAAGTCCAAGGTCATCCTAGGTCAGTCAAATCACCCAAACTGAATCAACGAGCTTAACTATTCTATGGTATCTCATTTTAAATTAAAAAATCTAATTAAATTAATAAATAAATTAAATTAAATGAATCAATGTTCTAAGTTTCATGACCGATCATCTCATTCATCATAAAAAATTATAAATAAAATTGGGAAAGTACATAGACTTCCTACCTCAACATGATTATTTCACCATTTTACAACCACAAACTAAAAATAATTACAAGTATTAACCATGATCATCCATGCTTATCCAAGTTTTACCATCCAAATCTATATCTTGACTCACATCCAAAATCATTAATTAATTAATTACAATGATTGAATTTATTTGAATAAATTAATTCCAAATAGGCATAATGACTATTAACTCATCGAGCATCCAATGATTTCTTACTCATTGAGAAATAGGGTTCCATCCATCCCTAGAACCCCTTAAAACTACTATAATCCAAATCCCCAACATACACCACCATTTTCATTATTAAATTAAATTAATTTTATAGAAAAACCATATATAATCCACTATGATGATATAAATTATCAAAAAACTAGGTGATTGCATGCATATGGGGTCTTGGGGACATCCCTTTCCTAGAAAGAGTGGAATCCAATTCATACTCAATCGATTATACCATGATATAGTGTAATTGACATCAAATAACTATCTAGAAGAATCCAAAATTAAAGAATAAGGAAGTTTAAGAGGAAAAAATGCCAATAGAAGATATTTATCACCTTAGACTATCAGAAATTACAACCAAAATCACCCCAAAAAGAGGGGGAAGATAGGAGGAGAAGAGATCTCGGACCCTTAGTTTTCATGACCAAATAAATAGGAGAAATGGGCTCCCCCCCACTATGAACACAAGGGAAAAAATTTTAATTATTCCCTAAAAACATCACCAGCTTATCGGTGGCTCCTAAAAAAGGATCTTAGCACTACTAGAAACCACTTTCTAGCCACTAGATACCTGCATATTATTGATGCCACTATCCAGGCCTCTGATTTGTTATTGGGTATGAACTATAACCCAGCTAGCCTAGCCTCCCTTGATTTCTTCCCACTAATCTCAATCATCACCCCACCCCTATTCCTTATCCAAAAACACCCCTTTTGGGTATACAAATTTAAGTTAATAGGGTTTATAGTGGATTATAGTAGGCTGAGGATTTAAAATTTTACACAAATGATCAACGTAACTACATCATTGTCTATTAAGTGAATCCCTGGTTAAAGCCTGAGGGTTCTATGTGATGAATTTTTAATCATAAAATTAAATAAAAATTACCTATTTCAATATGAAGTCATTCTTAAAAGCTACTCATCACCAAAGATCACTTATCAAATGATCTAAAGTTTAATCACTCTCTATCATCCATAAATTCTTTAAAAGTATGTGGGAACATTGATCATTGAATTATAGGTACTGGAACAAAGATCCTATGATGTCTTCAACCTCGTGATGATCACCGTATCACTACTCCTTTGATATGAATAGAAGAAGTTGGATCCATCACTTGGAATAGATGATTCTTCCTCTAGGAAGTGGGATGGAGGATATAAAATCTCTCATCCATTATGTGATGAATAGTGCAATGCATAAAAGCCTTTCTTCACTTATATAGTGTGTTAATAAAACTTACCAAAAAGGGTCCCTAGCCCTTGAATATTTATTACTCACTATAAATGAAATATTAGGACTAATTTAATAAGTCATAAATATTATTTATATTTTTATCACTTAATTTTAATATTATAAATATATTACATGTTAAAATTGATTCATTAACTCAACTCGTCATTCCCAAAAATATTAAATGAACCTTGAATATTAAAATAATATTTATTCATATAATATTTTCCATGTATTTAATTTTATACTTGTAAATAAATTTTAAAAATAAATTAAATACCAATTATTCTAAACTTGAATATTGTTAATTTATTTATTCTTTAGTGATTGTATATCCTCATACATATCCCAAACCCCATAGCGGGGTCCACTATGTCCTAAAATTTTATTTTTTAGAATAGGTCATACTTTTGAATACAATATTGTGTGTGACCCTCTAGGACATTATTTTGATAGTAATGAATACTATTCGTATACCAGGAGTGGATTCTAGAAACTAATCAAGGCCCCTAAAGCGATAAGGAGTGGTAATAACAATGAAAACCTTCTTATGAGCACCCACTATATAATATACTATTTTTGTCTTGTGATATATCAAAAATTAGGATTTACACTTTGTGTCATCATTATTTATTTCTTTATTATTAGTTTAACTTACAGGATATACTTACCTTCTTCAATCATGGACATGTATTTAGTAATGTTACTACCATCCCGATCAACTAGACCTGAGATATATCTTCTAATCATAAGAAAAGTATTCTATATTAATTATTCAATCAATGTTATACTACCAATGATACACCCAACACAAGCTACCTCACTTTGAATTTAATTCCATAGTTTTTTACTTGTATCAAAGTATGAAAAAAATAGCATACACTAATAATAATCTCAATTTAGAAGACCATTACACATGTTTAAATATAGTAACTACCAATGACACCCAAAACACGTGGAGTTCATAATGGTGGGTCAGTCCTCATGATCTCATATACTCAAGATCACCAAGTATGAACTTCATGAGAAGTATCAATTATTATTATCCCATAACACCTGATAGTCAGACATCATCTATATCTAGTCAGAATGATGTATCAAGACCATATGACATATGTTTAAGATTAATTTCATAATATCTTGAGGATCTCATTATAGCCTAAGAACTGCTATAACATTTTAATATGACAAATAATATATGTATATTACCATTTAAATATAATAAATATAAATATAAATACTATTATGGTAAGTTCACATCATTCATAACTCATTGTATACATTATATGGTTATCAAAAAGTACTATTCAAGTTAGGTCTAGGGTACCCACTATTACAACACCCCCACTTCCACTAGATACAACTTGATAACCATCCCTATTATCTCTCACATGATAAGATAATTCTTCTGATAATTTATGGATTTATTCATTGGGATTTCCACGTCTCTACTTTATGGCACCTATGCTATCTATGGCCTCACCTCATCGAGTAAGACTTCTCAAGAGATGATATCCCTGAGTGTATTCCTTTTTTCCACTATCAAAACTTGACATCTAGTCTAGTACTAGTAGTATTATTATCATAATTTATATTATGACAAAAATTTACTTAATAGGTGAAATTACAATAATTGGAATAAATCATTTCATATTTTACACTACTTCTTTAGCTTCCTTAGAAGCCACAACACACTCGGTATTTTTAGATATGGCTACCATTGGCTTAAATGGGATTCTATTGATCATTACCATAGACTAACTATGATATTAGATCATTATTATCCAATGAATAAAAGTTTTTTTACATTAAAACTAGTATACCTTCCTCTCCACATACTGGGTACACATCCCTTATACTTCCTCAAGTATAATTGGATAGTTCTAACCGCTTACCGTGTAATTATCCTAGATATTACTGATATTTGTATACCATAAAGTATATGTTTATAAAATCACATCTAGTACACAACCTAGAATATATAATTGATCCATAAAATAAGTTTATGTAATTATACTTACCACATTAATCTTCTCATATGCCTCATATATGTCTTCTTGGTGGGATTTATGGCATGTGAAATTGGTAACAATTCTCTCTCAAATTGTTCCAAATTGCATTTCTCAATTCCTTATCAGTATATGTACAATTAACTAGGTCTAATAAACTATTAGATCTACCATAGTATATCTCTCTCCCTAGAACTTAGGTTTCTACTTTAATTCAATATATGGCGAGTTACTTTCATTCTGCTCTTAATTGTAAGACCAATATTTTTTTCTATATGTTATCAAACATATTTTACTTAGAAATCAGTGGTTCTCCCACTAATCTCTTGTATATATATGGAAAAAATTAATTCCAAATTATTATTTTATTATCTCTTTGCTTACATAAATCCAAACGGTTTTTAGTAACTTTCACCCCTTATTAGAATTCTATTGTGTCACAAACCCTTTCTTGTTGCGTCGTATAGATGCCTTCCAAGATTGGTGGTCTTGAAAACCAATTCCAAATTTAATTATCCTAGAAAATATCTATTAATATTAAAATTCAAATGTATTTAGGATTAAGGAATTGGTATTACCAATTTATCCTTATTGGTACCACGCTTGTACCACCCATGTATAATCTCACTTGAATACCCACCATAATATTCAAAATTATAATCCCCATGTAATTTGATAAATGTAATCGATTATTGAATTTTAATTTACCTTTTCACTCTAATATTATTTCCATTTACATATTACTTATAGGATATATTATTCTCAATAAATAATATATCACCAAACATGGTGAATAAATAACCATTACGATGGTTTTATCCATCCTACACAGCATGTGTCTCTAGAATAGTTCTTTTCCACAATATATTGTGGAACGTTTTCCTATGCCAACTACTTGTAGATATCTGAAATTGACTAAATGAAATTAAATATAGATCCTACTATCTTGAATAGAGATGTGAAAACTTTTATAGAAATATAATATATTACTTGACTATTACATTTCTATATCAGGGTTTTTTTGTAATATCCTTAGAAACCTTTTGGACATTTACTTAAGATTGAAAATGTGTTATGGTTTGATGTATGTTTATTTATATCCTAAAAAAACACTCTTAATTTAAACACATATTATGACATTATGGATATATATTATAATATAACTCATATTATATCCATTTTCATTATAGTTGAGATATGGTTATGTAACTACCCCACTATTTGTGAATCATGTCTAAAAAATTATGGATATTTATGCAATACATACAAGTCTTAACATTGAAACTCCTTCTAATTACATCATAAATTTAATGTGTATAAGTAAATGTGCATTCAAAAATTAATCCATGCTATATTTTTTTAATAAAAGTTACCATATAATACTCATCATGGCTTCTCCTTACTAACATCATAGCTTTGATATGTATAAGGTAATGTTGACTGACTATAAATTATTATTTTTATTATAATCACAAACTCCCTTTTTAGGGAACAAGGAATCCCAACGTGACATCAAATACAAAAGGACCAATCATGCCTCCATGGTCCAAAATGTCATGTTAAAAAAACCATTCAAGGCTATAAAGAAAAATCCCTACCCAACATTAAAAAACATTAAGAACAACTTCCACCTTCTCATCGTTTCACGGAAAGCTATCCCGTGTAGGAAGAATGATCCCAAAACCAATGCTAATTCCATACCCTCTTAAACATATAAATCTAGAAGCAATGACGGGGTGAAAACTCATTCTCTAAACCTCATCTGGAGAAGCCCCTTGAAGAAGGAAATGTTGCAAAGTCCCTCAAACCACAAACTGTTTGGATTACATGAAATCACCACCACAAAGTCACACAAAAAACCTTCATAGAAAACAAATCCATTTCTTCCACCTCTAACAATGATCACCCTAAACAAACTCCATCACACTCCACATGAAACCAACCACCACCGCAGCCATAAAATCCCAAAGGACGACCCAAGGGACGTGATGCTAAGCCATCATTCCCAAGGACTGGATGGTCCAACACCGCATCGAGGGAAAGTCATCGATGTGGGGACCCAGGCCACTCGGAAAAATAAATTCCACTATGGGCAGGGATCTTCTTAGACCATAATCTCAGATTCACCCTCCCCAAGTACCGAAATAAGCCAGCAATGGTAATTGGCCGAGATGACCGGTGGGGAGGGGCAGTGAAGAACTAGTGACTCGATCTAGAACAACTAACAGATCACAAAAATCACATCCAACCAAACATATAACGAACAACAACAAACCTTCAAACATTAAAAAACTCAAAAAATCTCTAGAATCCAGGATGTCCCCCCTCTGAGCCACTCCAGATTCTTCGTCGAACCACACTGAAAGCATGCCAAAGATGATGCTTGGTCGTGCTAGACCAAACTGAGAATCTGGATCCACTCTACACCATGTCGTTGCCATAAAGTCTGAGCCATGTCGTTTCGAGACACACACTGAGCCAACATCCCCAAAAGAGATGAACCATGCCAAACTAATCTGATAAGACAATGCTCCTCCGAGTCATGTCTTCATTGAGAATGAATCCAATGACAATTCCAAACCACGCAGGAACCCCACCACACTGCGCCATCACCAAGCCATGACTACACCAAGATGATCCAGAGGAAGCTGACATCAAGAACAAGTCAGGCTGGAGGGGAAGGGGAAACAAGGCCAAAGGGAAACCCTAGCTTCCCCAATAGGGATAGGAGATGTCACTCCGAGGCCAATCATGAAAAAAATATAAGGTAATGTTCATTTAATAATTACACCACACTACATTATAATGATCAATGAAGGATTGGTCAAGATATTCATTGGTACATGGGCCTGAAGAAACTCACATCTTCTAACCATGAATCTTCTATACTTCACTTTTAAATTACTTAAAACACTTAAATGATTATTTATAAACTATATTTACTAAGAGATTTATTTTGGAATAGTTCATTTTCTCTAGATGAACTAATACTGAAATATTTGTGGATTACCCTTTTTTATAAAGGTTTATTTTTCCAAAAATATATAAGTGAAAGTGTCAATAATACCTATGGTATTTATCTTAAAAGTTTCTTAATACCATACTGGTTATATCCATGATAAATATTTTTATTTTCACTAGATAAAGAATTAACTATCCGTAACTGGGTATTGGAGTCATAAATGTTATATTCAATGGGAATTGTAATTATTTAAGCATTGATGACCCTTTAACTGAGTATAAAACACCAAAAGAGATATTCATTTCAAAATGATAATATTGTATCCTTTTGTAAAAAGGACACTTGAGATAATTTTTTTGGTTAAAATCAATAAAATTTTGACTAGAATCATTAATCTTGTAAATTAGAAGTTGTTTACTTCTCACCACTGACTTAGGAATCACCCATTTTCAAATACTTGGATAGTTCACCATACATCTTGTAACATTTATATACTTCCTTGGATACTATATTTAAATAAATTTTTTGATTTTCATATTTTATTTAATATCCAAGAAGTATAATAAAAAAATTACGTACAATTGATGAATACACCTGAAGAAGAAGCAACTACTTGCTTCTTCAATTCAGTTTATTGCATTTAAACTTCCATCAACTTATTTCATGACATGTGAAGAAAACATCCCTCTTTATAATGAATTCCATCTTTTCTTTGAATGAAATTTCAAATGTTCCTTTGGTGTCACACTTTACAATGGACTTTTCACCTCATCTTTCAACTTTTTCACCATAATGACTAAATATTAATCATTCAAGTTATTATATGCTTAGAAAACCTTACTCAAAAGGTAATGAAGAGTTTTTATCCATAGTTTTCAATTTTCACTCTTAAACTAAGCTAGAGAAAATAGGTGACTATGATATTATAAATGGATTTATTTAAATATCATGATCTATCTTTCAATTTACATGAATCTAGTGTAATAATCATCCATTCATATTTCACTTCACTTTCTCCTCACAATATTACGAGAAATGAGACAACATGTTAAATCATAATTATCCTATTGTTGTATCTACAACTCACAATAAACATTGATGATAGTATCAAATGAAATATACATGTGTCTCTTGTAAGAATCTTTCTCACCCTCGCTTCCTAAGGAGGCTCAAAAGGTATTAGGGACTCCAACACCATTAATTTTCTATATCATAGTACTTTGCACAAGATCCTATACTAATCATTGGAAAATAATAACGATCTAGACACATATTATTCCAATTATAATCACAGTGTATTTATGGCATTATTTTTCATTGTTATACAAAATAAACTTCAGAATATTCATACTTTTATCTTGATTACTGATTAGATATTACCGATTAAACCATCTAATATCTCCCACAATTTTATCTAAACTAGTGTCCCTCACTATAAGATTTATAGTACCTAGTCTCTTGAGTATTCTAGTGAAAATTATCCTTAAAAAATATCCTCATAGTCCAATATTTGGCTATTCCACTACTCATAGAGTTTCAAGGTAGGTGTTTGACTGGACAACTACATTAACTCACAAATTATTGATCTGTTGAGTGAAGTCTTAGATTATAAATATCATGAACTTGATTTACTGAATCCTTTTCCTATAATTATGAAACAATATAGATTTTTATACATCTTTTATACCTCTTTAATTAATTCAAAAGATCATTTTCATGAGAACTCCCTAGTAGTAGGAGGCACCCTTAACTATGGATGATGGGAACATCATACACTTGGTTTTGTTCAAATTTGAATGATGAATGTCATTTGTGAATTAATATTTCATTGAGGGATTTTATTATTTCTTGTTTAACGAAATATTTTTTATATTATATGAATGTCCTATGTGATCGCACTCACAACTGACTATAAAGAAAAAAAATCATCTCATCTTAAATTAATTTAATCCATAAATCTTATTTTTATTATTTTACATGATTTCCCAATCTTTCATATTCATAAAAATAGTAAGCAATATATAAATTAAATAAACTAGTCAAATGATCTTGAAAATATTCAATTGGTTAAAACATTTAAACTTAATGAATCAACCATAACCAAAGGGATATAATATTTGTATTGGGTCTTGAATCGTATCACAACTCACACCCTATTACAATGTATCATCATCTTGTCTAGTGTATAAACTCATCTCGGTATGGTCAGTGTCTTATAACATTCTTGTCTTAGTACATAAATACTCACGCATAGGTGAGGGAGTCTCAATAATGTGAAATAAAAATAAATAAATTTTATCTGGGTGCACATACTCTTATACATATAATTATGAGTAATGATGATGCACATACCATCTATTTAATTAAATAATTACAAAAACCACATGCATCTCATGTAATTTTATAAATAATTAAATAAATTAACTTCTAGACATACATTGGTTAGTCTTAACTGAAGATCAGTCAAAGCACAATTAAATGCATAATTAAAATTAATTTTGAAACATATTTATGTAGAGGGTGTTATTTGAATTAAAATAATTATTTTAATTTTAATTCAAATATAAAATATAAAATATCATTTGATCCCAAAATATTCAATTTTTTTAAAAGTCCTAAAAATAATAACCTATTTTTCGAACCCCTTTTTTTATTTTCAAAATTAAAATTGAATTTTGATATATATATATATATATATATATATATATATATATGTTTCTATGTATAACATTTAGTTCACTAGTCCCTGCACATCCTAGATAGGGTCAGGTAGGTTGGGTAGGACCTGCCCCGACCAATCCATGGCCAGACATCACCTAACCAGACTCATTCTGAGTTGAATAAGACCTACCCCAACCCATTTTGGGTTTGGATGATAAAGGGGATTGAGGAGGGAGGAAGATATAGGAATTACAAAAATAACGGGCACTTGCGATGACTGATTAGGGTAGGTGAAGTGTGCGATGAGGGGTTGTTCAATGTGATCCAGTCACAGATTGGGATAGGGAGTGTTTGGCCGATGGTGTCTGGTTTGGTATAGAGGGATGGTGACAAAGATAATGGGTTTTTGGATGATAGTAAAATGAGGGGGTTGAGTAGGGTTGGCCCCCAAGGCCGAGCTGCGTGATGAGGGAGCAACAATAGTTGATGCTGCATAAAATGATAGTGGGAATACAACCAATCAGGGTGGCAGTGCTCGCTGTGGTGAGGATACTGAGAGAGGTGATAGGGGAGGTGGATGTCTAGTCGGTGTGCATCCCATTGTTTTTTACAATGTTGGATTTTGGAAGTATCTTCTATAACACCCTTTTTTATATTTTTTTTTGTATTTTCTTTTTTTGTGTCGGCCAACACCCCTTAATCCACTGGGCCTTTTTTTTGAAATATTCAGCCATCCACCCCAATAATAATTTAAATATATATATAAATTTTTTTTTGAATACCCACAAACAAAATCTCCCCCTAAGACTTCATTTTTTTTGTATTCATTAAACATTTAAAAAATATGATATTATAGGAAATTTGTTGTTGTTTTTTTATATTTTTAAAATTCCACACAGATGTGAAAATATTGATCGATGTGAAAAATATCTTTTGGTCACCATAATCTAGTCATAATTCTTGGGTTCAGTAGTGATCACCACTAGAATTATATTAAAACACACACATGTATGTATGCGTATCTTTTTATATTTATATCCCACAAAAACGACTTCAATTTGTATTAAAAATTTTGGATGGACACAACTTTGTTGTCCGATGTTGGATTGAAACATTACCTGCAACATTGGTACTATTGTGATGTCCTCTACATTAATTTATTTAAAATTTATTTTTTCATGTATTAAAATTACCATGTGATCACTCTATTAGAAATTGAAGGTACCAAAGCATAAAATAGAATCCATTTGGTCATAAATTTAAAATATTTCATTGGATATCAATGTAACTACATGATCACCGACAAAGTGAAACCTCAGTTAAAGCCCAAGGATCCCATGTGTTGAATTTTTAATTACAAAATTAAATAAAAATCACCACCTTTGATTTTAAGTCATGATCGAAATCTGCTCGTCGTCGGTGGTCACTGATCAAATTATCTCAAACTTAATCTCTCTATATTATCCATACCTTCTTTGAAAGTATTGTGAAAACTGATTATCAAATTTTGGGTGCTAGAATGGATATCTGATGTTGTATTTGACATCCCAACAATCACTAAAACAACGTTCCTTCGATCAGAGGAAAATAAGTTGGATTGATCATTTAGAATGATTGTTTCACTCTTTAGGAAGTGGGAGAGAGGAGAGATAATTTCTCATACATCATATGATGAATAATACAATTCATGGGAGCCACTCTTCACTTATATAGAGGGTTAATAAATATACCCTGAAAGGTTCCTTGAACCCTGAATATTTATTACTCACTATAAAAAACATATTACGACCAATTTAATGATTCATAAATATTATTTATATTTTTATCACTTACTTGTAATATAATAAATATGTTATGTGATAAAACTAATTCATTAACTTGACTCATCATTCCCACAAATATTAGATGAACCATGCATATTAAAATAATATTCGTTCATAAAATATTTTCCACATATTTAATTTTATACTTGTAAATATATTTAATAAAAAAATTCAATACTAGTTAGTCTAAACTCGAATAATTTGAATTTATTTATTCCTTATTGATTTTATATCCTCACACATATCTCAGAACCCATGGTGGGTTCCACTATGTCCAAAAATTCCATTCATTAGAATAGGGTAGAATTTTGAATACGCTATTGTGTGTGACCATCAAGGCCCTAATATTGATATAAATGAACACTATTCATTGACTATGGGTAAATTCTATCAACCCATCAAGGCCCCTAAAGAGATAATTAGTAGTCATAGAAACAAAAACCTTCCTAAAAACACATTCCGTGTAATATAATCTATTTGTTTCACAATATCTCATAAAGATGGAAACACACATTATGTAAACATCCTTTCTTGATTTATTATTTATTGACCTTACTGGATGGACTTAATTTCTTCTACCATGGACATGGATTTAGGAAAGGTACTATCATCCTGATAAACTAGGGCTAAGATATATCTTCCAAGTAGAAGAGACAAATTCTATCTTAATTATTAAATCAATGTCATAATACCAATGACACAACAAACACAAGCTAACTCAAAACAAATTCAATTCTATAGTTTTTTTCTAACATCAAAGTATGTGATAAAATTGTATAAATTGATAATAATCTCAAGTTAGGATACCATTACACATGTTCAAAAATAGAAACTACCAATGACACTCAAAACACGTGGTGTTCATATTGGCGGGTTAGTCCTCATGATATTATCTATATGATATCACCATGTGTGAACTTCATGGGAAGAGAGATCAATACTTTCGAGCCCCCAACACCTGATAGTCATACATTATCCGTGTCCAGTCAGAATGGTGTTTCTAGATCATAATCTATATGTTTAAGATTAATGCCATATTATCTCGAGGTTCTCATTATAGCCTGAGAACTACTATAACCTTCTTATATGACAAATAATATAGGGAAATTACCATTTAATTAATGGACTAATAAATATCAACACTATTATGGTAAGTGTACATCATGCATAACTCTCTGTTTACATGATATGGTAATCGAAAATTACTATTCAAGTTGGGTCTAGGGAACCCACCATTACAACACAAATGTTTAGAATATACTCATAAACTTTGGTTCTTAAAATGACCCATAAAATAATAAAAAATTCAAATTCCTATTAAATTTCATCATTTCCGTACACACAGGATACTATATAGAACACTCGAGTAACTTGAAGTTTACTATAAAAAGGTTAGATACACCTTTTTATACTCTACATTTTAAGCCTAGAAACATACTATCCCCATGCTTACCATCCCAATTGATGGACTATACCAAAATAAAAAACACAATACTAACCCACCACTTTGGATAGAATCTTAATATCACTAACCATAGGTGCATTCCCCAGAAACCAAATAATAAATTCCTAGGGCCTCACTAAATCATTACAGGTAAATTTTACCTTGTATACAAAACAAAAAACAGTAGAAAAATATGAAAAATTATGTATATATGAAACTTGAATAAAACCAAACCAAACTCAAAAAAACACAACATAATAATAATAAGAGTAAAACAGACAACACTAATACCAAATAATAAAACAATAATAAAAGACCCAAAATGAAAGACAAGGTTCCCATAAGGTAATCTCAACTACTCCATATGAAAACTACCTCCATGTTCCTAGATCTATCATGATCCTTAGAATCTAAATAATTATATAGTAAAGTAAGAGGCCCCCCTTAACAACATTAGATTGAATAGTAACTAAATACACACTTGGTTTCATATATAGGGGGTGAGTACATAAAATCAATAAGAAATACCCCACAGATTTCCCACACATGATAATTAAACAAGAACATATTAGATAAACTTTTATACAAACAAGAGATTAGTGTAATATAAATAAACAAGAAAATATAAGTCACATGAATAACTCACACCAAACAACCATTTTTATTTTAACCAATTATTTTCACAAAGTACCAACACCTCAAATCACACACCATTTCCATGAATACACATATCCATGAAATGAATCAAACCTCCCCTTTGAGAGATATGTCACAAAAACAATGCATCTACCATCAAATATGAATTCCATGAATAGAGTAAACTAATGATTATAACCCTGTTCCCCCTTCACAACTCATTACATGGAAACAAAACCTAGTGCTCCATAATTCTGGAATAACATCCAAGTCCAAATCAACAAGGACCCATTCAAATTCATCATGAATGTAAAAAAACCCATGAAATATAGTGTTCCCCAATTTCAGTATAGAACCCATGTTCAAATCAATTAGACCCCTTCCATATACATTATGAAGACACACCAAAACCCATATATTCTAAAACACTCTCCCAAACACAGCTTCCATCAATATAATGACTGAATGCACACATACATAATAACTCCACCTAAAAGTAAATTTTATTAAATTCCAAATTGGATATTTTAAAGTTGAATAAAAAATAGGTATTTTTTTCAAACATGATGTGTGTTTCCCACATCCCTTGTCTAAAACCATTTTCACAAAGATTAATTTCCAAAAACATTGTTCAAATCATTTATAATACTCAAATAAATACATTTAACTTTTAAAAAATAGTATTTAAAGTTCTTAATAAAAGTAATATGAGAGAGAAGCCTCCCACCTTTGACAATATCACCACAATGAAATCACATTATGCCCTCATACATCTAGGATCTAGAAACCCTACTATAATAGTTCATAAAAAAGTCTCATAAAAAATAACCAAAATACAATATACGGGATTGGAAAACAAATAATAAGGTTTATAACTAGATAAAATTACAATAAAATAGAAGATATTTAGATATAGGTTTCTGACCTTTTATCCATAGGCCAAACGCTCTAATAATCTAAGTGAGGGTGCTCCAAAGTGAAGAGAACTATCAAAATCACCCAAGGGAGATCTCATATTTGAGATACCTATAAATATTGAAATAAATGAGTGAATCAAGAGAAATATTGGATTAAAAATATAATTTTAGGGACTCATTAATGTTGTAAATTATTGGGTTTCATGATTTTGTAAACATTGCACTAACTGTATGGATTCCACTACCCCAAAAAAATCTATAACCACATGATTTATCCACAAAGTTTTTCAAAACCATGTTCCAACCTTTCACCATTCATGAGAAAACTTCCTGGGAAACGTGTCTAGGCTATAAGGCTTTCCCAAATTGTGTTCCAACCATGCACCTATCCTCAGACCCCCATATCATCATACATAATTACCTAAAAATCCCAAATACATTCCCATATCTATTTTCCAACCGTGAACCTTCCAAAAACCCTTTCAAACCTTTCTGAAACAACATAAACCCATTAAAATATTAAAATAACATCATAAAATATGTAGATTACTCAAATAAATGAGGTTATATATGGCCCCGATGGCGAATAAAAAAATCATTATTTAAGAGGGGTCTGAAATTACATAAAAGGAATAACTGGACCCACCTTTGGGCTTTAGGGGAGGATAAAATGGAATATGAAATGCATAAGAAAAACTGATCTATGAAATCATTGTATTTTATTATGAATATAATCTAACCATATGTAGTGGAATAAAAATAAATTATAAATTTAATAGAAGAAAAATTAGGCACACGTAAATGATATAACTAGAATGGTCAAGTGAAGAAATATTTAGTTATTAGATATTTTTATAATTTAGTATATACTAAGATATTTTAATAAATATATATTAATTTTTTTTGATAGAGATGTTAAGTAATTTTTTAAACATTTAAAACTTAAAGATATGTATGATGATGATATACTTTAGTCTAAAGTTAATGGTGACTAAATAAAGTTATCTTCTATAAAAATTGTTTTTATATTTAAAATAGATAATAGCTAGAACTTTGTAAGTAATTTCAACTTATATATAGATAAAAATGGGTTCATTTTAAAATAGATAATGAAAGTTTTGGTTGGATAGATTGGAACTAAAATAATAAGGATGTATCATTTGAGTTCTCAATAAAGATTCAAAAATAAATTTCTCCAATTATTCATTATTCCTGGGTTAATAGATTTTAATAATGTTAAAATTCATGATTTTTATGCATTTAATTTTATAAAGTTAAAGAATCTATTTAATTTGTTGAGTATGATATTGAGAATAATGTCGTATATTGTTATTAAGTGAGGGAGATAAAATAAGTCATTATTTTTTGGATGATTCATCTACCAAATTCAATAAAAGTTGATGATTCTATTAAATAATAAATAAGTAAATATTCCTAGAGTAGAACCTCGCATTAGTGAAGGATAACATGGTCTTATTTATATCTCATGGGATAAAAAATGGATTATATTAAAGATCATACATAAAAATTTGGAGAATAAAACCCAAGATATTATACTACATCCCTTAAAGATAAATAAATTTTTGTGTTTCCTAGTGTATAAGGACAAAGAGATGTGATTTTACCTTCTTCATTATATGAGTCCAATGCAAGGAAACAAAATAATAAAAAATTTAAAAGTATAATTAGAATTTATTCTAAATAATCTATTTGATATAAAAATGGAATAGTTAAATACTTTCCATAAGGTTAAAGTTGAAAAGATCAAGAATATAGTTAATGTTTATAATAGAAAGATGATAAAAACACTGATATATATGAAAAAAACATTTATGGGACTCTTAACTTAATAAGATATAACATGAATTATCTATTCAAATAGTTTTCCTTGATAAAGAAAGTTGTGGCCAAAATTAGAAATTTTACAAATGAGTATGATAAAGGGGAAATAAAAGTTACACTATAACACCTTTTGATAAAGAAGCCATTAAATTTTACCCATGGTTCCTCTAAAACTGGTTTATTTTCCCCAAATAAAAGATTCAGGTTCATCTTAGTTAAAGATGATAAATAAAGTGGTATTAGTAAATGGAGTGTAAAAAATATCTACTATGGTGAAAGATTTTGAAGAGAAAGGAAAGAATAAACTATAAAAAAGTAAAGAAGGATAACAGAGATAAATATATTCCTCCTTTAAAAAATGGGTTAAGTGGAAAGAAAACATTACCTATGTTAAAGCTTCTAATAATAAATAAAAGACCCAAAGTGTATCACATTGAATTATATTATGAGAAATATTTAGTTTAAGTAGTACCTATACTTATTTTCATCTAAGATCAACCACCATTGAAACCAATCATACCTCATAAAAAATAATATGTGATTTTTCAACTTTCCATAATAAAATTAGCATCTTTGACCTTTATCAGTGGATAATTTTCACCATTATTAAAAGATATGGTATATGTAATGGTAGATGTTAAAGAAAATCCACATTCATAGAAAGGTGATAATCATACTTTTAAAAAAACTATAAGTTATAAATGATTCATAAAATTAATGATTTTTGTATTCATTTATTTATACATTTAAAATATGTTTGCTATAATGAATTATTATATCATGTACCTTTTTTGAATTTATTGGAACACAAACACACAAACACATATATATATTCAGAACTCATGTTTTACCTACTGATATGAATGATTTAATCTATTACTTTATTTTCTTGTTAATAACAAAAAGGGTTAGGGGATGAACTATTGAGTCATAGTTTTTAATTATAACAACATTTCAAAATATTTATCAATATTATATTTTATATTTTATTTTATGAAATTTTTTTGTATACTTTTTTTGAAATTATTTTGTTCAAAACATATTTCTTTAACCATTTTTTTGATCCATTTGGTTTTCCTTATAAATAATGGGAATATTATTGGATCCATGATACATATTCTCTTTACAATACTATTTTAGTTTTTAGTTTATTTAAATTTAAATTTAATTATATTATTAAGTATTATTAAGAATAAAATTCCATTGGAGAATTTTTTTATGTTTTATAACATAGGATAAGATAATAGTCAATTCATGACTTTTGTAGAAATTTCTATCTATATTTTCATTGAAAACATGAATATTGTGGCACTGTTTATGTCATGATGCTCTATTTTTCCATATAATTTCAAGATTTTGATCTATGTTTTCATATCTATTGTGAAAGTGTTATAGTTTTCATCATTATAAATATAGAAATTTGGTTATGAATTATAAAGAGATATCTGGGTAGAACCTCAATTTTTGAATATTAAAAAATATAAGAAATGAAAAAATGATCACTTTATAGGACAACGTAAGAACAATGAAATTTTCATTATGATTTGTGTTAGAACATATATAGTGAACTATATCATTGTAGATATAATCTTATTTTTTTCTTTATTATTTAAAAATGAAAGTAATCATAGAAAATATCAGAAGATTAATATTGGACAATGATGTTACATGGAAAATGATATTAGAACATTGTACATCAAAGTGTATGTGAATAACATCATGGAGATAATGTAATGTGAGGAATGAATATGTGAAATCTGAAGTGGTAAATTTGTAGATGTCGATCAGATACAAGGAAAAAAAATGTAGTGACGCCACTGTATGAGGAATTGATATAAGAATCAAAATAAAGATAAAACTATACAATTTCTTTCCACAAGTTTCAAACTTAACTTATTGCTACACCAATCACTAAACAATATTAAAAATATGTTCCATAATAGATAAGATCAAATGGGTAACTATATAAATAGAGGAACTAAAATTATGGTCATCATAGAAACTAATTATAAAGAAAGAAAGAGAATAAAGGTTTTAAAACCTAAAACTATCTAATATACTAATTATTTTGATGTCCATAGTCATATTTCACTATAAAATTGAAAACTGATTTTTTGGAATACTTCTTAGCTATTTTTTAATTATTTGTTTTAATTATTTCATTATTATTCCACTATAGATTATCAATGATCGGTTTATAATCTCCACCATAAATCATGTTTGTTGTAGCTAGTTATTCCTCTTCTAAAGGAATGATTTGAATGGTTCTTATTCTTTACCAAAAGGTAGGTTGAATGAGTTCATCCTTTAATGCTGATCGAAAGGTTATCTCACTTTTTCTCACCTTTAACAGGTTGATAAATGGTTACTTAACCCACACCCACTAATTATTTCATACAGAATATAAATCAATCATGCACAATGGACACAAGCATTTTACTTGGTGCACCCACATTGGGATAATCCAAGAAGCATGCATTCAGTAATTTGTTGACGCACTAGAATACACTAAATACACTATTTATCATAGGGTTTAGGCTAAGTTAATCCTATGCAATGACTTCAAAATTTTTATTTGACACATTGGAATATTTCAAATAATATTTCCAAATTTGGGTGTGGAGTCAGTATAGAACTCTGAGGGCTGAAGAGATTCAATGAAAATATATTAAAAATATAAAATTTAATATATCACATGCATGAAGTTTTTTAGAAATAATGTAATATATCTTAAATGGAGTCTCAGATGGTAAAATAAGACTAACATTAAATTTGGAGCATATTTTTAGCCTAGGCATGGTATAAGTCATATAAATGTGAGGTGATTTTATAGAGTGTAGTTATGGGTGGATTAAATAATTTAAATTATTTTAGTAATTTAAATTTAATTAAATCGCAAAACCCTAAACAATCCTCTATATATTATATTATAAGGAATATTACCTATGGTTTACTACATAAAATTATAGGTAATTAGAGGATAGAGATAGAACACTATGGTGCCAAGCATGTTGGTAGACAGTTGTAGGATCATGGATCAGGGATCAAAGTACTGTGAGGATCATTGTCATTGACGGAGTTCTTGGATATCACCAATGAAAATGAAATGAAAGAATTATTCATCAGTGATTGATCCAAACTTTAGGTATAGATTTTTTTGTGGTTTAAATCTTTTTTATAGCTTGAGATGAACACAAATGAATTCTCCCTAAATTAATTCATGGATCGTTCTTTTGTCATTTTTCTAATGGTTTATTTTTATTCATATATTTTGGAATTTGTGACTTGTTTCTTGTTGATTTGATAATCCACAATTCTTTAGATTTTTTCAATGATGGTCAAATGAACATGACTATAGATCAAAGATTACTTTGTGTTTTGTACCTCTCTCTCTCTATTCTTTGGTGTTATTTAGTGTCATTTTGGTTATTATTTGAATAAAAGAAACACATGAGGACTGATTATTATGAAATTTACATTTGGTACAATAGTTCATGGTCATGGGTTTTGAATTGGGTTTTGTGAGATGTGACAGAGGAATGATGAAAATGATGGGAATTAAATGATGGTTCAGGTATTGATGGATCCATGAGTTAGATTAATCATATCTATTTAAAGGAGAAGCAATGGGTAGTTATAAGAAATGGGTGGTAGGAATCTAGTCACTGGTGATGATGGTGTCCTGATGATATTGTGGGAAGAAGGGTTCCCATGGGTTGGGCCATGTGGCACATCAGGATGATTATTATGGTTTTTTTAAAGAACTAATTGAATTTTAATTTCAGACTGCTGTGAAGGGTAGTCAACATAGATCTGGGAATTACAGTGTAATTCCTAGTGGTCTCGTAGGTAGAAGTGACTTGTGGGAAAATATGTGTGAACAATATAGATATTGAGATAAATTATGATGTAAATTTCATGTATTTCAATGGAATACATGTCATTTTGTATCCTTTATGTGAAGTCCAGGGTTACACTTTGAGTTAAAATATCACACACCATGTGATTTACTCACACGCTATGTAACCATTATCCACCCGTATTGGAATGTACATGGAGTACAATCCCAGGAGGCCTTGTGAACACACATGCTATGTATGGTGGATCACATTCCATGTAAAACTTGGTAAATGGATCATCATGTACAAGTAGTACTTTACCATGTGTCCATGTGACCCCACATGGTGTGTGTGTGTGTGTTAGGGAACATGCCATGTTCTTTGGAAAGTTTAGGGGCATGGGTATAGGCATAACTAATGTACACAGGCATGACCAATATACATGGGCATGACTATAGTACATAAGAACGAGCTAGAGTATATGAGGGTTCAATGTGACATCTTTTTCTTATCACTAGACAAGATCACCTTGGTGAACTAAAGCATGAATCCCTCTGCGAGGCAAGATGGTTGTATCCTCATTCCCATAATCTTATTCTCTATGTAGGGTTAGGAATCACATGAAAAATATATGTAGGAATTAATCCCTATCTAGTGGGTTATTTTAGTTAGGGTTGGGTATACCCATAATCCCTAGGTGTAATCCCCTATCTGTGTATCAACGTAAGTTGTCTTCCAAAAAGTTATTGTTTTATTGAGTGAGTATCTCAAATGATTCCTCTATATTTTTTTGTGATTCTTCATGAAATTAATCAATTATTATGTTCTCTTATATGAGTTCCATTATTTTAGAAATACCTGATGAGCATGTTCCCTAAGAAGGATGTTACTATTGAGCCCATAGTAGAATCCTAGGCTAGTAGTGAGGACATGACATCACATTAAGAATTAGTGTCTACCTTTGAGTATATTTTTTTTTATTATTATCATTATTTATCATAATCTGATTGAAATATATTTGTGATGGTGATATGAATAATCTCTTGATGATTTTGGTTTGGTGATTTTGGTGTGTCCTACCAGGTATGTTTATACCCATCCCTGCATGGGATCTACATGCACATGTCATGTCTTATGAAGAAGATCTCCTTTCAAAAAATTACAAGTATGAATAAGATTAGTTGGATATTATTTGTGCTAGAAGGACCTCATACGGATCTAGGAGTTTCTTTTGGGAAGCTTCCCCCTCGTTGTTATCATGTTGGGTTCTTTTTGTAGTTTTGGTGGACATGTATTTGAACCCTTTTACTTATGTTGTACTCTATTGTTGGATAGCTATTATACATGAATATATAGTATCATTTGTTTACCCCTTTTCAAATTATATTGATGTATGGAGATGTGTGTGTGTACAAATACCTTGGGCTAAGGCCTCTCTTGTGTGTGATATGCCTGCTAAATACTATCCTCAAACTGCTGACCTATTAGAGGAGGGATTGGTGTATAATTATCGACTTACCACCATCTAGAAAGGGCTCAGTGGGTTTTGTCCAGACAACCTATGTCTAGGTTTACTCCCCTTACAATATTTAGGGATGTATGAATGCCTCCTAGTGGTTACACGCTTCAATCCTCTTATTTTGTCACTACTTTAAAAAGTATATCAGCTTTATCATCACTTGAAAAGTCTCAACAAAATAATTATTGTTATTGATGCACTAGATGTATATAGGTGTCCTTAATCTTTACTTTCTTCTCCTTTACATGACTTATTTAAACAACACTATATATGAATGAATCATATTTCCAGGAATAATCATGGACAATATTTCTTCTTCTTTGGAAAGATATTTAGTAACTACCAATACTATTCATTTTATTCTTCTTCTTCTAGCACTGATCTAGAATACCTCCTCTTATTATTGTAGAATCAAATATATTAATTTCATACAATTTTCTACACAACACCAATCTCATTATTCTTATTCCTCTCCTCTCAAGAATATATTTCAATGGTGCTCTATTTATCTCTATTTTTTGATATCTTGTATTTTATGGATAAATATATCTATACAACATCTCTCTTATAGAATGGGTCAATTAAACTCCTTAAAGGAAGAAATATTTTGAAATATATTATTTCCATCATATAATCCATGATATTTTAATTTGAGGACTTACTCACTAATTTATTTATTTTCTAAAACTGCTTTATGATTATTTTTGTATAAATTCTTCCAAAGGGGTCTGGTCAACTCACCAATCTTCATGCCAGTTCTTCTTATTTAAGATTTTTATCCAAATATAAACATAACAAGATCATGGTGTGACTCATTAATTTGATTAATTTCATGTTTAAAATATATCCTAATCATGGCACATCCTCTTCCTTCATAACGTGAACATCATCACCATGATGTCATGAAAACACAACCTCAACTTAGCTCTTATTTAAATAAAACACCCATAAAAACATTTGGCACCACACTCACTTTCCTTTTTCCTCTTTAGCTTCATAAATACGATACTATCCTCACCTGGGAACACAGTTCATGCACTCTCTAGAATCCTACTTTAACTATCCTCACATGAGCTCACCATGATAACTAAAACACTCATTTTGAGCCTCCCTATTTTTCCACATGGATCTTGAAATCAAAAAACACTCCCTACCACAACATGGAATTTACCATATCCCCATTTTATAATATTTAATGCTTATAGGGGAACTGATTTCTTTGTTTCATCCTATATTTTAGGGGATATTACATACCCCTAAAATATCTTATACCTGAGTAAGGTACTTGTCTATTTATCCATTGAAAAACTTCGACCATAACTTCCATAATTCCCGAGTTGGTGTTCCTTGTTTTACACAAGGATTCCTCTAACTCAGAGCACCATCCTCTATAGAATGTTTTAAAAATTATCTCCCTTTTCCAACCACCATGGAATGGTTCTATATTCCATGGTGTGGTCAACCAAATAACAATAATTTCTTATTCATATCTATAATATTATATATCATCCCCAAAAAATTTATATAGGAGCTTAAAATATATTATATACCAATAAAATTCCTTATATATCAAATGAATTTTTCATTTTTATCTCACAAAAAATCTCCTTAAAGTTGTTGTTAACAATTATACAGTGTGGTACCTATCCTATAGGTAGAACTTCCCCCAGAAACTTCCAACTTACTCATCTAGATAACCTTAATTTATCCCATAACTTTTGGAACACTATCACCTCTTATGACACTTAATAAATTTTGAGTTACCTCTATAAATAAAACAGCTTCTGAGCCATCAATACTTCTAATTTCAGATAAATTTTGGAACTTACTCTAATTTAATTTTTATATCTTCTTTTGGAACACCACATTAAAAAAAATCAAACACTATTATTAGCATTTAAAAAAATTCAAGCCTTGAACTTTTCCACATGACCCATGATACAATTCTCACTTAGAAAAAAATAATGAGTTTGAGAATAACTGTGTCTCCATGATAGAGGAATAAGTAGGATAGATTTAGATGCACCTCATTAATATTCATACACTGATTGATAGATATTTCTATGAAACTGTACCTAATTTAGTGGCATGGTGGTGAGAACCTCCCTTTGGGAGTAGGATGTGGATTTTAGAAATAACTAATAAAAAGTTGTTGATTCCTTAAAACACATTTTAAGGGTTTCTTGTGCACTTTTTTGCATCATAAAACCCCATGATAGGTTGTATAAACCATATCTAGGGGAATAGTTCACTTTTTGGGTTTTTATTTCACTAGTCACAAGACCAAATAGACTTATGGATCAAAATTTATGATTGTCGGAAGTCGAGAAAATTTTATAAAGGAATTAGAGTTCCCACACAGGCCATTCACATAACTCCTTCACACAACTACCTCATGTAAGTACCTCAACCATCTTCACACAACTCCCTTGTGTAAGTTTCTCATGAAATTTCTCCTTAAAACCTATAAATATAACCCTTACCTATGATTTTAAAGGGAGTATGAATGAAATTACAGATGATTAATTATGGTAAGAGATCTAATCACACTATTTGTTCGTCCAAATAGTTCACCCTAACATGGGAGAATGACCATGGACAACCCTCTACTTGGAAAAGGCCTTGAGTTTTCCCTCACATGGGTGAACCCCTAGGGAGAGTAACTCTAATCCTCCCAAGAATCACATGGGAGAGGCACTATAATTCACCCAAGAACCAATTGGGCACGATAGTCCAATATATTCAAGTGTCACTTGGGTTAGGTACTCCAATACACCTAAGTATAACTTGGTTGAGGTACTCCAATATGACCAAGTATCACTTGGGATAGTTACTTATAATTCACCCAAGTACTATTCGAGTGATCCAAACTTGATCAACCTGCACATGGGAGACCCAAACTTGGTTGACCCCCACTTGGGCGACCCATACAAAGGAATTAAATACTTGGGAAACCCATACTTGGGTGACCCACACTTGTGCGACCCATACATGGGAGACCCATACATGGGAGACCCATATATGGGCGAACCACACTTAGATGAACTATACTTAGTGTGACCCATACTTGGGAGACCAACACTTGGGTGACCCATCACCCAAATCCCCTCTATAATCGGTAAAAACATCCTAATTCTAGCCCTCACTAGGTCTAGGTATCCCTATGATCCATTTACTATGGATAAACACCTTCACTATCCCTCCACTAGGGATAATCACTAATTCAACCAGGTATCCTTCTTGAGAATCAACTCAAACCATATACACAAATAGTTTAGATACTCCACTTAGTATGGGCTTCCTAATAGGTGTAATCCCCAATACTAACAATCTCCCATCCTTATTTTTTAATAGTAGATGGGGGGTGATCAAACATGGGAATCCTCTTAGGTGTATGCCCCAACCAAAACCTAATATCTATGAATTGATATTCTCTTCATGGTTCTAGAAATATGGACATCCTACTAGGTGTATGACCCAACCAAACTCTAATCTCCATGAGTTGATATTCTCCTCATGGTTCCAAATATATGGGAATCCTCCAAGGTGTAATCCCAAACCAAACCTTAATCTCCCTGAGTTGACATTCTCCCCAAGGTTCCAGAAATATGGGAATCCTTTTAGGTGTAATCCCAAACCAATACATAATATCCATGAGCTGAGATTCTCCTCATGGTTCTAGAAATATGGAAATCCTCCTAGGGTTATGCCCCAAACAAACCCTAGTATCCATGAGTTGATATTTTCTTCATAGTTTTAGGAAGTAAAAGAGACTATGTTAGAATTTTGTGTTATTCAAAAAGGAGAAAAGGTTATGCCACAGTTTAAATCCAGGTGAGAAGGTATACGGGTTTCAATATATTTTAAATCAAGATGAAAAGAAATATAGGTAACATTAAAATTTTATTTCATATAAGAATGTGAGAAGGTTATCACATATTTTATTAGAAAAATAAAATATTATACATAAGTTTCATGTTGTAAATGAAGGAGGAAGAGTTATTATGGAGTTTACCATCATCCAAGAAGATCAAAGGGTATGTAAAGAGGATATAGTTACAATAATGTTGGGATTGAACCTACATAAGGCTTATTACATATCATAATTAAGGAAATAAAATCCCACTTAGCTAGGGGAATTAATTTAATTCCACATGAAAAATACATGACACTCGTCCTTGAAAAATGAGGCTTCTAATTTTAATCCAATCAATAAAGGGTAATATATATTTTAAAGACATGCAAGTAGGCTGTAAAACTCATCCTTGAAAATGATTCTTACAACTTAAATTCATGTAAGAGAGAATATTAATCACACTTGATAAATGAGAACTTTTTTGTTTTAATCTATACAATAGGGAGTGTTATAAAGTCTAACATCATACAATAAGGATGATATACCATAAAGTTTAATGTTGTGTGGTAAGGATTGGTACCACATAGTTCGAATCCATACATAAACACCACTAAAAGTAATTTAATATTATATGGGTGGATCGTATGGCATGTAGTTTGAGGTTATGTGGAAAAGACCAAATATCTTATAGTTTATTTTCCAATTACTATTACTGAATATATGACTTATACAAGGGAATCCTAGTGAATTTTTAAATATAGGTATAGGGATTACATGGGGAATTATAGTGGATTATGTAAAGGAAACTGTAAATATACTAGAATCTATAAAATATAAATATTGGTAGGAATAATATTCCATGTTTCAAAGGATCTAATGACACTTATTGAATATAGTGAATGAAAAAGATAGACCCCAGTCCAGGAACGCCATACTTGATAAATGGAATCATACATACTATAAAATGAAGAAACTTTTATACCTTTCACTAAAGAATACCAATTTAATTGCTTTCATCTTCATCATCTATGGTTTATTAGGATCACATTAAAGATAGTAAAATTTCATCCCTCATTTGAAGGTATCCATGGGTTGTGCTGAATAAATTTTTGTATGAGTGAGATTATTCCAGCCTCCATGATGTGATAGTGCCTCATGGTGAAAAGAAGGTAAGAAAAGAGATATACAAGAATGAGTGATATAACCAAGGCTAGGGAATACTTACATTAGTTAACATATCTTAGTGAATACCCCTTTATAAATCCCTTATAGACACTCCTTGAATGAACATGAATTTACTCTTACATTATAATGGAAGATTAAATTCCACTTGGCTATTCCATCTAACTATTGAATGAATACATCAAAATCTCATATTTTTCATCATATAAAATAGTTATTAATGATGTATAATATGGAATATAACTTAATAATTAATATTTAACATTTTATCTCTTTAATAATTGAAGACAGTGGAATTAATTATGATATAGAAAGTCATACAATATGACTTGCATGAGCAGTAGTATAAAAAATGATTTATAATACCCCTTATCATATAACATTATATGGAAATATTTATCATAGGAATAATATATTTAAAAAATATCTCCTTCAATCTACCACTTTTACTAAATCCTTGCAGACTTTGTGTAATTTCACCTTATATTGTATCATATATAAAAACTTATAGAACCATATTAAAAACTCTCTTTGAATATTTTCCAAAACACTTTTCTCGAAATATATAATTAACTTAACCATGTATCGTATCATATATAATACCTTATGAATACCCATCCAAAACCCTTTTGGATTAACTCTAAAACACTTTTAGAGTATCGCTTTGAATCAAACTCAATCCTCATTCAGTCAAACATAAAATATTTCCCCACTAGAATTTGTAACATTGATAAGAAAATGAATCACTAGATTAATAAATTTAAGTAAAGAGTTGCCTCTATCAAATCAACAATGTTATTAAAGCTACAAATGAATCTAGAGTGATCTCCATCAAACAAATTTATATTTATACCTATGTCCACAAGTTGCATCATATGAAAGAATGAATTATCATATGATCCATTTGTTTAAGACATATAGTTATTGTGGGATACAAAGTAAGTCAATCCTATATAAACTACTCAAAAATTCTTTACTTTTAGAGTTTATACTGACCAAGTTGATGAATACATCACATGTCATTCACCTTTATAGATGATCACATCACATGTACCTCACCTGAATAAAGAAGGATATCATATGTACTATATAGGTGAAACCAAACATGTCCCCATTCTATCTAAATCAAGGTTATAGATTTCATATTCATCATATGAGAGGAAAAATACCATCTTGGTTATGTTATAACCATTAGAAAGATAAAAACATACATATCCACCCCTAGTTAAATAATCTTGAAGGCTTGTGTAATAAATGTATCAAAGTATGAAGGTTTTTATATTAGGTATGTTGATAACCTTATGTAGTGGGGACATAAAATATGATCCATGAACCCCTATTATACAAAAAAACAGTGTATGACACTCTATGTGGTATACTTCATGGGACATATATTGAAAAAAACTCATTTTATGCCTAATGAGAAAATTTCATATCTAGATAAAAGAATCATACTCAAAATAACCTTAAAACTTCATCAGAACCTATAATACTTCATGATGAACATTAGTTAGTGATAACTCAAATTCATACTTAGAGAGGTCAATTATTAATTAACATCACAAAATGTATATCTATATATTTATATATATGATCCATGAAAAAGAATCATGAAGTGAATATTGATTTTTATACAAAAATGATAAATTATATATCCTTACACTTATTTAAAAATACTTAACAATACCATAAATAAGATAATGTCTAACATATCATATATGATAGGCTATCAGATCGGCCTTATGTTTCTTTCACTTTTATGGGTTTTCTGAACTCATTACATCAATATGTAAATTCTAACACATCTCTATGAGATTATCAGATAAAACCCTCCTACTAATTTTTTTGAGTAACATCTATTAAGTAATATAGTTTTAATAATGGTTAGACTTAGGAATTTTATTCCTAATGTTCAACTCCTTGAACATTGTTAAAATATTTAACTATGTAACATAAATTTTTACAATGTTAGTAATGTCTATTATCTACTTATAAATATTTTTTCTTAGTTTAACAACATCATAATTTGAAATTTTTCCATAAAACTTTTCCCTTGAAATATTTTGGTAGCTATTGTAGCAATTTTTATTATCACCCATTGATATATATTAAACTCTTTTAGGATAAAGTGACATTAAATTTGTTACAATAACTAAATGTAACATTTTAAATGTTTCTTTACCACTATAACTTATTTTTTTAGGATATTAAGTGAAATTCAATTTGAATTTTGATTCAGATATTCTTTTATCTTTTAAATTTGAAATTCTATAAGTCCAAACACACTTTTACTAGCCTCTTAGACACTATATTATTCTCAGAATATCATGCTATGATACAAAAATTACTTTTTTAGGAAATTATACTTATTTCCTTCTAGTATGAGTGCATAAAAAATAAACTATTTTTTCCATATCTTATATGGAATTCTACATATTTAGATCATTTTATTGAAAAGAATATCATTCTTTAAGATATTCCACTGATGGTGGAATCTCAATTCCTCATATTTTAACAAACATGTGGATAGACAACTTTATACAAGATAATACACTTTTATCCTTATCTTCTTCTCTAAACATGTAATATAACTTGATGAATCCTAACCCATGTGCATAGAATTCATTATCTCATAATATTCATAACAAATTGTTTATAACAAACAAATCCTCTTATCATATAAGTGAAATGAGGTAACTATAATAATTATTTAATTAGATCCATATAATATTGATATATTCATTTACATTTAAATATATGATAGAGTAACACTTTTATTCATCACTTGAATAAAAACTAAAAGCTCCATCAATTCTTCCCTTGATTTTGAACTACTATATACTCACAACATTTTTAAAGTATACATTTGTTATCACATACCCTTCAAAATTGAGAAATTAATTTCTATAACACTAACAACCGACATGGAAACACCTTGGAGTTTCATAAACCCATTTAGGTATCCTAAAAATTCGATCATACAAAATAATTACTATTCCTTCTTAATAATTATAGGTTTTAATTACCTTGACTAGATACGTGAAGAAACATTTTTGGATTTTATTACTAACTTTTATTATTATAGTTTAAACTTTTACACACTTGTAATGTAGATATAACACCAAAAATTAGACAACACATGCTTGGTTCAACAATACTCAACACATTGAAAATATTAGCTGAACTTTTATTGAACTCATTCACATTGATTAAATTTTTTTAGCTGTGTAAATAGAATGAATTCCTTAACTAGATTAATATTTAAGGAAACCTAGAGTCTCACAAAGTCATTGACATAACCAATCATATTAAGTATAGTAGAGACTAAAATTATTTAGTTCATTATGCATCTAATACCTTTTAAACCCAAAGGGAATAAATGTATGATTCTCACATGTGTCTAGATTCTAAGTGTTGATAAACGTCAAAATTTTTTTTACACACAAATGTGTTCCTATGACATATATAATACCTCCTTACGAAATTTTCTTATGTTTGTATTCCATTATTAAAATTATCTTATAATAAGCTTATAATTTCTTAAATCTTGATTACAAAGTAAATTTTTATGATAATGATGCTATTATCTACAACTGAATATTTTATTAGAAAAGTATCATATTTTATAAACATTTAATAAAGAATTATATTAAATGTTCTCCTATTAAAATAATGACCCATTTTGAAAACATCATACCAATTAGTGTACCAAAATCCATATTTCACCATGATTTACACCATAATCATGTAAATAATCAATGAATGTATCAGGTTGTCCACTATTTCTAATAACATCACATATGACTCTTTGATAGATGTGTGGATAAATCTTTACCCAAATACATCATATGGATTCACTCAGCACAATTCTTTTGATATCCAAATGGTTAGGGTTTCCCGGCTAAGCGTAACTAGAAGCAAACATAAAGAAAAATAAACTTAATGGTTAGGGTCACCCTATAACTTATCTACCTTAAAAAAGACATTCTATCAACACCTAATGGTTAGGATCACCCATACTTAATGATTAATGTCTTGAAAAGTGCCTCTTTAAAAGTAATTGAACACTTATAATTTTAATAGGGATTTAATATCACCATATTATCTCATGTTATTCCCTTTATGTATGAATGATTCCAATGATTTATCTTTATAATCACTATTTTATCCATCAAGTTAATATATTCAAACCATATTAATGAATAAATCTTTACATAACTCATGATATTTTTTACTCAGCCAAAAATAGAAATCAAACATATTTACACACATCCTAATGAATCCTATGATTAAGGAAAATTGAATTTTCCTTTAAAGGTTTGGGATTATAATAAATTTGAATTCCCTACATGAGTAATCCTAGAGACACAAATTATCAAACCCACCTTTTTAGAATAATACATAAGTCTCTAGGTTAGTGGTAAGTATAAACCGAAATCCCTCTACCAATAGATACTTTACTTAAGAGAGATTAAAACGTTATAGTGACAATAATACCTAATATGTGTATACTATATTAAACAAATACATCTAATCTAATAAAATTAATTACAAACTGAGTTTGAGGGAAAATAAAATTAAATCCATTATCATACCTGTCATCTAACTTATTATATTCATGTATGATAATATATATAAGTAGTTTTACAACTTTAAACTAAATAGTACTCATGCACTCCTATCAGTAGGAATGAGAAAAGAAAATTTATTTTCCTAATACAGCATAGAGGCTGACCAAGGTTGTCTCACTTTATGAGCTTCATAGTTGTTCACATACTTAATCTAATTCACCTAAACTACTTATTTTTGGTTGTTTTTATTAATTATATGAAAATAGTAAAATTTTAGAAGATAAATGAAATGATTAAATTTATATTAACATGAAATTATATATTGTGATCATAAAATAAAAAACATGGTCTTTTTGGTTTGGTTTATGGGTTCCATCATTCTCCTTATTGGTTTTAAAATTTATTTTAATAGTTTAATCATGAGATATCACTCTTAAAACACTATTCATTTATTTAGTGATTTTGAAATCTTGAAAGCCTGTAGAAAAAAAATTTCACCTCCTCCTATAATTGATGTTGATGGAACTCCTGAATTAAGAGTGTGACACCTTATAGGACCTGACTCTATCGTATATTGTTTCATCCACTAAATGGATCAACTTCATCACAAAAAGAGATTATGTTTAGTAGAAGGGAAGAAAAAAATTTAAAAAAGAATAAAAATGAGTTTGAGTTTATTTTCATGGTGGATAATCACCAAACCCATACACATCACCCTTGATAACCACAAAAATTAATAAAACATATGGATTTAAGATAAGAATTATTGAAAATACCACATACCTTATCCAGGCCAAGCCTAAGGTGAGCTCCTCATTTTTTATGGTAAGAGGTCACTATAGAAAGAATAGATAAGAGAACAATAAGAATAAGAATAAAAATAATAGTAGATATAGATAAATAGAGAGATATCAATAAAATAAAATATAATAAAATAAAATAAATAAGAAAACAAATAAAATCTAGGAAATATTGTTATAAGAAGAATAAAATAAAATAAAATAAAATATAATAAGAAGAATAGACAAATATAGATCACGTAGATTGAAGAAAAAGAACTCGTGTACTAATTAAAAAGAACTAAATTAAAATTAAATCTAATATAAAAAAATAATTTGAATAAAAATAAAGAATAAAATAAGAAGTAGTATTATCTGGGCTTTGGACTCCTCCTTAACATGGGTGGTATAAATCATCAAGGAAATAGGTATCTATATATTTTTATAGAGGTGGAGAATGCCTCAATTTTATCCCTATCAAATTAGTAGGGATATACATTTAAAAAAACACCTTTGAGATCTAGGATAACTTTAAAGATACAGCTAAGGATCTAGGGTGATTCTAAATTTGGTGTGGATAGCAGACTGTGTGGGTCATCCTTCCTATGAATGGCATGCATGGGGTGCATGGGCTACATAGAAGTGCCTTATGAGGTATTTTTATGGTGGAATTCTAGTAGGATTAGTTGTAGAAGATTATATCATGGGGGTTATTTGGGGACTAGGAGGTGTTCCTTGGTGTTTTTGGGCGATGACAGTGGGGCTGATCTCAAGCTTTGTGAACATCAGCCAAAGATATTCCTAGGATGAAGCAGTGGTGACCGGTGATCATCAAAGGTAGTAGGTAGTAGATCTCAGTGTCAACTAATAAATAGTGTCTCATGAGCCACCACTATATCAAATTTTACTCACAAGTCACCATTGTCTCAATGGTTACTCAAGAGGAACTGTTGTATCAACAGTGGATTGAGATCCACCACTGGGTCAACGGTGGCTCACAAGTCACCATTTTATCAATAGTGGATCATAAGTAAAAATTATCTTGGTTGATGGAAGTTCATCTAAATGGAATCATTAGAGATGTAACAATAGATTCTAGGGTCTGTTTCTTTATCCAGCCTTCGAATTGGTTGGACGAAACTTGAGGTAGTCTTCATGGGGGTTTCCTGGGGTTCAGGATGTGATCCTTGGTGTTCTTGGGCCTTAGTATGGTGATTGAGATCAAGCCTAAGTTTTTCTGACACTCTTATAGAAGATTTTGGCATTTTATAGTGGCAATAGTTGAGGATAATGGTGGAGGAGAGTAGTAGAGTTGAGCAGAATTTTCTTTCTGAGTACGGGTGAGAGGAGTTTTAAAAGGATGAATAATAACCCATAAGAATGTGTCCCATATTGAAAAAGAAAACAAGGATGGTAATGGTTTATATTAAAATATACGGTATTCCTGAATCAGACACCTGTTGTGGGAATGTGCTTCCACATAACACTTACACACACATGGGCCTCACACACTCCATTACCCACATGGGCCTTTTCCCCATTGTGCACCTCCCCCGTATGCCACCTCTCCATAGACCTGATTCCCCCCGTGTTTCCACCAACTTGAGAAGGCCCTACCAGGGCTTCCCTATCCAGCTCCCCCCTTATGGGATAGTTAAATGACGATTTACCTTGGTTGATGGGATAACATTAATATGACTATTTTTTTACTAAACCTCTTGAAAAAGTTAAAAAAAATTAAACCAGTAAAGAAAATATTCATAAAAAATTCATTTGTAATATTTGAAATCAAAAATAATTATTTTATTTCTCTATAACTATTTTCATTCCTTCCATTAAAAATTCAAAATTTTAAGTAAAACATTATAATTCATGTTAATTTTGATAAACAATTTACTTAAAACCATTGAAAATTGTTTAAAAATATGCATGAAAATTGAGTGCATCAAATACCCCTACACTCAAACTATTATTGTATTCGACCATAAAATATCAACATAGAATTCATAGGGAACCAATGTATCAAATATTAAAATTCCAAATCAATTGAACAAAACTATTTTCAATATCAAATAAAATTTTCAAAAATCCACTTAAAATATCAATTCAATTACTCAATTTTCAAAGAAACAATAAAATTAAGTATTTTAATTTTTCCCATTTTAAAATAATGGTACTTATCTTCTCATTCATTTATATTCTTCAATTTATTATTATTAAACATTCCAAATTATTATATACCACTCTTTTGAATCTTTTTTTCTCATCACTCATGATACAATTTAAATAGAGTTATACTCGTATCATGAGAAAAATCTTATTATTCATAGTCTTATAAAGGAACCAATTTCTCCACTTTGTAAATATAAAATACTCATGAAATAATGAGTTCTTTTCAATCAAGTTTCTAATGTCTCTAATGCTTAAGGTTGTTAGGATTCTATGTTTTAGAAATTAAGGCTCAAAGAGGAGGTTTCTATATTAAATTATAAATCATGATATCAAAATTAAAAACTCAATGAAATTATACCATTCAAATTGTAAAAAATCCCACTCCCTGCTGTCAAAGTAAGGTCATGATAAGAGCAAAGTTTAATGAATGATTCCAACACCCTCTTGATTTTTTCTGCACTATTATACATTTTTTTCAAAGTAATTTTTCATTTTTTTCTTTTTAAAAAGTTATTATTAGAATAAGCCTCACATCTACCACCTAACAAAATATGATAAAAATCATTGGTCCAATGATGGAAAATTTTTATTTTTTTAGTTGACATCCCATGATTTTCAATTTTTTTTTCATTTTCACTTTTTTCCTCAAGAGGGGAAACAAAGAAAGATTAAAATGAAATAAAACCATTCTCAATCCACACATGTATAAACCCATAATTATTCCTTAAAATGTAAATAATACCTTTAATTATGAATCCCTTCACCCCCACAGTTAATGTTTAAAATATCATGAAAATAATAAGAGGAGGGTATGAATGGATAAAACATGGGTTGATACATGGATCATCTATAACAAGGTAATTCATGGACTCTATGAGATAAACATTGATGATGTAAAGGTTGGAAATAGTATAACGAATTTTTAAAATAAACCTCAATCATTTAAAATGTGGATTTCTAAAATAATATAATTAACAAGTTCAAATGCATGTTCTGGTAGGTGGCATTCCCCAATATCACTCAAGAAATATAACCAAGATAAAATATGAAGTACTTTTTTTAGAAAACCTCTCAGGAATGAGACATTTGATTTTTTACAGTCAATACTTAAATGATTGTAATAACAAACCAATTCACATGAATTTTATAAATTTAAATCATTTATGGTGATTGGGAAATATCATTTACATGAATCAACTAATTCCCTCAAATAACGAGTGCTCATTTTCATATCTATTTTTCACTTTAATCATTAATTTTTCCATTTTACTCATTTAATATCATTAAAATTTAAATCTTTAACATAGAATCATAGGATTTGAAAGAAACTCATGTCTTCTAAATAAGTCAAGTAAAGCATAAATTCAATGCATTGGCATGACATTTTCTATTTAAATCTCAAAAAAGGATGTTAAGACCAAAATTTTGTGAGTTTAGAAGATAACCATGAATGTAAAGTCCATTTTCCATGAAGTTTATTACTTCTATTCTAATTTTGGGGGACTCCTTGTTTCATCATTAACCTATAGAAGTAAATCAACTAATTAAGCATGATGATCATTCCATTTAATCTCAAAAATAATAGAGGGAATAGTGATGAATACTAGACTAATTTTAAGAATGAAATTTAATGTCCTATAATTAATGTAGAGAGATAAATCTTGGTATGATCCCCCAAGTGGGCTCTAAATTTTTACTGCATTCAGAGGGTAGTAAAAGCTTTTTTCTATAGTATGAATGTGAGTGGATATTCTTTAACTTGAACCACCACATGCATATTTTTATAGCATGTGATTATTATTTATTGGTGAAGAATGATCCATTGATAGAGTATACCAGATGCACCCCTTCACAATTAAGTAAATCTTTCATAGTATGGGTAGGGCGAAGTATGGATCATCATCTTTCTTGGTTGCTAGTTGTGAAACCTCCTCCTTCTTGTCCAGTGTTGACTCAATGTGGGATACATGGATTTAATGACTAAAGGGATAATAAGTAGGTATTTTTTTGAATAAAATTTAGACATGAATTATTAATAATAAATTTATCCCTTTCAGTATGAGAAGCCTATGAATTCATTTCCTTAAGCTTAACAACTTGTAATTATTCATGGGAAATTTATGTTTATAAAAATTAGGGAGCTCCATGTGTTCCTCACCAGGTGCAGGTCCAATTTATTCAACTTCCTTGAAGTCATGGTATTAATTGGAAAAAAAATTAAAAGTTCAAAATAATGAGTAATACTAAAATCTGATCAAATATTATTATAAATAAAATAATATAAAATAATATCATCTTCCTGAGTTTTTTCTGGTTCAATCACTTCCTCAACGGTGAGTGGCTGTTGATATTGGATGGTAGAAAGTGGAAGTAGGTAGTCAGGATCCTCTATATTTTCATCCAATTCCATCATTTCTTTAGATTTATACTCTTCCATGGCTAGATATAAGTAGAGTAGTGCTTGTTCTTCTACTTTGTAAGGAATTATGAAATCATGTTTTACCTCATACTCATTCTAGAAAGTATCTAGTTCTTTCTGATATCCCACACCTACCTTAGTAGGAAAATATTCTTCATTATGAATCCACTCTAGCTCATCATGGCCATCTTAGATCCGGATCCTCAAATGGTTGGTCTGTTGATGGTATTCGATTTAGTTCTCAACTTCGTAAATGTATTCATTAAAATTGGATAACACCAGTTTCACTTCTTCATTGTCCTTTAGTATTTGATAATCTTCTTTGACTTCATCAATCATATCTTCATATTATTGAACTAAAAGTCTAGTTTCATTCCCATTTTTCATATGCTTGGCCATGTAAGTGAGTTTATTGATCCGTTGTAGGAGAGACTTCTTAGAATTATGTTTCACCTTCTTTTGATCTAGAACATGTTGGTAACCATTCTATGAATTAAAAAAATGGTTGTTTGAAAACATCATGGAAAATGATTTTTTATGGTTTTATCAATGTAATTAAAACTATTTAATATTTTAAAATAGAAAAGGTAAAGAAACTACTGATTATATCCTCAGAAATAGAACCGATTTTGATATATGCCTGCCATAGGGTGTGACAAAAAGAAAATTTATTTTCTTAATGAAACATAGAGGTTGATTAGGACCATCTCACTTCAGGAGCTTCACAGTTGTCCACTAACTTAATCTAATTGACCTATACTACTTATTTTTGGTTGTTTTTATTAATTCTATAAAAATAAATTAATTTTATAAGATAAATGAAATAATTAAATTTATACTAACATGAAATGATAAAATGTGATTAGAAAGTAAATATATTTCCATTTGTTGTTTTGTTTATGGGTTACATCATTTTAATTGTTGGTGTTTAAATATATTTTGATAGTTTAATAATTAAATATCTCTCCTAAACTAACATTATTTCATTTATTGATTGTGAAATTTTGAATTACTTTAGCAAAATAAATTCCACCTCCTCTTATAATCAATGTTGATGGAACACCTTAATTGAGAGTGTGACACCTTCCAGGATACGAATCTATCATATATAATTTCATCCACCAAATGGATCAGATTTATCACATTAAGATATTATGTTTATTATAAAGAAGGAAAAATATTTAAACACATAATATAAATTATTTTTAGTTCAGTTTCATGGTTAAAAATCTCTACAGCCATACAAATCACCCTTTCTCACCAAAAAATTAATAAAACTTATGAATTTAAGAAAAGAATGATTGAAAAAACTATATACCTACATTGGGAAAGCTATAGGTTATCCCCTAATTTTTAGGGTAATAGGTCACTATGGATATAATAGATAAGAGAAGAAGAAGAATTAAAATAAAAAATAGTAGAAAATAAGAAGTAGTACTTTCCGAGCATTGGCCTCCTCCTCAATTTGGGTGGTGAAACTCCTTGAGAAAGTGGGTGTACCTCTCCTTTTATATAGGAAGGTAGTTCTATAGTTTGATACCCCTCAAATCAGCATGGATATCCATTTAAAAATACACCTGTGAGACTTGGGGTATCTTCAAATATACACCTAAGGATATTAAGTGTTTCCAAATCTAGTGTAGATAGTGGACTATGTTGGGTAGCCTTCCCATGCATGGAATGCATGGGAGACATGGAAGGGCCTTTATAGGTAGAGTGGTAGTGGAGAACATGTAGGATAATTTGTGGAATCTTACTTTATGTGGCTCTTTTAGGGACTGGGAGGTGATCCCTGGTGTTTTTTGTGTGTGATAATAGTGGGTCCAATATCAATATTTGTACACATAGGCCCTATAGATTCGCAATATGAAGCAGTAGTGGACAATGATCATCAAAGGGGAAAGGTGGAGAAGCTCGATGGAAACTGATCAATGGTGTCTCACGAGTCACCGCTATCTCAATGGTGACTCATGGGTCACCATTGGATCAATGGTTGATCATGAGTCATATTTATATAAATGGTGTATCAAAGGGAACCATTGGATAAATGGTGGATAATAGGACACCGATGTATCAACAGTGGATCATTAGGCACCATTGTATCAAAGGTGAATCATAAGTGACCATTATCTTGGCTAGTGGTGGTGGCTCTGAATATACTCAGTAGAGATGCATTAGAGGTAGCAATGGTATCCTTCTTCATCCATCCTTCGAATTGGCTAGATGAAACTTGAGGTATTATTAATGATGGTCAACCAGGGTATATGAGGTTATCTTGGGTGTTCTCAAGCCTCTACATGGTGATGGATATCAAGAACGATCTTGTTCGATGCTCCTATGGTAGATTTGGGTGTGTTACAGTGGTGGAATCTAAGGATGAAGGCGATGATAAGCTATGGATTCGAGTGGAGGATTATTTATAAGCATAGGAAAGTATAGTTTCAAAATGATGAATAATATCCCATAAAAATTTGTCCAACATCAAAATATATAACAAGTAAGAAAATGGTTTATAAAAAACCATGTGGGATTCTCAGCTCAGATGTTTACGGTGGGGATGGTATCCTATATAACACTTTCAAACACATGGGCTTCACACACTCTATGGCCCGCATGAGCCTTTGGGCCTATTATGCTCATCCCTCATAGGATTTATCCTCCACATGCCACCTCTATATAGGCCTGATTCCCCCATGAAGTCACCAACTTGAGAAGGCCCTCCTAGGGATGTCCTTTCCGGCTCCCCCTTGTGGGATAGAAAAATGGGAGGCTAGCCTTAGTTGATGGGCTAACTTGAGTCTTGCAATTTTTTTTATTAAAACTCAAAAAAAAGTTAAAGAAAATTTAAATCACTTAACAAAATATTCTTCAAAAAAATTATATTTAATATTTTAAATCCAAAATAAACATGCTGTTATTCATCTAAAACCATTTTAATTCCTTTCTTTAAAATTTTCCACTTTTAAGTAAAACATTAGAATTGATGAGCATTTAGATCAAAAATTCATTTAAAACCATTAATTTTTTTTAAATGTGGATCGAAATTGAGTGTGTCAAATATCCCCCACACATAAAATATACTTATCCTCAAGCGTAAAATATAAAATTGGAATTCACAGGGCACCCGTTTTATCGATATTCAAATTTCAAATCAATAAAATAAAAAACATTCAATATCAAATCAAATTTTCAAAAATCCATATAAAATATCAATTTAATTTCTCAATTTTCAAATAAACAATAAAATGGAGTATTTTAATTTTTCCCATTTAAAAATTATGGTACTTATCTTATCATTTATTAAATTTCCTCAATTTATTATTATTAAACATTCCAAATCATGATCTACCTCTCTTTTGTATACTTTTTTTCTCACCACTCATGATACAATTTAAGTGGAGTTATTCTCATATCATGAGAACATTATCCTTTTCCATATGAATATAAATCAATAATTTATCAAAATTGTAAATATAAATGATACATGAAATCATGATGGATTTTTAATCAAAGTTCCAATTTTTATGAGGCATAAGGTTTATTGGATTTGATGTTTTAAAAATTAAGGTTCAAAGAGGAGTTTTTTCTCTTAAATTATAAATAATTATATCAAAAGTAAAATCTCAAGGAAATTATACCCTTAAAATTTTAAAAACTCTCACTTCCTATACTCAAAGTAAGATCATGATCAATATAAATAACAATAAATGATTTGTGAACTCTCTTTATTTTTTCTTAACTTTTATACCTCTTTTTTCAAAGTTCTTTTTTCTTTTAGTTCTTTTTAAAAAGTTATGTATAGAATAAAACTCACATACACCACCTAACCATGTATGATAAAAATAATTGGTCCGATGATGGTGATTTTTTATTCTTATATTTCACAACCCATTTTTTCCATTTCTGGATATTTTTTTTCATTTTCACTTTTTTTCCTCAAGAGGGAAAAACATTAAAGTGTATAATGAAATAAATAATTTCTCAATCCCCACATGTAGCACCCCCACACTTATTCCTTAAAATGTAAATATTCTATTTCTTTATGAATACCTTCACCCCCTCACTTAAACTTTAAAATATCATGAAAATACTAAGAGGAGGGTAGTAATGGATGAAAAATGCATTAACCCATGGATCATCCCTAACAAAATAATTTATGGCCTCTATGGGCTAAACAAATATTGATGTATAGATGGAAAATAGTATTAGGGATTTTCAAAAGATGCCTATATCATTTTAAATGTGGTTTGATATAGTGATAACATTGAAAAGTTCATATTCAAGTTCTCGTAGGTGTAATGTCCCAAGATTACTCAAGATATATGATCAAGATAAAATATGAGTACTTGGTCTATAAATATTCTTTGGAATGGGAAATTTGTTTAAAAAAAATAAATCTTGGAATAAATAATAATAAAAAACTAATTCAAATGAATTTTAGGAATTCAAATAATGAAAAATTATTGGAAAATTTCATTTACATGAATCAACTAATTCCCTAAAATCACGAGTCCTCATTTTAATTACCATGCTTCACTTTAATGATTAAATTTTCTATTTTACTCATTAAATATCATTAAATTTAAAATATAATACCTAGAATCACATGATATATAAAAAAAATACTTCTCTTAAATAAGTATAGTAAAGAATAAATTCAATTAATGGGCATAAAATTTTCATTTTAAAGCTCAAAATAGGTTATTAAGACCAAAATATATGGAGCTTAAAAGATAATCATAAGAGTGAAATCCCTTTCCCATAAATCATAGTAATTTTCATCCACTAATTGGGGGATTCATTATAACATCATGAACTAATAAAAGTAAATTAGTCAATTAAGAACATGGATCATGTAATTTAAGATAAAAAAGAATATAGGGAGCGGGGTTGCATACTAGAATAATACTAAGAATGAAATTTACAATACTAGAAAGAAAGTAGAAAGATAAATCTTGGTATGATCCCCCAAGTGGGGCCTAATTTTTGGCTACCTCCAGAGGGTAGTACAGAATATTATCTATAGTATAATGGTGAGTGTATATTCTTGGACTTGAACCACAGCATGTGGATTTTTCCAGACTATGATTTTTATTTGTTGGTGAGGAATTTTCTATAGATAAAGAAGACCAGATCTACTTTTAACAATTGAGTACAGATTTGATGGTAGGGGTATGATGAAGTATGAATTATCCTCTTTCTTAGTTTCTACTTATGAAACATCCTCTTTCTTGTTCAGTGTTGTCTCAACATGGGATGGAATGATTAAATGATCAAAAATAAAGTAAGAATGTATTTTTTCTTGAACAAAATTTAAAAATGAATTATTAATAATTAATTTATACCTTTCAATATGATCATCCTATATATTTATTTCTATAAGATAAATAACTTGGGATTCTTAATCGTTTTCCTTAAATGCATGTTCATGAAAATCATGGAGATACATGTGTTCCTCAATAGGTGAAGGTTTTAGTTATTTTTCTTACTTTAAGGCATGAAAATAATTGACCAAATCTGAAAATTTAAAATTATAAGGTGTGGTACTCAAATCATATCAAATAATATTTGAAATAAATAAATTTAAAATAAGATCATATCCCTAAGTTGTTTCTATTTTAATCATTTCCTTAGTAGTGAGTGATTCTTAAAGTTGTATTATAGAAATTATGGATAGGTAGTCAGGTTCCTCTATCTTTTCTTCAAATTCCATCATTTATATGGATTCCACCTTTTCCAAGGATAGATAAAATTATTGTGATGATGGTTCTTCTACTTTTTATGGAATATAGAGATCATGTTTTCCCTTATACTCATTCCAAAAATTATCCTGATCTTGTTGATCTCCCACATATATCTTATTAGAGAAGTATTACACATTATGAATCCACTCAAGATCATCATATTCAGCTTGGATATGTCTCCTCAAATGATTGGGTTATTGATGGTCTTTGAGTTGGTAATCAAATTCCTATATGTCTTCATTAAAATTGGGCATCTCTAGTTGCACTTATTCCTTGAACTCCAGTATTTGAAAATCTAAATTGACATCATCAATAACATATTATAGTTATTTAAATGAAAGTCTAGTGTCATTCCCAATCATTATAATCTTTTCCAGGTTAGTGAGTTCATTGTACCTTTGTAGGAGAGCCTTCTCAGCATTTTCAACACCTTTTTTTGATTCATCACCCCTGAGTGACTATTCCATGAATTGAAAAAATGATAATTTGAAAACATCATGGAAAATAATTTTTTTTGGGTTTTTAAAGCATTGAAAACTATATAAAATGTGAAAAATATAAAAAGTAAATAAACTACTGATTTCCTCTTTGAAAGCTATTTCGGTTTTGACGCACACCTTTCATAGGGTGATGAAAAAGTAAATTTATTTTCCTAATGTAGTATAGAGGATAATCAGGTTCATCTCACTTGAGGAGATTCACTACCATTCACATACTTAATATAATTCACCTAAACTACTTATTTTTTGTTGTTTTTATTAATTCCATGGAAATAATGAAATTTGAGAAGATAAATGAAATAATTAAATTTATACTAACATGTAATGATATAATATAATTAGAAAATAAATAAGTTATCCTTTTTGGTTTGTTTTATGGGTTCCATCATTCTTCTTATTGGTGTTCAAATTTATTTTGATAGTTTAATCATAAAATCTCACTCATAAACTACTATTATTTTATTTAGTTATGGTGAAATCCTGAATGCCTTGGTAAAAATAAATTCCATCTCCTCCTATAATAAATATTTATGGAATAACTAAATTGATAGTGTGGAACCTTCTATGATATAACTCCATAATATTTCATTTCATCCACTAAATGGCTCAACTTCATCTTATAAAGTGATTTTATTTATTAGAAGGAAGGGAAAATATTTAAAAAATGAATTGAAATGAGTTAAAGTTTAGTGTTATGGTGGAAAATTTCCACACCCATGCACAACAACCTTTATCACCACAAACCTAATAAAACTTATGAATTTAAGCGTAAAATGAATGAATATACTACATACCTCACTCGTGACAAGCCTCGGGTTAGCCCCTATTTTTTGAGTGGAAGATGTCACTTTATAAAGAAGAGAGTAGATAATAAGAATAATAAAAATAAGTGAAAATATTAGATATATAGAGAGAAATATATAGATAAAGGGATAGAGAATAATAAAATTAAATTAAATAAATAAGAAAATAAAATAAAATCTTGGACATATTGTTATAAGAATAAAAGAAAAAAAAAGAAAATAGAAGAATAAGAAAACAAGAATATGGATCACATAGATTGAATTAAAATAATTCATGTACTATTTTAAAAGAACTAAATTAAAATTAAATCTAAAATAAAAAAATAATAATAAAAATAAAATAAAAATAAAGAAGAAAACACGAAGCAATATTGGTTGATCTTTTGGATCCTCCTCAATGTTGGTGGTCAAACTCCCCGAGGCTGTGGGTTTTCCTTTTCATTTACAGTGGCATTGAATGAATCAGTTTGATCCTTATTAAATTAGTAGGGATATACATTTAAAAATACACCCATGAGACTCAGGATATCTTCAAAGATACACCCAGGGATCCTAGGTGTTTCAAAATCTAGTGTGGATAACAGAGTGTGTAGGGTTGCCTTCCTGTGCATGGCGTGTATGGGGTGTGTCGGAGATGTGGAATTGTAGTGACCCAAAATTATCTCAATGAATTTTACCTTATTAAAAATATAAAATATAGTATAAACCACATAAAATCACATAAATAACACAAAACAAACTTTATTAATAAATAATGAATGAAATAAGAGAATTTTTCATAAATTAAGGCACATATACTAATATAATAGCAACATGACCTTTGGAATAGTAATATGACCCTTATGAATTCTAAATTGGTCAATAAAGTAGTAACCTCACCCATGAAATTAGCAAAAAATAGGTATCTTATAAATGAAAATATGATATAATTATATCATTGTATAAGTAAATAAATATTTTGAAAATGTTAAATTAAGTTTTGGTATTTTTGTGGAACATAAATGTTTATTTAAAATTGTACTATTAATATAATGATTTAAAATAAAATTTATTTTCATAAAATAGATTCATAAATTTAAATTTTTTTGTCTTATGATTATAATAAAATTTTGTGACACCTTAATTAATTTTTCGAAGTGTTATAAAATCAGTTATAATTTTAAAATCAGTATTCTCAAAGTAAATGATAATTTTAATTTAAAATTTAGTTAATCCTATTTAGAAAATTATTTTTGTAAAATGGATTTCATTTTTTTAATTCTAAATGTACAAAAATTGTTAGGGTGAATATTTGTGATTTTCCTAAAATTATTGATTTTTTGTGAATAGTAAAATATGGTAATTTATGGTATATATACATTATAAGTTAAATTCACCATTAATTGATTAATTTATGATTAAATCACCATTATATAAAGATATCATTCATTATTTTAATATGTTTAGTGATAAGGTTTAAACTATTCATAGTCTTGATCCAAAAATAATAAACTAATGAATAAAATAATTAGAAAACACCCCTCCTCCCATATAAATACCACCCCTAAAAACCTCTTATTATCACACCCTCCAACCCTTAAATATTGTCTAATATATACTAAATAGTCTTCCCAAGACCCTCCCCTATGTCCTGGATCCCTTAGTCACATCAAAATACCAAACCCTTTACCCTAAGTAAGTTCTCTTGGAGGAGAAAATCAAGAGGTAAAATCCTATTTCTTTTTCTTTTAATTTACTTTCAATTTATTTTATTTTGTTATCCTATCCTCACCTCCAATTATCCAAGTATAATTATAAATCTATTATTTTTTATATAGTGAAATTGTATTATTTTAATGGAACAATTTATCTTCAAATCTCTTCCCTTTTCCTTTTATTCTAAAAATAAATGTATCGTCTATGGTGTATCGATTTACCACCACCGTGGATGATGCATTTTTATTTTTCACTACTAACTTGAAGGATGGTCATAAAATAATTATTACTATTAAATAAGATCTCATTATAAATAATATAAGTTATATAATGTTCTAGAAACTATATATATAAACATGATGATATAATCTCATAATAGTCGTAGAATCTTCCAAAATAAATTAAATCATTTTCGTTAAATATTTATCAAATGATTAATCCACATATCATATAAAAAAAGATATATAAGATCATTTAATATTCTATAATCTCATTAATAATATATAATCTCAATTTAGAAGAATTATCCTCACTTTACATAAACTTCCATACATGTATATAGGTGAACTGATCATGAAAACCAAGAAAATGAATACCCTTATAATGAAAGGAATTTAACTCTATAACACATCATAATGACCATAAATGAAATTAATAAAATTATAATGAATAAAATAAATGTATAAGAGGTTTTTTATTTATTAATTAATGAATATAATTTTGTTATCCAAGATATTTTGGTGATGATATCATTCAGACATAAGGTAGGGGGATTCTCAAACCCAATTTCCTTTATATGGGTTATTCATCTTTCATTCCAAATTTATGTGTGGGTTTTATTTAATATACATGTTTCAAATATGATTTTATGAATAAGGAAAATATTTTTCCAAAATAAATCTTATTTATAAAAAAGAATGTTTTACTTCTCTTGAGATTATTTGTTCTTCACTCAAGATTGATGATTATTATACCATATATTTTATTCCCTTTTTCTTTTGGGAACCACAAGGTTTATCCAACAATTTATATTTATGAAATGATTATGAAACCTATTCATTTACATGGATTATTTTATGTACATGTTTGATATACGTTCTATGTGGAATGTATGATTATGTAAATGTAATGATGTGATGGGTATTCCTGGAATTATATAGTACTCCAATGCATTGGGTAATGTGATGTATCTCATGAGATAATGTGCAATATGAATAAACATGATGCTAGATTGTTTCACATTGATAATGTTATGATGATGCACATATGTTATGCGAGAAAATGATGCTAGATTTGTTAACAACTATGTGTGGTAGTTGACCACTAAGACATGATCATTTATTTCAAACACTTGCCACAATCATTGCATTTATATAATGATTACTATCATGACTATGATTATGATTCTTTTCTTATGTTATGATTATGATGTTTATGCACAACCATGTTTCATGTCTATTATTTATACTCTTACTAGGATTTTATCTCACTTATTCTTTTATGGTATATCCTTAGGTGAATACTTGTACTATGGAGAACATGAGGGATAATAAAAATTTAGATAAGAAAGAATTAAATAATTTTATGCTTTATTATGTAAATATTATTTATGGTCCTAATTTTTATAATACACTAGAACTTTGTATCCTGGTTGTGTAATGCTTTTATGTTGTTTATATTTAAAATAAAGTAATAATTATGTAAGAAAATTAGGGTCACTATAGTTGGTATTAGAGCACGGTTTTGTTAATTTGGGAATTAGGATTAAAGTACATTAGTGAAAACCCTTAGTATGTGACTAAGTATATGTAAGAACCCAATAATCATTATTTTAGAATAACACTAAACATAGGGATTCCAAAATATATGCATTGAGAGTTAATATAAAAAAGGAATAAATTATTTATTATAACATATTGAATTATTGTTTATTCAAACCCAATCTATTTTAGAAAATTGTGTGAATAAGGAGAAACTAGGCCAATAATCTGTGTGAGGGACAATTCAGTGAATGCTCTAATGACATCCATATATCCTTGGGTGGTGGAATTCAAAATTTTATGGTGATTCTTTCCTATCTCTCTCAAGCAATGAACAATAACCTAAATAATATGTAATGTCATCCTTAACCTAAGAAGGAGAAAATGGCTATTGAGTCTTTTATACAGCAACTACCACCAACATTTAGTGGGTCTTATGATCTACTAGTTGTAGAATAGTTTATCAACTCAATGGATATAATATTTTATATGATTCAATATTCTGAGATAGAGAAGGTGGCTCTAGTCATTTATCATTTAGATGGAGAGGTCGATCAATGGTGGGTGTTGATTAAGATCACTAAGAAGAAGGATAAAATTTAATATATGGAGTGTGAAGAATTTAAGAAAATACTTATTAACAAGTATTTCCCTTGAAATATTTGTACAACTATAGAGATAGAATTTATAGAGTTGAAGAAAAATGAAGGTGGATCTATCACAGTTTATGAATAAAATTTCTCAAGGATTTCAAGTTTGCCATGAGTTTTTTATCAATAATGATAGATAAATATATAGATTCTTTAGTGTTTTAAAACCAAACCTTAGAAAGGCTCTAGAAATTTGATACTTTGGAAGTTGTGAGGAATTTGTTAGTTGTGCTCTCAAAGTGAATATGGAGTTTTAATAATGGTCCCATGGCTATAGAGATAAGAAAATAAAGATGAAGTTTCAAGTTGGGGGATCTAATGAAAAAGGTGTAAAGAAATCTAAACCACTTACATGTCAAAAATGTGGGAAGAATAATAATGGGAATTGACTCAAAGGGATGAGGAAATGCTTCAAGTGTGGGAGAGAAGGACACCAAACTCATGAATGTATAAGAGACACGAGGAAGCTAGAAAATGTAGTGGAAGAAATAAGAGCACCACCCATGGTCCATTTCTTCAACTATAAGGAGAAAATGAACTATCTAATACATTGCACTAAACCTCAAGTCCTTGAGGGTAATCAACATTAGTAGCTTCCAAAGCCAAAGAAGTAAGATAAATATTATTCCCTCACTACAACTAAGGTGGATCCTAACAACGATGTGGTGAAAAGTATGCTATTTATTTAATCCAGAATAGTGAACATACTATTTGATTCTGGTTCTATGCATTCTTTTGTATCTTTTAAGTCTATTAGAACTATTAAAACACCATATTAAAATATGAAGGTTGATTTATCTGTTAGAATAGTAAATGGTGAAATTATTTCATCAAAATTATATAACTCCTCCCTTGTTAATTTTTGTGGAATGAACCTCATAGAAAATATTGTCTTACTTCCATTGGTGGAGTTCAATGATATATTTGGCATGGATTGGTTGTCTTTATACAAAACAAACATCATGTGTCTAGAAAGGGAGATCACTCTTCACATCCTAAGGCATCCTCCAATTATGTACAAATGTAAGGAGTAAGATGAATCTTCTTTAAAATAAGCATCTCAATTGTGGATATTTTTACCTTATGAGCAAGTGTATCTATCTCAAATGATTGATAAAAAGGAGCGAATCATACTCTAAGACATTTCCATTGTGAGGGACTACACCGATTTCATCCCCAAAGAATTTCCTAGTCTTCCTCCTGACTGATAGGTTCAGTTCTCAATTAAATTTTTTCTTGGATATTTACCTATATCAAAAACACCCTATAGAATGGCCACCATTGAGTTGGAAGAACCAATGAAGCAGTTACAGGAGAATCTGAATAAGGTTTTTATACACCTGAGTGCTTCACCATGGCATACATTAGTCATCGTTTTCAATAATAAGGATGGATCAATGCACATATATATTGATTATCATGAGATCAACAAAATCATGATAAAGAAAAATTATCCACTTCCACAAATAGATGAATTTTTTGATCAACTACATGTGGCCATGTATCTATATAAGGTGGAACTTCAGTCAAGATATCACTAATTAAAGGTAAGTAAGGAAGATATTCTCAAGACAAACTTTAGAACGAGGTATGGACACTATGAGTTCATAGTGATTCCATTAGTACCCATTAATTATCCATAAATATTCATGTAATTGATGAATATAATCTTTAGATATTACCTTGATATGTTTTTGGTAATCTTTATTGGTGATGTTATGATATTCTCCAAGAGTAAGGGGGAACATGAGGAGCATTTTAATAATATTATAAAGGATTTGTAAAGAGATAAAATTTATGAAAAGTATAGTAAATGTAAGTTTTTGATAGAGGGAGTATCATTCTTGGGGCATGTTATCAGCAGAAAAGGAATATCTATGGACCCTTCTAAGACAAAGGAAATCGAAGAGTGGCCCAGGACAACATCTTTCATAGAGACCCATAGTTTCATTAGTATAGATGGGTATTACTGAAAATTTGTGGAGAACTTATCATGATTTCCAAACCCACTAACCAAGATTATTCAGAAGGGATAAAATTTTGTTCTAGACTAATGAATGTGAAGACTGTTTCAAAGAGTTAAAAAAGAGGCTTATCACTACTCCAGTACTCACACTTACGATAAGTGGGGAACTATTTATGGAATATAGTGATGCTTAAAATAATGGATTATGCTGTATAATGATGAAAAATGATAAAGTGATAGCCTATTCCACAAGGCATTTGTAAATTAATGAGAAAAAATATCCCATACATGATGTTGAGTTGGAATCTATAATATTTGCATTGAAAATATAGAAACATTATATATATGGGGAGAAGTGTGAAATATATTTTAATCATAAGAGCCTCAAATATATATTCACACAGAAGGAGCTTAATATGCGCTATCAAAGATGGTTAGAACTCATTAAGGATTATGACTACTCAATCCACGACCATCCAAGAAAATAAAATAAAATAGAGGATGCTCTAAGTAGAAAGGATCCTGTAACATTATCAATGATGAAAATTTATAAAGATCTAATATTATTATATTTGAAATGGATGGACATGGAAATAATTAAGGAAGGAACATCAACAATCCTTATCAAATGATTTTATAACCATCCATGATGAAGAAAATAAAGGATGCTCAAATAAATGATGTTTAAATTCAGAAAAAGGTTGAATCTGTCAGAAAGAGGAAATCCTAAGAGTTAAAAATTTACGAGGAATGATTTTTAAGATTTGGGTCATGGATATATGTACCACCCAATCCATAGATAAAGAAAGAAATTATGGGTGACACACATAACCCAACCATCTATATTCACCCACAGAGCACAAAGATGTATCAAGATCTCTGAGAGAACTGTTAGTGGGAAAATATAATGAAAGATATTTCTGAATATACATAAAAGTTTATATTATGTCAGAAATTGAAGGTTGAAATATAGAAGTCTAAGTGGATGATGAAACCATTATTCATACAAACATGAAAATGGGAAAATATCACCATGAACTTTATCACTGGACTTCTGAAGACATCCAGAAGAAACAATGTTATATGGGTTGTTGTGGATCATATCACAATGACAACTTAATTTATCACATTACAAGAGTATTTCTCACTGATCACCTTGCACAGATATACATTATAGTTGTGGTAAGGCTACATGGAGCACCGCTATAAATTTTATTCGATCGATTTCCAAGATTCACCTAAATTTTTTTGAATAGTTTCCAATATTCTCTAAACACTGAACATAATTTCATTGTAACATATTACCCTCAATTTGATGCCCAATATGAGTAGAAAATTTAGATATTAGAAGACATGTTGATACCATGTTCTATGGATTTTAAAGGAGGATGATACCAATATCTGTCTCTGGTTTAGTTCTTTTAAAAAAATAGTTTCCACTCAATCATAAAAGTGACTCTTTATGAAGCCCATTGTGGGTAATGAAGCAAAACACCAGCATGTTGGGTTAAAGTCGGTGAAAATAAGTTATTAGGACCTAAAATAGTCAAATAAATGGTGGAAAAGGTGAATAACATTCATAAGAACATAAAATCATCCCCAATTCGATAGAAGATCTATATAAAAAATAAATAACGAGACCTAGTGTTTGAGGTTATAGACATGGTATTCCTCCAGATATCTCAATGGTAGAGGATCATGAGATTTGGGAAGAAAAGAAATCTATGTCTTAGGTATATCAACCCATTTGATATTCTTCATCATACTGGAGTTGTGGATTATAGAATAACACTTCCACCAACCACGTCTCATGTATATGATATATTCCACATATCCCTATTGAGTAAGTACATACCATAACTCTCACATTTTCTAAATTCATAGGTGGTACAATTAGAAAATAATCTCTCCTATGAGGAGTATCCATTGAAGATCTTGGATCATAGATATAATTTTCTATGAGACAAGACCACTCAACTGGTCAAATTACTATTGTAGAACCATATGTATGAAGAGGAAACATAGGAATTAGAGGAAGAAATGAAGGAGAAGTACCCTCACCTATTTTTCCCATAGTTTGTAAAACGGAATTGTGAGGGAGAAATTTCATAAGGGGGAAGAATTTAATGACCCAAAATTATATGAATTAAGATTCTATTATTATAATTATGAAATATAATATAAATCAAATATAATCACATAACAAACACAAAACAAACTTTATAAATAAATAATGAATTAAATAATAATCCTTTTCAGAAAATAAGGAACCCATACCAATGGGATAATAACTTGACCTTTGCAATATTAACACGAACCTTACAAATAATAAATCAGCCAATAAAATAGTAACCTCACACATGAAAGTATAAATAATATTTAATTATCTTACAAATGAAAATATGATATAATTATATGATAGTATAAGTAAATGAATGTTTGAAAATGATAAATTAACTTTTGGTATTTTTGTGAAACATAAATGTTTATTTAAAATTTTATAATTAATATAATGATTTAAAATAAAATTTACTTTAATAAAATTAATTTATAAATTATCATTTTCTGGTCTTATGATTATAATATAATTTTATGAGAGCTTAATTAATTTTTTGAAGTGTCATAAAATCAGTTATAATTTTAAAATTAGTATTTCCCATATAAATGATGATTTTCATTAAAAATTTAATTTCTAATATTTTAAAAATATTTTCATAAAATGGAGTAATTTTTTTTTGTATTTTTCACATATAAAAATGGTTAGGGTGATTTTTTGGGATTTTTCTAAAATAGTTGAATTTTTTGTGAATAGTAAAATATAATAATTTGCGGTATATAAACATTATAAGTTAAATACAATGTTCCTTGAGTCATTTATGATGTAATAAAAATAATCTAGAACTTTCCTTGATTATTTTAATATATTTAGTGATAAGGTTCAAACTATTCATAGTCTTTATTCAAAATAATAAATTAATGAATGAAATAATGAGAAAACACCCCTCTCCTCCCATATAAATACTACCCCTCACCACCTCTTATCTCACACCTTCCAATACTTAAATGTTTTCCAAGATCTAACCAATAAGATTCCCAAGCCTCTCACCCACATCTAAGATCCTTTGGTCTCATTAAAAGACAAAAACCTATTCTCAAAGGAGGTTCTCAAGGAGGACAAAATCAGGAGGTAAAATCATCTTTCCTTTTCTTTTAATTCCTTTTCAATTTTATTTATTTTCTTATCCTCAACTCACATCCACCTATTAAATTTTAATGATAAATACAATATATTTTATATAATGTAATTTTATTATGTTAATGGAATATTTCATCTTCAAACCTCTTCCTTATTTATTTTATTCTAAAAATTAATGTATCGTCCATGGTGTGTCGATTTGCTGCCACCACGGATGATGAATTTTCATTTTTTATTACCACCTTCATGTCTAGTTATAAAGTCATTATTATAGTTAAATAATATTTTATTATACATACTATAAGTTATATAATGTTCTGGAACCTATATATATATATAAATGATGATATAATCTTAGAATGGTCATAAAAGTAGCCAAAATAAATTAAATCATTTTCATTAACAACATATCTAATTATTTATCCTCATATCTTATAAAAAATTATATATATGTTAATTTAATATTATTTATTTCATTAATAACATATAATCTCAATTATGTAGAATTATCCTCATTTTACATGAACTTTCATAGATGTATACAAATGAACCGATCATGAAAACCAAGAAAACGAACACCCTCAGAACTATGGAATTTAACTCTATAACACATCATAATGGCTGTAAATGAAATTAATATAATTATAATTAATAAAATAAATGTATATTAGGTTCAGAATTTATTAATTAATGAATCTAATTTTATTATCTAAGATATTAATGTAAAGATAGAATTCAGACTTAAGGTAATGGGATTCTTAAACCTACTTTTCTTTCTTTGGGTTATTCCTCTTTTATGCCAAATTTATGTGTGGATGTTCTTTAATATTCCTCAAATATAATTTATTTTTTTTATTAAATTTTATTTTATGGGATATAAATTTTTCTAATCTAATTTTTTAAATCTAATTGTAATGACATGTTGTTCAATGATTTATCCAGAAAGAAAGAAATCTTGGATGATTTGATACTAAGGCATGAATGTTTGGTTCAGGAGCAATCACGTATCAAGTTGATACATAAAGGAGATAAAAATAAGGATTATTTACACACCTATATAAAAGAGATGTGATGTCTTCATATGCCTAAAATATTTTTGGAGGATGGTACTTACACCAATGATCGAGTTGTTGTAGGGAACATGGACAAGTCACATTTCAAGTTCCTTCTAGCTATATCTAATACCAGAATGAGTGAGGGGTATCTAGGGGGATACATTAATCTCCTTGAAGAGGTTCCCTACCTAGTTTCTAGTGATGTTAACACTCTCCTTGAGTCAGTTCCAGAATAAGAAGAAGTCTGTGAGGTAATGAAGATTCTCAACCTGGAAAGTGCACACGAACCAATTAGATTTTTGGGTGTCTTCTAAAGAGCCTATTGGGATGTGGTTTAGAATGAAATAGTAAGAGTAATCTAGTATTTCTTATGGGTAGGAATTTTTTCCCATTTTTTATGTGATACTTCACTGGTCCAAATACCCAACATGAGAGAATCCACGTCTCTCCTGCACTACATGCTCATTAACATGTGTAACTTCTCATACAATATGCTTGCTGGCATAATTAATCGAACAATTTCAAAAAAATCTTCTCAGTTTGATTTATAAGGAAAAAATGGGTTTTTGTAGGAAAAAATGAATCAATAAGATATTATAATGACTCAGGAATTGGTTAACAACATCAAAAATAAGTTTTTTGTATCAATTAAGAGTTTAAGCATGATATTGGAAAATCCTACAACCATATATAATGGAACTTCAACATCAACATTTTTATAAGGATGAGATTCTCAAAATAGGATACTAACCTCATCTTCAGATGAATTAATTCTTCTTGGATAGCAATTTCCTTTTTGGTAAAGAACTATGGATTTTTTTGAAGCAACACGTGGGCTCTGAAAAGGGGATCCTCTTTCACCAACTATTTTTATCTTATCTCAATATTTCCTCAATAGTAACATAAACAAGAGAATATCCATTGGAACAACTCTTCCTTATCATTTAAAGTCCCTTACCAACAAAATCTCTCACATTATGTTTTCAGATTATTCAATAATTTGTAGGAATGTAAGAAAGATGTCGGTAAATGGTTTGGATGAGGTTTTAAATAGCTATTGAAAATAGAGTGGTTAATTCATAAACCAATAAAATAGAAACCTATATATTTCCCATTGATTCCCAAATATGAGACTCACATCTGTATATAATATTATTGGAATACAATGAAGGAGTTTCCCTATGGTCTACCTAAGGCTCCTATTTCCTTGCCCATGCTTCATATGAATCATTTTGATTATATTGTGGAGAATATCACAACCAGTGTAACAAATTAGAAGAATCCATATTTATCATTTGTGGGGAGGATAATTATTATGAATAATGTGATCATGTTAATCCCGATACAAGATCTAATGACTATTAAAGTTCCCATAGAAGTTATTTCCAATATTGACAATATACTAGCTTCATTTATTTTATATTCAAATGATAAAGGCATGCCCCACTTGTATTCATGGAGGATATTGTAAAGACCCCTGAAGGATAAATGTGTTGAAGTGAAAAATTTACAGGACACATTGCATTGAGTGTACACTAAACTTGCATGGGATGTGGTTGAGGTAATAATGTTATAGGGTTAAGCTATGGATGTCTATGGTCGGGGGGAGATGAATGCCATATGAGGGTCCATATGAACTATGGTTAAAATGCATTTTATGATTCTAATGGACTATTATAGTTGGATATTGGGGATAGGTGAGATGTCCTTCAGGAACAAAAATTGGGTTGGGTATTTTATTATCTTCCCAGGATGTCCTGCAATAGATATTACCTTCAGGTAGGTGATTATGCACCTAATTTTCATTAATGTGGTTCTGGGTAGAAACCAATGCGATATCTTTTATATCATCAACATAAACAATGACCCATACAAGTGAAAATTTATGGGTACTTCTTCCAGGGTTTTTCAGTGAAAGAGTGTCGTAAAATGTTATCCTCCTCAAACCACCGGGATCCATGGTATGTTCTTCTCCAGTCCAAATAGGTTTTAGTAAAGTATAATTTTCTTGTTTATAGGATAAGTAACTGATCTCTACCCATTAATGAAAACATAAAAATTACCAGCCTCATATTGGTGTCTATATGTCTATGCTATAAGGAGTAGTGGGAGGAAAGTGTGTAGTATTTTTTTAAGGTGACTAAGAATGCATCTGCTAGAAATATTTTGAAGATTTAACTAGTATTTATGTACAAGATAGTTCTGGAATACCCTTCCTTAACATATGGTTTTAGGGTTTAGAATAGGTGGGTACTGAAAGAAAAGTGAGAGATTCTATTTTTAGTGTCGGATTCTAGTTTTTAGGGAAAGCACAAAATAATGAATATTATGAAGGAGGTTTTTTCTTGGGTGAGACTGGTAATCGGAAATAAAAATCTTACCCTTTACATGAAAATAATCATGAAGAATTAGAAAGAATCTCATACCTGAAACCTCTTTAATAAGGTATGTCTTCTGCTCACTCAACTCATGATCTCCCTCAAGGTCATTGGATTCGCTGGAATCCACAATGCATGGGACAAAAGCTCAACCTTGATGGATCATGTTCCATGGGTCTTATATGCGGTGGTGGAGTAGTCCATGATTCCATGGGTAATTTCATCTTCCAAATTCATCATTTTTGGGGCTGGACATTCTTTCAAAGATGAATAATTGGAGATGCTCATATGTATTCATATATGTATACAAAAAATGTGAGTTTGACAGTGGTGGAGACAAATTCTCTAATTCTCTGTAATTATCTAAAAAATACCGAAGATGCTCTATAGTCCATTTATTATATATTCAGAAGGTTCATGGATCTATTATGGAACCAAGAAGATATTCTCCATATTTGGTGCAAAGTAAATAAGGTGGTAGAATTTCTTTCCTCTTTACCCAATAATGAAGAGAAAATAATATTCTATCCTGATGAGAAGCATCTACCCCCCTGAGGGTGTGAATCTAGTTAGAGGGGATTCCCTCAATCTTCATCACTTCATACCACCTTAAGGTGTTTTTTATGTTCTTTTTTTATGTTCTTTCTGGTTGTTTTTACTATATCCTATTTATCCAATTAATAAATAAATGATGACGATGATGATAAAAGCACATGTTTTACTTATATTGATATTATTTCATCTTTATTCAATATTGATGATTCTTATACCAAGTATGTTATTAAATTTTTCTTTTAAGAACCATAAGTTTTATCCATGAATGTTTGATTTATGAAATGATCATAAAACCCATTCTTTACAAGGGTTATTTTATGTCCATGATTGATATACGTTCTATGTAGAATGTATGATTATGTAAATTTCATAATTTGATAGGTGTGATAAAAACTATATATCACTCTGATACATAGGGTAATGTGTTGTATTTCATGAGATAATGTGAAATATGCATGAACATGATAATATATTTGTTCACAACTATGTGTGTTAGTAAACCACTAAGACATGATGTTTCATTTTTATACATTTACCCATTCCATTACTTTATGTAATTCTTCCTCTCGTGACTATGATGATGATTCTTTTCTTATGTTATGATTATGATGTTTATTATCACCCAAGTTCATGTCTCTTATCCATCCTCTTACTAATATTTTATCTCACCTATTAATTTTTTCTATATCCTTAGGTTAATACATGTACTAAGGAGAACATGAGGTCCAACAAGATTCTATAGAAGAAGGAATTTAATAATGTGTATGGTTTATTATGTAAATGTTTTGTATGGTTCTCATTTTCCTAAGACACTAAACCTTTGGATCCTATTTGTGTAACACTTTTATGTTTTTTATCTTTAAAATAATGTAATCATAATGTATGAAATGTAGGGTCTCTATAGGAGGGGCCTTCAGAGGAAGAGCAGTGGTGGCGGCCTGAAAAGAGAAGCTTTGACAACTTCCTTCATGGGGATTGTTTGGGGACCAAGAGCTGATCCTGGGTGTTTTTGGGTGATTGTAGTGGGGTCAAGATCAAGATTTGTAGATGTCAGCCATAGATATTCCCAAGATAAAGTAGTGGCTTTCAGTGATCATCAAAGGTGGAGGGTGATGGAGCATGGTGGAAACTGATCAAAAGTGGATCATGAGGGATGTCTGTGTTAACGAAGAATCATGATTCATCATTGGCTCATAAGTCACCATTATATCAATGGTGGATTTGGGCACCTCTTTCTTAATGATGTCTCATGATTCATCATTAGATCACAAGTCACCATTGTATCAATAGTGGATCCTGAGGCACCGTTGGGTCAATAGAGGCTCATGAGTCAGCATTGTCTCAACAGTGGATAACGCGTTACCATTGGATCAATGGGGGATCATGAGTCACCATTATATCAATGGTGGAACATGATTCACCAATGGCTTGGCTGATGGCGGTGGATCTGAATGGACTCAGTGGAGATTCAATAATGGTATCAATGATCTTATTCTTCGTCCAACCTTCAATGTAGCCAGTTGAAATTAGAGGTAGTATTTATGGGGGTTGCATGAGGTTTAAGAGGTGATCCTGGGTGTTCTCAAGCCTCAGTATGGTGATGAATATCGAGTTTGAACTTGTTTGGTGCTCCTATGGTGGATTCTGGCATATTTTAGCAGCGATAGTCAAGGATGAAGGTGACGAAAAGTGGTGGAGCTGAGAATTAGCTTATTTTGAGTGTGGGAGAGTGAAGTTTTAAAAGGATGAACAATAACCCCTAAAAATTCATCCCACATTAAAATTGATAGCAAGGATGGAGATGGTTTATAATAAACAACATGGGATGCCTGACTTAGAATCCTATGGAGTTGATGGTCTCTAACATAACTCTTGTACACACATGGACCAAACACACTCCAATGATCAAAAATACCATTAGGAACACTATGCTCCTACCCCATAGGATTAACTCCCATCAACCACCTCTTCACGGGCCTGATTCCCCTATGTATCTGCCAACTTGAGCAGGTCCTCCTAGAGCTGGCTTGGACAGATGCTCCCTGTTGGGATGGAAAAATGGTAGGCTAGACTTGGTTGATGGGTTAGATTGAGTTTGGTTTTTTATAAATCTCCTAAAAAAGTTAAAAAAATTATATTAGTTATAAAAATATTCATAAAAAATTCATACATAAAATTTAAAATCCAATATAAAAATTCTTTTATTCACCTAAATATATTTTCATTCCTTTCATTTCAAATTCCTACTTTTAATTAAAACATTATAATTCATGGGAATTTAGAAAAAAATTACTTTAAAACCATTGAAAATTGTTTAAAAATATGCATGAAAATTGACTATGTCAAATACACACATTTATAATATAAAAATTTTGTAACTATGAATAATAAAGTGGGAAATATCCTTTAAATAGATTTTCAATTCATAAATTTAAACATGAGATAAATATTTATAAACAATTCATAAATAAAAGTTTTATAATAAACAGTTTCTAGTTTAACTATTCATTATGAAAATTCCGTAATTTTGAATATAAATGATTTATATTCATTTCCAAATTTTAAATTTTCATATTATTCATTATATGTAATTTAACTTTAGATTTATGATATTAAATAAAATAAAAACAAATTATATTTTAATTTATATTATGTCATATATTTAAAAAATATAAATATTATATACTTAACATTATTTTAACCTTGATAAAATCAATAATCCAAACTTCACTTCACTTGGTCTAAATAATATCCCAAATAAAGAACTTTTAATTTGAACAATTCAAGTTAAAAATTGTGAAAAATTTATTATTTTAAAATATAAACACTTGATATTTTGACTTAGTTTTTTAATTTATAAACCCTTTATAAATTACAATTATAATTTCCATATAAACATTATATATATAAAGTAAAATTATTTATATATAATTTAAAATTCATTTTCATATTAACATATAATATTACCAAATATTTATTATAATTTATAAAAAAAATATAAAAAATATAATTAAATTCATAATTTATTGTTTAAATTTTTTTCTTCTAATAGTATTTAATTATTTAGGTCGAATGGTAGAATAAAATTGATTGGTAGTGGTGGTTAAAAATTTTAACCACCATCAGTCGTATTTTATGACTGACAGTTCTATACAAATAAGTGATATACATATTTTTTTTAGTTTTATGATGAAGGAAAAAAGTATGTATCAACAATAAAAACCATACTTGTCAGAAAAAATATCCTTACATATAAATTTTATAACCATTATGTATCAATCATATTTTTTTAATTCACATGGATATCAATAATGTGATATGATGCTCAATTGTTTCACAATCAGGATTTTAGTTGTAGCTTATGATGTCATATATCATAGATTATGATAGAGAACAAAACCATGAGTTTTGATGTATCACACTCTATGATACATTTCGTTAGTACCCTATGGATAATGACACACATTATGTTATCCTATAATATAATGTTAATCAGTGGAAAAATACATTATGATATCCTATATCCTAATGTTAGGTTCTCAGTTGAGATTATGTTATCGCATAACCTAGTGCTATCCACAATTCCTAATTTCAAAAAACATGATTTCAAAAATTTGACATACAATATGGCTCTAATACCACTTTTATGTTTTAAAGAAACTATTAAAACCCATTAATCATAGAGAAAAAAATAAAATCTCAAATATAGGAACACCATGCTTGATAAATATCACATTAGATAAAACTAAATGTCGTCACTCTTCTGGTAGTTTATATTGGTTGTGATGAGTCACTCATCATAAGAATGTGACTCTTCCATCCTCCATGAAGTGTTAGTACCTCATGGTGTAAAGAAGTTAGCAAAAAAGAGCCACTATAAGGAATGATATAACTAAGGTTTGGTCAGAATTACCTTAATTACCATCCCATTAAGAGTGGTCCTTTATAAAGCCCTTGAGGATGCTCCTCATTTGAACATTCATTTAATCATGCATTATAATTCATGAGTAAATTATACTCTTATATTTCATGAAATTATTTCATGAATATATCAAAATTCTATCTATTTCATCATAAAAAACAATATTTAATGATAAAAATCATAGGATATCACTTGGATATAAAAATTTAATGTTTGACTACCATTATAATAAAAGATAATGGCATGACTTATGGTATGTCTAGTCATATAATATGACGTGCATGGTAGTAGCATAAAAATGTTATTTACAATATCCCCTTACCATAAAATATGATATGACCAAATAAATCATACATATAATGGGTTTAGGGGATATCTTCTTCATAGGATACCCATAAAGGGGACCCTAGATAAGAGGGAACATCCCTATGTCAATACAATTATGTGAATGATTAAAAGGTGAAATTTTTTTTATAATAAAAAAATGATTAATAAAAATTACACAAAAGTGGGAATCACTATGATCAATGAAGTTTTTTTAAAAGGTTGGGGCCAAAGCGTCATTTTATTATTAACTCAAAGTTAAGACCTCTTTTAACTGGGTAGAGGGAGAACCATTACATAGACCGAAGGCCCGGTGGGTATGTATCCCATTACATAGCCCTTAGGCCCAAATTTTTTGCCTAAGGCCAATTCTGTGAATAGTAACCTGACTGTTATAGTACCCACCGCTACTACAGTACCCTTCCACCGCTATAGTACCCTGCAGCTGCTACAGTACCCTCCGATCAACAGTACCACCACTACTATAGTATAGCTCTAGTACTGCTACAGTACCTACACCCCATGGGTTTTGAACCCCCATTTTTCATGTAGGATTACGGGGTTCTTACCACTAATCCAAACCTCAACTACATGATGATCAATGAAGTATTATTGAACAGATATAGGGTATCAAAATATTCGATAGAATAAATTGAGAATGTGTGTCTCATAAATCAGTTTATCAATCAATCATTTTATGTGTCCTTTATATATGTATGTAATTTTAAATTACATGAAGAGGCCTAGATCCCAAATCCCATGTATGGAACTCATATGAGGCATGCCATTGTAAGGAAGAATTCCCATTTGGATCTAGTAATTTACTTGTAAGATTTATATTTTTTTCTTTATTTACAAGATTCCTCCAGGATTGAAATCATGGAATTACTATACACGATCATTTAAATGTTGTGGAATTCTATGTATCATGGAAATTTTCATATAAATGGTTTGGTTGGAATAAATTTCAAGGGGATTTTAGAGAGAAAATAGAATAGAAACTCCAGTAAAAACCCAACCCCATTTGGTGAATTTCTTTATCAAATTAAGAAAGCCTCCTTATAATAGTGTGCCTTGTGTAAGTCCCTTACTTGGGACTTATGCTCTAGGCCTCCTCACAAAATTTGAAATTTCATACTTATACAAAGGATTATTAAAATTAATAACTAGTCAAGGGAGTTATGCAACACAAAGTATGTCATGAAACAACCTAGGATACCGTTGATCTGGGTCTCAAGCTGGCCCATGACATGGATCGAAGGGCATTCTCGATCCCCCAATGCTCACAACTAGTAATATGGGAATTAAAAGTACTCCAATGTGAATGATTTATCTTAACAAATAAATAAAAAAAGGAAATCCAACAAAAAAATATCATTACCATTTCATATGTTCGATAGAAAAACCAATAAAATAAGAAGTTTTAAATAATAATAGGAAATAGATGATACATAATATGAATAAAAATATATGTAATGATACATAAAAACTAATAAAAATAATTTAAAAATTACAAGAGTTTCATGAACCACCTTTTTTTACGATGAGGGAAGGGATAGAAAAATGTTGAGACCTTCCATCCTCAAGATGAAGAAGAGATAATGACCCCCGAGTCCCACCTACAATAGGCCTCGGGGTGGAAACCAGCACCATAGGTATAGAAATATCACCAAAATAGGAGGAATTTCCCTTTTTATAGAAACCAATATAAGAAAATATGATGTATCAACCTCAAAAAACTCTAAGACACACATATATAAAGAAACCAAAATCCACCCCACATGCATGTTTAACTAAAACTGCTATAAATACATGGAAATATCCAAAGTACCAAAATAAAACTAAGTAGCATCACAACAACTATCCCCAAGGTCTAACCACTTCCCATGGGTTAACTACTCATCCCTAAAAAAGAACTTTCTAACACTACAATACTCTTTCAGAATCCCCATTGTCACAACCTACCCGCACACACCTAGGACACATACCACATCACAACTCTCATACAAAAACTGGGGCCTCACAACCACAACCCCATCCTGAAGATATCTGGGAGGCACACAACTCATCCTAAAGACAACTAGGAAGCACAAAACTCATCACAAAGACACTTGGGATGCACACCTCACTCACAGACATCTGGGTCTCACAACTACACCACAACCTACCCAAAGACTCTAGAAATACAACTGCCTAGAAGAGGGAGAAAAGAAGATCCAACAACCATCCATTCATCCTCCCACCAAGATGTTGGGAAAGAAAATCCTCCCCCATTATAATGGGGGTGTTCGACATGTAGTGCTCAACATGAGTGGGGTGCGTAGAGAAATAACATTGAACTACAAGTATACATACATATGTGTGTGTGTGTGTGTGTACCAAACACTCAGACAAATATATGGGGTTTAAAAACAAACTACCATCCTACAACAAACTTCCGTTGCTGCCACCTCTATATGGATTTATCAACACCACCAACAGTCATAATAGAAGTCCATAAATTAACACCACTTTACTAAAATTCACATCTTGAAACATATCCCCAACCAATTCCTTTAACTAATTGTCATTATGAATTATCATTTCATTTAATTCATTTATTTATTCTATATCTACTTGGGGAACTACCAAACACTACAAATGTTGTAAGGCGAAACAACCATACCAACTACTACCAAGAGAAACAAAGAAAGAAACTGCCAAAAACATTCTTCGAATTTTTTCCGACCAATCCATCCTCAGTAGCCCTGCTGAATGGAAACACCATGCCCATAACACCCATAAACATGAACATGACACAACCCAGTCCTATATCCCCGCTGCCCAACCACAGCCTAGATGCAATAACACAACATGGCTAGTTTATCCATTCTACAATCAATCAATCTCTTAGCCTGAGATACCACCACACTGCCTGTACCACCCCATACACATACCCATACTCCCAACCACAACAACACACTACCAGAATAGACACAAGGCTAAACCAAACCATACACAGAACATAACCACACTAACAAGGTAAGGTTTATTCTGATTTAGCAAACACTCGAGCTTTAATTCCCCTTGATAAAACATGTTTTGTCGCAGAACATGTTCGATCCTAGAGCATCCATTTATTTAACCAAATATACATGGTTAAACAATATCATAGACATAAGGATGTTCATGAGTTATAAAAAATAAGTATTCACAAGACATTAATGTGAAAAAACAGAGACCACTAATGGACATTATTTTCAGAAGGCATACAATCCTTACAAAACACAAAATGGATCAAGGATGACATATAAAACAAAGCGATCATAATTCGTCTTCCCAAAACCTCATTTATTACTTCATATTATATTTTTTTAAATTGGATTCAACGAAATTAAAAATGGAACATGAGTAAACCCACCTTGGATGATGCAAAAAATAAAGAGAGATGAAGGAATCCCTACTTGGAACAACAAATGATCAATAATCCCTCCTTCCACAAAAGTAGGGGGTTGCGCTAGTAGTAGGAAAGACTAAGTGGAAAAGTAAAAATACTTCTACAACACATGCACATGACTCCTTGGGGAAGAAATTTTCTCAATGAATTAAGAGAAAGTGGAAGGTTTCAAAGGAATATAGGATTTTGGCTTTAGAAAGGTCAGATTATAAATATATAGGGAAACCTATTTTAAAGTCCATTAATAGCGGATCATGATCAAAACCATGAAGTTTGGGTGTAAAATGAAGCTACATGTTTTTAAAAGATAAGTACCATTTGAAACGACCTAAAAAACTCATTAAATATGACATTTTAATCATTTAACGTCAAATGTAACAAAAAAGGGAAGAAACTAGAAAAACATGAAATGAGTCATCGATGGGTGAGTCATCAACACGAGTCACCAATAGTGAGTCACTGATGCCTAAATCATTGATGAAAGTCATTGAAACCACTCAACGACACCTGAACTACTGACGCCTCGACCTACCGATGCCCCGACCTACCGACGCCTTGGGTCACTGATGCCTTGAGTCACTGATTCCTTGGGTCACCAATGCTGAGCTACTGTTGCAAGATACTGACTCTAACCTACTAATGATGAGCTACTGACACAAGCTACCAATGCCAACCTATCAATAATGAGCTACCAAAATGAGCTAATGACGCCATCCTACCAAAACTGAGCTACCGACTTGCCTCACCAACACCTGAATCACTTATAAAAAAATAGGAAATTTGGAAAACTCTAGAAATGAGCCACTGTTGCATCCCAGAACACCCCAAACACTATATTTTGACAAAGAAATGGATCGGGGAGGTCTGAGCCATTTCAAAGAGACTATATTAAAAAACCATTACATGGTAAAAGACTTGAATAAAAGATGATAATGCTTCTACATCAAGAAAAATATACACTATAGCATCAATAATATAAATTCCACTCATATCTATGTTTAAGTGATGTACCTTCACTTATCACCACTATCAAACCCAAAGTAGATCCATGGTTACACATTATAGTCAAGAAGAACCTATTAAAATTATAATGTAATAGGTGTGGAAAAATATGCCCAATAGTTATCCTCCCCACACCCTATGTACATGTTTTAGAAATAAAACTATTTCATGCTAGTTTGAATACAAGTAAAAAGTAATCTTTACATTTTCATTTAAAATGAATACCCAAACAATTTCATTTGATACCAACTACATCATACCAATTGAAAAACATTTCCTAAATTAGAACCATATTTTGAAACCATTTTAAGAGAAATTAGAAATTTAAAGAGGGCGTAAATCTATTTCAAAATGGATTTCAAAAAGGTCTCTAAAAAGGGGAATACATAAAACATTCATCTTGTAAAAATAGATGAATCAAGGTAAATATAGAGTATAATATCACAAAAAAATAAAAAAATAAGTGAGTTATAACCACAAGATAATTTAATCCTATGATTATAGATAATAATCAAGGAAAAATCTAACATAATATCAATAAATAAGGACCTATGTTGGATAATACAACACCCCAAAATTCTAAATGAATAACATTTAATTTAATAGTTTATGTGACAGATAACACCAACTATAGATAGGAATATAAAATCCTTAGACCCTATGATATATTTATTATTTTAAATAAAAAACATTTTATATCTACAAATTCACACAACATCAAGTTTACCTTTCAATACATGTAATAATGAGTTCCTTTAAAAGATTACGTTACATGCAAGACTGAGTTTTACTAAACAACTTTATAATATTAATATTATTATTATAATGAAAATTATCTCATAGATATTAAATTTTAGGTTATTAATAGGAATAAATAACTTACCGAATATAAGATTGAATTTATTTGATACTAATTAGTTGGGAATGAATATAAAAACCAATTGAATATAATGGAACTGTTTTTATAAAATCTATTTTTTATGCCAAGATAGAATAATATTAATAAATTAAATTAATTAGTAAATGATATTAATTAAATATTTATAAATTATATATTAAATTTTTTTTTTTACATTCATCCAATTTATTTTACAGGCATAATATAAGAATAAATCCAATTTTATACATAAAAAGCTATATTTTTTAAAGGTAGTTTTATTGCGTTTTTATGGAGAATTGGATTTAAAACTAAAATTTGAAACTTTTATAAATTTTATTTGAAAAAATAAAATTAATTTTTGAAGTAATAATTTAAAAATTATCTTAGGGTGATTTTTTGAAATTTTTATGAGGCATTTCATTTTTTTGATAAATAGTGAAAAATATTGGATTTTAATTGAAAACTACATTTTCGTCTCAACAATTTAAAATAATAAATTATAGTTTAAATTTATTTTAAAGTCAAATTATATAAATTATACATATATTAACCCATTTTATGTTATTAGAATAAATTTCATACTGAATTTTGATATAAAAATATTTCAAACTTTTGAACATTTTCACTTTAAAATCCCGCTTTGTCGTCACACTTACAGGATAAATTTTAAATTAAATTATACAATTTATATGAGTTGAATTTGAAAAAATGGATTAATTTTTTTTAATAATAATAATTTATAATTTATAAAAACAACAAACTAATTTTTTACCAAAGTGATTAGCAAAAATAGTTAATGTTAATCACAATGATTAAGGAAAAATGAGTTCACTTAGTGGTTAATTTTAAAAGATAAGGCGTGGAAATGAAAAAAAACTAGTAAAAATTAAAATTTATGGAAATATTTTGACTATATACTCTATTTTATCTAAAATATTTCATTATTGGAGTCACATGAGGTAAGGGAGACTTACCAATAGTGTTTAGTTTTTGGTATTTACAAGAATTCCACTCCTCCTCCACTATAAAAGAGCACTCACTCCCCTCCCTTATTCACACATACCAATCCATTTTTCTCATAAAATACCTAAAATATTAACAAAAAAACATTATTAACCTAATCCTATAATCTTTAATATTCTAATAAATCCAACTAAGGAGTTATTTTGGTGAAAACTAAAAGGAGGTACACAAAGAAGAGGCAACGTTTATAAACAAATGTTTTTATTTTATTTCTTCATCAAACCCCTTAAATTATTTTAATATAATTATTATATACTAAAATAAGTATATCAAATATACTTATATGTTTTTATGTTAATTTTATGACCTAAAATTTCACACATAACCATCAAATGGATTACGAGATCATTATTTGTGTGTACGGAGGACTACCGACTTGTGAACCGATGTTATTCATTTTTTCATTATCACCATTCATGGATGGGAATAATAATGGTTTTGTAGTTTATATATGATATATATTATATATATTATTTTATTATATAATTATTATATCACACACAACTTTATGATTTCTATTTTGTGGGATTATGATAATGTCGCTCTTGTGTACGGTGGACTACTGCCTCATGAAGTGATGTGATTCATTCATGCTTTACCTGGAATATATTTAGGATGGGTTTAATAAAAATATGTGATATATATGACATAAAAGTGACACATAAATTATAATATATATATATATATATAATTTACTTTTTCTTACTTCCAATACGATAAGAAAATGGAAACAACGTTCATGCATACGTATGACCTATCTTCTCCATGAATATGTATTTCATTTTCTATCACCAAATTTTATGGATTAATATAAATAAATATATAAGAAATATATATGATATTTAAATCAAGGATTAAATTTTTTATATTATGAAATCACAATCTAAGTAAGAGGAACAAAAAAAAACATGTCAAAATATACTAAAAAACAAAGAAAGTTATTACCCAAAATGATGAAAATAATTATATATTATTAATGAATGAGTAATAATATGTTTTAAAAGGATAATATATGATATAATAAATATTAATATAGTTATTTTATAATTTAATAACAAGTTTAAAACCAGTATACATGAGGTTAAAGTAAGTATAAACAAAAGGAGAGATTGGGGCAAGGGATTCCATCTCAATTTCATTTGATTGAAGAATATTGTAATTTTATGCACCTAGTTTATTTTATATGATGTATATGATTCCCATTTTACATATAATAAAATTAAAAATTAATTATTCTTGGTATTTTGAGTTTAAATATTATTTCATCTATGGGGATTTGAACATAAAAGTTACCAAGTAGTAAAGAATTTTCATAATTCGATTCCTTTTCATTGGGTTATATTACATCCTCATATTTGTTAATATCCTAATATTATGCATATAATTACTTTTACTATTTATTGATATATTTACACTTGTTTTATGTGGATTTAAATTTTACCCACATAGTCAATTCATTTATTAATTATCACTTCTGTATTATGATCATTTTAAGTGTTTATTTTATAATCTCATTCTAATCGAGATTGTTTATTATTGAAATTACATTAATGAAAATTATATGATAATTGTTTAATAAAACATTTAATTTATTATCCTATGATTATTCATGATCCTTTTAAAATGATAGTACCATTTTTACACTCTTTGGTAATTAAAGTTATTGAGAAAATGTTTTAATAAAATCAGACTTTATTTCTCTCTTTGGTCAGAAATCTATTTTATTAAAAAACCACATTTTATAAAAATGTTTTCAAAAATGGTTTATTTAATATTTTAAAAATTATTTATTAAAATAAATTTTACCCATTTTTTATAGTTATAATTTTTTTTCAATGGAATCTTCTTATCACTTTTCGAACAATGCGTTTTTCTTTCCCTTTTACAATGAAAAAGGAATGCTCTTTTTACCTTGTTCGACATATATGAAATTACCCACTATCATTTATTTAAAAATTTATTTTTATGTTTGTGAAGGTATTTTTAAATAATATATTTTTAAAAGTTATTTTCAAAGAAAAATATTTTCATTTTTTTTATTCAAAATGAAAAGAATATTTTCCTCAAGAATGTTTTTAAAGATCTTTTTTATTTCATTAATGGAAAGAACCATTATTATTACCCTAAAAGGTATACGTTGTATTTATACCATCCTTATTTTTCCTCTAGATGTATTATGACTATTTTGACCAAGGATAGTATTGATATTAACTTCCTTGATTTATTTTCATAGTCATTAACTTCACCTTGAGTTATTAAATTTCTAGTGATCATTAAACATTAAATTTTCTCTAAACATCCAAATTATTTATCATGGATATAATTATTTAGTAAATCTTATAAAATTTTTATATATGGTTTTTAGTTTGATATTTATTTTATTATTTGGGGAAATATCGATAAATATGCATTCTTTATTCAATACAAATATTTGATAAGGAACATTGTTTATAAATTAAATCTATTATTTGAAATATGAGGCATGATTTAGAATGGTATGACACGAGTTGGGGACCATTTAAAGAAATAACCTCAATGCGTTAGAAGTATCATGATATTAATCAGTTGGTCAAATCATATGGGACTCTAACAGATTTATTTTAAACTGCCTTGTGAAATCTCTTGATGGTAAAGTTTCTATTTACCCGGAAAACATTATATCCAATAATTAAGCATTTCCTTCATTGAAATTTTTTTATTATTATCCAGAATAATTTTATTTTGGAAAAACGTATGGATTCATTTCATTACCATTTTATTAATTAAATATTTTTTTTAATTATTTTCCTTTCCATATTGATTATTCATTATCCAGTTATTTAAATGTCATGTTTTCTAAGTTATTTACCTTTTCATATTGATTTTTCTTTATCCAATTATTTAAATTGCATGTGTGCTTAGTCATTTACCTTTATATATTGATTATTCCTTATCCACTTATTTAAATGTCACATGTGCTCAGTTATTTACCATTCCATATTGATTATGATTGTTGATTCATCATTACTTATAATTTAATTAACCCTTAATGAGAATTTGTGCTCCCCCTTATTTTTTTCCTTTCCCCAGGATTCCACGAAGTGTAATAAGAAAGATATTCAAGGATATTATGTATGGAATAAATTTATTCTCTAAACATAAAAGAAAAAAAATATGTTTTAATTTGTGTATTAATTTTTAATACAAGACTCATGTATGTATATAGTTTATCATGACTAATAAACTATTCAATCATTTGAGAAGTGATTTCCTTGCATCTTGTGCCAATGTAATGGTAGAAGACACTGGCTTCAGGTTGGTGGGTCAGGGTCCCTATAGTTGGTATTATAGAACATTTATTAGAAACATTGGTAACTAGATGAAGGAAAACATAGATTAAGGAACATAACACTAAGATAAAATTTGAGGATATATATAGAATAACATCTTAATGTTTTGGTAAGGTAGAGATTATGTAGTTTTTCCATGAAATACACCCTTATTTGGATACTAAAAGTGGAAGTGGTTGTAGAACATATGTACTTAGGGGTAATAAATCCAAAAAAGGTGCATCAATCTTGACTTGAGTGTAACCTGGTACATTACAACAGGCCTTACTACACACCTAGTTTGAAACTCTTGGGGGATATACTTAGGATAATTCACATTTTCACTACAAACCATTATGAATTATTTGAATAGAAAATGACAATTAATGACCTAGGATAAACCCATATACCATGTAAGAACCTATGTTGAAATAAAATGGTTGATTTTTTATGTATAATTATTCAATAAATAAATTATATAAGTATTTTACCAATAATATTTTGGTTACAACAGTCGTGAATCATCTATGGATTCTATTATATTTTAGTTGCAATTGTGTATTAATTAACTTAAGTGTTATGAATAGAATTATGAGTTTATGAGATTATAGTTAATGATATGTTAAATTTCTTAACCAACTATTTTTTTGGTTTTATATAATGAGAGTATACAAAGATTAATGAAATTTTGGGAGACATTTAGTGCAAGTATATATATTTTAGTGGAAATATTATTTGAGAAATATTGTATTTACATTTTATAGGCATATGTTTGAAAGTAAATATAGACTTTAAGATTAATATGATCATTAATGACATTGTAATAATAGTCAAATAATATTATTAGACATTAAAAAAAGGGTTTTTTTGATAAAATTAATGAAAAATATATTTAATGATTAATTTTGTTTCCAGAATGTCCATCATATTTTTTTGAAAATTATAAGAACATAGTTTATAAAAAGGATAGCCTGTATTCCATTTGAGAACCCACTATATCTAGAAAGGTTGTAGGACTTGAACCCACAACCGAAGGGTGATAAAAGTTTAATTCCAACTATTAACCTATGAAATGTCCTGGTTAATATATCATTGTTTTTAGTTAAAAAATTTGATGAAAAAATATTAATGATGAAATATTAGTGTTACTTTTGTGGTTTATAAATTAATGTATTAACCATATTTTTTTGGGAAATGGTTTGAGGCAGATGTAAATAATTTTTAGGGATCTTACAATTTTTTAAAAGTTAAGTTTAGTGTTTTGGTCATAGAAAATCATTTTGGATATTTATTTCTTGGAATAAGCAATGAATTAGAAATTGATCGAAGCACAAAAAATAGTGAAATTATTCATATAAAATAAAAATATATCAAGTAAATATATTTCATTATATTCTAAGATAGTAAAATAATTCATTGACTTTAGAAAAATTATCTTGAAATAAATTGTTATCCAATTACCATCATTTTTGATGATATTAATGAAATTTTCACACCTATTAGATTTAAGGTTTTGAGCCCATTAAATTTACATTGATCATTAAATTTCTTTTTATCAATGGATTCAATCACTTCCTATACTTATTTATGATTTACCTCTATGTACATATCTTCACTTACCATTAATTTTCCCATAATTAAAAACCTAGTTATATATTATTCCATGTGACCTGTATACTTATGATTATCTCATATAAAAAGGATATTTAATTAAATCTTTTAAGATTTGGGTTTTTTTAACAATGGTATTTTCAAATTTCAAAACCTTGATTACTAAGATCATGTTTAAATTTAGTGGATACCATTTATTTAAGGGGGATAGAATGTAACACCCTGAAATTATAAACAAATAACATTTTATTTAATAGAATATGTGACATAAAACACAAGTCTTAGAATAAAATATAACATACTAAGACCCTATGATATATTTAATATTTTAAATAATAACATTCTATAGCTTTCAATGCATGCAACATTGAGTTTAGATTACGTTGCATGCAATAATGAGTTTCTTCAAAAGCTTGCGTTGCATGCAAGAATGAGTTTTACTAAACAACTATATACTATTAATTTTATTATTTAAAATCAAAATTATCTCATTTCCATTAAATTGGTTGTTATTAATAATATTAGATAACTTATTAAAATATATGTTTGAATTCATTGGTTACTAATTAAAATGGAATGAATATAAAAACCAATTGAATATAAGGAAATGTTTTTATACCCTGAAGTCATATTATCATAATAAATTGAATTAATTAGTGGATTATATTAATTAAATTTTTATATTATATATTAAATAATTTTTTGTATTCATTAAATTGATTTTATAGGAATGGGATAAGAATAAATCCAATTTTACACATAAAAAGTTATAATTTCTTAAATGTGATTCTGCCACCTTTTAATGACACACTTGTTTGAAAAATAATTTTTTACACTTTTATAAATTTTATTTGTTAAAATAAAAATCATTTTTTAAATAGTAATTCAAAAGTCATCTTATGGTTAATTTTTAGTATTTTTCTGAGAAGATTCATTTTTTGATGAATATTGAAAAATACAGAATTTTAATTGAAAACTTACCTTTCATCTAAACTATTTAAAATGTTAAATTATATTTTAAATTGGGTTTAAAGTTAAATTAGATAATTTATACATATAATTATGAAATTTATGTCATTTCAATCAATTTAATATTTAATTTTTATATAAAAAAATTTCAAAATTTTGAACATTTTCACTTTAAAACTCCCCTTTTCATCAAGTCTACAGGCTAAATTTTAAGTTAAATTATTCAAATTATGTGATTTGAATTTAAAAAAATGGATTAAATATTTGGATTTGGATTAATATATAATTCCTAATAAGTTAAACATATTTTTTTTACCAAAGTAATTTTTAAAAATAGTTATTGTTAATCATAATGATTAAAGTACAACTAAGTTTACTTATTGGTTAATCTTAAAAGATATAGTGTAAAAATAAAACAAAAAAAGTCAAAAACCCATTTTATGGACATATTTAGACCATATATAATATTTTATAGAAAATAGTTCAATATTTTAGTCACACGAGTTATGAGAGACTTCCCAATAGTGTTTACGTTTTGGTATTTACAAAAAATACCACTTCAGCCCCTTATAAAAGGGCACCCACTTCCCTCACTTATTAACACTTCCCATGCTACTTGGATAATCCAAAACCTACCCAATTAAGTCCAAAAATTCCCTAAACTAATTTTATTATCCTTACCTTGGGAAGAAATCTAACCAAGGAAGTTATTTTTTTTTCAAAAAAAAGGAGATACCCAAAGAAGAGGTAACATTCATCAACAAATGTTTTTTTATTTATTCCTAAAACCCATTAAATTATTTTCATATCATGATTATATAATAAAAAAAGTATAATAAATATACCGATATTTTTTTGTTAAGGTTTTAAAATAAAACTTCACAAACTTCCATCAAATGGGTTATGAAATCATTATTCATGTGTATGATGGACTACCACCTCGTAGACCAATGTTTTTTGTTTTTCCATCACCACCTTTAATGGTTGGGAATAATGATGGATTTATAGTTTATATATGATATATATGATATTTATGATTATATTATTCTTATTTAATTATTATATTATACATAAATTGATGCTTTTCATTTTGTGAAAATATGATAACGCTGCTCATGTGTATGTCCAACTACCACTTTACGAAGCGATGTGATTCATTCACACATTAGATGAAATGCATTAAGGATGATTTTAATAAACATATGTGATATATATGAAATAAAAATGATAAAAAATCATAATATATATATATATATCAATACTCATATATATATATATATAAATATATATCATTTACATTTCTTTATTCCAATATGATAATAAAATGGAAACAACGTTCTTGCGTACGTACGACCTACCGTCTCCTTGACCGATGTATTTAATTTTATATCAACAAATTTTATGGATTAATATAAATAAATATATGATTAATATATATTATAGTTACATCAGGGTTCTGGATATTATTAAATCATGATCAATGTAAGAGGAACAAAAAAATAACATGTCGAAACATACTCAAAAAATAAAGCAAGTTAGTACTCGAAACAATGAAATTAGTGAAATATTATTAACGAACAGGTGGTAATATGTTATAAAAGGATCATATATGATATCATAGATATTATTATGTTTATATTATAAGTTAATAACATGTTTAAAACCAATATACAAGATGTTAAATAAATTATGACCAAAAGGAAAGTGCGATGTAAGGGATCCCGTATCAATTTCATGTCATTGAGGTATATTGTAATGTTATGAACCTAGTTTATTTTATATTTAGTATATAATACCACTTTGAAATTTAATATCATAAATAATTTATTATTCGTGGTATTTTGAGTTTCAATTTTAATTATTTTATCCACAGATATTTGAACTTAAAATTTACCAAATGGTAAAAAATGTTCACAACTCAATTCCTTTTCATTGGGTTATATTACTTACTTGCAGTTGTTAATATACTATGATTATGTTTATAATTAATTTTACTATCTATTTATTTATTTCAAATTTTTTATGTGGATTTATAGTTGATACACATAGTCAATTCATTTATTAATTCTCAATTAAACATTATGATCATTTTTAGTGTTTATTTTACAATCTCATTCTAATCGAGATTGTATATTCTTGAAATTAAATTAAAAGAAATTAAATGATAATTGTTTAATAAAAAAATTTAATTTTATTATAACATGGTTATTCAGGATCTTTTTCAAGTTATAGTATTATTTTTACACTCTCTTTTACTTAAATATAGTGGGAAAATGTATTAATAAAATCTGATTTTATTCATCTCTTCGATTGGGAATCCATTTTCTTAGAAAACATTTTTTTCTAAAAATGTTTTAAAAAATTATTTATTTTACATTTTAAAAATAATTTATTAAAAGAAAATTATACCCATTTTTTCTTTTTTCAAAATTTTTTCAAAGGAATCTTCTTATCTCTTTCCAAACAAGGCACTTTTCTTACCTTTTTACCATGAAAATAGAATGTTATTTTTACCTTGTATGACATGTATGGAATTAACCTCCATAATTTATTTGAAACATACTTTTAATGTTTATGATGATATTTTTAAATTATTTTTTTTAAATTTGATTTTCCAAGAAAAGTATTTATATTTTTTTTTCAAAATAAAAATGACATTTTCCTCAAGAATGTTTTTAAAGATATTTTTTATTTAATCATAGATAAGAAGCCTTATTATTACTATAATGAGTATAAATCATATTTATACCACAGTTATTCCTACTCTTGATAGCTTATTACTATTTTTACCAATGATAGTATTAACATTCACTTTCGTAAATTATTTTTGTAGTCATTAAATTACCCTTGAGTTATTCACTTTCTAGTGATAATTGAACATTTAATATCTCATAAATATTCAAATTATTTATCATGGATATTATTATTACCTAAACCAAATATTTTTTTTTCATATGATGTTTACTTTGACAGTTGTTTAATTATTTAGTGAAATATTGATGAATATGTATTCTCTACTAAATATAGATTTTTAATATGGTGCATTGTTTATGAATTAAATCAATTATTCGATATATAATAAATTATTTTGACTGGTATGAAATAGGTTGGGGAACATTTAAAGTAATACCCTCGATGAATTGGTTGTGTCATGAGAGAAATTAGTGGGCCAAATCAGATGGGTTTTTACCATGTATATTTTAAACCATCTACTGAAATGTTTTGACAGTAAATATTCTGTATACCTGGGAAACATGGCATCTAACAATTAAGAATTACTTTCATTTAGATTTAGTTATTGTTATCCATGATATTTTTTCTACGAAGAAATATATATATGAGTTTCCTTGTCAGTGTATTGATTAAATTACATTGATTTTAGTTATTTACCTTTCCATATTGATTATTTCTTATCTAGTTATTTAAATGGCATATGTGATCAGTTATTTACCTTTCCATATTGATGTTTCTTTATCCAGTTTTTTAAATGGCATGTGTGATTTTTTATTTACATTTCCATATTGATTACTCCTTATCTAGTTATTTAATTGGCATGTGTACTTAATTATTTACATTTCCATATTTATTATTCTTATAGATTCACCATTGCTTAAAATGTACTTAACCCATAATGAGAATTTGAGCTCACCATTATTTTTTTTCTTTCCCTAGTATTATATAAAGTTTACTAAGAAATATATTCATGGATATTTTATATGTAATTAAGTTTTTCTCAAAAAAAGAAAGAAAAAAATGTTATAAGTTGTGTATTCATTTGTAATACAAGAATCATGTATGTATCTAGTTTTACAAGATTACTAAACTTTTTAGTCCTTTGAGAAGTGATTTCCTTGTATCTTATTCCAATGTAATGGTAGAAGGCACCGACTCTAGGATGCTGGGGTCGGGGTCTCTACAGATATAAAACAACTTTCCCTAACACTCGATATTACACTACTTAGCCCAATAGAGGGGTGAATCCTATAAGAATAGAAAAGTTTAAGATCAAGACTGGTTGTCATAGTGTGATACTATACTAGTGTAGAAAGTGTCCCTAGATTTTCAACCTAGCCACCCATGGATTACCATGACATTTAATTGAAGCTATCCAAAGAATCCTCACATATAACTTAATAAAATCAATAAAATATTAACCTCATTCTCACTCCCAACCACCCTTAACAAAAATACCCCCTTTCCTTAAAATACTAAAACAATAAATAACTTCCTAATATTTTGAAAAATTGACTTAACATTGTTTCAATATTTTTAATATGAATTTAGAGAGCATCAAAAGGGGTTTGTTGAAAGGGTTATCATTTTTTGAAAAATCATTTAATAAATTACTAAGCAGTCCTTATAAACATCATAATATCCCTTAAAATAAAAAAACACATAATTATAATCTTTCATCTCAATAATTGTGAGAATTTTAGTAAACTAAAAAGGATACAAATGACACCCATAATTAGATAAATGTACATTTTATTTTTATTTGAAACTGAAAGACCATGAATGGATTAAAGAACCAATCCAAAAAGGTACAATCTTGCACTTAATCAAACACTTGGTTTACATAGATTGGAAAACCATTTTATTAATCCTTTAGAATCAAAATAAAATCCCTACATATTCAACAAAAACATAAGGAAATATACTTATTTTTGGAAAATACTACTAGTTATTTGTGATGGCTTCTAAAAAAATATATAAAACTTATAATAGAGACCATAATCAGTCACGATATTAAATTTAAATAGTAATTCATGAGAAACAATACCTTGAATATATTTATTTATCTATTCCTTATGTTATTTCACCTTAAAGAGGTGAAAAAATCATTTAAATAAAAAGCATGAACCCTAAATCAAAAAAATCATCCAATTAATTTTTAGTAGACACAAACCCTATGTTTTCAAGAAATTATTAGGGTAAGAAGATAGGATAATATAAATAAGTCAGTGAAATGAGGAGAATAAGAGGATATTACCTTGAATAATTGGATAAAAATAGGAGAGGAAGGGGGATTATGGAGGTTAAATTAATTGAGGTCATAATGGTAATTTCCCATTTTTAATTAAAATAGATAGTTTGTGAGGTTTACAAAACTATGCGCCAACTGTGCATATGGATCTAGAATATAATGGGGTGTGTCTCACTATTTTGGCTACATTATTTGTCAAACTATACTGTAAATATGTAAACACCACTGTAATTTATTATAGGTTTTTAATTGTAGGAACCCAAATCTCCTTTTCAGGTATGTTTTCCCTTTTCTGGTGTTTTTGAGAAAAAGAAGAATTTCTGAAAAGTTCTAAAGTACATGCTGTGTACTTTATGAGTACATGTCGTGTACTCAGTTACCATGGGAAGCCGGGTGCTGGACGTGTAACGGCCATGCACACGACTGTGTGTGGTGACTTGGAGACCACTTAATGTGGGGGCTAGTGAAGGCAAGTACACGCCATGTACTTATAAAGTATATTCCATATACTTTCTTTTTTTCATTAAACAGTCCGAGGTCGCGTCTAATTGGCAAAAACACCCCCTTCTTCATCCGTATCATCTGAGAGCAACCGTACGATGCCGATTCTTATCCAAGCCCCCAACCGAGCATCTATTCTCTGAATTGACCACCATCAATTACACTCAGATCACCTTGGTAAGCTCTTCCTTCTACTAGAGATTCATTTCCTAATTCCTCCTCTTTCAATAGTTATCCTTGGTAGATAATTTTGATCATTTTTGTAGATCTATGATTTTATTGGGTGATTCAAGTCTTGAGGTTCACATATAATGATCCTGCAACACCAAGGTAGGTGGTTTGTGCCTTTCTGTTAAAATTCTTAGAGTTATATGTGCACAAGTGCACAATACCCTTGAACGGGGTATTACGTGTTTGCTATTTTAGCCCTGATAATTTCCTGCTATGCTTGTATGCCTAAATAGAGGTTAATTGAATGTGAATAGGGTTAGTTTCTATTCTTTGGAAGTGTTTTCCCATGAATATTTTGTTTTTAACTATTTGGTATAGTTTTCCTGTTAGGCTTCTATTTTCATTCCATGCCTAGTATTGTAGGATAGAGTGATTTTTTATTATCTATCTTGCTGTTATGATGTAGAAAGGTTATCCATGTAGTTCTTGAGGTTTACTTTGGCTGCTTTGAATTGCTATGATTTTTTGACTTACACAGGGTCGTTAGAACTTGGTGTAGTGGTTCATAGGGATAATATACACAAGGGCTTCTCCATAGCATCTATTATTATTTTATTATGCTACGAGACCATAGGGGGATTGAAATTGAGTTCTCCCTCAGAGGGTCTATAATTACGTTACGAGGCCACATAAGGAATTGACGTTGAGTGCTTCCTCATAGTGTCTATAGTTTCTGTTAAAAGACTATAGGGGGAATTGATGGTGAGTGCTTCCTCAGAGAGTCTTTAATCATACTTAACTATAAGAGGAATTGACATTTAGTGCTTCATTAGAGATCCTTTAAAAACGCTAAACTCGAGGGGTTAGACTATGTGTATTTCCCATAGGGTTGCTTGTGTTTTCTAGGTAGGACTAGAGGGGATAGGCTTTGAGTACATCCTATAGGGTTACCAGTTTGTGATTATCTTCTTACTTTCCACGTGGGGTTTGAATGCTTTGAATTGTAGGATATTTTCTGTTGTGTACTTCTTTGTTTACTGCTTTTTCTTATTACCTTCCATATATATTCACTGACAATTAGGCATATATCTCTTGGTGGTTTTCTAATGGGATTTAGTCTCACATATTGTTTGGGTCATGCTTTTGGGCTCAAATAGATTATATTTCTGTATGTATAGATAAGGGAAAGCGCCCTTCTACTTTAGGTACTTGACTTCTTAGAGCTGGAGAGCATGGGACCGTAATGAGGCTTGCGATACTGAGGAGCTATTTACTTGTTTGTCTTGTACTTTGATTTAGTTCAGTATTTCAGCATTGTGACTTGTTTGGCTACTTTCATTGACATATGTATCATGCATCATTTTATATATGTGCCTCAGTTGCTTATTACTTTCATTATTCAATTGTTTACTATTGTATGTCATTGTTTCTGCTTCCACTATTATATATCTGTTTTACATTCGCTGTGTTACTCTGTCAATGAGAGCATAGTTTCTCCACCATCACACCCAAGGCCCTCTCTACTAGTCGGCTGCCTCTGGTATTAGGGGAAATGTGCTTAAGGCGATGCGACCAACTAAGTACGGGGTGCCTCTGGACGGAATCTGGAACTGGGACATTACAAAGTGGTATCAAAGGAATTCTTTTCTCTTGACTTACTATTTGGAGCCTATATACATGGATAGGAAGGAATAGGTACTTGGTAATAAGCTTTTCCCGGGAGTAGATAACCCATGTATAGGGGGAAGCCAATCTACCTCATTAATTGAATTTTTTTTTTGGTTTTCCAATTTTATAGTTGATTTTATTTTCATCTTTGGGTGATTCATATGTTTTGTGCTGTTATTGTTGACCTTATTTATGTTCTATTTATTTTTCAACCCAATGAGATGGGGTAATTTCATCTCATACATCATATAAGCACTTGATAGGGATCACATGTCATGTATTCTTGGAATTCCATATTAGGTGCATTAGTGATTACATGTTGTTGTGATAGGTGATGTGATAGATATGTATGCTGTTGTGATAGATTCCTTGGTAAAAATACCTAATGTTTGATAGGGTATTGGTTGTGTAAGGTTTTGTTTGAATGGACACCAAACTTTGGTTCTTGATGTGTTATGGGCCCTCATGGATCAGAATTTGGTAGATCATTGATCTATTATGCTTGTTTGTGACATGTATAAGATGCCAAGCTTTGATTCTCAAGGAGTATGGGCCCTCACGGATCAGAATTTGACACTTTAATGTTCATTTCAGTGATTTTATGGGCTCCAGAGTAGTTTTTGAGGCTTACTATCTAGAAAATACTATAATACACGGCGTGTAATGTTGAATACACACCATGTGTTCTTCTATTCGGGAAGAAATAATTTTTATTAAGTACACACCGTGTACTATATGTACACGCCGTGTAGCCGCTAACCGTGTCTTAGACTTTGTGGGTAGGGACACGGGGTTTGGAATTTTTGGTTGGACACGCCATGTACCAGATGTATATGCCGTGTTGTAGAACTGTGTAGTCTGCTGTTTCACTAACAACACGGGTCAGTTCAGTCTTCGCTAATGCACGTTGTGTCAGTCTTGAACACACTGTGTAGTGTAATACCTATAATTTGGTCGTGTCATTAACAACATGGGTTAGAAAAATCTTCCTAGTACACACCGTTTCCATCTACAACATGCCATGTAGTGTGAGCCATGTATTCGGCCATGTCTCCAACAAAACGGGTCGGTGAAGCTCGTCTAGTACACACTGTGTCTAGCACTAACACGCCATGTAGTATAGTTCTAAGAGAACTGTGTGGACTATCCGTGTAAAAGAACTTGCGAAGGGAAAGAGGATTAAAGTACACACCGTGTGTAAGGACAACACGCTGTGTATGGGGTGTTACACGACCAGTTTTGGTAGAAGTACACACCCATGTGAATGGATTAAAGGAACACACTGTGTAGTTAAATATACATGCTGTGTATCCATGTTTTGAAGAACTTGAATGATTTCTTTATCCTGTTCCCTCCTTACTCTTCTAGTTTTTAGTCCTTGATAATCTTGATCTAAGGTGTGCAATTGACCATGTAGAGTCATGCCACCGAGACGTCCTCCGGTTGTATTCCATTTACAGGTCAACGATCAGACACTAGACATGACTGATCAAGGACTACCAGCAGATACTCCAGTTGTGCTAGTCTTTGCACTGATCGTCATTCTGGAAATAGGTGCTGAATCTCAGTTTCGAGAGTGCTTTATGAGGTTTATGTAGACCTTCCAAGGATTAAAACTTCCTTCCCCTTCAATGAAAGAGTTGACGTGGGTTTTCCAGCAGTAACATCCTCCTACTTTCACTAGGGAATGAGGACCTCAGGCTGTAGAGACATTGTTAGAAGCCATTCTTACCATCTTCGAGCATCTAGAGATGCTTCCAGAGAATAGGGTCAAGCTCGCTACATACATGCTCCAAAATTATTCCAAGAGATGGTGGGATGTGATCTCATAGGCAGGACACCAACAGGATATGTCTTGGGAGGAGTTTCAACATACATTCTATGATTACTTATATCTGGTGACTTTGAGGGCCAATCAAGACCAAGAGTTCATGAGTTGTGAGTAGGGTACTCTTCTTATTATGAAGTACTCTTATTGCTTCACTGAGATGCAGTGATTCCCACCCTTTCTAGGGGGATATGGGTTATTCCTGGAAATAAAGTTTGAGGATGGTCTCAAAGAGGACATTCGGGCTCAGGTGAAAATCTTCAGGTTGACCTCGATATCTTCTATAGTCAACCAAGAGATGATCACAGAGTATAATCTGGGGGATTCTGGGGCTATGAGCCAGGGCGGTTCAGTATCCAAAGTTAGTTCTTCACTGATTGATAGCAGGAAGCACCACAAGGAGACTACACGTGGAGATCCGAGTAGGTGGGACACACCTTCAGGTTTCCAGGTGGTATGCTAACATTATGGGAAGGTCGAGAATTCAAAGCCAAATTACCCGAGAGACCCAGTGGAGTGCCGATCTTGTGGAAAGATGGGTCATCTTCAGTGTTTCTATCAGATCTTCTCACCATTAGCTGGTGACATGGATTCTTCTATGACTTTGTGTTCAGGAGCAACCAATTTCTCATCAGTCTAGGAAATGGAGTTATACCGGCCGTTTCGGCAGAAGTAGTGGTCATGGTCGTGGTATCCAATCACCAGGCTTTCAGCAACAACAAGGTGGATCAGATTAGGGTGGTCAGGCAGGGTCGTAGGGCCATGTTACCGGTCATAATTTTGCAGTGGAGTAGACCCAATAGGAGTAGGATCCCAGACCCTCTATAGTTCGAGGTACGATCCTAGTTGCCTCAGTTTTAGCTTATGCTCTTTTCGATATAGGGGCTTCCCATAGATTTATATTTTTTGGTGTTGTGAAGATCCTTGGGCTCTGTATCTTTACTTCTACTGATGTATTGATGTTGGACACACCGTCGGGGATAAGAAAACTAGTGTACGCTAGTGTAAGGAGTTCCCTCTAGAGGTTAATGGTGTCACTTCTTATGGGACCTTTATGTCCTAGAGATGACATGCTATGACATCATTATTAGGATGAACTAGTTATTTACCTTCCGGGCAGTTGTTGATTGCTACCGCCATAGGGTGAGTTTCACGTCACCAAAGGGAAGAACGTTTCTTTATAAGGGAGAATGGGATTTCCATGTGAGAAGAGCAGGACCTGAGCAATATGGGTTGAGAGGAGTTACAGTATAGATTTCTAATCTTTATCTGGATGATTAGGAGACTTCATAGATGGAATTTCCCCCAGTGGTATATCGTTTCAGGGATGTCTTTCAAGAGGAATTTTGAGGTTTACCTCTGGAGCGAGAGGTATACTTTTCTATTGAGCTCGTTCCAGGAGGAGAACCGGTGTCCATTCCTCCTTAAAGGATGGATACACCAGAGTTACAGGATCACAAGAAGCAGTTGGAGGAGTTGCAGGAAAAGAGTTTTATCCAAACCAGTACTACTCCTTGGGGTTCACCTGTCTTGTTTATGAAGAAGGCGGATGATACTCTCTGACTTTGTGTGGATTATCAGAAGCTAAACCAGTTGAAAACCAAGAAACGATATCCCTTGACGAGGATTGATGATCTCTTTGATCATCTATGAGGGTCCCGGGTGTTCTTGAAGTTTGACTTGAGATCCAGTTATCATCAGTTGCACGTTAGACCATCTTATGTACCTCTTACATACTTTTAGAGAAGGTATGGTCTATATGAGTATGTGGTTATGTCGTTCAGTCTCACGAACGCGCCTGCAGTCTTCATGGAACTGATGAACCGAGTGTTCCATCCAATCTTGAATTTTTTCATGGTGGTTTTTATGGAAAATATCTTGGTGTACTCTCACACTCGACATGACCATGCTAACCATCTTAATATCATTTTGAGTACACTAAGAGAGTGTCAATTATATTCTAGGATCTCAAAATTTCACTTTTGGATGGACTAGATTCACTTCTTGGGTCATGTTATCTCAGATATAAGAGTATCAGTAGACCCATAGAAAGTGAGAGCTGTAGTTTCCTGAGAGAATCTAAAGAACATCTTTGAGGTACAAAGTTTTCTATAGATGAATGGATACTACAAACATTTTATACAGGACTTTTCACGTTTACCAGCGCCACTGACGGGCCTGACTAAGAAGGGTGAAAAGTTCTTGTGGTCAGATTCTTGTGAGTCAGTGTTTCAGGAGTTGAAAGGAAGGTTCAATTTAGCACCGATACTAGTATTTCCAGAGCTGGGAAAGATCTATATTGTGTACTATGATTATTTAGATATCGGGCTTGGATATGTGATTATGTAGGAAGAAAAAGTTGTTGCGTACAGGTCTCGTCAGTTGAGGCCACATGAGAGAAATTACCCAGCGCATGATATTGAGTTGGATGTAGTTGTTTATGCCTTAAGATGTTGGAGACATTATCTTTTAGGAGATAATTTTGTGTTTTTCACGAACCAAAAAAGTCTCAAGTATATCTTCACTCAGCGTGACTTGAATTTGAGACAGCGAAGGTGGGTTGAGTACCTTCCGTCTTTTGACTTTGATCTTGCCAACATGCCTGGGAAAGGAAACACAGTGGATGATGAATTAAGAAAGAAGGCTCAAATACAGGCAGTTCAAGAGTCTAGTAGTGAGTGACATCTTATGGATCTGTTCTATGAGATTCATTTAAGGTGCATGACAGACAGGGGTAGACATTTCTTTCTTCTATAGCTGTTACCTCTACTCTTCTTGATCGAGTGCGAATGAGTCAGCTATCAGATTCTGAAGGCCTAGTCTTATGGGAAAGTATGTTAGGAGAGGACCCTATTTCTGGATGGACCATAGGCGAGGATGAGATCTTGTGTTTTTGTGGGCGTGTATGGGTGTCAGCAGACATACACGAGGAGATGATGCAGGACTTTCATTCCTTAGTTTGGTCAGTTCATCCTGGTGTCACTAAGATGTATCGTGATCTACACCATCAGTATTGGTGGCTAGGTATGAAGAGAGACATTACTAGTTTCGTTATGAGGTATTACAGTTGTCAGCAGGTGAAGGCAGAGTATCAGTGACTAATAGGGATTTTTTAGCAGTTACCCATTCCCGAGTGGAAGTGTAACGATGTCACGATGAATTTCATTATAGGTTTTCTGAGGTCTCCTAGAGGTAATGATGCTTTTTGGATTGTCATTGACAAAATCACAAAGGTTGCTCAATTCTTTTCAATCAAGGATACATTCAATGTTGACGAGCTAAGACGATTGTACATCTGTGAGATTGTATGTCCACATAGAGTTCCACCCTCCATTGTCTCAGATAGGGATGCCTGTTTTACTTCTCAGGTCTGGAAGGGATTGCAAAGGCCTTCGGTACACAGGTGCTTTTGAGTAAAACTTACCACCCTCATACAGATGGCCATCCCAAGCGTACAATTCAGGTGCTTGAGGAAATGCTTCGAGAATACATCCTATATTTTGGCGGTTCTTGGGAGAAGCACATACCTCTTGTAGATTTTTCATACATAAATAGTTTTCAAGAAACTATTCAGATGAATCCTTATAAGGATTTGTATGGTAGGCCATGCCGATCACCCTTATGTTGGATGGAGGCTAGAGAGGAAGCTATGCTGGGACCCCATCTTGTCCATGAGACCATAGAGTAGATAGAGTTGATTCAGAATAGGTTGGCTACTACACAATCTCAACAAAAGCTTTATGCTGATCAGTGGAGATAATCTCTAGAGTTCAAGCTCAGGGATGAGGTTTTCCTATGTGTCATACTGATGTTGGGGTATAGGAGGATTTGGAGGCAGGGTAAGCTTTCGCTGAGGTACTTCGGGCCGTTTGAGGTGTTGGAGAGAGTTGGACTAGTTTTCTATTGGGTACAATTACCTCAGAGGTATCGGGCTATGCAGGATGTCTTCCACATTTCTCATCTCAAAAATTACCACTCAGACCCGTCTCGTGTTTTTTTAACCTGATGAGGTTGAGTTGGAGGTGGAAAACTCATTTGAGGAGCATCCTATCTAGGTTGTTGATCGTAGTACGAAGGTTCTCTGTCGCCGTTCTGTTCCTCTAGTATGAGTGCTATGGCAGCACAGGTGAGTACATGATGAGACTTGGGAGAGGGAGGCTGATGTATTCTCACAGTGGCCGAATATGTTTGAGGATTCTTCTTCTATGCCACCTTGATAGGAAAATTGGGGATGAATTTCTTTTAGGGGGAAAGTTTGTAAGAACCCAAATCTTCTTTTCAGGCATTCCTTCCTTTTTGTGGTGTTTTTGAGAAAAAGTGGAATTTATGGAAAGTTCTTAAGTACACGCTGTGTACTTTATGAGCACACATAGTGTACTTGGTTACCACAGGTAGACAGGTGCTGGCCGTGTAACGACCATGCACACGACCATGTGTGGTGACCTGAAGACTATATAATGCGGGGGCCAGTGAAGGTAAGTACACACCATGTACTTATAAAGTACATGCTGTGTACATTTTTTTTCATTAAATGGAATGGGGTCGCGTCTAATTGGAAGAAACACCTCCTTCTTCATCTGACTCATCTGAGAGAATCCGTACAACACTGATTCTTCTTCAATCCCTGATCGAGCATCTGTTCTCTGAATCGACCACCATCGATTGCATTAGGATCACCTCGGTAAGGTCTTCCTTCTACTAGAGCTTTGTTTCTTGAATCCTCCCCTTTCAAGAGTTATGCTCTGTTGAGTTTTTTGAAAGTTTTTCTAGATCTACGGTGTTATGGGGCAATTCAAGGCTCGAGGTTCACGTATAGTGATCCTGCAACACCGAGGTAGGTGGTTTGTGCCATTCCGTTGAAAGTCTTTGAGTTATATGTGAAAAATTTCCCAATACCCTTGAACGAGGTATTACATGATTACTGTTTTAGCACTATTAATTCACTTCTATGCTTGTATGCTTGAATAGAGGTTAATTGAATGTGAATAGGGTTAATTTATATGCTTTGGAAGTGTTTTCCCATGCATATTTTTTATGTCTTTTTGGTATAGTTTTCCTATTATCATGCTATTTTCTTTCCATTCCTTGTATTGTAGGATGGGGTAATTTTTTTATTATCTATCATGCTGTTATGATATAGACTGGTTATCCAAGTAGTTCATGAGGTTTACTTTGGCTGCTTTTCATTGCTATACCTTTTTAACTAACACAGGGCCATGAGAACCTAGTGTAGTGGACCATAGGGAGAATAGATGTAAGGGATTCTCTAGAGTGTCCATTATTATTTTATCACGTTGCGAGACCATAGGGGGGATTGACGTTGAGTGCTCCCTCAAAGGGTCTATAGTTATATTATGAGGCCACATGGGTAATTGATGTTGAGTGTTTCCTCAGAGTGCCTGTAGTTTCCGTTAAAAGATAATAGGGGGAATTTATGGCAAGTGCTTCCTCAGAGAGTCTTTAATAATACTTGGTTATAAGGGGAATTGATGTTGAGTGATTCCTCAGAGAGCCTTTACAAAAGCTGAACAAGAGGAGTTAGACTGTGTGTATTTCCTAGAGGGTTGCTTGTGTTTTCTAGGTAGGACAAGAGGGGATAAGTTATGATTACATCCTAGAGGGTTACCTGTTTGTGATTATCTTCTTACATGCCATGTGGGTTTGAATGTTTTTAACTGTAGGAATGTTTACTATTGAGTACTTCCTTGTTTACTGCTTTTGATTATTACCTGCGATATATATTCACTAACTATTAGGCACAGATCTTTTGGTGGTTGCCTATTGGGATTTAGTCTCAAACATTATTTGGGTCATGCTTTTGGGCCCAAAACAGATTATATTGATTCAAGTATAGATAAGAGAAAGTTCCCTTCAACTTCAGGTACTTGACTGCTTGGAGCTGGAGAGCATGGGACCAAGTTGAGGCTTGCGATGCTGAGGAGTTGTTTACTTGTTTTTCTTGTACTTTGGTTTAGTTCTGTATTTCAACCTTTTGACTTGTTTGGATGCTTTCCTAGACATATGTATCATGAAATATTATATATATGTGCCCCAGTTTCTTATTACTTTCAGTCTTCTTCTATTTACTATTGTATGCCATTATTATTGCTTCTTCTATTTTATATCTGTTTTAATTCTATTGTGTTACTCTGTTAATGAGGGAACAGTTTCCCCACTATCAAACCCAAGTCCCATGCTAATATTCGGTAGCCTTTGATGCTAGGGGAAATGCGCTTAAGTCCATGTGAACAACCAGATACAGGGCACCTCTGGGAGGCATTCAGAACTGGGACATTACATGAATGGTTGGGTTATAGGTTTTCACTAACCATGTGTAAACCATGTGACATGCACGAGTTACCCATTTTTCAAAATTTTCAAAGGAAAAGACCTTGAGATAGAAAAAAATGATAAAATTAAATAAATGAATAAATAAAAAAGTAAAATTGATTTTGGAGTGTGATAATTTTCCCACTATAGCACTTTTTACCCCTAGAAAGTCCCAGAAGAACTGATTGATCAAGGAAAGGTATTGAGGTTTAGCTTCCTCATAATTATAGTACTCAAGAGATGAAGGGATAGAAAACTAGCTGAGGTTTCCAACAAAACAAGATAGATCGCTATCAAGAAGAAATTTTTGTGCAAAAATTGCACCCAACATCCCAATATAAAAGTCGCTATAAAAGAATCATGACCAAAAAATTAGAGGATTTGAAACTAACCAAAAAATGATTACTTTAATATGAAGTTTAACTACCTTAAAATACAGTCACAAAACAAAGAGAAATACGACCCAAAAATAGATAGAACAAAATGAACCTAATAGGGTTCTCTCAACATCATTATAATAATTGATAACTAAGAATGTGATTAAAATCTAACCAAGATACTAAGGGAAATTTCATTTTAGTCAAAGATAATGGACCTTCCAATTAACTAGATACCAAAGATCAAATAATTAAGAAAAAAAGTGTATACAAGTTCAAGGAAAACAAGATCTTGCTTAGGGAAAACTAAATTTCACTGAATAATTCTAGGAATAGACATCTTTTACGAGAGGGATCTCCCTTCATGGTGGTCTCCCCATTATACAAAGAACTCCCATTAACCCTCATTCTTCAAAATATTAAAATAGTTTTATAAAACCAAATGAAACTCAAGGATTCAAATATACACAATATACCTTCATTAAAGTTTCGAGTTAACCACTATGAACCTCCACCATTTAAAAATTACCATAAATCAGAAAACTCTATCATCCAAAACATCACATAGTAAAAATGAAGATAACAATATGAGGAAGGTTATAAAAAGGATCCCCTTAACTAGTTTCTATATAAAAATTAGGTTTATCAGATTGAACTTGAGAATCTTTTTAAGGGGAAGGATATGATCTATCTTCCTTATGAGAAACTCATTTACAAAATCTCTATAGTTTTCCCAAATGAACACAACTACAATAGGTCTTGGGAGTCTCCAACCATAAATGCTTCTTATGTTTGGATTCTAACACTGATGAAACACTAGGGGGGAAGGTTCCCAAAATAATCCAATAAAAAAATAAATATGGATTTTAAATAATACCACCTACCTTATCAGACATGAATCAATTCCCATTTACTTTGCTGGATCTTCCTCCACTGCTTCTAGGGATCAGGGAAAAATCAATCATCTCTAGAATTCCAGCCAAAAATAATTCTATTGTAATGAACTACCGTATCACTTCTTTATAGGTGTCGAGTCTAAGAAAATCACATACTAAAAAAAGGTTAAATCAAATCCCTCTTCCGAAATACTATGATTTCAAAGAAATGTCCATAGAAAGGTCATGAAGATACAACACAAGTTCCAAAAAATGATGAGCATACTCTAACCTCGATAAAATACCTTACTAAAGACCATAAAATTCCATATAATTCAGTGTCTTCCCAGTATCAATGAAATACTACTAAATAAAAAATTATTTAAATCCTTCCCAAGAATGTTCCTTCTAATGTTTTGTTCGAATGATGTAATTCAACTACTTACAACATAGAACTTTTAGCATAAAAGTTAGGAACTTGAGCTTAAGAAACTTAGGAAGCTCAAGATATATAATGGTATCATTAATACTCTACAACCAATATTAGACATCCTGAAAGTATTTTTTCCCAATGAAATTAAGAGGATCAAAATTTTTGAATTCTTAAACTAGATATCACTACTAAGATGGAATCGGAAGATCACTTTTCTCTATTACTAGAGAAGATGGAACTATTGACTCAGATAGAACATGATAAAGGGTCTATATGTAGTGAAACACCCATAAATACCTCTTACTAATCCATTAATACTTGGTGAGGGTGTACTATAGAATATCAAGAAAAATTATTGAATGCAAAATAAACCTCAAGATTCAAAATTTCTCAAACCTGAATGCAAAAAATAGAGTAAATATCAAAATATTAAGAAAGGTACATACAAATATCCATTCATCAAGACTCTAAAACATAATAAAATGTTAAAAAATTCCTTTAAATTTACATTAACCACCACTTGAAAAAAATTTCCTATTAAGAACATCTAATTTAATTCATATTTTTTTATTGAACCCACAAAATCAACTTTTTTTTTGATTTTTTTCAATTATCAACCTTTCAAAAGTACCCAAAATAATTTCTTATAAACCCATAACAACCCCATTTTTATCAAATTAAAAAAGTTATAAATACTTATTCTATTTTATATCCAAAATATTTTTTTAACCCCTCAAAAAATTATAAATGACATATCTTTTTTGAGGAGATACCAATGTTTTGATTTTGAAAATCAAAATTCAATCGACCAAAATACCATTGATAATCCATAATAAACACATCTATTTATCTTAAACTAATAATGATATTGAACAAGGATAATTCAGACCATAACGAATAAAAATGATAAATTTTATGAGAAATAACAGCTATGCATGGTTTGGTTGCATGATCTAGAAAACTATGTACCAACCATGTGAAGATCACGAGAGAGTTTTCCAAATTGGTTCACACGATCTGTTCTTGATTTTCTAGGCTATGCATAATAATCATGAGATCCGAGATTCCATCCACAATTCCACTTCAATACCAAAAATTTCTTAAAATAACCCATAAATTCTTCATAAAATATATAAACACACACATAAGGACCTATAATCGAAAAAACCACCTAAAACCAAGCTCAAAATTGAGACACACATTCTAGAAAACCTTGGTAACTCAAATTTTGAGAAAAAAATAGTTGTGATCTGGAACCTACTAAAAACCTACCTATTGAGTTTTAATGATCCAATATCCTGTATATTAGACTTCCATAAATAACAACCAATATATAATACCATTTTTTAGAAACCAACCCTAAATACTTGTGATTTTGGCCTTGAGCCGTCCCGTGTTATGGATGGAAGGGAATTACAGATCCTCATGGGATGAAAAATAGTTCCAATGAATCAAAAGTAATATAATGGAAAATTTTCCCCTAATAAATAAATAAATATACAAAGGACCCCATATAAAATCTAGAATGACCATTCCTTACATTGTATATCCACACTAATTAAATAATAATTTTCATATAATAACAAGATACAAATGAGACATAAGATAAGTAAACACAAAAATAATGATGCATGAAAACTAGTAAACATAAATCTATGTTACAATATGAACTATAGATAATTGAACCATTATAAGGTTAGAGACCAAAACGAAATTCAATGATGTTTACTAAGAGGGAGTTTCATAGTGACTCAAGAGGGGGGGGGGGTGAATAGAGTTCTTGAAATTTAAACCCCAATCAAAGCCATCCCTTGAAATGTTTATTACACTTTTAATAAATAATTAGTGGAAATAATAATAGATATTACAAAGATAAGAACACATATAGATTATAGTGGTTCATGGCATAAAAATCCCTTAGTCCACTCCACTATTGGTTTCTCTTTAATCTTGGTGAATATCACTATGCATGTCCTTTTTATAGGTACCTCGATAGTTGAGTGAATGAAACTATTTTTATATAAATAGTGCCAAAATATTTTATAGGGATATATATTTTTACAAGAAATATCCATGTATTTTTCACACTTAGAACAAGGAGTGTTCAATTTACACAATATAAAAATTTTAGTAAAGAGATTTAGATTCAACTCACAACTTCAAGAGGAAAATTGAAAAAACATGGGTGGTTCTTCTAAAAAATGAACAAGGATTCAAAAAAAAAAATATTCTAAAAATCTCTCTATTTTTTCTTATGTGTTCTTTAAATAATAGTAGTATCAATTTGTTATTTTTTTTATAAATACAATATTGTATATATAGAAAATCATAGTGTCGTTTGCATTCTTTAAGAAATACTCTATTTTTTGAGTGATATTTATTTCCTTCATACCTGTTATTGATTTTGATTTTAAATTTCCATATATACTTAAATATTAATGTGAAAATAGAATATTTCAAAAAGATATTCTCTGTTATTTTATGTGACCTTCATTTCTGAAAATAGAAAATATAGAGATAATTATAAATTGTAACTAGAGAATTTATTATTACTACATCAATTATTGTAAATGAACAAATTATTCAATTATTCTCTCCTTATACAACCCCTACAATTTCTAAAAAAAAAATAAAAGTAGGCATGTACATTAATTTAATTACTACAATGTAGATAAATTCCTCTAAATAGAAATTAAATACTCTTATAAAATATGCACTTCAAATATCTATAACTTTAAAGTACATTATATTCTTCACAGATCAATTATTTTTTACAAACTTTAAAAGAATTATAAAAATACTTAAAATTTAACTCTAAAAGATATATTTACTTCCAGAAAAACCTTCATCTTTGAGTGATAGTTTTTTGTATATGATATTTCATCTCTTCATAAGATAATCCTATCATCATAGGATAAATGATGTAGAAACACTATTCTATAAGATAATTTCAATTCTATTATGATGTTTTTTGATCTACATACTTTTTTATAATATTTTTATTTATTGAATATCAATATTTTTATTTTCTATGATCTTTGGACAATGTAACACCCTTAGATTTTGTGAAATATTTTTTTGAATTAATTTTTCTTTTTAATATTTTGTATTTCACGTAACACTAGGAATAATATATATATATATATAATTATATATTAAAACACTAATTCAAATATTAATTTCGCACGACATTGACTTGTCTTCCACTATGCAATACCAACTTGGATTGCACTAACCGCAACACCGACTTGGTGTACGTTACATGCAACCCTAATTTTTGGCGAAGAATCATTTTATTATAATTTTTTTAAATTATATAATTATAATATAGCTATTAAACATAGTGATATGAATATTAATGACTACTTTTAAAATATTTTTTATAATTTTTTATAGAAATAAAACTTATTGATAATAAAAGATGTAATTTTTGGTAAAGTCCTTATATGTTTAAAAATACTATGAACCACACTTAATGTCCTTATATGAAAATAAAATAAAATTAATCTTAGAAAAATATATAAATTTAAATTTATAAAATAAAATTAACTTTTTAATTTTCAATTCCAAAATTAGCTTAAGGCGAATTTTTGGTATTTTTTTAGAAACTTTATTTTTTGATGAATAGTAAAAAATTCTGCTTTTTTATTTAAAAATTTCCTTTTTGTTTAAATAATTATTAATGTTGAATTATATTTTAAATATGTTTTAAGGTAACATTAGTTAAATTACACATATTTTAATATAATTTAGTCCATTAGTTTCAACTTCCCTTTGAAATTGAATATAAAAACATAATAAACATTTGAACTTCTTTCTTCTTTAAAAAGCTGCAATTTCACCCGATATATGAGATTACCCTTAATATTAATTCTTAAAGTTCCAAGAATTTAATTTATAAAAAATTAAATACATCATTTTAATCAGTATAATATTTAGAGTCTAATAAGATTAAATTATTTTTTGACTAAAAATATTAGTAAAAATGATTAAAATTAATCACATTGATTAAAGTCAAATTAAAATTAATTAGGGAATAAACCATAACATTAGGGGCCCAAATGACCTATATACCTGTTCAAAACCCATTTTATTGCCATATTTATTCCATTAAACTTCAATTATTTATTGTTTTTGGATTTTTATGACTTTAGTTAGGTAATAAAATGTGTACATCTAATTTTTTTTCAAAAATTCCAACTGAGTACTTCTACTTCCCTATAAAAGGCCACCACATATCCCACATACTCACACCTCTCAAAAATATTAGGTATTTAAAATATCAGACCAATAAAATTCCCCAAATCCCTACCTACCTCCTATAATTTTTCTCTTGGGCAAAAGGCAATCCAAGTAATCCTTTTGGAAAAAACCAAAAGGAGTTACCCGATTAATAGGCAACATCTTCTCTCAAGTCCTTTATTTTATTTTTTTTATACACCTACTACACTATATTTGTTACATTATTATATAAAAAAATATTATCCTCAATAAAATTGGATTTTTATGCTAACTTTTTGACCTACACTTCCACACAACTCAATATAATGGATAATGACATACTATTTATGTGTATAATGAACTACCGCCTCACTAAATAATGATTGTTAAATTTTCCTCACCCCATATCTTGGTGGAAATTATGATGAAATATTTGTTTATATATTTTATATATTATATTTATTATTTATTTAAACTTATTTATTCTTTTTATAATACATAACTTTTTTACTTTCTATTTGGTGTTAGTACACTAATTTTGTTTGAGGAAGTGTGGACTACCACCCCTTTAAAGCAATATGATTCATTCACACACTAAATAAAATGTATTAAGGATGGGTTTAGTGAAATCACATAATATATATGATAAATTAATTTTACTGAAATAATGATATATATATATATACACATATTTCATTTACCTTTTTTCTTTCAATACGACAATAAAAACAGAAACAACATTCATGTGTTTGTACAACTTACTGTATCCATGAATGATGTATTCCATTTCATACTTATATATTATATTGACTATGATAATACAAATATAATGGATATAAAATATATTTATATCATGGTTTACATTTTGTAATCCTGATATAAGTATAAGGACCAACAATATAATAAATTAAGTCACCTACAGAGAACAAAACGAATATTACTCGAAGTGAAACCTTAACATAAGATGGTTAAAAAGTGGGTAATATAAGGTCATAATCAAAACATATTTGGTATTATATATAATAATATGGTTTTATAAAATATTTATAATAACTTTATCTTTATTATTTAAGTGGTTTGAACGAGTATGACGAGAGTCAAGACATAAGGTAAGTGGATTTCATCTCACTTTTTATTTTTGTGAGATACATGCTATATTCTTTATTCTTTTCTTTTATGTGGTGTATGTAATTCACATGATTTTATTATATGTATCTTATTATTAAATTTATTGGTATTAAAATATTAATTTTATGATCTTTCTTTCCCAGGTTATAAGTTTAAAAACTTACCAAATCTGTAAAATATATTTGTCTCAATTTACCTTCTTTGAGACTCATGTTTTGTAATGCTCCTAAAATAATTTTTAGGTGTATATAATTATATTTTATATGATATATAATTAAGATCCATATTTTATTGATATTATAAGCTTCATGTAATTTCCTTTTATTACTTGTATATCATGATCCCAAGTTACCAAGTGATAAGGGTTTATTGAAGTAACCTCATCACTTTCAAGATTGTTAATGTTTATTCTTAATTTGATGAAATATTTTAACTATATCTCAATAAAATCATGAATTTTATTATCCTATAGTTATTAATTCAATATTAATGTATTCTTAACCTATTTCTACTCTTTTTTACCTAATATAATTAATAAATTGTTTTTAAGAAATCTCAACATTACCCTCTATTCATTTAGAAATTTATGTTTTCTAAAAAGGGTTCCAAGAATATTGTACCATTATCCTATAATATTTAAAATAAAATTTTACCCTTTTCTATTTTAACAATCTATTAAAAGGAATCTTTTTGTCTCTTTTAAAATAATTCATTTTTATGACCTTTTTATCATGAAAAATAAATTCTCTTTTTACCTTGTACGATATGTATGGATTTTCATGCCGTCATTTCATTAAAGCTTCCTTTTAATTTTTAAAAGGTTAAGAAAATATTTTTTAAAAAGTAATTTTCAAGGAAAATGGTTTCTATTATTTATTTATATGTTTTAAAATTATTTTCAAATAAATGGTTTTCAAAACATTTTTAATATTTCTTTATAAGTTTTCAAAGTATTATCAATAAAATTGTTTTCAAAACATTTTAAATATTTATTTATAAGTTTTCAAAGTATTTACAATGAAATGGTTTTGAAAAATGTTTTCAAGATTTATTTATATGTTTTCAATGTATTTTCAATGAAATTGTTTTCAAAACATTTTTAATATTTATTTTATGTTTTAAAAGTGTTTACAAATAAAAATGTGTTTTAAAATATTTTGAAGATTATTTTATAAGTTTTCATGGAAAATGGTTTCCCAAAGGATATCAAGTATCCCTTATAAGTTTACAAGTTATTTTATAAGAAAGTGATTTTCAAAATGTTTTATGTATTAAAAATCTTTTTTTCAAATAAGATTGGATATTTTCCTTAAGAAATGTTTTTTGAAAGATATTCCAAAATTATTTTCCATATAAGATGAAATCCATTGATGTTACTCAAGAACTTCTTAAGAATTATATAAATGTTCCATTCATATTATTTATATAAATAGGTTATGATTAATGTCATGGTATTTATAAAACTCTTTTCTCTTTCATGGGTTATGTGTTTATGAAGTCAATTTCTCTTTCACGTTTTATATGTTTTGGAAATTCATTTATCTTTTACTGGTTATGATTTGGATTAGATGATTATGAAACTTGTATAGTTTTCCATAGGTTATGATATGTTTACCTGTTTATGATACCCATATCATTTCATGGGTTATGATATGATGGTTTATGATTTTGTGTGACATATATGTATGATTTCATTATGAGATATATGGGACCTATATATCCATACAATGCATTTGGTAAAGATTTATATCTCATGAGATAAAGATAGATAAAATGAGAAATGAACTTGTTTTAGTATTACAGTGATGGAATGAAAAATGAACTCGGTTTAGTGTTATAAACCTGGAATGAGAAATGAAATAGATTCAGTATTATTGGTCAGGAATGAGAAATGATCTCAGTTTAGTATTACAGGACTAGAGTAAGAAATAAACTAGGTTCAATATTATAGGTCTAGAACGAGAAATGAACTTGGTTCAGTAATATAGGGCTATAATGGGGTGTGAACCCTGTTCAGTAAAGGACATTGACCACTATAATGGTCTTGGTAGTAATGCCTTTACTACTACAGAAATCATTATATATTCTTACGTGTTTTCCATAATTTCTTGTTTTATTTCTATGTTATTATTTTATTGATTATGTTATTTATTTACTTATAACTCATGTCTAATGAACTACAAATATTCATTATGATCTATAATATATAGGGTATGATATTGAAATGTCATTATCAAGTTCCACACCATTTTGTTCATGTTATGCTTACAAATTTCCTTTATTTACCTTACAGAGTATTTGAGATCACCACCTTCTTATGTTTACTTTCACCAGGTTATGAAGGATGGTTTTAGTTATAAGTACTAAAGGTGGTTATCTTTATGGGATATGTTTAGGATCTTTCAAAAGGATAGAATATATTGTTTTCATGTTTCCAAATATACTAATCTATTACATTACTCAAGCATGTATTTTTTTAATGTACAAAATATTCATCTAAAATGATTTAATAACCATGTATGGTAAGCCTGGGTCACTATATTTGGTATCAAAGGAAAGGTTTAGTCAACCTTTGGAAACTAGGATTGAAAAAATTTAGTGAGATATGTAGGTATATTTATAAGGATATGTATAGTGATGTATATATAGATATGTATAAGGAAGAGTAAACATTTAGAAAAATTCTCTGAAATATTGGTAAAGGATAGAGTGAGTGGATTTCAAGAAATATATCACTTTCAAGATACAATAAGTGGATGTGGATCTGAAATAGATGTACCTAGGGGCAACAACTCTGACAAGATGTTCCGAGCCTGACTCAGGGTAATCTGGTACACGTAAATGAGCATTACTACACACCTAGTTTGATAGTCCTGGGGGATATGCTTTGGGAATTCACCAAATCTTCATCAACCATCATGAAGATTTAAAAATAAGTTGGTTGTGAATAAACTAGGATAAACCTATGGTATCATATATTAAGGAATGTGTCATTATTTAGACATCAAATAAGTAATTCTTTTCATGACTATGTGGTTATCTGATATGATAAGTAATTATCACACCATGCTTTTGGTTTTAGTTAATGGTACGAACCAGAAGGAACTAGATTAATGTTAAATGTGATGGATGATTTGATGATGAAAAGTCAAGTGGGATGGTCACTAGAGTGAAATATTTTGTGATCATTCCTAATTAGTTTTCACGTAACAAGATTAACAACATGTACCTTAACCGAATCTCAAACACACCAAGGAAGATAAAGAAGGAGTTCTATGAGAGTTTGGGTAATGGAGACCCTGGAGGAAAGAAGATTTAGTTTACTTTTTGTTAAGAATGTGGAAAAAAATCACCTAAGTGAAAGGTTTATAGGAATAAGAAGATATTTTTAATGTGCAAAATCACACAAAGAATGTGATTTTAAGTGAAATATGAAGAGTTCAGTTGATGAAATGGATGAGAATGTTAGCCTCCCTAAGAAATAATCCAAGGTTTCATGTTTTAATTTTGGAGTTAATAGTCATTATGAAACTCAATTTTCAAATACAAAATATCCTAATGGGAACCAACAAGGTGGTGCGAGTAATGGTTACAATGATGATGATGAAGATACTATTAATGAAATGTAAATGTAAAGAGGTATTGTGTAATAGGATGATGTATCCTTGTTAATGGTATAAGGATGAAGTGGAATAATCAAAATTTTTATGTGTTTGGAATAAAAATTATGTTATATAAATGATGAAATATAGAAGGATTTTTGTTCTTATATTTTTCTCATAGTATTTACAAGTTCATGTTGAATGTTATTAATGGTCTGATGAAGTGATTTAATGATAAGTTTATATTTTTACTAAGGTAAGGTAACCCTTAATATGTTCTTTATGTTATGATAATTCTTTTATGAATAAGTAAATTTTATGGTATTTATTTCCTTGGAACTAATTAAGGACATGTTGACAAGTAGTTCATGATATCATGGATGATGTTTACAACTTCATGTATTTAAATAATATATCCAGTAATCATTCAAATAAAGAAGCATGAATTCTTTACAAAGGGATTTATGGTAATTAAGTTTATTACCATGTTTTAAGGGAATATACGATGAGGTTATTCACATGTTTGGAATGTGACAACCAAGAGATACTTTGTGATATATGGGGGATCAATGTTAAGCTGATTTAATATTTCATCTTCTAGAGTGGGTTTAAGGTTAACCATTCATGAAAATTTTATGTTAAACTTTCGAGGAATTATTAATGAACTATGTTTGTATTTAAGACCTTGGTTAGAATGATATTTAGTTATTAACATTATTTTAAGTATGACCATATTATTTATTTTAGAAATTATATTAGTATAGTTTTAGAAACATACATCATTTATGTCGGGTGACAACCAATCTAGTCTGGCAAGGCTGCGGGTCTTGAACCCATGACTGAAGGACAATAAGGGTTTCATACCCACTTCTGGACTACACAATGTCTAGGTTAATGTGTAATTATTATTTTGAAAAATTATTAATGATGAAGCAGTAGATTTTACTTTTTATGTTTATATATTAATGTATTAACCATATTAATTTTTAAGAATAGTTAGAGAAAAATAGTTATACTTTTCATTTTTTTATGGGATTTAATACATGTTAAAAGTGTATTTTAGAACTTCACACATCAAAGATAATTTATAAAAATCCATTACATGAATTAATGGATGAATTATAAATTAATAAAAACAAAACTGAAGAATGTAATTTTTTTTATATAAATATATCAAGTAAGTATATTTCATCATATTCTTGGTCAATAAAATAATTACTCAACATTTGGAAAACAATCAAAATAAATTTTTTTATTCTAATACCTTAATTTTTTTGAACCGATGGAATTTTATATCATCACAGATTTATTACTTTGAGGTCCTCAAATTTTCATTGATCATTAACTTGTTTTTTATTGATAACCTCTATAACTCCCTATAAAAATTTACACCTTTCCTCTATATCCAATCTTCACTCCCAACCTATATTCTTCTATGTGGAAACCCATTTATACGTTACTATGGGTAACTATTATGGTCCCAAATTTGCCTTTTAAGGAAAGTTTTAGTATTTATTTTTACGATGTGAGTTTTTATGGATGAAAATTTAAAGTATTAAACCTTTGATAACCCAAAATAATTTTAAGAGATAAATTCATTTTAAGGGGGGTAGAATATAACACCCTGAAATCTTGTGACTTATTTTTTTCGAATTAATTTATCTTTTTCATATTTTTAATTTCCTATGTCACTATAAATTTATATATATATATATATATATATATATATATATTAAAACACATATTCAAACATTCCTTTCACACGAAACTGACTTGTATTGCGATACATGCAATAATAAATTGTCTTGCATTACACGCAACATTGACTTGGCATACGTTACATGCAACACTGTGTTTCTGAAAAGCATCATTTTATTATAATTTTTTTTAAATGATATAATTATAACATAGCTGTTAAACATAGTGATATTAATATTAATAAATAACTTTATATTTTTTTATAATGTTTTTATAAAAATAAAACATATTGATAATGAAAGATATAATTTTGGGTAATGTTGTTATATGTTTAAAAATACTATGAACTACATTTCATGTCCTTCTATGAAAAAAATAATATTAATTTTAGACAAATATAGAAATTTAATTTGATAAAATAAAATTAATTTTGGAATTTAGAATACCTAAATTAACTTAAGTTTAATTTTTGTTATTTTTTTGAGAAACATCATTTTTTGACGTATAGTGAAAAATATTTCCTTTTAGTTAAAAACAGTTTATTAATTTAAATAATTATTAATATTAAATTATATTTTAAATTTGTTTTAAGGTAAAATTAGATAAATGATAAATCCATTTATATAATTTAGTTCATTAGAATAAATTTTACTTTTAATTTTAATATAAAAACCTAATAAACTTTTGAACTTCTTTCTACCTTAAAAACTCGTTATTTCATCCCTTCTATAAGATTAGCATTAATAAAAAAATTTCCTCTTATATGAATTGAATTTTGAAAAATTGAAATAAAAAATTATAATTAATATAATATTTATAGTCTAATTAAATAAACTTAATTTTTGACCAAAAATAGTAGTAAAATTGATTAAAATTAATCACAATGATTAATGTCAAATTAAACTTAATTAGGGACTAAACTTTAATATTAGGGGAACAAATAACCTATAAACTTTTAAAAAACCCATTTTATGTACATATTTTTCCGTAAAACTTAAATTTTTGATTTATGTTGGTTTTTTATGATTTGTTTTAGGTAATAACATGTGTACATATAGCTTGTTTTCAAAAATTCCATGTTTGTCTTTCTCCTTACCTATAAAAGTTCACCACCTCTCCCACATCCTCACACCTCTAAAACCTATTAGGGTTATCCAAGATCTACAAAATACACTTAAAAATATCCATAACTTCCTTATAGAATCATTACCTTGGACATAAGGCAATCCAAGGAAGCCTTTTGGCACAAACCAAAAGGCGTTACCCAATTAAGAGGCAACATCTTCTCTCAAGTCCTTTGTTTTATTTTCCTTGTCCACCCCAACACTCGATTTATTCAATGATTGTATAAAAAAAAAGTATAATTAATATAGTAGTATGTTTTTATGTGAATGGTTTGACATATACATACACACACCACTATCTAATGGGTAACAAACACACTGATTATGTGTGTGATGAACTACTGCCTCACTAAATGATGATCGTTCAAATTTCCTAATCACCTCTCTTGTTGGAAATTATGATGCACACTACATTTATATATGTTAAATATTATATTTATTATTTATTTAATTTTATTTATTCCTTTTAAAACACATATATTTTCTACTTGATTTTTGGTTTTAATATGATAATTTTGTTTGAGGAAGTGTGGACTACCTCCCATCAAAGCGATGTGATTCGTTCACACACTACATGGAATGTATTAAGGATGATTTTAGTAAAATTATATGATATATATGATATCATAATTATAATTTAATAATTATATATATACAGATATATATATATACATATATCATTTACCTTCTTTTTTTCAATATGACAATAAAAACAGAAACAACATTCATGAAAACGTACATCTTACCATCTACATGAATAGTGTATTCCATTTAATAATTTTATATTCTATAGACTATTATAATAAACATAAAATATATACACATAATATTTATATCATGGTCTAAATTCTGGAATAATTATATAAGTATAACTACCAACAATATAACAAATTAAGACATATATGGGGAACAAAGCGAATATTACTCGAAGTGAGTCATTAACATTAGATGGTAAACATGTGGGTATTATATAGTTATAATAAAACCATATATGGTATTATATATAATAATATGATTCTGTAAAATATTTATAATAAATTTATATTTATTATACATGTGGTTTGAATGAGTACGATGAGAGTCAAGACACAAGGCAAGGAGATTTTATTTCACTTTTTATTTCCATGAGATACATACAATGTTCGCCATTCTTTTCTTTTGTGTGGTGTATGTACTGACCATGATTTCATTCTATGTATCTTATAATAAAATTTATGGGTATTCATGTATCCATTTTATGATATTTATTTCATGGGGTATAAGTTTAAAAAGTTTCCAAATCGGTAAAATAGTTTTGTCTCAATTTTCCTTCTTTGAGACTCATGTTTTGTTATACACCTAAATTAATTTTGAGGTGTATATAATTCAATTTTATATGATATATCAAGGAGATACATATTTTAATAATATTATAATATTCATTTAATTTTTTTTCTCATATGGAGAGCATGATACCATGTTACCAAGTGATAAGGGTTTATTGAAACAATCTCATTGCTTTTCAAGATTGTTTATATTTATACATAATTTGATGAAATATTATAACCAATATCTCATGAAATTCATGACTTTTATTCTCCTATGGCAATTAATTCTAAATTCATGTATTATAACTATTTTTATACTATTTTGTACATAATATAGTTAAGAAAGTGTTTTTAAGAAAAACTGACTTTACCCTCTCTTTATTCAGAAATTTATGATTCTTAAAAAGGCTTCCAAGAATATTGTACCATTATCCTATATTATTTAAAAGAATTTTTTACCATTTTTTATTTTACCAATATATTTAAAAGAATCTTATTTTCACTTTATAAACAATTTATTTTTCTAAAATATTTATTGTGAAAAATAATGTTCAGTTTACCTTATACAACATGTACAGATTTACCAACTATCTTTTTTTAAGCTTCCTTTTTATTTTTAAAAAGATAAATTTTAATAAAATGTTTTTTTAAAATTAATTTTCAAATAAAATGGTCTTAAAAACGTTTTTAAGATTTATTTATATGTTTTCAAATTATTTTCAAAGAAATGGATTTCAAAAAAATTTCAAGATTTCTTTATAAGTTTTCAAAGTATTTTCAATGAAATGGGTTTCGAAAGTTTTTCTAAATTTATTTATAAGTTTTAATAGTATTTTAAATGAAATGGTTTTCAAATTTTTTTCAATATTTATTTATAAATTTTCAAATTATTTTCAATGAATTGTTTCTCAAAACGTTTTTAATATTTTTTTTAAGTTTTCAAGGTTTTAAAACAAATGTTTTTAAAATGTTTTAATGATTATTTTATAAGTTTTCAAGGAAAAATGTTTTTAAAAGGATTTATTTAATTACTTATAAAATTTTAATTTATTTTCTAGGAAAATTATTTTCAAATGGTTTTATGTATTAAAACTCCTTTTTTCAAATAAGAATGGATATTTTCCTCAAGAAAATATTATGAAAGTTATTTCAATTTTTTTCCATCTAAGATGAAATACTTTGATGTCACTCATGACCTTCTAGGAAATGATCTAAAGGTTCCTAATATTATTTTTATTAATGGTTTATGCTTAATGTCATGGTCTTTATGAAACTCATATATCTTTCACATGTTATATTTTTATGAAGTCTATTTCTATTTCATGGGTTATATATTTATTAAAATCCATTTCTCTTTCATGGGTTATTATTTTGATTAAATGATTATGAAATTTTTATATTTTTCCATAGGTTATGATATGTTTACATGTTTATGATACCCATTTCATTACATGGGTTATGATATTATTGTTTATGATTTTTTAACTTGTATGTGTGATTTCATTATGATATGGGTGGGAACTATATCTCCCTCCAATGAATTGGGTAAAGATTTATATCTCATGAGATATACATTGATAGAATGAAAAATGAACATGGTTCAGTATTATAGATTTGGAATGAGAAATTAACACTTTTTAGTTTTATAAGGCTGGAATGAGAAATGAACTCAGTTCAATATTATAAGATTTAAATGAGAAATGAGCTTGATTCCATATTACAGGGCTGGAATGAGAAATGAAATCAGTTCTATATTATAGGTATGGAATGTGAAATAAGCTCGGTTTAGTAATATAGGGATGGAATGAGGTGTGAACCCATTTTAGTAAATTAATTTTCCAACTAAGATAGCCTCGGTAGAAATGCATTGACTACTATGGAAACCATTATATATGCTTATGTGTTTACCAAAATTTTCAGGTTTTATTCCTATGTTATTATTTCATGTATTATTTTATTTATTTCCTTATAATTCATGTATTATGAAATTTAAATCTTCATCATGATCTCTAATATGTGAGGTATGATCTTAAAATGTTATGCTCAAGTTCCATACCCTTTTTTTCATTGTTATGCTTATGAATTTCCTTTATTTACCTTACTGAGCATCTGAGGTCACCCCTTCCTTATGTTTCCTTTCCATAGCTTATGAAGAAAGGTTTTAGGTGGAAGTACTAAATTTAGATATATTTATGGGAGATGGTGAAGATCTTTTTACTAGGATAGAATATTTTGTTTTCAAGTTTCTAGAAACACTAAACTATTACGGTCCTCGGGCATGTTTTTTATAATGTACTGAATATTCACCAAAAATGATGTAATATCCTTGTATGTCAAAGTTGAGTTGCTATATCAAACTAGTGCTTCATATGATAATTTTATATTCATATGATAAATTACTTTTCCAAAATTTGTTGCTCATATTAATTTCATATGAATTGTATGTTAATTATCATAGGTAAGATCTTCATTTATTATTTTACTTCTTCAAGAAATTTGAAATCCAATGTGAAGATGTATATATATTCATAATATGATTTCCTTTGATAGAAAACTTATTTCCTATTTGTTTATAAAAATTAATAGATCGTATGATAAATTTTTATCTCTTATTATAATTAATTATCTTGTATGATATTTTCCTTAGAAATTTTATTCAAACTTTAAAAACATAGATCTAGCCAAATTAATCCAAAACAAATATTACTTTTAAAAAAATATAATTACCTAAAACACTTATGATATGTTTATTTGAAAAAATGGGTATTTTTTTATCATAAAAACATATGAAATATTGAGATATATTAGAATAAAATTAGAAAGACAAAAATCTCCCTTTTTCTGATAAAAAAACTATGATAATTTAAATAGAAAATTTTACAGATCTTGATCAACAAAAAAGATATCATCCTGTAATATTATCACTTATTGAACAAATTGTAGGTGTAAAACATAAAATTTTATATTGATTCACTTTTCTATATTTTTGTGGTATCAAAAATAAGATCAAGGGATTGGGATAAAACACATTCAATATAGTACATGGAAATATGAATGGGAAGAATATAGATAACTTAAATGAACATAATTTTGAATTTTCTTAAATAAATATAGAATAAAATGAATGAAAATATATGAAAGAATAAATGGTTCAAAAGGAAATGATTTTAATTATGAGAAATAATAGAATTATATTATCACACTATAAGATATCCAAAACATAAACCAAATAGAAAATATACTAGTCATGTTTCTTAGGGTGAGGTTTTGTAAAGGTAAGTCCATGATAAAAGTTAACAATGTTAAGTATGGACAATAAAACCTCAAAACCATCTGAACCAAGACCAAAAACATCTATGAAAGGATCCTTGAGTAAAATCATAATATCATCATGCATGTTTCTATCTCTTTTATCATAAAATTTATCATCAACAGATAAAGGAAAGATGAACATGTGAAAAGAATATATAGAGTAGATGAAGATGATTCCTTCTGAATTGTTACAACCACTATAGTAATGTCCCTTTTAATGATAGGATCATAAGAAAATAGATTATTAATCCTTTCACAAATATCCAAAAAATTTGAAGGATTATATCCCAAAGGGTTCCTTCCTCTAAGCTTAAATAGGGTGTTGCCACACAATTCCAACCTTATGAAAAAAGTATCTTGATAGAAATCTAATAGCAAAAACCCTACTCTTTCTTCTTACCTAGTAGCATCACCAATTCCATTTCATATAGAATAATCATAGTTTTAAACCTAAATAAATCCACATTATGGGAAAAATTAAAAGAAATAAAGGTTCTTGTATCAAAAATAATATCATCCATGTGTGAAAAAATAAGAACCAAACCTTGAATAGCTGCAATTCCCATATCAGATTCCACTAGTGCTTGATCCATAGGATTAATATTCCTCATCTCTACCTAATCTTTATAATGACTACTAATTTTTGGCTTGTCCTTAAGATGACTATTCCTAGAAGAAGATCCATCCCTACCATCATGGCCACAAAATGGGAACCCTCTATCCTGGATGAAGAGTATTTTCTTCTGGAAAATATTTTTTTTTCTTATGTATTCATATTATTTTATGTGTTTATGTGAAAGAGGTGGCCTATGTGACTTGGAAAATGTTATTGAGAATAAAGGTAATCCTGTGTGACTAGGTGAGAAGACTAGGACTAGTATTCTTATCAGATCGGTGGGGCCAAAGCCATATTTCTTCTAGTAAGATTGATACTAAAACACTAACTAAAAATATTATGACTTAAAAACTCTATAATTTTGGATGGATTCCTATCTAGTGGACCGTGCATGAGGATGTTGTGGGTTATGGTTTCTATACCATGTTTAACTAATATATGAGGTTCCTAGGGTCCCACTAGTTCTAGTACATTTAGGGATTACCCATGGTACTCTTGTGATGATGTTATGAAAATCAGTGTATGGTAGAATTTAAATTTCATGTTGTTTTCATAGAATGTTTGTTTCAATTTGTGATTTAAATATTTTCCGTTAATTTCTTTATTAAAAATGCTTCTAAAACTTTTTCTTAAAACTTGCATGTTGATTTTTCTTATAATGTTTTGGCATGGAATCCTTCTATTTTGGTGATATCGAACTAGGATTTGAATCACACCCTTTATAATCCCCTAGGTGTATGTGAATCTAGTTATGATTGACCCAAGTAAGGGAAATATGTTCTGTGGTGGTGATGGTGGATACTGATATAATGTTTTTTTTCTTCAGAATTGTTCATGGTTGTTCAACATGGGTGAAATCATTCATAAAAGTGAAATGTTGATACCTAGATAGTAGTTTTATGACCGTGGTGTCAGGAATCCCATTGGGGTCATGTCACATGCTTTTTCAGGTTTTGGGTTAGATAGAACCCTGTGCAGGTTCATTACACACAAACAACTCAACTAAATTTTGAAGCACCTAAAGAAAATTATCTAAAATTACAGGTGTAGAGAAAACTTTGTTACCCTTGGAGGAAGAAATGTCAACATATACAGGCCTATCATAATTATCACATGGATGAACTGTAATATCAGATTGTATAGACTTTGAATCAAAAGAATAAAACTCTTAAACTCCCTTCAAGATATTCTACAAGGTGTATTTTATGGATAGTCGGTTGGTGTTCATAGAATATATCCTTTTATAAATTAAGGTGACAATCTTTCCAATTAGTTCATTTGTTTTGACTAAATTTTTCTTTATGGAGGCAAAAAAATCTTCAACAAAACCAACTAAATCTTCTATTTTCTTATAAAGGCCCTCTACCTTTTTTAGAATCATTTTTGAAAATATATGGTTTAGAGGTTATATAATTTCATTATTATTGAATGGTTTCCAATGATACCATATCACATCCCATTACTTGAATTATTCCATCTAACATGACCAAATTTAAGGATAAAATCTTTAGATGTTCATAAGAAGCACTGGATTCCTTTTTAACTGAGGATGTGGCAATAACAGATGAAATTATACTCATGAAGTCAAAATAAGGGATCATAATCTTTATTATATATTCAATTTTTTTTCTAAATGAATTTTTTTCTACCATAACTGAAGTAAATATATCTTATTGGACAATTGGAGGATTTTTCATCATCTATAATTGGAATTTTAATAACTCTCTTAGTTCCTAAAAATATGACTTTGAAATGGAATTTTCAATCATATTTTTCACTTTATTCCTTTCCAATAAATCTAAAGCTTCATAGAATTAAATTTAGGGATAACCATGTCAGAAATGTTTTCCACATCTTCATTAGATTCTAAAATTTTAGGTTCTTCTACTATAATAGATGAAATACTATTATACAAAATAAGAGGAGGAGGCTCCTTTTGAGATCCTATTCTATTATATTTCACAACTGATTAAGGTTATTCAGTTCCTTACCCACATGTTTATATATTTAAATACTTACAAATATTTATACTTTGAAAACATAAAGATATTTATTAATTATAAATTACTCAATATAGTTAGGTATATATTGTCTAACTTCCTCCAATTCAGGATGAATAATATTTAAGTAAACATTTTCATGAAAGGATAGATTCCATGACTCATCAAATTTTTTAGACACCAGCCTTGTGAGAAAAGCCCCAATATATACTTTATATTGGGTCTTTAATAACTCAACTTCATCAATAAAACTCTCATTATAATTTTCTTGAGGTGTAACAATCACAATAGTAGGATTCATAGGCTCTTATTAACAAACTACAACTCTAACTCACTAACCAACTAAATCTTCATTAGAAGCTATTATATTATAAGTAGGTTTCTCATCAATTCTAACTCGATCAATAATAGGAGAAGGAATTTATTAAAATTAAATTTTTCCAATTCTTATCACATATAGAGGTTTATCAACAATTGATTCTTTTATTTCATCTTCAATAGAATCCAAATTATTCCCTTTCATATGAGAAAATGTTTCCTCTATATCTTTAGCCCTAATGGATAATAACTTACTTATAGAGTGGATCCCTAAGTACAAAATCCTATTAATATTCCAAACAATAAGATTATGTGTCTCATTGCACTTAGTTTTTTATAAATTCACTTATCTCTATTTTACCCATCTAAAACTATAAAGCGGGAATTCTTCCAAAAGGATAAAATATCCAATAATTATGTAATTTTTGATGCATATATATAAATATATACCTTGATAAGTTTAATTTCTTTTTAACTATAAACATATATATATATAAGATGAATATATGGTTGTATCAATTTCTCAAATTCACCATTTCTTTGAATGATCCCAATTTAGATAAATTTAACTAGAATATTTCATTTACCCTCTAAATCATTGAATAAATTTTTATATTCAATGTGAGATTGAAAGAGTGGTATCATAATATTTGTAGACCTTAAATCATCTATGCTAACCAAATATGACTAGAACTCAAAGCTTTATTTATACTGGTAATAAAAAATTCATCAAAATCCACCAATGGTATCAATAAGCTCATCACATAGAATTTTGATATGAACAAATATTTAGTATCCTTGAAGTTAAACCTAATATTATAATATAACTCTATAACTTATTTCCTATATAATTAATCATTTCTTCTTTTTTCAAATAAAAATTCACATCCTTGGATGTTTAATACCCTTTTCAACAATAATTTTGTTCGGTCTAGTTCTGTGAAGACTATAGATTTTCCACATAGAATATTAGAAAATAGTTTTAGCATTTTTTAAATTTATAGGCCACCATATTAATCTATTTTTTACTTTCTCATTCTCAGTGAGAGTAAAGCGACTTCAGGTTCAAAATGTTCTGTTAGGGGAAAAGAGGGTTTATATTTTGAAGAGAAGAAGTTTAGAGGTTTGATAAGGATCCATTTTTTCAACCTAAGACTGAGTATTTTTTATAGAATACATAGAGACTTATTACATGACCACATGACAAAATAATAAATAAAATTTAAATATATGGTAGGGTAGTGTGTTACTTTATTACATGATAGGAAATTCAAAAACTTTAAACACAAATTTCGCAATGAAAGACATCTCATAAAAAATGAAAATTTAAAAAGATAAGTAAAATAAATATAATTAAAATTATAATTAAAATGAAATAAATTAATATAAAATGAGTCTAATTTTCATTTAATAAAACAAAAATTATCATTAGACAATGGTTTGGTAAAAAATTTGATTAAATTATTTTTATTGCAAATAAATTTAATATAAATATCACCCTTTTGAGTATGATCTATTATGAAATGATGTATTAAATCAATATACTTGTTCATATAATAGTTTATTGTATTTTTATAAATAATGATATAACTAGTGTTATCAAATTTTATTGGGACATGATTAAAATTAAATCTTAAGTCTTTTAAGGTGTGTTTCAGCCACAACACCTGAGCCCAAAAACTACCATCTACAATGCACTTAGATTTAGTAGTTTATAATGAAACAAAATTTTAATTTTTTAATTGAATAATAAACTAGAAAATTACCTAAAAATTTATAGGTTTCATATGTACTTAATATATAAAGTATAAAACCAACATAATATAAATCAGAATATGAAATCAAATCAAAACAATAAGTTGTTGAAAAAACTAAAGATAAAAAACTCTTCCTTTTAAATACCTTAAAATTATTTTGGAAGTTATTAATTGATATTACCTTGGGTTTTTTTAAACCATTAATAAAAAAAATGAAAACATAATCTCTAGTCTACTTTTAATTAGATAAATCAAACTTCTAATTATAAATCTATATTGCTTGTTGTCAACTAGTATCCCAACTTCATCTAAGTCAAGGTTAATATTTAAACTGATAAGAGTTTAAAAATACCTACTACTTTTGAGTCCAAATCTTTTTACTAAATTATGTATGTATTAATTTGGTTTAAAATATTTCCAAAATCCTTTTGATAAATTTGAAATAAATCGAAAATTTTTAACTCACCCATCATGCTCATTTCGAATTCTGTTTTCAATATTTTTGAAAAATCATTACACAGTTTTGGATTTATAGAGCCAAAAATGACATCATAAAAATATATTTGAATCAATAAAATATATTTTGATGAATTTTTCTTAAATAAGGTGGATTAATATTTTTCCACTGAAAATATATTTGATAAAATAAATAAACTTAGTATTTTATACCAAGATCTATGTGCTTGTTTAAGACCATACAAATCTTTGGTATGTTTATTTTTTTTTGAAAATGAGGTCTTTATAACCTAGAGTTTGTTAAATATAAACATAATCCATTAAAAATACATTTATAAAGTAATATTTTACATTCATATGGTATAATTTAATGTTCATAAAATATTTATAAGCTAAAATAATTCAAATTTCTTCTAACCTAATAACCATGGGAAATGTATATTCATAATATAATAATTATTCTTCATTATATACTTTAAAATATAATATATATTTATTCATAGTGATCACACCATGATCATACATATTATTTTTTACATATATACTTAGTTCCAATAGTAGGATAATCATAGTGTCTATCAATAAATTATCATACATTGTTCCTCTTATTATGGTTTAATTCCTCTTACATGGAAATTTCCCATATATCATCACTTAAGTTTTTATCAATTGTATTAGGTTCATGTTGAGATAAAAAGGTATAAAACTCATAAATATTTCCTATAATTCTTCTATTCCTAACTCCTTTATCTGGATTTCATATTACAATTTCTAGATAATGAATTTTAAAGATCCAACACCGTCTTAGCAACACACTTTTAGGTTCATCAGTTTCTTCACCTTCAGGAATTTATTGTTCATGATCATGTACTAATTAATCATCCTTTTGGTTTTCAAAGAGATTATCACGTCTAAATTAATCTATTTAATCAGCCATGTTATCAATTTTTTCTTATGATAAAAAAGTTTTCTTTCATCAAATTTCACATGACTATATTCTTCAACAGTACTTAAATTTTTTGACAAAATATATAGGACTTAAAAGTACCAGAATAAACTAATAAGATTAATTCATCATAATTTGGACCAAACAAAACTAGATTATTTTTGGGGTTTCGATACACACTTTTCATCAAAAACCTTAAAGTATCCAACCTTTGGTTTTTTATTATTTAATATATCATAGGGTGTTTTCTTTAAGATAGTCATTATTATAACTCTATTGATGACATTATATTTTTTATTTACTACCTAAAACCAGAATTTGATTGGGGATTCTATATTCATACAACATAGTCTTAGTAATTTATTACATGGTCATATTTCTACTTTTAATAAAACCATTCCGTTGAGGAGTTTTGGGGGAATAAAACATATTTTTAATGACATATTTTGAGAAAAATGAACAAAATTAGTAATTCTAAAATTATAAAACCTGATCAATTATCAAGGAAATAATTTTAGATTCCTATTAATTTTAAAAAATATTAAAAAATTAATTAAAACAGAACAAGATTTACTTTTTTGTTTCAAGAAATAAACTCAAGTAAATCTTTAAAAGACATAAAAAAAAACATAAACAAATGATTGACCACTTATACTTGTTATCCTAAAATGTACAAATATATCCATGTGAATAATTTCAAGTGGTGTATATTTGGAAACTTATTTAATAGGTCTAAAATATGATTTGTTTTACTTATCCATTAGGCATGGATACCGTAATTTCATTAATCTAATTTGTGTTAGGGAAAATCTAAAATTATATTTTTCTTAGGAAAAGTTTTCAGTGAATGAATATTATAATGTATAAGAAACCATGGTCAAATCCAATATACACTTGTTTCATCATTAAAGTAAATTATTTTTTTTACATAAGGAAATAATATCTAGTGTCTAAAAATCTACAGTTCTCTGTGCACTAAATTTAGGCAACTGTTTTTTAAAAAATAGAATAAGAATTATTAGAAAAACCATTAGAATATCCATTATTAAAAAGTTGATAAATACATATCTCATTGTGCTTTAGGAATTCAAAATAAATCAATTTATTTATGGGGATTGAATGGGGATCTACAATAGATCCAATGAAAATAATTTTTACTTTGGTATTGTCACAAAAAGTGACATATCCTCCATTGAATTTAGATAATTAGTGAAAGATAAAAAAATATACAATAATATGTCTTGAAAAACCATTATCTATAAACCATTGGGTATTTTTATTATCATGTATTTTTATGTATGTAAATAAATTAATCAATAATATGTTTGGTACCAAAATTATCTTGGGTCTAGTAGTGTTAGATACAAAAAATTTCAAAACCAAAATCTAATACACTTTCCAGAATATCCAATGTTTTCAGAATTATAAATTAGATAAATTTATAAAAATTAATGCCTTATTTATGCCACATATCTTAGGGTGTATTACGAAAAAATCATTTTAAAAGTTCCATTTATGACACAATGAAAAGAAGTAATGTTTGAAATGTTTCTATTCTTATAAGCAGGTATAAAAAATCTTTTTTATATAGATTGGGTCTTTCCCATTTATTTTTGTTTTCTTTATATTATTTTTTCTTAAAATGTATCTGATTAAGGAAATTTTTTCCCTTAGTAAATACACTAGAATCATCATTTATATCTTTAACTTAAACTATTAATTATTTTATTCTATTTTCATGAAAAATAACTAGAACAGAATTATATAGTTTATATTTTCGTTAAGAAATATGTTTTTTTAAATCATCATTTTCATTAAAAATGATATCATATGTTTTTTAAGAGTATTTTTCTTTTTCTTCAAGGGCTCATAGTGGTCTTATGATATAAAAAAACAATCACATAATAATTCATAATTGTAATTTTTAGATTTAAATTTATATTCCGAATAATAATAATAGACATTATATACCCTATTAATTCGTGACATGAAGAACATATTTTCCATCAGATTAGATACTTCATCATCATAATTAGAGCTATAGTTATCATTGGAGACCTCTAAGTCACTCCATGTAGTATTAATTGCATTATTTTCCATTTTATAGTTTGATCTCTTCTTATTATTATTTTCATAATTTTTACTCTCCTTAAGCTAAGGGAAATTAGGCTTGTTATACCCAACCCTATTACAATCATAATATCTCACTTCTTTGGTATTTACATAAAACTATTTATACTTGTTAAATAATTTCATGAATCCTCTTATATTATTATATAACTTCTTGAACATCTTAGAAAATTTTGAATTTTCATTACTCGAATTGGGGTTACTTAAAATTTCTCTTATTAGATGAGAATGAGAATGATTTCTCTTTATTTTTCTTTACATATTTTGAAGTGGATAATTTTGAAGAAGCATTCTCCTATGTTATCATATTATATTATCTAGAATCGGATTCTATCATAGATTTATATATATTTAGTGTGATAAAATGATCTTTTATTTTCAAAACTTTCAGAGTGGTAGATTTTCTAACAGTAGCTGAAATTACAGTCCATTTTGATGGTAGAAATTTTAGTATATTAAGAGATTGATCAGTTTTAGGAATAAGATCAACCAATGTTGGTATATTTTTTACAATTTTATTCAACCTTCCAATCACTTGAGTGATTGTCTGGCCATAAATAATTATGAATTTATCAAGATTTAATTTTTTAATGTTGTATTAGATTTTATTTAAATTATCTGTACCATCATAATCAATATATACTATTGTCCGCATTTTATGTTTTTAATTACATTTTGAATCTTAGTAAAACTCATTAGGAACTAATCCATATATTTAAGAATTCATATCATTGGATTTTAGGACATATTCAATTTCTACAGTAGCATATCATTTTTATAGTTCTCATTAAATAATTTCATATGGACTGGTGACAATAAAATAAACATTTTGACCAAGATTTTTTATTTAAATATTCACCCGATCATTCTAGAACCCAATGTTTTCTACATAGAAACAAGGATCCCTATCCGCATACATTCCCTCTATATTATTATCCATTATAACCATTTGGAAAACATTTTTACAACATCAACCTGTTAGGGTTAATAACTCAATAATATCTTGATTTGATACCAATTATTGATCCATATGTAGTTACCTAATGACTTAAGAGGGAGGGGTGAATTGTGTTCTTGAAATTCTAACCCTAATTAAAATCATCCATTGAAAATTAATTTAGAATTTTGTTTGAGAAATAATGAAAATATAAAAATATATGTAAAATATTAGAACCCAAAGATCTTATAGTGTTTTGGGGAATAATATATCATATTTTACTATATTAATGATCTCTCTTCAATATTTAAAAATTTCACTATACATGTACTTTTCATGGGGCCTTGACATTTGAGTTATATAAATTAAAACTTGTTCAAAAAAGGTGTCATGATATTTTATAGGGATCAAAATTCTTAAAAGACCTATCCACAACCGTACACATTTATAATAAGGAGTGTTAACTTTAGATAAGATAAAAATTGTTGAAAATAGATTCAAATTCAGATCACATTTTCAAGAGGAAACTTGAAAAATATGACAGGTTCTTCCTGAACATTAATAAAGCTTCAATAAATAGCTCTATAAAATCTATCGACTATAGTTGATGTGTTATTCAAAGAATAGTAGAGTTTTGTTCGTTTTCTTCAAGAAATACTCTATTTTTTAGTGTTATTTCTTTCCTTAATATATATTCAAGATTTTGAATTTGAATTTTCATATAATATCTAACATTCCAAAACAAATAGAATAAACCAAAAATATAGGCTCTGTTCTCACATGTGACTTTCATTTTTGAAAATAGTAAACGCCAAGAATAATAATTTACTATAAACACAATAATTATTGGAACCACATGAATTCATGGAAATTAAATGATTATTTAATTCATTATTCCTTATCCAACCACAATAATTTATAAAAAAATAAAATTAGTCATGGAATTTTATTGAATTACTGAAATAATAATAAATTCCTTTGAAGAGAGAATAAATAATCTTAAAAAAATACTCAATTTGAATAATAAAATTTTTGAAAGAAATTATCTAACTCATAGATCATTTATATATTCAAAACTTTCAATGTCTTATAAAAAAATTAAATTATAACTGTAAATAATATCTTTACCTTGAAATAAATATTCAACTTCAAGAGATAGTATATTATTTATGATATCTCATCTATTCATAAAATAATACTATAGTCATAGGATAAATGAACTAGAAACACTACGATGTAAGATAATTTTAGTCCTAGCATAATTTTTTTTTTCATATTTTTATGATATTTTTAAGCTTTGTAGGATATTGTCATTCATATAATATTAGTACTTTGATTTTCTGAGCTCATAAGAGAAATTGGAACTTTTCCTGACAATTTGATCTTTATATGAAAAATGAATTGGACAAAATTCATGGATGCTATGAATTTATTATACCTCATATGATAATTATCAAGTCTACGATCTCTGTAGGATAATTTAGTTTATTAAGAAATATGAAATCTAATTTGAAGAATTTTTTCAATTGATATGATGATTTACTTTGATAGAAAATTGATTTCCTTCTAGTGTATTAAAATTAATAGCTCACATGATTTATTATTATCTCATATGATATTTTCCTTATAAAATTTATTCAACCTTGAAAAACACATATTTAATGAAAATTCTCCAAAATAAAGTATCACATAGGAAAAATCGTAATTTCTTAAAAACATAAGAAAATTTTATTAGTACAAAAAATAGGTATTTTGGGATCATAAAAACATATGAAATATTTATATATATTGGAAAAAATTAGTTTGTAAAATAGAAGAGTCCAATAAACTAATAAATCTATACATTATAATATAAAAAATATCACCACTATTTGTCTCCATGTGTAAGTGAAGTACTTTCACTTATCACCACCGCCAATCCTAAACTAGATCCATGGTCATCCATTATGGTCAAGTAGAACGTTATAAAAATATAATTAGTGTAATAAAATATTCCAAGTATATATCCTTCCTACACCCTATGAACAATATTTATAAATAAAATCATTTCAGGCTAGTTTGAAATAACGGTAGAGAGTAAGGCTTATATTTTACTTTAAAACAAACACCAAAACACTTTCATTTGAAATAATTTTCATAATACCAATAGAAATACATTTTCTAAATTAGAACAATATTTAAAAAACTATTTAAAGAAAATGGTACATTTAAATAAGAAGTAAAAAATTTTCAAAATAGATTTCAGAAATGTCCATGAAAAGGGGAATAAATAAAACCTTCATTTTATAAAAACTAGATGAACCAAGGTAAATTGTGAGTATAATATCACAAAAAAAATATAAGTGTGATACAACCACAAAAATCATAGATTCCTAAGATCCATAGGAATAATCTAGGATAAATCTAACATATTATTAATAAATAATAACTAACATCGAATATAAAAGGATCCACCCTAAAACTTGGTATTACTCTACTTGGCCCAACCAAGGGGTAAATCACATACACTGAGAAAAGTCTAATCCCAAAGACACTATACAGATAATGATACTAAACTAGTGTAGTAAGTTTACCGATATTTTCTACCTAGTTACCCATGTTTTCCGATGATATATAATTGTGGTGATCCAAAGAAGCATTTTATACAACATGATCAAATTAATAAACATATAAACCTTAATCCCACCTATGAAAAACATTCATAGAAACTACCCCTTTCAAAATAGAAATAAAACAATTTATAATGTTCCATAATGGGAAAAACTACACTTAATATAACATCAATATTTTCAATAAACCATATAGCACAAAAAAGGGTCCTATTTCAATGGTTATAATTTTCATAAAAAATATTTATGAAGTTTCAATTAGGCCTTATAAGCATCCTCTATAAAACACTTTATAAAGAAATCCCTTAACAACTAAATCACATAGTCATCATCAATCATCTAAAAATTTATGAAAATCTTATTAAAATTTAATGGATCCAAATCACACCCATAATTTCATAAATAACCCTTTAATTTTAGTTTGAAACGAAAAAAAATTTTATAAGTTAGATAATCAATCCAAAAAGAGAAATTGGGAATTTAATCTAGCACTAGGTTTATAGAATGGAAAACCATTTTATTCATTGGGAAACTAAATAAAATCCATTCAAATTAAATGAAAACTCAAGGGAATCAAACTTGTTTTTGATAAAATACTAGATATATATATAATGAAATCCAATTTTTTTTTAAAACATAGAATGGAAAACAAAATTAGTTATAGTTTTAAATTTAAATAGAAATACATGTGACAACTAACCTTGAATTTGTTACATTATCTCTTCCTAGTGTTATTACACCTTAATGAGGTCAGATAATATTTTAAAGAACACACGCAAATCCTAAATAAAAAAAATCTTATTAATTTCAAGTATACACAAGACTTAGGTCATAAATACAAGATTATGGAAATAAGAGAGAAGAATAAGAATAAGATAGTGAGATAAAGAAACTAGGAGGATATTACTATGAAAAATTTGCATCAATACTCAAATAAATATAATAAATCACCAAGGGGTAGAGGAACACTCAAAGGGAGAGGCACATGGGTGATATGGGAGTTGAATGAGAGATGAAAGGGGGTTTGAGGGGGGTTAAATTCGAGAAATGAATAAAGGTAATCTCTTATATTTTATAAAATTAGGCTCTCCACATGGTTTTCCAACATCTTTTACCATTCTGTGAACCAATCGTGTATATAACTCTAGAATATGGGGGGGGGGGTCATATGGTTTGGGACACACAGTTTTTAAAACTATGTTCCAACTTTATAACCACCACTATAATTTATTATTGGGTTTTCATGCTCATGTCGTACAATTTACAGTAACCATGCACAAACCATGATACATGAAAAATATCCCATTTCTTAAAATTTTTAAAGGTAAAACCCTGATAGAGAAAAATGTGTGAAAATAGATTAATTAATAAACAAATAAGGAAAATAGAGGTCCAAGTATAGAAAATTCATTCATTAATTACTATAATATAATGATATCTAATCACAATTTCTGTGCATTCACACAAATCTCCTTTCTGGTGAACCCCCAAAATCTATATAATGTCCATTAGTTAAATAATCCGTCCTTGAGAATAATGATTCCCACACAAATAAGTATCGGTTATCATATATCACCAGTATATAAGTCCCAAAATTTGAACATTTTCATAGTTTCTTGACACATAGATGTTTACTCGTATTTTGGGTCCCCTCTATATCCCTTTATTTCCCAATAATATCCACATTTTATGGATTTTGGTATATTTCATGCAACTTTAACATAATTATAAATAATTCCCCATGTTATCCCTCTTCCATTTAGTTAATATTGATTCAAGGTGACATGTCATTGACTATAAAAATATATTTTTACATGTACTTATCTATTATAATAGTGGTTGGATCAATCCCATGGGGAACGAAGGTGTATAAAAGGATTTATATTTTTTAATCTTTAAAAGAGAAAAACAAAGAAGAAAAATCATGAAAAAGTGTTTGATGATAAAATTAAATAAATAGTGATAATAAAGAAGCAAGATATAAGCTGTATAGAGACTCAAGAGAGGAAATCCAAATAACAACACAAACAATGAATGAATGAGGGTGATTTTTATGACTATTGTTTTTCTAATAGAAAATATATATTTAATTGAAATATATTTTCTATGTATTACAAAAGCTAATAACTGAATTTATAATACTCTTTATCAGTAAGTATTAGCCACCACTACACTAATTTGTACTTTCTATCGAGTAAAGAAATCAATTTAGCAATAAGAAAATGCATGATTTTATATCATCCTCTTAACTAAATATCATTTATCTTACAAATCTTCATTACAAAATGATCATTTCACTCAACCAATTAGTTAAAATTAAAAATTATTTAACTAAGATATTTTATGTAAAATGAATTAGAATACACTTTTCTAGCCAGTGCTCTAGTCAGTTTTAAGAAGAATGAAAGTTCAAATTGGTTATTTTTCTATTAGTATGTCAAATGAATATTAACTGATAAAATATAAGAAAATAAAGGTAAAATAAATTTTTTTCCAGGAAATAAAACAAAATAGAAAAGATAAATTCAACTAAACATCAAAAGTCAATATCCCATAAATTTCTCGACCAGAAATATTTTTTTTGGGAAAAAGATGAACTTTATTCTATATGAAAAATTTATACTACAAGACCCATGAAAAAATAAATAAAAGAAAAATCATAATCCACATTTCCCCCATAATTATTCTCTCACCCAACCCCTACAACAAAATAATAATTCATTATCATACTATTATTTTCAAGAGAATTTTAATTGAAAAAATAATTGAAACAAGATCATCTAAAAAACCAACACCATAAAATTTATTGCATAGGATCAATATCCATGAACCCACACATACTAATCATACACCACATCTTAAATCATTTCAACTAAGGAAACCTAATGGGGAACCCCCACCGATCAAATAACAAGCCACAATCGGATCATCACCGACCAGATTTTTTAACAAAAACACAAACTGAAACCAACAATAACTCACTAAAAAAAATAACCAATGACTACTACAAAAATACAAAAAAATGTAGTGGAAAATTATGGAATAAAAATACATATGATAATCCTCATAAACAAATGAATATTGAATATCATTCTCTATTTGATCCATTTGAGGCATCACTTGTGAAAATCAGATGCATGGTGGATCCCAGCTACTCTATCTCTAGAATAAGAGTCCCAACACTACTATAATGAACGAAAGAATAACTATTCATAGAACCTAAATCAAAATCCATTGAATCTCATCTTGTTGAAAACACCAATCTGGCACATACATATCCCTACACAACCACACCATGTCCAAAATAAAAAAATTCAATAATCCTCTAGAAAATAATTAAGAATGACGCATATGACTTGATATAAAACCCCAAACACCCTAAATAAAAGAGACTATAAAAAACACACACCAAGACATCCAAAAGATTCATCCTTACATAGTATCAAATTTTAGAATCTATAAACTCTAAATTCTAAACCAAGAAAGGTGAATACCTACTAATTCATATAAAAGTTGGGTTGATGGCCACAATATCACCAAACCACCCACAACACCATACCTTGGTAATAAGAAAAAGAGAGAATTTAATCACTAACTAATTCCTCCATGACTAAATCATGCATATCATTAAACAAGTCCTCCATGACTGCATCAAATATAACTACACTAAAAATACCCATGGAACCCTCAATACTGATGGAGTTTTTTTTCAACTTCCTTGGTAGGTGGTTAGTGTACCAACTCCACCCACTAAGAAATTATACCATGGGTAATACATTTTCTAGAACTGTACCTTTGATAACTATGGGTGTAGGTGGGGATTGATGATAGTTTTTTGAGAAGTTGTGTCAAATACCGACTCCTCCCACCATGCATATAAAAGGAGGCATTTGGAGTGATTCCTATATTCATTAGATTTGATCTAAGAGAGCTCATTATATCTGATGAGTGAGCATTGTGAGATCCATGTGCAGAGAGTGATTTTTTTAAATATTTTTTCAAGTTAAAATAATGCCTAGTTTATTTTTCCATTCTATTTCTCTATTATTAGTGAATCACAGTAAGTGATATCAAATCCATTTGTAGAGAAATAGTGGTGAACAGAGGAGATTTTCTAGTGACTAGAAAATTCAGGTTACCCAGATTGGTTTTTTGAATTAATATTATTTAATTTGTTGTTGAGGTGATTCTTACAGTGTAAATAACATTAAAAAATGGATCCAAAACGAGATCCCTAGGCTTAGTCAAAGGTTGGTCAAATTTTAGGGTGCTATAGTACCCCCTTGATGGAGAAGGCGCCACTGTTCCATCACAGGTTATATTTATAGTGATATTCAAGTAGCTTCTATGGTGCACCACATTGGTTCCATGTCATCTCTACATCGATATCACATCATTGATCAATCTCATCCACTGACATTGATTTGATAATATATTTATCAATTGGTGATCATTTTCAATGATCCCGAATTCTATTCCATCATTTTATAAAATTATAAATTCAAATGTGAGATCCATTTTTCTAGATTCAACACCAATATTTAAAGAATTTAATTCCAATGGTGGGACCATCAGTGTGGGGTGGTTGAGGGACAGGAAGCAGAGGCTGAAGGTAAAGTAGAGGAAGGTCCATAGATGGAAGGAAACTATCATAAAAGAATTTCCATTATGGCATAGAGGGACACTTGAAGAAGAAATATTGAAAGTTTCTACAAGAATAAGGACAAATTAGAAACCAAAAAAGAAGAAATGGAAATGTATATGTGAAAATCGCTGAATAGATCATGTTTTTATCCAATAATAAAGAAGTGATATGATTTCTTACATCAAGATATGGCATATAATGGGTAGTCGATACTATAAAATCATAAAACAACACTCCATATCAAGAGTATTTATTGACGTACCAAGTTTTTGACTTTGGTGTAGTCAATATGGGGAATACCAGTTCGTTGGATATTGTTGGTACGGGTGATATCCATGTTAAGAAAAATGTTGGATACACAATCACCCTGAAGGACGTTCGACATGTTCCAAGTCTTTATAACAACATGTTATCAATGATATACTTTAAAAAACAAGGTCATGACAATATCTTCAGTAATGGATCATGTAAAATGATAAAAGAATCCATCATCATCACTCAAGGACACATATGTTGTACGTTGTACAAAACTCATGTGATGATATGTAAATACAATCTCAATACTATGGAATGAGAGACATCATCCAATATGTGTCATATAAGACTTGAAAACATGAGTTAATAAGGGTAATCTACCATGATGATAAAGATGTACATCAATGTTTACACAGATGAGTCACTTGATGCTTGCAAAAATTGCTTCTAAGGGTAGAAGTATAGAGTCTAATTCAATACTACTTCACTAAGGAGATCTGTGTTCCTAGATATGTTCCACTTTGATGTATAGGGTCCCATAGAGATGGATTTAATATGAGGTAACAAATATTCTATATCCATTATTGACGACACATCTTAAAATGTGTGGGTGTTCTTATTGTTGATGAATGACCAAGTATTAGCGAACTACAAGTTGTTATATTCTGTGGAAAAGAATGAAAATAGAAATAAGATAATGTGTCTTCATTTAAATAATAATGGATAGTAAATATCCATATAATTTTATTTCTATTGCAGGAGTAATAGTATTTTACATGAGAGGATGGTCTCATGCACCCCAAAACAAAATAAAGTTATAGAAAGAATTAAAAGAACCATCATGGAGAAGGTTATAATAATGAGGCGTTTAGAAAATATACCCAAAATATTCTAGGGATAATTTTTTAGATTTCATGATAAATCTTCAATATATCATTATTGGTCCCTCTGAATTTTGAGATTTCATAGAAGATATGGTCTGGTGAATATCCCTCTTAATTTAATTTATGGGTATTTGGATGGTTTGAATTTTCACATTCTTCCAAAGAGATTATAAAGAATATATAGGAGAGATCTACTCCATAAATCTTAATTGGCTATGGATATGAGGAGTTAAGATACAAGATTTGGGATCTAAAAGAAAAAAATGTGATTAAAAGCAAAGATGTCATGTTCCATGAGAACTAAATGGTCATGGAAATTAAAAATCCCAAAATGTCTTGATGGGAATGTTTTAAGGAATTAATTCATGATCCAAAAACTTTTACCTTACCACCGAAGAGGAGGAGGTTTAAGAAGACTCTCAGTTGTAGACTAGGAGGTGGAGGAGGAGGATATTGATAAGGGGAGACTCAATCTTATTCATAATAATTTGTAGAACCATCAAATGAGGTAGGTGATGTTGTGTTGTTTCACTAGTTCAAAGATATTCACGAGGATGGATTTCATCAATAAAATATTTGGATTCAGAGTACCTATTGATGAATTACGAGGGGCACCCATAGGATACTAGGAAGTAGTGTCTCATCTTGATAAACTCAGTTGGTTGCATGCAATGGAGGATGAGATGGTTTCTTTAGTGAAAAACTAGACATACAATTTGGTGGAACTACCCAATGGAAAGAAGACACTGAAAAAAGAATGGATATTCATATTGAATATTTATGGTAGTAAAAATGAGTTTTGGAAAAAATCTGGGTTGGTAGTCATGGGATTCCTTCAGAAGAAAGGAGTTGACTTTAACTAGATCTTTTCACCTGTGGTGAATATTGATTTAATTTGAGTATATTTAATATTTTTGGATAACTTGAACTTTAAGATTTAACATTTGTACGTAAATATAGATATTTTCATGATGAATTCTCTAAGGATATATAAATGAAACAAACTTAAGGTTTTATGGTTTTTGGACAAGAAAACATCATCTGAAAATTAAAGAAGATCTTATATAGACTAAAAAAAGATCTCAGATAGTGGTACAAGAAGTTTGAATAATTCATGGTGAGTCATGGATATAAGTGTACACAAGAAGAACAATGTGTTTACTTAAAATAATTTTAAGATGGTAACTTTGTTTCTCTTCCACTTTTTGTTAATGACATTTTGATCATTGAGAAGGATGTAGAAAATATCATCCAATTAAAGGATTTATCCAAGTCATTTGGTATAAAAGACTTGGTGGTAACTCATCAAATTTTGGAGATGTAGTTCATTCATGAAAGAAATAAGTGGTTGTTATGGATATCTTGGGAGAATTATGTTGAATGGGGTCTGAAATATTTCAACATGGATGGAGCCAAACTAGTGAGAATTACTCTTTTCAATCATTTGATGTTAAAAAAGTGGTCATGTTAATCATCCAAGGAAGAAATTTATGTGATTGAGATGATACCATACATCTCATTAGTTTGATGCTTTATGGACACTATGGTGATTATGAGGCCAGACATTACCCATATAGTGGAAATTGTGAGATTATTTTTATAAAATATCAATAAGAACCAGTAGGATAATATCAAGTAGATTTTGAGGCATCTTGAATCTACTTAAAATTAATTTTGTTATATTAAGGAGGTTACCCTATCTTGGAGGGATATGTAGATGCACAATTGGATGGAGATCCCAATAGTCAGAAGTTTAAATTAGTATACATCTATACCTTTATAGGAGGAGCTGTATCATGGGAGTCAAGGTTATAAAAGTGTGTCACTTTATCAATGACATAAGAAAAGTAAATTTCTACATAGGAAGTTTGTAAGAAGATGTTGTGGATAAAAAATTTTCCTCAAAATATTGGATTCAGCTAGAAGGAGTACAAAGTTCAATGTGATAGTCAAGGTGTTTTGTACTTGAGAAAGAACTCCATGTACCATTATCGAATGAAGCACATCAACATTCTCAATCATTGGATACATGTGGTAAATGATCAACAGTTGCTGCAACTTCTGAATATTCACACGAAGGGGAGCCTAGAAGATATAATGAAAAAGGTGGTTGATCAAAGGAAGATGGAAATTTATAGATTCTTTATTGGATTACAGCTGGAGGAGAGAATTAATGGAGTTTTTTACAATTCCCTTTGTAGGTTTCTAGTGCACCGAATCTAACCACCATAAACTTATCTCATGGGTGATGCATGTGCTAGAACTATACCTTTGGTAGCCATGGCTGGAAAGGGTTAGTGGGGGAGTTGTGCCAAGCATGGAATCCTCCAACCAAGTCTATAAAATATTTTATTCCAAATATTCAATTAAATTTACAATTAATTAAAAACCCTCAAACAAAAAAATTTCATAACAATTATTATTTCAATTTAAAATAAATAAAAACACAGAAAAATTTTGTTAAAAAATATATAAAAATTGAAATTAAAAAAAATTAATCATTATAACATCAAAATAAATATTTAAACCACTTATTCAATGGATATAATTTTCCACACAGTTTAAAATATAAATCATTTTCCAATTGAAATACACCTTTAAAAAAATATCAAGAAAATGTTTTTAAAATGTTGTTTCACCATGTATAAAATTAGGTCACATAAAATTCCTTCAAACTTAGTTCATTAATTGTCATAAATAAATTTTTCCACCATAATCAACATAGTGGCAATTAAAATAAAAAATGAATTACTACAATGAAAATAATGATATAACTTTTACAATGTCTTTTAACCTTTAAAAGGGATGATAAAATTTGAATTTTTTGAAAGGAATTGAAAAAACATCATTCATGCTTTCAAGTGTTTCTTTAAACTTCTCTTTTTATCAATGGTAAAGCACACACCTGCAAATCATTTTTTTTAATTTTCTAATGGCCGGTTTGAGGGTAGCCGGTTCCCATGAATGGTAAAGCACACACATGACTCAATAATAAACACATAATTAACCACAAATATAATTAATTAAATAACACTCATAAAAGAGTGATGGATGATTAATTTCAAGTAATAAATAATAATTTAGCACAATCAAAATGAACTCATCTATCAACTTCAAAATACTATATAGAGCATGAGTTTCTTTTTCATACTATATGAATGCATAATTTAAAACTTTCAAACCAATCAAGAATTGAAAATTCAATTTAAAACATAAAATATAATCCCAAATTTTCACTAAGAATGAATTTAAAAGTGAGTAATATAAAAGATGGAACCACACCCACACAATTGATTATATTGTTAATTATATTATTTATTATTAATTATAATATTACTTCATAATTATATTATTAATTATTAATTATAATATTAATTAATAATATATATAAATTATATTGTTAATTAATAAATATATTAATGGTATTATCATTTAATAATTATCTTAATTACATAAATAATTAATAATTATTTCACAAATTATTAATATTTTAAATAATTATTAATTATTAGTTATGTAATTATTTATTAAATATTTTAAGTAGTTGTTTTTTAGTTATTGATATAATTATTTACATTAATTACATTATTTGTTATTACAACTTTCACACTAGACTTGAATGCAGTTCACGCCTTCAATAGGGGGTCTCCATTCACACTTTTTGAGACTCATTTTTTCAAAAAATAGATCATTTTCCAAAATTTTAAAGAAAAACCAAGTTTTTTTGTTTGGTTTTGACAATGTGGCATGCATTTTAAAATAAAATAACAATTTTATATTGGAAACATACACTTTGAGTCATATCAGCTACATCGTGTGTCAGATTTATGTGTGGTTGATTCTTAGAGATAAAAAATTAATTATAGATCATTTTCCTAAAGTACCAAGAAAATATGAGTTAGTTTTATTGGTTTTGGATATGTGAATCACATTTTAGATTAAAGTGACACTTTTATATTAAAAATAATAAATTTGTGTCATACCAGTCACATCATGTGTCATATTGACATGCAGTTGATTCTTACACATAAAAATGAATGAGAGATTATTGTTTTAAAGTATCAATATAATATGAGATATTTTTCTCATTTTTGGATATGTGAATTACAATTTAGAATAAAATAAACTTTTTATATTGAAAATAAGAACATTTAGTCATACCATCCATATAGTATATCATATTGACATGTGGTCAATTATTACATGTAAAAAATGAATTATGGATCATTTTTCTAAAGTATCAAGATAATTGAAACTCATTTTCTTGGTTTTCACTATTAGAATAACATTTTAGACTGAAATGGAACTATTATTTTGAAAACATGTAATTTGAGTCATACCAGCCACATCATGTTTCATATTTATGTGAATTTAATAATTACAAATAAAAAATGAATTATGGATCTTTTTCATAAAGTATCAAGACAATTTGTGCTTGTTTTCTCAGTTTTGGCTATGTGAATCACATTTTAGACAAAAAATATACCTTTATATAGAAAATAATAATTTTTTTTCCTACCATGCACATCATGTGTCAAATTTATGTGAAGTAGATAATTACACATCACAAAAAAATTATGAATCATTTTACTTAAGTATCAAGACAATCCAACCTTGTTTGGTCAGTTTTGGTTATGTGAGCCGTGATTAAGACTAAAATGAAACTTTTATATTGAAAATAAGAACTTTAAGTTATACTAGAATTGTAATTTGTTGGATTTACATGTGGCTGATTAATAAAAATAATAAATGAAATTTGGAATTTTTTTAAATTATCTAGATAATCTGATCTTTCTTTCATGGTTTTGGCTATGTGAATCTTGTTTTAGACTAAAATGACACTTTTATATTGAAAATAAGAACTTAGAGTCATAATGAGTCACATCATGTTTTAGTTTTATGTGAAACCAATTATTTAAAATAAAAAATTAATTATGGATCATTTTAATAAATTATAAAGACAATCAAATCTTTTTTTCTTGATTTTGGCTATCTACATTGTGTTTTAGACTAAAATGACAATGTTTTATTGAAAACATCCATTTTGAGTCACACCGACCACACCGTGTATCATATTGTCATGAAGTAGATTAATATACATTAGAAATAAATTATGCATTTATTTCATAAATTATCAAGACAATATGAGCTAATTTTCTCAGTTTTGGCTATCTGAATTGTGTTTTAGATTAAAATGACCCTATTATAATGAAAATAATCACTTTCAGTCATACCAGAAACATCATGCGTTAGATTGTTGTGAGGTATATTCAAAAATGTAAAAAATGAATTATGGATCATATTCATAAATTATTAAGACAACATGAGATTGTTTTCATGGTTTTGTATCTTTGAATCATGTTGTAGACTAAAATAACACTTATATTAAAACATGCACTTTGAGTAACGGCCACTTCGTGTGTTAGATTGATATGAGGTTGATTTATACACATAAAAAATCAATTTTGGATCATTTCACTAAAGTATCAAGAAAATATAATACCTTTTTATTAGTTTTGTCTATGTAGAATGTGTTTTAGCATAAAATAACACCTTTTAATGTGAAAGTAGACACTTCGAGTCTTACAAACTACATTGTATGTCATATTGACATGAATTTGATTCCTATAAATTAGAAATGAATTATTGATAATTTTACTAATGTATAAAGATAATATGAGCTCATTTTATTGGTTTTGGATATCTGAATCATGTTTTAGACTACAATGACACTATTATATTGAAAACCTGAACTTTGAGTCATACCGGGCACGTCATTTATAAAATTTATGTGTGGTAAATTACTACATGTAATTAATGAATTATGGATAATTTTAATAAAGTATAAAGATAATTAGATCTTTTTTCTTTGTTTTGGATATGCAATTTGTGTTGTAGACTAAAATGACACTTATATTGAAAACACACATTTTGAGTCATACTAATCACGTCATGTGATGCATTGATGTGTGGTCAATTCTTACACATAATAAATTAATTATTGATCATTTTACTAAATTATCAAGATAATATGGCCCCATTTTATTGGTTTTGGCTATATGACTTGTGTTTTAGAATAAAATGACACTTTTTAAATGTGTAAACATGCACTTTAAGTATTATTGGTCACATTGTGTGTCATATTGATGTGTAGTCAATTCATACACATAAAAAATGAATTATGGATCATTTAATTAGATTATGAAGACAACTGTGATCTTTTTATTAGTTTTTTCTATGTGACACATGTTTTGGGTAAACCAGCACTTTTTTAACGTGAAAACATGCACTTTGAGTCATACCAGCCACATCGTTTGTCATATTAACATGTGGTTGATTCATACCCATAAAAAATGAATTATGGATAGTTTACATAAATTATCAAGAAAATAAAATATATTTTTCTCATATTTTCTTATATGGATCATTTTCTTGATAAAATGACACTTTTATATTGAATACATGCTATTTGATTCATACCTCCCATGCCATGTGTTGGATTTACATTCGGTCAATTCCTACATGTGATAAATAATTTATGGATAATGTTTGTAATATATTAATGAAATTTGATCTATTTTCCTGTTTTTTTCTTTGTGAATTGTTTTTAGACTAAAATGGTGCTTTTATATTGAAAACATGAACTTTGAATAATGCCAGCCACATCGTGTGTCATATTGATGTGCGGTTGATTACAAAATGTAAAAAATAAATTATAGATCAGTTTTCTAAAGTATAAATACAATCCATACTCATTTTCTCAGTTTTAGAAATCTAAATATTGTTTTAGAATAAAATGAAACTATTATATTAAAAATAAACACTTTGATTCATACCATCCACATCATGTGTTCGATTGATGTGGGGTCAATTCATACACACCATAAATGAATTATGGGATGTTGTATTAAAGTACCTAGATAATATGAGCATATTTTTTAGGTTTTGGATATCTGAATTGCATTTGAGACTAAAATGAAACTATTATATTTTAAAAATACACTTTGAGTCATATCAACCGAGTCGTGTGTAAAATTTAGGTGTGGTCAGTTTTTACACATCAAAAATGAATTATAGATCTTTTTTCTAATGTATCAAGACAATTTATGCTTCTTTTCTCAGTTCTATATATGTGAATCATGTTTTAGACATAAATAAATTTTTTATTGCGAACATTCACATGGAGTACTATTTTTCACATTGTTTTTCATATTGATGTGTGGTTAGTTCATCATGATCTATATGAAATTAAAAAAAAATAAAAACATGATAGGTAATCACCTAAACGTGATGGTGGAAATTTTTTGATGCCACATACTTTTCCCACTCATCTTTAATCAAATCCACTTATTCATTGGCTTACATATATTGTCATAAATACTAGAAATACTAAAAAAAAATATACAAACAAATGATTAAAAAATATTTTAGATGAAATTTTAATTACATTCAAAAATACATATTTAGTTATGTTATTTTTCATGGTATTTTATATCTTTAATAAATTTACAAATTTAATCTGCATAATCATTGTTTATATTTTTCTTCATAAACTACAAAAACATTGAACAAAATAATTAAATTATTTTCAAATATGTTTTGATAATTAAATATTACTATATATACCTTATCCTATCTCCATTGGTAAAAATCCATAGGCTTTATGTTTCTAGTCACTGACCCCATGCTATGGTTTATATGATATATATAGATCACCCTATTGAAACAAAATTCTCAATAAAACATAAAATAAAACACATAATATGATGTTTATCTATAAAATTTTGATTTTAGTGCATTAGTAATTCATAATGGGTATCATGTGTGGTTGATTTTTTGGAAATATATGCTTTGGATCTAAAAATTATGTATTCAGGGTATGAAAATTGAGTATGGTGAGAATCCAGTTCTTCCAAAAAAATCAAAAAATAAGTAATGAAATAATTAAAATATGTTTTATATGATTATATTATATATTTTTACCCCTAAATTATAGAATTAAAAAAGAGTTTATCATCTATTATTTTCTTTTAAAATGTTTCCCTTAGTTTATCTTTTTTTCCAATTTCTTTCATTTCCAAATTAACATATGGTGTTGAAATGATAGCAAGAATAATGAGTTAAAATTTTTCTTCATAGGGTTTTCCCTTTATATAGTAGTAATTATAAAACTATATAAAATATGAATAGTTATTGACCATAATAAATATATTAGATAATTTTTTGGATTAATATATTATGAAATTGTACCACATGTACGAATTCACAATTGAGACTCCCAACCATCAAAAATAATAATTTTATTTATACTCTTGAGACCAATCACATCTATAATTATATCTGAAAATATTTATTCTTTATATTAAATTTTTAACACATTTCTATTTCTGAATATTGTATCTTCATGAACTTTTAATATTAAGATATCAATCAGTGGAACTAGTGGGGAAAATTTACTATCGAAAAATTCTTTTGATTTTATAGTCGATGCACTAGATTTTTTTGACCTAACCTTCTAAACCTATTAATTTTATCTCTAAAACCCCTTTCATAATTTATTATTATTTTTAATTTTTTAATTGTATTTATCCATATTTTTGGATATCAAGCCAAATAAGTCTTGAATTGTAAAATTTTTGAATTTCTACATAGGTTCACGATTGGTGCACAGTTACTTGAAACTAAACTCAAATTGTGTGGGTACGTCTATAATTTTTATAAATTCAATAGAATAGTCAAAATGTAGTTTCTATAACCATTTTCTCTACACATGCGATGTTTCCAGTATTTCTAGAGGAGGCACATAGTTTGTCCAACCACGTGACCAAACTATATGGAGTGCCCAAACCTTAAAAATATTGGATTTTATGATTTTTCATCTATTTTACACTAAAACCAACATAATACTGTCCTCATACCATTTTCACTCAAAAAAATTACTAGGAGGTTTTGTTTGTGTGCAGCCTACCCCCTCCCATTCCCTTCAGTCTTCAGTTCCTTCTCTGATTCTTATTACGATCTTCTTTGGTAATGGGTTCTCCTCCTCTGCTCTCCTCTATATACATTTCTTCTTGGGTTTTTTTTCTTCTCTTCCAATACTCACGTGACATGGAAAAACCATAATGGATTGGGAGGGGGGGGGGGGGGGGTTCTTTTGGCCAGTTTTTGGTTCTTAGGGTATACAGGGTTTGATTAAGTCATATTCTAGCCACGACTGTTGAAGGTGAGGTGTTATACATAATATTAAGGTAGGGTTTATTTTGTTCTTATTCATTACCCAAATTTTAATTCTTTATTTTGTAAATCATAGTTTCCTTTTTGTTCATTAGGGAACCATAGACCTCATTGAGGTCAATATGAGCCACTAATGTCAAAGATGATAAGTTTTGATGTAGGTTACTTTATGTACAAATATTTAAATTCAAAACTATAATTTATTTCTTATTTTATTGGGGTTTTTTCATTATATAGTTAAGTAAATAAATTATAAATTTTTTTTGATGAATAAATATGTCATTTCTTATGTTTTTCATGTTTTACTATGCTTTGGACATGGGTTTTATCTAATGAAGCATGTTTCTGAAATATATTTTGAATTTTTAGGCATACCAAAAGATTGATTTATCTTCCAATTTTTTTTATTTATACAAGATAGAGATATCAAGGGTGTTTGGTATTTCAGTTAGTTTTCTATAAAGTTTGTGTTTCACATTTAGTTTCCAAAGAACTTCAAATTGGTTTATAATTATCTTCATTATTTTCAAATATGACATATTCTCATCTCCATATATATACATAGGTATATTATTTATATATATTCACACAAGGTTGGTTGAATATGTATATTGGGTCGAGAAGTATTTATTTATATATTGAGTTGAATATGTTCCTAGGTGTGAAGGGTGGTTTTGGAACATGAAGGCTATGATTTAAAATTGGTTTTCTATGTTATCAATGTTTCTTCCCAAATTTCAAGGTCTAATTGAAAATTTCTAAAGTTTTTCAAAAAAATTAGGTGTACTCCAATGGAATCCCATATATTTATATATTTTTTTGGACTTGTATTGATGTTATTGGAATTTTGATATGATTCTAAGAAATTAGATTCACATTGGTAGTACAAAGAGGGGTGGTGTTATTGTATGTTTACTTTTCACTATTGTGTGATTTAGTTTTGGTTTTTCTATTACACCTCCCTTATATATTTAAGTTATGGGAAAGAAACATGGATATCCTGGGTATCTAAGGGGTTAAAATAGGACTAGAATGATGGGATTAACCCCCCTACATAGCAGTATTATGCTACAACACTAAATAATATATGATGATGTGGATTGGTTGACCTAATTAGAATAACAAACCTTTATTTCGGCGGTCAATTGCTGAGAGTATAAGGATCCTAGTTCTCAAAAAACCCAAGCTAATTAGGCATTTCCCATGGTGATTTATTCTATTTACTATAGTTTCTATTGTACTATACTCAAATACCCTTTTTTATCTCCCCTTGTATGTCTAAAATGATAAAAATATTTTTTTACTTCCCTCTATTTATAGAACCTTGTGATATGCTTTATACTATTTTCTTTCACACTAAAAATATTCTATCATCGCATGTTCCTCCTTACGTACGAGTTTTGGGAATGTTTATCAGTATTTAGATTTTTTTTGGAAATAAAAAATGGAAATTGGTTTTTGAGAAGCATCATATTGTTAATTTTTTTAAAATGAAATGAAAACCCTATGTTCATATATTTATATTTTTAAACAAGTATGAAATAGTTTTATCTTTAAAGGTGAGGCATAGGGTGTGGTTTTTCTTTTGGAATCCCCACTAGGAATTTTTATGCTCTCACCTATATCTCTATCATTTTTAGTTACAGATTTGACCCATCATTTATTCTTGAACATAGGGGTATTTTAGTTCTTGTATGTTTAAAGGTGACTCGAATAGTCATTGAAAGGAAGTTACATTTTTAGCATATTTTTTAATTAAATTTCCTTTTTCAAACCATACCTATAGGATTTTATTACTTTCTACAAATGGGAGGTAGCTATAGTTTCTAGTAGGTAAAGAAAATCCGTTGGAGGGATGTATTTACCTTATAGAAGAGGGATATCAGATGGTGAGGGATGTTTTTAGTGCTTGCTGCTATTTATTTCATTATTAGTTTAGATATTAGGTTGTTGCTTTATTTATTTTTATTTAGCATATATGTTTGATGTGTAGATGGGTCCCCATTACAGGATTTTATTTAATTTTTTATGCTACTTTTATTAATTATTTAATAGGATAAATCATTACCAAGTGGTGGTTCCTTGATACCCAAACACTTATTCCAACCCATTGAGATCAAGAACAAACTTCAACAATTATTGTGGTTTTTTTGAGCATCCAACAAAGGGAACACTTGGATTTGTTCATGAAGAAATTGGTATTAGAGTATTCAAGTTATTTTCTCTATAGGAACCTCAGATCTCTCATTAGTATCCATTGTTATTTGGGTTATTTGGTAGATAAAGATAGAATCATCTGGGCTCAGAAGGTAGGTTCTGTGTTGGTTCTTGATCACCATTACTCATGATTAAAAATAATTTACATTGGGATGTCAAGAATTTGATTTTAGTTTTGATATTTTATATTGGAATGGAATGAGAGTTGATCTTGTGGTACACAGTGAGCTCACATAGATTGGTAACCTGATTGTAGGAAACGTACATGGTTCTGTGTTACTATCAGTGATAGTTTTGTGGTTGAAACATGGTCAACCAATCACTGTGGTCAATTCAAGAATAATCAATAGTCCCTTATTGGTTGGTTTATATTGTGTATTATTTGTTAATTGAGTTTTACTAAAGTTATTTAAAGGATTTGGGATTTTAAAGTGGGATTCAAGATTTTTTTAATATTTTAAAAATGAAAGTGTGTGTTTTGATATGGTTTTTTAGTGGTTAAAATTAGTTTTTAAATTAAAATGGATAATTTTGTGATGGTAAATGTTCTATAGAATTATTTTTTTTGGTTTTTTTGGAAATATTATTTAAAATAATGAGAATCTAGTTTTGAAAATTTAAAAAGGGATATTTTTAAAGATAATATCAAATAAATGGGGTTTCATAAATTGTAAAATGGATTTAGCAATGACAAGGTGCTTTAAAATATGTCCTTTAATGAAATTCATCAGTTTTAAAAATGGTTAAAAGGTGAACTTTCAAAATTTTAAGTAAGGTGGTGTTTTTATTTTTCGTAAGTGGGATTTATAAATTTAAAATTATTTGACTTATTTTAATCTAATGTTTATAAAATTCATTAAAATAAATTTGGTCAGGTTTTTTTCAAAGGGGGATGAAATTTTTTCTTGGTATTTTTTTTTCAAAATGAGTCTTGGAACTTCAAATTAAATTTTGAGGATTTTAAATGGAAAATAGGTAGTTTTGTAAAGATGTTTTATTTTTAGTGAATTGTGTTTTTACTTTGAGTTTATGATTCATGTTGGGATCATTTATTTGGATTTTGAAATCATGAGTCAATGAACTCATGCATCATGTTATTTTGATTATACCCTAAAAAATTCTCAATAAAGAGCAGATGATCAATCTCTAGGGTTCCTTCTTTGGTTTTATAAGACAAGATTATTTTTGAAAATCTATGATGGTTATCATTTGGTGGTTTTATCTTGTTATGTTTGAGGTGGATAGAATATTTGAGGAAATTTTGAATAAGTGTTCCTATGGGAATTCCTGTTTGAAAAATCTTTATGGTTAATTGGTGGTTTCAGTGATTATCAATGTTGATGAGTTTTATACCTCGATGTTGGGATCATCTATTGAATAGGGAAGTCGTGGGTGAGCAGGTGGGATGGATGTGAGGGGTGATTTATTTTTATGGATGATTGTGTTCACCAAGGGTCGATGTTCTATGATTTCAAGGTTTTCCTCCCTTAAACCAAGACTGGATCCATGTTGATTTTGTTGAGGCATGTTTTGTTTAGGGTATTCTTAGATGTATCTTGTATTCTTTTCCAATTGGTTGGTCCTAATTGTCTATATTTTGGGTGGTAGTTCTTCGAGTTCTTGGTTTTAGTGTTTATGGTTTTTGGGTGGTTCCTTGTTTGAAATGTATTAGGTCTTGGAAATGGTTTTGAGGATGACTAGGTTTTGATGGTTTATCTTAGGAGCCTTCTGTGCTCTTACCCATTTCCTATTACTTTAGGTTAACTAGGTTATCTATCCATATTCACTCTCTAGTTTAGATTGTGGGATTTCTTTTTTTTGGTTTCCTTTGTGGCAACACTAATTTTTGATATGTCAGTCTTCCTTATTTTAAGAATTCAATTTTAATGGAAGCATATTTTTGAGAAATTTTGATTTTTTAAGTGAAGTAGTGATGTTTTTCATCCCTTGCATCATTTCATGTATCTTGGTTCTCATCCAGACATGTGAGTTTGTTATGTCTTAAGAAATAAATGTCTGACCAGAGTCCTTATATAGAGGGGAGACCACCGTAGAAGGATCCCACTGTGAAACCAGCTTCCTTGATTTTATATTGGGGTAATTACTTATTTATGTCCCACCAAACCTTGATTATAGTAGATTAGTTCACCAGGACCATTTTTCATATGAAAAATTCTCATGGAGGTCTAGAATAGACCATGATGATTTTATTTGGTGATTTCTATGTTAGGGTTCATGGTTTTCCTTGTTTTGAGGTCATTTTTGGAAATATGAGTCTCTTTCATTAATTATTTTACTGGATGGTTAAAATTATTTGGTTTCACTAGCTATTTATTTGGATGGTGGTTTAGTTTTTTATGATGATCTCTTATAATATTTTGGATTTTTAGGTTCTATATTTTTAAGAGGAAGTGGAAATTAGTCCTTTGGTATTTTGGTTTTTGAGTCTCATATTGAGTAGTAGTTTTTATTTACTTTTGTTTTGGAAGGTTTAATATATTTAAAATTTATAGGGGAATAAAACTTCATGGTGGGGAGAATATTAACACCTCGACCATAATTTATTGATTATTTTTAATTATTTAATTATATGTAGTGTCATTTTTTAATTTCAATCCAAACCAGTTTTAGATTTTAAAATTTGGGATTTTCTATATAGGTGGGTGGTTAGAACATGATTTCCCTAACTATGCACCCTAACTGTGTAATGCATCCAATCTTCATAGGGGAGGCGCACATTTTGTCCAACCATATAGCCTAACTTTGTATAGTTTCCAAAATTTTTAAAAAAATGCGATTTTACATTTTATACTGTTTTCCTCCTTAAATTCAGTCTAAGCCTATACTCATCCAATTTTCACCCAAAACCAAGCCCCGGAGGGCTTTCTCATCTATGGCCTCCCCTACCCTCCCTTTGCTTATTGATTTTTTCTATGATTTTTATTGTGATATTTTTCAGTAAGGTTTTGTACTCATCTTCTCTCCTCTATTTCCTTTTCTTCTTGATTTTTTTCTTCTACTATACTACTCCCATTCCATGGATTAATTATAATATATTTAGGGTTTTTTGTTGTATTTTGGTTCCTAGAGTTCGTGGGGTTCTATTAAGTCTTGTTCTACCCATAACAAATGAAGGAAACAAGTTTACCATCATATCCTGTTAGGTTTTCTTATTTTCTTATTATTTTGAAAAAAATTAATTAGGTATTTTGTGATTATTAGTTTCCTTTGTGTTCATTAGGGTTTCATGGACCTCCTTGAGGTATATTTGAGCCACCATTGTAAAAGGAAACAAGTTTTGATGTTGGTTACCCAATGTCTGATCCTTTAATTTGAAAAATATAATTTTTTGTCTATTTTATTTGGTTGTTTTCATTATATTATGAAGTAAATAAATTATAGAAAATGTTTTTTAGGAATAGCAATCGTCTCTTTCATGTTTTCCATGTTTTTATGATTTGTTCATTAATTTTATTTAATGAAACTTGTTTTTTATTTTTTTGAATGGTTAATCATACCAAGAGATTGATTTATCTTCAAAATTGTTTTATTTATAAAAGATAGAGATATCAAGGATGCTTTGGACTTTTGAATAGTTTTCCATATAGTCCTAGTGGCATGTTTGATTTCTAAATATCTTCAAAGTGGTTTATAATTCTCTTATTATGTTTAAATATGATTTATTCACACTCTCACAGACAAACATATATATATAGGTATCTACTTTGTAAAACTTCACACAAGGTTGGGTGAAAATATACGTTGGTTTAATGGGTATTTATATATTATTTAGGTGAATATGTTTCTAGGTGTGAAGGGTGTTTTTGTAACATGAAGGCTATGATTTAAAAGTAGTTTTCTAAGTGTTCAATGTTTCTTTCCAATTATCAAGGCTCGATTCTCAATTTCTAAAGTTTTTTAAAAAATGAAGTGAACTCCAATGTAATCCCATAATTTTATGTATTTTTTTGGACTTGTATTAATGTGATTGGAATGTTGGTATGATTATAATAAAGGGTATTTGTATTAGTAGTGTAGAGAGGGGAGGTGCTGTTATATGTTTTATTTATACAATTGTGTGATTTATTTTTGTTTTTTCTACTGCAAATTTCTCATGTAGTTTATTTATGGGCATGAAACATGGGGATATTAAGTATCCAATAGGGAATAATAATACAAGTACGCTAGGAATGACCCTCCCCACCTAGTAGGATTATGGTACAACACTAACTAAACTATGATGATGTTTAATAGTTGGCTTGAATAGGAGAATGGACCTTTATTTACATGGTCAATCATTGAGAGTATAAGGATAACAGGTACACCCTAACCCAAGATAATTAATGATTTACCATGGTTCTTTCTCTTATTTACTCCGGTTTCTATGGTACTATCATAAAATACTCTTCCTCTTAGTTCCCTTTTCATGTATAAAATAATATATATATTGTTTTTCATTCCTTTGTTTATAGAACCTTGTGATACACTTTTACTATTTTCTTTCACACTAAAATCATCTTTCATCTCATGTTACTCCTTATTAATGGGTTTTTAGAGATTTTATCATTATTTAGATATTATTTTGGAAATGAAAAGGGAAAATGGTATTTGAGAAGCATCACCTTTTGGATTGAAATGGTGAGGCGATGAACTACTCATAGAGTCTTTTCTACCTATAGCTGGAGAGAAGACCCATCAAACCATGAGAATCTAGACACAGAAAGCATGTAGAATACCTCACACATCTTCATCTCTCCTGAAAAGAGAGTAACCAAGTCCCAATGAGTGGGTATGATAACATGATAGATATATATTTACAATCAAAGAATCTCAAACGATAGAGTAAGGGGATATATAACTCACAAACCAGCCCAAGAAAGTGAGTATCAAATAGTTCCAAGGAAAAATCATCTAAAATTACCAAAATCTCATGCATCTATGTAGGAGAAATAACTTAAAGGGGCTCAAATCAGCACACCTCGATAATATCCCCTTTGGGAGGCACTGATTCACCCGCACTGTTTTTAAGTCACATAAAAAGAATGAATCATGGTGGGGAAAGAACCCACCTTTCTCATGGGTCTGAATGTAATTCTAACCACACCTCATTACTATGCCTCATAGTCAAGGGTCTTCTCACGTAGCCTCTGAGGAATGATACTACCCAGCCCGACTAGAGGGTACCACCTGAGGATGTCTCTAAGGAACGCCACTACCCAAACACCACTAGAGGGTAAACCCCATGAGTCTTTAAGGAAACACCACTACCTCACCCAGCTGGAGGGTTATGCCTGGATGATCATTGAGGAATGCCACTACCCAGCCTAGCAGGAGGGTAATCTAAAAATGTTAAGGAACTCTACTTTCAAGATCTTACTGGAGGGTAACTCGAGAAGATCATTTGAAAATGCCACTACCCAGTCCTACTGGAAGGTAATCCTAGAACTACCATCAGGGAATGCCACTACCCTTCCCAACTGAAGGGTAAGACCAATACTGGTCTGCTAAACCTCTCTGATCACTGCCTTCATTGGGTATCACCTCTATGCATTCCAAACTAGGAACATTCATTTCATATATCAAAAGACTATTCCAAAATAACCATCATGTTCTATATGAAAAAACACTCAGGATAGGTATCTCATAGTCTAAAATGTGAGTTCAAACAAAGGAGATACGAGGGTTTAAAGATTGTTCATAAGAGATCAAAAGTACATGGCCTATGAGGGACCCACACATCCTTTTTTCCTTCTCTGCTACCTGGTTGTGTCTATGTCCAGTATAGGGGTACCACAAAATGTAGTAGAAAACACTGTGTAGGTGGAAGACACACCATGTCCTAAATATATGGGACCGAGACTATGTCTTCTTGTCATGTATATGTACTCTGATATAAGATATGTTGGTCCACAAGGGGTGCTGTCTGTGTGGACAACCCATGTAGTTGGAACATGGAATGTGCTTAGCTGTGTTTTCCGTATCTCAGCTTATTCACATGGGAAGGGGGATACATAATGTGTCAAGGGGATTACACGTCGCATCCTCCTTAACCTCCCCAAAACTCTTGTGCCACTGTTGAAGGAGGATACACTCTGTATGTTCTTCATTGTACATGGATTGTAGTCGGGTTTTTTTTTATAAAACCCTACGGTTTCTTTAGTTTTGAATGTCAAATCTAAATAAGATTAAAATATGGTCAAAGACACCTGATTTAAATCATAAATCTTCATATCTAGTGAGAAAATGTAGATTCCCATCTCCATTCTTTGTGAATCGGCCTCATTCAGAAATGAGGGTTTGGTCAGATCTTCTACACACTTTCATGGATTCTATCCTCATCAGATTGAAACAAAACCCTTATATTCTTCATCCTTGCATCATTTAATTTCCATATATATGCCTTGATCACAAATCCACCACCATTATGCAAGTCCATCCTGAATCCGGGCACCCAATCAAGCATGGGACACTTGAAAAATGTCGATCCACGAACCATCAGGTTCCGCCAATGATGAACGTGAAGAGTTGGGGAGGGTAAGGAACATAAGAAAAGGTTTGGATCTTCGAGGAAAAATTATTTTCTAACCAATCAATAATTAGAATATATGTTATATTTATAATTAATGAACAATAAATTTTCAACTATTAGGTAGGTGAACGAGGGCGTATATTGAAGAATTAATTAGCCACATGATCAAAGTTTAATAAGAGGCATAAAAAAACCAAAGAGAAGTCCTACCTGTATTGGATCGATCATTGATGATGAAGAACATGTTCTCAGAGATCCATTATGTTCATCACGCTTCAATCCTCCTAGATCCCAGGTTTCATCATTGTTCTTCATTCATTGTTCACTAACAGAAAGGAGAGGAAAGGTGGAATCATTGGAAATGCATATGATTATGAAGAAACCCTGGAAAATATCTATAGTGATATACATATATATTATCACTAGGTTAAATTAAATTTAATTAAAAAATAATTACTTTATTTAATCAATTAAATTCCCCACCAACAAGAAAGGGGTTGGGATATCACGCAACGACTTATTTTATGTCATGCCTAAAGGAAACAATGCATCTCAGACCCAACTATGGCCTTGGATTACCGATACAACCATATATTTAAGAGTTATCCTATTTTATCTAATTAAATTCAATCACAAAATATAATATATCTTTAATATTTTTTTAAAATTAATTCCAGACACACCGGGCCTCAGAATCACATGTCGTCTTAGAGCCTATATTTGGAAAAATATTTCTAAATATTTCAAAGTCATAAAAATTAAAAATAGGGTCTCTATAGTATTACCTACTTCATTTTTTTCATCCTTGAAAATCAAAACTAAAAAAAAAACTAAAGATACAAAGCTTGCATCTGGCTCTCCCGCTCCCAAGAACTCTCCTGCACGTTTCAGTGCAGCCACAACACCCGAACCAGAGGGATGGTTCATCCTCACAAGGTCTTCTCCTATCAGTCCTAAATCACCATAAGGTGCAATGTAAATGTGGATCCATCCTCACTGTCCAGATCTCCCCAGTCAATAACGTGCATGGGGTCATGTACGTATCTCTTCAGTTGTGACACATGGGAAACATCATGCACCTACTCTAACTGTGGGGGTAAGGTGAGGCAATAGGAAACTTCACTGATCCTATGCACGATATTGAATGGACCAATGAACCTTAGGTATAGATTTTCTCCTCAGTCGAACCTCTACATTCTATATCGTGGGGAGACTATCCAGAAGATGTGGTCTCCCTATCAAACTGCAAGGGCATATGATAGTGATCTGGATAAGATTTCTATCTACTCTGAGCTGACTTCAGCTGTCCACAGATGACCTGTAATTTTTCAGTGGTTGCCTGCACCAACTATTGTCCCATAAGAGATTGATTCTTTAATATCCTTCCAGTATTAAGGGTGACCTTAAGGGTCTCTTGTATAAAGCCTAAAACAGTTCCATGCTTATGGTGGAGTGGTAGCTATTATTGTACGCAAACTCCACCAAAGGTAGGTGATCCTCCAAGATCCGGAAAAAATCCAACATGAAGGCCCTCAAAATATCCTCTAACACTGGGATAATTCACTTGGTCTTCTCGTTGGTCTAGGGGTAAAAGTTTATACTCATCCAAAAATGGGTCCTGAATTCCTTCGGTATGCCTCTCCACAATCATTACATAAATCACATGTCATGATCAAAGACAAACTTAGAGGGTACCCCATGAAGGTGGGTGATCATCCGTACGTATAGCTGACCCAAACTCTCCACCAAAATATGCTCCCTAATAAAAAGGAAGTGTTCTAATTTTGTGAGGTAGTCTGTCATCACCCAGATGGTGTCATGGAATCTCTCTATGCATGGAACCCCTATGACGAAGTTCATGGTATTCCATCCCATTTCCTCTCCAGTATCCCAATAGGCTGCAACAAACCTGCCTGAAAGTAGTGCTCAACCTCCACCAACTGGTAGGTGTAGCATCATGAGATCAACTAAATTACAATTTATCTCATTATATACCACCAAAACTACCAGTGAAGATCCATGTACATCTTCCCCTCATCAGGATGTACAATTAAGGGATAATTGTGGAACTTCCACATCAACTCCCCCCACATCGCGACTAGGACCACTGTTCTTCCTTTAGACAATATATCATGATTCCATCCTTCAGAATATTGATATGGTGAATCAATAGTAAATATATGTCATACATATCTTCATATTCAATGTCTCCTAGTTGGTACTCTTTCATATGCTCAAGGAGTGAAGGAGTAAACACCATCAACTGTAGGAAAACCATACCCTCCTGCTTCACCAGGGTTAGCTAAAGGGAAGCTAACTGCTCTGAAACTTCCCACACTAGGTGAACCTAAGACTTCCTGCTATGTGTATCTTCTACAACATTGTACTTCCCTATACTATTGACTATATCGAAGTTGTAGTCCTATAATAATTCCAACCAGTGTTGCTACCTTAGGTTCAGATCTCTCTGGTTGAAGACATACCTGAGACTTTGGTTGTCTAAGTAAACCACAAAGCGCTCTCCTAAAAGGTAGTGCATCCACATCTTCTAGGAGAAGACTACCAATGCTAGCTCTAGATCATTATTCACATAGTTCTACTCATGGGGTCTCAACTTCCTCAACCCATATGAAATAACCACCTGTTGTTGCAGCAGCATGCAACAGAACCCATATCCTGAGGCATCCCAAGACAATTAAAACTAAACTACTTCTCATTGTAGTCCCAAAATTGGGGTGATCATCAAACTTTTCCTCAACTCCTTGAAGGACTTATAGAACTACTCAGACTAGGTAAAAAAATATCCCTTCTTCTTCAAATCAGTCAAAGTGGTTTCTATCCTGAATAAATCTTCCAAAAATATTTTCTAATATCCCACCAATCCATGAAAGCTCTGCACCTCTAAAACATTCATGGGTGGCTCCCAAGAAAGAACTAATTTGATAAATTCTATATCCATGGATAAAACTTGTTCAGAAATGGAATTCCCTAGAATGGGAACCTTCTGTATCCATAACTAACATTTTGAGAGATTTACATAAATCTAGTGCTCTTGAAGTATATCAAGAACCTTTATAAAGTGCTCTGCATGTTCCTCCTCTGTTGCAGAGTATATGAGTATTTCATCGATGAAGAAAATAAAAAACTAGTCCAAGTATGTCTGGAAAACCAAATTCATTAAATGTATGAAAACAATGGGGGAATTTGTCAGGCCAAAGGGCATCACTATGAACTCTTTGTGTCCATAACAATATCTAAAATCCAACTTAGGAATATCGGCCTCAAGAACCAACAATTGGTGGTAGCCAGAACTAAGATCAACCTTGGAGGAACATCTTGAACCTCACAACTGAATGCCCATGGGGACACACTAGGTCTGATGAAACCTTTATCATAAAGGTCCTCTAGTTGAAACCTCATCTTGAAGAGCTCAGTGGGTTCCATTTGATATGTCGCAGAAGATATTGGGGTAGTTCCTTGTTGCAAGTCTGATCAGAGGTAGTCCTAGAACTTCTTCGAGAAAGTCATCCATAAAATCCTCCACAACTGATGAAATATAGACACCAAAAGAGTATGGTGCTTGAAGGGTCATACTAACTAGATGATGGGTAATAGGCTATAACATCTTTCTCACAACACCCTCTCACCCTGCTATGAGGTATCTCTCACCAAAGAAGGATAACCTCTTCCCATTATCACATGAGAATTTGACTAGTCTATGGTGATATTCAATCTTATCTTGAACCATGGAAATCCAATCCATGAACAATATAATTCCATAGGGTTCCATCATGATGAATATTAGGTCATAAAGGAACCTCTCTCCTCTAAGAGATAGCTCACACTGCCGATAGATGAAAGATATGGAGGAAGTGTTCCATATAAAAACCTCATGAAATGTCTATTGTGCTAGCATCTATACTAGGAGCCCCAGATCCCACACCAAGAGTTGAGATATAAAATAATGTCCAGAACCTATTACTACTAAAACTAAGGATAGAGTAGAACAAACATATATTGTACCTCAAATCATCTTGTGCGCTACAGGATCGTAGATTCCCAAAGCCTACAGATTTTCATAGCCTCAACCACCGACTCCTTGATCTTGAAGCGGGATACCTAGTGGTGGTGGTTGAAGGACCTCATAGTGTCATCCCCCCATATATAACTCCTCCTTATTCTCTATCTTCTCCACCTCCCTGGGGACCACCCTGTTCCCACCTGGTAGATCCATAGTCCCAACATTGTATCTGTTGTGGTGGTGCTTCAACTACCAACCTAGGATGCTTAGCATGCCTAGTAAGGTAGTCCTATGCCATGTGACCACACCCACGATAAGTATAACATCATCCCTCTCCATGTTTTTTTAGAGCTCTATGATTTTCCATTATAGTACAACCATTCCCTTAAGTCTGCTCATGGAAGGGTCTCCTATTCCGAGATCTTTGGGGTTTGCTTGCTACTATAGATGAATCAACCCTATTGCACCCACCACCACCTATAACTATCTGAAATCCCTATATTTTGATGATCTATGTAAAAATTTCCTTCTTCAGTGCCCCAAAATAGGTGGGGATCCACAAAGGCACTACGCTGGCCCAGATCTCTCTACAGAGGGCATGCTCAAAATTTCATGCTCGGAAGTATCCATCTTTGATCATGTCGAGAGAGTAGCACATAATGTCAGTGACCCTTGATGGATAATTTTATACTACCATCCATCCCTACTCAAGATACATAAGCTCATGTATCCAAATAGATCATAGGTATGAGGGGTAATACTCCTCACAAAACAGCTATTGGAAGTTATCCCATGAGAGTTTCAACTCATCGTGCATCTGAGAAACTAAGCTCCACCAACACGTAACCGATATATGAAAAAAAATGGATGAAGAAGCCACCATATGATCTGTTGGGGTATCAATAAGCTTGAATAAGTGGATCAATGACTCCATCCAATCCTCTACTGCCTACGGATTTGTCTCATTGTGGAACGTCATTGGTCTTTGGTGCTAGAACTCACAGAGTGTGCTCAATCTGTGATCATCCTCATCCTACTCAGTTGGGACTATCTACTGCTTAATAGGTGGGGGTGATGCTACCTTCCCACTAGGAGGAAGGGGATCACATGATGGGCCCTGAATTTAGGCATCATCACTCATAGGATCATCTTCATGAACCGAAGTAGTTATCCTAGCTTGTTATCATCGCAGAGGCATCATAAAAGTTATCAAGGAGTACCATTATTAGATGAGCTTATACATATAATTCAATGAAAGTGGGGAGTTTACTCATGAAGGAATGTAAAATATTCAATCCAATATGATTCAATTACCATTTTCCCTGCAATAAATATCTCAGGGTGCTGAGTTGGAAGGTGGGTAATTAGGGTCCTGGTGAATAGACATTTCAGCTGACCGTACCATCACTAGACTCATTATCTTGAGAGATGATCTCAAGACACTTCGACACTATTGCCCCAAATACCAACAAATATTTTTTAGGGAATGTCCGACCAACATCCCAAGGAATGAACCACATATGATACCACTCTTACACAATTTTACACATGTTGGGGCTCAATCCGCAAATAATCAAGCCCACATTCATAAGCTAGGGGGTGGCAGCAAGTGCCAAAGGCCCAACTAAACTCAGAAAGGCCTTTCTCTATAACTTGTACACATGTACACAACCAAATCAATGAAAAATTGTAGAGGAAAATTAGAAAAAGTGAAAACTAATATAAAGTAAAAATAACATACATGAACCTCTAGATGATACAATAGTACGGTAGTGTCAACTGAAAAGTTGAGTGAAAAAAAAACATGCCAAAACCAAAAACCTGTCCCAACCAGAACAAAACTGAAAAAAGAAAAATCATTGCGAGATCCCAACTCATGTATCCCAACAATGACCACCATATGTAGTCTAAGTATCCCGTATCTCTAAGATGTTCTATAGTCATGATCGACCAATATACAATCTAAAAAATACACAACACGTGTTGGAAAAACCCCATGAAGTGGTGAGTATATACATACCCAATAAAATGCCTTGAAGAGGTGAAAGGGGGAGCAATAAGAGATAAAACTGAAGAGAATTAGTATATAAAACAAGGTATGATAAAAGAGAATAGAAATAGTACATCTCAACCTAATAAGAGAGTGAAAGTAGAGTCATCCAAACATAAGGGGATCAAAAAAGTGAGGAGATGGACTCCTCATTGAGTCTTTGATACCTATAACTAGAGAGTAGACTTGTCCAACCATGATAAGATAGACACGGAAATCACGTGACATAGCTCATGAATCTTCACCTCTCCAAGTAGGAGAGTAAACATGATCCAAGTAGTGGGTACTATAACATGATAGATATATATTCTTAGTCAAAGAATCTCAAATAAGAGAGTAAGGGGATATCCATCTCACAGCTCAACCCAAAAAAGTGAGTAGCCAGTAGTTCAAATGTAAAATCCTCTATGAAACCCAATATCTCATACTTCATCTCAAGAGTCAAAGGGGCTCAAATCACCTCACCTAGATACTATCCACATTGGGTGGAACTGACTCGACTGCACGAGTTTTATGTCAGGTCACAAGAATATGTGTCAGTGGGAAAAGCGACCCAATTTCTCATGAGTCTAATGGAAAGTCTAACAACACCTCGTCACTATGCCGAACAATCAAGGGTCTTCTATGGTAGCCTCTACAAAATTCCAATACCCAGCTGAGCTCGAGTGTACAACTTGAGGAATTCACCAAGGAATTCCACTGCCTAGAAACTACTGGAGGGTGTGCCCGATGAGTTTTCATGGAAACACAATTTCCGAGCTAAGTTTGTAGGATTATTCCTGGAATATCATCGGGGAATTACACTAGCTAGCCTTGCTAGAGGGTAACCTCAAAACATCGAAGAACTCCACCACCAAGATCATACTGGAGGGTAACTTGGGAATATCATTGGGGAATGCCAATGCTCAGTCCTACTAGAGGGTAGGCCCATAAATGCCACCGAGGAATGACTTTACCCATCCCATCTGGAGGGTAATCCCGATACTACTCTAGCAAACCTATATAATCACTGTCGTCATTGGGTGTCACCTCTCCTCATTACAAATCCATAAAATTCATTTTTTAACTCTAAATATACTTTTAAGGGAACCATCACATTCTATGGGAAAAAATAATCATGATGGACATCTCGTGGGAAAAAATTCGAGTTCAAACAAAGGAGATACGAGGTTTAAAGATTGATCGGAAGAGATAAAAAGTATGCGGTGTGTGAGGGACCCTCACAATATGTGGTCCTTATCCACTGCTTGGCCATGTCTCTAGCTAGTACATGGGTCCCACCCCATGTAGTAAAACATTCCATGTAGGTTGGCTATATGTCATGTCCTAACAATTCGGGACTGAGACTGTGTTTACTGGTCATTTCTGTGTACTTCGGTACATGATGTGTTGGTCTACATGGGGATGTTTTTCGTGTGGACAACCCCTGTAGTCTTCACATGGAAAGTGCCTAGTCATGTGGTCCTTATCTTAGCTTATTCACATGGGAAGTGGGTACATGGCGTGTTAAGGGGAGTACACACCTGGTCCTCCTTAATTTCCCCAAAACCCTAGTGCCACCACTGAGGGAGGCTAAACGCTGTGTGTTCCTCATTTTACATGTCTAGTAGTTAGATTTTTCCAAAAAACCCTAGGTTTTATTTGATTTTGACAACCTCATCCAAATCTGCTTTGACTGGGGTCGAAGCTTCCTAATTCTGCATTAAAATCTATAGATCTGGATAGAGAATGCGAATTCTCATCCCTGTTCATCATGAATTAGCCTTGTTCAGAAACGAGGGTTTGGATGGATCTTCCACACACCAACCCAACTTAAATACTCATCGGATTGAAACAAAACCCCCTGATTCTTTATCCTTCCATAGTTCCATTTTAGGATCTATTTCTTTCTCAAAAACCCATCACACTTCTGTAAATCCGTTTTGAATCTGGGAACCCAATTGAGCTCGGGTCACCCGAAAATTGTCGAGTTAGGAATTGTAGGGTCCGTCTAATGAATAATTAAAATAATTGGAGGGAGGAAGACACATAAGTGAAGGTTTTTATTGTTTTTCAAAAATTCTTGGCCAACTGATCAAAAATAAGCATCCTAGTTAGATGAATAATTGATGAACAAGATATTTTCAACAATCAGGTAGGTGAAGGGGGGCATAGATTGAAGAATAAAGTGAAAATGTGATCAAATTTTAATCATAGGCATAAAAAATCAAATACAAGTACTTCCTGGATTAGATCAATTACTATTTAAGAAGAACACGTTCCTTGATATATGTTGCATTTGACATGATTTGATCCGCCTGGATCCAGGGTTCTGTTGTCATTCTTCATTCTTCGTTCTCTAATAGAAAGGAGAGGAAATGTGGAATCATTATCAAACCACATGATTATGAATCAACCCTGGAAAATATCTATAGTGAGATACATATAGAATCTTACTTAAGTTAAATTAAATTAAATTAATTAAATAAGTCAGATTATTTAATTCATTAAATGCATCACCAACAAGTGAGGGGTCAGGATGTCCCACACTAACTTATTTTATTTCATGCCTAGGGGAAACACAATTTCTTGGACCCAACAGTGGTCTTTGATTTTAGATCCAACCAACTATTCAATAGTTATCCTATTTAACTATTTAACTAAGGGTTCACAATATAAAATATCTTTAACATTTTTATTAAATTAATTTTGGGAACTCTGGGCCTCAGAAATTTCATACCCTCTCAACACCTGGCTCTAGAAAAATATTTATAAATATTTAAAAGTATTCAAAGACATAAACTGGTTCTCTACAACTTCATTCTCCACTCTCATGTAATTTTTTGGTTGTTGTTTATTATGTAGCATATATCATTGAATATTTTAAAAAATACACCTCATAACAAGGTAATGGGTGGGTGCTGGTAGATATAAATCACATATAATTTCAACATGTGTAATTTTATTAATATAAATTTATAAGTAGTTGTTTTATTCACATTTACTAGAAAATGTTATAAAAAAATTTATTACCTTTGGTAAGGAAGGCGGTTGAGGGGAATAAATAGTGTCAAATTTTGTGGGGTGTGACTGTTGCTTTACTGATAGTTATTATAATAGTGTATCACTTTGATCCCTTCACATATTGTTGTCTTCCAAAAAAATTCAAACAATAATATCTTTTAAAGAATATATTTGGGAATGCATGTCTTTAATTATCTCATATGTAACTACTTATGGATTTATCTTCACAAAATATGATCAAGGTGACTCTCCAAAACTTTCACCTCTAACATGACCATATTGTTATAGCCACTTCAGAGCTACAAAAAGTAGTCATTCTTTACGTACATCCAATAGTTATTTATATGTAAAAACCATATAATAATATAAAAATATAGATAAGTATTTTTATGTCATAATTTTATAAATCATAATAAATTTATATTATGGAGTACTTACACATGATTCCCATACTTATTGTGTGTCTTTATCTACCATTTGTACTTTTTTATTAACACGAGCCTCCTTCCATATCACATGATATGAGATAGAAGTGAATTTATATTCCAATTTATCAATCTATATATAAACAATGGAACATATGTTGTTTCAAATCACATAAATATTTAACTTTAGATTAAAAATACATACTATTTTCTTTTCATGCGAAGCATTCTATATCCTCGATTTATGATAGGGTTATATTGGTTTTGATGTATATTGATTATTTTTAGAACTACTTTACTATTTAATAAAATAAATTTTTTTAAATCAAAGTGAATGAAATAAATAATGTAAAATAAAATATTATCAATTATAATGCACATGAAATGATTACTCATTTCAATTACTAATGAAATATTTACATGTTTCTTGGTTTATAATGTGTTCATTCATATCTGGTGGGTGGAGGTTTTATTTCCCCTAAGAAACCTTGATATTCTTATTTGTCAGAAGTGTCTGAACGGTTCTATGAGTTTCTCTAGGGACCATTAATACAAATCACTTATGGTAATCAACTAATACATAAAAAAACTTTATGATGGATAATGAAAAGTAAATAAATATTTCATTACATAAATTTTTAGTAAAATGGATAATTTATATAATTACATACTCTAATATCTTCGCAAATTATTTCCCTAAATGTAGGCATAAAATTGTTCCACATATTTATATCAGCAGAACATGCATTTAATTTTTTAACCCAATGTAACTAATGAATATTAACATGTCGGGGTCCACAGTTTGGTTATGTTGATTTAACCCAATGTTAAATTTTATACCTTCATTAAATTCCTTAATAAATTTTGTTAACATGGTGATTCTTTGATGCTTTTTTTCTCATCCACATGTTTTTCATCCCCTAACAATTCCTTAGTTTTAGCATCGATAGTGTGTCCTTCCATGGGATTGTTAACATTATCATGCAGAGAAGTAATTATCTACTTGAGTAGTCAAATATTTAATTTAGACTATATAAATATAGTAGAGAATACATAATATTGTGAGAAAAACATAGTATATTAAAAAACACTTTAACTTATTTATTGAATACTCATTTTCTTATTTAATGGTTAACAGATTTAACTCCTCTATTGAGTATCCAAATCCCCTCATTGTGGTATCCTCTAAAGAATAATAAATTTTCAACATTGGGAAAATTGTGAAATTATTACAATCTACCAATGAAAGGGTCAAACTCGATTGATTTTTCATCTCACCTGATGGTTGTTTTATTAACCAATATAGAAATTGACTAGTTTTTATTTTCAATATTTTAGATATAAAATACTTTCCTATGATTCCATTATGAATGGTTCATAATTATACCCTTCCACTTTTAAATTCACCATCATGAAGCCCAATTCATAGACTTTAACTATACTCCTAGTATCAACCTATTTTCAATTGAAAATCAAAACTTGAAATATTGTATAATTCAACTCATATATTTTTTTGATGATGAAAAAGTATGAAATATTCACATAGATTAAATTTCTATCCATGGAACGAGATATATGAATCACTTTAACCACAACTATAGCTCCACTATTTTACATCATACCATGTTTATATTTTTCATTAATATGGAACATATGACCATTAATTAAAAACCCATTGTAAGATAATACATTTACACTTGGTCCAATGGCGAGCCATCAAAGTTGTCCGAGAATTAAATTTATATTTTTAGATAGCTACTTATAAATATGATCTTGAAACAATCTTATAATCTATTTATTATATGTATTTGATATCTATATTTCAACCCTTTCTAGATTTAAATTTCTAAGAATTAATTTATGGGATTCTGCAACAACCTAGTCATTTATGAATAAAATTATCTTTCTTTTAATTTCTCATGGATATAGAAAAAATGAGCACTCTTTTTTTATTAGGTTTAAATGTAAATTAAGTATAATTACCATTGATAATATAGACGTTGAACAGTGATCAGACAACTAATATAAATATAAGGGTTTAACAAATACTTTTGACATAGACAAAGGGGGTGATGGCCACATCTAGTAGACTTGGGCCGTACAAATCAAATTTTTTGGAGCTTGGAAATGAGGTAGCATCACTGGGATTTTCTCTTGACCAATCCCAAGATAATATTTAACACGCTAATCTTGAATGAAATCAACTACCAGATAAGTTTAGGTTAATAGAGATTAACACTTAGGCGATATTATCTGAACCACCCCAATAGTCTGTCACCATCACACACCTTACCCTTAGGTCATATGCAGATGTTATTAGGGGTTATATAATAAGGTATTAGTTACTCATTGTGTAATCTATTTTTATAAATAAAAGCCTTATTCCATCAATTCCTTTATGAAAACTGTCTTTCTTAAAAAATGATGAATTTGATAAATTGCCTTTTCGAGTAAAAAATGAAACTTTTATGAAAAATATAAATTATTATAATATACTAAAGTTTTAATTAATAATTTTATTTTAATTAAATAATTTATGATTATGTCAATTCCTTATTTATATAGGATTAAGTAATTAGTTTGATAAGAATTATATTTTTATATGATAAAATAAAAATTACATAAAAGAATTTTTTTTGAGGAATTAATGATTTTTTAAAATAAATAATATTTTAATAAAATATTATTATAAAATTTATTTTATTAATAATAAATTATTATATAATTTTTAAGAATTCAAATGTAATTTTTATTGAGGTTTAAAAACATTTTTTCTCCAAAACCTGATGATTTTTAATAAATGTAGGTTTTTATTTTAAAATAAAAAATTCACATATTTAGAAATTTTTTTAGATAAAATGAATATTATTTTTGGAATCAGGATGTCAAAATTATACAATGGTGAATTTTTCATAATTTTCTGAGACAGTTGAATTTTTGGGTAAAAACTAATTAATATATAAATATATAGTATGTTTTATGACACCAAAATAAACCAATAGTGATGTAATAAATTATATGAAATGGATATTAGAACAAATATACGTTTTAACTTTAAAATAATGTGATTTTATATTTATTTTAGGTATTTTACAATGTGTTTTTGAATCCTCCAAAATGTATAATATATGTTATGATTTTAAATTCATTTCCTTGAGGGTGTGACTCACCTCTACATAATTAAGGATAATATATTAATGCCTTTAACCCTTGGACTTATAAAATAATGTTTTCTACTCCCATTATCTAGAATCCATGGTAAAAACCATGGGTTGGTTTGTGGTTTTGAATATTTTAGTGTGTAGTGTCCAAAATCAAAATAATAAAGAATTCCCCCTCATTTCCTATATAAACCCATACAATAACCCATTAATATTCCCTAAAACTCCTTTAATATTTTCTTATATCTTATATACACTCTCTAGAGTCCTCCCAAGGTGCCCCATTCTCCCAAGAAGACTCTCTCTAGCCTTTGGGATCACACATCCAAGTAATGGATCCTCAGTTTCCTTCCATTCTCATTTTTATCCAAGTTTCTTTATATTGTCATACCATTTTATTTTCAATTAAAAATTTTGGGGGTATAATTTCTAACCTCACACATAAGTCCCTCCTTTTTTTAATTATTATTTACCCCTTTCTCTCTCATTATTGCCTCCCGTGTACACCTGTTACCATGCCAACATTCGGTAAGGGATTTCTCTCTTCTTATTTCCATTTAAGAATTTGCTTTATATTATGTATCAAATTCCATTTCATATGATAGGATATTATATTCCATGATCCCATTACTTTATAATTAATTTATAAATGATTAGAGACCCATTTCTCTCTCATCAACCCAATTTATGAATTTCTATATGACACCGCTATGCTGCCAAAATTACACCGCAATTTTCCAAGCCAAAATCATCATGTAGGGAATACCATACCCATTTCTCTATCAAGGCTATTAAACTTTATTAATATATAATTATTTAATGGTAATTAAATTTATGTATTACACATTATTTGATCATTGAATAAATTATGATATTGAATGAATCCATGTTATATGATCTATGTGGAACACATAAGCATGAGATTGAAATGATTATGAAGGGTGCTCCCTGACAGTGCTCCAATGAATTAGGTAATTTTTAGTATCATGATAAGTCATGTTGTGATAGGGGTTTACCTGATTCATTTTAGTAAATTTATCCACCATGTTGGGACACGAGTTTACCTGATTCCTTTATGTTAATGATGCAATGTTTTAAGTTGTTTCCACATTTCAATGTAATGATAATCATGCTATATCATGACTTTATGTTATTATTTCTCTTGTTCTACATTGATATAACTATTTCCTTACATGTATTATATTCTTCATGTTATTCCCTGTTTACTCTCTTACTATGGTTTATAGCTCACCCTTTTCTTATGTATATCCTTAGGTTATCCAATTCAATGATAAGTACGAAGGAATGTCGTGGTCATGTAAAAGAAGTTTTCAATAAAGATGTTGTATTTTATGTATTAATTTTTTGTGTAAAGTTCATAATCCCCAAATTAACCAGACCTATAGATCATCTGGGTTGTATTAAGTGTAATTTTATATAATAAATCATATTTAAATGTGTAATAATGACCAAGTTCATTATAGATTCAATGTATGGATAGAACTCTCTAATATTATATAAAATGTAAAGGTGATATTGATACTTCTATGAAATGATAATTATAAAAAAAATATCTTCTCTAAATACCTTCTCCTACAAGTTATCCACTATTATGAGATTTTTGGAAACAAATGATATATAAATATGATAAATAATCAGTAAAAAATCAACAACTTCTTCAACAATATATCGCTCTGTAATAATACCTTCTGACCAATGTTGATTCTTGATATACCCTTTCAAATATTTACATACATTCCAATGAGGTACATCCATATGTAATATACAAGATGACATAGTTGAATGTCTCTAACCAAGTGAACCATCAAGTGGACCATTATATCAAATAATGACATTAGAAAGAAAAACACCAATTTTTATAATATGACTATAATTTCCTTATTCATGTTTGAAAACTCTTTCTACCCTATAATTTTATCTCATATGGATTTTAAAAAGAAGAAAAGTTTGGCTAATTTCTATCATGATTATTTATATAGAATACAATGGAAATCTACATGCATCAAAACATGTTTTTTTTATTTTAGTGTATTTAGATTCAAATTATTGATCGACATGAAATTATTAATATTTTATAAATACCCATATGGAACTTTCACACCATTAAGGAAGTTGAAAATTGAAAATTTTCTTATTTAGATAGATTTTAAAATACTAAAGGAAAAAAAGTTTGTCTTTCACCCTTTATCGGTGCCAACTCTTCCCTTATCCCCATGTAAATCATGTAGAACCTAGCCTTAATTCCATATTTTTTTATGGTTTAGTTAGTGATATTCCAATAATAAAATCACATAAATTATTTCTTCTATATGAATGAAATAAAAAAATGTATAGCATATAAAAAATTCCTATTCATAAATTCAAAGAAAACTAATATATTTTTCCAACGTGATTATTAAGGTTTTTTTAAAAGTTTTTTTTTAAAAAGCGTCAATATCATTTACATTCTTAAACATTTGATCACCCATTAAGGGAGACAGTTTTTTAACTTATTCTGTTTTTCCATCGAATGATGTCATATAGGATTTGTATTTAAGTCCTCAGGGTAAAATTTTTTTATGTTAAAAAAATACAGTCTTCGATGAATGTTTCAAACTAACTGATTATGTACCTTCTTCACAAATAGGATACCCCAATATTCCTTTAATGCAAGAGCCTTACAAGTTTACTTAAATAGGAAGGTTATTTATCACACAATACAACATGGAGCTTAGTTTAAAATCTTCAATTCAATGAGAATTATAAAATTTAACACTTTTATCCCACATCAATTTTATATCTTCAATCAATAGAGACAAATAGAAATAAATATCATTATCGAGTTATTTTGGAGTAGTTATAAGTAGAGACTTCATAATTTATTTTAAATTCATGAATAATCATAGTGGAAATTCATATTTTTTAAATATAATTGACCATGAAAAATGATTAGAATTTTTACACAAAAGGATTCATTTCATAAATATATAACACAAGATAGAGGTTTCTTAGCTAGTTTCCAAATTAAGATACTAATAATCAATTTTCTAACCTTGAGGAGATTTCGATAGGTGACATAGTTTCCCAGCTTCAATTCTTGTATCTATGTTCCATAAAAAGTTTATAGAATTTTTGTAACATTCATATGGTCATATAAACCTTATATTGAAAGGAAAATACCATGAAAATTTTTAAGGACATGATTTATCTTTATTTTATTGATCCATGCCACACTTAGGTAATTTTATGATTTATTAATGGTTCTTGTGATGCAATATACACTAATTTGGACTGATTTTTTTTTTCAGAGATCATACCCATAGAATGTATCATTTGTATAGAGTAATATATTCAAAAAATAAGCTTCTTTTCTTCTGATATAATATCATTCAGGAGACCAAGTAGTTATATAAAGATGGTGTCACTCTATCCACTACCAAATTTCAAATTATATAGCTTCAATACAGTTGATATATAAACCCCAACCCCAGTATTTTAGAGACAGTGTATGATAAATTGCATTTGAAAATATTATGAGGAATAACATCATGATGGACTGAATATTTTAGTAGTCTTAGTAAACTAGTTACATATATGATTTCTATATTACATTTTTAATAAAAAATAAAACATAATAAATAATAAAATCAAATGAACTGAAACCTTGCAAACTCATTCAAATATTTATTATTTATATCATGAGGAAAGGAAACAAAATAAGGGTGATATAAAATTCTTAGTAGGTGTTAAGTAAAAAAGAATCTATCATGAATAAATAAGTTTAATAAACATGGAAAGGTAAATAAACAAACACACATTCCATTTAAAAAACCTCACTATCAAGGTAGGATAAGGAATAATCAATATAGAAATATAAATAATAGAAAATATATTCCATTTAATCAATAATATAAGAATTAAATTCATCCATAGATAATATAATATCGAAAATATCATCGATAATAATAATTACTAATTTCTCAATGAAGGAAATTCTTAATTATTAGACATTATGTCTTAGGAACATGATACCTTTACCATCAAGACCTTTGAGGAGAAAGTTTAAAATTACTAGGTACAAAATAATCTTGTTTTTAAAACTATAGTTATCCTGTTAAGACCTTTCACAAGTCATTTTAAAACTAATGGGTACAAACTCATAGGGTTTTACCAAATGATTTATCTCATGAGACCCATCAATGCATCAATGGGCTATCTATAACCAGGCCCCACCAATGTCTTGTATGTCCATATAATTCCACATGTATTGAATGATCAATTTAATTTATAAACAATATGCATGATCCTCAAATATATGTATTGAAGAAAAGATACAGAGTTATCAATATTTCCTCAGTTAATCAAATAACTTTAAAAGTATACACCATATAAAAAATGATATAAAATTTATGAAATAATATTAAAAATCATAAAATAATATTTAAATTTAATATAAATATAATTACCAATGAAAAATGATCAAAAGAAAGTTATTATTTCCATAGGAAGTTAACAAACACAAAAAAAGTGGGATTATACAATAACTTACACCACATGGAAATTTTCATGTCAAATCCCCTTGGATGAAATTATTGAAAGTGAAACTCAAAACATGATGAATTATTAATGAATCATGTTATTACTTATGAAAGGGTCAGTATATAAATCACATAAGAGTGAACTGGAGTATAATAACAAATATGTCTTCAGGGAATGTAAATTGTGAGGAAATCCCTTACCTCACACTTTATTTTGATTGAATTTTATTTAACCTCATATATAATGGTTTTAAGAATTTTATTAATTTATTACAGAACCATAATAATATTTATAATATCATATATGAGCCTTTAATAATTTCCTATCACATGTTTGTTAATAATCTTTCATTATTTTCATTTTTTCAGGTGTTAATTACCTTGTTTTCTCATACATGTTTCATCATGAAAGTTTCATTTTTGAACATATTATATAGTTTAATCATATATAGAAAATTAATCATGAAATAATTATTATATTTATAAATCAATTATAATTTTAAAATCAAACATGAAATATGTTTAAGAAAAATTTACTATGTTACAATCATAGAGACAGTAGGCCATATATATGCATGAGTAACGTTTCCATTTTTTAATGATCATTATGAAAAAGAGGTAAGTAATATTTTATATTTATAGAATTATCACAATAAGTTATAAAACATATTATTTATTTATATATATATATATATATATCATCCATGTGATGTGGTGATGTAAATGGAGTCACATCGCTTCATGAAGGTGGTAGTCCACACGTACACGAACAATGTTATCATCTTTAAGTGGGTGAAAAGGTAAAATGATATATTATATTTATATAATGATAAATATGCCATGAATATCTTAATTATTTTATGTATAGCACAAATAATCATTAAATTTATCCTTATCACCATCTATATAAAGTGTTACTAAAAGAAAAATCACATCGCTTCACGAGGCCGTACTCTACCCACTAGAATAAAAATGGCCTTTAACATCATTTTTATATATTATTATGTCATTTTTTAACTGATTTATAATCCAACAATGTATAAAATATGACTTTTAACACCAGTTTTTGTATACTAATGCAAAAATGGATTTACATTTGTTTTTTGGGGTCAATTGTTTTTAGAAAACTGATGCCAAAAATACCCAGCAGAATCATTTTTTGTGCTAGTTTCTTTAAATATGATGACAAAGAGTTATAAATTTTTTTGGAATTCGTTTTTAATAAATTTTATACAAAAAAAATTCATCAGTTTTTAAAAAAATTGAAGTTACACAATTTTAAAAAATATTATTTGCATCAGTTTAAAAAAAACCAATGATAATAATAAATTTTTTTTCTTTAATGTTTTAGATCATTTCCTAAGATTCGATTTGACGAGTAATAGAGCTAAAATGGGGTTACATATTAATCATTATGGCTGTCAGAAGTTGAAATTCTCAAAGTTTTAATTGATACAACTCATTTCAAAGTTAACATGAGAAACATGAATGAAAATTACATACACAAAATGAAATAAAATAAACTTAAGAATTTGAACATATTTCACTTATTTTAAGATTTTCATTCAAAATGATATATTTTTTTATCATCATATCTCTTTTATTTAGGGTAAAACTAATACAATAATGAAAATAATTATCGATAATGATTTTTTTACCTCAGTTGATAAATTTCAATAGAATGTTTTATATTTGTAAATTAATCATAAGATTGAATCATAATTATAAGAAAGATTATCGAGTTTTTTATCAATGAAGGAAAATAATAATAAATAAATTAAATGATTAGAATAGATACCATGTTCAAATCATCAATTAAAGCCGTGTTGAAAATTTTATTGAATCAAAGATGTAAAACATGATAAATAAAAGAAAAAATGGATTCATACATAGTAAATGAAAATATCTTCAATGGTGTTGTATTAAATTTTTTGTGGGATTTTTAAAAGTGAACGGCGTGTTGTGAAAAAAATTAAAATATCAATACCACGTATTTGTGAATAGTTTTTGGTGTCGTTTTTTAAAACTAACACAAAATAGGATTTAGATTTGTTTTTTAGCATTATTTTTTATGAAAATGACACAAAAAATTCCTATAGATTTCATTTTGGCATTGGTTTTTAAATAAAATGATACAAAAATGATATAAAAAATTATTTTTGTCTTTGGTTTTAAAAAAACAGATTCTAAAAAGTAAAAAAAAATTTGCTGTTAGTTTTGAAAAAAATTGTCACAAAAAGCTAAACAAATTTTTTTTGAAAACAATTTTTTTAAAATATAACACCAATAATTATATATATATTTTAAAATTTTATATATAATTTCTTTGGATTAGATTTGACTAGTCATGGAGCTAAAACAGAGTTACTGATTAAAAGTTATGGCCTTCAAAATTTGGACTTCTTTAAGGCTTATCTTAGAAAATTTCAACTTATGACATCCATAACTTCTAATCTGTAACTCCATTTTATCTCCATGAATTGTGAAATAAAATATTAATGAATGATATAAAACTAGTAAAAAATATTTAATTATTGTCATTTTTTTAGAAAAACTAATGCCAAAAATATTGTTTTTTACGCGTTGGTTCTTTTAAAAACTGATGAAAAAATGACACTGATGGGCATGTTTGCATCAGTTCTGTAAATAAAAAACATAAAAAAGTATCTTAAAAAATATTTTGTTTCAGTTTATAAGAAATCTACATCATATTTTCAATGTTGAATACCATTTTTTTTACTAGTGGTCGTACACACGAGTGATGTTATAATATCTACTACACTTGGGAAGGTAAAATGTTATAATTTATACAATGTCTACATATGAATACTAATGTTATAAATATCAAATATATACTTTAGATAAATAAACATACCAAACTTTTAAAGGTGGTAATAGAAGAACAAATGACACTGGTTCGTGAGATGGTAGTCTTTCGTACACACGAATGGTGATTGCATAACCCATTTGATGGAAGGGAAGGTGATGGTAAGTCATTAACTTATTATAAAAACATATAATTATATGTAAGACAATTAAGTTATTATATCATCATGGTTTTTATAATAATTTAATGATTTTGAGAAAGAAATAAAATAAAAATACTTGTTAAAGAACGTTACATCTTCTTCCGGTATCCTCCTTATGTTTGCACCAAATCTTTCCTAGGTTGAATTTATGACCAAAATAAGGATTATAGGATGAGAGGAGATAAGTTTTGAAGTGATTTTTCTAGTCTTGGATGAACGAAATGAGTGTTAAGGTGTGAATAAGGTAGGATTGGTGGTGACCTTTTATAAGTGAGGTGAGGGGTACACTTGTAATTTTTTTGAAAGATTCAATCATACCAACGTTTCTATCATAAAAAAAGATTAAAAAATGGTCCCTTATCAATAATAGAATATATATTGTTGAAATATTTCCATAAAATGGGTGTTGGAAAAGTTTTTGGGACATTTTAAACACTTATATTCTTATTTTAATCCATAGTAAATCCATTTATACCTTTATCGCAATCATTAATTATTACTTTTTTCACTATTAATTTTGGAAAAAAATTAAGTTAAACTAATTAAAAAAATGTAATTTTTTATTCCAAATATGGAATCAATATTTACCAATTAAATTCACATAATTTTCAAAATTTAATTCAAAACTAATCCCACATACATGATGAGAAAACAAGTTTTTAAAAGGGAAAATATCCAAAAGTTTACAAAGTATTTATATGAAAAGTCAATATGAATATCGTTACAATGACATTAATTGGATTAATTTATATAAAATTGAACAAAATTAATTTAAAAATAATTTAAAATATAATTTAACAATATAAATAATTTAAATGAAAATGTATTTTTCAATTAAAATTATTTATTTTTCACTATTCATAAAAAAAGAAAACTTTGAAAAAAATTCAAAAAATTCAGCTGAAGATAATTTTGATATTATTATTTCAAAAATAAAGTTAATTTTCTAAAATAAAATTTCTATTGTTAAAAATTAATTTTAAATTATGTGTGTAAAGCGCGATTAAACCGTCTTTTATAAAATACTATTTTTCAAAAAACATTTATTTTTTGAGATTATTCTTATTTTATATCTAATAAATAGATAACCATAATTTTCATAATTTATTTTTAACTATTCAATCCCTCCATTCCAACATCCAGGTGACAACTATTATAATAAATAATAACATTTTAATAACATTTCACATTTTTTATAAACTTAGTATTTTGTGTAATGCAAGTTAAACTCATTGTTGTGTGTAATGTAAACTAAACCGAGTGTTGCGTGTAATTAAAGATAAACTCAGTATTTAATGTAATGAAATCTATCTAAGAGAATGAATTTATTTAAAAATAAATATATCATAAATTCTCATGTTGTTATATATTTTTTCTAATCTTGGTGTTGTGTGTCACATACACTATCAAATCCAATGATCTTTTTTTAAAATTTTGGGGTATTACATTCTCCCCAAATTAAATAAATTTCATCCTCACAATTTAAAATTGATGTTGGTAATAAAGGGTTTGATATTTTTAAATTCGTTTTTTGAAAACCCACATCATAAAAATATTTAATAAAACATCCTCTAAATAAGGGAGAAAGGGAAGTACCAAGGTCGTATAGAATAACACATAAATAGGTTTCCTAAAATGAGAAAATTTATAGTGATTAAAGATATAGAAATGGAATAAAATAATAAATATTTATAGAGAGTATTTTATGTTATTTATTATAAGAAAGTGAATTATAAATGGAAAGTTAAGGGCCTAAAACCAAAAATTTATGATGATTTAGAAGACCATCAGATTCATTGGATTTGAATGTAATAAGATTACATTATTGTTTTAAGATCCTTTTCCTAAATATGAGGAATTATTTTACACTCTAATAATAGATGGAATTATACATACGTGATACATTTCTAATTAATAAGGAAAATTTCATCCTTTGGTTATTCTTCAATCAATTTCTAGTTCATCAATTACTCTAAAAAATGAATATCAAAAAATGAAATTTTAATGCCTGAAGCCCTAAAATTCACTTTTAACATATCATAGCATACATAATAGAATGATAGGTCAATAATTTTATCCCTAGTTATTATTATTAAAAAACTATTAGCACAAGTTATCTAATATGCCTAAATTTTCATATGGTGAAGTAATACGTTAATCTATAAAACCTTTTACAAAGTTTAACTTATACCATTTAATAAATGGTTAAACTTATAAAACTTATAAAATATTAATACCCAAAACATTATAAATAAGGTTACTAAATTTCAAAAATTAACTTATCATTAATCTCTCAAACAACATGAAGTATCTCTTAACTGTTTTATACCAAACTTATGAAAAAATTCATCATGAATTCCCTTCATACATGTTAATAAAATGAATCATTAATCAATTCAAAGGTAGTAATTACTATTCAATTTACTTTATCCATATCAATAATCTCTTCATACCAAAATCATTATACCAACATATAGAACATAATAAAAGTTATTTATCCTTAAATTATGTGTTTTCAAATAAGTTCAACTTGCCACTAAATTGTTTTTCTTAGTCATTGGTACTATTTAACATACACTTTCAAATCCTCAAGGAAAAATTACTGTAGTATAATCCATATACATTTCATAATTTTTATAACCAAAACACCATTGATAAAATAATTAAATGATATAATTCATTAATAAAAACATAAGTAAATTCATCATTCCACTTAGACTATATTAATATCATAATATTGACCATGATCCAATAGCTACTTTTGAAGCATATTCCATTGATTCTTAGGGAATTCATTTTAATAGTTCCCCATTTCCTTATAGTTGAAGCATTTAAAATTGGAAACAATTTTAATTAATTTGAAATCATGAATATGGGTCATATTTTCCCACACCTTATGCAAACTCATTATCCTTTTAAGCATGTTCTGAGGTGTTTCCTTTCATAATCATAACATGTGAAGAAATCATTCTTACCCTTATTCTATTTATCCATAATTTTATATGTCATCCTATTCTTCTCTTACACCCCTTCGAAGACATAAAAGTTTGATAAATTATTCTATATATTTTTATCACATGATACTATGTCCTCGTAAAATGATAATGTTTTGGAGATTAGTTCCCTTTGAAATAGTGACTTAATACTATAAAATAAATGATCATTATTACTCTTTGTATTGCATGCATTAATGCAGTTCCCATTCATTATACTAAGAACCATTTCTAAATTATTTCATATGCTAGATTAGATCATATCATTATGAATTATAATGTATAATCCCACAACTAGTGAAATAATTAACATAAATTGAAAAATTATGCATATATAATCTCATAATCCTAAAAATAGTTTCTTTGGGGATATCTTTATTTTCAAATCATTCATAATGGGTTATAAAGAAAATATGAATTATCCTAAGCATATCCTTTAGGAGTGTCAAAATAACTGCACATTAAGCCCCATTTTCATGCACCATGAGTTGATTGGGTCAAGACCAATACACCCTTTTTAGAGTTATTACCAACAGATACCTCTATGATAGAACCATCTCCACTTGTAGTATCTTGATAGGGTTGTATTTTTATAAAAAACCATATAATCAATTCCTTACCAAAATATTAGGAGGTTTTTATACACTATCCTCAAAGTCAATCATAGGGTTATGTTCCCTATTCTATGACTTTCTTAATCAAGTTCTCATGTTTTCTAGAAATTTTTTTCTAATACAAATTGTAGAGACCCTAACCCTAGTATCCCAGAGGTAGTGTCTCATTTATTTCATTTACATATTATACAAAGAATCATATCCCTAAGGACCAAATAGTTTTTTATTATTAGTTAACTAGATACATAAATGATTCTGATATTACATTTAGAATAAAAAATAAACCATAATACATAAAAAATCATACGAACTGTATTCTTGAAAAATCATTCAAATATTTCTTCTTCATATACTTGGTAAAGGAAACAAAATAATGGTGATATCAAATTCTTATTAATATTTAAGTATAAAGAAATATCTCATTAATTAGTAAGAATAATCATCATGGAAAGGTAAAAAAATGAGCACACATACCATTTAAATAACCTAAATATCATGGTATGATAAGGTAGAATTAATATAGAAAGCTAAATAACTGAAACTAAATTCTATTTTCTTAATAATATGTGAATGAAATATATCCATAGATAATATCATTGAGAAACTATCCAGGATAATAATAATAATAATGAAATTCTTAATGAAGTAAATGCTTAATTATTGGATGTCAGGTATCATGAATATGATACCTATACCTTCAAGATATTTAAAAAGATGGTTTAAAACTATTTGGTACAAATATATATGGTTTTTCTAACTATACTTATACTATAAATATCTTTCAAAAGATAGATAAAACTACTGGGTACAAACTCATAGGGTCTGGCCAACTTATTTCTCTCATGAGAGATGTCGATGCATCAAGGGGATATCTAAAACTAGGACCCACCCATTTCTTTCTTTTCCAAATCATTCCTCATGCATTGAATAATTTATTTAATTCACAAATAATTTGGATGATCATAAAATATCCATATTGATTAAAAGATACATATTTATCAGTATTTCCCAAATTAATCAAATAACATTCAAAGTATACACTATATGAAAAAATAGTGTAAATTTTATAAAATAATCATATCCATAATACAATAATAATTATATTTAAGAAAAATTTAATGTCTAATGAAAAATTACCACAATAAAATGATTGTTTCAATATAAATTTAACAATCAATAAAAAAAGTGATATTATATAATAAATTCTACCACTTGGAAATTTTATATTTAAATCCCGTTGGATGAAATTTTTCAAAGTGAAACTTAAAATACCATGAATTTTAAATTAACAATGATATTACATTTCAAAGAGTAATTATATACACTACATATAATGGAATTGGTTCATAATAAGAAATAAGTCTCAATGAAATCTAAATTGAGATGAAATCCCTTACCTTATGATTCATTTTGATTAAATTTTCTTTAATATAACATATAATTTTCTTAATAATGTTATTAATTTCTACCATAACCATAATAAAATTTATAATATCATATATAATAATTTTCTAACATCTTATCACCTGTTTGTTAATAATCTTTAATTATTTTTATTATTTCAGGTGTTAATTACCTTGTTTTCTCACACATGTTTCCTCATGAAAGTTTCAGTTATTAAACATATTATTTAGTTTCATCATCTAAATAATATTACTCATGAAATAATTTTATTATTTATAAATCAATTATACTTTTAAAACCCATAAGGAAATATTGTTATGAAAAATGGATTATGTTACAATCATGGAGATGGCAGGCCACACGTATGCATAAGTAACATTTCCATTCTTCAACAATCATTATGGAAGTTAATTAAGTAATATTTTATCTTTAAATAATTATAATAATATAATATAAACCATATTATTTATTTAAATATGCTTATATATATCATCCATGTGGTGTGGTGACAAAAATAGAATCATAACACTTCATAAAGGTTGCAGTCCACGTGTACACAAATGATGTTATAATCTTTAACTGATTGAAATGATAAACTTACACATTATAATTTTATAATGATGAATATGTAATGAATATAATAATTATTTCATGTATCTCACATATAATTATTAACTTTATTCTTATAACTTTCCATGTAAAGTGTCTGTGAAAGACAGATCACATCGCTTCGCGTGGTGGTAGTCCACTGTACACATGAGCGATGATGTCATATCCCTATGACATGGAATGTAAAAAGGTTATAATTTATATAAGGACTTAATATGTATAATTATTTTGTAAATATACTATATATTTTGTATATACATCATCATACTTATCACACTGTAGTTCACTAGTCATTTTTATCCTTATACCACTATGTTAAACTGATTTTGTATCAAAAATTCCAAATTAAATAAAAAATTTCAATTAACTTTTTATTATATTATTATTTTTTAATAAATTTTAAAAATTTTAATTTCAATTTCTTTTATGGTTTAATTAAATGTGGAGGTTATTTGGAGGACCCGAGAAAAAGTTGAAGAAAACATGACAAATTGCGCAGGAATCCTAGCACATCAGTGGAATAAAACGAAAAATTATACTAATTAGTGCATCCCATTAGGTTGTTTTTTGTGTTATGATCCAAAATTAAATGGAATACAACTTCTGCGAAGGAAACCAATCCCAATTCATCCATCTCATGGACAGTCCAAACTAATCTATCCAAGACAATGAATCTGCATGATGTCAAAAGTTGTGTGATGTGTTTAGTCCATATCATTAGATTTAACCCTAAAAATGGTAAAAAACTTTTTGTGGAGATATTAAAGAGGTGGGGAAATATAGTTTTTGTGTAATAAAAGTCTAGATAATCCATTTACCAAGTTAATACCTAGATAAAAGTGGTATGACCAGAACTGGATTCCCAAAACCACTTCCAATTTTGGCTATAAAAAGGCACTATGGGAACCTCATTTGAAAAGATAGCACCAGAAGAAAATATCTTCCATGTTAGAGTCCCGAATAATTAATTTCCCCATCCAATAAGTTCTAGATGTCCCTATATTCATTGGGTGTCAAGGATGAAGGTGGAGTTCCACCTGAACCTTCTCCTCCTCTCGATGAGGAGCTAAATAGTGAACGATCATTAAAAGGGAGCTGCACATAATTGGGAGGGAGTTCCAGAACTTTTTAATATATTGGTTTTGTGTAATTTTTATTTTAAGTATTTAACTTATGTTTAATTTTTATGTGATTCTTCTCTGAATGCATTTGTTCTATTATAATTAAGTGAAACACATTTTATGTTTACACCGATAAAGTTGAGATTTGAAGTGGGGATCTTGGGTTGTTATTATAGGACAACACAAGAATATTTTTTATCACACAAAATCAGGATATTTAATTATTATTTGGTATCCCTTGTTCTATTCTTGAGGTCCTAACCTTTACATCATTATTTTTTTCAAGGGTTTCTTCTTTGTGTATCATTTTAAGAGGGAAGAGGGGAATCAAGATCTTAACCACCCTAAACCAAAGAATTACATTGAAGCATATAAAATTTTAAGAAAAATGAACTATCGAAAATGTGTATTGAAAATGAAATTATCTCCTTCTCTCATAATTATTTAAACACTACCTTAATTAATCAATTATTAAACTATTTAAATCAAGTTAATTTCAAAAAACTATTTTCAAAACCACCCCCTATTTCAGTAATGTTTTTAATAATACACACTCAAAACCTATAAATTATCCTTTATAGATGACCTAGGGTATATCCTATACTATAAATTAATCTTAAAACATAATAAATTTGATTTTTCATGAAAATGTGTTCAAATATTGGCCCCATTTCCGGAGGCGCATTGGTTTTTAGTGTTTGTTTTTTTGATAATTTTTTGAATATTTAATTGTTTTATCTTATACCTTTACCTATATTTTTGTGTTCTGATTTATTTATTTTTTATATTTTTTTCATGAATCACTCTACTCTGGGAGACGTACCACCTTTCTAACCCAAACCATAGAGGATCATACATCAGCAATACAGATACACAAAAGATAAACATATTAAAGAGGACACACAAAACATCGACACTCTAGTTGAAACTTCTTCTTCTCCTAGAAACTACTTTAAAAATAAATTAGTCATACATAATATGGATAAAAAAACTGAAAAATAAAATAACTAACCACACATTATGTTGATATCCAACCATGTTACATTCAATTACACGGTGAGGAAATAAATTTTGAACTTAAATATTGTTTAATTCATTTATTTCCAAGATTCCATGTACTCACGGGAGAAGATACACATAATCACATAAAATAATGTCGTACTTTGTTTTCAGAATTAAAACCTAATAATGTGGATAAATAATAATTAAATCTTAGGTAATTACCTTTTTTATAAGAAGATACTAAAAATATTATCTTTACTACATTAATTCACTAATTAGAAGTTGAGCGGACATGAAATGACTTTTATTGAAAAATACATCCTAGAATCTAGAGTTTCAATAACAAGGAATGAAATATGTGGAATAATAAAATCTCAAGGGGAAAATATTCATGAATACTATGGTGTTGATGGTAGATCCTGATATAATGTTTTATTTCTTGAGAATTGTTTATGGTTGTTCAACATGGGTGAAATCATTCCAAAAAGTTAAATGTTGATACCTAGACAGCAGTTTCCTGAATGTGGTGTTAGGAATGCATTTTGGGACATCTCACAGGCTTGGTCAGGTTTTGGGTTAGATAGAACCCGAGGCAGGTTCATGACACACCAAAAACTCAAATAAATTTTGAATCACCTAAAGGAAATTATCTAAAATAACAGGTGGAGAGAAAACTATAATACCCTTGGAGGAAACAATGTCAACATATGTAGGCCTATCATAATTATCACATGGTTGAACTGTAATATCATATTTTATATAATTTGAATCAAAAGAATAAAATTCTTGAACTCCCTTCCAGATATTCTATAAGGAGAATTTTATGTCTATTAGTTTGGTGTTCATAGAAGATATCCTTTTAGAAATTAATGTGACAACTTTTCCAATTAGGTCATTTGTTTTGACTAAATTTTTCTTTATGGAGGCAAAAAAAATCTTTATTAAAAACAACTAAATCTTTTATTTTCTTATAGAGGCCCTCTCTACCTTTTTGGGAATCATTTTTGAAAATATACCCAGAAAGCTCATCCAGAGAAAAGGTCTCTGACCATTTATTAAAATAAAGGAAAAGTGCAGCAAACACACATAAAAAGCCAAGAAAAACAACTACATTTCATAAAATCCATACACTTCATTATTTCTATAATCAAGTTCTTCATCGACTATGGTTGGCCCCATTTTGAGATGTCATATTACTTCATCTTTTTAACATGCTTCCTCCTAAGATTTAACTTTTCCAGATATAAAAGATCCTCATCAGATTGAGTACCTTTGCCTTTGCTGGACCTAGTGGGAAGTGGCTTTGGCATAGAGAAGTAATATTTCCTTTGCCTTCTTCTTGTTGGATTGGTCATAACGTCTTCCTTCCTTGACATTGTCGTCTCTCCACCTTTCACAACATCACTATAAGAAGTCTTGACCCTCTTTCCCACATTCTCCTTTTCACTTTCAGATATATCTCCCCAATTTCCAGATATAATCACCCCTAGAAACCATCATTCACTCCTTGGTATTTCCCGATGGGACTGTTAGAATCAACCATTGCTAAGCATTGCAGATTTTCCATAATTTCATGACCACCATGCACCTCCTTCTGCAAAATATCTTCTTCACATACACCATTCAGGGGCTGAAAGTTGGTCTGTATTTTTTCACCACCACTCCTTTGTGTTTCCTTGTCTACAAGAGAATGCCTCTCGTACTTATATTCTTTTCCCAAACTCAGAGTCCTGCTACCATCAGGATCATAAAATAATTCAACCGATGTCTGGCTAGGAGGCAGTGAATAGGCAGCTTGCTCCACCATCGCCTAATCCTGAAGAACTTCCAGACCATCATTCATCAAACCCTCAAAGTAATTACCAAGTGAAATGCATGTCACTTGCTTTCCTAGGTGCGACTTTATCCTAGATGAAACCATCACCCATCATATATTCTCATCCAAAGGTCCACCTGCCTGTATATCCACAGAAGGACTTCCCCTCACTGCAACATTATTCCCATCAGGTTCTACTATGATCACAACATCCACCATATCTCCTATTTTTTCAACCTCAAGAACTTCCCCATTGGTCCTGGTTGGTTGTATTGCAGATTGGACATTGTCCACTAGACTTTCTAGATTAAGCACACTAAGATCATTCGTCAAACCCTATTCCACCACATTGACCCGCGGTTTAAGAGACACCTCCACCGACTTCAAATGGACTCCATGCAGAACCGCCTCACTAACAGGATGTTTCCCCTACCGATGCTGCAAGTTTCCCGCAACCAGTCCATCCACTGCAACCTACAAACCAACCCTTCTACCCCTAAAAACATCCTTCTGGTTCCCAACTTTGAGACATCAGGAGAAATACTCAAACCACGATTCAAACACCACTGACTACTTATATCTAAATTCCTCACTCACAACAATGAAAAAAGAATTAACATGAGGCTTCGAGAGGTCTACATCAACAAATATTCGTGGTGAAACCAGATGGAACACAGCCTTGGTTCTACTGTCAGAACAAAGATAATGGCCAACCAAGTTTCTAGGCATACAAATAATGGAAGGGTTCTAAAAAAGAAAGTGGTGGTTCAAGAAATCTTACCCAGATTGCAGTGGTCGGAGAATCTCATTTCATGTGGAAGTCATAAGACCAGCATAAAAGAAAAAATTGAGCGCTATCACATGCTCGCGGAGCAGAGGACCATGCCAGAACCAGATCTTCCACCAAATGAAAACGAACCATTACGTGCCTTGAGTCGAGGATACCAATATTTTCACATTCCTTCAAATTCCGTGAATCAAAGTTGAAATGATCAAAGAGATCTACAGATGGATGTTGTTGCTTGAAGTGCGCTATAAAGGTAAAATTCAATAGAGACGCAGCATCAGCAAATTCATAGGCAGTGATCGATAGTGGTGGGATCCCATCGAACAACTCATGAACTTTGGGTGATAAAGGGATTTTCAGAAACAAAGGTAAAAACTCAGGATTTGAGAAAGGGAGAAATCGATGAGCCATATAGGGAAGCGATGACCCCCCATCCACCAAGGGATCATAATCTTAATTATATATTCAATTTTTATTTTAAATGAATTGTTTTCTTCCACAACTGAAGTAAATATATCTTATTTGAAATTGGATGATTTTTCATCATCTCTAATGGAGATTTTAATAACTCTCTTGGTTCCTAAAAACATGACTTTGAAATGGAATTATCAATCATATTTTTCACTTTATTCCATTTCCATAAATCTAAATCTTCATAGAATTAAATTCAAGGATAACCATGTTAGAAAAATTTTCCACATCTTTATTAGCTTCAAAAATTTTAGGTTCTGCTACTATAATAGATGAAATACTATTATACAAAATAAGAGGAGGATGTTCTTTTTGAGATCCTACTCTATTATATTTCACAACCAATGATGGTTATTCATTTCCTTACCATCATGTTTATATATTTAAATACTTACTAATATTTAGACATTAAAAACATAAAGATATTGATTAATTATAAATTAATCAATATAGTCAGGTAGAAGGTTTCCAACTTCCTCCAATTTAGGATGAATAATATTGAAGTAAAACTTTTCATGAAAGGATAGATTCCATGACTCACCAAATTTTTTAGACACCAGTCTTGTGAGAAAATCACCAAGATATACTTTATATTGGGTCCTTAATAACTCTACTTCATCAATATAACTCTCATTATCATTTTCTTGAGGTGTAACAATCTCAATAGCAGGATTAGTAGGCTCTTCTTAACAAAATACAACTCTAACTGACTGACCATCTAAAATATCCTCAAAAGATATTGTTTTATAATTAGGTTTCTCCTAAATTCTAACTCAATCAATAATAGGAGAAGGAATTTATTGAAATAAAACTTTTCTTCCAATTCTTATCACATATAGTGGGTTTTCAACCATTGATTACTCTATTTCATCTTCAATAGAATCCAAATTATCCCCTTTCATATGAGAAAATATTTCCTCTATATCTTCATCCCTAATGGCCAATAACTTACTTATAGAGTGGATCCCTAAGTAGAAAATCTTTTTAATCTTCCAAACTTTAAGATTACGTATCTCATTGCACTTAGTTTTTTTTATAAATTCACTTATCTCTATTATATCCATCTAAAACTATAAAGCGGGAATTCTTCCAGAAGGATAAAATATCCAATAATTATGGAATTATAGATGCATATATCTAAATATTTACCTTGATAAGTTTAATTTATTTTTAACTATCAACATATATATATGATGAATATATGGTTGTATAAATTTCTCAAATTCACCGTTTCTTTGAATGATCCCAATTTGGAAAAATTTAACTAGAATATTTCTTTCACCCTCTAAATCATTGAATAACTTTTTCTATTAAATTTGAGATCAAAAGAGTGATATCATAACATTTTTAGGCCTCAAATCATCTATGCTAACCAAATATGTGTTAAACTCAAAGCTTATTTTATGTAGGTAATAAACAATTCATTAAAATCCACAATTGGTATGAAAAATCTTATCCCATAGAATTTTGATATGAACAAATATTTAGTATCCTTGAAGTTAAACAAAAAATTATAATATAACTCTATAACTTATTTACTATATAAGTAATCGGTTCTCCTTTTTTCAAATAAAAATTCCCATCCTTGGATGTTTAATACCATTTTCAACAAAAAGTTTGTTCGGTCTAGCTCTATGAAGACTATATATTTTCCTCATAGAACTTTATACAACAATTTTAGACTTTTTTAAATTTATAGGACACAATATTAATCTATTTTTGACTTTTCTATTCTCAGTGAGAGTAAAGCGACTTGAGGTTCAAAATGTTATGTTAGGGGAAAAGAGGGTTAAGATTTGGTAGAGAAGAAGTTTAGAGGTTTGATAAGGATTAATTTTTTCAACCTAAGACTGAGTATTTTATATGGAATACATAGAGACTTATTACATGAACACATGATAAAATAATAAATAAAATTTAATTATATGGTAGGGTTGTGTGTTACTTTATTATATGAAAGGAAATCCAGGAACTTTAAACATAAATTTTACAATGAAAGGTATCTCATAAAAAATGAAAATTTAAAAAGATAAGTAAAATAAATATAGTTAAAATGGTAATTAAAATGAAATAAATTAATATCAAATGAGCTTAATTTTCTTTTAATAAAAAAAAATTATCAGTAGACAATGGTTTGTTAAAAAATTTAATTAACTGATTTTCAGTGCAAGTAAATTCAAGATAAATATCACCCTTTTGAGTATGATCTATTAATAAATGATGTATTAAATCGATATACTTGTTCATATAATAGTATATTGTATTTTTATAAATAATTATAGAACTAGTGTTATCACATTTTATTGGGAGATTATTAAAATTAAATCTGAATTCTTTTAAGGTGTGTTTCAACCACAACACTTGATCACAAAAACTACCATCTACAATGCACTTAGATTTAGTAGTTTATAATGAAACACAATTTTTATTTTTTAATTAAATAATAAACTAGAAAATTATCTAACAATTTATAGGTTTCATATGTACTTATTGTTAAGTCAAAAGTCTTCTTTTGACTTCTATATCATGTTTTGGAAATCACAAATGTATTCTAACATATGTTTATAAATTACAATTGTCTTTTATCATGTTTATCGTATCGTACGATGTTGATCGTACTGATCAAATCGTATCATATTGACTCTGTCAATCGTATCGTACTGACTCTGTCAATCGTATCATACTGACTCTGCTATTCAGATGATCATTATTTGTTTTGGTACTTTGTCAAAAACACTCTCTGCATTTGAATCGTACTCATGTTTTTCATTTCTATATATCTCTTGTCCTAACAAAATGATGTCGTTGAGTTAGTTACAAACTAATCAAAATGATGTCGTGCTTTCTGTTTCAATATGACCATTGGAGGAAATATGACCGTTGGAACCCGAGGCCTATAAATAGAAGGTCATTTGAAGCTGAGAGAACAATGATGAACGAAGAGAACGAATGAAGAGACTCTGTGAACTACCAAGATTCTAGAGAGAGACACTGTGACTTCTCTCATCAGCCTTGTGCGTCCGATCATCGTATCGAGGGCTTTCAAGTAATTGAAAGACAGAGGTGCCGATTACCTACAAAATCGAGGGCTGCCGGGGATAGGCAGACAGACGTGCCGATCATCGTATCGAGGGCTTTCAAGTAATTGAAAGACAGAGGTGCCGATTACCTACAAAATCGAGGGCTGCCGGGGATAGGCAGACAGACGTGCCGATCATCGTATCGAGGGCTGCCAGGGATAGGCAGACAGACGTGCCGATCATCGTATCTAGGGCTCACCAAGGTTTTGGTGAGACAGACCTTTTATCCTAGGTGAAAGGATAACCCTTCTCTTTGGGTTAAAAGAATTGTAATACTTTTACATTTCCGTTGTTACTTATATTAGAAAGGGATTTGTATTTTTTCCTTTCTTCTTTACATTTTCAATTGTAATTGTTTCAATTACAATCATTCTATTACTTTTTGTATTGATTGATTCTATACGCTTTAAGGTAGAATCATTCATCTTTGTATTACTCTGATTATTGTATTCACCTTGAATACAATTGTTTTACTTTACATTAGTATTACAATACATCATACCTTTTATATTCAATACAATTGTGGGTGTTTATATTTGTATTAGTTTAAGATCATTTAAACTAATATCTTTGTTGCAAAAACTCAAAGGTTTTTAAACCTACAATTCACCCCCTCTTGTATTGTTCCATCTAATAGACATATATATCTACTATTCGATCCAACAATTGGTATCAAAGGGGGTTTTCCACTGATTTGTATTACTAGCTTTACTTCTTATTACTATCTTGAATACTTACTACACTAACGTGTGGAGTGGAAAAGTTGTTTTTGTTATATTGGATGGCAGGTTTGAATATCAGATCAATAGATAATCTGAATCCTTCTAGACCACCAATCTTTGATGGGAATGATTATGAGTATTGGAGAGATCGTATGAAGACTTTCGTTATCAATACTGGTGTAGACAATTTTATTATGCTTACTGGGGGTTACAAAATTCCTGACAAAGAAGTTAGCACGTTCACCAACCAAGAGAAGCAAGAATATCAACTGAATTACAAGGTACGCAATACTTTATTATGCTCCATGACCAGGAATATATATAGTCAGATATCTTCATGTGAAGCAACCAACTGTATTTGGAAGAAATTAGAAGTCACTCATTTTGGTACATCCAAGGTTATAGAAACAAGGAGAGCAATGCTTCGAACAGAGTATCATGGATTTGTTTTTCCTTATGGAGAACCTGTATGTAAAGTGCAAAAAAGGTTTATGACAATTGTCAACAGCTTATAATCTATGGGAGAAAAAGGACTTGATGATGAAGCTCTTGTTGATAAGATTATAGATATTATGCCAAATGAATGGGAGTCGAAAAGGACAGCTATTGATGAAAATAGAAAAGTTTCCCAGATTACTCTTGATGAACTCTTTGGAACTCTTCTACAGCATGAGACAAGAATGAAGAGAGATGCTGATTTTAATAAGAAGAAGAATGGGAATGGAAGTGTAGCTTTTGCATCTAAAGCTAAAACACCTGAAAGGCTTACAAGATCTAAATCCAAGAAAGTTGTTATATCTGATTCAAGTGATTGTAATCTTTCAGATAATGAGTTAGCCAATCTTGCTCGAAGGATGAACAAGATTGTGGGAAAGAAAGATTTTCAATATAGATTCAAAAATAAAGACAGGAAAGATAGGAAATATTCATAGGTAACTTGTTATGAATGCAAGAAAGCAGGACATATAAGGCCTGATTGTCCTTTACTGAAGAGGAAAGATAGAAAAGAGAAACACTCTGAAAGAAACAAGAAAAGGTTTTATAAGACAAAGAAAGGCTTGAAAGCAAATGATACGTGGAGTGCAAGTGGTAGTGATTCCTCAGATGATTCTTCAGAATATGAGACATCAGAACAAAGAAATATTGGACTTCTAGCCAGACTACCAATCGAAGATCATTGTCTCATGGCTAAGGTACATAATGCTGAAGCTGTTACAAATGTCTCTTTAAATGCAAATTATGTTGATAATAGATATTATGAATCCTCATCATCAGAAGATGATACTTTACCTTCTTTTGAAGAAGTCTCAAGATTTTCTATGTTACTTGAAAATGAAAATTCTAAACTCAAAAAGAGATTTGAAAAAGCAAATTCTAGAATTTCAATTTTGACTAAAGAAGTATCAGATCTTTCTAAAGATCTTGATGTGAAAACTTCTGATTTTGAAAGCATTTTAAAAACCCTTGAGAAAGTTAAATCTGATAAGGATAAACTTTCTAAGGATCTTGAAACTGTAATTTCAAAGAAAAACATTTTAGAGCCCAACTCTAGTTCTAATTCAAATGTTTTGGAAAATAAGAATTTGGTTTTAAAACTAAAGTCAGAGATTTTATCTTTGAAAAAGTGTTTGTTAAACTTTACTCATGGAAAAGAAAACTTTTATAGGATGTATTCTCAAATTAGACCTTCGAGAAATCGTTCTGGTCTTGGTTATACTTATTCCAAACTTGTTTTTAGTAATAACTATTTTGTTCCTCAAAAAACCATTTTCTGTTCCAAGTGTCAATGTGGTGGACATTGGAGAAGAGATTGTTCTCTTAACAAAACTCAATCCTTAGGATTTCATAAAGCTCATTTTGCAAAACAAATGTGGATTCCTAAAATTCTTTTATCTAACCCTTCCGGATCCAAACAAGTTTGGATTCCGAAAATATAATTGTTTCTTTTTCAGGAAAACGAGAAGTGTATCAATAAGAACATTTGGTACATGGATAGTGGTTGTTCTCGACATATGACTGGAAACAAATATTTCTTTGAAAAGGTTATCAAAACAAAAGGTGGAAAAGTTACCTTCAGAGATAATGCTCAAGGAAAGATTGTTGGTATAGGTAATATCGTTTTTCTTGGAAAAGTTTTTATTTCAAATGTTTTGTTTGTTAAAGGTATTAGGCACAATCTCATCAGCATAAGTCAATTATGTGATGAAGGTTACCTTGTGAATTTTAGAAATGATAAGTGTCTAGTTCACAATTCCAAGGATGAATTCATTCTATCTGCCCATAGGCAAAAGAATGTTTACACTATTAACTTAGAAGACCTTAGGAACCAAAACTTACCTTGTTTAAGTGTAATAGAAGACCAATTGTGGCTATGGCATAGGAGACTAGGACACAGTAATTTGAGAAACCTAAGAAAACTCTCAAAGAAAGGACTTGTAAAAGGGCTACCGGACCTTAGATATGATTCTTCAAAAGTCTGTGATCCTTGTCAATTTGGCAAGCAACATAAAACTATCTTTAAACCAATTAATGAAGTTTCAACTTCAAATGCATTACAGCTTGTGCATATGGATCTGTTTGGTCCTTCACAATCTGGAAGCATTGGAGGCAAATACTATGTATTTGTTTTAGTTGATGACTTTACTAGATTTACATGGGTCTACTTTCTCATAAAGAAATCTGAAGCCTTTTCCTATTTCAAAACTTTTAGATCCCAAGTTAAAAATGAGAAAAACCTACCATTGATAACTATTCATAGTGATCATGGTGGTGAATTTCAAAACTCAGATTTTGAAACTTTTTGTAGTAAGAAAGGTATTTCTCACAATTTCTCAGCTCTAAGAACTCCTCAGCAAAATGGGGTTGTTGAAAGAAGAAATTGTATTCTTCAGGAAATGACTCGAACCATGTTGAGTGAATACTCAATTGCTAAGCACTTTTGGGCAGAAGCTGTTAGTACTTCCTGTTATACTATAAATCGTGTTTTAACTAGACCATTTCTTAATAAAACCCCTTACGAGTTATGGACTGGCCGAAAACCTAAAGTTTCATACTTCAAAGTTTTTGGATGCAAAGTATTCATTCTGAATACAAAAGACAATCTACACAAATTTGCACCAAAATCTGATGAAGGAATCTTTCTAGGCTATTCTACAACCTCTAAGGCTTATAGAGTTTTCAATAAAAACACCTGTACTGTTGAAGAAACAGTACATGTAAAATTCGATGAAACTAACCCTTTTGTTTTCAACCAACCCAATCCTACATCCTTGGATGTGTTTTCCAAAAATGTTTATCAACCTTTATTAGAAGAACATTCTGATAAGGAAAATGTTCAAGAAAGTATTCCTGAAACATTTACCACAGAATATTTTCTACCATATGTTGATGAACATGTTTTACAAAACCCAAATCAATTGTTTCTTAGGAATCATCCCAGTGATAACATCATTGGTGATATAAATCAACCTGTAAGAACCAGAAATTCCTTAAAAAATGAAATAGAACATCTTGCTTTTCTTTCCCAATTTGAACCTAAATGTCCAAGTGAGGCCTTAGGTGATGATGATTGGATCAAAGCAATGCAGGATGAACTAAATGAATTTGAAAGGAATCAAGTCTGGACTTTAGTTGAAAGACCTAAAGAAACAACTGTGATTGGTGTAAAATGGGTTTTCAGAAACAAGTGTGATGAAAATGGAATCATTGTAAGAAATAAAGCAAGAGTTGTTGCTAAAGGCTATAATCAACAAGAGGGAATAGACTATGAAGAAACATATGCTCCTGTAGCTAGACTTGAATCTATTCATATTCTATTAGCCTTCGCAGCATATTTCAATTTCAAACTATTTCAAATGGATGTCAAATGTGCTTTTCTAAATGGTTTTGTTCAAGAAGAAGTTTTTGTCGAACAACCTCCTGGTTTTCAAGACCCAAAACATCCTGATCATGTTTTTAAACTTACCAAGGCTCTATATGGTCTTAAACAAGCTCCTAGAGCATGGTATGATAGACTCACAAGATTTCTTTTACAAAACAATTATACAAAAGGTACAGCAGATCTAACTCTTTTTATCAAAATGGAAAACAAAAATGTTTTGGTTGTCCAAATATATGTTGATGACATCATATTTGGATCAACTCAGAAATCTTTAACCGATTCTTTTGCAAACTTAATGAAATCTGAGTTTGAAATGAGTATGATGGGTGAGTTAACATTCTTTCTAGGTTTTCAAATTTCTCAAAAACCAGAAGGAACTTATATATCTCAAAATAAGTATATTAAAGACTTACTCAAAAAGTATGGATTTGACAAAACTAAAAGTATTAGCACCCCAATTGGCACCTCAAATACTCTTGATCTTGATGAAACTGGGAAACCAGTAGATCAAACAATTTTTAGAGGTATGATAGGGAGTTTTCTATACTTAACAGCTAGTCGACCCGACTTGATGTTTTCTGTATGCTTATGTGCAAGATATCAATCTAATCAAAAAGAGCCTCACTTAAAAGCCGTAAAGATAATCTTTCGGTATTTAAAAGACACTATGGATTTAGGCCTTTTCTACCCTTTTGGAAATGATTTTGTTTTAAAAAGATTTTCAGATGCTGACTTTGGTGGTTGTAGAATGGATAGAAAAAGTACATCTGGAACATGTCATTTCTTAGGAGACTCTTTGGTTTCTTGGTCCTACAAGAAACAACACTCAGTAGCACTCTCCACTACTGAAGCTGAATATGTAGCAGCTGGAAGTTGCTGTGCTCAAGTATTGTGGATGCAGCACACACTCACTGACTATGGTTTGAGTTTCTCCAAAACTCAAATTCTTTGTGATAATACAAGTTCCATAGCTATTAGTAAAAACCCAACACATCATTCTCGTGCAAAACACATAGATGTTAGGCATCACTTTCTTAGGGATCAAACACAGAAAGGAGATATTATTTTACAATTCATCGGAATGCAAGAACAACTTGCTGACATTTTTACAAAACCTTTACCTTCCGATAGATTTGAATTTATAAAACAGAAGATAGGAATTATTACATTAAAATAATCATTCATATCTACTTCCTGTTTTGAATCTCTCCTAATAGTAAGAAACTCCTCGTAGAAAGGGGGAGGACATTTCTTTTTGTCTTTATGGTTCTTTTTATCTTATGTTCTTTAACTTTTTACTCTTTGGAATGTGTATCTTTTTCTGTTTATCGTATTGACAATTTTAGTTTTCTGTTTATCGTATTGACAATTTTAGTTTTTCTGTTTATCGTATTGACAGTTTTATCGTTTCATTCATTTTTTTTTCTGTTTATCGTATTGACAGTTTTATGGTATCATTCAACAATTTTGAATCGACCGATGATGGTATTCAAATTCTTTTCCATCGTATCATTCAACAATTTTGAATCGACCGATGATGGTATTCAAATTCTTTTCCATCGTACCAATCAATCTTGGTATTGTATCGACCGATGATGGTATTCAAATTCTTTTCCATCGTATCATTCAATAATTTTGAATCGACCGATGATGGTATTGAAATTCTTTTCCATCTTATCATTCAATAATTTTGAATCGACCGATGATAGTATTGAAATTCTTTTCCATCGTATCATTCAATAGTTTTGAATCGACCGATGATGGTATTGAAATTCTTTTCTATCATACCATTCAATAGTTTTGTATCGACTGGTGATGGTATTGAGATTGTTTTCCATCATACTATCAGTTCATGGTAACAAGATTATTTTCCATCGTACGGTCCGATCATAGTAATAACTTTGTTTTCCATCGGCATCATATTTTTCTCCTTACGATTGTATTTTCTTTTGATTCTTACCAAAACCAACAATCACCTTATGTTCTCCGACAGGTATCTTTTTCATTTTTTTCCTTCGTTTTAATCCTAACCATTGATCTGGTTTTCTCTAATCCTGACCGTAGAATATCAACGGTCACCCTTTTTCGACTGTAGAAGATCAACGGTCATCTCTTTATCACCTATAAATACCCCCCTCCCCTCCCCAAACCCACATTGGTTTTTCAGGATTTGAGGCGAAGCTCTGCTCCACTAGCTATATATCATCGTACGATCTTCTCAATCGGCATCACCTTTATGTCTCAATCCTCTGCTAACACTCCTGCCGAAATGTCTTCTGTAACACCCCGAGCTTCCACGATACGCTTCTCATTCAATAATGCAATAGCTTGCATTGTACGCAACTTCGAGTTCTAAAACACCGCGACTAATCAAAGTAGCCGTTATGAATAGTAATAACCACTTTTTAAAATTATAGGAATTTTATATTTCAAAATGGACTTCATTTTTGTATTTGTAATATCGAAATTATCCTAAGTTGAATTTTTTGTAACTTTCTGAGAACTTCCAATTTTTTTATGAATAGTGAAAAATACTTTAAAACAACTTTTTTAATAAAAATAATTTATTGTGATAAATTATACTATTTAGTGGTTTTAAGGTATAATTAGAATATATTTTTACCATTTTATCCAATGGTGGTCATTAGAATTAATTTAACATTGAAATTGGACATAAACAATTGCCAATCTTTTGATATAAATTGTTTCTTAAAAACACACTATTTGTCGTAACAGCGGGAATTAATTATAAAATTAATTAATGCAACTTATATGTTTGGAATTTTGTAAAATAGACATCATTTTTGAATTCGGAATATCAATTATAGCATAGGGTGAAATTTTGGCCTTGTTCTGAAAAACTTCACTTTTTGATGAATAGTGAAACCACTAAGTGGTAGTCAAATAACTGATTTTTCGTTTAAATGAAATATTACCACTTCTGTGATTTGATTTTCAAAAATCCGACATACATGGTTGTCATTAAGAAGTAAAATGTAGTTCAATGAGATTAAAATAATTTTTTGGTGAATAGTAACTTTTAAGTTCTTAATCGCGATTAGAGGTAATTAGTGTAGTTTAAGGTACAAATAATGTTTTAATAATATGAGATGAGCATGACACTTGTCCTACTCCTATTGTATGAGTCATGGCCGACCAAGACAACCCATGGGTCAACTTGGGGACCCCATGGAGCCACTTTAGTTGGAAAATGACATTAATATATATTTATTTAATGTTAAAATTAAATTGACACAAACATGAGTTATTTTACTAAAATAGTTTTTAAGTGGGGTTACACAAGTCCAAATTTTGACTATAAATATTCATTAGAAAGCTAAAAAGATTTCCTACATCATATTATTTTTTTTTATAATTTTTAGACATTAAATAAATTAAATTATTTATGACAGCATTATGATGCAGCGATGACCTCATTATTTAACGATTTAAATAAAATGAGAAGATAATGAAAAATCCAAGGCTTACAATTGTCCAAAGCCTATTGGATGAGGAGATTTCGAAAAATTATCACCTTATCCTTGAATTATATAAGTGTGGGACCTTTAGAATCCGAAAAGCATTGTGTAATAATGTAACATTTCAATCTTTCCAAAAGAGCCCCTCCTCTCCACTTATAAAAGGCCCCCACCTCTCCCACATCATTTACACTTTCAAGCCATTTGGCTCGGCCAACCTCTGCCCAAATACTCTCCCAAATTCCCCCTATTACTCCTAGAAGCCTCACTTTGGGCATAACTCTTCCCAAGGAAGCCTTTTTCTCAAATCAAAAAGAGTTACCCGATTTTGAGGTAATGTCTTCTCTAATGTTGTTTTGTTTTATTTTTCTTCTCCAACCCCCTAAAATCTTTTTATCCATTTCTTTTGTAACAACAACAGTATCCTCAATATACTAGGATTTTTTTATAAGAAGGATTAGAGCTACACATACACACACCTACATCTAATGGTTAAAGAACATACGATTTCTGTGGATGGAGAATTTCTGCCTCACGAAACGATGATTGTTCAACACTCATATAACACCTTCAAAGGTGGACATTAGGATGTCACTATATTTATATATGATATCAAATATGTTTATGTTTTACTTATTCTTCTGTATTTCTCATTTATGGCATAATTTATGATTTCCATTATGGTTAAAACGCGATAATTTCATTTTAGGAAGTGCGGACTACCGCCCCCTCAAAGTGATTTGAATCGTTAATGCCATATGTGGGATGTATAAAGGATGGAGTAAATGGTATTATACAATATATTATACTGGAATTATATTATACATTTATATCATTATGATTTAGTTCCATTAAATATGAAATTGAAATGAAAGTAGCGTTCATGCGTACGTACGGCTTACCGTCTCCATGAACGGTGCATTTCTTTTCTTACCTCTAAATGTTACGTAATATTATAAATGAATGTATATACTGGATATATAAGATATATATGACATCTAAATCATGAATATAATTCTGGATATAATGGATATTCTACCACATGAACAACTTGTAATTATAAGAAGTTTATTGTTGACTCAAGTTACCAAAGATCGACAAAACGACCGTTATTAACTTAAATAATTTCACAATGTTCATAACATTGTAATAAGTGATATAAAAAGGATAATGAAATTGAAAATGGTTCTTAATAAGGTAGATATTAACTCTAGTTTATTATTCAGGAGGTTAAAGAACGGTTGAGTCAAGTCGGACACAAGGTAAGGGAACTTCTTAACCCAATTTCCATTCTTTGGGTTAATCTCCTACTTTCAAATTAAGTCATGATATTATTATGTCATATCTTGTATTTGTACTTTATTTATGTGTACGTATAGTGAATACACATAATAGATCTATTTTATTTTAAAAATGATCTTTTTAAGGACTTCGCCTCAATCTCATTTCATTGAGGCATATTTGGTTTATACACAACTTTCTTTTATACGGTGTATAAACACCTTTTACTTTTATGTTTATTCAAAAGGAATCTTTTTATACGAAGCGTTTTGCTAAACGACAAAAGGGAATGTTTTTATTTCCGTACTTATGCGGCGACAATGACTTCTCCGCCGCCGTGACCATTATTTGAGTTTCGGCTTCCTCGACAAGCCATCATTTTTTTTAATGAAAAATAAATACAAAGTTTTAACTTTCTTTTATTTTGGTATTGAAAGTGGTTTTGAAAGAGTTTTTATCAATGTGTTGTATTGATATCCTGTGATTGAAATGTGGAAATGTTATGTTTCCTTTATGCATGTTTTATGTGATACGATTATGTTATGGTTTATGATATGTTTAAACCTATTCATATGAGGAATGTATTGGACTTAATAAGTGATGGGTGGAGCCCGCTATAGCTCCTCGATGCATCGGTAGGTCTCATGAGACAACTAGACATGGAATTGGCCAAGGCCCTTTCCCAATTTGATTTATGGTTTTGGCCGAGGCCATAATCATTTTAGATGTCTTGGCCGAGGCCTTGACAAAATGTTTCAGAATGTCTGGCATTATACATTCCCTCATTATAAAAGTGGTTATTGATATTGCATGTGATTATTCGACCAGTAGAATATCCATGTGAGGAAGTGAATGGCATTATCTCATTTTACTTTTTCCATATTATGTTTATGTTCAAGTTTAAAAGGCTTTTGTTTTAGTTATACATTGCCTTAAATGTTTATGTTTATATATGAAAGCTTCCGCAATATTGTTATCCTTACTGAGCATCTGAGCTCACCCCTTTCAATGTTTTAATTTTTTCCAGGATGTGAAGAAGTATTTTATGAATGACCTGTAGGGATAGTCCGAAGAGGATAGAAGTGTGTACTATGGAGACTTTGTTATTGTATTTTTTCACTTTATGATGTAATGTAACGTTTACGAATGTATCTAGTGTTTCCAAGGCTACTAAACTAATCGGTCTTTCGAGACTTGATCTTTTGTGATCATGCCAATGTTACGAAGTAATGCACCGGCTCTGGGTAGCTGGGGTCGGGGCGTTACAGTTGGTATCAGAGGAAGTTTAGTACTAACCTTGGAAGCTAGATTTAGATAAACTCTGATTAGAGCACATATCCCAAGATAGACTTTGAGGATTAGTATAGACGAACTTCCTAGAATTTTGGTATTGTAGAGATGTTTTGAGTTTTCCAAGAAATACATCCCTGTCTGGATACGAGCAGGTAGAGGTGGCTCTGGCACAGATGTACCTAGGGGTAAAACCCAAAAACACCGCTTTGAGCTAGACTCGAACGGGAACTGGTGCACGACAACGGGCCTTGCTGCACTCTTGGTTACGACACTCCCGGGGGATATGCTTTGGATAATTCTAATTTTCTTTATAAACCACTATGAAGGGTTATGAGTATATACTTCCTCAAAGAAAACATTTTTATGGATTATATCCATAAATAGTTCAATTTATGTTAAGTATCTTACAAGTATGGAATTATGTATTTTGATTTATAAACAAATATAGTTTATGCCATTGTTTAGAAATGGCGCCTAGTGGAAGGAATGGAAACCGTATCAATGCACGCACTCCGTGTAGGGATTGCCCTCCTGCTCAAGATAATTATTGTGGAGTTGGAGAAACAACTGGTGCTGATCAACTTATTACCATACTGGGAAAACTCACTCAGGTTATGAATAATAACCTTACTCGTATGGAGCACCCTGATCCGCAACGTGGAGGATCAATGCTAGACCGTTTCATGAGGCAACAACCACCAACCTTCAATGAGGGTACAAATCCGTTAGTAGCTGAGCAATGGATAAACTCCTTAGAGAAAATATTCCATGCCTTGGGGAGTAGCGAAAGGGAGAAGGTTGTCATGGCAGTTTACTGCCTCACTGGAGATGCCGATCAGTGGTGGTCGCTGATTCAAAACACAAAGGAAGATGCTGACGTATCGAATATGGAATGGAGGGAGTTCAAAGATCTGTTTTTAGAAAAATATTTTCCTCGTGACCATCGAGCAGAAATAGAAAGACAATTTCTGAGTTTGAGGCAGAAGGAGGATGAGAATGTCGCAAAGTATGAGGCTAACTTTACAAGGTTAGCGAGGCATGCTGCCGATTATATACGTAACCCAAGGAGTAAGATTGATCGTTTCTTTGATGGGTTAAAACCATTTCTCCGTCGAGCTTTAGTATCACAATCCTTCTCATCATACGAAGATATTGTCTCGTGTGCTATCAAGACAGAAAAGGAATTCTCTAAGTCTTATGACAACAAAGTAAAGCAAGAGAAGAAGAGAATGGTGGAACAAGAGACAGATAAAGGGAAAAAGGGAAAGAAGGATTTTCCATTATGTGATAATTGTGGGAAGAATCACCCTGGTACTTGCCTAAAAGGAATGGGAGTTTGTTATAAATGTGGAGAAAAGGGTCACCAGGCTCGTGATTTCAAGGGAAAGAAAGAGGCTGTCAAAGTTGAATGCTACAATTGTAGGGAAATAGGGCATTATGAAAATGAATGTCCTAAGCGTCAAGGAAACTTACCTCAGAAAAGGCCAAGGGATCAAGGCCAATCTTATGCTGTGACTACAGTTGAAGCGGAATAATTAATGTATTGGTGCTTTTGGACTCAAGGATTATATTCTGGTTATAAGAATAATGTGATATATATATATGGATTGTACTGCGGTACTTGTTGATTTCAGTAAGGTTTTAATATGATTTAGGTAATCATATTTTTAGTATGTGACAATAAGAGAAACTTTTCTTTGTTTGGGGAATCTGATGTTACAATTGATTTTGGAATTTAGAGACCTTTTAGAGAAAGTCTGGACGGAGGTATTTTGGATAACTATTAAGGTTGGAATGGATTAAGTTGAACCATGGATAGTATTGTTTAAGGTTAAAGAATTTCTTAAGATTATTTTTGGAATATTATAATACTATAGTTTTAGGAAAAAGGACAACCTTCAGGGTGGGGAATAACCCGTCGTGTCGGACAAAGCTGCAGGAATCGAACCCACAACCATAGTGCGACAAGCCTTTATTTCCTACCACTAGCCTACAGGAATTCCCTGGTTATTACAAAATAGTTTTACTAATCTAAATGGTATGTGTTAACATTTTGAACCTTATACAATTAGGATAAATAGAATATTTTTGAGTTCCGTTACCATTTAGAGTAAAAGGTGGGTTTGTGGTAAAAATTTATTAACGAATGAAAGTATACATAACAAGTATGTATATTCCCTTAAGTTCTTAGTAAATCTCCTAAATAAATTCCTCAACATTATAAAAGGTAACTTAAAACAAAAATGTTGTCGGTTAACTTTTCCAACTGGGGATTCAATGACCGTTTAACCAATCACAAGTTTGTGATTTTCTTGTGGTTAAACTCTCTCCTAATCCTGTTTTCTATAACTCTCCATCAGACCTTGATGGTTTGTTTCTCCTCCATATCCATATTTTCATATAATCCGAGAATGGGCTATATCGGTTGACCTGTGTACTTATCCTGCTTTCTTTTAATGTTATATATTTATTAACCTTATTTCCGATGTGGGTTTTCCTCAAAGGTATTTTCTATTTTCAACCTTTTATTTTCAAAGAAAAATTTCAAATTGCGAGGACGCAATTTATTGAAGGAGGGGAGAATGTAACACCCCGAGCTTCCACGATACGCTTCTCATTCAATAATGCAATAGCTTGCATTGTACGCAACTTCGAGTTCTAAAACACCGCGACTAATCAATGTAGCCGTTATGAATAGTAATAACCAATTTTTAAAATTATAGGAATTTTATATTTCAAAATGGACTTCATTTTTGTATTCGTAATATCGAAATTATCCTAAGTTGAATTTTTTGTAACTTTCTGAGAACTTCAAATTTTTTTATGAATAGTGAAAAATACTTTAAAACAACTTTTTTAATCAAAATAATTTATTGTGATAAATTATACTATTTAGTGGTTTTAAGGTATAATTAGAATATATTTTTACCATTTTATCCAATGGTGGTCATTAGAATTAATTTAACATTGAAATTGGACATAAACAATTGCCAATCTTTTGATATAAATTGTTTCTTAAAAACACGCTATTTGTCGTAACAGCGGGAATTAATTATAAAATTAATTAATGAAACTTATATGTTTGGAATTTTGTAAAATAGACATCATTTTTGAATTCGGAATATCAATTATAGCTTAGGGTGAAATTTTGGCCTTGTTCTGAAAAACTTCAATTTTTGATGAATAGTGAAACCACTAAGTGGTAGTTAAATAACTGATTTTTCGTTTAAATGAAATATTACCACTTCTGTGATTTGATTTTCAAAAATCCGACATACATGGTTGTCATTAAGAAGTAAAATGTAGTTCAATGAGATTAAAATAATTTTTTGGTGAATAGTAACTTTTAAGTTCTTAATCGCGATTAGAGGTAATTAGTGTAGTTTAAGGTACAAATAATGTTTTAATAATATGAGATGAGCATGACACTTGTCCTACTCCTATTGGATGAGTCATGGCCGACCAAGACAACCCATGGGTCAACTTGGGGACCCCATGGAGCCACTTTATTTGGAAAATGACATTAATATATATTTATTTAATGTTAAAATTAAATTGACACAAACATGAGTTATTTTACTAAAATAGTTTTTAAGTGGGGTTACACAAGTCCAAATTTTGACTATAAATATTCATTAGAAAGATAAAAAGATTTCCTACATCATAGTATTTTTTTTATAATTTTTAGACATTAAATAAATTAAACTATTTATGACATTATTATGATGCAGTGATGACCTCATTATTTAACGATTTAAATAAAATGAGAAGATAATGCAAAATCCAAGGCTTACACTTGTCCAAAGCCTATTGGATGAAGAGATTTAGAAACCTTATCACCTTATCCTTGAATTATATAAGTGTGGGACCTTTAGAATCCGAAAATCATTGTGTAATAATGTAACATTTCAATCTTTCCAAAAGAGCCCCTCCTCTCCACTTATAAAAGGCCCCCACCTCTCCCACATCATTTACACTTTCAAGCCATTTGGATCGACCAACCTCTGCCCAAATACTCTCCCAACTTCCCCCTCTTACTCCTAGAAGCCTCACTTTGGGCAGAACTCTTCCCAAGGAAGCCTTTATCTCAAATCAAAAAGAGTTACCCGATTTTGAGGTAATGTCTTCTCTAATGTTGTTTTGTTTTATTTTTCTTCTCCAACCCCCTAAACTCTTTTTATCCATTTCCTTTGTAACAACACCAGTATACTCAATATACTAGGATGTTGTTATAAGAAGGATTCGAGCTACACATACACACACCTACATCTAATGGTTAAAGAACATACGGTTTCTGTGGATGGCGAATTTCTGCCTCACGAAACGATGATTGTTCAACACTCATATAACACCTTCAAAGGTGGACATTAAGATGTCACTATATTTATATATGATATAAAATATGTTTATGTTTTACTTATGCTTCTGTATTTCTCATTTATGGCATACTTTATGATTTCCATTATGGTTAAAACGCGATAATTTCATTTTAGGAAGTGTGGACTACCGCCCCTCAAAGTGATTTGAATCGTTAATGCCATATGTGGGATGTATAAAGGATGGAGTAAATGGTATTATACACTATATTATACTGGAATTATATTATACATTTATATCATTATGATTTAGTTCCATTAAATATGAAATTGAAATGAAAGTAGCGTTCATGCGTACGTACGGCTTACCGTCTCCATGAACGGTGCATTTCATTTCTTACCTCTAAATGTTACGTAATATTATAAATGAATGTATATACTGGATATATAAGATATATATGACATATAAATCATGAATACAATTCTGGATATAATGGATATTCTACCACATGAACAACTTGTAATTATAAGAAGTTTATTGTTGACTCAAGTTACCAAAGATCGACAAAACGACCGTTATTAACTTAAATAATTACATAATGTTCATAACATTGTAATAAGTGATATGAAAAGGATAATGAAATTGAAAATGGTTCTTAATAAGGTAGATTTTAACTCTAGTTTATTATTCAGGAGGTTAAAGAACGGTTGAGTCAAGTCGGACACAAGGTAAGGGAACTTCTTAACCCAATTTCCATTCTTTGGGTTAATCTCCTACTTTCAAATTAAGTCATTATATTATTATTTCATATCTTGTATTTGTAATTTATTTATGTGTACTTATAGCGAATACACATAATAGATCTATTTTATTTTAAAAATGATCTTTTTAAGGACTTCGTCTCAATCTCCTTTCATTGAGGCATATTTGGTTTATACACAACTTTCTTTTATACGGTGTATAAACACCTTTTACTTTTATGTTTATTCAAAAGGAATATTTTTATACAAAGCGTTTTGCTAAACGACAAAAGGGAATGTTTTTCTTTCCGTACTTATGCTGCGACAACGACTTCTCCGCCGCCGTGACCATTATTTGAGTTTCGGCTTCCTCGACAAGCCATCATTTTTTTTAATGAAAAATAAATACAAAGTTTTAACTTTCTTTTATTTTGGTATTGAAAGTGGTTTTGAAAGCATTTTTATCAATGTGTTGTATTGATATCTTGTGATTGAAATGTGGAAATGTTATGTTTCCTTTATGCATGTTTTATGTGATAGGATTATGTTATGGTTTATGATATGTTTAAACCTATTCATATGAGGAATGTATTGGACTTAATAAGTGATGGGTGCAGCCCGCTATAGCTCCTCGATGCATCGGTAGGTCTCATGAGACAACTAGACATGGAATTGGCCGAGGCCCTTTCCCAATTTGATTTATGGTTTTGGCCGAGGCCTTAATCATTTTAGATGTCTTGGCCGAGGCCTTGACAAAATGTTTCAGAATGTCTAGCATTATACATTCCCTCATTATGAAAGTGGTTATTGATATTTCATGTGATTATTCGACCAGTAGAATATCCATGTGAGAAGTGAATGGAATTATCTCATTTTACTTTTGCCATATTATGTTGATGTTCAAGTTTAAAAGTCTTTTGTTTTAGTTATACATTGCCTTAAATGTTTATGTTTATATATGAAAGCTTCCGCAATATTGTTATCCTTAATGAGCATCTGAGCTCACCCCTTTCAATGTTTTAATATTTTCCAGGATGTGAAGAAGTATTTTATGAATGACCTGCAGGGATATTCCGAAGAGGATAGAAGTGTGTACTATGGAGACTATGTTATTGTAGTTTTTCACTTTATAATGTAATGTAACGTTTACGAATGTATCTAGTGTTTCCAAGGCTACTAAACTAATCGGTCTTTCGAGACTTGATCTTTTGTGATCATGCCAATGTTACGAAGTAATGCACCGGCTCTGGGTAGCTGGGGTCGGGGCGTTACAGTTGGTATCAGAGGTAGTTTAGTACTAACCTTGGAAGCTAGATTTAGATAAACTCTGATTAGAGCACATATCCCGAAGATAGACTTTGAGGATTAGTATAGACGAACTTCCTAGAATTTTGGTATTGTAGAGATGTTTTGAGTTTTCCAAGAAATACATCCCTGTCTGGATACGAGCAGGTAGAGGTGGCTCTGGCACAGATGTACCTAGTGGTAAAACCCAAAAACACCGCTTTGAGCTAGACTCAAACGGGAACTGGTGCACGACAACGGGCCTTGCTGCACTCTTGGTTACGACACTCCCGGGGGATATGCTTTGGATAATTCTCATTTTCTTTATAAACCACTATGAAGGGTTATGAGTATATACTTCCTCAACGAAAACATTTTTATGGATTATATCCATAAATAGTTCAATTTATGTTAAGTATCTTACAAGTATGGAATTATGTATTTTGATTTATAAACAAATATAGTTTATGCCATTGTTTAGAAATGGCGCCTAGTGGAAGGAATGGAAACCGTATCAATGCACGCACTCCGTGTAGGGATTTCCCTCCTGCTCAAGATAATTATTGTGGAGTTGGAGATACAACTGGTGCTGATCAACTTATTACCATACTGGGAAAACTCACTCAGGTTATGAATAATAACCTTACTCGTATGGAGAACCCTGATCCGCAACGTGGAGGATCAATGCTAGACCGTTTCATGAGGCAAAAACCACCAACCTTCAATGAGGGTACAAATCCGTTAGTAGCTGAGCAATGGATAAACTCCTTAGAGAAAATATTCCATGCCTTGGGGAGTAGCGAAAGGGAGAAGGTTGTCATGGCAGTTTACTGCCTCACTGGAGATGCCGATCAGTGGTGGTCGCTGATTCAAAACACAAAGGAAGATGATGACGTATCGAATATGGAATGGAGGGAGTTCAAAGATCTGTTTTTAGAAAAATATTTTCCTCGTGACCATCGAGCAGATATGGAAAGGCAATTTCTGAGTTTGAGGCAGAAGGAGGATGAGAATGTCCCAAAGTATGAGGCTAACTTTACAAGGTTAGCGAGGCATGCTGCCGATTATATACGTAACCCAAGGAGTAATATTGATCGTTTCTTTGATGGGTTAAAACCATTTCTCCATCGAGCTTTAGTATCACAATCCTTCTCATCATACGAAGATATTGTCTCGTGTGCTATCAAGACAGAAAAGGAATTCTCTAAGTCTTATGACAACAAAGTAAATCAAGAGAAGAAGAGAACGGTGGAACAAGAGACAGATAAAGGGAAAAAGGGAAAGAAGGATTTTCCATTATGTGATAATTGTGGGAAGAATCACCCTGGTACTTGCCTAAAAGTAATGGGAGTTTGTTATAAATGTGGAGAAAAGGGTCATCAGGCTCGTGATTGCAAGGGAAAGAAAGAGGCTGTCAAAGTTGAATGCTACAATTGTAGGGAAACAGGGCATTATGAAAATGAATGTCCTAAGCGTCAAGGAAACTTACCTCAGAAAAGGCCATGGGATCAAGGCCAATCTTATGCTGTGACTATAGTTGAAGCGGAATAATTAATGTATTGGTGCTTTTGGACTCAAGGATTATATTCTGGTTATAAGAATAATGTGATATATATATATGGATTGTACTGCGGTACTTGTTGGTTTCAGTAAGGTTTTAATATGATTAAGGTAATCATATTTTTAGTATGTGACAATAAGAGAAACTTTTCTTTGTTTGGGGAATCTGATGTTACAATTCATTTTGGAATTTAGAGACCTTTTAGAGAAAGTCTGGACGGAGGTATTTTGGATAACTATTAAGGTTGGAATGGATTAAGATGAACTATGGATAGTATTGTTTAAGGTTAAAGAATTTCTGAAGATTATTTTTGGAATATTATAATACTATAGTTTTAGGAAAAAGGACAACCTGCAGGGTGGGGAATAACCCATCGCGTCGGACAAAGCTGCAGGAATCGAACCCACAACCATAGTGCGACAAGCCTTTATTTCCTACCACTAGCCTACAGGAATTCCCTGGTTATTACAAAATAGTTTTACTAATCTAAATGGTATGTGTTAACATTTTGAACCTTATACAATTAGGATAAATAGAATATTTTTGAGTTCCGTTACCATTTGGAGTAAAAGTTGGGTTTGTGGTAAAAATTTATTAACGAATGAAAGTATACATAACAAGTATTTATATTCCCTTAAGTTCTTAGTAAATCTCCTAAATAAATTCCTCAACATTATAAAAGGTAACTTAAAACAAAAATGTTGTCGGTTAACTTTTCCAACTGGGGATTCAATGACCGTTTAACCAATCACAAGTTTGTGATTTTCTTGTGGTTAAACTTTCTCCTAATCCTGTTTTCTATAACTCTCCATCAGACCTTGATGGTTTGTTTCTCCTCCATATCCATATTTTCATATAATCCTAGAATGGGCTATATCGGGTGACCTTTGTACTTATCCTGCTTTCTTTTAATGTTATATATTTATTAACCTTATTTCCGATGTGGGTTTTCCTCAAAGGTATTTTCTATTTTCAACCTTTTATTTTCAAAGAAAAATTTCAAATTGCGAGGACGCAATTTATTGAAGGAGGGGAGAATGTAACACCCCGAGCGTCCACGATACACTTCTCATTCAATAATGCAATAGCTTGCATTGTATGCAACTTCGAGTTCTAAAACACCGCGACTAATCAAAGTAGCCGTTATGAATAGTAATAACCACTTTTTAAAATTATATGAATTTTATATTTCAAAATGGACTTCATTTTTGTATTCGTAATATCGAAATTATCCTAAGTTGAATTTTTTGTAACTTTCTGAGAACTTCCAATTTTTTTATGAATAGTGAAAAATACTTTAAAACAACTTTTTTAATCAAAATAATTTATTGTGATAAATTATACTATTTAGTGGTTTTAAGGTATAATTAGAATATATTTTTACCATTTTATCCAATGGTGGTCATTAGAATTAATTTAACATTGAAATTGGACATAAACAATTGCCAATCTTTTGATATAAATTGTTTCTTAAAAACACGCTATTTGTCGTAACAGCGGGAATTAATTATAAAATTAATTAATGAAAGTTATATGTTTGGAATTTTGTAAAATAGACATAATTTTTGAATTCGGAATATCAATTATAGCTTAGGGTGAAATTTTGGCCCTGTTCTGAAAAACTTCAATTTTTGATGAATAGTGAAACCACTAAGTGGTACTTAAATAACTGATTTTTCGTTTAAATGAAATATTACCACTTCTGTGATTTGATTTTCAAAAATCCGACATACATGGTTGTCATTAAGAAGTAAAATGTAGTTCAATGAGATTAAAATAATTTTTTGGTGAATAGTAACTTTTAAGTTCTTAATCGCGATTAGAGGTAATTAGTGTAGTTTAAGGTACAAATAATATTTTAATAATATGAGATGAGCATGACACTTGTCCTACTCCTATTGGATGAGTCATGGCCGACCAAGAAAACCCATGGGTCAACTTGGGGACCCCATGGAGCCACTTTATTTGGAAAATGACATTAATATATATTTATTTAATGTTAAAATTAAATTGACACAAACATGAGTTATTTTACTAAAATAGTTTTTAAGTGGGGTTACACAAGTCCTAATTTTGACTATAAATATTCATTAGAAAGCTAAAAAGATTTCCTAAATCATAGTATTTTTTTTATAATTTTTAGACAATAAATAAATTAAATTATTTATGACATTATTATGATGCAGCGATGACCTCATTATTTAACGATTTAAATAAAATGAGAAGATAATGCAAAATCCAAGGCTTACACTTGTCCAAAGCCTATTGGATGAGGAGATTTCGAAACCTTATCACCTTATCCTTGAATTATATAAGTGTGGGACCTTTAGAATCCGAAAAGCATTGTGTAATAATGTATCATTTCAATCTTTCCAAAAGAGCCCCTCCTCTCCACTTATAAAAGGCCCCACCTCTCCCACATCATTTACACTTTCAAGCCATTTGGATCGGCCAAACTCTGCCCAAATACTCTCCCAACTTCCCCCTATTACTTTTAGAAGCCTCACTTTGGGTAGAACTCTTTCCAAGGAAGCCTTTATCTCAAATCAAAAGGAGTTACCCGATTTTGAGGTAATGTCTTCTCTAATGTTGTTTTGTTTTATTTTTCTTCTCCAACCCCCTAAACTCTTTTTATCCATTTCTTTTGTAACAACACCAGTATACTCAATATACTAGGATGTTGTTATAAGAAGGATTCGAGCTACACATACACACACCTACATCTAATGGTTAAAGAACATACAGTTTCTGTGGATGGTGAATTTCTGCCTCACGAAACGTTGATTGTTCAACACTCATATAACACCTTCAAAGGTGGACATTAAGATGTCACTATATTTATATATGATATAAAATATGTTTATGTTTTACTTATTCTTCTGTATTTCTCATTTATGGCATACTTTATGATTTCCATTATGGTTAAAACGCGATAATTTCATTTTAGGAAGTGCGGACTACCGCCCCCTCAAAGTGATTTGAATCGTTAATGCCATATGTGGGATGTATAAAGGATTGAGTAAATGGTATTATACAATATATTATACTGGAATTATATTATACATTTATATCATTATGATTTAGTTCCATTAAATATGAAATTGAAATGAAAGTAGCGTTCATGCGTACGTACGGCTTACCGTCTCCATGAACGGTGCATTTCATTTCTTACCTCTAAATGTTACGTAATATCATAAATGAATGTATATACTGGATATATAAGATATATATGACATATAAATCATGAATATAATTCTGGATATAATGGATATTCTACCACATGAACAACTTGTAATTATAAGAAGTTTATTGTTGACTCAAGTTACAAAAGATCGACAAAACGACCGTTATTAACTTAAATAATTACATAATGTTCATAACATTGTAATAAATGATATGAAAAGGATAATGAAATTGAAAATGGTTCTTAATAAGGTAGATATTAACTCTAGTTTATTATTCAGGAGGTTAAAGAACGGTTGAGTCAAGTCAGACACAAGGTAAGGGAACTTCTTAACCCAATTTCCATTCTTTGGGTTAATCTCCTACTTTCAAATTAATTCATGATATTATTATGTCATATCTTGTATTTGTACTTTATTTATGTGTACTTATAGTGAATACACATAATAGATCTATTTTATTTTAAAAATGATCTTTTTAAGGACTTCGTCTCAATCTCCTTTCATTGAGGCATATTTGGTTTATACACAACTTTCTTTTATAAGGTGTATAAACACCTTTTACTTTTATGTTTATTCAAAAGGAATCTTTTTATACAAAGCGTTTTGCTAAATGACAAAAGGGAATGTTTTTCTTTCCGTACTTATGCGGCGACAACGACTTCTCCGCCACCGTGACCATTATTTGAGTTTCGGCTTCCTCGACAAGCCATCATTTTTTTAATGAAAAATAAATACAAAGTTTTAACTTTCTTTTATTTTGGTATTGAAAGTGGTTTTGAAAGCATTTTTATCAATGTGTTGTATTGATATCTTGTGATTGAAATGTGGAAATGTTATGTTTCCTTTATGCATGTTTTATGTGATACGATTATGTTATGGTTTATGATATGTTTAAACCTATTCATATGAGGAATGTATTGGACTTAATAAGTGATGGGTGGAGCCCGCTATAGCTCCTCGATGCATCGGTAGGTCTCATGAGACAACTAGACGTGGAATTGGCCGAGGCCCTTTCCCAATTTGATTTATGGTTTTGGCCGAGGCCTTAATCATTTTAGATGTCTTGGCCGAGACCTTGACAAAATGTTTCAGAATGTCTGGCATTATACATTCCCTCATTATGAAAGTGGTTATTGATATTTCATGTGATTATTCGACCAGTAGAATATCCATGTGAGGAAGTGAATGGCATTATCTCATTTTACTTTTGCCATATTATGTTGATGTTCAAGTTTAAAAGGCTTTTGTTTTAGTTATACATTGCCTTAAATGTTTATGTTTATATATGAAAGCTTCCGCAATATTGTTATCCTTACTGAGCATCTGAGCTCACCCCTTTCAATGTTTTAATATTTTCCAGGATGTGAAGAAGTATTTTATGAATGACCTGCAGGGATATTCCGAAGAGGATAGAAGTGTGTACTATGGAGACTATGTTATTGTAGTTTTTCACTTTATGATGTAATGTAACATTTACGAATGTATCTAGTGTTTCCAAGGCTACTAAACTAATCGGTCTTTCGAGACTTGATCTTTTGTGATCATGCCAATGTTACGAAGTAATGCACCGGCTCTGGGTAGCTGGGGTCGGGGCGTTACATCTTCAAAGACTTTCACAGAGAAATACTTTAACAGAGAAAGGTTAGTATCCCGAGACTTTTTCGATACGTACGATTCTACAATCAGGAGGATCATTTTGTTTCAAGGATGGGAACATCTGTGTGTTGAAAAGCCTGATATTCAAGATCCAGTTCTTTTTTGATGAAGTTTGTCAGTTTTACAAAACCGTTTCTTTCGACAAAGATATGACTATAAACTTCACTGTGTACGATAGAAAGTTATCTATGTCTGTGAAACAAGCGGCACATTTTCTGAATGTTTCTGTAGAAGGAGATTCTTTTTGTCCATCTCACAAACTACCATAGGAAGTTGGTACGTTTAATAGAGAAAATGCTGAAAAGTATTTGTTTCTTATTAATGAGGAAAAGAGGAAAGTGTCTCATCTTTCACCGGACAATCGTTTTGTCACTTTATGGATGCAAGGTCTTCTTATCCCAAGGAAAGGGGATAGAGAAACTCTTAAAGTTTCTAATATATTCATGCTCGACTATCTTGTAAATATGAGAAAAGTAAATCTCATGGGGTATATTTTTGAAACCATCAAGAATGTCAAGACAGGAGGGATTAAGTCCCAGATGATTATGTATCCAGCCATCCTTACGAAGTTCATTTTTGAAAGTATGAAGTTTTGTAACATTCCTTTGAAAGGAAAACCCATGGATTTGAGGCCATCATGGATTAGTAAGAGTACGATGAAAAAGCTGAATGTTTGTTTTGATTCAAATTCAAAACTTTTTGTCAGAGATGTAGAAGCTGAATTGGCTCAGAATCAATCGGCACCTATGCCAGCCAAGGACATTCAATCCACCGGTGTTACTCAAAAGTCTGATCCGCAAACCAGTTCGAAGCCGAAGAAGAAGCCAAGGTACAGTAAGGAGGTTGTAGCAAAATGGAGAAAAGATAAGGAACAGAGAAAAGAAGGTGATCTGAAGTTTGGTCTTGACCCTGCTGAGGCCTTTGCAGAAAGAATAAGGGTAGAAGAAACCCTTCAGGACGAAAAGAAGAAGAAGGTTCTTTTGAAAAGAAAGGCTCAGGACTTTGATGTATCTAAAGTCTTGAAAGCGGTTGAATATGCTAGTGCTCAACTAACTGAAGAAGTTCACCAAGAGCCCATCATACAGAGTCTTCCTGAGAAAGAAAAAGGAAAACAAGTAATGGAGGAAATTGAAGAAGAAGAAGGAGACTTTCTTTTAGAATTTCTTCAAAACTCAAAAATGAGTAGAGAGGAATCGGTTCAAAAGCCAAGTGAAGGTGTTAAACAAATCCTTCATGCTGATCAAGCACAATCTCCGGACAGAATGTCTTTTCAAGAAAGGAAAGGTGATCAATCTTCTCATTCTGATAAAGTTGTTGTCATTAGTGACAAAGTGGAAGAAGAAAGAAAACAGAAAGAAAAAGTAAAAGGGAAACAACCAGTTGTTGACTCAAGCAAATCGTATGAACTACCATCGTATGATGAGGATACTGATTCAGAGAACACAATCTCTCTCAAGAAGGGTGATTACATTGTTCATGTTTTGAGAAGGGTGGAGAAAACCATTCCTTATTTCCCGAGGCTGGAAGGGAAGATTTATTTTATTACTGAAAATCAAAGGAAGAAGTTTGGCTCTGTAAAAGAATTGAGGAAGAAAGTTTTGTCAGTAGAAGCCGATTTGAAAGTTCTTTCAGAAAGCTCGGTTGCTCATAAGAAGGCTTGCAATAAGATGACCAAGTGGTCGTACAAAACAGAGAGCTCAATCAATGATCATGAAATAGCTATTGAAGATATGAGGAGGTTATCAAATGAGCTTGAAATTGCTTTCAACAATCTTGATAGAGAAACGGTTGAAAGGATGAATCTTTTGTCTTCTCAAAGAGCCGATGTTCCTTCAGTGAAAGACTTGCAAGAAAGAATGAATGTTTTCCAATCTGAATTCTCGAAGGTTTCATCTTTCAAAGATGAAATGGTTTTACTGAAGAATCAAAATTCTGTGTTATCCAAAGACAACAAGAATTTGCAAAACAGGATTGATACCCTTGAAGAAGTAATCAGAGTCCAGGAGGAGACCATCAGAAATCTAGATCAGATTTTTGCGGATCAACAAGAGCTTCCCAAAACTCACGGAGAATCAATTTCTGAAGACAATAAGGAGATCAAGAAGATGAAAGATATTCTTCATGAGCTTATAAAGAAGGAGAAGGAAAGAGAAAACAAATGATTGTTGTATTTTTCTCTTTTGGAACTTGTCTTTGTTTTGTAATAACTCTTATGATCTTTTTTCTTTTATCTATTGTCTTGTATTGCTTTACTAACTCTTTTAGACAATTCAAGATTACTCCTTTCTTTTTGTAAATCACAAAGGGGGAGAATATTTACAAAGCAAAGATTGTTTTACAAAGGGGGAGAATGCTTTACAATGCTCTTAAGAAAAATCTACGAATACAATCCTTAGGAAAGTCCATACCTAAGGGGGAGTTAGTTGTATTCAATTTCTTATTCAGAAGAGTTTTTTCAATAACTCAGGGGCAGATAAGTATTTCTTGTTACATTTACTTTGTGTGTTGTGCTTTCCAAAAAGGGGGAGATTGTTAAGTCAAAAGTCTTCTTTTGACTTCTATATCATGTTTTGGAAATCACAAATGTATTCTAACATATTTTTATAAATTGCAATTGTCTTTTATCATGTTTATCGTATCGTACGATGTTGATCGTACCGATCAAATCATATCATATTGACTCTGTCAATCGTATCATACTGACTCTGTCAATCGTATCGTACTGACTCTTCTATTCAGATGATCATTATTTGTTTTGGTACTTTGTCAAAAACACTCTCGGCATTTGAATCGTACTCATGTTTTTAATTTCTATATATCTCTTGTCCTAACAAAACGATGTCGTTGAGTTAGTTACAAACTAATCAAAACGATATCGTGCTTTCTGTTTCAATATGACCGTTGGAGGAAATATGACCATTGGAACCTGAGGCCTATAAATAGTAGGTCATTTGAAGCTGAGAGAACAACGATGAACGAAGAGAATGAATGAAGAGACTCTGTGAACTACCAAGATTCTAGAGAGAGACACTGTGACTTCTCTCATCAGCCTTGTGCGTCCGATCATCGTATCGAGGGCTTTCAAGTAATTGAAAGACAGAGGTGCCGATTACCTACAAAATCGAGGGCTGCCGGGGATAGGCAGACAGACGTGCCGATCATCGTATCGAGGGCTTTCAAGTAATTGAAAGACAGAGGTGCCGATTACCTACAAAATCGAGGGCTACCGGGGATAGGCAGACAGACGTGCCGATCATCGTATCGAGGGCTGCCAGGGATAGGCAGACAGACGTGCCGATCATCGTATCGAGGGCTCACCAAGGTTTTGGTGAGACAGACCTTTTATCCTAGGTGAAAGGATAAACCTTCTCTTTGGGTTAAAAGAATTGTAATACTTTTACATTTCCGCTGTTACATGTATTAGAAAGGGATTTGTATTGTTTCCTTTCTTCTTTACATTTTCAATTGTAATTGTTTCAATTACAATCATTCTATTACTTTTTGTATTGATTGATTCTATACGCTTTAAGGTAGAATCATTCATCTTTGTATTACTCTGATTATTGTATTCACCTTGAATACAATTGTTTTACTTTACATTATTATTACAATACATCATACCTTTTATATTCAATACAATTATGGGTGTTTATATTTGTATTAGTTTAAGATCATTTAAACTAATCTCTTTGTTGTAAAAACTCAAAGGTTTTTAAACCTACAATTCACCCCCCCTCTTGTATTGTTCCATCTAATAGACATATATATCTACTATTCGATCCAAAACTTATTCTATACACTATAAAAGTAACATAATAAACATCAGAATATAAAATCAAATCATAACAATAAGTTTTTGAAAAAATTAATGATAAAAAACACTTCCTTTTAAATACCTTAAAATTATTTTGGAAGTTATTAATTGAGATTAACTTGTGTTTTTTTAAACCTTAAATATAAAAAAATTGAAAACATAATATCTAGTATAATTTTAATTAGATAAATCAGACTCCTAATTATAAATCAACATAGATTGTTGTCAACTAGTATCCCAGCTTCATCTAAGTCAAGATTAATATTTAAACTGATAAGAGTTTAAAAATACTTACTAATTTTTATTCTAATTGTTTTTTTTTCATAAATCATGTATGTATTTAATTTGTTTTAAAATATTTCCAAAATTCTTTTGGTAAATTTGAAATCAAACGAAAATCTTTAACTCACCCATCATGCTCTATTCAAATTCTGTTTTCAATATTTTTGAAAAATCATAACACGATTTTGGATTTATGGAGCCAAAAATAACATCATAAAAATATATTTGAACCAATAAAATATATTTTGATGAATTTTTCTTAAATAAGGTGGGTTATTATTTTTCCACTAAAAATATATTTGATAAAATAAATCAACTTAGTATTTTATACCAACATCTATGTGCTTGTTTAAGACCATACAAATGATTCGTATGTTTAATTTCTTTTGAAAATGAGGTCTTTATTACCTAGATTTTGTTAAATATAAACATAATACATTAAAAATACATTTATAAAGTAATATTTAACATTCATATGGTATAACTTAATGTTCATAAAATATGTATAATCTAAAATAATTCTAATTTCTTCTAGCCTATCAACTAGGGAAATGGTATATTCATAATATAATAATTATTCCTAATTATATCCATTAAAATATAATATATATTTATTCATAGTGATCATACCATGATCATACATCTTATTTTTTTCATATACACTTAGTTCCAATAACAAGATAATCATAGTGTCTATCAATTAATTATTATACATTGTTCCTCTTATTATGGTATAATTCCTCCTATATGGAAATTTCCCATATCTCATCACTTAAGTTTTTTTCAATTATATTAGGTTAAAGTTGAGATAAAAAGGTATAAAACACATAAATATTTCCTAGAAATCTTCTTTTTCTTACTCCTTTATCTAGATTTCATATTACAATTTCTAGATAATGAAATTTAAAGATCCTAAACTATCTTAGCAACACACTTTTAGGTTCATCAGTTTCTTCACCTTCAGGAATTTATTATTCATGATCATGTACTAATTCATCATCCTTTTTGTTTTCAAAGAGAGTATCATGTCTAAAGTTATCTATTGAATCAGTCAGGTTATCAATTTTTTCTTATGATAAAAAAGATTACTTTAATCAATTTTCACATGACTATATTCTTCAACAATAAATAATTCTTTTTTAAAATATATTGAACTAAAAAGAAGTTGAATAAACTAATAAGATTCCTTCATCATAATTTGGAACAAACATAACTAGATTATTTTTGGTATTATGATGCACACTTTTCACCCAAAACCTTAAAGTATCCAACCATTGGTTTTTTATTATTTAGTATATCATAGGGTGTTTTCATTAAGATAGTAATTATAATAACTCTTTTGATGACATAATATTTTTTATAAACTACCTAAACCCAAAACGTGATTGGGTATTCCATATTCACACAACATAGTCCTAGTAATTTATTACAATGTCCTATTTCTCCTTTTAATAACACCATTCTATTGAGACATTTTGGGGGCATAAATCATATTTTTAGTGACATATTTTGAGAAAAATGAACAAAATTAGTAATTATAAAATTCTACAACATGATAATTTATCAAGAAAATAGTTTTGGAGTCCTTTTAATTTAAAACAATCTTAAAAAATTAATTAAAATAGAACAAGAATTACATTTATGTTTCAAGAAGTAAACTCAAGTAAATCTTGAAAAGGCATCAAACAAAACATAAAAAAATGATTCACAACCTAGACTTGTTATCCTAAAAGGTCCAAATATATCCATGTGAAAAAGTTGAAGTGGTGTATATTTGTAAACTTATTTAATAGGTTTAAAATATGATTTATTTTACTTATCCATTTGGAATGCATAACATAATTTCATTTAACTAATTTTTGTTAGGGAAAATCTAAAATTAGATTTTTCTTAGGAAATTTTTTTGCGAATGAATATTATAATGTATAAGAAACCATTTTCAAAACTAATATACATTAGTTTCATCATTAATATAGTTTATTTTTTACATAAGGAAATAATATCTAGTGTCTAACAATTTAAATGTCTCTATGCACTAAATTTAGGAATTTGTTTTTTAAAAATAATAGAATAATAATTATTAGAAAATACAGTAGAATATCCATTATTAAAAAGTTGATAAATACATATCACTTTGCGCTTTAGGAATTAAAAATAAAGCAATTTATTAATTAGGATTTAATGGGGATCTCCAATAGATCCAATGACAATAATTTTTACATTGGAATTGTCACAAAAAGTGACATATCCTCCATTGAATTTAGATAATTAGTGAAAGCTGAAAAAATATACAATCATATGTCTTGAAAAACCATTATCTATAAACCATTTGGAATTTTTATTATCATGTATTGTTACCTATATAAATAAATTAATCAAGAATATGTTTTGGTACCAAAATTCTCTTAGGTGTAGTAGTGTCATATACAAAGAATTTCAAAACCCAAATCTACTTACACTTTCCAGAATATCCAAATTTTTCAGAATTATAAATTAGATAAATTTATAAAAATTAATGCCTTATTTATACCAAATATCTTATGGTGTATTAGGAAATAATAATTTTTAAAAGTTCCATTTATGACACAATGAAAACAAGTAATGTTTGAAATGTTTCTATTCTTAGAACCAGGTATAAAAAATATTTTTTATATAGATTGGATATTTCCCATTCATTTTTGTTTTCTTTATGTTATTTTTTCTTAAAATGTATCTGATTAAGGAAATTTTTTCCCTTAATAAAGACACTAGAAACATCTTTTAGATCTTTAACGTTAACTATTAATTATTTTATTCTATTTTCATGGAAAACACAATTAGAACAGAATTATGTAGTTTAGATTTTAGTTAAGAAATATGTTTTTTAAAGCATCATTTTCATTAAAAATGATATCATATGATTTCTTAAGAGTATTTTTCTTTTTCTTCAAGGTCTCATTGTGGTCTTCTGATAAAAAAAATAATCATATAATTTTTTATAATTGTAATTTTTAGATTCAAATTTATATTCCAATTAAAAATAATAGACATTATATACCCTATCAGTTCGTGACATGAAGAACATATTTTCCTTCAGATTAGATACTTTATCTTCATAATTAGAACTGTAGTTATCATTGGAGTCCTCTAATTCACTCCATGTAGCCTTCATTGCATTCTTTTCCATTTTATAGTTTGATATCTTCTTATTCTTATTTTCATAATATTTACTCTCCTTAAGCTAAGGGAAATCAGGCTTGTTATACCGAACACTCTTAAAATAATAATACCTTACTTCTTTGGTATTTACATAAAACTATTTATACTTGTTATATAATTTCATGAATCCTCTTATATTATTATATAAATTCTTTAACATCTTAGAAAATTTTGAAATTTCATTACTTGAATTTGGTTTACTTAAAATTTCTCTATTAGATGAGAATGATAATGGTTTCTCTTTATTTTTCTTCATATATTTTAAAGTGGACGATTTTAAAGAAGGATTCTGTTTTTTTATCATATTATGTTCTCCAGAATCATATTCCATCATAGATTTATACATATTTAGTGTGATAAATTGATCTTTTATTATCAAAACATTCACAGTGGTAGATTTTCTAATATTATCTGAAATTACACTCCATTTTGATGGTATAAATTTTAGTATATTAAGATCTTGATCAGTTTTAGAAATAATATCTACCAATGTAGGTATATTTTTTTACAATTTTAGTCAACCTTCCAATCACTTGAGTGATTGTCTATCCATAAATAATTGAGAATTTATCAAGATTTAATTTTTTAATTTTGTATTAGAGTTTATTTAAATTATCAATACCTTCATAATCAATATATATTGTTGTTTGAATTTTATATTTTGTATTACATTTTTAAACTTAGTAAAACTCATTAGGAACTAATCTACATATTTAAGAATTTATATCATTGGATTTTAGGTCATATTATATTTCCACAGTAGCATATCATTTTTCTAGTTCTCTTTAGATAATTTTATAAGGTCTAGTGACATTGAAATAAACATTTTGACCATGATTTTATATTTAAGTAATCACCCAATCATTCTAGAACCCATAGTCTTCTACATGGAAACAAGGATCCCTACCCACATACATTCCCTCTATTATTATCCATTATAACCATTTGAAAAAACATTTCTATAACTTCAACTTTTTAGGGTTAATAACTCAATAGTATCTTGATTTGATACTAATTATTGATCCATATGTTGTTACATAATGACTTAAGAGGGAGGGGTGAATTGTGTTCTTGAAATTTTAACCCTAACTAAAATCAACCATTGAAAATTAATTTAGAATTTTGTTATAGAAATAATGAAAATATAAACATATATGTCAAATATTAGAACCCAAAGATCTTATAGTGGTTCGGAGCATATTATATCATATTTTACTCTATCAATGATCTCTCATCAATCTTTCAAAATATCACTATACATGTAGTTTTCCTGGGGCCTCAAAATTCGAGTTAAATAAATTAAAACTTGTTAGAAAAAGGTGTCATGAGATTTTATAGGGATAAAAATACTTAAAATACATATCCACGACCTTACACATTTATAATAAGGAGTGTTCACTTTTCATAAGATAAAAATTATTGAAATTAGATTCAAATTGAGATCACATTTTCAAGAGGAAACTTGAAAAAGATGACAGGTTCTTTCTAAAAATTAATAAGACTTCAATAAATAGATCGAGAAGATCTATCTACTGTAGTTGATGTGTTATTCAATGAATAATAGATATTTGTTCATTTTCTTCAGGAAATACTCTATTTTTCAGTGCTATTTCTTTTCTTACAATATATTCATGATTTTGAATTTGAATTTCCATATAAAACCCAACATTCAAAAACAAATAGAATAAACAAAAAAGATAGGCTCTGTTCTCACATATGACCTTCATTTTTAAAAATAGTAAACTCCAAGAATAATAATTTACTATAAATACAATAATTATTGGAACTAAATGAATTCAATGAAATTGAAAGTTATTTAATTAATCATTCCTTATCCAACTACAATAATTTTTAAAAAATAAAAGTAGTCATGAGATTTTATTGAATTACTAAAATAATAATAAATTCCTTAGAATAGAGAATAAATAATCTTAAAAAAAACTCACTTTGAATAAATTTTTTTTTGAAAGAAATTATCTAACTCATAGATCATTTATATCTTCAAAACTATCGATGTATTATCAAAAAAAGGAAATTATTACTGTAAATAATATCTTTACCTTGAAATAAATCTTCAACTTCAAGAGATAGTATATTGTGTATGATATCTCATATATTCATAAAATAATACTATAGTAATAGGATAAATGAACTAGAAACACTATAATGTAAGATAATTTTATTCCTTGTATGATTTTTTTGATCTTTTTAAGATATTTTTAAACCTTGTAGGATATTTTCCTTCATCTAACATTATTAATTTGATTTTATGAGCTCATAAGAGAAATTGGAACTTTTACGGACAATTTTATATTTATATGACAAATGAATTGGACAAAATTCATGGATTTTATGACTTTATTCTACCTCATATGATGATTATCATGTCTAAGATCACTATAGGATAATTTAGATTGTTAAGAAATATGAAATCTAATGCGAAGAATTTTTTCTATTGATAAAATGATTTACTTTGATAGAAAATTGATTTCCTTCTAGTGTATTAATATTAATAGCTCACATGATTTATTGTTATATCATATGATATTTTCATTATAAAATGTATTCAAACTTGAAAAACACAGATTTAATGAAAATTCTCCAAAATAAAGTATTACACAGGAAAAATCATAGTTTCCTAAAAAACCTAAGATAATTTTGTTAGTAAAACAAATAGGTATTTTTTGATCATCAAAACATAAGAAATATATAGATATATTGGAATAAAATTAGTTTGTAAAATAGAATAGGCCAATAAACCAATAAATCTATACATTATAATATAAAAATATCACCAATATTTGTTTCCATGTGTAAGTGAAGTACTTTCACTTATCACCACCGCCAATCCTAAACCAGATCCATGGTTATCCATTATCCTCAAGTAGAACCTTATAAAAATATTATTAGTGTAATAAAATATGCCCAGTATGTATCCTTCCTACACCTCATGCACAATATTTATAAATAAAATCATTTCAGGCTAGTTTGAAATACTGGTAGAGAGTAATCCTTATATTTTACATTAAAACAAATACCAAAACACTTTAATTTAAAATAACTTTCATAATACTAAAATAAATACATTTTTTTAAATTAGAACAATACTTAAAAAACTTTTTAAAAAAAATGGTACATTTAAATACGAAGTAAAAAAATTTTAAAATAGATTTTAGAAATTTCCATGAAAAGGGGAATAAATAAAACCTTCATTTTTTAAAAACTAGATGAATCAATTTAAATTGTGAGTATAATATCACAAAAAAATATAACTGTGATATAAACACAAAAATCACAGAATCCTAAGATCCATAAGAATAATCTAGGATAAATCTAACATATTATTAATAAATAATAACTAACATAAAATACAAAATGAGCCACCCTAACACTTGGTATTACTCAACTTGGCCCAAACAAGGGGTGAATCACATACACTGAGAAAAGTCTAAGGCCAAAGAAACTATTCAGATAATGATACTAAACTAGTGTAATAAGTGTACCAATATTTTCTACCTAGTTACCCATATTTTCTCATGATATATAATTGTGGCGATCCAAAGAATCATTATGTACAACATGATAAAATTAATAAACATATAAACCTTAATCTCACTTATAAAAAACATTAATAGAAACTACTCCCTTCACAAGAATAATAAAAAAATTCATAATGTCCCATAATGGGAAAAAATCCAGTTAATATAACATCAATATTTTCAATAATCCATATAAAACATAAAAAGGTCTTATTTCAATGGTTATAATTTTCATAAAAACTATTTATGATGTTTCAATCTGGACTTATAAGCGTCATATATAAAACAATTTATAATGAAATCCCTAAACAAAAAAATCACATAGTCATCATCAATCATCTAAAAAATTATGAAAATCTTATTAAACTATGATGGATCCAAATCACACCCAAAATTTGAGAAATAACCCTTTAATTTTCATTTGAAACAAAAACACATTTCATAAGTTAGATAACCAATCCAAAAAGGGAAATTGTGCATTTAATCAACCACTAGGTTTATAGAATGGAAAACCATTTTATTCATTGGGAAACTAAATAAAATCCATTCAAATTAAATGAAAACTCAAGGAAATCAAACTTTTCTTTTCGGTAAAACTACTAGATATATATGATGAAATCCAAAAAATATTTAAAACATATAATGGAAAACACAATCAGTTATGGTTTTAAATTTAAATAGCAATACATGTGACAACTAACCTTGAATTTGTTACATTATCACTTCCTAGTGTAATTCCACCTTAATGAGGTCAGAAAATATTTTAAAGAACACACACAAATCCTAAATAAAAAACATCTAATAAATTTTGAGTACACCCAAGACTTAGGTCATAAATACCATATTATGGAAAGAAAAAAGGAGAATAATAATAAGATATGGAGATAAAAAACTAGGAGGAAATTAGTATGAAACATTTGCATCAATACTCAAATAAATATAATAAATCACCAAGTAGAAGAAGAAAACTCAATGTTAGAGGCACATGGGTGAGATGGGAGTTGAATGAGAGATGAAAGGGGATTTGAGAGGGGTTAAATTCGAGTAATGCATAAAGGTAATTTCTTATATTTTATAAAATTAGGCTGTCTACATGGTTTTCCAACATGTTTTACCAAACTATGAACCAATTGTGTATATAACACTAGAATATGGGGGGGGGGTCATATGGTTTGGTACACACTATTTTTCAAATAATGTTCCAACTTTATATCCACCACTATAATTTATTGTAGGGTTTTCATGCTCAGGACGTACAGTTTACACTAACCGTGCATAAACCATGAGACATGAAAAATACCTGATTTCTCAAAATTTTCAAAGGTAAAACCTTGATAGAGAAAAATGTGTGAAACTGGATGAATTAATAAACAAATAAGGAAAATAGAGGTCCAAGTGTAGCACATTCTTTCATTAATTCCTATAATATAATGATATCTAATCACAAGTTTTGTGCATGCAGACAACTTCCTTGCTTGTGAACCCCCAACATCCATAAAATGTATATTATTTAAATAATCCATCATTGAGAATAATGATTCCCACTCAAATAATTATCAGTTATCATATATCACTGACATCTAAGTACCAAATTTTGAGCATTTTCATAGTTTCTTGACACATAAATGTTTAATCTTATTTAGGGTCTACTCTATAGCCCTTTCCCTCCCAATAATATACATATTTTATGGATTTTGGTATATTTCATGCAAATTTAACACAAGTATAAATTATTCCCCATGTTATCCCTCTTCTATTTAGTTAATATTGATTATTGGTGACATGTCATTGACAATCAAAATTTATTTTTAGGTGTACTAATCTAGTATAATAGTGGTCATATCAATCCCATGGGGAAGGAAGGTGTATAAAAGGATTTATATTTTCCAATATTCAAAAGAAAAAAACAAAGAATAAAATCATGAAAAAGTGTTTGATGATAAATTAAATAAACAGTGATAAGAAAAAAGCAAGATATAAGCTGTATAGATACTCAAGAGAGGAAATCCAAATAACAACACAAACATTGAATAAATGAGGGTTATTTTTAGGACTGTTTTTTTCTAATAGAAAATATCTATTTACTTGAAATATATTTTATATGTATTACAAAAACTAATAATTGATTTTTTAATACTCTTTATCATTAATTATTAACCACCACTAAAATAATTTATACCTTCCATCGAGTAAAGAAATCAATTTAGAAATAAGAAAATGTATGATTTTCTATCATCCTCTTAACTAACTACCACTTATCCTAAAAATATTCATTAAAAAATGATATTTTAACTAAACCAATTAGTTAAAAATAAAAATTATTTAACTAAGATATTTTATGTAAAATGATTTAGAATATAATTTCTCTAGCCAGTGCTCTAGTCATTTTTAAGAAGAATGAAAGTTCAAATTGGTTATTTTTATATTAGTATGTCAAATGAATATTAACTCATAAAATATAAGAAAATAAAGGTAAAATAAATTTGATTCCATGAAATAAAACATAATAGAGAAGATAAAATCAACTAAACATCAGAAGTCAATATCCCGAAAATTTCTCATCCAGAAATATTTTTTTTGGGAAAAAAATGATCTTTATTCTATATAAACAATTTAAACTACAAGACCCATGAAAAAATAATTAAAAGAACAATCAAAATCTACATATCCCCCATAATGATTCTCTCACCTAACCCCTACAACAACATAGTCATTCATTATCATAATATTATTTTCAAGAGAATTACAAGGGAAAAAAATTGAAACAAGATCCTCTAAAAACCCAACACCATAAAATTTATTTCATTGGATAACCATCCATGAACCCAGACATACTAATCATACACCACATATTAAATAATTTCAACTAGAGGAACATAATGGGGAACCCCCACCGATCAAAGAACAAGCCACAACTGGATCATCAACGACCAGATTGCTCAACAAAAACACAAAATGAAACCAACAATAACTCACTAAAAAAATAACCATTGATCACTACAAAAAAAACAAAAAAAAATCTAGTGGATAATTATGGAATATAAATACATATGAGAATCCTCATAAACTAATGAATGTTGACTATCTTTATCCATTTGATCCATTTGAGGCATCACTTGTGAAAATTAGATGCATGGTGGATACAAGCTACTCTATCTCTAGAATAAGTGTCCCAACAATAATGGTATGACCAAAAGAATAACTATTCATAGACCTTAAATCAAAATCCATTAAAACTCGTCCTGTTAAAAACACAAATCTGGCACATACAGAGCCCTGGGAAACCACACCATGTCCAAAATAAGAAAATTCTAAGTAGAATCCTCTATAAAATAATTAATAATGACGCATATGCCTTGATATAAAATCCTCAAACACCCTCAATCTTAGAGACCATAAAATAAAAACAAACACCATTACATCCAAAAGAGTCATCCTTCCATAGTATCAAATTTTAGAATCTATATACTCTAGAAATACTAAACGAAGAAAGGTGAAGACCTTCAAATTCATATAAAATTTGGGTTGATGGGCACTATATCACCAAACCACCGACAACACCCTAACTTGGTAATAATGAAAAAGGGGAGAATTTAATCACTAACCAATTCCTCCATGACTGAATAACTCATATCACTAAGAAATTCCTCCATAACCACATCAAATATAACTACACTAAAGATACCCATGGAACCCTCAATAATGATGTAGTTTTTTTTAACTTCCTTGGTAGGTGGTTGGTGTACCAACTCCACCCACCAAGAAATTATCCCATATATAATACATTTGATAGAACTATACCTTTGATAACTATGGGTGTTGGTGGGGATTGGTGAGGGTTTCTGGAGGAGTTGTGTCAGACATCGACTCCTCCCACCATGCCTATAAAAGGATATATTTTGAGAGATTACTATATTCACTAGATCTGATCTAAGAGAGCTCAATATATCTGATGAGAGATCATTGCGAGATCCATGTGTAGAGAGTGATTTTTTTAAATATTTTTTCAAGTTAAAATAATACCCATTTTATTTCTCCATTCTATTTATATATTATTAGTGAATCACAGTAAGTGCTATTAATTCAATTTGTAGAGAAATACTGGTGAACAGAGGATATTTTCTAGTGACTAGAAAATTCAAGTTACCCAGATTGGTTTTTTGAATCAATATTCTTAAATTTGTTTTTGAGGTGATTCTTACGATACAAATGACATTAAAAATGGATCCAAAACAATATCCCTTGGCTTAGTCAAAGGTTGGTTAAAGTTTAGGGTGCTATAGTACCCCCATGAGGGATAAGAGGCCACTATTCCATCACTGTTTACATTTATAGTGATATTCATGTAGCTTCTATGGTGCACCACATTGGTTCCATGTCATCTCCACATTGATATCGCATCATCGATCAATCTCATCCATTGACATCAATTTGATAATATATTGATCAATTGGTATCCTTTTTCAATGATCCAGGAGTCTATTCCATCATTTAATACCATTATGAATTCAAATTTGAGATCTATTTTTCTAGATTCAACACCAATATTTATAGAATTTAATTCTAATGGTGGGACCATAAATGAGGGTGATTGGGGGACAAGATGCAGAGGCCGAAGGAAAATTAGAGGACGGTCCATAGAAGGAAGGAAACTATCATAAAATAATTTCCATTATGGAATAGAGGTACACTTAAATAAGAACTATTGAAAGTTTCTATAAGAAAAAGGACAAAGTAGTAACCAAAAAATAATAAATGGAGATGTGTATGTTAAAATCACCGAATAAATCATGTTTTTATCCAATAATAAAGAAGTGATATGATTTATTACATAATGATATGGCATATAATGGATGGTCAATACTATAAAAACATACCACATTACTCCACATCAAGAGTATTTATTGACTTACCAAGTTGTTGACTTTCATGTAGTTAATTTGGGGAATACCAGTTTAGTGGATATTGTTGGTACGGGTGATATCCAAGTTAAGAAATATTTTGGACACAAAATCACCCTGAAAAAAGTTCAACATGTTCCAAGTCTTTATACCAACTTGTTATCAAGGATATACATTAAAAAAAGGCCATGACAATATCTTCAGAAATGGATCATGTAAAATGATAAAAGGATCCAACATCATCACTCAAGTACAAATATGTTGTATGTTGTACAACATTCATGTGATGATATGTAAAGACAAACTCAATATGATGGAATGAGAGAAATCATCCAATATGTGTCATAGGAGACTTGAAAAAATGAGTTAATGAGGGTTATCTACCCTGCTGATAAAGTTGTACATCAATGTTTACATGGATGAGTCACTTGATGCTTGAAAAAATTTCTTCTATGGGTAAAAGTATAGAGTTTAATTCAATACTAATTATCTAAGGAGATCCGTGTTCCAAGATATAGTTCACTTTGATGTAGGGGGTCCCATAGAGGTGGATTTACTAGGAGGTAACAAATATTCTATATCCATTATTGACAATACATCTTAAAATGTGCGGGTGTTCTTATTGTGGATGAATGACCAAGAATTAGTGAACTAAAAGTTATTATATTCCATGTAAATAATGAAACTAGAAATAAGCTAAAGTGTTTTCATTTAAATAATAATTAATAATAAATATCCATATAATTTGATTACTATTGCGGGTGTCAGGGTATTTTACATGAGAGGATGGTCTCATGCACCCCAAAACAAAATGAAGTTATGGAAAGAATTAAAAGAACCATCATGGAGAAGGTTATGATAATGATAAGTTTAGATAATATACTCAAAATATTCTAAGGATAATTTTTTTAGATTTCATGATAAATCTTCAATATATCATTATTAGTCCCTCTGAATTTTGAGATTTCACAAAAGATATGGTCCGGTGAACATCCCTCTTAATTTAATTTATGAGTATTTAGATGGTTGGAATTTCCAAATACTTCCAAACATCATATGAAGAATATATACAAGAGATCTACTCCATAAATCATCATTGGCTATGGATATGAGGAGTTAAGATACAAGCTTTGGGATCTAAAAGAGAAAAATGTGATTAGAAGTAGAGATGTCTTGTTCCATGAGAACTAAATGATCGAGGAAATTCAAAATACCAAAATGTCTTGAAGGGAAAGTGTTAAGGAATTAATTAATGATCCAAAATATATTACCTTACCACCGAAGAGGAGGAGGTTTAAGAAGACTATCAGTTGTAGACTAGGAGGTGGAGTAGGAGGATATTGAGAAGGGGAGACTCGATCCTATTCATAAGAATTTGTAGAAACATCAAATGAGGTAGGTGATGTTGTGTTGTTTCACTAGTTCAAATATATTCATGAGGAAGGATTTAATCAATAAAATATTTGGAGTCAGAGTACCTATTGATGACTTATGAGTGGCATCCATAGGATACTAGGAAGTAGTGTCTCATCTTGATAAACTCAAGTGGCTACATGAAATGGAGGATGAGATGGTTTCTTTAGTGAAAACTAGACATACAATTTAGTGGAACTACCCAATGGTAAGAGGACACTAAAAAACAAATGGATATTCATATTGAATATTGATGGTAGTAAAAATGAGTTCAAGAAAAAATCTGGGTTGGTAGTCAAGGGATTCCTTCGAAGAAAGGAGTTGACTTTAACTAGATCTTTTCACCTGTGGTGAATATTGATTCAATTTGATTATATTTAATATTAGTGGATAACTTGAACTTGAAGATTGAAAATTTGTACGTGAAGATAGATTTTCCATGATGACCTCTCTAAGGATATATAAATGAAACAAACTTAAGGTTTCATGGTTTTTGGACAAGAAAACCTCATTTAAAATTAAGGAAGTTCTTATATAGACAAAAAAAGATCTCAGATAGTGGTACAAGAAGTTTGAATAATTCATGGTGAGTCATTGATATAAGTGTACATAAGAAAAACAAGGTATTTAATTCCAATGATTTTAAGATGGTAACATTGTTTCTCTTCCAATTTTTGTTAATGACATGTTGATCATTGAGAAGGATGTAGAAAATATCATCTAATTGAAGTATTTATCCAAGTCATTTGATATAAAAGACTTGGTGGTAACTCAACAAATTTTGGAGATGTATTTCATTCATGATAGAAATAAGTGTTTGTTATGGATATATTTGGAGAATTATGTTGAATGGGGTCTGTAATATTTCAACATGGATGGTGCCAAACTAGTGAGAATTACTCTTTTCAATCATCTGATGTTCAAAAGGTGGTCATGTACGTCATCCAAGGAAGAAATTTAAGTGATTGATATGATTCCATACTTCTCAGTAGTTTGATGATTTATGGACACTATGGTGATTATGAGGGTAGACATTACCCATATAGTTGAAATTGTGAGTTTATTTCTATAAAATATCAAGAAGAACTAGTAGGATGAAATCAAGTGGATTTTGAGGCATCCTGAATCTACTTAAATTTAATTCTGTGCTATAAGGGAGGTTACCCTATCTTGAATTCATATGAAGATGCACATATGTATGGAGATCTCGATAGTTAGAAGTTTAAATCAGTATAAATCTATAACTTTGTAGGAGGAGCTGTATCATGGGTGTCAAGGTTATAAAAAGTGTGTAACTTTTTCAATGACACAAGAAAAGTAAATTTCAACTTAGGAAGCTTGCAAGAAGATGTTGTGGATAAAAAGATTTCTTCAAAAGCTTGGATTCAGCTAGAAGGAGTACATAGTTCAATGTGATAGTTAAAGTGTTTTGTACTTGAGAAGGAACTTCATGTACCATTATCAGATAAAGCGCATCAATACTCTCAATCATTGGATACGTGAGGTAAATGATCAATAATTACTGCAACTTCTGAAGATTCACACGATGGGGAGGCTAGAAGATATAATGGAGAAGGTGGTTGAACAAGGGAAGATAGAAATTTATTTATTCTTTAATGGATTACAGCTGGAGGATAGAATGAATAGAGTTTTTTAAAATTTCCTTGGTAGGTTTCTAGTGTACCGAATCTAACCACCATAGACTTCTCTCATGGGTGATGCATGTGATGGAACTACACCTTTGGTAGCCATGGGTGGTGAGGGTTAGTGGGGGAGTTGTGCCAAGCATGGAATCCTCCCACCAAGGCTATGAAATATTTTATTAAAAATATTCAATTAAATTTACAATTAATTAAAAACCCTCCAACAACTAAATTTCATAATATTTATTATTTCAATTTAAAATAAATAACAACACTTAAAAATGTTGTTAAAAATATATAAAAATTGAAATTCAAAAAAAAATTCATCATTCTAACATGAAAATAAATATTTAAACCACTTATTCAATGGATATGATTTTCCACAAAAATTAATAAAATATAAATCATTTTTCAATTAAAACGAACCCTTAAAAAATTACAATTTTTTTTATTAAAATGTTGTTGAACCATGTATAAAATAATTCACATCAAATTTTTTCAAATTTAGTTAATTAATTGTCATCAATAAATTTTTCCACCACAATCAACACAGTGGAAATTAAAATAATAAATGAATTACTACAATGAAAACAATGATATAACTTTTACAATGTGTTTTAACCTTTAAAAGGGATGATAAAATTTGAAATTTTTGAATGGAATTGAACAAACATCATTCGTACTTTCAAGTGTTTCTTTAAACTACTCTTTTTATCAATGGTAAATCACACACATGACTCAATAATAAACACATAATTAACCAAAAACATAATTAATTAAATAACACTCATAAAAGAGTAATGGATGATTAACTTCAAGTAATAAATGATAATTTAGAATAATCAAAATGAACTCATCTATCAACTTCAAAATACTATATAGAGCATGAGTTTCTTTTTCATACAATATGAATGCATAATTTAAATTTTTCAAACCAATCAAGATTTAAAAATTCAATTTAAAACATAAAATTTAGTCCCAAATTTTCACCTAGAATGAATTATAAAGTGAGTTATATAAAATATGCAACCACACCAACACAGTTGATTATATTGTTAATTATATTATTTATTATTAATTATAATAGTACTTCATAATTATATTATGAATTATTAATTATAAAATTAAGTAATAATATATATAAATTATATTGTTAATTAATGAATATATTAATGGTATTATCATTTAATAATTATATTAATTACTTAAATAATTAATAATTATTTCACTAATTATTAATATTTTAAATAATTATTAATTATTATTTAAATCATTATTTATTAATTATTTTAGGTAGTTATTTTTAATTGTTAGTTATTGATATATTTAATTAAATTAATTACATTATTTGTTATTACAGCTTTCACAGTAGACTTGAATGTGGTTCACGCCTCTATAGGAGGTCTCCATTCACACTTTTTGAGACTCATTTTATTAAAAAATGGATCATTTTCCAAAATTTTGAACACAAACCACGTTTTTTTGTTTGGTTTTGACAATGTGACGTTCATTTTAAAATAAAATGACAATTTTATATTGAAAACATACAATTTGAGTCATATCGGCAACATCGTTTGTCTGATTGATGCATGGTCGATTCTTACACATAAAAAATTAATTATAGATCACTATCCTAAAGTATCAAGAAAATATGAGTTATTTTTATTGGTTTTAGATATGTGAATCACGTTTTACACTAAAGTGACACTTTTATATTAAAAATAATAAATTTGTGTCATACCAGTCACATCTTGTGTTATATTGACATGTGGTTGATTCTTACACCTAAAAAATAAATGAGAGATTATTGCTCTAATGTATCAATATAATATGAGATAGTTTTCTAATTTTTGGATATGTGAATCACATTTTAGAATACAATAAAATTTTTATATTGAAAACAAGAACATTGAGTCATACTATCCATATAGTATATCATATTGACATGTGGTCAATTATTACATGTATAAAATGAATTATGGATCAATTTCCTAAAGTATCAAGACAATTGAAACTCGTTTTCTTAGTTTTCACTATTAGACTCACATTTTAGACTAAAACGACAGTATTATATTTAAAATAAGCACTTTGAGTCATACCATCCACATCATGTTTCATTTTTATGTGAATTAAATTATTAAAAATCAAAAATGAATTATGGATCCTTTTCATAATGTATCAAGACAATTTGTGCTTGTTTTCTCAGTTTTGGATATGTGAATCACATTTTAGACAAAAAAGAAACCTTTATATTGAAAATAATAAATTTGTATCCTACCATCCACATCGTGTGTCAAATTTATGTGAAGTAGATAATTACACATCACAAAAAAATTATGAATCATTTTACTTAAGTATCCAGACAATCCAACCATGTTTGGTCAGTTTTGGTAATGTGAGTCGTGCTTAAGACTAAAATGAAACTTTTTTATTGAAAATAAGATCTTTGAGTTATACTAGCCTTGTTATTTGTTATATTGACATGTGGTTGATTAATAAACATAAAAAATGAAATTTGGATATTTTTTCTAAAGTATCTAGATAATCTGATCTTGTTTTCACAGTTTTTAGTATATGAATCTTGTTTTAGACTAAAATGACACTTTTATATTGAAAATAAGAACCTAGAGGCATAATGTGTCACATAATGTTTTAGTTTGTTGTGAAACCAATTATTAAAAATAAAAAATGAATTATGGATCATTTTAATAAAGTATCAAGTCAATCTAGGATTTTTTCTTGATTTTGGCTATCAACATTGCGTTTTAGACTAAAATGACACTCTTTTATTGAAAACATCAATTTTGAGTCATACCAACCACACCGTGTATCAGATTGAAATGAAGTAAATTAATATACATTAGAAATAAATTATGTATTTATTTCATAAAGTATCAAGACAATATGAGCTCACTTTCTTAGTTTTAGCTATCTGAATCGTGTTTCAGAATAAAATGACCCTATTATATTGAAAATATTCACTTTGAATCATACCGTAAACATCATGCGTTATATTTTTTTGAGGTATATTCCAACATGTAAAAAATGAATTATGGATCATATTCTTAAATTATTAAGACAACATGAGATTATTTTCATGGTTTTGTATCTTTGAATCATGTGGTAGACAAAAATAACACTTATATTAAAACATGCACTTTGAGTAATATCGGCCACTCTGTCACGAACCAGCCCGAGTCGACCCTGAACCGGTCACCTAGGCCCGCCCGCGACAAGTCCCGAGAGGCATTCCCGATCCTCCCGGGATGGTGACAAGCACCAAGGGCATCAATAGAGTACACAAGGGAATGATTTCTCCCATATATAAACAATCAAACAAACAGCGGAAATAAACGGACAGCCCAAAATGAATTTATATAAAAATTGAACTAAATATTATTTGTACAAGAAAATAAAATTAGAACAAAACCAACAAATCAAATGAACAATTCCGATGAAAAAATAACTCCATGTGACACTTCTGGTCACTCTCCAACACAATGATAAAATGTCTCCCAAGGTGATCGAACTAAAGATGAAACCTGCACAAGGGCTAAAAAAAGAAGAAGACTATAGGCGTGAGTATTAAAACTCAGTAGGTTAGCCCGATATTATATTCCAAATGCACATTACTTTAAAATAAAAGAAACATAAATTTATAGTTTTAAATTCAAGATTTGAAAGTCTGGTTTTCAAATGAGGTTTCATGCTATAATAATTATCAGACAAAAACATGCAGGTTTAATAAACAAAAAATGCAAGTAACAATTATTTTCAAAGAGGTGAAACTTCAAAATGAAAATAGTTTTCAAGAGGGCTGCTTTAAATAATTTTAACATTCAAATAAATAACACATACTACTGAATTTACCAACCAAACACACCGTATGCCGACGGTGAGTACAAAATAGCCAATGAGCACTAGTCACAGGAATACCCCTAGGCACTAGTTAGTTGTGAGCCCCAGGTACCTCGTATCTCGGTAAAAGTAACCATAATAAATATCCGTTCTCGTGCACGAGCCACTAGTAGGGAACATACCCATAACCTAGTGGTCCCCAATCATCAACATCATCATAGTTTAGTTAGTGTTGTCATCGTCAAACTTGCTACGTGAAACAGGGGCCAACCCCCACAGAATCACTAGCATACTAGTACACGTCCGCCCACCTAGATACCCGGGATTCCCTTTAGTGCTCAATCAAGTTACACATATTATCAAATACACATTTCACATCCCCATTCCATTCCAAAACCATAAAAACACAAACATCCCATAATCATTCTTCACATTTCTTACACTAATCAACAAACCGCTAAATATTTCGGTAAAACAATTTCATGAAGTGTATTGAGGATTTGCAAATAAAACTCTTTCAAAAACACTCTTTAAATTATAAACACACATCATAACCAAACCAAATAATATTTGTCAGCCCAATAAACATTTAATAAAATCATTTAATGGACCATAAAACAATCCCAATTTCACAACTTGTTATATACAAGTAAAACACTCCTTCATTAGGAAATGCCAAACGGGCCTTTAAACATTTTCTCAAAACTAACCTTTGATGAAGGTATGCATTTTAATTTTATTAAGGATCTGTATAAACATCATTTACAGCAGTAAAACTCATTCATAAATCTCTTATAATATTTAGGTTAAATATTCAAAACACAACCATTTTCATAAAGATGTGAAATGGTCCATTTTTGGGCAACTCGGGCCAAAATATGTTGTAAATCAAAACCCACTTGTTTGTAAAAACAAATCCAAATTGGAAATCAATATAAGTACCCAAAAATACCATTTATAATTCTTCCAATTCCTTTATAAATCCAATCAAGTAACTTTTAAATCACACATCACACATAAAAGCCAACCGGGCAATTTACCGAACACATGACATGCCCTTTTTAAACAAAACAATTTATTTTATGTACATGAAAAGGAATAAAACACAAATTGAAAGCCATATTTTCATTCAAGATACTGTAACATGTTAAAAATACCATAGAACAGATTATAAACCTCACAAAATATTTGCAAAAGATAACGGAACATTTAAACAAACACTTGTTGAGAACTTTCATGACAAAACAACACTACCGTTCACACACCAATGATTAAACAACCACTTTGAACACCAATAAAATTATCCAAAGGATGAAAAACAATAATAAACATATATATCTGGTTTTAAATATAATAAAAGGATGAAACTTAAATAATAAAGTCATGTGCATGGGGTATCCTACCTCAAATCTTTGGCGTAATTGAAACGCACACCCGAAATCACCCGCTGCGGGTTTATAAACCCTAAAACTATAAATACCAGACCTAAACAAACATAAAACCCATCAAAAAACATGGTATAACAATACCCTAGGTCTATCAAGACTAGGTAACAATATAAAACCATGAAATAATGAATGGAGGGGGAAGAGGAAGGAGAAAGAAGAAGGAATCTCACCTTTCACCCTAGAAAACTCTTCGTATTCCATTAGATTTGCAACCCTAGAGGGAAGGGAATGGCTTGAAAATTCATGGAGATACTCCTAAGATCTGGAAGAACCAGGGAAAGAAAATTGGTGGCCAAAAGAGTACGAATTGAATGAGTTATGGATGAAACAAGTTACCTTCTCAATTCTGGACGTTTTGAGGAAACCAGAGAACATTCTCCCTAATACGAGACCAATATGAGATCCAAAGAGGTAAAAACGATATTGGGGGTGAGGATAGGGATATTGGATTCGGGTGGGAGGTGGAATCACCGAAATATATTAAAAAATGAAAAAGATATAAATGAAACAAATTATTTTTTTTAAAACAGGAAATGGGCCCATGGGCCGGCCCAATACCTAAATAAGTGACCCAAATTTGCCTGGCTTATAAATTTCTAATGGGTCCAAAAGGATAAATAGATTTTAATATATCAGTATAGGATAAGTGGGAAGTTGATTGGGTGAAAAATTATGAAAAACAAAAGAGTTATAAAAGAAACAAATTCAGTTGTTAAAACTGGGAATGGGCCGGATCAATACAAAGACAGAAAAAAAACCGTGTGTGACAATTCTCCCCACCATTAAAGCTTTCCGCCCCCGGAAATCCATAACACTTTCCAGCTGAAAAAAAACAACACATAAGGATTCCAGAATGTACCCCCCACCATTAAGAATCAACTATCCCAAGAAATGTTCTTAGGATGAAAATCCAAGAGACCCATGGTGGGTCTCCCCACCATTAGAAACCAACTAGCAATGAATAGACAAGAATTGAACATGAGCTAAAATTGGGCGTCACTCATAGAAGCCCAAAAAAAACCCTCCTAGAAAAACATAATATACCATGTTAATAGGATTACAAAATGAACATATAAACCACCCACTACCGAACGGAGGGGACAAGAACTTGGCCAACACATTCAGCACAATTCTGGACCCCCGTCACTTGGGGATGGGAGGGAAGGGGACCCAATAATTTGGCCACTGAAACAACAAAAGAAACAATGAAAATACCCAAAACTCTCCCCCAATGAATAGGTAACACCAAGACTGCATCTGAATTTTACAGGTGGTCCACACAGGGACATTGATTGAAAACCCACATCCATGAAGGAAAAACCATAGACACTGTGTGAGGGGTTAAGTCCACCACGCTTGTTGCGACAAAGGGAAATTCATAGAAATGAAGAACCAAAACATTGACATAGTAACTAACTTACCAAAAAAGAGGAGTAAGGATCATAATCTAGCACTCCACACCTCTGTTGATTTCCTGACTGCGTGAAAAGCTTCACTCCGAGGCCTATGGCTGGAGCCCTGATTCTTGAAGCATTTGTTGCACCGCAGTCAGGTGATAAGGATCACACCACTCAAAAAAAACCACACTTGATCACCAAAAAAAAACCTTCATCTAAATAGGAACTCATAGATACATATCAAAATTCCTTATCACTCCAAATGAGGGGCATAATGGACAAGGAATTAGACGAAACACATCAACATCACCGAAAACAACTGCTCTGTCCAAAAGAATTATCACGACCTAGAAGCACTTTTAATAGATCCCAAACTACTCTCTATTCCAACAAACAGGTTGAGGCATCATCAAAAGAGGTGGATTTAACATTTGAAATGATTCCTTAGGTTGATCATTAGGAAAGATTTCTAATGGAGAACTATCCCTGCCCACATCACAACATCAAACACATCTTTAGAAACCCAATGAAAATTTCTCCAAAACCAAGACACCAACAAGATATCATCTCAAGATACAACAAGAGTATGAATTCTAGATCACAAGGAAGCTTACTGAATAAACAACTCTTCTACAACATAGAAAAATCAAGCCACATAACCATTGGTTTTAAAAAAAAGGGCCACAATTTTCAGCTCAAAACAATTTTGAAAAATCAAACTAACTTGGTGGGTTTCCACATTCACCAATGGTGTTTCATCAAGTCTCACCCACATGCACATTTACATGACATCCCTGACACCCAACCACCATACCATATAGGCCATACTTCCAAATATAAATAAAACCATGCATGTGAGCACCCATGAAAACACCAAAGGCTAAAATTAAACATCATAATTAAAAAAAAACAATTTACCTTCAAAAGGAACACCAACCACCAAGTCAAAAAACATTTTCATGTTTCACAAAAAAAAACCACAATTAATTAAGAACCATTTTCTTGAAAACCTACCCCTTTTCATTTTTAAAAACTTTTTAAATAACCAAGCCACTCCAAACAACCCCTTCACATTATTTTTTTTTAAAAAAAAATCAGCAATGTATATTTTCAAAATATGAGGTCCATTGAGACCAATAACATTTCTAGTAAAAAACCAACCGATCAAAACTAATTTCCAAAACTAATTTATCCGATTTAAAAAACTTTTTTAACATCCTAAAATACCCCATTTAAAAAAAAGATCCAGAATCACTTTAAAATGATTCACAATTTCAAAACATTTTATTTCAACAAACCACAAGTTTAGATTATGGATAATCTAATCCCTTTAAATCATTTCTGCTTCCCTCCATTTTTTTTCACAAAAACACAACCTTCCTAAACCATTCTTATATTTAATTATTGAAACCCCCTTTTTTTCACTTTTCAAAATCTAATCCTTATATTAAAACCCATTTCCACAATTCTCACACAAGGATTTTAAAAACAAAAATTCAGAATTCAAGAAAGGTTCAAGAGACCCAAGAAAAAGGGAACTAGTGTCGGTGGGTGACTTGACCATATGGTTGGCGGCCATATGCCAAACACAACACCAACACAGAGAGACTTATTAGGACCATTCCCCAGCTCCACATGGCTTGCCAGGCCCTGTGAGCTCACGAAGGCCATTGGTCAGACTCCCCTTGTCATATCCCAATATAAAACAATCAACTAGAACAATGGACACTAATAAAACCGGACTTCCATGGAAACCTGAGGATTAGAACAAGAAAGAGTTCGCGACGCTCTTCTTGCACTTACCCCTCAAGTCCCAACAATCCTACTCCATATACATTGACATCCCCAAAATAACAAGGGCGCTCTAAAAAGAAAGGTCCGCTAATAGCCGACCTCCTCTGATACCATTTTGTCACGAACCAGCCCGAGTCGACCCTGAACCGGTCACCCAGGACAGCCCGCGACAAGTCCCGAGAGGCGTTCCCGATCCTCCCGGGATGGTGACAAGCACCAAGGGCATCAATAGAGTACACAAGGGAACGATTTCTCCCATATATAAACAATCAAACAAACAGCGGAAATAAACGGACAGTCCAAAATGAATTTATATAAAAATTGAACTAAATATTATTTGTACAAGAAAATAAAATTAGAACAAAACCAACAAATCAAATGAACAATTCCGATGAAAAAATAACTCCATGTGACACTTCTGGTCACTCTCCAACACAATGATAAAAAGTCTCCCAAGGTGATTGAACTAAAGATGAAACCTGCACAAGGGCTAAAAAAAGAAGAAGACTATAGGCGTGAGTATTAAAACTCAGTAGGTTAGCCCGGTATTCTATTCCCAATGCACATTAATTTAAAATAAAAGAAACATCAATTTATAGTTTTAAATTCAAGATTTGAAAGTCTTGTTTTCAAATGAGGTTTCATGCTATAATAATTATCAGACAAAAACATGCAGGTTTAATAAACAAAAATGCAAGTAACAATTATTTTCAAAGAGGTGAAACTTCAAAATGAAAATAGTTTTCAAGAGGGCTGCTTTAAATAATTTTAACATTCAAATAAATAACACATACTACTGAATTTACCAACCAAACACACTGTATGCCGACGGTGAGTACAAAATAGCCAATGAGCACTAGTCACAGGAATACCCCTAGGCACTAGTTAGTTGTGAGCCCCAGGTACCTCGTATCTCGGTGAAAGTAACCATAATAAATATCCGTTCTCGTGCATGAGCCACTAGTAGGGAACATACCCATAACCTAGTGGTCCCCAATCATCAACATCATCATAGTTTAGTTAGTGTTGTCATCGTCAAACTTGCTACGTGAAACAGGGGCCAACCCCCACAGAATCACTAGCATACTAGTACACGTCCGCCCACCTAGATACCCAGGATTCCCTTTAGTGCTCAATCAAGTTACACATATTATCAAATACACATTTCACATCCCCATTCCATTCCAAAACCATAAAAACACAAACATCCCATAATCATTCTTCACATTTCTTACACTAATCAACAAACCGCTAAATATTTCGGTAAAACAATTTCATGAAGTGTATTGAGGATTTGCAAATAAAACTCTTTCAAAAACACTCTTTAAATTATAAACACACATCATAACCAAACCAAATCATATTTGGAAGCCCAATAAACATTTAATAAAATAATTTAATGGACCATAAAACAATCCCAATTTCACAACTTGTTATATACAAGTAAAACACTCCTTCATTAGGAAATGCCAAACGGGCCTTTAAACATTTTCTCAAAACTAACCTTTGATGAAGGTATGCATTTTAATTTTATTAAGGATCTGTATAAACATCATTTACAGCAGTAAACCTCACTCATAAATCTCTTATAATACTTAGGTTAAATATTCAAAACACAACCATTTTCATAAAGATGTGAAACGGTCCATTTTTGGGCAACTCGGGCCAAAATATGTTGTAAATCAAAACCCACTTGTTTGTAAAAACAAATACAAATTGGAAATCAATATAAGTACCCAAAAATACCATTTATAATTCTTCCAATTCCTTTATAAATCAAATCAAGTAACTTTTAAATCACACATCACACATAAAATCCAACCGGGCAATTTACCGAACACATGACATGCCCTTTTTAAACAAAACAATTTATTTTATGTACATGAAAAGGAATAAAACACCAATTGAAAGCCATATTTTCATTCAAGATACTGTAACATGTTAAAAATACCATATAACATATTATAAACCTCACAAAATATTTGCAAAAGATAACGGAACATTTAAACAAACACTTGTTGAGAACTTTCATGACAAAACAACACTACCGTTCACAAACCAATGATTAAACAACCACTTTGAACACCAATAAAATTATCCAAAGGATGAAAAACAATAATAAACATATATATCTGGTTTTAAATATAAAAAAAGGACTAAACTTAAATAATAAAGTCATGTTCATGGGGTATCCTACCTCAAATCTTTGGCGTAATTGAAACGCACACCCGAAATCACCCGCCGCGGGTTTATAAACCCTAAAACTATAAATACCAGACCTAAACAAACATAAAACCCATCAAAAAACATGTTATAACAATACCCTAGGTCTATCAAGACTAGGTTACAATATAAAACCATGAAATAATGAATGGAGGTGGAAGAGGAAGGAGAAAGAAGAAGGAATCTCACCTTTCACCCTAGAAAACTCTTCGTATTCCATTAGATCTGCAACCCTATAGGGAAGGGAATGGCTTGAAAATTCATGGAGATACTACTAAGATCTGGAAGAACCAGGGAAAGAAAATTGGTGGCCAAAAGAGTACTAATTGAATGAGGTATGGGTGAAACAAGTTACCTTCTCAATTCTGGACGTTTTGAGGAAACCAGAGAACATTCTCCCTAATACGCGACCAATATGAGCTCCAAAGTAGTAAAAACGATATTGGGGGTGAGGATAGGGATATTGGCTTCGGGTGGGAGGTGGAATCACCGAAAAATATTAAAAAATGAAAAAGATATAAATGAAACAAATTATTATTTTTTAAACAGGAAATGGGCCCATGGGCCGGCCCAATACCTAAATAAGTGACCCAAATTCGCCTGGATTATGAATTTCTAATGGGTCCAAAAGGATAAATAAATTTTAATATATCAGTATAGGATAAGTGGGAAGTTGATTGGGTGAAAAAGGATGAAAAACAAAAGAGTTATAAAAGAAACAAATTCAGTTGTTAAAACTGGGAATGGGCCGGATCAATACAAAGACAGAAAAAAAACCGTGTGTGACACACTCCTTGTGTTTGATTGATATGCAGTTGATTTATACACATAAAAAATCAATTTTGGATCATTTCCCTAAAGTATCATAAAAATATAATACCATTTTATTGGTTTTGTCTATGTGGCATGTGTTTTAGCATAAAATAACACTTTTTAATGTGAATGTAGACACTTTGAGTCACACAAACTACATCATATGTCATATTGACATGCAGTTGATTCCTATAAATTAAAAATAAATTATTGATAATTTTACTAAAGTATAAAGATAATATGAGCTAATTTTATTGGTTTTGGATATCTGAATCATGTTTAAGACTAAAATGACACTATTATATTAAAAACATGCACTTTGAGTCATACCGGGCACACCATGTGTCAAATTGATGTGAGGTCAATTCTTACAAGTAATTAATGAATTATGGATAATTTTAATAAAGTATGAAGATAATTCGATATTTTATATTTGTTTAGGATATGCAATTTGCATTGTATACTAAAATGACACTTATATTGAAAACACACATTTTGAGTCATACTAATCATGTCGTGTGATGCATTGATGTGTGGTCACTCTTACACATAATAAATAAATTATTGATCATTTTACTAGAGTATCAAGATAATATGGGCCCATTTTATTGGTTTTGGCTATATGACTTGTGTTTTAGAATAAAATGACACTTTTTAAATGTGTAAACATGTACTTTAAGTATTATTGGTCACATTGTCTATGATATTGATATGTGGTCAATTCATACAAATAAAAAATGAATTACTGACCATTTAATTAAATTATAAAGACAAAATGTGATCTTTTTCTTAGTTTTGGCTATGTGACACATGTTTTCGATAAACCAACACCTTTTTAACGTGAAAACATGCACTTTGAGTCATACCAGCCACATAGTTTGTCATATTAACTTGTGGTTGATTCATACCCATCACAAATGAATTATGGATAATTTACATAAATTATCAAGAAAATAAAATATATTTTTCTATAATTTTATTATATGGATCATTGTTTTTCTAATATGACACTTTTATATTGAATACATGTTCTTTGATTCATACCACCCATGCCATGTATTGGATTGAAATTCGGTCAATTTCTACATGTCATAAATAAATCATGGATCATTTTCATAATGTATTAATGAAATTTGATCTATTTTCCTCTTTTTTTTTCTATGTGAATTTTTTTTAGACTAAATTGATGACTTTATATTGAAAACGTGCACTTTGAATAATGCCAGCCACATCGTGTGTAAGATTAATGTGCAGTTGATTATAACATGTAAAAAATAAATTATGGATCAATTTTATAAAGTATAAAGACAATCCATACACATTTTCTCAGTTTTAGATATCTAAATATTGGTTCAGAATAAAATGACACTATTATATTGAAAACATACACTTTGATTCATACCATCCACATCAAGAGTAGGATTTATTCCTGTTCAATTCATATACACTATAAATGAATTATGGAATGTTTTCTTAAAGTATCAAGAAAATAAGAGCATATGTTTTTTGGTTTTGGATATCTGAATTGCATTTGAGACTAAAATGAAACTATTATTTTGAAAAAATACACTTTGAGTCATATCAACCAAGTCGAGTGTCAAATTTAGGTGTGGTCAGTTTCTACACATAAAAAATGAATTATGGATCTTTTTTCTAATGTATCAAGACAATGTATGCTTCTTTTCTCAGTTCTGTATATGTGAATCATGTTTTAGGCTTGAATAAATTCTTTATTTTGAACATTCACATGGAGTACTATTTGTCACATTGTTTTTCATATTGATGTGTGGTTAGTTCATCATGATCTCTATGAAATTAAAAAAATAAAAACATGATAGGTAATCACCTAAATGTGATGCTGGAAATATTTTGATGGAACATACTTTTCCCACTCATCTCTAATCAAATACACTTCTTCATTTTATTATGTATATTATCATAAATCCTAGAAATACTAAAAAAATATATACAAAAAAATGATTAAAAAAATTTTAAATGAAATTTGAATTAAATTCAATAATACATATTTAGTTATGTTATTTTTCATGTTATTTTATATCTTTCATAAATTTATAAATTTAATCTGCACAATAATTGTTTTTATTTGGCTTCAGACACTACAAAAACATTGACCAAAATAATTAAATTATTTTCAAATATGTTTTGATAATTAAATATTACTTTATATCTATTAAATTATCTCTATTGGTAAAAATCCACAGGCTTCATGTTTCTAGTCACTAACCTCATGCTATGGTTTAGATGATATATATAGATCACCCTATTGAAATAAAATTCTCATTAAAACACATAATTTGAATTTTATCAATAAAATTTTGATTTTATTGCATTAATAATTCATAATGGGTATCATGTGTGGTTGATTTATTGGAAATATATGCTTTGGATCTAAAAATTATATATTCAGGGTATGAAAATTGAGTGTGATGAGAATCAATTTCTTCCTAAAAAATCAAAAAATAAGTAATGAAATAAGTAAAATATGTTTTATATGGATATATTATATATTTTTACCCCTAAATTATAGAAATAAAAAAGCGTTTATCGTCTATTATTTACTTTTAAAATGTTTCACTTAGTTTATTTTTTTTCCCAATTTCTTTCATTTCCAAATTAATATTTGGTGTAGAAATGATAGCAAGATTAATGAGTTCAATTTTTTCTTCACATGGGTTTCCATTTATATAGTAGTAATTAAACAACTATATAAAATTTGAATAGTTATTGTCCATAATAAATATATTAGATAATTTTTTGGATTAACATATTATGAAATTGTAGCACAAGTATGAATTCACAATTGAGACTCCCAACCATCAAACATGATAATTTCATTTATACTCTTGAGAACAATCACATTTATAATGGTCTCTCTAAATATTTATTCTTTATATTAAATGTTAGACATATTTCTATTTTTAAATATTGTATCTTCATGAACTTTTAATATTAAAATATCCACCAGTGGAACTAGTGGGGAAAATTTACTATCGAAAATTTATTTTGATTTCATAGTTGATGCAATATATTTTTTGACCTAACCTTCTATTACTATTAATTTTATCTATAAAACACATTTCTTAATTAATTATTATTTTTAATTATTTAATTTAATTGAGCCTCATTTTTGGATATCAAGGCAAATCAGTCTTAAATTTTAAAATTTTTAATATCTACATAGGTTCACGGTTGGTGCACAGTTAGTTGAAACCATGCTCGAACTGTGTCAGTGCGTCTATAATATTTATAATGTTAACAGAATGGTTGAAACATAGTTTCCATAACCATGTGCTCTACTTATGTGATGCTTCCAGTATTTCTAAAGGACGTGCACAGTTAGTCCAACCATATAGCCAAACTATATGGAGTGCCCAAACCTTATAAAATTGGATTTTATGATTTTTCATCTATTTTCCCCTAAAACATGTATAATACTATCCTCCTCCCATTTTTTCTCAAAAAAATTCCCAGGAGATTTTATTTGTTTGCATCCTACCCCCTCCCACTCCCTTCGATCTTCAATTCATTCTCTGATTCTTATTACAATATTCTCTGGTAAGGGGTTCTCCTCCTTTGCTCTCCTCTATCTCCATTTCTTCTTGGATTTTTTCATTCTCTTCTAATAATAAAGTGACATGGAAAAATTCTAATGGATGGGGGGGGGGGTTGTTTTGGCATGTTTTTGGTTCTTAGGGTTTGCGGGGTTTGATTAAGGTATGTTCTAGCCACGACTGTTGAAGGTGAGGTATTATACATAATATTCATGTAGGGTTTATTTTTTTATTATTCATTACCTAAATTTTAATTATTGATTTTTTAAATTTTAGTTTCCTTTTTGTTAATTAGGGTACCATAGACCTCATTGAGGTGGATATAAGCCACTAATGTAAAAGATGATAAGTTTTGATGTAGGTTACTCTATGTACAAACCTTTAAAATGAAATATATAATTTATTTCTTATTTTTCTGGGATGTTTTCATTATATTATTAAGTAAATAAATTATAAAAATGTTTTTGATGAATAAGAATATCCTTTTTTATGTTTTCCATGTTTTACTATGCTTTTGAGATGGGTTTTATCTAATGAAGCATGTTTCTAAAATATATTTTGAAATGTTAGGCATACCAAAAGATTGATTTATCTTCCAAATTATTTTATTCATTCAAGATAGAGATATCAAGGATTTTTGGTCTTTAAGTTAGTTTTACATGAAGTTTTAGTTTCACATTTAGTTTCCAAATAACATAAAATTGGTTTATAATTATCTTCATTCATTTTAAATATGACATATTCTCATATCCATATATATACATTTGTATATTATTTATATATATTCACACAAGGTTAGTTGAATATGTATATTGAGTCGAGAAGTATTTCTTTATATATTGAGTTGAATATGTTCCTAGGTGTGAAGGGTGGTTTTGGAACATGAAGGCTATGATTTAAAATTAGTGTCATATGTTATCAACGTTTCTTCCCAAATTTCAAGGTCTGATTGACACTTTCTAAAGTTTTTCAAAAAATAAGGTGCATTCCAATGGAATCCCATAAATTTATATATTTTTTGGACTTGTATTTATTTGATTGGAATGTTGATATGATTCTAATAAAGTAGATTAACATTGGTAGTACAAAGAGGGGTGGTGTTATTTTATGTTCACTTTTCACTATTTTGTGATTTAGTTTTGGTTTTTCTATTACACCTCCCATATATATTTTAGTTATGGGCATTGAACATGAATATAATAGGTATCTAAGAGGTTAAAATAGGACTATTAGGATAGGAATAACCCCCTACATAGCAGTATTATGCTACAACACTAAATAAAATATGATGATGTGGATTGGTTGACTTAATTATAATAACAACCCATTATATCAATGGCCAATCACTGAGAGTATAATGATCCTATTTCTCCAAAAAACCTAGATAATTAGGCATTTACCATGGTGATTTCTATTATTTACTCTAGTTTCTATTGAACTATACTAAAATACCCTTTTTTATAACCCCTTGTATGTCTAAAATGATAAAAATATTTTTTTACTTCCCTCTATTTATAGAACCTTGTGATATTATTTATACTATTTTCTTTCACACTAAAAATATTCTTTCATCGCATGTTCCTCCTTATGTATGAGTTTTGGGAAAGTTTATCATTATTTATTTATTTTTGGAAATAAAAAATGGAAATTTGTTTTTGAGAAGCATCAGATAGTTAGTTTTTTTAAAATGAAATAAAAACCCTATGTTTATATATTTATATCTTTAAACTAGAATGAAATATTTTTATCATTAAAGGCGAGGAATAGGGTGTAGTTTTTTATGGAATCCCCACTAGTAATTTTTATTCTCTCACCTATATCTCTATCATTTTTTGTTACAGATTCGACCCGTCCTTTATTCTTGAACATAAGGGTATTTTAGTTCTTGTATGTTTAGAGGTGACTCGAATGGCCATAGAAAGGTAGTTACATTTTTAGCATAGTTTTTAATTCAATTTTATTTATCAAACCATCCATATAGGCTTTTATTACTTTCTATAGATGGAAGGTAGCTATAGTTTCTAATAGGTAAAGAAAATCCGTTGTAGGGATGTCTTTACCTTAGAGAAGAGGGATATCAGATGGTGCAGTAAGTTTTTAGTTATTGCTTTTATTTATTTCTTCCTTAGTTTTGATATTAGGATGTTTCTTTATTTATTTTTATTTAGAATAGATGTTTGATGTATATATGGGTCATGAAATTTTTTTATTTAATTTATTATGATACTTTTATTAATTATTTAATCGGATAAATCATTCCCAAGTGGTGTTTCATTGATACCCAGACACTTATGCCAACCCATGGAGATCAAGAACACCCTTTAAGAATTTTTCTGGGTTTGTTTGAACATCCAACAAAGGGATCACTCTGATTTTTCCATGAAAATATTTTTATTAGAGGATTCAAGTTCTTTTCTCTATAAGAACCTTGGATCTCTCATTAAAATCCCTTATTATTTGGGTTGTTTGGTAGACGAAGATAGAATCATCTGGGCTCAGAAGGCAGGTTAATGTGTTGGTTCCTGATCAGCATCACTCATGATGAAACCTAATTTACAATGGGATGCGAGGAATTTTATTTTAGTTTTGAGATTTTATATTGGGATGAAATAAGAGTTGAGCTTGTGGTATATAGTGAGCTCACATAGATTGGTAACCTGATTGTAGGAAATATACATGGTTCTGTGGTACTATAAGTGATAGTTTTGTGATTGAAAAATGGTCCACCAATCCATGCAGTCAATTCAAGCATAATAAATAGTCCCTTTTTGGTTGGTTTATATTGTTTATTATTATTTAATTGAGTTTTACTAAATTTTTGTAAAGGTTTTGGGATTTTAAAGTGGGATTCAATATTTTTTTTAATATTTTAAAAATGAAAGTGTTTGTTTTGATATGGTTTTTAGTGGTTAAAATTTGTTTTTAATTTAAAATGGAGACTTTTTTATGGTAAATGTTCAATAGAATGTTTTTTGTTTTTTTGGAAATATTATTTAAAATAATGAGAATCTAGTTTTTAAAATTTAAAGGGGATATTTTTAAAGAAAATCTAAAATAAATGGGGTGTCATAAATTGTAAAATGGATTTAGCAATGATAAGGTGATTTAAAATATGTCTTTTAATGAAATTCATTAGTTTTAAAAATGGTTCAAAGGTGAACATTAAAAATCTTATATAAGGTGGTGTTTTTATTTTTATAATTTAGAATTTATAAATTTAAAATTATTTGAATTATTTTAATCTAAAGTTTATAAAATTCATTAAAATAAATTTCGTTGGGTTTTTTTCAAAGGGGGATGAAATTTGTTCTTGGATTTTTTTTTAAAACGAGTCATGGAACTTCAAATTAAATTTTGAATATTTTAAATAGAAAATATGTATTTTTGTAAAGATGTTTTATTTTTAGGGAATTGTCTTTTTAGTTTGAGTTTATGATTCATGTTGGGATCGTTTATTTGGATTTAGGAATCATGATTCAATAAACTCATGTATCATGTTATTTTGAGTATACCCTAAAAAATTCTCAATAAAGAGAAGATGATCAGTCTCCAGGGTTCCTTCTTTTGTTGTATAGAAGAAGATTATTTTTAAAAATCTATGATGGCCATTGTTTGGTGGTCTAATCTTGTTAAGTTTTATGTAGATAGAATCTTTGTGGAAATTTTGAATAAGCATTCTTCTAGGGATTTTTGTTTGACAACTCCTTAGGGTTCATTGGTTGTTTCAATGATTATCCATGTTGATGATTTTTATGTCACGATGTTAATATCATCTATTGAATAGAGAAATCTTGGGTGAGAGAGTGGGATGGATGTGAAGAGTGATTTATTTTTATGGATGATTGTGTTCACCAAGGGTCGATGTTCTATGATTTCAATGTTTTCCTCCCTTAACCCAAGACTGGATCTGTGATGATTTTGTTGAGGCATGTTTTGTTTAGGGGGTTCTTAGATGTATCTTTTATTCTTTTCCAATTGGTTGATCCTAATTGTCTTTATTTTTGGTGGTAGTCCTTCGAGTTCTTAGTTTTGTGTTTAAGGTTTTTGGGTGGTTCCTTGTTTGAAATGTATTAGGTCTTGGAAATGGTTTTGAGGATGGCTAGGTTTTAATGGTTGATCTTAGGTTCCTTTTATGATCTTACCCATTTCATATTCCTTTAGGTTAACTAGGTTATCTATCCATATTCTCTATCTAGTTTAGATTGTGATATTTCTTTGTTACGGTTTCCTTTGTGGCATCACTAATTTTTGATCTGTCGGTCTTCCTTATTTTAAGAATTCAATTTTAATGGAAGCATTTTTTTAAGAAATTTTGATTTTCTTAAGTAGTGATGTTTTTAATCCCTTGCATTATTTCATGTATCTTAGTTTTCATCAGGACTTGTGAGTTTGTTATGTCTTATGAAATCAATGTTTGACCAGAGTCCTAATATAGAGGGGAGACCACCCTATAAGGATCCCACTGTGAAACCAGCTTCCAAGTTTTAATATTGGGGTAATTACTTATTTATGTCCCACCCGACCTTGATCATTGTAGTTTAGTTAAACATGACTGTTGGTCATATGGCAGATGCTCCTGGAGGTCTAGAATAGACCATGATGATTTTATTTGGTGATTTCTATGTTAGGGTTCAAGGTGTTCCTTGTTTTGTGGTCATTTGTGGAAATATGAGTCACTTTCATTAATTATTTTATTGGATGGTTCAAATTATTTGGTTTCACTAGCTATTTCTTTGGATGATGGTTTAGTTTTTTATGATGATCTCTTATAATATTTAGGATTTTTAGGTTCTAGGTTTTTAAGAGGAAGTGGAAATTAGTCCTTTGGAATTTTGGTTTTTGAGTCTCGTATTGAGTAGTATTTTTTATTTACTTTTGTTTTGATAAGTTTGATCTATTTAAAATTTATAAGGGTATAAAGTTTCATGGTGGGGATAATAGTCACACCATGACCTTAATTTATTGATTATTTTTAATTATTTAATTATAAGCAGTGCCATTTTTTAATTTCAATCCAAATCGGTTTTAGATTTTAAAATATGGGATTTTCTATATAGGTGGATGGGTGGAACATTATTTCCCTAACTATGCACCCCAACTGTGTAATTCATGTAGTATACCTAGGGGAGGCACACATTTGGTCCAACCATATGGCCTAACTTTGTATAGTTTCCAAAACTGCTTAAAAAATGTGATTTTATAATATTTTCCTCTTTTCCTCCTTAAATTCAGTCTAACCCTATACTCATCCAATTTTCACTCAAAACCAGGCCCCATAGGGCTTTCTCATCTATGTCCACCCCCTCCTCTCCGTTTGGTTTTTGATTTATTCTATGATTCTTCTTGTGATATTTGTCAGTAAGGGTTTGTCCTTATCTTCTCTTCTCTATTTCCTTTTCTTCTTGATTTTTTTCTTCTACTCTACTGCTCGCATTCCATGGATTAATTATAACAGATTTATGGTTTTTTATTGTATTTTGGTTTCTAGATTTTGTGGGGTTCTATCAAGTCCTGTTCTACCCATAACCATTAAAGGAAACCAGTTCACCATCATATCCTAGTAGGTTTTCTTCTTTTCTTATTATTTATAAAATTTTAATTAGTTAATTTGTGATTCTTAGTTTACTTTTTCTTCATTAGGGTTTCATAGACCTCCTTGAGGTAGATTTGAGCCACCATTGTCAAAGGAAACAAGTTTTGATGTTGGTTACCTAATGTATGAACCTTTAATTTGAAAACTATATTTGCTTATCTATTTTATTTGGTTCTTTTCATTATATTATGAAGTAAATAAATTATAGAAAATGATTTTTAGGAATATAAATGGCCACTTTCATGTTTCCCATGTTTTTATGCTTTGTTCATGAGTTTTCTTTAATGAAACTTGTTTTCAATTTATTTGAATCGTTAATCATACTAAGAGATTGATTTAGCTTCAAAATTGTTTTATTTATACGATATAGAGGTATAAAGGATGTTTTATCCTTTTTACCAGTTATCCATAAAGTCCTAGTGGCATGTTTGGTTTCTAAATAACTGCAAAATGGTTTATAAATATATTGCTATGTTTAAATATGATTTATTCACACACACACACACACACACACAGACGCACACACACACACATATATAAGTATCTACTTTATAAAACTTAAAAAATGGTTGGGTGAAAATATACATTGGTTTATGGGGTATTTATATATTATTGAGGTGCATATGTTTCTAGGTGTGAAGGGAGATTTTGTAACATGAAGTCTATGATTTAAAAGCAGTTTTCTAAGTGTTCACTGTTTCTTTCCAATTATCAAGGCTCGATTCTCAAATTCTAATGTTTTTTGAAAAATGAAGTGAACTCAAATGGATTCCCATAATTTTATGTATTTTCTAGACTTTTATTAATGTGGTTGGAATTTTGGTATGATTCTAAAAAAGGGTATTTGCATTGGTAGTGTAGAGAGGGGAGCTGTTGTTATATGTTTTATTTATACAATTGTGTGATTAATTTTTTTTCTACTGCACATTTATTATGTATTTTATTTATGCGCATGTAACATGGGGATATTAAGTATCAAAGAGGGAATAATAATACAGGTACACTAGGAATGACCCTCCCCGGCCAGTAGGATTACGGTACAACACTAACTAAACTATGATTATGTGGAATAGTTGTCTTGAATATGAGAATGGGACTTCATTTACATGGTCAATCACTAAGAGTATGAGGATACTAATGAAACCCTAACCCTAGATAATTAGGGATTTACTATGGTTCTTTCTCTTATTTACTCTAGTTTCTATGGTACTATCCTAAAATACTCTTCTTCTTAGTTCCATTTTCAGGTATAAAATGTTATATATATTTTTTTTTTCATTCCTTTGTTTGTAGAACCTTGTGAAACACATTTTACTATTTTCTTTCACACTAAAATCTTCTTTCATGTCATGTTATTCTTTATAAATGGGTTTTTATAGATTTTATCATTCTTTAGATATTATTTTGGAAATGAAAAGGGAAAATTGTTTTTGAGAAGAATCACTTTGTTACTTACTTTAAAATGAAATGAAAACCCTATGTTTATATATTTATATTTTCAAACTAGCATGAAATGGTTTTCAATTTAAAGGTACGGAATAGGGTGATTTTTTTTCATTTAGAAACCATACTGGTTATTTTTATGCTCATACCTATATCTCTATTATTTTTTAATTGTAGGTTCATTCTATCCTTTATTATTTCCCATGGGGAATTGTTGTTCTTATATTTTGGGTGATGACTTGTATAGTCACAAGGAGAAAGATAAATTTATATCTTTGTTTTTATTTTTTCTTTATTTATCACATCAAACAATTAGGATTTTACTACTTTTAATAAATGTAGGGTAGCTATAGTTTCTAGCGGGTGAAGTAAAGCCATTGGAGGAACTTATTTTCCTTAAAAGAGATGGAGATCAGAGGGTGAGGGAGGTTCTTGCTGCTCACTACTATTTACTACTTTCATAGTTTTGATATTAGGTTATTGTCCTATTTATTGATCTCTAGGGAAGATTTCTGATGTTTGGGTGGGTCATGATGAAATTTTATTTAATATTATCTATTACCCTTTTAATTATTTAATGGGATAATCATTACCAAGTCGAGTTTCCTTGATTACTAAGAAATTTTGATAGACTGTGGGGATTGGTAATTCCATTCAAGAATTTTCATGGGTCAGATCAGGTGTCCTATTGAGGAACAACTCAGGTTGGTTGGTTACATTTTCTTCCTGTAATACTATGCCTCATTTAAGATATTTTTTTCATCAAGTGTTAACGGTTTTTCAATTGAAAAAAACTATAAAGGACATAAATCATTATTTCCATGTATCTTTATAAGATTAAACAACCATTACATGACATTCCTAATAGCATTATCAACCATTTGACATCTATATCATTAAGGTGAATAAGTAACTCGGTGCTCAGCTCATGAGCTACTTCTTTTATGACCCAACATAAACTGGGGCTTGAGCTGTAGCTACCCCGGCCTGCCTCTATTGGAAAGGGGGCGGTGACAAGCACCAAAGGCACAACTAAACTCGAGGAGTCCTTTTCCTAAAATCTACAAACACACAAACACACAAAACTATATCAATTAAAAAGTGTATGGGGATAGTAGAAAAATTGAAAACTACTCTATTGTAAAATGAACATGCACGATCCTCTAGACGGTACAAGAGTATGATAGTTCCAACTAAAAACATGAGGAAACAAACACACAACCAAACCATAAAATTATACCATCATGAAAAAAAACTAGAAAAGGAGTAACTTCTAAGCGATCCAAACTCCTATATACAAACTAAAACCATTTTATGCGGTCCAAGAAACCCATATCCATAAGTTCAACGGTTGTCACGATTGACCTATCCTCTATATGAAAAAGGCACGACATGTGTTGGGAAAATACCATGCAGAGGTGAGTATATATATACCATGTAGAATGATCTAAAAAGGTGAAGGGGGAGCAGTAAGAGATACAACTAAAGAGAAGAAGTAGATAGATCAAGGTATGGTAAAATTCAATGGAAATAGTACATCTCATCCCTATAAGAGAGTGAAAGTAGAATCATCTTAACATAAGGGGATTGAAATGTTGAGGAAATGAACTCATCATAGAGTCTTTTCTATTGATAGATAGAGTGTATACCCATCCAACCATGAGAATCTAGACAAAGAAAGAATGTGGCATACCTCACACATTTTCTCCTCTCCTGAAAGGAGAGTAACCAAGTCCCAAGGAGTGGGTACTATAACATGATAGATATATATTAATAGTCAAAGAATCCCAAACGGGAGTGTAAGGGGATATATACCTCACAACACATACCAAGAAAGTGAGTATCCAATAGTTCTAAGGTAAAACCATCTAAAATACCCAAAATCTCATGCATCTGTCTATGAGACACAAGTTAAAGGGGCCCAAATTACCACATCTCTATAATATCCCCTTTGGGAGGAACTGATTTGATCGCACTATTTTTAAGTCACATAACAAGAATGCATCTTGTTGGTGAAAGAACCCATCTTTCTCATGAGTCTGAATGTAATTCCATTCACACCTCATTACTATGACTCAAAGTCAAGGGTCTTCTCAAGTAGCCTCTGAGGAATGCCACTACCTAGCTTGACTAGAGGGTACCACATGAGGATGTCACTAAGGAACTCCACTAACAAAAAAACACTAGAGGGTAAACCCCATGATTCTTTAGAGAAATACCACTACCTCACCCAGCTAGAGGGTTACGCCTGGATGATCATCGAGGAATGCCACTACCCAGCCTAGCAGGAGGGTACTCTCAAAATATCAAGGAACTCTAATTCCAAGATCCTACTGGAGGGTTTCTCAAGAAGTTCATCAAAAAATACCACTACCCAGACCTACTGAAGGGTAATCCTAGAACTACCATCAGGGAATGCCACTACCCTTCCCAACTGAAAGGTAGAACCAATACTGGTCTGCTAAACTTGTCTGATCACTACGTTCATTTTGTATCACCTCTACGTATTCCAAACTAGGAACATTCATTTCATATATCAAAAGACTCTTCCAAAAGAACCATCACGTTCTACATTAAAAAACACCTAGGATAGGTATTTCATAGTACAAAATTGGAGTTCAAACAAAGGATATATGAGGGTTTAAAGATTGTTCAGAAGAGATCAAAAGTACATGGCCTGTGAGGGACCCACACGACATGTGGTCCTTCTCTGCTACCTTATTTTTTCTATATCCAGTACAAGGGTACCAAAAAATGTAGTAGACCACACTGTGTAGGTTGAGTACACACCATGTCCAAAATATTTGTGATTGAGACTACATCTTCTTGTCATGTCTGTGTACATTGATATACGATGTGTTGGTCCACAAGGGATGTTGTCTGTGTGGACAACCCATGTAGTTGGAACATGGAATGTTCCTGGCCATGTTTTCCTTCTCTCGGATTATTCACAAGGTTAGGGGGATACACAATGTGTCAAGGGGATTACATGTCGTATCCTTCTTAACCTCCCCAAAGCTCTAGTGCAACTGTTGAAGTAAGATACACTCCGTATGTTCTTAGTTGTACATGGATTGTAGTCTGGTTTTTTTAGAAAACCCTATGGTTTATTCGGATTTGAACGCCAAATCAAAATATACTTCATCCATGGTTAATGACACCTGATTTAACTCTTAAATATTCATATCTAGCGAGATAATGCAGATTCCCATATCCATTCACTGTGAATCGGCCTCATTCAGAAATGAGGGTTTGGCCGGATCTTCTACACACTATCATGGATTCTATCCTCATCAGATTGATACAAAACCCTTGTATTATTCATCCTTCAATCATTTAATTTCCAGATCTATGCCTTGATCACAAATCCATCACCATTACACCAATCCATCCTGAATCTGGGTGCCCGATCAAGCATGGGTCACCCGAAAAATGTCGATCCACAAACTATGGGGTTCCGCCAATGATGAATGTGAAGAATTGGGAAGGGTAAGGAACATAAGCAAAGGTTTGGATCTTTAAGGAAACATTATTTTCTAACCGATAAAGAATTGGCATCTGTGTTGTATTTACAATTAATGAACAATATATTTTCAACTATTAGGTAGGTGAAAGGGGGTGTATATTGAAGAATTAATTAACCACATGATCAAAGTTTAATTAGAGGCATAAAAACACCAGAGATGAGTCCTACATAGATTGGATCGATCATTTTTGATGAAGAACATGTTCTCAGAGATCCATTGTGTTCATCACTCTTTGATCCTCCTAGATCCTAGGTTCCATCGTCATTCTTCATTCACCGTTCACTAACGGAAAGGAGAGGAATGGTGGAATCATTGGAAATGCATAGGATTATGAAGAAATCCTGGAAAATATCTATAGTGATATACTTATATATTATCACTTGGTTAAATTTCATTTAATTAAAAAATTATCAGTTTATTTAGTCAATTAAATGCCCCACCAACCTGCAAGGGGTTGGGATGTCCCGAAACGACTTATTTTATGTCACGCCTAAAGGAAACAATGCATCTTTGAACCAACTGTGGTCTTGGATCACCGATACAACCATATATTTAAGAGTTATCCTACTTTATCTAATTAAATACACTCGCACAATATAATATATCTTTAATATTTATTTAAAATTAATTCTGGACACACCGTGCCTTAGAATCGCATGCCGTCTCAGCGCCTAGATTTGGAAAAATATTTCTAAATATTTCTAAGTCTTAAAAAGTAAAAATAGGGTCTCTATAGTATTACATACTTCATGTTTTACATACTTGAAAATCAAAACTAAACAAAAAACTAATGATACAGAGCTCGCATCTGGCTCTCCCGCTCCCAAGAACTCTCCTGCATGTTTTGGTGTTGACACAACACCTGAACCAGAGGGATGGTTCATCATCATAATTTCTTCTCCTATCAGTCCTCAATCACCACCAGGTGCTATGTAAATGTGGATCCATCCTCGATTTCCAGATCTCCCCAGTCAATAACAAGCATGGGGTCATGTACGTATCTCCTCAGTTGTGACACATGGGAAACATAATGCCCCCGCTTCAACTGTGGGGGTAAGGTGAGGTGATAAGAAACCTCACCAATCATATGTACGATCTTGAATGGACCAATGAACCTTAGGGATAGATTTTCTCCTCAATCAAACCTCCATATTCTATATCATGGGGAGACTATCTAGAAGATGTGGTCTCCCTATCAAACTCCAAGGGAATACAATAGTGATCTGTATAGGATTTGTTTCTACTCTGAGCTGACTTCAACTGTCCCCAGATGACCTATACTTTTTCTGTGGTTGCATGAACCAACTATTGTCCCATAAGAGATGAGTCTTTAATATCCTCCCAATATTATGGGTGACCTGAAGGGTCTCCCGTATAATGCCAAAAATGGTTCCATGCTGATGGTGGAGTGGTAACTATTGTTGTATGAAAACTCCACCAAAGGTAGGTGATCCTCCAAGATCTAGAAAATATCTATCATGAAGGCCCTCAAAATATCCTCTAACACTAGGATAATAAACTTGGTCTTCCCATCGGTCCGGAGGTGAAAGGTAGTACTCATCCACAAATGGGTCCTGAATTCCTCCTGTATTCCTCTCCACAATCGTTACATAAATCACACATCACGATCAAAGACAATCTTAGAGGGTACCCCATGAAGGAGGGTGATCATCCGTACGTATAGATGACCCAAACTATCCACCAAAATATGATCCCCTATAGAAATGAAGTGTTCTGATTTTGTGAGGCAGTCTACGATCACCCAGATGGTGTCATGGAATTTCTCTATGCATGGAACCCCTATGACGAAGTTCATGGATATGCCATCCCATTTCCAATTAAGTATCCCAATAGGCTTCAAAAAACCCACCTGGAAGTAGTGCTCAACATCCACCTACTGGCAGGTAAAGCATCATGAGATCAACTCAGCTACACTTCATCTCATTATATACCACCAAAACTACCGCAGAAGATCCATGTACATCTTCCCCTCATCGGGATGTATAATTAAGGGAGAAGTGTGGAACTGCCACATCAACTCCTCCCACATCGCGACTAGAACCATTTTTCATCCTTGGAACAATATCTCATGATTCCATCATATGCTCAAGGAGTGAAGGAGTCAACACCATCAACTATAGGAAAACTATACCCTCCTGCTTCACCTGGGTTAGATAAAGGGAATCTAACTACTCTGAATCATTCCACACTAGGTGAGTGTAAGACTTACTGCTATGGGAACCTTCTACAAAATTGTACATTCCTAAACTATTGACTATCTGGAAGTTGTAGTCCTACAATAACTCAAACCAGTGTTGCTACCTTAGGTTCATGTCTCTCTGGTTGATAACATACCTGAGACTTTGGATGTCTGAGTAAACCACGAAGTGCTCTCCTAGAAGGCAGTGCATCCACATCTTCCAGGAGAAGACTACCACTACTAGCTCTAGATCATGATTCACATAGTTCTACTCGTGGGGTCTCAACTGCCTCGACCCATATGAAGTAACCAACAGTTGTTGCATCAGCTTGAAACCGACCCCATATTCTGAGGCATCCCAATACAATTCAATCTAAACTCTCTCTTATTGTAGTCTCAAAATTGGGGTTCTAATCAACCTTTTCCTCAACTTCTTGAAGGCCTTATAGAACTACTTAGACTAGGTAAACAAGTACCCCTTCTAATTCCAATTAGTCAAAGTCGTTTTTATCCTAAAGAAATCTTCCAAAAATATTTTTTAATATCCTTCCAAGATAAGAAAGATATGTACCTCTAACAAATTCATGGGTGGATCCCAAGAAAGAACTGATTCGATAAATTCTATATCCATGTATAAAACTTGTTCAGAAATGGCCTTCCCTAGAATGGGATCCTTCTATATCAATGACTATTATTTTGAGAGATTTCCATAAAGCTGGTGCTCTCGAAGTATATCAAGAACCCTTATCATGTGCTCCGTAAGTTCCCCCTCTGTTGCAGAGTATATGAGTATTTAATAGATGAAGAAAATGACAAACTAGTCCAAGTATGTTTGGAAGACCTAGTTTATTAAATCCATGAAAACAACGGGGGAATTTGTCATGCCAAAGGGCATCACTAAGAACTCATTGTGCCCATAATAATATTTAAAATCCAAATTAGGAATATCAGCCTCAAGAACCGGAAACTGTTGGTATCCAGAACTAAGATCAATCTTGGAGGACCATCTCTCACCTCACAACTGATCAAATATATCATCAATCATCGGAAAGGGGTACTTGTTAGTTATCATGGTCTGGTTTAGGTGACAATAATGCACAAAAATCTATAATCTCATGTAATCCTTCTTCACAAATAGAACTATAAATGTCCATGGGGACACACTAGGTCTGATGAAACCTTTATCATAAAGGTCCTCTAGTTGAAACCTCATCTCGAAGAGCTCAATGGGTTCCATTTGATATACCACAGAAGATATCAAGGTATTTACTAATTGCAAGTCAGCACCAAAATCCAACTCCCACCTCAGAGGTAGTCCTGGAACTTCTTCGAGAAATGCATCCATAAAATCCTCCACAACTAATGAAATCTAGACACCAAAAGAGTATGGTGCTCCAAGGTCCATAATCACTAGATGATGGGTAATAGGCTATAACATCTTTCTCACAACACCCTTTCACCCTGCTATGAGGTATCTATCACCAAAGAAGGAGAACATCTTCCCATTATCACATGGGAATTTGACTAGTCTATGGTGATATTCAATCTTATCTTGAACCATGGAAATCCAATCCATGATCAAGATAATTTCATAGGGTTACATCCTGATTAATAGTAGGTCATAAATGAACCACTCTTCTTTAAGTGATAGCTCACACTGTCGATAGATGAAATATATGGAAGAAGTGTCCCCTATAGGAACCTCATGGAATGTCTATTGTGCTAGCATCTCTACTAGGAGCTCCAGCTCCCACACCAAGAGTTGAGAGATAAAAGAATGGATAGGATCTGTTACTACTAAAACTAAGTCAAGAGTAGAGCAATCATAGATTCTACCTCAAATCTTCTTGTGCGCTGTAGGATCATAGATGCCCAAAGCCTGTAGCTATTCATAGCCTAGACCACCAGCTCCTTGATCCTGATGCAGTATACCTAGTGGTGGTGGTGGAAGGACCACATAGTGTCATTCCCCCACCTTTAACTCATCCTTCTTCTCTTTCTGCTCTGTCTCCCTGCGGACCACCCTGTCCCCACCTGGTAGATCCATAGTCACAACATTGTATCTATTGTGGCGGTGCTTCTACTACCAACCTGGGATGATTAGCATGCCTTGTCAGGTAGTCTTATGCCATGTGACCTCACCCATGACAAGTATAACATCATCCCTCTCCAGGTTTTTTTAGAGTTCTATGCTTTTCCATTATAGTACAACCATTCCCCTAAGTCTTCTCCTGGAAGGGTCTCCGGTTCTGAGATCTTTGGGGTCTACTTGCTAATGCAGACGACTCAACCCTATCACACCCACCACCACCTATAACTATATGAAATCCCTATATTTGGAAGATCTCTGTAACAAGTTCCCTCTTCAGTGCCCCAAAATAGGTGGGGATCCACAAAGTCACTATACTGGCCTAGATCTCTCTGCAGAGGCCATGCTCAAACTTCCATGCTCGGAAGTAGCCATCTTTGATCATGTCGAGAGAGTAGCACATAAGGTCGGTGACCCTTGATGGATACTTTTCTGCTGACATCCGTCCCTACTCACAATACATAAGATCATGTATCCAAATAGATCATAGGTATGAGGGGTAGTACTCCTCACAAAACAGTTGTTGGAAGTTATCCCATGAGAGTGTCGACTCATCGTGCATCTGAGAAACTAAGCTCCACCAACACGTAACTGATTTATGGAAACAAATGGCTGCAAAAGCCACCGTATGATCGGTTGGGGTCTCAATAATCTTGAATAAGTGGACCAATGAATCTATCCAACCCTCTGTTGCCTAAGGATTTGGCTCACTGCGTATCCTCATCGGTCTTTAGCGCTAGAACTCACAGAGTGTGCTCAACCTGTGATCATCCTCATCCTACTCAGTTGGGACTATCTACATATTAATGGGTGGGGGTGATGTTACCTTCCCACTAGGAGGAAGGGGATCACATGATGGACCCTGAATTGAGTAAACAACACTAATAGGATCATCTTCACGAACCAAAGTATGTATCCCATCAGGTTATCATCGTAGAGGCATCCTAAAAGTTATCAAGGAGTTCCATAGATAGATGAGCTTATATATATATGTCAATGAAAGTGGGGAGTTTACTCATGAAGGAAATTAAAATATCATATCCTATATGATTCATGTACCATTTTCCCTACAATAAATATCTCAGGGTGACGAGTGGGCAAGTGGGTAATTAGGGTCTTGGTGAATAGGTATGTCAGCTGACCATACCATCACGAGACTCCCTATCTTGAGAGATAATCTCAAGACACTTCAACACTGTTGCCTCAAATCCCAACCAATATTTTTTAGGGAATTTCTGACCAATGTCCCAAGGAATGAACCACATATGATACCACTCTTACACAACTTTACCCATGTTGGGACTCAATCTGCAAATAATCAAGACCACCTCCATAAGCTAGGGGTGGAGGTAAGTGCCGAAGGCCCAACTAAACTCAGGGAGTCATTTTCCGAAAACTTGTACACATGTACACTACCAAATCAATGAAAAATTGTAGTGGAAAAGTAGAAAAAGTGAAAAATAATATGAAGTAAAAATAACATACATGAACCTCTAGATGATACAAGAGTACAGTAGTGTCCACTGAAAAGTTGAATGAAAAAACACATGCCAAAACCATAAACCTGTCCCAACCTGAACAAAACTGAGAAAAGAGAAACTATTGCGAGATCCCAACTCATGTATCCAAACTATGACCACCATATATAGTCTATGTATCCTCTATTACTGTGATCTTCTGTAGTCACGATCAACCAATCTAAAATATGAAAAATACACAACACGTGTTGGAAAAATCCCATGAAGGAGTGAGTATATACATACCTAATAAAATGCCTCAAAGAGGTGAAAGGGGGAGCAAAAAGAGATAAAACTAAAGAGAAGTAGTAGATAAAACAAGGTATGATAAAAGAGAATAGAAATAGTACATCTCAAACCAACAAGAGAGTGAAAGTAGACTCATCCAAACACAAGAGGCTCAAAATGGTGAGGAGATGGACTCCTCGTTGAGTCTTTGATACCTATAACTAGAGAGTAGACTTGTCCAACCATGAGAAGATAGACATGAAAAGAACGTGACATACTTCATGAATCTTCGCCTCTCCTAGAAGAAGAGTAAACAAGATCCAAGGAGTGGGTACTATAATAGGATTGATATATATTCTTAGTCAAAGAATCCCAAATGAGAGAGTAAGGGGATATCCATCTCAGAACTCAACCCAAAAAAGTGAGTATCCAATAGTTGAAATGTAAAATCCTCTATGATGCCCAGTATCTCGTGCTTCTTCCCAAGAGACACAAATCAGAGGGGCTCAAATCACGACACATAGATACTATCCACTTTTGGAGGCACTGACTCTACTGCATGAGTTATAAGTCAGGCCACAAGAATATGTTTCAGTGGGAAAAGTGGCCCAATTTCTCATGAGTCTGATGGCAAGTCCAACAACACCTTGTCACTATTTTGAACAGTCAAGGGTCTTTTATGGTAGCCTCTGAGGAATGACACAACCCAGCTGAGCTCGAGTGTACCACTCGAGAAAGTCACCAAGGAATTCCATTACCTAGACACTACTGGAGGGTATGCCCGATGAATTTTCATGGAAGCACCATTGCCCAACTAAGTTGGAGGATTATTTATAGAATATCATCGGGGAATGCCACTAGAAAGCCTTGCTAGAGGGTAACCTCGAAACATCAAAGAACTCCACCACCGAGATTTTACTGGAGGGTAACTTGGGAATATCATTGGGGAATGCTAATGCTCAGTTATACTAGAGGGTAAGCCTGTAACTGCCATCAGGGAATTCCTATTCCCATCCCACCTGGAGGGTAAGCCTGATACTACTCTAGTAAACATATCTAATCACTGTCGTCATTGTGTGCTGCCTCTCATTTTTCCAAACCCAGAATATTCATGTTGTAACTCAAAATATACTTCTGAGGGAACCATCACATTCTATGGGAAAAACACTCATGATTGACATCTCGTGGGAAACAATTTGAGTTCAAACAAAGGAGATACGAGGTTTAAAGATTGCTCGAAAGAGATCAAAATTATATGGCATGTGAGGGACCCTAACAAGGTTTGGTTGTTCTCCACTTCCTGGTCGTGCCTCTAGCCAGTACACGGGTCCCACCCCATGTAGTATAACATTCGATGTATCTGGCCTATATGTTGTGTACTAATATTCGGGACTGAGACTGTGTTTACTGGTCATGTCCGTGTATTCTGGTACATGATGTGTTGGTCTACATGGGGATGTTTTCTGTGTGGACAACCCCTGCAGTCTTCACATGGAATGTGCCTAGTCATGTGGTCCTTATCTCAGCTTATTAACATGGGAAGGGGGTACACGACATGTCAAGGTGAGTATACACCTGGTCCTCCTTAACTTCTCCAAAACCCTAGTACCACCACTGAGGGAGGCTACACGCTATGTGTTCCTTATTTTACATGTCTGGTAGTTAATTGTTTCCAAAATACCCTAGGGTTTCTTTGATTTCGACTCCTCAACCAAATTTTCTTCGACTGGGGTCAAAGCTTCCTAATTCTGCTTTGAAATCTCTAGATCTGGCCGAAGAATGTGAATTCTCATCACTGTTCATCATGAATCAGCCTTTTTTAGAAATGAGGGTTTGGATAGATCTTCCACACACCAACCTGACTTAAATCCCCAACGTATTGAAACAAAACCCCCCGATTCTTTATCCTTCCATCGTTCCATTTCTGGATCTATGCCTGTCTCACAAACCCGTCACACTTCTACAAATCCGTCCTGAATCTGGGTACCCAATCGAGCTCGGGTTGCCTGAAAATTGTCGATTTGGGAACCGTAGGGTCCCTCTAATGAATAATTAAAAAAATTGGTTGGGGGGGAAGACACATAAGTGAAGGTTTATATTGTTTTTCAAGAGTTCTTGGCCAAATGATAAAAAATGAGCATCCAGGTAAGATGAATAATTGATGAATAATATATTTTCAACAATTAGGTAGGTGCAAGGGGAATATATTGAAGAATTAATTGAAAATATGATCAAATTTTAATCATAGTCATAAAAAATCAAATACGAGTACTTCATGGATTGGATCGATCACTATTTAAGAACAACACGTTCGTTGAGATCTGTTGAATTTGACATTATTCGATCCACCTGGATCCAAGGTTCTGTTGTCATTCTTTATTCTTCATTCTCTAATGGAAATGAGAGGAAATGTGGAATCATTATCAAATCACATGATTATGAATCAACCCTGGAAAATATCTACAGTGAGATACATATAGAATCATACATAGTTTAAATTAAATTTAATTAATTAAATAAGTCAGATTATTTAATTCATTAAATGTATCACCTATAAGCGAGGGATCAGGATGTCCCACACTAACTTATTTTATTTCATGCCTAGAGGAAACGAAATTTCTTGGACCCAACTTTGCCCTTTGATTTCAGATCCAACCACATATTCAATAGTTATCCCATTTACCTATTTAACTGTGTGTTCACAATATAAAATATCCTTATCATTTTTATTAAATTAATTTTGCACAATCTGGGCCTCAAAATTTTATGCCCTCTCAACACCTGGCTCTAGAAAAATATTTATAAATATTTCAAAGTCTTAAAAGACATAAACTGGGTCTCTACAACTTCATTCTCCACTCTCATGTAATGTTTTGGTTGTTTTTTATTATGTAGCATATATCCTTGAATAATTTACAAAATACACCTCACAACAAGGTTTTGGGTGGGTGTTGGTAGATATAAATCACATACAATTTCAACATGTGAAATTTTATTAATGGAAATTTATAAGTAGTTGTTTAATTCACATTTAATAGAAAATGTTATGAAAAAATTTATTACCTGGGGTAAGGAAGGCGGTTGAGGGGAATGACTAGTCTCAAATTTAGTGGGGTGTGGCTATTGCTTTACAGATATTTGTTCTAATATTGGTTCACTTTGATCCTTTCACATATTGTTGTCTTCCAAACCAGTTCAAACAATAATATCTTTTAAAGAATATATTTGTGAATCCATGACTTTAATTATCTCATATATAACTCCTTATGTATTTATCTTCTCAAAATATGATCGAGGTGACTCTACAAAACTTTCACCTCTAACTTGACCATATTGTTCTAGGTGCTTCAAATCCACTAAAAGTAGTCATGATTTAGGTACATGCAATAGTTATTTATATGTATTAAACATATAATAATATAATAATATAGATAATAATTTTTATGTCATAATTTTATAAATCATAATAAATTTCTATTATAGAGTAATTACACATGATTCCCATACTTGTTGTGTGTCTTCATCTACCATTTGTACTTTTTAATTAACATGATTCTCCTTCCATATCACATGATATGGGATATAAGTGGATTTATATTCCAATTTATCAATCTACATATAAACAATGGAACATATGTTGTTTCAAATCACATAAATATTTAACTCTAGATTAAAAATTCATACCATTTCTTTTCATGTGAAGAAAACCCTATCCTCGATTTATGATAAGGGTATATTGGTTTTGATTTATATTGATTATTTTTAAAACTACTTTAATATTTCATAAAATAAATTTTTTGAATCAATGTGGATGAAACAAATAATGTATAATAAAATATTATCAATGATAATGCACATGAAATGATTACTCATTTCGATTACTAGTGAAATATTTTCATGTTTCATGGTATATAATGTGTTCATTCATAGCTGGTGGGTGGAGGTTTTATTTCCCCTACGAATCCTTGAGATTATTGTTTTTCAGAAGTGTCTGAAAGGTTCTATGAGTTTCTATAGGGACCATTAATACAAATCACTTATGGTAATAAACTAAATTATAAAAAAAACTTTATGAGGGATAATTAAAAGTAAATAAATATTTCATTATATAAATTTTTAGTAAAATGGATAATTTATATAATAACATACTCTAATATCTTCGCAAATTATTTTCCTAAATATAGGCATAAAATTGTGCCACATATTTATTTCAGTAGAACATGCATTTAATTTTTTAACCCAATGTAACTAATGAATATTAACATGTCGGGGTCAACATGTTGGTTGTGTTGAATGAATCCAACCTCAAATTTTATACCTTCATTAAATTCCTTAATAAATTTTGTTGACATGGTGATTCTTTGATGCTTTTTTTCATCCACATGTTTTTCATCCCCTAACGATTCCTCAGTTTTAGCATCGATAGTGTGTCCTTCCATGGGATTGGTTACAATATCATGCAGAGAAGTCATTATCTACATGACTAGTAAAATATTTAAGTTAGAATATATAAATATAGCAATGAATGCATAATATTGTGAAAAAAACATAGTATATTAAAAACACTTTATCTTATTCATTGAATACTCTTTTTCTTCTTTAATGGTTAACAGATTTAGATATTCTGTTGAGTATCCAAATCCCCTCCCTATGGTATCTGCTAAAGTATAATAACTTTTCAACATTGGGACAGTTGTGAAATGATTACAATCTACCAATGAAAGGGTCAAACTCAGTTGAATTTTCATCTCACTCGATAGTTGTTTTATTAACCAATACAGAAATTGACTAATTTTTATTTTCATGATTTTAGATATAAAATAATTTCTTATGATTCCATTATGAATGGTTCATAATTATACCCTTTAAATTTTAAATTCACCATCATGAAGCTCAATTCATTAACTTTAACTACACTCTTAGTGTCAGCCTATTTTCAATTGAAAACGAGATCTTGAAATGTAGTATAATCCAACTCATATATTTTTTTGATGATGAAAAAGTATGAAATATTCAGATAGATTAAATTTCTATCCATGGAGATAGATATATGAATCACATTCACCACAAGTGTAACTCCACTATTCCACATCATACCATGTTCATATTTTTTATTAATATGGAACATATGAACGTTAAAAAAACCCATTATAAGATAATACATTTACACTTGGTCCTATGGCTAGACATCAAAGTTGTCCAAGAATTAAATTTATATTTTTAGATAACTACTTATAAATATGATCTTGAAATGATCTTATAAACTATTTACTATATGTATTTTATATCTATATTTCAACCCTTTCTAGATTTAAATGTATAATAATTACATTATGGGATTCTGTTACAACCCGGTCATTTATGAATAAAATTACCTTTCTTTTAATTTCCCTTGGATATAGAAAAAACAAACACCTTTTTTTTATTAGGTTTAAATGGACATTAAGTATCATTATCATTGATAATAAGGTTGTTGAATAGTGATCACACACCTAATATAAATATAAGGTTTTAACAAATACATTTGACCTAGATAAAGGGGGTGATGACCTCATCTAGTAGACTTGGGCCATACGAAGCTCATTTTTTAGATCATGGAAAGGAGGTAGTATCCCTGGGATTCTTTCTTGACCAATCCCAAGCTGATATTCAATTGGTTAAGCTTGAATGGAATCAACTACTGGATAAGTTCAGGTTAATAGAGATTAACACTCGGGCGATATTATCTGAGCCACCTCAAGAGTCTGCCACTATCACACACCTTACCCTTAGGTCATATGTGGGTGTTATTATGGGTTATGTAATAAGGTGTTAGTCACTTGTTGTGTAATCTATTTTTATAAATAAAAGTCTTATTCCATCATTTCCTTTATGGAAATTTTCTTGCTTAAAAAAATGATGAATTTGATAAATTGCCTTTTCGATTAAAAATGCAACTTTAAAGAAATATATAAATTATTATACTAAAATAAAGTTTTGATTAATAATTTTATTTTAATTAAATAATGTATTATTATATGAATTCCTTATCCATAAAGGATTATGTAATTAGTTTGAAACGAATTATATTTTTATATGATAAAACAAAAATTACATGAACCATTTTTTCAAGGAATTAATGATTTTTTGAAATAAATAATATTTTAATAAATATTATTATCAAATTTATTTTATTAATAAGAAATTATTATATAATTTTTATGAATTCAAATGTAATTTTTATTAAGGTTAAAAAACATTTTTTTCCAAAACCTTTTGATTTTCAATAAATATAGGTTTTTATTTTTAAAATAAAAAATTCACATATTTAGAAAATTATTTAGATAAAATGAATATTTATTTTGGAATCAGGATGTCAAAATTATCCAATAGTAATTTTTTCATAATTTTCTAAGACATTCGAATTTTTGGGTAAAAACTAATTAATATATAAATATATAGTATGTTTTATGACACCAAACCGACCCAATAGTGATGTAAAAAATTATATTAAAGGGATATTCAAACAAATATACGTTTTAAATATAAAATAATGTAATTTTATATTTATTTTAGTTATTTTACAATGTCTTTATGAATCCTCCAAAATGTATAATATATTTTATAATTTTAAATTCATTTCCTTGAGGGTGTGACTCACCTCCACATAATTAAGGCTAATATTTTAATGTCTTTAACCCTTTTACTTATAAAATAATGTTTTTTACTCCCCTTATCTAGAAAGCATGGAAAAAACCATGGGTTGGTTTGTGGTTTTGAACATTTTAGTGTGTAGTGTCCAAAATCTAAATAATAAAGAATTCCCCCTCCTTTCCTATATAAACCCATAAAATAACCCATTAATATTCAATAAAACTTTTTTAATATTTTTCCATATCTTATATCTACTCCATAAAGTTCTCCCAAGGTTCCCGTAAGCTCCCAATAAGCCTCTCCCTAGCCTTTGGGATCACACATCCAAGTAAGGGATCCTCACTTTCCTTCATTTCTCATTTTTATCCAAGTTTCTTTATATTGTTATACCATTTTATTTCCAATTAAAAATTTTGGGGGTATAATTTCTCACCTCACCTATACTTCCCTCCTTTTGTTTTAATGATGAGTTACTCTTTTATCTCTCATTAATGCCTCCCGTGTACACCTATTATCATGCCAACATTCAGTAAGGGATTTCTCTTTTCTTATTTCCATTTAAGAATTTACTTTATATTAGGTATAAAATTCTATTTAATATGATGGGATATTATATTCCATGATCCCCTTTAATTTCTACTTAATTTATAAATTATGAGAGACCCATGACTCTCTCATCAACACAATTTATGAATTTCCATATAACACCGCTATGCTTCCAAAATTGCACCGCAATTTTCCAAGCCTAAATCATCATATAGTGAATACCATACCCATTTCTCTATCAAGGGTATTCACCTTTATTAATATATAATTATTTAATGGTAATTACATGTATATATTACACATTATTTGTTCATGGAATAAATGATGATATTGAATGAATCCATGTTATATGATCTATGTGGCACACATAAGCATGAGATTGAAATGATTATAAAGGGTGCTTCCTGATAGTGCTCCAATGCAATAGGTAATGTTTAGTATCATGATAAGTAATGTTGGGATAGGAGTTTACCTGATTCATTTTAGTAAATTCATTCACCATGTTGGGACATGGGTTTACCTGATTCATTTATGTTAATGATGTAATGTTTTAAGTTGTTTCCACATTTCCATGCAATGATAATCATGCTATATCATGAATTTGTGTTCTTATTTCTCTTGTTCTCCATTGATATAACTATTTATTAAATTTTATTATATTCTTCATGTTATACCTTGTTTACTCCCTTACAATGCATTATATATCACCCTTTTCTTATGTATATCCTCAGGTTATCCCTTTCAATGCTAAGTATGAAGGAATGTTATGGTCATGTAAAAGAAATTTTCAATAAATATGTTATATTTTATGTATTGAGTTATTGTTTAATGTTCCTAAGCCCCAAATTAACTAGACCTATAGATCTTTTGGGTTGTATTAAGTGTAATTTTATGTAATAAATCATGTTTAAATATGTAATAAAGTCCAATTTCATTATAGATTCAATGTATGGATATAACTCTCTAATATTATATAAAATGTAAAGGTGATATTGATACTTCTATGTAATGATAATTATAAAAAAAATCTATTCTCTAAATACCTTCTCCTTAAAGTTATCCACTATTATGAGATTCTTGGAAATTAATGATATATAAATATGATACATAATCAGTAAAAAACAATAACTTATTCAAAAATATATCGCTCTATAATAATACCTTATGACTAATGTCGATTATTGATATACCCTCTCAAATATTTATATATCTTCCAATGAGGTACATCCATATGTAATATACAAGATGACATAGTTGAATCTCTCTAACCAAGTGAACCATCGGGTGGACCATTATATCAAATAATGACATTGGAAAGAACAAATCCAATTTTTATAATATGACTGTAATTTCCTTATTCATGGTTGAAAACTTTTTATTCCCTATAACTTTATCTCATATGGATTTTAAAAAGAATAAAAGTTTGGTTAATTTCTATCATGATTTTTTATCTTTAATATAATGTGAATCTACATGTATTAAATCATGCATCAAAACATGATTTTTTTATTTTAGTATATTTAGATTCAAAATATTGATCGACATGAAATTATTCATATTTTATAAATACCCCTATGGAATTTTAAACCATTAAGGAATTTGAAAATTGAAAATTTTCTTATTGAGATAGATTTTAAGATACCAAAGGAAAAAAAGTTTATCTTTCACCCTTCATTGGTGCCAACTCATCCCTTATCCCCATGTAAATCATGTAGAACCTAGCCTTAATTCCATATTTTTTTATAGTGAAGTTAGTGATATTCCAATAATAAAATCATAGAAATTATTTTTTCAATATACATGAAATCCAAAAATGTCTGGCATATAAACAATTCCTATTCGGTAATTCAAAGAAAACTGATATATTTTTTCAATGTGATTTTAAGGTTTTTTTAAAAGGTTTTTTTAAAAGAGTGTCAATATCATTTAATTTCTAAAACCTTTGATCACCCATTAGAGGAGACAATTTTGTAGCGTATTCTATTTTTTCATCGAATGATGTCATCTAGGATTTTTATTTATGTCCTCAGGGTAAATTTTTTTGATGTACTAAAAATATAGTATTCGATGAATGTTTCAAACTAACTGATTGTGTACCTTCTTCACAAATGGGATACCCAAATATTACTTTAATACAAGATCCTTACATATTTACTTAAATAAGAAGGTTATTTATCACAAAATCCAACATGGATCTTAGTTTAAAATCTTCAATTCAATGAGAATTATAAAATTTGACACTTTTATCCCACATTAATTTTAGATCTTAAATCAATAGGGACAAATAGAAATAAATATCATTATCGAGTTGTTTTGGAGTAGATATAAGTAGAGACACCACAATTTATTTTAACTTCATGAATAATGATAGTGGAAAGTCATAGTTATTCATTATAACTGGCCATGTAAAATGATAAGAATTTTTACACAAAAGGATTCATTTCATAAATATATAACACAAGATAGAGGTTTCTCAGCTAGTTTCCAAATTAGGAATATTAATAATCAATTTTTTAACCTTATGGAGAGTTCGATAGGTGACATAGTTTCCCAGCTTCAATTCTTGGATCTGTGTTCCATGAAAATTTTATAGATTTTTTATAAAATTCATATAGTCATCTAAACCTTATATTGATAGGAAAATACCATGAAAATTTTTAAGCACTTGATTTATCTTTATTTTATTGATCCATTCCACACTTAGGTAAATTTATGAGTGATTCATGGTTCTTGTGATGAAATATACACTAATTTGGACAAACATAATTTTTTCAGAGATCATACCCATTGAATGTATCATTTGTATAGAGTAATATATTCGAAAATGAAGCTCATTTTCTTCTGATATCATATCATTCAGGAGACCACGTAGTTATATAATGCTGGTGTCACTCTATCCGCTACCAAATTTCAAAATTATATAGCTTATATATAGTTGATATAGCAACCCCAACCCCATTATTTTATAGAAACTGTATGATTTATTACATTTGAAAAAGTTATGAGGAATAACATCATGAAGGACAGAATATTTTAGTAGTCTTAGTAAACTAGTTACATATGCGATTTATATATTACATTTTTAATAAAAAAACATAATAAATAATAAAATTAAATGAACTGAAACCTTGAAAACTCATTCAAATATTTATTATTTATATCATGACGAAAGGAAACAAAATAAGGGTGATATAGAATTCTTAGTAAGTGTTAAATACAAAAGAATCTATCATGAATCAATAAGTGTAATAAACTTGAAAAGGTAAATAACCAAACACACGTTCCATTTAAAAAACCACACTATCAAGGTAGGATAAGGAATAATCAATATATAAATATAAATAGCAGAAAATATATTCCATTTAATCAATAATATAAGAATTAAATTCATCCATAGAAAATATAATATCAAAAATATCATTGATAATAATAATAACTAATTTATCAATGAAGAAAATTATTAATTATTAGACATTATGTATTAGGAACATGATACCACTACCATCAAGACCTTTCAGGAGACAGTTTAAAATTACTATGTACAAAATAATATGGGTTTTAAAACTATACTTCTTCTATTAAGACCCTTTTCAAGTCAGTTTAAAACTATGGGGTACAAACTCATAGGGTTTTACCAAATGATTTTTCTCATGAGACCCATCAATGCATCAAGGGGAAATCTATAACCAGGCCCCACTAATGTCTTGTATGTCCATAGAATTCCACATGAATTTAATGATCAATTTAATTTATAAACAATATGCATGATCATCAAATATATGTATTGAATAAAAGATACATACTTATCAATATTTCCTCAGTTAATCAAATAACATTAAAAGTATACACCATATAAAAAATGGTATACGATTTAGGAAATAATCTTACACACCATAAAATAATATTGAAATTTAATAGAAATATAATTATCAATGAAAAATGATCAAAAGAAAGTTATTATTTCAAGAGGATGTTAACAAACACAAAATAAAGTGGGATTATGCAATAACTTCTGCCACATGGAAATTTTCATGTCAAATCCCCTAGGATGAAATTATTGAAAGTGAAACTCAAAACATGATGAATTATGAATGAATCATGTTATTACATCTGAAAACGTCAGTATATAAATCACATAAGAGTGAACTGGAGCATAATAAAAAATAAGTCTTAAGGGAATGTAAATTTTGAGGAAATACCTTACCTCACACTTTATTTTTATTAAATTTTATTTAACCTCATATATATTGGTTTTAAGAAGTTTATTAATTTATTATAGAACTATAATAATATTTATAATATCATATATTATCCTTTAATAATTTCTTATCACATGTTTTTTAATAATCGTTCATTATTTTCACTGTTTCAGGTGTTAATTACCTAGTTTTCTCATACATGTTTCATCATAAAAGTTTCATTTTCTGAACATATTATATAGTTTAATCATATATAGAAAATTAATCATGAAAGAATTATTATATTTATAAATCAATTATAATTTTAAAACCAATCATGAAATATGGTTAAGAAAAATTTACTATGTTACAATCATAGAGATAGTAGTCCATATGTATGCATGAGTAATGTTTCTATTTATCAATGATCATTATGAAAATAAGGTAAGTAATATTTTATCTTTATATAATTACCATAATAAATTTTAATCCTTATTATTTATTTAAATATAATTATATATATATCATCGATGTGATGTGGTGATGTAAAGGGAGTCACATCCCTTCATAAAGGTGGTAGTCCACAGGTACATGAACAATGTTATCATATTTAAGTGAGTGAAATGGTAAAATGATACATTATCTTTTATATAATTATAAATATGTCATAAATATCATAATTATGTTATGTATATCACATATAATCAATAAATTTATCCTTATCACCTTCTATATAAAGATTTAATGAAAGACAAATCACATCGCTTCGCAAGGCCATAGTCCTCCCACAAAAAGTAAAATTGTAACGCCCCGACCCCAGTTACCCAGAGTTGGTGCATTATTACATAACATTGGAATGATAACAAAAGATCAAGTCTCAAAAGGCCAATTAGTTTAGTAGCCTTGGAATCACTAGATACATTCATAAATGTTACATTACATCATAAAGTGAAAATATACAATAATATAGTCTCCATGGTACACACTCATATCCCCTTCAGGCTATCCCTACATGTCAATCATAAAATACTTCTTCACATCCTGGGAAAAATAAAATATTGAAAGGGGTGAGCTCAAATGCCCAGTAAGGATAACAATATAGGGGAAAATTTCATAAATAAGCATAAACATTTAAGGAAATGTATAACTAAAACAAAAGCCTTTTAAACTTGAACTTCAGCATAATATGGCAGAAATAAAATGAAATAATTCCATTTACTTATTCACATGGATATTCTACTAGTCGAATAATCACATGCAATATCAATAACCACTTTCATAATGATGGAATTCATAATTCTAGACTATCATAACCACATAGTCAAGGCCTTGTGCCAAGACTAAAAATAAGATTTTGTCAAGGCCTTGTGCCAAGACACTAGTTTGTCTCATGAGACATACCAATGCATCTAGGAGCTATAACGGGCTCCATCAGTCACTAATTAAGTCCAATGAATTCCTCATTTGAATAGGTTTAAACATAACATAAACATTCGTATTAAAACTAGCATACGAAATGTCAATACTTTCTCTATAAACCATGAATGGTATAAAAATAACACATCCACAGTCAAAAAAATCACAAAACCTTCAATACAATATGGAAGTTCTGTATCATAATAAATCAACTTCAAATAACCTAAAAATCCATAAAAGGATGTTGACATAGATAAAATCAAAACTATTTGAGAGGAATATCTCTTTTTTTGAAATAATTGAAATGTCACATAATTATAAAATAATACATTTACTTTGAAAATATCCTCATAAGCTTTTAATGGAAGCTTAAAAGATTTTATAATGGCAGAAAATAGCTGCACCCACCGTATAAGTTAAAAAACATTGTTACCTTAATTTTGTTGAAAATGTTAAAAAGGACCTTGTTTGGAAAATGATAGAAATAATCCTTTATAAAAATATTATAAAAAATCAAAAAGGGTATAAATGACTTTAACCCATAGTAAGAATGATTTGAAATACATTTTTAAGAAACATGGATGTGGGTGATAAAGAGGCCCTAGTAGATAATTACGTATAAACAACCTCGGATAGTGAAGAGAGTGTGAAATAAACCCTTACATTGTACTTTTCCTTATTATATGGTATGTTAAACTCCTGTATAACAGTTAAAACATTTTTATTAAATTATACAAGAATAATATACATTAATATGATATCATATATTATCTTTTAACATTGCCTTGTTAATAATATCTTAGTATTATCGTCGTTTCGGGTGTTAACTTACTCATTTTCTTTTATATGTTTTGTTACATAAGCCATGTTTGTTATGGATAGGTTGTATCTTATACATATATAAAATGATATCAAGTCCTTAAACATTATTTTTAATCATCAAATGATAATTATACTTGAATGGATATGATGGGGAATGAATCTCATCGCGTTCGTGGAGACGGTAGTCCGTACGTACGCACGAGCGACAATATCACTATTTTGATATTAAAATAATATAGAATTGGATAGTATATCGTATATAAAGAATAAATATCCTGTTATATTTATTATTTAAATGAATAAAACATCATTATTATACCCATCCAAAAAATAATGTTTTGAATAACAATTATACAATGACGTGGAGACGGTAAGCCGTACGTACGCACGTATGGTGACATGTCATTCAAAGGATGGATAGAATACTGAATATGGATGTACCATATTTATAATAAAATCATAGTATATATAATATATAGGAGTTATTATTTTATAATAGGAATAATAAATAAAGAAGAAGTTGAAGAAGAAAGGAACTTGAAAGAGGGTGGTGAAAATATTTCCTCTTCTTCAGGTTCTTCCTTTTGATTTGTTCAAAAGGGATAATTAGGTTGGATTTATGATCAAAATAAGGCCTCTAGGTTTAATTGAGGGATTTTGAGAGGATATTTGGGCAGCGTTTGGCTGATCCAAAAGGCTTTGAAGGTGTGAAATTGAGAGAAGGGGGAGTTCCCTTTTATAAGAGGGGTGAGGGCACCTTTGGAAAAGCTAGAAATATTATTTTATAATAAATTCATATTCGGTTTTTAATGGCTCCAAAGTGTATTATTTAAATTTTAATGTGGGTATAGGTCTAAGAAAATTAAACCAATAGGTTTTAGATAGGTTTGGGTCACTATATTAACCTTATCGTTTAGTTTTAACTCTTAGTTAATTAGTTTGACATTTACCTTGTCACTTTGTATTTTTATATTATATAGTTAATAAACTTACTACATTCATCCAAGAGACCCCCAAGTGGTCCATTAATGATACAACTATCATGATATAAGTCTCTTGGCCGAACCTTAGATTTTTAGGAATTGAATATCAAATAATAATGTAATATTTTTTTAAAAACTCTTTTATGTCAATTTTGAAACTTTTGGGTATTTTGTTTTTGACAAATTCATAACAGCATTATTACTTCGAAAAAAATTCATATAACTAATAATAATATGTCATATTAACCTATAAAATTATTTTAATTTAGAAAAAAGTCTCAAATTACATTTATTTGGATATTTATAATATCAATTATTTTAATATTTCATTAATTAGGTAATTACTACATCACCATTATGTCATAAATAATTTAAATTATTTAATGTCTAAAAATTATAAATAAAATACCATTATGTAGGAAATATTTTTTATCTTTCCAATGAATATTTAGAATCAAATTTATCTTATCTATAACCCTATATTAAAAATGTTTTATTTATTATACTTTGATTTTAGCTCTTTTAACTCTTCTTTGAATTAAATAATAATAAATGTCCTAATCTAATCCAAGTGGACCTAAATGATAATATTTTATTCCTAAGGTTGTTTTTGGTTGAGATACAATTTTCAAATAGAATTTGGACATGTGTTAGGGTAATATTAATATCATTTTTCCCTTAATTACCCTATTTACTTTTAACTGTGGTAAATAAAAGAAAAAAGTTACTATTCACCAAAATTTATTTTCATCTCATTGAACCAAATTTTACTCCTTGATATTAACCGTGTCTCTAAGATTTTCAAAATTACACTCACAGAAGCGGTAATATTAAGTTTTATGTGAATTTTCAAATTCTCCTAGAAGGTGGGTAAAAGACGGTGAAAAGTTCAATAAAATTTTTATATGTATAAAATTATTATAAACTGACTCCAATTAATTACATTGAACTTATATAGGTATTAAATATATATTTTTACCGAAAATAAATTTAAATAAAATAAATAATTATTTAAATAAAAATTCGGTTTTCACCAATAAATCAGTGTTTTTCACTATTCATCAAAAATTGAATGTTTTCAGAAAAATACCAAAAATTCACCTTAGGCTAATTTCAATATTCCAAATCTAAAACTGAAGTATATTTTAAAAGATAAAATTTATAAAATTTCAAAAAGTGGGTATTACTATTCATAACTACTAGTTTGATTGGTTGTGGTGTGTGTTAGAACTCGAAGTTGCATACAACACACGCTACTGTATTATTCAAAGAGAAGCGTATCGTAGAAGCTTGGGCTGTTACATTCTCCCCTCCTTCAAATAATTTTGTCCTCAAAATTTCTAGAATACTACCACATGAAAAGACTCGGGTGGTTCTTCATCATATGTTCCTCTGGTTCCCACGTTGCCTCTTCCATCTTATGGTTTCTCCATATAACTTTTACCACATGAGTCATCCGGCTTCTCAGCACTTGTTCTATCGTATCAAGAATCCTGATGGGATCTTCATAATAAGATAGATCAGGTTTCAGTTCTAATTCTTCATAGGTGAGTACATGCATTGGGCCAGGCATGTATTTCCTCAACAGTGATATGTGGAACACATCATGAACTTTGGATAGACTTGGCGGCATTTCCAAATGGTAAGCTATAACACCAATTCGTTCTAGAATTTCGAAAGGTCCGATGTACCTGGGACACAATTTACCTTTCTTACCGAAATGTATAACTCCCTTCCAGGGAGATACCTTTAAGGAAACATGATCTTCTACGTGAAATTCCAAATCCTTCCTTCAGTTATCAGCATAGCTCTTCTGCCTACTTTGAGCTGCTTTGATGTGGTTTTGGATTACCTTTACCTTTTCCATTGTTTCCTCTACCAGTTCTGGGCCTACATGTTTTCTTTCACCAACATCATCCCAATATGTTGGTGCGCGACATCTCTTTCCGTATAACGCTTCATATGGTGCCATCTGAATACTTGAATGAAAGCTATTGTTATAGGAAAATTCTACCATAGGTAAATATTGATCCCACATACCCTGAAAGTCAAGTGAGCATGATCTCAACATGTCTTCTAAGGTTTGAATAGTCCATTCTTATTTTCCATCTATTTGAGGGTGGTAGGCAGTGCTCAAATGAAGTTCAGTATCCAAGGACTTCTGAATACTTTTCCCGAACCTTGAAGTAAAACGGGGATCACGATCCGAAACAATTGACAGGGGTACTCCATGAAGTCTCACAACTTCATTAATATATAGTATTTCTAGACTTTCCAGTGGTAGATTTTCTCTTATAACAAGAAAATGTGATGTCTTGGTAAGACGATCAACAATAACCCATATTTCATCATTCCTTCTAGGAGTCTTTGGTAACCCCATGAAAAGTCCATTGTAATATTGTCCCATTTCCACTCCGGTATGGGAAGAGGTTGCATGACTCCTCTAGGTTGTTGCCTTCCAGCTTTCACTTATTGACAAACCATACATCTTGACACAAAATCAAGAATCTTCCTCTTCATGTTGTCCCACCAAAAATGTTCTGTCTAATCTCTATACATTTTGGTTCTCCCAGGGTGTATAGAGAAATTGGAGCTATGAGCATCATATAACAATTCCCTTTTTAGATCAGGTATATCGGGAACACAAACTGTCTTCCCGAATTTCAAAATTCCTTCTTTATACACAAAGTCTCTCAATATCCCATCATTCACAGCTTTAATCTTCTTTTGAAATTCTTTATCATTGGTCTGAGAACTCTTAATCCTTTCTAGTAAAGATGATTTGGCAACCATTTGAAAAAGCATTGATGTTTCACCTTCCATGGTTATTCCCATGTCCATCTTCACTAGATCCATGAAAATTGGATCCCTTTCAATTCTCATATTGTTCAACAATCCATGATATTTTCTGCTCAAAGCATCTTCCACCATATTTTCCTTCCCCGGGTGGTAGTGTATCGTACAATCATAATCCTTGAGTAATTCGAGACATCTCCTTCGCTTCATGTTGAGTTCTTTTTTGGGAGAAAATATACTTCAAACTCTTGTGATCAGTATAAATCTCACATTTTTTACCATAGATGCAGTGTCTCCATATGTTCAAAGAAATGATCACAGCTGCTAACTCGAGATCATGAGTAGGATAGTTTTGCTCATGAATTTTCAACTGTCCTGATGCATAGGCAATAACTCTATCATTCTGTATAAGGACACAACCAAGTCCTTTCTTCGATGCATCACTATAAATAACAAACCCATCTTTCCCCAATGGTAGAGTCAATATATAAGCATTGACTAATCTTATCTTCAGTTCTTCAAAACTTTCTTCACACTCTTTTGTCAAAACAAATTTACCCCCTTTACGTGTGAGCTTTGTTAATGGGTTATCCAATCGGGCAAAATTCTGGACGGAACGTCGATAATAACCCCCTTAACCAACAAAACTGCATTCCTCAGTTATACTCGTCGGTGCAGGCCATTATTGGAAAGCCTTGGTCTTAGAAGGATCAACAGAGATTCCATCTTTAGAGACAATATGACCAAGAAAAGAAATCTCCTGAAGCTAGAATTCACACTTACTAAACTTCCCATATAATTCATGTATTCTCATTTTCTTCAGGATAATGCGCAAGTTATTTTCATGATCTTCGTAGCTTTTTGAGAATACTAGGATATCATCAATAAATACCACCACAAAATCATCGATATATTACTTGAAAACTCAATTCATTAGATCCATGAATACAGAGGGTGCATTAGTCAGCCTAAAAGGAATTATTGTAAACTCATAATGCCCGTACCTAGTTCAAAATGCTATCTTCGGAATGTCTTCCTTCTTCACACACAACTGATGGTATCCAGATCGAACGTCAATCTTTGAAAATTATTGAGCTCCATGAAGCGGGTCAAATAAATCATCAATGCGAGGTAGGGGATACTTGTTCTTTTTTGTTATAGAATTGATTTCCTTGAAGTCGATACATAACCTCATAGATCCATCTTTCTTTTTAACAAAAAGAGCAAGGTCTCCCCATGGAGAAACACTAGGGTGAATAAATCCATTATTACTTAATTCCTCTAGTTGTTACTTTAGTTCCACTAATTCTAAAGTGGCCATTATATAAGGGGTCTTCGATATAGGCCTTGATCCAGGAATTAAATCAATGGAAAACTCAATGTCTCGTTCTGGAGGATGTCCAGGTAAGTCTTCTGGAAACACATCTACATATTCTTTCACAATAGGTACATCCTATATTTGAAGATTTCTTTCCTCACCCACAGTCATTTCATTATCATCCTCTCCAATAATTGAATTTATTTGAGCTACTGGGGGTGGATCTAGATAAGAATTTGGTGGTGACGATTCTTCTCTAAAGATAAGGTGTTCCTTATCATCATTATCAAAAATCGTAACCTCTTTCTTCTTAAAATAAATATTCGCATCATGGTCCGAAAGCCAATCCATACTGAGGATTATATCAAACTCAATCATAGGTATGACAATGAGATCAGCGGATAAAGAACATTTATTTTCTCTAATGGGGAGTGATTCACAAAACTTTGTTGCAATGATACTTCCATTAGGAGTTTTAACTGAAAACTCCCTTGTTAAATAAAATTGGAAATATCTAATTTTCTTGGCAAACTGGGAAGATATGAAACAATGTGATGATCCAGAATCAAATAAATCACTGGCTAAACTTGAGGTAACTATTAAATTACCTTCCACCACATCCTTCAGAGCTTCTACCTCAGCAGTAGTGATAGCATATGCTTAGCCTTGATCCCTTGGTCTTTTTTGAGGTAAGTTCCCCTGACTCTTAGAAAATTCATTTTCATAATATCCCATCTCCCTGTAATTGTATAATTGGAAATCGGTAGCTTCCTTCTTTCCCTTGCAATCACGAGCTTGGTGGCCTTTTTCACCATACTTGTAACAAACTCCCACTCTTTTTAAGAAAGTACCAGGGTGTTTCTTCCCACATTTAATACAAGATGGATATTCAACTTTTCCCTTCTTCCCCTTATTTTAATTTCCAGATTGATCATCAGATCTCTTGTTCTCTTTCTTTGCTTTAAAGTCATAAGACTTAGAGAATTACTTTTCTATCTTGACAGCACAAGAGAAAATGTCTTTATACGACGAGAAGGATTGTGAGACTAATGATCGACGAAGAAATGGTTTTAACCCATCAAAGAAACGATCAATCTTACTTCTTGGGTTACGTATATAATCTCTAGCATACCTTGCTAACCTTGTAATGTTAGCCTCATACATTGTGACAATATCATCCTCCTTTTGTCTCAGACTCAGAAATTGCTTTTCATATCTGCTCAATGGTCACGAGGAAAGTATTTTTCTAAAAACAAATATTTGAACTCCTTCCATTCCATATTTGATACTTCATCATCTTCCTTCGTGTTTTGAATCAATGACCACGATTGATCAGCATCTCCAGTGAGGCGGTAAACTGCCATGATAACTTTTTCCCTTTCACTACTCCCCAAAGACTGAAATATTTTCTCTAGGGAACTTATCCATTGCTCCGCTACCAATTGATTTGTACTCCCATTTAATTTAGGTGGTTGTTTTCTCATGAAGCGATCTAACATTGATCCTCCACGCTATGGATCAGGGTGCTCCATACAGGTAAGGTTATTTTTCATAACCTGAGTGAGTTGTCCTAGTATGGTGATAAGCTGAACAACACCCGTTGTATCACCAGCTCCACTATAATTATCTTGAGCAGGAGGGAAATCCCTACATGGAGTGCGTGCATTGATACAGTTCCATTTCTTCCACTAGGCGCCATTTCTAAACAATGGAATAAACTAGATCAGTTTATGAATCAAAATACATTATTCCATACTTATAAAACACTTAACATAAATTGAACTATTTATGGATATAATCCATAATCATAAAAAATGTTTTCTTTGAGGAAGTATATACTCATAAACCCTTCATAATGATTTATAAAGAAAATAAGAATTATCCTAAGCATATCCCCCGGGAGTGTTGTAACCAAGAGTGCCGCAAAGCCCATTGTCGTGCACCAGTTCCCGTTCAAGTCTAGCTCAAAGCGGTGTTTTTGGGGTTTTACCCCTAGGTACATCTGTGCCAGAGCCACCTCTACCTACTCGTATCCAGATAGAGATGTATTGCTCGGAAAACTCACAAAATATCTACAATACCAAAATTCAAGGAAGTTCTTCTATACTAATCCTCAACGTAAATCTTAGGGCTATGTTCTCTAATCAGAGTTTATCTAAATCTTCTTCCAAGGTTTATACTAAACTTACTCTGATACCAACTGTAACGCCCTGTCCCCAGTTACCCAGATTCGGTGCATTATTACATAACATTAGCATGATCACAAAAGATCAAGTCTCAAAAGACCGATTAGTTTAGTAGCCTTGGAATCACTAGATACATTCATAAATGTTACATTACATCATAAAGTGAAAAACTAAAATAATATAGTATCCATGGTACACACTCATATCCCCTTCAGACTATCCCTATAGTTCAATCATAAAATACTTCTTCACATCCTGGGAAAAATAAAACATTGAAAGGGGTGAGCTCAAATGCCCAGTAAGGATAACAATATAGGGGAAACTTTAATAAATAAGAATAAACATTTAAGGAAATGTATAACTAAAACAAAGGCCTTTTAAATTTGAACTTCAGCATAATATGGCATAAATAAAATAAAATTATTCCATTTACTTATTCACATGGATATTCTACTAGTCCAAAAATCACATGAAATATCAAAAACCACTTTCATAATGATGGAATGCATAATGCTAGACTATCATAACCACATAGTCAAGGCCTTGCGCCAAGAATACAAATAAGATTTTGTCAAGGTCTTGTTCCAAGACACTAGTTTGTCTCATGAGACCTACCGATGCATCGAGGAGCTATAGCGGGCTCCACCCATCAATTATTAAGTCCAATACATTCCTCATATGAACAGGTTTAAACATAACATAAACATTCGTATCAAAAATATCATACGAAATTTCAATAATTTCTCCATAAACCATGAATGGTATAAAAATAACACATCCACAGTCAAAAAAATCAAAAAACCTTCAATACAATATGGAAGTTTTGTATCATAATAAACCAACTTCAAATAAGCTTAAAATCCATCAAAGGATGTTGATATAGATGAAATCAAAACTATTTGAGAGGATTATCTCTTTTTTTGAAATCATTTAAAAGTAACATAATTATAAAATAGAGCATTTAATTTTAAAATATCTTTATAAGCTTGTAAGGGAAGCATCAAATATTTTATAATGGCAGAAAATAGTCGCACCCACCATATAAGTTAAAAAAAACATTATTACCTTAATTTTGTCGAAAAGGTTAAAAAGGACCTTGTTTGGAAAACAACGGAAAGATTCATTTATAAAAATCTTATAAAAAGTCAACAAGGGTATAAATGACTTTAACCCATAGTAATAATTATTTGAAATACATTTTTAAGAATCATGGATGTGGATGATAAAGAGGTCCCGGTAGATAATTACGTATAAATAACCTCAGATAATTAAGAGATTGTGAAATAAACACTTACCTTGTACTTTTCCTTAGGCGATGGTATGTTAACCTCCTGTATAATAGTTAAAACATTTTTATTAAATTATAAAATAATCATATACATTAATATGATATCATATATGATCTTTAAACATTTCTTTGTTCATAATATCTTAGTATTATCATCGTTTCAGGTGTTAACTTACTCATTTTATTTTATATGTTTTGTTACATAAGCCATGTTTGTTATGGACAGGTTGTATCTTATTCATATCCAGAATGATATAAAGTCCTTAAACATTATTTTTAATCATCAAATGAGAATTAGTCTTGAATGGATATGATGGGAAATGAATCTGATTGCGTTCGTGGAGACGATAGTCCGTACGTACGCACGAGGGACAATATCACTCTTTTGATATTAAAATAATATATAATTGGACAGTATATCATATATATAGAACCAATATCATGTTATATTTATTATTTACATGAATAACACATCATTATTATACCCATCCAAATAATAATGTTTTGAATAACAATTATACCACAACATGGAGACGGTAAGCCGTACGTACGCACGTATGGTGACATGTCATTCAAAGGATGGATAGAATAATGAATATGGTTATAGCATATTTATAATAAAATCACAGTATATAGAATATACTTGAGTTATTATTTTAGAATGGTAATAATAAATAAAGAAGAAGTTGAAGAAGAAAGGAAATTGAAAGAGGGTGGTGAAAACATTACCTATTCTTCAGATTCTTCCTTTTGATTTGATCAAAAGGGAACCATAGGTTGGATTTCGGATCAAACTAAGGCCTCTAGGTTGAATTGAGGGATGGTTAGAGGATATTTGTGTAGATTTTTGCCAAACCAAAAGGCTTTTAAGGTGTGAAATTGAGAGAAGGGGGAGTTCCCTTTTATAAGAGGGGTGAGGGGAACCTTTGGAAAAGCTAGAAATATTATTTTATAATAAATTAATATTCGGTTTATAATGGCTCCAAAGTATATTATTTAAATTTTAAAGTGTATATAGGTCGAAAAAATTTCATCCAATAGGTTTTAGACGGGTTTGGGTCACTATATTAACCTTATCTTTTAGTCTTAACTCTTAGTTAATAAGTTTGATATTTACCGTGTCACTTTGTATTTTTATATTATATAGTTAATAAACATACTATATACATCCAAGAGACCCCCCAAGAGGTCCATTAATGATACTCCTATCATGATATAAGTCTCTTTTCCGATCCTTAGATTTTTAGGAATTCAATATCAATTAATAATATAATATTTGTTTTAAAAACTCTTTTATGTCAATTTTGAAACTATTGGGTGGTTTGTTTTTGATAAATTCATAACAGCATTATTACTTAGAAAACGATTCATATAACCAATCATAATATGTCATATTAACCTATAAAATTATTTTAATTCATAAAATGTCTCAAATTACATTTATTTGGATATTTATAATATCAATTATTTTAATATTTCATTAATTAGGTAATTACTACATCACCATTGTGTCATAAATAAATTAAATTATTTAATGTCTAGAAATTATAAATAAAATACCATTATGTAGGAAATATTTTTATCTTTCCAATGAATATTTACAATCAAATATATCTTATGAATAACCCTATATTAAAAATGATTTAGTTATTAAACATTGATTTTAACTCTTTTAACTCTTTTTTTAATTAAATAATAATAAATGTCCTAATCTAATCTAAGTGGACATAAATGATTATATTTTATTCCTAATCTATTTTTGGTCGAGATACACTTGTCCAATAGAATTAGGACATGTGTTAGGGTAATATTGATATCATTTTTACCCTTAATTACCCTATTTACTTTTAATCATGGTAAATAAAAGTAAAAAGTTATTATTCACCAAAAATTATTTTAATCTCATTGAAGCAAATTTTACTCCTTGATATTAACCTTTTCTCTCAGATTTTTGAAATTCCACTCACAGAAGTGGTAAAATTATGTTTTATGTGAATTTGCAAATTCTCCTAGGAGATGGGTAAAAGACGGTGAAAAGTTCAATAAAATTTTTATATGTCTAAAATTATTATAAACTGACTCCAATGAATTACATTGAACTTATATAGGTATTAAGTATCTATTTTGACCTAAAATAAATATAAATAAATTAAATAATTATTTAAATAAAAATTCAGTTTTAACCAATAACTTAGTGTTTTTCACTATTCATCAAAAATTGAATGTTTTCAGAAAAATACCAAAAATTCACCGTAGGATAATTTTGATATTATGAATCCAAAAATGTATTCCATTTTAAAAGATAAAATTTATAAAATTTCAATAATTGGGTATTAATATTCATAACTGCTAGTTTGATTAGTTGCAGTGTGTGTTAGAACTCGAAGTTGCGTATAACACATGCTACTGTATTATTCAAAGAGAAGCATACCGTAGAAGCTTGGGGTGTTACAAAAATGGTCTTTAACATCGTTTTTTAAATTATTCTTTCAGTTTTTAACTGATTTTTAATCCAAAAATGTATAAAATATGACTTTTTACACCAATATTTTCATACCAACACAAAAAAGGATTTACATTTGTTTTTTTGGGTCAGTTTTTTTACAAAATCAACGCCAAAAATACCCATCAGGATCATTTTTTGTGATAGTTTATTTAAAAATTATGGAAAAGAGTTATAAATCCTATTGGAATTGGTTTTTAATAAATTTTAAACAAAAAACAAAATAAATATTTTTTTCATCAGTTTTTAAAAAAATCAAAGTAACACAATTTTAAAAAATATTATTTGCATTAGTTTTTAAAAAAACCAATGATAAAAATTAAATTTTTTCTTTAATGTTTTAGATAATTTCTTTAGATTTGATTTGAAAATTATTTGTGATAAAATGGAGTTACATATTAAACATTATGGCTATCAGAAGTTGAACTTCTCAAAGTGTCTACTGATACATCTATTTTCAAAGTTAACATGAGAAACATGAATTAAAATTAAATACACAAAATGAAATAAAATAAACTTAATAATTTGAACATATTTCACTTATTTTAGGATTTTATTTCAAAATGATATATTGTTTATCATCCTATCTCTTAGATTTTGGGTAAAACTATTACAATAATGAAAACAATTATCGATAATTATTTTTTCACCCTGGTTGATAAATCCCAACAGAATCTTTTATATTTGTAAGTTGATCATAAGATTGAATCATAATTATAAGCAAGATTATCAAGTTTTTTTATCAATGATGGAAAACAATAATAAATAAATTAAATTATTAGAATAGATACCAATATTTAAATCATCAATTGAAGCTGTGTTGAAAATTTGATTGAATCAAAGATATCAAAAATGATGAATACAAGAGAAAATGGATTCATACATAGTAGATGAAAATATTTTCAATGATGTTGTATTAAAATTTTTGTGGGATTTTAAAAAGTGAAATGCGTGTTGCGAAAAAAATTGAAATACCAATACCACATTTTTGTGAATAAATTTTGGTGGTGTTTTTTAAAACTGACACAAAATAGGACTTATATTGGTTTTTTAGCATCAATTTTTTACAAAAATGACTCAAAAAATTCTCATAGATATCATTTTGGAATTGGTTTTTAAATAAAATGATAGTAAAATGATATAAAAAATTATTTTTGGCTTTTGTTTAAAAAAACTGATTCTAAAAAGTAAAAAAACAAATTTGCTGTTAGTTTTGAAAAAAATCATCACAAAAAGTTAAAAAAAAATATTTTTGACAAAACTTTTTTTCAAATATGACACCATAAATTATATATATATTTTAAAATGTTATATATAATTTCTTAGGATTCAATTTGACAAGTCATGGAGATAAAACAGAGTTACTGATTAAAAGTTATGGCCTTCAAAATTTGGACATCTTTGAGACTTATCTTAGAGAAGTTCAACTTCTGACATCCATAACTTCTAATCTGTAACTCTATTTTAGATCCATGAATTATGAAATAAAAGTATAAGTAATGATATAAAATTAGTAAAAAAATATTTATTTATTGTCATTTTTTTAGAAAAACTGATGCCAAAAATATTGTTTTTTACGTGTCAGCTATTTTAAAAACTGATGCAAAAAAATAATATTGATGGGTATGTTTGCATCAATTTTGTAAATAAGCAACATAAAAAAGTCTCTAAAAACATATATTTTTTAGTTTATAAGAAATCCATGTTATATTTTCAATGATGAAGACCATTTGTTTTACTAGTGGTCGTACACACGAGTGATGTTATAGTATCTACTACACCTGGTAAGGCAAAACGTTATAATTGATACAATGACTCATAATGTATAGTAATGTTATAAATATCAAATATATACTTTATATCAATCAACATAACAAACTTTTAAAGGTGGTAATAGAAGAAAAAATGACACCAGTGCGTGAGACGGTAGACCTTCGTACACACAAATGGCGATTTCATAACCCATTTGATGGAAGTGGAGGTGGTTGTAGGTCATTAACTTATTATAAAAACATATAAGTATATTTAAGATAATTAAGTTATTATATCATCATGGTTTTTAAAATAATTTGAGGATTTTGAGAAAGAAATAAAATAAAAACACTTGTTGAAGAGCGTTACATCTTCTTTACATATCCTCCTTATGTTTGCATCAAATATTTCCTAGGATTATTTAATGACAAAAATAAGGATTATAAGATGAGAGGAGGTAATTTTTGAAGTGATTTTTCAGTTCTTGGATGAACCAAATGAGTGTTAATGTGTTAATAATATAGGAGTGGTGGTGGCCTTTTATAAGTGAGGCGAGGGGTACACTTGTATTTTTTTTAAAAGATTCAATCATACCCACGTTTCTATCATAAAAAAGATTAAAAAATGGGCCCTTATTAATAATAGAAGAGATATTGTTGAAATATTTCCATAAAATTAGTCTTAGAAAAGTTTTTGGGAAATTTTAAACCCTTATATTCTTATTTTAACCCCTAGTAAATCCATTTATACCTTTATCGCAATCATTAATTCTTACTGTTTTCACTATTAATTTTGGTAATAAATTAAGTTGAACTAATTAAAAAAATATAAATTTTATTCCAAATATGGAATCAATTTTTAAAAATTAAATTCACATAATTTTGAAAATTTAATTGAAAACTAATCCCACAGACGTGATGGGAAACAAAGTTTTTGAAAGGGAAAATGTCTGAAAGTTTACAAAGTATTTATATAAAATGTAAATATGAAAATCGTTACAATGAACTAAATTGGATTAATTTATATAAAATTGAACAAATTTAATTTAAAACAAATTTAAAATATTGTTTAAAAATATAAATAATTTAAATTAAAATGTAGTTTTCAATTAAAATTCTGTATTTTTCACTATTCATAAAAAAAGCAACATTCAAAAAAATGAAATAATTCAGCTAAAGATAATTTTGATATTATTATTTCAAAAATGAATTTAATTTTTAAAATAAATTTTTTAAGGTGTTAAAATTTAATTTTAAACTATGTGTGCAAAGCATGAGTAAACCGTCTTTTAGAAAACATAGTTTTTCAAAAAACAACTATTTTTTAGATTATTCTTATTTTATATCTAATCAATAGATAACCATAAATTTCATAATTTATTTTTTAATATTGAATCCCTCTATTCCAACATCCAGGTTATAACTATTATATTAAATAAAAACATTTTAATTACATTTCACTTTTTTTAAACATAGTATTGTGTGTAATGCAAGCTAAACTCATTATTGTGTGTAATGAAATCTAAACCGAGTGTTGAGTGTAATGAAAGATAAACTTAGTATTTCATGTAATGAAATCTATCAAAGAGAATGAATTTATTTAAAAATAAATATATCATAAATTCTCTGGTTTTTATATTTTTTTCTAATCTTGGGGTTGTGTGTCACATACACTATCAAATCCAATGTTATTTTTTTAAAATTTTGGGGTATTACATTCTCCCCAACTTAAATAAATTTCATACTCACAATTTAAAATTGGTCTTGGTAATCAGGGGTTTGATATTTTAAAATTATTTTTTTGAAAACCTACATCATAAAAAGATTTAATAAAATGTCCTCTAAATAAGGGAGAAAGGGAAATACAAAGGTCATATAGAATAACACATAACTAGGTTTCATTATATGAGAAAAATTTATATTGATTAATGATATAGAAATGGATGAAAAGAATAAATATTTATAGTGTTTGATTTATGTTATTTATTATAACAAAAGTGAATTATAAATGGAAAGTTAAGGGCCTAAAAACCATAAATTTATGATGATTTAAAAGACCATCAGATTCATTGGATATGAATGTAAGAATATTACATTATTGTTTCTAGATACTTTTCCTAAATATAAGGAATTATTTTACTCTATGATAATAGAAGGAATTATACATACCTGATACATTTTTAATTAATAAGGACTATTTCATCATTTGGTTGTTCTTCAATCAATTTCTAGTTCATCCCTTACTCTAAAAAATGAATATCAAAAAATGAAATTTTAATGCCTGAAGCCCTAAAATTCACTTTTAACATATCATTACAAACATAATATAATGATAGGTCATTAATTTTATCTATTTCTATTATTATTAAAAAACTTTTAGCACAAGTTATATAATATTCCTAAATTTACATATGGTGAAGTAATACATTAATCTCTAAAACCTTTTACAATGTTTAACATATACAATTTCATAAATGGCTAAACTTATAACCTTTATAAAATATTAAGACCCAAATATTTAGAAATAAGGTTACTAGATTTATAAAATTAACTTATCATTAATCTCTCAAACAACATGAAGTATCTCTTAATCATTTTATACCAAACTTATGAACACATTCATCATGAATTCCCTTCAAACATGTTAATAAAACGAATTACCATATAACTTTATTGAAAACATGAATTATTCCTTATTCTTTAAATAAAACATAGATTATTGGATATATTTTTTAAATCATAAAATATTGTTAACTAAATCAATGGTAGCATAAAATAATTTGTCAAAGAATCATTAATCAATTCAAAGGTAGTCAATAGTATCCAATTTACTTTATCTATATTAATAATCTCTTCATAAAAAATCATTATACTAAGTTATAGAACATATTAAAGGTTATTTATCCTTAAATTATGTGTTTTCAAATAATTTCAACTTTCCACTGTATCGTTTTTCTTAGTCATTGGTACTATTTAACATATGCTTTCAAATCCTCAAAGAAAAATTACTGTAGTATAATCCTTATACATTTCATAATTTTTATAACAAAAAAATCATTGATAAAATAATTAAATGACATAATTCATTAATCAAAACATAAGTAAATTTATCAGTCCACTTAAACTATATTAATATCATAATATTGACCATGATCCATTTGCTAATTTTGAGGCATATTCGTTTGATTCCTAGGGAATTCATTTTCATAGTTCCCCATTTCCTTATATTTGAAGCATTGAAAATTGGAAACATTTTTAATTAATTGGAAATCACGTGTATGGTGGCATATTTCCCCACTCCTTATGCAAACTCATTATCCTTTTAAGCATGTTCTTAGGTGTTTCCTTTCATAATCATAACATGTGAAGAAAATCATTCTTTCCCTTCTTCTATTTATCCATAATTTCCTATGTCATCTTATTCTTCTCTTACACCCCTTAGAAGACATAAAAGTTATATAAATTATTCCCTATCTTTTTATCACATGATACCATGTCCTCGTATGATAAGAATATTTTGGAGATTAGTTCCCTTTAAAATATTGACTTAATACTATCAAATAAATGATCATTATTACTCTTTGTACTGCATACATTAATGCAGTTCCCATTCCTTCTACTAGGAACCATTTATAAATTATTTCATATGATAGATTAGATCATATCATTATGAATCATAATTTAGAATCCCACAACTAGTGAACTAATTAACATAAATTGAAAATTTTTGCATATATAATCTCATAATCATAAACATGGTTTCTTTGGGGATATCATTATTTTCAAATCCTTCACAATGGGTTATAAATAAAATATCAATTATCCTAAGAATATCCTTCAGGAGTGTTAAAATAATTGCATAGTAAGGCCCATTTTCATGCTCCATGAGTTGATTGGGTCAAGCCCAATACACCCTTTTTAGAGTTATTACCTATAGGTGCCTCTATGATCGAACCATGTCCACTTGTAGTATGTTGATAGAGTTTTATTTTTAGAAAAAACCATATAATATATTCCTTACCAAAACGTTAGGAGGTTTTTATACACTATCCTCAAAGTCAATCCTAGGGTTATGTTCCCTATTCTATGATTTTCTTAATCTAGTTCCCGTGGATTCTAGAAATTTTTTTCTGATACAAATTATAGAGAACCTAACCCTAGTATCCTAGAGGTAGTGTCTCATTTATTTCATTGAAATATTATACAAGGAATCATATCCCTAAGAACCAAATAGTTTTGTATTCTTGGTTAACAAGATACATAAATGATTCCAATATTACATTTAGATAAAAAATAAAACATAATACATAAAAAATCATACGAACTAAATTCTTGAAAAATCATTAAAATATTTTTTCTTCATATACTTAGTAAAGGAAAAAAAATAATGGTGATCTTGAATTCTCAGTAATGGTTAAGTATAAAGAAAGATCTCATGAATTAGTAATCATAGTCATCATAGAAAGGTAAAAAAATGAACACACATGCAATTTAAATAACCTAAATATCTATTGAGTCAATAAGGTTTTCATTATGACTTTTCCATTCCTTCACATAAGTGGGAGATTGTTAAGTCATCATGGTTTTCTTATGAATTGACCATTCCTTTTGTTTTGAAAATCAAAAACACCTTGTTTCAAGGAAAAACTCATTTTACCCCTATTTTACTTCTATAAGGAAAATTTCCTTACCCAAGGAAATATACCCTTGCCTAGATTTCATTGCTCAAATCATAATTTTTCTTAAGAATAAATATTGGATTCATATCTAAAAACTCAGAATTGTATAATACTTAGACATGAATCATTCTATTTTAGGATCCAAATTCATGTTACAAACTTTTATGAAGTTCTAATCCGAATTCCCTATTACGAATTTTTATGAACTTCAACTCTGAATTCTGATTAAGAACTTGTATAAAGTTCTAACTACAAATTATAATGATGAATTCTGATTACGAATTCTAATTAAAAATTATAATGATGAATTCTTATTATGAATTCTCATTACGAATTCTGATGATAAATTCTGATTACGAATTCTCATTAGGAATTCTGTCTGATGATAAATTCTGATTATGAATTCTCATTACGAATTCTGATGATGAATTCTGATTATGAATTCTCATTACGAATTCCTACAAAACAGAATATGAATATCTTAGTACTACAGACTCTGAATTCATTTTTTCCTACACTCCAAACTTTAGCTAAGTTCCATTTCCGGAATCACTTTTCCAGAATTTAGCAACGGATTAGAACTTATAAAGGTCTTTTGAATTATCTTGTTTAATCTTGTTAAACATAACCATATTTAAAAGTTCCAAAGGAATTTTTAAAAGGTACAATTCACCCCCACTCTTGTATCTATCTGCGAATATCATTCTTATTTTAATCCTACATTTGGTATTATAGAGTATATCATACTCAGACATACTATCTTAACAATTGGTATCAGAGGGAGGTTCAATCTGAATTATTCTCATGATTAGATTCAGAAGAGAATTCTCGGAATCAAATTTTTAGGATTCATTTTCTTTAGGAATCTTTTTTTAGACTCATAGTTCATATTCACTTTTTCAAAGAGATACATTTACTCTATATTTTCTTACTTAGAATATTTTCCTTGTTTGTAAACTTTTTCTACTAATAAGTGTTTGTGGAAATACTTTTATTAAAAATGTCTGGAATCAATGTTGGTTCCATAGACAATATCAATCCAACCAGACCACTTATCTTTGATGGTAATGATTACGAATATTTGAGAGATCACATGAAGACTTTCATTATCAACACTAGGGTTGAAATTTTGTTATGCTTACCAGTGGATAAAAAATTCCTGATAAAGAAGTAAGTGCCTTTACAAATCAAGAAAAGCATGAATATAAAATTAATTATAATATATGAAATACTTTACTTTATTCAATGACTAGAAATATATATAGCCAAATTTCATCTTGTAAAGCATCAAATTCTATATGGAAGAAACTAGAAGTTACTCACTTTGGAACTTCCAAAGTAATTGAGACCAGAAGATCCATGCTTAGAGATGAATATCATGGTTTTAGTTTTCCTTATGGTGAACCCATATGCAAGGTGCAATAGAGATTCATGACTATTGTGAATAGTTTACAATCAATGGTTGAAAAATTATTGGATAATGAAGCCCTTGTTAACAAGATCATCGACATCATGCCAAATGAGTGGGAATCTAAAAGGACTGCAATTGATGAGAATAGGAAGGTTACTCCGATTACCCTTGAAGAGCTGTTTGGAACTCTTATTCAGCATGAGAATATAATGAAGAGAGATACTGATATTGTGAAGAACAAGAATGGAAATGGAAGTATAGCTTTTACTATTACTTCCAATCATATGAAAGACAAGAATCCTATGAGTGTTACTAGATCCATATCTAATAAAATTGTTATCCATTCTGAATCTAGTGGAAGTGAATCCTCAAAAAATGAATTATCAAATCTTACTTGAAGGATGAACAAGATAGCTGGATAGAGGAACTTTCAATCCAGATATAAGAAGAAGTAAAGGAAAGACAAGAAAGATTCTGAAGTTACATGTTATGAATGCAAGAGATCTAGACACATAAGACCTGACTGCCCTATGCTCAAGAGAAAATAAAGAAAGGAAAGGAATTCTGAGAAAAACAGAAAAAAGTATTACAAGTTTAATGCTAAGAAAGTGTTGAAAGCTAATGACACATGGAGTGCCAGTGGTGGAGATTCTTCAGATGAATCTTCGGATTATGAATCTTCTGGACAGAAGAATCTTGGTCTTTTATCTAGGATACCTATTGATAATCATTTCTTGATGGATAAGGTACACAATGCTGAATCAATGACCAATGTTTCTTTTAATTATAATGATAGTAAATTTTATAACAATTTGGATGAAGAATCTTCTTCTAATGAAGATAATACTTTACCAACCTATGAAGAAGTTTCTAGGTTTTCTAAACTCCTTGAGAATGATAATTCAAAACCCATGAAAAAACTTCATAAGGAAAATTCTAGGAATACTGTTCTTACTAAGGAAATATCAGATCTTTCTAAAGATCTTGATAAGAAAAATGATGATTTTGAAAGCATTTAAAAAATTATTGAGGAAGTAAGTTATGAGAAGAAGAAACTTTCTAAAGATCTAGAAAACGTAATTTCCAAGAAAAATGTTTTCAAGCCTAGCTCTAGTTCAAATGTTTTTGAAGACAAGGACTTAGTTATAAAACTCAAATCCGAAATATTTTCCTTGAGGAAGTATTTGTCAAACTTTACCCTAGGTAAGGAAAATTTTGATAAAATGTATTCACAAATCTGACCTCAAAGGAATACTTCTGGTTTTTGTTGTACTGGTTCTAAACCAGCTTTTAGTAACAACTACATTATTTCTCAAAGTTCACGATTCTGCACTAAGTGTCAATGTGGTGGTCATTGGGAAAAGAATTGTTCTCTAAACAAAACCCAATCTTTAGGATTCTATAAAGATTTTTTTTCTAAGAAGACGCGGGTTCCCAAAATTTTACTTTTTGAGATTTCCGGATCCAAGAAAGTCTGAATTCTGAAAACCAATTTTTTTTCTTATTTTCAGGAAAATATTGAAGGTACCAACATCAATACTTAGTACATGGATAGAGGATGTTCCCGACATATGACTGGTAAAAAAACTATTTTTAAAATATTATCAAGATGAAAGGAGGAAAAGTAACTTTTGGAGATAATGCTCAGGGAGATATTATTGGTATAGGTAACATCATTCTTCTTGGAAAAACTTTTATTTCAAATGTTTTATTTTTTAAGGGTCTCAAGCACAACCTCATCATCATAAGAAAATTATGTGATGAAGGCTACCTTGTGAATTTTAGGAATGATAAGTGCTTAGTACACAATTCCAAGTAAGAGTTTAATCTTTTTTCCCATAGGCAAGAGAATGTCTACAAACTAAACTTAGATGACCTTAGGATCCAAGACTTACCTTGCCTTAGTGAAATGGAAGATCATTATTTGTTATGGTATAAAAGGCTAGGACACTGTAACCTTAGGAAATTATGAAAACTTTCTAAGAAGAGACTAGTTAAAGATCTACCAGAGCTTAGATTCGATTATTCAAAAGTCTGTGACCCTTGTCAATATGGAAAGAAACATGAATCAGGTTTTAAATCAGTCGGTGAAGTCTCAACCACTGATGCATTAAAACTAGTTCATATTGATCTTTTTTGTCCTACATAAACTGGAAGCATTGGGGGAAAATATTATGTATTTGTCTTGGTTGATGATTATACTAGATTTACGTGGGTCTATTTTCTAGCAAAGTAGTCTGAAGCTTTTTCTTATTTCGAAATTTTTAGAGCCCATGTAAAAAATGAGAAAAGCCTTCCATTGAAAACTATTCATAGTGATCATGGAAGAGAATTTCAAAATTCTGATTTTGAAACTTTTTGTAGAAGAAAAGGCATTACTCATAACTTTTCAGCACCTAGAACACCTCAATAGAATGGTGTTATTGAAAGAAGAAATAGAATTATTCAAGAGATAACTAGAACCATGTTGATTGAGTATTTTATTGCCAAACATTTTTGGGCTGAAGCTGTAAGTACCTATTGTTATACTATAAATTGAGTTTTTATTTGACCTTTTTTTAATAAAACCCCTTATGAGTTATGGAATGGTAGAAAACCTAGACTTTCTTACTTAAGGTTTTTGGATGCAAGGTATTCATTCTGAATACTAAATATAATCTTCATAAATTCACACCAAAATATGATGAAGGAATTTTCTTAGGCTACTCCACAACTTCTAAGGCATATAGAGTTTTCAATAAAAACCCTTGTATTATTAAAGAGACAGTACATGTTAAATTTGATGAAACTGATCCTTTTGTTTTTAAATAACCCCAACCTACATCCTCGGATGTGTTTTCAAAAACTGATTATTAACCTATGATAAAAGATCATTCTGATAAGGAAAATGTTCAAGAATATACTCTTGAAACATTTACCCCAGAATATTTCCTACCCTATGTTGATGAACAAGTTTTACAAAACCCAAATCAGTCGTTTCTAAAGAATCATCCTAGTGATAGTATCATTGCTGATGTCAATAAACCCAAAAGGAGTAGAAGTTCCTTAAGAAATGAAGTAGAGCATCTATCATTCCTTTCCCAATTGGAACCAAAGAGCACTGATGAAGCTTTGGGCGATGATGATTGGATTAAATCCATGAAAGATGAACTAAATGAATTCGAAAGGAATAATTTCTGGACCTTAGTTGAAAGACCTAAGAAAACTTATGTAATTAGAGTAAAATGGGTCTTTAGAAATAAGCATGATGAAAATGGAATCATAGTTAGGAATAAAGATATATTGTTTGATAAAGGATACAATCAACAAAAAGGAATATACTATGAAGAAACCTATGCTCTAATTGCTAGACTTGAATCTATTCGTATTCTACTTTCCTTTGCAGCATTCTTCAATTTCAAACTTTTTCAAATGGATGTGAAATGTTCTTTCCTTAATGGTTATATTCAAGAGGAAGTTTTTGTTGAACAACCTCGTGGATTTGATGATACACAACATCCTAATCATGTTTTTAGACTTACCAAACTTTTTTATGGCCTTAAACAAGCCCCTTGAGCTTGGTATGATAGACTTAAATGATTTTTTCTTCAAAATAGCTATGTTAAGGGAAATGCAGATCCAACCCTTTTTATAAAGAAAGATAAGAAAAATGTTTTGATTGTTCAAATTTATGTTGGTGACATTATATTTGGTTCAACTCACCAATATTTAACTGATTCCTTTTTGGATCTAATGAAATCTGAGTTTGAAATGAGTATGATGGGTGAGTTAACATTTTTCCTTGGTTTTCAAATTTCCCAAAAACCAAAAGGAATCTACATATCCCAACATAAGTATATTAAATATCTTCTTAAAAAGTATGGATATGACAACACTAAGAGTATAAGTACTCTAATCGGTACCTCAAACACACATGATCTTGATGAAGCTGGGAAACTAGTAGATCAAACATATTTTAGAGGTATGATAGGAATCCTACTTTACTTGATATCTCGTCGTCTAGACTTAATGTTTTCATTATAATTATGTGAAATATATCAATCCAATCCTAAGTAATCTCATTTAAAGGTAGTGAATAGGATTTTTCTCTACTTAAAGGGAACCCTAGATTTAGGACTATTTTACACTTCTGTAAATGATTTTGTTTTAAAGAGTTTTCAGATTCTGACTTTGGTGGATATAGAACAGATAGAAAAAGTACATCCAGAAATTTTCATTTCTGAGGAGATTCATTAGTTTCTTGGCCCTGCAAGAAGAAACACTCTATAGCTCTCTCTACCGCTGAAGCTGAATATATAGCAGCTGGAAGATGTTGTGCTCAAGTGTTGTGGATGCAAAAAACACTCACAGACTATGGCTTGAGTTTTACCGAGACTCAAATCTTGTGTGATAAAACAAGTTCCATTGCCCTTAGCAAAAACCCTACACATCACTCTCGTGCAAAACACATAGATATTAGGCATCACTTTCTTAGGGATCACACACAAAAAAGAGATATTATTCTTCAATTTATCCGAATTCAAGATCAACTTGCTAATGTTTTCACAAAATCATTACCTAATGATAGATTTGAACACATTAAACAGAAGTTAGGTATGATAACTGTAAGGTAATCTTCCATGATTAAATTTTTTTTTGAACCATTCTCCTTACAGTAATAAACTCCTTTTCATAGGGGGAGTATATCTGTTGTTGAAGTTTTTCAAAATTTTCAAAATAAAATGTTCATAATTAGTTTTTCAAAATTTTAGTAATAAAATTTTCATAGTTTGTTTTTGAAATTTTCGTAATGGAAATTTTTGTAATGGAAATTCTCATAATATAAATTTTCGCACTGGAAATTTTAGTACTGGAAATTTTCATAGTAGAAATTCTCTTAATGGAAATTTTCATAATGGAAATTTTCATAATAATAATTTTTATAATCGAGTTTTGGTACTCAAACTTTTTGCAATAAAACTTTGAAATCTTAAGTTTTTTGTAGTAAGTTTTTAATAGTATGTTTTTCATAGTAAGTTTTTCATAGTATGTTTTTCGTAGTCAAATTTTCTTCAAGAAGAATATCACCTATTACGAATAATCTTCCTTTCCAAATCCGAAAGTTATGACTTCCTTACTTATCTTTTCATAGTCACTTTTACCTGCTAGTAGTTTCTTTTTCTTTTAATATTTCGGATTCGTTTCCTCTTAATTCCGAATGTTTTTCCTAAAACCTCAAAAGATCGAATTTAATATTTCCTTGCGGGTATGTTTTTAACTGTTAGATCAGATCGAAAGGTTTACCAACTGTTATATTGGAATTGGAAGTTGAAAGGTCACTTCCATCGCCTATATAAAGGGACCCTCGATGGTTGTCCCACATCGGTTTTCAAGATCTCGCATTTCGAAGCTCTGCCTTAGTTCTTAAGCCCATTCCGAATCTCTCAAAGATCCTTAATCAGAATGTCTACAGAAGCCCCTTCCCTGGATATGTTTTCAGTCAATATGATCTCAGAGTGGTGGATATATAGGGAGAGGTTGGTACAACCAAAATTTTTCAATAAGTATGAATCTCTAATTTCCAAGAACATCAAACTCAATGGATGGGAAGATGTAGCCATTTCTAAAACTCGAGCTCAAGATGTCGTGTATCCGGACTTGCTCATAGAGTTTTATGGGTCAGCCATTTTTTTCATGGAAGTTGTAAGGGGGAAGTTATCCTTCAAAAGTTATGGGAAGACGTATGCTTTATATTATACCATGGTGGCTAGCCTAGTTGGAATACCCTATGAAGGAGAGGCAGAATTTTGCTCTCATAAGTTTCCAAAGTTTTAGGGAAGTTTTATTAAGGAAAAGGTTATTGAGTTCCTTGGTCTTTCTCATATCAACACCGCAAAAAATATCACCCATCTTTCAACCAATAATCTGATTCTACAACTTTGGGTACAAGGGTTTATCGTACTGAGAAAGGGTGATAAGGATACCCTTAAGAAGAGCGACATGTATATTCTAGATTTTTTGGTAAATCTAATGAAGGTGAATCTCATGAGACATATCCTCATTACGATTCAGAACATCAAGAATGGAAATCTTAGAACTCAGATCATTATGTATCTAGCATTGCTTTCAAAGTTGATAGTTCGGTGTCTTGAGTCCTTCAAGATCCGATGTAGCTCTAAGACGAGAAATTGCAAGGGGATGCTGATTAGTGATGACACCTTAAAGAGGATGAAAGTCAGCTTTTCCAAAGAGATAAGAGAATTTTATGATTTTCCAGAGGATGAGTTAGACCCCATTCTGCAAAATGTGGAAAAGGATGAACCCTCAAAGAAGGCTGGTAAGAAATATAAGTTGAAGGAAGTGCAGGCCGAAGATAAAACCACAAAATCGAAGGAAACCAATTTTCACCTCCTAAACCGAAAAAGAAAAAAAGACTACCCTGATAAAGTGGTTGAAAAGTGGAGGGAAGATAAAAAGACTAGAAAATAAGGGGAGCCACTGTTCGGTTAGGATCCTGCTATGGCTAAGGCCTTAAAAAAAAGCTGCTGATGAGTTAGAGAAGCAGTAAAAGAAGAAGAAGGTCAAGAAGAAAATGTCTGAGGATGAGATTGTTCAATCTCTTTTGAAGGCTGCTGAGGTTGCTTCAGAAAAAATTCTTGTAACAATTTTTTTTGGTGGAATCTTTACTAGAGACTCTAGGGAATAATTTCTTCACTCTGAAAAAACCACAAGAGAAGGTTTCAGAAGATAAGAATGCTGAAGAAGAAGTGTAAAAAGATGAAATGAGTGGTGGCTCTGATGATGTAATCAAGAAAGTTGAAGACTATCATGACAAGGATAGTGCCTATGAGAAATTTTCACTCCGAACTTCTCAAGTCGGATCCTCAAAATTGGCTACACCCATAGATGAAGAGAAGGGTGAAGAGGAAGTGAACAATCCATCTGATGAAGAAAGTCATAATCATGACTTTATCTATCCCGAGGATATTGTGGCTAGTGCTGAAAAAGAGAAGATAAATGAAGATAATATTTTTAAACTTTCCAGTAGTGAGAACGAATCACTAGATGAGGAAGCCATAATGAAAATCAGCAAGGGTAAGCAAGTGCTTGTTGACACCCCAACAAAAGATATTATCAGAAGGAAAGAAGCTGGAGGAACTTCTAAGAGGATGTTGGTAGAGATAGTGGAAGAACCATCTCAAAGAATAATGTCTGATTCGGAATCATCCGCCCTGAGACATGATTTTGTTGTTTAGTCCCTGAAGAAGCTGGTGGATACCATTCCGATCTTTCCAGAAATTGAATCCAGATGCCAGATTCTTCAGCACAGTATGAATCATAAATCAGACCCCGTATTGATGATAATGGACAGATGTGTGAATAGTGAGGAATATTTCAAAAATTTCATGATCAATTATGAAGCTCACCAATGTTCCTGCCAGAAAATGACCAAATGGTCTAAGAATATTATTGAAGATATGGAAGATCTTGATCAGTTCCATGAATATGTTAAGGAGGCCTTTGGTACTGAGGATTCCAAAATGAAAAATCATTCATATTGTTTTTAGGAAAAGCTAATCCTTAAACAAAATACTCAGATTCAATAGGTGAAATATTTGAATGGGAAGCTTAACTCTGTTTCCCAAAGCTGGTAGGGGGAAAGAGATCTCCAGATTGAGATAGAAGAAAATCTTATAAAGAAGGATGAATTACTGAAGGTTCATGAAGAGTCCATGAAGGCTTAGGCAGAGGTTTTGAAGGCTCAGGAAGACAGGATCAAGGCATTAGAAAAGCAAGCTGAGGAAGATCATAAATATCTGAAGAAGTTGAAGACGATTGTAAAAATGCTAATGCCCAAGGAAAAAGAAACAATATAGACCCTCCAATCTTTTGTTGTATTTTTTCTTGTACTAATATTTCCAATCGTAATGAAATGGTAGATGATTTTCTTCTCCGTATTTTGTACTAATATTTTAGGTACCATATTGTTTTCCATTCCTTCAAACTCCTTTTGAAAATCAAAAAGGGGGAGCAAGGAAAAATAATTCTAAAAGAGAGATAAAAAATCTATAAGAGAAGACTTATAAGTATAAGAAGATCATCACTAAGTAAGGGGTGGTGATCATTACGAATATTTCTCCATTCTGGAAATCTAGAATACGATCCTTAGAGATCCAAAGCCTAAGGGGGAGTTATTCGTATTCACCGTTGTCCATAAACAAAGGGAGATAAGATTTAATTTCAAAGTCTAGAAATTTATTCTAAGTCCTTACATTATTGTTCATAAGGATGTTTGTACTTTCCAAAAAGGGGGAGGTTGTTGAGTCAATAAGGTTTTTCTTATGACTTTTCCATTCCTTCATAAGATGGATATTGTTAAGTCATCAAGGTTTCCTTATAACATGACCATTCCTCTTGTTTTGAAAATCCCAAACACCTTATTTCAAGGTAAAACTCATTTTACCCCTGTTTTACTTCTATATGAAAAATGTACTTACCCAAGGAAATCTACCCTTTTAAATATTTCATTTCTCAAATAATAATTTTTATTAAGTATAAAAATTGGATTCATATCTAAAAACTTAGAATTGTATAATACTTAGACATGAAGCATTTTGTTTTAGGATCCGAATTCCTGTTACAAACTTTTATGAAGTTCTACTCCGAATTCCCTATTACAAATTTTTATGAAGCTCAACTATGAATTCTGATTACGAACTTGTATAAAGTTATAACTACGAACTCTAATGATGAATTCTGATTAAGATTCTAATGATGAATTCTGACTATGAATTCTCATTACGGAATCTGATGATAAATTATGATTACGAATTATCATTACGAATTTTGATGACAAATTCTGATTATGAATTTTCATTACGAATTCTGATGATGAATTCTGATTACAAATTCTCATTACAAATTGCTACAAAATAGAATACGAATATATTAGTACTACAGCCTCCGAATTTATTTTTTCCTACACTCCGAACTTTCATTTTCTCCATTCCAAATATCAGTTTTTGGTTATTCTTACATTTGTTCTATTACAAAATGATATCGTGCTTTTAGTTATAAATTAACCATTGTTTGAGTGACACGTGCACAGGTCCCTCCTAAATTCAAGGAAGAATATGACCGTTGGAGGAGGGAGCTGACAGTTGGAGCTTTGACTATAAATAGGAGCTCATTTGAAGACAATTTGACAACATCTTTGACATCTGTGATTACATGTTGTTGAAGTGATTTCTAGAGATATAGGCTCTTATAAACTCGCAAGCTTCATGCAGAAATTTTGAATGGCTTGTTCAAACTTTTCCTTGTGCAGACTTGCTTTGTGCGACTCCGATTATTGTTGTGTATAATCGAGGACTTCCGGGGATAGGAATACAGAGGTTCCAACACCTTGAATTTGATGGATTCCTTGCTGAGGAAGATAGAGGTGCCGACTACCTGATAGTTGAGGGCTTGAGGGGATAGCAAGACAGACTCTGATCTTCGTATTGGGAGCTTAACCTAGTGTGGGTAAGACAGACTTTCTTGAATGTATAAATCAAGGGACCTTTATCCAAGGTTGTTGGATACCCTCCTCTTTGGGATAAAAGAGTTTATACTTGTTACCAATAGTTTTACTACTCTATTTTTCCACTGCATTTGTATTGTTAAGTAAAGTACAAATATAGTGTACTTCCTTAATCTTTTACTCTGATATAGTTATATTCTATACGCTTTAAGGTTGCATCTTCATCTTTGTTAACTTTAGCTAAGTTCCATTTCCAGAATCACTTTTCTGGATTTTAGCAAGTGATTAGAACTTATAGAGGTCTTGTGAATTATCTTGTTTAACCTTGTTAAACTTAACTATATTTAAAAGTTCCGAAGGAATTTTGAAAAGGTACAATTCACCCCCCTCTTGTATCTATCTGAGAATCTCATTCTTATTTCGATCCTACCTTTGGTATTATAGAGTATATCAAACTCAGACATACCATCCTAATAATATAATGGTAAGATAACGTAGAATCAATATAGAAAGGTAAATAACTGAAGATAAATTCTATTTGATCAATAATATGTGAATTAAATACATCCATAGATAATATCATAGAGAAAATATCATGGGTAATAATAATAATAATGAAATTATTAATGAAGTAAATGCTTAATTATTGGATGTCTGGTATCATGAATAATATACCTATACATTCAAGACCTTTCAAAATATGGTTTAAAACTATTGGGTAAAAATAGATATGGTTTTCCAACTATAATTATACTATAAATATTTTTCAAAATATTGTTTAAAAATACTTGGTACAAACTCATAGGGTCTGGCCAACTGATTTCTCTCATGAGACCTGTCAATGCATCAAGGGGATATCTAAAATCAGGACCCACCCATTTCTTTCTTTTCCAAATCATTCCTCATGTATTAAATAATTTTTTTAATTCATAAACAATTTTTTTGATCATCAAATATCCCTACTGATTAAAATATACATATTTATCAGTATTTCCCCAATTAATCAAATAACATTAAAAGTATACACTATATGAAAAAATGGTGTAAATTTTATAAAATAATCATATCCATCATACAATAATAATTATATTTAATAAAAATTTAATTTCCAATGAAAAATTACCAAAATAAAGTGATTGTTTCAATAGAAATTTAACAATCAATAAAGAAAGTGATATTATATAATAAATTCTACCACATGGTAATTTTAGATTTAAATCCCGTTGGATGAAATTTTTCAAAGTAAAAAATACAATACCATGAATTATGAATAAACAATGATATTACATTTCAAAGGGGAATTATATACACCACATAAAAGGGAATTGGTGCATAATACCAAATAAGTCTCAATGAAATCTAAATTCAGATGAAATCCCTTACACCATGATTCATTTTGATTATATTTTCTTTAACATAACATATAGTTGTCTAAATCATTTTATTAATTTATACCATTACCATAATAATATTTATAATATCATATATAATCATTTTATGTCATCTTATCACCTGTTTTATAATAATATTTAATTATTTTAATTATTTCGAGTGTTAATTTCTTGGTTTTCTCATGCATGTTTCATCATGAAAGTTTTAGTTATTGAACATATTATTTAGTTTCATCATATAAATAATATTAGTCATGAAATAATTATAATATTTATAAATCAATTATACTTTTAGAACCCATCCGAAATATGGTTATGAAAAATGGATTATGTTACCATCATGGAGATGGTAGGCCATACGTATGGATACGTAACATTTCAATTATTCAATGATCATTATGGAAATTAATTACGTAATAGTTTATCATTAAATAATTATAATAATATAATTTAAACCATATTATTTATTTAAATATGCTTATATATATCATCCATGTGGTGTGGTGATGAAAATAGAATCATAACACTTCATAAAGATTGCATTCCACGTGTACACGAACTATGTTATAATCTTTAAGTGATTGAAATGATAAAATTACACATTATAATTTTATAATTATGAATATGTAATGAATATAATAATTAATTAATTTATCTCACATATAATTATTAACATTATTCTTATCACTTTCCATGTAAAGCGTTTGTGAAAGACAAATCACATAGCTTCGTGTGGTGGTAGTCCGTTGTACACATGAGCGATGATGTCGTATCCCTATGAAATGGAATGTAAAAATGTTATAATTTATATAAGGACTAAATATGTAAATTTATTTTGTAAATATAATATATATTCTGTAAATAAATCATCATAATGATCACACCATAGTTCACTATTCATTTTTATCCTTATACCACTACGTTAAACTGATTTTGTATCAAAAATCCCAAATTTAATAAAAAATTTCAATTAATTTTTTATTATATTATTATTCGTTAATAAATTTTAAAAATTTTAATTTCACTTTCTTTTATGGTTTCATTGAATGTGGAGGTGATTTAGAGGACCCGAGACAAAGTTGGAGAAATCATGCCAAATTGCGCAGGAATCCTAGCACATCAGTGGACTAAACCGAACAATTATACTAATTAGTGCATCCCATTAGGTTGTGTTTTTGTGTTATGATCCAAAATTAAATATAATTCATCTTATATGAAAGAAACCAATCCCAATTCATCCATCTCGTGGGCAATATAGACTAATCTACCCAATACACTGAATCTGCATGATGTCAAAAGTGGTGGGATGTGTTTAGTCCATATCTTTAGATTTAGCCCTCCAAATGGAGAAAAAAATTTGGTGGAGATATTAAAGAGGTGGGGAAATACGTTTTGTGTAATAAAAGTCTAGATAATCCATTCACCAACCTGAAACCTAGATAAAAGTGGTATGACCAGAACTGGGTGCCCAAAACCACTTCCAATTTTGGCTATAAAAAGGCACCGTGGGAACCTCATTTGAAAATTTAGCACCAGAAGAAAATATCTTCCATTTTTGAGTCCCAAATAATTAATTTCCCCCATCGAATAAGTCCTATATGTCCCTATATTCATTTGGGGTCAAGGATGAAGGCGGAGTTCCACCTGAGCCTTCTCCTCTTCTCGATGGAGAGATAAATAGTGAAGGATCATTTAAAGGGAGCTACACATAATTGGGAGGGAGTTATTGAAAATTTTAATATATTGGTTTTGTGTAATTTGTGTTTTAAATATTTCACTTATGTTTAATCTTTATGTGATTCTTCACCGAATGCATTTGTTTTGTGATAATTAAGTTTAACAGTTTTTATCTTTACACCGATTAAGTTGAGATTTGAAGTGGGGATCTTGGGTTTTTCTTATTGGAAAACACCAAAATCTTTCTTATCACACACAATAATGATATTTAATTATTATTTTGTATCCCTTTTTCTATTCTTTAGGTCAAAACCTTTAAATCATTATTTGTTTCTCAAGGGTTTCGTCTTTGTGTATCGTTTTAAGAGGCAAGAGGGGAATCAAGATCTTAACCACCCTAAACCAAAGAATTACATTAAAGCATATAAAATTTAAAGAAAAATGAACTATCCAATATGTGTATTGAAAATGAAATTATATCTTTATCTCATAATTATTTAAACACTACCTTAATTAATCAATTATTAAACTATTTAAATCATGTTAATTTCTTAAAACTATCTTCAAAACCACCCCCTATTTTATTAATTTTTATTAAGAATACACACTCCAAACCTATCAATTATCCTTTATAGATTACCTAGTGTATATAATACACTTTAAATTAATCTTGAAACATAATAAATTTGATCTTTCATGACAACATGTAAAAATTTTGGCACCATTGTTGGAGGCGCATTGGTTTTTAGTGTATGTTTTTGATAAATTTTTTATAAATTTTTTGAATATTTATTTGTTTTATCTTATACCGTTACCTATATTTATGTGTTCTAATTTATTTATTTTGTAGGTTTTTTTGATGACACACTCTACTCTGGGAGACTTACCACCTTTCTATCCCAAACCATAGAGGATCCTACATCAGCAATACTAAGACACACAAGATAAACATATGAAAGAGGACACACAAAACATCAACACTCTTGTTGAACCTTATTATTCTCCTAGAAACTACATTAAAACTAAATTGAGCTTACATAATATGGATAAAGACAACTAAGAAATAAAATAACTAACCTCACTTTATGTTGATATCCAACCATGTTACATTCAATTACAAGGTGAGGAAATAGATTTTGAACATAAATATAGTTTAATTCATTTATTTTGAAGATTCCATGTACTCACAGGAGAAGATACACATAATCACATAAATTAATTTCATACTATGAGTTTAGAATTAAAACCTGATAATATGGATAAAGAATAATTAAAGCTTAGAGAATTAACCTTTTTATGAGAAGATACTGAAATTTTTTATCTTTACTATATTAATTCACCAATTAGAAGTTGGGCGGACATGAAATACCTTTTATTGAAAAATACATCCTAGAATCTAGATTTCAAATAATAAGGAAAGAAATATGTGGGATAACAAAATCTCAAGGGGAAAAAATTCATGAATAATATGAAAGATTTAAAAGGTTTTGTTCATGTTTCCTATACCACCAAATAAGTGATAAACATTTAATTCAGTATTTTTATGGAGGTTTAATTTCTATTGATTGAAATATGATTGATGCTACTGTAGGTGGTGTGCTAGTTGATAAGACCCTAATTTCTTTATAAAATCTAATCGATAATGTGGCTCAAAGTGAAAAACAATTTGGATCAAGGTCCAGTGTACCCATTTGATGTGTCCATGAGGTACATTGTTCTGAGTTTGAGAAGAAGGTGGACAGAAAATTTGAAGAGGTAAGTACCCTTCTTCAAAATATTTCTTTTTTCCAAGGGAAATATCAATATCCCCCTCCCATCCATTTGAGTATATGTTCCTCTGACACAGAATATTCTGACTAATTCCCACAACTAAGAGAAACTTCTGATACTTGTGAGGTAATATTTCCGGGATTCCTATATAATCAACCCTTTAGGAAACAACATTACTATCCATCCATCCCTGAGAGGAAAGAAAACAAATCCTATAGTCAAGGGGGGTATTTAAACTAACCTCCACAATCATGGAAGCAACAAGGGAAATTTAGTCAACCACCACCATCCAGAAAACCTCAACCACCACAAAGGCCTTTCTAAAAACCCCATACAAAACCCTAGTAGAGCCTAGAAGACATGATGTAACAAATGGATTCCAAAAATTTCCAATTCCAATAAAGTACCCAAGAATCCATACAGGACCTTAAAATATAATTTGGAAAACTATCCAACTTGATGGGGGAAATTAAAATTCATGGGTCGGGTAAACTACTCTATCAACCCGTAATTAACACTTTAGATAAGACAAATTTTTGTTCCATCACCCTTAGGAGTGGAACTGAACATAAAATCTAAATTAAACCTCATTTAGATTCACCCCCTCCTGAGGAAAACACCATCCCAACTGTTGAAATTAGTCCAAATATTGAAAAACCTTGTACTGAGATTATCCCTTCCAAAGGAAAGAGTGTGGTTATTGATGAGTCACCTAGCCCAACCATTTATCTTCAATTTCCCCAAAGGTCCACCCGACCAAGAAAAATAAATAAATTGATCTTGATAAATAAATATTGGAAACTTTCAAAAAAATGTGTAGGTTATCATCTGCTTGATAGATGAGGTGGAGAAAATTTTAATATACACAAAGTTTATGAAGTATATGTGTAAACACTAAAGGATATTTAGACGTGATTAGAATATGATCTTGGAGAGGAATATATCAGAATTGATAGAGCCATAAATTACCACCAAATGAGATGATTTGGGAACATTCTCAATTCCGTGCACCATATGGTTGTATTCCATTTTCCAATTCAATGATTGATTTGGGTGCTTCTATAAATGTGATGCCTCACTCTATTTACTCTTCATTGCAGGTTGGGGAACGGAATCCCACTGGAATTGTTGTTCAACTAGAAAACCAAAGTATTGTACACCCTTCTTGTGTGTTAGAGAATGTTCTTGTGGGGTGAAAAATATAATTTTTACCTTTCGATTTTTATATGATAAAAATTTAATATGATAGGATGAATGGAAATGCGCCAATTATATTCGAGAGGACCTTCTTGAAAACTTAAAAAACCATAATTAATGTCCATAATGAAACATTTTCTATGATGTTTGGTGGTGAAATTGTCCACTTAAATATCCTTGATGCCATGAATCATCCCTCAGAAGAATATTAAATTGTCTATGTTAATTCAATTAATGTAATACCTTCCTAGAAAAAACATACTTTCTTTCCCCCAACCCCCTTTTTGAGTTTTCAAACTTGATTTGAAATTTAGTTAATGAATCATGCATTGATTGTTGTAATGGTTTAGAAAAATGTCTTGCATGTTTTTCAATTGATTATTTCTTGAACACTAAAGACCAGATGACCATCAATGATACTGCTAAGCTTGTAAAACCTCATTCCTCGTATGAGGATGACACCATTAATCAGTTAGATGAGATTACTGTCTTATCACTTTCAGACACACTCCCAACAATCAAAAATCCCCTAAAATGTAATTAAAACAACTACCTCAAGACTTAAAATATTCCTATATTGTGAATGGAAACAGGTTGTCTGTCATTATTGTAAGTTCACTCCCTCCTTAGCCTGAATTGAAACTACTTGAGGTTTTGAGGGAGTATAAACACGATTTTGGATGGACACTTGCTGAAATTCTTGGTATTATCCCATCAATTTTCACACATCATATATTTTTAAATGATGAGGTGAAACCAATGAGGCATACCCGATGTTGATTGAACCTAAACATCCTAGATGTTAAAAAGTATTTAACAAAATTATTGGTTTCTAGAATCATTTAACCCATCTTTGACAAACAATGGGTTAGTCTAGTTCAAGTAGTTCATAAAAAACTAATCTTAGATTAATTGAAAATGAAAATAATGAATTGGTTCTAACTCGTGTATATAATAATTGGCATGTCTGTATAGACTATCATCGACTAAACCAACACCCTAGGAAGGACCATTTCCTATTATATCTCTTTGATAAGATGTTTGAGAGATTAAAGGGAAAGTCTCACTACTATTTATTTGATGGGTATTCTGGATAATTTCTGATCTATATTACCCCCAAGGATTAGGAAAAGACAATTGTTAATTGGCCCTTTGGCACATTTTCATATAAGAGGATGCCATTTGGTTTGTGTAATGCTCTAAGTAATTTCCAACGATGCATGGTTAGTATTTTTTTAGATTATAAAGATAATTTCATGGAAGTATTCATGGATGATTTCACTATTTATGTCTCCTCTTTTGATGAATGTTTGAGTAGTCTTGGTTCAATCCTACATCACTATATTGAAAATAATATTGTATTAAATTATGATAAATTCCATTTCATGGTGTGAAGAGGTATATTATTGGGACATGACATTTATGGAGATTGTATCCGAGTCGATAAATCAAAGGTGGATGTCATTTATTCTCTACCATTACCCAAAAATGGGTGGGATGTGTAGCCTTTCTTAGGTCATGCTATATTTTATCATTGTTTCATTCATGACTTTAGTAAGATTTAACTCCCCCTATCCCACTAAATCTAAAAAAAAGAATGTGCTTTTGATAAAGAATGTGAGGAATCTTTTAATAAACTAAAATGGATTCTGATATCACCCCCCTAATAATCCAAATACCTTGGCCAGATTTACCATTTGATCTCATGTGTGACACCTCTAACTATGTAGTTGGGGTAGTATTATCACAAAGGGTTTATCGATCTCCCCATGTCATTGCCTATGACTCATGTACTTTGGACCCTTTCCAATACAACTACACTACAACTGAAAAAAATTAATTACCATTGTGTTTGACTTGGATAAATTCAGGTCATACCTTTTATGGTCCAAATTAATTGTGTTCTCATACCATGCAACCCCTGATATCTCCTTAAGAAACTGAAAGTCAAACCATATATCATTCATTGGATACTCCTCCTTCAAGAATTCAATAAAGAAATTAGAGATAAAAATGGAGCATAGAATATGGTGGATGACCATATAAGTAGGATCCTCCCATCCTCAGACACTCACTCATACCCATGTATTCCCATAAATGGCATGTTTCTTAATTAGAAACTATTCTAAGTACACGATGTTATTCCTTGGTATGAAGAAAATGTAAATTATTTGGTAGCATCTTGAATTCCAACTGATTTAAAAAAAAACTAAGCTGACCATCTAAAACATGAGTCTTATTGGTACATTTGGGATGAACCCTACCTTTGGAACACATATAGAAATCATGTCCTAGGGTGTTGTGTTCCTAATATAGAGTTCCAGTTTTCCCAAGGTTCATTTATACTCTTGATTGTGGGGGTTACTTTATTCTCTAATGGACTACTCATAAGGTCTTTCATTCTAGTCTCTTTTAGACAAAACATTTTTGGGATACCCATTATTTCTATAAATCTTGTCCACATTATCAATGAATTGGGAATGCCTCTAAAAGATATTAAATTACACAAAAATCCTTTCTCTTCCATGAAAATTTTGATGTTTGTGGTATTGAATTTATGGAGAAATTTCTCAATTCCATTGGAAACTTGTACATTATTTTGGAAGTTGATTATGTGTCAAAATGGGTAGAGGTACAATCCAAAAGGACAAATGATTCTAAGAAAGTTTTGGAATTTTTGAGAACCCAAATATTCTGAATGTTGGGATTACCGAGGTTTATCATTAGTGACTAGGGTTCTCATTTCTGCAACCAAACAATGAAATATCTTTCGTGTTTGTGTGAGGTTGGTCATTGAGTGTCTACTGCTTATCAACCACAAACTGATGGTCAATCCGAGGTGTTTAATAGAGTGTTAAAAAAATTCTTGAAAAAATGGTTCAACCCGAAAAAAAATATTGGAGTCTTAGAATTTATGATTTATTATGGGCCTACCATATTGTCTTAAAAAATCTCATTGGAATGTAACCATATTGCCTATTTTTTGGAAAGATTTATCATCTCCCTATTGATATAGAGTACCGAGACTACTGGGAAATCAAACAATTCAATTATAATATTAATGGTGAAGGTATGAAAATGAAGTTATAGATTCAAGAGATGGAGGAAATGAGAAAAGATTCATATGAGAACTTCTGAACTTAGAAGAAGTGGACCAAGGCTTCCCACGAATGACACATCCTTACTTTTCAATTCTACATGGGGCTGAATGTCCTCATTTACAATGCAAGGTTGAAGTTTCATCTAGGTAAGCATCGTTCCTGCTGGTTTGGTCTATACACTATTAATAGTGTTTATCCATTTGGTGTTGTTCAGGTTACAAATGTAGAAACCAAACAAACCTTCATAGTAAATGGACAACTGATGAAACACTTTCACAAAGCCATTACAGAATTCATGAGGGAAGAACTCCAAGTTCAAGAATAAAACTACCAATTAAACTCATCATGTTTTATCCTTCCATCCCACATTCTCTTTTATTACAACGAGTACACTACACAATATCTATGTTTGGGGATGGGTACATTCATGGGTTAGTTAGTAATTTTAATTGCATTTTTTTATTTATTCTATTATTTTCCTATTGAATAGGTGTACCCCATTTCTCCCTTCAATTTTTGTGTAATAATATTAATATTTGATTCCCAATTTTTCATAGAAAATAATGCTCGCCAAATCATGGAAATTATTGAACATGCATGCGGAATTTCCCTTTTCCATATTCTTTTATCATTTTTTAAACTTTTTTTCCCAATGATGGAATGTGTGTTTTAGCATGAATTTAAAATTGAGGTGTGAATTATTCTATAAGATTGCTTGTTTTTTGATGATATAAATGGTTGTATCATTGTGAAACTTCGGATAAGAATGGTATCCTTTGTGTGAGTTATTTATGGAAAATTGTGTCACAAAATATGTCCACACATTTTATCACCCAACTATTAAGTATTATTTTTTCTTAATCAATAGAAGGTAAATACATGTTAGGTTAATATTTATCTTATTTCCAAAATGATTTTTCCATACAGTTGTTCCTTATATGATCTTTTTAATTACTGTACCGGATTGACCTATGCGTGTGTACCTATTATCTAACTATTGCATGTCCTCAAAAAACACAAAAATATGGGTTATGTCATGGTCAGGTTAAAAACCACTCTTCCTCAACATTTTATCTTATTATAACTATTAAAATTAGTGTTGTGAGGAGATCAAAAAAAATTTAAGATATGAGTGTAAAATTTATTTCAAGTCCAACTCATAAAAAAATTAAACGAGGGGAGTGGAGAAATATAGTGCGTATGAGAATATATTGGTAGGGAGATCATGGTTTTACTTCTGGTAATGCTTAATTGAGTGGGTCTTAAAACAATATTACAAAGGATGTATGACATGTTTGGTGGAAAAAATCATTTAAGAAGAATTTTTTTAAAATAACCTATATTTACTAGATAAAAAGTGGAAAGAGTTGAATGAAGTGTGTTTCTAACACACGCATGGAGAATTAGTGACATGATTATATTTTGAATTATTTTAGTACCACTAATCTACTTTATTTTTGTGTCGATAAAATTTATGGGACATCTTTTTGTATGATGACTAAGAATAACTCCTTATTTCGATTTTTCTCTTTGACCACATTGATATCAATTTTTTAATTTTTATTTAATGTAAATATTTTTTAAGTTGTGAATATCTCCATTTATATTTTTTAGAAATATTTTTTTCCCAGGATTGAAAATTTTTAGGTTTGGGGGTGTGATCGCACCGCGATTTATTATTCACTTTTACTCTTATACCACTATGTTAACCTGATTTTGTTTAAAAAAATCTAAATTTAACAAAAAATTTAACTTCATTTATGATTAAATTATTTCTTGTAAATAAATGTTAAAAAGGTTAATATCACTTTCATTTTTGGTTTCATTGAGGGTGGAGGTGATTTGGAGGACCAGAAACAAAGTTAAAGAAAATGGGCCAAATTGCGCAGTAATCCAAGAACATCAGTGGAATAAAACGCACAATGTTAATAATATGTTCATCCAATTTGGATTATATTTGTTTTATGATCTAAAATTAATTTTCATACAACTTTTATAAGGGAAACCAATCCCAAATAGTCCATCTAGTTGCCCATCCGGACTAATCTATCCAAGCCACTGAATCTGCACAATGTCAAAAGTGGTGTGCTGTATTTATTCCATATCTAGAACATTATGAATTAAAATAGTTCCAAACATTCATTGGAGATATTAAATTGGTAGGGAAATATTTTTTTAGTTTTTCCAAGTCTATATAGTGCCATTTACAAACTAAAAACTAAAATACAAGTGGAATGACCAAAACTGGCTGCCCAAAACCACTGCCCATTTTGGCTACAAAAAGGCACCATGGGCACCTCATTTGAGAAGTTTGAAACTAAAGAAAAGTTATAAAATTTTGGTGTCATAAAGGACTCCTCTATTCATCAAAATAGTTCATTAGGCCCCTATCTTCAAATGGGGATCAATGAAGAATGTGAAGTTCCAATAGATCCTTCTCCTCCTCTCGATGACAAGCTAAATAATGGACAATAATTTCAAGGGAACTACAGATACTTGGGATGTATTTAAAACACTTTTTATTCTAATATTTTTGTGTAATTTTAATTTTAAATGTTTCTCTTAATTTTAATATTTATGTTATTCTCCTATAAATTTATTTATTTTATTATAATTAAGTGAAACACTTTTTATCTCTACACCAATTGTGTTGAGATTTCAAGTGGAGATATTAGGTTGTTCTGATTGGACAACATAAATATCCTTTTCATCACAGACAATAATGATATTTCCATATTATTTTGTTTCCCTTGTTATATTTCTGAGGTCCAAACATTGACATCATAATTTTTGTGTCAAGGGTTTCTTCTTTGTGCATCATTTTACCTAAATAGCCCAAAAGCCTTCTTTTTTACTAATTTTTGATAACCCCTATTTCAAGAGATGAGGGAGAACCCTTACAAGGCCTGTAGGCTCAGAGATTACATGGACCGTAGGCTTATGAGATTACATCACCCGAAGGTCTTAGGGAATTCAACCAAAATATCTACAAGGAACTGCCCCTCCCTAGCTTCTACATCATGATAGTAACTCTCCACCTTTGCATGACCGTCTAGCTAGGCTTCCCATGCAAGAACAGGCTGGTCCAAATGGCCTATCCATACCCTCTCATTCTAAAAAATCAATTTGGCTTTGCTCTAGTGAGTGTACCTACTCTGAATCCTCTTCTAAGGATGGTCCTTTTTTGTACAGTCTGTCTGGGGCAACTCCATGTGGCCCGAAGGCCTTGAGGTGGCCCAAAGGCCTTAGAGGTGACCCGAAAGCCCTACAGACCAGATGGACTAGGTGGCCCAAAATCCTTAAGGACTCTAAGCCCAAACTGGTGTCCTAAGGTGAATAGTTCCAGCTGTTATAGTACCAAACATTAACTGATACAATAACTGCTACAATGCCTACTATAGTACAACATAGTGTACCTTCCCCTACAATACCCTCATAGTGTACAATATTTCTATAGTACCTATACAGTGTACAGTCTCTGCTACAGTACCCACACAGTGTATAGTGCTGCTATAGTACCTGCTATAGTACTGCTACAATGACCCGAAAGTATGCCTCTACCTGGTTTTGAACCTGGGGTCTCGTGGATGCACTTAAGGATAACTCACCATAAACTATCCAAGATGTATAGTGAACTTTAAATGAAATAATTCTCTTATAATTCTTAAAACACATCCATATTTTATGAACTATTAAACTCTTTATATCAAGTTATTTTCTTAAACCTGTTATCAAATCCACTCTCTACTTTTAGTAATTTTTGTTAAGAATACACACTCTAAACCTATAAATTCTCCTTGATAGATGACCTATGGTCTTTCTTATACTATAAATAAATCTTAAAAAATAATAAATTTTATTTTTCATGACAAAAAATTCACATAGTTAACTATGAAGGGTGGAAATAGAAGAACGAGTGACATCAGTTCGTGAGGCGGTCTTCCTCTGTACACACAAATTATGATTTCATGAACCATTTTATGGTAGTCACGGTGGTTTTTGGTCCAAAATTTATTATAAAAACATATCATTATATTTATGATACTGATGTTATTATATCATTATGGTTAAAAAATAATTATAGTAAGTGGAGGAAGATGTAAAATAAAAACTCTCGTTGAAGTACATTACCTCGTGTATCCTTCTAATGTTTTCACCCAAACCTTCCTAGGTTGGCTTTATTATCACAATAAAGATTCTAGAATGATATTATGGAAGTTTGGAAGTTATTTTGGAAGTTATTGGGTGAAACATAATAGTGTGAGGGTGTTAATAATAGAGGAGAGTGGGTGGCCATTTATAAGTCCGGTGAGTGGCACACTTGTATTTTTTTTGAAAAGATTCAATCATACCCACGTTTTTATTAAGAAAAAACCTTCCAAAATTGTCTATTGGAAATAATATAATGGATAAGGACGATTTATTTCCATAAAATTGGTGTTTTACATGTTTTTTGTCATTTTTAATTTTTATCTTCTTAGTTTAGCACCCTGATAAATCTATTTTTACTTTAGCCATAACAATTATTTTTTTATTATATTTAGTATTCATTTTGGTCAAAAATTAAGTTTAAATTATTAGAAATTATAAATTATTTTTATTAAGACTATGGAATCCATTTTTCAAAATTAAATTTACATAACTGGAAAATTTAAATTTAAATTTAATCTTGCATACATGATGATAAAGTGAGTTTTTTAAAAGAATGTGTCTAAATGTTTACAAAGTTTTATATCAAAATTATATATGAAAATGATTCCAAAAACATAAATTGGATTAATATATATAAATTTCACCTAATTTTACTTTAGAAACAATATATAATATAATTTAACATTATAAATAATTTAAACAATAATATAGTTTTCAATCACAATTCAGTATTTTCACTATTCATAAAAAAAGAAACTTTTCTAAAAATTCCAAAAAAATTACCAATAGGAAATTTTGATATTATAATATCAAAAATGAAGTTAATTTTATAAAATAAATTATCTAAAATTGGTAAAAATTAATTTCAAACTACGTGTGTGAAGCGTGATTAAATAATTTTTTAGAAAATTATCGTTTTCAGAAAACATTTATTTTTATTTTAAATGATTTTTTATATATAAAATAAATAGATAAACATAATTTTATATAATTTATCTATTAATATTCATTACCACCAATCAAACTTCTATGTGATAACTGTTATATTAAAAAAATATTATTTTAATAATATTTCTCATTTCTTTTAAACATAGTGTTGCATGTAATGCAAGCTAAACTCGATGTTGTGTGTGGAGAAAGATAGAATCAGTGTTTGATAAAATAGAAGATAAAATCAGTGTTGTGTTTAATGAAATACATTTAATATATTTAATTTATTGAAAAATAAATATATCATAAAGTCTCAGGGTGTTATATTTTCTTCTAGGCTTGGTATTGCATGTCACTTATGCTATCAAATAGTTTATTCTTATTTTAAAATGTTGGGGTGTTACATTCTACCCAAACTAAATAAATTAATTCTTCACAATTTAAGTACTATCTTGGTAATAAAGGTTTTTATATTTTATAATTTCTTTTTTAAAATCCCGCAACATTAAAAAAAAGTTAATAAAACATTATATAAATAAGGGAGTAATGGAAATACCTAGGTCGTATGAAATAACCCATAACTAGGTTTTCATGTTAGAAGAAATTTATGGAAATTGATGATATGGACATGAGAGAAAAGTTTAAATAATTAAAGGGAGTTATTGAGGTTATTAATAAAAATAAAGTGAATGACCAATGGAGAGTTAAGGGCCCCAAATCCATAAATATATAATCATTTTAAAAAAACATATGATTAATTGGATATGAATGTAATAGGATAAATTTTTGATTTCAAGATCCTTTTCCTAAATATGATGAATTATTTTACTATATTAGAATATATAAAAACATAATTATTAGATAAATTTATAATTCATAAACACAATTTCATCCTTCGGTTGTGCTTCGATCAATTTCTAATTCATCCCTTACTCTAAGAAATGAATATAAAAAACATGAATTTTTTATTCTTGTAGAACTAAAATTAAATTTTAACAAATAATAACATCCATAATAGAACAGAAATTAATTATTTTGACATAGAGTTAATATTATGACATACCTATTTTCATAAGTTATTAAATATGTAAAAATTTCTATATGGTGAAGTAAAACATTAATATCTAAAACCTTGTCCAAATTTCAAAATAAAAAAAATTCATAAATGGTTAACCTTATTACCTTTCCAAAATTTTAATATAAAAAAATTTAGAAATAATGTCACTAAATTTTAAAAATGAAATTATCCTTAATCTGTTCAACAATATGAAGTATCTCTTAATCTTCTCGTACCAAATATGTGAATACATTCATCATGTATTCTCTTCAAATAAGTTAATGACCTAAATTATCATAAAAAATTATTGAAAACATGCTTGATTCCTAATTCCTTAAATAAAAAATATATTATTGGATATTTTCCTTAAATCATAAAATGTCTTCAACTCCATCAATGATAGCATAAACCACTTTTTTAAAGAATCATTAATCAGTTTTATAGTTGTCAATACTATATAATTTACATTATTCATATAATTAAAATCTTTATCCAAACATCATTATCTCAACATCAAGATCATATTAAAGGTTATCTTTCCTTAAATCATGTGTTTTAAAAGAATTTAAACTTATCAGTAAATCATTTTCCAGGTCATTGGTACCATTCAATACATGCTTTTAATTCATGAATTAAAAAGCACTACAATACAATAATTATAAATTTTTCAATTCTTATAACCATGAAATCATAGATAAAATAATCAAATGAAATAAATCATGAATCCAAACACAATCACATTAGTCATTTCACTTCTTTTATGGTAATATAAAAATCTTTACCCAGATTCAATTGCTTGTTTTGAGGTATATTCCTTTAACACTTGTGGAATTCATTTTCAGAGTGCCCCATCTCTTTATAGTTAAAGCATTGAACAATGAAAACCTTTTTATTTACCTATTAATCATGAGAATGGTGTCCTTTTCCCCCTCACATGAATCAAACTTTTTTTCCATTTAAGCATATACCAAGGTGTTTCCTTCCACAATTATCACATGTGGTAAAATCATTCTTTCCCTTCTTCGCTATATCTATCTTTTTATCTATCATCATATTCTTCTCTTACATCACTTTGAAGACATAATACTTAGAGAATTACTTCTATATATTTTTAGAACATGATACTATGTCCTCATATGATGATAAGTTTTCGGATATTAGTTCCCTTTGAAATATTGTCTTAAAACTATTAAATAAATGATCATTAAAACTATTTGTATTGAATACATTGATGTGGTTACCATTAAATCTTCTATGTGACCTTTCTGAATGATGACATACACTAGATTAGATCATATAATTATAAAACATAATGTATAATCCTAAAACTAGTGAAATAATTTACATATATAGTAACATTATGCATAACTATTCTCATAATCATAAACATGGTTTCTTTGGGGATATATTTATTTTAAAATCATTAAAAATGGTTTTTTAATAATATCTAAATTATTCTAAGCATATTCTTAAGGAGTGTCAAACCATGTGCTTTTGAAGGGCCGTTGTTGGGTACCAGGTGGTGATTAGGTCAGGGCCAATTCACCTTTTCTAGAGTTATTACCCATTGGTACCTTTATTTGAGAACCACATCCACTTATAGTATCTAGATAGGGATGTATTCATACGAAACCCAGATAATATATTCCTTACCAAAACTTTAGGATGTTATTATATACTATCCTCAAAGTCTATCACAGGGTTATGTTCCATAATGTAGGTTTTCATTAATATACTTCCCAAGGTTTACACTAAACTTCCTTTGATACCAACTATAGAGACCCCAATCCAGGAATCCTAGAGTTGGTGTCTGTTTGGAATACAATACAATGAATCACATTCTGAATGACTAGATAGTTTAGTATTCATGGTAAACTAGATACATATGTAATTTCCTTATTATATTTTTAATAGAAAATAAAACATAATATATAACAAAATAAAATGAAATGAATCCATGAAACCTAATTTAAATATGTCTTCTACATATCCTATGGAAAAAAATAAGGGTGATATCAAATTCTCTATAAGGGTTAAATACATCAGAATCTATCATTAAATAGTAATCATAATCAACATGGAAAAGTAAATAACTAAATAGAAATTTCATTTAAATAATCAAAATATCATTTTAAGATAAGGAATAATCAATATGAAAAGGAAAATAACTAAAAGAACATTTAATTTAATTAATAAAATGATAATTAAATGTATCCATATATAATATCATAGTGAAAATATCATGGTTAATAATAATAACTCAATTTTCAATGAATTAAATGCTTAATTATTAGAAGTAACTTCTTAGAAACATGATATCTATATTATCAAGACCTTTTTTAAGAAAATTTAAAACTTATGGTTACAAATTAATGTAGTTTGTCTAACCATACTTATACTTTCAATACCTTTCACAATAAAGTTTAAAACTACTAGATACAAACTCATAGGGTTTGGACAACTAATTTGTCTCATGATACCCGTTGATGCATATATTGGCTATCTATAACCAGGTCCCACCCATGTATTTCAAGTATAAACCATTCCCAATGTATCAAATAATTGATTTAATTTATTGAGAATGTTTCTATTCATCAAATATTCATATTGAGTAAAAGGTAAAGATTTATTAACTATTACCCAGTTAATCAAATAACTTTTAAAGTACATATTGTTTGAAAAAATGGTATACTGTTTAAAAATAATCATATACATCCTACAAGAATATTTATATTTAATATAAATGTAATTATGAAATATAATTGATCACAAAAAAAATTATTGTTTCAAGATAATGTTAACAATCACAAAAGAATGTTAGATTATGCAATAAAATCTATCAGTTGGTAATTTTGATTAAAATATCCTTGGATGAAATTATTAAAAGTGAAACTTAAAATACCCTAAATTAGGAATTAATAATTATATTACATGTCAAATGAAAATTATATACACCACATAAAATTAATTTGGTGCATAATAACAAATAAGTCACAATGAAATGTAAATTGAGACGAAATCCCTTATGTTTCACTTCATTTTGAATAAATGTTCATTAACCTATACTATAATGTGTTTAATAAAGTTATTAATTTATAAAATAACCATGATAATATTTATAATATCATATATTATCCTTTTATATCATCTTATCAGTAATTCGTTGATAATCATTCATTATTTTTAATGTTTTCAGTGTTAATTACCTTTTTTTAACATGTATGTTTCATCCTGAAAGTTATTTTTCTTACACATATTGTATAGTTTAATCATCTATAAAATAGTAATAATGAAATTAATTTCATATTTATAAATAAATTTTAGTTTTAAAACTAATCATTAAATTTTTTTTATGAAAAATGTAATATTTTTTAGTCCTAGAGACGCATGGTTATATGTATGCACGAGTAACGTTTCCATTTTTCAATGATCATTATGGAAAATAAGTAAGTAATATTTTATTTTTAAAGAATTATATTAAGTTCATATAAAAAATATTATTTCCTTAAATGTACTTATATATGTCATCCATGTGGTGTGGTGATGAAAAGGGAGCCACATCACTTCATGAAGGTGGAAGTTCACACATACACGAATGATGTTATCATCCTTAAGTGAGTGAAAATATAAAATCATATATTATTTTTACAGAATGATAAATATGAAATTTATATAATAATTATTTCATATATATAACATTTAATAATTAAATTTGTCATTATCACGATCCATGTGAATCATTAGTGAAAGAAGAATTATATTACTATACGAGGCGTTAGTTCCCCGTACACATGAGTGACATTATCGTATCTCCTATGGTTTGTTAAGTAAAAATTTATAGTTGATATAATGACTTAATAGGTAAAATTATGTTATAAATATCACATATATACTTTATATCTATCATCGTAACAAACTGCAAAAGTTGGTAATGGAAGAATGAATGACATTGGTTTGTGAGATAGTAGTCCGTTGTACAAACAAATGATTTGATTTCATAAAACATATTTTTTGAAGTAAATGTGGTTGTAGGTCATGAAATTATTATAAAAAATATATTTATATAGAATATATTTATATTATTATATTATTATGGTTTAATTGTAATTTAATATGGTGGAGGAATAAATAAAATAAAAATTCTCATTAAAGAACTTTACCTCTTCTTAGGGTATAATCTTTATGTTTCCACAAAATCCTTACTAGGTTATATTTATTACAAAAATAAGGCTTCTAGGATGAGAGGAAGAAACATTTGAAGTTATTTAGAAATGTATTTTATGAAAAAAATGGTGTGAAGGTATTAATAATAGAGGGGATGGGTGACCTTTTATAAGTGAGGTGAGTGGCACACTATTACGTTCTTGGAAAGATTCAATAGTACCCATGTTTTTATCATGAAAAAGATTCAAAAATGGTCCATTATAGATCCTAAAAGATATAATTTAAAAATATAGCCATAAAAGGGTGTTATATATGTTTTTGGGTCATTTTTAACCCTTATCTTATTAGTTTAACAACATGGTAAATCTACTTTTACCTTAACCACAATAATTAATTTTTACTATTTTCACTATTAATTTAGGTAAAAAATTAAGTTTAAAGCATTATAAATTATAAATTATATTTATTATAATTTTAAAATAAAATTTCAAAATTTAATTCATTTATGTTTCAAATTTTAATTTAAAATTAATACCCCAGATGTGATGAGAAAATGGGGTTTTAAAGAGAAAATGTCCAAAAGTTTACAAAGTTTTTATATAAACATTCAATATGAAAATGATTAAAATGATGATAATTAGATTAATTGATATAAATTTTATATTATTTTACTTTAAAAGTAATTTAAAATATAATTTAACATTATAAATAATATAAATGAAAATACCTTTTTCAATTTAAATTTAGTAAATTCACTATTCATCAAAAAAAGAAACTTTTTAGAAAAATCCAAAAAATTCCTTCTATGATAATTTTAATATTAAGATTTCAAAAATTATTTTCATTTTTTCAAATAAATTTTCTAAAATTAGTAAAAATCAATTTTAAATTATGTGCGCAAAATGTGATTAAACCATCTTTTAGAAAAATACACTTTTTTTCAGAAAACATTTATTTTTATTATAATTGATTCTTATTTTATATCTAATTTAAAGAATGCATCATAATCACAGGTCAAGGATAAATACAAATAAATCATGATTGAAAAATTCCCATAAATGAATAAGGATTACTAACTATCCAAAAATTATGTCTTTTAAAACTAAAAATTACGCAATTTATTGGAGTACTATATAATTCTTGGTGCACCCATCACTTTAATTTCATTTTCATGCTTATGTGTACCATATAGATCATAAAAGATGGAATTGATTTACCCAATTTTGTTACACAATCATGGAGTTGGGAATATATAAATTTACGTCCCAATTAAAATAATTATAAGGGAATAAAGGTTAACACCCTTGATAAGAAGTGGGTATAGATATTAACTAAACATTTGTCTGGCATGAAAAATCGCAGTGACATTTTAGCAACATAACGTGGGAGTATAAATGATAATTTAAGGGATTAATGAAATTGGAAGGGTATCTAGTAATTTAGGTATCATTGGGTCAGTACCAGGGATATAAAAAAACATATCCCAAAATTAGGAATTGGAAATTGAATTTATAAGATAATGAATAAACTTGAATAAAGAGGAGAAAGAAAATATCCCTTACCTTATTAGTGTGACTTCAAATGATTAAGAGGTTGTAACTACCCAAAAATTCATTAGGGAAAATTCATCTTGGTCTATTTAAATTTCTTATTATGGTTATGTAAAGCATATGCACTTATTTGGTTCTATGTTCTGGATTTTAAAATACCATTTGGAATTGTGACCGTTGCTAATATATCCGTTGAATAGTGATCACATGATTAGTATAAATATAGGGATTTAAAAAATCCAATTTACTCAGAAAAAGGAAGTGATGGCCTCATCTAGTAGACTTACCCCATACTAAGCCCATTTTTCAGATCACATAAAGGAGGTGCCCTCATTGGACTTTTCTCTTGACCATGCCCAATACGAGCTAGAATACGTTAAGCTCGAGTGGAACCACCTATGAGAGAAGTGGATGTTGATAGAGATTATCACTCAATAAATGTTATCCAAGCCACCCCAAGAGTCTTTCACCATCGCTCACCTTACCCTATGGCCTTATGGGGGTATTTTGAGGGGTTATGTAACATGACCCGAGTACGAGGATTATGTACATTATTCTTGTATAGATAATATACATTCTTTTTATTATTGTTACTTTGTAAATAGTTTTTAAAGCACAAAGAGTATTTTTAGTTAATATTATACTAAGATATCTATTTTGATGAATTAATGAATTTTTTAATTAAATACTATTTTAATAAATTAGTATTATTATTATTATTAAATAACTTATTATTAAATATAAATGATTGTATAATTTTATGTATGCAATTGTAATTTTTATTAAAGTTTGAATGTTTTTTTTGTCAAAACTGATGAATTTTAGATAAATGTGAGTTTTTATTTTAAAAATAACACTTCACATATTTAAAAAATTATTTATATAAAATGAATATTATTTTTAGAATCAGTATGTCAAAATTATCCTATGGTGAATTCTTCATAATTTTCTGGGACAGTAAAATTTTTGGGTAAAAATTAAATACTGTTTAAATATATAATGTGTTTTATAACATCACAATGAACCAATAGTGATGTAGTAAAATACTATAAACATTTTTTCGGCCAATATATTTTTTACCATTAAAATAATAAGATTTTGGGTTTGTTGGATTTATTTTTCAAATCTTTAGAGGACCCTTGAAGGCTTATAAAACATTTTGCCTTTTTAAATTGTTTTCTTGGAAAGTGTGACTCGTCTACACATAAGAAACCCTATTATTTTAAGATGTTCATCTATTTTACTTATAAAATATTGTTTTACACTCCCCTTTGGAAAAAATCATGGGAAAAACCATGGTCTGGTTTTTGGTTTTTATTAGTTTAATATGTGGTGTTCCAAACCTAAATAATAAATAATTCCCACTCCTTTCCTATATAAACCCATCCAAGATCCCACTTCTTATTCACTAAAAACATTTGGAGTTTGTGAAAACTCTTCCATCCTCTCTCTATAATCCTCCCAAGGTTCCCCAAGCTCCCAATAAGCCTCTCTCAAGCCTCTCCAAAGCCTTTGGGATCACACTTCGAAGTAAAGGATTCCTGCCTTCCTCTTTTTATCCATGTTTATTAATACTGTTATTACCTTTTATTTTAAATTATAAATGTTGGGGTATGATTTAGAACCTCCAAAATAATCTTCTATTTATGTTTTAATGATGAGAGACTCCTTTCTCTTTCATTAAATTCCTCCCATGTACACCTATTACCATGCCAAAATTCTGTAAGGAATTTCTCTCTCCTCATTTACATTCAAGAAATTTTTTTGTATTATGAACATAAATTCCATTATTTTTTTGGGACATGTATCTATATGACCCTATTACTATCCAATTCATGTAAGTATTATGAGACCCCCCTTTACCTCTCATAAACCATTTTGATGAGTTCTTATGTCACGTCGTTACACTGCCGAAATTGCACCGTGATTTCCCAAGCCAATGTCATTGTGTAGTGAATACCATGCCCATTTATCTATCAACGGTATTCAAATTTATGCACATTTACTTACTATTTAAATAGTTTCATGTATTAATTCCACACTCCCTTATCGTGGAATAAATTATTATGTTTAATGAATCCATGTTTAAGATCCATGTGGCACACTAATGCATGAAATGAAATGATTAAGAAGGGTACACCCTGATAACGCTCCAATGCATTAGGTAAAGTATAGTATCCTGATACTCCATGTTCAATGAGCGTTGACTCATGCTAATTTAAGTGCAATGAGGGTTTACTCGTGCTTTATGTGCAATGAGGATTTACTCATGCTCCATGTGCAATGAGCCTTAGCTCATGCTAATTCCATGTTAACTGTTGTTTCCACATCTCCATGTTATGATTTTCATGATTTATCATGACTTTATGTTCATGTTTCTCTTTTGATCCATTGATATAACTATTATCTAAAATGTATTGTATTCCTCATGTTATTCCATGTCTATTCCCTTACTAGGCTTTATAGCTCTCCCTTTTCTTATACATGTCATCATGTTATCCCATGCAATGATAAGTACGAGGAAATATAATGGTCATGTAAAAGATGTTTTCAATAAATATGTTGTGTTTAATGTTTTAAGTTGTTATGTAATGTTCCTAATACCCAAATACACTATAACTCCCGATCTTCCATGTTATATATAGTGAAGAGTTTATGTAATAAATCACGTTTAAGTGTTTAATAAAGAACAGGGTTGTTATAGTTGGTATTAGAGGACAAGTTTAGTTATTTTTGGGATTAAGATTAGAAAACCCTAGTGAAGACTTAAAGACAAGACTATGTATAATAAAAACATCCCTATTTTTTGTGTGTATTGACCAAGTTGTTTATCAATCAAATACATCCCGGTCTGGATATGAGCGTGTAGAGGCGGCTCTAAAACAGATGTACCAAGGGGTGAAAACCCCAACAAAGAGTTTTAGGCTTTACCCTGGGTATCTTGGTACATGACAATTGGCCTTTCTGCACTCTTGGTTATGAAACTCCCAGGGTATATGCATTGAAAAATTCAAAATCTTAGTATGAACCATTATTAAGGGAATTTAAAATGATTCCCCTAAAAATATATGTTAGAAAGTAGATCCTAGAGAACATAAATTGAAGCTTATAGATTCATTAGTTAAGGAAATAAAATATATTTATAAGTCAGCTGTTTTGTCCTTGGATTACCCTTTATGTGTTACCCCTAACATTCTTTTTTATTCTAGATAATGTCCGGTAATATGAGGAATCATGCTAACAACCGATGTGATGATCTATGTGATGACTAAACTAATGAGATACCCAATCCGATGGGAGTTGGAATCATGAACTTTGTCACAATTATCTCATAGTTAACTCAAGATTTGAATAGAAACATGGGTTAAGAATAATATTAAACATCCCCTAAGAAAGAACAAGTCAATATCGAGAGCTTCATGAGACCAAGTCCTCCTACATTTAAAATATCATCTGATATATCAATCATCAAACAATGGATCAACTCCACTGAAAAGATTTTCTCTATCCTTCAATGTTCTGAACAAGAGAAGGTTCTTCTGGCTACTTATCATATGAAGGGTGAAGCCGATCAATGGTTGGAATTTATAAAAAATATGAATCCTGATGAAGATATCGAGTCATTGGAATGGAAGAATTTACGAATTATGTTTTTGGATAAATCTTTTCCGTGCACCCTCCAACTTAATATAAAATGGGAATTCCTATTCAGAAAAAAGATGACGAATCCATCAGAGCATACAAGGAAAACCTCAAATGTATTACCCGATATGCCTCTGACTTTGTCAATACCCCCAAATTCATGGTTTACCACTTCTGTGGTGGGCTGAAATCTAGCATTCGGAAAGCCCTGACAATCTGTGACTTTAATAACTCTGAGGAAATTTTCTGATGTTCCCTCAAGGTCGAAATAGAGATTGGTGAATCTCATGGGTATCATGGGGATAAGAATAATAAGGTGGATTTAAATTATTACGTTCTAATGGATAAATACAATTCTGTTAAGAAGATCCAACACCCCACTTAATAAAGGTGCGGAAAGAAGCACCTCAGAAATTTCTTGAAGGGGATGAGGAAATGATTTCGGTGTGGAAGAGAAGGACACCTAGCTATTAACTGCCGACAAGAAAAACCTACGCTACGATATAGGATAGGTACACTCCGTTTGAATCGCAACATGTTTTTCATTGCTTCAACTGCAAAGAACCAGGGCATCCGGCAAATCAGTACCCTAAGACAATGGTTTTAGGAGGTAACCAACAACATCCAAGGCAGTAAGGGCGATCTTTGTCCATCACTACTACTAAAGTGAACCCTGACAATGAAGTGGTGATAGGTACGCTAGTTATTCATTCAAGAATAGTGAACATACTTTTTGATTTAGGTTCTATGCATTCTTTTATATATCAAAATTTTCATAGAACAATCCCAACACCACCACAAATCATGGAAGTAAAGATGTCGGTGAGTACAAAAAATGGGGAAATCATTGCATCCCATGAATATAACTCCCCCAATCCTAATCGATGGATTGAACTTCCTGGAGAACCTCATTATACTCCCTCTAGTGTAATTTTATGCAATTCTTGGCATGGATTGGATTTACCTATATAGAGCCAACATAAATTTCTGTGAGAGGGAAATCACTCTCCATGTGGAGAATCGACCCCCTATTCTGTACAAGTGAAAGGAGGAAGATGAATATTCTTTAGCTCCATCATCTCAAGCATGGATATTATTGCCTTATGAGCATGCGTATCTGGCTAAGATGATTGAGTCTAAGGAGGCAACCATCCATGAATACATGTCTATTGTGAGGGAATTCGTTGAAGTGTTTCTTGAGGAATTTCCAGATCTTCCTCTTAGAAGAGATGTTGAATTTTCAATTGATCTTAAACCTGGGGCATTACCAATATCCAATACTCTATATAGAATGGATGTTTTGGAGCTTGAGGAGCTAATGAAACAACTACATGAGAATCTAGATAATGGTTTTATATTCCCAAGTGCTTCACCATGGGGTGAACCAGTCCTCTTCATCAAGAAAATGGATGGGCCAATGCGCCTTTGCATCAATTATCATAAGCTTAACAAAATCAGGATAGGAACAAGTATCCTCTCCCACTAATTGATGAATTGTTCAATCAGCTATGTGGAGAAAAATACTTCTCCAAGGTGGATTTTTGGTCAAGATATTATCAAGTATGGGTGAAGAAGGAAGATATCCCCAAAACCACTTTTCGTACATGATACAAGAACTATGAATTCATAGTAATTCCTTTTGGACTCACTAATGCTCCATAAATTTTCATGGACTTGATGAATATAGTCTTTAGAGATTACCTCGACAAATTTGTGGTAGTATTTATTGATGATATTATAATATACTTCAAAACCAAGGAGGATCATGAGGAGCATCTTAGAACTGTACTAATGACCTTGGAAAAGGATAATCTCTATGAAAATTACAACAAATATGAGTTCAAGTTGAAGGATGTATTATTCTTGGGACATATCATCACATGAAATGAGATATATGTGGATCCCTTCAAGACATCTAAAATAGAGGGATGACAGAGGCCAACGTTTGTAATGAATATCCATATCTTTTTGGGGTTAGCTGGAAATTATTGACGATTTGTGAGAAATTTCTCGCGATTTTCCAACCCTCTTACCAAGATAACTCAAAAGGGATCAATGTTTTATTGGAGTTATGAATATAAAGAAAGATACAAGGAGTTGAAAAAGAGGCTTATCACTGTGCCGGTACTCACTTTACCCACAATTAGAGAACTTTTTTTGGTATTTAGTGATGAATCAAAGAAGGTCTTGGGATGTCTGTTGATGGAAAATGACAAAGTCATTGGCTATGCTTCAAGGAAACTGAATTTTCTTGAGCAGAATTATCCAACACATGATCTGGAGGTGGCTTCAATTATCTTCTCTTTAACAATTTTGTTGAATTATCTCTTTGGAGGGAAGTGTAAAATATATACGGACCACAAAATCCTGAAGTATATATTCAGATATAAAGAGTTGAACACACACCAATTAAGATGGTAAGAGATGATCAAATATTATGACTGCTCAATCCATTACCACCCTAGGAAAGCGAACAAGGTGGAAGATGCTCTAAGTAGAAATGACTCGATGATTCAATCATTGATGAGAAATGATAAGGATCCAATCTTATTAGAGTTGATGAATACAAAAATGGTAATCATAAAGAAGGGAACATCATCAATCCTTTCACAAATTATTTCTCAATTGTCTCTTTTGGAAATGTTAAAGGATGCTCAAATGGAAGATGGAGGAATTCAAAAGAAATTGGAATCTATCAGAAAAGGGAAATCCTTGGAGTTCAATGTTAATGAATAATGAATTGTGATATTTGGGAAAAGACTATGTGTTCCATCAGGTCTGGAGCTGAAGAAGGAACTTTTGGATGATGCACATAGTTCAAATTTCTCGATTCACCCAAAAAACAAAAAGATGTATCAAGATCTATGAGAGTATTATTGGTCGGATAATATGAAGAAGGATATCATTGATTATACATCAAAGTGCCTGGTGTGTCAGCAAGTGAAGTAAGAGAAGAAAAAGTTTAAGGGGATGATGCATCCATTTCCCATACCAAAATGGAAATGGGAGAATATCAGCATAGACTTTGTCATTGGACTTCTAAATATATCCAAAGGCAACAATGAAATCTGGGTTGTTGTGGATCGTCTTACAATGTCTACACACTTCATTGTAATTCAGAAGGATTTCTCATTGGATCAACTGGAATGGATATATATCAGTGAAGTGGTAATGATGTATGGATTTCCACTATCTATAATATCCGATCAAGATCCAAGATTCGCCTATAAGTTATGGAATAGTATTCAACATGCTCTAGATACTGAGCTGAACATCAGTATGACTTATCATCCTCAAACTAATGGCCAATCTGAGCAGTCTGTCCAAACACTTGAGGGCATGTTGAGAGCGTGCTCAATGGACTTGAAAGGACGATGGGATAAACATCTTCCTCTGGTTGAGTTCTATTATAATAATAGTTTCCACTTGAGCATCCAAATGGAACTTTATGAAGCCCTATATGGGAAGAGGTGTAGAACACCGACATGTTGGAATGAAGTTAGTGAGCGTAATCTGCTTGGATCAGAAATGGGCGAAGAAATGGTGGAGAAAGTAAAAACCATTCAACTTCATATCAAGGCATCCTAAAGTCAACAGAAGAGTTATGTGGATAACCGTCGATGATACCTTGAGTTTAAAGTTGGAGATATGGTATTTATATGAATATCTCCATGGAATAAGGTCATGAGGTTTGGAAAGAAAGGGAAGTTAAGTCCCAAGTACATCAGCACCTTTGAGATTCTTAATCGAGTCGAGGTTGTGGCCTATAGACTAGTACATCCACCTACCATGGAAAAGTACATAATGTATTTCATGTATCCCTCTTAAGTACATACATACGAGACCCTTCATATGTACTCTGTTTAAAGGTAGTATAATTAGAGGATGATCTTTCTACGAGAAGAAACTAATGAAGATCTTAGATCATAGAGAAAAAGTTCTACGAAATAAGAAAATGGCCCTCATCAAGGTGTTGTGGAAAAATCACATGTTTGAAGAAGCGACATGGGAATCAGAAGAAGTTATGAATCAGAGTTACCCACATCTGTTTTAGTGTAGGAAAAGAAAATTTTTAGGGAGAAATTTCTTAAGGGGGGAAGATTGAAAATACCCAAAAATTCATTAATAAAAATTCATCTTGGACTATTTAAATTTCTTCTTACGGTTATGTAAAACGTGTGCACTTATTTGGTTTTATGTTTTGGATTTTATATTACCATTGAAAATTATGATCATTTCTACTATAGCCATTGAACATTGATCACATGATTAGTATAAATATAAGGATTTAGGAAATCCAATTTACTCAAACAAAAGAAATGATGGTCTCATCCAGTAGACTTTCCCAATATGAAGCCCATTTATCAGAGCTCAGAAAAGAGGTGGATTCATTAGGCATATCTCTTGACCAATCCCAAGATGAGCTTGAACACAGTATGGTTGATCAGAACCGACTATGGGAGAAGTGGAAGTTAATAGAGATTACCACCCGAGCGATGCTATCGGAGCCACCCCAAGAGTCTGTCACCATCGTGCACCTTACCATAAGGTATTATAAAGGTGTTTTAAGGGGTTATGTAACAATTCCCTAGTACTACAATTATATGCATTATATTTGTATATAGAATATACATTGTTTTTATTATTTTTACATTGTAAATAGTTTTTAAAGCACAAATAGTATTTTTAGTTAATATTCAACTAAGAAATATATTTTGAAGAATTAATTTTTTTTGGAATTAAATAATATTTTAATAAAATATTATTATTATTATTAAATTACTTATTATTAAATATAAATGATCTTATAATTTTGGGTATGCAATTGTTATTTTTATTAAGGTTTGAAAGTTTTTATTGTCAAAACCCTTGAATTTTCGATAAATATCAGTTTTTATTTTAAAAATAAAAATTCACATATTTAAAAAATTATTTAGTTAAAATGAATATTATTTTTTTAATTATGATGTCAAAATTACCCATTGGGGATTTTTTCATAATTTTCTGAGATAGTCGAATTTTTGGGTAAATATTAAATTCCGTTTAAATATATAATGTGTTTTATGAAATCCTAAGGACCCAATAGTGACATAATAAAATACTATAAAAATTATGTTTAGAAAATATATGTATTACCATTAAAATAATGTGATTTTGGATTTTTCTAATTTTTTTTAAAAAGATTTAGTGGACCCTTCAAGGCTTATAAAACATATTGTCTTTTTAAATAGTTTTCCTTGAGAGTGTGACTCACCTCTATACAAGAAAACCTATTATTTTAAGAAATTTGGACATTTTACTTATAAAATATTGTTTCCCCCTCCCCTTTTGAAAAAATAATGAGCAAAAACCATGGGCTGGTTTGTGGTTTTGATTAGTTTAATGTGTGGTGTCCCAAACCTAAATAATAAAGAATTTCCTCTCATTTCCTATATAAACTCACCCAAACTCTCACTTCCTACTCACTAAAAACCTTTTGAGTTCATCCAAACTCTTCCCTCCTCTCTATATAATCCTCCCTAGGGACCCAAATCTGCCAAGAAGCCTCTCTCAAGCCTCTCCCAAACCTTTGGTATCACACTTCCAAGTAAGGGATTCCCACCTTTCTCTTTTTATCCAAGTTCTTAATATTATTATGACCTTTTATTTTCAATTATAATTGTTGGGGTCTGATTTATCACCTACCCCATACTTTAATATTTTTTTAGTGATGAGATACCTTTTTATCTCTCACTAAATTCCTCCCATGTACACCCGTTACCAAGCCGAAATTCCATAAGGAATTTCTCTCTCCTCATATATATTGAAGAAAGTCTTTTGTATCATGAATCTAAATTTTATTAAATTTGTTGGGAAATGTATCTATATGAACAAATTAATATATATTTCATGTATATATTATGAGACACCCTTTTTTATCCCATAAACCGTTTTGATGAGTTCTTATGTCATGCCGTTATGCTGCCAAAATTGCACCTCAATTTCCCAAGCCAAATTCATTTTGTAGTGAATACCATGCCCATTTCTCTATCAAGGGTATTCAACTTTATGCACATTTACTTATTGTATAAATAGTTTCATTTATGAATTACACACTCCTTTATTATAGAATAAATGATTATGTTTATTGAATCTATGTTTTATGATCCATGTGGAACCCTTATGCAAGACATGAAATGATTAAGAAGGGTGCACCCCGATAGCACTCCAATACATTGGGTAAAGTACAGTGTCATGATACGTCATGTGCAATGAGTGTTGAATCATGATAATTCAAGTACAATGAGGGTTTAATCTTGCTTCATGTGCAATGAGGATTTACTAATGCTCCATGTGCAATGAGCCTTGGCTCATGCTAATTCAATGTTAACTATTGTTTCCACATCTCCATGTTATGATTTTCATGATTTATCATGCCTTTATGTTCATGTTTCTATTATGCTCCATTTATATACCCATTTTCTTATATTTATTGTATTCCTCATGTTATTCTATGTTTATTCCCTTACTGGTCTTTATAGCTCACCCTTTTCTTATGCATGTCCTCAGGTTATCCCATTTAATGCTAAGTATGAGGGAATGTAGTGGACATGTAAATAAATTCTTCAATAAAGATGTTGTGGTTTATGTTTTAAGTTGTTATGTAATGTTCTTAATCCCAAAATAAACTAGACCTATCGATCATTTATGTTGTATCTAGTTTATATTTTATGTAACAAATCATGTTTAAGTGTGTAATAAAGAACAAAGTTTTTATAGACGAGATTCTTTAGAGATTAGGGGAATCTTGAGAGGACTATAGAGAGGGTATGGAATATTAATAACATGATCCAAGGATTTTTAGTGAATATAAATGGGATATTCAGTGGGTTTATAAAAGAAATTAGTGGGTATTTTTGTTATTATTTCTCAAACTTATGTTTTGGACTCTATATAATAAAGTAATAAAAACCAAAAACCTTCCCATGGTTTTTGAGCATGGTTTCTGAAAAATGGGAGTGGTTTTAGTTATTTTATTAGGTAAATGTCCAAAATTAATAAAATAATACTCGTGCTATGGTGGAAGTTAATTATACTATTAAATAAATGATTTGAAAACCTTAAATTATATTAATGATTATAGAGGATTATTAAAGGCTTTATAAAATAAATAAAATAAACAAAAAATCACATTATGTTAACTTTAAAAACATTTATTTGGTTGTTTATACCATTTATAATATTTATTACATCACTTTTAGTTCACTATGATGTCATAATACACACCTTATATTTATTCGAAATTCAATTTTTACCCCAAAATTAGACTATCATAGAAAAGTTTGAAAGAATAACCATTTGATAATTTAAAGATTATAATTCCAAAAATAATTTGAATTTTATGAAAATAATTTTCTAAATAATTTTTCTTTCTATTCAAAAATAAGAAGTGACATTTATTGAGAAATAATGGGTCTCTAATAATAACAGTTTTCAAACCCTTATAAAAATTACATTTTACTTCAAAAAATTATATTATCAATTAAAATTTTCAATAATAATATAATAATAATATTCTATTAAAATATAATTTGTTTAAAAATCCTTTAATTCATAAAAAAGATTCTTAATTGAAATTTCATATTACACAAAAATACAACTCGTGTTTTATCATGTCAAAATATATATTTTTTCAAACTGGTTGGTTTATCATTTATAAATTAAAAAAATAAAAAATAAATATAATCGTAATTTCAATGACAAGTAAATATAAATATTCATACTTTTATGTTTACTTTGTTTCTAGTCTTTGTTAAATAAATTTTAACCTTAATTAACAAATTTTCATTTTACGGTGGTGATAGATGTTGACAACCATTTCTATTTGTATTGTTCTTAAATTATGTAGAACTTATTACCTAATATTAATTATTATTATTCAAAATGTGGGATCAATTTTATCACAATAAATTCACATATGTGGCAACTTTTAATTTAAAATAAAACCCTCAAGCACGATGTAATGTAGTTTTATAGAAAATCCATTTTTAAGGAAAAATTGATTTTACTTTAACTATATAATTAGAAATATTTACTAAATTAATTTAAATATATATATATATAAAATATAAAAAATAAATTTAAACAAATTATCAGCAGGGTATATTTTAATTAATTATAATGGTAAAACATTATGGATTTTAGAACTGTTTTTTGATAAATGTGTTTTAAATCCTAAAAATGAACATATATTAACATATTGTATAAGGATGATTTAAATGTAAATAATTTAATTAAATATAACAAAATAATATTAATTTTACCTTTAAATAAAATTAAAATAATAATTTTACTTTTAAATCAATCCATTTATCAATGTAAATGACAAATTTACATAAAAATATTATTTTTACTATTCACTCAGAAATCTATATTTTTTTGAAAAATCTCCAGTTTTCACCCAAAGCCAATTTTTATTTTAGGATATCAAAAATGGACTTTTTTTTATTTCAAATACATTTTCTAAATTTTCTAGAAAATAATTGTAATATTTATTAAAATAAATAATTTTTTCTTTTGAAGAAAACATATTTTGATGAATGAAAAGTCATTACCAAAAATTGATTGATTATTTACTAAGAATTTATCAAATATATTTTTGACATATATATATATACATACATGAATATATTTTATAATTTTTTTAATCCTAATTATATCTAGAAATTAAAAATAAAGGTTAAAATAGTCATATTTAAATAATAATTGTTTTTTTGGGTTTGGTGTTGCATATCACATATGATATCGTACAAAGTTTTACTTTTTAAAAACTCAGGGCATTATATTCTTTCCCCTTTAGTAAATTTTATCCTCACAATTTGAATATGATCTTTTTAAGAAATTTTTTCATTCTTGAAAATAGATTAATTGAAAACTGACATCAGAAAAAGTGTTAATAAAGCATTCACGTGAAAAGAGATAAAGGGAAGAATAAAGGTTAACACATAACAAGGTTTATAAGTAGAAGAACATTAGTGGTAAGTGAAAACATAGACATGGAAAAGAAAACTAGCACCAAATAACTAATAGAGTGTGATAGAGAATATGGTCAATTGAACTTAAATGAACACAAAACTATAAATCTTTGATGGATTAAATGAACACCAATTCATTGAAAATGTCATAATATGAAAAAAATTTGGTTTTAAGATTATATTCCTAGAGTTTAGAAATTAATTTACTATCTAGAAAAGAAACATAAGAAATTATACTTTCTTAAAAAGTATAATTTCATCATTTAATTAATTTCCACTACAATATCATCTTAATATCCAAATTATGAGAACTCGAGATGATGTTTTTTAATGATTGAAGCAATAAAATATGCTTTTAACGAATCACATAATCCACCAAAGAATAAAAAACTAATTACACCTATTCAAGAAATAGACTAGAATAAAGGGAAAGTTAGGGATGAGTATTTTTATACTATTAAACACATAAACAAGAATCCAAAAAAATTAAAGGAATAACTTATAAATGACTTGTATTTCCTGAACTTATGAATTTCTAGGCTTCAATATCTGTTATCCGTGATCTATCTCCTAACATATAGAGTTATGAGAATTTTATTTCCTTTACTAATGGTTCGTAATGATCTTGTGAATCTACCAAAGAATATCCCTCAGGATTTTCAAACCAGTTGTCCATAAAGGCCCATTGTAATGCACAAGTTCTCTGTCGAGTCTAGATCTACACTATGTTTTTTCAGGTTTTACCCCTATGTACCTATGTTCTAGAGCCACATCCACTTGTAGTATCTAGACATGGATTTATTTGTTTTATAGACAACTTAATCTATATTTTTTAAAATTTTACGACATTTTCTTATACTTAGTTTTATCCATAAGGCTTTATCTACAGTTTTATAATCCTAATCCCAAAATATCTAAACTTTACTTTGATATAAAATATGAAGATCCTTCTATTTATTACACATTTGTTATTTATTTAAAACATAAAATTGTATATAATACAACCTCGGATATCAATAATTCTAGTGTATTTGATAATTAGGAACATTACATAACAACTTAGAGATGGAAAATACATAAACATCATTGAAAACTTCTTTAACATGCTCGTACTTATATATGTATGGGATAACCTATGGAAAACATAACAAATGGGTGAGACATAAATAACAGTAAGGGAATAAGCATGGAATAAAATGAATAAATTAATAGATTTTCGACAAAAGGTATTTCAATGGGACATATAAGGGGTGAGAATCATAAACATAAAAAATGAGGCATTATAGAACATGATAACATAAGGAAAACATGGAAAATATAGAAACTACTTAAAAAACTACATCATAAACATAAGTCAATGATTAATGAAATAAATCATGATAGATAAATTCCCATAATGGAATCAGGTTCAATACATATCCCAAAATGACATATCATGAGACTAAATATTACCCAATGCAAAAGAGTTCTATAAATTTTTGGGTGCACCTACCACTTTCATTTTTTTGTCATGCTTAAGTATTCCAAATATATCATAAAACATGAAATAATTTTCCCAAACCTTTTATTACACAATAAATTATAATTTAATAAATACATGTAAGACCAAAATAAAATAAGTATAAGTGCATAAAGGTGAACACCCTTGATAGGAATTGGGTATGAGTATTCACTACACATTTTTTGGCATGGAAAATCACAATGACATTTCAATAGCATAATAAGAGAATATAAATATTCATGGAAGGGATAAATGAGAGTGTAAGGGGTATATAATTATTTAGGAATCATAGGGGAAATATGACTGATATTGAATAACATATCACAACATTATGAATTTGAAATATAAGGCATAATATAATGAAGAAACATGAATAAATAGAAGAAAGAAAAGAACCTTTACCTTTAGGGTGTGATTCCAAATGCTTGGGTGGAACATATTGAGGGATTGTGGTAACATTGGGTGGAATATTACAAGGATAGGGAAGAGTAAGAACTTGATATATGGTTTCTGAGTGAATATAAATGGTATCTTGGGTGGGTTTATATAGGAAATGTGTGGGAAACTCATTATTTATCAAACATAGGTTTTGGAATCTATATAATAAAGTTATAAAAATAACAAACCTTCTGATAGGTTTTACCATGGATTCTAAAAAATGGGAGTGTTTTTAATTATTTTATTTAACCAAGGGACTAACTTAATAAAATTATAACATTACTGATTTGGAAGTGAGTTATACTCTTAAAGAAATAATTTAAACAACATAAAATATATTAATGGTTGTGGAGGATTCATAAAGAAATTATAAAATTAATCAAATAAACATAAAATCACATTATTTTAAATGTAAAATGTTGATTTGGTTCTAGATACCCTTTATAGCATATATTACTATAATGTCTCGAGTATTGGGAGTGGTTCAAATTCATCGACCTTTTTGATTTTTTAGAATTGGTGGGTATTAAAATTTATTTTTTGATCACCAGAACCTAAATATGATTTTTCCATCAACCAAATATCGTTTTTTTGTATGCATTTATAGTCTTGGAATGTTATTTAGGTATTTAAATGGGTTTTAGGTGCATCGGAGGCCTGAAGGCCCTATTTTGGATGTTGCAGGATGAGGTAAACCGTGTGGCCCCTCATAGAAAACTATGCAACCCAATATTGTACTACCACACAGTTTGGAAAACAATGAAAGTTGGGGTGAATGGACATGTGTGAAAATATTATAGTTTTTTCATAGGGATTCAACATGGTTTGGATAACCATGCGTAAGTTGCATGGGTAGTTCTGTTTAGGCAGTACCCTAACACTGAACCACACATGGTTTGTGCATGGTTAGGGAAAACTGTGAGGGCTAACCATGCACGGGTTTGTATCTAAATAAATAGGAGCTTGAAAATTACTACATAGTTTTGAAAACTATGGGAGATAACTACGAGACCTCATTTAAGAGTTGAAATTATGGTTTTGCCTGCCCCTCCCTTTTCTTCATTCTTTTTTATTTTCCCCTCTCTTAGTCACACACAAAAATCTGGGTCTCCCATGCTACCTTTAGACTAGGGTATGATCTATATCTTTCTTTCACACTCTGTTTTGACTACTGTTGGTTGTGTTGGATCCATCTTGGTAAGGCTCTCACTAATACAAAACTAGACTTTATTAGTGCCAAAAATGGCCTTTATGAGTGCTTAAAATGCACTAAATACATGAATGAGGTTAAAAGACCTGATCATTTATCATCACTGAAAAATCATTGACAAAGGGTTCCTTCATCATCACTAAAAATAATACTGATAAATGGGACCTTTATCAACACTTTTAATAGCGCAGATAAAGGAACCATTTATCAACACTTTAATTAGTACTGCTAAAGGAACCATTTATCAGTGCTTATAAAAGCACTGATAAAATACACTTTTATTATCACTTATAGAATCCATAATAAAGTAGAACTTCATAAAAACTTTTAAAAGCACTGATATATGTGGTTTTTATCATCACTTTTAAAATCATTGATAAATAGCTGTACCGTAGTGTGCGGTAATGGTACACTGCAGAACTAGACACACTAGATATCGAAAAAAGTCCCAATATAGAATTTAAATGAAATGAAATTTACAACACAAACATAACAAAAAAATTATATTATATACATTTCAAACATTGGTTCATACAATTACATAAATTCAAATCATTGTATACATCAAAAAACATCAATGTCCTTTTTAATCCTAACCCAACACATGTTATTGCCGAATAAACCACCCCTGGTCAAGAAAAATAACACACCTATATAAGAAAATAATTATTATGTTAGTAATAATATAAATAAATAAATAAATATAATGGGTTACTTTTATTAAAATTGACGTCAACTTTAAATAAAAAGATGCACTTACAGTCATACTAGTCACACTGCATATCAAATTTAGGTGAGGATGATTATTACACATCAAAAATGACTTATGGATTGTTTTCATAAAGTATTTAAACAATTTAATGCGTTTTTTTTATTTGAGTAGGCTAGTTGTCCTTTTTACTAAAATTTATGTCAATGTTAAATAAACAACATGCACTTGGAGTCATATCAGTCATGCCATTCATAGGATTGAGGTGAGGCTGATTCATGAATGTCTCAAGTCACTTATATATATTTTCCTAAAGTTTTAATACAATATGAATATGTTTTTTCAGTTTTGAGTAAGTCATTTTTTACTAAAATTTATTTCAATTTTAAATAAATACACACTAAAAGTCATACTGGTCACACCATGCATCGAATTGAGGTGCAGCTGATTCCTACACATTCCAAATAACTTGTGGAATTTTTACTAAATTATCAAAATAATTTCAATGTGTTTGCTCTGTTTGGAGTACCTCACTTGTCTTTTTTACTAAAATTTCATGTTAAAATTGAAAGAAACACTATGAAATATATAGATAAAATCGTGTATTGGTTTGACGTGAGACCGATTCTTACATGTCACAAATGATTTATGAATCGATTCAGTAATTATATAGAAAATAAAAGTGTATTTTATAGGTTTTTAGTGAGTGAAAATTTTTAAATTCAAATGTTGATTATAAACTCATAATAAACATATTGAGTTAGTTGTCTTTTTTAATAAAAGTAATGTCAAATTAAAATTGAAATAAGTACTTGGAGTCATACTGGTCACATCATTTTTATGATTTAGGTACGACTGATTCCTACGTATCCCAAAGTCTCAAAATAATACAAACTTTCAATATTACCATGATTTCTATTGAATTTCTTAGTCGAGATGCCAACACCACATGATCAGCTTCAAACAAACCACATTAACTCAAAACAAGAACCCACCTATATAAGGAAAAAATTATTATGTGAGTAATATTAATAAAAAATAAATTAAAAATAAATATGAAACAATATATTAATTCTATGGACAAAAAATTTACTGTGAAAACATCAATATTACCTCTGTAATTGAGCATAGGCAGTATCATTTCTCTTTTGACAAAGGAAGTGGAGTTAACTTGAAAGAAAGTGATAAATGCACCAATGTAGAGGTGAAAATGTTTTAAGGGATAAAAATCATGAAAGTAGGACAGAGAACCCCAACTCAAACAAAATAATCCACCTGTGTTGGAAAGAAATTATTATGTGAGTAATACTAAAAATAAATAAATAAAATATAAATATGAAATAATAAAATAATTCTATGTACAATGATTTTATTGTGAAAATATTCTGATTACCTCTGTAATTGAGAAGAAGCACCATTAATTCTCTTCCTGTAAAGGCAGTGGAGGTAAATTGAAAGAAAGTGACACTACTATAATTTTTACCTATAAACATGGTTCAAAACCATGTGTATAGCCCAAAAAACTGTGGGTATAGGCTATACCCATGGTTATATGAATTTTTGGAAACCAATCCCTCGGTATAGACCTATACCCACAGTTTCACAAAACTCTGGGTATAGGAGGTATATACCCATGGTTTTTAAACTAGTGGTATAAGAATTCTATTATGTTCATACCTATACCCATGGTTTGGAAAACCATGGGTATAGGTCATTTATTAAGAAAAATACCCTCTAGGTTTTGATCCCATAACCTTCCCCTTACAATCCTAAGACTTTACCACTACTCTATCATAGATTTTATGTTCTTATAAACAATATATATATATATATAATAAAATATTTATTATTATTTTAATTTTTAAGATAAAATAATTGGTCAACCTTTACCCATGACATGGTCAAACCGTGGGTATATGTCGATTCTTTCCCATGTGAAACCTATTTCCATAGTTTACAAGAACCATTGGTATAGAAAAACCTATACCCATAATTTTTTCTAGAATTTTGGGTATATGTATTCCCTAAAAAAATTCCTACAAAACCTATACCCACAGTTCTCTGGAAATCATAAGTATAATTGAACTTATACCTAATTTTTTTGGAGAACTGTGGGTATAAGTATTTCCCATGATTTTTTTTCCAAAAAACCTATACCAACAGTTTTACAAAAACCATGGGTAGAGGTATGTCTTCCAGTATCATGATAAATTCACCACTGCAGTGGTAAAAAGGTCTCAAGGGAGAAGAAGCCTGAAATATAGATAGAGCACCCCAACTCAAACAAAATCATCCCACTATATAAGAAAACTTTTATTATATGAGTAATACTAAAAAATAAATTAAACATAAATAAAAAACAATACATTAATTTTGTGGATAATGATTTTGCTGTACAAACATCAAGATTACCTCCATAATTAAGCATAGGAAGCATCATTTCTCTTCTTACAATGGCAGTAGAGGTAACTTGAAATAAAGTGATAAATTCTCCACTGTAGGGTTGAAATGTTTCTATGGGAGAAGAAGCATAAAAGTTGGATAGATCACCCAAACTTGAACAAAAGAATCCATATGTATAAGAAAAAAATTATTATGTGAGTAACAATAAAAAGAAATAAATTAAACATAAATTTGAAAAAATAAATTAATTATATGGATAATTATTTTACTGTTCAAACATCAAGATTATATATGTAATTGAGCAGAGGTAGCATTGTTTCTCTTCCTATAAAGGCAGTGGGGGTAACATGAATGAAGGTGATAAATGAACCTCTGTAGGGGTGAAAAGGTTTTAAAGAAGAATAAGCATGGAAGTTGAGCACCCCTACGTGAACAAAATAATCCCGCTATATAAGAAAAAAAATATTTTGTGAGTAATAATAAAAAGAAATAAATTAAACATAAATATGAAATAATAAATTAATTCTATGGACAATGATTTTGTTGTGAAAACATCAAGATTACCTATATTGTTAAGAGAGTATATCATTGTTTCTCTTCCATAAAAGGCATGACACATGAATAGAAATATTCTAAAATAAAATAATTCTTCAAGGAATAATTAAAATGAAAACAAATTTGAATTATATTAATTTTTGGTTAATAGAGAAAGTATATCATAACATTACCTTTAAATATTTAAAAAGGGTTTCCTTCATTATAGTTTGTTCTTACATAACATGCATAAGATATTGTATGAATGGGTAGTTAAACATATAATTTAGATTATGTTAAGAAATTAGAGAACTTATAATATTATGATGAAAAACATAATATATTAAAAAAAATTACCTTCTCTTTGAACCCTCTTTATATTTTTAAAGGTTTCAAGGATTTGGTTCTTCTACTGAGAATCCAAATCCCCTCTATGTGGTCCCATATAACATACAAGAAACTATCTATATTATGAGAAACATGAATTGATTATGATATCCCAATGAAATGGTTATTCTCGATTGAATTTTCATTCGACTAAACATTTTATTTAGTCACCAGTAGGACAATAGAGCAATTCCGATTTTTTAAAATAGAGTGATAAAATACATGTACTGCTTGTGATTCCATTATGAATAGAATGTTTTTCCCCTTCTATACTAGAATTCTTCTTTACAAATCCAATTTCATCAACTTTCAATCCATTTATATCATCAATCCATTTAAAATAGAAAAGCGTAACTTGAAATGTTGTATAATCTAACTCGTATTTCTATTCGATAATGCCCAAATACAACATATTTTCATAAATTGGATTTATATTCGTGGAACTAGATATGTGCATCACTTCATCCACAAGTGTAAAACCACTATCTTTCATCCTAATGAAGTCATTGTGTTATTTTTTATAAAAAGTATAACCCTTTATTATAAAACCAGTGTATGATATAACATTTTCATTCAGTACTCTAGCTATCCATTGAAGTTGTTCGACAGTTGAATTAAAATTTTCATGTAACTCTTTATAAATGTTATCCCTAAACTATCCTATAAACTTTTGAGTATGTGTATTTGATATCCAACCTTAAACCCTTGATGAATTAAAATCTCTAATAATTTATTTATGGGATTCAATGTATGGATCAACATATTCACTATTATGTAATATGTAAATATGTTCTTGTTCCTGATCTTTCAAGGTAATTGTAAGAACATATCTTCTAGAAATTCCTTTACACATAAGGTGTTCTATATGATGGGACTTTGGAATACCAATAGATTCAACATATAATAGGTAATCAATACAGAATTCAATAGCTTCTTCAATAATATATCATTCTACAAAATAACCTTCTATCCAAATTTGATTCATGACATACCCTTTCAAAATATTTATATACCGTTCAATGGGGTACATCCATCTATAATAGACATGACCACATAGTTGAACCTATCTGAACATGTGAACCTTCATGTGGACCATTATTTCAAAGAATAATGGTGGGAATAACATATCTAATTCACACAATATGACTGAAATCTCCTTATTCATGATGGGACACTTTTTCGAGTCTAAAACTTTACTGCCTATGGATTTGAAAAACAAGTAGAGTCTTTTTAATGTATGTCATACATTTTGAGGAATAATTTAATGGAAAAAACATGCCTTAAATCCTACATCAAAACATTAGATTTGTGTGATTTTAGTCATTTTAACTTTAAATTATTCTTTGAAATAATATTCTTGATAGTTGATGAATACCCCTATGGAAATTTTACACTAGTAAGGAAAATGAAAAATTGAAATTTATCATATCTAGATATGGTGTATGATTTTGGAAGAAGAAAGTTTCACCTTTTACCCTTAACTGGTTCCAAATCTTCACTTATCCCCATTTCAATCATGTCCAACCCAGCCTTGATTCCATCTTCTGTATTTCCAGAAACATTTAGTAACGTTCCAATAACACTATCGAATACATTTTTTCTACATGCATGACATCAATAAAATTTATGGCATACAAATAATTCAAATATTGCAATTCAATGAAAATTTTTCCCTTCATCCAACCTAATTTAGTAAGGTTTTTCAAAAATTGTTTACCAAAAATAGTGTTAATATTTTTTACTTTTTTGTATAGTTGATCGCCCATTACTGGAGATGGTGTTTTACCTTGGTCAATATTCCCATCAAATCTTATCATCCAGGATTAGTATTTATGTCATCGAGGTTAAAATTTCCAATGTCCTGAAAACATAGTCTTTGAGGAATGTTTCAACCAAATAGAAAATGTGCAATTTTCACAAATGGGACACCCTAACATTCCTTTAATGTTATAGTATGATAAATTTCCATAAGCCGGGAATTCATTTATCTTTCTGTAAAACATGGCCCTAAATGTAAATTCTTCACTTATATGAGCATAATAAATTATAATACTTGTATCAAACATCAATTTTGGATATTAGATTAATGTATCCAAATAGACAACAATATCCTTATTGGGTTTCTTTGGTCCAGATATAAGCAAAGACAAAATAATATATTTTCACTTCATGCATAACCATGGTAGAAATTTATAATTTACCAATAGGATGGGAAATGTACTGTGATTACTACTATGTACACCAAAAGGATTTATTCCATCTATAGATAATGCAAGTTGAATGTTTCTTAGCTTATCTCCAAATTTAGGGAACTCGTAATCAATTTTATTCCACTGAGGAGAATATGATGGTTGATATAGGTTTCCATATTTAATTCTTATATCTGCATGCCATGTTAAATTTCTAGAAGTTTCCTAACATCTATATAGTCTTTTAAACAATGGAATGATAGGAATAAACTATACAAATTTAAAAGGAGTTGATTCATTTTTCTTGTGTCGATCTGCACCACACTTCGGAAAATTTATGAGTGATTCATGGTCCTTATAGAACAATATGGAATCATTTGGACAAGCATATATATTTTTAGAGATCATTACCATTGAAATTAATATTCATTTAGTATCATATGTTTGAAATGGTAGTTCATTTTATCCTGGTAACATATCTTTCAGAAGACCAAGTAGTTATGTAAAGCTAGTGTCACTCCATCCAGTACTAGCTTTAAAATTAGATAACATTAATACAGCTGAAAATAATGAGTATTTAATACAACTGGTATAAAATGGATTCTTGTAATATAAATTTAAATCATCAAACAACTTTGTACAATCACGAAGGTCATCTTAAATTGTCATTGTCATTTCTTCCGTGCGATTTCCATTATATTTTACAATGGTATTCTCAAATAATGATTCATAAGCCGTAGTATCATTCCAATTGAAGTCCACATTCAGTTTCCTTAGGTTTAGTCCAAAATTTATAGATTTGATCTGTTCTGTGATAAATAAAATGTTCTTAAAACTCTTTCAGACTAATATTTATTGAATAAAAACAACCTAAACATGGAAAAATGATTTTTGAAGGTTCATTTTCCTGCTCTCTTACAAAATTGATGAAATCTTTAACTCTATATTCACATTTTTTTTGTCAAAAGATTACCATGCATCCATTTTTTGTTCACATCCATTCTATTTGGTTCATAAAAGATTAATTTTATACAATATAAAAATAAATACACATAATATATTCACTATAAAAAGTAATAGTTATTGAGAATTATAATAAGGGAAACTCAACATTTGATTGTTTCAAAAAAATTTAGTATGTTGAATAAAATGGGCAATTGAATTTAATAAAATAATTACTCTAAATAAAATCTTTCTTAAACCCATAAAAAAATTAAAATATAATATATTAAATTAAAGAGTAATTACAAACTCAAATATGATAAATAATAATAATAAACTACTATTCAATCAACTAGAAGTCATAAAACTGTATTAGAAAAAGTGATATAGAAAGTTATGGAATTATTACATTTAAAATTAATGGTATATAAGTATTTGAAAACATCTCAATAATATTGGGATTTCATATCACCACCCCAACCCATCCCAAGAAATGTTAAGGTATTCCAACTGGATATATAATTATCATTTACTAATGGATTAAACGAATAAGAAGTTTACATAAAAAACAGGTTGTTTTCTCATTCTTTAATATGATAATAATGTTTATAAATTGAAAATGGTGTTTTATTAATTGAAATAAAAACTAAGAGTTTGGTACGAAAGGTTAGATGAATTATTAAAGAAAATTTAACTTTAAAAATAAGGAATTTATCATATTCATTACATAAAAAATAATTTTATGGATATATTAAAAGTGTTTATCAATGTGGATGACATAATATTTGGAGGTCCAAGAGAGGAATGATGATAATAATTTTCTACATTAGTAATGACCAATGCTTAAATGATGATGATTAGTGAGTTGAAATTTTCCATAGTTTATTGGTGACTCATGGAAAACATGAGATATTTATTTCCCAATACATGTATGTGAAGGAAGTATTTTATAGATTTGAAAAGTAATATTGAAACCCCATGTTGACACCCATTTAAAATTGAATTAGATTTTCAAATGTTGTGGACGAAATATAAATCTATATCATGGAGTGTGGGAGATTCATTATATAAAAACTTTTATAATAGTAAAAAGGTTTGACATACTATTTTTCTACATGTCATATAGCTTGGTATCAAAGTGATTCTATGGAAATCCACTTTTTATTAGTTAAATAAATACTCAAAAGGGGAAAAAATTATTTAAAATCTACATTTCCAAGAATGAAATTATAATGTCTTATAGTGGTATATAAGTACCTAAAAAAGTGGTGTAACTAGAAAGGGGTAATCTCAAAAGGATATGTTTTTGTAAATTATTGAGAGAGTGGGAGTAGGATGATGATTAAAAATTATAATGTAGTTGGAGAATAGTATATAGAATTAAGGTATAATATTTCATATATTATTATTAAAAGGATTTATAAATAGTTTTAGATTAATCTAAAGAGGGAGAAAAATAAAATAGATTTTTTAAAAGTGTAGAGACATAGGAAGTTTTATTATTGAGAAAAGTTAAAACACATTTAAAAATAGATATAGTTTTCAAAACAAACACAAAAAACCCATATATCAGACACCCGAGTTGGTCAATGATATTGTTCAAGGGACATTCTTGAGCCCCCTCGGGCTGGCAACATGCACTAAGGCATGAAAAACAACAATGAGAATGATTTATACGAAAAAAATAAAAAAATAATAGAAAGAAAATTTAAATAAAAACTACCATGATGCATCCATAAATTGGATTCCCACACCAACCTAGAGAAGTATAAAAAAGAAGATATGAATCAGTATAATATAAAAGAAATACCTAAACTAACCTTCAACTTCATCACACAAAAAATCCTCAGTTTCAATTTCTAAAATTTCTCATGTATAGAATACCATTGATAAAATAAAGAATTAAAAATATGCATGATGGATTCATGCGATCATTTGGGGAAATTTTAAAAAAATAAAACAACCTACTAAACTCCATGGGACTCTATGTGTCACCATCTAGTCCAGAAACAATAAACTCTCAATGAGAGATCAATAGTTGAATAAAAATTGAAAAATGAGAAAATTAGAAGGCCTACACCACTAGTATACAATCACTAAACCACAAATAACAACATCTTTGAAGAAGAAATTAAAAACCAAATAAAAAATACTTGAAAAAACTCAGAAGGCCTACCTCGCTAGGTTGAAAAAAATATGAAACCCTTTACGGAAACCCTAACTTCAATCGAACACTAGATATCGAACGACATGTTTGAGAGGTAGTAAAGTGGTGTGATTTGAGATTCAATTCACTAAGGATGAAAATAAAAAATGAGAGGCTTCTGTGGAAATCTTCTAATAACATGACAGGTTCGTAGATAATTAGGGGTTTTTAAATAGACAGGGAAACTTGTATTAGCGCTTACAAATAAGCGTTGAAAAAAGGACTCTTTATCTAGTCTTTTTTAGGACTGATAAAGGTAGGCATTTATAAGTTCTAAGAAAGAGCTAACAAAATCAATATTTACAAGAAAAATAATTACAACACTGATAAATTTTAATTTTATCAGCGCTCTTTTCAGCACTAATAAAGCCTCATCTTTATCAGCACAAAAAAAGTATTGAAAAATATGCTTTTATCAGTGCTTATTACTTAAGCACTGATAAAGGATTTATAATTATAATTATAAATAAAAAATGTAAACATTTATATATAATTAATAAATATAGAAAAATATAAATATATTAAATATATTACTTTTTTAAATATATTTATTATAACTTTATAATTATTTATTTATAATTATATAAATAATTTTAAAAAATAAAATTTTTATCATTATATATATTTATATTTTTATAAATCTATATTTAATAAATATATATAAATACTATAAGTATATTCAATATTTAAGTAAATTTATTAAAAAATTTACAATTATTTAAATATATAGAATTATTTACTTATAATTATATAAATAATTTTAAAAAAATTATTTATTTATAATTATAAATATATAATTGTATATATTTAATAAATGTAAATCTATAAATATATTTATTTATAAATATATTTATTTATAAATATTTATTTACAAATATATTTTTAACATTATCAATGAATATATTATTTTAAGTTTATGCATATATGTAAAAAATGAGTGAAATTGAATAAATTAAGAATAAGTACACTAATAATATTGAAAAAATTGACATGTTTTATGTTCATGCACTGTATATAAAAATGCTTTAATTATGCATATGTGAAATCAATGTAACACAGATCTGATGTATACATGTAAAATTATAAAATCAAATGTCATTCAATTAAATGTCGAGTACTATGTACCCCTAGGGGTGTATCCAAGTGGTTACATATTTGAGGGGTCTTGTGGGAGGTATTAGGATCGAGTCTCCCAGAGTACTTGTTGGTGCAATAGTTTTTTTCTTTTTTGTAATCCCCTCCCCATACTATTTTAATATATCGAGTAATATGCAATTAGTCTATATATTTAATTCATATTAATTTTTAATTATAAACCATTATTCAATAAATACATAACTTTTTAATGTAAAGAGCATAAATATTTTTTAATATATAAATTATATTTATATACATTAATATATATCTATTTATTTAATTTCTACAATTTAATAACATTAATTATTATAATTATCTAATTAATAAAATGTTTAATATTTAATAATGTATAATCAATTTATTCATTTTTATCAATAATTATGTAATTAATAAAATTTCTAATATTTTTTTAATAGACACATTTTTTATTTTTTATTTATTTAATTATTTCATTTTATTTATTTAGACCTTTATCAGCACTAAAAAAGCGCTGATGAAAGAAATATTTATCAACACTAAAAATAAAGCACCAATAAAGGTTCCCTTTATTAGTGCTACAAAATAAGTGCTAATAAAAAGTTAAATTTATTATTTCTTTCCACAGAGATGATAAATATTCCATTTATAAGTGTTTTTTCTAGAACTACTAAATACCATAGTGGTTAAATGTGGGTTTTTTAGTAGTGCATCCTCACCCATGAAACATTTATTCTTTTCTCTCACCTAATGTACCACAAAATCTATGATGGTCATTTTTTCCTATTTTCAGGTCATTCATAGAAAACATCAATTTCATCCAAACTGGTTAGAGTTAGAGGCTAAGATATTAAGTTCCAACATTTATGAATGTGAGGTATGTGGTACATGCTTTACTTTTAGATTTCGTGAGTGTTTGGGGTGAAAGGGTTTTAGCACACTATTGTGTTGACCGATGAAGGCCTTTATAAATTTATGGTTGCATTTAATTAATTAAACCGAACCCTGTGTTATGATAATGGGATTACCACTCAAGTCTAAAAGTGGTTTAATCCGTACGAGAGTTTTAAAACTTAGAAGTTAGGCTAGGAAAGTTTCATTAATTAAATTGAGTTGTTTAAATTGTTCTGTTTATATTAAATCAAATTTTCTATTTAATTATATATGTTAAATTAAATTACATTGAATTTTTTAATTGATTTAAATTGATATATATACATATATATAATGTGAATTTCTAGTCATGTACGGTTGAGTTCCAATGGAATGTAAGGGTCTTAGCCAAAGTACTGAGATAGCGATGGCCATCTATTTGAGGTAATGAGATCTTCATGTTGGGCTTATCCTAAGTTACTTGGGTGGTGTGATCAAAAGTTTGGTGACATGGTCATTGGTTGAGGCAGAAAGGCCATCAGGTTAAGGTAATGACCCTTGATATTAGATGTTATGACCATAAAGCATGAGATATGTGGTTGAAGGGGAATGACGTGTCAGACATGGTCTGTCTTAGGTACTATTTGGTGAATTATTCTAACCCATATTGGACAAAGAGACATTTGGAATCATGTGAACATAGTTTGACTGGGTAATGAAGTAGTTTTGATCACTCGTGTGGATAGAGGCCCCTGATAGTTGCGACTTAGGTAAATGGATGGGGGTGCTTTCCAAAGAAATACATAAGGATGGAGAGGAGCCATCAGATGATGGCGTTGAGTCTATCGGTTGGGGTTTGAGGCTCGCTGTGATTGATACCATTGGAATGAACCATTTTGGAGGATTAGCATCACCATTCCATAAGACATCGGTTTTCGAGCTGATGGGAGTTATTATTTGAGGACAAGTATCATTGTGCCTCCATACTTCGATCTTTATGACGGTGGGTGATTTTGAGTAGGGGTATGAGATAAAAAACATGTATTTATGAAGAGTACCTTCAGAATACCAGATATTAAGTGATGACAGAAGGTGTTAGGTAATATTAAAGGTGGAACCTAAGGTTTCAGCATGGACTATAAAACATCAGAGGATTCCTTGGGCCATGGGATATAGATCCTCTCCTATATTATTCCAGCATTGGCCAAGGCAGGTGATATCTTCCTAGTGAATTTTGAACACCAGAGAAGCTTGTGTTTACTTTATTAATGTGTTTATGATTTATTTAATTTTAGTACACACCTACTTAATCACAAATGTATGGTAATGACACATTGCTGGTACCCTACTGATACTCATTCACACAACCTACATGGGTCATTTAGGATGTGTGTAGACTTAATTTTTTATTCATTTAGGTAAAGGCATGTGTTCATGAATTGGATCCTAGTGGCTGAGTTTACATGGATGGATGGAAAGGGATCCTTGGTTCTTTCCTTAATTGGAGTCCTGTTTGTTTCCTTTTTTTATCTTTTACCAGCCTAATTTTATATATGTATACAACGAGGTCAGCCATTAGAGAACCTCATATTTATTGATATGTATGACTTGATATATATTCATGCACTATTTTTGATTCTATAAAATGTATTTTTGTTTGTTTATTTATTTCTATTGTAGTTATTTAGATATGCTTCCACTATTGTCGGATATTAATTATGCTTCAACCATGGGTGAGTTACTGGTTTGAGTGTGTCTTTATTTGATTATGATTCATATTATATATAAATACTTGGAACATTATTATAGCATATCCTGAGGGAATAGTCTCCCCACTATCACCTCTTTACACCCTCCCTGCTAGTCAATAAACTTCGGTGCATAGGTAGGTGCACCTAAGGCCATTGGCACTCATCCCAAAATCATTGTTCGAAGGGATAATTAGGTCGAGGTGGTATAAATGGTATCACAAAAGTTCTTGACATGGAATTAGTAACTATGTTTTACTAGATACTAATGGTACCAAATGATTTTATTTTCTAATGGTATTACTATTTGGGATATGAAAGGCTAGAGAGTATGATGTTGTTGGAACAGGGCTTAAAACTCATTCTTGGGTTCCTGCAGACCCATTCAAAGGGGACAGACCAAGATTACAAGGGTGAGAATTATTGTTATGATTTTATCATTTTATAGTTTATATGATATCCAGAAAATTTGGTACACTTGGAATATGAATTGTTACCTATTGTAGTATGTGACCTTGGCATAGTCCAGCAAGGAAGGAGTATTGGACCCTTGGGCTAGTATAGAAAGGGGTGTTTGTTATGTTTTCTATTCATTTTTATGATTTTTAATAGGCACATAGGATGTTTTAAATTTATATATACATATTCCTATTATAGGAAATTCCTTGTGAAATGTGTTATTCCATTTGATATATATATATAGATATATATATATATATATGGGTTTGGATCATAATGGAGCAGGTAGGGACAATGACATAGGGTGATGTTGATCACCAGTTTGGGTGATGTGGTTGTGGAATTAAGGTGAAATGGTTCATTAGAATAGGCATAGGCTAGGTAATATTTGATTGTTGGATCTATTGGGGGTAGGTAAGGAGGCCATAAGGTCGAGATGTTGTGTGGAATGGTTGTGATGGGGGAGAGTAAGGATAGTGAGTTGACATCACCTGTTACTAATTTACATATTTGTGATATTATATATATGTTATATTGTCTATCTTACCACGTAATGGTATTTAGTGGGTTTCCAACTAGACAACTCGTATGAAGTATTAGGTGGTTAGTGGTTTAGTTTCATAGGAGAAAAAGAAGGATGAGTCCCCTGAGGGTTAAACATTTCATGAGGTGATGGTACATGAACATGATCAGATTCATGTTCTGGTGAGGAAACTACCATACTTGATAGATTTTTGGGTCATGGATGCATTATTATCTCAGAGCGAGCCTGGTACAGGTTTTCTAGGGTATTGATAGGGGAGACCATGGAGGAGAGCCTTCAATCACATAAATTACATGTGCGTTATAGTAACATACCCATTCCTTTTCCACGGTGTGGGTGGTTCATAAAGAGTTTAGAACTGAATCAATTCTATACAGATGATCTTTGAGAAGCTAGAGATTCCTCTAGGGAGGAGGGTGAAACTGGAGACATACAATTTTATTGGAAAAAAACACCGGTGGGACATGCATGTCCTGGAAAGTAGTCATGGGAGACTTTAAGGCTAGGTTATTTGGGAACTTATTTCCATAGATGCTGAAGGTAGGGAGAGCTCAAGAGTTCCCGACCCTTCAATAGTGTGACATGTTCATCAAGGACTATATAGGTACATACACTAAAATGTCTCACTTTTCACCCATCATGGTGAGTGATGACACCTTATGGGTGATTCATTTTTTGAGAATGGTTTATGACATGTCATTCAGGTGCAAGTGGAAATTTTTTGGTTATCCTCATTCTCATAGGCAATGAACCAGGCACCCATAGCTGAAGTAAATTTAAAGGATTGGTCATAATTGATCTGGATAATGGATTAATGTGATTTAAATAGAGAAAAATTAGATAGATGAAAGTGAGGTTGGGATGAGTTCTAGTAGGGTAGTCTGACCAAGGGCTCAAGCATGCCACTTCAGAGTGGATATTCATTAGTATTCTTATAGTGTGGGAATCCATGACATGTCTGGACATACTGTGAACATCCTCCAAAGTAATATCAGGCATGTGGATAGGTTAGGAATCTGGAAAGGTTCTACAGCAAGACTTCTTAGATATCCAACAGTCAAGGATTGGGGAAGACTCAAGGTTTTGAGATCATATCGGGAGTAGTACCAGGGACAATAACTGAGTTTTAGTTGCACATGAAGTTCATTCTAGAGATAGAAAGGCCCAAGAATAGGTTTTATGGTTGGTGGTTGGTGTGACACTGTAGGGAGGTTAGGATTCAGGCAATCGGTCTTGATTCCAGGTTCACATCGTATATCTTCCAGGGTTAGAGAACGGTGGTGAGCTAATGATGGTCAGAGGTATGCCGTGGGAATAGACGTGTTTTTTCTATTTTGTTTGGTATTTTCTTTTAGTGTCATTTTGATTTTGAGTGTACGAGGTGAACAAGAAATATGCATTAACTAACTAGACCCTGGTTTGTAGGTTGGAATCAGCTCGGATGAATTATATATGAGGTGTGTGGAGCTTGGTTTCACATGTGAGAATCCTTGTATGTGTGATTATTGAGGTGCATTGGAATTGAGGCATCGAGGTAATGTGGGTTAATTGAGTTACATTGGCATTGGGGAATAACCATGATGCAGAACATGATTTAGGTGTGAGTAACTAAGACTTATTTGAGCATCTGATGAGATGAAAGATCTCGTTGGTGCCATGTGTGACATGGGCATGAGGTGGTGAAAAATTCGGATGGGTTTTAGGTATGAAATAGGATCACCTGTTGAGGTAGTTGACCTATGCACTTTTCACCAGGTAATTTGATTTATTTTAAATTTCATGGGTATGTTCGTTACCATCTCAATTGTATAATTCATAGCTTGGGGATAATCTATGTTAATATGAGGAGATTTTAGCATCTTGGGTATTGGGTGGAGGTCAAATTACTCACCCATTTTGAATTTTTGGAATTGGTGGGTATGCAAATTTCTTTTTTGATCATAAAAACCTACATATGAGTTTTCTATCAACCCAATATATTGTTTTTGGATTATTTTAGAGGATTTTAAAGTTCCTTAGGTGTTCGGATGGGTTTCAAGTGTGTCAGAGGCCCAAATGATCAATTTTGGAAGTTTCAGGTTGGGGAACACAGTTTGGGTAAATTGTGAGACCTCTCAGAGAAAATCGTGTATCCCAATTATATACTACTGCATAGTTTTCCAAACCATGTGGTTTGGGGTGCACAACCATGAGTGATATTATGTTATTTTTTTATACAGATTCTGTAAAGTTTACATACAGTTTTCCTAAACGTATGTAAGTTGTATGGGTAGTTCTATTTAGAAAATACCCTGACACTATAGCACACACGGTTTGCACATGGTTAGGGAAAACAATGTGGGATAACCATGCACAATTTGTATCTCAAGCAGCAGAAGCCACACGGTTTGGAAAATCGTGCGAGCTAACCATGTGACCTCATTAAGGTGGTGAAATGTCAGTTTTCCCCTCCCTCCTTTTTCTTATTCATTTCTCCTTTTCTCCTCTCTAGGTCATGTACAACTGCATGGGTCTCCCATTTTTCATTCTGGATAGGGTGTGAGATATCTCCATCATTCAGACTCTATTTTGATTATTGTTGGTAGCGTTGGATCCATCATGGAAAGTTTCTTATAACCCATGGATCATTTCTTTTCTTCTCTCACGTTACATACCACTAAATCCATGTGGGTCGTTTTTTCCTTTTTTCATGGATTTTTTTAGAAAAATATAATTTATTCCAAACCGGTCATTGTTAGAGGATAAGATCAAACATGCCTATTTCTACAACTATGAGGTCAGTTTTTTATGCTTTACATTAAGATTTCATGACTATTTAGGGGATCATATTTTAGTGTGTCATTGTGTTGATTGATAAAGATGCTTCAAACTTGGTTGTTAGGATGAGGGTATTACTTTATTTAAATTTAGTTTTTTAAATTCTTATATTTATATTAAATCAATTTGTCTATTTAATTCGATATGTTAAATTCAATTTAATATAATTGTTTATTTGATTTGAATATGTATATATATAAATATATATATAATATGAATTGACAGTAATGTACTACGGAGTTCCAATGTAACATGACGGGCTTGGCCCAAGGATTTAGATATTTATAACTATCTATTTGAAGTGATGATATCTTCAGGTTGGGTATGGCCTGGGTGACATGGGTAGTGTGATCACCTTTTAGGAAACATGGACTTTTATTAAGGCCACAAGGCTGTCAGGTTGAGGTTATAACCCAGATTATAGACGACAAAACCATTAGACTTGAGCGATGTGGTCGTAGGGGCATGATGTGATGGTATTGATGTGGATAAGGTACTATTTGTAGATTATTTCTTAGCCATATTAGACAAAGTTCCATTTCAAGTCATATTCACATTAGTTGACTCAGTAATGAGGTGGTTTTGACCACTTGTATTAGTAGAGGCCCTCAGTAGTTGCAGATTAAGTAAATTGAAGGGCATGATTTTAGTAAAAATTCATGTGGATGGTGACGATCCATATGATGATGGTGTTGAGGTTATCGTTTGGGGGTTGAGGCTCACCGTGATTAAAGGCATTGGTCTATGAACATTTTGGAATATAAGCATCGTTGTTCCTTAAGACGTCGGTTGTTGAACCGATGATGGTTACTATTTAAGGGAATGCCTCATTGTGCCTTCAGATGATTTTATTCATGCCAATGGGTTATTTTGAGTAGGGTTCTGAGGTAATATAAATTTATTTATGGGGTGTTCCTTCACAACATCAGATAATTGGTGATGTAACGAGGTGATAGGTGACATTGGAGGTGGAACCTCAGGGTTCACCTGATACTATATGAATTTAGAGGACGCATTGGGCCATGGGCTAAGGATCCACTCCTTAGTTATTCTAGAATTGGATGAGGTAGGTTTTAGCTTCATGGTGGCATTTGAAGACAGGGTAAGCTTGCGTTTACTTTATACATGTGATACTTTTTTATTTACTTTTAGTACACACCTGCTTAATCACCATTGTATGGTATGAACACATGGGTGGTACACTACTAAGACTCATTATCATACCCTACATGGAACCTTAAGTAAGAATGTAGAATTTAAGGAATTTTTGTTTAGGTAAAGGCTCAGGTTCAGAAGATAGGTCCTAGTGGTTGAGTTCGCATGGATGGAAGGAAATGGACCCTTGGTTCTTGCCTCATCTTAAGTCAGGTGTGTTTCCTATTTTACTTATATTGTACCAGTTAGATTTTTTATATGTATCTAATGAGGTAAAACATTGGAAACCCTCATGTTTATTGATATGTATGTCCAGATATGTATGCATTTTCTGTTTTAGATTCTAAAATTGGTATGTTTGGTTTTTTTTCCGCTGCTATTATTTTGTTATGCTTCTACTACTGTTTGATAATAACTATTCTTATGACATGAGAGGGTTACTAGTTTGGGTCTGCCTTTATTTTCTTCCACTAAATATTATATATATATACTTGTACCATTATTATAGCATCACCAAAGGGTATAGTCTCCCCATTATAACTTCTTTACATCGTCGTTGCTAGTCGACAACCTTTGGCATATGGAGTGGTATGACTAAGTCCAGTTTCAATAAGCTTAAAACCACTATTTTCATTGTTAATTGGGTCACTATTCTACAATTATATCACTTTTGGGTTATTATGGTGTCATAACAGATACTGTATATTTATAAAGTATTTAATTTTTACCTGAAAATTCAACTGTCTCAGAAAATTATGAGAAATTAATTGTTTGATAATTATGAAATTTTGATTTCAAAAGTAATATTAAATTTATCAAAATAATATTCTAAATATTTATATTTTCACTTTTAAATTAATAATCAAAACTGATTTTGAAATGTGGATTTTTTGACAATACCAGTTTTCGAACCCTTATAAAAATTACATTAGAATTCAAAAAAATTATATTATCAATTACATTTATCAATAACCATAGAAAAATAAAGTTTTATTAAAATATAATTTATTACAAAATTGATTAATTAATCCAAAGGAATGTCTTAATTGGAATTTTATATTACTCAAAAATACATCTTGAATATTATCATGTCAAAATATAATTTTAATCAAATTGATTTCTTTATCATTTATCAAATAAAAAATAAGAAATAAATATAATCATAAATTAAATAAAAAGGAAATAGAAATATTCATACTTTTATGGTTACTTTTTTTCTATTATTTTTGAAATTAATTTTAATCTTAATTAGACACTTTTCCTTTCTCTGTGGTGATAAACATTTACTACTTTCTCTATTCATAATGTACAAAAATTAAGTTGAAATTGTTACCTAATATAAATTAATATTATTAAAAATGTAGAATCCATTTTATTGAAATAAATTCAAATAGATAGAAAATTTTAATTTAAAATAAAACCCTCAAGAACGATAAAAGGCAGTTTTCTGAAAAATCCTTTTTTCAAGGAAATATGATTTTAATTTAACTATATAATTATTAATATTAATTAAATAAATTTTAATAAATAAATAAAATTATTTAATATTAAAATTTCATATAAATTAATTCTAATTATGGGTTAATTTAATTAATTATAATGAAGAAATATTATGAATTTCAAAACAGTTTTCAGAAAAATGCGTTTTAATACTAAAAATATACTTGTATAGAAATTTGATATAATGATGATATAATTGTAATTAATTGAATTACATATAACTAAATAGTATTTAGGTTACCTTGAAATCAAGTTAAAAGAATAATTTTACATTTAAATTAATTTATTTATCAAAAGAAATGACAATTTTCATAAAAACGTTATTTTTCACTATTCATTGAGAAATCTATATTTTCTAAAATATCAAAAAAATTCACCCTAAGTTAATTTTTATATAATTATATCAAAAATTTATTTTTTTCAATGAAATAACATCTTTGAATGTTTTATAAAATAATTATAATAGTTAATAAAATGACTATTTTTCTTAAGAATATATATTTTGAAGAATGAACTGACATTACTAGAAATTGATTGATTATTTAATAATAATTAATAATTTTTTTTAGGAAATTCATATTTAATAAATTATTCAATCCTACTCATTTCCAAAAATTCTATAAATTTTTTAAAATTATCATATTTAAATAACCATTATTTTTTTGGTTCAGTGTTGCGTATCGTATACGATATTAAACATAGTTTTCTCTTTTAAAAACTCAGGGAGTTACAGTTCCATACTATAAAAATGTATTTTCTTTATAATGGAAAACACTTTTATTTCCAAACAATAAAATAAAACCACCTACTTCCATGCCTGATAAAATAATTATGTTCTTGGTATCCATTGGTACATTCTAAAAATCCTTTAAAACCCAAATCATTCATGATAGCAATGACAGGTGGTAATCACTAATCGATAAAAAATCCGTCCTCACAACATTGGTAGCTTGTTGATCCCCCTCTACTATATGAATATTTTTAAATATAATTAGTTCTTACATTTGGACACATATGTGAGAACCAGAAGCAGTATCAAATACCTAATATGTAACTATTGAAAGATTACACTTGATAGCAAACTAATCATTATCTTCCCCTCTATTATTGGTGAAGTTATTCTTTCAAGGGACTTTTGTTTCACATGGAAAAAATACTGCCTCATTTTTTCTTGCCCTACCTTTGAATATTACTCTTCTTGGAAGGATGGTGCTCATGATATTTTGTCTTGTTGTGAGTCTTGGGACCCTTCACCTTGTTATTCCTTTTTTTATTTACCATAATGATTCAGGGTTTGTCACACCCCATGTCGTTATAAACTTAAAAAATGAGAGTAACAAATTCTAAAAGACTATTCTCATTATTGCTTAGATTATAATTGACATTAAAACTATAGAAGGTATTGGGAAGTGATAAAAGTATGAGGTCTATGTGAAAATCATCTGGGAATTTAATCCCTAATATGTTTATAAGTTTAATCAATCCAATCATCTTAACATAATGAGGCCCAACAAGCGTAGAATCTCCCAGATTAGTTGTAAACAATGCAGAGGAGATCTCATATCTCTATTGTATCACCTTATGTTTAAAGAGATCCTGAATGTGAGACATCATGATATAAACATCCATGTCCTAATGTTACTTAATAATATCATTAGTATTAGATGATAACATGAAAAACTGAAAAATTGTAGCATCATTAAGATGTTTCTCATAGATATATAACTTTACATCACTAGCCTCAATACTGAGTGCATTAGTAATAGGTTCATCCAGCATATATAATTTATTTTCATGGGGAAGGATAACACATAAGCACCTTTCCCATTCTTGGAAATTTATTTCGTTGAGAAGATTGTCCTTCTTAAGAGTGGATTGTAGTAATATGTTTGATTTCATTTTTATTACTACTTTTAAAATTAAAATTACCTGAGAGATACTTTATATGATAACATTTTGAAAAATAAATAAATATTATATTTATTAATCTCATTCTATCTTATCAAAATCCAATAACACTCATCATTGGCTTCATAACATCCTATTTCTTAGACATTCTAGTGGAAATGATCTATATTCCCATTATAATTACCCCAAATTTGGTTCATCAGGAAATTTGAAGAGTTTTAGGTAGGTATTCCAAATTCCAACTAAATTAACTCATGGTTCCTTAATCTATTGAGTGGACTCCCCAATCCTAAAATCCTAAAATTGTATTTCCTTAACCCTTGTCTCTAAGTTACATCAGGTCATTCTTTGGAAGTCAAACCTTTATGAGAACTAAGTTAATTAAACCAAAACAATCATGTGAGAATTCCCTAATAATTGAAAGAACCCCAAATTTGGCTAGTCAAGAACATTGAACTATGGTTTGATTTTAACTGGAAAAGTGGAAGAATATAACAAATTAATATTTTAAATTGTGGGGATTTCCCTTATTTGCATAAATTTATAATTATTATATTTATCACATAATTTTTAATATTAAGTAGATTTACTTAAGTGGTTAACCATGTATTAGATAATATTTTCACATACAACATTTTATTTTAGTTCTATCTTGCATGATTTTTAATTTGTTAATTCATGTAGTTATCTAATAAATAAAAAATGAAATAACCATACAACATGAAAAAAATAAAGTGGCATGATGAGGATATTTTACTAATGGTAATTTTATCTAGAGGATGATAAACTAGCAATAGACCTAGGGGAAAACCCCTTGAGGAAATTAAGGTTTGTGTTATATATTTCCACCTACCCACCTATGTATATCTCTTGGATTGGTTTCTAATCAGCTCCAAACTTGAACTTCCTCCACTAGATTAAGAGATCCATCAATTACAAATGATTTTACTCATGCGTAATTAAGTTAAAGGGGTTTGCATACAATAAACCATGGGAACACGGTCCCTTACATAATAAATGGAGAGAATACATGCATTCCAATAATTTAATTTAGTAACCACTACTACAAAATAGGCCTTTAATTGTGGTAGAATAAGACTTTATCAGTCCTAAAAAAAGAATTGACAACCAGAGTGTGGTTAAAATACCAAATATTTTAACATCACTAAAAAGAACTATATAAGGCCCCTTTAAATAGCGTCGAAAGATCATTATTAAAAGGACCATTTAACAATGTTTTTTTAAAGGAGTCATTTTCAAAGGGGGTAAAATTATATTTTTGTCATCCCTCCACGAGCTCGACCCCTTTATCAGTGCTTCCACGACACCATTAACAACACTCCCTCCGCATTTACCAGTGCTTTGTGAATTTCTATCCTCATGCACACATGCTTGGATTAGGACCTTGAACCTCTACTTAAAAGATGGAACACCTTAACCACTACAACATATATCCATCCTATATATATTTTTTATTTTCAAACAATTTTAAGGGGAATGTGAGAACCCTTATAGAATTAAACACCAAAAGAAACCACAAATTCATTGAAGAATAGTTTGAGCCGATTGGAATCAGTCTCCCTAAACAATATCCAGGGAATATAATTTACCTGGGAGTTAGGGTAGCACTTTAAGATGCCTTTATATTGATGTTCCAAGTTGTCCCAAGCATTCATGGATTTCTCCATGTAAATCTTCCCCATATTGAAGCCTCTGATTAGAATACGAGTGTGCTTATCATGCCACTCACCTTTCTCCTTAGTGGTGATCACACAAAGCATTCATCCTGTCTTCTTCAATGCTTTCATATCCATAGCTTCCTCTACCATTTCTTCATACAAGTGAAAAAGTAGATCAATGTGTTCCTACATAGAGGATATTTGTCACTGAGGGTCTACAGTGGATATTGCCTCATGTTATTGTCCATGATCCCTCATCTTCATACCACTCAGGGTAGTGATAGGGACAACAACCTCACCTCCTGTAGACACCAGGTCACTAGAGGTGTTGGGCACTACATACGTGTTTCTCATAGTAATAAGATCATTTTTGGGGAAGATTTTATATAATTAGATATCTAGTGATACTAAGACATGGTAGGTTAGAATAATCCTTCCTACGTCACCCCATCCAATTGTTCTTAATGAAGCCATTAGAATCAATAGAAGTGTGTTTTCCCTTCTACGAGGAGGATCTGGGCTATTACACCACAATGACCACTTCCTTGGACTCAGTATGAGAGTCCAAATCATCATCCATCTCCTCTTGAGTAGATCCCACATCCACCATGTGGTCCTCTCTAAGTGTAACCTCCATCCCATTTATTTCCTCACCAGCTTGGCAGTCGTCATCTCCCAACACTATATACCTATTTTGAGAGTTAATACTTGATACCCTAGATATAAAGTTATCAACATAAGAAAGGTTCACCTATGTGTACTTTATTGGAATATCAGAGGCTCCTACCTGTTGAAATCCTCATCCCATAAATTGAAATTCCATTGAGGTGTCACTAGATAAAGACACTGGGAATCATCACCTGTGTCTTTGACCTCACAAAATCCCTCAATCATCCCAGTTAATTTGGATATGTTTGTTGGAACCATTTGGATTTCCATATCCACCAGGTGGACCTCCTTCCCTTGGTCACTAGTACCTGCATTTGATTCACCTTCCAAAATCTTATGCAAGCCTTTCTATACCTATTCATCGTGACCTAAAACTGTAATATCTTGGGGTACCACCTCATTAGCACCCATGTCCAATGTCGTTTATTTGATCACCATTTACCCCAATATGCACACCCCTAGATCCCTCTTCAATCAGAAAAAAAACATATCTACAGTCAGGTTTGGAGGGCCCCTGGTATTTTCCCCAAAGAATCATGTGCTGCAAAACCAGGACTATATCCTGGAACCTCCTTCACTTGTTGCTTTCCATCTTCATACCACTGTTGGCACACACAATTTTTACTTCCAAAGTATTACTGCTACCTTAACGCATATACAAACCCTTTATTCCATCACTTTGATATGAAACCTACGGAGGATCCAATTCCCTCCTCCTACATCTACAAAATATGTCAGGATAGCCCAACTTCTTATAGGAATTACAGAAGTTAAACCTAGTTTTATAGACTAAAGGTTATTTGTGGTGAAACTCTCCATCCAATGTAATCCACACAAACTCAAGAGTAATTTTCAATACATAAAGTACCACACATATACAGGGACAAACCAGATAACAGATCACCCTAGTTCTTGAATCTTCACACAAAAATATACCAACAAGGTTCCCTAACATTCTCAAAATTACGGGGTTCTGAAACGGTAAAGGAAGTTCTAGAAAACCAACCCAAACCGCAGTTGTAGGGGAGTCATGATGCATGTGGAAATAGTACGACAAACGAAAGAGGTATAACCAAATACCATAGTAGCTGCTGCGCAAGGCACTGGACTAAGCTTTTACCAGATTCTCCTCTATTGCGGATCGAGTCCAAATATGCATGGAATCGAGTAAACCAACCAATTATCTATTTTATAAATACCATTAACCAAATATGTACCTGTCAAATGAATCGACCGAGGGAGTCCTCTACTTGAAGTGTGCAATCATGGAGATATTTAGAAAATCTAAAACCCAATTAAACTCCAAGGTTGAGATTGAAAGGTTCAGAGGGTCATTTATCAGATCTGGGACTTTAGGGAAAAGAGAAATATGAGGAAATGGGGAAAGAAAATCAGGTTTCGAGAAGGGGGAGAAGGATGTCATAGTTCCCTTCCCCGGTGGGAGAGGAGGGACTGGCATGGGAGCCAACGCCGTTACTGAAGGGGGATGGCCTCACCAATCATCACTCCCACTGCTCTTTTCATCCCCCTTATTATTATTATTTTCTTTTTTTCTTAACATTTCCCACTACCCCATGTTGTTTTTTGTCTATTTAATGATATTAAGTTTATTTATATTTATATTTACATATATATTTAAATTTATATATTTACATATATATTTTTTTATTATTATATTTATATAATTATTTTGGAATACATTTATAAAATATATGTGTGTTATGATATATATATACTTATATTTATTTAAATATATTATATATTATATTCATTTACAAATACTATACTATAATATAAATATATAACTATTTTTTAAAACACAGATATATATATTTATATGAGTGATTTATTATAAGTAAATATAATAAAATATGCATATATTTAATTATAAAAAAATACATTGTGAAAAACAATAAAATCAGAAAACCATAATATCAATATGAATGTAATACCTTAAAATTAATTATGTCTTTACCTAAAAAGGAAACATGACCCCCTTAAACAAGGTTGGAAATCCATAAATGTTTAAAAAATTGGGGTACCCAGACCAAAAACTCAGTTTTAGAGGCCTTATGGTCCTTTTTTGGCCTAAAGAATTTGATAGAGGTTTACCTTTGTCACTAGGGGCATAAAGCTTATCATAGGATCCAATTTTATAAAAGGTAGAGCCCAAAAAGACACCTGGATCCAAATTTATGACTATTTGAAGTTCGAGTAATGTTTTCAACTTATTTTAGATCTTTTATTATTTTTATTATTTTTTTATCTTCAAATTCACTATTAATGACTTTTACTTAGCAATAATAAGTACATTATTAATTAAAAATATTTTATAACTATTTTATAATCCATTTTCACTAAATATCTTATATATTAAGTGTAAATGCCTATTTACCTTGTCAAAAACATATTTTTAAAAATATATATTATATTTATATCAATATAAAAATATTTATTTATTAATATTATTTTTAATAATTTTTTTTGAAGTATACCCTTATCTGTGCTACTAAAATACCACTGATAAAGGGACTTCTTTATCAGAATTTTTTATAAGCACTGACAAAGCCCCCCATTTAATAGTGTTTTTAGCACTGTTAAAGACCGCCTTTAACAATGCTAAAAAAGTGTTGTTAAAGACCCCCTTTAACATCAATTATTTTAGCACTGAAAAATGGGGTCTTTGATAGTGCTTTTAGATAGTGCTGTTAAATCCCTAGTGCTGGATGAAACCAGTAGTATAGTATTGAAAAAAATAAATAATTCCAATCACATACAAAGGTCTAGTCTATGATGATTACCATCCACATGCATGAAATTAATTACACATTTAATAAAGTAGCATTTAATTCTAATCGTTATTCTTTGAGATAAATCATCCTCAAATCAATTAATTTTCCTCTTTAATTAATAAATTATTTTATCTTAATTATCATTCAAATTTCCTTGAGATTATCATTCATAATAATTTAAATAAAAATTAAATAAATCTATTTAAAATTAGCTATGTACATAAATGAACCATGGAGGTAACACCGTGAATACCCATCTGAATCTACTGAAAATGTATTATACTAGTACACTATTTACTCTTGATACATATGTTATATATGACTTATCACCTACTTTCGTCACATATAATATCAAATTAATGATTACATGGATTACATGGTTTTTATTTCATGTATATTTCTTAAACACACATAGAGTAATAACTATAATATGACTCACACAGAATATGAAGATCCAATACGTAGAAATTAATTAAACATATATATTAAAAACCAATCACATGTAATGTCCTATCAATATAATGAAAAAATAGAAGCACTTGTTTGTAAGGTTTACTCAGTATAATAAATTAATTTTAATTCTATTCAATTTGGTATAAGTACATGTAATGCACAAGCCTACTACACTATGTGTGTCTTTCTCACCATCTATCTGAGGCACATGCCTTGGGACTTGACGTATAAACCATGACATGGAAAATAATATTGTAAATGGCATGCAGATAGACTACATGGAATTTGGTCCTTTAGTTACATGGTCATGTGTTAGGTAGGTTGTGTAAGAAGATACAGAGAGTGTCCGGGCCTATAGGACTACACACTATGTATGTGGGTTGCATGACATACACTATAGATGACTGTGCATCAGTTTGTCCTATTAAACACACAATGTATAATTAAATGAACCATGTGTAATAAATACACATTCCTTGAATTACTTCTGAATTAATTCTTGGTTTATTGAACACTAGTACACAATGTGTACCACCAGGTACACTGCATGTACTCTTGTGTTATCTGGCCCGAATCCTCAGTACCTCCAGATGAGATATTCAAATTTATTTCACTAATAAAATTAATTGATTTGATTAGATTTATGAGAAACCAAATAATAGGAAGTAGATACATAAATTTGGTTTAAAAAATAGTAAACTTGAATTGAAAACTAAATGAAAAATACATAAATCAATCAATGATCATTTAAATAATTATAAATAATTATGTGACCACATCGATACAACTTGAAGGCTCTAGGCGTAGTGGAAGCATGCAATGGGTCATGCCCAAATTTTTTTCCCTGATCGATGATGAACCCAAGATTTACATGATGATGAATGCCGTAATCAACAGAATTGAATCAAAGAAAACAGACAAGGTATAGAATAATGAATCCAAGAAGAAGGTCATCACATACTATTTATAAATAATTTAATCAATTATATAATTACCTTGAATGAATTATTTTTTTTATGGTTATGAAAATAGATCTATGTTGTACTGTGGTGGCATTGAAGGAATCAAGAGTAAATTCCCTCTAATAGTGATCCACATGTATTCAAAAAATCTCTGAACATCACTGTAAGAATATTTGAGTGCTAGAATGATAGATCCTAATACTTGCATTGTTCACTCTTTATCAACATAAGAATCACTTCCAAAGTGTTAACCTTGATCTCTCTTGACTCTATAGTGGATGGCGGAGGAAGATCATTCTCCATTCTTGGGAGTGTTCTTGGAGAAGGTAGCTATCTAGGTCTTTGATAGGGTTTTCAAGATTCACTGTGCACGAAAAATAGGTGAATTGGATATCTTGATAATAATATAATTGGGTTTATATCTTCTTGGACTGTAAATAAATAATTGCACAATTTACCCTTATTATTTATTTAATCATTATGAAACCCATTGTTAATAATAATATTAATGATATTATTATTTCTCTATATGTGCTAAACACATGAATTAAAATTAAATAATATTTTTTCAAATAATATTAAATTTATATTATTTCTCACTAGACCATTAAACTTAGTCTATCATTCCTCCACAATAATTATCAGGCCTTGAATAATGTCTATTTATTTATTAAAATAATATTACTTAATTGTTTTACAATAAATAATTATTATTTTCACTAAATAGAAAATATATATTTCTTAAATACTTCACTCACATAATATTTTCTCAAATAAACGATGAAATAAAACTTACGATCAAGAAAAATGAAGAATTATTAAACCAAATACAGAAATAATATTTATTCAACTTGCTGAATAATAAATAATAATATATTATTTAACCGAGGTTCTGGATACACATAGTGTATGACCCTTTAGACCACTTTCTCAGTGAAATTAGGTAAAGAAGCCTAAAGTCCAAGGTTAGGTTCTAGGAATATGCCAAGATATCCATAGATATGGAAATTAATTCGGTAATGACATAATTCCTCATATAGATTCTCACCATGTAATATAATCTCTTTAGCACTAAATCTATAATAAATAAGTTTTCACGCTAGTTCCATCAACCTATGTGATCGATGCCCATTTCTATGAATTTTTGGAAATCAAAATTTCTTATTGAACACCATGGAAATGGATTTATTTGGGCTATAAAATATCCATCAAGGGTCCTGAGATATCATCTTCTATTAAAAAATGGAAGGGAGAAATCATTTCTCACATTATTCATTAAGGAAATATTACTCATGCAGCACCAAACATATCCTAACTCATTATGAACATATGTCATCACAATTTTCATTAATAGAACAAAGTATATGTTTCATAATACACATTATTTACAATCTTAAAGTATATAGATCAATACACACAACTGTAGATAGGACATCCAACAATACATATAAATGTAGATTTCCTACTGGTGGGTCTCATTCTCATAATATCCAACATTGGATATTACCGCGGGCGTACACTATGAGAAGGTGCCTCAAAATACCATGAGTCTCCACCCCTGAAATCCTATATCATTTGTGTCCCTCAAATGATGTCATCTGGTTATAGAACATATAATTAATAATACTATTGTGGCACTTCTATATTCTCATCAAAGAGTGGAACTATTATGACCTTTCAGTACAACACCTACTCTTCAGGCATTATCACATAATATGTTACACAGAGGAACAATCATGATGTGATAAAAAAAATTAATATTCAAAACTATGAATATGAGTTGTCATAAAGTATACATAAGTTGGTTATAGGGAACCAAGTTTGATAATAACCATATCAAAAGCATTAAATTTTAATATATAAATATGTATAAATAAATATTAAAAATGAATAAATTGATAAAATATTAAACGAATTAATATTAAACATAAATAAATTATAAAAAAATTAAAAATAATTTACCTAATTAATGAATAAATAATATTAAATTAATTAATGTTAAAACAGAGTGAAATTTAATAATTAAAAAATCAATAGCATGAAAAATATTAAAAAAATAATTTCTATTAATTATATAGATTTTTTAGAAAATTAAAAATGAATCTATATTTAAATGGAAATGAACACATATTCATTATATAAATTACCACCATATTAAAAACATAAAATTTTAATAAATTAATATGTGTATATAAATATTGAGAATGGATAAAATTAAAAAAACAAATAAACCAAAAAATGAATAATTTATAAAAATATTAAAAAATAGTTAATATTATTAATGAATAAAAAATATTTAAAATGAATAAATTATAAAAAAATATTTAAAATTAATAAATAGTATGTATTAAATAAAAATAAAATTAATGAATAAAATTCAATAATTCAAAACATAATATATTAACTATTAAATAATAATATATAAAATTATAAAATGAATATTAAAAATTGAATAGATTAGAGAAATATTATGTGTGTGTGTTTCTATAAAAAAATGTATTAATTATGTATGTGTGTGTGTGAAATTAATGTACCCATATAACATGTGTTAAATATATTTCAAATTGAATAAAAAATTACTTTTATATAATATGTCATTAAATGTCTATTTCTCGATACTAATTAGTCAATATTTTAAAATAATATTAATTTTTAATTATTTTATAAACCATTTTCACAAAATATATGACTTATTAAGTGTAAATACATATTTTGTATTATATAAATCATATTTAAGTAAATATTATATATATATATATTTCTATATTATAAATATTAAATCTAAACACTAATAAATATGTATAAAGAATATTAAAGGTAAATAAATTTTAAATTATAAATGAATAAATATAAAAAATGAATAAATTATAAAAAATTAAAAAAATTAACATTATTAATGAATTAATGTTAAAACAAGGGAATGTTAATTTAAAAATTAATAGATAAAAAAAAATATTAAAAAATGAATATAAGATATTTATTATATAAATTTTCAAAATAAAACTTGAATTTATATTAAAATGAAAATGAATACATATATTAATTATGTTAATTCTATTTTATAATCAAATTTGTTGAAACCTAATGCATGCTACCCTTGTTTTTTTGCTAAATTTTATTTTGAAATTAATGTCTAAGGGTCGTTGTGAATTGTGGAATGCTGAAATGGGTGCCTCACATACTGATTTTTTGATATTATTGTATATATTATTGATCATTCACTGAAAAAATGTTAGAAAAATCATAATTTATTTTTGATTTCTTACTTAATTCTCTAAAAAAATGCATATTTTGAACTTTTTTGTGATGCTTGAGCTTTATTAAAGCTTCAGAATCATAAAATCATGTCTAATTATAGGTGTTTATTGTTTTATTTTTCTTAGAGTTCAATATTGAGGACAATGTTGTATTTTGTGTGTGTGGGGGTCTTTATATGAACTACTTTTGAATCACGAATATTGAAAAATTCCCTTTATCAATGATAAAACGAAGAACTGATAGAGGGGTTTATTTTATCAATTCTAGATAAAATCACTGATAAAGGGTATCTTTATCAATACAAAAAAACACCAAAAAAAATATATGTTTTTTATCCCCCAAACAATTACTCAGTTTCAGCTTCAATAATGTGTCCTTCCACAGAATTGGTAACACCAGCTTATAGAGAAGTCTTTATCTACATGATTAGTTAACATTTAATTTCTATTATATAAATTTAGTAGATAATGCATAATATTATGACCAAAATAATATTATATTAAAAACACATTAACCTATTCATTGGACTCCCTTTTTTATTTTAAGGTTGAAGGTATTTAACTCCTCTATTGAGTATCCAAATCCCCTCCTTGTAGTCTCCTCTATCTTACAAGAATCCTTTTTCATTTGTATATTCATGAAATTATTGTGACCTCCCACTGAATGGCTCATCATTAATTGAATTTTCATTTGACCATAAAATTATTCTAGATGCCAATTGAATAATTAACCAATTTCTATTTTTTTGATCTAGGATATAAAACACCTGCACTGGTTATGATACAATTATGAATGGTTAATCCTTATACCCTTCCACATTGAAATTTACCCTCACAAAGCCTAATACACTAGTTTTAACCAAAATCCTATTCTCAATCCACTTGTAATAGAAAATTAGGGAATGAAATTTTATATAATCCAACTTGTATATTTGTTTCGTGATGGATAAGTATAAAATATTTTCATAAATTGGATTTCTGTCCATGGAACCAGATATGTGCATCGCTTCTAGAATAATTATAGTTCCATTTTTTTGAATCATACTACATTAATATTATCCATTCATATAAAATTTATAACCATTAATTACATAACCATTTTAAGATAATACATTTACACTTGGTCCTCTGTCTATTCATCAATTTTATCTAATAGTTATATTTGGATTTGTAGATAAATACTTGTAAATATGATCTCGAAACCATACTATAAACTATTAATTATGTGTATTTGATACCCATATTTCATCCCTTGATGGATTCAAATGTCAATGAATTACTTTGTGGGATTCAATGTATGGAGAAACATCTACACTATTATATAAAATATAGAAGTGATCTTTCTTCCTCTCTATAATGATAATTGTAAGAAAAAATCTTCTAGAAATCTCTTTTTCAATAAGGCATCTATTGTGATAAAATTTTGGGAGACCAATTCTATAAAAATATAATAGGTAATCAGTATAGAATTAAACTAATTCTTCAACAAAATATCACTCTACAATACTACCATTTATATAACATCAAATCTTGACATAAACTTTCAAAATATTTATATGTAATTCAATGAGGTACATACATATGTAATCTACTAGACCATATAGTTGAATCTCTCTAACTAATTAGACCATCAGGTGGTCCATTATATCAAATTATTATAGTGGGAATAACATATCTATTTCACATAATAAGACTCCAATTTCCTTATTCATGATTGAAAACTATGTCGGGTATATAACGCTACTACATATGAATTAGAAAAAGAAGCAAAGTCCAGTTAATATATTTCAAACAATTTTAGGGAAAATGCAATGTAAAGATACATTCATTATATATTGATTAAAAACATTAATTTCATGTGATTTTAAACCATTTAACTTCAAATTAGTCTTTGATATGACATTATTGATATTTTATGATTACCATTGTTGTAATTTTAAAATATTAAAGAAGTTTAAAAAATTAAAAAATTTATTATTTGGATAGATTTTAAGCTACTGAATGTAGAAAATTTCATCTTTCACATTTTACATATACCAAATCTTACTTTATTCACATGTTAATCATTTCCAACATAGCCTTAATTCTATATCATTATTTGTGTATGGTGAATTTAGTAATGTTACAATAATAATATCACTTACATTTTTTTATGCTCAAGATATCAATAAAATCTCTGACATACAGATAATTCCAATTCATCAATTTTAAAAAAACATAATATCTTTTTAAAAAATTATTTTATAAGATTTTTTGAAAAAGGTTTACTATAAATATTGTCAATATCTTTTAATTTCTCAAACTATTAATTACTCATTAGTGGAGATGGTGTTGTACCTTGTTCTATATTTTCATTGAATGAAGTTCTCCTTGATCAATATTTATGCCGTCATGGTAAAAATTTGTGATGTAAAAAAAAAACGAATTCAAGAAATGGTTCAACTTAACTAAGCATGTGGCTTCCTCACAAATAGGACACCCCAACATTCCTTTAATTTTATATCCAAACAAACTTACATAAACTGGAAGTCATTTATTTCCTTGTAAAACATGGATCTTAATTTAAACTATTTAATTCTATGGGAATCATACAATGTAACAGATGTACCACACATCAATTTCACATCTTCGATAAATGGATCCAAATAGGCATCAATATCATTACCAGATTGTTTTGGTATAGATATAAGTAGAGAAAACATAATATCTTTTCCATTGATATATAACCATGGTGGAAAATTATAATTTACCAATAAAAATGGCCACATTCTATACGTACTAATTTGTCCCCCAAAATAATTCATCCCATTTATAGATAATGTAAGATAGTGGTTTCATGACTAGTTTCAAATTTTAGGATACTCATAATAAATTTCCTTTCACTAATGATATCCTTCTAGGTGACATAGTTTCCAATATTCAATTATTTTATATGCATTCCATGTCAATTGTCTAGTGATTTTTTGAAATTCATATAGACTTCTAAACCTTATAATGGTAGTAAAGTACAGTTCAAATTTTGAAGGAATTAATTCATCTTTCTTGTATGGGCCTTCAACACACTTAGGGAATTTTTTGATTGATTTGTGGCCGAATTAAACAATATATGATCATTTGTACATATATTTATCTTTTCATAGATCATACCCACTAAACATAGATTTTTTTAGTATCTTATGTTCGACAAGGAAGCTCATTTTATTTTGGTATCTTATCATTCAGGAGACCATATAGTTATATAAAGATGGTGTCTCTCTATCTTCCACCAACATCCAAATTATATAGTTTCAATATATTTGATGTATATTGGTTGTACTAAATATGGTGTCTCTATATCTTCCACTAACTTCCAAATTATATAGTTTCAATATATTTGATAATTTTATCTATTTAGTATAACCAATATACAATGATTATATTTTACAACTCTTTAAATTTTCAAAAAACGTTGGATAATCAATATGTTCATGTTCAATTTCCATTTCCATTTCTTTGATATTATCTACATCATTATTGACAATACCATTCATATCAATTAATCCATAAACTGTAGTATCATCCTAGTAAGTATGTAAATTCATTTTCCTCGTGTCTAGTCCAATATTTATAGCTTTGATCTATTTTGTGAAAAATCAAACATTCTTAGAACTATTTCAGATGATTTTTTTTGAATAACAATAACATAGACATGGAAATAGTATTTGAGAAGGGTCATATGCACAATATATTGCAAACATGATGAAAATTTTAAATCTATCATCCTTATCCTTGGTCATATGTTTTATATTTATCCATTTTCGATTCGTATTCATTATTTTAGGTTCAAAAATGATAATTTTGTGCAGAAAAATAAATAAATACACACAAGGTATTCATAGAATTTATATATACATGGATTTGTGGGAAATAAATTAGAATTTTAGTGTAAATATATAATTATATATATGTGTGTGTAAGAATATTTGTGTGAAAATATGTAAAAAAATATTTTAAAAATGAAAAAAATCATCAAAATAAACCGAGAAAAATATTGATACTTCTAAGAAATTTTTTTATTTTCTTAATAAAAAATTCATACTCACTTAAAAAACTTAAGGAAGTAAGGAAAACAGAATCTGTAATGAAACTAATGATAGAAAATTATAGTTTTATCAAGAAAAATGTTATATCATTATAATAAATAATTATCTGATGATGTAGTTTAATTTCACTACCCTTAATAAATTTAAGTATATATATATATAATACGTATATATTTAAATATATATAGATTCATTAAAATTTATATTATTTTATTATAAATTTCTTAATATATATATATTCATAAACACACACAAGAACATCCCTGCAAATTGAATTGAAGGGTAACCCTATATTCCAAAATACATAGATGAGAGGGAACTATAGATATCCAAAGTGAAAACCCTTGGGCTTTAAGAAAAAAATTTGATCAAAAAAATTGGAAAATATTAGTGAAAAGAGGGATTCAAATCTACGGTTTGAGAGATCAATTACAGGGGAAGAAGAAGTAGAAATCATGAAACAATATATTATCAATTTGAGAGAAGTACAATGAATCCCATTTCTTTGTTTTTAGGAGGGTTAATTAATATTAGAATTTCAAGGGGAGAGGTGTTAGAGGTCAATTTCCCCACGATATGGAATGTCACAAGAGAGTGAGGTTTCTATTTGTAAAGACCCGTAAAATTCAAGGGAAATTTTTTCTTAATTTTCTTTAGAATTTTACAAGAGCGCGGTTTCAGACGGCACCTGATTCCGAGGCCCGGAGTGCCCGGAATTAATTTCCGAAGTTTGGCTCGGGTACGTTCAGTGAACGAACGAGCGGGAATTCCTAACTTTTGATCCGGTGCTCGGAATTGAAATCCGAGGGCACCGATGAACTCGCAGCGCCGATTTTCGCTTATGGAGACCTTTCCCGAAGTTGCGTTTACACGTGGGGAGTTGTAAAAAAATAAAATTGTGAATGTTAAAATAAAAATTTAACTTCAATTTTTATTTTTATCTTCCTTAAGTGTTTTTATCCTTTGGGTGGAAGTTGGGTGACAACCCAACTTCCCTTGGGAGGTTAAGAAGGTGGTGGGGCCCACACGAACCCCACCCCTTCATATTCTCTAACCCTCCCCAACTCACAATTAATGTTGTAAACTTAAGTTATAACTTATGTCATTAATAAGTGAGTTTAATTAATGTTTTGAAATTCAAACTTTTGAATTTCAAAGGTTTGTGTTGTGTTAATAAATTAAGTGAGCTTAATTTATTGTTTTTGGTTAGTCCCTTTATTTCTTGAGAGGATTTGAGAGCTTTCTCTTCTTCTTCAAACCTCAACGAAGAACGCGAAGAACGCCGTTCTTCAACGAAGAACTTCTTCCGCGTCATCTCTTCCGCGACGGTTTTCCGCGACGAACGCCTTCAACAACGACTCTTCCTCCGACGTCAAAGGAATCGAGTGCGACTATCGAGGTAGAGATTCTTGAGTTCGTTATTTTCTTTATTATTTGACTTTCCTCAAGTCTTGACGAGGAACGCTCAATTTCCGACGAAGAACGCCGCTCCGCTCTTCTTCGTTTACCGTGTCAACGAAAGGGGACACCACTTCTTCCTCGGACAATCTTCGTCGGCGTACAAGTTTCGCCCACGACGTGTCACTTTGAACGCTTTCCTTCGTCATCGGATTTGACGAACGGCTTCCGCGACGCCCGACCTCCGCGACGTCGTCTTCCGGGGACTTAGTCTAATCCTCGAACTTATACCCGAGGTAGGGGTTGTTGGTTCATTATTTCATTATTCTTTTCCTTGAACGTGGATCTCGCATGTCTAACTTGATGCTTGATTGTTTAAGTTGCGTTATTAATTTAACGAGAGGGGGCCGGACCGCACGAACACGGCCGAACCCCCCTCCAACGTTCATGTTTATTCATGCGGGTGGAAGCAAGTAGCGTGGTGCCGTCGCACCACGCGGATGATCGTGCAATTAATTTACGTGGCGCCGTCGCGCCACGCCGAGGGAAAATCTTCAAGAACGCGACGCCGTCGCGCCGCGTTGAAAAGAATCGAAGCACGGCGAAGGGGCGCGGTGCCGACGCACCGCGCCGGACGACGAACACCGCGGCCGGTTCCGGGCCGCGGCGAGACGAGGAGACCGCGGCCGGTTCCGGGCCGCGGCGGAAGAGCAGACCGGCGGCCGGGCCGCCGGCGTCGGAAGCCGAAGAGGGGACCGGATTTTCCGGTCCCGTTGGAGAAGACCGGCCGGCCAGCTGGCCGGCCGGATGCCATAAAAACCGGGGAATTTAATTCCCCGGCCGGTATAATAAAACCCCCCTCTTTTAAAGAGGGGGCGTTTCTTTAAAGGGAGGGGGCCGGCTGCCCCCTCGGTTCCACCAGCAGGCCCCCCACGTGGGGGGGGGGGGGGGGCTCTTTAAAAATATGGGGCGCGGCCCTTGAGCCGCGCCGCCCTCCAGCTAAACGCGGGGCTTAGCCCCGCGTGCCACCCACCTCGCGGCACCCCGCCGCCAGCGCGGCCCGCTGCCGCCGCCGGCGCGGCCCGCCGCCGCGCGCCGCCGCCGGCCACCGCGCCGCCGCCGTCCGCCGCCGCCGGCCGCCGCCGCCGGCCGCCGCGCCGCCCAGGGGGGGGGGGGTCGGGCCGGGTCGGCCCGGACCCGGACCCCCCCGTTTCGAACCAGATTCGGTTTTTGACTCATATCTTGAGCCTCGGACCTCCGAATGACGAACCGTCTGCGGAAACGCGATCCTTGGATCGAGACGGTCGTTTCGGTATATCGCACTCAAGGTTTCGGGTTACTTTGAGTTCGGCCGGGTTGGTTCGTGCACAGAACCAACCGGGCCTTCGGAGCGGAAACGCTCATATCTTGAGCTACGGACGTCCGATTGACGCGCCGTCAGTCGCGTTGTGTTCCTCTTAGTGAATCGGATCTTTTGGCATACTCCGCCCGAGGTTTGGACGCAGGTGGAGTACGGTCGGGTTGGTTTTTCCTTAAAAACCAACCGGGCCCCGGAGACGAAAATGCCAATAACTCACAGACCGGGCGTCCGATTGACGCGCCGTCTGTTTCGTTGACTTCCTCTTGATGAGACGGAACTTTTGACATACTCCGCCCGAGTTTTGGATGCGGTCGGAGTATGGCCGGGTTGGATTGTACCCGAAATCCAACCGGGCCCCTGGAACGGGTAAGCTGATATCTTTCAGACAGGACGTCCGCTTGACGAGCCGTCAGCGGCGTTGGTGGTTACGTTTAGTAACGGTCCCTTCGAGTATACCCTATGAGAGTTCGGGGTACAGTTGAGATACGGCCGGGATTGGTTTCGCTCACGAAACCAACCGGGCCCCTGGGACGAAAAGGCTAATAACTCACAGACCGGGCGTCCGATCGACGCGCCGTCTGTTGCGTTGAGACCCCTGTGACGAGACGGACCTTTGAGACACTTCTTCGCAGGACCTTGTGATACTTGGAGTATCGACCAGTAGCTCGTGGAGCGGACTCGTGGTACTTGACAGTGGTGGTGCGCTTGGATGCAGCAGCAGACCCTTGGCGGTGGAGAGCTTGGTTGTAGCGGCGGACCTGCGATACTCTACGGAGTGTGTGCGCTTGGTTGTAGCGACAGACCCGCGACGGTGGAGACGAGCGTGCAGAGTACGGAGACCGTGTAGCCGGCTGAGACCTGACGACTGCTTGACCGACTCGACTTGGAGTGAGTCGACTAGCCCAGTGGACGGAGCGCCCGGTATTTGGCGGCAGACCCACGGCGGACGGAGCGCCTGGTAGTTGGCAGCAGACCCGCGGTACTCGACAGGAGGAGTACCTCAGTAGGCTATCTGGGTAGCGCCCGGTATTTGGCAGCAGACCCTCAGCGGACGGAGCGCCTGGTAGTTGGCAGCAGACCCGCAGTACTCGACAGGAGGAGTACTTCAGCAGTCCTAGGTCAGTGAGCGGCAGCCTCGGAGTCGTGACAGGACCACTGTACACTCTAGAGACGGAGCTCTTCAGCAGTTACGGTTTCGATAATGAAAATCCTGGTTTGAGCTGAGACTTTTGACCTTGTGTTTACTTCATGATTGAGATGGGTCACTTGCTAACTTTAGGTATATGTATGGGCATATACCTGGGTAGTGGTTATCCGTTGATCTCATGATCCTTGTGTTTCCTCATGACTGAGATGGGTTACTTGATAACTTAGGTATATGTATGGGCATATACCTAAGTAGAGTTTATCTGTTGTGATCTTCTTGTGGTTATACTTGTTGGTTTTAGTGAGACCTTGAGGGTCTCGGGGTCCCTACTGAGTATCGTTATACTCACCCCTGCACGGGCTATGCCCGCACCTCGTTGTGTTGGTTGCAGACGACGGCCAGTACTGGAAGAGGCCGAGTGTTCGAGGACTGGACGGTACCTGGAGGTGGACTATACGACGAGGCGGTACCCAGAGGCAGACCACTGGGCGGGACATACTCGGAGCAGACGGCGGGACCCGAGGAGCAGAGGAGCTATCTGTACCCACCCTTCAGGTGGGATTTCCAGTGGACATCTCAGCGTAGCAGCTTTACTTTTCAGTCGCTGTTTTCCCTTTCGAGTTGTACTTTACAGTTGGGCTTGTATTTCCGGCCCCTTTTTACTTTTCAGCTCTTCTTTTTGTACTTAGTGTTTTACTTCCGCTTGTACTATGTGGTGCTTGTTTTCTTTATAAAGGCAATGCCTTCCCAGTTATCGGGATTTTACGCCTTTGGTGCTAGTCTCCAACCCATGGCCTATGGAAGGCGGGCTTGGGGTAGTCACGGCACGGGCCCCGAGGACGGGTCGTGACAAATTGGTATCAGAGGAGTTCGGTTCTACCGCAGAACTTATAACTCTGATGTCTCTTTCTGTGAAGCAATAGTGTTGAGAGTACCGAGTGTGGTTTTCAGTTCAGGGAGTCCAGTGTTGGTGCGGGCGGCCGACGTATCCATACACCCGGACCCTGACAACTGATTTCCGACTTTGTGCACGAAAACACTGATTGCGTGTGTGTTTTCAAAGGTTTTTCCCCCTTAAAACAGCTCAAACCAGGTCAGCTCACCAGGTATAATCTTTTGATCGTGTTACGTTGTTTCTTTCATGATGGCCCACCGAGCAGCGAGACTCCAGTGCAGGGCCCTTTTTCAGTGTTGGCACCTTCGGGTGGTGTACCAGCAGCACCACCACCCGTTAGGCAGCAGATGCCACTAGCTGACGGTGCACGCTAGCAGAGCGCGATGCACGAGTTCCAGCAGTAGAGGCCTCTGAGGATACGAGGCGAGACAGATTTCCCAGGCAGCAGTGGACTGGATGGAGACGAATGCTAGAGTTCTACGCCTAGCTTGGATACTAGTAGAGCGGATGATGATCTTAGCTCCAGGTGTTTCCAGAGAGTGACCATGAGGTTGGTCCTTATAGTAACGAGGCTTCGGTACGCGAACCGATACCTGGATTAGTACCTACGGGTAGAGCGCCAGCTTTGTCACTACCTGTTGGTCAGCAGACACTACCGGCGGTACCGGTAGTAGAGACTCGGGCGTGTAAAATGTTTCAGGAGAAGGAAGTGCTAAGGACAGATGAATCTGCAGGGTAGCAGACGTGGAAGCAGAGCTTGGAGAGCAGCATGTGGTGGTGTACATTTCGACATGTTACGACCACCCGACTTAGTAGTCCCCGCCAGGCTCAGGGAGCAGGAGGGCTGGGGAGGAGAATAGCTGCATTGCGGTCAAGGAGTGTGACCCAGGAGCTCTAAGAATGATTCGGGGTACGAATTATGTCTACTACGAGCTGCCATATCTATAGACATAGGAACCAATCATTCTACCCTTCCACGAATCATGTCCCAGACCTAGAGGTTCCGGGTAAGCCGTAGACTTGACCCTCACGTCTGGAGATACCTTTGGGAGGAGACTCGATAATCACGCTTACGCCGACGGTGTGATTTGACCTCGAGGCGAGAGTTTCGGTTGGAATCTCTTGGTGGCAGCGTAGAGGCCTTACGACGTTGATCTGGGTATGGTTTTGATTCACAAATCATACCCCGGTTGACTGTTTTAGGCAAACGTCGGAATGGGTTTTCCTTGGTCGGCGAAAAGGAAACCCTGGGCAGCTCATGTTAAACTCAGACATAAGAGGGTGTGACCGATCACTCTTGAGTTGGTCAACCCTACCCCTGTGGCAGCAGGAGTTTGAGTTCAGTTCTAACCTAAAAAGGGAAACCTCTTGAGTTCGAGGGTGACGAACACGTTCTTATACGGTCTCAACCCGATGAGGTTTCGGAGATGTGGCCGAGGCGGCATGTTATCTCCGAAGTTCGATGGACCCTTTTGATCTTCAGCAGGGTAGGCGAGGAGGTTTACCGCTTAACCCTACCACCTCAGTCGTACCGGGTGCATAGTGACCATCACGTGTCTCAGCTGTGGAGATACGTGTATGTTTCTTCGCACGTCATCGACCCCGGGGAGTTGGACGTCGATGACAGGGCGATAAGCACAGAGATTCTAGTAGAGATTGAGGATCGACAAGAGTAGGTTCTACGTGAACGGTTGCTTCCTCTGGGGTGCTTCTCGGGTAGCACAAGATCTTCAGGTGAGCATATGGGAGCGTAAAGCTCAGTTGCGTGCTCAGTACTACTTTGTTTCCCTTAAGTGTGAGTTGAAGCTTTACGGGGACGTAAAGCCCTGAGGTGGGAGTAATGTAAAGACCCGTAAAATTCAAGGGAAATTTTTTCTTAATTTTCTTTAGAATTTTACAAGAGCGCGGTTTCAGACGGCACCTGATTCCGAGGCCCGGAGTGCCCGGAATTAATTTCCGAAGTTTGGCTCGGGTACGTTCAGTGAACGAACGAGCGGGAATTCCTAACTTTTGATCCGGTGCTCGGAATTGAAATCCGAGGGCACCGATGAACTCGCAGCGCCGATTTTCGCTTAAGGAGACCTTTCCCGAAGTTGCGTTTACACGTGGGGAGTTGTAAAAAAATAAAATTGTGAATGTTAAAATAAAAATTTAACTTCAATTTTTATTTTTATCTTCCTTAAGTGTTTTTATCCTTTGGGTGGAAGTTGGGTGACAACCCAACTTCCCTTGGGAGGTTAAGAGGGTGGTGGGGCCCACACGAACCCCACCCCTTCATATTCTCTAACCCTCCCCAACTCACAATTAATGTTGTAAACTTAAGTTATAACTTATGTCATTAATAAGTGAGTTTAATTAATGTTTTGAAATTCAAACTTTTGAATTTCAAAGGTTTGTGTTGTGTTAATAAATTAAGTGATCTTAATTTATTGTTTTTGGTTAGTCCCTTTATTTCTTGAGAGGATTTGAGAGCTTTCTCTTCTTCTTCAAACCTCAACGAAGAACGCGAAGAACGCCGTTCTTCAACGAAGAACTTCTTCCGCGTCATCTCTTCCGCGACGGTTTTCCGCGACGAACGCCTTCAACAACGACTCTTCCTCCGACGTCAAAGGAATCGAGTGTGACTATCGAGGTAGAGATTCTTGAGTTCGTTATTTTCTTTATTATTTTACTTTCCTCAAGTCTTGACGAGGAACGCTCAATTTCCGACGAAGAACGCCGCTCCGCTCTTCTTCGTTTACCGTGTCAACGAAAGGGGACACCACTTCTTCCTCGGACAATCTTCGTCGGCGTACAAGTTTCGCCCACGACGTGTCACTTTGAACTCTTTCCTTCGTCATCGGATTTGACGAACGGCTTCCGCGACGCCCGACCTCCGCGACGTCGTCTTCCGGGGACTTAGTCAAATCCTCGAACTTATACCCGAGGTAGGGGTTGTTGGTTCATTATTTCTTTATTCTTTTCCTTGAACGTGGATCTCGCATGTCTAACTTGATGCTTGATTGTTTAAGTTGTGTTATTAATTTAACGAGAGGGGGCCGGACCGCACGAACACGGCCGAACCCCCCTCCAACGTTCATGTTTATTCATGCGGGTGGAAGCAAGTAGCGTGGTGCCGTCGCACCACGCGGATGATCGTGCAATTAATTTACGTGGCGCCGTCGCGCCACGCCGAGGGAAAATCTTCAAGAACGCGACGCCGTCGCGCCGCGTTGAAAAGAATCGAAGCACGGCGAAGGGGCGCGGTGCCGACGCACCGCGCCGGACGACGAACACCGCGGCCGGTTCCGGGCCGCGGCGAGACGAGGAGACCGCGGCCGGTTCCGGGCCGCGGCGGAAGAGCAGACCGGCGGCCGGGCCGCCGGCGTCGGAAGCCGAAGAGGGGACCGGATTTTCCGGTCCCGTTGGAGAAGACCGGCCGGCCAGCTGGCCGGCCGGATGCCATAAAAACCGGGGAATTTAATTCCCCGGCCGGTATAATAAAACCCCCCTCTTTTAAAGAGGGGGCGTTTCTTTAAAGGGAGGGGGCCGGCTGCCCCCTCGGTTCCACCAGCAGGCCCCCCACGTGGGGGGGGGGGGGCTCTTTAAAAATATGGGGCGCGGCCCTTGAGCCGCGCCGCCCTCCAGCTAAACGCGGGGCTTAGCCCCGCGTGCCACCCACCTCGCGGCACCCCGCCGCCAGCTCGGCCCGCTGCCGCCGCCAGCGCGGCCCGCCGCCGCCGCCAGCGCGGCCCGCCGCCGCCGCCGCCGCGGCCCGCCGCGCCGCCGCCCGCCGCCGCCGCGCGCCGCCGCCGGCCACCGCGCCGCCGCCGTCCGCCGCCGCCGGCCGCCGCCGCCGGCCACCGCGCCGCCCAGGGGGGGGGGGGGGGGGGTCGGGCCGGGTCGGCCCGGACCCGGACCCCCCCGTTTCGAACCAGATTCGGTTTTTGACTCATATCTTGAGCCTCGGACCTCCGAATGACGAACCGTCTGCGGCAACGCGATCCTTGGATCGAGACGGTCGTTTCGGTATATCGCACTCAAGGTTTCGGGTTACTTTGAGTTTGGCCGGGTTGGTTCGTGCACAGAACCAACCGGGCCTTCGGAGCGGAAACGCTCATATCTTGAGCTACGGACGTCCGATTGACGCGCCGTCAGTCGCGTTGTGTTCCTCTTAGTGAATCGGATCTTTTGGCATACTCCGCCCGAGGTTTGGACGCAGGTGGAGTATGGTCGGGTTGGTTTTTCCTTAAAAACCAACCGGGCCCCGGAGACGAAAATGCCAATAACTCACAGACCGGGCGTCCGATTGACGCGCCGTCTGTTTCGTTGACTTCCTCTTGATGAGACGGAACTTTTGACATACTCCGCCCGAGTTTTGGATGCAGTCGGAGTATGGCCGGGTTGGATTGTACCCGAAATCCAACCGGGCCCCTGGAACGGGTAAGCTGATATCTTTCAGACAGGACGTCCGCTTGACGAGCCGTCAGCGGCATTGGTGGTTACGTTTAGTAACGGTCCCTTCGAGTATACCCTATGGGAGTTCGGGGTACAGTTGAGATACGGCCGGGATTGGTTTCGCTCACGAAACCAACCGGGCCCCTGGGACGAAAAGGCTAATAACTCACAGACCGGGCGTCCGATCGACGCGCCGTCTGTTGCGTTGAGACCCCTGTGACGAGACGGACCTTTGAGACACTTCTTCGCAGGACCTTGTGATACTTGGAGTATCGACCAGTAGCTCGTGGAGCGGACCCGTGGTACTTGACAGTGGTGGTGCGCTTGGATGCAGCAGCAGACCCTTGGCGGTGGAGAGCTTGGTTGTAGCGGCGGACCCGCGATACTCTACGGAGTGTGTGCGCTTGGTTGTAGCGACAGACCCGCGACGGTGGAGACGAGCGTGCAGAGTACGGAGACCGTGTAGCCGGCTGAGACCTGACGACTGCTTGACCGACTCGACTTGGAGTGAGTCGACTAGCCCAGTGGACGGAGCGCCCGGTATTTGGCGGCAGACCCACGGCGGACGGAGCGCCTGGTAGTTGGCAGCAGACCCGCGGTACTCGACAGGAGGAGTACCTCAGTAGGCTATCTGGGTAGCGCCCGGTATTTGGCAGCAGACCCTCAGCGGACGGAGCGCCTGGTAGTTGGCAGCAGACCCGCAGTACTCGACAGGAGGAGTACTTCAGCAGTCCTAGGTCAGTGAGCGGCAGCCTCGGAGTCGTGACAGGACCACTGTACACTCTAGAGACGGAGCTCTTCAGCAGTTACGGTTTCGATAATGAAAATCCTGGTTTGAGCTGAGACTTTTGACCTTGTGTTTACTTCATGATTGAGATGGGTCACTTGCTAACTTTAGGTATATGTATGGGCATATACCTGGGTAGTGGTTATCCGTTGATCTCATGATCCTTGTGTTTCCTCATGACTGAGATGGGTTACTTGATAACTTAGGTATATGTATGGGCATATACCTAAGTAGTGTTTATCTGTTGTGATCTTCTTGTGGTTATACTTGTTGGTTTTAGTGAGACCTTGAGGGTCTCGGGGTCCCTACTGAGTATCGTTATACTCACCCCTGCACGGGCTATGCCCGCACCTCGTTGTGTTGGTTGCAGACGACGGCCAGTACTGGCAGAGGCCGAGTGTTCGAGGACTGGACGGTACCTGGAGGTGGACTATACGACGAGGCGGTACCCAGAGGCAGACCACTGGGCGGGACATACTCGGAGCAGACGGCGGGACCTGAGGAGCAGAGGAGCTATCTGTACCCACCCTTCAGGTGGGATTTCCAGTGGACATCTCAGCGTAGCAGCTTTACTTTTCAGTCGTTGTTTTCCCTTTCGAGTTGTACTTTACAGTTGGGCTTGTATTTCCGGCCCCTTTTTACTTTTCAGCTCTTCTTTTTGTACTTAGTGTTTTACTTCCGCTTGTACTCTGTGGTGCTTGTTTTCTTTATAAAGGCAATGCCTTCCCAGTTATCGGGATTTTACGCCTTTGGTGCTAGTCGCCAACCCCTGGCCTATGGAAGGCGGGCTTGGGGTAGTCACGGCACGGGCCCCGAGGACGGGTCGTGACACTATTAAGGTTTATTTTAAAAGACTAGAAATGGTTTTATCAACACTTTGAAAAATGTGCTGATAAAAACATTTAAAATTAATTAAAAAAATATTAAATGAATAAATATTAAAAAAATGAATGAATTATAAAAAATTAAAAAAATTATAATATTCAGAATTTATGAAGGGGTCATGTAGATTTGGCTTGATTTCTTTGTAGCATGGTGCTTTAAAGGTCCATGAATGGAATTCAAGATTTAATCCATTTTAGGGTAAGAAATATTTCACTCAAAAATTGGTTAGGTTTTTCAGTATTTATAGGATCTATTGACACCCTAAGATTCTATTTGATTTCGCTTCATCAGTTGGAATTCCAATTAAAATGGATAGAAATTAAGGGCTGGCTAGTTTCATCTATTTTTTCCAAGGTCTTGGTGGAAGTTGATTTGAGCTAAAATATAACTAGGAAGGTAATTTTATCCATGAGAAATGAATATTTGAAATTTTTTGTTGATTATGAGAAACTCCCTGATTTTTTTTATTGAAAGGAAATTGTTCATACCAAGAATTCTTATAGGTAGTCCATAACCCACAAAATTTTCGTTAATAATGTTCATGACTCCTATATGTCTATGTAATGATTACCTAATCAATAAAAAATGGTGATGGTTCTACTAAGTACCCCTGCTAGTGATAGAAATGATAAGGTATTTGGGATGTTTTATCCTTATGCTAACTCTTTGGTTGATGTTTCCTTTCATCAACATTGTTTTTTTGGTTCTATAGATGCTCGGAAAGAGAAGAAATGTTCTTCAGGAAAGTGAAAAAATTCATAGGATAATGAAATTTTAGGGTTCACACTTTCCATTAAAATTGTTAGTTGAAAACACTAAAAAAAATGGATAGGGCATCTGGGAAGTTTCTTGTTTGTGTTAACTCTTTGACTAACATTTGTTTGCATCAGCATTATTTTTTTGGTTCTATAGATGCTCTGAAAGGGTAGGAATCTTTTTCAGGAAAGAGAAAAAATTCATAGGATAATGAATCTTGTATAGTTAGATTTTATAAACATCTTCTTAACTCAGCTCCTACCTCAGATTGGAAACCTATTTGTATATTAGGTCATTGGTGGATCAAGGGATATCTCTTGATGCTCCTCAAGATGATGGTGAAGTAAGGTTTCAACATGGAGTTGGGTTGGTCATTCATAGAGAGGTTATCCTACCTCTAGTATTGTATAAGGGTAATTGAATAGAGGATACCCAACATACAAAGGATCATGATCTCAATTAATTTGTTGGTATTTCTAATTATCAGTAGTAGATCCAGAATATTTTAACACTTCAACAATAATTTACAAGTGGGGGAATATTTTTGATGATGAAAGGGTGAGTTATAATACTCCCCGTAAGGCTTCACGCATTGATCATGCATCATTTATGGATTCTATCATCAAGGACCAGAAAAAGGTGGTTCGTAGTGAGGGTTTCACTCATGTTCCTATGAAGAGAAGGTTATAGAAGGACTACTCCAATCTACCAAGGACCTTGACCGCCAGATCTTCCACTAACGTGCTAAGAAGGACCAATGCAGAAATCTATATGATCTTTAATCAAGGTAATTCTTATTCTGAGTGGGAAACTCTTGATGACTATGATTTTGAAAATGATATGTCATATTATGATATTTAATTCTACTCTTTGTTGGATGAGGGAAATTCCATTTGTTTGACCGCATTGGCTTCCTTGTCTATGATTTATTTTATTTTTAGTAATTGTTAAGAAGATTTTCTTCTTGGTAGACTTGTTTGGTAATTAATATTAAATGAATAAAGATTAAAAATGAGTGAATTTTAATAATTAAAAAATAATAGACTTCAAAAATATTTATAAAATTCAATAATTTTTGTTAATTATTTAAATTATTTGAAAAAATGAATATATTTAAAAATGAAAATGAAAATATATTAATTATGTACATAACAACCATATTAAACAAATATATTTTAATGTATAAATATTTATCAATAAATATTAAAAATTAATAAAATTTAAAAATATTTAATGAATAAATATTAAAAATGAATTAATTAAAAAAGTAAAAATAATTAACATTATTAGTGAATAAATAATATTGAGTGAATGAAATTTAAAAATGTGTAAAATTTAATAATTTAAAAAAAATCAATATATTAGAAATATAGAAAAAAAAGAATAAGTGTTATTATTTATATAGATTATTTAAAAACATAAAAATGAATATATATTAAAATGAAAATGAATAAATATTAATTATATAAATTAAAACCATATTAAAAACATAAAATGTTAATGAATGAATATGTATATTTAGATATTAAAAATTCATAAAGTTACATAAATATTAAATAAATAAAATTAAAAATGAATAAATTATAGAAATATTGAAAAATAATTAATATTAAAAATCAATAAATAATATTAAATATTAATTATTTAGAAAAAATATTAAAAAGTAATAAATAAACTAAAATACAAAAAAAGAACAAATTTTACCAATTCGAAACAAAATATATTAAATATTCAATATTAATAAAGAAAATTCGAAACTAATATTAAAAATTGAATAAATTCTATAAATATTATGTGTGTTTATGCTTCTATATAAAATTTCCTTAATTTTGTATATATGTGTGAAGAATTAATATATATATATATATATATATCACAAGTTTGATATATATTAAATTGAAAAAATGTCATATATATAAAATTTATTAAATGTATATTATTCAACACTAATTAGTCAATATTTTTTTATTAATATTATTTTTTAATTATTTTATAATCGATTTCCACTAAATATATGACTTATTAATTATAAATACATATTTATTATTATATTAATTATATTTAAGGAAATATTATATAAATAGAACTACAAATATTTTTCTTTATTAAAAATATTAAATATATTAACGAATAAATATGTATAAAAATATTAAAAATAAATAAATTAAAAAAATATTAAATGAATAAATATTAGAAATGAATAAATTAGAAAAAATTATACAATAATTAACATTATTAATTAAAAAATAATATCTAATGAATGAATGTTAAAAATAGGTGAAATTTAATTAAAATGAATCGATTAAAAAAAATTAAATAAATAAATAAATTTTATTAGTTATATAAATTTTAAAAAATTAAAAAGGGATATGTATTAATATAAAAATTCATACATATATTAATTATGTAAATTACAATGGTATTAAAAACATTAAATGTTAATCAATAAATATATATAAATAAATATTTAAATTGAATAAAATTTATAAAAATATTAATCAAATAAAAATTTAAAATGTATAAATTACAAAAAATATTTGAACTTATATTAATGAAATAAATAATTACAAAAATGAATAAAATTTAGAAAAGAATATATTGAAAAAATAAACAGTTTATATTAAATAAAAATACATAAAAATTAATTAAATATAATAATTAAATACATAATATTTTAAATAGTAAATATTAATAAATAAATCATGTAAAGGAGATAGGGGAGACCTAGAATACGAGCTTAGTACTGTGTAGTGGAATTGAGAATGTTAAGACACCTAATATACACACATTTATTCAACATTTGGTGACATTTGGTGTCTTCAAGGAGGAGGATGTTGAGCTGTATCCAAAGCTAGTTGTTGGGTTTACATGGTGGAAGCAGATGCCAAGGCTTTTGATTTCCCTCCCTCTCCGTACCCTTTCTCACCAAAGGTAGTGGCTCTCTCTCCGTATGCGTACTCATTGGAGGTGGTGGTAGGTCCTCCACATGCGTACTCACTTGAGGGAAGTTCAATGAGTTATCCTACATATAGAGGATATGTGAGTGACATCGATGTCACATTTCACCTAAAGGAAGGCGTAAGGAGGCATCCGTGATGCCACCTTTCTCAAAAATTAAAGACAAATATGGCATCAATGATAAATCCTTTCCCCTAAACCCATATAAAAATCACCCACCCCTCCCCATTATCCTTATTCATTTCACAAACACTCTCTCTATGTCAACTCCACCTTTCTCTCCAATTTTCTTGGTGCTTCTTTTTTGTGTGACAATTTCGGTGGCCAAAAAAGTGTGATGAATTTTACAAAGCATAATTTCAATTCATTTTTTCTTAGTTATGTTAATTTTTTTATTTATTTAGTTGATTAAATTTTAGTTAGTTTTAAATATGTTATTTATATATTTAGATATGGTTTTGAAATAATAGTTATTATTAGAATAAAAAATATTATTACTTATCTATGCAATTTGAGTAAAGAATTTATAATTATTATTAGTAATGGATTTATTATTATAATAATATTATTATTTAGTATAAATTAGTAGTTTTTAAATATTAGTCACAAAATTAGAAATTATTATAAACTGGATAATGAATAAATATTAGTGAAATAACGGTTTACTAATGATTAACTATTAATAGATAAGGATTAACTAATGAGAAAAAACTGGATTGACCTAGAATCGATTGGGAACTAGTGCATGACAATAGGCCTTACTACACACCTAGTTTGACACTCTCTAGGTATATGATTTCGATGGTGTATATTTTATTTATAAAATAATGAAAGTACTATTAAGAAGATTAAATTTTTTACTATGAAACATTAGTGTCATATTTTAGGATATAAGAATGTCTTCTAAAATTGAAGTATAATAACGATTGTACGATCAACCCTCATTGTGAATATTATTTACACTATTAGAATCTTAATAAAAAACGTTTTTCATGTAGAGAATCATGTTTTCTTGAGTCTACTACTATGTGGAGGTTATGAAAATCTATCATGGATCTTCTTATAGTACACAACTAACAATATCTAGTCTATTATCTGTATAAATTTTCAATTCTCAACTATACTATAGAATCTAGCTTGTCCATTGATTACTGATAATCATTAGGTCTAAGAAATAACTTTATTTTCCCATTATTTATATGGTGCCATGATAGAGTTATATGTAGATGTTTCTAGTGTATAATAACATTTTCTAATTGTAAGAAGATATAAACATAAAATTGTTGTTTAAGAAGTTCCATCATAAGAAAATCAGGTCGTTACCTATGATATGTATAAAGGAAACCTAGATGATCTCCTTGATATACATCTAAATCCATTTTTTGATAAGGAATTTTATAATTATGGAACACATAGAGGAAATAGTGACGATGATGAGGAAGATATGTATTTTGGGGAGGAAGTTTTGAGAAATTTTGTAGTTATAAAATAACCTCAAACCAAAATAAATCATCTACCACTCTTTACATCTTAGTCAGAAGCAATGTCATGTTTTCTTGAATTCAACTAAAATGTTATCTCACTATCAACTGAGTTTCCTAGATTTGTAGAGGATATGCTTATTGATCTAGGAAAAACATTTTATGTTGTAATGGATTTTCAAAGTAAATATGCATTGAAAACAAACTAAAAAGATTTCATATTTAGAAACACTATAAATATTTAGCTCATGAATAAAGCTATAAAAAATATATAGTATGGTGTGATAAATATGGGGATGATTGTATATTATTCTTGAGTATGATTCATAACATTATATCTAGAGGTTGGAGAATTTCAAAGATTGAGGTAGCTCATACTTGCGTTCATCCAAACATGACACAAGATCATACTTCATTTGATGTTGAATTTGTATAATATATTTTCATCGAGATGATTAGGACTTACCAAGATGTTCTTATATACTTTGTTAAAAAGTGGGTACAATAAACTTTTGGTAATAATATTTCCTATGATAAGGAATGGATGGTGAAACAGAAGGAAATTATCAAGATCTATGGTGGTTGAGATGACTCGTATCGGGTGTTTCCCCAATTGCTTTCCATAATGAGACACAACGAACAAGTTGTATTCCTTCTTCATATGAATGAACATGTATCTCAAGATAAACAACTTGATCTATCTCATGTCAAATTTCATTGATTTTTCATGTCATTACTCCCCTATATTTACTCTATTGTTTCTACAAATAGTTCCTATAGATTGAAATAACGTTTTTGTATGGAAAATATGCAAGAATATTTTTGATCACGACAAACCAAGATGAAAACCGTTCACCTTTGTTTCTTCCATTTTCCCTTAGGGAGAAAGAAAATTATGAATCATAGAGTTTGTTTTTGTCATGTATTATTAACCATTTCACCAACATTTAGGGAGTCTATTTGATATATGATCATCACTGAGTAATCAATGATTCAATCATTGTGGATTCTGATACATGGATACCACCTAATTCACATCATTGGTAATACATCAGAAAAATTACTAGAAACATGTGAAAAGCATTCCATGATGAACTTATAAAGAAGAAAACCATGAGGCTTGGTATAAAATATCTTTATTATTTTTTAATATTTAAACGTAATGATAAAATTAATTTATGTGAAATATGATCACTTATGTATAGAATATAAGCCAAATCAATGAAGTTTTGAACAACATTATGAATAAATCTATAGGGATAAGCAGAGAGTGTTTGTTTATAAGATTCATATGCCAAAATAGAAATGGAAATTGGATTATAATGGGTTGAAGAGGTAAAAAAACTTGAACAAAAACATTATGGAGTGCATCAAGGGAATCTTCAAGGAGATTTGCAAGTAACCTATAACATGAGTAGTTCAGGAGAAATTTTATCATTGTGTCAAGTACTTCGTTGATAGAGAAAAATAGACCAAGGATGGGATTCGGTAGGGGAATTTTATGAAAGACACTTTCAATGAGAGATTGAAAAGAACATTGAAGAAGCTTATGCATATCAAGTGAACCTTTTCCACTGATAAGACCCTCAATTTGATGTTTAAGAGTGTCTAGAACCCTTACAAATAGAATCATTCGAGTCTTGGTGGTATTACATAAAGTGACACAATGGCTATATGGAATCTTATAGGCATTATAGTTTCCATGCGCACATTCCATCACAGTATGTGCCTCTGTAAACATATCATGAGAAGCATATTTTGATCTAGTGTGCTATATAAATACCATTTATAATAACTATTCTACACCATGGATGCCTATTGTGGAGTTTCTATATTCTTAATTCCCAAATACCAACCAATATTGATATCTAACATTAATAGGTTGTGACATGGAGGGAGACCAATGTACAGAAGGATAAAAAAGATATATATTGGCCACAAGAATAAGGGAATCATTTGAGATACAACATATGTCATTGGGAAGCATACAATAGGAAATTATATCATAACATTGTTGGATCAAGTTCACACTCTTAGGTGAAATGATGTATTTCCTCCAAAGATAATAGTTTATATTATCAATTATATGTTGTTAATATAAAATCATTCATTTTTTAGAATTTTTTGACATTTCTGAATACTTTTACCAACTTTTAATAACAATCCTTTCATATTCACATTATGTGGAATTCGATAAGTAAATGTTATATAACATGAAGTAATAATCAAACTATCCATGACTACACCATAAAGAAAGCATGTGATAAAATAATAATGAAATATACCATCATGTGAAAAATCATACATAAATTTCAAAGCACACCATTTGGGATATAACTTCTTGTTATATGATATAAAAATAAAAGAAAGACTCAATCTATATAGTTCTCCCAACTGATATATCATATTCATGCAAAATTATGTTTCTAAAGTAAACCTATTTTTAAAACCTGAATCTATTATAATAAGAATAGTGGGAAAACTAGTCATATTCAAAAAATGATATTAGGAAAATGAAATTTGAAAATTCCAAAGAAAAGACCAAGTAGGGTGTGAGGAACGAGCATTGTATGATACCACTATGAATATATTTATGTATTTTATCAATAAAAATCCATAAACTAGTTTGACCACAATTTTAAAACTAAACCATTTGAAAATAAAATAACTTCAAGTAAACATTTTAAATCCATTTGGTTTTATTTTAAAAAAAACATGGTTTTCCTAAAAATTTCCCAAAAAATGGATCAAGTAAACAATTGAGGCCAGAGGTTACCAGATATTTCCTAAATAAATCATTCACAATTTAATAAAACACCATTTCCTAGGTATAACAATATGTAAAACCACCTTAGAAATATTATTTGAGTATCCTAAAGACACACACTTTTTTTGGTAAAAAAAATTCATAAAAAATGTCACTAAACATTATATGTCTTACATTTTACCATTCATAACATTTTTTTGGAAATAAAATTTTATTTAAATTTTACTCTAAAGTCTTATTTTATTTTTATATGAAGATATGGTGGATATTATGCAACTAACTAAGTAGTATAGGCATGTTTCACACAATATGATTGTTTTCCATGAGGGTTGAAGGATTATGGTGTATATAACACACGATTACATTACTAAAAAATTGACATATACCCACATATCTATAGAAATGTTTTAAATGATTTTTGGCTATAGAGTGAGATATAAAATCAGTTTTTTTAAAATTTTGGATTCTGTATCCATATATTCACAAGAAATTGGTTGGGGGTGGCAACAACTCTTCGAAGTTCTTATCTCACATCATGACATTACTCCAACCCGAAACCCTCTCCCATATAAAAAAGCTCTACCTCGGTGATTAATCCATACCAATTCCTCCTCCTCCCTTTTTGTTCCTCCTCTATTCCTCCCCCTAATCCCCTCCTCTCCCCTCTCAATTCCTCCTCCCCCATTGGCTCTGACACTTCCAACACACATCCCCACCAATGATACTCTGACACAGCTGAGATGCCTCCCTATTGACGCTACTCTAATACTACCAGCCCACCTCCCCATTAACACAACCTCCCTATCTCCCTACCAATTTAGCTCTGATACCCCACCTCACTGTAACCCTCCTACCCTAATGTAGCTCACTGCCACTCAACCCCGCATTGACGCGACCACACATCCTCCTGCGTTCCTCCTCTGATGCAGCTACCCCACCACCATGAGATCTTTCTCCTCCAACATGGCCACCCCACCTCCATGATTTCTCACATTTAATAGATAATACTAAGTAACAATTTATTCTTTACATGTTTCTTTGTTTATATCACCGCATGTAATGATAATTTTGTTTGTTCTTATATGCATTATTTTTATATATTTTTTATATTTCTTAAATTCCATGTATTCTATATCAGATTATAGACCATTACATGATGAGGAGTTATATACTAGTATACGATAGGTGGTCTTGCGATTTTTTCAAAAATTATTCATGATTATATTTTTCTCCTTTGACTCGTGAGCCAAAATTTTTATACAACACAACTGAAAATGTGTTTTCCTTAATTAAATGAATGGGACCTAACCTAGACGACATGTGAGACCCATGTACATAGATGGAGGTTGAAAAAACAATTAGATCCAAATATTGAATGTTTTTTTTAAAATTTATGAAATATCAATGATATCCATGAGCTGCTAACATAATTGAATCGCCTTATATTTTGTATTTTTCCTATTTAATTTGGATGAATTGTAAATTAAATTAAATGAAAATTGAATTATGGAAATAGGGAATTGAGAGTCTATGTTCCTTAGTGGTTATTTATTTTTTCCTAAAACAAAATCTATCACATACTAATGAGATGACCAAAATGATTTAACTAAAATTTTATCTGGTATTGAATTTATTGATAGATCATGACTATTCTATTGGTGATTCCTAGGGAGATACAATGGTTTTGACTTAGAACACATTGGATGGGATAATCCAACATATTGAATTAAATGCATTATAAGAGAATTTATGTTAGGAATATGGAGATTCTTGGATTCATATATGGAATAACTTATTCAGGATCACTAGAAATATATATCCGTGTTATTCTATGTGTGACACTAAATTTACACGTGTCGAATTCCATAGATAGGTTTAGAGGGAAATTCCATTAGACATCTATGAAATTCATATATTGTTATCATATTTAGGTTCCTAAAACTCTCATAAAATGTTAACCTATTCTATTTTAGAACAACATCTTTGTGTCACCAGGATATTTGACATATGTTTCATGTGGACATGATCATTCTTTATTCCATACAAATGTCTCATTACTACCACAATAGTATGTTTTCTACCATTTTTTTCATTCTCACTACTTTTAAAAACATTTAAAAAACTCACCCCTTAAAAACCCCTAGTATTTTAGACATTGAATATTATTGTGGTGAATAATCCTTCATTTCAAAATTTATTTTATTGCTTCCAACGTGTGAAAAATATTCATGGTCATTGTTGTAATAGCTAACATATTTATGATTATAACTAAAGAACCAAACCACTTCCACTTTGTTGCTTTACATTTTTAGTATTTAATTCAACACCATTTAGTGTTTATATTTTAGGTTATCATGGACCATATATTAATAAAGGATCCCAAAAAATATTCTATATGGGTTAGTTATATTGTATACCTTGGGTTTGAATTTATAGACAAGTTTATGTAATATTTTGGGAATTTTACTATATATGTTATTATAATATATCAGAAAAGTTTTATTTTTTTAATTGATTAATGATTTATATTTTTATATTTAATATAAATTATTATTTTAAGGTATTGATGCACATATTAAATATTGTGTAAATTATTGATTTACTACTTTAGGTTTTTTGGTGAATGAATCTAAATAACATATTTTTGTGTGTGTCCTTTTGGTTCTAATCATTGATCATATTCCTATAAGAGCCAAACATTATGAGAGACAATCATCCTTGTTGACATCCTAGGTAGGGCCCCATGTAATTTGAGTAATATTTGAGTGGTTTCAGACTGGATATTTACTAATTAAAGTGATCAAAGTGGGAACATGTGATATTTTGGTATGGTAAACTCAATCAATAGTGACATAGGGATTTTTACTCCTAAAATATTTATTTGATTCCAAATAAAGGTAATTTGAAAGATACTATAGTTTTGTGTAGAAGTTGTAAGAAGTAAGTACACATTGAAAATAATTTCATGACAAGTCTTCCATATTATAACAAATAATGAAAACGTTTTTTATTTATAGGAAAGTATGTGTATGATTTTTTAAGGATGTTGTTTGAGATTCTTGATAAAAGAATTATAATATAAAGTTTTTACTTCTTTAAAATTTAAGTAAGATTATTTAAAAGTTTATATGTTCTTTCTTACCTTATTTAATCTTCATATTTTCATCATAACATGACCTATAAACCTTATAATTTAACTATTATTATTGAGTTGTATAACTAAGAATATTATTTATATTTTATTAAACTGCAATGAAGGATGAATTGACTGTTTTGAAGTTCTTAATGTAGTCCAAAGTCATCACTTGTTCTATGTCATTGTTACACAGTTTTAAAATTATATTTGATTTATTTTATAATAATATGTTGATCTATATAAGTTGGATAAGTGAGATATTAAATGAATTATTATGATAAGCTAATCGTATAAATATAATTTAACTGGACCAGAATCTGAATTTTTTGTTTAGATGTTCTAAAATTAAATTGAATATATGGATGTTTTTCCATCATAGAGGATTAGAAATTTTTAATAAAATAATATATATTCTATCATTTTCATATTTATAATTACGACAATTTTATATTGTATATTCATGAAGATTTATTAGTTTTATATTCATCATTATTTAGTGTTGAAGCTATGTGCAATGATTACAAATTTTTTTATAGGATTAATGAAGTTCTATGATCAGAAAATATAAATCATTGAGTATAAATTTGAGTATTGGTTTATGGTTTATTTAGGTAGAAGATTGTAAATTTTAATATTTGGAATAGTTCTTCATAAATTTCTCTTTAAAACATTATATATATATATATATATATATTTGAAGTTATGAATGATATTTTTGAAATATTTATTCAGAAGTCAAAATGCTAGGAATTTCAATAGATTTGTTCTCACATGATTATAGGGATATATTAAAAGTATTTAATAATTATTATTGCAGAGTATTATATGAATATTTTCATAAGTATTTAATAGAATATAATTATGGATAAATATAGAGTTTTTCTTGGGAGTAATTAATTTATTTATTCCTATAATATTTAGGGTATCATTTTTATTTTAATATTATTTTATATTATTATAACTTTTATTTTATATGATGATTTAGAGAATTTAAGATATATGTAATGTGATATTATTATGGATCATTAAATAAGGACCAGGGGTTTCATATAAAAGAAATATGACCATTATATATCATTTTATTTAAGGGGATAATGATATTGGTAGTGATGAAGGGGTTGTAGATATATAATGTGGGATGTATAGTTCAATATATCAAAGTGTCATGAGGTGAGAACTAAATTTTTAAAAACTAACTTTTTTCATATATAATCATATACATCATGGAGGTCAAAAGCATTATCGGTTCCCAATTCCAGTGACTACTTCGATAAAAATTCAATAGTTTCATTTATTTTTTATTTCACTATATTATATTGTCTAAATTATAAGGATGAATTATTTTGTGTATGTTTCCTAGTTATAAATATAATAAAAAGTATATATATTGTGATTCATACCTAACAAAATAATAATAAAAAGTTTCTACATCATCCCATAAAAGGCAAGGTTTGGTATTCCTCCACCTTAAAAGGAAATAGGTTTAGGGTTTCACCTTTAAAAGTTTGGCTTCTCTCTATACCCATTAAAAATAATGAGGTTAGGACTAAACCTATGAAACTCTAGGTTATATATAATCCAATATAATTTTATGTCATTATCTTAACCCATAAAATAAAATGGATTTTGGTTTTAACTCCGTGTATAAAAAGGAATGTTGTAAGTGTTGGAATTATCCTTCAAATGTGACATATCTTTTTAGTGTGCTCCATATCTCTCAGAGATTAAGAGGTGTCAATATTGTACATAGTACCACTTTGATTTGAAATTCTATAGAACATGGATGTTATATTTTTCATTAACAATTTTCTACATTATTCGTTTCACTATAATTATTTAATTGTTGGGTCAATTACTATATTCATTATAAATTATTAACTCTAATATTTTATGTTTTAACAATTAACTCCACTATTTTATTTCTCTATCTCACTATCTAGGATAAATATATAAAGACAATTAAACCCATTTTAACATTTAATAGGTATTTATTATGTCAATAATAGTTCAAAAATACTTGAGTTGGAGATGATTTCCCTAAATAAGTGTTCTAATATATGGATATAGAAAAGCTAAATATAGTGGAATATACCCCATCAAGAACACTAGAGATGGTACACTCAAATACAATGTATGGTTTTCTTCTAGATGGGTGCTCATGGATGGGTATAAAAGGTTGGATATAGTGAAAAATATACCATCGCTATAATATATATTTAGTCCACTTAGATATGAAAGTTAGTTGACTCTGAAAAATGAAAATAACAGAGGGGGGATTCTAAATGAGGATTACAATGTTTTAAAGAAATAAAGTGCTCTAAAATCATATCTTTATTCATTTTTAATGGTTTATATATACCAATATATTGTTAAAAATAATGGTGATATAATTTTTCCTAGGAAAAAGGACCTTGAAAGAAACATCATAAAATTTTCTGGGGTCATATGATGGAGTCTTCAAACTTTTTGTCTCTTTCAATTTATTGCCCTAACTTTTTTCTAAGTCAAATATGGGGAAGACATAGTGGGAACAAACGTTCATTTTTATTAGGCCTCCCTTTGAAGGTTTTCAACTTGAATTTTTTGTTCCTTTTAATTTCTCAAAATGCTCATAATTTTACCTAGGAGTGGAATGGTGTTGGTCTAGCAAGTAGATACTCAAATATTACCCAAGATTCCCATTACATGTTTCAAACATAGTGAGTATTGTATCTTTCCTTGGGTAGTTTAAGGTAATTAATTACAAAATATTATAGACAATGTTTAAGGTTATATAAATTGGAACCAAATATTTAGGTTACCTATATAGGAGCATGTGTTCCACTGTGATGTTTCTGGTGGAATACAAAGATTAAAATACCTTCTTTTATGATGGAAGATTCATGTAATTGATAGTTTAAATTAAGGTGAAATTTTTTTAAAGATTAGGTGTATTTTAAGAGTAGAATTCACTTATTATTAAAATCCATGGATGTTTTACAATGATTCCAACATTTCAATAAAAAATTATTTCTATAGAGATATGGGTATTCTAGAAGGGTTTGAGCACCCTAAATGTTACACAAGCATGCATTGAACACATATTTGGAGTAAATGAATATGAAATGAAATTTCTTTAACTTTTACCTAGAATAGTGGATCTATAGAGAACAACTCAACTTTTTCTAAGTCTAGATAGTGTTCTTTAAGAGATTTTAACCTTTTTTATCTTATGATTTATCTTTTTCCTATGTTCTACAAGTGGATGAATTTGAAAGAAAAGGTTTGACTCTTACTATGGTATCCCTGTATTGTTTTGGGACCTAAGAGGAATCATTGCACTTTTCATTTAGTGTTCAATTGTATATCAGTTTGGACCATTTATTGTTAATGTTTGACGTGGGGAAACTTTGACAAAATATTGGTTCAATATATCAAATAATAGTAAGTAAAAATATGATGTGAATGGGAGCTGTAGGATAGAATAGATCCTCTCAAGAATGGGTGGACATAATTTTAAGGTAATACTTCTTGAACCAAATATTAGGATGTTTCTTGGAAACATAGAAAAAAAATTCTAGATTAGAGAATCAACCAATCTTTGAATGGGTAATGATGGTTACATAAATCATGACCTAAGGTGTTAAAATTAGAAAATGATGAGAAGTGAAAAGTATTCATGGGAATATAATTGAAAACATTCAAATGTTGGGTTTTTATAAAAAAATTTCAAAGAGTACATATATTATAAGACCTTATCCTTTGGATAAAATATGCCTTATGCATGATGTTCCAAACATTACGATATAAACATTAACAAGAAGAGAATTCCTTTTTTTGTTGAATTCTCCCATAATTGATAGTTATGAAAAGTCTTTTTGACTAAAAATACATAAGATACAATGTATTATTCATGGACATGGTATAATAAAAATGTTAGCAGAGGTATATAATTCCCAATAAAATCATGGTTAGGCTGTAATGATCTTTCGAAAATAAGCCGAAATATATGATTTTTTGTGATTGAATCCAAAGTATATTTTTGGATGTAACTATATTTCTCGATGTAATTAAAATCAATCCATATGCAGTTTTTATAGAACATGTCATTTATATATATCTAGATCATATATAGAATAAGGTAATTCTATCAAAAAATGGAGTAGAGTTATAAGTTTCCCCTTGGTCATTCCAAATAAAATTCTCTAATGCATAGAAAAATATGAATATAGAGAGCAAAAAAATCAAAAATTTAGAGAAAAGGGTTATTTTATCATATTATAGGGTCCCAAATGATTTTGAAACATACATTGATATAACTCATATGTAATTTAGTTTGGTTATGCAGTACAGACCTACCTATATGGTTTAGGTATTATAGAGTGGACAATATGGAATGTAGTTTAATCACATCAAAATTTTCATAATCATAGCTACATCACCATCACATCCACATAATAACTAAACATAACCAATAATAATTACATCCCTCATACACACACATCACCATCAAATCCTCCTCATACTCCTCTTATTCTTCTCCTTCAACTTCTATTGTTTTTTTATGGTAACCTTGTTCACTTCTGGTGGGGGGGGGCTAGTCCAGGGTGGAGGATGGTGTAGCAAGTGGGTGGTAGGAGAGTCTCATGAATGGGGAGGCTATTGTAGGGGTGAAAGCTAGTTTAGTGGTGTAAGTTGGTGAGGGAGAGGGGGAGGGGCTGGTGCACTGTGGGGGGGGGGGTGCTGGTGCTGGGCATGGGGGGAGGAGCTGGTGTAGGGGGATGGGGGATATGTAGGATGAAGGGGGGAGGGTAGGGGATGGTGTAGTGTAGGTGGAGGGGATGGTGCAAGGGGCGGTGGAGTGGGAGGGGCTAGTGCAGGGGAAGGGGAGGGGGAGGGGGGCTTGTTCAGAGGGAGGGGATGTGCATGCTCGTGGGTAGGGGGAGGGGATGATGAAGTAGTGGGAGAGGGTAGTGGGTGTGTAGGTGGGTGGGGTGCAGGTGGGGGGGGGTGATGGTGGGGGCAGGGCAGGATGGGTGGGGGTAGTGGGGGGTGGGGGAATTTGGTAGTGGGGGTGCAGGTGGGGGGATGCAGTTGGGGTGAAGATTAAGGGTGAAGAGAGAAGGGGAGGGGGCAGTGTGTAGGGGGAATGGGGGTGCACGGAAGGGGGTTCATTGGGAATGAAGGGTGGTAGGCAGTGGGGTTGAAGGGGGGGGGGGTCAGTGTGTGTGTGTTTGGGGGTGAGGGGTTCAAAGGAGTATGAGTGGGGGGTGGGGTGGGGGAAGGGGATGTGGGAGTGAAGGGTGGGGTGTAGTCGGGGTGAAGGGTGGGGGTGGCAGTGGGGGTGAAGAGGGAAGGGGGGAGTGTGCAGGGGGGAAATGGGGGTGCATGTTAGGGGTTGCATTGGAAATGAAGGGTGGGGGAAGTGGGGGTGAAGGGAGAAGGGGGAGGATTTAAAATAGTTTGGGTGGGGGTGGGGAAGGGGAAGTGAGGGTGAAGGGTCGTGGGTGAAGGGGGCCGTGGGGGGAGTGTGCTGGGGGCAGTGGGGGTGAGGGGGGGGGGGGGTTCAATGGAGTAGGAGTGAAGGGGGGGGGGAGTGGGGGTTTTTTGGTTCTTAGTACAAAATTCAGCTATGTTATAAATGAAAGTTCTTCATAAACTAATAGTGAAAGGATTTTAGACAAGATGGTGGGAAAATCTATTGAAGTTATCTTTTTTCCATACCATTTTAAGAATTCATTTTATGATAAAATATATGATGTTTATTATTCCTTTTATGATCAAATATAAGATATTTATTATTATTTTTCAGAAAGTTGGTTTTTTGGATGCTTGTATTTCTGTATGATTAATTGTATTAACCTATCTGAATTTTTTGTGGTGGTCACAAGTATATCTATTATTAAGATATAGTATTCCTTCTTGTTTTGTCACAGTGATGTATGGGAATTTTATCAGATTTAATCTATGTTCTATGAACAAATTTCTATAATTTTTTTCCCAAAAAGTGGTAGATTGTTTTATCTATGGGAGTTACTTGGATAATTCTTGCTCAGTTTTTTATTATTTTATTAATTCATTTTATTTTTTCTCATTTCATTCTCTCACTGTAGATAACATCATCAAGAAGTCATGAGGGACCCAGCCAAAGGTATTTGTATTGCCTACATTTTTTTATTTTTTATATTATTTATATTAAATCATCTCTGTCTACCAAGTTTGGCTGGTGACATACTGCCCACTAAAATATTGCATGCAAGGAATTGTGCACCAAATAACATCCCACTAATAGTATACAATAACCAAGTAAAATTTTGTGGATTGTGATGCACTGGATATTTTTGTTTTTTGTTAAACAGATTCAGCATGATCATTAGCATCACACTTAACAAAGCATCATGGTTTTTCTATGTTTTAGTAATAGAAAACATAAAGGAAGAAAACTCTTCTATCATTGGCATGCTTATTATATCCTTTCCTATGACTATAAAAATTATTCCAGAGCAATTCCATGCTTGAATAATTTTTCAAGATAAGAAAAATGTACTCTTCCCTAGAATAATGGAACAATTAGATGATGTTTCCATGATAGAAAAATAAACTCTATTGATGTTTGGTTGTTACCATGATATCCAAGATTTATTCTAAATTTAATTCTTAATTATATCCATCTCTATCCAAATCAAATATAAAATATATGAACAAAATAGTTTTTCCTTAAATGGGAAAGATAACAATTTTTAGCCAACCTAGACCATGAGTCTATGACATACATGGTTAGTCTTCCTTGGATTGTACTTTCAAATAAACCACCAATAGATTGTAATTCCATCACTTTAACATCATGGTATGAATTATTTGACTAAAAAAATGGTCAGTCATTAGGTACTAATTCTAGTGATCAGTTGTCATAACAAAATCCAATATTTCGTTTTTTTAAATAAATTTATATTCTATAGTTTCACCCAAATCCTTATGAAAATAAGCTATTGTGTGACATTTCTACACAAACAAATTCCTATACCCTTCCCTCAAGCATCATGTTCAATATAGAATGCCCTGAAAAGGACAAAAGTATTTTCATTCCATAAAACACCATCATTGTTAGTTAACTAAGTTTGTAGTTTATAAATTTTTTTGTAGTTGTTGATGAATTTCTTATAACAACTCGTGAGGCCTAAAAAATCCCTTACCCTATTTACAAATGTTGTTCATATTTTAATCATGGTTAGATGATGATTTGCTCAATTTTCTTGGGTTTCATTCCCACCTATTCACTATTTCATGTTATTTTTCACCAATTGTAATTACAGGAACATTTTTTAAAATGTTATAAGCATTAATGTTATATCCGGAAAATGTAAGTGTAATTACCATGAATTTTTAAATGTTGAAACATAAAAAAATTAATGAATTCTGATACATGTTGAAGAATCATGAATACCCTGAGGATATCTTCTTGATGTGGCATAACTGTTCCTTTTTTCTTAAATGTTTTATCCTTGATTACATCAAATTTAGTGACATGTTTTTTTAATGTTGCATATATTATTTATTGTATTCTCTGATTCGGTATAGGAAAGCAGAGTATGTAATAAACGAAGGTTATTAGTGAATTCACCATTGGGGAAGAGTGGAATTATGAAATTCTCTTGTTGTAAGATTGATGATGACAAAGTGACTCATCTTGTTCATGATTATTACATCCCCAAGGTGTTGGATATGTATCGATATTCTCTCTCTTATTTCAAATTCTTCTTTGTTTTCTTATTTAACTTGTTTTTTCCTAGAGTTGGAACTTTTATCTTGAAACTTCAAATTAAAGCAAGTATCCCTAGTATTCTAAATATGGTGTATCCATGAGTTTTCATCATAGGTTTTAATTATTTTTTTTTATTTTACAATAGTGCCATTTTAAACTTTTATTATCAATTGCATCCAATATCCCTTGATACAGGTTTATAGATTCTGTGTTCACGGCTATGCATGCCTAGAATTGTTGTGTTTTTTTTCATGAAACTGAATCCTATAGACACAGTTCTAAAATATGGATATATATCATGTGACATAGTTTAAAACCATGGTTGCATGTCTAGAGCCACAATTTTAAACTGTGGTAATAATTTTCAACCAAATTATGTATAACCATGATTTTAGGGCCTATATCCATGGTTTAGAACCGTGGATATATCTAGAATTTCTAGTAGTGTTATCATCACATTCTATGTACAACTTCCATTAAACTATACCTACAACATGCTTGTTTCTATGAAATTAGTATATTTAATTTTACATTCACTGATCATCACCTCCTTGCTACTCTCACCGAGATATGGAGACCTGAGAAACACACATTCCTCTTGATTGAGGGAGATATTACCATCACCCTTGATGATGTGTCAACTCTTATCAGTCTTCCTATCTACGGGGATGCTGTTATAGGACCCACTCATGGAGACAAGACTAATCTTATATAGTGATTATGAGGAATTGATATTTATAGTTATTATGAAGCTACAGATAGAGGATCAATATAAAAGGTGGATTGATATGCACTTTTAACATTTAATAGATGATTATGAAGAGTATACTATAATGCATCTTGCTCATTCATATATCTTGCAGCTCATTGGAGGGGAACTTTTCACTGATCACTTTCTTATGTATGTTCACATGATTTCTCTAGGGATATTATAGCATTTTGATCAGTCTTGGAGATACATATGAATATATACATGCTTGGAATACACTTACATATCATTATGCATGACATGCCAATCAGATCACACTAATCATAGGGGATGTTTCATCCTTATTCCGATGTGGTCATGGGAGTTCATGCCATCCCTATCCCCTATTCTTTCTAGCCATGAGATTCATATAGATATGTTGCATGATGATCTTCATGGATGCTGGTATGATCACTCATCTTTATTGTTTTCTAATGCTACTATGAGTTATTAAATTTTATATCTTATTATTTAACACTTTCTATATTTTATGTTACATATGGAGTCAAGAACACTACAATGTCATGATGTCGAGGCATAACTTGGGTGCATATCATCTTATGTTGGATAGTCTCGTACCCACCTATGTAAGTATATATAATGTTTCCTTAACTAATAAATTTAATAATATTATATTTTTTTGTTTTAAGTAAAAATTATTTTTAACAAATGTCACATGTACTTTTAGATTACATGGATTCTATATTGGTCTCTATTGGACCAGCTTCCCACATACTACACTGATAGAATTCATGATTCTGTGACTGTAGTACCTCCCATTCAATTTAATATTATTGAGTGGCACTATCCTGATAGAGTAATTCACCACTTTGTATTTGTTCAATGTATTTCATTTCCATCGAGATAGTGAGAAACACTTCATTCCATGAAGCTAATAGGGAGGCAGGATGTCTACTAGTGCTGAATACATGAAAGGTATCTATACCTCTGGAATAGACAGGAATCATTTAATATCAAGGGTATGGATATTATGTGATTCCATCTAGTAGATAAACTCAAGTATGAGTCATGTTATATACTGAATTCTATAATGTATTGTACTCCACATAGTATAGGGCTCCAGGATCTGGTAAATTATTAAATTTTAATTAGCTTGTTTATTGTTCTTTTTTAATTAATTTTGTATCTAATTACAACATGTTTGACTAAAAAATATTATATTCATGTATGATTTATAGGATGATGAGGTTTTTAGCCGGACATCTTACCGTGTTTTACTGGTGGAGATGACTCCAGTGTATTATGTTTTATGCATTATTATATTTGATCATCCATCCAAGGTTGATATTGTTTCTACTCATTGAAAAGATGTTCCAACCCATGAACCACCTCCAGTAGTTATTTATGTAGAGAAGCCATGCCGACAATGGTTTATTCCAGATCTTGTTGCACATGAGGCCTCATCTATTCCATAGGAAGAGATTGGGCCGCTTAGCCTCAACTGACAAGGGATGTGTACCAGGAGGCTTGAGATCCATTTGGGTTTTCAGGATATCCATATTTTCCTCTAGGTACAGCTAATCTGAGATTATATCAGGGATTATTTCCCATGACTCCACCTTTTGTAACCAAACATTCATAGGATTTATAGTTACACCACAAGATAATGGTAGGTCCTTCTACTTACGTAGTGGGGGAATGATCAGGTGCACACGAAAAGATCCAGATGACACCTCGTCCAGATGATTCGCAACTAGAGAATCTAAAATTTGAGGTTCCATTAGTCGAGTAAGATCGCCCTCTAGCTCATCATACTCAATCCCATCATAGAGGTCGATAATCACGATTCGGGCCTCCCATTCCCACATGAGATTCAGGAAAATAGCCTCATCATAGATAATGATTGAACTCATTTATTTATATTTGTTCTATTGACTTAAAGGATTTTAAAGAAAAATGTATTCTACCCTCTATATGATTTTATATTCATTAAAATGATGAAATTATATTTACTATCAACCATTTTAACATGTTTACTCACTATTTCAATTTTCAATTTTATTTTACTTACAGTTTATATTTTATATGATTTTAAAGTTAACTACTTCAAATATAGGAAAAAGTATTAAATTTCAAGTAGGTAACTCTAAAATATTATAAAATACAAACTAAAATTACTTTTCACTAATTGTTTTTATTAGATGATTTTTATTTTCAATTATTTTTTATATGTTAATTAAGTGTGACAAATTTCATTTAGATTGTATTTATACTTTATTATTTTATAGACTTTCAAAGCCACCAACTTCAAACATTATTTTTCATCTAGGAGACTTTAAAAGTGCGTAAATTATAAACTTTAAATACAATATATATTATTTTTTACAAACCGACTCAACATATAAAATATAATTTAAAATAAAAAAAATTATAAATATTATATACATAATGTAATTTACATGTTACAAAGTTTATTGTTTAAAGAAATAAAATTTTAAATTTCAAATATTAAGGGAAAAAATTCTAAAAAAACAAAATAAACACAATGTATATATAAATATATCAAAATATACAAACATATATATTATTTAAAAATTTAAATTATTTTTTTAAAATAGTTCAACAAAGTCGATGTCGACCTTTCTACCTTTAAACAACAAACCAAAGAGGCAAGCCCGATTCCACCATTCTGCATTCGAATTCAATTTATTTTAACCTAGAATTATTTAAATAAATATTTTTACAGAAAAAATAATATAAAAAAACATGGGGATGATATTAACCCAGTTTATCAGCAGTATTAATACTGACATCTATGGATATGGAAAGGAAATGGCGAGTGAAAATAGAGACAATCTGCATTGTTTAATTAGAGACATTTTTTACTGAATGTGGGAATAGGGAAGCAATAACTGATGTTCTATAGGTTTTAATCTAGGGTCTCTATATTTTCTTCCCACAACTTAGATTTTAATCGTGATAATCATTCACATAACTTAAAAAATTGTACATATATATTTAGTATTATATAAATCATATTTAAGTATATTATATATATATATATATATATATCAATATAAATATATTTTTATATTAAATATGATTTTTAAAAATATATAATTTTTTCTAAAAAGATCACATTTCATCAGCACTAAAAATGCACCAATGAAAGTTACTGTTATCGGTGAAAGATAAAAGAGTTGATGAAAATAACCTTTATCAACTCCAAAAAAAAGTATTGATAAAGGTGTTAAATTTTCATAATTTTTTAACATTGATAAAGATACCAATTATCATTAATTTTAGCTAGCGCTGATAAAACCATGCCCTTTATCAATGATTTTTAGCACCAATAAAGGGATCCACTCAATATTCATGATTTATATAGTAGTGAATATGAATCCCCCCCCCCCCGTACTTAAAATCCATCATTATCCTCAATATTGAATCCCATGATGAAAGAAATCTCAAACACTTAAAATTCACCAGGATTTTAAAATTTCAAAACTCAAATTAAGAAAAAGTGACACAAAAAAGTTAAAAATATGAATGTTTCCACACATTTAAATATAACATCAAAATAGAATTAAGATATTTCTATCAAGATTTCAGGGAATCATAAAAATTATATTATATAATATTAAAAAATCAGCATATAAGGATCCTATGTCATCATGAAAAATTGAAAATCAATCATAAACATTATTTTAAATACAAAATATTGCAAACATATAAAGGTATCATGAATTAGGTTTCAAAAAATTTAAATATAAAATATAATGAACATAATAAAAACAATACCCCCAGACAGTAATCAGTCAATCCATCAAAATAAAACCAATGAAATCATTTTAGACACCATATAAAACAACTTGATTACTACTATAAATCACTTACAAACAAAAATTGATCATAACATTATAATAAAAAATTAAATTTTATATTAAAATAAATATAATATTAAAATAAATAATGTAATTGAATTTGATGAATCTCCAAATCAGGTGGGAAACAACTACAACTCCTTTTAAACTATAAATAACCATATGGTTACTTTTACTTTAACACTTAGGAGTAAAAATAAATTAATCATTATAAATGTTATTAGAATTCAAATAAAAACAAAATCAATTTTATTAAGGCCCAAAGCTTGCTAATGTAATTTCTTGACCTTAAATCCTTATATGAAATATTAATATCTCTTCTAAAATGAAGTGTAAATAGATGGAACAACTGTAAAAAAGTGAAAAACTATTTTATTTTAATCAATCCTAATCAACATAGATTCTCTCATTTAAAATAGTGAATCCCCAAGCTAGTGGTGATTTAATTAACCCCAGACATCAAGTAAAATAAAAAACAAAAGAATCTATTGGGGGTAGTATGTGGGAAACATTTGGTAATACCTTTCTTAACTAGGAAATAAATTCATGCTGGAATCATTAAGTACCTAAAAATTATACATATTTAATAATTATATTTCAAAAATGAAGATAAAAAAGACATCACCTGTTTAAAAGTAGAAAGTTTCTACCACAAGACAACCATGAAATATATTCCACACATAATTTCAAATAGTGGATAAAATGGGGAATGATATTTATTTTTAATAAATAAAAATAAAAACAATAATAATAAAATAATGATAAATATTATTGAAATAGTATAAGTGCTAACTACCATGTAACACTACCATTAAAGACCCAAAATAAACTTCCCTCAAAATATAACCAAGGTTTGATGGAGGGCATACTTTTTTAGTTAGGAACCATAACATGCTAGTTGTGTTAGAGTTATTGACCTATAACAAGTTGGTCCGATTAGGATGGAAAGAGGGGGGAGGGGGTAAATTTACTTTTAAAAATTAAAATAAATAAATTGATTCAATTATTTGATAAATAAAATCAAATATTAAGATAAATGTAATAAAATAAATTATCAGAAAAAATGAAAAAGGATTTCAACCATTACTCAACTTGAGTGCCTACATATTGTCCCCTCAAAATTTTTGAGGGTTATATCATCTATTGACTTTAATGGTATCCATGAACCTGAAACAAACTTTCTTTTTAATTTTTTGTAGAATGAAAACCAATATAATTAAGAGCCACTTTCTATTTAACGACTATATAAAGTAACCTAAAAACAATTTATTTTATATTATGAAAGTAAGAAACAAAAAAATAACCCTTTAGTGGTTTTGATAACCTAAGATTAAGAATAATAAATATACGTTTTTTTGAATAAAACCCATATAAAAACTCTCAATTCTCACATCAAAAATTGAAATAGTAAAAATGAGAGAAAGAAAGACAAGGAATGGAGGAAAAAATATTTTACGAAGGGTAACAAATGGAGTTCAAGTGATGAAAAATATTAAACATTAGTTTCCAAGACTTCTTGAGTGTGTATTTATATCATCTAGTGGTTTCATGGTGGTTTTTGAGGTTTTAAGAGTCTGAAAGATCCATTGAGAGGTTATAGAGGCTAGAGAGGACAAGTTATAATGACTTGTTTGACTTTCTGGAAAAAGACCATTGAACGACTACTAGGATCCAATGGCTAACTGGTCGTCTATCTTGAATTTAATGGTTGTCCAATAAGGAAAGGTTTTGATTGGTTTCCACAATTCAGTTCACCTAATGGATAACTTCAGTTATCTGGTGGCACAACCTAATGTTGGCCTTCAAAATGGTTATCCAACAATCTATTGATCCCATTATTTGTTCGAATGAATTTCGAGGCTGATAACCAAACATACCAACTAAAATATATCCAAATGAAATTTTTAGAATAATAAGCAGTGTTTACGATTGTTAAAACATCTGATATGGATAGGTACCAAAATCTCCATATTTTTTATTATAAAAATCATTTTTATTAAAATTTAATCTATGAAGTTAAAACCAAAAGACAAGATTAATTTATAATAAATTTATCCATGGTGATTTGAAAATAAATCTCAATATTTTATAATTAAATTAAAAATAGATTTGAAATCTATTTTAAATTCTTAAAAATTAAAATAATGTTTAAACTATCTGAATTTAAAAGGATTTTTACACTAATTTTTAAAGGATTCAAAACAAATAAAATAATATTATTCAATCCTATTAATAAAATAATATTAAAATAGATTTAAATGTTTTATAATTTAATTTTAATATGATTTTGAAATAAATTTCAATACTTAAAAATTAAAACAAATTTTTAAATAATTGAATTGTAAAAGGATTTAAAATACATAAAATAAGCTTATTTAAACCTATAAATAACCAAAAGATTATTCAAAAATCTAAAAATATAGGGAAATAAAAGCATTGATACCATTATCACGCTTTTTTATTATAAAAAATTGAAAAAGGTTTGATAGATAATGTATATATATCACACAAAAAATAAATAGTTAATATATTTTCCCCCTTTAATATGAAATAAAAATATATGTTAAAAGGGTTATGAATAAGTTTTTTCAAGGTAAATACAAACTCCCGATGTCAATATACAATAAGAAATAAAAAAATAATTTAAAATTAAATATTAAAAAATAACTAAAGAAACTACCCTTTAGAACAATATTATCAATTTTAAGTAATTTTAAAATATAAAACAATGTATTTTTAAATGTGAACTCCCCCTTATAAAAATGTTAAAAATAAGGATCCATAAAAACATGTATAAAAATTTAAAATAATTATATAATAATTTTCATGGATTGTGTCATAATAAATCCACATCTAACCCCCTTAATAAAATTAAAATGCTTTCAAGAAAGGTTTTTGGGAAATGTTATCCAATTAAAGATTCATGCTAATAAATTCAAACATTGTATATCACTTTTGAAAGTGATATATCAAAAATTTGTGCCGAATATCAATGTTATTAGTAAATGAGTATTTAATTCTCTTCCTAGAAATATTAATAACACTAATATTATCACATTTAAAAGGAATATGATAGAATGTAATCATATAATTTGTGAGAATGTTTTTTATCCAAAACATTTGGGTGGAATGACACCCAAAAACTATATATTGCATATAACCTATAGAAATGGAAATAAAGTTTTCTTTCTCCCCATTCTAAAAGACTAATAATTTTACAAGTAGGTAAAAAGTAAAAATATAATGATTTATATCTAATTGGCATCCTTCAAAATCAGCATAAAAATAGTAATTTTAAATGAAGTATCATTTGGATAAAATAACCCATGATTTTTAGAACCTTGGAAATTTTTGTAAATTGTTTAAAGACCTTTTAAACAGGATTATTTTTGATTTTATTAATAAAAATAATAAGAAAAAAAGTAAACATAATGTTAGACTAGGTCACGATATGTTAAAGAGGACTCCAAATCATACCTATATAATGCTTATTGTCAACTAATTTACCAGTCTCATCCAATTATAGCATATAATAAGTACTCATAGTTGGAAATTTTTTTACTTGAACAATACCAAAACACATTAAATGTAACTTTTATTACATTCTTTGTCTTATAAAAGTACCATCCTTATTTTGAGGAATTTTAAAATCAAGTAAAAAATAATAATTATCCTATAAAACCCATTTCAAATTCTTTTATCATTAAATCTAAAAATTCATTAAAACGAAACTATTTTTTTGAATAAAAAATAACATCATTAAAATTTATTTTAATAATTAATAAATCCTTTGAAATATGTTTTAAAACTAAATTATAATCTATTTTCCCATTTTAAAATCATTTTATAAGAGGTATTTAGTTAATAACTCATACTAAGCCCAAGGGGATTCTTTTAAACCACAAAAGAGCCTTGGTTAACATAAGAATATGATTTATATATTTAAAATCTTCAAAACTGTGATTTTTTATACCAAAACCTTTTTGGTAACAAATTAATTAAAAAAATCAATTTTAATATCCATTTGAAAAATATTAAAATTTATGTGGGTGGAAAATTCCAACAAGATTCTAATGGACTCAAGGTATGTGGTGAGTGAAAATTTATCACTATATTAAATGAATTACTGTTGGATATATCCTTTAACTATGAGTTTATCTTTGTTATGAGTGATGTTAACCCACTCATTGAACTTGTTCCTAAGAACCCATTTGGTACCAATAATGGGATGATCATCAGGTCATTCAACAAGATTCCAAGAATTGTTCTTTATAAATTGGTTCAACTATTCATGCATTTCAAGTAATAAATTTTCATCATGAATGACATCATCAATATTTAGGGGTTTAGGTGTGAAATAAAATCATGATGTTCAACCTCATTTAAAATTGACTTTGTAGTATGAGTAATGACTAGAAAATCACTGGTAATGGGATATATGGTGGTTATTCCTTAATAAAAATCTCTTTACAAGTATATGGTTCATTAAAGTTTAAATTTTATAGGTTAACCTCAACATAATTAATTTAAAGATGAGTTTTAAGAAAATTCTAATAAAATTTGACATGAATTGATTATTCTATGGTCTTGTAACTTTTATTAAAGATCCAGTATGGTTTACCTAATTCAGAGTACCCAAGAATAATAAATTCATTGAATTTTGAATAAATCTTTCATATGTTTTCATTGGTATTAATAATATATAATTTTCACCCAAAGACCTTAAAATGTCCAACTTTAGGTTCTTTTCCTTTCCAAATCTCATAAGGGGTCCTCTTAAAGATGGGTCTTATGAGAACAAAGTTCATGGTATATGTATCACAGCGCACGATGGGGTCGTGGGGAAGAAACGTACGCTACCTGATGGTTGATTAGAGAAGGTCGAGTTCTACTTAATCACTCATATCAGATGCACCGTTTTCCACCTCGAAATGCCCAACGGTTCTATATCCAGTAATATATGGACCTGATTTCCAAAGGCATTCATTTTCTGGGTTGTTTGACCAGCGACGATTAAGAACTCACATTGGTCGAGAGGATGGGAAGTCGGGCTCATCGCACCCTTTTGGGGGGGAATTATTGCCTATTCTGGGACTCCCTTATAGATTTAAGACGTATTCATATGTTCTTGAATCTTTAGATTATACCCAAGCATAGTATCCACAAACTTCTCTTGATTGGAAATGGTCTGCTGAATGCAGGGATTCGGAATCATTTATGCCCAAGGTTTACCATCCCTCATTGGATTAATGACTCTGAGAAGTCTGGACTCATTGAGGCGACACCAATGTCGGTTCGGTGACCCAACATGAAGATAGTCGGATCAGCTAGTTGTTGGGATTGAACCTCAGGGAGGCTTCCTATGTACCCTACCTGGGAGACATGGATCAAAGTCCACATAGTTCAGATTAGTGGGGCCTACACTCTGAGGTAGCCCATGGCGATGGATTGAGGCTTACACTCTGAGGAGGCCCATAAGAGGATGTCATTGTCGTTGCTTACTCTAAGCCCACATGAGTTATGCTCAGTGTGAGAAACAAGAGGCAGTAGGGACCAGACGATCACATCGCGAAAGGAGTGTCAGTGAGAAGTGAGTGGGGCTTACGCATGGAGTGGCCCAAAAGGTCGGGGCTTACTCCGAGATGGACGCCCATAGAAACAAAGCGCAACAGGAGAAGGAAAGAGGTTCTTCTATTCCCGTCACCTCCATTATTTATGGGGGAAGTACTGAGGTGCATGAGGGCTTCCTTCTGATGGGTATTTTACGACCCCCCGAAGAAGGGAGAAGTACCCCAGCCCCAACAAGTGGAGGGGAATAAAGGGGGCTCCCGAGCTCAGACTCTACATTACCGTGGGAATATGAACCCAGGAATGCTTCGGAAATCTACTCAAGGGTCAGATCAACCCCTTTTCGCCTGTTTACCATGGGCAAGTGAACTCAAAAGGGCACGCTGATGTGCCTGAGGGTTACATCACACGGGTCTGGTGGAGGCCTCGGCTCAGGGCCGACGAGTGTGCCAATGAGGGAGTCACAGAGGATCAAGCTGGATTGGAAGGATTTTATCTGGATCGGGGAACTGGAACTCTGAAGGATTCAGCGGGCCACACCGGGGTACGGGTGGTGGTTCCCTTCGTGCAAGAAGGTGCTACGCGGCTGGAAAGGCCGTCCGTGAACCGGGGTGGTCCGCAGACTGATGGGCATCCCGCCGACCAGGGTGGTTCGCGGAACGATGGGCATCCTACGAACTGGGGTGGTTTGCGGCTTCAGGTTCGGTCCGTGAACCAGGGTGGTTCGAGGAGGGTTCTATGAGAGCAGCGGCAGCCAAGGGCGGCGCCGGCCAGAGGCTCATCGGTTGGGGCTTCGCCTGCGTAGGAGGGTGCTACGCGGTGCGGCGGATCGGAAAAGGGGCATAAATTCTGTGGTCTACAGGGAGTACATCCGCGGAGGGACTATGGTTCATGGTTTTCTCTTCTTTTTTATTTTAGGTTCGCGGTTCACCAAGTTATTATGTGATTTTGGTTCCTTATTAGTTCGTTCCCAGGTTCATACCTGCTCTGGTTCGCAAACTGGAACTTCCGAAATCCTAAGCCTTCCTTCGAAATCCTTCCACCCGAATCTGATTGATCTTTTTCGAATCCTCAAATACCCTTCTTCTCTTCCCCTCGATCTCCTTTTTTAGAGTGGGGAAAAGGATGTATCTATGGTTGTGTTTCACCTTTTGCAGAGGCCCATGATCGAAAACTCAATTCACGGATGACTCGGTCGACTCACAACTCGCGGTGTGTATTGAGCGCATTTCCCCTATGAACCAAACGATCTCCCCCGTGAACCAAAAAATCTCAGAGAGTACTTCATGACCGCAGAGGGTTCCGCCTCCATTCCACGAACTACAGCGGATACAGATTGGGATGGTCAACATGGTCCGTGGCTGGGGTGGTTCGTGACGGTGGACTAGTTCAGTGCCTGTTCTGCTTCGCACCCGCAGAGGATCTCCGCCTCCATCTCGCGAACGAGGATGGTCTGCAGAGGGGAACGGTTTGCTGAACTAGTCTCATAAACCTCGGGACAGTGCCCCCGCAGTGGATATCCGCCTCCATCTCGCGAACGAGGCCGGTCCGTGAAGGGGAGCAGTTCGCTGAACGGGTCATGCAACACTCGGGCTGGTTCGCGAACCGATTGGTCCTCTTCCAATTTTAAGTATTGGCCTCCTTCTTTTTCCCAATTAGTTGGAGGGATTTGGGTAAAAATCCTATCTCGAATGAAGCGGATTATTGTCTTCATTTGAGGATTTTTAGGACCCTACAGATTCCCTCCATCGGAATGGGGTCCGATCAGAATGAAGAGGAGGCTATTCCGATGTAGAGTGGTCCTAAAACTTGGATGGATTGCGGTAGGAGAGTGGACCCGGGGACCATGCCTATTAATACAGGGGGGCCTTCATTTGTCATTTTCCTAGATTCTTTGCAAAACTAGATATTTTTGTGTTTCTGTCTGCGCGTGCTCGTTCTTTTGCGAGACGCTTCATCGGCGAACCAGTAACCACATCTGCGAACCATTCCTCCTTCATGGTCGCCTTCACCCACAGACCAATTTTTTCGGCCGTGAACCAAACCTTTTGATTAACTAAAAAGTGAGTTACGCCAGGCCGCGCAGGAAATTTCTACATGGTTTCAAATTTTCTTCATACTAGAATGATCCAAACATTGAAAAACAAACTTAATTCCTCTGAACTTAATTTCTTAATTCTAGGATAAGGGCTCCGCGGAGCAACTTGGTTCGCAGTTTTCTGGCCAATGCCCTAAGGTCCAGGGTACTCTGGACTACTTCTGTATAAGGCTTGTTCGTGGCATGCTGCCATTGCGAACTAACCATTGAGGCCTGCTCATAAAGGCTTCTCGATTCCCTTTTATAGATTTTTATATTTCAGACTAACCATTTACTGGTCTTCATGGCACAGGGAGAAGATAAATATGGTTCCTCCTCATCCTGCGACTAGGCCCGCTGTCGGGCCTTTTCCGGTTGTTGATCAACATTTGAAGGATGTGGCCAGATCCGTTGAGGATGGAGTCTGCCAAACCCCATTATACCCCCCTCTTGCACGTTTACTCTCAGAGTCGCATCATGAGTATCCTATTTCTAATAGCCTTCCCGCTTACGTGTTCGTTCTATTATCCGATACACCGATTCTGGTGCCCTCTCGTGACAACAACCCTGCGGCATGGATTTTTACCACCACTATTCCTCGAGCTATGACAAACACCAGGGGGACTGCCCCAAGGGAGACAACTACCAGATTTGTGCTGAATCACCTTCCTGCGTCCCCGACAGGGGAACAACGTCAGCAAGAAGGGGTGATTCACTGTTACCAAAGTATTTCCCCCAAGTCGATGGTAAATGACCAATGTGGTTGGTCAGCCAGCCGGGACATCCGGCCTGGAGGGGAATTCAAGTCGTTGGATTGGTGGTGGCCCTTTTGGGTTTGCTAGAGCTGTGCATAGTTTGAGGTGGAGTTGCGGGTCGTGGGCTTATACGAAGCTGCCTGGGTGTCCCAGACCAATACCCATCATCCCCATGCCCTCTCCAGGAAACTCATGAGCCGTTGGAGTCTGGACACCAACACATTCCACCTGGTTCATGGGGAGGTGGGCATCAGCCTCTGGGATGTCTTCCAGATTATGGGGGTCCCAATTGTCAAAGGTATGTATGACAAATTCTTGAACCTCCTTCTGTTTGTGATGATGACGAAAGCCCCCCCCTTTGGTAAGGCAGCTCATCAACCAGGCCTAGCAGTGATTGAAGGTTACGTCTTTGGAACCAGATAAATTTCTGAAACATGATATCTCTTTGAAACAGCTTATCTTTTATTGTGATTGGATCAAAGCTTTATCCAGAGAGGGAGAGCACGTGGCTCTTCTATGTAGTCCCACAAACTGTCCTTCAGTAGAATCCTGAAGGCAGAGTGGTAGCTACTGGCCAATTCTGGAGGAAGTCCAATTCAACAGATGGGGCTAGGAGCTTGTGTCGGACGTTAAACAATTGCTTCCCCTAGCAGTGTTTCTAGCCATGTTCCCAAGTGGCTGGCTATTGCCCATACACGAGACCGGTGGCGTGCGGGTTTCCACTTTCGTTATAGTGGACCAGTTGGACACTGGAAACGTTATCAACCTGGTCGTCCCAGTTCTGGCTAGGATCTACCAGTTTCTTAGGAACATCACCGAGGGGAGTCGTCCATTCTGGTTAGCCGGCCCTTTTCAAGTCTTCTAGGGATGGTTGGGAGCGCATGTTAAGAACTGCTGTACTTTCATCAACCCCCTTCAGATTCCTGGTACCACATTCTGACTGTATTTTTAGTTGACCAGCGGGGTCATACCCAAGGAGTGGGTGGCCTAAGAGAAGGAAGGACAACAGACGGTTCAGAACAGGCATCTACAATCAAGTCGGATCTCGAACTAAGATCACTTCAATTTCATCCCATACCCCTCCCTGACCGGTGAAATCACAAACAGTTCATCAGAGTTATTTACCAAGCGGGGCTACCTCTTCTCCCTCTGAGAGGGTGTCTTGGTAGCTCATATTGGCCGGGAGCTGATCTGTGAGGGGTACGCACCTTGCTGATTCAGAAGTTAGTTTGGCTGCGTCTAGGTACTATGTTCTCCTGCTCTTAATGGCTCCCACAGGAACGGCCATATGTTGGTGGCTAAGCAATGGTGGATGATGTTTACCTGAGAGGATACTGGCTGCGAGGTTATGACCCCCGCGCTTACAGATCCCATGCCTTTATTATCCAAGAAATACGCCGATGCTTGGGTACAGTCATACCCGAAAGGTCAGCTGGGGCTTTGGGTGCCCACTATCTCAATCCCTAAGTCATCAAAGGGAAAGAGGAAGTAGAAGGGGGGCAGTAACTCAACTAGGCCGGGAAAGGTCATTCGCAACCCTGCTAGCCTCATGCTTCTGGGGAAGGTCTTAACGGACAGAGGTGTCTCCTAGCACGCTCTCAAAGCTGCCCGGAGAGAGTCGGTCATTCCTGCTGATGCTGCCTTCCTGACGGCCTGGGTCCAATGGGATATCTTTAAGGGTCGATCAGCCTTTCATGGCCAATACCCCGGTTCTTTTTGGTAGTATCTCCAGGAATCAGAAGTGGTGTTCGATGGGCTGGGCTACCTATTGGCTCCCGCTGACATCATTTATGATGTGGACCCAGAGAGGCTCAATCAGTATCTCCGGGACCTCGAGGCCTATATTTACGCTCGCTGGGGTCATGTGGTGTTGAATCACAGGGTCCAAGCCCTACTGCGGTTGGTGACTGATGAGGAGGAGGAGGATAGTGATCACTTCCAAGGGGGAAACGATCCCGCTTGTTCCCCTACCGTGGCTGAGGCAAGGGAAATCCCTCCCCCGCCTACGAGATCCCGCCCATTGGTAGCTCTCGAGAGTTCTAGGACGGTGATGAGGCCTAAACACCCATTTCGACCATTGGTGCCTTCGTCAACTTCTACCGCTACTCAGCCCTCCCTGGTTGATCCTCTCCATCTAGTTGTTCCTATTACGGCCGTATTCCTAGATGTGTAGAGGATTTGGGATGATCTGAGGGTCAGCGGTTTAGATGAAGAAATTTGGTCGTTGCTCTAGGCTAGCTCTCTCGAGCTTCTGGGCATTGGGAATATCTTCGCCCGCCCCACTTACCATTGGAGGAGGACCTGGATGAAATAGTCGCCTCTTTGATGGAGATGGAAACTTATGTTCATTCGCTCCGGAACCGGCTTTATGGGTCTGTCCAGGTGTTCATGATGATAAGACATTCTGAATCATCTGATCCCGAAAAAGAGGTCATCCCGTTCATCCATTCCGAGTTTCCCTCCTCCTTTACTGAGAAGGTTCTAAAGTTTCTTCCCTTTATGCAGGGTGCCAAGGAATCCCAGGGAGCAGTTCCTTCTCCATAGTATACCCTCCATGGTACTGCTACAGGCGAATACGCGCTTTCTGTTACGGGGGTCATCGATGAGGGATCTCCTAGCACAACTGAGCTCATGGAAATGACCATTGCGGACCCAGCTAGGGCCTTTCTTCCTCTAGCTCCTCCTAGCACCCTGAGCGAAGAACTGTCCCCTGGGAAGATCCAAAATGGCAACAGGAATCCCATTTATCAGAACAACTCAAACAAGGGACGTTAGGGAATTATGAATTCCCGTTTCTTCAACTGCCAACTTGTATATTCTGATTCTTCCAGTTATTAATTGTGTTGTCACATGGTACAGGGCCACTCAGGGATCTGGCTGTGGCTACCCACATGGTCATACCTTCTTCCCTCTTATCACCTGAGGGATCACCTACAGCCACACCGGAGTGTGACACAATGGTGGGCCCTGCTGGAGAGGCCAGTGATATGGATGCTTTACTCATGCCTTCATTAGCCAGAGATATGTCAGAGGAGGAATAGCTGGAGTTCAAAACTCATTCTGATCAGATAGCCCCTTCAATTTCATTTGAGAATGGGGCACCTTTAATTGTTGAGGGGTCTCCAGGTCTCACGGGGCCAGTTGCCTCAGACCCAATGGATCCCGGGGTTATGGAGGAAGAGCCTGCCACTAGACCAGTCGTTGAAAACCCAGAGTGGGCCATCGTTCTGTTTACTAGGGGAGTGATTTCCCCGAGCCTGATCTCTGTAGACAACTGCTTAAAGGCAGCTTTGGTAACTTCCAGACTTGGGCGTAGCCTTAGGCCCTGGGCACCTCTAGGGGCTCTTAGGACTCCGCTGCCCGTTGAGGATGTAGTGTCTTCCTCCCGCGGCGGCGATGACGTAGATCTTGAGAACACAAATTCCTTGATGACTGGAGGCAAGTTTCTCAATATCTTGATTCTAAATCCATTCTTTTACCTTTTATAATTAGTTATACTCATCTGTATTACCATATTCTCAGGGCCACAACTTTCGGTACTAGTGATCATGCCTTTGGATCAAATAGCGCAGGCGGCTACATTCGCAGGGGGTGGATTTGATGCGGCGTTAGAGCCCATGGCCGAAGCCGTATTGGGTCCCTCCCTGGCGACATTTATCCTAGAATATGTGTCCTTGTCCGGGAGAGACTTTGAGCCCGATCAACAGATCATTTCCAGTCTCCGTCCTGCTCGCCAAAGGGCATGGGAGAAAATCTGGAAGCTGATTTCCCAAACGCCCTTGGCCGAGATGCTGACCAGATTACCAAAGCTGCAAAATTTGTTCATGATACTGGGATTTTAAGGCATTTACTACCATGGAATTTATGATCCGGTCAAGTTGGTGGTTACCGACTGGGAGAGGCTTGGCGGCTTTGAGTCTTGCCTTTCTACTGCCCAATCTGAAACTTACCTTTCCGAAACCCACCAAATTCACCTAATAGAAGCTCATGACCATGCTGAGGTAGTCGTGAGACTCCAAGAAGAAATCCATAAGTAATGCTCTCAACTGGAGGTGCTGATAAGTGACATACAACAGCTGCAGCGGGAGGAGGCCAATGCCATAGCCATAATTGAAAATGGGGAGCAGCGGGTGGAGAAGGAGATGAGCGCAAGCTTAAAGGCAACACAGGGGGCAGAAGCACGGCTGGTGCAGAATCGGAGATATACTTGCTACAGAATCTCTACCAAGTAATCAATGATTCTCACCAGCACCTAATACAACTTCGTGAATCTGCTAAAAATCTCATGTAATTGCCTTTGATGCCAGAGGAGGCTCTGGATTGTGGAAGCCCTCCTCACTAATTTTGTCAAGGATTGAAAATACGTTTCTCTTTTTGCACTCTTAATGTCTCCTATTGTGATAGATATCATCTGTCCGGATTGATGCATATAAAAATTCACTAAACCGAGGATGATCCGAGTTCAAGACAATTGATATAATATAAACAAGCTCTAAATTTTTCCTAGACCATGGGGTCCAGTGAGAATATTTTGACTATTGCTAGGGTTCTGTAGAAAAAACCCACAAAATTTTTGTCTTTTCTTTTAATGCCCTAATTTTTCCTGCGCTCATTTAGTGTGAACTAAAGTGGGTATGGCCCGACTTTTTCTTAGGTCACCCTTTTTGGGTTTTCAGCCTAATAGGCTTTGTGGCTCTTTTGTGAGCGGTTTAAAGTCCCACCGTCAAGACTATCATTACTGATGTTTTAGGTCAAACAGATTTGACCAAATATAGTGGGGAAAGGTCCCCAATGAGGTTTGGTTGATTAAAAGATGTCTTGGTGTCCTTCAGACGCATGTGGAGGGAGTGTGTTTAGATTTGAATGGCATGCAGAGCATGTCTCAAGGCATGGGAGCCATATAAGCGTACAAAGGTGGGAAGAGCATCGCCTAAGGAAATATTGCCTTTGGTAGATGGGCCAGGGGTGATCAATATGTAGAGCCACTGAGGGAATGGTATGCATAGTCATGCAAAGGTGTCCTTAAGTCAATGAATCTCCATTTCTGATGGCCATAAGACTTCATAATAGTACGGCTTATGGAAACCACCATGGGTGGTGTGGAGAATTATGAAAACAACCGGGGTGGCTTAGAAAGGGTATGTGACGTCTGAAAGGTTTTGAGAACATCAGTCTCAATCAGGAGTGTGGAAGCAAGGTTCTTGTCCTGTGCATTTATCTAGCGTAAAGGACGGTTGGGGCTTGGCGCAGTTTAAAGTCATGCATCTAGGAAATCATCTAGAATGGAACGACTTCTCCTGGTCCTCGGTAATCTTGTCAGAGACATTCCACCATATTCAGGCAGGGTTGTGAAAGGGGATTGTAAAATGCAGCTCAGAGGGTTTCCGAATGGATATGGGGGCTCAGAGGCCAGCAAGCGTACGAAGAGAGGCATTGCCTAATGAAATCTTTCCTTTGGTAGAAGAGTCAGGGGCGATCAATATGCAGAGCCACTGAGGGCATGGTATGCATAGTATTTCAAAGGTTTCCATAGCTCAATGATTTTATTCTTCTGATAGTCTGGAAACTTCAAGGAAGTTGAGATTCGGGACCACCAGGGATGGCTTACAAGGGTTCATCTCTTTCTGGGTGCAGAGTATGGTTTATGAAAAGAGGATGCATGGACACGGGAGAAACATCCTGAATAAATTTCTGTGAATGAGTGAATTCATCCCTCCCCACGCTGATGTGAGGTGGTAGTTTGTGCAGTTCTAGCCCTTGCACTGAGGAGGGGAGGAAAACCCCTATCCCTGGCTGGACTCGTGGAGAGTTTGACCGTGCAGTTTGACGTCATGCGGTAAAGACGGAGTCCGTGCATTTTAACATCATACAGTAAGGACAAGGGACATTTTTAAATTCCATGAAGTTTAGCGTCATGCGGTAAGGACGTAGTACTCTTAGTTTAACGGTTATAGGGCTCGGACCATTGGGTGACTATTGTTACAATCACTCGGAGGACAATTGAGTTAGGATGCTCTGGCTTGCTCTGAACAAGTGTGTTGGAATGAAGGTGTAAACTATAACACTAGGGTTTCCCAAATCATGAGAGATGATATGGGGGCTCTGAGGCCGGTAAGCGTACGGGGCTAGAAAGAGTATCGCCTGGGGAAATCTTGCCTTTGATGGACGAGCCAGGGGATATCATTATGCAGAGCTGCTGAGGGATTGGTATGCATAGTCGTACAAAGGTGTCCATGGGTCAATAAATTTCCACTCCCGATGTCCATGAATGATCATGAAAATCCGATATGTCTCATAGTAAAGAGTTCTGCATGTGAGGATAATGGTGTTTCGACCAAAAAGGAGGCATCTTCATGGTAGTTTCCCGCTGATTCAGAGTATCCCAGTTCTGGCTTGATGCTTGTAGATTCAAATTGTCATGTGAACCACAGGCAGATACATAGGCTCATCCGGCAGGGGTGCCCTGACAACACTTGGATGCAGGTGAGGAATAAACTTGTAAACCACTTCTCCATAAATTTTTGGATTAGGAGATATTACATGGGGGTGCTAGGGCCGGTGAGTGTACAAAGATATGAAGAGTATCTCCTGGGGATATCTTGCCTTTGATGGACGATCCATGGGCTATCATTACGAAAATCCGACGAGGGCATGGTATGCATAGTCGTACAAAGGTGTCCACAGGGTGGATGGTCTTCCGCCTCCGATGGCCATGAGTGGTTATGGAGATCCGCAATCATCTAGGTCGTGGAGGCTGGTGTATTAAGAGGATACACCCAAATGTTCCATGAGTATTCCTTTCCCATTTTTCTGTATATCTTGGGTGGGTCTCGATGAAGCCCGAGCAGTTTAACGTCATGTTGTAAGGATGAACTACATGTAGATTAATGTCATGCGATAAGGACGAAGGTGAACCAACGTGAAAGGAAATGGGGGTCTACGCAGTTTAACATCGTGCAGTGAGGAGGAATTCCGTGTAGTTTAACGTCATGTGGTAAATACAGGGAGTATTTTTATGGATGTTGTGTAGTTTTATGTCATGCAGCAAGGACGAGGAGTATTATTAGAATCCGTGCAGTTTAACGTCATGCAGTAATGACAGAGTTGCAAAGGCCTCTCTCTATTAGTATGTAACTGGGCTCGAGCAACTCGGCATGTCCAAGATGTGAAGAGGGGTCAATTAGTGTAAATCGTGGTTCTGAGGATTCTTGGATCAGGGGAAATGATATGGGGGCCCTGAGGTCGGTAAGCGTACGGGGCTAGGAAGAGTGTCGCCTGTGGAAATATTTCCTTTGGTAGACGGGCCAGGGGATATCAATATGTAGAGCCACTGAGGGAATAGTATGCATAGTCATGCAAAGGTGTCCACCAGTCGATAACTTTCCACTTCCGATAGCCGTGAGTGGTTATGAGGATCCGCAATTATCCGGGCCACAAAGTCTGTCATTTGGGAAGGAAATGTATGGACATGTTGGGCATACCAGCCCTGGTTGCTGTTAAAGCTTAGAGATCTCCCCGCGCTGATTTATTCTACGTGCGGGGGTGTACTTTTCCTCCATGCAGTTTAACGTCATGCGGTAAGGAAAAAGTACTCCTAGTTTAGCGGTCATAGTGCTCAAACCACTAGGTAACTATTGCTGAAGTCACTTGAAGGACAACTGAGTTAACATGCTCTGATATACTCAGAATAGGGTATGGGATGAAGGTTATAAACTGCAACTCTGAGGTTTCCCAGATCAGAAGATGTGGTGTGTGGGATCTGAGGCCGGTAAGCGTTTGAGTTTAGGAAGAGTACCGCCCAAGGATATATTGCCTTTGATGGACGAGCCAAAGGCTATCATTATGCAGAGCCGCTGAGGGAATGGTATGCATAGTCGTACAAAGGTGTCCCCGGGTCGATAACATTACACTTCTGATAGTGATAAATGATTATGAAAATCCGAGATTTCTCATAGAACAGAGTTCGACACATGGGGATAATGGTGTTCCGAGCATACAAGAAACATCTTCACTACAACTGTCTGTTGAGTCACAGTAGCCTAGTCCTGGCCTGATGTTCGTAGATGCAGGTCATCATATGAACCACGGGCGGATACATAGGCTAACCAGGTAGGGATACCCCGAAGATTTTGGACGTGAAATGGGGAGGTTCTTGTAAACCACTACGCCATAAATTTCTGGATTAGGAGGTATGGCATGGGGCTCTGGGGCTGGTAAGCGTACAGAGTTAGGAAGAGTGTCGCATGTAGAAATCTTTCCTTTGGTAGACATGCTAGGGGCTATCATTATACAGAACCAATAATGGCATGGTATGCATAGTCATTCAATGGTGTCCATTGGTCGATGACTTTCCACTTCCGATGGTCATGAATGGTTATGAAGATCCATAAATATCCGGGTCGTGGAGTCTGATGTATGGGGAGGACGCATCTGAATGCGCAAGGAGTATCTCCACCTCATTTCGCCATATATCTTAGGTGGTTCGTGACTAAATCTATGTAGTTTAACGTCGTGCGGTGAGGACAAAAAACACACCCCGTGTAGGTCCGGTCTATACACGGGGGAAAGGGGCATTTTTAACTCTCATTATCCATGCAGTTTAACATCATGTGGAGCGGACATAAAACTAAACCTCATGCAGGTCTAGCCCATACATGGGGGAAAGGGTCCATTTTTAAACCTTTCTATCCATGCAGTTTATAGTCGTGTTGTAAGGACAAGGAGTACACCTCGTTTCGGTCTGGTCCATACACAGAGGGAAAGGGTATTTTTATCATTTATTCGGGGGGTTGGGCTAGGACGGGGAAACCTGGCATCACTACGTATCCTGCGAGGGCAGGAATCAAGCCGTACGTAATTCTCTAGAAGAAGTACACCCCCTGCAGGGCTGGTCCATACATGGGGGAAGGGGCTATTGTTTGGGAGTGGCTGGGCTAGGACGGGATCCTGGCGTCGCTACGTATCATGCGAAGGAAAGAATCAAGCCGGATGTAGTTCTCTTCCAAATACACCCCGTGCAGGTCTGGTTCGTACACAGGGGAAGGGGGCATTGTTTAAATTTTATTTTATTTCATTTGGGAGTGTCTAGGCCACGATGGGATCTAGGCATTGCTATGTATCATGCGAAGGCAAGAATCAATCCGGACGTAGTTCTCTGCCAAATACACCCCGTGCAGGTCTGGTCTGTACACGGGGGAAGGGGGGATTTTTTTTCTATTTGAGAGGTGGTTGGGCCAGGACGAGGAACCCTGGCGTCGTTACATATCCTGTGAGGGCAGGAATCATGCCATACATAGTTCTATGAAAGAAAATACACCCCATGCTGGTCTGGTCCATACACAGGGGGAGGGGGAATTTTTAAAACCTCTTGTCCGTGTTGTTTAACGTCATGCGGTGAAGATGAAATGCTCTTAGTTTAAGGTCATAGATTTTGGACCGTTGGGTGCTTGGTAGTTTAACATCATGCAGCTCGGAAAAAGAATACACCTCATGCAGGTCTGGTCCATACACGAGGGGAAGGTCATTCTTAACACTTCTTGTCTGTGCAGTTTAACGTCATGCGGTGAGGACGAAATGCTCTTAGTTTAAGGTCATAGAGTTTGGACCGTTGGGTGCTTGGCAGTTTAACATCATGCAGCTCAGACGATCCTCTCTGTTTTTTTCTTTATATATATATATATATATATATATCCGTTCAGTTTATCATCATGTGGTAAGGACGAAATATACACTTTCCCTCTATGTGAAATACTTCTTCTGGAATCTCGCATTGGTAGGAGCCGTGGTGAATTGCCCATCCATTGAGATTAGGGTATACGATCCGTTGGAGTAGAACTTGTGTACCACGAATGGTCCCTCCCACATGGGATCCAGCTTTGGAGGTTTCCTTCCAGCTATCATTGGGGTTCGGAGGACCAATGCCAATTATCCTTCCAAGAAAACTGAAGATATACCTTTTTATTGAAGGCTCGTGCAATCTGATTCTATTAGACTTCCAGATGGTGCAAAGTGTATAGTTACTTCTCATCCACCTATTCCAATTCACCCAGCTACTTTTCTTATTGCTCATCGTCGGATAATTGATCACAGATGGAAACACGGAGTGAGGGGAGTTGGATTTCAATGGGCAGGACCGCCTCTGTGCCATATACCAATGAGTACAGGGTAGCCCAAGTAGCGGTACGGATTGTGGTTCGATAACCCCACAATGCATGGAGGAGTTTATCCGGCCATGAATTCTTGTCTTTGTCCACCATTTTCTGGAGAATGTTGGACAGGGTCTTGTTGAAAGCCTCTATCTGTCTATTGGCAGCTGCATGGTAGCGGGATGAGTGGTTAGCCTTGATACCATACTCTTGGTATAGTTTCTCCAATTCAGCAGAGAAGAAGTTTGTGTCATTATCCATCAGTATGGTATGAGGGACACCAAATATGGTGATGATATTGGTTTTCAAAAAGCTGACAATGCTTCTTGCCCCAACTTCCTTAAGGGGTACGTGTTCTACCCATTTGGAAAAGAAGTCGGTTGCCGTGAGGATATATTTCATCTATTTAAGTGTGGCGGGGGGATATGGTCCCACAACATCCATTCCCCAGATGGAAAATGTCCAGGAGTACTTGGCCTGATGAAGTAACTCTGGGGGTTGGTGTATGAAGTTGGTGTGTATTTGGAACGAGTGGCATTTTGCGGTAAAGAGATCACAATCTCGTGCCACTGTGGGCCAATAGTACCTGAGTCTTTGAACCTGATGGGAAAGCTTGGTCCTTGGCTGATGTGGTCCGCATACTCTGACATGCACTTCAGTCATGATGGTGACAGTTTCTTCTCCATCAATGCACAAGAGGAGGATTCTGGTGAGGCCTCGTTTGTGGAGGACTTTTTGCTGACCCGTGCCACCATATAGGGAAAAGTTGATTTCCCTTCTCCGTATTTGCTCTTGTTCAGCCCTGTTTGATGGATATTCTCCCTGTTGAAGGTAGTTTACCATGGGGTTCATCCAACCGGTGGCAGGAGCATATGTCTTAGGGACAGGACTGACTTTATAGATCTCTTCTGTCTTGGTCTGAACATATGGAAAGACCATTCAGCGATGATCAATACTGATGACTAATTCATCCTGGTCTGGTTCGTCTAGGGTTGTTTCCACGTTGGCTAATGTGTCAACCGAGGCATTTTGAGACCGGGGAATATAGGCCAATGTTGGTTCCATGGGAAATTTCTCCATTAACCCTCAAACATGGTCAAACAGGGGAATCAACTCCTTCTTTTTGATAGTATAGTCCCCATTGACTTGCTTGATGACTAGTTCCGAGACACCTTTTACCTTAAGGTGTTGTACTTGTGCCTGGAGTGCGAGTTCCAGGCCTACAATGAGGGCTTGATACTCCACTTCATTGTTTGTACATCCTTATAATAAGAGGAATGAATATGGAACGACGGCCATTTCTGGGGACATGAGTATTATCCCCAAACCCACTTTGTTGAATTTGGGATCTTCCATCCTTTTCCCAGTTGGGATCCGAGATGCACCGTCGAAGTACCTTTCCCATGTTGGGGGATCCCCTTGAACTGAGAAGATGTCTTCATTTGGTAGCTCGATGTCCGGTGCGGTAGTCCCTGTTGAGGGGTGCTCTATCAGAAAGTCTGCTAATGCCTGGCCCCTGATGGCCTTCTGAGGTAAAAACTGGATGTCAAACTATTGCAGGATGACTACCCATTGAGATAGGTTCCCAGTCAGCATCGGGCAGCTAAGGATGTACTTGAGCGGGTTATTACGTGAGACTAAATGGACTTCATGATGCTGTATATAATGTCTCAAATTTTGAACTGCGAAGACCAAGTCTAAAAGCTCTTCTCGATATTTGAGTATCGAGTCTCAGTATCAATCATTGTTCAGCTAAGGTAATAGAAACTGTTTTCACTATCGGCGTCATTCTTTTGTGCGAGGAAGGCTTCCAGTGACCGCTCTAGAGCCATCACGTATAGGAGGAGAGGTCTTCCTTTAATCGGGGGCATGAGAAGCGGTGGGATTAATAGGTACCTCTTCAGGATTCCAAATTCTTCTTAACAGTCATCTGCCTATTGTTATGTGACTCCCTTCTTCATTAACCTCGTAAAGGGAAAAAAGTTTCCCTCCAGGTTGGCTATGAACCACCTGATATAGGCCAAGTGTCCTTGGAATCCTCTTAACTCAGTGAGATTGCAGGGAGGAGGCATGTCAAGGATAGCCTTTTTCTTTTCAGGGTCGACTTCGATGCCGCGATGGTGTACAAAAAAGACAAGGAATTTCCCTAAGGTAACCATGAAGGCTCACTTTAAGGGGTTCATCTTCAGGTTATGCTGTCAAAGTTTGTTGAAGACAGTCTTATGGTCTTCAGGTGATCTGAGTGGTGTCTTGATTTAACCACCATGTCATATACATAACATTAGACGAATATCCCTAGGAATGGTTTAAAGATATGATGCATGGCGCATTGATATGTGGTGCCAGCGTTCTTGAGACCAAAGGACATAATCCTGTAACAAAATACTCCTCTGTGGGCTCTGAAGGTGGTGGATTCTTCGTCTTCTCAGGCCATCCTGATTTGATTATACCCAGAATAGCCGTCCATAAAGGATAGAGCCTCATACCCAGCCATCGCATCGATTAATAACTCGGTGATTGGGATAGGGAAGTCATCTTTCGGGCAATGCCGATTGAGATCCTTGAAATCAATGCAGACACGGGTTTGCCCATTATTTTTCTTGATGGGGACGATATTGTACAACCATATGGGGTACTGGACCTCTCGAATGAAGCCAGCATTAATGAGCTTATCGACTTCAGCCTCTATTTTGGCAGTATGTGAGGGATGAGTCCTTCTCGTGGCCTTTTTATAGCCCCAATGGTCTTCTGGGAGACCTAGATGATGTGTCTCCACTTCAAGATCGAGTCCCGGAATTTCTGTGTAATTTCAGGAAAAAAAATCCCGATTTTTATTCAAGAAGGAGGTATATATCTCGTGCTCCTCGGGGGACATGGCTTCACTAATGAGAGTAGGCCTCAGATCTTCCTCGGTACCCAGGTTTATTTCCCAGAGCTCATCCACCATGGTGGAGATACCTTTCTCAAACGTGGGAGGGGTGTCCCTGAGATCTTCTTCCTCTTCTTCTCCCAAATATTCATCTTCTGGATCTGACAGGGGAGAGCCCCTAGTGTAGGTTCTTGGGAGTCTGACAGTGAGGGAGAGGCATCGTGGGCATCCCCTCTCGAGTATTCGTCCCCAGATAGTGGGTTGGCGGACGTTCCAATAGTCTCAAGCTCGGCCATTGTGGCTAAAGTCATGAGTACAGCTGAGTGTGCGTCCGAACTCGAACCCTTTCTCTCAATATCGTTGATGGGTAGTACGTAGTCTCTACCAAGCTTCCTGAGGGGGTCGTCAGGAACCACTTCCAAACCATTTGGAGCGGGGATCCAATCAACACCATTAGCCAAAGGATTCTTCTTCTTTTTCTCATGAAATATGGCATCAATGTAGTGTGTCTCAGAGTGATCGAAAGGGGCCTTGTCGGCGTACAATGTCCCGTTGTGCCCATTGACGCGGTACTTAATACACTGGTGGTATGATGAATGAACGACCATGTGCTTATGGAGCCACGAACTTCCCAGTAGGGCATTGAATGACGTGCTCTACCGAACCACCAAGAATTACGTGTAGGCCACAAGGTCACCAAAATGGTACTTTATCTTGATTTGTCCCATAGGCTTCTGCTCACTCTTGTCGTAACCTAGCAGAGTGGTGGTTGAGGGGATTAGGTCACCCTCACTATAGCCCAACTTACAGAGTGTCCTAAGGGGAAGGAGGTTAACTCCAGAACCATTTTCAATGAAGAATTTGTGGATCTCAACATCATCTAATGTGCTGGACACATATAGTGGTTTGATGTGTCCTTACAGGATGGCATCTTCATCTTGATCAGTGAAGGAAATCACTGCATTGCATTCAGTCGGGCTTGTCTCCATTCGGTAAACATAGGCGGCAGCTACCTTGGCTTGAAACTCTGGGGGGCTGAGCAAGGCTTCAATAAGCGCCTCCCTGACATCGGTTGATAGACTCAGGGCATCCAGGATTGACAGCTTGGCTGGTACTGATGCCAGCTGCTTAAGGATTTCATACGTTTTCTCCAGCGACCGATACTTCTCTGCTGGCGGGGGGGGGGGGGGTTCTAGTAGGCGTCTTGGGAGATAGAGTATGTGACGAGGAGGGACCCACTGTGGGGTTAGGTGCCGACGATGTTCCCACATTCTGGGGACTCGGCCCGGCCGGTCTGTTTGTGTGCACTAGGTAGCTAGGCACCTATTCCTCCTCTGACGGGTATCGCAGAATAACAGGGCCAGGGTGTCCGATTGTGGATATGGAGGGATTTTCTTTCTTCTACTAACTCCATTGAGTGGATATCCCATGGGTTTCCTTGATATTAACGGTTTGGGTCGGGTTCCCACCATAGGGTTGGTTTTGGCCGTGACTGCATCTCCCCTGGTATCCTCTACCTCTGTGATTCCTCCTCTCGGCCCCTTGTGTCTAGAACTCAGGTTCATAACCGTACCCTTCGTCAGGGGATGATTCCATAAGATGGATGACGTTGATGGAAACAAATATTGGCTCTTCATCCTCTGACAGGTCAACCAGTTCGGTTGTCCCTGATGGTTCCATTTAGTGGGTCGGTGCCTGTGGTGCCAAATTCGAGGACATATAATCCGCTTGGGTCAGGACTAACCTTGGTCCCATTGCGGACTGCTCCTCTTGCGCATGTCCTCTCCCTTTTCGATTACGCCTAGATGACCAGCTCATGGAGGGTTGTGAGGCTGATACTGTTGGCTCTGTGGATTCAGGGGCTGTTATCGGCAACACTGGCTGCTGTAGTTGAGCTCGTAGTACGCCATGGGCTCAGTTGATAGTCTTCTGAGTCATCCTGTTATCAAATTTCTTCCCCTTCTTGCTCGTGACTTCCTTCCACCCCTCCCCTTTGTCGGAGTCAGTGGTGGAGATATATGTCACATGCGCCGGGGGTGGTCCTAGTTCGACCTTCTCAGAGTCTACCATCCTTTGCAAAAGGTCTTTGAAGACAAATCATTCCCAAATATTGTGCCCCAACATCCGATGGTAGGGACAATAGTCTGTCCTGTCATCGCAGCCGACTTATTCAGGTTTCCTCGGCTCTGGGAGGCGGAGTAAGTTGCAATTCATGGCGGTGATGAAATATCCACAGACTTGGTCCTCTCAGAACGAGTATGTTTTAAGTCTTTGTTCCTAAAACTAGTTCCACTTCACCCTTTTCTGATCTTCCCACCTGGGCAGAGGCGGTCACTGATATAAAGGGGGACCTTGACGATTTGGTGGAGGCCTGAGCGGTGGAGCGGGCACAGGGGTTGGCTTGAGCATGACAGAGGACGCTTCAGCTATAGCTATTCTCTTTGTAGGAGCCTGTGAGGATATCTGAGACTTCAAATTGGTCTGCTGCAGGGAGACCTCAATTCTCTGGGCAATGGCCAAGAGATGGCGAAAGCCAGTGGTGCACTCCACTGATATGAGCAGAGTTCACAGCTCGTCTCGAAGATTGTCGATACATATGGAGAGAAAATCATCTTAAGTCATTGGCTTGTTTATAGAGTAGGTCAGACCTTTCCATCTGGTGATGAAATCTGAGACCCTCTCGTTCTCCCTCTGCTTGTAGTTGATGAGGTCACTGACCATTTTCTTAGGCAACGTTGAGCTGAAGTGGATAAGAACTTCTGCCAAAGGTATTCCCAGGTTTTTATCGACTGGGCTGGTAGACTCGTATAACAGACAAAGGTGGATCCTTGTAAGGTCCGTACGAAGAATCTGAGTTTCACTGCTTCTTGTTGTTTTGGAGTTCCCATCATAGGGTCGCAATAGGATGCGTAGCGCATCAAATGCTGTTCTGGATCACCTGATCCATTGAAGATAGGGAATACAAGGCTCCCAAAATTGGGTGGGGGAGGCGTGTTGCTTACACATTCTGAGAAGGGCTTCTGCTCTGGCTGTATCGGAGCGCGTCGGCCCTCCATCGCCTCCAATCGAGCTGTCAGTGCCTCGATGGTGCTGGTGATACCTTGGTTTACATCCTGTTAAGCCCGATCATGGGCAGGTGCAACATGAGGCATTGCTTAAGGATCCAGCTCACCCGGTACCAAGGGGGGCATATGCCATTCAGGATACCCTCGGAGGGTTCATGCACACTTTCTCTGGTTGCTTCTTGAGTGGAGGGAAGTCTCGGTATTCATCCAGATCCATATTTAGGTAGTTGGATGGACCAGGTGCCTCGTTGGGAGGGAGCCCTGGCCGTGCTTCATTTGACGGGGGTAAACCTCGGTCTTTGAGGTGCACTTACTAGGAGTGAAAAATGTGGATTCTCTTGGGATGCGTTTTCAATAATACGGTTTCTCTGGAGTAGCTCAGCATTGAGCCGCCTCAATTCATTCTTTCCTCTTCCTGTCGAGTGAACGTATCTTTGAGCATGAGTGGCTCATTTTTGTCAAGAGGAGGGGATGGATTAAGGGTAACCAGTCCTTTTTTTAATCCTTGTTGGAAGATCACAGGGTAAGAAGAGGAAGGTTAGCTGAAGGGGCGGCCATATTTATGGTGTCCCTCTGGTTCCGGGTGTGCACACCTGGTGGTTCGTCGTGAGTCACGACCTGACTAGAACTATCATCTCCCGATCCATCCTGATTTGCAGCATCTCTGGTTTCACCTGTGGGGTTAACCTCTAGGACGTTGATAGATGCATATTGTAGGGTATAGAATATGTCATCTTCCAAATAGGAAGAGGATCTCCCGAGTATTCTGATAGCCTTCCTTTTCATGACCTTGGATTGCCTTCAGAATTGTTGACAAAGGGTGACGCGAAGATTTCGTTGATGCGACCTCATGGTGCGCCTTCCTCTTGGAGGGTATGATGATTCAAATGAAGAGATGGGACGAGAACCTCCTCTTCTATCTGTCCTCCCTAGATGAGATAATACTGACTCTCGTGGGGGAGGTTGTTGCTGAGGGGGTAATAATGGCCCCAGCTCTGAGGGCTGGGGTTGGCTCCCTTTCCTAGACATCGAGTCTCTTCCCATTTTTATTGGTCTTACGGGGGAATTTGTTGTTAAAAATGCCCCCATCCCTACAGGATGGGGTTGACCCTGGATTGCGGCAGTGGCTGAGACTATTTCTACCTACCTGATCTTGTGTGCCCCCATTCAGGGGTGAACTGGGTTTAGTGCCAAGTTCTTCTGTGAATCAATCCCTTCTGGGGAGGCAGTCAAAGAATGCTCATTGGCCTTTCTTAGACGAGAAGCCTATTGTATGCTCTCGGTTGCCTGATTCAGGAGTTCTTGAATATCCTATTCCCATCGGGCCTGACGCTTCTGAAAATTACTCAAGGCCCAGCTCTACTGGGTGTATTGCCTTTCGCGAACAGGGAGACCACCCGATTTCCATCTTGAAGTAATGACGTTGCAAGACACCATGCCGAACGGGTTCTTCTGGGAGGGGAGCAGAGTGAAATGAAAATATTCATGTTCCCCCATCCTCTGATATGGACTCCCGTTAGAGCGTCACTGATGAGGCGACGCAACTAGTGCAGTGCACAGAGGCAAGCGATCTCTATGTTCCCTTTGCACCTCTCGGGTCGCCGTTGTCATGCTGACATAAGAGCTTCCAGGTCGATGTGACGTTGGAGGTATCATATTATCTAGATATGGTCTAAATACCAGTCATAGGACAGAAAGCTTGATTTTAGCTGGTGGAGGGTTGTCCATATATTATGGCGGATGTCGTGCATGCATTATTCCGAAAATTCTCTGGGTATGTTGAATTGAGAGGTGGCCATAGGCCAAAACATAACTGGTATATCATCCCTAGACAGTCGTTTCCGCAGGTGCAACATGTCGGCATACTCCTCTTCCAGTGATTCCTCTACCTGGTCGGCCCAGCTAAGACGCTCGATGTCAGTGTGGTCGGCGACAGTGGGACCAGTAGGTTCTGAGTCCTCGTGTGGGTGATTCCGAGGTGGTTCGGAAGATGAATTTGGCCCCATGATGTCTCCCGATTGAAGAAGGATGTCGTTGGAGACTAACTGGGAATCTGACATGCTCGATCCTATCCTTCTGAGTGCCTCAGCATACAGGGGCTTTTCTGTGCTTGATTCGGCGGGGGGAGGACCTTCCTGTTGATATGATATGTCATCGCAGGGAGGGCCTTCGCAATGACAGCCATAATGGAGAGGACTATCATTAATACTTTACGCCTCAATGCATATAGGACTTTTGAAGTGCATAACATGGGGAGGACCTCCAAGGCATGTCGCAGCAAGAGGAGGACCTTCTGGCTGTGTAGTGTTGTTACCGGGAGGGCCTTCGCAACAACTGCCATCATGGTGAGGATGACCATCATGGTTTGAGGTTTGATGTGCATCCTAGGGAGGACCTTCAGGACACACTACGAAAAGGGGAGTACCTTCTTGTCACATGGGGCCACTGTAGGGAGGACCTTCGCAATGGCATTCGTGGTGGCGAGGACTACCATCATAGCTGCTGCAATGGAAAGTACTTCCATTACAGCTTCCGTAGGGAGAATATATGTCGGGCACACCCTGGGGAGGGCCTTCAGAATGTGGCGCAACGAGGGGACGTACTTCTCGTTGCCTGACGTCTCTACGGGGAGGACCTCCTTTATCAGGGTGGCGAGGACTACCACTGTGATCTGATGCCCGGCTGCATGGAGTGTCATTATAATGTATCCCATGGGGAGGACCTTCAGGGTAGGCCATGACAAGTGGAGGGCCTTCTTTTCGTGATGAGACGTCACTGCGGGGAGGGGCCTCCGTAGTTGAAACTATGATAGCAAGGACAACTATCATAATCTATGGCCCTACTGCATGGAAAGTGTTTCCAGCGTATATCCTGGAGAGGACCTTCAGGGTAGACCGCAGTAAGTGGAGGACCTTCTTGTTGCTCGATATTCTGGTCACGTGGAGGTTTTTGGTGAATCGCATCAAAAGAGGAGATCTCGTGATCGATCGTTATATGCCAGTGGGGGTGGCCCCCACGGGTGCTCTGGGAGGACCTTCAGAGCTGCTGGTAGAAAAATTGTGGGGGGGAACTTCGCAACTACTACTTCCACTCCCATAATATGGTAATGGGTGGGAAGGGTTTTGAGCCTTTGATATACATTTAGCGGCGTTGGGAACCCCAGCTTTCAGCATAGCGAATTCATGAACCCGCTCTTTATTTTCCTGCTGCCTTCGGCATGTTTGGGGCGCTCTCTTACGGGCAGCGGGGACCATCTGCTGTTGACAATGGTCTTCACCTTTGGGTCCCTGTCTAATTGGTTCTCGTGATGCTTTCAGGATACGCCGACGAACATCTTGACTTTTAGCATGGATATATGCCTGCTTTGGAGCATCCACCATGATGGATGGGTGTCCCCCAGTTGGAACGAGTGAAGTGGATCGATCCGATTTCCCTTCCATTGCGGAATATAGCTGGCGACCCTCCTGGACCGGAGCAGGGATGTAGATCTGCTCCGAGGTGGCTATATAGTCTCTTAGACGAGTCGCCTCAATTGGGGAGAAGGGCTCACGAGCCCGAATCCTTGCTGTTTCGGCTGATGAAATTACATTTTGGAAAGTCTGCAAGATATGATATGGGATCAATACATGCTCCTCCATCATTGGCAGGATATGTAGAGAGACATCTTTGGCTGGAACGGGTATGAAGGCCCATTCCGGTATCGAAGTAGGAATATCCTACTCCGGTCCTCCGGTGGTCAGTGGGTACTGACAATTATTTTTTGTTGGGGCAGGTGAACGAATCTACCCCTGTACTGGGATACGCCGGTTTATCTCTCCGTTTTCCACCACATCAGGATGACGAAGTTTACTTGCATCCGCAGGGAGCTGGCTTTGTATATATTGGTTTCCCACTATATCGAGTCGGTGGCCTTTGTTGGCGGGGAGACGTGCTCGCCTATGAGTTGCCGCCACATATGGGTGGCGGGCTTTGTTGATCTCCACCACATCGGGATGGTAGGCATCATGAGCGTCAGCTAGGAGCTGGTCCTATAGGCACTGGGTCACCACTACATCAGGTTGGTGGGCTTCAAGACCCTGGGCAGGGAGAGGTGCCTGCCTGGTAAATGTTTTCCTGCGTGAGCGACGAGCTTGATGGAGCACAGCGGGGATGTGCGCCTGCTCGTATGATGCCACCATGTCTGGATGGCAGGCCATGGAGGAACATACATTTTTATGTGCCTGTTCATGATGCGTCTCTGTGACTGGGCAGCGGAGCTCCTCCTCAGGGACAAGGATGATGAACGGTCCCCAGTTGTAAGTTTTCTTCCCTCATCGGGCGGTCCGAGGGGCCAGAGCTCGGGGAGCATGGGCATGAATCCTCGGGGCTACATCCTTCTGAGCATGGGGATGTTGAGTTGTGGTGTGATTGCGACAATGTCTGTCGGCGGGGGGCTTGGAGGGGAACCCCCGTTCGGTGGGGATGGAACCCTCAACGCCGACCTCATCCGCCTCCCTAAGATAAGGGAGGTACACATTGTCCCGTTCTAGGGATAGACTCCCAAAACGGTCGGAGACAACAAAAGGGGTTGTCAGGATCTGCCTTTGCGGCCCCTGCTGGGCAGGCGACTGAAGAATCTTGACGGATCGGAGGACGTGCATGGCCGCCTCCACCATTGGGAGAGTACCGTTTATGTGGTACTCTCAGATCAACACATCCAAGACCGAGCATTGAAGACGTTGGGTGGGTGACGGGGTCCTCCATTGGTGCGGATGCCCGGTCATCATATAGCCTGAAGTGCGCACTTGCAAGTTCCTTCGCGACGCCATTGGATCGAAGGGAGTTCTGTGTAGTACCTGTAAAACATTTTAACAAATACAAACATCAAACCCGTCAAAGCAGCTTCTCATGATCCCATGCGTATTTAATGACCTTTCTTGGCCGTCCTTGAGAGTATAAGGGGGAAAAGGGTGGGATTAGGTTAAATCCGTCATTCGTGGTTAAAGATTCACATCGGGTTCACCATTTTTTGTCTCGCGGCGCACTACAGGGTCGTGGGAAAGAAACGTATGCTACTTGATGGTTGATTAGAGAAGGTTCGGTTCTACTTAATCACTCATATCAGATGCACTGTTTTCCTCCTCAAAACACCCAACGGTTCTATATCCAGTAATACATGAAACTGATTTCCAAAGGCAGGCGTTTGCTGGGTGGTTTGACCAGCGATGCTTAAGAACTCACATTGGTTGACAGGATGGTAAGTCGGGCTTATCACACCCTTTTGGCGGGGAATTATTTCTTATTTCGGGACCCTCTTATAGATTTAAGACGTATTCATATGTTCGCGAATCTTTGGTTTATATCCAAGCATAGTAATCACAGACTTCTCCTAATTGTCTTGGTCAGCTAGACGTAGGGATTCAGAATCATTTATGCTCAAGGTTTACCATCCCTTGTTGGATTAATGACCCCTAGAAGTCTGGACTCATTGAGACGACACCAGGGTCGGTGCGGTGAACCGATGTGAAGATAGTCGTATCAGCCAGTTGTTGGGCTTGAACCTCAGGGAGCCTTCCTACCTACCCTTCCCGGGAGATAGGGATCAAAGTCCACGTAGTTCAGATTAGTGGGGCTTACGCTATAAGGCAACCCATGGTGATGTATTGGGGATTAAACTCTGTGGAGGCCCATAAGAGGATGTCATGGTCGATTCTTACTGTAATCCCACGTGGGTCATGCTCAATGTGAGAAACAAGAGGCAGCAGGGACCAGACGATCACATCGCGAAAGGTGCGTCCGTGAGAAGTGAGTGGGGCTTACGCATGGAGTGGCACAAAAGGTCGGGGCTTACTTCGAGATGGACACCCATGGTGACAAAGCACAGTGGGAGAGGGAAAGAGGTGCTCATGTGCCTGTCACCTCCCTTATTCCCGGGGGAAGTACCGAGGTGCATGGGGGATTCCTTCTGATGGGTATTTATCTACCCCCCCTAAGAAGGGAGAAGTACCCCAGCCCCAACAAGTGGAGGGGTAGAAAGGGGTTCCCGAGCTCAGACTGCACATTACCATGGGAATGTGAACCCAGGAATGCTTCGGGAATCTACTCATGGGTCAGAGCAACCCCTTTGCCCCTATTTACCGTGGGTATGTGAACTCAAAACGGCACGCTAATGCGCCTGAGGGTTACATTACACGGGTCCAGTGGCTCCGGTGGAGGCCTCGGCTTAAGGCCAACGAGTGGGCCAATGAGGGAGTCACGGAGGATCAATCTGGATTGGAAGGATTTTATCTGGCTCATGGAACTGGAACTCTAAAGGATTCGGCGAGCCACACCGGGGTATGGGTGGTGGTTCCCGTCGTGCAGGAAGGTGCGACACAGTTGGAAAGGTCGTCCGTGAACCGGGGTGGTCCGCAGACTGATGGATGTCCCGTGAACCTGGGTGGTTCGCGGAACAGTGATAATCCCACGAACCAGGGTGGTTCACAGCTTCGGGTTCAGTCCATGAACCAGGGTGGTTCGCGGATAGTTCCATGCGAGCAGTGGCGACCGAGGGCGATACCAGCGAGAGGCTCATCGGTTGGGGCTTCTCCCACATAGGAGGGTGCTACTTGGTACGACGGATCGAAAAAGGGTAATAAATTCCTTGGTCTACGGGGAGTACATATATGGAGGGACCATGGTTCACGGTTTTCTCTACTTTTTTATTTTAGGTTCACGGTTCACCAAGTTATTATGCATTTTTGGTTCCGTATTAGTTCGTTCCCAGGTTCATACCTACTCTGGTTCGCGAACTGGAACTTCTGAAATCCTAAGCCTTCCTTCAAAATATTTCCACCCGAATCTGATTTATCTTCTCTGAATCCCCGAATCCCCTTCTTCTCTTCCCCTCGATCTCCTTTTGTAGAGTGGGGAAAAGGATGTATCTATGGTCTTGAGACACCTTTTTCGGAGTCCCATGACTGAAAACCTGATTCATGGATGACTCAGTCAACTCGCAACTCGTTGGGGGCATTGGGTGCATCTCTCCCGTGAACCAAATGATCTCCACCGTGAACCAAATGAGCTCAGAGAGTTCCTCACAGCCGCGGAGGGTTTCGCCTCCATTCTGAAAATGATAACAGATGCGGCTTGGGCCGGTCGACGCGGTCTGCGGCTGGGGCAGTTCGTTATGGTGGACCGGTTTGGCGCATGTTCTACTTCGCGCCCGCGGAGGATATCCTCCTCTATCTTGCGAACGAGGCTGGTCCACGGAGGGGAACAGTTCGCTGAACCGACCGTGTAACCCTCAGGCTGGTGCTCCCACAGAAGATCTCCTCCTCCATCTCACGGACGAGGCTGGTCCACGGAGGGGAGCGATTCGCTGAACCGGCCACATAACAATCGGGCCGGTTCGCAGACCGGTTGGTCCTTTTCCAATTTTGAGTATTGGCATCCTTCCTTTGCCCAATTCGTTGGAGATAATTGGGTAAAAATCATCTCTCGAATGAAGGGGATTATTATCTTCATTTTCGGATTTTTTCAAGACCCTACAGTATAATAAGATGTATTGACCAAATCTTCCCAAAGATATTGACGAATTTTAAATTAAATAATGGTAGTTATTGAAATATATCATGGAGTTTGATTTCATATTTCAAAAACCCCATTTTATTATAGAGTACTAAGAGAAGAAAAATAATTATTTAACCATGTGAATCACAATGTTCATCAAAATTATTATTTTTGAACTCCCCCCCATGATCACTCCAATTGGATATGATATTATATGATTTTCATTTTATAACTTCTTTGTATATTTAATAAAAACTTCACAATCCATATTTTTATGAGCTAATAAATAAACCAAAGAAAATATTATATTATCATCGATAATTAAAAAAGTTTAAGATTTACCTCTAATAAATGAAACATGGGTTGGAATAAATAAATAAATATGTACATGATAAATGGAATTTGCACTTGAAACATGTTTTTTAGATTTAAATGAATATATTTGTTGCTTACTAACCTGGAAAGCCTCACACATAATGTCATTTTTTAAATGTAAATTTGGAAAATATTTTACTAGTTGATTTTGGTTGAGTTTCAAAAGTGTGTGTATAATGAACTTAGATTATCATATATAGATATTTCAGATTTTTTGTGTCATATTTATTTTAGTACATAACAAAATTCATTAGAACTATAATAATTTAGTGCCTATGGAAATTTAGAAACATTAACACTAGTCCATAAGTCTGCTATGTAATCTACCACTATATTCTCCATAACTAGAACCATTCTTAGTCATATCATACATAATACACATCTTTATAACATGGGGAATGTAAACATAATAAATGGATATCATATATTCTCATTAATGGAAAACAAGTGAGATATGTAAGCATAACATGAGTATATAGGTATGAGCACATGAGCATAATATTTGATAACCACATCGTACATATCAAAGATCATGATCATGAGTCCTGGAATAAAGATTAGTATTTCATAATAAATGAATCATAATGGAATCAAATAATATGAGACATGAGATCATAAGACATGGAATTTATGGCATACACATATGCATAAAAAATAATTTCCATATTAGACAAGGATCACTGCCAATACCATCATAGCGAAAAAAGTTATTTACAAAACCATGTTCACTCCCCATTCGACCCCTGTATCACTGATCCATGTTCATTTCTCATTCCAACCCTTTATTACTAAAATAAGTTCACTTCCATTTATATCCCTATCTTACTAAATCGAGTTCTCTCCCGATTCTAGTCCTATCTATCTCATGATATATAAATCTTTACCGAATGTATTGGAGGGAGATATGGGTCCCACCAATTATATAATGAAATAATACATATGTGTACCATAAGTTCATATAAATTTATTATATTTTAACCCATGAAATGAAATTCATATCATAAAAAATTCATCATATCATAACTTTAAAAAAATACATAGTTTTCATAATCATTTCATCATACCAAAACCCGTGAAAAGAAATAGGATTTATAAGTGTTTTATCATGATATAATCTATAAAGGACAAACAGGTTTCATAAAAATAATTTCATAAAAAATAAACCACTTGGTGAAAGAAGTTGAATTCCATCCTTGGATCTTATCACCAGTTGGGCATAAGTAACACCAATAGACATCATCTTAGTTGGAAAATAATTTTGAAATATCATTTAAAACATTTATGGAGAAAAATATCCTTTCTAATTTAAAATTTTTTAAACATAAAACATTTTTAAACCTATTTATTTGAATATAGACTTGAATAATTATAGAGGAACGTTAGAAAATAATTTAAATCACTTTTAAAAATATAAAATAATTTTAAAATAATTTTCATTGAAAACAACCTTTGAAACTTATAAAGGAAGATATAAAAACAATTAAAACCTATTTTAAAAAAATAACAATCCATTTACTTGATAATTTTACTAAAAATAATTTATTTTTTTTGAAAATATTTTTAGAAAACATGGTTTTGGAATAAAATAGATTTTTGACGAAAGAGAGAAATGGGGTCAGATTTTCTTAAATGTATTTTCTTAATTATATTAAGTAACAAAGACTCAAAAATGATACCAGTACTTGAAGATATAATGAATAATTAGAGGAGATGAAAATTTATGAAAATTATTGAGATTTATATCATTATATTTCAACACTTGGATACTTAACCATAAACAATCCTAATAAATGAGGAGATTATAGTAAAAAATCTTTCCAATTTGGTAACATTGATTCATAAGACCCATGATAGAATAACTTATAAAGAAACTTCAACTATCATGAGTATGAATAAATTGAAGATATTAAATTTAAATGGGTTGTATATAAATCTAATAAAAGAATACATGTGCATAACATAATGTAGGTCTCCAAGAAGGAAATTCAAGATATATTTTCATTACCTTAAGTCTTGAATTCCATCACACTCAATCAAAACTTATATATAATAAATAAATGTTTATTATAAATATATCAAAAAAAAACATATTTATATATATCATACCATATATAATTTTATTATGTCTTTATATTTCCTTTTTATTAATAATTCAATGTCGAAGTTATGTTTCTGGTAATAACAACTTTTTTCATACATGTTTTGACTTGTTATTCTTGGTAATCGTATATATATCATGATTTAATCATATAGATAATGATAAAAATGATATAAATATTATATAAATTCATTATATTTATTTTTATAGTAATCTATAGAATTTAGTGATAGGAAATTAAATACATCGTTCATGGATATCGTAGGCCACACGTACTGATAAACTCTATTTTTCATTTTATTATTAGTTTGAAAGAAAGAAAAGTAAATGATATATTATTATTCTTGAATAATTTTTATTTCATATAAATAATGTATGTTTATTAAACTCATCATTAATACATTAAATTTAAAATGTTAATGAATCAAAATGCTTCGCGAGGTGGTAGTCTACCACACACAAAAATGGCACTATCATATTGTCACAAAATAGAAAGCATGAAGGTATGTGTGCTATAAAAATTAATGATTCATAATAATATAATTAATATCATAAATATAATATATAAATATTATTTCCATCATTATTCCTACCCTTGAGAGTGGTAATGAAAAAAACAACATCAGTTCCTAAGGTGAGAGTTCATTGTACCCAAAGATGGTGATTTTGTAACCTATTTGATGGAAGTGTGTATTGTTGTAGGTTATAACTTTAAAATAACAAAATATCAGTATAAGGAATATATTTATCTTATTATATAATCATTATATAATAATAATTTAATATGTTTTAGTAATAAATAAAACAAAAACATTTGTTGATGAATGTTAACTCTTCTTTGGGTATCTTCTTTTGGTTTTCACCAAATAACTCTCTTGGTTTGATTTATACCCAATGTAAGGATTCTATGATGAGAGGACAAAAGTGGATAAGTTATTTTGGTTGGTTTTTTCTAAAAAAATTGGGTTTTATTGTGTTAATAGAGGGGAGAGTTAGTTTCCTTTTATATGGTAGGTGAGTGACACTCTTGTAATTTTACAAAAATAGATAATTCCAAACATGTTTTATTTAATGTAAAGTGGATCCAATAATGGAAAAATATAGTTTATATAAGTTATAAGGTCTAAATATGGCCATAACAACTATGTTTTAAATTTTTTAGGTCATTTCTTTCTTAATCATAAACTTTAGTCCCTTGGAAAACTCATTTTTCTCTTAATTGTCATGATAAATTTCTACCTTTTTCACAATAATTTTGATAAAAAATTAAGTTGGAATTATTAGAAATTAGAAATTATTGTTATTATTAAAAATATAGTATCCATGTTTCCAAATTCAATTCACCTTGGTTGTAGAAATTAATCTAAAATTAATATCTTAGACGTGTCGAGAAAGATAGTTTTTAAAGCAAAAAATATCCAAAGTTTACAAAGTTTTGATAATAAATTTACATATGAAATTTATTAAAATTAAATAAATTGGATTAATATATGTACATTTGAGCTAAATATTATTTAAAAACAAATTTTAATATATATATATAGATAAACGAAAAGAGTGTTTTTAATGAAAATTCAGTAATTATTACTATTTATCAAACAAATGAAACATTTTAGAAAAATCCCAAAAATTCATCCTAAAATAATTTTGACGTATGAATTAAAAAGTGAATTTTAATTTGAAAAATTCGTTTTTTAAAAGTATTAATTTTATTATTGTTCATAAAAATACATAAAATGATTTTTTTTTGAGAAAATGTTATTTTTAAAACATAGAATGACTTTGGAAATTTTTTTGAATTTTATTATGAATATATTTTATTTTTATACAAACATTATGTTTTAAAAGTAGTTATTACTAGTCATATTACTAATATTAATGTCTAGGTTATAAAAATCTTGATTTAAAAACTATATTATTAATATATCATTGTTTTGATTAAACTTAGTGTCAAATGTAACACAAAATAAGCATGTGTTGTGTGTAGTGCAAGCTTAACATTGTGTTGTGAAAAATGAAATATTTAATTGGTGTAACGTGTAACAGAATCTATCAAGGAAATTTAATTTATTCTGAAAAAATGTTCATAAAACTTAGGGTGTTACATTATACCCCCATAAAGATAATTTCTCCCTCAAAAATCATCACTCTGATACAAATAATTGAGGGTACTTCTCCCTCATCATATCATCAAGATACATATAGCTTCCTCTAACTGGTAGTTTCACTATAAAACATTGACCATGTTAGTGGTCTTGTTTCATAGAAAATTTAATGTACAACCCAAAATCTCCATAGGTTGTTAGCCATAAGAATTATCTTACTCCAATGGTATGACCTATGAGTTCAGTACACATGAAGGGTTAGGTATGTACTTCCTCAGGAGAGATACATGGAACAAATCATGTAGTTGAGAGAGTTTTGGTGGAATATCAAACCAATAGGCTATCATCTTGATATGATTAAGAATTTTAAAAGGACCGATTTACCCAGGACTTAGTTTCCATTTTTCCCAAACATCATAAAATTATTCCATTGAGAAATTATTAAAAATAACTTTTCATAATCATAAAATTGTAGTTAAAATTGAATATTATCGACATATATTTTTTTCATCTTTGAGATACTTTGATATGTTCCTCAATAGATCTAACATTCTCTTCAATTTCTAAAACTATCTATGGTCCCAATAGATTTCTTTCTAAAACTTCATTACAATACGTTGGAGCTCTAAATTTCATTCTATAGAGATATTCATTAAAAGACATATAAATTCTTGAGTGAAAGATATTTTTGTAAGAAAACTCAACTAGTACAAGGTATTGATCCCAAACACCTTTGAAATTCAAAAAATAATATCTCAACATATCATATAGGGTTTGCATTTTTATTTTTGATTTGATATCTATTTGAGGATGATACGTAGTGTTGAAACTTAATTTCATATGAATACATTGATTAAGACTTCATCAGAATTTTGAGGTGAACCTCAGATCCTAATGAGATACAATGAAATATGGTACTCCATGAAAACATACCACTTCCTAAATGTATATCTTTTCAAGATGATCTAAAGAGAAGTCCTATCTATTATTTATGATGTTTTATAACATAATAATTCGATCAACTACAACCCATAGAGAATTATGACCTTCAGGTTTTTTGTAGAGTCTAATGAAAAAATCCATAGCGAGGTTCTTCCATTTTCATTCTAGTATAGGTAATGAATGTAACATCCTTTTAGAATTTTTTTTATTTCAGTATTATCTTATTGTAATACTAAGAACCAATATACAGACTATATGATGTCTCTCTTCATGACATCCCATTAAAAGTATTCATTAAAATCTCTATACATCTTCATACTTCAAAAATGAATAGATAATGAGGAGATATGAGCTTACACAAACAAATAATTATTCAAGAATAATATGGAAGGGATGGATACCCAATTATTGAACCATATAATTCCATCATGATCAATATTGAACTCTAGAACATTTTTAGACTACTTTTGTAGCTTTACATCTTCCTTACGTGCCACTTTAATCATTAATTTGATATATCTTTGAACATTCAATTGGGCAAGATAATATTTTTACCATTCCTTTTGGATGTCCAAATCCATCATTTTCAAATACATAAATATTGGATCTTTTATGATATTCATCACAGATAAGCTATCATGTTCCTTTCAACTCAAAGCATCAACCACCTTTTTCACATTTCTAGGGTGGTAATGTATTGAGCAGTCATAATCCTTAATCAGCACTAACCATATTCTCTAATGCATGTTCAACTCCTTTTGTGTGAATATATACTTCATAATTTTAAAATCAGTATATATATCAAACTTTTCTACATAAAGATAATTCCTCCAAATCCTTAATGAAAAAATTACCATAGCTATCTCCAAATCATGGGTTGGGTAATTTTTATCATGAATCTTACATTTTTATGAGGAGTGATCTATATCAATGTCATTTTATATAATAACACTTCCCAATACCTTCTTGGATACATCACTATAAATTATAAACTCTTCTCCACTATAGGGTAATGTATGTATAGGTTTTCTAACTAATATTCTCTTCAGTTCCATGAAATTTTCCTCACATTAATCTATCTAGAGGAACTTGAATCACTTATGAGTTAACATGGTCAAAGTGTCAGATAATCAAGATAAATTCTCCACAAACCATCGATAATATCCATCTAAACCAAGAAAACTACAGATTTCAGTCACAGTGGTTTGTCTGGGCCAATATTCCATATCATCCTTCTTTCATGGATCTATTGATATACCCCCTCTTGAGATTATATAACTATACAATGAAACCTTTTTCATCCAAAATTCACACTTTTTAAATTCTTCATACAGTTTCTACATCCTTAGTGTCATTAGTAGAATTCAAAAGAGATGTTAATGATCTTCCTTTCTCATTGAATATATATTAATATCATCTGGAATGACTACCACAAACCCATAAAGGTTATTTCTAAAGACTCTATTCATTAAATCCATAATGATAACATGGGAATTGGTAAGACTTTAATAAATAACTATCTATTCATAGTGTCGATACCTTTTACATAATTCATTCAAGGGTATATCCTCCTTCTTAAAACTCAAATGATGACATCCAGAATGAAGGTCAATTGTTGAAATGTAATGATCTCCATGAAGTTGTTTAAAAAAGTCATCAATATGGAAAAGGGGATAATTGTTCTTAATTGTGATTATATTTAGCTCCCAATAATCAATACATAGTCACATGGATATATCTTTCCTTTTCAAAAAAATAACATGTTCACCCCCAGGTGACACACATGGCTGAATGAATCCCTTATCAAGATTTTCTTGGATCTGCTTTTAAATTCATACAACTCAATCAGATCTATTCTATAGGTAGTCTTTGAAATTGGTGTGGCACAAAGTACGAGTTCTATTGAGAACTCAACTTCACATTTTAGTGGAATGATTTTAAATTATTATAGAAAGGTATTAATAAATTACCAAACAATAGGCATATCATCTATGTCATGTTTCTCCTTAACCATTTGAGATAAACACCCCATATGAAACGAAATTAATACCCATACAATATATGTAATATCCATTAGAATTTCACACTTATCATCACATTGATAGATGATCATAGATTGGTTTGGAATCAAAATAAAACTTCCCCTACTCAAGAATTGATGTGCTATTTATGAGGTGAAACCAATCCATGTCTATGATGTCATCAAATTGACTAAAAATTATCTTTTTTATTATTTAAAACAAAATCCATACAAAAATACCACACATGACTCATGATGGTGGAAACTTATGTAGAACAAGGGAATATCCATTTATAATGAAATGAAAATAATTAGTTAATGAACCTAACCTATTTTAAATCACAACATTCTCAACAAGAATCCCTTTTCTTGATAATGAATCAGCCTTGAAATTTCCTTCTCTATAATTGTTTCTGACATAAATTCCCTAACTAACAAACATTCTACATTTTGTGATAATATAAACCAGATCCTAAGAAAACCAGACCTTTCCTTTAAGAAACCCCAAATGTAAAGATTATTTAGATTCCATTTATCTAACCTTAATATTTAACAACTATCACAGCATAAATTCTATAACCAAGGACCTTATATCTACCACAATAAAATTCCTTACCCCATAAAAGGAAATAAATCCCATAACAAATAAACTTTTTTTGTCTCTCACAAGTCATCCTCATCTTAGTTCGACTGAAATACATGAGACATCCACATTTAGCTTCAGTCCTATGATGTGATATTTTCACTTGATCCATATTCCCTAATTTCCTCTTATTCCTTATAGATTGTAGCAAGACCTTAGTAAAAACATTTAAAATGTGGTATAAGGAAAAACACCATGAATAAGGGGACCTAGATCTGCTACCAGCACCTTAATCCAAACCTAAAAAATGTGATATAACCTCTTTCCTTCTCATGATTTGTTCTAAGACTCCCAAAGATCCCAAAATGTAGATTAAAAAACCACTACAAAAACTTTCACCTCCGCCCCATGTGAACCATCACCTTGAAACCAGGTGATGATGGATTCCTACATTGAGTCCCGAATTTTATAAAAATTCAAATTAAGGCTAATTAATATTCATATCCCCTTCTCCGAATCATTATCAAATAATAAGTTTAATGCTAATTCTTATTACGGTGATATAGAACAATGGAATCTAGATTTCAAAAAACTCGCTTCTTATTCATATTCTCTTCCATTGAAAGGGATTAATTTATCATTCTATAAACCAGAAATAGTGATCACATGATATTTTCCCTTGTACTCAGCTTAAGAGGTTGTTGAAATTGATCATCATCATTAACCCTTAGGTTTGGTCATTGGTTAGAATAATGTCCATTCACCTTACACTTGAAGAATTGAAATGTAGGAGGTATATTTTTTTGCAACTTTCTCTACATTACCACCATTATATAACTTCTACCCATAACTTAGGTAATGAATTTCCCGATGACCTTCCATTTAACAATTAAAACATTCACTAATACCCCTAAGAAAATTTCCTCCATGCTTCTTTCCACACATAGATCATAAAGGAAAGATCATCTTCTTTACCATGGTTCATAGATTTTCCTTTTAACCACATCTTATTTTTCTTATCAAAAATGTGATAATGATAAGTAACTCCAATATCCATTTCCACCTTCATTTTGAATCGAACATTCTATTAATGTCTACTAAAATTTCTTATGGATAAAAACCTATATATAATTGTCTCTAATCTGCTAAATAATTGGTCAAAATAATTATACCCTATCCCTGGGTCGAAGGTCGAATTCATCTTGGTGTGGTGAAAGGCCCCTCATAATTTGGGGAGGTGGAACTTTAACCCAACTCGCTGGTTGTTGAACAAACATAGGGGAAAGAAGAGCTCTATAGTGGCGGTGTTATTCTATCTCCCAGAAATCCCACCTCCCTTTCTAAACACTGGATTTCTCAAGGTCATTAAAAACTCCATGGGTATTTTCCTCTACCCAGATGAATGAACCTAGAGCTGTTTAGATGCTTTAGAGGATCTCATTTGTGTGAGAGTTGATATCTCACATCCTTCCCTAGATAGTATATCACTGCATGTGAATGTCTCTTTTAGCTGGTCGCAAGACACCATTTGTCCTATCTTCTCATTGTATTGCTATTTAAAACTTCTCTAGGGCCATACCTTATAGGTATATTGGAAATGACATCATGGAAAACACCGTTGGCCCTCCTGAGTGGTCTTTGATCATGACGTGTAGCAGGAATCTCCCTTTTGGCCAAAAAAAAACACAGGACATGCCTCATGGAGAAAGAGTAGATCCTGCAGCAGAAAACTCATCTCCTCTAGTTCACATCTCAGCTCCCTCATTAGAACTCTATCTAATGAATGTAGTGACAGTTGGGACTATCATTCCCTTTCATCTGAACCAGCATGTCTCCCTAATTGGTCCTTATTCTCTTCTCTTTCTCAAACTCATGATGGCCCTTGATGTTGGTGTTATGGTGTGCATGCTAGGCCTTTCCTTAATCCCCCATCCTCTACTTCCCCTTACCCAATTTTCCTAAGTCATTTCGTTTAAGCCCCTCACCATACCATTGGTTGATGCCACATTTCTAAAGTCCCTCGAAGTCCATCCCAATCCTAAAATCCCCTTAGACTCCCCACCATACAACCAAATTAAGTACTATTGTTAGTGATGTTGGAAGGCACAAACCAACACCACAGTCCTCCATAAATGGTCAGAGTGTGGAGTCTCCCCACCCCATGATGTTTTCCATGACCTCATCTTCAACACCATCCAACATCGCATTCATGTGAACGTGAGATCAGGAAAAAAAGATAAGGGAGAGATCACCATCCTATTCCATGAAGGATAAGAGTACTAGGGCCAATGCTGGGGAACTCTTTGTTCAATGATAACCATCATTATTTGGAATTCCCACGACTTTAGATACTGGGTGAAAACAAATTTCCTCACCTCTAAAGTCCATAATCACAAGTTCACTCTCATATTCATCCTTGAGAATAAGCAAAACCCTCTAGAATTTTTGAATTATCAAGAAGGATGAATATCCATGGTTCCATGCATTCAGATCCATCTAATCACCACATTTGGATTTTTTGGCACATGATCATATTTATGGATCTTGTTCAGTATGGTGATAAAAACATTACCACCAATGTTACCCATGATAGAGGAGTCTTCTTTGAATTATTTATTTATGGGAGTAATGACCCTCAACAGAGAGAGACCATGTGGAATGAACTCTTTGTGTTTGATCTTGGTAGCTACCCTTGGATTTTGGGAGGTTATTTAAATGTTATTTCATACCCAGAGGAGAATAAGGAAAGAAGAACCTTCCCTAGGACAACTAGTTGGTATTTAATCTACTTCATGGATGAAAATGGTTTAAAAGACCTTGGATACACTGGCGTACATTTCACATGGTGTAATGACCATCGCAGAGCTCACCGTTCATGGATTCACCTTGACCATTTCATTGAAACTTCCAAGACATGTCCCTATTTTCCAGAAAAAATGTTAGCCAACTAATGTATGGTATCTAAATCTACTCCCCTCTTCTTATCACACACCCTGTGAGTCTGGAAAGACCTGATACATTTATATTCTACCAACACTCGAATAGTTGTCCCAACATTTAGAAATTTGTTAGAGACTTCTGGAGTGATCCGATCTATGGGATTTAATGGATTTCCCTTCATTATAAACTTAAGAGGCTTATAACTTGTCTCAAGGATTGGGATAAAAAAAATTCACCGAGTGACAAGGATATTGATGCGACTATGTAAGAAATTGAGCACCTCAAATCTAGAATCAAAGAGGCATGGGAGGAAATTGCTTTTGAAGAAATCTCCATGAAGAAGTATATTTTAGCATATTTGATTCTACATCAAGAACTAATGGAGAGGGAGACCATGAGGATCATATGAATTAATTAGGGAAATAGAAACACCACATGCTTCCATGAATGCATCAAGGAGAGGAAGCACATAGTGTATCCCAACATTCTGATGGATGATGGGTCAAATTTTAATGAAAGAAATGTGGTGGGGAGTCGTTCCCACTCCTTCTTCAAATTCATGTTTTTTGTTTCAAACCTTATCATGCATAACGGATACCTGGGAGGTGATGTAGAGTTCATAGAAGACACATCAAATCATGTCTCCATCCTGGAAAATGAAATTATGGTGTCCATTTTAGTAGAAGATGAAATTAATGAGGATGTATTGGATCTTAAAGATGATAGCATGCTTGGGCCTTATAGATTCCCAAGATCATTCTAGAGGGACTCCTAGGCTGTATTTAAGAGTATGTTAGCCGATGACATCTAGGATTTTTTCTTTGTAGGTATCTTGTTGAGAGTTTCTTATGCCACTTCACTAGTCCTCCTTCCTAAAATCATGAACCCCTCTTCCATCCTTCACTATCATCTGATCAGCATGTAAAATTTCTCCTAAAAAGTCTTTTCTATCATTCTCAATGTAATGTTTTCTGTACATCTGATATGGTGGATCTCCATAGAGCATCATGGATTTGTGAAGGGCCTCTTTATCAGGGATCTATTGAACTGGATCAAGAGTTGGTTAGGGAAATCAATAACAAGGCTCATGGATCAAACATAGTTATTAAATCTTATATGAAAAAGGAATATGATTGAGTTGAATGGAGCTTCATCAAAAAAGTTCTTTCAGGTATGGGATTCTCCCCCTAGATTACCGGACACTTTTTTCATTACGTTATCTCCCCCTGGTTGGCAGTTCATTTTATGGGGAGGTCCCATGTATTTTTTAAGGTGTATCAGGGTTTAAGGTAGGGTGATCCCATTTCCCCAATCCTCTTTATCCTCACCCAAGAGATTATTATCTTCCTCATTCAAAAAATCATGAATAATGGAGTGATGATACCATGTAAAATAAAGTTTAATCTTCTCTCTATATCCCATATCATGTTTCAAGATGATACCTTGATCTTTTTGAATGATAATAAGAGACTTATCAAGGTGCTAGATGAGTAATATCATTAGAGAGAGTAGGTCATTAACAAGTCCAAAAGTAGTATGTTCATTTCTAGAAGATGTACTCCAAGATGGGGTGCCTCTCTTTGTAACTTCCTTGACATGAAAAGTGGAATATTTAAAATGATATACTTTGGGAACCATATTTTCTCAGGAAGGCTTCATATTCATGACTTCAACCACATTGTTTTAAATTAATACCTTGATCTTTTTGGATGACATTAGGAGCTTAATTTTTGGCTTTATCATGGTGCTGTATGAGTACTATCATTAGAGCAGGTAGGTCATTAACAAGTTCAAAAGCAGTCTGTTCATTTTCAGAAGATATACTCCCATTCGGGCTACCTCTCTTTGTAACATCCTTAACATGAATAGTGGAATCCTTCAAATTATCTAATTGTCCACCCATATTTCATTAGACATGTTTCATATCCATGACTTTGAACACATTTTTAGAAGGACCACGAATAGGGTCGTCAACTAGAAAAAAAACTTCCTCTATTTTGAGGGAAGTATTTCACTAGTTAATAGTGGTCTTCTTGCCACCCTAGTCCATGTGATCTATTTTAGTAAGGTTCTAAAAGGATTCATCTCAAATATTGAAAATATTCTGGATTGTTTTATATGGGATTCTCGGGCTGAAAGAAAACATATTTGAGTCTCCTGGAAGATACTAAATCCCATACAGGAAGGTAGGATCAACATTAACAACCCGACAGTCACACACCTCTACATGCATGAACATTTTTCCTAGGAAATACAAGAACTCCGCACATTATGTGGAATGTACATGTGAAGCTCTTATGCTGGTAGATCAATGACATAAGTAGTGAACATGTCTCCTTTTGTTTCCATGTTTCTTCCCATGTTCGCTGCTCTTCAACCACACATTTTATGGATTAATAGGGAAGGGAAAATGTCCTTTTTTCATGTCAATTGGGTGGGTACAGTTCTTGGTTTTCTTAGTTTTCCAATCTATAATATCACATTCATGGAGGCAAGCATATTCCTAGCCTTTATCAAGGATGTGTTTGAAAAATATAATCAATGAAACATCCAAATGATAGACATTAATATCAAACCAAATAGATGCATGTTCTCCCCCTCCAGCTCGGGATCTGTCTCTACGAAGGACTGTCGAAATACCCATTTTCCCCAAGCACAAGGTGATTGCTGTAATAAGATATTGTGGCTTAATAGAATCCCAAAAAAGTACAATTTTCTCACTTGTAGGCTCAAAAACAATTATATTTCCACATATTAGAATATATGAAATTATGGAATTTAATTGGTGTCCTGATGCTCCTACTACAAAAAACATAAATAGGAGAGTGCAGAACATCTTTTATTTGAGGGAGAATGGGAAAGATAAGTTTGGTATTTATTTGGTGAGATAACCATATTCTTCTATCAACCCTGCCTAATGCCTCATTCCTTATCTGTTAGTTTCATGGTTTGGGTAACAAGGATGTGGAGAGTTTGGAAAGAACTACTATCATACATGAATGTTGTTGGTTTCTTTGGTAAGATCTTAATAAAGCAAGGAATGAGGAGATTCACTATTCTAGGAGGGATATCATTGCTAGAATACAAAGTCTCCATCTCAACCTAGTCAGTCTCACTAATATATGGAGGAAACCTTCTTCTCTCCATCTCTTGAAAATGACCACTCATTCCACTTATTCCAACAACACCTCTAGAAACCAATTGGTTTGATGGAGACCTCCACCCATGGGCTTGAAACATAACAAAAATGAGTACTACATTTCTGCTATCATGAGAGTATGAGGGGTGGTCCATGAATCCTGGGGATATTTCATATTGGCGTTCACTTCTCAATTTGGAATATGTTCTTCTTTACAGGTGGATTACCTAGACTTTCTATCTGGTCTCACCCTTTTCTAGAAGTGGGCATCACTATTTTAGAAGATGAAACTATTTCTTTAATCCTCTTAATATTTAGGCATGGTACAGGTTCAATCCTTTGCTCTATCACTTACACCATCTAGAAGTGTCAAGGCCTACTCTTTAATGACACCTGTTTGAGCCGTACATGGTGTGAGGGAAATAAGGTGACTGATCATCATGAATCTCTTATAAAACAAGGCTCTAGAGTCTCCTGCTTTTACAACTTGAACATTTTTAAACCTGACGATTAATATTATTATAGGGGTTTCCCTTAGATTACACTACTTTAGAACCCCTAGGTTCTTTCTCTCATTGTTATGGATTTTACTTTTCTTCTCCTTTAATAAAAATAAATAATGATGGAGGTTATTGATAAGAGTCCACCATTGATCTGATTAAACTTTCAAATTATAGATAGAAAAACTTATTTTTTCATGTTCCAAACACTAGAGAACATAAAATATATTTTAATTGGTTATAATATATTGTTTAGAAACTAGTGGATCAAAACACCCACTGAAATAAGGTGGATGTTACCTCATGCATGACTCAATAAAATGTTGTTCCCTCCTTTGTTAGTTTGAAATCCGGACATGATTCATAGCTTAAGAATGTTGTGTCAGTATATAAATTAGAATTTTCATTCCATATTCCATAATATTTGGATTTTGAGTAGTAAAATCATTGAATTCTTTATTACAATCATCATTAATGCGGTTACTTTGGGTTCTGACCACTGAATAAAACCAACAAAGCATAGAGTAATAAACAATAATCATAGTGGGGAAATACATAATCATGAAAATCTCTTATAGGATTTTGAAATTATAACACCTTAATTAATCTAGGACCCATTAGGATTATCCTAGGTCATTTATAGTCATATTCTATTTAAATCATTCATTATAGTTTATAATCAGTTGGTGAATTCCTATAGCATATACCTAGGGAGTTTCAAACTAGGTGTGAAATAAGGCCCATTATTGTGAATGAGATTTCTATTATGTCTATCTCAATACGCTGTTCTCAGAGTTGTTACACGTAGTTATATCTATGCCAGAGACACATCCACTTGTAGTATTCAAATAAGTATGTATTTATAGGAAACAAATCACTCCATCCTTTACCAAACTTCTATTAAATTTTCTTAAACTTTTACTCATCCTCAAACTCAACCTTAGATATTTTCAAAGGGATCTCACTATGGTTTTATCATCCAAGTATACAAAGGTTAACTACACCATTACTATTATACAAACTATAACGACCTATTATTTCCATATATAGATATTACATATTTTTATGGAATATTTATTTCATTACATAACTACACACATGAGAAATATAATAGTTTAGTGCCTTTGGAAACTTAGAAACATAAACACTAGTCCATAAGTGATTTACATTTTCTCTCACTACGTTATTCATAACTATAACCCTTCTTATAGATATCGTATATAATGCATATATTTATAACCTAGGGAAATTAAACAGAAGAAAGGGTGAGCTTAGATTCCCAGTAAGAGAAAATTAGGGGGATACATAATAATAACATGAACATAAGGGTATAAGGACTGCACCTAACGTTTGAAAACCATACCCTGTAAATCAAAGATCATAATTATGATTCATAGAATAAATATTGGTTGTTCATATGATATGAGTCATAATGGAATCACAAAACTTGTCCCATGAGAGTATAAGACATTAAATTTTTGGAATAAAAATAACTATAGAAAATCATTTCTATATTAGTCAAGCCTCACTGCCAATACTATTATAATAGACAAAGTCCTTTAACATACCCTATTTTACTCACCATTTTTTCCCTGTATTACTAAACGGGGTTTACCTTCCATGCCATCATTGTCTTACTAAACCAAGTTAACTTACCAATGCATCCTTATCTTACTGAACTAAGTTTACTCCCCATTATAGCCATGTCTATCTCATTAGATACATATCAATACCCAAATTCATTTGAGAGAGATATAGGTCCCAACCATCACATAATGTAATCATACCTATGTGTGCCACATGATCATAAAAATTCATCATATAATAACCCATGAAATGAAATGGTTATAAAAAATATTCCATTATATCATAACCCTTGTAAAATAGATAGCTTTCCTAATGATTTCATTGTAGAATAACCCATGAAAAGAAGAAGGATTCATAAGTGTTTTATCTTGGTATAACCCATGGAAGGGAAATGGGTTTCATAAGAATCATTCCATAAAAACATAAACCACTTATAAAAATAGTGTGAACGGTATTCTTGGATATTATCCCAAGTCAGTCATAGGTAGAACCAACAGATGTCATTTTAATTGGAAAATAATTTCAAAATATCTTTTAAAACATTTCTTGAGGAAAACATCCTTTATACTTTGATTTCTTTTAAACATAAAATATTTTGAAAACCATTTTCAATTAACATAAACTTTAAAACTTATAAATGAATATTTGAAAATCCTTTAAATCACTTTCTAAAACATAAAATATTTTAAAAAACATTTTATTTGAAAATAACCTTTAAAACTTATAAAGGATTCTTTGAAAATAATTTGAAAAACATTTTAAAACAATTTTTTTTTCAAAATATATTTATTTAAAACTATTATTAAATGATAATTTTAAAAAAAATTGAAAACATTTTTAGAAAACCCAATTTTGGAATAAAAAAGATTTCTATTAGATGAGAGAAATAAGGTCAAATTTTCATAAAAACTTATCATAATTATCATAAGTACCAAAGAGTAGAAAATGGTACCATTACATGAATATATCTTGAATAAATAGATAATAATAAAATTCATGAGAATAATTTCTAGGTAGATCATGATATTTTAACATTTTTATAATTAAACATAAACAATCCTAATAAATGATGTGATTTTACCATAAAATCTTCACTATTTTGGTAGCATTAATTCATAAAACCCATGATAGACTAAAATATAATGAAATAGAAATATAACTAGTATAAATAAATTCATTATATTACACTTCAAATGACATTATATTCAAATTGTGAAGGAATATAGGTGCATAACATAACGTACATCTCAAAAATGTAAAATTGAGACAAAATTCCCTTAACTTAAGTATCGAATTCCATTGTACACGTTAGAACCTCCTATATAAAAAATATAAGTTTATTATAGATCTATCATAGAATAATATTAATATATATCATAAGATAAATTATTTTCTTATGAAAATATATTAAATTTTTATTAAAAATTCCTTGTTAAAGTTATGTTTTAAGTTATAACTACTTTCTTTTCCATAAATGTTTTGACTTGTTAATCTTGGTCATCATACTTTGCTCATGATTTTATCATATATATAAATATATATATGATATAAGTATAATATATAATCCGTATTTATGTATTTATAGTAATAAAAAATATTTAGTGATAGGAAATGAAATACACAGTTTATGGAGATTGTAGGTTGTACGTACGCTTGAACACTATTTTTCATTTTCTTATCTGTTTGAAAGAAAAAAAGTAAATGATATATTATCATTAAAGAACCATTTTTGTTTCACATATTTCACACATTTTCTTTAACTCATCCTTAATACATACCTTTTAAAAGCATGAAAAAATCACATCACTTCGCGAGGCGGTAGTATGCCATACACATGAACAACATTATTGTATTCTCACAAAAGGGAAAGCATGTAGGTATGTGTGATATTAAAATTAAATAAGTATAATAATATCATTAATATCATAAATATAATATATAATCAATATTTATATCATTATTCCCGACCTTGAGAGATGGTAGTGGAAGAAACAAACGCCATCTGTTTGTGTGGTGGTAGTCCTCTATACACACGAACGATGATTTCGTAAACCATTTTATGGAAGTGTATGTGATTGTAGGTTTTGAAATTAAAAAAATAATATAAAAATTTTATGGGATATAATTTGGTTATTATAATATACTTATATAAAAATAATTGAAGGGGTTTGAAGAAGAAACAAAAAAAACAGTCATTAATGAACGATACATCTTCTTCGGGTATCTTCTTTTGGTTTGAAGCAAAGATCTTACTTGGTTGGATTTATACCCAAGTTAATGCTTCTTGGATCATATTAGTGACATGAATACATGATTTGGGTAGGTATTTTCTGAAATAATTGGTTTTAAAGGTGTGAAGAGAGGGTGGGTTCCTTTTATAAGTGTGGCTAGTGGCACTCTAGTAATTTTTTGAAAAGAGAGAATTTCACCCATGTTTTGTCCCTGTTAAGTGTCTACAATAATGGGCCAATCCATATAATATAAGGTATATGGTCAAAATATGGAAATTATGTTGAATTTGGATAAGTTTCTTGGTCATTTTCTCTTTAATCTTGAAGTTTAGTCCCTTGGAAAACTCATTTTTCTCTCAACCGTTGTGATTAGTTTTAACTATTTTCATTAATAATTTTCACAAAAAAATAAGTTATTATTATTATAGATTATAAATTATTCAGATTAAAAATATGGAATCTATTTTTGTCAAAATTAAATTCACATAAGTGGTAGAAATTAATTTAAATTTAATTCCATAGATGTGTCGAGAAATCAAGTTTGAATGTGAAAAATATCAAAATTGTACACACTTATTATATTCATTTTCCATAAGAAATTGATTAAAATGAACTAATTTATATTAATATATTTATAATTAAAATAAATATACTTTAAAACCAAATTAAAATATAATTTAACTATATAAATAAATTAGGCAAAAAAGAATTTTTCAATTAAAATCTAGAATATTTTTCTATTTATAAAAAATTGAAAAATTTCAAAAAAATAAACATAATCACCCAAATTTAATTTTGTAATTTTTAATTAAAATTTAGGTTTAATTTATCAAATCAATTTTCCAAAATAATTAATTTTATTATTTTTCACAAAAAGATGTAACACATTTTTCTTAGAAAATAGTATTTTCAAAAAATATAATGAATTTCACAAAACATTATATATTTTATTATAAATTTATTTACATTATATAATGAAATTATATTTCATTTTTTTATTACTATTAATATCACTAAGTCTAATGGCTAGGTTATAAATGTCACATTTAAATAACTATAATAATAATATATCATTGTTTAGTTAAAACTCAATGTCACGTGTTACACAAGTTAAGCCAATGTTGTGCATTGAGCATGATTAACATGGTTTTGGGTATAAAAAATCTTAAATAAGTGTACAATTAAATTCAAGATATCAAAGAAATTCAATTTAGTAGTAAAAATGTTCATAAAAACTCTTGATGTTACATTTTGTGTGCTATATTGAATAAGACATCTATGCTAAATCCATGGATCGCTATCTTGTGCAATTATAAATATAAAATTTTATCTAATAAGATATTTTTAATCAATAAGATAAACATTTCTAAATCAATAAGATTAAAATAATGGTTTCCTTGGGATTCAAAACATTGAAAACCTCATTTTTCAAAAGAAACATTAAAACCATTATCCAAAAATTGAATAATACTTTGAAAATTATGTTTCAAACCATAAAAATATATAAAAAAACTTATATAATGGTTTACTTTATAAAAAATAGTACCTATGTTGATGATCTCACTCCTTGAGTTGTCACTAATGGTGACATTACCTCCATCATGATTCTAAAAATAGTTGAACTCAGATTAGTCACCACACATGTGTATCAATCACCCATTATCAATGTACTATGTATCTCATTAGGATTTGATCTTGAGACATTTATCCTAAAAAATTATCTAGGAACTAAAGCATTTGGTACCTAAATAAAATTTGTTCCACTAATGTTTGCTAAAATAGACTTCAGAACACCTACTTATTTTGTATAAAATTTTTCAAAAAAAACGGAAGAGATATCTATCGTTTTAGGTGTACCATATCAAGAATTTTAACTATCGCATTCATAAATAAGATGACTAGTTTTACAAAAATAATTTAAAAAATTATTTTTATAGCATCATTGTTGACCTAATTTTTATATATAATTTTTGTAATTTTAATCGATAAATTCCATTTTTTTAATTATTAATACCCATTAATTAATTGTTAATCATCATTTAAGGTAAATTGTATTTTAGAATGTCGTTTTCTGCTAATATAAATAAAAGAAGTATATTTTAAATTTTTTACACTTATTTTGTATTTTTCTATTAGGTTGTAAATAATAGGGCCAACATAGACGAACCCACAACCAAAGGGAGCAAGCGACATGGTCACCCCATGAGGGGAAGTCAAACAAGTAGCCCATAGGGAGTGTTGTCCACATGAGTAAGGAGTTATAGGTCACACATGGTGTGTTCATAAGAGTGGAGTAGCCCCAACTCATGGGAGGGAGGTCTATGTAGTGGAAGGATGAAAGCTTCACTGGCATGAGGTGGTGAATGATGGTATTAGAAGTCATAAAATCCCAGTATGTCTTGATGTATGTCAATTAAAAAATGATCTCTTAAATAACAGAGGGATAACATTGAAGTAATCAATGTAGGATACACCTTCATGCAGGGTACTATGCACTTGAACAAATGGAATCATTTTGGACTCCTCTAATGAACTTTCGTTATCATTTATTTGAACAACACTGGCTCCATAGTCTCTACACCATAATATCACCTTGTTCATCCATAATGGAATTTCAAAAACCACTAGATAATCGAAGGTCACTACACAAAAACCGTGGGTTATTGTCATAGATGATATCAAAGTAGAAAATGATAAAGATCATGAAATGTGGTCTTATCATGGTGTTTTCACTCCTATATCTTGGAGGAAGAAGAAGTGAGTTGTGACTTCATGTTACACACTATCATGGTTGGTGCTGCTTGAGAATAGGCAACACAACATGATATCTAGATGAATTATTGGTAAGAATGAGTTGTATAAGAATATCAAGGCTGAAACATAGGGGGTTTTCCATGTCATAGAAGGGATTAAAATTTCAGTGTTATGGAATGAGAAGAAGATAGAGTTTCTATATGGGTGATACACTGAATCCTAGTCTATTAATCTCCATTAACATGTGAGAATGTCTTTGTTTCAATAATATTATCCATTTGTAGAGGTTTTAGCTACTAAAAAAATACCCATAGTTTATAGGATTTATACACACTGAATTCCATGTATTGGGAAAAAATAAAGATGATTAGGTTCATAGGGGACTATCGTACAAATGAGGAGTCAATAACCAGCATAAAATGTGGTGATATATGACCGAGTTAGAAAAATTCATAATGTTTAAATAGATATAGATAGAAGGGAAGACTCAAAGAATTTTGTATCTCATTAATAGATAATGAGATTTATTCAAATGGATATGAGGGTTTATTTTCAAATCACATGCACATTTAATATTTAAGAGTATAGAGATTCTATGAGAGTGAAGGATAAGAAAATTTTAGATATAAGGGAGGTTTGAAATTGGATCTCAATGGAATTTTTCTCTATAAATAGGAGGAGGATGCTACTATATATAGGGATCCAAGACTAACCCTCCAGGGGAAGGTTCCTTGGACTAGTAGAATATTAGTTTCTAACACCCAAATTAGGAGTATAAGGAGGCTGATTATCATTAAATATCAAGTCAGGGTAGTTGAGGATTTGTTTTTCAGTTTTTCTTTATATTATATAATAGTGAATTTGTAGCACGGGTTATTCCCATAAATTCAAGTAATTTTTCATTGTTTTATGTTAAATTTTATTTTATTTTCCCTCTTCCTTGACTAATAACTACATCATGTTCATGGGAGACATTATGAGTGGGTATGTTTCTTTGGGTAGGGTGGATTTAATGAAAATGAAGAGTAAAAACTATTTAATTATTTCAAAACATTATAATTCTTCTTATTAATGTGTTTTACATTGAGATTAATTACATTCATACCCCTAATTACCTATAAGTAGTGTAGTTAATTATGGGAGTAAACCCAATTTTATTAATGGAAGTGGATGATGGGAGATGACTTAAATTCACATTTTTTTAAGATTAACTTTAATTCACCTTAGTTGGTTATAGACATACATTGAGAGAGGGGTTAGCTATGTTAGGTTGTTTTGGATGATACTGAGTGGCTAGGATTGATTCTCTAAGAAGTCTTGAGACTTTTAATGTGATTAAATCTCATAAGTAATGATTTTATTTTTTTAATTCATAAAAACTATTATTTTATATCAAATATCCTCAATTCATCCTTATTTTATTTTGATTCAGTCCTTTTATCCACACCACATGATAGTTTAGTTAAATTAGTTTTAATAAAATCATGACATCACCAAACAAATTGAATCTTATAACCCTTTTTTCCTTGTGGGATTGAATCTATCTTACCAATATTATAGGTTCTTGTAGTTCATGTAGTTTAGGTTTTTATAAATTTATAAATTGATTCTATTGAAATATTTAAAAATGTCTTCAAGGTACATTAATAATCTTATAAAATTTATATTATTAGATATGTGTTTTGATTTGAAAATAGAAAACCAAAATGTTTTTTCACAAGATGTTAGGAACCCATAATTTTGTTTAAATTATTCTCACCTTGGGTAAAATATTCTAAAGGATTTTTATGCTCGTTAATAGTTGATTCAAATCTATCTACATTTGGTTTCTTTTTTATTTTAATGATAATCCACCCTTTTCTTAGTAGAGTTGACCCTTTTCATTAAATAATTGAATATATTTCATTTCAGGCTCATTTAATTTTTAAGCATGTTTATAAAAACCATACTCTTATTTATCTCTAAAAAATTTAAGATCTTCATAATTTAAATGACCTAAAAAATAATAAGAATTAGTGGAATTGATTTTAACATTTACCTAAAAAGTAGACATGACTATCATCACTGGATTCAATTGAGGAGATGGATTTATCACTAGAACTCCATGTATAAAATTTGAATGATTTCCTACTTTTCTTATTTTATTTCATTTTATTAAAGTGGTTCAATCTTCTTTGATGAGTCCCTTCTTGTTGAATTCATAAAAAGCCACCTCCTCTTATCTAAATTGATTCTCCTTTCAAGAATGATGAAAATATACCTTCTATCTCAAGAGTTTGTTCTTAATCTTGACCAAGTGATAAATTTCAACATCACTACCAGAAGTGTCATCATTTATTTCCATAAATTCAATAGTCTTTTTTTCCTTCAATTCCTTGGATTACATGGATTCCTTTTTATCTTACGATTTCATGGTAATATCATATGTCATGAGTGAACCAATGTGGTCTTATATATAAAATTTCTTGATATCCTTTGATTCTCGAATTATCATTACATTGTGTGACCACGAACCTGGAAACAACCAAAGTATTTACTTCATGAGTGTTTTTGAATTAATAAAATCCTCAAGATATTTTATAACATTAAAAATTTCAATAAATAGAGTGTAAATTTTAGTAATTTTTTCATTATCATACATTCGGAAACTATCAAAGTCATGACGATACATGTTATGTCTAGTGCCCTTGACCTTGCTAGTTTCTTCATGTGGGAATTCAAGAAGTTTACAAATTTCAAGTTTAGTTTTTCATGTAGAAATATGATTAAACTCTTTATTCAATAATCATAAATGAAAGTAATTCATGGATTTTACATCAAGATCAAAGGATATAATATCTTTGGGAGTCCATTTGTCCATTGATTCCTTAGTTCATGTATAACCGTGAATGAAAATTTTCAAAACGGGATAACTAATGCTTTTAATAAACATTTAAATGTAAATTTTCTAATAATTATAATCTGAGTTACCAAAAAATGGTGCTTTACCAATTGAGTGTCCTTTAATAACACCTTGGGTGTTGGAGGATGTGACCATCCTTTATGGTTGTTCCATGAAACTGGTTAAGGTTTAGAAACCAAAGATGGATTTGATAACAATTTTTGGCCTGATTAGGAAAGAAAGTGGTGGTGGGGGGGGGGAGAATATACTTTTAAAAATTACTATAAATAAATTGATAAAATTGTGTGATAATTAAAAATAAAAATTAGGCATATTAGAATAAAATAATTGGAATGGAAAAATGATAAAGTAGTTTTTCCAACACTCAATTTGAGTTACTAAAACTCCTTCACTCAAAGGCTTGAGGGTTTTATAATAACATTGCATTAATATTATAGAAGAACTATAAATGACCTTAACTTTTAAATGGTTATATCAGTAAACCCAATATAAATGAAAATACACTTTATTTTCAATGGTGATAAAAAGAAACCCCAAAACACATGATTTTAGATGGTGAATGAAAGAAACCTAAAAACAATCACTTTTGTGGTAGTAAAACACAAAAAGAAGAATAATAAGTATATTTTTTTCAGAAAAAACATTTATACCATAGTTTTAATTATATAAAAAAAATATAAATTGAAAAAATGAGATAAAGAGAGACAAGGAATGTAGGAGGAAAGGATTAAAACTAGGGAAGCATGAATAGATCTTAGGTAAATCCAATATAATAAACATTAGTGCCCAAGTCTTATTGTGGGTGTATCTATTACATTTGATGGTCCAATGTGGTTTTAGAGGTATTGGGATTCTAAAAGTTTAATTTTTAAGTGTGTGAGGCTGAAGGAGATAAGTTATAATAGTTGGTTTGAATTTCTAGAAAAGGGTCACTATTTGGCTGCTAAGCAACACCAAATATATGGTGGGATGTCCTACCATCACCAGCTTGTTGGTTCATAGGTCTAGCTAAATGGTGTTAGGGCCTTCAAAATGTTCCTCCAACCGACTATTGATCCCATAATTTTTTTAAATTAAATCCTTGGTTTATTGTAAAATATAATAACTTAAATAAAGTCAAATGAAATGGTTAAAATAATAAATAGTATTTACAATAATAATAAAATCTTAGAGGGTGATAGGTATAAATGAAAAAAAATCTATGAACATTGTGATTACTAATATTCATATTTTTAAATATTAATAAACTTATTATCACATCATGATTAATCTTCTATGTGACATTGTATGTGATGATTCAGTAACTGTACCTATCACATTGAATAGTCATAGCAGATCCCTACTATGATGAGAACCTATATGTTCTATGACAATATTCTTTAATATTTTTCATATGGATAGATGATACCATTTTTAGGGATAAAATTAATAGAGGTTATTATGGCTAATAGGCTCATAAGACATTCATACTTCTCATGAATTTCATCTTTACTAATCTCAATAACGGTGGTAATGAGAACATGATACACCTGTAGGAAATTGAAATTTATATGTGTCCTTATATTTGACTATCTACAAAAAATGGTGATAGTAATTATAATTTAAGATTATTTTTAAAAAATATCATGATTCATGTGCTTTGATTTACTTCCATAAACCATGACGACATAAGTTTGGATGATGTTGGGTGGAATGGGTGCTTCTTGATTGATATAGAATAAATTAAGAATGAAAGAATGTTTTTTTTTACATTATATTTTTTTAATAAAATTATATATATCATTATATTTTATGGGAATTAAACTTATTTATTAAGTCCACGTCCATGAAATTCTTTCAAGAAGTTCATTTCTGGAATTTCAAAAAAAAATACATCCAGTGTATAAGTTTCTGACACCAGTGTGGAACCTAATTGATTAAAGATATAATGATAAATGGATTATATTACATAGTGAGAATTAATATGATGTTATATTTCATTAAAAAGTTAACTTCTTTATCTATGGTTGGTTTGATGTGTTGCTAGATGGTATCCTTGGAAATTAGATGATTCCTCCTAATTCCACTAAAAAACGAGCCTAGCGGGTCACACATTATGTGCATCTAAAACCTCAACTAAATTACATATTAATTAAACATGTTGAATAAATATTATTCCCATATATAGTTTAATAAATATTCATTTTTATATTGTTTTCAAATATTCAATCACTAGTTATTTGCGAGAATAAATTTGAGTATAAAATTTAATAAATATTTATGCACTATTTTGTGAGTATAATATTTATTTAATAGAGAGTAATGAAATAATATTCATTTATTTAAATAAATTTTAATTACTTAAGGTGAAGTAGATATTACCTAATCCATGAATATATATATATATATATATATGGTTTTTATCATTTTTCATGCATATTTAGACTTCCAAGAATTATTGGTATATCATTTATATTGACTATGATAATAGTTATTATTTAGCAGTTCAATCATCCACACAAATATCATTAATTATAAAATTTATTAAGATGATATTTTTGAGAGGAATCTCATTAATATATATGATAAATGAACAAATCATGGTAGTTATTCATGAATTTCATCATATAAATAAATGAGAGGATAACCAAGGAGCATCCTTGATTGAGAACTTAACTTCCACCTTACGATGAAAATGGATAAAAATTTCTATTATTCTTGGATAAAATTTATTGAACCCATTTCTCGATTTCTTATTATTACATTAAATTTCAAGATACTATAACATCATGGGAGAAATTATAATCGAACATGTACACCATGTTATTCATTTAACTCATGGATACCTATAGAGGTGGGATATCTTTTAGATATCACTTTGGGATCTTTATCGAACATATTCGATGGTGTGTGAAGCTGGTTAAATAGATTACTTAGTGTAATGTATTCCTCTATAGTATTTATTAATTTTAGTATTCTAAACAATTTCATATTATATTCCATGTAGATCCTCATACTAGGGGTTTTAATCACTTCTGGTTGATCAAATAAATTTTTTAGACACTAAAACACCCTTCTGTGGTATTAGAGGGAACCCGTGATTTAGTTTTATTAAATCATTAATTGAAATGGATACAAAATGTGAAAATAAATAATTATATAATATATTTTTTAAAAATTTGGAAAAGGGATTACACTTACATATTGGGCTATGTAAAGGTAACCCAAGCCTCACTCTTACACTGCTGAGATGATTAAAGGTATCAAAGGATCTACCCTAAGATAGAGTGGTATATGAAATGGCCATACCACCTTACCCTTATGTAGATCAATCTAAAAAATGGTCACATGATCTTATCATTATGCATAAATGGTTTTGTAAGGGTATGATATTGTTTACCCTTACACGAAACACTAGTACGTAATGGTAATTGGGTTTTATCTAAATCCATATGAAGGAAAGACCTAATGCGTGATTATGAAAATCCTATTACATAATGGACATGGGTATCTACCCTTACATAGAGATTTTATGTAAGTGTAGAATGAGGTTACCCTTATATGGAATATGGATTCTATATAAGGGTAATCAAAATTGTTTTAATTTTTTTTAAATTTTTTTAACATATATATTAGTTTCAATGGTTTATAAAATTTTTATAAATCATCATAAAATATATTTTGGGATATTTAAATTTATAAATGGTTTATAAGTTAATTAATTAATTTTTTTATAATTAATTAAATGTTTAAGAAACATTTTATTCTTAAATATTAAATATTGATATTTGAAATACCTTTTAAAAAAATTTATATCATAACTTATGATCTAGAAATAAATTCCTTATTTTAAAATCATAAGAAATAATTAATAAAGGTCTACATATTATGAAATAAGGATAAAATATAAAAAAATTATATTTAAATTATAAATTAACCACAACTAACTATTCTGAATAGTTAAAATAAAAGGGGAATTTATATGGATATTATTTAAGCCACATTTTTATGATTTATATGCTAAATGTTTAAAAAATGAATAATCATGTAGTACCTATATTATTTAAAATACTTAAAAAATAAAATTTTTATTATAAATAATTTATAATTCATATTTTATAATATATTTAAAATTGAAATGCCATATAATGATAAATATGAAAGATTTTATATTTGAATAAATAAAAAAAATTCATATTCAAAATGATGGAATTTCCATAATGTTAAATATGAAATTATAAAAAAAGTTTAATAGTTAGATTTTATATATAAATTATTCACATTTTTTTCTATTGTTTAAATATTCAAAATTTTCATTTTTATAAAGGTCACTCCCTGATTTATTAATGTTTAATAAATTTTTTAAGACATGTGAATACTGCATTTTCTTTAGTTTAAATATTAAAATAATTATTGATAGATCCCTTCATTACATGCTAGGAATGTATCTATAATGAATTTAGTTTTTCATCAACCTTAACATCATATTGTAACAAAAGTTATAAAATTGAATTTATTTATAGAATATGGTTTGTGTATATTAGGTTTTAGAGTTATAATGCATTGGATACTCACTTTAGTAAAGTATCCCCAAGTAGAGGGACATGGTGTTAGACTACCTATCTAACTGGTGGCTAGTGCCTTATCTAGACTCGTGAATGAGGTTTTCTATCTGGTGGTTTAGGCTCACTCATGTGGAAATTTTAAATCTCGTATTACTTAATGAATTTATGTGATGGTTTCATAAAATTATACATATGATGAATCTGGATATATATGAATATGATTGCTTTTAATGTTCAGTTAAGTAACACAAACTTATGGGTTATGTAAATAGTTACACATCAATATGGTTTGAACAAATTTTTTTGGTGAAGGGAATAATATTCCAAAATAAATTACTAAAATCACTCATAAATAAATGGAATAATATGAGATAATATTTTATAATTAATATCAACTTCAAATACTAAGTGTGATATTCCTTCTGAAGAAACACAAGTCTGGAAATATATCATTCAACTGGGTGTTACCGAGCTCAATAAAAATACCTCTGGATTGTCTTGTGTAAGGTAAGAAAGTTATAAGTGAATATAAATTATCTAGGTGATATTGTCGAGATCAACCAATTATCCCTTGATTATTATTTTCCAGCTTATTCTTCACACTTTCTTAGGGTTACACTTAGTTTTGAAACCCATATGAAGGATACTGGAAGAATGAATTTGAGTTTATCCTTATGATTGATTGGAAATAGGGTTATACTCATAGGTATACAAGAGTCATATATGATATGATTGGGCTGATACACTACCAAAATAATTAATTAATGAGATGAATTCCTTAGTGGACTCATTTATTAGTGAAATATGGATTTGGATAACTAATGGATATGATGTGTTTTTAAAGGGGTCATCATTTTAGTGGGATCCCATTTAATAAAATTCATTATTAAATGCTTAATAATACATGATACTCATTTGATAAAATGCTTCTGTTGTGGAAAAAAATCATTATCATCATCTAACTACAATTTTTGATAAATACATGATAAATATAAGCTTAATGTAAGTATATCTTACTACTTTCATTGTAAAATTAGGTATAAATAATTATTTGTAATTTAAGAAAAGTTATTAAGAAAAATACAATGTCTCAAAATAGTTCCTTATTTGGTAACCATGTGTTGTTATTGTTCAACAAGTGAATGAAAATTCTTTTGGAAGCATGTAGTGATTAATTTATGGTTTCAAATGAATTAGATTCATAATGACCAAAGGGATCTTAGTCCCCACTCATGTACTCAATATTATTGGATATGTTAAATGATATTAATTATGATTGAATATGTTGATGAATCAATGAAACTAAAGGACTCCTTAAATCATTATTGGTTATATAAAGAAATTATTTTATTTTAAAAGATAGATGATATATATTGTATGATTTAAAAGTATTGTAAATATAAAAAATCTTATAATGATAAAATAATTGATGTTTGGAGCTTGTAGTTTTCATTTACATAAAAGAGCAAAGGAGTTGTTGCATTGATAACTTGGATGATTAAATAATGGATAAAATTTTCATAAAATGTATATTATTTGATTTTTATCTTGGGAAGATCTTAAAAACAATATTTTAATATTTTAAATGAGATTTATTTTCTTACCCACATGGTTTTTGATTTGTTTAATTATATTACATTCTTTAAGGGGCGACTATAAATGGATTGTTTTGGTTAAGGAATTTATCATATTTAAATCTTTGTAAATTTTCTGATAATATGATTGAATTCAAAGAGTTTTTACCCTATATTCTAAAAGTGGTAGGAATATATATAACCAATCATTTTATTTCTAGGTTCTAAAGTACTATATAGACAAAACCACTAGGTAAATTTTGAAACCAGAATAAGAAAAGTTGGTTGAAAAGTTTAAGAATATTTTTTCAAGTAACCAATCAACTTTATTGAATCCTAGGGTTTTCAAGAAGGAAGTGAAATAATTTAATATGATTGAATATTCCAAGATATACCAGATAGAGTTTATGAAACTCCATGGTATTTCCATGTGAGGTTTGAATATTATAGAAATAAATTCTTAAATTTTAAAAGGTATGTGATACCAAATGTATTTTTTGAAAAGTTTCATAAATATATAGGAGTTCAAAATAAAAGGAAAAAATTTTCTAGCTTGTGGTACACATTCATGAGATGAAGTAAATAGTTACTACAGTGATGATTTTAATGTAAATGATTTTATCAAGCTCAAATAAATATAAGTAAAATTCCTGTATCTTCATATAATTAACCCTATGTGATAATATAAGTTTTTCAACTGAAAGTAGTTCTTGTGAATAAGAATTATTTTATTAATTATATTAAAATATTTTATGATTCATTAATTTATATAATATTTTTTGATAAGAATATATGGATAAAAGTGTTTTATAATGGATTAAATGTTTATACAAGTATTTGTTTAAATATTTGGGAACGTGGTAACACTACCCATTGGTGATATATTTTAATAAATTAATATTTTTAAATGTAAAAAAATATTCAAAACACATAGAATACCATATATTATTTAGAAAAAATATTTTATTTCTTTCATATTTATACTAAATGTATATAAATGTTATTTCCAATTAAGAAGGTTTAAGGTTTCTTATAAATACATTCTAGAAATAATACAATTTATAAAAGGCTAGTGGGTGTATATATTCCCTTATATAATTTCAATGTTAACAAATAAATGTTTATACTAGTCTAAGTTTAAATTTAATTTTACTTAATATCCTGGGAGAGTTAGGATGTATTGGTAAAAAAATAATATAAGTAGTTACATTATTTTATGATTTTTTTTGACATAATTGGCTTCCATGGATTATGATGATGAAATTAGAAAGATTTAGAAGTTTAAAATATAATTTTACATCATAATATTTGATGTTATGAAGTTATGATGTTTGAATATGTTCAAGAAGTTGAATAGTTCAGAATATGATTCTGAAGCCTCACCATTATTCAAAAACGATTACATTATAGTTGTTTCATAATAAAAATTTTATGGGGATGGTTTTATTATATGGTAACATAGATATGTGGCATGGATTACATATTATGTTATGTGTTAACAAAACCAAAAAATTGTGGCAAACATATAGCATCCCACCTTTTTATAACATAAAATTTCATTACATTACACAAAACTGGGGATCTTTAAGGTTTAGTGTCTTGAAAACCAGGAACATAATACATGAAAACAACATAAAAAATTATTCTTAAACACTTGAAAGGCTTATCCTTAAGTTAATCCTAGGTTCATTACTGCAACTCATAACCTGGGGACATACATCAAAATAAAAGGTGAGCAAAAGGCCCGGTAAGGAAAATAAGAGAAACATTTTACATGTGAACTTGAGATACTTCAATAAGGTCATGAAAAGAACTTTAAGTCATAAGAAAGAAATCATGAGAAATTTCATAATAAAAATAAAATTTTTCATAACTTGAATATGTGGATACACCATTGAACATAGAAAATCATGAACATATCACCAAGGTCCATCCCCAAGGTGTCATTTGAAAATGACCAAGATTATTCACCAAGGTATCGTGAAAATTGTAATCTCTAGTGGTTACATTATTACCCAATGCATTGGAGCGCTATCAGGGAACACCCTTAAATTTTCCTTTATTATCATGTGATCCACATATATCAACATCAAACATTTCATAAATAACCCATATATCATAAAATAAGTGGGTTTCATTTCATAATCATAACGTTTTAAAAACTGCTTTAAAGACATGATCTTAATGTCACTTTAAACCCACAGAAAGGGAAAGCGGGCCTCATGTATGTAAATACCGGAATTTAAAATATAAAATTTTGATATATATGTGAATAAACTTGTAGAAATAAGAGCTTTGAGTATTCAATTTATAACATAAAATAATTTTGAGAAAAGAGAGAGGCATTTTGAGACGAAAATTCTGCAGTATAATGGCTATGTTTCGGGGTTCTAGAAAACATTGAAAGGAGAGGGGACATGGGTCAAACATTCATAAATAACCCATAAAACAGTAGAGGGATATAATAATAAGGATATATGAACATGTTAATGAAATTTTAAGGACATACCATTTGAAATGAAAAACATGGAAGGAAGACAAAAATTAGATTTCTTGTATGAAAATTCAGCAGCCTAACGGCGTCACTTAAACTTCAATAAAAATTAATTGACAATATCAAATAGGGTCTCTTATCATATGATAATAAAAGATCAGTATGATAGATATAGAGATAATACCCCAACATAATAAAAAGGAACTTGAAATACTTGACATGAAAATAGAACTTGAAAAATGAGAAGGGTGAAAGAATCCCTTAAAAATTCGGCAACCTAACGGCGTCACTTAAACTTTCATAAAACGAAATGATGAGAGTAAGATGGGATATATCATCATATAAAAAGGAATAGGGAAGTAAAAGGAATATAAAAAAACATCCTCCCACATATGAACATGGAGAATAAAAGGAATGACATAAAATAGATTACTTGAAAAGAAAGAGAGAGGTCAGATCCCTTACCTTAAAATGTAACTCTCAAAACTCAAAGGTTGGGACTTTGAGAGGCTTGAGGGCACCTTGGGAGGACTCCTTGGGAGGTAAGGAGGCCAGAACTTCGTTGAGGGAGATTTAGGAGTGAAAAATAAAGGAGTAAATGGTGGGTATTTATAGGGGAAGTGAGGGGACAAGGAATTAATGGCCAAGGGACACCTCACAAGTGCTTTTCTCAAAACCATGTGCTCTCCCATGATATTTACCATGAAGTTAGGACACATGGGGCCCCCAATACAAATATTCATCACCTTAGGTCGGCCAACCCTTAAAATATCTCATGAAATCACCATGACACAACTATGATGTCATTAAACATACCGAAACCCTAAAACTGCTTTTTTTACTATTCACTGAAAATTCATCTTTCTCAGAAAAAACCTAAAATTTCACCTTAAACAAATATTGACGCTCTGATTAAAAGTATGAACTCCATTTTATAAAAATAATTTTCTAAATAATTTTAATTTAATTTTTTAAATAAAAACACTATCCACCGAAAATTCATTTTTTTAGAAAAAACCCCAAAAATTACCATAACATAATATCGGTGCTCTGAGTTAAAAAATAAAGTCCATTTTATAAAAATATTTTTCTAAATATTTTTAATTTAATTTTTAATTAAAAAAACTATTCACCCTAAAAAACTAATACTTGACTAATAATTTATGAAACCATTATTTACCCATTTTGTTGAATCACATTACTTAATCTAAGTGTCTAAATTATATTAAAACTTTATTTGAGTGAAATTACTAATCCATTTGGTCACATTACTAATCCTAAGCGTGAAATCACTATTCATAATTTACTATTCATCAAAAATTAAGATGATCTTATTAGACTCCAAATTCCTTACTGAACATTTTTGTAGAAGACCATTTTTTGAAAATAATTACACGTCATTAATTATTTATGGTTTACATAAATATTTTAAAATATCCCTTTTTTCAAAATTCATCAATAAAATACATCCTAAAATTATCTGGACATTTGAAATTTCACAAACATCACTAAAGGAAGAAATATAAATTCATTCATCCCAAAGGATTACACAAAGAAGTTAGGGTCTCGTCACTTACCCCCTTATAACACCGGCATATGACCTAAGTGTAAGGTGTGCTATGGTGAGAGAATCTGAGGGAGGATCAGATAAAATTGCCCTAGTAGTAATCTCTACTAACTTGAACTTCTCCCGTAGGCGTTTCCATTCAAGCTTGACACACTGGAGTTCGGCTTGGGCTTGGTCCAAAGCGAAGCCCAAAGATTCCACCTCCTTCCCAAGCTCTGATAAGTGGGCTTCATAAGGTTCGAGTCTACTGGATGAAGGCATCGACTCCACTTTCTGCATTAACCATTAACATCTCTATTAAATCGTTAAGAGTATGTTAATATACTATTTAAAAGTTTAGGTCGTTACATTCTTCCCCTCTTAAGAAATTCTGTCCCCGAAATTTAAACTTGAGGCCTAGTAAAAAAGGTGAGGGTGCTTTTGCTTCATCATTTCCTCAGGCTCCCAAGTCGCTTCTTCATATTTATGATTCCTCCACAAAACTTTCACAAGGTGGGTAGTCTTGTTTCATAGAACCTTGTCTCTACGGTCTAAGATCTCCACCGGATGCTTCTCATAAGAGAGGTCATGCTCCAGTTGCACCACCTCTGGGTTCAGTACATGCGAAGGGTCGGGTATGTACTTCCTCAAGAGAGATACATGGAAGACATTGTGAACTTGAGCTAGGTTCGGTGGAAGTTCTAGACGATAGGCCACTTCTCCAATGCGATCAAGGATTTCATAGGGGCCAATGTACCTAGGGCTGAGCTTCCCTTTCTTCCTAAACCGCATGACTCTCTTCCATGGATAAATTCGAAGGAAGACTTTGTCACCAACACAAAACTCCAAGTCCCTTCGACGATTGTCAGCATACCTCTTCTTCTGACTCTGAGCAACCTTTATGTGTTGTTGGATGGCATAAACCTGTTCAATCATCTCTTGCACAAGATCAGGCCCAAGAAGCTTTCTCTCACCAGTTTTATCCCAACAAGTAGGAGTTCTACATCGCTTTCCATACAGTGCTTCATAGGGTTCCATCTGAATACTCGAATGGAAGCTATTGTTATAGGAGAACTCAAATAATGGGTGGTGTTGATCCCATCCAACTTTAAATTCCATTGAGCATAATCTCAGCATGTTTTCGAGTGTCTGAATAGTCCTTTCATATTGGCCATCAGTTTGAGGATGATAGGCTGTACTAAAATTCAATTCAGTATTCAGAGCATGTTGAAGACTTCTCCAGAATTTTGATGTGAATCTTGGATCACGATCAGACATGATGGATAGTGGTACCCCATGCAGCCTTACCAATTCCTTTACGTATATCTTGGAAATTTGATCTAGAGAGAAATCTTCCCGAATAGAGATAAAATGGTTGGTCTTGGTGAGACAGTCCACAATAACCCATATCGCATTGTTTCCTTAGGATGTTTTCGAGAGACCAGTTACAAAGTCCATAGTGATATTATCCCACTTCCATACTGGTATGGGTAGCGGTTGTAATACCCCCTTAGGAAGTTGCCATTCTGCCTTTACTTTTTGACACACCAAGCACCTTGTAGTCTAATAAAAAATCTCCATCTTCATGTTATCCCACCAATAATGATCACGAAGGTCTCTATACATTTTAGTGCTTCCTGGATGTATAGAGAAAGTAGAGCTATGAGATTCATCCATCAGTTCTTTCTTTATCTCCGGAATAGATGGAACACATAGTCTTGTACGAAATTTCAACACACCTTCTTGATCAATATTGAAATCAGGGAACTTCCCTTCTTTTACAGCCTCATAATTCTCCTGTAGCGAAGGATCTTCTTTTTGAGCCTTCTTGATCTTCTCTAGTAATGAAGGTTGAGAAATAATTTGGGATAAGGTTGATGATGTCCCTTTCCATATAATTCCCATTTCCAGTTTTACTAGATCTTTAATCAAGGGATCTCTCAGGATCGTCATTGCTTCCAGAACAATAGGGTCTTTCCTACTTAACGCATCCACGACTTTGTTTGCTCTTCCAGGGTGATAATGAATTGAACAATCATTGTATTTAATAAGCTCCAACCATCTCCTTTGTCTCATGTTCAATTCTTTCTGTGTGAAAATATACTTTAGACTTTGGTGGTCAGTGTATATATCACATTTCTCCCCATAAAGATAGTGCCTCCTTATCTTTAGAGAAAAAAAACTTCCGCTAGCTCTAGATCATGCGTAGGATAATTATGCTCATGAATCTTCAAATGTCGAGATGCATAAGCAATTACCTTGTCATTTTGCATGAGGACGCACCCAATACCTTTCAGAGATGCATCACTAAAAATAACGAATCCTTCTCCAATAGAGGGCAGTGTTAACACAGGTGCAGTAACCAATCTCTTCTTCTGCTCTTGGAAACTTTCCTCACATTTCATTGTCCAGGTGAACTTAACCCCTTTTCGAGTCAACGTGGTTAGTGGATTAGAAAGCTGTGAAAAGTTTTTTACAAACCTCCTATAATATCCCTCTAAACCAAGGAAACTATGAATCTCAGTTACTGTTGTGGGTTGAGGCCACTCCTCCACAACCATTGTCTTTGCAGGGTCAACCGAGATTCCTTCATTGGTTACGATGTACCCCAAGAAAGCCATTTGTTGTAACCAAAAATCAAACTTGCTGAACTTTCCAAAGAGCCTCTCCTTCCGCAAAGTTTTCAAAATAACCCTCATATGATCTTCATGATCCTCATGACATTTTGAATATATCAAAATATCATCAATAAAAACTACCAAAAAGTTATAAAGGTAGTCCTTAAAGACTCTATTCATCAAATCCATGAAAATAGAAGGAGCATTAGTCAAGCCGAAGGGCATAACAGTAAACTCATAATGCCCATATCTTGATCGGAAGACAGTCTTTGGAATATCCTCCTTCTTCACCCTCAGTTGATGATAACCAGATCGAAGGTCAATCCTGGAGAAGAATTGATCCCCATGAAGTTGGTCAAATAAATCATCAATTCTTGGAAGAGGGTATCTGTTCTTCACTGTGATCCCGTTCAGTTCTCTATAATCAATGCATAGCCGCATTGATCCATCCTTCTTCTTCACAAAGAGAACTGGTGCTCCCCAAGGAGACACACTCAGTCGGATAAAACCCTTCTCCAACAAGTCTTGGAGTTGTTTCTTTAACTCTTCTAGATCCACATTTTCCATTCTATATGGAGTATTTGATATCTTTTGAGACCCAAGTACGAGTTCAATGGAGAAATCTACCTCTCTTTCTGGGGGAGGTCCAGGTAACTCCTCAGGAAATACATCCATGTATTCCTGAACAATCGGAGCATCTTCTATTTGTATACTCCATTTTCCTTCTTCATCATCACCAATTAACTCCATAAAGAAAGCTATAGGAGGTTCTTCTAGATAAGGATCAGTTTGGAATATCTCTCCTTTGAAGATAAATGTAGGTCGTTTATTCAAGACTACTGAGATTTCCTTACTTCTGCATTTGATCTTAGCATTATACTTTGAGAGCCAGTCCATCCCTAGTATAATGTCGAATTCCATCATGGGAATGACTACTAGATTTGTGATAAGATTGTGCTCACCAAATTAAACACTAGAGTCTCTAAATACTGTGGATGTAAGGATAATCCCACTTGGAGTCTTGACTAACAACTCTACCCCTAGCGGTTCAGGGATTGATTCTATATTCCTTGCAAACATGGAGGAAATAAAGGATTGTGTAGAACTAGAATCAAATAAAGTACTTGCTAGTTTTGAGAGGACAATAAGAGTACCTGCTACCACATCGTTCAGAACTTCAACTTCAGTTGTTGTGATATCAAAAGCACGACCTTGCTCCCTTGACCTCTACTAAGGTTGATGGTGATTCCCCTCCACCGCCCTCGGATTTGGACATTGATTAGAAAAGTTCCCAAGCTGTACACACTTGAAGCATGTGACATCGGGTAGGGCCAGAACCATCTTTCCTTTGTCGTTAGTGTTGGGAAGTTGAGGTTTCACATCACTACGACAATTCCGAGAAATATGGCCTTCTCTTCCACACCTGTAGCACTTACCACTTCCGATGAAGCAGTTCCCCGAATGCTTCTTCCCACATTTATTGCATGTGGCATGTTGCATATGCTTTCCACCTCTTTCCTGATCAAAACTTCTTCCCAGTCTTGGTTCTAGTTTTCTCTTCTTCTCATTATATTTTTGAGACCACAATGTCTCCCCAAACTCTAGTTCAACTTTCATAGCACTTTGAACTATTTCTTCATAGCTATCATAGTCCCTGTTGTCTAGATTCTTCCACCGATGAGGTCGTAGTCCACCAAAGAATTTATCAACCTTCCCATTAGGGTCCATGACAAAGCTTGAGGTATAACAGGAAAGCCTTGTGAAGTTCATATCATAGGTTCCAACTGATTCATTCTACTTCTGCTTCAGCTGAAGAAATTCTTTCTCCATTCTCGTTCTCATCGAACGAGGGAAATACTTATTAAATAATATTCCCTGGAACTCTTCCCACTCCATAGATTCTATCTGTCCTCAAGGATTCGTGTTTTTGATCAGTGACCACCACTGATCAGCTTCTCCCTCTAGGCGGTAAACAACAAGGGTGACTTTTTCTTGTTCCGAAAAATGAAGTACATAAAAGATCTTTTCAATGGAGCTTATCCATTGTTCCACAACCAATGGGTCAGTAGCTCCACTGAATGTTGGTGGTCGTTGACGCATAAAGGACTCAACAGAATGTTGTTCCCTTCGTGGTGAGATCGGCCTCTTAGCTTGATTCAAGTTATTACTCATAACTTTAGTCAGTTGGTTCATCATTCGCCTGAATGTTTCCATTCCGGCTTCCATTGGAGGGTCGTCAGCACATGGTGCATTGCGGTCACCATCTGCACGGTTCCTCCTATTGCCCACCATTTTCTAAAATAATAAAACCTTAGTGAGAAACTTATTTCATTTATGAATCTTTTAACTAAGACTTAATGTTTATACAATTACACTTCTCTATAATTCTTTCACAATGATTCATAAAAAGCTTGTGATTAACCAAACATATCCCCCAGGAGTGTCATAACCAAGAGTGCAGCAAGGCTCGTTATCGTGCACCAGTTCCCGTTTGAGTCTAGATCAAAGCGGTGTTTTCGGGTTTTACCCCTATGTACATCTGTGCCAGAGCCACCTCTACCTGCTCGTATCCAGACAGGGATGTATTTGTTTGATAAACCACTTACTCAATACTTACCAAAATACCGGGAAGATTTCCTATATTTAAACTTTTCTATAGGGTTCTTCCAAAAGTTTTTATATCCTAATTTCCACAAATAACTAAACCATCCTTTGATACCAACTATAGCATCCCACCTTTTTATAACATAAACTTTCATTACATTACACAAAACTGAGGATCTTTAAGGTTTAGTGTCTTGGAAACCAGGAACATAATACATGAAAACAACATAAAATAGTATTCTTAAACACTTGAAAGGCTTCTCCTTAAGTTCATACTAGGTTAATTACTGCATCTCATAACATGGGGACATACATTAAAATAAAGGGTGAGCAAAAGGCCCAGTAAGGGAAATAAGAGAAACATTTTACATGTGAACTTGAGATACTTCAATAAGGTCATGAAAAGAACTTTAAGGCATAAGAAAGAAATCATGAGGAATTTCATAATAAAAATAACATTTTTCATAACTTGAAGATGTGGCTACATAATTTAACATAGAAAATCATGAACATCTCACCAAGGTCCATCCCCAAGGTGTCATTTGAAAATTATCAAGGTTATTCACCAAGGTATCGTGAAAATTGTAATCTCTAGTGGTTACATCATTACCCAATGCATTGGAGCGCTATTAGGGAGCACCCTTAAATTTTCCTTTATTATCATTTGAGCCACATATATCATCATAAAAAATTTCATAAATAACCCATATAGCATAAAATAAATGAGTTTCATTTCATAATCATAACGCTTTAAAAACTGCTTTAAAGACATGATCTTAATGTCACTTTAAACCCACCGAAAGGGAAAGCTGGTCTCATGTATGTAAATACCAGAATTTAAAATAGAAAATTTCGATATATATGTGAATAAACTTTCATAAATAATAGCTTTGAGTATTCACTTTATAACATAAAATAATTTTGAGAAAAGAGAGAGGCATTTTGAGACGAAAATTCTACATCATAACGGCTATGTTTCGGGGTTCTAGAAAACATTGAAAGGAGAGGGGACATGGGTCAAACATTCATAAATGACCCATAAAACAGTAGAGGGACAGAATAATAAGGATATATGAACATGGTAATGAAATTTTAAGGGAATAACATTTGAAATGAAAAACATGGAAGGAAGACAAAAATTAGATTTCTCTTATGAAAATTCGGCCGCCTAACGACGTCACTTAAACTTCAATAAAAATGAATTGAAAAGATAAAATAGGGTCTCTCATCATATGATCATAAAAGATCAGTATGATAGATATGTAGATCATACCCCAACAAAATTAAAAGTAACTTGAAATACTTTACATGAAAATAGAAGTTGAAAAATGAGAAGGGTGAAAGAATCCCTTAAAAATTCGGCAGCTTAACGGCGTCACTTAAACTTTCATAAAACGAAATGATGAGAGTAAGAGGGGATATCTCATCATATAAAAATGAAAAGGGAAGTAAGAGGAATATAAAATAAAATCCTCCCACATAATAACATGTAGAATAAAAGGAATGACATAAAAGAGATTACTTGAAAAGAAAGAGAGAGGTCGGATCCCTTACCTTAAAACGTAACTCTCAAAACTCAAAGGTTGGGACCTTGAGAGGCTTGGGGGAACCTTGGGAGGAATACTTGGGAGGTAAGGAGACCAGAACTTCGTTGAGGGAGAGTTGGGATTGAAAACTAAAGGAGTAAAGGGTGGGTATTTATAGGAGAAGTGAGGGGACAAGGCATTAATGGCCAAGGGACACCTCACAAGTGCTTTTCTCAAAACCATGTGCTCTCCCATGATATTTCCCATGAAGTTAGGCCACATGGGGCCGCCAATACAAATATTCATCACCTTAATTTGTCCAAACCTTAAAATATCTCATGACATCACCATGACATAGCTATGATGTCATTAAACATACCGAAACCCTAAAATTGCTTTTTTTACTATTCACTAAAAATTCATCTTTCTCAGAAAAAACCCAAAATTTCACCTTAATGAAATATCGACGATCTGATTAAAAATATGAAATACATTTTATAAAAATAATCTTCTAAATATTTTTAATTTAATTTTTTAAATAAAAAAACTATTCACCAAAAATTCATTTTTTTTAGAAAAAACCCCAAAAATTACCATAACATAATATCGGTGGTCTGAGTTCAAAAATAAATTCCATTTTAGAAAAATATTTTTCTAAATATTTTTAATTTAATTTTTAATTAAAAAACACTATTCACCCCAAAAAAACTAATACTTGACTAATAATTTATGAAACTGTTATTTACCCATTTTATTGAATCACATTACTTAATCTAGGTGTCTAAATTATATTAAAACTTTCTTTGAGTGAAATTACTAATCCATTTGGTCACATTACTAATACTAAGCATAAAATCACTATTCACAATTTACTATTCGTCAAAAAATTAAGATGATCTTATTAGACTCCAAATTCCTTACTGAACACTTTTGTAGGAGACCATTTTTTGAAAATCATTACACATCATTAATTATTTAGGGTTTACATAAATATTTTAAAATATCATTTTTTTCAAAATTCATCAATAAAATACATCCTAAAATTATCCGGACATTTGAAATTTCACAAACATCACTAAAGGAAGAAATATCAATTCATTCATCCCAAAGGATTACACAAAGAAGCTAGGGTCTCGTCACATAACCCCTTATAACACTGGAATATGACCTAAGTTTAAGGTGTGCTATGGTGAGAGAATCTGAGGGAGGCTCAGATAACATTTCCCTAGTAGTAATCTCTACTAACATGAACTTCTCCCGTATGTGTTTTCGTTCAAGCTTGACACACTGGAGTTCGGCTTGGGCTTGGTCCAAAGCGAAGCCCAAAGATGCCACCTCCTTCCCAAGCTCTGATAAGTGGGATTCATAAGGTTCGAGTCTACTGGATGAAGCCATCGACTCCTCTTTCTGCATTAACCATTAACATCTCTATTAAATCATTAAGAGTGAGTTAATATACTATTTAAAAGTTTGGGTTGTTACAAAACATGTGGTTGATATAGTAGTTTATCATATATGATATGATAAACCAGTGCTTATGTTGGTTTTTTAAATATTATTAAAGAGTTTAATAATATTAAAATGTATAATATTGAATGATACATCAATTTTATAATTATTTCACATTAGCTAGCTAAATTTATATATTAATATAAATTTTGTGAAGTGTAATGATAATTGACCTCATGAAGTTTGAATTTGAATTTATCCCTAACTAATGTTTTTCTTTTAGTATTATAGGTCATGGGGAATTTTTTTTCTTTATAATGAGTAGTATTATTATATAGATATATATAATATGATTATGAGGTACAAAAGAGGAATATAATTATTTTTTTTCACTATATGACCTACTAATTATACCACATGGAGTTTCATACGAAGGTTTTTGGTATACTAGGTGTGCATGGATCATATTTGACTCGGTTATACTTGAGGTTGGTGAGAAACCAACTATCAGATCCATTATAATTTGATACCCTACTTATGAAACTATTTATATTTACTTATATAATATAGGTGTAGAAGGGTTTATTTCTAATCATTTCATTGGTTGGAGCTTAAACCAAGATAAAATTTTTCCTCTCATATAATGAGTATAAATTCAGGCCCCTTGACTGAGATAGAATATGGGATCGTGATACAACACCGAGATATTATGTATCTATCTGGATAAGGGACACATGTTGTTATTATCCATATATATTAATAACATGTGATGTATTGTTTTATAAAAATAGGATAAACTATGATAATCAATAATAAATGAGTTTTTCATATGGGATTGACATGTTCTATATCCCATGGTAACTCAATATCTTAGAAAAATGTAAAATATAAGAGTATATGTTTTCATATGATGCAAACTGGTGTACATAGGTATACACATACATGTGTTTGATGGAGATCACGCTAGATCCCTTTATATATTGAGTAGTTTTGAAGTTTTCTAGAGGCTTCTATTTTTATACATATATGAATCCATAGATTCTTATTTTTTTCAATGCTATAAAATACAAAAGGGTCACACATTATTATTGACTGAATGGCGATTGTGTTTTGACTCAAAGAGATACTCTAAAAGTTTTTTGGAGTTAACCCAAAAGTGTTTTGGAAAATATCCGAAAGTGTTTTGGATATGATTTCAAATGTTATTGTATCTGATATAATATATGGTGAAATAGAACCAAGAATTTTATGCTTTAGTGTAAGTGGGATATTGAAAGTGATATTCCCTAAAACCATGTATATGTGTGTCTATATATATTTATATAAATATATATATTTGAGTGGTATCATTTTTTATGAAAATTTAGATTTGAAATAATTATGGGTATATCATTTATACTACCTAAAATAATTGTTATTGTTTGATAGATTAATCATCCACATGAATATCATTTATTATAAAATTTCATCAGATGAAACATTCGAGAGGACTCGTATTTATATATATAATACATAAACCATCCATAGTATTTATTCATGTGTTTCATCACATAAATAAATGAGAGGATAACCAAAGAGTGTACTTGATTTCCTATTTAAATTCAACTATATGATGGATGTTGATGAGAAATTATGTTATAGTTGATAAAACCCTTATGGACCCATTACTATATTTCTTCTTCTCCTTAATATGATAATATTCTATCATATTGTAGGAAAAAACAGAATCCTACATATATAACGTGTAATTTATTCAACCTATGAATACCAATAGAGGTGGGATGTATTTTGGATTCTGCTCTGTGAGATTTATCAATCATATTCAATGGTGGTAAAAATTAGGGCAATATCTTCTTTGTTGTAAGGTATGCTTGTAAAATATTTCTTTATTTTATTATTTTACATATTTTCATATTTTCATATTTTCATGCATAGATATCCATAGACAAGGGTTTTTAATCACTTTTTATGGATTGGATAGATGTTTTTAGACTCTAAAAATCACTTCTTAAGGTTCAATTAATATTTAAAAGTATTTAAAGACTGAGTTCAATGGTCCAGTTAGAAATATTATATTTAATATTTTTTGAATAAATGTTAATTTTTTATTTAATAAATAATATTTATTTATATGAATGTCTAGAAAAAGTAATGTAAATAGTAATAATAATATTATATAGACATAGGTTCTACTAAGGATTAATAGAGATTATGTCCCATGTGGAATTATTATTCTCTAACCGAAAAACTATCTAAGATCAATTATACTATTCTCACCCCAATCTTTATTATGTGCAATAAAAGTCTAAATAGAATTCTCCCAATCCCTAGAGAACTCCTCTAGAAAACTCTTAGGAACCGAGAGTGATTCTCCTCCTTGAACCTCTTAAATCTAGCGAGAACACGAATAATCCTTCCGACCTAGTAGTGATTCTTATGGTGATCATCAACAAATGACACAAAAATCAGAATCTTCCATGCAAACACCCAATGATTTATATGATGATATTCATAGGTTTGTTGTTAACAAGTGGATCACTGCTATAGAGGTTATACCCTTTTATCCTATCAGCATAATGATAGTACACCAAGAAGTGGTCTATCGAATCATCAATGTATATAGAATTCCAACACAAGGTAATTTTTTATTTTCATAAATTAATTATAAATTATATATGATGATCCTCTATTATTGGTTACAATTTTTATTAAAATTAATCTTCAAATTAATCCATTAATAATGGCTAACCATTGTTATATACAACTTAGATTATTCAATGATTACAACAAAAATAAGAAAAGTTGGCTACACCCAATAGGTGATTCTACTATTTTAAAAAACATTGAATCATATCAAAGCAGTCACATGTCAATTTATAATTATTTATTGATTAAATATTTTATTATTTGTTTTCAATTTCTATTTAATCATTCTTTAAATATAAATGCTGAGATCTTCAATTTATCTTCTTTTTTCCCAGTCATTTAATCAGAAATAGATTAATTATATTAAAACATGGGAAGAAACCGTTTTAATGTGTTGAAAATTTGGGATGGATAGCATAATAGTACATGATGTATAGACCTTTGGAACATGTCACATACTCATTCACTCTTCACTAGTACAAACCCTGTTAAATCTTGGTTGTCGTGCAGTAAATATAGATGAAATGTATCAATAAAAAATTCATGTTGATTGGGTGAGGTTGAAACAAAGGTTTTTTTACTATAAAAATGTAACTTTATTACATTCTGTGTAATCCACACATTATTATGATGAAAAATTCATATTTAAAGATGCATTTTACATTTATTACATGAAATGTGTGATTGAAAACCACGGTATTCTGGGTTTATATTGTGTGTAACTGCCATTAACATAGTAAAAATTATAAACACATACAACTGACATATATTCCCATTCCTGAGGAATGCGTAATAAATAAATGATGATGTTATATACATGATATATGGTTTAATTGTATATCTTGTGTACACTACACATTTTTACAAAATGTAAAATTAATTAAATATTCCATTCTAACATCCTTAAAATATCTCCATGTGTCATTTATTAATAGTACACATAGTATTATAGATAATATATGTATATATATATATATATTAAATTTTTAATTAATTTATACATAATATTCATAACTATATATTGTGTAAATTTGGTAACTATTGACTACTTTTTTCACATTATAAACATTACACACTACTTGACTAACATGTGTTTGCGTGTCATTTATTGATAGTACATGACATGTAATTTTTTTACAAAATATGTTTGATATATGTCGTATGAGTAGACAATATATGACTAAAATACATTCCAATTATTTCAGATGTGAACTCGTCATGCTTCCTTCAACTACATGTTTTTTACATAGATGGTTTTAAACAAAATCAATTTATTGAATTTATTTGAAATTGTAATGGATGAGAATCTCAAGGAAAATTTGGATAAAAATTATGATAAATGAATGAATGAATATATATATATAATTAATTAATTTAAGGGTTTTTATTAAATAATAATGATTGAAATAAAGGTTAGTTTACTAAATGCATAGTCATTACATATGTATAGTTGATCATGATATTAGACTGACCTGTGAATGTGGGTGATTTCTTTTATATTATTATTATTAAATTAAAATGATGGTTTTCATTTCATCCCTTCCTCTTTATTATGTAAGGGAATTCATTCTTATGGTTACTTTTATAAAACCCCCTAACTAATCCGTTGGTTCTCCTCAGCTATGCATGAGTTAAATCATAATGATGAAGTTTTAGGAGAGAGGAGGTAGTCTAAACATAGAGGTGAGGTGAAAACAACCCAATACATATATGGAATAGTTGTGGGATTATATAACTTGAAATAATACATGTTCCCTGGTGTTTTCCCTAGGTTTAAGTGTTTATTTATCATCCACTAGATAAACCAACCATTATAAAATATATTTATCGTACCACTTTGTTATTTTATTTATATTAGTTTCATGTTTAAATATTTATGGATGTTTTATTATGGTCTCTTAATAAATGTATTATCATTATTGTAATATAAAATTGAAATAAATTATACTATTTATAAATTTAATCTAACATATGGTTAATCAATTTGGTAAAATCCACTTAATATTAATAAGGTTGTGATATGATAAAATATAAAATTTATGTTCAATGAAAAAAATCCATCAAATCAGATACTATGCCAAAATCCTTACATTACCTGATTTAGAATGGAATCACTTTATCCAAGTTTTTTCTTAGCCTTCGTAAGGAAACATACATCTAATACAGTGTTCTAAAGGAAGTATTGGGTTTACTTCATAGAATTATTATTTGGCGCAATTTCCTTTATATATACAAAAAACATTTAGAGGAAAGTGTTAAGGAAATATAAGTCCAAGATATCAAGATTGGAGAGTCCACTAAACTATTCATAGAGTTCTGGATTAATAAATCTATAAATACCCTCCAACTAAACCCATTAAATAGTATATCAAACACTAATTTGGGTTATCAAAAGAGGCATACAAATAATTTCCACTAGAATATCCAAAGGATAATATATATAGAATCCAATGGTGAGGAATATTGGATTTCAATGAAATAGTGGGTGCCTAATAAATTAAATTTATCAAATAATTATTTAATCAATATAAAGAACAAATAACATACTCTTATTTATCATAGAAATGGAAATCCATACAAATTATATTGGCCAAAACCCATTTAGAGGTTTGTATGATTTGTGATTGTTGAAAAGATGATTTCATAGATGGTATTGAAGTAGTGTTATATTTAGAAGAAAGATACCAAGATATAGGTCACACTGAATACTTTATATTTTTTTGAAATTTGAGAAACCAATGTTGTATCTCATTTAACTATGTCATAGGAGTTTTTTCACCCCATAGCTTGGTACACCACAACATAGGACTTTATATATATCATGAGTATGGGTAACAAGGTTGTGTAAGTGTGCCTAAATAATGGTAAAGAGGATGTGTAAGTTTACCTATGTTTGTTTATTTTGAGGTATACATGCCATATAGATAAAGATAAACTATAGCCAGATCAACCACAAAATAAAGGGACATTAGAGGAATTTTAGTGGTGTTAAAATATTTCAGGTGTCCATGGAATAAATATATGACTATGACACAATGTCATTAAAATTTAATAAGTCCATGCTATAGTTTTTTGTTGCATCATGGAATGTTTTAAATTAATAGGTGTGGAGAATTATGAATCCTAGACCCCATAGGAGCTCATGCCATAGTGATGTGACCACACCACAGTCATTTATGTGTGACAAGTGGTTTGAGAATATCATTATAGATATTAGTCATGGGTTAGTGGAGGAGTTAATATTCTAGAAGAAGTGGATCTGGTTAACTACAATATTACAAACTATATTTATTTTGACTACTAATTATTTTGAAATGATGTATTTATGGTTATGTTTTAGTGAATATGGAAATTCCATATGATATTAAAAATGTGTACTACTAATCCATAGACTATATTACCACACCATAAGTAGTTAGTATAATTCATCTAGTATATTCATCTAGAATCATAAAAATAGGGAGAGTCCTAATATAAATGATAGAGAAAAAATGGACATACATAGATAGATCTTTTAGAGAAGAGTTTTAGAGGGTCTTTACAAATCTCATATGGAAGGATAGATACTAAAAATAGTGTTATTTTAGGAGGCTTATTCTAGTTTTAAGTCAAGATTATTTGAACATGAGAGAAACACCATTGTTGGTGTATATTGGAAGTGTATTCATGTAAAAAATGTCCTATTCAACATACAGAGAAGTGGGTTCTTAGTTAAAGGAGATCAGTGAGTTCTCCAATTTTTCATGATAGTCAATCAATAGGTTTAGTAAGATAACTCTAAATTATATGTAACACATTTTTCTTTTAGTGAATTTGGTTCATTGTTTCATTATCATGCATTATCCTTGGATTTACACTAGTTAGAGTGAACCAAATAAAAGCCCATTATTTTATTTACCACATTAATTACTCATTGAGAGAAAATATAGAGAGAAATTTAAGTGTTCTTCAAGGTTCAAGAACAAAATCCTTATAATAGGGAATATTTTTTTAAAACTTATATACCCTAACACACCCTCTCTCAAGGTGTAATTCCTTATAAGGGTCTAATATGTGGTATAAAAGGGGTATTTATTCTTTTCAACTCTTAAAATAATGATAATGGTTGTCAGCCGTAAAGGTATTACCATCTTCAAAGAAAGTATCTTCTAGTTGTAGAAAATATAGATGCAACATTATTTCAGATCATTATTCATGGACATTTCCACAATAGACATTTATTGAATCACCATTAAAGATTATACTTTATAGAGAAAGATCATCAAAAATTGGATACAGATTCCAAATCCATAAAAACTATAATAAGTTCTCTTTCCAATCCCATTTCTAAAAAGGTAATGTTAGGTAAAACCACTCATGTTATGTGAGTAAATATTTTAAATATTTATGTGAATATTAAGAGCTTTGTGAGGTAAAGTTACATGTTCTATAAAAAATATAAATATTTTATAATGAATTCAAATGATATGGTTTATATCTTTTTTGATCATCTGACTGTTCTATTTAAATATTTGTAAGGCCTTGATAAATATATCAAAGATGAGAATATTTTAAATGGGATCATGTGATGTCTACCTCCTTATTTAAATGAAAAATTATCGACTATAAAGGAAGAAAATAAAAAATATATTTCCCTTGATTGTTTTCATAATACTCTCATGGATTATGAAATGATAAATAAAGATAATGATTCAATAAATAAGGAAAGTATTCAAGAGGTGTCATTTTATTCCATGAATAAACTCTCAATAAAATAAAATATATAAGTTTATAAAGTTGATGTGGTTATTTAATTTATGTCCTCTAGTCTTAAGAGAGGAAGAGTAAAGTTTATGGATATAATTCATCTTTATTGGTTTAAATGTGGTAAGTTGGGACATGTTGTATATAAATATTATAAAAAGGTTCAAGAAAGTGACGATAAATACCAACAACCAAATTATATGACAATGAAAGTTATAATGAATTTTCAATGGGGTACCTTAAAAAAGATAAAATTTCATTCTAAATAAGAAGAAAGATTTGGAGAAATAGAAGTAGAATATTTTAAGAATTGTAATGATGAATATTTGTTAATGGATATTGAAAATAATCCAATAGATGATGATAATGATGATGAGAATAAAGGAGTTTTTGGAAGTGTTAATCTGTAGATATAATTTGAGGAATTTCTTAAATAACTCAATGTTTGGAGGGAAAATAATAAGAAATCCAATTCAAGGGTACCTGATTCTAATATCTACATGCAAAAACAATAATAAGAAAATTTAGAATTATAGTATGGTATCAGAAAACTCAAATACAAAATTTAATAAATTTGGAAAGGGAATTTGAAATGGAATGTAAAATTAAATATTAATATTGAATCATTGATGGTTTGGATACAACTATAAATGAAAAAGTTAAGAGAGTTGAGGATATGGAATAATATGTTATGAATTAGAATCAAAATTATAGAGATCATGAAGGATTTTAGATACCTGGTATGATGGTAGAAAACTCAAAGACAACATAATCAAGTCAATCCAAATTAATTTTTATAGAATAACTCATATGTATTCATCATGTATAGTGGTTCAAAGATTAAAGAAAATGTATGGTGATGTAGTTTGAAGAAAGAACGATTTTTATGGTTGTTTTAAAAGTGAAAGAACCAAATATCTAGGAGAATGTAGATATATATGACACTGGAAAGGAAAAAATCACATGGACAAGGAATACTCTAATTTATTAAGAGTTAAATGTTTTTTAGTAGAAATTTAAGAAAAAATTAATATGTGTGATCTTTTTCTAGGAGATAACTATGGGAGAAACTCTAATAAAAATAGGTAAGAAGTATTTATAATAATTCATTTACTTTTAATGGATATTTTTTTGTGACAGATTAATGCATAATTCAATCAACTACTCAGAATGGATTGAATAAATTTCAATAAGAGTTCTGTTAAGTGGAAAAAACCAAAATGTGTATCCTTGATCAGAATTAATTGAATCTTAAATAATATTTTCTATTTTTTAATATGAATAATAATTCATGTTTTTATAAATTCAGTAGGAACACTCATCACCAACATGGGTATTAAAGTAGGGTTTATAAGAGGCTAATGTTGAAAATATTTCTTCAAGGGTAACATAAAAGTTAGGATCATGGATATTGGAAAGTAGATGTACATTACATATGAATAGAAATAAATAAATCATTCTAAATTTAAAGAAAAATATATTATGTTGCTCAATTTGGTATTAATGTGGGTCTTATGATTTATGGTTTTAGAAGGGACATGATTGGAGGAAAATATCTCAGGTGGAATGATGTTCTTCTTGATGATGGGATAAGTCATAATCTTTTTATTTATAGCCAATTGTGTGACCACATACTTGTAGTGGAGTTCACAGAAAAGGTATGTATAGTCAAATCCAATGATTGTTCAGTTATTCTATAGTAAAAAATTTCTAAGGTAAATTTATACCTTTTGGAGAAGAAAATTTTTGTATTCTATCTAAAGAGGAGGAGAATAGTTTATGGAATGTTTTAGTTGGATATTAGATCCAAAAATATCATAATAGTATGGTAAATAGAAATGAAGCACATGATATTCCCCATATCAAGTATGATAACACTCATATATGTGATTCATTCAAAAGGGGAAGATTATTCAGAAGTCTTATATTCCAAATAATAAAAAAGGCATAAATATTGATTCATATTGTGCACGTGGATTTTTGGGTGATGACCTCACCTAGAGGAATGGATGGAGTAAGGTATTGTGTGTTTTTTATTGATGATGTTAGAAACATATCATGGAATTTTCCAATTACACATAAGACCAAGGTGCATAAATGTATCACTTTATATCAGAGGAGAGATGAAAATATACTTGGTGTGAAGATTTGGAAATTTTGAAATGAAAATGGGATTAAATTTATAAATCATCACGTTTAAGAATATATTAAGAAACATGGAATCCCATATTTGGTTTCGGCTTTTATAACACCCCAGAAAAGTGGAGTAGTTGAAATAAGAAACCATATAATCAACTACATAACTTGAATAATGTAAATTTAAAAGCCTCTTCTAGAAAGATACTATAAAGAATATAATCTTACAATAGTGAAAATATCTAATATATAATTTCAATGTGAAAATGATGGAAAACCCCATTATTAAATTTGGTATGGAAATAAACCTACACTCGAGTACATCTAAATGTTTGGAAGTAAATGTTTTATTCTTAAAAAGGAGAAGAGTAGAAAATTTTAAGATCATGGAGATAAAATCATATTTCATGGATACTGATAAAATAGTAAATCATATACGAATTATAATAAGTCACTTTAAATATTATTTAGATAAATGAAATTGTGGTGGTTGAAATTTGGAAAATGATTACAACACATGGGAAAATCTTGTGTGACAATCAACCAATTTATAAACTTGAAACTGCTGAAGAAGCACAGGGTTTGGGGAGAGTTAAAAATAATTATGAAAACCATGATGTAGACTAATATATTGAATAAAGTATATAAATTATAGCAAGATCACAAATACCAATAAGAATGAATGAAATCATTGAATGATACATTGTTAGAGACCTGATAACCATGGTCCAAACTAGCAAAATAAAGGCTCAGTAGACCATATATTTACAATAATTAGTGGAACCAACATCATTTAATGAAGCTTAAAATGATGATATAGTGATCAAGGCTATGAATGAATAGATTAACCAAAAAGAGAAATATGACACATGATAAGTTGTTCCAATCCCAAGTGACAAGAGTGCCATCAAAACCAAGTGGGTGTTCAAATAGAAACTTAATTGTGATTTCCCAGACCTCTCCGGTCCATTCCTTTGTGAAATGTGGTGCTGTAGGTGTGCCATAAGGTCAAGGTTCCTTGGGGGTGCATTTGGGTAGACTTTTAAGGTGAGATAATGGGTAATATCTTTCACACAGTTGGCGCACGGTTTGCCTAAACCATGCGGCCAAACTGTGCAAGGCTAGTCTTGAGGGTAGTGGCTGGCGCACAGTTAGCGCATGGTTTGCCTAATCGTGCGGACTAACCATGCGAGGAGGGGTTGTCGAGGCAGAATCTAACACACAGTTAGCACACGGTTTGTTAAACCATGTAGACTAACTGTGTGGGCACTCAAAGTTAGATCCTAAAATTGTGGATCTGATGTCTTTTGCCTATAAATGGTTAGTTTAAGCCCCTAAGTGTCCATAACTCAGGATTACCCTTCCTTGGAGGTAGAAGAACCTCTCCCAAGCATTTCGAAAGAAACTCAGAGGATTTTCTTGGTGAATTGAAGCAGGTTCCTTGAGTTATGTGATCGTTCTTTCTTGTTTTCTTAGATCTAATCTTCCTACCCTATCGGTTTCATAGATATACGCCTGTTATGGGTAGATCTAATCATGAGGATGTCAAATATGAAGAGCTTTGGTCTTGGTTGTGTTAGAAAAGCATATCTAAAGAATATTAGTGGAGAATCAACCCGATTTCTTCAGAATTCTTCGACCGTCGTGGTTTCATCAAAAACCTTTGAGGTGGGGATTTTACCTTCGTCTCCCTAATTTGTGCATCATGCGGGATGGGTGTCCTCTTGCTTTCACAAGACACAGTTGTACCAGTTTAACAAAGATAATAACTGGCTTAAAAAACATGGATGGGGAATTTGTTATGGTTATCTTTGTTTATCCTTTTGTTATGTTTTGAATTGAATAGGCTTATGCCTACTGAAAATCACGATCGTTGGGGGATTTTCTTGTGCAATTAAATGTTGCCCTTTATTTCTAGACCATTTTATGGAAACTTTGTGGAATATGGAAATTGGTTAATCACGTGATGTTGGCTGATTAAATTAATGTCTAGAACCCTTGTGTGGTCACCCCGGTTGAACAAAATGGAATAATGAACATGTGGGTGTTGGTTTGGTTACTTGCTGTTTGAAAAGGGGGGTGAATCCTGGGTTATTAAGAATTGGATGGGTAGTGGGGCTTCGGTAAATGATATTAAAGGGAAAATGATGTGGCACGAGCCTTGTTTTGTGATACGGTTGTGGAGATGTGGTTATAGTGGCAGCAGGGCTGTAGTAATGGGTTATGATATTAAAAGAAAGTGGAAATTTGATAAATGAACTATGGGAAATGATAATTAATTAAACATGGGAACAATAAATGGGGATTGATTAATGATAAAAAGGTTGGTTTTGTGTTGCTTGTGTTCTATCTAACTTGATTTGTGGTTGGAAGGGTCTTTCCTACGAAATGCTTGATCTGGTTTGATATTTTCCCAGTAGTTAAGGAATCAATAAACTAATACTGTTGAAACATGAAAACCTAAATGGGGTTGGGATTGTTTTTTTGTATGCACGCTTCGTAGTAGTAGTGCTGAGGCACGTGCTCAGTTTCTCTGTTTAGAAGCTATAGGTTGGGCTGTGTGTTGGGTATAAATATATGTATCTGTATCTTTATGTTTTTGTCGCACCCCACCCATGTTGATCACCTAGTGCTGAACACTCCCATTTCATGGGAGAGCGTGTTTTCTCCTTATTTACTAGCTATTTCATACTTCTTCTTCCATAGGTTGTGATGGCTTGAGGCGACCTTACACCTAAGACTCTTCGAGTAGGTTTTTATTGGTGTAATTTTAGCCCAAGACTATTCGGGCAAGTTTACTGTTCCCATGAATCTTTGGGATGAGGCCCAGGTGTGTTCGTGAGGGGATGTGATATGTGTTTTGTGAGGCCCAGGTGTGTGCAGGCGGGATTTGTGGTTTGCGAGGCCCAGGTGTGGGCGGGCCGGATATGTGGTTTGTGAGGCCCAGGTGTGTCGGGTGGGATATGTGGTCGTGAGGCCCAGGTGTGTGCGGGTGGGATGTGTGGCTTTTGAGGCCCAGGTGTGTGCAGGCAGGAAGAGTGTGGTAGTGTCAGGACGTTCACTGTTAGGAAGAGCAGCTAACTAGTGGGGGAAAATGGTGCGGGGTACCCAATACTCTTGTTCTTATATACTAATACCTATTGCTTTGTGTTTTGGGTGAGCGTGGATGGTGAGGTTGGGTGGATAGAATTCCTTGATAGGTTTTGGTTTCTTCTATTTTTCTCACGGGACATTGGGATGTCTCCCCACCTGTGCACGGGAGCTTTAGGTTTCCCTACTGAGTATGCTTGTATGCTCACCCTACGTTTATTTTCAGGTTTCCGGGAGGACTACCAGGGTCGTGCGGGACCCTACTAGTCGGGACAGTTGGATTTGTTGCAGTTTTTGTACTCTTGTTTCATTTGGTATTGCACTTTTTGAGTTTTCTTGTACTTGTACTTTGTTTCAGAACTATTTAAACATGCATGTCGGATTGGTTTGGGTTTATTTTTCACTTACTTGTTCCTTTTTCTTTTGGTGTTTGAATCATCCTATCTCTCGATCTTAATTAATAAAAAGGGTAATGCCTCCCATATTTGTGAAAACTCATACCCTTGGTGCTAGTCCCCACTCCAGGGCCTACTGGAGGCAGGACTTAGGGGGTCATTATCTCCCTTTCACCATTGCCAGCTCAGGAGGGGCATCTTTGGTGGGAGGGGGTTGTGACAGAATGGTATCAGAGGGAGGTTGAGAGATAGGATGGAGTCTGGAGTTAGGCATAGTGAGGATTTCATGGGATGGTAGGGAAACAGTGTTAAGTGATCTTGGTGCGTGACATAGGCCATGGAAGACCATCTAGGACACGATATTTTAGGGCCCCCGTGATCCGATGCAAGGACTCTGAGCCTACCGAATGATCAAGTGAGACTACATTGATTACAGGGTAGAGACGCTAGGGAAGGTACATGCATCATCATGTTTGTGTTTTACTTGATTAGGGTGTTCTGGGAAAGAAATTGAAATAAAGTGATAAAATGAAACCTTGAGATATTTCCTTACTACTTGGGCTTAGGCGATCTTTGTTTACCGTACAGCTATGGAACCTGGACGTCATCCCCGGGTGACTCATATAGTTGAGGCCCAGTAGATTCAGTCGGTCGATCAGTTGAAAATTGACCAAGAAGAGAAAGATGATCAGTGGCAGAATACTCTCCATTCTTTCTAGAGATAAACCCTCAAGAAGTACGAGGGTAGTAATATGGATATGGAGACGGAGGGGTGGCTTGAGAATTTAGGGATAACTTTTACATTGATCCGTGCCCCGAGGGTGTACTTGGTTCCCCTAGCAGTCAGTCAGCTAAGAGGTGCGTCGCGTCAGTGGTGGATGCTCTACCTCAGGGAGAGGTCAGAGGCAGAGGTTCCGTGGGCTGACTTTGAGAAGGAGTTCCGAGAAGAATTCCTTTATTCCTTGATCAAGGCAGAGAAGCGGCAGGAGTTACTCTCCCTCTAGTAGGGGAGTATGTCAGTACGAGAATTGGGGATCAAGTTCAATGATCTCCTATGCTTTGCTCCGGATCTCATTCTGGATGAGGAGTCTCGGGTGAGACGTTTGGATGAGGCACTTCGTCCTTCGCTCCAGTATGTTGTCACCCTCTTCACCCTTCCGAAGTAAATGGAAGTATAGAAGAAGGTAGAGGTTGTAGAGAGGATGAACTTGTAGGGAGTTTCACCACGAGAGGGGATCCAGCCGGGTTCGTCGAAGGGGAAGGCAGTCAGCAGCAGGTCTCCTGCAACAGGGCCTTCCAGATCCAGGCCAGTAGGGATTAGGCCCCAGTAGTTCCAGTTCATATCTTCGGGTCCTCATCCCTTTTTCACAAGCCCAGGACTGAAGTGTTTCCCTTGTGGAGTTTTCAGGCACATTTAGAGTCGGTGCCCGACCCGAGCTCAGTACGGTGGAGGTGGGTAGGTTCGGCGCCCGCCTCAGCAACACTAGTTGCTGGCGAGGCCCTTCCAGCAGCAGGAGGACCCTGCTTCTCCGAGGGTAGACTTTGCAGGATGAGGCTGACCTAAGGGTGCTCCTTAGGGACCCCGACTAGGGCGTGGTTGACATCAGAGAGGCAGAGGAGCTGGGTGTGGACAGTTGCACATAGCAGAGTTGGTAGCTCCTGCAGAACCAGAGGTGGTGCGAGGTACGATTTGTTTGTTCAGCACTCTCATTTCTTCTTTGTTCGATTCGGGAGATCCGCACTCCTTTGTTGCACTCGGTCTAGCCCATACTTTGGGTCTAAACATAGATAGACTTTCCATACCCTTGATGCTGAGTACACCGGTTGGAGGTCAGACCAGCATATCATGTGTTTGCTGGGGATGCGGGCTGACGTTGGGACCTCATCAATCTAGTGGGGATCTTCTTTCGCTATAGATGCAGCCATACGATGTCATCATAGGCATCGACTGGCTGTTTTCTGTTAGTGTCGTTATCGACTGCTTCCGAAGAAGAGTCGTGTTCTTTGACGTGGATGGGAAGCGTGTAGCTCTTGTCGGTGAGAGGATCTATCATGTGGGAAGTCAACATGTGAAGCCTCTCATTTCCTTTCTAGGCGGTTTATTAGTAGTTTCAGATGATAAAGAGATGATGAATATTCCATAGGTTGTTGGGGAATTCTTCAATTTTTTTCCTGAGGAGGTTGTGACTCTACCCCATTGACGTGACGTTGAGTTCGGGATAGACTTACAACCTTGCGCCTGTCCGATTTCGATGGCCCCTTATCGGATGGAACCTTCGGAGTTGCAGGAGTTGCAGATTCGGATTGACGATCTGATGGAGAAGGGTTTTGTTCGACATAGTTTGTCACCATGGGGTGCTCTAGTATTGTTCGTGAAGAAGGCATATGGTGGTATTATGCTATGCATAGACTACCGAAGGTTGGATCAGGTAACGGTCAAGAACCGTTACCCCCTTCCAAGGATAGATGATCTCTTCCACTAGCTGAGGGGAGCATGTTGGTTTTATAAGATTGATCTACGATCTGGATATAACCAGTTGAGGCTAAAGGATAGTGACATCTCGAAGATGGCTTTTAGGTGCATGTATGTGCACTTCGAGTTTATAGTGATTCCGTTTGGAGTTACGAATCCACCATCTGTGTTCATGGGACTTATGAACTTTGTCTTTCGAGAGTTTCTGGACCGGTTTGTCATTGTGTTTATCGATGACATCCTGATCCACTCAAGATCAGAGGAGTAACACGTTGAGAATCTCAGGGCAGTCTTGGAAGTCCTTCGACAACACCGGCTTTATGGGAAATTTTTGAAGTGTAAGTTATTGATGCAAGAAGTACACTTCCTTGGGAATGTACTGTCTCAGTATGGAGTGTCAGTGGACCCGTCGAAGGTGGAGGAAGTTGTTTCTTGGGTGGAACCCAAGAGTGTTTCAGAATTCTGTAGTTTCCTGGGGTTGGTAGGTTATTATCGGAGGTTCGTTTCAGACTTCTCTCGAGTTGCTTCTCCATTGATAGCTTTGACTAGGAAGGACCAGGTCTTCCTATGGAGCGACCAGTGCCAGAAAGCTTTCGACTACCTGAAGGAAAAGTTGGTCAGTGCTCCAGTACTCAGGTTTCCAGAGGAAGGGTTGTTGTATGAGGTGTTTTATGATTCTTCTGGCCTTGGGTTGGGGTGCGTACTGATGCAGAATAAGGGTGTGATCTATTATGGGTCTAGGTAGTTGCGCCCTCACAAGTGTAACTATGCCACCCATGACCTAGAGCTTGTATTAGTAGTGTTCGCACTGAAGTTGTGGTGACATTACCTCTTTGGGGAGATATTTGTGGTCTTCTCAGATCACAAGAGCTTACGTTATATCTTCTCCCAATGTGACATGAACTTACGGCAGTGGAGATGGGTCGAGTTTCTCTAAGACTATGACATCAAGATCTCTTACACTGAAGGTAAGGGCAATTTTGTGGCTGATGCCCTGACCAGGAAGTCTCATAAGGAAGTGGTTCAGGAATCTGCTGATTCTTGGAAAGCGATGGGATACTTGGATGCCTTGCACTTGGATGCAAGGGTAGTGGGTGTTAGAAGCTGTTTTTTTAGAAGACGGTGCAGTCCTCCTTGTTGCAGTAGGTGGAAGAGTCTCAGTGGGGAGACTCCGAGGCGGAAGTAATGCGGGATCGTATCGATCAGGGAAACAATTCAGAAGGATGGTTAGAGGATAGATGACATCAGATGCTTTTTCATGGAAGGTTGTTTGTTCCGGAGGCGATGCGTGAGGGAGTTCTCTGTGAGTTCCATAGCTCAGCCCTGGAGGTACATCCAGGAGTTTCAAAAATGTACCGAGGACTGAGGGAATAGTTTTGGTGGCCCATGGTAAAACGGGTAGTGGCAGAGTTTGTGGCTAAGTGCCTAGTGTGTCAGCAAGTAAAGGCTGAACACCATGTTCTCATTGGTTTGTTGCATCCTTTAGATGTACCCAAGTGTAAGTGGGACGACATCTCAATGGACTTCATCACATGACTACCCAGAGCTCAGGGTGGTTATGATGCTACCTGGGTAGTGGTAGATCGACTAACAAAATCAGCTCACTTCTTAGAAATTAAGGATTCGGGCCCGGTGAGTACCTTAGAACAGAGGTATGTAGACGAGGTGGTGCGTTTGCATGGATTTCCGAGGACTATCATCTCAGGTTGGGATACTCAGTTTACCTCACAAGTCCGGAGGGGGTTACAACATTCTTTTGGCACCCAGCTACTCCTTAGCACTACTTTCCACCCTCAGACCGATGGGCAGACAGAGCGGACTATCCAGACATTGGAGGACATGCTGCGAGCATGCGTTCTAGATTTCGGAGGATCATGGGTGTGACACTTTCCTTTAGTATAGTTTTCTACAAAAACATCATCCACTATACTATTGGCATGGAACCGTTTGAGGCTTTGTATGGAAGACCATGTTGTTCACCCATTTGCTGGGAAGAGGTTGGTGAGACAGGTGCTCTTGGGCCAGAGGTAGTATAGAGAATTATAGAGAAAGTTCATCTTGTGCGTGAGAGGATGAAAGCAGCTCAGGACCGACAGAGGTCTTATGATGATCATCAGAGGAGGCCCTTGGAGTTCGAGGTGGGAGATCATGTGTTCTTGATGGTTTCCCCTCGACGGGGGCAGCGGCGGTTTGGGAAGGGGAGTAAGCTCTCCCCTAGGTTCATCGGACCTTTTGAGGTGCTGAGGCGAGTCGGTGAGGTGGCATATCAGCCGGCCCTACAACCTCATTTGGAGAAGGTTCATGATGTCTTCCACATCTCCCAGCTTCATCGGTACTTACACAATGCCTCTCACATCATCAATTGGGGAGATTTAGATATGGGAGATGACGCGGCCTTCAAGGAAAGACCAGTCAGAATTTAGGATCGTAAAGAGAAGGTGCTCCATGGATGAACCATCACCTTGGTTAGTGTGTTGTGGAGGCATGGTAGCCTCGAGGAGAGAACTTGGGAGCGAGAGGCTCAGATGCACACCCAGTACCCAGAGTTGTTTTTACTTGTGATTTTCCTTGTTCTTCTGAGCTTTGTTTTGATGATATACTATGTACCTTTGATATATGGATTGCTTGGATTGTCGGTTGTGATAAGTTTTGTTTCCTTGTTCTATGTAAGTGTGTAGCATGTCCGGATGTGTGGGGAAAGGGAAAAACCTAATCCTTAATCGAGACGCATTAATGCGGATGCGATTGAAGCCATGCTGGTGAGTTAGTGCCACCTAAAGCGGATAATATCTCGACATGGGACAAGGAATTCCCCAAGCCATATTTTTGGGTAGTGTGCTGGTTGTACGGTGTTGGGGGTAGTGTAAGTTGGAAAAATCCTAATATATGGAAGTGGGAAGACCCAATTCTTAATCGAGACGCATTAATGTGGATGCGATTAAACTCGTGTAGGAGAGTCAGTGCCACCTAAAGCGGATAATATCTCAACATAGTAGAAGGAATTCCTAACACATATGATTAGGATAGTGGTTCCATTCTTGTTATGATGATAGCCCTGAGAGGTACCTTGCGGGGGTGGTTGTTTGGACCATTCCCCTTTTTATGGGTTGATTTTAATTATCAAGGACGAGAATGTTTTGAGAGGTATCTGATGTAATGGACTGGACCTCTCTGGTCCATTCCTTTTTGAAATGTGGTGTGCCAGGAGGTCAAGGTTCTTTGGGGGTGCATTTGGGTGGACTTTTAAGGGGAGATAAAGGGTAATATATTTCGCATGGTTGGTGCACAGTTTGCCTAAACCGTGCGGCCAAACCATGCAAGGATGGTCTTGAGGGCAGTGGCAAACACACAGTTAGCACATGGTTTTCCTAAATATGTGAGGAGGTGTTGTCGAGGCAGAAGCTAACACATGGTTAGTGCACGTTTTGTTAAACCGTGCGGATTAACTGTGCGGGCACATAAAGTTAGATCCTAAAATTGTGGATCTGAACCCTTTTGCCTCTAAATGGTTCGTTTAAGCCCCTAAGCATCCATAACTCGGGATTGACCTTCCTTGGAGGTAGAAGAACCTCTCCCAAGAGTTTTGGAGGCGACCCGGAGGCTTTTCTTGGCGAATTGAATCCCGTTCTTGAGGTGTGTGATCGTTCTTTCTTGTTTTCTTAGATCTAATCCTCCTACCCTCTAGGTTTCTTAGATCTACGCCTGTTATGGGTAGATCTAAGCGTGCAGATGTCAAATATGAAGATCTTTGGTCTTGGTTTTGTTAGGAGAGTATATCTAAAGAAGATTCATGGAGAATCGACTCAGTTTCTTGAGAATTCTTCGACTGTCGTCGTTTCGTCAAAAACATTTGAGGTAGGAATTTTACCTTCATCTCTCTAATTTGTGCATCATGCGGGATGGGTGTCCTCTTACTTTCATGATACATAGTTGTACTAGTTTAATGAAGATAATAAATGGCTTAAAGAACAGTGATGGGGAAGTTGTTATGGTTATCTTTGTTTATCCTTTTGTTATGTTGTGAATTGAATAGGCTTATGCCTACTGAAAATCACGGTTGTTGGGGGCCTTTGCTTGTGCAACTAAAATTTTCCGTATCTTTCTAGACCGTTTTATGGAAACTTTTTGGAATATGGAAATTGGTTAATCACATAAGGTTGGCTGATTAAATGAATGTCCAGAACCCATGTGTGATCACCTCGGTTGAACAAAATGGAATAATTAACATGTGGTTGTTGTTTTGGTTACGTGGTGTGTGAAAGGGGGCGTGAATCCTGGGTTTTTACGAATAGGATGGGAATCGAGGCTACGGTAAATGATATTAAAGGGGAAATGATGTGGCACGAGCCTTGTTTTGTGATACGGTTGTGGAGATGTGGTTATAGTGGCAACAGGGCTGCAGCAATGGTTTGTGATATTAAAAGAAAGTGAAAAGTTGATAAATGAACTGTGGGGAATGATAATGAATTAAACACGGGAACTATCAATGGGGATTGATTGATGATAAAAATGTTGGTTTTTGTGTTGCTTGTGTTCTATCTAACTTGATTTGTGGTTGGTAGGGTTTTTCCTATGAAACGCTTGATCTGGTTTTATATTTTCCCAGTAGTTAAGGAACTAATAAACTAATACTGTTGAAACATGAAAACCTAAATGGGGTTAGGATTGTTTGTTGTATGCACACTTCATAGTAGCAGTGTCGAGGCACGTGCTCAGTTTCTCTGTTTAGAATCCATATGTTGGGCTGTGTGTTTTGTATACATATATGTATCTATATCTTTGTGTTTTTGTCTCACCCCACCCATGTTGAGAACCTAGTGTCGAAAACTCCCATTTCATGGGAGAGGGTGTTTTCCCCTTAGTTACCAGCTCTTTCCTGCTCCTTCTTCCATAGGATATGATGGCTTGAGGTGAACATACACCTAAGACTCTTTAAGTAGGTTTCGATTGGTGTGATTTTAGCCCAAGACTCTTCGGGCAGGTTTATTGTTCCCAAGAATCTTCGGGATGAGGCCCAGGTGTGTTCAGCCGGGGATGTGATATGTGGTTTGTGAGGCCCAGGTGTGTGCAGGTGGGATATATGGTTTGTGAGTCCCATGTGTGTTTGGGCGGGATATGTGGTTTGTGAGGCCCATGTGTGTGCAGGCGGGATATGTGGTTGTGAGGCCCAGGTGTGTACAGGTGGGATGCGTGGCTTTTGAGGCCCAGGTGTGTGCGGGTAGGAAGAGTATGGTAGCTTCAAGACGTTCGCCGTTAGGAAGAGCAGCTAACTAGTGGGGGAAAATGGTGTTGGGTACCTAATACTCTTGTTCTTATATACTACTACCTATTGCTGTGTGTTTTTGGTGAGCGTGGCTGGTGAGGTTGGGTGGATAGAATTCCTTGCTAGGTTTTGGTTTCTTCTATTATTCTCATGGGACATTAGGAAGTCTCCCCACCTGTGCATGAGAGCTTTAGGTTTCCCTACTGAGAATACATTTATGCTGACCCTATGTTTACTTTCAGGTTTCCATGAGGACTTCCAGGGCTATGTGGGACCCTACTAGTCGGGACAGTTGGAGTTGTTGCAGTTGATGTACTCCTGTTTCTTTTGGTATTTCACTTTTTGAGTTTTTCTGTAACTGTACTTTGTTTCGGAACTGTTTAAACATGCATGTGGGATTGATTTGGGTTTATTTTTCATTTACTTGTTCTTTTTTCTTTTGGTGTTTGACTCATCCTATCTCTCGATCTTAAATAATAAAAAGGGTAATGCCTTGATATTTGTGAAAACCCATACCGTTGGTGTTAGTCGCCACTCTGGGGCCTACTGGAGGCGGGACTCGGGGGTCATTATCTCCCTTTCACCAATTCCAGCTCAGGAGTGACATCTTTGGTGAGAGGGGGTCATGAAATTAATAAATATGGAAAAGTGATTTGTAAAAAATCATGACTTCTGTACAAGGTATATTCTCAAATTTAAGGAATTGAAATTGATGAGCTGTTTTTCCCATAGAACAAATTGAAACTATTTAATTATTCTTTTCCATAGAAATTTAAAAGGTTTAAAAATTATATCAAATGGACATAAAATCTACTTTTTTAAATGGTTTTCTTAAAGAGGACGTGTATATTGATAAGAGAGATGATATTTTCATTGATCAAGATGAATGTGAATTATGTTGACTAAAGAAGGATTTTTATGGCCTAAAAAGGGACCAAGATCTTCGTATTCTAAGTTATATCAATGTATAAGGAAATTTTTTTATATAGGAATAGTTCCTCAAAACCACTATATAAATATGACTAATGAGTAGTGATAGATGATTCTTATCTATATTGATGATATAATTTTTGGAGGCTCTAATGAAAAATAATTAAAATTGTTTATAGAATGCATGAGGTGCGAATTCATGATTATCTAACTGGTAAAATGATAATATTACTTTGATTAAATTTCATTAAATGATTAGATGTGATATTTATCTCAAAAACCAAGTATGAAAAGAATCTTTTAAGAATATTTTTCATGAAGGATTCAAGGCTCGTTGAAACTCTAAAAAAGTCAAGGTTGAAATTATAAAAAATTAGTAGGGTAAAAATATCTATGTGGTCATGTCTCTAAAAATAATTGGTGGGTGTACTCTATTTGATATCCAATTGCATGAAAATTTTATTTAGAACCTATAAAGCCGCTAATTTTTAGATTGATCATAGGGAAATCCATATGAAATCTATGAAAATAATACTTTGATATATCCATCATATGATATACTATAAACCATTCAGTCATAAGGGGTGACAATAAAATGTGTTGTGATTAACTAATGTAGATTGGTGTGGTTTATTATATAACATAAAATCAACTTTAGGTGGTGATTTTTTATCTTGAGGGTTTATATATATCGTGGTATGAATGAAGTAATATTGTATATCTATGAATACCATAGAGTCTAATTATATTGTTTCCACTTAAGCATGCACTCAATTAATATGGATGAAATAATAACTTGATTATGTGGATGTTGAAGTGATTTATACTATTCCAAATATGTGTGATTAATAAAGTGAAATCAATATTATAAAAAATCATATTAATATTTTGAGGAACAAATACATTGTGATCAAATATCACTTCATAAAGGATAAGGTGGAGTAAGGAATTATTATTTTGGAGTTTGTGTCAATTCAAGATCATGATTATAATATATTGAAAAAGGAACTTCCAAAAGTGGTGTTTTATAAGAATCAATTGGCTATTATAGTATAACTATATCCATCTAATTTATTTCCTTTTGGATAGATCCACCACTCCCTATAGTTTTTTTCATGTGAAAGGAATTGTTTATCATCTTAATTTATCATATTTCTAACCCTGTATTTTGAAATGTTCTGGGAAGTGATCGCATTGGGTTCATTTATAAGGGGGGTGGGATATCCAAGTGAGTTTGAAAGAGGATGAAAGAAAAGGGGCAGAGTTTATCACTGAAAATTCTGTGGAAGAGAAGTGGTTATTGAAAGGATTCAAAGGTGTCCATGAAAATACTTTTTACTCATTTATTATTTCTCATACTGAGTATGGATCACATTGGATTAGAAATAATGATTAGTGTATCATTGATATAGATATTTAATATAGTGTTTCTAAAAGGGTATTCATTGTCTCTTGGTGTTTTTAGAGTATTTTCAACAAAGGGAGATTGATAGTGAAAACCCCTTTAGTGGTTTTATGGGTTTAGTTTGTTGACAAGATGTTTCTTGGAAGGTTTTAAAGAAGTTTTCTATTTTTAATATAGATCCTATTCCAAAATCCATACTCCATTATTTATAATTTGTGGATGTTGATAATCCTAAACTATATCTCATTATGCTATAACGTTGAAATTTTTCCATGTTGTAGATAGGTACACCATGGTGTAGGATCCTATAGAGAGCAATTGTAAGGGGAATGCGGATTTGTATGGGTACCAACATAACGGTAAAAAATCTACATAATGGTACCAATGTTAGGATATTTTGAGGTATCAACACCATAGAGATAAGGATACCCCACAACCAGAACAACCATGAAATAAAGGCACTTTAGAGGAATTTTAGTGCCTTTGGAATATTTCATGTGTCCATGAAGTAGAGAGATGAATATTCCAAAATGTATATAAAAGAGAAGGATTCCATGACATATCTTTTAATTACATCATGGAAGGTTTGAATTTAACTGTAGTGAATCATTTATAATCCAAAATACTACAAGAGATCACACAGTAATGATCTGTCCATGTTTTAGTTAGTTCCGTCTCACAATAATTTTGGTAGGACCATTACAGATATCATGCATGGATCAATAAAGTAGTTACTACTCTAGGAGAACTAGATATGAACAACTATAAGACTCCAAGACATAGTTCTATTAACCATGCTATAGGAAGAGCTAAGGAGTTTATGGATGCATTGTAGTGAAGGTGACCACACTATTGGATTTTAAAAATGATTACTACAACATTATTGCATATATAAACATTCCATAATCAAGCAGTTTCATTCATCTAGTAGTTTCAGTTAGAAACATTAAAATATGGAGAGACTTGTTGTGTAGGATAAATAAAAAAGTTGTAAACATAGATTTTTTTCTAGATTATAGTTTCAATGAAAATATCTAGATAACATCTGAAAGTTTTACTTTTGAAGAAGTTTTCATTCTATGAGTCCTATTTTCATTGAAATTCAACAGTATTTTTTTATATAGAGAGAAACCATCATTGTTGTTTCTTAATCATATTCATGTGAATAAGGAAAGATTCAATAGATAGAGTAGTGAGTTCCTTATTTAAGGATATTAGTTAGTTATCCAATTGTTTTGTGTATTTAACCAAGAGGGTTTGTGAAACTACTCCAAATTATACTTAAAGTAGATATATTTTAGTGATTTTTTTGCACAGGCACATTGTCCTGAATTTTCCTTGAATGTTTCCCAGTGTGGGTGAACCAACTAAAAATACCTTTTTGTATTTACTTCTTTCATCACTCATTGAGAGAATAAGTAGATAGAAATAAAATTATTCCTCAAGGTGAGAGAACAAGATCCATATAATAGGGAATAATTATTTTGAAATTTTAAACCTTGATTCACCACCCCACTCAGGGTGAAATCCACTATATGGGTCAAACAAAATTAAATATATTAGAGAAGGATAACCTTATCACCATCTCTAATATCAAGGAATGGCATAGGTGCTCACATGTTATACTATTCCCTAAGAGAAAATCATATATTTTGAGGACACTTATTTCTAAATTTCTTGGTGAAGAGGATAATGAGGAATAAATATCTCTCTACATGAAACATTTGGATGATTCCACAAATGTATAATTTTACATTCCATTATCCATGTCTAGTGTACTTATAAAGAAACATGAGGATATAGATGTGTATAGTATCATCTCTAAACTTCATGATATTTATCAAGAGAAGGTGAGATAAGAGATAAATGAGATCCGTAATATACTATTCACATAAAATCTTGGAGAGTTAGTGCTGGCTGGGCCTCATGCAATCAAGTTTATTAGCTAAATGGGATGCTTGGACATCATGGTATTTAATATACCTGATAAGTTAAACAAATATCTCATGATATACTCACCACCTAATATATTATCTTGTTTCATTGTAAATTATAATATGATAAATAGTGATAAGTCTCTCTTATAACTCATTTCCTTGATTCTCTATATTGATAACGACACAGGGTGTGAAACACTCATGGACCACATGGTGAATAAAAGGAAGAACAAGTAAAATATCACTAATAATCACTCCATGTATAAGTATCTTGATCACCATCCTTATAAGAAGATGAAAATCCAAATACAGAAGAAGAAAAAAAGATGCAATATGATTTTTCATGTTGAAATAGAGGCTACTGGAAGAATAATTATACTCAGAAGAAGCATAAGGAAGCTTTACGTATGTTTATTGTCTTGTAAAATATTTATATACCAATAAATTGGGTATTATATATAAACTCTGGTAATCACATCTATATCCAAATGTGGGAATCCATTATATTTTGGAAGATTCCTATAGGAGAGGAGGATATTTGAGAATCCAACTAAGAACATCTTTCTTCCTTAGTTATTAGAGAATATTTCTCCCTGTTTCCAACATGAATGATGTGTATTTTTAAATATTGTTATCATATACCCACTATTACTAAAAATATAATTTCTATATTGTTCCTAGATTTATATGGTTTTATTTTATAATTTGAAATAAAGTATTTTTATTTTAAAAGTAAAACATATTTTATGTTATGACGCATATAAATAACAGTGTTTATGTATTAGATTGTAAAAACCAATTATTGGAACGTGATAATGAATTAGGTTGACATTACTCATTGCACACACAGTTGTGGAATCAATGAATTTGTTATATAAATGAGAATAAGTTGACAATGTCATAACAAGATGGATATTTAGACTCCTTTGAGATAAAACCACCAAGAAAATGCCACACTTTTTTAAAAATAAATATGACCAAATCAATTTTTGGTGGGAAAATTGAAATGTCCAAAAATATTCTATATTTGACACACATTGATGTTTTTGGTAATTTTTCAATAGAATACAGATGTGAGTATTATTACTTCATAACTTTTATTGATTACATGATTATATATGGTTATGTAGGTAAAAATATGAATCCTTTGAGAAATTAAAGGAATTAAAGAATGAAAATGAGAATCATCTTGGTAATAAGATAAATAAGCTTTGATCTGATTGTGTCAATGAGTATGTTAATTTAGAATTCATTAAAAATCAATGGGAGTGTGGGATCCTATCCCAAATCACTCTTCCTTATACATCACAGTGGAATGGTGTTAGTGAAAAGAGTAAATGTAATTTAATTGATACAACATGGTAAATGATGGGTCATTTACGTCTTCCATTATCTTTTTGGGGAAATGTGCTATAGACTACAACATACACCCTAAATCATCTTACAATTATGAAAAAAATGACATAACATATGATTTAATTCATGGAAATAAGTAATTGTTGTCTAACATACATGCATGGGGATGAAAGGTATTTTTAAAGGCCAGTTATGAAGATAAACTAGAACCCTAAGGCACAAAGTGTATCTTTATAGGATATCGTAAGGAAACAAGGGGATATAATCAATACAACCATTCAGATAAAATCAGTATCCCAATTTCTTAGAGAGTGTACACATCCAAATTTGGATAGTGAGAGAAATATTGACTTCGATTAAGTTGATTATTAAGATACGAAATAAATAGTATAGGAAAAAATTCTACAGGTCCCCATGGATGATGTTTTTCCTAGAAAAAAGTACATAATATGTGCACTAGAGATGTTAGAGAAGCATAAAAATATGATTTTCTAGTCACTAAGGATTCTATCTCATTATTTGTTGACAATAATGATCCCATTTCCTATAAGGATAATGTGAAGATCTCATCAGATGCAAGATGGAAAAAACCCATGAATTATATAATAGATTACATGCATTAGAACCATGTATGGGTTTTAGTTAATCCTTTAATTAATGTAAAACTTATTTAGTGAAAATGGGTATTCAAGAGAAAATTAGACATGGAAGGTAGTGTAAATAACTATAAATCATGGATAGTGTTTAAAGGGTTTAAACATCTTCAATACATTCACTATGATAAAACCATTTTTATATTTTATATGCTTAAATCCATTAAAATGTTACTTTCTATAGTAGCTTTCCTTGACTATGATATTTAGCATATGGATGTTAAAATAGCTTTCCTGAATGGTAACTTTCTAGAAGATGTATATATAACCCAACATGAAGGGTTTATGACACTGAATCATCCTAAAAAATTAAAAAAGTTGTAGAGATCCATTTGCAAATTAAATTAAGCATTTGGAAAATTAAACATCTGATTTAATGAATCCATAAAATAATTTTGTTTTATAAATAACTAATTTCATATATGTATTTACAAGAGCATTAGTGGGTGTTAATTAATTTTATTATTAGTATATATCGATGAAATTTTACTGATAAAAAATGATATACCAGTCTTATAGTAACTTAAGGACAAGTTAAATATGTACTTATCCAGAAAATAACTAAGCATAGAAATATGCTTTATTGCTATCATGATCATTCATGATAGGTATAAAAGGAAACATGGTATATATCACATCCATGAATTATTTTTATGTTACATTACATTTAATTTACTTTGTTTTTTTGTTGTGGGGTTTTCCCATGCATTTTTGGAGTAAATGGTGAGTTTTCATGATTTGGGCCAAACTATGAGCCCATTTCCAGATTTAAAAACCAATTTTTGGTCTTTTATAACTCATTAATTTTTCAACATTTTTCACCCATTCCACTTCCCAAATGTCCTACCTTGACCAATTAACACCACAATATCAATTTGTACCCTTTATGAATCCATAAATATAGTAGATTTGGGTTTTTATTTAAGGAATTTGGCTAGCCTAAAAGCACATTTACAGTTTAAAAAACATTTTTTAGTTAATATATTATACAATTTTTATGATTTTTAAATGATTAAAAGTATCACTAGAGCCCACTGAACCCAAGAGCACCCCCATTATTCCCCCCTATTTGGAGCTCATATGCATTGTGAATTAGGGCATAACTTCTTATGCTTTCTCAAATTGTCCAGATTTGAAGAGGTAACTTGTTTCCTTTATAACTCCTTCAATTTTTACTATTTTCCCCCATTTCAGTTCTCACATGACCTTTTCATCCTTCTTCGAACCTCAATTTCATTTTTGGATGTTTATAAATTCACATATTGTTGTATTTGGGGATATTTTTTAGGATCCATCTAGAAAGTAGTGTTTTGAACTTGGGTTTTGATCTTGGGTTTCTTGGTCTATTCGTCTAGTTTTAGGCTTTATCTAAGTCCCTTGTGGTGCGGTGGTGGTGTGGTTGAATTTTCGCCCAAAAATTCAAGGATTTTAGATACTTGTGGTAGTTTATTCCATGACAAAACAATGTGAGATGAGTTATATTTTTTGAATTTCTATTTTTAGCACACATACCCTTAATTATCTTTGCTACTAAATCTGGTTTTGGTGACATTTGTCTTGAAAATGATTTTCAGGTTCCAATTTGGTTTTAAATAGGGTGTTTTACATGTCTATTTTATGTTATAGAAAATGGGGTTATTTTAGAACTCTTGTAATGGTTTCATAGAATTTTTTTGGGTGATTAAAATTATAGTTTGGTAAATATGGGGCTGCACATGGTGTTCAAAGTGGGGTTTTTAATTGATTTTGTGTGAAAAACATTGTTATGTTTTGTGAAGTTATTTTATTGAAATCCTAAAGGTTTTATCAAGTGGTGGAAGTGGTGAAAAAATGTGTAGCTACTATTTTGAGTTTATTATGACCAGAACTGATGTGTTTATGTGATAATTTATTTTGGTATCTTGAGATAATGGTTTGAGCATGAAGGGGGAATCCCAGGTTTCTAGGATGGAAGATATGTAGTACTACGCAGGTGATCTAGATGAGTTTGGTCCCAGTTTCACTGAGAAAAATGGATAACGACAACACTAACAAAACAATATTGTTTATTATTGGGGAATAATTGGGTATGGGTATGTTTTCTACTAGTGTCTTGTGCATGGTAACATATTTTTCTATAGTTACTTTAAACCAAGGTACGAGGAACGTGGGACCTGAGTCAAACTAGTGCCTAGGGGTGTTCCCGAGATTGGTTCTCAATGAATATTTTGTAATTATATTTGTAATATGGTGATTTGTTTCTGGAAAATACTATAGGTTACATGTTTTACTTAAATGTATTCACTCATGGAAAATTTCTTTTGAAAACTGTTTACATTCAAAAGTTTTGGTTTTTAGAAATTATTTCCACAACTTGTTTATCAAAAATGGGATGATTTTTTTATTTTATTGTTTACTCTATAGAATCTATTGGTCGTATACTACTTTTATTAGGATCAAACCCTACTTAAAACCCTTGGGTTTAAGTAGACATGGTCATGTTTGACACAGGTGAAGGCAAGGCCTTCGATGATGGTGGTTCGTGTTGTTAGTCCCCTTCCTTGGTGCGATGTTGTAGAGATGATTTGTGGGTGATGGAACCCTATCATGTAGAGTCCTTTGGGATGTTTTTATGCTATATTTATGTGTATTTGGACCTCTTTTTGTATGTTTGAACCTATGTATTCAGTTCTGGATTTTCTTTATGTCTTGCTTTGCATGAATTTTTAGATTTAATTTATCGATTGTTGTTGAGGTTTTATTTATCCATATTCTAGTAAATTGTTCCCAACCTAAAAGATATGATACCCAAGAACATGTTCCAGACCGTGGGGAAAAGGGAATGACTTTACGGAATTGTCACGGTCTGGGTTTAGTGACGGTTTTGATGGACACCAAATTTGGTTCATGACAAAATGGTATTAGTGGCATGTAATGTTTTTGGGTTGTATTATTATTTTGGGATAGGTCAGGATAGACAGGATCTAGGACTGTCGATAAAGAGAGTTTTATTCATGAGTAGGGTTCTTGTCCCATACCTCTTATGGCGGACATTTAGTTACCATGGGATATTGTAAATGTTTTTTTGACTTCACATCCAGGTGAGATGTGTGGGCTGTAGACTACACGTGGACATCGAGAGGGGGTGGTGTAGCTGATTCTTTAATCATTGTAATGTGTTTTAATTATTTTTATTTTATGTAATTTATGTGATTTTCAAAAAATTTGACCATATTTTTTCTCTTGTGGGTGTTTCCTTTTTGTATCAATTTGCCTCCTCAGAAAGCTCCCATGCACCCATAGGAGGAAACCAGAGAGAGTTCCACCTAACTGCTTGATTAGAGGCTAGTAGTGGCTATGTTTCGGGTTTTACAAGCACTAAGACATGGAAAGGATCCTATTAAATCTCTTGTTAGAGAATATGAGACTGGTCCTAGGAATGAAAATTCTCAAGAGTTCCTGAAAAATAAGCCTTCTACCTTCTGTGGTAGCATAGAACCCTGAGAAGTAGAGGAATGGAACGAAATGATTGAGTGCATGTTAGAGTTCCTGGATACCCCTAAGAAGCTCAGGGTGAAGTGTGGATCTTTTCCATTAGAGGGTCACGGCTTTAGGTGGTGGGAATCAGTACTTCAATCTTGGAAGAATGAGCTGTTGCATTGGGGAGATTTAAATGTTATATTCAATGAACAATACTGACCTATGGTCTTGGAATATGATAGGTCCCAAGATTTCATGGATCCTTTTCAATGGGATCTTTTTGTGATGGAGTACGACAACTGTTTCATTGAGATGGTTCAGTAAGCTCCTAAAATCATCTCTATTGAGCAATCGATGTCCCAAAGGACTGAGAAAGTCTTACGACCAGGGATATAATCCCAAGTTTTCTTCTTTAAGCTGAGGAACTATGTTGAGGTGGTTGATAGAGAATGCATGGTGTATATTGATTTGAAAGGTAGGGCTGGTTTCTCTAAGAAATATCAGTAGTGGGTAGTGGAATCTCTTTAGAGAAGGAAAGGAAGTGGTAAGAATAGGTGAAAAAGGTACGTGGTAGTTTAGGACACTCATTAGGGAAGTTTTCATTTGTGGATTTTGATGGGAGATCAGTCGTGTGCCACCATTGTGGGAGACCAAGGCACATCCGACCAGTATTCCAACTTTATCTGAAGTACTGTTATCATTTTAGTGGTATGTTTCACTTGCGGTGCTTTTGTGGGGTGGCACATCCACTTCAACGTGGGAAAGGATTAGTGGATTCAAGAGAAGTTATAGCTCAGTCAGAACCATCAAGGACAGTGGGATCTCTATTTGGTGGTCATGGTGGTGGGGATGAGTCATCTTCTAGGTAGATCTAGTTTAGGGAACAACCACACACTAGCAGTCATCCTCAGGTAGATACCAGACATCTCCATGTGGTGGATCAGGCACCAGCTGGATCAAAGGTGGGAATGTTGACAGTTTGAGGTACTGTTTTGATTTAATCTTCTATAGCTACTACTATTTTTGATACCAGTTCACCTGTTTCATTAATTTCTTCCCATTTTGTGGAAACTCTGAATTTTCAAATGGATTTTTCGTATTTTTGTGACGCAGTTGGTGACACCGTTGGGAAATAAGGAGTGGTGTCTCAGGTGCCCATCGTGTTCACTTTCCATATCAAGGGTTGAGATGGAGTGGGACCTCTTGGTCTTAGATATGGAACTGTTTTACATAATAATTGGAATTTGTTGGCCAGTACACTTTCAGGTGAAAATCGATTTCTATAGGTGGCGGGCTAGTTTCATGGAACTTGATGGGAGTTATCAGTTTTTTTGGGGAATTGGATCCTTGGTCGAGTCTTATGAGAGAACCACTCACAAATTTTGGAGATCATGTTTTTCAATTATCGTAGCTTGAAATAGAGGAATATAGTCATGCTCTTGACGGTGGACTACCTCATGTAGTGGATGAGTTTCCAGTTGTATTTCTAAATTATTTTTCAGGTTTTCCCCTAGAGAAGGATGTGAAGTTATCGATTTATCTGGCACTGGGAAGATAAGTGATATCATTTCCCTCATATCACATGGCCCCTACCGAGACTAGGGAATTAAAGATATAGCTGGATGACTTAGAATCCAAAAGAATCATTTTCCCAAGTGTCTCTCCTTAGGCCGCGACTATGTTGTTTACCCAAAAGGCTGACAAATCCCTCCAGTTGTGCATTGACTTCCATAAGATGAATAAGGTACCAATCAAGAACATATATCATTTTCCCCAAATAGATGACTTGTTCAATCAGTTTAAGGGGGAAAGGTGGTTTTCTAAAATCAACTAGCGTTTGGGGTATCATCAACATAGGGTGAAAGAGTAAGATATCCCAAAGATATCATTACGATTTAGGTACAATAGCTTAGAGTACTTGGTCATGCCCTTCGGATTGACTAATTCTCCAGCAGAATTTATGGAACTCATGAACATGGTGTTACATCGGTATCTCAATTATTTTATCATGCTATTTTTGGATGACACCCTATTTTATTTAGGATCTGAGGATGAACATTAGCACCACTTGCATATTTTTCTAGGAAATTAACAAGATCATCACCTTTATGTAAAGTTTTCCAAATGATCTTTTGGGATAAGGGAAGTGAAATTTAAAGGGAATGTGATCTCAGTGAAGGAGGTTTGGGTGGACCCCAATAAGATTAGTGCAGTTATTTCATGGGAGGAGCCGTAGAACATGTTTGAAATTAGGAGTTTCCTTAGCCTATCTAGTTATTATAAGCAGTTTTTTTGGATTTATCTCATCTTGCTTCAACGATGACCACACTCAAACGGAAAAGGGTGAAGTTTGTATGGGGACCAAAATGTCAGGAATCCTTCGAGTAGATAAAGAGGTGGTTGACTACCACCCCCATTCAGATTTTCCTAGAGGCTAGAAAGTGGTATGTGGTGTATTGTGATGCTTTAGGTATGGGTATTGGGTGCATGCTTATATAGGAATATCACATGGTGGTGTATGGATCTCTCCAAATCTGACCACATGTAAATAATTAGCTGACCCACAACTTTGAGTTTTTAGCTATGATGCATGCTTTGAAGACTTGGCGTCACTACCTATTTGGGGAGAAGTTTCTTGTCTAATATGATCACAAAAGCTTTCCATATATCTTCTTATAGAAGGAAGTCAACATGAGGCAGCGTCGTTGAATTGAATACTTGTAGGGGTTAAACATTGATATTTTATAAACCCCATGAAAGGGTAACGTTGTGGACAATGACTTAAGCAGAAGTGTTCCAGTGTAGGCTTTAAGGAATTCTAGTGATTAGTGGAATCTGATTGAACTCTTTGATCAGATGCCTGTGAAAACAAAAAAGCATAGTGGAAGTGCATTCTTCGTGAGCATTCAGTTGACACCTTCTCTCTTGGTGTTGATTCAATGCGAATAGCCTATTGATGAGCATTTTTAGTGGTAGAATTAATATTTTCATGGTGGGGAGACGTCCTCTAATTGGTCATAATCTCCCGAGTTCATCTTATGCTTCAAATACCATTCGGTAGTCCCGTTATCTCTACTGAAGTAGGTGATGCAGGATAGCCACCAATCTCAGTGGGATGTCCATACGGGTTCCACCAAGATGTATTATGGTGTCTGTCAGCAGTTCTGGCGGTCTGGTATGAGATGAGATAATGTGGACTTCGTATCGAGATGCTACACAAGAAAGTTGGTGAAATCAGAGCATCAAAGGCCCTCTGGATTGCTCCAGCAATTACCCATTACTACCTATAAGTGGGATGATGTCTCCATGGTCTTCATTTATGGATTTAATCATACATGTCAAGGTAATAATTACATTTGGATGGTGATTTATCATCTGACCAAATCATCCCACTTCATTCCAATTAGTGATACAACTAAAGTGGCTGAGTTAGGTGATTTGTATTATTAGGAGGTGGTAAGGATATATGGTGTTCCTTCAATAGTTGTCTTGGATAAAAACCCCAGTTTCAATTATCATTTTTGGGACGGGCCTTCAGAAGGCCTTGGGGTCTTAGATTAAGATGAGAATGACACACCATCCTCAAATGGATAGTCATAGAGAGCGAGCGAATCAGATTTTGGAGGACATGCTCTGTGCATGTGTTCTAGACTTTGGAGGTTCTTGGGATATACATTTGGGATTGTAAGAGTTTTATTATAATAATAGTTATCGATCCTCGATTAAAATGGATCCTTTTGAGGTGCTCTACGGTTAGCCTTGTCGGTCCCCTTGTGTTGGAATGAGGTAGGTGAGACCTCACTGATGGGGCTGAGTCTGGTGTAGGAGATGTCTGAGAATTCAAGTTGACCAGGAAGAACATATTGACAGCTCAGAGTCTCCATAAATCATATGTTGACCAAAGTAATTGAGACTTAGAGTTTCTATCGGTGATAGTGTATTCTTTAATGTGTCCCCTCGTCTGGGCCATCGTCGATTGGGAATGAAAGGGAAACTGATGCCACAGTATGTAAAACCTTTTAAGATCACTAAGCATATTAGAAATGTGGAATAGAGTTTGGCCATACCTTATCAGTTGAAATCCATCCATGATGTCTTTCAGGTCTCCCAATTGAAGAAATACAACCTGGATCCATCCCATGTACTAAATTGGGAGGAGTTGAATATAGAGCTTGAGTTTTCTGTTTTTGAGTGGCTGGTGCGAATAGTGGAATTAAAAGAAATAGTTCTTTGAGAAAATTCTATTCTAATAGTCCAGGTTATTTGGTAGCATATGAATGATACACATGAGACATGGGAGTGGAAGTCTTGGGTTGAGGAAGAGTACCCATTCTTGTTTTCCGATCAAGATTCTGGTTGACTTTTCGGGATGAAAAGTTTTCAAGGTGTGAATAATTGTCACATCCATGAATTGTTTTAAAGTTAAATTTAATTTAATATCATTTTTTGGTAGTTTCCTATTCATTTTTGGAGGAATGGGTGATTTTTCATGATTTGGTCCAAACCACGAGCCCATATATAGATTTTAAAACCAATTTTTTTTTGTTTTATAAATATTTCATTTTTCAACATTTTTCACCCATTCTACTTCCTAAATGGCATCCCCAGACCTATTAACCCCAAAATATCAATTTGGACCCTTTATGAATCCATAAATATGGTAGATTCAGGTTTTTAATTAAGGAATTGAGCCATCATGAAAGCCCATTTACAGTTTAAATTTTTTTTTAGTTAATATTATATTCATGTTTTATGATTTTTCACTGATTCCAAGTCCCAACTGAGTCCACTAAACCCAATAATTCCCTCGTTCTCTTTTCAAACTCTTTGGAGCTCAGATGCCTCAAGAACTAGTGTAGAAATTCTTAAGATTTCTCAAATCGTCCAGATTTGAAGAGGTAACTTGTTGACATCATAACTCTTTCAATTTTTACTCTCTTACCCCCATTTAAGTTATCAAATGACCTTATCATCCTTATTCAAACCTCAATTTAATTTTTTCCTATTTGGAAATTCATCTACTGGTGTATTTGGGGAGATTTCTTCAAGATCCCTCAAGTAAGCAGGTCTGCTTCATTCTTCATTCAAATTTCTAAGATTTCCTTCCTTTTGTATAGGGTGTCTTCCCTTATTCATGAAGTTACTTTTTTCTAGAATGTATGGTTCTTAACCTAGAGTTATTTCTTGTGTTTCTTAGTCTATTATTCAGGTTTTAGGCTTGATCTAAGTCCCTTGTGGTGTGGTGGTGGTGCAGTTGAATTTTTGCACAAAGATTCAAGGGTTTTGTATACTTGTGGTAGAAAATTACATGGGTAATCAGTGCTAGATGAGTTATATTTGCCGAATTTCTATTTTTATCACACTTATCCTTCATTATCCTTACTGAAAAATCTGGTTTTGGTGACATTTGTAAAGAAAATTATTTTAAGGTACCAATTTGGCATTAAATTGGATATTTTACATGTCTATTCTATGTTATGCCAAATTGGGTTGTTTTATAACTCATGTAATTGGTTTATAGAAATATTTTGGGTTATGAAAATTATATTTTGGTAAATATGGGTGTGCACAAGGTGTTCAATGTGGGTGTTTAAGGGAATTTGTGTGTAAAAAATTGTTAAGTTTTGTGAAGTTATTTTATTGAAATCCCAAAGGTTTTATTGAGTGGTGTAAGTGGTGAAAATTTATTGTAGCTACCATTTTGAATTTATTATGACCAGAACTTATTTTTTTATCTAATATTGTCTTTTGGTATCATGATATAATGGTTTGAGCACAAATGGGGAAGCCTAGGTATCTAGGAGGGAAGATATGTACTAGCACACTACTGATCCAGATGGGTTTTGTCCCTGTTTCACTGAGAAAAATGGATTACAAAAACACTAACAGAACTATATTGATGATTATTGGGGACCACTACTAGTGGATCATTCACGAGAACATATTTTTCTATTGTTACATTACCCTGAGGTATGAGGTACATCGGGCCCAAGACTAACTAGTTCATAGGGGTGTTCCCGAGATTGGTGCTCATTGAATCTTTTGTAATTATCTTTGGACTATGGTGATTTTTTCTAAAGAATACCGTAACTTACATGTTTTAAATAAATTCATTCACTCATGGAAAATTTTCTTTGAAAACTGTTTACATTAAAATGTTTCAGTTTTTAGAAATTATTTCCACAACTTCTTGTTTATCAAAAATGACATGCTTTTTATCTTGTATTTTTTACTCTATGAAACCTATTGGTGAATTCCAGTTGGACTTAGGATCACACCCTACTTACACCCCTTGAGTTTAAATAGACTTGGACATGTTTTACATAGCTAAAGGTAAGGACTTTGGTGATGGTGGTTCAGGTTGTTAGTCCCCTTCCATGGTGCAACGTTGTGAAGACGGCTTGTGGGTGACGTCCACTTGTCATGTGGAGTCTTTGGAGATGTTGTTTCTACCATTTTTAGGTGTCTTTGGACCTCTTGTTGTATGTTTGAACCTATGTATTCAGTTTTTTATTTTTTTAGTCTTTTTTGGCATTATTTTTCATATTCAGTTTACCGATTGTTTTTGATATTTTATATATCCATATTCAGGTAAATCATTCCCAAACCAATTGATATGATACCCAAGAACTTGTGCCAGCCTATGGGGATAGTGAATGCCCTTAAGGCCTGGTTACAGGATGGGTATGTTGCTAGTTTTGATGATGACCAAATTCTGTTTGTGATAGGATAATTCAAGGTATATACATTGACCATATAATAAATAGATCCAATATGGGATAATCTAATAGGGGTTTGGTTGTAGTGTAACATGGTATACAACATTCTATGAAAATGTGTCCTAATAATAAAACTATAATGCGAGAGGATTAGTAAGATAACATATGCTTCTATGATAGGTTCTGTCATGTATTCTATGTCATGTACTAGACTTTTTGTTGCCTATGTGTTGAAAATTCTAGGAAAATATCAAGATGATCTGGGTGAACAACATTTGATTGTTTTTAAGTATATCAATATATATTTGAGGAATAATAAGGATATGTTCATGATATTTGGAAGAGTCAATGAGAAAGTTATATGGGAATATATTTTTCCAAGTTTACCAATAGAGAATAATGATCTTAAGTCATATTTAAGATATTTATTCAGTATCAACAAAGGATATGTGAGATGAAAGAGTTCATAGAATCCATCTTTCTCTGATTTTATAGTGGAAGTTGTGTATATTGTGACTTTTATGAAGTAAAACTATTAGTACATATATAATAATTCATCCCAAATCTTTATGTGTTTTCTAAAAAAAGGACACTATTACATTCTGTTATGATAATATTATAGTGGAAAGTCTTAAAAAGGAGCCAAAATCACATCAATGAATAAGGAAAATACATTTGAAGTATCATATCATACAAGATTTTTCTTAAAGGTGTAAGTTAACAATTAATATATTCTCTATAGATGATAATTTCATAAATATATTGACAAAATCCTTATCTTTTAATATGCATAAATTTCATGAGAGAGCTAGCAGACTGAAGGTTGTTTGCAGTTGGCGCTAGTTGTGGTGGGATTCAGTTAGATTTTATACCATAAAAAACATCTATATACTTTATTATTACCAGTATTAATGTTTTTGAAAACTAATAAAGTTATTATCACATTATTTTTTATATGATATAATTTATGTGATGATATCCTAAGGGAACCTATCACATTTAAAAGACATGAAAGTTCCATGCTATGATGAGAACATAAAAGTTACATGATAATATTTTTTAATATTTTTTATTTAGATAGATGATATCATTTGAAATGATAGAACTGATATAGAGTATTAGGGAAAGTAGTCTCATAAGAAATTGATACCACTTCACATGAAGTTTTTTCTTAGTAATCCCAATAAAAGAGGATATGATAACTTGATCCACCGGTGGGAAATCTACAGTTAAATGTGTTATTGGATGAACCTATTTGAAGATATGGATAATGGTTATTATAATTTAATATTATTATTTATTTATATCATAAGTAATTTTATTTGATTTATTATTGTAATCTTTAATGGCATAAGTTCTTGGTGAAGCTGCATGTATTGGGTGTGTCACAATGGGTATAAAATTAATGAATAACTCAAGAAAGGATTTGACCCAGTTTTAATGGAAGTTCATATCTCATTCCCTTTAATGTTAATATAACTAACTTATTAATTCCATGGCCATGATGTTATGTGGGAATGTTCATTTCTATAAATTCAAGTAATGATCCATTGAGCATATAGAATTATTACACCAATGTGAAACCTGCTTGATTAGAGATATCATGATAAAGGAATTATATTACATAGTGAGAATTCATATGAGTTTTTATGTTATTGTGATATTAAATTCTTTGATTATGGATTTCTTGACATGTTACAAGACACTTACCTTGTAATTTAGGAATTTTTTTCTAATGTTATTGAGAATGGGGCCTATATGTTCACTCATAAGAACCTTAATTAAATTCTATAGGAATTTTAAATGTTGATTAAATGTGTTTTGTAATTGGATTAAAAATTATTTATGTTTTGATTGATCAATATATATAGACACCATTTAATCTAGAGAATAAATTGGAATTTAATATTCTAAAAATACATATTCTCAATTTTTAGTGAATATAATATTTATTTATTTATTGTCGAGTAATGAAGTGATATATATTTTTTAGAACAAATAGTATTTAATCAAGTTTAATCAAATATTGAGGTTTTTTAAAGGACCAAATTTAATGCTCAAGTGAGAAATAATATATAAAATATTATTTTAATAATTATTAATTTATTTATTCAATAAATAATATTTATTTATAATCAAATAATAACGTGTAAGATAAATAATAATATTATTATTATTATTTAAACATGGGCTTCATTGGGGATTAAGAGAATGATAAGAGCTCAGGAAAAATTATTATTTTCTAACCCTAGCTCAATTTAAACCCAACTATAGCATTATCAACCCTAATCACATTTCTACACAATTAAAGTATAAATAGAGTTATCCCAATCCTAGATATCTCTTACTAAAGAATTATCCCTAGAATAGAGATTAATTCTCCTCCCCCACCCTCTTGAATCTAAAAAGAACATGAATAATCCTCTAGAACATGAAGAGATTCTTATGGTGTTCATCAATAAATGATGCAAGTGTCATTATCTTCTACACTTCCACCTAGGGGTTTCTGTGATGATGTTTAGAGGTTCATAGTGCACATGTGGATCACCATTGAGTGTGTTCCACCATAGAATCATCTCAATGCAATAATGATGTGATAAGAATTAATCTACTAAATCTATAACAAATAAAGAATTACCACATGAGGTAATTATGTATTTATATAAATTAATTATAAATTATATGAAAGGATTCGATATTCTTGGTTATAAAATTTATTTTAATTAATACATTGTTCATGACTAACCATTTTGATGTATGACTCAAATTATTTGTTGATTATGACCAAAGATCCAAGTTGGATACTTCTCAATAGGTGCTTTTGATTCATCTAGAACCTTCAGGTTTCATTATCATTTTTGAATTAAAAATAAACATGATGGGATATAAAAATTATAGCGTAGAATCATTGATCCATAGAGACTACCAAAAATCCCAGGAAGACCCCTTTCATAGAAGAAAATAACATATTTTTTCCTTTAAATTACAATTTTATTGTTATCAATTTCAGATTTCAAGTCAAATTTGATAGATTTGAAGCTATTTTAAAATGAATGTAATAAATATGAAACATTAAAAGGTGTATCATAATTATTTTATCTCTGACCCTCAATAGAACACTTAAAACCATAATAAATAAGAGTGAAAAAATTAGTTTTTAAAAATAGTTTTTGGAATAAAATTTTCCAAGTTGGATTGAAAGATTTTAAACATTTATCATTCACCATTATGTGATCTTCCATTATTTTCTCATCTTTATAATGAATTCCAATAACTCTTGTTTCCATTTCAATATGTAATTGAATATTTTTTGTTAAATAATGATTAATTAATTCCATTTTAGCTTCTAAAATAATAAACTAAAAAATCAATTGATCATAAAAAACATTTCCCAATTTATGTTTTGTGAGTTCTTCCTCATGCATATAGAAACTTTTCTTAACCTTTTCGTGTTCTATTTTAAAATTAGTTTTATAATTTTTTTAAACAAGGAATTTTACCTTGGATATATTAAAATATTTTATCACTTAATTGGAAAAAGGAATGTTTCATTTTCTAATTCACTTTGTTCTTTATATTTAAGTTGATAGACATTTTACTAATTTCTTCAAATTAATTTTTAACAAATTCAAAAAGCCCTTTCCCTTCATTATATACTAATGCAAATAAACTATTATGTTTTTCAACTATTTCAACATTTTTTCCTATAATTTTTCATCACACCAATACATAATAAATCTATCAATTTTCTTATCAAATATACACTAATCAACATATTTTTTACCCCATAAAAACAATGTATAATCAGTGTAAATAGAAACTCTTGATTTGGAAATTGATATGAAAAATTATTGATCCTTTATCATTTATCACTAAAAAACTATTTTTCTTCTTGAGTAAACTTCATGATCAACAACCTAAATCTCATAAATTTTATTATATCTTCTGTATCCATTTTTACATGTGTATAAAATTTGTTGTAATGGAAATTAAAATTTAAAAGTAAATGTATTTAAACCGAAAAAAATTAATTCCAAGAATCATATATTCAGTTAAAAAACTCAAAAATCAGTTCAATAATAAAATTAATAAAATTAATAATATAAAATGTTGAACTAGTATTTGATTCCTAGAAATCAAAAAATAGTTACATGAATGTTTCATATTTTTAGTGCATAAAAGTGGGAATATTTTCCAAAAATAGTACACTTTACAATATTTTGAAGATTTTCATTTTTATGTTTTGTCATGATTTTTGTATCTTATTAAAAAATAATTGTAACACACTTATGTATTCAGAAAAATAAATGCTAAAATTTTGATATATCATTTACTATCAAGATATATTTTTACCAATAGTAATCTTGTACAATGATGGTATGGTCAATCCTATAAAGATAGAATGTTTATAAAAGGATTAATATTTTTTAATTATTTAAAAAAAGTATTTAAAGAATGAAAAAATGAAAAAGTTTTTGATGGTGAGAAATTGAAATAAATAATGACAAGAAAAATGTAATATAGAAGAGGTTTTCAGATTCAAGATAGAAATGAAAAGAACAACTCTAACAATAAATGAATGAGGATATTTTGAGACTATGGTTTTATAATCGAAAATATAACTATTATTAAAATGTATTCTACCTGGATTAAGTTATTGATTACTAATAAATTGATTTATATTCCATATCAAGTAATGAAATCAATTTAGAATTGAAAAATGTGTGATTTTAAATCATTCACTTAACTAGTTGTCATTCAACATACAAAAATTTATTCTACAATGATCATTTCACTAAACATATAGTCTAAAATAAAAATTATTGAACTATTATCTTTTATGAAAAATTGATTAGAATATACTTTCTCTAATCGATGCTCTTGGAATTTTTATTAAGAAGGGAAGATTAATGTTTTCTCTCTTTTCATTACATTAAATGACTCTTGAACCATAAAAGAAAAGAAAACTAATTTGAATGAATTTTTTTTCATGAAATAAAATGTAAGAAAAATATAAAATATACTAAACATTAATAGTTCTCATTCCGAAAATTTATCATCTATAAATAATTTTTAATATTATATAATTAAAAAAAAGTTCACATAAATTGAACAAAGAATAAAATATTAGGAATAAAATAATACCATGTTAAAGAAAATATAATATATTACATATCAGGATCCTCTATTATCCATATCTCTCTTATGTCTTATTTCCTCATTATGTCTCAAAATATTATAAAAAGTTTCGATATTCCCCATGTATACTTCTCAATCATTGACCTAACTAGATCATCAATGTTTAACCAACTCATAAAGTTATCATCATATAATTACAAATATTAACCTATATAATAGATATTCTCCCAATTATTCTAACAATAATTATTTAATCCCTATTTAATATACACTTTAAAAATATAACCCTTATTATATTTTTTACAAAAATATTTTAACCAATATTATCCAATAATCTATTTATTTATATTTTTATTATTTTTATCCCCTTTTTTATTTATTATTTATCCAAACAAATCTTCAAATTTTGTTTCCCTGTGACGACCAAAAATTAATTTTCCTCCAACATTTTATGAAAATATTTTTATTTGAGCACTTTTAATTGACCTAATATACAATTTTTCATGAGTATAACTTTCAATCAATTATTTTAACCAATGACTTATCCTTCTTTATCAGAATATATTGAACCCTTGGTTCATACTTCTTACCTCACTCAACCAACATAGAATTCAATAGTTTATTATATTTATATTAGTTTTTATTTAAAGGAAATGTAAACCACTTATCATTGGAAATCTATTGAATAACACAAAACCTTTACTAGATCCCTATAGGAACATTTTATTTCATCAAGGAATAATAAAAGTAATGAAGCTAACCTATTTATCACTATCTTATCTTTTCAATCTCCATCAAAAAAATTGACTGAGGGTTTCACTTTATCCCATCAATTAACATTATATTTTAATGATAATTCTCAGTCAACCCCATTTTCAATTAGTGGATCATTTTATTGATTTCTCACAATATATATCCATAGATCTAGTTTTTCAATAAAAAAAATTAATCTTGGGAAAAAAACACCTTTATCTATATTTCTTCACATATTTTATCACTCATTATCTTCATCAGTAGTTCTCTACTGGTTCTTCTCTAATTCACTTTGAAAACTATATCTCCCTTGATATAACATCTCATGGAATATCCATAATAGTTTTGTCAGATAAACTTTCATGAGGCTCATTTTTCAATATAAGATTCTCATCCTTGACCCTACAGTCCAAAAATAGGTTCATATCCCTTATTCACCTTATTCTTTTCTATTGGGGACAATATTTATGTGGTACACCCCAATAACTTATTTATACCACTAAATTGATGATCAATTTCTATTAATTCATAAAATAAAGAATTAGAAAAAAAAAGAAACAATGAATAAATTACAATAAACATTGAATATTAGTGAATCAAGATAATATTCAACATAAAATAAAAATAATACTTGATGCTAATAAAGAAAAATTAAATTTGTTTAGAATATAAGGATTTAATAAAGTTTGGACTTTTTTGGCCCTATGTGAATGATAAGAACACTACCCACTCATGTGTATATTAAATATAAAAAATAAATAAAGTAAAATATACAATATAGGAAAAACATATCAAGAATATACTCACTTGGAATCTAAACATGAAGAAAAAAATAATGGAATGGAAACTTACAAATATGAATAATTTACCATATTCTAATGGTCATTTTATCTCACTTTAGAGGATGAATATGCTGCTCTTAGATCTGAAATAATGAAATATCATAGTAAATCACCACGATCACTACCAGATCTATTTAATAAAGATAAAACATACTTCATTGTCAAGAATTGATAATGCAAGAACTCCATATAAAAAGAAAAGGCAGCTGGAAGGACATTAGGCTTCTTTTATGATCTTCATTAAATAATTCTTTGTATAAATTCATTAAGGTTTCACTAAATTAAATGAGATCTAGAAAGGGAGATTATATGAATGAGATAATATGAAATAATGTAACTGAAAGGGAATTCAATTCCCCTGATAGGTGAAATTAAGGAGAAGGTTGAATAACAACATAAAAAACATGAAAATGTTTTACGTTGAAACCAATGAATTACATAAAGGATGTATGGACAACCAAGACCAATCAAATCAGTATCTAATCAATGACTCATAACATCTACAAGAAAAAAAATATCAAGACAATATAATGAGACCATACCAACACCAACACAAATTCCAAGTGTAAGTTTGATGATCATCATTAACACGATCCTGGTCAAAGCTGAAAGAAAAGGTGACCATATCGTATTTTCCAAAGAGATAAATGGATCTAATAATCCTCCTAGATATATATATCTAGTAATTTTATAGTCACCAAAATCATTAGTAAGCTCAGTTTCTAAATATAAATCAGATTTTTATTTAAATTAAGTCACAGATTGAGGTTTAGGTATAGAGGGCTCGATAAGAGCCTCAAATAGGGTTGGTTGATTAGTCAAGACGTTCTCAGTTTGAGGTGTATGATCAATTTAATCTATTAGAAACTTATTTTTAGTATAAATATATTCATGGAATACAATATATTATTTTATTATATATTTTAATAATAAAGTTTATCAATCCATATTTTATAGACATTAACCCCTTTATGGTTGACCAAAAATTTACTTTTTGGAGATCTAGGTTATAATTTCACATTTTTAATGTGGGAAATTAGTATACCTAAAAAATATCAATTTTATATGACTATAGATTAATATTAAACAATTATTTAGGCTATTTTTACTTATTAGTTGTTGGTCATTTAATTATATGATAGACTTTTTTATTTGTATCCTTTAACTAAAAAGATTTGGGTAGGCCCGAACAAGCTAGCATGTTGTAAAGATACTTCAATATGGTGTTGTTCATAATCTTAGATTACCCAATACATTTGGGTGTATCCATAATATTATGGTTCCTAATAGTGTGTTCAAACTGATATAATTATTTGAAATCATTGGACATTTATTCTAACCCATTATCTATTCTCACAGTTTTAATATTTCTTATAATTTGATTTTTAACAAGGGATTTAAATTTTTAGAATGTTTAAAACACATAATATTTATTTCTAAGAATATAAATACAAACCTTATATAAAAATTCATCTATAAAGGTCACAAATATGATCTTCCACCATGGGATGTTGTCCTTGAAGGACCCCAATTTTTATAATGGATATATTCTGGTGGATGACCAGCTTTAAAATAGAACATATTAAAAATAAATATTTTATATTTAATCATTATATAATCCGTAAAAAATGGAATATTATTAGGTGTGATTTCATTCAATAATTCATATTTATCTAATTCTTAAAAAACCTTTCTTATTATATGCCCCAACCCATTTTTCTACAACATGGTATTATCAGTTTTGGTGACATATGTACTTACTATATACCTATAATGGTTCTTCCCATTCAATACATAAATTACATTTATAACATAACCACTAATTTCTATTCTAGAACCTTTATTTATGTCAATAAAACCTAATTCATACTTGAATGTTATTCCTTTCTCATCTATAGATCCTAGGGAGATCAAATTTCTAATTCATTTGGGGAGCGACCTAACATCAAGAAAGGTGAAAATAAAATGGTAATTAATCTAAAATAAGACCAATCCTCTACCCTAGACCTAACATCTCTTATTATTTCAAGGAATAACCTTTAATTCAATTTTTTAAAAAATTAAATAAAAAATATTTACTTGGAAACATGTAGTAGTAACAACTAGTTTCTAAGACCCACTCATTAGTGAGTTCACATATTAACATATTGAGAACTTGAATTCTATGATAACCAGCATCAATAAATTTAGACTGGTCAAATGGTTCATTAAGGTTTTGGTTTTTCTTAGGCTTCCTACATTCTTGTCTAATATGGATAGGATTCCCATAATTTTAACAAGTAACCTACCTAGACTTATAATTAAACCTACTTTATCTAGATTATTTGGTATTTTGGTTATTTCCATTTCCCTTACTATTTGTTTTATTTTATCATTTCTACCCCAAGTTAATAAACTCTCAACCTCAAACATTACCTGGGGTATATTATAAAGTTCTTCAGAAAGTAAAGCTAATTTAACTTCTATAATAATTAAAAAGTCTCTACTATACATCACAGTTTGAAAAAGTGTTATATATGAATTTACAAGATAAATAACATAAATCATATATTGATCTTTATCCTTAAATGAAACATTAATGTTACACATATCAAGAATATTTTTTTTTCAGATTCATCATGATTTTTTGATTGAAGTACAAGAATTTATCTTAAAAGTTAGCATCATATTAATTTTATAAATATGACTATACAACAAAGTAGTAATGTATAATTTCTCTAATTTTAAGAAAATAACCGTAAAAAAATATTTATAAGAAACTTTCCTTGACACTTTTTCATATTAGGATAACATCATGGAGCAATGATCCTTAATAAGAACATCAAAAATGATATATTCATAGGTGGTAGTGGTTTGAAAATCATTATACAATGTTATAATAGGGGTCTTTAGAGATATAAAAGGAATCAATGATTCCTTACTGGAAAAGAAGGGTTATTATCTTGATTCTCTAGAGATTAAAGTCATTTTTATCATTAAATTCATATATTTCATACTTAGTTGATGTTATATTTTATTTATTGGGATCTGATATAATTCTTTTCGGGACAACATTGATGAGATACACCCCTAAGAAATGCCTAATATCACTAAATATAAAATAAGATTTTACTATGTTGTATAAGATATAATAAGAACAATGAAAGAATTTAAACTATCATAATAAATGTGGAATCTTAGTTAATCGATATGATATGAAAATAATAATAATAAATAATACCATATGTAATAAAATAAGATTAAAAATAATAAATAATGGAAGGATTTAATGTTAATTGAACTATTGTGTTCCTATATTCATGATATGAAAACCACCCAATCACATATATGTTAAATCTAAAAAATAAATGGATTACACAAGATATAATCTAGGAAAAAAGATCAATAAAATAAGTACTTGGAAGCTGAACTCAAAGAAATGATAAAAATGAAATGGGGAATTATAAATCTAGACAAAATAACACTATATTTGGATACTTTGTTTCCTATTTATTGGATGATGATAGTTTCCCTAGATTTGGAATCATACAAGAAAAGAGAAACTTTCTTAAATCTCCATAAAATCTCCTACACTAGGATTAAGAAAACTTCTTGGGCAAAATGGGATGATTTCAGAACTCCATATAAAAAACAACATGAGTGGTTTGTAAGATGATAAGATTCTATTATGATATCTCTTGAAGAGTTATTTACATGAATTTAGTAGGGTTTCACAGGACCTGATGAGATCTAAATAAAGAGATGATCGGAATGAGATAATCATGAATAATGTCATAGTAGGGGTAATCAATCCCCCACCATAGGTGTAATAGATGATCATGCGACATAGTAGCATGAAAAAACAGAAAAAAGTAGTGCGGCTCATCCAAACAAGCTAAGAATCGTAAGAAGGACACATGGATGGAGAAGATAAATCAAATGGAATAACTAATCAATTGCTTAGAATATCCCTAAGAAACAAATGAGGATCAAGCTAGTAGAAGAGGACCATACCAGTGCTTGTATAAATCCTTAGTGAAAATCCCAATAGGGAATCTCGAATCAGATAAAGAACCCAAAAAATTAGCCGAGTCTATAAAAAATAAATCATAAATATTAATTGAGCATAAAATTAAAATTTCATGATATTTAAATGAGTAATAAAAATGGAATAATTTTTAAGATATAATTTAATATGGAAATTAAATTCATAAATCTCCACCATTTTCATATAAATATGGTGTTTTTCTTTCACAAAATGTAATTTAATTGGAATTATATTCAATATATCTATTTTTTTTGAATTTGGACAATATCAAGACCTTAATCAAACAATCTGTAAAATTATTTTTAGTGTGTATCTTATTTACACACACCATTCTGTATTTAATAATTTCTATAATAAAATATAATCTAATTTTAATATGTTTTTATGTACCATGGAAGACCAAATTATTGGATATATAAAAACTAGACTAGCTGTTAGAATAGATTACAATAACATAATTATAATGTGAAATTATAAAATTCTAACTGTTCAACCAAATTGATTCCTTAACAACCTCAATAAGAGAAATATACTTGGCTTCAGTGCTCGAGTATCCTAGAATAGACTACATATGGAAGTGACCTGAACTAACCTAAAAGAAAACCCTCCCTTATTTGAAATACATTACAATTAAACATCTCAAATCTGGAGAATCTATTATGGTGGATTGTTGGGAGGGGGGATATCAGCTTCTAGAACCACAACTGTGTAGGGTATGTGCTAGGCTACCCAAGATTTCAGACGTGAGAGGTGTCAATCAAAGAATCTAGTTGATAACTATCCATAATTCAGGCTATGTTGGACCCCCACAAAAAGTGTTTTTTTCATTAATTTCTAGAGAGGATGTTGATGAATCATGTATCTTCATAGGCCTCACACTAGGAACATTTTCACAAAAGTATTACAAGCATTTAATTGAATGTATCTCATAACCATGATCCTTAGGGAGATATACTTGGGTACCAAGAAATTCAAATTATATATAGCTTCATAATATGTTTCATTTGCAACTAGGCAATCTCTATAGATAAAAAAATGAATGGTGATGGTATTTTCCTTATATCCAGGTGCTCATGCCTCAAGGGCCACAAGGAATAATCAACTAAGCACTTGTTCTTTAAAAAAATCAGGAGATAAGGTTGTGGAAGATTTTAGGTGAGTTCACTAGTTTCCCCTCACCTATGAACTCGATCAATGGTTTTATTCACCTTTGGTACAATGGAATGAGTTCCAACAATATTGAGAGGAAGGAATAATCTCTTCTCCTCATGGTGGGTTATTGGTGTATCTGGGAAGCATGCAACTAGGTCTGGCACAATGACCTCCCTTCCTCAAAAATGAATTTGATATCTTGGTTTCATTTCCTCACCATGGAGATATCATATATTTTGAAACACTAGTATGAGGATCCCCCCTTGATTAATATTTTTTGAATAATGGTTCTTTCCCTCCTTCCAGCCATGCCTCCCAAGGCCATTGGATCTTATATAACCCTCCACTATATGTAATCAAGCTTAAAACAGATGAATAATGTTGTGGAGGTACCATGCGAGGGGGGGTGTATGAGATCAAAAGGGTTTTCTACACCTAGATTTCAGTTTTTCTTACGGAAAAAAATATTTATTAGGTGTAAAGGAAAATTCCATTCTTAATATCGTTTTAATTTTCCATTCTAAATCCATTACCTTAGAAGATTTTGAATTAGACTCCAAGATAAAATATTACTCTCTCAAAGGTCTCATCTACACCCCATATAAGATTACTTATTAGATCCAAAATTGCAAGAATTACATCAACATTAGGATAAATATTTTTCAAAGTGGCGTGAATGGAATAATATTTCTAATTTTTTTCCCCTTGGGTATCCATTGACTCCCCTCTTGTGTCCTACTCCAGCCCTGGATCTCTCCCTTTATGATGTGATCACCATGTTATTGAGGATGCCCTTTGTCTTTAATAATATAGTAATACATTATCATCCTCCACATTTCCCCTCTATTATCAAAATTGTTGTTGTTGTTGTTTTTTGTTTTAAGGAAATATTTAAGGGAACTCAAATGAAGCTTTCCTGAATTAGACATAAATATTCATAATGTGTAAATAATAAAATCTATATCTAATCTAGTGTAGATAATTCCATACATTATGCTACCAATATTGCTATTATAAGTGATTTTATACATGTATTCAACATTAAAATTTTCTACAAGTGATTATTATAATGAAAGATTAAAGTACTATGAAAAAGGATCAATAGTAGGATGATAATATTCATGAAGACATCACTTAATAACTTTAAAAATGAAATCATTTTGATAAAATTATAATAGTTTCTTATTTCTATCTCTAAAAATTCCCATTCATAATTTTTTTTTCTTTACCATGGCCTTTAATTTCAAAATAATTCTGCATTTGACATTTAAATTACATAATGAGTTTCATATATTCTCATATGACCATCATGTCACCAATATAAATAAGTAAACAAATCATGGAGTTTAAAAAAAAATTAAAATACAACCATGCTTAATATTTTATCATACTAAACAAATTACCACGCATAAATAAATAAAATTTTCCAAACCGTTATCTTGAGGAATGTTTTAAACCATAAAAATATTTTTTAAAATACATAACTCTTTCAATATAAACTTATTCATATAGCATTTAAGAGGCTTCATATAAAATTTATCTTTAATATCATCATGAATAAAAATTGTTTTAACATCAACCTAATCAATATGATATTCATGGTTAGTATAATATTAATTCAGTAATATAATAAATGAATTATTTAAAGCATGAGAAAATATTTCATATTATAAAATTCCCTCTCATTGGATGAATCCCTTTTATACAAGTCTAGATTAAAACATGATCTTAATATATCTTGTGCTATCTTCGTTTATTTTGAATATCAATTTACATATTGTAACATTAGAAATGGGTGGCTTCTTAACAATATACCAAGTGTTATTATTTTTTAAGGAATTCATATCATTATCCATGGAATAGATCCAATGCTTGTAATCCCTATCATCAATAGATTTATTTTATGTTTTAGGATCATCATCAACAAGATCCTGAGAAATGATGAAGGAAAAGGTGGCCATATCATATTAGCTAAATTGAGTAGGATGTATAATAATCCTCTTAGATATATCTCTAGTAATATGATAGTTACCGTAAATATTAAGAGGTTCACTATCTAACTCTGAATTAGAGTTAAACAGAAATTGAGTCACATGATGACATTTAGGTGGAGTGGGCTTGATAGGACCCAAAAAATATAGCTTTTTGATCAGTATTGATACTCTTAGTATGAGGTGTATGATCACTATCATCAGTGAGAGAATTGGTTATAAGATAAATAGATTCATATAATACAAAATTTCAACTTATTATACATTTTAGATAATCGGGATTATAAACCAACAATTTATAGCCTCTAACCCCATCTAGGTAGCCCAAAAATATCTATTTGAGATATTTGGGTTCTAATTTTTTAGTTTTAACATGACCATAATAAGTACACCTGAAAAATAACAAATGGTTGAAGAAATGAGGATTATTATTCCAAAATTATTATGTAGATTTGAAATTATTATGATTTTATGGAAATTTATTTTTAAGATAGACTGCAATAGTTGTAGTCTCAACCAAAATTTATTTGGGAAAGCCTAAACATGATATAATGTTGTAACCCACTCCAATATAAAATGGTTAATCTACTTGACCAAACCATTATGTTTTGGAGTGTCCTTAAAACTATAGTGTCTAATTATGCATTTTGTTTCATAAAATTATTTGGAATTAGTGTATAATTATTCCAACCCATCATATGTTCTCATAGTTTTAATCCTTATTCCAAATTGATTTTCAAAAATGGATTTTTCTTGTTTTGAATGTTTCAATAACATCATATTTATTTCTCATTATACAAATTCTAAAAAATTAGGGAAATTCATTTATGAAGGTCTCAATGTATAAACCTCCACCATGGGTGGCAGTCCCTGATAGATTCGATAAGTTAGAATGGATATATTCTTGTGGATGCCTGGGTTTAAAAGTGGTACTATTAAAACTAGAAATTTTAGATTTAATTTTAACATAATCCTGAAAAAATAAAATATTAATATCTATGTTGTCATTCAATAACCAATGTTTACTTTATTCCTCAATTCCATTTGAGCTATCATGCATCAACCTCCTTTTTATGACATGATTGTATCAATAGATTTAATACATTTACTAACAAACTACTTATAGTAGGTATTCCCACTCAAAACATAAATTCCATTAAAAAATAACCTCTAATAACTATATTAGATATTTTTTATGATCTTAATACAGGAAAATTAATACTTCAAAGTAAATACTTTCTAGTCTAAAACACCTATGGAGATTAAATTTATATCCAAGATAGGGACCCACCTAGCATTATGATAGATGATAGTCAAAGGTTCATCAAGATTAATTAAAAAAGATCCTCTACTCGGGACCTGATATCACTAATTTGTTTCTAAGAATAACTTCTCATTATACTCTTTTATATAATTCAATAAAATTCTCTCTTCCGAGACACGTGTGAAAGTAACTACTCGAGTCTAATACCCACTCATCAATGAGTTCAAACCTAGAACCATTGGGGACTTTCGATCTATCAAATACGGTATATAAAATAAATACTCATCTTGTATATCATTAGGTTTTTGGTTCTTCTTGGGCAACCTTTATTCTGGTCTAATATGACCAGTCTTCCCACAGTTGTAAAAGGTAACCATCTTAGACATAAACTTATACCTACTTTATCTAGAATTTTTTTGATTAGGGTTCTTTCCATTTACTTTAATATTTTCATTCATATTATTTTAGTTTTTAGGTATACCCCTCATAAACAAATTCATTTCCATAGACACTACTTTAGATTTATTATGAATTTCCATTTAAAGTAAATCTGATTTAACTTCTTTGAGGTTTAAATTACATTGACAATATATCAATGCTTTAACAAGAGTGTTATATAAATTTTTATAATGAAGAAGAAGGATATTATATTGGTCTTCATCATAAAAAACAATAATTCTATATAGATCAATTATAAATTTGTTAAATTCTTTAAGATATGAGTTTATTGAAGTGCCATAACACATCTTAAAAGTAAAAATCCTATGTTTATTATAAATACGACCAAACAATGAATTATTCATGTATAATTTCTAAATTTTTTACCAAATATAAGTAGTGAAAGATTTGAAATAAACATCCATTAATACTTTTTTAATAAATGATAAAAAATGGAGCTATTATATTTAATAATAACATTGACAGAGATATCTTCACAGTTGTTAGTGGTGTGATGATCATCAGTATGAGTTACAATGGGTTTCATAGGGATATGTAAGGCATCGATGATCCCTTACTGTACAATCAGGGATATCATCTTGTTTCTAAAATATTATAATTTTCACCATCAAATTTCATTATTTCATACATATTTTATGTCATCATTTTTTATGATGCCCAAGTATCAATATTTTTAGGAAAAAATTGATATGGTACACCCCCAAAAATAAAATAGGATAACTAAATAGATGATTAATTTCTACAAGTCATTGAATATAGAATAAGAATGATTAAATTATGACAAAATTGATAATAATTGTAATGCCCTAACCCTAGTTACCCAGATTTAGTGCATTATTACATAATATTGGCATGATCATGAGGGATCAAATACCGAATTACCGACTAGTTTAGTAGCCTAGGAAACAGGATACACACACAGGTTCAACATTACAACTTAAAATGAAATACAACACTAATTTTTTTCCATTAGAAACATCCAATCCTCATAAATTATGCCTGCAAGTCACTCATAACTAACTTCTTTATATACTAGGAAAATGAAACATAAGAAAGGGGTGAGATCAAATGCTCAGTAAGAGTACGAAATACAGTGGAATATAACATAAACATTAGGCATGGTAAATAATTGAAAACACATGACATAACAAATAATAAACATGAACAAATTATGGTAGAAATACGAGCTAAGTAAATAATTCCATAATAAAACATAATCATAGTTATTCTACTAGTCTAATAACAACATGAACCATCAATATTATTTTCATAACGAGGGAATGTTTAATACCGCACATTCGGAAACATATTATCAAGGCCTTGACCAAGTCATCTAAAAATGATTTAAGACTCGACCAAAACCATATATCAAATTGGGAAAGGCTGGGGCCAATTCCACATCAAATTGTCTCATGAGACCTACCGATGCATTGAGAAGCTATAGCGGGCTCCACCCATCATATACTAAGTCCAATACATTTCTCATATGAAAATGTTGGAACATAACATAAATATTCATATTACAACTAGCATATGAAATGTCAATACATTAACCATAAATCATGAATGGTATAAAAATAACACATACATATTCAAACATATCACAAAACCATTACCAAAATATAGAATATTTGAATCATAATAAATCAAATTCAAAAAAGTTTAAAATCCATCCAAGCATGGTGACATAGATGAAATGAAAACTATTTGAAAGGAATACCTCTTTCTATTTTAAACCATTTAACAGTTAAATAATTATAAAAGAAAACATTTATTTTCAAAATATTCTTATAATCTTGTAATGGAAGATTTTATGATGTTATAATGGAAGAAAAAAGCTACACCCACCGTATAAGATAAAAAAACATTCTTACCTTAATTTTTTCAAAAAGGTTATAAATTAACTTGTTAGGAAAATGATTGAAAGATTCGTTTCAAAACATATAAGGTCAAATAACGGTATAAATGAATGAACCCATAGTCTTGTAAATAGTAAAAATTATTCAAAATAAATTTTTATGAAAACATGGATGTGGATGATCAATAGTTCCCAGTAGATACTTACATAAAAACAACTTCGGATAATAAAGTGATCGTGAAATTAACCCTTACCTCGTGTCCGACTTGACCTATTTATTCTTTGATCGCCTGAATAATAAAATAACGTTAATTTATACTTGATTCAGAACCTTTTTCAAATTTATTATTCAATTTACATCACTTATTATTATTTTATAAACATTACGAAATCATTTTAGTTAATAATAGTCATTTTGTTGATATTTGGTACTTGAGTCAAAAGTAAACTTCTTATAATTACCTGTTATCTATTTGGTCAAAATTAATTTATATCTAGAATGATATTCATGATTTAGATATCATATATATCTTATATATATAGTATAAATATGTATTTATAGAAATACATAACATTTGGATATAAGAAATGAAATGCACTATTTATGGAGACGGTAAGCCGTATATACACATAAACACTGCATTAATTTATATTTTGTATTTTAATAGAATTAACACATAATGATACATAGGTATATTATAATTCCAGTATAATATCATATATAATATAATTAACTCCATCCTTTACAAGTTCCACAAAAGGCAATAATGAGTCATATCACTTTGAGGGGGCGGTAGTCCGCATTTCCTCAAATGAAATTATCGCGTTTACCCATAATAGAAACCATAAAGATATTATATAAATGGAAAATATAGAATAATAAAGAAAAAATGAACATAATATATATCATATATAAATAAAGTTCCATTTTAATGGCCACCTTGAGAGGTGGTAGGAGATAATTGAACAATCATCGTTTCGTGAGGTGTTAGTTTTCCATCCACAGAAACAGTGTGTTCTTTACCCATTAGATGGAGGTGTGTGTAAGTGTAGTTTGAATACTTATCATAAAAAAATAAACGTATGTTGATTATACTGGTGTAGTTATAAAATAAATGAATAAAAAGAGTTTAGGGGTTGGAGAACTAAAATAAAAGAAAAAAAGTTAAGAGAAACCATTACCTTTAATTTGGGTAACTCACTTTGGTTTGAACCAAAAGGACTTCTAGAAGTGAATTATGCCTAAGTTTAGGCTAATATGTGGAAGATAGGGATTTTTAGAGCTTATTTAGGTAGGTTTTGGATGAGCCAACAGGCTTGAGAGGTGTGAGAAATGGGTTAGAAGTGGTGTCCTTTTATAAGGGAGAGGAGGGGCTCTTTAGGAATGTTTGAAAATGTTATTTTATTATAAACTTATCTTCGGTTTGAAAAGGTCCAAAACTCATTAATGTCAAACATAAGATGAATCATGTTTGAAATAAAATCATCCAACAAGAATTGGACAGGTTTTGGATATTATTTTAATATTAATAATCTTATTTAGTTAAATCATTTATTAATGAGGTGAATACAACATCATTATTGTGTCATAAATAATTTAATTTATTTGATGTCTAAAAATTATAAAAAAATACCATCTAATAAATATTTTTACCTTTCCAATGAATATTTATAGTCGAAAACATGACTTATATAACCCCATGTAAAAATTTATATACTAATAGATATTTTTTAATGTCATTTTGTCTTTACTTTAAGTTAATTAAAATAAAGTGTAATTATCATTCTTAAGTGGCTCCATGGGGTCCCAAAATCAACCCAAGGATTCCCATGGTCAGCCATGACTCATCCAATAAGTTTAGGAAAACTATTAAGATAATTTTATATTTTTATAATATTCTTTTTACCTTGAATTACCCTATTTACTATTAACCACGTTAAATAAAAGTCAAACATTACTATTCACCAAAAATTATTTTCATCTTATTGAACCACATTTTACTTACTAATAACAACCATGTATGTAGGATTTTCAAAATTCAATTCACATAAGTGATAAAATTTCATTTTAATGAAAAATTCAGTTTTTTAACTATTACTAAGTGGTTTTACTATTCATCAAAAATTCATGTTTTTCATAAAAATAAAAAAAATTCAGCCTAAGATATATTTGATATTCCGAATTAAAAAATGATGTCTATTTTACCAATTTCAAAACATATAAGCTGAATTAATTAATTTAGAATTAATTCCCATTGTAAAAACAAATAGCGTGTTTTTAAGAAATAATAACTATCAAAAGATTGACGCCTGTTTATGTATAATTTCAAGGTGAAATTAATTCCAGTGACCAACATTGGATTTTATGTTAAAAATATAATATAATTATACTTCAAAACCATTATAATTTATAATTGAACACTATAAATAATTTTTATTAAAAATGTTGTTTTCAATTAATATTTATTATTTTTCACTATTCACCCAAATATGAAAGTTATCAGAAAAATACCAAATATTTATCGAAACTAATTTTTTATGTCTCGATTCTAAATAAGAAGTTTAGTTTTTTCCAAATTGAATATATAAAAGTGTCAAATATTGTCTTTAAAAAGGTTCTCCATTAAAAGGTGGTAAAACTGCATTTTTTTAAAAAATACTTCTTTTATGTAAAACAATTTTAGTTTTTCCTTATATTATGTCTAAAAAATAGAAAATAGAAATGTTAAAATTATATGGGATATATATAATATTTAAAATGTGATTATTACTATTGATAACTTCTTTTTAAATGGCTAGTTTGATAGGCTGTGGTGCGCTTGAACTCGGTGTTGTGTGAATCGCACACTATTGTATTATTTAAAGAGAAACATATTGTGGAAGCTCAGGGTGTTACATTATTCCCTCTAATAAATTTCAACCTCTCAATTTCAAAATTTTCTCCGAAAATACAAAATTAAAAATAGAAAATACCTTAGTGGAAAATCCACATCAGAAATACGGTTAATAATATTTAGTCTTAATAAGCGGGAAAAGGAAATGAAAAAGTCACCACCAAATTATGATCTCGATTAGAAGAACATTGGTGGTAATTAGAGATTCATAATTGGAGAAAAAACATAAATATTTATAGCGAATGATTAAGGTTATCAATCATAAACAAGTGTAAAATTGAGGGCCTCAAATGCATCAATCTATGATGATTTAAAATTTCACCTGTTTAACAAAACATAATGTATTAGGATTACACATTTTTTGTTTTAATAACTCTTCCTTAATGTTTAATAATTAATTTCATCATAGCATAAGAGAGAGAAAAAAATATACTTGACAAGTAGAGTTACGTCCTTTAACTAATTTCTACCACAAACTTATCTTTCACTCCAAAAGATAATAAAACTCAAAAATATTATATTTATCCTAATCGTATATGGTTCCAAACATATAACATGAAGAAAACAAATTTATAATAACCAGGGTCTTCCTGTAGGCTAGTTCTAGGTCATAAAGCCTTGTTGCACTTTCATTGTGGGTTTGATTCCTGCAACTTTGCCCGACGCTACGGGTTATAACCGACCCGCAAGTTGTCCTTTTTCTAAAACTATAGTATTATAATATCCCAAAAACAATCTTAAGAAATAATATCCAAAGTTCAACTTAATACATTCCAACCATTATAGCTATCCCAAATAATTCTATCCAAATTCTCTCTAAAAGGTCTCTAAATTCCAAAAATCAATTGTAACATCGGATTCCCCAAACAACATAAAGCTTCTATTATTGTTACATAATGAAAATATGATTACCTTCATCATATTAAAATATTACTCAAAACAAAAAGTACTACATTACAATCCTTATATATATCAAATTCTTCTTATAACCAAAAAATAATTCTTGAATCCAAACACACAAATACATTAATTATTCCACTTGAACTGTAGTTACAACATAATCTTGACCTTTCTCCCTCACCCTTTTCTGAGGTATTTTTCCTTGGCACTTTGGATATTCATTTTTATAATGAACCATTTCTCAAAAATTGTAGCATTAAACATTGACAACCTCTTTCGTTCCTTTACATTCACCAGAAAGATGGCCTCTCTGTCCACATTTGTAGCACACTCCTTTTCTTTTTTGACAGGCTCCATGGTGATTCTTTCCACAATTATCATATGGTGGAAACTCAACTCTTTCATTCTCCCCTATTTCATTATTCCCTTTCCAAGAGTGTTCAACAGATCTCTTCTTTTCTTAGTTTTCTTTAAAATCATAAAACTTAGAGAATTTTTTTTCTATCTTGATTGCACATGAATCAATATCTTCATATGATAAAAATATTGTGAGACTAATGATCGATGGAGAAATGGTTTCAACCAATAAAATAATTGATCAATCATGCTCCTTGGGTTACGTATATAATATGCATCATTCCTTGATAACCTTGTAATGTTAACTTCATACTTTGTGACATTCTCATCTTCTTTTTGCCTCAGACTCAGAAATTGCCTTTATATATCCGCTCGATGGTCACAAGGAAAGTATTTTTCTATGAAAATCTCTTTAAACTCCCTCCATTCCATACATGAAACTTATTCATCCTATTTTGTGTCTTGAATTAATGACCACCATTGATCTGCATCTCCAGTGAGGTGATAAACTGTTATGAAAACTTTTTTCCTTTTGCTACTCCTCAAAGCATGAAATATTTTCTATAAGAAACTTATCCATTGATCATATACAAGTGGATTTTTATTCCCATTGAGTGTTGGTGGTTGTTGATTCATGAATCGGTCTAACATTGATCCTCGACATTGTGGATCAGGGTGCTCCATACAGGTAAGGTTATTATTCATAACCTTAGTGAGTTGTGTCAATATGGTCACAAGCTGACCGGCACCCGTTTTATAACCAGGTCCACTATATTTATCTTTAGTAGGAGGGAAATTCATAAATGGATTACATGCGTTGATACAGTTTCCATTCCCTCCACTAGGCACCATTTAAAAATAATGGCATACACTAGATTAGTTTATGAATCAAAAAACATAATTCAAAACTTGTAAAACACTTAACATAAATTTAACAGTTTATAGATATAATCCATAATCATAAAAATGTTTTCTTTGAGGAGGTATATTCTCATAAATCCTTAATAATGTATTGTAAAGAAAATGTGAGTTATCCTATGCATGTCCTATTGGAGTGTCGTATCCTAGAGTGTAGAAAGGCCCATTGTCGTGTACCAGGATACCCCAGGCCAATCCCAAAACTCCTTGTCAGAGTTTTCACTCCTAGGTACATCTGTGCCAGAGCTGCCTCTACCTGCTCGTATCCAGACAAGGATGTATTGCTCGGAAAATACACAAAATCTCTACATTACCTAAATTCTAGTAAGTTCTTCTATACTAATCCTAAAAGTATATCTTATGTTAATGTGATCTAATCCAAGTTTATCTAAATCTAGTTTCCAAGGTTTGTACTAAACTTCCTCTAATAACAACTGCAACTCCCCAACCATAGTTACCCTGAGTCGGTGCATTATTACATAATATTGGCATGATCACAAGGGATTAAATCCCGAAAGACCGATAATATTTGTAGCCTTGGAAACAAGATACATAAATAAGTTTAACATTACAACTTGAAAAGAAATACAATACTAATTTATTTCACTAGAAACATCCAAACCTCCTAGACTATTCCTGCAAGTCACTCATAACTTAATTCTTCATATCCTAGGAAAATGAAACATAAGAAAGGGGTGAGCTAAAATATATAGTAAGGTTAAGCAATACAACGGAAGATAAAATAAACATTAGGCATTGTGAATAATTGGAAACACAAGCCTTTACAAATAATAAACACGTACACTTTCTGGAAGAAATATGAGTTGAGTAAATAATGCAATAATAAAATATAGTCATGGGTATTCTAGTAGTCGAATAACCACTTGAACCATAAATATTATTTTCATAATGAGGGAATGTATAATGTTAGACATTCTGAAACATCTTTTCAAGGCCTTGACCAAGGCACTACTACAAAAACGGGCAAGGGAAGCACCACCTTATACCAGCGCTAAGTAAAAACTGCTGATAAAGAAACCCTGTATCAGCGCTAAAATTTTAGCGCTGATAAAGGGACCCCTTATCAAGGATTTTATAGCACTGATAGAGGGACTCTTTATTAGGGCTAGAAAAGCGCTGATAAAGAACCCTTGTATCAGCGCTAAAATTTTAGTGCTGGTAAAGATGCCCCATATCAGAGCTAAAATTTTAGCACTGATAAAGGGTAACCTTTATCAGCGCTAAAAAAGCACTAATAAAACGACCCTTTATCAGCACTAGAAAAGCACTGATAAATAATCCCTTTATCAGTGCTAAAATGTTAGCGCTGATACAGGAAGGATTTACTAGTGCTTTTTTAGAACTGATAATGAGGACCATTTTCAGTGCTAAAAAAGCACCGATAAAGGATACCTTTATCAGGGAATTTTTAGCACTTATAAAACCTTAGTCTATTTTTTATAAAGTTCATCGCACAGTGCCCTCATTTTATCGCAACCTAAATCTCTCGCCATACTGGAACCCTATGACTCCCCTCCACCGCCCGCTTAGTTCACGTTGTCGGACCTCCGCCGCCCTCGAGCTTCTTGTTGCCGGAACTCCGACACCTGCTGATCTTCATGTTTTTGGACCTCCACCGCCCTCGAGCTTCGCTTTGCCGGACCTCCTCTGCCCACAATGCCCTCGAGCTTCGCATTGTCAGACCTCCGCCGCCCGCTGAGATTCACCTTGTTGGACCTCCCTTTAAGGCATGTTTTCGAAATAATTTTTTAATATTGTTCTCCTCTCCCATCACACATATCTATATATTGATTTGGGATGATAGATTTAATGGATATTTTAGTTTTTTATGGTTGTAGGCTACATGATTCATCCTTTTCTTCTTCATGTTTGTCTCTAGGGTAATGTCCCCTGTCGAAGCTCGATTTTGGTCCAACTTCTTCTAATGGTTCTAGAATTATTATTCTATAAATCATACCACACTATTAAAAAAAATTTAATTGGAGGTTTGTGATGTGAGGCTTGCCCATAAATGGTGTTCTAGTGGATTTTGTGTTGAATTATTTCATCCCTAGGTTTCATTTCCTTCATTGGTGATGATTCTGCTTCATCATAGATTCATGAGTGTTCTTCCTACATATTGTGATGGGGTTCTTGGGGGTGATCATCCAATATATTTCTATTACTCCTAAGGTATCACCTTTTTTCTAATGACTATGGTGGGTTTTTAGGTGATTTGGTATTTTTTTATTCCAGATCCTATAAACCATTCAATTTGACGGTGGTATGGCTGGATATGTTATATAAATTCTTCCAACAATCACCTATATGAGGTGTGGATTGATTTATAGAATATATATTCTTTGATTTAAATATATTATTAGGTTATGTTGGGTTGGAAATGGGTGATCAGGTTCCTAAGGTGGTGAATTCTTTTTTGTTATCTTGTTAGTGAAGTTGTTGATGATGATGTTGATCAGGCACATCACAGTGCAGGTATCAAGGCATGAGTATCATCATGATTTGAGGCATGATTCAATAGCATATTTTTTGTTTGAAATTTGAAATTAGTGGTATTTTTTGGGGTATTTTTTATAATTTCACATACAATTTGAACATATGTGGCTATGAAATATTTATTTTTTCTTTTATCATTACTCCATTGTTCTAGGATTTTCTACTAGTATAGTTTTTTTACTATAAATCAAAATATGGAATATTTGGGGAATGTTTGACATGGGTTTATTTTATTTAAAACGAATGGTTTATTCATGTAAAATATCTCTTGAGAAACCTAGTATTGGTAGAAATATTAATATTCTCATCATCAATTGCGATCAATGAGTTTACACTATCAGAGTGAAGTTTATGAAAAATTTATGGTCCTTCCCACTTGGATTCCAGTTTCACTAGATTCCTCTTAGGTATCATAGATTCCCTTAGCTCCAACACCATGTCACCATAAAGTAGGGAATGAAGGATAACCTTTTTCTTTAAGTACAACACCACCTGGTTTTAATGCATTTTTAGGCCATCCAATGCTTGAACCCTATTTTCATCAAGGGGTTCCCCTCTTTATTCCTTCGTGCTATCTAAGTGACTTTGTCTGGCAGTGCACTTGTATGACATGATGCCTAGAGCCATATCCTACCCATCATTATTATCTTCATATGTAATTCTCATGGTCTTAGTGCCCATGTTAAATCAGACTTCCTCACCATAGAAATCAAAAAGCATAATATCATTGTTGTTGTTATCAAATAACACAAAAAACCCTATAATAATCATTGAATTCTCTTAGAATATTAAGTTGCATGGATTTCTACACTATAACCCCTCCAACAAACACAAATGGGTATTTTGGCACAATAAATATGTTGTTGAGACTGTTCAAGATTACAATCAGTTCATCACTACCAAGGTGTCCAACAGTGACACCTCCTTCTTTATGACTTTTGTTTTTGGAAGCTATGACTCTCTGCAAAGGGAATCTCTATGGAGTGAACAAAATACCTTCGATCTTGGCTAGCATACATTGTTTGTTGGGGGTGACTTTAATTTCATTTCCTACCCAATGGAAAGGAAAGGTAGAATCCCATTCCAGAGGAAGACCATCATGGAGTTTTTTCAGTTCATGGCTGGGAAGGGCCTCATTGATCTCAGCTTCTCAGGTGACAGTTTCACCTGGTGCAACAACTGCAAGGGCCATCGCCGCTTGTGGAGTCTATTTGCTAAGTGTCTATCCAACATGAAATCCACTAATCTATTCTCAAATACGATGTTTTTCCATATTGCTTGATGTATTTTGAACAACTCCCCTCTTGGATTCCATTTCTTCTTGGCATGATCATCAGGAACAGTTTCACTTCCACTAGTAGTGGGTTAACATCCTAGGGTACCAGGACATGGTCTGTGAAATATGGAATGAACCCTTGTTGAAGTATTGGGACACTTTGAACCTCAGTGACCGGACCTCGAACCCCGATAGGTGCGTGTCTGCCCCTTCCTCCTCAGTAACCTTCACCACCTGAGACTACTGTAACACCCCGAGATTTTATGAAAAATATTCTTTTCATTAATGTCTTGTGTTGTACGCTACACCGAAAGGAGCTTTCACAACATGCATCCTTGACTTTCCTTGCATTACACGCAATCGCGACCTTCCTCGATAGCGTGTGTAGTACGCAATAACGAGTTTCACTAAACAACGATATGCTATTAAAATATTATTAAAACTAGCCGTTATTAATAGTCATAACCAATTTTTGAAATTTTATAAATTTTATTTTTCAAAATGGACTTCATTTTTGGATTCGGAATATTAAAATTAGCTTAGGGTAAAATTTTGGTACTTTTCAGATAACTTTCATATTCTGATAAATAGTGAAAATTGCTAAATTTTAATTAAAAACAATTTCTTTAATAGAAATAATTAATTGTGATAAATTATTAATTTGAGTGGTTTTAAAGTATATTTAGAATATATTTTTACAATTTAATACAATGTTGGTCATTAGATGTAATTTCACATTTAAACCAGACATAAACAAGTGTCAATCTTTTGATATTTATTATCTCTCAGAAACACGCTATTTGTTTTGACGACGAGAATTAATTTTTAAATTAATTAATGTAACTGATATGTTTTGAATTTGGTAAAATAGACATCATTTTTGAATTCATAATATCAAATATAGCTTAGGCCTAATTTTTTGTATTTTTCTAGAAACGTTCATTTTTTGATGAATAGTGAAACCACTAAGTGGTAGTTAATAAAACTGAATTTTTCATAAAACTTAATTTTACCACTTCTGTGAGTGGAATTTCGAAAATCCGAGAGACACGGTTAATATCAAGGACTAAAATGTGGTTCAATGAGATGAAAATAATTTTTGATGAATAGTAACTTTTGACTTTTTTTTACCACGATTAAAAGTAAATAGGGTAATTAAGGGTAAAAATGATATTATTATTACCCTAACACATGTCCTAATTCTATTGGATAAGTGTAATTCGACCAAAAACAACGTCAGGAATAAAATATGACCATTTATTCCCACTTGGATTAGATTAGGACATTTATTATTAATTTATTTAAAGAAGGGTTAAAATAGTTAAAATCAATGTTTAATAAGTAAATCATTTTTAATATAGGGTTTTTCATGAGATAAATTCGACTATAAATATTAATTAGAAAGATAAAAAGATTTCCAACATAATTATATTTTATTTTTAATTTTTAGACATTAAATATTTTAATTTATTTATGACACAACGATGATGCATTAATTACCTTTTAAAGAAAATATTAACATAATTGATGTTATAAATGCCCAAATAAATGTAATTTGAGACTTTTTATGACTTAAAATAATTTTATAGGTTAATATGACATGTGATTGTTGATTTAAGTAACTTGGTTCGAACGTATCATTCTGTTATGAATTTCATAAAAATCATGTACCAAATAGTGTCAAAATTGACATAAATTAGATTTTAAAACAAATATTATATTATTAATTGTTATTTTATTCCTAAAAATATAAGGTTAGGCCAAATGACTTATATACAGTTATATATATTAATAATAAACAACTTGGGGTTCGTTTGGCTTGATATAGTAAGTTTATTAACCATATAGTGTAAGAAAACAAAAAGACACGGTAAAAGTTAAATTATTTCACTTAGAGTTAAATCTAATTGATAAGGTTAAAATAATAACCTAAACTTGTCTAAATCCTATTGGATGAGAGGAATTCGACCCATATCCACTTTATCTTTGAAATAAAACCCTTTGGAACCATTATAAACCGAATTTTACCTTAATATAAAATAATATTTTGAGGTTTTCCAAAGGTGCCCCTCTCCTCCCTTATAAAAGGGGACCTCCTCCCTCTCCTCCTCACACCAATTTGAGCATTCAAGCTCAGCCAACCCCTGAAAAAATCTCTTCTGCACTTCCCTAGTATCATCCTAGAGGTTCTGGTCTTCTTCAAAGACCATCCTTAGTTCATTAAGTGGAGGTTAAGAAAAGGCGCGTCAAAAAGAGGTAATATCCATTACCGATCTTTTTCAATTTATTTCTTCTTCAACTTATTCTTCTTTAGTTGTTTCATGATAAAGTAATAACATCAGTATTTCTTATATACTGATATGTTATTATAAATATGAAACAACTCTAATTAACCTTCTATCCATCCTACGGAAAAAAGAAATCACCGCGCGTGCGTACGTACGGAATACCGTCTCCATGCCGTAGTGTAATCTATTTTCCGCCACCACCTTATTGGATGGGTATAATGCTGTAATGAGTAACTATATATGATTATTATAAAGTGATATTGATACTGAAATAGTATACATACACTTCAACACAAGTTCACGATCAAGAGAACGATATCATCGCTCGTGCGTACGTACGGACTACCGTCTCCACGACGCGATGAGATTCATTCTCCATGTTAACCATTTAAGAATGATTATAAAGTATATATAATAAATAATAATTAAATATAAGACATTATAAAGCTACTGGATTTATGTATATATTTATTTCATCTACTTACTTCCATTCAAGACAATAAGGAATGGAAAACAGCGTTCATGCGTACGTACGGACTACCGTCTTCATGAACGGTGTGTTTCATTTCAATTATCTATCTATTATATATATATATATATATATATTGAATATATATGATATATAAATCATGTTTTATATTCTAGAAGTAAGTAAATCATGATATAAGTAATAATAATGTCAAGAACAACAAGTCCAAACACCTACGATAAATGAAACGATTTTACCCAAAACGCTTCTTTAGCATGGAATTTACAAAAGAACGGGTAATATAAAGTCATAAGTGAACCATATATGATATAATAACAATTAATATGATTCTATAATAAGTTAATGACATTATTTAAATAATTATACAGGAGGTTCGGACACTTACGAAGCAAATCGGACATAAGGTAAGGGAAATATCACAATCTCATTTTTATCCGAGATTGTTTATACTTTGGTATTTACTGGGGTGTATTTTATCATCCACATCCATGTTTCCTCAATATGTAATATTTATATCATTATACAATAGTTTATATCCAATTTTACCCTTCGGTGAGTTTTTAGTAAAAGATACGAAAGGAACCTTTTGTCGTTTTTCGTACGAGGTACTTTTTGACTTTTCCGACAAAAGTATGAGAAGAATATTTTTTTAACATATACGACATGAATGGATTTTTAAAACATTATTTAAAAGAAGCTTCCTTTACAAGTTTTCAAGTTTATTTTTAATCAACTTCTTTTAGTTTAAAATTGTAAGACATGTTAATAAAGGAAAATGTTTTTGAAGTAGAAAGGATATTTTCCTCAAGAATGGAGTTCAAGTGTTTTATCAAAATTATTTTCCATATAAGATAATATAGGGTTCTATTTCTATCCCTATTATTATATTTATTCGATTATTTTGTGATGGAAATATTTTTATGAATTCCTTTATCTTATATGAATTGTTTTATGAAGTCATGATGTTTAAGATTCCCATTTTTATTACATGGGTTATGCTATGATGTATGGTTTATGATTTTGTGGCACACATAAGAATGGTATCATTATGAGATGGGTGGGACCTATATCTCCCTCCAATGCATTGGGTAAAGATTTTATATCTCATGAGATAGACATGGCTGGAATAGTAGGTTATACCGGTTCAGTGAAACCGGACTGAAATGAGGGTGACTCGGTTCAGAAAGGGACTTTGTCCACTAAGATAGTCTTGGCAATGAGTCTTGACTAATAAAAATGATTCTCTATTATTATGTGTGTATTCCAGAAAGTTTCATGTTTTAAGTTATGACTATTGGGATTACATTTCACTACTATGATTTATCCCATGTTATGAAATTATGATCTCTTTTGCAGGTTAAGATTTCGAGAAGATATGTTCTTATGAATATGATGTGATTGATATTTCTTTTGTTTACCCTTACTGAGCATTTGAGCTCACCCTTTTATGTTTTCTTTTCCCCAGGATATAAAGAAAGGTTTTAGGTAAGAATAAAAAGGAAGATCTTTATGGGAGATGTTGAAGATCTTTCACCATGATTAGATGATTACATTCCGAGTTTCCAAAGACACTAAACTATTACGGTCCTTGTGTGTGTGTTTTTGTAATGTACTAAGTATTCCTATAAAGTAATGTAATGTCCATGTACGTCATGCTTTGGATCTCTACAGTTGGTATCAGAGGAAAGGTTTAGTCAAACTTTGGAAACTAGGATGCGTAAACTTTAGTGAGATCCCTAGAGATATTTCTAAGGTATGTCTAGGGATGCCTCTAAGGATAAGTATACGTATAGGATATAGTCCTAGAACTATGGTAACGATCTTAGAATTTAACCAAATATGTTAGATATTAAGGGAACTCACCCTTTATTATGTTGTTTTCCCTAGAATGATTTTTTCCTCTCACACTATTCTTTTTGGGTTTTAGACGATGGCTGGAACCCGAAGGAACCGTGTTGATCACTGTAATGGACAATGCAATGATTGTCCTCCTAAACAAACACATGTTATGGGAGATGGAGTGAAAAATCTTATGGCTATACTTACACAAGGTATGAATCATTCTGGACTTCCAAATGAGCAGAGAAGGGAACAATATTCTATTGAGTCCTTCATGAGGCAATGTCCAACTTCTTTCAGTGGGTCTTCTGATCCACTTGTTGCTGAACAATGGATCAGTACCACTGAAAAGAAATTTTCTATTCTTCAATGTTCTGAACATGATAAAGTCATCTTAGAGTATATCGTTTGGAAGGTGAAGCTGATCAATGGTGGAATCTTATCAAGAATACGAGACCAAGAGATGAAATTGAGTCCATAGAATGGGACGAGTTCAAGAACTTGTTTTTCAGCAAGTACTTCCCTCGTATTCTTCGAACAAAGATGGAAAAGGAATTTCTTGAGCTGAAACAGAAGGATGATGAATCTGTTGGTATATACGAAGCGAATTTTACAAGACTTGCAAGGTATGCATCTGACATTATCATCCAACCTGAAATTAAAGTTGATCGTTTTTTCAGTGGATTAAAACCAATTCTTCGAAGGGAATTATCTATAAGAGACTTCAGTAGCTATGAAGAAATTGTGCGTTGTGCTGTCAAGGTAGAAATGGAAGTTGGTGTTACATATCCATCTCATGGTTTTGACAAGAAACGAAAGATGGAGTTCAAGGAGAAATCTCAGAATAATGGTGAAAAGAAGATGAATGTTTCCTTATGTACAAAGTGTGGAAAGAAGCATGGTGGAGATTGTCTTAAAGGGACTAGAAAATTTTTTAAGTGTGGAAAAGAAGGTCATCGAGCAGTTGAGTGTCGAATTAATGGAAAAAGGGTTTTTAATGATGTGAATAAAGCAAACACTGCAGAGAACGCACCGCCAACACTTAAATGCTTCATGTGCAAGGAAATGGGGCATTATGCTAATAAATACCCTAATCCAAGGGTTAGTGATGATCGACATGAGCAACCACTTAAGGCAAAGGACAAAGGGAAGTCACATGCGATCACCATTGGTGATGTTGAATATGACAATGATGTGATGGAATGATTAAGTGTTTATGTAATGGGATTCCAGAATAATGTTGTATATAGTATCGTGGAATATTGAAATATTTATGTTTTGGTATATTGTGGTTTTCAATAATTTTATGGTATAGGTAACCATGGAATGTGATTGAGATATTTTTGGAAAAAAGCTGATATGCACATAATGAAGGGAAAACGAGAAAATGACATATTTGACAGTATTCATGAGCTCATGATTGATATAAGGACTAAGTGATATCATGGTTTGAGTATATAGAATTTTGAGGATTTTGGTATGTGGAAAGTGTTAACTTTTAACTGCATTCATGTTTTCACAAAGGTTCAATGGGTATTCAAGAGAACACATGATTAAGGCCTTTGAATGTTTGGAATGTGACCAACAAGACATATCTTATGATATATGGGGATCAACGATGGTATTAAATCTCTGGTAATCGTTTTCACTATATTATGAGAGTGGACTGCAGTATTATGGATAAACCTAAAGATTGGAATGGACTATGTTGGACATAAGTTCGTATTGTTTAAGGATAAATGTTTTTTTTGATATTATTGATGGGATGTTATAGTAATATTGTTTTAGAAAAAGGACAACCTGCAGGATGGGCGACAACCCATCGCGTCGGACAAGGCCGTGGGAATCGAACCCACAACCGAAGTGCGACTGGCCTTTATCGCCTACCACTGGCCTACAAGAAGTCCCTGGTTAGTAGAAACTAGTTTTATTTTATTAAGCGGTATTATATATGAATTATAAGTTCATTTTTGGAACCATATACGATTAATCTAACCATAAGATGGACTTATAACTTTTTCTAACCTTTTGTTTGAAAGAGATGGAATGACCCATCATTCTATCACATGATCTGCTAACACATCACGAATAACAGATTCAACTTCATTTATTTAAAGTATGAAGTGGAAATTGTTCAATTAACGAACAACAGTAAGATTGTACCAAAATTATGCAAGTATTTATTTTAATTCATCATCTTTAGGGAAATGATCTTGAAAACCAAAAATGTTGTCCTAGTTCCCTTATATCCGATGAATCATATGGTACCTTAGATCATCACAAATCAATATCTTTGTGATTGTTGGCTTTTTCATAGCCATGTTCTCTACCACTCTCCATCAGAACATGATGGTTAGATTTCACTTCCATATCCATATTTTCACCTATGTGGAAACCCGGTGATTAGTTTATTTGGGTAACCGTTACGTTTCATACTTTTGTATTTAAAGATTGGTTTTGGTATTCCTTTTTACGATGTGGGTTTCTATCAAAGAAACTTTCGAATACTAAACCATTTATAACCCCGACGAATTTTGAGGGCGAAATTCATTTTAAGGGGGGTAGAATGTAACACCCTGAGATTTTATGAAAAATATTCTTTTCATTAATGTCTTGTGTTGTACGCTACACCGAAAGGAGCTTGCACAACACGCATCCTTGACTTTCCTTGCATTACACGCAATTGCGACCTTCCTCGATAACGTGTGTAGTACGCAATACCGAGTTTCACTAAACAACGATATGCTATTAAAATATTATTAAAACTAGCTGTTATTAATAGTAATAACCAATTTTTGAAATTTTGTAAATTTTATTTTTCAAAATGGACTTCATTTTTGGATTCAGAATATTAAAATTAGCTTAGGGTGAAATTTTGGTACTTTTCGGATAACTTTCATATTCTGATGAATAGTGAAAATTACTAAATTTTAATTAAAAACAACTTTTTAATAGAAATAATTACTAGTGATAAATTATTAATTTGAGTGGTTTTAAAGTATATTTAGAATATATTTTTACAATTTAATACAATGTTGGTCATTGGATGTAATTTCACATTTAAACCAGACATAAACAAGTGTCAATCTTTTGATAGTTATTATCTCTCAAAAACACGCTATTTGTTTTGACGACGGGAATTAATTTTTAAATTAATTAAATTAACTGATATGTTTTGAATTTGGTAAAATAGACGTCATTTTTGAATTCATAATATCAAATATAGCTTAGGCCTAATTTTTTGTATTTTTCTGGAAATGTTCATTTTTTGATGAATAGTGAAACCACTAAGTGGTAGTTAAAAAAACTGAATTTTTCATAAAACATAATTTTACCGCTTCTGTGAGTGGAATTTCAAAAATCCGAGAGACACGGTTAATATCAAGGACTAAAATGTGGTTCAATAAGATGAAAATAATTTTTGGCGAATAGTAACTTTTGACTTTTTTTACCACAGTTAAAAGTAAATAGGGTAATAAAGGGCAAAAATGATACTATTATTACCCTAACACATGTCCTAATTGTATTGGATAAGTTTAATTCGACCAAAAACAACCTTAGGAATAAAATATTACCATTTATTCCCACTTGGATTAGATTAGAACATTTATTATTAATTTATTTAAAGAAGGGTTAAAATAGTTAAAATCAATGTTTAATAAATAAATCATTTTTAATATAGGGTTATACATAAGATAAATTAGAATATAAATATTCATTAGAAAGATAAAAAGAGTTCCTACATAATGATATTTTATTTGTAATTTTTAGACATTAAATAATTTAATTTATTTATGACACAATGATGATGCAGTAATTACCTTTTTAAGAAAATATTAACATAATTGATGTTATAAATGCCCAAATAAATGTAATTTGAGACTTTTTATGACTTACACTAATTTTCTAGGTTAATATGACATGTTATTGGTGATTTAAGAAACTTGGTTTGAACGTATCATTCTGTTATGAATTTCATAAAAATCATGTACCAAATAGTTTCAAAATTGACATAAATTAGTTTTTAAACAAATATTATATTATTAATTGTTATTTTATTCCTAAAAATCTACGGTTTGGCAAAATGACTTAGATAAGGTTATATATATTATTAATAAACAACTTGGGGTTCGTTTGTCTTGATATAGTAAGTTTATTAACCATATAGTGTAAGAAAACAAAAAGACACGGTAAAAGTTAAATTATTTAACATAGAGTTAAATCTAATTGATAAGGTTAAAATAATAACCTAAACTTGTCTAAATCCTATTGGATGAGAGTATTTAGACCCATCCCCAATTTAGCTTTGAAATAAGACCCTTTGGAATCATTATAAACCGAATTTGACCTTAATATAAAATAATATTTTGAGATTTTCCAAAGGTGCCCCTCTCCTCCCTTATAAAAGGGGACCTACTCCCTCTCCTCCTCACACCAATTTGAGAATTCAAGCTCGGCCAAACCCTGCCAAAATATCTTCTGCACTTCTCTAGTATTATCCTATAGGTCCTGGTCTTCTTCAAAGACCATCCTTAGTTCTTTAAGTGGAGGTTAAAAAAGGCGCGTCAAAAAGAGGTAATATCCATTACTGATCTTTTTCAATTTCTTTCTTCTTCAACTTATTCTTCTATAGTTGTTTCATGATAAAGTAATAACATCAGTATTTCTTATATACTGATATGTTATTATAAATATGAAACAACTCTAATTAACCTTCTATCCATCCTATGGAAAAAAGGAAATCACCGCGCGTGCGTACGTACGTAATACCGTCTCCACGCCGTGGTGTAATCTATTTTCCGCCACCACCTTAATTGGATGGGTATAATGGTGTAATGAGTAAATATATATGATTATTATAAAGTGATATTGATACTGAAATAGTATACATACACTTCAACACAAGTTCACGATCATGAGAATGATATCATCGCTCGTGCGTACGTACGGACTACCGTCTCCACGACGCGATGAGATTCATTCTCCATGTTAACCATTTAAGAATGATTATAAAGTATATATAAGAAATAATAATGAAATATATGAGATTATAAAGCTACTGGATTTATGTATATATGTATTTCGTCTACTTACTTCCATTCAAGACATTAAGGAAATGAAAACAGCGTTCATGCGTACGTACGGACTATCGTCTCCATGAACGGTGTGTTTCATTTCATTTATCTATCTATTATATATATATATATACTGAATATATATGATATATAAATCATGTTTTATATTCTGGAAGTAAGTAAATCCTGATATAAGTAATAATAATGTCAAGAACAACAAGTCCAAACACCTACGATAAATGAAACGATTTTACCCAAAACGCTTCTTTAACATGGAATTTACAAAAGAACGGGTAATATAAAGTCATAAGTGAACAATATATGATATCATAACAATGAATATAATTCTGTAATAAGTTAATGACATTATTTAAATCATTATACAGGAGGTTCGGACACTTACGAAGCAAATCAGACTTAAGGTAAGGGAAATATCACAATCTCATTTTTATCCGAGATTGTTTATACGTTGGTATTTACTGGGGTGTATTTTATCATCCACATCCATGTTTCCTCAATATTTAATATTTATATCCTTCTAAAATAGTTTATATCCAATTTTACCCTTCGTTGAGTTTTTAGTAAAAGATACGAAAGGAATCTTTTGTCGTTTTTCGTACGAGGTACTTTTTGACTTTTCCGACAAAAGTACGAGAAGAATATTTTTTTAACTTATACAGCATGAATGGATTTTTAAAACATTATTTCCAAGAATCTTACTTTACATGTTTTCAAATTTATTTTTAATCAACTTCTTTTAGTTTAAAAGTTTATGACATGTTAAGAAAGGAAAATGTTTTTGAAGTAGAAAGGATATTTTCCTCAAGAATGGAGTTCAAGTGTTTTATCAAAATTATTTTCCATCTAAGATAATATAGGGTTCTATTTATATCCCTATTATTATATTTATTTGATTATTTTGTGATGGAAATATTTTTATTAATTCCTTTATCTTATATGAATTGTTTTATGAAGTCATGATGTTTAAGATTCCCATTTTTATTACATGTGTTATGCTATGATGTATGGTTTATGATTCTGTGGCACACATAAGAATGGTATAATTATGAGATGGGTGGGACCTATATCTCCCTCCAATGAATTGGGTAAAGATTTTATATCTCATGAGAAAGACATGGCTGGAACGGTAGGTTATACCGGTTCAGTGAAACAGGACTGAAACGAGGGTGACTCGGTTCAGAAAGGGACTTTGTCCACTAAGATAGTCTTGGAAATGAGTCTTGACTAATAAGAAATGATTCTCAATGATTATGTGTGTATGCCACAAAGTTTCATGTTTTAAGTTATGACTATTGGGATTACATTTCACTACTATGATTTATCCCATGTTATAAAATTATGATCTCTTTTGCATGTTAAGATTTCCAAAAGATATGTTCTTATGAATATGATGTGATTGATATTTATTTTGTTTACCCTTACTGAGCATTTGAGCTCACCCTTTTATGTTTTCTTTTCCCCAGGATATAAAGAAAGGTTTTAGGTAAGAAAAAAAAGGAAGATCTTTATGGGAGATGTTGAAGATCTTTCACCATGATTAGATGATTACATTCCGAGTTTCCAAAGACACTAAACTATTACAGTCCTTGTGTGTGTATTTTTGTAATGTACTATGTATTCCGCAAAAGTAATGTAATGTTCATGTACGTCAAGCTTTGGGTCTCTACAACTACTATCACATATGGTCTCCTTCAGAGTATTCTGATAGATTGAATGATACCTTGGGATTATTGGATTATTAACACCAGTTTGAGATTTATGTGTGACTATATACTTATTATATTTTCTTATTATTTCTTATAAACCACCACTTGAGTCGAGTAACCTGATTGAAATCCATATTGGTACTTTGGTTCTGATGTGGATATGGTTTTTTATGTGTTTGTGACATGTGTATGTGTGGATATATGGGTATTTAGGAATGATGATATTGAATGTAGGTCAGAGACCAAAGAGTTGTAGATGTATCATTCTTGATTATTCTTGTATTTGCTTTGGGGTGGTTTGAGGAAACTATAATGAATCTAAAGTAATTATATTTAATGAAGATGAATAAATACTAATGGTTATGCTCTATTAATCGCTATTTTTATAATGAAGCGGTTCTCTTCTACTATATTTGGAAGTCTTGTTTTGTGTACTTGAACCATAAATACTAATATTTGGGATTCAAATAGGATGAAGATGAATAAAGATTTGATGGACTCTAATCGTTTGACAATAGAGTACGAGAACGGAGTGAAAGAGTTTATCAAATTTGGAAATGATCACGCAAAGGATCATTCTCAAAACCTTTGTCCATGTTTAAGTTGTTGTTATTCTAGACTACTTACTCTAGAGGAGTTGGAAGAACATTTGATATGTCACAGAAAAGATCAGAGTTATAAATGTTGGAATAAACACAGAAAAAAGCGAATGTAGCTGCTGGATGGGATAAAACTGTGTTTTATGGATCATCAGATATGAATACAAATATAGATAATGAATAATACCATATAGAGGATGTGATTATAGATGTCAATGATGATGAAGATCATATTGAGGAAATGAAAAAGACAATTGAGGATGAACTCTTTGATTGCCCAAAATTGTATGAGAAGTTAAAGAGTTGTGCAAAGACGCCAGTGTATGCAGGTTGCACCAAGTATACAACATTGTCAGCTGTACTAAAGTTGTATAAATTGAAAGTAGGCAAAATATGGAGTTATGTCAGTTTTACAGAACTACTTGCTCTTTTTAAGGACATGATCCCTGAAGATAATGAGCTCCCAAGCTGGACATATAAAGATAAATGAATGCTACGCTCGATGGGTATGATTTCTGAAAGAATACATGCCTGCCCGAAAGACTGTATATTGTTTCTCAAGGAGAACAAATCACTTACAGAATTCCAAAAGTGTGGTGCTTATCGATACAAGAAAGATGAATCCAATCCTATGAAAGTTGTATGGTACTTTCCTATCATTCCAAGGTTTAGGAATCTATATGGAAGTGAAGAAACTACAAGAAAAGTGTTGTGGAATGGAGATAAAAGAAATAAATATGGGAAACTATGTCATCCAGCCGACTCTCATCAATTATTGAAAATTTATAATGAGTATCCTGAATTGGGAAAAGAGAAGAGAAACCTTCGTCTTGCATTATCTATAGATGGAGTACATCCTTTTGGTTTTCAAACCAGCACTCATAGTACATGGCCTGTTATGTTGGAAAATTATAACTTTCCACCCTGGTTATGCATGAAGCGGAAATTCATCATGTTGTCTATGCTTATATCAGGACCAAAACATCCAGGTAATGATATTGATGTTTATTTGGTTCCTTTGATCGAGGATTTGAATTTATTGTGAGATTCAGGTGTTATGTTGTATGATGCTTATAAAAGTGAATACTTCACATTGAGAGCGATGTTGTATGGGACAATAAATGATTTCCTTGTTTATGGAAATTTTTCAGGCTATAACATTAAAGGAACTCAAGGGTATCCCATGTGAGAAGAAGATACAGAATAAATTAGGTTTAAACATTCATCGAAACTTGTGTTTCTAGGACATCATAGATTTATACCTCGTCAGCATATGTACCGATCTTGGATGACATCATTCAATGGAAGTTCATAACAACGTGCAGCACCATCTCCACTAATAGGTGATCAGCTGTTTTATAAAGTAAAAGATGTGAACACTATTTTTGGTAAACCATTTTCGAAAAACATTATGAAAATCGGTTGGAAAAAGAGATCAGTTTTTTTTGAATTACCATACTAGAATTGTTTGTATGTCAGCCATTTTCTTGATGTGATGCATGTGGAAAAATGTATGTGATAGTGTTATCAAAATGTTTCTAAATGCCCCTGAAAAAAAAGGATTGAATTAAGGAAAGGTTGGATATGGTTGACATGGGAATAAGAGAAGAGTTGGCTCCCGTGAAGGGTGAAAATCTAATGTTTCTTTTTCCAGCTGCTTATACTCTTTCTAGGGAGGAGAGATACCTGTTTTGCAACTTTTTTAATGATGTAAACATTCCAGAGGGATATTTATCAAATATTAAGAACATTGTTTCAATGAATTATTTGAAGTTAAAAGGTTTGAAATCACATGACTTCCATGTTTTGATGCAGGATCTAATTCCTATAGATTTATGCTGAATTTTCCCAAGAATGTTTGTCATTCCTTAAGCAAACTTTGTTTTTTTTTAAAGCTATATGTAGCAAAGTTTTAGACCCAGCAAAATTTCCAGCTATGGAAAAAGAAATTGTCATCATATTATGTGAATTAGAAATGTTCTTCCCACCAACATTATTTGATATGATGGTTCATTTGATGATTCACTTGGTGAGAGAGATTCGACTTTGTGGTTCTATGCAATATAGATGGATGCATCCTATTGAACAGTATATGAATATTTTGAAATGGTATGTCAAAAATCGAAGTCGGACAGAGGGTTGTATAGTGGAGTGATATATTGTTGAGGAAGCCATTGAATTTTGTATCGAATAACAATCTGATGTGGGTAGCATTGGTCTCCTGAAATCTCGTCACACTAGATGCATTGTGGGTGAGGGAGTTTCTGGAAGAGATGTTGTGACAATCAGCATTACAGATCAGGAGTAGGCCCGCCTGTATGTTTTTCATAACAGTTGGGAGGTTGCTTCATATATTGAAACTCACAAAAAATTCTCAGGCAGTTGAATCCATCAAGGGCTGAAAAATTGTTATCAAATACACAGAATCACCAGTTTATAGGATAGTTTCAAGACCATATTTTTATGCAGTTGGATGAAAATCTGAAATCAATTTCAGAATGACTTTGAAGGCTAGCCGCTGGACCAAGTGTGTACGTATTATCTTACAGTGGTTATTAATTAATGGTTATACATTCTATACAAATGAACATGATGAAGACAGTACCATGAAAAATAGTGGAGTAACAAT